>OX392462.1:173040536-178040536 GCA_947623515.1 Neoascia interrupta
AACGTAGTGACTGCATAATAAAAGCTCTCTCTCAATGAACGAAATGTCATTGCAAGGCCGGTTCAAAGCCGACGTATCGTAACGGGTCGAAGCTGAAGCCTGAGGCTGCTTTGTGGTCCCCGCTTTAAGTATTTTTAAGAGGCGTTACATAGGTATGGTCAGCCCTGGCATGCATATCCTTGCCCCTTTTGGCGCTGACGGCATGTTCTCAACTAGGCAAATATAAGCACCTTTAGGGTCGAGTATTGTATCCACTCTGCATTTCCATCAATTTAACGTCCACTCGTTATCACAAGAAAGCACGCTGAACACCTTTTAGTGGGTGGGCAAAACGGTCCTAAAGGGGTTTCCTATTAAGGTCCTCATCCAGCGCAGCGTCCATGTTGAGTAGAAGTTCGTTGTGGACAAGCTTTCACTGATTGTCGCTGAATCCAAGGCTCACGGTTTAAGGTGCCAACAATTGTTGGTACCCGTATGTGATCATCAGGGTCCACCTAGAACCCGTCTGCCGCAGATTTGGGCTTTTTTTGCCTCCGGCTTTTACAGAGGTGGTGTGCCGTCGGGTATATTTCTTTTCTGGTCGCCCGTAGAGCTGGAGTTAGTAAGTATTGATTCTTATAATTACCCCGCTTGGCAGGCTTGGCCTGGCTGCTTCGCCAATAGCTTTGCATATTTCTCCCCTCGCGTTTGAAGGATTGTGAACTGGGTTGGAGGATGGCGTACACACAGGTTTCCCAAGATTTAAGGCACTAGAGGAGGTTCGCAATTAATTGACCTGCGGCACAGTTCTACGGCATTGGTTGAATGGTAGAGGAGGGTGGAGTTGTTCGCACCTTTCTGGCTCAAATTCACAAGCCAGAAGGAGAGCGAGGTGCCCGGAGTTACGTGCCTCGGAATGTCTTGTGAATTCACCTTTGCAACAACTCCTACCACATATCGCTTGCTGTGTTTAATTGGCGTTTTTCCCGATCTGTGCGAAATGTCGAGTCAATTTTCTTTAAGCGCCATAGCAGATGTGTGACGTTTCGTCTTGAGTTTCCGCTTGCAGCTGTTGTGGTTTTCAACGATTCAGAGTCGCTTTCGACTATACTCTAACCTTGATCGTGTCCTCGTGTACGCACATTTCCACGATCGTTTTGAGGACGATTGACTTTTTTTGATCTATCCACGCAGAGCCTCGTAGCATGCGGACAAGGCAAGAATTTAAACCATAGCGTAGGGCGCCAGATATCTGGACAGTTACCGTCTACGACTGTGCGTTTGAGCTACGCAGTAACAAAGCATCAACGTATCAAAAGTGCCTGAGCTGCCGCCTAGTTACTGAACTTGAAGCTGGTGATTTATCAAATCGTCTGCCGGATATGGTGGAAAAGACCGATGATTTAAACAATGGATCTTGACATTAATTTTTCGATCCTCAAGAAAAAAGACCCTCTGAGCTGCGCGAACTTTACATAGAGGCATCTGTCTTCTTAGCTTACAATATTTTGCCTGCTTTACTGTGCAGATGTCTAAAGACTTTTGTCAACAACCTGATAGGTCTATACAAAGCCTTAGCCACGTAATGAAAATAAATAAATAGAGTGGCGCAACAGCTCGAGGTGAACCAGGGCCAACTTTTCAACAATGTATGCTGGTGTGTTAATTTCTTTACATACAACGGGACCTACAATTTTTTGCCGAATCCGAACGGCACTTTGAGAAGTTTTTCAAGACAATTAATACTCTCGGAGGGCTTGTCAAACCCTCGCGGAGGTGGGGACCGTGAAAAAGAACAAGTCTTTTTTTTCAGGTGACGATGGCAGGATTCGAACCCAGACCTCCGGCGTAGTAAGCACACACACTAACCACTACGCCACGGTACCCCACAGCCACGTAAAGCTTACCATCAATATTCGCATTGCGGCTGATCTTCCCAAAAAATCAGGAATAGCCGACACTTTTTCATTGCTTCACAGCGTAGACGCCATTCATAGAGAGGAGCTATATCATAGGCCAATGTCGAGTTCTGGCAACTCTGCCGTTTTTGCAGGATGACGATAAAAACTTGCACTTTTCTGACGGCTAAGTTGTTTTGTAAATTTGTCTACTGATAGAAGAAAATAAAATTACACGTGAAACTCATTCGGATGAGATAATATATGCATTGTCTGAGAGCCATATCGATTGGTTTACCTACCCACAATACTCGAAAGGCAGACAATTGTTAAGGTCAGTCTTAAAGAAGCCATACAGGTGCCAAATCGATTTTTTTTGTGTCTTTCCATTCCATTAGTGAAAACAATGGCCGCACACACATACCTACTACCAAAAATGCTAAAGAAATCATTTAGTTGACATACGAGGTTCTTAAGGGCTTTCAAGTCACCAAAGTGCCCTTTAGCCAATTGACCATTAAAGTGCGCTCTTAACTGCGATTTCACATAAGTGAATAGCAACACAAAGGAACTCAATTTCAATAGAACCGTTTCTCGTGGGTGCAGATATTTGCTCAGCTTTTTAGATATCAAATCATTCCTCTTGTGTCCAACCGCACTATACCTTGTACAACACCCTGCCGCAACATTCCGTCGGATGAGTAAAAAAATAAATGCGTGCGAATTATTGATTTTTACGAAAAAGATTCTTGGACTATGCTGCTATACAGAGAGTTTTCTTTGACACATTTGAGGCTCACCACTTATTCACACAAAACGTGTAAAATTAACTCTCACTCGTAGCACGTACGTTCACCGCTCGGTCCTTATGAAGGTTCTTTGTTTTTATATTTTCTTTTTTTTTTTTCAGGTTGAAAAAGGCAAGGAAAAAAATTAGTTCCAATCAGTAACACATCGTAAAAAAAAGCTACGGCACCTTTTGTCAGACTTTTTGGTACCTTAGCTTCCAAAAAACTTCGCAACTTAAGAAGGAATCGAACGGTTAGTTCCTGGGTTTATAAGAAAGGGGGTCCTTTTTTTGTAAGATCAACCCTCCATAACTATCTTAAGAGTTTAGTCTCAATCAATCATTTAAAATCAGAGCTAATGAAGCGTTTACCTTCGCCTACTTTAAGTCCAGTACAATGTCTTCACCGGCTATAAAACGCGTTTTTCCGGAGACTACTAAAAAAAAGTCCCGTAGTGTCTCCACCGAAGTTTCAAATCTCGAAGTGTTTCTGCACAATGATACGTCATTTGACACTAGCACTCTTTTCTCGTCAATTTAGTTCTCGACAATTATATTTCCCAGCAGCGAGAAAACGATTTTGTTGTTGAAATCCCAGAAAAACGTATTTGTGATTGTGACAGATCTGTCAAATATCAAATATCAAATATCATGGTTTATAGAAGATTAGATGGTAATGTTCATCGAAATGTGAAAAATTGCAACAATTTACAACTCCCCAATATAAGCAATGATACGTTCGGTTAGCTTTATAATTGATTATGTTAATCGCTGATATGTGTCCGGTGGAGACATGGTATGTCATGGTATGTTGTGACTAACAATTTGTGACTCAAATTTTTCTTAGCTTTAACAAAACTTTCATAGGGTACGTACGGACATGTTTAAGCTAAAAATGTGATCCTGTGAGTTTTTTGCAATTTAACGAATCGCATATTCGTTGTTTATTCGCCACATCACGCAACACAAATTAAATTCGATATTCACGGAAACAAAGCGTATACAACACCTACCACAAAAACATATAAAAACACAAAATACCACTCTGTGTTAATTTCTGACCACCACACACATACACCCACATACAAACAGAACGCGAAGTAGCACTTAGCGAAATTACATTCGAAGGGATGGATATAAATTGTATAAATAAAATGTTTGCATTCTGAAACATTCGCAGTGTTAATGATGATGATGAAGTGCTGCTGCTGGCTGGCTTGTGCCACCAGAGTGGTGCGTTAACTGTACCCGGAGGCGGGCGTGGGGTTCAAGAGCTGACTGAAGGCATTGCAAACAGGCAAAGTCGAACGAATAGTCGACGTCGAGTCGAGAGAGTCAATGAGCACAAAACGTCTAATGAGCACCACTCCTGTTGAGTTGATGACAAGGACAACGATATTATAGGTAGTCAACCTACCAACCTATGGGGGCAACGGGAAGCACTAGGGTGTCGTTGTATGATTGTTGTAATTTTCCAGTTCGTTATGTTTGAAAGGATGTTTTGGCTGAACTGTTGAAGTGGACGCCAGTAGACAGTTAATTTTATTTAATTATTTATTTTTTTGATAGTTGACTTTGGCAAGTTCGTAACAGTATGGATAGGCTTGGCTGTTTTTCAAGAATCAATAAAAACTTTATGAAAGGCTTTAAGCGAATTAATGCAAAAGTGAAAATACTGTGTTGAAACTATATTGTACGCCATATTCATATTCATATTCATATTCATATTCATATTCATATTCATATTCATATTCATATTCATATTCATATTCATATTCATATTCATATTCATATTCATATTCATATTCATATTCATATTCATATTCATATTCATATTCATATTCATATTCATATTCATATTCATATTCATATTCATATTCATATTCATATTCATATTCATATTCATATTCATATTCATATTCATATTCATATTCATATTCATATTCATATTCATATTCATATTCATATTCATATTCATATTCATATTCATATTCATATTCATATTCATATTCATATTCATATTCATATTCATATTCATATTCATATTCATATTCATATTCATATTCATATTCATATTCATATTCATATTCATATTCATATTCATATTCATATTCATATTCATATTCATATTCATATTCATATTCATATTCATATTCATATTCATATTCATATTCATATTCATATTCATATTCATATTCATATTCATATTCATATTCATATTCATATTCATATTCATATTCATATTCATATTCATATTCATATTCATATTCATATTCATATTCATATTCATATTCATATTCATATTCATATTCATATTCATATTCATATTCATATTCATATTCATATTCATATTCATATTCATATTCATATTCATATTCATATTCATATTCATATTCATATTCATATTCATATTCATATTCATATTCATATTCATATTCATATTCATATTCATATTCATATTCATATTCATATTCATATTCATATTCATATTCATATTCATATTCATATTCATATTCATATTCATATTCATATTCATATTCATATTCATATTCATATTCATATTCATATTCATATCGCGATTTCGGATTAAAAACTTTTTAATAAATGCCAGTCCCGTTCCCTGAAATTGGGCTGGTTCTGATCTGTCGAACTTCACTTATTTGCAGTTGCATTCTTGGGTTAGGTAAGGTCAGCGTCGTCTGGCCTCTTGATTAACACCTCCAAAGACGTTGCTTTCAGGAAGGGCAAGTATTAATATCGGAAAAAGTGTTTCGCATAATGTGAAATGAGTTGAAATTGCCGTAAAAGTTTGGTGTAACACGTTTGACTTCCTGAAAGTGACGTAGTCTTCCTAATAACATAATAAAAACATTCACAGTTCGGTGTATTACTCATTCATTAATAATCCCTATTTTTTTCTATTCAAATTTGGCATGGACGTGAACGAAACACGCAACGACTGCCGCAAACACAAGCACAGTTATCTCCAAACTCTATTCCCATATTGCTCGTGATAAACAAAGGATAACACAAACATAGTTAACCCACTTACACTGACTTTTTGCTAACGAGGGCAAGTAGGTAGATCGTAGTAAGAGTGTATCCTAAAAAGGAAAAAAACACAAAAGTTACGAAAACATTATCCTCTTTCCCTTGCATATGCGGACGACGACTACGAGAAACACTTTGTTCGTTTTATTCTCGAACCAAAGTAGCATTGAAAATCGGAATCGGAAAAAGGATACAAATTATGGCGCCAGCAAGTTACACACGTGCACTCAATAAAATCGACTCACTTGTGAGGGTGTTGGTGCGATTGTGTATGTGTATATGGATTTTATTTGCTCATTTTGCATTTGTTTGGTAAAGTCAAACAATTTGGCAGTATATAGGTATACCAACTCCGTTCGTATACTTCTGTGGATACCCCGCACAAGGATTGCATGATTCATCGAATTAACTTTAGCTTCACTCTACCTATTCCCCAAGGCAAAGGCACAAACACAGACCCGATTATACTCGACGAGGCCATAGAAAATTGTAGTAGTTGTTAGAACTAGGAGAGTTCAGAAACAATACGAAAAAGAATGTAATGAATCAACGAAGTAACGGAATTTTAATTAATATCCTGGCGCCGTCGCCATTGATGTCAAAACGACGAATTTCGGTGACAGTGATTTTTATGCGGATTTTGATGAGTCCTTGACTGTCAGGGTGATATCATTGTAGAGTTGTCGGTTTTTGTTTCTTTATTTTTTTCTGAGTCAGATTTTCGTGGATTTAGTATGAGAAGGTAGCCAACATTGAATTTCAACATTGATTTTGATTTCCTCTGAGTCATTGTGTAGTCCTTCAAAAAATATTGAATTCGTCGGTATACCTACCTATTTCATTACGTCGATTTTGTTGTCTTTGCCATAGGCAAATGTAATTCGCTAAATTGCCTGTCCCTCCCTGCCTTAAATTCCCATTTTAGGTTTTGTCCTTTTATGGTTGCTGGTTCCCAATTGTCGAATGTGACAACAATCACCATAGTAGGTACCGGCGGCATTGAAATAATCTGTGGCTGAACAAAACCAGCATGGCAAATGTATCTATAGGCTTCCCCTTAATCCTCAACAATTTTCTACTCTTTGGTTTCGTTCTTATCGCACGCGATTTGCAGTTTAAAAGTAATTTTAAAAGTTTGCATTTAGTCATAACAGCTAGATCGCGAGCTCAGTTTCTAGCAACAGAGCTGCGTTCTATTGATAGAATTTAAGCATGTTTGTTGCCCGCTCGCTCTCAGATATCTACGACAGCGATCTAAGCAATCTTAACAAATTCGTTTCTTAGGCTTCGTTGTGGCTCAAAATGGTTTGATAAGAAGGCACAACCTTCGACAGATTTACAGGGTACCACAAAGAACCTTTATTAGAAATTTAAAGTGTGTTTATAGTGCCTTGAACCTTACCTGCCCCTTCACACCTCCGCCATCTGTTTTGGGGAGTACTGAAACGAATTGATTTATTCAAGCTCAAAATTAAACTGAAAGTCTTTTCATCCATAGGTCTGGTTTTAACCAGATTTAGATGGATTGTCACTTACAAAGTATTCTTCGACTTTAAGCCTTGAACACCTTTCAGATTTGATACGAGCGCTCTCTCAACTTCAGTTGTGTCACATCAAACTTTGGCGCTCTTGCATCAGCTTTACAAACTGCTTACCCTTAACGCGACTTTCAAGCTTTCTACATTCGGTGATTGGCACCCTCTTTTGCGAAACACTTAAACTGCATTTCGATTACGTTGTTAAAGTCATGAGAATGGAAGAACAAAGACTGCCAAAAATAGTTCTGTCTCATATACTTTCTGCAAGAGGTAACTTTGTTCAAGAATGGGATGTTTTGGCGAACAGCTGTGGACTTAGCCTAGATTTGGTTAACAGCGGACGGTACGACAATCTCAAGAGTCAACCCTATAAATTATTGGAGAAAAAAGGCAATCTTGTATACGATTTGTATGTGACCGATGCCCAGTCTTCGCAGTACCGAGCGTTACTCCAAGCTGAACCACAATTTGCAGGATAAAACATACTTCCTTAAAAACAACTCTACGGAAAAAATCAATACAATCTTTAGAATCAGAGGTGAACTTACGAACCTAAACTATATCCCACACCGAGATGATATTCCAATTCAGTGCAATCTATGCAACCTCAGAGAGCGTGAAGATGTCTTCCATTTCATGGGAAAGTGCCCCATTCTGAGCGAGCTGCGAAGAACGTTTTTTGAAGCGGGTCTGGATGAGACGCTGGCAATTCTGAACGGAGACCAAAGTTGGGACATACTCTACATATATACTGTGAATGCATCACGCTACAGAAGACGTATCATTGAGGGCGACTTTTAAAATGTTTTTTTTTTTTTGTTTTCTCATAACTTCATTAGATAACTCAAGCGAATTGTTTTTATCTCATAACCTCATAGCTTTGTTATATAACTCAAGCCAAATTCTTTAAAAAAATTAATATCAATCTGGTAGACGGCTATAAGCCAAGCCAATAGACTTTTGTTCATACTGCTTTGTTTTTATTTACATATCACTTTGAAATCCAATAAAAGTCCTTTAAACTAAAACTAACTTAATTTCGGTGCTTAGTCAGATAAACGTGAAAAAAATTATATTGTTCGTAAAGTTGTAATAGAAACCCAAACATTTTCGATAGCTGAGTGTAAGATCCTATTATTTTTTATTTTTAGTGCGAAAAGACCAAATTCAAATACATTTACAGTTTGCCTATTTGCTGAGCAAGATTAAGTAAGAAAAATTAATTATTTTTCCGTTAAAGTCTTTATGACTAAAATTGCTAAAGACCGTGGTTGACATGTGCGAAAAGGACAAAGAAATTGATTTTCGCATGTTCAGAGCGAGATTTTCTCGTAAAAGAATCACGCAACAAATTTCCAACTAGCGCTACATAAAAGTTCCAAAAACGTTACAAACGATACAACCCCTTCATTCGGGTTGTCCACGTGTAACCGCAAAAAGAAATAATCCTGATTAAAAAACAAATCTGAATCAAACTGAGTAAAAATCTAGCTAAATCGGGCTTTTCTTTGCAGTGGGTTAAGCTTCAAATTAAGGATTAGCGCAACAAAAAAGCTAGAAAGAACAATTAACACACTGGGTTCTATGCTATGGGTCGACACCCGGATACCAAAAAAAACTAATTTGGTCAAAATTTTATCTGAAGTTAATGGAATCGTGTTTTTCTCGGAACCGGATTAAGCTACAAATTCCGCGATTCGCGAAACAAAAAAGCTTACATTTACCCGCCGAGTCCACTGTTCAGCCGTTGTAGTGTGCTTGCTAGCGTCAGCAAGCAGCACGAAAAATCGTATTTTTTTGGAACCGGGTCAAGCTACAGATTTCCAATATGCGAAAAAAAGAAGCTACAAAAAACACTTCAGTTCACCTTCAACCCCTAGTTCCAATATTGGCTCATCACCTGGTTACCGAAAAAAAGTGAACCAGGTCAAAATTTCATCTAAACATTGCGGAATCTTTTTTTCTGAACATTGTTGTATTATGCTCGCTAGCTTCAGCAAGCAGCATAAAAAGTCGTGCTTTCTCAGAACCGGGTCAAGCTATAAGTTCACGATTAGCGTAAAAAAAAGCTGCGATTGACCCACTAGTTCCAATATTAGGTCATTGCACGGTTGCCGAAAATAGTGAACCGGGTCAAATATTCATCTGATCCTGGCGGAATCTTGGTTATCGCCGAAACGGGTCAAGCTACACATTCGCGATTGGCGTAACAAAAAAGCTACAAAAAAGCTCAAATTAATACGCCAGGGTCCCCTGTGCGGCCGTTGAAGTGTGCTCACTAGATTCAGGGACCCGGTGTTATGCAAAGTTTTTAACAGTGAATGAAAGGCCGTAGACTCCTCCTTAGACCATTTGAGAGATTTGATTGAGAAGACAGGTAAATCGATTATACTATGCCCATCCTTTTGCCTGCCCGTTGTTGTGGAGTTTTTAGATCTTTTTACAGCAAAGTTTAAAAATTGTTGAAAAAATTTTCAGAGCTACAAATCTTACGATTCGATATTGCAGGGTGAATTGGGTAGAAAGTACTCAAGAAAAATTTAAATTAAAAATACATTTAAATGGCACGAGACTTGTATTCACTTCTTCGGCTGCTAATGTTCCGCGAGTGTTCTTATGTTTGGTCTTAAAGATTTTGAAAAACTTGTCCCACAAGTTCACTTAAAATGTATAAATAGATTTTTCTGGTCTTAATTCGAGAATGGAGGCTCTCCAGTTTCCAGGCCTTAAGTACATGTCTTAGGCCAAACCTAAACGTGTAAACGTGTGTTGTAAACTTGTAAGCCTGGCACTCGTTGTTCATAAACAACAGTAATAACCTGGCTGATGTTTATACCCGACCGAGGGTATATTAATTTTAATGCATAGTTTGTTACACAGTGAAATAGTCACCGTTCACCCCAAAGACCTTTTAGAGATATGATCGAGACCGACAGGTAAATCGATTAAGCCATGCCCGTCCGTCCGTGCGTCCGTCTATCCGTCCGTCCGTCCGTTCGTCCGTCTGTCCGTCTGTCCTGGAAATTGGAAACTGAAACTTGCAGCGTTGCTTGGTTCTCATTTTGTACAGACAAAGTATGAATATTGAGATGATCCGCTCGCAGCCACGCCCACAATTGGCTTGAATGTCAGGCAACCTCAAATTTATATTTTTTTTCAAAATGCCTTTTGGTCAAGATAGACAAAACATATGAACTCAAATTTTGGTGGAGAGCAATATCGACCAGAAGCCTTTAATAAGACAAAAATTGGACCGCCCCCTCTTTTGACTGTGCCCACTTCTAAGATCTGAAATCTTTGAAAACCTGATTTCTCGGGAAATTCATTCTAAATTGAAGAAAAGTTATATGGCAAATATTAAAGATATTACCATTTGCTAAGTTTGTTGGATACAAAGCATTCAGCTCCGCCCACTTTTAAGGGACGTTTTTGGGTAAAAATTGTTTATTTTTTAAGCATAAATATTCGCTTTTAACGCATTTTCTCGTGATTCCAACGAAATTAGAGTTAATTGATTTTAATTTTCAGCCTACGCCCCTTTTTAGGGGCGTGACCAATATAAAGAATAGACATTCAGTATATGAAACAGACCAAAAAAATTTAAATTTGGTGTTAATGTCTAAAGGGGTCGGGTATTTAGAAGTTCGTTACAGACGAACTCTTACTTGTTCTTTTTTTTTGTTTATCGCGTTCCTTCGTGTTAATGGCGGATCTAGTGGATACTGGATCCGCCGGGATCTCGAGTTTGTGACATTGGAGACTTGATACTGAACATGCAGGCTCTAGTTTTTTAGGACCTTGGGAAGTATCAAGTTGTAAAAAGCTTGACCTGCAAGAACTTGAAGCTGTAGGGCAGGTGTCCTTATAATAGCAACTTACTCACAACAGTTTTCATTTTAACATTGTTTCTTCCCTTTTTCACGACATTTTATGGTTTGCTGACAGTAGTTGTGGCAGAAAATATTGACACAACTTTATGCCGCTGTAATATGCTTGCTGCCCTACCGAAGACGCGCGAGTGACCCTTCTACGTACGCTATTGGAGGAACCTTATCTACGTACTACTTTGAAGCAAAGGTATTTAGCCCTTCATTACATCATGGGCTCCATATAGACCCCAGGACAATTTATATACCCAACCGAGTGTATATTAATATTAAAGCATAGCTTGTAACACAGTGAAATAATCATCGTAGACCCTTAAGACATTTAAGAGCTATGATCGAGACCGAAAGGTGAATGGATTAAGCCACGTCCGTCCGTCCGTCTGCGTGTGTAAAAGTTTTAGGTCTTCAAAATCAAGCTAAAGAACTGAAACTTGATACCCGATTCTTTTGGTTCTTTTGTTGCACAAACTGTGAAAATTGGCTTAATCCGTTAATGGTCACGCCCACTATTGGCTTCAATGTGAGACAAGCTCTATTTCAAATTTCTTTCAAAATGCCTTATGGTCAATCCAAGATCCTTAACAATAGAAAAATTGGACCGCCCACGAAATCGACCATCCCCACTTCTAACATGTTAGATCTTAAATAACCCGATTTCTCGGAAAGTTCACTCCAAATTGAAAAAAAAATCTAAGACAAATATTAAATATACATATTTCTATTTCCTAAGTTTGTTCCATACAAAGTTTTGAGCTCCGACCATTTTTAAGGGGCATTTTAAAGAAAAAACTGTTTTTTTTTTCTGAAATATTTTTCGCTCACCATATTTTATCATGATTCTAACGAAATTATATTGGAGGCGGGGTCTAAGCAAATAATATATGAATTCGGGCCAAGAAACTTTAAGACTTGGTGTATCTTTTCCCTACCACCATCGCATTACAATCCAGAATGATATTATTACCTTTTCTAGCTCTTCCCTGTAACCCTTGTGAGCATTTTGAGGCAAAAACCAAAAGCCCCACAATTTACCCCCTCATAGCTCATGCACCCTCATCACTTTGAAGCTCTTCATATATAAAACTGACCAATTAAGCTAAGTCACTTCTTAATTTCAAATTATTTAGCTAAATAAACTCCCTTAAAAAAAATCCCTTGAATGCAATTAAAAATTAAACACAGCTTCTCTGTATCGTTTAATGGCCAAGAAGGCAAATTATTTCGTATATATGCCACACCAAAAGAAAAGTCAAGGGAACCCTTTTAACGGTCGATTTAATTTTTACGACTGCCATAAAGGTGAAAACTGGCAATGTACAGGGGAACGACTGGCGCCAATGCGGCCCTAACCGTTTCATTAACGTCAATTACAAGATGTGTAGAAGTTAATTTTATCACCCTGTGTACGCACAATATGCCTATACACATTTCCAACACACCTACTCCCCCATATCCTGCCATCCAGCCCTGCAATATAATTAATTTATTTTGACTAATTACCAACTTTTATTCGGTTTTTCTTTACAGGTATGTGCCATCATTCTCAATTACATATTGTAATAAAAGCCCATTGAGGTATGTGTGTAATTTTGTTAAGAGCTCCGCTTAAGTTGGGAGTCCCCTGCCGATTGGGCGAGAAAAGCCATCCAAGGCCTCTTGGTTCCGTTCAGGCCATATGATGAATCGTTCGGAATAACTTAATTCTGCGCGTACACTTCGATAATAAGTTCAAACGCCCTAATTGACCAACAAATAATCACCCAACAATGAATTTATAACAAAAAAAGAAGTATTTTATTAATGTTTACTTAGTTTGATATTTTGATTAATGATTGTGACTTTGCTTAGGCGAGGAGCTTTATAGTTTACGAACGCGTATTCGCAACGAGATAGTGCTGGCGTTTGTCAAGGGATTATATGATGCAAAGCCAATATGGGTGTGGGCAGAGAGATACAAATTGTGTAATGTAACTTCGGTCGGGCGCCAGTCCAAATGGCGACATCATGATGCAGAGTGCGCCAATTGCGGTGACCGCTTGTTGACTTTGGACTATAGTTCACTCATAGTCAAGCATCAAAATGTAAATTAAGCACTGATTGATTGCATAATCATGTATTGATGAACGAGAATGATATGGAATTTAATTGATTTAAGTTTTATTATACGGTGGCACACCCCATACTGTTATACCTTAAGCCGTATCGTACTTTGTGTAAACTTCTGAAACCGCTGAAACTATACAGATTTTTAAAAGGCTTTCGTTTTGACGCTGGACGGTATATTCTTTAAGCCATAAGCAAAGCTTATTTTCATATTTCCATATTTGCTGTGGTTTAGGTACAAAGTCATGGACGCTTGGTAGAATAGAATAGAATAGAATTGACTTCATTTATATAACAAAAAAAAAAAACGATTCGTGGATAACAATATAAACAAAAGTCGTTTCATGACCTGGTTAAGAAACCGTCGGTCAGATTGACAGATTAAAAACTGCAAATAATTAATAACATTAATAGCTCAAAAGAGATTATGCATTTCAACATGAAAATCTTGGACATGAACCGAGAAAGTGCCCAATATTTTCTCTTTCCTGAGAATTGCAGACATCGCACAAAACTGGCCCATGGGGAACAAAATTCAGATCAAGTACTTCAGCTCTGGTTTGAAAAATTGTAGAAACCATGCTTGCAGAATTGACGCCGTTGAAGTAGCCCGATCTGTCTAAATCGAACTGCAGGTCCCAATAATACTCTCTATATTGCGATGCTTTTGCCCGGTCAATAAAAATCTGACGATATTTCTCATCCAGCTTCCAGGCAAGAGAGTATAAAGATTCCTTTTTAAGTCCGATAAGTTGTCCATATCCAGGGCAATCGATACACCCACAGAGTCAGCTAAGTCGTTCCATGCCCTTACAAAGATAAACTGGTTGGTGATCATGTAAGAATGTAAGAGTCAAAAATTCGAAACAATACACAAATAAGTTTGACGGAATCCGACATTATGGTCTTTTAGACTTATAGAAAAAAGATTTCATGGGGCTCTGGCACGTTTGCTTTAAAAGGAGTCTTTAGTGCTTCATATAAGGTTTTAAGGTTTAACGTTGTTAAAAGCTGTTTGCTACTATATTATATCTTAATATTTCAGATTCGATAGCTGTTGCGGTTGAAATTCTGCCGGGGTCAAAATTGTTTTTACAAAATTCTGGCTTTCCAAATTCTGCTTTTCAAAATTCTGTTTGACGAAGTTCTCGAAATACAACTGTGGGGTGTGTCGCACCCCCGCGGCTCCCAGCCTGTCTCCTTTTTATACCCCATTCCATATGATAGGAGTTATATTAAGTTTGTCACATAGGTAGTTTGTACCACTTACTTACTTAAGGTGGCGCTACAGTCCGGGGTGGACCTGGGCCTCAGCCAACAAGCTTCGCCAGCCAGCTCTGTCTCTAGCCAGCCATCTCCAGTTTCGCACGCGAAGTTGGCTGAGGTCCCCTTCCACTTGCGTGCGCCACCTGAGTCTCGGTGCTCCTCTACTGCGCCATACGTGTGGTGTGGATTCGAAGATTTTCCGGGCTGGGGCGTTGGTGTCCATCCGCTCTAGATGACCCAGCCATCGTAGACTTGTGTTTTGACTCTTTTGGCTAGGTCGGTATCGCTGTACAGCCCGTACATTTCGATGTTATATCTCCTCCTCCACTTTCCGTCTATGCAGACGGGACCGTAATTTGCCCCTCGAAGCAGCCTAAAGTGTTTTCATCCGCCTTCGACAGGGTCCATGCTTCTGAACCGTAAAGCAGGACTGGGATGATGAGGGTCTTATACATGGACACTTCAGTTGCTCAAGAGAGGGCTTTGCTACTCAATTGCCTTATTATCCCTTAGAAACAGCGATTGGCAAGAGTTATGCTTCGTTTGATTTCAGCGCTGGTGTCATTGTCTGAATTGATAGCGGAACCCATGTAGACAAAGTCCCTAACTACGTAAAATTTATAGCTGTCGATGGTGGTGTTTTGTCCAAGACGTCGGTGTTGGGTGTCTTTTCTTGATGACAGCATATACTTGTTTCCGTCCCAATTCTTACGAAGGCTTCACTGACATGACGCTTTGTTCTACCGATTATGTCAATGTCGTCTGCTTATGCGAGCAGTTGAACGGATTTTGAAAGATTGTACCTCTGGTGTTGGCGCGAGAGTTCTGCAAAATTCTGTCAAGTATGATGTTAAAGAATTCGCATGACAGCTTGTTTGGCAGGGATGCCAAAACTAGAAATTGCGCTATATAGCTCGTCTCTATAGATGCTGTCATACGCAGCCTTGAAATCGATGAAGAGGAGGTGTGTATCGATTTGGAATTCCTGGGTTTTCTCCAAGATCCAAGACCCTTGGGACATATGATCGAATCTGAATGTCGCTTGTTTTAAGGCCTTAAATTTTGAGCTAGGGAGTTGTTCTCAAAAATTATTTACAATTATATTGTTCTCATCAATTATTTACAAGTATACACAAATTTTGAAATCCGCCCACAGAATACCGTTTTCAGTGAGCGTGGCATCTTTTTTAAGGGTAAATTGTCAAATGCATTAAATTAAACATTTTTGCTCCAAATTGAATAAAAAAATCTGAACAACAGTGCAACATTCAGTGCAACATAGAAGCTATTGAGCCACGCCCATGTTTGAAGGCATAATTAATGAAAAACCTTGAATTTTCCATAAAAACGTAATATTGATAGGTCTTAAGCTATTTAGGTAAACGAGACTCCGATGTAGATTTTGATTTTGCAAAATTTTCAGTCTACTTTAGGGGGTCGGATTCAAGAATATATTGAATTTGAACCAAAAAAAATACATTTTTGCTTAGATTTAAGCGAAACTTGGAGTATAAGATAACCACTAATGGTGGAAAAATAACATAAATAGCAGTAATATACAATGCGGGATAGGAGGGGTATTCACGGTCCGGTCCGGTTAAAGGACTGCAACTTGTGCGCACGCACTGAAGTACTAGCTCACTGGTTTTTACCTTTGATTTACTAAAAAAAGTCAAAATTTTCTTTAAAAAAGCAAAATAATCTGAATTTTATTGCTCTAGCTAGAATTTTGTCAAGAAGTTTGTCACATCGCATTGCCCACAAAGTTTGGCACTGACACACATGAGTTGGTCATAATTCTGCTTTTCAAAATTCTGCTTTCAAAGCTTGGCTTCTTAAAATTCTGACTTAGGTAATTAAGTTTTGCTTGTTCTGTCTTTTTCACGCAACTTTTTAACAAAGAAAACAGCTAGGTTGAGGTTGCAATACTAATTTCACTGTGTCGCTTTGTCAAGGTTGCTTTTCCAAATACCCCCTAATAATAGCACATGCTAAACGTTGCTACGTTGAGTTTTTATTGAAAGTGAAAAGTTGTGACGTTTGTGAAGAAAGTGAAGTTTTTATTGGTATCAAAATTAAAATTACAATTTTTTGCCTTAAAAAAATATAAAAATGCTATTTAGACGTTTCTTAAAATTGTCTTTTAATTTTCCACGGTTCATTGGAATTCCAGGGATCAGTGAATCCTTAAAATTTCAATTCTCCCTAAAACTGCTATTTAATTATTTTTTTCAAATGTCGCAAGCTTTTTTTTAAGTTCACTAAGCATCTGTGGACACTAAAATAAGTTCTGTGGTCACTTTTTTTAAAAAAAAAGGTAAAGGATGCTGTTTGTTTTTAAGGTATATTTTTAATAGACTAAGAGAAACTTAGGTTGGAAATGACGGTTCTAAACATTTTTAAGACAGTTATCTATCTATGTAAATAACTTATACTTTATACACCAATTTTAAAAAAAAAATTATCGTTAACCTTAAGTTTCCTGTGTAAAAAAATTTTTCTTGAAAATGCTTTGGTATAATGTTTTGGTATAATGTTTTCGAGTCAAATCTCACAAGTTTTTGAATGGTTTGAAATCGCTTTAGTTTACCTTTGAAAATTGGACAATTCACGATAGGTGTTATTTTGTCGAAATGCTTTTTCCAAATAGCACCAGAGATAAGAGAGAAGGGAGGGAAATTCAAAAATCGACGAAAAAATCACACTTTTATCCTGACGCGGGGTATATTGATTTTAATGCATAGTTTTGTAACACAGTAAGGTAAATCGATTAAGCCCTCCGTCTGTCCGTATGTGTGAAGTTTTTAGGTCTTTAAAACTTAAAGGGTTTGTACCTGGGTTCTTATTTTGTATCATTAGTTATCAAACAGCTGCCTCCGCTGGCCATGCAGTAGCCTACACGATCGGTCCAATTTTTGAGCACATTATCGATTGTGTGCAGCTGTATTTCGCCAATGGCTTCACGAATATTCTTCTTTAAAGCGTCCATTGTCTCTGGCTTGTCGGCGTAACACTTATTTTTACGGCACCCTACAAATAATAGACCAACGGTGTCTGCGATTTGACACCGTTGGACTATTGTTCCAAACGACATCAGCTCTGCAGATGATAATGCATCGAGTGAAATGCATCGATAAAACATCGAGTGTAGCTTCGGCTGTGTTGCACGTAGCGCCGTCCTGTTGAAACGAAATGTTGCCAATATCCTCTTCTTCAATTTAAGTGAACGAAAATTCGTCATTCGATAACGATCGCCATTGACTGTAACGGCCACTCCTTTCTCATTTTCGAAGAAAAATGGCCCAATTATGTCTCTGGACCAAAATCCGCGCCCAACAGTCACTCGTTTTGGGTGTATCGGCTTTTCAAAGTATGCGTGCGGGTTTTTCTGTGCCCGCGAAATGCGACAATTTTGCTTCATCTGAAAATATGATTTTTTTTGGAGAATCGGCATCTTCTCTAAGTCGATCGCAGGCCCACTTAGTGAAGCGAAAACGCATATTTCCCAGCGTTGTTCAAGCGTATACAAAACCATAATCGTTCAGCGGAAGGATAAAACTTATTATCTTTCAAATCAGACATGAGCTAAGTGTTACCATTCACGAAATAAGAACTTGTTGAAGAAAAAACGTTAAATGGCGGACCCTTAAGAAGTTTCTCAAAAACGAAACTCTTGCACTGACTCACTTGTTTTTCTTTTCGAAAATACGTTTGCAGTATCAGAACTCTTCAAGAAAATATGACTTAAATTTTTGCTTAATAATGAGTTGCTTTATTAATGTGTTCAATATATTATTACATAAAAGCTTGTTCAACAAAGCTTAATTAATACAATAACTTTGTTGAATAAGACTTTCAAAAGATGAAAATCGCACGAAATTTTGTGTTTACACGACTTACAGAAGTAACAGGTGCGCACGAAGAGACAGGCGGACGGAGAATATAGCGATGCCATAAGAGGTCCTTTTTCCTGAACTTTGCTACGGCACACATGTTTTATCCACGTATTTGGATCGTGGATTCCATATAAGTGCCAAAAATATCCAACCTGTGTTCAGTCAGGGCCTCTGGGGTTCAGAGGAGAGTCATATGAATAAATTAATATTTATTGACTTAATGATACGTAAGATCAGTGCTGCCACCCTACTCCTATAGCAGTAGATCTACTGCGCTAAGCCCCAAATAAAAATCTACTGCGCAGTAAAACGAATCTACTCCTCATATAAGAATTTTTATCTTTGTCCAAAGAAAACTCAATTGGCACAAAAGCATGAAACTGACACATTCTGTCATTTGTTTGCAATTTTAATCAATAGACCGTGCTAAGAGGCTTTCAAAATCTGACGTCTTTCATTTCTTTCGACCCAAGGATGTATCGAAGTGGAAAGTATCGAAAAAGTGTTCCAAAGATGGGATCTCCTTGAATCCGTGTACCCTTTTGTGGCCGTTTGCACTGTTTCTACAAGGCAAACAACACTTTTCTTATCTAAAACTAATAATAAAGAGTCCCGGTGACCACGCTCAATGAAACTGGAGCGAAACGTTCGGGGTGACGTATGAACTGATTTTAATTTTAACGCAGTAATACCCGAAAAATATTTAAAATGTCTATTATCCACCTCGAAAACTTCAAAAGTTATACTTTTCTAATCCTTTCCGTGTTTTATAATTAAAATTTTTTTACCTATTAGAGATATGATCGAGACTGATAGATGTATTGACTAAGCCATGTCCGTCCGTCTGTCCGTATGTGTGAATTTTTTAGGTCTTTAGAGTTGAGCTAGAAAGTACTTATTTAAACATTTGGCTGTACGAAGGATTTGTGAATTGTTATATTGAGTGAAATACGAATGGGCAAATAATTTTAATCTAAATGCAAAAATTATTATTTAAATATTTGAAAGAAAGGTTGATTTTTAAACTTGTTATTTTGTCAGGTTGACATTTAAGTCAAAAGCACATTTACGTCAGAGATATTTACGTGTTATGGCAGAAAGGTGTGAAAATAGCGCCTTGCTAAAAGTTTGTGTCTAGTTCCTCTTGTGAAGGACATAATACAATACATATACATTTATATAGCTGGTGTTACTGATGATTGGTGTTTTAAGAACTTGACGAGGCGCCATTTTGATTTTAAAGAAGAATCAAGTTTTGCTTGTATCTATATGTTCACTTATACTTACTTATTAAGCCATTTAAATGTCTTGAATTAGACTCATTCTTCACTGTGTGTCCACTTTTTGAACTACGAAAGGAGCGTCACCAACCCGTTCACTGTACAGTGTGAAATTTCGTATATGTACCTACCTGACCCTGAAGTTATAGGACTAATTTAAAATCCGCGATGGAGCAAAACACTTAACATCATCACAATGCAGTGAGGTGTGCCGTGAATGTTTTTAAAAGAATGTTTCAAAAAAGTGGAAATTCCGAAAGGGTAGGTATAGCTAGTCAATTTAATAGTGAAACCTATCTCTACGTATAAGACGTGAGATAACGCAGGATAATTTAAATGAATTTCAAGATTTATTTTGAACCCTAAAAAACCTCATTTAAAGCTGACAAATAAGTTTTAAAGCAGGTTTTCAGTTACTTAAATTTCATTTTCAGCAACTAGGACCTGCGAAAGCCTTTCGAATCCTTTTGCCATCAGAATGTCAAAAACTTAAATCATTAAAACATTCCGAAGGAGATCATCAATCAAACAACCCTGGAAACATCATCGATTTATTTTCCCTCCCTTTTCGCTAAGCTAACGAATTCCGAACTCATTTCGATTTCTTGCTATAAATTCCTTCACATTTTTCCTAAGGACTTTTAAATTCACGCAAATTACACGCAGAAAAAAAAGTACATATAAAAATGCAAACATAAATTCTACTCGAAAATAAATCATCCTCACAAAAGAAAGCAAGATCTGAAAAAAAAAAATATACAAAACCGTGAAAAATTGCAGCCCCCGTTTGCTGCTTTTCCGTTTATTCCTCTTATCACGAAAAAAAAAACACTGCAGCTGAAAAATTCCAGTGGGTAGACAAGTCCATCGAGATGTGCTTATGAAATTACAGCAAATAAGAAACACCAAGACGTACCTACTACACAGGACGAAACAGATAAAGCAGCATGATTGTGGCAGTTTTTATGTACACACATTTCTTTTTCTCCATTTATTTTTTCTTCTTTTCCCACTTCAGTGTGCTATGTCATCTTTCGCAAAATTAAGGATACCATTCAACTGGTTGAAGAAATGTCCTTTTGTTTTGTACCTAATTTCATTATTCTGCTTCCACGAGCTTAATTGTGTTTTTGTCATTCCCTAGGAGAAGAATTACGATGTTAGAAGGCAAAAAAAAAAAAATAAACTTCTAGGTGTTACCTGCAAACAGTAATTATGAAGGACAAAGAATGCGATTACTTTCATAAGGTGAATGATTTTGAATTTTTTCCCTCCAGGGATAGTTCTATGAGGACGTGAAGAGAAAGTAAAAGTACGAAGCCTTAAATGGCGCGTTGCGAAGATTTGCAGTAGTCCTTTCGGTTCATAACTAATAAGATTAATAAAGAAAGTGATATTGCAGTTTTTATATTTATGACACTTTTTTGAAAAATTACAATTGAGTTGAATATTAGAGTTGGATATTGAGTTAAATATTGAGTTGAATGAATAGAGTTGGAATATTAGAGGAAAAAATGTTGGAAAATGAGTTTGTTTAGTAGAGCGACTTGTTTAGTACGAATCCTGTTAAAACACACATTTCGGAGGTAGAGTTTTAACCTATGAGCTATCTAGAAATTCCATTCTTCTTTTGTAGCTTATATGGAAAGGCAAATATCCTCAGTTCGTAATAACGTCGAATTTCAAAAGAGGAAGAGAAGAGGACGAAAAGGGTTGGTAATTTTGCGTTTTGTATAAATGGGAACATCAAAAGCGAAAGTAAGTGGATAACCTCAATTATTATTGAAATTTAAATTTAAGGAAGTTAAAAGTGTGTATTTCCTTGTATTACACAAGGATTACACAAGGATACATTATAGAAAGTGAATTTGAGGTTTTTTCTAAGAGCCCTAAAGGCAAACCTTTTGCATAGGTGTCAAAAATTGAGGATAAAACACATAATTGTGCGAGAGAATTATATAGAAGAATAGTTTCTATGGCTGTATAATCCCGAGATATTATGCGTTAACAATTTAGGTGACGCTTAAGGTTTGAAACGTGGAGTTTTGGAGAGATATGGTGCATAAAAATTGTCTGTGACTGAAACACTTTTGGGTGAATGCTTTCAGAATTGCCGATTTTGAGAAAAAATTCTAGATCAAAAAATAGAAAGTGTTAAAGACAAATTCAGTGATGCCAAGTCGCAAGGACCTAAGGAGCTCGCTGACGTCAAAACAAAGAAAGTTCGGAATACTCGATCGAAAGTCGCTGCTACGAAAAGAAATGCATCCGCCAATCTTCGATTTGCCTAACAATCGAATCATGGCCGATTGAGAAAAGGTAGGTACACCTTGAAGTCACCGCCTTGACAAACATCTGGAACAACGAAGATAAGTCGATAACTCTTACATGGACATCTACCGAATTATTACAGATTAAACCTAAAGACACACAACGGGTTAATAATACCATCATCGAAATGAGGTTAAGCGGCGGCAAGTTTACTGTCTAGTAGCGGCGCCAAAGATTCCAAGCAAGGCGTAAAGCACTTCAGCAGTTACAAGTCGATAACTCAACACTAGCAAGGAATTTTGAAATGTGTTAGTAAATCGATGCGTTCATTGACGCAATAGAAGATAGAAATCTACAATTGGCTATTAGAATGGCAGCTTATCATATGCTGGCCCAAGCATTTGCCCAGACAATAGAAGCAGCAGATCAGGCTTCTCCAGGTAGCCACCGGGCTGGAGAAATGGTAAGCTGGAGCGCTTGTGCCAATGAATCAAGGAATATTATCGGTGATGAAATTGCTACAAGATGCGGGACTCCAACAGCGACAATGCAGTGCTCCATCTAGACAAGCAAGCTGCCCAAATGGCGTTAGGAGTAGGTTTAATGATTTTGCAACGCGGAGCGATAACGCTCAATCTACTGGACGAGTTGCAGAACAATAAAAGTCAGGAAACACGTAAGGAGCGATTTGGTGGGCCAGAAGTTGCTTGATGGAATCGAAGCCCCATGACCATGATCCAGGCTTCGCAAACAAAATGTTGTAGCACGAGTCTAACAGTTGAACGTTGAAGCAGTCTTCGCCAAAGCAAAATGTGTGGCCACTATCGACACGGGTGCCCCGGGTTATAGTATCTGAAAAGACATTGTGCACCAGGCAGGATTTCTGCAGATTCTAAGAAGAGTGTGGTACCAGTCAGGCTGCTGATTTCAAACAAACACACCGTCATTTTCAGACAATCAGCTTTTTCGACAATATCTAGGAACAAATCTGCGAGTCCTGTATCTCCATTAAAATTCGCCGAGGTAGATAAGACTACTTTTGGGCACTAGGTGCTCAATTAGGTGCAACCATAGCAGAAAATCTCATTGGTGAATTTGCTTATATACATATTTGCATCACAGTATGGAGAATATGGTCAAACACACTTAGATGCCAAACTTATCCGCCAACCTGTCGGACAATTTCCATTGGCGAAACGGGTGAGGTGGACAAGAAGCTATCGATCATGGAAAATAAGTTTTGACCGTAAGTTCTTAAAGTCCTTGGGCATCTTCTGATGTAATGGTGAAAAAGAAGGCAGGATCACTTCACTCGATTCTGCGTAGACTAGCAGAGCCTGAGCAATTTCACAAAGAACCTTGCATACACTCTGTGACACTTGACCTGAGAGTTGGCTCTTGGCAGGTACAGATCAAAGATCCACTCAGAGGACAAAGAGAAGAACGCTTTAACGACTTTTTCCAGCAATGCCATATGATTTGTGTATAATGGTTATGCCAACACACCGCAATTCTCTCTACTGGCGGTTGAGGGAACCCGTCTTGAATACTCCGATAGAGCATGCTACTTAGGGGTGATTCTTGACAGGAAAAAATTTCGCTTATATTTTCTGCAGAAAACACTCAGTTCTACATTTTGTTCCTATAAGACTTTGGGACACGCCAACATTTGGAGGTAGAATTGAAGAAAAACCTAAAATTTTTCAGAAAAACGTAATTTCGACTGGCCTTGAGCCTAAATTAGGAAAACATGAAACAAAAAAAAATAGCATGCTAGGTAAACGAGACTTCGTTCCAGATTTCGTTCGCGTAAAGTTTTTAGCCACGCCCACTTTTTTTTAACCAAATGCGAACCAAAAAACGGCATTTTTAAGCGTTACTTGGAAATATCTTATAATTGATTTTTTATAATTGACTCGCTGGAATTCAATTTTGAGGAAAGAGCAAGGAAAGTCTCACCCGCATTCTATACTTGCAGTCGCATTTTCGGCAAAAATTGAGGTCCCGGACCCAAAATTATCCTTACACTGCAATTGTTAGAGCTATTTTGACGTTTAAGTGTTTAGTCTGGTGGCAAGCAGCTGAAAAAAGCACAAACCTACGCTACATGACAATAATACAGAGAGCTGCATGTATTGGTATGACATCAGCAATGAGAACGACACCAACCTCAGGGCTGGAGGCAATTCTCAATATACTACCCCTCGACCTCTATATGCAAGAATCTGCTGCCAAAAGCGCCTTGAGGCTCAGCCAGTCACCTGAATAGATCCCAAGCTCATTTGTTCATGCGCAGATTCTCCACCGCGTTATAGGAACCGACACCTCCTCCGACTATCTTACCCCCACCTTAACTTCGAAACGCCTTTTAACTGCATGTTTCCTAGCAGGGATGAGTGGGAACTGGGGGAACCGCTAAGAAATTTATCGATAGCCATATACACAGGTGGGTCAAAAATGAGCATAGGCACGGGTGCTGGTCTCTACTCTGAGAACCCTTGTATAGAAGAATCAATAAAATTATCCGATTCTTGCAGCGTCTTCCCACGGAGGTCCTTGCAGTCAAGGAGGCAGACAGCCTACTGTCAATAAGGGCATTCCACAGGATGATATTACCATATTTATAAACAACCAGGCAGCCATAAAGGCAATAGCTGCCACTGAAATCAAATCCGAACTTGTTAAGTGTTGTCGTAAAGAGCTAATGGTTCTTGGCTCACAGCACAATGTGAGACTCTGTTGCTATATACTCAATAAACCCTTCAATGGATCAAACCCCCACTCTGTGACCTAAGAAGGCGGGTGGAAAACAAGATCTATTTGAAAGCAAATATACAAGATGGATATCCTTGTCCACCTTTGAAATTAACGCGCTCATCAAGAGCAACAGGAAGACTCTGTCGTAACTAGTAGGCATACTTACATGGTTACAAGCTTTTGAGACACCATGCTATGAAATTAAATCTCGACAACGACGACATCTGCAGAGGATGTAGCGATACGGATTACTGCGCGGACACACCTCACTTTTTGTGCCACTGTCCCAGTCTAAGTCAGTTGAGGAAAATAACTTTAGGAAGCTACTTCTTCCATGACATCTCAGAACTTTCAAACGGACCACCATAACCTCTCTTTCCAGGTTTATGTTAAATCAAGAAGGTGGCTCCAGGAACTCAACACGGCATAAGAAGGAAGCGAAACAGCCATACATCAAGGATTATCCCCCACTGGGTATCACTATGGGTTTCAATAGACCTAAGTGCGATGAGGCGCGGATTACCTCGCTCCATCAAGCCAACAACCTAACCTAACCTAATTTTTCTGCCAATTGTGACACGTTTCCTCTTATGTTACGTGCAGAGACCATGTAGTGTGACATGGAAAACCTGTCTGGAGTATACTTGTGTGACGTCGCGTCGTCGTTGTGCTCATCTTCGGCTGATAGTATTGTGGTGTATTAGTATAAGGATTAGTATAAGTGCAGTTCTCAAACGATAACACCTGCTTAAGAGTTTTTTCAGTCTAGCCACATATAACAGGAGTTTAATAAATGATTTCGCTGAAATAACAAAATTTCTGCATCAGCTGACTAAGAAGGGACCGTTAAGAAGCTTTCAGCATCTAACAAAGTAGTGGCACTAAGCAATACTTTGTAGCCCACCCCATGCAATTGTAGAAGCAGGCGCTAGTTATGTGGGGGTTGGCGCAGTCGGAGATACACGATGGCACTGAAAGCATACTTCGGCCAAAAATCTATTCCGACCTGACAGAAATTACAGTGTTATCAGACGGGAAACTCACTGGCTTAATACTGTCAGCTGACAAAATATTTCCATAAGTCAATGCATCTGCTTCGATATGACGAAGATGTAAAATTGTTGCTTCAGTTTAAAGATCCTGCGGAGGAATTAGCAAGGATGGAACGATTGCAGACATTAGACTTCGACATATAGGGTCAGCAAAGTTGACTGCATTGCAACACGGACTACATTCCAATACGCGCGGAACCATGTTAGCCCAATTAAAGACACCGTTCAAAAACAGGAATAGGGCGAATGTAAATGTATTTCTCTCCAGGTAATCTGAGCTGAACATACATAAGTCGAAGAACTAAGGAACTTGGCATGCTCAACAAGAATATCTTGACGACGACCCATAGTCCTGAATATAGGGGGTCTATGAAGAAGCCGAACGCAAGAGAAATCTTCTACTGAAATCCTATATCTTAAAGGCAAACTGGGCGCAAAAGGGCTCACTGTCGAAAGGGCAGGGGAATCTAAGGAAAAAAGCACGATGGAATATCTGGTGGGCATTTGAAAAGCAAGTGGGGTGCCATGGCGTAGTGGTTAGTGTGTGTGCTTACTACGCCGGAGGTCTGGGTTCGAATCCTGCCATCGTCACCTGAGAAAAAAAGACTTGTTCTTTTTCACGGTCCCCATCTCCGCGAGGGTCTGACAAGCCCTCCGAGAGTATCATTTGTCTTGAAAAACTTCTCAAAGTGCCGTTCGGATTCGGCAAAAAATTGTAGGTCCCCTTGTATGTAAAGAAATCAACACACCAGCATACATTGTTGAGAAGTTGGCCCTGGTTCACCTCGAGCTGTTGCGCCACTCTATTTATTTATTTTATTTTATTTGAAAAGCATTTTGAGAGTGGAAAAGGTACTAAAATGTAATGGTTGCCCCGAAATTGCCATCCTTTTCGCCTTCGCATGCCCGTTTCCGAAAACATTCCGATAAAGGACAAAACTACCAATCGAAGATATTTCAGCAAACATGCGCTTCAATTCGACTACTTAAGATGCATACCACATGCCTTTACCCTGAATGCACAATGATTTCGGTCAACAAAACCTTGAAGGAACATCTTTCCAAAGTTGTGAGAGAAAAGCTAAATGTCTATGTGATTCATAGCATGTCTTAGAGCCCTCCATTCGAAGTTCTATTTGGACGCAATGCAAGGCTGCCCGGCGAGCGAAAATTTAAACGTCGTGGGAGAAAGGATTAATGACTTGCTAGAACCTGAGATCCAAAAGTAATATTAAATTCATTGCGAGTGATCGCATGAAGACTAGGCAGGTACGATTCAAGCGCCAAAGTTTAGGAGTTCAACGAAGGCGATCTACAGCCCACATCGTGAAAAAGTAAGACCCCCAAAACTAAAAAAGCACTGGAATGTCCCTTAGAAAAAGCAACTCACAGTATTGAGCTAAGAGGGGGATAATGTGATGTGGCAACAACATGCGAAAATAAATGCAGGAGGCACTAAACTCCCCAAACGAACACACCCACTTCCCTACAACGAAGACTGGTTATAGCGTTTCCGCTAAATCCATATTCCGCTGATTCCATATTTATTCCGAGCTCTATTGATTCTTTTTGGCGAGAAAGACAGGCGATTATTCCTTCCATATAAGAATTTAGTTAAGACACATCAACAAAAATGTCTACATCTTTGTCGTTGAAATTGGGGTCACTTAAAGACATCGAAGACTTTGAGCTGCGTCGTTGGAATATTGGTTGCCTAACTGAAAACGAGGCCCTGGTTCACCTCGAGCTGTTGCGCCACTCTATTTATTTATTCATAATTGAAAATGAGCTAAAAAGGCAATCGTGTTGGGTCAGGACCGGGCTCACATCAATTTTTTAAGTCATATTAAGAAGAGAAGGTCATTGAGATACCCATAAAAAGGCTGGTCGAAGAATTGCGTTAAAATTAAACGTTTCTATAAGTTCCCTACAATCAGGAAGAAGGCAGGTAAATCTGCCTTCTTTAAAAGTGCTCCCATTAAGGAGTGCTCCCATTTTTATTCGAAGAAGAAAATTCGGGTAAAAAATGCACTCAGGAATACAATCTGCCAAAACGCGTATATGTATCTACTATCAAGTCTCTCGAGCTAAGACGTGTGTTCGTAATTCGTACAATTTGAACATATTAATGGCCAGATAAGTCTGAAAAACTCCCGCCATCAGTCTTTGCGTAGTGTCTAAATGCAAACAAATTTTATATTAATCCACGGGCTTATAACATCTACCCATCTGGTGTAATTTGCCAAGAAATATTGACGCGATGCTTTCGACGTATACTATAGCCCTTCAATATCAATTGCTTCCGGCAAAGAATCCACATCACTTTTTAAATGAATACCGTATACCAGGACCCTTGGCCCAGATAACACGACAACAGCTCGAGTGTTGCTTCTATTCTGTGGGTGTGCAGATAGCAGAAAAACCCTCTTTTGCCACTGGAATTTTCATTACAAAATTATGGAAACATAAAGAATGACAAATCGTAAACAATTTGTTTCCTTGATCCTTATCCCTTAGCCGCGTTGCCCCGCACTAGCTTGGCAAAGAATAAATGAATTCACTCAAAAATTCATTTAACAATTTTCTCGCTTAGCTCCTTTCGACGAAAAATCCCCGAAGTAAATGAATTGTGCACTTTAAGTGTACGTACCCTCTTTATGTCCTTAAATGTGTGTAGGTATACCTCTTCAATATATATATTTTTTTTGTCGACAATTTTCCTTACGCCATACATACGTAAATCCAAATGGATTCTTGTTTTTTGCCTTTTTTTCCGCATGGGACTGGGACCTACGAACGCACGTAATCGATTTATCGGATCAGTCTGGGAATCAGGGACTCAATTCTCTTCACTCAACTCACACATCACACCGGGCTGAGAAGAAGAAAAAAGGCAAAAATACGAAATGATAAAGTGTATTCCACATACGCCGTAGAGACAACCCAAATGTATCCTTTTTCGTCTCGAGAACAAAAGGTCACCGACAGCAAAAACGGCTTCCGTTTTGCGACAGATTTGTACTTGCCGTCGAAATGGAAATCAACTGCTTCAACTGGGTGTCAATGCCTAAACACTCGAAGGAAGTACGGAATGGAAGTACCCTAAATGGGTGGCTATAATGGAAAAAAGGATAATTCCGACACATCACCCAAAGGAACTTTTGTACACTCCTTTCGATTTCTTTGGCACGCAAAATAAACTGACTGATAATGTTGACAACATTATGTAAGCACCCTTGAATGGTTTGCGTTGAGTCCTCCTTGTTGTGTATTTTTTTTTCTCTTTGCACTTTTGGGGTTGTTCCTTATTCCTGCTTCTCAAATAAATGCACGCATCGATTGAGCCCTTTCACCTTAAAGCCACATTCAGTGGCAGACAAGAAAAACAACCCGCAGCCATGGAGTGAAAAAAGAATAAAGCATCTGCGAAAGGGCTGTGATGAAAGTTTTACGGCTCAAGATTCTTAAAGCGGTTAACAGGAAAGGATTGCTTTTTTGTTTGACTTTGTGACGCCCTTTTTTTCGTCTTAACCCAGAGAGGTTTCCTTTCTTCCGCCTGTTAAGTATTTTCTTGATGATGGGCCCTAAAACAACTCATGGTGATTTGGAGCTTTATTTTCTGAAGGGGTATCAATTAAGGAAATAAAAGGACAGTTTTCGGGCCACCGCGAAGTGGGTTCCAAATTGGTGTAACACTTTCCTTTGGCCTTTAAATTGATCCACATAATAAGTCTTTAATTGCATTACAAAGCAAAGATGGGAAGAAAGGTTCACAATAAAGGACCTCCGGGGTAGGAAATTATTGGATTTTTTTTCCATTTTTTCTAGTGTTTGGGCCCGTGAAACCATTGCCAATTTTGACCAGAACAAAAAAGAAAAATTGTAGAATGTCTCCCATGTTGAGGGTGCAATTTCGGATGATGTTTCTTTTTTCGCATCCGCGATTGTTGATTGGGGCTGAGTGGGCGTTACGCGGTGAGGTGCACAAAAAACACGTGTTTCACATAATTGCTGCTGTTTTTTATGGCACTAAATGCCAGAGTTTTCATTTTTACCAGTTCCATTCGGCTTGGCGGAATGTACCTACTCGGCAGTATACAGCGCTGTGAGGGATGACGCAGCGAAAGATTTATGCTTTGCCTGCAGTCATTTTACTTTTCGGCTAGCGCTGAGTATTATTTGCGATGCAGGATGTAATTTGTCGCATGGAAGATTTGAGTTTTATGCGCGTAATTACACACACAAAAAAGAGTGAAAAAGATTTTACGATAAAATGTCAGATCACTGATGTATGGGCCGGGCTTGATGCTGTTTGTGATGATAATTTGCCTTAACTTAAGCCATAAATTGTGAAAATGCGACGAAAAGAGTGTGAAATAATTTTTACACCCTCGTGAAGTGTATATTTTTATTGAATGTCGAAAAAAAATTAAGTTGCAGAGATTTGACTGATGGCATTTGTGGTTATACCATTATGACGAGTCCCCCGAGAAGTTGGAGAAGTGTCCCAACTCATCGACTTTCGGGGGAGAAAACCCTTGGCAATCATTTTTGAATTGACTCCTGGTCAAACTGCGGTGAGGCATAACATAATAAAGACAAGTTTTGGCAAATTTTTGAAGAAATAGATATTCGGCTACGACCTTTTTGAAGTCATGGAAATAAATTTTGTATAGGTATGAATAATTATGAATGAACAAATTTGAATTACTTACATAATATTTTTATATTTTTTACCCTTCCTAGGGTATAACTTTGAAAATTAGTTGAATGCGCCCACAGACACGCCCACTGCAGGCCTTTGTGTGCGACCATCTAATTTAAGAAAATACTTCTTCCAAATTTTAGCTATGTCACAATGGTGTCACTCATTTTTGGTATGTAACTTCCTTGTAATTGCCTTTGAAGAAGCCAAAAAAAGTTGGACTTTTCACTGACTACGCCCACTTTTTTAAAGGATTTTAGCTTGTTTTTCAATAAATATATTATTGAAATTTGAGTAAAAATTAAATGACAAAAGTTGTATATATCAATATCTCTAACTTTTTTGTAGTATTTAGTATGTGCCTCCGCCCACTTCTGTGGGCGTGGCGTTAAGAAAGGTATTTTTTGAGTTAAAAAGGCGGAGATTTAGGCCGAAATGTATGCAACCACCTAGTATAAAGCATTCAACAGTTTTATTTTTATATCCCGCCCACTTTTTGGAGGCGTGAAAGTTTTCGTTTTGGTATGGTTGGGGATTTTGCAATCGGTCGCAGATGGACTGAAGCTTTTGCATACGCAGTGTTGCACTTTGCCACTTGTTTTTATTTTATATAGTTTTGGGAGGTTTTAAGTGAGTACGAACGTCATACTATTAAGAGTACGCACGACCGGTCCTCGTAGACCCTATAAAGGTTTCTCCTACCCACGGAAGGACTATGAAGGAAGGAGAAACCTTCATGGGCGGTGGCGGTGTGGATTTGAAGATTTTCTGGGCCGGGGCATTGGTGACTATTTACTCTAGATGACACAGCTGATCCACACCCCGTCTACCCAGATGGGACCATAAACAACTCCTATAAAGCGTTTTATTCCGCCTTTGACAGTGTCCATGCTTCTTCACCGTAAAGCAAGAGATGATGAGGGTCTTATAAATGGATACTTTAACTACTGTTTCGAAAGAGGGCTTTTAGCCCAAAGAAACACCGATTGGCAAGAGTTATCCTACGTTTTATTTAAGCGCTGGTGTCGTTGTCTGAATTTATAGCGGAACCCTAGATAGACAACATCTCTAACTACCTCAATGTTATAGCTGTCAATGGTCTCTTTTTGATGACAACATATACTTGGTTTTGCCCTCGTTGACTTCTAAGCCCATATTCGCTGCTCTACGTTCCGATACGAAAGGCTTCACTGTTATCACGCTGTGTTCTTCCGATTATGACAATATCGCCTAAGTTTGCGCGTGTTTGTACGGACTTTTGGGAGATTGTGTCTCTGGTGTTGGCGTGAGAATTCTGGACAATTCTCTCAAGTATGATGTTAAACAAGTGAGTAAGAGCGTTTCAACAAACTTCTATATACCCGACCCTAAATACCGTGCTACACCAAAAATCGTAAAGTTTTTTGGCCGAATTCTTATATTCTTTGTATAGGCCACGCCCCCAAAAGTGGGCCTTAGCAAATAGTAATATATTTAATATTTGTTATAAAATTGTTTCTTCGATTTGGAGTGAGCTTTCCGAGAAATCGGGTTTTCTAAAATCTATTATGTCAAAAGTGGACATGGCCTTGTTAAAGGTCTTGGGCCAATTTTTACGCTTTGTCTATGCAAGAAAAGAATCAAGCCGCTCACCAAGTTTCAGCTCTCTAGCTTGATTTTGAAGACCAAAAACCTTCACACATACAGACGGACGGTCGGACAGACTGACGGATATGGCTTAATCGATTCACCTGTCGGTCTCGATCATATCTCTTAAAGGTCTATCGGAGAGATTATTTCACTGTGTTACAAACTATACATTAAAATTAAGGGTATACCCTCGGTGGGGTACAAAAAGTCACATGACGGCCCGTCTCCTTGTCTGAGTCCTTTTTTGACATCAAAGGGGTCGATGGAGGCATTCACCGATCTTCACGTAACAGCTTGAAATTTCCATCGACATCCTACATACAAACTGGCGAGTTTGGGAGGGATACCCAAACTAAAAATTGCGATCTATATATAGCTCGCCTCCATAAATGCTGTAATACGCGGCCTTGAAATCGATGAAAAGGTCTGCCTCTCCCATTTCCCGGTATGGGTTACCGTTTTGGTTACCCCTACCTCTCCTATCCCCCCCCCCCCCAAGGTTAATTCTGACCAAACCAAAGACCTAAATCTAGTTAAAGTCGACGAAAGGGAGGGAAATGATACCCTATTTGTCCCTCACACCACACGGGACGAAATTAGTAGTACCCCTGACATTCACCTCATCTCCCTCCTCCCCACCATATCCCAGTGTTTTCCCTTACAGGGCTGGATCGGTGTGGGCTTATGCCGCTTCGGTTGCCCTCACCTCTCCACCCCCACGGGATCACCAGCACATAATTCTGACTAATACGCGTTTTTTCTGCTTCGGTTATTCAATTCTAGGCGAGTCGCCTGTAGTACGGGTTTACACCGAGAACGGCTACCCTACATCAGCTTTTTGCCTGAGAATTCCCAACTGCAAGAGCTCGTGGGGTGCCGTGGCGTAGTGGTTAGTGTGTGTGCTTACTACGCCGGAGGTCTGGGTTCGAATCCTGCCATCGTCACCTGAAAAAAAAAGACTCGTTCTTTTCCACGGTCCCCACCTCTGCGAGGGTCTGACAAGCCCTCCGAGAGTATCATTTGTCTTGAAAAACTTCTCAAAGTGCCGTTCGGATTCGGCAAAAAATTGTAGGTCCCCTTGTATGTAAAGATATTAACACACCAGCATACATTGTTGAGAAGTTGGCCTTGGTTCACCTCGAGCTGTTTCGCCACTCTGTTTATTTTATTTATTTATTTAAGAGCTCGCACCGAATCGGTTACCCCTGCACCTCCGAATCGGACTTATACCGAAATCCATTGCCCATCCCATGAACTATTCCTCACTGACCCTCCAACCTCCTCCTCGACCTCAAGCAACGCCCCCTTTCCCCCAAATCCGTATTAACAAGGCAAATTCCCATCTGAAGTCCAACAGTTACGAGACCACCCTTTCTTCAGGAAGTCTCTCACTTCACTGGCCCCCCTCAACTCTGCTGACAGCAACGGTTCTCACCGAAACGGTTACCGCCAGCCTTCATTACCCTCAGGTATATCTGGTTGCCTAGACCCCTCTTACCCACACGGGTAGTCACGTTTAGGTCCTCGGGCTCGGTCCTACAAGTCGTATCACAATAGGCCTCCTTTGGTCTCTGTGTGTTCCTGCCCAGCGGGGACAGCCACCCAACATAACCTAACCTAAGACTTTCAAACCTCATTAATATTGTAACACCTCTTTACCTCTTCAACCAAGTGCTTCTCATGTTCTCTCATTTTCCTTCGGAGAAACATGGCCTCACTTCTGCTCATAGAGATTCCGAGCAGCTGCAGTCTTTCCTTGCAGGGCACTCATCGTCAAAGCAAGGTTTTCTCTGTGGTGGCCATGTGAAACGCAGCACTTCAGAGGTGCCATCTCACAGTCTATCAACACTTGATGCTAGCAGTACTACGTAAAGAAACTTTTAAGAAACCCGTTTTTAAGAAGGACCTGACGATCTCTTGTGATTATAATCCACTTCTTGGCGTTGGGCGAAATTTCCGCAGCTGTACATTGGCTACAAAGAGGTAGTGAGCCAAGTCAATGTTAGACCTCTATAAGAGTGCCTTGCGTCGAACGCAATGTGGTCAATCTGGTTAAAGTTCAATTGATCGGTATAGATCTCCATGTCCCTTTGTAGATCTTGAGATGCGGGAACTGCGTACTAGCTACTATAACGTGTCGCCCCGTTTTCGGAGGTCGTGTCGAGCAGGTGGTGCTTTCCAACCGTACGACCAAAGATGCCCTCCCTTCCGACCTTGGCATTAAAATCACCTAGGACAATCTTGGTGATGCCATAGCTAAGGCATTGCTACCACGTTTTGTCCATGAAGCTCATAGAACATATCTTGGCTGTCGTGATTTTTCTCCTCTTTGGGGGCATGCCCGCATATGAGGCTTATCTAGTTGGCGCATCTAGCCTTGATTGGTGATGCGGATTGTCGTCAGGCGCTCGCTCACATAATTAAAGCTCGACACTTTTTGCCTTAGTCTGCCTCCAACAACGAAAACACATGTAAATAAGAACTCATTGTGATGTCGGTAACAGACGCCGCCGTAGTAGAAGTCGCAGTTTTTGCCCAGCTTATCTCAGCGCTTTTCTTGGATGGCAGGGATATCTGCTTTGCAGTCATTGAGGGCCTCAGTGACCTAACATTCCAGGTGCATATCCGAAGCTCTTTGACTTGTTTCGTTTTCATTGGTCATCAACAGCAAATCCGCCGAGGCAGGTTCGTAACTCGAATCCCACCGAATCAACGTCAACAATAAATTAGAGCTATAGCTGCTTTAAAATTCCCAATCCGAGAACATTGTAAATAATGTGAAAACTCGCAGTCGAAACACCATTCAGTCGAGCATTTCCAGTATGCTTCTATTTATGCTTCCATTTCATTGAGTATCTATATGCCTCTTTTGGTGAACTACCTCGGATAGGAATATCATAAAAATGCAAATAAAATCGCTAATCTCCCTGATGATTCGATCCAATAGAAATTCAAAATGAAAAGAAAGGACCTTTTCCTTTACATAAATAAATCCAAACGCTTTCGGATGAAATTGCCAAAATTCCATTAGTATAACAGATGGAAAGCACTAAACCCAAGGAGAACACAACCATTACTACACTCAGCAAGTCCACATCCACATACAAAATGCATGTTCCGAAATAGAAAAAAACCCCAAAACAGGATGCTAACCCATCCCGCACGCCAAGGATGTGCGAATAAAAATAAATATTAAATATCACTACACAACTACAACAACTATGTACGGTGGAATGAACAAGAAAATAATCAAATTAAATTTTATTTGCGACCCTTAGTTGATAAATAATACAAACCGAACCAAATAAAGATACAAAATGTGTTCTTCCAACGGACACTATACCTCCTAGTGCGTGTGTTCAGTGCTTAGGTATTGGTTATAGCACCTTTTAACAAAGGAACAAATCGAAGTTTCCTTTATTTTTGTTTGTTGGGGAGCAAACTCCTCTTCTTTTATTATACCCACGGGAAGGGACGATGGAACAAATAAAAATATAATAAAAAGAATTGCCCCCTCAAATAATGATGGTTCGTCCTTTTTGCAGAACGTGCGCTAGGTATGCGCTTATATGTGGGTGGTAAATTTTTAATGGCTTTTTATTGAATATCGATTTGGAATGGTGCCTAGTTTTGAGTGTGCTCAAATCTTAAGTGTCGCATCACATGCAATAAGGATTCTATATACCTATGAGGAAAGACCACAACGGAGCAAACACCACAATGCAAACAAGATATCAAATATGCATCTTGAGGATGGCCTAAAGGACGAGAGGCCCAACACCACAAGAGATGAGACACATTGACACGCCAATGAATAACATTAATTAAGTCAAGTGGATAATATCCACAAAATGCCTCCCATGCTTCATTACCCCCCACGGCCGCACGTATCCTTGTTCATCGCACAGCAATCAGTATATGTGATGTTTCTCATTATATGATACCACTATGAAGTATACCTGCGTAGTCTTTCTGCCTGCCGCCACCACCGCCGCCGACTGCCACAAAATGGTGAGCTAATTTACGTTTCTCATTTCGACTCGCCCCGACACGTTTTTCCGGTTAATTCAAGTGCAGACCGCCCTTATGTTTTCATTCTTTTTTTTTCTGCTGCTGCTGCCTTTAGTGTTGAGCTTGATAGGGCGGTGTAGGGTCAAGTGGCCAAAAATTCAGGATCAAAAAACGCACGTACACAAACTACATCATCGTCGTTGGTTTGCTTGAAAGGATATTTGCTCCCTCATCTGCTTTCGAGTCGATGATTTTAGCCTCTTGGCCGTTTTATGTTTTCCGGTCGTCTAATGTGGACCGTGAATGTGCCATGGTGAATGGGAATCCCTGGAGGGAAGTTTCTATTACGGGACTTGCATAGGGGGGCGTTTTATTGCGCTACGATGAAAGCGGTAACATAATTTTGCGTTAATTTTGTGGTAGTCCTATGGCGTTGGACGGGCGGCGGCGGGCGTGTATACTGCTGGGCGGTGGCGATGAAACAGATGTATAGTTGGGAAAATAATTTCGTTTGATCCTTGGGTTAATTTCTGGAAAAGGGCGACTACTATGGTGGAAAACAAAAACCATATCGCACAGATGCTGTTGCGTATATTTGGGTTTTTGTTTTGGGGGCAAACCCAACGGATAGCTGTGATAGGATTCAATGAGGACTCGAGGTATATCACAACCGTGCTGCGGGTTGAGTTTTCTGTTTTTTTTTTTTTTGTCTTGCCTTGCAGGAACTACATTAAGAATGTAATGTAGTCTGATTGTTCAGTGATTTTGTTTTAAAAGTTTTCATTGAAGGGAACACGAAGATTGTGTGCAGAGAGGAGACTTGAAGTTCGCTAAGAAAGTTAATTGGGAGAAGCTTGAAGGATATTACTATGCAAATTGAGTTTCATGTATGACATCAGCGTGAAACAGCTGTTTAAAAGGAATAGCTATATCTAGAAGTTCTATACCCCTGATATTAAACTAACAATTTTTTTATAAGTGTAAATATAGATTCAGTATGGTGTATTGAACGGAATAAAATTACTGCTGAAATAATAACAATGTAACGACCTCATTACGATAATGTCGCAATAAAAATGTGGTGATGCTTCCAACCTAAGTGGGCAGTAAATTTTTAATGGTCACACATTTTCATGCCAAAAAATTGGTGTGGTTCCCGATTATGCTTCTCTTTTAGTGAGACATACAATTGTTGCAATGGCATCAATCAATTTTAATTGTTGGATAAAATGTTGTACTCATGCGTCAAATATGTAAAAAGACTAAGCATAAGTCCTTACCAATTATGAAGCATATTAAAAACCCTTTAAGCAAATTATTATAAATGCAGCTTTTGAAAGAGTCCTTGATCCCTCAAATCTGGTGCCCAGAAGTTGTATTAGTACGCTCAGGAGGTCGCTCCTTACTTCAGCTTCACACTTCTCTTCCGATATGAACTCAAGTCACTCTTAAGAACCTAACTTCTCGGAAGAAGTAAACCGTTCCTTATCCTTGATACTTTTGAATCGCAATTCATAGTGAAAAGATCAGGTTTCACAGAGCAGAGGTTTTTTATTTGGAAAAAAAATAAATCCAATTATTGGATTGCATTCCATCCATTTAATAAATAATGACGCTCTTAGATACCTTAGATATTAGACTAGGGCCAATTTTAAGTATTTATTATGAAACCATAAAAATCCTCTTTCTTTCTGGCCATCCAAACGTGTGTATTGGAAATTCCCAACATAAACACTAAATTTTTCTGCATATAAAAAATAAATAAGACAAACAACACACATTTCAAAACGCGAACATAGAATGCATGATGGGAAAAAAAAATTCTAAAATCGATCAATGTCATCGACCGAGCCAAACAAAGTGATGATGAAACGGGGGCAAAACACCGTACAGTGGGTACAAGGGTGGCTGATAGGTCGGCAGTGTTCATTTGCCTATCGCTGAAATACCGACAAAGGCCAGCATAACTGTAGAACGAAAATAGTGTCCCTATGGAATTGATGGTACCTATATACCTACTCGTAGAAGCAAACAAACCACAACCACAGCAGGTGAAAGACTAAGCAACAAAAACAAAGTCACTGCAGTCGTTGTGATGTCAAACCAATATTTGTCCTTTTTTTCATTCCTTAAGTTGACACCTTCCGTGCAATATACGATGGAAATCTTAACGTCATATCGTATTCACTTAATTATTTATGAAACAAAACTGTTGATGAAGATTTCTATTTCGCATTCCATGAATAATGCACCAATGAAATATCAATGAATCTTTAGACGTTGTTCTACACAGCAAGGATGCAAGGTAAATTTGTCCATTGTCTGTAGCAATACACATTGCTTAGAAAAGCATAAGTTTAAAATATCTTCCCCGATAGCATAAGTTTGACGTTGGATAAAATTATATGAATTTAACTGCTGTTTAGTGTGTCCCATGAATTTTAGTTCGCTTCTTGAAGAGCTTTTGTGATAAAATAAAAAAATAAATAGAGTGGCGCAACAGCTCGAGGTGAACCAGGGCCAACTTCTCAACAATGTATGCTGGTGTGTTAATTTCTTTACATACAAGGAGACCTACAATTTTTTGCCGAATCCGAACGGCACTTTGAGAAGTTTTTCAAGACAATTAATACTCTCGGAGGCCTTGTCAAACCCTCGCGGAGGTGGGGACCGTGAAAAAGAACAAGTCTTTTTTTTTTTTGGGTGACGATGGCAGGATTCGAACCCAGACCTCCGGCGTAGTAAGCACACACACTAACCACTACGCCACGGCACCCCACAGAGCTTTTGTGATATGTTTTTAAAAAACCAATGAGTAAGTTCTACAGTGTGTACGTAGAAGTTACAGTCCGTAAAACGGACCGTTGAATACCCCATCCTATCCCATTGTAAAATTCTGATGGCATAGTTATTTTTTGACATTTATAAGTAATGCAAACTTCGAAAAGGGGCGTGGTCCAACCGCCCCTTGTTACAAACTATTAATTATAAAATAGTTCCACAGATATTTCCAAGTTACAGTTAAATGTACGTAAAGTTGCAATTTTTCGGTTCAAATTCAATATTTTTGAAAAATCTACCCCTAAAAGGGGGTATGGCTAAAAACTTTATATGAACGAAATCTGGACTAAATCTCGTTTACCTAACCTGTTCCTTCTTTTGTTTCATGCTTTCCTAAATTAGGCTCAAGGCCAGTCGAAATTAAGTTTTTCTGTAAAATTTTACATTTTTCTTCAATTCTGCCTTTAAATGCGGGCGGGGCCCAATGTCTTGTATGAACAGAATGTGGAAATAAGCGTTTTCTACATAAAATCTTAAGCAATTTTTTTTCAATTTCGAGCAAAAATGTTGAGTAAACTGCATTTGAAAATTTACCCTTAAAATAGATTAAATTTAATTTGTCTTTTTTGTGTCTTACATTCACCGGAAGATGCTATATGTCAAATTTCAGCCTTTTAGAACGTCTACAGTTTTGAAAACTCTGGAGGTAGTTGCATATTTAGACCGATTTCGGGCGTGTCTTTGGGCGCATTTCAAAAATTTTTACACTTGTACTGCTTCGCATGACGTGGACCTTACGTACGTAGTTTCAGCACCCTAGCTCAAAATTTAAGGCCTGAAAACATGTGACATACAGACGGACGGACGGACGGACGGACGGACGGAAATGGCTCATTCGATTCAGATTTCGGTCTCGATCATATGCCCCTAAGGTCTTGGGGGTCTACCATTATTATTTCACCGTGTTGCAAACTATGTGACAAACTTAATATACCTCCTATGGGATGGGGTATAAGAATGCCAGGCAAATGGTACCGAAACCGAAATGTATTATTGACCTTTTGACCCATAGTTGCAAATAAAACTATAGTATGTACTTTGAACGAATTAAGGTCTCTTGTCTGCCTACATTATTCTAATAACGTAATAATTCTGCTTGCCATCTGACAATCAAAGCTATGGAAAATATTCACATATACCTAGAAAATTAAGGATAAGGACAGAAAAATATAGTTGAGCTAATTCAGCAGTAACACAGCTATTATGTTCTAAGAACAGTCTCGCAGACAATTTAGTTTCCCCAAAATAACCACCTGGCTTCCGATTTCGGAAAATCCCACAACCAAAAGTCATGACCTCAAATCGCCCATGCGGAACCTCCAATGTGGCCCGAGATGTGTGGCACGTAGCGACAATCACAATGCTAATGGACACCTCATTTAATTCACGCCAAGGCAAGCTAAGTTGTGAATTATCGATCTATAATACTGGCCGTTGACGGTGAATACCTAGCCAACAAGGATCGAAGATATCGCCAGCCCAAAATACACGAGATGCAATGACTTTCTCGGGATGCATTTGATCCTACTGATAGATCAGTGTTTCAGATTCAACCATTTCGTATGCTGATTAGCCCAATCACTCGACTCTCTGTGCCTCTGTGCCTCGACTCTCACAAGCGTATACGCGGATTATGTCGCCGGCCGTTCTTGCTGTCAGCTCGAACCTACGAACTGTGTGCTCTTAGGTAAAGAGATCCCTAGACTTGGGTGGTGATTGTTGCATAAGGAATGGGCCTCTTCAGTGGTTCCTCTTAAAACTACGGTTGCTCCCTTTACAAGAAGGAGGAAGGTCACTGGTCTGACTCAACTCTTGCTTAAAGGTGTCAGTGTCACTATCCCGATATCCGACGAAGTCAAATAATTGGGATTTACCCTTGATTGAAAACTTCATTGGTCCAGATAAGTTGAATCCAAAACCGAAAACGCATTGTCCACTTAATGGCAGTGTAGACATGGGCCTTTTTCCCAAAAAGGATCTTTTTGATCTATATGGCCTTATTAATACCACTCCTCACATAGGACGTATCGGTTCTTTGGTTGAACAGGCATTCGCAGAAACTTTTACTGGCTCTTTTGCCCAACTCCGAAGAACGGCTTGTCTTGGCTGCTAAGAGACCTTCCTTAGCACGCCGTGCTCTGCACCAGATGCTCTGCTGATCCTGCCCCCTTCATATTTTTGCCATGGGGTGTACTCTAAATCCCATGGCTTTTTCTACCAAGCGTTTTGCAATTTTTAGGAACATGCCTTCTGGTCTGACGCAATGACACCAGAAATCCTTTCCCGATCAACCAGGGTGAAAATACCGTCGTATTTTCATAGATGGCTTCAACACTGGACAGGAATGCTGCAGTCTTTGTGCATAAATGCGCCTTAGGCATGCGTCCTTAGGCATAAATGCGTCCGTCTTCCAAGTAAAGGTTTCGCTGTCTAAATGCCTATGCGCTATATTATGACAACAATAGGTGGAAGGCTGCTCTAAGATTGTTGCTCAGCCCTCTTACCTCGTCCAAGATGGGCTCGCACTCATCAAGCATTCGTTAAACTTAATTAGAAGGCTAAATACAGTAAATTTAGTTTGGGTTCGAAGTCACACTGGAATCCAGGGAAATGAGATCTCTGATGAGCTTGCTAGACAACATCTGCATCTGTTGCCAGGTCTGCCATTAATACTGGTTTCTCGTGAACACAGGCATTTTTGGCTTGACTGCCATAGATGGAGACAGACTAAGCGACTAAGGCCGGATGTCTGCAAGGGATCGGCGTCATTTCTTATTTCTCTCGGGAGAATCGACTGCAAACTTTTTGTAGGCGTTCTTACGAGCCCCCAAGCTTTTGCTAAACACTTAAATGTGTTAGGTTTGAGCGAATCCACTTCATGACCAGCCTCTGGAGAGGACGACAATACAGCAGAACACTTTGTCTGTAAGTTGTCCTGCCTTTGCTCGCAGCAGTTGGCGAATCTTTGGGGCTAAGGTTTTCTTCTAAGAGAAGACGAATACCATAATTGGAGACAGAAAAGAAGTTTCATCGATGTTTTTTGTAGCTTTTAAAAAGTCATGGAAAAAATAATTTTAGTAATTTTAGCGTTTTTAAAATCCTTATGTATCCCTTTATTAGGGTTCTTGTTGACACGGTTATTTCTTTGGTCCATTGTATTTTGATACCCCATCCCATAGGATAGGAGGAATATTAAGTTTGTCACATAGTTTGTAACACGGTGAAATAATAATGGCAGACCCCCAAGACCTTAAGGGCATATGATCGAGACCGAATTCTGAATCGAATGAGCCATGTCCGTCCGTCCGTCCATCCGTTCGTCCGTCCATCCGTCCGTCCGTCCGTCCATCCGTCTGTATGTCACATGTTTTTAGGCCTGTGAATTGTTAACATCTTTCAAAAATTACGTTTTTAACTTATAGGTTTCTCAATTAGTATAAAAAGCAAATTAAATAAGTGAGTAAATGCAAGAGTTTTTCTGCGACAGACTTCTATACACCCGACCCTATTATACCGTGTAACACCAAATCTTAAATTTTTTTGTCCCGAATTCATACATTATTTGTATAGGCCACGACCCCAAAAGCGGGTCTGGGCTAAAAATTAAAATCAATTAATTATAATTCCGTTAGAATCATAACGAAATGCGTTAAAACCGAAAATTTCTTCGAAAAAAAAACAGATGTTTCCTAGAAAGCCCCCTAAAAGTGGGCGGAGCTCAAAACTTTGTGTGGATCAAATTTAGCAAATGGTAATATTTTTAATATTTTATTTTTTTTCGATTTGGAGTGAAATTTTCGAGAAATCGGGTTTTTAAAAATCTAGGTGGGCATTCCAATTTTTTCCTTCTTAGAGTTTTCGGGCCATTATTACTCTATTCAAAAATTTGGATTCCTACACCTTGTCTCACGTGACCAAAAGGCATTTTGAAAGAGAATTTGATATAGAGGTTGTCTTAAATTGAAGTATGTAGTGGGCGTGGCCGTTTCCGGATTTAACCAATTTTCACACTTTATCTGTACAAAATTAAAACCAACTTACACTCTAAGTTTGATCATCCTAGCTAAATTTGACAGACCTAAAAACTTCACACATACGGGCAGACGGACAGATGGACGAACGGAAGGATAAACGGACGGATGGACGGACATAGCTTAATCGATTCACCTGTCGGTCTCGATCAAAGGGGTCCACGGTTTTAAGGGTCTACGGTGACTATTTCACTGTGTTACAAACTATGCATCAAAATTAATATACCCTGGGTCGGGTATAAAAACCCGCATTTATAACCGATAACTAACATCGAACTGTACGGGCTGTACAGCGATACCGACCTAGCCAAAAGAGTCAAAACACTCTCTTGGCTAGTGGAAAATCTTCGAATCCACACAGCAGGGACGGCGCGGTAGAGGAGCACCGAGACTGTGGCGCATGCAAAGGGAAGGGGACCTCAGCCAACTGCGCGTGCGAAACTGGAGACGGCTAGCTAGAGACAGAGCTGGCTGGCGAAGCTTGTTGGCTGAGGCCTAGGTCCACCCCGGACTGTAGCGCCACCTTAAGTAGGTAAGTGAGTAAGAGAGGATTGGGAAAAAAGCCATTGCCAACGCAAGGTATATTCAAAACAAGTGGGAAAGGGTAACAGTTCATTTGTAACGAACTTCTAAATACCCGAAAAATCTAAAAGATTTTGGTCCTGAATTCACATACTTTTTGTCAATCATATGTCTTGGCCACGCCGCAAAAAATGGGCAAAAAAATTTAATCAATTAATTTTAATCTCGTTAAAATCATGAGAATGCGAAAATTATTGCTTATAAAACAGTTTTTCTAGAAAGGCCCATTTAAAGTGGGCGGAGCTCAATACTTTGCAAGTAACAAACTTAGCAACTATTAATATCTTTAACATTTCTTATATATTTTTTTTTTACACCCTGCCCAGGGTATATTGAGTTTGTTGTATAGTTTTTAACGCAGTGAAATAATTACCGTAGACCCCTAAGACCTTTTAGAGATATGAATGGGACCCGCAGGAGAATCGATTAAGCCAAGTCCGGTCCGTCCGTATGTTAACAACTTTAAGGCTTTAAATTTTAAGCTAGAGAGCAGAAATTTGGTGGGTTGGCTGGAAGTTTAATCCTTCAAATCAAGTTTGAAAATTAGCTGAATCCGCTTGTTTCTGTGTAGTAACTGGTGTTTCTTTACGTGGCCGGGCAGTCACGACGGCTAGACCCCCAACCTGCAGGACCAGATCCTTTGTTTAGCTCTAAGGACGGAGAGCCGGATAGCCTGCTATTTACAGGCCTGAGCTCCGAATACGTCGTATTAACCCACTAAGTAGTTCGGCTTGACTGGAACTGTGGAAGCCTCCTCTATCTCCCTCCTCTATCCTTTGACCACCCACAGGCACGCCCTTTGCAGGCCAGTATGTGCGAACATCGTTATTTAAATTTTTTTTTTTTTGTGTGTGTAGTATATACCTCTGCCCTCATTTGTGAGCGTGGTTTTAAAAAAATTGATTTTTGAATTAAAAAAGCGGAGTTTTAGGCCGAAATGTATGCAACCGCCTAGAATAAAGCATCCAGCAGTATTGTTTCTATATCCCGCCCACTTTTTGGAGGCGTTGAAGTTTCCTTTCTCTGGTATGGTTTGCAATCCGTCACAGACGGACCGAAGTTTTTACATACGCACTGTTGTACTTTCCCACTTTAATCGATTTCTTTTCAGTTTGCTTATCTAGAGTCTATCTTTTGCATTTCAAATATTCTATACATTATGTTTGTCAGCTCATTATATATGTATTGAGTCTCTGGCCGGCCACCTACCCGCATTTCCTTAAGAAACCTCCTCTGCATCAAGAATTTTACTGCATTTAAATGGTTGCCTAATCGCTTCATCGCTTTAAGCCCGATTGTTTCGATATTAAAGTCATCATGCCGACAAGGATGCAGGAAGTCTTTTAAGTAAACATTTAACCCTGTGTAACCCAATGTATTGCAACTATATACCGAAAGTTGCCTCAGAATGTCACCATTTGGGCGACTTGCCGTTGGGGTTTCATTTTCATTTTTCATTTGTTTTTTTTTTTATTTAAACTTTTGCAAAATGCTTAAAATTCATTTTAAGGTGAAAGGAAGTAACAAAGTATTCCACCACTCTCCTCTGTGTACACGAAGGATAACATTTTCATAAAAGTGAAGGAATGGAATTTCTCGGAAAAAGTTTTCATTTGTTTATTTTTTGCTGGTTAACTTTGAGAGATTTTCTTTGCCAATAGATGACAGTTGACTCCTTCTATTGTGTAGGTAAGGAGTTAGTAGTACGTACATACATATACTCTTTGCTTGTAAGCATTTCAAATATATATACATCTGCACATGCATATATACATAAAGTTTGGGTTGTTTCACTTGGACTGCTTCAATGTTTCCCGCATGGGGCACAAGAAGTAATATTATGCAACCTATATGGAGATATTCATGTTAAGGGTGGTCTGTATAGGAGGTGGTTGTATTGGCATGGCAGACATACTGTTGGACAGGACATGTACACATGTGGTGGATCGTTTTAAAATTTATTTGCATGCTGTAAACGCAAAATGAGCGGGTGGTGGCCGGCCGTCGGTGGCGGGGTGCAACGGCAACGTTTTGATGCGATGCTGTAAAGGACTTACGTTGGTTGAAGGAAGCTGATTGGATTGGTGGGTTGAGTAAGAGCCCATATAGAGGGCAAGGGATTGTCCGATGATTTATTGGAGGCATGTACATGATTTATCCGACTTGATTCTGCTCTACGGTGTTTTGCAGATTATGCAGATAGATTTCGGTGAAGACAGGATGCATGCGTATATTATACGGACGAGTTTGAACTATGAAAATTTAAATTTTAATAGGGGATTGGTGACAAATTTTTGACTCAATTTAAGTTGTCAATGTGGAAATGATGCGGTAAGAGGAAATCATGTTGATTTAAGCTCCTTTGAACAATATGTGCATGCTATACAATCTATATAATGGGATGGTGAGGAACCTACATCCAAATTTATCTGTATTAAAGGCTTTGTTGGTTGTAAATAATGCTTCCACAGTTTACTGGTTAGGAGATGGCTATTGACGTGCAATTAGCTAAAGACTTTTCAACAGCACTTGTGTAAGGATGCCTCAAAATTTAAAGTTTGGTATGATTTTGCTGAGTGGCCACTTTATTCTGAGCGTGTATATAAACATTTTAAAAAACGCAAATGATGCCAACCTTTTACCTACGAAGAACATGAACTTTTCCTTTAAACATTGAAATGGGATTCTATCCAGCATTGTTATTCCTGCTGTAATTTGAATTGCCATTTATTTTCGTACATATGAAAAAAAGCTAAACAGGCTCAACAACCTCCCAGCCAATACCTTCAACAATAAAATAAAGTTCATAATGGAAAACGTAATCACCAACAAAACCAACTATCACCTGTCATGGTATTTTAAGAGAGACACTTTTTAATTTATGTCGAATATAAAAGGACCGAAATTTAGCACGCTACTGGAATAAACCTTGTCTGACGCCTTTCAAGTTTATGTAACCTTAGGCTTAATTGTTTCTTGCTTGTCTAGCATTTTAAGAGGAAATGTGTACTTAAAAACTCTTAAATAGAGCCCCCATAAGTAAATATGACACATGTGCACTGATCTGCGCCACTAGCTGTCGTAATAAGTTGAATTTATGCTCATATTTATGTACCTACTTATGACATATTAAGTACCTGTGTGACAAAAGCACAGCCGTCCTGTTTTTTCTTTTGAATAAATTTTCCATTCAACCTCTCAGCCCTTGGTATTCCTTATACGTCACCATTAGTTAAATTTGACAAATGACAACATTTATCCCTGCCCATTTGTCATGCGGTATTCGCTTTCTTTGCACTCTCATACCCCGTACAAAGGATATGCTGCGGCTGTCTACATCTTTGCATACATTTTAGTCACTCTTTAGACTCTGCCTGCCGTTTCCATTCACCTTTTTCCCAAAGTAATCCTGCGAAAGCCTCCATTTCGGTAAAAGCAGAGCTATGTGTGTAGTATGTGTGGTGTGCTTTTTTTTTTGAGTAAATCCTCTTAAAAAAAATAATATAATAATGATAAGGAGGTGAAAGAAATTTTTCTTCCCTAAATGGAAGCAAAAATATCATAAAATTCTTACGCCTTTTTTCGCTCAATCCGTGCGATCTTGCACTAGGACACTTAAGGTATGTGAGAGGCTCATACTCCCACTAATATGGTGTGTATAAAAAGCCTCTGTATTCACCAATTTTTCCACACGATGAAACTTTTCTTTTGGCTTCCTTTTTCGTTGTTATTGCCTCGATTGAGTTTACCAGCAGGTAACGAGGCCACAATATCCTTAGAATTGTTTTCTTGCTTTGTTTTTTTTTTCTGAAAAAACCGAGTAACATAAATAATGTTGAGGGTGAAACACCGACGACGATTGCTTCCTGATTGATGTGGAATTGTATGTATAGTTAGTGGGCGGCATTAGGAGGGGTGAAAGTTGAAGCTAAACAAGCTATTGAACAAAATCCTTTCATGTGTGTAAATATTGGAATCGATTTGACGTAATTCTCGGATAAGTTTACCTACAGGAATTTTCTTTCAACCGGCAACTGGCATTTTGCTTACTTTTTCTTCTTACACTGTGATTTTCATTGACTTCGATGTGTTGAATACCAAATCGTATCAGTGTAATGAAGGATGTGTAGTATAATATACACACATGTGTGTTGGGTCTTTTGCATTCATTATTCTTCTGGTTTAAGAGTTTTATGATGGATTGACCAGCAAGATTGGATTATATTTTGGGTATGAGCTTAATAAAAATGTTTCTTGATGTCCTTTTATTTTATGGCAGGAAAAATACGGTCTTTATAAGCAAATCGGAAAGGGGAATATTTTTAAAAAACATTAACGGTTCGTAATTTGATATAAATTTCATTGAGTAGATGAAATTTTAACTACCTACTGCTTAATTTTGAAAAAAGTGTCCCCATCTGCACCTAGAGACAAGAGCAAAGGGATCTGGCTTCATTGCTCATTACTCATTTTTGCCAAATTGTGTCCGAGACAATTGACTATCAATCTACTTCACAGGCATTAAAAAGCAGGTCCTTGAAAAACAAAATCACAGGAAACAACTTAAAATGCGAAAGATCTTCAATACTTTGGGAGATAAAGTGAAATATTGTATCAGTCCGACAAAAATTGTCAGTACAGGAGGACGTTCATAGCTCCGAGTCTTGTTGGCAAACACTTGAATAAGCTCAAACATGCAAGAGCTATCCTGCAATTGTAGCATAGCTAATTTTATCTCATAGTTATAAAAAACCATGTTCCCAAACTTCGAAGTTCTAAAACAATGAACTTCCAATGAACTTCACAATTTCATCCATCGTTTGATTCATGCTTAAACGTACCAAGTTCTGTGGTAGATTCTCCTTACTTCTGGCTTAGCATCGAAGACGCTACAGCCTAAAGCATCGATGTTTGTGGTGGCGACGATGGCCTGATCATTTAACGACTCTTGATGTGACTCCACATTGGAAATTTTGCACGAACAATTCGAGGACAAGGCCATCTCACATGGAGAACTGGCCACCTAGATCGTGCGTTTTGGTCCCGTAAGTCAGTTAAGTTATGTTAGAGGTAAAATAACCCATGATGCCATCGGTCAAACACAGACTGATTCATGTACCAGAGTCATGGTCAAATATAGGCAAACACTTCAGATGAGCGGCCAATAAAAGCAGTGACTGGCCTTTAAAATATGTTATAAAGCATACATGATGGCATCAATAGGCCTTTCATATGAATCAAGAATTTTGATGATATCTCAAACACACTTTGTTTTATTATAATTTTAAGATAGGAAGTGCTTAACGAAAGAGACTGAAATATCCTAAAGTATAATAATGGCTGGAGCTAGGATCGTTTGGAATATATAGATGTGCATCACTGGGTACCTTCTATTAACCTTTTAGTAACAACTCTCCGTACAGTTTCCCATAAGAGATCGAACGCTTGAGAAAAAAATTCGAAGAGCATTAAAGCACATGTTTAATCCGATTTTTAAATTCTATCTCGCGTATGGGAAAACGTTGGAAGAATTTTCACTTGATATTGCTTTCTTTCGTTGCTTGTTGTTCCTATAGTTCTGATTTCTAGTCAAGTCTACTATCTCTGGCTGATGTCAACACTCTAATAATAGCTAATAATAGCCCTAATAGAGTACCAGTAGCTCTGAATCCAGGGTCAAAACCTCCAGTTTGTGATACGGACAAGTTTTGTGTATAAGCGGTTGTGGCTAAGGCCGCACAATCTGGTCAACATGTATGACTACAAATAAAATAAATCACAGGTAAACGTACTGTTTGCTTAAAAAAAGACCCGCCTCAGCTTTTATCGTCGTAACTACTATAGTTAGGGTCAGGGTTACCGATGGGCGACATATGTCGCCAAATGGCGACTTTTCTACTTTCAGGACGCTTGGCGATGACATTTTGAAATAAGCGGTTTTCGGACCCTTTTTTTAAAAGCAGGCGACATTGGGACGCATTTTTAATTTTGAAATCAGTAACGCATGCAACAGCCACAAATTGAAAAAAGTTATTACATCTGCCTCTTGCTAATCCAATTTCATTAAACGAAATAAATGAGTCGAATAAGTTTTCTAGTCAGCAGTAAATCCGTCTAGTGTTTTCTTTCCGTAGCCGGGATTAGATACTCGAGGGCGGAGAGCGGGATAACCCCTCCTTAGGGCCGGTTTTTCAGTTCGAGATCATCAGAGTTTTCGCGTTAAACTGAGACTAGCCCCAGAAATAAGTTTTTCAGTGAATTTAGATCTGGAGTTAATCTCTCCTGAACTTACTAAATTTGGTGACTTGATCCCGGATCAATTTCGGAGAACAGTTTGAACTTCTTTGAATGTTTTTTCTGTGGGGTGTGGCAGTTGTTTAGAGTCTTTCTATGAAAAATGACATCTGAGAACAACTCGAACTTCTTTTCCTGTGTTTTTCTATGTGAGTGAAGTGAGATTTGGGAAAGTTAATAATTCCGTGAGTCGAAGATTTTGACAACTTTACTGAAGGAGCTAACTCTGCAATGAAAATCTTAGTTTTTTCTGCTAATAGCAGGTGAGCCGCCTACGTTATGTTATGATGGAGATGATCTTGTCTGATGCTCAACTCAATATTTTAATATGTATGTAGAAGTTGAAGGTCTCTATAAAAAGATTTTGCAACAAGTAAGTTTTTATTCCACATTAATCTAACTCTTTGTTCTTTTTCACTATTTTGGGTATCAAGTCAGCGGCGCGGACTGTCTGAGACTACAAATTTAAGTAATTTTTTTTCTATAGTGTCACGAATTTCTTTTTCTCTAAAATTTAAACATTTGTGTATTTTTTTAAGTGGGACACATTTTTTGGCTGGGGCGACTTTCTTTGGCGACATTTTCAAATTGTCCATCGGTAACGCTGGTTAGGGTGATCGCTGTTCGTCCCAACGGCAATATCCTGTCCTCTGGTTTCTCCCTCATGGATAATGGCTGTAGATCTTTTTTTGTAGTGGGGGTTATGAAGTCACTTCCCATGCATGATATGTATAGAACAAGGGGCAAAAGGATTCCTCCTTTCAAAATACGCGTTGTATGATCACATTTGCTTAATCGGAATAGAAATTCCGATTTTCTTCTCATTTTATGCAGCTACAAAAGTTTATCATAAGAATCGGACTTAAGTCCGCAAACTCAAAAGTTCTTGTGTAGGAGACGACTGTTATTGCTTGATGGTTGAGACAAACTAACCATTTGACATAGGCTGGCTTTACTGTGCGGAGAGATTAGTTGCAGAAGCAGTTTTCGGTACCACGTCTGTTCTGCTGAATCATACTTCCCTAAAATGAGCTTATCCGGAACTTCAACCTGTTGTATATTTCAGAAAGTTTGACCACCATGATCAGTGTCCGGCTTAGTTGGCTCGGCTCTTTTTTTCAACAATCTTCCAGTTCCCTAAAGGGTGGTCCAGCATAATTGCTCCACAGACCATGAAGCATGAGAAGAATTAACTAAAATCGTACTTAGTTCCAACAAATTAAACCTTTTATTAGTCAACTAGCAAATTGCTAGCTTAAGACACATAAAGCGTTTTTGGGGCCTTTTGAAAATACTCAAAGAAATACTCAAAGAAATTATGAAGGAATGTTTTTAACGCTTCACATTTGGTTTTCGCGGACATTCCTTTAAGCCAAGTGTGAAACCCTTGAGAGTTTTTTTTGGGCAGGACGTGACAGGTGCCCATAACTGACGATCAAACTGTCACGCCTGTTGTGAAACACCGAATGGGGTGGAGACTGGCGGAAAATGGTATTTTACCACTGTTCCTGCGACAGGCTGAACTGAAGCAGCATACTACCGCAAATATCTGAAAGCGATCTTACTCGGTAGCTACCGGGCCTGTAGAGGTGTTACTTGTTGCTTAAACTAGTTTTGTTTGCTTGAATCTTTATTCATAAGTACGTTTTCATAACGCTTGTTAAGCAATTTGAAATGCCTTTTGTTTGAAATAGCTCACTTACATTCTGCCCACCTTGTAGGTCTTCGCCTGTTAGGTCTCCAGTCGCTATCACATAAGGTGCGTGCATCATGAACTCCTTATCGTGGACAAGTTGCCTGAATGATAGCACCATGTCTGAAATTAATGAGCATCCTTGCCGAGAAGTCGGAGCTCATGATTTAGGTTGTCGACAATGAGACTACCCTCGATCGCTTAGGATGAGGTGAATTTCAGGCTGCAGCATAAGAAACCTTTGCCATCTAATTGACAGAGGCGGGTTGCCATCTGGCCTGACTCTTTTTTGTCGCCTGATGTAGGAATCAATAAAAATGTTTGGTATTTATGCCTGGAATATTTAAGCTGCCTGAAGCTGTTCTCTTCTTCACCCCGGCGACCACAGCAAGGGTGTTTTTGAAGATGCTTGTCAGTTTTAGGGGAGGGCTAAGGGCCCCCAATTAGTCAATCTACGGCACGGTTTGTCGGCAATAAATCTGGCCGATATCTAATAGATAGATAAGAACGAAGTGAAACTGTCTGTACAAAAGAGAGGTTTACCAGCGAACCCTTGAGCAGGATGTAGAAAAGCTAGGTGCCCGCAATGGTTTTTCTCGAAGCAACTATCAATGGCGCAAGATGTCGAGATGCCACAATTGCCTGCCTTGGAATTAAGTCTGATTCCAAATTCCTTACAATACAGTACCGAGAGTCGGATCTTACTCCCCAGCACCACCCCTGCTTAACTAACTTATGGCACCACCCCAGCTTCCACCGTCTTCCTATCCGAGAGTAAGCTTCCAAGGTTGTTTTAAGGAGGTGCCATTCACTATTACGTTGAGCTTTGAACAAGTATAGCCCCATAAAAACGTCCTCATTGTCTGAAATCAAAGAGCATCCAGAGGTTTTCACAGCTGTTCTTATATTTCTCTTACCAAGGACTACCAGCTGAGAGACGGTTCGAGCTTGATAAGCTTACGCGGAAAGCTTGAGACTTGAACATATGGGAGACTTGAACTAATTTCAATATTCAAGTAATTTTTTGCATAAATCCTGCAAGTGTTCAGGCAAACTTTGAGTTCGATTCCGATACCTCTAACCTGTGAGCAAAATTAATCGAAAATCCCTAGATAATTTTGTCTTTAAAAAAAAATTGGAAAATTGTCACCCGCTTTCACCCTATTTTTTGTGGTTGGCTTAGTTTCCATAGAGCCTTTTTATAAATGGTGATTTAGGTTTAAGAGGCAGCTATTAACAAGTGGTATCATATGTTCTGCACCTCTACTAACAATCGTTAACCTGACACAAGTGAAAACTCCAATTACCTCGACTACATCGATTTGAAAACTTAAAGTGCCCCTAAACCAGATGAATGCACCTTCGCGTTGCTTACTTGATTTTCGGGTACGATGTTTAGTTTACTGCATTTGTACCTGTTTGTCTTAATCCTCCGACGTCATACTGGCATCAAGCTGAACATGGCATGGAGCAGTTTTTTCCGTTTGCGCTTTTTGATCGCACTGGCCGCACTCTGGATGGTCTGTTTTAAGTGATGTTTAGAAGCGGAATTTTAAGAGCAAAATTTTAAGCATCATTTCGTCTCAGGTTTAATTTAGCCATACTTTCGACCAACAAAATATTACAGATGAGCTGATGTTTGCATCTTATAGGATAAACCTTTGCGTATTTAAAAATTTCTGCTTGTAGCCCATCGGCTATCAGTGGCACTGTCTTTGTTTCATTCAAGCCTGGCAATGAGCTACTTGTACCTCACTTTAATGTCGAGCTGTAAAGACTCTTGGCTATCACCAAAGTTAATTATGCCTTTGTAGGTACCTCTCTACAAAGTTTGAATAAATCAAACATTTTTTTGTCTCTTTTTTTTCTCTTTAGATAGTTATTCCTCCTTTCTTTTGTTGATATAGAACTGATTCTATAGACGTCCTAGTTTTCCTTGGGGCCCTAATCGGTTTGGGCATTATCAGCGGCTTGGCTTTAAAGTAGGGTTTTTCGTCGGGTGGTTACCAAATAACTGATAGTTTGCTTACATCGCTGCAAATCTCGACGCATTCAGCGTTCTTATGTTTTTCTCGAAAATGAAAGTTTTTAAAAGAAACCCATCAATTTGCTTAACTCTCAAGCCGTTTTTAAATAGGTTGTACCTGGAAGTAAATTTAAGACAATTTTGATTGATTCTAGCGACATTTTCATGGCAAAATCCAAATATTCCACATTGAAATTTAACAAATTTTGAAGTCAGATCATAATCCTCAATTATGTTTTCATCTCCAACTTTTCCCGGCAAATATTATCCTCAAAAGTTACCTGTATTAAAATTCCAAAAATCCCATTAAACTGACTGGTGGGTGAAAAAAAAGATCCTCGTCTCTTAGTGAAACAGCACTTACAGTCGAGTCATGGATTCATCAAAACGAAAGAAAAATCGTTAAAAAATCCAGGCGCCACATAGCGGGGTATCCTCGTATCTATAGTCCTTTCTGTCTCAGCATGTCATCATTGGAAACTGATGGTTTCACGTGCTCCTTTTCCCATCACCATGGCTCGCTGTACGCCCATATTTTATCCATGACCTCGAAATACGCTTAATTTTGTCTAGCTAGGTACATAAAAGCTAAGTCCTCTCATTCAAAAAATACATAATGCTGTATAGGGTGGTGCTTTTCAACATAATTAAAGAAGCAAAAAATAAAATCATGTCTCTGCAGACAGAAAATTGAGTCATCCCGAGTTTTACCGTTATGAGGAGCTTCAGCCTTCATATAATAAAATTTTATTATTTATCTTGTTTATTCATATCAACTATACAGGAAGGTATAGGTACCTACTAAATAATACTCCTATCGCACGCACTTGACAACGAATAAAAATCGTATGACATCAAGGACGATGAAATGGACTAGTAATTAATAGAGCCAGTGTCGTCAGAAAAGTTGATTTCGTTCCTTTTTGCCTGGCATACAAAATGGAAATAAACTCAAAACGGGGGCCGACTCACCGCATAGAATCTTGGGCATTATTGAAAAGCCACTGCGGATACTCGTGGAGAGGTCAATGACATTGGAAGATTTTCTATACAGCACGCAAACATATAAAGCCTCGCTGGTGTGGTTGTTGGACTTAAAATAACGTTGCAAAGGACGAATGTCGAACGATTTTCTCTTTAGTTTATTGGAAGCAAATTTATAGGGTCTAAAGAGGAATAGCTCCAAATTGTCTGGCGTCTTAGGTCTATATATTTTAACAGTCATTGTTTTTATTGGCACTGGCTTCCTTTTATAGCATATCCTTTGGATTTGTTCACGTGGCTTAATTTTGTAGTTCAACTTATTTTTGTATTCAAAGTGATTGCATAACAAATATGAGTTTCAAGTTGCTACTGTAGAAAGGGCTGCCCTTGATGAGAGGGAGTGAGGACGTGGTACGTGATTTGGCAGAATACATTTGTGGCATCTCCTGTAGTTTCAAGATTAAAATGCCAGGAACTAGGATACGTTTGCACATGAAATGATGCATTGTACTGTGAATATTGTGCTGAACCTCCCTAACTTTTTTGTAATATCTAGAAGTAAGCCAAAATAAGCTCCTGAAACAAATATAGTGGCCTAAAACCTTTGCTCTTCAAGCAAGGGACTTGTATGTTTGAGTCCTTGTAAAACTTTTGAAATCTGTTTACTGATCTGATCGCCGGCATGTCATCCGTTTAACTCTAAATACTGATCTGGTATAAAAGGACTTCATTCATCAACATCACCATTGTTTTCTGAGCCGACATTTGGGAGTTATCTCCATAGACTTACGCCCATTACGATACGCTTAAATAAAGTTGGATTCGGTACATGCTTAGTCCCCGCAACAAAAAAAGAAAGATTGTACACTGCACGACGCACGATAACAAAATATCTAAAACCAAGAAACAAAAGTCTGCTGGATGGAAAAAATTACTTAACCTTGATTCCAAGTGATTTTAACTGAGCTGTAACATAGTCATTGGTGGTTACAGTTACTTATTATGTAGGTTAGGCAAACAGAAGGGACACTTGATTTACATTGTCTGCATTTAACACCCTATTGAGGCATACTAAGTTTGATACGGGCAAAAGAGAAACATGCATAATTATGAAGATTTTAATATACTCATCAGATTCGGCGTATTAGGATAGCGACCAAATTGAGAGTCGAATGGGCTATATCCTTTCATCACAGCTGTTTAATATGAAGCAATACCAACAAATTCTTCTGGTGTTTTACAAATCAAATGATGAATTAAAAATTACTGAACATTGTACCTGATTCATAAAGGATTTCAAGTCATTTAACCGGAAAATTAATTCTTTATAACACCTTTTAATACAAACAATTTTAGATTTTTTTGAATGCAAGGAAACATCGACTGTTGAAGCCAGAATTTAATAAAAATTTTGACCACTTTTGATAACTTATAACATTAATCAGAAACAGTAAAATATCTTGTTCGTTTCCATATATTCCATGTAACGTCTCAACGTAAACGGGAAATGGACTTGATCTAGTTGAAGAGGCTTAAAAGAGGCTTAAGTTTCTCTTGCTCTTCCACAGTGTTTACAGGTTTCAGTGCTGCCGTGGTTACATCTCCAGTGAGAGCTCATAAGAATCCTAGATCAGATCTGTTATGTTCTAGATTCTGTTATGTTTGTTCCTTTGCTCTTCTTGGGTTGTACCTGATGAATTTTTCGGAGTGTTTAACACTTTGTAAAGAGAAACTGATAGTCCAGCTTTTTATTTGATGATAAATATCTTCCGTAGTGAATTCAAAGACTGGAAAAGGCCCCACAAAGAAAATCTCAGCTCCTCATTTGGCCTGCATCTAGGCCTTTTCAATACACTTACAATATTCGTGTTCTGGCACTACAAATTACACTATTTTTATTATATAAATAGAGTGGCGCAACAGCTCGAGGTGAACCAGGGCCAACTTCTCAACAATGTATGATGTGTGCGTCAATTTCTTCACATACAAGGGGACCTACAATTTTTTGCCGAATCCGAACGGCACTTTGAGAAGTTTTTTAAGACAAGGTTTTTATGGAATTGTGCCTCTAAATATGAGTGGTGCCCAAAACCTTGTATGAACCAAAAGTAGAACTTAATATTTTCTACATAACATATTAAATAAGAAATTTTCGATTTGGAACAAAAATATTGAATAAATTGCATTTTAACAATTGCTCTTTAATTTGATGCAAAAAATGTAATATTTTGGGTATAATTCAACAATTTCGTCATATCAACCTCTAAACATGGGCGTGGCCAAAAACTTTGTAGGCACGAAATCTGGTATAGAACCCGGTGAAGCTTATGTGCTAAATTTTATTTCTTATCCTTACTTATGTTAGGCTAAAAAGTAGTCGAAATCCATGTTTTTTGGAAAATTAAAGGTTTTTCTTAAATTCTGCCTCCAAATGTGGGCGCGGCCCAAAAATTTGTATGAAAGAAATTTGAAAAAAGGGTTTTCTACATAATATATAAAGTAACATTTTTTCAATTTACAACGAAAGTATTGAATAAATTGCATGTGAAAGATTACACTAACAATCGATGCCAGTCTGCGGACGTTTTTTTTATGGCTTGTAATCATTTGAAGATACTAAACAATAGATTTCAGCTTTTCACGACGTGTTACAGTCTTGTAAGCACCGGATGTTGTTGCACGTTTAGACCGATTGTGGTCGTGTCTGTGGCGGATTTAAAAATTTTTTGCACTCCGGATGACAGAGGGCTTACGTACAAAATTTCAGCTCCCTAGCTCAAAATTTAAGGCCTAAAAATTGGTGACATACGGACGGACAGACGGACGGACGGACGGACATGGCTCATTCGACTCAGAATTCGGTCTCGATCATATGCCCTTAAGGTCTTGGGGGTCTATCTTCATTATTTTTCATTACATATACCCGACTCTATATGCCATGTAACACCAAATCTTAAAGTTTCTTCGACCGAATTCATATAGTATTTGTATATGCCAAGCCCCCAAAAGTGGGCATGGTCTTAAAATTAAAATCAATCAATTGTAATTTCGTTAGAATCATGAGAAAATACGGTAAAAGCGAAAATTATTTAAAAAAAATAACAGACTTTTAAAGACCGACTCTTAAAGACAGACCTAAAAACGCCCCCTTACATGGGCGGAGGTCAAAACTTTGTATTGAGCAAACTTAGCAAATAGTAATATCTTTAATATTTGTCATAAAGTTTTTTTTTTCGATTTGGAGTGAAATTTCCGAGAAATCGCGCTTTTAAAGATCTAACATGTTAAAGGTGGGCATGGTCGATATTGTGTGCGGTCCAATTTTACAAGATCTTTGACCAATATTCCTCAGTACCTTAATTTAATTTCATGTTTCTTGTCTAACTCGACCAAAAGGCATTTTGAAAAAAATGTGAAATAGAGGTTGTCTCATATTGAAGCCAGTAGTGGGCGTGGCCGTTGACGGATTGAGACAATTTTCATACTTTGTGCATTAAAAGAGCCAAGCCGTGTACCAAGTTTCAGCTCTCTAGCTTGATTTCGAAGACCTAAAACCTTCACACATACATACGGACGGACGGACATGGCTTAATCGATTCACATGTCTATCTCGATCATATCTCTAAAAGGTCTTAAGGGTCTACGGTAATTACTTCAGTGTGTTACAAACTATGCATTTAAATTAATATACCCTCGGTCGTGTATAAAAAAAAAACAATTTGAACTAAGGAATTACATTTTTATACCCCATCCCATAGGATAGGAGGTATATTATGTTTGTCACATAGTTTGAAACACGGTGAAATAATAATGGTATACCCCCAAGACCTTAAGGGCCTAAGATCGAGACCGAATTCCGAATCGAATGAGCCATGCCCGTCCGTCCATCCGTCCGTCCGTCTGTATGTCACATGTTTTTAGCCCTTAGGGTGCTGAAACTTCGTACGTAAGGTCCACGTCTTGCAAAGCAGTACAAGTGTAAACATTTTTGAAATCCGCCCAAAGACACGCCCACAATCGATCTAAATGTGCAACTACCTCCAGAGTTTTCAAAACTGTAAGACGTTCGAAAAAACTGAAATTTGACATTTAGCATCTCTTTATTTATAAAATTAATTGGTAAACCTCCTCTAGTGGGCGTGGCATCTATTTTAAGGGTAAATTTTCAAATGCAGTTTACTCAATATTTTTGCTCGAAATTGAGAAAAATTAGCTTAATACTTTATGTAGAAAACGCTCAGTTCCACATTTTGTTTACACAAGACTTTCGGCCACGCCCATATTTGGAGGCAGAATTGAAGAAAAACCTAAAATTTTCCAGAAAAACTTGATTTCGACTGGCCTGAGACTAATTTAGGAAAGCATGAAACAAAAAGAGTAGCAGGTTAGATAAACGAGACTTCAGTTCAGATTTCGTTTATATAAAGTTTTTAGCCACGCCCCCTTTTAGTGGTCGATTTTTCAAAAATATTGAATTTGAACCAAAAATTTGAATTTTTACGTACAATTAAGTGCTACTTGGAAATATCTGTGGAAATATCTTATAATCAATAGTTTGTAATTAGGGGCGGTTGGACCACGTACCTTTTCGAAATTTGCATTACTTATAAAATGTCAAAAAATGCCATGTCATCAGCATTTTACAATGTGGGATAGGATGGGGTATTCAACGCTCCGTTTTACGGACTGTAACTTCTGCGTACACACTGTAGCACTTACTCACTACAGTTGGCTTATGCTTGTTGGTTTCTTGCCTAACTTGGAAATAATTATGCAAATATTCATAGATTGTTGTTAGAGGTTGAAAGACCATGCCCCTTTTCGAACAACTTAAAAAAAATGTGGAACTACTTTCGAAGTTCAATAACAATAACATCAGCAATTAACAATGTGGGATAGCAGGGTATTTAACGGTCGGTTAAGGACTGTAACTTTAGCCTACAATAGCCTCTATAAGGCCTGCATCAGCAAGCCTTAGTACTAGCCTCTTAGAGGCCAACAACGGGAAGGCATAAGTAATAGCCTCTATAAAGCCTGCAACAGGAAGTCTTATCCAAGTAAAAGCCCCTATAAAGCCTGCAGCAGGAGGCTTTAGGAAAGTCTGCAAAAGGAAGTGTTATACAAATAATAGGGCAACAGGAGCCTAGGAATTTTATACAAACAATAGTTTTGGTAAAGCCTTACAGGAAACTTTATACGAGCTTGTTGGGCCTTAACAGTTTCGGTTAGTGCTCCAAATAGACTTCTGTAAGGCCTTTTGCATACAATTTTGTGGGAGGGGAAACGGCCTTTTTAGAAACTTACAAAAAATTCACTTGGGATGCTTCTTAAATTTCATGGATTTTCTTCTGGTTGCAGGCAGAAAAAGTTTGATTTTGATTTCATTCAACGAAATGTCAAACGCTGCATACATTTAAGACAGCATTTATTTTTTTTTTGTTATTTGTAAGAATTTGGAAAAACCATTAACAATAGACACGGTTGATTGTACACTTTTTACTAACTTGTTAATTCTGAAACATGTTTTCCAATTATTTCTTTTAACAAATCTGGTAGATATTATATTCTTTTAAGAAATTGTACTTCCAAACCGTTTTCATGTCAAGCCACTTCTTCCGCAACTAAAAGAGGTCCAAATCATTGTAAACTGGTATACCAGTACGAAGATTACAAACGTAATGTGTCGCCAATATTTTGCATCTACGCCACGTTGAAACCGGGAAAATGTCAACACTTGCAATTTGTCACCAAACAACGTCGATCAAGTTTGCCGTGAATCTTTTTCACAACCACTCATTTCTATATAAGATTTTATTGCGAATAGCATGTCTTCTTTATAATATCTTACACAACTCGTTGTGCGTTTTGTTGAATCTTTACCGCCAATCTTTGCAGAATGTTGTCTTTGCAGCAACTACGGATGTGGTAATGTCACAGCTAAGACTGAATAACTTTCTCACATTAGTTTTCCCTTTCTATTAATGGTATTTATTTGTTGCCTGTATACCAGGTTATTGACTTGACGTGGTTATAATTGCTTTAATAGCCAGAAAACTAAGGCCGATCTTCTGTAATCATTATCTAAATCATCTTGGTACTTAATTTAAACAAGTATATAATGGTTTTGCATAACTTCATTGTTTTTTTTTTTAAGAATGAAAATAGGAACTTACCCTGACATTAGACAAAACCTTTTCACTTTTGTATTATAAATTAGTCTGTATTTCAACCCCAAATACTTACTTAGTATCAAACCCCAAATACTTACATATTGGGGTCGTGTCACGACGACGAAGATCTAGCTTTTAAGATATTCCCAACAAGCTCTTATTTGCATAAAGTCACTCAGATTTAATATTTACCAAGTTTCTATAACGAGAGGAACTCATGGTCAGTGGTCACCACCTTCTATGTACGGCAATGGAGTAGTTAAAAGTGTCAGTGTTAATAACAAATCGACTTAAAAATCAATGCACTTAAGTCAAATAAAATACATTCTGCGCACCACTAGTTATTGACACTTGCAAAACTGTTAGATTGGTTCCTTTAAAAGGCAACACAGGTTAACAAACTATCTACCTACCGTTATACTTGCATGATAAACTTACATTAAGTGAATGTTGCATAATTGATCGATCGTGATCTTGTTGCGTGAAATGTAGCTCCAGCCAATGTATGGACACTTACAGTTATAGAATATCTAGATAGAAGTGTTCAAGCAATAGTTATTTCATTGTGGGTGCGAGTTTGCATTGATATGACTTTTAGATCTAGCTCACGACCACTTACCTCTATATTAGAGGCAACTAGATTAGAGGATTTACAGGAGAGGTATATCTACAGAGATAATTTTGTTCTAAATAACTGCGAATGAGTCAATTTCCTTTTTTTTAAATGTTCACAATCCGAACTCACTGATGGCATGAATCTTGCCATTACCGAAGCATTTGCTCATCTAACATCACCCACTTGGCAAACGAATAAATTTTGGTATTCAAAATTCAATCGAAGTAAGGTCAAATAGGATTTTCGGCGTCATGCCCTTTATTAACACTGTTTGCCTTCCCCATGGCACTCTCTCATATACAGTGGTCCTCTTGGCTTGCCCGATTTCACTCAACTGTACCAAAATCAAATTTCGATTGTGTATCGGATTTCTTGTAGAAATGACGGGGACAGAAGGAAGAAATTTCAGTAGGTTTATACTCCCACTTAAAGTAGGCCAAGCAAATAAAATTTATTGACACATTTCTTCCAATGAAATTCCAAAGGACTCTATAGAGATACATTTCATCTTGTCTTCATGAATAAAATAAAAAGGAGCTCGCTGAAAATTGGCTTTGGCTGGTTATTTTTTCGATGACCTTGCTTTGACTCTGTCAGATAGATTTATCTTGGTTGATACCCTGGGTAGGTATTTTCAAAACCTTGTGGCAGCCAAGACCAACTTCACGTGGTACCGTTTTAAAATATTTTGGAAAAGATAGGTACATATATTCTTTAGTGGTCCCAAAATTGAATAAGTTTTTGCTCTTACGAGATTCAAAATAAGAGGAATAGTAGGCTTTTACTTAGTAGGCCTTAACGTAAGCAAACGTGCGTTCGTAGGATTACCTACAGTTGTTCGTTTATTAAGCTAAGAAATGTGTCGTTGTCATAACAACATAGTAAACTCGTTTCTTTAGAGCGGGATAATTTATTGCGTTAAATTTGGATATATACTGGGTTACTTAAGAATATTGTATTAAAAAAAGCTGCGCCACGCCGGGTGCCGATTCTACACTGTAAGACAAGAAAACTTGCAGCTAAGGTTGGTTTGGTTATTCAAACTAGCTTATTGTATTTTTTATAAGACGCAATAGTTATATTCTCAAGTAGCACACTCTGAAACCATAAGCATTGGTTTTTGAATATTGACACTCAATAAGACAGGGTCATAAGACATAGGACATAGGACATAAGACATAAGACATAAGACATAAGACATAAGACATAAGACATAAGACATAAGACATAAGACATAAGACATAAGACATAAGACATAAGACATAAGACATAAGACATAAGACATAAGACATAAGACATAAGACATAAGACATAAGACATAAGACATAAGACATAAGACATAAGACATAAGACATAAGACATAAGACATAAGACATAAGACATAAGACATAAGACATAAGACATAAGACATAAGACATAAGACATAAGACATAAGACATAAGACATAAGACATAAGACATAAGACATAAGACATAAGACATAAGACATAAGACATAAGACATAAGACATAAGACATAAGACATAAGTCATAAGACATAAGACATAAGACATAAGACATAAGACATAAGACATAAGACATAAGACATAAGACATAAGACATAAGACATAAGACATAAGACATAAGACATAAGACATAAGACATAAGACATAAGACATAAGACATAAGACATAAGACATAAGACATAAGACATTTTTTTTTTTTTTTTTTTTTTTTGAATACTAGGATGGACGGAGACTAAAACTCCAAAATCTTTCAAAGATACCAATACGCCCACTATAGCAGGTACATAATACCGAAGTAGCCGATATTGGTTATGCCCGATTTCCACGTGCTAAAAAACCACCCATTTATGAGAGACACTATGAAACTGCCAGAACGCACTTCATAGTAGTAAATTTTCGCTCTCTCATAATACTTCTTGACTACAACTAAGTTAACTTAACAAGTAGTTTACGCTTCCATAGTGTTGATCGCATTGGATAGGTTGCTTTCCAGTGAATGCACCTACTAAGCCGTTCATTCATGCGGCTTCACCCTACGTCGCTAGATCGAAGGGTCTTGTTCTTTGTAGTCGTCGCTCGTTGTTAACATCGTTAAGAGTCTCGTTTAGAGTACGGATCATTTCATTGTTGCAATGAACATGAAGGCGAGCATTAAGCTTTCGAGCGAAGTTTGTTACTTCTTCGCCCACGGTAGCTACTCCTAAATCTCTGTGAATATCGCTATTCCTAATATACCATGGAGCATTCACAATTGCTCTTAGTGTCTTGTTTTGGAAAGTCTGCAACATGGACATGTTGCTCGGCTTGGTACAGCCCCAAAGTTGTATACCGTATGTCCAGGACGGCTTTAACACCTGCCTGTACAAGAGCAGTTTGTTATATGTGCTTAATTTCGAAAATCTTCCGATAAGCCAATACATTTCCCTGAGCCTAATCTCGAGCTCGTCACGCTTCTTCTTTACGTGTGGTTTCCACCTTAGTTTAGCGTCCAGTGTCATCCCTAGATACTTCGCTTCATTTGCATAAGGTATTTGTACAGAATTTATGAACAGAGGCAAATTGTTAACCCTTCTGTAAGTGAAATTCACATGCGTAGACTTGTTCTCGTTAAGAGCGATTCGCCAAGTCTTCGTCCAGACACAAATTCTGTCCAATGCTCGTTGGAGGTTTCTCGTTGATGACTCGACTGATTCACCTGTTGCCAGGATGGCCGTATCGTCCGCAAACGTGGCCACGACTGTCTCGTCATCTAGAGGTATGTCTCTTGTGTAGAGCAGGAACAGGGTCGGACCGAGGACGCTTCCCTGGGGTACGCCAGCCCGAATTTGCTTGAAACTCGAGTATTCACTACTACACCTAACACGAAAGAGTCTGCTTTCAAGATAATTTTCCAATATTTTAAACATGTCTTCCGGCAAATTTTGCCGTAGCTTATATTTCAAGCCCTCGTGCCATATTTTGTCGAAGGCTTGCGATACGTCGAGGAAAGCACTTGAACATATTTTTTTCCCTTCTAAGGCTTTTTCAATTTCATGCGTTATTCTGTAGACTTGATCTATTGTGGAATGGTTAGGTCTGAAACCGAATTGATGATCCGGGATCAAGCGTCTTTCTGCAATTATTGGTTGTAATCGCTTCAGCAGAAGTTTCTCAAATACTTTCGATATTATCGGCAGAAGCGATATGGGCCTATAAGATTTTTTATCATTTGCGCATGTCCCCGGTTTAGGAACCATAATGACTTCAGCAACTTTCCATTGTCTTGGAACGTATAGAAGTCTAAGAGAAGCGTTTATCATATAAAGTAGCTTGACTAATGCCTTTTTTGGTAGCTCTTTTAATATTTCGCCAGTGATCAGGTCGTAACCCGGGGCCTTATTATTTTTAAGTTTGCTAATTGTCTGTCGGAGTTCAACTAACGAAACTTTTTTCATTCTAAAGCTACCAGGTTCCCCGTTGTTGTTTAGAACGTCAGCCAACGGCGGACCGTCGAAAGGCTTGAATGTTTTTTCTTAATGTTCAGCAAACAAATTCGCTTTCTCTTTGTCTTCTCTTGCCCATTCGCCGTTAGCTTTTTTTATTGGTGCCGAGTGGATTATAGGTTTCTTGATATACTTAACTGCTTTCCACAGCGAGTAGTTTGAGGTCCTATCCGCAGCCAAGCCTTCAAGGTATTCAGTGGTCTCACGATTTTTAAGATCTTGCAACATTCCTTTCAGTTTGTTAGAGAGGCGGTTCAATAGGGTTTTGTCTGGGGGGGCCCTCGTGCCTTGCCATCTCCTACGCGCTCTTCTCTTTTCACGAATCAATTCTTCGATTTCGAGCGGATATGTTTTACGTACATGCCCGTCGGTGCTAACTGCGTTCTTTTGGGACGAATTGTTGTTCCAAGCAGCGCTCTGAATTGCTTCAATGAATTTGTCAACTGCGGTTTCTAACTCGAAAGGAGTTTTCAAGACATAAGACATAAGACATAAGACATAAGACATAAGACATAAGACAGGGTCATGACAGTGTCATAAGGCTTATAAGACACTCAAAATGCTCTTCAGTAGCACTAATGGTTTTTAAAGGTTTCGTTATCGTCCCATTCGTAGCATCATTATTTTCGTAGACGTGGTGCTATTGACGTTCCTTTCACTGACGTTATAAGGCTATAAGTGTTGGGAAGTTAGGTTCTATAGCGCAGAGGTTCGATAGACGTTTCTAGCACCTACTTTATAGCACTAAAAGTTTTACACATCGGAAGTACTGCATTTCACTTTTATAAGATAGCGCTTGGGGGTTGCCAGACTTCACACAATAGAAAATAGCGTAATTAACATACATTATTGTGATAAGATTCCAAGAAAAACGTTAAGATATACGAATTTTACATTTTTGATACAACGATATGGATAAGAATAAAACATCCGCAAAAAATGGGTTTCAATTAGCTCCTGCCGTGTCAAGAACTACAAATAATCAAACCCCTACTAAGTAACAGAAAACCAACGTTCAGCATAATATGAAAATATAATGATGTTAACCCTAAATAAATTGGCGCCATGTTTGACAAAAAAGTTCTACATGAAGATATATATGTATTGCTACATAACCCAAAGTTTCTTAAAGGTAACGCATAACACCTAAAGTGTTACAATGGTGCTGTGGCTGTGCCATACATGGAACTTTGTATTCTTTATTTTATGTTATAATTATTATTTCAAGAAGCGAATTGTTCCTTTTCGTCCTATTTTAATGCGTGATATTCGATATTAAATGCGTGCCTAGTTTTCTGCTAAGTAAATGCATCCCTTTTACTCATTAATTTCATCAACAAGATAACAAGAACGAAATTATTTGGGCAAAAAACTCTACACTTTCAAAAAATGACATAAGAGTGTATGTATACCCAAATAAAAAAAAATGTATAAAACCAACTTCAAAACTCTAAGGTTTTATGATGTGGTGCTGTAAAGGTAACGGTGGCCATAATAGGAGCTTCTGTTGAGGATGTCTGACGTTGGGAGGCTATAATCGCAAGAGATCGCCAGGTGTCCTTCCACAACCGAGTGAGCATCAAATATTGATTAGCAGTGGTAACATTGCCAAATTGCCATCAAGTGTGCCGTCACTGATGCGCTTGTTTTAACACGGCCACTACAATAAAACCCCTGGTTTGATGACGAATGCCGGAAAGCACATGCAGCTAAATGGAAAGCTTACAAATAGGCTGGGGCGAAGAATTAGAGCTCCATGAGCAGAGAAGGAGAGAGGAAAACTGCCTTCTCAACAGGAAAAAGAGACAGCGCGAAGAGCATGCTATTGAAGACAGGTGGTTCGGGAGATTTACCAAAGGATCAAAAGGTTCGGCCAAGGGTATTCTTAAATTAAAGGGGTAAATTCTTAATCCACCGTTAGGATGATCAAGTGAATCGCAGCTGGTGTATAAGAGCGACGACAAACCGAATCCCACTTTCAGGGAATATAAACCATTCAACTCGGGCGAAGAAGTCACCGACGAAGAATATGAACGAAACCGCTCGCCCGACCTGGAGTGACATGAAAGTAGCTGTGTTAAAACTTAAGTGCAACTGCAACGAATCATGCCGGAGCCGACAGCCTTGCTGGCGAATTTTTCAAGTCTGCTAGCGATAATCTGGCTGCTGAGGTGCAGATGCACCATCTCATTTGCAAGGTATGGTCACATGAAAGTATGTCCAACAAATGCAACCCTCATAAAGGTGTCACCATCCCGATATTCAAAGAAGCCAAATATTTGGGAGAAATCCTTGATAGAAAACTTCTTGGGTCCAAACATGTAAAATCAAAAATCGAAAAAGCACTGTCCACTTTCTGGCAATGCAGAGACGCTTTTTGCGAGACATGGGGCCTATCTCCGAAAAAGGTCACTTGGATCTATACGGCCTCTATCCACAGAGGCGCTTTTGGCAAAACATGGGGCCTATCTCCGAAAAAGGTCACTTGGAGAGTCACTATCCGAAAGGCCACTCCTCTCCTATGCATCGATTCTTTGGTGGAAGAGGCTTTGGCGGAAACGTGTTATGTATCGTGTTTATACGGATGGCTCCAATACCGGGCATAGGTCTGGTTTGTGGAAAGCAAGAATATTAGACTCCACTATACCCAAGCTTAAAATTTCGGTATCCTAATGGCTATGAGGTATCTTAATGGCCATTGTGACGAACAGATGGAGAGCAAGAAGCATAGTGTTTACAGTGACAACCAAGTAGCCGCTCTAAAAGCGTTGCACAACCCTCATAGATCGTCCATGATAATGCGTGAACTCAAGCACTCGTTGAACTTAGTCGGAAGGCTAAATACAGTGAATCTTGTTTGGGTCCCAGGTCACTCTGGTATCCATCGAAATGACTAGGCTCAGAGATGTTTCCTCAGGGCTCGAACCTGCGCTAGGTCTGCTTGAAGGTATCTGTTGTCACGTCTGCCATTCATACTTGGGTTTCTCGTGAGCACAGGGCTCGTTGGCGTGAAGAGGCCGAACGAGTGTACCCGGACATCTGCAAGCTGTCAGCGTATTTTTTTCTATCTCTCAGGAGAATCAACTGCAGACTTCTTGCTGGCGTCTTAACGGGCGACGAAGCTTTTGCTAAACAGTTGAATGTGTTAGGCTTGAGCGAAACCACCAACTGTTCTACCTGTAAAGAAGACGACTACTGCCTTTGCTCGCATCAGGTGGCGGATATTTGGGACTGACATGGTGAGTTAAGTAAGGGCATCTAGATTTGTCCAACTATTTTTTGAGCATATTAAAAACGCCTCAAGTTCTGTGCACCAGAAAATAACTCGACAGTCTAATCCTCGACAGTCCCGGGTAATCAAAACAAGCGGTATGGTAATAAAAATTCTTATTATCCTTCTTATTGTCCTTTTTAATCCCGTTTAATTCAGTAAAATAAATAAAATGTTTCCCGTCCCCAACCCGTACTCAAGAACTTCTGACTTGTGTTTTACTGTACTTATTTGCACGATTTAAACTCTTATTCAACCATCATGTCTGGGTAGGTGCAATAAAAGCCTTATTCTATAACATCCCTGAACTAGCATTTTAGATTTTATGTGTAAGCTTATACCACGTTTTAATAATAATAAGTTTTATCTGGGTAACGTCCACAAATCTTTTTAAATCCTTCCAGAAAAAGCGTTGTTCTTTCTTCGGAACTGACCTAATAATACTTAAAATTTATTAAATTTTCTAATTTCTTTTTACTGATTTTATTGATTTTTCTTATCTTGTATTAATTCGTTGAATTTCTCTATTTTCAGGTATGTATTCTTGTTAAAAATTCAAATATCTTGGTAAGCTCATATTTTTTTAAGGACGTTATTAAGTGAATTTCATAAGCTTAAAAAGAAGTGAACAAAAGTTTTTTGGGCCGTTAGTTGTAACCATCCTTCAAAGGATGCCTAACTTCTAAGCAACTAAAAGTTTCGTTCGTCTTGTTTAATATATTTTTCTATGTAGTTGCTATATTTGTGCTTTTAAGGAATGTAGGAACATTTGCAAAGGTCCCTTCTTATGTATACATCTTACAAAATATTAACTCAACTGCTTGCTTAAAATAGGAAAAAAGTTTAAAGATGCAAAAACGTAGACCTCCTAATGGCTCCCTCGTAAATTGACTGACCGCCAATGACTGCACAGGAACTCTTATAATATTCCAATTAATTAAACCGAGAGGAAGAGCGAAAAAAAAAACATGGACTATAGACGATCAAATGCAAATGACACATTTAATTTCTCTGGCACAAAGTGAAATAGAATTCCCCGAGTACGCCACTTAAGCATACCAAAAGGACATCTTCAAAGAATATCTCTAGGAAAACGTAATGTGTCTACTGAGGGATTCTGCTGCTTCTTCTTCTGATGTCTGTTGTCGGTCTGAAATTGATTGTAGAAAGAAGGCGAGCCTTGGTTTTTTTTTGTCGTGCCCCCTCAGCATTCATTCAGCAGCATATTAAAACTTGTTTTCGTCTTCGATTATATTTTCTTCTCGTTTTTTTTGCTGCTCTTGTCAATATACTTAAAGGACATCAGGATAAACATTGAGATAGGAGCAGAAAAAAAATCAAGAATTCCATTACAAAGTAAGGATTCTATTGTTCTTACATTGACAGCATCGTGCATGAACTGAGAAAAAAGAAGAATAAGCAAAATTGTCGTAAGCAGTCTACAAGGATGTGAGAAGTGAATCAGAATACATATATAAACAATCAATTAGATTCATAGCTATTCGAATCTGCATTTGAAATATTCATATCCTTCTTTGTTTAGCGATTTACTGCCTTCGACAGGGACAGCAGACGGACAGAAGACTTCAAATGTTTGCACGCACAATAGAACTGATTCGGTATGAATACAATTTATTAAATGCAACATAGGTACCAGGGGGTTAACTGTTGTAGGTGTAGTCTTTTAGACGTTTTGATTCGCATAGAAACCTTGGCTTCGGCCTGATGTTCAGCTACGATTTCAGTGTTTCTCAACTCAATGAAACTCGGCTTCAGCATTTCGTTTGGCAAAGAGAAACCGATCGTAATAAGAAAACGAGTGTCAACGAGCAAATGAGTAAGTGAGATGGCTTGTCTGTGACAAACTTCTATATATCCGACCCTATATACCATGTAACACCAAAATTTAAAGTTTCTTGACCCGAGTTCATATATTATTCATATAGGCCACGCCCCCAAAAGTGGGCATGGGCTTGAAATTAATATCAATTAATTGTAATTTCGTTAGAGTCATGAGAAAATACGGTAAAAGCGAAAATTATTTGAGAAAAAAAACAGTTTTTTTCGTAAAAATGCCCCTTAAAAGTAAGCGGAGCTCAAAACTTAAAAACTTCGTGTGGAGCAAAATTAGCAAATAGTAATATCTTGACCAGAAGACATTTAAAAAAAAATGTGAAATAGAGGTTGTCTCACATTGTCTCACATACATTGCCAGTATTGGGCGTAGCCGTAGACGGATTGAGCCAATTTTCACAATTTGTCTGTGCAACAAAAGAACCAAGCCGTGTGTCAAGTTTCAGCCGTGTAGCTGGATTTTGAAGACCTACAACCTTCACACATACGGAAGGGCGGACGGACGGACGGACATGGCTTAATCCATTCACATGTCAGTCTTAAGGGTCTACGGTGATTATTTCAGTGTGTTACAAACTATGCATCAAAATTAATATACTCTCGGTCGGGTATAAAAAGAGTGCTGCCAGTACCTACCACATTTTTCCAAATCTTTCCGTGATTTTTTTCAAAAGACTTTATTAATATGTGCATTTTGAAGCTTTTAAAAGAAACTGGATTGAAAATAGATTACGGCTGTTACTTTTTGTGAATTTTGCTTTTGGTTTGAAGCATTAAAGGACGCTTCCCAAAGTCTTTGAAAAGTCTTTGATACGTCGTCTTTGAAATGAGACTTTCTTTAATGATATTTTGAGTGCTTATTTTGGTTTCATATGTCCCGCAACTTAAAATCACTATCCTTAGAAAGAATACGTTAAAAAAATGTATTTTTACTTTTTGCCATCCATTTGCTGTCAGACGAAGCAAATGTTCAGTCCATTTGAACTAGAGCTTTCGCTTCGGAGCCCCATTACATAACATTAGGTTTTGTCTTTACGATTGTTAACGAAACGTTGAAGCCGATGATACATTGAAATCGTATGGCTGAACTCGTAAACGTCAAGCCGAGGCGGAGTCAAGGTTTCTTTGTGAATCTCGCTTGAGTTAAAGCATGTACGTGCGCTGACAAAAGCAGGGTGGACTGGTAACCCAGTTTTTGTTTTTGTTTGATTTGTGACGTTTTAAATTGGCAGCCCTTAAAAAACATTAAAGGAAAATAGTTTATGTGAGGTATTAAGGCCAGATTGAGAAGCAATCCATGCATGCTGTGTGCGTAACAGGTGTTTTTACACATATGGAATGGACCTACAATCTTTGGCCTATTCCAAACGTATCTTATCTCGTAGGGTTTTTCCTCGCGGACCCCATGTAAAAATGTCAGTTGTCCCGGTCGAAATTCGAACCCGGGATCTCTGGAAAACTCACTCTGACGACGCGCGAGTTATATTATATTTTCAACATAATTACTACACAACCGACCCGCAGAGTCTCAGAATACCTACCATGTATATGACACTTGGATACTGCATATCAACAGATGACTTAGTATAGCAGCAGTGAAATCCAATGATAGCATCAATGCGATTATGTAAACGTTACACATGACCAAAAGGGATTATCAGCTAATATCGTAGTTTTAGAATATACTAAGCCAAGCTTTGGTACAGTTGTTAAATTAGTTAGAGTTGAAGAAACGAATAAAGAGGCTGTCTAACATCAAGTTGTGTTTAATTGTTTTCTCACTGCTGAAATTTAGTAAGCCTAACTCTGTCGAAATTTAGTAAGCCTAGCTCTACCGAATTTAAGTAAGCTACATAATTCGCGCCCACGCCAACACTGCAAGTCTCCGAAGATCTATATTTTCTTAGTCATATAGCTTGCCATGGTCATTCGGCACCAGTAGCTCAATATCTAGCAACACATTTGACAGATTTCACCATAACGATAGGGCCAATTCAAAAACCCAATTCGACTACAAGAGGAATGTGACATGGCTTACAAAATGGTAGCACTTGGATACCTATATTAAATTATCATCGACTTTGCCAAATAGACCCGGCTGGCTGAGCTTAAGTGATGATCTGGATAAACTCGATTGATGGTTTGATCACCAGAGGTCATCGATCACCAAATTTCGATCGTCACACTGGCGCGGACTCTCATTTCAGAAAAAGCTTTTAAAAATCTCTTAGAAAATAGGTCTAATTCAGGTAAAATTGTGCGATTTTGGTCTCTTATTCACTACTATTCGGACAGAGATGTTCGTTCTTTAAACCAGTTTGTATAAAACGTCAATTGTGTGGCTCATAGCGCCTTCCCTAAAATTGCACCCACAAAACCGCCGCGAATCCAAACCGATAAACAAAACCACTGCGAAGTTGGGTGGATATACCAATTTAGCAAGTCTTTAAGTGGCAGATATAGAAAGATATAGAAAGCTCATAAGATAAAATGACACTAAAATTGCTGCCATTAAAATTGTAACGGCGGACCAAAGCAGCAATTACCAGTGAGTAAGTAGTATCTATTCGTATTTCTGTTCCTATTCCTATTTCTTTTCCTATTCCATTTCTATTCCTCTTTGTATTCCTATTCTTGTATTCTAATTCTAATATTCCAATTTCTATACCATTCCTATTCTTCTTTATATTCCTATTTCTATTCCCATTTCTTTTTATATTTCTATTCCTATAAAAAAACATTTATTTCGGTTTCGATCATCAATTTTTGGCGGGTTCTTCCTCAAAATAATAAGCTACCCGTTGGAATCTCTTACCCTAGCTAGAAGCCGTTAATTCTCAAAATGAGCAGCTATGCATAATAGCAGCTTCCCTCTCTTTTACATTCAGTTCTCTTTTAAATCAATCCTTTTTTATGCGTACGGCGGTGGGAAGCTTTAAAAATTAAAACTGAACTCGTACACCGTAACAGTGTGTAACAGTGTGGGACTTCCTAAACTAAACCCACTTCTCTTTTTACACCTCTTTTCATCCTCGTGAAACTGCTTCCTGTCAAGTATTTCAATCATTTGGGGGGGACTTCAGATACTTACATTCACTCACATTGGTTGCAAACTGCGCTGTATTTAGTTGTCGCTCCTGTCTTCGTTGTTCTTTGACGATGCAGGACTGTTACGAAAACTGCTTCCCAAGCTTCCTGCCCACAGTCACTTGGGCAGTTTTACGTTTCCATTTTACAGTCACGTTTCCATTACTTGGGCTGCTACTGAGAACCACCTACGTCTTTTCCTCTGTAGACGTAGACCCATGATTGCACGGCACTTCTGCACTATTCCGATGACTTCATTCCAGTCCTGCTCTAGGTTTTCACTAAATTTTGCCACTACATCAATTGCTATGTCATCAGCGAACACAGTTTTAGGACTTGGGTACCCGGAGTTTGAGTCCTTCAGTCTTTGCTGAGGGCCAGCTTGTTTCCGGTATTTGCAAGAATTAAACTCAGCGATGCAAATGCCTCCAAGAGAGTTCTTCCTAGTGTTTATGCCCCCTTCAACTGCTCACGCCTTGAAGTCGCCTGTAATGAAAACGCGTAATCTTCCTCTTGCGGAGGTTGCGATGTTGTCTACTATTTGTTCAAATTCTTCAAGTGTTATGTTGGGTACGTCCGCTGGCGTAGCATACTTGAGGATGAAGAAGCCATTGCCCTTCAGCCTCACGAGCCTGCGGTGCGCATCCACATGATTTCTTCCTTAGCCATGTAAGCAGTGAGCCTTAAAGGAGATGTCCATATGGCGGCTTTTCCTACAGTGTCCGCCGTCCATATGCGCTGATTCAATTCAATTGCTCATAGTTTGCTAAGAATGGCGACATGCTGGCGGACCATATGCGTAAGTAGGTAATGAGCTGCTTCGCGCAATGGTGAAGGCCAAGTTTCATAACCTTCTTGTTCTGGAACTGAAATGCCGGGCATTTAATGCGTCCAGCACAGTGCCCGCTTCATTTGCAGACCATACATTCTGGATCTGAAGAACAATTATTTTTCTTGTGCGGTCTTTTAGATGCCTCTCCTAATAGGCAGTTTACTTAGCCGGGACAATATAAAAATTAAGAAAAGCTATCCCTAAGGAATCTAATTAGATATTCTGCTGGCATAAGTGTGACGAGCTTACTGTTGCAAATGTAAGGCATAACACTTGCGACAGTAAGCTCGTCCCGGTCCCCAGAAGTTTTTGCGTTTAATTGGATGTCCTCTACTCACTTTTGTCTATTCTTGTGCTTATTTATTTCCGCTTAAACATTTTGAGGGCAGTCATGAAACCTGAATGACCAGTTTTATTTTTGTCATGATTTTGTGCTGAATCCTCTTTGAGCTTTTTGGATTTACTGTGTCGTTGATTTCATATGGTCTCAGGGGCGGGCTATATGTGAAGTCATATTATTTTGCAATCTTACCATTCCAGCAAGATTCTTCAGCAGTTGTCAAGATGGTAAGGAAGACTTTTTGCTTAATCAGAATTTGAAAAGGCAGTAAAGATGATTTTAGTAAATTTCAAATGGATGGCACTATCCCTTATCGAATAATTTTCCCATTCCATCAAAAATAAATTTACACAACTAACGAGTCAACACCAGAGGCACAATTTTTTTAAAAGTAATGAAAAGCACATATTCCGACGATATTTGTGGAAGAATACTGACTGGGGTGAATTGTCGAGGTCAAGTAGGGAACAGGCTTAAGGTGAGTTTAAATGCTAACATGTGTAGTGTATAAAACTACATAAGTGCATTCATCAAAAAGTGACTCTGAACACTATTCTAAATAAAACGAGACAATTTGCTGCTTAAACAATGAGGTATTTAAGGGCCTTTTGAGCGACCCCATATCATAGGCGACACTAAAAAAGACGGACTGAAACCTGCAAATAATATCGGCTGACCTAGATGAATCCTTATCAGACTTCAATCATCCGAGATCCTATTCCTGCTTTGAGACGCTGAGTGCATTAAATCCAGGAAAAACACCATCGCAGTCTTATTTGCTGTTGGTATATGGAAAAGACTATGGACCTGGGTGAATCCTAAGCCACATTGTGTTTGCATGTATCTAATCTATCGGTAAAATGCTTTTATTCGAACGACTAAAGATAGCGTTGTCCCAATCCATCAGCCAACAACGCGTAAGTTTCTTGCTGCACATACTGCAACTCGTAATCATTGAGCTTACAATGGTAGGAGGAACGTGTTCCAGGAAGAAAGGAAAAGCATCCGAAAGGGAAAATGAGAAATCCGTCACGGCTGTATGAAGAATGGATTTTGCACAGTTGAAAGACCACAATGTGGCAGTAGGTACATTTCCCCAAACCCCACATTTCACTGATTATAATTCACCGACCAACGACGACGACGACGCGTTGCGATGGCAAGAGAGTTGATGATTTCGGACTTTATTTCCTTTTAGGACATTTTTTTTTGCCGTCGTCGTTTCTTCGTTTCAATGGAATTTGGTGTCACAATGTAGAGTGGATAGTAACCACAGAGGAAATTTTTATACTTCTTATTTTTTTTTTACTTTCTCTTTTTTTTTTGTTAAAGAACAGCCCAACCGTATGATAATGATAATGACTGTAACTGCACACGAGTCTAGTGAAATATTCATATTTTTTTGGTTGAAATAATGGATTTTAAAACAGTCTACAAGTCCGGTCGTACTGGCAAAAAAAATTATACATTTTCCATTTCGTCTAGAACCAGTTCTAGATGCAGACGCATACATCTACTTATTTTTATAGAAATATTTGCCGGTCACACATACCTGATGATAAAAAAAAAGTAAAAGTAGTTGGAAGCCGAGTGGGTTGAACAAGTTTACCACGATATGGACCGGTACCTCTTTCTCTCGGCTCTAATTAGCCGGACGCTTAATTGGCCTTTAGAAAAAAATAAAAGTTATATGAAAGCGAGGTGGTGGCTAAGCGCCGGCAGCCACATCACACTTCGCGCACCGAGACGGAGACCTTCACGTTCTGAGTTAATAATGTGGTAATGCGGCACGCCACGATCGCGATACGAGGTGTATATCATGTCAAGCCGGTTGTTATAGGTCAGTAAGCGCGCGTGAGCGTGTAGATATTTTTATGTGTTCTCATGCAAAACGGTGGACAGATCGTTGAACGCAGTTTTTGTAAAGCAAAGAATGAAACTTCTAAAAATTAATTGAGCTTTCAGCAGGGCGCTGCCTTCAATGTCAAGGATGTGACTCTTTTGGTTACAGTGCGTTGCGCATAGCCCCAACAAACAGCCTCTACTAATTAAGTTGTTAACAAAAGTACCTCGTTATAAATAAATAATAACTTGTATACTTTCCTAGGTATTCAGACTTGACAGTTCAAAATTGATTTACATAGACGAGGACGCTAAAAGATTGTATGGGCTAATGAACTTCCTGCCTACCAGTTATAAATTGTTAACGCTTGAAGTGTGTCAGTTAATGAGTTTCCGATGTTTGGACAGGTTTAAGAGCCAAGAACCGAGTTCATAAAATGTCGCTGAGGTTCGTGCAAGCATATCGGAAATTGATTTATTCAGTCACTCATATCACCACCGTCACTTGACTAGAAATCCAAAGTTAAGGAACAAATGACTAAGCCTTGCCATTCAGTGAATGTGTATGGGTATAATTGGGTAAATAACTAGAAGCGATGGTTTGAAATAGAAAATGGCATCGAGGTTTTTGTCCTAAAAATTGTGCAAATGTCTCGAGATCGAAATTAGATTTCTAGATAAATATCATGAGGTTATTTGTCCACTTAAACAAGTATATCTTATGGCTAAGGCTCTTCGTGTGATTTCCAATTATAACAAAATCATAAGAAAATCACTAATTTTACACGCGCACATACGTCATATCATATTATACCCAAAGTATATCCTGTAAAATTATAATTACATTCTTTGCTTCGTTAACTCCTTCAGAGTAATACGCAAACATGGTTACAAAGATTATATTTCTTACGCAGAATAATTTGCAAGCTCGGCGAAAAAAAAAATCCTCATACTGGAAAAATGGTCCTGCGGTGAATTTCAAACGTAACGCTATCCCTAGGGGGTCCTATTTGTTTGTGGGAACAAACGCTTACGAAACGTCCTTGATTTAAGTATTTGCGTGTGTGCGCACACACAACAATTTGATGGCTTCGCGTTCTTTTGAAATTATTTTGCAGATAATCAAAGGATTCTATGGTATAAAAGATAAAAGCCCGCAAAAGGGTTAGCATAAAAAGTAGGATAAGGCACATTATTTGCGTGTGTGTATATTTGACATACAAAATTTGGCTTCTTAATTTCTTAGCAGGGCAGAAAAATTGAGAAAAGACTGCTTAGTATGGGAAGAAAATTTTAAAAATAGCCTTTCTTGTTAGGTTTATATAATACTACAGAAGTGAATTCAAAATACAGAAGACATATATCCGATATAAAAGGTGTTTGAAAGTGTGTCAAAGTCATTGGAGTAGGTAAGCCTTATGCGACAACAATGTTAGAACTGTAATTCGTCTTTCGTTTGATCATATATTTACATAATATATTAACATAAAAATTTACTTGTTTGTATGATAAAAAGACTCCGAATAGAAATAAGAAAATAAGAAAATAAAAGTTAATCCTTAAAAGATTAATACTGCTGCAAGGGCAATCACGCTACTAAAAAAAAAGGTTTTTTTTAGTCAAAAAGACTTATGAGCATGCGATTTTCTGTTTTTAATAATTTATCTTTGAGAAACTTAGCAAAAAAAATTTGAAAAAATTTACTTCGAATTTTTTTTTTTCAAAATTGTGGGTTTAAAAATTATATTTAAAAAAAGTGTACACTAAAAAGAAGAGATTTCTAGCTTTACAAAAACGTATATCTTGAAAATTTTTCCCCTACCAAATCGCCTAAAATCTAAATCGCCCCTACCATACAATTTTTTTCTTGTCTCGATCCAACCTTTACGCCCTAACTTTTTGTCACACATTAACTGAAACAACCTATATAAGCTTGTATAAAAGTTGTTGCAACAAAGAGAAGGAGAAAAGTATATACCTAACCTTTTACCTCAAGATAAACTTGGTTAAATAAATTGGTTGGAGTTTAGGGTAAAAATTCTGGACATGCTACTTTTACAAAAGCGGCACAGTGAAATATGAGGGTTTTGGGTCAAAGTTTTTCTGCGGTCAAAATTTTTTTCACAAAATTCTGCTCTTGAAATTTCTGGAAATGCATTTTTCTGAAGCAACACAGCGACAAATATAAATGTGGGGCCAGTCCCCTGCAAATCCCCTGCATGCTTATTTTTTACCTTTACTTACTACCTTACTTACCTTTCATATTTTCTTCGGAAAAGTGAAAAGCTAGCTGAAAAAAGCAGAATTAGCAGAAATTTATTGCATAAGTCAGAATTTTTCAAATGCAGCACTTTAAAAGCAGCATTTTTTTTAAAAAGCAGAATTATGAGCCAGAAATATTCTCGCGAAATATTTATGGGTCGGCAACCCTCCCGCCTGTTTTTTGCTTTACTTGGAAAAAGTGAAAAGTTTGCTTCAAAAGCTGAATTTTTTTGCTTCGTTTGATAAGTTTGAAAATCTAAATTTTGAAAGCAGATTTTGTTTTGCGAAGTAGCTGAACTATAGCAGAATTATGACCCGCTTTTTTCATGCATCAATCATTTTCACTGCTGTCCAAAAATTCAATGACGCATGCGGTGTGTGACATTTCAATTTTTTTTCTACAATTTAAGTGCCGATCAGACTGTTTTTGTTACCACATAACATTGACATATGACGAGTTTAATGATTTTACTGAGAAAATATAAAATGGCTTACACAACACCATATGGGCAGGGACGAATTATCCCAAGGGTCTAGGGGGCCCGTGCCCAGAGCGGCTAATTTTTATATGTACAAAAATATAGAAAATATATTTAAACATTGTAAAGGTCAAAAATGTTTAACCTTTTTTCTTACTTTTGATTTTTCTGGAAAAGCGAATAGACTAAAGTCATCGAACGGTTTTGGGCATGACAGTCGCCTCTATGTTAAGACAGGAATTCTGGTTTAACTCTCAAAATGCTTTATACAGTCCATCTTACGGATCCAATAAGAAGATTTTAAAAGATTGCGAGAATGGCAGACCCCCAAGAGGGGACATATGGATCGAGGCGGAATTGTTAACCAAACAAAACATATCCGTTCGTCTGCCATTTGTGTGCCACATATTTTGAGAGGACTAAAATTGCATTGTAGGAACTAGGTGGTCTGAAACCACGCGCCTCAATTATTTATTTTGTAGATTATTATACAAATAAAAATGAAAAATATCTAGATTTTTTAGGCCCCGAAGTAGTACAAGCTTAAAGTTTTGAAGTCCGCCCATTGACATGCATTCTTCATTCAAAGTGTGAAAAATAGCGAGTAAGGCATTCTGTCAAAGTGTGAAAGATAGCGGGTAAGGTAAGCCAGACTCCATTCCAGATTTCGTTCATACAAAGTTTTTAGCCACGCCCACTCTTAGAGTCGATTTTTCAAAAATATTGAATTGGAACCTAGCAAGTGAGTAAGTTCAAGAGTTCGTCTGTGACAAACTTCTATATACCCGACCCTACTTACCGTGTAACACCAAATCTTAAAAATTAAAGGGCTAAAAATTAAAATCAATTCAATGTTATTTTGTTAGATTCATCCCAAAATGCATTAAAACCGAAAATTATATCGGAAAAAACCAGCTTTTTCCCAAAAACACCCCCTAAAAGTGAGCGGAGCTCAAAACTTTGTACGGACCAAACTTTGCAAATAGTAATATCGTTAATATTTGTCGTTTAATTTTTTTTCCATTTGGAGTCAACTTTCCGAAAAATCGGATTTTTAAAGATCTAACATGTTAAAAGTGGCCATGGTCGAAATTGTCGGCGGTCTTCTTTTTGCCTTGTTGAAGGTTTTAGGCCAATATTGCTCAGTACCAAAAATTAAGTCTATCTCGACCAAAAGGCATTTTAAAAGAAAATGCGAAATAGAGGTTGTTTCACATCGAAGCCAGTAGTGGGCGTGGCCGTTGACAGATTAAGCCAAATTTCTTTGTCTGTGCAGCAGGAGAACCAAACCGTGTACCAAGTTTCAGCTTGATTAGCATTAAAATTAATATACCCTCGGTCGGGTATAAAAATTGCATTTTTACGTATATCTAAGCGTAACTTGGAAATATCTGTAGTTTGCAATTAGAGGCGGTTGAACCGTGCCCCTTTTCGAAGTTTGCACTTCTTATTAAATGTCTAAAAATAACAAAAATATCAGAATTTTACAATATGGTGTAGGATAGGGTATTCAACGGTCCATTTTACGGACTGTATCTTCTGCGCATACACTGTAGAACTTGCTCACCGATTCAGACTTGATTTGGTCCAAAAAAGATTTCGAGCTTAGGTGGCAGATTGGAGTTATCTACCATAAAACTTAAAGCCTAACAGTTATTTACGCATGGACGAACGAACATTTCTTTTTAGATTCTTCAATCGGTATCGAACATATCTCTTAAAGGTCTTTGGGGTCTACGATGACTGTTTTTATCTGCTATCAAACTATTGGTAGGAAACTTGACAGGGTATATAAATTAGTGGAAGCATTTCAGTTTAATAGCTCCTGGCAAAGCCCCGGAGCCTGCATAGATTAAATATCATAATGGTAGGGTCATAGGTTCCGATCCCACGTTAGGCGCCATGTTGCGAGTATGTGCTATTGGCTCGCTTAATATTAGTATGAAGGATGACTCGGCTTCGATCTATCATCAGGTTTAACAAGACACCAAAATTTTGTTCCGGTGTCATGTGGATGGCAAAAAACTCTGTTGCCGCATGGCCAATACTCTCAAAACCATGCAGAATGCGTACTCTGTATTCTTTAAATATATATAAAAACAGCGGCTTACAGTTTATTGCCAAATCTGCAGGGCTTTAACCAAGCTTCTAGTAAAAAAAAATTCCCAAGTGAATCTGAATCTGAAAAATGAACTTATTTCGTTTTAAAAACTACAAAACTCCTGATTTGATCCTGTTCAGCACTGTAGTTAGACGGGAGGGCAGGGAGATTTCCTATACTGCCCCAAAGCGAAGTTTAAGTTCAATTGTACTGATTGTACTTGTTCAATATGTAATTTAAAATAATAAAAAATCAATAGTTCTTATTGCATGAACTTGGAAGATAGCAATTTTTAGTAGCTATGATAGCTATGAACATATGAAACCAAAATAAGCACTCAAAAGACGAAAAAATGAACAATTTTACCCAGTATAATACTGGTAAGAAAAGGAAGTCAAAAGCTTTTTTGTGAATCCAGCTTAAATTTCGGCTTGTAAAAGTACCAACTTGATCACCTCAAAACTTACCCCAAGTAAGAACTACTAAGAAGTCAAGCAACTTTGAAGTCAAGTCAACTTTGGGTGCCAAGATGTTTATGTAGTTACGAAAGACATTTTACAAGAAGACCACATCTAGAAGATGTTCATACAGTACTGCAGTGGTTAACGTGGGTGTAGTGTGCATTCAGATGAAACTATATATACCGCCCATAAAAGAGCGATTAGCGGGAGACGATCAGAAATAAGTCCCAAAGTGTCTCCACCGGACAAATAAAAAATTAATTTCTTGGCTCTCAAGACAGGGTAACGATGGTTATTCCTAGAAACGAGAAATCAATTTCGTAGTAAAAACCCCGATAGGAAACGTGTTTCTGACAGATTTGGTATACGTGGACCGGACCGATTCAAACTGTTATAAAGATTTGAGAACAGTGCTAGCATGAGATAGGTTTGTAAAAGAGTGAATAAGAATTATGAAGAGATTTGCTTTTAGTTACTTTCCGAAAAAATTCAAATTTGTATTCTCGAGATTTAAGGGAGATTAGCCGATGATTTGTGTTAATCGTGGATTAGTGTCCGGTGGAGACAAAGTATAAGAGGACGTTCGGGTATTTGGCACCAAGGATCGAAACCACTAGGAAGGTAAACAAGTTCGACCGACCGAATATGTAACAAAATGGCAACTCGTTTTCACATAATCTTATGCATCTTTTTCATTTATCCTCATTCATCATTCTTTTGATAAATTCCAAAACCGGGCTAAGGGATTCCCTTTGCACATGAGAAAAACACTTTCCTCAAATCCTGTGAGACATATTTATGGAAATAATCTTAAAAATAAATATTGAGAAAATTTAAATTCTAAGTGCAACTTTCCCGTGGGAATAAAACAAAGCTTAAAAGGACCATAAAGGACGTATAAGTCCCGCTTTCAAAAGAGGACCATGACCTCTTCCCAAAAAGCCCAAACAAACGAGAGACACAAGAAAAAAAGAATACCATTCTTGAAAAATTCACTTGTCGATGTCAATGGCATTTGTATACACACACTCATTCCTGTTCAAGGATAAAACCACCAAAAATGAAGCAAAAAGAGACCAAGTGATTCCCTTAGGATTTTCTTTGCCAAAAATAAAACACCGAACTTTGCACTGACAGCCCAGAAGGATTTAAAAGATATACACTCTGCTTTTAATTTTATTTCGGTTCACGTTGGGTAAATGTTTTATACATACTTATACCGTTATATCTAATCATTTTGTAACGAAAAAGGAGTATCTAGTACACCGACTCGAGTTTTAGAAAAGAAATCAAAGGAAGAAGACTTGAAATAACTCTGCAATGAAGGGATATTGACATTTGAGTCTATTTTTTTTGCGTTCCGTTTTTTTCGCTTAAGTGGCTAGGGATAAACGAGATTTACACTCTTTTGTCCTTTACTTTGAACCCTTAAGTGTATATGCCTCGCACTTAATGTATAATACAGGTGAGAGTGTTGAGCAAAATGAATGTCGACGCCTAGGTATGTCGATAGGACGAAAAGAAAGAAAGGCTCCTTCTCCTGCAGAAGTTGCTCCAAACAGATAGTCGTTCTTTTTCAATTACGCAAATAAAGGACAAGTTTAGCGCAACCAGTCATTACTGCAACAGGGCCAGAGACGATAAGAGTCCTGAGCGTCTGGTTTTGAGTGTGAATAAACATCAACGCAAACGGTGCTCTTGTGCACGACAAAGCACAATAAGGGCGCAATGAAAGGATTCACTTTCACGTATATGCGATATGGTTTTTTCATGGTCCTTTATCGATGTGAATTCAACGGAAAAGGATGTAATTGTTGTTTGGGAAGCTTTGTCTCCGCTTTGGTTTTTTTTTTTTCTTCTTTGGATTGAAAATTGAGAATTTCGTGGGTGCAGTAGAACGAAACTGAATTAGTTCTCAAACCCCCATTGTGCCGACCGGCGCGGCAGCGACACGAGAGTATGGAATGCTTCAACAGCACCGACCCACAATATACCTTTCCCAAAAGAATAACGAAGAAGGAAAAGTCATTGTTGTTTCGTTGAAATAGCAGTTGCAGCAAAAGTATAATCATCATCATGCCAAATGGATGCATTTCACCCCTTTCCTGAACACATGGGCAGCAGCGACAGCAGCCGTCTACATTGAATATATCCTTCGCTCTATGTAACACAGACTCGTGTAATAGAATCCAACTGTGCAAATGACAATTTCAAAGTCGTTAGATTTTCTCATCGCCAGTCTTTGCTCACTCTTGTCAGTTGTGCCACATTCCCAACCACTACCAGCGGCTTCGATCTCGATGACGACCATCGGGACAATGTCAGCATGGTTTCCATTATGCAGGGTGGCGGCGTGTGGTGCTGTGTGCAGAGACTGCAGCGCAGCAGCATATAGCTCTCCACTTGCATTAGTAAACCAACAGTCTTGCATGTTGCCTTGAGGCCATAATCCTTACAAACAAGAGAATTCCTGTGTGAATGGGTTAGAAAAGTTGTGCGGTACCGGAACATGACTTGAAAATTAAAAACAAAATTCTCTTTGGGTGCTTGTTTGGTCAGGGAGGGTGGTTCGACAGCAACAAGGTATAATGGACATTTTTGTAGTTAAAAAATTTGCAGGACCGAAGTGAAGGTTCCGATTGAAAAAAAAACCGAAAACGGTTGTTGAAAACAAAGTGTTCCTGTGGGAACTATTTGCATGAACATACGAAAGGTACATTGAATATAATTAAATGCAATGAAAAAGCATGCTGCGGTATTTGAAGCGCCTTAGTTGGATGAGCTGCTTTTCATACTGCTTTTCATACCAGACCAAGACTATACCTCGGTTTCTGTGGTGTGGTTGTTTTCATAGACTAAGGGAAACCTTTGCGACTCGGCTCATAAAGAAGGCGTTTGTTCCTATGTTGTGATGCAGCGATAAAATCTGAGTGTTATGTGCCCAGGCCTCAAAACATCCACTAAGCAACCACTTACAACCATTAAGCATCCACTACTCATCCACAACAGCAACTAATGACAATCAATAACGCCTTTCCTCCATCGAACGTTGTACCGAATATTTTAGTAAGACTTACAACCGCCATTGAAATAACAGATCTGGGCTCTGAGTGGCAGTTGAGTTTGAATCTTTGAATTGTGAGCATTGAAAGCGGAATTAAAAAGTGGTTTGATTGAAAAAAAGTGTTGAAGAGCAATTCTAGAGTGGAAATAATAGAGTAATTTGAAGATGGCGCAGTCGGTAATGTGTGCTATCCGCTGAGATGAGCGTTTTTCTTCCAGACTCTGGCGTTCGTTAATATACAAGCTTTTGAAACCCTATAGTACACTAGAAAGCAATTTTCGCTAGTAAAATCTCGGAAGTTTATCTTACTAACTTTTTGATGAGAGTAAAATTTTTTGAGATTTCCGCTTGTTAGGAGAAATAGTTTACCTTAAGCTCACACTTCTGCTGAAAACAGGAACACTAAGCTTTAATACCTCCACCATACAGCCTGCATAGCTAAGCTGCATGGAAGAGTTAGCACATTTTTTAGCTCGAATACTCGCGATCCACCTCGAACTTTTAAACAATACTTTTTTACGTCAATTGTATCACACCTCTGGGTCAAGTCAAAACATCGAAAGCGTTTCCTTTCTAAGTTTAAAAATAAATACAAAATCAAAAAAAAACACGAGTTTTATTTATAAATACAACAAAAACTCGGAGAAATTCTAAATCGCTTCTGCGTTCAAAATGAAGAAATTCCACAACCGGTTAACCTCCACTGCCTCCACTGCATATCCCTATTGTTGCAGCTTCGACATCGGCTTATACCAAACCAAACAGCATCTGGTTGGCAGGGCCACCAATTGCCATTGCGACACATTTTCTACTTGAATTTCCTCTCTCCCTACCGGGGATTATCGTTTCACGTTACACGGCAATCATGATGATGATGAGGATAGTGGGAGCAATGCGCAACCTTCTGCTTCCCTTAAAGGCACTTTCATCGATGCATAGAACAACGGACCTGAAGGTAGATTGTCCAACGACGACGACGATGACACAGCAAACTCTGGCTCGTTTGGTCTCTGGTTAAGGGCGACCAACGACGACGCCAAGGAGCCAACATCCACATCTGGAGCAGATTACTTTGTCGTCGTCTACTGCATGCATATATAGCACATGACCTATTCCACTGCACCAGCGGATTGGCTCATGATTCTTTCGTCATTATTCGCTGTCACCACTCTACTGGAAGCTTCGGCCTTTTCTCTCTTTCCCCGGGCTGGGCGACATCAGTCGACGCTGCAACCATAGCGACAAACAACGACTTAGACGTTCTTTGGTGCGAGTTTTGCGCGAATAATCGCTCGACTTTTTGTCCGCAAGACCACGACGAGAAGCATTAATCTTCACGACTGATTCGTTTGGCCTTTTAGGAAACCGACACGGTTACCACCACATCCGCTGGCACTCGCGCACCTCACCATCCCCGCCCATTGTGTCGGCATTTGCTCGGCAACCAAAAGATCTTGTGCCAAGCCAACCAGACACTGTGGTTGCAATGGAGAAACTGCTGTTATCCTGCATCCGATGATGAAGTACCATCCACAAGACGTGAAGAGGCAAAACTGTCATCAAGGAGCAATTGTAGCAGGAGAGCGGTCGCGTATCGGCGACGATGACTAAAGGATCCAAGTAGTAGATGTTACAAGTACCCTCTCGCAGCATACTACTTGTACTTCAAAGAAAATTGGAAGCAATTCGCTTGGAAAATTCCTATTGCCACTATGCAGCGCAACAGCAGGCATAATGTCCAAGTGGGGATAGAATGGGGAGCACAAGCGCAAGCCTTGCGAACAACTCATGGGCGACTAATCGATGTGTTCGCGTTCTGGTGTTGAAATCATTTTTCATCCAACAGCGAAGCATCTTCCTGAACCATGGAGGGCGCGTTGCTTTGCGTTTGCATTTTCCCGATGACGGAGAACCCAAATAGCTGAGGGGGTTATTGCATAGAACACACAGCCGTGAGCCTGCCGCCACCGCGCCGTCCGTTTTTGGCTTCGTGCTATAATGGTTTAAACGCGGTGGCGGAAGTGGGTTATCATTCCTCTTTGTCTTTTCGCTGCCTCTTGGATAATAGTGGTGGGAGGGAAGAGCTGATTGAAGTTTGAAACAGACGGTTAATGTGTACAGCAGGGAGTGCAAGAAAGTTTCAGCAGGTTAATTTTACCTGATTGTATAAGTTTTTTGTGTCATCGAACTTCTGTACGCTGTATGAGGGAGCTAGCGCCTATAAAACTACAAAAATCGAGCTGTCTTTAATGCAGCTGTTCGTATCGCCGATGAAGGCTTTTCATCTTTGTTTGTTTGGTAGAAGTTTCCATTTAACAAAAGAACTCTGTATTAGGGGTTTTAGAATAAGGGCACGTAGTAAGATATTGAAATCGTATAAAAGCTGTATGTGAGGTATAGCAAGTGCTTAATCGATTCCTTTAGGCTTTAATTGGTTTATTAGTTTCCATTCATTAATTCTTCCATTTATCGAAATTTTAATATAATGTATTTAATAGTTTTGACAGATTTAACCAAATAATATTCTGGCCGCCAAAGTTCCGAGTCAGTTAAAAGTCCATTTGCGCAAGTGTCCAGAACCTTTTAATGTTTTCAGCTCTTTGGGTTTCATGGATGATCGATCATGGCACCACCCAGTGACAAGTTTCAGAAAGCCAGAAAGGCTGGAAAGTTCAGAAACAAAACGAAACGCACAAAGGTCAAACCACTGGTGTCCAAAACCAGAATTATATTTTACATTTGAATTAAAATTTGTAAATAAAGAGAAAGAATGACAGCTCCTTTGATATGCAGTCTCTGCAAGAAATGTTTTATGGGTGGAAGGAGCTTTGTGTGGCGACAGGAGGTGAGAAAAGAACTGCGTGTTTTCAAAAAGTCATCAGAAAAAAGAAGAGAACCTTGGTTGTCCTGAATCAAAATGAAGGAACTATACTTCCCGAGTGGGGTGCCGTGGCGTAGTGGTTAGTGTGTGTGCTTACTACGCCGGAGGTCTGAGTTCGAATCCTGCCATCGTCACCTGAAAAAAAAAGACTTGTTCTTTTGCACGGTCCCCAACTCCGCGAGGGTTTGACAAGCCCTCCGAGAGTATTAATTGTCTTGAAAAACTTCTCAAAGTGCCGTTCGGAATCGGCAAAAAATTGTAGGTCCCCTTGTATGTAAAGAAATTAACACACCAGCATACATTGTTGAGAAGTTGGCCCTGCTTCACCTCGAGTTGTTGCGCCACTCTATTTATTTTTTATTTATTTATTTTATACTTCCCGAGTCTGGTGCAATAAGGGACGAAAACCTTTCGAGTGAGTTTCGGCTATGCCAAAAAAGTAAAAGACTATGGGAGTCGGGACAGCTAAGATCAAATTCATGGAAAAATTTCGGCAAGATGTTGGCGCATGATGATTACAGATCTGCAAAAAATATGTTTTTGCAAGCTTTTCGCCACTTTAGAGGAAATAAGTTGAATATCATACAAGGGGTTGATTCCAAGGACACAGATAAGAAAACACTTTTGAGAGTTGCTTATCGCCTAATAGGCCACTGAAGATGGCAATCCCATTACTCTGGAGTCTGCTGGAGTTGATGAAATCCGATGTTAAATGTTTGTCATATTCATTACACGAGTCATTAAGGAGGCTTGGAAAAGCACCTATCGATTGGCGAATAGGAGTTATAGTGCTCATTTTCAAAAAAGGGGACAAGAGAGATCGCTTTAGCTACAGGGGTCTTCCGTGAAAAGTACTCGCGAAGGTGTTGTAAACGAAGGTGTTGCAAACGCGTCCCCGAGCAGTTATCGCTCATTTTTTGCGGGAAAAGCAATGCGGCTTTCGGCCTGGCAGAGGCACAACCGACCATCTTTTCACTCTCAAGGTTAATCTTAAGAAGACTTTGGAATATGTCAATCCGGCTTACGCGTATTATGTAGATTTGGAAGAGGCTTATGACCGTGATACAACTTTGGAGAGTTTTGCAGGACTATGCGCTGAATCAGGATCTTCGAAGAGCCATTCAGTCCTTGTATTTGAACTGCTAAAGCCGTGTGTGGAAAAAATGACTTCCGTCCTTTTGATGTGTGCGTTGGAATTCGCCAGGGCTGTGTTCTGTTGTCTCTGCTTTTCATATGGACTGAATTGTGAATTCTAGTCTTGGAGAGAATTGTTTCGAAATGACTGCCATCGGGATTCAGTTATCCTTGCATCGACTGAGAAGGAATCTAAGCGAACACCGGTGTCATCAGGAAAGCTGAGCTTTGAGTTTAGGCAAAGATTAATTAAAAAAATTAATTAAAGTTAAAAAGTCTGATACCTCAGGAATGAAATATTTTTTTTTTGTAAATTAATGATTCTTGAATGGTAACGGGGATAGAAAAAAAAAAACTCTGGAATAGCAGTGATAAAAAAGTGTACTTTTTACAACGAAATACACCAAAAATGAAAACAGTGAGCTGTGACCTAATGCCACTGCAAGTGCATGGGACTGTATTGTGCCGGCGTCCCTGCATGAAGAGTAGGTACAACCCACGCAATTGCAACTCTCCGAGGGTTGGCTGTGACTGTAAGCGAACTGTGTATGATGAGAAAGCTGATGCGTATCCGAAATAACCCGTAAGCAAAAACATATTCGTTACCTGCTGTCGGTGCTGATAGTATCCTTTTAATAATTGTGGGTACTACCACGGTTTAAACTTGGCTGCTGATAGTAGTTGGAAAATACATGAGACTGGTATGAAAATATTTAGACAGTATTATTACAGCCTTGAAAGATCCGGCTAAAGGTGAAATTGTAAACAAGTCGACTGCGTCAGAAATAGAGTATGAAGGAAACAGTTCAAGTGATGAAAAGTGGTTGGTCTAAATTCTTTTTACAAATTTATAGTTTTCAAAATTCGGCTTTTTTGAAATTCTGAAAATGCAACTTTGACAAAGCGCCTATTTCTGTTGTACCTACTTCAAAAAAGACAAAAAATTGCTTGAAGAGGAAGAATAGCAGAATTTTGAAAACCAGATTTTTGCCAGCAGAACAATGACATGTTATTTTATGTTTTTATCACCAATTTGAAACATGTAGCTTTTTCCTAAGCCTTATACATATACATTATGTTACGGGCTGGTTTCACATTGGTCCTGTGTATGTTGGTCAATGTTGGTCCGGTGTTAGCACTTTGGAATTTATTTTTAATGGTCTAATCGCCAGTTTTATGGCCGGTGGAGGCATTTAACTGTGGAGGAGGTGAAGGAATTATGAGGAAGAGTTGTGGAGTGGAAGTTTTGACCCACCAAAATTCAGGGTAAAATGTCTTTCGATCAATGATCCGCGACTGTGAACTATCATCTATTTAATCTGCTAATTGCTAAAAAAAATTGAACCCAACGTGATAAAACGAAAAATCTCGAAATCTAGAAATAGTAAAATCTCGAAAATCTGTTCAAAATATATCAAATGCACAAAATCTCGAACAAAATCAAGAAAGCAGATTTTTTTTAGAGATTCTACAAATTTGGAAATGTAACGTCAAAATAGTTTTATATACCCTAACTTCCTCCCACCCAAGATCCTATCATGTGCCCGAGCAGGGCGTTGCAGGGAAACATGGTCAAAACATATTCATATTCAGTATAGCCTACACGATCGGTCCAATTTTTAAGCACATTATCGATTGTGTGCAGCTGTATTTCACCAATGGCTTTACGAATATTGTCCTTCAAAGCGTTAATTGTCTCTGGCTTTTCGGCTTTAAACTTATCTTTTACGGCACCCCACAAATAATAGTCCAACGGTGTCACACCGCAGCTCCGAGCTGGCCAAACGACATCAGCTCTGCGGCTGATGCGATCTTCAAAAACAGGGCGCCAAACATAGAGTGTAGCTTCGGCTGTGCGGCACATAGCGCCGTCCTGTTGAAACTAAATGTTGCCAATATCCTTTTCTTCGATTTTTGTGAACAAAAACTCGTTCAACATGGCCCGATAACGATCGCCATTGACTACAACGGTCGCACTCCTTGCTCGTTTTCGAAAATGGCTCAATCTCTGGACCTCTGGACCAAAATTCGCACCAAACAGTGACTCGTTTTGGGTGTATCGGCTTTTCAATGTATGCGTGCGGGTTTTCTGTGGCCCAAATGCGACAATTTTGCTTGTTAACATAGCCGCCAAGATCAAAATGAGCTTCGTCTGAAAAGATGATTTTTTTTTTGGCAAAATCGGTACGCAATTTATTCATGGTACACATTACCATGATTTCACATTCCACATTCTGCAACATTACCATGATTTTCAAAGTAATGCCGCAATATTTCCCTGCGTTGTTCAAGCGTATACACAACCACATTCGTTCAGCGGAAGGATAAAACTAATTATCTGTCAAATCAGACATGAGCTAAGTGTTACCATTCATGAAATAAGCACTAGTTAAAAAAAACGTTAGATGGCGGACCCTTTATGAAGAGCATAGCTAGAATTAGGCTGATATTGCAGGAGGTCAGCAGTCTTCTGCTTTTAAGAATACAAAGTTTCTGAGGGCAAATACCTGCTTCAGTACCCTCGGGTGATCAAGAACCATGACCGGGTTAATGTCAAAATTCTGCAGGGGTCAACATTATTTTTCAAAATTCTGCTTTTCAAAATTTTACTTTCAAAATTGTGACCCGCTTTCACCGTGATCATCTGTATCAATTGCTGCCTCGGAGTTCGTTGTAACGTTCTCCAGTATTCTATGTTTTCTGCATGGATGGTGATTAAAGTTGTCTCGATCTTACTTGAAGTCAAAAAAATGTGTTATATGGTTTGTCATTCCTACACGATGGGTTTAACCGGTGAGTTTTTGATCTTCATTTAATATTTCTTAAAGACACAGGATAGGTAAGAGTACTCTAAGTTGTGGGTATCCTCTTATAGTTAACATTTATTTAAGGTGTCATATCAGATTTTTCCGCCTTTAAGATTTGTTTTAAATGACGTTTTAATGATGGTTGCTTATAACACCAGGAAACTAAGGATTTTGAAGTTTTGTATTTGGTTTGTTAGCTCCCGTGCAGTCATGCCTTGTACTGCTGCTAATATTTCACTGAATTTCATTATGCTTCCAGGTGGGCTAGAATGCGATCGAATTATTTCCTCATTTTATAATCCTCGATGTTCCTTTATTCAAAGCCTTTGTTAAAATGGAAAGGACCACATAAAAATATGTCACAATAACAATAAATTGGCTTCATATTCACGACGATGGCATATTTTTTGTCCACATATTATGGTATCCTCTTTCAAGATTTATATCGTCGTCGCTCGCAACCGCATATCAACTCCTTCGCCGTATATCTACGCACACACATTCGGAGGCGCACTCATAAAACACTGTGTTGCCGCCAACTCTGGCTAACAAATGTATTAACCGAATCCGTTCGCCCTCTTACATTGAATATCATAAATTTTTAAAGGTATATATTGTTCAGGAGACCAGCAAAAGAAATTTCACACCCCATGAGGAAAATCATGATAAATGTTTATTCAGCCTAACCTGATCCCTCCCACCATATCGCCGCCGCCGCACAATGTGTGTCATCGTCGTTGTGTCGGTGGCACTGTTTTGTCCTCAGGATAACGCTTCTGTCATAATAATATAAAAAATTTAACATGATGACATATTACATGCAGTTGTATAGCCAGGCTCACAGAATCCTCAATGGGTACTAAGAACATATATAGGTGCCATACCTACAAATTTTTTCGATATTCTTTAGCAGATTTTCATATCACAAAAGGTACGTTGTGCGAAGGGTTTTATGGGAACACCATCATGCATGCCACCACTATTACTCACAGTGATAAAAGGGTCTCCCGATTCTGAAGCTTGTGTGCTTAGGGATGTAAATTCCAAGAATTTGTTATAGGATCCTTAAAAATAAAAATAACGCAATAAAGTTTTTATGTAAGCTGGAGCTTTTTATAAAACAAATTTTTTAATACCTATAGGGACCCAGGTTGAACAAAGTGTAACGCAGATCAGAATTATCAATCTTAACGGAATCTGAAGGCCGACTGAAAGAGCTTTGGTCGATATAAAACAAAAAAAAGTATCAAAACTTGGGCATGATTCAAAGTGTCGGACTCTATTCTCGATGAACCACCGTAATGGCAGACAAAACTAAGCGAAGTGATCGAATTTGGAAAGAAACATCATCGGCAACCGATAGCTTAATTGGTAAGCTGTACCCGCGATAGGTGAAGTTTGTAGGATCGTGCTCTTTGCTGGTAAGCCAAAAACGGTGTTTTCTTCCATCGGATTCTATTGCATCTCCACTTCTTTTTCGACCCAGTAAGCATACCTACAAGAAGCTTAAGAACAACCTTAAAATAGCCATCAATCAACTAAAAAACCCTTTCAACTTCCTGTAATAAAAATACAATTTTCAAGTCCAACCAGCACCAGATATTATTGTAGAATGTCTTTTCGATCGAATTGCTCCCCTCTACATTATACTCATAGTTATCCTCTTGTCCTGGAAGCTTTTATATGACAAATTTGCATCTTTCCGCAAGAACCGGTAGTGTTATGTTGTGACTCTGTGGTACAAGTTACCCTGTATCACAATACCCAAGTGCACTAAAAGCAAAGCCGTTTTTTTGTTACATTCGACATCTACTGCCTTTGTGCACCCGCTTGCCACGAGTAGTCCAGGACCATCCAAATCTGTATCACTTGTGGTTTTTAGTTGCTATGGCTGAAATATTTTACAAGATTCCTTCAAAGTTTTCTTTTACAGTTCAAAACCGTATTTTAAAGGGGAGAAGGTAAAGCGAACACCCGCCAGTGTTTTCTGGGTGCAGCATAAATCTCACAACGATAAATTTTTAATTCAGATTTCGATTTATATTTTCCGGAAACGAATGACATTTCGAGGGTAAGACGGAAACCAGCAAGAAAAAAAAAAACTGCAATTTAAATTTATAGATTTTGGCCTCCCCCCGTTTTCGTTTGTGCGGTTTTGCTTTCTTTTCGGTACGGTCAGACCCTTGTGCATGAAGTAATAGTTTTTCTTTTTGCATGATTGCTTTTGACCATTAAATCAAATTATCGACCGTCAGGATCCGGACGGAAGACCCAAAGTTGGTCTTGTATCCTTTATGTATCAGAAAGTTTTTCTCTTTTATATTTTCTTCTTCTTCTTCATATTCAAGTGTGTCGAAGAGTAAAGGGACAAAGATGATGAACTTTAAATGGATTAGGTGGATGGATGACATTTGATAGATCAAAATTTCATTTCAAAACTTTGTTTTAGTTTTGTATTGCTTGGGTGTAAACAGATTTGTGTGCGGCATAGATGTATATGTTCGACTGTACGTGTAATCAATTTTAATGAAATAAAGTTTTTTTTTGTCTGTCATGGATCTTTGCAGAATTTATATTGACGTCGCAAGTCATTAACTCCTTGTGTAACGTAAGATTTAACTTTTGTTCATTCCACTTTTGAGCATTATATTCCAGATTTTTTTTTTTTTGAAGAGAGGAGTAAATGTTATACGTTTGAGTACAGTTTTTCTCCAAAGTAAACATCGTTGATGGTGACAAATTTTTTGTCAAAGAGCACTCTTTGAATTTTTAGTGAACTTTAAACTTTTCTTGAAATTTATACTGACACCCGTACGACTGACGAATTTTCTTACATACGTTGTCCCCCTCCCAATCAGCTTTCCAGATTGAGACATTTTTAATCAGATTGAGAGAAGGTTAAGACCCTTTTCGGTAACAAAAGGCTGAAGGAAATCTTCCATCCACTAGATCGAAGTCTTTGTTTACAAAGCCGCTACCAAGTCTTTTTCATCTTTCTCGGCGGTTACAAAAGGCCGAGACTATTTTTCCAGTCCTTCGTCAAATATCTATACCTTACCTTATCGTTGTTGACTTTTTCTGTTGCAAGATAAAAATCCTTTCCGGTTGCAAAGACCGAGATAACTATTCCAAACGTCAGACTAAGACGGCCACACCTTTCTTCACCTCTCCTGTCGCAAGATAGAGATCTTTCCCGTTTGCAAAACACCCAGTCAACTCACAGTCACCAGGCGTATAGGCACCTTTGTCGATCATTTTGTCGATCGGATATAAAATTTTAACTATTTCAAAAGATTGAGATTGCTTTTGTCATCAGCAAAGTCAGACCCTTTATATCAGTTACAGATTAGCGACAAATTTTAAGCACAGTCTTAAGAACTAAGAAAAAAACGTTCCGAATTCTTTTTTTTTGCCTGCTGTGTATAATCACTGCGCTCAGTTTAGGGCTTGAGCCATTTTGGGTCGAAATCAGTCTTTGACTGATTGAGTCCGAGGCTGAAGTACTCCCACTTTACGATCTTATGATCAGGTTCAAGGAGTACAGACGTTTTTTGCTATGATTTCCTTTTTCTTAAATCTTGTTCTTGAACTATATCTAATCTCTATGGGTCCCAGTATTGACCCCAAGGCAACCACTACTGTCTTCGGCAAAAAGTAGGACAGAATTATCTTCGAATCGAAATTTACCCGCGTAGAACGGCGGTGTTGATAAGCATCGAGAGTCAGGTGGCTCACGTGTAAGTGGAAGGTGACCCCAGCCATTTTCGCATGCAAAACTGGAGACGGATAGCTCGAGAGCTGGTTGTCGAAGCTTGTTGCATGCAAAAACGAAAATACTAGCAATAACACATGTAAACAATAATTTGCGGGAAAACTATATCAAACTTTAAATAATCATCCAACTAACATACTCTTGAGAGCTACACTCAAAAAACGTCAAAACAGCTCTTGTAGGACTCTTATAAAGCCCTTGATAATCTATAACATCTTAGACTATCAAGGTCTAGACTTGTAGAGTTAACAACTCTTTGTAGAGACTTGTAGAGTTAATAACTCTTGTGGCGTTAACATTTTGTAATAAGCGTCTTTTAGGGGCTTAAATCTTGTTATAAGAGTGCAAATCTTATAAGGAGAGATTAGCTCTGTTATTAAAATCTTGAGTCTTATAAGACAACTTCCTTCCCTTAACTAGTGGGAGGGCTACAATCCGCTTAGGCGAATCGTTAGGTACCCCATCCCAATTGACAAATTTCAAGCTCCGAATTGTGTCATTAATCTTGGTTGTTAAATTTCAGTTTGACACTTCAACTTTGAAACTTCAACTGTATTTAGAATTTCTCAGTCAAAGAATCTTCTCCCTTAAAAAGGGGCGTGGCATCCACCCCTTTTAAATTACATCGTTTTTATGTTTATATTTTTTATCAACATATATATATTATATATGTTTATTTTATGCACGTATTGATTGCATTTTCACATTACAAATTTGGTTTATACTTAAAAACGCCCCTAAAAGTGTGCGTGGCAAAAATTTATTCATTTCAGTTGATAGCTTTCACACATATCTGGACATATTATAGCCCAAGTTTTTTGGATTCAAAGAAAATATATCGAATAAAAACTGTTTATTAAAACGCAAATGAAATATGACCACGCCCAAAAGAGAGCGGTTTTTCCCTGTTTTTGAAATGTCATTCACAAAACACTTAAGCGACTATAACGCGTACCAAACTTTAGCTTCCTATTTCCATGCTATTAAGTGAAGTGTTAAAGTTTGGGCGTGTCAGTGGGCGGATTTAAAAAACTTAACACCTGTACTGCTTCGGGACCTAGAAAGAACAGATATTAAGTTTCAAGTTCCGAGCTCAAAACTTAAGGCCTAAAAACTACCGACACACGGACGGACGGACGGACGGACAGGCATGGCTCATTCGACTAACAATTCGGTCTCGATCATATGCCCTTAAGGTCTTGGGGGTCAACGGTGATTACTTCTATGTTACAAACTATGAATCAAACTTATAATTACCTTTTATCCTATGGGATTGGGTATAAAAAGCCCAGTTGTTTCTTTTTTTTTTAAAGGGTTACCAAATATCTTTCACCTCAAAACAGACCAAATAGAAGTATGACGGTTGTCATTCTATAGATACACATTATATTTTTTCCCGAAAAATTACATTAATTACAACTTATTGTCAGTAGCATTGCAAACAATATTTGCGGGTCCTTTTTTTATGCCCTTTACTTTTGCAGAAGCAAAATGCTTACTTTAGCTGACATTATGTACAAACATATTTTTAGTTGCACCAAGTTTTAGTGCACCATAATGTAAAAAAAACCTTTTTGAAAAGTTAATATTGTTATGACACAAAGAGATATAAAATGCCATCGTTCAAATCGATTTTCATTTTTTTAAAGTATCTTGTTCTCTTTTCGTCTTTATGTTCTTATGAAAATAAACAAAAATTGCCCTTGCAGCATCATATCTTCCTCTCTTTTTGCCAGAGGTAGCAATAGTAATACAGCCCTTACAGCAAGGGTCTTGGTTTACCTATTACGGTTTAATAACTCCTATAAGTAGGCCATTTACCGCTTGTAAGACCCCTATAAAACTCTTATAACATTCTACAAGAGTGAAATTCTAAGAGCTTTACTCTTAGACATAACTCTTCTAAGGCTCTTGTAGATTCTTGTAAGAGCTAAAATGTTAGTTTGGCATGACATTAATTTTAATTTTGGAACTTATTTCGTTTGAAAGTTACAAACTTTGCTCAGGCTGTGATCAGCGTACCAGGTTCGTACGCTTAGATTAAAATTTATGTTGCCAGTTAAATATAAAAGACTCTTTGAACCATAAGCAAAACCTAGATCATCAGAAAGTGCAGTAAGTATGCCTCTTACATTTAAGCTTAACAAAGAATTGGTGTATATCAAAAAAGGTTGGACCTACATAAGTAGGACGAAACCCTGAGGAACACCCAGATTGATAATCTTAACATCACTTCTAGTGGAACTTATTTTTAATCTTTGAGCTCTATTGCAAAAGCAAGATTCAAAACACTGGAAAATGAAGCCCGGGAATCGCTGTTGTAAAGTAGGTTAAGGAGCAATGTTTACCATGTCGAAGGCTTTAGTTATTTTTGCAAAATAGGAAACTGTAAACAGCTTACTATCTTAATTGGAGAAAGCCTGAGAACAAAACCATAGCAGCGCGTCTCACAGTAGATTTCCGATCTTGAAAACCAAACTGAACTAGCCTAAAAACGTTTTTTTTTTTTTAACCAAACAATTCTACTTTTGACAAATTTTTCAAAGATCTTACTAAGTGCGGGGAGGAGACAGAGCCCCACAGTTACATACAACCACTTACTACATCAGACAGTTTTACTTCATCTGGAAAACCTCCCGAAAATGTGCTTAAATTAAAAAAAAAGAGCGAGTACGTCGGCTGGCAGAAGCAGACACCCAATCTTTTGACGCCGCATGTAAGATATTCCGTCATAGCCACACGAGTATGAATTTTTTAATGTTCCAATAGTTTTTAGAACCTGTAAGGGAGATATTGGTTTGAATGCGAAACTTCTACTTTGCAACAATGCTGTCAGAATCCTGGTACAGCAACGAGTGCAGAGCTTTCAAACGCTCTCCGACGCATGGTTGAATGGGTTAGAATGTTAGATAAACTATCAAGGTAGTTTTTAAAAATGTCCCAAAATAAATTGTACATGTGTGAGTACAGGACATTTCACAATCTGAGACAGGGATGGCGAACCTTTTAAGAGCCCTGTGCCATTCACAAAAAATAAGCAGTTTGTAGTGCCGCTGATGTTTTCTAATTGGCTGTTTCCATCGCACATAAAACAGAGATTAATGTAAGAAGATTAAAAGTTGATCCCAAAGTGTTTTCCCCGGAAAAGCGGAGATTAACTTTAAATAAGAGGAGACATCCTGTGGTGTCAAGTGGCAATGTCTTGTCTAATCTTCACGACTTTTGCGCATCTACTTGTAAACTTGAGTTTCTTGGCCACAGGGAATCAGAATCAAAAATAAATAAACTCCTATTTAATTCCCACCGATTTTTTAAAACTATGAAAAAAAATAACCCATGAAATAGAAAAACAAAACGTGCAATATGTTAATGGGATTTGGAATTTGAATTTTGATTTAAGGCTATGTCATAAAGCTGCGTTGCCGTTTGCTTTGTCTCGTTATGTGGCCCTAGTTTTGCAACCGCATTGAAAATATACTACTAGAAAAGACGATTGAAAACCACAGAAAATGCCACAATTCAACAAAAACACAAGCCACCGCAAAAGTCGACAATTCAATTTTCACAAAAACGTCATAATCATATCCCATGCGAAAATTCATCGTGTGGATGATCGATTTGGAACAAAAATATTGAATAAATAGCATTTGAACAATTACTCTTTAATTCGATGCAAAAAATGAAATTTTTTGGGTAAAACTCAATAATTTCGTAATATCAACCTCTAAACATGGGCGTGGCCAAAAACTTTGAAGAAACGAATTCTAGTATAGAACCTGGTGAAGCTAATGTGCTAAATTTTATTTCTTATCCTTACTTAAGTTAGCCTAAAAAGTAGTCAAAATCCATGTTTTCTGGATAATTAGAGGGTTTTCTTAAATTGTGCCTCCAAATGTGGGCGTGGCCCAAAACTTTGCATGAAAGAAATTAAAAAAAAAGTGTTTTCTACATAATATTTTAAGTAAAGTTTTTTCGATTTCGAACGAAAATATTGAATAAATTGCATGTGTAAGATTACACTTTTAATCGATGCCACGCCCACAAGGGGCGGTCTGCGGACTTTATTTTTATTGCTATCATTAGAAGATGCTAAATAATAAATTTCAGCTTTTTAAGATTTCAGCTTTTGTAAGCGCCGGAGGTTGTTGCACATTTAGACTGATTGTGGGCGTGTCTGTTGACGGATTTAAAAAATTAAAACACTTGTATTGCTTCGGATGACAGAGAGCTTACATAAAAAACGTCAGCTTCCTATTTTTCAGCTCAAAATTTAAGGCCTAAAAATTGGTGACATACGGACGGACAGACGGACGAGCAGACGGACATGGCTCATTCGACTCAGAATGCGGTCTTAATTATATGCTCTTAAGGTCTTGGGGGTCTATCGTCATTGTTTCTCAAACTTAATCAAGTGTATCAAACTTAATATAATACATTCCTGTGGAATAGGGTATAAAAACGTAACGACACGGTTGATATTGAACGTTGAACGTTGTTGTAGTTCCCATTTTATTTAAGTTCAAATCAACGTTGAAGCAACACAGCTTTGTGACATAGCCTTTAAAAATTCATGCGTGAAAGCAATTTATTACGCGATGAATTTTTAATCTGAAGAAGAGATTGAAAGTCGTATGGTTAATCTCGTGAATTAGAGGGTATTTAGCGAAACTTATCTTAATCGCGGATTATTGTCCAGTGGAAACACTTTGTAATGTTGACGATGGCAGCTTATACTGCCACTTTAAGTATGATCCACTCAAAGTTTTACTCCCAGTGCAATCGTGTGTCGCAGTTGAGGAAGTGCCGACAATATTTCGTCGCATGCCAATGGTTCGCCATCGCTGATCTAAGAGCAGTTGGCAACAAAATGCGCTGGAAGAAAGAAAAGCTTTATATAGGGAAATGACAGGTGGAATGCTATTGAAGAAGATTGCTGCTTTTCACAATTTTGACAAACTGATTTTCCTGCCTTAAGGACAATGTTCGTACAAAAATATTACATGACAAATATGAACATTGCAATCATATGCTTTTGTTTGATCGTATTCATTCTGGCGCTGTTTGAAAGTAGTCCGGTTTACTATTGAGAAGGGTTAGCCTTGTAAGACCAATAGTATAGGATTCCTTTAATATCGCCTCCGAGCTCGAGTCATATAACATTATTGCTTCCTTGCCTTGATTTTCATGAGGATTAACGGAGGATTATGTAAGAAATTATATCGACGGCACGCGCCTGCATTTATATTATTGTCGAAAAGGGACTGTAAGTTGTCGAAACTGTTGATAAGTTGTTAAGACAATTTGCCGTTTATATTGCCAAGATAGTTCTTTTGGGAGTAGTTTCTTGGGTTTGGCGGAAATTGACTACAAAGAAATTTGTCAGTATGGCACATTAGTCTTAGAAGAGATAAAATTCTGATCGTGTATTCGTCTGAATAGGCGGATAACAGCAAGTCTTGTTTGGTGGCTACAAATTTGGCTCTTCTAAAAATTAAGAGCAGCATAAATACCTCAACATTGTTTCTTCTGGTGTTGTATGTCCAGAATGTCGAAGCCAACTTATCAAGATTGCATTATAATGATACAAGGAAACCATATAATTACATTGTATTAAAACTTTCCAAGAAGATCTACTAAGAATCAAAAACCTTGTGTCTTGAATCTAGAATCTCTTGCATGTGTAACGTGGGCAGATAAAATCCAAATCGACTAGTTAATCTGAAACTAATTGACTACTGCTGAATCGCTCGTAACAAATTTTCAATCCGATAGAAAGTGCTATCCAGATTAGTTATATTATGATTGCTTTAGGTACGTGACTAATCCCCATGAGCTATAATAGATAATTTATAAAACCAGCATTCGCTGCTACTCACTTTATGATGACACATTTCCACACTCTCACTACAGCTACAATTATTCAAATATGGAACTGGTAAGCGCCTTTCTTGATAAATAGAGTTTCTTCCTGGACTTGCCTTTTCTTTAAGATAAAAAGATCACATTTACAGTAAATGAAATAAGTCTGCCGGTTAAGTGCCCGCTTACGTTGTCGCGAAATCGTTTTGTATGCAGATATACCCACGCATTGATTTTGATCTTTCTTGGGGGCTACCATATGCTAACCAGCTTCACGTTACATTATAATTATCCTGTGAGCTCCTTTATTCAAAGCCAGTCCCATTCAAGATGGTTTATGAAACTGGCAAATCCAACAAACTTTGGTTCAACTCGTACATTTCCGTGAGGTTTTCCTGTTTGGCTAATAAAAAATATCCTCCACACGTTATACATCTTCGCTGACATCTTGTCTGCGAAACTTGATATATCGACGACTTAGCGGACTTAATCAAAAAATTTTAATTGCACATCGGGCTCTCAACTAAATCTCTCGATTTTATTAAACCCACGAACGCGTGGCACAAGCCACCAAAGATGCCAATTTCCTTATTCGATTTTTAATGGCCATATATAAACTGAACTACAGGCAAGTGGACAGCATAATATCCCCGGGACTTAATTAATCGGTTGATTCCAGATCATTGTACTAGACAAACACAACAATCTGGCACGTTATGGAGAAAGTAATGCAATTACTGCAGTACAACCCATAAGACATAAATAATTTGCTCCAAGGAGTGTGTATATAAGGTACTTCATTTCCGTTTCCATCAGTGTGCTGTGCGCGCAGTGATCCAGTTGCATCGACCAGGTAACCAATAAATTGATAGTCACGATTTTGTTGCATTACCACTCACTTTTAAGTAATAGACGTATTTTACTATGCAGCCTTCACAGAGATCAATCTTTGTGATTGATTTCGTATTGCGGTTTGGAGTAAAAATTGCCATTTAAGATTATGATTATGCACGGACATGCTGTTCCGTAGTGGCCGAAGTTGGGCGAACAAAATTATTTAACATTGATCGAAGCTTAGCACCCGCATTAAACACGAGCACTGTAGGCAAATTTGCACCACATTGGGGAGGCAAAAAATAGCTTTTCTACTCGACTGCACTGAGTGCAGTTTGGGCGCAGACTTACACCCGCCCATAAGCCGAATTGAAACTAGAGCGATAGCATTACGTCAGTAATAATAGCAGGCACGACAGCGCTATGCGCTTAAAAGTGAACAACCGCTAATTACATGGCTTTTATAGCATGCCGCATACCTACTATACTAAAAATATCTATGCATAGTACAGGTAACTCACGAAACGATTTACTTTTGAACTGTTGCAAAACGGAGTTGGTACCATGGATACAGGAAGGAACGAACGCCCCGCATGAGGCCTTCAAACGCGAAGGTGTGAGAAGTATCAGTGAATGGCGAATAAATTTTAGCAACGAACCTGAGCGCACAGAGGCCATGAAGTTCATTGAATGTAGGTTACATCGTGAGAGCGGGGTCTGGTTGTGAGGCACCTATAGAGGAGAAAATAGATTTGCTATGCAAAGTCAATCCAGTCATTACATTGTAGTGCTTACAAGGAGAAAAGTTGCGCTAAAACATTGTTTGCTGTATGCAGTTACACGACCGCAATAATCTTATCACCGATGCCATGACATGTGTACAATTATAGTGAATAAAAACTTTTGTACGTTTGGTTTCAACAGATTTGGGTTTAATTTCAACCTAAATGAGGGTAAAAAAGTGACAAAGGATTCATGAAACAATTTATTTTTGTTATTTATGTTTATTTATGTCTATTTGACGAATGTAACAATCGTATAACTTAAAAGTTAAACGTAATATCAAAGCACTACCACAAAAAATAGAAGGTGGATATAGAAAATCAGAAAACAGAAGTGTTAAAAATCTTTTAAACGGTATACATACAAGATCAGACTAAAATCATGAACCTGAAAAAACGGAAAGATAAGAGCAGAAAAATGGACTGAATCATAAGGAAAAATTAAAAAAAGACCGAAAAAGACCTAAAAACCGATTGAATAAAACCAAAAAAAAAGTAAAACTGTGTGAACGGATATTCAAACACGAAGATTCGAAACCCAATAGCAACTTCGAAAGTGAGAAACATGGTTAGGTCTTAGCGCCCAAAAACATAACGCCAACATTTTTAAAACACTTTGCAATTGCTAAATTCTTATTGCAATTTTAATTAAAATAACAAAAAATTTAGCACAAAATTTGTGTAACGTTCTTAGCGATCCGTCCAAAAATGGAAAAAGGACCTCTTATGGTATCACTACGTTGTCCGTCCAATCGCTTTATAACTTCTGAACGGTAAGTCGTAGAAAGACAAAATTGGTGTGCTTATAAACTGCGGAAAAACTCACAGAATCCAAAGAGGGGAATTTTTTTAGGCACCGTTATTTGGTTTAATTACAGTTTGAAATTTCATGTGAAAATGGACATAATGCTTTTCAGTGTTATTTTCAAGAAGTTTAGTAGGCAAGAACTAGAAAAACGAAACTTAGGTTTAAGAAATACTAAGCTTTGAGTAAAAAATAAAACTTTTCGAAAATATCAAAATGTTTTTGAGAGATGAAGAGTCGAAAATGCATGACGTTTTTCAAAGTGTTGGAGGCCATAACTTTTGAACGGCTTTTCGTTCAAAATAAATATTGAACACATGTATAAAGCAACTCAAAGTAAACCAAATACATAGGTCATATTTTTCAAAAACATTGTGAGTCTGCAGTATTGACGCATTTTCGAAAAAAATCGCTAAAATGCATGAAAAAACGTGTGTCCCCCTACCTTATCTCCGGTGCTGTTTGGTGGAATTCTATGAAAGAAATCACACGTATCAGAAATTATTCAAAATTTTAAGGAAAATTATAGCGGATTTTGAAATTTCAAAATCTTCTGAGATTAAACTAAAAGCATTTCAACATTAAAAGCATTAAACATAAAAGCATTTTCAAAAACAATTTTTTTAAGTCTTCTAGTAGCTTAACGGTATGAGCGATCTTTTTCAGATTCGGTTAAAGTATAAAGCTGACAAAAGGAAGGAAGGCTGCTATAATTTTTTTTTAAATTTCCGTTTTTAACCTAAGTTTTTAAAAGGCTAAAAAAGGAGCTTGTTTTACCGTTTACACATAAACCGTTGGCCATAGAACTTAAACAAAAACATCCAAGGATAGTGCTGTTGGTTGTGCTATTGGAAAAAGTCTAACGGGAACTGGAAAAACTTCAAAATATTTGTTTTATGGATTAGAAATTTAAAAAATTAAAAAAAGGTCAAAAGAACACATGTCTCCCCCTATATCCCCCAAACGGTATAAAGTAAATTTTTAAATTAACACCGGGCATAGTCCATCTTCTTAAATTTTATACAAAACTAAAGCAGACTTCGAAAATTCAAAAACTTTGAAGATTTAACTGAAAAACGTGAAAACATTTTCGAAAACTACTTTTTAAAGATTTCGAGATCCTTAACGGTTATGACGACCTTGTTTAAATTTGGCTGAAGCAGGTAATATTTAAAAAGCAAGCGAACTGCATCAAAAACATTTCAAAATTGCCGTTTTCGGCACTAAGTTATTAAGCCCATTCAAACAGCATATTTTTACCGTTTTCTCAGAAATCCATGTCCACAGAATTTGAGAAAAGTGGCAAATGCGAGCACAGGTGGTTGTTAAATTGATCAAAAAGTCTAACGGTAATTAAAAATAATCGAAATTGCTGTTTTATGGGTCTTAAGCTTTCAAAATCCTAAAAGAGGCCAAGAAAGAGTATGTCGTTCCCTCTATTTTCGTAAAGGTAAAGCTTTTTGCCAGCCTTTTTTTAGAGTAACGAAACCCAATATAAAGTCACCCAATATAAGAACAGTCGACAGAAATAATTTTAATAAATAAATAGAATGTTACACAAACTGCGCAACATAAATGACCATAACCTTCAGCAAAAGCCGACGGACCGCTCCGCGTATGTCTTCATACTGTTACACTTTTTCTTCGCGTTAGAATAAATATCGAATGTGCGCCGACGATGCGCTCGCGGATGTAAACAATTTATGAAAACTAAAAGCTAGCGGCGAAAAGTGCAACAACACAGCGAGTTGTTGCTGTGCTTCCCGACTGCTCAGCAAGGGGGTGGGTTCCGAGAACAGATGATTGATACGCGATAAGATGCTTAATGATTTTTGTACGTGGATTTAAATGGGCGCCAGCTGTTTTCTAAGTAAAATAGCAAAACTGTAGGTAGCTGAAAATGATTAGGTCCGATCAAAAGAATAACACAATGGTTTGGGTCGTTATAAACGTTCTAAGATGAACGAAGGCGATTTATTAAGTTCGTTAATAGTTAAGTTTAAAGAATCGGCCAATGAATCACAGCAAGAATTACTCGAACAGATTGGTATCACAAACAAAGAGAAGTAACGCAAACAAGGAAATGGCCGAATGAAATAAAATGAAAAGGTAAACAATTTTAACAATATCGCCGCACGATGAGAATGGCTCACTATATTAACACGTCCCGAATGCAAAAAGGTGAAAACTTAAAGGGTCGCGCGTCCCGTCTTTTCTAAGGGATTTTCTCGAAACGAAAGTCTACCAGCCAACAATTTTTCCTTACAAAACACAAATGCAATAATAAAACACTACTTAGCTTTTCCTCTTTCTCCTTCTCGTTCCTTTTCCTTTTCCTTTCAATTACTGCGTCCTTTCTCCTGGATCTTTTTGCTTCCTTCAAGTATTTCCTCTGGATCTTTTTCCCAAAATTTCTATAACCTTTTTCTCAAAACCTCCAGCTCTCTTTTCTTTAAATCCTCTACCAAACTTGCTAAATAAACCAGAAGTGATTCACCCAAGCTTGGCTTGGCTTTTTCACAAACAAACAATGACTCATTCACGCACACTTTCATCCAATCCTCTCACACCGGTGCAGTGGTTATCGGGCGCGGCGTTTCAAGCCACGCTGAGCTGGGCATGCTTGCCGTTATTGAACCCCAGCTGCATTCCTCTCACACAAGAATTCGTACCAATTCGCCCCACTGCGAAATAAAGGGTAGAATTCAAAGCCGAACCGAAAAGAGAGCATTAAGTGATCCATAACATTTAACTCTATTTTCAGAAGGAGAATAGGGTTATACATTTTAATAAGGAGAACGAAGAAGGAACTACCATACTCAACTCGCGATATACTACATTACCCTAGTGGACTTTCGCGCAGATTTGGGGAAGGGGACTCTACCTATAGTAAGCCATTCTTTACATTTAGAAACACGGTTAGGATGGGCCCTCGGCCATTGGTGTTGTTTCCTCTAGGTGGATATACGACTGGGGGTCAAGCGATGATACAAGGGTTTGTTCCTGTCTCATTTCTCAGCACTGGTGGTTTATCCGGTAATTGGGTCCATAATTGGGAATCGTGAATCGCAAGTTGGGAGCGTCCTGACTGTCCGTCTTGCTCCAGGGAACCTGGATGAAAGAATAGAGGGAACACAAGTGGGAAAGAAAGACGGGGGAAGCCCAAAAGTGAATAGGAAGAAAGGGACCAAAAGGATAGACAAAGAGCTTCTTTGTTGCGCGATTTTTGACCGCAACAATACTTAATGGTCTTTTTTTGTGGTGTATCTTACGACTCGCCTAAACAGATTGTAACCTGCCCACTAATTTTTGTAATTTTACTAAAAATAGCAAAAAATTTAGCACAAAAGTTGTATAACGTTGAAGCTTGAAATTGGGTCAATTATGGTGTATCTTACGATTCGCCTAAACAGATTGAAACCTGCCCACTAGTTTTTGTAATTGCACCAAATTTTCAGGGAAACCGCAATTCTGTAAGAGTTTACATTATGGTAAACGTGGGCATGGTCTCTGGTCTAGGCAGCTTAATTTTCGTCGTGTTAAAAAGTTTTGAGTACAAGGTCTATTCTCAAAAATTTGAGTTTCTAAGCCTCGTCTAACAAGATCAAAATATTTATTTAAACAAAATGTGAAACAACACCTTTTTTAATATTTTTAAAAATGTTCGGATAAACCTCGTTCTTAATTTTTATAAGCAAAATTCTTGTTAAAACCGTGTTTCCCGGTTACCACGCTCGACGTAATTCGCTCGGGTGAGTTCAAAATTGTACTCATAAAAATTAATAACGCGGTTTATCTGAAAATGACATATTAAAAATATTATATCAAACAACCGCGAAAGCCTTAAAAGTTACAACACCTTTTTTCTTTAATTCATACAAGGTTTTGTCTACGTTCACTTTATTGGAGGGCGACTTTAAGAAAAACTTTGAATATGAACAAGAATAAGAAATAAAAATTAACGCAAAAGGGTTAACTTTACTCGCTTTTCCAAATTTAGGGGTGGATTTTAACAAAATAATTAATTTACAAAATGGTAAAGTATTATATTGATATTTAATTAAAGGACTAGTCTTACCACGCCAAATTTTAAAAAATGAACTAGAAGAGAAACCTTATTGACCTTCAGAATGGATTTCGTAAGTATTTTATAAAAGTAAAATTTATTTTGTATGGCTTAGCCATAGGGGCCGCTTCCCAATATAAGCAACGATACGTTCGGTTAGATTTTTAACCAAAATAACGTTACTTAATTAATGATTCCTGAATGGCAGCGGGAAAAATATGCAAGACAAAAAGGAAGGATTGGGCGGAGAATATCAATAGAAAAAGTGGATACCAGAGCCATTTGCTATTTTTTTTTTTGGTTTTTATTATTTTTTTTTTATGGGTTTAGTTTCGGAATTTTATCTGCATTTTTTTTTTTCTTAAAATAAACTAATAAACTTGACAGGGGCCGCCATATGGGGCGCTTTCCTTCAAAAATGGTCTGAAACTACGAAGGAAAATAACTTTTCACATGTACGAATATTTGTAAAAGAAGCATCCCGCAAAAAAGTTCTTTTAAAATTTTGTCTTTTTAGCGGTCCATCCAAAACTGGCAAAAAGATTTCTTATGGTCGTTGTTCGTCCTTCCGTCTGCCCGTTCGCACCTTTAATTTCTGAACGGTGAGTCTTAGAAAGATGAAATTTGGTTTCAGTGAAGAAAATTAGAACCGCATACAAAGGCAATTTTTTTAATACACACATAACGCTTTTATCAAAGTTCGGATTTTGATGGTCTTAAAAACATTTACAAGCAAGAAGAAGAAAATTGAAACGAAAATATTGAACTATTTATTTAAATTGAAATATTAATTTTTGATATATTAAATATTATTAAATATTATTAATTGAAATATTGAACGAAATATTAGCTACTAAACAAAATTTTGGATTTTAATAAGAAAATCAAATTTTTCCAAAATATCGAAAAGTTTTTGAGAAATAAGGAACGGAAAATATATGCCCATTCGCAACGTGTTTAGTTTTAGGTCATCACTTTAAAATTACACTATTTAAAAACCCGATATTGGGCAAATATGTAAAGAAGCCACTGTTTGCTTAAATCAAATTTTGGTCAAACAGTATTAAAACCTCAGGTGTGACCTTTTTTCGAAAAATAATCGTGATAAAATTTTTGTCCCCACCGTCACTATCACCGATAAAATAAGGGCAAAAATTAATTGAAAAAATTACACTAATCAAGGATTATTTATAATTGTTGGGAAAAAATAGAAATTATGGATTTACTAGATTTCGAGATTGTGCTCAAAAGCTTCAAAAACATTTCAAAAAATATTTTTTTTGTTTAATATTAGGGTATCTTAACGGTAATAGGTTAAAACATCCAGTCGCGAGCGCCCTCCAGAAATCAGCGAGCGACGAGTCCTGTTGATCTTAATCAGTCATAGCTAAACATTTGTCTACATTTCTTCTTTACATTGTAAGTGTCCCAGTCATCAGATTTTACTTATTTTAAACCGCGAATAGACAAGCTTAAGTGCGCAAAAAATCAGACAAAAATAAGCATTTTTCGTAAGAAACTGGTTTGCAAGTGAGGCTTTTTGTTTGTTTTAGTAAAAGTTCTCCTTAAATTTATACATTTTGTTTGGAGGCAATTTGTTTGTATTATCACCTTAAATAAACATTTGCTTATATTTTTTATTACTTTATTAAATAACAAGGGAGCTCATGACTAGGTTATAATATCAACATTTTCTAAACACGAGTCGGGGAGGGCTCTTTTGGATTACTTTAATTGTATCAAACTAATCCAGACTAAACAAAATACTTCTATATCTAGTATATACGTCTATACTTCTACAATACTTCTACTCTAATAATGCCTAGAAGCGATTATATGTATACGATACTGAAAAAAATCTGGCTATTTTTACTATGATAAGCGCAACATTATCCTAATGATATATATAATACACATGTAATGAATTAAAAAGCGAACTTAACGTTGCTTATATTGAAAAGCGACGCCTATGGCAAAGCCACATAAAATTAAATTTAATATTAAAAAGCGAAAAATTACAATAATTTACAATTCTATAACACTATAATAATGGCTAGTCAATCATTTCAAACGCTGTCAGGCGAACATCGTCAGGAACCTTTATATTATAAAGATGTTGACATTAAGTGACAACTCTTCCCACGGTTTCCCATAAGAGAACAAGTATTTAAAAAACAAATAAAAGCAACAAAAATTATCAAAACACACAAGTGTGGCTACCAATACTGCGAGCTAACGACTGCAAGCTTAAAAAACAAGGAAGACAATGACGAAAGCATTTTTTGAAAAATTATAAAGCTGCTGCAATTTTTCGGTCTTTGATCCATTCGGTCTTTGGTGTCTCTTAAAAACTCAAGTCGGAGAATACTGAAGCAGATCAAATAGCCCATATGATGGTATTTCAAGTACCTTAATCAAAAACCTAACCGAACGTATCACACATGAAATGTTTTAGTTATTTTTTATACCCGACCGAGGGTATATTAATTTTAATGCATAGTTTGTAACATAGTGAAATAATCACCGTAGACCCCTAAGACCTTTTAGAGACATGATCAAGACCGACAGGTAAGTCGATTGAGCCATGTCCGTCCGTCTGTCCGTATGTATGCAGTTTTGAGGTCTTTAAAATTGAGCTAGGAAGCTGAAACTTTCAGCGTTGCTTGGTTTTCATTTTGTACAGACAAAGTATAAAAATTGAGAAGATCCGCCCACAGCCACGCCCACAATTGGCATGAATGTCATACAACCTCAAATTTACATTTTATTTCAAAATGCCTTTTGGTCAAAAAAGACAAAACATATGAACTTAAAATTTGGTGGAGAGCAATATGAACAAGAAGCCTTTAACTAGGCAAAAATTGGACCACCCACTCTATTGACCATGCCCACATTTGAATTCTTTGAAAACCTGATTTCTCGGGAAATTCATTCTAAATTGAAAAAAAAATATATGACAAATATTAAAGATATTACCATTTGCTAAGTTTGTTGCATACAAAACATTGAGCGCCGTCCACTTTTGGAAAAAAAAACTGCTTTTTTAAGTCTTAATAAACGCTTTTAACGCATTTTCTCGTGATTCCAACGAAATAAGAGTTAATTGATTTTAATTTTCAGCCAACGCCCTTTTTCAGGGGCGTGGCCAATACAAATAATTGATATTTAGTATATGAAACAGACCAAAAAATTTTAAATTTGGTGTTAATGGGTAAAGAGCGTCGGGTATTTAAGAGTTTAGGAGACTTGTTTTTATTAGTATTGTTATTATAATCTCAATATTAAAAATATTATTATTAAAATATAAAATTGGAAAAAATAGATTATGATAATAATAGTTATAATATATTATTTATATTTTATCGTTATTATTATTTTTTCTATCATTATTATTAGGTACTATGAAAAATATTTATATTTTTTCTTCTTAGTAATAAATATTAATTAAATTAGCATTTCGTTTCCATTAATTCAATTATTTTACTAAATTTTCGTTTTTGTTCAATATTATGTTTAATCCTTTACATTTAGTAAATAAATCAATAATTTCAATCGAGTGTCTATATGTAAATGTTTTTTTAATTGTGTATATTCGAATAAAACGTAGGTTATAATACAGTAGAAGAGGAGATTCGCCACTGGCAAAATGGGGGCTCGTCACTTAAGCCTCTGGCATTTTTTATATTTTAATTAATAACTTTAAAATTTAATAAATATATAAATAAATCATATCTGGAATGAATCCAAACAATAATCAATTAAAAAAATAACACATTTTTGGCTCTCACACAAATTCTAGCTCTGTATTACTCACGTGGGGTGCCGTGGCGTAGTGGTTAGTGTGTGTGCCTACTACGCCGGAGGTCTGGGTTCAAATCCTACCATCGTCACCTTGAAAAAAAGACTCGTTCTTTTTCAGGGCCCCACCTCCGCGAGGGCCTGAAAAACCCTCTGAGAGTAATAATTGTCTTGAAAAACTCAAAGTGCCGTTCGGATTCAGCAGAAAATTGTAGGTTCCTTTGTATGTGAAGAAATTAACACACACAGCATACATTGTTGAGTAGTTGGCCTGGTTCACCTCGAGCTGTTGCGCCACTCTAATTTATTTATATTTTTGTTAGGCAATCGAATGCCGAAGTTTTCTTAAAGGGGGCTTTGGACTCGGTGTTTTACCCTACTGGCTGTAACGGAATTTGATTTATGTGTGAAACGTGTAAAGAGGTTTCTAACATTTTTAAGTTTCAAAAATATTGTTTCTAACTTAAAATTTCATGAAATAAATTTATAACGCATTTTTAGCACAAAGTGACTTGAAAGTCAAAAATATATCATGGTCAGGGAAAAAGGATTTGAATTCAAAGCAATTATTTCGAAAGTTAAAATAGCCATCAATTTTATTTTAAAGCAGTTAAAAGAAGTACTTTAATTCTTCTTAAATTCAAATCCAAAACTTATGGCCTGTTATAAGTGTTACCGAAGATATTTGTGTTGTTTGTAATTGTTATTAAAATCACACATTCAATAATACCCAAAAATCATATCCCAAAATCTTTGCATCGAATTAGGAAACACCCGGTATAGATCTATAATTGATGACTTCAATTTTACACATAACAAAAAACGCAACATGTTTTTATTTTGGTTACAAAGAAAATATCTACACTGAAAAAGGGCGATGCAATAACACTTAAAATCTGAGTTCTGATATGTTTTACGTGTCCCTTTAAACTGCAATAAAATAGAGAAAAAGCTTATAAGGAAAAAACGATGGCAAAAATCGGGGGACAATGGCATTTTGTCGTCGACAGTATAATGCTCAACACACCGGAAAATTAATCCGATTAGATAAATCAAGGAGCCAATTATCAAATGTCCTTACATACAGATTTGCACCCACATGCCACCCCACCCCATCATACCATACGATAGAGCGCGCACATCTCTGCACTTTCGCCGCTGCCGAAGGATGATAATAATCAGACTGTATAAGCCTTGTTTGCAGGATGTAGGCAACAGCGCAAAATTCCAGCATGTCAAAGCAAAGATGAGAGAGAAAAAAATTAGAAAGCAAACCAACCAAAGCATGTGTGTGTGTGTGTGTATTTTAGTATTAGAATCTAAAATTCATACTATCGTCTGCTCCTCAAAGGATTCTGTTTTGTTTGGCTTTACCTTCTTTTTTTTGCCCACATCCTGATGTTCGACGAAGCATGCAAAAGGGTTGAATATTGATTTTTATCTTTGATTTTCTACTTAAGTTGAACCCCAAAAGTCCTTGCCGAGTTAATTAAGAAAGATTAGGCAAGGATAATGCAGTATAGCGAGGAGGAGTGAAAATATGATTTAATGCTGTGAAGGGATGCGAAATGCAATGCAAATTGGTCACGAAATGATCAGGCTTAGTGAGAAGATGACGAGTGTCTCAAACGACTGTGTCTGTGTACCCATGCATGCATTGGAGTCAATTATGCGTACTTAAGCAATATTGCCACTACGTGGTGTGGGGAAGGTCCTTGTGTGCATTTCGAAGCATGTGAACACCACGTGTGTTTGACTAGGTTTCAACTGCATGCAACCCTCTTCTAGCTTTCGTTTAATGTATTTATTTTCCTTAAATAAAATCAAGGGAAAACAGTGCACACGAGGCAAACAAACCCCTGCATACGACCCAAGGCACATGCATAATAAAATGTTCACCAGTCATGCTTTGGCTTGATCTTGATACGGCAGGTATTCCATTCCAGCAGCTAGGAGCCGAGTTTTTCTGTTGGTTTTTGCTTGTGTTCCGTTGAACCGCTTTCGACACTTCTGCATACTTCTTTTCATAATTTTCACAAGGACCTCAGCTCGCTTTAGAAAACATGACATAGGTACCGCACTCATGCTCGTGTAGATGCTTGCAATTCACCTGAGAAGGAAGAAATTAAAAGAATTTGCCCCTTCTTTCTATGCAATGCAGGACGACCACTTCACCAGCAAATCAAGCCTTCTTCCTTCGACATATCACGTTACGTCGTCGTCGGATGCGGAGTGCAAGTAGGTATATGCCCCGTCAAAATAAAGTATGCGAGAACACCAGATAGAAGGATAAATGTGAAAAAAACGAGTAAACACGTAAATAAATAGCGTACACATACGAGTATACACACTTTGGGGGGTGGACTTTTTTTCGCCAAGGACTAAAATAAACAAATGTCACATAACCTTATCAGGATATTTGAATATGACCATAATGAACGAGCGGCATATAGACTGTGGAGTACGCTCCTTATAATTTTGTTTTTTTCTTTATAAAAAACGTCACAAAAAAAGGACCAGCATCCTTGGGATATTCTTGTGGGTGGAATATGTGAACATAACGTAGAGACATGCCGTGTACGTTTTTGTGCGCCACTTGAAACAAGAATCATGAACTTGCGGTTGATTGCATTCTAAATTGGCATATAGTGGATGAAACAACAACCGACAGAAGAATAGAAAAAGGATTTTTGCTCGTGCCGTGTTGTTGTGTGTATAGGACTCTTTTGTTGCTTTTGAATGTGTTGTTGTTTTTGCTGATTCGTTCTGCAGAAGGCGGTATAATTGGCAGGAACAAACGCAGGTGCCGCTGCTTTTATGATTATTATCTTCTAGGTGCTTGTTTGTCTGGAGGTTTATGAAATTTTTATTGCTCAATTGGATGCGGAAACTCTCTGGGAATACACCCAGATTAAGTAATAAAGGAACAGTAATGTTAAATTGTGTATGGTGGAGGCTCACGATTTTGTATTTTTGCAATTGACTGTCTCTGATGCTGTTTTGCGACCCTTTTTAATATAGGCCATGTCGGTTCTAAATGGTGATCCAACAGATAGTGTGGATGTTGCCTGATAATTACTAGCACTTTCTGAATTCAATACGGTTTATCATTTTGACGTAAGACCGCTTGACGTGGTAAGAAGCCATGTTTACCCTCCCTCAGCGTGAGGCAGGGTTGGGCAGGGTTACCCCCCCTTTTGGTCAAGTTAGACAAGGCACAGAAACTTAAATTTTGCCTCTGAGCAATATTGGCGTAAGGCCTTTAACAAGGCAAAAATTAGACCGCCCACAATATCGACCATGCCCACTTTTAACACGTTTAATCTTTAAAAACCCGATTTCCCGGAAAGTTAACTCCAAATCGAAAAAAATTTTATGACAAATATTTAAAGATATTAATACCTTCTAAGTTTGTTCCATATAAAGTTTTGATTTTTAAGGGGCGTTTTTAGGAAAAAACCTTTATTTTTCTGAAATAATTTTCGGGGAAAGAATCTGATCTTAAAGCTTAAGCTTGAGCGATCGACCTTGGCTCTTCAGGTTTATGCACCAAATCGAGAGTCAGAGTATGAGTCCTTTTTGAACGAAGTTGATGCTGCCCTGGACAGAGTGGCAGAAATTAACTTCTTTCTCCTGATGGGTGACTTCAATCTACATATGGGTATGGACGGCAGTACTTGGAGGAGTGTGATCGGGAGGCACGGTGACCCGGATCAAAACAGGAACGGAGGGAAGTTGTTGGACTTTTGCTGTGCATATGGTTTGTCCATCATGAACACCTTTTTTCCACACAAAGACATTCACAAATACACATAGTACAAGCACAGTTTAAATCAGAAGTCACTGACTGATTTCTTTGTTGTCGCCGTGTGTTCAAAGAATGATTTGTGATGTTCGAGTTTTCATGGGAGCTGAGTTGTCAACTGATCACCACTTAGTGCTGTGTAAATTGTTTTTCAGTGACAGTTTTCCTTTGCCACCCAGGCGAAAACAAAGACTGGTGACCCGCATACGATGGGTAAGGTTGCAGGATGCTGACTCTGATTTCAGAGAGCGTTTTGCACAGCATGTTTCGGAGAAGTTTGAACAAATTCCAACTGACCTATTGAATGTAGAGGAGGAATGGCAGCTGTTTTTATCGGCAGTCATTGCCTCTGCAGGAAATGTTTGTGGAGTGAAGCGGCTTGGGGTGTTGAGAAAAGAACTGCTTGGTTTAAGGCGCCTGGAGTTCAAGAAGCCATCAGAGGGAAGAAGAGAGCCTTCATTGCGTGGATCCAATATAGAAACTCAACTTCTCGAGCTGGTGCAATGAGGCGCGAAGGACTTTCAATCTGGCAGTCAGAACAGCCAATGAACAGTCATGGAAAAAGTTCGGCGAGAAGTTGGAGCACGATTACAGATCTGCAAACAAGATATTTTGGCAGACCATTCGCCGGCTCAGATAAAGGAAGTTGAATATCATTCAAGGGGCTAAATCCAAGGACGGTACACTTCTTTCAAATGAGAGCGATTTCTTGCGCAGATGAAGCGAGCACTTTTCGGAGTTGCTCAACCTTGAAGATGGCATTCCCACTGCTGACGAGATAAGGGCGGAGAATAGTTCCACAGTAGACGAAGTCACTAAAGCGATTAAATCCCTAAAAGTTGGCAAGTCTGCTGGAGTTGATGAAATCGGGCCAGAAATGCTCAAGGCAATAGGTGAAGAGGGTGTTAAATGGCTAACACGTGTCATTAAGGTGGCCTGGGATAGCGGGAAGGCACCTAGCGATTGGCAAACGGGAGTTATGATACCCATTTTCAAAAAAGGGAACAGGAGAGATTGCGCCAACTATAGGTGCATATCTCTCTTGAGTCTTCCGGGAAAAGTATTCGCGAAGGTGTTGGAAACGCGTTCCAGAGCTGTAATCGAGCCTTTGTTAGGGGAAGAACAGTGCGGCTTCTGGCCTGGCAGAGGCACAACCGACCACCTTTTTACTCTAAAGGTTATCCTTGAGAAGGCCTGGTAATATGCCAAACCGCTCTATGCGTGTTTTGTTGATCTGGAAAAGGCGTACGACCGAGTCCCTCGGGATACACTGTGGAGAGTTTTGCAGGACTATGCGCTGAGTGGGCCTCTTCTGAGAGCCATCTAGTCTTTGTATGAAAACTGCAGAAACTGTGTACGGATAGATGGCGTCAAATCCCGTCCTTTTGATGTGCGCGTTGGACTTCGCCAGGGCTGTGTTCTGTCGCCGCTTCTTTTCATAGCATATATGGACTGGATGGTGAAGCGCAGTCTCGGCGAGCAATGTTTTCGAATTGGCTGGCATCAGGATGAGCCATCTGCTTTTCGCAGATGTTTTGGCCATCCTTGCATCATCCAAAGAGGAGCTTCAACGAGCACTGGATAGGTTTGCAGCCGTCTGTGGTGATGCTGGGATGAAAGTAAACGTGAACAAATCGGAATTGATGGTTGTTTCCCGAGCTCCTGTGCAATGTACCCTGCACATAAATGGAGTTCCATTAAAACAGGTGGAGAAGTTTAAGTATCTCGGGGTCTTTTTCACGAAAGATAGGAGGAGTGATACTGAGTTGTCCTGCAAAATTGGCCAAGCTGGAGCAATAATAAAGGAACTGCGCCGGCCGGTCATTAGGAAAGCTGAGCTTAGAGTGAAAGCAAAGAGCTCAGTTTTTAATTCAGTGTTCGTTCCAACCCTCATCTATGATCATGAAATTTGGGTACTGACCGAAAGAATTAGATCGCGGGTACAATGCTGCCGAAATGAGATTCCTGAGGTGCGTTGCTGGTGTCACTCTAAGGGACAGAGTGAGAAACGTCAGTATTCGTAGAAATTTTAATGTTGAGCAGCTACTTCTCCGAGTGGAGAAGTAGCTGCTCCCCCTGACAGACTTCCTAGACAGGTCATGCTAGCCGAGATGTGAGCGCGTCGCCACCTGGTAGGCCAAGAAACAGGTGGTGGGATCTAGTAAAAAACCTCTCTGAGTCCCGCCTGGGGATTGCGCCGGAGTCTCTTAAGTTGGTGGTGGAGGATCGAGAAAAATGGAAGGACCATTTAGCCACCCTCGCTCCGCGACCCTTTTAAACATTATTTTTTACATTACAGTTAAATGTTATGTACATTACATTTTACATTATGTTATTGACAGTGTCGACCGAGCGTTCTATTGTTCCGGGAACCGGATAGTATAAGGGGTTTAGTTGTTGCGGCCTTGTAAAACCAGTTAAAAATATGTCTGAGGCGCTTCAGCTAAGACATCTCAAGGGCCTTCCTCCTGGCTATACGATATTGGAATAAAATTCGAAAGAATTACCAATTTATATGGCTTGCGATTGTAGTCTTGGGACATCAGGAAGTTTGTCAGGAGTTTGTTTCCATGACGGCGTACGGACCCACACCTTTCTGCTGAAACAAAAGCAAAGATTTGTGTTTCAAATTCCATGAACCAACCTTGATTTTCCTTCAAGTCTAAATCCATATGAAGGTAAAGTCTATTCCTTGTTCTCCCATCTTAGCATCCTTAAGCAACCACATATCTCCCAAAAATCTTAATGCCCCCCCTTCCATTTTCACAGATTTCCCCAAGGACACAATCGTAAAACCTTCCTTTGTAATAGAAATCAAATAACGCTATTGGTTTCGATATTCAATTTCTTAAAAAAAAATCCATCCCAAAAAGCATTATAAACGCCCTCTTACATTAATATCCGCTGCTAAACATAAATTCACATAAACATATCAAACACGAACGACAAGAAAAATGTCCCTCCCCAAGGAGACCATCATTGCGAAACGATAAACGGTAAACGTTGCCTAGCGATATCGATTTAACTGCCTCGTGATTGATTGCAGGCAAAGTAAGCCTCCTCGGCGATATCCTGTGCCGTTTGGTCGTGTCCTTTTCCCTATAGGCGCCCAATGTCTCTCGTGTGGCAGCGCAGCGGCAAATGCAAAAAGATCCAACTTGGACAAAAATGTTTCTCCATTTCCTTTGCCACAAAACGTAATAGAATTACGTAATCGACGGACGTCGGCCTACACCAACAACGACCCGACCGTGTATTTGTGTATTTTCAAACTTCCTGCATACAGTGTGTGTTGTTTAGGGTACGTTTCGAAGGATATTTATCAATTGGGCCTTTTTATATAGCCATTGGTTTCCATGCGACATTCATTCTTTAAATTTGTGCTTCAAAAGCGTTCTCCTTCGCCCTCTGAGAGAGAGTCGAACCGGGTAAACGAATCAATTTTGCGTGTCCTGTCACCATTACTTTTATCAAATGCGCGCGGGTCAAAAGCAAAACAGCTGCAGCATATCATAAATTCAATCGAAAGGACATTCTTGTTTGGGGCTTTTATAGGTAGAAAACCAAAGGAGAATAAACAAGTTACAGCAAAAATTTTCCTGTCGGCAGATAACTGACATACTAATGTCCTTATATTGTTTAACCAAAGGGACTCTGCACTAGGGACTTGAAAAGACAAATACCAAGTCTCCGACCTACTCAACCTGGATTATGTTCAGTCATGTGAATTGGATTTTCTACCCAACAAGTTGACTTTACTCGAAGTACCTACATATATGTGGCGGACTTCGTGCAAAGGGGATTCTTCAATTTGAGACATTTACATTGGGGTTGGGTTTTGCATTCGGAGTTGCGCGGTTACCATTTTATGATAATATTTGTTCCTATGGCGAGGCGTCAAGGCGTATTTAGGAACATTTTGTATGTAGCTGTTGTATGTGTGTTACGTTATTTATGCCATTTAGAAACAAATGCCAAATTCGATAAAGCAGCAGAAGAAAGGCCCAAAAGGGCGAAACAATTCTACCTGTCGACAAGTTTATAGGCTGTAGGATTTATTTGTTTTTTTGTAGTGAATAGTTGTTTCGGAGGGTTTTGTGCCGTTGCGTTGTTGGTGGATTCCGGTGATGGGATTTTAGAACACATGTAAGGAGATAATTTTAAAGGCAAATAAGGCTTTTGGAGACCCTATGATTGTAAAAGTATAACAAAAAATTAATTTCAAAGCTAACCGAACGTATCGTTGCTTATATTGGGCAGCAGTGCTTATGGCAAAGGCATTCAAAATAAAATTTAATATTGAAAAGTGAAAAATTACAACAATTTACAATTCTATAAATTAACGTCATAAAGCCATTTTAAAGGAATAAACTTTTTTGCTTTCGGACTTACCGCGATCGTGTACATAAAAATATTGAAGCCAGCTTTGGCAACACCAACCGTGTCAACCCAACTGCAAACACAATTCTCATGTCTGGGCTGGTGTTTCTAAAACAGCAGTGCACCTGCTAGAAAGGATTGAAAAACGCGCGATAAAACTCCTTGGGGACAGAGAAACATTGCGAAGTCCATAGACTCACTTGAACATCGCTTTTATCGTTTTTTTAAGAAATAGTGTTCCATCGAAATAGCCAATTGCATTTCGTCCCTTTAAGAGATATTCAACCGCAATACTCACCAAAGATCGAACGCACATCAGTTTAAGCCGACTTAAGACCTACCTTAAGCCGACTTTTGGACGTACAGTAAAATACAGAGGGGCCTCAACAAGCATGTGTAGAATGTTCTACCACGATCGGTCTTTCCTACGCAATACGACAACTGCTTAAAACAAGAGTGCGCCGGTTCCCCTCCTCTTTTCTCCCTTCCTCTAATACTTTCCCCAAAATGTCAATCATTAAAAGGGTATAGGCAATGCCTTGGTTCATTATAAAAACAAGTGGGAAAGTGCAACAGTGCGTATGCAAAAGCTTCAGTCCATCTACGACGGATTGCAAAATACCCGACCATACCAAAAAGAAACCTGCCACGCCTCCAAAAAAAAGTGTGTGGGATGCAAAAATACAACTTTTGAATGCTTTATACTAGCTAGTTGCATATATTTCGGCCTAAAACTCCGCCTTTTTCACTAAAAAATCACATTTTTTAACCACATAAAATATATACATAAAAGTTAGAAAATGCTAATATCTACAACTTTTGTCATAAAATTTTTTGTCAAAATCACATATGTATTTATTGAAAAACAGTAATTTTAAGCTAAAATTCCTAAAAATGTGGGCGTGGTTAATGAAAAGGCTAAACAGTTTTGGTTTCTTCAAAGACAATTACAAGGCAATATTGCATACCAAAAATGAATGCGCTAGCGCATTGTAACATAGCCAAAATTTGGAAAAAGTGTTTTTAAAATTACAGATGGTCGCACATACAGGTGTCTGTAGGCAGATTCAGCTAATTTTCAAACTTGATCTAAAAGACTGGTCTACCAGCCAACTCACCAAAAAGTTGTTTACATACGGACGGACATGGCTTAATCGATTCTCCTGTTGGTCCCATTCATATCTCTAAAAGGTCTTAGGAGTCTACGGTGATTATTTCACTGCGTTATGGACGCAGTTATATACTGCAAACTATATATCAAACTTAATATACCCTGGGTCGGGAATAAAGATCCAACGGTGTCAAATCACACGATCTTGGCGGCCAATTGACATTCTCAAAAATTGATCATCCACTGTTTCTTGCCACCATTCTGACCATTGACAACGCTTGAAATGGTCAAAAGGCTTTAGTTCTTGAGCCTATTGCACCTTGTAAGCGTGTAAATGCAAGTCTTTATGCATAATGTTCATCAAAGACGACCGTGAGAAATGCAATTGCTGGCCACGACGACGAGTTGAAGTGGACGGCTCTTCAGCCGCACTATCGCGAACAACCAGCAATATTTTCTGCTGTACGAACTGTACGAGCATGCACTGGTGTTTTCACATATCCTTCAGACCCGGTTTGCTGAAATTATTGCACGATTTTTCCATGCTTCACACTCAACATCGGCCCTTAAAATTTATCCACCCTTTAGAAGTTTGTCACAGATAAACTCTTGCACTTACTCACTTGTTTCGTATGACTTCTCCAAATAGCACCGGCAACAAGGGACACACACACACGCGTTCAATATCGGTTTTGTGCACTGAGCGGTTCAAAAGTTACGGCAAACACTTTGAAAAATGTCATCCATTTTCAACTCTTCCTTTCTTAAAAACTTTTCAGTATTTTCAAAAAAAATATATTTATTTTTTTCATTTAAGTTCAATATTTACTTGACCTTTTTTTTCATAAAAAGGTCACCTAAAAACGTTTAGTCCATTTGACTATTTCCGGATGCTAATAAGCATACTTAATTTCGTCTTTCTTTTTGGGGCCTTTTTTGGAGCTTTTTTGGGGAGAATTTAAATAAATGAAGTGGTGCAATTTTGCACAAAAAAATAATGTCTCATTTTTTGGGGAAATTTTTCACGTTTTTTCCGGGCAATTTTTCATTTGGGCCTAATTTCATGGACCCGACTTTGACATTTCGATTCAAAATTAAGTTTTTTTTTTTTCAATGTAGGTACATATGTATGTATATGTAGGTATGTGTATACGGAACTTGAAAAAATGCATGTAGGAAATATTCTAGACACAGTGGTAAGGGTTTTGAATCTTTTTTTCATGTAAGCACTTAAATTATCGGTGGGGTGCGGTGGCGTAGTGGTTAGTGCGTGTGCTTACTACGCCGGAGGTCTGGGTTCGAATCCCGCCATCGTCACCTGAAACAAAAAGACTTGTTCTTTTTCATGGCCCCCACCTCCGCGAGGGTCTGACAAGCCCTCCGAGAGTATCATTTGTCTTGAAAAACTTCTCAAAGTGCCGTTCGGATTCGGCAAAAAATTGTAGGTCCCCTTGTATGTAAAGAAATTAACACACCAACATACATTGTTGAGAAGTTGGCCCTGGTTCACCTCGAGCTGTTGCGCCACTCTATTTATTTATTTATTTATTTACTTAAATTATCGAAAAATGCATTAATTAATGAACTCTTATGGCTCTAAGAAAATATTTTATTAAGCAAAACGTATTCACCCTACAACTTCTGCATAAGTCAATGAATGTAAGACACCGTTTCAGAAGAACTTCCGCGACCAACTGGCGTCTTTTGAGTTTTAGAACCTTTCTACTTATATCAGAGATGCCACTTGTATAACACTTCACCCTTAGCTGGGACATAATGCTGTCGATTCTTACTTTAAAGCAGACGTGAACAATGAAGACACCTTTTATATGAAAAACCAGACACTCTTGCATATCTCTTTTTATTGTCAACTTTCATCGCCCCTGATGGCGACTTCCATTTCGTTGTCCAACAAAATGTGTTGACGCTGTCCTTAAATAAAAATAATGTCCTTGGATTCAAAATAAAGATAAAGCAAAATCTTACTTCAAATTCGTAACCTATGCCAAATGTGTTTATAATATGTGCGACACACTCTTTTGCCCTAGCTCCAGAATACAACAGCCATCACTAATGTAATAACATCAATTCAATTTATGAGACGGTAATAGCTAAAGGACCCCCCAGTCTAGGAAGAAACAGAAATAATGGCCTTCGATGCGAAACGACATTGCGATCCCTGGCTGCCAAAGTATTTTCTTTTCACTTCTCATTAATCCTAGATGAAAACACTTTCCATCCGGTAGAGAGATGTAATAAAATTACTATAACACAACACAGTTACACACACACACACAAAACCCTAAGGGTGAGAAGTGGAATCCTTTATGAACTGTAACAATATTAAATATAACTTAATTACAAATTTATTTATGCTATAGCTCCGACAGCATTGTAAGCAATATTATATTCGATGATCCTGAACACAATGTTTATAAGGTAAAACGATTCCTGGGTATATCAAACAAGCTAGCCGCACTTATTTGGTCGGTGTCCAAGTTGCCTCGATGTGGTTCATTTCGATATAATGTCCTCTATCATCGTCGCAGTATCTTGCCGTTAGATTTAATGTTTCGTACACAGAAATGAGAATTTCTCCAATGATTTCTAAAAAAAAGTACCTACTAACGCGAAGGATAACAGGAAGTCGTAAAGTCTAAATGGATTTGGCGGCCATCAGACTGTGTGCAATGAATAAATGAAATTTTGTCATGCGGTCGTCTATTAGTGAAGAAAAGAGATATATTTTTTAAACATACGTTCACTCTTTAAGTGGCATTTAGTCAATTTTGTTGGTGCCGAAAAAAAATATTTTTGCAATGATATGAATAAGACGCGTAAATATCAAATTGAACCCGGAGCTAGTGAATCAAAATTTCAAAAAATAAGTCTTCATTCAGCCACAGATGCATTATTTCAATGTGCCCAGAAGACGCATTTTTGACGTCCATCGCTACTTGCACATGAAACTCGCCTCTAAGTGTAGCCTACTAACTATACCCAAAATAACTATAGCATGAGTCGGTCAATATTATATGTCCGTCGCATAACACATGTGACTTTTCCACATGTTAAGTGCCCCACAACAACACCTGTGTATAGGAGCGAAACATCATCCACAAGTACGCAGGAGCAAAAACCTCAACCGCGCCTGTGTGGTAGCCAAGCCTATGCAAGAGCGAAGCGTCAACTAGACACAGAGTTTAACACATAATGTGGAAATCCAGCTTCTATCTGTTCACTTCCACTCAACTACGAACACTGAACTGAAGTGATTTGGTATCATGACGTTATCTCGAACGACAAAAATTTCGAATAAAAAAAATCTCGAAAATATTTTTTAAAAATACCGAATGCAAAAATCTCGAATGGTACAGAATCTCGAATTAAAAAAAATCTCAAAAAAATCTCGAATGCAAAATAGTATTTTGAGATTTTTTTTTTGAAGTTTAAAGTTAATAAAATTTTAGAGGAGGTAATCAGGAGGTAAGTCAGGCATCAGGGGGGTTGCAGGCCATATATCGTGGAAATTTGGCCATATATCGTGGAAATTCGCTGCCAATTTCAAAATTTTCTCAAACGTTAATTCGTAATTAACGTCTCTCATGGTACGTTAATTCTTAATTTTTGGTATTTGAGATTTTAGTTTTCGAGATTTTTGTTTTCGAGATTATGGTTTTCGAGATATCATGGTACACCCGAACTGATTTCCACCACTGGTCTATTTCAACCCTATCACTATGTCTCTCCTTACCAAAGGTAGATCGTTTTGTTCTACTTTTTTTGGTGAGTTACCACAAAACTGCTTTTTTTATGGAAACAGTGCGGACAGACAAAACAACGTGCTAAACTACAAATACTTATTTTTTTCTTCCCTAAAAATAAATTACCTGCTTTCAATATGAGCATGTAGGAGTGCAAAATGAACTTTTTTTTATAAAATAAAATAATTTAAAATAAATCTTCTGATGCTCGGGAAAAGTGGGAAAATGTGGCGTATCACCAATTTTCCGGAGACACTTTTTTCTGAATATCTCGGGCTCTAATATTGCTAGGATAAACAAGTGAGTAAATGCAAGAGTTCGTCTGTGACAAACTTCCATCTACCCGACCCTATATACCGTGTATCATCCAATCTTAAAGTTTATTTGCCCAGATTCGTATACTGTTTGTATAGGCCACGCCCCTTGAAAGTGGGCATGGGCTAAAAATTAAAATCAAATAACTGTAATTTCGTTAAAATCATGAGAAAATCATGAGAAAAAAAAGCGTTTTTTCCTAAACCCGCCCCTTAAAAGTCGGGGCGGACCTCAAAACTTTGTATGGAGTAAACTTAAAAAATAGTAATATCTTTAATATTTGTCATACAATGTTGGTCATACAAAAGTGGGCATGGTCGATATTGTGGGCCATCTAATTTTTGCCTTGTTAAAGGCCTTGGTCCTATATTGCTCAGTACCAAAATTTGATTTCCTACGCCCTGCCTCACTTGATGAAATGCTTACTTGATCAAAAAGCACTTTGAAAAAAAAAAAGTGAAATAGAGGTTGTCTCACATTGAAGCCAGTAGTGGGCGTGGCCATTGACGGATTGAGCCACACACTTTGTCTGTGCAACAAAAGAGTCAAGCCGTGCACCAAGTTTCAGCTCTCTAGCTTGATTTCGGAGACCTAAAACTTTCACACATATGGACGGACGGACTGACGGACATGGCTTAGTCGATTCACATGTCGGTCTCGATTATATCTCTAAAAGGTCTTAAGGGTCTACGGTGATTATTTCACTGTGTTACAAACTATGCATTAAAATTAATATATCCCGGGTAGAGTATAAAAAAAAGGTCAAAAGAAGGTATCCATCTTCTGAGATTTAGTGCAAGACTATAGCGAACTTCGAATATTCAAAAAATTTGAAGGTTTGACTGAAAAACGCAAAAACATTTTTCAAAAAGATTTTTTTAAAGATTTCTAGATTTCTTCCTTACCCTCAACGGTTAAGACGATCTTGGTTAAGTTTCTGTAAAGTATGTAACGTTTAAAAGTCTAGCTAACTGCATTTAAAAAAATATAGAAATGCTGTTTCGAACCTCAAGTTTTTAAACCTGTTTGAACGAACGAAATAGAAAACAACATGGTTTACCCTTTTCTCTGAAATCCATGTCCGCAGAATAAAATTAGAGAAAGCTTGCCAATGCTAGCGGCGGTGGTTGTAAAACTGCGAAAGGATATTTTTTAAATTTAAGAATGTTAAAAAAGGCCAAGAAAATATAGATCTCTCCCTCTAAAGAGAGGAGGTACCGTTTCAAAACGGTAAGAGGCAAAAATTTGAAATAAATAATAAACGCTATCCATCTTTTTTATTATTTTCTGTTAATTATCTAATGATGTTTCTTGGCTTGCGAACTAAAATTACGCATCCTTTTCTTTTATTTTATGTCAAAATTAGAAACTTAAAAAAAGTCAGAAAATGAAAGCACATTCTTTGAACTTCTTGTCACTTTTGATAATCAACGGCACTCTGGAACAATAGAGTTGATTGAGCTTTGACGTCTCCGTATTTGACGTCTACCCCTTAAGAATTTTGCATGGATTGCTGTTAGCGTATTTTTCTTTATACTTATTTCACTCACTAACAAAGTTTTTTTTTTAAATTGGAATGTGTCTTGATAAAATCTCAATAATCCATACACAATAAAAATGTTAAACACAGTTGGATACACTAAAAAAATTCACCCTTAGATTATATGTATCCCCTGGCAAATAAAAGAGGATTAGTGGGAGACGATTACAAATAAATCCCAAAGTGACTAATATAGGATTAATTTGACACAAACACACTGTTTCTGTCATTTTGGCTCTCAAAAGAGAGTGGCGATGTCATTTCCCAGGAGAAAAAAAAACGATTTTCGACAGATATTGCTTTTTTTCTTAGTTTAGGAGAAACGCGTACCCCTCCCATTGTCACGAGGGTTAAAGTGTGTTTTCACCGCATTTATTATAGAGGTCAATGTAGGAAGATTAAAAGTTAATTCCAAAGTGTTTCCACCGGAATAGAGGAGATTAGCTTGACGTATGCTTTCAATTTTGACATTTCTCAATGACATCAGATTCAGAAATAATTAAATTCATTTTTAATTGCCACCGACTTATTTTCTACATATGTATACGCAACCAAATAACTCAAAAATAGAAAAACTAAACGTCAAATCAACTATTCATCAATCAAATCAATCTATTTGTCGTTTTGTTTTTCGTCAAATCCGTTGATTGGGATTTCGGTCCATAAAGTTGTTGGCAGAGCAACTTGATCAACATCAACCAGCGGTATCAACATTAACCTCGATTACTATTTTGCAGTGTGAACACCTTATTGCATTTCACTTTCCTGACAGGAACAACCACATCCACATCAACAGCAACATCAGCCTTTCTGCGTATCCCTTTACACCACTCAAAAAAAAAACTGCTGAGTTGATAATACCTAGCTGTCAATAAAAGGTGTGTTTGCTTTATTTCGCCAGAGCACATAAAATTCTGTTCGGTTTGATTTGAGAATTCTTGCGTGGAAGAATTACGCGATAAATTTTCAATCTCGTCGTGAAAGATTAATACGTATTTGTATGTTAAATCTCGTAATTCAGAGGGGATTTAAGGATGGTTTGTCTTAATCGAGGATTGGTGTCCGGCAAAAACACCCTACTAACAACCGAATCGGTTCTATAATGAGGCTCTGATAAGACATCCGATATATCATTTTTTCCCATCGTAAAGGCATAACACTTACGGGTGGAAATTGGGGAGTTTTAAAGAAGAGTATTTATGTTTGCTTTTTTGTTTTGTAGCCTTTGCATATAGCCTGTTTCCATTTCTCTAGGTATTTATTATCTTTTTCCCCTTTCGTATTTGTTCTATTTGTTTCCGTTCGCGTGCTTATTGACTAACTCGCATCAGGGTATTCATAAGCCCAGGATCACGAAAAAATATAACCTCGCTCAAAAAGCATAATTGCTTTCTCTATTGAAATCATTTTAGTACTTTGGGCTGCAGTAAAGAGTTGACGGGCATTATCTTAGCGTAAAGCTTGACGACTGTCATTGATTGGATTCCAACGAATTGGTTCTGGATTCGAGTTGGATTCATGGCAGGATCAATGTCAGATTCAATGTTAGATAATGTCCATCTCCCTTGACACACAGCGGCCTTACTGAAATCCTATATCTTTCTTTGGGGCACAGGGTTCCTATACTCGTGCAGTTACACTTCTATCACAATCTACCACGTGACTTTTTAGGGGTCCTAGAAGCTGGGATTGTTTTTGCCCTTTTTTGGCTTTTCAAAATATCGTATGGTGCAACCGTGGTGACTCAAGCATTATGTAAGGATAGGTTCACGTGTTTACTGGTGGATAAGGGCAGGATTTTCTCTCCTCAACATACTCCGGACGGTGTCGAAAATTTATAATGCCCAGTTGAAGAGGGACAATTGAGTCCTCTTTTATTATTGGGATTCTAGGGTCAATTCCTTTTGCTACAACTTCCTTTTGCTACAACTGATGCTATGGACCTAGACTAATGAGTCATTGGTATTTTTAAAACTCTATGTACCCTTTCAAAGTTCTTTTTCTTAGCTGACTGCACCTGATAAGGGCTGGTAGAGCAGAAATATTTCAAAGCTTATTCCAGCTTCATTTTCCCGAACTGCGTTGGACGTTTCTGCGTACAGTAACGCAGCAGAGTCTATGGGGCTAAAGTCAAATTCTCTGAAATTGTTGTCCCAGCCGAAATCTTAAACGTTTGGCCAAAAAACAATGAGTATGATTGGATTTGAATTCATTTGTTCCGAAAAATGAACCAAAATAAGCACTTGGCAGTGGTCTTATTAGCCTTTTTAGTGACTTTTTCCACATGTTAAATTTGCTTTAGTTGTTCTTCTTTTAATGATCCCGGATAATCTGTTTGTGCCACTCAAGTGATTTCTTGTGAAAAAAAGTGAAATTTATTGTAACGATGACCAGATTGCACTGCTGAAATCTTTTACTAGTAGCAGACGACGTGACTAAAGAAACATGAAGTCGGTCGGCTAAACGTCTGCTTGTATTATAAATGCAAAAAAACAAAGTTTTTCAAAGACATTTTTAAAAATTAATTTTTCCGTTTCAACTGAACTGAAGTTCAACAACTTAACCCATCAATTCAGTGGACAGAATCGAAATTTCACTTTTTCAATTCGTCGCCAGTCCATCTTCATCAAACAAATAAAGTTCAGCAGTTGAATGAAATTTTAATCTCTACTCGACTCGAGTCCTTCTCCATTCCTCTTGGCCATTTTCTGTGTGCAAAGAGTTTACATGAAAAAGCTTCTAGCCCTGCTTCTTCTTCGTTGCAGCCAACACTGTGATGTGAGCTATACCCATAGTGGATATTACACACATATATGAATCTATATCTAGGTGTAGCTGTGTCGGCACGAAGCTGAATGCCACTCTTGGTAAGTTGGTGTGATTAGCTCCTCTCCATCTCGTATAGAATATCCGGTACTTTATCCTGCGCGCGTATCCATCGGAATCGATTGATGATTGCTTTACTAAATACTTCGTGGATTTGATATGTCCGTTCGTTTATTCGTTTCGTTTGGTTTCGGTGTCAGTTCGTCGAAATCCTGGGACGTATAGATTTTGAGATTACTTTTTTTGCAATTTTTCTCATGCTTTTTTTCTCTAGCTATTTTTGCCTGATCCACTCTAGATCCTGGTTCTATCCATCTCATGTTTCTCTGTTGGCTTAGCTATTGATTTGTTTATGTTTGTGCAAGAGTGTTCTGCGATTTTTTTTTTGTTGTTGTGAGGATTGCTGCTGTTTTTGCTGCTTAATTGGAAAAAGGATATCTCGCTTCCCGTTCCTGACTTTGTGGTGATTATTATTATTATTTTTCTGTCGTTCTATTTTTATTTTTGTTTGCCATTGAGGGGAATTCTTAAAGTATTAAATGATTTGCTCGATTGATGGACGGTTGTGCATTTTGCTGAAGTACATTGCAATTATCTGAGGTTTGATTGAATTTATTTCAAGTATTCATGGGGCACTAAAAAATTTATCGGAAATTACTGCACATAAGAGCTGCCTAATTAATTAACTCATTTGATGTTAAAGTTGTGAACCTTTGATGTATAAAATATTGTGTTCAAGTACAGGTATTAAATTAAAAGTAAAAGTCACTTCACAACGGCGCTACACGTCGATTGATGCCCGTTCAGGTTTTTACTTCGGGCCTGTAAGCATGTAGATGAACTAACGGCTCTGAAATTTTTGTCTATGCTTTAGAAAACTTGAACACTTTAATTACAAGCAACAAGCTTTATCAAGCTTAAATTAACTAAGAGGCGTTAGCCTTAATTTAAAAATAATTTTTTCTCCTTTAAAGAACTCCTTTACTAAGGACTCAAAGTTAACGGCATTAAATTCTTTCTCTAAAATCAAAATTAGATATTTAAAAACTTGAAAATAAATGACGTTATATTAATATCTATATTTCTTATTCATTTTTTCAGGTATGTAAGCCCAAAAGATGTGTCTGAGTATGTATGCAAACATTTTTTTTTCAGCTAAACCTATATTCCAAGCAGACACATTTTATTGCGATTTTCTATACAAAATTATTTTGTTATTAAATCCACAAGAAACTTTTTAAGCAAGTTTTAAGAACAGGATATTGTTTTGGGACCTACCCCATATCCACGAGAAGTTTTTATAAAATCTGGGAAGCGCGTTGCTTTTCAGACACAATTTCAGACAAGTTCAGCACAACTTGTCCAGCATACCTTATTCCTATTTAATAGACCTTTGATTCGCGAAAAACCTCTCGTCTCAGAGATCCAGCATCCTTCCATACAACCCTCGGATCAAGTTCTGTTGGCCCTTTTTCCTGGACGTTTAAAATCTGTCAAATTTTAGGAATGAGAAGAAGAAATGAAAATCTCATTGTATTTACTTAAGGTGGCGCTACAGTCCGGGGTGGACCTGGGCCTCAGCCAAGCTGTCTCTAGCTAGCCGTCTCCAGTTTCGCACGCGAAGTTGGCTGAGGTCCCCTTCCACTTGCGTGCGCCACCTGAGTCTCGGTGCTCCTCTACCGCGTCGTCCCTGCGGTGTGGATTCGAAGATTTTCCGGGCCGGGGCGTTGGTGTCCATCCGCTCTAGATGACCCAGCCATCGTAGACGTTGTGTTTTGACTCTTTTGGCTAGGTCGGTATCGCTGTACAGCCCGTACAGTTCGATGTTATATCTCCTCCTCCACTCTCCGTCTATGCAGACGGGACCGTAAATCGTCCGAAGAATTTTCCTCTCGAAGCAGCCTAAAGTGTTTTCATCCGCCTTTGACAGGGTCCATGCTTCTGCACCGTAAAGCAGGACTGGGATGATGAGGGTCTTATACATGGACACTTTAGTTGCTCGAGAGAGGGCTTTGCTACTCAATTGCCTTCTTAGCCCAAAGAAACAGCGATTGGCAAGAGTTATCCTTCGTTTGATTTCAGCGCTGGTGTCATCTCATTGTATTTACTTTATTCATATTGAAGATCGCATCTCGATGCTGTCATCCATTCTTTCTCACCCACCCTTCTCACACACAGTACGTAAACCTACGCAAAATTGGTCCAAAAAGCGTGTATTATGCGTGTTTCTCTAAGGACAAATTATTAGAGTGAAGACGGCAGTTAATTGACTTAATAGACTTAATAAGTCTTTTCACTTGCCCAAAGACTTTAGCTTAAAATTGCAGTCGCTCGTCATTTCGAGTCTTTTGACTGAGAAGTTGACTAAATCAGTCAATTGACTGCAAGTTAAAAGACTGTAGTGCTTTTTAACCCAAGGCTTTTAGTTCCTATTAATTTAGGTCATTTTAATAGTCAGTAAGTCTTTTGAGTGCAGTCATTTAACTGCAAGTCCATTAGACAGCTTTGACAGTTTTTTAGTCAATTGAATGCTTTTAAGTCAATTGACTGATTTCGAAAGGAGCGTTTGGTCGGAGGTGTCTGCTATCCAGGTTAGGGTCAGCAGAAGAATTAAACATTTCTTTCTCTTCCAATATACGCAAATAGAATGGACAACAATAAGATGCATGCCAGATGCATTTAGCAAATATACTCTGCTAGTTCTATTATTGCTTTTCTCCGTAAAGGCATAACACTTGCGGGGGTAAGCTTTGGTGTTTCTGTGCAGAGTTTTCGTGTTCCGTACTGGCTCATCAGAATTTGAGTGCTGGATGCAGAATTACTTTTCTCTTCTATCTTTTCAATCCTTGAATTCTTTCCACTCGCTTTGTGCTACGCATCTTTAGGTAGGGTAGCCATAGCCCCTTGATTGCGAGTTAGTTATAAAAAAATGCAGGAAATAATTTTTGAACACACATTTACAACTAATTTCTAGAACAACTAAACCAACTTAATAGGAGCAGTTAAAGATATTTACATTTTTTTTATATTTGACAACAGAAACAGATATGTTGGAAAACGTGTTCGGAAACCAATTCGTTTATTCGAATTTATCATAGACAGCAACTTAATAATGTTCGATGAATACACAGCAAAAATATAAAACCAAGAGCTACTCATACTATGATTCCACCGGCAATCTTCTTCTTCTTTTTCATTAAGGCGCGATTATAACCCTCCCTCTCTACTGCATTCCTAATGGTCTGCTTGTGGGGTACGCCGATTTGACCTCAGAATATACCGGCAGGCCACCTGGTTTTGGATCTCTTCGTAGCTGAGGCCAAATAAAAGCTGTTGTCGTTGCATTTGTGTGATCCATGAATGTTTAGGCCTTCCTTTCCTTCGCGATTGCATTGCAATGTTGATTGACATTGCCTTTTTACTGGGTTCGTAGGATCTCTCCTTTGAACGTGGCAATACCATACTGAGCCGGTCGTGCCCCATTTTTCTTGAGATAGGTTCGTTTATATGGAGGTTTCCTCGGATCTTTGTAATTCTTATTCTATCTCGCTTTGTTACTCCTGCTGTCACGCGAAACACCTTCATCTCAGCTGCCGTTAATTTGCTCTCATATTTCTTATACGCTGGCCAACATTGTGAACCATACGTAAGCGCCGGACGCACAACTGCGGTGTAGAGCTTTCCTTTCAGTTTAGGGCGCATTTTTCGGTCACAGAAAATGGCGGACTTTTCTCGCCACTTCATCTGCCCCACGCTTACGCGATGATTGATGTCGTCATCACAGTTTGCTTTGCTATTGATCATAGACCCCAGGTACTTGAACTTTTCACACTTTGGAAGCACCTTTTCATTCAATTTAATGTTTGAAATTGGTTCGGGTGGGTCAGAGAATGGTCAGCACATGTACTCTGTCTTCTTCCACCGGCAATAAAAAGAGGATTAGCGGAAACGATTAAAAATAAATCCCAAAGGGGCTCCACCGGCGAAGTATTGGATTAATTTGACACGAGCACTTTTTTTCTCTCATTTTGGCTCTCGAAAGAGAGTGGCCATGTCATTTTGAAGGAGCAAAAAAAAAAGATTTCCGCTGTAGAAACCCCAATAGGAAAGATATTTTTGACAGATTTGTCGTACATGGACAGTTTTAGTTTGCTTTTTTGATTCTCAAACTGTTACAAAGGTGCATAAAATAGGTTTATGCATATGGTGAATGAGATCTACGAGAGGATTAATTTTTAATCGTTTGCCGAAAGGATTAAAATTTGTATTTGCCATACGCGTGAATTGTAGAGGATTTGATGAAGACTTATATTAATCGGGGATTAGTGCCCGGTGGAGACGTGGTATCAAATTAAAAATCGATTTAAGCTTGCTTCGTGTATTTCGCCCTAATACTATGTCTCCACCGACAATAATAAGAAGATTAGCGGGAGACGATTTAAAATAAATCCTAAAGTGGCTCCATCGGACAATATAGCATTAATTTGACACGAAAACTCTCTTTCTGTCATTTTGGCTCTCAAAAGAGAGTGGCAATGTCATTTCCCAGGAGCGAAAAACGATTTCCTTAGTAAAAGTAACAATAGAAAACGTGCTTGTGACAGAGCTGTCGAACGGGGACAGTTTCAGTTTCCTTTTTTGATTCTCAAACTGTTACAAAGGTTTGTGAACAGGGTGAATGGGATTTATGAGAGGATTTATTTTTAATCGCCTGCCGATAGGATTTAAATTTGTATGGCAAATCGCGTGATTTGTAGAGGATTTAATAAAGATTAACATAATCAAGGATTAGTGCTCGGTGGAGATATGGTATAAGATTCTATAGGAGCGGTCTCTCGACTCGATTAGGATATATGGAATTTGACAGCTGTGGCCATACTGTCGAAACTTAATCCGTCCGAATTGCTATCCTTTGTTCACACAGTTTTGCAAAACGGGGAGCTATAGCGATCAATAACGTATGTGCAAATGGATAATATATTTAACTTTAAATTTAACTATATACTGAACTATCAATAAAATCGTAAATATTTTCTTGTATTACCAACTCAAAGAACTAAATTTCAGCCGAAAAAATCAAACTCAGCATCAAGGCCTAATTTTGGATGAACAAATTAAGAATTTGTGTCGATCCCTTTACGTGGCTGTTGGAGTACAACCGTATTAGAATGCGATCGAGAGTTTTCAAATGAGTTTTAACCAATAGGAATGTAGCTATATGGAGTAATTTATAATGCCGGCGTTACCGCTCTCTCGCACGCCGCCGATGGCATTAGAAAAGCTCTCACCGAGGTCGACTATAATGAACAATCATCATTTGCTGTTGCGAGTTGTAACATGATGTTGAATAGATATTTTTTCTCGAAGCTAAAACTTGCTGTAAGGAATAAACCATACATGTGTAATATAGTCGTGAAATTTTGCAAATTATGTTATGTCTTGTCACTTTGCAGTCAAAAGTGTCGTTGTGGTTTCCCGCTTTCAATGTGTGCCTATTCAACGAACGATTTTTTTTTTGTCTCGCGTTGACGTTGGCACTCTGGTGTGACGCTGACGCGCTTGTAGCGCAAAAGCTTTTCAACTCCAAATCGCCGTCTTAAAACTGCTTCAATAAAAATTTTACTACAGCCTTCGCTTGAGCTTAAGTGGCTTTTAACATGTACCTAAAATCGGCTTTTTGAGTAAGTTATGACTTTAAACACTTTGTGCACAATCACAAATGTTCCATTCTCTATTTTAAACATTTTTTTTTTAATATTTAACAAATCAATTTCATTAGATATATAAACTCGACATTAGTGTGTAGATATGCTTAATTTTTTCTACCTATTTTTTTCTTTTTATTATAACTTTTCAAGATAATACATGCCTTTAATAAATAATAATAAATTCATACATTGCCTTAAATATGCCTTTTTTACCATCAACATTGAACTTGTAATTCAACGGTTATAAGTATTTCATTAAAAAAAGGTGTTATTAAGGTGTTATAAAAGGTTAAATGCGTTCTCATTTTTTTCATGTACTTTTTAAGTGTACTAAATTTCATCTTACCACTACTCACCGTTTAAAATTTACAACAGGTGGTAAATTTTAGACATAAGAGATAAGAGTTCCTTTTTCAAGTTTTTCGCTTCGGTTTTTTAGTGCGGAATGTCATCTTGAATTTTGTAAAGCCCTCAGAAGCTTCGGTATCAGGCCAGAATATCAACTTCTTCTGGCAGGCAAGACCTAAGGAATAGCGAGCCGGCAAAAGTTAATTCCATTCCAGGCAACAGCATCGGTTGAACCTGCCAAATAACTCCAAATAGATTTAGGTCTTCCTCTATGGCTTCCTCTTTTTCTTCCTCTAAGGCTAGAAAAACAAATATTCGTTGCTAACTGGTAACGGGCTTAAATGACGTCTTCTTATACACTTAATTCCTAGAGCTGCAACGCTTACGTTAGGGAACATGCTAAAGGTTTTAGTGCCTCACCTGTCACCCCGTCATAATAAGGTTGTTCTGGAAACTTTCTGTACCTAAAGAATCCTTAAATTTAGACGAAAAGTGAACTGTGGTAATATGAGACGGTTTTCTTTTAATGGATTATAAAATGTATCATCACACCCTATTTAATTTTTTTAATTTCTACATTTGTTCTCAATAATTTTGCGAAAGCAAATATTTTTTTGCCGCATCAGTTGACAATATCAAAGCCACACTCATCACTCGCTCGGATACATTTGCGTTTGACAATTAACACGTTCATACGTGGTATTAACTTATTTCTGCAACCGCCATTCTGCCTGATGGATGATGCTTCAAAAGGATCTAGGTATCCACCCTGCATTGATGGTCAGCCATCCAAACAAACAATCATCCAAATAAACAAAATGCGGGTGAGATTTCGCAAAAGGATATCCATATAGACCTGCAACGCGGCGCAAAATGCGATTTATTTCATCCTTTTAGCTTGCAGAATAATTGAAAATGATGAGTACACGCTGTGTCCTGATGAGCAGCAACCCTCTCGTCTCGGCTTTATTCCAATCAATTTTCCATTCAAACATTGTGTATTGATTTTTGTTTTTCATTCTGCTTTTCCTGTTGGAAGCTCAAAAAAATTTTTTTCAGTAACCACCGCTGAAAATCAAAAAATTACAGATCATCACAGATTACGTTGATAAAAGTCCTTTGCAGTGAATATTTCGCTGTTTTTTTTTGCAAAACCCCAGTCAAACAAGAGGGCTTAGGATACTTCAACTGAAAAAATGAACCATCATATTATGTGTGTGTGTGTGTTTGTGTGAGATGTGCGAAAATGACGAATAAAGGGAGGACACATGAATATATTAATTAAACTGAAAATCTTTCCGCTTTCAATCATTCACAGCCCTCGGGAATGCACATCATGTGGTTAAACGCGATTTGAACCCTTTTGCAATACAGACAGCAACATGCATTCCTTTTTGGTGGTGAATGAGATGGGAACAGGGCGTGAGTCCTTAAAAGCATTCATTTTCACAGAGTTCGCACGTTAGATACGTGTATTCAAATCTAAACGGATGGTTTTTCAGGTAGTGCGGTTGCAGCAGGAATTCGGTGGGGTTCTACAAAAGTTTAAATTCTTTCGATTCTTTTGAAACTATTTCGATTGATAAAATACTGATCGATTAAAGCCGCGAGTTTCCACGAAAAAATCGACCGCATCTTTCCGTGGAAAGGATGCAAAGTCACGATACCGAAAAGCCCGCAGTAGTTAGACAACATTTTAATTAAAAACGTCAACCCCACCCGCTTGTTCGAAAATGACGAAACACCCTGTAAGCTGTAAGGGGTCTATTGCCACATTCGTGCTGAATCTATAATTCCTATAAAAATTATGTCATGCAGTTCCATGCAATCTGCCACTCCGCCGCCCATCAACATGCACTTGTATATCTGCCCAAGGGTACATATTTGATTAGCACCTCCCCAGTTCCATGCGGAAGGCGGAAGGTAGCAACCCTTAGCTCGGTATACTCGCACAGTATCACTCTCAAGTTAGTGGCGCCGCGTCGCTTCATTTGAAACTTCTTATCGTATTTTAATTGAAGGGGATTTCGGTGTTGCCACGGCAGCCGTCGTTCGACTGTTGTACAAACACTACGAACTCCTCCCCCAACACATGAGCAAACAGATGTTGGGTGGGAGGAATGCTTAATGGCTGGGGTATTGCTCTGTGCAATTTTCTTTATAGTAAATTCAAATATCCTAGAGTGAACACATTCAAGGATGTTTCGATTTACTAGCGGTGTATGTGCGGATTTACCGTCGTTCGGCTGGCGTTTGCTCTGGATGGGGAAGATTGACAAACGTAAACTCATTGTCTAGAGGTATCAAAATATCTCCAACGTAATTCGGTTGTCTGTGTTGCATTTGCATATTGCGCTGGTTTGACTTGAGCGATTATTTTGCAGGGACAGGAAGATTTTAAGCATATTTTAGCTCTATACCCAGAGAAAACGGAAGTGACAGCTTTTCATTAGAGTAGGTGCCTATGTTCTTGGCAGCGCAAACCTATTAAGTAAGCGATGACTTTTAAGGTTTCTATCTATTTGTAGCGTGTGCAATTTTGGACAATATTGGATAATATCCTCCCGTTTTTAGGTCGAAAAAAAAATTTTCCTAACACTCGGCACAAAGATTAGGGTTCTCAGCCGACTCAATACTCCTTTTTGAAGCCTTTTTCCAGGGTAGGTTTTTGGAGACTTGGCGTTCTTCTTTTTTTTCGACTGACCAGGGTGATGTTAGGACTTCTGCTTTCTGCCTTCGTCTTGAAAAGCCAGCGAAGAGGCAAAATTTCTTGAAGAAGTTTTGTTGGGGTAGGCTTGAAACATTGTGAGGTGTGGGATGTATTACTGCTGCAGCAAGTTGGAGCGAAGAGGCAATTGAACAAGCGCGAAATAGCGTTGAAGAGGGAAAGGGGGAAATTCGAAGAATAACAAGTTCCGAATTTGAAGTAATACTGTCGGCTGAAAAAGCTACAGGTTGGGGCACTTCAACTGCCGCCGAGTCTGATATGCTAAAGAAGTGGTCTGGAATAGCTTGAGGATTAGAAAGGTAGATTCCTGAGGCCCTAAATGTTGAAGCGCCATTTCCAACGGATGCTGCTTTCTCCCATGCATTCCCAATTTAACCCGACCTGATGCATCGAAATGATTCTGTTTTTATGATGGTTCATCTATAAAACAGCTTTGGCCTTTGTTATGGAAAAAAGTTTTTAATGGCTTGGAAAAACTTCTGCGCAAAGGCTGCAACGCTTCAGTAGTATGGCTGGGTAAGCAGAGAACAATGATGTCGTTGTTTTCAGCAAATTCGAGCATCTCGAAGCCATTGCTGTGAGACGTGTGATGTGACCATCCAAGATTAAAAGAATCTTATCTGCAGGTTTCCGTGGCATAAAGTGTTCATTTATCCATTTAAAAAAATGTTCAGCATTTATGTAGGATGATTTTTTGCTCATATAAATTTCGGAGCCACTTGGTAAGCCATTCATGAATTCTGATTTTTTGTTTACTCCTTTCATTATCAAAAAAATAAATAAATAAATAGAGTGGCGCAACAGCTCAAGGTGAACCAGGGCCAACTTCTCAACAATGTATGCTGGTGCGTTAATTTCTTTACATACAAGGGGACCTACAATTTTTTGCCGAATCCGAACGGCTCTTTGAGAAGTTTTTCAAGACAAATGATACTCTCGGAGGGCTTGTCAGACCCTCGCGGAGGTGGGGACCGTGAAAAAGAGCAATTCTTTTTTTTTTTCAGGTGAAGATGGCAGGGTTCGAACCCAGACCTACCGCGTAGTAAGCACACACACTAACCACTACGCCACGGCACCCCACCCCTTTCATTATCAAAACGGGAGGTAAAAAGATACCCTCCGCATAACAACACGCTACAACGGTCATATTTTCTTCTTTCTTCTTAGCAGTAATTACATGAACGTTGTTAACACCTTTTTGCGTCAAAAACCTTCCCCGGTTTATGATTTAGTTGTGATCCGCTTTTATCCATATTAAATATGTTACCAAGCTTGTCCATTAAATTGTTTTCTTTTAAAACTTTCTCAAGAACTTCAAAAAAGTCATTTGCTGCCGATCTGTTCATATACCTTGAGCTCGGGAAAGAGAAAGTCCTTTGGCCTGTCTCAGCGAAATGTAGTGAAATACATAGCCAAGCATAGCCAGCTTGTTTTGTAGTGGTGTTAATTTTATTTTTGACATTCATTTTCTCTGCTAGCTCGAACGTCAAGCTTCGAACACCTTCTCCGTCAACGACGCTACTTTTTTTCTTTGTTTTGCTAGCTTTTTTTCGTCCTCTATTCCAAGACCATCTGTCATCTGTCCGTCCGTCCGTCTATATGTCACATGTTTTTAGGCCTTAAATTTTGAGCTAGGGTGCTGAAACTTCGTACCTAAGGTCCACGTCATGCAAAGCAGTACAAGTGTAAAAATTTTTGAAATCCACTCAAAGACACGCCCTCAATCGGTCTAAATGTGCAACTACCTCCAGAGTTTTCAAAACTGTAAGACGTTCTAAAGGGCTGAAATTTGACATTTGGCATCTCCTAATGAATGTAAGACACAAAAAAGACCTCCTCCTCTAGTGGGCGTGGCATCTATTTTAAGGGTAAATTTTCAAATGCAGTTTACTCAAAGGGGTGGGGTGCCGTGGCGTAGTGGTTAGTGTGTGTGCTTACTACGCCGGAGGCCTGGGTTCGAATCCTGCCATCGTCACCTGAAAAAAAAGACTTGTTCCTTTTCACGGTCTCCACCTCCGCGAGGGTCTGACAAGCCCTCCGAGAGTATCATTTGTCTTGAAAAACTTCTCAAAGTGCCGTTCGGATTCGGCAAAAAATTGTAGGTCCCTTTGTATGTAAAAGAAATTAACACACCAGCATACATTGTTGAGAAGTTGGCCCTGGTTCACCTCGAGTTGTTGCGCCACTCTATTTATTTATTTTTTAGTTTACTCAATATTTTTGCTCGAAATTTAAAGAAATTTGCATAATATTTTATGTAGAAAACGCTCTGTTCCACATTTTGTTTATACCAGACTTTCGGCCGCGCCCAAATTTGGAGGCAGAATTGAAGAAAAACCTAAAATTTTCCAGAAAAACTTAATTTTGGGTGGCCTTGAGCCTAATTTAGGAAACCATGAAACAAAAAAGTAGCAGGTTAGGTAAACGAGACTTCAGTCCAGATTTCGATAACATAAAGTTTCTAGCCACGCCCCCTTTTAGGGGACGATTTTTCAAAAATATTGAATTTGAACCAAAAAAATTCATTTTACGTACATTTAAGTGTAATCTGGAAATATCTGCGGAAATATCTTATAATTATTAGTTTTGTAATTAGGTTGGACCACGCGGTGGGACCACGCCACTTTTCGAAGTTTGCATTACTTATAAAATGTCAAAAAATAACTATGCCATCAGCATTTTACAATGTGGGCTAGGATGGGGTAGTCAACGGTCCGTTCTACGGACTGTAACTTCTGCGTACACACTGTAGCACTTACTCACTGGTTTATTGTATTCATTTGCATACCTAACGCACTAAAAGCAAAAATCAGATTTTCGCACGGATGACTAGATATTTGATTTTTCGGGTGCGGCATCTCTCCCGACGCAGCATCTCTCCCGCAATTACCCTATATGTGACCATCTCTAATTTTTAAAAACTCCTTAGTTTTTCAAGTCTTAGTCTTAGTTGAAGCTTTGGTTAAAGCGCACTAATTAAGGTGCTTACTTACTTACTTAAGGTGGCGCTACAGTCCGGGGTGGACCTGGGCCTCAGCCAACAAGCTTCGCCAGCCAGCTCTGTCTCGAGCTAGCCGTCTCCAGTTTCGCACGCGAAGTTGGCTGAGGCCCCCTTTCACTTGCGTGCGCCACCTGAGTCTCGGTGCTCCTCTACCGCGCCGTCCCTGCGGTGTGGATTCGAAGATTTTCCGGGCCGGGCGTTGGTGTCCATCCGCTCTAAATGACCCAGCCATCGTAGACGTTGTGTTTTGACTCTTTTGGCTAGGTCGGTATCGCCGTACAGCCCGTACAGTTCGATGTTATATCTCCTCCTCCACTCTCCGTCTATGCAGACGGGACCGTAAATTGGCCGAAGAATTTTTCTCTCGAAGCAGCCTAAAGTGTTTTCATCCGCCTTTGACAGGGTCCATGCTTCTGCACCGTAAAGCAGGACTGGGATCATGAGGGTCTTATACATGGACACTTTAGTTGCTCGTGAGAGGGCTTTGCTACTCAATTGCCTCCTTAGCCCAAAGAAACAGCGATTGGCAAGAGTTATCCTTCGTTTGATTTCAGCGCTGGTGTCATTGTCTGAATTTATAGCGGAACCCAGGTAGACAAAGTCCCTAACTACCTCAAAATTATAGCTGTCGATTGTAATGTTTTGTCCAAGACGTCGGTGTTGGGTGTCTTTTTTCGATGACAGCATATACTTGTTTTTGCCCTCATTGACTGCTAAACCCATATTCGCCGCTTCCGTCCCAATACTCACGAAGGCTTCACTGACATCACGCTTTGTTCTACCGATTATGTCAATGTCTTCTGCGTATGCGAGTAGTTGAACGGACTTTTGAAAGATTGTACCTCTGGTGTTGGCGCGAGAGTTCTGCACAATTCTCTCAAGTAAGATGTTAAAGAAGTCGCATGACAGCGCGTCGCCCTGTCTTAATCCATTTTTGACATCAAAGGGGTCGGTGAGGTCTTTGCCGACCTTGACGGAACAGCGTGAGTTTTCCATCGTCATCCTGCACAGACTGACGAGTTTGGCAGGGATGCCAAAACTAGACATTGCGCTATATAGATCGTCTCTATAGATGCTGTCATACGCGGCTTTGAAATCGATGAAGAGGTGGTGTGAATCGATTTGGAATTCCTGGGTTTTCTCCAAGATCTGCCGCAGTGTGAATATTTGATCGATGGTGGACTTTCCTGGCCTAAAGCCACACTGATATGTGCCTATCAGATTGTTGACAAACGGCTTCAGGCGTTCAGACAGTACAGCAGAAAAGATCTTATATGCGATGTTAAGAAGACTTATGCCTCTATAGTTGGCACAACTCAGAGGGCCTCCTTTCTTCAGGATCGGGCAAACAATGCTGAGGTTCCATTCCACTAATTTAGGTACCTATGTGACATTGTTTTGTAATTTTCTTTGAGGCTGCAAAAAAATATTTTTCTTTACATCGACCCAGCCTAATTTTTTAGAAATTTTAGCTTAAAATGACTGTTTTTTAATAAATATTATAAGAAATTTTACAAAAAATTTGTGGGCGTGGCTCTACAATTTTGGGTTAAAAAAAAGTGATTTTTTAGGTAAAAAGCTGGAGCTTTATTCCGTAATGCATGCAACCACCTAGCTTAAAGCATTCAACAGTTATATTTTTATAACCCGCCCACTTTTTAGAGGCGTGTCAGTTTTCTTTTAAGGTAGGGTAGGGTAATGATAAAGCAGTTTAACTGACCATGCATATCGGAAGGGCTTGCGACAAAACCAGAAATTCTCAAAGCGTGCGATCCAAGCTATATTTGGATGGTATTCCAAATATAGCTCTTAAAGCAGCGGTTTAATCCAGAATAACCTTATTTCTTGATATGTATAACGCCTGTTTGAATGACGGAGTTTTCCCTGGTCGTTGGAAGCAACAGAGACTCGTGCTGCTACCTAAAAGGCTAAGACCCGCAGGAGACTCTTCAACCTACCGGCCACTTTGCTGCTAGACAAGGAAGAGAAAATTCTTGAACGGATCATGAAGAAACTGGCATGGCAGTTTGTCAGAACGCCAATATGGTATTCGAAAGACGCACTCGTCTATTGATGCCATAAGGGCAGTAGCTAGTTGACTCCACATTTGAAAATTTTATCTTTATCCCAGTTTTTATAATGTTGCAACTTTTGACAGACTAAATAATGCGGATTATATATTTTACGGATGAAAGAACAGTTGCGTCTTATGTGCACGTAAAAACATCTGGCCCCTGAGGAGATTTGAACCCGACCCAAAACATTGCTGGATAAACACTCTCCCAGTGAGCCCCCAAGTCACATAATTTAGACTTCTTTTAAATGACCTCAAAATGATTCTTTCTTAAATGTATTGACAATGAAATAGGTTCTATAAGAACTCGCTATAAAGTGTAAAGTCGTTCTTATAAGGGGTTTGTTAGGGTCTCGTTACTTGTATGTAACCAATTTGACGGGGAAGATAACTGTGACCATTTTTCAAACGTTTCCTTACTTGGACTTCAGAATGTTGATTTTGTCTTGAGAAGACAAATCTTCTAAGCATATTCTTTGCGAATGTCCAGCTCTCGATGAAATTTTCCAGACAATAAATGAATATTTAATACTTTCTCTTCTAGAAAACCCATCGATAATATACTGTATGTAGAAAATCAACTGGACTCGTGTTATTCTGACGTTCACGGCACAGAATATATCAAGGTCGATTTGCAATACTTCGCAACATTGCTCCGGGATTCGTTACAAAAAGCAAAGTTGTATTTAAACCGAAAAAAATTCTAGACCTGCTATTATTTCCTAAAAGAGCAATGGCGTGGTTTGTCTAGACATTACTTTCTCTACGGCTGAGTCTATATAAATTATGCTATGTTATATTGCAAAATTATGGCGGCCTTAATTTTTTTTTTGCGTACAAACCTTGGAAGCCTATTTTTTCATGTGGCTTTTAACATATTTTGCTCGTACAGATGCAATATCGGACAACCGCTATTAAATTTTCGGAAAAAACCTCCGTCAATATTCTGTCAAGTTTCAACGAAATAAAGTTAAAGCTGGAAAATTATAGGTATTGGCTTAGGTGAACCGCGTTGGACGTAAATAAAATACATGGACTTCTGGATGTAAAGATGAAACGACTAATTTTTGGCTTTTTAGGTATGCAATACATTTTGTGAGCACCATGAGATTTAAAATGGAGGTACCTGTAGAACTCCCCGCAATTGATAAATTACAGAAAAGGACATTTGCAGCTGTATGTGTCCTTTGTACGCGAAAAAAGGGTTTAAGTTTTACCCATTTTAAGGATTTTATTGGGACAAGCTTAGAGTGTTGTCGGTTTTCATTAAAAACCTAACCAAATGATCTTTGCTTATATTGGCGAGACATTTAAATTCTATAGCATTAAAAAATTAAGCTTAGTTTCTCGTTTTATCAACTCTGGATTGGTTTTCTCTCATATTTATCTAATGCAAACTTGATCTAATGCATCACAGGGGACAGAAGAAACAAACTTCCGCCTCGTATGACGAACTGGGCCTTGCATAAAATGAATTCCTTATTTCTCTGTCATTTCCTCACCAAGAACAAAACCTTGAAACTTAAGATTCATAATGTAGAAAAACATAATCTAACTCAGAAAAAAAAAAACGCATCCCATGTCTTTCCATGGTCAATACAACCATTTCCCTTCCAGCAAAAAGTCCTCGTCGAAAATGCTACAAGAATTATATCCTTTGTTTGCTCATTGCATGAAACTACAGTTAAATCAAGATATCTAAGTACAGAGGGAAAAGAAAATTTCACATTTCCAACAAGTACGAAAAAAAACGCTAAATTTCACAAGAAAAAAACGAAACGAGAAATGAAAATGTCTTAAAGGAAGGTATAGGATAGAACAAGGATATAATAACATTACCGTATCACTTGCCTGCTGTAAGACTTGTATCGTGTTCACCGTTGTAATATAGTACTTCACAGAACGCTAACGCTAAGTCAGCTTGTTTTTTTTATACTCAGCCGGATTTTTTTTTCTTGGATACTCCTGTGTCCTTAATACATTATTGTTGTCACTTTTAGGACAAAAAGGCAAACATGCTTTGATTGTCATCGCCTGGCTTGTGTAGAAAATAGAACAAAAGACTTAAATTACATGTGTTCTCGCGTTCTCGCAACATGTCCTATAAATATTTATAATAACACTCTGTGCGCAAAGGATATATACAAGGATACATACAGCAATTCAGCAACAGAACAAAATTCTAATTTATTTTGCAAGCTATAAAGTTTCACCTGAGTTTGATAAGGATCATATTGTTGTGTATGCCTTGCTACTGTTTGTGTATATCTTGGCAACGAAAAGCATCTGATGGTTGTTGCAAATGGGATCTCGACTGAAAATCAAATGCCTCAAGGATTTTTTTTTTTTTTTGCTTTTTTTATCTAGAAAAACCTATATTGTGTTTGGTGTGGTAGGAAGTTGGGATATAATCTCTGTGAGATCAATATTGGCTCCAAGGGAAAAACCTTTAAAGGTTAAAAATTTAAATAAAAACCAATAGTTTTGTCATTTTGTCCAGGATATTTATTTTTAATTTCCTTTTCCGAGATGTGTATAGACGCCGTTTCTAAAGAAAAAATTCTAGGTAACCTGCCCAAGGGTAACCAAACCATGGGAGTAACTGTATTCAATTTATTGAGAAACTGTCATGTAGGTCCGGGTCAATATTCGAGCTTCAAAATTGATGCTGACTGACGTTGAAAAATTCATCAGCTTGATTGTGAAAGTTATTGGCACTTTTTGCATTTTCTGTAAAGTTCTTTTTGAGGAAGTCTTTCAGTGCGGAGTCTTTCACTCAATTCAGTTATAGCTATCTTGCGAAACAAGCAGTAAGGTAGCTTCTATACGAAATTTGGGATCGACGGTCTACACTTGAATAAGGCAGCGAGGGAACAGAGGTGTATAGGCGATTTGCAGCGGCACCCAGGAGTTTGCTGGCAGCTCTTAAACCAAGATCCGGAGTCAATGATTTCTTTAAAGTTTTTGTATTGAAAATTATATAATGATTTTTCCATGTTTCCACCGGACACTTAATCGCGGCTAACGTAAATCTTCTTCAAATCCCCCACAAATTTGAAGATCACGGTAAAGAGTGAAACCACCTAGCGCAAAGATTAAAAATAAATCGCCTCATAAATCTCATTCATACACCTGTGTGTATTTTAGCTCTTTTTACACATCTTTGGCTCGGTTTTTGCTTAAAAAGGGAAAAGGAAAAAGCATGCGTTTGACTGCTCGGTTACAAATGTAAGTTTAAATATGATTTTCAGACGAACTTTCTTTCACTCCAACCAAAATGACAAGAGATGCTTCCATCAAGTAAATCTTAAAATGTTTGTTCGGTGGAAACAATTCGTGATTTATTTTTAATTTCACAAATAATTTAATTTATTTCTCTATTATTCGGGAAATTCGGACAAATAATGTGAACAAATGTTGAAAAGTGAACAAATAATTCACAATTTTAATGGCCGGTGAAAACAGTGAAGTTTAGGGTAAAATATGTGTCTTGTGTAGTTTCCTACTGTCGAGAGGTAGTTCACCTCTAACATCTCTGAGATTAAGGTGTAAGCAAAAGATATTTGCTATTGCAGTGCTTTGTTGAAGGCTTTTGGGATTTTTTTTGTACATTTCTAAACTTTATGAAGGAAAAGAAAATTCTAGCTGAGCTGTATTCACAAACAAGCTTTGGCTGCTCGAGTTCGCCTGTACGATTTCAATGTTACGATTTCAACTTAAGATGGAATCGGCTTCCACGTTTCGCTTGGCAACCGTCAAACCGTCAGAATTTTTTTTTAATAATAATAAATATCAAGGAAAAAAAAACAGATTCAAATCCAACGTATCGTAGCGGGTCGAAGACGAAGTAAATGCTTGGCTTTCAGCTTTATAGTTTTGCTTAGCTGGAAAGTCAAGAAGCTTTTCGTCACGATGCTTTTTGTGACGCTGCTTTTCGCCTCGAATTAAGTTGACTACTATTCGATGAATATTCATTCAGCTACCTTTTATTTCAAGGACTCAGACATCAGACTGCCGTTCAATTGAATAGGGTCAAAACATACTTTTTTTGCTTTGTGACTACTAAAGCCCCATGATACTTTTTTGTTTTTGCATTCTTTTCTCCAATAAAACTAAAAACCATCGCTTTTCATCCTTGAAGTTTAATTAAATGTTATGTTCCGTTTCAAGAAACAAATTTCCTTTTGCACATACCCACTTATGAATGTAAAAAGCTTCTAGCTCTCAATTGAACAACGTTTTGTAACACCTGAAGGTTTCCAATAAACTTAACTTTGGCAATAACTTATAAACTATGTCTCCACCATACATTACTCTTCGATTAAGATAAATCTTCAACTTAACTTCTTTGAATCACGAAGAATCACGATTTACCATACAAATTCAAATCCTCTCGACAAGTAATTAAAAATAAATCTCCTCGTACATCTCATTCACAGTTTTAACAAACCTCCTCGTACAAATAAATTACCTCCTCGTAAAAATAAATCTCCTCGTACATCTCATTCACAGTTTTAACAAACCTCTTTAATGACAGTATAAATTATCTTTCTGCACACTTTTATAACAATTTAACACTTAAAAACTAAATCTATTCTAACGTTCGTGCAATGGACTTTGGAGACAAATTCATGTTTATTTTTTTTTATAAAATTGTGCATTTCAAAACTTTCAAAGTAATTTAGCGTAATTTAGCGGCGATCACTTCCTTAATAATTTCAATTAATCAAAAAGATATAAGTTGCTGTCATTAAGTGTAAACCATTTTGTGTTTATTTTTTGACTATTCGTCTTAAACAATAAGTTTAAAACAGTTTTAACACAAAATTTATACAAACTGTTGGAAAAAATTGGAAATAAAAAGGTAAAATCAAAGCAGAAACTTTGACAGTTTTATCATGGAAGCCTTTTTAAGCCCAATGACAGAAAAACTAAAAAGTGGCAGCTCTATACGGCACCCGTGGGCTTAGTTACCTTGACGAGCACAATCTTTATTTATTTTTTAAAGGATTTTAATATGTAGCTCTAAAGATTAAAGGATCTGGCCTGGTAATCTCTTATAGACTTAGTGCGATCCACCCGGAATCATCTTTTTGGCTCAGGATAATGTGACAGGAGAGCTATAAGATGGCAGGTTTATTGGGCATCTGCATGGTTTATTTGCCCTTTTGTTCACGATGACATCTGATTTTTTCAAAGGCTCAGGGAGTCCCTTATGGTCAAATGAACACAGAACAATGACGACCTGGTTAAGTTAACTCGGTGAAATGAGGGAGGTCTTTTGTCAAGTGCGCAACTGAAAGCACTTAGCTGTAGGGATCGGACTAACTGAAATCGAATGTTGCGGCCACGTCAACCCCGAACTGTAGGCCTATAAGAGAAACGAAGCTCCTTTCACAACAGAAACTCGTGAAACCACCATTTCACTTTGGGTGAGCTATGATTTTCGTAACCAACAAAGTTCTTATGGAGCATTGCGCTGTGGTGATTATTTTTTCGAAACAAGTTATTTACTCCGTATTCCCAACTTTAATTTGGCATAGAAAAGCACGAAATTGAGTTCGAGTTCGAAAAACGAGAAACAACTGTAATTTGTCAATGGAAATTTACTTTATTTTGTTGACCTAAACCGACTATTATTCCCAATTGTAATTGACAATAAAAATCAATTTCTGCGGTTATCCTGAGGTTACCATCATAACTCGGATGACTTTTTACACAAAAATAGCCTTAAATACAAAACTTTTTGTATATATAGCTTCATAAACAACTCTTATTTGAATGTGGTCTCGTAGTTCGAGGCAAACTTCGGCAAACCGACTTGCAAACCGGCACTTGCATAAGGGCTTATTCTAAGACATGCGCCTCATATACGCACATGCCCCCACAGAGGAGAAAGATAACGACGCCAAGTCAAAGAAAAGTCGTATGTTCTACACAGTTCCCGCATCTCAACATCCGCAAAGGGATTATTGCGATCGACGCAAGACACTCGTCCAGTATCATGGACGTCGGAGATGGATGAGGAACTTTGCTGTCGGAAGACCACAGAGCAACGATTGCAACGTCCCTCTCCAATCGAGTGTCAAAAAAGCCTTTTTACCAAGTCCAATGCCGCCAACTAGAGAGCTGTTACGTGTGTATTTGATGATGAATATTGGTAAGCACTCATTGCCTCTGCAAGAAATGTTTGTGGAGTGAAGCGGCTTGGTGTGGCGGCTGGTGGTGAGAAAAGACCTGCGTGGCTTAAGTCTCCTGGAATTCAAGAAGCCATCAGAGAGGAAAAGAGAGCCAATTCGACTAGAGCGTGGATTCAATGTGGGAACTCTATTTATCGAGCCCGGTTCACTGAGGTGCGAAGAACCTCCAATCGATTACAGATCTGCAAACAAGACATTTTGGCAGACTATTCGTCGGCTCAGAGGAATGAAGTTGAATATCGTGCAAGAGGTTAAATCCAAAGGCGGTACACTTCTTTCAACAGAGAACGACTTCTTACGCAGATAGAGCGAGCACTTTTCGGAGCTGCTCAATCCCCAACAGGGCACTAAAGATGATAATGCCATTGCTGATGAGATTAGGGCGGAGAATAGTCCTAGAGTAGATGAAGTCACTGCCGCGATAAAATCGCCTAAAGTTAGTAAGTCTGCTGGAGCTGATGAAATCTGACCAGAAATGCTCAAGGCTATAAGTCAAAAAGGTGTTAAATGGCTAACACGTGTCATTAAGGTGGCCTGGAAAAGCGGGAATGCAACTAGCGATTGGCAAACAGGAGTTATAGTACCCGCTTTCAAAAAAAGAGGACAAGAGAGATTGCTTTAACTATAGGGGTATATCTCCAGTAAGTCTTCCGGGAAAAGTATTCGCGAAGGTGTTGGAAGCGCGTTCCAGAGCTGAAATCGAGCCTTTGTTGCGGGAAGTGCAATGCGGCTTTCGGCCTGGAAAAGGCACAACTGACCAGCTGTTTACTCTGAAGGTTAGTCTAGAGAAGGCCAAGGAAAAATGCCAAACTCATTTACGCGTGTTTTGAAGACTTGAAAAATGCCTATGACCGCGTTCCTCCGGATAAAGTCTGGCGAGTTTTGCAGGACTATGTACTGAGTGGGCCTCTTCTGAGAGTTATTCAGTCTTTGTATGGGAACTGCAGAAGCTTTGTTCGGATTAATGGCATCAAATCCCAACCTTTCGATGTGTGCATTGGACTTCGCCAGGGCTGTGTTCTATGGCCTCTCCTTTTCATAGCATATATGGACTGGATGACGAGCCGCAGTCTTGGTGACGAATCTTTTGAAATGGCTGGCGTCAATATAAGCCATATGCTTTTTGGAGATAATTTAGCTGTCCTCGCATCCTCCGAGGAGGAACTTTAGAGAGCACTGGATGGGTTTGCGGCCATATGTGGTGAAGGTGGGATGAAGGTAGACATGAGCAAATCCGAAGTGATGGTTGTTTCCCGAACTCCTGTGCAGTATAACCTGCACATAAATGGAGTCCCATTGAAACAGGTAGAGAAGTTTATGTATCTCAGGGTCTTTTTAACGAAAGACGGAAGAAGTGATACTGAGTTATCCTATAGAATTGGCCAAGCCGGAGAAATAGTAAAAAAACTGCGCCAGCCGGTCATCGGGAAATCTGAGCTTGCACCCGATAGACTTCCTAGACAGGTTATGTTAGCCGAGATGCTAGCGCGTCGCCTCCCTGATAGGCCAAGAAACATGTGGTGGGATCAGGTAAAGAACATCTCCGGGACCCGTCTAGGGATCTAGCCGTCTCCTGAGTTGGTGATCAGAAACGATGGAGGGACCATTTAGCCGCTCTCGCTCCGCGACCCTTCTAAGGACAAGCGGTCACCAAAAATTATGATGACGATGATATTGGTAAGCAAGCACATAAAGCTAAACAGGAAGCATTTAAAGCGGCTTTGCAAAAAAGGACTAGAGCAGAGGAGAAGAAACGAACACTGGCTTTTTAGAAAGGAGAGCACGAAAAGCTCGCGGTTGCAGAGATAGAAAGATTCTACAACAGAAATGGGCTCCGAAAAATCTACAAAATAAGTCAAGGGTATAACGCTCAAGTCCAAGGAGGCAGTGCTGAGGATTAAGGAAACCATCTCTGCAGACTGTATGACAACGAATACAAACAAAATCCCGCTGTCAGGCCAAATGAACCATTGGATCAAGGCGCAACGACGGATAACATGAACTATACCACCAACGCGACCTTGATGAAGTTAAAGTAACTATGTCCGGCAGATGGCGTCCTAGCTGCTGAATCTTTCAAATCCACTAGCGATGATCTTGTCGAGCATGAACCATAACTCATCAGCAAAATATGGCCGAAGGAATGCATGCCCAATGAATGGAACCTCAGCATTGTTGGCCCGATCCTCAAGAAAGTAGGCCCTATATGAACTCTGCCAACTACAGAGACATCAGTCTCCCTAACATTGCGTACAAGAAGTTTTCAATAACACCATCGATTAAATATTCACACTGCAGCAGATCTTGTTAAAAACCCAGAAATTGAATTGATACTCACCCCTTTTCATCGATTTCAAGGTCGCGTATGATAGAGTCTATATGAGCCAGGTAGCGCAATGTCTATTTGTGGCATCCCTGTCAAACTCGTCAGTTTTTGGGGGATGACGATGAAAAGCTCGCGCTGTTTAATAATAAAGACCCTTACGGGCCCGTTTGATGTCAAAAAGGATTATAATAAGGCGTCGTACTTTAATGTGACTTCTTAAAAATCATACTTCCTTCAACTAACATAACTCCCGCGCCAACACCAAATACAATATCCGGTACAATACGGAGACAATATTTTTATCATCGGACACCAATTGTAGAATATAAAGGCTCCGAAGCCTGGGCGGCCATTTAGACCGGGTGGACCAATGCAACGCCTCGGCCCAGAAAATTTTCGAATCCAACCCGTAGGGCGGCATAGTCGCGAAGCACTTTCTTCTCAGATGACGCACTAGAGTGGAAAGGGACCTTAAGTCAATTTTGCAGGCAAAACTGGAGATGACGTACAAACTGGAGACGATATCTAACGAGCACAGATTGCATATAAAGTGGAGCAAGCTGACCATGATTTACCTCGAGCTGCTGCGCCTCTTTTTCCTATACTAATACTTCTCGTTCATGCTAGTTTCAAAAGACAAAAGACACAACCTCGAAATTCGCGTGATGGAAAACAAAAACTTCATCACAACCATTGCCAAGGGCACTGCTTTCAGGTCACTCCCTATCCTGCCTTCAGCAAAAAAAGGACCAACCTTTCAAAAGTGTTAAATTGAAAAGGTCATTACGTTTCTTTGTCGAAAGACGAGCTTCCTAATTTGCCCCCTTCACACTATGCCCGCTGAGTGTAAGCTTTGAGAGGTCCTTTTGTGTGCAGCGCGGGTGAAGTTCCTTTTGAAAGGGAACTCTCGTTTTTTTTGTTTTATCCTGTTTTGCTTTTTATCCCGCCTTCTGTTTTTGTTTCGTATACTTTTTTTTCGTTCCTCTCGGTTTCATATTTCGTCATAATAATTTTCCTTTTATCCCGCAACCAATAAACAAAAACACTGAAATTAGTATCCTTTGTCGTAAGGGGCGTGCAGCATATGAATGTAGCTATAGTTACGACAATTCCTGCACCCATACCTTTGCTAAGCTAAAAGTGTGGACAGTTTGGGTCCTGGTATTGGGCGAGTTTTGTGTGAAATCAGACACTTGCTGCTTTTGTTCTTTCATATGAGTGGTCTTTATAGCTGCTTTTGGGGGTCCTGAGGAACGGGTGAGTACATGAAGAAGGACGACATCTATGGTAAAAGGATTTTCTAGGGTTAAATGTCAACAACAGATGTTGTACGATTTTGTACCTAAGAAACGTGTTAATGGTTCAAGGGTAACATAAAACACACTTTCATGCATGTATGCGTACGTGTGTTTTTCGGGCGCACCACCCTCTTGAAAGGACGAAGGATTTCTACATTTCGAAAGATTTCAACATTGTCACGTACGAATCGAAGAAAATCTTCAATAAAATGTAATCACAGGGACTGTCTCCTTTTCGTCATCAATTTTATTTTTCTAATGCGCAACCAAACACTCGTTCGAAAAACGAGTTATACCTACACATTTTATAAATACACTCGGGATCAAAACATTCGAAAGGATGTGGTGGAATGTAGATATTAGAAGTTAAGGATATTGCACGATTGCAATACTCGTAAGCCTTCATTAGAGTCGGGTTGAATTTTTGTCGTTTCGATTTCATATTGGAAACATGATCGTTTGGTCGGGTGCATGGCACTATGTGACCCAAAAGAGTCCTTCTGGCTTTCAAGTATTTTCAATGAATAAATAAATGAAAGTTTCGTTTCGACATTCGCTATTCTCTCCATTTCGCCAGTCACACATTTTTACTCTTTCGATATGGGGTTGTTCTTTCAATAAATTTAATGTCACAGAATATTTAAGTTGATCCCGATAATGTCCAAATGTATATGTGTTGGGCAAGGACATCAAGAATCGCAGGGCACTGCCGGTGTCTGCAGTTAAAAGCAAACACTCAACAGGATACATATACGTATAAGGTTAAATTTCGCAGTGACATATCGAGAGTGGTGGCGATGAGGTGGAAGCATCATCCTTGGGTTGGCGTGGGTGGCAGTATAGTGCTTAAGGTTAAAACCGAAAAATTGTCTCGAAGGCACGTCCTTTCTTAATTTTGTTTCTCCTCCTTCGGTTGGTATAACGCTGGGATTTTGTCGAATTTATTTGAAGGATACGAGCAAATCTACGTGCAGAGCAGAGACGTGTAATACCCTGTACGTATCCAATGGGAAGTGGAACAGGACGGCGACTATGGGGAGCTTGGAATCAAGTGACATCAGCAAAAGTTTTGTTTATTTATTTATTTTCTACTTTGTCCTTCGTCTATCTATTTGCTGGCATCGCTCTTTTGTTGGACTGTGATGTGATATCGGGTCTTTTTTGGGCGAGGTATAGGTTCAGTTTTTTTCTGTTCGAACTATCTCCCTTTTTTGAATCAGTTCGGTAAAAAGGAATCGATTAGAAAGAAGTCGGCATAAAGTTATTCTGTCTTAGGCGAGTGACATGTAGAAGTTATACTAGGATGAGGGTATGATCCCTCCGATTATAAGACATGCGGATTTTATTACATTATTTTGAGTTAGAATAAATCGTCTGAAGAGTGCTGAGATGCTTCTGAGACTAAGAAGCCTTTGATTTTTAAGCGGTGTATACAATCGTGCTGCATTCTGCAATGGAAAATGCCATTGCTGTGTCTGACAGAGGTCGTGAAAAAAACTATGCGCTTGGCCTGTAATATCACCGCGATTAGTGAAAGAGTAAGACGTCAACATTTACTATTAAAATTTACAGTATTAACATTTTTCTAAGAAAAAGATATCGTGCCCCTTCCCGATTGGATTTAAGAGCATCACAGTAAAATGATTATGACTAACTCCTTGGCTGTGGGGTGCCGTGGCGTAGTGGTTAGTGTGTGTGCCTACTACGCCGGAGGTCTGGGTTCCTTTCTTTCAGGTCAGGTTCTTTTTCACGGATTCGGCAAAAAATTGTAGGTCCCCTTGTATGTGAAGAAATTAACACACACAGCATGCATGGTTGAGAAGTTGGCCCTGGTTTACCTCGAGCTGTTGCGCCAATCTATTTATTTTTAACTCCTTGGCTTGGATTAGAAAAATAACCTTTGCACTTTTGTGTCATTGAACTTTTCTCAGACAAAAATCAAGTACCTAATAATTATACTAAATATGAAGTAAGAAAAACATGAATAAATTGAGTTTTTGGAGTTTCGTTAAAACATGAAAATTAATAGTCATACATAGTCCAACCACCTAAGGGTTGGGTCATTTTATGCAGGAAAAAAAAACCCCATACAAACTGAACAAAAATAGAAATTCGAGAGTGTTCACGTTTTGTTATAGACAAAGGTGGAATTTTTAATGATTAATTTTCTGATCTAAAAATCTGAAAAACTCAGAAACGTGCGATGATTGAGGATAAAGAAGACGCTATTTTGTGTCTTCCTTAACTTTGTCTTGGGCTACAAAACACTAGTTAAAGCCTTAGCTGAATAAGGCTTTTCACACCTTTGCTTTACATAAGTTAATTTGTTCACTCTGCGTGACAGCGAAATTCGATTCGTTTCCTCATTTCTGCTCTGTGTGCTTTGCGTTTAGCAGCCTGTGTGTTCGGAGCCTGTGTGTGCGGAGTCCATTGTCGAAGCAATGTCATTGAGTCTGAATTCGCCAGAATTGTGAAGGTTCCGATTATGGAAAAAAAATGTAACCTCGTTTTCCTTTGCTCTAAATACTTAATGTTTATCAGATTTCCGCGGTCCACAGACTCTCGCAGATATTCTGCATTTAACTCCATTGCAAAGATTTTTCCTGGTAATGATTGTACAGGTGGAAACAAGTGAGTAGGGGCAAGTGTCCGTCTGTAACGAGCTTCTGAATACCCTACCCTATTTACCTAGCAGAACTAAATCTGAAAGATTTTTGGCCTTAATTTATGCATTGTAAGTCAATTATTTGTATAGACCACGCCCCAAAAATAGGCGTTGACGAAGGAGGAAATCTTAAAGCTGTAGCTTAAGCCAACGCCTTAATTTATGTTAACACATCTGCTGCATGGCTCACTTAGTGAGTTAATTAATTAACTTTTAACGAATAGGATTATAAATTCAAAGCTAGGTGTGACCACTGCCAGAAGATCTATCAGCAGAGGGGAACCCCGCAAGTTGGAGTCCTCTCCATACTCCTTTGGAACAAAGCGGTAAATGAACTATTGGTAATTAGGGAAGGAGCGGAAAATGGGCGTTGACGAAGGACGAAATCTTAGAGCTGTAGCTTAAGCCAACGCCTTAACTTATGTTAGCACATCTGCTGGATGGCTCACTTAGTGAGTTAATTAACCAACTTTTAACGAATAGGATTATAAATTCAAAGCTAGGTGTGACCACTGCCAGAAGATCTATTAGCAGAAAGGAACCCCGCAAGTTGGAGTCCTGCCCATCCGGGAAGGAGCGGGCTACAGAGTGATCGCTTATGCGGATGAAGTTGCCATTGCCGTTTCGGGGGGGGGCAACTAAATACCTTAAAAGAACACCTTCAAAATGCTCTAAACAAGCTTACAAGATTTGCTGACAGTTGTGGCCTAGTGGTCAACTCCCACAAAACTGAACTCGTCCTCATCACCAGGAGGTACTAAAGCCCTCATATCGACCTACGAAACTAACGATATTATTTTTCGTTAGTTTTGTCATACCTCAGCCCATATTTATTTTTCAAATTGGTTTAAGGAATCCGTGAAAGAAAGAAAATATCAAGAATTGTACGGTGTTCTTAGAACTACAAGCCGATTTCGGATCGGGTATTCTGTTTGGGAGATATTTGCATCAAAAGTTTAGACAAATGTTTAGACATTCTTCACAAATTTAATTTGAAATTCTCAAGGCAACGTGATACTTGTGACGTTCACAGTATTTTTGAATTTTTTAAATTTTTTGGCACAGTATCTTTGGCATAATGAAATTTCGAGTAACTGCAAAGCTGACGAGCTCGCCATGTTTGGCAGCAGTCAAACTTGCCAAAAAAAGACTCGTAAGGCATTCCAATTTCCACATGCAAACTATTGTTGAAACTGGATGAAATAGAAAGAACAAATCTCAGATGGACGGATGGTGATACCTGCCTAGTGACGAAACTCTAGGTGTTTGATCGCTCTTAATAGATCGCATATTAATGCTACAATCGGTGTTACTACAGGGCACTGTCTGATAGGTACTCATGCAACAAAGCTTGGTGTCTATTCCTACACAACTTCGGCAGGAGCTGCACGGATGAGGAGTCTCTGAACATGTCCCGCTCTCTCTAAGAACCGAAATCTTCACCTTTAAAGCTTTCTTTTGTAATGATCTAAGTGATCTTAACTGCACCGGCCCAAAACATCGCTCTCGCTTCATTAATAGCTCAAAATAGTTCAACGAGTGGGAGAAATTTCCAGATCCACGTGGTATCACGATGGACTTATATATGTAGGTCTAAGTGTGTCGCTTTCTTTGGTCCCGAATGCCACTTTAACCTAACCTAAAAAAGCCACAAAAAAAACATTTTTTCTTTTTTAAGAGCGCCCAAGACAAAACTTTGTATCGAAAAAACTTATAGGCAAAGGTATTAACTTTACCAAAATGTTATTTTCAATTTTTTACGTTACATAACTTTATTTAAAGTTAATGAAAGTTATAAACTTTAAAGCTATATAAACATATTTTACATATCGAAATTTAGTACTTTTAAATAAAATATTTTTCGATTTATAACGCAGATTGAATTTTCAAAGAAATAATCGATGGCCATAATCGATGATATGTGCGGTCCAATTTTTGTCGTGTTAGAGGTTTATAGCCAAATTTTTTTTACACCACAATTAAAGCTCGTAGGCTTTGTGAAAAGACCAAAAAATCTTTTAAATATGTGAACTAGTGTGCGTTACGTTCAAGCCAATAGTAGGCTTGACCGTTGGTGGATTTTATCAATTTTAACACTAAGCCTATAGAGTAGTGTCAAAAAAGTGAGAGAGTAGTGCTAATAGAGTAGTATAAAAACCCAACCGTGACCATGATCCCCTTCCCTTATGGATAAGGGAAATACCAAAGCCTCAAGAGCGTACTCTTGAGAGCTTCTCAGTTCAAAACCTTTTCCAATTTAAACGAAATCAGTTTAATTTAATTTTACCCTTTTTAAAGTTTCACTGAATTCCAAGAAAACGCCTGATGGTCCCAAAATAATTACTGCATTGTCCCAAGAATAAATAAAGACACAATTTTCTACCTAATTGCTAGACAGCACCTACTCGAATATCCTTAACACACTCAACATACAATGAGTTCCAGACAATTCCCATAGCACAAACATAGCCATAAATTAATAAAGACTAAGAAAACGGTTAAAACAAAGAAACCATACCCGAGGCAAATAGTATTATGTAGGTGGTATGTGCCCGTAAATGCCAAGGAAAAGGTTCTTAGTCTAAGTCTCCGTCTCAGTCCCAGTCTCTGTGTTAACGTCCTTTTCGTTTTAATTGTTTTTTTTTCCACCAGTTGAAAATTGAAAAATATGCTCTCGGGTTAATGGGATTCCTTTTTGGTGGTAAATAAATTTTAATAATTCCCTATTTTCTCCAGACGTGACACCCTATCCACGAAGAACGTAAAAAAATGTGAATATCCTAAAATCCAGTAGCTCGGACCAGCGGGCTTTCGCTTGTTTTTCTTCTTACCCGCCTTATTGCACTCTTGCGATGCGAATGGCAGAGTGTTCTCGGTTTCTATTAAATTCTTATTCACAGTGTAAGTCGTTAATTTTAATTAGACTAATTTGAGGGCGAAGTTACATCGCAGCAGACAGTAGTCAACGCTGTGACGCTTTCGCTGCGTGAGATTTTTACAATGAATTTGTGGGTTTAATTTGTTTTTGGATTTTTTTTTTCTAAATTGTTCTTCTCTGTTTTGGGGAGGGCTGCGGAACAACACAGTCATCAGGGGAGCAATAAATGCAACATGGTGCAAGGAGATGTTAGACGTGGAAACACAACAAATGATTTGAAGTGTATTGACTTTCCTGTATAAAGGAAACAGAATATTGGAAGGAAACTCGTTTCCTTTAGCAATATTCCTCCTGCTAAAGGAAACGAGTCAGATTATAAGCGCGAACATATTCAACAGGATTCTTCGAATTCTACATGGCCTATGGCTGAATTAAATAAAAAGGCGATCCTAATGATTTTACAGATCTTAGGTGTCTATGGGATGTATTGCTTTTTGTGAGTGCCCGCAGGTGTTGGTGCTCCTTTAATTTTCAGTTCGTATCAAGAAGACATTTCTTATGGGCGTCTGTTTGACTACCTACTCACCCTACAGGCAAAATTAGTTGAACGTAAATTAAAAGAAGACCTACTTTAATACATTTAGCCATATAAAGCTGACCTTAATGAGTATAACTGGGTTGAGCGGATTGTCTTTTCGCCAACCGGCTTTTCTTAATTTTTTTTAAATAAATTGTTCTCCTGTGCTGATAAATTGGCTCCTGTGCTGATGCATAAAGGATGTAGTCTTTGTGCTAAGGCTATTTGATCTATGCATACACATTTGATTACAAAAATTGATTGATTGAAAGCTATTTTACATTATTCATAAATCATAATGTCTATTTACTCGAGACCCTGTTAACTCACAACTGGAGGAAAAACTAATGCTTTGCAGGAGTAGTTCTTAATAGGTTTAATATTAAGCTTCGCCTACGAAAAAACTGATTTCCAGCCTCACCAAAGGCTTCTGCAAACCTACTAAGAAGTAGGTAGAGTAAAGTCGGGTAATGTGGTACAGCGGAGAAAAAGGTGCACTAAAAATCTCTATTCAACCAACATGTTGAAGCAATATTATCTTAGGTTCACGTTAGGCTCAAGCGCGATCGACATAATAAAAAACTTAGTTCAAAGCGTTGGCTTATCGAAAATTTTTCGAATTTAAGCGTGTCAGCTACATTTGCTGAATCATGTCGAAAGCAGGTTTTGAATGGCTCTATGGAATTCCACTCTTAGGTTTTACCAAGCCCACCAATTCAATATCTGTGTTAAAAACTTTAAAAACAAAGCAATTATAGAGCAATAATTTTGAATAAAATATAAAAATTTGTGTTGTGCTCTAAGGGACTAAGAAATGCTTAAGCTAAGTCCTGGTCTCCTTTTGCTCCATGTTCATAGTAGCAAAAATTTCTGGCGTTTTTGGCGAGCCACCATATTTAATGTCGGGGTTCGCTTCATTCGGAACGACCAATAATTTAGTAATCACCACCCGACTTCAATAAAGTTTATTTTGTCGAGACAGTAGCCCAATCAAACACAAACTATATCCTACAGTTAGTGGATTGTGGGTGTTAATTTGGAAGAAATTGGTCACGCACTTAAATTTTGGTTTAAAATTGTTGCCACGTAGCTAGTTCTGACCCGAGTTAAAAAAAATAATCCTGTTGCATCTACTAGCTACCTCCTCCGCGTCATTTTTAGTGTCTAATAACCAAGCCTGGTTCGGCTACTATAATAGCTATCATTGTACCGCCCACCCAAAAAGTGTCAAGAGGTCAACGCTACTATATCCGTGGACTCATCTGAACTCTGATACAGGCCTTAAATTAAGCATAAACAGGGTCGGCTTTAGGGTAGGTGAGTGGGGCGGTATCCTCGGGCGCCCGATTCGGGTGGGCGCCAAATTCTGGGAAGTTATTTCTAATATTTGTAGGAGTGGTAGTAAGTCTCTTAATCTCTTGTCTCTTGTATCTTCTTATACAAATTAAAGCTTAAAATAGTGTTTATATATAGATAGATATAAATTAGATAATATCATTTTAGTGCGCGTGGGCGCGACTAATACACTTCCACACTCGTTCAGTGGTTTGCAGTTTTAAAATATCTTGGCATTCATACAGCCGTTGGTCCTAATGGTATACCCGCCATAGTTCTGAAGAAATGTGTCGCTACGCTGGCTAAGCAAACTTTTCTATCGATAGGACGATAGGGACATCGTCTAGTTTCTTTCCAGACATTTGTGTGACAGCTTTTGCGTAGCCCGTTCCTAAATAAGGCGACTCTACTTCTCCCTTCAATTACCGTCCGATTGCGCTAACGTCTTTGCTTTCTAAGGTCATGGTAATATTGATAAGCCGTGAGCTAAAGATATACCTTGGAACAAAGGCTTTCGCAACAAACGATCCACCGGTGATTTGATGGCTTATCTCACCAAAAAGTGGAATCATTTTTTGCATTTGCTGGGCAAGCCAAATTCACGCCAAAGCATTTGATAGAGTTTGGCACCCGGCGCTTCTTTCAAAACTCAGTGCATATGGAATCGATTCGACTCAGATTGATTCGATTAGAAGTTACCTTTCTAAGCGCTCCATTCGAGTGGTTCTAGACGGCTTTAAATTTGATTGAACCCATTGTATAAATACTGGCATGGCCCGGGGATCCGTTCTGTCTCCAACACTTTTAGAGGTCTCCAACACTTTTTTAACCGCAGCATAAAAAATATAAATAAGAGTACACCATGGGGGCGGGTGCATGGTGTACTCTTATTTGAAGATCTTGCTCTGGTTGAATCATCCTTGTCGGCGCCCGACCACGAGAAATGCTGTGCGACCAGCTTCTTGGTCTCCTCGGATCCAGTTTCTTCCACTCGTAGCAGTCGTAGTCGATTTGCCAGCCCACACCTCCTGTCCACACCACACCCAGACGCCAGAGATTGTGCTGTTGTTTTCCTCGCCAAAGAGGCAGACAGAGGCGAAGGCCTGCTTCCGCATCTTGTCCAAGCGTTGGAACATTCTAGTGATGTGGTTACAGCTCATGAAGACCTTGGCAAGTTCCTGGTTGTACTTGTTTCGCTGAACCAGATGCAATAGTTCTCGGTTTCAAACTTCTCCCAGAGGTGTGGATTATACTTGGCCTCCTCCTTGTTGGAATAGAAGTGCTTGAAGTCGTCAAAGCTGAAGGTGCCCTTGGGTAACTCATCGAAGGGATCCTTTGACTTGGGTTTCAGAGCAAGTGCCTGCGGTATCCAGTTCAGCTGGTTCCTCCTTATTGGGAGTTCCCTTCTTCACCTGTTGTTTCTTTTCTTCCATCTTCTTTTTGGTCTTAACGCCGGCTGCTGCAATAGCACCAGACTTGCACAAGAACACGGCGCCTTGGGGTCATAGTGAAGGGTCTTCTCGCAGAGGACGAAACCCTTGAGGACGGCCTGAACCTGTGGCTGATTGACGATTGTGTTGAACCATCTGTTGAGGTTGCTGTAGGGCGCTCGGAGTGATGGCTCCAGCACATACTGGTACAATTGAAGAAAACGATGTCAAGGCAGCAGCGACATCGTTCTTGGCAGTGCTATTCTAGGCCAATGGCATGATGCCCCAGCAGAGGGGTGGGGGGGGGGGTGCACTCGACGCACTCGAGGCTGGTACAATCTCAGCAAAGCTGATCCACTGCTGCACTAGGGCCTGCAGATATACATTGGAGCAGCGCAGCTGTTGATTAGACAGGAGGTAAGCGAGATGGCATTGTTTTCACTAAGGTACTTTCCGTCAGCTGTTTCAAAGGCAAGAACCTTGCCAGCTGGGAACTTCTTGAGGAATTCCGAAGTGTTATTTGTCTCGCCGAAAACAAAACCTTCGGCCACTTTCACTTTGGCCCAAGAGTATTGAGTAGCTATGAAGCAGCCTTGTAGACACGGAAGTTTTCGAGATAAGAATTTCATGCTACAGTTCATGTAGCCATCGTTGCTGTTTGCCGGAGAGAAAGAAGTTCGACAGCCACTTTTTTGCAGATGGCAGTACTCTAAGTTATTCATACTCGTTCCAAAGTAAACGACCGAGTCCCACGGATATTGAAATGGCAAGGTTACTGTCTAATGTCTCACTCTTTAAATTCCGACATTAACATTATACCACGGTGGACTCTCTCTAACAGAAAGCAATTTAACGCTTCCAAAACTCAAAGCTGACTTTTGTCTTCTAAACAAAACAGAAACCTTCAGCCAATATCTCTTGGATGGCTCTTGCATTGCCGAAACCAACAGGCTTTCTGTTCTCGGTGTGAGTGTCAATGACAGCCTACTTTGGACTGACCACATATTTGATGTGGCCAAGAGTGCTGCGAAGTGCCTTGCGTTGTTAAAGCGATAGAAAAAATATTTCTCACTACCAGATCTAGCAACCATATACAACTTCCACGTCTGGGCAGGTGCAAGACCTGACTGCACTTTCTCGATAGGATCCAGAAGCGAGCGATAAAACTCATAGGGGACCTCCACGCAGCGAGATCACTTTACTCCTTGGATAACCGTCGTAATGTTTTGTGCCTCTCTCTGTTTTATAGTGTCTTTTACAAAGGCTGCTCTACTGAAATTGCCAGCTGTGTCCCACCTCTGAAAGAATTCAATCACAAAACACGTGCTAGAGTAAATGCTCACGATTTCACCCTTGAGCCTAGCTTTGCTCGTACTGCATTCTACTAGAATTCCTACTTTAGAATGGAATCAGGAATCTTCCACGGGAGGTCTTTCCTTCTGAGTACATTTCCTCCCTCTCTCCTTATATCTCTCCATCACTCGCGCTGTGTTAACTCATCATAAGAGTAGCCATAAGCCCTTGAGAAATTATAAAAATAAGAAGCAGCTTTCTTGCTGTTAATGTTGTTTGACAAACTGAATAAATTTTCATTCGAACTATCAAAAGCTTCTTTTATTTTTTCCATCTAGGAGGTAGTCTGTTAAGCAACTGAAATCCCTCATATCATCATTTCAATCATTTCTGACCGCGATTGAGTTTTGATTTGTTGATGAAATCAGATATGAGTTAGATATGTTGGTGTTTGGGCGCATTTTATTTTGAAAACGTCCGTTTCAACAGACTGTTTAGGTTAAGACTTTATTTGTTGACACGCTAGCTTAGGGCTTCGAGCATATGCCAGTTAAACCTCCTAGTTCTCGTAGGGGTGGTATACTGATCTTGCGATGCATCCTCCTCCAAAGGTAAAAAACAGCAACTATGAATGCTAGGATGATCGTACCTTCTATCCCGATTGAGGCTGCGAATCTTCTGTCGAGGTTACCTAGACGTTCGATGTTTTCGATCCCGACGTTATGAATGTATCCCAGATCCAACTTTTTGTCCTGCCTCGTGATGTTCGTCAATACAGGAGGAAGGGCCTGTAGGACCGTTGCAATATGACTCCTAAAGGTTTTGTTGTTCAGTTCGATCGTTTCGTTATGAAGTTGTAATATAAAGGTCCCATCCAGGGGTCTCGAAAGCTTGTTGGATTTGAGCACGCCCTTGAAATTTGTGAGAAAGATAGTGCCCTCGTTGATTAGCTCGACAATTTCCGCTGTATTCGTTCGGTAAGTGCAAATTGCCGAACCTCCCTTCAACAGTCTAGTTACGCAGTCATCTTCCGGAACCCTCTTCAATGATGTCTCACTGCAAACTGTGGTATTGCTGATGGAGAAACAATTTCCTGTTATACCATATGTCTCCTGGTGATTGACTAACATCCTGTTGAAGTTGAGATCAATCTGCTTGTCCTTTATAATTGACGCTCGGGTTTGTAAGATATTAAACTCGTCCTTTCGCACCTTGGGCATGGACAGAATGTAGAGCAACATCGTCTCATTCGTGAATACTGCTGGTGTTCCGTACTCGATCGCTTCAATACCGTTGGCGTAGGGTAGGGTTTCGATTTCGTTGACAAGCCTACCGATTTCTTCCCTATCGAGTAGATTGGTGTTGATAAGGCCGCTTTTCGCCATCTGACATGCACGAACAATCTCATTAATTCCTTCCTTTACGACGAGTACCTCATTAAGAATATCTTGCTCCATTCTGCCGGAAATCGTGTCCTTTATTCCGTTGTTGACCCTGCTTATCATAAGGTTGATTTTTGTTGTTATCTCTTGCGTAATGCCGAAAAGTTTGTTGTTTATTCGATATTGTTGGTTGTTATTAGAGGCTATCTTATCTTCGGTCCGAAGGATTTCGTTCCAATCTGCCGCGTCAGGATTGCCCGCTATCCACTTCAAGGCACTTCCTATCCAATTTATTGATCGCCTTTCGCGAAACGATTTTCCCTTTAGAAGTTCAATCCGCTCCTCGGTTTGTTTCAGGTGGAATTGAACCATTAGTTTCCGATCGGGTTCCTTGAGGTTGAGTTGTATTACTTCATTAAGTTCTCCAAGTATGCGTTCAAAATGACTTAAATCGATCACGTGGACCAGCTTGAAGTTCCCGTCGATTATCCATCCTCTGCCTTCTTTCAGTGATATCAGCGGTGCCTTGTAGTCGAAGATGTTTAATCCCTCAGCAGTGGTTAGCATAATCGTTAATAATAGTGCCAACATAATTCCGGTATTAGTGAATTCCGCTTTTGAAACAGTGCGACACTGAAATATTGAAAATTTAACCGATTAAAATTGAAATTTTGGGCTCCGGTAGATGGAAGTATCGTGGGCTCCCTTTTAGTCGCAAGCTATTGCAGGCGACCTACTAAGGCACGATCGGTCTTCACTCCATGTCCTTTTAGCCATATAAGATATCCGTGTGTTCCTCGGAATCCAGATTGGTTGACTATGTTCCCATGGGTATAGCAACGTGCACTCAGATAGAGCGTACTGGATCCGATCATGTGCAGATCCCTAGGCAAAAAGGCCGCAGATTCTACCGGTCCCTGCTCGGGCGCCAGTTAAATAATCCTTCGCGGAGGATCTTAAAAAAAACGCGAACGTCGGCCCTGAGGGCCGACCCAACCGTTCGACTTACAAGGAAACACCAATTAAGTCAAGTTATAATGTTCAGATAATATTTATTCCTCGACCACTTTACAACACGTCTAGATTAAGACTAACTCTACTTATCCCTCACTGTAATAATTCACCTGCCTAACCGCATTATGCTTCCCACAACGATCTGCTGACTCGGCGACCTTCGCCCGGTACGCGTCCACTCACCTTCCGATGCACCGAACCCGATATCTACTAACCGTGGGAACGCCTATCGTGCATGGGCATGAATTGCTGACTCAGCAAATCGTTTCGTTGCGCGTGCAGTTGCGTGGTGATAACTTGCCTCATTGGCGTTAACCGGCTGCATCGTAGAATGTGGCTTTTTCAAAAGTTTAAATTTTTTTGAATTGAACTCCTTGATAGCTGCTACATACAAGCATCTACCATTACAAGCGATTAGTTTCTGTTATAAAAACACCTGTAGTTTGGGCAAGGCCATAACCATTAAATTGCCGAAAGGCATCAGTAATAATCCAGTATAAAGATCCGTCAACAAAATTAAATGCCTTGATCCTACTCTGCAAGATGCTCAAAAGCTTGCTTAAAATCTTGGAACTGATTCATCATTCGAAAGTTCTTTTCGCAAACGAAGCAAGAATTATGATATTTGATTACGAAAGCCAAGATGAGTCTTCAATCTTCAGATGAAGAACAATTATCATCATTCAATCTTCAATCAACCAGAAGATCAATTCAGAATTTATGAAAAAAAACGCCAAAAAATTGTGTAGTTTTTGGAGAAAAAATTGGAGAAAAAATGGAGAGAAAATTGTATGTTATTGGAGAAAAACAATAAAAAATAAAGAAAGGTCATTCGCCCAAAATTAAGGAAAAATGTTTTTTAAAAAAAAATTGAAAAAAATCAAAAAAGTAAAAATTTGTATGGAGATTTCCTGGCCTTACTTTACATTTTCGTTTTTTGGCCAAATATGACACTTTCTTGTTGTCATAATGTCGGATGTGAGCATAAAGAGGTGAGTAGATACATAAAGAAAAGGGAGCTTTATGAAGACTTAATATTAGATCTATGGCTGTCTTATCTATCTAAAACTAGGTTGCTTCTCAGCTTGACTTGTCGAGAACTTTTAAAAAATTTGCTCAGCCCAAAAAAGTAAGTTTTTGTACCTAGGTAATTGATATTTAAAAATTTTATTTCAATTAATATTTGGCAATATATAAATATTGGCAAGTTTGCATGACATTGGTCATCCAAATACAAAATACAAAAAATTCAACAGCGCCTCGTTCATTTACACTCTGACCGTACACCTAAAGCCGGCCCTGAACACAACTTCAATTTCTTGAGATAATAAAAAGGGTACACGGAAGTAAATGTCGTATATCCAATATTCCTCTTAAAGTAAAACTTCAGGCTCTCGTTCTAGGTATCTTCCGACCTATCATATGCCCTCGAAGTCTTGCGATCTAGGAGGAAATAAAAACGGCATGACGCAACCAAGAACATATCTGACGAGGTTAATGTGTTTGGATCGCATCCCATCCTGACTACGCTTACCTAGGCCGTTTGAGATCGGGTTTCGAGTGGACTACCATAGTCTTATCCAAAGTTTTCGAATACAGGGGCGTATTTTGGACGTATTTTGGCTTCGATCCTGGGATGGGACTAAATCTATCCAGTTTAGTACTATATTTGAGCCCGACCAGCAGATTTTTGTTACAACGGCAATTGTTAAATGTCAAGTGCTTCACCACAAGTAGTTTTGATGACACGCAGGTATGAAACTTGCGGCATAGAGCTATGTAGAAGTACGCGAAAAGTAGCTGGTAACTGCAGATCAGGTAAGGACTTCTCATCCATCCATCAAGACATTTTGATGTGATTTGAGTGATTTCCGTAACATAGACCAGTTCTGCTTACGCTGTTCAGGAAGCGGTTCAACCTAGCAGATATAAGTCAGCCAAAGCTGTTAAATAAGAAAAATAAATAGCTCGAGGTGGAATTTGGCCAACTTCTTAACACACAAGAGCACTTTTTGAAGGTTTTTGAAACAAATGTTACTGTCGGAGCTCTTATGAAGCCACGATTTGGACACAGTCCACCACAACCGGGACACTTGTGATGGCCTGTATCCTAATCGATGGGGGAAAAGGAGTCAATTCAGCCCAAGAAATCGCGTGTCTAAAGCAAGGTTGAATAAAGAATTGATTGTTATGAAAGATGCAAAGCTAAAGAAAAGTATATTATTGCTGTTTTTTCGGCTATTTACAAAGGATTTCGGAAGACTAATGAAGACAGAAGTCGAATGAGACAATAAAAATCATATTTTCTTTTTTAACAAATTAGCCAATTTCAAAACACACCGGACCTTGGTATTTCTTGGAGCCTACTTAAATAAATTCAAAAAAAAAAAAAACAACAGACAAGTCTGCAGCCAACTATCATGCTTAGCTGAGCTAAGACTATCCCGCACAGGTGGTGAAGCTCCCAACTCTTAGTTGAACTTGTTCCAGTATAACTAAAACCTCGTTCCAACAATCATCTTCATTCATGGTTAGTCTCTCTTGCCATGGTACTTAAGCTTTACCAGATTTCAGATAAAATAATCCTGTGAATAATTCCGTAAAAGTAAGCACCTCGCCAGAAACCGAAATCCCATCTCCAACAGCCTGCAGGGGCCAACACCCTTTGCTGGGGAATTCCATGATTATTTCAATGAAATTGTAATACAACAACAGACCGAAGCAGCCAACCATAACATCCGCACACCGAACTAATAAATTTCAATTCGAACTCCAGAAAAACCTCATTTAGCATTTATGAGAAAACTTTGCTCCTGTAAAGGACTGTCCTGTTCTGCTCATCCTCCCCCGAGGCACTTGAGGTGCGAAGCTTGAAAGATTTATACTCGAAGGTGACAAAGAAAGTGTTTATTAGAAAAGAATGGCACAGCATTAATCTCTCAAGCTTTGATATGTGTGTGTGAGCCCTACATGTGAATTCATTAGAAACATAATGTCCGCCCTAATGGATGCACCAACAAAAACCCAATTATCCTGCTCGCCCCCCGAAAACACAGTGGGAAGTGGTCCTTGATGTTTCATGCCTATACTAACTTGTGAAATCACTGAGTCAACTATTGTTCGGCAGAAGGACACTCTTGGTCCGAGTTAATTCCATTTTCATTCCATACTTGGGCCATTCATCGGTGAAAGAGTCCTTCGATTTGCAACGCTTACATTTGGAAATTGAGGAAGAATAGAATAGCTTCAAGGATGCAAAACGTTTGGCAATTCCAAACAGATCTGTACGTGGATGGTTGAGCATCTGGTTGCATTTCTGCGTGATGTGGTCCCTGCTTGTTCAATCTGTGTCCGGGTGAGCTGATGAAATTATACGATTTTTGTTTGCATAATGGGTTCGATAGTGTTTTTGTCTGACTGGCAAAAAACGAATCCTTGCTGCAGGAATGGCTTTATTCGTTTATGGAAATGGCAGGTGTACAAAACCATCGTACTCATCCTGAGAAGATCCAAATGGATGTGTGTGTGTGTGTGTATGTGTCTGCGTAGGTATTATATCTTATCCTTTTTCCCATGTTTGCATTCCTTTCCCATAGTCGAGAAAGCCTGCCCCAAGGGGGTGGTTAGAAGAAGAGATTCTTACGAGTTGGCAATTATTTAGTCCACGTAGAATTTTACTTCTTTTCATTATTTCTTCTTTTTTTTTTGCTCCTTGGCAGGATGAAGAGAAAAAACGAACTTAGCATCAATAGATAAATAATTTCTTAGTCTGGAGTTGGTATTATTTCTTGGAAATGCTAGGGTCCTTTGAGGGTGGAAACACGACATGGATGTGGCAAAGGACATTGTACTTTATTTCATTTATTTAGATTTAAAAAGGGACTTTTGCGGGGTGAGTCCCAAATGATTCAAAAATTGTCAAAAGAACTGTTGCGTGGAGAGAATTTTAAATTTCGCTCTATGATTGTGCCGAGCGAGACGTGTGTCCTTAGCGCTTAGCTGTGCAAGGATGTTGGTAAATAATGTGTTTTATTGCATTGTCACTGAGCTGCTTGTTGTTGTTTCTTTTTTTGTTTCATTCCATTTGTTGGTTTCTTTTGTTAATAAATAATTCAAGAGTGTTTAAGGCGAAGTGGGGTGGTTTATTTGGAGTTAAGTGAGTGGGTGTGTGAAGACTTTATAATGAGTTTCCTTGTTGTCAACAGGTATATGGGCTGGTGAAAAAGGCTCCACTCGCTAATAATTTTTTTTTTTTTATTTATGTCTGTCCAAGCCTGTTATGTCTGTTTAGTATCTTAGAAATTGTTGACGGACGTATTAATCGGGACTTGGAGAATTTAGCACTTGATTTACAAGCTTCGAAAGATTTGGGAGTCCAGCGACTGGCCAGCCAATAGTGTCCTTTGGTAGAATATGTGAACCCTGAATATGTGAACCTCAGATTAATATTGATTTTTCATTGCTAATCCTTTGGAGGCTTATTAATGTTTCTTAAGCTTAAGTTATTAGACGGTTTTAAGTTATTGGAGGGAAGAATGTATTCTTAATGGCAAAAAAAGAGAGGAGCACTCGTAAGACTTACTGTATGTTTAGTGTCTTTGCATTCATAGGATTTTTAAAGAAATTTAATGAGATGAAAAGATTAGGCTTACAGATTTCTTGCATTATACAAAGCTTGCATAATTTTGAAGAGACACTATTCTTGGCTTCCACGACTTTTTTCTGAAGTTACAAAATGAGCAAAGATGGTCCTAGCTTTGTATTTTTGATGCCTCAACTGGCCGACCAGCCAATAAAGGCTACAGACTCAAAACCTCTGTCTGGAAGTTTAAGACGAAGTCTAAGCGAAAGGAATATCTTTCGAAAGGAACTTGGAAAGATTTTCCGCTGTGTGTATGGAGTTGGAGAGGTTTTCCCATTAAATTACTTTTTCAGCACTTATTTTTATATTTTTCAGCACTTAAGGAACCGAGTTCGCAGATTAGAAACAACATATCTGTGTCTTGATTACAAGGGTTGGATCTAGATTTATACCCAGCACCTTCCAGTTGTCGTTGCTAGGTGCTGCCATCTGCGACACAGCCCCACTTAATTGTAGATTTTTGTGATACTATAGGTAATATTTCAAGTGAATAAATCTTCGCAACGCTCACTCTTGGGGCGTTTTTAAATGAAAACCAAATTTTTGATATAAAAATGCAATCCACACATAATAAACCACATCTGATAAAGTATTTGAACTTAACATTCTGTGTTTTTGAAAAGAGTTTGATGTCACGACCATTTTTTTTTTTCAACTGATAAATTCTTAATCAAACAAAATAATAAAATTAACAACCAAGATTTATAACGCAATTGGGAAGTAGACATGGGTCAAATTCATGAATCGGGCTATCCAAATATTCGCTTCAGCGGATTCTAACTCTGGGCTAGTTTTTGCTATTTTTAGTTCTTTAGGTCTTGTAAATCTATAAATTTGTCAACTTAATATGATAACTTATATATGTTAACTATACGTAGTTAAAAGAACCCTTTTAATGATTTCGTTAAAATTTAGTTGAAATACTTACGCCTTTGTCCCCCCATTTTCAAAATGAGCCCCTTTCATCCTACCGTCTGATATTACCATCAGTAATTTAGGTCATCGAGACAACAGGAAATTGGCCTTACCCCATCAAACAAGTTTTCAAGGAATTTTACAAAATTGAAGGTATCGCCAGGTAGCACCCTGTCAGATCACAAAAACATCGAATTACAAATAAATTGCGAAGTTCTACATTTACAAGGGAGGAGAAATCCGAGAAAGACTTATTAGGCACGATTCAGAGAGGCACTTGGCCTCTCTGTTCAAGTTCCACTCAAACTGAGGTCACGATTAGGGGTTAAGATGTCTGCTTTAGATCTGAACAGCGTCCTTACCCGTCGTTTTGAGCTAGCGTGCCTGGTTACGGAGGACTCCGTAGAAAATCGGTACCTTGGAGGAATGCCAAACTGCAGCGTATTCGCAAAGAGGCCTGGAAGCTCCTGAATCGGTCCTTAAAAACAAGTTTAGTAGAAGGCTAATCGATCGAAAACAAAGGATTTGTGAAAATTCCTTAGAAGTACAGACCACGCAAACTCCCTTCAATACTCAAACCTGATGACACATACACTGAGACCAACGCGAAGACCTTCAGTCGTCTTCTCGAGACTAACTTCCCAGGAAATCAGTTCATCACGTGCTCTTCAGCGGTTGGGGCAATGGTGGCCGCTGCAGAACCAGCGAACACAATACATTGCATCTAAATTGGTGACTGAAGACGCTACCAAATATGTTATTGCATTTATTGGGGACTTTAAGTCACCTAGTCCAGATGGAACGTCTTCCTTCCTTCCGATAAGTTTAGAGAGACTGGTTGAGCTGAGTGTGTGCAAGATCGCTCTTCGATCGCAACCTCTTAATGAGTGCAAAACGCTCATCAGCGTGGAAAATAATGCGAAACCGCATTTCAAAACCTTGTTAGTAGGATTTTATTGTACTCTTGACCAGAAGGAGTATGTGCTGGGTGTTTTCGTCGATATTCAGGGTGCAAACACTGATAACGCGACGTTTGATAGCATGTGTAACTCAGCCAGACAACATGGTGTACCTGCAACATTAGTTAAATGGATAAGGGCAAATGCTAATGCACAGGAAGTTGATAACCGAGGCAGATTGTGGCAGGTCCATCATAACTGGGGTAAACAGGGGCTGCCCGCAAGGTGGTGGTTATGTCTCCCCTTGTAGGATGCATGGGTGTAGACTCTGTGCTATCGGCTCTCACCCATCTTGCAACCTGCGCACAAGCCTTCACACCTTTCTTTCTATTGGCTCAAAAGATAAGGACTGTGTGCTATCGGCACAGAGATCCCTAGACTTGGTCGATGAATGGTGTGCTAGGACTGGAATTTAAGTAAATCCTCCTAAAACTACGTTTGTTCTCTTAACTAGAAGGAGGAAGTTCACTGGTCCGACATGTGCTTAAAGGTGTCACAATCCCAATATCCGATGAAGTCAAATATTTAGGAATAATCTTTGATAGAAAACTTCTATGGTCCAAGCATTTTGCATCCGAAACCGAAAGAGAATTGTCCACTCTCTGGCAGAGCAGACGCAAAAAATGGGGCGAAAAGGGTCTTCAGGATTTATACGGCCATGGTTAGACCACTCTTTTCATACGCATAGGTTGTTTAGTAGAACAGGCTTTCGCGGAAACCTGTTACTGCCTCTTTTGCAAAACTCCAAAGAAGGCTTCTCTTGGCTGCACAGGGGCCTTCTTTAGCAGCTTCCCTTGGGATACACGCTGAAAACCATCTTTCGCTTAAAGAAATGTGGTTTTTGGTACCATACGCTTTGGAATTTTGAAGAGCATGTGCGAGAATAGCCCTTCGACATTGTCTTATGGACATGCCCCCTCAATGACTCCAGAAATCTCTTTGCGACAAAACTATCAAGTCGACTTTCTTAAGGTAATTTAAGGGCTTCGGCAAGACTCTAAAAGGGGAAAGAATGACATCGTGTTTTCGCATATGGCTCCAAAACTGGAGAGGAGTCTGGTGCTGGAGTCCTTACGGAAAGAGAGAACATTAGACTCCACTTCCCCTTAGGTAAATATGGGTCTGTCTTCCAAGCGGAGATCTTCGCTATCCTGATGGTTATGCGCTATATTGTGCCTTACAGCTAAAGGGCAACAAGCATATGCGTTTCCAATGATAACCAAGTCGCTCTAAATGCGTTGCTCAACTCTCTTACCTCGTCCAAGATAGTGCTCGAACTCAAGCATTCCGACTGAACTTAGTCGGAAGGGTAAATATAGTGAGTCTCGTTTGGGTCCCAGGGTGCACTGGTATCCAGGGAAATGAGATTGATAGACTGAGAAGAGGTTTTCTCACCAAACTTTTGCTAGACTGAATGAATTAGGCTTAGGCCAAAGCGCACCACCTGTCCTGCCTATAGAGAAGACGACGATACAACGGAAGACTTCCCCTGTATAGTTGTACTGTTTGTGCTTGCATCAGGAGGCAGATCTATGGTGCTGACGGACGTGGTGAGTTCCGAACACCCAAGCTCTTTATCACTGAAGCTCCGTTTCGTCTTTCTTCGAAAGACGGGTAAATTTAATACTTGTATGTAAGGTGCAGGGTCGAACGCAGAAAAAAATTTTAAATTCAAATTTCAAAAATAATATTACAATATTACATATATTTTGGGTACTGCCCCTCTTAAGCCCCATTGTATTGTCCAGGGGGTTAAAGGGGGGTTAGGGGGGACATGTTGATTATACTTTAACTTTATTCTAATTGCACTTTAAATTAGTTTTATTTCTCTAGTTCTTATTAAAGAAATTATTTATAAAAGAATGTCTCGAATACTTGAAAAAAAAAATTCTGTTGGAAAGATGCTGCAGAGGCTTAAAAATGGTTTAGCTTTAGCGTGATATTAGGAAGGGTCCCCTTTATAAATTCAATTTGATGGTGGAATACACTTAATATAAAATTGCGTAATAGTTTGTCTGTAACGAACCGCGTTATGCCCTATCTATTCCTATTCTAAATTCCATTACTACCTTTTTGTTTTCCATCCACTTCCCGTTGCCATTAATGACTTTTTTTTATAAGCTTCGTGGCATTTTTGGCCGCTTTGGCGCAATATAGTACCTAGTTGCAAAAAAATTAAGTTTTACAAATGCTCGTGCGATGCGTCACCGGCACCACGCGTCTTTCTTTTGGGTTAAGAATCTCGCACATTTCCACAAGATTATCGCGTTACCGTGCACTGTAAATTGTAACGAGGTCGGAGCCCGTCAGTGTGCATTAAGCTGATGTTAAATTGACCCCTAAAAAATAGCGTGGTCAAAAACTTTGTAGAAAAAAAAATCTGGAAAAGCGTCTTTTGTAAATACATTATGTGCAATAGAAATTTATGTGTGTAAATGACAGTCAACGTCTACCATAGAGAAAAATCATTTCTTTTTAAGTAGACAAACTTTTTTGAGACCTAAAAAGTAGTTCCATCGATGTTAGACATTTGAACATTTTGTTTTATGGCCTAGATTCGTCATTATTTTTTAGTGGTGTCAGACATTTTTCAAAATATAACTTCTTAAATATGCAAAAATGCAACGCCACATTAAAAACTAGGCGTTTCATGACGTATTTGGGAGCACGAAATAGAAGTCAAGTCAAATGTCTGTTTTCCTAATGCTAAGTTTACACTTGTCGATTTGTAATTGACAAACGACGTATTTTTATTTATTTTAAATTTTATTTATTTATTTTATTTTATTTATTTTAAAGTAAAATATTAAGATGCATTTCCCATAGTTCTTCCTTTAGCACAACATGGCGTATGTGGAACATTGTTGCTTAATATGTGAAACACTTTTGTGCACACATTATGTCATCGAGCATAACTTCTCATGTCCGCGTTCGTCTGATCTTTTGATATTTTACAATACAAACTGTTAGAGCGTTTTTTAATACAATTATCGTATCCACATTTGTTTATGTAGACTTAGACATATTTTGTATAGGTAGCGACTAAAACATAGAGGTAAAACTTTTTTTGAGGTACAGATGAAAAAATTTCAGACCTCATCTTAAAGCTCGAAATTTTGCCTAACAAAAACACACACTTCCGCCACAAAATGCCTAAACGACTTTAAAAATCGCACACAAAAGCAACTTTACTTAGGGAAATCGTTGATCCAAAGAATCCCCTGGCAAATATATAGATTTTCTGTATGTTTGTATCAACAAACAATTGTGCCCACATGTAAAAGATGGCACGATTCCAAAAATCACTCAGACAGGAAAACAATGATGGTTCTATGCAGCTATCCTGATGTCTGGCCATCTTGACAAAAAAAGAGAAATTACTTGTTTTTTATCCTGTTTCAAGGGATAGAAATAGAAACTAAGTATACAATGCCAAGTGGGATGGGATTTGTTTTTCTGGAGTAAATAAAACAAGGCGGTTTTTCGACTTTAATGCAGTTGCAGGCTTATGCAACGGAAACCACAGGAAATGTCCTCTGATATATAGAGGATATACCGCAACATTTAAATTTTGATAAATTCTTTATAAAACATCCGTCTTAGTTAAACTACTTTAAACTTGTTCTATGATAACGGCACTGTTACCATGATACTGTATTGCCATTTCTAACGAATGACAAGTTTATCCTTTTTTATCGTTCGACGGTACAATACTAAAACAAACATTATGTCTACCCACACATTGTTATCCAACCAGACCTACACAAATGAGAGATTGGCAACGACAAAACGCCAACGAATGGAATGAACTTGAGCGGATTTATAACCCCCAAGGGGAAGGAGAAGAAGACGGGCTAGGGAATTGGTGACGTCTTGTAGGTAAAGATTGACACTGACGTAATCTCTCCACCTCGACTGTGTTGAGCTGTTTCAGTTGATTGTTTCAAAAGGTAGTCGACAAATTTATAATTTAATTGTGTTTCTCCTGTAGGAGATCCATAGTATCCAACCGTAACAAGGATGCATATAAAAAAATGTGAAAGGATAATATGAACACAGTCACACAGCATCGTGTTTATCGTGTTTTGTGTTGAATTTTGCTCTTATTTTTGGAATTTTATTCTAGCTTTAGGTGTAGGAATAAAATGTATGTTTGACAGGATAAATTGACGTGTTCAAGGTTACGGTTTCTTGTAAGCTACATAGAGACAGATGCTTTTATTTTGTAGTTCTAACGTATGTCTTTTATTTTTGTCTTTTCAGGTACGTACTACTTAACTGTTTAATACAAAAAATACGGTATTTTTAAAAGACGTGAGTATATTATGAACCAGAGCTAATGCTAACTTGCATTTTAAAAAAATTGTTTATCAATCACTATCACTTACCAATAAAGGTGAATGAAGCCTTTTACAAAGCGTAACATTCTGTAGCCAATTTCAACTGCTTAAACGAAATTTGTCCCCTGCTACACAGGAGAAAAGGGGAAAAATTGCGACCACTTTATTAAAAAAAACTCTTCCCTTTTCCGCTTTTGAATGACGAACGCACTCAAAACATTGCAGCCATTTTTCGTCCTTTTCGGACGTTAAATTCTAGGAACTTTTTGCCAAAATGTTTCAATGAGGTGAACTTAAACTCCTCCATTGCATCATTAGTAAACCGATATTACCATTGCGAATCATATTTGATTTCAGGGAATTAACAGTCCCTTCCTGGCAAATTAAGATCCTTTGCGAAGTCAGCCTCGGAATGATATTAATCCAACACTCATGAGAATGCACGTCTCAGAAATGGCTCGAATTACTCATGCATGCGTGCACAAGGAAAATCCCCGCACACAGCAACTGTTAATTTTCCAAGAAGAATGCGGTATGCTCTAGTTGTTTTCCTGTCTATTAACGGCATTTTGTATGACCATGCAACAATTATTGTAATAATGATGCAAGAGGCTGGTGTTAGTTGTACACTATACAATTGTATAAGTTTAAATGTAAACATATTGCGGAAGCTTTTTGTTTTATTTAAAACAAAACGAAATGCATTCCTATTATTTTATTGTTGCGGATTAAGTGAGCGTTAAAGGCTGTCTTGTTGTGACACAGACACAATAAGACTCTTAATACCGTTTTTGTTTCGAAGTGCTTTCTTGCGCTTTTATGAGTAGATGTGATGCGTCTTTGTGCAAAATTGCCTCAAGAGGGTTGAATTGTTAATGCAATGGAACAACTAGGCATACCTGCAATCATTAAACAATGGAAATCAGCAGGAGATATGGTTAAGCATTGGGGAAATTTATTTTCCTTAGAGGGAAACTGTTGCGTAAAATAGTATCATCCATGGATCAATGAAGTGGTTGCCTTGATTGACAATATACAGTTGCATCCAATCTGCTGAAGTTATTTAGGCCATTTCCTTTTGAATTTGTTTGACTTGAAAATCTTTGATGTTGGTTATTAAGACGTTTTCATGTCATAAGGGTACACGTCTGAACCTTATTGATTATTTTAGGCAAAACTTTTTGATCTTGAACTGCCCACTCATATATTTATTTTCATTCTTACGAAGAAATGAGCGAAAAAACCAAAGAATTAATGAGCAATTAATTAATAAAAATATACAAAAACAAAAAAAAGGAATCAAAGAAGAAGTGCTATTAGTCTTTCTCTATCTCTGACTCTTACGCCTTCAGCCCAATGAATCCGTTGCGACCGTCACGTTGAAGTGTACAATTGACAACTGAGTTAAATATACACGTTCTTAGAGCAAGCGGCCTATAGAAGAACTCCGTGACGTACGACGCTTCTCATAAGAACTCATAAGACGCTTCTCATAAGTTGTCAGTTAAATACTTAGAGTGCTACTTCGACGTAGCGGATGAAACGGATTCATTGGGCTAAAGACTTTACTTCGTCGTAGTTTTGAGCACCAAAATTGGTTAGACCAAAATTTCCAAGGAAAGTGGTATGGCTATTTATATTTATGTAATTCAAGGCATTGAATAAAGAGACAAGGAATAGCTCTTTTTCACATATACAGTGTGTGTGAGTGAAGCATTTATTTTGACATAGACGTCGGGTATCGACTTGTAAATGAATGTATCGAATGTATCACGAATCGGGGTACAAATATCACCTTAACTCAGGAATGTTAAACAAAAGTGCTGCTCTACTCCCAGAAACGTATGAACCTCAAGCCGTCTCTCATGACATGCCTGGTTCAACACATAAGTAGTCCGCACTCACACAACTAAAACTGATGCTTCACTTTTCCTTAATACTACCACTTCCTTTTCTCTTTATTTAATGATTCAAAATAGCAAGCTGTGGATCGTACGACTAAGGTGAACAGTTGATGGCGCCACCGAAATGCAGAACAATAAAATCCCGTCGAATTAAATAAATGAGGAATATCAGTTTTACAGCCTTTGTTGTGTTTAACACAGCGCCGTTTTGTCAAAACTATAGCCCTTTTAACATATTTCTTCAACTAGGGCAAGAAGAACTCATAACTAACGGTGTCTCTATGGCTGTTTTGCCAATCGTTGTGTGCGATTTGGGTTAAACAACTACAGCAAATGTTCCTTTTTCCAGAATGGTTGTAACTTTACAACGAAAACGGTGTAGGTTCCGACGAATTTCGGGATCGAAAATATATTAAGTCTTTTTTATATAAGTAGCCGACGCTTGAAGTGCAAGTAGGTACTTCGAATTTTGCGGGAAAACTATAACTTGAATAAACAAAAGATTAAGAAGATGAGATTTGCTCCAAAGGCTTCATCGTTTATGATGATTTGGGTCTAGCTACGAAAATCGTTAAATCAAAGTTGAATAACGTTTCTTTAAAGTTTATCCTTTAATAATAATGTTGACAAAAATAATATAAAAAATGTACAGTTAAAGATATTAGTAAAGGTCCACTCCAGAATGCAGCGCCACCTATCGTCGTTGATAAAAATCAAGAAGAAGAAGAGCATTGGACATAAAACTGAGCCTTGGGGCACACCAGTATTTATATGGTGGATGTCAGACTTGAAGCCGTCCAAAACCACTTGAATTTAACGGTTTAACGGTTCGAAAGGAAATTTCTAATTTAATGAACAAAATATTCATCGACTCCAAACACACATTTTCGACAAGAGAGTATGGAGTGAGGCTCTGTCAAATGCTTTAGAAATAACAAGCGTAACAGTCTTTCTTTCTTCATGGAGATTAAAGGAGTGGCTCCACTTTTCAGTGAGACAAGCGATGAGATCACCAGTGGATCTTTTGCTACAAAAACGTCTGACGGTCATGAAGAAGCTTCCGCGATTTGAAATATTTCATAAGCTGATAGTTAACCAGCGATTTCATGACCTTGGAAAGAATAGATGTAAGTGCAATTGGTCGGTAGCTAGTTGGAGAAGAAGGATCGCTTTATTTTTGGGTAATCACCTGATTTTATAATAAGTTTCTGATAAAATCCTAGAAACTTTGATGAGAGGCCAATAATTTTTGACACCTGGTACAGCAGAAAATTTGTGTTAATAGTATTAAAAGCAGCTTTGAAGACAACAATAAGTGCATTAAGTTTTTTCTTTCTTTTGATACAACTTCCTGCAATACTCTTAAGTGTGAATATTTGGTCTACACTTGAAAGGCCCGCCTGACAACCAATTTGGTAACGACTTTAAAGATTATTCGTCACAACCCAACAAGATAGCCTTTTGTTGGTCTTATAATTTACACTGCATTTTTGCAGCTTAAGTTTTAAGTGTTGCTAGGCTTTTGCCGAAAAAACGTCTGTATGGGAAGGCAATCATGGTGTTTCCCACTGATGAGTATCAGCCAAGATTATCGATCGAAGCACACGTGGTTACCAAACTAGGGTTAAATACCATTATTGATCTTTTTGATTTAAGATAGCCTTTTGTCTAAAATTCGCAAAAACCTTTCTAAGTACGCATTGAAAAGAGACCACCCTATAGTTTCCTGGTCGGTTCCAGTCACCTTTTTTTGTACCCAACCCAGGGTATATTAAGTTTGATGTATAGTTTGTAACGCAGTGAAATAATCACCGTAGACCCCTAGGACCGTTAAGAGATATGAATGAAACCAACAGAAAAATCGATTAAGTCTTGTCCGTCCGTTCGTATGTAAACAACTTTAAGGCCTTAAAATTTAAGCTGGAAAGCTGACGATTGGTAAGTGGAATGGAAGTCTATTGAACCAGATCAAGTTTGTAAATTATGTAGTTGAATTCGCCCACAGACACGCCCACTACAGGCTTGTATGTGTGACCATCCCTAATTTTAGAAAAAACTTTTTTCACTCTTAAGCTATGTTAGAATGGAGCTAGCGCACTGACTTTTAGTATGTGACACTGCTTTGGAAATGTCTTTCAGGCAGAAAAAGTTTGGCGTTTACATTGACCACGCCCACTTTTTAGGAAATTTTAACTTAAAATGACTTTTTCAATAAATATATATGAAACTTGATAAGAAAACAAGTGGGAAAGTGCAACAGTGAGTATGCAAGAGATTCGGTCCATCTACGATGGATTGCGAAATACCCGACCATACCAAAAAGAAAACTGCCACGCCTCCAAAAAGTGGGCGGGATATAAAAATATAATTGTTGAATGCCTTATACTAGATGGTTGCATACCTTTCGGCCTAATACTCCGCTTTTTTAAGTAAAGAAATCACTTTTTTTAATATATTATATGTGAGTCGATTATAGGCCAAATGACTACCTTCGCCATATTAAGCTTGTTCAAAAGGTATTTTGTGAATTAGAGGCTGTCTTAAAACATAACTTTCTCCTTGCGACATAAGAACCAAGCCGCAAACTTTCTTTCAGGAAACTACAACTGAAAACATACCGCCTGGTCGACTATTATGTCAAAATGATCTGCACTGATAATGTATTTTTTTATTTTACAAAAATATTTTTTTATCACAGTTAACCAACAAGATGATATTGAAAAGTTAAATAATTATAAAAATCTGTTCTGGTGCATGTAGTTCAGCTGTGCAGTAATTTGCATAATGCTCAACTTCCAACAGAAGCTTTGTTGCATAAACAGCAACCACTTTAATTAGTGAAAGCAACTTAAAACTGCAAACAATTTCAGCTCCTTGCTATATCCTTTAATTGTTTTCCTCAATAATCTTCATCTGCATTGTCAGCAAAGTGTTCTTCAACCGAGAAATTATTTTTCAAAGTTTTCGTGGCGTAGAAAATGTTTGCAGGAATTTTCTCCCAAAAATGTGTATGTAGGTATCAGTAGGTATCCGCATCCGTGGAAAACTATGTTTTCTATCTTACCACCCAGCGCAATTGCAGCCCATTTTCCATTACCCGGTGCAACCATTCACAATAAGTGGATTAAATTTGTGTTTTCAAGGTGGGCGGATGTGTTTTTTCTTTTCTGTTCTGGTAGTATAGCTTCGTGTATATGTATACCTCCTATATACATATATACTAACTTGTTCTACAATGTGAAGTTGCCCTGCATTAACGTCAGGGATTTGTTAGCTTGTATTGTAACATACGCTCTGTGTTACAAGGAAGGGATGTATGGAGTTATGAAAAAGTTTGACATTTAGTGAATTTCTTTGGGGATCAATTTATTGTGCCAATAAAATTTTCAGACTCACTGGTGGGTGGGAAGGACCTAATATAGACTTTCAAAGGGACAAGAGATACTTGCTGAATATGGTGAAATTGTGTATTTTTATATTGGCGTGATTCTTAGCTTGATAGTGGTATGAAGTACCCTGCGAGGGAAACTGTATTGAAAACCCCGCAACAAAGATCCAGCTTCCTTATAATAAATAAAGAAAAAAAAACATCAATTCATGCACATCAAAAGCTTAACATGCAAAAAGGATACTGCAGATAGATTTTTCTCTCAACCTTGATTCGATTTTCAAATGTATACTCCATCTGCTAGATCACACAGAATCTAAAACACAGAAAAGGAATTTCCAAGTGCATCCGAAACCAACCAACACACAACAAAAGTCAATTTATTCAAAAAAAGAAAAACAGAAAGGAAAAACAAGGATTGTAGTTTGCTTTTCGCTTGATATTCGAATACCCATTGGAATCATTGGATTTACATTGGAATAATTCAGTTACAAAACGATACACTTTTGGCCAAGTAGTCATGGATGACACGGTGACAACTGCTAGACGTAAGGAATGTTGAAAAAAAGAAACACCGAACGAAACGAAGTGACTTAAGTTTTTGTTTTGAACATAAATATGAACAGGACCGTGTTACACTGCACAACACTAATGGACAATAGTGTGCTTCTAGTTATTTTAGTCTGAGCTGTGAGGAAACAGATTTTTTGAGGATGTGAATATGAGGTCCTGTCAAAGAGATTTAGAAAGAATTCGGAATTTACTACGATGGCGGTGTTACGTCCGATAGACGTTTCAAAAATAATAAAATAAAAAAATAAAAACTTTTGGAAGCGTTATAAAAAAGGAATTCGATAAAAATAAATTTATTTCAAAACGTAGGAAGTTCTTTTTGTTGGCTACTGGCCAGACCTTATCAAGTGCACTTCGATTGATCCGACGATAAACATAAGGATATTTTTAGACACGGGGCAGTGTAGCAACCGTGTTGGATGTGAAGATCGATTTTGTATATTGCAGCAGACACAATAAATAAATACATCTGCCCACCACAATCCGCAAACCTCAACGTAAGGGTTTGATGATCAACTTTACAGCTTTTCGAAAATTATTTAAAAAAAACAATGGTTCTTAGGGAAATGCACGTGACGGATTGCTTAGGTTCCCCCTCAGTTATTGTCGAAATGGCTGCAATAGGTACATATCTTCCGATCACCTCTCCTTGGCTGAGCTAAGCTGGGCGCTTATTTGGGTTCATCAGTCTTACCGGCACCATGTTGTTCTTTGGCTCTGCTAGTATTTTGCCTATCTGGTTCAACGAAATAGAATCGGTGGTTCCCAGCGGCACCCTCCAAACGTGTCCAAAGTACTGTCTCTGAAGAGGGCCGCAGAACTTTATCACTTCTAGTTATCGCCCGAAGATTCACAGCGTTGTCGTTTCCGTATACCATAGGGATTTTGGAGGTTCGATACCTGAACAGGTGTTCAGCATTCGAAGGTCTAGAATTAACTCGTGTGCCTTCATGAAGTCCACTCCAATGATGCATTCGACGAACATGTCGGCTAGCAAGAATGCATGTGAGAAGGTCAATCCCGCTAGATGTATCTGTAGAAGCACCTCCCCGTGTACTTTGGCTGTTTCCCCTGAAGCTGTCTTCAGACTGTAGCAACTAGTTTTATTTAGCCAGGACGTCCAGACAAGGTCTCTTCGGATGATGGAGGCCGTGGCACCTGTGTCAATAGTGGCCACACATTTTCTGTTGGCGATGATTGCCTCCACTGTGAGACTCTTGTTGCAGAGTTTTTTTTTGCGAAACTTGGATGATGGTCCTGGGGCGTCATTGATTCCATCAACCAACTTCTGTCCCGCGAAGTTGGATCTTAGGTGTTTCCCGACTGCAGTTGCTCCAAAGCTTGTCCATCTGGTTGATAGTTGCCCCTGCCAGATGCTTCTTAATTTTTCCTCCTTCTAGCGCAATGTTGGTATCTTCCTTGTCTAGCTGGAGCTCTGCACTGTCGTTGTAGGTGTCCAAGATTGTTACAATTCCAGCACCTCGTTTGTCCCCAAAAGGTGTTCGTGTTTTGCCTTTCGTTGTCAATGCGTTGAATTGAGCACTCTAGCGTAGCCATTCCCCTGATACGATGGCTACCTTGCGAAGCCTGGTCTGCTGCTTCCATTGTCAGGGCAAATGCTAGTGCTTCAGCGAGTGTCTTCTTACCTGCCATTTTTACAACCATTTGTAGTTTCCCGTCTGCAATGGCATTAGTAAACGCATCGGTCGCCAACTCGTTCATAATTTCCCTGCTGGTATTGGGATAGGACAAATTCGACAATCGCTCGATGTCAGCTTGCAACTGTTGAAGCGTCTCACCCCTTGTCTGAACTTATTATAAATCGGCCATGATGTCTGACCATCGAACAAGGGTTGCATTTCTTTGCGTCGTGGATTTTCGTTCGAGTATTCAAGAACTTTCTGCTTCTTCACGTAGTCGAGCTCTTTAACTAATAATTGTTTGTACTGTTGCTCCACTTCAAATTTTGTTTCGAACTTTGGGCATTAAGTTTCTTCTTGAGTTTAACGTCCAGACTTTCGAGTAGTGTGCCGCAAAAGCATTCTTTTGTTCTCCAAAAGCATTCTATTGTTCTTCAAAAGCATTCTTTTGTTCTCCAAAAGCATACTTTCGTTCTCCAAAAGCATTCTTTTGTTCTCCAAAAGCATTCTTTTGCTCTCCAAAAGCATTCTTTTGTTCTCCAAAAGCATTCTTTTGTTCTCCAAGGCATTCTTTTGTTCTTACTGGCCGTGTGTGTTTCGAGAGATTTCTTTTCATCTTCTCGAATTTTTCCATAGGTAGCTTTTTGAAAGCGGGCATTGAATCGGCATTACATACTGTGCTTTCTTTTTCTTGATCATCGAAAAGCAATGTATCGGGGCTTCCACCTTTCGGAGCAATAATTCCTTTTTGAGTCCCGAAGTCTGGAAGTTTTTTTTGCTCAATTCTGCTTTCAACTCAGCTGTTGTCAATTGTTTGCCGACCCCTTTTGAATTAACCTCACACAATTTTCACAACACAATCAGTTTACGTTTTATATCTGCTCTTGAAAACTCACTTGCGAATAAATTAACGACACTGATCTTATAACTTCATTAATTATAACTTTATCACACAATTAGGTTAAATATCTCTGAAAAATTTCAAAATCAAATCTGTATGAGTCACCAACACTGTTTACACACACTATTTCTGGAGAATTTCACCGCAAAAATTAAACGTTTTAGTCACCAACGCTATTTACGCGCAATACTCTAGAAAAATCCACTTTCAAAAAAACTGTTTAGAGCAGAATTTACCCGCATAATTATGAGTTTTATCCCACTTCTGACACCAATGTAATATTTTTGCCTGGGGTTCGTCGTATAAAACTCAATTTCACATTTTTAATTACACAACGAAACAATTTGTTTACCGAATAGAACTTATTGAAATCCAAATCAAACGTAATTCAACTTCGCTTCTTAAAATTCGACACTTTATTTCGATTCAATCACTTTTTATTTGTCTATCCATTTTCAACGTTTATAATATAACTTGTACGGGAGTACGAGCCTGCCACCCGTTTATTTATACAAAATTAAGCACCTTTTAGTACGTTTTATACTAAATTTTCCACACAAAAATTTTCACATCGAGGGAAAATTTTCGCTACCGAAATTCGAACTTGGAATATCAGTTAGCTGTCAGCTGACTGGAACTGGAATGACAGTTAGATGCCCAACAAACATACTCTCGAGAGATGTGCTCTACAAATCTAGAAAAACCTCTTATAAGGCTCGTTAAACTCTTGAGTACTCTCAGAACATAATTTTTTTTTTGATTAAATTGAATTTCACTCTCATAGTACTCTCATTAGAAGGGTAAAAAGCACCAGAGTAAAAATGACGTAAACTTCTATTATGAGAGCACATTTGGTTCTTGTTATGTGAGTTCAACTCTCGTTTAACTCTCAAAGAGTAAAAGTATTATAAGGAGCATCCTTATGAGAGTCAAAGTATCGAAGTACTCATAAAAATACTCTTTTCAGCCTAAAACTCTTGTTTTGAGACCGGGTGGCTGATAAAAATACCTATTCATTTCAATTCAAAATAATGGCGTTCCACCATCCGTCAAAAGTAATTTTGCCAGTACGTAGTGTGCTTGCGGTGATAGTAGTTTTTTAATTATTGCATTTCTTTATGCATCTCTTCTTTAGGTATCTCTGCAGCACAAATCGTCATCGAAAACATATTCATGGTCTGGTTAGCCAGCATGGATTGACTGACTTTTTCTACACGCAAACAAACTCACAGTCAACTCCAATGACGTCAGACTAACATTTACTTTAGCGAGCAAATATCATAACATGCGTATGCTGTAATCTTTATATTCCTTCATTCATGTGCACGCGGCAATGATGTTGAGCGATGAGCTATCATTTATAGTTTTTTTTTAAGCTGATTGTTTTCGTGGCGCTTTGTTTTTATCGAAGTAAAATGTTAACTTTAGCAGATAAATTTTCAGTTGCACAAAGTTCTTGCATATATAACCTCAGAAAAAATATTATTTAAGTCAATAATGTTGATGACAATGGTGTACCATCAAACAGTGCATTGAAAATAACACTTTCTTTTAGAAGTTTATATTGTTCTCTTTTTTACTTTATATCCTTATGAAAAATTAAAGCATTTTTGGCACACAATGATAAAGATGACACGAAGATTGTTTGTTATATGTTTCTCTCTCTGTCAAAAAAGACTAGGTCTTCACATCCCATACGAAGGACTCATTGTCTTATTATGAGACCGAATAACTCTTGCAAGGAGAGTTTAAGACTTTTTATCAGATCAAATAACTCCCATAAGTGGGGCCATTTAACTCCCGTAAGACTCTCTTAAGCGCTCTCGTAGTACTCTATGAGAGACAAATTCCAAGAGGCAGGCTCTTGGAGAATACTCTCATAAGACTCTCGTAGAGTGTTATGAGAGAGAAAATGTTAGTTGGGTGTGTTCGTAAAGTGAATCGATGATTCGGCGATTCTTGCATTTCGTTTTATTTCTTGTTGCCACGTTACAATATCATCAATTAAAATAAAAATTTTATTACATTTTGAGACACTTGTAATATCAAAATGTAGTAAAACTTGTAGTAAAATGTATCCCAATTTTAAAACAAAAGTTATAAACTACAAAAAAAAATTCTAAAGAATCGTGTCAACCTAAAGGTAAGAGGCACAAACCTCTATATGTGCTCCCACACTTTTTTTCCACATTTGGCACAGGATAATTTTATTATTCGCTTTTTCGAAGAGGGTAAAATGACGCAAATTTTTACCGAATCTGCAGAAGTAAATAATGCGAGTACAAGCTGGACAAGTTTTCTTTTCCCTGGTGATGCCTATACAGAGACTAGAACACACAGAAAAGTTGTTCATAGCCCAATAAGTTTTTACTCCGAATGGTTGACTTTATCTGGCCTTTGAAGTAAGACTTTACTTTTTGATAGTATTTCTGAAGTTCTGTGATAATATACAGCTGCATTTGGGGAATTATGGTATTCCAAGGTTTCTACGGAGAATTACAAATCCCATCGCTGTCGATATCGTAACGCCTTAGTAAACAATCGTTAAAACTTTTTCTTGCATGGTTAATTTCTATTGTATTACTACACCACAAAAAATGTATGGGTATGAATGACGTACCACCTCTAAGATTATTATCCACAATATTTTTCACCTCTAAATAACAACAATTAATTGATTGCCAAGCAATTATAAATCATTCATCTGACTTGATGTTTATAATAATTATTCGTCCCACTTGCAAAAGTGACTTTCTGTACATCCTTCTTTATTACATTACATATGTAATGGATTGGATATTATTCATCACCGGTATGTCTAGCAAAAGGTGTTGCTTGTTGCATCCATCGAGCAAGACCTAAATGCATCTTTTCACTTGATTTATTCGACTTACAAATGTCTTCCCCATTTTTCAGAAAGCGATGCGCGGCCATAGTTTTTGAAATTATCTTTTGTGCAGTTCCCTCTGCAGGATGCGGGCTAAAACTATAGGTACCCGCAAAAGCAGAGCTCACACCAAATTGGCGCCAAATTAAAATTTCAAACTGTACGAAAGTAAACAAATGAAAGCCACACGAAGGCGATACGGCGTGTAATTTGTTTATTTTAAGTGTTTCTATGCGACCGCAGAGGTAATTTACGATTACTACATCACATTACATCATTATTACCGTCAGAGTGCTATATCCACTGCGCTACATATACCTGGTGGACTTTATTGGCACTGGCACAGGCAGCAGCGTCCGTAAAGCGATGGTCTGTGCAATTATCCCGTCGCTTTATGTTGGCTTGATTAGGCTATGGCTAGATTGCAGGTACATTATGCCTAATTTTGCATTGCCGAGGGCCATTAACAAATTTTCCGGTTGCATTGGTTTGCTTTGCTTCCGAGACAATCAACAACTTTATAAGAGTAATTTATTTCCTCAAATGGACATTTTTTTTTTTTTTGTGGGTTAATCGAGTACGTGAGGAGAAATTTTGTAGTGCCGTAAATAAGACAACTAAGCCATAGTTAAGATTTAAACAGGCGGGTATCCCGGGTATCTTTTATCACAGCATTGCAAATAATTTTCACTAAACAAGTAGTGTGCAGGGTGTTTGTCATAACAGCAGGGATAAAAATAAGAATGGAAATGTTAAAACTATTCCAAAATGTCGGAAAATTCACATACCAAATTTGAATGACTGGATTGTACTGGAGCGGACAATGGAGTAAAAAAGCAGATCCCAAATAAGAGGCATTAAATTCCAATGACGAGTTTGTAGGAGAAAATCGTGAACAGTTGAACAAAGTGTTTAAAGTTAGGAGCAGCAACCTGATTTAAGAGCAAATTATGGATTGTTTTTGATCTCGCACAAATTGATTGGGTTTAAACCTTGGAATCAAACCTTGTTGAATTAATTAGGATTCCTACTGTGAGGAAGTTTGACGTCGGCCGACTACAATCGCAAGAGATCGCCAGGTCCTTCTCCAACCGAGTCTCTCAAAACCTTCTACGAAGTCCTATGCAACCAGCATCAAGTATTGATAGCCAGTGGCAATATTGCCAAAATGCCATCAGAGACGCCGCCTCTGAAGTGCTGGGTTGCACACGGCGACCACAACGAAACCCCTGGTTTGACGATGAATGCCGGCAAGCACATGCAGCTAAACAGGAAGCATGCAAAGCGGCGCTGCACAGAAGGACTAGAGCTGCTCGCGAGCTCTACGAGCAGAGGAGGAGAGAGGAGCACCGGCTTCTCCGAAGGAAAAAGAGAGAGCACGAGAAGTGCGCTGTTGAAGAGATAGGGAGATGTTACAACAGGAATGAAGTTAGAAAGTTTTACCAAAGGATCAAAAGGTCCTGCCAAGGGTATAAACTTCGAACTGAAGCCTGTAAGGACCATCAAGGGAACATCGTTGTAGAATCGCAGTCGGTGCTGAGGATTTGGAAAGACGACTTCTGCAGACTGTATAACGGCGAGGACGAACCAAATACCGCTGTCAGGCAGAACGAACCATTCAACCCGGGCGAAGATGTTGCTGACGAAGCATATGAACGATACCGCCCACCCGACCTGGAGGAGGTGAAAGGAGCTGTGTCCAAGCTCAAGTGCAACGAAGCAGCCGGAGTAGACGGCCTTGCTGCCGAACTTTTTAAATCCGCTGGCGATGAGCTGGTTAGGAGCATGCACCAGATCATCTGCAAGATATGGTCGGAAGAAAGCATGCCCGACGAAAGGAACCTCAGCATTGTTTGCCCGATCCTGAAGAAAGGAGACCCTCTGAGTTGTGCCAACTACAGAGGCATAACTCTTCTTAACATCGCATACAAGATCTTTTCTGCTGTACTGTGTGAACGCCTGAAGCCGTTTGTCAATAATCTGATAGGCACATATCAGTGTGGCTTTAGGCCAGGAAAGTCCACCATCGATCAAATATTCACACTGCGGCAGATCTTGGAGAAAACCCAGGAATTCCAAATCGATACACATCACCTCTTCATCGATTTCAAGGCCGCGTATGACAGGATCTATAGAGACGAGCTTTATAGCGCAATGTCTAGTTTTGGCATCCCTGCCAAACTCGTCAGTCTGTGCAGGATGACGATGGAAAACTCACGCTGTTCCGTCAAGGTCGGTAAAGACCTCACCGATCCCTTTGATGTCAAAAAAGGATTTAGACAAGGCGACGCGCTGTCATGCGACTTCTTTAACATCATACTTGAGAGAATTGTGCAGAACTCTCGCGCCAACACCAGAGCTACAATCTTTCAAAAGTCCGTTCAACTACTTGCATACGCAGACGACATTGACATAATCGGTAGAACAAAGCGTGATGTAAGTGAAGCCTTCGTGAGTATTGGGACGGAAGCGGCGAATATGGGTTTAGCAGTCAATGAGGGCAAAACCAAGTATATGCTGTCATCAAGAAAAGACACCCAACACCGACGTCTTGGACAAAACATCACCATCGACAGCTATAACTTTGAGGTAGTTAGGGACTTTGTCTACCTGGGTTCCGCTATCAATTCAGACAATGACAACAGCGCTGAAATCAAACGAAGGATAACTCTTGCCAATCGCTGTTTCTTTGGGCTAAGGCAATTGAGTAGCAAAGCCCTCTCTCGAGCAACTAAAGTGTCCATGTATAAGACCCTCATCATCGCAGCCCTGCTTTACGGTGCAGAAGCATGGACCCTGTCAAAGGCGGATGAAAACACTTAAGGCTGCGTGGAGAGGAAAATTCTTCGGACGATTTACGGTCCCGTCTGCATAGACGGAGAGTGGAGGAGGAGATATAACATCGAACTGTACGGGCTGTACAGCGATACCGACCTAGCCAAAAGAGTCAAAACCCAACGTCTACGACGGCTGCCCCATCGTCATCTAGTGCGGAGGGACACCAACGCCCCGGCCCGGAAAATCTTCGATTCCACACCGCAGGGACGGCGCGGTAGAAGAGTACCGAGACTCAGGTGGCGCACACAAGTGGAAGGGGACCTCAGCCAACTTCGCGTGCGAAACTGGAGACGGCTAGCTAGAGACAGAGCTGGCTGGCGAAGCTTGTTGGCTGAGGCCCAGGTCCACCCCGGACTGTAGCGCCACCTTAAGTAAGTAAGTAAGTAAGCTCTCTGAAAAATTTATCGAAATATAGTTACTTAGGTGGATGCAAAAACATGGTTGCTTTGCATTTTGTTGAGGGTTTCCCACTTTATGGTTTTACTTTACCCTTTTGACTGTGTGATAGGTACTGGATCTCCCCGTAAGCTAGACCGCTAAAAACTAGAATAGAGAAAATTTCAAATTACCAAAACCTCGAATAAAAACGAGCACAATTTTTTTTCTGACCCTTTCGCACGTTTCGGTCTCCCAGCATGGCTTCTCCTTCATGCTTGAGATAAACAGATCAAGTACAAGGGCGGTACAAGGATCATCCGGATGTGGACTGCAACAAGTCACAAGATGCATTCAGAAGCACAATGTTTTAGAATTAGTGTGTTTTTGGTCGGGAAAGTTGGAAACGCATGAAATTAAAAAAAAAAAAACAGTGAGCTAGTGCTACAGTGTGTATGCAGAAGTTACAGCCCGTAAGACGGACCGCTGAATACCCCATCCTATCCCACACTGTAAAATGCTGATGGTATTGTTATTTTTAGACATTTTATAAGTAGTGCAAATTTCGAAAAGGGCAATGGTCCAACTGCCCCTAGTTACAAACTATCAATTATAACCCAGATATTTCCAAGTTACGCTTAAATGTACGTAAAAATGCAATTTTTTGGTTCAAATTCAATAGTTTTGAAAAATCGACCCCTAAAAGGGGGCGTGGCTAAAAACGTTGTATTAACGAAATCTAAAATAAAATTTCGTTTATCTAACCTGCTAATTTTTTTTTATTCTTTCCTATATTGAGGTTAAGGACAGTCGAAATTACGTTTTTCTATAAAGTTTTACGGGTTTTCTTCAAATCTGCCTCCAAATATAAGCGTGGCCCAAAAGTCTTGTATGAGCAAACTTTATGATAAAGCGTTTTCCACATAACAAATTAAGTAGAATTTTTTCGATTTAGAACAAAAATATTGATTAAAATGCATTTGAGAAATTACCCTTTAAATCTATGGCACGCCCAATAGGGGAGGTAAAGCAATTAAATTTTTATTTTTTGTATCTTACAATAGGAGATAACGGGAGATAATTAATACCAAATTTCAGGCTTTTAAGACGTCTTTTAGCTTTCAAGGCGCGAGAGGTAGTTGCACAGTTGCACCGATTGTGGACGTGTCTGTGGGCGGATTTGAAAAATTTCTACACTTGTACTGCTCCGGATAAAAATTAACTTATGCACCAAATTTTAGCTTTCCAGCTTTATATTTAGGGCCTAAAAACGTGTGACATACAGACAGATGGACGGACGGACGGCAATGGCTTATTTGATTCAGAATTCGGTCTCGATCATATTCCCTTGTATTATGTATTGAGCGTCTACCACCGTGTTACAAACTATGTGACAAGCTTAATATACCACCCATCCTATGGGTTGGGGTATAAAAATCTGGTCAGTTGTGCCAGGTCGAAAGCCGCACGGTTCTTCCCGTAACAAACAAACGAACTCGGCAGTTATATTATCAAATAGAAATTTTTAGGCAACAATTATCATTTTAACTGCAAAGTCAGTGACTTGGTCATGAACCATCAACTATGACCTGTCCATGAACCTTCGTCTATAGAATAAAGACAAAATGCACAGCTTTTATCTCTCTATTCTGATTTATCCGTGTCCATGTTTTTTTCAAATTCTTTGCTCTTACTGTTGCTGTTGCTTAGCTTCACTAAAAAGTTTTATTCGAAATTGAAGATATTAGGTCGAGTCCTTACGGTTAACCATCATATTCAGGTTAACCTTTTCTTGGTGCTCATCAATTGCATCATCTTCTCTTGACCATATATTCACCTCTCCTCCTCAAATCCCTCTTAAGTCAACCTGGTGATTAGTTTTTCCAGCCGTTTACCCAACCATTATGAATGTCAATGAGGGCAATACCAAAAGTTGATATTAGCAAATGTATAGCCAGCCAGGCAGCCATAAAGGCGTTCTGCCACCTTTAAAAATTAGATTCGAACAGGTTAAGGGTTTCGCACAGGCTAAGCCTCTTGGATCCCAGCCAATGTAAGTCTTTTCTGGGTTTCTGACCAAAGAAACGTTCGGGATTACAAAGCCGACGAACTTGTCCGACAAGGACCAACAATATTACCTTTATAAGCCCTTCTGAATTGATCTAACCTTCTGATTGAGCTCTGTGAGCTCAGACGATGGGTTTAAAAACAAGATTCGGAGAAAAGTAAATACAAGGTAGACCTCTTTGTCCACCTGTTAAATTTCAAGACACATGTGGACAAGACTTGTTAATAAGCACTCGTTACAATTTTCTGAGAAGATGTGGCGACACCGTGCAATACCGTCACAAGCTTGATAGATTCTATCTAGTAATCAGATTGAAGTAATTTATCAGCAATAAAGAACCACATTACCTTTGATTCACTTGAATCAAGCCGTTTTGACATTACATGCAACTTGATTTAAGTATTGTGTAAAGTCTGTAACGAGTATTTAGTGTCCTTTTGATGCTCTAACATGAGTTAGTTGTAAAAGCCCTACTTTATTTAACCAACTCCTTTTAAGATCAGCTCTGATAAGACTAACCTTTTATGTTATCTGTGAATCCTTGCCACGGCTTCATAAGGACACAGATTAACAAACTAAAAGTCCCTAGCTTTGAAATTTACAGTGCCACCAATAAGAACGTATGTTTTGATGAATAGAAAAAACAAGGATGAATTATTCCCCGATGAAAAGCTTCGCTTGCAAGAATAGGGTAATAATTCTTCTTTTAATTCTTCCACATTAAGTGGAAAAAATATACCAATATTAATCGGTCAAAAACGGCCAGGAGTTCAAATTGAACTAGTTGGAGTGTTACAATCCGCTTAGGCGAATCGTTGGATACCCCATCCCAATTGACCACTGTCAAGCCCCGAGGACTTTTCATTTCAGTTGATAGCTTTCACACATATCTGAACATTTTATAATGCAATTTTTTTTCGGATTTAAAGAAAATATATCGAATAAAAACCGTTTAATAGAATTCAAATTAAATATGACCACGCCCACATGGGGGCGCTCAGCTTCCTACAACAATTGTGATTTTTCATGGCAATAAGTAAAGTGGGCGAGTCAGTGTCGCCCGTCTGGTAGGCCAGTCACTTTAAAAAATTTTACACTTGTACTGCTTCGGGACCTAGACAGAACAGATATCAAGTTTCAACTATCTAGCTCAAAATTTAAGGCCAAAAAACTACCGACAGACGGACGGACGGACATCGCTCATTCGATTAACAATTCGGCCTGGATCATATGCCTTTCAGGTCTTGGAAGTCTATGGTGATTATTTCTCTATGTTACAAACTAAGAATCAAACTTACTAAACCTCCGATCCAACGGGATGGGGTATAATAAATTAAAGTACACATTTAATAAATTAAAGTGAAGGTAGGCTCCAACGTCCTTCTCTAAAACACAACTTACGGCGATATTTCAAATTCGCGACTAACCTTCAAGTTTATTTCCACGCCAAAAAGTTGTATAACCCTGAGTTGCAAATCAGGTTAAAATAGCTAATAAGAAACACAGAACTCAATACTCTAGCTTTGGTCCTTGTAGAAATCGTACAGGATGAGAGTTCTTTGTCAAAGTAGCTTAGCTAGCTAGTTTTCTTGCGAAATCCCTCTTTTGTCTAACTAGGCGGCATTTTTTGATGCTTAAGGTGATAGATACGGTCAGGTACGTAGTATGCTATATGTCGACCAACAGAAACCACAAAAGATATACGTTTCCACATTCAACTTTTTGATTCAAAAAGTTTAGGACCCCAATCGTTCCATATTCAACAATTGGGGTCCTAGACCCAAAATTATTCTTTGGATGTACACTGCAATTGTCAGACCTTTTCTGACGTATGAGTGTTTAGTCTGGTGGCAAGCAGCCCGAAAAAACACAAACCTACGCTACATGACAATAATACAGAGAGCTGCATGTATTGGTACGTCATCTACAATGAGAACGACACCAACCTCAGGGCCGGAGGCAATACTCAATATGCTACCCCTCGACCTCTATATGCAAGAATCTGCTGCCAAAAGCGCCTTGAGGCTAAGTCAGTCACCTGAATGGATCCAAAGCTCATTTGGCCATGCGCAGATTCTTCACAGTTTTATAGAAACCGACACCTCCTCCGACTACCTTACCTCCTATCTGGACTTCGAAACGCCTTTGAATTGCATGCTTCCTAGCAGGGATAAATGGGAATCGGGGGAACCGCTAAGAAACCCATCGATAGCTGTACATACAGATGGGTCAAAAATGAACATAGAAACGGGTGCGGATCTCTACTCTGAGAACCCACATATAGAAAAATCTTTAAGATGGCCCGATTCTTGCAGCGTCTTCCAAGCGGAGGTCCTTGCAGTCAGGTGGGCAGCCAGCCTTCCACAGGAAGCAATACCACAGGATTATATTACCATATTTATAGACAGCCAGGCAGTCATAAAGGCAATAGCTTCCACTGAAATCAAATCTGAACTTTTTAAGTGTTGTCGAAAAAAGCTACACGTTTTTGGCTCACAATATGAGACTCTGCTGGGTTCCTGGCCACAGAGGCAATGAAAAAGCCGATGAGCTTGCACGACATGGATCAACATTAGAACCTCAACTAACCCTTCAGTCGATCAAACCTCCTTTCTTACTTACTTACTTAAGGTGGCGCTACAGTCCGGGGTGGACCTGGGCCTCAGCCAACAAGCTTCGTCTCCAGTTTCGCACGCGAAGTTGGCTGAGGTCCCCTTCCACTTGCGTGCGCCACCTGAGTCTCGGTGCTCCTCTACCGCGTCGTCCCTGCGGTGTGGATTCGAAGATTTTCCCGGCCGGGGCGTTGGTCCGGCCAGACCTCCTTTCTGTGACCTAAAAAAGCGGGTGCAAAACAAGATCCGGATAAGTCCCGAACTAACGCGCTCATTAAAAGCATCAGGAAGACTCTGTCGTTACTTATCATGCTATCATGCTTTGAAACTAAATCCCGGTAATGACGACTTCTGCAGAGGATGTTTCAACACGGATTGCTGCGAGGACACACCTGACTTTCTGTGCCAATGTCCCAGGCTAAGACAGTTGAGGAAAACTTAAGGAAGCTACTTCTTCCACGACATTTCAGAACTTTCAAACGCACCTCTAACATCTTTTTCCAGGTTTGTCAAATCAACAACGTGGCTCAAGAAACTTAACACGGCGTAAGAAGGATGTGAAAGCATCCAAACAGCAAGAAGTATCCCCCACTGAGTATCACAATGGGTCACATTGGACCTTAGTGCGATGAGGCGCGGGTAATCTCGTTTCATCAAAGTCTTAAGTGGGTTGGGCTCCGAACTTTGCCTAGACCAAATATTTTTCTTTGACAAAATTTATTGCATGCAAATTTGACAGGTGCGTGCTATGCTGTACCATGACTTCCATGTACCGAGGAGTAGGTCAAGCTAACCAACTCTTTTCCAGAGCCTTTTCTGAAAAATTAAAAACCCAAATAAGTAAAACTTTTCAAGATCAAGTATAGGTAAGACGAACTAAATACTAAAGTCTTTTGATTATTTTAATGTTTTGGCCTGGAGTTCGTCGAATATAACTCAATTTCACTTTTATAATTTCACAATGAAACACTTTATTTATCAAACAATACTTATTTAAGTTCAAATCACACTTAATTCAACTTCGCTTTTATGTTTCAACACATTATTTAAATTCAATCACTTTTTACTTTACTATTGATTTTCACAAGTCAACACAAGTAAAATATAACTGTCTCGTACAAGCCTGTCACCCGTGTATTTATACAAATTAAACACCTTCTAGTACGTTCCATACTTCCCCTTTGGCAATTTCCCATTTTTCCCCACTTTTCCGCTGAATTCCACAGAGAGAAAATTTTTTATATCGAAATTCGAACTTCGAGTATGTCAGCTGACTGGAATGACAGTTGGGTATGTTCGTTTAGTGAATCGATGGGTGCATTCATTATTTCTTGTCACCACATCACATTATGTTTTTAAAGTATTTTGACCATTTCCAAGCCCAAAATGGCCTGCTAGTCTAAAGATTGCCTGAGCTCAGTAATGCTTCGTTCTCCAATATACATTTACGATGCTTCGAGAACCATATCTCAAACGAACCAGATAATTTGGATTTCTCAAAAGTGCACACAGCATGCCTGCCAAGCACTTAGCCCTACACATTGATTATTTCATTTCATCTATAAGTCACAGCTCTATTCATCCCCCCACCTATGGCTTATGCCAGTGAGTGCCACTCTAATGAGTAAAACTAAGTGCTGTTTCGAAGTTACCGCAACTCCAGCCGTCACAACTACAATCATTACGGCTGCATAGTTGCATGGCTTCGTGGTCTAGAAAGAGAGAAACGAAAAAAAAAGTGAAATTGCAAACATCTCCACACGCGCACAATAATTGCTTAAATGTGCTGTTAACGTAAATTTACAATCAACGCACGCAATATGCGTATACAAACCTGCTGTAGCATATGTTAGTTGGATTCGGGTGGAGGCGCCACCCATTCTGCATCCGAAGCCACCAGCCGTCGGTTGCGCCACCAAAACACGCACTGACTTAACGCGCTGTAAATTTCACAACAAATCTGCCTATTAGAAAAACACTTACCAACCCGCCCGCTCCTCCAACTACGCGCGCTCCTCCATACAAGGATTATATTAGAGAATCCTGGCACATATACTTTACATGACTCTCTCTTGTATGTGTGTGCCTCGGTATGGGATGTACGTACGCGCGCGTATCTATGTCTCGTTTGCTTTTGGCGGCCTGGATGTTGTGTGGAAATTATTTTGAGATTTTCGCAAAATTTGCCGCCGAAAATAAATTATTCAGGATTAGTGTTCGGTTTGGGATAATAACAATGTAATAGGCGTCAATGGGCTCCCATTCCAGGTTACGAGCGGTACTCTCTAGCTTCTGTTTCACCGCAATTATTTGACTCCCCACATCCAGAGGGGGGTGGGGGTTCGAACAAGGAGCCTATTTAGTTGCCGCTGACAATATTCCATACGAGACATACGAATCCGCCAGATTGTAATTTGATGATACAGATAGAGGCACGTTAGTGCGCGTCACATAAACGAGGTAGGTAAACGCGTGTTAAAGCATCGAGGAGGCTTTAATGCATATGGCACGATATAATTCCAAGTTAATGAAATTTAAAAACGAAATGTTAATTATGCTCTACAGAAATTTAATCAAGACCTCAGTAGTGGGACGACTATAGTGATGCGCTCCTGCATTGAACCAACGTGAGTTTGGATTATGAGGTTTAAATAAATTCGCTGTCTGTACGATATGGTTGTGCAATGCATTGCAGGTTCTGCACTTATAGCTGAAATTAAGAGAAAGTTTTATGTGCCTGCATTGCTTTTTGAGGTTTGTTACAGAAGGTAGTTAAAACGGGAGCCATAGTACCACTCATGTTCAACTATTTTGTGTGTCCTTAAGGGTAACGAGAGTCAATTGCAGCTTAATTACTTTAGAGAGAAAAATTTAGGTAAGAATAAACTCAAATACCATGTTTGACTCTGAGCTTCGCAGAGTTCATTAATGCCATGTCCAGCTCGACAAATTATCCCGAAATTGGGGAAAAGTTTATCCTTTAGCTCAAAATGGAAAAAAAAGATGACTGTGGAAGTTCGATCAATATAAGAAGGGAGGAGTTAAGCCTCCTCAATATTTTAACAACATTTTAAAAAGCAATTCCTCTCCAAATTTTAATCTTGTTGAAATAAGTATCTCCCAACGCCATCTCAAAATTTAATTCAACTCTTAGATCCTACGATTACAAGCATCATTCATTACAATTTTAATTTTTAAACAAATACGGGCAGGTTACATCACCAAAACAAACCCGATAACATTCAAAAATGCTATAACTTCCAAGAATCCATACCAATTCAAATCCTGCGCTGTTCATAAAGTAAAATACGAAATGTATCCTCCTCTTCCTCGAGGAACAAACCAAAATGTTTAGGTGGAATTCCAACGCCTTACCTTTAACACACAATTCGCCAAGTGTACGTCTACGTGTGCCTCTCAGTCTCTATATACATACCGCATACAATTCGTACTTGATCCCCTGTCAAAATTGGAAAATTTTACCGTATTATCACAAAATCTTCTTTAGCTTATGCCAGGAGGGGTGAGCTGAGCCGCGCCGCCCGGGCCGAATTTACCATTTCGCAGCATCCATGTCATATACCATCACATCGCCTCCCCCCTAGTCATTCTGTATGTCGTGTCGTAACCTTATTGTCCTCTCAGGAAAATCAAAAATGTTCCTTCACCGTTCATTTGTTTCGTTTCATTTGCGAGAGCGAACATTCTCGACTCCCGGCACATTTTGTATTTTTTATGATTATTTTATCAGAAAAGTTTTTCCTCTGTTTTACAGTTTTCGGGTATCCGTTATGAGGTTTCCGGGATTTGATTTTTAAAGCTGACAATGAGTTGATAAGTTGAGCGGATTGTTTGCGGGATGTTATATGATATGAAAAGGTATATTGTGCGGCTGGGGCCCGTTGGTTTTGAACGATTTTATTGGGTAATATTTGGAAAATTTTCAAGATGAAATCCGTTTACATTTTTATCGATATTGTTAACGATATCGTTTGTTTTTGCGGAACAGATTTTTTGGAAATTAAAATGAGAACGCTGCCAAAAGGAATCGGAAAATTTCTAGACGAAAATTACAATCAAGTTGTTAAAAGACTTAAAACAAGCATTTTTTCTATAATATGGTGGCTACGGTTTCAGAAGAATCATGAAAGTTTCATGGTTACGTGGTTGCCAAGGCCTCCCTCAAGAAGAGAAATTTTTCAGACGTCCTGAAGAGAAGCAGCGAGATACACGGTCAAGATACTTCTAAAGATGCTGAGTTCATCTTCTCACATTCGTTCTTAGTAGCCGGCATATGTGACGAATGCATCATAGGAGTGGGCTTAATAAAGGCACCAGATGTAATTTCAATATTTCGAATGCAATTGTTAAGGTATCGTGGCGTGCATCGACATGTATGGCATACAACGCTGTGAGGCTTAGGGCTATTATAAAAAGCGATGAAGTTCTGCGGCCCTCTTCAGAGACAGTTCCTCGGGCGCGTTACCACGGTGGTCGTGGGAGCCACCGATCCAATGTCTTCGATTCAGATAACGAAAAATAAATTCCAAAAAAAATCGTGGAAAAATTCTTGGTGACCTAAAAAGCAACATGGTGTCGGTAGGTTGTTGAAGCCAAACATACATACCGTCAAACTCAGACGAGGAGAGGTGATTGAAAGATTTGGCCTATTGCAGCGGTTTCAACTATAATCCGGAATGAATCTGAGTCTCCCCAACGAAATTGGCCGCGGTATGCAAGACTATCCTCGGACACTGTGAGCAAAATCTGCGAAAAATCTCATTGGTGAGTCTCACAGTAGACTGTGATAGAACAGGAGACTGTGGTAGAACATACCTAAAACAGCATCGCGTAGACACCGCAGATGCCAACCTGATCCACCTACCTGCCAGACGTCTCCAATGGCGAAACAGGCGGAGCTGGACGAGGTCCTCATCGACCATGGAAAAATAAATTTTGATCGAGAGCTCAAACAGTCCATGGGCATCACCGGTTGTATTGGGGAAAAAAAAGGATGGCAGCACTCGATTTTGCGTGAACTACCAGAGTCTAAACGATGTCAAAACAAGTAAGGACAGTTACCCTTTAACTCGAATAGACGACACCTTGTATAGCTCTAAGGAGCAAAATCGGTCTCCAGCCTTGACCTGAAAAACCCTACAGGCAGGTACAGATCCATCCAGAAGATGTGGATAAAACTGCTTTAACAACATGCAATGGATTATTGCAGTTTACAGCAATGTCATTTGGTTTGTGTAATGCTCCGGCCAGTTTTGATTGTCTACAATGGAACATGTCTTACATGGTCTGACGAGGAAATAAAACCTGCCCGGTGAACTTGGACGATCTCATCATTGTGGAAAAGACCTTTGCTGAACATAGAGACAACCTGCGAGATGTGTGCACATAACTGCAAACACCACACTTGAAGCTCAATTCAAAGAAGTAGGTACGCTCTCTGCAGAACGAAGAAGTTAGGTATTCGGAAAATGTGATTACATCGGATGGAAACAAAACGAATACAGGTCAAGTCCAAGCCTTGCGAAGTTGGCCAGTTCCCATTGGCAGACATCAGCTAATATGAGTCACTATCTCTGCCTTGTCACAAATTGCAGATGATTCTTGAAATACTTTTCTCGAATTGCCAAATGTCTGCGCCAGTGATTGAAAAGGTCAGGTGAGCGGTGAAAGAATCTTCCAACATCTGAAGCGCAACGACTCTGAGAGGCAAATACGCATGTATGTTACTTCAGCCCATCTTCGACGGATTGTAAAATACCCTAAAAACTATACAACTTCAAAATACTACCAAAAAGGAAACTGCCACGCCTCCAAAAAGTGGTCGGGACATAAAAATAAAACTGTTTAACTGTTGAACGTTTATGCTAGGTGGTTGCACACATTCTGGACAAAAACTCTGCCTTTTAATACCCCATCCCATAGGATATATGTATATTAAGTTTGTCACATATACCTCCAAGAGCTTAAGGGCATATGATCGAGACCGAAGTCTGAATCGAATAAGCCCTGCGTCCGTCCGTCTGTATGTCACATATTTTTAGGCCTTAAATTTTGAGCAAGGGTACTGACATGCCGTGCGTGAGCTCCACGTCATGCAAATTAGTACAATTGTAAAAATTTTGAAGTCCACCCAAAGACACATCTAATTCAATCTATTCGCTCCAAATTGAAGAAAGTTTACTTAATTTTTTATGTAGAAAACACTTTGTTCTTCATTTTGTCTATACAAGACCTTGGGTCGCACCCACATTTGGAGGCAGAATTGAAGAAAACCTAAACTTTTACAGAAAAACATAATTTTGTTTTTTATAAAAACGTTATTAAGGAAAGAATTAAACAAAAGGATTAGCAGCTAGGATAAACGAGATTTCATTCAAGACTTCATTTATACAAATTTTTTAGCCTCGCCCCTTTTTAGAGGTCGATTTTTAAAAAATATTCAATTTGAACCAAAACAAGTGAGTAAGTGCAAGAGTTCGTCTGCATGCTAAAAGTGGCCATGGTCGATATTGTGGGCGGTCCGGTTTTCGCCTTGTTGGGCCAATATTGCTCAGTACCAAAATTTAAGTTCCTATAAGCTATCTAACTTGACCAAAGGCATTTTGAAAAAAATGTGAATAGTGGGCGTGGCCGTTGACGCCTTGTCTGTACAACAGAAAATCCAAGGACTTGGCTAAATAGATTCACATGTCGGTCTCGATCATATCTCTAATAGGTCTTAAGGGTCTGCAATGATTACTGCAGTGATACTACTTTACAAACTACACATTAAATTTAATATACTAGAGGTAAGGGTATAACAAAGGTCCGTATTTTGTCACCCCAGCTGATATTGGTGAGTCGCTGCTACTTCTACATACTTTGTGTTAAAATGCATTAAAATTCGCTGCCTGCTCGTATTTGTATCAATACGCCCATGTTTTGGACATCCAACATATTGCTGCACGTCTCGTTTTAGCTAGGTGCTTAAGCCCTAGACCTCTGAAACACATTCTGATTCTGAGCAATAAATTTTCGCAATTGAGCGATTGAGGCTTACCACCTGAATTGTGCCAACTACACAGAATTCGCATAAGCCTCCATAGCATAACATACATTGTCTTTTCCGCTGTATTGTGCTAATGCCTAGAGCCTTTTGCAACCAATCTTACAAGTCCATATCAGTGTGGCTAAAGGCCAGGAGAGTCCACCTCAATCAAATGTTCACACTGCCTCAGAGGCGCAGATATTAGAGAAAACCCCGGAATTCCAAATAGATGTATATACCTAACCCACCACCTTTTCATTGATCGGTGGCCCCATATGTATGACAGCACGAGCTATATAGCGTAATGCCTAAAATTGACATCCCTGCCAAACTCGTCTCTGCAGGATGACAATGGAAAGCTCTCGCTGTTCCGTCAAAATCGCTGAAGACCTCACCTTAGAGCTAGACCATAGGTTCCAAAAAAAAAACGACGTAGACAAGGCGGGCGCGCTGTCATGTGACTTCTTTAAAATCATTTTTGAGTGAATTGTCCAGAACTTCCAACACAAGAGGCACAATCTTTCCAAACAATGCATGTTGAATTAATCGGAAGATGTCAGCGAAGCCTTCATGAGTATTGGGATGGAAGCGGAAAATGTGGGCTTAGCGCTCAATGAGGGCAGATTAAAGTTGATGCTGTCATCGAGAAGAGACATCGATCGTCGACGTCTTGTACAAAATATGACCATATAGACAGCTATAACTTATAGCGACTTTGTCTGCCTGGGTTTCGCTTAATTCATAGACAAGCTTAACGCGTTATCATTTCTGCTTCTTCGGGCTAAGAAGTTATAGTCGATTGAAGATCCCTCTTCATCCGAGTCCTTCTTTACGTGCAGAAGTATTAACCCTGTCAAAGGCAGACCATCCAGCCAAATGTAATTTTTTCGCGCTTTGAAAGGTTTTTTCGCTTTTCGACGCGAAGACTTATAGTGTCGACCACAGTTTGGGTTCCTTCATATACCCATGACGCAATGAAATCACACCACCACAGATTTTCTTTATGGAAGAATTTCGTCCACATATTTCAGTTCAATGAAGAGTGTGTTAAGAGAGGGTAATTGAGCTTGAGTTGTCACTCCTTAAGCCTCTTAGATGGAACTTTTAAATTCCGTGGTCTTGTCATTGATCCCACACAGATAAAAAGACTACTACTAGGGACATCTGCAAAAGAGCTGCGCCTTCTATTTGCTCCCAAGCAAAGACCGCAGGATGCACATGTGTCTTTTCGAACTGCAAAGTTGTACAATTCGTCTGTGAACAAGTATAAGTCCAACAAGTATTGTATTAGGTGGAGGATCTTTGAGATTGAAGATTATCACTGAACCTCCATCTAAGCGTTTTTCAAAAGACAAAAAAAAACTAAGAACATTAATGTAAGGTGACCTTATAATGGACCTGTTGTTCAATAGTTGCTTCTGAGTGCTTCATCGGATAGGAATGAACTATGGAGTTCCAACAAAAAAAAGGTCTTTGATTTCACAAAAGACCCGATGATAAAACAGTTTTGTCACTTAGCTAGCATGCCTTAGGCAGCGTGAGCTTTAAAAGATTGATTCTCTTTCCGTAATATGCCTACAGTATAAAGCAGCCTACACTGAGTCTTTCTACAGAAGTAGAAATTCCGGGAAAAATTTGAGAGAAAATTCGAGAAAATATTCGGCTTAAATAATTATCAATAGGTACCTACATTAGTCACCTAAACTCGGATGTTTTTTTTACCTTTATTGAAACCGTTCCGCAAAGATACCCATGTAGCAGTTCAAATAAGTCCTCCTTCGTCAGTGAAGGCCAGGCTTAAAATAAACTGATGATCTGATAAGGGTTTTCTTTTCGATAAGTCTAGCCTACCATGAGCGACAAAATAGTCTTGTCGTCTGGCCTACAGCGAGTCTATATAAGCATTTGCGGCTCAGAATAACCATCGGCTGACCTCTCTCAACCATGCATGAGCATGATTTGTGCGCATTTCAACACACGGGGGGAGCCAATTAATTTTTTGCTTATTACAAATTTATAAGACCCTCAAGAAGGTGTAACCGAAAAAAGGACATTGACTGCCGCGGCCTGCATTCGAACCCGGGACCTCATCAGCAGTAGTCCGACATACCACTGCACTACGGTACCGACTAGAGTCTTTTCAGAACCCTAAGATTAGCAGCGATAGTCTACGTCTAGAACCATAATGTCTTTATAGATACAAAAGTCTCCCCTTTTAACTTAACCTTTCAAAGTAAAAATCTTACAAGACCTACTCTTCCACTAAAAGTTTCTCCAGCTCCTAAGTGATAGTAATAATTACTGTTGTACTTGTAACCGCACACAAACATTATAGCATAACGCCAAGATCATAACTTAATGCTTCAGTAAACTGCTTGCTCACGGAAGCAATTTTAAATTTAATTTTATTATGCAGCAAAATTTTTCGGAAAAAAAAGAAAACCCCAACACAACAACCAACAGTCGGTGCGCGGCGTGGTATAAATTTTAATGTGACTAAAGGGAGTAATAAGGGAAAGCGCGTCGTCGCATTGCAACAGCCATCTGGTGGCAACTGGCAACTTTAATTACCCACAATTAGGCGCCTAATGAACCATAATGCAACAGCGGAAATGCAAAAATGAATGCGCTGCTGGCTTCCGCTAATGTGAGAGGGCTAGCCCATAAGACCTGAAACAGTAACTACCTTCTGAAACATGGATTCACTTCCTCTACGTCATCATGGAGACACATTGTTGGAGACCAGGCGATTCAAGCTCAATTACGAAAAGACCCTTTCAACTGACTTCTAACAAATAGTTATACTTTCCTTAAAGCTTCAACTTAAAGCCAAAAAAAACATCGAAAGTTTGTATATCCTCGAATTCATAAATGCCTTACAAAAATCCTTCAAAAATTAAAGGGCTCCAAGGTTTCTACTCCCTTTCAGCAATTAATTTAAAATTTAAGCTAGAATCCCTCTACTTAAGAAGATTGCTGTAAAGTTTCATTGCCCTCGAGCAACTTTTGCTTAATTCACTGGTTTTAATGGTTTTCGCCACAATTGTTCGTACTCTTGGTTGCTGGACTTGGTGAGTCTCCCTATAGTTTACGTGAAATTCAAGCTTTAGTTTGAATCCTTTAACCAAATGAGAGTAAATTCGTTCACTAAAAATCTGTTCGCAATCCAATTCGTTACCTTTATACATGCGTGCGTCATAAATTCCCATCCACCCCACCACAACTAAACATTTAAACTTTTAATCCTGTCACGAACTACAAAAAATAACGCACCCACAATCCTTATTCCGCTCATCCTTCATATATTAATACCCCATGCACCAGCGTGCAGACATTTAACGCTCCACCAAAGGGAGAAATGTGAGTTTTATTGCACGGTAATTACATGTAATTAAGGTCATCGTACAAATATCTACTGCTCCCAGTGGCAATACTCCATTGTAACGTGTCCGTGGGAGGACGTGCACCCGCCCACCGAAAATGCGTCCTTGCAGGGATACCACGTATAGATATAACTTCTTTTTTTCGTATACGCCAGTGCACATAAGCCACGTATAATTGCAGATGTTCGCCCATTTCACATTTGGCAAAAGGGCAAACAGATCCTGCTGTGAGAGAGTGCACTATGGTATTAAATTGCAATAAAGGGCGGTGTGTCTAAAGAATGGGCAAGGAGACGCAGACGAATAGCTCCATCGAGGACTGCACAAGTTTTATGGTTCCATAATATGTTACACACCATATCACTTGATGATGCTTCCTTCTTAGCGGGTGATAAAAAATGCACAAAGTACCATGGCAGTAGCTAGTTACAAGTGTGTGTCCTTGGGACGACGATGACGATGAGGATGTCCTTCTGGTTGCCTTTGAATTTTTACTTCTATATCGCTGTTTTTTTTTTTGCTAGTTTTTCGCGTATATTCTTGCGCGGCACTTCACATAATTGCACCAAACTTTAATTTGTGAAAAAGGATATTAAAGTCCTGTTAATTTCCTTTTGATAAGAACACTAAGGGAGCTTAGTACACACCAAGCAAAAATGCCCGATTTTTTCTTCTAGTTACTTCCTCTTCCCTATATGCATGCAGCATTTGTACTAACTCCTCAGTGTGTGATTGCGCATACAGACAAATAAAGAACAAAGGACTTTAATAAATTTTAATTTGTTAGCTGATATCTATGGTTCGCATACATCCGTGTATATAAGTTTGAACCCTCAAACCATTTCACAAGAAACTGTGAGGAAAACTTTAGAGAAAAGTCCTTTATTGTTCATTTCGGGTGAATATCTGTCGTTCCCTGGGTTTATATGCGAGTGTGTGGGTGTTCTCTCTTTTATTTCAATTCATTAAGGGTTCATTAACAGATCGTTTAGCGAAAGTTTTCCAATTCTTTACATTTTCGTTTAAGGAGAGCAGGGAAAAGTTCTGCATCCTTAAGATTTTGAGAGCTGATGGTCGGGTTGAAAACCACGAAAGGCGTTCTTTAATAGTCCTTTGAATAGGGCGAACATGTAGTATGCATTGGAATGTTTTTAAGAAAAGGAGGTAACAATGATAAGGATCCCTTTCGTACTCGTATTTATGTGAATGATTTCATTTATGGCAATCGTTTGGGTAAACTGAAATGACGTGGGAAGGGGAGCACATTTGGGGCTGCAGAGAGACACATTCAAATTTATGCAGGGCAGAGTGCGGGGTATCGACGAGCCGATAGCAGGGAGCATTTGAAAAGTAATTTTTCTTAAATGTGTTTTAAATTGGGGTTTATTGAATGGGAACGTGTGTATTACTTTATGTGTGCTGTGCGAGTTTTCAAATGGGAACTAGATATGTTGGGGACCCACACCACATGACATATCTCATTACGGCGCTATGAAGAGGTTATTTATTGCGTGACGTTAAAAAATTTAGAATTGCGGCAACATTTTAACTTTTTCATGCTTAATGTTTTCTGACTTAAGCTTTCGCGTAAAAGTATGTGCAACTGTTTTTCCTGATTGAAAATTCCTTATTAGCACCATGAAATCATAACGCAAAAGGCGAGAGTAAATAAGGCCTGAACCAACGGGCGAATGAAAATAAAATAAAATAAAATAAAATAAAATAAAATAAAATAAAATAAAATAAAATAAAATAAAATAAAATAAAATAAAATAAAATAAAATAAAATAAAATAAAATAAAATAAAATAAAATAAAATAAAATAAAATAAAATAAAATAAAATAAAATAAAATAAAATAAAATAAAATAAAATAAAATAAAATAAAATAAAATAAAATAAAATAAAATAAAATAAAATAAAATAAAATAAAATAAAATAAAATAAAATAAAATAAAATAAAATAAAATAAAATAAAATAAAATAAAATAAAATAAAATAAAATAAAATAAAATAAAATAAAATAAAATAAAATAAAATAAAATAAAATAAAATAAAATAAAATAAAATAAAATAAAATAAAATAAAATAAAATAAAATAAAATAAAATAAAATAAAATAAAATAAAATAAAATAAAATAAAATAAAATAAAATAAAATAAAATAAAATAAAATAAAATAAAATAAAATAAAATAAAATAAAATAAAATTAAATAAAATAAAATAAAATAAAATAAAATAAAATAAAATAAAATAAAATAAAATAAAATAAAATAAAATAAAATAAAATAAAATAAAATAAAATAAAATAAAATAAAATAAAATAAAATAAAATAAAATAAAATAAAATAAAATAAAATAAAATAAAATAAAATAAAATAAAATAAAATAAAATAAAATAAAATAAAATAAAATAAAATAAAATAAAATAAAATAAAATAAAATAAAATAAAATAAAATAAAATAAAATAAAATAAAATAAAATAAAATAAAATAAAATAAAATAAAATAAAATAAAATAAAATAAAATAAAATAAAATAAAATAAAATAAAATAAAATAAAATAAAATAAAATAAAATAAAATAAAATAAAATAAAATAAAATAAAATAAAATAAAATAAAATAAAATAAAATAAAATAAAATAAAATAAAATAAAATAAAATAAAATAAAATAAAATAAAATAAAATAAAATAAAATAAAATAAAATAAAATAAAATAAAATAAAATAAAATAAAATAAAATAAAATAAAATAAAATAAAATAAAATAAAATAAAATAAAATAAAATAAAATAAAATAAAATAAAATAAAATAAAATAAAATAAAATAAAATAAAATAAAATAAAATAAAATAAAATAAAATAAAATAAAATAAAATAAAATAAAATAAAATAAAATAAAATAAAATAAAATAAAATAAAAAAAAATAAAATAAAATAAAATAAAATAAAATAAAATAAAATAAAATAAAATAAAATAAAATAAAATAAAATAAAATAAAATAAAATAAAATAAAATAAAATAAAATAAAATAAAATAAAATAAAATAAAATAAAATAAAATAAAATAAAATAAAATAAAATAAAATAAAATAAAATAAAATAAAATAAAATAAAATAAAATAAAATAAAATAAAATAAAATAAAATAAAATAAAATAAAATAAAATAAAATAAAATAAAATAAAATAAAATAAAATAAAATAAAATAAAATAAAATAAAATAAAATAAAATAAAATAAAATAAAATAAAATAAAATAAAATAAAATAAAATAAAATAAAATAAAATAAAATAAAATAAAGAAAAAATTTTAAAAAAAGCAAAACCAATAGAAAAATGAAAAAATTGCTAAAAAATAAAACATAAAAACAATAACTGAGCCGAGTGGTACTAGTAAATTAAGGGGGGGGGACTCATGAAGATTTCAAAATAACGTTGTCATCCCTGCCACATAAAGTCCTGAAAGACCTTAACTTAAGTACTATTCTTTAGTCTGATACATCTTCTGTGAATAAGATAAGGGTGATACTCAAAGCTTTTTACTTTATGTGTACATGAACTGGTGGTAGGCTCAGAAGGATCACCAGCGCTGCTTATTTCGCGGTTTTCATAGCTTCCGTTAAGCAGACACAGGCAAGACTTTGGTGTTTTTTGAGCCTATCTACCGTAAATTTCTGTTTCGTCTTATGCTACCAAACTGGTGCATCATATTTAATGATACATCTTGCTAATGCGATGTAGAGCCACAACATCAATTTGGGCAACAGACTGCAGTTCTTGCCAATAAGGCATTTGCTGATCCATAGTTGTTGAAGTGGGTTTGTCAATGCATTTTGTAAGGTAAGGATTCCAGGTGAGCTTTTCATCTAGAGTTAGTCTAAGTTATTTAACGCCCCAGCTTGGACAGTTTTATTCATTTTGTGAATACCAGTACGGCACTTTTTGAAGGGTTCGGGTGTTGTGCTGAACTTTTTGGCACCACTTTGGAACTACACTTAGCGTTTTGTGTATTTGCTATCCTGTCTGAGATAAGGACCAAAATAAACATAGAATTTTCTGGTAAGCTAGGACTACCTTTTCATGTAAATACCAAAAATGTTAAGCAAGACAGGAACCTTTTGGGATTATACCAAAAAGCTTAAAGAAGTAACTGAGCAATTCTAGAGTTGAACTTTTTCTAAGATGTCGCAGAGATTGCCAGCTTATAAACGCTGTTATTCTAGCTCCATACCATTTCAAATGCATCGTCTAATTCGGGAATGATGCAGTTCGTTGGACCATAAAATAATTTTATTTTTTCAGTCTTCGTATGAAGACAACCATTTCCTTAAGTATGAACCAAGGAAGTCTTCATTACATGCAAAAGCTATTGTAGTTTAAAAGCCCTCCGTCAAAGGAACTGTTTACCAGAAACTTTTCGAGTCTTTCCACAGCAGAAGTGTTGCGGCGGACCTTTTGATAATTTTTTTATAGCTTTTGTTATGGTAGTAAGAATATAGTTTTTTCTATTTACTCTTACAGATCACAAGGGTATGAAATGTTATTGAGGTGTAAAAAGGGGACAAACTTCTCTTTTGGTCTCAAACGAGAAAAAGAAAAGAAGACAAAATGGGATCTGTGGAGCCTGGAATGGAGCCATCTAACACAACTCAAATCGCAAAATTTTAAAGCTTGCTAGTTGTAGTAGGTACACACCTATGTTTTTTTAATAGAATTTTTTCTTAACTTAATTAAGCTTGCAGCGAAAAAAGTCTCTCGTCTTAAAGGGCTTCAAGCTGAACAGCAGCTTTATTCTCTTTTACTTTTGAATATGACTATATTCTATGTCTAGTATGTCTATATTGTATGTCTAATTGTAATACGTAATTACCTAAAAGCTGGATGTTTCTTTATGCACTTAATCACATTTCCTTTTCCTAATTTCAGGTAAGTGTCGACTCTTTTAAGGACTTTAATTTGCTTCGCAAGTGCTTAACTAAGTAAGTATTGAACTATTAAACATAAACCTTTTTCTTCGTACAAACTTAAACGCCTTAGAATTGTTTCTTGTAATAAGGACTAGACTAAACATCAACAAGCATAATCTCATCTCTAAGCTTGTGGTTAATGTGTTGACAAAGACGTAAGCCTTTCCTTAAAGCAAGTACTGAGATAACCAAGTAATGAAAGTGTATAAACACAAATCAGATCCGCATTTTTTGCATTCTAAAACCACACATCTATACATGTTCACTTTCACTTAACATTGTATGCATCAACATCAGTCACGGTACATGCCCACAGCAACAACTTTCATCCTGTAAAATATTCCATCCCACATTGTAAACTAGTACATGTATGCAAGTAAATCGGAATTCTACCTCGTCCTAACTCAGTTCTGCTCGGTGCTGCTGAAAACAATCTAAGGATAGAAATAAGAAGCAAACTGCTTTGCGAAACCACTCAAAATATCCTCTTGCAGAATTTTGATCCTGTTTCACGGGGTTTTTGATATCTGGAGTCGTATGTACTGGCTGGTAGAAAAGGCCACCAATGCAACAAACACTGGATGGTAGAAAACTATCTTTTGCATAACACCACAGATTAAACGCTCTGCGAATTTCATGAAACTTCCATTAAAGTATTATCCTTGCTATTCCGTCTCTTTTGAGAGAACACATGCAAATAAAATTTATATTCTGACGCAAAGGTTACGGTCGACAACAACGACGACGACGACGACAACGACGATGGCGACGCACGGTGTGGTGGTGGTTCCGATGGGGAAGCCATCAAAAGGATCAGGATGGGTGCATTGCTTGTATGGTGGAGCAACTTTCGTCCAAGAAACACAAAATTCGTGTAGCTTAACAAATGCTCTTGCTGTTGCTGACTTGACGATGCTACATAATATGTACTCGTTGTACTTGTATACGTTACGCTCTTCTTCTTCGTATTCCTTTTTTTTTTTTTTGAAAAATGTACAACACAACTGAGCAAAGTTTTCGGAATCATGTTTTCTAAATTTCTTCATCTCGTCGAGGAGCAGACACTAAACAACTTGCGAGACGGGTTGTGCTTGCTTGTTGTACATTCGTCTCAAATTTTCTCGGTGCATCAACATCATGTTTCGTCGTGTGTTGTAGTTTGGGTTAGATCCTTTCTTTTTCGTTTGTTCATTTTACTACGTTACAAAAGGAGCGTGTAAGAATTAAAATTGAACACCACGGTATACATTTCATTTGTATGGATGCTAGCTACCACCAACCACCCATTCCACTATTATAAAACAACACTCAACGACATAACTGTCTGTCTTCTTTGGGTAGCTTGTTGTCTGAAGAAGCATTTGACTCGGATTCAAAATCTCAATTCAAGGAGCTCTAGCTCCTAGACGAAGGTATCAAAACTTTTGTTGCGAAAATTAAGAAAATGACTTTAGAAGGACACCATAGAGTAGATACAAGGAAGAGAATTTACTAGAGGGCAAAACTTGCACCACAAATTTGCTCTATGTTCATGTGTCAGTGCTGATGTTTGGCTTCTTTACGGAGGGTAAAAAGTTAACAATTTAGATAAATAAAGCATCCACTGGATACTGAATTAGTTGGATCAAAAATGCACTTATAAAGGGTTTACCACACACAAGTCATAGCAATCACATAAGGCTTGGAAAATTGAATCACTTTGCAGAATCACTGATTCAATAATGCACTGATCCTAGTCTACGTTTACAGTTTTATGAGACGTGAGCACCGTTTCTAGTCCGTTTCATACAAGGAGACCTACAATTTTTTGCCGAATCCGAACGGCACTTTGAGAAGTTTTTCAAGACAATTGCTACTCTCGGAGGGCTTGTCAGACCCTTGCGGAGGTGGGGACCGTGAAAAAGAACAATTCTTTTTTTCAGGTGACGATGGCAGGAACTTTTAGTGATTATTAAAAGAAAAATAGAAAAATTTGGCTCATTCTCTACCCCGACATCCGTTTGCAATGACAAATCAGTTTGGCATTTTATTAGACAATCCTCTCGCGCAGAGCTAACTACATGCAAATGCAGCCATGTTCCCCGACTAACTCCTCGAATACTCTATGAAAAGAGTTCAGGTGGTTTATTATTTTCGGCCATAAAGATGTCAAAGTTGGTTCAGGTGGCTTATCCTCGATTACTTTGAAGAGTAGTTCTTCAATTGTAACGAAACTTTTGCATATCTAAGCTTTTGCTCATCCTTATATGTATCACTTTAACTGAGAGATTGATTTTCTCAAAGCGGTGGTGTCAAAAATAACCCTAAATGTGCCATAAAAAACTAACTCAACCAAGAAGCCAGGGTTTACTGAAAGGGATCCCTTAAGAGATTTATCCCTGGATGATCCAAAATTTTTAACCAGCAAGGCTGGTATCGAAACCAACGATTCTTACGATCCCGCCCATTTGATTTGGTTGAAGTGAGAAGCTGTGTCTAAGAAAAAGGGTAACAAAGCTGCTGGAGCTGAGGTCATAGATGACAAACTTCACCACACATCTGCATGATCACAGAAAGGCATATGCGCGGAGAATGGAACCTCATAATTGTTTTCGACGTGTTTATGAAAGGAGCACTTCTGAACTAAGCCAACTAAGGAGGGATCAGTTTTTTAAGACTATGCTAACACCCAATAGCGCCTAATAGCACGATGTCAGTGTTGCTTTGGCCCACGAAATTATAGATCACACTGCAATATGGATCCCGCAGAAATTTCAAATAGACACCAACAAGTCGACGATTTGTAGGCCGCGTATGATGGCCTCGATCGAGACGAGCTTTAAACGGCAATGTCCATAGTTTTGGCATCACTGCCAAACTCGTCAGTTTCGGTGAAGACCTAACAGATCAAAGGGTGATGTCGAAAAAGTATTTAGACAAGGCAATGCGCTGTCAATGACTAATTCAACATCATTTTTGAGAGAACCTTTCAGAGTCTTGTTTTCGGGGTCTTTTCCAGAAATGATGCAGCAGAAGTGATACTAAACTATCCTGTAGGCTTGGCCAAGCTGGAGCAATAGTAAAAGAACTGCGCCGGCTGCCCATTAGGAAAGCTGAATTTGAACTGAAAGAAAAGATTTCAGTTTTTAATTTAATCTTTGTTCCAACCCTCATCTATGGTCATAAAATGAGGGTAATGACCGAAAGAATTAGATCGCGGATACAAGGAGCCGAAAGAGATTGCTGAGATGCGTTGCTGTTGTTACTCTAAGCGAAAAAGTGTGAGAAACGTCAGAATTCGTAGGAATTCTAATGCTGGGCAGTTACTTCTCCAAGTGGAACGATCAGTACTTCGATGACTATCTAGACAGATAATGATAGCCGACACGTTGCCCGATAGCAAGCACGTTGCCCCCCAGTAGTCCAGGAAATAGATGATGGGATCAGGTAACTGACATCTCTGAGTTCTACCTGAGAATAGCGCATGAGTCTCTTGAGCTGGTGGCAGATGATCATTAACGAGGACCATGTGGCCGTCCTCGCTCCGTGACTTTTTTAAAGAATAAGCGGCACCGGAAAATGATGATGATGATGGTGATGACGACTATAGGGACTTTGTCCACCCAGTTCCGGTATGAATTCGAACAACGACATCAGCGCTGGAAATCAAAAGAAGCTTTTCTCTCGCCATTGTTGTCTCCTTGCGCTAAGAAGGCGATTTGGTGGCGAAGTCCCGATGCTCCTTTGAGCACGAAAGTATAAATTTATGAGCCCCCATAGTCCTGCCCAGTCTCATTCCAGTCCTGTTCCAAGCTTTTGATCTCGAAATGCGACTGCTTCGATAGAAAAATCTATTGGGTGAATTTTTGACCCATCTGCGTTGACGAAGAGTGGAAGAGAAGGTTTAACTTGGAACTTTACGGGTTTTAAAGTGAACCGACCTACTCAGAAGAACTGCAAAATCTAGAATGGATGGACACAAACGGTCTGCTCCTGAAAATCTTTGAATCCGCTCGGTGCGTCCAACGGTCTCCATCCAACGGTCTGCTCAATCCAGGATCGGTGCGTGCCTTTGGGGGGACTCAGAAGACGCATACGCAACACATAAGTCGAAAGGAACCTAACCCATCTTCGTATACAAAACTGGAGATGGCTAGCTACAGGCAGAGCCGGCTGATGAACCTTGTTGGTTATGGCCCAGGTCCATCCTGGACTGTAGTGCAAGCTTCTTACTTACTTCTTAAGTAAATAAGAAGGGTGAAAGACTTGGATGCAATAATAAAAGTTCTAGGTTTTTGGACTTCCAGCCTTTCAATGTAGATATTAAGAACACAGATGCGCTTCAACACCCATGATACCTGGGATGTAGTAGTAGTAGTCGTAGTTGGACTTTTTATTTTCAGCTTATGTTTTATAAAGTTAAATTTTTAAAGTGATATAAGAAATATAAAAAATAATTAAAATGTATAAAAAATTGATTCTATCATTAGTCGGTTTTTAGTTTGGCTGATAGCCGTCTACCAGATTTATACTGAACAATGATTGTTTAAACCTGAACTTATAAAGCTCACAATAACATAATGTTAGTTAAAAGTTTTCATTTAATATACATGTTTTGTAAAATAATGCTTTCGAAATAAAATTGTAGAGATGGTCCCAGCCGTTGACACTATTTAAAATGTTGATTGCTTCATCCAAGGTGATTACAGCAGCCCCAAAAAACTGTAAAAGAAGCTCGCTTAAAATGAGGCAAACGACAAGAAAGTAAATACATCTTCTCTCTCCCTGCGGTTGCAAAGACTGCACAAAATAGGTAGATCAGGACGATGTGGAACAAAGTAAAGCGGCAAAAGCTCTCCTCTGGTTTTAAATATTGTGCTCATCTTAGTATTTGCGTTAATAATCAGGAAGTACGTGTCGTTGCCCATAGACAGTTCACAAGCTTGCTGTTAATAGATCTGTGCTGTGAGGACCGGGCTTCACTCATAAACCGATCATATAGCCTGTGTCCAGTTTTCTCCAGTATGGTGTTTAGTTTCGGTTTAAGACATAGCGGAGTTATGTTCTGCTCCACAGAAAAATCGAGTTCACAAGCAGCTGCTAGCTCTTCCCATTCTCGCACACAATTTCGCCTACTCCGTAGTAAATGCAACAGTATTAGCTTAGGTATCCTTTCGTTCCGCATTGCCTTACTTACTTACTTAAGGTGGCGCTACAGTCCGGGGTGGACCTGGGCCTCAGCCAACAAGCTTCGCCAGCCAGCTCTGTCTCTAGCTAGCCGTCTCCAGTTTCTCACGCGAAGTTGGCTGAGGTCCCCCTCCACTTGCGCTCGCCACCTGAGTCTCGGTGCTCCTCTTCCGCGTCGTCCCTGCGGTGTGGATTCGAAGATTTTCCGGGTCGGGGCGTTGGTGTCCATCCGCTCTAGATGACCCAGTCATCGTAGACGTTGTGTTTTGACTCTTTTGGCTAGGTCGGTATCGCTGTACAGCCCGTACAGTTCGATGTTATATCTCCTCCTCCACTCTCCGTCTATGCAGACGGGACCGTAAATCGTCCGAAGAATTTTCCTCTCGAAGCAGCCTAAAGTGTTTTCATCCGCCTTTGACAGGGTCCATGCTTCTGCACCGTAAAGCAGGACTGGGACACTTTAGTTGCTCGAGAGAGGGCTTTGCTACTCAATTGCCTTCTTAGCCCAAAGAAACAGCGATTGGCAAGAGTTATTCTTCGTTTGATTTCAGCGCTGGTGTCCGTTCCGCATTGCCATGACTCGCATTATGTAGTCGCAGTGCAACTTGAGTTTTTCCAAAAAGGGAGGCGAAATACCTGTCTCCAAATGAATCATATAATTTGGAGCATTACTATGCAATTTAAAAGCTCTTTTAATAAAGTAGCGAAGAAACTTTGCTACCGTTTCAAAAGTACGATAACCCCAAACTTGCGCTCCATACAAGTTTTAGATTAGTGTCGTGAGAGATTAAACTGCTATTCATACAATTTGCCCATACAGACGCGACAGCGCGCTTAGCAAGTCTTAAATAAAAATGCTTGTTCATACAAAGATTTAGTGTAATAGCAACTTCCAGATACTTGTACTCTCGCGCCACTTCGATTCTCTCTCCTTGATAAGCCCACTTCTCGAGCTGGCAATGGCGGACTCCGCCGCCTCTAAAGACCATTATCTTTGAGATTGACAGGTTCCCAGATAAATTCCAAGATTGACAGTAAAATTCCAATCTGTTAATCATTAACTGCAATCCGTCAACAGTTTCTGCAAAGAAAACCATGTCGTCAGCAAACAGCAGAGCTGCGATTCTCGTAAGCCCAATTTCGATTCCCCCTTTAACTGCTTTCATTATATCATTTACGTAATAGACGAAGAGCAGCGTACTTAGTATGCAACCCTGCTTAACTCCCGTCGATGAAGAGAAATCCTCCGAAAGGTTTACGATATCCCCAACACTAGCAACGTTGTTCTTGTACATGGATCTCAAAACGTTTATCACTTTTGTGGAGAAACCAATGGCAATGAGCTTGTAAAATCAAAGGCAGCTCTAAAATCTACAAAGAAGGCATAAAGCTACCTATGCTTCCTTTTATAAATCTCAGCTTTATTCATCAGGGCGAATATCTGATCGATGGTTGAGTAGTTTCTCCTAAAACCAGCAAGGAGCACTTAATCGTAACACTTAATTAAATTGCACTTAATTAACCAGGAATTCATGGAGCACTTAATTTCTTTCAATCCATGTGGTACGTCTATTGAACAACGCCGAGGCGAAGAGCTTTGTTGATGTGTTTAGAAATGATATGCCTCTGTAGTTAGCCGGGTCATAAAAATCGCCATTCTTGTGAAGTGGATATATATGATTGCTTATTGAAAGATTTTTAGAACCAAAGCTGTTTCAAAAATGCGGTTAAATTCAGATGTGAGAACTTCTAGGAATTCCGCTAAACAGTTTTTGTAGAACTCGAAGGGGATCCGGTCTTTGCCTGGAACCTTGTTATACTTGGTATTATGTATATTACGCTTTCTACTTCGTTCAGCGACATGGGGGCATCTAAGAGCTTATCTTATATCAGAGGAGCAGCGTACTGGAAAGGGAAGAGATACTTAATTTGCGTTCAGGAAATTCCTGGATGTATTTTATGCGTGTTTCAAGTCGTCAAACCAAAAACCTTTTTAAAGCAGTTGTCCTTTTTGAAGAAGAGGCTGTTTGTTTCAGTTGATTTTCTTGACGAGAATCTTCTTGGCTTCAGTTGGTAAGACTTGTCAACCTGTTTCGTTTGATAGACACCACAGAAGAGCCCCCGGAGTCCGATGTGCTTGCACGTTCAGTCCGTAAACCTTGCTTTTGTGCCACTTTACAATATCAGGCAGCTACTTCCCTTTTATATTCCTTTGCTTCTTTGCCAGACACAGCGTGAAAACCGCCTCTTCCTTTTGCTGAATATGCCGAGCAAAACAGAGAACCACAAGATTCACTTGCATAGTCAGAAAATAATGTTTGAGTCTCCAAAACCCTTTCCCTGGGCTTTATTGAACAAAAATACTGGGGAGCGTGCCTGGTGGGGCGTACCTTTGGTATTTGCCAGGGCTATCTGGTTTAGAAACACCATCTTACTAGGTAATTTTTTAATGTTTTAAACAAATACTGCTCTACTGTTACGGTTAAAGTGCCCCCAACACAAACTGTTGTAGGAAGGGATTATAGAGGTGCGTGGATACGGTTTTATGGAGCTAGTCTCGCTAGCCATAGGTTCCACGGGGTCCTATTTCTCGCCACCTTACCTAAGCGTCGTTGAGGGAACAATAATATTCTCAATAATTTACAAAAATATTGTAAACAGAACTACGCTTTGAGCAAGTCATTTTACCTTCTGAAGACATTCAGCATAGGTAGGATTTATGTTCCAAGCGTTAATCAATATAAAAGCATTAATGGAGGCACATTTTAGAAGCACGGACATTACTACAATATTCTTCAGTTTCATTGTTTATTAAATTCCTTCTAACAATCATAGACCTTATAGAAAAGTGCGCAAGAAGAGTCGGTTCTAGCATTTTATCCGTCAAAGACTGGATCATCATAAGCTTAGTAGTTGAACTGAGCTAAGATTGAGCCCAGAAATGTATTCTTCAGAAATTTTAAGAACTCGTTCATCAAGAAATGGTTCTCGTTGCTGTAAACCTAAAAATAGATTAAGTGAGCGGCGTAATGCCCAAAGAGAACATCAATTTCGATAAAATAATTTTTTCATTTCTACGTGCTGTTGAACACTGTATCCGTCGACAGTGATTTGGCAAGGCAGGCTTAATAAATGGCAGACAATTAAATGAAGCCGTATTGTTGAAACTTCATTAATAATTGAAGCTTCAACAATACGGCTCCTGGTCAACCGCTAAAGTTCGAAAGTCGCCATTAGTTGACTCTCTGTGGGAAGCGACTATTGAGAGAGTCAGTGCTTTCAAGAGTTGACGGAGTTAAGCCTACATTGAAAAACTTCTTTTTGAGTAAGACCCAGACTAGCCACAGATGCGCTTTATTCAGGGCTTAGAAATATTGTGGTTTAACTTGCAATAAGCCTGTATTGAAAAACTTGAGAAAAAAAAACAGGAATTTTTTTTTCCGATAAGAAAATAGAAAAGAAATACATCAGTCAGAAACTCAAAAGTAAAATCCGTCAGAGAAAAGTAATTCACTCAACTTATGTCACTGATAAAAAAAAATGGTTCGCAATTGGCTTTTCAATAAATTTGCTGTAAAAGCTACTCCTCCGCCCATAAATGTTTAGTTACAGGTACAAAATCATTTGGAAGAATATTTCCTGGAAGCTAAAATCAAATCTGATGGAGTTGCCAGGGAATATTTGTATACCCTACCCTACCATACCACATTACAAAAGCACAATTTTTAGCCCCACTTGAGTTTTGGGTGAAACACTAGAATTTCTTTTTAGTGTCTGCATTTTTAATTCGGGAACTCACCCTCTCTCTTGCTGCTTCCAGATTTTTATCTCTCATGCACCAACCAAAGGTATAATTGGTTTTAATTCACTGTAGTTACCTTTTAAAAATGCAACCGCGTGTCCGCTAAAAACATCACGAACACACAATTACACACACACACACACAAACCAAAACCAAAAGCATGGCAACATTTGCACAATATAATGCAGACAATTTTCCCGCAAACAAAATAAAATTTTTCCTAATAACACGAAACGAGCAAAAGACCAAAAGGAAAAACTTCCAAAACCAAGTGAAACTTCATGTTCCATCAAATTATAGCAAAGAAAGAGGGTAAAAAAAAAGTTACTCATGATATGATAAAAGGTTTTTAACCATAAGGCTCCTTTGACTCGCAGCACAACGTCATATGTTCCTTGTGTCGCTATAATATACAAAGGATCTTTGTATACATACTCCTGGTTTTTTTTATGACGGAAATTATACAGAACAGTTTTTCCGCATATGTTTGGAAAATATGTCCACTTGGACTTATGACTCTTGCACGACTTTGTGTGTACTTTTTTATTTAAACTCTTTTTATGGGTTTTAATAGCTTAATGTATGAGGTAATTAATAGCACGAATATTGTGAGTGAACAAAAAATATTCTCGGAAAACTATTTTCGTTGTGAATGTGTTCGTACACATGACGGAATAAGGTATAGGGACGAAAGCTGAAATATAGTTATTTTTAATAAGAGGAACTCAAACTCGTGGGAGTGCTTTTATTTCAATGAATGAGGATACCTACTACAAAAATGTGGTTATCAAAAAGTCACCTAAGTTTTATTTATAACAAGAATTGAACAGCGAAATCAAGCTTTTTGGGTATCATGGTATGAATCCTGTTTATTAGTAGAATTTAAGGCTCCGCTTTACTCCATCAGCAGAGGCTTTCGTTGTTCAAACTTTCAATGCTTGTTCGGTAAGCAAAAATTCTCCAAATTTATTGAAGAGTCCTTTGACAGAAATAATATGAAATTGAAGTTCTACATGAGTTTTTTAAAATTCAATCTCTGACCTTCTACCTGATTTACGGATTTAAAGTTTTGCTATAAATATTATAATGGACACATTTGTGAAGATCTAAGAAATCTAGCTCCTGAAAGACCTTATTCTGCACGACCTACAAGGCAAGGAGTAAGCGCTCAACAGTTCTATGTCCATTTCAAACCCGCTACAATTTTACGAAATTCTTACTCCCAAAGTACAAGTATACCTTGGAGTTCACTAGTTGTAAATTGCATCCCATCCTAAGCTTAGCAGTTTTCACATCGATAAAATTGTGCAGTCAAATTGTTAAAATTTTGTATAAAGCTCGTAAGAGGCTTCTCATTGCTATCTAATTGAAAACTTTGCATTTGATTGCTTTAGTCAGAATGCAATATGACCCCGCTCGCTAATGATTGGACTGGTTCACCTGTTGACAGGATAGCCGTGCTATTCACGAATGCGGCCTTATCTGTCTCATCATCTTGAGGTATGTTTCTTGTGAAGGAGCAGGAACATGGTCGGACCGAGGATGCTTCCCGTGGGTACGCAACCAGCTCGGATTTGCTTGTATTTCAAGTATTCGGTACAATATCTAACACGAAAGTCGTTTTCAAAACGTTTTCAAAACAGTTTTTTTGATATTTTATACAAACGTTGCTGAGAGCTTGCGATATGTCGAGGGAACCACTAGGCAAATATTTTCCTTCCCTCAGGGCATTTCCAGTTAACCGGGTTACCGGAAACCGAACCGAATTGATGATCCAAGATCGAGTGTCTTTCTGCAGTTTTTGCGAAGCGATATGGGTATATAATATTTTCTGTCATTTGGGCCGGTTTAATTAACTTTAACTTTAATGAGGTTGTATTTTGGAGAGTTGCCACCAAAGGGATTCCGGTTAAATTTGACCGTAAATATAATTTTGGGCCATATCAAAATTATATTTGCACAGTTTTTATTTGCGATCCGTCCAAAGATGGAAAAATTATGGTATCAATACGCTGTCCGTCCCTCCGTCCATTCAATCGCGTTATAACTTCTGAACGGTAAGTCATAGAAAGACAAAATTTTGTGCGCTCCCAAACTACGGAAATAGTCAGAGAACCAAGTAAGGGCATTTGTTTAATACAATTTTTTATACAATACAAAATTTTAGTCACGCCCCCTTTTAGGGGCCGATTTTTCAAAATTATTGAATTTGAACCAAAAAAATGCATTTTTACGTACATCAGCGATGAGCTGGTTAGGAGCATGCACCAGCTCATCTGCAAGATATGGTCGGAAGAAAGCATGCCCGACGAAAGGAACCTCAGCATTGTTTGCCCGATCCTGAAGAAAGGAGACCCTCTGAGGTGTGCCAACCACAGAGGCATTAGTCTTCTCAACATCGCATACAAGATCTTTTCTGCTGTACTGTGTGAACGCCTGAAGCCGTTCGTTAACAATCTGATAGGCACATATCAGTATGGCTTTAGGCCAGGAAAGTCCACCATCGATCAAATATTCACACTGCGGCAGATCTTGGAGAAAACCCAGGAATTCCAAATCGATACACACCACCTCTTCATCGATTTCAAGGTCGCGTATGACAGCATCTATAGAGACGAGCTATATAGCGCAATGTCTAGTTTAGGCATCCCTGCCAAACTCAGTCTGTGCAATGACGATGGAAAACTCACGCTGTTCCGTCAAGGTCGGCAAAGACCAAACCGACCCCTTTGATGTCAAAAAAGGATTTAGACAAGGCGACGCGCTGTCATGCGACTTCTTTAACATCATACTTGAGAGAATTGTGCAGAACTCTCGCGCCAACACCAGAGGTACAATCTTTCAAAAGTCCGTTTAACTACTCGCATACGCAGACGACATTGACATAATCGGTAGAACAGAGCGTGATGTCAGTGAAGCCTTCGTGAGTATTGGGACGGAAGCGGCGAATATGGGCTTAGCAGTCAATGAGGGCAAAACCAAGTATATGCTGTCATCCAGAAAAGACACCCAAGACGTCTTGGACAAAACATCACCATCGACAGCTATAATTTTGAGGTAGTTAGGGACTTTGTCTACCTGGGTTCCACTATCAATTCAGACAATGACACCAGCGCTGAAATCAAACGAAGGATAACTCTTGCCAATCCCTGTTTCTTTCGGCTAAGAAGGCAATTGAGTAGCAAAGCCCTCTCTCGAGCTACTAAAGTGTTCATGTATAAGACCCTCATCATCCCAGTCCTGCCTTACGGTGCAGAAGCATGGACCCTGTCAAAGGCGGATGAAAACACTTTAGGCTGCTTCGAGAGAAAAATTTTTCGGACGATTTAAGGTCCCGTCTGCATAGACGGAGAGTGAAGGAGGAGACATAACATCGAACTGTACGGGCTGTACAGCGATACCGACCTAGCCAAAAGAGTCAAAACACAACGTCTACGATGGCTGGGTCATCTGGAGCGGATGGACAGCAACGCCCCGGCCCGGAAAATCTTCGTATCCACACCGCAGGGACGGCACGGTAGAGGAGCACCGAGACTCAGGTGGCGCACGCAAGTGGAAGAGGACCTCAGCCCACTTCGCGTGCGCAACTGGAGACGGCTAGCTCGAGACAGAGCTGACTGGTGAAGCTTGTTGGCTGAGGCCCAGGTCCACCCCGGACTGTGGCGCCACCTTAAGTAAGTAAGTAAGGTACCTAAACTGAATGCGTTTGAGTTTTTTTTTTTAAAGCCGCCCCGTCAAACAGCTCCACTCGATTCGATTGCGCCCCGAAACCCATAATGGGTAAAATTGTGCGCAGCAAATAAAAAGTTCTTGAAAACGTTGTGTTAAATTTTTTAAACATTTCCTAAATTCACTGAAAAAGGCGTAAAGCGCTCCGAAACATATGGTATCATTTTTAAACGGTTGTACCACTCAGAAGTATGAAATGAATATACGTGTATGGTCTTATGTGTAAAAAAAAGTCGACACGGTTTGATCGGCATTAAGCCAATATTGCTTTAGTTCAGCTCATCTGTCAGCTCACCGAAACTCCACTTGTTAATGACTTGGTCCATCAAAATATAAGATTCCAACGTCTGCAACATTCAAAAGTTCAGCATTCACAACTTGCATCAGGAAAGCCGTGAAATCTGACTTGATTTTATATTATATTTTATATTATCTTGATTTTATATTATGGCACTGTTCCAAATAAAGGCCTAAATCGACCGTTTAAGTCTAAGGGAGCTTCAAGACAACATATTGCCTCCTAAAGGAATACGGATATCGAGGCCAGGAATAAAGGATATCGAGGCGCTTTTGAATGATTTCAAAGTGTTACCACCGGAAACGAGGAGATATACTTAACTTAAAACTTCATTTTTAAAATTTTTCAATGAGTTCCTGTTGCGTGAAATGGTAACGTTTAGTCTTCTCGTTCTCTACGCATGTCCTTTAAAATATGATTTATTTTTGTTGGTTCCTCAGATTTAAAAACTCAGATTTAAAAATGATTAAATTCATATATCATTGCCAACGATTTTTTTTATATACGAAACGAAATAACTCAAAAAAAGAAAAACAAAACGTCAAATGTTTATTTGATTTTGGTTCACAAATTTGATAGAATACCAACTTGATCAACATCAACCAGCCGTATAAACATTTACATCCATCACTCTGTTGCAGTGGGCAATTCGCATGCACTTCACTTAACCGTTTTCATGAGGACCAACCACAATCACATTAACAGCAACATCAACCGCTCTGCGCATCCCGTACACAGCAAACATAGCTAAGTTGATGATACCAAGCTGTCAAATAAAGCTTTGTTTGATTTGTTTGGTCAGATAACTCCCGAAACATCTAGAATTCTGTACACTTTGAACCGACAATTTATGCGTGGAAGAGATTAATTACGCGATTAACTTGTAATCTCTTCGCGAAGATTTAATAAATTTGTATGGTAAATCTCGTGATGTTGAGGGAATTTAAGAAAGATTTGTCATAATCGCGGATTAGTGTCTGGTGGAAACAGCCTATAAGGCCAGGAAATTTCAGGCAGTTCAACAGACAAGTGTTTTTGTTTTAGTTCCGATCTTCTTAGCAAAGTTTAGAGCCACCAATGAATTTAATGCCTCCTTCCAATCATTTGGGGTGCCGTGGCGTAGTGGTTAGTGTGTGTGCTTACCACACCGGAGGTCTGCGTTCGAATCCTACTATCGTCACCTGGAAAAAAGAGACTTGTTCTTTTTCTTCGTCCCCACCTTCGCGAGGGTCTGACAAGCCCTCGGAGAGTATCATTTATCGGATTCGATAAAAAATTGAATGTCCCCTTTTATGTGAAGAAATTACATACACAGCATATATTGTTGAGAAGTTGGCCCTAGTTCACCTCGACTCGTTAAAAAAGTGTATTTTTTAATTAAAATGCAGGGTTTTCGGTCCAAAATCGATGTAACCGCATTGAATAAAGTGTCTAAAGTTAAAATTTTCTATGCCGCCCAATTTTTTGAAGGCGTGGCAATTAAATTTTTAGGTGGACTGAAGTTTTAACATTGTTTTTTTCCAGTTTTGAAGATACATGTCCCCTCAAAGCACTAAAAACACCCTTAAATTAAGTCCAAATAGCTTAAAAGTCTTGCCCCAATTTCCTCTGAACATCACGAAAAAAAAACTCTCAGTGATTTCCTCCATGTAAATAATTATGTTTATAACATCAAATTTTGCCCACCATATTTGTGGAAGAAACTTTCAGCAAGACAAGTTTTTGTTTGTTTCCTTGTCTACATCGATTTCTTACAGCACTCTGATTTATTGGCCGTTAAGTTATCTGTCACATGTGTCATGTTCGTGTTTGCGTGCGTTAGCGAAGGTATGTTTAGTTTAGACTTCTACTCCCACAACAAAAAGTTTTTCTAACCCCACTATACTCACCATACCTACTCATCAAGTTGACATGACAACTTCTATGGGGAATTACATTTTCTTTAATTTCCTTCTATTATTCATCATGTGACATCATACAAAACAAGGTTCGACATACTTACAGAAAAAAAAAAACTGTGAGCTTTAAGGACTCCTTATAAAAATAGTTCACCCACATGACTGCTGAATTTTACCACTGACAGTCGACCTTTTATTTTAACAGAAATATACTAAAAATGGGTGTGAAGCCTTCGATACGCCTGCTCGTCTATCGCGCGCCATTGTAAGAACTAACGAACTCCTTTACCGATATGTCAAATAAAATCTTTCGTGAAAAATCACTTTGGGAACTGTCAAAAACTTTTGTCATCTTCTCCGTATGCGAACCGTTCGAACTCTTATTTCAAATGTATGTATCTAACAGCCCCGTACAAACCCTCCCAGGGGTCTACTTTATGTTACATAATAAGGATACGTATATGTACCTTAACAGTTTTCCGTATAGATGCCGAGGTATGAATTTTCGTCTTATTTTCCAACTTTAATACAAATCACAATTCATGACATGTATGAGCGGAACCGAAGGACTGCCAAAAGAGGAGGGAATTCAAACGAAAGTGGAAAAACTTTCAAACATTTTCTTGTATTTTTCTTCTTCTTTTTTTCTGCAGATACGACAAAAATCTCAGCCAAAATCGTGGGGAAAACTTCAAAGTTTTGCCCTTCTAAGCAGATAATATTTGTTCCAAGGTTTTGTAAACTTTTGAATGTGCGTACAGATATATTGAGAGCTGAATGGAAACGAGTCAGAGTCGGGATGGTAAACTTTAAACAGGCCATCCCTACATAACCCGAACATTGTTCAATTGCACTGTGTATAGTTGTACGAAGAGCATCATTCGCAAGAATGCACTAGGGATGAATTATCCTTGATATTGCATAGATAAAACGTGACAAAGACAGCAAGAGGTGAATTTTCTAATTCAATTTTGTCGCAATGGGATGAAGATGCTGATTGTTGAACTCTGTGGGGAAGGGTGGTTTTGTTTTCAAACTGATGCAACTTTGAAGTTTGAAAGTATGTCGTTTCCGGTGTCTGTAAGAAAGTGGCACAGGTCTTGATTAATTTTTGATAGAGCTATCACTAAAACTTGCCTTGAACCCCTGTCAGTAGTCTTTAAGTGTATTCTTCTTCTTCAAAGAGCAGTTTTCTTTTTCTACATTTTAAGCAAAAGAATTCATTTACTCCCGAAATTCGAGGTCTATCAACTTAATGCTAGAAAAAAATATTTTTTTCTATTAAAAGTTCAGAACTCGGCCGTGATCGGAACAGAATGTATAAAGGCAAAGAGAATCGTGACTTAAATGCTTTATGGCTTCTTTAAAAAATAAAAAATAAAATCCTTTCGCCGATATTTTTTTTTCCTTTAATTTTTAAACCAATCAACTTGGCATTTGGATTAAGAACCTTGGACATGGTTTGAACTTTCTAATGGTCTTAGCTAAGTTTTGCCTCAAGAGTGGCACCCAACCACAGTAAGCAGCGCTGCACACGTCAGTCATCGATGCTGAAAGTAGTTTGCCAAGATGTCGTGAATTTGAATCACGTTCTTTATGGGAAAAGAAAATTTCTTCAGACGGGAAGAGATAGTGTAATGCTTGTTATGCACCCAGTACACGATACTTAAAAGTAACCATACATAAGTAGACAAGCTAAAGCTTTGTATTCACGTTTTGTCGGCAACATTTTTATGAGCTTCCCTTGGTTTTTGGTCAAAGTTTTAAGACGTGATATCAATCGGACCTTTCTTGTTTTATATCCCGCATCAGGGTGAAAAAGCGTGAAAGAAAAAGTTATAGGATAACGAATAACGACAGCAGACACACTTAAAAGGCAACTAGGCCCGCATCTTGAGGGAACCGCTATAATATCACCTTGGGTGAGTTAGACACTGCTTTCCTGCCTCACTGTTCTACCTTCGAAAGAGAGGATAAATTCGAAAAAAAGGAATTGGGCTTAAAGTTTAAAGAGTTTAGAGAGGGAGTTTAGGAAAGAGTTTAAAGAGAGCCTGACAACTTTTTTCAGGTTCCATTCAAACTAAGATCGCGGCAAAGAGGAGAGATGCTGTTCAAGATCTGAACAGTGTCCGCATACCCGTTGTTTTGCAGAAAACCGAAAGTTTTGGGGAATGCCGAACTGCACCGTATTCGCAAAAGACCACTAAACTTCTCAGTTGGTCCTTAAAAAACAATTTAGTAGAAGACTGGAATCTATATCGATCGAAGCAAAATGATTTTAAGAGACTTTTCCGGAATTCGGAAAGTGTTTCATGTAAAAAAACGTTGTGAGAAGGTCGAATCTCTAAGTCAAACTAGAAGGCTTGTGAATCTCCTTCACAGGAAACGGCAAACTTGCTTCCATTCTCGGAATTGGTTGTACCAGCGTGGGGACCTTGAGACTTTTTTCCTCACCTCCCGGGAAAACTGGAAACGATGGCTACTCCAGAACCAACGAACCAACGGCTGAACTGGCTGAACCAAAGAACCAACGGCTGAACTGGTTGCATTGCATAGAGATTGGTGACTTATGACGCTATCAAATTGCATGTTTTGGAAGCATTAAGTCACCTGGTTCAGATGAAATTTGCCAAGTAATGCTGAACGAAAGTTTGAGTTAGTTGTTGCCTTCTTGCCTACGCTGAAAAGAATATTTACTCTTACTGCCTTGGCTTATATACCCACCCTTTGGTGTATGGTCAAAGTCGTGTTCATGCCTGGTAAGGCTGGCTTTACTTACTTTATTACTAAAAGAGCTCCTGACCCATGGAAAATAGCTAACTGTAGCCTTCCATCCTATGTGATTCTGGAAATGCTGGCATTCAATCGCCCAGACCAAGCGCTCTGGTATCGCTCGATAACAAAAATTTTATTGCATAGATCGGGATTTGAATACGGGACCTCATGCACAGTAGTCCGAAACTGCAAATAGACTACATACCAAATTATATTTATTTTTTATTATATTATTTTTTTGGCGGCGGCGGCGGTTCTCAGAGAACGGTATGATCCACCCCATCAAGCACGGTGCTATATTGCAACTGGTTATCGCCCCAGTAACAATTATACTTTAGCTAGAATAAAATTTTCAATTTTAGGAGGCTATTGCTTCTTCTAAAAGGCCTCTATAGTACTTTCCGAAGCTTATTTGTCGCCTCAACTTGTCAAGGAACTGCTCGTAAAAATGTGAACTTCCTCTATAAGGGCATTTAGAAGTTTTGGCATGACTGTACCTGATAGCGGTTCAAACCGAAACGGTTACCCCTCCAGCCTTCATTACCCTCGGGTATGTCTCAACCAATCAAACCTTGATCGGTGACCCTCGGTACAGGTTTATACCTTCACTGGTTGCCTAGACTCCTCCCACCCAAACGGGTAATCATCGTTTAGGCCCTCGGGCTGGTAACTCCGGTCCTACAAGTGGTATCACAATGGACCTCCTTTGGTCTAAGTGTGTCCCTGCTCAGTGGGGACAGCCACCTAACCTAACCTAACCTAACCTACCTGATATCAGGCACTTTGTTGCAAGCTTTGACGGAACTACTATGGGAATAAGGCTTCTATTAAGCCCGCAAGTGAAACACTTATATAAGAAACAAGTAAGCAAGTGCAAGAGCTTATATATACCATGTAACACTAAAGCTTAAAGATTCTTGGCCCGATTTCATATATTATTTGTAAAGGCCACGCCTCCAAAAGTGGGCATGGGCTTAGAATTTAAATCAATTAATTGTAATTTCGTTAGACTCATGAGAAAATACTGTAAAAGCGAAAATTATTTCAGAAAAAACAGTTTTTTCCTAAAAACGCCCCTTAAAAGTGGGCGGAGCTCAAAATTTTGTATGAAGCAAATTTAGCAAATAGCAATATCCTTAATATTTATTATATAATTATTTTTTCCATTTGGAGTCATTTTTCCGATAAATCAGGTTCTTACAGATCTAACATGTTAAAAGTGGGCATGGTCGATATTTTGGGCGGTCCAATTTTTGTCTGGTTAAAGGTCTTTGGCCAATATTGCGCAACTTGACCAAAAGGCATTTTGAAAAGTATGTGAAGTAGAAGTTGTGTCACATTGAAGCCAGTAGTGGGCGTGGCCGTTGATGGATTGAGCCAATTTTCACACTTTGTCTGTGCAACAAAAGAACCAAGCCGTGTACTTAGTTTCAGCTCTCTATCTAACTTTGAAGACCTTAAACCTTCACACATACGGACGGACGGACGGACGGACGGATGAACGGATGTAAATGACTAAATTGATTCACCTGTCGGTCACGATCATATCTCTAAAAGGTCTGTAGGGCCTACGGGGATTATTTCACTGTGTTGCAAACTATGCGTTAAAATTAATATACCCTGGGTCGGGTATAAAAACCTCTTTTCGGCCTACAACAGTATCTAAGCCTTGTATACAACTAAGAGCCTCTATAAAGCCTGTAAGAGGAAGCTTTCTACAAGTCGGTCAACAGAAAGCCTCATACAAGTAACAGTTTCAGTTTCTATAACAGGGAACTTTATACAAGTAACAGCCTCGGTTAAGCTTACAACAGGAAGTGTTTATGCAAGTTAAGGCCACGATAAAAAAAAAAAAATTATATAGTTAACAGTTTTGGTAGAGCTTAACAGGAAACTTTATAAAGCATGTCAGGCGTTATCAGTTTCGGTAAATACGTCAAATGGGCTTCTTTATATATAAACCTTATGTAAACCATTTTGGAAAGGAAAAAACCCCTATAGAACCTCACCGAACCAAACTGGTACATGTGCCTTACCTTTCTCATTGTGAATATGGACTTACACCGAAACCAGTTGTCCTGCCTTGACTCTTATTTAAGAATACTCCTCCCTTATTCTATTGAATAGCCGATTTCAGGTTAACACCGATGCCTTCGCCATAAATTCAGTCTCCCTGTTACTGATTTATACCACAACTGCTCTAGCGTCGTCCTCAAGGCAAAAATTTTTACCTGGGTTCCATTAACCACGGGTTAACGCCGACAATGTTTGCCTTACTTGGACCTGTTTTTTTAAAGAAAGTCCCTCACTGGCCCCTAGAATACTGCTATCTTACCTTTACATGATTCCCTTAAGAACAGGCTAAAACACAGGCTGGTTACCTCGTCCCGTTTTTCTTACAAAATATACGGAAGTCGTAATTAAGGTCCCTTGTGGTCTCTTTTTCCGATTTCACTGGTCACAAAGGGCCTCCTCCCATGGCCTAAATGTGCCTATTTTGTGCGGTGACAGCACCGTAACCTGAGCCGTTCAAAGATGTAGATGCGCATTAATTTTTCGTCTGAAAATTCATTCAAATAGGATGACAGGCTTCTTGAAATGTTAAATTTTTATACCCTATCAAGGGTATATTATTGATTGTGACAAGTTCATCTGTCCATCTGCCCGTATGTGTAAAGTTTTAAGGTCATCATAAATTGAGCTAGAAAGCTCAGACTTGGAGTATTCTCATTTTGTACAGACAAAGTATGAAACTTCATAAGATCCGCCCACAATTGATTTTGATGTCAGACAACCCAAATTTACACTTGATTTCAAAATGCCTTTTGGGCAAGTGTCTAACTTGGTAGGAACTAAAGGCAACTTGGAAGGCAAAGGAACTAAAACTTTAGTGCAGAGCAATAGTGGCCAGGAGCCTTTAATAAAAAGCCTTAACCATGACCATGCCCATTTTAAAAATCTAAATAACCCCATGGAGACAGGGCCCCATTGAGATTTGGGAATTGACTTTTGAAAATAATTACTTTCGCATTTTCCTTTTGTTGGGGTGTCAGTTTCTTTTTAGTCTTTTGGTTTTCTTTGGGTGACAGTGAAACTGTTAAAAAATTTTTCACCAAGATACTAAATTCACAGGTGTGGAAATCAAAATGAAGGAAATAAACCTCAACATTCAGCTTTAAAGAAAAAGTTTACAAAAGCCACCTATGTAAAGTGCAATGCTAAAATACCAAGTCCTTAGCCCATCACTTAAAGTTTGGCTTTCTGCAAAAATAGACAAAACTGCTGCTCGTCTAAAACATTATCCATCTGCACGAAATCCATCACCATTAGTGCTAGATGCATCACAATTTTCAATCATTAAATCACGTCAGCTCGCCTCCACAGAAAACTGTCACTTTCGCCGCCATGATGGGGATGTGATGAGACTGTGACGACGACACTGGCTACGATACCATCAGCAATGGCAACTACTACCTGCTGCTTTAACTGCTCTAGCGACTTTTTGTGTTGCTCGATACATTCTCGAGAGGAGCAGACGGACGCACACCACACCCACTTTAGCTACGGACGGCCGGCCGACGATTGCCTCATGCATGCATGTGCAATATTTCACTGTCAATTAAAAGGATATAAATCAAAAAAGCTGCACCCTTGGACAGACAAGTGATGGCAAACACCCTCTCTCAGAGCATAGGTACCTGTTTGATGGCCATCACGATTTTCGTTCAAGCCTTAGAGTACACACTTTTCAAAGGACTATGTGTCTCTGCTATAATGCCCTAAAGAATTTCTGAGATTTTTCTGGAGGTGAAAAAAATCGCATACAATGCACCATTTATCCTTTGGATGGACAACGGTCAGTGACGGTGGTGATGCACCTTCAAAATTTGAACACCTATCCTTGAAGGAATGGACACTAAAAATCGATTGTGTATGGAAACCGATACAATGACGACGAGGATGATGGAAAAACGAATCCAATTATCCTCCATAACCTATTTTTGTGATTTTGTGTTTTTTTCTTCTACCGACACAGGCAGACTGTATAGCGCAACCAACGATCACAGGATATTTGACAGCAGACAGGTGGCAGGTTGGTGGTCCGGGTGCAATTGGGTTGCTGCCGGTTTGTGGGAGGTTCGGCTTTAACGCTACCCCCCCTGGACGCCACATTCAAACTGCATCCTTAAACTCCATCAATTCAATTCATTCGAACGCTTCGATGGCGCTATTATTCGTACGCCGCCGTTGTTACATGCGATCCAGATTGTGAAATACTTGACGCAGGACGAGCAACCATGCTCTACTACAACAGTGGTTGAGGGAGTTTGGGTGCATTGAATCGTGTGTGGGTGGATGGTGATTGCGACAGAATGCAGCAGTGTAGTGATGTAGAAAAAGACGCATATGTGTGTGTGTGTGGAGGGGATATATCATGGCTTGATTGGCTAACTCATACGTGAAGTAATAAATTCCAATCGCGTATTGGGCTCAATCGATGGATAAGGACGAAGATTAACTCGTTCGTTTGCGCTTTTTTGAGTACAATGGATTCCGATGAGGGGTAGTGATTGTGTGGTTGCTACTTGGCTGGGCTGACAATGTAATATAGAGAGCTTACCGCGTTGGGCTGATGTAATTTCCCGACATGATAAAATGTTAAGCGCTCGGAAAATGGGAATCAAATGGTGAAGAAGGATATAAAAAAAATTAAGTTTGTAAAATTGGATTCGAGTATGGTATAGAGCAGCTTGTCCTTGGCGGCGCATCTGAAGTAGATGAAAGCACGAAGATACACATAAAACCAGAAGCTGTATGCGTACAAAAGGATCTTTAATCTGTTCATTCATTGTAGCATGTATAGTTGAAAATATATCCAAGAGTCCATCATCGAGATTCTCATGGTTTTCGAATATAAATTATTATTTTTATGACTATAAATTATTATTTTTTATGGTTCTTATGACTACACTTAAAATGCTTAGCCACATCGCGAGTGGAATGAATATTCGGATAGACAATTAATTCTTGTTACGATACAAACTTTGATAAGCCAGTATGAAACATTTGAAAACCCTGCACAGAAACACCAAAGCTTGCCCCCGCAAGTATTATGCCTTTACGAAAAAAAGAAATGATATCAAGCAGAGTATTCACTAGAAATAAGCCATCTGGCATACCGCATAAATCTAATTGTTCTCCATTCTATAGGTCTATAGGCATATTGGGAGAGAAGAAGGCATTTAAAATTCGGCCTTCCCCAAACCTGGATAGTAAACACCTTCCAGGAAGCCTCTAATTTAAAGATAGACATATTCCTGGATTTTTAGTTTTTTTTTTATATGTACTTTACGGTTGAGACTGTCCATGAGGCTGCCCGAGAAGATGAACATTGGTTTTCTTCGTGTGTGCAAGCAATTGAGTCTTGAATCTATTAAATAAATTATTATATAGCCGTCGGCATACGAAATGGGGTCAAGTCGGGATGAAGAAATATATACTAATAGGCTTTCATCTGAAGATTTAATAGCGTTAAGCTAAGTGGCCAAACTTCGTAAGTATGAAAGTCGATATCACTCCAATGGAAGAGACGATAAGCGCTCTTTGAATTTTTGTCTTGCGACTTAGTTCCACGGTTGCCACATTGTCTTTTATGATCAATTTTGGACATTATTTTTGCTCTTGGTCACATGATCATCTTTTTACCATTTGGTCATTTTTTACGACATTAAAAAATTAACTTAAGAAACTTTTATTTTTGATGAGTTTTCCCTCTAAATTAAATTTGGTGAGTTAATCCCGGATCAACTCTGAGTCAACAGAATAAACTTGTTTGAATGTTTTTTCTGTGTGAAATGGCAGTGGCTTTGCGTGATTCCGCGAAAATCAACATCTACAAATGACTCAAACTTCTTTTCCTGTTTTTTTTTCTATGTGCAGTAAGAGCTGGGCGAGTTAATCATTTCGAGAGTCGAAGATTTTGGCAACTTTACTAAAGGAGTAGAGATTAGCTGGAATCATGGTTTGAGCTGGGCTTAACTCAGCAATGAAAAACCGGCCCCGAATGCTTTGAAATATCTCTTTAAAATGGTAAAAGTGGTTCGAAAATTTTAATACTTTTATCTACAATCCCTTGTCTCTTCCGTACAGCTCAGCTGCCGCTGAAGGAAAATTTTTATGAGTTAAGACATGTTAAAACAAATCTAAGAAATAGACTTAATTTTGAGGCAATTAATGATGAAATGCTGGCCATAGCTTAAGGATGAAAAAAATAATCATATCGTTTGGGCCGCAATTTTTTTTTTTAATTAACGTTTTTTAAATCTTAAGGTATCTTTATTTTTAAGGCTTTAATGGTGTTATCTCAATATAGATATATGACCTAATTATAGGGACTTTATATGTAATATTCGTTAATTTTATTTATTTATGTTAATCTAACTTAACAGTCAGAGGTCCTTTGTGAATTTTTATTCTGTGCTTAAAAATGTTCGGACTTAAATTATTTTGGTCATTTTTAGCTTTAGTTGGTTATATTTTTTTCCATCTTCGGACATAAATTTTATTTTCAAGTGCCAACCGTGCTTAGTTCAGAGAAGGCTTAAGTTCAGGCACTTTATCCTGGACAAGGTGAGGTGGAGAGAGTGAAGAGTTTTAGAGCCATTTGTGAAAATAAAATGACATTCTTTTCCTGGCTCAGAGTCTGACGGAAGACAATAAATTTCCTAAGGAAAGTTGACGTGGGAGATTTGTTGCAAAGAAATGACTTCTGGTGTCACTACGTCTGAAGGAAAATTCTCGCAAAAGTTTCTCAAAATTTCAGTGCGCGTGAAAGACGGTTTTTGCCGTTAACCTCATGATAAATATATCAAAGATAAGATTTGTCAGAGCGTTCAGAGCAGTTAAAATCCGTTTCGTCTCTGCCTTCGCCATGACTTATCGAAGATCGGCCGAAGGCAGTTGCTCAGACGCAATATTTTTACTTGGTGGTCGATGCTTACCGACTCGTTAGTAGAAGTTTCTTGTGGAAACTTATGGCGTATTCTTTTGAACACCGAACTGCCACACCGAGCTGTCAAATAATACTCCGAATGCGCGACAATTCCAGCGTAGTGTACACTCGGTTTCATTTTGTACAGAACGACAAATCCTACGCCGGTGCAGTCATCACGTTAAGTGTCAAATTGCTTTGACTTTATTTTGTTTACTTTTTTTCTATTTCGTAGCGTGATTTTGTTGGCGTCGGTTTTTTGTACTTTTTACTTAAAATCAATTCTGTTAGCTTTGTGTTTCTGATACTTCGTATTTTTTTATCGATTTCATACAATTTCAGTCGCGCTTTAAGAAATAACGAGTGAAAATTTAGTCGAAACGTTACTTCACATACACAATCAAAACTGCACCCAGGCTCCACCGTCAAATACGACGGTGGCGAAAATTCGAGTTCGGTGTCGACCGAAGTAATTCGGAATTCAAAAGAACATTTACACTAGCGCGATTCCGTTTAGGTGTGGGAGAAAAGAACAGCTTTTTTCTGTATTCCACACCAGTTTTACGATTCGGTGTTGAAAAGAACACGCCATTAATGTGGCGCGTGATGTTCGGCGTAAGAAAACAACGTGAATTGTTTATTTAAAATTTTTGTACTCAACGAACATAATACACGAAGCAGCTTTTATTGCTTTGTGTAATGTTTAAACAATTTTTACACTCAGAGTAAGGTCAAGAGTTTGAGGTTCATTGGAGTTTGGCAAAAAAAGAGGCAGTAACAACCGAGTGTATGGAACCAGGACTTATTTTTAGTGCTAAGCCACATGTCTTGACAAAAGCATGTCTGCACTTCTTTAAAGTAGAAAATGCTCTTTTGGTTTTAAATTTAACATGCGCTTAGAAAAATGGAGTTTCTTTTCAAGGATTACTCCCAAATATTCGCCTTCAATGGATATCGCGATAGTAACGTGACGCCTTTAAGATGACATGTTGAGTCAGACTAGTAACCTTCCTTCACAAAGAGAGTTCCCGTTGTTTCAGGATTTCAAGGATTTACGTCTCATTCATGTTTCAAGGATTCACTGGAAGCCTATTCCACTAATAAACGCTAGCGCTGGTTCGACATAACATTATGGAACTGGCAGCGCCCAAAACTCGATAAAGGTTTACCTGGATACCGAAGCCATCACAATTACCAACAAAAGGTACAATAACATCAGTACATAGTGCTAAAAATGATCAAATTACTCTTGTAAAGGGATTGTAATTGTAATGTGCCTCATTTCTTGTTTAACACCGACTGCAAAAATTTAAGGCTTATAAAGTTGTCCGTCATCGATGATCGTCGATGTCGACGGCGATCCTTTCAAAAGGGGCACCCACATTTTACTGCGGTGCATTCTACCTCTTGTTCTGGCTTTGAGTCTTGCAAGGATAACAAAGCTCTTCAGAAGAGCAGTAGTGGTACTTGGGTTGATATTGCCTTGTTGGTCACTTAGAATCGCGCTGAATCCTTTTGCTGAAGAAAATCTGCCCGCCTCCTTTGTGTGAGTAGGCCAAAGCGGCTAAAGCTGCTTTTATTGGGATGGCTACAGAAAAACAGAGACGCTTAGCTAACTTCTACTAGACTGGGTGACAACAACTTCTACTAGACCCCTTGTCCTTTATAAACTTCGGGACGTGCGTGTGGTTTCTTCTTATGATATAATTTCTTACACGGTGTACAAATACGTTCCACAACGTTCCAGGGTTCTGTAAAAGTCGATAGTTAATTCGAACGTACCCCTAGTCTCTTGCTCAACACGCTGCCTTTTGATTTTAGAGTGTTAAATGGGGTACAAACTTAAAATTATACTTTATTAAGGGTAAAATAAATTATGTTAAATTATTCAATGTCAAAATAAATTATGGTGTTATTCACTGATGATTTCGAATAAAACACTTTAATTTTATTTAAATAAAAACTCAAATTAAGTTGTAATATTTTGCCCATAAAACAACGGAAATATTTACGTATTAATATTTATGCACTTTTCAAGCAAAAAGATCCTTTAAATCACCCTCTCTCTGTGACAACATTGTATGCTTGCACTCAGCATGTCACCGACACGAATGTTGAATGTATTTAAAATATTTTCGCTCATAAATCCGATAAACCTTTGCGCTATAAAAATCGAATCGGAGCATACAAACGTTCATTTTTTTTTCGTGTATAAATCTCAATTATATTCATATTACTTGCACACTTGTTGCACTTAATCCTTGCATCCTGTATTCGAACCTATACACTACACAGTCGCACCTACCCCGCACACCGGAATTTCGAGTGCACGCTCGAAACGGGAGGCCGACGCGGTGGCGGCAACGAAAGATTCATCGTAATAAATCCATATGCGAATGTTATAAATTTATTACAAGGACGCCTCCATTATTGAACACTTCAGAAGTCCTGACATTGCCAATGAAAAATGGTTTCCGGATGCATTGTGACATGGTGCACACACTATTTTACTTTGCTCCATCGGAGCTGATGCTTCGCTGACGGCAATTACGCTGGCGGAGCACTAGTAGACACGGGCGTAAGCCCTTTGAGTAATAGTAATGTTATTCCAAAGTGAGGTGGCGGGGTTTTTGTTTTTTCTAACATAAACGTTGCTGTGGTCGTCATCGTGTTACCGGTGTGTGGTAGAGTGTAGTGGCGGTGACGGTGCCGGCGCCAGGATCATCATCATCAATCATAAATCAGCCACGAAAAATTGACAGCAGAATCATCTATTTCGGTTGGTAAGCCTTCGGATTTCACTCGCTGATCCCTCTTTGAAAGTGTGGCATGGAGTGGAGGCATGATGATGACGATGATATGTTGATGGGGATATCGGTCGGGTGATGTGATGATGGAGATTTGTTCCTTTTGCAATTTTAGATTTTTCCGCGAAGCTGAATATTATTGCAAGTAATCCCAGTCGGTTTTAGTTTCTGTTTCTATCGAATGAGAGTTTCAACGTGCGTCGGCCAAAGGGGGAAAAAAGGTTAAAATAATTCAGTCAGATTCACCTATTATACAGGACTCCGCATATAGCCAACCCTTGATGTTATGGATGCTATGAAATTGATTGGCATTTTAGGTCAACAGATTAGTTTTTTGTTACGTAAACTGGACGACATAATTTAAATACGAGCTTAACTTTTGTGACGCTGTTGAATAATCGCCGCAGAATTGTTTCAAATCCATTTTTGTTGGGTTTTCAGTCAAAGCTTTAAAGGCTTTAGAAATATTTTAATTTAATAACGAGCTCGGCCTAATGGCTTTGGGCATCAATAAAAGCTTGGAGCATCTCAGAAATCTTCACTCCAATGGTTTGGATATATTGTTCACTTGCTCGCTCCTGAAGCTGCTCTTGCGGTGACAAAAAAAGTTGGCTAGACAAACTCGCATGCCTTAACCTGACCTACAGAAACAAAAACAGCGGGTCAGAGTGAATTTAGGTAGAATATAGGCGGTAGAATATAGGCGGGGTTCAAGAAGAGTTCTTCTTTGGCAACTCTGTAATATAAAAAAAAGGATTTTTATACCCAGTTCCGACACCATTTTTCTTAGCTTTTTACTTGAGAGGATATTTTCATCACTTCAAGGAAGATCAGAGGGAAAAATCATGGTCTTAAGCCTCGTTTTATCAGTCGTCAAACAATGGCATAGGCAGGCACCACGACGCCAGTGATTGTCACAAAAGTGTCCATGCATTGCCGATGCAGTTCTATTTAATTAGCAATGGAAAGACAGTATGATAATGGTCCTCCTGATGCTTGTCGCTTCAATGTCATTCATTAATGGTTTTCAATTTCTGTTTAATTCTCCTGTAAGTGCATCTGTGGTGACTGTTATTTTGTCTCGTTGTCAGTACACGAAATTCCTACTTGGAAAGTAATTGACAGTTTGCCGCTTTGAACATACATAGATGTCAGGTCGCTTTTCATACGCGATGCATTATGGGCAGTAAGCAGTTTGCGAAACTTTCATCATTGAGGAACAATGCCTAATTTAGGTATACTCAAGAGGAAATGCGGAAATTAATGCTAAGAAACGATGTTTTTCTAAAAATGCCCTCTAAAATTGGGCGGAGCTCAAGTCTTTATACTGTCGTTGGTTCGTCGAATATAACCCTATTTCGCTCTTTAAGTTACACAACAAGACACTTGATTTGTAAAACTTGACTTATTTAATTTCAAATCACAGTTAGCTAAACTTCGTCACAAGGAATTTTCAATTTTATTTTAATTCAGCCGCGTTTTCCTTCAATTATCTATCTTCACTATTCAAGGCTTCAAATACAGCTGTCTCAAGTCTCGTCCTGTCAACCGTGTTTTCATACAAACACACCGCATTTACTAGAAAACTTAGTAATTTTTAATTGGTATTTTTCAACTGGTACTTTTCCATTGGAGGCGAATATCTGTACCAAATTTTAGCTTCTAATGTCAGTTTGCTGTCAGCTGATTGGAATGACAGTTAGATGTATTTGTTAAGTAAATCGAATAGGTTTGTTCATAGTGTCAATAGACCCTTGCATGTCTCTTTACGACTTGTTGTCGCATCACATTGTCCCCCTCTTATTTTTGTTCGTGCTAAACAAGTATGTCATCATTGCTTCCGTGGTAGCGATGTGGGCGATCCACATCGGCAACTTTCATATTCGCTCTTGATCCTCGTTGGATTCGGAAGCCGAAATCATCGTTTCGCGTAGTTACTTGGTATAGGTACCTTTCCAGTCCTGTTGCAGATTTGGCAATTTCCTTTTTTTCTACGATGTGGGTTGTAAAGCCGTTCTCCTTCGTTAAATTCGGGTGCTGTTGCCCTCACATCGTACTTGGTCTTCATGCAGCAACTGGGGGTGTTGGGAGACGCGTGTTGGGTCTTCAATGGGAAATTGGAATTTTAGCTCACTGGATAGCCTGGCTGGCAGTTCGTCCAAATAAAATTCGGATGGAGTGTATCCAGTTGTACTATGAACCGCATACCCGCAGACCGATCCCAATCATGCTGATTCTCTTCAACCACTTTGGGTAGATGTTGCTTCAAGCTCTTGTAAAAGCGCTCAACCATACCATCCGACAGTGGGTGAAGGCGAGTGGTCCGTGCCTTCTGTAGTCCGATCGAATACCTTCAAATATCTTGGAATATTTTCGACTCGAAGTTTCATTCTTGATTGGAATGTAATTCCATGGGTACACCAAACCTGCACACCCATTGTGGTCCACGTTTTGGTCGACAACGGTTTTAGCTTCTTGATTTGAAATCTTAAATTACTGAGACAATTTACTGAAATAGTCGGGAAATAACCATCAGGATTTAACGATTACCGTTTTCCGTTTACGGAAAGAGACCAGTGACGTCGAGGGGGAACGACGTTGTACTGCGGTGCGATTTGCCTCTTGTTCTGACTTTGGGACCCTTACAAGCTACGCACGTTGTGCACTTTCGGCACCAGCTCTCGGGATCGTTTCTCGCACCTAGCCAGTTAAATCGTTCCCGTACTTTTTCCAGTGTCTTTTTTTTTTTTTTATTTCCGAGTGCCTACCAGATACTTCGTCGTGCATTTCCCGCAAATTTCCTGCGGTCTCGACCTTGGACCCACAAGCTGCATCTGAAAGGCTTTTCCAGAACACCGTCTTGTATATGAAGAGAGTCCCACTGCGCCCAATATGCCTTAAGGTAGGACTTTTGTCAGTGATATATCCTGCGCGCTCGGTTTCTTCATAGATTCCTTCCACGCAAGGCTTGGTTTAATGTCAGGGTGTTCTTTTTGTTCGTTGCGAAGTTCCTCTGTACTCCAGCCTTCTGCAGATTCAGCTCCTGTTCTCTGAACAGAAATACCTTTTTCCTTTCAATGTTGTCACACGCAGTGTTTACAACTGGGCTCATATGGTGCAGTCTTCCTTTGCGATGCTTAACCTTGAAGTCATAAGCTTGAAATCGTTCGATCCATCTAGTTGTTTGGCCTTCAGGATCTTTGAGCTTACTTATTTGATTACTTTACTTAAGATGGCGTTATAGTCCGAGGTGGACCTGAGCAGCTGTCTCCAGCTATCGGTCTCCTGTTTCGCACGCACAGATGGCTGAGGTCCCCCACCCCTCGAGCGCGTCACCCGAATCTCGGTGCTCCTCTAGTGCGCCGTCCCTGCGGGGGGATTCGAAGTTTTCTGGGTCGTGGCATTGGTGTCCATATACGCTCTAGATTACCCGGCCATAGTAGCCCCTGCATATTGGCTCTTCTGACTAAGTCAGTGTCGCTGTACAGCTCGTACAGTTCGATGTTATATATTTCTCCTCCACTCTCCGTATATGCAGACCATCCGCCTATGAGACCTACAGTAAATTAGTCCAATTCCCAGGCTTGTTGCTGGGTCGTAACTAAGTTTTATTTGCGTGGCGCGGGAAGTCACCCCGACGGCACCAACTGCAATCTGGAAGACCAGATTCCTTTGATGGGATCACCAAGGGCGGAGAGCCAGATAGCCTGCTCCGTATAGACCTTAGCTCCGAATGCCCATAGGTAGTAGCCCATATAAGGTGCTCACTAATTAGTTCGGCCTGATTGGAATTTTGCTACCCCCAACAACCTTCCAAAGAGGTTAGAATCCGCAATCTCCAGTTGGGATACTAAAATAAAAATAAATAAATAGAGTGGCGCAACAGCTCCAGGTGAACCAGGGCCAACTTCTCAACAATGTATGCTGGTGTGTTAATTTCTTTACATAGAAGGAGACCTACAATTTTTTGCCGAATCCGAACGGCACTTTGAGAAGCTTTTCAAGACAATTAATACTCTCGGAGGGCTTTTCAAACCCTCGGCGAGGTGGGGACCGTGAAAAAGAACAACTCTTTTTTTTCAGGTGACGATGGCAGGATTCGAACCCAGACCTCCGGCGTAGTAGGCACACACACTAATCTCTACGCCACGGCACCCCACCCCAGTTGGGGTACTAGGCACACGGTATTCACCACAGGGAGGTGAGAGTAGGAGTTGAAAGACAAAGGTGGGTGGATGCTTGTATCCTCTTGAGTGCACATGTCTATCCTTGGACCATGAAAAGCATTTGACCACCTTTGAACTAAAGCAACCGTTTGAAAGCCGAGTGGTCCATATGCAAGATAAGATTCTGGCCATACAGGTTCTTGCGGAAATGTATCGTCGCCTCACCAGTGTTCAAGCGCGGAGTTCCCGTCTGGTTACACATAGTAATTTCTCTCTAGTCTGGCTAGAACTGCCTAAGTATGCTACCACTTTCTGCTGTCCATCGTGTGGTTGGGACACTACTATGCCAATACCCAGATTGCCAGGTTCTGCGTCCAATACCAGCTTACCCCATCTTCCTGCCAGAGGTGGGGTAAGCTGGTATCGGTGTTTCGCAAAGTCGTTTCAGATGATTTCAGAGATTTAAATTGTCTAGGTTTTAAAGTCAGCTGGTGCAGACGCTTTGCGATCCGGGCCAAATCCTCAACAAACCTCCTGTTTAGTACAAAGCAAGACCGAGAAAGCTTCGCAGCTGTTGGCTTTCAGCTGAAAGTGGCCAGTTTGTCACAGCATCGATTTTCTTTGGATCCGTTTTTAATCCATTTGACGAAATCACATGCCCCAAGTACTTCCCATTCTGCTGTGAAGAGGGTAAACTTCTTTGGATTGAGCTATAAAGTGTGCTCATGGAAGTCGTGTGAACACCTTTCTCAAGTTTTTGTGATGTTCGGTGAAGGTCTTTCCCACAACGATAGAAGGTTTTCCACGTCAGACCCTGCAACAAAAGTTCCATTTAAAGCCCAAAGCCAAGCCGGACCTACATAAGCCGAATGGTATTATGGTAAACTGCCACAGTCCATTACCCGTAGTGAAAGCGTTCTTTTCTGTGTCTTCTGGATGGATCTGTACCTTCCAGTAGCCACTTTTCAGGTCAAAGGTGGAAAACTATTTTGCTCCAGAGAGTTTATTCAAGGTGTCATCCAGGCAATAGGTAGCTGTTCTTCTTTGAGACTTTGACCCTTTACAAAAGTACAACTGGCGACGCCTGCGGACTTGTCGAGCTTTCAATCGAACCTTCTTCCTCCATGGTTGATCTCGCCGACCTCGTCCTGCTTCGCCTATGAAAGTCGTTTTGCAGTTTGGCGGATTGGTCTTGCATCTCCTGTGTCTATGCGGTGTTGGTCTAAGTGATTACAACACCGCATTCGATTCGAACTTCGAATGTTTAATGGGAACTTCGAATTTGATTAAAATTTGAACTACGAATATCAGTTTGCTGTCAGCTGACTGGAATGACAGTTAGGTGTGTTTGCTTAGTAAATCGAGCGGGTGTGATCGTAAAGTGAATTGATGAGAGAATTAAGAGACTCCTGTATGTCTTTTTCCAACTTGTCGTTGTAACAAACTTCACGAATAGAATAGTGGGAAAAAAATAAAAACGAACCCCGTTAAGCCGTAATCGGGGTTCTTGCTTAAATTTTTAGGACTTCGGTTCAAGGGCATGCAGAATCCGTAAAAATCGTAAAACATTTTGGTACACATATTAGCATAGAGCTTAGTCCTTAAAAATGTGACAAAATAAATGTCAAACGATGCGGTCTAGTCAAAAACATGAAGTACCAAATACCGGCACACATTCTTCATTACCTATGGTGTAAGCTCTGACATCAAATTTTATGACAAGCTTAGCCCACACACCCTGGAACACGCCAGATTCCTATTAATCCTTTTATTACTGCGAACAAAGAATTTAAATGCTCCTTTTGAAGTAAATATAATATTTCTAGGGTGAAAAAAAGTGCTCTCTAGAATTGTATTCCCGTCACGGCATAACCCAGACAATTGCGGTCGAGAAATCGAGCACGTTTGCAAAAACAGAAGTGAGCAAAAAAGAGTTCGCCACCCTTTTGCAGCGCTATATCGTCATCGAGCCAGGGCGCTTACCTTGTAGGGTTACCATTGCTACCAGCCAGCGCAGTCAGGCACCTCGGCAGCACAACCAAGTCCGGAGTTCGGTATGCACGTGAAAGGTGGAAATTATAGCGTAAAATGTATATTTGATGACTTCTTGATTGTTGTCTGATAATAAATTCTCGTTAAGGGGTGTGCACGAATTTCTCTCCTCTCCTCACATAGAGTTGGCAGTACTCGTGCTTCTATGCGATGGCAAATCCCTGGTACCGTCGAAATCGCTCACGCGAACGATTTCGTTGCTTTTTGCTGTGTGAAATTCCTTCCGCATGAAATGAGATACAGATACTCATTCCCGCATCTGTAGCTACATAATAATTCTCTTCTCGCCGTAATACCCGATGGGTATACCTGTGTGATTCTTGCTTTTAAGTGATGGTTTTAGAGGTTCTTCGTCGTTTCTACGCGATCTATGCTACTATATTCTCCCATGGCAAGGATAATTTATTTTATCAGACATGCAAATAACAGCAAAGGACTTTTTTCCGAAGGAGGCCATTGAGCGAAGAAGATGGTGCGCGCAAGAATATGACGATAAAAAGCAAATAATTCTACTTTTTCGTTTTCCACTCTATCTCTCTCGCCAGAGTGTCCTTATAGCGTCAGGAGAAGCTACACACACCGCACCACGCCATCATCATCCTAGAGATAAGGCAAAGAAATACTTCATTTCCGGATTCTTTAAAGTGGCGGTGTGAGAAATGGAAATTAAAAGGAATTAGTTTTATGGGCAAAAGGATGGCTATCAGGTGAACTGCATCGCACATCAGTCACTATACCTTATTATCCTTGTGAAACTTTCATCAGTGGTGTTTGTATAGCAAATGTGCAGGTACGGGACTTTGCTGATGGGCAGACGTCTCGAAACGGAGTTATTTCTATTAAGATGATAATGAAGCTAGTTCGTAGAAAAGCTTGACGAAATGGGGATATGAATTCAAGGACATCGTTGAAACTGAAGCGTTTAATTGAACGCGTTAAGGTGGTGTCTTTTTACCTCACAAGGTAAGCGCTAAGAGGCTAAGGATGAACGAATCACTTAATGGTTTAATATTACAGTCATTATATGAAAGTCGAGCATGCTTTATAATTAAAAGCAGTGAGTAGGTGCCACAGTGCGTATGTTGTAGCTTCGGTCCGTCTGGTACGGACCGCCGTATACCCTATTCCTATTTCTATTCTCCTTTTTATTCCTATTTTCCTTTCCATTCCTATGATCCTTTCCATTCGTATGTTTTTTTGTTTTCCATCCCCGTCCCGTTACCATTCATTCATAATTTTAACTTGAAAAATTAATATTTTATTCTTTTTTTCTTTATAATTTATTTTTTAAAAGAAAAAAAATATAGAAATATTGAAGTTTGCAGCTAAAACTTAAGCAAAAATATAATTTTTTGGTTCAAGTTCACGTAATTTTTAAAAGATCTTAAAAATTCTAGATCCCTCCTTACATGGTTAATATTGTAATATTTTCGGCCTGGGGTTCGTCGAATAAAACTCAATTTCACTTTTATAATCACACAATGAAACACTTTATTTATCAAACAAACTTATTTTAATTCAAATCACACTGTTATACAACTTTACTACTTAGAATTCAACACTTTATTTCAATTCAATCAATTTTTAGTCCACGTTTAAAATATAACTGTCCTGTACGAGCCTGTCACCCGTGTATTTATACAAAATTAAGCACCTTCTAGTAAGTTCCATACTTCCCCTTTGGTAATTTTCCATTGGTACTCTTCCGCTGAATTCCAGGAAGGGAAATCGAAATTCGAACTTCGAATATGACAGCTGCTGTCAGATGACTGGAATGACAGTTGGGTATGTTCGTTTAGTGAATCGATGGGTGCATTCAGCGAAACCTTCGTGTTGTTTTATTTCTTGTCGCCACATAACAATATACCAACCAAATTTCATTACAATATGCCTTATCTGGTACCGTTAAGATACCATAATAAAGGGTCCGCCATCTAACGTTTTTTTTTTTCAACTAGTGCTTATATCGTGAATGGTAACACTTAGCTCATGTCTGATTTGACAGATAATTAGTTTTATCCTTCCGCTGAACGAATATGTTTGTGCTTGAAGCCAACTGACCATCCAATGCGTCTTCGCTTCGCTAAGTGGGCCTGCGACAATCGCTTAGAGAAGATGCCGATTTTGCCAAAAAAAAAACATCTTTTTAGATGAAGCTCCTTTTGGATCTTGGCGGGTATGTAAACAAGCAAAATTGACCCATTTGGGGTGCAGAAAACCCGCACGCTTACATTGAAAAGCCGATACACCCAAAACGAGTCACTCTTTGGTGCGGATTTCGGTCCAGAGGCATAATTGGGCCTTTTTTTCGAAAATGAGCAAGGGGTCGCTGTTACAGTCAATGGCGATCGTTATCGGGCCACATTGCACGTATTTTCGTTCACAAAAATTTAAAAGCCGGAAACACAATTTCAATTGTAGAAACACAGCCGAAGCTACACCTGATGTTTTGCGCCCTGTTTTTGAAGATCGAATTATCAGCTGCAGAGCTGATGTCGTTTGGCTACTTCGGAGCTGCGATTTGACACCGTTGGCCTATTATTTGTGGGGTGCTGTTAAAGATAAGTGTTACGCCGACAAGCCAGAGACATTCATGGCCAGCCGAGGCAGCCATTTGAATGAAATTATTTTTCATTATTAACCGGAGGGATTGTACTTTAAAATAAAAAAAGAAATTTGAGAAAATATTCAGTAGTATTTTATATATATTCTTTATATGTACATAAGTGCTATTTTTTAGCGGTCCGTCCAAAAAAAGGACCTCTTACGGTTTCGCTACCTTGCCATCCGTCCGTCCGTGCATCCATCCAATCGTTTATAACTTTTGAACGATAAGTCGTAGAAAGACAAAATTTGGTGTGCTAACTGCAGAAATAGTCAGAGAATTCAATTAGGCCATTTTTTAAAGCACAATGAAATTTAAAACTGTAATAAAACCGTTTTATTACAGTTTGAAATTTCATGGGAAAATGGATTAAATGTTTTTCAATACGTTTTTTGAGAAGATAAGCACGCAAGAACAAGAAAAGCGAAACTTAAATTAAGTAGATACCGAAACTTTAATGAAAAAATTCAATTTTTTGAATATATAGAAAAGATTTTGAGAAATGAAAATTTGAAAATGGGTGACGTTATTCAAAGTGTTTGAGGCAAAGACAATATTGAACATAGGTATTAAAAAAACGCAGAGTAAACCAAGTACTTTAATCATATTTTTCAGAAAAGTTTTAATACTGCCGTTTTAACGCGTTTTCGGAATAAAGAATCGCAAAAATGCATTAAAAAACATGTGGACATAGTCCATTTTCTGAAATTTCATGTTCAGCTAAACAAAACTTCGAATAGTGATGATGTTAGGTGGGCTTCTTTAAGAACAAAAAAAATACTGAGCTTCGTTTTTTTCACTACGTTTCTTTGTGTGACATTAATTTGTTCTGTAATGGCCCCCGTTATTATTGTTTATTTGTAAAATGAGCCTTATGTAACGAAAAATTCCTTAGTAAGCTAAAATTGTATTTTTGACCATATAAATTCAATAAGGATTCCTCTATCTAAATAAACAGTTCACCAGATGATGTCCATAACCATGAACGAAACGTCGTGAAAACAATAAAAATCAGTGTTTTTTGTTCTTAAAGAAGAACTGTAGCCCACTTAACATCATCACTAAGATAATTTACCCAAGAGGTCACCAACCAACATCTTTACAAACTTCGAATATTCAAAGACTTTGAAGATATGACTCAAAAACGTTAAGACATTTTCGAAAACGATTTTTTAAAGTTGCTAGTCCGTAAACGGTTATGACGATCTTATTTAAGTTTGGCTGAAGTATGAAGCCTTTACAACGCAAGTTTGCTGCAATAAAAAAGTTTGAATATTGCCGTTTCCAACCTTTAGTTTTTTGTGTCTATTTAAACAAACGAAATAGAAAACAGCGTGTTTTACCATTTTCTCAGATCCATGTCCGCAGAGTTTAAGAAAAATGCATTTCAAACCGCAGACTAAAACTGTTTAACCAAAATTTGATTTGAAACACAGTTTTCTTTTAAGCTGTGGTTGCTTAATATCGGCTTTTTGAATAAAGTTATTAAAAAGTCATAACCTTGAAAACTTTGGCAAGGTTGTACATAATTTTCACTCCTTAATCCTCAAAAACTTTTTAATATTTTGTAAAAATTTGATTTTGTTATGAAAGTTCAATATTTTGTTTAGTATCTGTTAAATTTTTCGTCTTTCTGGCTGCGAAACTTTTCAAGATATTTAATTGCCATAACATTTTTTGTCCTTTTAACTATCAAAATTCATCCTGCAACTAAACTGTTATGTGTTTCTAAAAAAATACCCTTGTATGCGTTCTCACTTTTCCACTGACTTAATAAGTGTACAACGGACAACGAAGTGATACTATAAGAGTCCTTTTTTCATTTTTAGACCGACCGCTAAAAATATATGTCCAGGCATGAATTTCTTACTGAGGTAATAAGCTTTAGTTCACCATTTTTAAATCGGAGTAGGTAGGCTTTCAAGAGTCGAATTTTACTCATACCCTGATGGGATTGATACGAAACATTATGCACCGGCATTATTTTCCAAGTTTCGTATTCTTAGAAATATATTTCTTCTCTTTAATGGGGCTTTCAGTTTGGGTTGTGTGCATGAGTTTCAAGAAGACTTACAAAAAAAATAAAGTTTCTCTGTCTTAAGCTAGACAAAGGATAATGTAGAGCGACAAAAAAAAAATATTTAATACCTCTTCGTCACCAAACTAATATACAACCTTCCTTGTAAAACCATCCACTCTCTCTTATAGTGTTTTACCAAGTCCCTCCAACTAGCTGAGTATGTAAACCCATACGAGAAACATTGGCACCACGAAAGCCCTCCCGGTACATATTTGCATTCTGTGAAATTATTATCGACAAACTTTGCTGAGAGTGCAGTTGAATTGATTGGGGGTATCACAAAGGGTGTAATTAATAATTTACTATTCAGTTGGCCCTGATGGCGTTCTGGGGTGTGTCAACGTCCCTTTTGCACGGTGCGATCGCATCTGCTGGATGCTATAACCTCGCTGTGAAACTTCTGCTTTCCCCCGATGTAGTGCAGGGTGGAAAATCGATACTTCTCGGAAAAGTTCGACTAACTTTAAGCACTACCTATACTCCACCACCTAGGTGGTATGCAGTGATAATATCTTAAAGATACCACCCCCATCACACTCGGGCCATTCGTGCAATCACCCCCACATTGTGCACATGTGTTACGTTACGCACATTTGCCAGGTTTCCTTTTGCCCTGTCGCACACATGCATTTACTTTTATGTCTTCAATAAAATGGAATATTAGTGCGCTAGTATAACCTCCCAGGAGGATGAATCATTCGCGCACAAATGGTTTTTTTCTTTTAGTGCGAATTCAACCCCCAATAGACGTGCCAGTGGAATGAATTAGATATCCTTTTTAAGGTTGATATGCTTTTTTTTTCTTCCTTTTTTTACTACATTACATACAGTGTAGCTATATCACCCTGTGCTGTTGTTGCCACACCTAAACCCTTTTTTTTCGCTATGCTTGGTGGGGTAGTAAAAATATGTCTCATGCCACTTTGCACTCAAAGCGAGTCCTTTGGCACACAATATATGTACAACGACAATGCTACACAGAGCTACAAACATTTCAATGTCAACATTTTTGCGATTTTTTTTTTATTTGTTGCTATTTTATTGCCTGGATGGCGGCGCCTATCTGGCGCGTTGGTTTATTCTATTCCTTTTTTTGCTGCAGGACTCGCTGGGTTTCTTGTGGTGGGTGGCGTGCATACACAACAACAGTACGGCAAACACTTAGTCACTGTATGATGATGACTATGGTTGTTAACTGGCAAACGTTGGGGAAGGATCTGAGTGGCTGTCTTAGTTATGTGCTTTTGACTTGGTGCGCGGCAATGGAGGTGGATTACGAGGATATTTTTTGAGTAAGCACTTTGCGAAATGAATTTTTGGCGGTCATTCGTGTGTTAAAGGTTTACTGCTGGAAATCGATAAATTTTGGTATATTCAATCCGAAGAAGGGACACATGTCGTGTTGTGTGGGAGGAGCATCGATGTTGATTGAATGTGGTTACTATTGTTAAAGCTAGTTTTATGGGTTATGGGGTTCAAGTTTGGCAAACCTGAGTTTTTTCATATTTGAATTGAAACGAAAATTCTAAGGAAGCACCTTGAAGCGGGCTTGATAGCTTCCACCCCACTCTTTCAATGCCTTAGTAGAAATTTCCGATAATATCGCTGCCGCTGTCAGTGAACTTATGCAGCAGAGTACGGGGCAGTAGATTTCACGTCATTCACAGGTACTCGGCCTTACGCAACCACAACTTGGCGAATTCGACGTCGGGACTTGAGTCTGCACACGTACAAAATTCCTCGTATTCCACGTATCCTCTGAATGGGCTCTAGAGCTGGTATGGAAATTGACCCTGAAAAATCGTTTTCACCGATGATGTTCATTTCTGTTTGAATCTTTTTTTGTCGGAGGTTGCTACTGTCCGATTGAGCACTTAGAAACATCTACTGGTTCACATTGTACTACCATGCAGACACCTAGCTTTAATGTATTTAGTTTACCCGTCTTTCGAAGAAAAACAAGCAGGAGCTTTAGTGATAAAGAGCTAAGGTGATCGGCACTCACCACATCAGCCCCAAAGATTCGCCACCTTATGCGAGCAAGGGCAGAACAACTACAGATGAAGTTTTCCGCTGTATCGTCGTTATCTCCACAAGCAAGACAGGTGGTGGTTTCGCTTAAGCCTTACGCATTCAAGTGATTAGCAAAAGCTTGGTGGCCTGTAAGGACGCCTACAAGAAGTCTGCAGTCAATTCTCCTGAGAGATAGAAGGAAAGACGGCGACCCCTCACAGATGTCCGGGCGTAGTCGTTTAGTCTGTCTGCACCCATCGCAATCGCAAAAACGAGCCGTGTGCTCACGAGAAACCCAAGCATCAATGGCAGACGTGGCAACAGATGCTGGCAGACCTATAACGCGGGTTTGGGTCCTGAGAAAACCTCTTCTGAACCTTGTCGAGCGAGCTCATCAGAGATCTCATTTCCCCGGATACCAGTATGACCTGGGACCCACACAAGATTCACTGTATTTATCCTTCCAACATAGTTCAACGAATTCTTGAGTACGAGCACTATCTTGGACGAGGCAAGAGGGTTGGGTAACGCATTTAGATCGGCTTGTCTGTCATTTCAAACGCATATGCTTCTTGCCCTCCACCTGTTTAGTCAAAATATAGCGTGTAGCCATTAGGATAGCGAAGATCACCGATTGGAAGGGGTAGTGGAGTCTAATGTTCTCACTTCCCACAAAGAATCCAACACTAGACCCCTGTCCGGCTTTGGAGCCATTTGTGAAAATACGATGACATAATTTCCCTGGCTCAGAGGGTGCCGTGACATAAGACCAAGCGATATAAGGCAAAATTTTAAATTTGGTAATAATTCACTTTGTGAAAGTGACATAACGCCAAATTCAGCCGGCTATTTTAGGACCAACGGGGGGTTACTTTAGGACCAAAGGGGGTTTACGGGGGCCAGTATGTCCTCCCATACATATTTCAATTTTGATACTTAATATTTGGCCTTATGACACTTTGGTAATTTGGCCTTATCTCGCTTTGTAATGTGTCATAACACCAAAAGAAAAAATTTGGTCTTATGTCACTTGCACAAAGTGACTTAACGCCAATTTTAGAGATTTGGTCTTATGTCGCTTGGTCTTATGTCACGGCACCGCTCAGACTCTGCCCGAAGCCATTTTATTTCCTGGAGAAAGTCGACTTGGAAGTTTTGTAGCAAAAGCATTTCCGGGGTCATTACATCTGAGGGCGTGTCCATAAGACAGGGGTCGAATTCTCGCACAAGTTCCTCAAAATTCCAATGCTAGTGGTACCAAAAACCACCTCTCTTTAAAAGAAAGATGGTTTTCAGCGCATACCCCATGATAAATTTACCAAGGGGGGGAGGTTCATCAAGCATCTAGAGCAGTGCCCAGAGTGAAGTGTCCGTGCTAGTGAAGGCCCCTATGCAGCCAAGATAATGCGTTCTTTGTGGTTTGGTAAAAGAGGCAGTCACACGTGTCCGCGAAAGCCTGTTCCATCAAAGAGTCGATGCGCATGAGAGTAGTGGTCTAACCATGGCCGTAGATCCAAAGGATCCTTTTCGGAGATAAGCTCCATGTCTTGCCAAAATCGCCTCTGCACTGCCAGAAAGTGGACAATGCTTTTTCGGTTTTGGATTCAACAGGCTTGGACCAAAGAATTTTTCTATCAAGGATTGCTCCAAATATTTGACTTCATCGGATATCGGGATAGTGACACCTTTCAGCACAAGTTGAGTTCGACCAGTGACATTCCTCCTTCTCGTAAAGACAACAACCTAGTTCCAAGAGGATTCACTTAAAGCCCATTCCTAGTGCACCAATCATCGATCAAATCTAGGGATCTCTGCGCCTGAGAACACACAGTCCCTAGGTTTGAGCCGACGGAAAGAATGGCGACATCATCCGCGAAGACTTGTGTGTGGGTTCTAGGAAAGTTTAGACCCGATAACAGAGAGTCTACAGACATGCACCATAAAAGGGGAGGCAGAGCACCCCCTTGCGGGCAGCCCCTGTTTAGCCCATGACGCACTTGCCACAAACTGCTTCATCGTCATCAGCTTCCTGTGCATATCATTGCCCTAATCGATTGAACTGATGTTTTATCTACACCGTGTTGTCTGACTGAGTTGCACATGCTATCAAACATCGCGTTATTTAAAGCACCCTTAATATCGACGAAAACGCCTAGCACGTACTCCTCTTGGGCAAGAGCACATTCAGTTCTACCAACAAGGTTTTGAAGCGCTGTTCCGCAGGATTTTCATATCAAACTGTCACGCCTGTTGTGAAACACCAAAATGGGGTGGAAGACTATCTTCATATATTCCATCTGGACCAGGTGCCTTGAAGCTGTCAAAATATGCAATTGCATATTTGATAGCGTCATAAGTCACCACTACACCATGGTCATTCAATAAACCAGTTTAGACGCGTTGTGTTCGTTGGTTCTAGTGCGGGCACCGTTGCCAGTACCTTTGAAGAGCACGTGTCGATCTGATTGAAAAGTGAGTCTCTAGGAGAAGACTGAAGGTTTCTGCCTTCGCCTTGGTGTCAATGTAGGTATACCACTAAATTTGAGAATTGAAGCAAGTTTGCTTGGTGTGTTCCTGTGAAGGACTCTCACAAGCCTAGTTTGACTTAAAGATTCGAGCTCCTAGAAAAATTTTTTATAAGAGTAATTTTTCGACTTGCGGATAAGTCTTTTAATATCATTTTGCTTCGATCGGTAAAGATTCCAGTCTTCCACTTAATTGGTTCTTAAGGACCAAGCTTCCTGGTCTCCTTACGAATGTGCTGCAGTTCAGCATTCCACCAAGGTACCGGTTTTCTGCTAGGATTTTTCGTAACCTGGCACACTAGTTCAAAGCAACGGGTAAGGACGCTATTCAGATTTTGAGCAGACATCTCTAACCCTTGTATTGATGAAATTTTGAGTGGAACTTGAACAGAGTTGCCAAGCTCCTCTCTAAACTGTGCCCGATTGCAAATGTAAAACTTCGCAGTGGATTTCAAATTCGATGTATCGGTGATCTGACAAAGGCACTATCTGGCGTTACCCCCCAGTTGGTGATAGTCTTGGAAAATCTATTGGACAGGGTAAGGTCAATTAGCTGCTGTCTCCTGGCAGTTACAAATGTAGGTCGACGACCTAAGTTGTTGTCGGTGATGTCAGGCAATGAATGAAAGAATTGGTAAGTCAAACAAAATTGTTTGAGATGTGTACACCACACCTGCAAGAACGTCCAATGCATCTCGAAAAAGTCCCTGTTGGATGGGGATTTTATGCTGGCAGCACTTTGGTTCATGTAGATACTCTTGTCCCGATAAAAGATCACTGCTTACTGCTTTAGCTAAAGCCTAGTAGGTATAAAGTTGTTCGTCATGCGACAAAGTTATTCGAATGCGGAAACAGTTTTTTTTTATGGTTTCAAGATTCCTAGATGCGCATAACACACTTAAAATGCAGGCTTACACGAAATTATTCCAATATTATATTTTCCAGCATAAATAGTGCCGGCCACTTTATACGCTTCAGAAATCATAAAAATAATAAAAACTAATTCCAAAAAACAAGACCATAAATCATGGTGGCAACAAAAGAGTAAATCACAATCGCTTTTACCACCAAGCCTTGGTTGCATGCTTGACTTCGATGATCTTGCACGTCATAGCATGTATCCACAACAAAGCATACCGCTGTAAGCTATAACAGTAAACTGGGTGCCTCCTTTTTCTTCATTTAGCTTTAGATGCTGAAAAGTGCTATACTAAAGCCCTGTGGCGGAGAAGGTGCAAGGTAAAGAGCATTGTCTTTCGTGCGACTGAGACTTGTCTACCGACCGGTATTGTTTCTATTTTTATATTTTACTTCCATGTTCTGGGGGCTGTGCCTCCATGGTAAACTGTACGCTGTATCCCATTACAAGTAACGACAATGAAAGTGCGCTTAGTTGGATGCAGTCGTTGGCTGGCCTAGAGAAAATTTGATTTCGATGTTATCCAACCGTACCCAATGGATTTGCGATGGACTTTTGTTTTTCTTTTAAGATTTTGAGGTGAACTAAAAAGTAAGATGTAACGACTACACTCAAGAACGATGTGTAGTAAGAAATTTCATTCATTTACGAGTACTTTCACAGAAAAAAACTGATGATGAGTCTTATAACTTCTCATCAAGTGTACGTTTCGTGTTAGGGTGTGGCACATTCTGTTTATCATCGAGCTAACTTGAAAGTTGAAATACTATCCCGACAGAGAACTTCACTTCACTCCATTCAAAGATACCCTTAAAATCTATGTAAATCCACCCATTCTTTTACCCGGAGCACTTAATTCGTCACAAACGATTGTTTTTCGTCAATCAAAGAGACTTCACACTGCCCCCATTAGCACACAAAGAAATTGAATCAAACATACCCCCGGAAGAGCATCTTTTATCCATTGTGCCACTTCAACTGACGTTGTCCGTTCAGTTATCCATTTAATACCTTCCAATCTCTCCACAAAGTCTGTTATTCACTCAAAATCTCTTCGAACAACTTGGCAGCACACTTCCCCGCTGTGTGCCCAGACCATTGAAGGTGGAATGTGTTCTTAACACTTAATCGCATGACCTGCTGTTTGGGGCATGAGAAAATCATCCGGAGGACGTATCGGAATGGAAATTCCTGGTAAAGGCTGCCCTAAGCTCTTTTAACGTCCATTACTCAAATGTGTCTTAATTATTTTTTTTTCTCTCTTATTTTGGGGAGAAAATATTTAAGGACCTGGACACCAGAGTTCGGTGTATACATTAGGGACATTTGCCACACAAACCTGGACACCATCGAAACACCTTTCCCAAAAACCCTCCAAGCTTCCTCGATTATTTTTTTTTTTTTTGCGAAAACTTTCTTTCTGGAAATTTATTACCAAAGCTTTGAACTGTACCTCTTAATTCACTTGTTCATGTGCATGAATTCGATGCGGAACGAATTGTAAAACATTAATTAGATCTGAGCCAAGGTGAGCTCAACAAATGTGCGCCATGGCAAGTTGGATGGATATCCTTTTTCCCCCGGACAATAGATGAAAATGAATGGAAAACAATATACCGCAGTAGCCAACCGGAAAGCAACACTCGGAGAAACACAAATTTGAAAGCAAATTTTTGCCTCAGCACAAAGCAAATGTGTTATCCTTTTGCTGTGTATAGGAGAGTGTTCTGCACTCAGCTCGTGTATGGTATCCGGAATCCTGTTGAGTCGTATCCTCTCTACATGGGCGGCAGTCTTGACTTTTGGCTCCAGCAGAAAAAAAACTTTTATACGGAGACTTCAAGGATTTATATACTACGTTTATACGTAGAAATTTTTGGTTTTGAGGATTTCCAACTGCTTTTAGGGTTCCCTTGTGAATGGCTTTCCAGCAGCAACAACAACACACGAAAAAAAAGGATTTAGAATCTCATACTATAGTGGTCACGTGTAGCCGACATTAGTTCAAGGGTGGACTTAAATTTTTTGTGTTTTGCTTTGTCGACCACTGCTGCTGCTAGTGCTGGTCCTGACGAGCTGTGACGAGTCAAAAAGCATAACACCAAACTTTATGAAATGGTTTTATACCGTTCTTCCTGTTTTTTTTTTTTTTTTCTTGCAAGTGATAAACTACATCAAGTTTTTTCTCCTTAATTTTTTAAATGGTTCTCGTTGTCCTGGGTATCCCATAAAGTGGGAAACAGTGGCCTGTCTTGGTGGCGTTCTGCTGTATTAAATGTGTCGTGATGTTTAGGTAACGTTTTTGCGCTGCACCGCCATAGCTTGCCATGGAAGTGGGAATTTATTTTTTGCAGTGCAAAAAACACATGTTCACCGGTATCCTTTCGCCACATGCACACAATATGACCGCATGTTTTCGCCTCCAAAAAAGGGACTATGGCATGGGGCAGTAAAAAGATGGAAGCGGTTATTTTTTGCCCAACATACAAAGGGGATCGTTATAATATTTTTTCAGGAAGTTGTCCTTGAGTGGACAAAGTGTATTTTGGGCGCTAGTGCACTCAGTGGTTTTTTATGGCTCGCCTGTGTTACACAAGTAAACTCGCGTTGGGGTCGATGCACTTTGAACTTGCTGGATTTTTGAAGTGCCTATTTGCTTTTAGAATAATATGTGACGTGGTATCATAATGAAACTTTTCAGTAGGATGGACGTTAAGTTTAGGCATCCTCAGACTATGACCATGATGAATGCATCTACGTCGATGAGTCACCTGTTTTTTTACAATCAAAACATGGTTATTTGGGAAGAAGCAGTGACTAATCACGTCGAAACACATTAACTTTTTTAACTCAATGTTGGTTATACAAAACTACGAAAGCACATATGTACGTTCCTAATACCAAAAAGATTTCGAACACCACATCAAATCAGGACACAAAAATTATTTCGTAACACAATCAATCGAAATAAAGAATACTACGGACGCTGTTGTCACTTGGTGTATTTTGTGTTAAAAAGGACACTTCCCAAATGGTTCATACTGATGAAGTAGTCAACAAAGATCAAAATTAAAAACATTGTGTCCATTTACATAAATCAACCATTTATTTGATTTAACTCACATGCAGATCCGTTTAGTATTTGCAGAATATTTGATGCTGTAATTCGGAGCATAGGCTATTAATTTAATAAAACGATAAAGATACATGAGAGCATTAAAGTTTTAAAGAACTTCTCGAAACTGCTGAGCAGTGTTTTAAATATAATAATAACAGCATTTTTTTAGCTAAACAACGAATTTTAAGGAACATAAACAAGCAACAACGAGTCTGTCTATTGCGGATTGAGCATGGAATTTCCTTTACAAGTTTACTTGATTTAATAATTTCTTAAATTAAAAAATTATACTGCGACTAAAATATACCAGAGTTCTTGGACTTGGCTGTGATTTGGGCCATCAGTCACTTTCTGTTGGCTTTCTCAACGGACGTCCTTCTGCTTGTCAGCAGTAAGGAGAACTTCGCATTGTGGGGCATAGTGGGCTTGCAGGATTAGTATGTAGGCTGGGGTGCAGAAAACCAAAAGTCCAAAATCTTGAAAACTTGAAAATTGCGAAAACCCACAATCCCGGAAAGTCAAATTTCGCTTAAAAGCTTTATCAAAAATTTTGTATATGTTGTAGATTGTATAGCATTTGGCAGGTTTTTGGTTATGTTCAAGCCCACTAACGCAGGTGAAGTCTTATAAACTGAAAGTTTATATACGCACTGTTGCACTTTAACACTTGTTTTTTTTTTTAACATTGTTAGATTTTGCAGCAGCTAGGCGACAGCTCTAGGTGTCCAAGGCTCAGATTGCTGAAGACAAGGAGGTCGAACCGACAACCAAATAGCAACCAAATAGACCATCTGCTCGTCGACGCACGGTACTCATATGACATCTATTGAATGTGGACACTTGCCGACGGTGAAACGCTAACTCATGACAATTCTCTTGTTTTGACTTAATTCAGAGCTTGACTTTTCAACGAAAAGAAGCTGTAAGCCACCCAGAAAAACAAGCACAGTTTTATAGACTCTGCGTTTTTATATCACCTTTGCTAGAGTAGCCAGAGCTCACATAGAGTGTTTGAGTGAGAGATTCTATGATCCTCAGACGTCAACAAGTGGAGCCAGTACCGCGACATCATTAAAAAGTGGCTGAATCAGCTTTAGGTTTTCAGGCACCGCAAAAAAGTAGATATGGTATGAGGATGATTGCGTGTTGCGTGCTCAGGAAAAAACTGACAGGAGATGCCTATGACGGAGAGGTTGCAACGAAAAACAATGAAAGCGTAAGAAGGATCACTTTAGAGCGCAGGAAAAGGAAGAGAATAAAAGAGTCCTGTGTCGAAAGAAGGGGGCCTGCAAAATCTCCTACCTGAAGCAGTTTCTCGCGATTAAAACAATACCAAAAAGATCTATAAGGATCAACTACAAAGAAGTCCCACCAACTATTTTTTAAGAAGTTAGCTAAGATACGAAAAGGCTTTTGAACAACCAACGGCTAGCGGCCCTAATGGCTTATCTGAGGAGGTCTTTCACTGCGGAGGTGATGTTTGGTTGCATGCACCAAATCATTAAAACCAAGTGTAGGTGCTAAAAAGCAATGGACAATCAACTCTATATGCCCCAACTTCAAGAAAAGCGATCCTATCTTGAAGATAGAGCATACGGATCCTACAACCATCGAACCATATTCCGGCTAAATGTCGCATATAGGATCCTTTAAAAATTATTGCTTGTAAGCGTCTTTAGCCGACCTGCGACACACCAATTGGCACTTACCACGGTGGCTTCCGGCCGCACAGATCGACCAAATCCTTAAAAAAAAAAATCCTAAAAAACAATGATTTGCAAGGCGAGACACAACATCTTTTATTCGATTTTAAAGACACATATGACACCACTACACGGACTGCATCAAGACTCTACTTGGCGAGGGCCGAATGCAAAATCCCTGAGAAACTGATCAAACCTAACCGTGTGACATTGGAAAAGGCAGCCTCTATTAATTGTTCCAAACATGCACCGGATTTTCTTCGATTTAGTTCTGGAGATGATAGTGCGCAGAGCAAACGTTAACACGGAAGGCACTGTCTTTAACAGATCTCTGCACAGGTACTGAGGTACGCAAATGATATGGACATCATCGCTCGCACCATGATAAGGGCTTTTAGAGCGTTTGAAAATCAGTCGAACAGAATTTGGTTGTTAAAGGCCTAACCATAAAAGACTTAAATCAGCTAAAGCGGCTTTCAGAAACGTCCAACTAAACGCAATTCATAAGCTTTCGTTAATGCTTGTTGGCTTAAGTAAGTCCCAATCCAGTGAGAGATTCGACGTGAAAATTTGAAAGCTGGCGAGAAACACACAAATCTCATGCGATTTTTGAATCGTTTATTTCAGTCTATTATGGGCACCGCAAGTGTTTGGCAAAACTTGACTCGGATATTCGTTGTATTTAGGAAATAGATTCACCCATTTAAGCCTATTAGGACCGGTTTTTCAGTCCGAGATAATCCGAGTTTCAGAGTTAAACTCAGATTAATCCCAGAAATGCGTATTTCAGTGAACTTAGATCTGGGGTTAATTTCGGCTTCACTCGCCAAATTTGGTGAGTTAATCTCAGATCAACTCTGGAGAACAGTATGGAATTCTTAGAATGTTTTTTCTGTGTGCAATGGCAGTACGAGAACAACTCGAACTTCTTTTCCTGTGTTTTTCTATGTGAAGCAAGAGTTGGGAGAGTCAATAATTTCGAGAGTCCAAGATTTTAAAACCTTTGCCAACGGAGTTAACCCTGTACTGAAAAACTGCTTACTAGGACTGCTCCAGATTCGTTTCGTTACGGGATCAACAGATCTTGGTTTAAGTTGGGCTTAAGTCAGCACTGAAAAACCGGCCTTAAGGGTACCAAACATAACTCCGGCGCTAAAGAGAAAACGTTCACTCTACAAATGAAACCAAGTAGGTCCAAAACCTCAATCGCAACCCTTATTCTGCGTTCTGTCGGTTCTAATACTTCGGCGCGCGCCGATTGCTGAGCAATAAGCAGAAAAGAAACAAGTAATAAAGTGCAACAGTGCATATGCAAAAGCTTCAGTCCATCTACGACGGATTGCAAAATACCCGACCATACAAAAAAACTGCCACGCCTCCAAAAAGTGGGCGGAATATAAAAATATAACTATAATGAAAATATAAAAAAACACTTTTTTTAACGTCAAGCCCACAAACGTGGGCGGAGGCACGAACAATATATACAGAAAAGTTAGAAAATGTTAATATCTACAACTTTTGTCATAGAATTTTTCGTCACATTTCATTACAAATTTACAAAATTACAAAAAACAGTCATTTTAAACTAAAATCCCTTAAAAAGTGGGCAATAAAAAGGCTAAATTTTTTTGGCAATTTCAGAGACAATACAAGGCAATGTCACATACCAAAAACTAAAGCGCTAGCGCCATTGTAACATAGCTAAAATTTGGAAAAAGTAAAAAATAAAATTAGAGACGGTCGCACATACTGGGTTATGGTGGGCGTGTCTATGGGTGGATTCAGCTTATTTTCAAACTTGATCTAGTCCAATAGACTTCCAGCCAACCCACAAAATTTCAGCTCTCTACCGTAAAATTGAAGGCCTTAAAGTTGTTTACATACGGACGGACATGGCTTATTCGATTCTCCCATCGGTCCCATTCATATCTCTAAAAGGTCTTAGGGGTCTACGGTGATTATTTCACTTCGTTACAAACTATACATCAAACTTAATAACCCTGGGTCGTGTATAAAAATTGTACTAGGATATTTTTGGACAAAATAGTTCTATTGCCGACTCCGAGATCCTGCGTGCGAGAAGGAAAACGGAGAAGATGACACAACAGCGAACTCTGGGCAATGTACATGTATAAATATGTGAATGTAGTTTAAAAGGTGACACAAGGAAAAGAAATTATCAATATCAAATTAACATATCAAGCGAGCGGATAGCCAGAAACGCTTCATCCAAAATTGTTTCGAATTCAAGCCCCTAGTTTCGAGACGACACATCAGGAAGACCATATCAAACCTGCGGTGCTTAAATTCGATTATGTACTTCTACATTATATTTCTGGCATAAATTAAGTCTTCTTAAATTTGTATGTTCACCAACGCCAAAGGCTCATTTCGGTATGTTGTAACGAGGATCTTATTCTTGTGGCCCCTTACCAAACATCTCCAACATAGGAAAGGATAAAAAAAAAATAAATGGATCATAACCCTACTTTCGGAATCTTGCAAAATTTTAAACAAAAGAAAAACAAATTGTTTTTCGAAACTCTGGCTATTCTGGTTGGCGTCAAAGTAAAGATGGGTCCAAATTCTGGATGTCAAAGATGGATCCAAATTCTTTTACAATATTGTTCTTCCAAAATTGTGCTTTCCATAGCTCTGGTTTTCAAAAGTCTGGTTTAAATTGCGTTCCACAATTTTGTAAAACAGATTTTGAAAGCAGAATCTTGTAAACATTTTTTTTGACCATTCAGAGTTTTAACCCTACCCCGAAAAAAAAAACAATAATTCTGTATGGGTCAACAAGGAGGCTTACCAACTTCCCACCAGTTCTGGCAATCCCCTGCATATTTCGTTTTTGACTTCTTTAGCCTTTAATTTTTTTTTTTTCTTGTAAAAATTCTGAGTAAAAAACTATCTGAAAAATCAAATAAAGCTAAAATTTTTTTCGCTTCAAAACTCAGCTTTTAGAATTTCGAAAAATGTTGAAGTATTCAATTCAGTATTCTGAAGAGCAAAATTTTAAAAAAGCAAAATTGTTTTCATGGCAATCAAAATTTGCCTATGCAGATTTTTGATAGCTGAAGAAAGACCGATTCCGAAAAAAAACAACAAAAGACACAAATAAAGACTTACATTTTTTTATTTGATTCTCAGTTCAACCTTTCTTCTGACTAGCTTGGATAGTTTTTCTTAATGTCTTAAATTAGACCTTTCGCATAAGCGCTATATGTTAACACTTAGAACATAGGCGCCCGCAGAACTTTTTCCAGAAGGGAGGTGGTGGTGCAAGCCATGTACTAAGACAGAAAATACAATTAAATAGTGGAATTTGTCAAAATTCCCCAGTAAAAAAATATGCTTCATGATAAATCGCAGAGCCATGGGGGAAAGAACGAAAATTAAATAGCGCCGCCGACCAGCAGATTGTGAAATTTTCTACCGTCCACGTTTTTCTTAATATTATACTCCAGCTTGATCAACCCTTTAAGGATTACCAATGAAGGAATCGTCATCGTCACCATGTGTCATCTCTTCGAGGCAAAGACTAACGTTAAACCTCCGCTAATCCACGGAGATTCGAGTGCTGCCATCATTTTTTTTCACCAGTACAACAGGCGACGCACGCCTACAGACTTTTCGAACTTCGATCACACCTTCTTCTTCGATGGTCGGTATCACCTCCGGGGTCCATCCTGTTTCGCCAACGGAAGCCGTCTAACAGGTAGGTGGTTTGGTCTAGCATCTCTGGTATCTATGCGGTGTTGTGCTATGTGTGTTCGACTATAGTCTCCATTCTGTGACGCAAATATATCAGCAGGCGAAAATTAGTGCCGTTCGACACTAAAAAGGAGTCTGATAATGAAGTTCTGGAAAACTTCTCACATCTATTGTAAAAAAAAGTTCTGATATGAAAGAACTTCTCCATCTTTTAAGGAGGATTCTAGAGGAGAGGTGAAAAAATCCAATGCTGGCGAAGTCCAATGCACATATCAAAAGGATGGGATCTGATGCAATTTTTTAATAAAAAATGTCTGGCAGTTTCTACATATGAATGGCCTTCAAAAGAAGTAGATATGGATTTACCACCCTTGAAACTTTCCAGATTTTGTTCCGAGGGCTTATGACTTATGAAGAAACAATAAGCCTTCTATACTTCTATACCAATCTACTTTATTTCGACATTTAAAAAGTTAAAGACCTGGAATCCAATCTTCTCGCAAAATTTTTTAAATTCCTGCTTCAGTGTTGTCCATAAGTCGAATCAATGCAATGTAGGGTCTCCACTTCTCTGATCTCATTTTCTCTTGATCTCGTAGTGTTTTAAGCCCCACATTGCTTTTCTAGCTGCTTTTTGCACCAAGCCACTTCTTTCCACAAACATCTTTTACAGAAGCAATGACTGGCGTTAGAAAAAAGTGGGCGTTATCCCTCTGCAATGATGAAATAGTTCGCCCTTGTCCAACCTTCTTTGAAATGGGCGTGAGGGTAAGTACCTTGTTAGTCGATTGAATTGTGTTTAGTCAGAAATACTTTCTGCAGCAATTTTGTCAAACTGTTTCCCCTAAGTAGTTACACCTAGAAATATTGATTTCTGCTCAATCCAGGTCCTGTTGGTTCATTGCCAGCTTTCAACACACGTGCATCATCTTCTTCTAGCTACATATACAGCAAATTAAGGCGTCCCAGTGATTTCTGGATTTTCTCGAGATGTGAGGCTTTGTCTTTTTTCTGTCAAAATTTGACTTACACCTATCCGCTCTACAGAAGTGATTGCACGGGTTCCTGGAAGCAATCCTGTACTAATCCAATTTACAAAACACGTACAAAGACAATATTTTCCAATAAGGGCTTCAATATGCACATCACAGCCCTGCCTATTAGGTTCACCCACAATCAATATAAGTTTATCTTTGTGCATGCTCAGTTGTCACAGAGTAATGTCCTTCGGCCGGCGGCGAGGGGGTCATGCAGACTCTCCAGGCTCTGGAAAATTTCCCCTTGTAACTGAAAAACATAATTTATTTTCATTTACCATCTAATCATATAATTAACGTTAATCCTTAAGCAAATGTAAAAGCTTATCTATATTTTTACTTCAAGAGTAACTGATTAATTCCTGTTTACCGTTGTTTTCTCTTCCTTTTCAGGTACGTATACAGGACTTTCTAAAAACTTTGTGCAAACATCACGTAAGCAACTTGATTTTTCCTTTTTTTTCAACACTGTTCAAAGAATTTCAATTTATTATTCGAGGTATGAGTGTGTATAGTCGGCCACCAGCCCCACCCGCACTCGTCTGCCAAGAACAAAAGTAATCGTCCTTAATTCACTCACATTCGCAACGCGTCGTTCGTTTGCGTTGCTCCCGCTTCTATACCAGCGACAGCTTAAATTAAGAATAAAGATAAACTTGCCAATCACTCGTACAAATCGTTGTGAAACTTAAAAGTATACGCAAAAAAAAAGAGAGCAAGGAAACAGGAAACTCTGCGAGTAAAACTTTTTCGCAAACATCATACAAAAATCAACAAAAATACCAAAGATCCAAGGGATGAACAACTAACGCAAATAAAAGTGCAAGATACAAGAACAAAAACTAAGAGGACTCGCACAAGCTGGGAAGAACAATAAAAGAAGGGGGCAAAAAAATAAGAAGGAAATTGTCCCTCATCCAATGCAGTTACAGGACTTTTTCGCCAAAAGGATTTATAGCAAATAATCGCAATGCTTTTGCAAACAAAGTGACCTTAGGATCTGGCATTGGGTTACGAAAACTCCATGCCAGTTCGTTATTGGGTATCGCTTTGGTATGCGGGGAGCATCAGCTGCCTCGCTATTTCCTCCGTGCACTCGACTATCTTGTAATTAGAAAAACTATCTACAAAAGTTCTATAATCATTAGTCAATTAGAAGATGTAGGGGCGGATGGTGGATAGTCGATTGGCGAATAAAAACCCAACTTGAATTATGAGGCTGGGGGAGAGTAGCTTAGCTGACCTCTTCAAGCAAAGAAAAATAAAAAGCTGTGGCATCGTTTGGTCGTCGTTTTCTTTCTTTTCCTTTTTTTTTTGTGCCCCGTCTAGAAGTTTTCTTTGAACGCAGTCCTTTTTCCGAACCGATATCATCAGCAGGAGAGCGTAATCAGCAAGCAGGATTGGAGGGCGAACCTTATGGTTAGTTGGAGTTAACTTAACGAACACTGAACATGGTAAAAATGGTAACTACCCAGGGGCTACGTCGACGAGAGTATTGCTGGGAAAAAAGTACTATTGGACTTTGTGATTTTTCCGTGTGTGCTCTGCTTGTACCCTCTGGGGGTGAATATCCTGCATGCTTTGTCTGTACTCTATTGCAGCAATAATCAATTGTGCTCGAGAGTTAATTTTCGTTTCGTATCCAAGTTTCTTTTTTCGATGGTCATGTGCTTAGTTTTTTTTTTTTTTTGCTTCTTGGATTAGTTTTTCTTTTATGCTGATCAGGACAAACGTGCAAGGACTTCAGGCACGGAAGTCGTTTCTTAAATTTGTTTTTTTAAGATGTGCGTCTTTTAATGGTCCTTCGAATAAATTCGGCTTAGCAAATTTATTCGAAAGGGTAAATTCATTCAAAATGATCAAACTAAAGGTTTTTTAGTAACTAAAAATGGCTATGCCAGGCCACGGGCTTAAAAAGCTAAAAAAATAATAATAACAATCTTCGTTGTTTATTGGTGCTGAACTTCGCGACATACATACATATTTTTGGAGGAAATTGTACTTATGTGTCGGTAGCTATCGACTAAGTGCGATATTGTCCCTCTGGACAAATGCTTACGTCTGTCCTTCGAAAATTCATTCTTGCGGCGAAGGCATAATGAAACGCACGTTTTACTAATAATTTTTAATTTCAAGTTTCTCCATACTCAAACACTTTGCTTTCGAAATTAAATTTCTGTGGTGCGTTCCTGATGGCACACATAGGGACAGAGTGAGAAACGTCAGCATTCGAAGGAGCTTTAATGTTGAGCAACTGCTTCGTCGAGGGAAATTATCAACTTTCCGATGGTTTCGATACGTTGGTCGCATGCCCCCATTCAGACTTCCCAGACAGATCATGCTGCCGATAGTCAAGCGGTTCGAATCCCTGGTGGTGGGACCAGGTAACACCTGTGGTTCATGAGTTGTTGGTGGAATTGGGAAGGACGGAGGAGCCAATCAACCGCCTACACTCCGCGAGCAGTTTAAAGCATATCATCATTGCAAGGTCAGTGACTTATCGAACAGCCTACGTGTTTGTGAAGAGCATGGTAAGGCCACCTCTTGTCCTCCTACATTGTTCTTCTTGCGCAACTTGCTGCAGGTCAAAAAGTGTTGTCACAGATTTGCCACACAACGTCGTCGGGGTAAGCGATATAATTTACCGGCGAGTTTTTAATCTACATTAAATGTGCTTGCTAAAAGCCATACCTTAATTATTATAGTTGAACGCACTCCACCTTGTGAGTGGGTTCCTTTGTTGGAAGAAATTCCTTTTGTAGCGATCGAAGAAATTGAAAGAATTTCCTTTTTTGGCGACCATCAGATACAGCTTTGATGACATCAGCTTCCTTGAGCGCTCTGTCAAAGGATTCGGTTTTAGGTATGGATTTCGACGAGCCTATCAAGCGTTTATATTAACTTGTGCCAAACCTCAGGTAGAATAATAGGTTTTCTCGCTCATACAGAAATAATCTTGCAACTATAAGATCAGTAACTTCACCGAAAATTAAACTTCCTCAAATCTAAGTTTGTCTGGATGTCCCACATTCTTGTGTCTCGGATACCACAAGTTGTTTTCAACTGACGAGAAATAAAAGATATAATCGAAAGCGTGATTGGTTTGGTTAAGAATGCCCCAAGGCTGGAAAAAAATCGGTTGATTAACTCCGATTACCTCGAGAAATATAAATTGAAGCAAGCGTTGCATTCCAACCATGTTTTGCAGAAAACTCAGGGCACAAATGGCAGCCGATCCTTTTGAAAATTTACCAAGGCTCTAAACGGCATAAGTGTGTCCCCGGCCATAAAAGTCGAAGCAGCAGGCCTGGCAACGCTCCATGTAGTACGCACCAAATTTTGTATGCGCTGTCATATCAAAGAATTGTCGAGCTAGATCATAGGATCAGGGTACAAGACGTCCGAAGGATCATCTCATCAATAGATGCAAAGTTTATAAAGCCCTGGGTGAGGGAGGGCAGAATCCCAAATATAATTCCTTACATTCGCAACAAATGACTGTCGAAAAGCTTACGAATGCCTACAATTGGATTTTTTTTGGAAAGGTGAAGATCCCTCGAGCTGTGAAAAAAAACATTGCTTATTCCTTGTTAAAAAAGGCCGCTAAGTATGAAGTCATACACGGAGCGGTCCGTCGCATTTTTTTGATGGCATAGCGTACAAATATTGGTTAGTTTGTATATGAAAAGTGTCTAAGTAGAAAAACATCGACTTTGTCGAATCAAAAACGCTCGTTGATGAGCGCTGTCAGTCTTATCGGTCAACAGCCCACAGGGCCGCAATGGATAAGCGAGCGTAGGGCGCGTGTAGACGCCCTGGGTCCACCCTGGGTATGATAGAGTTGGGCGCGTAAACAAATATTTCGAGTCCGATTTCAAGAAAATACATGCATAAGATCTGTGTATATGAGTTTTTAAATGCTGCAATTGAGTGAAGGGGGATATCTTTGACTTTATACCCGATTTTGGGAATTAAAATTATTAAAATAATTCTTTCATTACTCGTTCTGTTGATAAAAAGAGCTTTGTAGATCGTTTCTCCTAGAATGAAACAATTGATTTAATCTTCAACCCGATGTTTGGTTGATTGGTTTTAATTTTTTTTAAGGGTGCATTTATTGAATAAATTGTTACGTATATGTCGTTAGTTGTGTGTTTTCTGGCTTAACTAATATTAATTTCTTAAATTTACATGAAAAGACTAAGGGAAAACACAAAACTTTATAAAAGAACATACTGATAACCCGGTGATAACATTTATATCACAGAAACACTTATATCACAGCTCGGTATCCCTATTCTGGGTAGGGCTACTAAGACCAACAGATTTTGGTTGCTACTCAAATGGTTTGAGTTGATAAGATAGAAACAAATCACAGGTTAGGCGTTCTATGGCACTAACATTTTAGTAAAGCAACTTAAATGTTTTTAAGCGTATCTCAAAAACCATACAATATTTCAGCCTTGCTTGATATTTTTCCTTAAATCCTCGAAAAATTGTCTATGTCCGCGTTTTTTTTTCAAAACGATGCATATTTCATACCGTTAACGAGATATAGGGGGACGCGCATTTTTTTTTTTAAGCTTTTTTCTGGATTTTTTGGGTCTAAGATCCAAAAAACGACTTTTAAGAATCCCTTTTCGAATTACGCTATTTTTAGCAGTCCGTTCTAAAATTGAAAAAGGACCTTTATGGTATCACTACGTTGTCCATCCGTCCGTCCGTCCAATTGCTTTATAACTCCTGAACGGCAAGTCGTAGGAAGACACATTTTGGTGTGCGTATAAACTGCGGAAATAGTCAAAAAATCCAAAGAGGGAAATTTTTTTCAAGCACAAATAACGGTTTAATTACAGTTTGAAATTCCATGTGAAAATGGACTTAGTGTTTTTTAGTGTTTTTATTTTCAAGAAGTTTAGTAGGTAAGAACTAGAAAAACGAAACTTAGGTTAAGGAAATACTAAGCTTTAATTAAGAAACAAAACTTTTCGAAAATATCAAAACGTTTGTGAGAAATTAAGAGTCGAAAATGCATGACGTTTTTCAAAGTGTTGGAGGCCATAACTTTTGAATGGCTTATCGCTTTAAATCAATATTGAACACACATATAAAGCAACTCAAAGTTACACCAAGTGCTTAGGCCATATTATTCAAAAACAGTTTGAGTACTGCAGTTTTGACGCATTTTCGAAAAAAATCGTAAAAATGCATGGAAAAACGTGTGTGTCCCCGCCACTTATCTCCGGTGCTGTTTGGTAGAATTCTATGAAAAAATCACACGTATCAAAAATAATTTAAAATTTTAAGGAAAATTATAGCCGATTTTGAAATTTCAAAATCTTCTGAGACTTAACTCAAAAACATAAAAGCATTTTCGAAACAATTTCTTAAAGTCTTCTAGTAGCTTAACGGTATAGGCGATCTTTTTCAGAATCGGTTAAAGTACAAAGCTTGCAAAAAGAAGATTTTTTTTTAAATTGCCGTTTTTTACTAAAGTTTTTAGAAGCCTACTTAAAAAAACAAAATAAAAAAGGAGCTTGTTTTACCGTTTACGTATAAGCCGGTGGCCCGAGAATTAATTAAAAACATCCAAGGCTAGTGCTGGTGGTTGTGCTTTTGGAAAAAAGTCTAATGGCAACCGGAAAAAACTTCAAAATATTTGTTTTATGGATTTGAAATTTAAAAAATTATTAAAAAGGTCAAAAGAACGCATGTCTCCCACTCTATCTCCCAAACGGTATAAAGTATAATTTTTAAATTAACACCAGGGATAGTCCATCTTGTTAAATTTTATACAAAACTATAGCAGACTCCGAATATTCAAAAACTTCGAAGATTTAACTGGAAAACGTGAAAACATTTTCGAAAATTATTTTTTTAAGATTTCTAGATCCTTAACGGTTATGACGATCTTGTTTAGATTTGGCCGAAGTATGAAATGTTTAAAAGGCAAGCGAACTGCATCAAAAACGTTTCAAAATTGCCATTTTTGACCCTAAGTTCTTAAGCCCATTCAAACAAGCGAAATAAAAAACAGCATATTTTTACCGTTTTCTCAGAAATCCATGTCCACAGAAATTGAGAAAAGTGGAAAATGCTAGCACAGGTGGTTGTAAAATTGATGAAAAAGTCTAACGGTAATTAAAAATAATCGAAATTGCTGTTTTATGGGTCTTAAATAATAAAAATCCTAAACAAGGCAAAGAAATAGTATGTCCTTCCCTCTATTTTCGTAACGGTAAAGCTTTTTGCCAGCCCTTTTTTAGAGTAAAGAAACCCAATATAAAATCACCCAATATAAGAACAGTAGACAGCACAACGAAAAAAGGATATTACAAACTGTAAAATATATCCAGAAATAATTTTAATAAATAAATAGAATGTCACACAAACTGCGCAATATAGATGACCATAACCTTCAACTAAAGCCGACTGACCGCTCCGCGTATGTCTTCAACTTGACGGTCTTTTTTTTAAATTCTTAACTATTTTGCGCTAGCATTGGTATTTTTTCTCTCTCTCTGTATCATTATTACATGATAATGATATAGAGAGCTGCATGTATTGGTACGACATCTGCAATGAAAACGACACCAACCTCAGGGCTGGAGGCAATTCTCAGTATGTTACTCCTCGACCTCTATATGCAAGAATATGCTGCCAAAAGCGCCTTGAGGCTCAGCAGTCACCTGAATTGATCCTTCGAAACGCATTTTAATTGCATGTTTCCGAGCAGGAATGCATGGAAATCGGGGGAACCGCTAAGAAACTTATCGATAGCCATATACACAGATGGGTCAAAAATGAATATGGGCACGGGTGCGGGTATCTACTCTGAAAACCCGCATGTAGAAAAATCCATAAGATTGCCCGATTCTTGCAGCGTCTTCCGAGCGGAGGTACTTGCAGTCAAGGAGGCAGCCAGCCAACTGTTAATAAGCGCAATGCCACAGGATGATATTATCATATTTATAGACAGCCAGGCAGCTATAAAGGAAATAGTAGCCACGAACTTGTTAAGTGTTGTCGCAAAGAACTAAAGGTTCTTGGCTCACAGTACAATGTAAGACTGTGCTGGGACAGGAACTTTCAGTGGATCAAACGCCCACTCTGTGACCTTAGAAGGCGGCTGGATAACGATCGGGATGAAAGCAAATACAAGATGAAAATCCTTGTCGACCTGTTGGTTGACAGCCCATGTGTGTGATTTAACCTGTTTCACATGTTTTGAAACGAGCAGTTTTCTATTTTGAGAGCAATTCTATCAAGTCTCGATGAAAAGGTTCCATTCTGCGTTCTTTTGTGTTCTCACTATTATTGTATCATCTTACCGCATCTCATACCAGTGGAATAGATTATGACTGGATGTTAATACAAGTCTCCTAATTAATGCCAATAACATGGTGATATTAGCTCAAAATCACCACGGCTGATGCAGCTCATGATCAGCAGCTTGCAAAAATTTTGCAAGGTGTGGATTTTAAAAATATGTCTTGAAAATACAAAAGTAATGATTTTCCGCAACAAGTTTCGTCCTTACGCAAGGAACAATCTGATCTTTATGGAATAACTTGCAGGTAGACACCGCCAAGTAGTATCTAGACGTTATTGTCACTCCTGAAAGTTCCTTCAAAAATCATCCTCTGCAAAATGTCAAAGAGAAAAAGGAAAAAAGCTGAAAAAGCAACTTTCTCTATCAGGAAAGGTGTTTTTGGTAAGAAGAACGATGCATCGAGCAGATTGAGTTTGGGGAGTTTCCCAGTGCGAGGAAGTCGAAAAGTCCTAAAATATACATAATTCACCTCCAGAATAGTCTGCCCCGACTGCACTTTGAGGCTGCATTTCCTGTCTCACCGTTTGAATATAGCTGCCCTGGGAGGGCTATGTTTTTTGGCAATTTAACATTAGGTGCGTTTATTCACCCAAATATTTAAAATGTCTTGTAACACAAAAATATTTTTGGGCAATTCGAAAGTTTTCAGTTTTGGTCGATTTGGTTTTGGGCGCTTTGGACAAATTAAAAACTTAAGGCCTAACAATAGACTTAGATAAACTTATGTCGGCTTTCGTAAATGCTTCATTAAACACAATTCGTTTGCTACGATAATACGTTTTCCTCGGATTCGTAAGGCTTTCGTTAATTTCTGTTGACTTAGGCCAATTCTTCTGAATTTAGGTCCTTAGATATGTTGATGTTGCCGTCTTAATGTTTTTTTTTTCCAGTGCGCAGTAAAACACTGCAAGTGTGAAAATTTTTGTGAAGAAATCAGGAATATTTTCCCTGCATAAGACATGTGAAAGTAAGTGGCTTCAATCGATATCAAGAACTTATACAATATCAAGACTAAAATAGAAAAAAACAGTACGAATAGTTAGGTATACATATTTCCAGGTAAATATCTCCAAATAATCTCCCAAAGGAAACACATCAGCCAAACTTCAAGGTTTTCCTTCAAATGCGGATAAATCTGTCGATTCTTCCTGTAACGTCAGAACAGGTAGGCAGTGGGTATATAAACAAATATGTGGGTTCTGCGCCTATGAATTTTCAAACACACAAAATTTGTACGTCTTCACAGCCCCAAAAGACTTAAAAGTGATTTATAGCCTCTTGCCACTGCGGCGCTTGCAGAGAATAATATGAAATCAAGGAGAAGACTTGAGGATTCGCAAAACCTCATAGACAGACAATCTGGGCGCATACCCAAAACTCCCATCACACAGCAAACCGACACTTTCCGCAGTTTATCATCCGTATCCTGCGACCGGGACTTCTCACACTCAGACGGGCTCGCCAAGTGGCGCAAAATTATCCTTCTCCCTTATTCGTATATGTATTCATTTCTTCATGCAGAACAGCAGAATATCGAAATGCCTTCTGATTTGAGAGTGTAGGCGGGTGGTTGGGCGATTTATCTAAGTCTGGCAGGGCTTCGTATTCGTGTAGGCTAAATTCGTGAAACCAAAGTGTCGGAGCCGTCATTCCATGCAAGAACAAGTGAAGTTGGTTAAATTGCAAATTAATGTCCTGAACTCATGCGAGTAGCTCATTAAAGTTGTAATCAAACAAAATTCCTCTTCGAACTTTACTCAGCTCTGGCATAGTGGTATGGAACCGTAAACGTGTATCTATGTGCGGTGTATTACGTATACGTATCTGTGTACCAGCTTGAAAGACTTACGTTGCTGTAAATTTCTCTATTCGGGGCTGTGATGACTTACCTACAAACATTCGGGCTCTATGTGAACAGAGGCGTGCAGGGGAGGTGATATGATTGCGAATTAGATAGTAAATTGTGCTGAGCAAATTGCGAAATTAGTGGATGAATTATATAGATTTAAATGCTGCGGTTGTATTGGTAATGGAATTTATTGTGGTATGTTTGCTTGATGTTTCAGTATGCTGAAGTCTGCCGTAAAAGTTTCGATCAACTTTTATCTAACGAAGGAAAAGTTTTGTGTACAAATATAAAGTTTTTTTTTCTGTAAAAACACAACACAATATCTACAAATTCCAAAAAGGAATCCAAATTTACACTTAAAATGGAAGCAAACAATCGCCTAAAATTGAATCAACTCCATTCGCCATAGAGGCTGGAACGAACTACTCCTCGTTTCGACTACGGAACGTGGAGTGCCTATGGTATGGCGCCAAAATGAAAACACAGCCTCGGGTAATGATTTGAAATTCGATTACCATAACCATTGCTGTCCATGAATTCGAAAAGAAAAAAAATGAAAAGCACAGGCAGGACCCATTGTTTAACATGCAAACGCCTTCGGGTCATCGCAGTGAGGAAGTCACTCTTTGTGGTTCACCTACTGGCATTCCAGGATATCTTGTGAAGTGACACATGTATCGGCCAGATATGTGCACATCATGTACCACCATATCGCAGCGATCGTCAAAACATTTTCCGTCAAACAGTCCACGACGATACCAGGCCAGACACATCATGTCAATGGACCCAGGACGATTTTTTCGCATTGGTGTACGATGCGTTGTAAAAATTGTGTGCTTAACAAAATGTCCATCTAAAACAGACGCAAATAGCCCCCGAGGTGTATTTTAAAATTCAGAAAAGTTAGTGTGCTCTGGATGTTTTTTTCTGTCCAGGCTCCTGTACCGCACGAGGAAACTTTAGTTCGCGGCGGGGGAGGTAGTCCACAAGAGAGGAAAAAAAAAAACAAACATAAACATGTTTATTCACCGACAAGGATAACGAATGGACTGCGGCACTCTAAAAACCAAAAGAAATTAGATTACGTGCATGTCCTTTTTTATAATTTTTTTTCTTTGGATGTCGTCCTTTTTTGGTTCATTCAATCATTCAATGGAAAGTTCATTGGGACAAGTTTTTCTCTTCTCGTACAGAAGTGATGCTTTAAAAGTTCTTACATGCGGACAATGCACAAGCACAACCCTACATATACTTAAATTGTTCAGATCCGAAAACTATCCAGGGGCAGGATGTCGTCAAACTTTCACGCAGATCCGCCGAGAGAATATGAATATTGTAGGATTTCCTGTGGCTTGCTGGGGGTAGATTCGTAAAACAAACTAGACCGGCAACGAAGTCTATTCAACAATACATTCGGATACTGGTGGAGTGAATTTTTTATTGCTACTGGTTGTGAGAAACGACAACAGATGCACCTATATAATATATACAAATATGAGAGGACAAGGACATGCATGTGCTGTGCATATGAACCGAGGATAAAGGCGGTGAAAAGGTTTCATTTGACGAATTGCTTGTGTGTGCAATGAAAACTACTTCAGTAGATCAAAAAATCAATTTGCAGACACGTTTTAAATCTGCGGGTGCATTTTAGTAGGTACCTACTATTGTCGATACAAGTTTGAGAAAAAAAATCGTCACAGAAAAGCATTTTGGAAATATAGATGTACCTACTTTTTTCGAATGAAAATTTATTTATAGACATCTAAGTTTGATGCGACAATTCCTTCTAAGCTTATATTGGGATTAGAAAAGGTTTTTAAACACAGACAGCATAAAATATACAAAGAATCATGTACTCTGAAATGAAAGGAGCTATTAGTAAGAAAATACTTACTTACTTAAGGTGGCGCTACAGTCCGTTGTGGACCTGGGCCTCAGCCAACAAGCTTCGCCAGCCAGCTCTGTCTCTAGCTAGCCGTCTCCAGTTTCGCACGCGAAGTTGGCTGAGGTCCCCCTCCACTTGCGTGCGCCACCTGAGTCTCGGTGCTCCTCTACCGCGCCGTCACTGCGGTGTGGATTCGAAGATTCTCCGAGCCGGGGCGTTGGTGTCCACCCGCTCTAGATGACCCAGCCATCGTAGACGTTGTGTTTTGACTCTTTTGGCTAGGTCGGTATCGCTGTACAGCCCGTACAGTTCGATGTTATATCTCCTCCTCCACTCTCCGTCTATGCAGACGGGACCGTAAATCGTCCGAAGAATTTTCCTCTCGAAGCAGCGTAAAGCAGGGCTGGGATGATGAGGGTCTTATACATATACACTTTAGTTGCTCGAGAGAGGGCTTTGCTACTCAATTGCCTTCTTAGCCCAAAGAAACAGCGATTGGCAAGAGTTATCCTTCGTTTGATTTCAGCGCTAGTGTCATTGTCTGAATTGATAGCGGAACCCAGGTAGACAAAGTCCCTAACTACCTCAAAGTTATAGCTGTCGATGGTGATGTTTTGTCCAAGACGTCGGTGTTGGGTGCCTTTCTTTGATGACAGCATTGGAAGTAAAAAAATACTAAGTTGCAGAATAAGCAACGACTGTCGCAGAGTTCTCGAAAAACAGCAAGAAAAACTCAATTTTTTTTTTTATTTTCCAAAACTAAATATAAAAACCATTCAAAAAAAAAAAGAAACAAGTGTCGAATCATTGCGGGTGATATGGTACATTCCATTTGGTTTTTTGGTGAAGAAGTTTTTTATTGTACTGCTGCCTTCCGATTTTGCAGGCAGCGTTATGTTAAATTATACAGCTTTGCAGAGAACTTACCGCCCATAAGATGGAGCTCACATGGAGCAAATAGTATACGTTAAGAACAATTGGGTCATATGGGCTAAATGGTACCATTAGTACCTTTTAAATTATCACTTCAACTTAACGAAATTGTGTGCAATTTTACCCCTTCTCCCTAGTTTTTTTCGTGAAGACAGAATCAAACCTTTTTTGAGAGAATTTTTAAATAGATACGCAATTTTCCCCACTGCGCCATATCACCCGTTTTATCGATTCTATTGCCGGAAAGAGTATGAAAGGTAAACATAGGATGACACATGTATAAGGTGGATAGGTGAATAGATGTCTTAAAACCTTTTCCACATAAAGACCTGAGAGGAGAGAAGCATTAGAAAACTGAAACTCAGTTCAAACTTTGGAGCGCTCAACATAGGATGTAACCACAAACAGCTACCTCTCCCCACCAAGAATATAGTGAAGCTGTAACCTACCGAAACAGGGGGAACATGGATATGCGGAAGACATGTCATTCAAGATCAAGAAACCTAGATGGCAGTGGCAGGCTGTTAGCCTGGAAAGCGACGGATGCAGAGTGATCGCTGATGCCAAAGACATTGCCTAAGCCGTCTCGAGAGATGTCTTAATGCCTTAAACGAATTTCTCCAGAATTCTATTAACAAGCTGAGAAGATAAGCGGATATTTGTGTTCTGAGCATCGCCTCCATAGAAGTAAAGTGGTCCTCTTCAACAGGAAACATAAAATTCCACTTATTGACAATTGCTCCCCCTCCTTTACTGGAGACATTCGCCTAATTTTCTTTGATGAACCATCTTAACCAACAACCAGGGATCTCTATTTGATCCTTTGTGAAGGATAGGAATGTCTGGTTGGTGTGACGATTTGGGCTGAGTCTTAAAAAAGAAACTTTCTAATATACAAGAAGGAATACTGAAAGCTGCGGTAGCTCTCTTTTTTTGCATAAAAGCCTTTGTCGATTAGTGGCTAATGCATAGGCATAACGAAAAGAAAGATAATGTTTAGAACCTGCCATTTCAATGCTGTTGTAAAGGGACGACGACCAATCTGATGCATGTATAAGAATCCAGCTTAAGATTTTGATTGCCCTTAAAAGATCACGCATTAGTACTTCAAGCGTTGTCATTGCAGGACACTTTAGCGGGGCAAAAGTCCTCTACACATGCCACGCCGTACCTCTTCTGAGGTTTCTTCTACAACGATCTAAGCGATCTCATCTTAATGTGCTTCATTGGCATAGTAATAGTATGGTCATATGGTTTGTATAGATTCACTTGGTACCAAACTGAACCTTAAAAAGGTCTAAATGTGAAGCTTTTCTTACATTCTTACATTTCTTACATTCGGAATCGCACTAAAAAAAAAAAAAACCCCCCACAAAACTGGAACTCGTCTTCTATACCAGAAAACACAAAATCCCTAATATCGATCACCCTCAATCAAGTGTTTTAGCTTAATCTTCTCTGATGAAACTGAATATCTGGGTCATCTTAGACAGAAAGTTTAGCTGAAAATCTAATATTCATGAAAGGATTCGGAAAGCTACGGTAGTGCTCTTTTCCTGCAAAGAAACCCATTGGAAACAAGTGAAGACTTCAAGTGAAGAATCACCCTCTGACTACAGGTATATCTCGGTCGTAAGACCGATACTGAATTAAGGAACGGTTGTCTGGTGGACCGTCTTGGATAAAGCGTTAAATCGTGACAAGCTGAGCAAGCTTTAAAGATCAGTTTGCTTATGTTTTTTTCAAGCTTATTTTCCAAGCTAAAATTATGGCTATAAAGGAAGTCTTGTCCTGGCTTAAGAAGAATGTTGTATCTGCCAAGGGTATACAATATTTTATATTTTTTAGACTATCTTCCGATAGGCCATCAAGTGCCTGAGATCATCTATATCTATAAACTCTAAAGTAGTCCTAGACTGAAGATTGTTTCTAGAGGAGATGTTGGAGCAGTTCAACATTCACCTGTGCTGGGTGCAAGGGCATAGTGAATTGGATTTTTTGGATTTTTCTTCTATAATGATCTTAGCTAAATTAACACAACTGAACCAAAATGTCTCTTAAATTTAATTTATAGCTCCTTATGGCTCAAGAGTCCAAAATTTCCAGATCCACGTGGTATCACAATGAACCTATTTATATAGGTCTACAACGAAGCTATAGGTCGACTGCCACCTTCAATATGACCATAACCTAACCTCATTTCAAGGGGTCACTTAGGAGAGAAATCTAGAATTAAAGGTAGTGATTCTTGCTTAACACTCTTATACATTCATCGTGGCCGCTGAGTATATTCGTTTTGATAACATTTATCAGTATTTCGCGATTTATTTTTGCAAATTTTGTAACACATTACCTGAAAATGGAAAAAAAATTTTCAAAACTCGTCGTTTAAGTCGTAAAAAACTCTCAAACTCTCTCATCAAAACTACCCAATTGAACAACCTGAACAATACAGTTCTAAGCTCGTTTGGCAGCGATCTGTAGTCTAGTGTTATTTCAGTAATGGTCCTTTACCGACTGCAGTCCCTACTAGTCGGACACGTTAAGGGAGACTGCATTGGAGCAAATAATGAAAAAATTTACTTTTCACTCACATTTTGGGTCTGCGCTTTCCTTGTGAAATTTGTTTCCTACTTTTTCTTGTCAACAGATAAAGACGACCAAATTTTCAATTGCAGATTTTAAGTATAAAAAAGCATTCAGTTATGATCTTTCGATCAGTTTTTTTTTTAACTAGAAGCAAACGCCAAAGAATGCATTTCCAAAAGGGTGCTTAATCGCTTCTAGGTATCAGGAATGGAAAAGTCGAAACAATATTATCGAGTTCGATAAAAATGAGTTATATTCAGTACAAAAGTACAATCTTGCTCAATTCGATACAATTTGACCCTAGAAAAAAAATATGTACATAGATGTGATCCTGCTAAATAAATAATGAATAGTTTTTATAGAGCCCGGTGTATAGAAAACTAAAATTTAACAGGCTGATCCCCTGTCTGTTCACCACAAAGGTATGACCATTTAGCTCTACACCTACACTTGTTTTTTTAAGGAGAATTTTTGAGATTTTCGTATTTTGTAATGAGTGTACCGTCCTTAGATTTAACCCCTTGAATGATATTTAACTTCCTTCCTCTGAGCCGGCGAATGGTCTGCCAAAATATCTTGTTTGCAGATCTATAATCGTGCTCCAACTTCTCGCCGAACTTTTTCCATGACTGTTCCTTGGCTGTTCTGACTGCCAGATTGGAAGTCCTTCGCGCCTCATTGTACCGGGCTCGAGAAGTTGAGTTTCTACATTGGATCCACGCAATGTAGGCTCTCTTCTTCTCTCTGATGGCTTCTTGAGCTCCAGGCGTTTTAAACCAAGCAGTTCTTTTCTCACCACCAGCCGCTACCCCAAGCTGCTTCACTCCACAAACATTTCCTGCAGAGGCAATGACTGCCGATAAAAACAGCTCCCATTCCTCCTCTACATTCAAAAGGTCAGTTGGAATTTGTTCAAACTTCTCCGAAACATGCTGTGCAAAACGGTACACTTCTTTCAAATGAGAGCGATGTCTTGCGCAGATGGAGAGAGTACTTTTCGGAGTTGCTCAACCCCCAACAGGGCACTGAAGATGGCATTCCCACTGCTGACGAGATAAGGGCGGAGAATAGTCCCACAGTAGGCGAAGTCACTGAAGCGATTAAATCGCTAAAAGTTGGCAAGCCTGCTGGAGTTGATGAAATCCGGCCAGAAATGCTCAAGGCAATGGGTAAAGAGGGTGTTAAAAGGCTAACACGTGTTATTAAGGTGGCCTGGGATAGCGGGAAGGCACCTAGCGATTGACAAACGGGAGTTATAGTGCCCATTTTCAAAAAAGGGAACAGGAGAGATTGCGCCAACTATAGCGGCATATCTCTCTTGAGTCTTTCGGGAAGGTGTTGGAAACGCGTTCCAGAGCTGTAATCGAGCCTTTGTTACGGGAAGAACAGTGCGGCTTTCGGCCTGGTAGAGGCACAACCGACCAGCTTTTTACTCTGAAGGTTATTCTTGAGAAGGCCTGGGAATATGCCAAACCGGTCTATGCGTGTTTTGTAGATCTGGAAAAGGCGTATGACCGAGTCCCTCGGGATACACTGTGAAGAGTTTTGTAGGACTATGCGCTGAGTGGGCCTCTTCTGAGAGCCATTCAGTCTTTGTATGGAAACTGCAGAAGCTGTGTACGGATAAATGGCGTCAAATACCGTTTGATGTGCGCGTTGGACTTCGCCAGGGCTGTGTTCTGTCGCCGCTCCTTTTCATACCATGTCTTGAAATGGACTGGATGGTGAGGCGCAGTCTTGGCGAGCAATGTTTCGAATTAGCTGGCATCAGCATGAGCCATCTGCTTTTAGCAGATGATTTGGCCATCCTTGCATCATCCAAAGAGGAACTTCAACGAGCACTGGATAGGTTTGCAGCCATCTGTGGTGATGCTGGGATGAAAGTAAACGTGAACAAATCGGAAGTGATGGTTGTTTCCCGAACTCCTGTGCAGTATACCCTGCACATAAATGGAGTTCCATTAAAACAGGTGGAGAAGTTTAAGTATCTCGCGGTCTTTTTCACGAAAGATGGGAGGAGTGATACTGAGTTGTCCTGTAGCATTGGCCAAGCTGGAGCAATAGTAAAGGAACTGCGCCGGCCGGTCATCAGGAAAGCTGAGCTTGGAGTGAAAGCAAAGATCTCAGTTTTTAATTCAGTGTTCGTTCCGACCCTCATCTATGGTCATGAAATTTGGGTAATGACCGAAAGAATTAGATCGCGGGTACAAGCTGCCGAAATGAGATTCCTGAGGTGCGTTGCTGGTGTTACTCTAAGGGACAGAGTGAGAAACGTCAGTATTCGTAGGAATGTTGAGCAGCTACTTTTCCGAGTGGAGCGATCGATTCTTCGATGGTTTGGACACGTTGTTCGCATGCCCCCTGACAGACTTCCTAGACAGGTCATGCTAGCCGAGATGCGAGCGCGTCGCCCCCCTGGTAGGCCAAGAAACAGGTGGTGGGATCAGGTAAAGAACCTCTCTGAGTCCCGCCTGGGGATTGCGCCGGAGTCTCTTGAGTTGGTGGCGGAGGATCGAGAAAGATAGAAGGACCATTTAGCCACCCTCGCTCCGCGACCCTTTTAAAGGATAAGCGGCATTCGAAAATGATGATGATGATGGTTATGAGTGTGTAGACCAATTTTTTAAGTGCAAGTCTCCGTAGTTTAGAGTCATGAATTACCAATTTCAGCATTAAAAGATCATTGGAAAATGGCTAAAAAGTAGTCTCGTCAGATAGCAGTGTCTTAAATCAAGCATGCCAAACTTATGGAAGACACCAAACACCTTCATCCTTTGAACGGAGGATTCGGAAGCTTTCCGGCAAGTTTTCTTTTCAGAAGGTTTAAAAAGGAGCAGAAATAGGATGCAGCGATAGGTATATTAACATTATTTTTGGTTCAGAAATAGTTCGGTTAATAGCCTTTATATTCTTTTTCGTCGATAAAAAAATATTTCAGTACAGTTGGCTCTGTGTCAGTACAATTTGAAAAACACTTTCAGTACAACATTGAAAAGACGTTTTCCATCGTATGTGCATATTCTGAAAACCCAGCAAAATCCTTTTTTTTTACATTTTTTTCCCATGTCATATCTAGTTCTGGCCGTTTTCTCAGGCACTCGAGGGGATAGATTTATAATTTAAGCAAAGCAAGCTATGGGATTTATCCATTATCAAAATTGCAGCCTTCTTCTGCGAAGGGCTCAGACAACTCTGCAGTATGGGTATTGTAATATTTGCGCTCTTGGAAGTCGTTGAATTAAACTCAACGCACTTCTTATATTCACACAACGAATTAATTAATTTATCACACACCAATTGTTATGTGTCTTCAACCTAACTTCAATTTCTCTTTAACATTCTATTTAAATTCAACTGCTTTCGCAATATTCACAATTCAAAGATTCATAGACAATTTTAAATGTCGAGCCTGTCATCCGCCAATGTATACAGATGCACAAAGTTATCGAATTTTTGCTTCAGGTAATTTTCCATTGGTATACATTTCCCCTGAAAGGGAAATTTCGATCTTGAAATTCGAATATAAAATGCCGCTTGAACTTTACTCTAAGCTAACTGGAATCACATGCAAATCGGTTGGTGTGTTCAATTTGTGAGGCTGTGAGTGATGGAGTCGGTGTTCGAATTCAGTCTTTTCTCGCTGCAAATCTGACACTTCATTTGAAGCTTGTGAAAAATCGTTTGCATGTTGATACTTGCTTAATTTGAGGCTATTAAAATTTATTTCTGCTAACATACTCACTGAATTTATCAAGCTCAACTTCATGGAAAGCAGGCAATTCAAATCGAGTGGCAGCTTGCAACTTTTTAATAGGTCTCTGTTCTCTATCTGTTTTTACTCTGATATGCTAAATTTTTGACAGGATCATGATGGTCGACTGACCAATTACACCCCCGACGAGCAATGCTCTCTGCTTAGCTAAGTTGGCTTGAGAAAATTCTAAAAGAGTCTGTCTATACGAACTTTATTTCCTTAAAGGACAAAGTTCATAAGCTGCTCAAACGTTTTGTGTTTGAAGAACAAGTTCACGGGGGTCTCCATATGTTATTTTTCCACCTTTATAGGTAATAGTAGGTCTATTATATTACCATTCCAGTCTAAGTGCACACCAGTGTATCACATTCAAGATTGCATAAATATTTACACAAGCAATATTGCCTACACTTACTTAGTTCACATTAGATTAAGCAATAATTATTATCCCAATCAAATGTCAGGGACAGACAGCGGCGCGCTGGCGCCTTATTTGCTCGAACGAGTCAATAGCGTATGAGATGCAGCTCATAGGTACACAACGGCATACACAAATTATCGCATTGTGTCCTCTCGCACTCATCTGTTAATCAAACAACGAGCAAGGATTAGCATAGGTCAACATTATGATGGAGCTTCGCACCGCATAGATATACACCCAGGCCATGGCTCTGAGAACGTATAGTTGGTGCCACCATACCGGCTTTAGTCAATAAATTGCAAATTGTCGGATAAAATTCAGAGACCACAGCGACTCCATCAAGGACAACAGAATGACAGTGGCGACGATGACGACGACGATGATGACGACTATACGATCCCGATGGGGATAATGACGATTCATTAACATCGAAACTCTAGCACTAAACCAACATATCAATTTCCATCCTCCCACCCATTGCCGACGCTACCATCTTTTCATACACTTCGTGCTATCACTCTGCAAGGAAACCAACCGAACCCAAGTCAGACAGGATGGGAGGAGGAGGATAATATTTAAAGTAAATACAAGAAATAATTTGAGGTTAAGTGGAACTCTTTAGGGATTAATTAAGTTATCAAAGTTCGACCTACAAAACCACTAATGGATGAATAATTCCCATGCTCGCATACTGGCACTTTCTCGCATCCCGATTCGGGCTCCTTGCTTCATTATTTTACAAGAATCCCATATATTTACATGTCGAGAGGTGTGTGTGTGTGTGCGAACTGCGTACGTTTGCTGTGCAGAGAAAAGTTATAAAATTTGAATCGAGGACTTTCTATTCAAATTTTCTTCATTCATTTTGCACACAATTCCATAAACTTTAAGCCAAGAAGCGGGACGAATCCTTCTTCAACCGAGTACACACTGTTCAAACATCAAGTGTGAGGGGGCGGAGAAGAGTAAGCGCCTATGTGTGTTCGCCTGCTGGATGTCCTTGCAAGAGCCGACATTGCGGTTGAAACTCAAATACGATTTTATTTCGTTGGCATCTGTGTACCATCCCAGCCCGATCCAACAGTCAGGCAGAGTTGCGACAAAACCAAAGAAATAGAGTCCTTGGCCAGGATAAAGTAATTTCTATTTGCAAAAGATATAAAGGCCCAACGAAGAAGAACGAAAAGACAGCACCAGCAGCAGTACAGAGATCTTGATCCCTATGTGTGTGCCTGTGTATGCATGGTGATTTTCTTGTTCATATTGCTCGCTAAAAAGGACAATTCCTGAGAAAACATACGAGTATCCTTCCTGCGTTTAATTTCATTTTATTTTCCTTGCAATATTTTCATATCACTGTGTAAACCACTGTTCAAAAGTGTGTTCCAAAGCAAAGGACATGACTTCTGGCCAAACAGATGTTGTTGTGCAGGTTTTGTGTCTGATGCTTGCCAATGTTTTGCCGCTATAGAATATCCTTTTGGTGTTGCCCGTGTGGCGCAGATGTCCCATCTATGTGTTTGGATGTGTGCATATGCCTGTTGTCCCTTTTGGTCAATGAAAATTTCATTCGCTCAAACATGTTAACATGCCACTTTCCTTTCGGGAAGGACACGTCAATATTAGAATTGAGAGTAAAGTGATGTGATGTGAGTTGTGTTTTGTGTGTCTGCTGTCCTCGAGGAAAATCAATTTGCCATTCTTGATGAAAAGCACGGCCGTATATGTGTGCATAAGGTATATTCAATCGTTTAAACTACAAAAGGGGATTCAGATTTAATAAAAAAAACTCACACAACAGCAACGAAAGCGCAAGCGAAAGTTAGGTATACTCTCCCCGATCGGCAAAGTAATGAAAAAATTTCGAGAAGAAAAAAATATGCAAGGACAGTCAGGATGAAGCTATTTCGGTGGTTGTTCTTTTATTATTTTACGATATGAGATTTTTTTATGAGCTTATTAAGATCATTTAAAGGTGGGCTTAGACTGTTAAATAAATTTGTTTCCTTCTTTCGCTCCTTTGATCTGTTTCCTCTTTTTTCGCTAGGAAAGAAACGCAGAAATAAAATAAGGAATGTCTAATGGAAGTCGTTGATGGCTGTCGTATAATTTGTCAGTTTTTGTGGCTTTTTTTGTTCAATATTGGGCTCTTTTTATACAAAGTATTTTAGCCAGAAGCTTTTGATTAGTCAATCCAGTGACTTAGTATGCAGAATTACAATCAGCTGTACGCGGTTAGACACTGATTTCACATAATGATATGGAAAAACTGTTTTTTTTTTTTAAAGATATACAGAACAGCACCGATAAAGAGTTTTGGGACTTTCAAATTCAAATAAAAGGAAAAATGTCTAAAAAAAAAGTTCGAAGAACAGCATCAGCTAAAAAAGGCAAATGAAACGGTCATTCACGGTGAAAGAAGACTAATTGGCTAAGAAGGCAAAAAAGTTTTACCACTTTCTGACTGCCGTTTTCTAAATAAATTGAACACGACTGAAATGAAGAACTTGTCTGATGGGTAGAAGCTCTTGAAGCTTCTTGAAGAGATTATAGTTGAAAAAACTATGCGATGAGTTCATGAAAAGGCTGACGAAAATCTTTAGTCCTTGTCTTTCTCTCAGAACCACCTCTATGCCAGGCGATGTCGAGCGGATTCTCCTGAAAAGCCTTGGGGGAATGATTTATGGATAATCATTTTTATGAAGCCCATGTCTGGTGCTTCCACTAGAAAGTATATTTGGACAGGCGAAATAGACCCAGGATGACATTAAGAGCGGTAATCGGGTCCAAGATTGATTGTAAGTATGTCATCCGGAGTCTAAGATCCCAGTTGTTACCGCAGATGCTACGGCAGATCCAAAAGGGTCCATTTACGGTGCGTTCTATTTGTGGGTTCCATGAAAGTTTGCTGTAAGGCACATACGATCCAGGCACCTATCTTTCTTGATAAATTTATGATTTTAGCCTGTGGGTCGACCAGATAGATCCAGTTTCATCCGCAAGAAAACTGGGCACATAAAAGTGGCAGGAGGTAACGGAGTAAGATAAACCACTTCTTATAGAAGAGAAACTCATAAAAAAGCCAAGCAGCGTTTGTTTTACATAGAGGAGCCTCGCAGGCTTGTTCAGAAACCAGCTTATCGGATTTACGAGATATACCTTCCAAAGACTAGACTTAAACGTTTGCAAGTCATACGGTCTTATCGTGGTTAATGACATATTCATCAAGGAAAGCAGCTCAAAGATTGTGAAGTGATTTTAAGTGAGGTGATCACAACACAAAACCGACTACTGCTGACCTTCATTTTTATGGAAATCAAGCAAACAAGGTATCTGGGAGAATCAACTGGTACAATTTGGATAAGGAAAAAGGATAAGCATTTTTAAACACGATGCAAAACTACCTCTGGTATACCATTGACGAAAACGAAGATGTAGAGTGCAGAACAGCGAACGTGCATAGAGACGAGCAAATCACCCCTAGGGACTTCAAAAGGCCACTTCAAATAGGTCAAGGAATCCTCATCTGGTGGTGGTCAGATGAGGTCAAACTAGTGATAAGTGAAAAAAGCGGCATTCAAGGCATGGAAGAAGTGCCCCTCGAACAACAGAGATGAAATGCTTCGCCTCGAATTAGAACATAAACACCTCAGCCGTCTCACTTAGAAGTGCGCTCAGGTCCAAACAAAGAGAATGGAGGGCCATTCAGTATCAGGAATTGGAGGAAATTTCTTCTTCCGCTGTTGATACACGTCAGGCCAAACAGGATCTTCGACAAAACAACTTAAAGGGGTTAAAATCTTCTAAATTGCCGCTCAGAGGAGGGGAAACGCCTTTAAGATTCGTTCGCCAAAGTGGACAGCATGCCCGAAAGTCCACAATGCCCGTGGACAGCCTCTTGTGGATGACGACAAAATTCTTCAAAAATGGCAGCAGTATTATGAGGAACTTTTGAATGAACAGTATCCCAGGCAGCACTTTCCAAAAAAAACTACTCCTTATCGAGCAGAAGTGCCAGACATCACAGTCGACGAGGTTGGGAAGGCGGTTAAGTACTCCAAAAAGCGTAAAGCGGTTGGGCCAGATCAGATACCCTCAGAATTCTGGAAGAAAACAGGAGACAGCGGGTCCAGATGCCTCACGACCTTCATCTGCAAACTAATAGGGGGGATCAAATGCCTAATGAGTGGAGGGAAAGTTATCTTGTACCTTTGTACAAAGGAAAAGGTCATATACGAAGCTGTGCCAATTACCGTCCTATCAAGCTGATGTCCCACACAATGAAGATCGTCGAGCGCGTACTAGATAGTCGACTGCGGAAAATAATAAGGCTATCTGAGGACCATTGTGGGTTTGACGCGCTTAAATCAACCACTGATGCAATCCAAAGTATAAGGATCATAGTGGAAAAGCATCAGGATGCCTTTAAAGATCTGCATATGGTGCTGCTTAATGTTGAAAAAGCTTTCGATAGACCTCCGCGAGATCTGGTATGGGTGGCGCTAAGAAAACGAGAAGTTCCAGAAGCCTACGTGCGGATGATCGTGGACATGTATGAGGGAGCAAACAGCAAAGTCAAGACTAAGATGTCCTTCCGGAGTCACTGATGAGTTCCGAATTAAAGTCGGCGCACACCAGGGTAGCATCCTTTAGTCCTTTGCTTTTCATTGTAGTCTTTGATTATTTTCTTGAAGGCAAATTAACGGATCCGAAAGTCACCACAAGTGAAGATCATACATCCCTGCAGCGAGTACTTGATAAATGGACGGATGTTTTGGAGGGGAATGGGTATAGTGTTAGCCAAAATAAGACAGATTACCTGTGTTGCCCATTCTCTGACCCACCCAAGCCAATTCCAGACATTAAATTGAATGGAAATGTACTTCTTAAGTGTAAAAAGTTTAAGTTTCTGGGATCTATGATCAATTGAAAAGCAAACTGTGATGACATCACGTCAATCATCGCGTAAGCGTATAGGGTGGATGAAATTACGAGAAAATCCCCGATCTTCTGTGACCAAAATGCTTCCTAAGCTGAAAGGAAGGCTCTACACCGCAGTTGTGCGTCCGGCGGCGGTCCGGCGCTTAGATATGGTTCACATGTTGAACAGCGTATAAAAAAATTCTAGAGCAAATTAACGGCAGCTAAGTTTAAGATGCTTAGCATGACAGCAGAAGTAACAAAGCGAGAAAAAATAAGAAGTAAGAAGATCCGAGGAAGCCTTCATGTAAAAGAACCTATCTCCAGAAAAATGGAGCACGATAGGCTCAGTTGGTGTTGCCACGTTCAAAGAAGAGATCCTACGAACCCCGTCAAAAAGGCAAAATCAATCAACATTTCAGCACTATTGCGAAAGAGAGGGAGGCATATACATTCATGAATCACAGAAATGCAACGACAACAGTATTTATTTGGCCTCAGTGACGGTATATTCTGAGGTCAAATCGGCGTACCCCACAAGCGGACCATTTGGAATGCAGTATAGTATGGGAGGGTTTTGATGCATCAATTCATTTCAAAACGTCGCGCTTAAATGAAAAATTAGAAAGAAGAAGAAGAAGTTGTTATTTTCTTTGTAAATTGTTAGAGCAATTTATGTTTTTCTAAACAAAATGTAACAAAAATGTAATACATTTTAGCTTATATTTACAATTCCAATTGTTAATTGAAATGTCAATTTCCGGCAGACTACAATAACTGCCGTGCGCAAAATTTTTTTGTATAATAATTGTTGTATGACCCAATAAAGAATTTAAATTAATAAATTAATGAAAATAATAATAATCAATGATACTAGAAGATTTTAAAAATCTGTTTTTGAAATTGCGTTTATGTTTTCGAGAGGAAATGCTTTGCTAGTAAGCGCAAGTTAAGCGTTTTGAGAACTTTAATTCTCCAAATGTAATTACCCGATAAGTTTCTGTGAAGCGCTATAAGACATCCGAACTCAAAAGTGGCATTCACATAACCGGTAGCCAGGGCTCCGTTTTGTTTACAAAAACACCTGATGCATTAGTTAGCCTCACTGCTTCAAAAGGGAACATTTTTCGATTTAAATAAAAAAAACATTAAACATAACAAAACTTTCAAATATATTAACATCCCGCACAACACTTAATCCAATTAAACTCATAGTCATATCAAACACCCAGACGAAAATCAGCTTAATTATTTAATTTGCGTCTCTTACCCACAAAGTGTCGTGAAACCTTTCCACGACGCCAGCACATGCGGACACTTAATTACAAACCAAACAGGTGTTAAGACTTGTCAGTCAAAATTTCCCGAAAAACTAAGAACGCAAGAAAAAAAAATCTTCACCCACCCTTGTGTCTACGTAGCGTATACCTTGCCCACCCACCAGACTTACGGTATCGCATCTAGGGAGTGGTTTAGTGAGTCAGCCAAAGTACTCCATTAACCGAAACATCATCGGATGGGTCATTTGTTTACCGAAAATCCTACCCATAATCTAACCCTAGAAAATAATTAGTCGCCCAAATTTAGGGGCGGTCGTACATTGGGGTTAAAATACAAACTAAGCTAAAAGTACTCCATAAAGTGTATGAACCAAAAGAGTGAACGCGCTGATCCTAACCCAAAGTGAAACTTGAAACTTTGAAGCGCACGTAAACACTCGCAACACTCGAACAAACCCTTTTTCCATGGGCTCAATGCCACCACCCTGTGGCGTATAAGGCCCTCTTCCCCGAAAGTCGTAAGGGTTATTTAATTTGGAATTAAACTTTACTATGGAGCGCCAAGGCGACGATGGAGGTTTGGTTCTGGCAAAGGTATTTATCAATGCTTATAGATGCTTATAGATGGATATCTTGTGCGAGTATCGACATTTTTGGGAGAACCTCTAATTAGTAAGTGTGCGAGTGTCAATAGTTTGTGTGAGCCATTGAGACAACCTGCAGCCTTCGTCATAGCGTTATCGTTTCGTATTTGAACTGGAATTTGGATTAAAAGTTTTATTTTCCTTATCGGCATCCTTTGTGGTGATTGTGTGTGTGTGAGTATTTTACTACGGTTAGATGACATTAATTTTCCATTAAATTGTTGGACCTGATGATAAATGTATACAGGAGAGTCGGACGAAAATATCGATTCGAAGTTTACTTAATTTCAAACTTTATGACGAATAAAATGTATGGATTAATACAGTTCTCTGCTTTTTTAGAAGCTCTAAGGTGTGCCAATAAAGTGACGGGGCTATTATTAGTTAAATTTAACTGAGACATTAAGCTGACTGCTCTTAGTTTTTAGTGACTGTATCGTTAGCACAATATGCACCTAGACAACTTGTTAAAATGTTAAAGAATGACGCCATACTTGAATTTCTCGTCCATTTAAAAGGATGGCTCTTTATACACCGTCATCGACTTCAAGGATCGATTTTGTTATCCCAAGGAAAGTGAGTTGGTCTTCGTGGAACCTATTCTCACTGCCATAAAAAACATTACCAAAAACGGAGTTGAATTTTCAATTTCAGTATGGTCTTACTTATAAATTTATCAGACCAGGTATCTTCGTAGGTCTAAAGACCGTAAAGATTATAAAGGAATAAATTAGTAAAGAAACCATGGTAATAGGTAAAACCTGTACGATGCAGATACGACACTGATAAGATACTGATACGATACTGATACAATACTGATACGATACTGATACATTACTGATACGATACTGATACAATACTGATACGATACTGATACGATACTGATACGATACTGATACGATACTAATACGATACTGATACGAAACTGATACGATACTGATACGATACTGATACGATACTGATACGATACTGATACGATACAGATACAATACTGATACAATACTGATACGATATTGATACAATACTGATACGATTCTGATACGATACTGATACGATACTAATACGATACTGATACGAAACTGATACGATACTGATACGATACAGATACAATACTGATACGATACTGATACAATACTGATACGATATTGATACGATACTGATACGATACTGATACGATACTAATACGATACTGATACGATACTGATACGATACTGATACGATACAGATACAATACTGATACAATACTGATACGATATTGATACAATACTGCTACGATTCTGATACGATACTAATACGATACTGATACGAAACTGATACGATACTGATACGATACAGATACAATACTGATACGATACTGATACAATACTGATACGATACTGATACGATACTGATACGATACTAGTACGATACTGATACGAAACTGATACGATACTGATACGATACTGATACGATACTGATACGACACTTATTCCATACTTAAAAGATACTGACAGGATACTGATTTTATACTACTGATACGAAACTGATTTGATACTAATACGACGCTCATATAATACTGATACGATACTGATTTCATACTGATACGATACTGTTACGTGATAATGATATGGTACTGATACGGGACCTATACGTTACTGGTACGATACTGATACGATGCTCATTTTTTTATAATATGCTCGAGAGGATATGATTATCCCCGATATGATCAAGGGGATATGATTATCCTTGAAATGCAAAGCACATCCCGAGTGAAAAGAATTTGGGGATGGAAAAGATAGAAGAAGAAAGTAATTCTCGATGAACGCTGTAATTCGAATCACAAACGCTGATGACCCAAACATAAAACCTCTGTGTTATGCCTTTAAGGAGAAGGCAATAATTTTAACCAGCAGAATATTTCATAAAAACATATGGCATGCATCTAATTGTTTTTTGCATATTTTGCACCATATCTGGTGAGCATTTCCCTATCCGCCACCTGGGTAGCGCCCATTTGGGCCATTTGGGGACCAGAAACCCCAGAAGGGATAATGTTGCGATACCTACTGCTATGATAACAATATGATACCGATACGGGACCTATACGATACTGGTACGATACTGATGCGATACTAAAACGATACTGATACGATAATGATTCGATGCTTATACCATACTTTTACGATACACAGATGATACTGATTCGATACTGATACGATTCTGATACCATGCTGATACGATGCTTTTACGATACTACTACGATAATGACCCGTTACTGATACGATACTGATCCGATACTAATACGATGCGGTTACGATACTGATAGGACCCTGATACGATACAGTTTGCGATACTCATACGACACTGATACGGAATCCGCCCGAAAAGGGACGACATATTAGAGGATCACACAAACTCAGGTGTCGCAACAAAGTAGAATTGGACCTCAGTCAACTTCGTGTGAAAAAATCGAGACGACTTGCTTAAAGATGCGCTCTGAGCTGCCAACTCAGGCAAGCTGAAAATATTGCTTGGGTAAGCAGCTCCATCATGCAACGGCTACGATGGCTGGTCATTTGGAGCGGATGGACACCAATGCCCCAGCCCGGAAAATCTTCGAATACACCCCGCAGCGACGGCGCAAAAGAGGAGCACCGAAACTCAGGTGGAAGAGAATCTCAACCAAATTCGCGTGTGCAACTGTAGGCGGAGCTCGCTGGACACAGAGCTCGCTGGCGAAGCATGTTGGCTTGTTGGCTGAGGCCCACTTGTTGTAGTGCCGTCAGTAATTAGGTTAGCAGCTCCATTAAGATCCAATTTTCGCTTGACCTGAAGTATACGCTATGAGAGACCTTGGTCAAAATCATGAATAGGATATCGGATAATTATATCCAAAACTGGCCTCTTCGTCTTAACAGGGAATCGTCTTCGGTTCAATCCTGTTTTGCTTCACAAAAGAGGCATACTTTATGGTGACTGTCTCATCAACGTTCGTGGACGTTCCGGCAATCTTAAAAACAGGTGACTCAGTCGAGTATCAACGAAAAGCCTCTTAGACACTTGTAATTTCATGTACACAAAGTAGAGCTATTTACCTTGATGTTAATAATTCATCGGGGAATTTTCAGCGGAAATGCTCGCACATTATGCAAACGAGGCAAAATAGCTGGGAATAATTCCAGACAAGACTTGGCCTCTAGATTCTTAAGACGTTGTCGTATGCATATTAATATCTTCATCGGTAATATCAACATTGCAAGTCATAAGACCTTTGGTATCCTTGGAAGACTTTTGAACTCTCTGAGTAAACACAAAACACAAAAGCATAGTAGAATTGGAAAATTTGTCCCTCTTTTTGTCCCGTTTCTTATATCATATATTGATATAATAAAAAGGTCATCTCATTGGCATTTTTCGTCAAACTTAGCTCTCGCGTTGTCCTTAGGCGCTTATAATTTCAATTTTATGTTACACTCAATATTTTTGACTTGATTTTTGATTCATGATTGGATATAACCATCAAGCCGCTAAACAAAATTTTTCACTAATCCATTTAATTCAAGCATCACTAAAAGCTGTTTCAAATCAATTTACTTGATGCCGCAACACTGTTTTTAGCAAATTCCTCGAACTTGTAGTAAGACTACTTAAATCTAGATATTCCCATTAAGACACTCAACCATTTAGGCGCCGAAAAAAAAAATGTAACAAAAACGGAATCCATACTCGTATTCCAACGAAAACTACTTATTCAGCGGAATCCCCATATGAATAAGCCTTATAAAGCGAACACTTTGCTCACAGGAACAGCGAAATAAAAATGCCAAGGATTAAGCCCGCGCGTAATGTACAAAAAAGGCAAGAAATTAAAAATGGAACTAAAAAAATATAGCTTTGTATAAAGCTAAAAATTGCATCGGATTCAAGTTAAATTAAAAATAAAATAAAAACGTTTCTGTGTTCCACTTTCAACAGTGGCTGCCACCAGAGCCATCCACTACTACTGTTGCTATACCACTAAGCCTCATGGGGGTAATTTATTCACTTTTAACAGTTCATCCTGTCAGAGCTCCATATTCTAAATGGAATACACATTTTCCGTGGCGCCCGCTAGCTGCTACTCACAGGCACTCATCCCACCCTGTGAAATCGCCATTCACACTTCCGATCCAATCCAAGTGAGTCAGGAGGGGCGCAAGCCATATAGACTCAGGTTCACCAATTGAACGTTAATAATTATTTTCCATTAGTTCAATTGTTTGGCGTTCGTTTAGTAGATTTTTTTTTTATTTGGCTTTGCAGTCGCACTATTAATGCGCGATTTAATTGTCCAATAGTGGAGCGAGAGCTGGGATACACTTCCCGCACAAATAGCAGATCCAACCACCCTGTGGATTGTGCCATGAATAGATAATTGCCGATGTGGGACAGCCAGCACAAGCAGTTTAAAAAGAGTTTAAACGTCCTGCCATTGAACAATAAATAAAAAAGGGAATAAAAGCAGAACGAGCAGATATTCTGTTTGTACATCGAAGTCGCGAAAACAAATTTATTGGATTGTTCAATCAAAACCGATTACAGTATGCGGGTAAAGAAAGTCCGTCGTCGCGGCGGTGAAAGAAACCAGTTGGAGGGTGATGCATAATCGTAGGTAAGTGAGTGTTCTAGAATCTAATAGAAAAGTTACTCTTACAGCTCTCTGACGGAAGGTCCTAAAGCGCTATTGCAAAAGTAACTTTACCCCCTACTCTGGTCTGTAATTCCCTTTCCCGACGCGACACGTAGTCCTTTTTTTGTAGGTTGCTACCATATCCCACACAGCACTCAGAACAAATTACAGGGCCACTGTTTTCCCGTCGTTCAAGGCAAGATGACCAAGAGCTTAATCGGTACTCACTAAGTTAGCCTCGAAAATTCGCCACATCGGGTCTTGATAAGCAGTCCAAAGGCAGGAAATGTGAACTTGAAGATTATGACTTTCAAGCTCTATGAAATTACTTAAAGAGCACTCAGTCGTCCAAGAATGGTGCAATCTGGACGCAGCTAAGACAACTACCATTCACCAGGAAAAGGAATACCTCAATGAATACCTATGTACAAGACTATCAGGCACGATATTAATACCAATTAAAGAGCTTTAATTGAGTACTAATCCTTAACAGTAAACTCATATGGAAAACACACACAAAAGAGATCAGCAGAAAGGCTACTCATGCTCTAAATTCTACAGGCGCCTTGCGGGTTGGTCTTAAGGATGCAACCCGAACATTATGGGACCATTATAGGATGTACCCTGTCATAGTGAGACTAATGACCACTTTTATAAAAGTGGCATGGGCAAAACGAACAAGTCTAAGCACTGCGAGGGCAACACTTTAACAGAGTGCAATTACATGGCGTGTCTCTGCATAACCTGCGCTATGCGAACGTGTCCCACCGCAGCTATTGAAATGCTTTTGAAACTCTATTACACATCGTTGTTAAAGAAACGGCTAGGAAAACGATCTTTGGGCCATCCCAAAAAGTGGGTCAAGGCAATATTTGAGGCACTTCTTTAAAACTCTCCTTTGGCGATCCGTAAGGGTGACAGTTTGGGAAGGTTCAGTCTTGAAAAGAGCTTCTGCCGAAAGAGCTTCTTCTTGAAAAGAGCTACCGTCTGTCTGTCGGTAGTTTTTTGGCCTTAAGTTTTGAGCTAGGATTTTTAAATCTCAGATATACTCAGATATACTGAGAGCTTTCTATGTCCCGAAGCAGTATAAATGTAAAAATTTTCAAAATCCGCGCACACTTTACTTATTAGCATGAAAAATGAAAATTGTTGTAGGACGCTGAAATTTGGTATTGACTTAAGTGTATTGAGATTTAAATTACAAAAAAATCGAAAAACGCCCCCATGTGGGCGTGGTCGCATTTCATTTTCAGTATAACAAACGATATTTATATGCAATGCGTATGCTCGCAATCAAGAAAATCTTGCATTATATGTTAACATATTTCTGTATACTATCAACTTTTTGGAAAAATTTCCACCACGCCCACTTTTGGGGGCGTGGTTGAATAAAAACTTAATTTTTGACATAAAAATACACTTCAAACCACAGTTTTTGATAATATTTTTCAACAAAGGCTACAATGTGATGGAAAAATGGTCGATGCCACGCCCCCTTATTACAAAGAGAGTTTTTCAAATAATATAAATGCGATTCGGAGCTTGACAACGGTAAATTGGGATGGACTGATAACCCGCCCACTAGTTCTGTGTGAACAGTTCCAATCCAATTCCAACAAATCCAATCCACTCCTTTGCTGATGACAGTAACCTAAGTTTCTCATATTCGTTCTCGGTTTCGCGCCCCTGCTCTTCGGACGTTGAATTGGAATGGCAGCGTATGTCAAACTCATTAAACTCTGACCTTAACAGCATTGTATCATGGGGATCTCGAAACAGAGTAGAGTTTAATGCTTCTAAAACTCAATGCTTCTTCTGTCATTGAAGCAAAACCGAATCACCCAGCCATTATCCATGAATGGCACTTGCATCGACGAAACCGAAACGCTTTCCATTCTCGGTATGTGTGTCAATAACAACTTTAGTTGGAATGACCACATATTCGACGTCGCCAAGAACGCTGCGAAATGCCTAGGCTTCCTTAAAAGATGCAAGAAGTATTTCACCCCCTCTGATTTGACTATTTTATATAAGGCATACATTCACCCCAAGTTGGAATATAATTCCCATGGCTGGGCTGGTGCTCCAAAAACAGCACTGCTCTTGCTAGATAGGATACAAAAACGCGCGTTAAAACTTGCTGGAGACAAAAACATTGCGAAGTCTTTTGACTCATTAGAACATCGACGTAATGTATCTAGTCTTTCACCGTTTTATCGCTTTTTTCACAAACAATGTTCCATCGAAATAGCCAATTGCATTCCGCCCCTAAAGACGTTCCACCGTAATACTCGCCAAAGATCGAATGCACATCAGTTTACCCTCAAGCCCATCTTCGGACGCACAGTAAAGTTTAGAGGTTCTTTCATAAGCCGTACAACGCGAATGTGGAATGTTCTCCCACGGTCAATCTTTCCTGCATAATACAACTTGCAACTGTTCAAAACAAGAGTGCATCGGTACCTCTCCTCCTTTTCCTCTTCTTCTAATCCTTTCCGCTCGTGAGATGTGTAACATTTAAAAGGGTATCCAGTCCCTTATATTCGCGAGTGCATTATAAAACAAAAAAAAAAAAGTTGCTTTGCCTGTTTCCGTGAAAAATGATATCTGAAAATTACTCGAACTTCTTTTCTTGTGTTTTTCCATGTGAAGTGAAAGCTAGGAGAGTAAATAGTTTCGAGCGACAAAATCTTTTTGACAACTTTACTGACGGATTCAACTCTGCATTGAAAAACTGTTCGCTGTGTTAACTCCTTATTCGTTTTGTTTCAGGATAAAAAGATCTTGGTTTGAGTTTGGCTTAACTCAGCACTAAAAAACCGGTCCTAAATGTTATAGGAAAAGCTCAAAAACTGTTGATGGAACTGGTGCAGAAGTATTTTGGCCAATGCGAAACACAAAATACTCTGAATCCATGGGACAAATAAGCCAGCACCTTCTAGGCGTAAAAAAATATGCTATCGACAGATATGTTCAATCCAGTCTAAACTGAAAATTCAGGAATTGTGACACAGCAATAATATATGAAACAGTCATTAGGCAGCTATTAAGGCGCTAAATGCCCACACACTCAAGCTTAACGGTCAGGGCAATGTCAATAGAGTGACCCTCTGTTGCAGCGAACTCCTTGGCAAGACCAGGAGCAGCAAAACCCCTTCATAGCATCCGAACCTTTTTTCGGGATAGGGTAACAAACACATCCTTTCGTGTCGGCGGTAGCTGGAGTTTCACAGCAGCTTTAATGTGCCACAGTTACGCCTTACTTTGGGCGGCTGGATTTGGTCTCTGGGCCGCTACGTGGTCTGAGCTTTAAAGGATTAGCTTTAAGGTGCGCTGTTCCTTTCAGCCCTTCGAAAGAGTCTCTTCAAAGCACTTTCTTCATTTGCTAGATCCATTTTAATAACCACGAGTAAACGGGATAGTTAATAACCACACAAAAACTAGAAAGCCGGAGGAAACTCGAATATAACCAAAAAAATTGGAACCGCCTGTTATTCGCAATTCGCTAACTCGTGACTAAGCACCGTCTTAGCTATGCATTCCATGGCGTTTTCTGTTCCACCATTAGTAATCATTTAAATGAGGCTTACCCCCCATTATGAAGTGATTTTTACTAAGGAGTGGATATGGAGGGCGATGCGGGTTTGGGACCAGCAGTGTATGTTCCTAGCGAAGTTCCGAAGTCCGTCCACCTTCACCAGCCAGACTGACTTAGATTGTTTCTTTTAGCCCTTTAGTGCTAAGATCGCCGATTTCAAACAAAAATAATGTTGGCTGTTGCTGTCTTGCAGGACTGTGAGGCTTGTTTCAAGCCAGATCTCTGTTAAAGCTGCTCGAAAGCCCTTCAACAGTTTTATGCAAAGAAAACGCAGTGCAGACCAAAGTTTGGCATACTGACTTGATCTTTACACCAGAAAAACTAGAACGGCACAGATCAAATCGCTCTGCGTCACATGTTTTTTAGAAAAATTCCATCACATACGAAAATTCTCTGCCAAATCTTTGCCATTGCAGGAAAATCATAGTTGTGCCTTGACTTTTTATACACTATGAGATTTTCTTTGTTGGGAAGCATGAAAGATTCCTTTCCAATTCAGCACTAAAGCCTTATTTCCTCGCCAGATGAAACAGAAACTTATTATTGAGCCTGGCATTCTACGTTTGCTTTAGATCTTTATTCCCAGCGTAACATTTTAACTTCTTTTTAAGTGCGTCATTTTGCTTTTATTTTGGCGAAGGTTGTTGCTATCCGATGGAGCACTAAGACACAACTACTGGTCCGCTGTAGTACCATGAAAACACCTTTCCGCATGCTATGTCTACGGGCCATAATTTGGCCCGTGCCTGACATTGAGTTTTACGTGCTTGCCTTACATCAATGAAGTTGGGTTTACCGTCTTTCGAAGAAAAATGACAACGAGACTCAGTGATGAGGAGTTTAGGTGGCAATCACACCATCAGCCCCAAAGATCCATCAACTTATGCGAATGTAGGCAAAACAGCCTTAGAGGAAGTGTTCCGCTCTATCGTGCTTTGCAGGCATGATAGGGGGTTATTTCGCTTTGACCTATTACATTCAAATATTAAACGTGAAAACAGATATACGCAGACTTATCACAGGTTCGGGTCCTGAGAGAAACTCTTCTGGACCTTGCTCTTGATTAGTTTGGTATATCCTTTGCTGACGTTTGCTCGAGTTGCAGCTTAACAAAAGGCCAAATATACTTCGAGGTAGGTATCAGTACTTGGGCAAGAAAGAGAATTTCAGATGTTCAGTTCATACTTATTGTTTTCTCGTAAGTTTCTCAGCTAACGCGAAGAGACCGTAGACTTGGTAAACTTCCACCAATCACATTTTCGTTGGCACCTTCTGCGTAAGCATCTGCACGTAGGCGTAGCGCCATTAAAGTAAAAGTTGTACCACTTTTGCTTTTGATTAAAACTTTTATCCAACCACCATTATGTGGCTATATAGTTTCGCCACAGCTGTTGCCATTCTTGCGGCCCCCAATGTGCGTTAGTCCACAATAGTCAATTGCGAATTAATGTATCTAAAACCCTTGCGAATACCACTCTGATGGAATTCCATCAGCCCATATGGCCAGCCACACTAAATAGCGCAGCACATACAACACAAACACACACTTGTCTATAGACACGCGTGCAAAACTCAACCACCACCCATCTGGCAAACATCCACTTGGGGCTGCTTTTTTTTTGCCCGAATGTGCAAAACTAATTGCAACTAATCGGCCGCACTTTATTCTCGCCCCAACTCCGGGGGGTGGATGGCATTTCACCACAACACCATTCCTCTTCCATAACCACCCACTTTGTTGCAGTTTGGTTGATTCGTTTCTTTTTTTTACGCCTGGATTCACGGTGAATTTTTTGGTTGAATTTTATTTCCTCTCATTTGTATGGGAGCATGGCTGAGGGTTGATTTGGTAAACCGGATCGAATTGAAAATGCACATTGCACATCTCGTATACAGAATGCTGATGCTGACTGCTGAATTACGAATTTATATTCTGGCATCTCTCAACTTCATCCTACAGCAAACTAAAACTGCAAAATAATAAAAATGAAAGCTCCTCCACGCTGAGCAGGGATCCAGAAACCAGCCCTGCAGAGACACACAGACGACGCGACGCGACGCAAGAAGGAGGTAAACTAGTAGCGCGCACGCAAACAAATCGACGTGCAGCACTTTCATTTCAGGCAAAAGGACGAAACTAGCAAAGGATGCAAGTTTTATTCATTTTGAATCGCTGTCTTCCTTTTTTATTTTTATTTTTTCTCGTCTCTGAATTACGTGTTCGGCTCCTTGTGGAGTCACATCAGAGTTACTATAGGATGTGGGCGTATGCGGTGTGTGTACATGGTGCACGCCAGAGTCAGCTGGGGTGGATGCACCCATGGAAGGTAATTAAACATTTAAACTGTTTGCTTTCCGCCATAATTTCGAATTGATGATGCCTTAGGAATTACATTAAACCAACACTAGTGCACGATGGTGGTTGCAGAAGTGAAATGAGGTTGGTTTTCGACAGATATATTGCCAAGCTAAGGATATATTTTTGGTGCGGCGGCGGTGGCGACTGTTTGCTTATATGCTTGTGTATAGAGGAGTCAAGTTGCGCTAGTTGAATGAAACGATTTTCGTTTTTGAGAATGCTTCAAGGCAAAAGATTATCATGTTAAACTGTGGCTTCAGTGATTCATAACGTTGTGGCGGACCCTTAATGAGCAGTAGTTGAAAGTGATGAATTTTTCCATATGGTAAATAGTGAGGTTTGAAGCTGTCTAACTTTGGTTGAGTGAAAGTTAAAAAGTTTTAGTTCATTAAATAGTTGGATGAGTATCTACACTTAATGATACCTGCCTCAGTGGGGTTGGGGCATGCTTCTTTTTTTTGTAATTAAAGTGGCTGTCGTCAAAGAGTATTTTATAATAGGTATACATATATGTATATGCCCCAGTCTAGTCAAGGGTAGGGTAAAGGTTTTCCGTATACATATTTCTTAAACGTAAAATTCTTGAACGAAACGAAAAACAGGAATATGCTTAATGCAAAAGGTAAAATAATATGCTACTAAGGTAAAAATCAACACAAAATTCGATAAATGGTTTGAAAAAAACTAATGCGAAAAATGGATCTTATCATCCCCAAGGGCGGGTAATATGGTACACCCTATTCACACCCTACTTAGTTTTTTCACATTATACTTAACTTCATTTTTTCAATTGTAAGCAGGCAGTTATCTGCCAGTTTACCACTATTTGCAGAGAACAGACTGCAGCGAATAATCCTTTTTCTTTCTCTTAAGATTTTAGTTCGGTCCTTATCATAAAAAAAGGCTCTCTTCACAGGCCTAGCCTTTGTTTTTTTTTTTTAAAGTCACGCCTAAAGACATGTTTTAATTTTTATCATCCGAGTATGATGAATAGTTGGCAGTTATAGAAAATTTGGATCTGTTAGTTTATGTCCTTAATTGTCGGTGGTTGTACATGTTGGGTGGGAGATGTTTGAAGTGGGCCATATTTGGGTGTTTTGAAGCGGCGGCAAGCATACCCTCGAGAGTGAATCTGTTCTAAAAACTTGGAAAAATATCTTATAAGAGTAAATCTCTTATAAGTTGCCTTATACTCTCAGAACATCAAAAAAATCTAACCGTACGTATCGTTGCTTAAATTGGGGAGCAGCCCCAATGGCATAGCCCTATAAAATTAGTGGAAGGGTTACAATCCGCTCAGGCGAATCGTTGGATACCCCATCCCAACTGACCACTGTGAAGCTCCAAATTGTGTCAAAATTCTTGGTTGTTAAATTTCAATTTTTATTAACTTTAATTGTGCAAAAACATTTGTCAGTTAAGAATCTTCTTTCTTAAAAAAGGTGCGTGGCATCAGCCCCTATTCAATAACATTATTTCTTTATCATATTTTTTATCAGATGTGGTACACACGTGTTGATTGCAGTTTTATATAAAACATTTGGCCTTTATTTAAAAACGCCCCCAACGGCGGGCGTGGCAAAAATTTATTCAATTGAGTTGATAGCTTACGCACATATCTGAACATTTTGTGGTGAAATTTTTTTGGATTTAAAGCAAATATATCAAATAAAAAACGTTTATTAGAGTGCTTATTAGGTATATATAACCACGCCTACATGGAGTCGTTTTTTTTTAATTACCAACAACAAAACACTCAAGCGAGGAAATCGCATACCAAATTTCAGCTTCCTACGACAGCTTTAATTTTTCATGCTAATAAGTAAAGTGGGTGTGTCTGTGGGCGGATTTAAAAAAAAATTACACTTGTACTGCTTCGGGACATGGAAAGAACAGATATCAAGTTTCAAGCTCCTACCTCAAAATTTCAGGCCTAAAAACTACCTACAGACGGATGGACGGACATGGCTTATTCGACTTGCAATTCGGTCTCGATCATATGCCCTTAAGGTCTTGGGGGCCTATGGTGAATGATTTCTCTATGTTACAAACTATGAATCAAACTTAATATACCTCCTATCCTATCGGATGGGGTATAATGAATATTCATAATATAGCAGTGTGCAGGTGGGTCCAGTCTATTAGATCTTATTTTTACAATACACTCGAGAATAAGGGATCAGGATCTACATCTCACAAGCGGAAAGGAGAAGAAGAAATGGAAAATAAGCAGAGGTACTGTTTCACCATTATATTTTGATGTTATAATGAGTCGGAAAGACTGATAGTGTCAGCACATTCAACTTTCGCGTTGAATGGCTTATGAACGAACCTTCTAGCTTCGTTATACGCCTGAAAATGGCTCGAGGATCAAAATGATGCGCATTCGATCTTTGACGAGTATAACGATTGAATATCTTTAAGGGTGGAATGCAATAGCTATTGAACACTGCTCGTAGAAAAAGCGATAAAACAGTGACAAGCAAGAGACATTTCGTCGATGTTCTAGCGACTAGACTATTCTATGTTTCGGTCACCAATGTGCTTTGCTTTCACCGAGAAGATGCAAGGTCTGCTTCCAGTTTTCTGTGAGATGTGCCATCAAATCACCAATGGACTTTGTGCTACGAAAACCGTGTTGCTGGTCATAAAGGAGTTTTCGCGATTCAAGATATTATTTCATGAGCTGTAAATTAATCAGTGATTAAATAACCTTCGAAAAAAGGAAAAGAAGTGTAAATTGATAGCTAGACCCTTTTTAGTAACAGGCTCTTTAGGACCTTAGGCTGGATAGCCTTTTTTTAGTAACAGGCTGTGTGAACAATTACTGTTTTCCATCTACTCGGAAAGAAACCTGAGCCGAAAAGAAACCTCGGAAAGAAACCTGAGTAGAACCGATGAAAAAGCTTGCAGATTGGTTTTACCAACGTGGAATGAAATTCTTTCAGAACAATCGGAAACATGACATCTGGACCAGAGGAATTGTAAATGTTAATCCTTAACACTTTTTTTACTGTGAATATATGAGTGCAAAATAGGTCAAGGAATTTACATATCGATCCACAAAGGCTAAGCCACAAAGTAAACAAAACATCTTTTCAAAAAACTAAGCAGCAGGCTAAGCTGCTTCTATCAGAATGTTCGATCGATCCGCAGCAAACACAAATCGGAAGATGTATTTAAAAATTCAATGGTCTTTCCTCATGACGTCATTGTTTTGACTGAAACTTGGCTCAATGCTAGTATTACTGACGCGGAGCTCTTTAATAATGAGTTTCTAGTACATAGAAAAGATCGTCATAAGGACGATTTGAAAGCATTGGGTGGAGGAGTTCTCACTGCTGTTCGGAAACACATTACTTCGTCGAAAGTTCCCTTCCCCTTTTCTGGATGGGGGATATGGAAATTGTATGTGTAAAACTTGATTTCAAGCCTTATTTTGTATATGTTGTAAACACATATATCCCTCCCGATAGCACTGCTGAAATATACTCGGAGCTAGCAAAAGCCCTTGATTATATTTTCAGCCTTTCATGTTGCAATAGTACTGTTCTCCTAATTGGTGACTTTAACCTTAGTCCTCTAAAATGGGTACCTTCAGACGATAGTACGTATTTTATTCCATGTGTTTCCTCTGCTCAAACGGCACTTAATAAACTAGACAATATTCTTTCCTCTGACTTACAGCAAATAAGCTGTATCAAAAATATTAATAATCGAATTCTCGATTTAATCTTTACATCAGACGCTGTTAGTACTGTTGCCTGTAAGTCCACATGCAACATTACTAAAATAGATACTCACCATCCACCACTGGATGTATTTCTTGACTTGAACGGTCTCATTCATGAGAATAATAATTCATATGATCGTTCATACATTTTTGATTTCAAAAAGGCTAACTTTCACGCTCTCTCAGAAGAGTTAACCAGGTTAGGAATTTCTAACGTTGCGAACTCTTCTGATGTAGACTACTGCGTGGATAATTTTTATTCTATTTTGAATACCTCCGTAGGTAATATTATTCCTAAAAAATTAAAGAAAAACGAAATTTGTGACCGTCCCTGGTATACTAGTGAACTTAGATCCTTGCGTAACAAACGAAACAAGGCTTGGAAATTATATATAAAAAGTTTAAATCATACAGACCTCGAAAGATTTATAGTAATTTTAGTAATAGTAATCAAAGCTCTTTCGGACTATCTATATAACAATTATATCTCTCAAATGGGAGCATCATTTAAATCTAATCCATATAAATTTTGGAAATTCGTTAATTCGAAGAGAAAGACGGACGGATATCCAGCGAATTTAACGTATAACAGTTACTCATTTAATGACCCTGCCGTGATTTGTAATTTCTTCGCTCACAACTTTTCTAAATCGTTCAGAGATTGTCCGTTTCCTGTCGACACGGAATACTTTGAATATCTTAAGCATTCAGCACAAGTCAGCTTTAATGGAATACCAGTTGCTTTTGAGTCTATTAAAGAGTTTATGTCTAATCTTAAAGAGGATTGTTTGTGCAGGACCAGACGGGATTCCACCTATTTTGTTAAAAGATTGTAAGGATATACTTGCCTTTCCTCTCCAACATCTATTTAAGCTGTCGCTTTCTTCTGGAACTTTTCCAAACGCTTGGAAGCTATCGTATATAACCCCCGTTTTAAAAAAGGGAGATAAGTGTGAAAAAAAACTTCTCAAAGTGCCGTTCGGATTCGGCAAAAAATTGTAGGTCCCCTTGTATGTGAAAAAAGTATAGCACACACAGCATACATGGTTGAGAAGTTGGCCCTGGTTCACCTCGAGCTGTTGCGCCACTCTATTTCTATTTATAGATAAGTGTGATGTGTCAAATTACAGACCAATTGCAAAGCTATCATCCATACCTTAACTTTTTGAGCAAGTTGTTTGTGATAGTCTTGTCTTTTTCTGTCGCAATATCATTTGTAGAGAACAACATGACTTTGTGAGAAACAGATCCACTGTCACTAACCTCGTGTCCTTTCACAGTAAGTGTTCCAACGCTCTGGAGAGTCAATTTGAAGTTGACTGTATTTACACAGACTTTTCAAAAGCTTTTGATCTAATTTCACATGAAATTATTGTTTTCAAACTTACATCGCTAGGTTTCCCACCTAATTTCATATCTTGGATTATATCTTATCTTCACTTGAGAACTTATCAACTAAATTTCAGAGGGACTAAATCAAATATCTTTTACGTGGTATCAGGTGTTCCCCAAGGGAGCCATCTTGGTCCTCTTCTCTTTATACTCTCAATTAATGATTTCCCGTCAAGTGTGAAACATAGTGATATTCTTGCATATGCCGATGATATGAAATAATCAAAAACAATAAAGTCAGTGTCGGACCATAGTTTTTTGCAGTCAGATATCGACAGTTTCACCATCTGGTGTGATAAAAATGGACTCACACTTAACCCAAATAAGTGTCAGGTTATGACGTTCTCAAAAAAACGTACGCCGACGGAATTCTCATATACAATAAACAACCACATCCTTGGTCGTGTCTTTCGATTTAGTGATCTTGGTGTTTTCTTTAGCTCCGATCTTACTTTTTCCGAACACATTAATCATGTCGCTAAGGAATTTAATAATCCTTATGCAACTCTTTCGCTGTACAATAGTTTCGTTAGGCCACACCTCGAATATGCTTCACAGGTTTGGACACCATCCCAAATTTGTTATGCTGACAGGATTGAGGCTATTCAGAGGAGATTTATCCGCTTTGCTCTAAGAGGCCTTCCTTGGGATGATCCATTTCACCTTCCACCTTATTCCCAGAGGTTAAAATTACTTAATCTGCAGAGCCTGTCTCAAAGACGTATTAACACCGATCTCGTTTTTATTCAGCAAATATTGTTAGGTCACATTGACGCACCTGACCTCTTGTCCTCTTTCAAATTTAAATTTCGTGGTGGCTCTTGTAACCAACGTAATATCAATCTGTTAAACGTTCCGAATCATAGATCGAATTACTATGTGTTCTAGATTTCAATATTGACAAAGCGACACTGAAAAAGCTGCTTAAGCAATTGTAATTATCTTTCTTTATGTGTATCTATTTTATTAATTTTTTGCTATTTTCTTAATTGTTGTGTATGTGTTAAGTGATCGTTACATTAACCACTAACACCTGAACTAGTTGATGAGCCTGTGTAAGCAATATTTTGCTAGGCGATTTTTTGCTTGTAGTTGCTGCTTGCTTTAAGCACCCTACATCGCAGATCTGATAGTGCAGCAAAAAAAAAAAAAAGTTATTGAAGAGTCTTTTACTGACTTTATTCAAGCGCCTTTAGATCTGAAACTTCTGCTCGTGTGAGAGAACATAGTTTTATTTTAACACAGAAGCTGATGAGAAAAACTTTAGCCCGAAAAATGGATAAATTTAATATAGACAGTTCTCCATGAACACCATACATGGTCCCTGTCTTCATTAAGGAACCGCCTGCCTACCAGACAAAGTTTAACCTTGATGGAGTCGGACATTTTTCCCATGCATCTGTTGGTGGGATTATAAGAGAATACTGCTGTAAGAGTACTTAACAAGATTAAGAAGTAACCAGAGCTAGAAAATCACAAACTCCTATAATGAGAGCATATATGCACTCTTGTTATAAGAATTAAGCTTTCGTAGAGGTGTTTTATCATAACTAGTGGGAAAATGCAACAGGACGTATATAAAACCTCCCAGTAAGCTAATGACGGATTGTAAAACCCATCATTACCTAAAGAACAGAAATTTCCATGCCACCTAAAAGTGGACGGGGAAAAAGCATAAGTTCTAAATGTTTTACGCTAAATGATTACATAACTGGTCTGTCAAAACAAAGCCATGATTGTGGTCTGAAATTCTGGCTTTTTCAAAGTAGGCCTTCAAAATTTGTCGGTGAAATGTGGTAAGTACATTTACGGAAAATTTTGAAAACTCTTTAACCGAAAAATTTGTTACAAACCTCTTTTCAAGGGCAACAGGGTTTCTATAACCTTAAAGACAATTACAAAAAAGTGTTGCATACCAACATCAGGGTTTATTACATTTTAATAACTTTTTACTTGATTTCTCAATGTGCACAATTCAAAGGTTTAAAAACAACGGTGTCCATTAGGGCTAGTTTTCCGCCTAGGTCTAGTTATCTGACACTTTGGGGTCTCACAAAGAAAATAATGCAATTGAGACAAAATAAAATTGTTAAGATATTAGACTTTGAAATTTTTGACAGAATTATTTGAATTTTACTTAGATTACAGTTTTTGGCTAGAAAAAGATATTACACAATTTTTTTATTACTTCTTTATTTAAAATTAAGGATATAATTCATCCTTTTTCACTATCTTTTCTATGGTCTAGTGCGTCAAATAAGTTTTGTTTTGGCTTTCTTGGTTCAAGTTTTTTATCCGCTCACTATTTTCCCGCAACGTTCCCGCTTTTAAGGCAGAAATTTAAAAGTAGTCCGCACCGCATTTGGGTTTAAAACTCTTAGGGTTTTATACTGCATCCATGGCTAAAAATAAAAAAAATTGCACAAAAAATACCCTTCAATTGAATCCCGTCGTGCTAGTAATTAGAAAGGGTCAATTCACCATGAAGGGAACAGAAACCAACGTAAAGCATATAAAAAAAGATAGTCTTGGTAACCCTAAATAAATTAGCGCCATGTTCGACAGAAAAGCCTTAAAATAGCTCAACCAAACCCAAAACCTTATTATAGCTCAACATGAAGCTAGACCGTCCTACACAGAACCCAAAGTTTTTAAAAGAACACCACCTAAAGTGTTATAATGGTGCAGTTTGGGCCCGTCGTAAGACCTTTCTTTCATTATTTTATGTTAAATTAATAATTATATAATAATAGATATAAGCGCGTAGATCCTTTTCGTCCTTTATAAATGAATCATTCGAGGAAATTTAATTCGCATCTTGTTTTACGCTTAGTAAATGCACTCCTGTAGCTTGTTGATTTTATCAACTACATATAATACCTGAGTTAACATCTTAACCGATTTTGTTGGCTTAAATAAACATCTTCACTTACAAGGAACAAGATGAGAATGTTTACCCAAGTAGAAACAAAACTACATCGTAAAAGTGCGTGTATAGTCAAATAAGTTCTATAAGAGCTCAAAGTAGAACCCTTTCCATATTCAAAATTAAGTTCTATAAAGTGTCAAGTCGCCCTTTAGGGGTTTAAGGGGCCCCGTTACTTGTACAAAACCAACTTCAATATCCTAAGGTCTTATGCTGTGGCGCTATACAGGTAAGTGGCCATAACAAGGGCATCCGGGCACTTTGGTGTTCAGTGAGTAATTCAATGCGTGCGTTCAGCCTCTTCTCGCTTAAGGCTAAAACACAATGCATGTCCCTAAAACCGTCGCGTTTTATTCCCACATCACAATAAATCACTAAAAATAGAGGTGTTCGCACTTACAAGCTTGTAGTGAGCGTTTTCATTCAGAATGAAATCTTCTACTGCAAAATTTTAGTCCTCTAGCTGAAAACTACAACATTTAGCTTCTTTACAGACGGATGGTCTCATCTCTTAAAAGTTTTAAGGGTCTAGATTAATTATTTCACTTCTTTGCAAGCTATAAAATAAATTTGATATGCTTTGGGGTATAACCCAACTAACATTTTTCCTCCCATAACACTCTATGAGAGTCTTATGAGAGTATTCTCCAAGAGCTTGCCTCTTGGAATTTGCCTCTCATAGAGTACTACGAGAGCGCTTAAGCGAGTCTTACGGGAGTTAAATGGCCCCACTTATGGGAGTTGTTTGTTCTCAAGTCAAACAACTCTTGTCATATCAAAAAAAAAAATCATATCAAAAGTCATATACTCTTCTTGCAAGAGATATTCGGTCTCATAATAAGACAATATGTGTTTCTTATGGGGGTGTGAAGAACTAATCTTGTTTGAAAGAGAGAGAAACATAACAAACAATTTTCGTGCCATCTTTGTCATGTTGTGTGCCAAAAATGCTTTGATTTTTTAAGGACATAAAGTTAAAAAGACAACAAGATATTCTTCTAAAATAAATTGGTTCTCTCAATGCGCTGTTTGATGGTACACCATTTTCATCAACCTTATTAACTTTAATAATATTTTTTCTGAGGTTATTTATGCAAGAACTTTGTGCAACTGAAAATTTATCTGCTAAAGTTAACATTTTACTTCGATAAAAACAAAGCGCCACGAAAATAATCAGTTTAAAAAAGTTTTCAGTTTAAATTATAAATGATAGCTTATTGCAGTAGGGTTGCCGCATTTTCGCTGTTTAAAATGTATTTTACCTCAACCAAGAGGGTAAGGAGTAAAATAGGATGTAAAAGGATATGACAGCTGCCGAAATGTGACTCGAATGAGCCATGTCCGTCCAAGCAAGTTCGATTATGTATTCGGTCAAAATCCATAAAAATGCTTAGGATGCGATTACACGGTGATAATTTCACTGTTACAAACTATACATTTGAAAATATTCGCCAGTTTTAGGGCATAATAACAACCAAAATATAGCTCTAAACATCCTACAAAAAAGAATAATTAACTTTTCTGATTTAATAACAACTTTTCGGTATAAAAAAATATGTCTTTTTTATTTATTTTTTTATAACAAATGGATGCAAATCAACTGATAGGCGTTTACCTTGACTACAATAATTGGTAATCCTAAGAATTGAGAAATTAAATGGCGCGAAAAATAGTTTTCTTTTAAGAGTCATTTGCTTTTTGTGAGCGATTAAGCTTTTTTAACAGACATTAGCTCTCCTCGTGCGAGTAAATTGGTTGTTTTCTAGACTTTTACCCTTTTAACCAGAGTAAAATTACCTTTGTCTCCCCGAACAAGAGTAAATAAACTGTTTTTAAGAATTAAGAAATGTCGTAGTTTCATACTTTTTAAAGACCCATTTCTGTTTGACATCATTGCCGCGCGCACATAAATGAATTTAAGGATTGCGACCATGTTATGACATTTGTTCGCTAATGTAAATCTGACGTCATCGGAGTTGACAGTGACTTTTTTTGAAAGTCGGTCAATCCGTGCTGGCCAACCACATACCAAGAATATGTTTTTGATGACGATTTGCGCTGCAGAGGTACACTTTTTTCTCCATAAGGAAATGCATTTACACACTACACATTGGCAAAATTGCTTTTAACGGATAGTGGAGCGCAATTATTGATTTTTGAATTGACATAAATAGGAATTTTTAGCAGTCATCCGGTCTCAAAACATGAGTTTTAAGGAGGCTAAAAGGAGTATTTTTATGAGAACTTCGATACTTTGACTCTCATAATGATTCTTCTTATAATACTTTTACTCTTTCAGAGTAAAATGAAAGTTGAACTCACATAACAAGAATCAAATATGCTCTCATAATGGAAGCTTACGTCTTTTTTACACTGGTAGCTTTTTAGCCTTCTAATGAGAGTACTATGAGAGTAAAATTCAATTTAATCAAAAAAAATTATGTTCTGACATTATTCAAGAGTTTTATGAGAGTCTTATAAGAGGTTTTTCTAGATGCAAATCTCTCGAGAGTATGTTTGTTGGGAGGGTTTATCTACTCCTGTAAGAAAACTTGTCTTAATATTAATATCTTACAAGAAGAGTTTAATGATTTTTGTAGGATCAAAAAACTCCCATAAGTGGGCTATTCAACACATTGCCCGCTGTTCTAGTTACTTAATTAATGCGAAGAAACGTATCACAAACATTTTTTCTAGCATGCTTTTGTCATCTTGCATTTTTATTGTCAAAATAATTGAATAAAAAGCTCAAATACAGCATTTGAACTACAAAGAAAGTCAGCCAAACCACACAAATTCCCTCTAAGGGAACAGTGTATAAAAAATTCCTAATTGGATTCGACATTGACACACGCCCACTTCATCTCAATAAACCCCAATTCATCGCGCATTCAAAGTGTTAAGTAGCCCTGAAAACTTGATTTTAAATTTAATCAAATGACGACAAGACGACAGAAAAAAAAACACCCAGAATTCAATAAACTCCTTTCTCCGTGCATAATTTCTACTCAAACGGAATCACCAAAATCCTTGCATGAAAATGATGAGGGCGCGCGCAAAATTCTTCCTCCTTTGAGGCATGCCATATTAATACGTCCGCATAATGTAAACCTGAAAACGTGTCGAGCCATTGTTGTGCTATGAACCTTCAAATTGGCCTTTCATTGAACATGAGTCACATATGCGCGCCAGCTAGGCTCTCTCTATACATGCATAGTATTATATCCTGGGCAAATTAAATTTGCTTCAACAACCGCGTGTACGTTAAAAAAATTTCCGTCCCCACGATATAAGAAATTTTTACAACGAAAAAAAAAAGAAAATATTATGCACAATGGCGTGTGTATTAACATTTTTTTTCTCTTCTTCGTCCTTGATACCATTCAGGAGCGCATATACATCTCATATTCAAGGCATCGTGTATGGAATGATTTAATTACGACAACTTGAGAGGGAGTCAAGTTGTTACTTCTTCATAAATTATCCTCTGAGATACACCCGCTCCTTATAATACACACCTCGGGAAAAAGTGTGTGAATATGCCGCGTCTTTCTCGCATCCTCTCTTGGCTGTTCTTTGCTTATTTGCTGCATACACAACACACATATATCCTCTTAAATTTGCAACCATTCTGCATGTGAATTTGCCAAAAGACTGGGAAAAATGAATGACAGAAATTTGTTTACCCACCGAGACTGGCTGGCATTCAAGGGTCCCTCCGGGGTTGGTGGGTAGGATGGTAGCAAGGATTTCTTTTTTATGATACCTCGTTGCGAAGAGAAATTTCGCTAGAGAAAGTGCAAAAGGTACCAAATCCTCATTTGCACCCGTAGCCAGGATAAATTACACCACACGTCGTCAACAAGGGTAAGGCGGACAAAAACGAGAGGCTCATAGGTTAGGTGTTGTAAGTCAAAATTATTACAAGGGTGAACGAGCTTTTAGGTTTGTATAGTCGGTATAGGTGTGCCACGCATATCGTGCCGAACACATGTGAAGTGGGGTGGAGGCAGGAAGCTTCATAAATGGCAGAAAAATTTAGGAGCTCTGAAACTAGGATGATGCAAATCAACTAGGGTAACATAAAGTATACTTCGTGGAGTGTTGTGTGTGTGTCTGTGCCAGGAAGGTACGTCGCCTTCGGCGGGGTGCGGAGCTGCGTGCTACTGTAGGATGTATTCGTTCTAGACAACTTTTAGATGTGTGAGCAGATAACATAATAACAGGAGCCCATAAATAACGAGAAACCAGCCGAGGAGCTGGTTGTAGATTAAAGGAAAATAAAACGAGGATAGGAATAGGATATCCTTTGAACGGTGTTATGTTAAGCTATTTGATTTAGGCTCTTGCCGAAATTATGCTGTACTACCTATCTTATAACTGGGAGTTATTTGCTTTCTTTTTTGGTATTAAATAAATTCTTAAACACCTTTGGTATTCCGTTTGCTATAATGGTTCTAATATATTATTTTCTTTTTCCTTTTCAGGTACGTACCCGACTATTTATCGATGCTCATTTGTTGTTCGTAAGCAAAATGTTTACAGGTATTTTACCTATTTTATAGTAAATAATAAAGAAACGCACCGATATGGTTACCTTTTGTAAATATATTTTACCATATTTTTCTTACTTATGTACAACATTTACGACTCACATTTACTTTTTGAATTTATCGTTTTAATAAAACGAATAAAGCTTCTTTTTAACTTATTTGGTCTTTTTACTAGCTTAAGAAACACTTTGTAGATTTTACGACGAGATTTCGAAATTTTACAAGCAGTAATTTTATTTTATTAGAACAAATGGGGTGAAAAGTTAGAAAAGCACAAGGATTAAAAAAAATTCCTGTATTTAACGTAAACTATTTTAACCGAAATTATGCAGCAGTAAGTTGGCACTATTATACCAGTCATGGGATTAAACGTCCAGCACCTTATATGTACCTACTCTTGACGATGGACTGACAAAACCCCTTGAGATAGAAATATTGAGGCGCGTAAAACTCTGCCACAGCCTGTGTTGGTTCAGCCAACCTAAAACTGGTTGACCTCAGCCCGAAACGTGTATTGAGAATGGTCTCACGACTTAATCCAGAAGGTTTATTAGACACTCTTGTAAGCGAAATCATGAGGCCCTGGTTAGGATTCGGACCCAGAACTTCGTGAGTAGTAGCCCGATTAACTTACCACTGAACTACGTCGCGGCCGCCGGCGTCCGCTGTTCGTTTATAGAAAAGCTGAAAAAATTTACCTGTAAAATACGTCACGCACCTGCCTTTATCGGCAGCAACCTATACTAGAGAAAAAAAAAGTGCAAATAAGCTTAAATCGTGGGTGAAATCGGCTAAGGTGATCTGTGCAGAAGTGATGTCACAAATCACCAAAAATCGTCTGCGTAAACTGTGATCGTTATGATTTTCTTGTGACAGCTCTCGATCAATCACCGTCAAAATCAGCTGATGCCAAGTTTTCAAACTTTCTGGTTATTTGGGTTTTTTGCCTACACTTAGGCTGACTTTCTGTATGCATGAATAAAACAAAGAAGTTCTTACATCACAAGTTTAAACGATTCGGCACAATATTTTTGTGATCACCTTACGCAGAAGCACTCCTTTATTTGACCACATTGACTATGGCACAAAATGTTGAAATCACAGATCACCTAAGGCGATTCCACCCCTGTTTTAACTCACTGTTTCTTTTAGTTTAAAGACTGCCTTGCCTCCTTTAGCTGGATATGAAGCTAATCAATCTGAGGATCCAATTTGATTCCTAGAGCGCTGGTGAGGTTTTTATACCCGACCGAGAGTATATTAATTTTAATACATAGTTTGTAACACAGTGAAATAATCATTGTAGACCCCTAAGACCTTTAAGCGATATGATCGAGACCGACATGTAAATCGATTAAGCCATGTCCGTCCGTCCGTATGTGTGAAGGTTTTAGGTCTTCAAAATAAAGCTAGAGAGCTGAAACTGGTACACGGCTTGTCTCTTTTGTTGCACAGACAAAGTGTGAAAATTGGCTCAATACGTTAACGGCCACGCCCACTACTGGCTTCAATGTAAGACAACGTCTATTTCACATTTTTTTTTTTCAAAGTGCCTTTTGGTCAAGTTAGACAAGGCACAGGAACTTTAATTTTGGTACTGAGCAAAACTGGCCTAAAATCTTTAACAAGGCAAAAATTGGACCGCCCACAATGTGGACCATGTAAGATCTTTAAAAACCCGATTTCTCGGAAAGTTGACTCCAAATCGAAAAAAAATTAGAGTACAAATATTGAAGATATCGCTATTTTCTAAATTTGTTCCATTTTAAAGTTTTAAGCTCTGCCTACTTTTAGGGGGCGTTTTTAGGAAAAAACAGTTTTTTTTCTAAAATAACGTTCGCTTTTACCGCATTTTCTCATGATTCTAACGAAATTACAATTAATTGATTTCAATTTTAAGCCCATGCCTACTTTTGGGGGCTTGGCCTATACAAATAATATATGAATTCGGGCCAAGAAACTCGGCTATATAGAAGTTTGTCACAGACAAACTCTTGCACTTACTCACTTGTTTCTTCTATTGTTATTAATCCGCAGGCAATGAAGGTTTATAAATGACGCATGACTAAGACTTTGACAATTTAAAACTTGCAAACCCGAAATTGGTTTTGCAGTTCTTTAATTTGTTTTTCGTGAAAAGACCTGAAAATTGAACACATTTGTTTTGCCAGAACAATGAAAAGGCAGACGAGCTGGCGAAACATGGCTCTCATCTATATGTTTCACTACAGCGGACAACAGGCGTTCATCCTACGCTCTCTTTTGAGACAGGCAATATGTCTAAAATTATTCAAAACATAACCCAAAACAGATGAAAAAACTTGCAAGATTGCGCCCATACAAAGGCGTTATGGCCAGCTATAGACAGCAGAAACAGTTTTTCAAGAAAGTTTACAGCACTGAAAAGGCCATCACTGGCCTCATAATCATCATCATTTTCCGTGACGGTTTATTTTTAGAAGGGTCGCGGAGCGAGAGCGGCTAAATGGTCCCTCCATCGTTCCCGATCCTCCGCCGCACTAACTCAAAAGACACAGTCGCGATCCCTAGACGGATCTCGGAAATGTTCCTTACCTAATCCCACCACCTGTTTCTTGGCCTACCGGGCGGGCGCACGCTTTCATCTCGGCTAACATAACCTGTCTAAGAAGTCTGCCGAGGGCATGCGAATAACGTGTCCAAGCCATTGAAGAATTGATCGTTCCACTCGGAGAAGCAGCTGCTCAACACCAAGACTCCTACGAATACTGACGTTTCTCACTCTATCTCTAAGAGTAGCACCAGCAACTGGCCTTAGCCAGCAGTTGGCCGGCTACCATCGCTGACCTTAGCCACAAAAATGTCGACAAGCCAAAACCTGTTGGGAAAAACCATGGTAATATTATGAATCATAAACACTTCATTTGCAGAGGCTGTCAAAACACCTCCTCTACCAATGCATCAGACGGCGTTTTAGTTTTCTAGGCTATTCCTTCTTGGAGGAGCTGGGCAAGCTTGCAAGAATACTGGTGGCGGGTATCACGAGTTCAGCAGGGACTACAGCTGGGCCAAGTTTCTAAGCCTTGTCCTGTCCTTGTTTACTTCAAGAGCAACCAACTTCGTTTGTTCTTTAATCGCCATAAAATCCTTAATAACACCACGGTTGTAGCGGGGATGTAGCTGATATCTTCCCCGGTATTTTCAAGAATCTGTTACGATACCGTCTTTTGATATTACAGCAACATCTATACAGCATTGAAAAAGCATCTCTCCTTACCGAAATCCGATTTGATGTCTTAAACATTTAAAAACTTTTTATGTACGAAATCTGTAATGGAGCCTCGTTTATTTTATCTGCTATTTTTTTTTATTCTTTCCTAAGTTAGGCTACAGGCCAGTCGAAATTACGCTTTTCTGGAAAATTTTAGGTTTTTCTTTAATTCTGCCTCCAAATGTGGGCGGAGCCCATAGTCTTGTAGGACCAGCTTGTAGAACTAAGTTCTTTCTACATAATTTATCAAGTAAAATTTTTTCGATTTAGAACAAAAATGTTGAAATCCATTTAAAAATTACTCTTTAAATTGATGCCACGCCCACTAGGGAAGGTAAGCAATAAAATTTTTATTTAATGTATTTAATAGGAGATAATAAATACCAAATTTCAGGCTTTTAAGGCGCCTTACAGTTTTGAAAGCTCTGGAGGTAGTTGCACAATTGCACCGATTGTGGGCGTGTCTGTGGGCGGATTTTAAATTGTTTAAAATCTGTACTGCTTCAGATAACAATTAACCTATGTACCAAATTTCAGCTCCCCAGCTTAAAATTGAAGGCCTAAAAACGTGTGACATACAGACAGACGGACGGACGGACTTGGCTTATTCGATTAAAAATTCAGTCTCGATCATATGCCCTTAAGGTCTTGGGGGTCTATTATTATTATTCCATCGCGTTACAAACTATATAACAAACTTAATACACCTCCTATTCTATGGGATGGGGTATAAAATTGGCAGAAATGCTATCAACAAGTTTGTGGAACTACTGAACAGATGACGCGGATAACTTTGGAAGCCCGAATTAATGCTGCAATGCTTCTCAAAAAAAAAATCCCTCTTTTTCTGGCCTTTCGCCTTTCGTTTAAACTGTTTGACCAGAATACTGTCAACTGTCAAGATGAATCGAGAATGTTACTAGTAAAAATCAAAACTGATCTTTTCAAAATCTTCGCAAAGCGAATGCAGTGAAAAACAGCTTGCTCTACGTCTACCTTCTGATCTGCACATTTTCCCCCTCCTAATCTCCCATCAGAAAGGGGAGCTATCATGTGCTAAGACAGCGCAGGTATTTTCGATAGTATTTGTGATCGGATAGGAACTGCGTAACGTAATAAGGGTCTTCATGCTTTTGCTGTTACCATCGCTTTTGTGGTATAAGCTTAAGTGTCTACCTTACTATTTTTGTCTGAGTCCACCGAGATTTCTACATAGGGACGCTGGCAATTTCTTCAATTTGATTTGATTTTCTTTTAGGCTCCGTACTCTTCTTTTGCATATGCTGGTCATTTCGTCGGTAAGGATAGGAGCAACTGCGGCCATAACAAAGGCGGCGTCAATAGTAATCCTGTCGGAGCCCACTGTAAGTCGCAAAATCAATTTTTTGACTACCTATATATGGGTTTTCCATTCGCCGGGGATACTGCCTCGAACATGGCTTCCAATTTTTTGTTGGATTTTTGTTGCGTTGTTTTTAAGTACAGGTATTTCCGCTGGGGAGAGTTCACCTTTTGCTTCTATAATATATAACGTCAGGTCCCCTGGATGTTACGAATATGTTGGTTGGTTTTTTTGGCCAACGCTTAACCATTCACTATTCCGTCTTATGCGTTGTAAGCCTTTACTTACTTACTTAGTTATGGGCCTTACGGTTCCGACCCATGCAGGATCCCAACCTGGTTCACAGTAGCTTTTCATCCTCTGCGATCCTGGGCAAGCTGGTTTCAATTTTGCGGCATCCGCGATGATATTGTTATGCAAAGCTACTTGTTCTCCTTTCAGAACTAGTCGGCCGGGAAATTACCCGTGTGGCAAAACTTCCGAGCCTGGAGCGTCAGGTCCATGTTTACCCTAGGCCAGCGGTCCTGGTAAACCAGAATCACTTACCCACTTTGGGTATGCGAGAGCTGCCGTTGACCCACTTATGGTCACTTAGGGATCCGCCACCATCTCTGTTTCAGTACCCTGACTATAGTACTGAAAATCCTAACGGGCTTGTGGAGAACTGACTTGTTCTCCTTCTTAGGCCTTCAAAATTGACTTCTGAGACTCGTCAGCCAGCTTTTTTGGACAATTATAGTGTTCCTATTCTCTTCTTGCTCAACACTCGCACTTTGTTTAGCAAGCCAAGTCCAAGGGAAGGGAAGAACAAGGCCAGTATCCGGCGACTGCCAAGCGGAGAAATAAGCACGTGATGTGTAGTATTACAACACTGGACATAACCAGGTTGACACCGATCACTGGCCTACCATGTTCCTACAACACCCAACCACCACATAAGTCGTAACACCTGGTTGGTTGTTTTAGGCTCCGCGGTGTTTTCGTTTCTTATCCATCGCTAATGTGGAGCTCTTTGAGGCTTTCCAGCTTCTGTTTCTGATCTTTATGACATTTCGGCACTGTATCGTCTCTTTGGTGTCTTTTTCGTATTAATTCAAGAAACTCGTTGGCTTAAGCCCATACGCTTCCTGTTTCAGCTTGGGATCTATTTTTCAGAGCTCAGCCTTAAACAGGGTGATGTCTATGATGAGTGCTTGTAAGTAGCATTTTTTTTTTCAATTTTCATCTTGTTTCTGGATCGCGGTAAGCTCATATTATAAAGCTCACTGATGATAAGGATTGATGCGCTCAAAATGATTCCAAAGAATGCCTCTTTTCCGCTATGTACGCTTCAGTTTTCAGCTTTTTTTGTTAAATCGACAACAGGTCCTTCTAACAGAATTTTATATACTCACCGAGCTCCCGACAAAGGGAGGGTCCTTATACATATGTCCTTATACATACTCTGAGTCCACAGTATTTCACCCTTTGCGACTTTAGTGGTTCCTGCCGCGAAGACTTCATTCTTAAAACTGGCATTCGAATTACCTGGTCGGATTCAAATATGGAGGGTGAGGCTCCAAAATCACTTTGGCTTGTATCTTTTTCTTCATTTCCCCTCCAAGCACACTGGAGCGAAAAACTTCCCTTGTAGAATACATGTAAAATTCCTATACGCTTCTATTTCTCGTCTGGGCGTACAGCTTGGTTTGGTCAGGTTGGAAGGGTTGTTTGCAAGTTAGTCCAAGATTGACCCATTGTGATTACCCTCGTAAGATAGACAAACATGGTTGGCGTTGGACATATAGTCTAACTAACTGAACCAGCCTGATCTTTTAATAAATCTTTTTATGTCTAGTAGTGAAATTTTTGCCAGGTCGTCCAGGCTATCAAAGAACCTGACTCCTTAAAAGTTTAGTCGTCCTTTTTCGAGAGCTGCACAATGGCAGAAAAAGTGTTCTATACACTCTATCTCTTCTTCATCTCACAGCTTATACAGAAGTCGTTCGCAAAGTTTCCTATTCGTGTAGCCATCGCACCAATGGTGCAGTGTCCTGTGACCACACCAACAAGTGTTCTTATGAAGTTTCCACTGAGGGACAGAAGTTCATTTTAGGTCAAGCACTGGCCATAAGCAGTGAACTATGACACAATCCTTAGACTGTTGCCATCGTTCATTGGCTAGTTTGACCGTGTCTTGATCTATGAAACTTTAAGCTGTGTTGAAAGGAGGAAATAACCATCGGTCAGCCATCGTTATGTCAAGATCAGAACCTTTCCTGGCCCGTTCGTCCACCATTTCATTTCCGGCCACGCCCAGGAACCCAGCAGGGTAGAACTGTGTGAAGCTTTATTTCTCTTAATGCCATGAGGCAGTCCTTGACACACTTGGAGAACACGAGGTTGGAGTCCTGGGCTTTAAGTGCTGCCTGACTTTCAACAAGTATGGTGATTTCCGTTGCCGGAAGATCCATAGATTGAACTTTCTGCGCAGCTCTCTTCTTCGTATAAATCTCAGCTTGAAAAACACTGCAGTAGTCATTTAGTCGATATAAAAACTGTTTTATGTGAAATGTTTCCGAGAAGACTCCTGAACCTGTTCATATTCTGTTTCCGATCCATAAGCATAGATAGCGATACCTTTGATGTCAATATTTATCTCTACCCAGTCTCGTCTACTTGGTATAATGGCTTTGAATCTTTTATCGAACTCAAATTGAGGTTTCTTATAATCTTAAGGTGTGCAGTATAATGTTAAAGTGCCCCAGACATTACTTAAATCACTTACAGAGTTTGTTAGCCATAAGGCTAAGGAAGAGAGTCGCTAACTACTCTTCAAAACATCAGCGCTGCGTGGAAAGGGCTAATCATTAAAAACTTGCTAGAAACACCAAAGCTTTCTTCCGCAAGTGTTATGCCTTTACTTTGAAAGTCAATGGTATAGCCAGCTGAGCATTACGCTACAGTCAGCCTATAGTATTTGAATGTTACTTGGGAAGGAAACAAGTTGAAAAGAAGGCTTTACAATCGGCCGACCGTAAAATGGATGTTAGACGCGGCTTCTGGATTTTTGTATTTTTAATGTAGCTTTGGTCCTTCCCGGAGACTTACTACTTTGCCGGTACGCACGATATCTGTTGAGCGTCTACCTATCCACCTGGGCAGCTAATACGCGAAATAGGCACCGAAAAGGGATTCTTATGGATGCTCTGGAGGTAGGTACTTCAGTTTTGTTGGTGTAGGAATTGATAAATGCAAAAATCGGGCTACTGCCATTTCTGTGCGAGAGCATTCAACTTTTGAAAAGTATATAGCCCAGCGATGCGTAGCAAACTATTGACAAAAATATCTTTTTAAATCCATTATACCCAAAGAAACGTATAAGGTCAACCACCTTTCAATTAATAGAACCCTCAAACATAGATTTCAATCACAATCGATTCGAATTAAGCCGAAAAGCTCAAGAACACCCATTCAAACAAAAACACCATCAATTTAACACGTCTGACTTGTCAGAAAATTTCTTCGACCAAACGAAATCAATATCAATCAACAAGTTTCCATCAGTCTGTCAGTGTAACTACACAAAAGCGCCTTGATGTAAAAATTAAATCAATTATGTCCAATGAACAGGATCACGCCATTTGCGATTTATTATGACTGAACAAATTAAGTTGTATCTTCTACACCCTAGTTGCCACCCTCGATTCAGAAATTAGTTCAACGCCGCTAAGAGCAAATTCATTCATTAAATTTTCACACACGAAGGACTGATATTTTCGCAAAAAAAAAAAAAAAAAAACTGAAATAATAAGAAGAAAAAGGACACCACGTTGCGCCCTTTTAGATACTCCATTCTAAAGTTCCTTCATCCTCTTTTTCACTTTTTTTTTTTGTCTTCTTTATACCATTCATGAGGTACCAGATCCGTGCAATGAATATCTTCTCATACCCTCGGGCATGATACCCAGAATGCCGTCCATCCTCCTCGTCGTCGTCGTCATCGCCGCCCTCGTCGACGTAGTCGTCCTTCCCCCACCCCAACGGGCACATATATCTGAAACATAATTCTTCGCAGCGTTTTCATTTTACGCTGTTAAAATGCTAACACTGGAATTTAATGCTACATAAATCATCGTGACTCCTACAGGCTGCCGGGTGCTGTGCTATGTTACCGGAGCTGTTGCTCTCTTCCTTGGTAGCGGAATGGTGGTTGGGTTTATGCGGACGGCGCACAGTGGCGCGACTCAGAGAGGGGGAAGACCATCCGCATCCTTATTCGTTAAATTACTTCTTGGGCTAGATTTTTATGTAAGGACATTTCGGTGGAATGGATTTTGTTTGTTCCTTTTAGATGTGGTGGATGAAAGGACCATGTTTTAAAGGACATCATTGTATCTACATTATTATCTATGGTCTTATATATAGTGCATGCAAATGGCCAGTCAGTTGTACTAGTATGATGGCTTTTGGCAAGAATCACATTGTAACTGATCCCCGCCTAGATTAGTGATTACGATTAATTTACATACATCCTCCCTCTTTGTGGAATGTTGTGTTTATGAAGGGATAATGCAACCCCACACCGGAATGCACAAGGACGATGTGTAGCTGTTTTTTTTAGTTCTGCCTTCACAAACTTCCAATGCGACTGGTTTCATTGAAATTGTTGCATCACAGAACGCCCGCCATGCAGTCCTTCGCCTCACTCAGAGGTATGTCACATCAGTGTTATACATCATGTAATCTATGCGCGGCAAATAGAGCTGGCACCCATTTCAGTTGAACATTATGTCAAACCGCGACTTTGACAAGGGAATCCTTGTGTTCGGCTCAGCCGCCAACGACGGTATAGCTACTGGCGGCGTGTTTCATGCAAATGACAGATTCCAATCACGGGCATCCTGAGGTGAGCTTCACACAGATGTTAAGCTACCACCGATTGTGGGATGTTTTCGTGCTGCTTGCACGCACACACCGGATAAAGTTGCGTACACAAGGGAGTCCTGTTTTTCGAGCGAAACCATAGCTTGCAGTGGGTTATTAGATTTCACTGCAAGCTATCGAATGTAAATTCCTAATGACGGCGCCTGCTTTCGGTAAAATGAGTTGCAAGACAGATAGCTATCAGCCTTTAAGGCTAACATCTATAGGCAGGCATTAATATTTGCCATACGCAGGTGGTATCATGGTGTCGCAGGACAATAAGGATTAAAGCTTGCGAGGTAGTACACCATAGACTCAAAGGAGGTGTTTTACCTCAAAACTTTTCAACCATCTCTCGCATTCCCAGACCAGATTGCAATCACATTTCCTATTTTAACAAAATTTTTAATATTTTTTAAAAAAAATTGATATTCGAAGAATTTTAAAATTTTGTTTAAAAAATTCGGTTATGATTTCAAAGAGATTTTGCTAAATATGGATTCTTGTTATTAAAATAATTTAACCTCGCGACACTTCAAATAATTGATCTTAGACGGTGAACCAGCAATCGAACCATTTTGGGCTTCACCGCGCACCGATTTCTCGCTTTTTACACTACTGTTCATTGGCTTACCTGTTAGCTTAACGAGCTTCATTACAGGTAACCTATTGAAACGAGATATAAAACCTCACTTCCTTGGATCGGCTTCTTGAAAAAAAGGTATTTTCGACCCATTCTTCTTCTTCACCCCGCAAACATCTTTTCTTAATGATGAAGAAGAGTTCGAATTTGTCCCAACCCCTCCCAAAAATGCATCACAAATCATCGTACAGCATTCCAAACTTGATTGGCAACTCGGTAGAAAGGGAATATAATTGCATCCGAATACTCATTCAAGAATGAATGCGGGCTTAGGACCAGAGGAGCTTCTAACTTCTGCCCTTAATGTCCTTTCGTTCGGCAACATCTCCATTTAATTAAAGATATGCTAGATAAAAATATGCAAGATAGGATGTGATTTCATCATTAGAGCCAGACTTAAGGGAAAAATCTAGAGCTTTGAGTATGTGAGCGAGCTCCTCATGATGGCCCACATCAAAGCTAGATTTGCCAACTTAAGCCTGATATGCGCTCATGACCCTATTTACAAGAAAGATGACGACGCCGAAGACTTGTTCTACGAGGTCATGTCTACGATCAAGGCCGCTACGACATTTAGATTCTCCTAACCGATTTACGGGCCAAGCTGGGAAGAGATGGTATCTTTGGTCATACGGCAAAAGCACAGCCTGCCTTTGAAGTCTCTCAAATGAAGTCTCTCAAATCCTTCTACGAAGTTCTATGTAGCCAGCATCAAGTGTTGATAGCCAGCGCCATAATTGCCAATAGATCACCATAGATGCCGCCTCTGATGCGCTGGGTTACATACGGCTACCGCAACGAAATCCCTGGTTTAACGCTGAATGCCGGAAAGCACGTTCACCTTAGCAGGAAGCATCTAAAGCGGCTCTGCGCAGAAAGACTAGAGCTGCTTGTGACCTCTACAAGCCATCTTTTGCTCAAATTTTTATGAACTTTTGCGAGAATTGTCCTCCGTCCCCTATCTTATGGACATGCCCTCTGACACAGTAACCCCAGAAATTATTTTGCGACAAAGCTACCAAGTTGACTTTCCTTAGGAACGGCTTCGGTCAGACTCTGAGGCAATCGTCTTTTCACAGATGGCTCCAAAACCGGACGGGGGTCTGGTGTTGGTGCTAGTGCTGGTGCTGGAGCCTTTGTGGAAAGCGAGAACATCAGTCTCCACTACCCCTTAGGAAAATATGCGTCTCTCTACCAAGCGGAGCTTTTCGCCATCCTAATGGTTATACGCTATATTGCGACTAACAGGTGGAGGGCAAGAAGCATAATGCGTATGCAGTGACTGCCAAGCCGCTCTAGATGCGTTGCTTAACCCTATTACCTCGTCCAAAATAGTGCTCGCAGTTTATGGAGTGAATCTTGTTTGGGTCCCAGGTCACACTGGTATCCAAGGAAATGAGATCTCTGAGTCTTCCTCAGTACCTAGACCTGCGTTAGGTCCACGACCTGTTGTCACGTCTGCCATTGATACTTGGGTTTCTCGTGAGCACAGAGCTCGTTTGCGTGAGTGCGATGGGTGCAGACAGACCTAACGACTACGCCCGGACATCTGCGAGGGGTCAGCGTCTTGATTGCAGACTTCTTAAAGGCGTCCTTACCGGCCACCACCAAGCTTTTGCTAGGTACTTGAATGTGTAGGCTTGAGCGAAACCAGCCACCTACAGCGGCACACTTGCTTTGCAGTTGTCCAGCCTTTGCTCGCATCAGATGGCGGATCTTTGGGGCTGACGTGGCGAGTGCCGAACACGATCCGAAGTCCGCTGTTGGTCAAAAGGAACTATTCAACTTTGGCGAAGAGGGCACCGACAAAGCGTTCGAACGGTTTCGAAAGTGTGAGAAACTGTGTCTAAGCTTAAGCGTGAAACAAAGCAGATGGAGCTGAAGGCCATAGCTACCAAATTTTTCAAATCTGCCGGCGATGATATGGTTTTAAGCTTGCACCAACCCATTCGCAACATTGATTGGAAGAAAGAAAACTTCATAGTTTTTTGCCCGATCCTCAAGAAAGCAGACCGATCGAGCAAAAAGATCTCAAGGAAGCATAGAAATTCTTTTCTGCTGTACTCTGTGAGTGCATAAGGCCGGTTGTTAACAATGTTTTAGGTCTATTTCAGCGTGACTTTTGGTCAGGAAAGTCCACCATAAATCAAACACTCTACCTGCGACCGATCTTGGAGAAAATATAGAAATTTCAAACCGACACCCACCATCGTTTCATAGTTTTCAAGGCCGCATCTATAGAGACAGTGTGTGACAGAGATTAGTGTGGGTGCTTACGACGACGGAGGTCTGGGTTCGAATCCTACCATCGTTCCCAAAAAAAGACGCGTTCTTTTTCACGGTTCTCACCTCCGCGAGGGTCTGACAAACCCTCCAAGAGTATCATTTGTCTTGAAAAACTTCCAAAGTTTCTTTCGGATTCGGCAAAACAGTTTTAGGTCCCTTTGTATGTGAAGAAATTAACGCACACAGCATGAGAAGTTTGTTGAGAAGCTTGCCCTGTTTCACCTCGAGCTTTTGCGCCACTCTATTTGTTTATGTACATGTAGAGACAGCATCTTTAGAAAAGAGCTATGTTAGGCAATGTCTAGTTTCGTCATCCGACATTGGAAAACTCACTCGGTTCCGTCAAGATCGGTAAAGACCTCACCGAATACTCTAGTGTCAAAAAATAATGAAAACAAGGTGACGCACGTGCTGTCATATGATTTTCTAAAAATCATTTTTAAGAGAATTGCGTGCAAAACTCCCACGCCAACACCAGAGGTACAATCTTTCAAAAATTCGTACAGTTACCTGCATAAGCAGACGACATTGACGACAAAATCGGTAGAACACGGTGTGATGTCTGTGAAGCCTTCGCATTGGTATAAGGTCATCACTATAATCAGCTATAGCTCTAGGGACATTGTCTTATTGGATACAGCGATACAAATTCAACTCTTGACAAATTCAAACTTCAGACAATCACTGCCTCTTTGGGCTGAAAATCCAATTGAGAAGCGAAGTTCCTCTCTCGAGCAAATAATCTGTCAAAGGCTCCCCGATAACGTTTTAGGTTATTTCGTGAGGAAAATACTTCGAGTGATTTTTTCGTCCCGTCTGCATAGACGGAGGGTGAAGGAGGAGATATAACGTAGAACTACATGGATGGACTGTACAGCGAAACCGACCATGGGTCAGAAGAGTGAGAAGGCAATGACTGCTATGACTGGATCCCCTAGAGCGGGTGGTCTCCAACACCCCAGCCCGCAAAATCTTCAAATCCATAGCAGGGGGCCAGCTTACAGAGGAGTAGTAGAAGACTAAGGATAAGTGAAATATTATAACACCGACCTGCAAATCTAAAGTTTGGTTCTTTAGTCATTGAAGTGGTTATTTAGGCGCTTAACGCTTTGGTTCTTCTGTCATCTGTTTTCTTGGTTTATTGGTTTTGGTTTTTCGTTTGGTTCTTTTGGTTCTTTTATTCTTTGGTCATTCTGGGTCTTTGATCTTTTAGTCTTTAGAAACTAAAAGACTAAAAGATCAAAGACCAAAAGCCCTGGTTCTCTGGTTCTTTTGATTTTTGGTTCCACAGCTTTTTGATATTTTGGTTAATTTCGTTATTTGGTTCTTTAGTTCTCTGGTTCTTTTGTTCTCTTGTTTTCTGGTTCTTTGGATCTTCAACTCCTTCCTTGGTTTTTTGGTTATCAAGTTCTTTGATTTTCTGGTTCTTCGGTTTCGCTTCCTATTCTTGATGAATCTTTGGTTCTTCGGTTTTTAATTCATTGAAATTCTCTATCTGCGTGTCTTGTTTTTTTTTTGGTTCTTTAGTTCTTTGGTTCTTTTTTCTTTGGTTCCTTAGGTAACCTTCTTTACTTTTTTGGTTTTTTAGTTCTCTCGCTCTTTGGTTCTTTGGTGATTTGGCTCATTGGCTGTTTGGTTCTTTGATTGTTCGGGTCTTTATTTCCGATTTTTTGAAACAGTCAAGGCCATCTCTACTTCTTCCCGATTTTCGAACTTAAATCTTTGCCTTGAAGGGTTTAAATTTCTTAAGTTTAATCCTTTAGGTGTTTTTTTTTTCTGTCAGCAATTAGAAGGTGAATAACCTTTCAAATACCAACGCGGGGTGAACAATCAAAGGTAACTCCTTATAGCTTCAAAGTCTAGACAACAATCTTCTTATTACTATCATCATAACGATAAAATCCTACCCGGGAGTAGGTATTCAGCATTTGGAGTCCAGTAACTCCAAAGTATACATTCCTCTTGTGCTTAGGAAATAAATTATATTTTGGTTTAAGGTGTCCTGCCCGTACGAAAAAGAACGCTATACGAAGAAGATAATGTACATTTGAGGGCAGGATTTCTACTTTTTTAGTCACCTTCATTCACACTGTGTCGCATGATGCTTTCACAACTAAACGAGAAGCTTTCCAAATCCTAGTTAAGCCTTCAATCCCTGATCAATGCCGTAAAGGAATTGAATGACGCATATACACATGACAGTAAATGTGTTTCTACTCTGCTAAGCTTTGTTGAAGTAAGAAGAGTTGGCAGGGCGCACTATAGAATGCACTTTCCTCGCGAGGTGCAAAGAGAACAATGGGGTTGGCGGGAGTTAGAAAGATACTGATGCTTAACGACGCATCTTAAGGTAAGAAAACCAATCTGCTTGTAGGAAAAACGAAAACGTTCGTGAGATCCAAGGATAAGCCATTTAAACCAAAGGGTTGGATCCCGATACAAAGGCAGAAGTTGTTATTCATTAGAAAAAGTGTTTTAGAATTTACATACTTTAGCCTTTAACTTATGTAAGTGGGTAAGAATTACCAGTTGTTTCACCATTTTAAAATAAAAACTCATAAAATTCAGGACAATCATTTGTTACCTCTTGAATTGTTCCTCCTGTGTTTTGCTTCTTTGCAATATTCAAAAGCGTTTGCCTACAATTCAAGTGGCCGTTCATAATTCTCTTCATCCCAATTCACACATAGCTTCATTAAGTTTACATACTAGAGTCAAGTCAAAAGGTGCAACCACTATAGTCGACGGCAGTGACATTGATTCCAGCATACGAGGACATCCATTTTATGTATGCAAATATATATCCTTCCACTGGGAGCAGACCCAAAACTGTATGCATATGTCATTTGCAATTATTTTCCACCTCATTAGGCCCCTTAAGGATATGCTTGCCATCGTATGCAACGATCAGACACACCTAGGTACATACTTATTACCTCTTTGCAGTCAGTGCAGAGATGCAATATTGGATACAACAAGGACTAAACTTAAGCTGCAAATAGGATAAGAATATTGGAAGAGCGTAAAGGAGAATTTCATCGTCTAGTTGAAATTGTAGTGTACCACACATGAGCATCCATTATTGAGTGCTGTTCACCAGAGATATAGAATATGAGAGCGAAAGCACTGAGATAAGATGCCACAAGGATGTGAAAGGAACTTCAAAGAGGCGTTCAAGATATTAATGACATATTGGGATCTATCACATCAACTTGTAACGACGAGTATATATCTATAGGAATTCCTATACTACGTACATCCTTGTGCAAGGATGTGTACTGCACCGATATAAGTTTTATGCAAATATGCATCGGGAGCAATCGTGCGAATCGAATGATGGTATGAGGATAATTTATTGTTGTTTCGTGTGCACGCTGGTTGTTTGGTGTTGTGTTGTGCATTTGTATGTCAATTTCACAACCGAGTGCAGCTCGGAGTAATTGATTAATTGTTGCAATTAGTCAGGATGACATTTTTGATAGAGTCGTTTCGGATAACTGCTGATTAGAGACAATATACGGAAGGCTTTCAATTAGCGATCTGTAGTAGCATTAATATTTGCAGATTAATCGATGCATGATGAATACCTTTTTAATGATAGGTTATAGTTCTAGCAGTTTCTTAAGGAATTTTTAGGACTTATCAAACCGTCCCTATAGGTACAATCGAAATAGGCTTGCGTCACACATTTGAACGTAGGCGTACCCTTATGTGAATACACTCTTGAGCACATGAAACGCTTTTAAAGGTAATATTTAAGTTTAGTTTGCTACGAGAAAGCCTGTTCTTCGTATCATTTTGGTCTGATTATTACTTGCACAAAACAAAGGACACCGGAAAGATAGATATTGTCAGTCTGGTTATTTTTGACGTCAGACGACACAAGCTGTCGGATGCTCTTTTCATATCGTGTACATCAGATGAATGATTATACGTGAATACATGACTTTTGCTGCATGACTAAGCAAACAAAAGTCTGTCTGTCTAGAGAACAAGCAAAGAGGTCCCTGTTAATTTCCTTGATAATATCTCGAAAACTGCGAGTGAACGAAAAAGCTTTGAGGCCCTCGTGATTGTCGCAACAATGCGCGAAATCAACCTATATAAGTTTTTCAAGTGCCACACCTAATAAGCTACGAAGACAAGAATTATTCAACATACGCCGGTAACCATTGAGGCTGTGAGATCGATTTTGGACATCGAATAAGCCGGTCACCGATAGCTTAATTGGTTAAAGCACCTGTTATAGGTGAAGTTCGCTGGATCATACCCTGTCGCTAAGACAAAAACGCTTATTTTCTTTTGCCACGGCAGTAGTAACACTGCTTTTTAACTGTTCTTTTTCGTACAATGCAATTCAACCTAAGTATTGTTAAAGCGTAAATTTTCGAGCATTCTTCCTTACACACGTAAAGCTTAATGCTTAAAGAGGTGCTATGCAGCTTGCTTTATCATTTGAGCAATCTTTGTGAGAAGCGAAGAAATCAAAGAAAGACCGGACGCCGGTATTTCGGCGTATGAGTTTGGAATACAGAAGCCCCCTTTAAGTTTTATCGACCGCTTCACAATTTTATCAAAGTAAATTTTTAGGTGCGCCTGCCCATACACGAAAGTTTTTTTCCAGTTTCTGGCGCTTAGATGCTCTGAAATATTTTCCAACTCCAACAGTTATCAAGTGTTTCTAACATCGCATTAAGGATCGTCAGCATTTCGCAGCACTCTTAAGGACTTCAAATATTTGGTTATACCAAAGCAGGTTTTCATTCACGAACATGCTGGGAATATATAGGGCTGGGTTTCTTTTTAAGCAGTCAGTTTGAAACGCCTTATCTTAACAAAATGTAAGTTTTGGAGTTTACTGGTTTACACACACGCAAGTCACGTGTCCATGGGTTTGAGACTCATTGCGAAAAAATAGTATTACTATTATCAGCAAAGTGTATTCCATTTGGTTTTGTCTATAGAAGATTTGAAACTACCACAAATAATATTGGAGATAAAGCGGATCCCTGTGGCATACCATATTGATGCACACCAGGTCGACTAGGACTGCAAGCGTCTGAAGATAAATAACTTCTGGTTCATTGAAAGAAAATTTTTCTATTCTATTTGCCTGGAAAAATGGGGTATAATTATTTATGTTTAAGAAAATGCACCAGATATTTATACTACTCTTGATACTCTTGATTTTTTTTATATCTTTTACAACGCTTGAAAGCTTCGTAGTCAAAAAGCTAACTTCAGTCTTGAGCCTTCGAATGATTTCACTTGGTTACTTAGATCTAACCTCCAAACCCCTTTTTGTCTGAGCTTGTCTTTTCAATTTCCACATTACCTGAAGCTAATCTCAGAATTAAAGATTTTTTTCCCCTCAATTAAAAATTATTTTTAGAAACAGTAATTATATGTTTCCACCGGACTTGAATTGGAGATTAGTAACAAAAGATTAAAAAAAAATCTCGAAGTGTTCCTCTTGGAAAAACTTGTCATTTTGGTCCTCAAAATAGAGTGGCGATGACTTATTCCTTATGACTTAATCTTATTGACTTATTAGCGAACAATCATATGTTTTTATTCTTCCATCCATTTTCTTTACCAGAAACTTCATGTGTTATAAATATTGTTAAATTGAGAAGCGGACAAAATGCATGTGAAAAGGGTTTGTGCAAAGAGTGAGTGAGATGCTATTTATCCACCGGTCAAAAAACGGAAAGTTGTAAAGGAAGAAATTTGTAAATCTCAGTGCTTTCACTAGGCAAGCAAACGGTTAACTTGAGGCCTTTTTCACTCTTTTCATGTCATTTCATGGTTCCCAAAAGAGAGAACGACAATGCCATTGTCTAGGACCAAAAAAAAATCGTTTAAAAAATCCGAATAGAATATGTACATATTTGCGATTATTAAACCTGTTATCTGTATGTTCCCGTTTTCATTTTCAAATCACAAACTGTTTTAAGGGTTTTGGAAAAGTGCCATAAAAAAATGTGAAAATCTCGTGATTTTGTTGAAGATTTGTGTTATTAACGGATTCGTGTGAATTTATTTAAATAGTCCCGCTAATCTCAGTTTAATGGCCAGTGGGTGGACACATTGTAAAATAGCTACTTAGTATCCAGCCAATAAACTGGGATAAAAAACAAATCGATTTAAAACAAATCACGATGTGTTCCCACCAAACCAGCATAAGATCAACTCTTTAATTGTCTTTGTCATATTCCATTCCATGAAACTAGCCCCAAAGCGCCCTGGAAATGTACTCGCACTTATCAGTGCAATCATTTTATTGGCAAAAATTCAGTGCAACCCTGAAAAGTGCACTGTCCTTCGAACGCAAAAGTGCACGCCGGATTCTGTCATTCGTAAAATTAACTGAGACTCCATTCGCATAACTCAAGATGGTAATTTTTCCCTGTTAAAAATGCACCTAAAACTATAGAATTTTAACAAAAGCAGATAAAACTTGTATTTATCGTCGCAAAAATTGTTTTATTCCTCTACAAGCTGACAAACAACTGAAATGTCAAATTTTCCAAGCACTGGACTTTCTGCTCCGACAAAATCCTCAGGGCACTTTGGTGCTGAAATAGTGCGCCACAGTGCTGTCATCCAATAAAGTGCAAAGTGGATTGGGTTGTTGTCTTAGCTTCATCGAACGCAGAACAGGGAAAAAGTGAACACTGTGGCGCCATATGGCGTATTCGGGCTTTCATCGAATGAACCTATTGCCTCTCAAAAGAGAGTGATGATGACATTTCCTTGGAGAGAAAAAAGAGTTTCGTTACATAAATCCCTACACAAAAAAAACATGGGCAGTGTACAGGTGTAAGAAAACAGTGTAAATTTGCATAAAAGTGGTTGGCGAATTAGATCTAATAGGAAATGTATTTGTTATTACTTGCCGACAGGATTTAATCTCGAGTTTGTAGGAGAATAGTTGAAGGCTTATGTTATTCGTGTATTAGTGCTCGGTGGAGATTATAGTATAGTTTAAATCTCTTGTCGAGAGTATTTTATTTAGTGTAGTATAAAACTGCATTAAGCGGCATATGATTAGAAATAAAACCTGAAGTGTCTCCACCGGACAAAGATAATTATAAAATTTGATACGAATACTCTTTGTTGTCAATTTGTCCCTTAAAGGAGAGTAACAAAAGTATGGCATTTCAATTTTGTTGTTTAAATTCCAATTGAAAACGTATTTCTGGCAAATCTGTCTGTCGTGCGTGGACAATTTTGGTTTCCTTATTCGTGTCTCAAACTGTTGTAAAAGTGTGCGAAAAGTGTCATAAAAAGATATGTGAAAACTGAAAATGGTGACAGAGGATTACGAGGAAATTGATTACTAATTAGGATCTTGCCGGATGATATAAATTTATATAGCAAATATGAGAGTTTAAGGAGATTAGTAGATTTATATTATCCGCAGATCAGTATACGGTGGAGACACACTATTATAGAGTGTTAAAACCAAAATGTGAAATGGTGTGGAATACAGAAAAAGTTGTTTCTCTCCTCATACACCTGAATAGAATCGTGCTCAGGAAAATGTTCTTTTCAACAGTTGAAAATGTATGTTGATCGCGGGCGCGAATTTCTGTTCGGTGGAGACATAGAAGGTAGTAATAACGAGAAGATCTCACTTCGCATGGTAAATCTCAATATTTAAGGGCGATTTAATGAAGATTTGTGTTAATCGCGAACTAGTGCCTGGGTGGAAAAATTATATAAGACGCTAAGCAAATTTCATTTCATTGTTCGCTTATAGCAGTATGCAGGGGCAAACTCTGGCAAAAATTGTAGCGTTGCGAAAAGTAGTGGTTCAAACTCCTTTTTGTCGTGTCGTAATATGTTTGAAAAACTCTTGAAAAGCATGGTAAAATATGATGATTCGCATTAACTGTCTGGGCAGTTAAAATAAGGATGACGGCGACCAATTTCGCCCTGGTGAAGTACATTGTACTTTTCTGCCTGTCTTTCGTTGTTTGGCATATCTGGACTCCACACCATCATTGAATGCTGTTTTATTTTCCTGCCTTGCTGTACTATTAAAACCAGGATTAATGACTTCTAAGAATTTTCAGTAATGCAGCTTGACTCGCAGTTTTCAAACTTTTCATAAAAATTTTTGCTTTTTGTTTACACACAGTTCGAATTCCTTCACTTCCTTCAATTTTTGGAACCCAACCGACTTCTTCGAAGATTATGTACGTTAAAATTTGCGACAGAGTCATGGCATGCAACAAAAGTTACATAATTCGCTTTCATCTTCTATATGCCATCCTGATATCAAATGACAGTGTTGTGCCCACTGTCATTCGAAAACCAACAATTTGATCTTCTTGTGATCAATTCCAGTAGCTCCCAAAAACCATTCTCAAGCAGCCTTCTAATTCTCCAGTTGCAAAGCTAGAGGAAAGCTAAGAATTATACCAACATATGGTTTTCTCTGGCGACTTTTCTTTTGAAGTCCTTCAAACAGCCAAAATCCTATTTCTGATGTCGTAAGACTCTCCGATGAAACTTTTAAAAGCCCATTGTTCTCGCTCGCCTGGGTTGCTGACGAATGCCCTTGCTCCACCGCTCTGCAAATTGTTTGTTCAACACTTAATCAGGTATAATGTCTCTGTGATTAGCAAATGAATGTCATAATGCATCACAGATTAGCTGAGATAATTAGATATTGCTCTTTGTTATGCCCATAACAATACGCAGAGTAGGATGAGGCATTGGATAATTGCACAGTCCAAGGAACATTTATAATACCGACCCCTCTTCGGATTAGAACGCACTTTACGTAAACCACATGCAATATTGGACATCAGATTAAAATTGAATATGAATACTTCATGGTTGCCTCTGTCTATCGATTTATCTTATCAATCAAATGTCACGTGACTTTGAAATCACTTTTAACTCCTTAAAGTGGAGGATTTATGCTGCAAGAGGTTTGCCACTTAAGTATGAGCTATGGTCCGACCTCATCATAGATGTACGGCGGAATTGAGGTGCCTAGCCAGTTTTTGGGCGGACGTTATAAGACTTTCAAAAATACGACTTCAACCCCCACAAAAAGAGTCACTCTTCCCCACACTAAATATTATAAGCAGAACCTGAAATGCTGTTTCAGTCACCACATGTTAGAGCAAAAATTAAGCACACCCATTTCGGCCTTCCCTTCTTTTTTTTCTCAAGTGCGAAGCTCAACTGCTGTCACTTATTCCGCCAGGCGAATGTAATTCCCTATATCCTCACTCGCTTGTGTTCGTATTGCCTTGTTTCTATCTCTATATAGACTCCTACGAAAACTGCTTTAATCAAGGTTTACCCTGTTTGGGATTATGCCGCATACCATATTCTTGTCATAGGGAATTAATGTATCACGGCGACATATTAATGCCTCAGCTCTATTGCTGTTGACTTACGAACTCAATTTATCTTCACGTGCACGACAATGACAACAACATCAAGACGAAAAAAGAAAAGCACATCCTGCCGACCATAGTAAAGCAGAAAACACACACACATTATTCCTGAGTTGACCCAAATCCGGGGCAAAAAAAAAAACCAAATTAACCTCATTCAAGACCAACACCCTCGCACGGCATACAATACTTATGTAATGCAAGGATAAAATGGCATCATCATCGTCGTCAACAGCCAGTGTCGCCTGCCCCCGAAAAAACCACCAGCGACATCGCATTCATCGACCGTCATCGTCAGCCCTCTCCAACACTGACACGAACGTGCCCCCTCTCCCAGTCCCAACAACACTGCACACCGATATGCTCAACGACTCTGGAGGAGTCAAGAAGTTATGAGCGGCGCGCATTGTTCCATGAAATACAAAATTAATTGGGGCGAAAGTTTTTGGCAAGCTCGGGGTATCGAACCGGAAGACTACCCTCAGCACAATAATAATGAAGTTAAAGTGCGGCAGAATGCACCTGCTGCTTATGTTATGCGGGCTTGGCTGGTGGCGGTGGTTTTCGGGGCTGGAGTTGGTGGTCCTTGATTGGTGTTGGGAAAGGGTAACAACCACACGAAAAAAATAAATGAAAGCGAGAGCAAAACATTTTTTTTTTATTTTTTTTTTTAACACCCATCATGCAAGGCTATATTTTGGTGTCCTTGAATTAAGGCATGAAATTGGAATTTTTTCTTATATAAAAAAAAAAAAACAGAAAATGTTGGAATAGTGGGTGAATAGCGAACAAAATTTGCATTCGAAGTCGTTGTATGTAGGTCAGGATCTGGATTGATGGATACCACCTTCCTTATTTAAAAGGTTTTAAGTGATTTAGTTTTAGATTAATGTTTGGAAATTTACCTTGCAGGGTTTGGATGAGGATTTTATCTAAGCGAAAGTATTTTGATCTGGCTAAGTTACGTGACAAAAATATCAATTAATATAATGGAGCGTCAGTAGCTATGTTTAATGATACTCTTAAATAGATCCTTAATATGTATTCAAAAAAAAAAAAAACCTTTTATTAATTCCCATCTTGTACAGAAAAATTTAAACCTCTATTGGGCAACCATTGTGGAGGTCTGTTTTTACGTTGATACGTCCTGTATGAAATACCGTGATGCACCCCTTCAGCAAATTTACGATGAAGATGCTTTTCAAAATTCCAATGAGGATTTCTAATTTAGCCTGCCCAGGTTGGTCGGGGTATTAGATCTGCTGCGGGAGAATCTCGGGAAGATTTTTTCGAAATGATTCTTCTAAGCCAGACTTCGTTGAATTCGATTCGAGCTATAGAGAGTTTAGAAAAGTTTTTGAAAAGTCTTTAACTGACTCCACAAGATGGCTGAGGCCCTATGAACGGTGTAGTTGCACAGACTTAAGCTAGAGACTCAGCCAATCACTTTCCATTAAAGCCGCTATGGGCCGGAGTCCAGTGCAGGATGATACGATTGTTCTTAGCAAGTTCTTGGATGACCATGAATGTTCGATGTTATGCCAGGTGATTCAAGTGCCTTAAGAGTTGTGTGGGTGTCCAAGAAGATGAAATGATTGTTCTCTCTCGTGGGTAAGAACATAGATTTAGTTTAATGCAAAAGTTAATGGTGGCAAAGACTTTAGTTTGAAAAAGGGATGAGCTTTTGCAAAGGCTAACAGAAGTGTCTACTTGAGACCGTCTCCCATGAATACCCTGTGTCCACTTTCGAACCTTCTGTGTGCCAGACAAGTACAAATCCATTTTCACGTTCATCCGCGACTTTCTTCCCAACTTTTTCTACAAGCCATATTCTGAAAGCATATCCTCGAGAGGCATGTTGAGTGAGTTTTTAAATATAAAACGTAGGCTAAAGTAAATGGCCGCCTTTATAGAGATGGGGGTCTAGGTTATTCGAATGAAACGATGAATAGTCTTAGTCTTGCCTCGTGTCCATTGGGATATGGTTTAAATAGGTGTAAGATCCAGACTGAAATGTAGCCATAGTCGGAGTGGAACGGAAAACACCTGTCATACCTGTTTTCGTACTGTTTTAACCATAGTGTCTTCCCTTCATTAGCCCACGAGCGTGTGTAGGTAGTATATGATCTGGAGACTTAGACCCCATTTGTTACCCAGATTTGACGTTCTATCTATGATCTACCGGTTCCATGCTTAGATTGGTATCCTATAACAATTTCGCGATTTACAAACTACTTACAAAAAAATGCAGTATACGATGAAATGAGTGTGCTTCTCGAGTGTTATGTATTTAAGTGGTTGTTTCCTGTACCACCGCATTTTTATAGTCAAAAGCGGCGGGTGTAAAACACCGCCACTGCATTTGAATGTAAAAAAACACCGCAAATTAATTGCGTTTTACTCCACAAACTCGCATATGGTTGAGAGGAAGGAAATTTCGCAACTTACAATCTGCTTACAAAAAAAACGTATGCTCATTTTGACCGATTGCGGTGCTAAGCGATCAAATCAGTTCCTATCAAATGAGTACCTTTTTTCAAACTCGAGTGTTATGTGTATGAGTAGTTGTTTTCTGTAATATCGCAATTTCAGAATCTAAGGCGGTGCGATTAAAATACCGCCACCGCATTTAAATTTGAAAAATACCGCCGCAAACACTGCAAATGATTTGCGTTTACGCTCCACATGTCGTTTTCTTATCATACTGGAATGATAGCTTCATTGCTGCGGATAATAATTTTGATAAAACTCTTCTTTTAGAGTAATTTGAACGAATAAGCACAATTGCGGTGATTTTCTTAGTAAAAAGCGGTGCCGCTGTTAAAACAGTCAACACATATCTATGCAAGTCATTATGTGTTTGCTGTCGATGCAATGGGGACACATGTTTTAAGTGGGATCAGTCGTAAAAAATGTATACGAATTATTTCGGTGCATCTTTGCAAGTTTCTGGTTTGATGAATAGTTATGCTGTCAAGGCCTGTTTTCAGGTTATCCCTGCGAAGTCTATAATCTCCTGTCCACACTATATAGTGTGCGGGTTGTCGAAGAAGATCTCATTTTCTCCGGTCTGTAAGAGGGCAACATGCTTTATTTTAGGGTTTACAGAGAGACGTTTTTTTTATACCATCTCTGAGTTCAACAAATACAGAAACAGATGCAACAACTGATAAATGCATTATATGAAATGATGCTTTCGAATTTATACCTAACAATTGAAGTAGATCGTCGGCGTTATCAATTTTTTGTCAATTGAAAAAGACCTTCAACAACAAAGGTCCATAAGAGAGGCGAGAAGACGCCCCCTTGAGGACATCCAGTGAGTGACGCTAACACTAGATTTCAACATTGAAATGAGTTTGGATTATTCTCCCAAATGATCCATCTGGGGATAAGGTTGTTGAGAGCCCTGTTGGTTGGGTCAAAACATGTATTATTGAAGGCTGCTTTAATGTCTACGAATGTCACAATACAGATCTCCTCACAATAAATGGCGTCTTCAATTTTTGGTTACTAAGTCATTAGGGGCTGACTCAATTGATTTACCTTGTGGTTGATAGGCATATTAAGACTCTTCAATGCTGTGTTGGTGTCTCGTCTTTCAATCAGTTTTTCCATGTTTTGATTCCATGAGTGATAGGATTTCTAAACTATTTCAAAACTATTCCTGCCTTTAGTAGGTATTAAACTGTTAGTTTCCGCAAAGCTTCCACAATGTGACCATAGGCCCGGCTAGAGTTGACACAGCTTGGACAAGATGGCGTATCTGTCCCTCCTATAACAGTTCCAGAAATGTGCCTACTCCTCCTGCTTAAAATTGCTTCAAGGTCCATTTGACGGCCTGTTTTCTCACAATTTTCCGCCTACCCTGGACGTAAGAGGGTCAAAAATGTTTGATCTAGGAAGCTATGTCTTAAGTTCTTCTGGGGTCGCTGGTCCAAGTCTGCTTAAAAGTCCTTACACCCTCAATAACAAAGGTGTCATTCTTAAGCTAACACTACATGCCACGACTAGCCAGACACAGGCAATTTGACATCACTTGAAATAGAACTTTCCAATGATGTATGCAACTGTTTTGTTATAACCTTCCCGAAATATCGTTGGCTCTTAAAGACCATCAATGGCATAAGAATAGCAACCACATGGGGTAAATTTAACATGACAGGGGTAGCAGAAAGGTAGCTTAAACAGCTGTCTGTCTTAGGAAATCCGGACTAAATGGGTTGCCTCCACAGATACTTCAGCAACGAACTACCTACCGTTTCGAGAAACTTTCTGTTGATGCAAATAATAGTTAAAAAATTCGCGCGAATCTTATACTATTATTTTCTTAAATACGTTTCGAGAAACTTTCTGTTGAAGAAAATCGTAGTAAAAAATTCAAGCGAATTTTATACTTTTATTTTCTAAAACACATTTGGAGGAACTTTTTGTTGAAGAAAATAATATTCGCGCGAGTTTCATGCTATTATTTATATAGCATATAGATATGCTGTACTTTTCCTTTTTTCGCGCGAATTTTATACTATTATTTTCTTCAACAGAAAGTTTCTCGAAACGTTTACCTACTATTATTTACTAAAATACATTTCGAGAAACTTTCTGTTTAAGTAAATATGTAATAGAAAAAAATTCGCGCGAATTTTATGCTATTATTTTTTAAAATACGAAAAAAGGAAAAGTACAGCATACTACAGCATACTAAAGTACAGCATGCTATTATTTATATAGCATATAGATATGCTGTACTTTTCCTTTTTTCGCGCGAATTTTATACTATTATTTTCTTCAACAGAAAGTTTCTCGAAACGTTTACCTACTATTATTTACTAAAATACATTTCGAGAAACTTTCTGTTTAAGTAAATATGTAATAGAAAAAAATTCGCGCGAATTTTATGCTATTATTTTTTAAAATACGAAAAAAGGAAAAGTACAGCATATCTCTATACACAAAACATGTGGGTGGGGCACAATTCCAAAAAATTTTTGTTAGGACTTATGTCCCACTAAGGTGAGACATAAAGCCAAAATAAAATTTTGGACTTATGTCCCATTGAAGTAATGGACTTATGTCTCCTGTACCTATGTCCCTGTGCCCTGGTTAAGATCTTGCCCAACGTACATTGACTTTCAAAAATGTTGGTGAACCAGTATCAAAGTGTTTGCCAGTAGGAACTTTTTCGACGATTAAAACGTTTGTAAACTTTTTAAGAAACTTTAGAAACCGAGTTTCTGAGTTAAGTTGAGATTTATCCCAGAAATAAGTTTTTCAATGAACCTGGATCTGGGGTTAATTTTGGCTTAACTCGCCAAATTTGATGAGTTAATTTCGTATCAACTCTGGAGAACAGTATGAACTTCTTTGAATATTTTATCTGTGTTCTGCGAAAAATGACATCTGGTAATAAGTTGAACTTCTTTTCCTTTGTTTTTCCTAAGTGAAATGAGAGTTGGGAGAGGCAATAATTTCGAGTGTTGAATATTTTGACAACTTTGTTGACGGATTTAACTCTGCACTGAAAAACTGCTCGCTGGGTTAACTCCAGATTCGTTTTGTTATAGGATTAACAGATCTTGGTTTAAGCTGGGCTTAACTCGGCACCAAGAAACCGTTCCTTATTGTTTTAGTGTAAATGTAAATTTATCGGGATAAAGAAATATACATTTGCGAGCAAAAAAAAGCGGGCCACCCATTGACTTCGATAGGGAGCTACCTTAAGTAAAAAGAGGTTTTCTACGGTTTTAACCTTGCCACTTGTAACCTTTATATAAGCTTGAAACCACTGGTGTTCAATGGGATTTAGAGCTCCTCGCTGGTCTTCCATAACTGGTATTATCACGTCTTTTACTGGAAAGCTGCTGCGACAGTATGTGCTCAAGCGCGGGCGCTTTGTCCAGAATCAGCATGAAAACTTTGCCCACGAAACCAGCAGATCGCATGACATGCTCCTTTAGCACCTCCTGAACATATAATCTGGCAGTCAGAGTGCCTAGGTGAGTCGAGTCGAGCTCCAGATCAACTTTGCCTTCTAAGAAATACCACCAGTAATAGTCCATGAACCCCCTTCAAATGCTACTCGTTATTCTAAATAAACCTGTGTTCAAAGATCATATCTCCAGATCAAAGATCATAGATTCTTAAGATCATATCCCTCCCGAAATAGTTGCTTGGCTACGGCCTTGCCCGAGCTAACAAAATGGGAAGAAAAGGCTACCGTGGCAGATGACGAGATTGCCGTCCATACTGATGGCACTAAGATGGACGTCGGATCAGGTGCAGGCATCATCTATGGAGTTGGCAGCCATAATCTGAGCTGCAACTGAACTGAAGAAACACAGGCTTGAGAACAAGACCATTACGATCTTCTTTGACAGCCAGGTTGCCATTTAAGCCATTGGCTCAGATGTGGTAAAGTCAAGCACTGTGAAGCTATGCAGGAGAAATTTCTAGACGAGATACCACTTGGTGAAACCGAGCCCAATGAGGGCAAAACCAAGTATATGCTGTCATCAAGAAAAGACACCCAACACCGACGTCTTGGAGAAAACATCACCATCGACAGCTATAGTTTTGAGGTAGTTAGGGACTTTGTCTACCTGGGTTCCGCTATCAATTCAGACAATGACACCAGCGCTGAAATCAAACGAAGGATAACTCTTGCCAATCGCTGTTTCTTTGGGCTAAGGAGGCAATAGCAAAGCCCTCTCTCGAGTAACTAAAGTGTCCATGTATAAGGCCCTCATCATCCCAGTCCTGCTTTACGGTGCAGAAGCATGGACCCTGTCAAAGGCGGATGAAAACACTTAAGGCTGCTTCGAGAGGAAAATTCTTCGAACGATTTACGGTCCCGTCTGCATAGACGGAGAGTGGAAGAGGAGATATAACATCGAACTGTACGGCTGTACAGCAATACCGACCTAGCCAAAAGAGTCAAAACACAACGTCTACGATGGCTGGGTCATCTAGAGCGGATGGACACCAACGCCCCGGCCCGGAAAATCTTCGAGTCCACACCGCAGGGACGGCACGGTAGAGGAGCACCAAGACTCAATTGGCGCACGCAAGTGGAAGGGGACCTCAGCCAACTTCGCGTGCGAAACTGGAGACGGCTAGCTAGAGACAGAGCTGGCTGGCGAAGCTTGTTGGCTGAGGCCCAGGTCCACCCCGGACTGTAGCGCCACCTTAAGTAAGTAAGTAAGTAAGTAAGAAACCGTAACTTTGTGCTGGGTGCCAGCTGCCAGGTCAAACCGATAAATAACCCGGGATCGAAGAAGCGGACAAGCGTCCAAGATGTGGGTCAGCGATGAATGCATCTCTTGCCCTGAAATTTAAAGAATTCTGCTGATAGCACGTAAGATAAAAACTGAATCCTTAGTAGAACACACCTACGTTTGAGAGCACTCGATACATGCAGACACACAAGGGAGCTATGGCTGATGGTTCACAAAATTAGATCAATTTCTATGTCATGGACAAGCCCAGGGCTTTGTCCTCAGGGCTTTGTCCTTGCCTATAGCCGCTCTGCGTGCAGCCTCAGGACGTGAGGCTGCACGCAGAGCGGCTATAGGCATACTGCACAAAGACTATTGCAAAAGCTTCAAGGATATTGAAAAAATTGAATCTGTTCGTCACTTGCTATGCGGCTGCCCTCACATAAACAGCATTAGGTCTTACGCCTTCAATGAGCAGAAGATCTAAGTAATGCGGATTCGAGGGACTTCAGAGATATGGAACTAAGAGAGCGCCACTTTGGCTTATAGCAGCGGCTTCTTTTCATTTCAGGTGTTAAGAAGGTTTCCAAATGGACACAATGAGTACAACTTTTGGTCTAAGTGAGCCATGACTATTGTCATACGTGCATCCCTCAACCTAACCTAAACCTAAACATGACAGGGATCCTTGGTAGACTAATATTTAAAATACTTAATTCAACTTTTACGACGGGCTGGCCACTTCAAGAATAAATAGTTTGCATTTTCCCACTTGCAGGGTCTAAAACATGAAAACCAAACCTTGATCGTTATCAGTATCAAGCTTCATTTGAACGTAAGCTTGTGTTGCGTTGTACTTACAACAAAATTGCATTACATAACCAAGCTCCTTCTGTTATCAGCACCGTCCTTGATATGGTATTTCCACAAAATCGCTCTGTCATATGTGCTATCGAAACGATATGTCGAAACAGTCTGTTCTAGATACCGAGCATGACTAAAAGCGTGGTTTGTTCACTTATTCACTGCGGTCGTTTCCAACAATACCCATAACATTTATGCTCTATTAATAGAAGGGAAAGTAATTATTCATAGCCACACCCGCATTTACATTATTCACTTCCCCGATAGCCTTCCGAGCCCCGTCGTCGTCGTCCGTGCTCCCAACACACTATATCAATGTTTGAACTTTGCAAGACTAATTGGTCTTGAAGAATTGAAATTCACTAGGTGATATTATGTAGAATATTCCAAGTATCGATCCATAAGCTGCCTGTGCCTGCCACCATGAGTGAGCCTAAACAACTTACACACAATGGATTATACATCACCAGGAACATCTGTGTTTGAGACATAATATAGCAATACTCGAAATATACACGTTTACGATTCTACACTAGAGTCCTCCCGCATAAATGCTGCGAATTTTGCATTCTTTTCATTAAGCTCATTCATTCCGATTCATGATCCACTAACCCTAAATGTGCCTAGTGCGGTAGATGTATCCCCAACTCTGCACTCGGAAGATGTACCTAAATACATGCGATGGAAATGTGAGATCCTCAGCAAAATGTGTTCATATATTTTCCAGTTCACTGAACCAAACTGTAAACAGGAAGAAAATCCTGTAAAATCCTCCGCCCCCAGCCGCCATTCCACCTGCCGATATTTGATTATCAGCACATTCGCAAAATTCCATCCGAAAAGGAGTAGGTGAACAACATTGCTGCCATGCACGCCCCAGCATCCACAGAATGAAATCCTGTGGCTTCCCAGTGAAATACAAATGAGAAGGACATATTGCCAGCGCGCCGCACGTAACCAAACATACACAAGGAGTGGCAAAAGCTGAGGGAGATCTCGGGACAGTGACGATAGTAACAACGATGGCGATAATGATGATAGCGATGATGCCATAAACATCATAATATTTCCTCATCATAATGATTAGCCACTGTCACCCACTCTGGGTAAGAGGGGCTGTGTGGGTGTGTGTGCTCAGGATAATCAGGATGTATTGTGCGCCAGTGTATAAAGGGTTACTGCTGATGATGTTCGCCTCGTTCGCCAAAAATAGACTCACCCAAGACCACACGGCGAGTGGGATGGTTCAGACAGTACAGAGGACAATGATTGCCTCCCTCGACCGGCCAAGAGCAAAGGCCAAATGAACCCTGATCCGCAAAACATATGTTCCACTCCTTCTCTCTGTCAGCACATCGACCGCTTCGAACCCCGCAAAAAACCCCAAAGCACACCACAGGCGGCTCCACGCCCCCCCACCCGGCCACCAAAAATATACGAGCGTACGTGCGGGCACAAACTCATAAATTGCATCCTTGAATTTGTCATCGGAGTTAGCGTTGGCATTGTGTTATCCTTCTTCGCTTATGCATGCACATTCGGGTCTGGCTTGATGTTGCCTGATGGTGCTGTTGCTGTTGTTATTGCTGTTGTTGATCTCTGGCTCAGAATACAGCCCGTATTTGTGTGGCGACTATACTGAGCCATTCCCCAAGCCCCCCACGGCTGAACGGGGGTTCTTTCTTCTTCATATTTTGATACGGCCGGGGTATACAATTGCTTGTCCAGTGTCCCATGTATTCACAGGATCATTTCGAAGATTCAAATGTATCCGCATGCGGAAATGCTGCACACAAAGAGTATATGCAGGCAGGATATGTGTGTGCTGCATGGTATGCCGGGGGCGACGCGACGGTGCGCTCCAAAGGGGGAACAACATTTGCGGAATATGTTTCCGAATTCATTGACTTTTTGTGCACCGCACAGTCCTGTGAAAATTGTGGAAATATTTTTGCATCAAGGAGTCAAGCGTTCAGTGGCACTTTAACACACAAAAAAAGGATACAATCACAAAGAGGGGTGGAGGACGGGGGGATGAAATGTATAAAAATTAAAAGTGGAATATTACGGAGAGCCGGCGGCGGCAAGAGGAGTGTTTTAATTGCTTATATGTTTCAGGGTGCAAACGAGTGTACACGACTCTGTCGGTTGTTGCTTCTGCGGAATGCAAAAAGATGTGCAGTTGCAGTGTATCCTTTTGTTTCTTTTCGCTTGTTGGTTGGGTTTTCTTTTTTAACCAAATTAAGGACCATATGAGTGGGGAATTTAATTAGTCTCTGAAGATCTTTCGGGGGTGTTTTGATTTTAAAATAAAATTTTTGGGTTCATTTTTAAAAACGAGTTCTTCCAAAAAAGTGGTCGGTTAAAAGTGAGGCAAAGTGGGCTGCCTCTGACAGCAGTATAAACTGGACATTGATCTGTCACTGCGATGTGTCAATACAACATTGTAGATCGCACCATAGTTCAAGTTCGCCAACTGCCACTCGAATTCCATGCAGACTGTTTGTAACCCTGGTGCTACCTACAAGACGAAATTTGACTTCGGTTGCTCGATGTTTATAATCTTTATAAGTACTCATCTTGTCAAGCGACAACCTTAATAGAAATATCCTTAATCTAGAGGATTGAAAACTCGTGCGTTTATAAACTCCTGATGCCTTTTCGGCAACTATCATAAGGCAACCTTATGTTGAATCCTGATGTTCAGTGTTCACTATTCAATGATTCAAAACATTCTCAGTCCTGCTGCGCCTGCGGCCGATTTTTCCACATTGAATTTCGAGGAAAAATCGGCCAAGTGGTCAGTTAATGTGGTATATTTTTGATCCTTTCCCTTAGACCTACCACGGTGTCCTCCTGAATCCAATTGTATTATGAAAAGCCTATTCGGGTAGCTCATGAGAAATCTAGGAAATGCTTTCACCCATATTTTTCCTCGTACATTTTACCCCTTGTTTTGATTTTGGGTCCCTTTCTAGGTGCTGCCTTGGTAAACTGGCCTTAAGGGCCAGAAAAATCCTTTCTTTGGAACTTCTTCAAAGATTCGTTTCATATTCAAGGCACGCTCTGAATAAAATAGATTTCTTTCGGTTTAGCTTCCACAGTGCTTTACGAATCCGTATGAGCACATTTTTCAAGTTGTCCTAACTTAACAAACTTAACAAACTTTCCCACAACGATGGTATCTCCCAGGATCTCGAGGCAGGGTTTTCATATATTAGACCATGCGAGACATGTTCCGTTACCATAAACTTTTCAAATTTTCAATGCCATGTCAGCCTGTCAACCTGCTTCGCCAATGAAGGTCGTTTACTGACAGTTGGGTGAATTAGTCTGATGGAGAGTCTAGGCGTTTCTGTACTTGGTAAGATCGACCATAATCTTCGTCACGCAAAGTTGTGAAACGTTTATGGGTGTTTTGCTACCGCTTACTGCTCTGGATTTAGCTCATAGTGTCCAAAGACAGTCTCCATTTATCAAATTTTGTTGTAGAGGCAGGACTTTTTTTATAATATGCTCGTGACCAAGGGGATATGATTACCTTTAAAATGCGTAGCAAATCGCGAGCGGAAATATTTTGGGTATAGAAAAGGTAAAAGAAGAAAGTAATTCTCAATCCAACACGAACGTTGATAAGCCAAACATGAAACCTCTGCACAGAAACACCAAAGCTTACCCCCGCAAGTGTTATATGCCTTTGAGAAAACCAATAGTATAACGAGCAGAATATTTCATAAAAACATCTGGCACACATCTAATTGTTGCCATTCCATTTGCATATTGGAAGAGAAAAAGGTGTTTTGAATTCGGCCGACCCTAACCTGGGTAACAGACGCCGACGAGCAAGGCGCTCATTTTGAGACAGACGCTTCTGGATTTTTCGTTTGTTGCTGTTTATTGTCCGCCCCGGATATTTTCCATTTTGGTAACTACCATATCTAGTAAACATTCCCCTATCCGCCACCTGGTGAGGCCCGACTGGTGACCAGCAACCCCAGAAGGAAAGGACTTGCAGATTTTGCAAGTAGTTATCACATTGGTGTAGTCTTAAGAGTGCCGCTCGCATTGAAGTTCCTTTCGGAATTATTTGTTCCGAAAGGAACACTTCCCAAGTAACAGAGTTACGTATACAGCACCACATCATAAAACCTAAGGTTCTTGAAGTTGGTTTTATACTAGCAACGGGGCCTTTAACAAACATCCTTGAGGCTGATTTGACACTGTATAGAACTTTGTTTCCGGTGCAAAAAGGGTTCTACTTCGGGCTTTTATAGAACTTATTTGACAGTTAATAAATCTTCAAAAGAATCTGTAGTTACACACACTTTCATGGTGTTCATCTATTACTTTAATGGTGTGGTTTTTCTTTTACTTGGGTATACATACATTCTTATCTTACTTTTTAAAAGTGTTGATGTTTTTGCACAAATAAATTCGTTCATATTAAATAAGGTGATGAAATTAATCAGTAAAAAGAGTATATCTATTAAGCAGAAAAGAAGGTGCGCATTGAATTTCTTCGAATGCGCTTCTTGAAATATTAAATATAACATAAAAGAAAGAATGTAAGGTTTAATGTAGAGCCCACATAACACCAAATAACACTTTAGGTTTTCTGAAGTTACCTTTTTAGAAACTTATAGTTCTATTTACCACAGTCTAGCTTCGAGTAGAACTTTTTTAAGGTTTTGTGTTTTCTGTCAAACATGGCGCTTATTTTTTAAGGGTTACCATCACTCTCTTTTCTTTTATTCTATACGTTAGCTTCTGTTTCCTATATTAGGTAGTTTGACTATTTGTAATTATTGACACGGCAGGCGTTAATTGAAACGTATTTTTTATTGGATGTTTTATTCTTATTCATTGGATGCAATAAATACCTCAAGAGTATTGAGTTTTAACTCCAAGAAGGACAGCTTTGGAACTTCTGCCTTAAAAGTGGGCATGTTAGTGAGCTGATAAAATACTTAGGCCTAGAATGCCCAAACATAACTTATTTGACCAGCTAGCCCATAGAAAAATTATAAATTTAGATTTAGATTTATTCATATCTTCTATCCTTACACAATAAGATACATTATCTTTTTTAAAGTGAAAGGTTCAAATGAAAATAATGAAAACAATTGAGAGCATAGCTAAAATAAAATTAACAAATTGTAAACTCTTGCATTAAATCTTAAAGAAAACTACATAAGTTACACTAGAAAAAGGAATAAATCAATAAATAATTAAAATTAAAATTTAAATTAAGTAATATTCTTCCCATTTATTTACAAGTACAAAGATATGAGAAGCACGAGTGGATAGCGGCATGTATATCTGGATTAAAGTTCGAGACCACATAGTGTTTATTGTTTATTGATTTGACTAAAATTCTAACAAATCTTTTTTAAATAAACTAACGTTACCTGACCCACGCAAACTTCTTGGCAATAAGTTTCATAATCGAATGGCATTAATAAAAAACTGACTTTCGGATGCAAGACAAGTGAATCGAGGGTTTATTATAGCATGAGTACGACTTTAGGTAGCAAAAGCAATCCGTTCAAATATATATGGTGGTTGATGTGAGGTTAGTATACGAAACAACAAAATAAGAGATCTAAATTTAAGAATATTAGATCTACAATGGAGTTTATATGGTCCTCCCAGCTTAGCGTTAAGTTAATAAAAGTGAACAATTACAACAATCTACAATTCTACAAGCATTATAATAATGGCTGACAACAATATAAGCAACGATACGCTCGGTTAGTTTTTTAATTAATGTTCCTGGAAAAAATGGCAAAAAAGGATGAATAAAAATGTAAACTAGTTAATTAAAATTCATATTCTATTCATTCTATTAAAAATGTAAAATTCTTATATCTGAATATTTTTTCTTAAAATGTTCTCAGAACAATTTCTGTAAATTACATTGTTTTCTATTTTATGACATTTGACAACACGAGCGGCCGGTCCTGTCTATGAAGGTTTTTCCTACCCCCCAAAAAAAAAAAAAAATCTGGCAACCCCCAAGTGCTATATAAGAGTGAAAAGTAGTACTTCGGATGTGTCAAACCTATGGTGTTAGAAACAGTTGCTATAAAGGTCTACACAACCTGCGCTATTGAACCTAGCCCCTTAGCACTTATATTATAACCTTATAACTTCCGTGCTAGGAACATTTATAGTACCACGTTTACGAAACTTATGGTGCTAGAACTTTTAGTGCTGTAAATAAATAAATAAATAATAAATAATAAAATAAGGTGCTGTAAACGTTTCTATGACCAATTTTATAAGTAAATAACCTTCGCACCAATGGTACGAGAACGAAACCTGGCAAAACCATTATTACTACTGAAGAGCATTTTGAACAGCATTTTGACCAAACCAATGCTTATAAGGTTCCAGAGTGTGCTACTTGGGATATGTACTCTTGCTTCTGCTGGGGGAAGAAGTCGGTCTTAGAGCTCTCTCTCCAATCAAGTTTCTTTTATGAATCTAAGGATGAGAGCTGGCCCTTGTGATGTGATTTCCTCAACTGATAAGTGGTGTTTGCCCAAATATTTTAGTTTTTTGTGACTTAGTGCCCCACCGGATCAAAGCTAAAGATCAAAGATATTCTGGGTTTTCTTCGGTCTCATCAAAGAATCTGCAAATACCTTCCTCAGTTATCCCCATTTTCCGATAATTTTTATAACCCAGCCACATCTGTTTTAGAAAATTCTCTTTCATATAAGTAACCGACACCTATTTTTCTCAAAAGCGGTACGCATAACTTTATTTACTCATCAGTTTGAAGGTATATGCATTTGGAAAATTCCACTGTTTTTTCAAAAATATCCGGGGTGGACAAAGTCCAATAATCAAAATCACCCTCACGTCAAAAATTTATGGATGGGAGCAATCTTTCGTTCATTTCTTGTAGTTTTAAGTTAAATTTCGTACTTAGATATATTATAGTACCAAATTAAATAAATATCGTAACATGGAGTGAAGTGGAAATACTAGCGGACGAAAGTGCTCTCTCCATCTGCGCAAGAAATCGCTCTCATTTGAAAGAAGTGTACCATCCTTGAATTTAACCTCCTTCCTCTGGGCCGGTGAATAGTCTGCCAAAATGTCTTGTTTGCAGATCTGTAAATGTGCTCCAATCTCTCGCCGAACTTTTTCCATGACTGTTCCTTGGCTGTTCTGACTGCCGAATTGGAAGTTCTTCGCACCTCATTGTACCGGGCTCGAGTAGTTGAGTTTCTACATTGGATCCACACAATGTAGGCTCTATTCTTCTCCCTGATGGCTTCTTGAATTCCAGGCGTTTTAAGCCACGCAGTTCTTTTCTCACCACCAGTCGCTACCCCAAGCCGCTTCACTCCACAGACATTTTCTGCAGAGGCAATGACTGCCGATAGAAACAGCTGCCATTCTTCCTCTACATTCAAAAGGTCAGTTGGAATTTGTTTAAACTTCTTCGAAACATGCTGTGCGAAGCTCTCTCTGAAGTCAGAGTCAGAATCCTGCAACCATTCCCACCGCATGCGCGTCACCAATTTTGGTTTTTCGCTTGGGTGGCAAAGGAATACTGTCACTGAAAAACAATTTACACAGCACTAAGTGGTGATCAGTTAACAGATCAGCTCCCGTGAAATCTCGAACATTACAAATCATTCTTTGAGCACACGATGCTACGAAAAAAAATCAATCAGTGACTTTTGATTTAAACTGTGCCTGTACCATGTGTATTTGTGCACGTCTTCCCTCCGTTCCTGTTTAGTAACAAAACTTCAGTTAGGAAAATCCAAAAAATGCCGATTCAATGTATTAAATACAAAAAAATATATTTTTTTCTCTATAGTTTTTTCGCTGGTAAGGAAAGGAAACATACAGGAACGGGATTTTTTCATTTTTTAAATTTGCCCTAATTTAGGTTGTATGTGGTTTTTCACTCTCCTGTTAAATTCGTCAAAGTGCACTTAGCAGTTATTGTATTCTTGATTGCTTGCGGGCCCAGGAGTAATCAACTCCCCCCCCTCCCCGCCGCCCATCTTGTCCTATTTTTCTACCATCCAAGGATTAAAAAAAAACTTGTGTACCACTTGCTTCCCAAACAAAGCTGGAAGGTACTGGATACATTTATAAAACATCTCTAAAACATCTCCAAGGTCAAATGTTCCAAAAAGCGTTCTTTCTGATTCTGCTTTTCTAGCACTTTTTCGGAAAAAAATTGCGAAAATTTATAAAAATCTGGTCAACTTGAAACAGACCAAACCTCAGGTTTCTTTACAAAATCGTCTGTGACGGTGTCAGACATCATTATGACGTTAGGAGGTATGCTCGAAAGTTCGAAATAGTGCTTAATGAAGAGTCAAAGATGACTTTTAGCGCTTATTTCTTAAATGCTTATAAAACCGCTTCTCCTTTTATCTCATACAACAGCGATAGAAGTGGATCGCAGTGGGGTGCCGTGGCGTAGTGGTTAGTGTGTGTGCTTACTACGCCGGAGGTCTGGGTTCGAATCCTGCCATCGTCACCTGAAAAAAAAGGCTTGTTCTTTTTCACGGTCACCACCTCCGCGAGGGTCTGACAAGCCCTCCGAGAGTATCAATTGGATTGAAAAACTTCTCACAGTGCCGTTCGGATTCGGCAAAAAATTGTAGGTCCCTTTGTATGTAAAAGAAATTAACACGCCAGCATACATTGTTGAGAAGTTGGCCCTGGTTCACCTCGAGCTGTTGCGCCACTATATTAATTTTTTATTTATATAACAGCGATAGAAACGTTTTGGCGTATACCTTGCCCAGTTTTATGACTAACTACTGCAGACGACAACGTTATATTCTTAAGCACAATCAAAACATATTTATGACTCTACTCACACTCTGTAATCACTTTGCAAAAATATTCCAGGAGGACTTTAAAATCGTCGATAACCATCAGCGGGTGTGTCAAAAGTTTTCCATCACCCCAAACGTGGAAATTTATTAAATTGTGAAGTTATCGTCTTACTATTGATTTATTGCACTTAATTCATAGCAACCGTGTGCTTATTTAAGCCTATAATCTTCCAATTGTCAGATTAGTAAGATTGCTGAAATAAGAGTGGATATTATTAGTGTAAAACTTGTTGTAAAGTGGCTTACAATAAACTCTTTGGCGCTCAAACGAATTCAGGACAGAATGTCTGCTAAAAATAACTGTAGCTATACTCGGGGCTTCCGTAAAGCTTTCCATGCGACGATAAGAGGGTAGTCAAGATAAAATAGCAATAAAATATCATTATCGCACTAAACATGATTAATTGCTACAAAATGAACTAATCGCACCTGTAAATTTAGTGTTGCAGCTAATACATATAATGTTGTTCGGTTTTGTATGTGCCTTAATTATGCAGAGAGAGCAAGAAGTGAGGCTATGGTGCCAGATGGTAGTACCTACATGAGACCAACAATCGTAAGGTCCTGTCTTCAATTCCAGATCAAACTAACTATTTATTTCTTGTACTATTTTTGTCAACATGTTCTGTCAAGTTTATTGTTATTAGAGTATAACTCGTAATTAAGGTAAAAGTTGCAGGATTTTACCCTACCGGTGAACCTCACATTTTTTCGGAGTTGCTTAACCCCTTACAGGGTACCGAAGATGGTATTCCCCCTGCTGACGAGACGACGTGTTAAATGGCTAACACGTATCATTAAGGTGGGCCTGGGATAGCGGAACACAAGTAGCACACTCTGTGGAACCTTATAAGCATTGGTTTTGCAAAGTTTCGTTATCGTACCATTGGTGCGCAGCTTATTTATTTGTATTTGTATTTTTTGAATAATATAATTTTCACATTGAGATTAACCTTATAAGGTAGTGGAAGCCTTAAAATAGGTAAGTTTACAAAACTAACGCATGTATGAGAATAAAGAGAGATTAAGCTTACATAAAAAATAGAAATAAATAAATGAATGAAAATGAAAATAATTATATATTTAAAAAAAAGTAAGAAGAAATTGACGTAATGTACATGCGAAACAGTTCAAAAAGATTTTAAAACGTTGACACATAAATTAATAAATAAATAAATAATAAAATTTTCTAACACTATACTATCTGTCCAAGTATCTTAAAAGTAGATGCCTAAAATGTTTTGTATTTCTGACTTCTCTAAGCTCACGGGGTGGGGAGTCCCACAGGCGAATGGCATGAACGAAGAATTGCCGCTCGGACGTCAGGCAAGCACGTTTAGTTTGGATCAAAGCAAAGGTTCTTTGCGATCGAGGGAAAACTAATCTGTTGTAAAGGTACTCAGGTTGACGAGACTGTATGATGTCATGCAAACAAGATAGAGATCGAAACACTAACAGGTTATCAAACGTACAGCCAACGATACGTTTTGCAAAAACGGACACATGATCATACTTATGGAGTCCATAAATATATCTTGCAATATTGTTATACGTTACATTAAGTTTCTTTTTACTGAGACAGTCGACTTTACCATAGATCTCGCAGCCATACAATAAAATGGGTAGTAGAAGAGTTTTTGCTAACATTTTTCTTATACTTATGGGAGTGAACATCTGAGTTTGCCAAAGCATAAGGAGCCCACCATAAACCTTACTCAAGTATCTAACTCAAGTCTTATAGGTGGTAGAGAAGACAGGTTTTGTGTTTTCCTATAAATGACGAGAGCTTTCGATTTCGCAGGGCTTTAACACAAAAAGTTATTTTGGGCCCAGTTAAGAATGTCTTCTAACTCTTTATTAATCGAGTCGACTACTACGTCTAAGTGGCTTATATTCCCGCTCATGGTCAATTGAACATCGTCGGCATACAGGTGAATAAGACACCTTTGGACAGTTTGTGATAGGTCATTTATGTATAAGGAAAAAAGAATAGGTCCAAGAATATATCCTTGGGGAACACCACACGGAACCTTGGGAAAATCTGAAGTTTTCTTGTCGACCATAACACATTGCTCTCTGCCTACTAGGTAGGAATCAATTAGTTTTGTAGACTCTATAGAAAAGTTGAACAAATTTTGAAGTTTTTGGCATAGGAGAACATGGTTTACAGTATCGAACGCTTTTGAAAGATCTAGCAATATTAGGAAGGTTGCATGCTTTTTGTCCAAGGACTTCCTAATGTCGTCAACTACTGACAGTAATGCAGTTTTTCAACTGTGCTTAGGGCGAAAACCAGACTGACAATTACTAAATAGCTTTTTCATTGATAAGTAGTTTCGTATTTGTTTCAAAATTACTTTTTTAAAGACTCTACTCAGGAACGGCAGAATCGCGATGGGTCTATATCATCATTACCTTTTTTGGGGATAGGGACGATTTTTGCCTTTTTTCATTCAGTCGGATATTCGGAGGTAGTAATAATGGTATTTGCCCGATCCTGAAGAAAGGAGACCCTCTGAGTTGCGCCAACTACAGAGGCATAAGTCTTCTTAACATCGCATACAAGATCTTTTCTGCTGTACTGTGTGAACGCCTGAAGCCGTTTGTCAACAATCTGATAGGCACATATCAGTGTGGCTTTAGGCCAGGAAAGTCCACCATCGATCAAATATTCACACTGCGGCAGATCTTGGAGAAAACCCAGGAATTCCAAATCGATACACACCACCTCTTCATCGATTTCAAGGCCTCGTATGACAGCATCTATAGAGACGAGCTATATAGCGCAATGTCTAGTTTTGGCATCCCTGCCAAACTCGTCAGTCTGTGCAGGATGACGATGGAAAACTCACGCTGTTCCGTCAAGGTCGGCAAAGACCTCACCGACCCCTTTGATGTCAAAAAAGGATTTAGACAAGGCGACGCGCTGTCATGCGACTTCTTTAACATCATACTTGAGAGAATTGTGCAGAACTCTCGCGCCAACACCAGAGGTACAATCTTTCAAAAATCCGTTCAACTACTTGCATACGCAGACGACATTGACATAATCGGTAGAACAAAGCGTGATGTCAGTGAAGCCTTCGTGAGTATTGGGACGGAAGCGGCGAATATGGGTTTAGCATTCAATGAGGGCAAAACCAAGTATATGCTGTCATCAAGAAAAGACACCCAACACCGACGTCTTGGACAAAACATCACCATCGACAGCTATAACTTTGAGGTAGTTAGGGACTTTGTCTACCTGGGTTCCGCTATCAATTCAGACAATGACACCTGCGCTGAAATCAAACGAAGGATAACTCTTGCCAATCGCTGTTTCTTTGGGCTAAGAAGGCAATTGAGTAGCAAAGCCCTCTCTCGAGCAACTAAAGTGTCCATGTATAAGACCCTCATCATCCCAGTCCTGCTTTACGGTGCAGAAGCATGGACCCTGTCAAAGGCGGATGAAAACACTTAAGGCTGCTTCGAGAGGAAAATTCTTCGGACGATTTACGGTCCCGTCTGCATAGACGGAGAGTGGAGGAGGAGATATAACATCGAACTGTACGGGCTGTACAGCGATACCGACCTAGCCAAAAGAGTCAAAACACAACGTCTATGATGGCTGGGTCATCTAGAGCGGATGGACACCAACGCCCCGGCCCGGAAAATCTTCGAATCCACACCGCAGGGACGACGCGGTAGAGGAGCACCGAGACTCAGGTGGCGCACGCAAGTGGAAGGGGACCTCAGCCAACTTCGCGTGCGAAACTGGAGACGGCTAGCTAGAGACAGAGCTGACTGGCGAAGCTTGTTGGCTGAGGCCCAGGTCCACCCCGGACTGGAGCGCCACCTTAAGTAAGTAAGTAAGTAAGTAATAATGATATTGAAAAGGTTGGTAATGTAAGGTAAGATGTATGGAAGGAGAAGATTTAAAAACCTGGGATCAAAATCGTCCGTAAATCTGGTGCTATAAACGTTCCTGGCACTGAAGCTATAAGGTTATAAGTGCTGAGGGGTTAAGTTCTATAGCGCAGCTTTTGTAGACCTTTCTACCACCTGTTTTCTAACACTATAGGTTTGACACATCCGAATTACTACTTTGCACTTTTATATAGCACTTGGGGGTTGCCAGCTGTCATCCAATAGAAAACAATGTAATTGACAGAAATTGTTGTGAGAACATTTCAAGCAAACATTAAGATATAAGAATTTTACATTTTTAATAGAATGATATGAATTTTACTAGCATAGATTTTTAGGGTGGAAAAATATATCATACACAAAAATTTGATTTCTAGATAGTATTAATTAAAAAGCTATAAGACACTCGAAATGCCCCAATATAAGCAACGAAAAAGAGCGAATCGTTTCTTATATTGGGGCCAGCCAAGATTATAATGCTTGTAGAATTGTAAATTGTTGTAAATTTTCAGCTGGTCAAATAAGTTAGGTTTAGGCATTCTTTGTCCAGCACTTAAAGATTTTTATAAACTCACTGACATGCCCACTATTAAGATAGAAGTTTAAAAAGTATCCTCCTTGGAGTTTAAAACTGTTAAGGTATACCTAAACTGCATTCATGGATAAGACTAAAACAGCCTGTAAAGAATACATTTCAATTAACGTCTGCCACGTCAATATTTACAAGTAGTCAAACCACCTCTAATATAGGAAACAGAAACCAACGTATGCCACAAAAGTAAAGAAAGTAATGGTATCCCTAAATAAACTACAGAAAACACAAAACCCTATGATAGTTCTTCATGAAGCTAGACAGTGCTACATAGAACCCAAAGTTTCTAAAAGGTAAAGCAGAACACCAAAAGTGTTACAATTGTGCTATGTGGGCTCTACATAAAACCTTGCACTCTTACTTTTATTTTATATTTAATACTTCAAAAAGTGCATTGTTTCTTTTCCTTCTATTTTAAAAAACCATTCAAAGAAATAAGATGCGTACCTCAGTTCTTGCTGATAAAATGCACTCGTTTTACTCATTAATTTCATCACCACTTAATATGAACGAAGTTATTTGTGCAAAAACATCAACACTTTCAAAGAATAATGTAGGAAAGTGTGTTTACCCAACTAAAAGAAAAACCATGACAATGACAAATGACAGTAAAAGGTAAACACCATGAAAGTGTGTGTACCTTACATATTCTTTTAAAAGTGTATTGACTGTCAAATAAGTTTTATAAGAGCCCGAAGTAGAACCCTTTTTGCACCCAAAATTAAGTTCTATAAAGTGTCAAATCGTCCCTATAGGGGTTTTGTAAGGGGCCCGTTACTTCTATAAAACCAACTTCAAGAATCTAAAGTTTTATGATGTGGTGCTGAAAACGTTTCGCTGGCTATAGCAAGAGCTTCTGTGTTACTTGGGCTCCCAAGAGCGTATACCTATTTGGCAGTGAAATTGAATAACCACCTGGGATATTACTTCCGTTCGTTTTGTCCATTGCATGGTTTGTATGGATGCATACGGAGGGTGGATTTGAGTCGCCTCTTAAAAAGGGCATGCCTTACATTCAAACCCCTACCCGAAGGGGGATTACTTACATATTAAGTAATTTTAATTTTTTTCTGCTAATTAAGACTGGACTGGACAGCTAACTTTCCAGTTCTAAGAATTCCAGAATGAATCTTTAAACTAAAACTTTTAAACGCTTTGGCCACCCGGGCCACCTACTGTGCAGATGTACCTACCTATCTTTTAGGTGGGTACAGTTGCCAATCTCAGATCAAACCGTTGCCATAGAGAGGAACTGGTGAAACGATAGATCTAGTTAGCTATTCTAGTCAAACTCAATCAAAAAAGCCACTTATCAAATCGACAAATAGGTGAGAGCCTACTTATGCATCCATATACCTACCCACTCCATCAAACCAAATATAGCTCGATAAGATCTCCGGGTGTCATGGGTTAAGGAAACGGAGACATAGCATAGAAGGTATTTAATACTGTGTCAAGTATACCCAAGCTTTAAATCACCCTAAATGTGTACCCATACAACAACCGACAATCAAAGGTGCTCCAACCAATAAGACAACACAGCTTAGGTTAGATAGGTGCCTACCTATAGATAGGATATGGCGTTTTCATGCAACTTCAACCCATTGAAATGGGGCATAAACCTCAGATATCACTTTCAAAAGACAACACACGGCAAAGACCATAGGTAGGAGCTTACCTACCTCCACCAACGTCTTTTATTGATTTTCTTTACTTTTTTTCTTCAAAGTTTCGACTTCACTTTGCCGGTTCTTTTCTGTTGCGGTTTGCTACACTTTTGTTATTTTTATTTAAAATGTCATTCGTTCATTGTGTCTGTCGTTTTTCTTCTTTTCTTTTAATTCTCTCATTCCCATTATTCACTCTAATTTTGTATCTTTTCCATTGCGATTTATTTCTATTTGCCTTTGTTTATTGTATTTGTATCACTCCTCCAACAGCAGCCGGTGAAAGGTGTTTTTACTTTTCCGCTTAGAGCCACACATAGATATAACTTAATACATATTTACTCACTCCTTTCGGTATGATTCGTTCCTTTTTGTGTTTTGTATAGAAATACCGTTGAGGCACAACAATACAAAGAAGAACCATTCGAAAGAAGAAACCGTAAAAGACGGTGCGGCGAGGCGGCAGTCCAACTGGAAATGCCCTCCAATTCCAAACGTTATTTTTATATTTTCTTATTAGATCAATCACGTGTTGATAATGGGATGGGGGCGATGGGAATCCCTATGCGTATGGATACAAAATTCCTGTCGCAGTTCAGCAACAGTCCTGTCCCGCTATAAATGAGTTTTTCTACATTCTTTTCCCTTCTCGGGAAAAGTCTATTTTTGTCGATTATGGAAGTTTGGGAGCAGCGTCGTTGGGCTATAAAACAGGGAACAGGGAAAAATGCCCAAAACAACCAAACCTTAACTATCTCTATACTATGCATGCACCCTGCCTTAAGTGTGTGTGAGACCGAGATGTTCTTTTTTTCTCTTTTTTGCCAGTTGCTGTTAGAGTGTGCGTGCTTGTAAGAGATTTACAAGGCCAATAAGATTCTCTGCACACCACGGATTGAGTGCGAAAGCAATTCACCTCACTCAATCTGTGGGTAAAAAACCACTCAATCCATTCTGAAGCAGAAAGCAAATCTAATTAGCTTTAAAATTCACTTTCGAAAATATGTTCGCATTAGACCAATTAGACGAGACGGATTTTTGGCGAAATTTTGTTTTTAATTGACTCAATTAGAGTATCTTTACTAATCAGATACAAAACTGTACTCATTGGCATTATCTGACAGCATCACGGTGCGGTGAGAGAAAGGCCGTCGAGTCTTATTGACAAAAAACAGGTTTGTATACTTCTTTTGTCTTATTTGAATAACTTTTAAGAACGAAAAAATAACACTTAAAAAAACCAACGTGGTTGAGGATGACGAAGACGATCGGATAGAGAGAACTGACAAAGACGAAAAAGCCGGTTGCACCATGCTGACGATACTATGATGCGTAGTCTGCAGTGTGTAGATCGGCGCAGAATACTCACAAAGTCACTTCTCCACCATCAATCGACCGGCCAAGCCGGGATGGGTTATTTTTTTTTGTGTGTGTTTTTGTTGTATCTTTTGGCAGATGTTGGATCTGGATGGTGATAATAATGATGATGAGTCTTCTCAAGTTTCTTCTTTTGGTGTTACGAAGACCACCGACGACACGTCTTGGTTTTTGCTCTTTTGGTTAGCGAAAAAAAAATGTCGCTTTCGGTGATCACATTTGGTTGGACTTACGCAACCTGATAATTTTAGATACTAAACTAACAGCCAACAACATCGGCAGTCTCTCAAATGGGGCAATAAAAGTATAAAATCAATGACCTCGCTAGGTGGTTTGACTTATCTGGTTTCAAGTCAACTTTGTGTCGGTCGGTACGGTATGGGTACCTAGGTATAACCATACCTCGGTATTGGTAACTGTCACCATATTTACTCCGTTTTCTGCATGCACTATGACTGAGTATGCTAAACTAGGTAAAGTAGTCTGTTTATCCGGTTTACCTATTTCGAGGCACCTTTTGCAGTTTTATAACTGCAGTAAATTTTAGTGAACTTTAAAATAAATTGAAGTTTTGTCCTCATTTGGATAATTCAATGGCATTTGCGTAAAGGCAAGTAAGGTCTGCGTATACTAAGGTACGTTAGACATGTAGGTAGTCTAGTCATTTTGCGGTGAGATAAGATCAGTGGTGATCACTGATCTCAATGGGTAGGTACAAGTAGCTTTATACCTATATACATGCATCTCCCTTCTGCAAGTCACCAAGCCTTGAGGTATATGGGTAACAGTACAGAGCTCATTCCAAAATTTAAATAGGTAGGTAGGTACAGTGACCCAACAGATGCTGTGGTCGTTGATCGTTATGAAATATTAAAAGTGGCGTTTACTGAATTGCCGTCGAGTTAGGTTTTTCAGAAAAATTTAGTAAATTTTTTTCGAGGGCCAATATTTCCACTAGTTGGCTAGTATCACGCAAGCCCTAGAAAATAGAGCAGGTGAATGAACGCTACTGGTGCTTAATGACCTTAAACCGATGGAAATCTTACACTTGCTCCACATTTATGGTGTTCTGCTAACTTTTAGGTATAAAATCTTGGTTTGACGACGAGCAACCCAAAATTCAACTTACGATTGAACTTTGGGTTGAACTTATACCTAACTACTACTTAGGCAGTAGATAGCTAATAATTTGTCCTCTTGTACCGTTTCCAGCGCTTAATGTTTCCAACTCATCCCCAGTCCCCTAACATTCCCATTTCGCACCATGCATTTCTGAGACGACCGGATCTTTTTGGCACTTTTGAGGCATAAGGTTCGATTCTACTGCAAATAAGCTATCTCAAAACAAAATAGAATTTCGGGACATGGTTTGTCCAGATAATTTCTTTTCACTATAGTAGTTTCACCGATGCAAAACAATCCAAAGCGCCACCTGGTTTTGCGTGAAGTGGACTAAAAATCATAGCAATAGGCTCTTATGCTGTTCTCCAATTCTCAATTTGAGGCTCTCACCTTCAAAAGCAAAACTTAATTTAAGCAAATTTCTCTTTCCAAAATCTTAGCAAAAACAAGCGCCACCTGGTTTTGCGTTAAATGCGTTGAAAAAAACTGCTCCGTGAGAGAACTATAATAAGTTTCAATATAATTTAGAACTTATAAAATTCAGGTTACTTTTCAGAAACTGCGCCCATATATGTATAACAACACACTCTCAATAATCTAACGGTAAAAATCTAAGCGTTAAGGTCGTCATTCGCAGCTAAGTGTTTTAGCTGATTACGTAATTTCTTCATATTTTGAACAACATAATATCAAACGTCAACTTGGCTTTGTTAATCCGGGTGGGAATGTTTCCACCATCAGTAAACTAAAAGCTAAGGCTGCCAAGTTGTTGGTTACCGGTTGTCCAGCCAAGCTTTGTACGGGTTGTTTTACTTTTGTGACATTGATTTGCTACCAAACTTACTTTGCCTCTCTTTCTCTCTATTTGTTGTCATTTGATAGGTGTCCATTATTCCCTGTGACTGCTTACACGTGTCGTCTGCGTAGTCAAAAACTTTTAAGGAAGTTGTAAATCGGTTTCCTCCCTTACAATGCTACGCAAAATACCTTTATTACCAATCACCAGCAGAAAGAGTACACCGAAAATAAAGATTAGTATAATTGCCAAAAATGCGGTTTCATTCAACAAATCTTCTATCAATTTTGCAATTATGACAAAAAAAATGTTTTCTCGTGTTGAGAAAAATTATTTTGTTAAAACAACAAAAATTTGGTATGTCAAATTATCTATTTTTTTTTCCTTTATTGACTGCAAAATTGTTTTTGCCAAAATGTCTATATATTATGTAGAAAAGACTATTTGTTAAATTTCTTTCAAACAAAGTTTTGGGCCACGCCCACATTTGAAGGCAGAATTTAACAAAAACCTCAAATTTTCCAGAAAAACATTTATTTCGATTACTTTTTAGCCTAACTAAGGTAAGAATTAGAAATAAAATTAAGCACATTAGGTTCACCTGGTTCTATACTAGATATCCGCGCATTTTTAGAGTTCGCTTTCACAAAATTATTGAATTTGGACCAAAAAATTACAGTTTTGCGTACATTTTAGCCGCAAACTTGGATATTTCTATGCTAATATTGATTTTCGGTTAAAGGGGTTGGACATGCCACGCCCCTTTTTTTTAAACTATAGCTTTTCTTCGTAAAGGCATAACACTTGCGGGGGTAAGCTTTGGTTTTCCTGCGCAGAGGTTTCATGTTTGGCTCATCAGCTTTTGTGTTGGTTCGAAAATTACTTTCTTCTTCTATCTTTTCTATCCCCAAATTCTTTCTACTTGCGATGTGCTATGCATTTTATCAAGGGTAATCATATCCCCTTGATCGCGAGCATATATAAATAAACCAGTGAGTAAGTGCTACAGATGGCTCGAAAACCGGACAAGGATCTGGTGATGGAGTCTTTGTGGAAAGCGAGAACATAAGACTCCACTACCCCTTAGGTAAATATGCGTCTGTCTTCCAAGCGGAGATTTTCGCTATCCTAATGGCTATGCGATATATTGTAACTAACAGGAGGAGGGCAAGAAGCATATGCGTTTGCAGTGACAGCCAAGCCGCTCTAAATGCGTTGCTTAACCCGCTTACTTAGTCCAAGATAGTGCTCGAACTCAAGAATTCGTTGAACTTAGTCGGAAGGCTAAAAGCAGTGAATCTTGTTTGGGTTCCAGGTCACACTGGTATCCAAGGAAATGAGATCTCTGATGAGCTTGCCAGATTAGGCTCAGATGAGGTTTTCTCAGGACCTGAACCTACTTTAGGCCTGCCTGTATCTGTGTCACGTCTGCCATTGATACTTGGGTTTTTCGTGAGCACAGGGCTCGTTGGCGTGACTGCGATGGGTGCAGACAGACTTAACGACTACGCCCTGACATCTGCGAGAGGTCGGCGTCTTTTCTTCTATCTCTTAGGAGAATCGATTGCAGACTTCTTGTAAGCGTAATTACCGGCCATCAAGGTTTTGCTAGACACTTGAATATGTTAAACTTAAGCGACACCACCACACCTGTCCTGCCTGTGGAGAGGACGACGATACAGCGGAACACTTCCTCTGTAGTTGCCCTGCCTTTGCTCGCATCAGGTGGCGGATCTTTGGGGCTGACCGAACATGCCGAACACCTAAGCTCTTCATCACTGAGGCTCCTTCTCATCATTCTTCGAAAGACGGGTACACTAAATACATTAATGTAAGGTGTCTGCATGGTAGTACAATGGACCAGTTGTGTCTGAGTGCTCCATCGGATAGTAGCAACCTCCAACAAATACGTAACGTAAAACGTAAGTGCTACAGTGTGTATGCAGAAGTTACAGTCCGTAAAACGGACCGTTGAATATCCCATCCTATCCCACACACATTGTAAAATGCTGATGGCATTGTTATTTTTTTAACATTTTATAAGTAATGCAAACTTCGAAAAGGGGCGTGGTCCAATCGCCCCTAATTAAAAACTATCAATTATAAGATATTTCCACAGATATCTCCAAGTTACGCTTAAATGTACGTAAAAATGCAATTTTTTGGTTCAAATTCAATATTTTTGAAAAAAAAAATTTTGTATAAACGAAATCTGGACTAAAGTCTCGTTTACCTGACCTGCTAATTTTTTGTTGCAAGGCCAGTCAAAATTACGTTTTTCTGGAAAATTTTAGGTTGTTCGTCAATTTTGCCTCCAAATGTAGGAGTGGCCCAAAGTTTTGTTTAAGCAAAATGTAGAACTAAGCGTTTCTACATAAAATATTAAGCGAAATTTTTTCAATTTCGAGCAAAAATATTGAGTAAACCGCATTTGAAATTTAACCCTTAAAATAGATGCTACGCCCACTGGGGGATGTTTACCAATTAAATTTTTCCTTTTTGTCATTAGGAGATGCTAAATGTGGAATTTCAGCCTTTTAGAACGTCTTACAGTTTTGAAATCTCTGGAGGTAGTTTCACATTTAGACCGATTGTGGGCGTGTCTTTGGACGAATTTGAAAGTTTATACACTTGTACTGCTTCGCATGACGTGGACCTTACCTACGAAATTTCAGCACCCTAGCTCAAAATTTAAGGCCTTATAACATGTGACATACAGACGGACGGACGGACGGACATGGCTTATTCGATTTAGAATTCGGTCACGATCATATGCCCTTAAGGTCTTGGGGGTCTACCATTATTATTTCATTGTGTTACAAACTATGTGACAAACTTAATATACCTCTTATCCTATGGGATGGGGATGACATGGACAAATATGACTTCAGCATTTGGTTTACTTTTAACTGCTTTTTACGTGGGTTCAATATTAGCATTGTGCACTTAGCGGTTCAAAAATTTTCAACTCTTTTTCTTAAAAACTTTTCAATGTTTTAAAAAAAAATTTAACTTTTCCATTCAAGTCCAGAATCTACATAACTTAAGTTTCGCTTTTCTTGTTTTTGCCTGTTTAACTTCTTAAAAAAAGTATTAAAAAATGTTTAATCTATTTTCCCATGAAACTTAAAAGTGTAATTAAACGATTATTTGTGCTTAAAAAAAAAAATGTCATCATTGGATTCTCTGACTATTTTCGCAGTTTAAAAGCACACCAAATTTGGTCTTTCTATACTTTCTAGACTTATACCGTTCAGAAATTTTAAAGCGATTGTACAGACGGACGAACAACGAAGCGATGCCACAAGAGATCCTTTTTCCTTTTTTGGACGGATCGCTAAAAACTGAAGCGAACGATTAAAATTATCTGTCTCAAAAAAGCTGCTCAAAAGAGTCTTATGCCGTGTCTCCACCGCCAATTAAAACAGGATAAGCGGGAGGCGATTTAAAATAAATTCCAAAGAGGCTCCACCGGACAAATATAGGATTAATTTGACACGAACACTTTGTTCCTGTCATTTTGGCTCTCAAAAGACAGTGGCGATGTTATTTTCCAGGAGCGAAAAACGATTTTGTAAAAATCACAATAGAAAACGTTCTTGAGACTGATCTGTCGTACAGGGACAGTTTCAGTTGCTTTTTTTGATTCTCAAACTGTAACAAAGGTGCAGAAAATAGGTTTGTGCATAGCGTGAATGAGATTTGTGAGAGGATTTATTTTTAAGCGCTTGCCGAGAGGATTTGAACTGGTATGGTAAATCGCGTGATATTTAGAGAATTTAATAAAGATTTATTTTAATCGCGGATTAGTGTCCGTTGGAGACACGGTATTAGCTTATGATTAAACGTGCTGTCAGAAAACAGCAATCATTTGGTCCTGTTTTTAAGCAAGAACCGTTTTTGTTATAGTCTTTTTAAGTGTTTGTTTAAGGTACACAGACTCTCTGCTTATTTAACTGGGTTTTAACTATGGAAGCCAATGACATTGACTTAACTTTGTTAACAAACAAGAGCCGTTGTTCAAATGTTATTAATATTCGATTTTAAATCCAAACGCACCTGTATCTATAAAGATAAGAAGTAGATATCTGTAAATAAAGTCGACCTTACCTTGAAAATCAAAAAAGTAAGGCAAAGAACAATGACAAAAACCGGCAAAGAGAGAAAGCCATAAGCAATGAGCTCTAGTTAAAAATTTACTTATCTACAAATACATTCAGTTCTTTTAGGTCTACATGTAGGTACTAAGCCGGCAAAAAAAATATTGAATATTTTGAAATATGACTGGAAATGTCCGATATTTCAGATACTGGTACATTGATACATTGCAATGAATTGTTGATTCCACTACCTCACTGCTTTGCCCAATTGTGGCGTTAACTTAAGACTAATTGCTGTGTCAGTTTCTCCACTGTAAACGTATCTAAGTTGGAGATGCTTTAAAGCGATACCTATGGAAGAGATCGATAGTTGTTCGACTTTTTAATCAAAAGAAAATTGATGTGGCGTCTTGATTTTTTTTGTCGAACTATCAAATTTATTGCTCTCATTCTCAAATTCCTATAGGCTTTCGACAAGCCACTATAAATAGTTGTACGCTTAAAAATTGAAGGCACCTAGCACCCTCCTAACCATATAACATCAAATAGGAAATAACGAAAACTTATAAAAGCGCAAATAAATGCGGTTGTTATGGTTGTACATTTTTAGCATTGCCAGGTTCCTACATCAGATTCCTTTGTCAGTGGTGGTGTGTACTTCATTTAGTTCGATATTTCCTCATTTAATGTAGTTTTTCCGTGTAACTAATTAATTTTAAGCGAAAATGCAGCAATTAAATTCTGTGAAAATTATGAAAGAACAAAGAGTGCCTTGAATATTTTACCTACTAATTCCTAGAAATGTAGATATTCACCGAAAATTCAGTTTCAATAAGTAGAGGACCTACGAGATAATTATTGATTGATTTGATCTAACATCAAATTAACAAGTTTTGGTTCGAAAATCATTTGAAAAAAAAAACTTTACGAGAAACTGATATGGACGAATTCGTGGAAGGACCAACTCTAATAGAAATAGAAAGTTGATACATCCACCATTACCTGCGTTTTGAATTACGTCATATAACAAACTGACAACCGAATTATGTTCAATAAAGTCGTATAAGATGAATTTTACCAACGAGGCAAAGACAGTGGTAGTATATTCAGTTTGAGGAGACCTTAAAATTACCATAACTATCTACTAACTAAATTCAGTCTACTACCAAGACTATCTTTATCGTAGTAAAATTATATTTAAACGTAAAAAAACATATTAGTTTTCTCTCCTATGTGGGTAGTGTAAAAATGTATACTTTTCTTGCCTGCACTCAAAATGCATTACACATACTACTGTAGTTAGCAGACTACGTGTCTAATTACTTTTTCATGGTATGCTAATCAGCGCGTTTACGATAATGACTACAAACGTGCCTATATTAACACATCAACTGGTGCACCCCAACGAAAACAAAAACAAAAAAAGTAACACTTTCGAAACATTTCGAAGTCAATAACTATCTTTAAATGACGGATCGTCATTGTCATATCTACTTGTCTCCTTTTTCTCAAAATATCAACATGATGACAAAGAGTCATCTAGCAGGCCAATTATTATGCAATCCATAGACCCAATGTTTTTGTAGGTACACTTACTCATGTGCTTAGAAAAATTTAGCACCTTTTATTGACCAATTTACATAAAAGCTAGTTTAAAAACTATTTGCAAGCTACAATATCGTACTGAATTACTTTAAAGAAGAACGATAGATAACAGATGTTATGTTTGCTTATTTACTTTATTTTTTTAGTTGGTGGGTTTGAATTATTTGAAATAAATCAAGACCTTAATTAATCAAGACCTTAGACCATAATTAAAGACCTGAAATTAAGAGATCAAAATTTGATGTTGCAAAGAATGCTGCGAAATGCTTATAGGATTCTAAAAGCGGTGTAAGAAGTACTATACATCATTGGATCTGGCCCACATCTACAAAGCGCGTTTATTCGTCCTAAACTTGAGTACAACTCTGATGTTTGGGCAGGTGCATCAAAAAAATCGCTCTATTTACTTGATATCTTCCAGAAACGACCGATAAAACTCATTGTAGACTCTAATATAGCAAAGTTACCTGACTCATTAGAACATCGTTGCAATATCTCAGGTCTCTCTTTATTCTATCGCTTTATCTACGGAGATTGTTCTAATTAAATAGCTGGCTGCATACCACTTCTTAAAGAATTCAGGCGCAATACAAGTTTAAGAACGAAAGCTCATGAATTCACGCTGTATACTGTAGTTCTTTTTTAAGCAGAACATCACGGATGTGGAACAGGCTTCTACCCGCAGTTTTTCCTCGTAATCGTAGCCTGCAACAGTTCAAAACCAAAGTGCACCGGTGCCTTCTCTCTTTGTACCGTCTGCGAGCATTGTTGTAGAATCGCAGACGGTACTGAAGATTTAGAAAGACTACTTCTGCCGACTGTATAACGGCGAAGACGAACCAAATACCGCTGTCAGGCAGAACGAACCATTCAACCCGGGTGAAGACGTTACCGACGAAACCTTCTCTCTTCCCTCTAATTCTTTTCACCCGCGTTCTGTTAAATTATTTTAAGCGTAGCCAGTCATACACGACTGCAAAACAGGCATTACTGACATCCAAGAGATGCGCTGGGACAGGCCGGGCAAAAGAAGGATGAAAAACTGCGACTTCTACTACAGCGACTGCTATCGACATCAAAGCCAGCGCCTATTTGGATGTGGTTTCGTTGTTGGAGGCAGACTTGGCCAAAAAGTCTTGAGCTTCTACCCTGTGAGCGATCGCCTCGCGACGATCCGCATCAAGGCTAAATTCGCCAACATTAGCCTGATATGCGCACATGCCCCCACAGAGGAGAAAGATGACGAGACCAAAGATATGTTCTACGAGCTCCTGGACAAAACTTATGAGCAGTGCCCTAGCTACGACATGCGATTTAAATGCCAAGCTAGGAAGGGAGGGCATCTTTGGTCGTACTGTCGGAAAGCATAGCCTGCACGACACGACCTCCGATAACGGATTCAGGCTGATCAACTTTGCTGCGGGGCGACACGTTGTGGTAGCTAGTACACAGTTCCCGCATCTCAATATCCACAAAGGGACATGGAGATCCTCCCGATCAATCAACCGTCAACCAGATTGACCACATTGCGATCGACGCAAGGCACTCCTCCAGTATCATGGATGTCCGAATTTTTCGAGGGACCTTGTTGTCGCCAAGGTACAGCTGCAGATATCCCGACCAACGCCAATGGAAATACTGTGAGGAAGTTTGACGTCAGCCGACTACAATCGCAAGAGATCGCCAGGTCCTTCTCCAACCGAGTCTCTCAAAACGTTCTACGAAGTCCTATGCAGACAGCATCAAGTATTGATAGCCAATGGCAGCATTGCCAAAATGCCATCAGAGACGCCGCCTCTGAAGTGCCGAGTTTCACACGGCCAGCACAACGAAACCCCAGGAAGCATACAAAGGGGCTCTGCATAGAAGGACTAGAGCTGCTCGCGAGCTCTACGAGCAGAGGAGAAGAGAGGAACACCGGCTTCTCCGAAGGAGAAGTATTGAAGCCAGCATCAAGTATTGATAGCCAATGGCAGCATTGCCAAACTGCCATCAGAGACGCCGCCTCTGAAGTGCCGAGTTTCACACGGCCAGCACAACGAAACCCCAGGAAGCATACAAAGGGGCTCTGCATAGAAGGACTAGAGCTGCTCGCGAGCTCTACGTGCAGAGGAGAAGAGAGGAACACCGGCTTCTCCGAAGGAAAAAGAAAGAGCACGAGAAGCGCGCGGTTGAAGAGATAGAGAGATGTTACGGAAGGAATGAGGTTAGAAAGTTTTACCAGAGGATCAAAAGGTCCTGCCAAGGGTCTAATGTTCGAACAGAAGCCTGTAAAGACCATCACGGGAGCATTGTTGTAGAATCGCAGACGGTACTGAAGATTTAGAAAGACTACTTCTGCAGACTCTATAACGGCAAAGACGAACCAAATACCGCTGTCAGGCAGAACGAACCATTCAACCCGGGTGAAGACGTTACCGACGAAGCACGGGAACGATACCGCCCACCCGACCTGGAGGAGGTGAAAGTAGCTGTGTTTAAGCTCAAGTGCAACAAAGCAGCCGGAGCAGACAGCCTAGCTGCGGAAGTTTTTAAATCCGCTGGCGATGAGCGGGCTAGGAGCATGCACCAGCTCATATGCAAGATATGGTCGGAGGAAAGCATGCCCGACGAATGGAATCTCAGCATTGTTTGCCCGATCCTGAGCAAAGGAGACCCTCTGAATGTACCAAATACATATGCCAAATACAGAGGCATCAGTCTTCTTAACATCGTATACAAGATCATTTCTACTGTACTGTGTGAACGCCGGAAGCCGTTTGTCAACAATCTGCTAGGCACATATCAGTTTGGCTTTAGACCAGGAATGTCCACCATCGATCAAATATTCACAATGCGCAGATCTTGGAGAAAACCCAGGATTTCCAAATCGATATACACAACCTTTTCATCGATTTCAAGGCCGCGTATGACAGCACCTATAGAGACGAGCTATATAGCGCAATGTCCAGTTTTGGCATCCCTGCCAAACTCGTCAGTCTGTGCAGGATGACGATGGAAAATTCACGCTGTTGCGTCAAGGTCGGTAAAGACCTCACCGACCCCTTTGATGTCAAATAGGGATTCAGACAAGGCGACGCGCCAACACCAGAGGTACAATCTTTCAAAAGTCCGTTCAACTACTCGCATACGCAGACGATATTGGCATAATCGGAAGAACGAAGCGTGATGTCAGTGAAGTCTTCATGAGTATTGGGATGGAAGCGGCGAATATGGGTTTAGCAGACAATACATGCCGTCATGTATTGTCAAGAAAAGACACTCAAGACCGACGTCTTGGACAAAACATCACCATCCACTGGTTAAACTTTGAGGTAGTTAGGTTAGGTTAGGTCCACCTGGGTTCCGCTATCAATTCAGACAATGACACCAGCGCTGAAATCAAGCGAAGAATAACTCTTGCCAATCGCTGTTTCTTTGGGCTAAGAAGGCATTTGACTAGCAAAGCCCTCTCTCGAGCAACTTAAGTGTCCACTTATAAGACCCTCATCATCCCAGTCCTGCTTTACGGTGCAGAAGCATGGACCCTGTCAAAGGCGGATGAAAACACTTTAGGCTGCTTCGAGAGGTAAAGTCTTCGGACGATTTACGGTCCCGACTGCATAGACGGAGAGTGGAGGAGGAGACATAACATCGAACTGTACGGGCTGTATAGCATTGACATTGACCTAGCCAGAAGAGTCAAAACACAACGTCTACGATGGCTGGGTTATCTGGAGCGGATGGGCACCAACGCCCCGGGCTAGAAATTCTTCGAATCTACCCAGCAGGGACCGAGCAGAGGAGCACCGAGACTCAGGTGGCGCACGCAAGTGCCAGGGGACCTAAGCCAACTTCGCGTGCGAGACTGGAGACGGCTAGCTAGAGACAGAGCTGGCTGGCGAAGCTTGTTGGCTGAGGCCCAGATCCACCCCGGACTGTAGCGCTACCTTAAGTAAGTAAGTAACTTGTTTCTTACTTATACTTACTTACCTATCCAATCAACTTGTAGTCATTATAATTTACAGATAGGAATAGGTACGCAGACCTTATACCTATAAACCTACGCACAGGGCGATTCACCCACTTACCTACCTACGTAACCAGCCCCTTTGAAATTGATAAATAGGCACCTACCTTAGCAATGACAACCTCATTTAATTTTGCACGCCTAACCAACAAGGAAACCAGCAAACCTCTACATGCAAATACAAAAAAAATAAACCTACCTATCTACCTGGCTATGGTAGGTACGTATATATATATGCCTCTATCTAGTCTTACCTTATGTGCCAAGGAGTAAGAAACTCCCTTTGGGTATTCATCTGTACTGTACCACTAAATGCTAAAGTTTATATAGGTACTCGTACCTATCTACCTACCTACTGTCAAAACCAACCACAACCGATTGCATTCGTGCAGATCAGCAACGTCTCAACATAAATTTAAGTCTTTTCGGAGAACCAGTTTTACATGATTTTTTCGTTTAAGTTTCCAAAAACAAGTTTTCACCAGCAAATATTATCGTCTTTGCAGTTTTTTTAAGCCTTGAAAAACTCATCATCTTTCACCTTTATGTAGGTAGAGGAATATCTTCCTCCAGAACGACACAGATACGTATCTGATATGTTTTGCTTATTTTATTCGTAAACGCAAAAAGAAAAGGCAAACATTTACTTAAAGGGGAGGATCCTCTTCATCATCATTACCATCATCATCAACACCACTCTCTCTCAATAGAGTCTGGGTTGGGTTGTTCCTTTTTTCGTAGGTTGTGTGTATTTGCCTAAATCGGGACACGACACACGACCTCTGCAATTAAAGATCCAGTCGGACAGACAGAATACCTATAAGAAATGGCTCCTTTGCTCTCAATATTCTGAGTTAAACCATGAAAAAAGTGGGATTTACGACCATACCAATTTACCATCTCACTCAATCAGTTAATATTTATCTTTTTTATGGCTGGGGAATTTTGAAGGATGTTTTTTTTTTTTCTAGTTTGATAAGAATAGCTGAATGTGTATGAGTTTGTTAAAAAATAGGAGTATTAATAATCTTTGTTGGACCAGCTTAACTGAGGAGTGACTGACTGAACTACTATGTAGTTCGAATGAGCAGCGTTGCCACCGAAGTAATATAAGCTATACCTGCCCATTCTACCTACCTAATGTCATAAGTAGTACAGATTGTGTTTTAGGTACTTTTTTGTGTTTTTTATACCCCATCCCATAGAATAAGAGGCATATTGAGTTTGTCAAATAGTTTGTTACACGTCGAAATAATAATGGTAGAACCGCAAGACCTTAAGGGCATATGATCGAGAACGAATTTTGAATCGATAAAGCCATGTCCGTCCGTCTGTCTGTGTCACATGTTTTAGGCCTAAAATTTTAACATCATAGACTGTAAGAGGACTTTAAAGGCTGAAATTCGACCATTAATAATCTCTATAAAAAATTTATGCCAAGTGAAGAAGCTGTGAGGGTTTTTCCGAAAGCGCCTTACTTAAAACCGCGTAGACCTTAAGAAGCAATCATAAGCTAAAGTATACAAAGAAAATACCTTGCAAAACGAGCAGCTAAGAAAAACGCTCATTAACAGAGTTCGCGGCGAAGTTGGAGCATGATAGCCAGGTATGTAAATGAAGTTTCAGATGATTTGTCCTCTTTAGGATCAAAATACAAATTATCCAGGGGGTTAAATTAAATCCAAGACCATATCCTCATACGATATACGAGATATGAGATATAAAGATTCACCTTTTCATAATTTATTGAAGGTTGTGATAGTGGTGAAGCCCCTGATAATTTGCAAATTTATTCAACAAAATTAAATTAATACAAAAGAAATTAACCTCACTGCAGGGTTTAAAACGAAAACCTCCCGACGAGCTCTAAAATGACACTACTTCATAAAATAATTTTGAAAATAATTTTTTCAGAGTTTTAAATCATTTGAAAAGTTATCGAAACGAAAACAATGCAAAGGTGATAGGTTTCAACTCCGATTGTTAATCTAGACGCAAATACATAACGGCAATGCAATGTACACGTGCCTTGGGAAAAGGCTAATAAACATGTGCTCAGGGAAAAACAAAAAACTCTAGTTACAAAAGTGGAAACACAAAGACAACATTGGAGTGGTCACATCAACCGGATACCGGAAACCGGGAAATCGCACTCCAGGCGAGGGAATCTTCCGATTCAAGTTCATGTGCTTAAGACGACCTTGCAGACCAAAATTCTGTTTTAGTGCCAAAGCAATTTCAGATGCCAGATCGCTTGGTCTACACAGAGGATTGCAAAGGACTTAAGACTATAAGTTCCTTTGATGACCCGGCAACCCGCTTATGAACGTGTTGATGAGTGCAGCTTTTTGATTCAAAGTAAGTGCGAGGTTAGTGCAAAAGTTATTGTATGTGAAGAATATAACACAAACAGCATACATGGTAAAGAAGTTGATCCTGGTTCACCTCAAGCTGTTGAGCCACTCTATTTGTTAACTTATTTTAAGTACTAAGGGCTCTGTCTCAGTTGCAGGGGTTCTGTTTAAGTTCTTTTAAGTGCAAGAGTCAGTAACGTTTTTCTAAATTTCCTACCCTATTTACTGAGCAACACAAACTCTTAAAGTTGTTCGGACTGAATTGGAATTTGGAAGTCAATTATTTGTATGTGCCATGCTCCCAAAAATTGGCTGTTTTTTATTCTTTAATCATATTTCGTTGGAACCGCCAGGCAATGTGGCATTAAGTAGGAACTTAAGCCAAAGAACACTGGGTCTTTGCTAAACACTGGGTCTCAAAGTTCTTGTGAAATAATATTTGAGGTTGTCTTTCATTCAAGTCAGCTATTAGCGTGTCTTCGTACTTTGTTTCACCTATCTAGCCTAATTATGAAGACGAAACGAAAACAACATACACATGGACAGGCGAATGGACTAAAATAGAGTGGCGCAACAGCTCGAGGTGAACCAGGGCCAACTTCTCAACCATGTATGCTGTGTGTGCTATACTTTTTTTTCACATACAAGGGGACCTACATTTTTTTGCCGATTCCGAACGGCACTTTGAGAAGTTTTTCAAGACAATTGTTACTCTCGGAGGGTTTGTCAGACCATCGCGAAGGTGGGAGCCGTAAAAAAGGACAAGTCTTTTTTTTCAGGTGGCAGAGGCAGGATTCGAGCCCAGACCTCCGGCGTCAGAGGCACACACACTAACCACTGCGTCACGGCACCCACGGCAGGCGAATGGACGGACATGGCTTAATCATTTTACTTGTCGGTTTCAATCATATCTCTGAAATATGTCAGGGGACTGCGGTCATTTCTTCACTTAGTAACTCACCATGTAAGAAAATTAATATGCCCTGCCTAAATTTTAAAAAAAGCTGCAGAAGCTTTTTCGTGGTGTATATTGGTGAGATTTTCAAATGGTGAGATTTTCAATAGAATAAAGTTCGCCAATAAAGTCTGGTAAAACTAATCCAAAAATTTTAAAACTGGCGAGAGAAGGTTCCGCTATGCTGAAGCCTGTCCTCGGCGACTAATTTAATTGTTGAAATCACCTCAATTTTGGCTCTTTTTTTCAGCTTGGGACAATTTTATATTGGGGCCTAATTTCATGTAGCCCATAAATCGTCTTAAAACGTGTAAGGTTCATTGAAGCTCGCAGGGTTGGATGTCCTTGATGGGATCCAACAAAATCAGCGCACGACGACTTCTATTAATATTCCCATTCCCTCCTATTCAGTCACCACCAAAGACTTCCAAATGCATTTTAATGGACTAGTTTTAGACATTAATTCATTGGTCTTTTCATTTGTCCGTTTCATGATCTCATTATAAATTATATTGTAAATTGTCCGTAGAAATACATGCCTTTGGTTAGAAAAAACCCCGTAGTTCCTCGAGGACTAAAGACATTAGCACCTAGCTACTTTACTTATAATAAAAATAACATGTAGGTAATTTAGTTTTCCCATAGAGTAAAGCTTAAACTGATACTAGCGGATAAAATGTCGAAAGAAAAAAGTTTACCGGCAGCGTAGAATTTTCTAGTGATGTTTAATGATTTAGTTTTAACGATTTTAAGTGATTTTTGGAAACCATTCATAATTGTGATATATTAAAACTGAAAGAAAAATGTCAAAGATGTCAACAAGTTTCCGTTGAAAACAATGTGGGAACCAATATTGTGTCCACATGCCATGTGCCATAACTTTAGTTGATCTAGTTTCACTAGTTTCGGTTCTAACTTCTAAGCCTTATGTGTATGATGCAATTAGAAATGGGTAATCAATCACTGAAGTAGGTTTCCAAACAAACTATTCAAACGAGCGGCTGATGAAAAGACAATCATGCTCAAATCATCCCTCCTTAAGTTAGGGGCCACTTAACCCCCCTGCCCCTGCTAAGTATGCGATGGAAAGTACTAGACACAAAAGCGGTGATGCAATTGTATCAAAAACCCACCTGTCGGTTTTAAGCATACAAAAGTTTTTTTTTATATTATGCTCGTGATCAAGGTGTTATGATTACCCTTAAAATGCATAGCACATCGCGAGCCAAAAGAATTCGGGGATGGATAGAAGAAGATAGAAGAAGAAAGTAATTTTCGATCCAACACAAACGCTGATGAGCTAAACATGAAACCTCTGCACAGAAACATCAAGGCTCACCCCCGCAAGTGTTATGCCATTACGGAGACAAGCGATAGTATAACTCACCTGTCGGTTTTAAGCATACAAAAGTTTTTTTAACTACCCTTAAAATGCTAGCACATCGCGAGCCGAAAGAATTTGGGGATAGAAAAGATAAGGAATAAAGTGATTCTCGATCGAACACAAACGCTGATGAGCCAATCATGAAATCTCTGCACAGAAACACCAAAACTCACCCCCCGCAAGTGTTATGCCTTTACGGAGAAAAACAATAGTATAAGGAGCAGAATATTTCATAAGCACATCTGGTACATATGCATCTAATTGCTGTCCATTCTATTTGCATATTAAAAGAGTAAAAGGTGTTTTGTATTCAGCTGACCCTAACCTGGGTAACAGACGCCGACCAGGAAGCCGCTCATTTTAAGACAGAAGCTTCTGGGTTTTTTGTTTCAAGGTAATTTCAAAGGTTATGAGATTTCACTATATATGATGATAAGGCGATTTGATGCCAAAGTTGGTATTTGGAGACTTCCTTGTTTGCCGATACATTTGTTCGATGTCAGCCATAAAAGTGCATTTATACAGCCCCCACCGTTGGATAACGTCGACAATGTTGTTCTGTAAAATCGGAACAACCATCAGCGTGTCGTTGAGAGACTTTCTGTCCGAAGTCTTAAAGGCGACGCGTCGAAAATCACTCTCAACTTTTTTGTTTAGCTACTTTCTTTTATTTAATATTGAAAAGTGAAAAATTACAACAATTTACAATTCTACAATTATAATAATGGCTAGTTTTGTGATCATTTCAAACGCTGCCAGGCGAACATCGTCAGGAACCTTTATATTATAATGATGCTGACATTAAGTGACAACTCTTCCTACGGTTTCCCATAAGAGAACAAGTATTTGAAAAACAAATAAAAGCAAAAAAACAGTATCAAAACACACAAGTGTGGGTACCAATACTGTGAGCTACCGACTCAAATGCTTGTTCTTTTATGGGAAACCGTAGGAAGAGTTGTCACTTAATGTTATTATAATATAAATGTTCCTGACGATGTTAATTTTGTGTGGCTTTGCCATACGGGCCGCTCCTCAATATAAGCAATGATACGTTCGGTTAGCTTTTTAATTAATGTACTTTCTTTCATGACCGCGCGAAATACAATAGTGGAATAGTGGAAATAGAATGTGCCCAAGCCGTTAATAGTCTTCAATACATGTGGTATAATCTCATCTCTTTGAAGATGTATGTTTACTCAAGTCCCTTTAAATGCTTGTATCTCAGCAGAGCCCCTGGAACGGAACGACCAAGTAGATACCTACGAGGCGGACATTTGCTTTTACTTTCCTTTCGACTTCACATCATCCATCTGACGCACGCTTGACGCTTTTTGAGAAGTTCTCTTCGCATGCAAGGGTTTTAGTGGCTAGAAACAGAGTTTCCTCTAATTTCCAGAATTTTCGCAAGGTAACGTCGATGCCGTAAGTTACATGGAAGCTGAAGCTGTGAACCGATGCATCACACGAGAAAGGAACACGTCCAAAAAGTACCCGCCCAAACTCAATATTTTGGCCGAGGCCATTTGGAGTCACTCGGCCTGACCAGTTCTGGCAAGAGAATGTCAGGTAACAGTTCGCTGCCCAACCTTGGATGTGCTTCCAGTTGCTTCCAGTTGTCAAATGGGAGTTGTTGCGAACTATGCATTAAAATCGATACCTAATAGGTAGGTAGGTACTAACCTACCTACCATGGGTTCTGACCTGAGTTCCTAGGGTATAAAAAGGCATTAACAACAACACTTCGCCGATATAATTTCGTTCCTATGCCAGATTTTTCAGATTAAAAATTTGTTTCGACTTATAAATTCAATATTATGTACCTACCTAGGTCCTATTGTACTAATTACAACAATGTGGTAACGCTGGTGAGGAGTAAAAGTGAAACTGCTAAAAACTTGCACAGTCCCTCTTCCAATTGGAATCACATTTTTTCTCCAGAAAATTTGTTGTATTACGACATTGAAAGGCGACACCACCAACAACTACAACAAAAAAAAACATATCGAAAAACTGCGATGCAAACAGTGGCATGGCAATGGCAACAAAGCAAACCGTCTTCCACCACACACAACGGCAAAAAAAAAACTCGCACTTAAAGCGCTCATATTGGAATCAGACTCATTTCTTCTTGTTTTATCGCTCCAGATATACTTGCTTGGTTAAGCCATACATGGGTACGATACAGATACGAATACGAACCCCATTGCCAGTTATCACACCAGGCAAAGGCGGCACTGGGCACAGGCACAGGCACTAAGGCTCCAAGCCACCAAAAAGAACCATGTGTGCACAGTGAACTATATCTTTTGCGCTGTTTTCCACCACTTCCTAGTATCCCCCAATCCCATATGTTATGTATCCATGAGTAAAGTCAAACTGTGTATTTCCAACAAGAAAAACACCAATGCTACTTCGTGTCCATACATCATGTCTGTGTGAAGTTCTCGCTCTCTTCGTGTCACTGTGTGCAACTATGTGAAATTATATTCTCTCTTTCGAACAGAAATCCTCCCTTAACTTCGAATTTGAGTTATTTTTCTGCATAAAATTATTAAAATTCCTCCAGCCGCACGCACACACCCATCCACAGTCTTCAAAGAGAGCCGGTTCACCAACACACAGAGGACTCTGTGCGGACTAAAACCAACCAACACAAAGCACATCAACTTTAGTCTGTGACCAGGCGCCGAGCACTGCACAGCTTTTCTATATACGTTGAATGTCTTAGAAATAATTCGTTCGTTTTCCCTCAATTTTCCGCTGTTGTGTTGATTTTCTTCGCCGCTTTTTGCCGAATATTACTAAAACTCCGTACACCAGCTTAAATACAAAATCAAAAATTACTCAACAAAAGAAAAATAACAAAACATCATCATCCAAAACCGCGGAGCCATGTGTGTGTATCTACGCTGTAAGAGCCGTGTGTATTAATGCAGACGACAAAAAAAAATTCCCAAAGATAAATAAGAAATTTCACAAAAAGTTCAAGTTACTCCAACAACTATAGAAGACGTTTTTTTTTGTTTTTGTTTTTTGGTCATATCTCTCTGTGGTTAATATTTATTTATTTTTTCCTTTGAGTGTATTTTGGCTTTTTGTATCTTTTCTGTGCGCTTTGGGATATTTTTTTTTGTCATTTTGCTACAAAAAATTGCATAAATCGAGAAGTCGTGTCGAATCTCCTTCGAGGTGTTAATCAAATTTAACCGAAAAAATAAATACCAAAAATATGTTTCCAAATACCTAAACATAGTTTTGCGTTCTCAAAGTGTGATTATACTGGTTGTGTGTTGGTTGGCTATTATAGCCTCCACATGGTGTTTTCGATTATTTTTTTTTTTCTGTTCATAAATCCAGTATCTTTCGGATATTGGTATCTTTTTATAGGTATTTCGTTGTCGGTATCTAATAGATACGAAACGTTTGTTGATTCGGATTCGTTTTTTTTTTTTTTTTTTTGTATTCCTTTTGCACACCCACCCAACGAAAGATATATAGATTTGATTGAAAGTGTTATAAAAAAAATTATTTTCTTGGGGAAAATACTAAGAAAGTTGTGTGTTCGTTCAATCTGTCAAAAGTGTCGGTCGGGTCATATAATTTTTATAGAGTGTTTCAACATTATTTTTCTTATCTTAACTAAATAGAAGAAAGAAAGAAAAAATCCAATTTCAAACACAGGAAAAGAATCAAGATAGACGGCGGCGCGGCGTTGTGGTGTTTATTTTTAACCGTCTTGTTTTTTTTTTTATTTTGTTTCTCAAGTTTTGTTTAATATTCTTTACCATTTGATTCAAAATATTAAAAAAGAAAACTTGCTACAATTTCCTTTGCCTAAAAATAAATTGGTCGAATACGCGCGCGATTTTTTTTTTCTTTTTTCAATCTTTGCCCCCCTCACATAATTATATAAAATATTTGAAAAAAAAATCTCAGTTTTCTCTTCAAAAAATCCAAAGAGTGAATTTTTGGTTTTAAGTTTAAACATTTTTTCGGTTCATCCATCGTTATGTTTGTGTTATTTTTAGATTTTCTGTTTTTTTGAAAATAGAATTTTGTGGTGTTTTTCTGTTTCAATATGTGTTTGTAATAATTTTCTTAATTTATTTTATATGCTTATTCTCTTGCAGTGCATTTAGTTTTTGGTAATGTTTAAAAATATTCTAATATTTTTGAGAAGAAAATTTGTATGAAAACACAAGAAAGATCAGAAATAGTGTTAAAGAAAAAATATTGAATCCTACAAAAAAACAATATTGGATATAAAAACGCAAAAGAAATACAATAATTTCAAGAACAAAATTTGAAAGCAAACAAAAAATATCAATCAACATTTTGGAATTGAAAGTTGCATAATTGGTAAGTGAGAGATTATTTTGTATTATTGTTTATTTTCGTTTTGTTTATTGTGCTAATTTAACTAAGACAATTATACCTAGTTTATGTTCGAATGAGGGGTGGGTTTCTTTGGAGATTATTAGTTTTTCTTTTCCTTTGAACAAATGAGGTCATTTTTGAGTTATTTTTTGATACCGAATTCATTGAGGTTTTAAAGATTTATTCTACAATAAATTTTTTGAATGGGATCATTCTCTTCTAAAATTTATTTAGTATAAAATTGTTCTGCTAAAATGTCTCCACCGGTTACTTATCCGCGATTAATATAAATCTTTATTAAATCCTCTACAACTCCTGCGATTTACCATACAAATTTATTTTGTAACAGTGTGAGAATTGAAAAAGAAAACTGAAACTGTCCCTGTACGACAGATATGTCACAAGTACGTTTTCTTTTGTGATTTTTGCAGCAAAAAATTGTTTTTCGCTCCTGGAAAATGACATATTTTTTAAGACTCGAAATGACACAAAACCGAGTGTTCGTGTCAAATCAATCCTATATATGTCCGATGGAGCCACTGTGGGATTTATTTTAAATCGCCTGCCGCTAAAGGCGCGGTGTCACAGGGAACAGGAACAGAAACAGAAACAGAATTTCATACATCAGCAACGCAAAAAGCATTCAGCGAATTTAGGTTTCAGTTGCTAATGTATGGGATTCTGTTTCTGTTCCTGTTTTACGTTGCTTGTGACAACGCGGCTTAATCTTCTTTTTATTTTCGGTGGAGACGTAGTATTAAATTGTTTAAGCAAAATCTTTATTCGGTTCGTTTAAACTACCTTATCCGCAGTCAACGAACTTGCGACATGCAAACTGCAAACATGTTTACATTCCAGCACTATAAAAAAGTTACAGAAAACCTAAATTAATCAAGGACTACAATCTTGATCTTATCTAAAATTTGATGCACTGCAGAAGTAGCTTTGACAAGCAAAGACATTTATATGTGTACCTACCTAATTCGCTGGTTCTAGCGCAAATAGGTACACATGAACTTTTAACATTTTTACAAATTATTGTAATAGATATAAACTGCATCTACAATTCTACTCTTTAATTTGAAGGATCAAATTAAAAGTCTTTGACCTCAAAAATTCTAATGATTCACAGTTCGCATTGGTTTGGGGTGCCGGTTGTGAGTCGATCTTTGTAGTTAGGTGAACCTTCTTCATAAATTGACTTAATCCACACCTTCCTAACTCGTCAGATATTTTCCAAACTCAAATTTTGACTTTTTTCCTTGGGGTGGGTTAAAATTTTGAATGTTCGACAATCTTTTTTATAAAAATCTGTTTTCGAAATTCTGTTTTTCAAAATTTTAGAGATATCACTGATAAAACGACATAACTAGTTGAAAATATAGGTAGGTGTATATAGGTATGCTCTGGCATGGCGCTCTCCTGCAACTTCCCTGCCTTTTTCTTTTCTTTTACCATGACTTCATTTTTAAAAATAGAAAAGTTTGCTCTTAATGCAGAATTATTAGAGGTCCCATCGAATTTAGCTCTAGTTAGTTAGTGAGTTATTTTTTGATGAGTCTACGTAAAGGTAAGATTAGACTTTATTCTATTTGGTTATAAATATTCCTTTTTTGACAGATATCTTTGTCACTTGTCGTCATACAGTGTATTCGTCATAGTTTGATGTGACCATATGTCAATATTTTCCGATGACCATATTCGTTTTGACAGATAAATATGACCTTAAGGGCACACTGTGTAATAAGAACCCAAACACAATAGGTTACTTACTTACTTAAGGTGGCGCTACAGTCCGAGGTGGACCTGGGCCTCAGCCAACAAGCTTCGCCAGCCAGCTCTGTCTCTAGCTAGCTGTCTCCAGTTTCGCACGCGAAGTTGGCTGAGGTCCCCTTCCACTTGCGTGCGCCACCTGAGTCTCGGTGCTCCTCTACCTCGTCGTCCCTGCGGTGTGGATTCGAAGATTTTCCGGACCGGGGCGTTGGTGTCCATCCGCTCTAGATGACCCAGCCATCGTAGACGTTGTGTTTTGACTCTTTTGGCTAGGTCGGTATCGAAAACACAATAGGTATTCCGCCATAAACCAAATAGTTACGACCATAACTATGCCATTCTAGAAATTTTCATTGCGGAATATTTGGTCATATCAAAAAATCATAATTTGTTTTTAGTTCATAATACTTTTAGATTTAAAATTTTTCGACAAAATATCAAAACAATTTGCAAACTATCGAACGAATTTTTTTTTAAATTTGTGTTTATCGTCAAGTGGCGTGCAAATTTCAAGTTTTTGTGAGTGATTTAAGTATAACAGTGGCATACAGTGTATAATAACTTTAGTAATTAGTCAGATGAAGAATATATCACCCGTACGCCCAGCAGAGAGCATAAGACCACTTGGCATACAGTCTAATCTTACCTTAAGAGATGACTGAAGAATTGCGATAATCACAAGTCAATAAGAGTCGAACGTGTTTTACCTAGTTTCCAAAAACTAGGCAAAATCCAAACTTTTTAAGAAGACTCGTTTCTTTAAATTTTTCATATATTTACAACCGCGGTTTCTTATTACCTTACTATTAGTTCTTTAAATATTACTAGTACTTTTTTAATATTTTTTTCTAAATTATATTTTTTTTTTATGACTGTATACGATCTTTCTTATTATTAGAAGGTACAAACATATTCAAATAATTCAAAGAAAAGTTAGAGTAACTAGTTAGGCTCTACCCCATTAGGTGTTTCACATGGGACCGGGACGTGACACACATCAGTTGGGCTTCTGTCATGTCTTGCCCAAAACACAAAATTCAATCAATGCCGCTTATGAGATTCTTATAACATCCTTATTTTAGATGTCCTTGAAAAGACATCGCCAATGAAAAATTGGTCGATAAAGTAAACAGTCTTAGCCGCAATCGTTTGTTGTCTGCTAGGCAAACGCTTAAGCGACTGGTCGTGCGAAAATTTGCCGCACGATTTTCTGTCGTAATGCCGCGGCGGACATTCGAACTATGTAACTATGTCATATTCTATACACAAAAATGATACAAAATACTTAAAAAATAATTGTTGATCTACTAAATACGCATACTTTGCATCCAAAGGTGTAAAACCCTCTTCCAATAAGGACGTTATTAAAATGTTAACAATAAGCTTGTCGACACTTAAAATAAACAAATAAATAAATAGAGTGGCGCAACAGCTCGAGCTGAACCAGAGCCAACTTCTCAACAATGTATGCTGCGAGTTTTGATTTCTTTACACACAAGGGTGCCTGCAATTTTTTGCCGAATCCAAACGGCACTTTGTTTTTCAAGACCTATGTCGACAGGATATATGTCGGTAAAAGAAAACGGACAAATAGAACAAATGTTATTGAAAAAACTAAGGTTATAAACCTTAAGCGAACGTAACCCTGAGAACTTACTTCTCCCTGATGTTTGTTGCCAGATTAGACTACATTCAAGCAAGATGCGAAGGTTATTTTGCTCGCTTTGCAAGCAAAAAATAACTTGAAGCTACTACACATCATACTATCTTTTGAAAATTATAGTGTAGGATGCTACCCTTACTTCAAAGTCAGTATAAACTATCTTTGGAACTATAAAACTATTTATAGCTTTGGAATCCAAGGCACAGTCAAGATATTGAAGTTAATGTAGATGCTTAAACTGGAGCTGAATTCGACTATAACTAAACTACAAATTTAGACAAATTTAGACTTTTACAGTTGGCTTTAGGCTACTAGTTTTATCTTAAGCCTCGCATAATGATGATTTTGAAACCAATGAAAGATCAGAAATTTATGGGTTACGTGTATAATTATACCCGACCCAGGTTATATTAAGTTTGATGTATAGTTTGTAACGCAGTGAAATAATCACCGTATACCTCTAAGACCTTTTAGAGATATGAATGGGACCGACAGGAGAATCGATTAAGCCATGTCCGTCCGTCCGTCCGCCCGTCCGTATGTAAACAACTTTTAGGCCTTACATGTTAAGTTAGCGAGCTGAAATTTAGTGGGTTGGCTGGAAGTCCAGTCCTTCAGATCAAGTTTAAAAATAAACTGAATCCGCCAACAGATACGCCCACTACAGGCCTGTATGTGCGACCATCTCGAATTTTAAAAAATACTTTTCCAAATCTTAGCTAGGTGTGTTACAATAGTGCTAGCGCATTCATTTTTGGTATGTACCATTGCCTTATAATTGTCTTTGAAGTTGCCAAAACAATTTTAGCCTTTTCATTGACTACGCCCACTTTTTAAGGAATTTTAGCTTAAAATGACTGTTTTTCAATAAATATATATGAAATTTGACAAAATACTATGTAACAAAAGTTGTAGATATTAGTTTTTTCTAATTTTAATGTACATATTGTATGTGCCTCCTCCAACTTTTGTGGGCGTGGCGTTAAAAAAAGTGATAGTTTTAGTTAAAAAGGCAGAGTTTTAGGCCGAAAGATATGCAACCACCTAGTATAAAGCATTCAACAGTTATATTTCTATATCCCGCCCACTTTTTGGAGGCGTGACAGTTTTTTTTTTGGTATAGTCGAATATTTTGCAATCCGTCGTAGATGGACTGAAGCTTTTGCATAAGCGTTGCAGTTTCCCACTTGTTTTTTTTTTAACTTTAACGTTTAAAGGTGGGCAGATGTTGAAGAAATGTTATACTCGATATAGGAGATATCGAGTATAACAACTCGATTATATAGAGTTATAAGGTTACTTCTTTCTGCCTTGAAGTCTTTTGCTGAGCAAAATGAAGTTTAAGCCTCATAAGCATTCGCATTCCGAAGAATCTTAGTTGAACCTTACTTACTTAAATAAAAAAAACGTTTGGGCTGAATTAACTGGATAGGTGAGAGGTTAACCTTCTTATATTATATTTTAACTGAAAATAAAAATTTATTCTTTTAAACAGAGAAGTCGCGGTAGAGACATACAAACATAAATGCAGTTCTGTTGTGAACATTACTTACTTAAACAAAAAGCGCATTGAGGGATTTTGAAGCATTCGAAGTCGGTACGTGGACGTCCAGGAACTTGACATTAAATTTGGTAGCAACTATGCATAACGCACCTATTTTTGCAAATTTTGACCAATACGAATGTTTAAGTGTAGGTATTTTTATACCCTTTTTCAAGGGAATGTATTAAGTTTGGTTCAGGCGAAAATGTAACATAGAGAAATAATAGCGATAGACCCCTAAGTCCTAAAGGGCATATGATTGAGACCGATATATAGATAAATCGATATCTTTATTGTAGCATAAGTTTTTACACATTTCTTTTCTTAATTACTGCGCAATTTACAGAGATTTGGTAATACATGCCTTACTACTTATACTTTTATATAGTTAACAGGTAAAAAAAGCAAATGAAGACTGTCCTAATTAATTTTGAAGAAAAAGCTACTTTAAAAAACCTTCAATAAAAGATTGAGACCGAATTCTAAGTCTAATGAGCCATATCCGTCCGTCCGGATGTCACCCATTTTAAGGCCTTGCATTTTAAGCTATAGACCTGAAATTTTGTACAAGCTTTTTGGCATCCGAAGCATTATAAGTGATTGAATTTTTACAATCCGTGCTCAGACACGCTCACAATCCGTCTAAGTGTGAACCTCCAGTGCTTTTAAAACTGTAAGACGTCGTGAAAAGCATCGATTTAAATAGTAAACTTTCTGATGCATTTTATTCAATTTTTTTGTAGTATTCAATTTTTTTTTATGTAGTGTAGAGGACGCTTAAGGCCCAACTATAATAAAATATGATGAGCTTCATTCGGCTTTCCGAAATGCGCCACTAAACTCGATTCGTATGCCACGACCATGATTGCCTTTTGCTCGATTTCGTACAGTTTTCGTTAACTTGCGTTGGCTTAAAGTTTTGTTTTTGCTTGTCATAGTTCATTGATTCTCATATTAACGCCCATATTTATTTTTTAACGTCCTTTAAAAGATCCGTAAAAGAAAGGATTACACCAAGAACTGCACGCTGACCTCTAAGTTTTAAACACGTATTCTATCGGAAAATCGGTTTCGGAAATATAAACATCCGAAGTTGAAGAAAAAATAGCATAATTTTCAAATTTGATTTCAAATTCTCAAGGCAACGTGATACTCGAGACGTTCACAGTGAAATCTCATAACTTTCGAATCGTTTGCTTCAGTCTAGTATGGGCACCCCAATCTTTTGGCAGAACTTGAGTGGGATTTTTGTTGTATTTCGACATTAGATTAATCCCGCTTAAGCTTATAATAGTTGGGCCTTTAGTTTTACATTTATTTCCTGCAAAGTTTTGGACAAAGCCTAATTTTGGAGACGAAATTCAAGAAAAGACTCTAATTTACCTGAAAAACAGCGATTTTGACTGCTTTTTAAAGTAGTTTGGTTTAGTTTAGTTAGTTTAGAGGACTTTTATTCATACATCATGCATTGTAATTTTATACTTAAGCCATATTTATTTGGCTTAGGGCCGTCTACCAGTTTGACATTTACTTTTAAGGATATTCATTTTTTATTTTTAATACGCTTTTTATAGTACGTTTACAGCGAGTCTAATTTCAGCATTTAAGCTAAATGTAATATTTCACCCTAAATGTTCAGCGTTTCGCCATTATATTTTTCAGGATTTATAAATGTTGAATTTAGCCTGGGCATTTAGAAGTTTGTGGAATTGAACTAACCTCTCAAACTTCCGGTTCTCTTAAGAGATTTCAGGGCAGTTGACAGAAAATACTCAAAAAAACGTTTGCAATTTGACATAAATCAATAAAAGTGTTCTGGGACGTATTTTAAAACAAAAAATGAACAAGTAACTAATAACGACAATTTTTGCTGTATGGGCCACTGGATATTTCAGCTTTTGGCCCCGACTGTCATCTGAAACTCCAGTATAAACAGCAAAATTGGATTTCGAAATTTTTTCACAAAATTTTGAATTAAAGTGCTGGTGTAATGTACTATTAGCCTTACTTAAGGGAAGAACAAGGAATAAAATAAAAAACACCCGATTTCGTTCTAGATTTTAATCATACACAGGTTTTGGCCACTCCCATCTATACTTGATTTTTAGTTTATAAAGGAGCTGGACATGTGGCCCTTTAAAAAAATAAATTAAAAACCTTAGTTATAGATAAGCACTTACTTACTGGCTTTTGTCTGAGTTCACGGCTTACACCTTACCATGAAAAAACAGTGAAAAAATGCATTATCAAAGCAAGGAAAAACCGGGTGAATATCTTGACCCGACGACATTTGATCATCCATGATTAGATGACATTTCTATCTGTAATAGCCGATTTGCACATAGTTAATCGATGACCGGCTTCTAATGCAGTGATTAAGATGAAGTTTAGCAGCATACTTAAAGTGCTTGCAAGACAAGGAATCACCTTTCCTAGATATAGGGAAAAGTAGTTAATCCCCATTGGACAACTTTCTTCAACCCACACTTGGGTTGAAGAAAGTTTAAGTTTAAGTTTTCTATTTTAATGCATGAACATGTGCCTTACAAAAACTAACTGTATTTAATAGGCCAGCAGGCGAAACCATTCGAGTAGGATGCTTTAGAGTTGCCTTTAAGAAACGGGCACTTTGTCGTAAATTCCTCTTTTTAATGCCTTAGCAAATAAAACTGTCTAACTGTTTCTATCTATTTCCAGTCTAAGCCAAAATGTGCACAGAATTTCCATCTCAATGCTAAACATCCATAGCTTTCGTCCGGTTTGACTACACCAACCTATAAGATAATTTCTCAGTTTTAGTCATATTCTTGTTGTTAAGGTCACAAAACTATCATTAGCTCAAGTAATAACTTCAAATTTTATACCCAGACCTGACCATTTTAATTCCTGAGTGGGAGTTCTTGCATATAAAAATATTACCTAACACAAAAGTTGCATTTTCCACCGCGCGAAAGGTCATTGGTATGACATCAGCCGCATTCGCGACTGCCAAGAAATGTCTTTTTCAAAGTCGTAATCTTTTTTCAAATTTGGAACAAAACCATGTTATTATGTCAACAGTGCAATGGAATTATATAACGACTGTTCGCACAATACAGTGACCCAGTAATTCAAACTGAGGAATCCAGCGTGTAGCCGCAGAAATTTTTGTCTAAACAAATTAAAAAAGAGTTGTTTGCTTATAAAAGTCGTACACCTTACCGGCATCGCTATGCATCGGCATAGATCTGTCCAGGAATATAGTTTTCCTCATTAACTATTTCAAGTTCGAACACATAAAATCGCCGTACATGTACAAGTTTCACCTCATCTTAAGTAAAGAGCAGATAGCTAAACTAGGGAATCTTCACGACCCAGGTTATGACTACTTGTACGTTTCATTTCATTTCACAAGACGATAATAAAATATTCGAATTCCATTAAATATTTGCATAACTCTCTGACTGATTAAGTCCACTCATCGCAACAGGTTCCATTTTTGAAACCAGTTCTTTTGAAACTTTCAAAGCTTGAATTTTTTTTAAGTATTTTATGTTCTGATTAGTTTTTGCTGAACACGTTTTGCGCAAATTTTTGAATTTTGAATGTGGTGACAACGTTAAAACAAAAAGCATTAATTTACTTAATCCCATATTTAACCGTAATCTATCAGAGATTAACCTGTAACCTTTTCTTCACCAAACACTTTTTTTTATAATAGAAAACTCAAGTTTTTGTTAGTTTACGTCTTAATTTTGGTTCGCTCGATTGGAAATAAAAGTTGGCAGACCTTGTTTCCCTGTCGCGCTCGTCTTCCATTTCGAAGATGCCAAGTGACATTTTGCACACGTCATTAATGCCTCTAATAAATGGGCCATTTAAAATTGCGCATATAATATCTTTCGATATTTTATTTTTTCCTATTTCATGAGTGTGCCTGTGTGTTGGGTGACATTAGCATAAATCTTCTAAAAATAAATAATTTATTTGAAATATTTTCTCTCGTAATAAAGACGAGAGAGACTGAATTCAATTTTTAATAATTTTTCTTAAGGTTTTTCGGTTATTTTTTTTTTTGCGAAACATAAATCAAAAATTTCAAAAAATAAAGTCATCTTGAAAATGCTGTTTTATCTAATTTTTTTGTTATAAATCTTGTCGTGAGTTATAGTTCCGTTATGTTATTTGTGTAGATTTTCGTTGCAAATGAGATGGATGAGACTTTTTTTAAGTAATTCAAAACTATAGGCGAGACTGGAAAAACAAGTTTTTGTGATATTAGGTACGAAAATTGACTAGTTCGTGTCGCACAGCTTAGACAGTGTTGAGATACGTACTGAAGATTATTTGAGGCTCAATAAAAGTGGGATCACCTGCTTTTTCAATTTAAAAGATAAGGTGCCTCGAAATGAGTTCATCCTTAATATCTGAAACCTGACTAAATGACTCCATAATCATTCAAGTCACGTATTTATTGGCATGTCGTTCTGTCAAAATGCTAATTGATTTGATTTTAATTTTGTAGTTACCCATTCTAATGGCTGACTACTAAGAATGTAGTTAAAGACTGACGGTTTTTTTACAATAAACCTCATTAAACAAAGGAAATTTTTTTTTGCAACTGAAGGTTCTAGCGAAGGTTCTGACAACTTGTTCTCAGTCACAAAGTGAGAGGCATAGTTACCCCACAAAAAATATGCTCAAAATTTTAAGAGAGCTCACCTCCCAAAAAACTGCATTTGAGATCCAAGACACTTTTTAGTCACTCCCTTAGGACACGAAAACTATTCATATAACAAAATTGATAGAATAATTGTAAGTTGAAATATTCCCAGTTATCGAAAGGTTAACAAGTACTTAAGTCACAGTTGTTCGACTAAAATGGCTGGGATACCGTTGTTTCGAAGTCTGTCAAAACTTCATCATCAGACAGCCTTTGATGATGAGCCTTTAGGGATTTATTTTGAAGTCAATGTCATCTGTTACCTACACTTTGTCTGTCATAATAATGCTTAGACACTGGCGAGAAAATTACCGTCAATTATATTTAAAAGTAGGCGAACAAGGCATAAACGATCCTTCCTTCCAATATCCTTTTTATATTAGGGACTTATAAACTGTTTAGAAAATGACTTACGCCGCATGGGAATACCTTACAAACATCCATTAAAAATTCAGCGGCGCACATTGTAGAATACTTGTTTTTTCCACATTTTACAAGTCCAATACTGACGCGTTCTTTAATTTTAAGAAGAGATAAGAAGATCTGCGTGATCTCCACAGATCTCGAATAAGTTGTTTTAATAGGCAATTTTTTCGGAATGTGGTTCAGAGAGTTCCTGTTTTACGAGTGACTCGGGTTAACGAATGTGTAATGCAAATAAAACTCATCAGGCCTAGTCGAAAATAATTAAAACTTCATTTTCTTTGTCGAATTAAAACTCCATTATCTAACCACATGTCGTCTGGAACAAAAAGAGATTTCCTTCTGCTCGCATAGTTTAGCAGAGTGATAATCGTGGCGTCCGCTGTGTGGCGCGTAGTGCAGTCCTGCAGGACCACATATCGTCTGGTTCAAATTGAACGGTCTTTTGGTGCGGTCAATTTCCATCAGCTCTGCGGGATTTAGACCTGCCCTCTATTCATATATGCAGAATGTAAGTCGCGCCATTCGCTTTATGGCACGTAGCACCGTCCAACTGGAACCACATTTCGTTTGGGTCAAATTTTATTATCTCGGTGCTCAATTAACTTTACCTCTACGAGAGATTTCATTCCGCTCGCATAGTTTAGCATAGTGGTAACGGTGGCGTCCACTGTGTGTCACGTAGCGCATGCAGCTGGAACCATATGTTGACTGTTTGGCCATACCTATCTTGGTCAAATCGCAGGATCTTGGTGATCAGTCACCTCATCTCTGCGAGGGATTACCTCCCGCTCAAATCGTTCACGCAGAATGTTAATTGTGGCGTCCGCTGTGTGACACGTTGCGCCCTTCTGCTAGACCCACATGTCGTCTAGGTTCTTATGGTACGATTTGAGCCGCAAGAAAATGGTTATCATCGTTCTGTAGTGTTCATCATTGCCCGTCTCATAACGTCGTTTTCAAAAAACGACGGACCAAAAGCTTCGCGGCCCAAAATTAAAAAAACAAACATCCACCACATCCGGTGGACGCTGTTTGACATCCGATTTGTTATCTACTAACCTGCTCTTTAGCAATACGGTGTTCAGTTCAAGAACGTCCTTACCAAAGTATCCTCAAAATATTTGTTGGCTACTCTTTCTCGGTGTTGCAGGTCCGAAGAAAGTCTAGACCAAGCTTACTTTACTTCCGGTAATCTCGTTTAGGGACTTTGTCATTGTGCAGGCAGAGCACTTAGCCTTGATAACTGACAGCAGCGTGCAGTGGATCGAAAATGGCTATAGATTACAGTGGTGTACGCGGACTGGTCAAAATCTTTTTTATTTAAGAAATTAGGTTAGACCTCCCGCGTAATAAGCACCTCCTACAACGACCTCACAGGAGTGGTTGCTTTTTTGGCGGGTAGTTTGACATAATTTGACATAATATACATAATTTCTTAAATTATGTCAAGGCACTCGGCGATCTTCTCAATAATGTCGTTTTTGAAAAAGTATGGACCAATTGCGTTGCGCCTCAATGCAAAATCGACTAAACACCAACTGCATCCGCCCGAGGTCGACCCGTTCTCCAGTTAAGAATTTGAGTTGATTGAAGCACGACTTGGCGAAAGTATCTTAGATGATTCGGAGCTCAGAAACACCTTCTCACGGAGGCTTTTAGACTTCTCGTTTTTTGCCTACTAATTTTTCTTTCTAGATGTTGGACAATTGTCCAAATAAAGTCTAAAAAAAACTTACTTTACTTCCGCTAATCTCTGGTTATGGGACTAAGACATTGGGGATGGCAGAGCGTTAAGTCTTGATAACCTCCGCTCGGTAGCGTGCGGTGGTTCGTGGATTGCTATAAACTGCAGTGTTTCACGTAGACTGGTCAAAAACCTACATTTAAGAAATAAGCTCGTAACGGCGGCAACGGAATCGAAATATAAACTTGTTTTTTGTCATAAAGTAAAGTTGAAAAGCTATCAGACGAAATATTCAAAGAAAACGCTGTAATGCATTAGCTTAAGATTACAATCCTCCTTTAAGATATGTTAACAGTTTAAAATTTCTTGTTAAGCCTTATGGGGTGACTGTTCCATGATTGGTCACCACTCCCGGGAGGAAACTAGGGGACAGCTCGCCAGATATGTTGGATACCAGCATGCAAAATATCCGGGCGGATCAGAACAGCAGCACAGAAAAATCCTGACTCGTCTGTCTTAAAATGTGCGGCTCCCTGGCCAGCGTCAAATTGCCAGGTAGGTAAGAGTCAGCTGAAGATTAAACACTATTTCCTCTTCCAACATCCAAATAGAATACTGGAATAAAATAGAATGCTGTTCTTTTCTCCATAAGGACATAACACTTGCGGGGGTTAGCTTTATAGTGTGCTGCTTATGTGAAGGGCTTTCCATGATCAAAACTGGCTTTGTGTTGGATCGGGATACTACGCCGGAGGTCTGGGTTCGAATCCTGCCATCGTCACCTGAAAAAAAAGACTTGTTCTTTTTCACGGTCCCCACCTCCGCGAGGGTCTGACAAGCCCTCCGAGAGTAGCAATTATCTTGAAAAACTTCTCAAAGTGCCGTTCGGATTCGGCAAAAAATTGTAGGTCCCCTTGTATGTGAAGGAATTAAACACACACAGCATACATTGTTGAGAAGATGGCCCTGGTTCACCTCGATCTGTTGCGCCACTCTATTTATTTATTTATTTTATCCTCACACTCTTCTCACTCGCGATGTGCTACGCGATCATGTTATTCATCTAAAAAAGAAAACAGATAAAAGCCGCTTTAGAGAGTAACAAAACTGTCGCTGTCAACTGATCAGATAAGCGCGAATAACATTGACATTTTATCGTGTAAAGTCGGGCTTATTCTCTGTTCAAGTGTGACCCCTTTATTGGTCTTAGCCGTCCTAATTAAAGTTTAACTTATTTGACACAAGACATTTTAGAGAAAAATTTCAATATTGGTTTAGTGAACGGACTGACAAAAATTGCCAGCCTAAGTAATATCAACCGCGTCAAATACATACGCTGATCTGGGGAGCTGTAGCTGCATAAAAAAAACAATATGGAAGGGTGTACGACTGTAAGGGGTGGAAGGCTAAGAATTAGCTTTGTACGGCAGATACATCCGCTCTAATGGTCCCATGTCACTAGAAGTGAATGCGTGTTCTTCATCTGCTTTTCGAAACACTGGTTCAGGAATCCTGCGAGTGCCCTAACTTCGAAATTTCTCCTGAATCCCTAAGCGTGTAATTTTACATCGCAAATACATGCACATGCAACTAGTTTGTATGTTTGGTCATTTAGTTTGCATAGTAATGTGCGACCTTTTGCAGCAATACTTGACGTGTAGGTAAGGTAGGTAAGGTTTTAAGTACCTACTTAAATTTTTCCCATTTGCCGACTTGCCATTTAAATTTACTTGCAACCAACATTTCCCCCCACATACATGTGGAATAGTCACATGTATATATGCAACCAATTATATTTGTTTTAACCTTTTTTGAAGCTAAAACTTCCCGCCAAAGCACGTTTTTCTCTCGTTTTAGATTACTCGGCGGTCCACTACATAAAAAGTAAAGAAAACAATTAATCCAAGTTCCCTTAGAATTTTGGTGCTTTTGAACAGATTTTTTTGTAATTAAACAGCTTCTTTTTGCAGTGTCAATCATCTATTCTAAAAGCAGGTATTTACTATAGTCTATCTCTTTTATGTGCTACTAACTCGAATAGTACAGAGTCTAAATCCAGCAGAGTCACCACTTCCTCTTTATCCCCTCTTTATTTACATCTGAAATCTTATTTTTCCCAAACTTATGTATTAAGCAAAATTTTGAACATTCACAGCAAATGGCAGTTATTAATTCTTATACACTCCCGTTTGTTGAAAGTAGGTATACACTCCTCTTCCCTTGACCCTGGGGAAAACTTTCTGAAAAGATAATATTTCTTCGATCGATTTGTCTGCTCACAAAACTTTCTTATAATTATTAAATTATTCATGACTGTTTGAATCCCCTGTCGACGGTTATATGTTTAAATATTTTGCTTTCTACCGAATATACGCATCTAAACATGAATTTAATTAAATTGAAAAAAAAAAATTGTGGTTATGGCGGGTATGCTTGTAGCTAAAGAAGCTTAACTATATCAATTGCTAGCAAGTGTTTTGTTTTAAGTGCTATACGAAGAAGAGTAATGATTTTTTTTTAGTCTCAGACCATTTATAGTAGAAAAAAAAATATTTAAAAAAAAATCACAATCAAAATGATTGTTGCTTCCTCTGATAAACCTTTGAAATAAATCATGGGGTAAGTTACAAAAACAAACTTATTACTTCCAAACAAACTTAATTAATTTAAAAAAACCTATAGTCCAACACTTAAGTGAAAAATGCTTTTTGCTAGATCTGTTGCTTGATGTAATGTGCGGCTTGATGAAAACAAAACTTATAATGTCCTTGCTCCAACAAAGGACAAATATATTTTTAAGAATATGTCTTATATTAAGTATATCTATAGAATTTATAAAACCATCAAAAGAAGACCGCTTGCTTAGGGTCATTTTGTGGTTTAACAATAGGATGCTCTGCAAATTTGTAAAAAAAAAACTGGTTAAGGGAAAAAGCTTACAACGGTTAAGGGCTATTATTCGTTTCATAAAAATATCCCTTTAGCGCATGCAAAGCATTAAGTATGGAAATACTGTCGCTAGTTATGACTGCTTTTATGTATTTTTTTTTTCATGGAATTTACTAGAATAGAGGCAGGATATGTAAAATATAAGTTGTTTTGCTAAGAAAAAAGATATATAATTTGTTCAATTTCTAGTTTGAAAAAAATGAGCAAGTCTTAATGGCACCAGCCTTGTCGTTGCAGGCATTATCGACTCCTCTTCAAACTTTTGTTAAAATTTTCTTTTGAAAAGTTGAAGTTTACAAATTAAGAAAAACTTTGGCATTTTTTTCATAGTTCTAGATCTGGATCGACTTCCGCGCACTCCTGAATCTAGTATTGGACATCACGACTGCTCTATTCGAAGCATGTTTCTGATTTAGTTGTTGAAGAGAATATCTTTCGAGCTGTCGAGTTCCCTAAGAATCACAACCTGCCCAGTTTTGCAAGCGTAACATTGAGTGACATTTTCGCAAATAGCTCCGAACTTACTTTCATCAATGATTAAGGCAAGTCAGATTAAAGCTTGAAATTGATTAAAAGCATCCGCCGATGAACATCATTAAAGCCACAAAAGTGTTCACCGAAACGCACCGATTACTTAACAAGGGCTGAAACAGAAAGGAAATCGAACGAATTTGAGTCATTCAAATTGTTAGCTTTTAAAATTGATCCAGTCCGATTTATTAACAGCCAAGTGTTAAGTTGAAGGAAGAAGGTCTACGCGAGTGTCCAAAAACCTTGTTTTGGGAAAAATTCGGTGGGTCTTTCTACCTTGGTTTTTTACCCAATCGGCTAGACGTGGGCACACTTAAAACGAGAGTTCGCATTGCTTCATGGAAAAAGGCTTGTCCGCAGTCGGTTGTTTACAGTCCTACATTTCAAAGCAGAAGCTGGGCTTCGAAAAAAATTCTGTTTAAGTTTTTTAAACCAGCCCATTGACACTGAATGTCTTCAAGTTGAAAACTTGTATTCTTAACGATTTTTCGCAATATTTCGTACTACAGCTTCAGCTTTTATTCGTACTTTAATTCCAGCTATTCCTCGTACTACTTAAAGATAGCATCTACATTTTTTAGGTCCTTTAGTAGCAACTAGTTTTCGTGTAACAGCTGCAGTAAACAAAATTTTGCACAGTCTTTTGGCCCACGAAATCAATGACTTAGACATAAATGACCAATATGTTCAGTTAGCGTCGTACTAAGCATCAAACTTTTAATCTTAACCTCAACTGAATGAAAATAAGCATCCTGCTGATAGTACCTAGTAGGTACTGAAGGTTACTGCCAACCTCAACTCTAAATTAACAACTTTTTCCTTCTATCCAAACCCGACCATCGTGAAGGACTGACTATCCAGCCCGGTATTAAATGAGCTTACAGCAGCTCTGCTTACATATATCTAACATGGCTCTTGCTTCTTCCAAGCACACTTTCATCAATGGCCAACTTTACGTTTTTTTGCACTGCAAGCTTTTAGATGTTATGTGAACCTTAACACTTCAAAATTAGATGTCGTAGGTAAGTAATGTTTTCTCTTCCCACACACAAAAGAGATTTTGAACGCCGCCCCATGCGTATAACTTAGTTTGTAAAAGGACTCGTCAATCCCGGACTAAAGTCGAGGCGAACAAAACAGAATATTGGCCTCATTGCAATAGGTCGAACCTACAACGTCTTGCATTAGTCAGTAAACTAAAATAGCACCACCATCCCCATAAGAAGAACTGCAAAGGCTGCATCCGGCAAATACCAACCCATCAATTGGATGTCCTTCATGACATTCTGACGACTTCTAGACCTTGAAACTTTCTGTTTAAGGTCAACTTTCTGTTTCACTTCCAAAAAATCACATAAGCGAAAACTTTCTTGTGGTAAGAATGACTTAAATAGTTTAGGATCACGGATCAGGGAAGCAATGGTCCTAAAAACTAAATAAGTAGACAATCTTAACTCGCAACTGCTGAAGAAATATAAAGGAATGGAGCTCGAGATAATACTTCTTTAGAATGGACTATTTTATAAACTTCTTCGTGTCCCAGCTTGCCTAAGAACACCAGCGAATTCCGCTTGGCATAACACATACGAAGCTGGCAACAGAGAATTGCGTATAGTCGGCATAACACATACGAAAGTTACCGAACAGAAAATTTGAAGTAAAATTGTCGACTCAGTGACAGTTTTTCAATTCGAGATCTTTTGAGGCTTCGGAGTTTCATTGAAGTAGGCCCCAGAAATGAGTTTTGTAGCAAATTTCGATCCCGGGTTAAGCTCAGTTAAACTCGCAAAATTTTTCCGGTTAACCCCGGAATATACTCAGAACAGCTTCAACTTCTTTAGGTTGCCTTGGCGAGTTTCTATGAAAAGTTGGCGAGTTTCTATGACATTCAAGCAGATTGTCTGGAAAACAATCTCGAACTTCTAAGCCGTCAATTTTTATTGACGGAGTTATAGACCTGTACTACTTCTGGATAATTACAGATGCCAGACCCGGGATAACTTCTGCACTGAAAAACTACAAAAGAGAAATTACTTGCCTCAAAACTACTTGCTGCAGAATTCCATCGTGCTTCATTCAAAGGGCATAACACATTGACGACTGCGCTATACGAGGGTAAGGTGCAAAGTGCTCGGCATGACTATGGAATATTGCGATTTTCAGTTAAGCTATAATTTTTCTCCATAACCTCCCTTAACTTCAAAAAACAGAAACAAAGACCAAAACCAGAAGTGTCCGTTTCAAAATGAGCGTCTTCCTGGTCGTATCTGTTATCCAGGCAGGGGTCGGCAGATCTAAAGTGAGTAAAAAATTCAATTTCTCTGCTTGAATTCCTTCTCTTCCCGGGCCACATTCAAACAGAAGTCGGGCTGTAACTAAAAAGGTACTCAGCCGGTTACACCATTGCTTTTGAACGTAAAGGCATAACACTTGCGGGTGGAGACTTTGGAGTTCTTATGCAAGGTTTTTATGTTCACCCTTTGTTGCTCAGTGTTTTTGGTACACTCAGCTGGTCATACCATTGCTTGCGAGCGTAAAAGCACAACACTTGCGGGTGGAGGCTTTGGAGTTTTTGTACAAGCTTTTTATGTTCACTCTATTTTGCTCTGTGTTTTTGATACCCTCCTGGTACCTTTATTCCGCTCGCGATATGCTTTTACATTTTAAGGGTATTCATATCCCCTTGATCGCGACTTAAATTATTATACAAAAAAACAAAAATTAATTATTTCACTGGTTCTTTAACGTCAGTATCCCGGTTCGGAAGTGACAGTCTGGAAGGCTATGTAGACATTCGTCTACGGCCCTCAAGTTTTAACGCAAAGCGCCACCTAAAAAAGAATTTTTTGAAAATTCGAACAGAGATGGAATTTTAAGTGACTTCCATCCACTGAATCGACTGCTGCTTAGTTTCTGGCGTTAGGCGTTGAACCCACGCTTCATCCACGGCACCGAACCGTGGATATTGTGTCGATCTTAAGAGTTCCGTGAACTGCTTTTGCATTTGCTGAATGAGAGCTTTAGTTTGGGAATCTGCCTCCCGATATCGTATCGCACTCACCTTTAAGCGCCTATGGTCCAACACGATGTAATGTTTTGAATGTGGTTGCGGTTTTTGGCCGTCCTTCAGGTAGGCCTTAAAGGACGTGCGACCACGTTTGAATTCAGCTGCCCACATGTAAGGAAACTTCCCGTATACTAAAATTGTTAACTTTGAATGTCCTTAAAGGCTTACCTATCCAAAACGAAGAATTTTATTACTCGTAATTCCTTTCGTTCAGGCAAATAAACACACAAATTTTTAATTATCGGAACGCCATCTCTGTGTCAGGCCGAGAACTTTTCACTTTGGACTCGTACATTTGAAACTTTCGTTCAACAGATTTAATTCTTCGTCCTGTCTTCGGATTCTTTCCTCTGAGGAGTACTTTCCTTATATTATCGATACAATATTATCGATAAAAACATTGTCTACCTCAATTTCTTAAAAACAATAGCTTGTGCGTCAATTACTGTCAACTAGGTCTCGTCTCTCGTCGACCTCATACAATGTTTTTTCACATTTACAGAATTAGTCAACTAACCTCAACCATTCCATTATTCACACATCTCTTGCACCGCCATTTACTAACCCCGCTATTTGGGAGAAGCTAGTCTTAAAGCTATTTGGAAACTATTATCTGCTGATCGAGTTACCGACTACAGTTTGTCCATGTCTGTAACCATCACTCCCAATTTTTCTGCATAATTCTTTTTTTTCAATTATTTCTTTCTGTTAGCTTTAATTGTGTCACACATCACCTTTTTTTTGTTCTACGTATCTAAAACCCATTTTTATTTTCCAAAACCATATAAGCAAAAATTAACAGCATAGTATTAGTCCTATTTTATATACAAAAAAAACCAAGCAGTCTAGTAGCTAAACAAAAAAATTGTGTAATTTTTTTTTGTTTCATTTCAGATTAATTGTGTAAATTCTCAACGCTTTGTCTTTCATCCCTCCCTATAAAAAAAATATATTACTCTTATAAAACAAAATTAAAAAAAAAACAAGCTTAAACTATATATCCCAGCTTTGCCATTATTAGCCATACATATTTATAAACAAAAAGATAATATAATTTTTTTGTTTACTGTATCTCGCCATTCCCGTCGCCTAATCAAGTAGAACTATTTTGCAAGATAAAAAAAAAAACTTAGTAATACTATAAAAAAAGTAAACAAAGTGAACTAAAAGTGATTATCGCTAAAAGCAAACCGCAAAAAAAGAAAATCTCAAAAAGATTAAAAGAACAAAAACCGCCGGGTATCCCTTAAAAAAAAACGCTCTGTTCCGCTTTTGCTTATATTGCCATACGTTTACGCGCATCTTCCCCCTCCTCCATTATATATTTCCAACGGAGACAATACAAACAAATTTCTCACCCCAAAATTAAGAGTATTTCTTCATCTATTCCATCCCACATTGAATAGATAAACATAAAAACAAAACAAAAATCAACGAATTGTTATAAAAAAAAACTTTTTTTTTTTTTAATTTAAATACGGGAACCGTTTCTAGTCCTTTTGTTTTGCCATACAAATATAAGTTTCCTACCTATAAAGAAATACCTACTTGTTATAACTGAAAATCAACTTTGTAGAAGTATCTAAACAAAGTAAACTACACCGAAAGAGAAATCTGTCATAAATCGCGCGTTTAAAAACAAAACAAACTATCGCAAGGATTCAACGAAAGAGAAAAAAAAGAACCTAAAAATAGTACATCGTCTTTTACATCGATAACAAATTTTGTGATATATTTAAACTTATTTAAAAAAAACAAACAAAGCGTTTCTTCTAAAGTGGAACTTTTTTTTTTCTTCAATAAACTTTCGGAGAAACCCATGGTCAAGTGAATCGCGCGGTAAAAAAAAAGAAAGCAATCAAGCAAAAAAATAAAAACATCCCCCAACGGACTATCCTTAATTCTAAAATAAAAACTATAAACAAAAAAAGTTCAAACTAAGAACAGACACATATTATACAAAAATAAAAAAAAATGGCGGCTATGGTAAACATGAATAGTCTATTGAATGGCAAAGATTCGCGATGGCTGCAATTGGAAGTGTGCAGAGAATTCCAAAGGAATAAATGCTCACGACAGGATACGGAATGTAAATTTGCCCATCCACCGGCTAACGTTGAAGTACAGAATGGAAAAGTGACCGCATGTTACGACAGTATTAAGGTTAGTATTAAAAAAAAAACTAGAAATAAGCATTTCATAAAAGAAAGTATTTTTTTTTTCTAAACTTCATTGTCCTTGTTGGAAAGTTTTTTTTTTCTTCTTAAAAGCTAAATGCTAAAACTTTATGTATCTACTAACGCTATAATAACGCTGCAAATTAATTTTTAAGATGAAAATGTGTTGCGCTGCACTTTTTTTTTGTTTTATATATTTAAATCTATGTATGCTTTCGAAATGATGCTGTGTATATTTTTTTACTTTCAATGTATATGATTATATTTAGAACTATTGCACTCGAATATGCAAAAATGGATGCGAAAAAGTGCATTTAGTGCTTTGCTTAAGGCTTTTGAGGTCTTGTATGCAATAATTTTAGGCGGGGGATCTGACTTAAGTGAATAATTTTTGTTTGGAAAACTATTTTTTGACAATTTAATAGGGAGGTAGTGTATCAGAACCTGTTGAAAAAACAAGTTGGTTTATTTTAACCGTGAAGAGCTTTGTTCTTTCACCAGTGTTTCCCGTGCCCAATTTTTCATTTTTTAATTAGATTTGAGTGACTTTACTACTCATATTTGGCTTTACTTGAGACAAGACTCTCTTGATCGCCCTCCAGAAACTGAAGTAAAAGAGGTGATCAAGGTTACATCGTCAGAAGGAATCTGAAAATTGGAAGTGGTATATGAGCAGACATTTTATCCTTTTAAGAGTATGTAATTATGACATACTTACTTACTTACTTAAGGTGGCGCTACAGTCCGGGGTGGACCTGGGCCTCAGCCAACAAGCTTCGCCAGCCAGCTCTGTCTCTAGCTAGCCGTCTCCAGTTTCGCACGCGAAGTTGGCTGAGGTCCCCTTCCACTTGCGTGCGCCACCTGAGTCTCGTTGCTCCTCTACCGCGTCGTCCCTGCGGTGTGGATTCGAAGATTTTCCGGTCCGAGGCGTTGGTGTCCATCCGCTCTAGATGACCCAGCCATCGTAGACGTTGAATTATGACATACAGAATATTAAAATTTCTACTTAATATACCTTATGCCAATTCTTGAGTTAGGTACTGTGGTGACCCTTTTTTTGATCCACGTAGTGTCTCTGATAAGTCACTTAGCCTGCGCAACCTGAAAGTATGAACTCTGCTTTCTGCTTTTTTTATCTGAATTCTTTTCACTATCCTTTTGTGATATTTTTGACTCGTTGGCCTCAATTTTGGTTAGGTACCTAAGTACCTAGTAGAGGGTTTGTCTATTTTGGTGTAAACACTCCCCAGTAGGCTTTTGATGAGTATACCTATACCCATACCTAAGTTCAAATTTAGTGCCTTGAATACATCTCGCTGTCATGACATTTTGGAATTTATATATGAAATGTAAAGACTAATTTGGGTAGAAAAGACTAGTTATTTTTATTGGCACTTTTTTTCAACAAGCTGACGGAAAGAAAGGCACAAACTTCAAAAGCTTTTTAAGCTTATTCAGGGACACCGGTTTTTTCACCTAAAAATGTTCAACGTGTTCCCAATAGGAGCGTAAAGAACGTTTTCGGACACAAAATAAATATTTTATAGGTACTTTTTCAACGAGCTGACCGAAACAGAATACAAGAACTTCAAAGGGTTTTAAAGCTTTTTCAGCGACATCGGTTTTTTACCAAAAAATTTCTCAACGTGTTCCCATTTGATTGTGAGGGACACGTTGTAGAGTCAAGTGTTGTTTGTCTTATTCCACCACAACCCTGGTAAACCCAACTTCGGCCAGCTTTGTTTTTGGCCAAAATCCTTATGTAGGTCTCTTCTTTAGCCGGAGACGACAAGACTGCTCTTGCGTGGTTGCTCAGCTTATTACTAGAAAATTTCAGTTCTTGTTTTTGCTGATAACCAATTTTTCCCCAAACTAATTTGCCATTGCGATGGATGCCAAGGTACACCCGGTAGCCTGCTGCATAGGGATTGGCAACACTGCGCTGTTTTTGGAAGTGTTCCCAAAAAAAGTTTAAATAGACTCCTGCATAGAACTTAGCTGAACTAAGAACTGTTTATCCAAAACAAGGTTTCACATTAGAGGTTAGTCCTTCTTTGTGGTTACCCTTTGTACTAGCCTTGAAGCTTGACTGTAGTGTATGAGTCTACAATGATCTTGAACCTGCACATAGTTCAAATAAGACCAGCATTGGAATATTGCTCTCATATTTGCAGCTCTACTCCTAAGCATTCTCTCATGCTGACCCCTATCGTCTTAGTGAGCCGGATTTTGAAACCAAGTCAGGGTCAGTTGGAAACAGACGGGTGAAAAAATTTGTTTTCGATCCTTCGAAAACACTAATTTCTCTTAAAACTCAGAGGAAACATGGCTTGACCCCTCTCAGCCATGCACCTGCGATCTGTGCGTTGTTCCTGTTCTTACATACATCGCGCACACCTTAAATTTCTTACCGATTGCGACGGACGAGTTGAAAAGTCTCTCATGATAAATAGTAATCCGGTAGAGTTTTCCAGACCCTCGCGAAAGTGGGATTCGAAAAAAACTTTGCTTCGAACGCTTGGGGTTAGAACCCATTACCTCATACCTTCAGTCTCCTACATAAACCACTGCAGCAACATTTGAAACTGTTGCCTCAAATATTGAATTATTTGAGCATCAGTTCAAATGACCTTTTTTGTGGCAAAATTTTAACCAAAACACCCCAGACTAGAAAACTGGACTCCGAACTTAAACCTTCACCTTTAGGATAAGCTGAATTCTTCTCTCCTTATTTTTTTTTATTTAAGGCAAGCAAAACGGTAACAACCACTCGTTGTCCATGAATATCCCTCGCATGTCGCATCGATGAAACCCAAAAGCCTTGTATCCTCGGAATGTGTATCAATGATAACTTTTGTTAGAATATTTTGGGATTGCTAACTACGCTGAGAAATGCCAAGGTTTAAAGGGTGGTACAAAAGGTACAACGCAAATATCGTTTTTTAATGCGTCATCGAAATTATTTAAAGCCCTTAGAAGACTAACCCAGTGCGTTTCCAAAAACATTTTTATTTTTTTATGAGTTTCAAGCTGCTTTTCGGAACCAGTATTTTCAACCGTTGACCAAATTTTTCCGTTGACTGTCTAGATATTAGTCAGATCATATATCTAGTTGTTTGACTAGTCCATGATCATGTAAGCTATGTGCAATATGATAATATTGAGCTCCCACATTTGGCCATTTCGAAATCCCGCATTTGGCCATCAGAAAATCTCGTTATTTGGCCAACTGTCTGCAACGAATATTTAGCCTCCTGCGACAAAAGTCTATAGTGCTTTCTATAGTGCAAAAGTGCTATATTTGGTTTTAGAAAAATATTTTAGGTCCTGATGAATCCGTGCACCCTGAGTAGTAGTTAGTTCACCTTAAGTTGCTAGGCCTAAACATCACCCGTAAATGCCGCTCTAAAGCCCGTAAAAATTTTTAATTCATCTTGATGGCAGTATAAAAGACCAAAAGTTTACCTCTGTCACCAGTGTTGTGGCTCTTAAAGACCTTATTTCTGTCGATGCCTTAAATTTACTTAATAACCTAAGGTTTACGGAGCGATCAAAAAAGCCCACGGTGCTGAGTTTTGCTTCACAGGTTGTTGTAGTAAAATGATTTGCTTGTCGACTGCGCCATTGGGTCGCTGTAAACCTGTATAATAAAAACGAGAAATGTATGTATCCGCTGTCGAATGTGTGGGTGTTTATCACTTTTCTAATGATCAAAGAAGGTCGCAGTTTAACGTACATACTGCGCCATATTAGTGGAAGCATGATGCGCCAGATGTTTCAGTGATGGGTCTCGCAGCTATCTTACAGCTTCCAAAGGGTTCAACGGGACGGCCCACTTAGGAAACAAAACTAATCTGCGCCTACGGTTTTTATAAGCTCCTTTTGCGGAACCATGGTTTACTATTGATGGAGGAAAGGAGAATTTGTAGAGACCAACACTTGCAACAACACTTTCCAAGTCTTTTATCCATTTTTCATATTTCTCAGCGGAAGTTTTCTGAATTTAAGTTTTTGTAACTCTTAAAAGCTTTTCAAAGTTTGACAAGAGACAAATTTTTAGTTTTGTTGTGTTGCGGGTCTCTTATTATTCTTCTGTTATTGTCCACTACATATCGCACTTAGAGCAGTGAAAAGTTGCTTTAGAAAAATATCGGTTTGGTTAATCGTTCCTTCTGCTATAATCTATGAATTGGTTAATTCCGGGTGCCCTCTGAAGGATGCCTGGCTTACAAGTGTAAAACGAAGTGCACCTAAAAACTGTGCACAACACTCTGCACCCTGTTTCTCGACACTGGTGTTGATTTCGGATGAACAACTGTCTCTAAAGCAGTGAATAGAAAATAGGTACATAGACACATCATTCTGGCAGCTCGGGAGTTGGATCATGTGCATCTTTCTTTTTCTACGCAAAAAACGCAAGGTTCGCCAAAAATGAACACCCTCATTGGAAGCCCTCTGGCAGTTTTTCAGAGCTGTCTATGTTGTTTCAGCGGAGTTCTAGAAACCTACCTACATTATCCGCATTCCCTGGGAAATGTTGAACGAAGATCGCCAGAGACAATCCTTTTATAAACGCAAAACGTGCCAAATGACACACAAGCTTTTATAAGACTGTGTTAAGCATGCAACTTTGCATTAAGAGTTCGAGATAATTATAATTTTGCTTTAACTAAGTCCCTGCCGACTGCGCCAGATATTTTGCTTTTAGAGGTGCATATGCAGAATTCTTTCAATTTGATTTGAACACAAAATTTTAGGCCTATTCAAATAACTGTTCTCTTTTGATATATGTTTTTCGTAAAAAAATTAAGTTGTGTGTAGATTTTGATTCCAAATAGTACAGACTGCACTACAATTTTTGGATCTCCAAACTGCACCAGTTTTGCATCTATTTGACGACATAATATTTACAATACATATGACACTAGTAAAACTATATCAGGTCTTCTAAATTATATAAACAACAACAGCTTGGTTAACCCTATAAACAGAGGGTACTAACTGCGCCTGCTAATCAGGCTGATTTTCAGTGCTTTTGGGCATACTTTCAAGGCAGAATTTGATTAACTCGTAGTTAATTTGGTGTCCCAAACAGTTAATGCACAGACTGGACTTGACTTGCATGTTAAATTTAGTTTCTACAGACTGCGCCAATTATTTTTAATACTTTCGTTTTAAATTTTTGATAAAACTATTAGTTATCAACTATCTTACTCTAGTCATATGCCACAATGAGCCCACTGATGTGCACAAAACTTCAGGTTATCGTTTTTTCAGGATCAAATCTTATGATTTGCTCTTTGTCAGACATCCCGGTTGGTAGGTTTATTAAGTAATCCCTATCCGATATTAGAACGACACGAAAACAGCATTTAGTTTTTTGTCTATGGCTCTATTTAGGCTCACTCTAGAGTTAAAAGTTTAAATAACACGTCATTTTCAGAGGTTGCTATCACCCTTGTAATAAGATTTGTTTACAGTCGATTCCGAATTGCTCAAATATTTGGCATTTCACACTTTCCCTTGTACCTTGTTGACACCTAAAGGCTCAGCGTTTAATGGATCGAAAAAGATTACAGCAAAATGCACATAGCATGTGTTGATAAGATATCCATAATCTATCGATAAGATAGCTTCTGTCTGAAGCTGACAACGACAAAGGAAAACCGTCACATACACCAATTGCCAATATGGGCGCGGAACTTTTAAACAAATATTCCACAATTCTATAAATAAAAGGGCATCATTTTTCCACGCACTTCATTTAGAATTTGTGAAATATTTTTGATAAAAGTGAAAACCCCGTGAATGGGTAGTGCTTTACAAAGCAACAGGAAGTAGATAAGGAAGTCTGCGACTACTTTTCCACTCTTAAAAGAAATGACCAAAAAAATTGATTTAAGCTATTTCTACGAAAAAACTAAGATTTTGAGTCGTGAAACATTTTTTGCTTTGTAAATCCATTGTAATTGTTTGCTAATATCAGTAATCAGTAAAATTGGTTACAAAAAAATGGATAGTAATTTTCTATCGTTTAGTTATGTAAGCAAGTGATTTATATGCATCGAAGTTTAAAACCAATGCACAAAAGTACCTCTTTTATAACTCCCCTGATTGGGATCGCTCAGGTCAGGTTTATAACAAGTGTTATAAGCGAAATTGTCTTGGTAAAAATTAAATCATAGTAAGGAAACTCACTTTAGTTAAAATAGGTCAAAAGGTCTCTTCATACTTCTTTCCTTCAATAACTTCAATAAGCTTGCAGATAACTATTGTTCGATAAAAAAAAATTATTTGATCGCTATTGTCAACTACTTTATTTTTATCCATCGCGGTAATTTTCACACTCCATAACGTGCACTCTATAGTCTATTGCAAAGTTAAAGCTTACCACGAGTTCAAGCCAAGTCACTACAAAGTGCCACATACGAGTTTTTAATGACGCAAATTGGCGATGAATTTTTAAATAACACCGTCCTTTTAAAACAGCTCATAGTGGGCATAGTCAAAGCGTAAAAGGACTATTGAAAAATTAAAAATTTATAATCGGAGAAACAACCAGATGTTGACAGGAATCCTACTTCCCATCGCAAAGTGTGTTTTGAAATTTCATGTTTTGACAGCTATAATTTGTCTTCAAACTAATGTGGAGGATATTTATTGGTGGATTCCGGGAGTTAAGAAAGGTGCAACGTCTTAAATTAGCCTTGTCTCGAAAACTCGACGATGCGAACATTATTTTAGACAAAAATCGAAGTAGTCTAAAGGCTCCGATTTCACTCTCTGTGCCTTCTAGATATTGAAAAATTGAAAAATCATTTTAAATGTCGAAAAAGCGTTTTTTGAGGTTTTATTAACCTACAAACTGTCGAGTTAATTGGCTATGTACAAATATCAAAATAGCTCTTGTAAGGCTCTTGATACTTATAACATAGCTTTTGTTATAGAGCCGATAGTAGGTCTTTTAGTATTCTTCTTACTAGAGGGTTACTCTTCACAAAATTTAGACTCTTATTACAAGACCTGAGCTCTTAAAGAGTTTTATTTATATACCAATAGTAATTCAGTAAACACTACCAGAGCTTTAGTCGTGTAAAAAGGGTGAAAAAATAGTAAAATGACATTTTCTCACTACATTTTCTCTCATAAGCAGAGCAAACGTCTTGTACTAAAGTCAAAAGCATAGCTAACACTTCTAATAAGATCGTTAGTCCTATAAAAAAGCTTTATTTCTTCGGCCTTTGCTTGTACTAAAAGCCAGATTTTTCTTACATTTCTCTCTTTTATCCGTATAAGAGTAAATATATACCAACTCTTATAACAAGAGTTAAAGTTTCCTTATAATAGGTAAAAAGCTCTTGTAATAAGAGTAAGATTTGTTCGATATGGTTTAAATAGCTACTATGGGCCGCCTAACGCTTATAAGTCTCTCATAAGATAGTTATCACTCTGTATGAGCAAAACTTTTGATCATAACTCTTATTGGCTCTTGGAGAGTCGGTTATTATATTTTCTAGGGGAAATTATGCCAATTAAAAAAATATTAATCACCAGAAAGTAGATAAATCTGGCGCAGTCGAAAAACCTCTTAAGAAAGGTGTATTTTTTGCAAAGATTATATATTTTTGTTATTTAAAAACTGAATGATACATTTTTGAATTCTTGAAACTATTTCGAACAAAAATTATCAATTTACGAAAACTCATTAAAACCTTAATTAAGTACCATAGGAACAAAATTTCTTTGCTAAAATGAGACAGTCTGTAACTTTTAATGCGAAATTGATTCTGCTCAATTTCTGGTAAAAATATTAAAATATGAGTAACCAATACTGAGCAAATATATTTATATATGGCGCAGTCGGTAGAAAAGACAACTAGAAACTTTCACAATTTCTTAAGATTTAAAAAAAAACTGTATAAAATTGAAAATTTAGACGTCATGATTATTTACTGGCGCAGCCGCTATGCAATATGCATCACACAGGACTTGTGACTCGTGCTTAAGGTGTGACAAGTTAATATAATCCGGGTTATATGCACCAGCTTAGATTTTGAGTCTCTTTGAACTCAAGCTGTTCAAATCAAGTACTTAAAGAAACAAATATCCGTTAAAATAAAACTAAAAGAAGTAAAACTAAACCTTAAGTGCAAACACGATTCTACTTAATTTTTGGTAAAAAATATGGATTTATGAGTAGCCTTTACATGTATCAATATGTGGCGCAGTCGCTTGAAAACTGCCACACTTTCTTGAGATATGTAAAAAAAACACTATAGGTTCTTCAAAATAAGAAGTCGTGATTATACACTGGCGCAGTCGGTATGGTGGTTGTTTTTCTTTTGATATGCAAAACAAGTGTATTTCCACCAATTTCAAATCCGTTAAACGCTCTAACTAAAATCGTGACAAGTCAATCCAATCCAATTTAAATTGAAATTAAAAGATTTTGAGAATCCGCGTGAACATGAAGTTTGACTTCTAAAGGTCCAAAAGGAAGGCCTTAAAAATCTAAGATTTATTCCCAATCGTATCCCTGAAAGTGGTTTGTCGTCACTTGAAAAAAAGTTTGCTCAATTCGAAGGATTTGGAATTTTATTAAAGTACCTATTTATGCCTGGCGCAGTCGGTATCCTAGTTTGTTTTTCTCTCGAGCCATAAGACGAGTGTATTTCTATCTGCTTGTAATCCATGAAACGCATCTTTGTGTTCCACGTTTGACTCTTGTTTAAGGCGTGTTTAAGGCATTCCTGGCGTAGTCGGTATAAAAGCTTGCTTTTCCTCCGAACCTGCAAGTCGAGTGTATTTCTTCCTCTTTAGAATCCCTGAAACGCATGGGTGTGTTCCTACACACATGGCGGGCGGCCACGTTTGACTCTTGATTAAGGCTTGACAAGTCAAAATCTAGAGATTTTGAATTCATTATGAAACCTATATAATAAAGTTTAAGGGTCCAGACGAAAGGCCATAAATTTTAAATTCAGGCTCAATCATAACTCTAGAAATGTCTAGTTTTAGGTACCGAATTTCTGCTTCCATTAAACCGAGAGATCTTGAGAACTTGAGTCGGTACTTCCTTCAATCAAAATGACATTTAGCAAATACAAAAACCACACAGCGTTCTTAAATAAGTTTTTATTATTTAAGAAGATCAACAATATTGTTTTCTTACTTTTTTATTTTTGTTACGTCATACTTGAGACAAGACCTAATAAAAAATGTATTGCGATTATTCACAATCCCTAAGCGGAACCTGACACTAAGTTTTATTAACGATAACTTATTCGTTTATGGGTCCATGTTGGAATTCATTTTGTCAGGATTAAAGCTATTAGAATTTTCCTGACGAGCCTACCTTACTATACACTTAGTCCTATTGTCACACGAACCAACCGTACTCAACAAAGTTATTTTATCCCAAATGCTTAAGGGTTAAATTGTGCCGTTAAACTTTATTCATTTCCATAGATTGTCAGAAAAAAAAAAAAACAACAAACCAAACTTCCCTTTTGTTTTCGTCACAATTCAGTGCGACAGTCACATCAATTCGTCAACAAAGTAATAAAATTAAAAAATCCTACACATAATGTATATGTAAAGTTCGCTATTCAAAAGCGGTAATAAAAGCCTGGAAGTGGTACTTCACTCTACTGCGCCGACTGCTCGCTTATAGAGGACTATTGTGTGTAGGTACGTTGTGTGTCGAAAATATACAAACAATCACGTATTTTAGTAAAATAAGCAAAGGCACCCGCGCTGCGCCCACTATCCACCCTTCTTTAGACCTTTTAAAAGCGACTTGTTCTTTAATACACCAACACACAAAGGACCTTCATCAACAAAACAACAGAAGCCACCCTTCTCTTGTCATATCCTCTCAATGTAACTATCCCATTATCATTCGTTATACTCCTTGAAAAGTTTGTTTGAGAAAAAGAGGGTAAACGTGCTGCGCTCTGGCGCCCTGTATGTATGTGTGTGTGTGTGTGTGGAGGGAGTATGTCTGTTTGTTTGTATTTTGCTGAATGGCACGTAATTTATGTTATCATTATGCTTCTCTGTATAATTAAGATAATTTTTCATTTGTTTACAATCCTCCTTCCTACTTACGTACTATACACAAAAAGGGGGACATTTTAAGGTAGTTGTACCCATAGTTGCTGCAGAGAAGAAAGCATAAGCACCGGAGACAGCAGACAAGTCTCAAGACTCCTTGCTGTGTCGCACCCACGAACGGAGGAGCTGCTCCGTTTCGGTTTTGCTTTTTTTTCGTTTTTATTCCTTCAAAGGATTACCCAATCGGGTGGTTACCCTTTTATAATTTAATTCCTTTTTATACAATTTCTTGCTTGTTGTTGCATTTCTTGACTTCCGGGGAGCGAATTAGAGCGCGCCATGGGATCCTCCTCGTCTTTTTTTGTTTTTGCATCCTTTTGTGTCGAAAAATTGTTTACTACTGCACTACTACTCTGGTATGAAGTCTGATGATGGGTGAAAGTGTGATCCTATAGTCATTATGTCGACACAGCGACATGCCGTCAGAAGTTAGAGTAAAAACAAGGATGAAACAATGAAATTTTCCTTTGAAAGGAATTAAACAATTACGTATAAAAAAAGAGCCAAGAACAAAAGGTATGCTTTTGGAGAAAGGATTTTCATGGTGGATACGATGATGGTGGCCAAAAGGATATTCTGTTCTCATTGTCTTTTGCTTTTTACTTGACGGTGTTTTTTCGTGCTAGTTTCGGTTTTGTCTGGGGGGTAGCAGTCAGTCTTTTGCGTGTACTAAAGCAATTTGCTTCCGTGTTCAGTAATGGAACTTTAACAGGAATATAGCCACAAAAAAAAAGAACGAGCACAAGTCTGTAAAAAGAATGAGGTGAGTATCTGTGTCGCTGTAATGAAGAAGACCCATACTTTTAATGTTGACATGAATTAAATAAAAAATGAAAGCAGCTGACACTTACACAAACAGGAGTGAACCGAAGCGTCTACTCTTCATTCTGTTTTTGGATAATGCGGTGGATACACTGAAGCACTAAAGCAGAAAAGCTTCCTTGAGGATTTCTTCTGTTACAAATTCTTTAGTATACATATGGGACCTATTTGCAAGTCCCTGTCTGGTTCCAGAAGCCTTCCATCATCTGCGATCCTAGGTAGGTTAGGTACACTGCTTTCTGTTGGCCCAAACAAGTTGTCTGGCGATCTTCCTTAACGTTACTTCTGGCCGTCTTCAGACGTTTTTCTTAATTATACAAAAACGTTCCAGCTTCTGGGGTATGAAATCAATTATCCAGTTTATGACTGTGCAATCAATTGAATTAATGATTGTGCATTCAATTGATTCTATGATTGTGCAATCACTTTCTGCAATCTGTTTCAAGTATTCTCGCCTTGAGCACGTGGGTCTTAATGAGTTTTGTCCCTTTCGAATGACTTTTTATACATTATATTTTGATTGACGAAGAGTGCTTTGCAGACCACCGATATTTTTGAATTTTGGAAAAGGTAAAAAGTCTGGAAATTTATTCGAAACAAGAGCTGCTTTCAATTAATGAGCTTTCAGCAAAATGGCAATAAAATTCCGTCTTCAAATTGTTCCAAAACAGTCGCTGACACTGGCCAGGAAAAGTTTTGGTTGTCAGCTGTTGCATTGCTTCTCAGGCCTGCTATAACTACAGTCATTCTGCATTGCTGACTGGCTTTCATTATTGGTTTGGTTCTGCTTTTAAAAGTCATTATGAAGACAAGTACGTACTTAACCATATCCGTAAACAGTCTCAATAGCTCAAATATACAGCATTTTAGAAGTAGACGTTTCCGGATTTGATGGTAATACACATTATCCTTCCCACTACCATGGCCGAATATAACAGCGAACCTTATCTGTTTGCAGGAATTTCCCTTAACACAAACTCTTCTTCGTAAGTTTTCAATCAGCGACCGCCAGAGGAGGCCCCAGCTCTAAGGAAACGAACAAAAGGACTTACTTTTTCTGCCATACATCAACTTTGTCGCTATTGTCAATGGTTCAACACTCCAAGGCGCGGATATTTTGAAAAAAATCCCGAAACAATTTGTTGCAAAAAAAAGTCACCTCCAACTTATTTGGCACTTCTGGAAAATTCTGATTCGTTGTCGCCGCGCGCTCCACGAGATGAAATGAACTCGCGAAACCCAGGACGACGACGTCTCCCTCCCACTCTAAGCTTCTCTAATTAAGGGAGCCACGCGACAAGTGCACACGATACTTCAACCGCAACTACATGCTATTAGTGTACAACAACTAGTACTTTGACTAACTTTAAGTACTTCACACAGCCACAATACAAGAGTGTGCGACAAAACCAGCAGGCGCACGAGCAGCTTGTGTTTTGTTCCATAATGTTGTTCGAGGCGTCGCGTCGTTGTCGTCGTCGTCGTCGTCGTCGAGGACGTAGTTCTCGTGTGTTTTTCTTTTTTCTATTAGTTGTTGGCTTTTTCTTTAGTTTAAAGGATAATAAGGAAACAAGGTGCCGCTGCCACTAACTGGCGCAACAAAAAAAAAAGAGGAAGCAATAAACTTTGTTTCGCCCCATTCAACAACATCTCGTCTGTTGAAGCAACCACCAATTCAATGCCGCACCACCAACCATCTCGAGTCCTGCAAGAAGGAACAAAAAAAAATTTTATATAGAAAATTTGAAGCACACAACAACAACAATAACAAAAATCTACTGCCGCCTCAGCCGGTGGCAACAATTGGAATTGTTTCGCGTTAGTGTTGTGTTGTGGCTGTGCGGCCGACCCCCACAATCAGTGCGCGGAGGAGGAAACTTTCATAACAGCACACAAAGTGAAAAAAAAATTTAAGAGAGAAAACAACAAAACCGGGGACTCTAATACAAGAAGAAGAAAGGACTCAAGGTGGAAAGGAAATTGTACTTTATGAGCTTAACGCAAATACTTGCAACGCTTGGGAGTAAGTGCCAACAGAAGCATCGTCTTGAGGTCCTTTATTATTTCGTGGAGAGGTGGAAATTAATTGCAAATGCTGAGGTGTATACTTTGAGTTTTAAACTTTTTTTTTGTTGTAGGTGGTATAGGGGAAAGCCCATTTTGTGTAATTAGGTCCTGAAATGAGTTTTTCTTTCTAATGCTTGATTTATTTTCGCATTTTTTGGCGATATTGAAATGAATGAGGTTAAGTCTGGGAATAACATGTACCTCCTTCTCCTTAGACTTTAAAAGATAGTAAAAATCGGGATGAAGGGTTCTTGTATATTTTACTTGTTTTTTTGTATATTTTGGAAAACCCTCTCGTAGTGCAATAATTGCTCCTTTTTGACTACATGATTCACTACTTTTCTGGTGAGCAGAATTCTGCTGGTATGACAACACCTTCATGACACTTTTATTTTCCTGTTCTATTCACAGCAATCGGAACATACCACACTAAATCCAAAGCATGATATTCAAACAATGATCCTTGTTGCATCGAAATCCCAGGTCAAATTCTTTGAACGCGTTCACTTCTCTTTTTTAAACCGACTTTTTAAAATGGGTGAGTAAAAATATAACACTGCCAACAGTCACATTTTAGAGCTTCTCTTTAACTTGAAAGCTCAGTGAAACATCCGGCAATACATTCAGTTATTTCAAAAATGTTTCGTCAAATAAACCCTGGATATTGCCCGTGGACATACCTTAAAAGCAATTGAGCTGACCAATTTATGATTTACTAGTGAAGTTTAACTCCTGTCACCTTGAAAAAGATAGCCCTATTCCAATTAAATTCGATTCACAACTGCTGACAACCTCCGCGCATGTAATATCGTTATGTTGTTAAACTTTGATAAAATGGGATAACTCCTCTCATCTTAAAAATACATACGTCAATAAAATTCACTCAAAAACCCCTGAAAATGTTTTCCACTGATGACAAGTGTATTTATTTGTAAAAAAAAACCTTCATGGACACAATGTCGCTTATAGCTAGCGAATGTTTCACTTCCCCTAATTTTGATTGACTGGTTTAACTCCTCTCACCTTAAAAACATAACCCCAGTCCAAAATCAGTCCAATTAACAACTGCACACCTAATATCGTCTGTTGCCTAAATGTTGAACTTTGAACTCTCACCTTAAAAAGACACATTTCAATAAAATTCAATCAAAAATCTCTGACATCGTTTTCCACTGATAACAAGTGTATTTTTTCGTGAAAAATTACCTCTATGGACACAATGTCGCTTACAGCTAGGGAATGTCTCACTTTCCCTATTTCTGATTGATTGGTATTTAACTCCTCTCACCATAAAAAGCTTATCCTCGTTCGTAGCACTTTTTTTTTAGAAACTGCAGACGATCTTTTCGTGCACAATATTCATAGCAGCTCAAGAAAATGTACAATCCGCTAATCTCTAATCAAGTTGGATAGCTCCCCTCACCTTAAAATGCCACGATCCGAAAACAAATTCAGTTCTGAACGGCTGGTGACTTCTTCCATTGATATCAAGTGTTTTCTAAAAAAAAAAACAACTTTCTTGGCCATATTATCGCTTCTGGCTTAGATATGTTTCAGCTCACCTATTTCTGATTAACTGGTACAACTCCTCTCACCTTGAAAAGGTAACCCACATTCGGACTAAGTTCACCAAGAAACTACTCACATTCTTTTCCGGATACAATATCATTTGTAGCTCATGAAAATGTCAAACTTATCAGTAACTTACTTTTGATCCATTAATGTAACTCCTCTCACCTTAAAAAACCGCATTACAAAAAACTTCTGTCAAGAATGGCTGCCTAATTTTACCTTTTATGACTTTTTTTGTGGACTGCCGCTTATGTTCCAGCTCATATATTTCTAATTGATTTATATAACTCCTCTCACCTTCAAAAGATATTTTACTGTCGAAGTAAGTTCACTTAGGAACTGCTGACAATCCTAAGAGCTCAGTGGCTTCTGATGACATTCGATAACTCCTCTCACCTTAAAAAGCCGCGTTCCGACAAATTCAGTTAAAAATCGCTGACAACTTTTTCCACTGATTTTCTGAAGAAAACATTCAATGTTAACTAGATTGTTCGTACAACGAAAGAATGTTTAGTCCGGAATAATATTAAAAAGAAGTTTGGGTAAGGTTAATAAGGGGCGCGCACAACTCTAGGATTGCAGCGTAAACGTCCATTGCGACCCCCTTAAAAAAATTTGTTCTAAGCCTTAGAGTTCTGGTATAATGGACCTTTTCCAAACCACCTCTTCATTTTATATAATTTAACATATCTGCGATTGCGAAAATTGTCCGATTAGCTTGTTTATTTTTCCAAAAAATCTGTTTCAAAAACATCGAATGTGACTTGTTTGGAGATAGGGACAGACAATCACAGAACAGTTTCTTCAACATTCTTCAGGGTCCTGGCAGCTCCTACAAAGTCCAATAACACCAAACTAACTGGTCAATGTTCTTGTATACGTAGCTTATGCTACCAGGAACAGTTTTTGACAGTTTTACTAATATATGAGATAAAATAACATTACTCCTCCCTCCCTAAAAAAGTTAAGTGCGGTGACACTAAGCCAATAGCCCATTGTGTTTATTTCTGTAGCTTATTCTATCAGGAAATGTGTTCTTGACAGTCTTTTTAATATATGAAATAAAATAACGTTACTCCTCCCTCCCTAAAAAGATTCAAGCGCGAACATAAAGCCATTGTTGCTCGTATTACCTTTAAATGCCTTCTAGGCATTATTACTTGATATATCAAAGAAAATAATGTTACTCCTCGCTCCTTCTTCCTTCCTCCCTAAATCCTTTAAATTCTTCAAACAAAATTCCTAATTGTGCGAAAAAAAGTAGAAAAATTTTGATCGTGAAACCTTGGCAATGGCCTAAAATTAAGAATGCAAAAATTTACATTTGCCCCTACCCCCGCTTTATTCCCAAGGCAACAACGGCTGCCTCTCTTCATCTTCGTCTAAATTAACCATAAATTAAACATTAACCTTTAAATCACTGAAAGACCATGTTTGTCTTATTAAGTTAAAGAATAGGTTGTTCCGCCATAGCTGCAATAAAGATACGTAGAAGAATCCAACAAGTGGGTGGTTTGCCAAATCTTTGAATCAAAATTATGTAACTCCTCCTTCCTTCGACAGATCATACGATTCAAGGAACTTTTCAGAATATCTTACAACATAAAACAGGGAAATCCGCGCTGAAAGCGTATGGAAGTTTGGCTGACTTTGTGTCATTCCTATTTGAGGTATTTTTGCAAAGGTCAATTCAGCCTTATGAAGGAGGATATTTTCGCACTTTGAAAGTTTCTACAGAAATCAGATCCTATATTACCTATATTTTTTGCTTAACTTGCTACTGAAGGTGCCAGGACCTTAGGAGTCTTAAAAATCTGTGAAATAAACTAACGTAACTCCTCCCACCTTCGATAAGCAGCCTTATTTTGGGTTCTCGGCCCAAAATTTGTTATTTTTCGAAAACTATTTTAATATCACTCCAAGATTGGGTGGTTCAGGTTATTTGCGAAATCAAGTTATGTTACTCCTCCTTCCTTCGACTGAAAATGCGATTTGATGAACGGTTCAGGAACAAAAGTGGGAAATTCACTCGAACTATCACTTTTAGAGCATGGTTCTTTTTGATGACACCTTGCTACGCAAATTTGTATCGGAAAAACACAAAACTGGCGACTTACAGCATTTGATCAACTAAATTGTTCCGCTGTAACTTTCAAGCCTGTTTTATGCTTTCTGGGAAAAAAATCAACCTAACAAGTGATTTTGTAAGAGGTTGAGAACTTTTTTAAAAAAAAAAAACACGAAAAATTCGAAAAAATTAATGAAATATTTATTTGAATCGATAGTTTGAACCTTGCAATTTAATGTTTAAAGATAATTTCATGCAAATGTTGACCGCGGCTGCGTCTCAGGTAGCCCATCCGCTGAGTCCAATTTTGGCATACTCTTTCACACATATCGGCCGGTATCTCACGAATGAATGCATGGATGTTGGCTTCCAGTGCGTCAATCGAAGCGGGCTTGTCCCTATAGACATTAGCCTTGACATACCCCAACAAAAAATAATCTAATGGTGTCAAATCGCACGATCTGGGCGGCCAATTGACGATCTTCCGAATAGACTGCTCAGAAGGTCGAGAATGCCGACCATAAAATGGAAGCAGCGCGCGATGAACATTTCGAACCGAGCACGAATTTTGATAGTAAAATTCAATAATTTGCAAGCGTTGTTCATTTGTAAGATGATCCATGGTTAAATTGCAAACCAAACTGAAGCTGTTTGACAGTGACACAAGATACTAAACACACAGCTGTCAAAACCAGTGTTGCCAAAACCAAACCAGCTAAAAAATCACCCTTTATTTCCCTATATGCTCATCTATTTGAGGCATAGTGCAAGATTTTACTCGGAGTTTGATAAACTCTGAATCTCTTTTGACTTTCTAAAAAACTTTCATCAGCAAGTCGATGCGCGACCAGGGCACGCACCAAAGCCATTTCCATCTTATACATTTAAATTATGGTATTTTCTAAATTCTCCTTATTTTCCCAGTCCTTTTGTTTATTCCTTTCGCGAATTTCATTTCAAATGTATATTGGATTTCTATTGGGTTTTAAGGATCATATAATCGATATTCAAAGAACGAGGACATCCGCTGAGAAGCATTTTTTTCGTTTGAAAATAAATGAAAGCAAAACGTGTGCTGGGGGGGGGGCTGCTCCGTAGATGACTGAATTTCAGATGAAACGATTGTTATCAGTATGCTGGGATTTTTTTTTCTTTGCTCAAGTTTTTCTCGGATATATTTGCCATCCGTAGTAGTATAGCTACTCATCGATTTCCGATCAAACGGAATGATAAGACCATTGAGGCGAAACACAACGCGTCGGCCGGTATAATACTACCCGTACCATCAGCGGAATAGTCATCCTCTCGTCCTCATCATTATCGTCGTCATCCCAATGTCAGTAGGTTTCAAAGAAATTTAATAGAAAAAATGTATATTTGGCCTCCTGCCCCCGCACTGAGTCCCAAGCCAACGGGTGCCTCTTTCATTTAAATAGCAATTGCAAATGAGTTCAATTGTGACGACGACGACGTCAATGCTTTCACGGCTGAGTGAGATACTCATGACGGTTGGTGAAGGTCCATCGGTGAAGCTTATTTGATGATTCGGGTCTCAGGTGCGGCTGGCGAAAGGATGGTGGATTTAATTTCGTATTCAAAGGAATACATACATATTTATATATGAACGTATTTTGGCGAGAGGGCGAAATTCAAATTGCATTCACAGATGCATACACTCGTGAATGGGAATTAGTTTAGAAGTCCTTTGGGTGAAACGTTGCGGATAGGTTCGTTTGGGTAATGCCCATGTGATCCCCTGTGAGCTATCCCCAGTGACAACTGTGCCAGTGAAGAAATTGATGCCAAAACAATTATGTTGGTGCTCTCATTCGTTTTTTCAGCATTTCAAAATGAGATTCGCTGCATGGCGGATTTAGCAGAATCGCAATTTTTAAACATTCGAGGATCAATTCCAAGAGAATGACAGTCATTGAACTATCTTCAACCCGTAGATTATGTTGATTTAACTTCGAATCTTAAGGGATTACGCTGCTCAAATTGAAGTTGATTTAATTTGAGCAGCGTAATCCCTGAGTCCTAGTCATCAACTAATTAAAACCAGGGTGAAACAGTAGCTCGCTCTTTCAAGTATAAAGATATTAATGTATAGGGCCACTTCAACAGAAGTGGAGTACAAATGTGAGTTTATCGCATTTAAAAGTCACCTTTACTGACCTTATTTACTTAGACTCATAAGACCAGTTAAGGTTATGTTTTGCCTTCCTTGCGGATGAACTTATGCCATCAACAGGAATAATTCACTTTGTATCCACACACGTCGTTACCCTGCAACAATTTCGCCTGTTGAACCAACTTTTTCCATGTCCACAAGAATCGTTCAAGAAGGATATTGCAGGAAAGTCAAACGTGATTGTCTCTTTTTTTAATCTATTCAGGTGCGACAGAAGTCGGTAAGTAAGCTGGGTGATACATTTGACGTCATTAAAATTTGAGGCATTGAATACATGACATGAGGGGGGGATCATAGATGTGGTAAGTGGTAAGAGGAAAACCAAACAAAGATCAAAGCATGCACCAAAGTTTCTCTAAATGCCGATATCTATGGATTACATGGAAGAAGCAAAATCAAGTGATTAAAGCCGATCGATATCCGACGATCCATGGATTGGCATAACGGCGCGATAGCAGATAGGGACAGGGAATGATCACCCAGAGCTCGATCATGTTTCTAAGCTTCTCTTACAATGAATTGTGGAAAGCATGTAGAAGAAGTAAATTAAAGTAATCGAATACCGTTCGGCGTCCGATTATCCTAAGATTGACATCACGGAGCGATCACAGTCGGGCACAAGATAATGATCAATGAAAGCTCGAAGCATGTCCCTAAGTTTCTCTAGCAAAGAGCTGTAGTTATAGCATCAAATAAGTAAAATAAAGTGATCCAAAACCGTCCGTCGCACGAAGATCCATGGATTGACATGACCGAGCGATCACAGATAGGGTTAGAAAACGATCAAACTATCTCGTGGCATTCCCCTAAGTTTGTCTATCAAGGAGTTATGGACAGCGTTAAAGATGTAAAGTAATAAACAGTGAACCAAAACCATTCCGCATCCGACCATCCATGGATTGACATGATTGAGCGATCACAGTTAGGGCTAGAAAACGATCAAACATTTCTCGGCATCAAACATGCCTCTAAGTTTCTCTATCAAGGACCTGTGGACGGCCTGAAAGAAGTAAAATAAAGTGATCAAAAAGCGTTTGACATCCGACCGTCCATTTACCGAAATGATTGAGCGATCACAGATCGGAGCTAGAGAGCGATCAAACAGAGAATGTCCCTACGTTTATGTAACAAACTTAAGTTTGCTAAAATAAAGTGATCCAAAAGCGTTGATCGCCTGACGATCTATGGATTGCCACGACAGAGCGATCACAGATGGCGGCTAAGAAACGATCAAGCAAAGCTCGAAGCATGCACCCAAGTTTCTGTAAGAAGCTTAGGTTTGCACAAAAAAAAAGTCATTCAATCTCCGTCATCCAAACATCCATGGATTGACATAACTAAGCTACCACAGTTGGGGCCAAAAGAACGATCACACATATCGTGATCGTTAAAATAAAGTGATCCAAAACTATTCGGTAACCGATCATCCATGCATTGACATGACTGAGCGATTACAGTTGGGGTGGGAGGACTATCAACAAAGCTATGCCCCTAAGTTTATGTCAGGTTTGTTAAAAATAAAGTGACCCAAAACTGTCCGTCATCTGACATGACTAGGCGATCACCGATTTAGTTGGCGAAAAAGGTCACACAAAGCTCGCAGTCTGCCTCTAAGGACCAGTTTTTTTGTGCGAGAACGTCCGATGATTATCAATGATTATTGACCCGGAATTAATCTCGGCTTAACTCGCAAAATTAGATCCCTTAGATGGTCTGTTCGTGGGCTAGGAAACTCGATTGTCGTTAGAAGTGACAATGTCGGCAGCAATCTCATCGAACGTCACCCACAGAGTCCGCGAAATCATTGCATCTGATTTTGCCGAAAAGATCCGCACCTTTTTCATAACTTGGCCAGCCTTGCTGAAGCTGTTCGGTGGAATAAAATTCTCAAGTATTTCCGGGCGTCACCATTGAAACGTTGTCATTGTCAAAGGCGCAATCGAAAAAAAGACAAATGTAAGACCTGTGTCGAAAAAATGACCCAATCTATTTTTTTTTTCTTGTTACGAGAAAAAATAGTTCTCGCAGTTGAAGGTGCAGAAATCGCCAATTTTTTTTTGCAGTGAAATATGTTCAAGGAAACCAGGGCTCAAAGAAAATAGGAAAGGCTTTTTAAACTTTCAAAAATCCCTTTTAAATTTTCATCCTGTCAGAAGCTAACAAGTTGGATTTTATCGCAAATGGATCTTTGAAAATTTCTTTAAAATCCAAATCGCATTCAAGAACGTTGAGACCTCACTTGCTTTGCATAAACATTTGTAATTACTTACCCAACTTGAATACATTTACATCTGGAAAGTTTTACTTTTACCTCACCTTAGTGCGGAGGATGGCCAGAAAAGATGCACATACATCAGCATTCAAGGAGGGAAATCAATTTAATCATCATCTCCCATCGTCTCGGTTTAAATGTTTTCCCCCATTTTCCCATCATGTTTTTGCAATGTAATCGAGCTAAAGTATATTTCAGTAAATGTAAAATAAGAAAAATATATACATTCCTGGCCCGAATCCCTTCTGCCAATGGTCATCATCGTTTGGTATGAGTTCACGAACAAAATCCCATTGACAGGCATGTTGGATGCAGACGATATTCAAAGGAATTCCACGACAGATGGTATTTAAATTGCTTGGAAGCGATACCAAATTTACCAGAGAGTATAGATACATTTTTTTTTTTTTTCAACCCCCTCCCCACGTTTTGATGCAGAGTAGAGTTGAAGGTAGTTCAATAACTGTAGTGTAATGTGGTTAATGCACTCCACTGGGGAGTGCCAGTATGGGGTTTGTCACCACAAGATGTTACATCAAACCCTATGGAAATAGATACAAAGGCATGAATACACAAACAAAAAAACCGGTGTATCTATGTGGACTACCTATTAAGTCGATATCGTAAAATATGATTAAATAATGCTGATGAAGTTATTGCTTCGTTAGGCTTTTTCATTATTTATAAATTACACTTTGATCTCTCTACCGGACGAGTAGATACTAATTATTATTTCAGTTAACATCAAATTGATTTTGAATTTAATAATAAAGTTTATTCGATGATCGTAGGCAATCAATAAGGACGGTATTAATTGGTTTTGAATTTTCTCGCACAATGTGAAGCAAATTTTCCAAGGACTTTAGACAGGAGTGACTTATAGGTGCTGTTAAATTCATTTGTGCTTTATTTAGTCACTTAAATTCAAGGTGGAATCCTTCTTAGCAAATATTAAGTTTACACCCTGTATCAAAAGAAAAAAATTCTTGAAGTTAAAGGCTCTTATACTGTGAGAAAAGAATATAAATAGTTGGACAAACTGTTGCATTAATTATCACAGTCGTTACAATGAGTCTTAGGTCCTTAAATTGCATGGGAAAGTTGGATGCAGCTAAAATGTAGTTAAAAACACACCTCCCAAAAAAAACCTTCACCACAAAGAAAATATGCTGTCAAAGAAAAAAGTATTGTTCAAAATATTTTCAGCAACCAATTTTTTGCCTTGTCCAAACAAAAAAAAATTCCCACAAAAAATTGGCCCCTTTGTACTTAAATAATTTCCCAAACATAACTTAAAAAAAACTGCAGATTTACAAGCATCTCTATAAACACTTCGGTCTTAGGAAAAATAAGAAAACATTTTTTTTGGCAAACACTTAATTGTTTGCGACAAAAATATTTAAAACTAATCGTAGCGCGCCGGGAAAAAGAGACAAAGATTGCTTATTTCAAAGTTTGTGAATTATGATTTGTCGGTTTCCGCAGTTGAGATTATAAAAAGGGGAACTTAAACATAGCGAAGACTCTTGACTCTCCGAAACACCTTCATAATGCTTTCGGTGTCTCTTTGTCTTATCGTTTCTTTCTAGTGAAATCGCTAGCTGTATCCAACCTCTCCAAAAAATTAACCTCAAAACACGCTGAAAAACGAAAACTCATGTATTCATTGCCTTGAGCCTGGCTTTGGTCGTACTGCATTGTGCAAGAATTATTTCTTAGGCAGAACAACACGGATGCTCCACTTATAATCCCCAGAAATTCAAAACCAAAGTGTACCAGCACCTCTCCTGTCTCACCTCCTTTCCCTTTCACTCGCGCTGCGTGTTGAATCATCGCAAGGGTTCATAAGGACCAATGAACCCTTGCACCAATTATTCAATATTCAATTTTGCATTTCGATTCAAAAATTTATTCCACTTTCCGATGACTGCGTGACAGCTTGAAGCATAGTCCTCCAACTTTACACAAACCTACAGTTTAGGAAAAACCTAAAGTAGAGTCTGATCAAAGAATTAAAATTGTGCTGAGCTGAAATTGTAGGGCAGAAGATCGATTGCTGCATGCATGTAGTGCGGTTATGTTAGAATCTCTAAAGCTCCTGATTAAGGAATTTACTCTAAACCCTTGATGTGACTACAATTTAAGGGACGATCAGAATGAAGAGCTGAAGCTACAGCTGGAACGTTTCAGTGTAGCGTGCCGCTTATATGGATCAGAATGGCAACGCTGTGCAGTAAGGGGTGCATACTTGTCAGTTTGGCGACAAAATGAAAAGTTTGACACATACAGGCGAAAAATAAAAATTCGTGGTATCGACAATTTCTTAACTTTTGATAACCATCGTGCTTGAAGCTTCACCCATTGCAGTTCCCAGCTACAGCTACACATTCGGATTTAGGTGGCATTAGAATTCGGGCCTGACCTGTGCCTCCAGGTTTGAAAGCGGCTCTAGCCCGGCCGGAACGTTGGTATCCACTGCTCCAGATGACCCAGCCATTGTATTCTGACTTCTAGCTAAATCTGTGTTCCTGTACATCTCGCAGGGTTCGATTTTATACCTGCACCTCCTCTTCTAATCTACATATATGTAGACTGAACTGCCTACATCTTTTCAAAACTGCTTAGAGCATCCTCAACCTGCTTTGACAAGATACATGCTTCTGTGCCTTAAAACAGGCTGGGATGATAAAGGTCTTATAAAAAAACTCAATTGCTGCGCTGTGCTTTGGTACACTCAATTTCCTTTTTAGCCCAAAGATAAAACGTTTGACAAGAGTTATTCATTATTTGATCTCGGCGCTGGTGTCGTTGTCTGAAATTATAGAAGATCAAAGGTAGACAAAGTCCCTAACTACCTTTAAGTTATACCTGTATATTTATATTTATTTTTCAAGAGTTGCATCGATGTTGAGGGTCTTTTATTGATCAAGGATGCTCGAATTCCCATTATTGATTGCGGAACCCGTCATACTCGCTTCTTTCGGTTACGTTAATTTTCCCTGAGTATGCAAGTTATTGTACGGTCTTTTGATGTGCCTCTGGTGTTAGCTCAGGAGTTTTGCTCGGTTTCGGCCTCATTGACTGCCTAATTCATATGCTTGACTATTCCGTCTCAATACTCCCAGACCCTTCACTGACATCACACTCTGTGTTTCTCCGGTTATGTCAATGTCGTCTGCGAATCCGAGCTATTGTACCTACAGGCTTTTGAAAAATTGTGCCTCTGGTGTTGGCTCGGGGGTTTCTTTCAAGTATGATGTTGAAAAAGTCACATTTCAGCGCGTCGCGGTGTTTTGATCCCTTTTTAACTTCAAAAGCGTCAGAGAGGTACCGACACGGATGGGATAGCGTGAGTTTTCCGTCGTCATCCTGCACAAACCGACGAGGATGTCAAAACTAAAAACTTCCCTATTTATATCGCCTCTACAGATGTTTTCATACTCGTCCTTGAAATCGATGAAAAGGTACATAGCACGGATATCGAATTACACCGGCTTTTTTCCAAAATCTGCCGCAGTGCGATATTTGGTTGATGGTGAACTTTCGTGACCTGAAGCCCTACTGGTACCGACCTATAAGGCCGTTAACAATCGAGGGCATTGGGCATTCAAACCTTGTGTGCGATGATTTAGAAGATTGACACCCCTGTAGCGCAATTCATAGGGTTTCCCTTCTTCTGAAGGACACATTCTAAACAGTACTTTGTACAGCATGTTAACACCCCGGATCGATTACCCCGGATAATTACAAGTTTTAACAGATGACTGAAAAACTTACTAATAAACAGTTATTTTAATTGTATGTGTTTGCAGGTGACATAAACGGAACAAAGTAATTGGAGTCTTTACGTATCATCGCATAATTTCTTTGTTTTTTGTAACTTATCAAAACGATTCACCGATAGCTTAAGTGGCTAAAACAGTGCCCGCGATAGGTGAACTTAGCAGGATCGTGTTCTGTTGGTGAAGCAAGAACTTTTTTTCGAAATTTAATCCGGTAGTGCCCTGTTCCAACTTCACTCCATTTCACTCCTTAAAAAGAAAACCAGTCTTATAAGTTTTTCATTTAAATCGATTTTGTTTCTTCCATTTTTTCCTCAGCAAAACACAGCTAGGTTTTATTTTAAAGGGCTTGTGATTAAGGGGCTTTTTTTTGTCGGAGATTGCTACTATCCGATGGAGCACTTGGACACATTGTACTGCCATTGCCATGCAGACATCTTACTTTAATTAGCTAAGAGCTTGAGTGACGAAGATATTACGTGGTCGGCACTCACCTCGTCAGCCACGAAACTATATTTTTTTTGTGATTTTGTAGAGCAGTAGAGGAAGCATTACCCGATGTTAGGGACTTCCACCGACCATTTCAGTCCAGTTCATTTTCATTCTGAAGTGCTTGCGCGCCTTCAACCAGTAAAGAATCTTTTCCCCGCCAATCGGTCAGCCACTTCTTTTTCCTCTTCCGCTATTGCTATTCAGGCGCAATGCAGGGCCGGCATCTTTCGATTTTCGAAGCTTGTTCAGCCATATAGGTATTCCGAGTCATGAACCGTCAGCTCTGGTTGCCCAAAGAGCCGAACAAAGATCTACAGAAAAGCTTGTTTGTGCAAAATCCATGCCCCGGCCGTAGTCAAAAAATCTGGATGCATTTTGACAATGGCACCTGGAGTAGAAAATTTAGGTTCTCCATTCATTTACGATTTTCGATGAGATGGTGAATGGGTGGAGAGGTAAGTTTCGGAAACTAGGGTCCGCGGGGTCGTCACTCCCGTCGCCTAAGTGAAGCTCCCTATCGAGCAATACAGGGATTGGAATATTTCTTAAATGAGGCGACAAAGCTGTGAAGGGCGATGAAAACTAATGAAGCAAAATGGGGAAAGGGAGTTCCTGATATGCCAGCATGTGACACAATGACTCTGTACCAAAAAAGCCAAAGTTTACACCCGCAAGTGTTGTGCCCTTTCGAAAAGAATAAAAGTACCGTTTCAAGCCAACATTTGTTTCTTACCGGGGTTATAGACAGACATTTAATTTTCAAGCTGTGGCATAGAAAGCGAGTAAGATTATAAATTTTCGGTCGATCCAACCCTGGACTATAGACGCCCCTTTTTTTTTCTTTTGTCGCTGAATTTGGTCCGCTCCAGCTACCTCTAAGAAAAGAACTCCTACAGACTAAAGAAACGTCTGCTTACATCTTTGAAAAGTTTACTGCTTTGTCCAATCAATCGCCATTTTGGCAAATCAATATTTTGGCAGCTCATCCCTGATAGTCCTAAAGTAGTGAGTATTGAAGAATGAAGTTTTGTATTCCAGGATGTCTCCAAAAACGTCAGCGGGCTTTTCCATACCTCTACTCGAGCTCGTATGTTAGACTAAATATTATTGACATTTTAAGCGATTACTTTTGAGTCATAAAGTGTCTGCGACTTTTTAAACGCGTTAAATCACACGACTCTTGTTGCCATTGACACGGCGAACATCATGGAGCGAAGGCCGAAGGGTCAATTACTGGTTGTGCCAAGAGTCGAACAAGTTCAATTAAAATCATTGTATTCCAATTTAGGACACAAGCTGCGGATATATTGAAAGAAAATTATAACCCGAAAAAGTTATTTCACAAAAAATTTTGAAACAAATGTTTGTAGGTTCGAAACATACCTCAATAGCTCCTGCGCACCAAATAGCATCCATCTTTTTAAACCGAGGCAGTTTTGATATTAGTCCTATATTCGTCCTATATCGTTCGCAATGGATCTTTTTTACCTATAAAATAAGAGGAAACAGTCGACCAACCTACCTTGTTTTTTTTTCTTGCTTCTTCCTATTCAACCAGTGCTAGAAAACAAATCATTCCCCCAGCTTGGTAAAATGTGAACAAGAGGTCCATAAGAATATTTTTTATCAACAAATCTCTCGAGAAGCCTGGGTATTGAACCCAAGACCTCCTGGCACAGTAGCCTTCGCACTACTGGATCAGCAACGTCTTAACATTAGGGGACATTTCATCCATCACAAACTGGCTCCGCATTTTTGTAAAAGGTCTTCTCTAGAACCTTCTACGCCCGACGAATCGCTTTAGTTACAAGCTCAGGCCTGTGATTCCACTACTAAAATCTCCTTTTGAAGTTTAGCAGAAAACCTGTTCCTGTTTTTTGCCTATTTATCTTTTGTCCTTCTCTTGTCAAGACTTGCCTTTACACATTCATCCTTATCCTTGTGTACCTCCTCGGTTAATACATTATTTTTGTCTATTCAATGATTTCTCAGAAAGTAAAAATCGATTTCTGACTGGTATTCCCGGTGAGTTTTGCCTATAAAAGCTTCTCAACACAGGAATCCTTGTAAAACTCAATTCAATCGCCAAGAATGAAAAGAAAAACTTTCCTCATTGACCGAAAAACTTTTACAGGCCAGAGCTGTTCGCCAACAGCCCTACAAGGTGGTATATCGCCTTTGAGGCGTTTCGCTTTCACCCGACCTCGTCCTAATCCCGATTAATTTCTTCCGATAAGCCAGCCGCCCTCTAATGATGGAATGCACTTAATCTCCATTTCGCAATATCCTTTGGGCACAAACAGTTTTCCCACTTTCTAAAAGATAAATCGTATGGTATTGTAGGCAAGCCACGTGTGCGGGTGTGTGTGTGTGTATGGCGCGTAAGAACACCCTGTAAAAATTCATAAAGTAGAAAAGTCAACTAATATGCAGGTCAGGAATCCCTTTTTGGAAAGTCTTGAACTACTGCTATGCAGCAAGTCGCAATGCCAATAATAAATGGCCAAATGGTGTAGACGAGAAAGTTTCAACGGTTTTTTTTCTATCTTAGCCCCCTTCGCTGAGAGAAGTTCCTTTTTTTGCTAGGACAAAGGACCCGGACTAGGTATAAACGCTGCTATAAGAAATGGGAGTGAAGTGCAAATTTGGTATGGGGCAAGAAAAATGGTAGAATATAACAATGTATCAAGGGGGAAGTTTTTTTTTTTTGTATTCTGTCGTACCCTGTGCTCCCAAAGTGCAATTTGTCAGTCAGATCTGAGCTAAGTAACTTTCTGACACTACTTCGGTACTTGCCGCTACCACTGCGACGCGCCACCATAGCCAATGTCACCTCCTTCGTCTTTTGCTAAAAATTTATATTTATCCTTCTTAGAGTTGCTTTCGTTGGAATTTTTCTTATTCTTACACTGGTGTGCTTACCCGTTTCAAAGATATAATCCTTGAACCGGGGGAACATGAGCAAAGCGGAGTGGGGCAAGGAAAAAGGAGCAAGGAGCAGCGCCAAGAAAAATACCAAGTGGAAAAGTTTTGGACACGATGGCGCCAATGTATCCATTACTGGGGTGAATCACGTATATAACTTATCGATGAGAAATGTCCTTTTTGTAGATGTGGGGCGTCTATACTCGTGTGTGTGTGTGTGTGTGAATAATGTACTTTTTTCAGCGGGGCCACTGCTGAATGGGGTGGTTGTGTTTGGTGCCACTCTGACTGTGTCTCCTCCCTTTATATTTTGGCATGCATACAACACAAATACAAGTCAAGGACTGCGATAGGAAAAGCTTGATAAAAACCGAAAGAAAAAGGATAACACACGAGATGGCGACGAAACACACTCCTTGTTAAATCCATCGAAATCCAAATAATCTTTGGATATGCATGCATGCATAGCAATCGTGACGCTGAGGCGCACACAGAAGCCAAGATGCCAGTTGGAAAGGGATTGACTCTGGAATATGTGTGGGGAATACCGGGAGGCCCCTACTACTGGGTGTGTTGTGTTGGGCCCTGCTCTCCCCGATATATACGATATTTAATTCATGAATACGATATGCGAGAGGCTGTATGTGATTGAGGGGGCTGAACACTGAATGCTTTACCGAGGAGAACATCAGGAACTCAGAAGGATTCTCGTGCGGCTTCTCTTGACGAACTCATTTCGTGTTCAAGTGTGCAATTTGAATGCGACGTTGTTGGCTGCTCGGGGCTGGATAGGATATTATCCTTGGAATTTTACACTACTGCTCCATTGTTGGGTTAGTTAAATGAAATTGATGGATGGCACGAATGATATGTAGGTAGTGTAGGTAGGTGCCTATGATGAGTGCGATGAAGTATGGGTATGTTGCTATGCACCTTCTACCTTCTACCTGCGCTAGCTGACTTGGGAATGCTCATAATATTATCCCTGGCGTTAATAATGATGATGATGCTCAGTTAGACAAATATCTCAATGACGATGATGGGGTGTTTGCATTTTGTATTTTGACTTGGCATGATCGGAGATGAAAAGTCACAGTGAAATTCGAGGAGTTCCCCTTATGAAGTAGACACTAGAATAATGTGGTGTAGGGGTAGGTACCTGGCCCTACACCACATTAGGTACCCCTTGGTAGGTACCTGGGTAGGTACCCCTTGGGTAGTTATGGATGGAGATAAGGTACTATTAACTTTTCATTAAAATGTGATTAACCTGATCAAGTTAGGCGTAGGAAAAGCTTTCAACAAATTTCGACAAAAGAATGTGACACCACTCTGTGACGCTTTACTCCATGCAAACAAATCCGCAAATATTTCTATTCGAGATTCAATGCTTCAAGAACGAACAACTGGCCAACGTAAATGTGCCATGCCAAATTTAAAAACGTTGTGCTTATTTACATAAGTCAACCATTAATTATTTGTAAGTATGAGGCAGATCCGTTTAATACTGACTGAGTTATAAGCATCAACATTTGAGTAGAAGACTATTAATATAAAAATAAAAGAACGTGTTATTTCGTCGAAATTTCACAAGAACGGACTACGCATTCTGTCATAACTCGCTTCGGGGGGGTTTCGATTACCTTTGTACAGAATTATTACTAAGCGATCATAAGAACCGAGATGGTAGCATGAGAGGCACTTCTGTCCATTACTTTAGAACAGCTGGAGGCCTTCTCTACTTAAGTTTCGCTAACAACTAACAAAATACTTCAAGTAATTTAATTTAATTTGTAACAGTTTTCCTCGACCATCGAACTCGACGACTAGCGCAATGTCCACTTAAGCCCCCCATTAAGGTTTAGCGGTGCCCTTCTCTGCCCCCCGTAATGGATAATGACCGAATCACCAGGCTGCTGGTAATTTCTTTGGGTGAACCCCGTCAAATGTAGAGCAGGAGAAACAGGCCACCAGGTGCTCGTCTGCTAACACGCCTTAGGCTTAGCTCCAAAGGGTGCCCTTGCCTTGTATTATAATGATTCATGTTTTTCTTTTCTTGTCATGATTTTCGGAGTTTTATAATCCGCCAATTCTAGAATCCGACCAGGAAGCCGCTCATAAAGAGACGGTTGCAACTGGGTTTTGCCATTTGGAGTCGTTCTTTTCAGATGCTGACCAGTGACTCGCACAATTTGTATAAGATGCACCTGGGTTCTGGTCGAATCATTAAACTTATTTCTCAGTTATAAACTCACTGCCACGAGTTGCCCAAAAATGTGAACAGCCTGACAGTATCGTTTATTAACATCTTACAGACTTCTTCTTCTAGTGGATGGAGTAGGGTGTTTCCACCGGACACTAAACCACGATGTAGACAAAAACGTCGTTAAATCCCCCCTAAATCTCGAGATTTACCATACGAACTCTTATACATTGTCTCCACCGGTCATAAAACTGTAATTAGTCAAAGACAATGAAAAATAAAGTGTCTTCACCAGACAAAAATGTGACACGATCGCCCTTTTTTGTCATTTTGGCTCACAAAAGAGAGTGGCGATGACATTTTCCAGAAGCGAGAATACAACTTTGTTGTAAAAATCCCAATAGGAAACGTATTTATAAACGTATAATAGGAAACGTGGGCAGTTTTAGTTTCTTTTTTTAAGTATCAAACAAAAGAGAAAAAGGTGAAAAGGCGCGGGGATATAAGTCTAATCGCTTGCCGGAAGATTTTAAATTTGTAAGTTAATCTCGATCTGTAAACCGCGGAATAATGTCGAATCAAACCGTACAGAATTTTGTTAGTTCTGACGAAAGAAATCAAACAAACCTTGTTTTGATGCGAATTGAATTGTAGTTTTTTAAGTTCTCAAAGATCTGGTTGGACGTATCAAAAAAGTTAAATATATTGAGCTGTGCAAGTTGAAACAGAATGTCGGATGCTGGTGGTTGATGTTGTTCAAGTTGGTCTTCTTCCAACTTTGTGGATTGAAATCCCATCGACTTATTTGGCGTTCTGTGCTTTGGCGTTTTGTCATTGGACTGGATTGTTTTGTCAAAAACTAAAGCATACGTCAAGCTAATCTTCTTTATTCCGGTAGAAACACGTTGGGATTTACTCTTAATCTTCCTACCCTATTACACCCTTTACACCCTATTAGTCGGGTCTAACGAAAGGCATACCTTGCCGCAAGGCTACTTAAACCCCGACCTTTGCAAGGTGCTACGTTGAGGAGCTGCAACGGCCTCTAGGATAGCTGAGCTTCGAGTGTAAGGGAAAATCTTTGATTTTAATTCAGCTTCATGCCAACCCTTATCTATGGTCGAAAAATTTTGGATAATGAAGGCATTAGAACGCGAGTTCAAGCTGCCGAAATGAGATTTTTGAGGTTCGCTGTAAGTGTTATCAATCTAGATTGAGATACGTCGGTTTTCAATGGTAAGCAGCTACTTCTTCGAATGGACAAATCTGTACTTAGTTTGCTTTGAAACGGTGTTCACCTGCTCTCCGCCAGACTTCCTTTGTCCATGAATGCCGAGATATAAGAAACGCATGCATCCCATGGCAAGACCAAGAACAAAGCGGTTGAATCAAGTCGAGGACCTCTCTCCTGCACACGTCTAGACTTTTTTGCGATCTCAGAAAACATCATCAGGAAACATCAGAAAAACAATCGGTAGGAAATCAGGAAAATATTTTTAATGCACTCAAACTTCGTCGCCTCAAAGGTTGATGCCTTGTAAACCGAAGAATCTTGATTTGGGATGAGGTAACCCTTATAATTACATCATATTCCTCTTGGCTAGATTTTCTAAACAGCAAAATGCTTATTTCTTGCCCTAAAACTTTCACACTTTTATTCAATTCCAAGTCTCCGTCGAGCCTTCCTTAAGACTTAAGAAGGAAAGCTTAAAGATTCTCACCTCTGGTTGTGCGGTCAATCCACTTCGACCTATCAGTCACAAGTCTTGCTAATTCTAGTTTTGGTTCTCCAAACATGTAAAAATAGTGTTAATTTCAATGCGTTGGTTCGACGAAGTGGTTACGAGGTCCCAGGTTCGAATCCCTACCGGAGCAATAAAAGTTTCTTCGCGGCTGACAAACCCTCCAAGAGTGTCATTTGTCATGAGATGGGGGGGTCATGAGGTCGGGCCATGACTCTTTTGAGCCGTAAAAATAGTTCATTTTTTAGTCGATACGTCGCAATTTTATTAGCTCATCAACTTGACTGAATTTTTCAAAAAGAAGCAGTTCATTAGGGTAGTGAGTTCCAAGAACCATTTGTTCTCTAAAGACAAAAACTAGTAGGTACTTACTTAGAAACTGAAGGTCTTGGCGTTTAATTAAGGAATTAGATCGGTTTGTCGAAATTTTTCAAGATTTTTTGTATCACAACTTTTTTTTAAACAAATAAAGGGTTTCCTTCCCCTTTCTGCCTTTGATCCTATAAAGGACCGCATCTAACACCTACCTAGTAGCTGCCGATGGATTTCCCAAAAATTCACCAAACAAAATTTTCGGCCGAATCGTTCCAGTGTTAAGATCCTTGTGTTATTGCATGCATATAAACCTGGATGAATGCATGAATGAGTGTTTTCAGCGAAGAACGAAATACTATGAACATTGACAGCCACACACACACATTTCCATGATGACGAACAAAAGAATATAGCAACAGCCACAATATGGTTATGCAACCCATCAAAGTTCATCTCATTCACACATGTGCAAATATCCTGACGCTGTGTATTGCGTTGAGCTGTAACGGATGGTTTTGGTATGGCAGCGGTGTTCCTATATTTTTGGTGAAAGGATTTTCGTTCCATCCAGCCTATTCTGTGATGGTTGGTCCTGTTCGTTTGATCATAACGCACGGATAGAAGGTGCCCTCTCTACATAACCTAAACCGTATTTCAATGGAATTATTTACGCTTGGTTCCTATACTCCATTTCCTAGGTCCCTCTTAATAGGTTCTCATTTATCGAGGAATAATGATGTATTCTTGGAAAATAATACACTTCAGTGATGTGAGTATGCGATTGCAGAGATATACAAACGAACGAAACCAAACCATCAGGCACCGGGATGTCTGTGTGGGGAAAAGGAGCTTGCAGCCCCGGTAATCATTTAATACTTGAGTTTTTCCTTTCGATTAAACACGACTCTCTACATACCTACTGGATTTGGTGCTAGGTACACTGTGAACTCTTGGCGAAAGAAAACTCACAAAAGGACACGAATGTTTGAAGTCAGCTTTTGAAGTTTTACTTTGACTTTTGATGCAACAGGGGGCTGATAAGCTGTGTATGTGGATGAGTGGGTTGTGAAGACATATTAAAATTGTTTTCTAAGATCCTCACAAACAATTACGTGCAACAAAAATACGAAATGCCCTGAGAAGGAATTCGATTGTTAGAGTGAATATGTCCTAACACTTAAGGATTTTTTTGCTCGACTTGATCGTTGTAGACGAAAAGTCTCAGATGAAGATTTCGCTTCTAGAGCTGGACATGTGCAGAGAATTGTGGGGTCTTCCTCCTCGTCCATGCAGCTCCTGCAAATAGCATTATAAGCAAATCTTGGTGCATGTTGGCCTGCCAATCAGTGCCAATGTCGTCGATTTTTCTTAAGATCCTGCTTTGAGCTTGCTTTAGTTATCAGGCAAGCTCAGGCATTCAGGTATTCAGGCATCTGAAGTTTGTTCTTTCTATTGCATCTTGTATTTGCATGAGTTCGCAGGTGCAGATTGGTATATTTAAGGAGCCTTTTTTCAGGCAAGATTAAAGCAAGTAATGCCGAGTTTGACGAGCTCGTCAGCTTGCAGTTTCCTGGCATCTTGCCTTGCTCATCAGGCACCCAGCAAAGGTAAATATTAAACTGCTCTGACATCTCCTTGAGAGATGATCGGAAATCTAGGCCACTTTCGAGTTTATGGAGGCTGAGTTACTTGATGGTCGCCTGACTGTCTGAAAGGGTTCATATATCCTTGGAGGAAATCACTTTATTCTGAAGGCACATCAGGGCAAAAGCGCTTATAGGGTTCTAAGAAGTTCGTTACTGATGAGCTCTTGCACTCACTCACATGTTGCCGATCGATATGTGGCCGCGAGAGTTCTCGAACCAACTCAAGGACACTAATTAGTCTTTTTGATTACGTTGACCGGGTAACGACCATTGTCTCAGATTTGACAATTTTGAATGCTTCAACCACCCCATTGACTTCTGCTACCGGAACTTTTATACGAACACTCAGGATCAGGATGGATACGATCTTCACCCCCGCTCGAGAGAGAGTACGTCCGTGTGTCATTTGAAGCCCTCATAGAGGAAAGCTTAGTTCTTAGGTTAGGTAAGGAGGCTGTCGTCGCTCATACCTGAGACGATGACCTCCCGATCGGGCAAAACAAAAGGTTAGAAAAATAGTCGGGGCTTATAGGTGATGCAGATAAAAAGTTCCGAGTTGATTATTGAGACCGAAGGTCCAGACTGGGTTTAAAACCAAGCCGACGAGATATTTGGTTTGTTTTTGTGGTGTCTAACTAAGTCGAAACTTAAGTCGAGTCTGGGAAAATCGTTTTAGAACTTCGAAGGTCGTTTTTCAAAGGTCACGACGGGTAAACAGAATATGAATCATGATTTCTTCCTCTTTTTTGGCTCTGCAGCCAAAAGAAAATCATCGAAAGGGTTCAGAAATCATCGAAAGGGTTCAAATTTCCACTCACTGTTTTCCAAGCGGCCTGTGAGGGTCAAACTATGTTCTGAAGATCCCTGGTAAATCAAATTAGCCTACAATTGAACTCTGGCAAGATTTGGTCTTTTGGATTTAGACCCTCTGCCCCTGCTTCCAACGTTATTTTTGACCGGCATGTGTAGATTTGTATTTATTAAGACTTCACATGGCTCCCAGATGTTGCGCTTGCAATCAGTAATCGTGTATTTTACTGTTAAAATACAGTTTGTTTAGAAAGTCATTATTATGGACGTTTATAATGCTTGCATGGCCCATATCATTGCGAGCTAATCGCAAGGTTTGGGTGTTTCCTTAGTTTTCTAAGGTTAAGCTTGTGGGACTTTTACCTGCATAGGCTTTCCTAGACAGGTCATGCTAGCCGAGGTGCGAGCAAGTCGCCCTCCTGGTATGCCAAGAAACGAATGGGGGGAGCAGGTAAAGAACAACTCCGAGACCCGTTTGGAGATCGCGCTTGTTTTTCTGAGTTGGTGGCGGGGGATAGGGAACAATGAAAGAACCACTTAGCCGCCCTAGCTCCGCGACCCTTTTCAAGGATAGGCGGCAACAGAAAGTGTGAAGTGGGTTTCGAGGACAGGAAAGAAATGAAGCATTGTTTCTAGAGTGGCTGTAGAAGTTGTTCTAATAGCACCCTTGACGCTTAAGTGTCGGCACTTGACAAGTCCCTAAGACTTCAAATATAAGGCTGGGTTAGCTGCGCCCTTGAGTTGATGGGGCCCCCTGTTTTGTAAAAAGGATGAAGTATTGTTTTGCGCAAAATTCGCAGAACACCAGCGGAGTTCAGACGAATATAAAACATTTTGTAGGAAGGTTCAGAAACTCTTCTGTGGCGCGTTTATAGAACTCGAAAAGATTTCTGTTTTTTCCTGAAGCTTATGCAACTGTTAATAACGCCATTAAATTAATCCAGGCGCATCCAAGATTTTATGTATCACAGGAGTAGGATAATACACTAAACCCCCACAGGAGGAGTATATTGAGTATGTCCCCACATTAACTGGGTCAAGCAGAGGAGAGACATGATGCCTCAAAAAATTCGGACTCGAGCCCTTGGGCCCTCTTATGGTGCTTCAAAAACGTATTGAATATCTGGTTCATTGTTCACTCATTGGTTCAATCCGTAGCAAAATTTCAACTGACTGGTCCCCAAGTGCTTTGTGTCCAGCTTGAGATCGTTTGGACCCAGCGAACAATTCTATGACAGAAATCAATAAATTCTATGGTAGAGCTTCCTTGTCCACCAACAAAAGACTATTTATTGTTGCCATCGCCTGAACTTCTGCCGGCAACTACTTTCATGTCAAAATTCGTGGACAACTCCACCATTTTTTCCCCAGTTATTCAGCGCAATTTCCTTAAGTTCCTCTGTAGGCGGCCATGCAAACTCTGAGAAGCATTATTCTACTCCAATTCTAGCGTCTTTAGTTTTCGAGTACTCCGCCCATAAGTTTACTTGACTCCAGAGGTACATTGAATACATTAATTGCGGGAGATCTTCTTGTGTCTAATGGCTTCTTGGGGTCCCAAGTGTTTTGAACCACGTAGTATTTTTTAAAATAGCAATCGCTACTCGAAGCCGCTTCCCTCCACAAATATCTTTTGTAGATGGAAGTCATTAACGCTGAAAAATTTATCAATTTTGATGGATCGTTCGCAACATGTTCGAGTCTTTGCGAATGTCTTTTCATGCAACATTAGCAACCTGTTCGGGCGAAATTATTTTTCAAGTCTTTGACCGAAATCTAAAATCTGGAAACTTTCCCTTCAGATTTTGGTTTGCGGTTTGGTGGTAAAAGAATATTTTACCGGAATTACGATTTATAAAACACTTAAACACTAAGTGGTGATAAGTTGCTATAACTCGAGCCCTTTCACAGCGTAAAGATTGGAAACTATTGTCTTAACACTTGATGTAAGTTTCTTATCTTGAATAAGTCGTATCCTTCACTCTGTGTACACACTTGATATCACAATTAAGGAGCGTGGCCAACCTGTAGAGGGTGAAATTTTGTACCGCCTGAAGTTAGGGTTCCTACTAAAAAGACAGAACTCTGCCGGCATTTTATGAATTTGTGAAGACTTTTCTCTATCATGCATAAAGTCAGAAATCTCTTCATCTGGCCATCAAAACAGAAAAATTCAACCTCTATGACAAACCATTTAACATTCCCTTTCGTTTTCTAAAAAAAGGTGCGCAACGACTGACTGCCAGCTACATATACGACAAATGGCGCCCAACAAGCATCCACAATGCATCAACGACGAACGAGGGTTCCGCCAAAATCCGCCTTTGCCGCGTGACTCGTTTTTTATTTATCCTAGCGTATAAAATTTCCATCTCCCCTATATTATACACACAGGGTAGGGCCTAAAATTTGCGAAAGCGAAGGAGGATATCCGATTTTCAAAGTAAAATACTTCCGTGGCGGAGGAGGTTGAGTTGACTCCTATGCCAGAGTGGCTGTTTGTTAGTAGCTACATTGCTGCTGTCCCCCACAAAAACCATTCTAGACCACAAGCTCTTAGGCTCAGAGCTTAATTTTTTTTTAGACCAACATCTCTTTTATTTTTGTCTACTTTTCTACAAAAGCGCACACAAAATATTACAAAGGAAATCAATGTGTGCTCGCTCACACAGGAGGGGACAAGGACAGGGACAACGAAGCCATATTGAATGTCATTGCCATTGATTGTTATGTCAACTTTTAAGCTTAAAAAGGAAAAAAAAATTCATTCCTCTCCGCTGGCCTTGCGTTTGCCGCTGTAAATGCGGATCTTTTTCTTTTCGTTTTCGTATCTTACAAATCTGAGAAGAAATTAATTTTTCCCCAAACGATTTTCAACTCTCTGTCTGTGCCGCATTTAATCTTTTATCGATGGATAGCTGGAAGAAGAGTCCTTTGGAATGCTCAAGCAAAGTGCTTCCGTCTTTGTAGATTCTGTGTGTAAAGTATTTTTTTTTTTTTTTTGCCTTACAGCTTTCTGCTTCCATTATTAGTTGTGCGAGATGTTATTTTGAGTGGAAAATCGCGCACATGACGTGGAAGTGAGTGGAGAGAAATTGAAATATAAGTGTTGGTTGAGGTGCGGTGGAGTCGGTGTTTTGGGGAGGGTAGGTTGGCGACAATCCTGACAACCGACACGCGGTGACGCCGCCGACAGGATGTGTTGTGTCAATATTTTCGGTGATTTTTGTTGTGATAGCACTAATGGATGGATTAATGAGCAATTGAATAAGGGCCAGGGATGTCTGAGTTGAAGACGGCAGCATTGCTGGATAATGGGATTTTGCGGTTAGTACATATTTTCGAAATTCATTTTTGGCAGGTTATGGAGAGGAGATGACTAAGAGTGATAGAAGTGACAATTTACTTTGCGCGCCGTCAATATGCTCGTCTTTGGTAAGGGATGACAGATGAACGGTAGATATTTATGTTGAGTGATCATCAAAAAGATGAAAGTAGGTGTTTGGTGACTTAAGACCTTTTAATTTAACTTGTTGAAACGATAGCATGAGGTTTAAATATATACGATTAAGGGTGTTTCTCTACGAGTGGCAGGAGTTTCAGATATATAATCCTCGGGTTCAGGTTTATATATTTACAAAATGCGAAAACCTGCGTCGAGTCCATTGGACCCAACGCTACCCAAATGCACCTCAATAGTCGACACGGATAGTTTTTTTTTTTTCATAAAACCACCGCCTTCTTGTGGACACTGGGACTTATTCCTAGAAGTAACATTTATTGCATAAAAGTCACCAGTCTTCCATGAACCCTAACTCAACCTTAGGTAAACATCAGACGTTTACAATTCAGAGAAAATAAACAAAAAAATGCAAACAATTTATCTTATCGGTTCGAAACAATGTAATTTACAATTGTGTTCGTCTTTATCACTTAAAATAGTTGTTTTTATTCCCCACTTAGGGGTTTTGTTGAACTATGTTTTATCAGCTCCGGAAGGCTGTATATATAGGCATAGGCCTACAGTTCTTGTTCTGTTTTCTCTAAACATTCACTATGGTGAGTTATAGTTGCAAAACATTTGTTTTTATAAAATCAGTCATGGAAACAAAAATTGGCTTGGTGGACATACTTTATCTAAAAAGTTAAGTCGTTGCATACATTGAGTAATATTTTCAATGCTTAAAATGAATGGTGATGCCCTCTTGTCTGTAGCAAGGGCTCACTTAGACAGATTGTTTGGGTCCGTCGTGCCGATATTGGAAGATTTCGAACGCCTGAAAAGAAACGAAAAGCGCTGTCTGAAGTTAAAATAGCCACTTGCTTAAAACCATCAAGATTTGCATGCCTCAAATCTTAGAATAGTCTTAAGCTCTACTTTATTTAGAAGTTCGTTCAACTTATCGAAGTAACCGGCCGAGCAAATTAATGAAAATGTTCAGATATTCTTAAAGAAAATCTACAAAATACCTCCTTCCTTATTTTTTCACAAATCTTGTGATATCAATTCAAAAATGAACAAAAAAAAACAGACAGAACATAGAAACTAATACTATGTCTCCATCGGCAATTAAAAGAGGACTAGCGGGAGACATTTTTAAATAAATCCCAAAGTGGCTCCACCGGAAAAATATAGGATTAATTTGACACGACCACTCTATTTCTGTCATTTTGGCTCTCAAAAAAGAGTGGCTGGTTTTTATTGTAATCACAATAAAAAACGTACTTGTGACAGATCTGTCGTACAAGGAGAGTTTCAGTTTCCTTTTTTGATTCTCAAACTGTTACAGAGGTGCAGATAATAGGTTTGTGAATAGGGTGAATGGGATTTATGAGATGATTTATTTTCAATCGCTTGCCGAGAGGATTTAAATTTGTATGGTAAACCGCGTGATTTGTATAGAGGATTTAAAAAAGATTCTTATTAATCGCGCATTAGTGGCCGGTGGAGATATGGTATAACATAGCGAAAAAAGTTCTTCAAGACCAGGTTTCGCGCAAAAATGTTGATTAAGTATTTTTTTATTCACCACTTAAGCATGGTTTTGATCCTGTTAAAGCCGTGGCTGTTTCTCCCTCTCTTCACACATACTTTGTTAAAGCCCATGCATTCATTGTGTAAAAATTAGTTATGTTTGTGCCCTGTCTCGATTATTCTGTAATGGGGACACATGGAAGCTAAATCAGTTGGCTGCCAAAAATTTCAGTGAAATGCAAAAACAAAAGTTTTCTTAAGAATCTTGTTCAAAAGTTTTTTGTGCTAAGCAAAATATAGCAATTTTAATGAAAAATTGCTCCTTCCTTAACAAAATTAAAAAAAAACGACATCAGACACAGTACTTTATTATAAAGTCGAAACGAAGGCGTTGGAACCTATAAAAAGCCACACACACACCACACGCCTGGCCTTCCACACCCAATGTTTTTGGGCTGATCTCACCTATCGACTGTCGCTTTTGGAAATAGGCCCTAAAGCCTGTAGGTCTTTTAAGGCATGAGAAGAGAAAGCTTACCAAAGATTTGTGAATGGCGTATTTTTTCACAATTTTCTTTTTACTGGAGAACCTTCTTCATTGAACATTTTTTTAAGTTTGAGACTCGATTTTGAAATAAAATTTTTGGGAAGGTTAAGAAAGGTTCCATTAAACTGACGGGTACAAAGACTGCATGACAACGAACCTAACGAGCAGTTAAGCAACATGAGCTTAGTCAACAGGATGTGGGGATTGAGCTTCTGAGATTTGCAAAGCGTATAAGGTTGAACAAGTAGAGAAGAACCTATAGGAGAGAAGATCCTTGGTCACTTATGATCTTAAGGTCACTATTTTTAGCTGCCGAGAGCAAGTGCATTGGTAACAGTTTCGACGTATTTAAAGGTTTTTGTATGAAACGAAATGAAACAAAATCACCTCAAGCCCACTATGTGATACATATGTTCGAGAAGGTCAAGATATTATTCCTTTTAGAACAGACCTGGGAGTTTAAGCCCACATCTCCTATAAAAGAAAACCTAACATATTCCTATGACCAATGGGTAATTTCTACCTAGTCGAAAAGATAACTACCCGATCCACTTGCTAATAAATCGGTTTCCGTATCCGGGTAACAGAAGTAATATAATAACAGGGTAATATAAAACTTTTATTATATCTTTCAGCACATTTATGACCTCAAATCTTTCTTTTAGCAAAAAACGAACCGGGACTTATCATCGCAGAAGATACATCGCCTGTCCTCTCACAACAATGCATGCTCTGTGTGTTTCAGGTTTTCTTGCACACACGCAGAGAGTCTTAAATTTTTTGCCAATTCCGAATCGCGATTTGAGGGACTCTCGTATATGATTCTCTCGGAAAGTCTTATCAGACCCTCGCCAAGGTCAAACCCTGAAAAAACTTTTATTGCCACTATCGGGACTTGAACTCGTGCCCTCGTGCACAGTGGTCCGACAAACTGCGCCACGGTGGGCGGCGCTCTTTGGTTAGTGTGTCGGACTTTCTATAAGTGCGCATGTAAATCTGTTTATATGACTCGGAGCTCACCGATATCCTTATCAAAACATGAGGCAGGGTCAGCTTCTCCTGACAATGCATGATGAGCGTGTCTTTAATTAAACTATTTTAAAGATTTTTTATGGACATTTTAACATCCGCAGAGTAAGCAAATCGCTCGGAAACGAAAAGAATTTTAATTGATCATTAAAAGACTAAAATCAAAGGATCTGCATTGGACGAATGCGACACTGAGGTAATTGTGCAACTCCAAAGATTACTCTTAATAAAGTTGAAGTGCGAATAATGTTCCGTTAAATTCTGAGTTTTTATTCGAATACTTCACAGTCTTCATTCAGCAAAGTGAGGAGACGAAATTCAGTAGCTTAGATCAGAAGCTCGCCAGAATTCACAAGATCCCTTTGCATGGTATGGACTCCGACAGTTTTTTGAGATGAATCATAAAGCCGAGCCATCATGGTGGCCTTACAAAATCCAAAACCTAGGCTCCGCACCTAGAGATCTCGAAGAAGCAGAGAATTTTAAAAGTTTGTGATGAGATTAACCGAACGCACTTCACCTGAAGCCCTTAGAGCTCGAGGAAACTAAAAAATTCCAATTCCTTTTGATCTTATTGGCGACCTTTTTTTCAATACACCTCAGCTATAAGTTGTTTATTGTTACCTATGATGTTTTTCTTTAGCTCTTATGCAAAGGATCAGAGTCAGAAGACAAAAGAGGTAATAAGGCTCTTTGGTTTTAAACAGACAAGGGTTTCCTAAAAGGGTAGTGTGTCTGCTTGCCTACAATGCTTCTTCATAGTTATAAACCCAGCTCTTTAAAATTGACCCTCACCCTTTAAAAAATGCACCTAGAGACTCTTTCACTAAACGCGTACTTTTTTAAGCTTAAAGAAAACCAAGTATGTGTGAGATATCATTGAATTTTTTTTATTCCGTTGAAAGACCTATCGATGCCATTATGCATGGAAAATATAATTAAATAACCGCGGTGGACATACTTAAAAATCTTGTAAATATGTCCGCAACGACTTCTCCATCCAAAATGTAAAAATTTTCATCACTGGATGCATGGTTCAGCCTGAATTTGACCGTTGGCATGAGTTTTGTTGGCTTTGAGACCCGCGGTGTTTCGTGGCTCATTCGCATATATTTGAGACTTCGGAAAACCGCGCGAGAAAAAACTAAAGTTCTTGGCGAGTTCGCAGCACCTCCATACCTTCGGGACACTCTTTCACAATTTTTGATGTGGCGTCAGCTTTATAGCACTTAGCGCTATCATGCTTGACCCATATGTCCTTGGCGATGATATCATCTAATTCGGGCCAAAAGAAAATGGTACTCACCGACCGATAGCGCGTTATTGATTTACGTTAATGGTCTAACCACCGAAGCTCGAAATAAAATATGCACCGATGACACAGCCAGCCCCAAACCCTCGCGAAACAGTGGCTTTTGCGGAATGCATTGAACGCTCTTGAATCTCATATAGATTGGTGGCCCATTCATTTGGAAATATGGGCTTTATCACTTAATATCCTTTTTTATTCGGGCGGATAGAGGTCTTGGGGGTCTGTCATTGTTATTTCAATGTGCTACAATTTATGTGACAAACTTAATATACCTCCTATCCTATGGGATGGGGTATAAAAACGGGGGGGGACTTGAGGCCGAGCGCAAGTGCACAGTAGTCCAACAAACTCGGACTTTCGGACTTTTTATAAGTACGCATGCAAATCTGTCGCACAAAATTTTATCATTTGCATGAATTGTTGACCACTAAATCCGTCCGTGGTGATTTGGCAAAACATACAGAATAAATTAGAGCCAATTTGACAGATGAATCCTCAACAATATGGCTGCAATCAACTGTCAAAGTTTGGATGTCTCTATTGAAATGTCCTTTTTTACTACTTCGAGTAGGCGTTAGGTATTATCGCCCAAAACCACAATGCCCAAATTGCAAAATTTCATAACGCCCAAAAGAGCGAAATATCGCCCAAATTTCATGGTGTAAAGCGTCACAACGCCCAAATAAAACGTCATATCGCCCAAATCGACGATTTTTTTACAACAACAAATTGTTAAGAAACTTTTTGGGTGTTCTGAAATTTTAAAATTTGGGCGTTGTGTTTTTGGGCGATAAGACCATACGCCTTTCCGTGATAGGTCTTATCGCCCAAAACCACAATGCCCAAATTTTAAAATGTCATAACGCCCAAAAGAGCGACATATCGCCCAAATTTCAGGGTGTAAAGCGTCACAACGCCCAAATAAAATGTCATACCGCCCAAATCGACGATTTTTTTACAACAACAAATTGTTGAAAACATTTTTGGGCGTTATGACATTTTAAAATTTGGGCGTTATGGTTTTGGGCGATAAGACCGTACGCCCTTCGAGTATACCTTATGTGTAGAACAAAACTATGGCTCTGCGCTATCGTGTGTGATTTCCAGCGATGTGTTTAGGAGAATGTCTACTGGGTCGACATCCTCTTCTTCCATCATAGGTCAATATGTTCCATTTAAAGCATAGCTAGTAAGGGAACCCGTCCCGTTCTTCCGCTTCTTACCATACAATAAGCCTGTGCTCCAATCACAAAGTTTTCTAATAACCGCTGTAAAAGTTAAAAAAATCTAATATTTCATTATTACATCAATCAATGAAAATAGGAACTTGTGCTCTAAGTGCCTTCCTTAAAAGATTTCATCCCTTAGAACTAGATTAATGCGACTTGAAAGCCTGTTCTAAAACTGTTATCTTTTTTGATAAAAGCCTTCCAATTTCAATTGAAGTCAAACTGCCATATTGTCAAGAAGTGTTCTTGTTTTTTTCGTCCTGATTTCTATCAAAGGAAATATTTCCCTGCTTTTTTTCGCGTCAACCCCATAAGATGAGTATCCTTTTTTTTGTGTATTGGTTCGTTGAGAGACGAGAACCTCTTCATTGTTCTTTCATAGCCTAAACCAATCAACACTCGATTATCATCATCATCAGGTCTTGTGCGCTTGGCTTTTCCATTCACATCGATATCGTTTATGTATAACGCCTGTCGGCGTGTCATTCTATGCAAATCGTATCCTAAGGCAATAAGGAAGCTAAATTTTATTAAATTCCTCTTTTCAATAGGTACATACACATATACAAAGGAACAACACACGTACACATATTTTCCGAGCACTTAAAGGCTCCTATCATGGCTTTTCCTTTATTTTGCCATTCATTCTTCGCTAAGATTGGATTTCCTTTCAGATTTTTTTTTTTTTTTGTTCTTTTGACTCTCGTTAACGTTGGTGGGTACGAGCACGTCGCCATAAAAGTCCTTGAAGTATAGTCACGTTTCTAATATGGAAAACACATGCAAAGCAAAAAAGGAAAAAAAAAATAAGAAGAAAAGTCAAATAATTGCTCTTTTACCCTAAGAATATCTCAGCTACTACCACTGCATACGTAATAATAATATAGAGTATATGCGGCGTTGGCATCACAGTTCCAAGAACATTAGCGTTGACACAAAGGATCATCCTGTTGTGGATATAAAATACCAGTTGTGGAGGAATTTCTACATTGATATTAATGACCTTTAATGTGGGCTTGCGAGGCGGTTGGCATGAACTATATGCCTGCGTGACCTAACCGGGCTGTGATATTAAAACAGGACCGCACCTTATCACATAGTCGAAGGGCGTCGTTAAAGTAAAACTGCCTCCTATTAGTTTCGAGCGAAAAGCTCCTCTATCAATAATAAGCTCTTAAGTCGTCATTACTTTAAGTGTATTTTTGGTGTGGAAAATTCAAAACTTATAAAAAGTTCAGAGCTGTGTCCTAAAAGTCCAGATAGACGCCTGAAAGCGTCCCTCCATCAAATCCACCCCTGTGCTTAATGCAGCAACTCATCAAGTGACCACAACAAGCGTGCGACAGAATCCACAGACTGCTGATAGGGATATATTATAGTCGAGCTTAATTTGCTTCTTTTGTCTCAAAACCGATCCTGACATAGTTTATCAGTGTACAAGCTGCTAAGGCAAACATTTTCTTATTCTTACTCTACCCCCCGGGCTTCGTGTGTAATTTGGGAATGCCAATTCACATCCATTATCCTTCTGCCCTCCTGCTGTAAGAATGCATTTAATCATTTTGCGAATTTCATTTTACAGTCCAAGACGACAATTTCCAAAACACACACACACAAGTAAACCCACTCCTCGCCGCCTAATGACTGTGCATATATATCAAGGACTTACGTTATTGCTCGAAATGCATAAAGTAAACCCTTTTGCCTATAATATATACGATCCTGTGCCTATACACCTGCTATCTACTTGCTGTTCGCCTCCTCGGGTTGGTTGGGGTATTTATTTTACCAAGAATAATAAATGACGACAATTTTGGTTTTATTTAGAAATTCAATTACACACACCACCCACCCCCGAACTGACTTACAGTAGAGGCTAAAGGATATAGAAAGACAGGCTAGAAGAAAAAAAAAAACGCTGCACAATGAAAAATGCAAACAAATAAATGCCACAAGGGAATTTCTTTCCAAAAATCCTTTGACTTTTCTTGGGAATTTCCTATTTGTTTGTCGTGTTTTTTATTTTGTGTCCTTCGAGTGTTGATTGTTTCGCACAAGCCAAAACTTACTCATGCATTAAATTAGCATTTTATCTTCAAGTTGAGTTTATTTATATACAAACATTTTTTGTTTTGCACTGCCATCGTGCTCCTTGAAAAGGAATCTCCAGATTGGACATAAACTTTGAAGAGGGCAAAAATAACTTGTCGAGTGAAATCCGATAGACTGGAAATTTCCTTAGAAGTGCGGTGAAATAATTAACAAGTTTCAATTGAAATCCTTTTTATGGGTGGTTGACCCGTTTTTCTTCGAGATCCTCGAAGTCAGATGGCGAATAATTGCGGGCTTATGGTTATCTAAGCTAAGGGACATCTTCGAAGTTTGTGAAGAGGAAAACTCTCTGAAGGACGGCTGCGGTTTTTTGGGGGTTTGATTATACAAAACGATATTGGGTATCACAATAAGTGTAGAAAAAGTTAAGAAAGGATTTCAAATTTTTGTGCTATTTTATTTCCTTGCCGCTGACGAGATGGCGGAAGTCTTTGACAAATTAGGGACTATTTTGGGGATTCACTAAATTCCCGATTGTAAGATGGTGTGATAATGAAGATGAGACTAATTTTTGGACTAATTTTAGTTCTTGTTTAAAATTATGCACCGTTTTCAATTGATAAAAAAAACTCTCTGGGACAGAGACTTAGTATCTTACTATCTCAAAATTGGCTTTTAAGCTTAGTTTTCTTCTAGTCTTGAAAAACTCGATTGACAAAAAAATTTTTACTTTTCAAAGTCAGTTTCTGTGAGGGGACTGACCCAAGATCGTTGTAGGACCGTCCTGAAGATAAATTTATTGTAAGCTTACAAAAAAAAAAAGATTTGTTCTTTTTCACGGTCCCCACCTCCGCGAGGGTTTGACAAGCCCTCCGAGAGTATTAATTGTCTTGAAAAACTTCTCAAAGTGCCGTTCGGATTCGGCAAAAAATTGTAGGTCCCCTTGTATGTAAAGAAATTAACACACCAGCATACATTGCTGAGAAGTTGGCCCTGGTTCACCTCGAGCTGTTGCGCCACTCTATTTATTTATTTATTATTTTTTTACTCTGGTTCTTAGTTACTGGTATTTGGTACACTTTGTCATCATCCACCTTGAAACTTGTATGACCCTTCCTTATTAGACGAGCAAACACTGCCCATGCAGAGTTCGTAGACATTTTGCACCAAAAAATCGTGCCTTAGGTGCTGTGATTTTGTACCATTTTCCGAGTGTGATCAAATAAAACATTAGCGTCAGAACACACAACCTATAGTTGGAATGATCGTTTAACACTCAACGGATCAGTAATAATGTCGCCAATCTTGTATTCCCTATCGTTTGGGAAGGTGGATGTGTCGTTCTTACTTCGGGATGAGCTTTCCAGAATATGCGGATGTGTCAGGCACTCATGAAATCAACCAACAGACACGGGGTATCGATTTGGCCTTCTTGTTTTTTTATTTTCCTGAATCTACTAGAATATTTAGTCTTATTTAATCTTATTTCATGAGCCTGTCTAAGCATTATTTAGCTTGGCAATTTTCTGCTTGTAGTTGCTGCTTGAATTGCTGCGATGAAGGGCAGACTGATTCCAATGTATTAAATCCTATTTTTAAGCGGTTCGGATAGACGTACTTATAGATCGCGCGTACAGGATCGATATCGCCTTAATGGTCTCGCTTCCCGGGCCCGTTCTTTTTCTTTTGCGAACCTGATGTCCTCTCTGTCGTCTTGCGAAAGCCAATGTCGTGAATGACTAGAATCAGATCAGAGGGTATCGTGCAGGAGGTGTGATGCACCTGAACCTGATTTCAAATAATACTCTCAATAACGGGTTTGCCAGCCCCTTGCGGAGGTGGGATCGAACCCGGGACCTCATGCACAGTAGCCCGACACACTAAAAACAGCACCATTATGCCCACAACTGAGCAAATTCTCGGGCCAACTGTTGTGATTCAAGCCTCGCAATTTTTCGCTGGTGTTAAACTTATTCAACCGCACAGCAAAGTCAATAGGCTGCATCAAGATTTCGATGTTAGAGGTTTTAGCCTTGATGTGTATTATAACGAGGCGATCACACATGTGCCAATTGATCTTTAACTTGAATCGATCACTTTTGAAATGAACACTTTGGTGTTCAAGAACAATTAGGACAACATTTTTTTTTGCTTCAAGCAAATAATTGTATACCTATGGTCCGGCAACCAAACGCCTTTTAGAGCGAACTTAAAAAATAATACTAAGGCCCAAGGATATGACCTGGATTTTTGGCGAAATCTTGGGGAAACTACCGAAAAAATCACTTGTTAAGTTAGTCTGGAATATAAACGCTTCTCTTTAAGACTTAAGACGTTCCAGGGAATGGAAAGTTGCCGAAGTCATTATGGTCCCAATTCCGGGGAATTATCTAAATGAAAAAAATTTTATAGACCCAAATTATTCTGGTCGATGATATCGAAAGTCTTCGAGAAACTTCTGCTGAAAGGATTGCAACCGATAATTGCAGAAAGACGCTTGATTCCGGATGATCAATTTGTTTTTGGGATTAACCACTCAACCAACGATCAAGTCTACAAAACAACGCATAACATTGAAAAAACACTGGAAGAGAAAAAGATGAATGCTCTAGTGCTTTCCTCTACGCTCCATCGCAAGCCTTCGACAAGGTTTGGCACGAAGGCTTGAAGTATAAGCTTCGGCAACCTTGCCGGAAGGAATGTATAGAATATCCGGAAACTACCTCGACAACAGCATCTTTCGTGTTCGATACGCTACTGGATACTAGAAAATCAAGCAAATTCGAGGTGGCTTACCCCAGGGAAGCGTCATCGATCCGTCTCTGTTCCTTCTCTATACAAGAGACGTGTATCAAGATGGTGAAACAGTTATCGCCACAAAAAAATTAATGGGGTAGGTTTGTTGTCAGAAAATAACTGTGTGGTCTCAAACACCAGAGTTAAGGAAACAATTAGAAAAAAAGAGATCCTATATTTTGTGCAACCAGTAGAGACTTGACTTCGCGAAACAGGTAGGCTGAGTCGCGAAGAATTTGAAAATTGGCAGTCAGAACAGCCATGGAAGAAGTTCGAGAATTTAAAGCACGATTCTAGATTTGCAAATAAGAGCTTTGAGAACTTTTAGGGGTCTGATAGGAAGGAAATTACTTGGTACAATTCTTTCAAAAGCGAAAGTAGATAAACTTAGGCGTTTTAAGGGGACATTTTGTCGTTTCAATTTGTGAGGAAAATTGTCGTCTGTAGAAGAACACCTTCATAAAAAAACACCATTTTTCAAGTTTGAAAAACCAGTTTTCATTCTTATAATTCATGTTCACAGGATATTGCTGGTGATGATATTATTGATTTTACTGCTGATGTTGAGCTTGAGTTATATTGGAGTCTTGTAGACACTTGAGGCCAGCAGTAGGACATCTTTTTCGAAAAATTAATTTAAAACTCTGAACTCTAGTCAAAACTACCTCAACGCTTTCGAACCCATCTCTTTCTCCATCCTTCCAGGCAAACAGCAGGTTTTAAAGCAATCGAAGCTTCCACGTGCGCTCTTAACAAATAATTAAATATAATCCTTAAAATTTGCCTCAGCTCCTTCTCACTCTCTATGCAGGATCATATTTCATTTGATATTCAACATGGATAATCTGTTTACGTTGAGTCAACAAAACGAACAAGCAAAAATAAGAAGAACCCAAGAAAATATAAAAATTATCTCTTACAGAAAAGCTCCGCTCAGACGGGGTTTTTTAACGCCCTCGCCAGGGCATATATATACCACAAAAGTACCACATCCAAAGTTGTTGTTACGTTTTTTGTATTTTGAATAAATTTATGCGTAGAGTTTTTTGGGTGTATATTTATCAGTGTACCAAGCTTCACGCGCCCTTACTTCACCGTCACCGGGTGTTCATGCTCATGCCGCCTCGAATGCGATGTCGTGTCGAAATAAAATTCAAATTCAAATTCCGTTCTACTCAAGTAATTTTAAGATTTTTTTTTTATGCTTTGAACAATCTTCTTCTTTTACAAAATGTGGAAAATATGAAAACGATAAAAGCCAACCCTCGCGCGCAAAGGATTTCAAATTTTGTGTATTTTTCGACCGAGCGACAGTCGTAGTCGTCGGCTTCCCCAATCCCCCACCCCCCCAGAAGCACTACCAACTGCCGTGGGGTGGTGGTGGCACCCTTAAGGGTCGATTGTGGAATTTTACCATAATGATGATGCCACTGCTTGCTTGCGTTGCGCTTATTTATCTATCTGCTGAATCTTGAAGAAGCGCAAAACACGCTCCGTTTGGGGCAAAGGGAAAAATGTTCCAGGCTCCAAGACAGACCTCTGCCGAGGAGTCGCACAAGATGGATATATAATTTTGAACCGTTTTCAAAGCAATAAGGAGTGAGTGAACGAATCCACATTTTTTCGCTGCCCTTCGCATACACACCCTTCCCAAAGGATAACCTCAGTTTGTTGGCACTCTGAAAAGCTATCGAGGGGATTTTCGCTGTTTATTTAATGACAGCCAAGTAGTAGTGGCATGTTTTGAAAGCTGCTACTGACCGGGCTCTTATATTCTTGGAAAATCCTTCAGCTCCTCCTGGTATAGCGAGGACGTACGCACTTTTTGGTGCTTATCCTTGTTTATTTGACTCCAACTAACTCGAGTTTCCCATCAGTTTCACGTTGCGCTCGTCGTTTTTCTTCCTTTAGCCGTGCGGCACAAGTAATTTGCTCTGGGTAATGACTTGTTATTATTCCGTGGGATTTGAATACGGGGGGTTTGCATCTTGGTGGTGCGCCCCCAATGGTCGGTGTACACCTTCCACCTTAGTTTGGCGAGAGAGTCGACGTTATTTTCGGATTAGGAATTTGCTTGTTCGTCTTAAAGGCGAATCTGGTGCTTCCTCATTATTATGACCCTGTAATTAGTTTTTCACAAGCATTTGACTACACGGGGGGTGGGTGCGGTGGCTCTATCTGTTGGGCTGATTATTTCGGAACGGTGCATAGTAATTTTTCATTTTACACACTTCTATTGGCACAAAAACTGTGGGAAAGTAGCTATGGCAAGGAGGTATTCCAAGTATATTTCCATGTATTTTACATGGAAATGTATCTCTGTGCTGGGTATTGTTAAGGAAGCCATATTTATTGGTTTTGGTCAAAGTACGGAAACACGTTAACTGGATTAAAAGTAATTTATTGTTCCACTCTGCATGCACGGGGGAGATATGCAAATTGAATTACTTTCTTGGCTTCTTCTTTCGATGAGAAATGGTTCGGTATACGAGTATTTGAAATATGTACGTTTCGGGTGAATTACATTTTGGTGTTGTTTCTAATAAATTTTTATGAATACCTTTGATTAGGGCAAATTGTGTTCTTTACTACAAGTGTATGAAAAGATAAGTGTGGTTATGGGAGAAAAAAATTTTCTTCCCAATAATTGAGTCTTGGAGTACCTAAATGGAGGATACTTTTTTTTATAAACAGTGATTCTTGTAAACGTCCTTAGTGTCAGCGCATTTAATAGCTAATAACATAAGAAATTTTTGTCGAATTTTTACGTCATTTTTTGTCAAGCAGTTGAATAAGAGATTTTAGAAGCCTTGGAAGCTTACATCATGAGACAACCTTAAAAAATCATTTTAGCACTGACAGCCGAAGGTTGTTATGACTGTCAAAACCTCGTAACTGACTATCTTACGATTTCATGACCCATTCTTGATAGTCAAATCCACATATATTGCGTGGAAAACACAACAAAAAAACTCCAGAAATCTACCCATGACGACACACCGCCAACAAATTAAAATTTCTTTTCAAACCGAGCTTTACATAAATACTAGAAAAGGCATACCTACCCTAAAAAGAATCGTGGAGCTGTGTTTATATTTTATTTAGTAAAGACTTAATCGGTTTCAATTTTCTTAAAACAATTGCCAGCTTTTCAGTAGGCGAAGGCCCTTTATATTCTTAAGTCTTACTTACTTACTTACTTAAGGTGGCGCTACAGTCCGGGGTGGACCTGGGCCTCAGCCAACAAGCTTCGCCAGCCAGCTCTGTCTCTAGCTAGCCGCCTCCAGTTTCGCACGCGAAGTTGGCTGAGGTCTCCTTCCACTTGCGTGCGAAGTCTTACTATTTGAGAAATATTTAGTACCAGTGCTTTTCACAACTTACTAGCTCTTTTCCAATAAACAATCTTTACCACAAACAGATTTGCTAAAAATGTTTTCAGCGAACACTTTTTTGGTTGTTCCAAACAAAAACTGTTTTCGATGAAAAACGAGAACTGATTAAGTATTTTAAATTATTTCCCACAAACGCCAAGCTGTCTGTATCCAAACGTAAAATTGTTGTTGCAAACACCGAAATGTTTGTGAAAACTAAATTGGTTCGCAAAGCTAATTTGTTGTCTCACAAATAATTAAAGTTTTTGTTAATTCATGAATGATCTTCGTTAATGTGCATTGTAATGGGGAGAGAATAAGGATTTTTAAGCTTCTGATGTATGGAAGTGGGACTTTGGAGTAGATAGTAGTAGGAAGTAGTAGAGTGGGACTTTGGTAGCACCCCGGATCGACAATTGAAATATTCTGGGTTGTATGGAAATCCAGTCGCTCAGATCAATTTTGAAAATTAGCTGAATCCGCCAACAGACACGCCCACTACAGGCCCATATGTGCGACCACCTCTAATTTAAAAAAATACTTTTTCCAAATTTTAGCTATGTTACAATAGCGCTAGCGCATTCATTTTTGGTATGCACCATTGCCTTATAATTGTCTTTGAAGTAGCCAAAAAATTTTAGCCTTTTCATTGACCACGCCTACTTTTTAAGGAATCTTAGCTTAAAATAACTGTTTTTCAATAAACATATATGAAATTTGACAAAAAAATTATATGAAAAAAGTTTTAGATATTAGTTTTTTCTAACCTAAATGTACATATTGTATGTGCATCCGCCCACTTTTGTGGGCGTGGCGTTAAAAAAAGTGATTTTTTTAGTTAAAAATTCGGAGTTTTAAACCGAAATGTATGCAACCACCTAGTATAAAGTGTTCAACAGTTATATTTTTATATCTCGCCCACTTTTAGAGGCGTGGCTGTTTTTTTATGTATGGTCAGGTAATTTGCAATCCGTAGTAGATGGACTGAAGCTTTTGCAGACGCACTGTTCCACTTTCCCACTTGTTTTCTTCTTATTTTAGTAAAGTTATATTTTTGCTGAGTCTTAAACGATCGCTTTGAACACTTAAGTATTTAAGAGAAATCTGGAAAACATTTCTTTTCTCCAATCTATTCATGCAGCATTTGCCTGCCCGTGGCGTATTCGTTATTGTGTTTGCTTACTGCGCCGGAGGTCTTGTTTTCACGGTCCCCACCTCCGCGAGGGTCTGAAAAGCCCTCCGAGAGTATCATTTGTCTTTAAAAACTTCTCAAAGTGCCGTTTGGATTCTGCAAAAAATTGTAGGTCCCTTTGTATGCGAAGAAATTAACTCACACAGTATACATTGTTGAGAAGTTGACTCTGGTTCACCTCGAGCTGTTTCGCCACCTTATTTATTTATTTTTATTTGCCAAAAGAGCAATGACTAAATTTGGTATCTACTATTATTAGATTCTCATTCTTTACCAATTCTGATTTTATTGTAAATTTGTTTTTCTCGGGAAACTTCGGAAGTCTGAGGTCTGGAATTCAGTGATTACAGGAAATTGTTTTTGAATTATGGTTGGACAAAAAGATCTTCAAATGATTCCAGTATCGAAATTTGGTGGCTATGCCCGATTCACATACGCGATGCTAGTATCATTATACTTACGCATACGCCCTAAAAAATTACCTCTACTTCGTGTGGTTTCGCCCTACGTCTATGATGGGCCAAAGGGTGTTGTTCTTTGTAGTCGTCGATCGTGATTTTTGTCGTTAATACTATGTCTCCACCGGACACTAATCCGCGATTAATATAAATCTTCGCAATTTACCATACAAATTTAAATCCTCTTGGCACGTAATTAAGAATAGACATCCTCATAAATCTCATTTGCCCTTTGCACAAACCTGCCCTGTGCAACTTTTAACCCTTTTCTCACACCTTTATAACAGTTTGCGACTTGAAAAACCAAACGGAAACTGTCCCTGTATCACAGCTCTGTCACAAATACGTTATCGAAAATCTTTTATCGTTCTTGGGAAATGTCATCGGCACTCTCTTTTGAGATCCAATATGACAGAAAACAATTGAGTAAGAGTTAATCCGTAATGAATTTAAAGTCCCGATCTTTTTTACTCAGCAACACCAAACCTAAGGTTTCTTTTAACCTGAATTGATCTTTTGTAAGTAAATTTTTGTATGGGCCACGCCCCTCAAAATTGACGTGAACTTAGAAGAAATTCTATTAATGCTATTCCGTTAAAACCACCTGGAAATGAGTTAAAAGCGAAAACTGTTTAAAAAAACAGCTTTTAAAAACAATGGAAAAACTGCCCGTTAAAAGTGGGCATGGTCGATAGTGGAGGCGGTGCAAATTTCTTCTTGCTAAAGGTTTTTAGCCACAATTTTTATATACCAAAATTTGAGCTCCTACGTTTTCAATGCACAGGTTGTCTTACTTTCAAGCCAATAGTTGGTCGTCGGCAGAATTTAACACTTTCAACATATGATCCAAGCCTTTGCCCAACTTTCAGCTCTTAAGCCGCAGACATAAAATCTCAATCCTAAAACCTGGATTGATTTTAATGGGGATTAAAAGCCAACTTTATTTTTATACCCGATCCAGGGTATATTAAGTTTGATGTATAGTTTGTAACGCAGTGAAATAATCACCGCAGACCCCTAAGACCTTTAGAGATATGAACGGCACCGAACGGAGAATCGATTAAGCCATGTCCGTCCGCCCGTATGTCAACAACTTTTACGCCTAAAATTTTAAGGTAGAGAGCTGAAATTTGGTGGGTTGGCTTGAAGTCCAGTCCTTCAGATCAGGTTTGAAAATTAGCTGAATCCGCCCACAGACACGCCCACCACAACCCTGTATGTGCGACCATCTATAATTTAAAAAAATACTTTTTCCAAATTTTAACTATGTTTCAATGGCGCTAGCGCACTCATTTGTGGTATGCAACATTGCCTTGTAATTGTCTTTAGCCAAAAATTTTTTAGCCTTTTCATTGACCACAAAAGTGGGCGTGGCGTTAAAAAAAGTGATTAGTTTAAACTAAAAGTGATTAAGATTAAAAAGCGGAGTTTTTGCAATCCGTCGAAGATGGACTGAAGCTTTTGCATGCGCACTGTTGCACTTTCCCACTTGTTTATTTTTATGTCGACTTGTTAAGAACTTTTTTTAACGAATTGTCAAGGACAAAAAATAACTCGAAAATTCGCGAACCCGAAATAAAACATTCCTAAAATGTTTGGAACCAAAACAAAAAAAACCCCAACAAAATCAAAGATCACACCAAAAACACCATGTTACTGCAAAGTGATGTGTAACGCTTACAAATGGCTTTTCCATTCGTATCACATCTGATTCAGCGCTAAAATGATTCTTTTTTTTTCTGCCACTTTAAGTCAGAAATGCCTCTACAAAGGCGCATTCTTGAAAAAATGATTTATGCAACATGCCCCCATGTATAGCTATGCCATCATACTTCATACACAACGCAGCACATCATTTGGAGAAAAGTGGATTAAGCGGTTCGGGGGCGGCGTGGCGGCTTGTTGTGTTTGCCTGTGGGGCGGTTCTGTTTGTAACGTCATTTGTACGTACGCACCCCGCCATACGTTTTGACATCGACTTTGGGTTTTCTACATTTCAAGGATAATATACGTGTTGTTGGAATACTTATATACAAGTGCATGCATAACTCCTTTATACATATATTTTCATCATTCTTAAAATAACTTAAAACAATTTTCTTACAATAATTTTTTTCATTCTTCTATTTTTAGGTATGTACACACACCATAAACTAATTACGTTATGTAAACATTATTATTCCTATGTGAGTATAGAAAGTTTTGTTTGTTTATTTGTCGTTGTTGTCGTGTAGGTGGGTTGGTAAGTAGCCACGATTTCTTGGGAAAATATTTGCTGGCATAATCCTTGACGCACAAAGAAAGATACGCATAATGCAAATGGGAAAAAGTGAATTTAAAAGCCAGTGCAAACACATTGATTTGTTTTGTAATTGAATTTTTATAACGTACCTTAAATTAATTTTCTCCACATTTTTTTTTGTGCCTGGCATGATGCCAATAAATGGAAAATATTTATAAGAGAACCCTTGGCAGCCTTACAATGCGATACAAGATTTTGTTTCATTTTGAAATATTTTTTTATTCCTGTGGCACCCGGTCTCACATCATGTAATTGCTAGACTAGACACGCTCCTATTTTCCAACACGTCATCTCGCCTTGTTGCCTTTAATTAAGGCAGACACTTAGAATTTTTGTTTTTAATTTTGAGAAATTTGGTTAATTGTTACCCGGGGAAACTACTTATAGGAACTAACAGCGGCTTTTCTTTCAAGCTTAAAGAAGTCACTTAAAAAACATGAAAAAAAATTGTAATCTTGCCTCAGGATTTGCTTAATGGGAGACTGCAATCAGTAGTATAGAATATTTGTTTCAAAATTGCCCAATTTGTCCCGTTTGTAACCTTGACCAATAAATTTATTCCCAATAATTAAACTAATAAAAAAGCCGCCATCTTTCTGCATCTAAGTACCTACCTACATACTTCACTTCACTACTTACCTACATCTTTTGCTTTCACTGATTTACCTGTGATCAGAAAATATATTTGTTTGCAAAATAAAGCAGAGTATCTGCAAACACTACTTCGCCATGTACGTATCTATGAGTAAGAGGTGCTCTTGTGTTTTTCTCATACCCTAGAGGTTGTTCACTGTATAGATGTTACGTTCTTCTTGAAGCAAAAAATAAAATCAGTTAAAAATTAAATATTATTTTATCTGTCAAAGCTGACATGCTTTTACGAAACGTGCTAAGGTGCAACGAACGTTGGATCCATCAAATCAATTCAATTTTTTCACCGATGAAAATTGTTATTCAAAGCGTTGACGATGCGGGGTTATAAAATGTCATCTTTGATTCTTTGGCTTGTTTACATTCCAAGCACATTCTAAGGCAAACATTCTGCAACAATCCTTTGATACTTGCAAAAAAATATCAACAAAAATATAAATATTTATTTATAAAAGTTCTTAAAATCACCTCATAGTTAATTGAAGATTTAGTAAACAAAGCGCTTGAGGAGAGGAGATGTTTATCTCATAGAGAGGTAGAACAATCTGTAAATTGTTGATTCGATCACTCTTTTTTGCATAGGATATACTCAAGAGATGATATTCTAACTGACGCATAATTATTTCAAATGAGATCATCCGTTGGTGATGAATCCGTATCTTGAGAACTGTGCAGAGTTGTGTACACTCTGTGGTTAAGTACAATTTTATTTGTTCAATACCACTTGCGAATGACGAAGCAACGGAACCCATATCAAAACTGATTTTTTCACTGAGGAAAAAATAAAGGCTCCACTGCATGTAAATATAAAAATACTATAAGCAAGTGCTGGGGGTGCCGTGAGGGTGCAGTGGCGTAGTGGTTAGTGTGTGTGCTTACTACGCCGGAGGTCTGGGTTCAAATCTTGCCATCGTCACCTGAAAAAAAAAGACTTGTTCTTTTTCACGGTCCTCACCTCCGCGAGGGTTTGACAAGCCCTCCGAGAGCATTAATTGTCTTGAAAAACTTCTCAAAGTGCCGTTCGGATTTGTGTATTCGGAAAAAATTGTAGGTCCCCTTGTATGTAAAGAAATTAACACACCAGCATACATTGTTGAGAAGTTGGCCCTGGTTCACCTCGAGCTGTTGCGCCACTCTATTTATTTATTTTTTTTTATAAGCAAGTGCTTCTCGTAAAAATGAAGTCTTACAAAAGATGGAAAGTGAACATTTGGAGCAACTTGTTTAGGATAAACTAAAACACTACAAATAATGCTGGGCAAACGAAGGTCCTTCAAAAAGCAGCAATAAAATTTATCTTACCTTATCTTAAAAAAATCGCCTTTCTAAACGAAGGTCCTTCAAAAAGCAGTAATAAAATTTATCTTACCTTATCTTAAAAAAATCGCCTTTCTAAATGAATTCTTATTTGCGAAAAATATTGACATAAATTCTATCTTCTTCGTAGCTACGAATGAAAAATGGGATGGTATTAAATTGTGCATATCGTTCAAAATTTTTGCGCACTAAAGTCAATTTTTCAACCAGCTGCGTGACATGAAACAGAGCGCGTCCTGGGTTCTGCTATTGTTCTGTTACTTTTCTAACCCGAAACCCATCAGTGATAACACTTTGATCAGAATTTGAGCCGCTGTTTGTGGAAATGGGTAACATATAATATGTCTAAGGAGGGAGGAGTTTCATTGTTTCAACAAAATAATTTTTCTCAATACGACGGAATATTTTTTGTCGTAATAACAAAATATTTTCAATATCATCAAATAGTTTTGTTGGACGTATTTTTATTTTTAGTAGTTTTATTTTCATCTTTTTGACAACTGTGTGACATGTTGAAGAGTAAAGCCCTAATCTGCTAACAAGAACTCGGTTAGCAAATTAGGGCTTTACTCAGTTAAGCAATCTTAAAATCGGATGAATTCGCACTGGAAAAAGGCTGTCCTTTTGGGCCAGTTTTTCAGTGTGAGATCATCCGAGTTTTAGACTTAAACTGAAATTTTCCCCAGAAATGCATTTTTGAGTGAATATTGATTAAACTCGGCTTAATTTGCCAAATTTGATGATTTAATCCCGGATCAACTCTGGTTAACAGTATGAACTTCTTTGAATGTTTGCGTGTTTCTGTCAAAAATGATTTCTGAAAATGACTCGAACTTCTTTTCCTGTGAGAGTCAAAGTTTTTAACAATTTTTCTGACTCAGCACTGAAAAACTGCTCGTTGGGTTTACTCTAAATTCGTTTTGTTCCGGGACTACCATATCTTGGTCTAAGATGGGCTTAGCTCAGCACTAAAATACCCAGTCCTAAGGGGTCCATGCTTACCATTTGGGTTAACCGTGAACAATATTTTTCGAACAGTTCTGACTTATTTCACTGTTTTTAAGTGTAGAGTGACAATTGATTTGCGTATTTCGGTGACAAATGATAATTAACCTGAGTCTGGAGAACTATTCGACCTTTTTGTTGGAAAAGGACATTAATGAGAGCCAACGGTTTCAACAATCGTAGATTTTGATAACATCATAGGTATTGCCAGAGTTAGAGAAACTAGCTCCTCTACTAGTACTTACTGGTATCAACAGATCTAAATATCTATTACATCTTCTAGCATCTCGGAGACTGTGTTAGTCTTTTGGGTTTGCTTTTTATCAGAAAGCATAGCATTTAAAAAAACCGGTACAAGATCTTCACTCGAAAACTATCCCTAAAAGAAATTGGCCAAGGCGTGATAGTGGTTAAGTTATTTTTTAAAATTTAATAAAATAATAAAAATTTTAAGTGGCGCATTTAAGTGCGTTAAAAGTTAAAACTTTAAAAAATATATTTTTCGCTAAATTTTTAAGTATCATTAATTTTCATTTCGTTTGTCTTTCAAATAGTTGTTCTCTCATGGGAAGCCGTAGGTAGAGTTGTCACTTATTGTTGGCATCATCATCAATAATCACAGCCATTATGAATAATGTTTCTACAATTGTTAATTGTTGTTATGGGCTAAAATCCAGTGAAGGATGAAAGTATTGTTCTTATATGTCTTCACCGGACATAAAATTGCAATAAGTAGGAGACGATTAAAAATAAATCCCAAAGTGCTTCCACCTGACAAACATAGGATTAGACTTATGAGGGGATTTGCTTTAAATCGCTTGCCAAGCGGATTCGAATTGGTGTAGTAAGTTTCGAGATTTAAGGTACATTAGCAGAGGCTTCATGTCAATCCCGGATTAGTGCCCGGTGGAGACATTTACTTACTTAAGGTTGCGCTACAGTCCGGGTAGGACCTGGCCCTCAGCCAACAAGCTTTGCCTCTCTGGTGGCATAGTATAGGCTATTACTTGGATAGCCGTGTCTGTTTCCAGAACAAGCTTCGATATTATGGATAGGTGTGTCAAAAGCCTTGAGAGCTGCTTTTCTGAGATAAGATTCAAGTCTCACACAGTAGCTGATAGCAAGGAATTTAGCCTAGAAACTGGATAAGCTTTTGTAAAGGCTAACTGAATAGACTTATAGAGTTGGTTTTGCCATTCCTTTGATGGATTCATATAAAGAGATTTTGAATACTCAGACTTGCTTCCATAATAAATAGGTGTAAGACCCAGTATGACACTAGTAGCCATAGTCGGAGTGGAGCGAAGGCAACCCGCCATGCAGATAGACTTTTTTTTTATCCATTTTAGCTTTTTAGCGGTAGTGACTTCGTGGCTTTTTTTCCACCAGACAAACGTATAGCATAGGCCATTGTCAGCCTAACAACGAACGAGTAAGTTAATCACCCCTAGACCCCAATTATTACCGCTGATTCGGCGGCAGATCTATAAAAGGATCTGTTGCTGCCAACAGGTACGTTCTACCTTTGTGTTCCATGATCGTTTGCTATCAAAGACTCTACTCCAAAGTTGGTTTTTGGCTTCCGTTGAAAATTCTCACGCTTCATAATAAAGTGTGGGCTGTCGAAGGTGAACTAATTTCCTCCTAAGACAAAAGTCGTCTTTTGTCGGAGGGAGAGGCCTCCTTTGTGGAGGCTTTCTTTTGAGGTCTTTTTGAAGATTATGGTTATTTTTCTTTGATCTTTGACGGTTTATTTTGAACACTATAACAGACCTTAAAGGGCTTTAAGGAAAGACTAGTTTATGTAAGAAATTAAAGCCAGTACCAGGAACTATCCTTCCTTTTCTATACTGGCTATTTTGCTTCAACAGATGATAGCTAGCCATCTCCAGTTTTTCGCTCGAAGTTTACTGAGGGCCTTTTCCGCTTACAAGCGCTTCCTGAGTCTGCAGGCACTTCTCTACTGCGCCGTCACTCCGGATGTGGATTTGTTCCGTACCGAAATATTGGTCTCGTTTGCACTAGATGTCCAGCCAGTCGGAGTCGTTGTATCCTGAGTTTTCTAGCTACAACGGTTTCCGTGCGCAACTGTTATAGCCCGACGTTATACCTTCTCCACATAGACAGAACCAAAAATTAAACAAAGAATTTTCGTCTGAAAACAGGCTAGGCTAGAGCGTCTTAGTCCCCTCGAGCGAGGGGTCTTATACGTAAGTGGACTATAGATGCTTGAGACATAGCAGTGCTGTTCCGAATTTATAGATTAGGATTCAATGTCCCTAAGTACCTAAATTGATGTAATATGTGGGGCAGGGTTTTAATCCGCCTTTTTGTATCGAACTCTTCGGATGAGGTTAGAAGATCAACTCATGTACATGTGTTCGAGGCAAGTCAGAGAGTCAATCTTCTCATAGAATTCAATGAGCTTTAAAAGCTTTTACATATTCGCCTCGTATTTCCAGTGGGGTCACGGAAAAACATCTTAAATGGTCGATGTTAAGGGAGTCATGCGGCATGAGTTATTATCCTTCTAACAATTAAGAAAAAACATTTTTTGCCATAAATGACATAGGTAGGCTGGAATGTTCAATTCAAGGAGGTCTTTAAATTTTAGCCTATTAATACGAGTATAAGCCTCAGCTTAAAGACGCGGAATGAACGAAAATCTCCGGGTAGCGATCGGATTGTCCCAAAAAAATTGTGGCTTTAAGTTTTCCCATTCAACACTTTTTAAGAAAATATGACATCATCAACAAGCATCTGGTATATTATTTGGTCTCTAGATCGTCGGTCGGATGTTGGACTTCCTTGTCATCTATGAAAAGTAATATAGCATGAAAATACCTCCAACTAAAAAAAAATCAAATAAAATTCGCCCTTTTGCTTCGCTTCACACTTCTCTTAAAACGACACAGGACTTGTCAGCACTCAAACTATTTCTGGTTGCACTCAGCTCTTCCTTACTAAGTTAAATTAAGAAGTCAAACAAATGGCAAAAATGAAAGCGATTAGTTAATGCCTAAAATTCCTCTTAAAATTCGTTTGCTTGAGAAACGAGTTCTTTTTAGAACACACTCCCTTTTGGCGCTTGCCATAAATGATAAGCAATGAAGGTATCCGCCCATTTTTGGTGCCACATCGTTTACTGCTGCCCTACCTTTTGGGTGGTGCAACCAGGTACATGCATCGATTTCATTGTTCTTAATATTTGTGAATTCAAATATTCAATTAACTTAAAAAGTTATAAGCTTCATAAATTTTTATGATTGCCAACTGAACCATTTATGCATCATGTTAATCATCACATTGTGCCTTTTTTTAAGCGGCCCAACACTCAGTGAAAAACTCATTACCATTACATTGATGATTGCTACACTGTATCTCTCATTAACAATTAATTACAAAAGCTCAGCAGGAACTATATAAAATGTGAAATCAAATAAATTTTTGTTTGCAATAAAATTGTGGCTTTGCTTTTTGTTTAATGCCAAACAAATGATGAGGCTGTGGTTCGTTAACCTATCATGGTATGGGGCTTATTGATTTTATAAAACAACTTTGTGTTTGTTTTTTTTTTTAGTCAAGGAAGGACATTTTGGAAAACTTGTTCATTGGTAATCTAGTCATGATCTCGGATATTAACTGCTACAACATAATTACAAATGACACACGATTCCCTTATGGCCAATAGGGATTTTTTGTTCGCCTGTATTTTGTGCCATCCAATTCAATTTCAAATCACCACATGGGACTCGAAAACCCATTTACTGTACAGAGTGTATACCAGCTTCCTGGTGAAATTAAATTTGCTGTATCAGATGGACTGCTGGCTGGTAGCAGATTGAAAATTTAATAAAATATAAATAGAGGCAGTTTTCGAGGGGCTACTTTTGTGTGTGATGTGTCAATGAGGAAATGATGCCGGGTTTGAGGAAAGGTTCTATCGTGTCCTACCAATGACCTATGCTTAAAAATTCCAACAAATTTGCCAACAATTCTTTGTATGTATCATAAACGTCCTCTTTAATTCGCATCCTCATTCGAATTACCCTCTGCGGTGCCTTGCTTCAATAAACTCACGATAATCCCATTGACCGAGGTCTTGACGACCAAAATTTATACCTTCCATTAAAAAAACGTAAAGCACTCATTTCCACCTCGATTTGAAACTGCCAACCCAGAAATAAAAACAGGGAAGCCATTTAAGGACACCCCTCTCGTCGCACATTCACATAAAAAAGGAAGAGAATTACCCGAAAACGACTTAAGAACGAGCCACTGCGAATGTCACTGTGATACTTTCTGCCTTCAGCATATTTTGTACGCCTTTCAAAACGATTTTTCTTCCACTTCCTTGCATTGCATTTAAAAATGTCCTTTTATCACTTCTTACCTATTGCCCGACGTGCTACAGTTAATTTACGAAAGAAACTGACTTCACAAAATCCTGAAATGAAGGACGCTTTCCAACAAAACTCTCCCAGAGCCAGAGCTGTTCCATTTAGAGCCATAAAAGTAGAAGAGGACGACCGACACAAAAAAAAAAAATGCAAAAAGAAAATTATTTAAAGAACATAAAAATCAAAATAAGTCAACCGAATGAGAGGAAAGTAAAAATCCAGAAAATAAATAAAACTTTCTTATAAGACAGAAGGAAAAAAACTGGGAAGGAATATGGGAAAACATTGCCAGTGCAACACTTAGCCCGCACAACCCCTCATTGGCTCTCAGGGATACTTACCTCTTAAGTAGATACATATATATGTATATAGATAGAAGTCCTGGAGGCAGGGTAAGCTTGGGTCGTCTTCCTTTCGCTCATTTGGTAAAACTCTCCTTGTTTACTAATCTGTAAAGTCATGAAGTCTGGCAGAGCAATAGCATTGCAATCGCAGTACTACAGAGGAAATTTAAAAGGCGACACAGACGACGACAACTGCTACGCGCTGCCGGATAATTCCGAAGTAAAAAGTTTTTAATTAAAAACTTTTTGATTTTAACCATAAATTTTATTTAGCAACTCTCTCATATAATGAGGGAAACCGATCTAGACGGACAAAAAAGAAAAACAAACGAAAGCGTTCCAAGATGAAATAGAAAACAGATTTTCGTGTGTTCGTAGAAACAAAAAATCATTTTCTATCAATCTTTCGGTGCGGCTGAAGGCGTTTGAGGGGGAGGTGGTTTTTTCGTCGGATAAATAAATCATTGCACAAGGAACAACAAAATAAAAAAAAAAAATACACAAAAATAATTTAGGTTAATCCAAATGGGTGAAAGTGAAAAATTCACTTAGGTCTTTGGGGTTCTGGGAAATGATTATTTTTTTTATGTCGAAATGAAAAGTGATGTAAAACAAATGAAACTTGATTGTATGAGGCGGGTAATGTGCTACATACAGTGCTTTTTTTTAAATCAAGTGAATTGCTTTTTTTGGGGGTGGGAAAAATGTTTGATTTATCTCTTAGTAAAAATAGATCTTTAAAGTTTTTTTTTTCGTGATCATGAAAAGTCAGCTCTAGGATTTCATCAAAGGCAGAGCTGCATGAAGTCTCTTCCGATTAGCAATAAAATCAAATGAACTGTCATAGCAGTAACGCTCCTTATTTTTTTGTCGTTCATCTAATTAAATTTTCTATAAAAAACCGAGCGATGTGTAAACATCTGTCAAAAGTCAACAGCCAAGCACTGTCGTCTGTCGATGCTGCGAGCGACAACTTGTCAACTGTTTAAATGTTTGCATAAACGTCCTTTGTGCTTTCACTCTTAGGTCCCGAAGGGATGTCTAATAAAATTTAGTTCGAAGGTAACAATATTAATTGTAATTATTTTCACCATCATGACATGCTGCGGCGCCTTATTCTCTCCCCTAGTCCTTATGCCCGCCCTTCTTAATTGAAAAGTCTAATTGAGAAACACCAAAACAAGAATTTGACTCGCCTACATAATGCCTAAAATATCTGTCGTCAAATCTCTTTCGGTTGGCTTGCATGAAGCGGAGATAAGACTAAAGCTGAAAATATTTCCGATATCTGGGTAGGTGCTTTTAAAATTTAAATTTCGTTAATGTGATGGGACTACACCGTTGATGCTTTTCTTTAAAGAATTCGACATATAAAGAGTGAAGTCAGGTCTTCTTAGAATCAGTTTCAAAATTTGTTCTTTAGTTTCCTTTGTTGGTCCAGAGAATCTGCAGCTTTCAGAGCTCCGCAAAACAGTCTGAGATTTGATCTATTGAGTTCAAGAGCCTTTTTTTTGTTATAACTAATATACCTTACCAAATTTATTTTAGAGTAGGTACTTAAGCAACTGCTAACCTTGTACACGCGTTTGGTTTCTTATACACGATGGTCAACATCTGCCTTTGGGAATAAACTTTTTTGTTTTTCGGATTTATCGGACTTACTCGGGTAGGCCCGTGACCACAAAATGTGCAATCATTTCGAAACGTCGGTAAATCCAAAAGCAAAAAAGGTGATTCCTTTAAATGGTCTACAAATCGCACAGAAATCAATCTAAAAGTTAAGATCTGCCCTAAGTGTAATCAAAGTGGAAAAAAATGTCTACTCTCATTTTGGTTGTAAAGGGGTTTTCAATAGGGACCCTTCAAAAGTAGAGCGACAGGGACAGCAAACGATGTCATGTTTTTCTTGCGGTTTTTTGACACTTCTTTTCAGTGAAATTTGCCATTTCATGATGGAAAGATATACGAGCCAACAACGATGCGAAATTATTAAAATTTACTACCGAAATTCGGAGTCAGTGGCGTCAACGTTAAGAGCGCTTCGTCAATCCACACGTACTCCATGAGTCATCATTGCATCTCGAAAAAATTACGGTTTGGTGTGGCTTATGGGCCGGCGGAGTCATTAGGCCATACTTCTTCCGTGATGATCAAAACCGGCACGTTACTATGAATGGGGACCGCTACCGTTCAATGATAACCGAATAATTTTGGCTTCAAATAGATGATATGGACTTGGAGGACATGTGGTTCCAACAGGACGGCGCCACAAGCCACACAGCAAATATCACAATCAATTTATTGTAAACCAAGTTTGAAGAACGTGTTACCTCACTAAATGGTCCAGTCGCTTGGCCGCCTCGGTCGTGCGATTTGACGCCGTTAACTATTTCCTGTGGGGCTACGTTAAGCCTATGGTCTATGCCAACAAGCCAGCGACGATTGATGAACTTCGTACGAATATCGAACGTGAAATTGCAGCAGTATCGACCGATTTATGTTTAAGAACCGTCGAAAATTGGGTTCAGCGTCTGGACTTCTGCTAGCGTTTCCGTGGTGGCCATGCAAAAGAAATCGAGTTCCATACCTAATGGCATCGAACGTACTTTCACAGGATTAAAAAATTTCATTGATATCCAAAACCATTTCTGGTTTTATTTAAAAAAAAAAACTTTTGTATCACTCTTATTGAAAAACCCGATATATCGTGAACAAAATCAAACTAATGAGAGAGAAAAGACTGGGAGAAGTTGGAAACAGAAAAATTAAAAACCGAAAGCTGCTATTAACATAACCGGAGAAATAAAACCCTGCAAAAAACACGAAAATTTTCACCCGTAAGTGTTATGCCTTTACGAGGAAAAACAATGGTATGTCCAGGTGTCTCATCAACCTAAAGCTGCTATAAACATAACCGGAGAAACAAAAACCCTGCCAAAATTTTCACCCGTAAGTGTTATGCCTTTAGGAGGGAAAACAATGGTACATGCCCAGGTGTCTCATCATCAGTAACGTAACGACCTATTATATAAAGCTGTCCAGTTCGTTTGAGCTCGATTCTGACCTGGATTACAGACATCGACCAGGAAGCCGTTAAACTTTTGGCGGACGCTCCTGGATTGCTGGTTTTGGTGCGCCCCGAGTAATATTTCGTGTGCGTTTCCCTGTTTGTGGCTTTTTGGGGACCAAAAAGCGCAGCGTCCCGCCTCTGAAAGCGAGGTCTTTTCCAAATTGAACTGAAAGTTATGTTTTACTTAGAATGGGACCAACCATTCTAAGGCGACTTTGTTAATCGCAAAAAGTTCGACTCGTGAAAATTGTAAATTCTTTTCAGGGGGTATTTGTTAATGGCACTTTGACCTTCAGTATACAAATTCTGGGAGTCGTTATTCAGCTTATCTGGATTGCTAGGCCATGCTCTCTAGGGTCTGTTCACTATAGGGTATGTAAGATCACTTAACTGTGTCAGATCTCTGACCAGATCCACTTATACCAGAAGGTGAAGCCACTCTGACCGGAACAAGTGAGGTGGTCGAATTTGGACAGAGAAAAAACAAGCATCCGATAGCTTAATTGGTTAAAGCAGTACCAGCGATAGGTCAAGTTAGCGGGATCGTGCCTTGCCGGTGTGCCAAAAGCGTTTTTTTCTTTTGTCATTTCTAAAATTGCCTGTCATAAACAAAGCAACAAAGAAACAAGCGTATTGTTAGAGTGATACATGTCTTTTAAGCAAATTTTGACCCTGTATTGCAACTTAATACAGAATTTTTTTTTCAAGTCACTTAACAAAAATTTTAACCACTTTTTCCGCGTTTGCATGAGAAATAGCTTTAGAAGTAGCATTTCCGAACTTGATTTGATTTTTTTCTGCACCTTTATTGCTCTAAGAAGCAGTGTTAAAATTTCTAAGTTACATTTGGTGTATTTCACTAAGCACTTCCTATCTTTAAATTTAAATAAAACAAAAGTGTTTGTGAGGTAACTTCGAAATTTTTTATTTGTTTGAAAGGCCTGTCGATGGCATTATGTATAGAAAATCACATTGCTTAAAAGGCTGCGGTAAGTTGTCTGGTTGGCGCGCATCCAAAATTCAGACAAATCAGGCTGAATTTGACCGATAGCATCGGGCTATGTTGGTTTTGTGGTCCACTTTAGTTTTGGTCTTATTGGCAAAGATTTCAAACGACTTCATAGAATCCCACAAAATACGGTCTACTATGGGGTCAAATCATAGCAGGCCAGTTTAAACCATCCTACCCTATGGTAGGTCCTATGTCTCCCGCCCCATGTCTTTGGATATAGGACGTGTACAATTGCCAATGTTGCACTATGTTCTTCCATGGCGATTTGGCAAGACAGATTGAATAAATGACACCCAATTCGACAGATGTAACTTCAACATAATGCTCATAACATTATGAGTAACGTCAAACACGTGCACTTGCCCAGACACTTATGTCCTGGTCTTAAAAAAAATTCTCTAAGTCTTGTAATGAAACTTCTTTCAATAAGTTCGGAGTTGTCCAATATTGTTAATCCCCTTTCATGCGTATGATATTAAATATCGCCGCACAGGATATATTTTCTTGCAGGCGTCCAGTCCAGGCAGGCTAGTCCCTCAATTTTTTTTTTTTTAGAATTCACCCGCGTTCAAGGGTTATGGCTACCCTTATACTGAGTTGACATACGCGAATGGAAAGTGTCAGCTCTGCAATGTTTGCATACACAACCTTCCAAAACATGAGCGATGTTAGACTAATAGGGTCTAGGAAAAAAGGGCACCCAAATCTTGACTTCGCTAAGATGGTTCAAACTATCGATGTTGCACCTTGAGACACGTTTCTTATGGCATTAGTAGCCCTTTTGCTGACTCAATCAATTGTGCACCTTGCTATTTTCATCTGTAAAAAAAACTTATTTTGCCCTTAGACCTTTGAAAGGCCTGTATCGCTGATTTTTGCGGATTACAAGCTTTCGAATCCTTTTGACTACAAGATTTTGATGTCTTATTATGACAAGGCTTCATAGGAGGGTGGATTTCATTTCTGCGTTGCATTGTTATGAAAATGTTAAGAATTCAAAATAACAATCTAAAAGAAAATCGAAATCCAATTGAAGTCTCATATCGTGTCGTTTGATTGGATTGCTCCGTATTTTTCTGCAATTCCATTGCTACCGAGACCTCCGTGCCAACCTGTATTGCATAAATCCCCACAATCATATGTGTCAAGGATTAATTTGAAAATTTTAATTGACAGAATCGAATTTATGTATTTCCTTGGGTCAAGCAATCGGATTGTGCAAGTCTGCAAATTGCCAAATCAGCAGTTGGACATAATAAATCTCAATTTCAAATATCATCACAACCACCTACGCGCGCACCGGGCGGCCGGCCTCCCCCTTCGGCCACAAAAACTGATGTTCACTCAATATAATTGCAAACAATAAATTAACCAAATACAGTGTTATAACTTAATTCACAATAGCCAACGCACATCTATCTATCTGTGATAATTGTGGCCTAGAATCGAATAGAAAAAAACAAAAACGAGATAGTTATGCCTAGAATATTCTACACGGCATCCTTATGGTGTGACGGACCACACAAACAATAGCAAAAACAACAGATTCGCGCGCCCACAAAATTTAGTATCCTATCTGCAGTAATTAGATGTCAGAATATTTTGATATATATCCGCATGCTATTCACATCTATCTTCGGCAGCGTTTTATTGCTCCCTACGGAGGGCTCAACTCGGGTATGAAACTCGGTGCGGTCTTCGTGGTTTAGGTGGTTTTTGGTATTAGTATCTTTCGCTACAATCAACCCGCTCCGGACACAATCTTTTTAATAGACACAACGCCGGTGTTATAATTTATATTAAACGCATCCTGTATGGTTATCCCTTCCATGTACATGTATATGCAATCCTCCTTGCCTGGGTTTGTGTGCAAGTGTGAACGGGTAATTTCGTATGCAGGCGCTTATGTTCTGTTCTTTGTTGTTGAATGTGAGCTCGGAATCAGTTGGTCATATTGGGCTCTAGATGTAGATACCTACACACCTATACGGTGGGCAATATGTTTGTTTCAACCTTTTGATGTTTAAAGGCGAGATCTCGTTTCCGGTGTACCATCAGGGGGGCGAAGATGTGGGCTATATTGTTAATTCCATCGTCGTCGTCGTCGTTGTTGTCCACCCCGGTCGGACAACGGGGAGCAGGAACGATTGAATAAAGGGGGTCGGGTCCCGACAAAATATCCTCAACAGGATCGCACAACAAGCAACAAGGCCAGAAATACACACACGCCGATGCCCTTTGCGCCCGTTTCCTCCACCCCCCTGTGTTCAATTGGATAGTTGTGTGACTCTGACTACAGATACACATGTTTTATGAGCCATTTATTTTCTGAACACACACAATAGTCCGAGCAGATGATCCCATTAATCCGATATAAATGGCTTCAAGGAGAGCTGGTGCTGTTGTTGCTCGGCCCCGGAGGGCGGTTGTCAGCTGCTTGACTGGATACACACATATAGGTGGTTCCTGGTAGGTTCCTGGATATTGGACGTCGTCTCCGTCGTCGTTGTCGTATCCTCTCGATAGGTTCTGCCATTAGTATCTTTCGTACATCTAAGGGTATTTCCAAAGCGTGTGTGCTGCATTGTTATGGATTATACCTTCGGGTGTATGCAAGTGTAGTGAGCTTTTATCCCCCAGTATCTATATAGATATTAATACTTGACTATTTGTTATCTTAAAGCATTTTGGTAGGTTAAATAAGTCCAGATTATCAAGCAGGAAGAGCACAATCCGTGTACATATCGTACGGAGCATGCAGTTGTCATTTGTGATAGACTCTTTTGTCACGTAATCACACGCATGATTGCATTCGAGCGGTCTAAGCTTAAGAGAGAATGTGGTATGGTCAACTGGTGACAACTTGTATGGTTGTTCGTTTAAATTTATTCGGTTCGAAGCAAAAGGTTTCACATCCTGTCAGTTTATATAATATATTTTAAACGACTCTGATATAAAATACAAAGCAAATGCCTCTACACATATTTGCTTAAACATATAAATTAATCTCTCCAAATTAACTTTTATAAGGCTCAAATAAATCCATTTAAGTCGGGCTGTTGTTAATATTCATAATCAGTCATTAATAAAACATTTAATCGAGAATTTATTTTTTAAAATGGGTTTCTCGTCAACAATCACCAATAAAAAATTAATACTACATTTATCACATGGCATTAAAAGTATTTGCTGCAACATAATTTTAATTTTATAATTATCTGCGGCTAGCGAAAGGCTTACCAAACACAACACACGAAAAGGGGAAAGCAATACCTCTGCAAAACCCATCGAAAATCCACTACGCTTTGGTTTGTAGAGTTGCCAGGTTGTTGGTCTTGGCAATTTAAAAAAAACAAAATACTTTTAATTTCAAAGTCTTCTCTGGTTTTTATTAGAACAGAACCTTAAAACCGTCAACCAACTCTATTTAGGGGGATCCGCAAGTATTGTGGCAACGCTGTGTGGAGCTATGTCAGTGTACAGACGCGATTCAAACCCTGAAAAACAAATATTTTCTTGTTTATAAATGAACCAACTCTGCAATATTATTGAGAGTTGTATTACAAGAATGAACTATCTGTAATGGTTTGAGCCGGAAAATTCTTCTCACTCCCAAGGGTACAAATAATTTTTGGTCTTTTGTTAAATCTGTCGATAAGAGAAACCCAACTGGGAAGATGCCGCTGTTGGTATGACCGCCGACACAATTTTCTTAGGTATGAGATTGTTTAAGATAGTCTTAAAGGATTAAGAGTGCCTATCAAACCAAAGGAAAACTCGTGGTATGACTCGAGCTGTAAGGAAACGATAAGGTTGAAGAAGTTCTGTTTTCGGTCTTACAAGGCCAACCCATCAGAGATAAACTAAAAAAATTAAAATAAGTCAGAAATGATTGTAATGCTCATATTGTTTAGCAAAAGCTTAGGCAAAAACTACTGCACTGTCCCAAGGGGAGTAAAAGTCTTTTGGCCTTTCGTTAAAAATGTCTCGCCAGACAAGACATTCCAGCTGTCACCCCTAAAGCAAGTCTTTATTTGCAGCGCATTTCGCCGGCCGCTAGCTCCATGTTTCCAGATTCTGCATGTCCCCATCTACTTGAGCGCGTTGAAAATACCATGGAACAAATTCACTTTCGCGCTCGTGCAGTTGAAACGAGTTAAAAGAGTTTTTCGAAGATCTCAATATTCGCAAATCCGCTGGTCCAGATGGAATATCGCAGATTGTTCTAAAAAGCTGTTCTTCTACGCTGGCAAAACCGTGGTGTAAGCTTTTTGATCTGTCCTATTCTTTGGGTCTCCATTTTCGAAAAGATGGAAAACAGCATATGTCCAGCCTGTCCCTTAAAAAACGTGATTCTTTTACACCCTCCGACTATCGTCCAATTGAAATAACTTCCGTTCCGAAGGCCATGGAAACGTTGCTAAATTTTCAGTTTATGAAATATCTTAAATCACGAAATCTTGTTAATAACCGGCAACATAGCGGAAGCTCTACTGGTCATCATCATTTTCCGTGACCGCTTATCCTTGGAAGGGTCGCAGAGCGAGGGCGGCTAAATGGTCCTTCCATCGTTCCCCGTCCTCCGCCACCAACTCAAGAGACACAGGCGCGATCCCCAGACGGGTGTCGGAGATGTTCCATCCCACCACCTCTTTCTTGGCCTACCAAGGCGGCCACACATATCCTGTGTAGGAAGTCTATCGGGAGGCATGCGAACACTGTGTCCAAAACCATTGAAGAATTGATTGTTCCAATCGGAAAAGTAGCTGCTCAACATTAAGATTTCTACGAATACTAACGTTTCTTAATCTATCCCTAGAGTTACAACCTAGAGTTACACCAGCAACGCACCTCAGAAATCTCATTTCGGCAGCTTGTACCCGCGATCTAAATTTTTCGGTCATTACCCAAATTTTATGACCATAGAGGAGGGTCTGAACGAACACTGAATTAAAAACTGAGATCTTTGCTTTCACTCCAAGCTCAGCTTTCCTGATGACCGGCTGGCGCAGTTCCTTAGAAGTCGGTTGTGCCTCTGCCAGGCCGAAAGCCTCACTGTTCCGTGTTTGTTCTGATTGCCAGATTGGAAGTTCTTCGCGTCTCATTGTAGAAGTTGAGTTTCTACATTGGATCTAAAGGAGTGAGGCGGCTCTTTTCTCACCACCAGCCGCTACACCAAGCCGCTTCACTCCACAAACATTTCTTGCAGAGGCAATGACTTCCGATGAAAGCAACTGACTTTCTTCCTCTACATTGAAAAGATCAGTTGGAATTGGTACGCTGCACAGGCGTTCGAGAAACAACCATCATTTCCGATTTGTTCACCTTTACCGTCATCCCAGCATAACCACAAACGGCTGTAAACCTATCCAGTGCTCGCTGAAGTTTCTCCTTAGATGATGTAAGGATGGCTAAATCATCTGTGAAAAGCAATTACCTCACCCTGCTGATGCCAGGCAATTCGAAACACTGCTCACCAAGACTGCGTAGGAGCGACCTTCTCAAGAATAACCTTCAGAGTAAATAGCTGCTCGGTTGTGCTTCTGCCAGGCTGAAGGCCGCACTGTTCCTCTCGTTACAAAGGCTCGATTACAGCTCTGGAACGCGTTTCCAACACAGTCGGGTTGGAAAGACTGCCCCAATAGTTGGAGCAGTCTCTCCTGTTCCCTTTTTTGAAAATAGGCACTATAACTCCTGTTTGCCAATCGCTTGGTGCCTTCCCGCTATCCCAGACACTATTTAGCCATTTAACACCTTCTTCACTTATTGCCTTGAGCATTTATGCCTGGATTTAGTCAACTCCAGCTTGACTAAATCCAGGCTTGCCAACTTTTAGCGATTTAATCAGTTCAGTGACTTCGTTCGGGACTATTCTCCGCCCTTCTTTGGTTAGCAGTGGGAAGGCCCTCTTCAGTTCCCCGTTGGGGGTTGAGCTACTCAGAAAAGTGCTCTCTCCATCTGCGCAAGGCATCGCTCTCATTTGAAGGAAGTGTACCGTCCTTCGATTTAACCCCTTGAATGATATTCAATTTCTTTTCTCTGGAGCCGGCAAATAGTCTACCAAAATATTTTGTTTGCAGATCTGTAATCGTGCTCCAAACTCTCGCCGAACTTTTCACATGCCTGTTTCTTGGCTGTCCTGATTGCCTGATTGGAAGTTCTTCGCGCCTCATTGTACCAGGCTCGAGAAGTTGAGTTTCTACATTGGATCCATACAATTTAGGCACTCGTATTTTCTCTGATGGCTTCTTAAATTCCAGGAGTCTTAAGCCGAGCAGTTCTTTTCTCACCACCAGCCGCCACACCAAGACGCTTCACTCCACAAACATTTCTTGCAGAGGGAAAGACTTCCGATGAAAACAGCTGCCATTCTTCGTGTACATTCAGTTGAAATGGGTTCAAACTTCTCCGATACGTGCTGTGCAGCAACTTGTAACCTTTCCCACCGTATGCGGGTCTCCCGATTTAGTTTTCGCCTGGGCGGCAAAGGAATACTATCGTTAAAGCGCAATTTGCGCAACACTTGGTGACATCTCAGCTCCTCTCAAAACTCGAACAACACAAATCATTTTTTGAACACACGTAATACCACAAATAAATCATTCAAAGATCTTTATACTGTGCCGGTACCAAGTGTATTTGTAAATGAACCAAGAATATTTGTCAAAAAGTCCAACAAGTTCCCTCCGCTCCTGTTTTGATCCGAGTCACCGTGTCTCCCAATAACACTTTTCCAAGTACTGTCATCCGTACCCACATGAGCATTGAAGTCACCGATCAGGAGAAAGAAGTCCATTTCTGCCACGCTATCCAGCGCAGCATCAACTTCGTTCAACAAAACCGCATACTCAGACTCTCGATTGGGTGCATACACCTGGACTAGAGCCAAAATCGATCGCTCAAGCTTAAGATCAAAACCCTCCCTCCCTATGGAATAAACTCAAATACGTTTTCCGACAGCCGGGGTCGTGTGAGTATCTCCACACCCGCCTGTGCAGTCATGTTATGTGGAACGCCAGACCAGAAAAGCTTCCACCCATTCCGGAACCTTTCCAGCAACAAGTTCATAGTTTTCAATTGCGCCGGCGCTGCATAAACCTGTGTTTCGTGCTTTCTCTGCTCTAAATGACAATTTTCAAATCATTTAATGTCACTCTCGACTTTAAAACAATATCCTCCATTTGTCCACAGTTTTGAACTTAGCTTCTTTTGGATTTTCCTTATCACGAAGGATAGTAGCGTATTTGAAATCATTGTTTATCAAGTTCTGTGGATGTCAAGTTATGTTCGTGACATTCTATATTCTTCTATGTTCTATTGAACAAAGTAGAAATTTGTTTAAGAATTTACATTAACCAATTTTTGACGTAGACCAATAATATGATTTTAATTACATATTGTGAAAACTGCACTATTTGGCCGTTATTCTCTAAGTGTCAATTAAAAATTCTTCAAGTACACTTTTCCCCGACGGTTCGTGCATGGTTTTTCCCTTTTACAAGGGATTGTTTGAAAAACTACATTATTGGTCTACGCTTAGGTACTTTGTAAGAGTACAATATCAGAGGGCAGTTTGAAAACCAGATCTTGAAATTGTTTGATTTCTTTAACTACTGTGAAGGGCTAGTTGTAGTTGAAATCAATAAACAATCCCTTACGAACTGGAAAACTATACACGAAACGTCACGAAAAAAAAAAAAGACTTAAAGATTCTTTAATTCGTGCTTTAAAAAAATAGCGACAGAAAATCCCAAAAGCCTGGTAACCCTGCTTATTAAAATTTGATAATAAATATAATCTGCAGACTAATCCATATTTTTTATATACCCTTAAACTAAAAAAGTATAGACCGTTACGTACCACTAAACAAAATTCGATGAACTGATTAAATTACTGGCAAAATGCAGTTCCATTGTGGGTATTAAGGGATGCTTCATACGTCCCCCCCTTAAATACCACCCAAACGTTCCATTTGGCTTGTAATTACGAGACAATTTGGCTCGGTAGCAATAATTTCGGATGGCATTGGCAGGTTAAGGGGCCAAATTTACACGTTAAGCGATGATTTTATGTGGGGCGGTCACATAATTCCTGGTCAACTTAATCTCGCTTTTGGAAAATATTGCAAATTGCATGAGAGATAGTAAGGATGCAAGGACTCTAGGTATAGGTGAGTTTGGTGTAATATTCTATAGCGGCATATGTATACTTGGTAGCGGTCATATATACACTTGAATTGGTAACGGCCATGGCCAATAAGTTACAGCGGGTTCGTGTTGTGTTAGTATAACTCAAATAGAGTCATCGATTGTGAGTGCAATATGTTAGAGAGGTGTATAACGTCAGCCAACCACCACACCGTTGGTTTTGCTGTTCTGGGAAATGGTCCTCGTAATATTTCGCATTCTATGTGGTACGGATATTGACTGTGAACCGTATGTGCAATTATTCATTGTGTCGGCTATTAATTAGCTAGTGCTCTACACTGTAAGGGTGATAAAACTTGTCCTTATTGTTGTGTTTGATAGTTAATTAGATGTTGGTCGTAACACGGCAGAGACATCCTTATTTGCAGAAGTTATTTGAATTTTGCTGTCTTTTCCCCCTTTTATCTGTTATTCGATCTCGGAGGAAGGAATAGGTAAATTTTTTCAAATTCCATATAGCAAATAATGACGTTCGTCTGAAATGCAATTATGCCTCATTAACTGCACTGCACCCACATTCTAATATTTTTACATTCAAAGGGTTTTTACCTAACGAAATTAAGAAACCATAGCTTAAAAAATTTTGCATTTTATTTTGAGAATTTTTATTTTATCTAACAAATACGGCCAGAATGCTTCAAGCACTTTGTAACCAATGGTGGCGTCGATATTTTTAGAAATTTATGCAATCGTTAATGTGCCAAGAAAATGAAATGTGTTTTGCGAATTCCTCAAAATATGTCTTATGAAGAAATTTATAAAACCGAAAACTATAAAAAGATTCCCATATTTTTTTTTTTTAAAAACAATTTGAACAATAATTTCGGGTAAGAAAAGAATATCTGATTAGTTTGAAATATATCTTGCTGGAGCCTTTACAAGACTTTTCTGAACTGAGCATATGAAGACTGACCAACACAACAATATTTTTAACTAGTAGTCGAGCGGGACAGCCACCTTACCCTACCTAATCTTAAACCGTCATATTTACAACACACGCTCCCTCCATGAGTAGGTACAGTTGTTCCATGTAGATGTGAAAATTTTTGAACACAATTTTTCACATATTGATTGGAACACAAACACTGCGTCTGTCAGCTGAATCAAAGTATTGCATATGAGGGCGACTTAAAACCGCAATGTATTCTTTTACAATTCGCCCGAATACCAGGTATCAAATTCAAGTCCTTCTTATCCACTAGGCAATCTGTCGCTGTACCCGGATTTTCTAACCAAATTTCTTACATGTTGGTTGAATGATACAAAACTTTGTTTGTCAGCTGCATGCAAGTATCGCATGCAAAAAGCATGCGACTTCCGGAAGGCGATTTTAATCTGCAAAGGCTTGTTATAAAATTTGTCTCTTTTCCAGTCGTCCCAATCAGTTTTGGTGGTATATAACATCATCCCTTACCCACTGGACACTCTGGGCACGTGCATAAGCGCCCTGACATAAAGAGATTTGATAGGAAGGGATTCGGTCGATTGCGGTCTCTATCTCTATCAAATCAACCCTTCTTATGTCAGGCCACTTAAAATTCCATCAACCGATAACTTATTTAAGTCAATATAGATTCTTAAACTAAATATTTCTTGTACGGATAGTTTTGGTTTTCTAATGAACAATGGATTTATACTTGGCAAACCCATATTTATTGTGTTCTCGTTAACAACTATTAGGGATCAAGCTAACCTTTAAGTGTTTGGTATTTCCTAGCTGAAAGAATTAGGCGAAAACGAGGAAAAACTTTTGTTGCAGGAGCAGTTAAATGCTTCCAGCCCAGCATTATTAAGAATATTAGACCAGAGGAACCGATAATCAATATAAAAAACTGCGTCTTCTGTCATCGGCAAGGGAGTGGATTGGATTAGAGGTCAGCTCAATGACTTACCGATTTCTAGAAAATCTACTGAATCTAATAGTATTGTCAAATAGTAAGATGCTTAACAGTCGTTTTTCAGTGATTTTTCAATCGTGTAAATCGGCATCAGCGCATTAATTTGACGAATGGAGGAGACGCCTTTTGAACATTAAACCCTAGTGAAACAGCCAATTTTCCTGCAATAGCCAAGGAGAAGTTTAAAGTTAGTGCCGTCTACTTGCGCTAAATTTTGAAACGAAAATTTCCTTAAAAAATTTCACGCGTTTTTATAGAATGTCTCTTATATCAACAGGTTGCAAAAGCATCAAAAATACGTGTCAGATAGCCTGAGCCTTCTTTGTGTGTTCATGCAGAAGACAGTGTCCTGTCAGGAATCAGGATTCCGACTAAATCTCTAAGCTTGTCCCTGACTAATTTTATTAGCTCCTTAGATCTTCTTCCATCAAAACGTGGCCAGGGAGCCTTGAATGTGTCCAACAAGCTTTGGAAAAGGCTTAAAAAAATAAGTTTAATGTTTCACGAAAGATTAACGAAAATATCCGCTTATATCCTCTGAATTTCCCATTTTGTAAAATTTTTTTTATGGAGGGTATACCGTCCAAATGTGGCCCTGGTAAGGGAATTATGGCAATTTGAAATGCGAAAAGTATAGCTTCCCATTTTCTATGAAGTGTTTTTTTTTTATAGAGGATACCTACCCTTTAAGTGTGGCTTTGGTAAGGAAAATTTTTAGGGAAAAGTAGAATAAGAATCCATTTCCTATAAATTGTTTTTTATGTAAAATACCCACCAAAAGTGGCACTGGCAAGGAAATTATTGGAATAGAAAAAGTGAAATTTCCCACCTCCTATAAAATATTCTTTATAGAAGGCACCTACCCTCCAAATGTGGCCCTGGTACTTGAATTAGTGCGAATTGGTATGAAAAAAGAAAATTTCCCATTTCCTATAAAATGTTTTTTATAGAAGGTACCTACCCTCCAAATCAATGTGGCCGCAGTAAGGGAATTAGAACAAATCGATATGGAAAAGGTAGAAATTCCCATCTCTCATCAAATGTTTTTTATGGAGGGCACCCACCAGATTTGGCCTTGGCAAGGAAATATTGGCAGCTAAAATAGAAAAATTTAAATTTCCCATCTCCTATAAAATGATTTTTATTGAAGGCACCTACCCTCCAAATGTGGCCCGTGTAACGGAATTAGAACAAGTGGATAAGGAATAAGTATAAATTCCCATTTCCTATAAAAGTTATTTAATGGAAGGTACCCCCAAACGTGGCCTTGGCAAAGAATTATGGCAGATTGGAATGAAAAAAGTTTAATTTCCTATCTCCTAAAAAATGTTTTTTTTTATAGAAGGTGAACCGTCCAAATGTGGCCCTGGTAGTTTAATTAGGGCAAATTGGGCTGGAAAAGGTAAAATTTGCCATTTCCTTTAAATTGTTTTTTTTTTTTATGGAAAGTGCCCTCTGAATGCGGCCCTGGTAAGGGCAATTATGGCAAATTGGTATAGAAAAAGTAGAATTTCCTATTGAATGTTTTTTCTTGAAGGTACCCTCCATATTTGGCCCTGGTGGAGGAAGGGGAAATTAGTATGGAAAAAGTAAAATTTTCCATTTCCAAAATGTTTTTTATGGAAGGTACCTTCCAAATGTGGCACTGCTAGGTGAAATACGGCAAACTGGCTTGGAAAAAGTAAAATTTGCTATTTCCTGCTTAGAAAACTTATTAAAATGCCTAAAAAACATGCTGATATCCTTTCAACACTGATCGGAATCTGGTGCAGTTCAGTGTGAAACAATCTGTCTTTTGTGGAACACCCGACACGAAATTTCCCTGTAAAAACTGCTACACCGAGCTCATCTTTCAAGCTTGGTTAAACACAGAACCGGTGTTCGCCATTGATAAGAATTCGCCAATAGACTTTTTTAAGTTCTTAATGATTTCAAAGCTAAAAAGGTAGGTACTTCTGCAACAAAATATTAACTTTCAGCAGTAGGTTCGGTTAGGTTAGGTTGAAATGGCTGTCGGGTTCGAAGAACCCAACTCACTTAGACCTATGTAGGTCCATTGTGATACCACGTGGATCTGGAAAAATTGCCTCCTCATTATTTAATGAAGCGTAAGAGACGTTTTGAGTCAGTCGTGCTAAGATCACTAAGATCATTATAGAAGAAAGCTCCAAGGTGAAGATTTCGGTTCTTAGAGAGAGAAGGATGAGAGTGGTCTCTTCTTCCTCCTCGTCCATGCAGCTCCTGCAAAAATCATTAGAAAAGACAAGCCTTGTCGCGTGCTTGCCTATCAGACTGTGTCCTGTAATAACACCGATTGTAGCACTCAACTTTCTGCAGTAACAAGTAAACGTTAATAAAAGTTAGCCTTGACTTTATAGTTTCCTTGACTTTCTAGTTTCCTTGATCTTTCCCAGTAAAATATTCTTCTAACAGGAAATCATAGGGGCTTCATCATCTTAAAGTGCTAGTGTCCCCAATAGGTTAAACACGGTACTGTTTAAAGGTAAAATTCTGCTAAATAAAGCTGGCTTGGACCACTTTCTTTCCAAAGTTTTGCATTCTTTCAGCTCAGAAACAAACCACTTCAACGTATGCGATTATAACAACTTGGTGGTCTTGTAAAATAAAATTGTCTTAAAAAAAATATTTGTGTACTAGAAGAACTGCGTGTTCCTTTTTTTCAACTCCGCATAGTTCCGACTGTCTTGCAATCACTCTCAAGCATTTACAGCAAATACATGTTACTCTTCACATGCGGTAACCACGATCGCATAGAAATATGCGACTTCATGGAGAATCTTCGTGTAGTCAACTACCTGTCATTATTTTTCCCGACTCCAGTCGCCAGGATTTTTGTTTTGGAACATTATTGATTAAATACTCGCCGGTTAGAAGAACCTCAAGTTTTACATGCATTTTTTTATCTCCCGTCATTATGTCCCATATCAAATACCAAATAAAGGACATTCACATCACTAATAAGATCGCCTAATGCATTCGCTTCCAAATCACTTCGATAGGAGTTCTTTTTTCTTATGTTCCGAAATTTCAATTCATAAAACTTTACCTACTCCTGAACCCTAATCACCATCAGGTTAACTTTGTCCTCTTTCTCGAGACGTTGAGGCAGTTTTTTTCTTTCTCTTCTTCTTCTTCGTCTATTGAAAGTTAGTCCGAACTTTCAACTACCTATACCTACTGCCGTTTTAGCAAGTAAGGCTTCAGTACTTTTAAAAGATTGAACTTTTCCCCATCGTTGTCCTACACTCTTTCAATAAATGTCCAGGATTTTCGACCTCGGTGCGTGTATATTTTCGAACAGAAATGGAAAGTTTTTACATTTATTCCAGAAGTAGTTTGATTCTTCTTCGACCACTTCCATTTGCGAATATAAATCGTTGGTCGGGTCGGGGGCTCATTGAGAAAGTATGTATGCTTCTTTATAATCAGAGGATAAAGGTATCCTGGGATAGCTATATCTCTAGGAGTGTCGCCTCTCTTAGTTTATTAGATAAAAAAAAGTTTGAATGACATTAGGAATTATATTACAATTGAAGTTGGTTTTTTTTTTCGTTTTCTATGAGTGTGTGTCGGACAATATAGTTGCAAGGTAAAAGTAATCAAAAAGTTTTATTTCGATTCGGTGAATTAGACCCACACCACCGCCACCGGTGTGGATTAGGATGTGTGGGGGCACTTTTCGAGGCATATCAGGCAAACGAGCCTTAATCTTATTTATTGCGATTTACTCTGTGATTCAGACTCTACATGAATGGTTAAAACTGTTCATATTTTACGGCTACAAAAAAGTTATTTCCAATATGAAACAAATTAAAAGTGACTAACCGAAACTGCATGACCTAATCGAACCACTCGGTATCAGGGGAGTTTTGGGATTACACGGCTTTTAAAAGTGAAATTGGTTTGGGGGCTTCTTCGTCATTTGCGTTGTATGGCCTCGTGCAGGCGACGCAAAAAGTGAGATCATCGTCTGCGGTCACAAAAAATTTTATATGGAGCTGTTAATTGAATTTCGATTTCAATTTAATGGATTTAACTTGTACTGGAATTGGAATTTAAACCCAGCGCTTCAGGGCAGCTATACAACTAATTTACTCTCTTCATATTGAAATAGCCTTTGAAGGATGTTAGAAAAACATTTTCCTTTATCCAGAAAAAAAAAATGCATGCCACAATTTTAACGCAAGATACGGCCTTTTTGCTGCACGATTTTTTCAAGAAAAATAAACCCTACCGCCGCCGCCTTTCCGTCTGAAGCATGCTTTGAATGGATAATATCCCTTGATGATGCTCTATACAGAACTATAAGCCAGCTAAACGCAACACAGCACCGGGGAAAAAAGAAAAAGATTTCAATAAAATGGGGTGAACAAGGAATTTTTCAATGTTATTGCAGTTTTTATATCCTTTTTGGCACTTGTTCGCAAATGTAATGCATTCGTTATGAAAATACAGAAGGGGGTGTTCCAACAACTGAAGAATGAATGAACTCGAAAACGACCGAATCGGAAAAGGGGATAAAATATAGATAACTGTATCTATACTGTATCCATCTACATAACATCCTTCAAATTAATCAGAGAGATTTTATGTTCATATCGAATTCTTTGAAGTCGTTTTTCTTTTCTATAATATTGCGGTTGGACAATAGAATGTTCGAGACCTTTTCATGTCCATCAACCAGAATTATGATTTACTTAAATATATTTTAACGAGGCTGTATTGTTTTGTATATTAACATATTTTATTCTCGATGAATCCTTGATATTTTTATTAATTTTTTGTTTTCTTCTACTTACAGGTACGTAAAAATTTCTTGATAATCGGCTGATAGGGGTAAGACTTCAAAGTAGATAAGATGCACTGATTTAGAATCATTAATTAAACGAAATATTTCCGTCGGCGGTGTACCATAAAAGGATAATAATCTTACTTTACACTACACCGGTTCTGGTGTTCGGTGTTGAAAAGAGTTCGGCATTTATGAATGCCTACCTAGATAGATCCTCTGAACAAAATATGTTGCCAGTAGTTAGAATTTTTATTTTGGTCTTAACTTTGTCTTTAATTTTAGTGCTTAGAAGACAATACAAACTTTTGGCGTATACTCGTACATGTGGTTCTGTCTGAAGTTCGCGAAACGAATTGTTTCTTGCAGGCTTACTTGTAATTAAAGCGCCGGTATTCGATTTGAATTAACGGGATTATTGTTCTTATAACAAGAAAGTGGTCAAATGTATTTTGCACAAATTTGAAACTAGCACACACCATGCAAAAATGTTCGTGTGTACCTACCTACCGCATTTGAAAGAAAAAAAAAGCCGCATATGCATGCGACATGCTTTAATTCATTCATTTGGGTTTTCTTTCATCAAATGGTTACGAACGTACCTAAAAGCTTTTTTTTGGTTACATGTAGCTTGAAGCGGATTTGTCTGTGTTGAAGTAAGAAAATATAAAAGCAAAACGTGATCTGCAAATGTAATTTTGGCATTGAATCAAATTTTGGCATTTGACCGATGAAGTGTGACACACCTTCCCAAATGACATGCGACTTGCATGTTAAATGCAATTATTGTGTCGCATGTGGTCACATGTTTATGCGGGACTGCATGAAAAGAGACGAATGTGGAGAGTTCATGGCAAATCCACATGGAATTTTTTGTCACGAATTTTCGCATCAGCTGTAGTTAGCTCGGTTCAGGTTCGTTTCGAGCTCGCTACCCTCCTCCATAATGTGGGTGCCGTGGCGCAGTGGTTAGTGTGTGTGCCTCTGACGCCGGAGGTCTGGGTTCGAATCCTGCCTCTGCCACCTGAAAAAAAGACTTGTTCTTTTTCACGGCTCCCACCTCCGCGAGGGTCTGACAAACCCTCCGAGAGTAACATTTGTCTTGAAAAAACTTCTCAAAGTGCCGTTCGGATTCGGCAAAAAATTGTAGGACCCCTTGTATGTAAAGAAATTAACACACCAGCATACATTGTTGAGAAGTTGGCCCTGGTTCACCTCGAGCTGTTGCGCCACTATATAAATAAATAAATAAACCCTCCTCCGTAATTTCGTTCAGGCTGAGAAGGGCCTCCAAGCTCAAGGTTCTATTTTGTTTTTAAATCGTACCAATAACATTTATCATCGGATGAACATCAGAGCAAATTATTTACGCTGAGGCGGGATTCAAAAGGAAATATTTTTTTAAGACTATTTTTTTAAGCTGATCGCGGATCGTCGGAGTAGAATTTTTTAAAACTTAACAACCTGAAGCTTCAATCGTCTAAGTGGAAATACGATCAATTATGATAAGAGTTGAAACGAATAGTTTATCGGTCATGAACGTAGCCGAAGAATAGTCGAATATTCGGTAAAACTATTCGAACTAAGCCACTTAAAGCTTCGATTGTCTAAGATTCGAAATTAGATCAGTTATGATTGGTGTTGAAATGGATAATATATTCGGTCATGAGCATGACAGAAAGAAGATTATTCGGCCAAACTATTCGGCCATATTATATAGCCCTGAAAAATTACGGACATGGTTGAAAGGAACGGAACATTCTTACGATTAAACAATTTTTCTAAAACTCCACTGTTTTCTGTATTTAGTACTATTCTCATAGTTTCCTTTGTGGCATTACTGGACACCATTTTAGACGATTCAAACTCAGTTTTATAAGCCTTAAAAAAGATGGGTTAGGTTAGGTTGATGGATGCCCTTTTGACAATAGTCACGGCTTCACTTAGACCAGCAGTTGGGTCCATTGTGTCCATTGGGAACCTCCTTAATACCTGGAATGGAAAGAGAAATAGACTGTTGTTAGAAGCTCAGAGTCCCGCCCTCTTGGACCCATCCGGACTTGTATACAAATCTTAGGAGGTCCTTTAGATCTACATTATTTAGATCTTCGAGTTCGTTGAAGAAGTAACTGCCGAGGGTACTTCGCCTGATGCTGTTTAGGGCTGGGCATTCGACAAAGCAGGTGACGAACAGAGATTCAATTTCTTCAACGTCCATGCAGCTTCTGCAGTAATCGTTATGGGGTGTACCTAGCCGCTCAGCGTGTAGGTCCACAGCGCAGGATTTCCGTGAGTACTCTGATATTCCTGCGGGCTAGTCCGATCAAAAATAGTGATCTCTTTTTGCTTATCGCTGGCCATAGCTCCCTTGTGTGTCTGCACGTATCAAGTTCTGTCCAACGTTGGTTCTACTCAAGTTGGTTCTACTCAAGGATACAGTTTCTATCCTACGTGCTATCGAACTCAGCAGGACTCTTATAGATTTGAGGGCTAGAGATCCATTCATCCCAGACCCATATCTCGCAAGCTTGTCCGCTTCTTCGTTTCCCGGTATATCGGTGTGCACCCAACACACAGTTACGGTGTTGCCAATTGATAACTCGTCCAGAATTTCCCTGCATAGTTTCACAGCACTTGATTTCAAGGCTTCTCGCAAGACGTCTGATTCCAAGGCTTTAATTGCCGCTTGGCTATGAGAGTATATGGTGATGGTCTTGTTTGCGGGGCTGTGTTTCTGCAGCTCGGAGGCAGCTTGGATAATGGCTGCAAGCTCTGCCTGAAAAATGCTGCAGTCGTTATTAATCCGAAAAGATCTACATAGTCCCAGAGCTTCACAGAAGATGCCCGCGCCAGTTCCGACGTCCATCTAAGAACCGTCAGTATATACGGCAATCTCGTCATCTCCTGTAATGGTCTTATCTTCCCATTCACCTCTTTCAGGTATTCTGGTAGCGAATCTCCTGTTGAAGGCATATACATAAGATCTTGAGGACCACAGTCCGAATTCCCTTAGGCGAGCAGCTGTTTTAGCTGCCTTGCTGCTGCAGTATATGTCCTAGGGGGTGAGGTTGAGTAGTACCTCCAGTGCCGCGGTGGGTGTGGTCCTTAGGGACCCTGTTATACCGATGCAGGCTGCCCTTTGAACTTTGGTGAGGTTAGAGAGATGACACTTTCTTTGCGTAGCCCTTCACCATACAACTTTACCGTAAGTTAAGATGGGCCTTACAACCGCTATATGGGCCTTACAACCGCTACATCCAGTATACATGGTATTTGGTTGCAGTCCCCACATGCTTCTGAACGTTCTGCGGCAGGCGTATAATGCCACGTATGCCCGCTTGACACGATCTTCTATATTGGTAATTCCACTACCCCCCCCCCCCCCCCCCCATTCTTGGGTTGCTGAAGGATGGAACTGCCCTTTACCTTGTAAACAACACAACTTCCGTCTTAGAGGGGTTTATTCCCAGTCCTCGACCCTCAACCCATTTTCCAACAATGCGGAGTGCGTAGCTGAGTCGGTCAATGAGGATTGATGGGAGTTTACCTGGGATCCGGATTGCTACATAGTCTGCGTATGCGCTCACAATGAAGCCTTCCCTCTCCAGGGTCTTAAGGAATTCGTCCATTACCAAGGTCCATATGAACGGAGATCATCTGATGAACGGAGAATCATATGAACATCATAAACGCATCAATGAGAATTTCATACGTTCCACGGCAATGGAAAATCGCAGAGGTAATAATGGTTCCGAAACCAGGGAAATGCCCGAACGACAAAAAATCATATAGACCGATTTCGCTTCTGCCGATTATATCTAAAGTCTTCGAGAAACTTGTGCTCAAACGACTGCAACCAATAATTGAAGAAAGACGATTGATTCCGGATCACCAATTCGGCTTTAGGGTCAAACATTCAACACTTGACCAGGTCTATCGAATAACTAATGAAATTGAGAAAGCCTTAGAAGCGAAAATGATATGTTCTACCGCTTTTCTTGACGTATCACAAGCCTTTGATAAAGTTTGGCACGAAGGCCTAAAATATAAGCTACGGAAAGTTTTGCCGGAAAAAATGTATGAACTCTTAGAGTCTTATCTTGACAACAGACTATTTCGAGTGAGATACGGGAACGAATACTCAGAATTCAAAGAAATACAAGCCGGCGTTCCACAAGGTAGCGTCCTCGGTCCAACACTGTTTTTACTTTTTACAAGAGATGTACCTCAAGTAGAGACAACGACTATAGCCACGTTCGCTGACGACACGGCTATCCTCGCTACGGATAAGACAGTCGAACTATCAACGGGAAAACTCCAACGCGCTTTGAATAAAATATGCGAATGGACAAAGGCCTGGCGAATCCTCCTAAATGAGACAAAATCAACGCATGTAAATTTTACTTACAAGAGGGTAATCAACTTACCTCTATTTATAAACTCGGTACAAATTCCGTACGCAAACGAGGCGAAATATTTAGGCATGACCCTAGACGCAAAACTTAAGTGGAAGCCACACGTTAAAAAGAAACGCGATGAACTTGAAATCAAGCTACGAGAACTGAATTGGCTTATCGGACGTTATTCGAAACTAAGCGTATATAACAAACTGCTATTGTATAAGCAAGTGCTAAAACCATCTTGGACGTACGGTATACAACTTTGGGGTTGTACCAAACCAAGCAACATATCTATTTTAGAAACTTTTCAGAATAAGACACTAAGAGCAATCGTAAATGCTCCATGGTATATAAGAAATAGCGATTTACATCGAGATCTAGGCATCGCAACCGTGACCGACGAAGTAAGAAACTTTGCTCGCAAACTTCACACTCGCCTTCACGGCCATTGCAACCACGAAATAATCCGAACTCTGGATCAGACAAATCTTGCACGCCGACTACAACGAACAAGGCCGTTGGATCTAGCGTCGTAAGAGGAAACCGCACATAATGACGGTATTGCAGGTGCTTTCGTTGGAAGGTAGCCTGCCAAACGCGATTACTATACAGAAGCATGAACTACTTGTTAAGGAAACTTAGTCGTAGTCTTACAAAGATTGGGAGGTTTTTTAGTGAGTAAGAATCTCACACTACTATGAGCACGCGCGCTCGATTCTCATAGTGCCTATGAAGGTTTTTACCTACCCACGGAAAAAAAAAAAAAAAAAAAAAAAAAAAATGAACGGAGATAGACACCTCCCTGCGGTGTTCCTCTGCTGACGTTTCGTCTGCTGCATACTTCGCCTAGGTAGCAGTTTTTTTTTTCGTGTGCTTAACATGAGCCCGATCCAGTCGCATAGACTGCTATCTAGGTGGGCGTTTCTCAAGCTGCGCAGTATCGCGTCTGCCTCAATGTTATTAAACGCCCCCTCTATGTCTAGAAAGGCACGTAAACTGTACTCCTTGTGTTCCAAGGATTTTTCTACTGCTGTTACTACTCTATGTAGTGCAGTGTCAACCGATCTGCTTCTCATAAGCATAAATCTGAATAGTTATTTAATATTCGGTACTTGATCGATTGGGAATACAGAATACAGAATTTTGTTTCAACACCAATTATGATCCAATAAATGTTGCCCTAACTTGTCCTTGTTTTGTTCTAAGTACATCCTTGTTGTTGGACGGTTTCATGCTAGATCCGATTTGGTGTTCAGGGTGTTCCTTTTCAACAATGAGTGAAACCGACGGTATTTAATTAGATTTAGCAGTACTCAACAATATTAAAGCTTGGCGCTAATAATGAGTTTCTAGCTGATTAGAGAACAGAATAGGTTCAAACACGGCGTCCTGCGGTACACCGTTAAAAAGTGTGGGCTATTTTGGAGAGGTCGTCGTCCGTATCCCGACCGGAGCATTTTTAGTTTTGCTTAGCAATTATGATGAAATTAGTCAGCAAACAATTTGCAAACCGCCTCCAAGTGTAAGATACATGGTTGTGAGAAGGCTGTCTGTGTTCAGATTCCTCTTCTTGGGATGAAAATATATTTTAAACTTTAAAATCGAATTCTTCTACATTCCTCGTTGCAAAAAAGTTTACTGTGGCCTGATGTTAACTCCGTTTTCCTCTTTCTTCCCTTTATAAACAGATCGACTTGCGCCACGTTAAATTATTATGTCTACCGCAGGGGTTGGTGCTAATTCTTGAAAACACGTTTAAGCTACTCAAGCCAATTTCTTCTGCATCTTTTGAGTCCTGCAAATCTAAAACATGCGTATACTGGCCGCTTCTATTTTAAAATTTTGGATCTAGCTTATTCACACTTAGTGCACGTTTGTAATTTAGAACCTACCTCTTTTCTCTCGTTTTCTTCTGCATTCGAAGAAGCCGAACATGTCAAGCCAGGGTTTTAGTTGTTTTCGCTTATGGAAGAATCAAGCCTTCGAGTGCCGGTTGCCTTTCACCTGACATCAATCTCTTGTTGATGAGGGTGTTAAGCTAAAGCTTGTAATAGTATAGCTTTCAGTTCGCGAAATATCGCGGATAGGGGACTGTTCACAAAAAATGGTTGGTACTGGTATGGAAAGCAACCGATAGGGAGCAAAACCAGAAACAAATAAAAAATCCTGGAGCTTCTGTCTCAAAATGAGTGACTTCTTGGTCAGACTCTTTAATCTAGCTGAGGATCGGTCGAAGATTAAACTCATCCTTCTCTTCCAACCCAAATGTTTCTATTGAAGATCCTGCTTGGTATATTATTGCTTTTCTTCGTAAAGGCATAACACTTGCGGGGGTGAGCTTTGTAGTTTCCATGCAGGCTTTCATGTTCCGTACTGGTTCAACAACGTTTGTGTTGGATCAGGAGCCCTTTTCCTTCTCTATCTTATTATTTCCGTTCGTTATGTGCTACGCATTTTAATGGCAATCATAATCCCTTTGTCGCAAGCTTAATAAAAAAATGACCGTTAAATATAGACATACTGAAAAATTTACAAGAGATTTGCCGGTACCCCAACGCTTGGGATTTCTCCATGATTTTGTGCTATTCAAAATCTTTAAAGAATATAAATTGGTGAATGTTTCCATGCGTACATTATGATTTATTTTTAATGTTTGTAGAATAATTGCAAATGCGTCCGCTGACAAAAGTACTATGGTAACCCTGTGCTTTCATCACTTTAATTTGTGTCGGTTTCTGTGGCAGCCCCTCAAGAGCTTTTTAAAAAGCGTTCAACAGAGCCCTTACATACAAATTATTATCGGCGTCTGTAGGTCTCGATAGACTCTCATAAAAAACTGTTTGTCGCCCGTTTTAAGCGGCCCTTAAGGATGAAGGCATGAGTGAGCGACGAACGTCTTTATATTCCCTATACTGACAATTTATGTCGGACATACACCTGTGTAAATTCGTTAGATTTGTACAGCTTCAGAAGTGCTCGGACCGTGACGTGTGCGTTCAGAAAACCTAAGGAAACCTGTTTCCCCAAGATGTCTATTTTAACCATAGGGAAACGTATCATTTTGATCTAATTCACACGTCATCTACAATTTCTTGCGATGATTAAATTCCAGCTGTACTGGGGCAAACACCGCAAGTTTGTCCATTTCAATTCTTCAATCGATTTTATGTTACCAAATAAATTGACGAAATCCCGCACCCCTTGGCGTGAAGGTGCAAGAGTCTCTCTTAATCCCTTTACAGCATTTAACTCGGCGCTTCTAACCTTCTTACGCAAGAATGACTAAAAGCTAATTACGCTCGTCACGGAGGGTACACTTTACTATACACTCTCTCACTCTCCTTGAAGGATTAACCACTGGCTGTCACCGCAGCACTGCACACGGATTCACACTTGTTTCACAACAAAACACTGGACGTTTGTGTGGTGGCACATTTCAAAAATGGGATATGTGACATAAATGACGAAAAATAAGAATTGCAGTGCCGTCCCAGGGGAATTAATATAAAAACTAAATTAATGTGAAAAATTAAGGACTCAGCGCGTCAAACACGAACTTAATAATAATTTAATTTATTTTTGGTATTAATCACATTTTCAGCTTTTGTTTGTCGGACACATGGGTTTGTGTTGTGTCGTCGCAGATGTGTTGTCCTATACGTTTCAGTGAAATATCCTTTCTAGACCAAGGATATGGAGTGTTCGGGTTAGGGATATTCCGCACATAGTTAATCTTTTTCTAGGTGTACTTATTCGCTTGTCAAGTTGCGGTTTAACTTGAGACTTTTTTTTTGCTTTTAGGTCATGTTATATTCGGTTTCCTCATGGCAGAAAAAATCACTTGTTTATCCTTGTGTGTGCTTACACCGCCATGTCTAGGGAGGGGTGTGTGTCTTTTTTTTAAACACAAATTCTTTATAAGTCTAAGTCTTATTTGCAGGCAAAGCAAAACCATATACCCCCTGGTATTCACATGTGAACTGTCTGTCTGGTATTTTAATTTACTTGCGTGTTTCATCCTACTTCAGGGTTTTAGATACGTTTTCTGTTCGCTTGCCTTGGTGCAAACAAATGACATCAGCACAAAATAAACTAACGTAGAAATATGAATGAGGAGAATTCGAAAAACTCTGCACAAGACGACGACGACGGTTTTGGAATAGGAAGTATTTTTGTAACAACATAGCGAAAAAGGACAGCGATGGCGAACGTTTGAAAAAGATATACAGGAGCGATATGCTTGTGGAAGTGTTGCAATTCTTTTTTTTTGCATTTTTGTATTCGTAATTTGCTTGACGGCGACGACACCGAGGGCTATGGGGGTATGGGAGACTGGTGACATCATCCGAGGGGATAAGTCGGCGAGAAGCTATTTTAAGAAGTGTTTTCTTGAGTAAGGGATGACGTGGAATTTAATTACCGAGAAGTGTTATATTCGGTCGCGCAAATAAGTGTAGTCGTCTCGCAGCGTGGAACGAGGGCTCATTTGTTTTGTTTAATTTTTTGGCATTTTTGTTTGGCATATTCCCAAATACCGAGCAGTGCCTACCCCAGTCAATCTGGGTATCCCAACTTTTACCCTTTTGGTTTGACTTTCGTCCGTCTCTTCTTCGAAGGAGGATGCCACTTCTCAAAACTCCGCAACAAAACCGCTTAGTTGAAGATGGAAGGATACTGCTACAGACTTGCTCTGATTGCGATTTTTTTACAACGCTAGTCGAAAAGTTGAATATAAACATACATAGACACAGGATACTGCACACTGCAGTGCTGCTCCACTATTACTTTGAAAAGGTATCTACTTGAGGCGATGGCTTTGAACTTTTGATGGTTGTTCTTTTGATTTTGTATACCTACACCACAATTTCGAAATGATTGCGTTGCTTGGCTAGCCTTTGATTGTGTAATATGCTAACGTCCTAGTATGAATTTGAGGAAAACAATTGCAGTTCCTACATACCCAGATACCCAGACATCCTTAGGAATAGGAAAACAGCTAAAACCGCGGTTGGAGTTGGAAAAAGAATTTTGCAAGCCTTGATGTACAGACCACATCGAATAATGCCATTGTAAGGGAGTAGGTTTTTTCCTTTTTCTTGTCATGTAATCAAGGTTCATCTCAGAACTAAAACATTAAAACTCTCCCACTTCTAATTCTTTGACTTTCTAAGTTTTTTTAACACTCGCCTATTGGACAGCTATGTTAATTTTTCCACCTTGTAATACCTTGACCTTAAAAATACAAGTCGACTGGCTCCTAAGTAATTATCATCCTGTTAAACACCACAATAACTCATGGTCCTTAAGTCTGCATAGTTTATTAATGCCTACTCTATGATCCTTAAAAGCTTAACACCCTTAAGTCATCCATGTGCTTCAGTCCCAGTAGTTTTAAGAAAATGGTTAAGACTTCTGGTCTCCCTTACAAATTCAGCGTTCGTGCTAACAAAAGTTGGCAAATCTGGTGATAATACGTCGAATCCAGGGAAAACATCCATTTTTAGCTTTTAGGAAAAAAGTCTTAGTAGGCTTAATCTTATTAAAAAAGAAAACAGTTGTACCGTGAAAAAACTGTCGAACCTGGACATTGTGCAGTAGAGCCCGAGACACTAAAATCGCAGCACGGCGCGGCGCCTACAAGTAGTTCAAGAAATTTGGGTTTCCCTCAGGGGTTCCATCTTATACCAATTCTTTTTCTTCATTTTTCATTGATTAAATCAAAACTCCCTAAGCGGCTTAAACTTTACTGCGAACGCAGTCGTACTCGTTCAAACTGCTGCTCTTATGTAACATGGGACCTAAGCCAACAGCCCAATGAATTCGTTCTATCCGTTACGTCGTACACAACTGACAACTGAGTGAAATACCCACGTTCTTATGCGAAGCGACGTTCGTCACGAAGTTCTTCTATGGGACGCTTCCCATAAGAACGTGTATAATTAACTCAGTTGTCATTTGTGTACTTCAACGTGACGGATGCAACGGATTCATTGGGCTGAAGGCTTTATTTCGCTAGATATAAATAGTAGCAACAAGGTTGGCCAAAGGTCCACTATCTAGCAAATTTGCAATTTAAAGTTACAAGAAAACCAACTTGTGAATCATTAATCGGGCTAAATTCCCTTTGTTTGAATTTTCAACCGTCCGATGAAATTAAGATTGATTCAGATGTTAGGGTCTATGCAGGAGCAAGATCAACCTGTTAGTTCGTACAAATTTTACGAACTGGGATTCGCGATATCTCCTTGCGTTGATTAGACCTACTCTCCTTACGACAGCGTAGCTAATAAACCCCTAACGCCTTTATAGACTGCTGGCTGCTGCGCTGTATTTGTAATTCGAAGCTTCAGTCCCTTTGCCCTGTGCATTTTGATGTTAACAATTTAGCATCGGACTTCGACTGCGCCAAATGTTTCCTGCGCCTTACATTAAAATGTTTACTCTGCACTGCTATAACATCCTTTGAATTTTGAACCCCATTCGACAACGGTTAATTAGGTTGGTGTTTGTAGCATCGTGCGTTTTGTTTTAACAAATTGACTTTTGATTTCGACTGCGCCAAAATTTTCTTGAGAATTATATAGAAATGTGTGCTATGGCGCCAATATATTACCATATAATTTTAAAACGCTATTTGGCGACTCTTTTATTGGGTTAAAAGACGTCGGATTTTATTTGTCACGTAAATGAGATGGCGCAGCCGGTGATCTCAGCTCAAACAATTTATTTATTGCGCTTTCAAAGCATTTTTTAACAACAGCATTTAGTGTTTCATTTTCTTTTATCAATTAACTTATATATGTTTTCGACTGCGCTAAATTAACGAAAAACTTAAAAAATATGGCTATAGCGCCACTATAATTCTTTGAATTTTCAATGTCATTCGACGCTGCTTTTATTGAGTTGAAAGTTGCCGAATTCCATTTATTGTGTACAAAGTACGAAGAGGTCGATAATGACTGATGGGAGAATTTTATTTCGGAATGCGACTGCGCCAAATTTTACTTGGGAATTTCAAAAAGTTATGTACCGTCGCTGTCATCATTTGAATTTTAAACTCCATTTGGCGAAGTCTTTATTGCATAAGATGGCGCAGTCGATAAAACTGTTTTAGTATTTCTAAAAAGGTAAAAAATTGTAAGAACACAAAGGTGTACTTCAATCTACATACCTATTTTATCTTAAGCCACCCTTCTGGAGTTGCTGGTCCCGAACAAGGCACCAGGTGAAGGATAGGGGAACGCTCACTCTAGATATGGTGGGTACCGTTATGGAAAATATTCGAGGCTTAACCAAAACCGATAAGAAATGAAAATTCCAGCGACGCCCGTCTCTAAATGAGGGGCTTCTGGCGTCTGTTATCTAGGTTAGGGTTGGCCGAATGTAAAACAGCCTTTTCTCTTCCATCATGGGAATAGTATAACAACAATTTGATGCAAGTCAGATGTTTTTATTGAATTCTCTGAGTTTTATCTTATTCTTTTTCTCCGTAAAAGCATAATATTTGCGGGGGTTAGCATTGGTGTTTCTGTGCAGGCTTTTCACCATCCGTACTGGCTCATCAACGTTTGTGATGGATCGAAATCATTTTCTCTTCAATCCTCGAATTCTTTTTCTTTCCGATGTGCTACACATTTGAAGGATATTCATAACCCCTTGATAGTGAGCTAATTATAAATAAGAACTATTTTTTGTCGGCTTTCGACTGCCCCATTTTTTCCCCCGAAATGCATAAAAATATGTACAATGACGCAACTTGCTTGCTTTCAGCTTTTAACAACATTCGGTGGCCCTTTTATTTGGTATGAAATGTGTGAAATAACTTTTTTATTTACAATATTCATTTATATAAGATGGCGCAGTCGATTAAACTTGTAAAACAAATTTCAAACACTAATTTTTTGTGATATTAATGTAGAACTTTCTTGCTTTATAAACGTTGGCTTATTGTTATTATGCAATTGGCACACCAGATCGTTCATGCTACCACCAAGGCCACTGATGCAAGCGATCCTTCGAAGGCGAAATATTTCGAGGACTTTTGAAAATTTTTATTTTCTTAAAACTGGAGATCGTCCTGTTTTATTTGTTTCATTTGATTAAAAGAGCTGTCAAAATTCTGCAGCAAAGTTCTCCATTCACTAAAACTGTCTCTCCAGCTTGACTTTTGATAAAGCACGGGCCAACTCTACCCAGGATAGATTATTGATTTATTATTAATATTATTAATTTTCTGAGTATCGTATTATTTTTTCAGTGCTCAGAAACAACAAATTTGTTTATTTACATATCCATGCGAGGAATACCTAAATTAATATTTTTGGCGCAGTCGATATTTGATTCTTCAATATTTTTTTAGATATTTTTTGAAGACTTTTTTGGCGATTTTTACGTATAAGTAAGTTAATATCGACTGCTGGTTATCCAGAAATAAAATCTTTTTGTAAAGATGTTAGAATGGGCTAAAGCTAAAAAATCAGCTACAAATCTTTATCACACTTTTTGTTTTTTTTTAGAAGAAAAAATTTTGATAATGTCACCTCCTGTTTTCAGCCGTACCTTAAACATTTTACACTTTACGTTTTAAACATAAATTTTTTAACATCCTCGTGTCGTTCAGGTTTGAACTTTGAAGTGAACTTTTACTGAGCAAAAATTTTATGAATAATCCTCATAAGTTTATTTATCCCTGTAATCATGCGTTTATCTGTTTCCATAAATAATTTTTACAATGTTCATGTTGTGGTGCCTTCAATTAAAAACAAAAAACTTTACCTCCCTGTCGCCAGAAATTTGTTTGCAACTGTTATTAATTTTTTTTCTTGTCGGGTTAAACTTTTTCGAAAAATGTTAGAAAACAATTTAATAAATCCAATTAAACAAGAGTGGAAAATAAGTTTCCACTTTTCCGTGGTAAACACGCAAAAAATTTTTCATCCAGCCCATGTCACTCACGCAACTCACGCTTTTCTTCTTTTCTCCTCTTAATTACACAATACGAAAATCCTTTCATTCATATTCGTCGCCATAGTCCTCCTTAGCACGAGATATCCTTCGGCATATGGCTGTGTGCATATATACCAGGGTATTATAGAACGCACCACCCGCACCTTAAATATAACGACGACGTAGAAGAAACATCAAAATTATTTACCTTCCGGCGGTGGAAGAAACTAAATTAAGGATTTCTGCACGCTTCCTTGTTTGCCAATGAATGTACGTCGCCGTCTTAGTATGTATGTGCTTGTATGTCTGTGAAGATTGTACCCCATTCCCACTTAATATTCATACCGCGATGACTCTTAGAAAGCGCTTCAGAAACGTTTAACAACAACGGCACAGGAAAAACAGAAAAAGAAAAAAATCCCACAAATTCCAACGGAAAATCCCAAGAAAAACTTGAAAAAGAAATTAAGGAATCTAAGGAAGGACAAAAGGAGGAAAAATTGACAGTAAAAAGTTGGGAGGGGCTTCTTGGAGGAAACAACAAGGAGCTTCACACAGGAGTGCCAATTGAGGAAGGAAATGCTCTCAGCTACCAAATGAAGCACGAAAACGTTACCATCGTGTCGTGTGTATCCTTGATGTGCCAATGGTGGTATTGACTAAGCGTAGAGTATCTACTAAAATGAAAGTTTATTAAAAAAAAAAAGTAATAATTGCCCCTTGGATTCACTTGGTAAAAATTGTCACGCAAAGCAAAGTTAACGACTCTTTTGTGCCATTCCGTAAACCTTCTCACAGCGGGTCCTGGCATTTTGCGTACATACGTAACTTCACTCTGATGTTCCTGATGTGACATTTAGTTCAATTACTAACAACCAGCATGAAATGTCCTTTTTTTACCAGTCTCCTTTCATCGCTTCCTGAAGATGAAACTAATTAAAAGCAGACAGCCAACGCGGGGTGAACAAAAACTACCAACCATAAAATTATGAACGCCCAATTGGCAAAGAAATCAATAGCTTATTCAACTCATTAACGTCTTTGGCTAAATCCTTAAGAAAAATCTCTACAGGCAGATTGAAATAGAAAATAAAAGCTAAAAAAAAGGAACGGCTCTGCCACTTCGTTACCCATCTGTGACTGTGAATGGCATCTTTTTCCATCACCGAACCCTGGAGTATCCTTTTTTCCGCACACAAAGGAATGGGTAATTAGGATCAATTCATATTCCAGACATTTAGTTTCATTTTTGTGGCCAAAGCATTGTTAGAGCCTATGCTTGAGCATACAAATGTTTGCCTTCTTTTATTCCTTTTTTTTGCGTTGTAGTGCCGCCTTTTTCTTATCCTTTATATCGTTTTCGTTTTACGAAATTTCGTCGTCTTCGGGGGATACACAAAGTCTCCAAAGGATGTTACGAGCAACAAACAAAAAAACAGATGAAGAAAGTCCCTTTTTTATGGGCGACTAAGAAAGCGATTATCCTTATTGGATATTGTGGCAACAATTCAATTAAAACAATCATTATTATCCTTGAGTATAAAAAAGTTCAAATAACACACAGGATTCCATGTCGTAACAATAAATTTGAATGTGGTCCTGAACGCATCCATTTTTTTTTTTTGCTTGTTTTACCTTTGAAATTGTTAATCGATATCGGAGTGGAGCTATGTTTTTTTCCTGCTTGCTGCCTCACCGCCCTGGTTAAGCTTTGGTTGTCATGACATAAAAATCGGCTTAGTACTTGTATTACCAGGAATGTATTGTGTAGAAAATTATTTTCACTGATTTTTTTCTCTGGGTGGTTATTAAAGCTTATATCACTTCCGTCGTTACATTGGATTTGAATTTAACGAACTCGCTCATTAGTTATTTTATGTTAGGCATTTAACCGGAGACAAGCTTCGAAATGAATGGAAAGATAAAATTTACTTTGTTTGATGAGCTGGATCCTAAATTGAAGTGGATACGCCACTTTGGGATGGGCCTGATTTTACGAGGTCTCTTCTAACGTATTTAAATTGTGTCAGAAAAGAGAAATTATGCATGACATTGGGGTAACTGCGTACTTCCTGGCAACTTTATGTCAAATGACTGTTTTGAACGAGATGTTTCCCCACTTATTCCATACGTCAACATTTCTTCGCAAGTCTAGCTGACTTTAACAATTTAAGGATATGGCTGAGTGTCGTTAATTTTGTTCTAAGGAAGCTTGGTCGAGCCAAAAAAGCAGTTCTTTTCAAAACTTAACTAATTCCGGCAAAATTTTTAACAAGTTTCCATAAATTTTTTAGAACTATCGTAATTTTTCAATGCTCAAAATAAAGTACTGGCGCAGTCGATAAAATGGTGATTAAAAACTAAATTGAAACACATATAATGACTGTTCTCATTCATTTCCCTTCTTTTCATCTAAAAGTTCTTCCAACTCTATTTTTATTGAGCTGAAACTGGTCAGTCATCTTTACTCATCCTAGTGAAAAGCTAGTTATGGCGCAGTCGATAGTTCTTTACAGGCGAATGGAAAAGCGGTTAAGAGGACGACGACGACACCGTTTTTAGCTAATTTCCTCGTTCTATCCAAGAGATAGTGATAACTGTTAGTAAAATAATGTAATTAAAATTTTTATAGATGTCCTTTACGGTTGAACGATGTGTCTTTCATGCTGTGTTTCAAATTTTTCCGTTTTTCTCATATAACTTCATATAATGTGGTAAACTCTCAATATTCAACATATTAATAGCATCCAAAACACGAACATAATAAATTTTATAACTTCCCCAAAAGCAAACAATTCCTCTATAGTGAAAACACCTCACAATTTCGTCATTATTATATCTGTCGAAAATATCGATAAAGCAAACTCCAAGGACACCAGATCTTTTACGATGGCGCCAACGAATTCAAATCTCCATTTATTCCTTTTTAATGCAATCGTAAATTTTGGCTCTTCCACATTAACCTTAGACATAATAAAGACGGCGACATACCCACACTGTTGAATCTTAAACTTTGTTATAACCATCAGGCCATAACCAACAAAATGAGCGCATGAAACTACAAAGGAGCGAGATGTCCTAATGTAATAAATATTGTGTTTTCTTTTTTCGTCCTCATTGCCCAGCATGAGTTCATCCATAATAGAGGAAATGAGGAAAATATATAAGAATAAAACTACGTGAAAAAGGAAAGAAAATGGAAACAAATATAATCACTGCCAAATTACTATCCTGCTGGGTTTGATGCTGTTGGTTTGTCGGTGTGGGTGTGTTGGGTTTGCTGCAAACAACATCCCATTTCTATTGCCATTCGATTGTAATTAACCCAGAAAGGACGCAAAACCAACCGACAAATGCTCACGAGGAGTTTTGGGAGTAAATTAGTTGAAAGTGTGCGGTCCCGGTCGTTATATTATCGGCACCCCATCTGTGAAGGGTGTTGTTGGGTTATTACTTTGGCAAACTTAACAGCGATAATCTAACCAAAGTTCGGTGGAGCAAAAGTGGATCATTATTTGAGCAGAAACCAAAAATCGGTCTAATTAGGGTTTTTTTTTCTGGTCAGTTTTTTTTACTGTCAGAAGGATATATCCACGAAATACTAAGTGTGAGGAGAGGTTCCCATTTCAAATCTACGCCAAGGATATTAATTTTTTATTCAAGATTCTTGATCTTGTTTTGTTACGTGATACTTAAGCTTATGTTGAACCTAGGCCCAAAAGAACTTGCAAATACAGTAGTCTGCAACTTTAAGGCTAAAGGATTTTACCCTATACGCCACCTGGGGAGCAGTCCAGAATGGGCCTTCTGGTCTTTAATTATTAATGGTCCATATTCATAGTCGTTCTTTAAACCCGAGTCTTAATAAACTTAGGTCTAAAGTTATCATCAGTTTAGACACAGCTCGTATTCATAGACAATTTTCTTACTGTGTTTATTTAGACCCGATTCTAAGCAAGGAAGTTTGGAAGCTCTGTACCTAGAAATACTCTTAAATAAGTGATTCTTTGAGAGAATTGTGTCAGAAAATGACATTTTAATCAAATTTTCATATGCTCGCCTCCTCTCTTCAGTAAAGCATCGTCAAAAGGCTGAGTGACTAAAAAACAGAAAGAAATATTTTTGGTACGTCCATGTTGTGATTTCATGATATTTCTTTGTGCTTATATTTTAGACACTTTCGAAACACTTCTTTATCCGAGAATGCTGAATATTTGTTAATGTTTATGTTTTTCTTGTTATTTGGCAGAGCAAAACACAGCTTAAACATACCTCTTGCCGTGACTAACGTTAGACCCGAGTTTTTCATTTAGAATTGGGTTTAATACGTCTATGAATAGGTTAAACTCCAGTTTAGCTTAACAACAGCATAGCAAATAATTATCAAACATCTATGAATAGGGCCCAGTGCGTACAGAAAAAAAAACCTTTTTACCCTTTCCTTCCGACTTTTCGTCGATTGTTTGTCGTCATTTTAAGGAAATTGTTTTTATTGACGTTCAAGTTTGAATTTTGCTTGATTGCATTTCGTAAACGTCACAAAAATATATAAACATACAGTTAAGTAAACAACAAATTTAATAACAAAAAACGATTTCCAATTAGAAATATCACAGTTCTATTGCACTTCAGTTATATTCAAAGACTATTACGTTCTATTATCAGCAAATATATCCTCCCGACTATCCAAAAGTCCAGTGCTGTAAGAGACTTTTTACCAATCATCGTTTTTACGATATCTATAGTTTAAGAACTTTAGAAAATGTACCTCCGGTGTTGGCTTGCTATTTTTTACAAGTATATTATAGGTACTTGTTCGTAAACTTTTCCCACCTTTCCCAAAAGTCCAGTGCAGTTTTCAGTTTTTACAAATTATCCTTTTAACGATATCTATACCTTTAAAAATTTGGAAAATATGTCTCCTGTATTGATCTTCTATTTTTTCAAAAGTAAATTTTAGGCACTTGTTCGTAAGCTTTTCCCACTTATTCTAAAACACCAGTGCAGTTACATACTTTTCACCATTCATCGTTTTAATAATATCTTTAGCTAATTTTAAAACTTTGGAAAATGTGCCGCCGGTGTTGGCCTTCTATTTTTTTAAAAGTATATTTTAAATACTAGTTCGTGAGCTTTTCCCACTTTTTTGGCAAGATGCCGATAGCATCTCTTAACCGTATTTTTTTCGACCTTGTTTCCTCAATGACAAAAACATCAAAACCCATTTTATTACTCGAAAACGCAAAGAGTTCGGAAACCGGTCAAGACTTTCTGCAAATAATTTTCAAATCTTCGCTGTGTTTACCTAGGTGATACAGCAATTCTTTTGCGACTTTTTCTGTCGTGGCTTAGGTCTAGGTTCCAATCCTACCACTGTCATATAAGAAAAGACTGGTTCTTTCTCACGGCCTTTACCACCGCGAGCGTCTGTCAAACCCTTCGAGAGTTTCTTAAAAGGTTGTCCAAGTGCCGGATTCCGCAAAAAAATTTAGAAGAATGCAACACCATAAAGCGTACAACACCCTGGTTCACCTCGAGCTGTTGTCCCACTTTATTTATTAATATTATTAAAGTCTCAATAGTTTTCTTCAAACTTCGAAAAGCTGTGCCGCTGGTGTTGGCTTCTTGCAGATTTTTTTAATTGCCATGCCAAAAGAGTAATAGAGGGTAGTTTCCTTCTACATGAGACTGTTTTCAAGTGCCAGAATACTGTCAGACAAGCAATTACGTGTTGCACCAGAGTGGACAGAGTTTCCAAGGATGTCTTAATTGGATGCGGCTTACTTGTCTTTTTAAATATTCCCACTAAGAAACTTTAAATAAATAAAAGTCACTAAAAACTAAAAAATTAAATACCAAATTTTTAGTTCAATGTGATGGGTCGTATTCGAATCTGAACCTACTCATGTGGCCCTTTTAGAAAACGAGGAGTGGACGATTTTTCGTGAGTTCTGAGGTCTTATAGCTGACACAATCGAGGGAAATTATTTTGACCAGCTGTTCAGCTAGTTCAAGAGTTGAAAGCCCTTTTTTTCCTTTTTTTAAACCAATCAAATTTCTCAAAAACGAAGTGGAGCCTAACCAGCAATTGTGCATGCAACTCCCGCAAGGCTGTTTTAGGACTCTGCATTTGTGTTTAAGCAAAGACTACGTTTTATATTTTAATATTATATTGCCTATTTAATAACCTAACCTTGCACATATCCCAAATCCAACAGTGAGCATAGGTTATGTTAGGTTAGGTGGTTGTCCCCGCTTGGCAGGGACAAATTTAGACCCCATTGTGTTACCACTTGCAGGACCGGATTTACCAGAGCGAGGTCCCAAATGAGAACTACCCGTTTTGAGCATAAAAACAGTGAGCTTAAACGAGGGTTCTATTTTCGTATTCAGCCTTGGGGCATGGTATTTTTGGTGCCGGATTTGAATCTGATGTTTTAAAATCGAAACTTAAAAATTCCCATATTGAAAGGCGTTAGCCAACCCCCTGCTGAAACATGCTGAGGCTGAACCGGCGAAATACACAAGCGCATCCTTATTGGGAATGTAATAAAAGTAGGAGGGACTTGATACCTGAGTTACGTTAGAAAGCAACATTACTGTGCTTAAAAAAAAATCATAAACTAACAGCTCAGCTGATGGTCCATCAGCAGTTTTGGTAAGGCCATCTAGATCAAGTGAAAGAATTTGTTGTCACCTCACCGTTTGACTTGGATCCTTTAATCTGGTGTAATATGTTTATAATATGGTGTAAAATGTTTAAGTGTCCTTTTTTCTACTTTTTCAGTGTCAGTGCATTGAACCTACGTGGTTTCAGTGTCACGTAGTGCCAGTGCATTGAACGTAAGTGGTTTCAATGCACTGACACAAATTACAGCTACGCACAAGGGAATATCCCCACTGCCAATTTTGTTAATCGACATAACCGATTACACCTTACGGCAAATGTATCAATTTTGTGCCTTTTTATTTCTTCTTCGTAGGCCTGCTTTTTGGCGTCACTGGTAGTATCAAAAAATAAAACAATGATTATGTCTAACACACAAACAAATTCTGGCAAAGTAGTCTTTTGGTTACATAAGAAGATTAAGAACAAGTAAAGCTTACAAAAGGCTCAATGCCGTTGCGTAGTGTATTGCGTAGTGTAAGAAAGTTACAAAGCGGGAGGTCTGCTGGGTTAGGCTCCTACTTTTGTTATTTGGTCATCAACTGACAAACCATCCGAGCTGAGAGTAAAATCTGTCTCGAAAAGTTTTTCAAATGTCATTTGGATTCCACAAAAAACTGTGGTTTTCTGTGGACGATCATGAAGGACACAGCCACACAGCACAAATGGCTATGACAGCTTAGCCCTGCCTTACATCGAGTTTTGATTTTTATATATTCGAAAGTCTACAAAAAAGCGAACAATTTTTTTTTTTAACCAACACCAGAGGCACAATTTTTTTTGAATAACTTTTTTCAGTTCATTCCCAGAAGGTTTGGATAATGTTGGAAAAAACATGTCGAGCCACGGTTTCATTGCATAGTGGCTACATCCAAGAAGATGATGCTAGCAAAGATAAATAGTTCACATAAATCTCGTAGCTAGTAGTCCCAATTATTCATCAAAATTACATCATACGCATTTCAAGACAATCACTGAGCGGTTTAAATTATTTGTAGGGCACGATATAAATATATTAGCCGTCGCACGTTGCAGCAGCTACGCTTAATTAATCTAATCTGGGTTTTTACTGGGCCTTGCTAAAAGCAAAATAAAAAAACAAGAAAATTTTTATACATAAAAATCTATATACAGCTCTTTTGCCAAATCGAGCTTTTATGGACTGGTTTTTTAGTGCTAGATCATACGAGTTTCCGAGTTAAACTGAGATTAACCCCAGAAATGAGTTTTTCAGTGAACTTAGATTTAAGATTAATCTCAGCTTAACTCGTCAAATTTGGTGAGTTAAGCTCGGATCAAGTCTGGAGAACATAATGAACTTCTTTGAATGTGTTTTCGTTGTGGAATGTCAATTTATTAGCGCATTTCTTGGAAAAATGACATCTGAGAATCACTCGAACTTCTTTTTCTGTATTTTTTTATGTGAAGTGAGAGTTGGGCGAGTCAGTAATTTCGAAAGTCGAAGATTTCGAAAACTCTGTTGACGGAGTTAACTCTACACTGAAAAACTGCTCGCTGGGTTAACTCCAGATTCGTATTCTTACCAGATTAGCTGATCTTGGTTTAAGCGGGGAAAAACCCGCCCAAGTGACTGAACAAAAAAAGCTTTTATATGATTGCTCCTTCCCTGAATATCCTTGTGGTTGATTATTTTTTTTGTGAATGCATCCATGGCAATGTAGAATGTTGTGAATTGAGGATGCAGTGATAAACATTTGCCACTCGCGGAGGTGGGCTCGGGGAAAAATGTATTTGCACCTACAAATTTTACAATTTCCATCTTTGCATCACTATTATATTTTATAATTTCGTCAGCAAATACAGTAACAAGGACTCTGGCGGTGTCATTGAGGGCGAACTGATAAAATAGGATAAACAATAATCTAGCGAACGAGGCGACGTTAAATTGTCGATGCAGTGATGTTAGGTGTACTTGACGCAGATCCATTTTACTCCTGAAAATGTGGTCTAAAAACCATGATGGTTTAGGCATGCATTGGTGCAGGAAAATCCCGACTACTCTTCTTTTATCAACATATTTTGTGTGAGATTTTTTTTTTTTTTGAATGAAGGATAAGCTATCGAGGGTATACCTACCGCCTAAAATCACAAAGTCAATTCCAGGTTACATCCAATATCTACGGTCTTTAGTTGGAATTTTGTAAAAACTCCTGAAGCTTCATTCCTAAAATGCGGAACAAGTCAATGCTACAAAGGATCATAATTTCTAAATCGCATTTCAAAGGTATCCACCTTACGGCAATTATTATGTTATACACTACCCGAACCCGAAACACACCCCTTTTCATACAGTTGCATCCTTCGAACAACATTCAAATTGTACCTTGACTGTGGCAATAAAGGAAAAGGAAACAAATACTCAGTGGAACAATCCAACGCTGTCAACAGTTTCTGAGTTATTACATTTCATAGTAGCCTGAAGGAATGAATATGCAAACGAATTGAAGGATTCAAATGAAAACAGTAAAACAGTCAGAGTGTGGGGGTGGAGAGGGGTGCGGGCGAATAAGACGCAGCATAAAAAAAGCTTGTTAAGTTTATTGTTGCTACTTTTTTTTGTAATGTTTCTGTGTTTCTTTTTTCATAAATCCCGCTTTTTTATGGATCCATCTCCAGTTGCGGGTATCGACAATCGAGGAGAGAGGAAAAAAAATCATTTTTCTTTTGTAAGCTTTTTAGTAGCCTTCAAGGGATTTGTGCAAATGGCGATTTTACATGCATGTTTAAGGGATTGTACTGATGTTATTCTATTATTGTGATTTTTCCCCGGTATCCTGGTTTAATAATAATTTTTCCTCCGCCGATTTTCTACCCGGACTTAAGTGATTTATTATTATTTGTTTTAGGGGCATTTTACCTGGGCTTTTTGGCATTGTTAGAATTATAATTTATTTACTGCGGCGATATATTTGACTTTTTGTTTGGGGAGGAGGCTGTTTCGCCCTCATAGCGCAGTGTACCTACACCTCCTTCGTGTACTCGGCACTAAATGGTTTATCAATTGTTTGGCAGTAATTTTAATCCTTTGATAAATCGATTGCTGTGTTCCACAGTGAATGGCAAATGATTGTGCCCTAAAGCCTTTAAGTTCCGCTAATGCATACAATAAATAAAAACGCAATGACCCTAAACCCTATATCAATTCCAGGACGATGCCGACTGTATAGAAATTCGATAGTCAGCTCAATGGGTGTTGCGATTCTAACAAATTAATCCCACTGAAAATCGAGGGAAAAAACATCCTGTACCTACTCTCTCTCATTATACGTATATGAAAAGCCATTAATCCAAAAACACTATCCCTCGGCCCACACCACCCCGATGGAATGCGCATCGCACGTACAAAAACTCCAAATCATTTCCTCTGTATGGAAGCAAATTTAATTGAGAGAAAACGGGAAGCTAACAAACATAAGGGGAATAGCAAATGGGCCCATTACCCACCCGCCAAAAGTGTTTGCAATTCAAAACTATGTTGTGTGTATCATCCCGTTGAAAGTGGCAGGAAGTGACACCATCCCTAAGCTGCCGGGGATGAGCAGCAGCAGCAGTGAAAAAATTGCAAGTGCAAACTAATAAATTGATTTGCAATTTATGTAGGAGTTGCACTATATGACCTGACGGGTGGTCGGGTAAAAAAGGCTTTCTCCCACATTCACCCCTGCTTTGATGTGAATTTTTATTAACGCAAAAACAAAAAACCCCTCTCTACATTGCAAGGATATTAAAAGGGATACACAGTGTGTAGTTCAATGGTAATTACATGGGGTTTATTGCAGCTATTTTATATATTCACAGTACAGTGTCCGTGTGTGTTTGTTGTAATATTTGTAAGGTGTAAAACAGAGACCAAAAATTTATATTCGACCCAGAGTTGTAAATTGTTTTGTAATCGTAAATTCAATTTGATATTTATAATGATATTGCATAAAGCTTACAATTTAATGTGAAATTTATGCGCATCATGCGTTTGCCTGTGCGTGAATTTTTGAACACAACAAAGACAAAACAAAAAGCTTGTATCTGCAATAAAGTATCTCATGTGAGAATTGACATAACGCAGCCTCAAAATTGAGTGAGTTATCAAGTGAGACAATTTCGTATTATATGGTTTAACATAAATATTTGATAAGGTCGATTTTTAATGTGCCACCAGGGGGGTGGTGGGCTATTATTTTGCAGCCTGTATAAATGTAATCTCTTGTCAGTTCATTAACTGAAAAGTTTCAGTAATAATAATTGATCGATCGGTTTTGTTAGAATATTTAATGGAAAAAGTAATGAAGTGGTATGCACAAACATGTAACAAATAATTCTCTATTTCAAATTTGTAAAAAAAGAGCTTCATAAAAGTTTACGTTATGCTTCCGTGATCCTTCATGAACTCTATTGCTGTTAAGCTTATTATGATTTTTTTGATTAGGGTAACGTTCACCATCACAGCCTCGGCAGCATTTTATTGTTCATAGCATAGCTTCTCATAACTTCATTAGTGCAATGTCCTTGCGGATTGAACTCATTTAAGAGACATAAAATGTTACCCAAAATTTACGAAAAAGTCGGTGGCTTGTTCTCTGCTTCTGGTAGGCTGCTAGCGGCTTTGTCCCTACCTCTCACAGGAAAATTTAATAAATAAGAAGCCTCATAAGTAAAGCAATCTCTCTCGATCCTTGTGTATCTTCACTAGGTTAAAGTACCTCAATTGCCATCTCTAGGTGCTCACTGACATCCTTCTCTGCTCAACAGTCAACACCACAAGTGTTTACAGCGATTTTTTAATCCTGAGCGATTCTTTATACAGCGATTCTTCTACAAAATGTCGTCCTACGTTTTTCTCGGACGCACCTTTGTTGCCCTAACTGCAAGTTAAGTAAGGGGAGGGGGATGTTGCGCCTCGAATTCGGGAATTCAAGTCCTCATGTTGAATTCACATATTTATTGTAGGCTAAAATCTTCTCTCTGCAGTCTTCTCTCTCCATAACAGTTTCATGAGCTCCAACTGTTTTGAACCATTGTCAATTTTTTGTTGTCAGTTGATTCACCAACCTGCTTCACTCCACAAACATCTCCAGGAGCTAGGAGTAAGCCGTTGAAAAAAAAAAACATACAATTTTTCTTTACATACCATTCGGAGATAATTTTTAAGAGGTGCAACGTGCAAGGCTCTTGTTCATCCATGTCAGTAACCCTTTTTCTGATGCTAGTATCCCTCATTTCTCATTGAAATTTTCAGTCAAAAATTTTGTCTCGGTAAATATTTGAATGAAAGTCTTGAGATACATTATTAACTAACTAAACCACAAAGGCTGTCTTCCTGAGACGATCTTGTGGAACTCGGTAGATTTGACATTCAAAGTTGAATCATTTCGTCCACAACCGTCATTCTCATTTCGTGGTCCAGTCCTAGCATTAAAGACATCCTTCTAAAACACAATTAGTTCTGCAAAAAGAGACAATTTACGCTTAATTTTTCTGAGATAGGTGTCAGGGTTCGATTCCCTAATTAATGAGCCATCTGGAAAACACTAGGTACTCACAGTAGTACCCTCCTTTGGATAGGCCTGAACAGCCCTCCGAGAGTAACAGTTGTTTTGAAAAACTTCTCAAACTGCCTTTCGGAAAATTGTAGTTCCCCATGTATGCGAAGAGTGCAACACACACAGCATACATGCTTGATAAGTTGGCCTTAGTTAACCTCGAGCTGTTGCGCCACTCTACTACGCCTTCGAGAGTGCTGGCAAAACTCACCTGACAAACAGACTTAGGCCGTAGAAATCAGCAGAAAACTAGGTCCCCACGTGTATGAAAAAGTGGCTAACATCGAGCTGTTGCGTCTCGATTTATCTCTTCCTAAGCTGTCCAAATATTTCCAGGTATGGTTAGGCTTTCAGGATTTCACAACGCCTGCATAAAACCTCACATTTAGTTTCTCAGTCAGAAATTGCCGTCCTTGATGGCTCAAAAAAAAAACTCAAATTATTTGTATAAGTGGACGACTTCCAAAATAATTTTGGCGCAGTCGAATAAAGTTGTTAAATTCAGCCATGTAAATTTGAGAGTCTAGTTCCATTCCTTTGAAGATGTTTTCAATTGCGTTGTTATTTAAAACTAAGCAAGGCTATTTTTTTACTTTAAAGACCTCAAGGCCTTTTTAGGATCCAATAAGTTTCATAGTTAAGGAATGCAGTTGAGAAACTTAAACCTACATTTTAAAAGTCTTTCAGGACCTCACAACGCCTGCATAAAAACTCACCATCAGTTTTCCACTCAAAAATTGCCGTCCGTATCGTTTAAAAAAACTTAATTTATTTGTAAGTGTACGACTTCCAAAATAATGTTGGCGCTGTCGAAAATTATAATTAATTCATATTTTCAGTCTTATTTAGTTTATTAAGCCATAGAAATTTTTAAGTCGATATGCCTGTGGGAATCCACTTTCTTTTAAAATATAAAATTTAAAAACGACATTTTTTTGTTTTCGGATACCTCATGAGTCATGACCTTCTTAGGGTCCACGTTGACCAAATAGTTTCATAGTTAAGGAATGCAGTTGAAAATTTTTACCCTACATTTTAGAAGACCGATAATTTTACGTGCATTTTTTGTAGGGATTTGACTAAAAAATGTAAAATAACTATATTGGCGCAGTCGATTGTTTTCACTCAATTCAACAATATCTTTTTAGTTTTAGTTTTTTTAATAGATTGCAACATTGTACGAACCAGGCTGCAAATGTTTTTCTATATATTTTTTTAAAGTTTTTGACTTCTTATTATACTGGCGCAGTCGAGTCGAAATAGACTTTTTTCTATTATAGTTGTACTAAGTTTCAAAAAAAAGTTAAGTTCCTTCAGAGAAATTCAGAAATTCTCAGTGATTCGTAATATGTTTCTGCCATCGATTAATAATAGCAACTTCTCTTTTACCTTTTCTTGTGAATACCCCCAGAGTAAGCTTGAGTATCTACCAAATATCAATGTACCTACTCCAAGTTCCAAAAAATGAAGTCTGTAGACGATGCCACGGCAAGAGTTTTTTTAAATGTAGAACAAACCCTTTTTGTAAAGTTTTAACTTAAGAATGTAAAATACATTGGCGCAGTCGGGTGCATTAATTAAATTCAACTTAATTTGAATGTACTTAAATTGAATTTTCACTTTTCCATTTATCTGTAATACTTAAGGTCTTTAGTCCTTCAAAGATATTTGTTTCCGCAGTTGATTCTTTATGTAGCATTTTTACTTTCACTCACTTTTGTTAACCACCCGCGACAGAAGTGGATTATCTATCAAATAACATTGTCTTTCCAACAATGTAGCCGGAAGACAAAATATATTTCCCCTTTTGCTAAGGAATTTAAGTCAAAAATGCAAAATATATTGGCGCAGTCGATTCGTTCATTAAATTCAACTAAATTTTCATTCACTGAAGATTTTTGTAATGTGCCAACCAGGCTGTAAATCTTTTTCGAAAGTTCTTTGTTTAATTTATAACAACAGACTATATTGGCGCAGTCGAGGCAAAACAAAATTTTCTCTTTTCTTTGGTATTTGCCTACTTAGGGTTCCTAGTCATTCAAAAAATTTCTTAATTTCATTCAACAACATGTATTTACAGTCGAGTCGAGTTAGAATATTAATACCTCCAGAGATGAGTATATAACAAGAAACATTATCTTCCAAACAATGTTGTCGGAAGACGATATACCGGAAAGTTTTTTTTTGCAGCCATAACTCTTTTGTTGAGCGATTTAACTCAATAATGCAAAACATATTAGCGCAGTCGAATGAACAAATTAAATTCAACTAAGTTTTCATTCACTAATAATTGTTAAAATGTGCCACGGATTAATTTGGCGCAGTCGATCGGGTTGAAATATAATTTTTTCCCTCGTCTTTCAAAGAGCTTTTCAGTTAAATTCACCTCAGTAATTAAAATTGAGGTAAAATTGATGCAACGGGCTGTACTTCTAAAAAATGTTGTCGCTAAACAATGTCCTGGAAAGAGTTTTTTTCACGGCATATATGCAAAAAGTTTTACCATTCTTGAAAGTCGGAGCAGACTCCGATTGTTTTAACCATATTCAACACCACACTGGCGCAGTCGAGTCAATGCTTAAAAACAGTGCTCTGCTTTGATTACCTTAATATTACTTTCAATGCCAATGTAGCTCGGAGGGATTTTTATTTCTGCTGCAAAGGTACTTTGACAACTTAAAAGTTGCGTCGGTCGTTTGTAGCTCTCCTTACGACTAGATATCGTAGCTATACTAGATATTTGGTGGCTCCATGCATAAATTGTTTCCAAATGCTAAAAAATTACCACATTTTGCGTTTTAATTCGCAATTAGAATTCGAAACAGGTCCGTTCTGTTCGCTTTAATCATTTATCCTAATTTGAAAAATAAAACCAATAAATCAGCAAAAGACCTTTTAAATATTCTCATTGTCGGCTATATTGGTTCCAAATAAATAGGAATTAATTATTGAGTTTTAATTTCGCACAAAAAAAAAAACGATAAAATTCCATTTGAAAATTTTAATTTAATTAACATTTGTTTTCCTTTCTTTTCGTTTCAGGTGAGTGATGAATTCCCAATTGATTTCTATCCGGATGTTCGTGGTAAATTGAAATTCGTTTGTTGGCGTTTTTTTTTTTTTGAAGAGTGTGTATAGGTATAGGTACATCAAAGTTCTCACATAACCTCGAACAGATTTTTTTTTTCAAAACCTTCCCGAGAGCAACGAAATTTCCATCTATTGCCAAAAGTTCTACATCCTTTCTGGCCCCGAAAAAAAAATGAATAAAGAAAACACAAACAATGACATCAGCATAACGATGGTTTCTTGGTCACACACAATGAAATATCTCTTTGCAAGGACACTCCAAAGAATTGGACAATGCGGAGATGTAGGAGCGGACATTTTGAATGACACTGATGAGATAATACTCGTTAACGAATAATAATCAGAAATAATTCTCATTCTCATCCACAATCCTGTGCTGCTCGAACGACTACGTCGTCGACGACGACACACAAAAAGTCGTTGGTTGCTTTTGACCCTTTAATCAATATCGTTGGAACCTGCTGCCTGAGCGAGTAAAAAAAATACAGGACAACAGCAGCTTGGCCATGGTGTGTATTGTGTGGGTGGAGGAGGGAATGTTACCCATTGTGTCCGCAATCGAAAAGGATCATCGGACACGGGAAAAGACAAGAATTCAAATTCATTTTTGCCTTCTCCTCGGCGTTTGTATGGTTTCTCCCTTGAGAGAACTAAGAATGTGTACATCAATGGACGCGAAATGGTTTCTGGTGGCTAAGCCAGTGCTCTGTGCTAGAAGGTGGTGGACATGTAGGAAGCTAAGAGAGCATATAGGTACAATCGAGCGTGCACGAATTTCTAAAGGATATCACATATCGTAGCGTTTTGAGCACTTTATCCTGTCTGTTGTTGTTGCTGTGCGCACATACCAAAGGATGGTCTTGCGTGTCGTTTCCAGAGGGATTTTTTTTTTTTTTGTGTGGTTCTTTTGCCCCCTTTTGATAGTGACCCGATGGATTGTTTTTCTGACCTGTCGGTGCGCTCAAAAATTGGAAAGATGTTTTTGCGTACAAGTCCACTTGTTTCTGTGGTGGCTTATTGTTTGTCAATGTGAATAGAATTTCAAGGGATCCTCCGGAAGAGCTTCCGTTTGGCATTCAATTACCTGGATTTTGCATAGTTCCATTGAAACACTGTGAGATCGATTGATTTTGGAATGCCGACTGTTTTTTAACTTCTGGTGAAATTCGCGGACATTCGTTGTGAAGATTCTTAATAGGACTTTTAAATTGGCTGAAAAACATTTGACTCGGAGAGTAGAAGTGATAGGCTATAGGACGAAAATTAAAGCTTGAAAAAAATGTTTGGCAGTGCCAAGTCGCCCATGGTTCTCTAGTCTTTTTCGAGTAGGCCATAAAATCACATACTTACAGTTTTCCAGGTGCGAACAAATCTTATCGCCACTATCATGGATCATCAGTTTGTCATTTATCTAATTAGTTTATCACCTTAGGATTTTTGTAAGAATTTTATAACCAGGTAATTTATTACTGATCAGTAGCTTAAAAGTAATTAATAACTTGGTAATGAAATTACAGGAAACAGGAAACAGTTTGCAAACTTTTGACCTCATGAAAACTGCTATAAAAAATAAAGCTTGAACGGAGCAAAAAAGATCAATAAATATTTCCAGAATTCTTATACTTCATGTTTCTACTAATCTGAGAGAATCGTAAAACTTTTCATGCACTTCCCATTATCAGAAGCTGAACCGCATTAAACATTTGAAATATATTATACAACTCTGCTCCTGATTTCCTAGAAGAATTTTCTTCCTAAACTTTTGCAATCCTCTCACTATGGTCAGAGTTTTAATGTTTCGCGAGCATACAAATTTATTATTGTGCTTGTGAGCAGTTAAATGTGTATTGCCTGCATTTTAAATTAAAGTACATCCAAGCACGCAATCATCCATTGAGTAGATTATGAATTGAACCTCAAACGCATGCAATAACCCTCTGGTTTCGTCTTGAAAACCTTCCTTAATTGCACAAGAAAAAAAAAAGCACAGGGTGCGAGGACGAATTTATATACGTGTACCGACTTAAGTTTTCCCGTTTTTTTTCTCCTCCTTTTTTTATGGATTTTTATGATTGCATTTAATCTGCAAATTGTTGCCATAAAATTTTACTTTTACTCCTCATCGTCGCTCGTCTGGCGCGCAGTCTATCCCATAAGCACAACTCCAGAGTTAATTCAGTTAATTGAAAATTGTAATTACCCCTACGGGCGTTTGTATAACAGTGGGTGGCACAGGGGCCTTAATGGAAGTGGTGTTGCTATTGCACTTTGATTGGGTGTAGTACAGTGTAAGTATTCACCCCATTTGGAGGACACGCATTTGTACCATTCACAGAAAGTTGGAACTTCTCGGAACTCAGTTTTGCATTAACATAATCAGCAAGGGATTGATCCATTATATGGAAAGGGGTGTTGAGCTTTATTTGGATCCTTTTTTGAACCGTCTATGAGTGGTCAGTATGAAGGGATTACTTAAGTTGAGTAGAAGGACACTTTCATGTCCAATTTGAGTTGCAGACACCACGTGGAATGCGACAGACATAATAAAAGGCATTTACGTGGCAGGTACGGGTGCATACTAAACAAGCTACGTTATGTGGTCACTTAACCTTTTTTTTGTGCATTTGTATAAATTAAGAGGGTCAGTAATTTGCATAAAGGTATGAAATAACCCATATGCCTACTTAGGTACTCAATCGGTGCTATAGTCGCTAAAAAACTTAACTTTATACAAGTTCAGTTCTTATTGTGTAACTATCATTTAGCTTCTATAAATTGTGTTGACCAGTCTAAAGCAGACATTGAATCCCTTCTTTCAACCTTAAAACACTGCCTGCAGCAGTTACAGATGGTTATCAAAAAGTCCTGTAGTGATTTCATTCTTACCTACGTAGAGGAGAAGTGACAGTCACTTCAGCTCTTGAAACTTCTTTCATCTGTAGGTCCGTTCTTAATTATTTAGAATTGAAACGTGACCATAGAAAATTCCGAATTAGAATGAAGAATCTGAAACTATAAAAATGCAGTCTTATTGCAGGCTTTATTGCAAAAACGCATAGGTACGCACGCTTCAAGTCTAAAACTAGTGTCTGGGTAGGGGCATGAAGGCCCACATAACAAGAAATACACGGAAACATCTGTATGTTTAAATAAAAAGATTTTGTATAAAGTTTGTGCAGTAAGCGTTGAATCAACTCAAACTTTTCACAGAGAGTGTTACAGCTTAGGTTTAGCCTAACTTCAAATAAACCCTAACGGCTTAAGGTTATCCTGTTTTATCGATTTTGATATTGGGGTACCTCATTCTAGAGCCATTACGACTCTAGAATGGCATGATAATCAATATTTTCTTCTTCTTCTTCTTTCATTTAGGCGAGAGATTATGATCTGATTTTTATTTTTTACATTCCTATACTTTTTGGTCGATCTCTCGCATTTGATTTTGGGTCTTTTGGCATAATATTTTGGGAGTTTTCTCTTTATAATGAAATTGCGCAAAATCATTGAGTGATTTTGCATATTATGGTTTTGGGCGATTTTTCGCACAACCAAGTTTAATACTCTTTGGTGCCCAGAAGATCACCTTTGCCAACATCAAGATCTTAAGATTAACATTAGCTTAAGAGACCCTGCAGAAAGTGTACTTAATTTCTCAGATCTTTTCAGAACGAATCAGTTTTGCTTCTATTTACCCAAAGCCAAATCCTTCAGAGTTGCGGTACCTGCAAGAACCTACTCTCTTGCTTGGAGTAGGAACTTGTAAGGTAAATACATGTAAATAATGTCGTAAAGTGATATTGAAGTTGGTCGAGTCCCTTCTGAAGTAAGAGCATAATGTAGCCTACAAGTTCGTAGCTTTTTCGACATTTTTATAAGTGTTAGGGCAAAGTCGAGCGATATGGTCAATTTTTTTGTTTTCTTATACCCTACTCCACAGGAATGGAGTATGTTAAGTTTGATACAGGCGAAAATGTAACATAGAGAAATAGACCCCTCAAGACCTTAGGGGAATATGATCGACACCGAATTTTGAGTTAAATGAGCCATGTCCGTTCGTCCGTCTGTCTGTCCGTCCGTATGTCACCAATTTTTAGGCCTTACATTTTTAGCTAGAAAGCTGAAATTTTTTACGTAGCCTCTCGTCATCCGAAGCAATACAAGTGTTAAAATTTTTCGAATCCGCCCCCAGACACGACGACTATCGGTCTTAATGTGCAACTACCTCCAGTGCTGTCAAAACTGTAAGACATCGCGAAAAGATGAAATTTCACAATTAGCATCCCCTAATGAATATAAGATATAAAAAGTAAAAACGAAATCGGCAGACCGCCCCTAACAGGCATGGCATCGATTTAAAGAGTAAATCTTCAAATGCAAATTATTCAATATTTTTGTTCCAAATCGAAAAATTTTTACTTAATATATTATATGGAAGGAAATACTTAGTTCTACATTTGGTCTATACAAAGTTTTGGGCCACGCCCACATTTAGAGGTAGAATTCCAGAAAAACCAATAAACTTCCAGAAAAACGTGGATTTCGACTGCTTTTTAGCTTTAGTAAGGATAGAATAAGAAAAAAAATTATCACATCAAGTACAACGGATACTATTTCAGATTTCGTTTATACAAAGTTTTTGGCCACGCCCATCTTTAGAGGTCAATTTCACAAAATTATTGAAATAGAACCAACAAATTACTGTTTTAGGTACATTTTAGTCAGAAACTTGGATATTTCTATGCTAATATTGATTTTCGGTTAAAGGGGTTGTGCATGCCACGCCCCTTTAAAAAAAAATCGTAAAAAACTTATAAAGAATAAATTTTTTTCTATTTAAAATGATGCATAAATGGTAATGGGACGGGGATGGAAAATAAGTAATAAATGAATGAAAGGGAGATAGCAAGGGAATAGGAATGGAAAGGAGAATAGGAATACCGCGGTCCGATACAGACGGACCAAAGCTATTACGTACGCACTCTTGCACTTACTCACTGTTTTTTTTTTTTTAATTTTCAAAAGTAAAAAACATTTTTGATGAACAAGTTAAAATTCCTGATCAAATCAACTAGGAACAAAAAATGGCAATGAACATCTAGCGTACGTAAGGCAAAACTAGTGAGGTGGTCGAATTCGGACAAAGATTTAAAACGGTCATCTGTAGCTCAATTTGTTAGATCATTAAGGTGAAGGTGAAGGTTGAGGTGAAGGTTGCAGGATCATGCCCTGCTTCAGACCAGTTTTTTCTTCCGACATTTCGTCCGCTAGTACTACTTCAACTCCATTAACGTCAGAATAGGGGGGCGTGGGCAGCATAACTGTCATCTCATATTTGTTACAATTTACCTAACAAGACAGGTTGGCAAAAATAAAAAATGGAATGTAGGTTGGTTCTCGTTTTGTACAAGGCAAGATCTGCCCACAGCCACGCTTACAACTGACTTAAGTGTTAGAAAACTTCAAATTCACATTTTATTTTAAATGACCTTTTGACCAAGTTAGACAAGGCGTAGGTACTCAAATTTGGATGTTCAGACATTGTGGGAACAAACCTTTAACACGATTAAGATTCGACCGGCCACACCATGCCCACTTTTACTGTGTTATATGTTTAAAAACTTGATTCGCTCTTAATTTAAGTTAAGAGTCTTTTTCTCTAGTTTTTGTAACACAGTCAGGTAGCGATAAATGATTGAGAACATTTTAGTCAAAAAGAAATTTAAAATAGATTTATCCCGCGCCATATCACCCGACTTTACCCTACTTGTGCAGTTAAAAGCTTAATCTTAACCTTATTTGGGCTTAATCTTAACCTTACCCACCTACTGCGCAAAGGTTATTGAGAACTAAGTCGTATAGCCCGCTTCCGGAAAAAGGGGTTTGTTGTATGGCTCAAAGAAGGATTTGAGCTCAATGTTCCAGATTTATTTACAGTAAAGAGAACGCTCTTGGAAGCTTACAACAAGCGTTTTCTAAGAATTGAATTACGTTTCGAAAATATAGCAAACCGTGGTGAAGTTTCCGTATTCCTAACGCTAGGATAGGACCATAAGTTATTGCATAGAGCGTTTTTCTACGATCTTACTCACCTCATTACGTCTCCACAGGATTTATCTGGGTGTTTGCTTACGTAACGAGCTCCCGACCCGTGAAGGGTCCCTCTGGCATACTGCGGCATTTTATTTACTGATCCTGATTCCTTCAAATGATCCAGGCTTAGGGCTCTGGCATCCCCGATCGCTATATGGAACCAAGGTTCGATATTTTTTTTCCCCTCGAGCCTTAAAGCAGAGATTTAAAATTTCTCTGTTTTGGAGCATTTTTTTGCATCCGCTCGATGTGTCTGAACCAACGCAAGCCATCAGATTTTGAGTTTTGAACTTATCTCATAGGTCCTTGGAGAACCGGTTCCTTGTGCGATTTTTCAAAGATCCTCTATTAAGGTGTTATTTCTGGATATAAACAAAGGAATGTGAACTTCTTAAATGCCTCGAAATTATTGCTTGCAACACTGACGGTTTGTCCTAAATTTTGCATGGTTTTTTGCGCTTATAAGTTTGTTTGTAATAATATGTGCTGAGTCTTAGCCTCGCTTATTTCAAAACGAATCAACTTTGTCGGGTCTTCACTCGCCTAAAAAGTCTCTATTACGGCACATAAGGAGTACCAGTACCTCAGCTATTTGCAGAGATTTCTTGTAGTTACTGCCTTCCGTATCTGCTCCGATCCTAGGCACTGGTTCCATCGTATCTGCTCCGATCCTAGGCACGATCCATTGATTGCTTATTATAGAATTGACCCAAAACTCTCTCATAAGTCGAGCTTAAATTTATCTATTCAAGCGACACTGGCAGTGTTTAGTTTACCTTAGTCAAAAACTTCTTAGCCTTTTGTTGTATCGTTAAATTAAGACACTTAAGTTTCGTTTTCTTTGGCAAAAATTGACTGTCCCTAATTCTTAAGAATTTCTCACATTGAATCTCTGTGAAACGTTTATGAAATATAATCTAGAACAATGGTGCTATGGAACATTGGATATTTTTTATTTTAAACCTAAAACACACTTGACAAAACGATGTTTACCAAAAACTCAAAATAAAATCAATAGTCCTTTAATATGCCCTGTTTAAGGTAGCCTAATTAAGGCAAACATTTAAGTCACAAGAATACAAATTAAAAAGGAAATGAACCACTTTTTGGCATTTAAAATAAGTACATACCTACACACCTATAAACTCAAAGACACGGAGAGGACCTTATCCTATTTGCTTGTACGCAAACACTCTATGACATTTTAAAATAACTACCCGCAGTTAAATGTACCTTTTTTTGGTCTTTTCCTGTTTAAAACACCCTATTAGCGACTGTTTTGCAAAACCTCCTTAATAATGTTATTATGTATTTACCCTCCGACGAATACAATAATAAAAATGAAATATTGTGCAACCCCGCTTCCTCCTCAACATAAGTGTGAGTTCGCAGTTTGTACGACTTTATGAGCTTAGGTACGGACAAAAAGAAGCGCATAGCAGAGCTGTGTAAATTCTATTTTCATTTGACAGCCCCAGCTAGCACCTAGCTCATACCTACCTATGCTCTGGGTATAAGGTGGTTGGTTTGGTAAGGTACAAACACATATAATTTCATGCTCTAGGAAAAAAACCTTGCGCAACACATACCTACAAGAAAAAAACAGCCGACAAAGGAAAACGTAAACACAAGAAAAAACAACTAAAATTCGCCATTAAACCAAATAAATAAATCCTGATAATAGCACGAAATGGAGCCACCGTCATGGCGCCACTAGTCTCGAGTATATCCGTTTTCGTTTTATTTCTTTCCTAGGTCCCCCTTCGCCGACTTCCTTTTGGTATATCGGAGCAGTTCTCTGCCGGTAAAATGAAAACCAGGCGAGGAAAAAAAAACAAATAATAAACCACCAACCCAACGTAGCTATACCTATACCAGCACATATTTTCCCCAAATGAAATTTATACCTTACCGCTGCCATAGTGTAGGTACCACCGACCCAGTGCAGTTTCAGTTTGGTTTCAGTTTCATGACACAGGTGAGGTAGTATACCAAATGAGGTAACTATACCACCACACATAATACCTTAACTATAGAGGAGGAAACAAAAAACTGACAGCACGCCACCACTAGACTGTGTAAAAAAGGAAATCGCAAAAATTCCAAACTGAAAACGTCAACCGAAAATCCGTCTCTGGCCCGTTTTCGTTGTCTGCTGGTGCGGTGCCCTTCCCACCCCCTCATTTATTCCCACACGCACACACACATATCCTTCCCCTTTGTGTGACTAAAAACGTCAAACAGATGGCGGTCCGAGTCTTTAGACTAGAGCCCGATTGTAGAGGTTATCGTTCCAGCGAGCTCTTTTCTTTATGCTTCCTTTCCAAAAACACTGTGTTAGTTTATTACTGGACTTCATATTATTAGTCCTTTCCCCAAGGACGCACACACATTTTTTTTGTTTGCTTGTATTACTGTTGACGTGTGTGGTAGGTGTAGCCAGCCGTCGTCTGAATGGCGTCGTTGGTCGGATGTGGAGACTAAATAACGGTATTTAAAGTTTTTATTTTCATGTTTCTCGTTTTAAGGACTTTTCTGTGTTTCATTTTGGCTTGTTTGCTCGTTCTTTCCCTGTGCCAAGGATGGGAAAACTATTTTCGTTGCCGTTATGGTTGTGGGTGCACCCTGAAATTAACGGAAGCTATTTACCCCGGTTGGAGTTAGACACCTTACACCCAATTCACCCTGGCTTTTAATGAAGTAATGCCTTAGTGGTCCTTAAAACCTGCCGGCGGACCAAATGTTTTTTGATCACTCAATCTCTAGACACAATTTTGTTTTTCTACCATTTCTTAGACGTTTTAAAAGCGATAAAGTGAAAGCAACTTATACAAGCGCGTAAACGAAACTGCGGAGCAAACACTATCTTTCCAGTACTGACAATTTTTGTGGGACGGATCTAGTTTTCCGCTCATAAATGGGAAGGAGAAAAGCAGAGGACCCGGTCCCATTTTACCAAGAAGCGATAGAACAAAGGAGTAAATTATTTGCCTTTTATTAAGCAGCAATTTCAAAACATCGGTACCAATAAAAAAGAGAAAATCCTCTCCAAAGATGATGGGAATTTATTTGCGTTTGACACAGATCCTACCAAAGTAGGTAAAATAATTACTAGCGTCAGACAAACAGCCCCCAACCTTTTGCCGTATCTTCCTTTAATATATTTTTTTCATACCAAACATACCAAACCCTTTCAGATCACTCTGCAAAGTCATAATCTTAAGACAAAGGATCCAGAATAAAAAAAAGCAAACCTTCAAAGTATTCCTTATTACCTTGAAGTCTAAAAGCCATCCTAAATACCTGCGGCTTTTCGTTTCCTCCAGCCAGAAGCTACTTAAAAGAGCAACAGAGCTTAAAGCGCAAATCTCCCACAAAGGCCATTCATTTCATATCAATTAAAAAATCCTGTCAACAGCCATCATTAACAATTAGTACCCACTTCCACAACAACACAGAATAAAATGAGAAAATTAAAATATATCCTTTTTTTCCTATATATAATTTTATACAACAAAAAAAAAAGTGTCCATCCCGTCCCTATACCAAAGATTAAAAGAAAAGAAAGGAAAAAAAAAAACAACTAAGTCTATAAAACTAAGTTAAGAACTTAGGCATTAGAGTAATTAAAATGAACTCCATTTTCCTCTCTCTCTCTCTCTCGCTCACAGGATACAGTTTGTCGTCGTTCCATTTGCAGTTTTCTTTTATAAGGACAACGACGATGACGATGACGACGACAATACGGTTAGTGTCTCCTCGAACTGATGCCGCTGTGTAAAACAATGTCCACTTTTATGAGTCCTCTTATTCAACAGCAGCACACTACTATCATCTGTCAGAGTAAAAGTAATTTCCTTGCATGTAATTTAATTCCCATGCAGATTTTCCTAGTTGGTTCGTTTCTCTTCTCTGCTATTTATTTTTTTGTGTTGTATAGGTACGTTTTCTCAGTTAAATCCTTTGTCCTGTAAGAGATATTTTAAAACAAAGAAATAAAGAAACGTGCATAAATATATATGTAGTTTGTCTTGTCGAGGAGTCCTTGATTACTGTTACTTATTTGGAATCGGGTTTTTTTCTTTTGCTAGTTTGTGTACTTTTTTTATTGGAATTAAGGTAAAGCATAAAATAACAAGGAAAAACAATGGACTGCTATTAAAAAGACAAGGTGAATGGTAGTAATCCATATCGAGTTAGGAAATTTAATTAAAACAGGTTTGATGAGAAAGGAACATAACGAGGATAGAAGCAAGGTTTGATAGACAAAACTCAGTTCTTGTACCTAATATTGATAATACTTAAATTTCCTGTCATTTATTCTCTTATGAAGTCGTATTTTAAAAGTGAACTGTCAGAATTGCCCTCTTATCCTTCACTAAACACATTCCAATTCATTGCAGGCTTTATCCTAACAACAATTCCTTAAATTCTAAATATTTGCAACGACATTGAAAGTATTCGATACACCTATTCAGGTTAACGTCAAAATTCTTTCGATTTTAAATTGTGATATCTGATCCCGTATAAGACCTCATCAACACTGTATTTTCAAGAGAGTAGAATTTAAAGCTTCGAAAACGTGTCTGAATTTAGTTCTACAAGCAAAATGATCTCTGCTCTTGGAGTGATCACATATTTGACGTCGCCGTCATCGAAAAATTTATACGAAATGATTAGGCCTGACCTTATTGGGTATCCTTAAACGCCTGTTAAGGATACATACCGCACAAAAGGCAGAAACACTACTATGTCTGGTCAGGTGCAATGATGCCACCACCCTGCTACTGAATAGGCTCCAAAAACGAGCGTCAGACCTGAAATTTGCTCTTTAGCAGAACATCATGAATGTGGAATGTGAATTCGTGAATCGTGAATTGTTCACGAGAAGGAATGGAATTCTTTTCTCGTGAACAAGGCCAATCTCAAAGTGCAGTATTTCGTTTCCCTTGTTTTTCTAAAGGATCTAGCACGTGAGACTTAAATCATCTACTTTTCTCTGTAAAACCAGAAAAAATCGGCCAAATTTTGACCGTGAAAACTTTCGATAGTAGTTTTTGAGTCCAGAATTTTGTATTTGTGTAAAATTTAATTTTCTTTGCTTAAAACACATTGAGAACCATCTTTGACAATTCCTCTTTAAGATCACCATGTATGAGTCAAATCGTACCAATCGTTGGAAAAAATTGAGGAAGTTTTAAATGGCTTTGCTGATAGGCTTTTACCAAAAGGGTGTCATTTTCGCAACAACACATCGACACACAGCAAGTTTTACCAAAAATGTGAAAGTAAAACTCCCATTCTGTCCCATAAGTTTTATATGTCCTTGATGGTCGTCCCTCTCAGCCTCCCATTGTTTGCATCCACAAAAGGGTCATAAATCAACCGACGTATATTATCGATTCCAGTTTTTCTCGATTTTATTTTTCGTTATTTTAACAAAATGAAAAAAAAAAAAAGAAATGTGTTCGATGTGAAGAAAGCAAGTTTCAATCGTTCTCCCCAAGGATTCCCGCAAGGATTGGCAGCTTGTTTGTTATACTGTGTGTTTTTTTTTATTGGAAAGGACACTTATAAAATACATGTGCCATGTGCGATGTCAAAAGAGTGTAACGCACCATTTTCCAATTAAATAACGACTTATACTCAATGTTTTTATTTGTTATGAGCTTTAAAAAAACTAATAAGCAATTCATAAAAGAAACATTAAGGGGAACGAAATTATTAACGGTTTTTCAGAAGTTCTAGAATCGGTGTGACGACATTGATGTTTGATTTATGCATTGAAAAGGGCAATGGGAACATTATAATTTCAAAGACTATATTTTTTGGGAGACCGAATAACATAACTAAACTTAGATTTTTTTTTTTTTTTAATTGAGACTTTCGAAAAACGGATAAAGCAATGTTTCCGAATTTGATCAGAGGCACGTAGGATTTGCTTTTATGTTATTGATAAAAACATGTGCAAGTTAAAATTTGCTTTCATTTTGGAAGCATCCAAAACTTAGGAAATGTTTAGTGTTGTACAGAGAACTTCATGAAATTTTTTTATCGATGTCGGAGGTCTTAAGTTTGGTAGATAAACAGGGAATTGGTGTCGCAGGGCAAAAAAGCATCTTACTGGCATAAGCAACTAACTCAGAGACGCGGCTCCAAGGATTAGAGGATAACGGCAATTTTTACCGAGTTTGAAGGGTTTTGGGTGGAGTAGTCAAAATATCCTCGTCGTCACTGCACAGTAGCCCGACGCAAAAATTGTTGCAGAAAAAATGCAGTTTTTTCCTAAAAACGCCCCTTAAAAGTGGGCGGAGCTCAGAACTTAATATGGAGCAAACTTAGCAAATAGTTATATCTTTAATATTTGTCTTATAATGTTTTTCGATTTCAACTTTCAGAGAAATCGGGTTTTTAAAGATCTAACATGTGGGCATGGTCGAGCGGTCCAATTTTTGCTTTGTTACAGGTCTTAGGCCAATATTGCTCAGTACCAAAATTTTAGTTCCTGTGCTTTGTCTTACTTGACCAAAAGGCATTTGGAAATTAGAGGTTGTCTCACATTGAAGCCAGTAGTGGCCGTTGATGGATTGAGCCAATTTTCACACTGTGCAACAAAAGAACCAACATGTGTACCAAGTTTCAGCTCTCTAGCTTGATTTTGAAGACCTAAAACCTTCACACATACAGACGGACGGACGGACGGACATGGCTTAATCGATTCACATGTCGGTCTTGATTATATCTCTAAAAAGTTTTAAGGGTCTGCGGTGATTATTTCACTATATTGCAAACTATGCATTGAAATCAATATACCTTCGGTCGGGTATAAAAACAATGTTATGGAAAAGGGTTTGATGCCACGCCCCTTTTTTAAGGAAGAACATTCTTTACTGACAAGTTCTAAATACAATTAAATTTAATAGAAGCTAAAATCTAACAACCAATATTTATGACGCAATTCGGAGCTTGGCAGTGGTCAATTGGGTCGGGGTATCCAACGATTCGCCTAAGCGGATTGTAGCCCTCCCACTAGTTTTATTAAAAAGAAAAACGTCGGATCTTACACTGACTTTGAAATATTACTTCATACAAACCACCTTTTTTGGCAGCACTTAACCCATCCAGGTTATTTCGCTCTGCTAAAACCTAATAGAGGTTCAGGTTTGTTGGCTTTCGACAAGACTTATTAAGTAACTACAAAAAAGTACGAAAGCACATCACGAATTCGTGAGCTTGGCAACCTGTTGAACTCTTAACTTTCCATGCATAAGCTCTATCCTTCAACTGGAACCTTGGTTAGTTGCGACGTTTTGCTGCACCACATTGTTTCTCTATCAATATCTTCGATTTATTGCCAAAATTTGGTTAGAATGTCAAAAAAGGGCCATAAGTTCTGGGAACGATGCGTGGTGAATCGATAATTCCGGGTCTGTGTCCTCCACAACAGAGGGCCACGAGGCTTAAAATGTGTTTCCACCGCACTATAATCCGCGATTTAGACAAATCATTGTTAAATCTCGATATTTACCATAACATTTTTACTCTGCACATGTATTTTCAAATCGTCCCGTATAGAATACTACAGATGCAGACTGATCCAACGCAGTTTCGTCCAGCGAAAACCTAGGAAGCTAGCTCATCGGAGAACTTATTTACCAGTGTGATACCAGTGTGACATGGCGTCAAGTTCAGGAACTGTGAAACATAATGTTCTTGTTTTTCGTAGTTCGATGTCCTTCTGTGGTTGCTGGCATCCATTGGGCGACTCCCCAGGTTTCGGATAAGGGAACGTTCACCAGATATGGTGGTTAGCGGCATTTTTATCCGGGGCGGACCAAAGCAGGCAAAAAAAAAGAAAAACATATGAGACTGTCTGAAAGCGAGCGTTATCCTGGTAGACGTCTGCTTTGCACGTTAGCGTCGGCAGATCGGTAAGCCCCGTAGCTGGGTTGGTTAAAACTGCAGCTCCTGTCCTTGACTTCTCTTTCTTCCAGGACAACATTCAAATACCAGGCGGGCTGTAACTAAATATTCTACTGATGGTCATTGGCTTAGAATGTAAAGGCATAACACTTGCGGGAGCAAGTTTTAGCGTTTTTATACAAGATTTTTGTGTTCAGCCTTTGCCACGCAGTGTTTGTGTAAATCATCGGAGGCATACAAATATCCTTATAAAAAATTAGCAACTTATTATTGCTGCCCTATTTATTTCCATAATTTACTCTTCCTTTTACTGCATTTTTCATTGTGCGCTTATAAGATTCAAAGGACTGTTAGGCAGATAGGCAGAATCTTAACCAGATTCATTTACGTAGAGAATACAGGATAGTATCGTAGAAGTAAAAAATGTAGGTTTGTTGTCACTTATTTCATTGTTTGACCTCAAAGTCAAAAATTAAACCAGGTGTGTAACATGAGTCCCTCGATCACAATTCGTGTAACATATACCAACCACCTATGAAATTGTTGGTGTCGAATGTATTTCCATAAGATTGTTCACAGTTTATTTGGTTCTGTAGCCGACACCACTTGAATAGAGATTAATTTGTGCTCGATATTCTATTCTGATTTCCACTGTTGTTAAATACATACCCATCGTCATATAAAAACCGAAACTTAATATTCAGTGTGCCAAATTCTGAAGGAGCCACCTAAAAGATACTCAAATTAACGTAAAGTAGGTAATAAATATCACATCACAAGGGGTCTAACTTGAAAGGTGTTCTGCCATCGAATAGTGTGGAAGAATCGGTTATACCTATATAAAAGGGGTCGTGAGCATTGGGTATTATATTCACACAAGGGGCTTTTCTATATAAGCAATACGAACTTTTTTCTTCAAGTAAATATGATAAATCGGTTAAGGAGTCAATTCGTTTGATATATTATGTAAACTTGAACTGGGGTGTCCTGACTGACATACGAATAAAAGTTTTTCTTACAACATAAGGACTTTTTAGGGTATGTATGTACTTTTTAAGGGTTGAAATGTGAATTCAACGTTGAACGTCGCACTTTGTCGATCGCCATTTTTTATTTTTCCGAAAAGAAGCCGAAAGTCTGCAGTCTAAGGACCAGTTGAGGAGGATTACATGTGTGGTTCACACGTTCTCACGCAAGACTATTTTCATTGACTCAGCATTTTTAAATAGGAGTATAAAAATACATGCTTTGTTCTTGGAGGTGTTTAGAGGGTCTGATATCTGTTCAACTAACTTAATTTAGGTCCTATTTGCACAAAACAGTCGCCATCGACTGTTCAAAAAAACATTGGGTCTTATGGAGCGACAGACGACGACTGCTGTTGCTTGTGAAAGGACTCTGGTATGTCTAATGTCTATGTACCGGCTTAAGTGTCAACAAAGAAGAAAAACGAGGTGGAAAAATTGACATTAGGTGTTCAATCTCTCGGCTCTGTTGAAAATAAGACTGATTACTATACCCACACGTAGGTACTCGTATCTTGATTTACATCTTTGCCGCCTTTCTTCATCCATTATATCCATTTTCGAACTTCAACATTTTCTCAAAAAAAGTTAATCAAGAATAAACCAACGCACGATACCCACTAAAGACGATCTTGTCGTCCTACCCAACCACGCAACCTTCATAAGAACGGAAGGACAAATTATTTCCATTTGCCTTATGTCCGATGAAGTAAAGTTTTGCTGTCAATTCGAATGCATTACAATCAGTTTTCCACGACTACGTGGTTCAATTAAAGACAGGCGACTTAAATCAATTTATACCAGCCCCCAGTAAAGCCCCTTATCCTTATACATAACAACTTGGTCCCTTCGTTTGGCTTTCGTTTCGGTTTATTTACAGGTAGCATGCACGTCTCTAAATCACTTTAGTTTCATTTTTGCTCTTGCCACATTACTGGGTGGGAGACGGGGACGTAAGTGTACCTACACACAAAGCCGGAAAAAAAAACTATAACCACTCTTATTGATGATATCCTCTTAAGTCAGCCATAAAAAGGAGACACGTTCACCTCATTGCAATGAAATGAAATGAGAACAAAATAAATACAAGTCATGTTACATTGGGCGGAGTACCTTGAGGTATACAAGAGGAACTATCAAGGTGTATTGCTATGCTACCCACTCAACTACACCGTATTGATGTCCTGTGGGACAACTTTGTCTTCGAGTTTGCCGCCACAATAAATTTAACAAGTTATGCTAAGGAATAAAAGACAAACTCAAGTGGCTTAATATTCACCGAGGACGTGATAGGTTGAAGTATTAATTCTTAAGGCGAATCATGTACATAGATATCGCTCTTATCAGAAGCTATCTACTTGTGTTCTTTTTTTTTTGTAGACGGAAAAAATGATGCAAGAGTTTGTGTCGTGACAAGAGTTTTGGTTGGTGTTCTTGTACTGAACTTTTCTATTGCTGAGAAGTTTGTTGACTTCATTTGAAACCAAGATTTTTTTTTTAATTGGTAATATAAGCATACCCCCCTAGATTAATCCTTGTGCGAAACGTGGTGCCCAACGTGGGGCTATCATAATTTGAGCTCCTGTTAGTGCAAAGCAGAGATTAGCATGCGATCGAAATTTTGCGACCTAACATCTACCCGCAAAAAATGCCGTGTCAGTGTGTACGCTTACTGCAAGCTGTGCGATCAGTGTGCTTACCATACCCTCTACATTTAAGTCATACTCATTTATATGCTTGCCTATTAAATAGACTACGCGTGTTCATAAGCTAGACGGTGGAAGTTAAGACCTTCACCGCATTTGAATATGATAAGCACCATGTGAAGAAAACCTAAGTGGTGTGCTAGCATAATTTAAAAATGTGTTAACACATGATTTTTATTATATGATAAACACCGCAAATTAATTGCGTTCACACTCCACTAGCTTACAGATGGCTGGGAGGAAATGTGGAAGTCTCGTTTTCCTATATTGGAATATTGGAATGATATACTAATTGCTGCACACTTTAACTTTGTTAAATCTCGTGTTTTTGGCTGGTTTGAATAAATGAGCAATTTGCGGTGTTTGCGGTATGTGTCCTGTTTAAATGCGGTGGCGGTGTAAAAGTACTCAAACGCCGCAAAATGCTTTAACTTCTATGACCGCATAAATGCAAGTCATTACGAGGTTACAATTAATGCGATGGGGATACATTTTGTGCGTGGGATCGATGAGTCTACTTCATTAGTAGAGAAAATAGAGTGTACAAAATGCAGGCATTAATTATTGCGGGGTACCGTTGCAGATCTCTGATACAAAAACGACTAAATTCCAAATCCTATGGAGAATTTGAAAATTGTTTTGTTAAGGTTGATGGTCCTGGTCATATTGGTTTGGTGTATTATAATGAACGGGCCATTTTTTTCATACACCACTGCGCTAAAGCAACTGAAACAATTCAAAGCAGTGAACTTTGAGAAGCCCCCCACTTAAGAGGTTATCTCAAAAGTTTTTCTAAAGCTGAATAAGATGATTAATCAAGACATTAGCTCCTGAACACAAAAATATCTAACAAGAAAATTGCAGAAGACAACAGAAGATTTTATCAGAGCGCCTTCTGGCCTTATCCATAAATCATTAGAATGGTGCCCAACGTGGGGCTTATGTAAACGAAAAGGGACTTAATAAACACAGGTTTTAGCATTTTTAGGGTGAGTGTCTAATGAGCTAGTGAGTATTACCTGTAGCAGACTTTTGGCAACCATAAAGGTCATAATGTCACCTTGTCAATTGAGTAAAGAGTCGGAAAAAGTTTTGCAGGCATCACACCTTTTTTCTTAAAAATATGTCTCACTATTACGTGACAGGACTTGACTCGTTAACTTGATTTCCTTGACTCGTAAGTATTCAGCACATTGCTCATATTTTCACCTCTTCTATAAAATATAAAAATGGTGCCCAACGTGGGGCGGAGCTTTTGAAGTCTTAAATTACAACTTACAACAAAATCTTAAAATAACACATTCACGTCAACAAGTCTTAAATTGCAACTTCACTCTCGAATTTTAATTAACTAACTAACGAGTCCTGATTAAATTTAACGTGGTTCACAATAAACAATTCGAAAAACATTAAGTCCTTGAATTTAAAATCTTGCGTTAGAATTTAAAATCTCACTTTTGAAAGAAAGTTATCACTTCAAATCTCGTTTCTACTGCCTTAAAATCCCAGCTTATTTCGTACCACATTTCGGCACATTTAAAACAACAGTCACATATCAATATGTTAAAAATCTCTTTCCAAAAAAAGGACTTTGAAAGCATCACTTAAAAAAAAAGTTTCAATAATTGAAACCTTTTCATTGAAAGCCATACAGTTTTAATCTGTTCTTCAGTTGGATTCCCATTTTCATTTCCTTAAAAAAAAAGAAGAAAAAAAGAAAAACCCACACATCACGGCAATGATCAGCAGAGTCATCAGGACAAACATTCAAGTGACCTGAATTTTTTTTTTTGTGCAGATATTTGAATGTCCCGTCCCCCAACCACGGCCGCGCGCCGCCGCCTGTTGTATGCACTTGTCAAGGGTTATTTTGACTGCAATAACTATAAGCTTAAGTATATACCTTCGGGTTACCGTGTTGTGTGTTGGATTCGTATATGTATTTTTATTTTGGAGGACACAAATTTGTTTGGTTTCCTGCCTGGTGCGCTAGGATATTTGGCAGTCTCTTATTTTTTGGTTTCATCTCTATCTTCTTTTTTTTTCTGGAACTCGAGGTTTGGCTTAATGCCTGGTTAAATTTAAACAAACATGCAGTGCATACGTTTGGCTTGGCTATGAATGTCAGTTCGTTATTGTAGTTATCTCTAGTTTTCTGCTTCGCTTAATGTTCCCTTTTTTTTCGTATGCATTTTCATATGCTGACTTGATTTTCGTATTCATTATCCTTTTTTGGATAATGAGTGCATTTTCATTGTCTAGGTGGAGAGGACTTAAACTGACGTGCCATTCAGAGATTGAATGTGACATTGCAGGTGAAGCTAAGTCTTTTGGCATTCGTCTGAACGTCTGAGTGGTTATTCGGTTTGTTTTAGAGAAACTTCAGCGTGTGCCTATATCATACAGGATAAAAAGAGGATCTCATTATTATGAAGCATAGAACAAAAAAAGTTAATAAAATAGAAGAGAGTTTACTTTTTAAACTATGCTTTTAAGTTTCCATGCTGGGCCTTAAAATTAAATTCTAAGGAATCTTAAAGAAAGAATTAATTTCTTACAAATTTTGATAATGCTCTTACTCAGGATATGGTGTGATTACAAATTTCGATGTAGACATATGCTAATTTGTGATCTATTTCCACATGGGCTGTGTTGACCTCAGAGTTTAATGGCTTTACTTTCCGTAGTGAAGTCTAACCGAGGCTAAAAGACTAACTGAGGCGCTATCTACTTATGCATGCATACCAAAAAAAAAAAAACTATTTGAAGTATACAGTGTTTCAACTTCGGCAAAATTGACCCTCTGGTGTTGGCTTGTAGTTGTGCTAAGTTAACTTTTTTCATGCCCACTGATAACAAAGTTAAGAGTTCCCGGATGACGTTTTGAATCTATAATTGATCGCCTAATTCTTTACCACTACTTCGCAGATAAAATTGCATTTAAGTCACTGTAGATTCAATCTTATGAAATATAAAAGGAAAAGCTGGGAGATTGAGGATTTGAAATAATTTTCCGAGTCCCTTAAGACAACGCATGCCAGTATCAACTCTTTGACACATCGGCTGCAAAAGAAACCTTCGAAAAAGTGTGCCTCTGGTTTTGGCTTCAAATTGCTTTTGGATTATCTTTCGTGGACAAACTTTATTTTAATTCTAGGCGGCGCGGCAAGCTTAATCTATTACATATTTACTCCATTGCATTTATTTTCTTAAAATTTTAACCTTATTAATAGCCAAGTCGAAAATTATTATACAGCATAACATGTATGATGTGTGTGGGGTAATATTTAAAAAGTTTCCAATAAATGAGAAGAGCATTCTTAACTCCATTTGGTATTTCACAACGGGCGTGACGGTTTGATCGGCAGTTGGGCGCCTGTCACGCCATGGCCAAAACTCAAGCTTCACACGATCACGCGCAAAACTTAAAGAAAAGTCAGCAAAAATTGTCTTTGAAGCGTATAGCTTAACGAGTCTTCGGTTGAATTCAATCAAAAGATGTCAAAATCGGCGTGACACTTGAAAAGCTCATTCTTTCGAAATGTGGTGGAACTCGCACCTACTTAATCAAACAGGCTTTATCTTCTTGACCATCCACTCTGAAATAGTTTTCGCACTACGACAGAGTGGTGTCGTTTTTCCTTTCCCCTAGGGGCTGGGCTGTCGTTTCGATAATTTTTCGGGCACCCAATTTCTGCTAACAGAGTAAGTAGTACCTACCTTTCGATTTAAGGTTTAGCGTTTTTTTTTTCAGCAACATTTTGCTATTCTAATTTGCGAAAAAGTTTAAATATTTTCCAAAATTAAAAAAAAAACACCAATAATACCTAAAATCTTGTGATTTTTTTATAATTTTAGCGCGAAAACGCGTTTGATTTGCTTAGAACTTAGATTTGGTTAGCCTCTGAGCTTTCCTTTTTTAATAAAGGCGTAGCTTTTTTAATAAGTACGATATGAAAACGAATAACTTGCTCATATAACGCTTCTCGCCTTTAGTTGTGTCCTTTATCGGCAGTTTGTTGAGTGTCCTACAGTCTTCATTAATCTTCTTATAGCTATAGACGTTTCCGTATAACTTCTGAGGGAAGTACAAAACGAGGTTCGAGTAAGTTAAGTAGGACGAACAACCTATATAGGTAGTACAAAACTACTGTTGTAGTACAAACGACAGACTGCCAGGTGGGAACGGCTTTTTTTTTCCATCGGCTTCCTGCGTGTGCGCCTGTTTATATTAACGTTAGTCTTTATTCGAAAAAGGCACATGTGCTTGTGCATCTCCTTCTCTCTCTTTATGCTTTGCAAGACGTCTTCCATAACAAAGAGATGTTCTAATTGAGGTTGCTGAATATCATCCTCTGGGCGACATTTTCTGGGGGCATGCAGCCTATCTCCGACTCAAGTATTGTCTAATGCACTGCCCATCTGCTGCAGTCGAAGAAGGTAAGGTACTGGGCGTCGCCTTTCTCGGACTCGACACACTAGCACGGTTGCGCTGTCTTTTCCTCCCGTTCTGTTGAAGTATTTGTTGATTATTGCTTCGTAAATGGGTTCACCTCCCCGCGTTTCCGTTCCATTCATACTGCAACCTCTCTTACCAATGTCGCTGTCCATCTTCCCCTTATTTCCGTGCTGTTTTTCCTTCTGGCCACTTCCTGTGACTCTGCTGTTGCCACATCAGCCCCTAGTTCCCTTTTGTTCACGTAAACAAAGATCCTTGTTGCTGCTAAAGGATATTTCGGGATCACTCCTGAAGAGTTGGTCACTCACAAGAAGAGTTGGTTATGAGTCATTGTATGACACAGTGCGGTAGGCAGGAGCTTGTGACACCATTTTCTTCAACTGCGGCAATTTTTCCCAAAACTTCTCTATAGGTTGAGAGCGTCAGCCCATATCGTAAATCCTTATCAGAGGAAGGAGGGCGTAATTGATATGAGTAGCTTTTGCTTGTCATAAATAGACCTTCAATATTTGTCATGACCTCACTAAATGACGTCTTTAATTTTACCGCACGGTCTGATGCCGATTTAATGCGGGTACAGTGGTTCGCTTGCGGTCCAGTTTCAGGTTCAGTACCTTATTAACGCTTCTTAGGCTCTCTGTGTTGGGATCCTTATACTGGCTGGAAGTACCTAATATCTCCGCCTTCTCTTTGTCAAGTCTTATGATCTGACAACCACTCCTTTACTCGTCTCATAACGCAGTTTTGTTTTCCCTGAACGTCTTCTTCTTAAGATAATAACTGCGCCTGTGTCATCTGCGAAATGTGAGTCCTATGAGGAAAGTATTGTCCACCTGGAAAATTTTATCGTAGAAGTTATTCCACAGGGCCAGGCTAAATATTGAGCCTTGTCCTGCACTTGTGGTAGTTCTCGCCGAGCGGTCTTCTTACGATAGTTCCCGCGGCGCTCTTCTGACGGTGTCGTATACTTATTTCTGATCCTTAAGGTAGTCTCCTGGTAGCCTTAATAAATGTAAGTATTGTCTGTAAGTCTTGTTCTATTAAAAATGCGGTCTAAAGCTTTCCAAAGGATTCGGTGTTTGTTTAAAAAGTTTGTCCTATATTTTTCGGATCTGCAAAAATTTTAAAAATTGATGAGACGAGACCGGGTCATGTGTCTTTATTCTGCTTTTAAAAATTCTGACTAAAGAAAAAGGGTTCTGCTGCGTATACTGCTTTTTGCTTTTTCTAAGTAAAGCAAAGTTAAAAAAGAATCAGGCTCTATACCTACAAATCTTACTGTAAAAGTGGCATTCCCAGAATTTTGAGAAGCAGATTTTTTCAAACTTAATTTTTTAAGAAAAAATTTGACCTCAACCCTGTTAAGATACCTTAAAGTGTTCAAATAGGACACAGAGTTTTAAACCAGGCTGCTGGCAAGTGATGTCCTGCTTCTTTTTATCGCAAACAGGATCCGATAGACAAAGCCGGGTAAAAAAGTTAAATGTATTATTTTCTTGCAAAAAAATAAGCCTACACTTTTTTAGGCTTATTTGCCAAATACGTGTAACGCATGTTGCCTTATACCAAAGTACGTGTTTAGATACCTTTTAGGTGCCTATTCGGTACTTCCTCCGAGTCCGTCATCCTAAGTCATCCTAAATTCTTAGGCCCTCAATCACAATGCATTTACCTTTCGGCTGCGATTTTCGTTTTCTTAATTCTTAAGTGCTTCAGCTTGGGGTGATTCAGAAAGGCATCAGTCAAAATGTATTTTCAATTAGCCCAGTTCGCGACTACCTTCCTAAGGAAGAGATCTATCCACGTTTTGGGCCTACCTAAAACCTATCTTTGCTGCCCTCTGAGTTTAATTGACTGTGGCTTAAGCGTTTGTGTGCATTCACTCCAAATGCTACATCCATTTCAGACATTGGATGCACAGTTTTATGACTAGATCGGAATACATTGCGATTTTTGGGACCAGAAGACTTTACGAGAGCTCGGTTTGGAACCCTTGATTCGCTACCCAGCAAAGGGACCCTGAGCTAGAGACCAGGACAAACTAACCCCTTTTTGTCAGTAAAAATAATAAATGGGGCTTGGCTTGTGGCCAGTAAAAAAGGACTCGGTCTTGATGTGACCAGTGATTGGGACTCATTTTTGTGATTAGTAAATGAGTATCGGTTTTCTGACCAGTGAATACACAAAAGGAAATGAAGTCAATGCAATCGAGCTTAAGTCGCCAAAAGGACCTGGCTTAGGAGCGGCAAATATATCTCAGTCTTGCATCAAGAAGCAGTATCGGTTTTTTAATCAGTAAACGAATTTGGTTTTATAACCATAAATAGAGAAAAATGGGGCTCAGATTTTCAAAAAATCTGAGCCCCAAAAACTCAGTCTTTCAAAAAAAAAAAATATATACATATGTATATCCTTAAGCAATGCAAACTACAGAGGCATTTACTCTTGGCATCAGTAAATGGGACTCGCATACTCGTCTTGATAATCAGTATCTACAACCAGAAATTGGGACTAGTACCGGCCCGGCAGCCGAAACAGTAGGTACACAATTCCAGGACCACTTAAGTGATCTAGATTGTCTGTACAGCAAACAGGCTCGGCATTGAAAAGCCAATTAAATGTGGCTTTCTACTTGAGTTTATTGTGCTCCTCCCTAAAAGTTGTGTCACTGGTAGTCAAAACAGAAATGGGATATTTCCAATCGGATATTTCCAATAATGTCCAGTAATATTATATCTCTGCCACAGTCGGGACTTGAACCTTGTCAAAAATTTGATGACAGATGCATCCATTTCACCTTTTGCAAGTGTCACTCCGAAAAAAAACGAATGTGTAAAGTGCAAAACAATTGGGGCTTAATATGAGACTAAGGGTCACCGCGCTTGTACGAGATACACCAATCTAGTACCCAAAAATTCGTCATCCTCGTCCTCAGTATCAATCAAAACGAATCGCAAAAAAGAGCACGCGTGGCGCCACTCCGTATAAAAAGCAAATTCTTCCATATGCTTCGATAGCTCACACCATCTGACAAGGTCGCGACACTAATTACTCTCAATTCGAATGGTATCTCCTGTTGATGCAAAAGAAATGCAACTTCATGCATTTTGAAAAAGTATCGCCCAGATATCAACTGTATCTTTTATTTATATTTTCATCGCATCCGCGGATCGCTTTGCTCATTTATATTTCAAGTGATTTCGTTTTATCGCCAAGCCGAGCAGTACCGTATGTACCGAGTGCTGCAAAATATTCGAGGAATTTTTGGTGTCACGACAGGGCAAACACTGAATTACACATTTCTTGTTCACTTACGGTTTTTATTATTTCTCCTTTTAATTGAAAGTATCTCTCACATAGGTTGGTTGGGTGGATATTTTTAAAACGACACGACGGCATCTGAATGAATGAATGAAAGACAGCAAGTGCGTATCGCGCACTTAAATGCACATCCACAACGGAGACGCGACAACGACAACGCGACGATGAAGATGATGATGGCGATGATGATGATGGGGAAGCTGCATATTGCAGACATAAATAGACCATCGTCGACTGTGACTGTGAGTGAAGAAAAAAAAAAATGTTGCATCGTCAAAATGTGTACTTCTCCCTGCAGATGGCGTACGTGTGTGTGTGTGTGTGTGTCTTTTCAGACGATATTATTTATCTTTTCTTGTTTTGGCAACGACCAGACGATTATGATCGATGGAGCTAAATTTAGAAAATTCGTCATTAGATACACAATCGACATTTGTTTCTGTTTGTCAGCCAGAAACCAGCCGCAGCGTGGACATGTGGTGAAATGGTTTGCTGCAATCAAGAATCCCCGCATCAGCGAACGGGGACTGCTCGGGCTAATTTGGCTTTTTAACGCGCCAACGGTTGACGTAACGTTTCATCCGAATCAGAAAGTTTGTGGTCGAATCTTAATTGCATTTCGTGGCAATCAGCCTTTCTGTTCCGAAAAAGAAAACTGAACCAAATTATATATTTTAATTGATGACACATAATTAAATTTCGCCAGGTGTTTGTGTGATTTTTGTGGCGCGTCCGTGAAGGTGATATGTTGCATATTGTCAAGTGTCAGTGTACCTACCCACCTTAACTTTTTCGCACAGGAAAACATACGTAAGTGGAAAATGTAGTGATTATTAATACTTTGGCATTTGTGCCACATTGTGCGGATTATTTATATCAAGAGTTGCTGTTTTTATTGTATTCCTGTCGCCACTCTTCATTTTGATTTAGGATGGCAATTTTTTTTTGGCCACTAGGCATATATGTGACGCAATTGATGTATGGTGCTGTCGGTATAAAATAATCACAATCCAATTGGTAATTGGTAATATGTAGTTGAAAAGTAGAAAATTTAACTAGAAGGATACATCTGCATCGGCCATGTTTACCTATGAACAAGCTTATGCTTTTTCCTACTTGGTACAAGGCTCATACCTGCCTAACAAATCAATTTCTGCGTAACTGAGTTGCATGAGAACTAGACTATCACACGACATAATAACGAATATACAACAAAGTAAAATGAGCAATTGACATTTGAACTACATTTGATTGATAGCAATTTGTCCCATTATAGCACCGTACCACGATACAGTGCACGAGTACTGTCTGGAGATTTTGCTGCAAGGCGACATTAACTATAAGGAATCAGGAAAAATCAACATTCTCTCAAAACGAATAAATGCTGTCACGCATAGGCGTGATAGTATTCTTGATAGTATAGATTTTTTAAGCAAACAGTAATCCTTGCTTTGATTTAAGTACCTTGCACTGTGATAACTTCGTCGCAGCTAATAGTTTGGGGGACTTTCTATATTTCTACCACACCTTGAAAACTGAAGTCCATACTCCTCCAATAACGCAGAAAACTGATGTCAGAGCTTCCTACGTTTCGTTTCTGAGGAAGCTTCTGTTTTTGAGAAGCGCCTTGCAAAACTATAATATGTTCTCTGAACGCATGTTCAAAAAGAACCAACATCCTTCAGTTCAGACCGAGATCGATGCCAAAGATACGTCGTGTCTAAATTAATCTTCACAGAAACCATAAACGGAGAGATAACAACGTTTCCCTCTACTGAATACTTGACCATCACACTTTTAGGGAGTATTTCTGCCATCGATGTGAAGGTAGGGTACCTAGCCCTTACATAATTTCGTATACTGTATAGTTATGTATACCTTCCCAAGTTAAAAGCTGGAGGCACAATAGAACCAAAGGCCGAAGTGCAATGTACCTCCCTAACAAACAATCCTGTTTAAATTTTGTACATAAAGTGTACAGACAACTAGGCAACCTTTAAGCGCCAGAAGTGGGTGTAGTTTGGTGCAGATGGTGATACCTTGGACTGACAATCGGAAAGTCCCAGACAAAATTCCTGAGGTGGTCAAATTGCGTGAGAGAATTTTACTGGTCACCGGTAGCTTAATTGGTTTAAGCAGTAGGTACCCGCAATCGTGCTCTGCCGGTGAGCCCAAATCGGATTTCTCATTTTGCACTGCACTGCAATTTCATCCTCTGATATATCAACTCCACTATAGAGAGTAATAAGTCTGAAGTAAAAACTGAGATCTTTGCTTTCACTCTAATCTCAGCTTCCCTGATGACCGGCCGGCGCAGTTCCTTCACTTTTGATCCAGCTTGGCCAATTCTACAGGCCAACTCAGTATCACTCCTTCCCTCTTTCGTGAGAAAGACCGAAATACTTAAACTGCTCTACATGTTTCAATGGGACTCCATTTACACTGCAAAGGAGTTCGGGAAACAACCAGCACTTCGGATTTGCTCACGATGCCAGGATAGCTAAATCATCTGCGAAAAGCAGATGTTTTATCCTGACGCCAGCCATTTCGAAAGATTCCTTACCAAGACTGCGTTCACCATCCAGTCCATATATGCTATGAAAAAGAGAGGCGATAGGACACAGCCCTGGCGAAGGCCAGCGCACACATCAAACGGCTGGGATCTGACGCCATTTATTCGAACACAGCTGCTGCAGTTCCCATTCAAAGACTGAATGGCTCTCACAAGAGGCCCACTTGTTGCACAGTCTCGAGGAATCCAGTCATAGGCCTTTTCCAAATCTTTAAGGTGGTGAGGATAATGGTTTTGCCGTTTTTGCGGAGTGAAAAAGTGTCAATTTTCGTCAACTGTGTGGCACGTGGTGCAGTGCTGTTCGAGCTGCAGTCGCGTTCAACCATATAACAAAATTTCACCCAAATGGACCCTTTTTTTTATTGTCTTCTGTTTTCTGTCTTCTGTTTAAATAATTGTATTTTCATCTGATAAGGGAACAACCTAGCTGGATATATCTACCCAAGTCAGACTTGCCTTACCTCACATTACTTAGAGACTTGCGGTGTACTTCGCATCATCTCCTTATTTTGACATTCTAAGCAGGCAAGTAGCTGCAACCACGACTACTCGCCTCTAAACAACCTCTAAGTGTTTAGGTAGTGAGATAGACTACTCTGATATTCTTAAGACATCCAGAATCCCTTTTATAAGCATTTACTTCACAATACCCCAACTGCAGCTTGATAACCACTTTCCCTAGCCCCTAGATCTACTGTGGATGGTTCACAAAATAACGATGTGGTCTATGAAAGCGTTGTCGCAGATAGACTTAATCTCAGTCCAGGTTTACGAATAACGCCATATCCACCAAGCATATACCAATCTTTTCTGACAGTCAGTCTTAAACTCTAAAGTAGCCCTGGCTGTCGATCGTCTTTTAAGGAAACTATGGAGGAGTTCAACATTTACATGTGGTGGGCCGCTGGACAGTATGATTTCCAAGAAAGACTGCTGAACTTGTCAAACTTGGAACTGCTCTCTCAATATTGCCTAAAAAAGAGTACCCAAAAATACCAATTGGAATAGTATGTCACAAAAGTTGTCGGAGAAATTCGAATTTCTCCAGGAAAAACGCTAACAAACTTTTCAAGCTTGGAGCAATTACTTTAAGAATTTTTTCTAAGAAAGGATCCTAAGGTTCCAATTTCAATTTAAAATCTTTTAGGCAGCAATTTCTGTATGCAAATTCACAATTAAACTGTATGCAACAGAAATGACAAGATGAAGAGGTGGTAATTCTTTTCTGGTGGCGAAATAGATTTGGCCAAATTTGCATCTTAAACGCTCTAAGCTAAGAGTTTGGTCGTCTTTACTACATCAGTATCATTATTCAGGAACTTGTTTGACAAGTTAACATGCAAGACGATGCACGTGGTGCTTTCTTAATTCTATTTAGCAGGAGCTGAATAAATGAGGAAGAAGAACAGGCTACCTTCCATCTTCTCTGCACATGCCCCATGCTCTCTCTGAAACGTTTACTTAATTGAATATTAGAGTCAGATTAACCTAATCTAATAACGCAAATGATGACTGCACACAACTTAAATTTTGTGTTATTCTTTAGTGCAAGTGGCAGCTCTGAAACTTGACTGTTTTCGAGAAGAACACTATGCAAAAGAAGAACATTGTGAGAAAATATTGGACGTATGCAAAAATCTACGCCGACACCACTCGAAAATTGAAAAAATTTAGATTCGAAAAGTGCTTCCAATGTCCTTAATTTAAAGAGTCGATTGAAAATCGATCGACGAAAATCTCCACGCTCAAAACTACAAAGTTAAGGTAATTCGGGAAATCAAATCAGCAACCAATGCAAAGGCTCGTTTAGTTTTCACTGATAAAGGGTTTTTCCATATAAACGGTTTCGTAAATAAACAAAATTGTCGAATTTCGGGATGAGAAAATCAATGAGAATGCATCCATAGAACAACTGTCCGCTGCCGATTTGGTGAGGCGGTGCGGCGTGATTGCGGCTAAGCCTTTTGTAAGGACGACGGAATAGCAATGTTTTCTTTGTTTACAGGCTTATGAAAACAGAGTTCTTTACACCTAAACCGGATTCCCTAAATAGTGATAAATTCAGCAGGACAGCCCAACCTATCGCACAGCGCATAAAAAATCAAGTATAGTTACAACTACGGTCTCCACATCAACTTTTCGAACCATCTTCCAAATCATCTATGACGATTTTAGAGATCTCTGAATTTAGTGAACCTAATAAAATGGTTTCAAAAAATTCTTTAAACGAATAGCATGTTCAAACGAATTTCTTCAGCCTTAGACAAAATACCGAATATTCGATCATAAGCGTTGACGAAAAATTAGACCACAGTTCGGGTGAACTTAGTTCGAAGAATCAGCGCATCCGATTAAACCATTCAACTGAAACTCCTTAATATTAAGCACCAAATATATTTTCTTATCGATCCATTTTGCTCTTGTTCTTTCCCGAGAAGTCCACGAATTAGAACGAGTCTATCTATTATATCTTTCTCGGTATATTATACATTTTGGTTTACCTTAATCATGGGCTTTCACGAAAAAAGGCTTTTTTTCCTAAATTTAGGAAATACTTACTAAATTGAAAAGCAAGTACCTTGCGATGTTACTAACTATTCTGTACTCCAATTTTTGCTTACGTATTCCACCGGATAATAACTGAATATTCGGTAATTGGCCGAATAAAAACTAAACACTCGGTATTCGGCCGAATAAAATTCAGTATTCGGCCAAATAACAACTTAATATTCGGTACATTCGACCGAATAGCATAATTTAGGGTGACTACTGAAAAAATTGGTTTCAATGCTATTTCCTTTCTTTTTATTGCATAGAAACTAGCTTCAAATGTGTATTGTGCTGTCCTGTTGCCCATCTTTAACGAAGGGAATTCTGCGGCTCCTCGAAATTCAATCTTTATGTTATAATGAAAGACTACAGAAAGTATTGTTACTTTTAATGAAAAAAAATTCTGTCATTATCTCAAAGGCATATGTGCATGACATATCTAAGGACTTTATCTGTCGTGTACAAATGCACAATGTCAAAATGTATGACAGCACAAATACACTAAATCTATCAAACTACCTATACCTACGTGTTTTACCTTGATTTATGTACCAATGTCATTCCGACTCGAAAACTACATCCTTTTCAAAACGCAAATTGTAAACTCCTACCTGTCTAGATGCCCCCCAGCAAAAGCGTCTCAACTCGCAGCAAGTGCATTTATGCGGGGGTACAAACCTTCCACCCAAAAAAAAAAACAAACTTTCCTCAAGGATTCACTTTAGATCGTGTGACTACTTCCACTCTACTTATCAACCCAACCGATATGGCTTATCTCATACGGTCGCGTACTTTTCGCATTTATTATATTTCAACATAAATCATTCACTCGTGTACAACATTATCCGTTTTCACGCTACTCACAAGAACCATCACCACCACCACAGACGTAGCCACCGTGCGTTCGTATCGTGCCGCCTTCTTAAGTGTTACCACCCCCCTGGCTATGCATTTGCACACATGATCCTTCCGTAAGATTGCTCCGACTATACTTCTGCAACGCAGTGTGAAATATGAACAAAAAAAATGAATAAAGCCGAAGAAGAAAAATTGATAAAACAACTGAACTTTCCAAGGATAAAGTGTCCCTTAGTGCTGCAGAATACCCAGGAACTCATACATACATATGTTCATATAACATGAGCTTCTGCCGCTCGTTTCTTCCTTCGTTTTCTTTTTTTTCTGTGCCGCTATCAGTGGATATCCTGCGAAAGTATTCCAAGCGTTAAATTGGCATCAGACGCTTTTCTTGTTATCATGTCTCGGGTGAGTTCCAAGGGAGTATGTATCCTTTTTTCGCTTTTCTTGATTTATTTTCGCAGGAGCAAGCTCCTGCGTTGTGCTCGTCCTTTGTGGGCGTGTGTAAAGTGTATTCGGTGGATGATTTCTTCGCTCGCTCCACTATAAAGTTGCTTTTCTTAATTTTGTTGTCCTTGTTGCAGACTATAGTACACTCTGCTGGAATGCATATGAGGGTAAGACAAGGATTCCTTTTGCTTGCTAGAACCGAACCATCTCCAGTCGGCGCGCGGGCGGTGGCAGTCTAGTGTGATGTTATGTGTCACATGAAGTTTTTCCATATGTGTCCTGGCGGTGTCAAGTCAATCTGTTTCGCCGTAATGGAAGGAACATTCTAACTTGATGCAAATTGCAAATGCGTTCTGCATTTTTGTTTTCTCCTCGTCTTTTTTTTGTGTTCCACATCCAGGACGAAGAAATGTACAAAATGTATACTTTTGGAATTTTCGTCAGTGACAGAAAAAAATTAGATTAGATTCACTCGTGAAAAGGAGGGAAGTTGTTCAGTTCAGATGGGATGGCTCTTTTTTTTCTAGATGTTGAAACACTCATTACTGTTGACTTGGGTAGTTGTAAAGTTCCTTTTGTGTCCAAAATGAAAGTTTCGCGAGGATGTTTTTTTTTTTTTTGGGTGGTAGAAAAATATGGAATTGTTTTTTCTTTTCTTAATACTACGTTGCGGCAAAATTTCGAAAAGAATATTAAGGATGACAGAATTGTCTTGCTGTTTTTACAGCTGAAAATTTTTTGGTCGAGGGGAGAAGTAAGGAAGAAAATGGAAATTGCTTCAAACTCTCTGACACGAATTTTCAATGTTGTCGAATGAATCGCATTCTTCGGGAAGTTTTGAAAAGTCCATGACAGTGTAACGTAAATTTGTTTTCAAAGCGATGATGATGATGATGGTGCTGTCGATTTAAGTTTGTTTAATGAAACGTGTTTGACCCTCAAAAAACAACTTTGGGGTTTAACGTTGTAACTATTTCAAGTTTTAAGTGATGCACCGCTTGTCATTGGTAAAGTTGGTGGTAACTGAAATTGCATTTAATTTTTTACTATTTTCATCTTCAATTTACAAAGGCGAGTTTGCGATCCGATCAAGGATTTTAGCTCTTGTTCTGCTTATATGGCTGTAGGATAAACCTAGTTTATTTATAGGGTCCTTATTTTGTACGACTGTTCTTGGAAGACATTGGTGATCCTGATCATTATGAACCAAAAACTGTATTATTATTATTTTCAAATGCTGCTTCCAAAATTTTACTAATTCTTTTTTTCTTCTTTACAGGTAAACATTTCTAAATGTATTGGGCCGTAAGTAAAAGATTTTTTGTCACCAACAATGCATTCCCTTGCTAAAGTGATCCTCATACAAGTATACGTTTTATTAAATAAAATTTCTTTATAATTTTATTAAAATAATTAAAATGTTCTCACTGTAAAACGCGTGCCACCTTAGTTCTTCTGCTGATTTTAATCAATTCTCGATTTTGGGCTCCGTCCGTGGTGATGTTGTTTGTGTGTCTGATTTCTTTGCTCGATGTCCCGGGCCCAAATCGATAACTCATATGACCCCCAATGACCTAAACCATAACACAGTATTTTTTTTAATCTTGACTGGTTGAATTCGAAGACTTTTTGTCTACAACCGAGTTAATAATTTACTTTAAATAAATCATTACTCATGGGACGTCTCCTTACTTTGTCATTTCTGGCAACAGAAATTTTTTTCTACCTGTTTCGCGGAAACGACACAATTTTCAACCCTCCCAGGCGTTTAATTTAAATAAATCTTGTTATCAGAAATCCCTAACTTTTTTAATGGCTGTAACTAGCCAACAACGAAACAATATTGGCATTGGAAAGTAGCCTTGTGGGATCCCATGCTGAAGCCAAAAATCGACACGAAAATTTTTATGTTCACCCACAAGAACAGATAACTTCCGTAAAGTAATAGAAAAGTAGTTTAAGAACGTAAAAGAGAGCAAAAGACGTCTACAAGCCGGGGAGAAATGAGGTCATTCAGGTGTCATTCACAGCCAGACCATACCCATTAATTTTTTCCTTTTCGTGAGCAGCAACAATGAATTAATTTTTGACAGACATCAGTGCAGCGTTTTGTTAAAATTTGACGAAATGCCACTCGAAAGCCTGAAACACCACCCTTTCTCTCCCTTATCTCTCTCTCCCTTATCTCTCTCTCTCCTTTGTCTCTCTCTCTCCCTCCCTCTCTCTCTCTAAAGAAGGTTAGGTCGGGTGGCTGTCCCCCCTCTAGGCAGGGACAGACTTAGACCTTAGGAGGTCCATTGTTATACCTCTTTGTAGGACCGGAGTTACAAGAAGGGTCGAGGCAACCAGTGACTGCAGAAGGTCAACAATCAGTGGTTGATTGGTTGGCGACTTATCCGAAAAGGGTAATAAATGATGGGGGTAACCGTATCGGTGTGAACCACTGTCAGCGAGGTTGAGGGGACTAGTGAGCGACTTTCTGAAGAAAGGGGGTCTCGAGACTGTTGGACTCCAGAGGGGCGTTTGCCTTGAGGATGGGAGGATCGGGGTTGATACGAATTGGGGGAAGTAACTTGAGGTCGAGGTTAACCGATTTCGGTGTAAGCTGCTGTCAACAAAGAGTTGGGAGGTCAGTGGGGATGGGTTCCTTGATGAGAAGACGCGGCAAGGGCAACCGATTTTGGTGTTGGTCCGTGCCGGTGGGGAATGGGGGGGGAATGGTAAACGTCTCCGGCACAAACCCGTACTTCAGGCGACTCACATTTGAATTGGGGGGAAATTGGAAGGTAAGGGTAACCGAAACTGTACCCCACAAGCGGGCCATTAGGAATGCAGTATAGTGGGAGGGTAATAATCCATTACTTCAGATGGGATACCTGGGGCGTAAATGAAAAAGAAGAAGGAGTAACCGAAACGGTGTGAACCAATACCAGGAGGAGTATGTGCTGGTGATCCCGCTGGAATGGAGGTATGAGGGCAAACGAAGCAGTATAAGCCACACCGGTCCAGTCCTGTAAGTGAAGACCCCCCCCTGAAGATGGGGAGTATGGCAATTACTGTAGGTCCTCTACTCTTTCGTTCCCGGGTGGTATGAGGCATGAGGGACAGCTTGAGCTCACCGCTATGTGTTTAACCGAATTTCATCGGACATCTATTGCCCTTTAAGTGAGAGTTAGCCTCAAGGATTGCATAGTGCAGGGGTTAATCGTATTCGGTAAAGACCCATTTCGGAGGAGGATTCTTAGTTAAGACGCTAATGAAGGGTAACCGTATCGGTGTAAACCCGTAGCTCAGGCGACTCAAGTCATATTTAGCATTGGAGTGGATTCAGGGGTAACCGAAGCGGTATGAGGCCGTACCAGGGGGAGGGGAGAGGTTGGGGTAGCCGAAGCGGTATGAACGAAAATATACCGGTGATCTTATAAGAGCGGAGAGGTATGATAGGAGAGGTACGGAGGTCCCATAAGGCAACCGAAGCGGTATGAGTCCTTAAAAGGCCGGTCCTATTGGGAGAACTTGGATGTAGGGGGGGTAGGGTCTAGTGATGAAGGATATTTGGCGCTCTACTGTAGATACTCCCTCCACCACACAGAGTTTCCATGTGGCGCTCGATGGGTTGTGTGATTCGCCAAATTTAGCCAGTTTGACCCGGAAATAAACTCATAAAACTTTTAGAATTGAGTCGTGCTAGATCATTTAGATCATCGAAGAAGTATTAACCAGAAGTTTTCCTTCTCCAGGACAATAAGGCGGGACAATTACGCAGAAGATGAGCAATGGTCTCTTCCTCCTCTTCGTCTCTGCAATCTCTGCAGAAATCGTTGAAGGGAGCACTTAGTCTTCTGGCATGCCGCCCTACCAGACTGTGAGGGCCCAAACCCAGTTTAAGGAGATGAGTCTCTTTGTTTTTCTACAATCAAGCACTGGCCAGATTTGTTTGGAAAACAGACATGTGCTGATGTTATTTCATCTTTTGTTTTCCATTGTGATCGCTTCGGTGTCTATATAAAACTTTATCAAGTTTAGGGGTGCTGCCGATTCCGTTACATTAGTCGGATTAGCATTAGCACCTTCTCTACCTAGTTCTTCGGCTCTGCAGTTGGCCGGAATATCCCTGTGGCCTAAAACCCAGCACAGGGATACCTCGCACCTGACAGCAGTCTCGTTTAGAGACTCGTGGCATTGCTTAACCCGCTTGAATCATATCGTTGGCGACAGCTTGACTGTCTATATAGAAAACAATAGCCTGCAGTCTATTGGCTTAATTGAAAACCAGGCCGCGGCTTCGCGAACAGCTGTAATTTAATTTCTGCTTGAAAAGCACAACAGTGCTCCGGCAGGCATTTGGAGATACACAGGTCAAGTGTACTGAAATAGGCTTCTGCTCCAAGTGCTGCTTTTATCCGCCTGAGTGGATTTCTATTGCAGATGCATTTAAGACCTTACCTGACTCCCAGACATTGGAGAGATGGGACAACGTAGTCCGAGTTACCAGGGATGGCAAACATCGGACTCTCTAAAGAAACAGTCTTAAAATGTGCACGATCGAATTTAACTCCCCTTCTCTCATCATACTTTTTTTTAAATAGAAAACGGTTCTCAACATAAGATTTCTAAAAAGATTTAAAATCTTGGGTAATGTTCTGTGTCAACCCACTGAATTAAAAACTGAAATCAGCAGAAACCAAGGCGGACGAAGTTTTAGCCAGTCTTGATCAATATCTCTTCCTGACCAAAGGTGAGGCGCCTCCCCCAACGAACTCTAGACTTCAGACGCAGTCCCAAGGAAGATCCTGAGGAGATCCTTGACTAGTTCCAATCACCAGATTTTAGTGAAAGAGATTTAAAAATTCATAAAACGCGCAGAGGTTTGTCTGTGGTTTGTACGCCACACTGTATTGACTCTAGCTGGCTTTTTATAAATTTGCTCATTTGTAAAACTGTAGGAAGAGTAGGCAATGTTTTTTATTTTTTGTCCAGAATTTTTTAATAAATATTAGTTCAACCAGCTTGTTTTGTTCTCTGCTAAAAGCCCTTAAAATTTTGAACGTCAAAAACTCTGTGACGAGATTTCGTGGGATGGAAAAGACGCCTCCACGCCAGTCCAATATATAAGTCCCATTGAATTTCTAGTGCACTCATAAATAATTCTAGGCATTGCCACCAGTCAAACTCGACTTTGCCAGTTACATTCGAAGTAAACTTTTAAGCTACTCCAGCCGCACCCTCATGTAACCAAACACCAAACTTAAAAAAAAAATTAATTTAATTACTACAACTACCTCGGATGGCCAACAACACGATAATAAAAACCCCACACCCCCCTCGCACACACCGTTTTCCACCGAAAATAATAATTCAATTAAAATGTATTCTCATTTACTCTCTACTCAAGTTGATACCGTGTACAGTTAATTTTCGAATTTCATCCCCTTCAAGTTTGACGTGGTGGTGGACGCCTGCCTGCGGCATTTACTTTCCACGTGTAACGTGTATTCAAAAGTAAAATATTTACTCTTCAATATTCCTGTGTTGTGAATCGAACCAGTATCCTGAAAGGCTTGATTGAAAATGGATGCCAAAATGCAGAGAAAAAAAAATATATAATAACGAAACTGATTAAAAGCCAATCATTATAAGTGGTAACGTATACCCCAAAATAAATACAAAGAAAAACACACCTACGTATACACAACACACACGAAATTCAGTTGCTTGGTATTTCGAACCCTGAAAATGGGGTTCATTAGGGATATGATGTATGCAAAGGCTGTTGCTCGGAGTACGGATACTTTTATTTGACATGTAAATATTTAATTCCTGACATCATGCAGCACCGAGAGCCACCCCTGCTATACACAGTCAGAGAGAGATAGAGATACATATGAGTCATTCGGAAAAACGTTCATCGAAGGTGGAAAATTTTCATTCCAAATGATATATGCATGTCTATAGGTTTTCCAAACGTTACCTTTGACTGTGAGAATGAGGGAAATCGGTTCCATTCAAAAATCACCACCCTCTGCTGCCACACCCACACACACACGGTTTTAATTCCATTCAAATATTTGCGATTTACAAATTAATTTCGATTTTAAAATTAAAAAACAATAATTACCTGCTGATATTCTGCTGAATTAATAAAATAAAAAGGTGTATGCGGAGCTACATTGATTGGCAGTTTTTGCATGCGGCATCAGATATTACCATTTTCTGATATACATATATGTACTCACGACATTTCGCCTGTGGCAAACTTTTTTTTTGCAGGCAGGATAATACGTTACTGAATGCAGCGTCAGCAAAATTTGCGAGCCCAGAAACACGTTGAAAATGATCGCAGACAAGTTTTCACGACACAAAAAAAAAAAAGACTTTAGTTTTGACTTAATTTTTTTTTATAGAAAAATTGTTGGAGTTCATCCCAACTCACTTATCTTTTACCCACATAATCTTTAAATCAAATTAGTTTCCTTATAGATGAGTAACAGAAACCTAGTTCGACATTATATAACTTAGACCTTTGCAAGCAATATATTTTGCAGCTTAAGGCATAGTTGCTTACACGATGCTTCACAATAGATGCAGTGTCAGCATTTCTGGATCATTCAGTTTTGTAATTCCATGTTATATACAATTTCTTCAATGAGAACACCGAAAGTTTTTGACTAGAGTGTAACAGATGTTATTTTCCAACCGAATTGCTTTGATTCACTTTAAAACTGTACTGCAAACTGCTTATGTGATGACATGTCAGCAAATTTTTAGCCTTCATATTTTCCTCATTTTTAAAACATTGAAAAGAATATTATTGCGTGTCAATAACCCACTTTTGGACACCTGAATGCTGTTTTGCCTTATGCAAAAGGTGGTCGTCGTCTGACCGAATGAGGAATGTATCTATGAGGAAGTGACGTGGACAATTTTTGAGGGACTCATAGGTCATGTACTCAAATGAATATTTCCCACTGCAAATAAATTATTTTCCCTTCATAACAAAAGTCCGTCTATGTGGAAAATATATGGGACAAAATGGCGCACGCAGCTGCTCAGAATGCAACATCAGCATTTTCAGACTGTCAATGTCAAACCTTTTTATACAATTGAATTTGGTAAGCCAAAAATTGGTTGATTTAATGTTACACATTTTTGAAATCCTTACATTTTCTCTTCATTTAAAAGGAGGAATTTTTTCGGTCCCACGGAAGTTAACGTTAATGTTGTGTCAGAATTTTTAGCATACTACAGGACCTTATTTTTGAATCTACTAGAGACACTAAGATACTTTGATACAATCAAGAGTATAAAGACTATACTTCAGCAATGAGATTACGATTGGGTGTCCCTAACGAATCGTTAACATGTTTTGTGTATTCATATTCTAAAGCAAATGTCGCGACGAAAGGACGGTAACATCCTTCGCCCAGATTAGTACTTCATTTTGACGTACACAGTCATATTGTTGCTGATCTTATAGCTCTCTAGATCTCATCGAACAGCATGACGTAATGCTTGTAATTTCCTCAATCGAAGACACAATGCAAGCAAACCCATCGTATAGGAAATCCATTTAATAAAACTCTCCTTCACCCATGTATACCTCCAGTAGATGAACAAGATGTCAAAAAGGTGCTCACACGGGGAAATTTGATTTCGATTCAAACAATGGAAAACTCAACAGAGATGTGTGTACCACCTATAGACAGAAGTCACAATTCGATCTGTCTTGCACAACCATCCCGTGCAACCCATATTTGCAGCACCTCATGTTACTCTCCAATCGACATTGATTGGTAGACAATCAATCGGACACAGGAGCAGACAGACAAGTCATAGTCTGGTAGGACAACTGATTGATGCCACACCCACAAATATCGCCCACTTTTACACCATCATCGTCGTTTTGTTTTGTGCCACCTGAAGTAAAATACAAAGAAAATCATTTCCACTTTATGAAAGACTATGTGTGGCACGGTCTCGATGGATGAAAGCGGTCCGGTAATTGAAGGAAGAAAAGACGGCGGCGTATACACATAGAAAAACCTCCTGCACCTCGAGGCACAACGTTATTGATTCAATGGATGGATACGTACTTTCAATACAAGTTAATCCTGCTGTTTTTTGTATCGCTTTTCTGAGCTTCTAATTAGATGGGTGTTGCCTCGATAGTTATGAGGAAATTATTTCCTGTTTTCTTATGTCAAGCTGCTCTCGGGGCCCGAGAGTCAATTATTTTAAGTTACGCCTGTTGGGGTAATGTCTTATAATAAGATAAAGACGCGACGTCGTAAATTATTGTTCATTATGTAATATGACGAAATTAAAAGAGGCAGTTAGGAGGATGTTAATTTTTATGGAGAGAGTGTTATGAGATCTCATTTATGACCTGGCCAACACTGACACATCATCATACTGCAAGTCACTTATACGAGATGTGTAACACACCCTTAAGTTTCCGAAATTTTTATTGAAAAAGAAAGCTTTCTCAGTTGGTACGAACGCAGCTTAATAGACTCTGATGTTAAATAATGAAACTTATACCAAACACGCAGTATTTTTTTATACTCAAGGTTCAAGGCGGGCCAATTTAAACATCGAATTTTTTATTTAAAGTGAACTGCAGAATTAACAACATTGCTTATAGAATATTTCCAATTTTCATTGAGTTCCTTTCCTTTGTCAGCTGTAACGACGATTCATCAAATTAAAATTTTTAGATTTAACTCACAGAGAAGAGTTGACATAAAGCGAGCACTAAAAGGGTCTGGTAAATAAATGCAAGCTTAAATATCCAATAGATATACATTTTTTTCTGCAAGAGTTTCTGAATGGAAATTGTAAAAACTGGTTGCCCTAAATTTTATATTAACCGATTCCGATTATCCGTTTAAGCTCTAAACGATTTTGAACCTATGGACATATCGTTTTTTTAAGCTAAGTATAGTCGGACTCTGATCGTGAAGATCTTCGAGACGAAATTTGACACAAAATCGACAGAGAAACGTACATTCAGGTTCAAGTAAAAACTTAATTCTTGGAAGGTAATCGTATTCCAGTTCTTCATTTCCGCAATATCAAATTTTTTCCCTCGAAAGTTGACCAAAATTTTTTTGAAACACAATTTGCTTTTGGCGTGTTTTTTTTAACGCCAATACTGAAATTGGTGTAGTGTGCCGCAAAAATCTTTTTATTTTTCGTGTACACCTAAACGCAATCGTGCTCCGGACCAAAGGCGGGGTGCTGGCGTCCGTCCTCTCTAGGTCTAGGAAGTCGTTGTGTTCTGACTCGTCTAGCTGGGACGGTGGGGCCGTACAAACTGGTGTATTGTGCCGAAAAAATCGTTCTTTTCTCGTACGCTCAAACGGAATCGTGCCCCGAACTCGTTTAGTGTAAACACTGAAACCAAAGTTTCTACACCGACATATTTGACAGTAAAGGCTTCATGTAGCCTTAATTGTGTAAATATGTGGAAGTGACGTTTTTACTTAATTTTTTTACGAAAAAAGTAAAGAGAAAATAAATTGAAAGCCATTTGGCTGGTTTCGTGATTTTAGCACTTGCTGCAGGCAACATCTGGCATTCTTAGCACTATGAAGCGGGGTGTACACAACAGTTGAATTATCGGGTTCGCCGAGTTTAGTTTGACAGCTCTGTGTAGCAGGTCGGAATTAAAAGCAACGCATTAGACTAGCTCGTGTAGACGTAGAAAAAAAATAAGGATTGGCAACCCTGTCTGACTCCCACGTGCTAATCAAACCAATTGGACAACTTATAATGTTTGCACCCAGAAGATCTCTTACGCATAACGCTTCTTAATTACTTAGATACTTACTTCAGGTGGGTCTACAGTCAGGAGTGGACCTGGGCCTCAACCAACAAGCTTCGCCAGTCACCTCTGTTTCTAGTTAGCTGGTCCAGAGTCTGGAATTTTTTTCCAGTTTTGCACGCGAAGTTGGTTGAGGTCTTCGGTGTGAGTCTTCTTGGCAGCAAATACTTAGTTTTGCTCATTCACTAAATCCGGTTTGCGGTCAAAATTCTGTCGGGGTCAAAATTATTTTTAAATAATTCTGCTTTCAAAATTCTGGAAATATTTTTAAGGCAATATTTTTTTGGAAATTAAACACACCAATTCACAGGTTCAAAAATCTTCTGATTTAATTTGAATCTTTAACGCGACGTCTTCAACCGAAGACTCGTTGAGCTATATGCTTCACATACGATTTTTGCAGACTTTTTCTTAAGTCTTGCGTGGAAATCGTGTGAAGTTCCTGTTTTGGGCAGGTCGTGACAGGCGCTCAACTGACGATCAAACTGTCACGCCTGTTGTGAAACACCAAATGGGGTGGATTCTTCACCCATAATTTATTTGAAATGTTTCAAAAATACTTCAGACAACACCGCAAGGACAACGGCTTTGATTGGACCTGACCCAAGAATTCTAAAAATCTTAAATGAAAATTAAAACGAAAAACGTGCTGCGCCTTATCTTACTTTTGACTGAACATTCAGTTTTGAGTCCGTGTAAAGTCGTCCTGCATTAAATTTTGCAAATATATTGCAGAAATCGCAGGGGCAATATCTTTGCGCAAATTCTTCATGTAATGCCGTAAAGTTATGACTAAATGCTGATAAGATTTCGTATAAGTATTAAGGCGAAGGAAACACGACGATAGAAAATCGTGCGGCAAATTGTCGCCATACTAGAAACTTAAGCGTTTCTATAGCAGACAACAAACAACTTCGGCTTCCAGATTTTGCCCTTTCAAGTCGCACGGCAAAAAAATTCAAAACTCTTTTTCCAACGATAGTAAGATTCCGAGTCAGTTTTAAGGCCCAGTTTTGTCATCCCAGTAGAGACCTAAGCGCTTCTATAGCAGGCAACAGACCTTTCGGCTTCAGCGTTTCTATAGCAGACAACAAACCACTTCGACCCCGAAATTTCGTAGCACGATTTTGCCTGTGAGAATTATTCAGTCTGAGGGCCTTTCAAGTCGCACGGCAAAAAGTTTGGAAACTCTTCTTCCAACGATGACAGTCTTGATGTCAAAATTGTCTAGAAACGCGTGGCAAATGATTGGTCGTATGCTAAGAATGCTTGCGGCATAATATCGTGCGGCTACTTGCCGCATAACTCTCGATCATCGTATGTCTTAATTCTAAGAGTGCTTGACCGGGTGACGAAGGGCTGGCTGGTAAGAGAAACAACTTAGATCTTTAGATTATTGTTCCACCCTTTCAGTTTTAAATTTTTTAATTTGTTTTAACCCAAAACTGCATCCAGAAAATAAAATCTTATGTGAGAAAGAGGATGTATGTAGTGTCCGCTGACTTATATCAGCGTCAAAACTCAATTACGTGTTAAACGCAGTTGCGCACATTATCCACATTCCCTCTAAGGCTTAGTTGAAATATGATTGCCAGATGCCAGTCTGTAAGGACGATTATGATGTCCGGAAGGAGGTGTCTGAGCCGTCTCCGCTATCTCCCTAGGAACCGCCTGATTCGGAAGGTCGTCCACGTGATTTTACTGGAGTCGGAGGTCTAATACCAACGCGACCATGCCCAAATTTGGTGGCCGTTTTCGGGAAAGAACTATTAGTGCAGTCTAAGTCCTACGTGTCCAGGAAATTTGAAAACTTCTTTTTCTCGAGCTTTAATTTTAGTTTCGCCCTACCAGCGCTTTAATCCGGAAATCACCAAATTTATCCGATGTAGGAAGAGTAGTATGTGCCTACCAATAACGAAGGTTTATGCTTTATCATCAGTAACAGTAGAGGTCTGGCTGATCCTCTTCAGCGAACTTAATTTTTAATGCTTGCTTCGAACCCTCAAAATCTTTTTTATGAATGTTTTGAGCTCTGTTCAAAAAATCAATACCCCTTCACATATCATCCAGGATCACACATGACAATCCCCTGAATTGAATATTACAATAAACGTATCCAGTTCCTAATTCGTTGCCAAAGGTTATGACATCCTTCATATAGCAACGAGTTACTAAACAAACAAAAATTCGAAAATTCCTCAGTAAAAGCCCCCATAAAACACATTACGAAAGTTATAAAATGAGAGTCATAACGCAGCCTGCCTTCTGGCTGAAGCAAAATATTTATAAAAGTCATAAAAAACTCGAACTTCATTCCCCCCTTATCTTTCATCACACCCTCTGAACCGCCATAGCAACCGAAACTGAAACTCTCGCCCATCACACTTGAGTAGATATAGGTTAGGTCCTACCTACCTACACTCAATTGCGTCAATTTTTTGTTTTACGACTTGGCAACCAATTCCCAGCACACAAATGGTAATAAAAGCGTAAACAGAACTTGTGGTTAAGGATCTGTCAGTGATTTGCATTTGCAACGCAAGTAACAATCCTCCTCCATCCAAGGAACATCCTGAATATCCTTGAGCAAATTACTTTCCAAGTAATTAGGTGTAGTTAGATTTTTACACCTTATTAAGTTTGATTGTATCCCTTAAAAAAAAGGCGTATATAAGGCGCGTGTCATAACAAAAGAATATCTTCAACCTCTAAGGAGGGTGAAAGGTCACATAAAGTCGATATCATCTCTAATTTGGTCTACCCCATCCCGAAAAAGGATACCTACACAAAGAGAATAAAAAGCATTTGAAAATTATAAAAGACGTGTGTGACCTTAACCGCGTGCCAAACACGACAATAAACAAATTTAAAACCACCTGAGTGTCATCCCTTAATCATATTAGGACAAAAGGATTCACCGTAAACGAGAAACTACAACACAAAACCATAAACAGATGAAGGGTGCGTCCCGTTTTGGAATGCTCTATCCTCTGAATGTGTTTTTTTTTTGTGTGTTCAGTTATAAAATGAAAACCCTTCCTCAATGACATACTCAGAGTACCTATATGTGTGTAAGCTTGATTGAAGTACGTACATCCCATACAATATTCCTTTCTAGGACACCCCTTGCTGTGTGCTCAAATGAAAAAATTCTCAACGCCAAATCGGTTTTCCTTTCCTAGATTGACACGAGTCACTTCTTTTGTTCATTATAGCACATCCACAACAAACATACCATAACATGACACAAAAAAGGGTCTTCAAGACGTAACAGAACAAGAAGAAGAAAAAAAAAATTATTAGATATCCTTAAATGGGGCACGCGACTATGACAGTGAATTTGTTTCATTCCCAACCTTTGATGTTTCCGTTCGTCCTTATTGATTTATTTCTCATCGCATGATTACGCTTCTTGGGTTGCGTTTGGTTTTTTTTTTTTCTTTCCCGTCGATTTTGGCGCCAAATATGAAGAGCTAAATAAGGTTGCAAAGGAAAAAACACATCTGACCTTCCAGTTAAACTGGTCCATATCGTGATCCTTGTCATGGGATATAAAGACGAAGTCCTCTTTATCCTCTTAAATTGATTTTATGTCGACCGTGTTCTTGTTTTTTTGTGTGTTTATTCCCAGAGTTTTTGCACTTTGTAACCCGCAGCAGTGTTCCGTTTATCATTAACGTGTCCTTAAAAGAATTCGAGAGAAACAAACAAAACTTGTTCTTGTGCTCTTTCATCATCGCATCCTCCTCGTGATGCTGATGGGGTGAGGCGGACTGGTTTAAGAAAACAAATTTTCGTAGGGATTTCTATATGGACAATAGACGAGCGGGCTAGTCCTGTCCTGAGCTCGAAAAGGTCGTTTTGTTCCCAGATTCTCTACGGAGAGGGAATACTTTTTCGGAGAATATTTTTTATCCTTTTCTTAGACTTTGTCGACGGTCCAAGTTAAGGGAACTTGTTTATATCCTAATACAGTGCAATCTATGGAGGGTCTTGTGTATGGGAAAACCTCATCCCAAGATAAAATCCTTCAGCTCACCCTCTTCCATCAATCATCGCCCGTCACTAAAGTGACCTTAAGTTTTTTTTACGAGTTTTGTGGTTTTTCTTTTCGAAAATGGAAAAAGCCGGTGGTTTTTCTACGTCCTGTAAAGCTGCTTAATTGTGATGTATTGTCATCTCGTTTCGGAGAACATCTTGAGAAAATAAACGAATAAAGAGAAGTGAACTTCTTGTTCACTTTAAGTTAGAAAGGTAATTGGATTTTGAAATGCCAAGTTATTTGTTGTTAATTGATTTGGCTTTCAATACGGGTAATAAATGGGAGACCCCGCATGAATCGCGGGCACGACGGGCATTTATTGGTTGGAGTTGCTAATTTGACAAATTATTACCTGGTCACGAGGAAACTAAGTTCAGGGGCGAACGTTTCGATTTTTTACTTGGTTAAGTCTGTAACTTTGAGCAGAGGTTTAGTTTACTATCTTACTCACGAGATGTGTCATGAATTTTTGTTGAGCTGCGGATGTAACGCAATTTCTTGATTTAAATCAGAAATTTTGGAATCTAGAAACTCTGATTCCATGTTAACTGCGGAAAAATCTATTAAAATGACGATCGAACAGCCTTAGATGTCCCTCCTTCATCATTGCTTAGCATTATATGCAACTTCTTCTGGTCTTGGATTCTATTTGGTGTCTGTTAGAAAATAGATTGATTTTCTCCGTAGTCGTCCCGAAACCCGAATTTACGAACACTAATCACCCAGGTTCTTGGTCGTCGTAAGTCTTGGAAAAGCCTGCGAATCTCTAAAAACTAAGGAACCCGCTGTCGACAAGCTTTCAGTCAACCAAAGCTTGTCGACAGTTTCCGAAATAAGGCTCGTAATGGCCGGCCTTGTAGTCCTGATGTCGTAAATGTAGATAGTTTATAAATTTATTTTGCAAACTTAATAAATAAGGCTCTAAAAGTAAGGTAGACACTTAGTAGTTTCCTTATTGGCTGTGGGTGGGTTAGTAGCCTCACATCCATAGACATTCACCTTTGATGATTTATTTTTGAAGTCCTTAGTATGAAAACACCGGTTTAACGAAATAATATGAGTTTGTGCGTAGCTTTTTTGTTTATGGAAGAACTGACTTTGATAAAGAATAAACATAAGATATGAACTTTTTTCTTACCGACTGCGCCAAATGCAGAAATCACCTGAAACCGAAAAAGCAGTGGAAAAGGCAGTAGAAATCTTCAAATGCCTCCATAAAGCTGCTCATGCCTTGATATTGTCTTTTATGTAAAATCCTTGGGCTCGATAGTTTTGAGTAGAAAGCGAAGAGTTTTTTATTAAACTTTTATGCACCAAAACCTCACGCAAATCTTAAGTTATGCGTTACCCCTTCACCTTTATCTGCTTCTTCATATTGGTAATAAAAACAGCGAAAGCACATACATAATCTCTTGGTTTTGACTTGATTTCGGAATTCTCAAAGCGATTGGGAAATAACGATTGCTTCCTTGGGGCTACGCAGAGCCATTCAAATTAAATGCACGACATTTAAAGTTATCAAGTTATAAAATTTAGACAAAAAATCCCAAAAAGCCTTCTAGAGATCGAGAAGGCTTCAGTGGATCATGTCACACGGTCAGGTTTGCACCTTTTTCTCCACAAAAAACCACCTGAAACCTATTATGGCAACCTTACTAGTACGTACTATATTCAGTGCTAAGTCAAAACAGACTGCGCCAAAACATAATCACAATTTATTACATAAACAATTACAATTACATAAACAACATAAACCACAGAAAAAAAGTACAACAATTTTATTTATCATTTACTTGATCGTAATGCGCGTGCCACAAATGAATTTACGAAACTGGATCTGGATTGGATAAGACTGCGCCTAACATCAAGAAAAAAATTGTATAGACTGACTGCCAAAACATAACCACAAATACAGACCTACATGTGGGCCAACGAAAAAAAGTACAACAATTTCGAACATTTATTTCTTTTACATTTACTTGGTCGAGATGCGCGTGCCACATATGAATTTACGAAACTGGATCTGTGTTGGATTAGACTGCGCCAAATATCAAGAAAAAACGCTTTAGAAATAGATGTACTAAGGATGCTCATCTGTATTTACCTTTGGGTCTTTACATCAACTAAATACGCGTGCAATAGATTATTGTTCAGTGAAAATCTAGAAATATATTCAACTGCGCCAGAAACCAGTGAAAAATTTTAAAAGACTCAAACTTTCAAACTGAACCTGATCACAATGAACATGGGACCAACTTCGAGGCACACTTGGGTTCCACTAAGTTGTAGAAGTTGAAGATGTAGAAGATGCATAGTGGCCTATTTATTTTCAAGAACAATATAGTGCCGACTCAGGACTGAATAGTTGACGAGCTTTGGCTCCAATTTCATAAGTTGCTTTGAGTTTACTTTGCTATTGACAGCTTTGCTTATCGTTCGTACAGGCGGAAAAATTAACAAAATTTTAAGAGCGGGACCTTGCTAAGGATTCGTTTCCACGAAAATTTTCTCAGCCGCACGCATACTACTTTTTGAACCTCCTGCAGTAGGTAAGTTTGAATTTCCATTGACTTAAAAATTACCTGGTAGTACATATCTGTATGCTGTAGATCCCTATGATTGTCTCAAGGTTTTCCCAAAAATATTCTTTTCGATTGACGTAGCTGATTGAACCTTCTTATTCACACAAGGAGACGTTGAAAACTTTATCTATGCACTGACCTATTACCTGGGTAAAGTCGGGTGATATGGCGCAGTGGTAGAAATGGCGCACCTAAAACTTCTTTCCAAATAACTTGTTGTATGTGTATACAGCAATATTCTCTTTGGTTCTTACTTGAATTAAAATTTTGTTTCTGTTACAAGAAGGAGTAAAAAATAAATATTACATGGGCTTTTATTTCTCATTTTTATCCCCGTTTTTATACCCGACCGAGGGTATATTAATTTTAATGCATAGTTTGTAGCACAGTGAAATAATCACCGTAGACCCCTTAGACCTTTTAGGGATATGATCGAGACCGACAGGTGAGTCGATTAAGCCATGTCCGTCCGTCTGTCCGTATGTATGCAGTTTTGTAGTCTTTAAAATTGAGCTAGGAAACTGAAACTTGCAGCGTTGCTTGGTTCTCGTTTTGTACAATTGAGAAGATCCGCCCACAGCCTCGCCCACAATTGACTTGAATGTCAGACAACCTCAAATTTACATTTTATTTCAAAATACCTTTTGGTCAAGATAGACAAAGCATATGAACTCAAATTTTGATGGAGAGCATTATCAACCAGAAGCCTTTAATAAGTCAAAAATTGGACCGCCCACTCCATTGACCTGCCCACTTTTAACATCTGAAATCTTTGAAAACCTGAATTCTCGGGAAATTCATTTTAACTTGAAAAAAAATTATATGACAAATATTACAGATATTACCATCTGCTAAGTTTGTTGCATACAAAGCATTAAGCTCCGCCCACGTTTAGGGGGCGTTTTTGGGAAATAAATGTTTTTTTAAGCATTAATATTCGCTTTTAATCCATTTTCTCGTGTTTCCAACCAAATTAGAGTTAGTTGATTTAAATTTTTAGCCTACGCCCTTATTTAGGGGCGTGGCCAACACAAATAATTGACATTCAGTATGTGAAACAGACCAAAAAATTTTAAATTTGGTGTTAATGGGGAAAGAGGGTCGGGTATTTAGAAGTTCGTTACAGACGAACTCATTCTACTTTTAACAAAATGTTAAGTAATACTAACCAAAAACAACGGCGCACGAACACAACAACTGAAGTATTTGAAGCGATAGGCAAAGCTCTGGGCTAACTTTATCTAATCAAGCTAAGTTGTCAAGCTAAGCCTTAACATTTTAATGTTTCTAAAACTGATGTTCTGTCATTTGCGTCGTACTCAAAAGACAAAAATCTGAATGTGTCGCCTTTCGACGTCCTGAAAGCAGATGCCTTTTTGCATTACGTGGATTGTACCCGCTTCAATATAAGAAAGAAAGGTGATAAGCTAGCCGGCAGTACTTTCTCTTTACGCGATAGGGTGCACCATATTACACGCCCTTGAAGATATGGTTTTTTCAAAAGTTTTCGTTTAACTTCTTTAGACCCTGCATTGAATTTGAGTCCTTTGCACTTTAGTAAATGTTATATCTAAAAATATTCATTCGCAAATCTTTATCTGAGTGCTGGCAGTTGCAAGGATATATAACAGCCCCGAGTTACTATACCAATCGAACCATTGTGACACATTCAATCGAATGGCTGTAGTTTCTATTGTTTGACAACAATTTTTTTTCGTAGTCGAAAGAAGTAAATCTTATTTCTTTTAAAGACTCAACAGCTTGGAATGAGAATGTACTAAGACCCTCCAAAGTTAATTGAAAATAAGTATCAGCCATGTTATCTTGTCTGATCCAACACATTTTCTATTTCCTAGTAGAAAAAGAATCTTATACCAATATGAAGTTACAGAGAAACGTGCCGCACCAATAACAGATAACAAATGAACACTGCCACTGCTGCCCTTAATGAGGCTCTTATACGCTTGAGACATAGGAAAAAAAAAATACATGAAAATAAATAAAAATAAGGCAATCACCTTACGCGCGAAACACACCAGCCCACGAATAAAGGACACACCTGTGTGTACTCAAAGGAGAAACGCAAACAATAAAATATAATTTTTGCCTTTCATAAAAGCCACTCCTGCGAACGCGTCATTCTGTGTGTCTTTAACCGTTATCGTTCCATACGCTGCGCTGTCTGTATACATATATTGATTTCAGTCTGTGCAGTCTAGTCAGGTCCTTGTTGTTCTCTCATGAGAAAAAAAACTTCAGACGATCCACGTTTCAAAGATTTTTATATCACCGATGGGGGTGATTTGGTTGCCGTTTCTGCCCCCGTATTTAAGTCAGTTAAATGTGGATGAAGAACGAAAACATTTTTCTCCCCGAGAATAAGGGGATTATGCCTCTGTGTTGTACTACAAAACGTCTTGAGGGTGGTGTTTTAACGTTACGAGCATATAACAACCCCCAATTATGACGATACTACACCCCGCATGTATACAACAACGACCCAGACTGGCGGACAAAAGTCCAACCGATAAAATGGTTTTCCAACAAAACACATTAATATAAATGTTCAGCTCGAAAGATGTCAATCCTAGTCTCTATAAAAAGAACACAAGCCACCACAATACCGCCAACAATATGTTAACAAACACACAGACAAACACATATAAAATGTGTAAAAGGACACGATGACATCGGAACCCAAAAAAGTTTAAATAAACAAAAGAACACGTTAAGAAAAAGTGGCTTTAGTTCTAAGGATATTTCCATTTTACTCGCGACAATTTTCCGCAATTTTCCTTTGACCTCGTACACGTAAAGAACAGAGTATTTACATACCTACTTGTATGCTATGCATGAATGTCTGCCAAAATAATTGAAAGAAGAAAAATACCATAGTTCACACGTATCTGGGGTGTGTATCTAACTACCCATCATTTCTTGGCCATAGTTGTCTGTGAAAGTATTCAAAAGTCGTATGTTACATTGAAGTCACAATAACGAAATAATTTTGCAGCTTTTTCGGAACAGATACGTGAGTTGGATAACAAATCAGAAAATCTTCTATTCCCAAGGATATTGGCTTTTCTGTGTTGGTATTTGTTTTTTTTTTTCGTTGGTTTAGTGATGTTGAACGAAGGACATGCCGAAGGTTACACACACACGCGCGATTTAAGATATTGTTTCTGTCATTTTTAGTTTTTTCTTAAACGTATTCGAAATCTAAATGTCTACAACAGTGGTTGATGACTCACTTTGGAATAACATTTTTCTAAAGAAGGCCCTAAAAGAACTGTATGCGAACAAGCTTAAGCTCTTCCGTCAAATTGTTTAAAAACTCCAGGGATATAGTTGTCGAAAATAACTACTATTTCTTAATACCGGAACTCCTCCCTCCTTAGCTGACTTAAGAGTTTCCGACAACCTCTAGTTTTTTTTTTTGTTGTCCAAAGGTGATAAAAGTTTGATCGTTGTATCTTTTTTTACGTCTCTAGGCCTTCTAGGTGCTATTATCTGCACCACAGCCCCACTCCCACCGTGGGTTCTCTCCATAATCAATGCACTTTAAAAACCAACAGCAAACGCTTTTTATTGACTTTAGAGTAGGGAAAATAATAATATAAGTAGACCTTAGGCTTAGAATATCATTGTCAAACTGCAATTTAGCTTACTTCGCTTCCTTCCAGTTCGACATTTCTGTTTATCTCCTTTAGATAAAGTTCGGGGTGAGTACGGCGTTTGAGAACTCACTTTTAATTGAACGCAGTATTATCTTAAAACTTAAGCAATGTCGAATATGTACTGCCAAAACCTCAAAAGTTATATCTTTTCCAGACTCGAAAAGCGTCTTGACTAGAGCACTTTTGCTATTAGCTGAGTTGTTGCTATTCAAATAAAATCCACCTCTTTCAGGACATCGAACTCTTTTTATTGAATTTTTTCAGCCTGTCAATACATTAAAATAAGAATCTTTTTTTCCGAAAGGTTTTTCTCCTGATTAGTGCCCGGCTTTCGGCGGTAAAATTGGAACCCATTCCAAATACACCCTCGAACGGTTGAAAATTGCTTTAAGCCTACATGTGAAGTTTTGCATATCTGTTTCTGACACAAACCAAGTTGTAATGTCTTTGGCGGTTGAGTCAGAAGTGCGGATAACTTACGTGTCTGTTCCTCCAAGTAAGTCTCACTTTTTTTGTGATTTGTTAACTATGTAAACATTTTTAGGAATGAATAAACCTAAATACGACTACTTCTACTACCTTTTTTGTGGGTGCTATGTTTCATGTATCGGACAAATGTGCCTATGGTCCCGGGATCGAATCCTGACCGGGTCTAGCTAAGCGGGGGTTCTACAAACCCTCCGAAAAAAAACTTCGCAATTTGGCGCTTGGATACGGCAAATAAGTAGGTCTCTTCCATGTTTTAAAGAGCAACCTGTAACGCCAACAGCATCAATCCTCAGGTGATGGTTCTTCTGAGCTGCAGTTGGCGCTTGTAGTTTTTTAGGTCTTGCCTTTTTAAGGCCCGAACGAATTACACAGATCTATTTCTGACCGTCCGCGTTCCCTCAAAGTATTTGTCGCTTCACTTTTACACCCCCTGGTGGACAAGGGGCTATCCTTGTGCTAAGACCAGTGAGGGATACACGACGAGAAAAAAATACGAAAGTTGTTGTCCGAACTTAAGGGTTTGTTTAGCATGCAATTAACGGCTGCGACTAACACACTTTGCCGCACGATTTCATCTGCGATATATTTTTAAATGCGACTTTTTCAAGCATGCGGATTTTCAAGCACCAAGAAAATGACAGATATCGTCGAAAGCTCAAATTCGCACGGCATGTTATTGGTCGTGCGCTGAGTGCTTGCGGCACAGAATCGTGCAATTATTTGCCGCAAATGATACCACCTGTAGAACATGACTAACTGAAGCAGAAATCGAACGGCAGATTATAGCCGTGTGCTGAGAAATGAGAATGCTTTGGGGCCCAAAACTCTGCGATTTATTTGCCGCAATCAATTTTTTGTTGTCGTGTGTCCTTAGGCCAGAGACACACGGCGGCAGAAAAACATGCGAACAAAAACCGCGCGATTTTCTGCAGCAAGAAAATATTTTCCGTTCCGTTCCTGTCAGTTTTGAAAATTTTAATTTTATCGTGGAGAAAAAGAGTTTGGAAAGTTTTTATGATAAACTCAGCACACAGTCATTCGTTTGCCATGCGATTCCTGTTAATTGTAATTGTAAAAACAATTGTTTACAATGTAATTGTAAACAATTGTAAATTGTAGTGAAACCGTCATTTGTATCGTAAAAAAAAAACATATTTGTCGTGTGGCTTGAAAAAGTCGCAATTCAAAACAACAAATGACTACTGCAAAATACTGTTTCAGAATTGAAATCGCAGCACGAAAATCTTTAAACGATCGAATAATCTATAACTTGACTCTTCTACAAAATCAATTAACATAAGTTCTGTCAAGATATTCGCAGTTCGCTGATTTCAAAACGAATTCGCAGCGACTTGTGCTAATTACTAAGCGAATTGTAAATATCTTCACAAAGCTATTGAAAATGAAGGATTTGAAGTTGCCAACTTATAGAACTCAGGATTCTTGTTAGTTTTCTATTTGACAAATTTTAGTTTTAAGCAATTCCATAGAGCAATGTCCAATTAAGCGCCAGTTCGCAGGTCGCAAGATTCCGGCTGTGAAAGTACCTTAACTGTGGTAACCGCAATCGTGTGTTGTCTTCTATTTAAACGCTTGTGCTTCTAGTCGGAAGTCAATGAGCCGAGCGTTTTCGCTGTCGCCCTACCTTAAGGTATAAACAGAAATATCCTATTAGTCGTGTGCTGTACATGCTCGTGGCAGAAAATCGTGCGATTTTTTTAACCATTATCGCCGCAAAGTTAAGCATCTTAACAACACATGAAAGAAGTCGTCGGAGGCGACAGCATAGTGTTTGAAGAGCCACGACTGCAACAGGGTAGATTTAGGTCGCCTTTTACGACACCTATATCAACTAATGGCATATTCTACTACTCCTTCATGAAGAGTAGGGTGCCAATTGACTCGCCTTTGAAATAGGTCCTAGTTTTTGTAATGTTACAATTTCGTGCAGCAATTGACAAAGTTGTTTTACTTGTGGAACTTCTCGTGCAGTCACACTTTTTTAAATTGAGGCTTGTTCCTGTTCAAGTACCTCGTGCTGGAACCTTTCATAATAGAAAGTTCATCATTATCCTGTATTACCACAACAGAAGCAACAGTTTAAGGTACTTTAATTATAAAAGCTACAGCGCAGTTTTCTTTAAAACCCTTCACGTACGTGAAGATCCAGTGGAATCAAGTTGTAGCGTCGGCACGTACTCCGCCGCTTTCTTGATTTTCGGATTAAGACTTCGAAACTATGTAGTTGTGTAACGAAAACCTTGCACTTAGGCCAGAAATAACGGCGGCAAAAAATCGCGCGGGGAATTTTTTTGCCTTCCAATTAAGAATTTTACAACTCATGAAATCGCGATTCCTCCATGCTGCAAAATGTTTGAATAGTCATTTTTTCAACGACAAAAATTAAATTTGTCATCAAAAGCGGCAGGAATCGCACGGCAAATTTATTTGTTAGTTGCTTGCAGAAAGTCGTGCGGTTACTTGCAGCACGATTTTTTATCGTCAATGACAGGTGTCATCAAAATTGGCAGGAATCGCACGCAAATTATTTGTAAGTTGCTTGAGGCAGAAAATCGTGCGCTTATTTGCTGCACGATTTTTTAACGTCGAGTGTCCCAAACCTAGTGGGATAACTCCTCTGTCAAATCTGCGAGTGCTATCACTTCACATTTACAGTGAATTCACTTTAAGGCTTGAGCCAAATTTTTTCTTGTGCAAATCTCTTCTTTATATGTATGAGGATGTACGGCTGACCTAGTCATGAGCTTACAAAATGCTGTAATAAGAGAGGGCAGGTACTGGTGCACGTTAGCTTTCAACATTTTAAAGGACGATTTAGAACTTTACCTATTTATGGTCTTACCACAATAGCGACTCCTTTTTCTGTCACAAATCGTAGCGTTAAGTACTTAAGTCAAGGGTGCAATGGAATAAGCCCAGTACCCATATCTGATTGTATTCATCTGGCGGTTTATGGGCAATTTGAAATCTTTTGATATAACAAAAGCCCATATCCTTATTAATGGTTTCTAAATTGCAAAAATTCCTGCATTTGTATGGATTACATAAACCCACATTCCCCGCTTTACCAAAAGAATGTTAAACAAATTTCTTAACACATTTTTCTTGATTTTTTGACAACGGTTACAAAAAAAACGGTCCACAGTAAAATTCAAAAAATTACCATAAAATTTGAAAACCAGAATGGAGGAAAAAAAAAGGCGGGAGAAGTCCATATGTCCATTCATTTTTCTTTTATTTTCTGCACAGCATCCTCCTTCTCAAATCTCTTTTTTTTTCCTTCTGTCTGCCTCTGTACATACTTCCAACTTACAACAGGGGTGGAAGGATAAATTATTATAAGAATTTTATGCAAATAACTTTTAAAGGATCTCTTCTTCTTATTTTTATTATTTCTGTTTGGCCTTCAATGTCGGTTTTGTGAATTCAATTTAGAAAATGAGAAAAAAAAACAAAATCAAAAGAAACCATAAAAATACTCTCTGCATATGAGCATATATCCAGGTGTATCCTTATTAAAGGATCAACCGAGTAGAAACAAACATGCATGGCACTAGAATTGACCCCTTCTATCGTGTCTTCGTTTTGAAAAAAAATATTTTTTTTTTTCCTATTTAATTTGATCCTTCAACGTGCTTCGGTATGGTACCAACTCTGGTCATCGTTTGGATAAGGGGGCCCACCGTATAGCATACACACACACACACGTCGTTATGGTCCTTTTTTATTTATTTTTCTACTCCTGAAGGGCAATGAATAGTATATGATAATAATTTGGTCGGTTAAGACGAAGTAGATGAAAAGGGGTTCAATGAAAAGTTCAAATTATTATTCAATTGCGCTGACTGAAGGATTTGAAGCAAGACAGATGGTCAATTGCAATGTTTTCCTTCCAGCGTCTTTGGACTTGCCCGTTCGTCCTGGGGATTTGCTATTTTGTTACTGTGTAGCTTAGATGTTTGCAGAAAAGACCCCCACTGAGTCTAGGAGAAAGGGATTAATTTAGGTTGAATGAAAAAATCTTTCAAAATCGAGTTGTTCATACCATTATGCAAATCCAAAATAGAAACTCCATGTTCTATATCCTTTGTGAAAATATGCGTCATTTTAGCACGACCACTGGTTCGTATGACTACTACCTATTGTGAGCTTCCAAATTCAATATTTTCTTATGAGCCACAAACAAGAGTTCACTGAATCTAAATTTTATTAAAGCATACTGCAGCCTCGTTTCGATAACAAATTAAAATTGCTTCGATATCTATTTTCATAAGCATTTTCCATAATTCCCTCAGTGCTGCAAAAGAAAATTAATTTTAAATGTTTTTCCAAACTTCATGCAGATGAATAATTCCATTCTCGGGGCAGCCTTTTCATATGCATTGTTCAGAGTAAACTTCCTTTTCCTTAGCAAAATACTAGACTTGAGAGACCGAAATGTCCTTTTCGATTCGATGGCAAATTGCAAGCCAGTCGAATTGTATACAAGTAGAGCAAGAAAATTTATATATAAAATATGTGTAGGTACATGTAAACCACTGACCAGACCATTCGATGTCAGAGGACTACTGCACGAAGTATTCATTTCGATGCAATGGAGGGTGTAGGTAGAGCCACGACACGACAGCAGTGCAGGATCATATCCTTTTTGGATTTTCATATTCCACCCAGCAATATGCTAAATGAAAATATTTTCAAAATGCAAACATATTGTAATGCAAATGGTCAATATTTAGAATTCAATGCAACGGCTTTTATCGTCCGTCCGACTGTGGAGGTGGCCAAAGTGATTGCGGGACGGAGTCCGAAGTGCAGTGCGCAACAACATCAAGAGCCAAGTGGAAGCACGACGGGAAATGCTACTTGCAGTGCAACAACATCATTATCGTCATCATCATCGTGCTCGTCGTCATAACCGTTGTGATATAGGTACTGGTACCAACATCACTGGGACTGGACCATTGGCCAATAACACATCCATTCTGGCATTTACACACGTGAGCACACGGTCGTTTGGTGTGATCTCGTATAGGTATATCCTGGCTGGCAAATTTCTAATATATTCCATTCACACATACGACAGGCGGCTGGGGCATCAAGGAGTAAGGAGATTTTCACTGCCCACATTTGGATTACTTACGGGGCCACCGGCCACCCCATCTTGCAGTTACGATTGGAAAATAATAATGTTGAATGCAATACAGCACGAAAAGGACAAAAGAATCCTGAACACAAATAGTGAACATTCGTGTACACACACACACACACACGGTCTCTCCTCTGGATCTATAGATGCACTGATGATGATGATGGTCTCAATGTGGGCGAATACTGCACAATGGTCAGTTATTTTCTGCTATTGCAATTGCACTACACATGCCGCCGCATACAAAGTTTATTTAGTGTGAGAGCTCGTCCCTAGCATGGTGAGTACGGGCGGGTGTATAGCTGAGCTCGAGCTAGGTGAAGTGCAGTGCGGCGGGCAGTGGTATTGAAACCATTTTCAATCAGAAAAACGGAAATTAAGATTGGAAAAACGTTCATGGTAACGTGAAACGTGGTTTGAACGCTTAACCGTTTCACAGACGGCACAAATAGAAATTAAATTGAAATACTATAAAACTATATAGTGTTTGTTTTGGTATTTTTTTGTTTTCCTATTATGTTTAGCCAAGTCAAATATAAAGCTGCAAATGGCAATTCAAGTGTAGCTCTAGGACCTATGTTGTCACTGGAAGGGTACCTCTTGGTTTTTTTTAGCAACTTTGTTAATTTAACGTAGATAATAGCTAACGACAACAAATTTCGAAAAACTAATCCATTTTCGTTCCCGGATCAATTGCAAAAAGATGTTTTTGACATTTCACTTCGACAGACATGTGCACAGGCAAAGTGGATCACTGTTTCTTTTAACCTACAAAGCCAAATTCAGCTATTTGCCTTAACAAGAAAGCTTCTTCATCATCATAATCATCATCATTATTTTCGGTGATCGCTTATCCTTAAAAGGGTTGCGGAGCGAGGGCGTCTAAATGGTCATTCCATTGTTGCCGATCCTCCGCCACTATCTCAAGACACACAGGCGCGATCCCCAGACGGGTATCGGAGATGTTCTTTACCTGAACACACCACCTGTTCTTTGGCCTACCAGGCGGGCAACGGGCTCGCATCTTGGCTTGCATAACCTGTCTAGGAGTCTGTCGGGCGGCATGCGAATAGCGTGTCCTAATCATCGAAGAAAGAAAAAATTTGCAAGAATTCACCGTTCCGCTCGGAGAAGTAGCTGCTCAACATTAAGATTCCTACAAATACTGACGTTTCTCACTCTATCCCTAAGAGTAACACCAGCAACGCACTTCAAAAATCACATTTCGGCAGCTTGTACCCGCAATCTAATTCTTTCATTCATTACCCAAATTTCATGATGAGGGTTGGAACGAACGTTGAATTAAAACTGAGATCTTTCCTTTCAATCCAAGCTCAGCTTTCCTGATGACCGGCTGGTGTAGTTCCTTTACTATTGCTCCAGCTTGGCCAATCCGACAGGATAACTCAGTATAACTCCTTCGATCTTTCGTGAAAAAGAATCCAAGATACTTAAACTTCTCTACCTGTTTCAAAATGGGACTCCATTTATATGCAAAAACAACCATCACTTCGGATTTGCTCAAGTTAACCTTCATCTCAGATTCACCACAAATATGGACCATGCAGTGCTCGCTGTAGTTTCTCCTCGGAATATGAAAGAATAGCTTAATCAATTGCGAAAAGCCAGATGGTTAATCCTGACACCAGCCATTGCGAAAGATTCCTCACCAAGACTGCAGTACACCACCCAGTCCATATATGCTATGAAATGGAGAGGCGGTGGAACACAGCCCTGGCGAAGTCCAATGCACACATTAAAAGGTTGGGATTTACCGCCATTTATCCGGAGACAGCTTCTGCAGCTCCCATACAAAGGTTGAATGGCTGTCAGAAAACGCCCACTCAACACATAGTCCTGGTGCATAGACCTGATCATAGGCCTTTTCCAAATCCACAAAACACGCGTAGACCGGTTTGGAATATTCCTGGGCCTTCTCAACCTTCAGAGTAAAAAGCTGGTCGGTTGTGCCTGTGCCAAGCAAAAGCCGCATTGCTCCTCCCGCAACAAAGGCTCGATTACAGCTCTGAAACGCGCTTGGAACACCTTCGCTTTTTGAAACTTATGAAACCCTTTTTTTGAAACTGGGCACTATAACTTCTATTTGCCAATCGCAAGCTGCTTTCCCGCTTTCCCAGGCCACCTTAATGACGCGTGTTAGCCATGGTAGAAATGCTCAAGGCATTGGATGCAGAAGTTTTCAAGGCATAGAAGAAGAATTCAAGGCCCATATAATAAATCTTTTCAGCCCCAGTTAAAAACATGTTGAAGCTATTAGAAGAAGACAGACTCTCCCTTCGTGACATACAATACATTTTTTTGATTTCAAAAACTACCCCCAATTGTCCTTTACAAGATGCCTGCTTGGGCCCGGTAACGATATCACCGGATTTTAACTCCTTCCCATGCATTTCTGGTCAGATTTTCATTCTTTTTAAAGGACTTGAAAATAAGTTCGGCGCCCTTGAACATAAATGTCGTTTGCATTCCGGCTGAGGTAAGCGGAGGAAGACAGGCGGTAAACCATAAGCTCTATTCGTCTTTGTTTTCCATCGCTGCGCAGTGAAGTGGACCTACAAACTGGTAGTTAAGGCACTCGAGCTAAGAAATACCTTAAATGCTGGTATGGCTTGCCATTCCTGAGAGAAGTTTAATCAACACATTTTGGGCTTGATTTTTCTCTCTGATAGGTACCTTTAATAAAAGCTTTTGGGTATTTTTTTTTTCGAAAAGCCGCCGCGTCAAACAGCCCCACTCCATAAAAACACCCTTTGTTCGGGCTTCGATCGCGCCTCGAAACCCATTGTACAATTTATTATTTCTCTGCAGTAAATGAAATGGTGCCGTGGGTGCCGTGGCGTAGTAGTTAGTGTGTGTGCTTACTACGCCGGAGGCCTGGGTTCGAATCCTGCCATCGTCACCTGAAAAAAAAGACTTGTTCTTTTTCACGGTCCCCACCTCCGCGAGGGTCTGACAAGCCCTCCGAGAGTATCATTTGTCTTGAAAAACTTCTCAAAGTGCCGTTCGGATTCGGCAAAAAATTGTAGGTCCCTTTGTATGTAAAAGAAATTAACACACCAGCATACATTGTTGAGAAGTTGGCCCTGGTTCACCTCGAGCTGTTGCGCCACTCTATTTATATTTTTTTTTTAAATGAAATGGTTCCTGAAAAATTTGTGTTATTTTTTTTTAAACATTTCCTAAATCTACTGGAAAATGCGCAAAAAGCTTCACTACTTCAAAGGACAAACATAATATGAAATGAATGTCTATATGGTTTTATGTGTAAAAAAAAAGTAGACACGGTTTGATCGGCATAAAGCCAATATTGCTTTAAGTCAGCTCACCGGACCTTCTGTCAGCTCACCGAAGCTCCACTTGTTCATGACATGGTCCATCAAAATATAAGATTCCAACGTCTTGCATCAGGAAAGCCGCGAATTCTGACTTTTAATTTAATATTCACTCACGGCACTGTTTCAAGTAAAGGCCTAAATCGACCGTTCAAGTCTAAGTAAGCTTCAAGGCAACAACTTTCCCCTCTATAAGAATCCGCGGCCAGGAATAAAGGATATCGAGGCGCTTTTGAATGTTCTCAAAGTGTTTCCACCGGAAACCGGGAGATAAACTTGAAGTATGCCTTCGTTTTTGACATTTCTCAATGACGTCCTGTTGTGTGAAATGGTGATCTCTAGTCTTGTCGTCACGACCTCTGCTCATCTCCTTTTAAACGTGAGTTTTTTTCTTGGTTCGCGGGCAACTTAGATTTAAAAATGACTAAATTCATATATCATTGCCAACGTTTTCTTTTTTATCTACGAAACAAAAGAACTCAAATAAAAAGGAAAACAAAACGTCAAATGAATTTTGAAAAATGAAAAACATCAAATATGTTGATTTGATTTATGTTCACAAATTCGAGAGTAGACCAACTTGATCAACATTTTGTTGCAGTGGGCAATCCCCATGAACTTAACCGTTTTGACAGGTCCAACCACATCCACATTAACAGCAACATTAACCGTTCTGCACATCCCTTTACACAACACAGCAACCATAGCTGAGTTGATGATACCAAGCTGTCAAATAAACATTTGTTTGATTTGTTTACTCAGATAACACACGGAACACGTAGAATTCTGTACGGTTTGAATCGACAATTTATGCGTGGAAAAGATTAATTACGCGATTAATTTGAAATCTCTTCGCGAAGATTTTAAAATCTTCGTATCGTATGTAAAATCTCCTGATTTAGAGGGAATTTAAGAAAGATTTGTTTTAATCTCGGATTAGTGTCCGGTGGAAACACCCTATACGGCCAGTAGAATTCAGGCAATTCAACTGACAAGTGTTTTTGTTTAAGCCCCATTCTACATAGCAAAGTATAGAAGCCAGCAAATTAATTTAATGCTTCCTTTCAATCAGTGGAGAAGGAGCTAGATAATTTGAGAATTTTCCTCGTGAACAAAAAAGTTGGTATGAGTCGTTTCTTAATTAAAGGCGTTTTCAGGTATTAGAACTTCAACTTGTACGTCTATTCAGATTAAGCGCTGTCAACCCTTGCCTTGAACAATAGTTAGCGTCATTGTTGCCGAGTTCTTATAAGTCTGGATTTCGATTCCGGTCAACAATAAGACTAAGTTCTTGTCGTTCTGGTTTCCAAAGTCTAAAATACATATAGTTACCTACATATAGTTGCCAGACTTTATTCAGCAATGGTCCTCGTCCTCATCCTCACATGGGTAATCAAGCAGCCGTGCACGTTTTAAGACAAGCCTTACAAACTGGCACTTGCAGCTCAGCACAGCCATCGCCTGGCCTGTAAAGATCATGCATGCTGTGTGCTGTCCTGAAATTTTCTGAAATCTATTGCGTTCCACACAATCAAATGGAATAGCTTCGAATATGCGGTGATTGCCCATAATGTGATCAAAGCTACGAAGAAAATAATCTTAACTTTGGACTTGTCTTCCGTCATTGATTAAGTCTAAAGAGCCGGTAAACAACTGGGCCATTAGCATAAGACTTCCATTAAAATTAAGCACCACTAGGAGATCATTTTGCTTCCAACTTAGGGATTTCGCTCAGTGCATCCTATCAAAAAGTTTTATATTTTCACCGCCTTGCCCTTATTTCTCTGAAAAAAAAAAAAACTTTTTAAATTGAATAAATCTTTGTTTTTCTCAAGAAAATTTTCTTTGAATTGAACGATTTTCAGCAGACAAAAATATAAAAGAACCCGTAATGATGTCCTCGCTCCCTGTATACCCGTTGGTATTGGAACAAGAAAGGATGTAATAACGAGCCTCGTTGAACAATCAATAGTTTTTTTCTTTTTCTTTTCTAAATCTCTTCAATAACTTTTCACTGCAGTGGGCAAGGATCTCAACAACACACATGAACGGCATTATTATGTGTGTTCATCCTTCTTAGAGAAAATGCACAAGTTGACAATAAGGTTACGTAACTGTCCACTGCTTGACAGGAACACACCAAGAAAGAGACCACGTTTTACGTAGATTGAAACTTGTGCTCTTCGAAAATATATCTATATATTTTTTTTTTTGCCCTCACTTCATATCTTCATCATGGTATCCAGCCGGTGTGGTCGTCAATGGTGGTTGGAAATAAAGGTCCTGCCCTGTCTACACCCACCCACCTAAGGCAATAACGTTCTTATTTTTTGCCTTTATTGATCAAGTGTCCTTTTTTCCCTCTGTTGAACTTAAAAAATAAAAGAAAGGATAGAAAAAAAAAACACATTGATCGCATTGACATTTCGATAAAGCGATACCGTGTGGTTGGACACATCAGAGAGAATATTGCAATCTACTTTGGTTTGCATTTTAGTGCGATGCAAGTGTGTTGGCATGGCAAGCCCTCCAAGGACCATCTTGGACATTGTAATGACATCTGTAAGAAGATTTTATTCAGTGACTGGAGCAGGCCGAATGCGGCGACTTGATGACAATTGTTTATTGATTTGTTCTGGTACAGTGGCTTGTGAATTGTTTCTTGTAACACAATTTGGTCCTTGCAACAAAGGCCTTAACGAGGGTTAAGTCGTTGAACCACAGAGGTTCATGTGGTTATTTCTTCTTTTATACAGCGTGTAACAAAAATCGTAGGACGTAAACAGATGAGGTGTCCACGAATTCGCATTTTAAAAATTGATAAAAACGGTGCCCGAAGGACCTTCTTAAGGGTTTTTTTTTCAATTCAGTTGTTGCATAGAACGGGTAAGTGTAGATACTATTTTTTAACCTTTTTGGGGAGACCACAGGGATAATGACTCCCTAAAGCTCTATGCTCATTTGTTACAATAAAATTATTGCCTTATCGCATTGACGCCCAAGGACCTTTGCAACGAAATTAACAATAAAACAATTAATGAAGCGTTAAGTCAACTACAAGTCAACCGAACAAACTCTCGAAGACTCATTCCCATATATTATGATTACCAAAGCCAAAAGGTCTTAGTTGATTACTTACTATGGTCACATTAAAACCTCGGCACGGAGTCCGTCCCATTATTTCATCTATCCTAAGGGCTATTATGGGGCACAACGTCAATCCGTTAAAATGGAAAAACTACGATGCCAAGCAAGAGGGTAACAGCAATCATATGAAATAACAAGAAAAACTGTTGTTTTTTTTTTTTTTTTTTTTTCTGTGAACTCAATCCATATGATTCTGTAATGTGTATTCGAGGGGGTGTATAGCGGGACACACACACTCTACTTTGTACGGATTTTAGGGGTTGCCGGGGTTGTATCATTTATATTGATTTCGAAGACGAGGAAAACCGACAGAATAAGGAAAAAGAAATGGAAAATGGCCATAAAGTGACCAATTTTATTACACATCCAAATGCATTTGAGGGTTGTTGGTATTTTTATTCCGGCTTTCCCAGTAAATTTTGTTCCGTTCTGTTTACATAAATAATCAAATTGATTGGGTTTACGAAAAACTAAAAGGAGAAGGAGTATACCTATACACATATGTAATGGTTACTTTAGGGGCGTGCAACGGAGAGATAGAAGACAGTGTAGAATAAAATACAATACACTATAGCTGTTGAGTGTGCTTTTATTGCAAATTAAGTGATTGATGGTATAATGTGGCTGAAGAACGATGTCTGGAGCTCAAACCCGAAGGTTCTTCACATTGAAGTGTACAAATGCCGCAAAAGTTCCATCAAGTGCTTTGGTTTGAAGCTAAAATTGTGAATTTTGACACATCTAATGCCTCTTAAGTCACAATTATTAAGAGGCATTAGATGTGTGAGGCTATAAGTTGTCATTAAAATTTTAATGGGCTGTTCTGTAAATGAAAAATATTCTGGTCAATTTCTGAATCCGGCTTATTGCATCTGGATCAGACGAAACCCATTTGTTTTTGTTCAAATTCAAGTTGTGAAGAAAGACCAAATGGTGGTGTATAATATATAGATTAACGATTTTTTATAACTTTCAAGCAATATCGGAAACTATAAAACTTAATTTTACCTTGTTATTGAGAATATCTTTAGTTCATAGAAAAAATCGTGAACAATCTTACCCTAATCCTCTACCGGGACATCCGGGCCTCAGAAAAACACTCGAAATCCCCGCGAAAAATTCACAAGTAAAACCTCGTACAAAATTGAGAAATAACAACACGTTTAAGGCTATTGGTTGTAGTATTGGATGTAGAGCTTTTAAAGAGCTTTCATTAATTGTAAGAGGACTCTATAGCAAGACGTTTTTGTACAGATTAAACTAATCTCATTTTTTTTTTTCAAAGTGTACAATAACCTGTTTGTACCGAATAATAATCTAGATTTGGAGCAATAAGATTTCAAGTTCTAACTGAGGCTTTCACACCGCAAACATCAGACATTAAATTAATCACCATTGCTACCTGTAAAATCCACTCAAATTAACAGTAGAAATTTAATTTTAAAAACCTCAAAAACTTCAAAGCCATCCATGGTACCTTTACATCAAAAGGCAATAAAAATCGAGCGGATTTTGTATTTAGCTATCAATTCAGCATTCACCGCCACACTTGCTTCGTTATTACTAAGATTTTACGTAGTTTTTGAAAAAGTTCCATAATCTAGATTTGATTGAAATCTAGGTTTTGAAATCTACAATTTTAGGGGAAGTATAATTATCAGTTTTCACTGAATATTGAGTATAGAACTCTTAATCTTTACACCCTTTTCACACCGAATCCTATTCTAGCTTCTGGGTAACTAGATTTCAAAATCAAACCTTTCACCTCACCGAAACCGAAAGTCAGATATCAGCCACTTTCATATTTGTCACAAGTCAAAATTTAAAATTAATGTCAAATTACTCAACAAGGCTGACAAACATCTAAAATTATTGTTCAGATGTTTTGTATTCAGTGCAGAATTCATTTTTCACCACCAGTTAAGATATTGCTTTCGCTTTCCATTTCAATTTTTAGGAATAGATTTTGTCCGGATCTATTTTTAAAATTCTTCAATTAATTGAAACTTGGTCATTGGTTTTGAGTTTCTTAATCTAATACTACATTTACACCGACCCCTTAATTCTGAATTTAGTGAAAAAATTTCGAAATCCAGCTTTGCCGTTTATACTGGAGTTTCAGCGTTTCAAATGACAATCGGAGTCGAAATCTGAAATATGAAGTGCTCCAAGCAGCTAAAATTGTCGTTATTACTTACTTATTTTTTGTTTTAAAATACGTCCAAGAGCACTTTTATCGACTTATGTCAAAATACAAGCGTTTTGTTCGAGTTTTTTCTGTCAACTGCCCTGGATTCTCTTAAAAACAAGAGAATCGGAAGTCTTAGAGGTTTTTTCCATTTGATAAACTTCTAAATGCCCAGGCAAAATTCAGCATTTAACTGAAATTCAACATTTATAAATCCTGAAAGTATATGGCGAAATGCTGAACACTTAGGGTGAAATGTTGAGTTTAGCTTAAATGCTGAAATCAGGCTCGGTGTAAATATACTATGAATCTAGATTCCGATTATGTCTAAAAAGGCTCATAAGTTTTCTTTTCAAAATCATGGTTAAGATTCGGTGCAAAAGAGCGGGCCCAACAAAAAAAAACCAAAAAGGCTTAAGATGGTTAAACCTTATGTGAAAATACAACGAAAATGCCGCGTAAGCTGTTGCGAAACCCTTACGATGCCCATTATCTTGTAAAAGATTCGGAAATCGTATGATTTGTTTCGAGCTGTCAAATTTCCACGTCGAACCTTTGGAACTTCATTGGAACTTAAGCCAATAAAAGTTAACGAAAACCGAACAAAATCGAGAAAAATGCAATTTTGTTTTTTGGCAAACGAATTGAGTGTAATGGGAAATTTTTGAAAGCCGACTTAAGGTCCTCAAAGTCTATTATTGTTAGGTCTGAAGTCATTTTGCTGTCAAATTTCCGCTTCAAATCTTTCAATTAAGCCAACAAAACTTAACGAATACTTAACAAAATCGAGCCAAATGCAATTTTGTTCGTGGCATACGAATTGTGTGTAATGGGACATTTGTGAAAGCCGACTTAAGGTCATCCAAGTCTATTATTGTTGGGCCTTAAGCCTTTTTGTCGTTTAGTATAAACATCTGTCAAATTGATATCAATATTAAATGTTTGAACATATTTTGTTGTGGTTTATATTTCTAAACCTAGACTGGTGTTGCTCTGTCAAGATTTATTAAATTGTAAGCCTTGAATTTATTTTTGAAGCTGTTGGTAAAATGTAGCATCAAGCTCTTTTATCAAAATTATGTGCGTGTAGAATTGATTAACGTTGTAGAATGGATGAAAAAACTGTTAACCATCAATTCAATATGGGTGTGTGTCAGGGATACGTTTTATATCCAACTGTTCTTCGAATTATTATAAGCATTCAGCTTTCTCTAGCTTCGACGGCTAGCTAGAGACAGAGCTGGCTGGCGAAGCTTGTTGGCTGAGGCCCAGGTCCACCCCGGACTGTAGCGCCACCTTAAGTAAAAAATTCAGCTTTTTAATTTTTTAAGACATGGCCAGAAACATGTCCACGGCCCTTGGATGTTGAAATAAAAAGGTTGCATTATGTTTAACTTCATAGGTGGGGCTTTTTGAACTGATTAAGTGCTCAGTCAACGGGCGTGCTCGCAAAATAGAAGCTTTCAGCTATCTCTTTTCTTAATTGGTGAATCCGAAAAGCTTTCTCTGGTCGATATGTGCGTGAATGACAACCTGAATAGCCACACATTTGATGTCGCAAAGAGTGCTGCGAAATGCCTATTATTCAAGTGGTGTAAAACGCTTACGTCATTAGATCTGGTCAAAAGTTATAAAGCGTTCATTCACGCTAAAGTAGAATAAAAGGTGTCATGTCTGGGCAGGTGCATCATAGATCTCTCTGCATTTCCTTGCTTAAAAGCAGAAGTGAGCGACAAAACTAATTGGACAAACTTACTTAGCGAAGTCATTTGGGTCTGCCACGGTATTTAGAAAACAAAACTCTGGAAACAAAAATCTAGAACGACAAAAATCTCGGGACCAAATTCTTAAAAACTTTCGAATTATTTATCATTCTTTTATTCTCTACTTTGAAAAATCTCGAAAAAAAATTGTGCGTTCTAAATTTTATTCGACATTTTCGAAAGATCTTCGAAAGCCTTTGTTTCTAGATTTTACTCATTCGAGGTTTTTGAAAATGATTTTCGACATTCTAGATCCATTCTTAATTTTTCCTGCCTAGCAAACGGGTTGAACCTTAGCCTCATGAGAATTCACTATTGAAATCAGCTTCAGACGTATGACATTATATTGTAATTCTCTCTTTAGCAGAACGACACCGATGTGGAACGGGCTTCAGTGAACAGTGAACAGTGTCGTTAACCCGAATCTTAATTGGAATTAAGCCTGCACGAAAAAACTATTCCTTGAGTTAATTTCAAATTCACTTTAACTAAAGTCACCCTGGCTTAAGCCACGATAAACTACCCTTAATACGTGGGCCTAAATCTCTTAAAGGGCCTAATATCTTAACTTTAATATAATGCTTCGCTTTGTGTTAAGCAAATTGAAGAACTTATAATCACGTAAAAACAGTCTTAGTTTAGGTATGTATACCTATCCACCTAGCAACACATCCAGACCAGTGTTCTGACAATTCACCAGGACATGACAACAGTGTAAAACTTACTCGAATCTCACGCCCGCAATCGAGTTAAAAGCACTTTTCGTCCATTCCGATTCCTCTCTGCTGAATTTCGGAAATGTTTAACACGAAAGAACAACAACAACACCATCAGCATGGAATACTTTTGCCAGGATTATCCTTTAAATATGCAATGATTACTCGCAGAAATATCCTTTACCCGGTTGAAAGTTTCCATTTCTTTATCGCTATAGAGTAGAGCGTATTTTCTTCTTTATTCGAATGCCATTCTTATTTCCTGACAACTAAGCTAATCTCTGACAGTGAGTAAAACGAAAAGAAGGATAAACGAATAAGGGGGAGAGAGAAAAAACTTTAACATTTATTTATTTTCGAGTGAGTATCCTGCATTTTTTTGCCGTGGAAGAAAGAAAAAAAAAAAACGCCCATAGTAAGAGTGTGTACAAAAGCACCCACTTAAATGTACAGTGACCACGCCTGCATAAAATTGTTTGCATTGTCAGTGTTATCCTTTTTTTATTCGGTCTGTATTCCAATGCAGATATTGTCATTTGAATTAGAATGACAGCAACTGCAAGGAGCCAGGGCAAAGTCCTGGATATTCGCTTACAATGCTCGAAGTCGTTTTTTTTTCGTTCCCCCTCGCCAAGCGTAGGTCTTATCTGGCGGGTGTCCTTATTGATTGAAAAGTAATGGATAGTTTATGGTCATTCATCCCTTTAAAAATTACTTGATTAAAATATATATTTACTTATTTTTCTTTTTTTTATAATTCCAGGGTCGGTGCAATCGTGATAAACCGCCATGCAAATATTTCCATCCCCCACAGCATCTTAAGGATCAGTTATTAATAAATGGAAGAAACCATCTTGCCTTGAAAAATGCACTTATGCAACAAATGGGTATTGCACCCGGACAGCCAGTTATACCTGGACAAGTTCCAACTGTGGTAAGTACCCCTCTGCCTGTGCATTAAACTCTCTGCTAAGACTCCTTTTCTTTATCTCAATTCGTATTGGCATTGTATTCTTAAGTGAACCTGCTAAAGGACTTTCAATTGGAAATCAGTTCCTAATTGGATTGTACTATTGGACAGTTGGAAATTTAAAAAAAAAATCTTTTCAGAAAGTCATTTGTCGTTGAAACTTGAATTCTGATAAGAAAACTTCAAGTACTCGACATCTAATTGCATTCGAAGGAGAGTATAGTTGGTTGGTACACCCTAGTTCTTGCGAAAAAATAAAGTTGAAATTTATTTCGAATTTGAAAATTCGAAGTGGAGTTGAGGAAATAGTTTTTTTTTTCTATGCAGAGCAATGTCCTTAAAGCTTTTTTCAATAACGCATAGTAATAGTTTTGTTTCTTAAATAAAATCTTTAACTTTCTTTCTTACAATGGCCGGGTTCAGTCACTTCCAGACGAGCAACGTCGATGGACCTATGTCGAAAGCCCCGAATTCGATTGGTTGACATATCCACAATCTTGTCAGACATACGCCGCTGGCGGCGTACAGTACAAAAACAACATGCAACAGCTGATAACAGCTGGCCAATCACCACAAGCATATGAGGTTTGCGGTCAGAATGGGTGTCACACGACGCAGGACCGCTGGAAGAGACTGAACCCGATGAATGAATATTATAAACAGGTGATTTTATTTCTTTTTTTTTTACACAGTTTATTTTATCCTTAAATTAAGTATAGAATAAAAAAAAGGTCGTGCTTGTAAGCTTAGGTGAGAAAGGACTTTCTATGCAGGAGGTCGCTATTAGACTAGCTTCCGAATTCGAATTTAATAAAAAATACTTGTTTCTATTTCCGCCTAGTTATGGTTAACTTTGCGAAATTTTAAATAATAAAGATTCGGCCTATCAACACGTCGCAGTAAAAAGTCACACATTTGTGGGCTACAAGAAGCGAAAAGCACTAAAATATTTATTTTATGTGTTCCTTATTCTATCGATATATCAATAGAATAATGTCTTTTGTCAGTTTAACAAGAAAACGAGAGAGTGTGTCGTCGTTCTTTCAAAACATTTAAAGCTGTGATTCACATTCCAATCATCTTTAAATTTACTAAAGAAGAGTCACTAGGACCCCAAAAAAGTCTAAGACTTTAAGTCAAAAGCTCTTGCTGTTCAGCTATTGTCATCAAAAAGCGAGGTAAAGAACCCGAATGTGTCGCATAAAAACTCCATTGCTGCATGCGATGTGTGGCACGGAGCGCCGTCAAGTTGGAACAATATGCCCTTTGGTTGCATCATTTTCCAATTAACATAGGATAATTGCAAGTGGGAAAGTGCAACAGTGTGTATGTAAATGCTTAAGTCCGTCTGCGTCGGACTGAAAAGTATCCACCTTACCCCAAAATGAAATCGCCACGCCTCTAAAAAGGGGGCGTGATAAAAAATATAGCCTTACGTAATGTGGTAACACAAATTTTGAACTAAAAACGCTGCCATTTGACTAAAAAACTCACGTTTTTTTTTAACCATGCCTAAAAAAGTGGGCGGACACATATACTGTTTATATAAAAAATATAGCAAATTTTTTTTAACTACGTTTTTTTGTAATATTATTTTTTTTTCAAATTTCATAAATACAGAAAATACAAAAATAATCCATTGTTGCATGTGATGTGTGGCACGTAGCGCCGTCGTGCCAAAACAGCATCGTCCTCCAATTAAGAGTTCATGAATTAGCTTTGATATATACCTCTTGTTGGGGAATGTTATAGGGGCGCCAGCTTTATTTTTGGAGTAGTACAGCCCAATAATTGCGTCAGTGTAAAATTCACATAGTGACAGATTCGTATTATACATTGGCAACGGATTGGTCTCACGTGAACAGGTCTTGTGAATTGTTCGCTCATGCACTTGTCCGCTCTCTCAGCGATCTTGCGATGACGTGCCAATCCAATTTTGAACTACATTGCATTTACGAACCTTTACACGTGATTACACGACATTACGACAACTTTCTTGACAACAAGCTTATATCCTTAAGTATTTGTTTCAGGACAAAACGGCGAGTTTGTGGAAACAAAATTTATTTTTTTAAAAATGTTGCCCATGGAGTGGGACACGAGAACGGTTTGAAATAAATGTGAAATGAAAGCTCAGCTCAGGGGGGAATGTAAATTGCAATCGTCAAGAATCTGGTGACGATCTCTTGTTTCATAATTTGTTCAGTATCAAGAGGCTATGAATATTCTTCGAATGCAGCCACACATCGCGAACGGAAATGAATTGAGGGAAAAGCATTCATATAAGAGCAAGGCAAAAGAAAAATAAATAACCACTGACTGCTTGGCTTGTGGGAGGAAATACCAAATTGTCCTCCCACAAGTGTTATGTCCTTACGAGGGAATGTCGCTTAATTTGAGACCGACGTAATTTGGTCTGCCCGAGAGATTTGCGTCACGGTGAGTGCTTGGCATAACCGGGAATATTGCAACTCCTTTAAGAAACACCAAAATCTTCTCTCGCAAGTGTTATGCCATTGTAAGGGACTGCTGCCCAATTTGAGACGAACGCAATTTGGTCAGCCCCAAGTGATTTAAGTCTCGGTGTCTACTAACAAAAACTGGAAATATTAGAAATCCGTTTAGAAACACCAAACCGCCTCCTGAAAGTGTTATGCCTTTGCGAGGGAAGGGGGCTCATTTTGAGACAGACGTTTCGGGACTTTCTTATTTTTTTTTGTTTTGTTCCCCGAGTGATATACGTCTCGCCATGAGTGTTCCCCTATCCGCCACCTGGGAAGGCTGCCAATTTAGGACCAACAATGTCTGGATGCGAGCCCATTTTTAAATTGATCTGAGAGTTATTTAATTTATGATTTAGAAACTTCTTTCCCATCATTGACTTATTTGTTTTTTTTTTTTTTCATCAATGTTTCTTTTTCACCTAATCCTTAATTTGGCAAATAGTCGTGTCAAGGTGGCATCTTGTTAAGATGTGCCAAGTAATTACGTCTAAGATGGACATGTGCTGTATAAAATGTCGACTTAACGATCATTGAAAGTCGGATATACAATGACAAGAATACTAAATGCTGATACATCCTATCTTTGCCAGTAAAAGTGTCAAGCTGCTTGTTAACAAATTGACTTACCAAACATATCCGATCAAACGACAATGACAGTTTACAATGGCATGCAACCATGTACTTCCCTCTACAGCAAACTAACTTAATTGCTTTATGGTATAAAAGCAGCCGTAGGAAATTAATGCGCAAAGAAAATTATTTTACCCAATTGATACAGTTAAACATACATATTGGCTCGATTGAAACCAAATTATGAAATTTTCATTTTTGCAGTGAGCCTACGCGTTTAGTATAATATCAGCACATTGTGTCAGTTTTTAGCAGTATCTGCGACGAAAACTGCATCTAATCGCTTTCGATATCATATTCACCAAATCATTTATCTTAAAACAAATTTTCAAAATTTTCATTTTGCTTGCAGCAGGACCCAACCTGCCCGCAGACAGAAACTAACGACTACTAATTAAAATCAAATAGAACGATGTTAATGCCGTGAAGCCTCTAAATCGTTTAGTTTTCGGGCAAATCAATGAATTTTCATTTGATATTCAAAAACTCATTAATTCAAATAAAGTTTTTCCCAAAACGGTGCAAATCATCATCATCATGCATATAGACTCATGTGTGTATTGGAATGCCAAATCAGCATTCATCATCGTCGTCGTCAGCATCATCGGCTATATATAGGACACATCCAGTTGAAAAAGGATGCAGTTGAGTTGTAGAGTTTTGGTATAGCGCGTTTTCACAAACCCTGCCGGATGCCGCGCCCGTTTGGTTGGATAGTCGAAATTAATTTTCAATTCATACAGTAACTCATGTGGAAAATAATGAAATCAATGTGGAATAATGTCCACTGTCATCCATTATGCCAACGTTTCTCATGCATCAATTGAAATATTATATGGATATTTTTTTTTGCATTGGTAGGGACATTAAAAAGCAATGTATGTACATAAATAACTGTGCACCACCTGGCCACTTTAGAGCGGCTATTCACACATGTATGAAGTCACAGGACTCTCTTGATGGGCAGTATATTTAAAAATATATTTTAGGTGTTTTTATAAATGCATCCTTAAACAGGGACGTGTTAAGCTAAATAAAAAAAAACTAATAAAAGATTGGCTTTTAGGAACAGTCAAATTAATCGATTTTTGCAGAAAATAATGACTTCTTTTAATAACTCATGCAATGACGATATGAGCAATGGCTCCCGCAAGTGTTATGCCTTTATAGAGTTTTTAGCAAAATCCAATACATATTTTGCTAAATTATTCATATTGATCACAGACGGATTTTTTTTTACGTTTCAATCAGCTGTGACACAATTTGTTGCGTGGATTTAAGAATTTTACACAATTTAGTAAAACGAAAATCATCTTAATTATTTTTGGATATTAAAAGTGAAAACTTTAAAACAATATTTGTTTGACAGTTGCTCCTTGAATTGTTGCTGTGCATCATTTTAGAATGCATTAGACAATTTTGGTGCAAGAGTACCAAAATTTTTGTTTGTTTTAAAAATGATTTTATTACATTCGAGTCTGTGGAAGCTTTCACAGTGTTATGCCTTGAGAGAGACAGGCGGTCCCCTCAAAAACATGTTTAAATCCAAGAAATTGACTTAAATATTGATTTTGTTTGACGCTTTAATGAGTAAATTAAAAATTTTACTCAATCAATAGGAATATCTAGTCTTACCGTTAGAAATAAGTGGTCAAGAAAAAAAAATTCGACCAATTAAAAAAAAAACTTTTCCTCAATTCTCATAACTTCCTGGTTGTTTTAGGTAAGTGACTTAATATTTCCTCTCGGGTAAATTCGAACTTCCAGTATGAGTACACACAGTTCGCCCAGAACCAATCCTCGAAAGAGCTCTATCACTCGTTCATTTTCCTGGATCGAATTGATGCAGGATCGGGTCCATTTTAAAAAGGACCCGATCATTTCTGTCAATCATTCATTCGTTCGTCTTTTTAACCAGCCTCATTCCACCCGATTTCGTTCTTTTTCCAGTCATCGAATCCGGACGGCCACACCGTTCCTCCATTTAATCGGGATTGGATAAGCAGTAGCCAGCGTGTGCCTGGTAAATATACCTTTTTGGGAAGTTCTTTGCAGTTTTGCTACGGTCATGGAAGAGGCAGCGCTTTTCCAAATCGAATGTAGGAATGGAACGTTTTAATATTGTGATTGTGAATGATTGCATTGTGGGGTGCCGTGGCGTAGTGGTTAGTGTGTGTGCTTACTACGCCGGAGGCCTGGATTCGAATCCTGCCATCGTCACCTGAAAAAAAGACTTCTTTTTCACGGTTCCCACCTCCGCGAGGGTCTGACAAGCCCTCCGAGAGTATCATTTGTCTTGAAAAACTTCTCAAAGTTTCGTTAGGATTCGGCAAAAAATTGTAGGTCCCTTTGTATGTAAAAGAAATTGACACACCAGCATACATTGTTGAGAAGTTGGCCCTGGTTCACCTCGAGCTGTTGCGCCAATCTATTTATTTATATTTTATTTAAAATGATTGCATTGACCCTTTTTCTTTCGTTTCGCTCATTTGACAAAGCATAATGGAAAAAGAAAAGTATTGGTTCGTACCGATTTCATTCGTTTTTTTTTTTTTTTCATTGAAATAAAAAAGGATTGATACAAGGATTGCGAACGATTGTTTTGACTTTTTCATTCGTTCTGTTCATTTGGACGGGAAAAAGGATTGATATTGGGAACGATTGGTTTGCCTAGCCGATATTGTAATTACCAATACTTTAAGAGGAACGGATCCAAAGGATCGAATCAATCACAATTGACACAGCTCTAACCTTCAGAGTATCGAAAATTATGGTACTACAACTGGGCCGAGAATATGACTTTACGGTGCATTTTGTTGAAAAATTAAGACTTTTTCAATGGTTCATAGGTCAAGTACTCACTTAAAATATTAAAATAAAAACATTTAACACATCACAGGAAACCAACCATTCACTTGTTGATATTGTAATGCAGATTGATACAGTACTGAGGAAGTTCCGGGAGTCACAAGTTCAAGCTACAGCTATTAATATGTAGATTTTTTAAACAGCTGATAAGCCAGCTTTTTGTGTAGAGTTTTGTGTAATGCATTCAAGAGCTATAGAAAAAACTGTTAAGAAAAACCTTACGTGACGGATTTTGAGACGACTTCATCAAAATCTACAGAGAGCAAGGGGTCTTGAAAGCTCGGTAAATCTCTGAACTTAGATATTCAGTGTTTTAAAATCTTGGATTTTCAATCGAATTGTGCTGATTTTTCTGGAGATCTAATTAAAAGCTACTAAGGGCCTGATTTTCAGCGCTTGGTTTCGGAGTTAAACTGAAATTTATTCCAGAAATAAGTTTTTTAGTGAATTTATATCCGGGGTTAATCTCGGCTTAACTTGCCAAATTTAGTGAGTTAATGCCGGACCAACTCTGGAGAACAGTTGTATGAACTTCTTCGAATGTTTTTTCTGTGTGGAATAGGAGTTGCTTTGCGTGTCTCTGTGAAAAATGACGAATGAGTAACATTTCGAATTTCTTTTCCTATGTTTTTCTATAACTCCTAGTTCTTCGACTCGAAGTCGAAGATTTTGACAACTTTCCTGACGGAGTTAACACACCACCGAAAAACTGCTCGCTTGGTAAACTATAGACTCGTTTTTGTTCCGGGCTTAGCAGATCTGGGTTTAAGCTGGGCTTTATTCAGCATTACTGAAAGACCGGCCCTGAGATAACTTGGTTTGAAAATATGGGAAATCTTTTCAATGTTTTCGCGATATCTGGGATATTTTTGCGATGCTTGAGCTACATTTTTCGTGACTCATTTAACCTCGGGGGAACTGAGCACGGACTGACGTCGAAAAAAGTTGTATCGGCTTGGTTTATCTTTTAAAAAAAAAAAAAAAACGCCTTACTGGTTCACTCTTATTGGGGCCTCCAGCACGAAAGAAAGCATCGACTTTACATCCATATTCGGTTAAATTCAACCTAAATTTCCTTCGGCACGAGTTGCACGAAAGTTGGTAGTCTTACATATTTCCCGATTAGTTATACAAATTTTTGACGCTTGCTTTGTTAGTTACAAAATCACATTTGACTTTATTTGGGCTAAATGTTCTACAGCTAAACGGGGACAGCCACGCAACATAAGTTGAGTTAACCTAGAAAGGCTTTCATTTTGAATTCCGGCATTTTTCTTAAGTAATAATCTAGCAGTATCCGTCCCGCATTCGAGTTGAATCAATCCTGAGTTTTCAGCTGGAGACTGACAGAATCCCGTAAAGCGAAATCCCCAAAGCCCGAAATTCAGAAAATCCCGAAAAGTGACGTAAGCATGATCGTGACCTGCCGGCTATTCTTTTTCGGCATTTTCTCCAATAGTTTTTTAAATCCCCGATCCTCCTAACTACACCCATCGCGGGTACTGCCTTAACGAATTGTGTTATCGGTGAGCTATGTATGTACCTCCTTGCAAATTCCGATAGCTTAATTGGTTAAAGCAGTACCCTCAATAGGTGAAGTTAGCAGGATTGTGCCCTGCCGGGGACTCAAAAACCCAATTTTTTCTTTTGATCTTATCAATCCTCCTTATTATCATCGTCATCATTTTCTAATATGCCGGTTATCTTGAAGGGTCGCGGAGCGAGGGTGGCTAAATGGTCTTTTCATCGTTCTCGATCCTCCGCCACCAACTCAAGACACTCGGGCGCAATCCCCATCACCTGTTTCATGGCCTACCACCAGGGGGGGCGACGCGCTCGCATCTCGCAGCATACCTCGCATAATCCTCGTTAAGCAGACAAATTTTTTGTGGAAAATTCTTTGAATCTTGAGGACATTGCCAATAAATCCTAAGCTAACCTGTATGCAAAGTATGAAAACTACACAGAAAAATCCAAGTTTCTGTTAGTCCGTTTCCGTTTGTCTGTTTTTCCGTCACTACTTGACGAGTCTTAAGCTCGCACTCTGAAGTCGTTACAGTTTCTGTCAAATTCTCGCACAAAGGTGGGAGATATCTTTCAGGACATACCTACCGTTGGAGGCGTTTACGCTTTGCAAAAATTTTGTCGAAAGAATTCAGTTTTGTTATGTTAATTTGTACGAGTATTTACTCTGACAATATGTTTGATAAAATCACTTCAGGCATTTTCCATTGTGTACACCTTTTTTCTAATACCTTAGGAGTGTATTGTGTAAGGAAATGTTGGGACTAGTGATCCACTCTTCGCACCAGCTTTTGGGTCTTAAAAGAGCACCTCAACTGAAGCTTTTGCAAGACAGGAACGATGTTCAGTCGCAACCTTATACCCACAGTCAACCTTCGTCTGCCACAAAACTTTGCCCCCGAAATAAATCTCTTTACTAACAACGCGCACAAAATAATCCAGGGGACGAATTTCGTACCCGTACAAAAGCCGGCAACTCGATTAAAATCTAATTACTCGGCTCTACGGACATACTTTCTGTGTGTTTCATCACGCCTACCCATAAAACATTCCACCTAATGAACACATCCACTCGCAACCCTTTTTAATTGGGGATGTTTACGGAGATATATATTTTTTTTTGCTAACATTCAGAGGACTCGCTTCACTCTTTGAATACTAATTTAAAATTTTCGTTGGTTACCCAATTTCTATAGAAAAATAAATTTACATATTCGTTTTTTTTTTGTGTTTTTGTTATCTATTTGCAGGCAACGAATCCTTACTTGACTGGTATACCATCAAACACGTACAGTCCATATTTTGCTCCTGGACACCTAGTGCCTGCAATTTTAGGACCAGATCCGTCAAGCGTTGCATCACAATTAGGTCCAGTTGTACCACAAGCAGTTCCTGTTGCACAACAAAAAATTCCCAGATCCGATCGATTAGAGGTGAGTGATTTTGTTTGGTTTTTCCTCGAATTTTTTTATTTTATTTTTGTTTTGTGTTAAAGCTAATATTAGGTGTTTTGTATAAGTGACGAATAAAAAAAATTGGCGAAAATTTGTTTGACATCGGAGATAAAAAAAAAAAATTGTATAAACAACAATATTTAGCGTCATGTTGTTGCTTTTTTTATAAAAAAAAAACTAAGAATGTCTATTGTAGAATGTTTTTGTGTTGAGTTTTATTTTTTGTATAGCGAAAAATTTGCGTTTTGGAAGTAAAAATAATGTCGCAATAGATTTTATCAACATTTTTTGGTTTCTAAAATGCATGAAATTTAAACTCAGTATAGATGTTAATATTTGATAATATTGAATGCATTCTTATGCATTTGATTAGATTGTAGGCGTTAAAAAAAATGTTTTTTAAATTTATTTTTACTTTCAAATTGCATATTGGACAAAATAGTGTTACAACAAGGGAATTAAAAAACTTTATAAAAGCATTATTTGTTCCAAAAAATGTTTTCGTGCATTTTTTTTTAAATTTTTATCGGTAAATTTTGACTATAACATTGCCACTGGTAATACAAATTGTTGTAACCCTATTAGGAACTGTCCAAAAAATATTTTTTCTTAAGAATCTAAGGCTTTATGTAGTATGTCAAGATATTTGGATATTAATTGAAACCAAAGGAAAATAACAAATTCGTTGTCGTCTTAAAGAATTGAGTTTTGTTTTTTGTTTTGTGTTTAATTATTTTTTTATTTTTATTAAGGATTTTTATTTTATTAAGTAACTTGGTCAATTGAAGTGAGAAATTCGTCAAAGCAGGATGGTGTTTTGAAAATCTGTATCAACTCTGTGCATATTTGTCAGAATAAGAGAAATTGTGGTCATGTCTTATCAAAATTTAAATAAAAAATTCTTGAAACAAGGAAAGTTGCCAAAAAGTACACGTACCTTCAACTTTTTGGGTATCAAGTTAACTCGTCCAAAATGTATTTTCCAAAGTCTACTTAAAGGTATCTGTGGCATTAACCTGAATCTTCCTACAAGTTGTTGCTTTCCTGAAGCATCAATCAGGCCCTCTTTTATAAATACTTAAATTTTTGGGTTGGATGAGTATATACAAATATTTAAATTCGCATTTATACACGAAACACACCTAACTTATGACAAAATAATACAGAAATCGCAATAGCTAATGCCCGATCCTTTTTATTCTGCAAACCCCCTAATTTGCATATTTATTTTGATTAATTAATTAATCAGCAAATTTTAAATAAACCGAATATTGTTTTTAAGCACAAGAGCTGATTGCTTCGCGCTGTCAAAAGAAAAACCCTATTTCCCACAGCTGGCTGTATTAAGTCGAAAAAAGCACGAAAATTGCTACATCCGAAAAAATTAATAACGACAGTTTGACCAACCTGCGTATAAAAACACACTTTGACTAACGCTACACAACACAATTTTTTTTATTATTTGTTATTGTTAAATTAGTCCTTCCGTATTGAAATGTCTGCTAAAATTTACAGCACTACTTCCCGAAAGTTCAGCACTTGTTAGTTCTGTTCATGTCCTTAAAATTGTCTCTTAAAATTGGGGGAAAAAAAAAATTAACTTCAAAACTAAGAATCGTTTTCTTAAAACGTTAAAATGTTTCCTCATGTTTAACGTTTTTCAAAAGGCAAACAAGTATCGTTTTAAATGGCTGCAGTTGGAATTCGGTACAAGGATTTTTCTTAACTTGTAAAACCGCTCAAAAACACTCCGGCATCCAAAGAAAAACTAAATTTCACGTAAGAGTAGCTTAAGAAAAAAGAAACGTTTTCCCGAAACAAGCAAACGTTCCTTTGTTTTGACAAAGCATGTTTTCAGAACATCTTCCTTTAAAGTAATATATTTTATGATGTAATGAAGAAATTAAGAAATGTTCCCTTGCTTCAAGTAAATTTTTAGACGTTTAAATAAGAAAAATGTTTTCACTGAACAAAATCACACCGAATTGCTCTGTGAGCCTTCACAAAAATAGGTTAAAGTCCAAAGTTAAATCCAATGTAGCATTATTTGAAATTTGGCGGTTCGTGTTAGAACTGCAGAAAAATTACCTCAATAGCTAAATCTCCTGCAAACAGGATTTGGCACTTTGGTAATCCAATATTTATATACATATTCCAAAGAGGGAGGCATGTCCTCGAAATATGCTCCTGGAAACAAGTGCAAAGCCATTCCATTCACACGTACAGCGTTATCTGTTATTCCCGTCAAAAGACTTAACATCTCTTAACAGAGGCTTCTTAGTGCACAGCCCTCAAAATATTTCCCCCGACGGACTTGGTAACAACTTTATAACAACAGCCCTTTTGTATATTCTCTGACCTTATCACAAACAATGCTAAGAGTAAAAATCTGATCTCTCAGTTTTTAGCAATTTAATGACTTCGTCTACTTTGTGACTATTTTCCATTCAGTAGTGGTGGAATTCGTCATCATCAGGACCGCTTATCCTTAGAAGAGTCGCGGAGCGAGGGCGGCTTAATGGTCCTTCCATCGTTCCCGATCCTCCGCCACCAACTCACGAGACACAGGCGCGATCGCCAGCCATCTCAGAGATGTTCTTTATCTGATCCCACCACCAGTTTCTTGGCCTACCAGTTGGGCGACGCGCTCGCATCTCGGTTAACATAACCTGTCTAGGAAGTCTGTCGGGGGGATGCGAACAACGTGTCCAAGCCATCAAAGAATTGATCTTCCTACTCGGAAGAGTAGCTTCTCAACATTAGATTTCCAACGAATACTGACGTTTATCACTCTATCCCTAAGAGTAACACCGGCAACGCACCTCACAAATCTCATTTCGGCAGCTTGTACCGCGATCTAAATTTTTCGGTCATTACCCAAATTGCATGACCATAGATGAAGGTTGGAACGAACACTGAATTAAAGAGATCCTTGCTTTCACTCCAAGCTCAGCTTTTCTGATGACCGGCTGGCGCAGTTCCTTTACTATTGCTCCAGCTTGGCCAATAGTAAATTTTAACTACTGTAGGTTCTATTCTTCTCTCCCGTGACTTCTGGATTTCCGGGTACATATTTGAAACCACCCGTTTTATTCCCACACCAAGCCGCTCCACTCTGCAAACATATTTGTTGGAAGCAGTCAATGCCGCACATCAGTCTTACTCTACATTGATGAAAGCGCAAAATGTTGCTTGCAAACCGTTGTCGTCTCAATTCTGTCTTATACCATGTCTCCACCGGACACTAATCCGCGAAATCCTCAATTAATCTCCCTTAAATCTTACGATTTACCATACAAATCTAAATCCTCTCGACAAGGCCTTAAAAATAAGTCACCTCATAAATCTTATTCACAAACCTTTTTTATGCAACAAACAGTTTGAGAATCCAAAGGAAACTGTAACTATTTACGTATGACAGATGAGTCACAAATACGATTTCTATTGGGATTCTTACAAAGGAAATCTTTTTTCGCTCTTCTCTCCACTCACTTTTCAAAGCAAAAATTACAGAAAAAAGAGTTCTCCCGTCAAATCATTCCTGTGTTTGTCGGTTGGTGGAGCTACTACGGGATTTAATTTTAATCGTCTCCCGCTGATCGCAGTTTTATGCCCGGTGGACACATAGTATTAACTACAATAAATATGTGTGACAACCGGATCATAGTCCCACTTCGGTGTAGACATTAAACATGGGAGCCCAGAGCCTATGAGTGTACGTCTGTCACACGAGTTCTTGTGTCTCCTCTTAGAAAGAGAGATGTCGGTCCTTAGTCTTATTTATAAAGGTTACCGAACGTGTATGTTCGGGAGTGGTCTCTTTGACAAAGCCATACAAAGGTCCTAAGTCCGTTTTCCGTTTAATGCTTGATTGTTTTTTTCCCTTTTCCGGTTATACCTATTCAGTCCTTGGTCTTATTTTTTTAGCCTGGATAGCTCCCATACAATCTACCATTTGGAGAGGCACCCATTAGGGTATCAGCTTCGGCTTTACTCTCAAGACTTTTTTGCAAGTTTTTTTTAATTTAAACTTGAAGGTTAAAAATTCTGGGGTTCTTTAATATGGCCTGGCCCTTTAATATGTACATATTAGTGAAAGTAACGCTGATAGTTAAATGATTTTTTACCTTTAAATAAGTTTAATACTCTTTTTAAAAAGTCCTCAAAAAATTGTGTTGTGTAGCGTTAATATAGAAATCATAGAACCAGACCCACACGCCAACCACACTTTTTATACAAAGTATCTTTTTTTTAAACTTTTTTTTTATTTAAGCTTAGATTGCTTGAAAACCAATTATAATTTTTTTATTAACAAAAGAACAGTGCAAAACTAATCATCAAAAAATAGAATGCTGACGTTTAAACTTGCTTCAAAAAAAAAAATTATTTAATATTTTGCTTTGGCAGTCAATTGAATAATCAAATTCGAATTAGATAAAACTTAAATCTAGAAAAGCAAAAAAAAAATTAACCAATTATTATTACAACATTAACATAGCATACTGAATTTTTTTGAGTTCTTACTGCTATGCACCGAATGCGAACGTAATGAGGTTCCTTTTTTAGTTTTATTTTAAACTTATCTTTTTTTAACAAATTCGATATATTTTTTTCGTATCCTGGTAATAAAAAAAATGAATGTTTTAATAACATCAAGGCAAGTAACATTGTTCGAACAAAAAGAATCCATAATTTGCAAAAAAAAAATAACTACTACTGCAACCGCATATAACAATACTAAAAAGAAAATGTACCAAATGCAGCTAAATTGTATTAAGAAAAAATAAAACAAATTTTAAATTTAATACAAAATCCAACTGAAACTCAATTAAAAAAAAACAGCAAACAAAACAAACTCCAAAACAAAAAAATACTTAAATATATTATCTAGGTTTGTCGTGAATTTATGCGCGGTGCCTGCAAGCGAGCTGAGTCCGAATGCCGTTTTGCACACCCACAGGAGAGCGTCACAACGCACGAAGACGGTTCCGTCACGGTATGCATGGATGCCGTGAAGGGTAGATGCGCTCGTGATCCTTGCCGTTACTTCCATCCCCCCTTGCACCTGCAGGCACAAATAAAAGCAGCGCAATCTCGCGCTACTGCGGTATGGCTAAAAAACAGTTTTTCTTTGTGTTTGTTTCCTTAAACACATTTTTGTTTTTTCGTTGTTGTTGTTTAACTAAAAACAAAACTTTTTTTTTTAAATCCTTGATTTTTTTTTTTTAAATTTTTGGTTCGTTTAAATTTATATTGTTTTTTCCCAACTAAAAAAAAAGAACAAACAAAAGTCATACTTATCCAAACAGCTTTTGATTTTGAATTCGTTTTTCTCGAATGTTTTTGTTGTGAGATGAAACTATTTTTTTTTTATAAATTTCCTGAAAGTTCCTTATTTTCAATGAAGTTCCTTGTTCCTTAACATTGATGAAAATAATTGACTCTTAACCTTTTATCCTTTTCGATTAAGTGATGTTCAATGATTTTTTACAACCATATTAAGTTTTTTAAATATTATATAAATATAACTTAACATAACACTTAACTTAAACATAATATTACATAAAATACACATAAAAAGAAAACATTAAAATTATGTAATCTGAATTAGTAAAAAAATGATTGATTAGTAAACATGTTCGTAGAAAATATTTGCAAAAAAAGTAAGACGACCTCAATTTGTAAGGCTTAACAGTTCATCGGTTATTGGTTCGTAAAGATTTTGAAGTGCCTGAAATACCTACCAATTTGGCTCTTATCAATTCCTTATAAAATATAAATATTACTTATAAAATATAAATTAATATTATAAAGTTTCATAAATAAAAGAACCCTTTGGTATTTTCGGTGAAGAGTTGCTTTTGCCCTTACTAACCAATTGCTTCGCTCAAGTTCCCTTCCCAACGTTGTCAAAGTTGACCTAATTTGTAAATCTTTAATGGGACAACAAACTACCAGTCTTCTTTCTGCCACAGCTTCGAATTAGTGGCACCAATACCCCTTCTTCCTGAAGTCAAAGTAAGGCTTATGTCTTAAGTCTCATATCTATCAGCACGACTATGGTCCAGTGGCGACTTAACAAAAAAAGTGGCGACTTAATCATTAAAAAAAAAGCGGACCTAACAAACCCTTGGTAAAACTAAGTGAGCTTAATAGGAGGGGAGGATGGTAGGATAAAAAAAAATTAATTTTGGACCTGTTGAATTTACTTGATGGAATTTTCCTACAATGGGACTTGAGCCCTTGAAACCTTATGCCTGACATTAAAAAAATTACATCGCTCAGGGATAGGTTTTGTTTCCTACTCTTTTATTTTTCTTGAGAATTCAAAAAGCCTATAATTTGTTCGTCCTTAAACTTACTTCAGCAAATAGCTATTATCATTTCAAAAAAAAAAAGTTACTCCTCCCACCTCGAGGTTTTTCTGACTTCTAAATTTGGTCAAAAAAAAATTCCAGCTCCAAATGATTACGGTATTTTAGTTCCAATAAGAGTGCTGCCTTATGGCGGCTTCTATTAAGTAACATTAGACAAGAATCACCTAAAGCGGGCTATTTCATTGTCTTGCCGTTCCAGCTTAGTGGAAATTTTTCAAAACACAGCATTGGTGTCTCTCTGCTCTACATACGTCAGTCATTTTAATGTCCTAGCGTCGCTTATACAGTTTTTGTGTAAAAAAAAATACTTTTAAGTATAAAGTACGAATAACTTAAAACGTTACTCCTCCCACCTTATCCCTTTGGTGACTTCGGTATTTTTGTTTGAAAAAAAAAAATACATGACTGTCAGCCTGCAAAGGCCGGTGAGCATTGTTAGCGTTGCCTCATGGCGACTTCCATTTAAGCAAATTTTTAATACTAAGTGGGCTTTAGGTGACCAAGAAAGAAGTTCAACACCATCACATATAGACTTCCATTTAACAACATTTAACAAGGACGTTCTTTGTGATGTTGTTGCAACTTGGTGAAAACAGTTCTTAGCGAAGCGCTTTTTTTTCTCAGCTCTCCTTGCTTTTTAGTGACCCTGTGTCACTAATACAGATTCGATGACAAAAGCTGAGGTAAATACTCATACTCTACCCTAAAGCGTTCAGGGATAGGTTTTGTTTCCTACTATTTTATTTTTCTTGAGAATTCAAAAAGCCTATAATCTGTTTGTCCTCAAACTTACTTCAGCAAATAGCTATTATTATTTCAAAAAAAAAAGTTACCCCTCCCACCTTAGCACTTGTCTGACCTCTGGATATTTATTCAATGAATAGATAAATATGTTCTTAGCTCACACACAACTTTGTAAAGACTAAGGAGTCCCATGAACTGACATATTGATGTTCATATTGACACACTGTGATATTTTTTCCCCAGGGGTCTCAGTTTTGAGGTAGCACGCCCTTTTTTATATAATTTGTTACCTTTTCGAACCAATAACTAAAAAAATGTTTTTTTTACTTAAAAAGAAAGTAGACAATTATTTATAACCGCATGAACCTTAGTCTCTAGATGTTTTAACAAAGATTACTTTTCACAGGAAAACATTACACTACACTTTACCTTAACAGAAAATACAAAACATTTTAGCTCCGTAGTTCAAAGTAGTAACGTAGTATTTTTCTATAATATTCCCTATAAGATTATTTATTTAAGCGAAAAAATGATGTATACTTCTTTCTTTTTTTACTTTTAACTCCTAAACTTAACCTCTTAGTTTAGTTTCTTTAGCTAGCTAACTATTCTTTGTTACTCTGTGCTAAAAAAAAATATTGTGTTAAAAAAAGTACGTATGCAATGCAACAAACCCCCCTAAAAACCCCATAAATTGTCAAATTGTTGTCAAAATTTTAGCTTTGCCGATGCAGCGCTGCCCCTATAATATAACTATTAATAGCTCCACCAAGCCTTATCCCAATTTTTGAAGTGAATTTTCGAGTGCATAAAATTTTTAAATTTAAAACAAGAGTAACCGAAAATCACCAACAAAATTGTGATAATTGTCTTTGTTAATGAATTTTGTTGATTTTCCTTTTTAATTTTAGTTTAACATTTTAGCATAACTTTCCCACTCTTTGAAATAGCTATGGCTTTAACCGCCTTAATACTCGTATCAACCCACAGTAAATGCAAAACAAATAAAAAACTTGATGTAAAATAAAAAAAAAAATATTATACTCTCTGTGCTGCGTGAGTAAAATGTTCTTCCTGTCGTTTTTTCATTCCTATCACTTTATTTTTGGTTATCCTGAAAATGTAGATATGTATATATCCCTTAAATATCCCACTACTTTAAAAACTTTGTTTCTGTTCTTGGGTTCCATTAGCAATGCTTTTATTCTTTCTCTTCTATATAACTTTATTTTCTTTCTCTTATTTAAATTTTTTGTATAGTAAAATAAAAAAATATGTGTTTCCCTATCAAATATAAATATACTCATAGACGTAAAAAAAAGAATAATTAGCATTGTTCTTAGTTTTCAAAAAATGTTTTTGAGTCTTAGAAACTTAACTTAATTGTTTTTTCATGAGTGCGTTTGGAAATGCATATAAAAATTAAATTAATTAATTGTTTATGAAAAAATATATACATCCTAGAAACCCCTAATGAGTCAATTGTTTTTTTTTTACTACTTAGTTAACTTCAACAAGAGAGTAAATACACACAATTCTTACACAAACAGATTAAAATACTTTTTATTTTATTTTTAATAGTTTATTTAAGATTTTTTTTTTATTATTTTAATCCCTTATTCCTAATCCTACACACAAAACCGCAAATATTCGAAGTGTCTAATAGTTCCAGAAAAAAAATATAGAAAAATTTGTGTATTAGGAATACAATACATTTTTTATGTAATGTTTCAATTGTTTACCTATTATAAGTTATGCTCAAAGCAAATACAATTCAATTGATGCTAGCAAAACTCGCCAAATACATCAACAACTTTACAATGATCTAAGGTTTGGATATACAAAACCTTCTTCTCTGAAATTTGACATACAAATCCAAATTCCTAAGTTAAACTGTGAATAAGTTGATCAAAAGCAACATACAACCAAATTTTAGTTTGTTGAAAGCCTTGTCAAACCGTGTAGACATGCATCTTTTACAAATTGTAATGATTTCACAGAAAATCACTTCTAACTTAAAAAAGTTACTCCTCCCACCTTAGGATCATTTCAGAATTATACTAAGATCTTTTTTCAATACTGTCAGCTCATGTGAGTTGATAAGCGCTCTAAGCTTATTGCTTTATGGCAAGATCCATTAAACACAAGGACGATTTCCCGGGTTAAAAAAATACAAAAATAGTTTGACACGACTTCAACCAACCAACGACATAATTTTAAGGCCTAAGGTGTACGACCTTTATTGTATTTGAAAAAACATATTATACAGTACATTATAAAAAAAAATCCTTTGTCAAACTGTGTTCTAAGCGGTTACCTCTGCATACTAATCATTGTTCTTAAAATGAACTCTAATTAAAGTTAAAGCAAAGGATTAAAAATCTCCTATTTTTTGATACAAGTAGATGTCTTGATATTGAACGTCATCAACACATTTGGGTTAGTTAATAAACGATAATGCAAGTATTAAGTTAAGTTAAGAATTTCAAAGCACTTAAGACGAAAAATGTATCATTTGAAGTGCTTAAAGATATAACAGCAACAGCGGACCTTTTTGCATAATAGATCATGAGGTCTGAAATCGAGATTACAAATTCTGAATTGAATAATTGAAATCATCTTCAAACTTAGCAACGAAAACCTATTTCATTTTGTAAATTTTTTTTTGCATAGGCAAGAGCTGATATGCACCAAAATGGACTCCTTGCGGAACCTCGAATATTGAGTATGGAGCCCCATTCCTTACACCAAAGAATCTAATTTCGAAGGACGATTCAAAAAACTTTTTTTTCGGAGCTTAAATAATTGTTGGAGCTGCAGGTCATTCCGAACTATTTTTCGAAGTATGTTTTCAGCAAGATCAAATGAGTCTCCAAAAGTTTTTGGTTCTTGAATATTTCTGGTGGTGAAGTGGCTCCGTGAAGTGGGTCAACCATTGTGACCTAGAAAACTTAACATGTCCTTGAGTTTTTAGTTTGAATTGTCTGTTTGCTTTTTCTACTTTCAACACTTTCTTGGAAAAGTTTTCCTTGCTAGAATGCGGACTTGAGACGTTTCAAACACGATCAACTTTCTTATTTTACGCTCACCGCCTCTTTACCTTGACTTCGCCCACTTTCGGCGCTGGTGCTTATGAAAACATGAACTAAAGCTTTGTGGCTTGGACCCCGTATTAACCCGACTAATGGAAGACCTATTTCGCACCCAGGTTTTGGCCTTCTTGCCCCGAAAGCTAAGGAGAAAGGCCCAGCAGTTTGTACGAAATAATTTATACTATCGCTGCCAGACGATTAAAACCCTCAACTTATTCTGCATAAAATACAAGGCAGTCAGTGGATCTAGTCTTGTGGATCTTGTGATTGAATAATGCCAAAGTTTTGAGGGTATGTACTTTTATGTATTTGCAGATCGCCTAGCCATTTACTCAATTGTTAGCCACCATTCTTCTTCGCCGAGTAGATCTTTAGCCCCCCTGTTTCGTTGTAAGTTACAACGCAGCCATCATCCAGGGTCATGCTCTATTATAGTCCAGCATTTACGTTCGGGAAAAGGAGAAAAGGACTGCAGCACCCGGTTCCTTACCAGCGAGACGCTCGCTTGTCTGAACTTTTTCTCCTATCCCTCGTTTATGCATTACCCGGGGTAATAGGCGTAAGAGTATACCAGCCAAAATTAGGCTGGTACCAAAAATACGTCTCTTGGATGAAGACAGATTTCATTTTCCATCAAGAAGGAGTATTTATGAATCAATAGCTAAAAGGTTTCTACGTGCTCTAGACCGGAGATGACGCGCAAGCAGCAGAAGCATGCAAAAGAAGTAACCGCTTTCTTATGTGGGATGGGGGCTTGGCCTACTGCTTACCTATTGAACCACCAAAAATCCTTGCAATTCTCTCAAACAGCGAGTTGCGTTCTTTGATTCCTTAGATCAGATAAAATTGCTATCTAAGTTGGAATTGTAGGCCTCAACATAATTGGAACCTGATTGGTTTTATTCCTCATAATTTTTTGCAAGGAGTCTCAAGACATCAACATGAATAAGCCTTCCATATAAAGCTGTATAGAGACTTCTAGAAAATTTTAGAGGAATCAGCAGAGATTTCATATAAAATAGTTGAAGAACACCTTTTATGAGACACCCGGTATTCATCGTATTTCATTGTTTATTTCCAACAATTTGCTTTAAAAATCGTGTAGGATTTTTCAGTATGCCGGAGTACTCTTGAATATCCGTCTTGTCTGTAAACAAGGTAAATCAATCTTTTTTGAAGTCAGTAACCGTGTTCTGTCGAGTATTCCATAAAAATGGCTTATGTTAATTAAATTAGGTTAAATTTTAATCTTTGGGGCACCTGCTCATACATGAGAATCATAATTTACTTCAAGGTAAATTCGTGTTTTTCAGATGTAAGTCTAATTAGAGTTGTAAAGTATTTCTTGTGCTGGTTAAGGATCTGGACCTTACACTCTTTTATTTCGACGAAATCAAGTTCCTTGGCACTGGCTGTTTTGAATGTCGTTTTTATGCTGAGAATCAAATAGCTGTCGTCAAAACGAAACACCAGGCGGCACAAGTTCTTTTAAGCGAAGTTTTTGACTGATTGTTTTTTATCCTTTTGGTGACAACCGGAACTTGAACCTATTTTAAGCTTCGTTTCAAACATTTAAGGTGTAAATCCAAGTGTCAGTCATGCATTCCAAAAGCATTCTTAACCTGTATGTAAATTCGCAATCATCTTTTTATTAACACAGTTTGCTCCTTATGTCTGCTGTCATAACTTTGATTTGAGTAAGTCGAACAACGTTGTCGCGACCTTTTTTTAAATCTTTATTAATCCTTTAATAATTACTCAGCTTACTTTTTTGTATCCTGGCAAAAGAAATGTCCTCCTTCCTTTCGTTTTCACCACAATTTTGGTCTTCCCCTATTAAAAAAAAAAATACAGCTTAATGCACCTCACATATATGTACATGATCCTCTCCGCTTTATGCACACAAAAATACCCATAAAGCGGCCTACCATGATACACCCAGCTACAACCACCCCCCTCACACACAGGTGGAAGCGTGCCGTAATCCTTTTTTGTTAAATTCGAATATACGATCTTAATTTACTTCTAATCTCCTGTAAAATATTATAATAGCATTCCAACCAAAAAAAAGGAACACTGCTACACACCGAAATGAAACGTGTAGCGGAGCTCGAAAGGAATATGTAAAATAAAAAAAAAATATTAAAAACAACCTCCCCGACTACCAGCACTTCTTCATATCCGTTGTTCAACCGAACAAAATACCATTTTATAAACGTAATCCTTTTTAAACATTTTTTTTTTTTTTTTTGAAAAATCATTATATCCTGTGTATGAGAGTTTTCATTGCTCGACTGCGCCATACCTTATACACACACTCCCAGGCGGGTAATGGTAGTATAAACTCCAATGAAAATGGATGAGTGTATTTCCTCTCACCAGCTTTTCGTCTTTCTTTTATTTTGCCATGTCTCCTGCCGACTTCATACGTACACTCCTTGGTTTTTGGAGAGCACACCACCACGAAGGGATAAATTTGCATTTTTATGAGTAAAAAGTGAGCAATAGGTTGTTGGTTGGTGGGTTTTCGGCGACCCACTATGGCACTTACGAGTTTGTTCAAAACTATGCTGATGATGATGGCGACCTATCCTTTGCATGTTGACGCTAGAAACTGTGGCACGGAACTTAGCTTCCAAAAAAAAATTATCGATTTTAATCCTTTTGACTATAGGGGGTGCTGCCCACTCAATTTTACAATCTGGATCGTCGTCGTACATAGAGAGTCCTTGTAACCTAATCGGAAGACCGTTGTTTTAACTCCCATTCTTGTGTTAGTCTAGTTTAACATAATCTTCCGGGGTCCACCTTTACCCATTGGCATGTTAATCGATGTGTGATCCTTTGTGTCCCGGTCGCTTGTCATTATTTTCCACCTGCCACATACAAATATAGTTATTTCAAGGGGGGAGTCCCTGCATAGAGGTATTGGTCTAAAAAGAGAAGAAAAATTATGTGTCCTTGTGTGTGAGTCCAATTATTCTCTGTTAACGTTCATGCACGTCCTTCGAACGCATTTAGAATTTCGGTACCTTCCCCCGAAAAGCTAAAACACCATCGGGTGGCGGCTCGTGCTTCCTTCGTCCTTTAACTGGCACACTTTATCGTTTTGACATTTGCCTTTTGCAATAACATTGATGGTGATGATGATGATAATGTCCTTTTGTGTACCTTTGTCGGAGTATAGGCATTCCATTTGGGTCAGCAGTATAGAGGAATCTATGGCTGTACGGCTGGCTTTATACGTACATATATATATGGACAACCGATATGGCGACAAAGACGCAACACCACAAGAACAACTGGCGCGGCTTTGCTGCATATTAGCCTTTTCTAGTTTATTTTTTTCGGTTAAAATGAGGGCAAATAGGTAAGTTATTGCCATGTCGAGCCAATGAAAAGTTTTGCAAAGCTAAACAAAGGGGAGGCCGGTTAATGTGGTTGTCGGTAAATGGTTGGGGTTTAATTGGGTCATTTGTTACAGTGGAAGGAAAGCTTTATTTAGGGCTTTGCAAAAGGTGGCATTTTTATATGCATTGGTTGTTATATGTATACGTTAAAGAGACATACTGAATTTCGTAGATGTCTTATGTTTGATTTAAGGTTTTAAGCAAAGCCTTACGTCAGTGACGTTTCAAAATTTAGGTCCTTGGGCTATCTTCCTTTGTTTTTGGTTAAGCAGTAGCTTACCAAGAATTTTGAATAACTTTTTCGCTGAAAAAAGAAAACACAAATCTACACTAATATGGGTGCAGCTAGAACTTACACAAATTTGGTAGTGCTGTATGGTTAATCATTAGTAGGGTAGAATGTCCTACAACCCACCCTCCTTTGTCCTACCCTACCCACGCAATACAACCCACAGCTATTAAAAACAAAAGTGCACTGCTAAACATTAAAAGGGTAACCAATCTCTTTTTCGCGAGTTTATTATAAAAAAAAACTCCCTAAAATCTTTGATTTATTTTTTTCATCAAGGAACATCTACTACCAGGTTTTAAATTTATTTTTAAACAATCGCAGGTGTATGCAGTCCTTATTTAATTTTTTTTCCTAAATTTCTTAAACTTTGAACCCTGAAAAATTCCAAACCGCAGCAACTCGATCGCCATCTACCGTAACTTTTGCCCTGCGAAGTCAGCTAGCAAGACCTGTCAGGTTGGATAAAAGATCTCAGTTGCAAAAGATCAATTCAACATTTTAAGCACAATGCTCGTATTATGTTTATTGCCTATGTCTGCGTTGACTTCTTTACGACGATCTTGCAGAAGATTCAAAAATCTGTGCCAAGTTTTTCTGTAATGGGGCAGAAGAGTTGCTAGGTTTCAGGTGCTGCATCCATATAGAATGACGACTTTGCGAGCTTGAAGATTTGCTGCGAGAGATCGAATAACAAATCGATTTCTTTAGCTCTAAGAATCAAGAAGCGAAAAATTGCAGCAATGTAAGGAGTTCCTTCAAAAAGCTCTTTGTCTCTTAGTTACAAAAGCAACCACGAACCAAAGTAAGGTTTTGGTTCTTGGTTGCTTTTGTAACTCTGGCGTTTCTTAACGCGTTCTGTACCAAAAGAGCATAACTGACACTGGTAGCTCAGAAAAGCTAGCGCTTGACATCTTACAAATATTCTGTGTATATTGCAAGTGTTCTTATACACATGGATGGGGCCTACTTTTTTGTCGATTCCGAACTGCGAATTGATGTCCAAATGTACTCTTAAAGGATTTTTCAGATCCTCCCTATTGACTTGGAACTTTGGTCCCCTCTGAGGTGGGACCGTGACAAAAACTCTGGACCATGCTTCGTACTGAACGTTTAGCTAAATTTATTGAAAGAGGCTTATGACGATGAGTTAACTACCAATTAAATCTGCATTCATTCTCCCTGCAACAGATTGAATATTTTAGGACTAAACCCAAACTTGAAGTGGGTTAGTGGCAATGTGATTCACTTAGACCAACAGTTGGGTTCATCATCTTTATTTGGGAACCTTCTTAACAACCATGAGGCACTCAAACACTGCTATACTGGTCCATCGTACTAGAATGCTGATCATCGAAGACTCAACCGCCGAGAGTTCTTCGCAATATGCAATGCAGGGCTAGAAAATCGCAAAGAAGGTGATGCACAGATTCGTCATGCAGCTTCTAAAATAGTCGTGATGCCTATGTCTAGTTGTTCTACGGGCAGACCCAAAGCACTGTCCCTCGTTAGTACTCGGTCGTCCTTGAGATCCAGTCCGCGATCTAGCCGCTGCCCATAACTCTCTAGTATGTCTATACCCCTCAAGTTCTGTCCAGCTTAGTTTAGTTCTATCAAATAACTTAGTGCTTGCACCGACTCAGGGCATTCGGAGAGATTTTCTCAGCTTATCCGCCTCTTCGTTTCCTGTAATATAGTGCGTCGTCGCACCTTATCGAGTACCTGAGTTAATGTACTGCCAAAGGATATCTCTTACAGAATGCTGCTTCAAGTTCTGTAGTCTTTACTTCACGACTCGGCTGACTGTCGAATCTGTGCTTCTTCAGTTCCTTCGCAGCTTGATTTATGGGCGCTAGTACTACCTGAATGATACTTCATGATTGCAGAGTTCTGATCTTAAGAGTTTTTTTAATTCAAAAGTTTCGCAAAGGATAAAGGACGGCGACTGAGGTACATTTTTGCACCGGGCGCCGGTATAGAATACAATCTCGTCATCTCCTGCAACTATGCTTTTTTCCGGGCTTCTTGTATCGAATCTCATACTTAAAACAAATTTCGAAGCTGATTTATTAATCCGTGACTGGTGTAACGTTCAAGAAACACTGAGCCTCCATCACAGAGGCATGTCACAAGTTCTAGATCTAGAAGGACACAATTCGGACTCTCTTAATCAGAATGACCTATTTAACTGCATTGCTGTTGCACTTTTTATCCAAAGTTGTGATATTGAGTTGTGCTGCCGAAACTGCATTAAGTGTGATTCTTAGTGCCTCGGTTTTTACTCTAGAATTTTATTAGAGAACGTACAGTAGGCACCTTTCCAATAGACCGTGCCAGAGCCTTAGAAAAGACCTCCAGAAAAATAATCGAATCTAATTTAATCTACCTTCAATCTATAGCGCCCATTTGACTTTGGTTAGGGTGGAAAAAGAGTCTTTACATCTTTAGCTTTCCATTATTCCACCGCGCCGTATGTTAAGGTGGATCATTACAAAAACAGTCAGTGTACACCGTGAGATTAAGGCCCTATGTGCTGCCGAATGTTATGGGGCAGGCATACCTATAGAATCACGTATACTCGATCAACACTTACTCCTTAATTCTCCCTTCTATTATCTAGCTGATCCCTTATGGTTGCAATTATTCCTTTCCTAGTTAATAGCAAAACTTGCATATATTCACCCCCCAACTCTCGTCCCAGTTACCAAACGTGAAAACTGACCATAAAAATCAAACAAAGTTTTAGAAATAACTTAAAAATATTTTTCTAATGTTCGTTCAATCTCTCATATTTGAGTTGTGATGAAATACCAGCGGACGCAGGTAACAATGTTGCTATTAACACATACAGCTTTCACCATTCAGATATCTGGTGAACGATTTCCTCTCTGTCCTAATTCGACCACTTCACGCATTCACTGGATTTTGTCTTATTAATGTGGAATTATTATCGTTTAAAACTTTTGGAACAACGTTTTTTATTTTAAAAACTGTCTTGATTGTCTGCGATTAATATGAACCTTTGTAATATCTCCTACAAATCGCGCGATTTACTATACCAATTAAAATTCCCTCAACAAGTAATATAAATTAATCTCATTTACCCTTTGTACAAACCTCTTTTATACCAACCGTTTTCAAACCCCTTTATAACAGTTTGTGACTTGCAAAAGGAAGCAGAAACTGTACCTGTATAAACTGATTTTTTCCTACAGAAATCTTTTTTCGCTCCTGGGAAATATCATCACCACTCACGCTGGTGTCAAATAAATCCTATGTTGGTCCGGTGCAGGCACTTTGGGATTTATTTTCAATCGTCTTCCGCTAATCGCAGTTTTATGGCCGGTGGAGACATAGTATAACAGTGTCATAGCGGTACAGCTTGACTGTCTTGGAGGACAAACAAGATTGTACGATAACCCTCGAATAACTACAACGATCTTCTTTCTTTTTTTGCTCCTTTATCACTGTTGAGCACTTTTTTTGGAACTTGGTAAAACCATGGTGAGACTTCGATTTTTAGCTCGTGGTGGCCCTATTCTGTCTAGAGATTAAAGGCTACTTTCGCCATCTGCTATTAAGTGTGCCTATATCTTTATAATGAACTCACAATTTAAATATTTTAGTTGGTTATACTTACTTAACCCTTAATTTCTCGCCCACACAATGTATTTTTCTTAATATTCGACCTCGGGCTATTGAATATAAAAAACAAAAAACTCAAACAATTGTCGCTTTAAAATTTGGAAAAAAAACATACATCATTTCACGTTTCACAAGCTTCAAACTTTACAAGTATACATAATAAAAAAAATAAATTTGAATTTAAATGTTTACAAAAAATGTGATTAATTTATCCGAAAACAAAGAAAAAAACTAAAATATACAAATCGATAGAAAAAAATTAAATTAAATAATAATCGTGTTATTATCAGAGTTCAAACTCGAAGCTGCCAAATTAAAAGGGTGTAGACTTCAACATCTACCAAAGCTCTTAAGTTTTACAAGAGAACATTTAGTTTGAATCTGAGTGAAGCTTTAGTAAGCCTTAAGAAGAAGCTTTAGTAAGCCTTAAGCTGCAGTGCAATCAAACGAAACTTATCTATGTCCTTCACCTGTACTTTGAAATATACTACACAGAATCAAACGTTCATATAAAACTTTAAGGTTTGTCACAGCAAACGAACTTTGCCGATGATATTGGAATTTTTTTTAATTTTTTTAACATTTCATTACGTTCGCAGCATCGATGCATCGGTGGTAATTAAAAAATCACAAACAAACAATAATTGGTTAATTAGTTATAATTGGTATATAAGAACGAAAAAAAAAAACAAATTTATTTACACCTAGTCCTTACAAGGGATTTGTTGTATTTTCTCATGGTTTTGATTAATTTTATTGTAAAAACTTGTATGTAGTGTAGCCCTTTGTGTTTAAGGTACAAAAGGACGTGTGATCATCGACGAAAATCCACTCTATTAATCTTTATTATTATTAAGAACTTTTTTTCAGGAATAAACAAAAACACAGAAAGAAATGTCTGCTTATTTAAAAGTTTTAATTTATGAAACAGCTTCTTAAGCTTTTTCTCAAATATATTTTTTTAGTTTTCTATACAAGTATTTGTGTGTATTTTTTGAGTTTTATTTTACTATATGACTACAAAAAAAAAATTGTACTAAAATTTTATTTTTCAATCATTATTTTAATATATCTATGAATAATTTTTTTTAAGTACACAATAAAACATTAATTATATACATACTATATTTATATTTATACATATATTCTTTTTATTTCATTTTTTTCCTTTAATTTCACCTGTTCGCCTGCTATGTATTGCTTCGATGGATGGTCAACATTATAAAAAAAATGTTATATATTATAAAAAAAAAATACATTTACACATATTTTGCAACAAAACAACAAATAAAATATATCAAAAAATTCATTTAAAAAATAATAATAATACGTTATATGCTTATTGCTTTTGCATTATGTAATCAACTCTAACACTATCCAATCTGTATACACATATTTTAATTTTGCACATTTCAACTATTACAAAAAAAAATATTACAAAATTAAAAACGAAAAAAAAAAAATATTTTTATATTTTGGAAAAACTACAAAAAAAATGTAATTGAAATAAAAACTAAAAAAAAAAAACATAGACTGCACCTGTTTCTGCTGCTACTCTGACACATCCCATCCCAACGCCTGGGGCTGCACCTCCACCAAATGCTGTTGCCATTGGCCATCCACTGGAAGTGGGCAAGAAACGTGCAGCTGAAAATGACATGTTTCCACTGGTATTGCCTTATTTTTGTTTTAAGTTTTCTGTATTTTAATTTTTCTTTTGCAAGATATATTAATACATATTGTAGAAAGTTTAATTTTATGCATAAGTTTTTTTTGTTTTTCAAAACAAAATGTTGATTTTTGATACTAATAAGTATTCTTTGTGCATGGGCTTTTATGTAATATGCATGGCATAGGTATCAGTAAGTGCGAGTATCTCCAATAACATCCAAAAATATATATAAGTTCTTCCTGTTTAATATAAATATAAAAAGTTTTAACGTCATCTTTGCGAAAAATAGATAGGTTGCTCCACTTTCTTTGCAAGATAAAACCTTTATACAATATTTTTTTCAAACTGTGCTCCAGGAACTCTTAACGAGGCTTTAAAAATATTTAAAAATATGTTCCGTAGCTTCAATCTAAGTAAATTTTTGTGCTTGATTTTTGCCGACACTGTGGACAATACTTCTGCCTTTACTTAAGCTTAAAATACAATTGGGGTAAACGGTTAACACTATCTTATCTTGCCCAAAAGTTCAACGGGGCAGTAATGGTATGGCGTTGGCTTCACATAAGTTTATAATGATTTGAGCCATTAATTCTTCCAACCAGCTCTACGCTGCTTGATTGTGCTCAGTCTCAATCTGTAATAAAGCGCTTTAAACTCTTTATGGGTGTATTAATACGCTTCTCCGCAGTAGTTTCAAGCAGATCTTAAATTCTAAAAATATTTAAATCGGCTGTCTTAGGGGGCATTTCCCTCATTTTTTTGACGGAGTCTTGTTTCAAACGGCTTAAATCATCAAATGAAAAAAGCATTTTGTAAGCCAGTTAATCTGGGGACTGCATGACGAGCGGCCTGAGTTTTACCCCGACTTCGGCAATTAATGTGCTCCTTGATAATGGAAACAAGACGCAGCATCCGTCAACTATTTCATTTGGTAATCACTTACCCTCATTCCTACCAAGATGGTCACCAGTTCTGCTTATCGCTATGCCATGCATTTAAACCATGCTTCTGTAGCATGACTCTACAGAAGCATGGCTTCCAGAAAAACTTTTCCATCATTTCTCCAATGGAAGGCTGGTAAAAAACGGTAACCAGATTTCTAAGATGGAGACAGTGACAGTGACTGGATCTGAAATGTATTGCCATTCGCCTTGTGAGGCTGTTCAGCCAGCCTAGGTAAGAACTCTGCCGTTTTCCAGACTGAAGGTCTGACTATTAACATTTGGGCTAGAACGAATTGGAAGAAGAATCTATAATCTAAGAAGAATCTATAGTGATGTTGATGATAATACGAAAATAGCTTACTCCCTACATAAGTTGATTCAACAACAACCCATAACACCTGAATCTTTTTAAACCTGAAGTAGGGTATATTAGTTTTAATGCACAGCTTGTAACCCAGTGAAATAAACACCGTAGACCCGTAAGACCTTTTAGGGATATTTAGGGACCTACTAGGGACACCGAGACCGACAGGTGAATTGATTAAACCATGTCTGTCCGTCTTTTTGTGTGAAGGTTTTGGGTCTTCACAATCAAGCTAGAGAGCTGTAATTGGGTGCACGGCTTGGTTCTTCTGTTGCACAGACGAAGTGTGAAAATTTTTCAATTCGCCAACAGACTTCAATCTGTGACATCCTCTATTTCACATTTTCTTTCAAAATGCCTTTTAGTCAAGTTAGACAAGGCGTAGGAACTCAAATCGAAAAAAAAATATATGACAAATAATAAAAATATTATTATTTGCTAAGTTTGTTTCATTCAAAGTTTTGAGCTCCTGGATACATAGGTAAGATTACGGAGATAGGCCTTCGAGAGTCCTTAGCTTTACCTTGTTAGTCGTTCCCTGCTGCCAATAACAGTTGCAGAGGAATTGTAGGACTAAACTATGTACGGTGTGTCGTGGAATACGGATGAGCCTTGAAGTCTTTAATGAAGAGATTATAGGCTTAAGGCTTAGTATTGTCTCTAGCCCCAAAGTTAGAGTAGATCTCACCTATACTGATTAGACAAACCCTTCTTTGTAACTTGGTTAAGGTTTTTTAGATTTTTCTGCTTCGTCAAACAGAACATTCATGGGTGAGTATAGGCTATACCCGCTGTGTAGAGCCAGTTTGTTGTTGTAAGGGAAGGGCCCCATTTTTTCCGCAAATTCGTTTGCACGTAGGTACCTTAAGCTGTATACGCTTTTTCTACTCTTTCTGCTTACTGCCAAAGATAATGCCAAGATATTTAGAACTTTTTGATAGTTGAAGAACTGAGCCTTTAAGTGTTGGCAGCTCTACATCCGCAATGATCACCTGTTTGTGAAAATAATGAGCTCTTTTATGTATGGATGGTCACTTAGACCAAAGGCTACACGATCCGGTACATGTTGAACCTGACAGCAGATCAGCAAGAGTTAGCAAGAATTCGCCGCAAAAAGGTATACAAATCTTCCGGGATAGAACTGGTTCTAAGAAATCTTTACTGAATCGTCCCCAGGTAGTCTAAGTCCTATTTATAGAGTGGCGCAACAGCTCGAGGTGAACCAGGTCCAACTTCTCATCAATGTATGCTGGTGTATGCAATGTATGCAAGGGGACCCACAATCTTTTGCCGAATTTGAACGTCACTTTATGAAGTTTTTGAAGACAAATGATAATCTCGGAAGGCTTGTCAGACCCTCGAGACCGTGGGAGGTGGGGACCGTGAAAAAGAACAAGTCTTTTTTTTCAGGTGACAATGGCAGAATTCGAACCCAGACCTCCGGCGTAGTAAGCACACACACTAACCACTACGCGACGGTACCCCACCAAAGTCCCCTAACAAAAGTAACCTGAGAGTCCTAACAGGAATATAAACAAACATAATATAAAACCTGCAAAGCGACGAAGATGTTTCACCGCCGGTCCCCGTGAGTCTACAGAGCCATGATCTTTTATTTGATTCTCGAACCTGGTCGAAATACTTATAAAAAAGACGCTCGTCTAACTAACGATGATGCTCGTTTATTTTACTAACTCGGGAGTAAAAAGTAGGCACTAGTATCTCACCACAGTAGGCGCATTAAGCTTCTCTGAAAGAGGTCGCAGTGCGGGATTCCAAGAATCCTTCCCCGTTTATACTTTATCTAATTTCCAAATGATGAAATGAGGAAAAAAACCTACACTGGCTGAATAATGACCGCCAGAAGTGGTATAATGGTAGGTTAAGCTATAGTGCTGAAGTTGAAGCTACAGATTACAAATTGAAAATACAGACACCATTTTTGTCACCTTCTGTCATGCACACAGACAGACAACTCAGTAGTTAGTACCTTACAAATCAAACAATCTAACCACATAACTTCTTAGTTATTCTCCAGCAGTTCAAGAAGCTTTAAGAAGCTTAAGAGACCTAAGACTTCAACAAATTTTTAAAATTTTGGAAAAAACGTCGTTTACCTGATTTTATTGTAGCCAAACACGAAAAAAATAACATAACATAAGCAAAAAGGCCGAAATACAACACAAATTAGACGCAAAAATGTATTCGTTTGTCCTTTTCTCCTAATTTTGAAATTCACATAAATGGCGGAAATACGGAAACATTACCCTTTAGAATTTGGACTTATGTCCTCCAAAAAATTCACTAGGCACAAATAAAACAAGTCAGTAAGTGCAAGAGTTCGTCTGTAACGTACTTAACCCATTAACACAAAATTTAAAATTTTTTTCTTCTGTTTCATAACTGAATGTCAATTATTTGTATTGGCCACGCCCCCAAAAAGGGGCGGAGGCTGAAAATTAAAATCAATTTACTCTAATTTCGTTGGAATCATGAGAAAATGCGTTGTTATCATGAGAAAAGCGAATATTAATACTTTAAAAACAGTTTTTTCCCAAAAACGCCCCTAAAAATGGGCGGAGCTCAATGCTTTGTATGCTACAAACTTAGCAAATGGTAATATCTTTAATATTTGTCATAATTCGATTAAGATTGAATTTCCCGAGAAATCACATTTTCAAAGATTTTTCAAAGATCACGTTTTAAAAGAGGACATGGTCGATAGAGTTGGCCGTCCAATTTTTGTCTTATTAAAGGCTTCTGGCCGATATTACTCTCCACTAAAATTTGAGTTCATATGTTTTGTCTATCTTGACCAAAAGGCTTTTGAAATTTAAATGAAAATGTAAATTTGAGGTTGTCTGACATTCAAGTCAACTGTGGGCGTGGCTGTGGGCGGATCTTCTCAATCTTCATACCTTGTCTGTACAAAACGAGAACCAAGCAACGCTGCAAGTTTCAGTTTTCTAGCTCAATTCTAAAAACTTCAAAACTGCATACATACGGACAGACGGACGGACGTGGCTTAATCGATTCACCTGTCGGTTTCGATCATATCTCTAAAAGGTCTTGGGGGACTACGGTGATTATCTCACTGTGTTACAAACTGTGCATAAAAATTAATATACCCTCGGTCGGGTTTAAAAATCTTTAAATCTTGACAGATGTGGCAGATTCACTTTGCATCATGCAGGATGCCGACACAGCGGAGCGTGGGTACTTAAGTCATAGTTGAGACCTCATCTTTTTTGCGAGAAAATCGAGACTATTTGACTTGTTTCCTGAAATATTTTAAAAGCGGCATACTTCGGTACTGATACTATTCAGTTGCTGAAAAATTTCTCTTTAAAAAAATATTATAAAAAAAAAATCGGTGGCGTATACGTAACATTTTTTTCCTTATCTCATTTACTTATTTGATTGTTCAAACAAGAATTTATCTGATGAGGTATCAATTTATTTGTAATGTTTTACTTAAGATCTAAAGCAAACTGCTTTAAAAACCTGCAGCCTTCATGCATTGATTGAATTTGCTCCTTAAAAATATATATTGCTTGCGCCGGAATCAGGAAACTCTTACTTCTTCTTTGGTGAAATGATAAAATGAAAACTAAAACGATACACACCTACAACAGGAGTCAAATACCTTGGGTCATTAGTTTATTCCCAACGAATTGATGCTATTCGATTTAAGCACTTAATTATCTTTCTGTACATCCTTACTATCGATCATTTCGAAATGTTTACCTCATCAATCAAAATCTCAATTTCTATAAATTCGGAAATTTAATTTACAAATCTACGAACAAATATATTTAACCTGGCAAAATGTATCTGAAAGTCATTCGTTATCATGTTCTAAAAACGCTTTTGGCATACCATGTAGAATTGTACGAAATATGCCGCTGGGGAATTGAAAGGCTTATTTAGTTTTGTTAATTAAAAATGATTTATTTGAGTAGAGAACATTTAAAAAAAGCTTTTACATTTAAAAGGGCGAAAAATATGTGTTTAACTTTGACACAATTAGAGAAAATTGTCTTAAAGTACAGATTATTAATAGTAAAATACATTTTCTATAATTTAAGAGCAATAATTATTAGGTGTTAACTAATTGCAGGCGTGCTATTAAATTTCGTCTGCTCAGGCACGTAGCGAAGGACTTTTCGCATGCACACATGAGCATGCTTTATTTTTTTAAAAACAAAAATAGCGGTATGACTGCAAAAAAGACTGGTAGTGAAACAAAAGTTACTAGCCAATACTTAAAAAAAAAAATTTAAATCTCAATCTGTCATTTTAGTACCCAAATTCCGCAGGAGCTTCCATTAACTTTTGACTAACACTTTGGCAGGTTCTTCTTATTATGATCTTGCTTAGTTTTTTGAAGTCATATTCTTAATGGCTTCATTTAAGGACTTAACATACTAATAATAATGCATATAAGAACAGGTGAAATCGCTTAAAATATGTTTGAACAGAGTTTGATATTTAAAAAGAGAATAAAGTCATTTGCTTCCTATCACTTAGTATGGATATAAATATATGTATATTTTTTTAATATGGGTAGATTAAAAAAAAAGTCAAAAATAATTTAATTTTATTCAAAAGCTTACTGTATCTTTAACAATATGTCCGCACTATATGTTTGTCTTAACTTTAAATTTATTTTTCTGTTATTGCAAATGATTTTATTTTAATTTTGCGCAATAAGAAATAAAAATACTTCTGTATTACTTGCGAAAAAGGAGACAATCCATCTGTGTGGGACGAAAACTTCACATGACTTGACTTATATGTATATTTAAATTTAACACATTTGAATATTTATGAATTTCTTTTAAATGTATTATTGTTACATAATTTTATATAAGTATTTTTAATCGCAGAAACAAAATACTACTAATTGCACTTTAATATCATTGCTTTTGTTTTACATTTTACTAATGTTGTTTTTTTGTATATCTCTTTTCTTCTCCCAAAAAAAAAATCAAATGCGTAATACTATTCGATATCATCTCTAACTATCCTAATATAAAAATACAAATCGACCCGTATCAATTATAAATTAAACACAAAATGATCCAATAGATGGATGTAAAAACGGTTGGTTCATTTTACTATGAAAATTTCGTAAGTACCACATCCATATTGCTAAAGTTAATTATAACCTATGCTTTAAGTTTGATTTTATATTTTTGCATTTTTTTTTTTATTGAGTAGTTTTTTGGAATTCTCCTTATAAATTTGGTTTTTTAGCATTAACCTTATAGTGTAAATATTAAAATATCCTTTAGAATTTAAGTCATTAAAAAAAAAGAATCTGCTTACTTGACACTTCTTCCGAGGCACTTTTTATGTCGAACATACATATTTTTGACGGCGTTTATTATTATTTGTGGTGAAACCCGGGGGGCGGGAGGCGTAGTGGAAAAGACCCACAAAACTGATGAACAGATAAGAATGTAGAACTGCACTCATCCCGAACGTTTCGCTCTAGTTTAATTGGCGCAGTCGGTTTGGTAACACAGCGATTCCCAATTCTTATGACATGTGAACTATGAAGGTTTTTTTAGCTTTTTCACATTTATATGAAAGTTCAAGTAATGCCTAAGAGGTTGGAGTTTTTCGATGTCTCGCTGATCAGGTGCAGATGTCGGAGAGCAAAACGTTTTGCTATATCCCTGCGCCTAAGTAAACAATTCGGGATCGACCGTGGGAAATGAGCCATTGGTTCCTTCTCATGTAAAAGGCTTAAGCTATCATCTTGATTGATAAAAAAAAAGTCTTAAAACATTTTTTCACTAACCCTCAAATGGCAAACACCTCCGTGTCTCGAATAACTAAGAAACGTACTTAGAGTCCATTTTATGCTATCATTGGATTGTATCATTAAGAATCTTATTTTCGTGTTTGAGAAAGCAATGTTATCCTTTGTAGCTAGCAAAAAATTTAACTGAATATTCGCGTTTGGGTACTTACTTTTTCACTCATAAAACCGATTCCAATGAACTGCTGATTTGAAACCAAATTGTTCCCATTCTTCTTTTACTCTCAGCTATCAGCTTTACTTTAAATGAAATCAGAGGAAACTCCCAGCTTAAGTAAAAACCAGCCCAATTTTTAGATTAATGGCATTTTCGGTTGGTCGTCCGGAACCTTCGGGAGAAGTCTATACTCTCCTGAAACTCTTTTCTCGGCACTCGTTTTAAAGCTTTTCTCCTAAAAAGAAGATAAATTTGCTTCTGGCCGAAAATCCAGAATCAAAAGCACGCACGCAACGCATGTGTAAAGTTGGATAAATGTCACTTTTGCCCTGTAGAATAGCTTTTGCTTCACAACTGCAACACTAGAGAAACTTCAAAATAAAGGAAAACATGATTGGCTGTTCGGATGTACAGCCCTAATCCGGGAGGAGAACGTCCTGATGTCTTAAATAGAAATTTCAAAATCTGAACGACCCAGAAATGCCATACAAATCGTAATCGTAACGCAATGCGAATTATTAATATATTATCAAACCCAGGGGTGCGTTGATTTGAAAGAAGTTGCTGGGTTGATTCTGTCCTTTAAGTTAATCTAAAAATAATTGATGTGTGGTCTCCTTGAATTCATGTACTCACTTTCGGTCATAGTTTCTCAACAGGGTTCGCCTCTCATATTGTCCCTTCTTTTTGACGATCTACTTCAATCCTTGACAAACTGAGAAATTGATGACTTAGATGTGCCAGCGATATTGTTAGTGACAAATAGATCTCCTCCGGCGACTCACACTGTATGAAAAGACCATAGAATTCTTAAGGGAATCCAAGCACCTACTTTGGAATAGAAAACTATCATGCAATCCACTGATAGAACGCTCCGAAGAAAGCGGCACTTGATCCTTGTGGGTCTGCCGTCAATGGTGTGGTGGACAAAGACCAATGAAGTCACTACCGTCATAAAGCTAGAACCAATGCAACGTCGAGCTACATAAATCGGAATCTACATAACCGACCAGACCACGGCTATTAATGTCATCCCGGGTTTTACACCTATTCATGCACATATCCTAATGGAAGCAAGACTGAGTATTCATCTCTGTTCTATTCGAATAACATTGACTCTCATTCTTTGCTTAACGTCCTAAAATCTGAAAGCCCATTCAGCATGTCTCTCGACAATATGCTTTCGGAATACTATGCAGCTTCCAGAAAAAGTTCTTTACAATAATCTTTCAAGGGATTGATTTTTTTATAATTCACTCGCGATCAAGAGGTGATGACTACCCTTAAGATGCGTAGCACATTGCGTGCGGAAAGAATTTGAGAACACGATAAGAAAAGACAGAAGAGAAAAAGTAATTCTCCTCCCAACACGCAAATGCTGATACGGAACATGAAAACTCTGCACAGAAACACCAAAGCTTACCCCCGCAAGTGTTATGCCTTTACGGAGAAAATATAATATAACCAGCATATTTGCATATTGGAAAGGCAAGAGGTGTTTAATATTCGGCCGGCCCTAATCTGGATAAAAGCCGACCAGGAAGCCGCTCATTTTGAAGACAGACCTGGATTTTTCGTTTGTTGCTGGTTTTGGTCCGCCCCGAATATTTTCCATCCCGATGCCCACCATATCTGGTGAGCATTCCCCTATCCGCCGATTTGAGGCGTCCGATTTGAGACCAGCCAGAAGGCAACAACAACGAAAAGTTGTCACAATGGGGATGGAAATGGGTAAAAATTCACACCAACTGCATCGTGGTTTGACCTTATCTGGTACACAAACGGGTTTAAAATGGTGACAGGCTGCGGGTCTGATATTTGTGGTGAAACGCCTCAGTTACTCTTCGCAAAAGATTATCCATTTTCCAGACTTAAGTCCTTGTTATCAACTACAATCTTTGAATAAATTTGTATTCCAACCCAAGAGGAAGAACAATATTCATCGTTCTAGACATTGAAGCCGCTTTCAAGGCGCTAGACTCACCTGTTGTAAAATCGAAGCTTCTTCTGGAAATATTGATTCTAATCCAAGAATCAGCTAGGAATATTTTTGTCATCCTTCACTGGATTCCATCGCATAAAATGGCCTGGAAGGCAACGAAGAAGTTGACTCTCTAGCTAAAGTCGGTGAAACGCAATGGGTCTGAACCGATTTGTGAAGTCAGTAAAAGACTCTTTAAGAAGCTTTTTAAAAGCCTTTGGCTGACCAGTATTCCTCAAGAATTCTTTCCTAGATTCTACCCCATTCTTTCTATTACTCAGAAAAACCTGGGCAGGTTAAATCAAAGTGAGGATACTGGAATTTATAGCACAATTGCAAGCTGAAGAAACAAATTCATAGCTCGGCTTTTTACCGAACAGCATCTTTGTCTCTATATGCATCGTTTATCAAAAGAGCGATGCATTTGCTCTCCACATAATCACTCATTGCCCGAGTCTCCTTCGTCCCACGAAAAATATCCTCGACGAAGAAATTCTTTCATCAGCAAACCCTCCGAAAAGATGGCTTAAGGATTCAGTAAGGTAAGGCTCCGGACCATTATGCCAGAACCCGACGAAGGCCCTCCTGATAAAAAAAAATCTATGCCATGATTCCATTTGTGCCCCATAATTGTTGTCATGCTCTGGGGATAGTCTTTTCAATAATGAAAATAAGCCGTGCGTCAAGATCCCTCAAAATATCGAAAATGTGCCTCAAACAAGCTTGCAGTCCAAAGTACGCTGTTTTGATAGGCACTCTTATTGCTTGTGTGGCGAGGAACCCATAGATTATGCATCCATTTGCTTTTTGAAACACTTACTCTCCTACGTAAAAGTGTAGGGAGAACTGGCTACTCTCTTTGCTGGCTACCCACCAGTGGAGGCTCCTGACTTGCCTGACACAACGGATCATTTGATCCTCAGCGATTCTGGGGATTTAACTTTCGATTATCCAGTCCTTATCGTTTTTCGAAAATCATGGGAAATGCACATAATACGAAATGTAGATAGGTCTTGCAGACTTTTTTTCTTCATAAACGAATTGCTTAAAGTATCTATTGCCTTAAAATACAGCCCACAAAAAAGTATTTTTTTTTTGTAAGCCCCTTATTCAGATGATGTTTCTTTAACTTTAAAGAGTTGCCTAAGAGCTACTTTCAGAAGTTTTACTCTCAAGTGAACACGCGCCTTAAGGAAGATAATTGACTGTAGAAATAGATAATTTTAAAGTGTTAATGTTATTTGTTGTATCTATATTGCGTAGTTTCTATAAAATAATTAGTGTCTTAAGTTTATGTTTAAATGGTGTCTGCTTGGTTGGTTTAGTGTAAAAGTTTGCTATACATTCATTCATGTAAAATTTCTAATAAAAAAAGTATTTAATTATTTAGGCAAAACCAATCAAGCTACAAAATAGTTTTATAATTGTCTTCATATGTACCTTAAATTAGTTGCATGCTCACACTTATGTAAATATACTTAAAATGTCGTTCTTCCTTCTCTTACAGGCATTCTCTGGTATGGTTCCCTATAAAAGGCCTGCTGGCGACAAGTCCGGTATACCCGTGTATCAGCCCGGTGCGACAACCTATCAACAGCTAATGCAACTACAACAACCATTTGTACCAGTGTCATGTGAGTACCAAAGTCAAAATCCTTCAGCTACAACTGCAATTCCACAACCACAAACATCCACCACGGCAAATCCAATTATCGCTAATAATAATAATAATACCAATAGTCACTCGATGATCAGTAATAATAACAATTTTATTTTAAATAATTTTAATCATTTGAACAACAACAACAATAAGCCAAGTCAAGTAAATTTGAATACAGTTCATAATAGTATTGCTAGTAATGGTATCTTGAATATGAACAATTTGAATAACAATGCAACAATTGCAACAACATCAACAACAACAACAGCAGCTATTTTGGCTACAACCTTAAGTAATAGTAACAATAGTAACGGTGTTGTCGTTAGCAATATTAGTAATAATAATAGTAATATCTATGCTCTAAATAACAATAATAACCTTGGTAGTAACACTAGTAATGCCCCTCTAGCCAGTAACACAACTAACACAACACTCCTAGAATTAAATACAGCGTCTGTCGGCGACAATGTAATACAACAAACACAAACACAATCGCCAACCAGTAATACACTTAACTCGTCATTTTCATCCTCATCCCCAACAGTTTCCCCAACAGCTGCAACATCAGCATCCCCCGAATTGCAATTGGCTCGAAGTGTTTCTGCTTCGGCAGTTCTGCTGCCAAGTAGCAACAGTCCCAGCCAAATGTTGAATAACACACACGCGAGCACAAGTTCATCACCACCAACAATCACGCCACCAACAACAACAACAACAACCACCACAACTAACGAGGACAATAACGATGCACTGGCAATGGCCGCCACTAATGCTAACGCTAGCGATTCTACTAACACTGCTAATACTGCCGCCGCTATTGATGCTATGACTACAGCCACTAACCCTTGTGCTAGCCTAACAAATGCCACAACATACAGTAGTTCGACCACTGCACCCATTTTGACAACAACCCCAACGGACCACCCTCTGACAAACGGTTTACTAAACTATGAGCACTCGAACGGCACTTTGGCCATCACGACGACAGCCGCCACAGCCGAGACTTCAGTGTCGGCTCCGGCAACCCCAAGCATTTCTTACCCCATAAGCACCCCGAACAGGGTGTATTCGGCTCCGCATTCGTACGCCAATGTGATGGTCTCACATCATGGCTACACTCCCGTATCGTCTGTTGCTTCATCGGCAATGTCCATCCCATATTCGTCAGCTCCGTCCGCATACAGCTACGCCTCGTACCCAACACAGTCTTACCCGACACAGTCGTATCAAACCCAGAGCTATCCAACGACAAGCTACTACACTGATGCAGCAACTCTTGCAAAAGAGGTTGCACAGAAGAACTACGCAAACGCTGTGAAAATGGCTGCTGCTTCCAATGCCCTGTCGGGCAAACCCCTAACAGCAGCCCTCAACTACACCGGTCTGCCCCTAAATAAGACATATGTCGCTCAGAATCAAGCTGCTGCTGCTGCTGCTCTCAACCATCACCATCAGCAGCAGCAACATGCTGCTGCTGCTCAGGCCGCTGCCGCACAAGCCGCACAAGTCGCTGGTCTGCGCATGGGTTCCCATTCAGTCGGCAGCGCCATGGCTACACCAGTAGCAGCCCCTGTATCCACGCCCAGCTTACTGCCCAGGCCACCTACAGGCTACTTGCAGGCCACGCAGATGATGCGCACCCAACAGATGACCATGGCCGGCGCTACGACGCAACACCCCTATGCAGCTGCGGCTGCTGCGGCGGCCGCCGCTGCCAATCAGCAGTACATGCAGCAACAACAGCAACAGCACTTCTTCTACCCCGGCATGATGGCCGGATACCCATTTCCTATGGCATCGGCAGGTGTTCCCGGTCTGACCTCAGCCGGCGCCGTTCCCGGCATGCCCACTCAAATGCAAGCCGCACAAATGGCCCAGATGTCACAGGCAGCTGCGGCTGCTGCGGCAGCCCAAGCCGGTGCCCAGGGCAGTGCTGTCGTACTAAATCCTTACAAGAAAATGAAAACATCCTAAGGTGTGTACTATTGTGGGACAAGCCTGCATACTGTACTTAAGTCTCAAGAAAGAAATTTGTTGTTTCCTGAGTGTTACTTAATTTAAAATAAAAACTTAGACTAGCTTAGATTTATCGAACGAATATGTGCCTAGTGGAAGAAGATTAAAACTTAAACTTTACTTAAAAACTGGTCTAAGGATCAGGGCTCTTAAAGAGCTGTTGTCTAGATGAGAGTCGTGTGGGGCGGAAAAAAAGCTTTCAGTTAATTTGGCAGAAGTGCTTATCGAATGCAGAAAAAGATGTACTCATATACTCTCGAGCAAGATAAAGGATCTCAGAAAAAATTTCTTCACCAAGCCATAAAAAGAAGACGAATTTTTTGAAATTACTTCAAACTCGTTTTAAAATATTTATCCTTGGAAAAGTAGATACTCTGGCCTAATAGTTTCTTAAACATCTCCGGCTGGTTGTAACCTTGTTACCTCAAAGTAAAGTTGGTTGAACGCAATAAATAGGGATGAGTTTAACAACTTTTTCGCACTTCTGCCCACTTTTTATTTAAGTTTAACCCTATAAAAAATATAATTTTTATGTATATAGCATTTATGTTCCTTACCACTAAACGAAAGCATTTTTTTTGGCTCCCGTCCACTCTCATCTAAACGAAAAAATGTTTTATAAAAAGAAAACACACTATTGATGGGATAGCGAAGTACTGTGATAGCTTCAACAAACACAATCTTGTCCTATTCACAAAACAAAGAATGCTTGGGGTTTGAATATTTCGTTCCTTGTTGCCGCCATAATGTTATATCCTATAAAATAAACTAAAAACTATGACAAAACCAAGAGTAAAACAAAAAAACAAACACTGACTTAAACGACACAAAAACAAACACTAGCAATAAAAAATATATATATACTTAACAAAAAAACTTAAAAAAAGGACACACAAATATTAATATTACTATAAGATTCAGCTAGGATTTGATTTTTGGTAGTCCCTATCTCTCTCTTTATTGCTCTTTATTTTAATTTATTATTTTGTTTAACTTTTGTTACTGTCACTGTAAAAACTAAACTTAGCAGTAAAAACAAAACTTAACTCTAGGTTTGTTTAGAAAAAAAGTAAAAATACACTTAAAAAAAGAAAACTTAATTTAGAAAACCACTTGATGAATTGAAACGAAAAAAAAAAAAGATTTAAAATAAAAATATTTAGGAACTATGCTAGTGTATGTAGCTAGAGTCATTTATATATATACATATATGTTTTTAGTTATTAGATCCTTCGAAAGGATATGAAATATTTTTTTTATTCCCTTTGTTAAATACTTCTTAGTTCCTTAAACATAAAACAAACTTACATTGTTATTATTACCAGTTTTTCTTATTGTGTACGTCATGAAATAGTTTCTTTTTTTTTCTTATATTATTATTCTTTTTAGAATCTATTGAATAATTTTGTTTGCTGTTTTATTTAACGTTAGATCTCGTGTGTTTTTCTATATAGTTTATTATTATTATATAATTTTTTTTAATGTTAATGTTAATTTTATTATGTAAACGTTGATAGACAATTTTGTCTCTTATGTTTCACTTAAGTGTTTATTCTTTTTTGTGAATTACTATAATTTATACTTAAATGGAACTTTTAATTTTGTGTATTAAAAAAAAAGAACTTTTAAAAAAATCTACAAACAAATTAGTCTTCTTATTTTGACTTTTGCAAAACAAAAAGTTTTACATATTTTTTTAAAGCTGGCAATGAGTATTATGTGATTTTTATTTTTTTACGCTTTGATTTAAACGGTATATTTTCTACTTCTACTACTTTTCTGCATTGCTGTAATGATATGAAAAATCTATTCTATATATCTGCGTCTGGAACATGTATGGAGAGCTTCAAAGAAAGGTCTTGGCTTTATAAATGCTTTTACAGAGCTTTAGAGGTTTTTTTTTTTCTGTGTATCCTTTTGAAAGCAATATAAGCTTTTTTCGCGGAGTAGTTGCCAAGTTATTTGGGTGTTTAAATGGGTGAAAGGTAAACGAGCTAAGCAATCAGTGCCTGCATAGACTATGTGCAATGGAAAACATTCCTTTTCGCTTTATAAATTTTTTGCTGCTTAAACTTAAAAATTATTTTAGTGTTTATTTTTTTTTTTAAATATTGCAATAACCAAAACTGAGCTTCTAGGCGAAGGGGTTTGAAAGTAGTGACGACTGTCCTTAAGGAGGGACATTTTTATCTGGGACAATGGAAAATTATATCGGAAACATTTCGTATTTGTATTCGTTCCTCTTTAAACAATCCGGTGAAATTTTCTTCATTAAATTCTGAAGAAGTTTGTTAGGCAGGCCAAATTCAAGATCAAAGAGAAAATATCATGCGACAGGCTCCCGAATATTTTTAGAGCCCCCATAAGCAAATGATAGATTTTTATATGATAAAGTTTTTTAATGATAAAATCGCGATTATAATTAACTTTTAAATGTCTAAGCATATTGCGAACGAAAAGGATTAGATAAAAGACAAGAAGAACACTGCATAGCGGGTATGCAAAAGTATGCTGAAGTACTCAAGTAGGAGTGAGTAAAAGTGCACAAAAGTAGGCAAGCTTTTCCCGCAAGTGTTATGCCTTTACGGGAAATAGAAATTGTTTAATAAAAAGAGTTCGGTGGACTTTTGCATGGATAACAGATGCCGACCAGGAACTTGCTTATTTTGCAGCCTAGATATTTTCTATTCAAATGACCATATCCTTATCCACCACCAGAAGAGGCGACCAATTGGGGACCAGCAACCCGAGGAGGGTTAGTGTATACAAAAGGGATATATATATAGGGTATACAAAAGATAGGCCAATCATAAGATAGATCTGTGTTTGAAACATTTCAAACAAACCCTGTCGATATTTAAGGTAGCTAATTGGGCGACCGCTTAAGTGTTTGAGAAAAGAAAGAGCTTAAAGTCGACACAAAACTCTTGACCACAACCTAGAAAAATAGACTTTTTTGTTGCTTTACAATGATTCCAAACTATGACTTCCAGAAAAAAATGTTCGTCCCTTATTCCTCCGAAGAAATGAATGGAAAAAATTCAAACCCAACTCCGACTCGGTCTGACCAGACTGTTTTAAATTGGAGACATGGATCGGTTTAAATGCTCGTGCAGAACTGCCTGAGTCGGACTTTTTAGTTAGCCTTGGCAAAAGTTTCTACATTTTCAATATAAAAATAAATCCAAAATTTTAAGGAAGAACAAGATTCATCTTCTAGGACAGCCAAGTAGATTTTAAGTCGCTTGACTCACCCGCCATAAAAGCAAAGCTTGTTCTGGAAACAGTCATGACCATCCAAGAACTAGTAAAAAAACAACCTAATCTTCCTTCACTGGATTCAAGCCGTGTGTCCTTGTGTCTTTGATGGCAGCGAATTAGTAGACACGATAGCTAAAGTCGGTTCGGATCACCAATTCTGTACAGTCAGTAAAGCATTCATCAGGAACTTTAGCAAAAGCCTTGCTAGAATCGAAGTCAACGAATCTGGCTTAATGCGCCTACGACATTGCTCCCACAAGTTGTTTTCCGAGATTCTTCCTCAGGAGGTCCCTGACCAACTTGGACAGGTCTATTTTTTAAATCCTCTGTAATTTTCAGAGGCCATTGCAGACTAAAGAAAAATCTCTATCGCGGATCGTGGATGTCTCGGCCTTTTCGCTTCTGAGGAATAACATCTTTGGAAATATCCCTCCAGAGAAGACTCTTGTCTTCCTGAATGCCTCCGGAGTGAAAAGATGGCCCTGGGAATTTGTCAAAGAAGGCATAATGGCTTCATTTTAAGAGACCGCATTGAAAACCTGGGCCCCGGGAAGGTTTCCCCAGCAAATAATTTAATCCGCTTCACAAGCAGCTTATTCAAACGTCTTTTAAATTATTCTTTTTGCTAACGTTAGAACTCGTTGCGCTTTGGGAAATTAGTTGTCATTAAAAATTGGTGTCATTAAAAAAATTTTTCTCTCGTTTTTATTTCAGTTTCCACTCATTAGCTTAGGACCTGTTTGAATTAATGAATTAAACCATCGGTATTTTTCGAAATCTGAAACCTTTTTCTATCCTATCTAAGTTTCAATCAAAAATCTAACCGAACGTATCGTTGCTTGCATTGGGGATCATAAGGAAATTGTAGTCTGTGCAGGTTTGATAAATTTGTCTCTGAGTTTTCTAAGATAAATTCAGCCAGCGCCAACATCCTTTTGATAAACTGGTATAAGCTGAAAAATAAGGCTATCGATTAATTGACAGTATTAGCCTGCACGGGGAAGAAACATTGTTTATCTTTCAAATTATAATGGGATCACTCTTGAGTTACTTTATCCATTATTGATGTAGAAATTTTCCAAGACAAAATCGCAAGCATTGTAAAAGCATTAATAAAATCAGTCCGAAATCTGTTGAAATTTTCTCTATTGTAATGATAAAAACAAGCACATCTTTTAACAGCAAGAAAATCACAAAAAAGCAAATGTCTTCCAAAACATAAAACAAAACAACATCAAGAAACTATTATTAATTTGCGTATTTTTTTCTTTCAATTGAATATCGTTGCAATATTTTTCGAAAAAATTTAAAATTTGTTTAAAAAACAATCTAAAAACTTTCATCGAAAATGAAGAAAAAATTAGTAATCTTTTTATTATACCTACTTTTGAGCCTTTCTTTTATTTATTTGACATTTATTTTTGCTGAGAAAAAAAGTTATTTTGTGATACTTTAATTTTTCTTTTAGTTTTAGTTAGTTTTCTTATATTAAATTTTTTTTTGACAAAAATAGTGTAGGGTTGTAGATTTTAGGATTGAATAAAAATTATACACAAACTTACTAGAGTTTCAAGTTACCAATTTTTTAGTCTTTCAAAAAGTTTAAGAGTTTTTAAAAAAGAAAAGTATAAATATATATATATATAAATAACGAAATACAATAACTATTAACACCACATATTATATACATTTTTAAGAAACAGCGTTATTTTAGCAGCAACATGAAAAGTTATATACATACATATATATTCAAATTTATATAATATATATTATACAAAGTAACATGTATATTTATATTCTATATATGTGTGTGTTTTGTATAATATGGAGTACATTTTAGGGAATATTTCAAACAAACTAGTCTTAGGCATTTTGTCCAAGTTTATGTAGAAGAGTTTTTAAACGAGGAAAAAAAAAACTTCAGCGTAGATTTTGAGGAAGAAAGAAAAAAGAGAAAACCTCTTTTTTAACGAAGGGTTTAAACCACAACCAACTATTATTATGAAGAAATTTAATTGACTTATTGCATAGGTACTTAGATATATTATTAATAATTCGTCCTTTTTGTGCAAAGAATAAAAAAAAATCATAACATGAATATTCGCATTATAGTTGTACATACACAAAAAAAAAATAACAAAAAGTGTAATAATGAATAACTTCAAAAGTTAAAAATTAGATCTAAACTTAACAATTCTTTTAATCCCTCCCCGTATATTTGGTTTTTTTTCTTCTTTTTAACTTGCATGGTTGTAAAGAATTTTTCATAAATTAAAATTCTCTTTCTTAAACCTCGAGAGGCTTCGAATTGAATTGCTTAAATTTTATTAAGAAAAAAAAAGTAAATGCTTTTTCTTATCCCCCTTTATTTTTAAACTTCGATTTTCCCAACCTATTTCGTCTGTTCTTTGTTTCAAACTTAAAAGGGAAATTACACTAGTATTTAACTAACAAATTAATTCACATATATAGTGGGATTATAAATTTAGTGTTTCTTAAATATAAACAAATAAACTCATAAAACAAAACGAAACTACTACAGAAAGAATTTCTGTGTGTTGAAACCTACACAATACACTTTTCATGCATAAACAAAATCTGTTCCGCTTAAACTAAATTAAAGATATATTCATTATTGTTTTTACTAAATCCTTAGGCTTTTCTGTAGCAAATTTTTAACTTTTTAGGCATTCAAAACACTAACAAGACAAAAATGCTGCTTCTTACATAAAACAAAAATTATCCGATTTCACTCTAAAACGCATATTCTGCTTTTTATACAAGAACTCTGTTAAGTGAATTAAATGCACGTTTTAAATAATATTCTTAATTTTTCTTTTGCAATATTTGAAATTTAAAGGAAAACAATCAGCGCTTGATTTTTTTACTCTTATTAAGGCTTTTCTGTAAGTATATTCGGTTAATGAGCTTTCAATGGGTCATCCTTTTTTCCCAGCTTCGAAGACAAATAGAATCTACAAATTTCAATAATGCCTTTGCGAAAAATATAATACTTAAAGCTTTTGCATTGCTAGGACGAGCGTACACCTTTATTTTACTTTTACTTGCACAAAAAGTCAGCCCCTCCCTTTACACTCAGGCTCCACTTTTAACACTAACATCCAACTGGCGATCTGTCCAGGCGATTGATACACCTACAAGTATTTTTTTCTTAACTTTTAACAGGAATATTTAAAATTCTCTATTGGAATAGTTTAAATCGCGATCATTTTTGATTTTGAATGTAATTTGGAAGCAAAAAAATTCCTGCTGAAAACTGACGTTCGTTAAAAAAAAAATGAAGACATGAACGTCAGGAAGGCTCAGCTGTTGATAGCTATACGCTTGGTAAAGAAGTTCTGTCAACAATACTGTTTTCGTTATTTTCATTGAGTTTCAAAATATGTCGACAGTGTTTCGTCAAGTTTTGCTTACTCCCAAAAATTGCTGAACCCTAACGATTTACGCACAATAGATGTTGTGGTTTATGTCTCAAAACTGCGTCAGCAAAAGCCCTCAAATTCCTAAATTCGTTTGAGAACTAAAGAATAGTACAGTTAAAGAAAATCACAAAAGATTAAGACTTACTACATCGTTCAAGAATTTTGAAAAGGTTTTAAGACTTTGACTTGCGAGTTTCGTTAAGTTTCGACAACTTTCGTCACCCTTAACCAATTAGTGAAATCAAAACTATTGGAACTGCATTTGATGTAAGATTAACTCCCTCGTTTGAAAAGTTCGTTCAGTTCCGATTGCTAACAAAAAAAGACTGGAGGTGGCATTTGTCGCCATTTCATATAGGCACAAATGAAGAGATTCTAACTTCTAAAAAAGAGTCGAGGATTAAGCTCTGTCAGAATGTTTGTAATTTTTCAAAAGTCAGAAATAAGTTATAATAAATTGACAGAAATGTATAATTAAAGAAAAAAAAATAACGACACTTAACGAAAGTAAACAACGCACCATTATTCGTCAAAACGTCGAGTATCCAGCAAAATGTTTTTGTCAAACTGTTTGTCATTTTCCAGAAGTCAGAAAGAAATATAAAAAAAAATTGGCAGAAATATATAAAAACTAACAAAAACTCAAAGAAGCTTGACGAATATAAGCAAAGCTTGAATGTCCGTTAAAAAATCATCTAAGCCTTCTCATCAGGTAGGGACTGATCTACCCTCCGAAAATCGTATAAATGGTTGCGGGACACCTGGTTGTTGTTGCCACACTTCTTGGTTTTCCTTTTTTCTGAAATTCAAATCACTTTCATACGATAACTTAAAATTAATGTTAATTAGAACCATCTTCTTTAAGACCAAACCGACCCTACCAGCCAGCCGTAAAAGCTGTTTGCTTCAACGAAAAGGAATATTTTATAATTTATCTTGTTACACGAAAATAACAGCTGAAGTGCATGTGTCGAAAGTTTGCAAAAAAAAAAACACATTACGCTTAAAACTAATTTCCAGTAATTTTGCTTAACGCAATTAGTTAGAATCAAATATAAAACATGTTTAAAACTAAAATTTACTTAACTTGGATGGTGCGTTTCATTCACATGAAACTAAAACAATTTGGTTGTGATTTTTAAGCTAAACTTTAAAAAAAAATTATCCTCCCCAAACATCTTTATCCGCTTTCATTAGTTGATCCTCTTTTCTATAAACATCGAAAAAGTAAAAAGTCAAAGCCTCATACAAAAGCTTGCAGAAATTACTGCAAAGTACCTGAAACAGGATGTACTTAATTTTTCAAGTGACCGAAAGCTCCACTTCCTATGAACTTCTATTCTAAATATTTGATTTTTTTTTTATCTTTACATATAAAATATATTTAAAATTAAAATGATAAAAAAAAACAAAAGAAAAAGAATAAAGTGCCTGATTTTACTTAAATAACACAAAACAACCAGTTTCTATCTTATATAAATTAAAATTATAATTTCGTTGAAATTCCTTATTGACACGCCCCCTTTTTAAGGTATTGACAAAGTATAAACTTAATAAAAACGAAAACAAAAATCACAAAACCAACCGAAAACGAGTCTTATAAAAACAAGTGCACATAACATGCAATAGAACAATATTAAAGTTTCTACAAAATAAATATTACATACGGTGTAAATACATATAAAAAAATATATATTTTTAAAAAAATCCTTATATTTGTATACTTTTACTCAATTCCGTCCGGCCCATACATTCAACTACAAAAGTGTTTCCACATCAAAGAGTTTATGCTTTGTCGATTGATAAATAAAATAAATCAAAGAAATATAAAAGCAGAATATATATTTAAAAAAAAAGTAAACAACTACTGAAAGAAGCATTTTTTAGTTTTTATTTTTAACAAACAAGATAGTAAAAACAACACCAACTAACTAAACAATAATATATATTTTTACAACACCAAGAGAAAAAATCCCGATTTCTTTTACCCCCTTAGATTACAGTAAATCTTATAAAAAAAACTATAGCCTAGCTACTCACACACATACACATTGATATTTAAAATAAACTAAAACAAAAAAAGATAGTAATTAAAGGAAAACTTTAACATCTATTCTAAGGATTTCAATAAAACATTTAAAAAAAAAATACTTCAAAAGTTATATTTGACAAGAAAGCAAATACTACAACATCAACACATTTATATAAATATATCCTGAAAAAAGTAAAGTTATTTTATAAAAAAACAAAAAATGAATTATTCACAAAAGGAAAATAAAAAAGCAAAAAAAAAAAAATCTTCAAATGACTTGACTAAATAAAAGTTAAATATGAAAAATAAAAAAAAAACAACTACACACTAATGTTAAATGAAAAATTGTTTTTGACAAAAACAAAACGAAATTATTTATGAAACAAAAAAATAAATTACATGCATGGATGTTTTCAAATATTATATTATACAATTATTATATATATATTTAAAAGAAGTAATTATACAATTATATTATTATACTGTAATTTGATGCTTTTTTCTTTGTTCTCTCTTCTACATGGTATTCACTCATTTCATAATTGCTCACACACATTGTTTTTAGTTTTTTCTTTTTTTTTTTCTTTTTTTTTTATTTGTTCACATTTCGTGTCATTTTAGTGAGACCGTATGATACAAAACCGTTTGTTCAAACTCATTAAAACACAAAAATTTAATTAAAGTCTTTAGTTTTGCTCACATTTTAATTATTTTTTTTCTTTATTTTGTAGGTATTGGTTTTAGTAGATTTTGTTGCAAGCACTATTTATTTCCCGCTTTAAATAAAATAAAAAACATTAATTTCGAAGTACAAAAAATGTTGCAAGAGCTCCCCCCTTGATGCACAATAAAAGCAGTAAAAATCACGTTTTTTAATTTCGTCAACTATTTTCATCAAAGGATTTCTTTGAATGAGAGACCTTAGGGTTCTTACACCCAAACAAGAAGATAAGTTTCGAATCGGTGCGGATGCACCCAATAGCGCCGTCCTTTACCTATATGGGACCCAGAGTTCAAAGTTTAGATCCACTTACATTCAGTAAACTAAATAAAGGAGACTGCATTATGTTTCTGATTCAAAAATGCCCAGTTTAAAAAAATTACAGGGCACAGGCGTTTGGTTTTTAAATTTTTCCTTTTTGGTATGGTTTTCTTAGCCCTGGACTGGATAAGCCTAGTTCTGATATCTCTAATGCTGGTTGGAGGTCTTCTTTTTTCTATATACAAGTCGTGTGTTCTCTAAAGTGTCTTGTGCGTCCTTCCCTTCGACCAAGTCTCAAAGACTGTTTATTGGAGCACCGGTGTTTTTAAGCTTTGAATACGACACCCACATACTTAGGTTATGGTAGAGGCTTTATGGAAACTGTGCCTCTGGTGTTTCATGTCTTAGAATATCACCAGAGTTTTAGAGTTATTTGACTCGACCCCTGAAAAAATGTTCGCTGTCTGGGGTTCGATCCTCACTCTGGAGTTCAACATCGATTCTGCAGTTATCCCGATCTAAGTCAATAGATTTTGGGGCCGAACTCCGTAAGAGACATTTTTTTCACAACACTTACCTTCGCGGGTGTTTGACGCCCGCCAACAATAAAATCCATTCCGAAAATTTTCTCAAAGTACAGCACACGATTAAAAAAGTGCTCTTAAAATGAGTGAGTTAAAGTGAAGTTATATTCACGACACAAACACAAGTCACAGTTTAATGAGTTCCACAAGTTTGATTAAAATCTCTTGACGCTTTAAGAAAGTACTTTCTGAAGTTTTAGAAGAACGGCCAACGGTTTAGGATAAATTCGGGGTTTTGTTTTCAAACGAAACAAAAAAGAATTCACTTTATTTAAGAGTTATCGCTTAAATATAAAGGAAGAAAACATTCGATTAAGGGTTCAAAACAATTAAAAACCATATCCCCCAAGGTCGGGTTATATGGTACACCCTATTAGGTGTCTTGTTTTTTTTATGTTACTGCTGCCCTAATTTTTACACATTTTTCCATACTTTTAAGACAATAGACGCACTGCAGCTAATAGAGTGTTTCCACCGCACATAAAACAGAGATTAACGTAGAAAGACTAAAAGTTAATACCAAAGTGTTTCTACCGGAAACGAGAAGGTTGACTTGACGCATGCTTTGATCGTCACGTCCTCTGCGCACATCCTTGAAAACGTGAGGTTTTTGGCTCACTCAGACTAAGAAATAATTCAATACATATTTCATTGCCACCATTTTTTTTTTAATCAACGAAACGAAATAATCCAAAAAGAGAAAAAGAAAACGTCAAATAAGTTGGTGAGATTTTCTTTCACGAATTCGAAAAAAGACCAACTTGGTCAACATCAACCAGCAGTACCAACATTAACATATATCACTCTGTTGGAGTGGGCACTGTAGTACAAAAGTACATTTAACTGTTCTGACAGTTTCAACCACATCCACATCAACAGCAACATCAAGCGTTCTGCGCATCCCTTTACACAACACAGTTAAGTTGATGATACCAAGTTGTCAAATGCAGGTTTGTTTGATTTGTTTCGTCCGATAACGCACAGAACACAAAGAATTCTGCAGGGTTTGAATCGAGAATTCATGGGTGGAAGAGATTAATTACTTGATTAATTTTTAATCTCTCGTGAAGAGATTAAAATTCAAATGGTAAATCTTAGTGATTTAAATGGGATTTACGGAAGATTTGTCTTAATCGCAGATTTGTTCCGGTGGAAACACCCTATAAGCATCCGTTTTTTTGTAATTTTGTGTACCGCCCCTTCTCCTGTAAAAAGTCTTTCATCCTAGTCCTTGGGACCATCAGATTCGTCTTGAAAGGACACATTCGGATCATTGTCGTTCGAGGATGACGTTGGCTTTTTTAGAACATTTAATGTTCCCAGGCTTTCTTTTGGATGTTATTGACTTGCCTTTCGCTTAAAATATTTAAATCATTGCTGCCCCATGCTTTCTTGTGAAGTCAAAACTCAAGTCGTTTACTTGTTTGTATCCATACTTCTGGAGCCAAAAGTGAAAGTCCTAAATTTTCACACATTTAATTTGTTAAAAAACAATCATTGAAATTTAAATTTCAATGTGGCCTACTCCGGTAGATGTAAAAACGAATCATAAAATTTATTCAACATTCTACACAAAACTACGTGGAGGGTGAAATGGTACTCTAGCCATATCACCCTCAAAAAGTTCGCCAATCGATTCCACGAAACCTTTTATGTTTTTTCGATACCATTTACGCCTGAAGTCTTAAAACTGAAGCAGAAAGGCAAAAAAAAAAAAGATGTAAAAAGTTGATCATTCAAGATTCAAGCGAACTTTAACTGCAAAAAAATATTATGTTGGTTGAAAAGCAATTTGAAGGGTGTCGTATCCCCCTCTGCGCCATATCACCCGACTTCTCTCTACATTTCAAAAAGGGCTGTGTCTTAGGTAAATAACTTCATTATTAGTCCGATAATAAACAGATCTGTGGAAACCAAACGTGCTTCGAAAGGGTGTTTAATTTTCTTCCTGTACTTAAATTATTTTTTTAATTTAGGCTTAGCATATTCTTTTATAATTGTTTTTAAACCTTTTTTGCGGTTATGTGCTCTTAATTGTGATATAATTTTCTATTATTTGTTAAATATTTTTTTAATTATTCATTTATTTCCATTTCATTCATTACATCACATGAGTGTTAACGTTTTATTGGTACCTGCTCCATTGTCCACTGGAACTAGAATTTGTTCATTTTTACCTTACTGCGGAAATGTTGCCTTTATTTTTCTATATATTATTGTAGTGCTAGTGATTATACATATCTACAAAAAATTAAAAAAAAAAATTATACACCAAATTAATATCTATATATACATAATGCTTTATCTGTTGAAAGTACCTAAATATTATGATTACGTAACGCTATAGATCTGTTATCCCAATTCACCCCTACTCATGAGAATTATTATTTTCATTTGCATTTAAACTAAAAAAAAAAAAACACATTTTTTAAACGCGTCTAAATGTCGACTCTTGAAAACTATTTTACACAATGGTGCTACATGATAATACTCTTTATTTTTTAACCATTTAAAAACAAATACATTAGTGACTAATACTGGGACAAAATTGCTTATTAGAATACATTTTTTTTAGCATTTTTGCAAAAAAAATATAAGTAATAAAATTAATTTGTATTTTGTGCACACTTAAGCTTATGTCTTTTTTTTTTGTTTATGGCTTTCGAAAAACCATGTGTAAAATTGTTAAGGTCCTTCGAAAAAAAACGAACACACAACTCAACCCTACATAGTAACACAAATTAAATAAAACCCTTTCTTTACATTCAAAGCAAAAACTGCATTTTGTGAACTTATATAAAACAGTTTATTTTTTTTTTATTTTTTTAATACTATTCTGGGGTAAAATGGTTATGTTTAATATTTGCAAAAAAAAATAGTGAACTTAGATGAATTTATTTTATACAAATTTTTTTAAACAAAAGCTTTTGTAATGTTTCCAGCATTGCTATATGACCTAAAACATAAAAAAAAAAGAATCTTAAAAATCAATCAACAAAAAAAGATCAATTAAGATTACATACCTATACATAAATCGCTTTTTATTTATTTCTACTCTTATCTGTTATTTGCTTAGTTGCAAAATAAAAGTGCAAAGAAACCAAAATTAACAACCACATGCATATGCAAAATATGTGCTGCCAAAAAATAGGTATTGGGCTCTTAATATAATTTTTTTTTTCTTCATTTTGAATGTTTTTTCTGTAATTTTTGGTTTACTTGTAAGTGTCTTATGCAAATAGGTGGAGATACAATGATTTTGCCATAATTTTTTTTTACCAAAATATTCTCATATTATTTTTAAAATTTATTTTTGATTTGCAAATTCAACGGAACGTTTAATAGTGGGTGCAATAACTGCAAGGTTTACCTTTTAAGGGATGGTGTCCCGATTTTTCTCAATTGTATTATATAATAGATGTGCATGTCAACTTGTTCTCATCACCAAGTTTATAGCGTAAATGAATAAAAAATGGCGGTTCTAGAAAAAATTTAAAAATAAAATTTTTCTTCGATAATTTAATTTATTTATTTTTTTTTGTCTGAACGCTTTATATTATGAGGGCTACGGAATTTATTTGCATTTTGTTTAATTTAATACCACACATAGTTTGGCGTTATTAACAATTCTGACACTCACATGCCTCCCATATGTGTACACTTTTTGAAAATAAAAAGAAAGTTTAAAAGAAATTACACACTATTTTCTGCATTTGTGCCTATGTAACAAAAATATGTTTTACATATATCTACATTTATTGAATGAAATGCTTTTCACCGTATTGTAATGTTAAATTTATTTTCAAAAAACAAACGTTTAACTTTTTCTGGTATTGGAACTGAAATTATAGCAAAAAAATATGCATTTATTATTTGATTTTATATTTTTTATCATTGGTAAAAGAAGGCGCTTAGGCATTTCGCTGTCAAAGCTGCCCAGTGCCGCCAACAAAAATTATAGCTTTTTTCCTCGGAATGATTTCTAGAATAGCCATCAAAAGAAGACCTCATAATCGCAATAATGTAACTTTCGGTTTTTTACTACAACATTTGACAGCTTTCAACACAGGTTCTTTAACAAAAAAAGCAACGAATTTTAGCATGGTAAAAAAAAATATTACCTGTAATGTGTCCCTGGAGCAACTTAAGTAAACCCTCTGTAACATAAAAAACAGACGGGTGGAAGCAAGTGGCATATAAGACTCACCATTTTGTCTCGACGTTATGCCCTCTAGGTGGAAGTCAGCCAAGTCACCATGTTACAAACTCTTTGAACACCTAAAAAATAATGCCATGAGATGGTGTGGATGGAGCATTAAAACGCAAGACTTTTAAGGCAATTAATTTTACCAGAAGCACATAAAAGGCCATATTTTTTAGGTTAAAGATTATACGATTAACCCAAAGCTTGTTTTTGAATCCAGCTTAAACGTTCAGATGAGGGTCTGGACCTATCTGGACATCTGTTTGTGCCTCTTTTTCGTTTCCACTGTGGTTGTGCCGTGCCATCTTATGTTTGCATTGCTGTAAGCTAACACGAAAATCGGAAATCTTTGTAAAAAGTGCTCAAAACGTAGGGCCAACACGTTTCCCTGACATTGACAGTAGTCATGCTGCCAACCCTCTGGAATTGTTTCTCACATGTCACCCCGAAAAATTCAAAACTAAGAACCAACGTGCTACCATTCCATAATGTTACGTGGACTTCGTTCGAGTATGTTAAAGAAAGTGAAACAGCTAGTCCCGAAAGAATAGTCTGACATTACGAGAAAGCCAATTTAAGCGGCCTCAATAATTTTCTCAAGACCTTCCATTGGTCCCTTTCTTACTGCCGCCGACTTGATCCCTCAAACGGCCTATAGTTTCCAAGGTGTGCGGATTTGTTACTGCTGTTGCCCTTCATCGAAGTATCCTTCTGAACAAAGGAAAAAAAATTGTTCCTAGTCTCAGTTCGATGTCTTCTCTCTATCCGACCGATCGCATTAGCATCCATCATGTCCAAGGTCATGGAAACGTTGATGAACAGCCAGCTTATGACATAATCATAGAAGCTTCATAATGGCTGATAGTACGGCATCCGTAGCAAAATTTCGACGGGCGATCTGATAGCTTATCTCACCGACAAGTGAAAAAGCTTTCTTCTCATTCGATGAATAAGAAATTTTTTTGCAAATCGCTCAATCCAAGTGGTTCTCAATGACTCTAAATCTAATATCCACCTTATAAGCGCTGGTATCTCAGGCATTAGTTTTATCTCCTACCCTCTTTTTGATAATATATTTATTTATTTATTTTATTAATTTACTCGCTTTTAATCCATTAAATTCCTTTGCCGACGACAGTACTCTGAGTTTTTTAACACTCGTTTTCTTGGAAAACGTCCTAGTTGCACGTCGATATTGCGTATTTTACATCAGCAGCCTTTCAAACTCAATGAAGTTTAACGAGTCCAAATCTTAATGCTGTTTACTGTCCTACAAGCAAAACAGAAGGCTACACTAGGGTTTTCTTGGGACCACGCTCGATGTTATTCGAAACGAAATGTTTGGGGTGACGTTGAGTCGGGTGAATTTAGAAACGCGGATTATCCGAAAATTATTAAAATGTCATCAAACAACTGCGAAAGCCTTAAGAGCTACACTTGGGTTGCTGAAACTGCAAAGCTTTCTTTTGTCGAAATTTGTGGGAACGATAATGTACGTTGTAATGATCGCATGCATTACGAGATTGCAAAAAATGGAGAAATATTATTATAATTTCTAAAACGATGCAAAAAATGGTTGACATCTTCCAATCTGACAATGCGGTGATTCGTCCCTTTTGTATAACTCTGGACCTGCCTCGGAAGACACACCGTGTACAAAATACCACCTCACAATCTTACCACATATTATGTTTCCACCGGGCAATAATCCGCGACTAATTTAAATCTTCATTAAATCCTACACAAATTACGCGATTAATCATAAAAATTTAAATGTTCTCGTCAAGCGATTAAAACAAAAAATTTCCTCATAAATTTCATAACGATTCATATAAACCTGTTTCGAACACCTTTTAAACAGTTTGAGAATCGATAAAGGACACTAAAGCTGTCCACATGTGACAGATCTGTCACAGTTACGATTTCTATTGGGATGTTTAGAACGAAAATCCTTTTTTTGCTTCTGTATATAACATTTTTGGGGGGGGTGGGGTGCCGTGGCGTAGTGGTTAGTGTGTGTGCTTACTACGCTGGAGGCCTGGGTTCGAATCCTGCCATCGTCACCTAAAAAAAAAAAGACTTGTTCTTTTTCACGGTCCCCACCTCTGCGAGGGTCTGACAAGCCCTCCGAGAGTATCATTTGTCTTGAAAAACTTCTCAAAAAGCCGTTCGGATTCGGCAAAAAATTGTAGGTCCCTTTGTATGTAAAATAAATTAACACACCAGCATACATTGTTGAGAAGTTGGCCCTGGTTCACCTCGAGCTGTTGCGCCACTCTATTTATTTATTTTATATAACATTTTTTGCTTCTGTAAATAACATCGCCACTCTTTTGTGAGAGCCAAAATGACAGAAAAAGAGTGCTCATGTCAAATGAATCCTTTATTTGTCTGGTGGAAACACTTGGGTTTATTATTATTCGTCTCCCGCTAATCCTCATGTTATTGCCGGTGGAAACATAGTATTACATTGTCATGTACTTGACAGTTATACTCACAAAAACGCTTCCTTACTAGTTCACCCTTTAGATCAATTTCGGTCCTCTCCTCTTATCTCTTATAAGGGTAGCCACGAAGACTTTAACGAGAGTGTATATATAGTACAAACTAAAGAAAAAATCAATTAAGTAAACTAATGTTTCCTGTTCCACTTAGGCCCGTAAGCCTGCCAGATTATGGAATGTGCCTCTGCCGCCTTCGTAGTAGATAGTCGTACTACCTACCTACCCATCGTCTCCCCTATATATTAAAGCGCGATCTAAGTTAGTATGTCACCCAATCACAAAATGACAAATGTCAAAATAATGTGACTGTTTGTGGCTCATTGTGACAGAGTTCGCCCCGCACATAGTTGGCTTCAGTTGAAATCCAGTCAGGGGTCAACTTTTTATACCCGACCGAGAGTATATTAATTTTAATGCATAGTTTGTAACACATTGAAATAATCACCGTAGACCCCTCAGACCTTTAAGAGATATGATCGAGACCGACAGGTGAGTCGATTAAGCCATGTCCGTCCGTCCGTCCGTTTGTCCGTATGTGTGAAGGTTTAAGTCTTTAAAATTGAGCTAGGACGCTCAAACTTGGAGTATATCTTGGTTCTTATTTTGTACAGACAAAGTGTAAAAATTAGTTAAATCCGCCGACGGCCACGCCCACTACTGGCTTCAATGTAAGACAACCTCTATTTCAAATTTTCTTTCAAAATGCCTTTGGTCAAGTTAGACAAGGCGTAGGAACTCAAATTTTGGTATAGAGCAATAATGGCCCAAAACCTCTAAGAGGGCAAATATTGGACCGCCCACAATATCGACCATGCCCACTTTTACCATGTTAGATCTTTAAAAACCCGATTTTTCGGAAAGTTTACTCCAAATTGAAAAAAAAAATTATATAACAAATATTCAAGATATTACTATTTGCTAGGTTTGCTCCATACAAAGTTTTGAGCTCCGCCCACTTTTTTTATGGGGCGTGTTTAGGAAAAAACGGGTTTTTTTGCATTAATTTATGGTTTCAACGCATTTTGTCATGATTCTGATGAAATTACAATTAATTGATTTTAATTTTTAACCGAGACCCACTTTTGGGGGCGTGGCCTATACACATAATATATGAATTCAGGACAAAAAAAATAAGATTTGGTGTTACACCATACATAGGGTCGGGTATATAGAAGTTTGTCACAGACGAACTCTTGCACTTACTCACTTGTTTTAATTGAAATGTGATATATTCCTCGTTCCGTACGGCAGGCATTTTTACCAGTATTGCATACAAAAAGAAATAATAAATCATTTCTCAATTAAATATTGGGAAGGGTTTACCAACCAATAAAAGAAAATCAAAGGTTAATTTGTTTTAGAAAATTCTTTAACAAAATAAAGAGCTTTTCGAAGGCTTGAGCCTCCATGAAGCAGTGAGCCGTTTAGAACCTTTTTTATTAAGCCCATTATTTAAAACACCAGCCTGTTAGAATCTCTGCCTTTACTCTTTCCAATCCAGTGAAATAAAACTCGAATCTCTTACCCATACTAGGCAGATAGGCAGACGATTAAAAATAAACCCCAAAGTATCTCCACCGGACAAACAAAGGATAAGTTTAACATGAGCACTCGTTTGTTGTCATTTTGGCTGAGTAAGTCGGAGAGTGACGGGGACACCTTCCAAGCGCGAGAGAGCAATTTCGTCGCAACAATCGCAATAGCAAATGTATAAAACTCTGACAGATCCATCATACGTAGACAGTTTCCTTTTTTCGAAATTCAAACTCTTATAAAGGTATGAGAAAGGGGTTAAAAGTGGCATAAAAGAGGTGTGTGAAAAGGATAAATGGGATTTACGAGGAGATTTAATCTTAATTGAGGGATTTAAGTGAGATTTATTGTATTAAGGTGACGTAAGTGAATTTTAGAAAAATTTCCCTTTAACTCCCACAATTGGAAGAGTCGAATATTATTGAAAGCTTCTTGGTGTAGGTATTTGACTGGGGTGATTTTATGTTGTCAAATTAGGGTTTTCGTATAATCGAGCCTCTAAGATTTTTAAAAAAGATATTATTATTTAAAGTTAAAGATTATTTAAAATTATAATTTTTATTTTCCGGGTTCACTTTAAAAGTAGGAAAGCCACTCTAAGAAGTCAATATAGAATCTTAGGGAATACCCCTATGCCCAAGAAATCTTCTTATTTTTGTTTGAAATATTTATTTAAAAAAAGAAATTAATAATTTTTAAATCTAGAGGAAACATTACAAAAGCTCTATAGGAAACCATATTAACAGGAACAGCTATCATTTAAAAACTAGAATTAAGTATCAAAAAAGTATGTTATGTTTAATCATTGGCACTTCAATAATATTGACAAGGCACGACAACACTATTCGATAAAATTCTCTACGTTGTTAAATCAAATCATTTTCAACAACACACACGACCGGATTGATTTGATATTGTGTTTGGGCTTGTGACAAAGATTATATTTCCTCTAGTTGTGAAACTTGAAAGTATTCGATTGTATTCAAATCCTCTTCAATGTGATTTTCGTAATTTCATCTTGATGGATCGTATTCGCTCGAAGTCGTATTTTGTGTTTTCTTACTTTTCAGCTGATGAAGTTTTATACATACTACTATATAGTGAGTTGGTAAACATTTTTTTTTCTCTAGAAAAGAAATATAATATTTCTTTCCTTCTTTATTTGCTATAATTTCAGTAAAATTTTTTGGCGTACAAAAAAAAAACAAGAAAGTATAAATTAATTAATTATTTGTTTTTATATTTTTATTTAATTGGAGCTTCAAGTTGGTGTAACCAAAAAAAATGTCGCACATTTTCTTAAAATATATAAAAAAAAAAACCTAAGGTAAGACGCACTGAACTGATTTCCCGCTAGTTGGGTTTGAAAAAAAAATAATACTTTGCTAAACTTGTAGTTTTTATGTTTGCTTTGTTTTTTGTTTCTTTTCTGTTTTTTGTGTGAATATTTATTAAAAAAAAAAATATTTATATAAACATTTTATATACAATAATTAATAATTATCTTTTATTTCTCCAGGTTCGCTTCTACCATTGAAAATAAAATCAATATGTATTTTAACTTGTTTTTTTTTACTTGTAAGACACTAAACTAAAGAAAAAGTTTTAATTTATAATTTTGTTTTTTGTTTTGTTTCTTAAACCTTCCTTCTAACAATGTGTTGCTTTGAAACTAAATTCCAGAACGCTTTGAGTTTTTTTTTTTCATAGCTGTTAGAGCACCATAAACGTTTGCTCGAACTTCTTATCGCATCTAGAACAAAGAAAACAAAAAGAAACAATTGATTTTATTTTAGAGTCAAAATCAAATCTCCACCTGCTTAATGTCTTTGGATGATGGAAGTCTCTGTGAACAAGTTGCATGGCTACTGAAACCGAAAAAAAAACCTAAGCTATATTTGTGCGTGTGTACTTTGCTAAAAATAAGAGGGAAAAACATGCTACAAATGTATTTAAACAAAATTTATTAATAATTGTTTGTATAGTTTGCTTTTTAGGATCAGAACACGCGTAGAAAAAATTTAACTAACACTGAGAATATGAAAATATGAACACACACAATGGAAAAATTACACACTCTTAAAGAAGTAAAGACACAACACTCAAGCCTTTTAATTGAATGATAAAACTGCTTAAAATATTTTTTTTTCTAAAAAGAAAGTATCCTTGCTGCCTTACTATGTACATTGGTGAACATAATTTTGGTAAAACTCTAAATAACAAAAATGTACTACAGTGTATTTTGTATTATTGTTTTTTTTTTACAGGCTTTTTGTAGTAAGTATTACGCTTGAGAATATAAATCATAAAAATTTTTCATAATGTATTAATTTTTTTAGGCTTTGCTTATACAGCTTTCACTTATATGCAAGCTTTTTGTGTATTTTTATTTAACACATGTGTTGATATTAATGCTTTTTGCTTTTTACAGGATTAGAGCTTCAGCTTCAAAATTAAAATTTTGCAAAAATCGACAAGCATGGAAAAGTGTGTGTATATAGATGTTTAAAAATGCTAAATAGTTTAATTGCGGTCTATGCAGTTCATAGCCTAAATTGTCCCTCTCAAGTGAAGTCCACTTAAATTGATTTAAAAATCCAGGGTTCTAATTGTCAACAAGTGCCAGTGTCCTCAAAATCTTGGACCGATTTTCGTTCCAAATTCGTAGGTTTCCGCTCTGATAAATAGACTTTTTTCCTCTTTGTCCTTGATCTTATATATCTATGCCTTCATAAAAGATTTTTGGCGAAAAGTGTTTTGAAATGTTGTTTTGTAGTTTGCGCACTTAGGTCCTGAGTCTGGACAAAAGTTGCAATCTAATCTCGATTATAAGCCACAAATTGCCTAAGTCCAAAAGAAGAAACTTAAGTTCGAAATCTAAAACATTAAGTGGCGCTTCTCTTGCTCTACAAATCAGTCCTTCAAATTTAAGTACGTCAATTTGACTGGCCTGGCCCCGAACAAGCCAATTTGCAATTAACCTCAATCTTTTCTAAAACTTATAAAAACTAATAAGCTAATCGATTCTTAAAAATTAGAAACAACTCAAATTTTGGCCCAAAAGCTTAACGCAGAAATATTGATACAGAAAGATAAAATTTAAATCTGAACGTTGAAAAGTCTTGACACCGTAATGGCAAATATCCTTAAAAAAAAAAAAACAGCTCAAAGCTTTTACGCCTTGCAACCATTTTCATTATTGCAACTAATTCCACTCAAGTTTAGAATTTGCATTCCCTTTTGACCCTTATTGCACCGCCCTTGCACAAAAGAACACACTACACACTGGGAACAAAAAATAAAAGCTACAATCCGCCTTGAAAATTGCTTCAGTTAAATCCACCACTCTTACACTAATCCCCTATTTTCCTGTGCTTTATTACCATAATCACATATTCAACCGCCAAGAAAACAAAAACACAATTAACACGAAAACACTCACACAGAAAAGTACTAGTATATCCTACTATACGAAATACGAGTACTTTCGCGAAAATTCGCAAAAATAAAACCTTAAAGGATTATTGTATATACACGTAAAGATATACATATATTATAAGAGACAAGGAGAAAGGTAAAACAAAATTAAAAGCACAAAACAAGATTACGTTAAAGTACATGTGCATTAGCATAAGCGAAAAATTACCAAGACACTTCCGCATATTATATTGTGTCTTTGGCTGGGTGAGGAATATTTTAATCTGCATTCAACAAGGATGTGTGCACATATTTCCATTCTTTTTTGCTGTTGTTTGTTTTGTCTTTTCACTTCCTTTACAACGTAGCGTATACAAAGGACTATGAATGTTACCGTGCAAAACAATAGCAACAAAAATTGGGGATGACAATAATTTTAAACTAGGACCTGTTGTAGGAGGATGTGTTTGTTGTAGAGGGTAACAAGTTTGCATGCACACATAATTTAACTTGAGCCTCTTGTAGAAATGCATTAGTATGGCGAAACAACGAGCGAACATCAGTCGAAAAACTAAAAGTAACAAAAAAGTTTGCTGAAAGGATTTCAGCAAGAATTTGTAGTTTCTGATGGGCTCCTTGTGATGTTCTTTAGATTTTTGGTTGAATCTGCAGTATGCAAGGAAAATTTAATAAAATATTTAATTAAGTTTATTGCAAGCTGTGACTAAAAATTCAGACTAAATTTTAGTACTTTCGAATTAGCTTGAGTTTCAGTTTTGCCAGGCTGCATTCTAACCCTTAAGGGCTAAGGTGATCTGCGATATGTGATGTCACATCACCAAACTTGTTAACACAATTTTCTTGTGACAGCTCAAGATCAATCACCGTCAAAATCAGCTGGTCCCCAGTTCTCAAACTGTGGGGTTTCTATGAACAAAAGAGAAATGTTCATACATCACAAGCCTAAATAAAGCAACGATTTGGAACAATATTTTTGTGATCACCTTGTTTGATCACATTGACTGTCAAAAAATGTCAAATTCCCAGATCACTTTTCAGGCTTTCAGAGATGAATTACACCCTTGAGTCAAAAAAACGAACAAACCTCTTGTATTGGAGTTTATTTTTTAGTTATATATTCGTTGAGCTGGCTTTCGCTGCATATCTTTCCTCGTAACTACAGACCTTGACAGCTCAAAACCAAAATGTACTAGTTCCTCTCCTCTCTCTTCTTTGATTCTTTCCTTTCGCAGTATGTTACCATAGCATCCACTTGCCGCTTAATCCACTTCAATTTGAAAGAAAAATTTATAATATTTGACTTCTTTTTGAATGTTGACAAAATGTTGTTGAAGGAAGAAAAGAGGATAGAAAATATTCACCCGGCCCAAATAGCCAGCAGACGCTTATCCTCGATTAAAATAAATCTTCAACAAATGTTCTCTGTATCTCGAGATTTACCTAACGAATTTGGTGAAAGAAATCAAAAACCAATGTTCTTATAATTCTCAATTACCCGTTGTCACACACCTCTCTTTTTACGCACCTTTCACTCCGAAAAAGTAAGCGAAACTGGCCGCGTATGACAGATCTGTCACAAATGTGTGCTGTACTTCTGGGAAATGCCATCGTGCTCCTTTTTGAGAGCGAAAATTTCAACAAGAGATTGCCTGCGTTGAGGTAATCTCTTGTTTGTCCCGTGAAAACACAAGGATTTTTTCTTAATCTATCACTAATCTCTGTTTTATGACCGGTGGAAACATTAACATAATCTGAATTACAGGCTTATTTTGAGACGCGTGTCTGAGTTTATCTTTTCTTGGTGTTTTTAGTATAACCCAGGAATGTTCCCAGTCGGTTCTTGCTATATCTAGTGAGCATTATCCTATATCCGTAGCCTGGGAAGGCTTAAAATTAGAGACAAACAACCACAGAAGGGAAATATGACGCATGGAATACGGCTTTTTTTTAGGAGCAAACGTTAAGGTAATCTTTTGTTTGTGCTGTGAAACAAATCGGGATTTATTTATAATCTTCTTTTACTGACCGTTAATGACCCGTGGAAACATAACCTAAATTACTGACGACGAGCAGTAAGTCGCCTCTTTTGAAACAATCGTTTCTGAATACGTCTTTTGGGGGTGGTTTTGGTCCACTCCGGAATGTTCCATGTTGGTTCTTACTATATCTGCTGAGCATCGTCCTATCCGTTGCCTGTGGAGGGCTCAAATCGGAGCCAAGCAAGCCCATGACTTACTTGGGAATTATGACGCATCTGAGTCATATAGGAAATGTATGTATTATGTCCTTAATTGTTGTCTCTGATCTATTATCGCTTCGCACTTCGATGTCTCGAACACATTGTCGTAAAAGAAGTGAGGGTGATAAGTTTCTAGGTGCTGCACCTTAAGTAAAAATAATCCCCTCAGTTGGTGTTGAGGCTGATAACATGTTCATAATTTGGCCAATTCGGTTGGCAATGTCTCAGGTTGGCAATGTCAGTAATGTAACATCCTGAAACAACTTGTTGGGTGGAGCGCAGACAAGCTCGCAGTTTTTAATGATCTATAGAATTTGGCTGATATTAATGTGCTTCCTTCAAAGGATTGTATTTAAATTGCCTACCTTAGCCCTTTTTGTTAAAGTGAACTGAACCGAGGCTTTTTACCATCAGCATTACTTTTCCCACAAAAGCTCATAAAACAAATCTCATATTGAAGTTTAATGAAAATAAATAAATAAAATGAATAAATTGGAATTACGAAACAAATCTTTCAACTTGCCAAAAAAAGAAAAAAACACTTTAAACCTGGGGGAAACTGTTGTAATTTAGTATGGATAGTTCTGATTGAGTTGTTCTTAATGAGTCGTAACACAAGTAAATAAAATATAAAAGGCCGCACTTCATGCCAAGGAAAAACTTCAAAAATCACTGCATGCCAAACATTTTTTTAAATGCGCGCTTCATTAACCTTTCTCTTTGTCTCTATAAAATGATCATCTCACAACAACAACACACAACAAAATATTATGATTAAATTATAAGTTTTTCCCCCTCAAATTTATTTATAAAATTCTCTCATAAATTTTCTCTTATTTATTTAATAAAAATAAATATATATATTTACATGCCTTCCTCCTCTATACACAAACAAATTCTGCAACAACACATATAAATTACTTTTATTAAATTAAAAAATTAAACAACAACTTTTCAACTAACATAAAACAACAACAAAATCTACATACCTGGCGGCGGCTGCATGCATATGCAAATAACTTCGTTACACCGGTTGCCGCAACTGCTATGAAAAAATTAAAAAACACACACACTACCCCCTACGTTCGTGGGGTGGTGCTTTCTGATGCACTTGTCGCACTCAATCCATCTATGGATGTATCGCTTTTTTTTACTCTTGCAATCCTCTCTTCTGTGTTAATTTGTAACTGGACGCAAAACTTAATGGAACGGAATGAAAAACAACAACAAATACCCACACCATCGTTCAAACAAATAAAAAAAAAATATAATAATGGCGAATCGTTACACCCACTGTCACATAAAAATCGAAATCGATAACTTTTATCGAACAAACACCACCCCCATACCAATACATTGACTGGACACCATATGGTGGTGGATGGAACATAATGGGGGCATCTACAACACGACTATTTACGTACCTGCCTGCCGCCACTGTTGCTGTCGCTGATGCTTGAACTTTAACACGATGTGTGTGCCATATGTCCTGTATCCTTTGACATCCTGCATGCGATTATTATTGCACTCACGATATGACATTGCGCTTAATTTTTTTTTTTCGTTTTTGAATTTGATCCTTCGACTGTTTTCTTGTTTACACAAATAATTAACTTTATTGAGTTTATTTAAATATTCATAACAAATTAATTAATGAACAAAAATAACAAAAATTTAAATTGCTTCGAACAACTTTCACCCAAATAAAAAAATTTAAATATTATAAAAAAAAATTGTGCGTGTTTTCTAACTTATTTTGCTTACTGCTTAAAAAATACAACAAATGCATGGCCAATGAATTTTGTAAAATTTATGCTTAAAAATAATATGAACTTCTGGAAAATAACATAATTTTATATACAGCATCCAGTAAAGTACCCTTAAATGCTTCTTATGTTATTTATACTGATACAAATGGACAGGTACCGTTTTTTGTTACTTAAATTAAGTGTATATTTTTTTAATTTATTTAGACAAATTGATTTTAAAACAGCTTGGATTTTATATTTGTATTTTTAAATTACAAACTTTGGGTGAATCTATAGATTTTATAAAATCAAAAAATATTAATTTAAATCACATTTCCCAGCTTAGACTAGTGTTTTTTTTTTACATTATTATTTGTATTAAATGAGGTTATTTTAAGAAAGAAAAAAAGCAAGCAAGGATATATATTTTTTTATTAAATTAAGTTTTAATATGTTTCAGTGTAATGCTAAGTGATGTAAGTGAATTTGTTAAGTTAAAGAACGAGGTGTTCTAGTTTTTACAAAGAGCAGATTAAGTTAAGCATAAGGTCAGGCTTTTTTAGACAATAGGTATTATTCCCGCAGCCAGTTTTGACTGCTGCTTTTAGTCTCATTTTTTTTACAATATTTGGAAAAGAATGGAAAAAAACTGCGCAAGTGTCCTTGGATTGGTCAGCGAGCTCACTGATCCTTAAAATAGGTTAAAAAAGAATCCCTGTCATAAAAAGCCATTCGGATTGTAAACTCGGGTGTTTTTACTTGAAATTTCGAGCTGAACTTGGCAGCACTTAAGTGTGTTGATTTTTTACTTGTCTTGAGGTAGAGTAAATTATAGGTGCAAATAAGAATTGAAGAATTACTTAATAGGCTTTAAAGTTGTAAAATTTTCAACCACGCCTGTTTCTTTAGTCGATTTTCATACAGGGATGGCTTAGCGACTGCGCCAAATAATCGCATACTTGTTTTAGGGGTTTTTTTAGCGAGCGAAATTTTAATTTCGAAAGACTTCAATCTTAAACTCAAATCATCTTGTTATACAACTTCAACATCTGTACTCTATGATACTGCAATCCCTGCACAATATTCGAATAACCACTCTTCTTTGCTGCATTCAGCGAAGTAGGTACTAAGAAACTTAATACCAACTAAAAGGTACTCATACTGCATCTACTATACATATAAATCTGCCGCCGATTCGCACAATAAGTCATTATCTAAAGCAGGAAACCATCTAGAAATGGAATAAAAACGAAAGAAGCAAAAAAAAAAAAACTGTTGCAAAAATTGAACAGAAAAATATCTTTCAGTTGAATGAATACTGCAACCAATCAACTAAAGCAAATGAGATCCTTTTCTTCTTTCATGGTTTGATTTATTTTCCTTTTTTTCGTTCTCTTATTCGGTTTCCTATCAATTTTCCATGCAAGCGTAAGCATGAATAAAGTAGGAAAAAAAAAAAATAAAATTGAGAAAATGCATTCAGGATTGTAGGATATTTTTTCATGCCAACTCACTATCGAACCACAGCTCATTCTCCTTGGTTTAGCATCTTTATCGCAATCATCAACAGCGGCAGGATATTCTAGGACACAAAAAAGGGGATATGTATATATATATAACAGACTTGATGACGATGATAATGGCAATAAGAAATTTTCTTTTAATGATGTGCCTTCTTCTGAATGCATTTTCAATACTTTTACTAAGAGCAAGGAAATTTTATATTGAGCTTGGAAGAGGGACATCTATCTACATTCAGTCATTGATAAATTTAAAGAAAAAAAAAACCTTTTTGTTATTCAAAAATAATTGGTCCTGATTTATTTTTTTATTTTTACGTAATGAGAGGAAGATGGTTAAATTTCTTGAGTATTTTTTTAGGGATTTTTTCTGTGTATTTTATTTTATTGTAGAAGAAATCTACCTCGGTAACAGCAAGCACTTTTAGTTTTCTGCTGTTTTTTGGAGAAGTTTCCCACTTAAGATTTATTTAATGGGGGATAAAGATTGAATCACGTCGCTTCAGACAGAGGTAAAGTTTGTAATTGGATCGAAGCTAATTTAGTTTCAAGACTTTGGTTGAGCCGTCTTACGAATACCTCCATATTATGCGTTTTTCTTGAATTTTAAATGGTATAAACTGTTAATGTGTGAAGATTACTGAACCAAAATTAAACCCATAACCTACTTTAGTTTTGGATTGTAAGATCTAGTCCCAACTTTACCAAAAGTTATTAAAAAGAATTTTTTTTTTTGTTTGGCGACTTATTTTGTTTAATGTAGTCCATCTTGAAAAAAATAGTTTTCTTTTTTTGAAATTGATGATTTCAACAAAATCGGATGAGAAAAACGAATACCACTATCTTCGTATTGAATTGTCGTTTTGACAATGAACTCCCTCTGGTTAGAATAAAAGTTAGTTAAGTCAGAAAAACGCTTAAGTTTGCGAAAGGCACCTGCCAATGAACGAATGTAGTTATCGCGTGGGAGTCCATACTTCTTTCCAGGTGCTGCAGCCATACTAACCTTATAATTGTATTGTTTTATTCAAGATTTCTGGATTTAACCAATATATCCCTCAAAGAGAGTCCCAAGAGTATTTGAACCAATAAATTTGAGCCATTAAAATTGACCACATTCGTAAGGAATCAAAATTTCCAACATCCATAAGGTTCGGCACTCTTTATAACCTGTTGTAATTTAAACGATGTTTTGTTCTGTAACAATTGGCTTCTGGTTGTTCGAAAAAAATTAATTTTAAAAAAAAATAACATTTTTGCGCCCGTTGTTTCGTACATTACACTGGCCTACAAATATTTTTGTGTATAAAATTTAAGACCGGATTCAAAATGTCTTTAAAAACGATGAAAAAAATCTCACTGTTTTATTTCTATCAACTCTAATTTTCGCTAGTTTCAGTGCCGAAGAACGGAAAATAGTTTGGACTTCCGAGCGGTCAAGGCTGCCATATTGTTGAAGTTACATCTGTCAAATTGACTGAACTTTCAGCCACCATGAACTGCCAAATCACCATGGACGGTCTAAAGCTCGGATTTAGTTTAAATGAACTTAGTCTATTGCATTTGGTTGACGTCAGAAGAATAAATTAACACGAAATTGAATCAATGCAAAAATAAATGAAAAGAAAAAAAATACTGAAAACAGTAATATCACGAGTCAATTGCACTTGTAGTGAGGAGCAGAAAGCCATAGAAAATGGTTTTAGTGAAAGCATTAACCTATACCTCTAGGTGGGTTAGGTGAGTAATAACAGTCTTGACAGTAAAGTTTTGTCTTTACTGCTGTCACGGGGGCTGTCACACCTTGCCCCAAACCCAAACCAACTCGGCCAATTTTTTGGTCAACGCGAAATTTAAAGCGTAATCAAGCGGAAATATGAGTGAATTACATTTCACTTACAATTTAACAAACATTTTATTATAATGTCTAGAACACATTTCAAATGTGTCGCCTGATGCCAATTCTTAGTATCCTTTATACATATTTTAACGATGCTAACATTAAGTGACAACTCTCCCTACTTCCCGTGTGTGAGCAATTATTTAAAAAATAAAAATAACGCATTTAAGCACACACTATGGCTACCAGCTGACATTTCAGCCATAATTTAAACTATTTGCTTAGTTGTAAATTTTTTGTTTTTTTTTTCATTTTTCAAAATGAAATAAAGCTTCAAAGCAATAAAAAAGTCTTCATGCATTTGAACAAAAAAGGACCATAGGCTTAAACTATCTCTCCACTGGACACTAATCTGCGATTAACATAAGTCCTCAACTTATAAATAAATAAATAAACGAAGTGTCGCAGCAGTTCGAGGTGATCCAGGGTCAACTTCTCAAATCATCTTAAATCCTCAACTTACCTCCCTTTAATCTCGAGATACATCATACAAATTTAAGTTTAAGCTCTCGGCAGGCTAAAATTAAATCCCCTCATAAATCTCATTAACGCTTTTTACGAACACCCTCTTTTTGCCCCTCAGAAATGTCATCGCCACTCTTTTTTTTTTAGGGAAAAAATAGTGTTCGTCTCAAATCTTATCTTATATATTAATTGGAGCCACTTTGCAATTTATTTTTAATCATCCCACTAATCCCAGTTTTATTGCCGGTGGAAACATAGTATTACCATACACATTTAAATCCCATCGGCAAGTGATTTAAAACAAATCCCTAGTAATTATAATTCACCCTTTTCACAAACCTCTTTACCGCCACCTTTAACCCTATTCTTACCAGGGTTTGAAAACAGTTTGATTTTTGAAAAAAGAAACTGAAAATATCCACGTATTACAGATATTTAACAATATACGTTTTCAATTGGGATATTTGCATTGAAATTCGTCTAAAGTTCGGCTAAATAAGTAAAGCTGCTAAGTCCATTTTGACGATTTTTACAGGAGAGTGAAAAAACCACCAAATTAGGGTCTGAAAAACCACAAAATTCTGTATTTTTTTACATTTAATTCATTTTATCAAGATTTTTGTGGACTTAGCATATTTTCTTAGCGTAGTTTTTGTTAAATTTCTTTGGGCGGGAGGACTTAGCAGGTTTTCCTTAAATAAATTGTAAAACTGAATTTTACTCAACAAACTAAGGTAGAAACCGATACTTAGCAAATTTTCGCTCAGGTATAACAGAAATGAGTGCATTACGATTCTTTGGCAAATGTTAAAAATTTAGTCATTGTTCATGTCAAATTAATCCTTTATTTGCCTGGTGGACACACTTTAGCATTTATTTTTGATCGTCTCACGCAAATCCATGTTTTATTGCCGATGGAGACATAATACACATGTCCGAGGACAAAACCGAAACATAGTTTTGCCTGTTTTTTATACAGTCATTCGTTTAAGTTAAGCGATCTTAACTAAACGAATTGGAGCATTTTATAAGTGCACACCTCAGTTTTTGCAAGAAATCAAACTTAAATGTCCCGAAAACCCGAAGCTATTTCGAGCGCCCTGGAAAAGAGAACATGTAAGATTTTTGTGGAAAAAAATGGCACTTGTCAGGGACTTAATAATTTTCAGAACTAAAAAAAAATAGGGCTGGGTATGCTTGATCCTATTGACATCTCTCATAATATTATTGTTACTCGTTTTGATAGTTAATCTGAAGGCCCAAATGCAATGTATAAACTTTTTATCTTTTACTCTAAAAAAAATCTTTACCAACGGAATTATATATGGCCTAGTTGCCCAGATGCCTTATTTGTAATTTAATAAACTTATTTTAAAAATTGTGAGTAAACAAATAACTAAAAAAGATCAAATTGTATACTGCAAGACAAAATATAGTTCACGGTGTAAACTAAGTCAGTAATTCAATCTCCCGGTTTTAAAAAACCTCAGGTCCTTGCCATAGATCGGCATTATTACCATTTGCCGATTAGAATTTTACCATTATTGACTTTGTGTACTTAGTTCTTTTGGTCTTCTACAAGATACGGCTGGTCAAAAACTGACATAAGATTTCGAAACATCTCTTTCGTAGATTTTTCGTATCATCTAACGTAGAAATAAGTAAAGCTTCAATGTGTCGATAACAGGACTGCTTTGGCCTTGCATCAATATTTTGATAAGATTTGCGAAAAGCATATGCCTTGATTTCTACAGGTGACTTTGAGCGTGCTCTAAACAAATTCAATTAATGACAGACGATATGTTTTAAAGTGTTCAGTTTGTATCTGACTTTGTATATTGTCTGAGCCTTCAAAAATGCGAAATCAATGCATCAGGCCACAATGTGGCTGCTTTTAATTCTGTTTTGACACCTCTCATTTTCTTTTTTAATGAACTTAGACGCGAAGCCCTAATTTAAGGTTGTCACTTTGACAGTTCACAAGAAATTCATAAAAAATGAGGTGCGGTAATTTTAGATATATTGTTTTGACATTGAAAGAGCCTTATCAAAAAAGGACTCTGCCAATGTCAAAATTTGATTGAATAGCGCATGGAATAAATTGCGAATCCGAGGACCTCTAAGAGAACTAAATTTATTTAGTATTGGACCAATATGCCTTTAAAATCAAACGTACTTTAAAGAGAATAAATAACAATAAAAATACTTGCTTAAATTCCACAATTAAAATCTTTATTTGGTTTAAATACAACCGACGCGTTTCGCCTTATTGGGGCATCATCCGAGCACCCAAGTCACCATTCCACCAAGTGCCAAATAAAAACTCATTTGAGTTTATAAAGTTCTTTAAAGTCCTCTACCTCTCACATCCAATACGACAATTTTTAACATTCTGTTTTTAAACTTAACAAAAAAACAGAACAGTTCTACCTGTAAATAAGCCTTTCCTCCATGATACTCCATTAGTTTACCACCAAACCTATAGAATGCATAACATTGGTTTTTACTTAAAGGATATTTCTTGTTAGCTGTCCCTCCGAATCCTATATCCTCAGTAATAGATGTACTCGAATGGCCGGACATAAAACTGACTTCAGTAGGTATACATTATTTCATTTTGTATAACCATGCTGATGAGGCAGCCTTTTGCGGTATTCAATCGAATTGTAGGTCGATAGGCTAGGCATCTACCATCAGCATAACCACCCAAGGTTGCTTCTAATGGAGCTTCGAATTGTGTTCTTATAGTGAATTGATAAACTAGAACACATGTGGGTAAACCCCAGAGCTGATTAACATTTTCAGTACATGCATATAATTAATATTGTATGCTGGCTTTCATGATGAGATGAATCAATTTGACTAATTGCTTCGATTAAAGGAAGTTTATAGTACTGTAATCAGTAGATCTTGGTTTTGGCTAAGAGCTTATGGGCTCTAACTATGAGCCTACACCTAAGCTATTAATACGATGGTTTCACAAACTGCATAGCTTAGAAACATATCTTTGGCAAAGATTCCGGGAGAAGTGTTTATGTGTTCTTCTCACAATTTAAAATTTTTTATCCTCTTTGACGATGAATTTTAAAAAAAAAACACCTTTTTCGAAATACATTTCAGCCTTAAAGAAAACACATGCCTATCTGTATCTCACTTTTGAACAATTTAACTTTCAATCATAATAATAGAACAGCCATCCAATCAAACTGATAGAAGAACATAAAAAAAAATCTCCGAATCATCCAAAATCAAATGAATAAAAGCAAATGACCCAGATTTCGTATAGATTTTAGTTTTTAACTAAACAAACATCAGAAACTACTTCGCCATTTGGCTCTCTTCAAATAATAAAAGCAAATAAAACAAGGGAAATGTTTACATTTCATTGGCAAAGCAAGCAGGTATACTGACTGGACTGATGAATGTATACCTTCGAAAAAATATCCTTTTTTACATGTTATTTGCTTGAAGTGGAATAAAAGAAAACAAAAAGTACCTGCCTATACCTACCTACCTGTTATCGAATTGTATTTTCCTAATTGAGAAAAGGACCTGTGCCTATCCTAACAGTTGGGTCAATTTCATTTCAATCGTTTTGTCTTTCGTCCACGCTCATTGATTTGAAATATTTCGCCTGGAAAAGAAGGTCAATCATTTTTTTTTTTTTTTTGGGAAATCAATTTCAACAGAAACATACAATTGAACAAACATCAGGCAAAGCTCAAAGTGTGCACTGTTCAGAGGACACAGGGGAGAATTATTTTATTTTATTTTTGCTCCCATTTTTCATCCCTTGGAGAGGTTCAAAATAGGCTAATAAAATTTGAGTTTCTTTCCTGTCAAAGGAAAGCAGATCGGGGTAAAGCCAATAGGGGTCTTTGGTAATTGATTTCAAAGTTGAATTGTCTTTGGAGAATTTTAGTAGTAATTTAACATTGGATTCAATCTTATGTTCTCATTTTGAGCATACAAGACAAATCGTCAACAAGTTACCGAAATCTTCGACTCTCGAAATCTTTGACTCTTCTCTCAACTGTCACTTCTCATAGAAAAAGCAGGAAAAAGAAGTCTGAGATGCTTTACATATGAAATATTCACATTAAACACTCGAAGCAACTGTCATTGCAAATATAAAAAAGAGCTAAAAAGTAGGAACTCTTTGCACAAGTTTACTCCGTGGGTAACCCCTCGGATTTGATGAGTTAAATTGAGGTCTAGTCGAAAGACTTCTGGGCCTCAACAAGGGTTAGTTAAGTTGAATTTTTTGTTATAAACTCGTTGAAAGTAGATTTACAGGCCACCCAATTTTTAATATTCTTCAGTTTCTTCAACATTCTTCATTCATATCGTAAATAAATGAATAATTGTCGGGTTTGTACAATGAGAACACGGTCTGGAATAAATAATTTTTTTTGAGGTTTAAAAGAGTTATACTATGTCTCCACCGGCCATAAAAATGCGATAAGTGAAATACGTTTAAAAATAAATCCCAAAGTGGCTCCACCGTACAAACATAGGATTTATTCGACCCGAGCAATCTCTTTCTGTCATTTGGCTTTTATAAGAAAGAGTCGATGACATTTCCTAAGAGCTAAAAAAAAGTCCGTTGTGAGAACCCTAATAGAAAACGCGACTGTTTCACTTCCCTTCTTTGCTTTTCAAACTGTTACAAAGGGGTGCGAAAAGAATTGAATGTGGCATAAAAAAAAAGTTTGTGAGTAGGGTGGATCAGAATTATGAGGGGATCTATTTTTTTTCGCTTGCCGAGAGGATCCAAATTCCCATAGTAGATCTCGAGATTTAAGGGAGATTAGTTAAGGATTTATATAAATAGCGGATTAGTGCGCGGTGGAGACACAGTGTTGCAGGTTCGATTCTTGCGATGTTGTTTTTTTTTTTGTGCTTTATTAACCGGTTGGGTCAGAGTGCCTCGAAACAATTCATTATTGTTGTGTTGCTCCGGATTAACCTTGAATCAGAACTGTTTCTGGGCTAATCTCAAGATTTTGTCTTTGTCCTGATGGGCGAAACGCCATCTTCTAGTCGATATTCTAAGAGTGGAACAGTATTAACGTGTTAACTGCTCTTGAATTTTTAATCTTCATTTGTTTAAGAGGAGCCAGAGTTTTTACAGTTTAAAAAGAGTTGGCTTCTCGGGCCAAACATTTTTGCTGGACGACGAATTCAAAAGTTTTTTAAGGCCAGTTTTTCAGTGCAAGATCATCCGAGTTCCCGAATTAAAGTGAAATATTGATCAGTGAATATTGATCGGGGATTAATCTCGGCTTAACTCGCCGAATTTGGTGAGTTAATCCCAGATCCACTCTGGTAAACAGTATGACCTTCTTTGAATGTTTTTTCTGTACGAAATGACAGTGGTTTTACGTGTTTTTGTAGGAAATTACATCTGAAAATGACTCGAACTAATTTTCCTATGTTTTTCTATGTGAAGTAAGAGCTGGGATAGGCAATAATCTCGGGAGTCTAAGATTTTGACAATCTAACTGACGGAGTTAGCTCTGCAATGAAATACTGTTCGCTGGTTCAACTCTAGATTCCTTTTTTCTCCGGGATTAACAGATCTTGGTTTAAGCTGGGCTTAACTCAGCACTGAAAAACTGGCCCTTAGAAGCTTTTTGTCAAGTTTAATTGGAAATAAAACCGTCAAAAAAAATGTACATTATTCTGGGATGAGACGCAAAGCCTTGATCGAATTTTAATGTCAGTTAGGTTAGCGCCAAATTCCATTAAAACTTCATTTAAATAAATAAGTATAATTTTTTTTAATAGAAGGAATTATAAAGCGCAAGTTTTTCAACACAAACTTCCTTAATTTACGGGACTAAAGCGTCGCTTGTTTTGACACTTTAGTATTAAGTGGAGCCTAGTAACTCAGTTTTCGTGAATTTACCGAAAAAAATGAACCAATAGACAATTTTCCAAAAAAAAATTTAAAAATATTAAGCACTGATTGGACCACAGCTTTTGTATGTATTCTATATTTAATGTGTAGGTATATATCCCCACAAAAATATAATTTAAAAAAATCTGCTCAAAGAAAATTTTACACTAAGAAATCGATTTTGGGGCAATAAAAAGTTGATATGAGTTCAAGACAACAAAACTATAAAAAAAAATGTTAGTTAGAAAAAAATCAAAAAAACTAAATTAAATAATTTTTGGCAATATCTTTTTTTGTAAGACTTTTTTTATACATCCTTTATTTACAAAATAAAAAAAAATCAAAATCAATAAAAAATATTTTTTAGACCAGAATTGCTAAATGCCACCTCCGTTACTTGACTTAAAGCTTAAAATACAATTATAAAACCACAATAAATAGATAGAACTTTCAATAAATCAAAATAAAACAATCAGAAACTCCCCCCTCCTTCGCTTAGTTCATGAAACAAAAACAAAAAAAAAATATATTTTTTTAACAAGAAAAACAAAAATTTAAAACAAAAACTCAATACATTATTAAATTTCAGCCCCTCCGGAGACGGGTGTATTATACTCGCAGTGCCCTATTCTAATGAACGGCATAATATATGTTATTAGGTAAAAAAAAAATTAACATCAAATTTTTCTGCCAAATATTTTATTATGCGTATAACCAGTATGTTGAAATTTTTTAGTTGAATTTCGAAAAGAGCTTCTCAATTCTATTCTCATTTCAAAAGTTTTTGTTTAAATATTGCTTTTTTTTAATTCATAGTCAAAGCAAAAAACAAATAAACATGCGATGTACATAAATATATGTTGGCTTCTATATAAAAAAAAATTAAAAAAAGTTTACTACATCGGTTTCATTTCGTTGCGATTTTTTGAAAGTTTTTTTTTTACTTCTTTTCGGCAGAGAAAAACTTGTCTTTTTAGGCAAGCAAAATCACATTTTTTAAGCTTCTCTGAAACTAGTAAACATTTATGTTTTTGTACGTGTTTATGGTTTTTCTCTATGTAGAATATTCGCTTTTAAATTTATTTTTTCCAACATTATATATTCATAAATATATAACTGTTTAGCAAGATAATTTTAAACTAAAATTCAAATCGCATCCCTCCTTACTTTTTCTAGTGCCACCTATTAGGATATGTATCTGTGCAATAATACATCCTTATCACATTCACAAAATAAAAAAAAAAATATATATATATATTTAACAAGATACAATTTATAAAAAATATGAACAAATAACGAAATCAAAAATAAAGTACCAGCAATCAAAATAAATTTAAAATACGAAATCGTTGAATATGTAGTATCCAAATAGTTATTTCGTCAAGAGGTTAAAGAAGAATAATGTGAGTTCATTTGTTTTAAATTTTTAATGGTTTTTTGTTATGTTTTTTCTCTATAGTGCAGTATTTTTTTTCTCTCAAGCTTTGAAGGAAGTTTTTTTCCATTTTATTACTTATTGTGTCCCTGTTGTTCCAATTCGTTTATATTTTCGTTCTACTTTTTATTTAAAATCAACCATTTAGATGGCGTGTGTCGAATTTTTATTCAGTTTTATATATCCTTGCTGCTTAGTTTTATTGCGCATTATATAAATGAATTGCAAAATATTTGCTTGTGCGCTTTGTTTTATTATATTTAATACATATAGTGATTTTCATAAGAAAATTTATCACCAAGATTATTAAGGACAAAAGAATTGTTTAGTTAATTCTGATTACCAACAATAGAATGTAAAATGTCAGTTAGGGTTAGTATAAACAAAAAAATTGTCAATTTAAAATAGAAAAAAAAAGATTTATTGAAAAATTGTTAACACAAGGAACGAATCACTAACAATTATTATCAAAGTGCATTATTTATAATATTTTTGCCGCTATTTGCCAATGTTTTGAATTTTTTTTTAAAGAAAAACACATAAATATTTACAATGATTTTAATGAGATTTTTAATTTTCTTCCTTTTTTTATTAATTCAAATCATCTAGTTACTGGACACCCTCCCGGTGTGCCAAGATTTTAATAGATCTATGTGCAGTCGGTTAAATTGCAGATTCGTTCATTTAACTGAAGGTGAGTTAAACATTTTAAATCTTAAAATATGTTTTTATTTGTTTATATTCAAAATACTCTTACTCTTAACTGGCACTTACACGTCTCAGAAAATACATCTCCTGACAACCATGCATGCTATGTGCGTAACAGGTGTTCTTACACACATCTAGGGGACCTACCATTTGCGCCAATTCCGAACGCCGAATTGAGATTTCCCCCATGACGAATAATGATTTTGGAGGGGGTTTATCGGACCTCGGCAGTGGTGGGACCATGGAAAAACTTTTATTGCCCCGGTTGACCCAGGGCACTCGGGCACTGTAGTCTGATACACTAAGCACCACCCTGGCGCGGCGTCCAACATCCTACCAAGAATAAAAAAAATTAAATCATAATTTTTCACCTGATACCTAAAAAGTATTTTTAAAATACTGTAACGCAGCACTCTGTCCAAATTTGAGTTCCCTGCATTTTGTGTCATTAACTTTTTGCATCGCCACATCCCCAGCAGATGTCATGACTATTATACAACTAGCGGGAGATAGCGAGCGAGTGTCTCGGGCGAATTGTCAAGTTTATTTTAATCTACAGAGACGTTTCTCCACTTGTCAAATCAATGACGTTCAAGCTGTCAATAGTTTTTGAGGGGTAAACGTGCGATTTCAATTTGGTTTCACTGCGGTTCTTTTTAACTAAATGATAAGTTTTAAAATTTGGCTTTATTACCACAGAAAATTGTGGTACTAGGTACTGTGCGCTGTTTAACCCTCTTTCGGTTCACATACGGCAAATTATTCAAACACTGACGTGCAGCAGTGTTTGAATAATTTGCTGCATGCAATGCCTTTTGCTCCTTTATGCCTAGGGAAGAACAGGCCTGTGGATAATACGTTTAGCAATAGTTTCGTATATTTATAATTATTGCTTCCATGAAAATAGCAATTTTGTGAATTGCAACTTATTGCTCCACATTATAGTTATGCAAACAATCACAAGATATTACACATTAATTAAAAATTAATGAAATTATCTTCCAATGTTTAGTCTTTGCTAAGGATGAGTTTTTTTTAGTACATCCAAATGCGCTTAAAATTCCTTTCGGGTATGGATTATTGAGACTTTATCAAGACACATTCCAATTCGAAAAAAACTTATTTTCTTAAAGCATAATAACAAAACTTAATAAAACGAACAACCGCGCCAAAACCGAGAGTGAATAAATAAAAATACATTGACAACAATCCATGCAAAGTTCTTGAGGGGTAGACGCCAAACACCGAGACGTCAAAACTCATACGACTCTATGCCAAAGCCATACGATTGAAGACTTACCCCTGGCGGCAAATTTTTGAATAAGTGAACACCTTTATACGTCAACGGATGGCTAATTGTTGTCATTCGATTTTTTAAACGAGTCTGAAATTTTCGTTCTAATTTACTTTTTGTAAAAGGACAAACTATTTTATTTACAAATAAGATTGACAACTCACACGAAAAAGCACGAATTTATCGATGACAGGTCAACTTCGAGATCTGTGTTGACATTTATATCTGGTGGACAGTAGAAGAATATGTCGGGACCTGCTTTTACGTTAAAACTGAAATTTTTTATTGCTTGTTATTTTTTTAACGATTATTCGTTCAAAAACTGAACGACATTCGCTGTTGTGAGTTGTGACATTCCGTAAAAATAAGCTTTTTTTGAGGTTTATATTTGCTATTAAGGATAAACTATACATGTGTAATAAAGCCGATGTATTTTTAAGAATACATATACATATTTAGGTTCTGTCACTTTGTAGTCATAACAGTCGTCACGTTTTCTCGCTTTCATTGTGGTTTTTACGAACTAGTTTTCTAGTCGTACTTTGACGCTGCCGTGCTGATTGTAATAGAGGCATCATAACTGATGTGTCGTCTTTTGGTCATCCGACTTGCTGCCAGAAATTGAACAATTGAATAGGAAAGTGCATTTGACAATCCTTAAAAAATTATGGAAATCCAGAATAGGTCTCATTGCATTTTTTAGGTACAACCTATTTTACGACATCACCGAGCGTACCTACTGTGAAAGGTTTTTTCTTTTGGCGAACTTTATCTAAGATGTAAAACCTTTTACATCTTTATTGAAATGCCTCATGACTTTCACATTTTCGTAACTTGTTTTGTATCCCAAAACGCACAATTAAATAAATAAAATCTCACAACCTCCATCGTATGAAGTCAATACTTATCACTTATCACTTCATCCTAATTTGGAAATATTGGGCTGAATTAGAATCCCCCTTGACCCGTTGTATTTCCACAGGTGATATACATTAGTGACTTATTTTAATGGGTCCACGTTTCTCAAGCCTTGCTTGCTTGCTGCATTGATACTTGATTTCTATTTAGTTTTTCTCCACCCTTCCCGACCCTTATCCATGTCTAAGTCTAAATATATCTCAACAAACTGTGGTTAATGCGAAGGTCAAGGCGTGTCAGCAATGACGATTACGTTATGGTATCAACACATTGAGTAGTTGATAAGTCCAGGTCAAAAAATGTCAGTGTTCATAATGTAAACAACAAAACTCCTGGTCATGACTTAAACATAAAGAGGAGCCATTTAAACAGAAAACTTGCAAATTTTGAATGACTGAAAGGAAGGTTAAGGTCTCAGAACCATACCCTGCCGGTGAACCATAAAAGGTTTTTATCTTACGACTTTTCGTCCACTAGGATATCAACTCCACTCTACGAAAAAAATATTCCAAAACCCGTAAAAAAAACATCGAATAAAAGTCGAGATCGAAATTCTACTTATTTAATTTTTTTTTGTATGCCCTATCTAGGGTATATTAAGTTAAATGTGTAGTTTGTAACGCGGTGCAATAATAACCGTAGACCCCTCAGTATGTGCGACCATCTGTAATTTTTAAAAATACTTTTTTTCAAATTTTAGCTATGTTACAATGGTGGAAGCGCACTAATTTTTGGTATATGACATTGCTTTGTAAATGTCTTTAAAGTAACCGAAAGAGTTTAGCCTTTACATTGACCACGCCCACTTTTTAAGTAATTTTAACTTAAAATTACTGTTTTTCAATGAATATTTATAAAATTTGACAAAAAATTCCATTACAAGAGCTGTAAATGTTAGTATTTTCTAACTTTTTTGTACAAATAGGTAGTATATGCCTCCGCCCACTTTTGTGGTCGTGGCTTTAAAAAAAAGTGATCTTCTTAGTTAAAAAGGCGGAGTCTTAGTCCAGAATGTATGCAAGCACCTAGCATAAAGCATTAAACTGTTATATTTTTACATCCCGCCCACTTTTTGGAGGCATGACAGTTTCCGTTTTAGGCAGGTTAGTGTATTTGGCAATCCGTCGCAGGCGGACTGAAGTTTTTAAAAACGCACGGTGGCACTTTCCTACTTGTTTTTTTTTTTTTTTTTTTTTTTTTTTTATGTCTAACAGGGTTTTTATATTGTACATTTTGTTTTTTACAGACGATAAAGTTGAAGTATGTGATCAACGTGTGGCTGTGTGTCGCGATCATGCGAATGGTCAATGCAGACGTAAACTATGTAAATACTATCACATACCGGTTGTATTGCCTCCAGCTAACATGATGGCCACGATTTTCAATGAACAACCACCACGGCAGCCACTACAGCAGCAGCACCAACTAACAACAACCACATCAACAATAGCGTCCATAGAACAATTACAACAGGAGCAGCTGGATCAACAGCAGCACCAATCAACACATAAAACAGCAAACACTACTCGAACAACTTCAGCAACATATACCAGCCTAAGCAACCACAATAACAATAATAATTTAGTGAATAATAATTTTAATAATCCTAATATTCTATACAATAATACTATTGAAAATAACAACAATACATTAACATCACAACAATACGGTATAGTTTCACCACCACTCCCTCCGCCGGCGACAACAAACTCACCTGTTGAGGCACACAATACCACACCATCATCGGCAACACTGATAAACTCATCGGTGGCATCCAATCTCACCGCACCAACAACATCGACAACAACAATTCCAACACCCATGGCAACAGCAGCAACTAATCTATCCGCTGTTGCCATTGCAGCCGCTTACGCTCGTAATCCAACTTTCCAGCACTTGTTGAAGGCACAACCGATCCTTGCACCGAATTTTGCCTACTACGATCTGAATGGCGGCGGCATTAATGATTTTAATACGAATTGCATTCCGCTCCTAACAGGAAATCCAACTTACGCAGCTGCACCGATCCTTTACCAATCGGCAGCATCTCAGCAACAACATCCACACCAGCAGCTAACGGCCGCCAGTGGGCGTGGCACTGCTGGAATTATCAAAAACATTCAATTAGGTACTGCAATTGGACAGCAACAAGTTGCTCTTAACGCTGCGAATTTGCCAACAATCGCCACAACATCAACATAGTAGATTAAGACAACAACAACAACAACAAAAATTAAAAATTTGGTATGTTTGTATTTTTATTTTCAAACTTTATTTTAGTTGTTAAATGTGGTAATTAAGGAAAAAAAACAAAGTTGATATTAGAGAGTGAAAATTCTTTTTTTTTATATGTATAATGACACCCATGACACACACCAATCACATACACTTTATATGTATTACACATAAATATATATATATATAAATTGTATATGTATATATGAAAAATAAATTATAAATATTTATTTGTATAAAATTTGATATAGTTACACCAAAACACTATTATAAAATTAACATCAAGTGACGATTTTCTATAACTTTGGGCACTAAATATAAAAATAAATCATAAATAAATGAAATTTCCAAACATAGAAAACCATTACTATAAATAAAAATAAAATATTAATAAAACAAAACATCAAAATAAATATATATATACATATATTAAAAATAAAAACAAAAACAAAATCACTACTATTATACATTTTCAAAATGCGATTCAATAAAAAGGTAAATATTAAATATAATAGTGTTTAAGACGTTTATACTATAATTAGAACAAACGAAACAAAAAAAATATTTTAACTAAATAAAACAAAGATTTAAAAAGAAAAAAAAAAATAATTTTAGAAGACTTGATGGAATAAAGTAAAACCATACTTAGAACTAACGACAACAACAAAAACTTACTGAACAAAATTAAACACTTTATACACAAAAAATACTTGAGAAAAAAAAAAGTAAAGAAATAAATGAAAATATATATTTAGATATATAATATATATATATTTACTTTAAACTTAGGTGATCTATTTAAGATCAAAAAAATAAAAACAAAACACAACAAATTACATGACACAAGGTATAAAAAAAATTCACGATTTTCATAGTCTACCCTTAAAAAAACTGATGTATTTTGGCAAATGAATTGATGTTAAATTTAAATTTTTATTTTTTATTTTATTCTAGATATTTGTGACAGTGCATGACTTAGGAAAATAGTTTTTATTCCAAAGAGTACTCGTTGTCACTTGGAAATTTTTTATTTTAACCTTTCATTTATTGGAAAATGGCTTGCAGATTCTTATACACAATTCGCGTCCAAACACAAAAAAAAGGTTTTGTTAAAATTTCAAAGCCTTTTTTTATAACTGTTATAACTGTTAAAAACACCATTTTAAAAGCAATTTACAGTTAGTTGGAACATATTTTGTAAGATAATAATTTTGTGGAAGTAATGGCCTACAATTTTTTTGACAGATTGCGGGCCGGTTTCGTAAAATTAATTTGACCATTCCCTTTTCAGACTTGTCTGAAAGTATCCCCAGGACTTATAGGGAACATTTTGAAAAAAAAGCACATTATGTTGACGAGAGTGCTGTAATATCGCAGTATTTTGATTAACGAAAAAAAAAACTTAAGGTGTTTCGTGACAGCTGACGGTAGACATAATTATGTCAACTGTTTTGTCAAATGTTTTTGACAGTTTGAGTATACATAAAATTTGTTTGGACAAAATACGACTAAATTTTCATTAATAGACTTTTCTTGAGATTTAAACAATATCCACACAGATTTTAGATAAACATGGTTTTGATTCCAGTGAAAACATGATAAACAGTTTTGTTTAAGTGCGTTCTACCGGGATACAGCCGGAACTAAAAATGGAAAAGAACCTCTATATAAAAACTTGAGGAAAAATTAAATCTCCTTAAAAGTTGTTCTAGTCGAAATACTCAGCAAACGTTCCAAAAACTTAGACCCTCAGAACAATTAAATTTCTTAGACAATGAGTAAACCTAGGGACTACACTGTTTTACTTGTTGATTATAGTGCTTGTAGAAAGCATTTTAACAAGTGTTTTTTCGGGTTAAGGTCAAGCTTTAAATTGAAGTTAAAATAGAAGTCAAGTTTGTGAGTCAATAATTGTTTGTGAATTTCTTAAGGTGAACTCTATTTGAATACAGAAAAGAAGAAACTTTGGAAAACGTTAAGAAGATTCTGCTAGTAAACGTCTTACAGATAAAGCTTGGTTGAAAGGAAGTTGCAACCTTTGGTTTTCATACTGAAAACCTGATAGAAAACTTATGCTAGCGCAAAATTTATGAATAAAAGGTTCCGCATGCATTGTTTAAAGTTCAGGACCAAGTCTCGTTGTACAAGCTTGGAGCTTGGTATACGAAAGTTCAGAACAAAATTATTTGTTCGAAAACACAGACAAATTGAAACTGAGTGTTTTTCCTTGGTGTGCCTAAAAATTAAAGTTAAAGGCGATGTTTGAATTTTTTGTAATGACCAAAATTACAAAAAAAAATCAGAAATATTTCTGGATTAAAAACAAATCAAAACGTTTCGCAAAACACCAATAAAATTGAAACGTGAAGAAAAATCCCTTTTTTTAATACATCGGCAAAAAAATGCTTTGTTGACGTCAAAACACTATATATAATTAGTTTGCTTGTCCCTCCTTTCAGTTGGTTGACTGTTTTACTCTGACATTTATTTAAAATTGACATTTCTTCAAATACTTTTAATTTCAATATTTGCCGTAAAGATATTACTACCAACAACATGATATAAATACATTAAAAAAAATACACGTTAGAGAAACAAATTAATTAGTGTTCCATATTTAAAGTTATTTTAATGAAAACAAACAAATTTCTAAACTAAACTCTAAGTAAAAGACGATGTAAATTTTCTCTAAAAAGTACATAAATAAAAGTAAAACTATAATTAAAAAAAAAGAAAATTGTGCGCTAAAGTGCAGTAAATTTGTCACGTCCTATTTTTGCAACGATAAATAAATATAAATGAAAATATTCAAAGAGAAAAAAAAATACATTTAATACATTTTCTCTACTAAACAGAAAATAAAATGCTAATCTTATAAAACAATAAAAAAAAAATAGTTCAATAAAGAAAAATAATAAACAACTATCCCTAATTTTATTTTAAATTTTTATTTTCCATGTTAATAGTATATGTCTTTTCCTATAGACTAATTTACCCTTTTTTATAAAACTTTTTTTTATTTATATATATATTATTATAATATAATATAAAATGAATATATACTCTGTGTATATAAAGTATATGTGAAAAAATGTGATCTTTAAAAACAAATTTTTAAGCAAAAGAAAAAAAAAATGTTTAGCAAAAACAAAAAAATATTCATTAAAATAAAATTAAAAAATAAAAAATTAAGGGCTGGTTATGATAAACGGAAAAAGTCAGGATTTTTATTTGTAATTCCTTTGAAATAGTTTTCGTTTCTTTTTTCAGAAATAGCGCAATTTTTATGAACGTAAAGAAAATTTAAATGAAAAATACAATAAATGTCAAAACAAAAACTATATTACAACATTGAAACAAAATGCAAGAAAATAAACACAAAAGTTAGCGAAAAAATAAAGTAAAATATTACAAAGTTTTTTATAGAAATATTTATGAATACAGTTGAAAATATTTTATATATAAATGTTTTTACACAAAAACAACCAGCAAAAAAAATAAAAATAACAGAAAATTAGAGTTACAAGAAATGTAGAAACCCTTAAATACAATGGATTGTTTATTATTACATTGATCTCTCCTTAGAGCAAGAAAAAAATGAATTCAAGAAAATATAGTTAAATAATAATTACTAAACAAAAAACACTACATAAGAATAATTATTAAATCAAAATACAAAGCAAAAATAAAACTTATACTAGAAAGATTACTTGGAAATCGGTTTCATTTCGTGTGCAGTTCTATTTTCCTCATTTCGTTTTGTTGTCTACCTTTTTTAATTATTTAAGGAAATAATTTTTTTAACTTAATTAAACATTTTCCGTCCATTATAATCAGACCTTAACTATATCAGTGAAGAAAATAAATTTATAATATAGTTAGGATGTGAGCGCAACGGCCGTCAGCTGATTTGTTTTTCTTTTGTGTCTAAGCCACTGCATGTTACGGATTTGGAATTTTTTGGGTACTGCGGGGTGTAATAAGTCCTCGGGTGTTTCTGTATGGTAAAACCATCATGAGCCATACATTTTGCACACACATAAAACCATAAAGTTTAGACATTTTTAAATTAAACTTAAGGTCAAGCCTGAACATGTCTTTCAAAAAGTTACATTAAACTTATCATTATATGATTTCAAAAATCTTCCATTGATACAATGCATTTTTCCCAATCATAGTGTAGGCATTGCACAATTTTAAAAATTATCCTATTTAAGTCAGTCATTGGCTCACGCTAGCATCCTAAATAACTAAAAAATAAAAACTTTTAAGGAAAATGAAACAATATAATAATTTAACTATCTTCAATACTCTTTCCTAGTTACTATTATTATAAATTAATAATTAAATAAAATAAAACTAATGTAATTATAAATAATATTAACTTAAAAAAGAAATAAACAAATATAATAGTTCTAAGTTCTTCGAATTTCGTTTACTTATAAATTATTTTACAAAAGCAAAAAAATAAAAGAAGAAAATTTGTATTTTTATTATAAATATATATATACCATTTTTTGATTATAGGTTAGCGTATAAAATAAGTTTTTAATTGTTATGTACATATAACGATTTTATAATTATTAATTTACATAAAAACTAAATAGAAAACGAAATGGAAGTGATGTATGAAAAGTTAAAATTAAAAAACCAGAAAAAATATGAATTGAAAATGAAGTAAGAACGAAATTGTTTGTTTGTTTGTGACGAAATTGTAAAAGAAACAACAACAAAAAACAAGTTTTATTGGAACAAAAAAAAAAATCAACAGAAAAACTAATCATAAGCATTGGAAAAAGAATAACTGAAATCATAAAGAAAAATAAAATTAAATAAAAAAAAAAACAATTTTAATTTGCCTTATATATTATAATATATTCAAAACAAAATAAATGAAACCAATAAATATTGTATTGGAAATAACTATTATAATTTTAAAATAAAAATTCATTTTGAAAACGAAAAAAATAGCATTTGTTTTTATTGAAGAAGATTTGATATTTATTTTTTATCTTTCCGCATGTGATTGTATTTTTTAAATATTTCTATATTCAACACATTTTCTTACATCATATATTGATTTATTGATAAAATATATATACTCGCTGTTTCATGTTCTTTTTCTAACTAACGAACAAAACAAGAAAGTAAGATGGCAAGTTAATGTGATTATTTTTTATTGTTTATTTTATTTTTACATATTTTTAACTCAAGTTAACATTAGTATTATTATTTTTACCATTATTGTGATTTGTGGATCTTGATCCAAATACGTTTTTAACTATAATATTTTTTGTCCCTTATTTTTTAAGATTTCAATAAAACGAAATTTTGTTTTTATTGTACGATTCGAATGGCGAAACACTAATAAATTTGTTATAATATGATTTTAATTTTTTTTCGCACCCTTCAATTTTTTATTTTTACCTTTTCATTTAAACTGAAAAAAAATAAATAAAATGTATGTGAAGAAAAGCCTTGCATTTTTTGTTAGACAGAAGAAACTTTCAGGAAAAAGATGCAAAGTAGTTACCTTAAAATCAGGAACTACAGAAACAGGTAAGTTAACGCAAGCACGTTAAAAATATAAATAAATAGAGTGGCGCAACAGCTCGAGGTGAACCAGGGCCAACTTCTCAACAATGTATGCTGGTGTGTTAATTTCTTTACATACAAGGGGACCTACAATTTTTTGCCGAATCCGAACGGCACTTTGAGAAGTTTTTCAAGACAATTGATACTCTCGGAGGGCTTGTCAGGCCCTCGCGGAGGTGGGGGCCGTGAAAAAGAACAAGTCTTTTTTTTCAGGTGACGATGGCAGGATTCGAACCCAGACCTCCGGCGTAGTAAGCACACACACTAACCACTACGCCACGGCACCCCACCACAAGCACATTAAGGGATCGGAAATATTTATGTGACTCTGAGGTCCGGAAAACGTCAGTTCAAGGGAGGTCCTAGAATAAAGAACTATGGGTTTTTCAGATTTCCCAGTTTTTCAGAGATCCCAGAACTTTCGCATAGTCAGCACGATCATCAAACTTCGCTGCGGGTCGGCTACAAAATTACGGTAAGCAAGTACTCAAAGAAGGGTTTTCTAGGAATTTAGACTATATTGACAAAGCAGGCTACAGCCAATGCATCGGTAATAATCTTGCACGATATCCCTTACTCTTTCAAGAGTCTATTTATAAATACTGAGGCAGTTATTACAACAATGCTTACTTGTAAATTCAGCTCAGAAGAGGCATCGTGTGAATTCTCACAATTATTCCAGTTCATTTGCGGGGGCCCTATTTTTTCGCGAAAAAGAGCCCGAAATTCGTGATAGGCTACCCAAAAAGCCTATAATAAAGAAAATTCCACCCCTTCAGCTTTAAAAGTGACCAAACCCATATTTAGGGGTATTTCACCCCCTAATATTGACCGAAGGGCTAATTTTTTTTATAAACTTTTATTAATTGATTCAACTCGGAGTCAGAAAAACAGTTTTCAAAAAGTGTAAATGAAGAAAAATTCCCCTTTTAGGGGTACTTTTCATCCCCTTAATTTAACCCGTAATATTCAAACTAAAAACAAAACCATATTTTTTAACACAAACTATATACTACTCAAAGCGCAAGTGTCGCAAAAACACCCCTATTTAAGCCGCGTTGTCACAAACAAGCAACGTAAAACAGAAACAGAATCCCATACATTAGCAGCTGAAACCTAAATTCGCTGACTGCTTTTTGCGTTGCTAATGTATGAAATTCTGTTTCTGTTCCTGTTCCTTGTGACACCGCGGCTTTAGGGATATTTTTTGCTGATTTAAGGGTGAAGCCGCAATATTTCGAGAAAAAAAAAGCCCGAAATTCGTGATCAGTGACCCAAAAGACCTATAGTAGAGCAAAGGCATACTCTGCATGAGTTTTGAGTGTTGGAACATGCCGGATGGAAGGAAGAACCTTTAAAATGCAATTGGTGGTTCCATCGTCGAAAGTGCAGAAGATTCTACGTGAAATGCAGGATGAAGAACTGGTGGGCGCGATTGACACAAGAAAAAGTACGGGAACGCTTTTATTGGCTCAGGTCAAAAAACGGTGTCGTGAGAAGATGTTAAAAATACCTATGTGTACCACATGCGAAGCTTAAAGCGGGGACCACAAAGCAGCCTCAGGCTTCGCCCCGTTACGATACGTGGGCTTTGAACCGGCTTTGCAATGACATTTCGCTCATGGAGAGAGAGCTTTTATTATGCATTCACTACGTTCTCCAAGCATGCCACGATAAATTAAAAAATACGCACACACAGCCGAAAGCCCTGGTAGCTAGTGCTGTGTACATAACTATGTCGAACATCAACATTTAAGTCCAACTAATAAATAAATAATACGCAATTTGGCCCAAAATGTAGACACACTCAGATATTCTGCGTTATATTCGTGCATGACAAACACACTTATACAAATATAGCCAAAGGCAGACTGATTGATCGTGTGTGCGATAAGTGTGTGCAAAAGTTCAGCACATCTGAACTTGTGCTGGGCTTGTCAGCCTCATTACGTAGCATTACTTTTTCTCTTTGCGTACTCTTTCTCTTTGCAAACAATATTTTGAAGCTTAGCCTCATTGTGTTAGGAAACACTGAAATCATATGGCTGAACTTATGAACGTCAAGCCGAGCCCAGGCCCAGGCTGCTTTGTGGTTCCCGCATGTACAGCCAATTTATACTTAAATAAAATAAACTTAAACTTGATGCTTGATACTTGAAAAAAAAAAAAATTGGCACATGAATCGCTTTAAGGATGTAGTTCAAAGCAGCTTAAGCGTCTGAATAAACAAAGGATATAGACCGGTCTCTAATAATAGCATCGTAACATTTTCAACAGGGTGGAGTCCCAGACCACTTTGGTCACGAGGTTAAGAATTGGCTGGACGAAAAATACGGTGGTCGTTTGGATAGGAAGAAATGAACCAGTTCCTGGCCTGCAAGATCTCCGGACCTTACTATTGTAATATTTTCGGCCTGGGGTTCGTCGAATAAAACTCAACTTCACTTTTTCCACACTGAAAACACTTTATTTATCAAACAAAACTTATTTAAATTCAAATCACACTGTTATTCAACTTTACTACTTAGAATTCAACACTTTATTTCAACTCAATCACTTTTTACTTTATTACCGATTTTCACAAGTCCACGTTTAAAATACAACTGTCTCGTCCGAGCCTGCCACCCGTGTATTTATACAAAATTAAACACCTTCTAGTACGTTCCATACCCCCTTTGGTAATTTTCCACTGGTACTCCTCCGCTGAATTCCAAGGAGGGGAAATCGAAATTCGAACTTCGAATATGACAGCTGCTGTCAGATGACTGGAATGACAGTTGGGTATGTTCGTTTAGTGAATCGAGCGGGTGCGTTTGTAGAGTGAATCGATGGATGCATTCAGGGACTCCTGCGAGTTGTTTTATTTCTTATCGCCACATAACATTGCCCCCCTCTTAGTTTTGTTCGTCCCGAACAAGTACGTCATCATTGCTTCCGTGGTAGCGATGTAGGCGATCAACATGGACAACTTTCATCTTCGCTCTTGGTCCTCTTTGGATTCGGAATACGACATCATTAATTCGCGTTACAACTTGGTAGGGACCTTCCCAGTCCTTCTGAAGCTTTGGCGATCTTCCCTTTTTACGATGTGGGTTGTAGAGCCATACTAGATCTCCCTCGTTGAACTCGGGTGCCGTTGCTCGCGCATCGTATCTCGTCTTCATGCGGTCGCTTGCAACTTTTATATTGCTTCTGGTTCTCTGGTGGATGTCATTAATCCTTTCTCTAAGGTCAACCACGTAGTCCTCCTCGCATGATGGGTCTTCAGTGGGAAATCCGAATTTAAGCTCACTGGGTAGCCTGGCAGTTCGTCCAAATAAAACTTCAGATGGAGTGTACCCAGTTGTACTGTGAATAGCGTTTCGGTAGGCCATGAGGAATAAAGGTATTCGCCGATCCCAATCCCGTTGATTCTCGTCCACTACTTTGGACAGATGTTCTTTTAGTGTCTTGTTGAAGCGTTCCACCATTCCATCTGATTGTGGATGAAGGGGTGTGGTCCGTGTCTTCTGTAGTCCGATTGCCGCGCATACTTCCTGGAATATCTTCGACTCGAAGTTTCTTCCTTGGTCGGAATGTAATTCCATTGGCACTCCGAACCTGCACACCCAGTGGTCCACTATCTGGTCGACAACGGTTTTCGCTTCTTGATTTGGGATCGCAAATGCCTCGGGCCACTTGCTGAAGTAATCGGCAATAACCAGGATATAACGATTACCGCTTTCAGTTTCCGGAAACGGTCCTGCGATGTCGACGGCGATCCTTTCAAAGGGAGCACCCACATTGTACTGGTTCATTTTACCCCTGGTTTTGACTTTGGGTCCCTTACTAGCAGCACAAGTAGAACACTTCCGACACCAACTCTCAACGTCGCTTCTTGCACTCAGCCAATAAAAACGTTCCCGTACTTTTTCCAGGGTTTTGTTGATGCCCAAGTGCCCACCAGACACTCCATCGTGCATTTCCCGTAGAATCTCCTGGACTTTCGACCGTGGAACCACAAGCTGCATCTTAAAGGATTTTCCATCCGGCATTTCCCATTTTCTTCGCAGAACGCCATCTTGTACATGGAGAGAGTCCCACTGCGCCCAATATGCCTTTAATGTGGGACTTCTGTCGGATATATCCCTTGCGCTCGGTTTCTCCATAGATTCCTTCCATGCAAGGATTGGCTCAATGTCAGGGTCTTCTTGTTGTGCGTTGCGAAGTTCCTCAGTACTCCAGCCTTCTGCAGGTTCGGCTCTTACTCGCTGGACAGTACATTCGTTCTTTTCCTCCTGTCGCACGCAATGCTTACAATTGGGCTCACATGGTCTCCGGGATAATGCGTCCGCGTTGCAGTGCAGTCTTCCTTTGCGATGTTGTATCTCGAAGTCATAAGCCTGCAATCGCTCGATCCATCTTGCGACTTGGCCCTCTGGATTTTTAAACTGCAGTAACCATTTGAGCGCGGCGTGGTCGGTACGCAAGATGAACTTCTGGCCGCTCAGGTACTTCTGGAAATGTTTCGTCGCCAGTATTAAAGCAAGGAGTTCTCGCCTGGTAACACAATAATTTCTCTCTGGTCGGGTAAGCACTTTGCTGAAGTATGCTACGACTTTCTCCTGCCCATCGTGTAACTGCGACAATACTGCGCCAACACCCACATTGCTAGCGTCTGCGTCCACAATAAATGTCTTGCCGGGGATGGGGTAAGCTAGTACCGGTGCTTCGCAAAGTCGCTGCTTCAGATGCTGAAAGCTTCTTTCGCACTCACCTGACCATTTAAATTGTCTTCCTTTCTCAGTGAGCTGGTGCAGACACTTTGCAATCCCGGCGAAATCTTTGACGAACCTCCTGTAGTACGTAGCAAGACCGAGAAAGCTCCTTAGCTGGTGTTTGTCCTTGGGAACTGGCCAACTTCTCACAGCTTCGATTTTCTCTGGATCCGTCTTCACGCCATCCGTCGATATCACATGCCCCAGATACTTTACTTCTGCTCTGAAGAGCGCACACTTCTTTGGATTGAGCTTTAAGTGTGCTGCTCGAAGTCGTGAGAAGACCTCCCTCAAGTTGTCTCGATGTTCTGCAAACGTCTTTCCCAAAACGATGACGTCATCCAAATATACCAGACAGGTTTTCCACGTCAGACCATGTAAGACACGTTCCATAAGACGCTCAAAGGTGGCCGGAGCGTTACACAGACCAAATGGCATTACTGTAAACTGCCAAAGCCCATTGCCAGTTGTGAAAGCGGTCTTCTCTTTGTCTTCTGGATGGATCTGTACCTGCCAGTAGCCACTTTTCAGGTCGAGAGTGGAAAACCATTTTGCTCCAGAGAGTGTGTCCAATGTGTCATCTATTCGAGGTAAAGGGTAGCTGTCCTTCTTTGTGACATCATTAAGCCTCCGGTAATCCACGCAGAATCGAGTACTGCCGTCCTTCTTTTTCACCAGTACAACAGGCGACGCCCACGGACTTTTCGAGCTTTCGATCAAACCTTCTCTTTCCATGGTCGATATCATCTCGGCGGCCTCGTCCTGTTTAGCCAACGGAAGTCGTCTGGCAGGTTGGCGGATTGGTCTAGCATCTCCGGTGTCTATGCGGTGTTGTACTAAGTGTGTTCGACCATAGTCTCCATCCTGTGAGGCAAATATATCAGCAAACTCGCCAATGAGATTTTCCGCTATGGTTTGCTGCTCCTGATTTAGCTCACAGTCTCCGAGTATAGTCTTACATACCTCGGCCAATTTAGATGGAGAGACAGGACTTGCAGGCTCACTCTCAGCTATTGTCGAAATGGCTGCAACGGGCACACATCTTCCGATCACCTCTCCTTTTCTGAGCTTAACGGTGCGCTTATTTGGGTTCATCAGTCTTACCGGCACCATGTTATCCCTGGGCTCTGCAAGAATTTTTCCCACGACGTAACTTTTAAATTCACTTTTGTTGTCTGGCTCGATGAGATAGAATCGGTGGTTCCCAGGATCACCCTCCAAACGTGTCCAAAGAACTGTCTCTGAAGAGGGCCGCAGAACTTCATCGCCTCCCAGTATTGCTCGAAGATTCACAGCGTTGTCGTTTCCGTATACCATAGGGATCTCGATGCTTCGATACCTTAGCACCTGCATTCGAAGGTCAAGAATTACCTCGTGTGCCTTCATGAAGTCCACTCCAATGATGCATTCGTCGCATATGTCGGCTACCAAGAATGCATGTGAGAAGGTCAGTCCCTCTAGTTGTATCTGTAGCTGCACCTCCCCGTATACTTTCGCCGCTTCTCCTGTAGCTGTCTTCAGACTGTAGCAGCTGGTGTTATGTAGCCATGACGTCTGAACAAGGTCTCTTCGGATGATGGAGGCCGTGGCACCTGTGTCAATAGTGGCCACGCATCTTCTGTTGGCGATGATTGCCTCTACTGTCAGACTCTTGTTGCAGCGTTTTGTTTGCGAGACTTGGATGATGGTCCTGGGGGCGTCGATTCCATCAACCAACTTCTGCCCCGACATCCTGCCAGATGCTTCTTCATTCTGTCTCCTTCTAGCGCAATGTGGGCAACCCGCTTGTCTAACTGAGGCTCGGCACTGTCGCTGCAGGTGTCCCAGTTTGTTACAGTTCCAGCATCTCATTTGTCCCCGAGTGGTGTTCGTGTTTTGCCTTTCGATGTCGATGCGTTGACATGAGCACTCTAGACCAGCCATTTCCCTTATGCGATGGCAACCTTGCGAAGCTTGGTCTGCAGCTTCCATTGTCAGGGCGAATGCTAGTGCTTCAGCGAGAGTCTTCTTACCTGCCATTCTTACAGCCATTTGTAGCTTTCCATCCGCAATGGCATTGGCAAACGCATCGGTTGCCAACTCGTTTATTATCTCCCTGCTGGTGTTGGGATAAGACAAATTCGCTAATCGCTCGATGTCGGCTTGCAACTGCTGAAGCGTCTCACCCCTTCTCTGAACTCTTCGGCGCAACTGGACCCGGTAAACTTGCTGCATGTGGTCGTCGCCAAACCTCATCTCGATGGCCTTCACCATGGCATCATAATCCTTCTGTTTTTCTTCAGGAATAGTTTGCAGCAATTCGGCAGCTGTTCCTCTGAGAGCAAGCGTGAGAGCAATCGACTTCTCTTCGTTGTCCCAGTTGTTCGTCATTGCGGCAGCTTCAAATTGCCTCTTATAAATCGGCCATGATGTTTGACCATCAAAAACAGGAGGCTGCATTTCTTTACGCCGTGGACTGTCGGGCAAACATTCTCGCAGTTTCTGTTTCTTAACCAACTCCAGTTCCTTAGCCAGCTGTTCTACTTCCGATTTGACTTCAGTGAACTGTTCCTCCACACTTTCAATTTTTCGATCCATCGTTTGGAACTTTTCCTCAAAAAGTGAATTCTGGGAATCGAGTTTGCTTTCTAGAATTTTTTTCTGCTCATCGAACTTAGTATCTAGCTTGTCGAACTTGTCTTCAAGAGCATTCTTTTGTTCTTTTTGGCCGCTCTCCAGCTTCTCAAATTTGTCCAGAAGCAACTTCATGAAAGCGGGCTTTTCATCGGCAGTACTTACTGTGCTTTGTTGCTGTTCTTCTTGAACTTCGAACAGCATCGTGTCTGGATGTCCACCTTCCTCGGTAATAGCGTCCTGGAGTCGGAGCAACAATTCCCTTTTGAGCCCCGAAGTCTGGAGGTTTCTTTTACCCAATTCCGCTTTTAACTCAGCTGTCGTCAATTGTTCAATTTTTCGACCCATTTTGAATTGTCTTCACACAATTTTCACAACACAATCTGTTTATGTCTTATATCTGTTCCAGAAAATTCACTCGCGAATAAACAAATCACTGAAACCGTTTTTATAACTTAGTTAATTATAGCTTTATCGCACAATCAGCTTCAATGTATCCGGAATATTCCACAATCAAATTTGTATGAGTCACCGACACTGTTTAGACACACGATATCTCTGGAAAATTCCACTGCACAAATAAATCGTTTTAGTCACCGACGCTATTTACGCGCACTTTTTCTAGAAATCTCCACTTAAAACTGTTTGACACACTAACACTGTTCCGGAAAATTTCACTGTAGAATTTACCCGCACAATTATGAGTTTTATCCCCAATTTCTGACACCAATGTAATATTTTCGGCCTGGGGTTCGTCGAATAAAACTCAACTTCACTTTTTCCACACTGAAAACACTTTATTTATCAAACAAAACTTATTTAAATTCAAATCACACTGTTATTCAACTTTACTACTTAGAATTCAACACTTTATTTCAACTCAATCACTTTTTACTTTATTACCGATTTTCACAAGTCCACGTTTAAAATACAACTGTCTCGTCCGAGCCTGCCACCCGTGTATTTATACAAAATTAAACACCTTCTAGTACGTTCCATACCCCCTTTGGTAATTTTCCACTGGTACTCCTCCGCTGAATTCCAAGGAGGGGAAATCGAAATTCGAACTTCGAATATGACAGCTGCTGTCAGATGACTGGAATGACAGTTGGGTATGTTCGTTTAGTGAATCGAGCGGGTGCGTTTGTAGAGTGAATCGATGGATGCATTCAGGGACTCCTGCGAGTTGTTTTATTTCTTATCGCCACATAACACTATTATGGATTTTTTTGTATGGGGGACAATGAAAGAACTTATTTATTCTGCCGAAATAGCAACTTTAAATTATTTAGAAGAGCGTATTGTCCAAGCCTCGTCACAAAAAAGGCAGCAATTAGCCTCAATAAACATTGACCGCGCAATCTAAAAACGGGCTCTAGCATGCGTATAAAATGGAGGAGGACAATTTGAGCACCTTTTTTTGATTGTTTAATTAACTTAAGATTAACAAAACTATAAATATTACCTGCTACGACTTTGCCCAAGTATCGTAAAATTTATGAGTTTTTCAGATAACTGGTTTAAGCAATTTTTGTAAAGTATTGCTAGATTCACTAGAAAAAAAAAAACAAATGACTTAAAAATTAAAAAAATGTCAAAGGCAGAGAAACAAGATTCGACTTAAAAGCAAATAACCCAAAAGTTAAAAAATCCATCAATTTAATTTTAAAGCAGTTAAAGAGTGCTTTTTAGTTAAGAAGTGCTATTTCTTCTAAAATCCAAATCCTAAATGAAGTGCCTGTTGTAATTATTAGCAGAGATATTTGTGTTAGTATGGGCCAAGGTACCTCAAAGTACGATTTTTCTTAAATTCCCAGTAAATGTTATCAAAATTAGAGATAGGCCCATGCTGTTGAACGATTATTTTTTTTTTTAAATACCCTATAGAATCATATCCCAAAATATTTGCATCGAATTAGGAAACACCCTGTATATGACGCAGTCGGTAGAAAAGACAAACAGAAACTTTCAGAAATAAAGTAGTAAAGTAATGGCTGATGGTCACCATATTGATTATCAAAATTGACCATCACCCAGTTCTTGCTCTCTGTAAAGTGATCACCAAAAAAATTTTAAAACTTGGCAGCACATACATTTTCATCTGTCAGTTGATGTCATTTCAATACAGCGCTTCACAAATAAATCTAATTTACTTTTGTTTACATTTTTCGGCAAATGCAATTACATTTATTTTATTACTGCGATGTAAAAATTTACGTACATATTTTAAGTTATTATTTTTTTTTTTGAATTCTTCAATTCATTAATTCAAGGTTTCAAGCAAATAAACATCAAAACGAAAGGATGGCCGATTTTATGGCAGCCCACCCCTAATTACCGAAAAGCTACGATTCACGACTTACGACCTATGACTTTCATGTGTTGGAAAAACCACTCAATAATAAAACGGAAACATTTTTGCTAATTGTAAGTCAAAATGATCCTCCAAAAAAATCAATCCCATAACGGAAAATAAAGACTTAGAATATTGCGTGAAGCAGTCCTTAGACTTCGAGTTATCCACTATCGTTCTTATTGGTTTTTTGACTGGAAAACAAACTCACTGAGTTACAAATATCACAGGTACACGTAGGTATTCACTAAAACTGACGGAGTTCAGAAAAAAACACAAAAAGAAACCCAATTATTGCAAAAACACGACTAGCGTTAATGGAAAGTGACACTAAAATAGCTGTCAGATGAAATTCACAAAATGGTGATGATCACTGTGATCATCACCTTACGGGATCCCAAAATGAAAAATGTGATGATCAACTATCAGTTTTCAACTTAGAGGATTCCACCCCAGGAGTTCGTCTGTAACGAAATTCTTTACACCCGGCCCAATTTACCATGTACCTCACCAAATTTAAAAGTTTCTTGGCCGGAATTTTTATTTTATTTCGGATTGTTATTTATTAGTTATTTGTATTGGCCATTCCACCAAAAATGGGTGTGGGTTGAAAACTAAAATCAATTACATACTTCTTATATCGTAAGAATCATGAGAAAATAGTTACCTAAGAAACCGAAAATCTTCTCTCCTTTTTCATTTAGGCGCAAGGTTATAATCTGAAGTAATGGATTATAACCCTCCCACTCTACTGCATTCCTAATGGGCTGCTTGTGGGGTACACCGATCTAACCTCAGAATATACCGGCAGACCACCCGGTTTTGGATCTCTTCGTCACCGAGGCCAAATAAATGCTGTTGTCGTTGCATTTGTGTGATCCATGAATGTTGAGGCCTTCCTCTCCTTCGCGATTGCGCTGGAATGTTGATTGTCATTGCCGTTTTGACGGGGCTCGTAGGATCTCTCCTTTGAACGTGGCAATACCAACTGAGCCGGTCGTGCTCCATTTTTCTGGAGATAGGTTCTTTTACATGGAGGCTTCCTGGCATCTTCGTACTTCTTATTCTTTCTCGCTTTGTTACTCTTGCTGTCATGCGAAGCATCTTAATCTCAGCTGCCGTTAATTTGCTCTCATATTTCTTATACGCTGTCCAACATTGTGAACCATATGTTAGCGCCGAACGCACAACTGCGGTGTAGAGCTTTCCTTTCAGATTAGGGGGCATTTTTCGGTCACAGAAGATGGCGGAGCCTTCTCGAAACTTCATCCACCCCACGCTTACGCGATGATTGATGTCGTCATCACAGTTTGCTTTGCTTTTGATCATAGATCCCAGGTGCTTAAGAACTTTTCACACTTGGGAAGCACCTTTCCATTCAAATTGATGTCTGGAATTGGTTCGGGTGGGTCAGAGAATTTTTCGAACCTAAAAAATCGAAATTATTGCTTAAAAATTACAGATTTTTCTCAAAGACGCCCTGTTAAAGTAGGCGGAGCTCAATGCTTTGAATGTGACAAACTTAGCAAATGGTAATACTTATATGTATCTTCAATATTTGTCACATAATTTTTTTTGATTAAGAATGAGATTTTTCAGAAATCAGGTTTTCAATTATTTATCATCCAACATGTTTAAAATGGGCATGGTAGATGGTGTGGACGGTAAAATTTTGGTCTTATATTAACAAGAGTTCTGTTTAATTTCGCTCTTCACGAAAATTTGAGCTCTACTGCTTGTCTAGCTTGATCAAAAGGCATTTTGAAATAAAATATGAATTGGAGGTTGTCTCACATTGAAGCCAATAGTGAGTGATCCAATTTTCACATTTTGTCTGTGCAACTGAAGAGCCAAGCCGTTTCAGCTCTCTAGTTTGATTTTGAAGACCTAAAATCTTCACACATATAGACAGGCGGACATGGTACCTAATCAGTTTACATGTCGGGCTCAATCATATCTTTAAAAAGTTTTTGGGGTCTTCAGTGTTTACTACACCGTGTTACAAACTATGCATTAAAGTTATACTCTGATCAGGCGTAAAAAAAAGGAATCGTCAAACGAAAAATCTGGCAACCCTGGATAAGAGTGCAGTCTGGCTATTTACACAAGTAGGCTGCATTTGGCAAGTAAGAGGCATTTGCATTTATACATAGCACCAACAATGCCAAATTATAGAAGAAGAAGGTTTGTGGTCCATTCGGTTTTAGGTACTAATTTGAGATTATAAAATTCCAGAATTTATCAGGCCCTCACTTAAGGTTGTATTGAGTGTAACTGACTTTAAGCTGATGTGCATTAAGTTAAGAAGAGAGAAGATCTTAACTCTGATTTCAGTCGAAGATCACAAATAATGGAAGACTGCTAAGAGCCAGGCAGAGGCCCTCCATGCGCCGATGAAAGTACCTAAGTAAGTAAGTAGGTATAGCTTTGCTTACCTATGCATCCTTCTCAGCTTATTGTCCAGGACTCGGTCTCTTGAATCAGAATTGGAAAAATTAGTTTTTTTTAGTATTGATTTCGTTATTCGTGAAAAGGGTTTTCAACACATTTATTTCATCATCATCATCATTTTCGGATGCCGCTTATCCTTTAAAAGGGTCGCGGAGCGAGGGTGGCTACATGGTCCTTCCATTTTTCTCGATCCTGCGCCAAGAACTCAAGAGACTCCGGCGCAATCCCCATGCGGGACTCAGAGAGGCTCTTTGTTTTTTGGCCTACCAGGGGAGCGACGCGCTCGCATCTCGGCAAGCATGACCTGTCTAGGAAGTCTGTCAGGGGCATGCGAACAACGTGTCCAAACCATCGAAGAATCGATCGCTCCACTCGGAGAAGTAGCTGCTCAACATTAAGATTCCCACGAATACTGACGTTTCTCACTCTATCCCTTAGAGTAACACCAGCAACGCACCTCGAATCTCATTTCGGCAGCTTGTACCCGCGATCTAATTCTTTCGGTCATTACCCAAATTTCATGGCCATAGATGAGGGTCGGAACGAACACTGAATTAAAAACTGAGATCTTTGGTTTCACTCCAAGCTCAGCTTTCCTGATGACCGGCCGTCGCGGTTCTTTCACTGTTGCTCCAGCTTGGGCAATTCTACTGGACAACTCAGTATCACTCCTCCCATCTTTCGTGAAAAAGACCCCCCAAGATGCTTAAACTTCTCCACCTGTTTTAATGGAACTCCATTTATGTGCAGGGTACACTGCACAGGAGTTCGGAAACAACCATCACTTCCGATTTGTTCACGTTTACTTTCATCCCAGCATCACCACAGACGGCTGCAAACCTATCCAGTGCTCGTTGAAGTTCCTCTTTGGATGATGCAAGGATGGCCAAATCATCTGCGAAAAGCAGATGGCTCATCCTGATGCCAGCCAATTCGAAACATTGCTCGCCAAGACTGCGCTTCACCATCCAGTCCATATATGCTATGAAAAGGAGCGGCGACAGAACACAGCCCTGGCGAAGTCCAACGCGCACTTCAAAAGGACGGGATTGGACGCCATTTATCCGTACACAGCTTCTGCAGTTTCCATACAACGACTGGATGGCTTTTAGAGGAGACCCATTCAGCGCATAGTCCTGCAAAACTCTCCACAGTGTATCCCGAGGGACTCGGTCATACGCCTTTTCCAGATCTACAGAACACGCATAGACCGGTTTGGCAAATTCCCAGGCCTTCTCAAGAATAACCTTCAGAGTAAAAAGCTTGTCGGTTGTGCCTCTGCCAGGCCGAAAGCCGCACTGTTCTTCCCGTAACAAAGGCTCGATTACAGCTCTGGAACGCGTTTCCAACACCTTCGCGAATACTTTTCCAGGAAGTCTCAAGAGAGATATGCCCCTATAGTTGGGGCATAATCTCTCATGTTCCCTTTTTTGAAAATGGGCACTATAACTCCCGTTTGCCAGTCGCTAGGTGCCTTCCCGCTATCCCAGGCCACCTCAATGACACGTGTTAGCCATTTAACACCATCTTCAATCATTGCCTTGAGCATTTCTGGCCGGATTTCATCAACTCCAGCAGACTTGCCAACTTTTAGCGATTTAATCGCTTTAGTGACTTCGTCTACTGTGGGACTATTCTCCGCCCTTATCTCGTCAGCAGTGGGAATGACACCTTCAGTGCCCTGTTGGGGGTTGAGCAACTCAGAAAAGTGCTCTCTCCATCTGCGCAAGACATCGTTCTCATTTGAAAGAAGTGTACCGTCCTTGGATTTAACTCCTTGAATGATATTCAACTTCCTTCCTGTGAGCCGGCGAATGGTCTGCCAAAATATTTTGTTTGCAGATCTGTAATCGTGCTCCAACTTCTCGCCGAAATTTTTCCATGACTGTTCCTTGGCTGTTCTGACTGCCAGATTGGAAGTCCTTTGCGCCTCATTGTACCGGGCTCGAGAAGTTGAGTTTCTACATTGGATCCACGCAATGTAGGCTCTCTTCTTCTCTCTGATGGCTTCTTGAACTCCAGGCGTTTTAAACCAAGCAGTTCTTTTCTTACCACCAGCCGCTACCCCAAGCCGCTTCACTCTACAAATATTTCTTACCAACAACCCATTTATTTGCTCAGCCTAACCGAAATAGCAACGGTTTCCTGCACTCTTTGATTAATCTCCACTTGTGGACTTAATCTTGAACCCAATATAGTGAAAGGAAAACTCCGCCCCGAAGTTACTGCTACCATCAGTCACGTTTTGTGCAGTGAAGGAAGTGTCTTTCGCGTTAACCTTTAACCTGCGCTCTTTCATATCCAGAACAAGGTTGATGAATGCACATGACAATGCATCTCTTACCGGAATCCGGTGCATGTTTGGAACAGTTGCGAGGATTCGTTCCCACAATAGGCACTCGTTGCACCACGTATTTTTTTGTTAAATGTTCATCAGCAAAGCCAAGGTGATGAGTATCTAGGATCATCTTATCAGTCTGTCTATGGAATGACTAAGAATCCACTCGATAAAGCTTACACTAAAAAAAAGAATAACACCTGTCATTGATCTCTACAAATAGAAACCGTCTGCAGTCAAAATTATTCAGCTCATCACAAAATATTCTGTAGGCAGTTTTCAAAATCATGCTTGGAAGAACAGTTGCTTAATTTATAATCTATACCAAGAATGAAGATTTAACAAATCTACGACTCTCATCATGGTTAATCGTAAAGATGGGATCTATATTTTGAGACGTGTTTTAAGTTGGAAAAGAGTCTAGCCAGAAAGGCGAGCATTATTAACCAATGTGTCTTTTACTCAAGCCATAAATCAGAAGAATTATTATTACTAGCCCCAGTAGCATTTCAGACCTCTGCCGTCAGTGAAAGTACTGTCGTTGTCATTTTGCTAAGCAGTTACCTGTCGCAGTACCGCCCGCAATGCGCCTTTTTAAGGTTCTCCTGAAAGCCCAAGAAAAAGCAGACACCAAGTTATGAACTTCATAGTCTATTTTATTGAAAAAAAAAAATCCTTAAATCTAATACGGTATAAAATGCGAATTGATTAGCTTCCCCCCTTTGGTGGTGGCCGGTACACTCCGACCACGACAGCGTGATCTCTTTCGTACGGCTCCAGTGTGATCTGTTCTTGAGGTTTCAGTTTGTCTGCTTGCATTTTCTTGACTTCTGCTGCGAAAACAGCTTCAGGTTGTGCCGTCGAATCAATGCACGACGCCTTAATGGATATCACAAAATGTCCATTGTTCTTGAGGAAATGCTGAGCGTTAAGAGCCACAATACGACCTTGATCGGGCTGTGCTACATCCGCAAAGATAGTGTCCACCATACCGACAAGCATTCGGTACTTGTGTGGGTGACGAGCGTCCTCGATGATAGGAATAATGTTTGTACGTTTCTTGGCAACGTTGATCAGATCACGACCGGAGCGATGTGAGAACTCCACAGCGTAGACAAGCCCTTCGGGACCTACTACATCAGAAACGTGAGATACTGTCGTACCAGAAGCAGCACCCAAGTAAAGTACTTTAGAGCCGGGTGGCATGTGTATTTTGTCGACACCTCCTAGAATCGCGGCGGCCAATTTGGATCGGAAGGGATTCCACACCCTGTACTCAATTTTCTCGCCATCGACCTGAAATGGAAAACAAACTGTTGTTGAAACATGGTACAATCCTGCAGCAGACTTCTTCTTAATGTTTGATTGGATCAGATAGCGCTTCTTAAAGTACATACTCCGCCAACTGGTTACTGTGGCCTCGGGCCCGACCAGATGGCAATGGAGAAGTACTTTCGTGACCACATTTTGCCACGTTCTGTACCCCTACACATCTTCATCATTTCATGAGATAATCTTAGTCAAATCAATAGAACCTCTTGTACGTACCTCTGAGGATATCCTTTTTTCGCCGTAAACTTCCGAGCCAGGAACAAAGTTGCGGGTGACAAGTGCGTCTTCTTTTCCGCGAGCAATGAACACACCCTCATGACGATGTGGTTCTATGACGACTGTTTTTCCGCCTTTGAAGCCTCCTCCGCCACCACCACGACCTCTGCCACCGCCACGGCCGCGATCTCCACCTCGTCCTCTTCCACCACCACGGCCACCAAAACCGCCGCGATCACCGCCTCCACGACCTCCAAATCCTCCTCGTCCACCACCGCCACCGCCACCAAAGCCACCACCGCCTCCGCGGCCACGACCACCACCTCCGCCTCTACGGTCACCGCCACCACGTGGAGAGAATCCTGAGGTAAAGAAAAGTTGGTCAATTAAAATCTTAATAATAATAGTAAAACCGCATTCAATGCATAAATAACAAGTAAAATGTCACCCAAACAGACCCGATGTATGTTTAAGTAAAAATTAAATTTTGTTTTAACACATTTCGTCGGATTTAACCCCCATCCGGCGTGTCCATATTTTTTGGACAGAATTTTTATGGGAAACTTTGTCTTTCAAACTAAAATATTCAATTTACCTGGTCTTCCCATCTTTCTTCGGATTATTTATGCTTCAACAAATAAAAATGCAATTTTCGACAGCAGTTTTTTGAATTTTATCAAAAAAATCAACCGCAACCGCGCGTTTCAACAAAAATGAAGGAAAAAATATTTTCTGTCACACCAAAGCAGAACAGCACGTGGTGAACAGGGAAAAAAATGCTCGAAAAATGAAATATGTCAAACCGCCATCTTGTGAGTGAATGAGATGGTGTTCGGTGCGTACAAAACATTAGTAGATAAAACGAGAGCAGTATATCAATTGTGGCAGCGTGCAAAGAAATATAGTAGATTAAGGGAGAACATGTTGATAACACTGCGAACGTAGTAGATCTTTATGAAAATATTATATTTATAATTTTGCATCGTTCGTTTTCACACCGAAGCCAGAATCTAGATTCTGAGCAATTCGATTTCAAAGTCGAATCGACCCTTTCACACTGCGAAAATAATCTAGATTTTGTTGACTTTTCGATCAGTTGAACATTAACTGTCCAATTTCTCACTGTTGTCACAAGTTAAACAGCTTCAAATAAGTAAAAACAAAACAATTGTGTATAACTAAAGAAGCACTGGAGAATACATGAAAATCACCGCACAATAAAATAGTATGAAATAAATAACGAAAATATTTCTTCTTTTTATTTTATAAACAAACTTTAAGAAACTTCAACAAGATTCTGATGTAGATTCTGATTTCTACAAATGTATGGGAAATCTAATAGATTTCAATTAGATTTGGGACTTTTTTACTCTGAATCTTGATTCTGGCTCGGTGTGAATGGAAACCATATTACGTGGTGTTCATAGATTACTGAATAACTAGATATTCAACTTGCGTCCCTCTTACCCTCCAACATTCGTTTGTTTATGTTTTTTTTATAAAGCCTTTAAAGCTTGTATAAAGCCTTAAATTTCCGTGTCGGGGAAAACGTGTAAGGAGATACAACAACAATTTATCTAACGCGATCAGCTGATGTAAAACTCCAAAACGAAATTGCATGGAAATGACGAATAGAGGAATTTACTCACATGTGTAAACAAATTTCGGCAAATTTTGGTAAGTTCCTCAATTTCAGCTTGTGGGCAAAGCTTTTACATGTCTGAAGTTGAATATCTAGTGGTGTTGGTGTGCGTTTCCTAAAGCCGCGTTGTCACAAGCAACGTAAAACAGGAACAGAAACAGAATCCCATAAATTAGCAACTGAAAACTAAATTCGCTGAATGCTTTTTGCGTTGCTGATTTATGAAATTCTGTTTTTGTTTCTGCTCCTGTTCCTTGTGACACCGCGGCTTTATTCGTTCCAAATAATCTGGCCGAAATGTTTGAGGTTTTATATATATTCGGAATATTCCTATTATTGCGTTTTGCATTTTTTTATTCGTTCAGTATGTTCCGAATGTATTCTTTCCATACTACTTCCCGAGGTAGTACGAATTAAAACGAACGGAATATTCCAAGTTCGTGTTCCATATTTTCTATTCCTTCTACGGAATGAATAAAGAAACGGACCCGTGATGAGTAAATTCCTCGTTGTTGCGTTGTAAATTGGAATAAAAATGACCTGTCGACAAATTCCATGATACATAGCTAGTACAAATTTTACATGATTTGTAATAATTTGATTTTGTTTGCTGACATAGAACTAGTTTATCCAACTTTGATCAGACTATAAAGACATAGCCAACTCGGCACAAGAATCCTCTTTTTGCCCCCAAGCTTCCACTGACTGCGGACTACATGTGTTCTGCACTTTGCCTGGCACACCGCTACACTCTCAGCTGGCGAGTGTTTCACACAGAGAGGAAATCAAAGGTAAAATCCATGGCAGATTCCACTACGTTCCGTTTCGTTCCCTGTAGGTGCTTTTGCATGTTTTAGCGGGCAGGAGGTTGCAGAGTTGCTCTTTATAGTCTGATCAGTGGCGTCAGCTCAGCGTCAAACCGCGAGACTAGAAAAATTGTTTGCTAAAACACAATGGAAGCGAGGCAACGCGACGACTGTTTTGACTGCAAAGTGACAAAGCAAAAATTATGTAGGTATTTGTTAAATTTTGCCAACTTTATTTCACATGTATGTTTATGTTTCACATGTTTATTCTTCACAACAATTATTAGCTTCCAAAAGAAGATTATTCAACAGCGTGTGATATTACATTATAGAGACTTTTTCAATTTCTTGAAAGGCCGACGTGTGAGACAGCGAAAATTGTGATTTATCGAAAAATTCATTCTGAGACGAAAAAAATTCATTCCATGACAAATACTAAGGCTATGACGATTTAATTAGTGACATTAAAAAAATGCATGAAATTGATTGGAAAACTAGCGGCGTATTCTTTTCAACATCGAATCGTACAACTGGTGTGGAGTACAGCAAAAAATTGTTCTTTTCTCGTACACCTGAACAGAATTGTGCTGATGTAAATGTTCTTTTGAACTCCGAATTGGTGTCGACACCGAGCTCGAAATTCGCCACCGACGACGTATTTGACGGCTTGGTGGCGGCTGGGTGTAACTTTGATTGTGTATCTGAAGTGACGTTACGACTCAATTTTTTGCAATGCGACTGAAACTGTATGAAATCGACAAAAACTTACAAAATGTCTCAAACTGAAAGCTATCAAAATAAATTCTAAGTAAAAAGTACAAAATCACGCCACTGAATTAAAAGAAAAAATACTCAAAATAAAGTAAAAGCAATTTGACACTTAACGTGATGAGGACACCGGTGCGGTATTTGTCGTTCTGTACACAATGAAACCGGGTGTATACACCGCTGAAATTGTCGCGGAGTCTGAGTATTATTTGACAGCTCGGTGTGACAGTTTGGTGTTCAAAAGAATACGCCATAGGATTCCAAAAACATCCTTCGGATCTTACCGTTATCAGTTTGTCAGCTGTTTTGTGCAATGATTTTTATTGATTTTTTCAATGTTGTGTAATATGTCGTTTGAAAAAAAAACAACACCTCTTCGAACAAACTCCCAAATGACTAAACTCCCACTGGCTAAAATGGACTAACTCCCACCGAATTTTGGGGTGGGAATTAGTTCATAAAATTGGGAGTTAGTTCATCGGGACTAAGTTAATATGAACTAAGCCCCACTGCTGGACTTAATAAATTATTTTTTTGGGACTTAGTTCATTTCAAGTTGGGACTTAGTTGCAAAAAAAAAATGGGAGTTGGTTCACATGAACTAAGTCCCATTTTTGTTTGGAGTTAGTTCATTGGACCTACGAACTAACTCACAAATTACTTTCCCCCACTATCTAAAATGTTTTAGCTTCCACCGAATTTTGTGATGGGAGTTAGTTCATAAAATTGGGTGTTAGTTCATTGGGACTTATTTCATATGAACTAAGTCCCATTGCTGGGACTTAAATAATTTTTTTTTGAGACTTAGTTCATTTCATGTTGGGACTTAGTTAAAAAAAATGGGAGTTTATTTCATATGAAATAAGTCCCATTTATGTTGGGAGTTACTTCATTGGAATTTAAGTCATTTGGAAGTTACTTGTAGGACCCATAATGGCCTACGAACTAATTCCCAAATAAGCGAAATGAACTAACTCCCTACAAAAGCGGAACTTAGTTCATATAAACCAACTCCCATTTTTTGGGAAATGACTCCGGGTGTCTCTTCGACTCATACACCGGCCGGCTCTCGGCCTCATATGCAGGTGTTCAGGGCGTATGTCGAATTGTGCATTAGTTAAATGTCTCTCGAATTCTTGGTTTTGTTGTTACTAAAGTGAACTAAATTTTGTAAATTTCATGCTTGATTAAAGTTTTTAGGGATTAATTTCTTTTTAGAAACTTTCTTTTATTATTTTTTGTAGTTTATTTGCGTTGTTTTTTCCTATTTCAGTGTTAATTCCGCTTCTACTTTTTTTTTTAAAATTTGTTGTTCTATGGGGAAACAAAAATAAACTTACTCCCACTTTTTCAAGGTTGGGCTTAGTTCATCGGAGACGTTGCTGATTGTGAACTTTGCCCTACATGCTGGGGCTTACTTCATTTCTATTTTGGGAGTTAGTACATTTTATGTTGGGACTTAGTTCTAGATAAGTGGGAGTTGGCTCACATGAACTGAGTCCCATTGATGGGAGTTAGTTCTTTGGGACTTATTTCGTAGGCCAAAATAGGCCCTATGTCATAACTCCCAATAGATAAAACGAACTAGGAGTTAGTTCGTTTTATCTAGTGGTGGAAGTTAATTCATAAAATTGGGTCATCGTGTGCCTTTTCAACTCTCTCCAACTCTTCCCTAGCTGACTGCAAGAGCGAGGTCGATCAAATCTTTTGCCACCTTAGGTTAATCGATTAACCTAACCATTACCCATTCTGTTGCTTATTTGGGAACGTAACTATCGACTTTCCCAAAAAATGGCCGATAAACTTCGACTTTCGACGTTGGATAATTGTGCCTTTATACTTCTGGCTCGTTTCCGAATAAAGTTGGGCGTTCCGTGATATGTTTTGCCGAAAATCCTACATTTATTTTGGAGGCACCTGCAAGCTATAGACTTATTACTGCAGCTTAAGCACGATGTTGGCGGTTATTTTCCAGGTGCTGCACCCATAAGGCATCGTCATACTCGTCCTTCAAGCAGAATTGTCGAAGTTTAGGACCTAAACTGATATGGTTCTAACTCCATTCTTTGGACAACATACCAAACACAGAATTAGCTTTGCCAATCTTATTGACAATGTCACGTACGGTTCCATCAGTAGACACAATATTATCAGGATATTAGAGGTTTTCGATTGCCTCTACCGGTTGTCCAATTATGCTTACTTGAGCTCAAGTCCATGGATTTATTGCCAGTAGCCTCGATCGACTACGATTGTCAATACAGTGAGTTTAACACGTGCTAAGTAGCTGAGCTTAAAGCCTTAAATAGATAAATTGTGTTAACTTGCCATTGTTCTTAACAATGAAATGGATGTAGAATTGCCAAACTATTATTAGAATGTCCCAGAGATGTTCGAATTTTAATCGAGGTTTAGTTCGACATTTAAAAATATTCTGAACAAACAAGTAAAATTGAAAAGAACCGACACCACACAGACCTAGGATAACTAGGAAACATACGTGTTAAATTTCGGTGCAGTGCTGTCGACAAGGAGTAGTTTTGCACAGCAAGGAGCTCCCACGGGACAGTCCCAGCTTTAAAGGATCGTCTTTGTATGCACACTCAGTGAACAAAACTCTATAGCTACTCAATATTCAAATTGTTCATTTGCAAGAGTTATCAAGTACAATATGGACCACGACGAGTGCCACAAGTCTGCCACCCCCAACGACCAGACTGTAGTTCGGAAGTAGTAGGTAAATGTACCTAAAATAAAACACCACACACCCGTCCAAAATCACCTTCCATCCAACACCTTTTTGTTCTTTCTGTTCATCTCTCTGTTGCTGCTAGTGCATCTTTCCGCTTGCTTTGTTTACCTGGGCGGCATGGAATACTTTCCCCAAGGGAACAACTAACAAACGACCGAACACAACTTTGAAATTACTATCTGTAATTTATGGTATAGTTGTTCGAGCAAGGACTTTAAATATATGGCCATGTGGCCATACGCTACTGTTGTGTTCCCAGGCGTTTTGTTCGTCGCGAGTGATTGCTGGGGATGAAGCTCTTGCCGGCGGAGTTGCGGCAGGTGGTTTTTGTTTTCACAAGTTGTGTAAGCTAATTCGAGCTCCACAAGGACGTAAGTCTTAGTTTGGCACTCATGATTTTTTTCGGTTCCGTGAATTTCTTTAGTTTTACAATTTTATCCTATTTCTGCATGCATACGTGTATGCGTGTCTAAGATGAAGTGAGTGGAGGTCATAGATCTATGCCGAATTTTGTCATAGTCTAAAGGCTATAAAATTCGATTCCTTTGCAGAAGAAGTTCAGAGCTCGCACAGGTAGCGGAAGATCTCTGCCAAGTTGAGTGCACAACTGGGGGCAGTGAGCATTTAGCTTTAGGAACCAGGCTGACTGAAATGAGCCAGGCTGACTCGTTAGTAAGTAAACCCTGAACTGTATATAGCGTAAAAAGAAGAAGAAGAACAGCCAACTCTTGCGCAATTTCTAGAAATGTCCGATTTCAAAACAGGTCGTGCCTAATCAGTTTGTCTTCAGTGGCGTCCTGTAGCCTCGTGGGCGAGTGTAGTTTTTGGAAGGCACTTCCTGTTGCGGACTGGTTTCTAGAACGGCCCTCTTTTTTCATCTGCCTTAAAAATCTTTTCTGCCTTAAAAATCTTAAGAGGTGCAAGCGTATCGCAATAAACCCTGATGCCATCTGCAGGATTTCATGCTAGGCTTGGCTGGATTTTTTTTTATGCAATGAATTGAATTCCTTTTGAGTACAAACTATGTTGTTCCAAGTTGTTCCAAGCTTTTGAATTTTATCCTATTCATATTTTTGTTTCTGGTTCCGCTCACGAGGTGAGTCCCTATAATTATTGGTTCGTTTCGAATAAATCCCTTCTGAGACAAATCATTTCAAAGTGTGTATTTAATCCGAAGAAAATTGTGACCAAAGCAACATCACTATTATAAATTATCCTTGAACGATTCACATAGAAATTCCAACTTTCCCCTTAGAAAGAGTTTGTGCAAATTTGAGCTCTCATCACCCAATGCAGCACAAGACTCATTTATCACGTAGAATTTATTCCTTGACTGCATTTAATGCAATTTTGATGAAATCCTTCACAACATTGCAACCCACAACTCGCTTTCCCTTACGTCTTCCACTCCACTCAAAGTAGGTATACGCAGACGGTTGAACAATTAAGAAATAATGAGACAAGTTTCCTTATTCATATTATCCTATACAGCAACAACACAACGAAGTTCGCTATTTAACCTCTTCTAGAGCATCGTACAGAAAGGGAATTATACTTGCCATATCGTCCAGTTGGAGTTTCTTGTTCCAGGACATTTTATTCTATTGCAAACGATAAGTTAAACAAGATTAATCACCTGGACGTCACGTCAATTGGTGGGGGTTTTTTTTGTCAAGCTTTTTGCCAAGGCTATAGTCAAAGCTAACAGAAACCGTCAAGCTTAACTTAACGTCAAGTTAACTTTTAAGGATTCAGGATGTTGCAGAAAGTGCATAGACTTTAAAATTAATGATATAATAAGGCTTGCAATACGAGTGGAGAAGAAAGGTATTTTAAAAAGGTGTTGACGGTTTTGGGAAAAAAAATTTGCGGGTGCTCAGAAAAGGCTTTAAGGAGGTATCCTTGGGCAATATTTTAAAAAAAGAATGATTTTATAATTTTTATCGATAAAAAAGTTATTTTAATACATACTTACAAAGAAGATACTTCCTATCAGCATAGAAGAAACCGAGAAGGTTTCTCTTCTCCGAGAGATATCTCTTCATACTCTTTGGAGATTCTTGTATGTCTTATCAAGCCCAATGCTTTAAAACTTTTGACACAGTCACCATTTAGTAAAGAAACAAGGGAAGTTACAGAGCGAATAAACGAGCTTGATAAAGTACAAGTTAAAAATCAACACTCTTTGGCCGAAGGCTGTACGCTGGTGTACGCTGTACAAGTTACGCTGCGTCAGAGTAAACCGAAACTCGCCAGAACAGTTCCGGTCTCTTTAATAGTACTGTTCGCAAAATAGTCAATACAGGGAAGTTAGGATGTTTGTTTTCACTCTGGCTTTAATACCTTACATAAACTTGTAAGTCACTCAGTGGCAGACTAAGAGGGGTAACGAATGCCGCTTTTAGGCAGAAAGCGCAATTCAAACTGGGCGAATAAGTCACCGACGAAGCAGACAAACAATCAACCGAGATAGATGAAGTGAAGGTAGCTGTGCCTAAGCTTAAGTGCAACAAAGCAGCTGGAGCTGATGACCTAGCTCATCATCATCATTTTCGAATGCCGCTTATCCTTTAAAAGGGTCGCGGAGCGAGGGTGGCTAAATGGTCCTTCCATCTTTCTCGATCCTCCGCCACCACGACCTAGCTGCCGAACTTTTTCAATCGGCTGACGAATGATGCACCAGCTCATCTGTAAGATATGGAAGGAGGGGAGCATGCCTGACGAACGGAAGCTCAGTATTGTTTGCCCGATCCTGAACAAAGGATCTGAATTGGGTCAACTACAGACGCATTAATCTTCTTGATATGGCATGAAAAAAAACTTTTATCTGCTGTGCTGTGTGAACGCCTAAGGCTATTTGTCAACAATCGGATAGGTGCTTATCAGGTTTGCTTTGAGCCAGGAAGTTCATCATCGATAAAATATGCACACTGCGGCAGATCTTGGAGAAAACCCCAGGAACGCCAAATCGATAGCCACCGTCTTTTCATCGATTTCAAGGCCGCGTATGACATCATCTGTTCCCTGTCAAAGGCGAACACCTTATGAAAAACACCTTAGTCTGTTAGAAGAGGAAAATCCTTCAATTTTTGGTCTCGTCTGCATATGGAAGGTGGATGTGGAGACATGACATCAAACTGTATGGGATGTACTGTACAGGGACACCGACCTAGCCAGAAGAGTGAAAATACAATGGCTAAGATTGGATGGAAACCAACGACCGACTCGGAAAGCCTTCGAATCCGCTAGGACGGCGCAGTTCAGGAGCATCGAGAATCAGGTGGTGCACGCAAGTGGAAGGGGACCCTAGCCATGCTTCTACTTGCATGCACCACTGAAGACAAAACTGGAGACGTGTAGCTGGAAACATCAGAGCTGGCTGGCGAAGTGTTGACTGTGGCCTCAGTCTACCCCGGACTATAGCGCCCCCTTAAGTCAGTATAAGCTTTAATTATAAGAAAAGCAATCGGGGGTTAATTTCGAGCACACAAAGTTGAAGACGATCAGTTTGCCCTCTCCTCCTCCGCTAACTCCTTTTCTGACGACATAAGGCCCACTTTTCATGTTCCTCGCCGCCCTTTAATTTCGGACGTTTAACCTGAAACGGCAACTTATAATCGGCTCCGGGAAATAACCCCCCAAAATAAAATTGAAATAGCTCCCCAAAGTTTATATGGTGGTGGGGGTTTATTTCATATGAAATAAACCCCCAAAATTGGGGACTTACTTCATGGGTTTTTGGAGCTTATTTTTTACGCTGAATTGGGGGATTTTTTAATTATGAAAAATGTCCCCAATGAAAGGACATTTCTTTCATGTCCTTTCATGAAAGAGGACAAGGTCCTCAACATTTTTCTTTTCAGGATTAAAGCGACACAGTTAGATATGTATAGAGGGTGGGGGGGGGGGGGGGGTGCCGCCAAGCTTGAAAAGAACTCCTGAGTCTGAGCAAGTGCTCCGAAAACCTTACTTTATCTGTTGGATGTGATTCAAAAGTGGGCCTTGAAACGAGTTGATGATAGAAAAACAGAAGAGTTTGTCGATTCCGTAATACTGGCCAAGGAATCGAATCCGTTTTCGGAATTACAGTGATCTTAAATGGTTCTTTTATAAGCGGTACTATGAGTCTTTCGTACTATGTCAATTTTAACTATGAAACTGTTTAAAAAAAGAATGCATTGTTACCTCTTCTCCTTTCCTCCTTTTTCTTCTGATTCTCTCCAAGAAGGGTAGCATAATCCGTTTTTTAATTTTTTTAAACCCTCTTTAAAAGGACTGCATTAGGGACCCAAAATAAGAGGTTCCACTTACCATCACGAGCGGGGAAAACGAAGTCAGCAAACCTACAAGTAATCGTTAGTTCTGTCATAAACAGAACGCCAAACAGTGAAAGTCGCCGCTGCGAGAAGAATCAACAGAATCGACGGCATCTCGAAATAACAATTTGACTTAAGGCCCAAACATAATAGACTTGAGCGGGATTAATTTTATGTCAAAATACAACGAAAATCGCACTCAAGTTCTGCCAAAAGATTGTGTTGCCCATAATAGACTTAAGCAAACGATTTGAAAATCTTATGAGACTTCACTGTGAACGTCTCGGGTATAAAATTGCCTTGAAAATTTAAAATCAAATTTGAAAATTATGACACTTTTCCCTCAACTTTGGATGTTAATATCTCCGAAACCGATTGTCAGATCTAAAATGTCTTTAAATTTTTAAGGTCAGCTTTCAGTTCTTGGTATATTCCCTTCTTTCAAGGATTTTTTGAAGCACGTCTAAAAATAAATATGGTCTTAAATATGACAATGAGTGAACTAACGACAAGAAAAAACAAAACTTTAAGCCAACACAAGTTAACGAAAGCCTTACGAAACCCAGTATAAGGCTATTATGGTCGTGGCATACGAATCGCGTGTAATGGGCATTTCGGAAAGCCAACTTAAGCTCATCAAAGTCTATTATGGTTGGGCCTTCAGACGAAATCCTGATAACAGAATAAACCTTTTCCTGTAAAATAACCAGTAAAACTTTCTCTTCTATTATTCAATTTTATAATTTTACACAGCTTTTTGCCACCCTTACCTATAAATGTTATAACCATAGAAGCACCTTTAATTAGTCAAGTTCGTTTCAAGTTATAAAACTTTTTCTGATACCATTTACAAATTAACCAGCCACCATGCTCTTAAATAGACTTGTAATTAGGTATATAGCTTTGATCAGTGCGGTGTAGCTTTCTGTGCAAAATGAAGTCTATCTGTCCTTCGGCAATAGGAGAAGTGTTCATGCTGGTCCTTGGTAGATCTCTGTCGGTCCTACGACACGGTGTCCTTGTATCCTCCTTGTTCAAACATCACTCACCATTGCAGCGTTTTCGCAGCCAACTTGCGGTGGAATTAAATCACTCCAAATGCGGGCATCTTGTGTGGCTTTCAGATTTATACACTTCCGACTAAACTGCAATAATGAATTATTAATGCCATGACCGTACTTGTGCTGTAAGGTCACAGATCCAGTGGCACACGAGTTGCGGATAAATACATGTGTATCGACTTTTTTTTTTGAACATTCATAGAAAGGTGAAGCACCTTAAAAAAATAATTCCTGACCGGACTGTATCCTATTTATTGTCCACACAAAATGGAAGCAGCTTACAAGGCTACAAGGAAGCAGGTGCACACACATACTCCGATGTGGCGCTTAGGTTCTTTTTTAACTTAAAAATCTCCTCAAGCAACTCACCCAGGTTGCAACAATTACTAGGTAAAATAGGTTTAGTTTAACTTCAGTATGTTCACATTGCATGATGCGTCCTTGTTACAGGCTGTGGGCAGGCAAACCTAGCTACAAAACTGAGCAAACTGGGTGGCGCATATATGTTCTAGACCCATAAGTACTAAGCCCATGTCAGTCATCCAAGGCGATGGACGTGAAGTGCTGTGTCTGCCTTCAGTGAATGTTTCTGCTGGGTGTTTATGTCTCCTTCCAAGCACAATTGACTAATTACATTAATATTTTGTCGTCCTGATGTTCTCCGCACTACTGCTGCTTTTGGGTAACTCAATTTGGGGTCAAATGTGCTACAACTGAGTCATACGAATGATGACCAAGATGATGAGGTTAAAGTGTAGCGGAGTGTATATCTACGCACAACGATTGCAATTGCACGTCCTTGTTTTCGAAATGTGCGCCGGTCCTTGAGAGTTTCACAAAGGCAGATTAAAGTTGACGAGAATGCATTTTCTCGTATTCCCTTTTCGTAGACGAGAAAGTTCTATTTGAAAGATTAATAATAATAACATGCCGTTGAGAATACAAAGACATAGTCCTGTTTTTGCGATTTCTGACTGCAGCGATGCCTCGGATAGATAGTAGGATTCAAATTGATTTGATTTTAAAAGTTATACCTAAGCTACGAAAAACCGTTAAACATCAAGCACACATAATTATTTTGGGTGAATTTTAACAAATTACTTTTTCTTTATTTATTTTTTTATTATGGCTTGAAAATCAAGTAGTCTGGGCTTATTGAAACAAAGTTGATACATATAATACCTGTGTTTCAGGTACATACTTAATGTTTCACCACTAGATGCAGGAAGACACACGTTTTTTTTTTAGCATTCTTCAGAGTTTTTAGATTTAAAATTTATATAACGACTACAAATTTTAGATTCTTATTCGAAAGCCGCGCTGGCCGGCCGTTAAATTTTTTGTGTGAAGGCAAGTAAGGGCTAGCAACGACTCTTGCCTTAATACTCTGAGCAATGAATTTTGAGATGACGGTAAGAAATGGGTCTTTTAAGGTCAAGAATGACTTGAAAAATCTTTTTTGAAGTTTTCGAGCCGAATCTCAGAGTCTGGTGATTATTCAAAGTTTGCTATAGTTATCCCGAAAATTTAAAATAATTCTTGATACGGGGGCGTTTTTTTAAATTATTTTTCCCTAATGGTATCGGGCTATACGGCTCTCCGTCCTTAGAGCTAAACAAAGGATCTGGTCTTCCAGGTTGGGGGTCGTGCCGTCGGGGTGACTTCCCGGCCACGTAAAGAAACACCAGTTACGAAGCAGAAACAAGCCTCGGATTCGGACGGATTTACTGTTGACGACCAATGCAAACGAGAAAAGGACAACGAGCTCCGGTTCTGCACATGGAATGTTAGGTCCCTTAACAGACCACGTGCAGCCGAGCAACTATAGCGGCGGCCCTTAACGATTGCCAGATATTACTGCCATCCAAGAAATGCGGTGGGACGGGCCGGGCAAAAGAAGTATAAAAAACTGCGACCTCTACTACGGCGACTGCTATCGGCATCAAAGCCAGCACCTTTGGATGTGGTTTCGTTGTTGGAGGCAGACTTAGGCAAAAAGTCTTGAGCTTCAACCCTGTAAGCGAGCGCCTCGCGACGATCCGCATCAAGGCGTAATTCGCCGACATTAGCCTCATATGCGCGCATGCCCCCACAGAGGAGAAAGATGACGACGCCAAAGATATGTTCTACGAACTCCTGGACAAAACTTATGAGCAGTGCCCTAGCTACGACATTAAGATTGCGGCGATTTTAATGCCAAGCTAGGAAGGGAGGGCATCTTTGGTCGTACAGTCGGAAAGCATAGCCTGCACGACACGACCTCCGATAACGGATTCAGGTTGATCGACTTTGCTGCGGGGCGACCCGTTGTGGTAGCTACTACACAGTTCCCGCATCTCAATATCCACAAAGAGACATGGAGATCTCCCGATCAATCAACCGTCAACCAGATTGACATTGATATTGCGATCGACGCAAGGCACTCCTCCAGTATCATGGATGTCCGAACTTTCCGAGGGGCTAAAATTGTCTCGGATCACTACCTTGTTGTAGCCAAGGTACGGCTGCGGATATCCCCACCAGCGCCAAGTAATGGAAATACTGTGAGGAGGTTTGACGTCGGCCGACTACAATCGCAAGAGATCGCCAGGTCCTTCTACAACCGAGTCTCTCAAAACCTTCTACAAAGTCCTATGCAGCCAGCATCAAGTATTGATAGCCAGTGGCAACATTGCCAAAATGCCATCAGAGACGTCGCCTCTGAAGTGCTGGGTTTCACACGGCCATCACAACGAAACCCCTGGTCTGACGATGAATGCCGGCAAGCACATGCAGTTAAACAGGAAGCATACAAAGCGGCGCTGCACAGAAGGACTAGAGCTGCTCGCGAGCTCTACGAGCAGAGGAGGAGAGAGGAACACCGGCTTCTCCTGGAGAGCACGAGGAAAAAGAGAAGCCGAGAGGAAAAAGAGAGAGCACGAGAAGCGCGCGGTTGAAGAGATAGAGAGATGTTACAATTGGAATGAGGTTAGAAAGTTTTACCAAAGGATCAAAAGGTCCTGCCAAGGGTATAAACTTCGAACTGAAAACTGTAAGGACCATCAAGGGAACATCGTTGTAGAATCGCAGTCGGTGCTGAGGATTTGGAAAGACCACTTCTGCAGACTGTATAACGGCGAGGACGAACCAAATACCGCTGTCAGGCAGAACGAACCATTCAACCCGGGCGAAGACGTTACCGACGAAGCATACGAACGATACTGCCCACCCGACCTGGAGGAGGTGAAAGTAGCTGTGTCTAAGCTAAAGTGCAACAAAGCAGCCGGAGCAGACGGCCTAGCTGCCGAACTTTTTAAATCCGCTGGCGATGAGCTGCTAAGGAGCATGCAGCAGCTGATCTGCAAGATATGTTCGGAGGAAAGCAGGCCCGACGAATGGAACCTCAGCATTGTTAGCCCGATCCTGAAGAAAGGAGACCCTCTGAGTTGTGCCAACAACAGAGGCATCAGTCTTCTTAACATCGCATACAAGATCTTTTCTGCTGTACTGTGTGAACGCCTGAAGCCGCTTGTCAACAATTTGATAGACACATATCAGTGTTGCTTTAGGCCAGGAAAGTCCACCATCGATCACATATTCACACTACGGCAGATCTTGGAGAAAACCCAGGAATTCCAAATCGATACACACCACCTCTTCATCGATTTCAAGGCGGCGTATGACAGCATCTATAGAGACGAGCTATATAGCGCAATGTCTAGTTTTGGCATCCCTGCCAAACTCGTCAGTCTGTGCAGGATGACGATGGCAAACTCAAGCTGTTCCTCAAGCTGTCTCCGTCAGACCTCACCGACCCCTTTGATGTCAAAAAAGGATTTAGACAAGGTGACGCGCTGTCATGCGACTTCTTTAACATCATACTTGAGAGAATTGTGCAGAACTCTCGCGCCAACACCAGAGGTACAATCTTTCAAAAGTCCGTTCAACTACCCGCATACGCAGACGACATTGACATAATCGGTAGAACAAAGCGTGATGTCAGTAAAGCCTTCGTGAGTATTGGGACGGAAGCGGCGAATATGGGTTTAGCAGTCAATGAGCGCAAAACCAAGTATATGCTGTCATCAAGAAAAAACACCCAACACCGACGGCTTAGACAAAACATCACCATCGACAGCTATAACTTTGAGGTAGTTAGGGACTTTGTCTACCTGGGCTCCGCTATCAATTCAGACAATGACACCAGCGCTGAAATCAAACGAAGGATAACTCTTGCCAATCGCTGTTTCTTTGGGCTAAGAAGGCAATTGAGTACTAAAGTGTCCATGTATAAGACCCTCATAATCCCAGTCAAAGGCGGATGAAAACACTTTAGGCTGCTTCGAGAGGAAAATTCTTCGGACGATTTACGGTGCCGTCTGCATAGACGGAGAGGCTGTACAGCGATACCGATCTAGCCAAAAGAGTCAAAACACAACGTCTACGATGGCTGGGTCATCTAGAGCGGATGGACACCAACGTCCCGGCCCGGAAAATCGAATCCACACCGCAGGGACGGCGCGGTAGAGGCGCACCGAGACTCAGGTGGCGCACGCAAGTGGAAGGGGTTACAGGGGGATTAAACAGTTCTTAGGTGGTTCTTAAAAAAAAGACTCTACGCGCATTTTCTAATACACCCGCCCGCCTTCGGCCTCAAATGTCTTACAATTTTGTTTGTTGTGGTTTCGGTGTTGTGGTTTTGAGCGATAAGCATGTACGCCGATTTTCAGCTGATCGAAAGGTCAGAGAAGTATGTACATTATGTGATTCTTCTCGCACTGATAATTTGGCGCGCTTTCGACGCATATGAAGTAATACATTATAGTTATTTTTTACATGTTTACTGTGTGAAACGTCAAATGAAATCACGTCGGTGGCCGGGATGTGAACGGTCGCGATTTTGATTAAAATCGATTACCATCGGGCAGGTACGTGACGATGGGGTGGGTGTTACGTTGCACATCGTTGCTCTAGTTAGTTTGCATACATGGGAACGATGTTTTTGCAATTGCATGTTTCCGGGAGTATAACTATGGCGTGGCTTAGAAATGATATTGTGTGTCGTTAACTTATATAAGGCCCTTTCCGATTAGGTAATGCTTTTGTAGTGTACTAATACTTTTATTTTTGATCTTTCAGAAGCTTTGGCAATCAGACGTTGATGTTTAAATCAGTAAGTCAATTGTCAATCAAAAATCAATCATTCCTAATATCGATTGAAACTGAATCTAAAACCGGGCACAAAGTAGACCTTCTTTTCTCTAGTAGGTATTGTAGTTATCTATCGTCCATTCAATTTCTGTGTCGGTTGATAAATCTTCTTTTTCTTTTTCTTTTTCTTTTTCTTTTTCTTTTTCTTTTTCTTTTTCTTTTTCTTTTTCTTTTTCTTTTTCTTTTTCTTTTTCTTTTTCTTTTTCTTTTTCTTTTATGCGTGAGATTATGATCTAAAAAGATGGATCATAACAAACCTTCCACTCTACTGCATTCCTGGTCGTACTTAAATTTTTTTACACTTGTGAAGCACATTTCCATTCAATTTAATATCTGGAATTGGCTCGGATGGGTCCAGAGAATGGGCAGCAACAGGTATTGCCTTCTTTTGGCTAATACGATACCCATTCCCATCCAAAACATCAACCCATATGTCAAGTGCTCGCTGCAGGGACGTATGATCTTCACTTATGATGGCCCCATCGTCAGCGAAGAATAACTGATGGACTTTCGGGTCTGTCAGTTTTTCTTTGAAAAGCAAAGAACTTGGGACGCTTCCCTGGTGTAAACCGACTTTAATTGAGAACTCGTCAGTGACTCCGGAAGGACATCTTACACTTGTCTTTGCTACATCATACATGTCCATGATCATCCGCACGTAGGCTTCTGGAACTCCTCGTTTTCTTAGCGCCACCCGTATCAGATCTCGTGGTAGTCTATCGAAAGCTTTTTCAAAATCAACCAGCACCATATGCAGATCTTTAAGGCCATCACGATGTTTTCCATTATGATCCTTATACTTTGGAATGCATCAGTGCTTGATTTCAGATAGCCTTATTATATTCCGCAGTCGACTACCTAGTACCCGCTCGACGATCTTCATTGCTTGGGACATCAACTTGATAGAACGGTAATTGTGACGTGTATCACCTTTTCCCTTGAACACAGGAAGAAGGTAACTTTCCCTCCACTGATTAGGCATTGGATCTCCTCTTATTCGATTAGAGATGAAGGTCGTGAGCCCTTTGGAGCCGCTGTCTCCTAGTTTTTTTTTGTCTCCAGTTTTTTTTTAGGGTATCTGATCCTGCCCAACCGCTTTTCGCTTTTTAGAGTACTCAACCGCCTTCCCAACCTCTTTGACTGTGATGTCTGCTACTTCTTCGCGGTAAACCGGTCAACCGCTTTTCGCTTTTTAGAGTACTCAACCGCCTTCCCAACCTCTTCGACTGTGATGTCTGCTACTTCTTCGTGGTTAAGAGAAGTTTCTGTGTTGCCTGGGAAACTGTTCATTCAAAAGTCTCTCACAATGCCGCCGCCACCTTTGAAAAATTTTGTCGTCATCCACAAGAAGCTATCCCTGAGCATTGTTGATGAACTTTAGCGAACGTGTTTCCAGGGCGTTTTCCTTCTCTGAGCGGTAATTTTGAAGATTTTAGCCCCCTTATTCCAGGTGCTTTGTCGAAGATACTATGTGGCCTTGTGTGTATCAGCAGTGGAAGAATAAACTTCCTCCAATTCCTGACATAGGCCCCCCCATTCTCTCTGCTTAAACCTGAGCGCACTTCTTCTTAGCGAAGTATTTCATCTCTGTTGTTCGAGGAGCACTTCTTCCATGCCTTGAATGTCGCTTTCTCGATTGTTTAATGAGGCAAAAAAGAAAATGAGGTGGGAAATAAAGAAAAGCTTATGGCCACGTACAAAAGTTATATTCACAGGTGGTAGGATGTACTTAGTTTAATACTGCAACAAAACTGAGTTCATAAAAGGTGTTTGACCAAAACGCTAGGAAAGCTTCTCATTTTTAAAGTGAGAAATACCTACTAAAAGAAAATTTAGCTCTCATAGTTAACATAGCTTTAACATAGTTAACATAGGGGATATCATCAGCTCCATATCAGGACAGAAGCACAACTATTGTGTGCCTACTCATTCTCATAGTCTGCTAAAGCTCTACAGCAACCACACGAAGAAGATGTGAACATGTTGCGGCAAGTAGACTTTGAATTTCGATAATCCCACCAAAGAGACACGAAGCGATGTTCAAGTTATCACAAACCTCAATCAAACTCCCACCAGAAGGAGAGACTTAAATTTTCCCAACAATCTACTCCACTTGGGACACTATGCATAAGCGTACCTATACATCTTTACATCATTGTATGGACATCGGATTACATTCAGACGTTGATTCGCTGGGCTGGGAGGGACAGTATATGTCCTCGCACGCGTTAGCAAATTAAGTCCAATTGAATGCATAGAACAGGACACAGTTTTCATTGATAGACACAAATATGTGAAACAATACATCTGCTAAATATGCACGCATAGGAGACTGTATGTCCTTCTAAATTTGGTTAAATTAAGTGAATGAACTATGTATAGCACTCGGATTAGTAAGCACATGTAGGTCTGATTACTGGAAAATGGAGTGTGCAAATTTTAGTTAAGGTTTAGTTTTCTACTTTCACTTGTGCTGTGCTGATGTACCTCTACCTACCTACTCGATGGCCTCGAAACCTTTTTTTATCGATATAAGCTTTTGAGCTTAAAAAAATCATATTTTATCAATACAAAGCCTTGAATGGGGACTCGGAACCCGTTTAAAATCCTTGACAGACAAGAAAACGTCTGGGATTTTCGTTGAAAATATAGTTTGCAAATTGCTTAATATTTAAATGTACCTTATAGGAAATTTTATTATGCACCGAGCATCAAGTCGGTGTGTGTCGCACCAAGCTTTAATTGTAAATAAAGCCTGCATGTAACGAAATTTTCAGTTTCAGTCTACAAAAACTCCACTTACGTCACGTCGCGTCGTCTTCAGGCAGTTTTGCTTACCTTGTGTATTGCCAAAAAGATACGCAAGAGTGTTTTCAAAATTATTTCTTCTTTTATGCCCAACATCCTTAATTTTAATTAAAAATATTGCTCGACAAATTATTCTGCAGTTCGACATAAATTATAACCTTCCTAAATTCCCCACACCAAAGCATATAAATTGGGCAATAACTCACAGTCTGCCTGAGCACCTATAAATACCCCAAAAATTCCATCCTTGAAAATGTCGGGGAAAAATGCACAGAATCCTTATTTCTCCGCATTGTTGCATCCCATGTTATTGTTGCGCCAGGCAAAATGAAGACGCTATTTCGTAGCTGGCGAAAGTTTAATCTGTTAATTATTTGTCCTCTACACCTGGCCAAGGCCAGGGCACAAGATGTATCGCTTTCTTCTGAAAAGGAAGCGCACCTTTGTCTGGATACTTCGTACTGTGCGCTTTTTTATGTGATTTAAAGATGCACATAGCTTCACCGATCCCGCCCGTCCTGGTGAATACCTTCCTCTTCAGCTCATTTGAATTAAGTGGCAATCTTATTCAGTTGCTCGTTATCCTCGACTCGACTTTAAATAATTTATTTATCCATTTTGAATGCAATTAAGTGGAATTTACTTGTTTGTCCATTGGCGCTGTTCTTTTTTTTGTTGTCCAAGATAGGAACCTATCTTAGAGAGGATGTCTATACTGGGGGAGGGGAAAATGCTTCGTAAATTAAGTCTTTGTATAATCGTTTGTGCAATGGAGAAAAATAAATTGTTAAATTTGAAACATATTTAAGGGGAAATCCAATTGATATGGATGCGTGCAGGATGGAGCTCTATTTAATTTGTTGTTGTGTTGTAATTTGGCTGAGCTGTGAAACTTTGTGACATTATGGGCAATATCTATGATAAAACAAACTACCACACAACTGGATACACCAAACGAAACACTCAAACATACTGAAGCTGTGCTAAAACAAAGTATGATGCACAAGTTCATGGTTTTTAACTCTACACTCCTCAGTTTAATCAGAAGTTTTTCAGTCCAAGTTTAGACTAAAACTCAAACAAATCCACTCTAATAGTTTACGTAATTTTTTGGACAATTTATGTCCCGCTACCCGTTAAGACACATATACACATTAGAACACATACTTTGAAAAATAAGGTTGGGGATTTTTTTCTGAAGTTTTAAGCTATGTTTACACGATTGCCAGATCTGACAATATTGTCGGAACTTTTAGTAAAAATTTGTCTCAAATGTCTTGCAATCCCAAGAGAACTGTTTGGCGATACGAGGAAGCAAATTGGGACGGCCTTAACAACTTTTTTGAAAGTTTTAACTGGTCGCTTTGCTTTCTCGACAACAATGTAAACGCCGCTGCCGATATGATCACAAATATAATTCTCCTAGGAATGAGATCTTTTATCCCCTACAGGGTTAAGAGTATCAAACCGAAGGAGAACTCGTGGTTTGACTTGTAAAGAGGCGATTAATTTGAAGGAATCTTACTTTCGGTCTTATAAGGACAATCCCTCTCTAGTAAACCGAAATAAGTTCAAACTAGCCAGAAATGCCTGTAATGCTCATATCCGTCGTGTGAAATTTATGTACGACCAAAAGTTGAGGCAGAAAATACTACATTGTCCCAAAGGTAGTAAAAACTTTTGGTCTTTCGTCAAAAATGTGAAAAATTGTGCCTCATCCTCCATCCCAACGTTCGTCTGCAATGGCATTCCAGCTGTCAGTTCCCTAGACAAAGCCAATCTCCTCGCAGCACATTTTGCTGCCAGCTCCACGCTACCCAGATTGCGTATTGTCTCCGCCTGTACTTGAGCGCGTTGAATGCACTATGGGACAAATTCACTTTCGCACTCGTACAGTCAAAAAAGTACTTAAGGATCTCAACATTCACAAATCCGCTGGTCCAGATGGTATATCCCCGATTGTTCTGAAGAGGTGTTCTTCCACGCTGGCAAAACCATTGTGTAAGCTTTTTCATCGGTCCTACTCCTCAGGCCTCTTTCCGAGTAGATGGAAAACAGCATTTGTCCAGCCCGTCCCTAAAAAAGGCGATTCTTCTTCTCCCTCTAGCTATCGTCCAATTGCACTAACTTCCCTTTTTTCCAAGGTCATGGAAACGCTGATTAACTTCCAGCTCATGAAATATCTCGAATCACGAAAACTACTTTATGACCGGCAATATGGTTTTCGTAGCAAAAGGTCCACTCCGCAAAGGCGGATGAAAACACTTTAGGCTGCTTCGAGTGAAAAATTCTTCGGACGATTTACGGTCCCGTCTGCATAGACGGAGAGTGGAGGAGGAGATATAACATCGAACTGTACGGGCTGTACAGCGATACCGACCTAGCCAAAAGAGTCAAAACACAATGTCTACGATGGCTGGGTCATCTGGAGCGGATGGACACCAACGCCCCGGCCCGGAAAATCTTCGAATCCACACCGCAGGGACGGCGCGATAGAGGAGCACCGAGACTCAGGTGGCGCACGCAAGTGGAAGGGGACCTCAGCCAACTTCGCGTGCGAAACTGGAGACGGCTAGATCGAGACAGAGCTGGCTGGCGAAGCTTGTTGGCTGAGGCCCAGGTCCACCCCGGACTGTAGCGCCACCTTAAGTAAGTAAGCAAAAGGTCCACTGGTGACCTGATGGCATATCTCACCGAAAAGTGGAACCATTCCTTGCATCTTCTTGGTGAAAGCAAGATTGTTGCGCTTGATATTTCAAAAGCATTTGACAGAGTTTGGCACCAAGCTCTTTTGTCGAAAATGCGTGCATTTGGAATTGACGAATCTCTTATTCAGTGGATTAGTAATTACCTTTCGAACCGTTCAATTAAGTTGTTTTGGACGGCTTCAAGTTTGCAGTTAAAAAAATAAATGCTGGGGTTCCCCAGGGCTCTGTTTTGTCTCCGACTCTCTTCCTCGTTTTCATAAACGACCTCTTGTCTGCTACTACTAATCCAATCCACTCTTTTGCCGATGACAGTAACCTCAGTTTCTCATATTCGTTCTCGGTTCCTCGCCCCTGCTCTTCGGACGTAGAACTGGAACGGCAGCGTTTGTCAAACTCATTAAACTCTGACCTTAACAGCATTGTATCATGGGGATCTCGAAATAGAGTAACGTTTAATGCTTCTAAAACTCAATGCTGTCTTTTGTCATTGAAGCAAAACCGAAACACTCAGCCATTATCCATGAATGGCACTTGCATCCACGAAACCGAAACGCTTTCCATTCTCGGTATGTGTGTTAATAAAAACCTTAGTTGGAATGACTACATACAAGAACGCTGCGAAATGCCTAGGTTTCCTCAAAAGATGTAAGAAATATTTCACCCGTTCTGATTTGGCTATTTTATATAAGGCCTACATCCGCCCCAAGCTGGAATATAATTCCCACGTCTGGGCTGGTGCTCCAAAAACAGCATTGCACCTGCTAGATAGGATACAAAAACGGGCGATAAAACTGATTGGAGACAGAAATATTGTGCAGTCAATTGACTCATTAGAACATCGACGTAATGTCTCTTGCCTTTCACTGTTCTATCGCTTTTTCCACAAACAGTGTTCCATCGAAATAGCCAATTGCATTCCGCCCACTAAGACTTTCAACCGTGATACTCGCCAAAGTTCGAATGCACATCAGTTTACCCTCGAGCCCACTTTCGGACGTGCAGTCAAGTTTAGAAGTTCCTTCATAAGCCGCTCAACGCGAATGTGGAATGTTCTCCCACGTTCAGTCTTTCCGTCACGTTACAACCCGCAACTGTTCAAAACAAGAGTGCATCGGTACCTCTCCTCCTTTTCCTCTATTTCTAATCCTTTCCGCTCGTGAGATGTGTAACATTAAAAGGGAAGCCAATCCCTTAATTCGCGAGTAAATTATATAAAAAAAAAAAAATCGTGTGAACACAAAATTCAGTCTGACAATATTTGTAGAAAACTAATTGTCAGATCATTGTCAGACATCAACCGCACAATGAAATTGTCAGATCTCTGGCAAACGTCTGAACACATATAATGTGGTATTGCCAGACCATTGTCAGACATTAGAACATTTGCAGACTCCTTTTCAATTGCCAGATGTACTATGATTTTGAGGCTGACAATTTCTTCATTGTCATATATTTTTTTCGCTTTTAATCGGGAAATAATACCTGTAGTGTTTTCAAACAGATCTGCTGTGACTTTGATCTTTCCATGGCCTCTGGTGTTCTCGGCATCTATGACATAATGACATAACGTATATTGTGGATATATTTGAATTGGTATGTTGAATTTAATTTACCTTCATATATTTTTCGTCCTGAGCGCGTCTAGAACATCTGAAATTATTGACGAAATCGTCAAACTGGAATACGAAACAGGTACTGCATCGACCGGAAATTCTCACCGTTATAGCTTGAAACCTTAGGCTATATCGAGTCGCTCAGCCACCAAAATGCTCGCGCGCATTTTAGTTATTGCTTTGTTATGTGTGGAGCCACCAAAGCAAGAAACTCTTCGAATTGTTTCGCATTCATGCGCAAAAAAATTCTATACAACTCTGGCTCCTCAACACGCAATTCCACCAGCCATTTGGCGTAAAGCCCCTCCTTCTGACGGCGCGTTAACCAATTCTTTACCCAACCACTGCGACGCTTTCTTGGCGATTCTTCATTCTCATTCTCGAAAACGTACGCAGCCAAAATAACTGCAAATGCATTATTATTATACATTTTATTTATTTTTATTCCACTCCATAACACTTTAAATTAAATGGTTTTAAGTTGTTTGTGTCAAAAATGTGCCAACCGTGTAGACGGACAATTTTCAGCCTCATATATTGTCAGCTGTATTGGCAACCGTGTGAACTTGCAATACAGCGTTGTAAAGAAGTTTCTCATTGTTATCTAATTCGAAGCTCATTGTCATAACATGACAGATCTAAAAATATTGTCAGATAAGGCAATCGTGTTAACATAGCTTTAGAGACAAATCTGAAATTTTAGCGATTTTGTTTACCGAAAATACATATGTCAAAATCACAATTTCAAAACTTTTCCACCAAAATTTGAATTAAGCTTTTGGTTTAAATGATAGATTAGCTTATATGTGTGCTTAATTAACATTATTATGTGTTTTGTGAACAAAGTCGTTCAAAAGTTTTGACCTTAAAGCTTAAACACTCTGCGAACGAGCCCAAAATTCTTTATTTCACAAAAACTCAAGATAAGCGTCAAAAGTCTTATTGTCTTTTAACATAAAAGTGCGAATTCAAACTGAAATTAAACCGTTATAAGCTTAATGGCAAAAGATTGTTCTGGTATGGGGTATAAATAGGATAGGAGGTATATTAAGTTTGATTCATAGTTTGTAACATATAGAGAAATAATTACCGTAGACCCCCAAGACCTTAAGGGCATATGATCGAGACTGAATTATAAGTAGAATGAGCCAATTCTGTCCGTTCGTCCTTGTGTTGGTAGTTTTTAGGCCTTAAATTTTGAGCTAGTAACTTGAAACTTTATATATCTGTTTTTTCCAGGTCCCGAAGCAGTACAAGTGTAGAAATTTTTGACAAACATGATTTTGAAAAACATTGCGTCAAACTAACCCATTTCTTTCGCTTAAAATTATATTAACTTTTATGTATCATTCTTCATTCGCCCGAAAAAAAATGGGTCGAATCGAAACCTGTTTACCTTGAGCAGAAAAGCAAAGTGTAGAGAATAACAAGCAATCTGCACCACATATTATATTGGGCTTCAGTCACCCGTTTCATCAGCCTTAAAAAAAATACGTCAGTTGAGTACGGTCCCTGGTGCTATTGATATGTGTAAAACTTTATTATTAAGTACTAATTTCGTTGTAACTTCCTAACCTGTTCTATATTCATCGTAGAAGATTTTATATCGTAGTGAAACTATCAGGCGACCTAAAAAAATAAATCCAAAATTACGCACAATTTCATACACCCAACCTGACACCTAACCCAAACCCAACACTGACTTTAAGCAGGGCTTTGCATCGAAACATTTTCAAACAGACGAAAAATAAAACTTTTTCAACTAGAACTGGTTGGTAAATAGATAGGATTAGGAGATGTGTAGTTCGATTTTTTCGGGATTTTGATTTTGATTCCTTTTAATTGTGATGTGCGGCGACGAAACGAAACGATTTTCTTACGGTGTATTTTGTTCCCACCCAAAGGCGAGAAAATGATGAGCGCACCCATCCACTAACCCTAGAACCACAATGCTCGCAGCGGCAGTATGAAGCGCGGACCTATGCGATGCGGCGCGGCACAGGAAAAAATCGAACACAATGGTGAAGCGCGCTTATGTCAGTCAGATACCTCGTTTGTAAGCAATGGCTGAGAGTTTCCACTCCTAATCTTTCTTTTTATTATTTTTTCAAACTGGGTGACACAAATTCCATAAAATTTCTTAATATTTCACGATTTCGATAAATTTCACCACGTCCTTTTCCTCCATTGCTTACTTCCTTGAAGCAAACTGTCAACCGTGCAGCACTGTCAACCGTGCAGCACTGTCAACCGTGTAGCGCTGCACAAGTTAAAAGTTGGCCAACTCTTACTGCCGCTGCAGCTAGGTGCTGCCGCTACACCTTGTGTGCGCAGTACACTGAATACAGGTGGATGTGTTTTAACTTTTGACAGCTCTTACTTCCGCTGCTACTGCCCATTGAACTGTCATTCCCGTCAGCCAGCAAAGTGATACATCGATATTCAAAATTCGATATGAAAATTTTCGATTCAGTAGTTCCGAGAAATTTCGAGAACCTGATTCATTTGTATAGGTGGATAAAGATGTTGCAGGTGTGGGTATGCTTAGTTTGCAGACATCAAGCTCTGCGAAACTTATTTCATTTGTGCTTTATAGCTAGACTATTAGCAAATGAAGGCCACCCCCCGGTGGAGAATAGAGACAAATGAAGAGAACTGCAATAACGGCAGCTTTAAAAAAATCCTTAAATTTATTATCCAGCTTTGATCTACCTACTTGTCAACTGTGTAAAAAATAAGCAAAAATTGACCAATGAAACTTAGGCGGTAAAAAACACGTCTTCCTCATTGAAGTTTTTGTCAGGCAAAGAGTCAAAGTTTTCAGTCAACGTCAAACAAAAAATTTTCACTGTTTGTTGAATGACAAAAACTTCAATACTGTTTTCCCGCCTTGGTTTGATTGGTCAGTTTTTGTTAATTTTTTCACCCAGTAAACCAAAGCCGGATAAAAAATTTGGAGAATTTTTGAAGGCTGACGTTGTTGCAGGTCTCTACATATAACTCTATTGAGGAATGTAAAAGTTGAAAGGCGATACCTGGTGGCAAAAAAGAGAAGAGAATACGAAGATCACATAGCAAACTGTCACTCACTCGCCATTCCCTCGCAAAGTCGTTATTTTGTAAGCAAACATTTATCTTTAAGATTATATTAACTATAATAAAAAGTATTGTTGCCTAATTTTTTGTCTTAAATAATTGCAGACAAAAAGCTTATATCAATGGATGCGTGGGGTTGGGTCTTCCACGTCGCTTAACTAACCTAATTAGTAAAGTAACTAGCTCATGTCAAAGAGTCATTCAAAGAGATGAGGGTAGTGGGCAACCCAGGAACTAACTACTGTGCTGTTCGAACTGCCCGTGAGCTTCCTGGGTTTAATTTTGTACTCGATTGCGGCAGTGCCTTGACTGCCTTGACGTAGCCGTAGAAGCCGAGGAGGGCTACGAAAATAAGGGGTAAAGCACCAACTTGACTGACTCCAAACCTAAGTTTTAATTTGGAATGTGGCATTGAGTGTTTGTTATCTCAATAGTCATTCTCCTTTCCACTAGTTTCTTGCGTGCATTTAAATTAGACTCCGTTTAGTTGGGGAACTCTTTGCTCTCGAACTCTTTGTCTCTTAGCAACAGTTTTGTTTAAATTTATTTTTAAAAAAATAGTTCGTTACGAATAAACAAATGAAACTAAAAAGGGGCTCGGGTCTTACGTCCTCCCATCAGGTAAAATTCCATTTCAGTATGAATCAGCATCTGTAGCCTTTGCTCTTCGGCAATCGCAACGGATTTGGAACCTGTGACATTTTTTGAACCTGTGGCATTTACAGGTTCACCTTCTTGAGAATAACAAACTGGACGTATACAAGCATTCCACCGATCTGACCCACCTGTGCTATTCGCAGGACCTCAGGTTTGCAAAGCTTAAGTGTGTTTTAACTGGCGGAGGGAGATTGAAGATTTAGATTTTACCGGCCTTTCGTCTTCCATACTTAAACACAAAGATTCATATTGTTTAGAAAGTTCGTTAATGTCAAAAACAAAGCCGAATGCTACCCTATCAATTGTAAATTCATCAATGACACATTAAATGACACAAATACTATCTGCAACTCTTTTGCTGAGAGTTTTTCCAAATCGTTTAGGCACTCGCCTACGCCTTTCAATATTGATAAATAATTATTTTAATACTTGTGAAGTCTTCTCAAGTTAATTTGAATAACATTCTAGGTTAATTTAGAAACTATGAGTAAGAAATATGAGCTATAACTGTATTTCGCACACGTACTTTCTTAAGAAACTACTGCACAATTATTATTTTATATTTAAACAAGTTTTTAATCCATTTTCTTCATTAAATCAGGCAACATTTTTATTTTTATTTCAAGAAACTTATTTTGGAATGTCTTTGTTTATACAAAATACACGCATATGTCAAACTTATGTGACTTATTAGGTGCGAAATTTCTCCGCCAGGGCACACCCTATATTCCTCAACCCGTGGCGGTAAATTTAGGAATAAGTGAAGACCTATAATACACGTCAACTGCTGGCGGTTGTTGTCATCCCATTTGTCAACCGAGTACAAAAATTTTTTATTCAGGAACGATTTTTTCCTACTAATTTGCCTTTTGTGAAAGGACAAACTATTAGATTCACCAATCAGGCTGATTACTCTATACACGGAAAAACGCTAATTCGTTCATCGAAGGCAGGTCAACTTGTCAACTTCGGGAGCTGTATTGACAGCTATAGGTCTTCACATATTCCAAATTTGACCCCCAGGTTTCGCATTCTGACTTTTCCAATCGTCAATTCTGCACCAGGTGGCTGCCTTCAATGGGTAATTGACGATTGAAGGCTCACCCCTGGCGGTCAATTTTGGAATGTGTGCAGACATTATGAATACCTACATTTTAGCAAATCTTTGTGGTTGTCAAGTGTCAAACGAGTATGAAAATTATTGGTTAAGAAAACATTTTTTCTTTTAAATAATCGGATAAACAATTTTATTTATTCTTTTACCTATTTTAATTAGATTAAAAATTTGCAGAAAACTTAAATTGGCGACTGCATTCAATGGGGTAAGCAAAAAATACACGTCTGTCTGTTTTAGATATTGTAGTAAGCGGTTAAAGACAAGAACAAAACTGAATTCTTTCACTTATACTTGTTTAGTGGCAGTAAAATTCGTTAAATTTTTTTACAACAACTCTATTACCTACGGCCAGTTTTTTCAGTGCGAGCCGGTTTAACCCGAGTCTCAGAATAAACTGAGATCTATCCCAGAAATTAGTTTTCCAGTCAATTTCAATTCGTGGTTAATCTCGGTTAAACTCGCCGAACGTGTATGATCGAGACCGACAGGTAAGTCGATTAAGCCATGTCCGTCCGTCCGTCCGTCCGTCCGTCTGTCCGTATGTATGCAGTTTTGAGGTCTTCAAAATTGAGCTAGGAAACTGAAACTTGCAGCGCTGCTTGGTTCTCATTTCGTACAGACAAAGTATGAAAATTGAGAAGATCCGCCCACAGCAATGTCACCATTGGCTTGAATGTCAGACAACCTCAAATCTACATTTATTTCAAAATGCCTTTTGGTCAAGATAGACAAAACATATGAACTCAAATTTTGGTGGAGAGCAATATCGACCAGAAACGTTTAATTAGACAAAAATTGGACCGCCCCCTCTATTGACCATGCCCACTTTTAACATCTGAAATCTTTGAAAACCTGATTTCTCGGGAAATTCATTCTAAATTGAAAAAAAAAATTAGTTGACAAATATTAAAGATATGTATTACCATTTGCTAAGTTTGTTGCATACAAAGCATTTAGCTCCGCCCACTTTTAGGGGGCGTTTTTGGGAAAAATTGGTTTTTTAAGTATTAATAATCGCTTTTAACGCATTTTCTCGTGATTCCAACGAATTAGAAATTAAATTAATTGATTTTAATTTTCAGCCTACGCCCTTTTTTAGGGGCATGGCCAATACAAATAATTGACATTCAGTATAGGAAACAGACCAAAAAATTTTAAATTTGGTGTTAATGGGTAAAGAGGGTCGGGTATTTAGAAGTTCGTTACACACGAACTCTTGCACTTACTTACTTGTTTTTTTTCCTTACGTGAAGTGACATTTGGGACAGTTAAAGATTTAAACAACTTTATTGACGGAGTCTCCAATCCATAGTCTCAGTTTGCAATGTTTTCTTTAATATGGTGAAACGAAAGTGACTAACAGTAGACATTTTGTAAAAAATGTCTCTTTCTGCTCTTAATGATTTTTTCGGCCAAAACCCGTAAAAATATTACAGAAAAAAAAAACATAAATCGAAAACTTTTTTGTTATTTAACGAGGTGCCTGACACATAAATAATTAAACCAGCATAAAGTTGCCACATCGCCACAAATCGTCACAAATCCGGCTAAAAATCGAAAATTCAAATTCCAAACTTTTTCAAGAGTGTTTGTGGCAGTTCCGCCACATTGCGGTGTAACCATCCTCGCGAATAGAAATCTGCACAGGATTCTCTCAATGCACTGAGACAAAGTCTGGCGCTGCTTACAGCTTAAAATGAACTTTTCCACTCCATCTAACTTACTTTGTATTAATTATAAATAATGTTCCCGTGAAATTCTTGCAAAACTATCTAGCGAGGATTGTGAAGGCTTGCGCCCCCTGGTCCTGTGGGTGATGAAATTGAACACAACTTTGCAAGGAGCATTTGTTTGTTGGCAGTTAATGTTTTTTTTTTACACCAATGCGCTTGGAAGTTTTTTTCTTTGGTCTTAAATATCAAGTGGAGCTCTTTTGCCATGGGCACAAAGTGAAGAGCAAACAATCTTGATTTACATTCATCCTGGTGGAAGGAGAGCGTCCTGGCAGTGCTTGAGAATACCACACGAGGAACGTTAAAATGAAAATTCTTCGGTGTGCAGTTCTTGCTCGTCTGGTGTGGTCTTTGAGGCAGGAGGTGCGTCCTGTTGGTGTGGTGATATCTTATAATTTGCATTCACAGTGGCATTGTTTCGCCGTTTGTCAGCATTAGAAGAATATGCGACAGAAGGAGGGGAAAACCAATAGGGGAAAACCAACCGAAGTAGTGTCTGTGGGTTCTTGTCCAAAAAAAAATTTTTTTAGCGTTTTAATCGACGGCGAATGCCAGTTGGCTGTAAGCCTTTGTTAAGCCTTAAGCTTGGAAACATATTCAACTGGGTAATATTCTTGACAAAAATCAATTTCTATCTACATGACATATCCTGCAAGTAAAGGGAATAGTTGTAAATACTAAATCGTTCATGCTTGATCCTATCCACCCTTCAACCACCCAATTAATTCGGATATTAAATAAACTAAACTCCTTTGAGAATTGCTGCCTTATGATGAGACCAATTAAGTCAAGAACAACTCTCAATTACTATTCATATTAAATCCTGATTTCCTTAACAACGAGAAGTAGGTTCCCCCACAAAAAAAAACCGCCAAGTTAATATAGCAGTAAATTTTCAAAATCATCCCGCATTTATCCTTCAAAGGATCGTGCAGTCATTTTGAGTTTAACGCGCCACACTAATTATTTCCTCGAACATGGCTAATACCCAAGCACGAGATATCCTGTTCTTGAGCCAGTCAGTACATTTGGCCCACAAGGAAAAGAAAGAAAAAAAATGGCAAAGAAAAGTTTCTCCGGTCTTGTTGAGATGCCATCTGTTGTATGATTCCGTACACCGCAATGGGGCCACATTATCTTAATCCTGCGATGGACCTTTCCCCAACATCATCATCTAGTAAAGTGGAGGAGGGAGTAGAAGTACCAAGGCTATTCGGTATAATCAATGCGCTCGATGAAGGCCCCTAGTTCCCTGTCTTTGGTTATGCGCGTTTTAACTCAACGAGAAAGTAAGAAATGCAAAGGGATGTGAGGTTAAAATAAAAACATGAAACCAAAGACCAAATAACGAGTGAATGCAGGACTCAAGGATCATCTGTTGGTATCGCTCTCAGCTGGTAAACAAACTCCCTTCATGTTGTGTCCACACTCGCTGGTCGACAAGGAGGTTAGAGGTTTGCAACAGCATAGGATAGACGCCGCCGATGGTTGGAAGCCTTTAGCATCGAGCACACGCTCGACGAGAGTCATCTTTGGGAGTTAAAACGCAGAGAACTGTGTACACCACTACTTTAGAGTATGACGATGAGGAACGGTGTGGTGGAAAATTGCGCTCTTATCGGTTTAATTAGTTTTGAAAACTTTTATTTGCAGCAGTGCGGTTTCATAGGATTCCATGGCAAATGGAGGGGGGAAATAGAAAAGCGGATACAATGACCAATTCAAGCGAGGGTTTAGTGGAAGAAAAATCTAGCTTCGAGGACGTCTTTGCGGTGGCAAGGATATTGGAAAGCAAGTTAAACCACAAGATAACAGCCAGGGATGTGGTTCTTCCTGTCCAAAGAAGGATGCTTAAAAGAGGAAGAAATAAAACTGAGGCAAAATGTTCTACTCGTATATATCGCTTAATGAGCGCTTACAACTTGAACTTTCTTAATCGATTGGTCAGTAGATTATTGCAATGGAGTTCCTGTTAAAGAATAATTACTAAAAACTTCGCATAGTGACGAAGTTAGAGAGAATTGCTAGTCATTGCAATTAAGCAGCGAGGTTAGAGGTTTGCTTTTTTTAGTGCCTTTTTTGGGAGGACTCAAACTTGAAAGTGTGCTGAAGCTAGGACCAGATTGAAGGTGATTTTTATTATAATTTATTTAAAATTTACAATTTAAATTTGAGCAGTTAATATAAAAAAGTTTATCTCCTGCATGCTTTTTCGCAGGCCTCTTGGGTTTGGAATACGTTTGCCTGGCATCCGCCATAATCAAATTTCACGCATTCATTTGTGCTTGGATCATAGGCCCATGATTCGATAAGAGCCCTACAAAGACCCTTTTCAGGTTTTGACGTACAATCTGGAAATAAATTACATAAACTATATTTTCTTATTCCTAAAAAACAGTGCAGTATCTACTTACGTGATGCAAATGTAGAAAAGATTGTGCAAACAAGAAGGAAAATTATTTTGAAGTTCATTGTTTACACCAAAAAGTATTGCTTTTTTAAATGCCTTAAATTAAGAGGGAGTCAGTACAGTTTTACTACTGTTACTGATGCCTGTCTTTTGGCTCCTATCTGTTTTATAGAAATTTTTCTTATCACTTGAAGACAAAATTAAATTTTTGCCATTAAAATATGTTATCAGGTGATTAAGACGTATTAAGGTGTATAACGGTGCTATATTGACTAGGAAGTATTTGCACAGCTGGTGCATGAATCCTTTATTGCATCTGGTATGGTGGTGACTAGTGGGTGTTGTGTTTTTAACAAGTTAAAAAGGGTTCAGGGTTGTATTCTTTGTATCAGCTGAAATGCAGTCAAGGCATAAAAGTTGCCACATGCTTGGTTATTATTATGTACTATTGTTTGCGTTTGGTACTGGTTATAAGGATCTATTGTGACGGAAAGAGCTTGTGCCCTCAGAATGTTAACTCGCGATATTTTCATTTCAGAATTTGATAAGAAGTTTGTACTCGTTTATAGGATAGACCAGGAGCTTTTTGAAGCTATTTTTCTAATCCCCGTTTTTGTGCAAATCCCTAATTAAATGTTATTATGTTGTAAATGTTATTATGTTGTGCCAAACCCCAATCAAGCGGACTTGATAAATTATTTTATTTTCGTGGAACTGACGTTCCTTCGTTGGTGTTATAAGTTATCTTAGGCTCAGCTTTAATTTTTTGGGCGGCGAATTCAGAAGACATGAATATGTTCTTAGATGGAGATTCCAACCTCGGATTGAACACACTGGCTGTTGGTCGTAGACAGCAATCGTTAGACCATTCTCGTGTACAGGTAACTCGTCTATAGAGGACTATAGGCTTGACAAGAAGAGTACTGCAATAAGTTTAAAGACGCAACTGTTAGAATAACTTCCACAGCAGATGAAAAAGAACGGGTTTCTTTCTTTCCCTAAGCACCTTTGGAAAGTTGACCGCAGAGAATGCACCATATGGAGCTTTAAGAAATCCCTGCAACTCGAGCGTCATTACATGATCCTTGCAATCACACTTAAGCACCACAATAAGCTATATTATGTTTCACACTAACCTTCGAACTTTTTTCTCAAACCATTATTTTGCGCTTAAAGGCTGGATAAAAATTGACGTAATTTGTTCAACACTATAATTCAGTAAAAAAAAAACTATTGGGAGGGTTAAAATCCGTCTAGGCGAATCGTTGGATACCCCGTCCCAATTGACCACTGCCAAGCTCCAAAATGCGTCATTAATCTTGGTTGTTAAATTTCAGTTTCTAACGGGTGATTTTTTAAGAGGTTGAGAACTTTTTAAAAAAAAAAACACAAAAAATTCGAAAAAATTAATGAAATATTTATTTGAATCGATAGTTTGAACCTTGCAATTTAATGTTTAAAGATAATTTCATGCAAATGTTGACCGCGGCTGCGTCTCAGGTAGCCCATCCGCTGAGTCCAATTTTGGCATACTCTTTCACACATATCGGCCGGTATCTCACGAATGAATGCATGGATGTTGGCTTCCAGTGCGTCAATCGAAGCGGGCTTGTCCCTATAGACATTAGCCTTGACATACCCCCACAAAAAATAATCTAATGGTGTCAAATCGCACGATCTAGGCGGCCAATTGACCGGCCTGAAACGTGAAATTAACTGTTCACCGAGAATGCCGACCATAAAATGGAAGCAGCGCGCGATGAACATTTCGAACCGAGCACGAATTTTGATAGTAAAATTCAATAATTTGCAAGCGTTGTTCATTTGTAAGACGATCCATGGTTAAATTGCAAACCAAACTGAAGCTGTTTGACAGTGACACAAGGTACTAAAAACACACGTCAGCTGTCAAAACCAGTGTTGCCAAAACCAAACCAGCTAAAAAATCACCCGTTATTAGCTTTAGCTAAGAATCTTCTTTCTTAAAAAAGGGGTGTGGCATCAACCCCTTTTCAATAACATTACTTTTTTATCATATTTTTTATCAAATGTGGTATACACGTTTTGATCGCAGTCTTATATTAAAAATTTGATTTTTTACTGAAAAACAGGGGCAAACATTTATTCGCCATAAGTTTACCGTAGGTCGGAGTGGAATGTATTGGATTTTTTTATCCTTATATATGGATTTGGGTATCCTGATTCCGAATATGCTATTAAAAACTGTCGGTCTCGATTAGTTTAGAAGTAATAAGCCAAAGGAGTTCAAAAAGAGTGCAACTTTAACATACCCGTAAATGGCCATAGGCACCTGCCAGACAACTGGCAGCTACCCTTAGCGGAGCGACGAAGTCGCGTGAGCGGCTAAACCCTACGAAAAAGGGAGTTGAAGTCCTTTAAACGCGCGAAGCGGACCACCCAAACACTGTTGTCTCCGAAAGCAAATTTATTTTACAACGAATCTTGTCATATTTCTATAGCATACTCTTAGGCACAAATTAAAAGTCTAAGATGAGGTACTTTGTATGGAAAAATTGAAACTTTGAATAGCTATAACTTTTTAACTAAATCAGACCGACAATTTTTAATAACATATTCGTAATCAGGACACTGAAATACATATATAAGCAAAAAGTAACAACTAAATTCCACTTGGACCTACGGTAAACTTGTTCCATTTATTCATTTGAGTTGATAGCCTCCGCACATATCTGAACATTTTATAGTGCAAGTTTTTTTGATTTAAAGCAAATATATATCAAACAAAAACCGTTTATTAAAATGCATATTAAATGTGACCACGCCTACAAGGGGGCAGTTTTCACTTTTTTCTTAAAAGCCAATCACAATATACTTAAGCGAGGATATCGCATACCAAATTTCAGCTTCCTGCGACAACTTTGATTTTTCATGCTAATAAGTAAAGTGGGCGTTTCAGTGGGCGGATTTAAAAAAATTTTACACTTGTACTGCTTTGGGACCTAGAAAGAAAAGATATTAAGTTTCAAGTTCATAGCTCAAAATTTAAGGCCTAAAAACTACCGACAGACGGACGGACATGGCTCATTCGACTTACAATTCGGTCTCCATCATATGCCCTTAAGGTCTTGGGGGTCTACGGTGATTATTTCTCTATGTTACAAACTATGAATCAAACTTAATATACCTCCTATCCTATGGGATGGGGTATAACAAAGGAGTAAGTGCAAGAGTTCGTCTGTGACAAACTTCTATATACCCTATATACCGTGTAACACCAAATCTTAAAGTTTTTTTTTTGCCCGAATTCATATACTATTTTTTAAGGCCACGCCCCCAAAAGTGGGCCTGGGCTAAAATTAAAATCAATCAATTATAATTTCGTTAGAACCACGAGAAAATGCTTAAAAGCAAAAATTCTTTCGGGAAAAAGTTGTGTTTTCCTAAAAACGCCCCCAAAAGTGGACGGAACTCAAAACTTTTTTTTTTCTTAAAGGTTTTGAGTCAGGAGTATCTTTTGCTCCATACCAAAACTTGAGTTCCTACGCCTTGTCTTACTTGACTTAAAGCGATTTTGAAATAGAGGTGGTCTTACATTGAAGCCAGTAGTGGACGTGGCCGTCGGCGGATTTAAACAATTTTCACACTTTTTGTCTGCACAAAATAAGAACCAAAATACACTCCAAGCTTAAGCGTCCTAGCTCAATTTTAATGTCCTAAAAACTTCACACACACGGACAGACCGACAATCGATTAAGTTGTCGGTCTCAATCATATCTCTAGAAGGTCTTAGGGGTCCTACGGTGATTATTTCACTGTGTTTACAAACTATGCATTTAAATTAATATACCCTCCTTGCTAGGATTGAATGTCTGAAAAAGCATTTTCGCTCGGGATTCTTTTAACCTAGATAGTCTTAAATCGTACAAATTCAATTTTTGAGAAAAAGACTAAAAAATTATCCACAACATTGAAAAAATGAAATAAAAGGTTGAAAAATTAATTTTTTGCAGTTTTCTAAACTATCAAATTTTTGTAATAAATAGGTACTAAATATTATGGCCCGCAAAATTTGCAACAAACCTTAGCTGTTAAGATTTGGTATCCAGATAACCGTTTGTGCTTTATGCAGCAAAAACCGCTTTTCGCTCTAGGTAAATGACATCGCGGGGTGCCGTGACGTAGTGGTTAGTGTGTGTGCTTACTACGCCGGAGGTCTGGGTTCGAATCCTGCCATCGTCACCTGAAAAAAAGGCAAGCCCTCCGAGAGTATCAATTGTCTTGAAAAACTTCTCAAAGTGCCGTTCCGATTCGACAAAAAATAGGTAGGTCCCTAGTATGTGAAGAAATCAACACACACAGCACACATTATTGAGAAGTTGCACCTAGTTCACCTCGAGCTGTTGCGCCACTCTATTTATTTATCTATAAATGACATCGCCACTCTTTTGAGAGCCGAAAATGACAAAGCAGAGTGCTCGTGTCAAATTAATATAGTTGTCTGGTGGAGCCAAAAAATAGGTAGGTATGTGAAGAAATCAACACACACAGCGCACATTATTGAGAAGTTGCACCTAGTTCACCTCGAGCTGTTGCGCCACTCTATTTATTTATCTATAAATGACATCGCCACTCTTTTGAGAGCCGAAAATGACAAAACAGAGTGTTCGTGTCAAATTAATGTAGTTGTCTGGTGGAGCCACTTTGGGATTTATTTTTAATCGTCTCCCGCTAATCCTCTTTTCATTGCCGGTGGAGCCATAGTTTTAAACTCACATTGCACCAGTAATGAGTTTAAGAGTGAATTTAGATTCGGGGTTAATCTCGGCTTAATTCACCAATTCGGTGAATTAATCCCGGATCTTTGAATGTTTTTCCGTGTGAATGGCACTTGCTTTGCCCTTTGAGTGCTTCTGTGAAAACAGACGTCTGAGAACAATTCGAATTTCTTTTCCTGTGTTGTTTTGTGGGAAGTGAGATTTGGTAGAGTCAATAATTACGTCTAATAAGATTTTCGAAACTTTACTGCGACAGAGTTAACTCTGCACTGGAAAATAGCTCACCTGGTTAGCTTCAGATTCGTTTTCTTCCAGAATTATCAGATCTTGGTTTAAGCTGAGCTTTACTCAGCACTTAAAAACTAGCCCAAAAATTGAGTAATTTGACAAGAGTTAAAAAATAACAACCAATTTAATAGGCAGCTGCAACAAATTGGCTGCAATCAACTGTCAGGTCACCTACCTTGCTAACCCTATTTTAATTTGACGTAAATGACTTAAAGTTTTCTTATTTCTTCTAGTTTCTAGTTTAATACTACTTCCCAGTATATTTTGAAAGGTAGTAAACGGCTAATTAAAATACATAAACGGTAAGAATATGCAGCGGATTTGCTGGATTTACTGAACTCAATACTTAGGTCGTAGATGTTTAAATACCGACGCATTATAAATGATTGTCCATTGCTCCTTTTTATTGGGCGTTACAATGTTTATTTATCCCTTTTATACCTTAAGAGGAGTCTAAATGATTACGCGGTCTTGGACTAAAAACTTTAATAAATTTTATTCATTAAGGTTTGTTGAGATTTTTTATAAAAATTGAGGAACAGTGTATCGCTGGATTATAAGCATTTTTAAGCGCACCCATGGACCGCGGCGGACGTTGGTTTATTAAACAAAATTAACAAAAAAAAACAACAGAAAAATAAATTCACAAAAAAATAAATTAATTCTCGACGTAGAATCTACGAAGAAACCTTCATCAAAGTCGAAAATACCCGGTTTGAATGTAATTGATGGCTTCTGAAACGAAGCCTTCATTGTCTTGAAAATTATCTCCGATAAACGCAATTCGGTCTCGCATAGTGCGCAATGTGTGCATTAGCCGCGTTCGAATGTTTTGGGCTGTTACGTCCTGGGTCTGAAATGTGAAAATTATTGTTACAACAATGTATAAAGAAGAAAGCTTCTCAATACTTACGAGATTTGACGAAAGTCTGTTCCGTTTTTCACATCTTCCATTCAGACATACGCCCTGATTCACCCACGGTCGTGGGTGGAAGAGAGGCTTCACTCTTTTTTGACGTCTTCCTCTCTGAGATATGACATCTTCTCTGGATGGTTCGCAATACCGGCATTTTGCGTGTCTTTGGTTGTCTAAAAGTGAAGAGGAAGTACAGTTTTTATTTGGACAATGCTAGATTTTCTTGGTCATACAGAGCTCGCGCATATATCGCTTCGACGAAAGTCCAGCCATTTGTTGTAAAGAAGAAACAAAATTGACGTTAGAAGCGTATTTTTCACTTTTTTGCTGAAAAGCGTTGATAGCTTAGGTGTAGTCAACTTACAAGTTGCAATAACAGATCAAATGTTAGCAATGCAATGCATCCGGGCAGATACCTAACCTATTGTTTGAGAGCCACTACATAACGGTCCTCGCTAGATGCACTAAAGGTGTGTATGAAAGTGTGCCTATGGCTATACATCATAGGTAGGTACATATAACATTTGACAGAAGGAAAGTGCTTTGTTGACTGTTGCAATTATTCGTCTCTTTCATTCATATGGCGCGGCAGCCCTGAGGTAACACTTTGCTAATAAGGTAACACCTTGCTTAAGCGCTTCTCGATTTAATGCCGCTTTTATAAGAAAGCGATAGAAACGTTTACCGCTTCCTTTCGATTTCTTCCTTTTCCGCAGATTGAGAGTTTTGTAGTAGATTCCTGCGCATAAAGGCGAATTTACAATAAAGGAATTTTGAATAAAAAACTTTTAAAGTGGATTTAAGTATGTCAAATCAAATTTATGATTTATGTCGAACCGTCAATTGCGATGAAAATGAGGCGACCATTCTCTCTTATCTGCGCAAATTGTATTAAAATTCTGCAAATATTGTGATACTGTAAGGAGATCTTATAGAACAAACCTATGTACTTTCGAAGGTTTTTTTTTTCGTCAATTTTCGTATGAAGGGCCACCATCTGACGAGCTCAGCTGTGATCTTTTAGAGATGAAAGAACTCTTTGAAATCATAAATATTGTAATGTGGCGACAATATATAAAAACACATGCAGGGGACACTGAATTCATCCATCTATTCAATAAACTAATACTATGTACCGGCAATAAAAGGAGGATTAGCGGGAGACGGTTAAAAATAAATCCCACAGTGGACAAATATAGGAATAATTTGACACGAAAACTCTGATTCTGTCATTTTGGCTTTCAAAAGAGAGTGGCCATGTCATTTCCCAGGAGCGAAAAAAGATTTCCGCTGTAAAAATCACAATCGAAAACGTACTTGTGACAAATCTGTCGTACTGGGAAAGTTTCAGTTTCCTTTTCTGATTCTCAAACTGTTGTAAAGGTGCAGAAAATAAGTTTGTGAATAGGGTAACGGGATTTATGAGAGGATTTATTTTTAATCGCTTGCTGAAAGGATTTAAATTTGTTTGGTAAATCACGTAATTTGTAGAGGATTTAATAAAGATTTACATTAATCGCGGATTAGGGCTCGGTGGAGACATGGTATAAATTCGATATTTGAGTATTGAAATTTCCACTCCATTGCTCCAGTAGAAAATTACTAAGAGAGAAATTTTGAGAAGTTGCGGTGATTGTGTATAAAGACGCGGATGCTATTCTTGGACTACAGAGTTTCTTTGAACCTTTTGACAGGGAACACCGCAAGATTAAGTAAAAAGTGGTTGAATCAAAATAGGATTTGAAATTCTAAGTTCTCTAAAAAATTCTCCTTCAATTTTAGGAAATGTGGATTTCTAATGCAGTGGGGTTCTCTATAGGAAATCGCAAGCGCAATTTTTTCTCGGATAAATTAAACAACAGGCGAATTTCGACTGAAATAAGAGGAAAGCAAAATTAATCAACAATTAAACCGAAACCTATCGACCTCTATACCTATTACGTATTCTTGTGAACACTGAACTGCCGCACCGAGCTGTCAAATAATACTCGGTGTTCGCGAAAATTCCAGCTTAGTATACACTCGGTTTCATTGTGGACAGAACGACAAATACTACATCGGGGCAGTCATACCGTTAAATGTCAAATTGCTTTGACTTAATTTTGTTTATTTTTTTTTTTAATTTCGTAGCGTGATATTTTGTCGTCTTTTTTTGTACTTTTTACTTAAAATGAACTGTAATAGCTTTGAGTTTGAGATATTTAGATAATAACTTTTTATCGATTTCATACAATTTCAGTCGCGCTGTAAAAAATAACGTATGAAAATTGAGTCATCGAGGGCGAAAGTTCAAGTTTGGTGTAGACACCGAACTAATTTGGAGTTCAAAAGAACATTTACATGAGCGAGATGTTTTGAGCGATACGAGAATAGAAATTTTTTTTTCTGTATTCCACACCAGTTTCACGATTCCGTGTTGAAAATAATACGCCATTAGTGTCGTCTACAAAATTTTAGATGGGTGATGTTCAACAGATGTGAAACTGCCAGCCATCTACGCTGTAGTGCCTATAGAACAGGCCCTTTAGGCTTGGCCGTAGTTATTCGGTGTTGAAACCAAGTACTGGTGCTGACAACGCATACTGAAGACGGCTTTCAGAATAACCTTAAAACATTACTGGTATATTATCGATCTTTCAGCCGTGTACAACAAAGTTTTGTGAATGGACTAATTACGAAGCTCCTATAAATAGATTTTAGCCCTACATAAGAACAGTAACGATCCTGAACAACAGCTTTGTGACAGAGGCATCTCAGGGATTATACTTAACGAATCACATATCATGAGCAGGTACTGAACACGAACTCCCTCAAAGTTCAATTTTGGCTCCCCTGCTTTTTATCTTATAACTACACTCACCTTAACTCACGTTCCACTACAATCACCTTGAACGGACTCCTTCACTTAGGACCAGTTTTTCAGTGCGAGATGTTCCGAGTCTCCAAGTCAAATTGAGGTTAACGCCAGAAATGAATTTTTCAGTGAATTCTGATCCAAGATGAATCTCGGCTTAACTCGCCAAATTTAGTGAGTTAATCCGAGATCAACTCTGGTGATCAGTATGAACTTCTTTGAAGGTTTTTTCTGTGTAAGATAGCACTGGCTTTGCGTTATTATGTGAAAAATGACATCTGAAAATGACTCAAACCTCATTTCCTGTGTTTTTCAAGCGAGAGCTGGGAGAATCAATAATTTCGAGAGTCGCAGATCTTGACAACTTTAGGTACTTAGGAAGTTAGCTCTGCACTAAAAAAAAACTGTTCGCTGGGTTAACTGTAGAGTCTAGATTCGTTTTGTTCCGGGACTAACAAATCTTGGTTTAAGCTGGGTTTAACTTAGCACTGAAAAACCGGCCCTTAAGTTTATAGCTATATGCCTTTGCTCTCGCCATAGTCAAACAACACCAGATCACGCGTTGGAAGCAGCCCTCAACAATGACTTGGTCAGCCTAAGCGGAGATTATTTGCAACTATGAGCAAAACGAACGAAAACAACGAAACCATACGTAACGAACCAACTGAACAGTAATTTATAGGTACGTACCCAGGGTACCTGATGAGGGTTACTCAGAACCGTAACTTCCATTTAAGTCACAGTTTGGTATAGGTATAACGCAGCAGCAAAGCTGAAAGCCCGCAACAACGTAATCCTTGTTAGCCTCAATCAACCTGCAAGTAAGATGTCTTGGAAGTCGCCCCAGAGGAAGGCAGTGAAAACCCGTCAAACCATGATGAGCCTGAATACCAAGTTACTCGAGAATGGTGGTGCTGGAACGATCTGAGAAGTAGGAGTCACGGTCAAAAGCCATTGATGAAAGATTGGAAGACCCGCCTAAACATCTCTGCTTCGTGACTATTATGATTGTTGTGAAATAGAAACAAGTTATAAAAGATAAATGTAACAACTAAGGACGTATGTAGATTGATTTCCGTCACTGACATTGGCAACTGCTTAGGGTGGACCAGGGCGACTTTAAGTAAAAATGCGTCCTGTCCTAAGTACATTCTATTCTCCTTGTACTTGTAGAGACTTTAACATGGACCTAAAAACATTTACTTGGTACAAATATTTACAATCATAGCGTGACGATTTTTTTTTATAATTTCTTATAAAAATTTAAAAAATAAAAAAATGATGCCATCTATATCTATTGATACTAGATAAGCTGTCACAGCAAACGAATAAAATAAAATTATTCCCAAAATAAGAAACCCTTATATCAACCCAACCGGGTACACTATTCATATAACGAATATTTTCCTCTTTCCGCAGGTTGTACCGCAGCACAATATCAAATAATTGGTAGGTATCCTTTCCGCACACAAGGAAGCAAGGAAATCCTATTAGTTACGACGATTTGATTTTCTATTAACAAGCCAGCCCTGTCAGAGCACAGGGATTTATTTGCTATCATTACTCTCCCAGTGGAGGCTTCCAACAGCATTCAAGCGCAGCAGTGTTTTCAATACCTTCCTGAGAAGTCCTTTTTTACTTTTCCGTTTCGCAATAAATACACCAATTTTATTTACACAATTATAACAATTTTTCTTCGTTGTTTGTTGGCTTTTCTATGTATATCTGTTTGGAATCTGTATTTTTGTGAACTACACGGTGCTGCAAGGACTTTGCGCGGCAGTGAGTACTCTGGTGACAAGTGACAACAAGGAGTCTTTACAATTCCTTGCGTTATACCTATGTATAGTTTTGCAAAATCCATCCAGCATGATGCCGTCGCGTCGTCGGAAATTCCCCGTAGAGAAGGAAAACTGAACGAATCGCTGAATGCCGACAAAAAAGGATAATCATTGACAAAACGATACTGTACAACAAATATCTTCGGGGAAGCAAACTTGTCGGACTATTTTTTTTTTTCTCACATTTGTTCCTATTCATTCGACGATTGCATTATAGATGAAGAGCGAGTAATGCAATCAATTGAGGAGGAGTCCTTGTTGATGTTAAATTCTATTTTACATGTCTAGAGCAAGGAAAAACGATAGATATTACGAGGAGGAATGATTCTCTCCAGCAGCGGTGTCATCTTTCAGCTCATTAAATCTCTACCTCTTCCCGCGCATTATTCAGCTGTACACGGCTTAATGTAATCCTTTTTATAATTGACTAATAGCTAGATTCGAATCATAGCAGAATTCTTTTTTGCACCTGCTGTGCACCCTCGTTATTATAGCCCTTCCTTCACCCTTCATTACTTTTAACTCCACTGAAGCACCTTCCTTCCCATTAAAGTCACCTCAAAATGAAATAGAATAAATTCAACACCAGCCAAAGGAGACGCTACTCCAACTCCTTACAATTACTCTTAGCGCTTTACGGAAAATATAAGGAAAAGATTTTTGTTATTCGCAGAAAATTGCATTGCGAATCAGCAAAAATTTATGCAAGAAAGGATTACCTGCACAGTTCGCGCACCAAGAGGTAAGACATACCTAAAAGGAGGGAAAAAATCTCACTCTTGCAGAAAAAAAAATCTAGAGAAACTTTGCGCAGGAAACCGGAGGAAACACCTGGTGGAAATTTCCATCTTGAATTTAAAATAAGTCAAGCTGCAAGGAGTCTCCTCTTTCACAAGTAGCGGAGGCATTATCTTTAAGACTTTTAATCTCAATTTTACTTTCTAATTGTTTTTACAAAAGTAATTAAATAGAAATGAAGAAAGTAGAAAAAATAAACAGGAAAGGATAATGTGGACTCAACTCTTATAAGGAATTTATATTATTTTAGTTATTTCAGGTTTTATCAATTCCAGCGAATGCATGGTAGAATTTTAAAAGCAAACCAATTTAACCCCAGGAATTTTAAGTTCGCAGAAATTCTAAATTTGAAGAATTAAAACAACTTAAAATGAATATCCTCCCGATAGGATACAGGCTGTCGGCTGACTAGTTGGTGAAGAAGATTACCAGTATGGAAGGATATGTTTGGTTGTGAAACGTAGGGTTAATAAATAGGTAAAACATATTGGATAAAAATATTGACACATGGCATCCATGAACTTTCTTGTGCCAACATGACGTAAAGATTTTTATACCCGACCGAGGGTTTACTAATTTTAATGCATAATGTAGTTTGTAACACAGTGAAATAATCACTGTAGACTCCTAAGACATTTTACAGATATGATCGCGACAAGTGAATTGATTAAGCCATGTCTGTTCGTACGTCCGTCTGTCCGTATATATGCAGTTTTAAGGTCTTTAACATTGAGCTAGAGAACTGAAACTTGGAGTGTTGCTTGCATCTCATTTTGTACAGACAAAGTACGATAATTGATAAGATCCGCCCACAGTCACGCCCACAATCGACTTGGATGTCAGACAATCTGAAATTTACATTTAATTGAAGCTCAAATTTTGGTGAGCTTCTTATTGGCCTTAAGCTAGGCAATAAGATAACAATAGGTCATAAGATCATGTGGGCTATGAATAGCTTCAAACCCTACAAGTCACCAGTACTTGACGGCATAATACCAGCCGAACTTCAACAAACGTCCGGCTTGATTACCCCCTGGCTGGAGACCATTTTTAAAGGCTGTCTTTCTCTGTGCCACATCCCCACCAGATGGAAGCAAATCAAAGTGGTCTTTATCCCCAAGGCGGAAAAAAGTTCCCACGTCTATCCCAATGATCTAAGACCTATCAGCTTATCATCATTTCTATTTAAAACATTCGAAAGGTCAGGCGGGTCTAAGATCAACTATAGACCCGCCCAAACTTTCTCTATCTCAACGCGTTTAGCAAAGGAAGATCCGAGGAAACGGCCTCCACACACTGGTGCAACCAAAAAGAATATACGATGCTTGCTTCTCTAGACATAGCAGGCGCTTTCAATTACATCCATCCGCGCGCTATCACATAAGCACTGGAAGAATTCAACATTGAGGCGGGACTAGTAGCTTTATTAAAACAACTACTTACTAGTAGAGTAATTAATGCCACTTTCGGTCAAGCTTCCTTGAAAAGCTCGACCAGAAGAGGTACACTTCAAGGAGGAGTACTATCCCCTCTTCTCTGGAACGTAGCGGCGAATAAGCTGTTACTTACACTAGAAAGAGCGGGCTGCAAAACGATTGCCTACGCGGATGATGTAGCCATTGCCTTCTCGGGGAAATATCCGCAAGTACTGAGAGACTTAATGCAACATGCCCTCACTCTCCTCCACAAATGGACGACTGAGAATGGTTTAAGTGTTAAGCAAAAGTGTTCAGTGTTTGCACAAAAGACCGAAATTTTCCTCTTCACTAAGAAATATAAAATCCCCCGCATTGTCCCTCACACCTACCTTGGCCTTATTTTGGACAGTAAACTAAGCTGGAAGCTCAATACAGCTGAAAGAGCAAGAAAAGCCATCACGGCCCTTTATATGAGCAAAAAAGCCATTGGGCGCAAATGGGGACTTCAACCTCACATGACGCATTGGCTCTTGACAGCTGTGATTAGACCAATCCTTCTATACGGCGCAGCAGTATGGTGGCCTACACTCAACGTCGGCATACATCTCAACGTTTTAAGAAAGGTACAAAGGCAAGCATGTACCTGTATTAGTGGTGCCCTGAGAACCACTCCTACTGATGCGCGCGAAATCCTATTGAACCTTACCCTCTTAGACATCTTTGGTAAGCAAACAGCTACCAACTGCGCAATTCGACTTAAAGCATGCTCCCAATGGCGTGATTACGTTTACGGACATGCCAATATTCTAAACGAACAGCATCTCACCTCCACGAACCTGGATTATACTTCACCTTCATACTTCCCAGAGAAAAGCTTCGATACTTTGGTAACGCCATACAGTTTTCACAGACGGATCCAAGACGGACGACTCTTCTCTGAGTGCCTTAACTTAAATAACCGTAGAACCACAGTGATGTAGCTGTGGCGGTAGTAGTAGCGGTAGTAAGAGGTGTCAAAAGTTAAAACACATGTGTGTGTCTGTGGCGGTAGCGCGTAGCTTTTTTTTTTTTTTTTTTTTCTTTTCCGTGGGTAGGAAAAACCGTCATAGGCACTACGAGGACCGGCCGCGCGTGCTCATAGTAGTGTGAGATTCTTACTCACTAAAAAACCTCCCATTTTCCGTCAGACTAGGGACGTTTTTTAGTGAGTAAAAATCTCACACGCGCGGCCGGTCCTCGTAGTGCCTATGAAGGTTTTTCCTACCCACGGAAAAAAAAAAAAAAAAAGGGGTAGGAAAAACCTTCATAGGCACTACGAGGTAGTGCGTAGCTGTGGCGGTAGTAAGAGTTGGCCAACTTTTAACTTTCGTAGCGCTACACGGTGGACAGTTCAATACAAGTTAAGTAAACAATGGGGGAAAAGGACGTCAAAAAGTTTATTGAGATGGTTAAATCTAAAGAAATTTTATGGAATTTTTGTCATCCGTTGTACAAAAATATTAAATCTAGTTCAAATTAACTCAGAGTATCGGCCATTGTTTATAAACGAGGTTTTTGTTCGACATAGCCGCGCTACACCATTGTGTTCAATTTTTTTCCGTACTACGCCACATGGCTCCGCGGCTGTACTACGTACTACTGCTACCTACCACCGCTACGGGCATTGTGGTCCCACGGTAAATCCCTTCGCCTACCCAACCAATGCAGCGTTTTTCAAGCTGAAATAATAGCAATTAGTGAAGCCCTGTCCTGGCTAAAGTGGAACGTGATGTCCGCCCGCGACATCTGTATCTTTACGGATAGCCAGGCTGCCATAAAATCCCTGTCATCAACCTCTATAAACTCTAAGTTATTTATTAACTGTGGCACATCTCTTGATGAGATGTCCGAACAGTTCCACATTCGCCTGTGCTGGGTGCCAGGAAATTGTGTGGCTGATAAACTTGCTAAGAAGGCCACTAGACTGCCAGAAGATGAATTCTCCTGTAACGCAGGTACTCCCCTAGCTACCTTCAAATTACAGCTCAAAAATCACAGCATACAAGAAACTAACGCCAGATGGAGGACAGGCACCACTTGTTTGACCTCCAAGCAAATCTGGCCTCGCCTCGATCCAAAAAGATCAGATAGCTTGATCTCCTTAAAGAGATCCAAAATTAACACTGCAGTGGGAATTATCACCGGACACTGCCTATTAGGACTTCACGCAAAAAGACTAGGGGAGGTCTATTCTCAAAAGACTTCTGTCTCGGTGCTCCTCTACTGCGCCGTCCCTGCGGGATGGATTCACAGTTTTCAGGGCCGGGGCGTTGGTGTCCATCCGCTCTAGAAGACTCAGCCATCGTAGACGTGTATGTGCGACCATCTCTATTAAGGAGCGGTAGATGAAATAAAACAAGTGTGTGAGGATCAATAATTTTTTTTTTATTTCAAAGACTCATGTATGCAACAATATTTCTATTTTAAATTTTTACGCTTATAGTGAAAGTTAAAATACTCATAAGAAATGGGGGAATATGTGTAGAAAAAATTGTCAAATGAGATAGAGGTTCTGCTCCTCATCTGATCACAAAGAAATAACAGTTTATTAGGAATATACACCTTCCTTAGCATTAAAAATATATTCTTAATTGACTCTGCCACGAACTACGTTTTAGACAGTAAAAATCTCGACTCGATTGAATCTGAAATCCAATAGATAATTATTATTATTTTTTTATTTATTGTGCTGTACAAATGTATCTTCTTGACGGAACTTTTGGAACGAACTGGGTCATTATTATTTTTGGAGCGAATATTTATTCGTTGTCACACTTGCACCTAACCTACCCATACCCATCCCTCCATATCACTGGTCTGAAACAATTGAATTCATTTTGCCTTTGTTTGCAAATTAAAACCCAAAATCGTTCGTATGGAAGTCCTTGATATGCTTGATATCAACATACGAATACCAAAAAAACGTTAGAATAATCATCATCATCATCATTTTCCGTGACCGCTTATCCTTAGAAGAGTCGCGGAGCGAGGGTGGCTAAATGGTCCCTCCATCTTTCCCGATCTTCCGCAACCAACTCAAGAGACACAGGCATGATCCACAGGCGGGTCTCGGAGATATTCCTTACCTGATCCCACCACCTGTTTCTTGGCCTACCAGGCGGGTAACGCGCCTGGCATCTCGGCTAGCATGACCTGTCTAGGAAGTCTGTCAGGGGGCATGCGAACAACGTGTCCAAACCATCGAAGAATCGATCGTTCCACTCGGAGAAGTAGCTGCTTAGCACCAAGATCCCTACTAATACTGACGTTTCTCACTCTATCCCTGAGAGTACCACCAGCAACGCACCTCGGTTGTCCCTCTGCCAGGCCGAAAGCCGCATTGCTCTTCCCGCACCAAAGGCTCGATTACAGCCCTGGACCGCGCTTCCGACACCTTTGCGAATACTTTTCCCGGAAGAATTAGGAGAGATATACGCTTGTAGTTAGAGCAATCTCTCTTGTCCCCTTTTTTGAAAGTTGGCACCATAACTTCTGTTTGCCAATCGCTTAGTGCTTTGCCGCTTGCCGCCTTAACGACACGTCTTGGTCATTTAACACCTTCTTCACCCATTGCCTTGAGCATTTCTGGCCGGATTTCATGAACTTCAGCCGACTTACCAACTTTAAGCGCATTAATCGCGGCATTGACTTTTTCTACTGTAGGACTATTTTCCGCCCTAATTTTATCAGCAATGACATTGCCGTCTTCAGTACCCTCTTGGGGATTGAGCAGCTACGAAAAGTGCTCGCTCTATCTGCGTAATACCATGACTCCACCGAGCACTAATCGTCGATTAATATAAATCTTTATTAAATCCTCTACAAATCACGCGATTTACCATACAAATTTAAATCCTCTCGGCAAGCGATTAAAAATAAATCCTCTCATAAATCCCATTCACCCTATTCACAAACCTATTTTCTGCACCTTTGTTACAGTTTGAGAATCAGAAAAGGAAACTCAAACTGTCCCTTTACGACAGATCTGTCACAAGTACGTTTTCTATTGTGATTTTTACAGCGAAAATCGTTTTTCGCTCCTTGGAAATGACATCGCCACTCTCTTTTGAGAGCCAAAATGACAGAAACAGAGTTTTCGTGTCAAATTAATCCTAAATTAATCCTATTATTTGGGATTTATTTTAATCGTCTCCCGCTAATCTTCTTTTAATTATCGGTGGAGACATAGTATAAGACGTCGTTCTCATTTGAAAGAAGTGTATCGTCTTTGGATTTAACCCCTTGAACGATATTCAACTTCCTTCCTCTGATTCGGCTAATAGTCTGCCAAAATGTCTTGTTTGCAGATCTGTAGTCATGCTCCAACCTCTCACCGAACTTTTTCCATGCCTGTTCTTTGGCTGTTCATACCGCCATATTGGACGTTCTTCGCGCCTCAGTGTCAGCCTTGCCGATGGACAATTTGAAAATTTCGCCAAAAAAAGTCGCCCGAGCCAAAAAATGCGTCCAACTTAAAAAAATACACTAAAGCTTAAATTTTAGAGAAAAAAAAAATCGTAACACGAAAATTACTTAAATTTGTAGTTTCAGACTCGCCCCCTGATATCGAAATAGTAAAAAAGAACAAAGAGTGCAATAAAAACTTAGTTGTTGCAAAATCTTTCAATAGCGACCTTCAACTTCTACAAACGTATTAAAATATTGAGTTGAGAATCAGACAAGACTTGATCATCCCTAACATAACATGACGTAGGCGGCTCACCTGCTATTAGCAGAAAAAACTGGGAGTTACATTGCAGAGTTAGCTCCGTCAGTAAAGTTGTCAAAATCTTCGACTCAAAGAATTATTAACTCTCCCAAATCTCACTTAACATAGAAAAACACAGGAAAAGAAGTTCGAGTTGTTCTCAGATGTCATTTTTCATAAAAGCACGCAAAGCAACTGCCATTCCACACAGAAAAAACATTCAAGGAAGTTCATACTGTTCTCCAAAATTGATCTGGGATCAAGTTACCAAATTAAGTGAGTTTAGGAGAGATTAACCCCAGATCTAAATTTACTGATAAACTTATTTCTGGGGTTAGTCTCAGTTTAACTCGGAAGCTCTAATGATATCGAACTGAAAAACCGGCCCTAAGGAAGGGTATCCGCTCTCCGCCCTCGAGTTATAAAAAAAGATCTGTTCCTCCAGGTAAGGGGTCGTCCCGTCGGGGTTACCTCCCGGCTACGCAAAGGAAACAATCGACGGATTTACCGCTGACTAGAAAATTTATTCGATTCATTTATTTCATTTAGTGAAATTGGTTTAGCAAGAGGCAGATGCAATAACTTTTTTCAATTTGTGGCTGTTGTATGAATAATTGATTAAAAATTAAAAATGCGTCCCAATGTCGCCTGTTTTTAAATAAAAAGGGTTCAAAACCGCTTATTTCGAAATGCGATAGTAGAAAGGTCGCCCTTTGGCGACATATGTCGCCCATCGGTAACCCTACTCAGTGTACCGGGCTCGAGAAATAGAGTTCCTTCATTGAATCCACACAATGTAAGCTCTCTTCTTCTCTCTGATGGCTTCGTGAGCTCCAGGAGTCTTAAACCAAGCAGTTCTTTTCTCTCCACCAGCCACCACACCAAGCCGCTTCACTCCACAAACATTTCTTGCAGAGGCAATGCAGAGGCAATGACTGCCGATGAAAACAGCTGCATCTTTAAAATAAGAAAATAAAAACTTTAAAGTAAAGATGAAGTTAAAGTTCCTAAAAAAAGGACTAGAGATATGGAGATTTTAATTTAATATCTATTAACTTAAAAGTTCTAACAAGTATTCATAACAAGAATCTGAACAATACCTAGTCTTAATAATGTTCAAAAGGAAATGGCGTAAGATTTTATCATAATACTAAGGCCAGGGACACACAGCGACAAAAAAAAACTTGCGGCACACACCAAAACAATAATTGCATCTGCGACAATAAGTCCTGAGTTTTTTGTGGTTTTTTGTGATACATTTTTGTCGCCGTATTTCCCAGGCCTAAAGCCTTGAGCCCAATGAATTCGTTGAATCCGTTACGTTGAAGTACACAACTGACAATGACAACTCAAAAGCGAAGCGACGTCATCACGAAGTTCTTCTATGGGCCGCTTCCACTAAGAAGGTGTAACTCAGTTGTCAGTTGTGTACTTCGACGTTACGGACACGACGAATTCATTGAGCTGAAGGCTTAAGAAAACCGAAAGCCTCTCTCGAGCATAGTAGGTATACCTACTCTCTACCCTCTATTCATCTTGTCCAAATAATATGACAAAAAAAAAATTAAGTAACTAAGTTTTGTATTTATTCACAATATTTTATTTTTAAAACTGGTTTTATATTTAAAACTGGTAAAATTAATTATTTCTTGCACACTTGTTCACATTCCTCTTGTGTCTTGAATACGTTTGCTTGGCATCCACCATAATCATATTTCACGCATTCGTTTGTACTTGGATCGTAGGCCCAAGATTCGATAAGCGCCCTACAGAGACCCGTTTCAGGCTTCGATGTACAATCTGAAAGTATAGGCGGATTTATTTCATATTCTTAACAAAATGGAAATCTATTCCTATAGCTAAGGATGTATTAACTTACCTGACGCGAATGACGAAAAGATCATACAAACTAAGAATAAAACGATTTTGAAATTCATTTTTTGATATATTGTTTTTAAGGCAAGGTAGATAATTGCTTTGAATTGTAAGTGCGGACAATACTTTACTGATGCTGGAACTCTGGGTTTATCTGTTTTATATAGTAATTTGTAGCATGTATCTACATCCCTACCAGCCCTTAACTATGTACAAAATATTATCAGCTGTTGATAACATAATATTTACTCAAGGAATAGGAAGTATTTGAATGGCATCCACCTTTTTCTTGTGTCAACTGATAACAATCAGGGTGGGTTTTTTAATCAGTCAAAATGCATTCAAGTTCACGTAAGATAACATTGTAACTTCACCATCACCATGCATACCTACCCTTTAAAGCTATTCAATGCACCAAGTGTGCTGGTTCTAGATCCCGCCCTTCGATGACAATTCAGTAACATTCTAATTCCACCCAGAAATTTGACATTTAATGCCATTTCAGTGGGTATCAGAAAATTTCATTCACAGAAATACCTGGTGAACGAAATATTAAAAAAAAAAACCAACTGGTTCCATCCAGGATCGAACTGGAGACCTTCTGCGTGTAAAGCAGACGTGATAACCGCTACACTATGGAACCGATGAAAAACTTGTGTCTAACATGCTAGAAGATGTGGAACAACACACAACCACCACTTTTACAAAGTCAGTGCATAGGTATTAGAATGTACCTACATTGTCTTTTTTTCGATACCTATAGTGTTGGTTCACACATTTAAATTTTAGGCACTTTCAAATGTATGTACTATCGTTATATTGTGTTGTACTAGTATTATGTACTATATTTTGTTTCTTTTACCTATTATAGTCACCTAATAAAATACCTTACCTAAGAAACCTCAAAATACCTCACCTTAAAGTAATAAAACACCAAAAGCATTGGTGAATCAATATCGTTACGTCATTCATATCGCTTCGAGACAAGTTTCGTATTCGTACATCTTTTTCATCCACTAATGCTAAGAATTCAATGCGTAGGTACAAATTAGGAAATTAATTTCATTCATTTAGGTTCGAATAGGTACTTTGTCCGAAAGTAAGAATAATTACAATAGAGAAAAAATACTAGAATAAAACCATACGCGAAATGTGTCGCTTTACTTAGACTATGTTGAAAAGTATAAATTTTTCGACCTATGTCAACATCCTCGATAGTATAGTGGTTAGTATCCCCGCCTGTCACGCGGGAGACCGGGGTTCAATTCCCCGTCGGGGAGATCTAGATTGATTTTTTTTTATCATTTCAAAAATATAAATCAATAATTTTACATGTTTTACAATAAATAGTTATAAGTAAAATGAAGATAAATAATTTTCTTCTAATAGGTGCTGTAAAATGGTGCAATATTTTCATCCAGTATTGTGAATATAAAAACGTTGGATGTTCTTTTAATAGGGCTTTTTTGATAGGACATTCTATTGAAGGCTTGAATTAGTAATGGGGGTACAACCTATGAATCCGTATGCACTGTCTAAAGGCCCAACCATAATAGACTTAAGGTAATATTAGACTGCATGCCCAATGGTCTTGTAAACTAACGCTGAAATATGACTCAAATTTTAATCATACGCCCATTTGACTAGCTATAAAAGTCAGATATATTAGACTATACGACGCATTTCACCAAAACGTTTATACATATGTATGCTCTCTGCTGGGAGTACGGGTGATATACTTTCCATCTGTCTAATAACTTAAGTTATTACACTGTATGCCACTGTTATACTTAAATCACCCAAAAAAACTTGAAGTTTGCACGCGACTTGATGATAAACACAAATTTAATAAAGAATTCTTTCGAACGACAAGATAGTTTGCAAATTGCTTTGATAATTTCTGGAAAAATTTCAAATCTAAAAATATTATGTGACATTTATGCATGAACTGAAAACAAATTATGATTTTTTGATATGAGCATTCCATAATGAACATTTCTAGAACGGCATGTGGTCGTATTGGGCTAATGGCGGAATATTAAGTTTGTCTATTACACAGTGTGCCCTAAAGGTAATAGGTATTTATCTGTCAAAACGAATATGGTCATACCGGAAAATATTGACATATGATCACATGAAATTGTGATGATTACACTATATGATGACAAGTGACCGATATATCTGTCAAAAAAGGAATATATATGACCAAATGGCATACAGTCTAATCTCACCTTTAGATGAGCTTAAGTCGGCTTTTAAAAAATCCACATTATAGAATTCTGCTCGATTTCATTACGTCTTCGTTAAATTTTTTTGGCTTGCATTTTTCTGTTCCTTAACTGTTATATTCATTATGACATTCATTAACTTCATTCATTCATTAACTGTCATAAGTTCATTAACTGTCATACTTTAGCCCATATTTATTTTTAAAAGTGCTTCAAAAGATCAGTGAAAGGGGAATATGTATATTGAGAATATGTACGTTGACCTCAAAAGTTTCACCCCTTTTAAGATCGGACAATCGGGTTCGGAGATATTAGGTGTGTTCCCTTACTTTCTGTACCATTTTGGACAGATTTCCTTTTTTGAAGGAGTGGGGGTAAAAATCTCTCAGTTAGCGGAAAAACTGACCAAAAGTAAGGGACGCTTTGTGCACCAAAAAATGCCCACATTTTAAACGTCAAAGCTAATGTTAAGGAAAAGTTATAGCGATTGATAAAATATGCATGCAATAAGAAGTACTTGAAATGTTTTTTATGTTTGTCTGCAGCTTAATATTCACTCTCTTTAGGTTTTTTATGTTTAAAGTTTATGAGAACATTCTCTGAAATTCGAAACTTCACATAAAATAGACTCAAATTATAGAAACAGCAAAAGTTGTTCAAAAGTACACATTTCAGTTGTCGGTATAGCTAAAGCCGCGTTGTCACAAGGAACAGGAACAGAAACAGAATTTCAAAGCAACGCAAAAAGCATTCAGTGAATGTATGGGATTCTGCTTCGGTTTCTGTTTTACGTTGCTTGTGACAACGCGGCTTAACACCTTAGTGTCCACCTAAATGTCAGCCGCTGTTGTCCAACTCAATTGACACCGCTTTGACACTTTTCATAATTCTGCCCATAGAAATTTCTTAGGCTAAATTTCGTAGAGAGGGGAAATTTAAAACTCTCATTTTTGCTCTCTCTCCTGTCCAAAGCTACACAGCTTTGGCTATTTTTCGTAGGTTTGGATCGCTTTGTATAGTTTAGGACAGGTGCGGGAACACACCTATTAACATAGGTACAAAGTTAAAGAAAAAGTGGCATCATAATAATATTTGATTTTAAATTCAAGACAACCTGATACTTGAGTTGAGACGTTCACAGTGAAATCTCATAATGTTCTCAAAGTTTTTGATTAAGTCTATTATGGGCACGATAATCTTTTGGCGGAACATGAGTGGGATTTTCGATGTTTTTCGACATTGATCTAAAGCCCCAAACATAATAGACTAATGTGGGATTAACCTTATGTCAAAATACATCGAAAATCGCATTCAATATTTGACAAACGCTCACTGTGCCCTAAAAAGACTTAAGTAACGAATCGGAAATCGTATGAAATTTGTGAGTTTCTACCCAGCTGTCAAATTTTCGCCGAACCTCTCACTTGAGTGGCACTTACTTTAAGAAATAGATCGTGGCAAAAAGCTACTATGGTCGTGGCATAGGCATACAAAATGCACGTAATGGGACATTTATGAAAGCTGACTTGAAGGCCTAGCCATATAATAGATTTAGGTGGGCTTAAGTAGGCATTCCGAAATGTCGCATTACACGCGATTCGTATGCCACGATCATAACAGCCGTTTGCTCGGTTTCGTTAGAGCAAACGGCTGTTATGCCCTTGGGTCTAAACCTTGAGTGGGTTGTGTGAGAGGTTCAGAACGGAAATTTGACAGTTGGGTAGGTACACACAAATTTCATACGATTTCCGAAACGTTTGCTGAAGTCTATTATGGGCACCGTAAGCATTTGGCAGAACTTGAGTGGGATTTTCGATGTATTTTGACATTAGGTTAATTCCACTTGAGTCTATTATGGTTGGGGCTTAAGCTAACCTAAGACTATAATTAAGGTCTGGGACACAGGGCGACAGAAAAAAATTGCGACAAACAACCGCACGATTTTTTATCGCAAACACACGGACAATAATTCCGCGTGCGGTTCCTGCCAGTTTTAATGGAAAATGTATTTTCATCGTTGAAAAAAGCAGTTTTCAGCATTTTTTGTATTGAACTCACATAGACTCTTTGCGGAAACCTTAAGGGAGGCAGCTCCGATTCGTTAACAATTACCCACATCTTTAACACCATTATTCTCACGAGCGCATTTTCCTTAGTTTGGAAAATTGCGAAGGTTATCCCAGTTTTGAAAAAACCTGCAACTGCTTAATCTGGGCCTGAGCTTAGACCTATATCTATTTTGCCTTACCTGTCGAAAGTATATACTGGAAAATAATTCTTCATAAACAGATCTTTTGTTTCCTGGAGGCTAAAAATCTTCTGAGTGGCAATCAGTCTGGCTTTAGAGCTAAACATATGGCTGTGTCTCAGCTCTTCTTAAGGTTAGGGCTGACATAAGAAACGCAATAGATCAAGACTTTGTTATATTGCTTTGTCTCCTTGACTTTTCGAAGGCATTTGACACTGTCGATCACAAAAATTTAGTTTACAAACTAAAGCGATTTTTTCGTTTTTCTGAGTCCGCCGCTAAGTTGATTCTCTCCTACCTCATGACAGGACCGAAGCTGTTGCTGCAGGTGGAAGGACTTCGAATTTTCTCGAGTTTAAATCAGGTGTTCCACTATTCTATCTATTCTTGGCTCTCTTTTATTTATAATGTTTATTGATGATCTCTCAGGTGTCTTGAAATATTCATCAGGGCACCTCTATGCCGATGATTTTCAAATCCATTTCAGCTGCAGGCTTGGCTTGATCGAAGATGGTACTTGGAAGTTAAACTCTGATCTGGAATCTATTAGGCTTTGGTCCAAAACTAAAAACCTCTTCCTGAACCCAAAAAAATCAAAGTGCATCGTGGTCTACAAAAAAAAATGATACAACATGTGTCTTACGACATAAAAAAATAAATTTTAAGAAGCTTGACTTTTTTTTTGTGGCTCTAATCTACATAAATTCTTCGATCAAACTTGTTCCTTGGTGAAACTGCTTCCAGTTGGACAACCTGCATATTTATGTAAAGGGTGATTTTTTAGCTGGTTTGGTTTTGGCAACACTGGTTTTGACAGCTGACGTGTGTTTAGTACCTTGTGTCACTGTCAAACAGCCTCAGTTTGGTTTGCAATTTAACCATGGATCGTCTTACAAATGAACAACGCTTGCAAATTATTGAATTTTACTATCAAAATTCGTGCTCGGTTCAAAATGTTCATCGCGCGCTGCTTCCATTTTATGGTCGGCATTCTCGACCTTCTGAGCAGTCTATTCGGAAGATTGTCAATTGGCCGCCTAGATCGTGCGATTTGACACCATTAGATTATTTTTTGTGGGGGTATGTCAAGGCTAATGTCTATAGGGACAAGCCCGCTTCGATTGACGCACTGTAAGCCAACATCCATGCATTCATTCGTGAGACACCGGCCGATATGTGTGAAAGAGTATGCCAAAATTGGACTCAGCGGATGGGCTACCTGAGACGCAGCGGCGGTCAACATTTGCATGAAATTATCTTTAAACATTAAATTGCAAGGTTCAAACTATCGATTCAAATAAATATTTCATTAATTTTTTCGAATTTTTTGTGTTTTCTTTTTTAAAAAAGTTCTCAACCTCTTAAAAAATCACCCGTTAATTTGACGTTTCAGCTGAATCCTCTAAGAAACTGGCAAGGTCTGGACAAACGAAAGGAGCGTTTCTTGGATCATAGAAAAGGGAAAACTGCAATTTCGGACTCTTATAAAATATAAATATGCCATATCTATTTATATACCTAATTACTTTCTTAGGGTCGACCTGGGCTTCAGCCAACATGCTTCGCCAGCCAGCTTTGTATCCAGCCTTAAACCCGTATCCCAGTTTTACACGCGAAGTCGGCTAAGGTCCCTTGCTTGGGGTGGATTCGAAGATTTTGCGAACCTGACGTTGGTGTCCATTTGCTCTATAGATGGCACATCCATCCTGCCGTTGTATGATCCAGGTCGGTGGCTAGGTCGGTGTCGGTGTCGCTTTACGGCCCATACAGTTTCATGTTATAGCTCATCTTCCACTTTCTGTCCATGCGGACAGCACCAAACCTTAAATCGTCTGAAGCCTATACCCATCAACTACCCCAAGTTATAGCTATAATTATGGTGATGTTTTGTCCCAGACCTGTCGGTGTCGAGTGCCTTTTCTTGACGACAGGATAAACTTGACAGTTTTGTCCTCATAAATATGATTATAAACATTTATTTTTAAAAGATGTTGTTTTGTAAAAATTTACAATAAATTAAACTTTAATAGTGTGCAGAAAAGAGCTTATAATTTACAGGCGTCTTCGCATGCTTCTTGAGTTTGGAATACGTCTGCCTGGCATCCACCATAATCGTATTTCACGCATTCGTTAGTGCTTGGGTCATATGCCCATGATTCAATCAGGGCCCTGCAAAGACCTGTTACAGGCTTTGATGTACAATCTGGAAGTAAAAAGGTTTAGTGCCAATAAGTCCCAGTAAATAATATTATCAAACACTTACCAAATGCGAATGTAGAAAATACCATACAAATAAGAGCAAAGACTATTTTAAAATTCATATTGTTCACGCAAAAAATATCTTGAACACTTGGTTGGTATGGAAGACTTCAGTTGCTACTGATACTGAACAATATGTCTTGTCTCCGTTTTATAGCAACTTTTCTTTTTGTCGTACAAAAAAATATTCATTAAATTCAATAAAAAATTATACCACCTGTTAAGGTAAAATATTTACCAAAACGTGTGTGCTTAAATTTACATGAACTTCGCTGTGCGTTATCTGATGATTATATGATCAGGGTGGCATGTAATCAGTTAAATAACATCAGTCAAGTTTAAGAACCAATAAGCCTTATAATGATGCCTACCCTAAGCGAAGGTAGGTAAGATGGGAATGTTGTCCTCACTCAGCATATAAACACACTTAGACGTTATAGAGGAATTGATTACCAGCACCGCACGCCTTCCAAATCCAAAATACAAGGACCCTGCTTAAGGAAACCTATGTGAATAGGTACTAATATGGGAGGATGCGCAACACCTTCAGTATACGGGAAAGAACATTATGTAATGTTTATTGCAATCCATAGGTAATTGATTGAAAGAGAGAAGAGGATGCTCCGCTTACGACACTTCTATTGCTAAACCGGCGGAGCAAGCAGCTTCTCAGAAGTCCATATCAAAAAACGTATTTGACAATAAAACACTTTTATATTCCAAGATTTCCTCTACGCAGAGAGCTATGCCTGAAAGGTACACAAGTCCATCTTACTTGCTTGTGAAGTATTCGCGCTCTAGCAGATTTTCGAAAAAAAAAAACAAACTAGGAATGCCAAATCGATACCCACGACCTCTTTTCATAGATTTCAAGGCCATTAGCCCGGAAACGAGCTACATAGCAGGGCAATGTCTAGTTTTGATGAAATCCGGCAACAACGCGACGTCTTGAACACAATACCACCATAAAAAGCTATAACTTTTAGAGAGTTAAGGATTTCGTTAACCTAGACTTCCCTTTGCTTTAAAAATTCAGACAATGCTGGTGTCATCGTCCGAATTTATAGCGAAGCGTTTGGAGAGGAGAAGCACAACATCAGATGAGTCGGACAAAAACGGCTGCGATGGCTGTGACACACACTTCGAAGTGTGACACAACACTTCGACTGTGAAAATCTTTGAATCCACTCCGCAGGGACGGTGCAGTATAGACGATCTTCGGGACTCAGATGGCGCACGCAAGTGGAGTGCGATCTTACCCATCTTTGCGTAGCAAACTATAGACCTGCCTTGCAAAACTTGTTGCTTGAGGCCACCCTAGACTTTACATAACTACCTACATTTACCTAACTACCTAATTACCTAGACTGCCTAAGTGACTTATACTGAATGACCCCTGTTCGGCTAAGAACTCAGACGACATTTACGGCCGGTTTTTCAGTGCTGAGTTAAGCCCAACTTAAACCATTATCGGTTGATCCCGGAACAAAATGAATCTAGAGTTAACCCAGGGAACATTTTTTCAGTGCAGAGTTTACTCCGTCAGTAAAGTAGTTGCATCTTCAACTCTAGAAATAATTGACTCTCCCACCTCTTGCTTCACATAGAAAAACTTAGGAAAAGAAGTGTGAGTCATTTTCAGATGTCATTTTTCACAAAAACACCCAAAGCCACTGGCGTTTAACACTGAAAAAAAACTCAAAGAAGCTCATACTGCTGAATTGATCCGGGAACAGAATTGATCCGGGATTAACTCAGTAAATTTGGCGAGTTGAGCCGAGATTTATCCCGGATCATATTTACTGAAAATTTCTTTCTGGCGTTTATCTCAGTTTAACTCGGAAACTCGGATGATCTCGCACTGCAAATCTGGCCCCTAAAGTAAAGAATTTAGAATTTAGAGCCTTTTGGCTTAGCTTCTTAAATAAATAAAAAAACAAATAATAGAGTGGCGCAACAGCTCGAGGTGACAAGGGCCAACTTCTCAACAATGTATGCTGCAGCGCTGATTTCTTCACATACAAGGGGACCTACAGTTTTTTGGCGAGTCCGAACGGCACTTGAGAAGTTTTTCATGAAAAATGATACTCTCGGGGGGCTTGTAAGACTTTCGCGGAGGTGGGGACCGTGAAAAAGAACTAGTCTTTTTTTCAGGTGACGATGGTAGGATTCGAAAGGTAGCATACGAACGATACCGCCCACCCGACCTGGAAGAGGTGAAAGTAGCTGTGTCTTAGCTCAAGTGCAACAAAGCAGCCGGAGCAGACGGCCTAGCTGCCGAACTTTTTAAATCAGCTGGCGATGAGCTGGTTAGGAGCATGCACCAGCTCATTTGCAAGATATGGTCGGAAGAAAGCATGCCCGACGAATGGAACCTCAGCATTGTTTGCCCGATCCAGCTGAATCTATCTTTTCTGCTGTACTGTGTGAACGCCTGAAGCCGTTTGCCAACAATCTGATAGGCACATATCAGTGTGGCTTTAGGCCAGGAAAGTCCACCATCGATCAAATATTCACACTGCGGCAGATCTTGGAGAAAACCCAGGAATTCCAAATCGATTCTCACCACCTCTTCATCGATTTAAAGGCCGCGTATGACAGCATCTATAGAGACGAGCTATATAGCGCAATGTCTAGTTTTGGCATCCCTGCCAAACTCGTCAGTCTGTGCAGGATGACGATGGAAAACTCACGCTGTTCCGTCAAGGTCGGCAAAGACCTCACCGACCCCTTTGATGTCAAAAAAGGATTTAGACAAGGCGACGCGCTGTCATGCGACTTCTTTAACATCATACTTGACAGAATTGTGCAGAACTCTCGCGCCAACACAAGAGCTACAATCTTTCAAAAGTCCGTTCAACTACCCGCATACGCAGACGACATTGACATAATCGGTAGAACAAAGCGTGATGTCAGTGAAGCCTTCGTGAGTATTGGGACGGAAGCGGCGAATAGGGGTTTAGCAGTCAATGAGGGCAAAACCAAGAAACGGGTGATTTTTTAAGAGGTTGAGAACTTTTTTTTAAAAAAAAACACAAAAAATTCGAAAAAATTAATAAAATATTTATTTGAATCGATAGTTTGAACCTTGCAATTTAATGTTTAAAGATAATTTCATGCAAATGTTGACCGCGGCTGCGTCTCAGGTAGCCCATCCGCTGAGTCAAATTTTGGCATACTCTTTCACACATATCGGCCGGTATCTCACGAATGAATGCATGGATGTTGGCTTCCAGTGCGTCAATCGAAGCGGGCTCGTCCCTATAGACATTAGCCTTGACATACCCCCACAAAAAATAATCTAATGGTGTCAAATCGCACGATCTAGGCGGCCAATTGACCGAATTCCGAATAGACTGCTCAGAAGGTCGAGAATGCCGACCATAAAATGGAAACAGCGCGCGATGAACATTTCGAACCGAGCACGAATTTTGATAGTAAAATTCAATAATTTGCAAGCGTTGTTCATTTGTGAGACGATCCATGGTTAAATTGCAAACCAAATTGAAGCTGTTTGACAGTGACACAAGGTACTAAACACACGTCAGCTGTCAAAACCAGTGTTGCCAAAACCAAACCAGCTAAAAAATCACCCTTTATATGCTGTCATCAAGAAAAGACACCCAACATCGACATCTTGGACAAAACATTACCATCGACAGCTATAATTTTGAGGTAGTTAGGGACTGTGTCTACCTGGGTTCCGCTATTAATTCACACAATGACACCAGCGCTGAAATCAAACGAAGGATAACTCTTGCCAATCGCTGTTTCTTTGGGCTAAGGAGGCAATTGAGTAGCAAAGCCCTCTCTCGAGCAACTAAAGTGTCCATGTATAAGACCCTCATCATCCCAGTCCTGCTTTACGGTACAGAAGCATGGATCCTGTCAAAGGCGGATGAAAACACTTTAGGCTGCTTCGAGAGGAAAATTCTTCGGATGATTTACGGTCCCGTCTGCATAGACGGAGAGTGGAGGAGGAGATATAACATCGAACTGTACGGGCTGTACAGCGATACCGACCTAGCCAAAAGAGTCAAAACACAACGGCTACGATGGCTGGGTCATCTAGAGCGGGATGGACACCAACGCCCCGGCCCGGAAAATCTTCGAATCCACACCGCAGGGACGGCGCGGTAGAGGAGCACCGAGACTCAGGTGGCGCACGCAAGTGGAAGGGGACCTCAGCCAACTTCGCGTGCGAAACTGGAGACGGCTAGCTAGAGACAGAGTTGGCTGGCGAAGCTTGTTGGCTGAGGCCCAGGTCCACCCCGGACTGTAGCGCCACCTTAAGTAAGTAAAGACGGTAGGATTCGAGCCCAGACCTCCGGCATAGTAAGCACACACACTAACCACTTCGCCACGGCTCATTGCCTAGAAGAAAATTATGTAAAATAAACTTCTTACTAAAAATTGGAACCCATACCGTCCTGTCGTACCCAAGCAGGTACCCCTTAGCCCTTATAACAAAGTAACTAAGCTCGTCAAAATGCGGCAGAAGTCCAATTAACAAAGTTATTTAGTTTGCCAATAAATAAATTGTTTGTACCCAAACACGTACAGTGGGCTAATAGCATAAGATCATGACTAAATTCTTAGTTCGATAATTTTTGGGGCATAAATTTCAATCAATGAAAGTGCTAAAATTTTTCATATCCGCCTTGAGGTACGCCCAACAACGATTTAAATTACTCCGTATAAACGCGGCATCGGGGTAATTTTTTAGAATCATTTAATTTCGTTAATAAATTTTGATTTGTACATTATGTAGAGAACTTTAAATTCTATATTTTGGTCGTAGAAGCTTTTGGGCCCCGCCTTGCATCCCACATTTGGAGGTAAAAGTTAAATAAAACCTTGATTTTCTAATCGTCGAAATCGGCAAGGCATTAATCTGACAAATGCAGATACCAAGTTACAGACCGAAGTTATGATCTATATCTACATACGCATTGTTCGAGAAATCGCTGAAAAACCTGTTTTTTCACCTCGTCCTAAGAACTAAAGCGTCCATGGAAAGTAAGGTTAGAAACGACATGTTTGAAAGATTTCAGCGTGGTCGTGTGATGGGGACTGTTCCTCAGTAAATCATTTTCAATTTGATCCATTTGAATTTCGAATTTGAGCCATGAATTTGAAATGAGAATAAACTTAATTGTAGACGATCCGTTTTTTGTTTTTCATGCATTTATTTCAGAAAGATCTTATTTTATAACAATTTGAAATTATTTAAATGCAAGAAGTCAACACTTAAAGGTTTATGATTTGCAGGCTTCTTCACATGCTTCTTGAGTTTCGAATACGTCTGCCTGGCATCCACCATAATCGTATTTCACGCATTCATTTGTGCTTGGATCATATGTCCATGATTCAATTAAGGCTCTGCAGAGACCTGTTACAGGCTTTGATGCGCAATCTGAAAGTGACAAGGTTTAGGTACACTGCGAACTTGTCTAAACAAAATTATATTATAAAGTATTTACCATAAGCGATTGCCGAAACGATCATACAAATAAGAGTTAAGATTATTTTAAAATTCATTTTGGAAGAAAAAAGTTCAAATATTTTCAATATTTTAAACACTTGGTTGCTAAGCTTTCGATGTTACTGATGGTGAGTATCTGTTTTGTCATCGTTTTATAGTAAAATTTCTTTTTGCTTTATGGTATGTTCATTGAATTTAAAAAAAAAAAATTATATCACCTGCTGAAGTAAAATATTTACCAAAAAGTGTGTGCTTAATCTTACATGAGTTCGCTGTGCGTTATCTCATGATTATGGTCGGGGTGGGAAGCTGAATCAGTTAAATGACGTCAGTGAAGTTTAAGAAGCTATATGGCTTGATATTATAATACCTACTCTTAATGAAAGTTGGGTAAGTTTGGATGGCTAATTCCGCTCAGTAGAAAAACAAGCCTATTGTGGTACTAGCATTTGAAACCGGACCGGACAGACATCTACGGTGCCGAAGAAGACCGTTGGTAAGAAACTGAAAATTGCAGGGATATTAAGTTTTAGTTTGTGTACCCAGTCCGGAAGGGAAATTTGTCATTGGACAATTCTGGTTGCTTCGCCTCTACCGTAGGGTAGAGTATTTGTCCGGTGGAACCACTTTGGGATTAAATATTAATCGTCTCCCGCTAATCCTCGTATTATTGCTGGTGGAAACATAGTACTAGTTAAAAATGTATGGCTAAAAAATTATCGAACTTAGATTTCCGTCAACACCTTATGCTCTTAGCCATACGTTCTTGCTCTTAGCCATACAAAAAATTTATGAACTTTATCGCTTTGTCAATTAGACTCCTCTAGCATTTTAACGAGCTTAGTAACTTTGTAATAAGGGTAAGGGGTTCCTGCTTGGGTACAACAGGAAGGTTATGGGTTCCAATTTTAGGGAACTAAGCCAAAAGGCTCTAAACTCTTAATGGCGTCTGCGTTCTTAGCCGAAAAAGGGGTCAGTCAGCATAAGTTACTTACTGGTTTTAGATGACACTAATGTCCGGGGTGACCTCAACCAACAAACTTTGCAAGGCAGCTTTTTTCTAGGTACGCATCTATAGTTTTTTACCCAACCTTGCGCGCTACCTGAGGGGCATGCAAGGTTGGGTAAAATCGCCCTCCATTTGGGTGCGCTACCTGCACCGTCCCTGCGGAGTGGATTCGAGGATTTTCCGGGCCGAAGTGTTGGCGGCCATCCGCTCTAGATGACCCCCTGCACAGCCATCGCAGCCGTTGTTGTCCGACTCATCGAATATTCTGCGCCTCCTCTCCATACGCTTGGCTAAAAATTCAGACGACGACACCAGCATCGTCTGAATTTATAGCAAATCAAAGTCTAAGTTAACAAAATCTAACTAACTCTCTAAAAGTTATAGCATTTTATGGTGATATTATGTCCAAGGTCGCGTTGTCGGGTTCCATTGTCATCATGAACAAACTGACGACTTTGGCGGGGATGTCAAAACTAGACATTGCCCTGCTATGTAGCTTGTTTCCGACCTAATGGCCTTAAAACTATGAAAAGAGGTCCTGGGTACCGATTCGGTATTCCTGTTTTTTTTTTTTTCAAAATCCGCTGCGTTCAAATATTCCACATGCAATTAAGATGGTAGATAGTTGTGTACCTTTGTGTACCTTTAAGAAAAACGTGGAACATTTTACAATTCACAACTAATTTCCCATGGTCTAACCTCTAACGTTTAAGTGTGTTTATGCTGAACGAGGACAACAATCCCAGCTTACCTAATCTTCTTAAGGTATATAGGTATCGTTAGGGGTTTATTGGTTCTTAAACCTGACTGGTGTAATTTAACTGATTAAAAAAGGCATCCCACCCTAAGATAACGCACAGCGATGTTCATGTAAAATTAAGCACACACGTTTTGGTAAATATTTTACCTTAACAGGTGACATAATTTTTTATTGAATTTAATGAATATTTTTTTGTACGGCAAAAAGAAAAGTTGCTATAAAACGGAGACAAGACAGATTGTTCAGTATCAGTAGCAACTGAAGTCTTCCATACCAACCAAGTTTTCAAGATATTTTTTGCGTGAACAAAATGAACTTTAAAATAGTCTTTGCTCTTATTTGTATGATATTTTCTACATTCGCATTTGGTAAGTCTTTGATAACATTTTACTGGGACTTATTGGCACTAAAACTTTTTACTTCCAGATTGTACATCAAAGCCTGTAACAGGTCTTTGCAGGGCCCTGATTGAATCATGGGCATATGACCCAAGCACAAACGAATGCGTGAAATACGATTATGGTGGATGCCAGGCAGACGTATTCCAAACTCAAGAAGCATGCGAAGACGCGTGTAAATTATAGACTTTTTTAGACTTTTGAATTTTAAACTCTTTATAAACTTTTGCAGACTATTAAAGTTTAATTTATTGTAAATTTTTACAAAACAAGGTCTTTTGGAAATAAAAGTTTATAATCATATTTATGAGGACAAAACTGTCAAGTTTATCCTGTCGTCAAGAAAAGGCACTCGACACCCACAGGTCTTGGACAAAATATCACCATAAATAGCTAAAACTTGAGGCAGTTGGGTATAGGCTTCGGCTTTGAACTCAGACAATAACATCGGCGCTGACTGGAATGAAATAAAAGCTAACTCTTGTTAATCGCTGCTTCTGTAGGCTAAGAAGGCAATTGAGTAGCAAAGCCCTCTCTCGAGCAAGTAAAGTGCCCATTTATAAGATCCTCATCATACCAGTCCTGCTTTACGGTACAAAAGCACGAACCCTGTCAAAGGCGGATAAAAATGCTTTAGGCTGCTTTGAGAGGAAAATACTTCGGAGGATTTGGTATGGTTCTGTCCGCATAAACGGAAAGTGGAAGAGGAGCTATAACATGAAACTGTGTGGGCCGTAAAGCGACACCGACCTAGCCAGAAGAGTCAAAATAACGATAGCTGGGTGCTGGGTCATTAAACGGCAGCAATGGCTGGGTCATCTATAGAGCAAATGAACACCAACGTCAGGTTCGCAAAACCCCAAGAAGGGGACCTCAGCCGACTTCGCGTGTAAAACTGGGATAGGGGTAGGCTGGATACAGAGCTGGCTGGCGAAGCTTGTTGGCTGAAGCCCAGGTCCGACCCGAACTGTAGCGCCACATTAATAGATATGGCATATCTATATTTAATGAGCCTCCGAAATTGCAGTCTTCTCTTCCCATTTCTGTGATCCAAGAAACACTCCTTGCGTTTGTCCAGACCAAGCCAGTTTTTTAGAGGATTCATCTGGAACGTTAAATTACAACAATATGCAGATTGTCCAACTGGAAGCAGTTTATCACCAAGGAACAAGGTTGATCGAAGAATTTATGTAGATAGGACCGGACAGGCACCTTTCTGGTTTGAGAAAAAAGTGGTGTAAGTGTCTGCCGAATAATACCGCAGGTAAGGAACTGGAAATTGCAGGGGTATTAAGTTTTGGTTTGTGTACCCAGCCCGGAAGGGACATTTGTCATTGGACAATTCTGGTTGCCTTGCCTCTACCGTAGGGTAGGCGAGGCAACCGGTTTCAATGTAAGCCCACACCTTTAAGGCGATCTCACTTACATGGACAGGATTTTTAAGCAAGATTTATTGGAAGAAAATCAGGGGGCAAATCACCGCATCCGTGAACGGATCACTCGTTACGTAAAAGTGTGCACTTCGTATTATACCATACGTGATCGAATAACTCGTAACGTAAATTGGTATTATGCCATCCGTCAACGAATACGTAAACGTATACATTTTCTCGATACGTCATTCGATTAGAAATTAACATGCGTAATTAAGCTTAGACAATAGACAACAAAGAAAAATAAACAAAATGTGAGTTTTTTTTTTACTTACAAGTAATTTGAAATGATTTGAAGCATGAAAACGCATTTTTAGGACAAATGGCACTTAATTGAATGGCACGCAAAAGAATTTGATGGCTGACTATATGAGGAAGCACCCCAATTTAGCTAAAAATTTATTGCCAAATTGTGCCCAAGGCAGAGCAACTAGTATGCGGCTGTGGGAAGAACTCACAAAAAAACTGAAAAGTGTAGGTTCTCCAATAAAAGACGATAAATCATGGAAAAAAGTGACTACAACTTTGTTTTTACACGAAAGCGTCAAGTAATAGATACATATTGTACCACTCATCGGTTTTTGCTGACCAGAAGCATCAAGCGAAGAAAAAACTGTCGTTCAACAAGGCATCAAAAAATAGAACAGGCGGGGGATCTTATCAAGAGAAACTGCTTACCCAAGCTGACGAGCATATAATAGAAGCAAGCGGACTGGAAGCAGCTGTGGAAGGTCTTGTTAACGTCAAGACGTTTGGAAATTCCCAACCCAAACAAAGAAGCTCAACTCCACTGCCCGAAAATTCCGATGATTCGTTTTGCTCCTTGCTTGAAAGGATTGTCGGTTCTGCCAATGATGAAAACAAAAACGAAGAGAACGAGGAACGCATTGAAAAAACGAAAACCAAACGGCGAATGAAAACCACAAGTCTTGATCCAAAAATACTGCTCCTCTAAGAAAGTATTAAATCCGCAGTAGAGTTTAATAAGAAACTTGAAGTAAAGATCGATAGGCTGATTGAAATTCAAGAAAGGCTTCTCGAAATCAAAGAAGAAAAACATAAAAGTTTTTTGGCGCTTAGTCAATTAAATATCATGAAAACTTCAGACTGAAAAGTGTTTCTTTTTTTATTTTTTTAACCTACCTACTTTGTTTTTTATTTCATAAGTGATAAGTCTGAACTATGAATTACTTTTTTATTTTAAGTCTGAAGTCTCAACTACTATATCTTCTATTTTATAAGTCAAACATGAAATGTGATTTTTTGTTATTTTGTTTTTAATACAGTATAGCTTCCATCTTAAAAAACATAATGAAGTACAAACTATAAGTAAGAAGTTTAATTGGCAATAACAGAACATCAGATAATTGGCAATAACAGAACATCAGATAATAAATAGATAAATGACATCAGAGAACATCTGATGTCATTTATTATTTTTTCTCCGATTTTTGTTGATTGTGTTGACTGTTCAACTTCAATTGGTATGGTTTCGTTTTCGGGAATGGTGCTCGGTGGGTTAAAGGGTATTTTAAATTTAATGCAAACGTTATGCAAAGCTGAGCACACTTTAAACATCTTGACCACCTTTTCTTGTTTATACCTACATGTTTTTTCGTTTCCCAAGATTCCCATCGGCCTTTGAGGATTCCAATTGTCCTTTCCACGATGGAACGTGCCTTTGAGTGAACTTCGTTAAAAAGTGATTCACTTGAGCCATCTAAAGGATTACGATATGGTGTTATACACCACGGTTCGAGCGGATACCCGGAGTCACCTAATGTAAGAATAAACACATTATGCATTGCAAAGTTATTGCACTGTTGTGTTCTTACCTAAGAGCCAAGAATTTTATCTCTTTTTTAAGAATCTTACGCTTTTTCCGGCAAAGAAAGTGGACTACTTTTATCCCTCAGGTGTCTACGAACCAGTTTCACATCATTTTCACTTTCCTCAGAAGTACTGAGATAAAAAATAAAGCACTTTCCATTTCTGTTTTGATATGAATTTGTTTTGTTAAATTTTACTAATGACGACTGTGACAACTTTGACATATTTTTTAAATTTAAACTATTACATTAAGCCCATCCAATCTAGTACGATTCTTATTACGAATGGAAAATTCCTTTCCGGGAGAATTCGAATGCTGTGATCCGAATCCGATCGTTCGAATCATGTATCACGTAATTATCGTTCGTACAAATGCTTATCCGTTGACGGAAGCGGTGATTTGCCCCAGGGGTCCAGTTCCGGTGTTAACCCATGCCAAAGGTAGATATATAATCTAATCTATCTACTACATCCATGAAAATCTCACAGGTGGAAAACCATGGGGATCCAACAATTGGGATGTCCCAATTGGATTAAAAGAATGAAAGATTTTAAGACCCACCATAGTGAGTCGTACGATCACAAAACTTGAAATTCCCCATATACAGTGCCGCTCAACTGAATAGGTTTGACTTCTTTTTTAGACTTAAAAAATAATTTCTTCATAATGAGCACTCGGATATAAAGCAAATAAATTTTGTAAAGTAAAACGATCAATTATTTATAAAATGCAAAAGTTTTTTTTTTTTTGGTTATGTTTTTATATTTTTTTTATTATATTTTCAAAAACATAGCTGAAAATTTACATAATTTTTGGCTCAAGTGAATAGGTTTGACCAACAAAACTTTAAAAAAAAAATTATTCACAGCAATATTTCATGGCGCTTGGTAACTTTAATAATAAAAGACACTATTTCTACATTATTTAATATTTGGTATGACACCACCTTTATTCTTAATTACTTCAAACATTCGAGTTGATAAGGAATCGTAATATTTTTCAATTTCACTTGGTGAAATAGTTGACCAGGCTTTTTTAATGGCTTCAACCAGGGTCGCCGAGTCTTTAAATTGTCTTCCCCCTTCATACACTCTCCTGGATAAAAGTCCCCAAATGTTCTCGATAATATTTATGTCTGGGGAGTATGGAGGCCACTCGAGCAAGTTGACATTCTGGTCCTTAATCCACTGTTTTGTAACCCGGGCTGTATGGATGGGGGCGTTGTCTTGTTGGAACGTCCATTGAATAGGTCCAATTTCGGAAAACTGGGGAAAAGCCTTTTGGAGCACAGTCTTGTAGACATTAGCATTCATCTTTGATGAAACAAACTGCAGCTCGCAAGTTCCATAAAACGATGTGGCTCCCCAAACCATTACGCCTCCTGTACATGAGTGATGACGACTCAAAAAGCATTCCTCTTTTCGCATATCGTGAAAATAATAGTTGTAGCCATCCGGTCCGTCGAGATTGAACTTTTTTTCGTCGGAGAAGACCACAGCCTTCCACTCCTTGTTCCATGTCATGTGATCCCGCGCAAATTGAAGTCGCGCTTCCTTCCGTGCATCATTGAGAGGAGGTTTTTTTTTTATTTTTAATCTCTTTAAGTGTTTAGCACTCCGAATAACTCGTTTTACCGTTGCCAAACTAGCATTTACACCGCATTCATCCTGATTTTACGGGCAGAGAGGTGGGAATTCGAAGCAGTTCGAAGGATTAGTCGCCTTTCTGATGCCGTTGTAGCATATTTTTTTCCTCCTTTCATTTTTTCCCGTAATCGGCTTCATTACGAAGAAAATTGCTTACCACGTTTTGGCTTCGACCAATCTTCTTTGTAATTTCATTATGTTTTAGGCCAGATTCAATATAGCCTTTAATTTGACCTTTTTCAAAATCGGTTAAAGATTTTCCCCGACCCATATTAAAAAAAATGGTAGCAATTACTTTAAATTTAAGTAGACCAAAGAAATGATATGTTTTCAATCACGCAGTCAATCAAAAAGTGAAGTCAAAGCTGTCAAACCTAATCAGATGAGCCAAAAATAGACCACACATTTAGCGAATTTCACGATGAAAGTAAAATTCTGATTTACCGTTGCATAGAACCCGGTACATTTTTTTGTCACATTATGAGTAAACAAATGAATGTTCAAAACAAAAAAGAAAGAAGGAAAAAATGCCATAGGAACAAAGAGAGAAGAAAAAATATAAGAAATTTTTTTCAAACCTATTCAGTTGAGCGGCACTGTATATGGAAAACTACAAACTTCAGTCAGAAGTCTTTGTGCGGTTGACCCGTCTTCTTAAATGATGGGAGTATGATGGCTGGCTTCGGTCACTGTATGCATGACGAACTTAATATAAAACCTGTTCCTATAGTGTAGAAAACCTTGCCGAGAGATCAAAGGCCGGATCAAAAAAACCATGTATGAGCTAGTCAAATCTAAAATCAACATTCTGTAAAAGGTTGGATTATGTAGATGGTGGACACAGGGAGCCGGATCAAAGCAGGAAGAGAGGGAAGTTGTGGGTTTTTGTTGGATATAATGGCTTGTCCCAACCCCACAAACGATACCTTAATGGAGATTGGTCAAAGAAAAACCGTAGAAGACTGTTATTTCGGTTTGGGAAAACAAAAGGGGTTCAAAACTCCCCTCGCGAAAGACAAAGTGTAAGCCCTACGAAACCCTTATTCTGCCCAATTCTGCTTTATGACGCCGAGTGCTGGACCTGAACGATAAGCAGAGAAGGAGAAATTTCTCTTGGCTCTTTCGAGAGAACAATAATGCGAGGAGGGCGAAAGGAGAAGATATAACCGCGAATTCCATGCGCTGTACCAAGATGTGGAGTAGTACAAAAAGCCAAAACACAAAGACACCATGGGCTCGTTCACATCAAGCGCATGGACAACAAGGCTGTGAACAAGGTAGAGATCCTCCATGGGTCGGGAGCCCTATTAAAAGAAAAATATACAACTTGTCCAGTGAACATCTTCTTCCCAAACTTAAACATTCAGAAATATTTGTGGTATCGGTACAGTTTAAACCAAGGATCGATCACAGGTGTATAACTTTTTGGTACTTGAGTCATTGCTCTTCAGTAGACGTCGGGTGAAGCGGCAGCTAGTTGTGAGAAAAAAACTGCCGGGTTTCTTACAATCCATTTGTTTAGGAAGCTTACAGAGAAAGGGAAACGAAAAGTAGGTACTTCCAGATCTGACGATTCGTTGGCCTTCTCAGATGAAGAAATGTGAGTACCCAACAAGGAGTGATTCAACTCAAAGGACGCTAAAAGTAACTTTAAAAAAGCAACTTAAATACCCGACAAGGAGTTGAATCAAAGGACTTTCAAATGCGAATGAGCAGTAATAGCATCCGTTTTTAGAAAAACGACTTTAATTCTTCCGGTGAATTAAAACGTTCGAACGCTGTAATCGAGCCATTGTTACGGGAAGAACAGTAGGGCTTTTGGCCTGACAGAAGAACAAGTGACTAGCTTTTCTCTTTTAGAGTGGTTCTAAAGAAAGGCTGGGAATAAACCAAGCCGGTCTACAAGCTTAAAATGTACAATGCTTAAAATCAGTTCCCTGGGATGAGCTCTGAAGGGATTTGCAGGCCTATGGACTTCTTCGGAACCTTCTTCCGAAAGCCTTTCGGTCTATCTGAAAGGGACCTGCCGAAGCTGTGTCCGCATAAATGGCTTAAAATCACGTTGATTTGATGTGTAAGTCGGAATTCGCCGTACCTTTTTATAACAAATATGGACTGGACGATGACACAAGGGACAGCTTCCCCTTGTGTCCCCCTCCTTGTGTCCAATGAGGAGGACACAAGGGGAAGCTGTCTGTTTTTGGCATGATTTATTGTTCTTATATCGCCCGAAGAGGAACTTCAGCGAGCACTGAAGAGGCTTGTAGCCATCTTGGTAACTGTGCGATGAAAGTTTACGTAAGATGTTTCGCATACCCTGTGCGTTCCTCCCATAAATGAAGTCCAACTGAAATAATTGGAGATCTCGGGATCTTTTTTAGAAAAGATGGATTGGCTTATACTGAGTTGTCCTGTTGGTTTGGCTAAGCTGGAGGAAAAGAACAATTCCGGCTGGTCTTACCGGAAAGCTAAACTTGAAGTTAAAGCAAAGATCTCAGTTTTCGTTCCAACCCTCATCGATAGTCCTGAAGTATGGTGGATGACCGAAAGAATTAGTGTCGGGTACAAGCTGTAGTAGGCTTAGCTCGACATGGGCTTTGAATTTTCGACTGTGTCCACAATGTGACGCAGAGTTCGGGGAATTATCTTTTCGTTAGTTTCTATTTCTGCAAAGGCTCGCCTTGACTCGCCAGGTCAAGAAAGGTGTTACCCAGCCCTCTAAAAACTTTGGCACATGAACGACAAATTGGAAGTCCCGCTATGGAGCACTAAAACACACTAAAAATAATTTATATTTCGTTTAAATTTGAAATGTTTTATTTAATATATAATTTCTTGTTTTTAATGTGTTCTTTTTTTTTGTTTTTAAATATTTATATCATCCTTTTTCAAAATGTTTTATTATTCTTTTGTTTTTATGTAAAAATACATCTTCTCAAAGAGTGGACTTAATCATTATTAAATTAAAAAGCTGTAATATTTTAAAATATACACTAACAAGAGAATCTATTATTTATTTTGCTTTGTAGCCATTAAGAGGTTTGATAAAGAGAACATTTTTCTACATAGTCATTATTTAATATCCCACAACAAAATGTTTTTTTTTTTTTTTAATAAAACAAAAACTTCGTGTGTGTTCTCGACGATAGGGTGTGTGAGAGAGAAGTCGTAAGAGTAAGAGAAAACGAAACCAAGTTACAATACTTAAAATTGTATATTTACTATGTTTTTTATTTTTTAAAAAACTGATTTGACTCGTGCGGCGAGTGCGTGTTGAACAGCTTGACGGCAGAGGGATAGTGCAGAAAACGATTGGAAATTAAAATCAATTTTTAACTGAGACAATAATATAATGTATATTATTAGCTCCTTATGTTGCTGCTTTCTAGGACCTTGTAGAGAGTCCTTCACAAGCGGTCGATGCTTGTGCAAAAAACAGAAAAAAAGTGTGAAATAAAACAGAGGGCTGGCGGCGACGAAGAAGTAGAAGCATCTGTGTGAAACTCTATTACCTCTGCAAGTTTGTCAAAGCCGAGGCGACAATCAGAATTTCGTTTATGTATTGATACAACAAAGGCTCCAAGATGGCAAACGGTTGCAGCACTCTGAATTCTCTTAAACAATACAACAAGTGACGTATTTGCAGGCGACACACTGACTCCCGCACCCTCACCGTCGGGATGCTAAAATCTTTTACTTTGCGCGAGATCAATTCGCTATTTACAACGTTTAGGGTCTGATGTGACGTGGATGTAGAGTTGAGGTTTTTCCTTGAGTGGGATCTGCTGCCACCGCCGGTACCGTTTAGGCCGCTGTCATTGTCATCGTCGTCGCTCTCATCGGCTGAGTCTGTCGTGCTGTCCGAGTCCGGATTGCTGGTCGATGCGGCGGATGCTTTTGTACTGCTGCTCCTCTTTTGCTTCACCTTCGTTGGCCTTTCGGACGCTGCTCCACTGCCGGCTTTGACCTTTTTGCACCGCCGGCGTATTGCTTTTCCGGGATCCGCCACCAGCGAGAGATACTTCGGTATGACGTTCTGAAAGTCGCATGCATTGAATATCGTCAGATCATCGTTGTGGCCCACGTACGCATCGGAAACGTAACTAATCACGCCAGTGGGTGTGATTGTCAGAATGAACTTGTAATTCGAACAGTCTAGCTGTTCAACGCTCGGATACATGGTTGGCGGCTGTATATCCGTTTCGACGCACTCAATCAGCGATTGTACATAGGAGAGTTTCGATCGGAAGGCGATTGGTAGATTTTTATGACGATCATAATACTTTTTGCTCTCCGGCCATCGGATGAGGAATTTCATGTATCGTGCTAGCTTGACAACGGTACGCGTGAAAGTCTTCTGCACTTCGCTCTCGGTGAGCTCAAAGTATTCGGCCAGAAGCGTAAAGTCTTCATTTTGTCGCAGTTTCTTAAGGGTCAGATACAGATCGACTACCGGCACATTGGCTGAGGTGCAGACAACATTTTTTAAGATGCCCAGCCGGTCTGCCGTGACGCCCAAGTGCACCAGCGGATTCTTTTCAATCAGCTCGACTGTGACACTGCGAATGGTCTTCTTGGGGGGCTCGCGTTTTATGTAGATTGTTGGTCGCCGCACCGTTACACTTGGCGAGCTTGAGTTCAACTGCACACCGTTCGACTGAATAAAGGGTATGGCGAATGACTTTTCCGGGGTGGCAGCAAGCTTAAATGATGTATTTGCGTTGCCAGCGGCAATTATATTGCTGCCGTCTGAGGTTCGGATGATCTGTTTGTTTTTAGTGCTGAGTGTGATTCCACTGGTGGCATTCTGCTGAAAGCTGTATAGCTTGCCATCGATTGCGGTAAGCGGATTGCCACCGCTTGTGATAGTCTGTACAGATATTTGCTTGCCACCGATTTTAGCCGTTTTATAGGCAGGCTCTGCTGTTGGAAAAAAAAAATACTTTAGTAACTGTTGCAAGTGGGACAGGAAATTAAAAAAAAAACTTGCCAACTGCGGTGAGGCTGCTTCTCTTCATTGGCTTGGATCCAGGCTGAATTCGGTTGATAACAATTCCCCTGCCAATAGATCCTGCTTCAAGCTTTATAGCTGGCTTCTGGAAAAAAAGTATTCGGTGATATTTTTTTGTAAATTTTCTTATTTATAATAACAAAATAAGTTGGAATTTATGTCTAGTTAAAGTTAAAAAAGTAAAGTAAAGAACTAGCAAGTCTAGTAAAAAACTCTTTTCTTAAAGTGAACAAGCATAGTTTTTTTCGGCGAACCCTTACATCAATTCACAGCCAGTATGATTCTAAGCCTCTTGCCTTTTCAGCGACTATGGATGATTACTGAAATGTAAGAACAGCTCTTTAGAACGTGAAAGAACGCCTATTCAGTATTGGGAGGACGGATGAGGCACGAATTATCACATTTTTACAAAAGATCAAGAGTTCTTACTACCTCTGGGGAAATGTAGATAATTTTCTAGCTTTGGTCGTGCAATCTTTTTACACGACGCATATGAGCATTGCATTCGTTCCTGACTTGTAATATTTTTTTTTCTTTCGATTTTCTACAGAAGGGCAGACCTTGTAGAACCGAAAATACAACTCCTTTAAGCTAATCGCATCTTTGCGGCTCCAGTCATACCACGGGTTCTCCTTCGGTTTAAGACTTTCAAACCTGTTATGGATAAAAGGTTTTTTCCTAGAAGAAAAAATTTTTGTGACGGCAGCGTTGTCAACTGACCCGTTAAGAATCTCGAAAAAGATGTTAAGGCCGTAACAATTGGCTTTGTCATACCACGAGACAGTTACTCTTGGGGGTAATTTTTCTATTATGATGACTTCCAAAGTAGGAATTTGTCGATATGACACATTCCTGTTTATAAGGGTAGTCAGGGCCGTCAGGTTCGGTTGATATTAAAGGCTCAACCAAGTCTATGGCGTACTGCTTAACAATGAATAGCTAAACAGGGTTTGATGTTATGTATCAATACAGAGAGAAGTCCCATAAAATAAGTCTAGAATTATCTTCATTTGAAGATTTGGGCCACGCAATGTTGACAAAATTTCTTCAAACTTCGTTTTATGGAACGAAATTTCCTGGTGCAGGTAAAAATTACCAATCTGAATCGTCCTTCAACCTGCAAAGCCTATCACAACTGTAACGCTCTCACAGGTGACCACGGCTTATGCGAAAAAATAAAAAATATGAGAACATTACAAAACGAAGATGATGCCTTAAGACTGATCATCGAAAGTAAAAACTTTAAAGTTTGCATTCTTGCTTCTTCATAACCATAAGCAAGGAGAGGCTAGCTTGCGAATGAAGTACAAGAACGCGCAAGTATGTGCGATATTCAACACTCGGAAAACAGTTCATTGCTTGGCTCAGATGAATTGTTTGAAAAGCAAAGCTGCCGACGTCTATGGGATACCTGCCGAAAAAAAGTTAAACCATCTTTAAGAGCAGCTATTGAACTTAGTGAGTTTTCCGGGTGAATAGAAAAAGGATTGGACTAATCGTCAAGCTGCATTTTAGAAAGTGAGACTCACAGGATGAGAGCTGAGAAACATTTTTATGTTCCCTGTTGTTCTTCGAAGAGTTGCTCTTGCCTAAACAGTGATAATAAAGTATATTCTGGTCATTTCTCATGTCACGTTTACACACATAAAGTTTGCGGCGAAATCCGAGTTTCGAAGTGCGATTAGACAAGACTGCATCCTGGCACACACATTCTTGTCGTTGATGATAGGTAACGTTCTAAGTGTTGGCCCAACTCGAAGTGGGTGCCTAGATGCAAATTTAAATGCAACAGAACTACATGCTACATAAATGTATCCATCTGAGCAACGCGGACGACATGGACTTGTGTTTAATTCCTCAGAGAAGAATGAATCCTCATAACTTGTTAACAAATGTGGAGCAACAGATTCAGATAAGTTGAAAAATAATACCGATTCTTTTTAAGGATATTCCGGCCGAACCGTATTTCGAACACCTTTACCTGAGGACTGAACTAATAAGCGGTATGATATAACAACGTGATAATTTTATTCCTAGTCAATGCAATGTGGCCAAGGTTCAGGTCGATCGAGAAACACATTATAATTAGCACATCTTTGCCTAGAAATGTTTTTTAGGTGGACAACAACTATAATCTTCTCATAGGGTTTAATCCATTGAAGGACTTATTGAGGGTCGAATGCTGAACCTTGTCTAGCAAGTGCGTCGTTGCTTCTAACATTACTATGGCCAGGAACCCAGTGCAGTCTTTCATTTTGAATTTGAATTAACTTATTTCTTATTTATATTAACATAAAACAGTCAGAAGACCACAACAATTAAATACAAAAAGAAGAAAAGTAAGACATTCAGTATTTAAATAAGTATAAAAATAGAATTAAACGCCAACTAATTTTGTTTAAAAATACAATAATTATTTTAGAAAGGGTGCGGTGCCCCTTAAAAACTCAAAGCAAATTAAAATAGAATAAATACAAATTGATTAAAAAATATATTTAATCAAAACATTGAAATATGAGCTTCTATCGCAACATGATCGAAGTTAAAAAGCCACATCCTAACTCGTTTTAAAAACGTTCGAGGAACTATAACTTGATTGACTGAGATAGTTGATTAAAAAGCCGACAAGAAAAAACAGAATAAAAATTGCAAAGCAGTAGAACGGAAGTTGGGACAACGTAAAAAGTTAGAAAGATTTCCACGAAGATTATGATTGGATATTAAACGAAAATTAAGATTGTCTGACTTCATAAAGTATAATTTAATATAATTTATAATTTTAAAGAATAACTAAGCAAAACCGTTAGCAATTTAAAGCAATATAAGTGACGAACAGGAAGAATTTTAAGTCCACAGAATATGCAACTCTCCCACCAACAAGCAATTCCATATTGTAATTTCGAATGAGCGACCCGTGGCGTAATGGTTAGTGTGTGTGCTTACAACGCGGGAGGTCTGGGTTCGAATCCTACCATCGTTTTATGAACGAAAAAAAAGACTCGTTCTTTTTCACGGTCCCTTTGCATGTGAAGAAATTAACACACCCAGCATACATTGTTGAGAACTTGGCCCTAGTTCACCTCGAGCCTCTATTTATTTATTTTATATATAATTTAGAATCGAAAATGCCATAATAGATTATTTTTAATGGCTTTGTAGAGCAAACCTGGCGCAAGTAATAAAAGTGACGAAGGGTGCGTTGAAAATATTTTTTCAAAGCAACCGTGTGATTTGCAAAGCTCATCCTAGAATCGCGGAGTAAGCTCAAAGTATTCAAACTCATTTACTGTCTAAACCAGGAAACACTTATCACTGCAGGTAGATAATAAACAGAAAGAGAACGAATACGATGAGCAAAAACAATTGGTCAGAATAAACCTAGGACACTCAGGTGCGTGGAAGTAAACGTCGGCATCTATATCTTGTTAGAAGAACATTAACTCAGTTTTTGAGCTTATCACTAAATTGTGTTCAGCAAACCAGTGTTTTAATAGATTTAGATCCCAATTTATATACGAAATTAAGTCCAGGGGAGTGAGAAGGTCATAAGAAAAGCCGATATCAACGGCAAAGACAGTAGGTGAACCCCTGAAATTAGGAGAAAAGAGTGAGTTCATCTAGGCGCACCCCACAAGCGGACCATTAGGAATGCAGAGTAGAGTGGGAGGTTAGGTTAGGCTATGTTAGGTTGATGGATGCCCTTTTGACAATAGTTACGGCTTCACATAGACCAGCAGTTGGGTCCATTGTGTCCATTGGGAACCTTCTTAATACCTGGAATGAAAACAGAAATAGACCGCTGTTAGAAGCTCAGAGTTCCGCCCTCTTGGACCCATCCGGATTTGTATACAAATCTTAGGAGGTCCTTTAGATCGACATTATTTAGATCTTCGAACTCGTTGAAGAAGTAACTGCCGAGGGTACTACGCCTGATGCTGTTTAGGGCTGGGCATTCGCAGAGCAGGTGACGAACAGATTCAATTTCTTCAACGTCCCTGCAGCTTCTGCAGTAAGCGTTATGCGGTATGCCTAGCCGCTCAGCGTGTAGACCCACAGCGCAATGCCCCGTGAGTACTCGGATGTTCCTGCGGGCTAGTCCGATCAAAAATAGTGAACTCTTTTTGCTTACCGCTGGCCATAGCTCCCTTGTGTGTCTGCACGTATCAAGTTCTGTCCAACATAGGTTGGTTCTACTCAAGGATTCAGTTTCTATCCTACGTGCTATCGAACTCAGCGGGACTCTTATAGATTTGAGGGCTAGAGATGCATTCATTCCAGACCCAAATCTCGCAAGCTTGTCCGCTTCTTCGTGTCCCGATATATCGGTGTGACCTGGCACCCAACACACAGTTACAGTGTTGCCAAGTGATAACAGGGAGGTTTATGATCCATCACTTCAGATCATAACCTCAATGACAAGGAAGAAGTGAGTTAATGTAAACCAGAAACAAAATAGGTCCCAAAACAGAGCACTGGGGAACACACAAGTTAAAAAAAAATCGAAGCCGGTCCATATTTCATCTATCTTCACTCTTTGAGACCCTTTATAAGAGTCTTTATTAGACCCTTTATTAGAGAAGACATAAAAGAATCGAGCACGAAGCCACGGAATACAGCATTGTGCAGCATTCTCAAGAATTCGAGGTCAACCATGTCGATTGCTTTGGTAATGTCAATGAATAAGCCCGCCGTACATTTTTTGCTATCGAGTCTAATGTCACATTAACTGGGACAAAACTGTTAAAGTTCATCTTCCGTTAATTTACCCTCCAGGAAGCCATACTGAATTGGATAAAAAAACCTCGTTTTAGGTAAGGCTTTTCAAAAATTTTACTAAAACCGAAAAAGGTAAGACCGATTTCCACTGCAGAACCCATGCTATACAAATCACATCTACACACTTAAAATCAGCAGGAAATACCCCTTGAAACACACAACGATTAAACACATACGCCAGGACATCCACTATGTAACAAGGCATTTTTTTAAAGTACGAAACTAGATACACCATCCGCAAGAGGACGAATTAGGTAGGGTGCCAATAATTTCCTAGGCTGAAAAACAAAACTACAACTTTGCAAAAGTTCTGCATATCCACATATCGAAGGACAAGTGCGACAAATAAAATGGACCAGACTCGGTTTCGACCTACACCCCAACATTAGCAAAATAAGAATTGAAGGCATTAGTTATAGCCAGTTTGTCAGACTTGTCAGAACACTCAGATTTATTCAGTGCGCTGTTAACTGCTTGCCATTCATTACGTAAATTACCCTGAGCAAAACTGAACTGAGCACGAAAATAGCTATTACGACAAAAAGGAATTTCTTTCTTTAGTTCGACAAACAATTTCTTATGCCTTCTTTTCAGAACTCGCGATGTGTGGAACACTTTGTTCTTAGCCTGTTCTTACGATTAACTTTGTGAGCTAACAATTTTTTTTTTTTTTTGGAATACTAGGATGGACGGAGACTAAAACTCCAAAATCTTTCAAAGATACCAATACGCCCACTATAGCAGGTACATAATACCGAAGTAGCCGATATTGATTATGCCCGATTTCCACGTGCTAAAAAACCACCCATTTATGAGAGACACTATGAAACTGCCAGAACGCACTTCATAGTAGTAAATTTTCGCTCTCTCATAATACTTCTTGACTACAACTAAGTTAACTTAACAAGTAGTTTACGCTTCCATAGTGTTGATCGCATTGGATAGGTTGCTTTCCAGTGAATGCACCTACTAAGCCGTTCATTCATGCGGCTTCACCCTTCGTCGCTAGATCGAAGGGTCTTGTTCTTTGTAGTCGTCGCTCGTTGTTAACATCGTTAAGAGTCTCGTTTAGAGTACGGATCATTTCATTGTTGCAATGAACATGAAGGCGAGCATTTAGCTTTCGAGCGAAGTTTGTTACTTCTTCGCTCACGGTAGCTATTCCTAAATCTCTGTGAATATCACTATTCCTAATATACCATGGAGCATTCACAATTGCTCTTAGTGTCTTGTTTTGGAAAGTCTGCAACATGGACATGTTGCTCGGCTTGGTACAACCCCAAAGTTGTATACCGTATGTCCAGGACGGCTTTAACACCTGCCTGTACAAGAGCAGTTTGTTATATGTGCTTAATTTCGAAAATCTTCCGATAAGCCAATACATTTCCCTGAGCCTAATCTCGAGCTCGTCACGCTTCTTCTTTACGTGTGGTTTCCACCTAAGTTTAGCGTCCAGTGCAATCCCTAGATACTTCGCTTCATTTGCATAAGGTATTTGTGCAGAATTTATGAACAGAGGTAAATTGTTAACCCTTCTGTAAGTGAAATTCACATGCGTAGACTTGTTCTCGTTAAGAGCGATTCGCCAAGTCCAGACACAAATTCTGTCCAATGCTCGTTGGAGGCTTCTCGTTGATGACTCGACTGATTCATCTGTTGCCAGGATGGCCGTATCGTCCGCAAACGTGGCCACGACAGTCTCGTCATCTAGAGGTATGTCTCTTGTGTAGAGCAGGAACAGGGTCGGACCGAGGACGCTTCCCTGGGGTACGCCAGCCCGAATTTGCTTGAAACTCGAGTATTCACTACTACACCTAACACGAAAGAGTCTGCTTTCAAGATAATTTTCCAATATTTTAAACATGTCTTCCGGCAAGTTTTGCCGTAGCTTATATTTCAAGCCCTCGTGTCATACCTTGTCGAAGGCTTGCGATACGTCGAGGAAAGCACTTGAACATATTTTTTTCCCTTCTAAGGCTTTTTCAATTTCATGCGTTATTCTGTAAACTTGATCTATTGTGGAATGGTTAGGTCTGAAACCGAATTGATGATCCGGGATCAAGCGTCTTTCTGCAATTATTGGTTGTAATCGCTTCAGCAGAAGTTTCTCGAACACTTTCGATATTATCGGCAGAAGCGACCTATAAGATTTTTTATCATTTGCGCATTTCCCCGGTTTTGGAACCATAATGACTTCAGCAACTTTCCATTGTCTTGGAACGTATAGAAGTCTAAGAGAAGCGTTTATCATATAAAGTAGCTTGACTAATGCCTTTTTTGGTAGCTCTTTCAATATTTCGCCAGTGATCAGGTCGTAACCCGGGACCTTGTTATTTTTAAGTTTGCTAATTGTCTGTCGGAGTTCAATTAGCGAAACTTTTTTCATTCTAAAGCTATCAGGTTCCGCGTTGTTGTTTAGAACGTCAGCCAACGGCGGACCGTCGAAAGGCTTGAATGTTTCTTCTAAATGTTCATCAAACAAATTCGCTTTCTCTTTGTCTTCTCTTGCCCATTCGCCGTTAGCTTTTTTTATTGGTCCCGAGTGGATTATAGGTTTCTTGATAGACTTAACTGCTTTCCACAGTGAGTAGTTTGAGCTCCTATCCGCCGACAAGCCTTCAAGGTATTCAGTGGTCTCACGATTTTTAAGATCTTGCAACATTCCTTTCAGTTTGTTAGAGAGGTGGTTCAATAGGGTTTTGTCTGGATGGGCCCTCGTGCCTTGCCATCTCCTACGCGCTCTTCTCTTTTCACGAATCAATTCTTCGATTTCGAGCGGATATGTTTTACGTACATGCCCGTCGGTGCTTACTGCGTTCTTTTGGGACGAATTGTTGTTCCAAGCAGCGCTCTGAATTGCTTCAATGAATTTGTCAACTGCGGTTTCTAACTCGAAAGGAGTTTTCAATGGCACATTCAAGCCAACACCCTCCTTACAGTCCTTTCTGAAAGCGTCCCAGTTCATGTTTTTGCTAGCTAATCTAGGAGCTCTTTCTATTTTCGCCAGTCTTCCACCCATCTTCAAGATAACTCCTGAGTGGTCTGAGCAAAGATCATAACACTCTTCGATTCGCGTAAGGTATATGGGGTACCCTTTAGCGATGAAAAAATCGACAAGGTCAGGCTTTTTATTCCTATCGGTTGGCCAATATGTTGGCTTACCCGTGGAGAAAAAGTCCACCCCACGCTTCATACTATTTTTGTACAGTAATCTGCCTCTTGTTGAATTGCATCGTGAGCCCCAAAAAGTATGCTTCGCGTTAAAGTCACCCCCAATGATAAAATTGGACCCAATGAAGTCATACATACGATCAAGATCGTCTTCCACCAGTCTGTATCCTGGCGGGAAATAACAAGATGCAATGTTATAATCTAAGCAGTCAATTTTTACAGAAACTGAACTGATCTGCATAGAGTCTAGCTCAACTTCTGTGTTCTTGAAGTGCTTTATGCAGTTCTTAATGTAGAGGGAGGATCCTCCTCTCGAATTTTGCGAAGGGTGATGTGCATGACAGTCATTGTAACCCTTAAGTTTTGGTCCAGACCCGTTTTTAAGGTGAGTTTCAGTAATCACGCAAATATCAATATTGTTTTTCCGTAGAAATACTTCTAGTTCGTTTATTTTATTCAGAAGGCCATTTACATTCCATGTTAGTATTTTAAATAACTGTTTCATATTCATGTTCTCTTGTAATTTTTTCGAGGCTTAAACTCGAGCTTGCTCAGTTTGTCAAATATAACTTTGTTGATTTTAGTCTGATCCTCAAGTTTCTCCAAGATTACAGCGAGGATCTGAGACACTGCATCTGTTGTGGGCGATCTTGCCTTGCTTTCGTTTGCCGCAACCTGTGCGTATGATTTCGGTGCGACCAGTGGTGGTTTCTCCGCTGCACTTGAACTGGCGCCGCTCTTTTGTGGAGCTTTTACGCCTTTTGTCGACGCCTCCTTCGAGCTAACAAATGATATAGATATTCAAGATTTAAGTCTTTTGATGCGAGCGTGAGCCAGGGTCAAAAATCTGCTTTCTCAAAATTCTGACTTAAGTAATAAAACTCTACTAATTCTGCTTTTTAGAGAAATTTTTGACTTTTAAGTATATCAGAGGTAAAAAAAAAGAAACAAACAGGGGGCTTTCCCTTACTCTTTCGTTAACGCTGAGTTCCAGAGACAACCTTCAAAACGCTGTCGCCTATAGAAGCATTGATTGCTCTATTATTATGCACATTAACAATCAGGTTAACCAGAGCTTGGTCAACGTAAAGATGCCCTAGATTTCGTTTAATTCAACGCCCCTACCTTAGAAATTCGGGCTGATGACATCGTCTTATGGTCGATTCGATTACTAATCTGGTTGTCATTAGATCCACATTCGCAACATCTTTCCTAGAGCCTTTCGCATAAAGAATTATAGGCTAATGAGCCTGAAGTCTTTGACAGCCGTGTGGTAGACTTAACATCTCCAATGTTTTCTTATGTCTTGTTTTTCACCAGACTAGGCATAATTAATTTGTAGACAGCGGCTAAATATTTGCGGCCACCTTCGTGGGGGGGACAAACCTGGGAATATTGTTTCTTTTAGAGGAAGAACTGGCTTCTGGTCAATGTCATTTAACAACTTGTAATGTATGTATACTGTAAAACTAGAAGACCAGTAAGTGTGATCATAATGGAGTTACACGCTTCGCACATGGTGATGAAGTTCCTGTCTTTGCTAAGTGTAAAAAAAACTATGCATTAAACCTACAACACTTCAGCAAGTGGTGTTTGAATCTAACTTGTGGGACAAAAGAAAACTAAAGATGGCTTCATCTCAGGTGTCGTGCCCAAGTGCAAGATGCTCGGGACCAGCTACATCAAAATATACATCAAATTTTGCCTTTTAAGCCAACGTAGCGCGGATGCCTCATAGTTTAATCTAGACAACAGGAAGGTGTGTGCCAAAATCAAGGGGAAGTCTGCAAAATCCGAGACGAAGTCCCTCCGTGAGTTGGCTAAAAATGTTTCATTCATTTTATTTGACGCAACAAGCTTTCTTAGAAAAACCAGAAACAACTCGTTTTTCTATTTTTCCTGCTGTTTTTCACTTACACCTCTCATCAAGGACATCTGAGGCTTGTTTCGAACAAAAACGTGAAGTCATTTTGTTCTACTTTTAGATGGTATGGGCGCGCTAGATAATGCCTTAATAGTTGCTTCTGTTGACTACTCTTTTTTCAAATGTTCTCATATAAAAACCAAAAAACTAAATTCATTCCAATGGGCTATCCTTGCAGCAAAAATGCTAGTTTGGTGTATTAGATTGTTTAATCTCTGTTCTCATTCGTTTTAAGGATAGAATTTTAAGATCGAAGAGCATATTTCTTACCTATTTTTAAGACACAAAATATTAAGTGGGCTCCTTGAACTTGAACTTTGTAACTATTTTTTATTCATTCCCAAAGTAAAAAAGAGAACGTTTTCTATAAACCTTGATCACAATGATACTTATGCAAAAATAATCAATAATCTACATTTTAACAAGCCTTTCAGAACAGAAATCCTTGAGTTTCCCAAAAACCAACGTGTGAAAATTCCCGCTTTTTTACTCGCAACACAAGTGTACTTGAACCCATGAAACTCTGCCCCATTTCGTAGAACATTCACAGGGAATGCGATGTAATCTATAAAAAATCCTTATCTATTATATGCGTGCATATACCTATGATTATAGTTTCTTAAAAAAAAAATCACTTTTTGGAGATTTTTCCCACACTTTGCGTTGAGATTAGCCACGGGGCATGGGTGGGTATTGTCTGCATCTGCACCTTAATTCCATGACTTGTCCTTGATTTCCGACATGATTAAATTTTGTATAAAAATCAGATTACATTTGCATTACAACAATATCACTGTGTTTTGAGAATAAATTAAAAATTAAACCAATCTAGTTACATTTTGAAGTAGTCGTGTTTCTTCTCTGTGCGACTCGTTGTCGTCTCACATCACGATAAATTCAATATTTATTCCAACTGTGTGATTTTATCGTTCTTCGATAAACTGTGTTTGAAATTGTTCAATTTTAATTCATGCACTAATGGAAATTGATACTTTTTGATTGAATTTTAAAGTTAATTCGAGCAACAAACTGGTGAAACGTAACGCGTTGACATTTTCGAAGACTTCTGCCATTTTTTAATGGGTAAAAAAAATTCCCTGAAGAAAAAAGAAATGGACGTCAATGGGAAATTTTTGCGTCTTGTCAAATTTCCTGCAGTGTGGAAATTGAAAGGCAGTGTTGCCAAAAGGAGAGAAATATGACTTAATTCATTTGAGTTTAAAACGTAATTAATTAGAATTTTACTGTAATACTCCCTAAACTAAAATTAATTGTATTAGATTAACTTGAAAGCTGTTCAAATGAACAATAATAGCAGCCCAAAATATTATATTAAAAATTTGTTTTTAGTGAATCTTCAGGACCGAGCAAAGGAAATGCAACCGCCAATAATGGTATCACAATCCTTAATGGTGTTCTACGCGACTTTATGCCAATTATGAAGGGCAACTATAAAAGACGAGCTGAAAAACGTGCTAGTTGCCGCCAAAATGGTAAAAATCATGTGGAAACATGCGTGTTTGATTGAAGATTTTGGAAACTTATTGAAAAACTGCCAAAAAAATAGAACACGGTCATCTTTTCTTTTTTTGTTTTGTATAACTTTTTTGCACCTTTAAAAATGAAGTGTTACACCAACATAGCTCACTAGTTTCTTTTATACATAAGATTGTATATTTCCTTCAAGTAAAAGCGGCATATAAGTATTTTTTTTATGCAAGCGGAGATTAATTGAGGAAATAACGTCGAAGACAGACTTCCATTGAGTTTTTAGAGCCACTATTGAATTTAATGGGGTTACATTTCAACGAGTCACATGAAAATTTGATCTCATTAAATAAATGCAAAAAAATATATATTTCTTTACAACTTGTTTGCTTCTGCCAAAGTTTCGGACTTTGGTGTCAGAAATCTTTTAAAGAAACAGCAAGTTATAGTGGATTACATCAAGTTTCATTAATTACATTAAATTGTTTCGTTTAAAACAGAAGTATCGAGCGAAATTCGATAAAGATGTCTATGAAGAGAAACGACATTGACAAATACTGTCAAAACGCGGTTTATGTCTATGAAGAGAAACGACATTGACAAGTACTGTCAAAACCAAACATATAAATTTAATTTCCTAGGAAGAAACATTTTGTTTTACTGTCTCCACCGGTTGTAAAACTGCGATTAGTGGAAGACGAATAAAAATAAATTTTAGTTATTCCACTGAACAAAAATAAGTTTAAAATGACACGAGCACTCATTTGCTGTCACTTTGTCACTCGAAAGAGTGTCAAACACATTTCCTAGAAGCAAAAAAAAAAAATTCCGAAAATCTCGCGATTTTTACATTAGTAGAATATTCATATGGTTCCGATTAGGGTGCCGTGACGTAGTAGTCAGTGTGTGCCTACTACGCCGGAGATTCGAGTTCAAATCCTCTGCTACCTAAATAGACTCGTTCTTTTTTAACGGTCTCCACCTCCGCGAGAGCCTGACAAACACTCCGAGAATAACATTTGGCTCGAAAGACTAGAAAATTTCAGAACACAGCGAGCGAGGTTGTCAAACGCACGGAAAAGTAAAAAATCATTTTTTTTGAAAAAAGGCATAATGGAATAAAAAGTTTAGAATCCAAAGCGAATTCCTTTGTTACGTTTGTTATCGCATGTGCGCATGATGTCAGACAGTCAACAGATATTAAGTGCAAAAAGGAACAAATTCACAATGTGTCAGAGGCACAAGAAGTCAAAAGACAAAGCGTATAGGATCGAGTTAAGTCCAGTAAACAAATACTTTCTTAGAACGATCCGCATTCATGCGTTTACACCTCCCTTTCATTAGTGTCTCACTAAAATACAGTACAAGTGTCTCTAAATAATGCCGCCAGATGTAGACACTTTATATACGAAAACTTTAACACGCCACACAACTCGAAAATTCCAGTAGACGTCAAACTAATGCTGAGTTTCCACTTGTCGATTTGCAATTGACAAACTACGTATTTTTCGGTTATATTGAGAAATTGGCAAGTGGAAATAGAGTGTCTTTGAATTGACAAATGATTTGGCTTACGCTATGCCAATTGTGTCTTTAAAAAGTGTTTCTTAAAAAAATATTCAAGCAAATTAATAAAAAATTGTTTTCATGTAAATCAAAAAAACGAACATTTTGCTTGTTTGGCTTCTCTACAATGCATTGACAGAAGTAGTATCTGTCATAAATATGTTTTATTTTTGGATTCTTATACCATGTTTCCACCGGGCGCTAATCCGCGATTAATATAAATCTTCATTAAATCCTCTACAAACCGGGCACTAACCGCGATTAATTTAAATCTTTATTAAATCCTTTACAAATCACGCGATTTATCATACAAATTTAAGTGCTCCCGGTCAGCGATTATAAATAAATCCTCTCATTAATCTCATTCATCCTTTTCACGAATCACTTTCAACCATTTTCGAACACCTTTTTCAGTTTGAGAGTTAAAAAAGGACACTAAAACTGTCCACATATGATAGATCTGTCGAAATAACGATTTCTATTGGGATGTTTGCAACGGAAATCTTTTTTCGCTCATGGAAAATGAAAACGCCGCTCTTATGGGAGACAAAATGACAGAAAAAGAGTGTTCATGTCAAATTAATCCTGTATTTGTCTGAACAGGTTTGGGATATATTTTTAATCATCTCCCTCTAATCCTCGTAATATTTCCGGTGGGAACATATGGCCATATAGCTTTTATTCTTCTTTTTAAAGAGGATAAAAGGCAAATATCTTTTGTAAATATGTAAAATTTTCGAACTTGATTGACAAATGTGCTGACAACTAGTTGTCAATGAAATTTTGGCATATTTGACGTACCTTAGAAGAAAAATTCAGAGAATTTGTTTCTTCTTACGTCAAATATGCCAAAATGGCATGCAATCTAATCTTAGCTTTATATTTTCTATAAACTTAAAACAGTCTATACGGAAATTGGTGACAGCGATGTAACGTACGTCAGGTAAGGCATCATGTGGAGAAAAGTTGCGTTTCATATAATACGACACTTCAATGCATATTCACAAATGTTATCAGGCCAGTACTGTGTAAAATACTGTACTGGAAACTATTTCTTTGCGATGCCCTGCACTCAATTGTTCCAGTTTACTGCTGCGATAATATTCAAATTTTAATGCGACTCATGCTTTTCATATAAAAATTTAGTTTTTCAAATGTTTAGGTTAAGAAAACTCTTTTGGCAACTCATCAAGGTACAAAAATATCCCCTACTAGCATCTCCACTCCGCCTAGTGGTGTTGTTGGCAACTAGAGGCAAGAAAAAAAAATGACACCAACGCCAAATGAGGACAAACACCAAATAAAAATACGTCATAAATGTATGAAGATGACTTTTCCCACCATAAATTCTGTTACTGCTATTTGATTGGCATTTGTTTTCGAAAACAAATCAAAAAATATGTCTCGACATGCAATGTCCGTTTGAATTCTGTCCATAGGAATAGAGAAAATTACCTTTGCGGTGGCGCCTGGTGACTGAATTTTAGATGTTTTCATCAGGATCCCGTCCTGGGGCTGCGTTTTCTTGTATTTTATCAGAGTCAGCGCCATCGTCCCAGACAATTTTGGTCACTGGCTCAAGAGCGTTCCTGAAAAACGTTCTTGGGTCTTGTTGATTGGCAAGGAAATTAGCCCACGATTTGTTTATCGTTCATTGGATGACGCGTAAACACCAAAAATGCGTTTTTTGACAATAATCTGGTTGTTAGGTAATAAAGAAATTAAATTGGTGCACGGAACTGTTGCAATGGCGGACTTTTGCAAATTGAGTGAATAAAATCCCAAGTAGCTGGGAAAAGGAAAATTATTTTTACTATTCACCACGGATGGTGCTGCCAGGTGTAGTGGATTATGGAGTATGCAAGGTGAAATTAATGTCGTCCTATACCATGTCTCCACCGAGCACTAATCGTCGATTAATATAAATCTTTATTAAATCCACTACAAATCACGCGATTTACTATACAAATTTAAATTCTCTCGGCAAGCGATTAAAAATAAATCCTCTCATAAATCCCATTAACACTATTCACAAACCTATTTTCTGCACCTTTGTAACAGCATGAGAATCAAAAAATGAAACTGAAACTGTCCCTGTGCGACAGATCTGTCACAAGTACGTTTTCTATTGTGATTTTTACTGAGGATATCGTTTTTCGCTCCTGGGACATTTCACATCGCCAATCTCTTTTGAGAGCCAAAATGACAGAAACAGAGCTTTCGTGTCAAATTAATCCTATATTTGTCCGATGGAGCCACTTTGGGATTTATTTTAATCGTCTCCCGCTAATGTTCTTTAAATTATCGGTGGAGACATAGTAGTACATTGGTTTTTTGACCAGATTTGATGATTTATCAGATTGCTGTGGTGAAAAAAAAACGCTTCTTTCGAATGCGGGCGGACCCCCTTACAGAAATAAATTTTACTTTTACTGTGTTTCCACTGGACACTTCATAGAGCTTTTTGCCAAAATGTCATTTTTCGTCACTTGGTATGGAAACAAACTTCTATATCTCGTTCGCGCACAGGCCTACCCTTTGCATTTGCAACCTTTTCTCATGGCTTTCATATCAAGTGAACAGATTTCGCCAAAGGTTGGAACGATTCGTGCGAGCTATATAGTTACGCGAAAAAACTCTATATGCGAATAATATAAATCTTCAACTAACATTCTGCAAATCTCGAGGTATACCATATAATAAATTTTAATAATCTCGACAAGAGATTTTAAACAAATCTCCTTGTAAATCTCAATCACCCTTTTAACACACCTATAAAATCTCTTTTTTAAGCCTTTTCGCACACCTTTTTAGTAATGCATAAGGCAGCTTAAACTGCCCACGTATGGCAGATCTGTCACAAAAATGTTTTCTATTGGGATTTTTACAAAGAAATTGTTTTTTCGCTTCTGGAATATGCCATCGTGACTCTACTTTAAGAGCCAAAATCACAACTAAAGGCTTCTTCAAAATCACTTACCAAAACAAAATCGTCTGCATATTGACCACCTGCGGGACTTCGGTTGACGTTTTAATTGGCTGCATCTATTTTTCGTGAAGAAAGTAATTCAGAACATTTAGAAACACGGCAACAACATCAAAAATCATTTATTTATTATCTAACGCGTAGAAAACGTGTCAAAATATAAATGAAAGGATTTTGTCTTAACTGGTGGTCGGTCAGTAGTGGTTGTGAAAAATACTTTGCAATACCTACAACAAGTATAGGTACATATGCGTATAAGCTAACAGAAGATTTCAAACTTTGCGTTCTTTACACAAGGATTTTGAAACTCGAAGGAAATGTCTTAGAATCAAAAACGAGGTTTTGAAATCCGAAAAATGTATAGGAAATCGCTTTATTTTGAAATATTTTGAACATTTTCCCAAAATCTCGGATTAGGATGCGGTTTGTAAAGGGTATTAAGAAGATTTAAAAGGATGTTTAAAGGCTTGTGTACACAGTGGCCCGAAAAACAGTTATCACATTTTGTCGGCCCCTCTTATATTTATTTACATGGCAGCCATCCACATGGACAATTTTAGTCCTTGGAGTTATGTGGATTCGAAATAGATCTACTCGAAATAGAATCCCGCACACAGATTTCTGTTTTCCAATTCCTTATTCCAGTTACTTAGATGGAGATAGGACCTTCCAGGAACCTTTCTGAAGATCCGACGAGCTCTTATGGTCAGTTTTTCAGTGCAGAGCTAAGGCCGAATTAAATAAAGTTTATACCCTGTAAAAAAACAAATCCGGACTCCCCAGAGACGCTTTTCAGTGCAGAGCTAGCTCCGTCAATAGAGTTATTTAAAACGATGACTCTCGAAATCATTGACATAAAAAAATTAAATTCTCCAGATTCTGCTGAAATGTTATTTTTCACAACAATACGCATTGCAACAACTGTCATTTTACTTTAAAAAAAAAGAACAGGCACAGAAGTTCAAACTGTGCTTCCTGGGTTATTCCACAAAACTCGCCGAATTATGTTTTGCTTGAGTCGATTGCGTCACATCTGGTCACGTCGATGTACTCATTTGACAGCTCAGTTAAATGCACACGTTTTTAAAGGTAGTGCCGTAGGTAACGCACTTCTTTTATAGGCTGCTTCGGCTTCCTATAAGAACTTAGTTGTTAGGCCTCTGAATCCGTTGCTCATCGTCTTGTTGAAGTACAATTTCACAACTGAGTTTGATTCACGCTTTCATATGGGCAGTAGCCCATAGAAGAAGTCAGTGACGTACGTCGCTTTCCATAAGAACGTAGGTTTCACTGAGTTGTCAGTTGTGTACTTCGACGTGATGGACGCAACACATTCGTTGGACTGAAGGCTCTAGTGGTATGCTCGACGTGACGGATGAAATTGGCTTATGAACAGGGCAAACCCTTTTAGCCGAAGTTAGCCCCGGACTAAATTTCTGGAGTTAATTTGAGCTAAACTCCGATCGATGATTTAGCCCTGATAAGCTATCTGTTAAAGGTCTCGAGGTTTAGTTCTCTGCGTCGTAGTTTCTACGGAGAAAGCGTTCCTCTGTGTAATGATGACTGCTGCACTTCACTTTTACCACTACTGACACTAAACAGAGCATGATCCATGCAATCGCCAGGCCTGCCACTTTTGACCAACTTGTGCTGCTTGCCACGACCCAAGACCATTGTTTCAGGGATCGTGGTTTGCGTACATATTAAAAGCATTATTGTGGCATGTGGTCGCTGCATCATAATCTAATTTTTTGTCTTTAATGATGGCTTGGGGCAATTCTATGGCTGTTGCTTTGAGCGCAAGTGTGATAGCAATCGACTTTTTTTGCTTGCCCCAATTGCTTGTCATCGCGGCAGCTTCAAATTGCCTTACATAAGTCCGCCATGACGTTAAGGCTGACAGGATTTCTTTTCATCATGGGTCGCTGATTCTATATTCCCGAACCTTCTAGTTCGCTCTTGCAGAACGAATTCTAGAACCATATGTTCGCAGGCACTGCTGTTCCTTTCTTTCAACTTGGCTTTCACAATTCTTTTTCTCATTGAGTCGAACATTCAGATTGTCGAACTTGTTTTCCAAAACTTTTTTTTTGTTTTTATAGTTTTCTTATATAAACTCTTTGTAGCTTCTTGAAATGAAGCATTTTGTCGGGAGTACTTAATATTAATGTGTCGTCTTGCTCTTTTTCTATACTATCAAACAACAGGATAACGGGGTTTTCAACTTCCTCGGTAACAGAGTCCTCCAGAAGAAGCCGGAGCAATTATTCCCTTTCAACTCCGAAGTCTAGCGGTTTCGTTTACCCAAATTAAAAATTTCAATTCTTCAAAAAGCCAGCTGGGAGGAATGATAAGCTTCATTCGATCAAAGCCCTAGTGCGCTATACGGTGCCACAGTGCGCTATTTTTTCCTAGTTCTGGGTTCGATGAAACTAAGACAACAAACAAATCCCTTCTTGCACTTTATTCCATGACAGCACTGTGGCGCACCGTGACGTTTCAGTTGTTTGTCAATGAAAGTAAACAATTTCAGCGATGCAAATACAAGTTTTATTTTCTTTTATTTTGTGTTTGTTCACAATTCTTTTATTTTAGGTAGATTTTTACTATGGAAAAAATTACAACTTTGGATTCAGCAAAAGAAGTCTCAGTTAGTTTTGCGAAAGACAGCAGTTGCGTGCACTTTTGCTTTCAATGAACAGTGTTTTTTCAGGGTTGCACTGAATTTTTGACAATCGGCTGATCGCACTGAAAAGCGCGAGTGCCCTTTTAGGGCTTACTGGGGCTAGTTTCATCGAATGAACCTAAAGTTCGGTGGGTGAGTTCTGTTATGCTTTCAGCCCAATGAATACGTTGCGGGCTGAGTTGTCAGTTGTCACTTTGAAGTACACAACTGACAACTCAGTGAAATTCGCACGTTCTTATGGGAAGCGACGTACTTGACGAAGTTCTTCTATGGGCCACTTCCCATAAGACCGTGTGTATTTAACTCAGTTGTCAGTTGTGTACTTCAACGTGACGGTCGCAACAAATTCATTGGGCTGAAGGGAAGCGACCAACGTCACGCACTTCTTCTATGGGCTGCCGCTGGATCTCATAACAAAGTGTGACTTAACTTAGATGTCAGTTGTGTACTTCAACGTGACGGATGCAACGGATTCATTGGGTTGAAGGCTTTACTCCTGAACCCTGCTGAATGTCTGTTCTCGCTTTCAGGTGATAACACAATGCATCCCCTGAAATCGTCACTTTTTGTAGTCACAATAAATTATGAAGAAGGAAAGATAATCGGGTGTGTTATACTCTGCCGCCGGCCGTCACGGAAAAGTTTTTAATTAAGGTCCGTGTGACTACCATTGATCAGGTATAATGAGATAGTCATCTTCGCTGGGGTGCCTCTTTTTGCCCCCAAACTCGTTTTCGGCTCTCTAGGGAAAATGCTTCCAGCTATCATGATTGTGTTAGTGGGTTGCAATGCTACTTTATGGGGTTGAAAAAAAAAATCACTAAACAGTCAACCAAGCTGGAAGCAGGATTTGTGCCTCCAAGGCCAAAATGAGTGCGCTTGGTGCAGCTAATTTTGGGTTTTGAGTGCGTTTCAGGCTACTTATTTTAGATATCGACTGCGTTTCAGGTCATCATATCGAGGATCGATTCGTGGCAATCGTTCGGAGTTTTTATTCAGATTTCCGAGCAGACAAGTTCACTTTTCCGAATCTCGTGCAAGAAAGTTTGATTTTTCCTTTCAAATAAGAGTTTATTTATTATTTTTTTAATGCTGCATTGTTCGCTTTCATGGAAAAGAAAGAAATGAATAAATTGATTGCGAAAAACGATGAAATCTTTGTTTGTGGAAACTCTATTGATATTTATCATTACTATTGGGAATAACTTCAGTGTTTTTTGGAATACCAGTGGAACCCTAGGTAAGACTTACGTGGAACTTAAGACTTGTGTGAACTTTGTAGGCTTTGTTTGATTGAAAAAATGTTTAAATAGTTTTGAAATAAAAATTCTAGAAAATACTTAATATATTTTATTATTATATTTTTGTTGAAAATTCATGTATTTTTTTTTGTGTTTGATTTTGCTTTGATGTTAAGAAGTGATTAAACTTATAAGAAAAGTTTGAGTCTATTTTGAAAAGTCTGCGTAATATAAATTTGTCTTTAATCAACTCCTAACTAACTGTAAATGCTCACAGCATTTGTACATTCTTTCAAACGATGTGAAATACTTCGCCGGGTTCGTCCAATGAATGCCGATGACAGCTAAAAGGCACAGCATATACAATACTGGTGTCTAGAATTGGAACCGATCTTTGGGTGAATGTTAGTCTTGCTTAAAAGATCACCTTTCTGGTGGTAAGATCTGTTTCACTCTGTATTGCTCAAAAATACTAGTGACTTTGTCAGTGACGCCTTAAATATACTGGTAAGAAATTTACAGTCTTTTAAATTCTTGTAAAAGATATATTTAAATAAAGACCTAGGACCATCTGAGAGAAATACAGAAGAACGGATAGCTCGTCTGTTGATAAGCTTGAATACACTTTGAACCAATGAAATAAAATTTAAGGCTTCGTAAATCCATGTTGTCACAAGGAACAGAACGGGAAAAAAATACAGATTTTCAGATGATGTCAAAGAAATCAAATATAATGGATTATATGTCAAAATTTCAAACTATTGGAAGAGCTTATAATATACAAAATCTCTTGCTTTAAAATTTTCTTTTGTAAAGTTTAAGAACCTTTTTAAATTTGTACCTACCGAAGTTATTTGAATTTACATAATGAAATAAAAATACATTTTCAAATAAATCATTTGACTTGATTTCAATCATGCCATCAATTTTATTTGCAATAATTCGCAAATAGCTAAATAAAATTTTTATTTGAATAACATTTTATTAACAAACAATTCCTGCTATTCAAATAAAAATTATTCATGTGTGATTGAAACTTTTTTTAAAAATCAAACTGAAATACATTTTTCTCAATTTTGTGTGCAATCGCGAAAAATTTCTTTTTTGGTAATGAAACAAATTACAGATCCTATCACCAAAAATGAAATTTTTCGCGATTGCACACAAAATTGAGAAAAATAAAATGTGAATAAAAACGTTATCCGTATCTAGACCCTACGTTTGTTCCTTTTATTTCTTGTCGACTTGAGACGTCAATTTATTCATTTGGATTACTATTTATAATTGGATAAATGAACTAGTAATAATTAAAACGAACTATTGAAACTATTCATGAAATCATTCGGAAAAAAATAAAAAATTGAGCGAAAAAACTCTTTATTCTAAACATTGATCTAAAAGCTAACAGAGTATTGTTTAAATGTGCCTGTTTATTTATAAAAAAAAACTGTTTTCAAAATGTGTTTCGGACTACTGGAAAATTTATCAAATTCTTTTTGCAACTAATTTTTATAAGAAGTTTAGACCAGAAAGTCTCTATCAGAAATTTTTTTTATAAGAAAACGCATTAATTAATAAAATTTATGCACACAATCAAATAGCTTGATTGTTTATTTTAAAGAAAAAATTAGCAAAAAGGAAAAAAACTCCCAACAGCAAAGATTTCCACCTCCTATTTCTACCTATGGACTGAACTCAGCAAACCAGAATCAGATGTCTTTTGACATTTTTGTAATCAAAACAAATTCGATTTTCAGTTGACCCGATGTGCATGGCAAAAATTTATTCCTAATGGGCACTCGCTTGGGCGGCAGATTTTTCCTTTACTAAGAAGATAATAATTATTTGTAAAACAAAATAAACCAAAAAAGAATGGAGACTGCTTACTTTGTTTATATTTTTTGAATGACTGAGACGGCAGATTATCTCAGCTTCCGCCATTTTTAAATGGATTCATTGAACATCTCCATTGCTCACTTCACATGCATTCACAGACAGGGTCAAGAGAGAGATCCCGTTACTTTTTTTTTGCGGGTGTTTCAGGCAAGGGGATTGCAAGTTGCCTATCTCTTATATCTGATCAGTGGTGACTACACTATACCGTAAGACCACAATGCCCGTAGAGGTGGTATGTAGCAGTAGTACGTAGTACAGCCGCGGAGCCATGTGGCGTAGTACGGAAAAAAATTGAACACAATGGTGTAGCGCGGCTATGTCGAACATAAATGACCGATACTCTGAGTTAATTTGAGCTAGATTTAATATTTTTGTACAACGGATAACACGTTTTCCATATAATTTTTTTAGATTTAACCATCTCAATAAACTTTTCGACGTAATTTTCCTCCATTGCTTACTTTACTTGTATTGAACTGTCCACCGTGTACGAGAGTAAAAAGTTGGCCAACTCCTACTACCGCCACAGCTACGCGCTACCGCCAGAGACACACATTGTGTGCGCAATACACTGAATACATGTGTTTTAACTTTTGACCGCTACTACTACCGCTACAGCTACATCACTGTGGTTCTACGGAGGGTCAGGAAAGCGTCCTAAGTTCTTTGCTTTTAATTGCGTTTCCTCATTATCTCCTTAAACAAAATACACGGGCTCCCAATCCCAAGGGTTTCAGTCAGTCATTTTTACTGACCATGCAGACGTTATAAGTGTCCACCCTATACGCCCCTTCATGTAGGGTTTGCTGGTAGATGTTTTTAAGGAGCGATTATCGTGTTAGTTCAACATCAGACCACTAGCTCCATTCCATTAGGCCATTCTCCGATTCAATCAGGTCTATTTTTAACATCTATATGCAATCATAATCATAAAAATTCTCACTGAGAAAAGAGGATTATGCTCTAAACTTTAAACAATCCATCACAGATATTCTTAGTCAATGTCATATTTTTAAACACCACTAAAAAATGCATCCCGTCTTACATTAAAATCAATGCTGTTCCCCTGTTCTTCTTCGAAATCACAGACCTAGAGAAGCAGCTTGACAACTGTTAAAATCCACAAATCATCAATATAATTATTGATGCTATCGACAGACTTCAGACAAGTATACCACAATTTTACCTCACAACTTGCAGTCACATTATTTATTAATCTTATTAAACGTATGTCTCTGGATGTCGTTACTGTTGGAAGTGATCCTCTACCAAAGTCTTGCCCTGCTGTTTTATGCCTCCATGAAATCTGTAACTCTACGTGACGTGCAATGGTCAACTCAGATTGCCCTCATGAATTTCAAATTCAACTGTGTGACATGATTGATTTTTCATTGCGAATTGAAGAAAATTTATTGGTTTCTTTGAGCTTTAGCGCATTTAAAGTGCATCAGAAAACGTCTATCAGCCAGATCCAAGTGACGGGCCTAGGTTGTTCATATTAATAAATGTCTGGGAAGTTAAGGCTTTTCGACTTAATAATGTCATTAATTTTAACTACTTCTTTGTAGCTTGGTAAGATCTAGCTTCAAGCTTTTCAGTTTATGACAGTTCTAAGCAAGCATATCTTCTTAAAAAATTGGGTGCTTATCACCCTTAAAAATTAGGGTAAAGCTGCCTTCAAAGGGGAAGATCATTCACATTTATGTTAACTTAATTATGCCAAAACGAAAACTCAATTGTCAGCTATGCTTCAATAAATTTCGAATGAGAACACAATTTTTTGCTGTGCGCAGGCATACAGCCCAGCATAAAGTATACCCGCACCATGGAACAGGGTATAAAAAGTGAAATACCTGCCTTACATGCAGGTGTGGCATGTAAGACAACATATTTTAAAAAGTTATAATTTACCTGGCTGTCCACTCAACTGACAGATTGTCATTGTCAGTGAATTATTTTGATTGCTGGAATTTGGCGCTCGTTAGTTGGGCTCATTAATGACGGGAATTCGAAAAGGAATTATTATTTCCCTGGTTTCACTTCACCAGGTTTCACTGGCACTCCATGACAGAGTGCTCTGTCATATTATGTATTAAGACTGCATGTTAATGCATAGCATAAGCCATTATATAGATATTTATGCACCACATTCTACAAAAATCTAATTGTTGACTTAACGAGACTATTTCTTGACCTGGATTGGTAAAAGTGTCTCTTTTTAACTAAAACATGAAGTAATGCAACACAAAACTTTCAAGATCATGGGTGGTAAGCAAAAGACTTTCTAACCACATGAATAAGGGCTTACAAATTCAAGCTCTAAAATATCACCGATTCTTTGGTAGTTCATCTTTTCTCCCAAAGTCGAGATTTGGATAAAGGATTGAAGTTTGTATCCGATAAAACGAGGTGTAAATTCATTAAGAGAAACGGAGATGTTGTGGCAGTGGGAGAGCGTGAAACGCAGTTATTTAGGATGTGTTTTCAGATTCAAGTCTCTAATGGGCCGATTTGGCAACTACCAAAGCTTTGCCATTAAAGGTATGGCATGAAAGACTCGCTCATCAGAATTTAAGAAAGATACGTGGTCATCTGAAAGAAAACAATATTAGATTCATAGATAGTCAGAATGTCACCTGCGATGCTTGTGTTTATGGGAAAGAACATCGAATGCCATTTCCGAGGAGTTCTTTCGAGGCAAGTCAGCCGGGTGAGCTTTTCCATGCTGATTTATGTGCTCCGATGGAAGAATCTTCAATAGGAGGTGCCAACTATTTGCTCCTTTTCAAAGACCATTACTCACGCTTCAGAGTGGCATATTTTTTGAAGAATAAGTCAGATCAATGTTCGTCTATGGAAGACTTCTTAGATTTTGCTTGCGCTGAAAGTCGCCATCAAGTGAAAACACTTCGCACAGACAATGGCACGGAGTTTGTTAACGAACCTGTGAAGCTGCTCCTTAAACGTCGTTTCATTCGTCATGAAACCAGTGTGGCGTATACTCCACAGCAATATGGGAGAGCTGAACGGGAGAATCGGGCAGTGGTCGAAGCAGCTCGAACTATGCTGATTGCAAAGGATCTGGGAAAAAGGTTTTGGGCAGAAGCTGTAAACACTGCTGTTTACGTTCTTAATCGCACCTCCTAAGCATAGGAGGTAAAACCCCCTTGGAAATGTGGTGTGGACGTAAAGTTCAGGTCGATGACTTTAGAACGTTTGGCGTTGAAGTCTTTTGTCAGGTTCCTAAGCAAAAACGCCGAAAGTGGGACAAGAAGTCGAAGAAAGGCTTATTCATGGGATACTCCAACACATCGATGGGTTACCGCATCTGGATACTAGCTACACGAAAAGTGGAGATCATTAGGGATGTTTAGGGAAACAGAGTACCAGGAACAACAAAAAATTCTTCCAGCTGTTGAAGCCAAGGATTCTTCACGCACAAGTGTGTTCTTAGTGAGTGACGCTGATCAATCACCGACAGAAGTTTTGGCTGTCGACACAGAAGAACAACCACAGGACGATCCTGGTCAAGGTGTGAATGACGTAGAGTATGAGAAATACCGGAAGCGATAAAATCGCAGGAGGTTCCTTTAAAGTGTCGGCTGCGGCAAGGTAAGGATACTGCATCCGGTTTTCTTGAAGAGCCGCAGAGCTTTAAGGAGGCTATTTACTGCAAAAAAAAGTTATACTCGCAGGAAGCAATGGCAGATGAGATTCGAAGTCTCCATAAAAATCATTCATGGGATCTAGTGTCTCCTCCTGTTGCAAAAAAATTATTGGCAACAATTGTGTGTTCGAACTTAAGGATCTAGGCGCTGGAAAACAAAAGCATAAAGCAAGGTTGGTTGCACAGGGTTATACCCAGGAGTACAGAATTGATTATGAGGAAACATACAGCCCGGTAGCAAAGTTCACTTCTATTCGATCAATTCTTGCTATAGCGGCCAACGAAGGACTTGTTTTAACGCAATTTGGACGCAGGACGATCCTGGTCAAGGTGTGAATGACGTAGAGTATGAGAAATACCGGAAGCGATAAAATCGCAGGAGGTTCCTTAAAAGTGTCGGCTGCGGCAAGTTAAGGATACTGCATCCGGTTTTCTTGAAGAGCCGCAGAGCTTTAAGGAGGCTATTTACTGCAAAAAAAATTTTATACTGGCAGGAAGCAATGGCAGATGAGATTCGAAGTCTCCATAAAAATCATTCATGGGATCTAGTGTCTCCTCCTGTTGACAGAAAAATTATTGGCAACAATTGTGTGTTCGAACTTAAGGATCTAGGCGCTGGAAAACAAAAGCATAAACCAAGGTTGGTTCCACAGGGTTATACCCAGGAGTACGGAATCGATTATGAGGAAACATACAGCCCGGTAGCAAAGTTCACTTCTATTCGATCAATTCTTGCTAAAGCGGCCAACGAAGGACTTGTTTTAACGCAATTTGATGTCAAAACTGCATTTTTGCATGGTGACCTCACTGAAGAGATCTGTATGGATCAGCCAAAGGGTTTTGGTGACAGCACTAACAAGGTATGCAAGCTGCAAAAGAGTCTATATGGGCTCAAGCAGTCGTCTCGCTTATGGAATCAAAAGCTGACGGCAGTTCTCCAGGAGTTCAACCTAAGGCCAAGCGAAATGGATCCTTGCATTTTTTTGTCGACGGACAGTAACCGCAGAATTATACTTGCTGTATACATCGATGATGGACTGGTAGCTACGGATGGAAAAGATGACGCAGTTGAGCTGGTGAGTTTCTTACAGGAGAAATTTGAGATCACAGTTTTGGAGGCTGGCCGTTTTCTTGGATTGGAAATTTCAATCATGTCTGGAGGCGGAATTCACGTTGGACAATCAAATTATATCGAACGGTTGTTAAAGAAATTCAACATGGTCAACTGCAAGCCAAATGCGACTCCAGCGGAAGCATCCATTTTGGCGTCACCAGCATCAGAATCTTCGAGAGTGGCAAAATTTCCCTACCGTGAAGCAGTGGGTTCTCTGGCAATGGCTAATCTGGCAATGGCGACTCGCCCAGATATCGTTTTTGCAGTGGGAGTGGTTTACCGTTTCCTAGATGCTCCAAATAATGAAGTACTTAAGCGGGACCAGAAAAATGGGTATACTTTTTCAAAAAACTCAATTTTGTTCTTTGGTATGTTTCAGTGACGCTGACTATTAAGGAGATCCTTTCACTAGACGTTCTCCTACTGGGTTCATTTTTTCACTTGGAAGTGGACCATTGGCATGGTCTTCTCAGAGGCAAAAATGCGTTTCTCTGTCTACCACTGAGTCGGAGTATGTAGCAGCCTCACAGTTAAAGATATTATATGGCTAAGGCAACTACTTTCTGAGATTGCTCCGGCTTATGTTGGTGAACCAGTGCTGAATATGGACAACCAAGGGGCCATTCGACTTATAAAAAACCCAGAGTTCCACAAACGAACTAAACATATTGACGTTCGCTACCACTTTATACGTGAACAATGTGAAAGGTGTGTATTTCGCATAGATTTCGTTCCTTCTAAACAACAACAAGCCGATATTTTAACTTAACCTTTAAGTAAAGAAAAATTGCTGAATTTTAGATTGTTGATTGGAATTGTAAATAGAGATTAATTTTTTTTTAACCTTAAAGCCTAAATGTTATAAAGAGTAAATTATCTAAAAGTGGGAGTGTTGAATATAAAACTAAAAAGGGTTTAAATAATTTAACTCGGCAACTCTGTCTGTTACTTAAATGTATAACACTTCTGTAAACCAGGCTTAAGACTTATAACTCTCAATGAAGTTGTTTTAGTCTTTCAATTTCACTTCAAAGAAGTCGGCCGTCTTTTAAATCCTTAACAGATCCCAATTTACTTGAGAATCTGCAGGCACTCATTCTTGCCGTCTTAATTCTTAAGAAATTTTTGTGACACTAATTATTGCAACAAAATATTTTAAAATTTATTTTTTATTGTGGACCACCCGTATTTCCATGATATCATATTTCAATGTGCCGCAATAATTTTAAGTTTTACGACTTTCACACTCGATACCTTTTACGGAAACAACACTTAAATGCGCTCTCAGAAGCCGGAAGTCATGTCGTAAATTGGAGTCTCTATAACTTCCCAAACGTACCCACTTGCCGAATTTCGCAGCCACTAAATTATTGATGGCCTATTCAGAATCTAACAGATAACATTCAAGCGAAAAGATTATGTCTATCTCAATTAACCACGCAAAACCCATTAGTAAGATACACTTTTTCCATTCAATTTCATAGATACGATACCGCTAAAAGCTTATACACACTCACTTTTCGTGCGAAAAACGCGATAAGGTATAGGCACAAAGTTCTAATTAAACATTGAATTTATTTAACACCTACACCTTAAAAGGCTCATTGAACTCTGAAGGGAAAACGGTTAACAGTTTAAAAACCTTAGCTTAATATATTTAAGTACGTACTGTATAGATACTTTCGATGCAAAACGCGTCTACCACTTCTTAGTAAGACGTGGGTGACACTGTGAGTCACTGAGAGATACACACAAGCCTGCATATTTCATATTTGTCTAAGGGCAACCCCGTCTTCGTCTTGTCAACACAAGCGAATGCAACAAAACAAAATAAAAATAATCTCAAGATAAAAAGAAGAATAAAAAGTTATAATTATTATTCAACAAGTGACGGTTCGAAAAAATAATTCGATAAACAGTGAGCGATGTTACGTTAGGGTCACATTGATTTTAGGTTAATCTTCTCTTTGTTAAGAATTGTTCGATACCCCAAATAAAGCAGGGTAGTCTTATCACACCGTTCCTATATTGTGTTTTGTTTTATCTTAAAAAAAGTTAACGTAAATATTCTATCAACCAGTAAGGGTCGAGATAAAGAGCGCTGCTCTACGTACAAGACGCTGTTTATCTTGGCGGAAACATTGCTTCACTGCATCCCATGATAGACTAGTGGGAGGGTTACAATACCCCATCCCAATTGACCACTGTCAAGCTCCAAAATGCGTCATTAATCTTGGTTGTTAAATTCCAGTTTCTATAAACCTTAATTGTGTTAAGAATTTGTCAGTTAGCAATCTTTTTTCTTAAAATAGGGGCGTGGCATCAACCCCTTTTCAATAATATATTTTTTTTTATCATATTTTTTAACAGATGATACATGTGTTGATCGCAGTTTTATATTAAAAATTTGAGTTTTTACTTAAAATCGCTCCCAAAAGTGGGCGTGGCAAAAATTTATTCATTTGAGTTGATAGCTTATGCACATGTCTGAATATTTTGTAGTGCAAGTTTTTTGGATTGAAAGCAAACATATCAAATAAAAGCCGTTTATTAGAATGCATATTAAATATGACCACGCCTACAAGGGGGCGGTTTTCGCTTTTTTCTTAAATGCCAATCACAAAACACTTAAGCGAGGATATTGCATACCAAATTTTAGCTTCCTACGACAACTTTGATTTTTCATGCCAATAAGTAAAGTGGGCGTGTGGGCAGATTTCAAAAAATTTTACACTTGTACTGCTTCGGGAACCTAAAAAGTTCCTAGCTCAAAGTTTAAGGCCTGAAAACTACCGACAGACGGACGGACGGACGGACGGACGGACGGACATGGCTCATTCGACTTACAATTCGGTCTTGATCATATGCCTTTAAGATCTTGGGGGTCTACGGTGATTGTTTCTCTATGGTACAAACTATGAATCAAACTTAATATACCTCCTATCCTATGGGATGGGGCATAAAAAAACGTGAGCAGTTTTGTTAACAAATTGAATTAGTCTGGATAACATATAAGATTCTTTTAAAACTACGCTTCGATACCGTCATTCGGTGAAAAATTTGTCTACTGTCAAATATCTTGGAGTCGATATAAGCCACAACTTTTCACTTAATAAGCAAGAGGATTTTAAACGGGTGGAAGCCAGAGAAAAGCCTACCCGGAAGATTTTAAAACTAGCTAACTAGCTTTACTTTAGGTAACACTACATTCCAGGGTAGACTTAGGCCTCAATCAAAAAGCTTCGCCAAGCCACCTCTGCTTGGTGAAGATATCCTTAACGTTTGCAAGTCATACGGTCTTATTGTGCTTGATACCATGTTCGTCAAGAAAAGCATGGGGCAGGCACCTATGATCACTTACAGCAGCGGTGGGAATGAGACCCAGATTGTCTTTCATTTGGTTCAGTTCCCTAAAACAACACAACAACGCCTGCTGCTGACCGTCATTTTTATGAAACCGTCCGAAAAGAAAATTGAGCAAGCAAAGGTATCTGAGAGAATCAACCGGTACAATTTGGACAAAGAAAAAGGCGAAGCATTTTTAAACGCCATGCAAAACTACTTCTGTAACATCGTTAACGAGAACGAAGATGTAGAATACAGAGCACAACATATGTGGGAAGACCTACAGCGAACGTGCATAGAGAAGGCCAAATCACTCCTAGGGACATCAAAAGGCCACCGCAAACAGGTCAATTAAACATGGTGGTGGTCAGATGAGGAGAAAAAAGTGATCAGTGAAGAAAAGAAAGCGGCATTCAAGGCATGGAAGAAGTGCTCCTCGAACAACAGAGATAAAATGGCACCTCAAAAGTCTTGCTAAGAAGAAGTGCGCCCAGGTTTAAGCAAAGAGATTGGAGGGCGTGTATCAGGAATTGGAGGACGTTTCTTCTTCCACGGTTTGTACACATCAGGCAATCAGGGGCTTAAATCTTCAAAATTGCCGCTCAGAGGAGGAGAAACGCCCAGGAGATTCGTTCGCCAAGGTTCATCAACAATGCTCAGGGACAGCTTCTTGTGGATGACGACAAAATTCTTCACAGGTGGCGGCAGTATTATGAGGGACTTTTGAATGAACAGTTTCCCAGGCACGAATTTCCAGAAGAAAGTACTCCTAACCGAGAAGTATCAGGCATCACAGTCGAGGAGGGCCGGATCAAATACCCTCAGAGCTCTGGAAGAAAATAGGAGACATCGGGTCTAGATGGCTCACGACCTTCATCTTCAAACTAATAAGAGGGGATCTAATGCCTAATCAGTGGAGGGAAAATTATCTCCTTCCTTTGTTTAAAGGAAAAGGTGATACACGAAGCTGTGACAATTACCGTTCTATCAAGCTGATGTGTCACACAATAAAGATCGTCGAGCGGGTACTTGATAATAGACTGCGGAAAATAATAAGACTATCTGAGGACCAGTGTGGGTTTGTCGCGGGCAAATCAACCACTGATGCAATGCAAAGTATAAGGATCATAATGGAAAAACATCGTGATGGCCTTAAAGATCTGCATATGGTGCTGGTTGATTTTAAAAAAGCTTTCGATAGACTTCCACGAGATCTGATATGGGTCGCGCTAAGAAAACGAGGGGTTCCAGAAGATATTGTATAGCTATATAGCTAGCTGTGTCCAGTTTTGCACGTGAAGTTGGCTAATGAAGTCCTCTTCCAGTCTCGGTGTTCCACTACTGCGTCGTCCCTCCGGGATGGACTCGAAGATTTTTCTGGCTGGGATTCAATAGACTATAACTATAAGACGAACTGGGAATCGAAGCCGTTGAATTTTGACTCTTGTAGGTAGGTCAGTGTCTCTGTACAGGCCATAGAGTAGGATTCTATATTATCCTTCTCACACTCTCAGTTTATGCAGACAGAACCATAAATCGCGTGAAGAATGTTTCTCTCGATTAAAGCGTTTTTGTCGGCCTTTGACAGGGTCCATGTTTCTGCACCGTAAAGCAGAACAGGGCTTAAGTTGCTCAAGAGTGGGTTTTGCTAGTCCATTACCTTCTTTGGTCATGGAAGCAAAATTGGTAAGAGTTAGCCTTCGTTTCATTTCAGGGCTGGTGTTTTCTGAAAATATTGCTGTCTGCCTATGGTGATGTTTTGTCCAAAACATCGATTTTAGGTTCCGATAGCTCTTCCGATTATGTTTATTTGATCCGCGTAGGCTTGTAATTGTAAAGACTTTTGAAAGATTGTGCTCCTGGTGTTGGGACAGGAACTCTACACAATTCTCTCAAGTATTATATTAAAGAGCGCGCCGCCCGCGGTGCAGTGTGTAGGACCACTGTGCACGATGCCCCGGGTTCGAATCCCGACCGAGGAAATAAAAGCTTTTTCGCAGTATCCCAAACCCGCGAGGGTCTGACAAACCCTCCGAGAGTATCATTTGTCTTCAGATACCTATCAATTCACCGTCCGGACTCGAAAAAAAATTGTAGGTCCTTTCCACGCGTTTCAAATCATCTGTAACTGATTATAAGAGAGGTCAAGCGATGACTCTTTTGAGCTGTAAGTGCCAGTCAGTTTTTATGATGTTAAGGAAGTCACATACTTGTGTCATCAAAAAGGTCGAGTTAGGGTCTTTATCAAACTTGACGGAACACCGTGAGTTTTTCATCCTCATCCAGCATAAAATGACGAGTTTGGCAGCAATGCAAAAGCTTGATATTGCGCTTAATAGATCCTCTCTATAGATGCTGTCCCACGAGGCCTTGAAATCAATAAAAATGTGGCAGGTATCGATTTGGAATTCCTGGTTTTCCTGTGTGAATATTTGATCAATGTTGGATGGCCTTTCCTTGTCTAAGCCCACACTGATATCGAGTTATTATGACACACGGCTTTAAGCGTTCACACAGCACAGCAGAAAAGATCTTGTATTCGATGTTACGAAGACTGATGCCTTTGTATTTGACACAATTCAGGCGGTCTCCTGTCCTAAGGATCGGGCAAACAATATTGAGGTTCCATTCGTCGTACATGCGTCGACACAAGAAACCGACCATATCTTGCAGATGAGCTGGTGAATGTGCGCTTCTTTAGCCAGCTTATTGCCAGCGGATTTAAAAGTGTAGCAGCTAGTGGCTTTGTTGACACAGCATAGACACGCTGTGTACCGCCCACCATCCAGGTTGGGTGGACGGTATCGTTCTTATGCTTCGTCAGTAACTTGTACGCCTGGGTTGAATGGTTTACTTTTCGTTTCCGCCTTTAAATAGTCTACAGGAACGGGTTTTCTAAATCCTCAACACCGACTGCGATACCACTATGATGATCCCCTGATTGTTCTTACAGGCTTCAGTTCAAACTTTATACTCTTAGCAGGACCTTCTGATCCCTTTCAAATATCTTTAAATGCACGCTTCTCGTGCTCTCTCTTTTTCTTCGGATGGGGAAGCCGGTGGCCGGTGTTCCTCGCTCCTCCTGTGCTCGCAGAGCTTACGTGCAGCTCCAGCCCTTCTGTGCTGCATGTGCTTGCTGGCAATCATTGTCAATCCAGGTGTTACCATTGAGACCCAGGTGGTGGCCATGTGAGACCCAGCACATTTGAGGCAGTAGCTCTGACATTGATGCATATTGGCAATGTTGCCTAATGTCTATTGACACTTGGCTGCATATAGGACATCGTATAGAAGGTTTTGAGAGAACTGGCGATCTCTTGCGATTGTATAGCCTGGCGAGTGGCGACGTCAAGTTTCCTCGCAACGCATACATTTCTTGGCGTATGTCGGGGCATCCACAGCAGTGCCTTGACTCCACTGAGGTAGTGGTCCGAGTCCATTTTGGCCCTTCGTTAAGTTCGGACATCCATGATATTGGAGGATAGTGTCTTGTATCGATCACAATATGATCAATCTTGTTGACGGTTGATTGATCGGGAGGTCTCAATGCTCCTTTGTGAATGTTGCAGGAACTGTATACAAATTCGATCATCCTGAAGTCGATATCGAAAGTAGTTTCGTGCGGGCTGTGGTTTCCGACCCACTGGTCAAAGACGTTATCCCTTCCTAGCTTGGTTTTTGAATTACCTAGGACAATCACCATTTCGTAGCAAGAGCATTGCCCAAGATTTGCTATCGCATACCAAAAAGCTTTTTTGTAGAGAGGCTAAAACATCATGGGGATCCTGCGGAAAATTTAAGGTTGAAAGTCTCTCAATCAATAGATCTCTATAGATTTTGTTGTTACCTGTTACAGGTGAATTGAGACTTCAACCATTGAGTTTTTTGACCGTAGAATACCTTACTTAAGGTGGCACTACAGTCCGAGTGGACCTGGGCATCAGCCATCTCAGGCAGACTGGTAAAAATAGGAAATTTATATTCGTTGGATATCCACTCTCCAATGTTAGCAACTAAGAGGAAATGGTCAGCGCTTATTCCACTGAAATGGTCAGCACTTTAAAAATGTGCCTTGCGTCGATTCGCCTTATGGTTGCATTGTTGGCCTAAAGCTTAGCGCCGGGCCATACAGCGCCAACCTCTGAGACCGCTGACTTGATGTAGTCAGCAGAGGTCTCATCACTGCAAACTAGGAGTTTGACACCCGTCTGATGCCAGCTCGCATCCATAAAGGTAGGAGGTGGCAAAGTAGGATTGACCAGGCAGTACTGAAGAATACCTGAAGAAAGCTGAGCCTTCAGGAGTCTCCAGTTCTCTGAGCCAATCCTTCCCCTTATCATGCCCTTGGTCCATGATACCCAGTCAGATCAGATGATCCTTCGCAACCTCGCTGAAGGGCCCTGACACCATTGAAGATGTTTTGGCGTTCTTTGGGGTTTTTGAAGGGCTGTCTTGAGACCTGGGTCTCTTGGACGTCGGTTTTGAGGTAGACGGATGGGTGGAGGGCCCTCCCGAAGCGAGTTGACTCCTCTGCCTAGTGCTGTTAGGAAGCTCTCCCGAAATGAGTTGACTTCCCTCAGCAAGTGTCTTACCCCTGGGGTTTACCGTTGCAGGTTGATTGACTGAGCTCTCATCGGGTTGCCCTCCCGAAGCAGGTTGACAGCAAGCGATGAGCGCTTCAGCTAGTTTCGCAGAGTCACGATCGCTCGCACTCCAGTTTGCTTCTACCTTTTTCAGGAGACGCTTCAGAACGTACTCCGCAGACCTGCGATTTTTGTAAAACTGAGCACTGGGGCTCAGTTTTTTGCCAGCGTTTTTTCCCGCCACAGAGCAGCCCGCTGTAGCAGGCTGCTTAGCAGCTGTTTCAATAACGGTGGCTATCTCCGAAGTGGAAGACGCCGAGTCCGTGTCGGCAAGGGAGATGGAGGAATCATCGTCGATGCTCAGCCTGTAAAGCTGTTTCTCCACCTTCCTTGTCTCACGTTCTGTCCTTCGTCGTGAAGTATTTGTCGTCGCCGTTGTCGTAGTGGTGGTCGTCACAGTGTTCGTAGCCGTTGCGCCCGTTAGGACTGGGTCCTAAGCCTCATAGTGGTCGTTTCATCTGATTTTTTGTATGAAGAATTCATAAATAGGTCCCACGAGTAGGCCGGTTAGGGAAGCGTCCATACACAACAGAGCCGGTTTTGCTGAGATAACGCACTAATACGACAAGCCTTGCCAAGGGCACAAGAAGGAGCTCGTTAGAGGCTGATTTAGCCCTCAGCCTAGCATCCTTCGGCACGGTTTGCTGTGTGCTCACACCACCACTTAGATACACTAACGTACAACATACTAGATACAATTCCCCGATACCAAAATCTGTTCTTATAAATGACAGGCACTTTTACAAACATACAGGGGCTTTACAAGCAGTAATGTAACAGGCCCAAATGTATATGTTTAAATTCTTCCAGGATTATTTTTGAATTATTCGGATATTTCGGAAGGGATAAGCATTGAGAAGAAGGAGATACTACGGGCGAAGTTAACCCTAAAAGACGTCAAACACAGCAAGCCATTGGATTTGTGCCTGATTCTTCTGGTTTTTTGGTTTTGCTGCACATTCTTGTTCTGTTCTAGGCCTCATTATTTTTAAGTCGGCTCCCTGCGAAATCATATTTTAGGGGATAGGGGACCATCCCCTATCTGATACTTGGATGACCGGGCCGTTCGTTAGAAACAATTACAATTCCAGCTGCTGTTAACACTGTTTGTTCAAAGTGTGATTTGTTGTACTTTTCGATTCTCAAATCGTAAAAAAAATAACAAACCCCCGTTCAATGTCGCTGACTGTATTGAAAATACCCGAGGAGAAGCACCGTGTCGCTCCACTACTACACTCCCAGAAGCAGTGCCACCAGCTGGTTCGACTGTCATGCCAGTCGGCTAATGTTATAGCGCTACCCGGCTAAATTTATTGACGTTTGTATCTAGATACACGGCTGCAAAATATTCCCCAGTGCTGTGCGAGCAATTCACCAGTTAAGGCGTATTAGGGAATAGTACTCCTTCCGAATTTTCACTAAGAAAAAGTTTATATATTTTTGAGAAAAAAAAACCGCCTCGAACAGGTTTATGTTTTCCTGTGTCCTACAAGTCCACTGTGCAAAATTGTGATTAAATAAAGAAAAGTCAATACTTAACGGCGAAGTGCAGAAAAAAGTCTCAGAACGTGATCTTGTGAAAGTAATTATTTCTTAGTATGCACAACATGTGCGGTTTGGCGTCATAAAAGAAAACGCGCGAATCGGTACCCCAACAAGTGCAATATTGATTTTATTTTTGAATTTATTTATGAATTTGAAAATAAAGTGATTTTCTCTGGCTTATTGTCATTGTAATGAAAAATAAAATGTGTCTGGCTCAAGTGTGCCCTTAGCGTCTAGATTCATAAATCTACAACAACTGTTCCTTTAGGAATTTCAGGATAAAATAAATATTTGTAAGGCAACACTAGCTGTACAGAATTCGTTTTGGAACAAAAAAATATTAGGGTGAGTTTGATTACTGATACAAGTGTTAGTATAGCGCGTTGTATCTCACCTCTAGACTACCTTACCGCTAATTAAATGCAAATAGATAATAATTATATAGGGGCGGATAACATTCTTTTGTCGAACGTCATTGGTGCGTTTTACTACATCACTAAATGGTGGGTATAGTATGTGTACACCTGCACAGAATCGTGGCTTATAGTTTGTATAAGGGTGAACAATCATACCTACATTTATTATAAATAAGGTTCTTAAATTATTTATTCATGCATCATTTGTTGTTTGCTTATAATAAGTTGATTATTTTTAACACCGCAAGGCGAGAGCTTCTGTTTTTTTTTAAATGACTGGCACACGTAGGCATTAAGAGTTAAAATTACATTTTTATACTGTCAAAGGTTATATTAAGTGACCTGTTATATGACTCACATTTCGGTACTTTAAGTTAGGAGAATTTGGAAATTAGATCTATGCAGATTAACGTTCAACAAGCCTTAAAAAATTTTTGTATGAAGTGAATACAAGTATAATTTGAATGCCAACCTTCCAAATACACTTTATTCTGGAAGCATCGGGAAGGCTTCCAAACCGGTATTCCCATCTGGTTGGTTTCTCCTTTTCTTTATCGTTGTCGTATAGTATTTTCTGGTTGCGATATGCATAAAAACTAACAAAACGACACGATAACGAACCCTTATATTACCATCAGTGCTACTGAAAACCCTTTTAAGTGTCTTATAAGCCGAATCTTAAAAAAGATTAAATGGTGTTGATTTCAAAGTTAAGTTACTTTGGATTGCGACAATTATCTGTCGGGTCTCTACCGAGTAAATGAAGTTCTCGGTCTTTCATGCTCTTGCCCAGACATGTGGTTATAAATGTTAGCTCAAAATTCGTGTACGCTAAATAAACCAAGACCAAAACCAAAACCATTGTGGGGTGCCGTGGCGTAATGGTTAGTGTGTGTGCTTACTACGCCAGAGGTCTGGGTTCGAATCCTGCCATCGTCACCTGAAAAAAAAAGACTTGTTCTTTTTCACGGTCCCCACCTTCGCGAGGGTCTGACAAGCCCTCCGAGAGTATCGTTTGTCTTGAAAAACTTCTCAAAGTGCCGTTCGGATTCGGCAAAAAACTGTAGGTCCCCTTGTATGTGAAGAAATCAACGCACACAGCATACATTGTTGAGAAGTTGGCCCTGGTTCACCTCGAGCTGTTGCGCCACTCTATTTATTTATTTATTTTTAAATAAACCAAGAAAATGAGAAAAATTTAGCATTCCTATAATTCTATCCTGGTAGTGGAACAACGGATAGCTAACCCAAGCTAAAGTTGGGGTTACTGACGTACATCTGGCAGCCGGTTCAACGTTACCAAACTTAACAAAAAGTATAAGGTACACCTCACCAATTGCTGTAGGAATCTTTGGTATTGCACAGTGCTCCTCGGGCCATAACAAGCTTGTCATTAATACCCTTTTCGAAATGGGATAGCCGTTCAAGTTTGTGGCTGTTCACAACAAGAGTGAGAGAGCGAACTAGAGTCTCGGGCGAGTTGACAAATGAATTTCAATCAATGGCAATGTATAAAATGATTCACAATTCCGGCGTTATCGTTGTCTCGCACGCGACTTTTCAAAAAATTTAAAAACCCTCGCCGAGGTCGACGATTATACTGTCATTCGCTGTTCTGAGTTGCGACTTGTGAGACGCAGTTGAATAGACTTTCTTTTCGAAGCTAATAATTGCTATGTCGACAAATTTTACAAAAGTGTTCTGTCACTTTGTGGCTAACCACAGTCGTCGCTGTTTCTCGCTTTAATTGTGGATTAAGGAAAGATTTTTCTAGTCTCGCGTTGACGCTGCCGCTTTGCTTTGATGCTGACGCGCTTCTTGTGAAACAGTCGTTACCTAGTGTCTCTTTTAGTCATGGAAATGTTTCGGCGATTTCCACTGTTGGAGACACCAATTGACAACATTATTTTCCGTCATTTTCCAGAATCTAAGTCATGAAGCTGACCTGTGGAGATGTACCCTTAGAAATACGAACTGCCGTCGGTGTTCCCGAGTACTGGAATGAGGTTAGTGAAAAGGTCATAGGTCCCGTCCTTATTTCGGCCATTACAGAAACGATTTATTAATAGGTAGTTGGTGTTAATGATTATATTAAACTTGCTAACTGTTTCTCAACAGGCTTAAGCCTGCGTCACTCAAAAAGCTTTGGCCAGTGATGAGCTTTTGAGTGCGATAAGCTTATTTGATTTGCTGCTGTCTATATGGACGGCCCTTATGCCTTGGTATGACTGGAGCTCTGCAGATATGCCCATTTGTTTCGGGTTTCTTTCTGAATGCTTTGAGCCATTTTTTCAGCTACAAGAAAGCGGAGGATTAGCTCTTTTGTCACTGTGGTAATATGTACGTACATATATAAGTCATACTTCGCGTCCTCGTCATCTTCAGTCTTTTCATTTCAGATGGATCTACTAAGGCCTGGTACCCAAGCAATGCGCACATTATTCTGTCTGCTAAGAGCCTTAAGTCCAGAGCGACAGGCTCCTTCTTACTATACTCGAGATTTTATTGTTGGGGTGGGGACCTACAATATTTTTGCCGATTCCGAACAGCGATAAGAGTTTTATATGAAAAATGATAGAGTTTGATGAGGGGGCAAAGTTAGCTCTGGGTTAAAGCGAGATTAAAATGAAACTGGACTTAATCTGGGTAAACAAAGAGCAATTAGTGAAGGGTTAGCCAAATAAATCTAAATCTTCAACTTTGAAGCGATTGATTATCTTAACTTTAATTTTTCAATGAAAAATAGGCAAATAAGTTCAAGTTACTTTGCTCGCGGTAAACGAACTGCTGGTTATTCTGGAAGGAGAAGGCTGCAGATTGATATCGCTTATGCGGATGACGTTGATATTGTCGTTTTGGGGAAGCATCCAAAAAAATTGGAAAAAAATTTGGAAACCGAAAATAGATCATTCAGAGACTGATACAATCAACCCTATTCTCAGTAGGAGAACAGTATTATACTTTTTTCAAGAAGGAGAAAGAAGAAAGCATAGCAACACACGCTACATACTGACCTCAGTGGAATATCGCGGAAACTAATTTCGCTAAGATAACTCTCGTTCCCTTTATGGTATGGTGACTTATGGCGTATTCTTTTGAACACCGAACTGTCAAATAATACTCGGTGTTCGCGACAATTCCAGCGTGGTGTACCCTAAGTTTCATTGTGTACAGAACGGCAAATACTGCAACGGTTCAGTCATCACGTTAAGTGTCAAATTGTTTTGACTTCGGGTGCGTTTCTTTATTCGTTCAACTATTCCGGCCGAAGTATCTGCGGTTTTTTTGTTTATTCGGAATATTGCGATCATTCCATTTTGCGTTTCCTTATTCGTTCAGAATAATCGGAATGCATTCTTTCATATTACCTGCCGAGGTAGTATGAATTAGAACGTTCGGAATATTCCAACTTAGTATTCCACATTTTCCATTCCTTCTACGGAACGAATTAAAAAACGCACCCTTCATTTTGTTTACTTTTTTTCATTTCGCAGAGTGATTTTGTTCCCGTCGGTTTTTTGTACTTTTTACTAAAAATAAATTTTGATAGCTTTGAGCTTAAGATATTAATTTATTTTTTATTGATTTCATACAATATCAGTCGCGTTGTAAAAAATCACGAATGAAAAATCAATCGAAGCGTACACCCAGCCTCCAGCGTCAAATACTACGGTGGCGAAATTTCGAGTTCGGTGTCGAAGTTCAAAAGAACATTTACATGAGCACGATTCCGTTCAGGTGTACGTGAAAAGAACAATTTTTTTCTGTATTCCACACCAGTTTCACGTTTCGGTGTTGAAAAGAATGCGCCATTAGTCTCCTTTATCAATGATCGGGGCTCATGACATAAAGGTAAGCAACCCATTAGGTCTAGCTCTTGTATTTGGATGAACTTGAGGTTGATTCCTTGAGGATGAACTTGAATTGAGTTTGTATATTTTCTGAGCATACATCCTGAGTAGGGACTAGGGAGCATCCTGACTGTCCTACCGCCTTGCCGGAAAACCTGTATCAAAGAAAAGAATGACCCCAAGTATCCTTTTCTGTTGTCTAAGCAGTTCCAATCGGTTTACTTAAAAATTACAACTGATCACTTTAGTTTCCTTCCTTGCCGGAATAGGATAAAACGGTGTTGTGCTGCGGCCGCTATAAAAAATAGCTTTGACAAGGAGCGTGGTGTAAGGTAGATGGAAACGAAATTCCATTCGAACCACCCAACTGCCAGAACCTACAAAAGTTTTTGAAATAAGTTTACAGAGTCAGTTTGGTTACCTGAGATCTGTCTAACAAAAACACTCCTTTGTGTCCATCTTGATCTAGCTATGAATGCTTAGCCAGAGAATACATCTTCTCTTTAAGCTTGTAAGGTCTTAACTGGAATTAAGCACGAAAAGCATAGGTAGGTATCTATTTACTGACAATATCCAAAAACGGTTGTTTGCCAGTCCTGTAGCAAATTTTCTTTTATAAATGCATCCCGCAAATAAAAATGTGTAATTAAAAATGTGGGTTGAATCAAGATCACTTACAACCTTGATTAGCCAACTTGCTGAAATAGCATGTCAAAAATGATGCTTTCATTTTAACATTTCAGTATGTGTGAGACGTGTTTATAATGTTCAAAATCAAATGGAAACATTTCAAATGCTCACAAGGGGCGATCATGAAAAGATGCATTTTGGGCTTCATTCATCACATCGAACTTAAGTAAATATGAATATGAGTCGGAATATAAACACAAATCGACTTTTATTGATCGTAATACAAAAATAAGATTTTTTGAGTGAAAAATTTGCTTTTTCTTTCGATCGGCACTGTGCTGTCAAGCGGGTTATGACTGCATAGTGTCCAGATGGCACACAAATGTTTCGAGAACACATTTTCAAACAAAGATCACAGAAATTATTGCCAAGCGGCTAACGTTAAACATGGTGGACTGTGAACTGTGAACACCATGCTCTCACAGGTCACATAACCTTAACGGCACTGACAGTGAAATTTTGAGAGTAAAATTATGCTGAACGTCAACAACTTCATTTAAATCTTATTCACAAGTTGATGTTTACATCATTTAAAGTTAGGCAACATAGTGAGGAATTGAAGAAAACGGGCAGGTAGCTTACCAAAATATTTTTGCTAAAGGAATCTTTTGTCTTAAAAAGTTATCTAGCACTTGTTATGAGTTTCTTATACCTATATTATATCTTCTTTAAGAAATGCCTTAAATTACGAAGTTCCCATGTACATAACATTTAGAATGCGCTTTGGATTACTTCGTAAAACCGCCATTATATTCAAAATTTGAATATAACTTGTCTTGGACGGATCAGATAAGTACATGGGACTTCTAAAAAAGATGGCTCATGAGCCATATATATCACCTCCATAGTAGCATACTTTCCCTCAACGATGCCACTTATTGTGTGGCCGGATGTTTTGAATGGGAATAAGCTGGGCTTTGCACGGTGACATGGTGATCTTTCAGCCCCCAGAAAGCCTTGGGGATGTAATTCTCTCAAAGTAGCTCCCCTTGGCCTGTCAACACTTATTAATACAATATAGTTATATCAGGCTCATGTGGGCTCATGTTTTGAAATCTGAAAATCAGAAGTGAATATGAGATGGGTATTTCTCTGCGTATTTCTTAGAATCTGGTATTTTCTTCAAAGAAATGTTTTCTTTTTGTAGCTCAGACCGCCACAGGATTGCAAAATATGTTCCGGAGTTTTATGAACCTAATTGCAAATTCTGCAGAAGAATTAATTCGTCACAGCAATTTTTCTCAAGTGTGACATTCTCAGAGTCACATTGCTTCGTTATGATTCCTGCAACGACATCGATGGGTTATTTTTACGGAGTCCGATGTATGGCTTTAATCTATCTCCTCTGGTTGCAAAGCGCTAGAAGCTCTTAGCTTGCCTCAGGCCTTCTCTAATTTGTTGAACTGCCCTTAGGGTTTGTTCCCCTATACCCAAAGTAAGGTTCTGGTCATATGGAGGATTCTGCTGCTCCTTGTCCTTCTTCCCTTAGGGTTTGTTCCCCTATGCCCAAAGTAAGGTTCTGGTCATATGGAGGATTCTGCTGCTCCTTGTCTTGTCACGGAGTCAGCTTCGTTCGACTCTATTGGCAAGGTGGCCAGGTACCCATTATAGAGGGTCACTTTATTGACCCAGCCTAGATCGTTCAGATTTTATGGGCAATCCCATAAAAGTTTTGATCTGATATTTACGAGCATTTGGCGCCTTGATAGCTGCTTAGCTATCTGAAATTATTGCTAAGTCATCGCAATTACTGTCTATTATTCGCAATTGCTGTCTATACCGAAAACTTTCGGCGGTTCCATCACACCCAATCAGCTGTGGTATGTGGAGCTTATTTAAGTCGAGGTTAACTTATAATCAGAACTGACTGAAAAAAAATAATTCTGGGGTTGTGTTCTCTTAAAAACTCTCTCGCGCTAAAAAACTGGGTCTCCCCGAAGTTAACCCATAGGAAATTAAGCCAAAAAGTGTTTTGGGAAAAATGCCAAAAGAAAATTTGTTGTAACGTTTTTGGAAAAAAGCTCCAAAGAGGAAAATTCGCCAGAAAAAAAGCCAAAAACTAAAATAGAAAGCACGCTAGAAAAAGTGCTTACGAGGAGAAAAAAATACGATTTTTTCTTCCTCAAAAATAGCTGACTGACGGACTAGTTTAAATGCATCGACCTTTTGGGTTATCAAAAAAGAAGCGGCAGCGGGAAGTGGTGCCTTTTTGGAATTGATAGCGGGAAGGATTTTGGATTTTGCCCAAAACACTTTTTGATAATTTTGCATATTCTTACAATGCGTAATAAGATCGTTTTATCTCGACCCCATTTTTATTATCGTGTTTCGTTCAACGATCTTGGCATTCTAAATACTCTTCTGTTCTGAAACTGGAGTTAAGACCAAATGATCTCAATTCATGAAATTCAGTTTCACCTCATTGATCGACCGTGAACTAAAGTACGCATGGAATATGGAGGCCTTTTTATTATTTTAAAAATGAAAAAACCGCAAAAAATATGAATTGGAAAAAACAGGTTTTGAAAAACACAGTAAGGACAGTTTACCTTATGTCAGCGCTAGACCGCGAACCATGATGGCACGCAATGAAATAGTGTCAGCATGTCTTCAACTGAGAAACCCGATTACACCGTTGAGTGGCAGAATAGTCTGTCTTCGTCGAGATTATAAAGTGTTTCCATCTGACACTTATCCGTGATTATGTAAATCTTGGCTTAATTCCCTCAGATTTACGAGATAAACCATACGAATTTTAATCTCTTCTCAAAGAGACTAAAAATTAATCGCGAAATAAATCTCTTCGACGCATGAATTCTTTAATGTCACAAAGCTGGGTTGCGTCACCAACTTAAATTCAAACACATTTAATTTAATGGGAGGTACCACAAGCTTCTTACGTTAATGAGGGTACCACAAGGGAGCTTCTTACGTTAGAAAGTTTTATGCGTTTTCTGATGAAACAAATCAAACAAACCTTTTTTGACAGCTGGCTATCATCAACTCAGCTCACTCAGTGGTTGTAGTCTTGGTAAAGGTATGTGCAGAACGGATGACTTTGCTGTTGATGTGGATGTGGTTGGACCTCTCGAAAACGTTAAATGCATTGAAGAGTTCGCACTGCAATATGGTGATGAACATAAATGTTGATCAAGTTGGTCTACTACCGACTTTGTGGACTCAAATACCAGCAACATATTTCACATTTTGTTTTTCCATTTTTGGATAATTTTGTTTCGTAGATTTAGAAAATGGGTGGAAATTAAGTATGAGATTAATTATTTTTGATTTTGAACTGCCCGGGAGCCAAAGAAACTCAAGTTTACAAGGAGAAGCGCAGAAGACGTAACGACTAGCCTTGACAATGCCATTTTTTTTTATTTCAGGTTTGCGCCTCTTTATTAAAGTTAATCTCCTCTTTTCCGGTTGGAACACTTTGGGATTAACTTTTCATCTTCCTACGATAATCCCTGTTTCATGCGCAATGGAAACACCTTATTAGAAAACATCAAGAATATACATCTCGGCACACCAAAGGCACTACAAACTGTTTTTTTTTGTAAATGGCACGGCACTCTTAAATGATTTGTCAACCCTGACCTATGCTATGTGTTTGAGACTTTCCACAGCCGTCTTTTATTATATCCCACCTATTCATGGGTGCCCACAGAAGGGCACATTTTCCCCCTAGAATATCAAAAATATAATAATTCGCTAATTATATTCGCTGGGGGTGCCGTGGCGTAGTGGTTAGTGTGTGTGCTTACTACGCCGGAGGTCTGGGTTCGAATCCTGCCATCGTCACCTAAAAAAAAAGACTTGTTCTTTCTCACGGCCCTCACCTCCGCGAGGGTCTGACAAGCCCCCCAAGAGAGTATCATTTGTCTTGAAAAACTTCTCAAAGTGCCGTTCGGATTCGGCACAAAATTGTAGGTCCCCTTGTATGTGAAGAAATTAACACACACAGCATACATTGTTGAGAAGTTGGCCCTGGTTCACCTCGAGCTGTTGCGAAAATTGGGGAAAAACGAATTCACATCAAAAGTAAAGCAATAGGGTAGAAGGCTCTACAACGCAGACCATTTTATGCAGATAGCTTTGGTATTAAGAGGCATATTACTTACTTAAGGTGGAGCTACAGTCCGGGGTGAATCTGGGCCTCAGCCCACAATCTTCGCCAGCCAGCTCTGTCGCCAGCCAGCCGTCTTGCTCGTGAAGTTGGCTGCGGTTGCTTCTACTTGCGTGCGCCACCTTGGTCGTGGTATTTACTGCGCCATCCCAGCGAAGTGGACTCGAAGATTTTCTATGCCGGGGCGTTGGGGTTCATCCGCTCTAGATGTACACCAGCATTTTGATTCTTCTGGCAAGTTTCTCAGCAGCCTAAAGCGTTTTCATCCGCCTTTGACAGGGTTTATGCTTCTGGAGCGTAAGGCAGGACTGTGATTACGAGGCTTTTATAAAGGGGCACTTCAGTTACTCGAGAGAGTGCTTTGCTACTCAATTGCGTGCTTAGCCCAAAGAACAGCGATTGGCAAGAGTTATCCTTCGTTTGGCTTTAGAGATGGTGTCGTTGTCTTAATTTATAGCCAAACCCCCAGGTAGACAAAACCCCTAACCACCTTGAAGTTATAGCTGTGTGCCTGTTGTGTGCCTGTAATAAATATTTTGTCCAAGACGTTGTTGTTGGGTGTTTTCGTGATGACAAGATGTACCTGGTTTTGCCCTCGTTGACTGCTTAACCCACATTCGTCATCTATTAGGTTTGTAAAAATTTACAACAAAAGTTCCGCATTTCCACAAAGTTTAGGAAAAGCTTTGGGGTGAAGGTTACAATAGGTAAGTTACCTTCAGCTTCGTGCAATACTCAAAGAAGTGTCAGCACTCTCCGCAGAGTAAAAACTTACATTTGGTCGACTGTGAGTAATGATCGACCCAGTGGCTTTTGCATTCCTCTTAAAGATATCGGTTATCTACTCAAGCCGCAAGAGCATGGTTTGATAAAAGTTAAAAAAAAAGATTTCCAGAGAAAAACCAGAGGTGACAACTTTGCTCACTAGAAAATAATCCAAGAATTTTATTTTTGAAAAAAATTTTTATAAGTTTTAGTAAGAAATTAAAAAATATAATAATAAATATAAGAATAAACAAAAATTATTAAAAAATAATCATTTTTATTTATCTATTTTTATTTTTTTGAACAATGCCTTATTACTAACAAGATTTCGAACCCTCCCACCCCCAGCAGAAACCCTGCAAGCGCGCATATAACCATTCAATGACGACTTTTAAATTAATGTAGGGTGGGAGCCGAAAAATTTTTTAAAGCAAATGTTTTCTTATAAGCATACTTTTGCCCGTACCTAAATTAATGTTTGGCATTTTTTGCAAACATAGAAGAGTAAATAACAAGGGACTAATTTTTTGTTTCACTGATCCACGAGTTCCTTTATAAATTTAATCTGGTAGACTTATAAGTGTGCCTTTCAGAAAGGATTAATAAATGCTTTCGATGCTTAATAAGTAGAGGCTCCTACAATAAAAAATTATAGCTTTAGCGTGGCCTCGTTCATCGTGCTTTGACGATTATTTTGAGTATGACTTTTCGTACCCGAAAACTCGATTAAGGTACAATAAACCGGATTGAATACTCTATGCAAAAAAAACTTATATTAAAAACAAAATTCTTGTTTAACACAACTACAAGATGCATAATTATGCAACTATGCAGACTTTTATGAAGCTACTTTTACAATTTTTTTTTTGTAAAAATTTAACACAAAGTTGCGCATGCGTACATTCATTATGCATTAACCAGATCAGCTAGCTATATTAATAAATCACTGAAACACGTTCGCTTGCAGTTGGGTTTCGCTTAAGTGCACTTGACTAAGTGTTTAACGAACTTATAAAAGCAATCAGCATGACTGTCAAAACAGCTACCAGACAGATGATACAGGCTTTTAATAGTGAAAAAAAAATTGAGGAAACTCACATTTTTTCTTTATTCTCATTTCGTTTTGCTTCATCTGTGACACTTTTGGTTTTGTTTGATTGAACACTTCACAAGTTATATGGTTTGTATGGTCATTAAGTCATATAATTAAAAAAATAAAAACCTTAACAATCTCTGTTTGGTGAAGTCTAGGTAGAAATAAACACTTACTCCATTCATGCAAAAATTTTACTGGCGTCGCCAGCAAACCGCCTTATGCGCCAGTCCTTTGAACTTCTAGTCCATATGGACTTATGGATTTATTTAAAACCCAAAAAATGACGGAGGAGGACATCTCATTGAAAACATTTGCAGAGTTAATAGTAGGTACCTACGTTTCGTTAGGGGTGATGCCTTGATCAATCCATCCTGGTTTCGACACACATTTTTGAAAAATTTTCGGCTATAGTGTTTTTAAAAATGAAACAAAAAAGTATCGTTTTATATTTATTCTCCATAACTTTGTTTTCATTGACTTGACCATCGAAGACACTTTGTTTCTTTTTTCTCATATTAAATTTTATGCACATTGCAAGCAACAAGGTCATCTGGAAACGTTTAACGTGCAAAGTCTCAGCACCTTTCCTCATATCTAATTTATATGCACAGCGAAAAGTGTCTTTAACTCTTATTATAGACCTCGATTACGCTTGATGTTTAATTATCGAGCTAAAGCTGCAAGTAAATACCGCAGTGAAAATCGATGGTGCTCGCGGGGCCAGCCAAGTCCTCATTTAACCAAAGTAGAAATCACGAATCAAATTCACAATTTTATTGGTTGCCGGTGCAGACGATAAGAAGTAATTAACCACCTGACTGTCAATTTACTCACCTCTTTGCGGTAATGTAATGTTTTTCGTTTTGGAAAAGTTGTCCATACTTTGGTGATGATTTCGAGTATTTATGGAAAACACTTGGCTTCATTGGCGATTAAAGTCGAAAGATAAGAGAGTTGTAGCTTCGTGCTAAAAGTCCATTCAAATACACAAGGTTTGACTTTATTAGTCAGTTACAATGTCTGTATTTGTATTGATCATTAGTAAACATACGAAAGTAGGTAAGTAGTGTCTTTAGTAGCAGCCTTTATCTGTTGTGTATTTTGGTGATAAATATTCAGAAATTACAACAATTGATGGTGGCGGGTATTTTTCCCCAAACTGGGGACAAAAATGGTTGTATAGGTGCCTACTTCTGAAAAATGAGGAATGAAAAAAATTTTATTATTCGTTGCAGCAAAAATGTAAATTGAGCCTGATGCTTTTTCGGAATATCTACTTAGTTTTTTTTAATTGACTTTTATTTCACTAATTTACAATTAATTCAATATATTTTTAATTTCGAAGTCTATTTTGGCCGTTGGCCGTCTACCAGATTGGCAAAAGAAGAAAAGATTTACATTATAACTTATAATTATTTCAAGATACATTCAACTAAGTCTTACAAACAAAATTCCAGTCCTAAGTCTTGGGGTTAAGACATCGATAAGGGAAATAGAGGAAAGCGGGGTGAAATAGGCACAAGAAGAGGAATTTAAAAGTTTCCTTCAATTATGCGTTGCCTTATGCGTAGCATTCAGGAGCCTAAACATTCTTTTTCAGAAATGACTCCTGAAATTATCAACTGAATCAAATCTTTGATACCCCCATACTTGTGCCCCACACAGGTCAATCGAAGATGCTGTTGTCTGCAAATTTTTTTGCTTTGCTGAGTGCGACACATTTTTATTACTGAGGCAACGACTCCAGAAAAGAGATTAAGAACTGCCGACTTAACTCTAAGATGTCTGCTCAAGTTCATGTTTGGTGTAATTAGAAATCCGAGGTACTTGTATTCACGAACCACTTCAACGGATTCTCCACCATAAAACTTCAACGGATTCTCCACCATTTTTCATTTTGCCTACCGCCTCCGTCCTTAAATATCATAACCTTAAGTCCCAACCATAATAGACTTTGATGAGCTTAAGTCGGCTTTCCGAAATGTCCCATTACACGCGATCCGTATGCCACGACCATAATAGCCTTATGCTGGGTTTCGTAAGGTTTTCGTTAACTTGTGTTGGCTTAAAGTTTATTATACCCGACCCGGGGTATATTAAGTTTGATGTATAGTTTGCAACGCAGTGAAATAATCACCGTAGACCCCTAAGACCTTTTAGAGATATGAATGGGACCGACAGGAGAATCGATTAAGCCATGTCCGTCCGTATGTAATCAACTTTTAGGCCTTAAATTTTAAGGTACAGTTGAAAATTTGTGGGTGGGCTAGAAGTCCATTGGACCAGATCAAGTTTGAAAATTAGCCGAATCCGCCCACAGACATGCCCACTACAGGCCTTTATGTGCGACCATCTCTAATTTAAAAAAATACTTTTTCTAAATATTAGCTATGTTAGAATAGTGCTAGCGCATTCATTTTTGGTATGTAACATTGCCTTGTAATTGTCTTTGAATTGGCTAAAAAATGTTAGCCTTTTCATTGACCACGCCCACTTTTTTAAGGAATTTTAGTGTTAAATGGCTGTTTTTCAATAAATATATATGAAAGTTGACTAAAAATTATTTGACAAAAGTTGTAGATATTAACATTTCCTAACTTTAATGTCGAAATTGTATGTGCCTCCGCCCACTTTTGTGGGCGTGGTGTTAAAAAAAGTGATTTTTTTTAAGTTAAAAAGGCAGAGTTTTAGACCGAAATGTATGCAACCAACTAGTATAAAGCATTCAACAGTTATATATTTGTATCCCGCCCACTTTTTGGAGGCGTGGCAGTTTTTTTTTGGTATGGTCGGGTATTTTGCAATCCGTCGTAGATGGACTGAAACGTTTGCATACGCACTGTTGTACTTTCCCACTTGTTTTTGCTTGTCATTATTTCACTCATTGTCATATTTAAGCCCATATTTATTTTTAAACGTGCTTCAAAAAATCCGTGAAAGAAGGGAATATACCAAGAATTGTACGCTGACCTCAGTTACTTTAATATTTGGACAAGTAACCGCACCGACAGCATACTTTACGACAGGGATCAACCAACAAGCTTCGCAGGCCAGCTTAGTAGTTCGTTGAGGTCCCATTAAAGATAGCGCGTCACCACTTGCTGTGTCGTTCCTCAAAAGTGGATTGTATCCTGTCTAGATGACCCCGCCGTTCTAGTCGTTGCACTTTGCACAGTACAGTTGGGTTTTTTTCGGAGGTTGCTTTTATCGGATGGAGCACTCCTACGGGTCCATTTTACAGTAAGAGATGCATATTTCGAAGAGAGGTGAAAAGGAGCATCAGGAATGAAGAGTTAGGCTTTCAGCACTTACGAAGTCAGCCCCCAAGATCTACCACTTTATGTACGCAAAGGCAGGATAACTACAGAGGAAGAGCAAGTATTGGGCCAAAGCTTGGTCACCCATAAGGACGCCTACAAAGAAGTCTTCAGTCGATTCTCCTTAGAGATAGAAGGAAATACACTGACTCCTTGCAGATGCCTGGGCGTAGTCGATTCATAGCGAGACCTGTGCTCACGAGAAATCTAATTATCAATGGCAGACGTGACAACAGATGCAGGCAGACCGAGCGCAGATTCAGGTCCTGAGAAAACATTCTGAGCTTTATTTAGCAAAATCATCAGAAAAAAAGAATCTAATGGCGTATTCTTTTGAACACCAAACTGCCACACCGAGCTGTCAAATAATATTCGGTGTTCGCGATAATTCCAGCGTGGTGTACACTCGGTTTCATTGTATACAGAGCGACAAATACTGCACCGGTGCAATCATCAAGTTAAGTGACGAATTGCTTTGACTTCATTTTGTTTACTTTTTTTCATTTCGTAGCGTGATGGGGAGGGGGGGGGGCTGGGTTCTACAAGGCATCTCAAGCAGAGCGCGGCGAGCGTGGAAGGCCCGTTCAGGTGCAGAAAAGACAAGCCGCTCTTTGGAGTTTGGCAAAAGCGAGGCAGTAACATTTTTGTTTCCGCAAAAGCCTGTGATGCTTATGAGAGGAGTGGTCGTACCATGGCCGCTTAAGTCCAGAGGACCTTTTCGGCGAATCTTCGGCGGATCTTTTTGCCTTGCCAAAAGCGCCTCTGCACTGCCAGAAAGGGGCGAGTTTTTTTTTCGGTTTTGGATTCAAGATGCTTGGACCTAAAAAGTTTATATCAAGGATTACATCCAAAAAGTTGACTTCAACGGATATCGGGATAGGGGCACCTTTAAGCACGAGTTGAGTCATGCTATTCATTGACCTTCCTCCTTCTTGAAAGAAAAACATCCGTAGTTTAAAAAGGTTTTACTAAAAGTTTATCACTTAAACTTGTCACTTTAGTTTAAAAAAATTAATCTTTTTTAAGTAAACCTTTATAAATTCACTGTTTATACTCGACCCAGGAGGGTGTATTAATTTTAACGCATAGTTTTTAAGACAATGAAATAATGGCCGCAGACCCCTTAGACCTTTTAGAGATATGATCGAGACCAACAGGTGAATTGATTCCGCCATAACCGTCTGTCTGCCCGTATGTATGTATTCAGTGTATTGCGCACACAATGTGTGTCTGTGGCGGTAGCGCGTAGCTGTGGCGGTAGTAAGAGTTGGCCAACTTTTAACTTTCGTTGCGCTACACGGTTGACAGCGCTACACGGTGGGAAGTTCAATACAAGTAAAGTAAACAATGGAGGAAAAGGACGTCGAAAAGCTTATTGAGATGGTTAATCTGAAATTTTGTGTATGAGCTCCATGTCATCTGAAGCAGTACAAGTGTTAAATTTTTTCAAATCCGCCTACAGACACGCCCACAATCGGTTTATATGTGCTACTACTGTTACAGCAAAAAACATTTAGTTCTACATTTGTTTTATACAAGACTTTGGGCCACGCCCATATTTGGAGGCAGAATTGAAGAAAAACCTCCAATTTTATAGAAAAACTTAATTTCGACAGGCCTCAAGCCTAATTTAAATTAAGAATAATAATAAAAAGTTAGCAGGTAAGATAAATGAGACTTCAATCAAGATTTCCTTTACACAAAATTTTCAGCCACGCCCCTTTTTAGTGATCGATTTTACAAAAATATTAAGTAATAGCATATTTTTACATACATATATTGATAGTTTGTGATAAAGTGTGGTTGGACCACGCCCCTTTTTAAAGCTTGCACTACTTATAATGTATCAAAAAATAACCACAACATCAGCATTTTACAATGTGGGATAAGATGGAGTAAGCTGCGTTGTTTTCGTAGCTTCTATAGTGCCACTGGTGCCAGTGCTACTGAAGAACACATGGTGATCTGATTTCCTAGGAAGAGAGGCCCTTGGAGAAGACTGTAGGCCCCGTATCTTAGTCTCAGTGTAGCTTTCAACCTCAGTTCAAGAATTTAAGCCAATTTGCTTGGTCTTTTTCTGTGAAAGACTTTCTATTAGCCTACTAAGTACGTCGTTTTACTTAGAGATTCTATCTCATCACAACATTTTTAATTAGAGTCATTATTTGACCTGAAAATAAGTCCCTTAAAATCCGTTTGTTTTGATCGATGTAGATTCCAGTCTTCTAAGTTTCCAATTCCGGAGCTTTGCAAATATGGTGCAGTTCTGCAGTCCACCAAGGTAGAGGTTTTCTGTGAGGGTTTTTCGTAACGGCTAGTCCAAAACAACGAGTAAGGACGGTGTACAGATCTTGGGCAGACATCTCCACCCCTTGTCTTGATCTAAGTTTGAGTGGAACTTGAAAAGAGTTGCCAAGCTCCTTTCTAAAATAATGAATTATTAATTAAAACATTGAGCATTTAATTTTGTTGTTATTAAACAGCTTGAACTGGAAGCAATTTAACATACCTATAATAATAATATGTAATTAAACATGCCTAATAATAGTTTACAAGTAATATGCTCGACGAGTTTCGGGACAAATCCCATCTGTATGTCATAATATAAAATCGCAATGCGAAGACCGAAACAACGATGAATCCTCTCTAAACTGCTCTTCCGGAGCCCGTTCAAGCCGAGTACAGTACAGGGTGTCCCGAATAGTCACTTCAGCAGCACAGGGTGGCAGCCTCACTCATGTTCAAATTACTGGTCGAGTCTGAAATAGAATTGCAAGAGTCACTTGGTTGTTCAAAAATGAATGCCCCAACATTCCTTGAGAATCTGTGCCCTGAGCCCTTGTGGCAAAGACTGCGGATGGTTTTTACCCATTACCAGTACCACCGGGAGTAAAAACAGATAGCAGATCATCTTTAGCAGATACTCACAAGGTCCTGTGACAGGTTCCATACCCAGCGACAAACTCTGCGGTTCTAAAAACCGAAAAAAAAATCCAAAGTCTTGGTCGGAAAGCCTGGGCTGAATTTCATTTCTTCAACTTTCGAAACGAAAACACAATGAGTATACCGGCTTAAAATATCATCTCCGTAAAAAAGGCCTCAAATTACATTAGTTATAAATTTTAGGAAATAAAAATAATTTAATTGCAAGCCCAACTGTGGTTAATGAGTTTATTTGTTTGACATCCAACCAACGTGCGTCACAAGAGTGCTAAAGTTGTAAATAACTGCAAAAAAAATTTTAACCTGCAGTTGGAAATAATCAAACAATTAAAAAAAAATAAAAATTTTAAATGAATCAGGTGTAAACACTGCACTTAAATAATAAATACTGCCAGCAGCTGGTAAAGCTGCAGCAGTAGTTTACCTCAAACGGCTGCGTTTTTATACATAATTAAAAGGTTGCGAGGCATTTATAGTGCTTCTTACAAAATACCTTACAAAGGCTGAAAACATCATTTATCTGATTGTTTTTTATATCTGTATCAACTCTGGCGCAAATTAGTAGCCCAACAGTAAATAATATTAAAATAGAGTGGCGCAACAGCTGGAGGTGAACCAGGGCCAACTTCTGAACAATGTATGCTGTGTGTGCTAGTTTCTTCACATACAAAGGGACCGACAATTTTCTGCCGAATCCGAGTCTTTTTTTTCAGGTACCGATGATCGGATTCGAACCCAGATCTCTGGCGTAGTAAGCACACACTAACCACTACGCCACGGCACCCCACTAATAATATTGCCACAACTAAAGTTAGAGCACTTTGATGACCTAAATGATCTAGCGCGACTCGATCTAAAGAGGATATTGAACTTTATCTCCGGGTCAAACTGGCTAAACGCATAAGGGCGTATCACAAAACCCATCTCTCCTCCATATGGAAACTCTATAGGCGAGCAAACACTTTACAGTGGAGCGCCAAATATACCCCATTAACACATCCTCCAAGTTTTCCCCAACAGGACCGGCCTTGTAAGGGCTCATACCAATTCTGTTGTCCTCACCTCTCCGCTCTTGTGGGAATACTTATACATGTTCCCCCTGGTACGGGTTCAAACCGCTTCGGTTACCCTACCTCAGCGTCCCTTCATTGAGGACACATGCTCCGGCAACGGTTACCCCCACCTGCGCTCCCCAATCCTTAAGGCTAACTCTCAGTTAGGGGCAATAACAAACTAAAGATCTAAATCCAGCAAAACTCGACGCAAGGGAAAGATACCCTATTTGTCCATCACACCACACGGGACGTAATTAGTAGTACTCCTGCAGTAATTGCCATTCTCCTCATCTCTCCCCTCCCCACCGTAACCCAGTGTTTTTCCCTTACAGGGCTGGATCGGTGTGGGCTTATACCGCTTCGGTTGCCCGCACCTCTCCCCCCTCACGGGAGCACCAACACATAGTTCTCACTGGTACGGGTTTATACTGCTTCGGTTACCCTACCTTCACCCAAATTCTAACGCGAGTCGCCTGTAGTACGGGCTTACAGCGAAGACGGTTATCCTAAATCAGCTTCTTGCGTGAGAATTCCCCCCTGCAGGGGTTCACACCGAATCGGTTACCCCTGCACCTTACTATCCCCGAGGATAATCCTTAGCAGAGAAGCAACAGGTTCGGACTTATACCGAAATCGGTTGTCCCTGCCTGGCTTTTTCTCATATAGGAACTATCCCTCACTGACCCCCCCACCTCCTCCTCGACCTCAAGCAAAATTCGTACATACAGAAAGTCAGCCTAAGAGTAGGCAAAAACGCCAACTTACCAGAAAGTTTGAAAACTGGTGACCAGCTGATTTTGACGGTGATTGATCGGGAGCTGTCACAAGAAAATTGTGATGATCACATTTTACGCAGATGAATTTTTGTGATTTATGACATCACTTATCAAAGATCACCTTAGCCGATTCCACCTCAGTAGATTAGAAATTTCCTTCAATAGCCCGTGAGTTTCTTCGTAAAGAACATACTCTCCATGCAAGGCACTCGTTGTTTAGCAGGAGCTCAAATAATTTGGAGTTCTATTATGACGCTATTAAACTTTAATGACTGCCCTGCCCAATCTTCCACTGGTAAGAATGGTAAAAATATTCTTAGAGCCCTTCTCCATCTATATTCATGCTGTGCAGCCAAATGTCTCCTTCAGATTTTCTTAGCTGAGAAAATCTTGAATTTCAACAAGAATGAATGTTTTCTAAAGCATTTCAAACGGCAGCGTTGCGGTTTGTGAAGCACTCGCCCATCATCGCAGCCTGGAGGTACCGATGGCGACCTTTTTTTTAAGATAACAGACCATCAAGTCCTATGAGGTGTTTCCACCGGACACAAATCTGCGATTAAGACAAAACTTTCGTAATACTCCTCTAAAACACGAGATTAAGCATATAAGTTTTAGTCTTTTCACGAAGAGATTAAACATAAATCGCGTAATAGATCTTTCCACACATGAATTCTCAAATCAAAATCTACAGAATTTGACGTGTGCTGTTCGTTTTCTGACGAAAAAAATGAAACAAACCTTTAATTAGCAGCTGGCTATTGTATCACAAGTCACAGAACATAACGTTACGAAGCTTCGGAAATATGGCTCATTCACAAATCAGGCTCGTTATTGGATTCGAAACAAAACAGATTGCTGATCTATGATTGGCCAGTACAAATTATTATGTAAACGGGCTTTTTTTCCACGCGTACATAATGACAGTTCCATCCCATGACATCAGATTTAATTGACGTCATGGGATGGAACTGTCATTTGTTATGACATTTGTCTATCAAACAAAGGTCATAATAAACGAGTGTCGTATTATTTATATTTTTGTATTATTATATAAATGGATCCACAGAACTGTCAAATTATATACGAATCGCCCGGGAGCAAAAAAAACTCACGTTTACAAGAAGACGCGTGCAAGGGACCTGAAGACCAGACGTTGCCACAGGATGTTATTGAGAAATGTTCAAAATAAAAGCGTCAAGCTAATCTCCTTTTTACCGGTGGAAACACTTTGCGATTAACTTTCATCTTACAAGTACTGTGCTTTATTGGCGGTGGAAACACATTGTCGTGCGATCTCGGGGGAATGGGAGAGGAAGTAAGCATGGATATACGTAGCTTACCATTCTAATTAACATACACCTTGAGCTGCTTGAGATCGTTGCCAGGGCATCAGGGACGGGAGCTCTGATGACGAAGCGATAGTTCTCCATCAACGGAGCAGATTATAGGGAGATAGGGAGTCATCTATTATGGATATGGCTCGGCGCATAAATACCGTCTTAAGTGGCCTTAAAATCAACAAAGATATGGGTTTTGGCACGGCATTCTAAGGTTCTTTCCAAGATCTGCCAGAGTGTGAAAGATATGTCTTCATAACAAATTCCTTAGCAAAGGCTGCCAAAACTATTTCTATTTCAACTTTGTTCTAGATTCTCTGAAGAAGACAAACTCTACAAATTAAACAGACTTCGGTCATTACAAACTTAGGTGCTTCAAGCTTAAATTGTAAAATTTTCTTTCTGCTTTAAAAGCAATCATCAAATAACTAAGACTAACAAAGCTGTTAGCAATAGCACCTCCTACTTGTGGTCCGGCCTCTCGCAGATGCCACCTATCGCCTACATAATGCGCAAGATCATCTACACCACCATAACCGGCTGTCATCAACTCAAATGAAACAAATCTCTGCCAAGTGGCAAATCGCAAAAAGTTAATTTCCATCGAAACATAGCAAAACGTATACTGTTCCATCGATCCGCGCTGATAATTTACTGGTAACCCGTAATGCGCAATGTAATGAATGGGGCAGAGCCTCTTTAATGCGACCACATGCACATTGCTGGGGCTCCGAATCATTCACTCACTTCACTGATTGGCATCCAAGGTATTCGATAAAAACGTCAACTTGTTGTACAGGACTTGGACATATCTGCGCGTTCGCAATCTTTTCTTTCTGTTCATGTCGAACATGCGGTCGCAATAGTTTCCATGTTCGACTCTATACCATGAGATTGTAGCAACATACTTATGTGCTGGAATTGGCCAAAATGCTTTCAGGCCTGAGTTGGAAAATTGCCAAAGGAGTGTGGTCTTGGACCCCACATGCTGACAATACGGCTAATCTAATGAGCCTTTAATCTGGCCCATTATAAATGTTAGACCGGCAAAGTAGCAAAATAAAGGCAGCCAAAAGTAGAACACTATCACCGTAAGTTCACACTTAATTCCCCGAGGACTTCGGCATGACTTGATTTATATAGTTCGTGCATTTTCATCAAGAGACAAGCGACAGTTCGGTATTATATTGGCGAGACGGCTGTCATTAGTATTCCCGCCACGATTTGTCACTATCGTGAGCAGTGAAGGCAAAGAAACAAAGGTACCACCACAAGGTAACATGAATCTCATTAGGCGGCAGTAATTTACACTTTCATGAGAAACGCAAGTTTTTATCCTTCACTTGGCTGGGCCGAAGAGTGAACACGTTGTGACAGCTCGATTAAAAAAGACACATGTTCTCTTAATCAGGCCATAGACAGTGGACAGTTGGATAATCAGGAGAGACTTCTAAAAGGAGTTCGAATTGTTGCTTGCTTGGCATTCATGGTGCATGTAAAGTTTTTCGCTGCTTGTTAGGTACTCTATAAGGTAGTTGTTAACTTATTGGCTTTGCTGATTAAATTGATTCACTATAAATGTAAGCAGGAGACAAGAAAGTCATGATTAACCTAACCTTTCAATTGTAAATTGACCAGTAAACTTGTAGTTCCTTCAAAACTAATCTTGTTGTTTTGACCTCACAGCGAGAATAAAAAAAAATTAAGCCGATGCAGTTGTAAATTTCAAAGGATTTGGAAGAAATGATACTGAGTTATCGTGTGTGATTGGTCAAGCTGGAGCAATAGTAAAGGAACTGCGCCAGGCGGTCATTAGAAAAGCTGAGTGAAAACAAAGATCTCCGCTTTTAATTCACTGTTCGTTCCAACTGTCATGCGACTTCTTTACCATCATACTTGAGAGAATTGTGCAGAACTCTCGCGCCAACACCAGAGGTACAATCTTTCAAAAGTCCGTCCAACTACTTGCATACGCAGACGACATTGACATAATCGGTAGAACAAAGCGTGACGTCAGTGAAGCCTTCGTGAGTATTGGGACGGAAGCGGCGAATATGGGTTTAGCAGTCAATGAGGGCAAAACCAAGTATATGCTGTCATCAAGAAAAGACACCCAACACCGACGTCTTGGACAAAACATCACCATCGACAGCTATAACTTTGAGGTAGTTAGGGACTTTGTCTACCTGGGTTCCGCTATCAATTCAGACAATGACACCAGCGCTGAAATCAAACGAAGGATAACTCTTGCCAATCGCTGTTTCTTTGGGCTAAGAACACAATTGAGTAGCAAAGCCCTCTCTCGAGCAACTAAAGTGTCCATGTATAAGACCCTCATCATCCCAGTCCTGCTTTACGGTGCAAAAGCATGGACCCTGTCAAAGGCGGATGAAAACACTTTAGGCTGCTTCGGGAGGAAAATTCTTCGGACGATTTACGGTCCCGTCTGCATAGACGGAGAGTGGAGGAGGAGATATAACATCGAACTGTACGGGCTGTACAGCGATACCGACTTAGCCAAAAAGAGTCAAAACACAACGTCTACGATGGCTAGGTCATCTAGAGCGGATGGACACCAACGCCCCGGCCCGGAAAATCTTCGAATCCACACCGCAGGGACGACGCGGTAGAGGAGCACCGAGACTCACGTGGCGCACGCAAGTGGAAGGGGACCTCAGCCAACTTCGCGTGCGAAACTGGAGACGGCTAGCTAGAGACAGAGCTGGCTGCCGAAGTTTGTTGGCTGAGGCCCAGGTCCACCCCGGACTGTAGCGCCACCTTAATGTAATTTAATGTAATGTATGTATGTTCGTTCCAACCCTCATCTATGGTCATGGAATTTGGGTAATGACCGATAGAATTATATCGCGGGTACAGGCTGCCGAAATGAGATCTCAGAGGTGCGTTGCTGATGTTACTCTTAGGGATAGAGTGAGAAACGTCAGTATTCGTAGGAATCGTAATTTTGAGCAGCTATACTTCTCCGTGTGGAACGATCAATTCTTCGATGGTTTGGGCAAGTTGTTCGCATGCCCCCGATAGGCTTTCTAGACAGGTCATGTAAGCCGAGATGGGAGCGCGTCGAACCCCTGGTAGGCCAAGAAACAGGTGGTGGGATCAAGTAAAGAACATCTCCGAGACCAATCTGCGGATCGCGCCAGTGCCTCTTGAGTTGGTGGCGGAGCATCGGGAACGATGGAAGAACCATTTGTCGATAAACCATTTATTTATTTGTCGTAAAAGGCGACTAAGGCTTCTAGGCCACTGTTACACCTAAGTGAGCCTATCGACATATTCAACATCTTAAACTGCTTAAAGTGTTACACTTGAAGACTTGATGGGCGTGATAACTTGATAGCTCGAAGAGATGATGGGAAGAAGGCGAGTGGACATCTTGTGTGTCTGTGTATCGAAGAGACGAAATGTCGGAACACCGGAGCCCGTTTCTTGTGTATGAAGACAAAAACTCTCAAGGTACTACTGAACCGAACAAGGTAGAAACGAAATCGGTATCATCCTTGCGGCAAAGTTACTTGATCGATGGCATCTTGAATATTTCAAAGCCAAGTGACCGGTTGATGTCTCTCAAGCTAGTGATGCAAGGTGAGGTGTGGAACATCGTTAGTGCATATGCTCCCAAAGTTGGGTGTGAGCAGAGAGAAAAAGAAGCATTCTGGATTTCACAATCTCATCAAGGCGATCCTAAGGGACGAGCTTCTGTTTGCAGGCAGAGGCTTGAACGGAAGACTGCCATGTCGGACTGGGGTATGGAACTACGAACTCTTCTGGTGATGATATCCTAAACGTTTGCAAGTCATACGGCCTTATCGTGCTTAAACCATGTTTGTCAAGGAAGCAGGTATCTGATCACTTACAGCAGCGGTGGGAATGAGACCCTGATTGACTTTCTTTTGGTTCAAAGTTCTCTAAAACCGCGGGTCAAAGATTGTAAAGTGATTTTAGGTGAGGCGATCAACACAACACCGTCTGCTGATGACTGTAATTTTTATGGAACCGTCAAAGAAGAAAACTAGGCAAGCAACATTTTCTGGGATAATCAACTGGTAGATACAATTTGGATAAGGAAAAAGGCGAAGCATTTTTAACACACAATCATTGACGAAAATGAAGATATCGACTGCAGAGCTCAAGATATGTGGAATGACCTACAGCGAACATGCATCGAGAAGGCCAAATCGCTCCTAGGAACTTCAAAGGGCCACTACAAACAGGTGAAAGAAACATGCTGGTGGTCAGATGAGGTGAAATTAGTGATGAGTGAAAAGAAAACGGCCTTCGAGGCATGGAAGAAGTGCTCCACGAACCATAGAGATGAAAAGCTTCGCCTAGAAATGGAGCATAGACATCGCAGCAGTCTCGCTAAGAAGAAGTGCGTCCAAGTTCAAGCAAAAAGAATGGAGGGCTCGTATCGGGAGTTGGAGGAAGTTTCTTCCCTGGCTGCTGATACACATCAGCCCCTACAGGACCTTCGACAAAGCACCTTGAATAAGGGAGCCACAATCATCAAGATTGCCGTTCAGAGGAGGAGAAATGCCCAGGAGATTCGTTCGCCAAAGTTCATCAACAATGCTCAGGGCCAGATTTTTGTGGATAACGACAAATTCTTCACAGGTGGCTCCAGAATTGTGCTGGACTTTTAAATGAAATATTTTCCAGACAACACTTTCCAAAAGAAACCCCTCCCAACCGGGGAGAAGTACCAGACATCACAGTTGGCGAGGTTGGGAAGGCGGTTAAGTACTCCAAAAAGAGAAAAGCGGTTGGGCCGGATCAGATTCCCTCAGAGTTCGGAAAAAAAAACCCTACTACATAGGGAATCATTTTATACTTTTTTGGGGTCATCATTTTAACCTTTATTTTGGGACTTTCTTCAGTTAAAATATCCCTCAATGTTGGGGGGTTTTTCCATTTTGCAGTTGACGGGTTGTGGGGTGCCGTGGTGTGCTTACTACGCCGGAGGTCTGGGTTAGAATCCTTCCATCGTCACCTGAAAAAAAGACTTGTTCTTTTTCACGGTCCGCACCTCCGCGAGGGTCTGACAAGCCCTCCGAGAGTATCATTTGCCTTGAAAAACTTCTCAAAGTGCCGTTCGGATTCGGTAAAAAATTGTAGGTCCCCTTGTATGTGAAGAAATTAACACACACAGCATACTTTGTTGAGAAGTTGGCCCTGGTTCACCTCGAGCTGTTGCGCCACTCTATTTATTTAGTTGAGGGGTTAATTCGTGGAGCCGTTGTTGTCAACTCAATCAAAGAAAGGGCTGAAGGGCGAGTGACGCTTAATGGTGTGTATCGGTATACTTAGGCACAACTTTACCCCAAAATATATGAGTATGCATTTTATAATATATGAGGTTGCAGATTTTTGTGCACGGCATGATCTTAAAAAGCTTGTATAGGAGGTCTTTTTTCCACACGCTGTCGTTGGTTGCTGTCAAAGCATGCACAACTCTTAATTTTTAATGGAAAACCATCTCTATAGTTTGTTAGGGCTAAGACTTGGTCGTTGCAATTTCATGGACTTCATAAGACCTGCTTGTTTGTCCGGAATAGTTTTTCGCTGTCGCTGGCCTATTCAGCTCAGGATCATAAGTTAAAAAAGTTATAGTTCAACAGTGTCAGAAGGGGAAACGGGAAAGTAGCTCTGTGGGGGCATAATGCGGGTTTGATTGGCTTGAAGACCGCAACATTTTTTACTTCTTGAAGGACTCGGTTATTTGTCTGCATCCTGCAATAGGCTCGGGAATGCCATCTACTTACTTTTGACCTACTGCACTTTTGGAATTCAGTAAATATTCTGTTTATCACGCCTATAGTTCCAGTTTTTATTGAAGAGAGTGCAGTATCAACTTCGGCTGTAGAGAATCAGTAATGCCTTTTGGAATATGCTTAAATAGGAATACGGATCTTTGCCTTTGCTTTGAGAGAGCCAAAACTATCGAAGTTGGATGGTGTTGAAGGTATAAATCGGATGGCATCATCCAGTTTTCCTTAAAAACGTTGCCTTATCTGCCGTCTGGGAATTCTATCGTGAAATTGCTATCATGATTTTACAGCTGACTCGTTAAGAAAAATACCCTTCGTTACTTGGTGTTCATCTTGTTTACCGATCTGTCATAGTGCAGCAACGTCTTAACGTCAGCCAAATCTCCACATTGAATCAAAATAATATAGGGTCTCTTATTTCCCCGGATGGAGTCTTGAACTTGGTCCAAGTGTTCTAAACTAATCACTTATTCTCACTAGGCAACGCTCCTGAATCATCTGAGTCTCGGTATGCTCCTCTATAAATATCGCTGCGGACTTGAAGTTTTTCGGGCCAAGCCTTTGGTGTCTATCCGCCCTAGATGACCAATTGTGTCCTCACTCTATACTGACTAGGTCGGTGTAGCTCGAAGGAAAAAAAATCACCGGAAAGATTTTTCTCTCGAAGCAGCCTTAAGCAGTGTCATCCGCCTTTGACAGGGCCCAAAGGCGGGCCCTTATCCTTAACTACCTAAAAGTCTTAGCTGTCTATGGTGATGTTTTGTCTAAGAACTCAGTGTTGGACGTCTTTTATTGGTGAAAACATTAACTTGGTCTTGCGAATGTAGGCTTACATTGACTGCTAAGCCAATTTTCGCCGCTGTCGCGCACGCAGATTGTAATTGTAGGGCCTTTTGAAAACTTCTGCCTATGGCGATAGCTTAGGAGAAATTCTGCACAATTCTTTGCAGTATGATATTACAGAAGTTACGTGACAGTGCGACTTCTGTAATAGTCGCGCAGTTATCCTGCACAAACTGAGGAGTTTATCATGGACTACGATTCCACTATACTATGTTCCCTTGATTGTTCTTGTATGCAGGCTTCAGTTCGAACTTGATACCTTTGGCAGGTTCCTTTTAACCATTTGGTTGAACTTTCGAACCTTACATACAATTACATAATAATATTGCATGCCAAGATTCAATGTTCTGACACAATTGTAGCCTAGCTTGACTATTGACTCAATCTGACTCAAATTATTTCCAAACTTGATCTAGTTCAATGGAAAATTTCAGTGTTCAGAAAAGTTGTACCAAAAGCTTATCTTGGCAGGAAAATGAAGTCCATAAGTTTTTATATAAAACGCCATCAAATCGATAACACAAAGTGGGGATCAGCTACCTTGGGAAAAGGAATAACTGGAGACACATGTGATAGCCAGGGCTTAGCTTCCCTCTAAACCTTTTTACAAAGAATGCTCTATACAATGAACAACAACATCATGTTTTTTATCGGTGATTATAGACACTTTCTAGGCATTTATTCCTCATTGGACCGGTTAAGTCAGTCAGAAAAAAGAATGCTTGAAACCATTTTTAATATTCTTTGCACAATATCTTCAACAACTTGATAATATGAACGTTTTTCGAAGAACCCACTCCATCGATTACTATCGACATTAAATTTTTCCCGCTAAACTCCTTGTTTTCATCTACAAAACCAATTTACCATTTAAGGTATAAGAATCTAACATGACTGCTGTCCAAATCCGCTGGCGAATCGATTCCTCCATCGCATGCTCCCACATTAAACTATACCAACAACACTAAGGCGCACGTGAGTGGCCTAACCAAACAGGCTTGTAGCTGATTTAATGTATCTTATATTGATCACTACACTAGGTACTCGATGGTAGATTGTAGATAAATCAATCTGAATTGAATTATTCCATATTTCAGTCGCCTGTCATCAATGTGAACGATTTCTTTACAACTCGAAGGAATATGATTCATTGCGCATCTAGTACGTGGGTATAGGACTTTTAAAGATCTACGATGTGAAAAAGTTCCCGTCGAAATGGTTTCAGTTTATTGACACGAAGCCACATAGCTGTAAGCTGTCCACTGAAGGCAGGCTCATTTGAATATTTGAGTGGCGTGTCTGATCTTCATTCGTATTCCTGGCATGATCATTGCCCATTCGTCATGTCCGAGGTGACACTATTTGCTGCACAAAATAATCCCCAATCCAGTTCTTTGAAAAATTTTTGTCAACATGCGAACTTTCACTGAAACATTGCGCACAAGGGCAAACACCCAAGTTGAGTCTTACGTAAGAGTTGAATAGGCTTAGTACTCTGAGAGTCTTGGTTTGGTTGTGTTCTGTCGTGATCTGTGAAAGTGTGTCTCGAAAGAGCCCATCGCCTGCAACACCGAATGCGTGCACTTCACAAAATGTGTCAATCTAGCAAATGATTCCTTCACTTTCCTTTGGTCACGACTAGGCCAACACAGGGCATAGATTTGCGTTTATAAAATACCAACGCCCTGTTCATCACTTAATCAGTCTCAGTCCAAGATCCACGCAATGAACACTCGCTTGGAACTCTTAATTACTCTCATTTCGGTGATTGGCTCTTCAGGGGATATAAGTCATCTGTTTCTTCCTGAATTTGGGTTTTTCCAACCGCCACAGCAACAGCAGCCACATTTGCCCTTTCTGTATGCTCCACCGCACCCTCAGCCACCACAGTCGCCACTTCAACCGATTTCACCGATCAGCACGACGACCGAGTTTTTTCTACCAGAAATTATTATCAATCGCCAGGCGAAGGATCCCCAGCATGGAAATTTCATACCACTGAACCAGTACTTGCCACCTCCATTGGACGATAGGCCGCCACCAGTACAGCAAGATCAGCCGAGGCCTCCAAACTCAGTGTACTTACCACCAAAACAAGAAGAGCGACCAAATCCGATTGTAGTGCTGGACGAGCCTCAACATCAAGGCTATGAGTACGAGAAGCCTAGCAGCAGTCCAAGGCCTCTTCTAGATGAGCCTCCAGCGCAATTTCCACCTGCCTTGCTGCCTCCTCTTGCGGATGCACCCTTCACAGACCGACCACCAGCAGAAGAACCATCCAATGGATACCATTACCATCCGCCGGGGCCCACTTATCTTCCCCCACCAAATCAACGCGATCTATCAGGAGACGGAAACACACAACTGCGACTGCATGTGAAGGAAATGCGCTGCATTGACCATCAAGGAGGATTCTTTAAGGCGATTCTCAAAGTGGAAAGCTTTCTTGGCACAGTTCCGACAGTTGACAATGACTCCAGCGATCCAAGGTGTGATCTAAAACTCAGCCGAAGCTACCTCGTCGTCAGTATTGCTGCGGACGATTTTCAAAAATGCGGAGTTTTGCGCTGCGGAAAGGAACTATGCCTGAGGCTCAGATTCCCATCCGTAAGAGGTATGAGAACTGGTGCAGATTCGATTTTGTCGTTGCACTGCAAAACCCAAAACCGCGTGGCTGTTAAGACGCACGCACTTAAGATGGGCGTCTCGAGTGACCAGTAAGTACGATTTTTTCAACAAGAATCCTTGTAAGACTCCTCTTAAGCATTCTCTTCCTGGATAGGCAAGCTAAAAGCGTCGGAGCCTACGCGCACGGTGGAAGCCAGAATGAGTTTCGAACTCACATTGAACTGTTGCGAAAATCTCCCAACGGCTATACCAAACACCTTGAGCCAAATGGTGTGGTTCAACTGGGAGAAGAACTTATGCTGCGAGCTCATGTCAGAACTGGGGATGGTGAGTTCACATGGGTCATACTCACAAAATTTCAAAACACTTATTTTCTCATAGGTTGGAACTACACCAAGTTAACAGATGTCAGTCTTCAGCGGGTCTCACCATCGGGAGATTTACTGAGCTCGGCAAGCCTCATTACTTCACGGGGTTGCATAAACCCGTCAATGCGCAGTGTATGCTCGCAAGTTCCGGTGTTTGAGCCGCCACTTGGCCACCGATTGCCGTTCAAGGCGGTAATGTTTCAGGGAATGCGTAGCGGCGATGAAATGGTTCTGAGCATGCGAATAACTGGGTGTTTGGAACACCATGACTGTCATGTCAATACACAGGAGTGCAGCGATGGATATTCTGGAAGACAGAAACGAAGCTCGGGAGGGAATTCTTCAGAGTTTTCGGAAATTTCAAAAATATCTTTTCGGGTTGAAATGCCAAGGGATGGCAATCAAACAGATGAGCGGGGGGAGCATCCCTTCAACCTAAGTCCAAGAGAGTCTAATGGAAAAACTGGCACTTGGATAATATTCGGGGCTCTGGGTTTTGTTGGAATGCTGGCCCTGCTGGCCTTGTTTGTTTATTACAAAGTTAGAGAAGATTTGTAAAAAAAAGGTAAAAGTTCAATTTTGTAAATTCTTATATGTAAGTGCAAATAAACAACATGTTTCAAGTTGTGAAAATCGTATTTTAATTCTTAGGTTTTGAGGAACTCTTGTTATTAGGCATCGCTCTGTTAAGCTTACTAGCTTAACAGCATTCAGGTTGCGTTGGACTTAAGCTTTAGAAAAACACAGTATAAGACTTACGACATGGAGCTTTTTTTTAACATTCTAACTGTGTGGCGAAAATCCAGGAAAAAAATTTCTGCCTCAGTCACGATGTGTAGTTTCCTCGTAGCTCGTAGGTGTCTGTTGATGTTAAGGTAAGCGTCTGAGGTAAAGGTCAGCGGATTTATAATACCCCTAAGCTTTTATTTTGAATGGTGCAAAATTTATATGTATGGCGTGCTGTGATTCAGGGCGCGCCATCTTTTTTTACGGTATTTAAAAATAATTAAAGAACTCTCTAAAAATCACGCGTATCAGAAATATGTATGTCAAATTTTCAAGGATTTTTTTTTCATTAAGCTATGAAAATACCCTATGTTTCGACAGTAGGGTAAACAAGGTAACACTTGTCGTTGTCGTGGTCACGAGCTGTCTGAGTTAGTTACTCCAAGAGATGAACGCTTTGCTTTGTTTTCAATCCCATTTTTTGTTTTTCGGGCTCTCTTTTGTCTTTCGTCGTGTAGTGTATCAAACTCTTATATAAGAGTTATGGAGTGTCTCCACCGGACACTAATCTGCGATTAAATAATCGCGTAATAATTCTCTTTTTCTTCATCTGTGCGTGATTTGACGAAACAAATCAAACAAACTTTTATCTGTCAGAAAAAATTAAAAGTTTTTATGCGAAGTAATTATTGCTAATTAGCACTCATATACGATCAATGAGCATTGGTTTAAACCAATTAGATCATAATAGTCTTAACTCCAGTTTAATGATTGAAGTGTGTTTCGCTCAACGGCAGCTTGAGTGAACATCTGACAGCTTGGCATTGTCAACTCAGCTATGTTTGCTGTGTTGTGTAAAGGGTTGTGCAGAGCCGTTGGTGTTGCTGTTGATGTGGATGTGGTTGGCCCTGTCATAATGGTTAAATGCACTTTGGAGTGCCCACTGCAACAGAATGATGGATGTCAATGTTGGTATTGCTGGTTGATGTTGGACAAGTTGGTCTGCTATCGAATTTGTGCACCCAAATCACATCAATAATTTGACGTTGCGTTTTTCTTTTTTTTGGTTATTTCGTTTTGTAAATTAGGAAGTCGGTGTCAAAGATTTAAGAATGATAAGAATGATAGGAATGATATAAGAATGTCAATGATATAAGTATTTTAAAATGTGAGCTAACCGGGAGCCAAAAAAAATACGACCAGACATTGCCATTTCAATGAACATGAAATGATGAGAGCATACGTCAAGTTAATCTCCTCGATTTCGGTGGACAAACTTTGGGATTTATTTTTAATCTTCCTGTCTTATGTGCGGTGGGAAACCCTATTAGGGTATTTGATTTAGTAACGTCTTTTGTGAAAATTTGTTAGTGTTATTTGATTTCTGTTGTTAGACGACTCCAGTCAGAAGTCTTTAAACTTTAGACAAAAGTGTACATTGTTATACAAGACTAAGAAAAAACATGAACGTCCTATCGCAGCATTGCAAAAAAAATATTGTTTTTACAATAATAAAAAGATAACGAAATAGATTCGCGAGTTTATCCAACGCATAAATTTCTGAAGCAGAGAAATGCATAAATCAGAAATTAGAAATATTGGAAATAAATCTAAAATGAAAGCTGCATTGTAATAGGTTTTTCTTTGTAAAATACGTGCCCGTCATGCTCAAGTGTCAGGGATGATGCTAAAAACCAGGGCTTAAAAATTGGACTTCCCCTTTACGTTCTTCTTAACTAAACTTCGATATGCTTAAAAAGACAAACATTTGGCAAAGATGAACGGGGCCTGCTCTATATCTGTTATTCATCTTTTTGAGATTCTACAGTATTTCAAACATGCTAGCTTTTGCTGTCATTTCAGAAAATGGACTATGGACCGTTATTTATTTCAAGCTTCTACCTATAAGACACCGCTTTCGCTATACGTTGTGTAGCAATGGGCATAAGGCTATAGGATATAGCTTAGATGGCTCTCCCCGCTTATAGCAGGGACACACTTAGAGAAAGAGATCCATGGTGATACCACTTTTCGCAAGCTACCGAATTTATCTGCCCGAGGACCTAAATGATGACTCTCCGATTTTTCTGCAGAGCTTGAGGCTACCAATATCGGTATAAATTTAAGAAACACTGTCAGCAGAGTTTTGGGGGCCAGTTAGAAACTTTCCTGAAAGATAGGGTCCTGTGACTGTTGGACCCCAGATAAGAATTTATAAAACGCGTTGAAAATATATTATTCGAAAAACGTTTAAAAATCATAGAAACTGCCACCAAATCCACAAGAACGCAAATCACCGCGAAAGCCAACAAGTTCAGGTTCACAGAAACGTCAAAACGCACGCAAAAATTCAACGTGTTGAAGTTTTTTTTTGAATTCGCAAAACTTTCTTATATAAAACAAGTGTAAAAGTGGAACAGTCAGTCTGCAAAAGCTTCAGTCCGTCTGCGACGGATTGTAAAATAACCGACTTCTCAAAAAGAAAACTGCCACGCCTCAAAAAAATGAACGGTATGTAAAAATATAACTGTTGAATGCTTTACGCTAGATGGTTGCATACATTTTGGACTAAACCCCCGTCATTTTAACTAAAAAAATCATTTTTTTTGAAGCTACGCCCACGAAAGTGGGCGGAGACATATACAATATATGAATATAAAAATATGATAAATATGATATATGCTGATATCTACAGCTTTTGTTATATAATTTTTTGTCAAATTTCATATATATTTATTGAAAAACACTCATTTTACATTAAAATTTCTTGAAAAGTGGGCCTGGTTAATGTAAACGCCAAACCTTTTCTGCTGTCTCAAAGGCAATTACAAAGCAGTGGTAACATACTTAAAATCAGTGTGCTAGCACCATTGTAACATAGCTGAAGTGTGAAAATGTATTTTTTTAGATTAGAGACGGTCGCACATACAGGCGTGTCGTACTGTAGTGGGCGTGTCTGTAGGCGTATTGAACTTTGTTTTTAAACGTGAGCTGGATAGACTTCCATGGCATTTACCAATTTTCAGATCTCTAGCTTAAAGTTTAAGGCATAAAAGTTGTTTACAGACGGACTGACGGACGGACGGACATGGCTTAATCGATTCTCCTGTCGGTCTTATTCATATCTCTATAAGGTCTTAGGGGTCTACGATGGTTATTTCACTGCGTTACAAACTATACATGGCCGAGTATAAAAACAAACCATAGCTTCCATTGGATTAAGTGCTTTTGAATTTAAGTGGTCAAATCAACTTTGGTGCAACACAGCTTTGTGATATAGCCCTTAAGAATTCCTAATCTTCTTAAGAAAGAAGATTTATGTCGCAAGTAATTTTTAATCTCTTCGTGAGGAAAGTAAAATTTCTATGGTGCATCTCGTGAATTTGAGGGGATTCAGCTAAGATTTGATTTACGGATTAGTGTCCGGTGGAAGTGAAAACTGTCTCGACGAAGACAGTTTATACTGTCACTCAACGGTGCAATTGGGTTTCTCAGTTGATGACGTGCCAACAATGGTTCGCCATCGCTGACCTAGAGTCTTCCTTCTCAAGGTCAATTGGGCGGGACTGTTAAAAAGTAGATGAATAAAGACATAAAGCACCAATTCTCCTGACATATTTCCCCAGGGGCCAGCTATCATTTTAAGAATCAGCCTATATTTAAGGAGATAAGGCTCTTTATTTTCCTACGATCTAGGCACGATCGTAGCCTATCCTACGATCTAGGCACGATAGTAGCCTATCCTACGAGCCTAGACTTGTTTGGAAGAGAGACATTTGCTGATAGTGTTCCACCTGTTGTTGGCCATTTTGACGGATTCGGTGTTCAGGTGAAGCTTTATCGAATTTATGGGTGCTTACCATTATTATAGGATAAGCAGGATTAGCATTAGTACCTTCTCTCGCTAGCTCATTACTATGCAGTTGCCTGGAATATTATAGTGGCCTGTATCCCAGCACAGGAATATGTTGCAGTTGACGGCAATGTCATTAAAGCAATGCCGAAAGAATCAGGGCATTGCTTTACCAACCAACCAAGGCTTCTATTACAGCGAAAACCAGGCTACGGTTTCCGCAACAGCTGTGATATCTGCTAACACACTGATAATACACTGCGGTGATCCAGGCACGTACATAAGTCAAGAGTGCTGGAAAGCACTCGTGCTCCTGCTCCAAGTGCTATTTAGATCCGCCTGTGTAGAATTCTATTGTAGATGCGTTTTAGACCTTACCAAGGCAGTTCTGCTTGGAAATTTTGTCTTGAATTTGACACTAAAGCCAAGGTTTGGGACGACGTAGTCCGAGTTATTAATTATTCGGACTACGTCAGATAATAACTTGGTCATTAAGGATGCTTGCTTGACTCATGTTGTTACGAGCCAGGTGCGTAGGTGTGCCTTAAGCCTTTGTGCTATTTTGCTGCTGTTGACTTCCCGACAATGTCAATGGGAAGAAGGTGAAGCAGGTGGCTAGTGCAGCTTTGGTTTTAGAGTACCTGTGATGTAAACACAAAATTTTCTTTAAACTTTTTTTTAATAAAGTGGTATTGCTACCTTTGTCAAGGATGTGGTGCCGCCACCGCATACATAAGCATAGCCCTAATAATTGCCGTGCAAATCAAGTGAAAACCCGGGGTTGGAGTCCTCTGTTTGGGCCTAGCGCCTTGTTCATTCTGTTTCAAATTGAGTTGTTTCGTCTTAAATAACCCTCAAGTATCTGGCATTACCTACAATTGTCAGCTTAGCTCCTTTCAGTTTTGGTGGGTTAATAGATGGTATTTAATACCTTGTTGTGAACAGAATTAGTTCCGTTTTTTTTTTCGGACTCATTGCAAGACCACCACTACTCGTTCACTTTGCTCAGAGCAAATCGCATGAATTCCCTAATTGTGGAGAGGAACTTGCCTGATACTGCTATCCCAATGTGGTCAGCGTAGGCAATGACCTTAAAGCTATGTTTCCCCAGGATTTGGGGGATTGTCGTTCTGATTGACGGCTTTGTATAGTCTACAGAAACTATTTTTCCACTATAGGTTCATTCGACTCGCACTTTTTAGCTTATTGCGGCCAGCTATTGTCTAAAACTCAGCGAAACCGAAACCCAAAAGATTTTTTTATTTTTTTATCGAACGCAAAAGGGCGCAATGGACTGTAAAATTGTGAAAGCCAACTACAACTAAACAGCTGACAAAAAACTGAAACGTAAAATATTTAACACCGAACCTTCTGCCCCGACACACGCGGGCACGTTTAGTGCTGCAATAGTGCCCTACAGTCACAGTGTTGTCATCGAATAAGGTGCAAAATATACTTGGTTGTTGTCTTCGCTTCATAGAATGTAGAACTGCGAAAAATTAAGATCTGCGTCTGTGGTGCCATGTTGCGCGCTAGGACTTTCATAGAACGCATATTTTCTAAGTACGTTCTTCCAATCAACTATGTATAGTATTCCCCCTGCATTGTCTTACCAAATTTTCAAATAGAGTGACGCAACAGCTCGATGTGAACCAGGGCCAACTTCTCAACAATGTATGCTGGTGTGTTGATTTCTTTTACATACAAAGGGACCTACAATTTTTTGCCGAATCCGAACGGCAGCTTGAGAAGTTTTTCAAGACAATTAATACTCTCGGAGGGCTTGTCAAACCCTCGCGGAGGTGGGGACCGTGAAAAAGAACAAGTCTTTTTTTTTTTCAGGTGACAATGGCAGGATTCGAACCCAGGCCTCCGGCGTAGTAAGCACACACACTAACCACTACGCCACGGCACCCCAAATTTTCAAATCACCCGCATTCAAATCACCCGAGATGATCGTCCTGGTCCTGGTGAAGACAAATAAAAATATAAATTTCAAAAAAATGCCCTAGAAATTGGGTTATGGCTTGTGGATGACTACTCATTGCTGGCCTTCCTTAAACATGGCTCAACTTATAGACATGAACTCAGTGTGTATATAAATTCTTATACTGTTAAGAAACTATAGGCAGAAACTTGAATACATGGACTGCCACAAATCCGCAAGGATTACCACAAACTAACTCTGGAAACATGCTGCGCTGATGTGTAAAAGATATCTTAATTGCAAATCAGTATATCATCTCATCAATCTATCTAACATCTGTCAGTGTACTCTCCATAAGTTGGCACTTTACAAGACTCTACCACCAAATAAGTCGCGTGAGACATGTTGCTTTATAGTCCCCCGTGTAATCCAATGGCAGAATGTTTCGATTTTAATTACTCTACTAATCGTGTTATAAATAAAAATCAAAAATCATGTTGTCCGTTCACTGATCTTGTGTACCTACATATGCCATAACAGGTGGTGGTAATTAATTTTGCCATCAAATCAATGTGTTAGCACGTATTCTTTTTGATTTCAGCCAGTACCTATTGCTTAAATGAATTAATTAATTTTTTTTTCTAGGTTAGAAATTATGGCAAGTGCAAACACAATTTCGAACACAGACTTTAGTGCGTTTACACCAAGTGAACGGCTAACTCTTCAGCAACAAATGAGTCGTAGAAAATTTAGCTTCCCTGCCACACTGCATTCAACTTCCTTGTTGGAGGTCAATTCGGCAGCGAATGCGCGAAGGAGGTTAAGTAACGTCAGCGACGTGGTTACTCGAAAGCTCTCTTATACTATTGGATGGAAAGCTGCACAGATTCCCGCACAGGACATAATCACACAGGTAGGACTGCATATGATATTGTTTTCTTTTAACGACTTACTTGTTGGTTCCTGGTTGCTTCCTCTAGTATATCGTTCCTCTAAAAAGAGGGTTTTATCCATCAATAGAAAGGTTCTTAAGTCCCATAAGAGGAAGCAACTTAATAAAAATGGATCCAAAAACAAGCCAACGTTTTTTTTAAATAAAGTATACAAAAAATTATTAGAACCTTCCTTTTCTCCGTAGGGAAAGTGCCTCTGCGGGCAGTACATAAAGCGGCGGCTTCGTCGATCCGGACTGTTCAACAAGAAGCTTGGCCTACAAAGGATACGCAGCATATTAGGAACATCATCAGTATCTGTTGTTCGAGATGTATTTCCTGCACTCATGATTGTAAGTTCTACAAAACCCAAATTAAATACGGCCCAAACAACTAACCATCATCAGTTAGGTGACGAATTAGAACGAATGCATCCGCGGATCTATACAGGAGTAGCTAGGCAAATATGTCGGTCACCTGGTGGCGACTTTTCATCTGCGGAAACGGTTGCTATCCTCATAAATGCCGTGGCTCGAGATCTCTTTCGGGTGGACATTACCTGGGGCAAAATAATATCACTTTTTGCTGTAGCTGGTGGACTAGCCGTTGATTGTGTTCGACAAGGACATCCGGACTATTTGCCTAAACTGGTGCAAGGTGTATCAGATGTAATCGAGGACGAACTCGTGCCATGGCTCAATGAGAATGGCGGATGGGTACGCAATAAATTTTTCTGCTTTTGGCTTTGTGAAAAATGGATTTTGGTTTTTTTTTTTTGCAGATTGGTCTCAACTCTCATGTCCACCCAGCCGCAGAAGAATTTAATCCTTTGGAATGGACTACGCTTTTAGTTGGATGTGCCTTTGCCATATTTATCATAATAATAATTATAAGATTTATAGGGACGTATCTTGTTCCATTAGCATATCCAAGAACAACACCATCATCGTCGTCGTAGATATTAAGCGAATTCTGTAAAATAAATTTGCAAATACAATGAATTTGGAAGTAATTCATTGTATTGAAGCTTTTGAAATCCGTTTTAAGCATGTTCTGAAATGAACCCTGAATATAATCAAAATATCGTTTTGGTCTGCCGACACTCGTGCCAACGAGACTGGTACCAAAGCCACTGTAACGCCGCTGCCGATATGATCACAAATGTAATTCTCCTAGGAATGAGATCTTTTATCCCTCACAGAGTTAAAAGTATCAAACCGAAGGAGAATTCGTGGTTTGACTTGAGCTGTAAGGAGGCGATAAGATTGAAGGAATCTTGCTTTCGGTGTTACAAGGAAAACCGGAATAAGTTCAAACAAGCCAAAAATGACTGCAATGCTCATATCCGTCGTGTGAAATTTTTGTACGACCAAAAGCTGAGGCAGAAAATACTACATTGTCCCAAAGGTAGTAAAAACGTTTGGTCTTTCGTCAAAAATATAAAAAATTGTGCCTCATTGTCCATCCCGTCGTGCGACGGCATTCAAGCTCCCTAGACAAAGCCAATCTCCTCGCAGCTCATTTTTCTGCCAGCTCCACGCTGCCAGATTGCGTAATGTCTCCACTTATACTTGAGCGCTTCGAATGCACTATGGGACAAATTCATTTTCGCTCTCGTACAGTTAATAAAGTACTTAAGCAACTCAACATTCACAAATCCGCTGGTCCAGATGGTATATCCCCGATTGTTCTGAAGAGGTGTTCTTCCACCTAAAGGCAGGGAAACGCTGATTAATTTCCAGCTCATGAAATATTTCGAATCACGAAACCTCCTTAATGACCGGCAATATGGTTTTCGTAGCAAAAACTCCACTGGTGATCTGATGGCATATCTCACCGAAAAGTGGAACCATTTCTTGCATCTTCTTGGTGAAAGCAAGATTGTTGGAATCGACGAATTTCGTATTCAATGGATTAGTAATTACCTTTTGAGCCGTTCAATTCAAGTTGTTTTGGATGGGTTCAAGTCTGCAGTTTACAAAATAAACGCTGGAGCTCCCCAGGGCTCGGTTTTGTCTCCGACTCTCTTCCTCGTTTTCATAAACGATTTCTTGTCTGCTACTAAATCTAATCCACTCCTTTGCCGATGACAGTACCCTCAGTTTTTATACCCCATCCCATAGGATAGGAGGTATATTAGGTTTGTCACATAGTTTGTAACACGGTGAAATAATAATGGTAGACCCCCAAGATCTTAAGGGCATATGATCGAGACCGAATTCTGAATCGAATGAGCCATGTCCGTCCGTCCGTCCGTCCGTCCGTCTGTATGTCACATGTTTTTAGGCCTTACATTTTGAGCTAGGGTGCTGAAACTTCGTACGTAAGGTCCGCGTCATGCGAAGCAGTACAAGTGTAAACATTTTTGAAATCCGCCCAAAGACACGCCCACAATCGGTCTAAATGTGCAACTACCTCCAGAAATTTCAAAACTGTAAGACGTTCTAAAAGGCTGAAATTTAACATTTAGCATCTCTTAATAAATGTAAGACACAAAAAAGAAAAATTTAATCGGTAAATCTCCTCTAATGGGCGTGGCATCTATTTTAATAGTAAACTTTCAAATGCAGTTTACTCAATATTTTTGCTCAAAATTAAAAAAAATTTGCACAATATTTTATGTAGAAACGCTTAGTTCTACATTTTGTTCATACAAGACTTTGGGCCACGCCCATATTTGGAGGCAGAATTGAAGAAAAACCTAAAATTTGCCTGAAAAACTTAATTTCGACTAGCCTTCAGCCTAATTTAGGAAAGCATGAAACAAAAAATTAGCAGGTTAGGTAAACGAGACTTCAGTCCAGATTTCGTTCATATAAAGTTTTTAGCCACGCCCCTTTTAAGGGTCGATTTTTCAAAAATATTTAATTTGGACCAAAAAATTGCATTTTTACGTACATTTAAGTGTAACTCGGATATATATGTGGTTCTTCATTAGGGGCGGTTGGACCACGTCCCTTTTCGAAGTTTGCATTACTTATAAAATGTCAAAAAATAACCATGTCATCAGCATTTTACAATGTGGGATAGGATGGGGTATTCAACGGTCCGTTTTACGGACTGTAACTTCTGCGTACACACTGAAGCACTTACTCACTGGTTCATATTCGTTCTCGGTTCCCCGCCCCTACGGTTCGGGCATAGAACTGGAACGGCAGCGTATGTCAAACTCTTTAAACTCCGACCTTAACAGCATTTTATTATGGGGATCTCTTAACAGAGTGGAGTTTAATGCTTTTAAAACTCAATGCTGTCTTCTGTCATTGAAGCGAAACCGTAATACCCAGCTGTTATCCATCGACGGCACTTGCATCAATGAAATCGAAAAGCTTTCAATCCTCGGTATATGTGTCAATAAAAACTTAAGTTGGAATGACCACATATTTGAAACTATGCCAAGAACGCTGCGAAATGCCTAGGTTTCGTCAAAAGGTGCATGAAATATTTTACCCCTTCTGATCGGGCTATTGTATATAAGGCATACATTCGCGCTAAGTTGGAATATAACTCCGATGTCTGGGCAGGTGCTCCGTAAACTGCACTTCACCTAGTGGATAGGATTCAAAAGCTGGCGTTAAAACTAATTGGAGACACCAATATTGCAAGGTCGATTGACTCACTTGAACACCGACGCAATGTCTCATGCCTGTTCTTGTCTTATCGCTTTTTCTATAACCAGTGTTTCAGCGAAATAGCCAATTACATTTCGCCCCTCAAGACTTTCAACCGTTATACTTGTCAAAGATCGAATGCGCATCAGTTCACCCTCGAGCCCTCTTTCGGACGTTCGGTGAAGTTCAGAGGTTCTTTCATAAGCCGTACAACACGAATGTGGAATGTCCTACCATAATCAGTCTTTCCTACCGATTACAACATGCAACAATTCAAAACAAGAGTGCATCGTTACCTCTCCTCCTTTTCCTCTCTTTCTAATGCTGGAATCGCAAACGTTTCGTTTTGCCCCATATGCGCCCGTTGTTTCTACTCTGCTTGTCATCGAACGCACGCAGCAACGCAACATTGCGTTTTGGTCATAATCCTTTCCGCTCGTGAGATGTGTAACATTTAAGCCTAATCCCTTGTTCGCGAGTGTATTATAAAAAAAAAAGCCGGACATGACTCTAAAGATGCTGACAGACCCAACGTATAGGTTCGGGTATTTAGCGAAAACCCAGTAAAAAAACCTCTTCTGAACCAGTGTGTCCTGAGACACAAGCAAGATTCACTGTGGTTAGTCTTCTTACCAAGTTCAAAGTTTTCTACAGTTCTTTTTAGTGACTTGGCTATCTCTGCTAACGCATATGCTTCCGGAACATGCTGGTTACAATATATCGCATAGCCGATTGTGATGTTTTACAAAACTTGTGGCCAAAACCATGAAAGCCTTTTTTTCGGTACGAAAACAGGTAAAAAAATCTTGATGGGTATACCTACCAACAGAGCATTGACTTCTGCTATACCAGGACTTCTGGAGCTGAGGTATAATAGAAACCAACAAGCTAAGAATCTACTCTATCACTGTTTTAATACCTAAACACATCGCCTCTGATATTTAAGGTTTGAGAATAGGTTTATTGGAGAGCTATTGAATAAGGCGCAGGCTTTAATGGCAAGAACTTTCAAGTTTTTTAAAAGTCTGTTTTTAAGGGTTCAGTAAATTCAGTATATCTGAGCCATTAAGATTGGGACCTTGTCCAGGAAATGGGAACAACCCCCAACGTACGTAAAAAATCTGTGGCTTCACTATGGTCACCTTAACTGGGGCCCACAGATTCCAGATGAGTTGTAAGGCACAAATTGACGTGTTAAGAAGACAATTATTTAAATTCAGTACAAAAGAGCGGAATATTTTTACCCACATTTTTGCCAACTTTAAAAATTAACTAACCGAGCAAAAGCTAAAGGTGGAACTGGTACAAAACTGAACTGAATTGAACTGGTATTTGGGCAAAGATGCTGAATTACCGCTATTATTAGATAGCGGTAATTCAGCATCTCCGAATAATTCAGCAGAAAGTCCAAATAAGCCCCAACATCAGGAAATGCAAACATTGTTCGCAGTAGCAATTAGGCCGTACGACCAAGCACCTGTCAATTTTATTAATGCCCTACGGTGAGATCCAGAGTGGTTTAAGATGGTACACTAAAGTCGAACAAGTTTCCTTCTGGGTGGCATTGATGCTACCTTGCCGGATGCTGTCTTCCGGCAAGTCAAGGATAAGTAAGTAGTCTCTATAGGACTTGAATTATTCGGATTAGAGAAACACAACCATGGAAGAAAACGGAGAATTTAAACCTAGCAAAAAATGGGAACACATGCAGTGGCTGAGGCAAGCTATGAATCCTCTGGGCAATTATAGATAGGAGATTATCGGCCTCGGCAAAAAGAAGGCATTGAACCTTTGGAAAAAGTTAAGTCAACTCAATGTTACGGAGGATTTCGTTGCGGACTTCGCAGAGCCGCAAAACGCAGAATTGTCAGAATTGACGTCAGACGTACCCAGTAAACCTGCTTTTTATTCTAGAGGTGGTGCTGTAGGGAAGCACCTTACCAAAGAGGTTAATAGGAGCATCTCGTGCTTGAATGGGATCATATCGTGGGTACAATGAAGTTGGGTACTAGCAGTCCATATAAAGCGTGGTTAAATTTTAAGGGCCGATGTTGATTGTGAACCACACCCAAACGTCAAGTTTTTTTTCTGCATTTCATTTGACATTTCTCAATTTCAGACTACCTCAGTCTGAACCATGGGAAGATACCTACACAATCGAGCAACGCGTTAAAGTTATTCAGGCTGATTATTTTTTCGGTCAATTCAATTGTGCAAATGTGACGTTCAATCCGAAAAATCGTGGGAAAATTTGAGCAAACCGGGTCTGCAGGGGATGTGAAAACAAAATTTGGGTCTGTACTGTAGGATGAGATAATTCGGCACATTAACGGAATAGAACCTCAATTATGATTTAGCGTCATCGAAAACTTGGACCATCGGATGGAGGTGTGCCGCCGAGGTCGCGGCGGCCATTTGGCCGATATTTTATTCAATACATAATTGAACCATACCAACATTATCATAATAAAAAGAAATGACAAAAATTTCCTAAATAATTTGTGTTTTACTCAAAATCAATATCGGCCCTTAAAATTTAACCACCCTTTATATTATGTCAATGCTGCTAGGTTAGCGGTAGCTGTCCCCGCCCAGAAACACGCTTTGACCACAAGAGGTGTAGGTCCATTGTGGTAACACTGTTTATGGCAAGATCGGAAAACTCCAGCTCTAGAACGTATGTGAAGACATTTAAGTTTGGGCGAAAAGGTAGAGGCAAATAGTCTCGGTAAAAGCCTGTTCCGAAGGTGGATTAGTTAGAGATTTAAGCCTCTAGCCCAATGAATTCAATCCATCCGTCACGTTTAGGTACAAAACTGACAACCAGGTTAAATTAACACCTTCTTATGGGAAACGGCCCATAGACGAAGTGTGTAAAGTAAGTAACTTTCCATAAGAACTTGTATATTTAACTGAGTTGTCTGTTGTGTAATTCAACGTGTGCAGCCAACGGATTGATTGGGTTAGAGGCTTTACCCGAGAAGGGTTTTGAAGCCGGTTACCCGTTTCGGTGTTAGCCACTGCCACAGAATATAAGGAGCTAGTGAGGGACTTTCAGTGTTATCCTTTGACTACTGCTACCCTTATGAAAATTTGTCTTGAGGATGGAAGAAGTGAAGTTGGAATGAATCAGAGGAAATAAATTGAGGTAGGGGGTAACCGTTTTCGACTCACGTCAACAATACGATGGGAGGCCATTAAATGAGAGGGCAAAGCAAGGGCAACGGGTTTCGTTGTAAGCCAGTATATAGGTACCATTGCTACTCAAGTAAGAATTTACCTCGAAGACGGGAGAGGCTGGAGCCGATTGCTGTGCGGTTCCATGCTTGAGGGGACTTTAGGGGGCGGGGGTGCACCAGGTGCATTCTTAAGCGAGAAACTAAGGCAGGGTTACGGTTTCGTATCAACATGTACCTTTTTTATACTATGCTCGTGATCAAGGGGATATGATTACCCTTAGAAAAGATAGAAAAGATAGGAGAAGAAAGTAATTCTCGATCCAACACAAACGTTGATGAGTGAAACATGAAACCTCTGCATAGAAACACCAAAGCTTACCCCCGCAAGTGTTATGCCTTTACGGAGAAAAGCAAAAGTATAACCAGCTGAATATTTCATAAAAACATCTGGCATGAATCTAATTGCTGTTCATTCTATTTGCATATATTGGAAGAGAAAAATATTGTATTCAGCCGACTCTAACCTGGGTAACAGACGCCGACTAACAGAAAGCCGCTCATTTTGAGACAGACGCTTCTGAGATGTGGTGGGTATCCATATCAGCCCCCGATATTTTCCATACGTTTCACTATCCGCCACCTGGGGAGGAGCCCAATTGAGGACCAGCAACCCCAGAAGGCTACCTCAGGCGGTTTAGGTGAGGATTAGCAACGGGAAATGGGAAAAGGCATTAAGGCGTTTAACCAATTCGACTCGGGGAAGAAACTCATTACCGCCTTTAAGCCAAGTCTGAATGAATTGTTTAGATGTACGAATCGAAAAAGTATTCATCTTGGAAATTCCTGCTCAAGGTCGATAAGGCGGGTCGGGTTCACTAATAATGAGCCATGGTTTTTCTCTTTTTTTCATCTCTGCAACTTTTGAAGGAATCGCTGGAGATAGCACCAAGCAAGTCTTCTGGCCCGTTGGAGTGAGATCTTTAACTATACCTGGCTAAGATTCAACTTACTAATGGAAATGAGTCTCCTTGTTTTCTGACAAACGAGCAGAGTGAGGCACGTGCTGATGTTGACACATCCGCACCTGTGGTTGGCCATTGTGATGGCTTCGATTTTTAGTGAATCTTTATCGAGTCCATGGGTGCTACGGGTTCATTGCAATAGTCGGATTTGCATTATTATTTTGTTTAGCTAGCTTATCAGATCTAACTGTTGCATGGAATATTCCAATGTAACCCAGAACAGGGATGTGTATGGTTGGTTTAAAACAGTGGGGTCACATACAATGGAGTTTATCGAAAGGGATGAGTAGTTTGAGCCATTTCAAGTGTTTAACTACAGACAAAGCTTACGATCTTGTTTAGGTCGGGTGACTAATCGTTACGATCTTGTTTAGGTCGAGTGACTTAAGTGACTAATCGTTTAGACCTTTTTCTTTTCAACGCCGAAGCAGCGGTACAGAAACATTGAATATACGAATTAAGGTTTTGCTGTCTTCTTCGTCTTTAAAGAAAACACAGTTCGCTTGAAACGAAAAGTTATCCCTACGTTTACACTGGCTATAAATGGCGTATTCTTATTAATTCTATGAAAAGTAAAGTTACACTCTCAGAGGGTTTTCCAGTTCGTTGGGGATGGAGCCATGAAAGCACTGTTAAAGCTTTCTAGTTCAAAGATTTCGATAGCCTAGGTAGCAACAGGCCTGGAAAATTTCCCCCTGCACCGACATAAAATTATTTTAAGAGCAAGGTGGAACAGAAAATTAAATCGGAATCGAGTGGGCAAAAACTGAATAGTTCACCCTTTCAAAAAGCTGTTTCCAATCCTTTTAATGAGACAAATAATATGTATATTGCTATCAAATTTAATTACACAGTAACCTTTCTATACCCCATTCCATCAGAAATAGGGATGGCGAACCATTTAAGAGCCCCGTGCCATATACAAAAAATAAACAGTTTGTAGTGCCTTTGGTGTACCAACATGCAGTTTTGCTATTTTCTAATAGGGCGTTTCCATCGCACATAAAACAGATAAAAAGTCAACAAGATTAAAAGTTAGTCCCAAAGTGTTTCCACCGGAAAAGAGGAGATTAACTTTGATTCAGAGGAGAGACATCCTGTCACGACCCTTGCGGATCTCCTTGTAAATTTGAGTTTCTTTATTTTTACGTTTAAAAAGTTTTTTTTTTTTATTTGTTACATCAGAAAACGACGAGAACACGTAGAAATCTGAATTTTGATTTAAGGCTTTGTCACAGAGGTGCATTGCCGTTTGCTTTATCCCGTTAAGTTGCCCTTGTTTTACAACCGCGTTGAAAATATACCTTCGAACAATTTAACAAAAACACAAACCACCGCGAAAATCAAAAATTCTAGTTTCATAGAAAGGTCAAATCGCACGCTAAAATTCATCGTGTTGAATTTTTTTGCTTTCTCAAAACATTCTTTTGTAAAAAAGACGGACGGAGTGGACGGAGACGAATCTCGTGGAGTAGAGGGTATTTAGCGAAATTTGTTAATTAAATAATTTGCTTAATTAATTTTGCTATTAATTAATTAATTTATTAATTAATTACGGATTAGTGTCCAATGGAAACACTTTATAATCTGCAGTCGTTATATATAACAATATTTCGTCGCGTGCCACCAATGGTACACGTGTCAATGGTTTGCCATCGCTGGGATAGGACATAGGAGGTATTTTAATTTTGATTCATAGTTTGTCGCAGACTCCCATGACCTTTGAGGGCATATGGTCGAGACCAAATTGTAAGTCGAATGAGCCATGTCCGTTCGACCGTGTGTCGGTAGTTTTTTAGGCCTAAAATTTTGAGCTAGGAACTTGAAACGTGTTATCTGTTCTTTCCAGGTCCCGAAGCAGTGCCAGTGTAAACATTTTCGAAATCGGCCCACTGACACGCCCACTTAACTTAATACCATGAAAAAACAAAAAAAAAAGAATGGCGCTATAATATTGTACGCAGTATTTTTGTTTAAATGCATTGAAATTGGCATTTAAAAAAAGATCGCATTTCATTTTCAGTTTGATTGACGATTTTTATATGCAATATTTTCGCTTGCAATCAAGTACGCCCACTTTTGGAGGCGTACTTGATGAAAAAAACCTAATTTTTGATATAACAAAGTATGTTCTTAGCCCATGCAAACCTAACCTGGACAATATAGTTGAACAAAAACTACAATGTTTTTGAAATGGGTTGATGTCACGCCCCTTTTTTACTGAAGGATATTGTAATTTTTGCAATTTGGCAATTCGGAGCTTGACAGGGGTTAATTTGGATGGAGTATCCAACGATTCGTATTGTAATCCGCCCACTAGTTGTCCTTTCCATAAGACCAAACGATTTTCTGCCCCACAAACTCAACCTCATTCCCATCATCATCATTTTCGGTGACTGCTTATCCCAAGAAGGGTCGCAGAGCGAGGGCGGCTAAATAGTCCTTCCATCGTTCCCGATCCTCCGCCATCAACTCAAGAGACACAGGCACGATCTCCAGACGAGTCTCGGACATTTTCTTTACCTGATCCGACCACCTGTTTCTTTCTATTCTCAAACACATTATTAAAATTAAAATAGGAAAAACCAAAAATTTTGTCAACACTTTTTTCCTATAATTTATTTTTAATATATTTTTTATAAATTCTCATTTTTTTATATTACAAAAAGAAACTAAATACATAGTATATATATATATATATATTTTCTACAACCATTTTACAAAAAAAAAAGAAAAAAACTTAACATTTAAGTTAAAAGATTTAAAAAGTTTATAGAAAAAGAATTCGCAACAAAAAAAAAATCGAGGGGGTAACAAAAAAAAATTTATTCTAAATATGTAAATTCCTAAATCGAATGTTTGTTTTGTTTTTCGTTTTGTTCTTTGAACATCTTGGGTGGAGGAGTACAAGTTATCAATTTTTTTAAAGCACTCCCCAAACCCTCAGTGCGTTTGGCATTTATTCACAAACTCTAAATATATTTCGATTCAATACAGAAGTAGAAATACACAATACTATTTTTTTTCTTTTATATAGAGTGGACCCTAAAGTAAAAAATAAATCTTATTCTAAATGAAAATCCAGCTTTGCATAGAAGGGAAGGAGGTTATGTCTAACTGTCTAGGAGTGGATCATTGCCCCGCTCGAGCTCATCGAGAGTGTCCTCTGAACCGGATGCGGTAAGGTCGGAAAGTTCGTCAAGGCATTTCTGCTTCTTGCGGACGTTCCAATGCAAACACTCGGCCAGGGAGTCAAACCAATCAGAGATTTGGTCCTGAGCACAGATACTTGGCACTGGGTAGATGGACGTTGTCACGCGAAGGCTGTCACCGTGAAATAGTTCCTGACGGTTCCTTCCGTCGAAGGACACCCACGAAGTGTTGCGGCTGTCTGGTGACACAGAAATCTGTGGATCGAATGACGCAAGTTAGCCTGGACCTTTTTCCATGGCACTCTGAGCTCTGCACTTACCTTCAATTCTACACCAGCTGGTACAACGATTGGCCGAAAGCTTAACGAGTGTGGACAAATCGGGGTGACCATGATTGCGGGTACGGACGGATGAATCATAGAAGCGCCAGCTGCCACTGCATAGGCTGTGCTTCCTGTAGGTGTGGAAACAATTAAGCCATCTCCCTGAACCGATGTTATGTACTTTCCGTCCAGGAAGAGATCAATGTTGCTCAGGTATGGCGATGGTCCCCGGTCGATGACAACTTCGTTGAGTACCTACAATGGGATACAAGAGCCATTAAATACCTCACTCACACATTGCAAGGATATGCCAACCCACCAGAATATTTGTCGACGCTTTATTGGATGTCTTTGGAACGTGCATATTATGATCTGCGACCAGGTTCGTTGCCGTAGCTCCAGCTGATATACTATTGTAGTTGTAGTTATTATAATCACTTGTGCTTTCCTTGTGGTGGCGGTCAGACTTTCTGAAGATCACACACCGGAGACGGCTGCGCAGGGTCAAGGCTGCATGTCCCTCCAAAACGTTGGTAACTTGGTCCTGGAAATTATCAAACTGGAATGGGGTTAGAAAGCCCAACGAGCCCAAATGAAACGCCATCACTGGTGGCACCGATTGCTGAAACAATAGTGACGCATAGAGGAGAGTTCCATCGCCGCCTAGGCAGACAATAAAATCAATTCGATCGGTAAGATCATCCCGTCCATCTCTAGGGATGGGAAAAAATTTGATAAGTTTGCGGAGTTGGAATAAAACTGAGAATCTTACTTGAATGTGACCAGTTTGTCTTTTATGCTTTGGAATTTTTTGTCTTCATGTAGCAGAGGATCTTCGAGGACTGCTGATTCCACCCATACGACCATGTGTTTTTCCTGGAAAGGATTTAATGGATTAACACAGCTGTGGGTTACACAATAGTAAAGTTTTCTGCTTACCTGTACCAACCATTCAACGAGTTGAACAAATGGCTGCATAACCATCGAATCACGAACTTTCTTTATGACGAGCACGGTTAGAGGTGGCTTGTACCATGTGAGCCTCTGACTTGCAGGATCTTGGATTTGCCTGCAGAAATTAAAAATATTTCAAAGTTATTGAGAGAAGATATTTAGTGATCGTAATAAAAGGATTTTTTTTAAAAGATTTTATGTCAAAACATTCGTGGATCAACTCAACACGACGGGAATTCAATCTTTGAACTGAAAAGGCTGGTCACCATGGAAACTGCAACATTTTTGGATCTTTTTACGTGGAGACGTTTCATAAATTTTAATGCCGTCTCCTGAACATGCTCTTCGCCCACTTGATTCAGTGATCTTGCAGTAGAGTATGATCTTTGATATTAATTATTGACGCTTGGCGAGAACTTTTTCAGGTGACGTGAAAAAGTCTACTTGTTCCAGTTCCATAGGCCTAGAACTATCTTAAAAATTCCTGAAGATTCATTCTTATGAAAACCCTTTAAACAAAGGCAGTACGTTAGAGCTGGTACTGTCAGGGTTGCGGAGAAAATACGGTCTACAGGACTTAGTGCAGCGACTTGTGCAGAAATGGTTCATTCCAGGAGCAATGCTCGGGAATTTCCTTAGCCCTGTATAGCTTTGCAGAAGCGAAATAGTAGACACAAAATTGATCTAGTCTTAACGGTCATAACTGAATATAAATCTATCTGCCACCCTGAACCAGCGGAGAGACGGGAGAATAATTTTTTAAGATGGTGGAGAAATAAGGAGCCACTGAAAAGAATTTAGTTCCTCTCAAAATAGTTGTCTCTACCTCCTTATTTGGACGACTAAAGCAATGGTCTATACATGACCTTTGTGAAACTTTGAGAGACACCCAATGTGAATAGCCGCTAGGAAGGTAACGTGCTTGAGAGCATGTACCGAGGTTATTAAAATATGATCTGATAAGATTTTCAATTAAAATTAATTACATCTTCTTGCACACGTCAATCACTTTAACGACCGTTAATTATTTTTTTTTAGACTAAAAATGCAAATTTCAGCGACGAAGTAGTTAAATACGGAGCAAACAAAGTGCACAATCTATGGCCGATGCCGGACTATAAATTATTTTTCATCACGAAAATAGTCTAATAAATGTCTGGAAGAAAATTTATGTGTTATAAAGCAGATCAATTAAAAACTCAATTTAAAAGCCATACAGCGATTTTGAGTTCGTGTAAAACAAAGGTTTTGTTGAGCTCGTAGGGCCTCAAAATCTTGTTGTCACCCCAAGACATTTGCCTCAAACCGAGTTAAATGGATCGCAGCTTGTGCTAAGCTAAATGTGACACTAGAATGGGTTAAAACCTTTAAGATTTCTCCTAAAGGTACTTGGCTAAAGAACATATGAAACGTCTTAAAAACAGAAAGACCCTTGATAGGCTTTAGTTTGCCATATTTGCCCAACTTTCTGGCAAATATAATGGCGCACTTTGTTCTTGAAGCGACATACTTTACTTATGTACAAAAATCATTTTATACTTACATAACCATGGCTGAGTTTTTCATAATCCTTCCACATGGTCCAAATTGCTGAAATGGTGACGGAGCATTTAAACTTCTCGTTCGCCTGTAAATAAATCAAAATAAAGAGACATCAATATTAAAGATTTTAAAAGTGTTCTGTATATAGTAATAAAATCAAACATAAAATACAAAAGTTAGGAAAACCTTTCAGGATAAACTATTTTGTGATGCGCGCTTTAAACGAAATAGAAAAGGCCTAGAAAATACTAAGGCCATCATTCATCATTATTATCGCTGTATTAGTCGAAAATTGTGTGTCTGGGTGGAAAATATTGGCTCACCAAATTAGCAAATCAGAAGCCAATTTTATTTTGCAATACAAACTGGTCAAAAAACTGGGGCTAAAGACCTTTACGATTCTATGATTAATTTGTCATTATACCCCATGATCACGCATGCACAAAAGCTAGAAATAGCTCCTGTGTACGCATTTTCCAATAATTATTTATACAATTTCACTAATATTTAGTAAATATTCCTGCTATATATATAGGAGAGTTTATTTAAAATAAATATTCCTGCAATTTGGCAGCAAAATTTCAAATCCACTGAACAGAGAAATGATCGAAACCGTAGACTATCAGTCAAATCATTCTGGGTATCATCATCTAATACTACGTCTGCACCGGCAATAGGTTAAGTTAGGTTAGGTTGATGGATGCTCTTTTGACAATAGTCAAGGCTTCACTTAGACCAGCAGTTGGGTCCATTGTGTCCATTGTATCCATTGGAACCCTTCTTAATACATGGAAAAGAAAAACAGAAATAGACCGCTGCTAGATGCTTAAAGTTCCCAAAGTTCCTCTTGGACCCATCCAGATTTGTATACAAATCTTAGGAGGTCCTTTAGATCTACATTATTTAGATCTTCGAGCTCGTAGAAGAAGTAACTGCCGGGGGCACTACGCCTGATGCTGTTTTGGGCTGGGCATTCGCAAAGCAGGTGACGAACAGATTCAATTTCTTCAACGTCCCCGCAGCTTCTGCAGTAACCGTTATGCGGCATGCCTAGCCGCTCAGCGTGTAGACCCACAGCGCAGTGCCCCGTGAGGACTCCCGTGAGTACTCGGATATTCCTGCGGGCTAGTCCGATCAAAAATAGTGATCTCTTTTTGCTTACCGCTGGCCATAGCTCCCTTGTGTGTCTGCACGTATCAAGTTCTGTTCAACGTAGGTTGGTTCTACTCAAGGATTCAGTTTCTATCCTACGTGCTATCGAACTTAGCGGGACTCTTATAGATTTGAGGGCTAGAGATGCATTCATGCCAGACCCATATCTCGCAAGCTTGTCCGCTTCTTCGTTTCCCGATATATCGGTTTGACCTGGCACCCAACACACAGTTACAGTGTTGCGAAGTGATAACTCATTCAGAATTTCCCTGCATAGTTTCACAGCTCTTGACTTCACTACGTCCGATTCCAAGGCTTTAATTGCCGCTTGGCTATCAGAGCATATGGTGATGGTCTTGTTTGCGGGGCTGTGTTTCTTCAGCTCAGAGGCAGCTTGGATTATGGCTGCCAGCTCCGCCTAAAAAATGCTGCAGTCGTCATTAATCCGAAAAGATTTACAGAGTCCCAGAGCTCCACAGAAGATGCCCGCGCCGGTTCCGACGTCCATCTTAGAACCGTCAGTATATACGGCGATCTCGTCATCTCCTGTTCACCTCTTTCCCATTCATTCCTGTTCCCTCTTCCCATTCACCCCTTTCAGGTATTCTGGTAGCGAATCTCCTGTTGAAGGCGAATGTTATCGGGAGGTAATCCGTGACTGGGGTATCAGTGGAGGCAGCCCATTGAGTTTTAACAGAGGAGTGTCCATAAGATCTTGAGGACCACAGTCCGGATTCCCTTAGGCGAACAGCTGTTTTAGCTGCCTTGCTGCTGCAGTAAATATCCAAGGGGGTGAGGTTGAGTAGTACCTCCAGTGCCGCGGTGGGTGTGGTTCTTAGGGTTTTACCCATGCAGCCTGCCCTTTGAACTTTGGTGAGGTTAGAGAGATGACATTTTCTTTCCGTAGCCTTCCACCATACAACTGCACCGTAAGCTAAGATGGGTCTTACAACCGCTAAATACTTCCAGTGTACCATGTTTGGTTGCAGTCCCCACATGCTTCCGAACGTTCTGCGGCAGGCGTATAATGCCACGTATGCCCGCTTGACACGATCTTCTATATTATCCCTCCTGCTGAGTTTGGAGTCTCATATGACGCCCAGGTATCTTACCGATTTGGATAACGGTAACTCCACTCCCCGCATTCTTGGGTTGCTGAAGGGTGGAACTACCCTTTTCCTGGTAAATAACACAACTTCCGTCTTAGAGGGGTTTATTCCCAGTCCTCGACCCTCAACCCATTTTCCAACAATGCGGAGTGCGTAGCTGAGTCGGTCACTGAGGATTGATTGGAGTTTACCTGGGATCAGGATTGCTACATTTTCTGCGTATGCGCTCACAATGAAGCCTTCCCTCTCCAGGGTTTTTAGCAATTCGTCCATTACCAGGGTCCATAAGAGCGGAGATAGGACACCTCCCTGCGGCGTTCCTCTGCTGACGTTTCGTCTGCTGCATACTTCGCCTAGGTAGAAGTTTATCTTTCACGTGCTTAACATGAGCCCGATACAGTCGCATAGACTACTATCTAGGTGGGCGTTTCTCATGCTGCGCAGTATCGGGTCTGTCTCAATGTTATTAAACGCCCCCTCTATGTCTAGAAAGGCAGCCAAAGTGTACTCCTTGTGTTTCAAGGATTTTTCTACCACTGTTACTACTCTATGTAGTGCAGTGTCAACCGATCTGCTTCTCATGTACGCGTGCTGTGATTTTGATAAATACTTATCTATCACCAATCAGCACACGCCAATATGCCGCTCCAACGCCTTGAGCATGAATGAAGACAGGCTTATGGGTCGATAGTCCTTTGCCGTAGTGTGATTTGTCTTCCCTGCCTTGGGAATGAATATCACTGAATAGCACCGGCAATAAAATTAGTATCAGACGATTTAAAATAAATCCCAAAGTTGCTGCACTTTGGCAAATATAAGATTATACACGAGGATCAACCGAAAAAGCCATTCAAAGGAGAATGGCTTTTTCGGTTGGCGATCCCGGATTGGGATCTTCTTCTCCCGGATTGGGGCTTCTCGCCATACAGCATACAAGCTTCTCGCCATACGTTTTTCTTGATTTTGAGGTTTTTCTAGCGTTGTATTTGTGAAGCAAAAGCTATTCTACGGGAGACAAATGACATTTATCCAACTTGACATTGACACATGTATGATTGCGTGCGTGCTTCTGGTTTTGATTCTGGATTCAAAACCAGAAGCAAATTTTTCTTCTATTCAGAAGAGGAACTGTCAAACGATTCCAAGAAAACAGTTTCAGGAGAGTCCAGAAGTCTCGCGGACGCTCCCGGACGATCAACCCACGATGCCCAAAAACGTGTTTTGGGCAGATCTGTCATACAAGGGCAGTTTTCTTTTCCATCTGGCAGACGCAAACTGCAATAAAGGCCTTTGAAAACAGTTAAAAGTGGTATAAAAGAGATTTGTGCAAAGGGTTAATGAAATTTATGAGAAGATTTATTTTTAATTACTTTTTCGAGAGGATTTAAATTTGTATGGTGAATCGCGTGGCGTGTAGGATATTTCATGAAGATTTATATTTAATAAATAAATGGTATTAAATAGATAAATGGTATAAACGTAGAAGAAGGAGTCAAGAAAGCGTAAAAAGCTTTATATAGGTTTAACCGAATCTGCAGGGGTAAATAACATCTTAACTTGACTATTGGCTTCCATCGAGATTACTCCATTCGTATCCTAGCAGAGACCACTGGAGGTTGGGAAACTAGATTCCGAGGTAGCAATCTAGAGAGCTCTAAGTCAAACGAGATTTCTGGATCGGATGTATGCTCCGAAAAGCTCGGTGTTCAGCAAGCAGAAGAATGCTGAAGTATAAGAGGATATTTCCATTTACGTAGGTAGCCAAAAGCCATTAAGGCTCTGTTACACCAAAAGTTAAATCTCGTGTAGTACGTACATACGAATCTGTCGTTCAGAACTGCTGGGCCTTAAGCAGACAGAATAATTGCTTGTGGGCCAGGTAGGCCATACGATAGACGATCTGGCGACGCATTGCTTATTTCTCGGTACTACTAAGACGAAACAAGTGGGAAAGTGCAACAGTGCGTATGGAGAAGCTTCAATCTGTCTGCGCCGTTTTGAAAATACCCGACCCTACCAAACGAAAAACTGCCAAGCCTCCAAAAAGTGGGCAGGATGTAAAAATATAACTGTTGAATGCTTCACGCTAGGTAGTTGCATACATTTTGGACTAAAACCGAATAATTTTAACTAAAAAAATCACTATCTCTGAAACCCCGCCCACAAAAGTGGGCGGAGTTATATACTTTATATACAAAATTGTGAGAAAATGCCAATATCTACAACTTCATATATATTTATTGAAAAACCGCCATTTAAAGCTAAAATTCCTTAAAAAAGTGGGCGTGGTCAATGAGAAGACAATTACCTCAAAGACAATTACAAGGCAATGTTACATACGAAAAATGAGTGCGCGAATTTGAAAAAAGTATTTTTAAAAATTGGAGATGGTCGCACATAAATGCCTGCAGTGGGCGTGTCTGTGGGCGGATTGAGCTAATTTTCAAACTTGATCTGAAGGACTAGACTTCCAGCCAACTCACCAGCTTTCAGTTCTCCAGCTAAAAATTTAAGGCCTAAAAGTTGTTTACGTACGGACGGACGGACATGGGTTAATCGATTCTCATGTCGGTCCCATTCATGTTTCTAAAAGGTCTCAGGGGTCTACGGTAGCTATTTCATTGCGTTACAAACTCTACAACAAACTTAATATACCCAGGGTATAATTAAATACTCTTAAGCACCGTTAAAACGTATTTCCACGTTACAAAAAATAAATGTGTGGATTTTTTTAACTCCTATGGTCTTCGGGTCGCTGAATTCGAATCTGAAGAGTTCCAACAAAATTTCGAGTTTTAAGATATTCACAAAAAAACTACAACATTTTCGCACTTTTTTTTAGTTTCTCACTACGCTTTGACTGGACTACTTGCAGTGATGATCTACCGCTAATAGCTTTTTGTGCCTCAAGTTGTAATTTGGCGACTAGTGATATTTAAAAATGATGAGATTTTGACAGACCGGTTTTAAAATTAACAATTTCAATTGCAAAGCAGAAACCGTGTACAACCTTTAATTTTATGGTCAGCAAGTTTACTTTGCAGTCATTTTGTTTGATTTAAAAGCAGAGTCACACAATGATGGCTATCCTATAGCCAACCCAGAAGTCAATTTTGGAACAAAGTCGAGTCGTAATGAACGTTAGACCGTAAATATGCAGGTTTTGTAGTTCCGTAAAAGCTTACTTTTAAAGGTAGCTCGTACCTAACAATTATAATATTGGAACTCTCTGTAGGAAGAGGTATATGCATGCATAGTTAGAAAGCCAATTATCATTTAGACGCATGTCTAAAACAGTCACATTGTATCGTTTTAATTGGGAAGATTCATTTACAAAGTTTTTGAGCGACCTTGACGTATCAAAACTATGGGCGTTCCCCGACAGAGCAGAGTAGTGGTACCCCTCACGTAAAAGAAGTCTATTGCGTTTTTTTTTCGCTGATCAGCCAGATCAGCTACACCCCAATTAACCAAGCGAAATAGAAAGTTTGCAGTGAAAAAACCAGCGAACCATTGCACCAAGTAACCAAAAACCAAAGCCAAACCTTAGGATCCTCGATGATGAGGGTGCATCCGAAGCACTGGAATTATGCTCCAACAGAAACGAGTTTCCATTGGGATCACGACTCGTCTGGCGGCCGTCTTGTCCACAATGCACGTGTTGTTGGCGTTCTTGTTGTTGGATGTCGTCCATAAGTGGATCGCTGTTGGCATTGCTTTTGCGATTGCAATTGTTGTTAACAAACACAGAGCCCATGCCTCGCACGCGGATTTCGAAAATAATGAAACACAACCACCGGAAACAGCTTGATCAGCGTTTGGTGTAAGCACTTTTGCAACAAACTCTTGAATATCAACACACGGTAAAGAGTAAAGTTTATCACTTGAAACAATTGAAAAGCCTCGACAGACAATGAGTTCCCATTTACAACTGTATCGGTTGACGGGTTTTCGGGGTCTGACAGGTGACAGGGTGCTTCGTTTTAAGTTGAAATGAAAAATTGAAAATCGGGTTTCCCACGCGAGAGCAACAACTTGGCGCTGCTGTGTGTATTGCTCACGTTTAGATGAGTGAAATAAAAGTGCGAATGAATTTCGCAAACAAGTGCAAGTAAAGTGAATGTGGCTGAGAGCCAGAAATGGGGAGGGGATGTTGAAGGTTGGAACGTAGATGTCGTCGTGCGAATGCAGATAGCCAGATTTTGAAAAAAGAGAAAATGTGTCTGCCCTACGGATGATCATCTCTAGCTTATTAAAGCTGTTTCTTGTTTCACGATTTATCCAAACCGTCTACGAACGATGACGCTTTGATAAATTTAATGGGATAGCACATCCCATTAAATTGCTTTTTATAAAAACGCTTTTGTGGGATATGTCATTGCGCATGTTGTGTTGTTATCCCGTGTTTTTCTTGCACTTGACGGTACGTTGAAATTACTTCTTTCTTTTCACGATCTCAAGAGTCTTTATGTGCGCGCATCAATGCAAATTGTCAACATTTATGACGTTGCATGCGCAGCACAGTGTAAAGCAAAAAAGATCAGCTCCGATTATCGCAGCAGAGCTTCAATTTTTAAAAGGTTGGAATACATCGCTCAAATGGAAATAGGTACGCTCGATTTTTTTTTTCAAAAGTATATAGAACCTATGAACCTACAACAAAAATATTTTTATACCCTACCCAGGGTATATTGAGTTTGTTGTATAGTTTGTAACGCAGTGAAATAATCACCGTAGACCCTAAGACCTTTTACAGATATGAATGGGACAGACAGGAGAATCGATTAAGCCATGCCCGTCTGTCCGTCCGTCCGTATGTAGACAGCTCTTAGGCCTTAAATTTTAAGGTAGAGAGCTGAAATTTGGTGGGTTGACTGGAAGTCGAGTCCTTCAGATCAATTTTGAAAATTAGCTGACAGTCCTGTATTTGCGACCATCTCTTATTTAAAAAAATACTTTTTCCAAATTTTAGCTATGATACAATGGCGCTAACGCATTCATTTTTGGTATGTAACCTTGTCTTGTAAATGTCTTTGAAGAAGCCAAAAAATTTTGGACTTTTCATTAACCACGCTCAATTTTTTAAGGGAATTTTAGCTTAAAATGACTTTTTTTCAATAAATATATATGAAATTTGACAAAAAATAATAAAAGTTGTAGATATTAGCAGTTTCTAGCTTTTATGTATTGTATGTGTCTCCGCCCACTTTTATTTATTTATTTATTTATTTCATCTACTAGCTTAGCTATACAGATTACAAGATGAGTATGTACAAGTATTTATTAACTATTAATTTACGACTGAAGCTATAAGAATGAAAGCAAATCAAGCAAAACACTTTTGAAGCGATCACGAGAAAAATGTAAATCTACGTAGTTCCCGACTTCATTGAATGAAACAATCGATCTGGACATAGGCTCATTAAGGCCATAATTAGTTCTGTGAACGAGAAAATATCTTTCCCTTAAAGGTCTAGCTGGAGCATAGATTGGTACAAGCGCCAGAAGAGATGGGCATTTAATATGGTAGCATAACAAGTCCCTAACAAACATGATATCGTGAGCTTTTCTTCTTGATCTCAGAGTAGAAATGCCTAAAAGTTGGCATCGTGTTTGGTAAGGAATTTCAAAGTTCCATTTCATTTTCCAAAAGATGTGTTTTGTGAAACGCCTCTGGACTTTTTCAATACGATCAGAGTGAATATTAAATGATGGGTTCCATATAAAACTAGCATATTCCAGCAAAGACCTAACAAGTGTAATAAAAAGCGAAATAAGGGTGTAAGGATCCGAAAACTCCTTGCTATTTCGCTTAATAAAACCAGAAAGTTTATTTGCTTTGGCAATAATGAAATCTACATGAGTTGCAAAGGTGAACTTCGAATCAATTACAATCCCAAGATCTTTGACTTGGTCTACTCTATTGAGAACAATGCCATCGATTTCGTATTGAAACTCAAAGCGAGAAGAGCTTCTGCCAAAAGTTATTATGAAACATTTTCCAATATTTAATTTAAGCGAATTGTTGATACACCATGCAAATAGGCTTCTAAGATCATGTTGCAGGAGCTGGCAATCAAGGGGAGTTTTTATTTTAAGGAAAAGCTTTAAGTCATCCGCATACATCAAGCAATGACAGTATTTTAATACAAGCGGTATATCGTTGATGAAAATTATAAAGAGGAGCGGGCCCAAATGACTACCCTGTGGTACACCCGAAACACACTCAAAAGACCGTGACAAGTGATCATCAATTTTAACCCTTTGAATCCTGCCAACCAAATAGGAAGCTAGCCATTTAAGCATTGCTGGGTGGAAACCAAAACTTTCAAGATTTTAAATAGAGTAAAATATAATGATTGACCGAGTCAAATGCCTTACTGAAATCAGTTTATACACAGTCAACCTGACGACCATCTTCGATTGAATTAATCAAATAGTGTGATAAGCAAGCAAGATTCGTGGTAGTCGACTGGGGAATCGCAAACAAATTCCTTTACAAAAAATTCTAGTTTTGATTTTACAATAGACTCAAAAACCTTAGGCAAAGCAGATAGCTTGGAAATTCCTCTATAATTTTCAATATCTTTCTTAGATCCAGATTTAAAAATTGGAATAAGAAAAGAAGATTTCCATTCTTCAATGAAAATTCCAGATAACAACGACAGATTGAAAATTTTAAGAAGGGGATTGCAAATTTTTCGAGAACATTTCTTAAGAATAATGGCGGGAAAACCATCGGGCCCGGGGCATGAATTAGCTTTCAGATTATCAAGTGCCAGGATAATGTCTTGAGAACTTAATTGAATAAGGCCAATATCAACTTTGTTTTCTGTGGTTTGTACAAAACTAGTTCTTTTGGCCTTGAGTACACCGATTCAAAAAATTCAGCAAAAAATTCCAGGGTTGTATTAACATTATTTGATTCAGTGTTTTTATAAACCATAGACTTGGGCAAGCCAGAAGATTTTCTTTTGCTATTTATGAACGTCCAGAAGTGTTTTGAGTCAGTCCTTATACTGTTTTCTAATTGGAATACATAACTTTTCTGTAGAAATTTATTTAACGCAAGAAAATCTTTACGCAATTTGTCAAAATATTCATAATCCCCAACACTACCCGATATTTTAAAATTTTTGTGTGCCTTGTTTTTGAGATTCTTAAGATGGGAAAGCCTTTTGTTGTACCATGGGGGCTTTGATAAATTCTTCTTTGACCTATAAGGGACACAAGATTTAAGACCGTGAAACAGCGCAGATTTGAAATAATAATAAGACTCCTGAAGGGACAAATGTCTCAGATTACTATTCCAGTCAATGGTAACAATTAAGGGCAGTAAAATCGGTTTTATGAAAATCAAACTTTTTAATAGGATTAACCTCAGCTTTTAAAAAGTCGTATACCTCAATTTCAATAGAAGTTTCATTGTGATAGATTGAGTTGTTTAATAGCGAATAAGGGGCTTCAAAAGCATTTGCCTTGATCTCATCACAACATATAAAAAATAAATCCAACATTCTATTTTGAGAGAGAGCTAATTTGACATAAATTATGAGAAAATAAAAAATCGATTAAACTAAATTCAACATCTTTTTTACATTACATGGCATAAGCATTTTATCATCCTCGGACCAAGACCAAACAATGTCTCCGACATTTAAATCTCCTAAAATGCATATACTATTGGAAGCATTATCATGATTATGAAAAACAAAATCAATATTAGATAGATGTGTTTCATACACGTCTAATTGACTCCCTGAAGGGATATAACTTATAATAAAAATGAGTGAACTCACAACACCTGTGACGTCCAAGCAAAAACTGAGTTGTTCCACTTCACCATTCGGTAAAGGAATTGGCCGGCAGGTAATACCTCGACGAACAGCAACGAGAATTCCTCCCCCGCGTTCTTTCTTTTTACAACGATCAAAACGAAAAATACGATATAATGATTCATTTAAAATTTCAGAGTCAGAAATATCGCCATATAACCAGGACTCAGTGATAATAATCACATCATAGTCAAGGTTACTCGAACTATTAAATATTTTGTTGACTTTAGTCCGAATTCGCAAAGTCCAGCAAAAAGCCTTTATTACAAAAAAATCATATAGACCAATTTCGCTTCTGCCGATTAAACTTGTGCTCCAACGACTGCAACCAATAATTGAAGAAAGACGACTGATTCCGGATCACCAATTCGGTGTTAGGGTTAAACATTCAACAATTGACCAGGTCTATCGAATAACTGATTAAATTGAAAAAGACTAAGAAGCGAATATGGTATGTTCTACCGCCTTTCTTGACGTATCCCAAGCTTTTGATAAGGTTTGGCACGAAGGCTTGAAATATAAGCTGCGGAAAGTTTTGCTGGAAAAAATGTATGAACTCTTAGAGTCTTGTCTTGAAAACAGACCCTTTCGAGTGAGATAAGGGAGTGAATTCTCATAATTTAAATAAATATATTTTTCTCGTTTTATATTGATTTTTATATATGATTTTTTTTTTTCGTTCTCGAGTTATAATTCTGCTATAAATAAAGCTTCCGGAACTGATCCCGACCCGCGATATTTTCCCTTCAATTGTTTTGAAAAAGCAAGCGACATAAGAACTGCCTCTACTCGTTTTTTACTATCCCAAATTAAACTAGCAGCCAGATAAATAACACTGACATCTCTCGCCCAGCTCACCCTTTTTTTTCTTCTTCGCTTCAGATACGTTCTCGCCTTAAAATAATTTGCAATCAATGCCTCAGACTTGAATAATATTTGCAACTGCTACTAATTTTATTTTACAAGAAGTCACAATGAAACTTAAATGCTTAAGGTGTCCTATTGTTACTGTAAGGGAACACATTTTTTTCCTTAGGGTAAAACAAAAATCTGATGCTGTAAATATAAACCAAAACAAGTACACAATAATATAAGACAATTTCAAAACAATAAATGTCAAATGTTGTCAAATTAATGACAACAGATAGCTTATTTTCTTATCATATTGTGAATATGCAAGAAATCTTACCAATGTTTTAGGTCAGCTCGTCATTGTGTATAGCGAACGACTCTCACAAAAGACACCATTGTGCAAGACAATTTCATTCTTTTGTTTCATAATGCTTTGCGATTGTCCACATTGTATATGTTTGTAAAATGTTAACATGATTTAATTCTCCTATAGTAAAAATATAATGCAAAATTATTGTTACATAACCGACCAACATGAACGCATAAAACAAAACTGTCTAGCTCTTGACAATGGTGTCTTGTGTGAAATTCGTTAACTTTACATTGCACAACTTTATGCAGCAGGTTTGTAGATTCACAAAGCTTTGCTGCAAATTTGTTCTGCTGTCGTGGGTTTTGCATTTTAGTTCTTTTCGTACGAACATTTGGACTCTTATAAGATTAACAAACAGTTGACAAAACTAGTTTTAACAATATCTTGGACGCGCACTAAAAGCGCAGTTTAAATAAATAACAAAAACTTTTTTACTTAAAACTTTCGCAAAAACCTTGACAAAAGCGAAATAAAATACTTTTACTGAAAGCTGACACACGACTAAAGCCGCATCATTTTTATTTGATTTAAAATCACCTCAACAGAGATAATGATTGAAAACCAGAGACCATCATAATTTTTAGCGGTCCGTCTAAAAATCAAAAAAATTCAAGTTTTTGAAAATATTGAAAAGTTTCTGAGAAATGAAGAGTCGAAAATGGGTTACGTTTTTCAAGCTGTTTGAGGACATAACTATTTGAACTGCTTAGTGCACAAAATTGAATACAATATTGAATTCACATGAAGCATTACAAAGTAAACCAAATGCTTAAATCATATTTTTCAGAAAAAGTTTTAATACTGCCGTTTTAATGCATTTTCGAAAAAAAATCGCAAAAATTCATAAAAAACGTGAGTGTGTGTGTCCCTATATCGCCCTGTCTGGGAAAATTTTATGAAAAAAAATCACACGTATCAGAAATTTGCCAAATTTTTAAGGATTTTCTGAGATTTAGCTCAAAAACAGAAAAGCATTTTCAAAGACTATTTTTTAAAATCTTCTAGTATCTTAACGGTAAAAGCGATCTCGTTCAGATTTAATCGAATTACAAACCGTACTAAAGGAAAGCAATGTACGTCAAAAAAAAATTTAAATTGCCGTTTTTAACCTACGTTTTTCGAAGCTTATTTAAAACACGAAATAACAAAGGAGATTTTTTTTACCGTTTTCGCAAAAACCGTTAAAAGAACATCCAATGCTAGCGCATGTAGTTGCACTATTGGAAAAAAGTCCAACGGGAACTGAGAAAAAATTCAAAATAGTTGTTTTATGGTTTTAAAATTTAAAAAATTAAAAAAAAAACGTCAAAAAAGGTATGTCTCCTCGTCTAGCTCCCTAACGGTATAAAGTATAGTTTTGAAATAAATAACGGGCATAGTCCATCTTCTAAGATTTCATGTAAAGCTAAAGCATACCTCGAATAATAAAAAACTTCGAAGATTTGACTCAAAAACGTGTAAATATTTTCGAAAACGATTTCTTAAAGGTTGCTAGTCTGTTAACGCTAATTACGATCTAATTTCAATTTGCCTGAAGTATGAAGCGTTTACAACGCAAGTTTACTGTATTTTAAAAGTTTAAATATTGCCGTTCCCAACCTTTAGTTTTAAAACCTATTAAAGCAAACGAAATAGAAAACAACATGTTTTACCGTTTTCTCAGTCCGCAGAATTTAAGAAAAGCGGCCAATGGAACGGCAGCTGGTTGTAAAATTGGAAAAAAAACGCAACGATAATTGAAAAAAAAATCTAAGCTGCTGTTTTATGGATTTTAAATTTTAAAAATAGTAACGAAGGCCAAGATACAATATGTCCTTCCATCTATTTTCAAATAAATACTGAACGTAGTCCATTTTTTGAAATTTAAAAAAAAAAAAACTGAAGCATTTTTTAAATAGTTTATGGAAACATTTTTAATAATTTTCGGTCTATAATTTTAATTTTAATGAGCATAATTCTGAACTCAGAATTGCATCGAGCGTGGTCACCGGGAAACTGCTGTGATTGCGTTACACATAACCCTTAAGTTGACTGACGTATCGTAACTTCTGGGCCATTATTTTACATCAACCAAATTAAACACAGGCACAATCACATGAACGTTAACCAACACAAGAGCTTTGAAAAAAAAAACAATAAGCTTATAACAGCTAATTTTTAAGAAAAAAATATTAAAAAAAAATTAAAGGAAAAGTTTTTAATGCTTTAAAGACTAAAGAATTACTCAATATAAGAACAGTAGACTCAACTACGAAAAAGTATACAACAGAATGTGAAATATTTCCAGAAATAATAATAAACAAATAGAATATTCCACAAACTGCACAATAAAGGTTAGCTTCACCTACAACAAAAGCCGGCGGACCGCTCCGTGTATGTCTTCATAATTGACAGTCTTTTTTTTTATGTGTGTCACAATGATTTTCAAAAGATTGATATAACAAAACTTTAGATTCCGTGTGTCAAATGTCAAATGCCTCTCGAAAGATTGTGCGCGGTCATAATCGAATTTTACCGGACAGATCTGGTGGTTTGCTTTTTAATCTGGTAAAGTTTTTTGTGATGACAGCAGACCTTGTGAATAGGCGGTACAACAATGGTACAAGGATCAAGTTAGTGTTATGTTTATAAGTTTGATTTTTTGATTCAATTTCTTAACATGATGTCATGAGCCTAAAATACTCCATCTTGGAAATTTAATAGAGAGGACAAAAAATACTGGATGGATTTAAACCCTAGAAACATGCACCCTTTCACACAGCTCAAGGTGAACCAGGGCCAACTTCTCAACAATATATGCTATGTTGATTTCTTTACCTACCTACAATTTTTGCCGAATCCGAACGGCACTCTGATAAGTTTTTCAAGACAAATGTTACTCTCGGAGAGTTTGTCAGACCCTCGCGGAGGTGGGGACCTTGAAACGGAACGAGTCTTTTTTTCAGATGGAGATGGTAGGATGAGAGTTCAATTTAGGTAGGTATTGAAATAACAAAAATCATCATTGTAAGTATTTTCACCTCATTGAGTGTTCAAAAGAAGGGAATAGCACTATGTAAGACGAGGAAGACAGCGGCCATTGACCTTTGTTCTTATTTTAAAAAAGGAAAGCTTGTTAATTGAAACTTTCTGTGCTCTCTCTGATGCTATTTAGTTGGAGTTAAGATAAAGAAACTACATGGATAATCTACACAAAAGCTTACAATTGATCTTTGCATAAAAAATTCATTCGTTTTCAAAATATAATTTTATAATTCTTGCTTCATAATTAGCAGGTAGAAGAATACAACCTTTGTTGAATTTTAATTAGTAAGAATTCGAGTGGATTTGTTTTTTTTTTTGCAAGAAAAACCAACACAAGAGGCCCAACTTTTTCAGAGCTTCAAGTTCTAAACCAGCATTGTCTCACGTTATGATGGTGAAGCAAGTTCAAGATTAATGCTGACAAGAGATGACATATTGAGAAACTTTTCAATTTCAAATTCGGTTTCTATGAATTCGATATGCTATGATAGTGGTTTCAATTACCCTCTTTAAAAAAAAACATCTACAAGAAAAGGTTAAGAGAATTAATCTGTCTATAATCCCAACAAGACCAACATTATTCGCTTCACAAGAAGAAGACTGAACAAGCTTAAAAGCCTTTAAGTTAAAGGTACTCCTCTTGCAATCGTGAAAGAGGTTAAGTTTCTAGGGGTAACTCTAGGCAAAAAACTTGCTTCTGCATATAAACTCTATATATGTTAAAAAGCTACGAAATCTTTATGGACCCTAAAACAGCTCGTCGGTAAAACATGCGGACTCAATTCCAAATGAGTCTGTGGGTCTATACTCAAATTATTAGACAAATTATTTTCTATGGCGCCGCCATATGGTGGAAGAAGTGCATAAGCAGCGGACTGTCATAGAAAAACTAAACAAACTTCAAAGACTAGCGTGCATCTATACCACTGGGGCTATGCGAACCACACCTGGTATGGAAGTCCTACCAAACCTCCCACCACTGCATGTAGCTGTTCAAGCAGAGGCAGTAAGACAGGCTATACGTCTTCAACGTAAATATCACGTTATATCTTGTAGATGTCCTTCTAACAAAGAAGGAAATCTACAAGGGCATTTAGAGATACTAAAAACGAAAGGATTTAGAAAGGGAGTTGACACATTTCAGTGATATCATAGACCCTATAAACAAGCCTTAATAAAAACTACAAAATAATAATCCTGAAAAGAGAAGAATGGACTAGCAATGCACATTGGCTAAATAATGACGCCCAAAAATGGTATACTGACGGGTCGAAGTCAAGCAGTGGAGTTGGGGCTGGTAAAGTAGGCCCGAGGTGCAATAAGCACATCCCCTCTGCAAAGAATCCACAATTCTTCAAGCCAAACCTTTTTCTGATTAACGAGGCAGCCCACTGATTTATAATAGAATTCTCACGAGGGTCAAGATCTCACTATCCAAAATCTAAGCACACTGGCAAGCAAAAACAGTGTAAAACTGATTTGGGTGCCAGTTACTCATATCAATAGGACATGAAAACTATGAAGGTAATGAAAAGGCCTACAAGCAAGCTAAATGGGGAGCTGAGATTCCCTTCAAAGACATTTTCCCCTCTTTCGTTTCAATAAGACAGATATTTATCATCAAATAAAAAGCTGAGGCTACCAGTATCTCCTTACAAAAGTGGAATAACCTGGAAGGTCGCAAACACTCCAACAAATTCCTCAGGTACAACCCCATAGGAGTACCTGAGGAAGCCCTAAGAATACGACAGGCAATCTCCTTGCCTGTTTTTTTTTTCACTTAATTCACTGCGATTTCAAAAAGTAAAAAGTTCGCAGCCAGAACAAATTTTGTTGTTTTAGTCAAAATTTTGGAAAAGAAAAATTGTGAATTTCATCTGACTTGCAGATTTTTGAAAGCAAAATTATGACCCGCTCCCGGTTTTAGGTTAGGTTGTTGGGCTGATGGAGCGAGGTGACCCGCTCCTCATCGTTCAACTTAGGTCTGTTTAGACCCATTGTGATACCCAATGGGGGATAATCCTAGTTGTGTGGATGTTCCGCTTCCTTCTTACGCCGTGCTGAGTTCCTGGAGCCACCTTGTTGATTTAACATACCTGGAAAGTGATATTAGTGGTGCGTTTGAAAGTTCTGAGATGTCGTGGAAGAAGTAGTTTCCTAAAGTTCTTTTCCTCAAGTGACTTAGACTGGGAAAGTGGCACAGAAAGTGAGGTGTGTCCTCGCAGCAATCCGTGTCGCTACATCCTCTGCAGATGTCGTCATTGTCGAGATTTAGTTTCATAGCATGGTGTCTCAAAAGATTGTGGCCAGTAAGTATACCTACTAGTTACGACAGAGTCTTCCTGTTGCTCTTGATGAGCGCGCTAGTTCGGGACTTATCATATTTAGGCCACATTTGTGTTGAGATTTCACAGGTGGACAAGGATGTCCATCTTGAATTTGCTTTCATCCGAATCTTGTTTTCCACCCGCCTTCTAAGGTCACAGAGTGGAGGTTTGATCCATTGAAGGGCTTGATGAGGATCCAATGTTGATCTTGGCTGTGAGCCAAGAACCTTCAGCTCTTTGCGACAGCACTTAACAAGTTCGGATTTGATTTCAGTTGCAGCTATTGCCTTTATGGCTGCCTGGCTGTCTATAAATATGGTTATATCATCCTGCCCTTATTGACAGTTGGCTGGCTGCCTCCTTGACTGCAAAAACCTCCGCTTGGAATACGCTAGAATCGGGCAATTTTATTGATTTTTCTATAACTGGGTTCTCAGAGTAGAGACCTGCACCCGTGCCTATGCTCAATTTTGACCCATCTGTGTATATGGCTATCGATAAATTTCTTAACGGTTCCCCCGATTCATCCCGACTCATCCCTGCTAGGAAACATGCAGGTAAAAGGCTTTTCGAAGTCAAGGTAGGGGGTAAGGTAGTCGGAGGAGGTGTCGGTTCCTATAACGCTGGGAAGAATCTGCGCATGACCAAATGAGCTTGGGATCCATTCAGGTGACTGACTGAGCCTTAAGGCGCTTTTGGCAGCAGATTCTTGCATATAGTGGTCGAGGGGTAGCATATTGAGAATTGCCTCCAGCCCTGAGGTTGGTGTCGTTCTCATAGCTGATGTCGTACCAATACATGCAGCTCTCTGTACTATTGTCATGTAGCGTAGGTTCGTGTTTTTTCCAACTGCTTGCCACCAGACTAAACACCTATACGTCAAAATAGGTCTAACAAGTGCAGTGTACATCCAAAGGACAATTTTGGGTCTGGGACCCCAATTTTTCCCGAAAATGCGACTGCAAGTATAGAATGCGGTTGAGGCTTTCCTTACTCTTTCCTCAACATTGAGTTTCCAGCTTAGTTTTCTGTCAAGAATCACCCCTAAGTAGCATGCTCTATCGGAGAGTTGAAGACAGGTTCCCTCACTCGTCGGTAGAGGGAATTGCGGTACATTTTTTTTGTTTGTGAACAGCACGAGGACGGTTTTTTTGTGGGTTAACACCCAAACCGCACTGCTTTGCCCACTAGCTAAGTTTCTCTAGAGCCTTCTCTAATAGTTCGCTGATGGTGGGTAGGAATTTTCCTTTGACCATTAAAACAAGGTCATCGGCATAAGCCACCACGTGAATCCCTCCCACGCCCAGTCTTATAAGTATCTCATTGACTACCGGTACCCATAGAAGTGGTGAGATGACTCCTCCTTGTAGGGTGCCTCTGGAGGCAGTCACCTTAACAACACTATCGCCTATGGATGCATTGATCACCCTATTTTTAAGCAGATTTATATCAGATTAATAAGGGCTTGGTCAAAGTTTAGATTTTCTAAATTTCGTTTAATTGTACCGGTCTTGTACCGGTCGGTGTAACATTATTTAAGGCACCCTCAATGTCATGGAAGGCAGCGAGGGTATATTCCTTGTCCTGAAGTGACTTCTCAATCACGCTGACTACTTTGTGCAGCGCTGTTTCAACGCCCTTACCTTTAATGTAAGCGTGTTGGGCTGCTGATATCAATTTAGGGTCAATTTGAGTGCGAATGTGCTTTCCATTAGTTTTTCTAAAGTTTTTAGCATAAAGGATGATAGGCTGATGGGCCTAAAGTCCTTGGCAGTCGTGTGGCTCGATTTCCCTGCTTTTGGAATGAAGATGACTTTGACCTCGGTTTGTTTGCTCCCGGTTTTAAGTCGGACCCAAATTTTGACCCAAAATTGTGGTTGGGAAAAGGCAGTCTTGTTCGCAGAATTTATTTCCTCGCATTCTTCTTGGCCGAAACCAACAAGCCCGATCCCTAGGCGATGTCGCTGTAGTCTATTAGTTTATTTGTTATATTGTCTTCTACATTCTCTCGCCTGCTCGAATTTTTGACCTATTACCGCAAAAAGCGTAAACCTTGTCTCAAAAAAGCAAGCATACATATTGATCTAAGCCTAGAATCAGCCGGTCTTTATAAGCTTACATAAAGAAGAGACTTCCATAGAAAAGTTAGTAAATTTAATGGCCGTGGAAATAGGAAGAGAATCGACGATTAGAAAAGTGGTGAAGGCGATGCCTGGTGGTCAAATTTGGAATATGTAAAGACCTAAAGCTGTCAATGAACAGCTGTGAATGAACTGAAGCAGTCACAAAATGGTATTTTTATTAATACTGTGTTATCCGTCGCTTAAAGTTTGAACTAGAATGTCTGCATTGTGTGCATTTCTGGCAAATCATGTCATACCTTGTCAGTCAAATGGCTGTAAATGGAACTATACTTTTCCCGCTGACATTGTGCACTTACCACAAGCCTAAAAAACAGGTTGAAGCGCTGCAGGCACTCAAATGTTTTAAAGCTACACCTAGAAAACAGCCCTAAAAAAATCGTCAATGTTCATAGAACGCAAAAGTTATTATAAATACACATACTGATAGGAAAGCCCTCAGCTATGGACGAATCCTTGCAGGGAATTTAATGACCCTAAAATAGAATAGAGCATTAATTGTCGTTTCATGATTAGTGCCCGAATCGCAGTTGACAGCGGATAAGGCATTTGCAGCCTTCTTGGAAGTATCAGATCAAGCTGATAATTTCGCCAGTGATGAACAAATAAAAACTAAGGACAAAACTGGGTGAATAAAATTTCTCTTCGAAGTAAAGGATCCAACTTCAAGACAACATTCCCAACTTGCATGCTTACAGCTCTATAAGGTTACGGTCAGGTTACTATTAAAGATGGTAACTCTGGGTAGAGCTTTTTTAAAGCAATTTCTCACAAATTTTTCTTCCCAAATAGCAACCCTTTCTAGGCGCTTCTTTTATTTACTAAACCTGCTTATAAACTCGTTAATTTAATTTTAAGGCTTTCTCGATCGGGCACACACTGCTCAAAACCGATGTGGGTACAGGTTTAAGGTTTTAAACTATGAACATAACAGTGAGTTTAGCTACGCGATCCTGATTCCTCGGTATCCAAAGGAAGAGGCCAAGAAGTTAATAGACTAACCACTACTTTGTACTCACTTTGTTTAATGTTGTTTAACCAACATAAGAACGAGCCTTTTTTGCAAGACCTCTAAGAATTCCTTTAATTCAAACATTTTACAATAAAAAAACCGATACACTACACCAAAGGAATAAAAACTAGGAAAATTAAAAAACAGAGCTCAATCGCTCCTAACCTGTTGAGAAGCCACCATTAACTACTCAATTAAGTCAGCTAGAACCCAACCAAACGTCAAACGTTGTTGGGGGGACTTAAATATACAAATACAAAACTCAATCGCATTGCACGGTCCGGGCCATTTCCATAAAATGCATAAATTTTTCGTCTGACGACATAGTCCGTCCTAATCGTCTCGAATAATATGCAACAATTATTTTTTGTTTGTTCGGAGTATCTGAAAAGTGACTCGCACAACTGACACACATGCACGCAAAACAAAACCCGCGAGTGAACCCGCGGGTCACATTACTTAATGCCAACAACGAATCCATATAAATAAATAAATTACCTGTCCATATTGATTTCGATTTGATGACCAAACCAGCTACTAGAATTGCTGCTTGCCCAGGGGCTGGCCGCCTCTGTCTGTTAAGTACGTCCAGCCAAATGGATAATTAATTACTTTTCACCTCACATCCGCGTTAAATGCGATTCCCATGTGGAGGTGTGTGTGGTTTTTTGGCAGTTCTATAGACTGTCAACAAAAATCGAATAGTGACTCGATATGTGACAGCGACAGGTATGCTAATCATAATCGAATTAGTTACATCTTCGTCATGGATACGGAAAAATCGAAAACAAAAATTCCATTCCGATGTGTTCCACAGCAAAGCAGAACAAAAAGAACATGGGGAAAGGGGAAGGCGGGTCAACAAAAGTAAAGCCAGACAAGACCTGAACCTCAAGTATCCCCAAGCTATGGCTTTGAGGTGATGTCTCGACTACGTATTGCTGTTCATGCAAATGAGGCTGCTAAGCCCGAGAAGAGATCCGGTTTATGATGTTTGCCATTGTTTACCAGGTGACGTAGCGCGCGACAACAACGTCGACATGGAATCACGTTTTGAACTCTAGCCGGTAGGTAGAACAAAAACAGGTGGAGTCACCCCCAAGCATCATCATCATCCCAGTAGCGAATAGCTTTGGATATGTTTATCAAAACAATTTTGTTTAATGGGCGCCGTCGCTGTGTTGTTGGTTTTGGCTTTTGGACATAATCGTTTCGGTAGAAGCGGAACTCTGTGTCTGCACACTGACTGGTACGAGATTAATCGAGATTTTTCACCTTTGGACGATTCATGGAAAGCGTGCTTGAAGCTTGTTGATATGCTCATTAATGGCGTGGGTCCGGGCGTGAACTTCTTCTGATTTTCTGGGAATTTTTGAAGGTTCAGCTTTTATGCGTCTTGTTAAAGACTGGATTTTCTTGACATGTCGTAGGGTAGTTGGCAGAGACCAGTTTTTTTTCCTGTAGTATTTAGGACTAGTTAAAGGTTGGAAAAAACTAAAATTGCTAAAATCGCTACATTTACGAATAGCGACTCTTTCAAGCCACTGGCTTACTGGCTTGTTATCTTCAAATATCATAAAAGAAAAGGAACTCAAATACTTGTTCTCTTATGGGGAACCGTAAGAAGAGTTGTCACTTAATGTCAGCATCATTATAATATAAAGGCTCCCGACGATGTTTACCTGGCAGCGTTTGAAATGAACATAGGAGTTGTAAATTGTTGTAATTTTTCCCTTTTCAATATTAAAATTAATTTTGTATGGCTTTGACATAAGGGCCGCTCCCCAATATAAGCAACGATACGTTCGGTTAGCTTTTTAATTAAAAAGGAACTCAGTTAATTATTTACCCAACGTTTCTTTGTTTTTTGCCGACTTCTTCAACGTCGTACAGTCTTAATTAGGTGCGAAATTGTGCAGCGTTAAGTTTTACCCCTTGAAATGCCGAGGCCTTTTAGTAGCCTGATCGGATTTAAATATTCTCATACCGTGCGGCTTTTCCACTTGACTATTTGTTAGATACTTGGAAAATGCATGATGATAACAGCTGTTAAGACTGTTGGACTCTCTGAGTCATTTAGAGCTCTTTGGTTTCTCGCCATCAAACCAGTGATGCAGGCTGTTTCGTCCTTCACGCCGTTAATTAAGATATTTCCCTTAAGAGCGTTGATTAACCTGTTTAGATGGTTGTTTGGCCTTACCTCCACCCAAATGTGTTTTCGTAGTTTGGTGATGGCTTCCAGGTTTAGAAAAGTTAGTAGTAAGTCTTTGTTTTTTCCCTTTCAGATTTTTCAATAAGGTCTTGGAGGGTGGATAAGTGGTTCCGAGCTTATCGTTATTCCGTCTCCCCTAAAGGCTTTTCTTCTAAGCTATGGAGAGGCGGACGACAGTCTCTTTAAAGGCATCTCTTATGGGTTGTTTGTAAAAGGTTAAGGCTTTTGGGGTGACTGTTGCTTTTTTATTGAATTCGTATTGAATTGTTCTAGAATTATCCATTTGCTTGGCGGACTGGGGTCTTCTCGATCTTATGAACACATCTTGGGGAGTCTCAGTGGTGTGCCTCTTAAGACACAAGAATCATAGACTAGGTAGAATACCGGAAAGAAGTGAACCGAAGACAACTGCAGGAGAAGATGTGACATCGGCCTAGGTGCAGATATCTTTTGTGAAGCTTGGTATTATGTAAATCTTTCATGGTCAATACCAATTGTAGTGTTTTTTAGAAGCAGCTAACGGCCACTTTCCTAAACTACCGCGGAACTGGAAAGGCACAAGCTCGAAAACAATGTCATCACCATTTACTCTGAAGGCCAAACATCCACTAAGGCGAGGGAGTCAAATGTAATGCAGTCAAGGACTGTGAACCTATTGCAGTAAGAAGCAGACAGGCTTGCGAAATCGGGTGATGTATGCATCTCTGGTCTTCATGATTCCCTTAAAAATACCACTGAGTACGATCGCACGTACGATAAAAATGGAGCCTTTGAGGAGAACTAACCTTAGTTGGATGCCTAAAGACGTTTGTCAAAAATCTGATAGGTCCATTCCATATCATTGTGGTTTTAGGCCAGGAAAGTCCACCATCGATCAAATAGCAGCAGATGTTGGAGAAAGCCCAGGAATTCCAAACCGATACCCACCAACTTTTCATCGATTCCAAGCCCGCGTATGACAGCATCTATAGAGACAAGCTATACAGCGCAATGTCTAGTTTTGCAGGGTGACGATGAAAAGCTCACGCTATTCCGTCGGAAAAACCTCACCGAACCCTTTGATGTCAAAATAAGATTCAGACATGGCGCCGCGCTGTAATGTGACTTCTTGTCTTCATCATAATTAAGAAAATTGTGTAGACTTCCCCGGACCAAAACCAAAAGCACAATTTTCCAAAACTTCGTACAATTATTCACACACGCAGACGACATTGACACGATGGAAAGAACGCAGCCAGCGTGATGTCAGTGAAGACTTCGGCTTAGCAGTCAACGAAGGCAAAACCAAGTATATGCTGTCATCAAGGAGGGACACTTAACACCGAGGTTTTGAACAAAACATCACAACAGACAGCTATAACTTTGGTAACTTTGAGGTATTCAGGAACTTTGCTTACCTGGATTCAGCTATAAAGCTAACACCGACACCAGCGCTGTGATCAAACGAAGGTAAAGTTAACTATTGCCAATCGCTTTTTGCCGTAAGAAGGCAACTGAGCAGCAAAGCCTTCTCTTGACAAACGAAATAGCCCATCTATAAGACCTTTATCATCCCGGTCCTGCTTTTCGTAGGACCCTATCAAAAGCGAAAAGCAAAGGAAAATCCTTCGGATTATATTTGGTTCCGTCTGCATGGACGGAGAGTGTAGGTGGAAACAGAATACCAAACTGCACGGAATGTAAAGTGACACCGACCTAGCCAGCCGACCAAGAGTAAGAATAGAACGACTATGATGGCTGGGTCACCTAGAGCGGAGAAACATCAACGCCCGGTTCAGAAAATCTTCGAATCTACACCCCGAGGGTAGCGTAGTCCAGGAGCATCGAGACTCGGGTGGAGCAGGCAAGAACCTCAGCCAACTTCTCCTGCAAAACTAAAGACGACTAGATAGAAACAGAACCGGCTGGCGAAGCTTGCTGATTAAGGCCACGGTCCACGCCGGGCTGTAGCAACACCTAGTAGAAGTATAAAAGTAAGTAACCTACGTTGGACAGCAATTAAAACGTGCAGAGGAGAGAGCTATGCCCGGATGTATACAAAAAGACATAATTAATTTTAATCGGTCTTGTCCTCAAGAATATCCAAACCTAAATAAGCTTATGCGTAGGTCAGGGCATGCTGCAGAAGCTATAAGAAATTGAATATGTTCGACAACAGCTATGCGAATGCACGCGGCCAGTAATTGTATAAATCGAAGGACCCTTAATTAGCTGGAAGATCTGAAGAAATTGATGGTGCTTCAGCTTCTTAAGATTTGTTAAAAAAGAATTGCAGGAAAGAGAGACGTTTTGAACTTCTAACAGCGTTTTCTTTTAGCAATCACAGGTCTTCAACCTTAACACGTGAATAAAAAGTGAATAGCAAGGTGAACTCGGCTCAATTCACCAATTCAATCTCGGCTTTGATTCACCAACATCAGACTTTTTTCACACCGAGGAGGCGGAAAATTTAAGGACACAGTCTCATTCTGTAAACGAGTTTGTACAGACGGTACAATTGCTTGTTAAATAAGCTTCTTTTATTTTCATACTCAGTGGAAAAAAAATTACGTAAAATGCTTAGAGCCTTAACATATGCTTCGTGCTAGTTGATCAACTAACCAATCCCAAAGGCTGTTAAACATTCGAAAGACTTAACGGTCTAGATCCATTAAGAGTTACAATAGGTGAGGTCGAGTGATCAGAAAATGCAACAAGTGGGAAAAGTAAGCAAAAGTTCTTGATCCTTTCGATAAGTAGAATAGGACTCTGCATTCGCATAAATCTACATCACGCCTCTCTTGTTACCTTTCTAGAGATTAAGATTAAATCTTCGCATGAATCTCTTTCCCACTTTTTACACGGGTCTATAAACCCTTTTTAAAAGGTCTTTCAAAAAAATGTTTTGATTTTGAAGACGGTTTGTCACAATCGCTTGCGTTAAGTTGATCTTAAGGGCTGATCGAAATTCGTATAGCTAAAACTCAAAAAAAATTGATAAAGGATGATAAAGGTTAGGTTGGGTGGCTGTCCCCGCTAAGCAGGGACACACTTAGACCAAGCAGGTCCATTGTGACACCACTTCGTAGGACCGGAGCAACCAGCTCTAGGGCCTAAATGATAACAACCCGTTTAGGTGAGAGGTGGGGTCCAGGCAACCAGTAACGATGTAAACGTCACCGATCAATGGTTGATTGGTTGGGGACTTACCCGAAGAGGGTAGTGAAGGGGCTTTTTTAAAGATGATAAAAGTTCCTTTTATATTTGTCCGTTGGAAACACTTCTTCTTTTACTTATATCCGTTTCAACCCGGGGTAACCTCAGTACCTTAAAGGGAATCAGATTCTATTTTTATGTCCAACCGATACCGAAGAAGCTCCCAGCATTGGTGACTCAGATCTCTTTTTAGTTCCGGGACGGCTGCAAATTTTTGCATTACAAGCGATTGGAAAAAAAATAAGCCAAGGTATTTTGTTACTGAAGAACTTCAAGACATTTCAAAGGTCTTCCAGAAGATTTATAGCGCCAATACCATCAAGGATAACTGTTGTGAGTGAGTCGTCGGGATACCATCAAGGATGAAATGTGAGTGAACCGTCGGGCATTTTGCTTAAAAGACCAATATCACGAAAATTGAAGACCGCAAAACTGAAAGATATAAAACCCGATTGGCGAAGTTTGAGTCCATATTAAAAAATTAGAAACATTGAATATAGGCAAGGATCGGTGAGGCTTATGGGTTTTTTTTTAAGAATACTGCTCGGGTACTTCCTTAGGTAGCTTCGAAGTGAAAGCAAAACATAGGAAACTTTATGCAATGCCAAAACTAGGTGTGACGATGCGATTGTCATTGCAATTACGATTAAGCTAGCATTGAGAACGCAACGCATTGACAAAACAACAATACACAAGTTCAGTAATATAAGAGTAGCTTGAATCTTGTGGCATCACGTTTTCAAACCTTCTTATGTTATTTAAATTTTTGAGCAGCTTGAATTCCTCCTTATATAACCTCAAGTTTAGAAGCCTTAAAATGTATCCACTTTCGAGAATTTGAAAAGGTTCTGTAAAAAATTAATGCTTTTCGGTTAAATTTTTTCTTGTATTACCCACATCGTCGCTTTCACGATTTCACGACTAACATTTTAATTGTCAATTTGGAAAGGACTCATATTTTGTAAAAACTGAACAGCCTACAGGAAACATTCGTAATTCAAAGTATAACTATTCTTTCACAAATCACAAAGCTTAGTATAAGTAGTTTACAAAGTTATTAAAAAGATGAAGCCTCTTGAGATTTCCATTGAAAGGGTCTTATTTGAATCACCAGGTGGCGCGCTGACCAAACCTTCGACAAGGATTTTTTTTCAATTTCAAAGTTAGCTTAAAAATCCAACTTAAAATTTCTACAACTTACGGCCACGTTCCAGATCTCCTTCGTCGTGTTGCCGATGTGAAGTAATTCGAGTTACTGTCATCGTCCGCTGACGGACCTTCCTCCTGCTGGCGAATTTGTTGTTGTGCGAGCTTAAGTTTTTTCAACTTCTCGCCCAAAATATCACAGTTTGAGTTAATATCCGTACACTTATCACTGGTGCACTTTTTTATGTTTCGAAGAAGACACTCGCGGGTAATATCACTGAATCCATAGTGGAAGCTCTCACTGCGATTTGAGCTCCATGCCAGCTTGTAGTTCAGGCGCTCCTCCAAGCGACTTCTGTGTAATGTTGCCAAATCAATGTCGGACAGACATGCCATTTTGCTTCGTTTAATTTATGAACGTTTTCTTTAAATTGAATTATTTTTCACGCTTTTTTGTCGATTCAAATTTCGCAGTCAAACAAATTCAATTACTAGTGACTATACAAAAATGTTAACACGAATTTGGGACGTTGCTCTATGACCTTCGAACACTAAAATATTAGAAGACAACATAATAATAAAGTCAACCGACACATTCGACACAAAGAGGCGTAATGTCGCTCGCCTATCGACCGCTTCCCGTATAGCTAAGGTTCAACAATGTGTATTCAGACGACTGAGGACAGTAGCGCTTTGAAAACTATCTATAAACTTCAGCAGCTCGAGTACAACAGAGTATCGCTACCGCGGCGCTGTCACCCTTGACACACTCCTCACGCGTACTCTATAACGAAAGTGTTGTTATTGGTTTGGTTGTGGTTGTGGAAATCCACATCGGCGGCAGGGCTAGTGAGAGAGATAATTTTGCAACTAATTTGCTAGCCGGAATGGACTGATGATACTTCTATAAATTTAATCGGTTTTAATCGAACGAATATGAATTACTATCACGCGATTAAGAAAATTATAATACTCGGCTTAGTGCACGTTTTTTTAGAACGGCATCAACGTTGCGATAGTTGAGAGAAAATATAAATACGTGTTGAATGGCAAATAAGTGTTGCCAGGTAAAAAAAACTGTTCTCTTTTCAGTTGCTATTAAAAGGAAAACCGTTTGTAATATAGATTTGATCAAGGATTTAAGACACTTATAAATTTAGAGTTTGTTTTAAGAGACTTAATGCCACTTAAAACTTAGAGGAGCCATGGCCTGACCTTCCTTCAGATTCTTAGGCCAAGTATACATGATTGTGCAGTGCTATTTCAATTTCATTCAGGCATAAATTTTCTTTATGTTTCTAGAGGTGGCTGCAGTCGAGAAGGATATCCAGAAAACGATATATGGGACATAAAAAATCTCTAAATCACGAAAAAAAATTTTAAATTTAATTTTAAATTTTGATCGTTTTCGCAGACGTTCTGGTCCAGAAAGAAAGGATCAGAGAAAAGACAGGGGAAAAACTAGTGTTGATTTTCATTTTTTATATATCTAAGGTTTGTAAATTGTATTGAGTCACAAAGAATGATTGTGAAGTTATAGACCATTTCTATTTGGGTGGCTTCTGTAAGGGAGCATTTAGGAACTTTTTATCAGACTATGCGCTGGTATAAGTGCGGCTAAAAAGTAAACTGATATTCGTACTTCTGTTGAGTCCCTACAGGGATTTTCCTAATGATGAGAAGAAACAATTCAACCGACTTTTTTATGCTGTGGAAAATCCATTTTGCACCCATTATTCAAATAAATGCATTCGTTTGTCAGATTCTGGAATGGCAAGCATCTTGTCACAGTTGGCACCATATTTGATATATCTGGTGTATATCGCCTATTCGCCTGACAGCCGAGCAACTTGCAACTCAATTTACCATTCTAAATTAAAAAGTTAACGAATGAATATATGCAACAATTACTCGATGGTTTCGTGGTACTTCAGCAGTTGGTTGCGATGACATTTTACGCTAACACTGACAGAGAACAGATTGAGGGTTGATGGTGGAAGCACAATGCAGCCAATGGCAGACAAACTGTTGACGCTCGTAAACGTGATTTTTAATTGTGATGTTGTCATCTGCCGAAATAATCCATAAACTGCAACAATCGTGAGCAGAATTTGAAAAAAAATCAAAATCGTAATGCAGTCGGACAATACTAATTTGCTAATAGATCTAGAATGCTAGAAACTGGGAACCGTATGTACGAGGTTCGGATTCCAGTCCCGACCGGAGCAATAAAAGCTTTGTCACGGTCCTACCTCCGCGAGGGTCTGACACGTTTACCGAGACGAGAGGATCATTATTCATGAGAGGCCTCTCAATTCGTCGTTCGAATACGGAAAAAAACTTAAGGTGTCCTTCATGTGTGTAATGTAAGAGCGCACCTGTAACGCACGCAGCATGCATGGTTGCGAGATGTCAGGCGACCGGAAGCTCTTCTTAGATGCAAATGTAAGTTAGTTTTTTTTTTAGAGACTAGGAACAAACTCATTTCTGTGGTTGCTGGTTCCCTGCCATCGTCACCTGAAAAAAAAGACTTGTTCTTTTTCACGGTCCCCACCTCCGGGAGGGTTTGACAAGCCCTCCGAGAGTATCATTTGTCTTGAAAAACTTCTCAAAAAATTGTAGGTCCCCTTGTATGTGAAGAAATTAACACACCAGCATACATTGTTGAGAAGTTGGCCCTGGTTCACCTCGAGCTGTTGCGCCACTCTATTTATTTATTTTATTTTTTGGTTCCCAATCGGTGGCGGATAGGAAAACGATCACCAGATATGTATGTTGGGTATCGGTGTGGACGGGCAAAAACCAGCAACAGACGAACAATCCAGGAGCATCTGCCTCAAAGTGACCGGCTTTCTGGTCCTCGTCTGTTTTCCAGATTAGGGTCGGCCAATTCCTTTTTCTCTTCCACTATGCACATAGAATGGGCTACAATTAGTTTTATGCCCGATGTTTTTATTGAATACTTTACTCGTCATATCATTGCTTTTATTTACTTTGGTATTTCTGTGCAGGATTTTTATGGCCATACTGGCTCATCATCGTTTGTGTTGGATCGAGAATTACTTTTCTTTTCTATCCTCCAATACTTTCCGGTCGAGATGTCCTAAGCATTTTAAGGGAAGTCATAACCCTTTGATCACGTGCTAATTATAGAAAACCTCAGCCTATGACTGATAAGACTACCTAAAAAGACGCATCCAGGTGCCACTGAAAAAACACCCAAGGAAGGATAGCTCATCAACAAAGGCTAATGTGCAAAGGAGTTCTGAAACCTCTTAAAGAGATGCCTTCTCAGGGTAAAAGATATGGCTGTTCTAGCCAAAGACTTTCCAAGTGCAATGTTGACCACCGCTTGGATGTGCTTCGTACAAGTGTAGGACGTGGTAGTTATGCTCAAAAGAAAGCTGTGTCAAGCCGCAACTTCTAGGACCGCCAGCGTTCTCACAAATCTGCCTGCTGAAGAAAGGGTAGATGAAAACTTAGAGGTAGTAGTTACCACAGACTACTCGCCGGGAGATGACATAGAAGCACCTCAGAGGAATTTAGAGCGACTGGTCCAGTACTGTCAGAGAACGAATAAATTCCTCCTCATTGGCTGCGATATGAATGCACATGATATGCTTTGTGGCCGCAGCAAAAACAATTCAAGAGGTGAATTTTTAGCTGAATTCTTACTTAGCACTAACCTAGCTTAGTGCTAAGCTAGGTTAGTGCTAAGTTTTGCCTTTAGTTTGATAAAGGCAAAACACCCACCTTTTAAAATGCAATTTAAGGGAGGAGGTGCTAGACTTTACTGCTAATTAATAGGTAACTTTACTTGATCTACAATTGGAGGGTCTAAATAGAGGCCTCCTTTTTAGACCACAAGCAAATTATGTTTAACCTAAGGCTTATCTTCCACATCAAAAGGTTTATCAGATGCAAGTCTCCTAGGCCCACCGACTCGGAACTTCATAAGACGTTAAGACCTTATAAGACTTAAGCAATGAACTAAGCACAAACGCTCCAGAGGAACTGGATAGCTCAGTTAGGAATTTCACTTCTCATGCCACTCAAGTTAAATAAAGGATCACAACCAAATATTGGTTTTACTTTGAACTGCAAATGCTTACAAAGGGAGCAGTTATAAATTTAACAACAGCCAAAAGATCAGGAGACTGGAATATAAATAGTGACAAGCTCAAAGGCTCACCAAGGACGGCAAGAGTTCAAAGACCGCTCCCCAGAGGTAACCCGGGTTACTCCAAAACTCAGCGAGAAATCTCAAGCACGACTTTAAAGATACTTTAAAAGATCTGCTGAAGACTCAGTTGTCGTGTTGCACTTTCAAGGATGGTGCAACATCCCAACAGACTAAAGTCGGGTCTAGTAAAAATTATAATATTACTCCTACTGTCAGAACTCAGGATACAATGATACATGCCCCACAAATGGAGAGCAGTAAGGGCTATATTCCTTATTCCTATCCGTTTTCGGCAGACAGCTTGACGAGTGCATCGTACTCAAATAACGGCGGTGCGGAGGCTTGTGGCATCGACTCAACCGGCTTCAGCTGAGAGGTGCGGTGAAATAAGCTCTACCAAGCCTGATACCAGTGGTGGTGTGAGCATACCGCAAACCGTGCCAAGGGATACAAGGGTGAGGGATTAATCAGCCTAAAATGAGCTGCTTCAAGTGCCCTTGGCAGGGCTTGTCGTATATGTCCACCTGCTTCGGTAGGGCGATTCGATTAGGGCTCGGCCAACAAGCCTGTAACGGCAAACTTCAGGAGTTAGGCACCTGCTAAGGGAAGTCAAATTTTTTAGAAGTTCCCTAATAGAACTAGACGGAGGAGTCAACTCGAGCCCTCTACCAGGGCGTCTACCTCAAAAATCGCGAAGCATGTTTCTTTGCAGAGGTTTCATGTTTGGCTCATCAGCGTTTGTGTTGGATCGAGAATTACTTTCTTCTTCTATCTTTTCTATCACCAAATTCTACCAAATTCTGCGCGAATGCGTATAACATCGCGAGCGGAAAGAGTGTAGTCATAACCCCTTGATCACGAGCATATTATAAAAAAAGGCCAAGACATCCTCTACGGTGTCCAGGCCTTGAAGCGAGGTTGCGCACGACTATCCGATCCTGATGGGTATCGTGGACCTGGGTGATGATGAGGGTAGGATTGGCTCGGAGAGCTGAAGCCTTCTGAAGGCCCAGTTATCTTCAGGCATTCTTCAGCACTGCCTGGCCAATCCTACTTTGCCACCTCCAACCTTATGAACAAGGCTGGCATCAGACGGGTGTCAAGCTCCTGGTTTGCAGCAAGGAGACATCTGTTGACTACATCAAGTCGGCGCGGCGGTCTGAAGGGCCCCGATGTATAGACCGGTGCAAGACTAAAGGCCGTACAAAACGCCAAGATTCCGGTCGGGCCGAGAGCCAGAGTCTGGATCCCTTCGGGCCCTAGTAACCTGAAAGACATTCTCCGACCCATAGGAGTACAGAACCCCGACCTTCCGACCAAAACTTGGAAGGTCATTAAAGCTGAGCAGCCAACTGATGCCGGGAGATCAATTTTATTACTATTGAACCCAGAATCTATTACTCGTCTGTGGTTCTTATAGTAGGTAACGGAAAATCTTATTGAGTTTGAGTTTAGAGGTGATGCTCTTCAAAAAGCGGCAAAACTATCTTTCAAAAGAGTTGCTAGGTGGAATCTATACAATTTTTCTTCGGTAAGGCTAATATTTTCAACTCTGCGGGGCTATTGCTTCTATAAAGCCTCTATTATAGTACTTGCCTGCTGTAGCAGATAATCAAATACAACTTGTATAAGACCTTATAAAGAAGCTTCAATGAGGTCTTATAAAGGGAAGTTGTGATAAACGTGTTTATCCAATTATTTTGCGCAGGAAATTCACCTCTTCTATGTAATCTTATAGCAGCTTCGGATTTCAGTGCAGGATATATTCCAAATTCCTCTATAAGGACGTTTCGGTATCAAAAAGTAGAGTCAGATGCTAGAAGCAGGCGTTTTGTTGCAAGCTTTACTGCAGCTTCACTTGGACAACGTTTCTTATTGGAACGTTTCTTATACGCCCCAAAATGGAATACAACTCCCACGTTTGGGCAGGTGCATCAAAGACCTCTCTGCACCTTCTCGATAGGATTCAGAAGAGAGCGATTAAACTTATTGGGGACCCTAACATAGCGAGGTCACTTGACTCCTTGGATCACCGTCGTAATGTTTCGTGTCTCACTTTGTTTTATCGTTTCTTTCATAAGGACTGTTCTAGCGAAATCGCCAGCTGTATCCCACCTCCGAAAGAATTCAACCGCAACACACGTGCTAGAACTAATGCTCATGAATTCACCCTTGAGCCAAGCTTTGGTCGTACTGCATTGTACTGGAATTCCTTCTTTAGCAGAACAACACGGATGTGGAATAGTCTTCCACGCGGGGTCTTTCCTCCTCATTACAGTCCACAGCAATTTAAAATCAAAGTGCACCAGTACCTCTCCTCTCTCTCCTCTTATCCTTTCCACTCGCGCTGTGTCAACTCATCATAAGGGTAGCCACAAACCCTTTAGCGGGAGTAAATTATAAGAAAAAAAAAAAAATTTGAAGCTTCACTGAAACTATTGATTGTACAAAATTTCCCGTTAAAACGCTTACTAATGTTGTTGCGACCAGCTTCCTGTTGCAAGCCTTACCGAAACTTTTACTGTATAAAGCTTCCTGTCGCAAATTTTACAGGGTGCTCCGTGGGTGTGTATTTATGGGGGCCTATATTATTCGATTTCCCTTCACAGACTTCATCGAGCCTGTTGTTAAAAATTTAGCTGCTGTTAGCTTACCGATACTATCAATTGTATAAGATTTCCTGTTTCAACTCTTATCAAATAGTTTGAGTATATTTTGAGTGCAAGGAAGCTTTATACAAGTTATAGTCTCTTAAATAGCCTCTGTAAGGCTTGCAACAGGAAGCCTTTTAGAAGTAACAGCATCGTTAAAGCCTAACAAGAAACTTTACAAGTAAAAGCCTCAGTAAAGCTTGCAACAAGAAGCCTTGATGCAAGCTTTAAAGGCTCGATACGGCTTAACAGGAAGCTGTTTATTAAAGCCCGTCAGGACAGAGCAGGGAATTTTAAAAAACTACAAGCAACAGCTTCTTTTAAGTGAGCCAAATAAACTTAGAGGCCTAAAAACTCAACGACTTTTACAAACCATTTTCGGTACAGAGACAAAGCCCTTTATAGAAGCAATTGCTACTTGGCACACAGTCCCAATACTGACAAGGTTTGAACCCAAGATTTAGAACCCAAACTAAATGGGAAACGGAACATTGAAGAGAGAATGAAGAAAGGTCTCATTGCTCTGCACTGATGTAAACAAGCCTACATCAGTACAGAGCAATGAGTACAACAATGGTATATTGGCTGTATACAGCGGTTTTACGACCCATTCTTACATTTAGATCATTGGTATGGTGGGAGGCGTGTAAAACGATATCGTACCTAAACAATCTGAAGAACGTACAAAGATTAGCTTGCTTAGGTATCACAGGTGTGGATTTTACACCTCAAACAGAAACAATGCTGCACGTCCAACCTCTGGCGCTCTTTATAAGAAACATGGCAGCCCTCAGGCTAAGAGAGAACCACCTCTAGAAGCCACTTAGTCTAGGACACTCGAGCATAATGAACCTTTTAAATCAAAATGGGTTTGTTACCCGTAGAGATTATTAGAAACCTCGTCTAAACAAGTAGACAAGAATGGGTGAAGACAAACGATATGGAACAGTATATGGAAAGATGGTTGAAAACAGTATATGGAACCGGATTAGGAGTCATCCCGGAAACGCTGCATATTAACCTGTTTTATAGACTAAATGACTAATTCAGTGTCTTTCAAGCCGAGATTTGCGAGTGAGAAAATTCACTTCTTATAGCCAGTGCTCGACCTAAAGAACAACGATCCTTCTATCTCTTAATAGAAACTTTACAAGAACACTCAGGGCCCTGCATGATTCTAAAGCTATATAGAACCTGAGCCAACAACTTTTGTAGAAGCTGTAGAGATGAAGAAGAAATAGTCTATAAAACACTTTCTCTGCCACTGATGTCCAGCTCTCCAAGAACATGTCTAACCTGTTAGGTGTCAGGTTCTAAGAAAGCCGGAACAACCTGGCAGGACCACTACTAGAACTAATCATACTTTGAAATTGTAACGAAGAAAAGGAGCTATTCTTTAAGTACGATAAAAAAGAAGCACTCTAATGATGACAATTGTTATTCCAAAGTAAGACGAAACCATGACGAAATTTCGTAAGTTTTGCGGAGATTGAACATTTAAGTGCCGCCGCCAAGTAGCCATAATCGCACTTTAGCCAGCAGATAAAATTATCAAAGCCATTTTGTGCTAATGAGTCTTTTCGTCTTAAATAATTAAGGCTCAAGAAAGTATACCATAAAACCAGGGTATTAATCGCCTATCATGGTTTAATTGCACTTCCCAATTAACTGTTTTCAACCACAAAATGAAATCAAATACTAATCTGTGTCATTCAATTACTAAATGTTGTTTCAGGTTATATAAGACGTCAACAATTCTATCCGCTTTTCAGGTTTGCGTAAATATATCAAATTACCACCACGACCATTGCGCAATCATTTCACACTTTTATTTTAGCTTTCCGATAGGTCAATGAAATTGAAAAGAAATTAGAAAAATTAAACACAGCTTAAGGGCACTCCATATCGATAACCACTTCAGTCGTTGGTTGACTCAACACTTTGCTGCAACAACAAGGTCGTCAAGGGCAACCCTCTCTTGGGAATAATTACAAAAACGGCAGATCATCGAACTTAACTGCAAGTCAGCACTTTTTTTCCTGTTCATTTATTTGAGCGGTTATCGCAAACAGTTAAAAAATCGATTTCTTTAAAATGATCAATCGGCTTTTGTTATACTGAACTTCGAAGCGGAATGCCGATAACCTCCCCAAAAGCTAAAACAGGCAAAAAAAAAAGTTGTGAATATACGCCGTTAAGCAGATCGAGGTCATGAAGGTATCTCGTGTGCATACAAAAGATACAAGTAAACGAAACTATAAACGTTGCGGACGGACAAGAAAAAAAAACATTGCAAACACAACCTTCAAACAGGTTTGTTTGTTGTTATCGGTTTTTTTTTCCTATCCAAATTCGATTATTGTGATTATGGACAATAACCGTGTCCGATAGAGCTCTAATGATAATTATACTCACGGTATCACAATCGATCAAGGTCATGCCGGTAATGTTGCAGCAGTTTATAGTAGCGGCCGATTGCAATAAAACTCACACGCCTACTCATATCCCATATGAAAGATATGAATTCCATAACTAAAGGTATCGATTGCAATTTGCAAATTGAATTTGATTCATTAAATATTTATGTGACACGAAAGGTGCTGGGCACGTTTAGTGTGCACGCAGTAGCGTCCGTGTTAGACTGGAAAGTTAAGTACTGACTTTATCGATAGCCCATAGTAATAGAGGAAAGCATTGCCAGAAACTATAGAATCTAAAAAAAAAACAAGTTTCAAAAAACTATAATTGTGAAATGTTATTTTTTGCCTTAAGTATTTTACAGATCTATGAATACCCTGCACAAAAACACCAAAGTTTATCTCCGCAAGTGTTATGCCTTTGCGGAGGTATACCAAAAAAAAATAGGTATGGTATACCAGTATACTGGTTTTACCATACCTACTGGTTATTACAATTACAGCGCTTGGAATGCAAGAAAATATTGTCTACTTTAGTTTTACAATATTTAGATAGGAAGAAAAGAGGATCTTTAACATTTGCCGACGGCATGGATGAGCAGAATTTTATTGCTTTGGTCAGAATTTTGAAAGCAAAAGAATGTATAACAGGAACCTCGAACCAGCTAGATTAAAGAGGAAAAAAGATAATTAGGGCGAAAGACTTCAATGCCAATGTGACAAAATCGGTGGACAGTTCTAGAAAATGGAGGCGGACCCACAGGTTGATCTCGTCTATTACGATTTTGATAAAAGAGAGGTCATGGAGAATGAACTAACCAAATTTCCGCGGCGAGGTAGTGTAGGACTGCAAAGGGTGGATAACTACGTAGGCGCTTAGGCCCGGACTACCGGTTTCTACGAAGATAACCGCCTCTATAGCACATATATCACGTTGGTACTATTCTGAATCTTCACTTCTTAAGCTTTAAAAAGTGTATATCCCAGTATGACAAGTATTGTACGCGCTTACCATAAAGCAGCATTAGGAGGCGTGCGTCGTTGGTCCGACACCCCCACACATCTTCATTAGGAAAACTTACGAGCGGTATTAGTTTAATATGAATTTCCACTCCAGAAGCTTGCTCGTCCAATGCCCGTCGCGTCATGACAGGTGATATATGCACTTTCTCGAAAGCAGCATTAGAAGGTGGACTTCGTCTGACACACCTTAATCAGTTAGCTTTATGCGCTTTTTACCTGCATCTGGAATACAAGTTAAAATTAAGCGAAGTAGGAAAAGCAGAAAGTTTTGTACTATTTTCCACTCAATGATGAGGGACTAGGCACTATTTTAGGCAATAGGAACTGGGATTTAAAAAAGACAAAAAAAACTACGTTTTGATTGTTACGGGTACCGAACAAATAATAGCTTTTGGGAAGCATCAGAATTCGCATTTGGACAAACGATATTGCAGTCAGCTTGGTTGCTTAAAACAAACGCTACCAAAAAAGCAATGAGATTGGTTTAACCGTTGAGCAGGAAAAACAATTTTTGGTGTGAACCAGGCTGACAGAATAATGGACACCAGTGAGGGACTTTTTTAGATGACAGACCAGGGTAGGGTAACCTTATGATGCTTAAGTTTAAATGTATCTCGATGGTGGGAGAGGGGCTAGCCAGTTGCGATATAAACCTTTACCGGAGGGGTTATATTGAGGGCAGAGCCAAAAAATTAAAAGAGGCCAGTGAGGCCAGTGAACCTTTAAAATGAAAAGCCAAAGATGGGGCTTACCCGTGCCGGTATGAAGTTATCGGCCAAGTAATTCGCGATAGGGATAAGACGGACGAGGTTAACTGGACTCAGTTACAACCCATGCCAGTGCGGGGTGTATAGTTCGCCTTTTAGAAGTTCTAACTGGCAATCAATTCTACCCTAAGAGAAATCTCATTGTCTTCTGGAAGTTGAGTCCGGCTGCCTTAACTATCTTAATTAGATTCATCTTGCTAAAGGAAGTGAATTTCGTGCTAATTTTTTCCACCTTTTGTCTTTGATTTTATGGGTGCTGATATATAGGGTTATAATATTACTGGAGGGATAGGCATTAGCACCTTCGTCCGTTTTGCAGTTTGCTAAAATATTAGTCAACTCTAGTTTTAGAAGTTCTGAAATTTAAAACAAGTGGGTAAGAGCAACAGGGCTTATGTAAAAACTAGTATGGGTTGTACAACTACATCCAAGAATCGACACTGAAGTTAGAGGACCCAGAATACAATGGTTACGATGGCTGGGTCATGTATACTGGAAAATGTTCGAGTCCAGCAACCTCGGGGACGGCACAGTAGAGGAACACCGAGAATCAGGTGGCGCATGCAAGTGGAAGTGGGCCTCATCCAACTTCGCATGCAAAATCGGGACCTTAAACATGTTTGTAAACACATGGAGCACAGGGGCCTTCCCTAGCACGCCGGGCTCTGCTCTAGATGCTTTGGTGAACCTCGCCCCCCTTGATATATTTATCATGGGGTGTACGCTGAAAACCATCTTTCGCTTAAAGAGAGGTGGTTTTTGGTACCACACGCATTGCAATTTTGAAGAACATGTTCGAGAATTGTCCTTTGACCCCTGTCTTATGGACATGCGCTCTGACGCAATGACCCCAGAAATCCTTTTGCGACAAAATTACCAAGTCAACTTTCCTCAGGTAATGGAATGGTTTCGGCCAGACTCTGAGCCAGGGAAAGAATGCCATCGTATTTTCACGGATGGCTCCAAAACCGGACAGGGGTCTGGTGCTGGAGTCTTTGTGGAAAGCGAGAACATTAGACTCCACTACCCCTTAGGTAAATATGCGTCTTTCTTCCAAGCGGAGATTTTCGCTATCCTAATGGCTATGCGCTATATTGTGACTAACAGGTGGAGGGCAAGAAGCATATGCGTTTGCAGTGACAGCCAAGCCGCTCTAAATGCATTGCTCAACCCTCTTACCTCGTCCAAGATAGTGCTCGAACTCAAGAATTCGTTGAACTTAGTCGGAAGGCTAAATGCAGTGAATCTTGTTTGGGTTCCAGGTCACACTGGTATCCAGGGAAATGAGATCTCTGATGAGCTTGCCAGACTTGGCTCAGAAGAGGTTTTCTCAGGACCCGAACCTGCTTTAGGCCTGCCTGTATCTGTTGTCACGTCTGCCATGGGTTTCTCGTGAGCACAGGGCTCGTTGGCGTGACTGCGATGGGTGCAGACAGACTAAACGACTACGCCCGGACATCTGCGAGGGGTCAGCGTCTTTTCTTCTATCTCTTAGGAGAATCGATTGCAGACTTCTTGTAGGCGTCCTTACCGGCCACCAAGCTTCTAGACACTTGAATGTGTTAGGCTTAAGCGAAACCACCACCTGTCTTGCCTGTGGATAGGACTACGATACAGCGGAACACTTTCTCTGTAGTTGTCCTGCCTTTGCTCGCATCAGGTGGCGGATCTTTGGGGCTGACGTGGTGAGTGCCGAACACCTAAGCTCTTCATCACTGATGCTCCTTCTCATCTTTCTTCGAAAGACGGGTAAACTAAATACATTAATGTAAGGTGTCTGCATGGTAGTACAACCAGTAGTTGTGTCTGAGTGCTCCATCGGATAGTAGCAACCTCCAACAAAAACGTAAAACACATGGAGAGGACCTACAAGTTTTTGTCAGTTCCGAACACCAAATTGAGAGGTGTCTTATGACAAAGAATTAAACACTCCCACAAAGACGGGACGGTGAAATAACCTTTATTGGTTCCGTCGGGATTTGAACCCGGGATTTCGTGAATTTTTTTCCAATACTCAAATCACCTCACTACGGTCGGCGCCCATTTTGAGCACTATAAGACTTACATTGCTGAATTCGATTTTTTCGGTATTTGAGTAAATGGCAGCCTGCGTTGAATGATAATCTTCGCGTTGTATTTGTTCGATTATCTTACACCTAGCATTTGTCTAATAAATATCTACAAAACTTTTATTCTCGTTTCACTTGAACAAAAATACCCCGTCTGGGCGGGTGCATCCAATAAGTCAATGTTTTTCATTGAAAGGATTCAGATGTGAGTAATAAAACTTATAGGAGACCCTAACATAGCCTGAATTTTCATCTCAAATACAGTCCTGAACATTTAAAAAGTAAAGTGCATGCTTTCTTTTCACTGATCGGTTCCACCTACGTTTAATAAGGGTAACCTTAGTCGTAAGTCCTTAATTTTAAGAAATTTATAAAAAATAAAATATGCTCATCCGTCCGCCAACTTTTAAGCATTCGATATTAAGCTAGAGAGTTAAAATTAAGTTGTAAGGCTGAAATTTGACCCTTCCACTGGTCAAGTTTGAAAATTATTTGAACCTGCACACGCAGTAGAGCCAACTTCAGTTTAAAATCTCTAGGACCCGCCTTAGACCCGCTGAGCACCTGAAGAACTCGGTTGGGAATTGGGAACGTTCGAAGACCATCAAGGTTTTTCCCAGCGAGCTTTGTAGCGAATATGAGGATCTGTTCAAAAACAGCAATAGGAAGAGAACAGAACCATGTGGTATACATCACATTTAGTGTAAACGGAGATTCATGGCCGCGTCTTTTCATTCAGTTGGAATTTTAATTGTTCTTTTGGTTCAAGTGAACATTGTTGCCCAAAAAAAAGTTTATTCTCTAATACTATTAAACTGTCCCCGAAATAAAGCAAATGCAAATTTGTTTAGACACTGCGAACAGGACATCAAACAAAAGTGGCCCCACGTGTTATCAACGAACAAACATTCTAATCAATTTAACAAAGCGTCAAGTGAGTTTCCTGATAAACACTTAACGTATTTTGATTTTACGCAAGTCACATAACAGTAAACATATGTTTTGGCGATAAATTTATACACAATCATCGAGTCAAGCATTTGATTAGATAAAAGTCGTCGCACAAAAGGAATCCCACACATAGAATTGACTTGAATTTGAATCTAAAAATACCCAAGATAATATTTTGGGATGGACAAAATTTTGGTCAGTCACCCTCTGCATGATGGCCAGAAAAAGTGGAGTGCGAATCATATATTTTGGGCTGCGGAATTAGCCCCGTGGGGGTGGCTAACTCTGCTATACGTATAGAAGCACGTGTCGTCGTCGGTACAGAAAAGCACATCATCAAGGCAATTTGCAACTGCTTAGCTAATTTAAGAGAATTTTTCTTTAAGTACATCGTTAGGACTGTTTTGTTGCGTTGGATGAGCTCATTCCGCATAAGACTCAAGCCAGGCACGTAATGTTTACAACGGATTTGGTCTTAATGGCGGTTTAATCGAAGCAAAAACATCGCCAAGGAAGTTTTTAGCAGAAATAATATAAAAACAAACTTATCACGCTACAGCCATTTAATTTAATTTGATTTATTTCTCGTTGAAAAGTGAGTAGCAAGTAAATATTTGCACAATTTGTTTGTCAAATTATTAGCGGAGCTGTGTGAATTCAGCCAACAACTCTCCACTCTAACGCGTGAGATGTCCGATTTGGTAACAGTTATACATAATCAATGGCACTTTTATTCGAAATGCTAAGGTCAAACGCACGACTTGCCGCATTTCAATGCCATTTTGTGAAGTAAAGGCCACGAAGGTGGACAAAGTCAAAAACCCAGCCGTACCTTGACATCTGGCAGCCAGTCGGTCATCGCGTATACAAAAACGAAACAACATATCGATTATAGTGCAAATTTGAAATGGCAATTAGCACATGTCGAGCGGATCAGTATATCGGCGACCAAAGTACGCCAATGGACACCGTGTGCACATGGTTAAGTTATTCTCACTTTCTAGAACTAGCACGTTTGAAAATATATAATATAGGCATCCCGGAGCATGGCTGCTATGTGAAAGCATTGATTCAGCAATGACTTTTACATGACACCTCACGTAAAGTGTTGACGCAAGCTTGCAGAAAATATAAGTTTAATGAGTTTAATGAGAATAAAGTGAAAGTTAATGAGAATAAAGTGAGTATCTAAGTGAGTATATAAATATTGCGATGTGAGACAGTGCTGAGTCGAACGTCATCTGTCAATCTCATCTTAGAATTATTTAGCTGGGTTGTTTTTCTTTAAGTATTTCAAGTAACTAGTTTTACTAGGATTAATTTTTTAAGTTCTATTAAAAGCCTTAAAAAAAAATAGGGATAAAGCTTTTATCCACGATGTCAAATACAAAAAAATATCTGTGAAAACGAAAATTACTGCAATTATAACTAAAAGTAAAGTTTATAAAATCACGAAGAAAAAATATGGGTACACTCTGGCGTATACGTAACAAAAATGTATTTTCTCTGTATTGTCTCTATTTGTTATTAGATAAATCTAAAAAGATCAGGAACTCGATTAGGACAGTGAGGTGAACACATTCGTTATTTTAAGTTGACTAATGTCCACACTTAAGATCTACAAGGACGCTGTACGTTATAGCCCACAACCTAAATCCTGCAAAGCAGTAAGATCTGGACTTGGTCACGAGTACGCTGCAACTCAATCCAAATTTGATTGAATAAGTATGTGTCTCATGTTTGGAACGCGAACTCAAACAGCAGGGCAGCAGTAAAGCAAGGCGTAAGATCTACTCTGCAATTCACCAACATTTTCATCATAACTATTCACTATGCGACAGATGCTAAGGGGAAACTAAGAATTTCGAACATCGAGCCTCTGTATTCCTATAAAACACTCTTAAATATTCGGGGAAACACCTGAATAGCCTGAAAGAACACCAACAGATCGCTCTAAACAAGCTAAACAGATGGACTGACAGTTGTGTTGACTGGGTGTCAACTGTCAACCCCCACAAAACTGAACTTGTCCTCTTCACCAGGAAATAAAAAAACCCACATATCCACCCTCCATCAATCAAGGGCACTAGCTTAAATTTCTCCGAAGGAGCTAAATATCTGGGTCTTGTCCTCGATAGAAAGGTCAGCTGAAAATCTAATATACAAGAAAGGGTCCGAAAAGCTACGGTAGCACCCTTTTCCTGAAAAAAAGCCACCCACTGGCTATATATCTCGGTTGTCAGACCGATTCTGACGTATGGAACGGCTGTCTGGTGGACGGCTTTGAATAAAGCTAAGCAAGGTCCGAAGGTCAGCTTGTTTATGAATAAGCAAGCTGACCTTCGGACTAAGCGGAGCGCTTCGCACCACTGCCTCAAGCAGCACTAGACATCCTGTTCCATCTAATTCCAGTTTATATTTTCAGCAGCTGTTATCACGGCTACTCGCCTCAAAGCAACCTCTAGGTGGAAAAATAGTGACATAGGTCACTCCGTTGTTCTGAACACATTCAGATCCCCTTTTAGAAAAGTAGACTTCACTATACCCCAGTTACCATTTGACAAGGACTTCCAGACAACTATCCCCCCAAGGTCTTCTTGGGATGACTCTGTGTGCCTCTGGAATGTGAATCGATTCACTTCTACACTGATGGATCACTGATACCAAATGATGGGGTAGGTCTTAGTCTTTCTTTCTGTCTTCCGGATCATTGTACTGTTTTCCAAGCTGAAATCATGGCAATTAAGTGCGAGTCTTGTCCTGGCTTAAGAATAACATTATATCCGCCAAGGATATACGTATATTTTCTGACAGCCAGGCGGCTATCAAGTGCCTAGAATCGGTTTCTATAAACTCTTAAGTAGCCTTAGACTGGCGTTCGCTTCTAAAAGAAGTGTCAGAGCATTTGAATATTCACCTGTGCTGGGTGTCAGGGCATAGTGACATTCCAGGCAACTGTGAGGCTGACGAACTCGCCGAACTTCGAACTACTCTCTCAATTTCGCCTGATAAAGGCTCCTTAGGCATTTCAATTTCGACATGCAAACTCATGATAAAACTAGATGCAATAGAAAGAACAAATCTCAGATAGACAAGTTGTAGTACCTACCTGTCTAGTAACGAAACAGATTTGGCCTAAGCTAGATCTTAAACGCTCTAGGAGTTTGATAGCTCTTAATAGATCGCACATGGGTGATTCAATCGGTGTTTTTACAGGATACTGTCTGATAGGCAAGCACGCGACAAGGCTTGGTGTCTTTTTTAACGACTTTTGCAGGAGCTGCATAAATGATGAGGAAGAAGAGACTACTCTCCACCTTCTTTTCATAAGAATCGAAATCTTCACCTTGGAGCTTTTTTCTATAATGATCTTAGTGATCTTAGTACGACTGACCCAAAACGTCTCTAACGCTTCATTAGTAGTTCGAAATTGTTCAACGAGAAAGCAACTTTTCCAGATCCACGTGGTGTCACAATGGCCCTACATAGGTCTAAGTGAGTTGGGTTCTTTGAACCTGTGAACAAGGCAAAAAGAATTACACTGAAAGTGCAGCCTTGTGGAATACCGGAGTCAGTCCAAATGTAGTACAAATTGTAGCACAGTGAAGTGTTTTCATATATTCTAAAACCTTTTTAGATGATAATTCTAATAAGACAATTCAAAAAGGAGTAATCTTCTATTGAAAGTGCAAGGGCTGTTTTCAAATCAACGAAAAGAGCGAACAGCTCTCTTTTTCTATCTAATGCACCGTTTCGCAATGGTTAACAAAGTAAATATTTGGTCAAAAGTTGACAGACCCGATGGAAAACCTTTTTGAAAGGCCATCAACCTTTATATGAGACCCATATAAAGGTTAATGGGTTGCAGATTGAGAATCGCTTCCAGCCCTGAGGTATGCTCTTCTCATTGCAGGTGTCGTACCAATACATGCAGCTCTCTGTATTATTGAGCAAGAATCTGCTGACAAAAGTGCTTTAAGCCTTAGTCATTCACATAAATGGATTCCAAGCTCATTTGAACATGCGTAGTGTCTAGACACGTCCTCCGACTACCTTAATCCTTATCAATAAAACAACCCCTTAGAAATTTATGAGAAGACATACAGGTGAGCTAAAAATGAGCATGGGCACGGTGCCAGCCCTTACTCTGAAGACCCACATATAGAAAAATCAATCAGATTGCCCGACTTTTGCAGTGTCTTTCACGGCTGCAAACGGAAGTCTTTGAATTTAAGAAGGCAGCAAGCCTACTTGTTATAAGGGCAATACTAGAAGATGATATCACTATATTTCTAGACAGCCAGATAGCCATTAAAGCAATATTTGACATTAATATCAAATCCGAACTAGATAAGTGTTGTCGCTAAGAGCTTAAGTTTCTTGGCTCACAGCACAATTTTGTTTCTGGCCACTAAAGTTCGGGGCAACGACAAAAAACGACGGACTTGCAGGACAACGATCAGCATAAGAATCTCAATAGATCGAATCCCTATTCCGTGAGCTCAGAAGGCGTGGAAAACAAGATCGTTCACTTGCGGAATTTTAAAACAAATGTGACTTACATGCTCAACAAGAGCGACAGGAAGACTCTGTCGTTTTTAGTAGGTATACTTACTGGTCAAAATTTTCTTAGGCATCATGCTTTAAAATTAAATCTCGACAATGACGCCATCGGCAGAGGATACGGATTTCTGCGAGGACGCACCTCATATTTTAGGGAGAAGAAGGAATTGAACAACAACAAGGATCTTCCCCAATTGGGCATCACAATGGGTCTCCACAGACCCAACCCCCAATAACCTAACATAACCCTCCCTTGCGGGCGACTTGGTTTTTAAACACCTGAGGAATATTGTGTCGGGGAAAAACCACTTGACGAAGTCTGTTCTGCATTCGTGACTCTATGCCAATAAAAGAGCTCCAACACTGCGCGGTACCTTCTAATTGAGGCCCAAGCTGCAAATTATTCCTTTTTTCGCGATAACTCACTGGAGCGCTCTTTATAAGTAGCGATAAGACAATGAAAGACGAAAAACATTGCGTCGATGTTCCAAAGTATCAAAACGAATCCACTATATGTTTATGTTCAACATTAGCTTTAAGGCACATTTTTGAATTCTATCGAGCAAGTGCAAGGTGGTTTTGGTTCACCTGCCCAGACGTAAGAGTTGTAGATACCTTTCTCGGATAGACGCTCTATAAATATAAGCTAGATCCAACGGTTTAAAGTATTTGTTGCCTATTTTTAGGAAACCTTAGCATTTCGCGCCATTCTTTGCGGCACGTCGAATTTGATCAGTTAAACGATTTTCGGATCCAGTGTATGATAATTTTTAAATTCTATTTTTTTTCTCACATCATAGGAACAGTTTAATACCATGTCTCCACCGGGCGATTAGTACAAATCTGCATTAAATCCTTTCCAAATCACGCGATTTACCTTATAAATTTAAATCCTCTCGGCAAGCGATTAAAAATTAGTTCTCTCACTTGCCCCATTCACAAACCTATTTTATGCACCTTTGTAACAGTTTAAGAATCAAAAAAGCAAACTTAAACTGACACTGAACGACAGATCTGTCACAAATAGGTTTTCTATTTGGATTTTTACAACGGAAATCTTTTTTTTCTCCTGGGAAATGACTTCGCCACTCTCTTTGTCAGAGCCAATATGACATGTGGACCAAATACATAGCGCGTGTCAAATCAATCCTATATTTGTGCGGTGGAGCTACTTTGGGATTTATTTTTAATCTTCAGCAAACCACACATGTTGATGGATGTTTTAAGAAGAGCAAGCAGTCGCTTTTCTGCCATTGACCTGGACTCAGACTAAACATCAACAAGGCTCAAATATCCGCCACAAAGTTATCACAGGATCAGGTCCTTTATATCCTTGACTGACCGAACTTTTATTTTGCTCGAAAGAGATGGGTGGGCATATCTGAATGGTTTATCTTTTGAAGACTTCAGACTGCGGCCCTCAACTCTGAGGTCGTAGTAAGGACCTCAACTCTAAAGCTATAGAACTCTAAAGGCTACTAACCGCAAGCTGAGAAGAGCCTGTGCATTTAATAAAACTTTTATTGCCCTGGGCGGGATTCCAACCGAGGACTGCGTGCACAGTAGTCCGACATACTTACATACACTTACATACACTTACATACACTAGGGTTACGGTCTACTTAATTTATAGTCGAGTCAAATTCCTGAAAAAAAGATGGGTTTGGGTGAGCCATAAGTGTGAATGGCTCTTAGAATCTATGGAAGAGAATTGTTGGACTCTGGAAAACCAGCCCTAATACTTAATGACAAAAAAAAGCTTGTTTACGAGTAAGGAGGTTTTCCCTAATTTCTCGATCACCTTACAAATAAACAATTATCGAAGCGGCAATAGAAGCTTCGGAGACACAAAGCAATGCTCAACGTACACATCTCCTTGGGTTGCTGATTCTCAAATGGGCGCCTACCCAGGTGGCAGATAGGGTAACACTAACAGATATGGTGGCTACCAGCAAAAAAATAGTCCAGACGGATCAAAACCAGCAACAATAAGGAAGGAGCGTCTGTCTCAAAATGGGCGGGTACCTGGTCGGCGTTTTTTATGCAGGCTGGGGTCAACCCGTCAGCCGACTGCGAATCCTGACAAGCCGAAATTTTTTCTGCAACTTTTAAATTTCAATTTGTGGGTACGTCTTTCCTAAGAAAACTTTTGCTGGTTCCCCTGTAACAAGGAGAATATTGCTACCATCTCGGTATAAGGAAGACTCAAGTAGTCTGGTGCAAATATGGTCGGCAATAACAGCCTTTTAAGGAACTAAGTTGTTATTCACTGGCTTAATAAAATAAGCGATTCGACGTTCCGATTAGTAGAATGTGAAGCATGTTGTAAAGGCTACTGTACATAACCCAACTAATCCAAATCTGTTCAAAACCAAAGTGAACCCTTACCTCTCATATCATTTTTTTTACACCTTTCAATTGACTAAAATGACGAGCGATACCCGGAGCAGATCATAAAAAGTGGACATTCCCATATAAAACAGCTTGCTGAAAAAATCAATAACAAACTCAAACCGACGGCAGAAGGAGTCCTGGTTTAGTCGAGTTAAATACGCTACACACGTCTCTACACTCATTAAAACAAGAACATCTCTATACACAGAGAGCTATTTCTGAAAGTTGTCATCCAACTTAGCACACACTTAGACCGAGTCAATTGATCGAGTTTTCATTTCAGTCAAGGCATCTCGTAATGTTGAGCAAATAAAAAAAAAATAAAAACAAGGAAAAACCACAACACAACAGAAAACACAAACAAAAACAGAACCAAAAAAAACCCAAAACGAAAGGGAAATACTTTTCACTTGTATAAAAGTTCATTTGCAGTGGGGTGTAGCGGTCGGTGGTGAATGTGGGCCAAATGCATAGCAACCCATAACTGTGTCAACTTGGCTCGTTCATTTATGGGTATGCAGCCAAAAACGATTATTGCCAACGTTCCATAACTAGTTCACTGAACTGAAACTAGAGAAAGTTTCGCATGACCTCTGACCAGGCTTTGGAGCTCAACTAATTGCACCCTTTTCAATCAGCCGACACACGCCCTACACATGGTTGAACAATTTTGCTAAATATACCATAACACAAGGTTTTCACGCGATTTCGGTCACTGAATTCGCCTGCAAAGCCCACAACATTCGAGGCGAAAATATCTACGAGAATCGCCTCGAAATAAGCGCGACCGATACGACGAGGTTTCAGTATTGCAGACACACACACGCGTTCCGACTGTGCTTAGTGACGATTTCAAACTGAATTGTGCTGCGAAACATTTGGCCTGGACAAGTTGGACTTTTATGAAGCAGCCGATACAACACACAGATACACCATGACAGTGGTACGGCCACACAGAAAATACATAACTTTTACTATGCGCGGTGTGTTTCGATTATGATTACGATTGGATTGAATTGTGGATTTGCTTCGAATGTTTACAGGTTGCTGATACACTCGTCGTCGTGCGGCGAACGTTTGACTATCGTTTCGCATGGGTGCTGGAGTGTTTGGCCTCGCGTCGCAACACAGAGCAGCCGCAGCATAGCCCGCTTCGAGTGCGGATTGTAAATCATCATCAACGATGGCCAAGGCATCCCGGAGCGGCTGTAACAAATTATAATAAACTAATAAGACTATACGAGATTACTAAAACTGAAAGAGAAATTCTTATGCAACAACGATATGTGCGCAAGGCAATCAAGCATAGATCTGTTGTAAAATTTTATTTTATTACGTGAAAGATGCGAGCATGCGCATCGAATGTCGTTTAGCATTTTCGTTTAGTTATGATGGAACATTATAACGTCACAGTGAAAAAGAAGGCTGGAGGTAGACTGAATTTCGGCCTTGAGCATTGCAATGGATGAAGTGGGAGCTTGAACTTCAGCGATGAAGCCCCCAACTTAAAATCTAAAAAGAGTTATTTTCTAAAAGTTTTTGAAGACCGATGGTTTTGCAAAACACATACTAATCAGCTTCGAATGCCAGAGACAGCTAACGCCAAGTAGATCAGACAAATCTTAAGGTGAGGTATTTGGAGCACTTAGCATAACCTGTGGACCCTCGATAGGTATTCAGACCCGGTATTCCAACTAGCCGAATATATTCCTTATAGAAAAAAACGAAAAGACGGATCATAGAAATTGAATTATTTTTGTTGTTTTGTTTTTTTTTTTTAACCCAGAGCGACACATATAACCCGCTAGTGTGCATATAAGTCCGAAGGTTGACATGACTGGGAGATCATCGATGTCGTGAAAGGACGATTAGGCAAAAATTAGGAACACGTCTAAGCTAAACAATTTAGGATTGCGGAAAGGTACGCTGATAAACTACCCATGACCTGGATGGCTGTGATTACAGAAGCCCGTAAGGTGGAACGTTGGAAACCTGACTGTCTGAAGCTACGAACATGAAGAGATAATAGTAAGAAGGCGAGTAAAAATCCTGTGTTCTAAAGAAATTCAAGAACGTTAAACGAAGTACCGAAAATTGGACAGGTTTCTTGGTCATAAGGACAAAAGCTTACAAGAAGTACTACTACTACTAAGGGATCGACCAGAGCAAGAATGGAATAGGTATAGAATTCGTTTTTAGTTTCTCTCACTCTATTGCACCTACAATTAAGGGAATCTTTTGCGAGCGGCAGAGCGACTTGATGGTGTTTGAAAGCCAAGTTACCGATTAAGGCCTCCTAAACTGGTGATTTAAGATGAGGATTTGAATATCGTCAGTGCCTTTACTCCCCAAGATGAAAGCAGGGCAAAAAGGATGTCTTTTGGCTGGACTTTATTTACATTATGAAGGTGCTCCCAAAGGAACAGATATGTCACGACTATATCTTACGAGGACTATGAAGACTGCCATGTAGTACCGAGATACTAAATACGTGCACGTCATACGGTCTTACTGTGCGAAATACCGTGGTACTTACAGCAGCTGTGGTTCTCAGATTCCTAAAATGGAAAGCAAAAATTGCAAAGTGATGTTGAGAGAGGCGATCGAAACACAAGACCGTTTTTTGGTGACTACCACTTTTCATGAAGCCGACAAGTTAGCTTCATGCAAGGGAGCTTCAACAGTTGAAAGGCGCATCGAGATATCAGATCAGGTAAAACTAACGTGACGAATATGTGAAAAGAACAAGGCATTCAACGCGTGCACAAAAAGCGCCTCGAACAAAAGAGATGAAAAGCTTCGTTTTGAAGTAGAATGTAGACGCAGCACAAAACTCACTAAGAAAAAATTCGTCCCAAAAATTCTGTATTAGAAATTCCAGGAATCTTCTCTTGCGATCAGAGGACCATCGACAATTACATGGGGTCACAATTTTTTAGATTGCCGCTCAGAGGAGAAGAAATACCCAGGCGATTCGTTCACCAAAGTTCGTCAAAAATGCTCAAGACAAGTTTCGAGTGAAAGACTCCAAAATTCTTCACACATCGCAACAGTATTGTGAGCAGGTTTTTAATGAACAGTTTCCCAGGCAATACTTTCCAGCAGTTTCTGACATCACACTGATCGAAGAGTTTACGAGCACCGGATCAATTACCGTCAGAGTTTTGGAGAATGTCTCATCAGAAGATGTAGTGTTTAGGTAATAATCCTGATTTTGATCCTGATGTTGTAACTTGATTGTAAATTGAACTGTGAGGTGGGAACTAGTCACCTTATGACTGTAATCAGCTAATTTATTGATTTCACTTTGAAAATGGAAATGAAATCGACTTAGTCCTTAATTTCTTCTGTTTCTAGATAAAATTTACCTACACGCTGATGAGCCAGTGTGGAACATAAAAACCCTGCGCAGACACACCAAAACTTAACTTCCAAGTGTTTTTGCTTTTAGGGAAGAAGGATATGATATAACCAGCTGGGTATTCCATAAAAACATCCGACATACAGCAAATTATTGTCCATCCTTTGTGAGTGTTGGAAGAGATAAACATGTTTTATATTCGTCCGACCCTAACCTGGATAACAGGCGCAGACCAGGAAGGCATTGATTTTGAGGCAGACGCACATGGATGTTTCGTTTGTTGCTGGTTTTGGTCCGCCCTCCATACCGGTACCCACTATATCTGGTGAGGCCTCCCCTATAAGCCACCTGGAAAGGCCTACAATTGGGTACCAGCAACCCCAAGAGGGATAAAGAATATGTCCCGCGCTGATTCTTCGTCTTCCTTGCATATTCTGAATTATGTTGTCCTGTTCTATTCGCATCGTGTTGTCTTATTCTGCAGTGGCTCGTTGGGAGCCCTGTCGCGACCTTAGATCTAATCTGCGCCCATGTGAGCTTAAGGAGTTATTTTGTCCTTAAGTTGAAGGGCAGTTGTTAGGAAGATTGTGGCATATCTGTTGTCCTCTGTTTCCTTCGAATAAGGAAAGCTTTTAGCAGGCTGCTGTGTCGAAAGAAGAAAGGTGTCGAAAAATTTTAAATTCAACGTGCTGCATTCTTTCACCAATACTGCGCCAGCAACAACAGGAAACTTTCATGTAAAAGAACCTATCTCCAGAAAAATGGAGCACGACCGGCTCAGTTGGTATTGCCACGTTCAAAGGAAAGATCCTACGAACCACGTCAAAAAGGCTATGTCAATCAGCATTCCAGCGCAATCGCGAAGGAGAGGAAGGCCTAAACATTCATGGATCACACAAATGCAACGACAACAGCATTTATTTGACTTCAGTGAAGAAGAGATCCTAAACCGGGTGGCCGGCTTGTATATTCTGAGGTCGAATCGGCTTACCCCACAAGCGGAACATTAGAAAAGCAGTAGAATGGGAGGATTATGATCCATCACTTCAGCTCATAACCTCGCGCCTAAATGAAAAAGAAAAAGAAGCCTGCGGCAGCAACTACAGCCTCCAACGAATGTTACATAGAATAAAAGAAAAGATGCAAAAACAATCAGTTTGAAAATCAATGCCACAATGGTAAACTGATCTGATCAGGACGAAAGCACACTCACCGCCTCGAGCTCAAGCAAAAGTCTGACTGGACAACTTGTCAACACTTTTTTTTTCTTCTGTCGGGAAAGGCGAACCTAACCAGTTTATTTACTTTATTTTTATTAAAAGTTTGAAGTTTATATGAGTTAGGAAATATGTATTCATTCAGTTAAAGCCAATTTGACCAGATTTTGATAACATAAAAAACTAGAGCTCAGACTCGGTGCTCATTTACAAGTGCAGCACCTGGAAGTTGACCGCCACTATCCAGAGAAAGCTGCAGGCGCTCGTAGATACAAGTTTCCGGAATATATTTAGGAATTTTTGTCCATTATTGTCTTAAACGACGAACTTTACTGAAAACCTGTCAAGAGCCTTGACATAATAATGTAATGGCAAAAATGAACAGTTTGAAAAGATGACAGTTAAATTACTAGGAATGCAATGGAATTTTCACTTATTAACCCGGTAGAAGAATCAGTGTTGCTCGAATCGCATGGACGAGGCGTATATGTGGTTTTGTCCTCCTTCATTCTGATACCAACTCATCTCATCTTCCCTTGAATTAAAAGCCGTGACAGCCTATATAGCCTTGATAAAGAATAAAGTATATACAGCTGTTCGAAGTACGCAATAATGTCAATATTATCTGTGCAGTAGCCCAGGGGTAGGGCACTATCTATCTAACTTATTTTTTCCTCAAGGACAAAATTGAGGAGATCACGAGACAGCGTATAGAGGGTGTCTTCCTGCTAAATTCTTTTCAAGCGTGGAATGGCTCATGGGCTTAAAACTGCGCGATGCGATGCGATGTTTTAAAAGCGGTTCAACCGATCCAAATCAGTTTTCAGTGGGATGCTGAATTCGGCAACCGCTCAGAGCTTTATAGACGATGAATGTTAACGCATGCGGCCCTAAAATCGATGAAAAGTTGGTTACTATATGGGTCCGAAATTCGTAAGTTTTTCTCAGAGTTTGACTTGTTGTGGATTGAATAAAACGATTAAAGAAAATTGCTGAATATAGCTTCTTGCGCAGACGTTGAGCATCGACAAATTTTTCGCTTTATTTGTGACGATCCACAAGAAATGAAACCTTTTTGACTGTACTAACTAAGCGCCATAAAGACGCCATAGCATACTATGTTTTTTCTGTCATACTATAGGAACGCCGAAAACCATTAGTCAAGAACAAATCCTTGTCAATGTGGCTTTAAGCAAAAAGATTCAACATTAAAAAAAAAAGATTAAACTCCGGCATATGCAAAAAAATATCAGAAGAACAGAAGAATATCAGGTCGCTGATTTCAACGACTGATTTGATTTTATTTATAGAGACAAGATAAACAGGCATAGCTCTGAATGACATATGTAAGTATGAAATAAATAAATTTTCCGAGAGACAATGGTACGAATCACCTGCTAAAAAAAACTCTTAGAGGGTGGGTATGGTCTCCTTGCTGTGCCCAGCACGTAGGTAAGATGACGGGAGTGAGAACCCCGCGGATCCTAATTTGTTTTCATTTCAAAATTAGAAATGAATGGAAAACCTTAATTTTCCTACTCCATGGCAATTTCCCAAATCCACCCGTAGTCTCTATAGGCTACGGTCGGGGCATGGAATCTGGATGCCCAAACACTGCTTTATTGTCTGTGACAAACTTCTATATACCCCACCTTATATACCGTGTAACTTAAAAAAAATTTTGACCCGAATTTATATATTATTTGCTTATTATTTGGGCTAAAAATTAAAATCAATTATTTGTAATTTCCTTAGAATCATGAGAAATTTCGTTAAAACCGAAAATTATTTCGGAAAAAACAGTCTTTTCCTAAAAACGCCCCCTAAAAATGGGCGGAGCTCAAAACTTTGTATGAACCAACCCTAGAAAATAGTAATATCTTTAATATTTGTCATAGAATTTCTTTTCAATTTGGAGTGAACTTTCCGAGAAATCGGGTTTTTAAGGATCTAACATGTTAAAAGTGGGCATGGTCGATATTGTGGGCGGTCCGATTTTTGCCTTCTTAGAGGTTTAAGGTCATTATTGCTCTAAACCAAAATATGAGTTCCTAAGCCTTGTCTAACTTGACCAATTTTGAAAGAAAATTCGAAATAGAGGTTGTCGCACATCCGTGGACGGATTGAGCCGATTTTCACACTTTGCCTGTGCAGCAAAAGAACCAAGCCGTGTACCAAGTTTCAGATCTCTAGCTTGATCTTGAAGACCTAAAACCTTCACACATACAGACGGACGGACGAACATAGCTCAATCGATTCACCTGTCGGTCTCGATCATATCAAAAGGTCTTAAGGGTCTACGATGATTATTTCACTGTGTTAAAAACTTGTATTAAAATTAATATACCCTGGGTCGGGAATAAAAAAAAAAGAAACAAGCTATTCTTAAGGATTTTTGTTCGACTCTGTAGGCAAACTGATGGCCTTTTCGGTTGGTCGTCCGGCAGACTGCTGGACTCTCCTGAAACTGTTTTCTTGGACTCTTTGACAGTTCCTCTTCTGAATAGGAGAGAAATCTACTTCTGGTTTTGAATTCAGAATCAAAACCAGAAGCACGCACACAATTATACAAGTGTCAATGTCAAGTTGGATAAATGTCATTTGTCCCCTGTAGAATAACTTTTGCCTTACAAATACACGCTAGACAAACTTCAAAATCAGGAAAAACGTGTTTGGCTGTTCGGAGAGAATCCCTAATCCGGGAGAAGAACGCCCTGATCCGGGATCGCCAACCGAAAAGGCCATGAGGAGAAGTGAGGCTGCTGCTCAATTCACTGCTGCTGACGGTATGACTCGGGATATTTTTATGGTTGAACGGGATTCAAAGAGGCGGGCCCTGTGTTGTGTCTGACTAAGGGACAGCGGGGAGAAAAGGGAAGTAAAGCAGCTGACCAATTGACGGCGCAAAGAAGCTTTACTGGCTGAAGGCGTAAGTGGGGAAATGGGACAGGTCAGTAGAAGTCTCACCATCTGAAACAAACTAGTCCCTTACATCGAGCACCGCCTCCTCGTTTGCTCAACAAAGACGCAAGAAGAGCCGAGTATCGGGGGCTGACGCGGTGAGTGTCGAACATCTTAGCTCTTCATCACTGAAGCTCAAATCAAATTAAACTAAGGTGTCTGCAAGGTAGTACAATAGACCAGTACTCCCGTCTGAGTGCTATCCATCGGATGCTAGTAACCTTCGACAAAAAAGCAAAGATATCCGCCTTTGACAGGGTCAATGATTCTGCATAATTCTTAAGGACAAAATTGAAGAAGGCACATGAAAGCACGCCTTTTTTCCATCTTAAAACAAAATTGAACTTAATTTAAAACTTTTAAAAGTAGGAGGCAGACCTATACCTGGGCTTCTAGCATATCGGGGCACTGTTTTGGTCATGAAATTTTGTGTTAAACGTCCAAACCCAGTTTCGAGCTTTTAAGTGCAGCGCGAAACATACGAACAAACTTTCGCAGGACTCGTAGTTCGGCCAAAGCTTACTCTAGAGCTCCGGACGCGACGCGGTGAGTTCAGTCGTATTCGGCCTTAACGTCTTCAAAAAAGCGGTGTGTAGTGAGTGACCTAAACTTCGTTAGTTTTTCCCAGGATTTGGTTAATTTTCAATATGCAAGGCTGGAATCGAAGCAGCACTCGTGCGTGCCGATAAATGTGGTGCAAAATGGCTCATAGATTTACACAGTGGAAAGTTCCACTGCTCCAACAGGATTAAGTGCAGTATATCACAGACCTTCTATACAGACCTTCTTACGAGCGACAAGACGTGCGTCGGTCATGTTGCCTTGAGTTTATTTAAAATTAAGGCTCGAATAAATTATGCGATTTGATAAAATTGCTGGTATAATCAGGGTTCACCCTGCGCACTGTTGAGCGAATAAAACCGACGCTAAAGTCTAAAGAGTTCTATCCAGATCTATGCAGGCAAAGCAATCAAACTTTTAGTTCCTCGGAGTTTGAAAGCCATACGAAGGTAGGTAGGTACTTTAGCTGGCTGAATTTTTTCGAATTCAGCAACACAAATTCTTTGAATATATTATTGACTTGATCAAGTCTTTGTTTATTTATAAAACAATTCTAAATAAAGAATAAAAACCATTTAAATACCACACTGCGTTGACTGTAAATATTGAGTAAACAAATTTCGATAACTCAATCGGTTACTGACCAAGACGTTATGTTAAGTTGTTTGCTTGGTCAAAATAATCAGTCTTTAACTGGCTGATGACATCTTTAAGAAACCGAAAACACATTAAGAATCGGAAGTCAGTGGCAATCATTGGTCATTGCTTTTGTTACTGCACTCTTTAATAGCCGTAATTTTTGCATCCTTATTCATTATGTGTATTGGTAATGAGGAACTAATAAAAGCAAATTTTAATTAAAAACTTGCTTCACTTAATATAACAATCGGTTGTAACTCAAAACCAATGATAAAACAATAATTTTCATTCTGAAAGTGAGGTGCTCTAAGCGCAAAACTAACCAAGTATGAAGGCTGTAATGATTCATTAAATCAATGGACAAGCAATAAACAAAAAATATTTTTTAGGTAGCCGCCAAGTGGCTTAAATTAAGTTGGTTTTAAAAGATTTAGTGTGTCCATGTTTTTATAATCTTTGGCTAACTTTTACAATTTAGAGCATGTGTATTCGCGTGCAGTTACAGGTTTTATACATCGAACAAAGATCAAATCTGCAGACTCTTAAATACTACCTCGTTACATTTAAATGTGCTTGTAGAAATGTAAAGGACTTCATGCAAATCAAACGAGCCAAGCTCTTTTCATAATAAGTTCACTTCACAATTAGTTATCCTTGAACGCCTCTCGTTGTTTGTTCAAGACTTGGAGTGTGCTCTTTTTCATCCCCACAACTACAGCACATTTTTCCCTTGATTCCGTTGTGAGATGTAAAAAATCACCGTGTCTCTTGTAGGAACGACTGATGCCGAGCATTAACTTTGAGTCTGGTATCTCCATCTCCTTTCGTCAGATTCATGCCTTATTAATTTTCGCGATTGGATAGTGATCGGAAAACGTATAGTAGAGACACCAGGTGAGCTTGACAGGTCAGCTTAATGACTTACCGACTTACAGGCTTCAAAGATTACTGGGAAAAGCAAAAACAAATTCGTTACCTGTTTAAGCCGCCGCTGTTATGGTGAGTGTGTGAGTTATAGCTGATAGTTTGAGTGTCCTCAACGACAGGTGCTTCCGCGTTTGTAGCTTGCATGCTGCTAACATTTGGGAGACGGACATGTGAAATTGGTATTAAAATATTTAGAAAAATTTCTTTATTACTTGGAATCGTCTTCGGAAGTTCCCGGCCCCATACAGGAACATTTTTGTTCACAAGGCAACATGAGACGGAAATAAAGTTAGAAGAAAGCAGTTGGAAGGATGAAAGGATAAATTATTTAGAGCCTTAATTGTCACTTATTTGTATGTTTGTATAACGGAAAAAGCTATGTATTAGAGACGTATTTCCCAATCCCAAAATAATAGTTTATGCTGTGTCAGGTAGAAAAAGTCAAGTTCAATTTCAAGCAAAAGATATAAACCAACGTAACCTAAAAGTATACCACCAGAACTAAAGGCCTAACCATAACAGGCTTAAGTCTGCTTTCCGAACTGCAATTCGTATGCCACAACCATAATAGCCGTTTGCTCGATTTCGTTAAGTCTTCGTTTACTTTTGCTGCCTTAAGTTTAGTCCCACTCGAGTGAAAGGTTCAGCACGGAAATTTGACAGCTGGTAAGACACACACGAATTTCATACGATTTCCGAAAAGTTTGCTGAAGTCTATTATGTGCACCGTAAGCATTTGACAGAAGTTGAGTGGTACATACATACTTCCTCAATTTGACTGACAATTTATGTTTTTTTAAGACACTTGCCATTGTCTGGCTTGTTTCTTAAGTGCGCAGTTCGAAGCTGCATTGATACTGTAGACGTGCTTTTGTTTGATTTTCCAAAACTCGTTATTTGATGCAAAACCGAAACCGTATAGAAGTTCTACGTCCCTAAATGTCAGAATTAATAGTTACAATTAATCACATTTCAACCATTAAAACAGATATTGTTAAAAAAAACTTGAAAGAAAACAAAAGCATTAAAGCCAAACCAAAAAAACATCAACTGACTGTTCTGTCATATGGTTTTTTGATAGGTCGAACATAGTACCGCTCTCAACTTAATAGTGGGTGTGACTATTCGCAAGTTTTATGAGCGCTCATAAACTGACGCTAAGAACCGTTCGTGCATAGACTTACGAAGCTCATTGTTTAAGACTGCCTCGTGAATACCGCCCTTATTATATTAAATCAATTTTTTAAAGCTCTTGAAGCTTATGAGGAAGTAATCAGATATAAGGCGCAAGATGCGTGGGGGTCGATATTAAACGTTGTACCTAGCAGCCTCTTCTGTTGGCATTCCGCCATTGACATTTCTCCAACTTGACACATGTGATTTATGATAATGTGTGTGATCCTGCTTTTGATTTTTCATTCACGGCGAAAAGCAATTTTTAATATTTTAAGAAAACGGTTGTCAAACGGGTGCCAAGGAAACACTTTCAACAGAGCCCAGAATGTCCCTGGACGTTTTTGGACGACCAACCGAAAATGCCAAAGATACAGGATTATTTTAGGTGAAATATTTGCATGTCAAATTGTCATGTCATTTTATCAAAATGAATCGAAAATATGTGTTTTTTTGAATTTTTTTATGTATACGTTCGCTTCGGTATTGTTGCCCCTTAAGACTTTTTGGGGCTTGTTTTCTAGTGCTAGATCATCCTATTTCGAAGTTAAATTGAGGTTAACCCTAGAAATTACTCTTTTTTCAGTCAACTTGCCGAATTAGGATGGTAAGCCCCGGAACTTAAGGCACGTTGTAACAAGGAACAGGAAAAGCAACGAAAAAGCATTTCAGCGAATTTAGGTTTCAGTTGCTTATCTATGGGATTCTGTTTCTGCTTTACCGTAGGACCAAAATGCCCGTAGCGGTGGTGTGTGGTAGTAGTAGGTAGTACAGCCGCGGGGCCATGTGGCGTAGTACGGAAAAAAATTGAACACAATAATGTAGCGCGGCTATGTCGAACAAAAACCTCGTTTATAAACAATGGCCGATACTCTGAGTTAATTTGAGCTAGATTTAATATTTTTGTACAACGGATGACACAAATTCCATAAAATTTCTTTGGATTTAACCATCTCAATAAACTTTTCGACGTCCTTTTCCTCCATTCTTTACTTTACTTGTATTGAACTGTCCACCGTGTAGCGCTGTTAACCGTCTAGCGCTACGAAAGTTAAAAGTTGGCCAACTCTTACTACCGCCACAGCTACGCGCTACCGCCATAGACACACATTGTGTGCGCAATACACTGAATACATGTGTTTTAACTTCTGACAGCTCTAACTACCGCTACTACTACCGCCACAGTTACATCACTGTGGTTCTACAGTTACGCTGCTTGTGACAACGCGGCTTTATTTCGCCCTTTTTGATGAGAAGCAACAGTTGCTTCATGAGTTTTTGTAAACTATGACACTTGAGCAGAATCTGGAAAATAATTCCATTTTCCTTCTGGAAAACAATTCCGTTTTTATTGTCTGCATCCATCGGACAAACATAGGATTAGTTTGACACGAGCACTCTTTTTCTATCATTTTGGCTCTCAAGAATGAGTAAATATGACAATTTCCCAAGAGCGAAAAACAGATTTCTCATCATACGTGGACAATTTAGTTTCCTTTTTTGATTCTCAAATTGTTACAAAGGTGTTCGAAAAGGGCTGAATGTGGCAAAAATAAGGTGATAATAAGGTGAATGAGAATTATGAGGGGATTTATTTTTAATCGCTTTGCCGATAGGATTAAAAATTTGTATGGTAAATCTCGGCGTTTAAGGGTGCTCGGCGGGGACACAATAAAGTGTATTCTTATGTAGCTTTTACCATGATTGCTCAATACACAATTGCGAGTTTTTGTCGCTCGGTATAATCTGCAACGCACAGTGGCACTGCGATCTCGTTAGTCATCTCGCTGATCTCGATCAGCGTTACCGTGAGTGGAATTATTATTGCTTTACGCATAATATTATAATTATATATTATAATTATATATAAGTAATTATAATTACGTAATTATAATTACTTATTGTTTTAAGTACTTAATGACGCAAAAGCGGTTGTAGCTGCGGCACCGCGCTTGAGTAAGTGTACATTGGACTTGAACCTTAGCTTTCCCTTAGCTGTATTCCATTTAGGCCAGGTTTTCAGTGCTAGATCATCAGTTTCAAACTGAGGTTAGCCCAAGAAATAAGTTTTTCAGTGAATTTAGATCCGTGGTAAATCTCGGCTTTACTCGCCAAATTTGGTCACTTTGTCCCGGATAATCTCTGGAGAACAGTATGAACTTCTTTGCGTGTTTTATTCTGTGTGGAATGGCAGTTGCTTTGCGTGTTTGTGTGAAAAATGACATCTAAGAAAAATTAGAATTTATTTTTCTATGTGAAGTGACAGTTAGGAGTTAAAGCGAAAAAGCACGATGCTGGAAAAACGGCAAATTCATTTTGCTCCGGGATTAGTTAAGAGATCTTGATTTAACTCGGCCTTAACTTCGCACCAAAAACAATTTCCCTTTTAGGTCAGATTAGACTGTTTGCACAAAGTAATTTTTTTTGTCTTTTTTACTTGCATTAAACATCATGCATTTGTTTTTGTAAAAAAAAGTTTTATTTTTAAGTGCTAATAAAAGAAAAAAATAATAAACTTCAAAGAAGTCATTGTAAGCGCATTTAAGGGCAATTATTGTTTGCCAGAATTGCTGAGTTTCTTGTCTGAAGCTCAGATTAGACTGCATGCTATTGTGACATCGCATATTTGACGTAGGAAGAAAATTTGCTGCATTTTTCTTCTTAGGAACATCAGATATGCAAAAATAGCATGCAGTCTATTTTGTGACAGATGCCAATAAGAGTGGCAAGCTGTCTAGCAATACTTGACATACAAAACACCGATTGGCAAGCAAGGGAAATCTGCAGCATTTTTGTGTTTGCCTTAAGCCCAAAAATGCCAAGTTGGCATGCAGTCTAATCTAAACTTAAGGTAGCGACATGTAGATTTTGCAGAAAAAAAAATTAGAAAAAAAATCAAAAATTTTATTGTTTTGACACCCTGTATATGCTTTGGGCAGGGTGCCTATAATTACATATGTACCTAAGCTTAGTTTTCTCACTAAATTTTATCGGGTTGCAGCGAACTTTCCATTCATTGTGGACTTTAATAGCAAAACTTCCGTGTCACGAAACGCCCTTCACCTTACTTTTTAGTGCGCAGGGTTCAACCAACCCCGCACCCAAACGAACTCAAATACATTCCGGAACACGGCCAATACGCATTCATCCGACCCAGGTTCGATTCCCGGTCGGAGAAAAATATTTTTTTTTTATTAAAATAAAACTTACCACCATTCCTTCATTGCCTCGACATCGGCCGAGTCCGCACTTTTGGCCACACTACTTGTTGACGGCGGCACCGCAATTCCATTGGTTATCTGTTGTGACATTTTCTCTTGTGTTTTGGAAAACGCACAATGAATTTCAATATTCGTGTTTAAAACACAAAAAAAAACAATCAAATACTTTTTTTTATTCTTCACGTCACCTTTCGTCCGAAGAATGGTCAGAGTCAGAGGGAATTGTCACTACACTCGAGGTATATACACACACTTGACACCGTCTGTGACGAAACCGATTATGATGAGGCAATTCGTTGACGCCGAAGGACAGGTGCTGAAGTTTGACCACACATTTGACTATGGTCCACGAACGAAATGGAATCGTAGAATCACAACATTTTTTGCTTCCGCACTTCAGCACTAGAGAAAACCTGATTTCGTATGGAAAAGACAAAAGAAAAAAAAAACAGATCGAAACGAGAAGATTGGTGGGGTTTCGACAATTCGAAAGCAGTTTTTCCTACGTTTCACAAGAGCGATTGTGTTGAAATTTTAGGCTGAAGCAAGAGCAGGGAAAACACTATTTGCAAATGAAAACAGAAAACACAAGTTTGATTTGACCATTTCGTTGGTCAGCAGAGTATTCAATATTTTGTAAAGTTGTAGGAGGAACCTACTCTCCAGCAGATTTGCTGTCACTTTATCACTTGTTCGTTTGACATTTCTCTCTATGAAAACACACGTATGTATCCGTTCCGTGGACGTATGGGTGTGAGGTTGATAAGTTCAACAGCTGATGTCGGTAATGTGGTTATTAGAAAACGCGTTGAGTAGATAGATGGCGCTGCTGAAATTTTATTGCATGTAAACAAAATGAAAGTTTATTTCCATTAATTTTATTGGATATGGGATAAATAAGTAAACATTCCAAGGAAAAAACAAGTTTTTGTTAACATTGTGAATGCTATGGAGTCTTATACGATTTTGGACACAGAATCAATAAGCCTTCGATAGCTCAGTTGGTAGAGCGGTGGACTGTAGAAAGTGAAATTTGTAGAAATCCATAGGTCGCTGGTTCAAATCCGGCTCGAAGGAAAAGTTGTGAAACTAATTTTTTTTTGTTAATTTAGAGCTTTCATGACATTTTAAAGATCTCAAATGCCAAATATTAATTTAAAAATTTCAGCTAGCGTTTGCAAAAAAAAACTCCCAAAACGAGAACCTTCGCCGTATCGGTTAGTTTTTGGCTTTGGCTCCGTCCTTACCTACTTATACCATAAATTTGAATAACTAGATACTCAACTTGGACATGTAAAAGCTTTGCCCACAAGCGGAAATTGATGAACTTACCCATACTCTGACATCTGTTTACAAACGCGAGTAAATTAGTCAATTCGTAATTCCATGCAATTTCGTTTGGGAGCATTTATATCAGCTGATCGCATAAGGTAAATTGCTGTTGCATCTTTTCACACGTAGGTATATATTCACCGCTAGGAAATTTAAAGTTTTTTAAAAGTTTTGAAGGGTTTATAAAAAAAAACTTGAACAAATGGGTGTTGGAGGGCAAGAGGGACGCAAGTTGAATGTCTAGTTATTAAGTAATATGGGCTAGTCCTTTTCGGTAGCTCGTCCGGAAGCGTCCGGGAGCATTCTGGACACTCCTGAAACTGTTTTCTTAGTACTCCTTTTGACAGTTTTCATCCGGAAAAGAAGAGAAATTTAATTCTGACCGAGAATCTAGAATCAAAACCAGAAGCATGCATCTACAACGCATGTCATGTCATGCATTGATACAACGCATGTCATCTGTAGAATAGCTTTTGCTTCACGAGCACCAACGCCAGACAAATTTTTTAATCAATCAAAACGTTGTTGGCTGTTCTGATGTATATGTACTTACATATGTGCAAGTGCATATAGCCCCAATGCGGGAGAAGAACGCCCTAACTTGGGCGTGTGTATAGCTAGTACATAGTGTGTGTATATACTCTCTCCAACATAAATTGGCAGTACAGCGAAGGATAGGGAGTTTTGCCTCTCTTTCCCACTCTTTTGTTTTCCGTAAGGCGCTACTCTAACAAAAGCTCTTACAGGGTTTCCGTAGTAAACATTTTGAAATTAGGAAACAACTAAAAGAATAGTATTTAGGGCTACCGCCCTATTTTTTAGATGAAAATGTTAATTTATTTGTTTTATTTATAAAGAATAAAACATATTGTTCTTTGTCCACACCACCAAAAAGTAAGATAAAAGGCTCGCTTTTGAAGGATATCCCAAGAAAATCAACTTTTAAAAACACAATTTGCATAAAAACACTTAACTTCAAGCTAATATCAGAATTCAAACTTAGAAAATTGCATGTTACATCCAAAAACTGATCGCGCGGTATAAAAACCTACGCAAGTGAGCCTTTTCCGTGAAAAAAGCAGCTTACGATTTCGTAACTTATTTCGAAAGATCTCCAAGCCAACACTCATGATTAAGAACTTTTTTCAAAGCTCTTATATCAAAAGGTCTTCAACAGAAACCCATGGAAAAAAACTGAACGACACAACAATTTAATGGGGGTTTCTATGCAGCCAAAGCCAATCAGCGCACAACAAGATGTGCTCTGAATAAGACGTGTGGTTTACGGCAGATGAAAATACAAATTCACTGACGGGCAAACACTTCTTATAGGGAATTCCTTTCAAATTGGCATGGTTCAAAAATATAACACGCTACTGATTTTTAAAAGCTCCTCCATAAGGCCTGTACTGCCAATTTATGTTCGACAGAGTACAGTACACAGTTCCCGCACATCAACATCCACAAAGGCACATGGAGATCTCCCGATCAATCATCCGTCAACCAAAGATTGACCATATTGCAAGGCACTCCCCAGTCCCCTGCATCATGGACGCCCATACTTTACGAGGATCAACATTTACTCGGATCATTACCTCGTTATAGCCAAAAAAAAACTACGGATATCCCGACCAACGCCAAGAAATGGAAATGCTTTGTCAGCAATGTCTTGTGCTCACAAGCGCACAAGATCACCAGGTCCTTTTGCAACCGAGTTTTTCAAAACTTTCTACGATTTTTTATGCAGCCAGCGTCAATTGCTGAAAGCCAGTGGCAACAATGCCAGAATGCCGCATTTGATGTGCTTGATTTCACAAGGGCGCACGACAACAAATCGTCTGAATTGACGATGAACGCCGGCGAGCGCACGCAGCTAAACGGGAAGGAACCATACAAAGCGGCTCTGCATAGAGGCACTAGAGCTGATCGTAAAATCGACGAGCAGAGGAGGAGAGAGGAACACCGGCTTCTCATCATCATCATCATTTCCCGTGACCGCTTATCATTTTCCTTAGAAAGGTCGCGGAGCGAGGGCGGCTAAATGGTGCCTCCATCGTTCCCGATCCTCCGCTACCTACTCAAGAGACACATAGGTGCCATCCACAGAAGGGTCTCGGAGATGTTCTTTACCTGATCCCACCTTTCTGTTTTGATCCGGGCTACCTTGCCTCCTAATCACACTTCTTCAAGTACTCTCGTCTGTACCCACATGAGCATTGAAGTCACCCATCAGGAGGAAGAAGTCCATTTCTGCCATTCTATCCAGCGCAGCATCAACTTCGTTCAAGAAGGCCAAATACTCTGACTCTGACTCTAGGTTGGGTGCGTACACCTGCTTTAAAGCCAATGTCGATCGCTCAAGTTTAAGCTTTAAGATGAAAACTTAATCTCCTAATGGAATAAACTCCAATACGTTTTCGGACAACCGGTGGCTTGTGAGTATCGCCACACCCGCCTGCGCAGTCGTGTTTTTGGGACGGCAGACCAGAAAAGTGTACACCCATCAGCGAAGTCTCTGGTTCCGAAACCTTTCCACTTAGTTGAGGAGATGCCAGTAGCATCGAGCTGATACTTTTAAGCCTTCTCAACGAGTTCAAGTTCCTTCTCCGCGTTAGTGAGGAGACATTCCGTGCCAATTTTAAGTTGGTGCCGTTGTCGAATTGTAGACTGACCACCTAAGCCATCATTTTGGCTTAGTGCTGCCTCCTCTGCCTCTGTAATGGATAGGGTCATCATTGCCGGGCTGCTCGTAATTTCTTCTGGTTGAACCCGGTCGGATGCCAAGCGGGACATTCCCACCACTAAGCGCTCGCATGCTGACACCCGAAGGCCTAGCTCCAAAGGGTGCCCTAGGTTACCAGGATCAGCACATATACGAGGCTTCTTCTCTTTTCCCTTCATGGTGGGGGGAGGCTTGAATTTTATACCTAGCTGCCAAGTTTCTATGCCGCCGATCCTAACATGGGCAACAGACGCCGACCAAGATGCCGCTCATCCCGAGACAGACGCGTTTGGAGTTTAACTATTTAGAGTTCGCACACTATGTATCAGACGCTGCTGACCTTTATTTAGACCTTCAGGCTCATCTCTCAATTATAACTTTACTGTCAAGGGTGGCCCCATTAAGAGTATAACTCCTGACAGCATCACTTATAAGTGATGCTGTCAGGATTATAATTGTTATAATTGAGAGATGAGCCTGAATATCTAAATAAAGGTCAGAAGCGTCTGAACATGCTGAAGACTACTTCTTCCAGTGGATTTTAGTCGGCTCTTACGACAGGCAAACCTTACCTCAAGGCTATCTGACCCCGACCCTGCAGGGGAGAATTTTTTTACCGGCTTCTCCGAAGTAAAAGGAGAAAGAAGCGAGCGATTGAATAGATAGAGAGGTGCTGCAAGTTTTACCAAAGGATCACAAGGTCTTGGCCAAGGGTATAAAGTTCAATCTGAAGCCGGTAAGGACCATCAGGGGAAAATCATAGTGAGTCCTCATTTGTGCTGAGGACTCTGCAGACTGAATAACGGCGACGACAAAAGCGACTACGGAGGCATCAGTCTTCTTAACATCGCGTGCAAGATCTTTTCTATTGTACTGTGTGAACGCCTTAAGTCGTTTGTCAGCAATCCGATAGGTCAATATCAGTGAGGTTTTAGGCCATGAAAGTCCACCATCGATTAAATATTCACGCTGCGTAGATCTTGGAGAAAACCCAGGAATTCCAAATCGATACTGTTTTTTATCGAGTCAAGGACTCAAGGCCGCGTATGACAGCATTTATACGAGAGACGACCTTTAAAGCGCAATCAGTTTTGGCATCCCTGCCAAACTCTTCAATTTATGCATGGATGGCGATAGAAAAAACACGCTGTTCCGTCAAGGCTGGTAAAGACCTCACCTGACCGACCCCTTTGATGGCAAGAAAGGATATAGACAAGGCAATGCGCTGTCATTTGTCTTCTTTAACATGATACTGGAGGGAATTGTGCAGAGCTCCTGCGCCAACACCAGAGGCACAATCTTTCAAAAAAAAATCCGTTCAACTACTCGCGCTTTAACGGTGCAGAAGCGTGGACCCTGATGTCAAAAACAGACGAGAACTTATCAGTTCAAGCTGATTTGATAATAAAATTCTCCGGGCGATTTATATATGGACTCGTCTGCATAGACGGAGATAGGTGATTAGAGAAGATAAAACATCGAACTGTACAGTGTTCGGGCTGCTTAGCGACACCGACCTAGCCAGAAGAGTCAGAAAACAACGGCTGCGATCGATGGCTGGGTCATTTAAAGCGAATAAACACGCCCGGAATTTTTTCGAATCCAACCCGCATGGACGACGCAGAAGAGGAGCACCGAGACTCAAGTGGCGCACTTAAGTGAAAATGAACCTCAGTCAACTTCGCGTGCAAAACAGGAGACGGCCAGCCGGAGTCAGATCAGATGAGATTGCGAAGCTTGTTGGCTGAAGGACCTAGGTCCCTGGTTTCCCTAGAGGTCAAAAGACAACGCGGTCGTACGGAGCAGAATTGTCGCAATATTGCTGATCTTGTCGAAGTCACTCTGCAATATTGTTGCAATGATCTTCGTCGTCTTTATCCACTAGACTAGACTGTTTCGAATTTGAAAGTTGCGTTAGTTGTTACTATAGTTTGGGTATTGTTTGAGACAATCAGGAATCACTGAATTCACCCATCGATTTACTTCACGAACACAACCGCTCGTTTCACAATTGACAGTGAACTGACATTACGAATATCGAAAATTACCCCTCCATAGAATTTAGTGCAATAAAACCAATGGAAAATAACCAAGTGCGAAATTTCCAGAACGTGGTAAATGTGTATAAATACACGGATGTCAAAAGCACGGATGACAGTTGCATTTCAGGTGTTGAATTGTGAAAATCTATAGTTAAAGTAAAAAGCTATTGAATTCAAAGAAAGTGTTGAATTCTAATAGTTGAAGCTATATTTATTGTAACATGATTACAAATTAATGTCGAAGAAGATATCACACGAGTTCATGAGTGTTTCAAATTCGAAACCCCTTATAAAGCTTTTAACAGTTTGACGTCTACTGATATTTCGATTGCGGGATGCCAAACAAAGTTCCTTTTTATATTGAAAACGAACAAAAATCACACTTAAACGTAAATAACGGGAATGGAAAAGTTGTAGACTTGATCAGCCTTCGTAGGTAATGCCAAAAAAAAAATTTATTATAAAACTCGAGATAAGAAAAGTCTTGTTTGTATTTTAGAAAAGGTGCATACGAACACAAAATGGTATACGGATTTGAGGAGATCACATCTTCGAAACACTTTTTCGATACTTTCCATTTATTTTATTAAAATAATTTTTGGGTCAATTTAAAGAACGTAATAGGCACAATAACTTCTGTCCTTATCGACACACTCTAGGTTGAGTAGTTAATTCGCACATCTACAGAAACTATTGAATTTTTTCATATAAAAACGCGATTTGCTTGGCATCCCGTGGTCGAAAAATGTGAAAAACGTCAGATTTTGACAGCCGTGGTAAAGGGGGTATTAATGTAGGTATAGGCTGTCAATGTCAAAAACAACTTCTTAGCCTTGTAAAATCCATCTATAAAAATGCCGGAGGCCAATGTCAAATCCTAACATTAAGAGAAAGAAAAGCTCCTCAGGCTTTGAAGCGGGCATTCGACGAAACTCAATGAAAATTAAAATTATCCGTCAGTAGAGCTCGCAGACAACTTTGACAGCTTTATAGAGCCCTGAGGTCACACCGCAGCAGCATGCTAAAAGTGTTGTAAAAATCCAGTCTATTATAGTGTGCCACTGATCTCCATCAAATAAAACAATATCGATTGCTAATCAAGATCTAATCTTCTCGCTGACCCTCAACACTGCATCGACTATAAATGCCTTTCATTAATTGAATACCTATAGTGTGTTGTGTGGGCAAAACCATAAAAGGATTTATCCCAGTAAGACAATGCAAACCAGATAATGAGCTTCTTTTAAAAACGCCAATTCACCGGAACAATGAACCTAAATGAAGAAACCTCTCAGTTCAAAAATAAAGAACCTAAAAGCTAAATTCACACATTTACCTACAGATGTTCATCTTATTTTTATCTTCTTCCAGCCTAAAAAAAGTTATACCCTGAAAGGTCGTCCAAAAATACCCTTGACTAAGGCCCGTTGACGGTTGACAATTATTCAAGGGAATCTCAAAATATGCTAATGAAAGTCACCTCAAGAGAAAAAAAAACTTAGCCTAACACTTACCGGAATTGCTTGGTTTTATCAATAAGATCGGTCACTCGGGTCCTCCGCATCGGTGCCGGTGATGCTCCTGGAGACGATTCCCTTGACTCGGCAACCATTGCTCGTGCCAATATCAGATCTTCCTCCTTCATGGCCTTGAATTTTTACACTTTCTTATTGCCCCTGCTGGGTGTTTCCACTCAGAAGATTTAAATGAATTTACACAAAGCAAACACTGGATACTAGGATAAACACAGCTACTGCACTTGAGGTGATCACTTTAGAGACGATCCGCAGAATAAATATTTGGAATGATCAATCAGACACCGAGATAGACAACAGAATTTTGCATGCAAAACCTCGAATTTAAAAACAATGAGGCTCTAGAATACGGGTTTATGATACCTTTACTACGACTGAACTCGACGCGATCACTGATCAGAATAAACTGAACAAAGTACCTAACCTACAACGCTCTGTACCGAGCTCGTTGGAAAATCTTTTAAAAGTCGCATTCGATCTGAGAGGTGTGCTACTGCTGCTGTGCTGTGCCTCACCTCGTCGTTGTCGTACGTATACCGTCTCTAGCCAGTCGGTGCCCGGTGGCCGTTTAGCTGGACCCCCTTTTTAGTCTCACGATCTCGGTGCTCTCCATATCATCGATTGGTATTGGCAAAGAATTTCTCAGTGTCAGCGGGAAATTTGCATAACACCCCAACTTCCTTCGGTGGAAGTTGGAATATTTTTGGTTTTCATTTGTGTATCCATGAAATGTAGCAACTATAGGTGCTCACTATCTGCCTGTATACTTCTCCTATATTTTTTTGTAAAGCACTTTTCGGTTTGTTTTGAATTTAAGAATATTTTTAGAGAATTTGTTTATATTCCATTTGTTGGTGATTAAAAAAGATACAACGAGTAATGGATGAGTAATCTAGCCGAACTCTTGATCTTTGGGGCACTTCCTTTTAATTTTTTTGCCGGAATGTTGTCAATCTAAACATTTGGATTGAAACAGACCCAGAATATTTATGATACGAGTGATATTACTTGATGCCTTTCTTGATATGGTTTTGGGAGAATAACAAGATAAAAGTATCTATATACATTTTTTTAACGCAATTGCATCATTTTATTAGTCGACTTTGGAACTCGTTAATAAATTTAAATGATCAAGGCAAATAATAACCACAAAAAATGAACAAGAAACGAATAAGTAATAACAAGCAAATGAACAAGTATTGGAAGAACTTTAGGCTAATATTTTTTAGGGGAAAAAGGAAATAAAAAAGACCAGAACTTTTGCAATAAACCGCAGAAATAAAGATAGATTTTTTCTTCGTATCAGTTGTATTAACTTTGGCTCTTAGACAAAAATCAGTAAATTCATAACCTGGTTTGACTCTTCTTTACCTTGTATGAGCTACCTCTCATGGTAGGTAGATGCAGACGTCATCCTTACAACCCAAAAGTAGGTACCCTTGCTATGTGTAGTAATTTAAAGGAGTACCTGGTTCAAGCACGCGCAGGGGGCTTTCACGAAGGAATGAGTTACTTTAAGGGCCGGCTTTTCAGTGCGAGATCATCCGACTTTCCGAGTTAAACTGAGATTAACCCCAAACATGAGTTTTTCAGTGAACTAAGATTTGGGGTTAATCTCGGCTTTTCCTGGGTTTTTCTATGTGAAATGGAGAGCTAGGAAAGTCAATAATTTCGAGAACTGAAGATTTGGACAACTTTGTTGACGGAGCTAACTCTGCACTGAAAAACTGCTCGTTGAGTTAACTCCAGATTCGTTATGCGACAGGATTAACAGATCTTGGTTTAATCTGGGCTCAGCTCAGCACTGAAAAATCGGCCCCAAATGAGTTAAGGATCGGTGAAGCTTAACTTATTCGCTGCAGGATAGTTTTGTATTTCAATTGTGTCTCGTAAGTAATATCAAATTTTTATATAACAAAGAAAATGTCCCGACCTTAACTTTGTCACGTCTTCCTGTCACGTTTGATGTGCGCGTTAGTTCAGGACTTATCATAGTGAGGCCACATTTAACTGCAAATTTGGAGGCGATTCTCAACAGGGATGTCCATCTCGTGTTTGCTTTTATCCGGTTTGTTTTATCCAGATCAAGTTTTCCACCCGTTTTCTGAGGTCAGAGAGCGGAGGTTTGATCTATTGAAGGGCGTGTTGAGGTCCTAATGCTGATCTATGTCGTGCAAGCTCATCGGATTTTCGTAGAGTGGAGTTGAAATATTAGCGGACGGAAATGTCGAAAGAAAAAAGCGTGTGGGGCTCACCGGCACGGTACGATCCTACAACCCTTCGCGAGTAATACTCTACCATTTGAGCTACAGTGAACACGTATTCTGATTGATTGATTCTTTGTCCAAATTATATCGTCACGTTTGATTCTCATCGTATCGTCACGAACGTTACTGTGGCAAGGAACCCAGCAAACAGCCTTACATTGTGCTGTGAGCCAAGACCTGTTTTGCGACAACACTTAATAACAAGTTCAAATTTTATTTCAATGGCAGGTATTGGCTTTACGGCTGCCTGGATGTCTTAAATATGGTGATATTATCCTATGGTATTGGTATAGACATTCAGGCAGAACCTCCGCCAGGAAGACGCTGCAGGAATCGGGCAATCTTATTGATTTTGTTATGCGGGTTCTCAGAATAAAGACCCGCACCCATGCTCATTTTTGACCCATCATGTATATGACTTTCGATAAATTTCTTAGCGGCTTCTCCGATTCCCACTCATCTACTATAAAACAAGCAGTTTAAAGCCGTTTCGAAGTCAAGATAAGGGTAAGGAAGTACGAGGAGGTGTCGCGTCGATTCCTAAGGCTGTGTAGAATCGGCGCATGACCAAATAAGCTTGGAATCCATTCAGGTGCCTAACTGGTCCTCAAAGCGCTTTTAGCATTCTTGTTTATAAAAGTCGTGGGGTAGCTGGTGTGTTGGTTTTGTTCCCATTTTAGATGTCGTACCAATACCAGCCAGCTCTCTGTATTATTGTCATGTAGCCTAGGTTTGTGTTTTTTTCAGCTGATTGCCACCAGATTAAACACCCATACCTAAGAGTATAGGCCTAACAATTGCAGTGTACATCCAAAGGATAATTTTGGGTCTAGATCTAGGACCCAAATTTTTGCCGAAGATGCTACTGCAAATATAGAATGAAATCGAGGCCTTTCTTACTCTTTCCTTAACGTTAGATTTCCAGTTTAGTTTCCTGTCAAGAATCACTCCTAAGTAAGCATAGGTACTCTATCGGAGTCGGAGTGTTGAAGAGAAAATCTCTCAGTCACTGGCAGAGGGAATTGCGGTATGATTCTTTTGTTTGTGAACAGAACGAGCACGATTTTTAGTGGGTTACCTAATACCTAAACCGCATTGATTCGCGTAGACCACCACGTGAATCCCTCCCACGCCCAGTCTTATAAGTATCTCATTGACTACCAGTAGCCTTAGAAGTGGTGAGATGACTCCTCGCCTTGTGCGGTGCCTCTGGAGGCAGTCACCTTGACAACACTATCGCCTATGGATGCATTGATCACTTTTTTTGTCAAGCAGATTTATAATCAGATTAATAAGAGCTTGGTCAACGCTAAGATTTTCTAAATTTCCTTTAAATGCGCAGGTTTTGACATTGCTCAAGGCACCCTAAATGTCAAAGCAGGCCGCAAGGGTAGATCATTTATTTTGAAGTTTTAATTTTTTTTCATTTATCGGAGGTTGCTACTATCCGATGGAGCACTCAGACACAACTACTGGTCCATTGTACTACCAAATTGTACTACCTATTTAGTTTACCCGTCTTTCGAAGAAAAACGAGAAGGAGCTTCAGTGATGAAGAGCTTGGGTGTTTGGCACTCACCGCACGTCAGCCCCAAAGATCCGCCACCTGATGGGAGCAAAGGCAGGACAAAACTAATTAGGAAATGTTCCGCTGTATCGTCGTCCTCTCCACAGGCAGGACAGATGGTGGTTTCGCTTAAGCCTAACACATTAAAGTGTCGAGCAAAAGTTTGGTGGCCGGTAAGGACGCCTACAAGAAGTCTGCAATCGATTCTCCTAAGAGATAGAAAAATAAAGGACGCTGACCCCTCGCAGATGTCCGGGCGTAGTCGTTAAGTCTGTCTGCATCCATCGTAGCCACGCCAACGAGCCCTGTGCTCACTAGAAACCCATGTAACAATGGCAGACGTGACAACAGACACAGGCAGGCCTAAAGCAGATCCGGGTCCTGAGAAAACCTCTTCTGAGCCAAGTCTGGCAAGCTCATCAGAGATCTCATTTCCCTGGATACCCAAACAAGATTAACCGCATTTAGCCTTCCGACTAAGTTAAACGAATACTTGAGGTCGAGCACTACTTGGACGAGGTAAGAGGGTTGAGCAACGCATTTATAGCGGCTTGGCTGTCACTGCAAACGCATATGCTTCTCGCCCTCTCATAGCCTATAGCCATTAGAGTAGCGAAAATCTCCGCTTGGAAGACAGATGCATATTTACCTAAGGGGTAGTGGAGTCTAATGTTCTCACTTTCCACAAAGACTCCAGCACCAGACCCCTGTCCGGTTTTGGAGCCATCCGTGAAAATGCGATGGCACTCTTTCCCCGGCTCAGAGTCTGGCCGAAGCCATTCCATTACCTGAGGAAAGTCGACTTGGTAGTTTTGTCGCAAAAGGATTTTAGGGGTCATTGCTTCAGAGGGCATGTCAATAAGACAGGGTTATTGACCCCTTGACAGGAAGGACAATTCTTGAACAAGTTCTTCAAAATTCCAATGGGCGTGGTACCAAAAACCACCTCTCTTTAAGCGAAAGATGGTTTTCAGCGTACACCCCGCGATAAATATATCAAGGAGGGGGAGGTTTATCAGAGCTTCTAGAGTAGAGCCCGGCGAACTAGGAAAGGCCCCTGTGCAGCCAAGACAAGCCGTTCTTTGGAGTTTGGCAAAAGAGACAGTAACACGTTTCCGCGAAAGCCTGTTCCACCAAACAACCGATGAATATGAAAGGAGTGGTCTTACCATGACCGTGTGGATCCAGAGGACCCTTTTCGGATACACTGCCAAAAAGTAGACAGTGCTTTTTCGGTTTTGGATTCAACATGCTTGGACCAAAGAAGTTTTCTATCAAGGAATACTCCCAAATATTTGACTTCATCATCGGATATCGAGATATAGTGATACCTCTAAGCACGAGTAGAGTCAGACCAGTGACATTCCTCCTTCTCGTAAAGAGAACAACCGTATAGTTTTAAGAGGATTCACTGAAAGCCCATTCCTAGTGCACCAATCATCGATCAAGTCCAGGGATCTCTGCGCCTGAGAGCGCACAGTCTCTAGGCTTGAGCCGACAGAAAGAACGGCGAAATCATTCGCTTAGGCTTGTGTTTAGGTTCTAGGAAGGTTGAGGGCCGATAGGAGAGAGTCTACCACCATGCAACATAAACGAGGAGACAGAACGTTACCTTGCGGACAGCCCTTGTTTACCCCAGTTATGACGCACTTGCCACAATTTGCCTCGGTTATCAGCGTCCTGTGCATTAGCCATGCCCTAATCCATTGAACTATATTTCATCTACACCGTGTTGTCTGGCTGAGTTGCACTTGCTATCAAATGTCGGGCTATCAAAAGCCCCCTCAATATCGACACGTACTCCTTCTGGTCAAGAGCACATTCGCAATCCTACCAAGCGCAGTATTGAAGCGCAGTTTCGCAGGATTTTCCGCGCTGATAAACGTGTTGCATCTCAGAAAGAGGGTGCCGTGGCGCAGTGGTTACTGTGTGTGCCTCTGACGCCAGAGGTCTGAGTTCGAATCCTGCCTCTTCCACCTGAAAAAAAGACTTGTTCTTTTTCACGGCTCCCACCTCCGCGAGGGTCTGACAAATCCTCCGAGAGTAACATTTGTCTTGAAAAACTTCTCAAAGTGCCGTTCGGATTCGGCAAAAAATTGTAGGTCCCCTTGTATGTGAAGAAATCAACACACACAGCATACATTGTTGAGAAGTTGGCCCTGGTTCACCTAGAGTTGTTGCGCCACTCTATTTATTTATTTATATCTCAGAAAGAGAATGCAATCGAAGAGCAACCTTGCGTACGCGCAGCTCAACCAGTCTCTCCGAGCTTTTCAGCAGAAAGGAAGATAGACCTATGGGTCTAAAACTTTTGGCTAGGCTATAGTCAGACTTACCAGGTTTTGGTATGAATACGACTTTAACCATGCGCCAAAGAGTGGAAATGTAAGCCAAGGCGAGGCTTGCAGTGAATACTTTTTTCAGCATGGGCAACAGCTGACTTAAACTTTGTTTCAGCATAACTGGGTAGATTCCATCTGGACCAGGTGACTTGAAACTGTCAAAAGATGCAATTGCATATTTGATAGCGTCATCTGTCACCACTCTGGATGCAATAAACCAGTTTAGCCGCGTTGTGTTCGCTGGTTCTAGAGTAGCCACGGTTTCCGGTTCCACTGAAGAGCACGTGGTGATCTGATTTCCCGGAAAGTGAGTGTCTAGGAGAAGACTGAAGGTCTCCGCCTTGGTCTCAGTGTAGGTACCATCAGGATTGAGAAGTGAAGCAAGTTTGCTTGGCCAATTCCTGTTAAGAACTTTTACAAGCCTAGCCTCTAGTTTCACTTAGAGATTCGATCTCCTCACAACATTTTTTATAAGAGTCATTTTTCGACTTGCGAATAAGTCTCTTGAAATCCTTTTGCTTTGATCGGTATAGATTCCAGTCTTCTACTAAATTGGTTTTAAATGACCGATTGAACTGCAGCACATTCGTAAAGTGACCAGGAAGCTCCTGTTCCTGGTCACTTTACGAATGTGCTGCAGTTGGGCATTCCACCAAAGCACCGGTTTTCTGCTAGGGTTTTTCTTAACCGGGCGCACGCTATTTCAAAGCAACGGGTAAGAACGCTATTCAGATGTTGAGCAACAGTCTCTACCCCTTGTCTTGATCTAAGTTTGAGTGAAACTTGAACAGAGTTGCCAACCTCCTCTCTAAGCTGTGCCCAATTAGTTTTTTTTTTCGGATTTCCCTCTCAAACTTCACAACGGATTTGAAGTTCGATGTTGTTTTGAAGTTACTTTTCAATAACGCTGCCTACTTTGTGCAGCGCGGTTTCAACCCCCGTAGCTTTGGTGTAGGTTGGGTTGGTGATATCAATTTAGGGTCAATTTGATTGCAAATGTGCAATCTAGAGTTTTTAGCAATGTTTCTAGAGTTTTTAGCATAAAAGACGATAGGCTAATGGGTCTTAAGTCCTTGGCTAGTCGTGTGGCTCAGTTTCCCTGCTTTTAGAATTTAGATAACTTTAACCTCCCTCCATACTTTGGGGATATGACCAAGTTGTAGAGAGCTGCTAAGTAGTTTCTTAAGTACAGGTAAAATTATAGGCTTGCTTTTCTGTAAGATTACAGGATATACGCCATCACAGCCGGGTGATTTAAATGGGTGAAAAGAGTCAATTGCCCATTTAAGCTTAGTTTGCGTTGTTACATATTATGTCTTCTGGAATTGTATAGTTTCAGTTGTATCAGGGCTGTAAACCTCGAAGAGTTGACAGCCTTTGAATAATGAGTTTCCAAAAGAAGCCGTTAGTACAAGATGTCTCTGATTAGTTCCTTGTCATTCACGGGTATAACGAATTTCAAACTGTGAAGTTTTACCTTTTCAAAAGAGGAAAAATCCGATTAAAATGAATTATTGTGCACAGTTTAGAGAGGAGTTTGGCAGCTCTGTTCAAGTTCCTCCTGGAGACTAGGACGCTACTTAATTGGTCCTTAAAAGGAATTTAGTATAAGAGTGGAATGCATAGAAGCAAGTCGATAAACGACTGTTATAAAAAATTTTGTGAGAAGGTTGATTCTCTAAGTAAGACTAGTAGACTTGTCAAAGTCCTTCACAAGAACAGCGGACAGACCAAACAAACTTGCTTCAGTCCCCAAACCTGATGGTATACATACACTGAGACCAAGGCGGAGACCTTGAAGAGTCAATCGACGAGACTAACTTCCAGGGAAATCAGATCGATACGTGCTCTTCAGTGACCCGTAATGGTGGCCACTACGGTGTTAAAATTATTTCAGGCCTAGAAAACACTAAAAAAGTCATGATAGAAATTCGGATAAATATTAGCCGATCAAAATACAGAAGAAAGAATAAAAAAAAAACTTGGATATAAAAAAATGAGAACCCGAATGTTCTGCACTGCTCTAATTCTTATGGAAAAAATTAAGAAAGAGGACAGAGATGACCTTGTCCATGGACATGGAGTAACCCACCCTCCGTATACCAATTGGTAAACGCCTGGGTTGCAACGTCTCCATATCTTTAGTTACAACCCCCAAAAGCTAATAGGAAGAGCTCGATTCTAGAAGCCTTCCTCTATGCACCGTTGGTGTATAGTTAAAGTTAAAGTCGTGTTCATACCAATACCTAATAAGCTTGACTACAGCCTTGTCTTGCCAAAAATTTTAGACCCGTCTTCCTTCGTGCTGAAAAGGGGAGAGACTGGTTGAACTGTGCGTTCGCAAGGTTGCTCTTCGACCTCATCCATTTTCTAAGATGCAAGACGCGCTTATCAACTCGGAAAATTCTGTGAAACTACGCTTAAAACCTGGTTTGTACGATTGAATGTGTTCTTGTACTTGCTGGACGTTTTCGTCGATATTGAAGGGCCTTTTGGTAGCGCAACCTTTGATAGCATGTGCAACTCAGCCAGACAACATGGTGTGGATGATACCAAAGTGGAATGGATTAAGGCAGTTCTTACACGGAGGACGCTAATAACATATTTTGGGAAGTGCGTCATTACTTGGGTAACGAAAGGGTTGCCATATGGTTGCAATGAGGATTTATGATGCCTGCCCTTTTATAAGGTGGATGGTTGTAGAATCTATGCTAACGGTTTTCAACCTTCCTGGAACCTATACAGATACAAGCAAACCTAAGCGGATTATTTCTCCGGTTCTATGAAATTTTTTTAGGAAAATTATTTCCTTAGGTATACAATGCCACACCTTAGTTGAAGTAATCACGCAACCTTGTTTAATACGTTCACGTTTGTGTTTGATATTAGGTACCACTTTTACAGGATTTTTTTATCGTGCTGGACCTCTGAGAAGTCCATGACTGAATGTTGAACTGATCTGTCACTCATCGTGAAATAGACTTTTCTATTGTAAAAAAAATTTATGTAATGTAAAATTTTCCGGATTTACCGGATCGGAAACCAGACTGCTAAGTGCCGAAAATTGTACCTGCCGTCAATCATAAATGGCAAACTTATGCATACCTACAAAAGAGTAACTTACAACTCATCAGTTTTTTTAAAATCACCTAAAAAATACGTCGTTTGCCAATTACTTAAATTTAACAAGTAAAAACTTTTTTCTTGTAGTTGTGAGACGTAGTTTAACCTATGGTCCGGTATGGGCATTGAATATGATTGCTTCCTTCCATGCCTACATAGTTAATAATTTCAACATGAACCTGACCACAACACCGCACCTATATAAGCTGTTAGTGAAGAGGTAGGTAAAGATAATGCCTTCCAATTCTAATAGGTATATTCGTAACTGAGCAGGGGACTATTACAAGTGTCATTTTTCAATGTAATTCACTACAAATAAATGAAAACATACAAATACGAAAAATCCTTGTAAAACTACGTTCAACATTAAGTTCATTGCCAAGACTAACTGCAACAGCCAACAAGTAACACCTACGTAAGCCGCGTAATATTGCTCAAATTCTTAATACCCGTACTGCAATATTCAATCTTTATGTGTCATTTTATTTAATTATAATTTCAATGCAATTCTAAGCATTTGACAAGACTTACTTGTAAGATACTTGAATAAAAGTATTAAGTTTTAAGATTATGAGCATGGAGCTATGTTTTGTCAAATAATATCGACCGTAGCCGATTCAGAAAGAAGCAAACATCGCTACGCATAAATGTCAAATTAAGTATCGTATTATGGTAACATAAATCACATTATGTCAAGACTAGCGCTAAGTTGTAAACGACTACATGTTAACAGTCATTAAAGTTATTCAATTGCGTTGACAACACTACTTGAACATCGATCAAGAACGAGGAGGCTGGATCATCGATGTCTAAAACAGCTTCACATAATATAGTCGGGCTTCTACGAAAGGTTTATTGCTGCCTCAAGTGTCCGAGAGAGGTGCAGCGCTCGTGCGTTACATTGAATTACATATTCGTAGCTACACGAGACAGTAGGTTAGGAACAATATCGCGTAGTAGATGACCTTACGTGGAGGAACTTTTACAAAAATTGTGTCTAGTAAATTTCCATTAAACTACACGATAGAGATCAAAAGTTGAATTGTACGATATGACATATGAGGACAGACACTGGAGACTGTAATGAGCTGCTGGCAAGAAATAGAATCACGTTTTCGAATGGGAATTGGGTAATACGATGCAAGATGGTTAACAAGGCAAAAAGCTAAAGCTGCACTCGTCAACCTTTAACAAAGTCCATTTACAATTAAAGCATTGTAAATTAGAGCAGGATTAGGTCACTAAAGATTAGAAATTTCTTTTAAAGAAGAAATATATTTTTCGAGAGAGGGTTTTGCCACTTAATTGTCATTCTTAACACAAAGAACCATTATAAATATTAGAAAGCTTTGTTGGTGTGGACTAAGGAGCTCTGTACTATTCTTTCAAATATGAAGTTAAAGAAATCGCATGGCAGCGCGCCGGTCGACTTGTCAAATTTTTTTTTTACAATTTTTCATTGCAATCCACAGATTGTCACCAGATGCCATCATACTCGAGTTTGCGACGCATATTTTCATCCACTAGACTTGAGGTTTCATAATTTCTTATTCTCTATCCTGGCTATACATAAAATGTACATATACATATGTAGTTACTGATTAAAAAAGATGTGGAAGTTTGCAACGTAGTAAAGTGATCATCATAAGCCCGTTAGACCTTTTAGGGCTGGTTTTTCAGCCCAGTTTAAACCAAGATCTGTTAATCCCGGAACAAAACCAATCTTTAGTTAACCCAGCGAACAGTTTTTCAGGCTAAAGTTAACTCAGTTAAGTTATCAAAATTCTCGACTGTCGAAATGATTGACTCTCCCTGCTCTCACTTCACACAGAAAAACATTGGAAATGATGTTCGAGTCATTTTCAGATATGACAGTGTGACAGATTTTTCAGTGTTAAGAGTAAAGCCCATTTTAAACCAACATATATTAATCCCGGAGCAAAATGAATCTTTAGTTATCCCAGCGAACAGTTTTTCAGTGTAGAGTTAACTCCGTCAGTAAAGTTGTCAAAATTTTCGACGATCGAAACGATTGATTCTCCCTGTTCTCACTCAGGGCTGCAAAATAATGCAATCATTTTGGAATGCATTTCTCGAAGTCGTACTAAGAATTCGATTTGTTTCAATTCAATGACTTCAATAATGACTTTAGCTTAGAAAAAATAAATCAGCATTCAGTTTGAAGTCATGATTGAAGTTATGATTTTCAGCCATCAAAGAGTTGAATTCAAATGAGTGAAATCTTTTTGACTGCTCTGCATTTAGTGAAGTCACTTTGAAGTCTTTGTTGAAACAAATTTTAACATATTGTGGCTTGCTACTCAAGTGGTTTGTGCATGTGTAAAGGTAAGTTGATAAGCTAGTAACAACTCAAAAGTTATATGCATTTTTTAGCACTCGCATTTTAGTGAATCAACTTAAATTAATTATTTTTAATTTAAATTATTATTTTATTAAATTATTATTTTAATTTTATTATATTTTTCTTTTCAACTTCAACAAATTGTCTATGTCTGAATTTTTTTGAAACGGTATAGATTACCGTTACCGAGATAGTGGGGTGGGACACGTGGTCCGTCCAAAAATGGAAAAATGACCTCTTTGGTATCGCTACGTTGTCCGTCTGCCCTTTTGAATTGTACTGAACTGTACTAATTTTTAAGCAGACAGGTTCAAGAACTAGAAAAGCAAAACTTAAGTTAAGTAGGTACTGAACTTTAATAAAAAAAAATATTCTTTTAAAAGATTTAACAGTTTTTGAGAAAAGAAATAAATAGTTGAAACTGGGTGACATTTTTCAAAGTTTTTGAGGCCATAACTTTTGAACCGCTTATTGCACAAAGCCAATATTGAACACACGTAAAGGGTGGTTAAATTTTAAGGGCCGATATTGAATTTTGAATAAAACACAAATTATTTAGGAAATTATTGCCATTTCTTATTATTATGATAATATTGGTATGGTTCACTTATGTATAGAACAAAATATCGGCCGAATGGCCGCCGCGACCTAGGCGGCCCAGCTCCTAGGCGATGGTCCAAATTTTCGATGACGCTGAAGCATAATGTAGGTTCTATGCCGTAAATGTGCCGAAATATCTCATTCTTTAGCTCTTGAATTGTTGCTGGTTTATCGACGTGCTGTTTTTTTTCGGCCATTGAATTTGTCCCGCAAAAGAACCATTCTTGCCCCCATTCTGACCATTGACGACGCTTGAAATGGTCCAGAGGCTTTAGTTCTTGCACCTTGTAAGCGTGTAAATGCAAGTCTTTATGCATAATGTTCGTCAATGACGAGCGTGAGAGGTGCAATTGTTGGGCCCGACGACGAGTTGAGGTGGACGGCTCTTCAGCCACACTATCGCGAACAGCAGCAATTTTTCCTGCAGTATGAGCTGTACGAGCTCAAGCATGCACTGGTGTTTTCACATCTCCTACAGACCCGGTTTGCTCAAATTTTTGCACGATTTTTCCGATTGTACGCACATTTGGACGATTAAATTGACCGAAAAAATCAGGAAATGCACGTTATGCATTTTGATGCATGGACTGATTTATATTGAATCAAATGACTTTCAAGATTGTGTAAACAAATTAGTTAAAGAAATTAAAAATATCAAAAGTTATCTTAATATGAACCGCCTTAAATTAAATGTGGGAAAGACTAAAATTATGTTTTTGCCTAGAAATGAAGTAATTAGTCAAGTACAGGACTTCAAATGTTTACATGTAATTAAATACTTAGGCATTACCATTGATAATAATTTAGACTTCAAAAATCATTTTGTAAATCTCTGTAAGAAAATTGCTACCAAATCGGTTTCTTTCAAAGGATTCGAAAAAAAATTAGCATTTTAGTGGCGATCAAAATATACAACACCATTATAAGACCTCATTTTGAATATTGCCCATCAATATTATTATTGGGATCTGTAAAAATGGTTGAAAAACTGCAAAAATTGCAAAATAAATCAATGAGAATCATTTTACGCTGTAATAGATACACTTCAATTAAAAGAATGCTTGAAATGTTAAAATGGCTATCTATTAAACAAAGAATAGTTTTGAATACTCTTGTATTTATATTTAAAATTAAAAATAATTTATTGCCATATTATTTGGGAAAACGATTGGTCACTAGATCTAGTCTTCATCCTTACGAGTTAAGAAATAACAATGACCTAAATGTTCAACTATTTAGAAATGCTAGAACTCAAAATATGTTATTTTATAAAGGTGTAAAGTTTTTAACAAACTTCCTAACAATGTGAAAATGGAAAATCTATTAGTAAAATTTAAACGTAATGTAATTACTTTTGTTAAAAACAATTATTAAACAAAATTTAATTATAAGTAACTCAATTGTAGAAAATTGTAAAATAGCATAAGAAAGCTAAATAAAAAAAAATCATCTATCTATTTGAACGCCCATTTTCATAATAAGCCTGAATAACTTTAACGCGTCGCTCGATTGTGTATCTTTCTATGGTTCAAATTGAGTTAGTCTGAAATTGAGAAATGTCAAATGAAATGCAGAAAAAAACTTGACGTTTAGGTGTGGTTCACCAAATACTAGGGTAATATTTTTCAGGAAAAGATTAATTTCTCCGTGGGTTTTGATGTTTCTCTGAACCTGGAATTGTTGGCTTTTGCGGTGGTTTGCGTTTTTGTTGATTTGTTGGCATTTTCTATGATTTTAAATCAATCTCCGAATGGCATATTTTCAACGCGCTTGTAATACAACGGGAACGTATCGGGACAAAACAAACGACTAAAATGGTCCCAACTAACATTTTTTCTCCCATAACACTCTACGAGAGTCTTGTGAGAGTGTTCTCCAAGAGCTTGCCTCTTAGAATTTGCCTCTTAAAAAAAAAAAAGTCTTAAACTCTCCTTGCAAGAGTTATTCGGTCTCATAATAAGACAATAAGTCCTTTTTATGGGATGTGAAGACCTAGTCTTGTTTGACAGAGAGAGAAACATATAACAAACAATCTTCGTGTCATCTTTATCATGTTGCGTGCAAAAAATGCTTTAATTTTTCATGAGGACATGAAGTCAAAAAGAGCACAAGATATACTTCTAAAAAGAAATTGTTATTTTCAATGCGCTGTTTGATGGTACACCATTGTCATCAATATTATTGACTTTAATAATATTTTTTCTGAGGTTATTATGCAAGAACTTTGTGCAACTGAAAATTTATCTGCTAAAGTTAACATTTTACTTCGATAAAAACAAAGCGCCACGAAAACAATCAGTTTAAAAAAAAAAAAACTATAAATGATAGCTCATCGCTCAACATCATTGCCGCGTGCACATGAATGAAGGAATATAAAGATTACAGCATACGCATGTTATGATATTTGCTCGCTAAAGTAAATATTAATCTGACGTCATTGGAGTTGACTGTGAGTTTGTTTGCAGGTAGAAAAAGTCAGTCAATCCATGCTGGCTAACCAGACCATGAATATGTTTTCGATGACGATTTGTGCTGCAGAGATACCTACACTTTTTTCTCCATAAAGAAATGCAATAATTAAAAAACTACTGTCACCGCAAGCACACTACGTACTGGCAAAATTACTTTTGACGGATGGTGGAACGCCATTATTTTGAAGTGACATGAATAGGTATTTTTATCAGCCATCCTGTCTCAAAACAAGAGTGTTCGGCTGAAAAGAGCATATTTATGAGTACTTCGATACTTTGACTCTCATAAGGATGCTCCTTATAATACTTTTACTCTTTGAGAGTAAAACGAGAGTTGAACTCACATAACAAGAACCAAATATGCTCTCATAATGGAAGTTTACGTCTTTTTCACTCTCGTAGCTTTTTACCCTTCTAATGAGAGTACTATGAGAGTGAAATTATATTTAATAAAAAAAAAAATTATGTTCTGAGAGTACTCAAGAGTTTTACGAGAGCCTTAGAAGAGGTTTTTCTAGATTTGTAGAGCACATCTCTCGAGAGTATGTTTGTTGGGGGTGTAATCTTGTGATTTGTGTTTCCAAAAAAATTATCTTTTCCTTCCTAATGGCCCAACCATAATAGACTTTGATGAGCATAAGTCGACTTTCCGAAATGTCCCATTATACGCGCTTCGTATTCCACGACCATAATAGCCTTATGCTGGGTTTCGTAAGGTTTTCGTTAGCTTGTGTTGGCTTAAAGTTTTGTTTTTGCTTGTCATTAGATCACTCATTGTCATATTTAAGCCCATATTTATTATTAAATGTGCTTGAAAAAATCCGTGAAAGAAGGGAATATACCAAGAATTATACGCTGACCTCAAAAGTTTAAATGCATTTGAGATTTGACAATCGGTTTCGGACATATTAACACCCAAAGTTGAAGAAAAAGGGACATAATTTTCAAATTTGATTTTAAATTTTCAAAGCAATGTGATACTCGAGACGTTCACAGTGAAATCTCACAAGATTTTCAAATCATTTTCTTAAGTCTGCTATGGGCAACACAATCTATTGGCATAACTTGAGTGGGATTTTCGTTGTATTTCGACATGAGATTAATCCCGCTCAAGTCTTTTATGTTTGGGCCATTACTGTTTATTTTTCAAAAAGTAACGAGTTTCACTGGCAGCATTTGTAGGCTTTCCAGTAGTACAAATTTCTACCACCAGCGCAAGTATCGCGTGAGAGAATAAAATAAAAAAAAAACGAAATCTCGTGTTTTTTCTCTACTGTGACGAAACGTCATATCAGTTCGATCTGTCAAAAATTCATCTACCATCCTTCGAATGTTCCACGCTGCTGATAACATTCTTCTAATTTGTACCTTTATTCCCTCAAATTAAAGTAATTAATTTCACTAAAATGACTGCGAAGGCAATTACCCTCTTTTCGCGATCGAATCGGCTGGTTTCATTCTTGGCAACACATCCATATTCCCGGTAAGCAAAAGATGTCCAAATCTTGCACAATGTGACGTAATATTTTAACCATTCTCATCTTGAATTGGGAAGTCATTCTTCCTTGTTAACTGATTTTTGAATTAAAAACTTATTAATATGCTTTTTATTTGAAGGACAACGTTATGCGTTGCAACCAACAAGACGGCGTTACGTGGATATGCTAACGAAAACCCAGAGGCTACTCCCAGTGTGGAGATTAGTGAAAACGAGAAAAAGCTGTCGGCAGAAATCGAATCTTTGACCAAGGAAGTTGAATCGCTGAAGGAAAAGGCCGAAGAGCTGACCGACAAATACAAGAGATCGTTGGCCGATAGTGAGAATCTACGAACTCGACTTACTAAGCAGATTGCAGACGCAAAGATTTTCGGCATCCAGGGATTCTGTAAGGATCTGCTAGAGGTTGCTGATATTCTGGGACATGCCACCGCAGCCGTTCCAAAGGAAGAGGTAAGTCGAAACTTCTTTAAGTAATATTGCGTAATAAATCTTTGAATTGCAGAGTGAACCCTTAAAATTCGACCAGAATATTCTAGTCATGGTTCTTAAATGTTTGTTCTTATAGGAAGCGTCAAAAGTCGATAACTAGTCAATGTTTTGTCCCTTTTTCAAGAGCTTTCTCAAATCTTCCTAACATCGCCTTCTGTTTGTTAAGGACATTTTAGACCTTAATTGACTCTCTCTGCTGACAAACTTTTGCAGCTAGTTTGTACTTAGCTTGCTGCCTTCAGTTTGGCTCATGATGTTGCCTTCCACTTGCGCGCCTCAATCAAGTCTTTCTCTCTACTCTATTCTGGAAGGATTAGTTGCCAATTCCCTCTATTTAAACCAGCCATCACAGTCGCTCAAATTATGGAAGCTCGTTTTAAAACTTCCTCCACTCGTTTGTTTATGGGCCGCCAAATAGTTTTTCAGAATCATTTTCCTCTCAAAGCTTCTTCAGCCATCTTTGACAAAGGCCAGGTTTCTGCACTGTAAAGTAGGACTGACAAGGTAAGAGACATTGTCAGCCAAAAGGACATTGAAGCTGTTCAATAGAGGGCCTTGCTTCTCAAGTGTTTTCTTTTCTGAAAGAAGTATAGTGATTAGGAAGATTTATTTATCCTTTTATGCATTTTCTAAATCATTTCTCAATTGGACTCTTAATACTTAGACAATATTTTCTTAGACACTCAGCCATGCAACTTCCGTCTATTCAAGAATACAGCTACTTGTTGTCCAGACTAAGTTTTCTCTTTCATCAGAGACGAGCTCGACCTTAAAACGACGACTCGGTATCCTCTAACCGTTGTTGCATGATTTGTCTTAGGTTTGACAACTATGTCGTTCTCTGTCTTTCAACTTTTCTTCTTTTTTGTCGGCGGTTGCTACTATCCGATGGAGCAGTTGCATACAACTACTGGTCCATTGTACTACCATGCAGACACCTAACTTGAATCTACTTGGTTTTCCCGTCTTTCGAAGAAAAACGACAAGGAGTTTCAGTGCTGAACAGCTTGGGTGTTCGGCACTCACCACATCCGCCCCAAAGATCCGCCACCTGATGCGAGCAAAGGCAGCACAACTAGAGAGAAAGTGTTCATCGCACTGCATCGTCACCCTTCTCACAGGCAGGACATGTGATGTTTTTGCTCAAGAGCACATTCAAGTGTTAAGCAAAGCTTGGTGGCACGTAAGGACGCGTACAAGATGTCTGCAGTCGAAAGAAACACGCTGGCAGAGTCTCCGTGCGTAGTCGTTTAGTTTGTCTGCATCCATCACAGTCACGTCAACGAACGCTGTGTTCACGAAAAACCCAAATATCAATGGCAGACGTGACAACAAATACAAGGAGATTTAGTTCGGTTTCTGAGAAAACCTCTTCTGCACCTAGTCTAGGAAGCTCACCTGAAGTCTAATTTTCCTGGATAACTGGAAGTCTAATTTCCCTGATCGTACTGACCAGGACCTTAAAAAAGATTCACTGTATTTGGCCTTCCGACTAAGTTCTACGAATGATTGAGCTCGAACACTATCTTAGACGAAGTTTGAGGCTTGAGCAGCGTTTTGAGTGCAGCTTGCCTGTCACTGCAATCGCATATGCTTCTTGCATACTGGTGGAGACCTGTTAGTCATAGCCAAAAGGGTTTTTCACAGATTTCAGCACCAATCCCCTGTCCAGCTTAAGATCCATATGTAATAATGCGTTGGCATTCTTTCCCTGGCCCAAGCCATACCATTGCCCGGCGAGATTCGACGTGATAGTTTTCTCGCAAAAGGATTTCTGGTGTCATTGCGTCAGAGAGCATAAGACAGGGTCGAAGGGGCTCTGCATATTGCCAGTTCATCGTGCTATCGTTTCTAGAACAAGATTGAAGAATAGACATGCCAATTTTTATCCTCGTTGAAATCCTGTTCATGCTAGGGGCACAGTTCCTAAGAGTTGTTTCGGATTAAAGTAAAGATTTCCCCGTGTTGCACGGCAAGTCAACATCAGTATGCTGGGCATTAGTATCTCTCGCCCTCCGATAGGCCATCAAAGAGCTTCTGCCTATAAAATGTGCTGACTTTAAAGCATTCATAACATAAAGCAAACATTTACATTAAAAAAAATGTGCCTTATTATATAAACGTAATAAGTTTTATTACTTTTGAACCTCCAAATCCTAATTTAAAAACTTCTCTTAACGTTTCTTTTAACAGATCAACGAAGGAAACAAACACTTGAAAAATCTCTACGAAGGCCTCACAATGACAAAAGCTTCCCTTGGGCAGGTATTCAAACGTCACGGCCTCGAACCGATCAATCCCCTCAACGAAAAATTCAATCCAAACCTGCACGAGGCTCTTTTCCAAAAGGTAAGAAAAAAATTTTTTTTTTGCAGCTTTAACACTCAGTCTAACATTTCGAAATCCCCTTTTCAGGAGGACAACACCGTTGAGCCAAACACTGTTGTAGAAGTTAGTAAAATCGGGTACAAACTACACGAAAGATGCATACGGCCCGCGCTAGTCGGGGTGTCGAAGTCCTCATGAGGATCCTATGCGTAGTTTCTTTGTTAGTTTATTAATTTGGGTTTTTCTTTTATTCATCATTTAGTTTGATGATTGTTGCCGGCGAGAATGAATCATTATTTTTTGTATCTTATGAATGTAAAAAAAAACTATTTTAGATGTGAAATGAATTGTTTTACAGTCAATGAAGAAGTCAAAATTTGTAGTGGTTGTTTGGTTAAGGGCTAAGAAATCTTTTCTTGCTGTGATGTAGCCATTAGCTTGAACACCATTTGACTTTGTGCTTTGCTAAACAATTCGTATTACCTTATTCGTTCACATTTTAGATATAGTTTTTTAGTTGTTTGGATTAATAAAAAAAAACATGAGAAAAATATTTATTTTAAATTGTGTGACGACACAAATCTACGAAAAAAGGATAATCTTGAAGCAGCCAATAACTGTCAGCAATCTTAGCCCTATCAGGGATGGAATCCTCTAAAGTGATGGCTGATGGTCACCATGTTGATTATCAAAATTGACCATCACCCAGTTCTTGCTCTCTGTAAAGTGATCACCAAAAAAATTTTAAAACTTGGCAGCACATACATTTTCATCTGTCAGTTGATGTCATTTCAATACGCTTCACAAATAAATCTAATTTACTTTTGTTTATATTTTTCGGCAAGTGCAATTACATTTATTTTATTACTGCGATGTAAAAATGTACGTAAATATTTTAAGTTATTATTTTTGTTTGAATTCTTCAATTCATTAATTCAAGGTTTCAAGCAAATAAACATCAAATCGAAAGGATGGCCGACCCGAATTCATGGCAGCCCACCCCTAATTACCGAAAAGATACGATTCGCGACTTACAAGCTACGACTTTCTTGTGTTGGAAAAACCACTCAATAATAAAACGGAAACATTTTTGCTGGTTGTAAGTCAAAATGGTCCTCCAAAAATATCAATCCCATAACGGAAAATAAAAACTTAGAATATTGTGTGAAGCAGTCCTTAAACTTCGAGTTATCCACTATCGTTCTTATTGGTTTTATGACTGAAAAACAAACTCACTGAGTTACAAAACTCACTATATCACAGGTACACATAGGTAATCACTAAAACTGACGGAGTTCAGAAAAAAACACAAAAAGAACCCAATTATTGCAAAAACACGACTAGCTTTAATGGAAAGTGACACTAAAATAGCTGTCAGCTGAAATTCATCACAAAATGGTGATGATCACTGTGATCATCACCTTACGGGATCCCAAATTTAAAAATGTGATGATCAACTATCAGTTTTCACCTTAGAGGATTCCACCCTGTCTTGTGGCTTTGCTGGACACTGGAAAAGCAAGATAGATCAAGACCGCATCTTTGATGTACTGAATTCGGGGTATTAAAATCACGGGGATGTCCTCAAAGGGGCCTCCTCTGTGTCTATCCTTAAAAGGTCAAGGCATTATTGCCTTAGAATATGTCCACGATGAAGCAATCATTGTCAGTGTTGAATTCGCACTCTCTGAACTTAGCTCGGAGACAGTGCAATGGAGAAATCTCCCTTTAAACCTTAGACGACAAGGGTTTCAAATTCAAGACCAAATTTCCAAGCAGAACCGCTTGGGAGTCAGGTGAGGTCTTAAATGCATCTGCAATAGAAATCTACACAGACGGATCGAAAACAGCACTTGGAGTGGGATCAGGAGTCTTCTCCAGTACTCTTGACCTATGTATCTCCAAGCGCTTGCCGGATCAGCATATATTACACCTGTTCGCGAAGCCGCGGCCTGGCTTTCAATTAACTCAATAGACTGCAGCGCTATTGTTTTTTATATAGACAGCCAAGCTGCAATAAAAGCCTTGGAATCGAAAACGATACGAGCCAAGTTGGTAAAGCAATGCCGCGAATCTCTAAACGAGATTGCTGTCAGAAGCGACGTATCCCTATGCTGGGTTCCAGGCCACAGGGATATTCCAGGCAACTGCAGAGCCGACGAACTAGCTAAAGTAGGTGCTAATGCTAATCCGATTCATACAACGGAACCGGCAGCACCCATAAACTCGATAAAGTTTCACCTGAACATCGAAGCCATTGCAATGGCAAACAATAGGCGGAATAACATCCGCACATGTCTCTCTTCCAAACAAATCTGGCCAGAGCTCGATCGTAGGAAAGCAAAGAGACTCATCTCCTTCAAAAGGACGAATCTTAGAAAGGTAATTATGATGCTCATAGGCCACTGCCTGGTAGGGCGACATACCAGAAGACTTGGTGCTCCCTTCAACGAATTCTGCATAAGTTGCAGGGATGAGGAAGAAGAAGAGACCATGGTTCATCTTCTCTGCAACTGTCCCGCCCTATCGGCATTGAGAAGGGAAAACTTTAGGTAAATGCTTCTTTGATCATCTAAATGATCTAAAGCGACTCGGTTTTTAGGACTTCAACATCAAGCTAGAGACATATGGAAACTCTATGTGGCCGAGGGAGCGCCTACAGTGAAGCGCCAAATTTTCCCCACTACACCTCCCCAAGGTTTTTCCAACAGGACCAGCCTGGGAATGGCTCATACCGATTCGGTTGCCCTCACCTCTCCGCTCTTGTGGGAACACTGGTACACATTCCCCCTGGTACGGGTTCATACCGATTTGGTTACCCATACCTCTCCCATTCCCCGGTTGGGCTTAATACCGCTTCGGTTACCCCTACCACTCCTACTCCCCCCCCCCCCCCCCCCAAGGTTAATTCTGACTTGATTCACCTGAGGTATAGGTTTGTACCGAAACGGCTACCCTACTTCAGCGTCTTAACGAAGAACCATCCTCTGGCAACGGTCTTCTAGTCTAAGGTCTAGTTAAACTCGACGCAAGGGAAAGATATCTTATTTGTCCCTCACACCACACGGGACGTAATAAGAAGTACTCCTACAGTAATTGCCATTTTCCTCGTCCCTCCCCTCCCTACGATATCCCAGGGCATGATTCTGCACCCTTTACCTGTCACGAGTAATGCTCTACCAGTTGAGCTACGGTGATTAAGATTTATTCTTTATCTATATTTGACCACCTCAGTAGCTTTCTATGTCCATCAGCAGATTAGTGCGATCAGTTATAAAATATCGAACTTGGAACGAAGAAAGTGACTGCGTACCCAATTACTATCAGTGACTTCTGCGATTGCGATATCGGATTGAAAATATCAGGGCAGGTGGTCTCCATCCCCCAGAGAGTCTCGCGGACGAGTTGCCTAGAATACACAACAGGAGAAACTCGAGTCAGCTGGGGCCATCTGAATAAGCATCAGTGGAAAAATTGACAAGTCTTATATAAACGATGTGAAAAAGACTCTGTAGGATTACTACGAAATATAGATGGACATTAAAGTTGAACCCAGGGTTCTAATATTTGCAATTTAATATTCATTATAACATATTAGTCACTCTCTAAGTGCTGCACAATCATACTTTCTATATACGAGCTATCCCCTCCATAAATTTCTTTTAAAATGTTTAAAATCATGCGCCTAAGTATGCACCTACCTGTTTGCATTAATCCCCATAAAATTTCTGGAAAACTATTAATAGAAAAAAATTAGGTGACCCAAGTAAATCGAGAAAGAATAGCTAAAATAGTTACTCTTTGTTTTGACTTCCTTTTGTAGAGTGTCCCAAGTTATTTCTAGGAACATAAAGCAGATTACCAAGAGCAGGTCTCACAAATACCTTGGTACCTAGACTACCTGCGTTGATTTCTTTTGTGACTCGCTGGTATAGCTATAATTGTTCTTAATTACCCTCCCTTCACACATTTACGAAACTACAACTTTCACGGGTCACTCTGCCTCTGCATTTAGTCCTTTTCCAAACTTCATCCAGATCGTACCGCATCTTTTTATTTAGCAACTAGACCCTAGATTGTGTCATGTATAAACAAGTGAGTGCTAGAGGTCTTTGATAGAAGACAGTTACCTTAAAATTGTTTTTCCTTAGATACTTCTAGTCTTTGTGGCCTTGCAATTGTCGATCTCAAGCCAGACGGTTATTTTTCAAAATGACCAGTCAGTCATTGCACCTGATTCAGTGAAAGGATCCTTAGGATATTCGTACTACGAAGTCGTTCCTGGGCAACCATCATCAGTTACATCCGGAGAAGTGAACGATAAATCGAACATCCTTCCCGCCGACATAGTAGACATCGCAAAGACAAAGTTAGGCATAAGAAATCCTGATCGAATTCCTACTGTGTCTGAGCTTGGTAATCTTCTGGGCACTACAACGCGAGAGGAAACTATCGATATCATCCGTGAACTCATTGCCACCGAAAGTGGTATCGATCTTATCAAGGCATTTATAGCATCATCAGACTATGCGGACAACGCAATAGAAAGGGAACCAGTTTTAATCGAAGCTGAAACAGCCAGGCCACCCCTGCCAACGAGTTTGATAAGTGAAACAATTCAAAAAGATCTCGAGATTGCTCAAAAGGTTATAACCACACCTAAACCCGAACTGGGTTTCTTTCAACGCATTACATCGTACCTAGGCTATTTGGATCTTTTTCCCGAGAATAACGAAATTCCCATTTCGCCGGTTAACAAGGAAGTGCAAGAGTTGACAACTCCAAGGACTCACACTCACAAAAAGCATCATCATGAATCTCATCATCAACGTCATCCTAAGTTGCAACCGATATCGATTGCACACTATGTTCCGGATTCATTCCCAGTTCCTTTTATGCCACGCTCTCGTCTACTTGTTCAGGCGCCTCCTCATTATGGGACGCATCCTATAAATATTAACAACTTGAACAGACCTTACTTTTTGTAAAGAAGTATATCTTAAAATTAAGTTTAGTGTATAAGAAATATATTGCTCAGTTTTCGGATTGAAATGCATAACATGACTTTTTTTTCAATTACATAATTGGCAATGGTACAAACTTGGTAAGTAAGAAGAAATTTAAGAAGTCGAATGACATCTTTTGTGATCAAACGCAAGCGGATATTTTGTTTCATCACATTAACTTATGTGAAAATCACAGATCTCCCTAGCCGATTCCACACCTCGAAAAAACTAAAGGACGCAAGCAAAAGTGTTTTCATTTTCGATTTATCTTTTTTGCACATTTTTCAGGGTGGGTGCACTTTTAAACCTGGGGTGGAATTGACAGTTTAAAAACTGGCGACTAGCTGATCGATCGAGAACTGTTACAAGAAAATTGTGATTATCACAGTCTACGCAGACGAATTTTTGTGATTCGTGACATCACTTATCGCAGATCACCTTAACCGATTTACTGCATTAAGCTCCGAGAACACGGTCAGGTTAAGTCGAGTAAAAATTAAACACATTAAAGTGTAATTTAAGCGACAAACCGTGTCGTCAGTTGTTATTCATTCAATGAAACAATTGCCATCACACTAAGCGCCATTTTTTTATCCCTAAATTAAAGATGTCTCATGGTGCGTGTCAGTCAAATTTTTTGACATAGGTCATTTGAATGACGTGCGACAAAATTGCGATCACAATGACAAATGACATCTTTTGTTCGTGGCATTTTTCTGTTTTGCTATCAGACGGTTATGATGACGAGAGAAGTCATTTTACAGTACATATATAAAGACTTCGGTTTGCCGGACATTATAGTTTCATCGGTTTTACGCAATTTTCGTACGCAAAGAACGTTTGGGGTCGAATTGAACACGGGTAAGGTTAGAGGTTACTTTCGGTGGTAATATATGTATTTCGGTTTTGACCTGATGGGTCTCAACCAACAAGCTTCGTCAGCCAGCTCTGTTTCTCTTTATCTAGGCGTGTCAAGTTTTGCACCCGAAGTGGGGTGGGGATTCAAAGATTCTTATGGCGTATTCTTTTGAACACCGAACTGCCACACCGAGCTGTCAAATAATACTCGGTGTTCGCGACAGTTCCGTGGTGTACACTCGGTTTCATTGTGTGCAGAACGACAAATGCTGCACCGGCGCAGGTATGCATGTGGTAGTGTTATTTTGTTGGTTTTGGGTTTTTGTACTTTTTACTTAAAATTAATTTTGATAGCTTTAAATTTGAGATATTTAATAAGTTTTTATCGATTTCATACAATTTCAGTCGCATTATAAGAAATCACGAATGAAAATTAAGTCGAAACGTCACTTCAAATAAACAATCAAAGATACACCCAGGCTCCACCGTCAAATAAGTCGGTGGCGAAATTTGGAGTTCGGAGTTAAAAAGAACACTTATACGAGCACGATTCCGTTCAGGTGTACGAGAAAAGGACAATTTGTTTCCGTATTCCACACCCGTTTCGCGATTCGGTGTTAAAAAGAAAACGCCATGGCCTACCCTTTGACAGGGTCCATGCTCCTGTGCCATAAAGTAGGACTAGGTGATGAGGGTCTGAAACAGTTTATTTCTTTGATAAAGGGTCAGCTACTCAATTGTCTTCTTAGGGGCACTTTCAGGGCGCACTGAGGCTACCGTTCGACTGGCACCGTTTGAAATTGCCGCTCCCCAATATAAACAACGATATGTTCAGTAAGCTTTTCAATTGAGTACACCATGCGTTTGTTGTGACATTTGTTGAGAGCAGATCTTACAGGAAATGTGACGTCTTCGGATTGCATTGCCACTTTGTAAACGTGTAAAAAAAGTCAGTTTGTTTAGGCAAAATCTGTGCTGGCCAATCACAGATCATTAACCCGGGGTGGATCGGCTGAGGTGATCTATGATAAGGGATGTCACAAATTACAAAAATTCGTCTGCGTAAACAGTGATCATCACAATTTTCTTGTGACAGCTCCCGATCAATCACCGTCAAAATCAGCTGGTCACCAGTTTTCAAACTTTTTGGTAAGTTGGTGTTTTTGCCTACTCTTAGGCTGACTTTTTGCATGTACGAATAAAAATCAGTGTTCTTCCAACACAAGCAGCGTGTTGAAGAATACAACACATGCAGCGAAAGCATACATGGTATAGAAATTAACCGTGGTTCACATTGAGCTGTCGCGCCAATGTCGTCTGCGTATCCGAGTTGTTATAAGTATTAATATCTCGGATTAAAAGATTTGGTAATGGTGCAAGAGATCTACCCAACTCTTTTAAGTACCCTCTAAGCAAATTTCGAGTCAATTTTTCTGAAACCGATTTGACTTGTTTCTGACTCAAATAACTCTCCACAAACGAGTTTTTTTTTGTCGTGTTCCACATGATCACACGTATACGCAGCCACGAATACTCATCGTGCATCTACACACGGTCTCTCTTAACAAGATTCTGAGTCCATTTATCTGAAACCGATTTGACTTGTTTCTAACTCTAAAACTCTAGCCTTTAAAAAAATGTTTTTGTTTCATGTTCATTATGCTCACACTCACACACATATCCTACCACGAACACTCATCGGCATCGGTCGTTTTGCAGTCTTTTTCAATCGCTTGTATGATCAACCCAGAGTTAATTTAACTGTTTTGTTTGAGGTCTGTGGTTCTTGCGATTCAAAATAAAGTGTAGTGTTTTACTTTGAATCGCATGTTTTTTGATGTGCAGTGGCATTGCAGATTTAAGAATAAACTACAAAAAAAGCGAGTATTACACAAAACAAAGTCAATACTGAGTTAGAATTTTTAAACCAAACTCCAACACCAAACACAAAAAAAAACGGTGTCAAAATTGAGTCAAATGATTGAAACAAAACTAACACCAAAAAATGGTGTCATAATGGAGGCAGATTTTTGAAACCAAATAGACACCAAAAAACGGTGTTAACAATTTTTCAATCTAGGAACAGCACCTAACTTCAAATTGACTCAAAATTGACACTAAAATTTGACACCGATTTGACTTAATGTATGGAGTGGAGACTTCATTTTTGAGTCAATTTTAATACCGCATGCTTGGAGGGTATGATGTTTAAGAAGTCACGTGACAGCGCGTCGCCTTGTCTAAATCCTTTTTTGAAATCAAACGGGTCGGTGAGGTTTTTACCGATCTTGAAAGGAATAGCGTGAATTTTCAATCATAGCACCATACATTCACAAAATAACAAGTTTGGTAGGGATGTCAAAACTAATCATCGATCAAAATCACCATCGCTTTGAAAGGTTTGGCAGTTTGACCGTCAGCTTCAGTTTCCTTTTTCGATTCTCAAAGTGTTAAAAAGGTGTGTGGGTTGATGAAAGTGGTTCAAGAAAAAGGTGAATGAGTTTTATGAGGGGATTTATTTTTAATTGTTTGCCGAGTAGATTCAAATTTATATGGTTAATCGCGTAATTTGTAGAGGATTTTATGAAGATTTATACTAATTGCGGATAAGTGTGCGGTGGAAACATAGTATAAGCACGCTACGCCGAATTGCGATTCCATTTTCAATTTTAGACATATTCTTAGTCAACTGGCAAATAACTAGTTTAAGACATATAAAATGCTTGTGGAGTCTTTGAAAAGTTTCGAAGAATTTATGAAGGTAGTCTCCACTGTCACTCCTAATGTCACAACTGTCACACCTAATGTGAAAAACCAAATGGGGTGAAGACTAACTTCATAATTTCCTGATTCCACTTTTTCTCTTTATCGCTTTAAGTTGCGAAAAATTAAGCACTTAAACACATTTAGCATTGAGCGTCGTAACTCTGAAAAGGAGAGTCAGTTAAATTAGTTCACACGTACTTTTGGGTTCCGGCACCGGCTCCAGTGTTACTCAGGACAAGGCACCAACTTACCTGGTGCAGTGTTGAACTATTTAAAATATTTATTTTTAGCAAACACTTACTCAGAAAAGGCTAATTACATAAATTAAAAAATTAGTCTCGTCAAATATGGTTACCTATCTGGACTGCAATGACCCTTATCACTTCACGAATACTCCTTTCAGACGCAAACTTTGCTGCAAGTCCATTTCAATGCAAAAACGTTGGATTTCACTTGCATCTACTGCTGAAAGCTGCAAAAATATTCTGAAGCTTTTAAAAACGTTTAAAACAATAAAAATCAGTTCATACATTATTTAAATAAAGCTAGTTTATTCGGGGAAAAAATTGTCAAACAACAAATGATTATTGTAAATCGAAAGCAAATAAATTAAATAAGCTTTACAATATTAGATACAACATTATTACGTACTTTTACTCAGCTACAGATATAAACTTTAATGAGTTGTGAAAAATTGTAACCAATAATAAATCTACTTGTAACAAGAGTTTGGAATTATATATTTTCTTCTTACTAACAGTAGGTGCAAACATAATTATTTATATCAAATAACATTTTGTATAATATATGAAATTATGTATATATTTTTTGTGACCTTAAATTGCATATTGGAAAATTAATTAATATCGAAACAAATTTACAAAACATTTACATATAACTATTTTTCACTTATTCTAATGATATTTTTTCTTATTAAGACAATTTACAAAAGTTCTGAAGGCACAAAAAGTACTTGGAAATACTTTGCCACAAAACAGTGATTCACTCTTCATTTATTTATTTTTCCATTCAGTCTTTGGGAGTACATTAAAAATTAAACAAAAACAGAAATAAACAGGCGGCTTAACTAACAATATTGAGCACTATAATTATATACGTTGCTATACGATAATATAATATTTACAAAATTTTAATCAATTTTTCCAATGCGCTTAGTGCAGCAATCATTTTGTGATTGCTTCACAAGCGCATTGTCATTACTAGAAACCTTCGAGTTGGAAGCTTTTATACAAACGAATTCTTAAATCTCAGAGTCATAACTGGGGATATTGATTCATGTGGGACCTGTCGAAATATGTTGGTGTGTCGCTCTTCATTTGTGGCAGGACAGGCGACGATTGTGATGGATTAAGCATGGGATTGTCTTCCTTCGGAGCGCCTATCGTAAGACGAACATGGAGGCCAGATTCTTTTATGAGATTAACAACATCGCCATGGCTCATGCCAGCGATATCTATACGATTGACAGCAACAATGCGATCACCCACTTTCAAATCGCCGCAACGATCGGCTGGACTGCCGGGAATAAGTTTACCTAGAATTTAATAAGATTTTTATAAGAAAGATTAGAAACTTAAAGTGTATCCTAAAATTATGAAACTTGATGATATGACACAGAGGCCCTAGAAAGTGCCTTCAAAATCGGCAGTCATGTTAAAACCAACCAATCGTCTCCCAATTTACGGGAACCAACTCTAGTGTATGTTTTAGCCCCGATTGTAAAAACAACTAATATAGTCCTGAAAATTCACTAAAGCAACGCCCATGTCCCCATTTCTATATTGCTTTGGGAGTTAAATAACGTAAGCCGTGTTATATTAAAATAATAGGGGAATATGAACAGCAATAATATATTCTGTAAGCCTGAAATGCTGGATTGAGGTATTACGAATTCTTAAAGCGGGATTAGTATACAGGGTCTTATTTGTTTTCCGGAGACAGACAGCTCTTAAGACAAGATCTTTTTATAAAACATTCAGCCCACCTCTCGTGATTCCCATTTGCGAAACGTAAAACCGGTACCTACAAAGGCGTGGTGGGAAGATTAAAATTCTTTGCTTTCTTATTAACCTGACTGAACCCGACGTTAACGGGTTTTTTTGAACCCGAAGGACGACTTGTGGACCCGAAGGCCGGCCGATGTATTAACCGAAATGACCGACGCCCAGAGTCTTTATTTCACCCAAGAACTGTTTGACCCAAGTCAAACGGTGTCTTCCCGTTTCGCCGAATCCCATTTCGCAAAACCGCGCTTCACCAAATATTTTATGTCCAATTTCGCCCAAACATGTCATGTCCCACTTCGCCAAATGACAAGACAGCATTATATCTCGTTTCGCCAAATGCCAAATAAATTTTAGCGTCCTGATTCCGAATATGTGTTTGCAAATTATTGGACTCAACTAGACTATTTTAAAAAGACAACAAGCAACTACCCTTAGCAAAGCGATGAAGTTTTTAAACTAAATCCTGCGAACAAGGGAGTTTAACCTCCGAAAAATTTTAACCTCCGACCTAACACTTTACATCCAAGAGAACTTTTTTTTTCAAGGACTTAATAAGCTTAGAACCAGGGGTGGAATCGGCTAGGTGATCTATGATAAGCCATGTCACAAATCACAAAAATTCGGCTGCGTAAGCTGTGATCATCATTTGCTGGTCACCAGTTTTCAAACTTTCTGGTAAAGTGGTGTTTTTGCCTACCCTTAGGCTGATTCTCTGCATGTACGAATAAAAATCAGTGTTCTTACATCACAAGCCTAAAAATAAAGCACAGATTCGGAACAATCTTTTTGTGATCAGATCACCTTACGCAGACGGATTATTTGGTTTGATCACATTGACTGTCACAATATGAAAATCACAGATCACCATAGCCGATTCCACCCCAGAAGACGAAAATAGCTCTCAACCGTTTCAAAGGTTTTTGATTGCTCGAAGAAAACCCCGTAATTTAACCCTTTTAGTAGTCCAGTCAACATTTAGGCATTTTTAGCCCCAATCTTCGAAAAAATTACTGGTGAGCTGAATTTTTGTATACACCTTTATTACGGCGTTGTTAAGAGGTTGTGAAGATGTGTTTGATTTGGGTGAATAGGTCGCGAAGAATTCGCGAAAACTGATTTTGTTGAATTTTTAACCATTATAATCATTTAATATTAATATAATTAAGATCCACATAGTAGTGTAACATCAAAATGGTTTACCACTTCAAATTAGACTCAAAATAAGGAAAATAAGGTACACAAAATTTAGTTGATAAGATCGAAACAGATCAGAAGTTATAGGCATTTTGTTGCACTTCCATTTCAGTAATGGAAATGGACTACATTTTTTGCTCATTTTTGTCTCATTGTCAATGAATTTAAAAGAGCAAAACAAATTTAAGATACGAATTTCCAATGAAAGTGAGTGCTTACGCAACAGTCATAAAAACTGGAAAAATTGTTTAGATACGTATGAAAAAATGAGCAACATAGCGTAACGTAATAAAAAATTGAGAAAAAATTAGTGCGAGTTCTCATTCTCTTTGACAGTTCCTCATTTTTTAATTTTTCATGCACATGTATCGCACACACACAAAAGATACATTTCCACGCGGTTTTTAAAATTTTTGGCGGCTTTTTTCATCGTTTGCTGACATGTATTTTGTAGTTGTCCTGATCGCTCAATATCTATTTGCCTTCTTTACTTACCGATGAAATTTAATCATTTATACCACAAATTACTTAATAACTAGATATTCAACTTAAGCGTCCCCTTCCCCCCAAAGCCCATTTGTTTATTTGTTGTTATTGTTTTGAGTTCCGTGTCGGTGAATACGTGTGAGAAAAGTAAACAAAAATTTGAAGGCCCGCCAAAAGAGCGAGGTGAATTTCACACTGACATTTGAAAAATTTAAATACATATCTTAAAAAAGTCATAAAAGTTAACACACAAGTCATCAAAGTCAAAATGACAATTCTGTTTTAATTTTGCCCACACTTGGGGTGAGCCTACATTGAGACTACAAAATCCTAAGATTTAGTTCATTTGAATGTGCCTGGAAATACTGGAATGTTTATGACGTAATTGGATATTTTTACGAATTTGGTCTTTTTTTCAATATAGTTCGGGTCACAAATTACTTAATAACTAAATATTCAACTTGTGCGTCCCCTTTCCCCCAAAACCTATTTATTTATTGTTTATGCTTTTCGATTTTGTGACGGTGAATGCGTGTGAGACGCTTATTATTATTATTACGCAGTTGGGTTTTTCTTTTCTCCAGAATCGTTCATGTGTTATTGATGTTCAGTTTTTAATTATGTAGGAATGCAGAAAATATTAGTTATTCAGCAAAACAAGAGCAACAGTTAGGAAACAATCGAGAAAACTTCCATTTTAGGAAAAGGCTTTTGATTTTTACTTGCGTAAAATATTAAGCGTTCCTAAATTTAAGAAAAATGAAGAAGTTTAGAAGCATTAAATATAGCTTTCATTGGATTGCATCACTGAAACTTTTTTTTACTTGTGACTAAATTTGTTTGTTTAATGAATGCTTCTTTTGGTGTCAATCTCTATTTTAACCTACAAAAATATACATAAACACAAAAACAAAAATAAAAAAAAATATACATAAACACAAAAAGTTTTACAAAAACTTTGCTATTTCAATGACAGAAATCAATTTCAATGTGCTACTGATTTTTTTTTTTACGAAATGGGTTCACTCAAAAGTGCATTATTCTTCTGTTCTCAGTTGTCAATTTGACTTTTAATGTTCAACTCTAATCTCAAATGCATGCAATAATATCGACTTGGAAGGATAAGGATGACAATTACATCATAATATTGATTTGTTCGAATAATGAATTCAAATTATCGCTATAATAAAAATAATAAAAGTGCCTTTGAACCTTTCTAATGACTTTTACTTTTTAATATACTAACGATTGATTTCGTCAAAACATGTAGAAAACATTTCATTGGTACTTAACTGTAAATTTTGCTTTTTAAAGCTTAAATCCGGTAACATAAAACACAAACTTCTCAGAGGCACAGGCATTTAGGCAGTAAAGAATTAGTTTCATTTGCGAATTCAGATCTAAACTGAAATTCAACATTTATAAACCCTTAAAAGTAAATGGCGAAACGCTGAACATTTAATGTGAAATGTTAAATTAAGCTTAAATGCTGAAATTAGGTGCGGTGTAAATGTACTATTAAGCGTATCTCGAAAGCCATTTTATATTTCAGCCCCGCAATATTATTCTTTTTAAGCCCAAAAAATTGTCTAATTCTGAGATTCTTTTCGAAATCGGACATGCTAGGCCAGAGACACACGGCGACATAAAAACGCGCGACAAAACAACAGCGCGGTTTTTTGCAGCAAGAATACTCAACACACGAAAAAAAGAGTTTGAAAGCTATTTGTGCGTTCACAATATTTTTCTGTGCGTTTCTTGTAAATTGTGGTGAAAATTGTAATTTTCATCGTTGAAAAAAAAAACAAAAATTAAATTTTGTCGTGCGGTTTGAAAATGTCGCAAAGCGGAAAATTGTCGCAAATCGAGTCTCGCGACTAATTGCCGCAGCCGCAGGCGTGTGTTGTCTACAATATAAACGCTTAAGCTTCTAGCCGGACTGCAATTATTCGCGCGTTTTTCTGTCGCCGTGTGTCTCTGGCCTTACATTTTTCTTTGATATTCAAGTAATTTGCGCTCGCGGGCTTTTTAATTTCCCTTTTCAAATCATTTCACAAGAATTTTAGTCAGAAACGATATTTTTAACTCAAAAATTTTAGAAATGTCTTCACACGTTTCGAATATGATTTTATTTTTAGCTAAGATAAAAATAAAAAAATAATTTTTTATTATTTTTTTTATTTTTTTTTTATTTATATTATTACTTTTTTTCATTATTTTTATTATTTTTTTAAAAAATTAAAAGTTATTTAAACTTTTTATACAGCATTTTTAACTGAATCATTAAAATCTTATTTAAAATCTTATTTAAAAATTTTCAATGGTGCAATCGAACGAAACTAGTGGCTGACGCTAATCTAAGCACACTGTTAAATGTTTCTTTACAAATTTCTTTTAAAGAAAACTTAAAATCGGAAAATAATTTTGCGAATTCAATCTGCTCTGGTATCAACAGCAGCGACAAGCTGAAAAATCCTCCCGTAAAACAATTAAATGCTTCGATTTATGTACTTACCAATAGCAGATCCATAGTATTGATTTGACGACGATATTATAACAAATCCAAAGCCCTCACTTTCGTGCCGACTAACAATCACATCGTATGGATAGCGAATCGGACGAACTGGTACTGGAGCTGATGTATGCCGCACTCGACGGCGCAATATCATTGTCACTTGGCCGCGCAGAGCAGCTTCACCCATCAAAGAAACGACTTTGTGATGAGATGAGTTAACCTTGAAAAAATAAAAAATTAAAACATTGCAAAAAATTTTTAAGAGTATTTTTAAGTGTAAAATTATCCTCAATCCAAAAAGTCTTTAAAATGAGGCAACACTTTAGGCTGTTTCATTTCAACTTTTTAATAATTTAAAAAATGGCTTACGCCATAGGGGAGATACCGAGCAAACTACGACGACACGTTCGGTAGAGTGCCGGCGCACAATATTCAATTTTAATACCCAGTAAAGACTCGACCAATTTTTATAAACTGGCGAGCTTGAAATACGCATGTACATTGTTACCAGAAATCTTATTTTTATGTCTTTGCAGGTGCAAATGAGAGAAATAGTTTGCAACTCAGAAGATAGTTCCAAAATGAGGTACAACATCATTTGTACCGAGTATATCGGACTTGACATTAACAATAATCACAAGGATTATGGGGCACAAATTAATTTTCTGATTTCGTATTCCAAACTCTGCCAAAGACTCATAATAACCCCTGCTTTGAACAAGAAGATACAGGAGCCCTTTTCGGTAAGCAAAACAGTTTACAGGGAGTAAAGCCATCATCAGTGGCTGCTGTGGTGCAGTGGTTGTGTGTCGGACTACTGTGCAAGAGGTCTCAGGTTCGAATGCCGGACAATAAAAGCCTTTCATATGGTCCCACCTCTGTGATGGTCTTTGAAACCCTTCATGAGTATCATTTGTTATCAGAGGTCTCTCAATTCGCCGTTCCAAATCGGAAAAAAATGGAAGTTCTAATCGAAGTGTGTAAGAACACCGGAAATGCACTCAGGATCAGTTGTGAGAGCCGATAGCTCTACTAATTATCAAGTGCCTATCTTATTCTTTAGCTTATTTTAAGCTATCAGATTTTCTTTTTGCTAGATCAAAGTGCTGATGAGGTCTGGAGTACCTTCAAATAAAGAGTATTGGCATGAACTTTTCTTTATAAAATTTTTTTAGAGATTGAAATGAAATGTGTTTGTACTTCGATAAATCAAATATTTTGTCTTTTCCTCGACTTACCACATTGACCCCGTCAATACTGAGAATTTCATCGCCTGTGGCCATGCCTGGATCTCCATCAGCTGCCCCACCAGGCACCACATGACCAACAGTGACCTGTGAGCCTTCTTCTGTCCCACCAACGATACGAAAGCCGAAACCTTGAGCTTGTCTCTCCAGGGTAACTTCCGACAAATCATACTCGTCCTAAGAAAGGAAAACAAAGAAAATGTTGAAGCGACAATCTAACATTTTAGCAGGACAAATTAGACTTACATCTTCCACATGCCTCGGTGCGTTGTTATTGCCTTGCATCATGTAGTTCCACATCTGCGGGTGCATTTGCACAAAGTTCTGATGCTGTTGGTGGTGATCCACCATTGCAGGGCGATGGCTTTCGAGCGGGCTAAATCCGGTTTTCCTTCGATCGTTCATCAGTTCGTTTACCCGCTTTTGAACCCGGCCATTCTGTGCACCTCCCTGATGGTGATGATAGAATCCCTGCGCCGCCGCTTGATTATGCTGATGGTATTTGTAACGCTGATAGTCCTGGCACTCGTAACAATAACAAGTCTCTTGATGGTAGGTCGGCACAGGTGCCATAATCGTCATGGGCGGCGAGTACAAGCCTCCTCCGTTCATCGGTTCGCCATTCCGTTGAGCTGGAGGACCATCGTAAGATTCCTGTTGAACAGGCACACCATCGTACAGCGAGTTGTACCCATAGTCTGGAGAAGTGAGCGTATTTTCATAGCTATCCATTTTCGGCAGCATCGTGTTCGGATCCATGTGGTAAAGGTTGTTATGGTTGTCGTTCAGCAGCGACGCTTCAGCTAACCGCTCACTTAAACTGGTCACCAGCTTGGGATAGGGATCCATGAAGGGAATGTCATTGTTTATGGAATCGATTTCTTGCAAGCTGTTTGTGGATTTGGCATCGGCGCCAATGGATTTGTTATCCTCTGACTGCTTCTCAAGCCCATTTGTGACTGCTTCAATTTCTTCGTTGAGTTCATTGGACGGGGTCTTGACGCGAGCTCTTCGAGTGTCAACCAGAGGAGTCTTGGGACGGATCGGAAGGATTTCCTTCGGCTGTGTGCTATAAAGATCAGCCGTTGGGGTTTTACTGCGAAACAGAGCTCCTTCCTTACCGCCTCCCGTTGATTTTCGAAACTTCCCACTGTTCACCGACGTTCTGCCACTCACATTCGAGCTGTTCAAGGTATGCCCACGCTGGATCTTCACCGTGGTCGACTCTGTTTTTGGGCAATCTTTCAGCACACGAACAACATCACAATGCGTCATATGATTCACTGGGCGGTTATTGATTTCGAGGAGTATATCCCCCTCGTGGAGGTTCTTACAGCAATTTCGGTCAAGAATTTTCTTCACCTTCTGCCCGTGGGCACTGTCCGCAATTGTGAATCCGAAACCCATGCCTCCTTTGGCAATCGACAGCGTAAGTATCTCTGGTTTCTTCATCAAGATAAATTCATCACTCACATAGTTCTCACCACTCGAGGTACCTGGCCGCATTTTGTCCATTGAGTGGTTCCCGCCCGCTGCTCCCGCCGAATCGGACATGTCAAGGAAATTGTAGTTCCCATCCATGTTAAGATCCATCAGCATTCGATTCTTTTCTGCATTCGAAGTGATCCCATCAACGGCAATTGTCGTCACAACTTCTGTATTCGGATCGTTGGGATCAAATGGCAGGGGGTAACCACGGCAGACTTCAAGCGTAACTGTCTCACCGGGCAGTATGCTCTGGAAAACATTCACCATTTCGTGGTGAGTGAATCCCAAAACGCATGTGTCATTCACATAGACCAGAATGTCCCCAGTTTGCAACTGGCCATCCAACCAGGCCGGGCCGTTGGGCACAATCGATTTTATTTGCAAAAACTCCTCGACATTATCATCGCCTCCGACAATGGTGATTCCCAGCCCGCGCGAGGACTTCAAAAGCGTCGTCGTTATTCGTTCACCTTGCATCTCGGCAGGATTCCGGGTGAATTTATATGGCAACACCGACTGCGAACTATTATCGTTCCTCTGCATCTGACCATTGGGATTCTGTTGTTGTTGGCTTGTCTGCTCGGCCGCTCGCCTTTTCGCCTCCAAGACAGGGTTTTCATATTGCGTTCGTCGGTTCACGTGATCGATGTAATATGTCCCGTAGAGCGCGTCATCGATCTTCTCCCACCCGTAGGGAAGTTCGTCTTCGCCACAATCTTCCAGAGATTTCTTCTGGAACTTCGACAACCGTGGATCGAGCCAATGTGAAGTTCCTGTATTGTGGCTGGAAGAAAAGGAAAATAAAAAAAAAATTAATAAATATTGTTACTCTATTTTTGTTGGAAAGATCTTTTTTGTCTTTAATTAATGCGGGTGTTGTTCCACGTTCCACGTTTGGACCCGTGGAAATTGTTTTATTTTCCAAGCCGGAATCGCAATCAGGGATCTCGCAGCAGCCTGATACTAAGCGCTAACCACTGCATGATGGCAAGCATACTGTAGAAACCTAAGCTCTATTATTAGAAATAAGCGCTTAAGCTGGAAACCATCCTTATTGCAACAGCTGGAGTCGCTTAAGTCGCGGATATATGATTTTTCAGGTTCAAAATCAGGTTTAGGTCACAAAATGTGAGTGTGCCAAAAGACGGATGCTTGTCTTTTGGCACCCTCACTATTCAAATACAACAATATACACAGAAGACGCATGGTTCCAGCTTTAATGGCAGAAGAATACAGCGGCCAACATTTTGCATAGAGGTATTTAGTAAGTAGTAAAGAAACACAGGGGCGATACGCCTTAAAGACAGTAATCCGAAATCTTCATATGGCGAAATTCGAGCTTCTATATAAGAGTATATCATCTACGTCTTTTTGTTTGTAAGACTTTCCGAGCACTCAAAGTATTGTAACGAGCTCATTGAGTCGATTGTGTTGTAGCGATCTACTTTAAATCAATTTGGATGAAATCCTTAGCGACAAAAAGCGTCAACAGATAAGACAAGTTTGAATTATGAGTAGAGGTCTTTTGAGTCTTTTGCGACAGAGGCAGACAATTAAAGTCGCTCGTGTAAACTCAAACTAAAGTGACTATTTTCCTTCGACGGAAAGACAACGAATAAGAAATAAGGATCCAATGAGACGAAACGACCGATCACTTCTGTTACTGCTTTAAATATTTTGATTTTCGGAAAGTGCAATGTCTACGTAATCACATCGTAGCAGCTCATTCACCCAGTATCGGCCTTCTTGTTGGGCATAAAGCATAGCAGTTACAGAGAAGGACTTCTTGGCTCTTTTTCTCCATTACAGGCACGACACATTTTAGGCCGGAATTTCAAGGTTCAAGTAGTATGCCAAACACACATTCACCTTTGAATTGTAGGAGCAAAGAGTCTGCTTCTCATAGCTGACTCCTTTTGCCTGGGTATGCTTATGAGAATCCGGCTTCATGTGCTGCGTCTTCTGAATTATAAAACGTGTGTTTATGTAGCTTGATTATACAATTTAAAATTCGCTGTCAATATTGATAGAGACCGTGCCTTGTCGTTTTAATACGCAGATAAAGTCCTGTTTTTAGCAGCTAACGGATCGTGCTTGTACCACTTTTAGTTAATTCTTGAAACATGTGAGCGAATTGTGGACCAAAACCATTGTTGTGAGTGGCCGGGAACCGAGATTTATATCTTGTCAATGGCGATTAGGTTGACCAGGCTGGCTGGTTGTCTGTGTTGAAAACCATATCCGCCAAAAACCAATACCATTTGCATCGATAGCAAATCTGAATGGCTTTTCCATTGTCTTATGTTTCCCACTGAAGAAAAGTTCATTACGCAACTCCACGAGTTGCAAAAAGGATGTTTAGTTGAGAAAGATAGATTTAAGGCTTAATCTGAGGAGGACCGACAAAAAATTCATAAAAGCCCTAAATGGTTGCAGGGCTCTGATGAATCAATCAATCATTTTCGGTGACCGCTTATCCTATCCTTATAGGTTGCGAGGGCGGCTAAATGGTCCTCTATCGTTCCCGATCCTCTGCCACGAACTCAAGAGACAGAGCGTGATCCCCAGTCGGGTCTGGGAGATGTTCTTAACCTGATCCCACCACCAGTTTCTTAGCCTACCAGGGAGACGACGCGCTCGTATCTCGGTTAACATGACCTGTCTAGGAAGTCTATCGGGGGGGGGCCGTTGCAATCAACAACGGCAAGGCTCTGATTCCTGATAAATTCTTACATGATTATAATTATTATATAAGTTAAGGTCAAGTAACTAAACATTTTTGGTAAATTTTTGTAACAACCAAAATATAAAAACGGCGCCTTAAGATTAACACTCGTCAAGGATCAGTTCGTAAGACAAGACCAAAATCAGACTGACGCACACTTTGCTGCCTCTACAAACTGCCTAAAATTAATCTCTTTTACTGCAAAGCGTGGCGAATATTCTTGGGGATCCAGCAAAATGTAATGTTCGTCGATTTAAGTCTTGTTTAGTTCCTAAGTTGCTAAGCAAATTAAAAAAATAGAATTCAACCCACATTATCCTTCTAGTTTATTTTGCTCTAGCTTCGCTCCTAGGCCTTTCTAGTCCTTTCTAAGCAGACGGGAAATAGCATGAGCTCAGTTCGTTGCGAAAACCATGGTTTTTCTTCTAGACACAACTAACATTTATTTTCCCTTGGGACAAATAAACGGAAAAGTCAAAGTCAAAGAAATTTCTCCATTCATTAAATCATATTCGTAACCACTTAACCAAGGGTCAAGGAGCGAGAGCTAGCTGGTTCATGCTAACAACTTAGAAACCAAAAAACCATAGGCGCGAATCCCTGGCAGATCTCGCAGAGGTTCTTTACCGGGTCCTACCACCACCTATCTCTGGGCATACTAAGGGGGCGAACCGCTCACATCTCGGCTATCATAACCAGCCTATAGGAAATCTGTCTGGTGGCATGCGAACCATCGAAAAATTATTGATCTCTTTACTGCTCAACCTTTTGATTTTCCCGAATACTTGACGTTTTTTATTCTATCCCTAACCGAGTACACCAGCAACGTCCCTCAGAAATCTCATTTCAGCAGCTTGAACCCGCGATTTAATTCTTTTGGTCATTACCCAAAATGCATGACTATAAACGACTGAAACGAACGCTGAATTAAAAACTAAAAACTAAAACCGGTCATAAGCATTTTCCAAATCTACGAAACACGCGTAGAGCGGTTTAGCATATTCCCAGGCCTTCTCAAGAATAACCTAATACTATGTCTCCACCGAAAATTAAAAGAAGATTACCGGGAGACGATTGAAAATAAATCCTAAAGTGGCTCCATCGGACAAATATAGGATTAATTTGATACGAAAACTCTGTTTCTGTCATTTTGGCTCTCAAAAGAGATTGGCGATGTGAAATGTCCCAAGAGCGAAAAACGATATCCTCAATAAAAATCACAATAGAAAACGTACTTGTGACAGATCTGTCGCACAGGGACAGTTTCAGTATCCTTTTTTGATTCTCAAACTGTTACAAAGGTGCATGAAATAGGTTTGTGAATAGGGTGAATGTGATTTATGAGAGGATTTATTTTTAATCGCTTGCCGAGAGGATTTAAATTTGTATGGTAAATCGCGTGATTTGTAGAGGATTTAATAAAGATTTATATTAATCGAGGATTTGTGCTGGGTGGAGACATGGTATAAGAGTAAAAATTTAGCCAGTTGTTCCTCTTTAGGCAACAATCTGATAGGCACATATCAACGTGGGGCTTTAGGCCAGGAAATTCCACCATCGATCAAATATTCACACTGCGGCAGATCTTGGAGAAAACCCAGGAATTCCAAATCGATTCACACCACCTCTTCATCGATTTTAAGGCCGCGTATGACAGCATCTATAGAGACGAGCTATATAGCGCAATGTCGAGCTTTGGCATCCCTGCCAAACTCGTCCGTCTGTGTAGGATGACGATGGAAAATTCACACTGTTCCGTCAAGGTCGGCAAAGTCCTCACCGACCCCTTTGATGTCAAAAAAAGATTTAGACAAGGCGACGCGCTGTCATGCGACTTCTTTAACATCATACTTGAGAGAATTGTACAGAACTCTCGCGCCAACACCAGACTTACAATCTTTCAAAAGTCCGTTCAACTACTCGCATACGCAGACGACATTGACATAATCGGTAGAACAAAGCGTGATGTCAGTGAAGCCTTCGTGAGTATTGGGACGGAAGCGGCGAAAATGGGTTTAGCTGTCAACGAGGGAAAAACTAAGTATATGCTGTCATCAAGAAAAGACAACACCGACGTCTTGGACAAAACATCACCATCGACAGCTATAACTTTAAGGTAGTAAGGGACTTTGTCTACCTGGGTTCCGATATCAATTCAGATAATGACACCAGCGCTGAAATCAAACGAAGGATAACTCTTACCAATCGCTGTTTCTTTGGGCTAAGAAGGCGATTTAGTAGCAAAGCACTCTCTCGAGCAACTAAAGTTGCCATGTAGAAGACCCTCATCATCCCAGTCCTGCTTTACGGTGCAGAAGCATGGACCCTGTCAAAGGCGGATGAAAACACCTAAGGCTGCTTCGAGAGGAAAATTCTTCGGACGATTTACGGTCCCGTCTGGATAGACGGAGAGTGGAGGAGGAGATATAACATCGAACTGTACGGGCTGTACAGCGAAACCGACCTAGCCAAAAGTGTCAAAACACAACGTCTACGATGGCTGGGTCATTTAGAGCGGATGGACACTAACGCCCCAGCCCGGAACATCTTCGAATCCACACCGCAGGGACGGCGCGGTAGAGGAGCACCGAGACTCAGGTGGCGCACGCAAGTGAAAGGGGACCTCAGCCAACTTCGCGTGCGAAACTGGAGACGGCTAGCTAGAGACAGAGCTGGCTGGCGAAGCTTGCTGGCTGAGGCCCAGGTCCACCCCAGACTGTAGCGCCACCTGAAGTAAGTAAGTAAGTAATTAACAGTTAGTCTATCAAGGGGTTTTGACTATCCTTAAGATGCCTAGCACATCGCGGGTGAAAAGAATTTGAGGATAGAAAATATAGAAGTACGGAATATGAAAACACTGCACAGAAACGCCAACCCTTACCCAGTAACGGGTACGCCTTTACAAAGAAAAGCTTTGTTAACCTTATAGACTATTCATTAGAAACATCTGTCAAACATCCAATTGTTGTCTATGTCTATTCTAATTGCATGTTGGAAAAAAAGGTGTTTAACATTCGGCCAAGCCTAACCAGGATAACAGAAGCTGGCCAGGAAGCCGCGCTTTAAGAGACAGCCCCCGATGGATATTTCATTTTAATGACGCTTTTGGTCTCCCTCGGATATTTTGATATTTTAAACATATTTTGCACAGACAAAATGTAAAAGTTTGTCAAATCATCTCACGGCCTCGCCCACGATTGAACTTAAGACAACCTCTCATTTGCATTTGGTCAAAGGAGCTTTTAACCAAGTTAGACAAGGTGTTGGGGAGAAACCTTTGACTGGACAAAAATTGGCTACAGCTGGGTAGTCAATAACTGTGAAAATGACTGCCTTAGCATAGACTTTCATAATAGCGTGGCGACAAAACCCAATGTTTAACGAGGATTTTGACCAAAAGCCGTACTCAAATCTTCCAAGATTTTAGAAAAATATTTAAAAAAAAACATTCTTACTATATTATGTCTGTTATTATTATATATATATTCTGTTAAGTAGGTAGGTTAAGCTTGTGTGAAACTTACTCAATAAAATATAGTTCACCGCGTTCTGTGTAAGCAGTTTCCCACTTTGATGGTAATGGACCCAATCCGTCATCGTCCTCATTCTCTCGTGTGTCGCGTGATGCTGCCCCATTACAAAAGTTGTGAATTGCATTCTCTGAAATGAAAAGAATGGGATTTAAGTATTCAGTCGAAAAGATAACAATTGTGCAGAAAAATAATGACTGTGGAATTTTTTTTATCTTCTTCTATTCCTATAACTATACACTCTTTATAGAGAAGATTAAATACACAGGTAATCTGAAGAAAAAGTCTAAAAATAAATTCAATTTCTTAACCCATTTATGGTTTTAACGTCAGATTGTACAGGTAACATGATGATGTGCATGTTTATACCTAAACATGTTACACATGGATGTGCTCATTAGTCAGATGTTCTGCAGCAAACAGAAATCGAAGTGCACAGGCACTGGTTCGGCCCATTTCCCTTTTGGATTTTAATCAGAAACTGGGTTCCATTCGATGAATGAGGGAGGTCGATAGTGTCATAAGAAAATAAGGGAAATCGCGATAATAATTACGATGAGGTTCTTATTAAAGGAAATGGAAATTGCAGCATACTCTGCAGATGAATTAAGAAGCGTAATGTGAGGAATCACTCACATGATATTATGAAGACTCAGAGTGACAAGGAAATAAAAAAAAGAATCCTTAGATGCGATTAGATCGAGCATAAGGCCATAGACCAAAATTTTGCTGAATAAATTAAATCTTTTGTCCAGTCCACAACTAACTAACGATGTAGTAGGTGATTTCTAATGCAAAACAAATACATGACGTATTGCTTATTATGTCCTGTCAAAGCTTAGATTGAATTCTAATTGCTCTCGTCTTTGGTATACTAATGAAATGCGAACGTTGCGAAGGAAACAAAAAAAAAACCCTTAAAAAATTATGTTTTCAAAAAGATCATTATGATCTCAACTCCAGTTTATTGATTGGACGTGTGTTTCGCTCAATGATCTTGGCCTGTGATGCTCATCGGTAGGTGTACCCAAGACCGTTCACCCAGGCATACATTTTTCGACAATTAACGAGCATTTACTTATTATTTACTTTGCCAAAAGACTTCCTTGACTTTGGAGAGGTAAGGCTTCATTGTGAGCGCATACGCAGGCGATGTAGCAATCCTGATTCTAGGTAAACTCCCATCAATCCTCAGCGACCGACTCAGCTACGCACTCCGCATTGTTGGAAAATGGGTTGAGGGTCGAGGACTGGGAATAAACCCCTCTAAGACGGAAGTTGTGTTGTTTACCAGGAAAAGGGTAGTTCCACCCTTCAGTAACCCTAGAATGGGGGTAGTGGAGTTATCGTTAGTCTTGCCGTTGAGTCTTACCGTTATCCAAATCGCTAAGATACCTGGGCGTCATATTAGACTCCAAACTCAGCTGGAGGGATAATATAGAAGATCGTGTCAAGCGGGCATACGTGGCATTATACGCCTGCCGCAGAACGTTCGGAAGCATGTGGGGACTGCAACCAAACATGGTACACTGGATGTATATAGCGGTTGTAAGACCTATCTTAACTGACGGTGCAGTTGTATGATGGAAGGCTACGGAAAGAAAGTGTCATCTTTCTAACCTCACCAAAGTTCAAAGGGCAGCCTGCATGGGTATAACAGGGTCCCTAAGGACCACACCCACCGCGGCACTGGAGGTACTACTCAACCTCACCCCCTAAAACAGCTGTTCGCCTAAGGGAATCCGGACTGTGGTCCTCAAGATCTTATGGACACGCCTCTGTGGAAACTCAATGGGCTCAATCCACAGATACCCCAGTCACGAATTACCTCCCTTTGACATATGCCTTCAACAGGAGATTCGCTACCAGAATACCTGAAAGCGGTAAATGGGAAGATAAGACCATTACAGGAGATGACGAGATCGCCGTATATACTGACGGTTCTAAGATGGACGTCGGAACCGGTGCGGGCATCTTCTGTGGAGCTCTGGGACTATATAAATCTTTTCGGATTAATGACGACTGCAGCGTTTTTCAGGCGGAGCTGGCAGCCATAACCCAAGCTGCCTCCGAGCTCAAGAAACACAGCCCCGCAAACAAGACCATCACCATATACTCTGATAACCAAGCGGCAATTAAGGCCTTGGAATCAGACGTAGTGAAGTCAAGGGCTGTGAAACTATGCAGGGAAATTCTGGACGAGTTATCACTTGGCAACACTGTAACTGTGTGTTGGGTGCCAGGTCACACCGATATATCGGGAAACGAAGAAGCGGACAAGCTTGCGAGATATGGGTCTGGCATGAATGCATCTCTAGCCCTCAAATCTATAAGAGTCGTGCTGAGTTCGATTGCACGTAGGATAGAAACTGAATCCTTGAGTAGAACCAACCTACGTTGGACAGAACTTGATACGTGCAGACACACAAGGGTCTATGGCCAGCGGTAAGCAAAAAGAGATCACTATTTTTGATCGGACTAGACCGCAGGAATATCCGAGTACTCACGGGAATCCCCACGGGGCACTGCGCTATGGGTCTACACGCTGAGCGGCTAGGCATACCGCATAACGGTTACTGCAGAAGCTGCAGGGACGTTGAAGAAATTGCTTTGCGAATGCCCAGCCCTAAACAGCATCAGGCGTAATACCCTCAGCAGTTACTTCTTCAACGAGCTCGAAGATCTAAATAATGTAGATCTAAAGGACCTCCTGAGATTTGTATACAAAACCGGATGGGTCCAAGAGGGCGGAACTGTGAGCTTCTAACAGCGGTCTTTTTCTGTTTTCGTTCCAGGTATTAAGAAGGTTCCCAATGGACACAATGGACCCAACTGCTGGTCTAAGTGAAGCCGTGACTATTGTCAAAAGGGCATCCATCAACCTAACCTAACCTAACCTAACCTTGCCAAAAGACAGCGCGAATTATAAGAACTCAACACGGATGTTGAATTCGAACATATAATCCATGAATGTATTTTATTGTCGTTACCAGTACACTAAGGAAAAAACATCCCATTAAACGACCAATGTGACGACTATTGTTTCAATACTTCATTTTATTTCCACCCTGCATTTGGAAAACAAAATCATTTATGCAAAAGATATTATCCACCTCCTTGGAGCCAATCTTAACTCTAATATAACTTGCCACCAACACTTATATAATATTGCTAAATCTGCTTCGTCAAAATTAAGCTATTTGTTTAAAGCAAAACGATTCTTTTTCCCTCCTCAGTTACCAACTTCTACTTTACAAAGCCCAAATAAGACCGGCATTGGAATACTGCTCTCATATGTGGAGCTCTGCTCCTGAACATTCTCTCCGCCTTCTTGATTCATTGAATTCAGAAAAGAGACATTCTTCTAATCGATAATCCTGAGTTAAGAACCGTAGGCGTATAACTTTTGAGGTTTTGGCGGCTATTAATCGACATTGTTAAAGTTTTTAGGATATACCGCGTTTAACTAAAATTGAGATCTTAAGCGTACTCACCCCGAACGTTTCGCTCAAGCTTCATTGAGTTCCTTATGGGCGATAACACTACGCAGGTTGTAGCGGTGCGTTGGTGGTGAAATGCTCTATTTTTGCTGCAGTTGGGAGCAAGCAGTATTCACAATATCGCTTGGTGGTGGAAGCCTATTTGGGATTGACCGTGTAACGCTTATTATGGGATCCCAAGTTCGAGAAAGTTTAAAATTTAATTAAATTAAAACCACTCTATTAAAATTTTGGTGGCGCTTTATTTCAATAGCCTCTCGAACTAGGCGGGGGATATAACGAGGCTCGCGAGGTAAGAACTTTAGCCTCACCAAAGCGTATCCAATGGTGTTCGTTTGGATTATCTAAGATGTGCTCGCATATAGCCGATTGTTCCCGCTGACGTTTGCTGACAGCACTGATGTGCTCCCTCAAGCGGGTGGCGATGCTTCGTCTCGTTTGCGACCCACAGCTACAAGGGACTGAATATACGCCAGGTGTTTGGAGTGGGAAGCGATCTTTGGGCGACTAGAACCCCGTATCGCTTAAGGATTTTACCCACTCTGTCGGTGAAGCCTTTCATATATTGCAAAAATGCTTTTTTGTCCATATCTTTTCCGTCCATTTCCCGGGGCAAATTCGCCTTCCATGCTCTTGGTTTTTTCGAATATCCAATCGATTCGAAATTCGAATGAGGACATTGTCGACAAAAATCAATTCAGCGGCAAGGTATTCGCTGTCAGATGTTCTGTGGACACGCTGTAGTAATGTTGAGACAACGGCTCTCATATTTGCCGGATGGTGGTGCGAAGTAGCATGTAGGTATCTGTTCGTGTGTGTGCTCTTTCGGTAAACGGTGTGTCCTAATGTGCCGTCCTGCTTCCGCTTTAACCTCACGTCCAAGGCAGTTTCCCGTCGACCACGCTCAATGAAACTTGAGCGAAACATTCGGGGTGAGTACGCTTAAGATCTAACTTTTAATTCAACGCGGTATATCCTAAAAACTTTAACAAACCGTAGACGTGTTGTGGATTTCTGTGTCTCTATTATAAATATCATACTGGCAAATGCTCTGAAGATTTAAGATATTTAATTCCTGTGCGAAGAAGCGGGCGAAGCCAAAAACGAGGCAAGGAAACAGATGTTAGGGTCCAATACGGCGGAAAATAGGAGGGAATTCCACGAAAAAAGAAGGAAAACAAATAAGATATGGAAAAAGAAGAAGAAGGAAGCAATAAATAGCGAAAAAAATAGCGGATGAACACCGACTTTGCTAACCATGACGCGAGAAGCTTCTTTAGCAGCATCAAGAAACAATCCAAAGGTTTTCAGCCAAGAGTATAACTATGTGGAAAGACCGTAATGGAGAAACGATTGTCGAAAAGGAGCTCATTATTGGAAGGTGGCAGGATTATTTAAAAGAGCTTTACAATGTCAACTTAGAGCGAGATAGAGCGATAGACCACAGCGAAGTAAATGCTACGTCAGCAGATACATCTGCAGAAGTACCACGCCTAGAAGAATTAATAGAAGGCATTACGCAAATGAAGGACTATAAAGCCCTAGGAGAAGATGGTATAACGGGGGAACTGATCAAGCATTGTGGAGAAGCAGCAACAAAGGAAATTCATGTACTAATTAAACGCGTTTGGGCTCAGGAAATTCTTCCAAAGCCTTGACTTACAGGTGTTATTGTACATTTGCACAAAAAAGGCAACAAACTTAATTGCGAGAATTGCAGAGGAATTACTCTGCTTCGCGTTTGTAACAAAATATTTGCGTATATTCTCAACAAAAGACTTCGTGAGGCAGCAGAAAGTATTTTGGGAGAGTATCAAGGTGGCTTCAGAGCAAACAGGTCTACACCACAACTGATCAAGCGTTTTTGCTAAAGCAAAACCTAGAGAAATGCTACGAATTTAACGCACTCGCACACATTCTTTTTGTAGACTTTAAACAAGCTTTTGATAGTATAATAAGGAAAAAAATCAGCGAAGCACTTCAAGCCCTTGGAATCTGCCCCAAAATTAAGGCTGGTCATGGCGACGCTGAAGGGTACGCGCGGAAGAGTGCTTGTGCAAAACTAGCATTTGGCGGAGTTGAGCATTTCAAATACTTAGGTATAGTCATTAGCAGCAGCTACGAAACCTGAGAGTGTTAAGAGCGAATCATGGCTGCAAACAGATGCTTCTATGGACATGCCCTGATCGTGGGGCATGCCCCTAGCGAAGCTAGGAGTATATAAGGCAACAATTAGACCCGTGCCATGCTATGGGCGGAAACATAGACTCTATTATCGACAGAATAGCGCCAACTTAGAGTCTTTGAAAGGAAAATACTGCATAAGATCTACGGACCAATACACATGACAGACGTCCGAAGACAGACCTCAGAAAGCCATTCTCAACTACACACAGGGCAACACTAGAGCGACTGGGAGACCACGCTTAAGATGGCTTGATGACGTTATTGCTGACGTCAGGAAGCTAGGAATCAGGAACTGATGATTATGATAATGATAAATTCCTGAAAACTTCTTATTAAAACTCTTATTTAGTTCGTTTGAGCGTTAAGGAATGGAAGCTCATCAGTTCCATATTCACCTCGAAACACCTCGCACTACACTGTTTCAAAACTCTCTCTTCTATAAAAACAAGTACACTACGACAGTTATAATCTGCAAACTTTTAAAAATAAAGTTAATAACTAAATATCTCCTTACATCTCGGGGCACTGGTTCAATGATTTAGGTTCGCCTTTCCTGAATTAAACAAAAAAATTAAAAAATTAGCATCCACACTTCAGCATGTCAAGGACTTGGACGTTTTCCTGCAAACGAATAACATCAAGAGGAAGACAGAGAGTACTGACATCATTGAAACTTAGGACTATGGAACTTAAGTAAGGATCAGATGTTAAGCAAAAAACATAAACGAAAAAGAAAATTTATCGTTGGATATAGGAGTCTAGAGCCAGATTTAAAAACCATTAAGAACCAATCGGGTAAACGGTTCGAAGGAAAGTTTCTAATCGACTTTCCCTTCCAAGTGTAGGCTTTTCGCAAGATAACCTGTTAAAAAGCTTTAGAAAAATCAAACGCAAACCCTATTTTCGTTGTTAAAGGTATTGGTCGCAGGAACTCTTACATGTCTCCTGAATGTGAGGTGACTATAACTTTGTGGCTTTGGGCCATAAATGCCTTGTGAGGTTTAAAAATACCAAAAGAATCCGGCAATAATTGACACCGAGTTGTTAACATTTTCGTCAACAATCGTATGAGCTGCGTGATAAGGTTCTAAATATACAACCTGCACCGAAACAAAAAATAAAGGTTCCTTTTCGGAAACTTTTGAAAACAAATTAAAAAGGAGGTACCCGTTTTTTTTTTTTTGACATTCTTTTTTTTTAAAGAAGTACTTAGAACGTCAAAACGTTTTTAAATTAAATGGTCAACATTTGACGAAGTTCTTAGCTTGCTTTTAACTCCTGCCCCTCAAGTTCCATAGTCGTTATCTATACAGTATGGGTGTATCTTAAGGGAACGATTTAGCTACCACTTGTCCCATTTATCGTTTCTTATTTCCGTGTCCATACAGTGATGTATACATTACAAAGACACCGCATGCCCGGCGCACAACTTATAATAAATGGACCAAACTCCATCCACTAGATAAGTTTTCTGTGTGGGGCGATAAAACTAAATTTAGGTGATGTGCTGTTTAGCTCTGCTTCAGTGAGCACAAAACCCATAATACATAAGGCTATGTACACATAACAGCTCTATAGCTTTGTACAAACATTGAAAATGAAAAACAAAACCTGCCGAGCTGATAATAATCTGAAAGTATCCCAGCAGCTACCTCTGTGCACATTATATGGAGTAGACTAAGGTAAACAAACCAACTTAGATTGTAGGCACACACACCCTAATGGACACCATTGACTCCCGTATGCAAGCTTATTTATAGCATCTAAAGACTGCATATTGCAACTCCCACCGAGTGATGAATGCAACTTACTACAGGCAGGAAGCAATATGTGTTTAAGGACATTTTTATTTATTTTCCAGAATGGAAGCCGCTTTTGACAGTTTGTACTATGGACGAGCTTTTGGTTGAAAAATGGTTTTGCTCCCCTTAAAGACGCTACAAGTTCGAGCCAATAAAGCACAGGATATCCACAGGAGTTTCTAAGATACAGTAAGATTCCTGAGCTCATTTTTACATTTAACCGAAGCATTCAATTTGAGAAGTTAGAAGTCAGATTGTCTGTGGTCTTAACTTTTTGGTCTGCTGCTGCCCCATTTTGAACCATATGTATCAGGTCACGACCAAAAGCGCGAAATTTCATGATTTAATTTCACAGGGGTTTTATCCAGATGCTCTTTCGTTGGGAAGATAAAGGTATATTATCCGGGCCCAGCTCAGACAGTACCAAGCTAGGCTTTCTCCTTGACTCAAGTCTAGTCAAGTAGCTTGCGCGGTCAGATTATAAATGACCCCGATTGACTTCACAAATATCAATTTTCCAGGTGCCTCCAAAAAATTTAATAAAAAAGGTCCTAAGCAATAAAAATCAAGGAACATTTATCAAGATTTGTTTATCAATCCAGAGGAACTAAGCAGACTTTATCGCATGTGTCTTCCAGAAATTTATTGTATCGCCTCCTGTTAATAATTTATTAAACTCTTTTAAACTAATTCATTAAACTCACCTTTGGTTCCCTTGTGGTAAGAATTGTTTGTCGCCGTTGTCGATTGATGGCTGTTTATCGATGACGCTCCACCCAACGATGTCACATCCTCCCTAGAGTTCATTAGAGCACCTGAAGCGGTAGCCTTCTTTATAGAACCATTCACGCTAGCAATGGACGATGTCTCTGACTTATTAGACATGGTCCCGGCCACTGATGTAGATCTAGATGATACCCCCATCATTGTCGTCATTCCATTGTTGTTGTTGCTGTTGTTGTTGTTATTATTACTACTCGCAAAACAGTTGCTATTATTATTCATATTTTTATCGCCGTTGTTACAATTTCCGTTCATGGATGCACTGGGATCCATGCCCAGATAGTGATGATGGTAGTCCGGCGTAGCTAGACCACCTGTTGAACAAACAGGTACACAAGTAGCGGCAGTTAATGTACCACCGGATGATGAAGATGTTACTGGTTGCGGTGGCTGATGATGGGGTGGCGGCAACAGAGGAGGCAAAGGTTGCTGCTGGGACGAGGCCATCGCCGCATGCGAAGACGATGGCGGCAGTGCAGTTGAGAATGCTGATGTAGCTGATGATGGCGCAGAGGTTGATGTGTTTCTGTCAACAATGAGTTTTCCTGCCACCATTGCTGCACTTGTGTGTGTCTTGCTGTTTTTGCCTTCATTTTCAATTGCCATCTTTTCAGGTTTAGCCTCTGTTTTCAGTGTTTCTCACTGGGACTGTAATTGCTATGAGAGAGGCAGCAGCGTTCAACTGAATCTGAATTGTTAATTCGAAGTTTCTGAAACTAGACTATGGCGCTCAAGAGTTTTTTTATGTGAATAGCAATTTGAACGGACGTTTTAGTGCCTTAATACTTTAAACTCAGAAGTATTTAAGAATAGTCTTTTGGCTTCGGATATGCAAACAGCTTTATGTTTCGTTACGGACATTTTGAGCAATTATTATCAGTTGTTAGAAGAGGTTTGACGTTTTTCGTGAGATGAAAGACTCCGAAAGCCTGAAAAGGAACGAAAGAAAATTATTAAATGTTGAGTTTTTACTTAATAGAGGAAAGGTAGAAGCCAGCTTTCTTAAATTTAATAGTAAACCCACTCAAAAAATGTACTAACATCAAGAGGAAGACAGAGAGTACTGACATCATTGAAACTTAGGACTATGGAACTTAAGTAAGGATCAGATGTTAAGCAAAAAACATAAACGAAAAAGAAAATTTATCGTTTGATATAGGAGTCTAGAGCCAGATTTAAAAACCATTAAGAACCAATCGGGTAAACGGTTCGAAGGAAAGTTTCTAATCGACTATCCCTTCCAAGTGTAGGCTTTTCGCAAGATAACCTGTTAAAAAGCTTTAGAAAAATCAAACGCAAACCCTGTTTTCGTTGTTAAAGGTATTGGTCGCTGGAACTCTCACATGTCTCCTGAATGTGAGGTGACTGTAACTTTGTGGCTTTGGGCTCTTGTGAGGTTCAAAAATACCAAAAGAATCCGGCAATAATTGACACCGAGTTGTTAAAATTTTCGTCAACAATCGTATAAGCTGCGTGATAAGGTTATAAATATACAACCTGCACCGAAACAAAAAAAAAGCTTCCTTTTCGGGAACTTTTGAAAACAAATTCAAAAGGAGGTACCCGTTTTTTTTTTGACATTCTTTTTTTTAAAGAAGTACTTAGAACGTCAAAACGTTTTTAAATTAAATGGTCAACATTTGACGAAGTTTTTAGCTTGCTTTTAACTCCTGCCCCTCAAGTTCCATAGTCGTTATCTATACAGTATGGGTGTATCTTAAGAGAACGATTTTTTAGTGCCTTAATACTTTAAACTCAGAAGTATTTAAGAATAGTCTTTTGGCTTCGGATATGCAAACAGCTTTATGTTTCGTTACGGACATTTTGAGCAATTATTATCAGTTGTTAGAAGAGGTTTGACGTTTTTCGTGAGATGAAAGACTCCGAAAGCCTGAAAAGGAACGAAAGAAAATTATTAAATGTTGAGTTTTTACTTAATAGAGGAAAGGTAGAAGCCAGCTTTCTTAAATTTAATAGTAAACCCACTCAAAAAATGTACTAAAAGTAGAATTTCGTTTAAAGGAAATTATAATATACTCGACAGTTGATGGTATCGATTACGGGATAGTCGTTATGGTGCATGGTTATGTAGTTTTAGTGCAGGGTTTGTATCATAGTGAAATAATCACCGTATATTCCTAAGGCCGTACAGAAATATGATCCAGCGTGTATTGATTAAGTCATGTCAATCTTCGTTAAGATCTTTAAATTTGAGCTAAAAAGCTGAAACTTGGGGCACGGCTTGGCTCAAATTGACTTCAATGTAGGACTACCTCAAATTTACATTGATTGAGATTACTAAATTGAAATAAAAATGAAAGAACAAGTGAAACAGGGTCATTCATTTTTCAGTTCCGAAAGTAAAGCTTAATAAAAACACACATAACGGTACATATTTGATAAAAATTTTATTATATTATACCGTTTGAACTTTGCCATTAAGTGTAAAAAATAATATAAAATCAAATGGCCACCTCGGGCAGATTCACAGCATGCGATTCCTGTGAGGTAATTTTTAACCACTTTTTCGAACATTTCAGGCGTCATCTCAGCCATAACTTGAGTAATGTTGGTTTTTCATGCGTATAGACTTCGAGGATTATTCGCGTAAATACGGTCTTTTGCGAAGCCAAACAGAAGAAAATCTAACGATGTCAATCGCATGAACTTTTTACGAAGTCCTATACAGCCAGGATCAAATATTGGTAGCCAGTGGCAACATTGCCAAAATGCCATCAGAGATGCCGCCTCTGAAGTGTTGGGTTTCACACGGCCACCACAACGAATCCCCTGGTTTGACGATGAGTGCCCGCAAGCACATGCAGATAAACAGGAAGCATACAAAGCGGCTCTGCACAGAAAGACTAGAGATGCTCGCGAGCTCTATGAGCAAAGGAGGAGAGAGGAACACCGGCTTCTCCGAAGGAAAAAGGGAGAGCACGAGAAGCTCGCGGTCGAAGAGATAGAGAGATGTTACAACAGAAATGAGGTTAGAAAATTTAAGCAGAGCATCAAAAGGTCCTGCCAAGGGTATAAAGTTCGAATTGAAGCCTGTAAAGACCATCAAGGAAACAGTGGTGTAGAATCGCAGTCGGTGCTGAGGATTTGGAAAGACCGCTTCTGTAGATTATATAGTTAACGGCGAAGACGAACGAAATGTCGCTGTCAGGCAGAACGAACCATTCAACCCGGGCGAAGACGTTACCGATGAAGCATACGAACAATACCGCCCACCCGACCTGGAGGAGGTGAAAGTAACTGTGTCTAAGCTAAAGTGCACCAAAGCAGCCGGAGCAGACGGCCTAGCTGCCGAACTTTTTAAATCCGAGAGAGAATTGTTTAGAACTCCCGCGCCAACACCAGAGGCACAATCTTTCAAAATCCGTTCAACTACTCGCATACGCAGACGACATTGACAAGTGATGTTTCACTTCACTGACAACAAGTGATGTCAGTGAAGCCTTCGTGATTATTGGACGGAAGCGGCGATCAACGTGGGCAAAACCAAGCATATGCTATCATCAAGAAAAGACACCCAACACCGACGCGTTTTGGACTTTTGGATGGACTGCAGATGAAAACACTTTAGGCTGCTTCGAGAGGAAAATTCTTCGGACGATTTACGGTCCCTTCTGCATAGACGGAGGGTGGAGGAGGAAATATAACATTGAACTTTACGGGCATTACAACGACACCGACCTAGCCAGAAAAGTCAAAATACAACGTCTACGATGGCTGGGCCATCTAGAGCGGATGGACATCAACGCTCCGGCCCAGAAAATCTTCGAATCCACCATCCAGGGACGGCGCAGTAGAGGAGCACCGTGACTCAGGTGGCGCACGCAAGTGGAAGGGGACCTCAGCCAACTTTGCGTGCTAAACTGGAGACGGCTAGCTAGAGACAGATCTGGCTGGCGAAGCTTGTTGGCTGAGGCCCACCTTAAAGACTTGTTGTGTGTCTTGTCATGATCTTCAATCGTCAACCAAAGAACAACGATTATCGTTCGTCCATATCGTGAACGCCGGGAAATCGATGAATTCGAATTGCTGCTGCAAGTTTTGCAATTTTTTCGACTGAGCGTGCATAACGATGATGCACCGGCCTTACAACATCAGTAACGCCTCTTAAAATTTCTTCAGAATTTTACCGAGAGCTTAGGTAGCCGGTCGAGTTTGGCGACCATAATTATAGCGTAGTGAGGCAAAATTGGCTACACTTGAATCACCACCTTTGCAGTAAGTTTAAATAAAATTAACGCGTTGTTCGATAGCAAAGCGATTCAAAATCGTAAATGGCAAACATGCAACTAATACTTAGACTCTTCAAATGACAGCCGAGTTTGACAGGTTTCAAACTCCAGCTCAACTAACTTCAAACCTCGAAGTGAATGACCTATTATTAAAGATATTATTCTCCGATAAGTTGATTGCATTGAACTCGGTACACTTTTAAGGAAAAAACGTGAAAATTCATGCTGTTTTTTTAAGCATGAATTTTTCCTAACTATTAACGCATTTTCTCATGATTCAAAAAAAATTAGGATTCAAAATTAGGATAGCTCCCAGGAGATAGAGATTACAACTCTGCAGCCAGGTACATTGACGATCGGAATCGGGACACTAGCCGCTACCACTGAGACGAAAATTCAGTGTGAGAAGGAATTTATGCCCCTCTCGAAGGGCACGCTATACGTCTGGACTGCAATGGATCTGCAATGAATTTGAGCTGAAATTTAAGAAAAAGCAACATTCGCAGAGGGACATCTTAAGCGAACATTGACTGTTCCCGGTGTGGAGCTGGAAACTCAGGGGAAAGGGACTCAATTTAATTAATTTAATGATTAATTTATAAAAGACTAAATAAAATGGAACACAGCATGTTGGTTGCGTAAATCGTTGAACTAGAAGCGAACTTTTTTTCTTACAAAAATAACTTGGAGAAAAATCCATGGCGCAGGTACCCGTTTAAAAGAATCGTGCATTAAATGCTAAGTGCAGGCTTACACAATTGCGACCAGAGAAGAGAAGTTCTTTTTTATTTTACCGTACTTTTTCTTCGTTCATGATAATAATGACATAATAGGCAGGATTGCTAAGTCCACAAGAGGACACTGAAGATAATCCTACCGAAGACGAGATTGTGTCAGTAATAAATGCTTAAAGCTGGCAAATTTACTGGAGTGAATGAAATCCTGCAAGAAAACATAGGCTCAAGGCTATGAGTAAAGAAGGAGTGAAATTGTTAACACAAGTGTGATTAAGGTTGCCTGAAAGAACAACGAGATACTTACCTACCGACTGACAAAAAGGAGTTGTCGTAAGTAGTAGCCATTTTCAAAAAGAGCACAAAAGCGATTGCTTAACTTACTATTCTGGGGTGTCTATCTGAATACATCCGGAAAAAGTTTTTGCGACATTGAAGCGCTGTCTTGGCTAGGATTTTTTTCAGCTAGGACATAACTTTAAGGATTAGCTATATGTAGTCTTTTAGATATGGTATCTATATCATATATTTAGATATGATATCGCTAGATATGGTTGTGAACGTTTGATTTCCATTGAAATTGAAACATATAGGAAAGTATAGAAATCCCAGGCGTTTGCTACGAAAGATTGAAAGAGCCATAAATACTGAGTTATCCTTTAGGTTGGCCAAGCTATAGCTCTGGGAGTAATATGAAAAAAACGACACGTTAAAAAAAAACTGGTAAATGAACTGTCTTTACGTATGAGAAAACTTTAACCATCGTTTTTCAACAAAAAAAAAGCAAATTATGTATAACTAGGGATGCTGTTTTCCGAAAACGTCATCATCATCATCATCATTTTCGAATGCCGCTTATCCTTTAAAATGGTCGCGATCCTCCGCCACCAACTCAAGAGACTCCAGCGCAATCCCCAGGCGGGACTCAGAGAGGTTCTTTACCTGATCCCACCACCTGTTTCTTGGCCTACCAGGGGGGCGACGCACTCGCATCTCGGCTAGCATGACCTGTCTAGGAAGTCTGTCAGGGGGCATGCGAACAACGTGTCCAAACCATCGAAGAATCGATCGCTCCACTCGGAGAAATAGCTGCTCAACATTAAGATTCCCACAAATACTGACGTTTCTCACTCTACACCTTAGAGTAACAGCAGCAACCAACGCACCTCAGGAATCTCATTTCGGCAGCTTGTACCCGCGATCTAATTCTTTCGGTCATTACCCAAATTTCATGACCATAGATGAGGGTCGGAACGAACACTGAATTAAAAACTGAGATCTTTGCTTTCACTCCAAGCTCAGCTTTCCTGATGACCGGCCGGCGCAGTTCCTTTACTATTTCTCCAGCTTGGCCAATTCTACAGGACACTCCTCCCATCTTTCGTGAAAAAAAAAACCCTGAGATACTTAAACTTCTCCACCTGTTTTTTGGAACTCCATTTATGTGCAGGGTACACTGCACAGGAATTCGGGAAACAACCATCACTTCCAAATTGTTTACGTTTACTTTCATCCCAGCATCACCACAGACGGCTGCAAACCTATCCAGTGCTCGTTGAAGTTTCTCTTTGGATGATGCAAGGATGGCCAAATCATCTGCGAAAAGCAGATGGCTCATCCTGATGCCAGCCAATTCGAAACATTGCTCGCCAAGACTGCGCTTCACCATCCAGTCCATATATGCAATGAAAAGGAGCGGCGACAGAACACAGCCCTGGCGAAGTCCAACGCGCAAATCAAAAGGACGGGATTTGACGCCGGCCCACTCAGCGCATAGTCCTGCAAAACTCTCCACAGTGTATCCCGAGTGACTCGTTTGTAAGCCTTTTCCAGATCTACAAAACACGCATAGACCGGTTTGGTATATTCCCATGCCTTCTCAAGAATAACCTTCAGAGTAGGAGCTGGTCGATTGTGCCTCTGCCAGGCCGAAAGCTACACTGTTCTTCCCGTAACAAAGGTTTGATTACAGCTCTGGAACGCGTTTCCAACACCTTCACGAATACTTTTCTTGGAAGACTTAAGAGAGATATGCCCCTATAGTTGGCGCAATCTCTCCTGGACACTATAACTCCTGTTTGCCAAACGCTAGGTGCCTTCCCGCTATCCCAGGCCACCTTAATGACACGTGTTAGCCATTTAACACCCTCTTCACCCGTTGCCTTGAGCATTTCTGGCCGGATTTCATCAACTCCAGCAGACTAGCCAACTTTTAGCGATTTAGTCACTTCAGTGATCTCGTCTACTGTGGGACTATTCTCCGAAAGTGGAACGGAATAAAGTGCTCCGGAATAGAAACTCCGAAAAGTGCTCTCCCCATCTGCGCAAGACATCGCTCTCATTTGAAAGAAGTATACCGTCTTTGGATTTAACCCCTTGAATGATATTTAACTTCCTTCCTCTGAGCCGGCGAATGGTCTGCCAAAATATCTTGTTTGCAGATCTGTAATCGTGCTCTAACTTCTCGCGGAACTTTTTCCACGACTGTTCCTTGGCTGTTCTGACTGCCAGATTGGAAGTCCTTCGCGCCTCATTGTACCGGGCTCGAGAAGTTGAGTTTTTGGATCCACGCAATGCAGGTTCTCTTCTTCCCTCTGATGGCTTCTTGAACTCCAGGCGTTTTAAAGCAAGCAGTTCTTCACCAGCCGCTACCCCAAGCCGCTTCACTCCACAAACATTTCTTGCAGAGGCAATGACTGCCAATAAAAACAGCTGCCATTCCTCCTCTACATTCAAAAGGTCAGTTGGAATTTGTTCACGTTGGAACATTGATACCTAATTCGTCGGTTGAAAAAGGGTTTTTGTTCCTTACGCTGCACCACATATGCAGCAAAAAAAGGGTTGTGCTTTGCTAAAACTAAACCCGAACTAGTGGGATGGTTAAAATCCGCCTAGGTGGAAGTCTTAGTTGTTAAATTTCAGAGTCTATTAACTTTAATTCTGTTAAGAAGTTGTCAGTTAAGAATCTTCTTTCTTAAAAAAGGGGCGTGGCATCAACCTCTTTTCAATAACATAATTTTTTTATCATATTTTTTATCAGATGTGGATACACGTGTTGCTCGCAGTTTCATATTAAAAAAATGTTTTTTTACTTAAAAATGCCCCCAAAAGGTAGGCGTGGCAAACATTTATTCATTTGAGTTGATTGCTTACGCACATATCTAAGCATTTTATAATGAAAGTTTTTTGGATTTAAAGCAAATATATGAAATAAGAACTGTTTATTAGAATGCACGCCTACAAGGGGCGGTTTTCGCTTTTTTTTAAATGCCAATCACAATACACTTAAGCGAGGATATCGCATACCACATTTCAGCTTTCTACGACAACTTTGATTTTTCATGCTAATAAGTAAAGTGGGCGTGTCAGTGGGCGTGGGCAGATTTCAAAAAATTTGACACTTGTACAGCTTCGGGACCTTGAAAGTACAGATATCAAGTTTCAAATTCCTAGCTCAAAACTTAAGGCCTAAAAACAACCGACAGATGGACGGACGGACACAGCTCATTCGACTTACAACTCGGTCTCGATAATATGCCCTTAAGGTCTTGGGGGTCTACGGTGATTATTTCTCTATGTTACAAACTATGAATCAAACTTAAAATACCTCCTTTCCTATGGGATGGGGTATAATCAGGAGCTGAAAGTAATCATCAGACTAGTCATTGCATTTTTTTTTTTAATTATTTACTCGCGAATTAAGGGATGAGCTACCCTTTAAGGGCCGATTTTTCAGTGCCGAGTTAAGCTCAGCTTAAACCAAGATCTGTTAATCCCGTAACAAAACGAATCTGGAGAACCCAGCGAGCAGTTTTTCAGTGCAGAGGAGAGGTAACTCCGTCAAAATCTTCGACTCTCGAAATTTTTGACACTCCCAGCTCTTACTTCACATAGAAAAACTCAGAAAAAGAAGTCCTATTCATTTTCAGATGTAATTGTTCACAGAAACACGCGACGCCACTGCCATTTCGCAAAGAAAAAACATACAAAGAAGTTCATGCTATTCACGAGAGTTGATCCGAAATTAACTCACCAAATTTGGCGAGTTAAGCCGACATTAATCCCGGATCAATATTCACTGAAAAACTCATTTTTGGGTTTAATCTCAGTTCAACTCCGAAACTCGGATTATTTGGCACTGACCCTGACTGTTTCACATCTGACCTTAAGTGTTTCACATCTCCGGAGCGGAAAGAATTAAAAGAAGAGGAAAACGAGAAGAGGTAACGGTTCACTCTGTTTTTGAACTGTTGCAGTTTGTATTCCGTAGGAAAGACTGCGATTGTGTCGGGACATTCCCTAGTCACGTTGTATGAAAGAACCTCTAAACGTTACTGTTCGTTTGAAAGTGGGCTCTAGGGTAAGCTGATGTGGATTCGATCTTTGTCAAGTGTACGTTAAGGGCTGGAGAGCAACTAGTTCGTTGCGTCGGTGTTCCAGTGATTCGAAAGACTTTTCTACATTTTTTGTCACACCTTTTTATGCCCGTTTTTTTATTTTATTTGGGAGTTATATCTAAAATAGTCAGATGAGGACGGTAAAATTTTTTTGCATCTTCTATAAAAACCAAGGCATTTCGCGGCGTTTTTGGCAGTCTTAAATCATAGTTTAAAATTTTTTAGACACATATTGCCGAGCATGGAAAGTGTCGGTATCAGCGATGCAAATACCACAGCTGGTAACAACTGGGTTTACTTGAATGACAAAATACAGCATTTAGTTTTAGGAGCATTGAACACCCCTCTGCTAAGGGGTCCCCATGATACAATGCTGTAAAGGTCGGAGTCCAAAGAGTTTGGCAAAATTACGCTGCCGTTTAGGTTCTACGTCCGAAGAACAGAGGCGAGGAGCCGAGCTCGATCAAGTAAAACTGAGGATATTTTCATCATTAAATGAGTGAATTGGATTAGTAGAACACGAGACATCGTTTATGAAAATATAACCCTGGAAGAGCCAGCGTTTATTTTACGAACTGCAGAATTGAAGCCATCCAAAACGACTTGAATTGAAAGGTTATTAGTTAGTAATCCATTGAATAAGAGATCCATCGTGGATCCATTCCAAATGCACGTATTTTCGACAAGAGACACTGGTGTTACACCCTGTCAATGTTTTCGAAATGTCAGGCACAACAATGTTGCTTGAACAATGTTACCAAGAAAATGCAAGGAATGGTTCCACTGTTTTGGTGTGATATGCCATCAGATCACCTGTGTGTTTCTACAAAAACCGTATTGCCGGTCGTTAAGCAGTTTTTCTTATTCAACATATTTCATAAGCTGATAATAATTAGTTAATCAGCGTTTCCATGACCTAGAAAGAAGCTAAGTTAGTGCAATTGGTCGATAGCTAGGGCGAGAAGAAGAAAGTACTGGACAAATGCTGTTTCCATCTAGTTACTCGGAAAGAGACTCGAAAAGACATCTTCACAACAATCGGGGGTAATCCATCTGGAGCAGCAGATTTGTGAGTGTTGAGATCTTGAAGTACTCTGTACTCTACTGCACGAGTGCGATAGTGAATTTGTCCCATGGTATAGTCTTCGTGCTGAAGAATAGGCGGGAAAAAGCAGAATCTAGAAGCATGGATCTAACAAAAAAATGCACTGCAAGAAGATTTGCTTTGTCAAGAGAGTGGCAACTGGAATCTCATTCTAAAATCTTCAGCTCAATAAATCCGTTTCGTCCGTCACGCCGAAGTACACAACTGACAACTCAGTGAAATACAGACGTTATTATGAGAAGCAACCCATAGAAGAAGTGCGTGACGTACGTCGCTTCTTATGAGAATAAGTCGATTTCACTAATAGCCTTTTTTATTTGAAGAAAAGATTTGCTCTTTCTGTCAAAAGATTTGATCTTTTTCGATATTCCTTGCATGTTTCGTTGAAAATAAAAGAGCAATTCTAGATCAATTATCAACACGCCCGATCTTGGGAGACTTGATCTGAACTTATTTATGGCCTTTTCGGTTGGTCGTCCGGAAGCATCCGGGAGACTTCTGCCCTCTCCTGAAACTGTTTTCTTGGACTCGTTTGACAGTTCCTCTTCTGGATAGATGAAAAATTTGCTTCTGGTCTTACATCCAGAATCAAAACCAGAAGCACGCACACAATCATACATGTGTCAATGTCAACTTAATTAAATGTCATTTGTCCCCTGTAGAATAGCTTTTGCTTCACAAATACAACAAACTTCGAAATCAATAAAAAGCGTGTTTGGCTGTTCGGAGAGAAGCCCCAATCCGGGAGAATAACGCCCTGATTCGGGATCGCCAATCGAAAAGGCCATTACACATGGAAATATTTCAACTGTCAAACGCCAAATCGAAGCAATTTTATGTGTTTCGAATTAATGTGTGGACGTGTTTGTTGGTTGCCAGCCCGTGTGTGATTTATTTTGTCGCCAAACGGGGAAACATGTTTCATTGAAATAAGCAATTCTCGATTTTGACAGCGATTCTTTCAAGTTTTAATGAAAAACGCTATAACTAAGTTGACTGTTGTGTACTTCGGCGTGACAGACGCAACGGAGTAATTGGGCGGAAGGGTTAAACAATTATGGTATGGAAGATGGGGCAAGGTTTTCACATTTAAAATGAAAGACCAAAAGTTCTTAACTAACTAACTACTACCCTTCGCATAGTTAGTATTTTCTGCCTCAACTTTTGATTAAATTGAAAATAAAAAAATTAAAATCGCCTCTTTCCAGCTGGAGTCATACCACGAGTTTTCCTTTGGTTTGAAACTCCTTAGCCTGTTAGGGATAAAAGACTTCACTCCTATGAGAATTGTGTTAGTTATCCCATCAACAGCGGCTGCCACGTTGTAGTCGAGATAGCCCAAGGACAAGATGAATAGTTCGAAAAAGCTATTAGGCTCCTCCCAGTAGGCTTTCTCGTAGCGCCAGGCTGTTCTTATAGGAGTTTTTGAACTTACTTAATAGCTGGAATACAATGAGTAGCTGTTTCTGTGTCTGTGTCTCGCAGTGCAGCCTACAGGAACACGTGTATAGCGACACAATGCGTATCTCGCTGCGTCTCTGATTTAAAGTGAAAAATGTAGCGAGATACAGCGACAGACACAGACGCACATTGTGCCCGGCTTGTAACTCTAATTTTTAAAATTTTCATCATGCAAACCCCCCACACCGAGAATATTTTAAGCTCTCCTCGTATTTAGGGCCAGTTTTTTATTCCGAGTAGGTATCGAAGTTGATCTAGCTTAGAAATAAGCTTTTTTGTTAATTTCGATCTGGGGTGTATCTTGATTTAACTCCTAAGCCAAAGACTCCAAAGACGCCAAAGCCGATCAAAAGTGCGAGATTGGCAAAGGAGGCGTCGACAAAAGGCGTAAAAGCTCCACAAAAGAGCGGCGCCAGTTCAAGTGCAGCGGAGAAACCACCACTGGTCGGACCGAAATCATACGCACAGGTTGCGGCAAACGAAAACAAGGCAAGATCGCCCACAACAGATGCAGTGTCTCAGATCCTCGCTGTAATCTTGGAGAAACTTGAGGATCAGACTAAAATCAACAAAGTTATATTTGACAAACTGAGCAAGCTCGAGTTTAAGCCTCGAAAAAATTACAAGAGAACATGAATATGAAACAGTTATTTAAAATACTAACATGGAATGCAAACGGCCTTCTGAATAAAATAGACGAACTAGAAGTATTTCTACGGAAAAACAATATCGATATTTGCATGATTACGGAAACTCACCTTAAAAACGGGTCTACACCCAAACTTAAAGGTTACAATGACTATCACGCACATCACCCTTCGCAAAATTCGAGAGGAGGATCCTCCCTCTACATTAAGAACTACATAAAGCACTTCAAGAACACAGAAGTTGAGCTAGACTCTACGCAGATCAGTTCAGTTTCTGTAAAAATTGACTGCTTAGATTATAACATTGCATCTTGTTATTTCCCGCCAGGATATAGACTGGTGGAAGACGATCTTGATCGTATGTATGACTTCATTGGGTCCAATTTTATCATTGGGGGTGACTTTAACGCGAAGCATACTTTTTAGGGTTCACGATGCAATTCAACAAGAGGCAGATTACTGTAAAAAAAATAGTATGAAGCGTGGGGTGGACTTTTTCTCCACAGGTAAGCCAACATATTGGCCAACCGATAGGAATAAAAAGCCTGACCTTGTCGATTTTTTCATCGCTAAAGAGAACCCCAAATACCTTACGCGAATTAAAGAGTGTTATGACCTTGCTCAGACCACTCAGGAGTTATCTTGAAGATGGATGGAAGACTGGCGAAAATAGAAAGAGAGGCTCCTAGATTAGCTAGCAAAAACATGAACTGGGACGCCTTCAGAAAGGACTGTAAGGAGGGTGTTGGCTTGAATGTGCCATTGAAAACTCCTTTCGAGTTAGAAACCGCAGTTGACAAATTCATTGAAGCAACTCAGAGCGCTGCTTGGAACAACAATTCGACCCAAAAGAACGCAGTTAGCACCGACAGGCATGTACGTAAAACATATCCGCTCGAAATCGAAGAATTGATTCGTGAAAAGTGAAGAGCGCGTAGGAGATGGCAAGGCACGAGGGCTCCCCCAGACAAAACCCTCTTGAACCACCTCTCTAAAAAACTGAAAGGAATGTTGCAAGATCTTAAAAATCGTGAGACCATTGAATATCTTGAAGGCTTGTCGGCGGATAGGAGCTCAAACTACTCGCTGTGGAAAGCAGTTAAGTCTATCAAGAAACCTATAATCCACCCGGCACCAATAAAAAAAGCTAACGGCGAATGGGCAAGAGAAGACAAAGAGAAAGCGAATTTGTTTGCTGAACATTTAGAAGAAACATTCAAGCCTTTCGACAGTCCGCCGTTGGCTGACGTTCTAAGCAACAACGCGGAACCTGATAGCTTTAGAATGAAAAAAGTTTCGTTAGTTGAACTCCGGTGGGGTGCCGTGGCGTAGTGGTTAGTGTGTGCGCTTACTACGCCAGAGGTCTGGTTTCAAATCCTGCCATTGTCACCTAAAAAAAAAGACTTGTTCTTTTTCACGGTCCCCATCTCCGCGAGGGTCTGACAAGCCCTCCGAGAGTATCATACGTCTTGAAAGAGCTTCTCAAGGTGCCGTTCGGATTCGGCAAAAAATTGTAGGTCCCCTTGTATGTGCAGAAATTAACCTACACAGCATACATTGTTGAGAAGTTGGCGCTGGTTCCCCTCGTGCTGTTGCGCCACTCTATATTTAGTTGAACTCCGACAGACTATTAGCAAACTTGAAAATAATAAGGCCCCGGGTTTACGACCTGATCACTGGCGAAATATTGAAAGAGCTACCAAAAAGGCATTAGTCAAGCTACTTTATATGATAAACGCTTTTAGACTTCTATACGTTCCAAGACAATGGAAAGTTGCTGAAGTCATTATGGTTCCAAAACCGGGGAAATGCGCAAATGATAAAAAATCTTATAGGCCCATATCGCTTCTGCCGATAATATCGAAAGTGTTCGAGAAACTTCTGCTGAAGCGATTACAACCAATTATTGCAGAAAGACGCTTGATCCCGGATCATCAATTCGGTTTCAGACCTAATCATTCCACAATAGATCAAGTCTACAGAATTACGCATGAAATTGAAAAAGCCTTAGAAGGGAAAAAAATATGTTCAAGTGCTTTCCTCGACGTATCGCAAGCCTTCGACAAGGTATGGCACGAAGGCTTGAAATATAAGCTACGGCAAAACTTGCCGGAAGACATGTTTAAAATATTGGAAAATTATCTTGAAAGCAGACTCTTTCGTGTTAGGTGTAGTAGTGAATACTCGAGTTACAAGCAAATTCGGGCTGGCGTACCCCAGGGAAGCGTCCTCGGTCCGACCCTGTTCCTGCTCTACACAAGAGACATACCTCTAGATGACGAGACAGTCGTGGCCACGTTTGCGGACGATACGGCCATCCTGGCAACAGGTGAATCAGTCGAGTCATCAACGAGAAACCTCCAACGAGCATTGGACAGAATTTGTGTCTGGACGAAGACTTGGCGAATCGCTCTTAACGAGAACAAGTCTACGCATGTGAATTTCACTTACAGAAGGGTTAACAATTTGCCTCTGTTCATAAATTCTGCACAAATACCTTATGCAAATGAAGCGAAGTATCTAGGGATGACACTGGACGCTTAACTGAGGTGGAAACCACACGTAAAGAAGAAGCGTGACGAGCTCGAGATTAGGTTCAGGGAAATGTATTGGCTTATCGGAAGATTTTCGAAATCAAGCATACATAACAAACTGCTCTTGTACAGGTAGGTGTTAAAGCCGTCCTGGATATACGGTATACAACTTTGGGGTTGTACCAAGCCGAGCAACATGTCCATGTTGCAGACTTTCCAAAACAAGACGCTAAGAGCAATTGTGAATGCTCCATGGTATATCAGGAATAGTGACATTCACAGAGATTTAGGAATAGCTACCGTAAGCGAAGAAGTAACAAACTTTGCTCAAAAGCTAAATGCTCGCCTTTATGTTCGTTGCAACAATGCGTTGATCCGTACTCTCAACGAGACTCTTAACGATGTTAACAACGAGCGACGACTACAAAGAACAAGACCCTTCGATCTAGCGACTTAGGGTGAAGCCGCATGAATGAACGGCTTAGTAGGTGCATTCACTGGAAAGCAACCTATCCAATGCGATTAACACTATGAAAGCGTAAACTACTTGTTAAGTTAACTTAGTTGTAGTCAAGAAGTATTATGAGAGAGCGAAAATTTACTATTTACTATGAAGTGCGTTCTGGCAGTTTCATAGTGTCTCTCATAAATGGGTGGTTTTTTTAGCACGTGGAAATCGGGCATACGCAATATCAGCCACTTCGGTATTATATACCTGCTGTAGTGGGCGTATTGGTATCTTCGAAAGATTTTGGAGTTTTAGCCTCCGTCCACCCTAGTATTCAAAAAAAAAAAAAAAAAATCTTGATTTAACTCGTCGAATTTAGTAGGGATTACCCTGGTCAAACTGTGGAGAATAAGAGTGTGTCCGAACTTCTTTGCCTGTTTTTTCTATACAAAATGAGAGTTGGGAGAGTCAATAATTTCGAAGATATTGACAACTTCATGACGGCGTTAACTCAGTACTGAAAAACTGCTCGATGGGTTAACTCCAGATTCGTTTTGTTCCGAGATTAGCAGACTCGACTCTGCAAATTAACTCTGCACTGAAAAACCGGCCCTTGGAATGTCAAAAATTGAGTTTGAATTTTTGACATTTCAACGAAATCAAAAGCTTAACGACAGCTACCTACAAAAATGTCAGTCGTAAAAGCGAGCATCCTTAAACCTCTACGTTCCAACGATAATCGTTTTACAAAACAGAGCCCCCGTTGAATAAATGACGCTGTGTCCTTTTGATCTCGCTAGTTCAGGCTCTGAGATCTTTCTTCTCTAAAACACAATAGTTAACAACTTTGATTTACCACAAAGGCTTATGCGTACCCATTGGGCAAACAAAGGGACGCCAACAAGTGGTTAAATTTTAATTAAATCTTTCTAAAACTACCTACCGGCCTGCTTAATTAAGTCAATAACTTGACCATAACTTAAAAGTCGTAAAAAATGAGACTTCGTTTATGATTTTCTAATTGGAATTGTGGTCTGCCTTGACTACCCTTTGCGAAAACTACCAATAAGCGCCGAAAATTGGTTCGCACTTTATCGCTTGGCGTCGGACTGTGTTGTATGGCAAATGGCTTTGCCTTAAGCTCGAGCGAACTAGTTATTATGTAATGAGAACGCGCAGTCGATTAAATTCGTTTTTGATTGTTTTGCATGCGACCCCAACATAAATAAAAACAAACAAAAGCATCACCTGACAAAAATCGTGATTCAACAAATTTATACGCCGGACAAGATTGATTTATTAGCAAAAAATGTAAAACAGGCCGATAATCACCTTTCGCTTGCCACCCAGCAAAAGTCAACCACAGACGAGTTTAATGGACGCAGTAGACAGAACAAGCTTTTTCTTGTAGGCACGAGCTGTGAAGTTAGCACATGTCGGACCAGTATTGTCCATAAATCGTGTCATCTATGCCCAAAGCTTGTGGAGATCATTGGCTGCCTAAAAGGAAAGGTTGCTCCAAATTGTTTTATGGCCGATGGATTAAATTAATGCGATGCCCAGTCAGCCCACATAGATTGCCCCTGCGAATGGCAGTTATGCTAAATTTCAAACACACACCCAACCAGATTAGACTCGGTATTCAAATAAGACGAGTATGCCTCGCGTGCGTGGATGCTGGGGCTGACTGGGTTAGAACTTTCATTTCGACGGCGATTTCTTGAGCCACCACCACAAACTTGTACGGGTATGCATCAGCGGAAATAGCTGGAAACTGGTCAAACCTCTCTGCGAACATAATCATTATGAGCGATAGTGATGCGATGTTAAACTAGCGGAAGTTATGCACTCACCTTTCCTCCGAAAAGAAAACGAGTATTCGCTGCACCTGTCGTAAAGGCACTCGTGCAGCACCAAACGACTCCTTGACTTTAAATAAGGGACACACGGGGGTACACGAAAACACTTTCAAAATATGCACCTTTTCAGGGGCTCGTGCCGCGAGGTGCAAACAATTTCACTGAACAGGTTACTAATAGTCGAAAGGCGAGAGGGGAGTAGGCACAAATAACAACACAACAGATTTCACTCGTGGAAGAAAACCCATAGATGAGCACTTTTCTAGCGATTTCCCTTCGGACTTTTCTTTTATTTGTTGCAAAACACAACACGGATTCCAATGTGGTGAGCAATACACGTAGTAACGGCGCGCGCGACGGCGGTGGACACACAACACAGGGACTTTGGGGTGCAACGCGGCGACACGCACATACACACTACACAGATGCGAAGGCTTCACTGCTGCTGCTGACTAACGCAAATGGGAATATCCAACGTGAAACGGATTGATCGGAAGAATGGTCGGTGTAATTAAACCGTAACTAGGATGGGAGTTTCTCAGGTTTGTTGACTGGTAGCTTGGCTTGTTTTCGCGTCTTATTTTCTTTTTTGGTTCGTAACACAATCCGCGACGACGACGTCTTTACGCGATCAAAGCGAAAAGAAAACAAACAAGACAAGGCATAGAAATGTTGAGGGGACTATAGCACTAGGCTCACCATCAACACACCAATTCCAAGAAGGAGAGGACAACTGAAATGCTCCCATTCGTGTTGGTGTTTTTGAACTTTTTTTGTAGCTTGTTTTTGGGTATTTCTTTTCGACAAAGGCACTTTAATTCATATCTACGTTTAAGGCACTTGATTGTTACACGAAAATATGTATATTTTATTACATTTTAAGTAGATTTAACAATAAACTTATAAGAAAACAAATTGCGTTCGATACATTCCAGCAGCTGCGTTCTTTCACTTGTTGGAATTTTATGGCAGGCACACGAAATTCGATGTTGACAGGTGTTAGACGGGTACAGTACGAGGTGAAAATTTTATAGCGTCCCCATTTAGGGTGGCAGCGTATTGTAGTGCATAACTCCCTTTAAGCTAGAAGCGCATGCCGCGTTGCTGCGTGCGTACGTTAATGTGCTTCGCCATGCTTTTACAAAACTTTACGTCAAACTACGCACGTAGCAAATTTGCAAAATGGAATGCCGCTTTGCGTTTTGGTGTAGGAAAATAAATTAATTTCTGTTAATTCGACCACTAATGTATCCAAGATGGTCTTAATGCGTGCTAAAAACCAACACATTGCAAGTTGTCGCAAAGAACTGAAAACAAAAATAGCACCGAAGAATATCCTTCGAAATTGTTGAAAACGTAGAGTGTAGACTACTCATAAATGTAGCAGCGCCCTAAAGCTTAACGAGTATTGGTATTTGGTATAAACTTTTTGTGACGTTTTTCTATTGTCAAAAAATTTCTTTCTCTTCTTTATCAATTACCAACTAGAAAGGACGTGCTTTAATTATTTCCACGATTGAACTGAATAATCCAAGTTACTTTCAACAGGTTATGGGCCCAGAACGCTGGAAATAAACGAAGGAGAATTCTATGAAGCCAATCAATTAATTTATTTTAAAAAACCACCGAGGATCTCTGAGATTTTTTAAGATGAACAACATAGCCATGGAAAAGTTAAAGGGTCGCGAAAACTACCATGAATGGAAGTTCATGATGAAAAATTTTCTCATCCACGAAGATCTTTGGGAATGTGTGACCGGCGAAAACGAAGATACCAAAAAGCTGGCCAAGGCAAAATCAAAAACAATACTGATGATTGAGCCAATCAACTTTGTCCATGTCAAGGAGGCTGCCACTGCAAAACTTGTATGGGAAAGGCTGGAAGCTGCGTTCGACGACAGCGGACTGACACGACGAGTTGGACTTCTGAGGCAGTTGGTCACAACAAATCTAAAAGAAAGCGGAACGATCGAGTCATTCGTAAATCGTATAATAAACACAGCGCACAAGTTAAATGCGATAGACATGTCAGTGACGGATGAGTGGGTTGGCACATTGCTGCTGGCTGGCCTTGGAGACGAGTATAAGCCTATGATAATGGGCATCGAGAGCTCGGGAGTAAAAATTACTTCAGACTCTATTAAAATGAAGCTCCTGCAGGATGTAAAAGATGAGGCGACTGGATCAACGGCGGCTTTCTATGGTGGTGGTGCTAAAGGCGGGCGTGAGCGTGAAACAGGCAACAAAAAAAATATTCAAATGGACCGAAATGCTTTCAATGCAAAAAGCAGGGACACATTGCACGATTTTGTCCAAATAAACAGAAAATTGGTGCAAAAGATAATGTCATGTTTTACACTTCATTAGCGGTTCAAGAGAAGCAGGTGGATCCTTCGAGCTGGTATGTGGACTCGGGTGCGTCGTCGCATATGACCATGAGAAACGACTGGCTTCAAAATGAAGCAAAGGTGAGGTTGGAAGACGTCAAAGTGGCAGATAGCAATCGTCTTAAAGTAGAAGCGATCGGTGACGTTCAGGTTAGGTTTTTGTCTGGACATTCTTCCATGGAAGCATTAATTAAAAATGTGCTTTACATTCCAAGCATTTGTGTAAACCTTCTTTCCGTAAGTCAGCTTACTATGCATGGAAATTCGGTGCGTTTTGACAAAAAGAGTTGTCAGATTTACGATCTTCAAAATCGCTTGGTGGCAACGGCAACCTTGGTAAAAGAAGGCCTGTACAAGTTGGAAACTTTGCCAGTAACAAAACATGTGGTCAACTTTGCTGAAAAGAAGCAGTCATACGAGCTTTGGCATCGAAGGTTTGGTCATGCAAGCTATGATGCACTGGCTAAGATGCAAAGTGGTGCAGTTACGGGAGTAAATTTTGGAAGTTGTTCCAAGGAGCCATGTATTAAATGCTTGCAAGGGAAGCATTCAAGGAAGCCCTTTCCAAGGTCTGAATCGTCTACAACACGTGTACTTGAGCTTGTGCATTCCGATTTGTGCGGTCCTATGGAGGAGAAATCGCTGGGAGGTTCTCGCTATATGCTTACCTTAATGGACGATTACTCAAGGAAAAAGTTTGTTTTCACGTTGCAGTACAAAACTGAAGTGCTGGAAAAATTCATGGAATTTAAGAACTTGTTGAGAACGAGACGGGAAAGAGAATTAAGATTCTACGTACAGATGGAGGCAGTGAATACTGTAGTAACATGTTTCTGAAGTGCATTCGTGAAGCAGGCATACGACACGAAACAACAATTCCATATACGCCTCAACAAAATGGGAGAGCTGAACGGATCAACAGGTCAATAATAGAAAAAGCAAGGTGTATGTTGCTAGATGCGGATCTCGACAAGCGTTTTTGGGGCGAAGCGGTAACTACGGTTGCGTACTTGATCAACAGAATCCCATGTAGAACGATTCGTTTCAAGACTCCAGAAGAAATGTGGTCGGAGAAGAAACCTACTGTGAATCATTTAAGAGTGTTTGGATCGAAGGTAATGATGCATATTCCAAAACAGAAAAGGAGAAAGCTCGACCCCAAGTCGACAGAAGGAATTTTCGTAGGCTATGCAGCTGCGTCCAAAGGATACCGCATATATGATCCTGCTAAGAAACATGTGTGCATATCAAGGGATGTAGTTTTCTTTGAGGACGAACACTATAAAAAGGTAACAGAAGATAATGACACTCCTTTAGATCCTTTTTATAATCCCAGGGAGTCATATGCTGCGAGTGACGATGAGGAGGTACATGTGGTGTCGGGCGCTTCTGATGAAAGTTTCCAAAGTGTGGAAGATGATTCGTCAACAAGGGATAATGTTGCTGAAAAAATAGAGTCAACGTCTGAAGAATATATCTTGCCTCATAGTCCTGATCGCGAAAGCCTGCCTACTGTCGAGGAAGATATTATTCCTGATAGTGTTGAAAAGTCTTCAATGCCCGCAGTATCGGCTGAAACAATTCAGTCAAGAGTAATGGAGCCTGTAAACTTACGACGATCTGAAAGAAGTCATAAACCGGTTGTTCGAGAAGATTTTGTTACGTACTTGGCGGAGAGAGGTGCGGATCCTGAAAGTTATGACGAGGCGATGTCGAGAACAGATAGAGAACATTGGAAAAAGGCGATCAAAGAAGAATTTGCTTCATTGCTGCAGAATGAAACTTGAGAGGAAGCAGAGCTTCCATCAGGCAAAAAGGCGCTTAATACTAAATGGGTTTTCAAGTCAAAATTGAACCCTCAAGGTGAAGTTTGTCGCTATAAGGCAAGGCTGGTGGCAAAGGGCTGTAACCAACGGAAAGGCGTGGACTATCAGGAGACATACTCACCTGTGGTAAGGTATGAATCTGTTCGTTTTTTACTAGCACTGGCGGCGAAGGAAGACTTGGATATTGAGCAGATGGACGCTGTCACTGCTTTTTTGCAAGGGGAACTGAACGACGAGATATATATCAGTAAACCGGAGGGATATAATCATGGCGGAAAGGTACTGCGTCTTAAAAAGTCTATCTATGGGTTGAAACAGTCTTCGAGAGAATGGAACCGAAAACTTGATACTGCCCTTAAGGAGTTTGGACTTAAGCAGTCAAACCTAGATCCGTGTATTTACTACAAACTGGAAAGCAAGAAGAGGATTTACGTAGCAGTTTATGTGGATGATCTGCTAATTATCGACAATTTCCCAGAGATGAAACAAAAGCTAAAGTTGGCATTGAAAAGAAGGTTTCATATGAAGGATTTGGGAGAGGCACGTTCATTTCTTGGGTTAAATCTTACAAGAGACAGAGTCAAAGGACGTATCTGGATCGATCAAAAGCAATACATCGAGGGGATAATCAACCGATTTGGGCTTAAGGATGCAAACGTTTGTGCATCACCGATGGACTCCAACCAAAAAATCAGCAAAGAGATGTGTCCAAAAACCAACGAAGAAAAAGTCGAAATGGAAAATGTTCCTTACCATGAATTGATTGGGAGTTTACAATTTGCTGCTCAAGTCACGCGCCCAGACATTAGTTTTGCAGTGAATCTTCTAAGCCGATACAACAACAATCCTGGAAAAGGACACTGGATAGCTGCCAAAAGAATTTTGCGATACCTAAAAGGATCAAATCGCAAATTGTGTTTTTCGAGGGGTAGCACTGAAGTGATAACTGGATATTATGATGCAGATTATGCAAGCGACGTCGATGAACGAAAGTCAGTCGCTGGCTACGTCTTCATGTACCAGGGCGGCTCAATATCGTGGTGTTCAAGAAAACAACCGACAGTAGCGCTGTCAACAACAGAGGCGGAGTACATGGCAATGAGTTTAGCGGTGCAGGAGGGACTTTGGCTACGAGGACTTCTAAACGAACTGTGCGGTGAGTCTAAATCAAGCATTTTAATCCACTGCGACAATCAGAGTGCTGTTTGTTTGGCGTCTACCAATGCATACCATCCGAGATCTAAACATATTGATGTACGACATCACTTTCTACGCGAAGCAATCACCAATGGCGCTGTTTATCTGAAGTACGTCCCAAGTACGGACATGATAGCCGATGTGCTAACAAAGGCTTTGCCGGCGGCTAGCAACTCTAAATTTACATCGTTAATGGGGCTTTATTAAAATTGATGATTTGTAGTTACATTCTAGGAGGGATGTTGAAAACGTAGAATGTAGACTACTCATAAATGTGGCAGCGCCCTAAAGCTTAACGAGTATTGGTATTTGGTATAAGCTGCATGCCATTTTGGCATGTTTGACGTGAGAAGAAAAATTTAAAATATTTGCAGCAACAACCTTGCAACCTCGTTTTTTTCATCGATTAAAATTCTTGCTTTATCAAAACTGACAGAAACCGCACGGAAAATTATTGTTCGTGTGTTGAGTATGCTTGCTGGAGAAAATCGTACTGTTTCTTGCCGCGCGTTTTTCTGTCGATGTGTTTCCCAACTCTTAAGCCTTATTGTTTCGCAAAACTGTTTATTTATAGTGTTTTATTTTACAATTCGTTCGAAAATCGTTTCGGACAATGGAAGACTCCCCATTTTATGTCACAGCCGAATCAATTGTAATGTCCCTTTTCAATCCTGTGCTTGCCCCGCAAGTCTGATGACTATTCGCCGCAAGCTTTCCCGTTTCTAGATTATTCAACGTGCATTGCTCATACTCTTAATACCGATAATTTGCTTACATTTTCTATGTGGTTCTCAAACTTCGTGTCGGTAATGAATGCACTCCATTGCATAACGCAGTCAGCTGATGAAAGCCCACAAAATCAACAGTGAAGTACAACAATGAATTTACTCGCATGTTTGTAAACAGGAATGACTTAGCATGGGTAAATTACCCTGTTTTTATCTTTGTGACAAAACCGTCAGAGGTTGAAACTCTAGTAATTCGGTGATTTATGTGCATGATGTCCCTCGACTTAATCCAGGACACATTACGACAGAAAATCGTGCAGTAAATTGTCGTCCGAATAGAACATTTTTGCGGATGCAGACGGCAGTACCTAATATGAGGGTTGTAGCTAGCCGTTCTGTCGCAAATACAAGACGAACATAAGAAAGTAATAGCCTACTTCAGCAAAGTGCTTTCCTGGTCCGAAAGAAATAAGTAAGTTGCTCTAATACTGCAGACAAAGCATCTCCACAAGTACCTTCATGGCCAAAAGCTCATTTTGCGTAAACCTGAGGCAAGAAGCAAGGTGCATCAAGCGATTGCAAGCTTATTACTTCGAGATACAGCATCGCAGAGGAAAACTGCACTGAAACGCAGAGGCGCTATCACGAACTCCATGTGAAACCAGTTTCAATATTGCTTGCAAAAAGAAAAGAAGACAAATGCATTCTCGCCTGTGACAGCAATAAGTGCTGGACGTTGAACTCCGTCATGCACAAAAAGAAGCTCTGACATCGATTGGCTTTTTCATGGAAAAGCCGAACGATAAAAACATCTTTAACAGAGGTGTATCTTAAAGGCATACCTACGGGCGCCGTGGGTGATCGGTCGAAATCTTCACGTACAAGATGGTGTCCTGTGGAGAAGGTAAATGCCGGATAGAAGATCCTTCAAGATGCAATTAGTGGTTCTACGGTTGAATAAGATTGAAAATGCACGATGGACTATCTGGTGGGCACTTGTGAATCAACACGACACTGGAGAATGTACCGGAACGCTTTTATTGGCTAAGTCCAAGAAATGACACCAAGAGCTAGTGTGTCAAGTATACCACGTAGGCTGCTAGTAAAGAACCCAAAGAAGTAAAATGCACCAGTACAACATGGGTTCCCCGTTTGGAAGGATGGCGTCGATATTGCAGGTCCGTGCCTCGAAACTGAAAACGGCAACTGTTGCACCCTTATGACTGCCGATCAATTCAGCAAGTGGCCTGAGGAATTTGCGACCCCAAATCAAGAAGCTAAAGCCATTGTCGACTAGAAAATGAGCCACTGGGTGTGCAGGTTCGGTGTGCTCATGGAACTACACCCCGATCAAGGACGAAACTTCGATTCAGAGATATTCCAGGAAGTTTGCGCATCAATTGGACTACAGACGACACGGACCACACTGACACTCCTACACATGCAATCAGGTCGAATTGCGTAACGCTTTAACCCTAAAGGAACATATTTCCCAAAGTCGTGTATACGACTCAACGGGATTGGAATCAGCGAATACCAGGCTGCTGAGTGAGCTAAGACTCGGTTTCCTCATTGAAGACGCAACATGCGAAGAGGTGGATTTGAGAGAGAGAAGGGATTGACGATTGACGCCATTCACCAGAATTAAGACTGCGAGTGACCGCATGCGAGCAACAGCACGAGTATTCTACGAGAGAGAGCTCAAATAGGGCTTTATAACTACAACCAACATCGTAGAAAGAAGAAATCGACAAAGCAGCAGAAAAGCTGGAAAGCTCTGCACAAGGAAGCTACGCAAATTAATACTGTAGTCCTTTGTTGTCCATGTCGTTGTCATGGAAGCAATGATGTGCTCGCTCGCGAGAAACAAAACTAAGAGGGGGGCAATGTACTTAAGTTACTTAACTGCCCCTAACGTTGGCTAAACGAACACACCCAAGTTTCATTTCAAGTCAACTTACAGGAAAATGATATTCGGCTTTGAAATTAACCCCTCCCTCCTCCGCCCCCCATTTCTTAAAAAAAATAGTGCCCGTGGCAAATTACCAACAGAGAAATTTCGAGAGCTTTATAGAACTTTAAGTTGGCATTACTTTTCAAGATTGCGACTGGTTTAACGTTCATTTTATCGTCGACAAAATCGTCCATTACAGCAGTTAATTTGATTAACCATGGAACGTTTTCACACTGCGTTTACTCTAATTGATAACTCGCACCCCCTTATTGATAACTCACAACAGAGACGCGAAGAACCTATTGCTTCTTCTGTACGCGTAGCATTGGGAAAGACCCGAATGAGTCTATCTGCCATCGAGCACAGGAATTGGATCTGTGTCCATTCACTTTATGGAAGATTTTGCGAAGGTTCTTGGTTTGCGTGCTTACAAAATCCAACTCGTGCAAGAATTCGTGAAGTGGTTCCAACAAGACGGCGCAATATGTCACACAGCTCGTGCGACAATCGATTTATTGAAAGACACGTTTGGTGACCGCTTGATTTCACGTTTTGAACCTGTGAATTGGCCTCCAAGATCTTGTGATTTAGCACCGCTAGACTATTTTTTGTGGGGTTATGTAAAGTCATTGGTCTATGCGGATAAGCCACAAACGCTTGACCATTTGGAAGACAACATTCGCCGTGTTATTGTCGATATAATGTAATATGTAATGCCACAATATTATTTTTCGAATAAATAAAAAATCATGTCAATCGAATATTCCATCGTTGTTTTATTGCAATTTAAAGTTCTATACCTCGAAAAAAAAGTTCTCAACCTCTTAAAAAATCACCCGTTATAATCATAAAATTTAATTGGGCTTTGTTTGACGAACCCCAAGCGAAAATGCTGTGTATCACGGTTAACAGTTCCCTTAATTCATTTGCGGGTATACGTCAGATGAAGACAGTTTTTTTTTTTATTGTCTTATGTCTACTTGGACCGGGATAATTAACGGTTTTATGTGGTTTAAAAAAAGAAAATTTACTCCAAAAACCATTGCCGATTTAAGCGTCTGCAGCGCCAATCTTTACCTTGACATTTTCCCCACAGAGCTGACGCATCGATGACAACCTGCAGCAAAACGGTATCTGTGGTGAAAATTTACTGTCAAAATCACAACACCTCTCGCTGGAGCATTTAACACCTCTCGGTACTTTTATTTCGGGAAAACTTTGTAAATTATTATTTTATCGTTCCGCAGTTAAATAAATGTTCTTCTGCCAACAAAACAAACAACCGGAAAAGGTGTAAAAACGTTAGTGAAACCCCGTGAACGTATTCAACAAATCTCGCAAAGCAAAATGAAAAGCCTGGAGAGCATAAAAAAAGAATATCCCCTGCATTGGCTGGTGTGGAACAACGACGTCGAAGAGCTCCAGAGCGCCTTAAATGTTGATAAAGTACGTGTAAATACGATTGTTTACCCCCGTAGCAATTTCGCAACGAATTTGTTTCAATATCCATAAAACCCCACGTCCCGATCATTTAATCAGAACCCCAAAGTGAAGGGAATATCTGTGCTGTTTTTGAGTATATCATTCGCACTGGGCACTCTAATTTAATTAGCCAAATAGGCACAAACAGAAGCGCACTAATTAGCATTCTAGTCTGACATAAGCCCGTGTGGAGGTGCTCTGGTGTTGTGGGTGCCTTATCTCTGTGATTACTCATCGATGGCAAATCTAAGAATCGAAGAACTTTATTCTAGAATATGTTTTATTTAATTTACAGCACGACAAGGAGAAACTTGATCCCAGGGGTCGCACACCACTGATGCTGGCTGTTAAGCTGTCGTTGTTGCAGTGCGTCAAGTGCCTCTTAGCTGCCAAGTGTAATGCTAACTTCGAAAGCGAAGGATGGTCGGGTATGTTGTTTCTTTTCTCACATTTACTTCGGTTGGCTGACTATGGGTCTTATTCTAGTTGTGCAGGAAGCAGTGTGCTGCGGCGACGAGGACATCCTTACATCGATCATTGAAGTTCGTGATCTGCAACGACACGTTCAGAGGGTCACACATGTGCCTAAGCTATTGCAGCATCTGTTGGATGCGCCGGATTTTTATATCGAAATGAAATGGGAATTCACGTCATGGGGTAACTAAGCAATTAAACAATTATTATCTTCTGTTTGCAGTTTAGCCGAGGAATGAATATGACCTTAAAGACATTGAACCAAAACTTTTAGCAGAGTTAGCATAAAAAAGTCTAAGCTCAATTTTCCCCGCAAACGATCAGCCCAGATCGTTTCTTATCGATCCATTTAAATTGTCTCCTTTAAAAGATTCAGATAAATTGTAATTTTTCTTTCCAATGGTCACGGGATAGCTATACATGTCCTTTGAACAAAAGGAAAACTTGGCAGACGAATTGTAAAAAAGTGATGATTCCAGTGCCAAGATCTCTTTAAGTCTCAGTTCTTCACTACAATGGAGCCATAGTTGTTTTACCAGCCGTGGTTTTGGCATTAAACTAAGCAAAACAGGGTGCTATTCATTACTTAAACCAAAATACCTGATTTTAATATTCTCTTTGTATTATTAGGCACCCGTTGCTTGCCTATAATCACAAGCTACATCAATAACAACTACGGATATAAACCCTTTATAAACACGCTACTTTGACAATGCAGCTTTAAGGCTGCTCCAACCACTTTTTGCTGACTCTTTATCTCGTCTTGAGTATGGCGCAAAGCCTCTTGATATCGTTAAAAACAACAGCAGCAAACCAATCGACATAATTTCGATCATATGCCGAAAGTTAACACCTGTTGACACACCCGGACGCACGAAAGCAAACTCCTTGATTCAAATTTGTGGTCGAATGGCGTACTTGTTAAGATGTTTACCTGTTTCTGAAGGGGTCTGTTCTGTTCTAAGAGACTTCAGGAGGATTTATGACAAAACTTCCTATTTAGTTTGTGGGTTGATACCGTGATATAGTCTTAACTAAAACGGGATTGAATAGTAACTTTTCCTAAATCGTCGTTATACCCTTGCACAGTTTGTAACATAGCGAAATAATCACCGTAGACCTCTAAAACCTTTTAAAGATATAATCGAGACTTACAGGAGAATTGATTTAACTATGTCCGTCTGTTTGTAAACAGCTTTAAGGCCTAAAATTTGATACCTGAACAGAAAGTTAATTGGATCAGATCAAGTTTGAAAACTATTTGACTCCGCTCCAGGACTAGGCCACTATTAACAGGACTGTACTGGCGGCCACCTCTATGGAGGAAGAACCTCTTATAGCCCGCTCTGGAATCTCTTATGGTCCGCCCGTCTTACCCGCTATGTTGTCTGAACGGCAAGTCGTATGAAGATAAAAAAAGTGCTTATAAACTTCTTAAAACAAATGTTTGGACACCCACCCTTTGCGATTTTTCTATTAGCAATCCGTCCAAATATGGAAAAATTACTTCTTATGGTTTCACTTCGTTGTCCGTGTGTCTGCACCTGTAACTTCTGAACGGTGAGTCATAGAAAGATGAAATTTTAGCACACTTAGTCCATAAAAAAAACGACCGTCAAGTATGAAGACATACGCGGAGCGGTCCGTCGGCTTTTGTTGAAGGTTATAGTCGTCTGTATTGCGCAGTTTGTGTAACTTACTTACTTAAGGTGGCGCTACAGTCCGGGGTGGACCTGGGCCTCAGCCAACAAGCTTCGCCAGCCAGCTCTGTCTCGAACTAGCCGTCTCCAGTTTCGCACGGGAAGTTGGCTGAGGTCCCCTTCCACTTGCGTGCGCCACCTGAGTCTCGGTGCTCCTCTACCACGCCGTCCCTGCGGTGTGGATTCGAAGATCTTCCGGGCCGGGGCGTTGGTGTCCATCCGCTCTAGATGACCCAGCCCTTGTAGACGTTGTGTTTTGACTCTTTTGGCTAGGTCGGTATCGCTGTACAGCCCGTACAGTTCGATGTTATATCTCCTCCTCCACTCTCCGCCTATGCAGACGGGACCGTAAGTCGTCCGAAGAATTTTTCTCTCGAAGCAGCCTTCTGCACCGTAAAGCAGGACTGGGATGATTAGGGTCTTATACATGGACACTTTAGTTGCTCGAGAGGGGGCTTTGCTACTCAATTGCCTCCTTAGCCCAAAGAAACAGCGATTGGCAAGAGTTATCCTTCGTTTGATTTCAGCGCTGGTGTCATTGTCTGAATTTATAGCGGAACTCAGGTAGACAAAGTCCCTAACTACCTCAAAATTATAGCTGTCGATGGTGATGTTTTGTCCAAGACGTCGGTGTTGGGTGTCTTTTCTTGATGACAGCATATACTTGGTTTTGCCCTCATTGACTGCTAAACCCATATTCGCCGCTTCCGTCCCAATACTCACGAAGGCTTCACTGACATCACGCTTTGTTCTACCGATTATGTCAATCGAATCTTTCAATGCGAGTAGTTGAACGAACTTTTGAAAGATTGTACCTCTGGTGTTGGCGCCAGAGTTCTGCACAATTCTCTCAAGTATGATGTTAAAGAAGTCGCATGACAGCGCGTCGCCTTGTCTAAATCCTTTTTTGACATCGGGGTCGGTGAGGTCTTTGCCGACCTTGACGGAACAGCGTGAGTTTTCCATCGTCGTCCTGCACAGACTGACGAGTTTGGCAGGGATGCCAAAACTAGACATTGCGCTATATAGATCGTCTCTATAGATGCTGTCGTACGCGGCCTTGAAGTCGATGAAGAGGTGGTGTGTATCGATTTGAAATTCTTGGGGTTTCTCCAAGATCTGCCGCAGTGTGAATTTTGATCGATGGTGGACTTTCCTGGCCTAAAGCCACACTGATATGTGCCTATCAGATTGTTGACAAATGGCTTCAGACGTTCACACAGTACAGCAGAAAAGATCTTGTATGCGATGTTAAGAAGACTTATGCCTCTGTAGTTGGCACAACTCAGAGGGTCTCCTCTCTTCAGGATCGGGCAAACAATGCTGAGGTTCCATTCGTTGGGCCTGCTTTCCTCCGACCATACCTTGCAGATGAGCTGCTGCATACTCCTTAGCAGCTCATCGCCAGCGGATTTAAAAAGTTCGGCAGCTAGGCCGTCTGCTCCGGCTGTTTTGTTGCACTTTAGCTTAGACACAGCTACTTTCTCTTCCTCCAGGTCGGGTGGGCGGTATCGTTCGTATGCTTCATCGGTAACGTCTTCGCCCGGGTTGAATGATTTGTTCTGCCCGACAGCGGCATTTCGTTCGTCTTCGCCGTTAACTATATAATCTACAGAAGTGGTCTTTCCAAATCCTCAGCACCGACTGCGATTCTACAACGATGTTCCCTTGATTGTCCTTACAGGCTTCAGTTCGAAGTTTATACCCTTGGCAGGACCTTTTGATCCTTTGGTAAAACTTTTAGTACACTGAGTCGAAGAAAAAAACGACCGTCAAATATGAAGACATACGCGGTGCGGTCCGTCGGCTTTAGTTGAAGGTTGTAGTCATTTCTATTCTATTTGTTTATTAAAATTTTTTTTTTGATATATTTTACAGTCTATAATATACTTTTTTCGTGGTACTGTCTACTGTTCTTATATTGGGTGATTTCATATTGGGTTTCGTTACTCTAAAAAAAAGGCTGGCAAAAAGCTTTACCGTTTCGAAAATAGAGGGAAGGACATACTCTTTCATGGCCTTTTTTAGGATTTTTAAAATTTAAAACTAATAAAACAGCAATTTCGATTATTTTTAATTACCGTAAGACTTTTTGATCAATTTTACAACCACCAGTGCTAGCATTTGCCACTTTTCTCAAATTCTTTGGACATGGATTTCTGAGAAAACGGACAAAATATGCTGTTTTTTATTTCGCTTGTTTGAATGGGCTTAAAAACTTAGGGTCGAAAACGGCAATTTGGAAATGTTTTTGATGCAGTTCGCTTGATTTCTTAAATTTCAAATCCATAAAGCAAATATTTTGAAATTTTCCAGTTCCGCACACCGTATACACAGTATACGCACACCAAATTTTGTGTTTCTACGACTTACCATTCAGAAGCTATAAAGCGATTGGACGGACGGACGGACGGACAACGTAGTGATACCATAAGAGGTCCTTTTTCCATTTTTGGACGGACCGCTAAAAACCCAAAAAAATTAATTTCGTTAGCAGGTTTGCCTTAAAGGGCCACTGCACAACGGCTTTAATAAACATTCTTACTCCCTTTTGCTACTCCTCCTTTTGCTGCTCCCTTTAAAATCCATTTGTGTAGCAGCAATGCCATTAGCACAACTAACTTTCGACGTCTTAGACTTCCTTAAAACGTCCTTTTAATACAAATCTAAATGATCTTTACAGTCCAATGTTTTTTTTAGTTAAATTAAGCGAAAACAGGCGAGCTTTTGCATTCGACACAGATCTGAGATTTAAATGCTGTGATAATAGCTTGTTAATTTATTAAAACAATATTTTTCCTTTAGTTCCTCTAATGTCAAGACTCTGCCCGAGTGATACATACAAGGTCTACAAACGAGGTGCAAATGTTCGCATCGATACAACTCTCCTCGGATTCGATAATTCAACATGGCAACGAGGGAACCGTTCATACATATTCAAAGGATTAAGTAAGCATCGACTCCGGCATTTGGTTTAGCAGCATCGATGAATATTCCTATTTTTGTTTTTTAGAAGAAACCGCAACTATGATAGAAATCGATCACGATACCCATGAAGTGCTCATAGAACAATTGAATAGTGAGATTGGAGATATCGTTGGTATACCACCGCCAATTGGTGCTGTACGAGCACGCCTTAACGCTCCTGTGATGACGAATAACATTGACATGGAGAAAATCAGTTTCGAAAGAAACAAATCGGGTATATGGGGCTGGCGGAGTGAAAAAACCGAAAGTATTAACGGCTACAATTGCAAAGTATATGGTGCGAGTAATGTCGAGTTTATCACAAAAACTAGAATGGATCATCTCAATGAGGAACAAATTAGAGTAGGTTCAAGCAATTCTATAAAATTGGTTTATTAGACATTTTTTTTACAGAGTAAAACTTCCCGTACTCCACTACACAGCTTCCTAGGCATCGCAGAGGATGAATACATTTCCAGCCCCGATTTGGCTGGTTACCGAGAAAGAGTAAGGTCAACTTCAATGCAATAGCAATGGGACAAAAAAACAACACTTTTTGACTTGTAGGTACAATCACCGCACACGGAGGTACACGTGGACAATGGTGAAGAAGAATCAGCAAGTACCAGTTCGGGTAGTACAACGCCAAAACAAGCCATAACCCCTGAGGAATATTTTTCGGAAGTAGACCTTAATGGCAGGGACATTGGTAGACCAAAGAAAATTAGCACTAAGGTAAGTCAATACAGTTTTACCGTTGCGTCTAAAATAACATTTCCATTTTGCCTCTTCTCTTGCAGATCCAAAGATTCAAAGCGAACCTCTGGCTAAGCGAAGAGTATCCCATTCGATTGCAAGAGCAAGTTTTACCTATTTTAGATTTAATGTCCACCATGGCTAGTCCACATGTGTCCAAATTGAAAGACTTTATTACAATGCAACTGCCATCTGGGTTTCCAGTTAAAATTGAAATTCCATTGTTCCATGTGCTGAATGCGTGCATCACATTCGGAAATGTGTTTGCGCTAACATCACCCGTCGAACATGTCCAAACGATAAATGAAGATGATCGATTGACGTGTATTGTTGATGACCGTTGCTTCGATATACCAGTTCATTATACAAACAGAGGTGAGGAAAGAGGTCTGCCAACAGCTCGTAAACTTTATTTTAATTTTTTTTTCTAGATACCGATGTGAGGCGTCAATTAACCATAGACGAAGACGATCTCCTGCAATACGCTATCGAACAGAGTATGGTCGAGAATTCAGAGAGAGAGACTGACAAAGTGGATATATGGGAAGCTTTGCGCGGCCAAAGTGGATCATCGACTTCATCCCTGATACAGGATGAAGATGCTCAGTTACAAAGGTATTGGGTGGGCCTTAGGCGATTCATTGATTTTATTTTTATTGCGATTCTTGTGGAAAACATTAGGGAAGGAATAGATGTGATGATAAACAGTAGCCCATAATGCATGACTAAGGGTTAAACTAGTCTTTAAAGAGGTCCAAAAAGTTTTTTCGCAGGCCTTGTAATATTTACTTATCCCTGTAAAACGGACGGAGATGGATTTCTTTCTACCGACTCATTCGTGAAAACTGCGAGAAGAAAGGAAACCCCTCGACTAAAAGCAATCAGTCAGCTTTAAAACTCTGAAAATCAGTGGTCGGACTAATTTTCTAATTTGGAAGATCGTTAAACTACAGTGTTGAAGGACCGAAAAAAGTAGCAAGAATGTTTCCGTTGCTACAGATTAATCTACATAATTCAAAAGCACCGTCCTTGATTTTCCAACAAGATATGTGCGCGCCGTGATGCAGTAGTTCATGTGTCGGACTACCGTGAACGAGGTCCCGGATTCGAATCGCGAGCAGGTCAACAAATGTCTTTATCACGGTTCCATCTCTGCGGGGCCTGATAAAATCTCAGAATTTGTCATGAGAGACCTCTCAATTTGATGTTCGGAGACGGCAAAAAATTGGAGGTCTCTTCGATATATTAAGAGTACCTTTATTTATTCCTTCTAAGCTTCGGTGAAAATCTTCTATTTAAAAAAAAAAATGTTTATTTCACAGTGGATCCCGTACTTTACCTCGGAACGCCTTCGGATTTTTCTGTGATTTTTACCAAGAGCTTTAAGAATTTGTGCTTTTTAGAACATATTAATATACCCTTTGTCAGCTGAATTCCCGACTGCAGCCAAATAATCACAACCCGCTCCCCACCTGAAAGTCCAACTTTAAAGCTGCATTTCGAAGCTAGCTCAGGGCCTTCCTCTATAAATTTATCAGATTTATTTCAACACAAGAATCGCAAGTTAAATTTGTTTGCATGTTGTTTTCGAAAGGTTGTTTAACAAAGTTTTTTATTTTATTTATAAAAAAAAACACAACTCCCCCATAAACCAAGTAGAACTAGAACAAGTTCACTCTCTTCTCGCACCCCTCAACAGCAAGCACAGTTCAAGAACAATTATGCTTACATGAAAAATATTTTCAAGTAGTTTTAGCGCTAGAACTTCACCACGCTTTTACGCTTTGTTTTTTAGTGTTTTGTAAAAAATAAAAATAAAAGTATCGCTAAACACCCTTGTACTTAATATCCCCCATTTACCCTCTTCCTCCCACGCGCAAAATTTATTTAGAGTTCTCCAAGAATCTATCTGCCAAAATCGAGCAACGGGTTCACCTGCTTCCGACGACGATGACGGTGGCTTTAGTTACATGGATCCCGACCTAGCCATGGCTCTTCGTCTCAGTCAACAGGATCAGCATCAGTATGAGCTTGAATTGCAAAAAGAGCAGGAAATGATCGAGGAGGCACTAAAACTAAGTCTTGCAGAAAAATAATCAGCAACAGCACTTTACACAACAACAACAAAAAAACCAAGCAAAAAATGTATTACGTTAACAATTCTATTCCTAGGTTAAAATACATTTTATGCTTTAATTTACATTATTTTCCTTTATCCACAGACAACAAGTACTGTGCCACTAAAAATAAAATCGTATATATTATATACCTACTGTATGTATTTCTAGTTATATGAACATACATATATTTTTGTGATATTTTCCAACTTTGAAATACAATTTAGAGATCGTAATGCTATTACAAAGTAAATAAAAAAAGAACAAATCATTTCGAAATGTCTAAAAATATCGTATACATAAAATATTATATAATAAATAAAAAAAATATACAATATTGAATTAAACTTGACATTTATTTATTATTCGTAAACAATTTTCCCTTTATTTACTGCAAAAAAAAAAATATAAATAAAATAAACAACAAAATAAATTTAAATCACTTAAATATATTGAAGTACACCATCGTATAGTAAACAAAACATTAATAAAAACATTTTAATAAATAATCAAAGAAAAAAAATAAATGAATTAAAAATCTAATGCCAGGAAATTTCAATAAAATATTTTTGTTAATTAAAATTACATCTAATCTTAAAAAAAAAAACAACAAACTGCAATCCTAAAAATAAATGTAAATTTTATTAAGAATTTTTTTTTAATTGTTTCTATTTGTTGTTGTTTTATTGAGATTCTTTTTCAAGCGTAATACTATTTTTCCATCGGCAATAATACGAGGACTAGCGAGCGATGATTAATGATAAATCCCAAAGTGGTTCCACCAGAAAAATGCAGGATTAGTTTGACATGAGCACTCCTTTCCTGACATTTTGTCTCTTAAAAGAGAGTGGCGATGTCATTTTCCAGGAGCGAAAAAAGATTTCTGTTGTAATCATCCCAATAGAAATCTTAATTCTGACGGATCTTCCATACGTGGACAGTTTTGTAGCGTTTTTCATTGAAGAAAAGATTTGCTCCTTTTGTCAAAAGATTTGATCTTTTTTGATTTTGCATGTTTCATTGAAAATAAAAGAGCAATTCTAGATCAATTCTCAACATGAAAGATGCGATCTCCCGATCTTTTCAGACTTGATCTGAACTCACCTACACATGGAAATATTTCTACTGTCAAACGACAAATCGAAGCAATTTTATTTGTTTCGAATTAATGTGCGCACGTGTTTGTTGGTTGTTAGCCCGTGTGTGTGATTTATTTTGCCAATAAACGAGGAAGCATGTTTTAATGAAACGAGCAGTTTTCGATTTTAAGAGCAATTCTTTCAAGTTTCAATGAAAAACGCTATTAGTGTCCTTTTTCAATTGCCAAACTGTTAAAAGGGTGTTCGAAAAGTGTCTAAAGTGGTTTGTGAAAAGTGTGAATGAGATTTATGGGAGGATTAATTTTTAATCGCTTGCCGAATAGATTCAAATTAGTATCGTTAATCACGTAATTTGTAGAGGATTTAATGAAGATTTATATTAACCGCGGATAAGTGCCCGGTGGAAATATGGTATTAGAATCTCTCTACACCTCGTTCGGAAAAATGTTTTTTAAAGCTGAAGCCGCGTTGTCACAAGAAACAGGAACAGAAACAGAATTTTATACTGTAATATTTTCGGCCTGGGGTTCGTCGAATAAAACTCAACTTCACTTTTATGATTTCACAATGAAACACTTTATTTATCAAACAAAACTTATTTAAATTCAAATCACACTGTTATTCAACTTTACTACTTAGAATTCAACACTTTAATTCAATTCAATCACTTTTCACTTTATAACCGATTTTCACAAGTCAACGTTTAAAATATAACTGTTTCGTACGAGCCTGTCACCCGTGTATTTATACAAAATTAAGCACCTTCTAGTACGTTCCATACCCCCTTTGGTAATTTTCCACTGGTACTCCTCCGCTGAATTCCAAGGAGGGGAAATCGAAATTCGAACTTCGAATATGACAGCTGCTGTCAGATGACTGGAATGACAGTTGGGTATGTTCGTTTAGTGAATCGAGCGGGTGCGTTTGTAGAGTGAATCGATGGATGCATTCAGGGACTCCTGCGAGTTGTTTTATTTCTTATCGCCACATAACATTGCCCCCCTCTTAGTTTTGTTCGTCCCGAACAAGTACGTCATCATTGCTTCCGTGGTAGCGATGTAGGCGATCAACATGGACAACTTTCATCTTCGCTCTTGGTCCTCTTTGGATTCGGAATACGACATCATTAATTCGCGTTACAACTTGGTAGGGACCTTCCCAGTCCTTCTGAAGCTTTGGCGATCTTCCCTTTTTACGATGTGGGTTGTAGAGCCATACCAGATCTCCCTCGTTGAACTCGGGTGCCGTTGCTCGCGCATCGTATCTCGTCTTCATGCGGTCGCTTGCAACTTTTATATTGCTTCTGGTTCTCTGGTGGATGTCATTAATCCTTTCTCTAAGGTCAACCACGTAGTCCTCCTCGCATGTTGGGTCTTCAGTGGGAAATCCGAATTTAAGCTCACTGGGTAGCCTGGCAGTTCGTCCAAATAAAACTTCAGATGGAGTGTACCCAGTTGTACTGTGAATAGCGTTTCGGTAGGCCATGAGGAATAAAGGTATTCGCCGATCCCAATCCCGTTGATTCTCGTCCACTACTTTGGACAGATGTTCTTTTAGTGTCTTTGAAGCGTTCCACCATTCCATCTGATTGTGGATGAAGGGGTGTGGTCCGTGTCTTCTGTAGTCCGATTGCCGCGCATACTTCCTGGAATATCTTCGACTCGAAGTTTCTTCCTTGGTCGGAATGTAATTCCATTGGCACTCCGAACCTGCACACCCAGTGGTCCACTATCTGGTCGACAACGGTTTTCGCTTCTTGATTTGGGATCGCAAATGCCTCGGGCCACTTGCTGAAGTAATCGGCAATAACCAGGATATAACGATTACCGCTTTCAGTTTCCGGAAACGGTCCTGCGATGTCGACGGCGATTCTTTCAAAGGGAGCACCCACATTGTACTGGTTCATTTTACCCCTGGTTTTGACTTTGGGTCCCTTACTAGCAGCACAAGTAGAACACTTCCGACACCAACTCTCAACGTCGCTTCTTGCACTCAGCCAATAAAAACGTTCCCGTACTTTTTCCAGGGTTTTGTTGATGCCCAAGTGCCCACCAGACACTCCATCGTGCATTTCCCGTAGAATCTCCTGGACTTTCGACCGTGGAACCACAAGCTGCATCTTAAAGGATTTTCCATCCGGCATTTCCCATTTTCTTCGCAGAACGCCATCTTGTACATGGAGAGAGTCCCACTGCGCCCAATATGCCTTTAATGTGGGACTTCTGTCGGATATATCCCTTGCGCTCGGTTTCTCCATAGATTCCTTCCATGCAAGGATTGGCTCAATGTCAGGGTCTTCTTGCTGTGCGTTGCGAAGTTCCTCAGTACTCCAGCCTTCTGCAGGTTCGGCTCTTACTCGCTGGACAGTACATTCGTCCTTTTCCTCCTGTCGCACGCAATGCTTACAATTGGGCTCACATGGTCTCCGGGATAATGCGTCCGCGTTGCAGTGCAGTCTTCCTTTGCGATGTTGTATCTCGAAGTCATAAGCCTGCAATCGCTCGATCCATCTTGCGACTTGGCCCTCAGGATTTTTAAACTGCAGTAACCATTTGAGCGCGGCGTGGTCGGTACGCAAGATGAACTTCTGGCCGCTCAGGTACTTCTGGAAATGTTTCGTCGCCAGTATTAAAGCAAGGAGTTCTCGCCTGGTAACACAATAATTTCTCTCTGAGTCGGGTAAGCACTTTGCTGAAGTATGCTACGACTTTCTCCTGCCCATCGTGTAACTGCGACAATACTGCGCCAACACCCACATTGCTAGCGTCTGCGTCCACAATAAATGTCTTGCCGGGGATGGGGTAAGCTAGTACCGGTGCTTCGCAAAGTCGCTGCTTCAGATGCTGAAAGCTTCTTTCGCACTCACCTGACCATTTAAATTGTCTTCCTTTCTCAGTGAGCTGGTGCAGACACTTTGCAATCCCGGCGAAATCTTTGACGAACCTCCTGTAGTACGTAGCAAGACCGAGAAAGCTACTTAGCTGGTGTTTGTCCTTGGGAACTGGCCAACTTCTCACAGCTTCGATTTTCTCTGGATCCGTCTTCACGCCATCCGTCGATATCACATGCCCCAGATACGTAACTTCTGCTCTGAAGAGCGCACACTTCTTTGGATTGAGCTTTAAGTGTGCTGCTCGAAGTCGTGAGAAGACCTCCCTCAAGTTGTCGCGATGTTCTGCAAATGTCTTTCCCAAAACGTTGACGTCATCCAAATATACCAGGCAGGTTTTCCACGTCAGACCATGTAAGACACGTTCCATAAGACGCTCAAAGGTGGCCGGAGCGTTACACAGACCAAATGGCATTACTTTAAACTGCCAAAGCCCATTGCCAGTTGTGAAAGCGGTCTTCTCTTTGTCTTCTGGATGGATCTGTACCTGCCAGTAGCCACTTTTGAGGTCGAGAGTGGAAAACCATTTTGCTCCAGAGAGTGTGTCCAATGTGTCATCTATTCGAGGTAAAGGGTAGCTGTCCTTCTTTGTGACATCATTAAGCCTCCGGTAATCCACGCAGAATCGAGTACTGCCGTCCTTCTTTTTCACCAGTACAACAGGCGACGCCCACGGACTTTTCGAGCTTTCGATCAAACCTTCTCTTTCCATGGTCGATATCATCTCGGCGGCCTCATCCTGTTTAGCCAACGGAAGTCGTCTGGCAGGTTGGCGGATTGGTCTAGCATCTCCGGTGTCTATGCGGTGTTGTACTAAGTGTGTTCGACCATAGTCTCCATCCTGTGAGGCAAATATATCAGCAAACTCGCCAATTAGATTTTCCGCTACGGTTTGCTGCTCCTGATTTAGCTCACAGTCTCCGAGTATAGTCTTACATACCTCGGCCAATTTAGATGGAGAGACAGGACTTGCAGGCTCACTCTCAGCCATTGTCGAAATGGCTGCAACGGGCACACATCTTCCGATCACCTCTCCTTTTCTGAGCTTAACGGTGCGCTTATTTGGGTTCATCAGTCTTACCGGCACCATGTTATCCCTGGGCTCTGCAAGAATTTTTCCCACGACGTAACTTTTAAATTCACTTTTGTTATCTGGCTCGATGAGATAGAATCGGTGGTTCCCAGGATCACCCTCCAAACGTGTCCAAAGAACTGTCTCTGAAGAGGGCCGCAGAACTTCATCGCCTCCCAGTATTGCTCGAAGATTCACAGCGTTGTCGTTTCCGTATACCATAGGGATCTCGACGGTTCGATACCTTAGCACCTGCATTCGAAGGTCAAGAATTACCTCGTGTGCCTTCATGAAGTCCACTCCAATGATGCATTCGTCGCATATGTCGGCTACCAAGAATGCATGTGAGAAGGTCAATCCCTCTAGTTGTATCTGTAGCTGCACCTCCCCGTATACTTTCGCCGCTTCTCCTGTAGCTGTCTTCAGACTGTAGCAGCTGGTGTTATGTAGCCATGACGTCTGAACAAGGTCTCTTCGGATGATGGAGGCCGTGGCACCTGTGTCGATAGTGGCCACACATTTTCTGTTGCCAATAATTGCCTTCACTGTAAGACTCCTGTTGCAGCGTTTTGTTTGCGAGACTTGGATGATGGTCCTGGGGGCGTCGATTCCATCAACCAACTTCTGCCCCGCGAAGTTGGTTCTTAGGCGTTTCCCGACTGCTGTTGCTCCGAAACTTGTCCAGCAGGTTGAACGTTGTCCCTGCCAGATGCTTCTTCATTTTGCCTTCTTCTAGCGCAATGTGGGCAGCTTGTTTGTCTAGGTGGAGCTCTGCACTGTCGCTGTAGGTGTCCCAACTTGTTGCAATTCCAGCACCTTATTTGTCCTCGACCGCTGTTCGTGTTTTGTCTCTCCATTTCCACGCGCTGACATGAGCATTCTAGCGTAGCCATTTCCCTTATGCGATGGCTACCTTGCGAAGCTTGGTCTGCAGCTTCCATTGTCAGGGCGAATGCTAGTGCTTCAGCGAGAGTCTTCTTACCTGCCATTCTTACAGCCATTTGTAGCTTTCCATCCGCAATGGCATTGGCAAACGCATCGGTTGCCAACTCGTTTATTATCTCCCTGCTGGTGTTGGGATAAGACAAATTCGCTAATCGCTCGATGTCGGCTTGCAACTGTTGAAGAGTCTCACCCCTTGTCTGAACTCTTCGGCGCAACTGGACCCGGTAAACTTGTTGCATGTGGTCGTCGCCAAACCTCATCTCGATGGCCTTCACCATGGCATCATAATCTTTTTGTGGGGATGGTCTGCAGCAGTTCGGCAGCTGTTCCTCTGAGCGCAAGCGTGAGAGCAATTGATTTATCTTCGTTGTCCCAGTTGTTTGTCAACGCTGCAGCTTCGAATTGTCTCCTATAAATCGGCCACGATGTTTGGCCATCGAAGACAGGCGGCTGCATTTCTTTGCGTCGTGGACCGTCGGGCAAATATTCTCGCACTTTCTGTTTCTTAACTAGCTCCAGCTCCTTAGCCAGTTGTTCAACTTCCGATTTGACTTCAGTGAATTTTTCCTCCACGCTTTCAATTCTTTGATCTACTGCCTGGAACTTTTCCTCAAAAAATGCATTCTGGGAATCAAGTTTGCTTTCTAGAGCTTTCTTCTGCTCATCGAACTTAGTGTCTAGCTTTTCATCGAGAGCGTTCTTTTGTTCTTTTTGGCCGCTCTCCAGCTTCTCGAATTTGTCTTCGAGAGCGTTCTTTTGTTCTTTTTGGCCGCTCTCCAGCTTCTCGAATTTGTCTTCGAGAGCGTTCTTTTGTTCTTCGAGAGCATTCTTTTGGCTACTCTCCATCTTTTCGAATTTCTCCAGAAGCAACTTCATGAAAGCGGGCATTTCATCGGCAGTACTTACTGTGCTTTGTTGCTGTTCTTCTTGAACTTCGAACAGCATCGTGTCTGGATGTCCACCTTCCTCGGTAATAGCGTCCTGGAGTCGGAGCATCAATTCCCTTTTGAGCCCCGAAGTCTGGAGGTTTCTTTTACCCAATTCCGCTTTTAACTCAGCTGTTGTCAATTGTTCAATTTTTCGACCCATTTTGAATTGTCTTCACACAATTTTCACAACACAATCAGTTTATGTTTTATATCTGTTCCAGAAAATTCACTCGGAAATAAACAAATCACTGACACCGTTTTTATAACTTCGCACAATCAGTTTCAATATATCCAGAATATTCCACCTCAAATTTGTATGAATCACCGACACTGCTTACACACACGATATCTCTGGAAAATTCCAGAGATAGACTTTTTCTAGAAGTCTCCACTTAAAACTGTTTGACACACTAACACTGTTCCGAAAAATTCCACTGTAGAATTTACCCGCACAATTATGAGTTTTATCCCCAATTTCTGACACCAATGTAATATTTTCGGCCTGGGGTTCGTCGAATAAAACTCAACTTCACTTTTATGATTTCACAATGAAACACTTTATTTATCAAACAAAACTTATTTAAATTCAAATCACACTGTTATTCAACTTTACTACTTAGAATTCAACACTTTAATTCAATTCAATCACTTTTCACTTTATAACCGATTTTCACAAGTCAACGTTTAAAATATAACTGTTTCGTACGAGCCTGTCACCCGTGTATTTATACAAAATTAAGCACCTTCTAGTACGTTCCATACCCCCTTTGGTAATTTTCCACTGGTACTCCTCCGCTGAATTCCAAGGAGGGGAAATCGAAATTCGAACTTCGAATATGACAGCTGCTGTCAGATGACTGGAATGACAGTTGGGTATGTTCGTTTAGTGAATCGAGCGGGTGCGTTTGTAGAGTGAATCGATGGATGCATTCAGGGACTCCTGCGAGTTGTTTTATTTCTTATCGCCACATAACAATACATTAGCAACGGAAAAAGCATTCAATGAATTTAGGTTTCAGTTGCTAATGTATTGTTATGTGGCGACAAGAAATAAAACAACTCGCAGGAGTCCCTGAATGCACCCATCGATTCGCTCTACAGACGCACCCGCTCGATTCACTAAACGAACATACCCAACTGTCATTCCAGTCATCTGACAGCAGCTGTCATATTCGAAGTTCGAATTTCGATTTCCCCTCCTTGGAATTCAGCGGAGGAGTACCAGTGGAAAATTACCAAAGGGGGTATGGAACGTACTAGAAGGTGCTTAATTTTGTATAAATACACGGGTGGCAGGCTCGTACGAGACAGTTATATTTTAAACGTGACTTGTGAAAATCGGTTATAAAGTGAAAAGTGATTGAATTGAATTAAAGTGTTAAATTCTAAGTAGTAAAGTTGAATAACAGTGTGATTTGAATTTAAATAAGTTTTGTTTGATAAATAAAGTGTTTCATTGTGAAATCATAAAAGTGAAGTTGAGTTTTATTCGACGAACCCCAGGCCGAAAATATTACATTGGTGTCAGAAGTGGGATAAAACTCATAATTGTGCGGGTAAATTCTACAGTGGAATTTTCCGGAACAGTGTTAGTGTGTCAAACAGTTTTAAGTGGAGATTTCTAGAAAAAAAGCGCGTAAATAGCGTCGGTGCCTAAAACGATTTATTTGTGCAGTGGAATTTTCCAGAGATATCGTGTGTCTAAACAGTGTCGGTGACTCATACAAATTTGATTGTGGAATATTCCGGATACATTGAAGCTGATTGTGCGATAAAGCTATAATTAACTAAGTTATAAAAACGGTTTCAGTGATTTGTTTATTCGCGAGTGAATTTTCTGGAACAGATATAAGACATAAACAGATTGTGTTGTGAAAATTGTGTGAAGACAATTCAAAATGGGTCGAAAAATTGAACAATTGACGACAGCTGAGTTAAAAGCGGAATTGGGTAAAAGAAACCTCCAGACTTCGGGGCTCAAAAGGGAATTGTTGCTCCGACTCCAGGACGCTATTACCGAGGAAGGTGGACATCCAGACACGATGCTGTTCGAAGTTCAAGAAGAACAGCAACAAAGCACAGTAAGTACTGCCGATGAAATGCCCGCTTTCATGAAGTTGCTTCTGGACAAATTTGAGAAGCTGGAGAGCGGCCAAAAAGAACAAAAGAATGCTCTTGAAGACAAGTTCGACAAGCTAGATACTAAGTTCGATGAGCAGAAAAAAATTCTAGAAAGCAAACTCGATTCCCAGAATTCACTTTTTGAGGAAAAGTTCCAAACGATGGATCGAAAAATTGAAAGTGTGGAGGAACAGTTCACTGAAGTCAAATCGGAAGTAGAACAGCTGGCTAAGGAACTGGAGTTGGTTAAGAAACAGAAACTGCGAGAATGTTTGCCCGACAGTCCACGGCGTAAAGAAATGCAGCCTCCTGTTTTTGATGGTCAAACGTCATGGCCGATTTATAAGAGGCAATTTGAAGCTGCCGCAATGACGAACAACTGGGACAACGAAGAGAAGTCGATTGCTCTCACGCTTGCTCTCAGAGGAACAGCTGCCGAATTGCTGCAAACTATTCCTGAAGAAAAACAGAAGGATTATGATGCCATGGTGAAGGCCATCGAGATGAGGTTTGGCGACGACCACATGCAGCAAGTTTACCGGGTCCAGTTGCGCCGAAGAGTTCAGAGAAGGGGTGAGACGCTTCAGCAGTTGCAAGCCGACATCGAGCGATTAGCGAATTTGTCTTATCCCAACACCAGCAGGGAGATAATAAACGAGTTGGCAACCGATGCGTTTGCCAATGCCATTGCGGATGGAAAGCTACAAATGGCTGTAAGAATGGCAGGTAAGAAGACTCTCGCTGAAGCACTAGCATTCGCCCTGACAATGGAAGCTGCAGACCAAGCTTCGCAAGGTTGCCATCGCATAAGGGAAATGGCTGGTCTAGAGTGCTCATGTCAACGCATCGACATCGAAAGGCAAAACACGAACACCACTCGGGGACAAATGAGATGCTGGAACTGTAACAAACTGGGACACCTGCAGCGACAGTGCCGAGCCTCAGTTAGACAAGCGGGTTGCCCACATTGCGCTAGAAGGAGACAGAATGAAGAAGCATCTGGCAGGATGTCGGGGCAGAAGTTGGTTGATGGAATCGACGCCCCCAGGACCATCATCCAAGTCTCGCAAACAAAACGCTGCAACAAGAGTCTGACAGTAGAGGCAATCATCGCCAACAGAAGATGCGTGGCCACTATTGACACAGGTGCCACGGCCTCCATCATCCGAAGAGACCTTGTTCAGACGTCATGGCTACATAACACCAGCTGCTACAGTCTGAAGACAGCTACAGGAGAAGCGGCGAAAGTATACGGGGAGGTGCAGCTACAGATACAACTAGAGGGACTGACCTTCTCACATGCATTCTTTGTAGCCGACATATGCGACGAATGCATCATTGGAGTGGACTTCATGAAGGCACACGAGGTAATTCTTGACCTTCGAATGCAGGTGCTAAGGTATCGAAGCATCGAGATCCCTATGGTATACGGAAACGACAACGCTGTGAATCTTCGAGCAATACTGGGAGGCGATGAAGTTCTGCGGCCCTCTTCAGAGACAGTTCTTTGGACACGTTTGGAGGGTGATCCTGGGAACCACCGATTCTATCTCATCGAGCCAGACAACAAAAGTGAATTTAAAAGTTACGTCGTGGGAAAAATTCTTGCAGAACCCAGGGATAACATGGTGCCGGTAAGACTGATGAACCCAAATAAGCGCACCGTTAAGCTCAGAAAAGGAGAGGTGATCGGAAGATGTGTGCCCGTTGCAGCCATTTCGACAATAGCTGAGAGTGAGCCTGCAAGTCCTGTCTCTCCATCTAAATTGGCCGAGGTATGTAAGACTATACTCGGAGACTGTGAGCTAAATCAGGAGCAGCAAACCATAGCGGAAAATCTCATTGGCGAGTTTGCTGATATATTTGCCTCACAGGATGGAGACTATGGTCGAACACACTTAGTACAACACCGCATAGACACCGGAGATGCTAGACCAATCCGCCAACCTGCCAGACGACTTCCGTTGGCTAAACAGGACGAGGCCGCCGAGATGATATCGACCATGGAAAGAGAAGGTTTGATCGAAAGCTCGAAAAGTCCGTGGGCGTCGCCTGTTGTACTGGTGAAAAAGAAGGACGGCAGTACTCGATTCTGCGTGGATTACCGGAGGCTTAATGATGTCACAAAGAAGGACAGCTACCCTTTACCTCGAATAGATGACACATTGGACACACTCTCTGGAGCAAAATGGTTTTCCACTCTCGACCTGAAAAGTGGCTACTGGCAGGTACAGATCCATCCAGAAGACAAAGAGAAGACCGCTTTCACAACTGGCAATGGGCTTTGGCAGTTTACAGTAATGCCATTTGGTCTGTGTAACGCTCCGGCCACCTTTGAGCGTCTTATGGAACGTGTCTTACATGGTCTGACGTGGAAAACCTGTCTGGTATATTTGGATGACGTCATCGTTTTGGGAAAGACGTTTGCAGAACATCGAGACAACTTGAGGGAGGTCTTCTCACGACTTCGAGCAGCACACTTAAAGCTCAATCCAAAGAAGTGTGCGCTCTTCAGAGCAGAAGTAAAGTATCTGGGGCATGTGATATCGACGGATGGCGTGAAGACGGATCCAGAGAAAATCGAAGCTGTGAGAAGTTGGCCAGTTCCCAAGGACAAACACCAGCTAAGGAGCTTTCTCGGTCTTGCTACGTACTACAGGAGGTTCGTCAAAGATTTCGCCGGGATTGCAAAGTGTCTGCACCAGCTCACTGAGAAAGGAAGACAATTTAAATGGTCAGGTGAGTGCGAAAGAAGCTTTCAGCATCTGAAGCAGCGACTTTGCGAAGCACCGGTACTAGCTTACCCCATCCCCGGCAAGACATTTATTGTGGACGCAGACGCTAGCAATGTGGGTGTTGGCGCAGTATTGTCGCAGTTACACGATGGGCAGGAGAAAGTCGTAGCATACTTCAGCAAAGTGCTCACCCGACCAGAGAGAAATTATTGTGTTACCAGGCGAGAACTCCTTGCTTTAATACTGGCGACGAAACATTTCCAGAAGTACCTGAGCGGCCAGAAGTTCATCTTGCGTACCGACCACGCCGCGCTCAAATGGTTACTGCAGTTTAAAAATCCTGAGGGCCAAGTCGCAAGATGGATCGAGCGATTGCAGGCTTATGACTTCGAGATACAACATCGCAAAGGAAGACTGCACTGCAACGCGGACGCATTATCTCGGAGACCATGTGAGCCCAATTGTAAGCATTGCGTGCGACAGGAGGAAAAGGACGAATGTACTGTCCGGCGAGTAAGAGCCGAACCTGCAGAAGGCTGGAGTACTGAGGAACTTCGCAACGCACAGCAAGAAGACCCTGACATTGAGCCAATCCTTGCATGGAAGGAATCTATGGAGAAACCGAGCGCAAGGGATATATCCGACAGAAGTCCCACATTAAAGGCATATTGGGCGCAGTGGGACTCTTTCCATGTACAAGATGGCGTTCTGCGAAGAAAATGGGAAATGCCGGATGGAAAATCCTTTAAAATGCAGCTTGTGGTTCCACGGTCCAAAGTGCAGGAAATTTTGCGGGAAATGCACGATGGAGTATCTGGTGGGCACTTGGGCATCAACAAAACCCTGGAAAAGGTACGGGAACGTTTTTATTGGCTGAGTGCAAGAAGCGACGTTGAGAGCTGGTGTCGAAAGTGTATTACTTGTGCTGCGAGTAAGGGACCCAAAGTCAAAACCAGGGGTAAAATGCACCAGTACAATGTGGGTGCTCCCTTTGAAAGGATCGCCGTCGACATCGCAGGACCGTTTCCGGAAACTGAAAGCGGTAATCGTTATATCCTGGTTATTGCCGATTACTTCAGCAAGTGGCCCGAGGCATTTGCGATCCCAAATCAAGAAGCGAAAACCGTTGTCGACCAGATAGTGGACCACTGGGTGTGCAGGTTCGGAGTGCCAATGGAATTACATTCCGACCAAGGAAGAAACTTCGAGTCGAAGATATTCCAGGAAGTATGCGCGGCAATCGGACTACAGAAGACACGGACCACACCCCTTCACCCACAATCAGATGGAATGGTGGAACGCTTCAACAAGACACTAAAAGAACATTTGTCCAAAGTAGTGGACGAGAATCAACGGGATTGGGATCGGCGAATACCTTTATTCCTCATGGCCTACCGAAACGCTATTCACAGTACAACTGGGTACACTCCATCTGAAGTTTTATTTGGACGAACTGCCAGGCTACCCAGTGAGCTTAAATTCGGATTTCCCACTGAAGACCCAACATGCGAGGAGGACTACGTGGTTGACCTTAGAGAAAGGATTAATGACATTCACCAGAGAACCAGAAGCAATATAAAAGTTGCAAGCGACCGCATGAAGACGAGATACGATGCGCGAGCAACGGCACCCGAGTTCAACGAGGGAGATCTGGTATGGCTCTACAACCCACATCGTAAAAAGGGAAGATCGCCAAAGCTTCAGAAGGATTGGGAAGGTCCCTACCAAGTTGTAACGCGAATTAATGATGTCGTATTCCGAATCCAAAGAGGACCAAGAGCGAAGATGAAAGTTGTCCATGTTGATCGCCTACATCGCTACCACGGAAGCAATGATGACGTACTTGTTCGGGACGAACAAAACTAAGAGGGGGGCAATGTTATGTGGCGACAAGAAATAAAACAACTCGCAGGAGTCCCTGAATGCACCCATCGATTCGCTCTACAGACGCACCCGCTCGATTCACTAAACGAACATACCCAACTGTCATTCCAGTCATCTGACAGCAGCTGTCATATTCGAAGTTCGAATTTCGATTTCCCCTCCTTGGAATTCAGCGGAGGAGTACCAGTGGAAAATTACCAAAGGGGGTATGGAACGTACTAGAAGGTGCTTAATTTTGTATAAATACACGGGTGGCAGGCTCGTACGAGACAGTTATATTTTAAACGTGACTTGTGAAAATCGGTTATAAAGTGAAAAGTGATTGAATTGAATTAAAGTGTTGAATTCTAAGTAGTAAAGTTGAATAACAGTGTGATTTGAATTTAAATAAGTTTTGTTTGATAAATAAAGTGTTTCATTGTGAAATCATAAAAGTGAAGTTGAGTTTTATTCGACGAACCCCAGGCCGAAAATATTACAGTATGTGATTCTGTTTCTGTTCCTGTTTACGTTGCTTGTGACAACGCGACATTACAGGCAAAAAAAAAACAGGAACTAAAAAAACACATGAATTATGCATAAAAGTCTAAGGTCCATTCCACACATACCCAGCTGCCGGCTAACCGGCACCGGTTACCCGGTGATTGGGAATACGTTCTTATGGGCGCGTTGTAACTTCCAAACCGAAACCGACCCCTGTTGTCCACACAAACGACCGGATAGCCGGTTCCCGAATGGGCCTAAGAGCTCGCAACGAGAAAAAAGACAGTCAAGTATGAAAACATACGCGGAGCGGTCCGTTGGCTTATGTTGAAGGATAAACTCATCTACATTGTGCAGTTTGTGTAAAATTCTATTTGTTTATTTAAGTTTTTTATGAATATATTTTACGGTCTGTATTCTTTTTTGTGAGATTCTTAAGTTTCGTTACTCTGAAATAGGCTGGCAAAAAACTTTTCGTTTAATTTTCTTTTTACATATTTTCTTAAAAAATTAAACTAAAGTGTTTTCAAGCATAACTGCTATAGTTTTTTTTTTATTTCAAATTTCGTCGGTTATTTATTTCAAATTTTTGTTTTTAACCGTTTCGAAAATAGAGGGAAAAAAATTAATTTTCTTTGCATTTTTTACCATTTTTAAAATTTATAATCCATAAAACAAAAATATAGATTTTCAATTACCTCTAAAATTAGGCGTTAGGCTTTTTGTGCATGCCATTTTGGCATATTTGACGTAACTAAGAAGAAAAAAATGCAGGAAATATTTTTCTTCTTACGCTCAATCAAGCTGGAGAGGTTTCGATTTTGGATTCAAGAGTCAGAAGAGTTTATTTCCTCTTCTAAAGAGGATTTTATTTTTATTTTGGCATCTCCTTTTTAAACGAGTGCCAAAATAAAATCAGTTTGTCTTTGTAAGTTTTATTCAAGTGTGTATGTTTGCCTATGCATAAAAAAGCTCGCACAAACATTTTTAAATATGTTAAAACAGTTTCATTAGAGCCCAGAGGGTTAACAGACGAGCGACTGAAAAATGCACTATATTCTCTGTGAACACGTTTTTTTAAAAACTCGTTATAAACCTCAAAGCGCGTGTCTTCTTGAGACTTAAAACTATCGCGAGTAACTCTCAGGTAGCGAGAGACTCGAGAAGTCGGGATCGAGAAGTTGAAAGTAGAAAATTAACTCTCTGCGAGTACTATACCGGCCTGAGAGCTACTCGCAGTAGCTTTACTCTCAAGTGGCCATTCGCCTTATAATGTGGTACCAAACATGAAGAATGTTGCTAAACAACTATAGAGCACTTCTAAGTCCTACTCTTATTATCCGTCGAACAAAACTCTCGTTCCTGTCAAAAGTGGCGAATATTTTTTCTTACATCTGGCAGTGCCATTGTCTCATTCGACAGTTCAACGACAGGTTCGTAATCAGTGTAGCTGAAAATAATAGAAAATAATCGTACAAATACGTAAATAATAGCTCGTAAATATTTGAAAAATAGCAAAACAATTAAAAACTAGGAACTTAAAACCTCAACCACAGTGAACTAATCAAAAAGGGCCCTGACCCTACACGAATTTTCAACAACAAAATGCAACATATACAAATGGATTTTCCAAAACAATAATTTTTACATTCCCCCTGATACGGAATCCTTCTGGATTTAATATTTAAAAACAAAGCACGACTCGCATCCGAGTCCACAATGTTAAGTAATAAGTTCTATTCGAAAACGAATTCAACTCAATTGATTATCGACCGACAGTATGGACGGATCGACAACTATGTCCGTAAAAGCCTTCAAAGTGCCTCCCATCTGATAGACCGTCTGGAACTGGAGTCTGTCCTCGAAGGACACGACGGCTGTGTGAACTGCCTCGAGTGGAGCAGCGATGGTAAGATTCTTGCATCTGGATCAGATGATTTTCAGGTCATGCTGTGGGATGTATTTCGGAAGAAGCGAATATACACGATCAAGACCCCACACACCGGGAATATGTTTTCGGTGAAATTCTTGCCCAAAAGTGGAGACTCTTTAATTGCCACCGGTGCGGCAGATAAATGCATCTACGTCTTCGATATAAATCGCCTGAATGAGAAGATTTTGAATTGCAATTGCCACATGTCCAGGGTGAAGCGGCTGGCCACTGCCCCGGACCATCCATACGTGTTTTGGTCAGTTGGCGAAGATGGTTGTGTGCTTCAGTTTGACATACGCGAGAACCATCGCTGCCGCTCGGACGATAACGTGAGAGTGTTAAATTTGTCAGCGAACCTAAACATTCACACGGAAGCAAAGTGCGTTGCGGTGAATCCCCGCAGAACAGAACTCATAGCCGTAGGAGCAAATGACCCGTACGCCCGAGTTTACGACCGGCGTATGCTGCCGCGGTTTTCAACAGCGCAATCAAACGACAGCGATGCTGAGGAGAACTTTGCCGTGCCTAAGGACTGTGTCACGTACTATTGCCCCGGTCACATAAACAAAAACAACCTGAAGTACATCGATCATGACAGTAGGGCGATCACATACTTAACGTTCAACGACACTGGCACAGAACTGCTGGTTAACATGGGCGGTGACCACATTTATCTGTATGACTTGACCTCAGCTGAGCAACCAGTTTATTTGGACCTGCCCGAGTATCATCCTTCAACGGAAGACACAGATGCGGAGCCGCAACCGACCACCGATTCGAGTAGAAATAAATTGCCGGAGCATGTGGAGGAAATTAAGAAGTTGGCCAACGAGCTGTTAGGGAATGAAAAATACCTACCAGCAATTGACCACTTCTCTCAGGCGATTTCCATGGCTCCCGACTGTCCAGTGCTTTACTTTAACAGAGCCGTGGCGTATATGCGTCGCCTTTGGTATGGCGATGTGTATGCAGCTTTGCGGGATTGCCATCGGGCTCTGAAATTAGATCCATCCTATGTTAAGGCTCATTTTCGCCTAGCTCGTGCTCTTCTCGATCTGGGTCGGCCCAAGGAAGCTGACGAGTGCCTCAAAGAACTGATACACCGCTTTCCGAACTATACAAACAACCATGGAGTTATGATGCTCAGCAAAGACATCACAGAACATAAACAGGTATTAAACTCGTGCATGCATTTGTTTTCAGTAGGTAAAACTAAGCTAATGGGTTTCTCTTTGCGCTTGCAATTTCAAGCTGACTTTTTTTCTCAACAAAAAAGATCAATGAACGAAGAAATTTGACTGTTGATTTTTACAGAGCCGATGCCAGTGAAATTGCTCATTTTATGAGATTATTATTGTCGACATGGAGAATCTTCCTTCCACGACCGTCTTACTGTTTTGTTTAAAATTTCATTGCTGTGTTGTCACCTATTTTTTTTTTCGCCATTCTGGCAAAGCTTGCCGGAAAACTTCTGGTCGGATTACGAGTGTGGTCCTACTTGTCTTACAGACTAGACCGGTGTGCGTTCTTCTTCCATTGTCTTGGTATATGACCGAATTCAGGGTATTTCATTTTTCGTGCCTTTTTTCCATTAAAAGATCTAGACATTTATTACAACTGCCACAAAAGACTGCACATGTTAGGGTTGCGGATTCGTCGCGTTAGAGGCACTTTACAAAATGTCAGCCTAATACGTGCACACGCCCCTTCCGAGCACGCAGAAGACAAGGAGAAATTTTATGAGTTCCTGGAAAGAGCCGACGGATCCTCTCCGGAGTACTATGTCAAAGTTGTACTCGGGGAATTTAATGCAAAGGTCGAAAATGAGGCCATCATCGGCGGATTATTTGGAATGGGAAGCCTCCACGAAAGAACAACATATAACGGCTACCGACTAATAGACTTTGCATCAGCTCGTAACACTGATATAAGCAGTTCGAGGCTTCCAAGGCTCAGAAGCCTAGAACTGCTTATAAGGCAACCTAACGGTCTCCAAACTGTCGCACCGCCAACCAAATCGACCATATGCTCATCGACGCAAGGCACACACTTGAGTCTTGAGCACATCGTTGATTTGTACAACTTGAATGTGCACACTCTCCTAGGGGTAAACGTCCACTCTGACCGTTTTCTTATCGTGGCAAGATGAAGAGCTGGAATTGCAAACGAGAGAAGCTGCGAAATCCAAAAAAAATAGACTCAATGTTGGATGCCTCAGTACGGACTAGACGGATCCTACAGAAAGCGCTTGTGTGAGAGGCTCTCCGCTTTGCATTCACTCTTCCTAAACGTCAAGATTCAGTGGAGCTAGTTCCGCAACACCATTAAAGGCGTGGGGGAATCGACTTTAGGTTTAAACTAGTGGGAGGGTTACAAACCGCTTAGGCGAATCGTTGGATACCCCATCCCAATTGATCACTTCAAGCTCCGAATTACGTCATAAATCTTGGTTGTTAAATTTCAGTTTACATTAACTTTGTTTTAAGATTTTGTTTTTTTCTTTCTTAAAAAAGGGGCGTGGCATCAACCTCTTTTTAATTACATAATTTTTTTTTGTTCATATTATTCATCAGATTTTAGTACTTTTAGTGCAAGCTTTTTGGATTTAAAGCAATTTTATCAAATAAAAACCGTTTATTGGAATGCAAATTAAATATGCCCACGCCCACATGGAGCCGTTTTCGCTTTTTTTACAATGCCAATCAAAAGCACTTGAGCGAGGATATCGCATACCAAATTTCAGCTTTCTACGACAACTTTTATTTTTCATTCTATTAAGTAAAGTGGGCGTGTCAGTGGGCGGATTTCAAATTTTTTTTACACTTGTACTGCTTCGCGACCTTGAAAGAACAGATCTCAAGTTTCAAGTTTCTAGCTCAAAATTTAAGGCCCAAAAACTACCGGCAGACAGACCGACGGACGGAAATGGCTCATTTGACTTACAATTCGGTCTCGATCATATGCCTTAAAGGTCTTGGGGATCTACGGATTATTTCTCTATATTACAAACTATGAATTCCCTTAATATACTTCCAGTCATTAATATGATAATATTGCGGAACCAGGAAAACTGTCACAGAAGATGCATATGCGAAGATTTTACAGCGAAAAATGGGCGAAAACTGTTCGCATATTTTTGTGACAGTTGTCAATTCTTTTTGGCAGATGAACAAATTCACCCCCTTTTCATACCTCATCCCATAGGATAGGAGGTATGATAGGTTTGTCAGATAGTTTGTAACACGGTGAAATAATAATGGTAAACCCCCAAGACCTTAAGGAAATATGATCGGGACCGAATTCTAAATCGAATAAGCCATGTCCGTCCGTCCGTCTCATACAGACGGACACATGTTTTTAGGCCTTAAGTTTTGAGCTAGGGTGCTGAAATTTCGTACGTAAGGTCCACGTCATGCGAAGCAATACAGCTGTAAAAATGTTTGAAATCCGCCCAAAGACACGCCCACAATCGGTCTAATGTACAACTACCTCCAAAGAATTAAAAACTTTAAGACGTTCTAAAAGGCTGAAATTTGACATTTAGCATCTCCTAATGAATGTAAGACACAAAAAAGAAAAATTTAATTGGTAAACCTCCTCCGTGGCATCTATTTTAAGGGCGTGGCATCTATTTTAAGGGTAAATGTTCAAATGCAGTTTACTCAACATTTTTGCTAGAAATTGAAATAATTTCGCTTAATATTTTATGTAGAAAACGCATAATTGTACATTTTGTTCATACAAGACTTTGGGCCACGCCCACATTTGGAGGCAGAATTGAAGAAAAACCTAAAATCTTCCAGAAAAACGTAATTTCGACTGGCCTTGAGCCTAATTTGCCAAATTTAAAATATATTTTTAGTAGATAAATATGTAAAAAAAGTTTTATCCTTCACATTGAAACGTTACAATCTACAATTAATCATCATATAAATAAAATTGGACTAGTGCAGACAATCTGCAGAATAATTAATTATAATGTCTTTTTAACTTTCGGAAAAAATAGTGAAAGAGTAACATAATTTCACGTTTTTGTGTGCTTCTTTGTCCGGAATAGGCTCAGAAAATACTACTGGTACAAGAAAAAAAAGTACACTAACTTAAGAAAGACATAAACAGCTCTCGAATAAATAGTAAAAACTTAATATTTTGAAGTGTTTCATAGAAAAGTCACTACACGTTCACTGAATGTCAAAAAAACGTACGCAAATACCCACTAGTAGACACTTTTCCATTCAGAGTAGAGAAAATCTTCTACCGGGTTTGATCGACTCGAAATGGAAACTCGAGTTCATTAAGTGGCATATGTTGCGTTTTGTCAAAAACTTCTGTCTGAAGCAGGTAAAACCGTTGCTGTTGTTGTTAATAGTATACTCACCTGTCAGTTAAACATTTTAAACCTACTCGACTATTCAACTCAGTGTGCGCGGAGCTGGTTGTGATTCGACTTCATATCCACTCGATAACTCAGCTCTTGCATGGGAACAAGGTAAGAGAAGGAAGGCTACACGAATAAAGCCACCAGTCCAGTAAATCCGTTGCGTTCGTCACGCCGGGGTATACAACTGACGGCTTAGTGAAATACACACGTTCTTATGGGAAGTGTGTGACGTCAAGCGCTTTTCGCTTTTCAACGTGAATTGAGTTTTCAGTTGGGTATCTTCACGTGTCGGGATGTCATAATAATATAATATACTTTCCGCTTACGAAACAACCAAATAGTCTGTTTTAATCCAAATAATATCTTAAACACGTCATTCATGGTTTTTTGTTTCAAACCCAGCGTGGACGAAGTCGCGGGAAACAGCTAGTGTTTTGTAAAACTTAAAATAATCATTTTTACATGATTTTTCATTTGTTTCTTGTCAAACGTTCAAGAAATAATGTTTTCTGTAACACCTTGAAATATTAAAGTCCGTCAGAAAAAACAGTTGATTTTTAGAGTTCCGTGACAGATTAAAGTTGGGAACCCCTGTTGCAGATAATCTCTATGGCTACAGCTAACTACAAACTTTAGTCTTATCTCCGCCCTGTTTAACATTTTTTTCTGAAAAAAATACTAATTTACTTGACCTATACTGGGTGTTTTTGGTGGGGCAATTTTATAAAAAAAGAAACGCCATACATTTCCGATTTTTTTTGTTTTTAAGTTTAGTACATTAGCATAAACTTGTAGCATTATTTCCTTTAAATACAAATATCAATCCGACTTATATTATTTCTTTCTGAAACAGACACAAAACATAGACACCTACAATTGCCTCGAACTACCGGACGACGAATGGTATCTACGAAGCAAAGCGAAAGACTATCAAAAACGTTTTGTTGGCCACTGCAACACCACGACTGATATAAAAGAGGCCAATTACTTTGGCCGCGACGGGGAATTCATCGTGGCCGGTTCCGACGATGGGAACTTCTTCCTATGGGAAAGGAAGACATGCAAAATTCGAAGTGTCTACAAAGGTGACATGGCGATCGTCAATTGCGTGCAGCCACATCCAGAGATCTGTTTGATGGCCACCAGTGGGATTGATCATGACATCAAAATATGGAGTCCTACGGTGGAGGTGCCACCCGAAAAGAGTAATCGTGTGCAATCTATCGACAAAGTCGTCGAATCTAATCAGCATAAAATGAAATCAGACCCGTTCGATTTGAATACGCCCAGTGCGATTTGTCGCAGTAGTTAGTTTCATCATAGTCAGCGGCCATATTTATACTTTTCGGTAAAATGTCGACGTTAGTTCATGGTGAGAAGGGCAGCTCTGTTCTGCGACATGACGTTCCTTTAGAAAAAAAAAATTATGTTGGCTGACCTGGACCATGCTGACCATGTTATGTTAGTTGTTTGTAACGACGAATTTTATTTCTTCTTTCAGATGCAGTTCAGGTCAGTTTGTTTAACCGAACTAAAGTCACGCAAAAGGGCCGCTCGACAATTTCAGTGTGATAAATTATCTCATAAATACCTTATACAATATTTTTATATATTTCATAAGACTCTGTTTGTATTTTCATTTAAGGTTTATGATATTGAAAGAGTTATAGAAACTAAAGCATTGCTTTACATAGATGCTTTACGCCTGTGGGTTATATATTATCTTGTTTCAAAAAGTCTACTTGACATTCAATAAATAACACATTAATGAAATTTTTGAAAATAACGCATTTTTATTTCGGGCTGTATCATATAGATGTGAGCGACCTATGGTTCACGTTCACGGCATGACGGTAGTATGTGGGGCTACACACCTGATGGAACATTAGGAATTGGGAGCGAGTAATTTTAGGCTACTATTGTTCTCACGCAAAGTCGACGTAAACTGGCCACCGAGATACAATTTGACAGCTACCGACTGTTTCCTGCGGTTTCGACTAGAAGTCACGTGCCAAAAAGTCGCAATAGCCCAAGACCTCAAAACCAAAAAAAAACCGTGCTATTCGCCATAGGCATCAGAAACCAGAACCTACTCATTGGATGCAAGCAGTTGAGTTGCTAGTTTCAAGTGATAGCTGGTGGGCGTGAGTGAATTTTCATTTGGGGGGTTGATAGTCTCGCATTGGGCGCCACTCCAGGTGACGGATAAGAAACGTTCACCACAAAGGTAAAAACGAAAAAAACAAGAAGGGTCGGCCGAATATTAAACACACCCCTTCTCTGTCTTTTCCCAGCATGTAAATGAAATGGGTAACATTTAAATGAAAGCCAATTTTTTACAAGATTAAATAAACTACTGGTTAATGCTTTTCTCCATAAATTATTGTGTACCTTAAGCCTTTGCCACACAGTGTGTGTGTTACATCGGGTTTCCTCTTTCATTTTATCTTGTTTTGTCGGTTTCCCTCCGCTTCGCGATGTGATTTTGCATATTTTAGCCCCCTGAAACCCGGGACTCTCCTCGATTACTCTGATTTTTTGTTCGACAGTCCGAGCTCTGCCCGAAAGCGTTTTTCTTAGCGGCGAAACGTTTTTAAATAACACCCAAGCTAGTAGGCACGTTGGCCGCCACTTTGTTGCAACTTTTCGTGGATTCCATTGTCTACACAAAGCACAAAAGAGCGCAGGCGATGGGCTCGTGTTCGACAAGAAAGTGCAACACAGAAAATTTGCTGCTGTGCTTACCGACTACTCAACAAAAATCAAACACAGATGCCAACAGCATATCTTTTCCTTTTTCTCCTTTCAGTTTCTTTTTATACCCCATCGCATAGAATAAGAAAGACCAACGAATTTCAAGTCGAGACACACCATCTTTCCATCGACTTTAAAACTGCATATGACAACATTCACCGTCAGGACCTCCACTTGGCACTGGCCGAATTCAAGATGCCGCAAAATCGATCAAACTGTGCCATGTAACATTAGAAAATAAGCGGTGCAACGTGCAGTTTTGAAACATCACCTCGGTAGTGTTCCAAACATGCCCCGGATTTCGGCAAGGAGATGCATTGTCATCTACATTCTTTAGCCTTGTTCTGGACATGATAGTGCGTTGCGCAGGGCAAAGGTCAACGCGGAAGGCAAAATCTTGAACAGATTCCTGCAAAACGCGGACGGTATCGACATCATAGCCCGCTTCAGTCGTGCTGTGATAGAGGCTTTTGTGGCGATTGAAGAACAGGCGAATTCGGTTGGTCTGGAAGTAAACGAGGACAATTTCAAGTATATGATGGAGTTAACATCATCATACTACCTTGGAGTTAACATCAACTCCACAAACGACGCCTTAGTGGAGATTAGTCGAAGAACAACTCTAGAAAACCGCTGCTATTTCGGTTTGGCAAAACAAATGGGTTCAAAACTCCTCTCAAGAAAGACGAATATGTAAGCTCTGCAAGACCCTCACTCTACCAGTTCTGCTTTATGTTCTGCGTCGAGTGCTGGGCGATAAGCAGATGATACTTGGCTCTTTCGAGAGAAAAATTTATGGTCTACGGCGAATTCATTGTCCTGTGTCTGATGATGGCGAATGGAGGAAAAGGTATAATATTTTTGATTTTTAATGGGAAGAGTGGCCTCAACTCCAATAAAAAATAATTTTTCGTAAAAAATAATTATTGAAAAAGCGTTTCGCTCGCTGGTATAGAAGAGGTAGGGGTAACCGAAGCGGTATGAACCCGTACCAGGGGGAATATGTACCAGTGTTCCCACAAGAGCGGAGAGGTGAGGACAACCGAATCGGTATGGGCCCTTACCAGGCCGGTCCTGTTGGGGAAAACTTGGGGGATGTGTTTGTGGGGTATATTTGGCGCTCCACTGTAAGGTGTTTGCTCGCCTGTAGAGTTTCCATATGTAGAAGGGATGGGTTTTGTGATACACCCTTATGCGTTTAGCCAGTTTGACCCGGAGATAAAGTTCATTATCCTCTTTAGATCGAGTCGCGCTAGATCATTTAGGTCATCAAAGAAGTATTCGCCTAAAGTTTTCCTTCTCAATGCTGATAGGGCGGGACAGTTGCACAGAATATGAACCATGGTCTCTTCTTCCTCTTCATCCCTGCAACTTCTGTAGAAATCGTTTAAGGGAGCACCATGTCTTCTGGCATGTCGCCCTACCAGACAGTGGCCTGTGAGGGCCCCAATTATCTTTCTAAGTTTCAGCCTATTGAAGGAGATGAGTCTCTTTGTTTTCCTACATTCGAGCTCTAGCCAGATGCGTTTGGAGGAGAGACATGGGCTTATGTTATTCCACCTATTGTTTGCCATTGTGGTGACGTTCAGGTGGAACTTTTGAACTATGCATATAAACGAAGCTATTCATAATCTTATACTTTGTCTCCAAAGACCATAAACTGGTATTAGCAGGCGGTTTAAAACAAATACCGAAGTGTCTCCACCGGATCTTTTGTTGTCATCTTGGTGCTCAAAAGAGAGTGACGATAACATTTCCCAGGAGGAAAAACAAAAACAATTTCGTTGTAAAAACCCAACAAAAAATGGGCTAACAGTGGCATGCAAAAGGTGTAAAAATGGTGAATGAGATTAAGATTCGAATTTGTATGGTAAATCGCCGGATTTGATGGAGGTTATTTGATGATTTATGTTAATTGCGGATTTTTATCCAGTGGAAACATGGTACTAGATTGGAACTTGGCTTATTCATTTATCTCTGAAGGCTTAGCTCCACAAAAAATGGAATTGCTCGCAGAACTAAAATTTGTCGTACCTTGAACAACTTTTGCATGTATCATCGTAAAGTTAGGACGGTGTTCCAGTTCCACAATTTCATTTTCCCCTCGGTTCTCCTCGACTCACTAGTGCTCGCTTCATAAAGGGTGCACCATCTAACGTTTTTTTTCAACTAGTGCTTTTTTCGTGAATGGTAACTCTTAGCTCAAATCAGACGATTTGACAGATAATTAGTTTTATCCTTCCACTGAACAGGCCCACTGAGCAGGCCCACTGTTTTCGCTTCGCTAAGTGGGCCTGCGATCGACTTAGAGAAGATGCCGATTTTGCAAACAAAATCATCTTTTCAGATGAAGCTCATTTTGATCTTGTTGGGTATGTAAACAAGCGAAATTGTAGCATTTGGGGCATTTGGCTCACGCACACATTGAAAAGCCGATACACCCAAAACGAGACACTGTTTGGTGCAGATTTTGGTCCAGAGGCACAATTAAGCCATTTTTCTACGAAAATGAGCAAGGAGCGGCCGTTACAGTCAAGGGCGATCGTTATCGGGGCACGTTGAACGAGTTTTCGTTTACAAAGAGGAGGATATTGGCAACATTTGGTTTCGACAGGACGTCGCTACGTGCCACACAGCCGAAGCTACACTCGGTGTTTGGCGCCCTGTTTTTAAAGATCGCATTATCAGCCACAGAGCTGATGTCCTTTGGCCACTTCGGAGCTGCGATTCGACACCGGTGGACTATTATTTGTGGACTTCCGTAAAAGATAAGTGTTACGCCGACAAGCCAGAGATAATTGACGCTTTAAAGGATAATATTCGTAAAGCCATTGGTGCAATGCAGCTGCACACAATCGATAATTTGCTTAAAAATTGGACCGATCGTGTAGGCTATTGAGACTAGTGAGGCTACTGAGGCCAGCTGAGGCATCCATTTGAATGAAATAATTTTCCATTTTAACTTTCAAATAAAAAAAGAAATTTGAAAAAATGTTTAGTAGTCTTTTTTTAAAGCATTTTCAAAAAAAGAAGTTATTTGGCGGATCCTTTATACTCAAATTTGAGTTCTTTAGCGGGGTACTGCGTCGAGGCGTAGTGGTCAGTGTGTGTTTACTACGCGGAAGGTCAAGGGTTCGTTTTTTTTTAGTCCCCACCTCCGCGAGGGTGTGACAAACCCTCTAAGAGTAACATTTGCCTCGAAAAAAAAAAACAACTCAAAGTGCCATTCAAAACGTTCAGGCTTTAATTAATGCAACACACCTTACACCACTGCTCCAAACAGATTTTGATTCGTTTTTGTTTAACTTTTTTGTAAAACTTTTTAAGTAATCATTTCTTGGGACCGTATTAATTCTGAAAGGGTTTAAGGGCGTTGATAAAAAACAATAAAGTTGTTTCCAACAACCTAAAATTTGTTTGTTTATAATTTTAAACCCACAAAGTTTCCAAAAACTGCGTTCATCTTCATTTGAATTCATACACGTTTTTTTATATTTTATTGCAAACATTTTATTTCTTAGTTCTTAGAGCTCTAATATACAATTGTCTCTTTTATTTATGTGATTAAATATTCCTTTTTATTATTTTTTTATTTAATTACCTTCCACAAATACAAATTTATGTTTAGTTTTTATTTTTTATTTTTTTTCGTTTCTTTTATGTTTTCTTCAAATATATAATATACATATATCATTTATCACTTAGGTTTTCATATCGGTTTTGTCTTTGTAATACATTCTGTTAGTTGTTATAATTGTTTTTTTTTTCGTCATTAACATCTCATGTTCTAGATTTTCTTTTTCTAAAATTTCGTATAAAAAAATAATTAAGTAAATCCAAAGTGTTACAATTAATTAAAATCAATTGTTATATGCTTGCAGTTAGTTTTTATTTATTTTTTTGTTTTTTTATTACTTAAGCTCTACATTTATCTCGAAGAAAACAAAAAACAAATAAACAAAAATGTACACAAATTAAAATATATGTATAAAACGGGATGAAAAAAATAGTTAACTACACTTTGCCAAAGTAAGTTATGTAGTTGTTTTTTTTTTCGAAGAAGATATTCACCCAACATTTCTCGTCTGAAAACATTGTGGTTGTGGCTTAATAAAAATTGTTGCTGTACATAGATAAAAGTTTATGTTTTCTGTTTTTAATTATTGTTTTTTAGTTAATCTCTGGTTTCAGAATTTTTTAAAAGGTTTAATGTAATTTATAAATATTGTACAAATAGTTTGAAAAAAAAAAAATAAATAAACTATACAAGAAGACAGCTGAATATTCTTAACTATTATTTTTTTACGATTTAATAAATATTCCTTTTTCGTTTGCATTAAAAAAGAAAACTTTTGTTATGTAATGAATATGAGAAAAATTAAAAAAAAAAAGAGATTACGAGTTTTGCAGCAATTATGGAGGAAGTCTAGCAGCCATTATTCTGGTGCTTGAATTAATTTTTATTACGTTTTTTGTGATTTGAATCTAATTTTCTATATTACACTATATTTTTATGCTTTTGTTTATAAGAAAATATATATGTATGGATTTGCTTCTTTAGTATAACTTTAACCAGTTTATGTTGAAAAAACAAACTACCAAGCTGTTGTGTTTGCCAAAAACTCCCAGCGTTAAACGATGGTCATAAGAACGTATTGCACCTACGTTAGTTTCGTTTTTTTTTTTTTTAAATAATCCTCTTCTGACATTTATAATTTTTAAAGTAGGCAAAGGAAAAGATCGCTTAAAATTAAGAAAAAACGTTTGAAGAAAGTTTCAATCTCTTGAAATCGGGCCTAGAGAATCAAGTGTAAAATAAAAAGGTTAAAAAAAAGAACCAGAAAACCAGAAATAAAGAACAAAAAGGTTGCACCATTTTTCCCCTGACTTCGATGTCTGCGATTTGTTTCACAATTGTGTTGCTAAAAACTTGCGAGATACTTTTTAAGGGGTTCATAGTTGGGGCTATGTTAAAGAATCTTGACAAAGCCTTTCAGTAGGTTTTTATGGCAAGAAAACGCTTTAAGGTGCTTCGAGAGAAAAATCCTTCGGGTGATTTGTGATTCCATCTGCATAGACGGAGAGTGGAGGAGAAGATACGAAATCAAATAGCCAGAAAGGTCAGAATACACCTAGTGCCCCGCGACCCGAAAAATCTTCGAACTCACCCACCAGGGACGGAGCAGTAGAAGACCATCGAGACTCAGGTGGAGTAAGTGGGAGGGACCTCAGCAAACTTGGCGCGCAAAACTGGGGACGGCTAGTTGCAGTCAGAGCTGGCTGAGGCCCAGGTTCACCCCGGACTGTTGCCCCATTTTAATTAAGTACGCAAGAGGTGTCTCAACGCGCTGGTAAAACCCACTTAGGGCCGGGTTATAGTGCTGAGTTAAACCCAGCTTAAACGAAGAAGTGTCGGTTCCAGAACAAATCGTTACTAGAGTTAACCCAGCGAGCAGTTTTTCAGTTTAGAATTAATTCCGTCAGTAAAGTTGTCAAAATCTTCGACTCTGGAAATTATTGACTCACTTCACATAGAAAAACACACTGAAAAATGTTCGAGTCATTTTCAGATGTCATTTTTCACAGAAATACGCAATGCCACTGCCATTTCACACAGAAAAACCATTCAAAGAAGTTGATACTTCTCTTGATTGAGAAGTTGATCTGATGTTTACCAGAGTTGTTCCGGGATTACCTCATCAAATTTGGCAAGTTAGGTCGAAATTAATCCTGGATCAATGTTCACTGAAAAGTTCGTTTCTGGGGTAAATCTCAGTTTAACTCGGTCTCGGAAGCTCGAATGATCGCACACTAAAAAACTGGCTCTTAGAAGCTTTTAGCAGTTTTAGCAATAAGTTTTGTCGAAGGCTGGGACAATTTAAGTTCGGTGCCGTGGCGATGTTGTCAGTGTGTCTGTTTATTACGCAGGAGGTCTGCTCACAATGCAACACCACCAAAGAAAATCAAGTGAAAAACAACAATAGAATGAGTCATAGCCATAAATATTGCTTTAGGTATTTTTGTTCGGTTTAAAAGCCTCTCGAGGTAAATGGTACTTTCCAAGTGGTATTTTCACGTCTTTGCATATTTGGAAAAACTAGAATTGCTCCAATCAGGACTGGAACTCGAGATCTGCAGCACAGTAGCCCAACTTACTAATTACTGAACCATGAAGCCCACAATGCAATAATTAGTTTAAAATAAGTCACCAGTTTTTTTTAACACGTTTTCCTAAGAAGTTAAAACCAGCAAGTGAGGAAATGAGTAGGATGACGAACAAAACTGAGTTGGGAAATGAGTAGGATGACGAACAAAACTAAGAGGGGGGTAATGTGATGTGGCGACAAGATCTGAAAACACATGCAGAAGTCACTAAATTCACTACTTAGAACTTAACACTTCAATGGAATCACTTTTTATTAAAACTCTCGATATTCGCAATTTAAAGGTTCAAATACAACTGCAGGCTCCAGGGGGAAAGTGGCTTAGGCCCACTTAGATCAATTTTGAGAGAAACGGGAAAATAAAAAGTTCACACCATTTATTGTTCATTTAGCATGACAATTTATTGGCGATGATTTTGAGGAACTATTATTATTTTTTGAAAAAGTGAGCACAACATCGTGGTAGGTAGACGTTAAGACGTGGTAGAGACGTGGTAGAAATTTGAAGTTTGATTCAATTCTAGGTGCTCAACAGGAGAGAAACAGGAAAAAGTTTCAGCTGCAATTAAATTGACTAAATTCACGATCTACTTGCACAGTTCGTACATAATTTGTATCGTGACCAACCATGGTGACAACATAATGATCAAAAGACGGAACCCACCTTAAAGTAAGAACAGCAGTCTCTACAACAGTAAAGAATGTTTATGGACAAATTTCGTTAAACACCAAACCCTCAAAACAATCCAACAGTTAGTTCGACTTTTACTGTCCCCCCAAACAGAGAAAAAAATAAACAAGATGCAATTTTAATTTAATATTTCTATTCTATTTTTTTTTTCTCAAAAGAACCTGATAAATATTAAAACATAAATTGAAGTTCTTTGTTTTTTATATCTGCAGGTCTACCTACATAACACTAAAGCTGATAAAATAAAAATAAAATGAAGATTTCATACATTTTTTCTTGATGCCTTTTTAAGAACGTCAAGGGAAGAAAAGAAAAAATATATGTGTTGTATGTATGTACTGCATTTACTTAATGCCCGTTTGCTTAATACAAAACTACTTCTCTTAAATTCAGTAAAAAAAATATATATAACACGTCATCGGGATTACAATTGTTTTTTTTTTTCTTTCTTTCTTTTTCTAAAAATTGTGTTTAACGTTTTTCTTTTCGAGAAACTATTGTTGAAATAATTCTTCTTATTTCTAGATGTATTTTATATTATAATAATGTGTGTATCGAGTGGTAAAAAATATTTTATGTCAAAGAGAAAGAGAGAAACAAATATATAATATTAAAATTAAATACAATGAATTTATGTATGGGTGTGTGTCGGTTGAAACGAATAAAATAAAGATTTAAAAAAAAAAACTATTTAAGGATAAAAAAGGGGCGGAAAACTTTGTTTTATTCTTTTATTATTTTTATTACCATCAACCTTCCCGTTTAATAGACGAAGGTGTTTCGGCTAGTCCTTTCACTTTTAGCCTATCAGCTGTTTTCAAGAAGGCTGGTAGTTGTTCTTGTGACACGTTCACTTCGCCGGCGTACATAAATTCTAGAATCGCCTGTAGATGAATGTAGGAAACATCTTTGAGGATTATTATCGGATGTTTTGAAGGATTTTCCTGTAAAAGAGTGGACTGTATAGATTTAGTTTTCAGAGTAATGAGTTTTAGCTGTCAATAATTTTACCTCTAGGAGTGCTTTAAAGTAGGGACTACATGCTGATAGGACCATCTTGTGTGCTTTGCATGTTTGTCCTTCACAGGCTAGTGTTACCTGTAATTTAAATAAATTTATTTTTTAAATGTGTGAAACAATTCCTTCATTAAATTTAAATTAAGCATTTTAAAAGTATATATGTACAACAAAACCTATCTTAAGAATGTCAAAGTCTAAATAAATGTAAACTTTCGATCCGAACGGTTTCATATAACCATTCAATAGCTTCAGTCGATACCCAAACATAAACATTTTAACGCTACACTTCTTGTGCAGGTCTCGAGAAAAAAGAAATAATCAAACGGAGCCAGGTCTTGTTTGTATCGTTACAACTGCGTGACGTTGCTACTCGGTCCATTGCTTGATTAAACAGCAACAGCACTGTATGGCTTTTAAAAAGGGGTCCGGTTTTTAATCAATTCTATAATAATTATAATAAATTCACACAGTACTGCCTGGTGTATGTTTATCGCTATTTTTAGCTATAAGAATGCCGAAATCCTTTGCCAACCGTTTTAAGAATTTTTGGAGCACATTTTTTTTTATGCCAAAATAATCATACAGGGGTGGAATCGGCTAAGGTGATCTATGATAAGTGATGTCACAAATCACAAAAATTCGCCTGCGTCAACTGTGATCATCACAATTTTCTTGTGACAGCTCCCGATCAATCACCGGCAAAATCAGCTGGTCACCAGTTTTTAAACTTTCTGGTAAGGTGGTGTTTTTACCTACCCTTAGGCTGACTCTCTGCATGTACGAATAAAAATCAGTGTTCTTACATCACAAGCCTAAATAAAGCAACGATTCGGAACAATATTTTTGTGATCACCTTACTCAGACGGATTATTTGGTTTGATCACATTGACTGTCACAAAATGTGAAAATCAAAGATCATCATAACCGATTCCACCCCAGGATTGAAAAACGGTATATTTGAAATTGCATCGATCTTAGATTTCTAATGTACCTTGACCCGGCGATCGCCCAACACAATATCGTAAATTTTATTGATTATTTCTCAATTGGGCGTGCTGAGAGCCCAGCTTATGATATAAAATTTAGGGACTACTTACGCACATTTAAATGCAAAAGAGCAGAGCCCTGTACAATAAATTATACCAGTCTTTCTTTAGTTCATATAATGGTCTTTCGGCACATGAATGATTTACTAAAAAAAAAAAACAAAAGTACATATCTGTTCCATTTTGACCAAATCTCACCAACCAGAGAGAAAAATCGTTAGATAAACAACACTGTAAAAAGTTGAGTGTTTATCGGGCCGAGGTGTTTGAATTTTTTTCTATGGCCATGGCCAAAAGGAAACAAATGGGTCAAAAATATGTCCTTTATAAAATCCGAACACAACCACTGACTTTAAAACTAATCATGGATAATTTGGAACAAGTCAGTGGCATTTTCTGCGAAGCCAAATAAAGTAATTATTTAAATATGCTGTCAGTGAGCCTTTCTTCCCTACTTTATTCGCAAAAAATAGTCAGTAGAGGAAAGGTGGGCCGTTTGCGTCTCACTCTGGCTATAACTATAATACCATACATTAACGTGTCTCTCTATTAGCGTGACGCGTCCAATATAAACTGGACGTCCAGTCCAAATGAAAGACAAAAAAATGCGTTGCCATGATGCTTTTTCGACGCTTATATGCTACAAACCAAAACCAAGATAGACAAACGGTTACAAGCTTAAAAAAGTACAAAGACTTAAAAGCTATTTGATTCAAATAACAGGAAGATTATAGAGAATAGGGTACTGGGTACTTTTAATAATTAAAAGCAAACGGAGGTTGACTTTTTCCTGTCGCTTGTCTTTCTCTGTCGGCCTTCATTTCATCGAGGCATACTAGGAGAACGCGGAGTTAGTCTCTTGCCATACGCGCTGTACCTAGAATATTTTTCGTTAAAACAATTGCATACAGGCATATAACAGAAGTGGGGTGCCGTGGAGTAGTGGTTAGTGTGTGTTCTTACTACGCCAGAGGTCTGGGTTCGAATCCTGCCATCGTCACTTGAAAAAAAAGACTTGTTCTTTTTCACGGCCCCCACCTCCGCGAGGGTCTGACAAGCTCCGAGAGTATCATTTGTCTTGAAAAAACTTCTCAAAGTGCCGTTCGGATTCGGCAAAAAATTGTAGGTCCCATTGTTCACCTCGAGCTGTTGCGCCACTCTATTTATTTATATAACAGAAGGAGAATAAAATACTTGTCAGTGGATCGATTTGGTTCTAGAATCACAAACCAAAATCAGGCGTAACATTCTTTATTGCGAAAACGAAAAAACGTTTTCGTTTGAGCGAACAATTTGCTTCGTGTAACCCAAGAAGCCGTATGATTCCGATGGCACTGATCATCGTGCCAGATCAAATGTTCTTATAGGGAGGGCCATTGATGTTCTATGTTTCGCAACGTTCTTTCCTGTTTCATTTAAAACATGATAATTATTTCCTTCGCCAACATAAAATAAATCTTTGAAAGTGAAGTCAAATAAAGTCCAACACTTCATAGACAGTGATGAGAGTTTTGAAACAGCTAAATCGATAAATTTATACGATTTAATTTTGTTTTTGAATTTAAACATATCGATGGGCCAAAATGTTTTTAAAATAAATTCTGTAACTTTAGTTATTAATTTTAACTTAAATTGATAGCGTTAATCGCACATTTCTAAGACAAATAAAAGTATTGAGCACACTAAATTATGCAACAAAAATTTTATTTATTTTGACACCTATGCGACGAGAGTAAAGTAAACGAAAAGCGATAAAGAAAAGGCTTGTTCCGGTACCTGTCCTAAACTACACAAAACGACCCAAACCTACGAAAAATAGCCAAACCCAAAAATGTAAACTGTGGCCATAGCCCATTTTCTTTCGTCTTTGAAAAACGAACGATCGCTTACGTTTCGCTTTTTACATAATCTGCCCCCAACTCTGTCAATGACTTGTAGGTAAGCTGAAAGGTGCTCTACAATTCCATTCCATTTTAGAGGCTACTCTGAATTAGTAAATAAGTGACACCAAAACTGAAGGTAAACACCCGTCAAAACGTCACTATAGGCGGCATTAGCCTTAAAGTATACGCAGCGCGAGCCTAAATTGAGCTTCCATAAAAAATTCTGTCCAAAGAATGCTCCGGCTGCAATTTTCAACTTTTGTTCCGCAGTTTACATTATTTAACTGTCAAAATTTAGCAGACTGATAAATTGCTCGGAACATTTATTTCGAGCTAAATTTTGACGAACAGCTGTATTAATATTTCTTCGAAACTTTTATTTTTGCTAGAGGCAGCTTTTGCAGTTAATGGCAAAGACAAAAATATCTTCTTTAATTTCAGGATTATAAAATTTATTTTTGTGTAAAATTCACTTGAAATCTTTTTTGTTTAAAACCAATTTTCAGAGAACAGCTGATTTCAGCTTGTATTCTCTATCTACACAATGCTTTTCTGTCAAAATTTTGCTGCAGTTTTACCTTAAGTTTGGAGACAAAAATGTGAACTAAATTTTAGCTTGAGCTATGTACTACCATATAAGTTGTTAAGCGGGATTCAGAAGGAAGTTTTGGCTACGCCTCGGCCGGACGTTTACGATTTTAGATTCAAAATCGACGTAGTGTGACGCGGCGAAGACGAAGCCAAACCTTGTTTGCTGCATTTAAGGAGCTCGTTTATATCAGTGCCGAATTAAATATACCCAATTTCTGGGTTTATTAATAATCATCCAGAATACGCGATGGGACTAAGTGATTAAATGTTAGAGTTAGAAACATCGCTTAGAAGTTAAGCGAAGAATAAGTTTTATGTTCTAACATTTTATTCAACCTTTATTATTAATAATACATCAAACGTCCAATTCCCGTTCTGGGTGTGTAAAATGGACTTAGGGTCTATTTTAGGTATCTGCAGTTTCCATACAAAGACTAGATAGCTCTCAGAAGAGGCCCACTCAGCGCATAGTCCTGCAAAACTCTCCACAGTGTATCCCGAGGGACTCGGTCATATGCCTTTTCTAGATCTACAAAACACGCACAGACCGGTTTGGCATATTCCCAGGCCTTCTCAAGAATATCCTTCAGAGTAAAAAGCTGGTCGGTTGTGCCTCTGCCAGGCTGAAAGCCGCACTGTTCTTCCCGTAGCAAAGGCTCGATTACAGCTCTGGAACGCGTTTCCAACACCTTCGCGAATACTTTCCCCGGAAGACTCAAGAGATATAGTGGGCGCAATCTCTCCTGTTCCCTTTTTTGAAAATGGGCACTATGACTCCCGTTTGCCAATCGCTAGGTGCCTGCCCGCTATCCCAGGCCACCTATATGACAGGTGTTAACCATTTAACACCCTCTTCACCAATTGCCTTGATCATTTTTGGCCGGATTGAGCATTTCTGGCCGGGAATGCCATCTTCAGTGCCCTGTTGGGGGTTGAGCAACTTCGAAAAGTGCTCTCTCCATCTGCCCAAGACATCGCTCTCATTTGAAAGAAGTGTATCGTCCTTAGATTTAACCCCTTGAATGATATTCAACTTCCTTCCTCTGAGCCGGCGAATGGTCTGCCAAAATATCTTGTTTGCAGATCTGTAATCGTGCTCCAACTTCTCGCCGAACTTTTTCCACGACTGTTCTGACTGCCAGATTGGAAGTCCTTCGCGCCTCATTGTACCGGGCTCGAGAAGTTGAGTTTCTACATTGGATCCACGCAATGTAGGCTCTCTTCTTCTCTCTGATGGCTTCTTGAACTCCAGGCGTTTTAAACCAAGCAGTTCTTTTCTCATCACAAGCCGCTACCCCAAGCCGCTTCACTCCACAAACATTTCCTGCAGAGGCAATGACTGCCGATTAAAACAGCTGCCAGTCGTGTTGTAAAAAATCACGAATAAAAAATTAAGTCGGAACGTCACTTCACAGCAAGACACAGTTCGATGTTGACACCGAATAATTCGGAAATTAAAAGAACGTTTACATGAGCACGACTCTGTTTAGATTTACGAGAAAAGAACATTTTTTCTGTATTCCACACCAGTTTCACGATTTCACGGTGTTGAACAGAATACGCCATAAGGCTCTTCATCTAAGCTGTTCAGAGCATTATGTTTCACAGCACTCATTAGGTTCTCATTTCTTAGCACTTATACGTTGGATGTCTGTCCGAGAAATTTTTAAGTTCCTCCAGAACTTCAATGTTAAAGGATTCATTTTTTTCCCCCTTTGGCTTTCTAAGTGTCCAAGTTTTCACTTCCTACAGCTGCATGCCACACCATCCACTTCCATTCTTATTTATAATCTCTTACTACCCTGTCACTTTTTTGTCTAACAGAAGTTTGGTTCAATATTCAGGACGTCAGCTTTTCAAATCAGTAATGAAAAAGTTTACTGGTTAATAAACTCTTCCAGGAGTCTAATTAGACTGGGGCTTGCAGCTCAGAGCCATCGCCTGACCCTCTCTCAACCATAAATGCTGTGTGCGTTTCGGGAGCAGGATGTAATTCTGTTTTTCAAAATTCAGCTTTACTTACTTAAGCCATAAAATCCAGCTTTACCAACTTTTTCTAAAAAAAAAAAACAAAGGTAAAAAGAGAAACAGGTTGGAAGATTGCAGGGTGGTTGCGGACCTACAATGGCCCGCAGAACCAATATAAAAGGAATAATATTCGTAAAAACATCTGCAGAGAAACGCTGAAAACACCGGGAATCAATACTTTTAACAGTCGCTGTTTGATTTTAAAATAAACGCAGCAACGCTACAGCGTCCAGCCCTTTAAAACGTAGTGGAAGGGACAATTGGATCATGCCCTCAAACATCTTAAAATACACAATGAAATGAAAACAATTAGTTTTGAATGGGTGGTCAGGAGATCCATGTTGGTCGGGACGGAGATAGGTAGGTACACCGCGACAGGGGTTATTTTTTAACTGCCAGGATTCTTAATTGTTGGGGATAGGAACCGCCCATAACTCGTCAACATCTTTCTTTGACCTCTCTTAGCCGTTGGTTGGTCTTGAATTCCAGCATTGTTTTTTAGGCATACCCTCAAAGTTGGACCGTAGTATGTCACCTGTGTTTCTTCATTGTGCTTTTTGTTCCTTGACAAGTTTGTTTACAATGAAAAAATCCCTGAGTCGAAATCCCTCAGTCGAAACAACAGAAGAATAGCTACGTACAGCGTCTTGCATCTAGTACCTACAACCCAGTCCAAATGTGATTTTGCAACAGTGACGTGAACGTGAACGCAATAGCTCGAGTGTTACTCGCACGAGGATACATTTCGATACGCAAACTGGTCATGTTCCTTTTTCAAACTCGATCGTGTGGCACTGGTAGGTAGGAGGGTAAATGACAAATAGTGGGCGCACGGTCATGCACATAGGTATACCTAGTCAGACAATTTCTCGATTTCTCTTTTCCTCAAGACTTCTAACCTAACCAGAGAATAAATGCAGAACAACTTTCACATCCACATCATCAGAGTGGTGCAATCTAATTATTCGTCACAGTTGAAATGTAAGCACTGCACGACAATAGATTCACTTTTTTTTAATCAATAACTAGCTTTGCACAGTCGGGTCGGTCGGAGAGGATTATTCACACATTGGAGAGAACAAATTGTTTATTTCCGTCAACAACACGCACATTCTTCGATGAATCAGATCTAGGACAATAATGGAGTTTCCTACTGTTTTCACAGAACCACGCACCCGAACGGCATCCAATGGGAAAATGCAAAATTTTATTTTGTTTTTCATGCATACTCACGTCAGTGAAACTTTTCTCATCTCTCAGGTGCCTGAAGGATGTAACCATATTCGTCTGGAAATCGTTCCATTTCAAAAAGAACTGTTGATCGGCCATCATTAATAATTTGTTTTGTCCTTCAAGTCTTTAGTTTTAATGCAATTAATTGTTTCTCCGTCAAAATTGTTTAGGACACGTTCCTAGACAACTTTCTAATCTCCTGTTGATTTTTGACACACGCTCTCTGTTTCGTAAATTGACTCTCCAAAGAATTGTCTATCACAAACGCACAGTCGTGTGTTGAGTAAAATAAAAAAAAGTTCACCACAAAGAAAAATACTGATAAATAAAAAAAAAAAACACCAGCAGCAATGAATAGAAGTGGCGCGCGTATATAGGTCAGTCTCTCTCCAAATAGCGAGAAAAGGGGCAAACAAAATAACCGTGTGAGTGGTGAGTGGTACTGTTTAGTTTTCGTCGAATCCAATTTCTTCAGTTGCTGCAACGAAAGGAGAACAGAAAACAAAATGTAATTAAAACGAAGTTAAATGAAAGATTAATTGAGATATTGCAAGTGAAATAAACAAAAAGGTGCAATGCAATCGATAGAAAAACAGAGAATTAATTTACAATCTTACACAAAGAAACATAAAATTTAGCAAGTGGAGGTAGTATAGCTGGGTACTTTTCTTTCAATCGTTTTCCATAGAGCCATGGCACTATATTCGCATTTCGCACCCATAGAATGAAGAATGAACTCAATCCAATCTCTATTCCTCTCTCTCTGTCTCGTTGTGTTTCCCTCATTTTACGCTGTCTAATGCAATGCACTTGTATTTGTTTCTAAACCAAACCCGCGCCGTCCGCAAGTTGCAAGTGTATTTTCGAAAGGGTCACACACATGCAATTAAACGCTCACTGGATGAATATGGAAAAGAAAGAACGAAAATAGAAAAGTGCGGAGGCAGTATTGAGAAGAAAGATATAAGCAGGAGAAGTAGGGAAGGTGTTGCCATACAACGGAGTTTTAATATGCAGCAAATATTTAGAAACGTTTTTAGTAGTAAACATAGTTGGCTATCATAATACATGGTAACCACCATGGTTTATATACGTTTTAATCCCAAATTTATCAATTTATTTGGGAGTTTCTAACATATTTATTTAAATTTCTCGTTATAAAATACTGCCGAGATTTTAAAAATAACCCTTATACAGTTAAAGTGATACGACCTTAACACTGAATCAAAAACTAAGTTTTGGGCAAAATGTTCATTCACACTTTCTAAACGCCGACTGGAATTTGTTTTGGTCTTTCATTTGTTCATAAGTTGTCGAATTTTAGCCCATATTTATTTTTAAAGGTGCTTTAAAATATCCATAAAAAATGGTAACATATCAAGTATTTTAAGCTGACCTCAAAACTACAAACTGATTTCAGATGCGTAATTCGGTTTCGCAAAAATTTATATCCAAAGTTGAGACAAAGTGAAAATTTAAATTAAAATTCTTAAGGCAATTTTATATTCGTGACTTTCGGTTATTTTGAACGAAAACTCTTAAAAAACTGGGGTTCCAAAAACAGAAATTTTACAAAAATTTATGGGAAAGTTCAGATTTTTGAAAAAGTTTTCGTGTGTTTTTACCGAAAAAACAGTTTTGCATTACAACAATTTTTGCCGATGTGTGAATGTGGATCGGTTTTTTATTTTTATTAGTCCAGATCTTAAAAAAAATATTTTATTTACGTAATTAATGTTTTTTTTTATAAAAATGGTACTTTTGTTGAATTTACAAGACTTCCGTTGTAGTCCATAGTTTTGCAAACGATAAAACAACTCTGCCTTGCACATGACCCTTCAGATTTACTGTCAAATCCGGCAACAAAATCTCAAAAAGTTCGAGCATACCTAGTATTCCTTAAACCATGGTTGGTTATTATATATCGGTGGTCGTTTTGTTAAAAGAAATGTATCTTCCCGGAAGAATGTATTAAGCGATATTTTCGAGTTGGCGAAGCAGCTATTAATTTATGCATTTACAATACCATGCTTTCACCGAATTCTAATCAGGTAGACTAAACTCCTACAAATCGCGAGATTTACTAGACAAATTTGCAAGTATTTAAAAATAAATTTTCTGGCACACCTCCACTTTAAACCCTTTTCACACATCTTTATAACAGCTTTAGACTCGAAAAAGGATAGTGAAACTATTCATGTATGACAGATCTGTAACAAACCCTTTTTTAATCGGGATTATCATCAAGACCCGAAAAAATTATCCATGTATGAAACATCTGTCACAAGAACTTTTTCTATTCGGGGTTTTCACAACGAAATTGTTTTATCGCTCCGGGAGCGACCAGCATTGCCAAACTCTGGCATAAAAATTAAATCTATATGATTTTCGCTTACACTATGCCTCCACCAATTTCTTTCCCACACCTTTATAACAGTTGAAAAATGAAACAGAAACTGCCCACACATAACCGATCTATCAAAAATGTGGGATTTATACAAAGAAATTGTTTTCTTGCTCCTGAGTAATGCCATCGTTCCGAGCCAAAATGACAGCAAAAGATTGCTCGTGTCAAATTAATCTCATGTTTGCCCGGTGGAGACGCTCCGGGATTTATTTTTAATCGTCCCTCGCTCTAACCGCAATTTTATGACCGGTGAAGACATATCATCATCGAGAAATGTTTAACCTTTTGTGCGTTCCAGTCCTTCCAAGCGTTTAAATAGTACAATTTTTACTGGTGTTTAAATTTCGGAAAAACATGTGGTTTCAACAAGACATTGACAGATGCTTTGCGTCAAAATTTTAGGAGTAGAATTTCTTTACGTTTTGGATATTCTTAAGAGTCGCGTGTTAAAAACCAAGTAAGGGCCAATATAAAAGCCGAAAACTTCCGGAAAAATCATCGAAATTACTTCGAACGAATCAAGTTCTTATGAAGGGTAAGAGGGGTCATTAAGAACTTAAATCAGTGGTGTCACGTTTGAACACTTTCTAGCACTTTGCTTCTCTTTGATTTGTGACAGTTTATGTTTGATAGAGCCAAGTTTGGTAGACCCTAAAATAACTTTGAAGAGAGACAAGTTCACGTAAGATATTGAAGCCAGAGTGAGAAACCAACGTCCTTAACTGACTAATTTTCGTGAACAGAGTATAGCGTCGTCATTGGTCAAATTCATAGTCTTTTTCGAAGATTGGAAAATTATGACTAATCACTTGTTTCCTCCACTAGAAACGTTCCAGTGATTTTCCAAGTAGTTTCCAAATCAGGAAATCAGCGAATGAATGGAGACACTAGGTAACGAAGAATATTCCCCACTAGCCTTCTTGGTATAAGGGTTATTTTGGTCTTGGTTCATTTGATGAAAGCCCTCACATTTTTAACACTTCTGCATTCGAGTTTTTCGAGATGCGAAAACTACGGCCAAACAACGAAATGCACAGGCTGTAGAATTAAATGATTTCGATTCTGAGAAGCGGCAAGAATACTAAATTATTTAAGTAGATTTTGAAATATTTCTATCTCTTATGGTTAAATACCGTCCAATCGGGAGGCCATTCCCATTCCCAGGGAGACAGTTACCTAAAGCAAGAGATTTATAGTGATAACGGTTCGGTTGCGTTATAACATTTTATTGTAACTTTCTACAGATCTTTAATGTTCAAATTCATTATTGTTTATTGTTTTGTTTATTGTACAAATTGTTTATGGTTTTGAATTTTAGGGACTCGCATGCAATTTTCTTTTTTCTCTAACTGAATGACTTAGGTCTTCTCCTGTTGCGTGGTTCTGTTGACTAGAGTTACTTACACTACCTGTGTGGCAACCTGGAGTTGGAACTGTTTGAATATGATAGCCACTGGCGTTAACAGGTGTTTAGCAACATTAAGTGCAGCGCCGCCATTCGAGTTATCCAAGGCTGATAGGACTGAATAGAATTGCAAATGATTATTTGAACTGTTTGAATCTACCTGCATTGGAGTTATGCACATGGTCTGGCCACAATTGCTGGATGTTGGCCAGCATTGACTCGTACATGGATTCTGAGACTGGCATTGTAATCACGTTGCTGGCGGAAACTGGATAGTTTTGTTCAACATCTGAGAGACTTTGAGCCGTTTGAATGGAGACACCGCGTTTGCCTTTATGAAGCGTTGCGACGCCTTGAACTCGAGCCTTCGTGCCATCTGGCAATTTGATGATTGGATTATTGGGATCCACTTGCATCAGAGAAACTGTTCCATCAGCATTTTCGATTGTGGATAGAACTGCTGGCGTATAGTTGTGGTTAGTCCTTGTTCTTTCTGATACAGAAGACGTCGATGTTCCCTCTTTTGTTTGAACAACTACGTTTTTGTGGCCTTTCTTCGGCCAGAGAAGGTCTTCCCGTCCATGATATTTGTAACAGTCAATGACAATTTTGCGCAAAGCATGTGTCCAGCGCATCTTTTGTTTCTCTTCCTCTGTACGATGATCAGTTCTCACATTATCCCAAGGCACCTCTTTCGGCCACCAAGGTGGACGTCTCGATTCCTTTCCCCAACCGGGTTTGCCCACACCCATGGAACATTTCAATATCTGCGGTATAAACGCTCGCAATTGGTATTGCGCCATCTCTTCAACCGGTGTTGGAACTCCTTCGACGATTAGAGGTGGAAGTTTAAAGAGTGTTGGATCTTCTGTTCGTATTCGCAATTTTGCCTTTCGCTTGCGCTTCATTTTAACCGGTGTTGGAATACCGTCGGTGGTTAGCGGTGGAAGTTCAAAGAGTGTTGGATCTTCTGTTCGCAATTGTGCATGTGGCATATTTTCAGCCGGTGCTTGAGTACCGTCAATGTTTAGAGGTGGAAGTTCAAAGACTGTAGGATCTTCTGTTGGTGTAAGAGCTCGCAATTGCGCCTGTAGCTTGGGCTTCTTTTCAACCGGTGTTCGAATACCGCCGATGAATACAGTTGGCAGTTCAAAGAGTTTTGCATCTTCTGTTGGTGTTGGCGGTGCTTGTTTTGTGAGTACAGTTTCTAACTCTTCCATAACAACGGTCTTTATATTGCGTACGAAATCTTCCAGGGGCTTGTGATCGCACTACTTCGTGTGGCCACAAAAACTACAGCTTTTTTTACCCACACAACCAGTGAACTTGTGGATTATGCCACGTAGTTTTTTTGATCGATTTTGTTATCGTTTCTACCTGAAGGATTCGTTTCAAAGCAATGTGGTCGCTTACGGGTTAAGTTTACTTGCTTTATAAACTTCAGCTAGCAGGAAAAACTCAAGGACCAAATAAGTTATTAGCTGAGCTGTCTCTCGCGCTACCACAAAAAATCGATACATCGGTAACTGCTTTTCACAATCACGCCAAGCCTACACACTCATTGGAAAATGATCGATCGCTGAAAAAATAAAGTTCAACGACCGGTTATGAAGAAATGACTCAAGAAAGAACAGTTGTTTCAAGTAAAAAAATTAACTTTGGGGAAGAAGACGTTCATCAAGCAAATGAGTGTCCAACAGTGGAAGCAGGAAGTTCAATTAAGTTGCTGTCAGGTTCAGAGCTGCAAAAGAATGCAATCGTTTTTGAATATAATTTTTTTCGAATGATCCGAAAAATAAAACAATGCGATGGCTTCACTTATGACTTTGACTTTAAAAAAATCAACATTCAGTTGGAAGTCATGATTGAAGCGATCATTGTCAGCAATAAAAGTTGTGGATTCAGATGATTGTAATCTTTTTGACTGATCTGCATTCGTTGAATTTACTAGACATCACTGATTTTATTCAATTGGTAGAAGCCATATAAAGGCAGTAAAAGCATACAATTTTTTTAAGTCACTTGAAGTCTTTGAAGTCAGTGGGTACTTTCAATTTTTTTTAACTCATTTGAACAGTTTGATTGCTGAAAATTATTGCTTCAACCAGAACTTCAAACTACATGCTGATTAGTTTTTCCTAAGTTTAAGTCATTCAGTCCAAACAAATCCACTTCAATTTTTAGAATTACTTTAATCAATGCTTTCCAGAATGATTGCACTCTTTTATAGCTCTGGTATCTAAATTATGTACGCAGGCAGCATTAAAGGACGTTATCATCAAATACGGTACATCTTTAATAAATCCGCAGAGATTCTTAGTTGCTACTTTGACGCGTCAGACAAGAACTAAGCTGCGTCCAAAGTGGCTGGCATTTACTTTTCGTAAGGTTAAAGTAAAATATTTGCTTAAAACTAAATCAGATCAGCAATTTTATACTAACGGTAGATGATGAAAAATAAATCCCAAACTGTCTCCACCGGACAGACATTGATTTGACAGTACCGGCATTTTTTTTTTATTGAGAATAAAGACTAACGATGGCATTGGAAAGGAGCGAGAAACCAATTTCGTGGCTAAAATCCCAATAGAAAATTTACTTGTGAATTGAAACTAATACTTATTGAAAAAAAGTAAGCCAAAAAAAAATCCAAAAATTATTATAAGTTATTTGTAAGCGCAGAAATAATATTGACTTAAAACCAGATCTGCAAATCCCAGCCAAAAAAAAACAAACAATCTGCAGTAAACTTAAAAAACATTTTTTGAGTTAGTCAATTGGGTTGCGGTTATGTTCGACTCTCGAAATTACAAACATATTTTCTTTTATGTACTTTATTTCAACAGTATAAGTGACAGTTTTTGTCACTTCTACTGTCATAGACTTTGCTTAAATGTACTTTTTTTTAGAATTACGCCAAACAACTGTCATTTCGCACAGAAAATGAGAAAAGAAAAATTAAACTGTTCACCAGAGTTGATCACAGAAAAACTTCAGTCGACTTCAAAACTTTTTGCGAATAGACCTTTTGTCTATAGTCTGACGTCTACAGTTATTTTTTAGTATGGGGTGCCGAACAAAGTTCCTTTTTGTATGGAAAACGAAGCATATTTCCGAGTCAATTTATCTGAAACCGATTTGACTTGTTCGTAAGCTCTAGTCTCTCAAAAAATGATTTTTTTCAATTTTTTCATGTTCACTATGCTCACACTCAAACACATATCCTTCCACGAATATATTCATCGGCCTCAGTCATCGTACATCCACGCATTAATTTTTACCTAGAGTTTCAAGTTCGGTGGTTTCGCAGTCTTTTTCAATCAATTGTATTATCAAGCCAAAGTTTAATTAAGTGTTTGTTTGAGTTTTGTGGTTCTTCCGATTCAAACTAAAGTGCAGCGTTTTTCTTTAAATCGCATGTTCCACATCGCATGTTCCTGAGAATGCTTTATATGTTCAGTGGCATTGCATAACTGACAATAGCCTTAGAAAAAAATAAAAAAGAGAGCATTTCACAAAACAAAGTTAAAACTGAGTTAGATTTTAAAACCATACTAACATCAAAAAACGGTGTCCAAATTGAATCCAGTTAATAAAACCAAACTAACACCGAAAAATTGTGTCGAAATTGAAACCAAATGGACACCAAAAAACGGTGTTAACAATTGTTCAATCTAGGAACATCACTTAATTTAAAATTGACACTAAAATTTGGTACCGAATTGACAGCATTTAGGTATGGAGTGGAGACGTCATTTTGTTGTTAATTTTGACACCGCGTGAGAGCCATTTAAAAAATGCAACCGTGTGTTTCGATGAATGGCAAAGTTAAAGACGTAATCAGCCTTTCTAAGTGAGGCTAAAAAAATTTTGATTATAAAACACGGAAAGGATTAGAAACGAGCTGACCACAAAAAATAACACGGATTCAAGAATCCCACATCTTCGAAACACTTTTTCAATACCTTCTACTTATTTAAACTAATTTTTTTTTAAGGTTATATTATTAATTTAGGTTAACTCAAAGAATAGAATGTGCACAACGACTTCACTCTAAGCACGCGGTGTTAAAATTAACACAAAAATGTCGATCCGGTGTCAAATTTTAGTTTCAATTTAAAGTCAATTTTGAGTTAAGGTGATTTTTTTTTTAATTCTTCTCTCTTCCTGAGAGGCGAACCTATAACACTGAACCAGTGCTTCAGTGTTATAGGTTAGTTTACTTTACTCTTAAAAGATTGTAGTTTGTATGTGTCCGGAAATATGTATTCAGGTAGTGAATTCCAAAGAGTGCTTGTTCCATAGACGAAAGAATTTTGAAACTGAGTAGTGCGAGGTGTTTCGAGGTGAACATGGAACTGATGAGCGCTGTTCCGAGTTTGGAAAACTGCTACCACTGTTTTTTGATGTCCACTTGGTTTCAATACTCTGACCTCATTTTAACACAACTTTTCGGTGTTAGTTAGATATCATTAATTTTAATCAATTTTGACACCGTTTTTTTTGAAAGATCTCTCCTTATTGCCACTTTCTAGGTTATCTAGTTTATTAATAATTCGCACGTCAGCAGAAACTATTGAATTTTGTCACATAAAAACGCGATTTGTTGGCATCTCTGGGTCGGTCGAAAAATGTAAAAGACGTGAGATTCTGACTGCCGTGCCAAAAGGTCTATAGAGCTTTTAACAGTTTGACGTCCACTGCTATTTCAAGTGCGGGATGCAAAATAAAGTTCCTTTTATACGGAAAATGAACAAAAACTACACTTGAAACACGGAAAGGATTAGAAGTGTTGTAGAAAAACAGTGCATACGACCACAAAAGGGTACACGGATTCAAGGAGATCAAATCTTTAGAACACTTTGTTAATACTTTCCCCTTATTTTGTTAAAACAATTTTTGGCTCAATTTAAAGAACAGAATAAGCACAATAACTAGGTGAAGCAGTTTATTCGCACTTCTACACACTATTAATTTTTTCTAAATATGAGTCTAAATATGAGAAAGTCGTCAGATTTTGCCAGCCGTGGTAAAACGTCTATTGTCAGTTGGTTTAATAATGCACTGAGTCTGCTCTCGCAAAAATTGGCCCTTACATTTATTTTGATTGTTTAGATTTGAGAAGAAGAAAAAGATTATATACAAATTACATCCTTTTTATGCTTCTCTATAAATTGTAAATTCAAACAATTTTTGAACATTTTTTAATTGTCACTGTATCTGGCAACCCTGTCTCTTTGATCTTTAATAACTATCAAAATAATTGCGTTCATGCAATGCATTGCCCAGAGTATGTTTACAGAGAAAGAAATTCTTCGGAGAAATTTAGCGGGTGAAGCACGCTGCACAAACATAAATCACTCCACAGCGCAGCATAGTGCAAAAGAAAACAAGTGAACAACATCTCAAACTCAGTTTCATCACCATTCACGATTCACGGGCTGAATTCATGGAGAATAAAGAAATAACACAAATGACAAATTGTGTTGTCATTTCATGTTTAAGAAAAAAAAAACGAAACAGTGTAGGAGAAAGAGATCAAAGAAAAAAACCAAAATTTCACTAGACGCTCAGCGGAAGTCACTCACTGGCGTGCAGCAAGAGCACCAGCTCCACAAGAAAAAGAAATATCATGAACACACTAATAAGAAACACACATGCAAAGGATTAGAAAGAGAATGGATTGGGGGAAAATCGTAATAATTCTGCCCTTTCACTTTGCGGTTACGTTTTTTTTTCTTTCTGCTTTGAAGATTTTAATTTTGGCATTTAAAAAAAAGGTAAGAAAGGAGATTTTCAATTCACAAAACATTAATCAACTAAATAGTTCTGAAAACACAGAGTGAATACAAAATGGAAGACAGAAAAGAAAAATTTTCCAATAGGTAGGTCATGGTACTCTTACCAGTCTTCTTATTTTCAACACAAGCTATGGAGTTTCTCGTTTAACTTTCACATAAAACGAACAAGAATCCGTTTGCTAATGATTTCTACACTCGTGAGTATTTTTCACTATTAATTGTTTACGCTTTTTATAATATTTCGAATGAATGAAATTGAAAATCACGATTTTAAAAGCTGCCGTCTACGACCGTGTGCTTTGGAAACAAAAAACTATTTTTTTCTCTTTGAACAACACAGTACAACAGCAGACAGAAAAGTGTGTTTCCTTGAAACTCTCGCCTTTTCTTGTTTTCTGTTCTGCTTTTGCTGGGGAATGTGAATGCGAGTGAAAGGGAAAAATGAGCGAAAATGCATCATCCTACGACGAACAATGAACCAACAGCAGTACATCACTCATAAATGCGATGGTGTATGTAAGCATTCGGCGGCGGCGGCTCTCGCTAGAAAGCGAACCCACACAAAAGCACGATTGGGGTATTTTAAAGATGGCGGCATTAAGAGTGATGCCACTGTAGTGGATTTCGTTTAATTTAAATATTGTTTCGTTTTGTCTAGGGTTCGTTTCGTTCGTTTAATAAAAGACTGACATTGTGTGTAGCTTATTGTTAAATCGCAAATTAACCATTTATACCATGTCTGCCCCGAACACTAATCCGCGATCAATATGAAACTTCGACTAATCTACAAAGCTTGGGACTTAAATCGTATTCAAATCTTAATCCCTTTCGCAAACTTTCATCGCCGTTTAATAGTCGAAACTAAACTAATACTCCAGTCCCCACTGGCGATTGAAAGAGGATTAGCGGCAGACGATTAAAAACAAATCCCAAAGTTGCTCCACCGGACGAATATAGGATTAATTTGACCCGAACATTGTGTTTTTGGTCATTTTGGCTGTCAATAGAGAGGGACGATGCCATTTGCCAGGAGCGAAAAACGATTTTCGCCATAAAAATCACAATAGAAAAAGTACTTGTGACAGGGACATCCGTCCCATCTGTCGTACAGGGACGGTTTCAGTTTCTTGATTAGATTCTCAAACTGTTACAAAGGTGAGGAAATTAGGTTTGTGAATGAGGAGATTTATTTTTAATCGCTTGCCGAGAGGATTCAAATTTGTAAGGTAAATCGTGTACTTTGTAGAGGATCTAATAAATATTTAGATTAGTACTATATCTAAATATCTAGTACTAAATATTTATCTACGTCATAAATTACTGAATAACTAGATATTCAACTTCGGACATGTAAAAGCTTTGCCCACAAGCTGAAATTGATGAATTTACCCATTCTCCGACATTTGTTTACAAATGTGAGTAAATTCATGAATTCGTCATTTCCATGCAATTTCGTTTTGCATAAGGTTTGCGTAAGGTAAATTGTTGTTGTATCTTCTTACACGTATTCACCGACACGGAAATTTAAAGCTTTAAAAAAACCTTAAAGGCCTTATAAAAAACGTAAACAAATGGGTGTTGGAGGGTAAGAGGGACGCAAATTGAATATCTAGTTATTCAGTAATTTAAGCCTACGTATAACAGATCTGTCACTAATGCTAAGTTTCCACTTGGCAATGAATTGACAAAGTTTGACAGCTCTCCTCTTCGTCAATTATCGACACTCCTGCCAATACATTTCCACTTGCGTCTTTAATTGTCACAAAAAACGTGTGTCTATTCATTGACAGAGAATTATTGACAAACACCGCGGTCAGTTCAAAGATAGCCATTTCCACTTCCACTGTCAATTTGGAAAAGGCGTCTCGTTGTCAATGAAATAATTTTGACAGATGCTGTTTTCTTTGTGTGAAGTGCTTCGATTGAAAGTAATTTTGCTGCAAAAAGGTTTGTATTTTAAAACCTAAAATTGTTTTTCTTCCCTCCCCATTGTTTAACCATGCTAAAAAAGAAAACGAATTTCTCTTGCGTCCTTCGTGGTTTTGGGTGGAATTCAGTTGAAGCTTTAAGCAGAAGATGAGACAGTGCAAAAAAAGAAGAAACCCGAGTTCTGGGTCCAGAATTTGTTACGAATGAGTGCAGACGACAACTCCATGCTCCATTCGAAGTTGGACTTGCGAATGTGACTTTTTTTTTGTGACTATATAAACTATGGAAAGTTATTAGTTTGAAAAGACAGCAATTAAAAAACAAACTTCAGCATGCGCGGTTTGCCAAGTTGTAGGTCTTTGAATTGACAAAATTGGCAACATGTATGCCAATTAATTTTCAGTGTCAGTTAAAAGACAGAGTGACATTTGATATGTCAATTTGGCCATTTCCACTTGTCTTGCAAATTCATCGCCAATCATTGACAAACGCCTCAGTCAATTTAAAGACACACTATTTCCACTTGCCATTTTTTCAATATAACCTCAAATTACGTCGTTTGTCAATTACAAATCGACAAGTGAAAACTTAGCATAATACGTCGTGTATTCGGATTTTTACATTGATTTTTTTTCTCGATCCTGAAAAATGTCGGCGCCACACTGTTTTGAGAGCGATAATACAAGGGAAGCGTACTCAAAGGGCGTCAAATTAATCTTTGTCTGTTCGGTGGAGAAACTTAGGGATTTTTTTTAATCGTGTCCCTCTAATGGAGATATAGTATTTATTAAATAATTCTTTTGTTTTTTGCTACAATTTACTACAAATTATCTTCCCACTGCTTTACTTTTTATTTTTTTAAATTATAGAAAACGATTATTATCTGAGGCATTGATCCTCATTATTATGGGTTTCCCAAATACGCAGTGCAAGGTCTAAAAGCCAACTGTTTTCTCGTCGCGATGTGTATTAAGAGAATTCCTGGAAGCATCTGGAAAGCATTCCGAAAATTCTCGAGTTAGTATAAGTTTTTTTACACATCGGCGTAACACATCGTATCAAAATCCAAAATTTCACGAGTAGGTTCAAAACTTTATTTAAATTTCGAAATCGGAAAATAGTAGATTTTAAAAAAATCCCGTCAAAACCCACAAGCAACGAAAGGAAAGCACCAAAAATCATGTAGCTTTCCGTTATGTGCAATAACTTCAATTGACAAGATATTGTTTTGGAAAATTCGGAAAGTTTTCAACGCATTAAAAAATAACTTAATGGCTGACGTTTTTAATATGTATCTTACACGGTATTCGTGTAAGATACATATCATGGCCTGAGTTTTTGGCTAAAGTTTAAACCATTCACAATGCTAAACGGGGATAAGGTTTTGTTTGTCATTAGAACATCAATTGTCATAATTTAAGCCTATATTTACTTTTAAAAAAGTTTAGAAAATTCTTGAAAGAATGTATACTCAATGCTGCCAGAAGATTTCAGATTCGTCATTCGCAGACATTTGCATTCAAAATTGAGGCACAAGTGACTTCCTTGCAATTTTTATTTGCAATTGTCCAGTAATACTCTAACGTTGCAACTAGGGTGACGTTTCAAATGGTTTTGAACAAAAACTACTAAAAACCAGGGGTTACAAAAAAAGGATAGAAAAACTCATGTTTTTGAGGAAACCAAAAACTAAGTTTGTGATTCCGTTTGACTATGCCATTAGTGATATGAGCTGCTTTAATTAAAAAAAAATAGTGGCGCAGCTAATTGAATGTCAAACAAAATCTCATTGGTGGTAAGAAACTCAAGGGATTTAATCAAAATCTCGGATTTTAATGCGGAAAAGGGTATAGAAGTAAATCTTTCCAAATGTTGATGCACTTTTCTTTTTCATTTTATGCTTGTGGCATTTTTCAGAAATAATAACAGAAAAGATCTCTTACTTTTCTTGTATCTCTTCGTTGCACGGTCGTTAATTGGCATTCTTTGCAACTTCTGAACTGTAAGTCATATAGAGACATTCTTTTTTTTGGTTTTTTCGATGTTCTAATTTGCTTAAATTGTTTCCCAATTTTTATTAGTTTCTAAATTGGATTCTACTGGATTTTCAAATAAGCCTGTTAGTTTTTCAACAAATTTAAATGTCATACCCAACAGTAGGTAGTGTTACGTTTGTGGTAATAAGCTCCTCAATATGCAACGATGCGTTCGGTTAGATTTTAAATAAGTTTTTTTATTGGTTTTAATATTGGAATAAAAATAAAAGACTAACTAAGCCATAACGGTATTTTCGATAATGATCGCTCTGCTTAGATTTCGCGCACAAGCTAATCGCAGTAAATTGATGATCTCCTCAATGTTTTCAATGCGATAATCCTTGAGTATCTCGACAGGGGCCTTGAAAAATAAAAGAAGCTTTATAAACACAAATATTCTTAACAATGATTGATTTATTTATACATACATTTGGAGACTTTTCCATAATTTTCTTTTTCTTCTCTATTAACGGTACCAATTGTGACTCTAAGTGACTAAGGATGGCACATGTTTCTTTGGCCAATATTTTTGGATCTTTTGATTCCAACAATGGAATTGTGTCAATCAGTAATGAAGGCCAGAAGCTAAAAAAAAACACAATTTTAGTAAAAGTCTGCACACAGACAGTTGTCAACAGTCACTTACTATTCGGGTGTAATTTTTGAATCCAAAAGATTGACTAATAACTCAGCTGCAGGCAGAAAGTCCCTTCGTCGATAAAACTGATAGAAATCAAAGTATTTCACCAAAAACACTAAACGTGGAGAAATAAACATTTTGGCACCAATATTTGTAATTACGTCCGAGCAGATCATGTCGCCCGTTTTTGAATAATGCTAAAGAGTTGATAGAAAAGAAATAATGAGTTTATAACCTGTAACTTAAACAACAACAAAAGCTTACATTTAGGAAGAAATCAGCAATAGACGTGACGTAGATGGCGTCCTTTGAACGAATTGCCCACTCAAGTGCATTACCATAACGCTGATCGTCAAACGATTTCTTCGATTGTACTTTGCAGATTTCTTTTTCTAGAATAAACAGATGCCGTAGTTGTTTAGTGTTAGGAAACTGAAAAAATTCTAAATGACTCACCCGCTATTTGAAGACCTTTTTGGCGACATATTCCAATTATTTTTAAGGCCTGCTTTTCGGTGCGAATAGGTATTTTTGTAAGGAGAGTTTCCATGGCTCCTCGACCTAAGTAGTTTTATTATAAATAAATAACATTATTTAAAATCGGTTAAAACTGTTTATAGATGAAAGGAAAATAAAATGCAAGCAAGCCAAGTCCAAGGACGGGCATGAAAGACTACCGTAGCAAGCCTCAACATCAGTGAACAGTCGTGACACCTTGAACTGAACTTAATAAGGGTAACTTACATACGGAATATAAATTTACTCAACGAACTTACCTTCATACGAACAATGCTCTAAGTAATCCATTCCAAGTTGCCACAGTGAATTTCTTGACATAAGGCATGAGCCAAATTCGAACAGAAGCGACTCTCTGAGTTTAGCACTCTCACTGAAAGAAACACAAGTCCAGGATATAGATTGCCGAGATGACTTTTAAACGGAACTTACTTAACGTCTTGATCTCCGATGACTTGCAGTTGATCGCAGTGATAAAGCAAATCAGTGAGATGGGTAACAAACCACTGGTTGTCACACATCAGCTGAATCGAATGGATAACCTTGTGCAGGTCGTTTTCCATTAAATTGAGAATCACCTTGTCCAGGTACTTAAGTGAGCCTCCATGGGACAATCCCTTATTGGCTACCCAACGGCTGATCCACGAGTTGGCAAGTGTTGCCAGTTGGAAATGCTTGCATGCGGGATCTGTATAAAAAAGATAACCAGGGAAATACTCGTACCAGTAGTTGGACTCTTTGATTTGTTCATTCCACGTTCTAGTGTCACCAGTGACCAACTGAAAAAGAATTTTTGTAAGCAATCGGGTCCTTTTAAAGTTTTCTCAACTCACTTTAATTATTTGTTCCAGATTTGGTTCAATGGAGATAATGTCAGCGGCAAGTTTTCTCTCCGTGTCAACCAGCCAATACTGCCATTGGGCACGCAGTTTCTGAATAGAAAATCCTCCGAATAGCTGAAATAAGGAAATGACTACACCAAGAAGAGCTTGAACATAAATTTTGACTTACGCTAGCCGACGGCATTGCTCTGAGAATCTGCTCAGCCATTTTAAAAGCCGCACTCTCAGACAGTGGATGCAGCTGGAGAATGGCTCTAACAACACCAACCTGTCCCTGAAGGACCAAACCCCTCACAGCTGGCCAGTAGTCCTCACTGTCCCCAGCTTCTCGACCCAACAACAGAAGGTCAGTGGCCATTCGTTCAGCTGCAGGGAAATGGAAGCGAATCCAATCGAGAAGTTGTGGCACAACTAAACTCGAGGGCGAGGGATCAATGAAGAATATCTCGCACAGATGCCACACACACTCCACGGAGTAGAATATCGTAATGTAGTTTTGGTATCTAAACTTGCAATTATTATTGTCGGTTTGCAGTTACAATTTGCTTTGCCAACAAACCTAACACTCTCCTCTGCATGCTCCAACTGTGTGGCATTCTCATCTTGCAGCTTCTCGAGGCAAGCCCGTATGATGCTGCGATAGGTTCTGGAGATTTTCAAATAGCTCTCCTTGTTTCCGCTTTTCTTGATGTCCTGCAGCGTCACAAAAGTATTGTTTGCTTCGGCGAGAAGGCTTCGAAGGATTGGATCATCGAACAAAAACTCTGGCTGAAGATGGAAAACGTTGACGTCGTCTTTGTTGGCGTATTCCGTTGGGCGGTCCTGAGTGGTGCTGTGAATCAGATAGTAGCATGATTTAAATGGCCACCTTAGATGCCAGCAGTAACATTTACCTGGTAATGTGTTTGTAAGCAGACAGTGAAATCTGACTGCCGTTGACGAATCTGCCGGTTAGAGAGATGTCGCATCGCGTGCTCAATTTATCGACAATTGCCTGAGAATTTGATTCACTTGAAATACAAGTTTACAACTTCGCCAAAAACTTACAAATACGGCGGGCTGCGTTTCTTCCATTCTAAAATTTATAAACAATTTATGTTACTTAAAAGAATTACGGAATATTAACGCGCTAGAATATGAACAAAATTACAAAATTCAGGCAGGCGGTTTTTTCGCGTCAAACACAACTCATGTCAAGTTGACGTTTCTACCAACTGAATTTTGGTTGCATGTATGAGTTCTCCCCGTGCTCCATTTGAATTTTCGCTTATGAAATTTTGCTGCATTTAGGGTCTCCCTACACGGCTAAAGACGCGGTGTCACAAGGAACAGGAACAGAAACTGAATTTCATGCATCAGCAACGCAGAAAGCATTCAGCGAATTAGGGTTTCAGTTGCTAATGTGTGGAATTCTGTTTCTGTTCCTGTTTTACGTTGCTTGTGACAACGCGGTTTAACTAAATTGAAATTGCAATGTCGCTTAAAGCCGCGTTGTTACAGAAATAGGAACAGAAACAGAATTTCATACATTAGCAACGCACAAGGCATTAGCGAATTTAGGTTTCAGTTGCTAATGTGTGAGATTCTGTTTCTGCTTTACGTTATTTGTGAAATCGCGGCTTTACGCGTGAGTGGTTGAAAAATAAATAGAAACAACGAGCGCAATATGAGGCAAAACGAAAACGGCATGTTACCACAAAAATTTGCGCTGCATTTTATCGTAAAATTCATAATACTATAAATGCGGGTGAAACGTAGAGATAATAGCATAATGAAAGAATATAAAGATAACGACACTCGGTTGTTATGACATTTCTTTGACAGACCTGACTATGAATCTGACGTCATGGGATGGAGCTGTCATTTCGTACGTCTGGAAAAAGAGCCCTTTTGCTTACACAACAATCTGTACTGGCCAATCAGAGATCAGCAATCTATTTTGCTTCGAATCCAAAGACGGCCCTAATTTGTGAATGAGCCATATTTTGTTCTGTGATTTGTGTAAGGATAGCTGTCGACACAGCGTTGTCAAAAGTTGACACGTTGTCAAACGTATATAAACGTCTGATCTGCCTTTGGTAAATAAATTCGCGTTTTGTCAACTCCTTAAATTGATTTGTGGATAAAACGGTGTGGACTTTTATTTAAGGGAAACAAACAAAAATCGTCAATGGTAGACGAACTCTCGCTGTAAAACTTTATCGCACGATATCATCTGCATTTCTTTTTCCTACTGTGACTCCGTCAAATAGAACGGTAATAAGTTTCAAAACTTCTTTTTTTTTCGACCATAAAAATGTCTGCATCACGGTGGTTTCTGAGAGTTTTGATAAAAAAAATAATTTTCATCGTTAAAGAAAATGCAAGCTACTTTTGCCGTGCGGTTCCTGTGAACTGTGGAAAAATAGTCATTTATATCGTTAAATGTAAAAAAATAATGTTTTGTCATGCGGCTTGAAAGTCGCAATTCGGAAAATTGTTGCAAATTGATTCTCGAAACTTGTCGTAGCCGGAATCGTGCGTGGTCTTCTATTTAAACGCTTAAGCCGCAGTGTCACAAGGAACAAGAACAGAAACAGAAACAGAATTTCATACATTAGCAACGCAAAAACGCTGGCGAAGCTTGTTGGCTGAGGCCCAGGTCCACCCCGGACTGTAGCGCCACCTTAAGTAAGTAAGCAACGCAAAAAGCAATTTAGGTTTCAGTTGCTAATGTATGGGATTCTGTTTCTGTTCCTGTTTTACGTTACTTGTGACAACGCGACATTACAGGCAAAAAAAAACAGGAACTAAAAAAACACATGAATTATGCATAAAAGTCTAAGGTCCATTCCACACATACCCAGCTGCCGGCTATCCGGCACCGGTTACCCGGTCATTGGGAATATGTTCCAACGCGGCGCATTTTTCACGCATTTTTCAGTCGCCAGGTATCACTGGCCTTAATTTACTTTTAAAAATGATGCTGAGATGTTTTCGAAGCGCTTGAACTAAGTTTATGCTTTTGTATAAAAAGTTAAGTTGGACTCAAAATGGAAGAAATAAATCAAAAGAAAGTGTAGAAGTGGTTAAATAATGTTGCACACGGGCATTTTCTTTTTAATAATTTTCTTTTTAATAAATACAATCTAATATTATTTGTCATATGACAGGTTATTTTACAATCAATGGGAATTTGCAACATTTGTAAGTTTGCCTTAAAAATTACACAATGGCATGCAGTCTAATCTAAGCCGTAAATTACTGAATAACTAGATATTTAATTTCGGACATATTAAAGCTTTGCCGACAAGCTGAATTCGATGAATTTATCCATTCTCTGACATTTGTTTACATATGAGTCAATTCGTCAATTTGCCGGTTCCATGCAATTCCGTTTTTTTTCCAGTGAACAAAAAATTATAATAATAGAAAAAAAAAACAGATGAATACTGTTGTTCTGACGCCAAAGTAAAACCATTTGATAAATTATAGTTGGTGATATTTTTTGTGTTAAGCCGCGTTGTCACAAGGAACAGAAACAAGAACAGAAACCGCATTTCATACATTACCAACGCAAAAAGCTTTCAGAGAATTTTATATGGGTTTCAATTGCTTATGTATGGGGTTCTGTTTTTGTTCCTGTTTTACGTTGCTTGTGATAACGCGGCGCGGCTTTATTATTATTGGCTGTAAACACATATGCCCGGTTTCACAGTGCTAGTTTAAACTGCGTTTAACAACATTCGAAGTTCAAACTAACGTTCAAAATGAAAAAATGTGTTTCAGTGCTAGGTTAAACCTAATAGACAGTTTAAACGACAGTTTAACTTAAACGAACGCCGTTGACGGTTCGAACTGTCGTTTAACGTTTAAGCCGACGTTTGTGAGCAAATGTGAATGAATTTTTGTTCAAAAATACTGTGAACGTCACGAATATCACGTTGCATTCAGGATTTCAAAATAAATTTGCAAATAATGTCACTTTTACCTCAACTTTGCATGCAAATAACTGCGAAACGAAATGTCCGATCTGAAATCTGCTTGCATTTTTGAGAAACACCAACGGTTTAAGCACTGAGTTTAAGCTTTCGTGAAAGTTAAGGCAATTCTAAAAATTAATACTGACATATGACAATTCATGTTTAAAGTGGCCTACAAAAATTAACGAAGTAAGTTAAGCTAACCGTTCAATCAAGTTTTACTGAGAAACACCAATGGTTTAAGCACTGAGCTTAAACTTTCGTGAAAGTTTAGCTGAACCAAAGTTTAAACTTTCACCGTGAAACCGGGCAATGCGTCTTTCTACTTATTTTTCTATTGCATTCTGACAGTTTCTATTGCATTCTTGATCGTCAACTTCGATGGGGATAACTATATCAAAAGAAAATGTACTGCAAGGCTTTACTACTGCCGTGAAGCGGATATAGCACTGCGAATTGAATTGGGTCCAGAAGGCAGTGGATACAAACCGTCTTTTCCTTATAATTCTATCGAAGCTGATGTGCAGACTCCTGAAGAGTAGCTCCTGGCCGTGAGGTTTCCTCACTCTATAATAATCGATTTTAAAAAAAAGTTCTTTTCAATAGCAAGCACTTTTAAAAATATTGCCTCTTTAGCTCCTTTGAAATTCACCAGACATAAAATGTTGTGCCATTCTTGCGTATTCCATAATTTTATATTTTGCTGCATTTTGCACGTACAGTCTGGTTTCACTTTATTATGATTGTGATTTCTAAAAATAGTATGTACGATTCACAATAGAAAAACATCAACTGTCAACTGTTTCTCTTTTATTTCGTAGTTTTCTCTTATGTCAATGACACAGAAAAAAAAAACAGATGGACGTACCGAGTGGAACATAAATAAATTGTTTATCTTTCTGTCTTAAATTGTTAAAAAATGGATTAAAATTGCTGCGATTAAAGCATTTTTACCGACTGCCGCAACAATGTACTAGGTGTCGAGGAAACAAAGCTCCCCGTTAAAGTAGCCAGCGCCTCTAATCATGACCAATTTGGAGAACCCAGAGACGTCTGTAAAAACTCAGCTAATCGGGAGCCCATCACAATCCCACCACCTTGTTATGGGTCCGTGGTTTCGTCATATTCGTATTTACAAGTTTATTTTGTTAGTTTTAGTTTTATTGTTATTATTGCCACTTTTTGCGCTCCGCAATCTACGAAATGTAAGTATTGATGGCACATATATTTGGACGGGCTTAATTAATCAGAATCGATATCTTTCAGCCCGACAATGATGTGCCATCGAACGATATACATAGGTCGAGGTCACAGCTGGACGCTTACGAAGATTTTAGCAGCATGCGGGCAAGTGACCTTAAGTTAAGGATAGAGGAGATGCTTCGAATAAAGGTGAGCAAAAGTAATTGCAAATTGTGTGGCTTCTCCAATGTACGCAATGATGTGCTCGGTTCAAGGAACTATGTTTACCTATTAATTATTCACGTATGTATTCCTTTGGCGCAGGGTCAGTCCATGCGCCAAAAGTCCATAATGGACTTGTGACCCACTTGGGTGGGTTATAAGTTCACAATTAGTTTATGGACTTTTAACCCACACAAAAAATGTCTGTAGAAAACTGACCCATCGATTGTGGTCTTATGGCTTACTACACCTTACAACACAGTAAATTATGTATAGGGGAGGCGTGACGCACGCTGCAACTCCCCTGCTCCCATTTGAAGTTCTGTTCAAAAGTGATTCTGGACTTATGGCCCATTTCCTTTAAAAAATTGTGGGCTTATGACCAAAGATCTTGTGGAACTTTGTCCCACAAAGGTGGGTTAAGTTCACAGTTATATTCTGAACTTATAATCCACCCAAGTGGGTCACAAGTTCATTATAGACTTTTGGCCCATGGACTTATGACCCTTCGCCGCCGTTGGTATGATCAGTTTTTTCGCGAATTCCCTGCAATGGCGGGGTTAAAATAGCTTTAAGGTTGTTAAATCCACCGTAAAAAATCGTTTGTGTTATGTTATAACCCTTGCTGTCACCACCGATCTTGTGCTCCTGTAGGGGAAATACTTGGCAGCACTGATTGCGCGGCTCACTGACTGGCGTCAGTAAATTTCTTTTTCACAGCAGTCGCATCCTTTTTACACAGCAATAATGAGTTAACAAAAATTTACAAAATAAAAGTGCTTGTTTTTTTTTTTTAAAAAAAGTCTGCTTCACAAAACAGCCTCGGCTTCGGCTATGAACCGGCTTTGCAATTGCGCTCATTGGGAAAAAGAATTTTTATTTATGCAGTCAGTACGTTGACCGTAAAAGTGCCACGATGAATTGAAAAGTATACACCCACAGTCGAGCTTGGCTTACGTTATCCCTTTACGCACTCTTTTTCTTTGCCAAACGAAACTTTGAAGCCGAGCTTCATTGTGTTAGGAAACATTGAAACCGTATGGCTGAACTCGTAAATGCTAAGCCAAGGGGGAGCCAAGGCTGCTTTGTGAACCCCCCATAAGAGTCCTATTTCGGAGAGTTCCTCAAATACATAGATTATTGCTTGGTTTAGTACAACAAAAGTTATGTACAGTACCTCAAAGATTCACAAACAAGCGTTGTCTCCGTCCCGACTGGCGCTTACAGGTTCAGCCATACGATTTTAATATCACAAATAAAGCTTCAACGTTTCGTTTGGCATTGTGAAGATTCAAAAAGTCTGACATTTAGCTCGAAGGTATAAATCATTTTCGAATAAAATTTTTTTTAAATCTTCCAGTATCTTAACGGTTTTTCAGATTTCGTTAAAGTACAAAGCGTACAGAAAGAAAACTAGTTGCGTAAAAATTCGTTTCCAACCTAAGTTTTTCTTAGTTTGTTAAAAAACGAAACTTGTTTTACCGCTTCATTAAAATCGGTGTCCATGGCACAGAATTTGAAAAAAAAAACAACCAATGATATTATGGGTTGTTATACCATTCGAAAAAAAATTGAAATAGTTGTTTCACTGATTTAAATTAAAAAAGGCCTAAAAAACGTCAAAGAATGTGTGCCCCCTCCACGGTCCCTTCAAACGGTGTAACGTATTATTTTGAAATAAATAACGGGCATATATCTTCTGAAATTTTATGAGAAGCGCAAGTTAATCGCATTAAAAACTTTTTAAAACTGCCGTTTCCATCCTAAATTTTTAAGCCCATTTGAACAAACGAAATAAAAACAGGGGGGAGATTACGATCTGCGAAGCGCATCGCACCCAATTCGCCTTTTCATGTGCGATCCGCTTCGAATTGGATTATTATAAAATACGATGAGAATCGTATCTCGTTGCTTTCCAGTTTACAGTTGTCAAAGTGACTGGGCCTTTCAAGTAATAACAAAAAGCAGACAAATCATTTCGAGTTTCGGTTTGTTAAACACATTTAACTTTATTTGATCTACTTAATTGCAATGAAGTCGTTTTTTTTTACATATAAATTGTTATAAAATGTGAGAACGAATGTGCGAATGTTGAAAAACAATACTACCTAGTCCAGCCCGCTCAGCCTTCCCCTTCAATTTATTTTTGGAATCAAACAAAACATTAAATTGTTGCGCGTTTGCACTTATTTTGATTTCTTAAGAAAAAAAATCAAATAAAACCGTGTGAAATTCCATTCAACATAAACTGCAAACTTTTAAAAATGAAGTAAATAAGTATCTCCTTACATCTCGGGACACTGTTTCAGCGTTATAGGTTCCTCTTTCCTGAGAGAATCAATTAAAAAACAAACATGTTTTAATTTACTTGCGATCGGGGTCGCTTTCAATCCGCCACCAAATAGCAATTGACTTGCGCCATGGCACTTCGATTTCGCCTTCGTATTGCATAATTGGACGAATCCAGTCGGGAAAGCGAAAATATCGCAACGACATTCGACTTCGCTATGCATAATTAGGCGCATTCGCACATCGTTATACCAAAATCGAGATGCGATGACATTTGCGATTCGCCTCGCATATCGTAAACGCCCTTCAGTATGTTTCACCGTTTTTTTAGAAATCTATGTCCCCAGAATTAAGGAAAAATAGTGAATGCTGGCGAAAAAAGAAGTCCAACGACAATTAAAAAAAATTTTGAAATATTTTATTAATTTGAAAAAGGCCAAGACAATAAAACAGGCGCAGTCCATCTTTAAAAAAAAAACTATTGATATAGTAAATGGTATCCGAGGTGTGTGTGAATACACTTGAGTTGACGGACTAAAATCATGCGACCAGCAAAATTTTTGGTCACTTCTAGGCCATTTATTTAACAGCAACCAAATTTGACGATAACACAATGACATAAACGTTAAGCCAATACATTAAGTTTTCAAAAAAAAATTACACTCTTATCAAATATTTTTTTCAAGAAAAAATATTACAAAAGTGAAGAAAAAGTTTTTTTTGCCACACTTTTTAGCTTATAAAGGGTCTGCCAAATAACTTTGAATTTTTAAAAAAACTATATAAAAAAATACTAAATATTTTCTTAAATTTCTTTTTTTATTTGAAAGTACAATCCTTCCGGTTAATAATGGAAAATAATTTCAACCAAATGGCTGCCTCGGGTGGTCATGCGATCGGTCCAATTTTTAAGCACAATCGTTTGTGTTCAGCTGTATTTCACCAATGGCTTCACGAATATTGTCCTTTAAAGTGTCAACTGTCTCTGGCTTGTCGGCGTAACACTTATCTTTTACGGCACCCCACAAATAATAGTCCAACGGTGTCAAATCGCAGCTCCGAGGTGGCCAAAGACATCAGCTCTGCGCCTGATAATGCGATCTTCAAAATCAGGGCGCAAAACATCGAGTGTAGCTCTGGCTGTGTGGCACGTAGCGCGGTCCTGTTGAACCCAAATGTTGCCATCATCCTCTTCTTCAATTTTTGTGAACGAAAATTCGTTCAACATGGCCCGATAACGATCGCCATTGACTGCAACGGCCACTCCTTGCTCATTTTTGAAGAAAAAAGGCTCAATTATGCTCCTGGACCAAAATCTGCACACTTTCTGCCACAGCTGTAATATTCTCGGGTGTACGCACTGTTTATGGCTTTTCACGCTTTGGTTTATCGATGAGGATGTCAGTTTCTTTCACTTTTTTCACAAGATAACGAACATACGGAGCTGACGGTGCTTCTCTTCTTCCGAAATCCGTACGAGATTTTCGCTCACATTCTGCAACTTTACCACGATTTTCAAAGTAATGTCGCAATAGTTCCCAGCGTTGTTCAAGCGTATATACAACCATATTCGTTCAGCGGAAGGATAAAACTAATTATCTGTCAAATCAGACATGAGCTAAGTGTTACCATTCACGAAATAGGCACTAGTTGAAAAAAAACGTTAGATGGCGGACCCTTTATAAGACAGTAGACTGAAAATTACGAAAATGTCCTGAAATCATAAAAAACCCTTAACATTTTTCTTAGTCGGGATTTTTGTCGATATTTTAAAATCGGTATTTTCAAAAGCGATCAAATAGACCCACGACCCAGCCTCTTTGCAGGCGCTGCCCAATCCTACCTATCTACCTATCCCTACCCCATAGTCAAAGCAAATCGTTACGTGAACTCTATTGGCCACGGACTTACACAAATAACGGTTGCCCTATTTGGGCTTCTCTTTTAAGAAAGTCACTCACTGGCCCCCAAAATTCTGCTGACAGTGATTTACATTGAAACGGTTAACCCCGCTCTCTACACACTTCTCGGGTAAGTCTTTAACAATGGAACTGTGCCCCGATGCATATCACACTGCGCTCGATTGGCTTTTTATTTAAAAGCATAAGCATGATCGGACCAAACGAAAAGAGTAAAAGAGAAAAAAAAGATGATGAAATGAAATAATATAAAATGAGTGAAGCAAATAAATAAGGTTAAAAAATAATGAAGATAAACTTTGTGTTGACTTTAGCATTAAAATAAACAGTAAAAATAATTATAAACCAGTGAGTAAGTACAACAAGGCCGGAGGTCTGGGTTCGAATCCTACCATCGTCACTTGAAAAAAAAGACTCGGTCTTTTTCACGGTCCCCACCTACGCGAGGGTCTGACAAACCCTCCGAGAGTATCATTTGTCTCGAAAAACTTCTCAAAAATGCCGTTCGGATTCGTCAAAAAAATTTTAGGTCCCCTTGTATGCGAAGAAATCAACACACACAACATACATTGTTGAGACGTTGGCCCTGGTTCACCTCGAGCTGTTGCGTCACTCTTTTTATTTATTAAGTGAAACAGTGCGTATGTAATAGCTTCGTCCCGTCTGTAACGGCCCGAGGTGTACCCTATTCCTATTCTTCTTTCCATTCCTATTCTTCTTCCTATATCTGTACTGATTTTTTTCTACTATCCCCTTCCTGTTACCACTCACGAATCATTATCTAGTTAATTAAAAAAATATTTTATTCCTTAGGTAAAAGGTTTTTTAATTTATTTTTAAGAATTGGCGCGCGTGGCATGTCCCCAACTCCCATAACCAAAAATCACAATTAGCATAGAAATACTTAAGGCCGCTAAGCCAAAATGTACGCAAAAATTTAATTTTTTGGTTCAAATTCATTAATTATGTAAAAACGACCCCGAAACATGGGCGTGGCCAAAAACTTTTTATGAACGAAATCTAGAATAGTGTCCGGTGTACCTTATGTGCTTAACTTCCATTATTATTCTTCCCTTAGTGAGTCCAAAAACCGACTGCATTTCTATGTTAAATCTATGTTTTTCTGGAAAATATAGGTTTTTCTTAAACTCTGCCTCTAAATGTTGGCGTGCCCCAAAACTTTGTATAAACCAAATGTAGATCCAAGTATTTTCTATATATAAAATATAAGAACAAAAATTTTTCGATTTGGAACAAAACTCTTTCAAAAGATTTCACGCCTACAAGGGTCAGTCTGCCGGCTTTATTTTTATTTTTCAGATGCTAAATGTTAAATTTCAGCTGTTCACAACGTCTTACAGTTGTGAAAGCACTGGAGGTAGTTGCATATTTAAATCGATTGTGGGCGTGTCGGGGGGTGGATTTCAAAAATTTTAAATCTTGTATTGCTTCGGATGACAGAAAGCTGACGTGAAATTTCAGCTTTCTAGCTCAAAACTAAATGCCTAAAATTTAGTGACATACAGACGGACGGACGGACATCGGTCATTCGACTCAGAATTCGGTCTTGATCTTACTTACTTACTTACTTACTTAAGGTGGCGCTACAGTCCGGGGTGGACCTGGGCCTCAGCCAACAAGCTTCGCCAGCCAGCTCTGTCTCTAGCTAGCCGTCTCCAGTTTCGCACGCGAAGTTGGCTGAGGTCCCCTTTCACTTGCGTGCGCGACCTGAGTCTCGGTGCTCCTCTACCGCGCCGTCCATGCGGTGTAGTTTCGAAGATTTTCCGGGCCGGGGCGTTGGTGTCCATCCGCTCTAGATGACCCAGCCATCGTAGACGTTGTGTTTTGACTCTTTTGGCTAGGTCAGTATCGCTGTACACTGTACAGCCCGTACAGTTCGATGTTATATCTCCTCCTCCACTCTCCGTCTATGCAGACGGGACCGTAAATCGTCCGAAGAATTTTCGAAGCAGCCTATAGTGTTTTCATCCGCCTTTGACAGGGTCCATGCTTCTGCACCGTAAAGTAGGACTGGGATGATGAGGGTCTTATACATGGACACTTTAGTTGGTCGAGAGAGGGCTTTGCTACTCAATTGCCTTTTTAGCCCAAAGAAACAGCGATTGGCAAGAGTTATCCTTCGTTTGATTTCAGCGCTGGTGTCATTGTCTGAATTGATAGCGGAACCCAGGTAGACAAAGTCCCTAACTACCTCAAAGTTATAGCTGTGGATGGTGATGTTTTGTCCAAGACGTCGGTGTTGGGTGTCTTTTCTTGATGACAGCATATTCTTGGTTTTGCCCTCATTGACTGCTAAAACCATATTCGCCGCTTCCGTCCCAATACTCACGAAGGCTTCACTGACATCACGCTTTGTTCTACCGATTATGTCAATGTCGTCTGCGTATGCGAGTAGTTGAACGGCCTTAAGATTGTACCTCTGGTATTGGCGCGAGAGTTCTGCACAATTTTCTCAAGTGTGATGTTAAAGAAGTCGCATGACAGCTCGTCGCCTTGTCTAAATCCTTTTTTGACATCAAAGGGGTCGGTGAGGTCTTTGCCGACCTTGACGGAACAGCGTGAGTTTTCCATCGTCATCCTGCACAGATTGACGAGTTTGGCAGGATGCCAAAACTAGATATTGCGCTATAGGTCGTCTCTATAGATGCTGTCACACGCGGCCTTGAAATCGATGAAGAGGTGGTGTGCATCGATTTGGAATTCCTGGGTTTTCTCCAAGATCTGCCGCAGTGTGATTATTTGATCGATGGTGGACTTTCCTGGCCTAAAGCCACACTGATTTGTGTCTATCAGATTGTTGACAAACGGCCTCAGGCGTTCACTCAGTACAGCAGAAAAGATCTTGTATGCGATGTTGAAGAAGACTTATGCCCCTGTAGTTGGCACAACTCAGAGGGTCTCCTTTCTTCAGGATCGGGCAAACAATGCTGAGGTTCCATTCGACGGGCATGCTTTCTTCCAACCACATGTTGCAGATGAGCTGGTGCATGCTCCTAACCAGCTCATCGCCAGCGGATTTAAAAAATTCGGCAGCTAGGCCGTCTGCTGCGGCTGCTTTGTTGCACTTGAGCTAAGACACAGCTACTTTCACCTTCTCCAGGTCGGGTGGGCGGTATCGTTCGTATGCTTCGTCGGTAACGTCTTCGCCCGGGTTGAATGGTTCGCTCTGCCTGACAGTAGTATTTGGTTCGTCCTCGCCGTTATACAATCTGCAGAAGTGATCTTTCCAAATCCTCAATTCGGTTTTGATCACATGCCCTCAATGTTTAAGGGGTCTATCGCTCTTACTTCTCTATGTTACATTTTCGCCGGTACCACATTTAATATAATCCATTCCTGTGGATTTGGGTATAAACATAATCCTGGTATGTACATATCCCTGGTTTCCTACAATTTAAGTCTTTAAGTTAGTTTCAATTTTCCTTAAGTCGATGCATCAAAAATTGATTGCTCCTACACGCTCTTTACAGTGCTGTGGGTCTACGATTTTTTCACTTGTGTAAAAAACTATACTTGTGTATAAACTATAAGTATAAATAGTTTGTCATTAAAATGAATATAATTAAGACAACACGACTTACGCCAATTAAGATAAACAGCAGTGTTAAAGAATACCCTATTAGATTACACTTCTTTTCTTTATACAACAATACAATCTTTTTTGTACTAATTTCAGAACACAGTATCCATAGAACTTCGCGAGCTTGAATCGCGACGTCAAAAGCTCCAATCGGACATTGGCAAGTACAATCAGAAAATTGAAGACCTTAAACAGGAGCTTCTTCGCGAGCAAACAGAATTGGAGCGCTTGAAAATTTCTGTCGAACAAGCACAAGTTGCCCAACGCGAAGCCGTTCAACGTAACACTCCCGATTTGGCATTGCCAAAAGCGCTGTATCCCAATTCGTATCCTAAACAGAGTACACCGCCATCCAAGCAGTTTGTGGCCAACTGTGAAATGCACAATTGCTTTGACCACTCTCGCTGCAGTCTTACGTCGGGATTCCCAGTTTATCTCTACGATCCAGACCGGCACAGTGTACTTAATGCAGGCTATGACATTGATGGTTTCCTGAAGACAACCATCAAACAAACGCTCGGCTACAATGCTCACATTGTAAAGGATCCGAAAATAGCTTGCATCTATCTGGTGCTTGTTGGTGAGGCTATGTTCGAAAGTGATGTCATAAAGAGCAATCGTTATCCAGTTAAAGACGAAGAAAGCAAAAACAATATCAGCAAAGACGGTCCATTGGATCTGTTGAAATTGTATGCGCTGCCGTACTGGGCAGGAGATGGAAAGAACCATGTCCTTTTGAATCTAGCAAGACGCGATCTGACTTCGATTGGAACGAACACTCTGGGCAAACTGAACACAATGAGGGCTATTGTTGTGCAATCCTCCTTCGATCGGGTGCAGTTTAGACGGGGCTATGACCTAGTGGTTCCTCCGATACTTGGCCCACCCGGTGGTGATGTGTGGCAGGAGTGTGCGTTTATGGTTCCCGCACGGCGGCTATATCTTCTGACTTTCCAGGGCGAACTTCACCCAACAGATAAGCACTTGGCGGCTAACTCCTTGGATGAGTTTATTTTGGAGCACTTAAACGATATGTCGCAAGGATCCACACAGGATAAGTTTCTTCTGCAATTCGAATGCAATCCCGCCACGGAACAGCACGATGAAGAATCTCAGAGTGACTGGGTTTTGTGTGGCACTGATTCGTCTCGAAAGAATGTCTTGAAAGACTCGACATTTGCCTTGTTGCTGCCGCCACCAGGAGGTAACCGTGTTAGCTCGACCTTGATGCTGGCAAGGCTGTACGAAGCGCTGCGCTCTGGGGCGATACCCGTTATTTTGGGTGCCGACGAAATCCGCCTGCCGTATGAGGACACAATTGACTGGAAACGTATCGCGATATTGCTCCCGAAGGCGCGAATAACTGAGCTGCATTTTCTATTGAGAGCGGTGCAGGATGCTGACTTGTTGATGATGCGACGACAAGGCCGTTTGATATGGGAGCGCTATCTTAGTTCTGTACAGGCGACAGTTGACACGGTTATCGCCAGTCTCAGGGATCGCTTAGGCATTCCTCCGAGACCGGTGCCTGCCATTATAGCCCAGTCAGTTTTCAACAACACATTCATTCCGCTGAAGTCAGATCCTCCAGTGCTTGACGCCGAGCCCGAAGAGTCATTGGGACCCATTGAACCACCATATCCAAGTCCGCAATACCGGCGTAATTACACCATCCTTCGGACGCAGTCCAGGGAATCGTGGAACGACTGGGTGGACCCATTCTATCTCTACCCTCAACTGCCTTTCGATCCGGTTCTGCCGTCGGAGGCAAAGTTTCTTGGCTCTCACATGGGATTCCGGCCAATCGGCAAAGGAAGCGGTGGAGCAGGTAAAGAATTCAGCGAAGCTCTCGGTGGAAACTACCCTCGCGAGCAATTCACCATTGTGATGCTGACCTATGAGCGAGAGCAAGTGCTTATGGACTCACTCGGTCGCTTGTATGGCCTGCCTTACCTTCACAAAGTTGTGGTAGTTTGGAATTCACCGAAACCACCGCTTGACGACCTTCGTTGGCCAGACATTGGAGTTCCGGTGTCAGTGGTGCGTGCTCCACGTAACTCGCTCAACAACCGATTTCTTCCTTTCGACGTCATTGAAACCGAGGCTGTCCTATCTGTGGACGACGATGCGCACTTGCGCCACGACGAGATTCTTTTCGGTTTTCGGGTCTGGCGTGAGCATCGCGACCGAGTTGTCGGCTTTCCTGGGCGCTTCCACGCTTGGGATCTGAACACCAATCACAATTGGAACTACAACTCGAACTACAGTTGTGAGTTGAGCATGGTTCTAACTGGAGCAGCCTTCGTACACAAGTACTATTTGTATTTGTACACGTACTACCTGCCGCAAGCGATCCGCGATAAAGTCGACGAATACATGAACTGTGAGGATATCGCCATGAACTTTTTGGTATCGCACATAACAAGGAAACCACCCGTGAAAGTTACCTCTCGATGGACGTTCCGTTGTCCTGGCTGTCCGGTATCGCTAAGCGAAGACGACACACATTTCCAGGAGAGGCACAAATGCATAAATTTCTTCACACAAGTAAGATACAATAATGAAATTTTTAACATTAATAAAATAATATTTTTTTTTGTTCGCCCTTAAAAGGTATTTGGTTACACGCCGCTCCTGAATACACAGTATCGGGCCGACTCAATACTCTTCAAGACCCGAATACCGCACGACAAGCAGAAATGTTTCAAATATATTTAGACGAACTGTTTGTCTTGCCAAAGACCAGTGTACGATGATATGAGATGCTGTGGATGGCTAAGAGAAGATGTCCAGTTTTCCACATCTTGATTATGTGTCATTTTAGATAATAAGTAAAAAGAAAAAAGTGTTTAGTAATAGATTACTTAAGGCTCTAGGTAAGGATAATTGCAATTGTTGTATGCAAATACATTTTTATTAAGAAGACTCATTAAAATTAATGTTTAAACCTCAGTGAAAGTGTTTTATTTACAAAGACCTGAACATAAGCTCCTCATTTTGTGATTAATTTTTTACCCAAGCGACTGTTGCAGTTCCGAATGAAATGTTAAAAAAAGCTCCTCCTAGGGACATATCATCATTACCATAATTTTCTAAAGACATCTTATCCTTCAAAATGGACGCGTAGCAAGGGTGGCTAAATGGTCTTTACATCGTTCTCCATCCCCCGCCTCTAACTCAAGATATTCAGGCGAATTCCCCAGGCGGCACCCAGAGAGGTTCTTTACCTGATCCCACTACCTGTCTCGGCCTACCATAGGGGCGACGCGTTCGCATCTCGGCTAGCATGAACTGTCTAGGAAGTCTGCCAGGGGGAATGAAAGCAACGTTTCTAAACCATCGAAGAATTGATCGTTCCACTCGGAGAAGTATCTGATCAACATTATGATTCTCACGAATACTGACTTTTCTCACTCTGTCCCTAAGAGTAGCACCAGCAACGCACCTAAGGAATCGCATTTCGGCAGCTTCAATTTTTTCGGTCATTACCCAAATTTCATGACCATAGATGAAGGTTGGAACGAACATTGAATTAAAAACTGAGATCTTTGCTTTTACTCCCAGCTCAGCTTTACTATTACTCCAGCTGGGCTAATTCTACAGGACAACTCAGTATCACCTCCCACCTTTCGTTTAAAAGACCCTGGTGTACTGAAACTTCTCCACCTGTTTCAATGGGACCTCATTTATGTGCAGGGTACACTGCACAGGAGTTCGGGAAACAGGCATCACTTTGGATTTGCCCACGTTTACCCTCATCCCAGCCTCACCGCAGATGGATGCAAACCCATCCAGTGCTCGCTGAAGCTCCTTTATCCGAACACAGCTTCTGCAGTTCCTACACAAAGGCTGTGGCTCTCAGAAGAGGCCCACTCAGCATATAGTCCAGCAAAACTCTCCAAAGTTTATCCCGAGGAACCCGGTCATAGGCTTTCTCCAAATCTACAAAACATACAAGGACCGGTTTGGCGTATTCCCAGGCCTTCTCAAGAATGTTGGTTGCACCTCTGCCAGGCCGAAAGCCGCATTGTTCTTCCTGTAGCAAAGGCTCGTTTAAAGCTCTGGATCGCGTTTCCAACACCTTCGCGGATACTTTCCCGGAAGACTTAAGAGATATGCTCCTATAGATGGAGCAATCTCTCACGTTCCCTTTTTGAAAATGTACTTTAACTCCTGTTTGCCAATCGCTAGGCGCCTTCCCGTTACCTTAGGTGCCTTCCAGGCGACCTTAATGACGGTTAGCCATTTAACACCACCATCACCCATTGGCTTGAGCATTTCTGGCCGGACTTCATCAACTCCACCAGACTTGCCAGCTTTAAGCGACTTAATCGCTTCAGTGACTTCGGATACTGTGGGACTATTCTCCGCCCTTATCTCGTCAGCAGTGGGAATGCCACCTTCAGCGCCCTGTTGGGGGCTGAGCAACTCCGAAAAGTGATCTTTCTTCAGTTCTATCCTTGGTAAGGGTCAAAAGAGAAGAAGTCCTCGAAATTTTGGACTAAATGACGAGGAAAGTCACGCGATTAAAAAAAAAGGGTTTCGCATTGTTTAGTAATTGTTTTTTTTTTCATGGTCCCATCTGCATAGACGCAGAATGGAGGAGAAGATATAACATCGAACTGTATGGAATGTGCAGCGACACCGACCTAGCGAGAAGAGTCAAAATACAACGGCTACGATGCCTGGGTCATCTAGAGCGGATGGACACCAATGGCCCGGCCCGGAAAATTTTCCCCAGACTGTAGCGTCATCATAATTGAGTAATTTTTTTTTCAAATGGAAGCCTTTCCGAGAAATCGGGTTTTTAAGGATCTAACATGTTAAAAGTGGACATGGTCCATATTGTGAGCGGTCCAATTTTTGGCTTGTTTAAGGTCTTGGGCCAATATTGCTCAGTACCAAAATTTAAGTTCCTACGACTTTTCTAACTTGACCAAAAGGCATTTTGAAAGAAAATGTGAAATAGAGGCTGTCTCACATTGAAGCCAGTAGTGGGCGTGGCCATTGACGGATTAAGCCAAATTTCACACTTTTTCTGTGCAAAAAAGGCCTTGGGCTCGTCGAATAAAACTCAATTTGACATTTTCAGCGGTCCGTCCAAAAAAGGAAAATGGACCTCTTATGGTATCGCTACGTTGTCCGTCCGTCGAATCGCTTTATAACTTCTGAACGGGAGGTCGTAGAAAGTTGGTATGCTTATAAACTCCGGGAATAGTCAGAGAACGCATACTAGGGGAAATTCTTTGATATTGAACACGCGTATAAAGCAACTCAATAGCGAATTTTGAAGTTTCAAAGCCTTCTGAGATTTAACTCGAAAATTTAAAAGCATTTTTGAAATTTTTTTTTGTAAATCTTCTAGCATATTCATGGTATTAGGGATCTTGTTCAGATTTGGTACAAGGGCAAACCGATCAAAAGTTAAGCTAGCTACGTTAAAAAAAATTAAAATTGCCGTTTCCAACCTATTTAAAAACATAGTAAAATAAAGAGCTTGTTTTACCGTTTACGAAAGAATCCGTGCCCATAGAATTTTAGAAAAACAGCCAATGCTAGCTTAGGTGGGTGTGCTGTTGGAGGTCTTAAGGCAATTGGAAAAACTTCAAAACAGTTGTTTTATGAATTTGAAATTTAAAAAATGCTGAAAAAGGTTAGAAGATCGTATGTACCCCCTCCCCCTCTATCGCGAAAATGGTATGAAGTTTAATTTGGAAATAATTAACAGCCAAAGTCTATTGGGTCTATTGACCCGGCTATTACGATATTGTTTAAATTTGGTTAAAGTATGTCACACTTACAGGCAAGCTAACTAAAAACGTTTCAAAATTACCGTTTCCAACCCAAATATTTTAAGCACATTTAAGCAAACGAAATGAATTGTAAATTGTTGCATTTTTTCACTTTTCAATATTAAATTTAATTTAAAATGGCTTTGCCATAGGGGCCGCTCCCAAATATAAGCAACGACACGTTCGGTTAGTTTTTTAATTAATGAACATAATGTTTTACCGTTTTCTCAGAAATCCGTGCTTGCAGAATTCAAGAAAAGCAGCAAACGCGAGCGCAGATAGTTGTTAGATTGAAAAAAATCCAACGGTAGTTAAAAAAATTTTTAAAATCGCTGTTTTATGGATTTGAAATTTTGAAAATGGTAAAAAAGGCCAGAAAACGTTTCTGTCTCCCTCTACGATATGAAAGTTAAGCTAACACATGATTCAAAAAAAAAAAAAAAACAACAAACTTATATCATTTTTTTTAAGAAATAAATAGAAAAAAATCTAAAGAAACATTTTTGCCATCCTTTTTTTTAAAGTAGCGAAACTTAAAAATCATCCAATACAAGAACTGCGTAGACTTCAAACTATGAAGTAGTAATTCTTATAGAATCATAAAATTTTGCACAAAACAGAAAAATAAGGATGAGTTTCAAACCTCAGCAAAAACCGACGGACCGCTCTGTGTATGTCTTCATACTTGACGGTCTTTTTTAATCAAACAAAACAGAATGAACAAAACTTATTTAAGTTTAAATTTCAATAACTCACCACTTAGAAAGAACTCAAGGGATTGGATAACTTCGATGTTCACAACTCAAAGATTGCAATCAACTATCAGAGCCAGCTATCCGCCTATTTGATTGGATGGACCAAGTTCTAGAAATTTTGCTTTTGGTACTTTCACTTTAGAGGGGAAATGTAAATATCGAATTTGGATTTATATTTTAGCTAATTTTTTTCTATTGGACTTCAAATTTTGTCCGAAGCTTGAGTAGAACCTGAGAATTCTCTGAACATTGGAATTATAAACATTTTGTTATCAAATTTTAAGCACTGAAACCGGCGGTAGTGACCGAAAAACTAGTTTCTCTCTTCGTTATTATTTGAATTGAACTCACCTTTTTTTTAAAAAAGAAATCTACGCAAGCTTGATTTCAATGAGAAATTCTCCAAAACAAAACGACCTTCATAAGATATTAAGCTTAGTTGGACGCCAACGAGAAAAAAAGCCCTTTCATGGAAAGGAATAAAACACCAATTTTTTTATTTATTTAAAGATTTATTAATTTACCAGCTGAATCAACACACACAATCCACTTATTTATTTGGAATCTATGCCCATGCTACATGTAGCTTTTAACAATAAACTAAGATATTAATCCAATAAAAGGTAATTAAAAACCAAAAACTGAAAAGCAAATTGTTTCATTTTCATTTTTTCTTTATTCATGTTTTTTTTTTTCGTTTCAAATACTCTCCTTTCTCGCTCATTCATCAACTAAATATTACGTTTTGCATAGAAAATTTATCACATTTTTATTTTTACTATAAACACTAATTGTTGTAGTTTAAGCATTTTAGTTCAGTTTGTTCCTGGTAAACGTCGATAACAGAAAAAAAAGGAATCTATCATAACTCATGGAGTGATGTAATTTTGAGTGAAAAAAATGTTGTTTGTTTTTTTTCAAAAATAATTTTAACCGAACATTAACGCAAGAAAAATCCCTAACTTGTATTACACCAGCGAATGTGTGCAGTGTTGCGTAAAATTAAATAAAAAAACAAAATAATATTCTCTAAATAAGATTTTAAAATGTAAATAAAAACTAAATTAACTTAAATATTAAGCATCTTAACCAAGATTATTTACAAAAGAATAAATAAAAAGGCGTTTTCGATCGATTTACATTATCGAACACAGACCGGACGCCTCAACACCACATTCGATTTTCTTCACCTTTTTCAGTTGGACACTTTGCAGCTCTGGCTTGAAGGTGAAAGTCGGTTCAGGTTCTTCTTCTACCACGGGGGGTTTTGCGGCGGCCACAACTATTGGCAGCGGAGGCGTTCCACTTTCTCGCGGTGGCTGACTGCTGCTACTAGTACCGAACATAACCGGTATGCTACTTGAAAATGGTTCCATATTGGCGGGACCAGTGGTTGTGTGCGAGGTGATTACCTGAATAACGTTTGCAGTGTTGATCGCACTGCTGCCACTAGTGGCAGCCAGCGAAGCTGGATTGCACAGTGAAGGGATCGACGAAAAGGCCGAATGCTCGGAAAACAGCGCATCGTCTTCCAATGCGGAAAGGCTGCTTATGGTAGCACCACTGCAAAGGACCGGAATCGTGGATATATTGCTAAAACTACCACCACTTGTGGTAGATGATTTCAGTTCGTTTTGATTAAGACTATTCGATTTAGTTGTGGTAGTAGTAGAAGTACTGTTATTTGAGGTTACAATGTTCTTAGTCATGTTAATTCTTATTTTATTTACACCGACCAGTGGTGTGGTCGTTGATAGCGGATTGTCGTGTGACTCTAAATTGCCATCCATTGAATTGGCAGCGTCCGCTGCTTCCACGGGCGCAGCTGTAGCTGCTGCATCTGCTGCGGGCAGGGCTGGTTGCGATGCATCCGCCGACGCATCGGCCACAATTGGCGATGGTGCTGGCGTCGACACAGTTGACGATATTGTACGAGTCGCTGTGTTTTCATCTAGGCAAAAATAAACAATTTTAGAAATTGAAATTAGAGTATTTGGCTGCGCTTACCGCTGCTCTGTATGGAGATCTCCTCCTCGGGGATGAGTACGACGCCCACGTCTTCGAAGCCATCGTCTTCGTCGTCATCTTTGGGTTCTTCCTTAATTTTAACATGCTGCGATGATTGTGAGCCTTCATCCAATGCAGAAGGTTTTTCGATGTACGTATCCAAATCGGTGAATGGTATATTGGGTTCCTGAATCTCGACATCAGATTCCATAGTTTCGTTTACTGCTACCGTGCCATCATCCACTTCGGCAACGCCACCCATCTCTTCGCGACTCATATTAACTGGGATGTATTCCTCGTCGTCTTCGATTTCAGTTATGGACGGCTCTTCTGTCGGCACAACAATGACATCGTCATCGTCGTCATCAGGAATTACAGCCGTCTCGGACATTGTATCTAAGGGGGGGGGGGAGAAATAACAATTTAGACTACATTCTTCGACTTTGTCATTTTTTGATTTACCGTCCGTATTTTCCTTTTTGACAATAGCAACATCCACGGCGTTGTCGTCGTCAATGGTTATCTCAGCCGTTATATTCTCTTCTTCTGGCTTCGATTCAGTCTCTGGCTCGGGTGGATTTAATGAGGCCTATGGAGAATCAACATGAATTCAAATAATTTCCGAAAAAGGGGAATAGACAAGGCTCTTTATTGGGCTACGGGATAATCGTCCAATAAATTACACACGAATTTTTCAAGCAGGACAAGTTAAAACCAAATTATAATCAGCTGTGCCTGATTTGGAAAAGGATTTTTCAAACATCAAACTGACTTAAATTGTGATGATGTTCAAATGCTAAAATAAAACATGTATCCATGGGAATATCGTCCTAAGGAAAGACAACTATCACACCATTCTACGACTTATGTGGCAGGCTACAAATTTACGAATTTGCAGGAAGACTCTTACAATTTCTGGATTAGTACGTACTTTTGTTTCTTTTTTAGTTTGCAGAGATAACTGCTTAACCCTCCATATAAGGCGCATACTGACAATTTTTGTGGGACAACCAAAAGTATTGGGGAAAGTTTAAGTCTAGGGTGTTCTGTTTTCCGTTAAGAGACTTTAATCAGTAAAATATTCTGCAGAAAGAAAGGAACAAGGGCACACTACACGTTTTGCTGTTTCTAGATAAGCACTTGAATAGATTTTCATTCAAGTGCTTGTGGATAGTTTCAGTTTGCGAGGCATTTAAAGCTGTCCTTATAACGAGGATGAAGAACATATCACGAGAAAAAAGGATTGAAGAAAGCTGAGTTGCAGTCATACTCTTGTCTGACTGCAAGTTGCAGGCTAATTGTTACGGACGTTTCCCGTTCGCGTGATATGGATTATGAAAGAACCCCTGAAGTTGAAGGTTTTTTTGAAAGTGGGATCGAAGATTAAATGATTTGAATGCGCCTTTTAGGGTTTAGAATACTGGTAGTCGGCAGGGAAAAAGGCTAGGAAAAAAGACCGATAAGCAAGAATAATTGCTAAAAGATTTTCCTAATTTTACATTTTTAATTTTTAACACTTGTCTTTATTCTCGCGCAGGTATGTCGGTGCACTTGCCTAGACGAGGACTCATATTCTAGCTCAGGATAAACGCGTGCCTTACTCGAATTATAAATTTCTTACATCGCCAGATATTTTTTTCAGAATGGACACACAAAAACAAGGGATAAAGCTTCCCGTTGAATGCGATGTAGAAAGGAACTCTTGTTTTGAATAGCTGTTATGAGGAGGCTCATTGTGGCAGGGCAGCTTTTATAAAAGAGAGTCTGAACTGATGTGTATTCGATCTTAAGCGAGATATGCTATTGCCTATTTTGCTGGAGAATTGTTTGTAGAAAAAGCTATAAAACAGGGACAGGCAAACGACAATGCGTCAATGTTTTCTGCGTTTCTTTTACCAATAAGTGTAAACGCAATTTTTGCAGTCGTATCGAGAAAGTTGCAATGTGCTTTTGGGGGCAATTGCTCAGGCATGGAATATTTATTTATTAAATATATGCCTGATATAAAATAATCAATTTAGATGGGGTAAAAGAATTTTTGCACCTTTTGAAAAAACCCTAGGCGCTCCTTGGAAATCTTAAGCATTTGGTCATTCTTTCATCGGCAGAGGATCAGTTAGGAGAAAAAACAGAGAATTGGGATAGCCTTTTTTTTCGACAGCAGACTTGAAGCCAGGGTTCACAGGATAGAAACTGGCTATAAAGGCAAGTAAGTAGCAAAGCCCTCTTTAGCAACTTAAGTGTACTTTTATAAGACCACCATCATCCCAGCCCTGCCATATGGTTCTGAAGCATGCAACCTGTCAATGAAAAAGCTTTCGGCATCTTAGAGAATAAAATCCTTCGGATTACTTTTGGCACCGTTTACATAGACGGAGAGTGGGGGAAGAGTTAAAACATCGAACTTTATGGGCTATACAGGAGGGGCACTGACCTAGCCAAAAGATTCAAATTATAACACCTGCGATACCTGGGTCATCAAAAGGGAAAAAAGACAATTCGTCCCAATTTGCTTTGTTATATCTCCAGAGTTTTCTTAAGAGTAATTTCTTTGTTTTGAGGTTATCCAAAAAAGAAATTTCTCTATATGGCACAATGGTCTGACGAGTCAAGGGGAGATAAGACATAAAAAGTGCATTTATTGAGTTAAGGGTGTTAGGAACAACTATATTAGAGGTTTGAACAACAATGTGGGCGCGTCTTAAAGTTGGGTTAGATTATTGAAAGTAGCAAAGACCTGAACACCCCTACCTTAAAGTGTTGTCTGGAATGTTTTGAAGTTTTCACGTTTGTTTTGAGAGCATGAAAATTTCATTCTTAGTAAGACTTAAATGGCAAATGACACAATATTTCATGTGCCTTACAACAAATATGAAAAGCAGGAAGGAGTTGGTAACTGACGTGAAACTTTACTACTCATCAGTGAAGGATTGTTTTGAATTCAGTGAGGCGAAAAAAAAGACTAGAACTGAGTTCTATGATACCACAGCGTTGCAAGATGTTGGATTTAAACTCGTTCAGAACTACTTGATTAGTAATTCGTGAAATGTCGTACTCATGATCATAACAACGATAGGTTGAACGAGCAGAAAGATGATAGAATTGATTGCGTGATTTTCAGGATACGATGTAAGAATACTGAGCAGATTATTGTATGTCGATTATAGGAAAAAAAGTAGGTTCATTTAAAAGGCGCTTCAGATCAGTTCAGATTTTTAAGGATTAGAAAGTGCCGCTAGTTAGTGTGGAAGTTAAAAACTCGCTATTGGAACTTCGGTATAAGAAGAAAAATAACTCCTGGGATGAAATGAAATATCGATAAGTATTTCAACAAATTTCGACTGAGTTGACGTTCGTATCATTCGCTGTTTAAGCTTTTATTTTAATGATACTCTTTAGAAACCTTAATTTATTTGTTAAAAAAAGACGACATTATTAGAAATTTATAGGGGGTACAAAATTTCGTACACACCGATATTAAACATTTCTATAACAGTAGGGTCGGTTTGGTTTCAAATGGCTACCAACTTTCATGCGCAAGGGAACATCTCTTGTTCTTATTATACTTCTCAGGTTGCATAAAGAAATCACGAGCCAAGTTGAGTACTAGGAACTTCTAAAACAAAGTTTATTACGTTTCTTCTTTTGTCTTTTCAATAAAAGAAAGTCGAGGAAACAGCATTTTTTTTGCATGTTTTTAACGTGCTACTATGATTTTCTCCGAGTTTTGGAAGAAGTAAGCAATGGATTTAAGGTCAAAATAAAGGAGAATCAATAAAAATAAAATAAAGTACTAAACATACCTTATAATCCTCGTAACACAGCGGATGGTAGATTTTGTCCTCTACCCGGACAGCTGCTCGCAAATGCCATTCCTCCAGGTCTTCGTTGTAGAACTGTTCGAATTTCTCTTGGCACATATCACATGCACGATCCACATCGCCGGGCTCGGCTGCACAACTTGGAATCGGCGAGTTAGAGACGCGTTGATTTGAATTTTCATCGATGTTCTCCAAGTCGACTTGTTGCGATTCGAAGAAATTCTTTTCACGATCCTCCAAGTCTTCGATTTCTTCGTACTGCAGCCAATCGGCGATCTCGTAGTACCACTTTCTGGAGTGTGCTTTCCTTGTTGAGTCACGTTCTCTCCTATTCTGGCGGAAGTGCCAGTCTAAATGCTGACTATACTTAATGGTCTGTTCGGGAGGAAAGCGAACGCCACAACTACTGCACTGCATTCCACAGAATAGTGTGTTGATGATAGCTGCCTGGCGTGTTTTGATTGTGTCCGGAACGGAAAGATTGATAGGCTTGATGGGGTCGAAATCTTTGGCCGTGAATTTTGGCTCTGATAGGTCTTCTTTGATTGTGGCTCCCCCGTTGTTGGTGGCGATGGTGTTAATGATTCCCGATGATATGAGTTTTTGAAAGAGCTCGTCTATGTTGGCATTCAGTATTGGCGCGATGCCAGGAATTCCACCTGGAACTGCAGGTGGCGGTGATGCGGACGCAGGAATCGTCGACGGAGCTCCTTGGATAGAATCGGCTGGCAAGATCGCGGTTCCATCTGTCAGAGGCAATGCTGTTGTTGGTGGCGTTGGGATTCTTTCAATCGTCGGTGGCTGCATTTGTAAGTATTTCATACCACTGATCACATGCTGACCAGGGCAAATTCCTGGAGGCAGTGCACCGAAACGTACAAAATACTTCCGACCACCCAAAATCAAGCTCTTGGGCAAGCCACCGTACTCCACTTGCAGTGGCTCGCCATTTATTATTACCGTCTTCAGGTTGTCTGCAAACTCAATCATATGCTGCTGACCATCAAGGGTAAATGTCTGGGGATTGGCGTCTAGGAAGACTGGAATTATATTCCTCGCATCCACTATCATGTTGATTTTTCCCACCACCAGATCTCTTCTCAAGATACCAATGTGCACTTGGGGCGGTGGACCTTCAGCTTGCAGTAAATGCGTCTTGTTCTTAATTGGTATTGGGGTAGCTGGGCCACCAAAGTACACCTCGTACCAGTGCTCATCGATGTAGAGTTCACGTGACGGAAAGGCAAAGCGCATTCTGTGCGGCTCACCATCAATGGTAACCTCCTTGAAGTTCTCATTGAAATTCAAAACAATCGTTTCTTTGTTATCGATAGTGATCTTCCTAGTTCCGGGCTGGAAGCCAATTTCCCTTGGCTGATCCCAGTCCATGAAAACAATGGCGACATCGCCGTAGAATCGGATTTCTTTGCTTCGCCCGTCGATTGTGATTGTCCGCGCCACATCCACTTGTGGATTGTCAACTGAATTGCACGGCTTGGGTATAAGTATCGGCGGTGGTTGTGGTGGACCTGGCACTGATGTTTGAGGCCCAATGGGTCGAGCCTGTGGAGTACCATTGAAAACGCTGCTGGGATTCTGCCATGGACTAGGTACGTTCATTCTGTTGTTGAACGGTGGTCTGTTGTTTGATCCACCTCCAAAGCGTTGCCTTTGTTGTGGCTGAGCCGACGACACGGGCCCGCCAAATGGTTGGTTGTTTACCGACTGTGACGGTGCGGACCACTTTGACACTTTCACTCTTTTCTCCTTTTCGCTCGACTGCCTCTTGGATGGCATGGAATCGGTGTTTTCTTGTGAATTATCATCGACAAGTATAGGTGAATCTCGCGCGTCAGTTGAGCTGCCAAAATGCGATGCCGACTGTTGCTCCCTGGACAACTTTGGAATGCGTTTCTTGTGAACTGCTTCTCGAGCTACCCGATTAGGATCCACTGGAGTCATTTCTACTGATTGGTCACCCGAATTAAGTGATTCAAGACGCTTGGCGGCATTTAATTTATTTGTTTCATTTATTTCCATAACACTTTTTACTAAACTATGATATTGATCTTCAGTGATACTTCGGGACTCGAGCATTTCTTGCGCTTGAATGATCATTGTACGAATTTTATTGTCGTTGCATTCTTGGGAGGCTGTCTCGTCTTGAAGCTCGTGTATGCGGAGCTTTTGGGAAAGATATCTGTGTGATTTTTCTGCAAAATAAGAAATGATGACAAAAGTTTATGAATAAGCCATGATAATGCAGTGATTGAAGTTAGCTTACCCATTTTATTGAATTTGACGGTCTTTGCTAACTTGGCCCGGACATCATCTAAGCTAGATTTATGCGACGATGATTTTGATGTTGGAGTAGATCCCTGTATGAAGTGAAACTAGGTTAAGTAAAGTTTGGTCTTTTTCCTTGGGCACTTTCAAACTTACCTTCACTTTAGCCCAGTTTTCCTTTTCGTTAGATATAACCGGCGGAGGTGGCGGGGTCATTATACCAGCGGTTTGATTGAGAATCGCAGTCGGGATAACCGTTCGTAGATCAACGTCCTCAGTACCAAATAAGCTGTGAAAATGAATTTTTAGTTTTACATCTACACCATAAGACAGTAAAATAGCGAGTTCTTGTTAAAAGAAGAACCCAAACTATTGCGAGACTAATTGGCTTCTAAAAGCACACGAACAACTTAACGGTTAATTGAATGAATGAAAACATCGCTGGTATACTTACTTGAATGCAGAAACCTTAAATGATTCCCACAGTGAGCCAATATAAATTCTGTGTTGTTAAACACTTCTTTTAAACACTTTTGTCAAGTTAACTTTTGTACAGTTTTCACCATCTAGATCTACATTGAGTGTCTTATGTGAGGCATTTTTTCCCCCCTATTAGACTACACGATTCAGGGTTATCTGCTTTTGATTAATCTACAGCCTGATTGAGAACAACGCAAAGCCTAGATCTAAAGGATTAACATTTGCCGAAATATACTTCCAAAAAATAGTTTTTGAAAAATTATGATTGTATTGTTGTTTGCCTACAGCTAGTCAAGTGCATTAATCAGAACTTAAGGTGAAAAATATCGATCTTATAAGCCTTTGAACATCGTTTCAGGTCAGATTTGTTAAAAAATTTATTCGAAACCGACAGTAGTCGCTAAGGAGTGGGTGATCTAATATTTTTTCCTACGACTTAGCCCTTTTAATGTGGATCTTGTAAAGGTGGACTTTTAACAAAGGTACCATTTCAAATAGGGGATTGAACACGCATTCAAATGCTGAATGGTTGAATTACGGACTGAAAATTTGGTGAACACTTAATTACAAAATTTTTGAGCAGTGAATTGGCCCCCAAGATTGGTCAACGTCAATCTTTACATAAAATTGTTACCATAAAAAGGAAAGGTTATGAACTAATCTAACAGGCAGAAAAAGATTTTATAAAGATATAATAAAAAATATTGCTTATTGCCATTTTGGTGTGTTAATTTTTGTATGTAAAAGAAATTAACACACCAGCATACATTGTTGAGAAGTTGGCCCTGGTTCACCTCGAGCTGTTGCGCCACTCTATTTATTTTTTTTTTTTATTGCCATTTTGAAAATGTACCTTTAAAAAATCCCCACTTGTAAAAAGCTGTGTCAAAAAAAAAAAACTAGATTTCCGGAAGAGTTTCGCTGTGTAGTGTACCAATGGTATATGACCAAGATTCAAGATATGAAGTCAAAAAAAAATTATATTATGAACATTCAGATTTGCTATTTTTTCCCCTGTTCGAAATCGAAAATATTAAAGCAATTACTTTTGGAAGCGTTTTTATTTTTATGAAAAAGTTAATAATAATAATTTACCCCGACTATAACGAACTTTTTATGCACCTCCCATTCATATTTATTGTGATACTCCTTAAATGCGTTTTTCCTACAATTTCTAGTTAATAAAAAAAGTTGAATTAATACCAAAAACTTTACAGAACAATTCTTCCCTGGAATTTTTCTATTCTACACTTTAATAACATGTCTGTTATTTTTTTATTTTAACTTCATTTGATGAATCATTCATCAAAGATTAATGATAAAGAAGGGTTTAATTATCGTCCCATGTTTATACCCGTCCCAGGGTATTTTGATGCCTAGTTTGTTACACAGTGAAAAAATCACTGTAGATCCCTAAGACCTTTTATGTTCGGTTTCATTATGAGAGTTTGAACTTAGGATTAGTGAACCGTTGCTGTTTTTCAGTAAAACTCGATCGAGCTAAACCTCCGGTTAGTTTTTTTCGTTAATTTTGTCAAATGTCATACCTCAGCCTACTACAGCCTACAGCCAACTACAAATCGATTTCATCATCATCGGTGGGCGCTTACCAGTAGAAGGGTCGCGAAGAGAGGGCGGCTAAATGGTCCTTCTATCGTTCGCGATCCTCGGCCACCAACTCAAGCGACACAGGCGCGATCCCCCGGCGGGTTTCTCGGAGATGTTCTTTACCTGATCGATCCAACCACCTGTTTCTTGGCCTATCAAGGGGGCGACGCGCTCGTATCTCGGCTAACATAACCTGTCTAGGAAGACTGTTTGGGGCATGCGAACGTGTCCAAACCATCGAAGAATTGATCCAATCGGAGAAGTTGCTGCTCAAAATTAAAATTCACACGAATACTGCCATTTCTTACTCTATCCCTAAGACTTACGCCAGCAACGCACCTCAGAATTCTCATTTCGGCAGCTTGTACCCGCGATCTAATTCTTTCAGTCATTACCCAAACTGCATGACCATAGATGAGGGTTGGAACGAACACTGAATTAAAAACTGAGATTTTTGCTTTCACTCGAAGCTCAGCTTTCCTGACAAGAGGCTGACGGAGTTCCTTTACTAATGCTTCAGCTTGACCAATCCTAGAGGATAACCCAGTATCACTCCTTCCATCTTTCGTGAAAAAACCCCGAGATACTTAGACTTCTCCACCTGTTTCAATGGGAATCCATTTATGTGTAGGGTACACTACACAGGAGTTCGGGAGACAACTATCACTTCGGATTTGCTCACGTTTAACTTCATCTAGTGCTCGCTGAACTTCCTCCTCGGTCGATGCCAGGAAAGCCAAATCATCTGCGAAAAGCAGATGGCTCATCCTGATGCCAGCCAATTCGAAACATTGCTCGCCAAGACTGCGCTTCACCATCCAGTCCATATATGCTATGAAAAGGAGCGGCGACAGAACACAGCCCTGGCGAAGTCCAACGCACGCATCAGAAGGTTGGGCTTTGACGGCATTTATCCGAATACAGCTTCTGCAGTTCCCATATTAAGACTGAATTGCAGGTTCTCAGAAGAGGCACACTCAGTGCAAAGTCCCGTAAAAATTCTACCGAGTTTATCTTAAGGCACCCGGCCATAGGCCTTTTCCAAATCTACAAAATACGCACAGACCGGTTTGGCATATTCCCAGGCCTTCTCAAGGATAACCTTAAGAGTAAAAAGCTGGTCGGTTGTGCCTCTGCTCCACCAGGCCGAAAGCCGCATTGCTCTTCCCGCAACAAAGGCTCGATTACAGCTCTGGAACGCGCTTCCAACACCTTCACGAATACTTTTCCCGGAAGACTTAAGAGACTATATTTAGAGCAATCTCTCTTGTCCCCTTTTTTTTAAAATGGGCACTATAGCTCCTGTTTGACAATCGCTAGGTGCTTTCCCAGGCCACCTTAATGACACGTGTTAGCCATTTAACACCTTCTTCACCCATTGCCTTGAGCATTTCTGAACGGATTTTATCAATTCCAGCAGACTTACCCACTTTTAGCGATTTAATCGCTTTAGTGACTTCGTCTACTGTGGGACTATTCTCCGCCCTAATCTCGTCAGCAATTGGATTGCCATCTTTAGGGCCCTTTTGGGGATTGAGCAGCTCCGAAAAGTGCTTGCTACATCTGCGCAAGACATCGTTTTCATTTGAAAGAAGTGTACCGTCTTTGGATTTAACCCCTTGAACGTTACTCAACTTCCTTTCTGTGCAGATCTGTAATCGTGTTCCAACCTCTCGCCGAACTTTTTCAATTCCTGTTTTTTGGCTGTTATCACCGCCATATTGCAAGTTCTTCGCGCCTCGATGTATCGGGCTCGAGAAATACGAGTTCCTACATTGATTCCAAACAATATAGGTACCCAATTTCAGATCAGGTATTCTGTTTCAGAGATATTTGCGTACAAAGTTGAGGCAAATGGCAACTTTCTTCGCAAATTTAATTTGATTCTTTGCAAATTTAATTAGTGCTTATGAACAAAAATTCATTCCCGTTTTCATCAAGTGTCGGTTTGAACGTTAAACGAAAATTTAAACCATCAACGGCGAACGTCCAAGTTAAACTGTCATATAAACTCTTGCGTTGGTTTAGCCTACCACTGAAAAACACTTTTTTGTTTTGAGCTCAGTTTAAACTTTGAATGTAGTTAAACGGAGTTTAAACTTGAACTGTGAATCCGAAACAGGTTCCATTGAAACGGGTGGAGAAGTTTAAGTATCTCGGAGTCTTTTTCACGAAAGATGGAAGGTGTGATACTGAGTTATGCTGTAGGATTGGCGAAGCTGGAGCAATAGTAAAGGAACTGCGACAGCGGGTTATCAGAAAGCCTGAGCTCGGAGTGATAGCAAAGGTCTCAGTTTTTAATTCAATGTTCGTTCCAACTTTTATCTATGGTCATAGAATTTTAGGTAATGACCGAAAGAATCAGATCGCGTGTACAAGCTGCAGAAATGAGATTCCTGAGGTGCGCTCCTGGTGTTAAGTTTAGGAATAGAGTGAGAAACACCAGTATTCGTCGGAGTCTTAATCTTGAGCAGCTACTTCTCCGAGTGGAACGATCCATTCTTCGTAGGTTTGGACACGTTGTTCGCATGCCCCCTGACAGACTTCCTAGAAGGACATGCTAGCCGAGATGCGAGCGCTTCGCCCCCCTGGTAGGCAAGAAGTAAGAGTAGCAAGAGTAGGCAAGAAGCAGGTGGTGGGATCGGATAAACAACCTCTCCGAGTCCCGCCTCAATCATGTGTTGGTGGCGAAGGATCTGGAACGATGGAAGGACCATTTAGGCACCCTTGCTCCGCGACCCTTCTAAGGATAAGCGGTCATCGAAAATGATGATGATTTGTGGGCTCATTTTTTGAAGCAGTCATAAAAGCCAAAGTGTTTTTGTAACATAAGAGGATCCTGTTTTGGAAAAATTAAAATTTATTCTGCAGAAATAAGGGTAAATCTATACCTAAGCTTAAGGATAAGACAATATAGGCAAAAGCTGATGTTTGATAAGCCGGCATGTAAAAGAAGGTTTATGGAAATACACAGACAAATAAAAGAAAGCGCGCCGTTCTAACACATATACAGATGATTGTACACAATCTGATATAAAGAAGCGAATTACTAGACAAAAAGTTCTCAAGTAATTTCTCAATGGCAAATTAACCTTCTAAGATGTCAGTTTTGTGTGAAATGTGGCTTCAAATTATCTACGTGTAACACGTTACTTAAAAAAAAAAACGTTCGGATTTTCGCAAACAAAACTTGGTACTGATTTTTTCGTGTAAGAGTTTTTGATTGAAAGACTATACTATCAGGCGCAGCTCCCAATTTATAAAACCAAGCGAATCACGTGGAATTTAAAGCGAACTCGCGGAGAACACGTTAAAAAGAACGATGTTTCGTGAAGCCGAGCTGCGTAATTTATTAAGGACACAGTTAAAATTTTGAAAAGAGTTTTTAAAAGTATTTTCCACCAGACATCAGGTCAAGACCGTTAAAAAATGAATTTTCGCCCCATTCTTATTATTAAGTTATTTCTTATTATTAAATTATTAAGTTATTGCAAAATACTTTTTCGTGAATTAAGTTTGGTATACAGATGTAAAACTTAAGGCCCAACCTTAATAGACTTTGGTGAGCTTTAGTCGGCTTTCCGAAATATCCCATTACACGCGATTCTTATGCCACGACCATAATAGCCTCATGCTGGGCTTCGTAAGGTTTTCGTTAACTTGTGTTGGCTTAAAGTTTGGTTTTTGCTTGTCATTAGTGCACTCATTGTCATGTTTAAGCCCATATTTATTTTTAAACGGGCTTCAAAAAATCCGTGAAAGAAGGGAAAATACCAAGAATTGTACGTTCAAACAAATTTTAGATCTGACAATCGGTTTCGGAGATATTAACATCCAAAGTTGAAGAAAAATTGACATAATTTTCAAATTTGATTTAAAATTCTCAGGGCAACTTGATACTCCAGACGTTCACAGTGAAGACTCATAAGATTTTCTTGAGAACTTAAGTAGGATTTTCGTTGTATTTCGAAATAAGATTAATCCCTCTCAAGTCTATTATGTTTGGGCCTTTAGTTTTTGAGTCTTTTCAACTGGCTCTGTATTGCGAAACAAAATTCTGATACACCACTTGTTCCTCGCCGCATAGATTCGATAAAATTTTATTTTTCAAACTTTAAGTTAGAGACAACATTTTTAGTCTATCTTTCTCACTTCATTTTAAGAACAATGAGTAGCTGCAAATCTTTGAAACTGATGCAATTCACTTTGAGTATATTGTGGTGCTATGATTTTTTTTTTAAAGTCTATACGGTACCTATAGCCTCGGTCAAGTCGATTTAAGGCTGCGTCTTTGAATACAACAACAAAGTTTCCACGTCTTTTTTTTAAACCTAGTTTTCTTAAAATTATTTGCTTTTGTTAAAGCCAAGAATCAGAGAAAAGTCAACACCAAACACTTATTTGAATAAAGAGTCAAGAAAAAATAAATCACTCACCCGTCCATTTTGCCAGATTTGCTGCGTTTCGGGATGGGTTCACCAGGATCATCGGTCGATGGGCGTTTCTTATCACCAATGGGTTTACCATTCGAAACGGTTTCCTCTTTGCAATCGTCTTCTTCCTTGAGTGAATCAGCTTCCACTTCCATCTTAAGTTCATCCTTCAACACTTCAATTTTTGTATCGTCAACGCTGGTTGTAGCTGGTATTTCTGAAGATTTTTCTAATTTATTAATCGATTGAACAACATTCGCTGGTTGGATAGTAGTAGTAGAAGTCGGATGGGCTTTACTTGTAATTCTTTGAAATTGTCTTAAGTCAACATCCTTAACAGAATGCATCGCTTCTAAATCTATAAACAATTATTTATCGTTTTTGTTGTTATAGACAAAAATGTGAGAAGTATTTTTTTTAGAGTAGGATATTTTAATTTGTTTTTGTTTTTTTTTTCAGAGAGTGTGACATCCGAAGCGATTGTTAAATTAAAACAAAACTAAAAGTCCCTAAATTATGTAAAAATCGCAAAATATTTCTTCACAATTGTAAATGTAACTATCGGAAATATTTTAGATAAAATGTTTGTGGTTTGAAAAAATCGTTTTATTTATTTTTTCCGTTTACTATTACTTAAAAGCTAAGTTATATTTATTTAATTCTTTTTTTTTTGTTTGCTTTGTTTACACAGTTTTTGTACAATTTTTACATTTAGCAAGAAAAAAATTGAATATTTTGTGTAAAAACTTTTTTTTTTCTCCCACGGAGCAGGGCACATTATAGATCGGAAGAAATTGAACGGGGGAGGCATCGAATCGACTGCAGAGAGGAGCAAAATGAAAAAATAATAGACCCCACAAGAAAAACGTGCAATGTGCAACATTCGAGAATAAAAACAACAAATCCAGTTTTTATAGTTTATTTCGTCATCTCATCATTATTTAGTTTATTTTTTTGACTTGTTTTTTTTTAGAAGGAAACCTTTCTTCCCTGAGTAGCTTGAGAGCGCCATAACGAAATCATTACTCCCGAGTATCGCAGCTGAAATGCTGAACGATCTTGGTGCATGTGTGTTCAAGTGTTCCAAGTAATTATTGGTGTTCACTTTTCAAGTTATGCCCCACTCATTGCCTAATTTAGCTAACAACGAAGGAAACCTGAAAGCCGTTTCGAATCTTGGTGGTTTACGGCCTGCTTGTACCGCGGTCAGAGAAAAAATGTGCACTACTTCGGGGATAATTTTACGGAAACTCTCTTTACGGAACGTAATTGTAGAAATACTAATGGTAAATTTTATGGAATCATTCTTACTTTGATCTAAACTTTTAGCGGTAGCGATGGTACTTAGCGGTTCAGTTGGTGCGGTTGCAATTGCAACAGATGCGATCACTTCTGTTGATACTTTCTCCTCGATTTCAGTTTTTGGCGGAACAGTATCCAATGACGGCGGTGGTGGTGGCATAGTGGCGTTTTCTTCTTTTGGAGAAGTTTCGCTCTTTGTTGCCGGCAGGGGGTTGAGTCTTGCACGTTTGTCCGGATGTAGGAGGCGAAGGTCAACGTCTTTCGTCAGTGTTGGTGACGGACTGCGCGATTTATGCTTCCGTGCTGAATAACTTCTTGAAGATTTTACTGAGGATCCAGACTTTGATTTTGAGTCTTTGTACTTGGATGGAGACATAGCTGGTGAAGGCTTTTTCTTGATTGTCTCACTGACAACTTCTGTTTCTTCCTCAATCTTTGGACAAGCAGACGAGTACTTTGGATCACTGCTTCTGCCACTGCTACTAGGCTTTCTTCGGTCTGAGGTAGATTTAGTACTGACTCCACGTCTGTCCTTGTCTCGCGAGCTACTGCCGCTTCGATTAGACGAGCGACCAGACGACGACCTTATCCGTGTTGGTGATTTACTCTCGCTGCGTGACCTACTTTCACCCCTTTTGCGACCCGACGAGAAGTTAGACTTTGATCTGCCACCACTACCGCCATCAGAATGCTCTTCTTCACTGCGTGATTTCGATGAACGATCGTGTGTGGTTCTATCCCTTGAGGATCGATCGTGATTTGAACGATCATTATTCCGACGTTTTGGCGAACGGGAATCAAATGATTTAGGATTTCTGTATGAGTTTGATGCTTGAGCTAAGCTGTTTGATTGGTTTAGCATTGGGGGTGGAGCTGGTGCTTGTGGAATGGATACTGGCACATTTGCTGTATTGAATTTTGGTTTCTGGTCAGATGGCAATGCAAGTGATTTCTCTTGAATGGTCGATGGCGGTTGTTGTTGTTGCTGCTGGCGAGCGAGACGTGGATCTCGATGCCGGATTGTGTTTAGCATAATTGGGTTGACGGGATGAACTTTGGGTTTTTGTTGGTGTGCATGCTGAGGCGGCATGCCAGGGGGAGGGTAGCCCTAAAAAATGAGAAAAATATTTTTAATTAAAGACAAAATTTATTTAAAAATAAGAATTTTTTAGAATGGTCCTAAAATTCTTAAAGCTCATTGAAAAACAAAAACACCGCAAAGGGCTTAGCAATTAATTTTTAAATTTTTATTTTTACACTAGGTGTTACTCGCAACTTCGTCCTCGATTAGTTTTTGTGGACGTAAAAAAACTATTGTCGCTTGTTTTTGTATTATAGTCAAGCACAAATTAATCAACAGATTGAAAAACGCATTTTATTACTTATCTTGTTGAAAAAACGAAAAATTATTTTAAGATAAAGAATAAATACATATTTCTGATACTATCTCCGAAACTTCCGGAATACCGATACAATTCTACAAAAATGCAATTTGAGTCTAGCTTTAGCAGTGGCTTAAGTATTATTTATTTGAGTATAGTGACTTTTTTATGAAACGATTTAAAATATAAAGTTTCGTCTATTTATTTGAAAACGTCTTAAGTACAAAAAAAAAAATAGCCTATGTCATATCTTTTTATGTATTTCGTAAGTTAGTGCATTTTTTTTTTCTTGTTTTAACAGTATTTACTGAACCTATTCCGGACAAAGAAGCACGCAAAAAAAAAAAACGTGGAATTTAGTAACTCTCGCATTTGTTTTTGGAAAAGCCTTTATGTAGCTCATAAATGTGTGCATAATCAAGAAAATGCGATCCTCTAATAACTGCTTAAAACAGGACTCAGAAACAGCATAAAAAAGTAAATCTCCATCGAACTACAAATTTTTGGTACCTACAGTTGAAAAAGAAGTGATGTCAGTACCAAATCTACCTCGGACCGTAGAAAGGCTAGTAGCAGTAGCAGAAGCAGTGATGTAAAGTTTTCGCCTGCTTGTCCGAAGATTGACTAAGAAACAGAAGTTGTCAGTTTTTTTCACATTTCTTTCGAACAAATACATTCAAACTTTGAAATGGAATCTAAAATCCAACCCAATGTGCTTTTGGACTTTGTTAAACTATACAAAACCTAAACTACACAAAACGACTCAAGCCTACGAAAAATAGCCCAATCCTGTTCCCTTACACAGTTTTTGTGTAGCTTTGGACAGGGGAGAGAACAAAAATTAGAGTTTGAAATTTCCCCTCCCTACGAAATTTTGCCCAAGAAATTTCTTTGGGCAGAATTATGAAAAGTGTCATAGCGGCAGATGACATTTAGGTGGACACTAAGGTGTTAGCTATAGCGACACGTAAAATTTGTATTTTTGAACAACTTTTGCTGTACCTATAATTTGAGTCCTTTTTATGTGAAGTTTCGAATGTTAAAGAATGTTTTTATCAATTTTAAACATAAAAAAACCTAAAGCCAGTGAATATTATGCTGCAGACAAAAATCCAAATAGCTCAAGTACTGCTTAATGAATGCATGTTTTGTCAATCGCTATAACTTTTCCTTAACATTGGCTTTGACGTTTAAAATGTGGGCAGTTTTTGGTGCACCAAGCGTTCCCTTACTTTTGGTCAGTTTTTCCTCTCACTAAGAGATTTTTACCTCCACTCCTTCAAATAAGGAAATCTGCCCAAAATGGTACAGAAAGTAAGGGAACACACCTAATGTACATATTTGCATAGTCTTTAAGCTAATGAGAACAATGGGCGTTTTTCTTTTTTTGTGCAGAGTAGAGCACTGAACAGAGCTCGAGCACTCTGAGCGTGCTCTGAACCGAGTGCACTCAGAGTACTCTGTTCTGATTATGTAACGCACTTGAGTAAATTTTTGGTTAGCTGCCAGAATGGAAAGGAATCTTGAAAAAATTGGCAAAATATTTCTTACGAGCCGAAAATGATGCAAAATAAATATAATTTCACCGAACAATAATTCATCAAACGCTTTTACTCGGCCTTAGAACAACTTACTTCCCCTTTTAAATCTTTTTCAACATTCATCTGTCATTTCGCTGTGTTCAGCAATTAGCTCAGAGTGCTCATAATGCGGTCAAATTATTCCGAGCACATTGAGCGTGCTCTGATCATGCTCCGAGCGAAAAAAGAAATACAAACCTCGGGCTCTGATTACTCTGAACACAAAAAAAAAACACATATTTTTGTCTGACAGTTCGAGCTCTGCTCTGAATGAAAAAATAAAAACGCCGAATTAGGACAAGCCCTAAGTACAAGTTATCAACACGACGTCCCTCAGGCTTTCTAAATTTGAACGTTCTAAAATTATGTTGCGCTGAGTTGTATTTGATAATATTTTACGATTGCTACGCGAGAGGTCTGGGTTCGATTCCCATCTCGGTAATCTAAAACAAAATGACTCATTCTTGTTCATGGTCCCGGTTGTGCAAGAGTCTGACAAACCCTCTGACAGTAAAATCTATCCCGAAAAGCTCCTCTTTTTATTAGCATGACTTACTTACTTACTTAAGGTGGCGCTACAGTCCGGGGTGGACCTGGGCCTCAGCCAACAAGCTTCGCCAGCCAGCTCTGTCTTTAGCTAGCCGTCTCCAGTTTCGCACGCGAAGTTGGCTGAGGTCCCCTTCCACTTGCGTGCGCCACCTGAGTCTCGGTGCTCCTCTACCGCGTCGTCCCTGCGGTGTGGATTCGAAGATTTTCCGGGCCGGGGCGTTGGTGTCCATCCGCTCTAGATGACCAAGCCATCGTAGACGTTGTGTTTTGACTCTTTTGGCTAGGTCGGTATCGCTGTACAGCCCGTACAGTTCGATGTTATATCTCCTCCTCCACTCTCCGTCTATGCAGACGGGACCGTAAATCGTCCGAAGAATTTTCCTCTCGAAGCAGCCTAAAGTGTTTTCATCCGCCTTTGACAGGGTCCATGCTTCTGCACAGTAAAGCAGGGCTGGGATGATGAGGGTCTTATACATGGACACTTTAGTTGCTCGAGAGAGGGCTTTGCTACTCAATTGCCTTCTTAGCCCAAAGAAACAGCGATTGGCAAGAGTTATCCTTCGTTTGATTTCAGCGCTGGTGTCATTATCTGAATTGATAGCGGAACCCAGGTAGACAAAGTCCCTAACTACCTCAAAGTTATAGCTGTCGATGGTGATGTTTTGTCCAAGACGTCGGTGTTGGGTGTCTTTTCTTGATGACAGCATATACTTGGTTTTGCCCTCATTGACTGCTAAACCCATATTCGCCGCTTCCGTCCCAATACTCACGAAGGCTTCACTGACATCACGCTTTCTTCTACCGATTATTTCAATGTCGTCTGCGTATGCAAGTAGTTGAACGGACTTTTGAAAGATTGTACCTCTGGTGTTGGCGCGAGAGTTCTGCATAATTCTCTCAAGTATGATGTTAAAGAAGTCGCATGACAGCGTGTCGCCTTGTCTAAATCCTTTTTTGATATCAAAGGGGTCGGTGAGGTCTTTGCCGACCTTGACGGAACAGCGTGAGTTTTCCATCGTCATCCTGCACAGACTGACGAGTTTGGCAGGGATGCCAAAACTAGACATTGCGCTATATAGCTCGTCTCTATAGATGCTGTCATACGCGGCCTTGAAATCGATGAAGAGGTGGTGTGTATCGATTTGGAATTCCTGGGTTTTCTCCAAGATCTGCCGCAGTGTGAATATTTGATCGATGGTGGACTTTCCTGGCCTAAAGCCACACTGATATGTGCCTATCAGATTGTTGACAAACGGCTTCAGGCGTTCACACAGTACAGCAGAAAAGATCTTGTATGCGATGTTAAGAAGACTTATGCCTCTGTAGTTGGCACAACTCAGAGGGTCTCCTTTCTTCAGGATCGGGCAAACAATGCTGAGGCTCCATTCGTCGGGCATGCTTTCTTCCGACCATATCTTGCAGATGAGCTGGTGCATGCTCCTAACCAGCTCATCGCCAGCGGATTTAAAAAGTTTGGCAGCTAGGCCGTCTGCTCCGGCTGCTTTGTTGCACTTGAGTTTAGACACAGCTAAGAAACACCAGTCACGAAGCAGAAACAAGCCTCGGATTCGGACGGATTTACTGTTATTAGCATGACATGTTTGCTTATATTTTGTGGTTTCCTCGTAATAACCCTCGTTTTTATGGGTAAATTAGGTCGTGAACTTTTCGCTTTACATCGTGTGTGAGTTATCAGTTATGTTCCTCGACGTGACGCGTTGTCAAAAAAGGTTGTAATTCGCATTAAATCTAACCTACCATTGTTTTCAACAATGTCGTTTGTAAATTCATACTACTTTCTGATTGCGACAAAACCAAACAGCCTGTTTTTATCCAAATAATATCTAAAATGTAGCAGAAAATCCCAGAAACAAGACATTCATGCTTCTTTTTCAACGTGGGCGAAGTCGCGGGTAACAGCTAGTTATCAATGATTTGTTAAATTATAATTTGTAATTATGTTGTAATTTTTAAATTTTCAATTAATTTAGAGATGAGACAATGAGCTCCCTGAAATTAAGCCAAAAATGGATAAACACAGACATTTTTTGGTGTAATGCTTTTGAAAAAAAAAACGCCAAAAATGAAAATTCGCTTGAATCAATGAAATTACGAAAAAAAAAACATTTTCCTTAATTCTCCTCAATTTTTTTCGAGAAATTTTTATCGGCGCATTTTCTAAAAATTGAATTTGATTTATTTCGGATAATGTAAAAAGTATACATTAGTTTTTGACGTGTTTTCCTAAGCCAACAAATTTCTTATAATTTCTTGGCACTTGCGTATTTTTATGAAAAAAAAAAAAAAAATGGTACGCCAAAATATTTGGGTAGAATTTCCCAGAACACATCTCTAAAAATTTGTATGGACGCCGAAATATCCCCTTTAGTTTTTTTCGAATCTCTATTTCATCAGATTCTTTTCCCTCAATCTTCTTTTTTCTACCCTAGTACAGGTTCTCTCATCATTTTTGTGTGGTAAGGTACGTTGTCAAAAGCTTTTTCGTACAAGGTTCAAAGTTCCTTTTAACCTAAAAATATTCGATAAAAAGTGCTTCACTAGTGCCAAAACTGTCTCTAAAATCAAATTGGGTAAAACTGCGGCTTTTTCGTTACCTTAACTAAGTTTTCCCTGTTGTCTAAGCCTGCGGTTTTCCTGTTTTGAGCTTCTTAGACCATCTCGAGCCTTCTATCTTTATAATTTTTTTTTTTTTTTTAGTATAAAAAGGTTCACGTCTATCGTAATCCTTAAAGATGTTCTACAATTTTTCCTATTTGGCGCCTTAAATTTTTCTTTATACGACCAGAGTTTAACGTGACTTTTCTTAAATTTAAATGCCGTCATTTTCAAATTTCGTTATTTCCCTCATTATAAAGGAGCTATTTTTTCAACTACAGAATTTTCAGTTCAAACAGGGAATCGCGTATTATACTACGTGCCATGTAGTACAGCATTGTGAATCCATTTTCCAGAATTTAATAGAAATTAGACATGAATTTGTAGTTGATTATAACTGGGCGGACATGGACGGTTACATAAACTCGATAAGGCAAATATGTTAGAAACTAAAACAATACTGCGATAGTACTTAATACGGTTAAGTATAAAACCAAATAAAAAAAGTTCTCACCTGTTGCATATTCATCATGCCCGGAGGCGGCGGTTGCCTTGGTCCTACATTTCGGTAATTATGATACATGCCAACTCCACGTCCCGCATGTATAGAGCCCTGCATTGGATGGCGAATCGTAGGCGGATGCTCTGGGGGGCCCTTAACACTTTCTGTCTGTTTTGTCAGCTGCTTTTCTTGTTCTTGTAAAAGCTTTTTCGTCGCTTCCAACTCCAGTTCGAGCTTGCGCTTCTCCAGCTCCAACAATTCTCGAGTTTTTACACGAAGCGTAGCCTCCACATCATTCTGCAATCAAACAAATTTGTTAATAAACCAGCAAAATTTGTTGTTTCCTTAAAAACTTACCTTCTTAAGAAAATTTGGATTCACATGAATTGAAGGTGATTTGGTTACTTTTGCTGTTATTGGCCAATTTCTGTCCATACAGTTAACCTTAACGTCGAGAGTGTATAGCTTTTGGGCAGTGAAGACTTCATTCCATGTTTGGCGCAGCGTATACATACGTTCTCGAACTTTTTCGCTCACCTTTAAAATCAAGTAATTTAAAAATTTATAAGTTTCCAATTCAACCATTATGTTACACATTCACCGTACCTGTTCAAAGACTCCGCAAAAGATGTTTACTATACATTGGCTAAAGAGCGGAATGTATGTACTTTTAACGTTTTTTACAATTGAATCAATTAAATACAGTATCGGTAGTTTTATGTCTGGATGAACCTGGATAATGTTTTAAATGAATGCAACGAAAAAGAAAAGAAAAATAAGGAATCAATATCCATTCCGTAACATGCGTTTTGTTGGTTTTTTTTTTTGTGGTAAACTAGTCGACAACATAGAAGAACTAGTGTTGGCGAGAAGGCTTTTGCCCTGTGAGAAGAACCGAATATCACTTAAAGTTAAGCAGCCTGTATCCATCCAGTTGTTTTGGTAGCACTGCATCACCGTGTTGCTCCTTTACTATAAGGCTCAAATCTGTTGGAAAAATGCTTCCATTACGTCTACTTTAATATTATTTAATAAGACACTTTTTCTGTTTCATTTGTGGATTTTTTCATTCAATGAAGAAGAACACCATAATCTTTAGAGGTCGATAGATTTGCCTCTGCAACAACCACTGCATAATTTACGAAACAATTCAATGCTCAAAGAATTTTCTGTCCGTGCCCTGATATACTTTTATCTTGTCGGACCTAGTAACTACATATCCTCCGTTGACTTCAATTAGTTTGGCTGCAGAATAAATAAATAAATAAATAAATAGAGTGGCGCAACAGCTCGAGGTGAACCAGGGCCAACTTCTCAACAATATATGCTGGTGTGTTAATTTCTTTTAAATACAAAGGGACCTACAATTTTTTGCGGCACTTTGAGAAGTTTTTCAAGACAAATGATACTCCTCGGAGGGCTTGTCAGACCCTGGCGGAGGTGGGGACCGTGAAACAGAACAAGTCTTTTTTTTCGGGTAACGATGGCAGGATTTGAACCCAGGCCTCCGGCGTAGTAAGCACACACACTAACCACTATGCCACGGCACCCCACAGGCTGCAGAATGCTATGGCTTATTATTAACCAAACGTCGGCGTGGCCGTTTTTAGCAGAATTTAAGAAAAATTTTTTTATTTTCCGGAAAAAAGTCTAATTTGTACATTATTTTTACAATTGGGTATATTCTCTTACTATTTTGTGCACCTTTAGGTCGGTGCATAGAGGCCCCGGGATCAGGCGGTAGATTGCTGCTTTTGTAACAGGACAACAAATTTATGAAGACTAGAAAGTTGTTGAGATGAGTAAAAAAATGTTCATCAGCTCTCCGACAAAAGTTGAATAACTAAACGATTCAATAAACTACACAGGAAGATGAGAGTCCTGGAAACAACCATTAAGAATTTTAACCGAAAAAAACATCTGAGCAATTATTACATGCAATAATTAGACTCATTACTACTCAGAGTCTAATTTTTAATAATCATTACTAGAAACAGCACCCGTAAGAAACCTAGGATCGATGAGGGACCATGAGAATTTCGTTCAAAAAGAATTTGAAAAAAAAAGCCCACCGATAGGCATTAATTATTATTGTTAAAAGTTGTTTTTTTTTCTTTTTTAATAGCTCAAAAAAAAAGGAACTTCAATTAGTTTTTACAGTGTTTAATTTGGAGGTCGAGAAAGTTTTACCTAAGCTTTCTTTCTAATTTTTTTTTGTATTTAGTCTTGTAAGAAATATTATTAATGGATCAAAGACCAAAAGTAGTTAAGACCGCAGCAGTATTATAATTTTTCATAAAATACTTTCGTCATTGTCTTCCTTGTTTCTTAAGTTTGCAGTCGTTAACTCGCAGTATTGGTAGCCACACTTGTGTGTTTTGATACTGTGAGTTGCTTTTACTCGTTTTTCAAATTTTTGTTCTCTTATGGGAAACCGAACGAAGAGTTGTAATTTAATGTCAGCATCATTAATATATAAAGCTTCCTGACGATGTTCGCCTGGCAGCGTATGAAATTATCATAGGACTAGCCATTAATATAATGTTTGTAGAATTGTAAATTGTTGTAATTTTTCACTTTTCAATATTATATTTAATTTTGTATGACTTTGCCATAGGGGCAGCTCCCCAATATAAGCAACGATACGTCCGGTTAGCTTTTTAATCGGAACCAGTGAGTAAGTGCTACAGTGTTCGCAGAAGCAACAGTCCCTAAAACGGACCGTTGAACACCCAATCCTATCCCATATTGTAAAATGCTGATGTTATTCATATTTTTTGACATTTTATGAGTGCAAACCTCGAAAGGGGGCGTGGTCCAAACGCTACTAATTACAAACTATCCATTATAGCACAGATATTTCCAAGTTACGCTCAAATGTACGTAAAAACGCAATTTTTTGGTTCAAATTCAATATTTTTGAAAAATCGACCTCTAAAAAGGGGGCGTGGCTAAAAACTTTGTATGAATTAAATCTGGAATAAAGTCTCGTTTATCTAACCTGCTATTTTTTTTAATTCTTTCCTAAATTAGGCTTGAAGCCATTCGAAATTACGTTTACTGCCTCCAAATGTGGGCGTAATAAAAAGTCTTGTATGAACAAAATGTTAAATAAATGTTAAAATGTTAAAGTTAAACTTTTTCGATTTGGAACAAAAATATTGAATAAAATGCATTTGAAAAATTACTTTTAAAATCGATGCCACGCCCATTAGGGGAGGCAAAGTTTGTGTATGTTACAATAAATAGGAGATAATAAATACCAAATTTCAGGCTTCTAAGACGTCTTACAGCTTTGAAAGCTCTGGAGGTAGTTGCATAATTGCTGCGATTGTGGGCGTGTCTGTGGGCGGATTTGAAGAATTTTTGGATAACACTTGGATAACAATGAACCTATGTACCAAATTTCAGCTTCCAAGCTGGGAATTTAAGGCATAAAAACGTGGGACATACAGACAGACGGACATGGCTTATTCGATTCAGAATTCGTTCTCGATCACATTTCTTTTACCAAGTTTCAGATTTCGAGCTCAAATTGAAAACAGACTACCTTCCAAAAAAAAAGAAATGCCACGTCTCCCGAAAAATGGGCGGGTTGAAAAATATAACCTTAAATAAATAATAATATTAGGGTTAATATAAATTTTGAACTGAAAACTCTGCCATCTGGCTTTATGCACTTTTTTTTTAATATGTATAGGATCAGTTGGGGTAAATGTTAACATGAGGTAATTGGAAACGACGGTTATTTAGCCCTTTCAAAATTTACCGTCGAGTACCAAGAACATACAAAAAACTATTACTGATATGACGCCATCCTGCCGCCGAACTTCTGCGGCAGTTGCTTTCAGTTATCACGGAAAATTTCAGTCGAGAAATAGCATTGCCTGAAAAAATTCTTAAACAGTTTATTAAGAATTTTTTGACTTGTGTTTAAAGTGTTATTGCAAAAAGGGAAAGTAATACTTCCATTTCATTTGTGATCTTTAAGGTGCTTACAATTAGTTTTTTTTACAATTTGTCGCCTTAAATCAAAAGTTTTTTTAGTGTTTCTTTTATGTTTACATTTACCCCAGTAATTTTAACGTTTGGGGGTTGTGCAAACATGTTTTTAGAGTAAAAGTAAACACTTATTTCACCAGAAGCATTTCCAAATTATACATTTTACAGTGTTCAAAATGCCTCGAAAATACGTCAAAAAGAACCCCATCGTTGAATATGATGTAAAAGACATTCATAATGGTGTGAACGCTATTCTTAGTAAAAGAATGACGTATCGGCAGTTCGTAGTGTGTTAAAGGCGTAATATTCAACAGAATAAAGGGACGCAAGACGTCGTTAGAGGCCATGGGATCTAGGCAACCGTCTGCCATCCCTCTTAAAACACAACTGGTAACCGTCAACAGCATTGTTACTCGCTCTGAAATGGGAATACCGTGCGATAAACAGGAGCTTAAGACTTTAGTAGGCGAATATATTCAAACCAGCGGTCTAAAAACTCGGTTTAAGCATAATGTTCCTGGCCAGGACTGGTATTTGGGCTTCATGAGGCGCCATCCCCGACTTTCGCTAAAAAAGCCGGAACACCTGAAAAGCTGCGAAAAGACGCGAGGAATCCGGCATTGGTCTGCGATTTCTACGAGAAACTGGAAAAAGTAGTTAAGGACAAATCACTGACTAATAAGCCATAGTTCGTATTCCATGCCGATGAGAGTGGATTCCATCATGACCCCAGCCGTATCCGTGCATTGGGGGTGAAAGGCAAAGCATTGAGCAGGGATTCAGGCGGATCGGGGCGTGAGTCTACTACTGTTTAAGCATGCGTTTCTGTCGATGGTTCTGCCCTTCAACCGCTTATAATTTTCAAAGGCGCTACTGTACAGGCTAGATGGACATGTGAAAGTGAATTTCCTGGAACCCTGTACGCATCGTCAGCAAACGTGGCGGATCGAAAGCAAAGACAATCGCAAGTAAATTAAAACATGTTAGATGGAAATTTAGATTTTTTTGGAAATTGAAATAAATACAAACGCGCAACAATTTCATGTTTTAGCCAATATCACAAAGAAATCTCACCAGGAGGGCTGAATGGGCTGCAGTAATATTTTTTTTCATTATCCGCACAATCGTTTTACATTTTTTTAACAACTGTTAAAAAATAAACGAATTTGTTGCAATTGAGTTGATTGAATTAAGATAAATGAGGTCTACAAAGCGAAGGACGTGCTAATTTGTCTAATTTTTAAATTTACTTGGAAGGCTCGGTCACTTTGACAACTGGAAACTGCAAGGCAATGATATGCGATTCTGTTTATATTGTATAATAACCCAATGCGAAGCAGAGGGCGCATGAAAAGGCGGATCAGGTGCGATGCGCTTCGCTCATCGTAATCGACCTCTTGGGTAGGGTATGTGCCCGTTGAAAACGTGTTTTTGGTAATAAATTTGAAACCGTTTTGTGTCCAAAGCCGATTTGCGCTTACATACAAAGCAACTCGCAGATCGAAAATAAAACAATCAAAAACGATTTTTCAATGTTATGAATTTTGGCGCAAGTAAAAAAGCGTTTTTTTTATAAACTTAGCTTCTTCGCTATATAGGTTCAAAAATAAATTTTAATAAAAGCCAACTAGCAAAATGCTAGTAAAGACCAATAATTAAAATTGAATTTAAAGTTTTAAATTACCCCCACTGAAGATCTATCTATGATGCAACACCTGGGGAAGACACTACTATTAGTTCTATTTAAATCTTTTTCGCTATAGTTCAAAGAGCAAAGTAAAAGTTCAAATTTTTAACCGTTATCTTAAACCTCATGGGGTGTCGTGGCGTAGTGGTCTGGGTTGAAATCCTACTTTTGTCATCTGATGAAAGGCCACCAAGTATAAAGTCACACACGTAGCGGTCCGTCGGCCTCTGATGAAGGTTAAGACTTATCCTTATTGAAAAGTTTGCGTAACATACTTTTGTTTTTTTATTAAAATTATTGCTTGTCACATAAATTTTTTTTATTAATTTCAAATCTGCTGTTCTGATCTGATGTTGGGTGGAGTTTAATGGCGTATTCTTTTGAACACCGAAACGTGAAACTAATGTGGAATACAGAAAAAAAAAATTCTTTTCTCGTACACCTGAATAGAATGAACCCGATACTCTGTTACCGACGTGTTTGACGGTGAAGGTTGGGTGTGCTTTCATTTTTTATGTGACGTAAGATTAATAGAAATAAATTTAAAATTTATAAAACGGCATTTTTTTTACTACGTTTCTGCTCTAGCTACGGCTGATTTTTATAAATTTTTTAACCACAGATTTTCGAGAAAATGATAACGGATGCTGTTTTTAGACCAGGTATTTTAAATAGGCTTAGAAAAACTTAGGGTGAAAACGACGATTTTGAAATTTTTTAAACTTATTATTTCACTTTATGAACACAAGTGTTTTCGTATATTCTAGCAATTTTTTTTTCAATAAAGCGTTAAAAGGGCAGTATCAGAACTCTTTCAGAAGAACATGACTTTATAAGAAGAAATACTGACTTCCAATTTTACCTTACCGTTATTATTTTACAAAAAAAAAAAAACGTTTAAAAATTATAGAACGACTGCCAGAAAGTTTTGTATTGAAAAATTTCTGAAATTTAAAAAAAAAATTACGTAATTTTCGGGAGGCGAGTCTATCACAGAAGAGAGAATTACAAATTGGCTTTGTAGCGTGCCTGCAAGTAAGAAAATTCTGTTCCATTGCACAAAGCTAGGTTAGACTGTCTCTTACCCATGGGAACCTATCAAAAACATCGCGAAAAAGCAAAATTTAATTGATAGCCACGACAATTCCGAAAGACGTGGTACAAGTGCTGGGCAAATACTTAAATATCTAAAGCGAGATTATGAAGACTGTCCAGAAGATGATCAGCAGCTTTAAGTACCATTTACCATTTTTAAAACTGGCAGAACCTAAACGGGTAGTTCCTTAAGTATGCAAAAACGAAGCAAAAACCTGCCAAGAGAATTTTTAAGCTTCCTTGTAATACCCCAAATCAAAAGTCTGGTCTAAGGACTGGAATAGGGCCACCTTCATGGATAAACTCTAACTGTACAACGTCTATAAGCTTGTTGGCTGAGGCCCAGGTCCACCCCGGACTGTAGCGCCACCTTAAGTAAGTAAGTAAGTAAGTACAACGTCTATTAGACTTGTGACAATGCGAAACGGTACCTGCACGCTTGATCTTTCAATCGACTGCGAAAAACTTTTCGCCTAAAACAAAAACTGAAGTCCTTGTTGGAGAAAACGGAAGAAAGGCTTTACGACCAATTTATGAATAACAACCGGTGTTAGAGGCACAGAGCATTCTACAGCAAGGTAAACTGTCTGAAACATTTTTTTTGGACAGCAGCACTCATCTAAGCAATAAGAGAAGAAATTATGTCGCTTAATTACATTCAATGTCGCTCGGATTTTCCTACCCTCTGTACTCTATGTAACCGTAAGGAGAAATTACAGAAAGCTTAGATACTTTATTAACTTGACTCTGTTGTTCGGTATTGCTACACTTGCTACACACTACAGCATTCTTAATGGTCACAAAGGAAACTGGGGGACCAGTTTAATACTATGTCTGCACCAGAGATATCCGCGATTTACATAAATCTTCACCTAATCTCTTATAAATGTCGAGATTTGCAATGCAAACTTTAATCCTCTCGGTAAGAGATTAAAAACAAATATTCTCATAAATCTCAATAACTCTTTTCACAAGCCTCTTTACTCAGTTTTAAAACTTTTCTTACACCTTTACAACAGTTTTTAACCTGAAAAAGATAACTGAGAGTGTCACAAAAATATATATTTTTTATTAAGAATGTCACAACGAACTTGTTTTTCGCTCCTGGCAAATGTCATCGTCATTCTCTTTAGAGAACCAAAACGACGAAAAAAAAATATTATGTTTCTCTGGTGGAAACGCTTTGGGATTTATTTTAAATCATCTCCCGCTTATCCCAAAGACTTAAGATTTTTACAAACAACAATATAACTATAAAAAAGAAGAGAAAAGATAGTAAGGGGCTCTCGCACAAGCTTCAGGGCTCTGTACAATCACCCCAATAACGCAAGTCGTGTACAAAAAGTCACCTCGACTCGTACTCATATCGTATTTGCTTTCCGATTATGCAAGTAATATGCGTTGAATACGACTCCATCATAGATGCAGTCGGGCAGCAACGCGATTCATAGTACTTCAAATGCACAAGTAGTGTCAAAATTTCAGATGAATAAAATCAAAGCAAGCTTGAAAAGTTCGGTGATTTATGTAAGAAATCAAATTGAACAACGAAAAGGGAGAATCAATTCAATTGGTCTTTTTTTTTATGACCGCCTCGATGTGGAGGAATCAACACAACGGTTGGCAAATATTCGCAGAGCCACGAGAGATAGTTACGACTTGCCGAACACACACAAAATGATTCGATTCCAACAATTATAGCACACAGTTATAGAGCAAATCAAGTCAATCAAATCAATCTGATATTATTCTACTAAATAGTAGAGCCTCGAGAGAATTGTTTGTCCCCCACCAAAGGTAGGGTTGCTATTTCAGTCAGGATTCAGAATCACATTAGGCCTTCGTTGAAAAACAAGAATCAACGAGTATCCTGTGAAAGTACAAGGCGATACAAGACGAGAAGAAGTAGCTTACGTACAACGGGAGAACTATACATAGCAAATACAAAATGAGACGAAAGGAGCTATACAAGCTCCTAAGGTACGACGGGAAAACTATTATAGCAAATGCAGCCTTACGAGAGAGATTTTAATAAAATTAAGAAGGAAATAAGGACCACACGACGATATGGCGAGCACATTAATTCGATCCAAAGAGAAAGGGCAGATAAATAAAGTAAATCTCGGCGCAGATTGCCAGGACTCCAAGATTAATACGGGAAAAATTTAAAAAATGCGCTAAGCCTGCAATGGGAAGAATCCAAAAATGGAGATGAGCAGACTACGTAGACAGGAAGACTTTTTAGCCATCCATACTTAAAATCAATGAACTTCGAGCAAGTCAAAGCAATAGTTACTTCGATACGGGAACATTTTTTTTAGCGATACTGAGCGAATTCCAAGAAGAAAGCAGAAAAGAGGGAACAGTTCAAACCAACAAGCGGACCGGAGTACGCCTAAAATCCAGCATAGACACAAGAACAAGATAAAACGGAAGATGCTACGAAATATGAGAATGATGACATCACAAAACCGAAGACTGAAACGTCAGGAAGCTAAAAAGCAAACATCCATCACCCTGAAGATGGGCATAGGATGGAAAATTCAACAATAGGCCTTGCAGAGCCAATGGATCAAAATATTAGACACGCATTTTTTAGTCAGGATCAGAGCTATAATTGGGTGAAAATTATGAGGTTGCTTATAATACTCAACCACTTTTTTGCATAATTAAGATGCAATTTCGAGGAATCGTGGTAACAGGGTTACCTAGGCTCTCTGGCCATTTTTTGACGGCAAGAGATCTGCTATATAAATGAAATTGAACAGAGACACGCTCAGACCTTAGCCGGGAGCCTGAGAGGAACTCAAGCTGTCAGACATAGTTTTTTGCCGTTTCTGAGGTGATCTACCAGCTGTCGAGGGAGGACGATAATAGCACATAGACCGTGCATATGTGAAATCATGTGGAAATAAAAAAAACTTCCTGTTAGCTGTTGCAGGAAAATCGGTTTTTCAACACGGTGAACGCTTAGGCTTTTAGCCCTTGAAGATAAATTCATTTATGTCCCTAAAGACCGCGAAGGGTCAGTTTTGGGCCCAGTGATAGTGACGTTCTAACACTCACCCAGAACACTCACTCTAAAAACAGATAAAAGATGTTTGTTTACATTAAACCACAGGTATACGGCAAATACGCAGGTTTCCTCGTTCATCTTATAAAACTACAAACAACAAAACGAAAGAACAGATTTTTGCCAAGGCTTTTAAGCCTATTTACCTCTAAAAAAAAACTTAAACTTACAGCAACAAAAAATAAAGAGTAGTAAAGATGTGCACTTTGTTTTTAGTTTAAGTCAGAATATTTCCACTGACAAGCTTCATATATTTTGTTTCAATAAATCTGTGAAAATAGAAATGTTTCTAGCTTATACAATAATAAAAGTGGTTTTTCCATGCATGACCTTCACAAACTTTATGGGAAATTCCAGTGTATTTCCCGCGTTCTCTGTTTTAACAATTTCATATTTTTCTGTTTCTGTGGCTTTTTTGTCTGTTTGCTAAATAAACTTATTACACAAGTCGACATACATGCAGCAGCGCTATTGTGACAATAGACAACGACTGACAATTTGACGCGTTGGCAAACAAACCATTATCGTCGAGAGTTACTCATGTTTTCTCTTCTTCAATATGGAAACAACTGGGCTGTGTCTGCAATCGCACCGCGATGCGACCAGTGCGTGATATGACAACTACTGACAAAGTACACTACAACTACATATCTTTACCACTTAATTTAATATAAACAATAATTATGTCTATTAACCTTGGCGATGTGTTGCTCGACCACTTTGACGATGACGGCCGCATGCTCGATGTTCTCCTCGGCGAGTATTGTCAACATGTTTATCAGAGGCTTGCTGTTCACGTTCAGATCGGCCAAACTGGACAGGTATTCCTCGGCGACCTTTTGCTCCTTGGGTTCCTTCATTTCGGTCTCCATGGTGGACAGTGTGTACCAACCCTACACACGACGGTGAACTCGCGCGATAGTTGTTGATTTTATTTTTAGATTTTTCGCTGGCCGCTGGTTATTTTTGTTTTCTCATTGCCTGCGGAAAAATTGATAGATACATTAAATTGGATAAATTATCGAGCGGACGTGTGTTAGGTGTGCGTACATATATATAAAAATTACAATTTTAACGAATAGACAAAGCGAGAATAATGGCGAAATTTGTTAGAAGCTTATGCAATTGATTCAGAATACAGATGCCACTGTTTTGCCACGAAAGGGTAATTAATTCTTGATTTTGGGGGCAAGGGTGTGCAAGTCGTTTTCATTTTCTCGGTGCAAGTCGCAATTTCAGAAAACAAACAATAATTGCACTTCAAACACGAATACAAAACATTTAACAATAAAGAAAAACACTTAATATTTTCCCAAAGATTTTCACACAATTTTCCAAATCACGCTTTGATGGAAAAATAAAAAAAGAACCGAAAAATCACACAAGATGTCTGCCAGCCAAGTGGTTAATATATACGTACACACACGTTTACAGAAAAACGAAAATCGAGTTAAACTTGCCTATTTTCGATGTAAATCGATTGGATTCCGGTACAAAATGTTCACTATTGTAATTGGTATTGTTTTATGAAATTATATTTCAACTTAGACTATTGTTTAAACAAGATTTTTCAGAAATAATCCACGTAACTACGGAGCTGCGTGCTCCCTCGGTGAAATTTTTCGTCTTTATGAAATTTTTTTCGAAGTAGAAAAACATGGCCGCATGTGGAGTTTGAGGGGTACTGTGTTTGCGCGCACTCGCATTTTGGAACGAAACGGAATGATAGTGGACGAGTTCAGCTGAATGTTTTGGGCTAATAAACTGTACGAGATTTTGAATGGAAGTAATTAAATACTAATTAAGTTTATTAAATAAACTTTGGGGGAAAACATCGATGAAACTTTTGTTACTCATAACAATTTCGATTGCTTGCTAATGTAATACCGTTTTCACACCAAATCAGAATCTAGACTCAGAATAAAAAGTCCCAAATCTAATTAAAATCAATTAGATTTCCCATACATTTTGTAGAATTCAGAATCTAGATTCCCACAAAATCGAACACAAATGCAATAGATTGCATTCGATTTTGTGGGAATCATACGAAAATAAAAGCAAACACACTTTTTTTGATCAATCAACGTAAGCGAAACGCAGCTTTGTGGCATTGCGCTCTCGTTTGCTTTGTCCCGTTACGTTCATGTTTCTTTACACCAGCGTTGAAAATGTACCATTCGAAAAACGATAAAAAAATCATAGAAAATGCCAACAAATCAACAAGAACACAAAGCACCGCGAAAGCCAACAAATCTAGGTTCACAGAAAGGTCCAAACGCACGCAAAAATTCATCGTGTTAATTTTTGATGCTTTCTCAAAACTTTGTTAAGTAAAAAAACATAACGACAGAATTTAATCTGTTAGAATATAAGTTGTCAAATCAACATTGGCGCAATGCAGCTTTGCGACATAGCCTTAAGAAAATTTTGAGAAAGCAGAAATATTCAAAAAGATGAATTTTTGCGTGCGTTTTGACGTTTCTGTGAAGCTGAAATTTTTGGCTTTCGCGGTGGTTTAAGCGTTTTTCGAACGATAAATTTTAAACGCGGCTGTTGAAACAGTTGACGACAGGAAAAAGCCGCGATTTATTTTGAGATTGTTTTTCAAAATTGGGTGTCGAAATGTGCGAGTTTGCATGGCTGGAGTGCAGCTTATGCCACCTTAATTCAGGTATGCTAAAAATAAGTACCATTACCATGTCTCCACCAGTCTATAAATTACTGAATAGCTAGATATTCAATTTGTGTCTTGCCTTGCATAACCTATTTTTTTTTCTTTTATAAAACCTTCAAAGCTTTTATAAAGCTTTAAATTTTCATGTCAGTGAACACATGTGAGGCTGGGTGGTCAAAGGATAGAGATGTGCACTCAAGAGGATACAAGCATCCACAGGTTTTCTTAATCAACCTCTGTCTATCAACTCCTACACTCACCTGTTGTGAGCACCGGGTGCCTAGTACTTCAACTGGAGATTGGGTTACAACCCCTTTGGAAGGTTGTTGGGGGTAGGAGACGAGAGAGGGGGAGAAGTGTTCCCACTAAGGCGCTTCGGAGGAATTCCCCAGATGGAATCAACGGTGGCGTCCACAGTTCCAGTCAGGCCGAACTACTGGAATACCTTATATGGGCTACAACGACGTATTCGGAGCTCAGGCCTAAAAGAAGCGGGCTATCCGGCTCTCCGTCCTTAGAGCTAAGCAAAGGATCTGGTCCTCCAGGTTGGGGGTCGTGACGTCGGGGTGACTTCCCGGCCGCGTAAAGAAACACCAGTTACGAAGCAGAAACAATCCTCGAGTTCGGACGGATTTACTGTTGACGACCAATGCAAATGACAAAAGGACAACGAGCTCCGGATTTCCATGTGGAATGTTAGGTCCCTTAACAGACCACGTGCAACCGAGCAGTTGTTGGAGGCAGACTTAGGCAAAAAGTCTTGAGCCTCAATTCTGTGAGCGAGCGCCTCGCGACGATCCGCATCAAGGCTAAATTCGCCAACATTAGCGTCATATGCACGCATGCCCCCACACAGGAGAAACATGACGACGCCAAAGATATGTTCTACGAGCTCCTGAAAATACTGTGAGGAAGTTTGACCGAGCGACTGCAATCGCAAGAGATCGTCAGGTCCTTCTCCAATCGAGTCTCTCAAAACCTTCTACGAAGTCCTATGCAGCCAGCATCAAGTATTGAAAAAAGAGCACGAGAAGCGCGCGGTTGAAGAGATAGAGAGATGTTACAACAGGAATGAGGTTAGAAAGTTTTACCAAAGGATCAAAAGGTCCTGCCAAGGGTATAAACTTCGAACTGAAGCCTGCAAGGACCATCAAAGAAAAATCGTTGTAGAATCGCAGACGGTGCTGTGGATTTGGAAAGACCACTTCTGCAGACTGTATAACGGCGAGGACGAACCAAATACCGCTGTCAGGCAGAACGAACCATTCAAACCGAGCAAACACGTTACCGACGAAGCATACGAACGATACCACCCACCCGACCTGGAGGAGGTGAAATTAGCTGTGTCCAAGCTCAAGTGCAATAAAGCAGCCGGAGAAGACGGCCTAGCTGCCGAACTTTTTAAATCCGCTGGTGATGTGCTGGTTAGGAGCATAAACCAGCTTATCTGCAAGATATGGTCGGAAGAGAGCATGCCCGACGAATGGAACCTCAGCATTGTTTGCCCGATCCTGCAGTAAGGAAACCCTCTGAGCTGTGCCAACTACAGAGGAATCAGTCTTCATAACATCGCAAACAAGATCTTTTCTGCTGTACTGTGTGAACGCCTGAAGCCGTTTGTCAACAATTTGATAGACACATATCAGTGTGGCTTTAGGCCAGGATAGTCCACCATCGATCAAATATTCACACTGCGGCAGATCTTGGAGAAAACCCAGGAATTCCAAATCGACACACACCACCTCTTCATCGATTTTAAGGCCGCGTATGACAGCATATTTAGAGACGAGCTATATAGCGCAATATCTAGTTTTGCCATCCCCGCCAAACTCATCAGTCTGTGCAGGATGACGATGGAAAAATCACGCTGTTCCGTCAAGGTCGGCAAAGACCTCACCGATCCATTTGATGTCCAAAAAGAATTCAGACAAGGCGACGTGCTGTCATGCGACTTCTTTGACATCATACTTGAGAGAATTGTGCAGAACTCTCGCACCAACAACATTGGCACAATCTTTCAAAAGTCCGTTCATTCACGCTTTGTTCTATCCGACATTGACATAATCGATAGAACAAAGCGTGATGTCAGTGAAGCCTTCGTGGGTATTGGGAAGCGGCGATTATGGGTTTAGCAGTTAACGAGGGCAAAACCAAGTATATGCTGTCATCAAGAAAAGACACCCAACGCCGACGTCTTGGACAAAACATCACCATCGACAGCTATAGCTTTGAGGTAGTTAAGGACTTTGTCTACCTGGGTTCCGCTATCAATTCAGACAATGACACCAGCGCTGAAATCAAACGAAGGATAACTCTTGCCAATCGCTGTTTCTTTGGGCTAAGAAGGCACTTGAGTAGCAAAGCCCTCTCTCGAGCAACATAAGTATCCATGTATAAGACCCTCATCATCCCAGTCCTGCATTACGGTGCAGAAGCATGGACCCTGTCAGAGGCGGATGAAAACACTTTAGGCTATTTCGAGAGGAAAAATTTTCGGACGGTTTACGGCCCTGTCTTCACAGCGAAAACCTTGTTTCGTTCCTCGCCACTCTCTCTTGAGAGTCAAATTAATCCTGCGTTAATTGCCCAGTTAAGCCACTGAAGCTGCTTATCCTCGTTTAATTGCCGATTACCCGAGTTTCCGAATTGAACTGAGATTAACCCCTGAAACGCGTATTTTTAGAGAGTCTAGAGGCCCATAATGTACGTCGCTTCCCATAAGAATGTGAGTATTTAAGTTTTGTCCTTCGACGTGACGGACGCAACGGATTCATTGGGCCTAAGGCATAACTTCTTTTCCTGCGTTTTTCTATGTGAAGGGAGAATTGGGAGAGCTAATAATTTCGATTTTTGGTAATTTTCCGTTGGAATGACAACTTCCGATTCCGAGTCCATTTTTCTGAAACCGATTTCACTTTTTTTTTAATTTTAGTTTTGACTAAAGTTTTTTTCATTTTCAAAAAAAAATGAGTATGTTTTTTTGTCATGTGCAGAACGCCCACAGTTATGCAACCCTTAATACTCATTCTGCTTTTGTACATACCATCTCTCTTAACAAAGTTCCGAGTCCATTTATTTGAAACCAATTTGACTTGTTTCTAGCTCAAGTCTCTCGAAAATTGATTTTTTCAATGTGCTCACACTCACACACATATCCTACCACGAATACTCATCGTCATCGTACATCTACGCACGGCATTTAAAGGGTGATTTTTTAGCTGGTTTGGTTTTGGCAACACTGGTTTTGACAGCTGACGTGTGTTTAGTACCTTGTGTCACTGTCAAACAGCTTCAGTTTGGTTTGCAATTTAACCATGGATCGTCTTACAAATGAACAACGCTTGCAAATTATTGAATTTTACTATCAAAATTCGTGCTCGGTTCGAAATGTTCATCGCGCGCTGCTTCCATTTTATGGTCGGCATTCTCGGTGAACAGTTAATTTCACGTTTCGGGCCGGTCAATTGGCCGCCTAGATCGTGCGATTCGACACCATTAGATTATTTTTTGTGGGGGTATGTCAAGGCTAATGTCTATAGGGACAAGCCCGCTTCGATTGACGCACTGGAAGCCAACATCCATGCATTCATTCATGAGATACCGGCCCATATGTGTGAAAGAGTATGCCAAAATTGGACTCAATGGATGGGCTACCTGAGACGCAGCCGCGGTCAACATTTGCATAAAATTATCTTTAAACATTAAATTGCAAGGTTCAAACTATCGATTCAAATAAATATTTCATTAATTTTTTCGAATTTTTTGTGTGTTTTTTTTTAAAAAGTTCTCAACCTCTTAAAAAATCACCCGTTACTTGTACTCTATCTCTCTCTAACAAAATGTCTATACTCTCAGTATCTCAAACAAATTTCAAAATAAAAAAATGAGCATGGAATCGATTACGAAAATAGCATTTGCTTACGGCATGACCATAAATTACTGAATATTTATTTAGTTTTTACTTTTCGAGCTCTCTGAACGAAATTAGTAAAAACTCAAACGTTGAACGCTGCCGACTATAAAATCTATGAACACACTCCCCTGGAAGGTTAGTTGACAGGTTGGAGGTCAGTTGAGATTGGAATAGAATTTCTTGATTTCTATTTTCTTTGGCTCCAACACGTGTTTTTGTTTACTTCGGTCTTTTGAAACTACAAAAATAGAAACATGAAGTTTTCATATAAAGTGAGTTAAAAACTTTCATTAATTTTAAAACCCACATTTAAGTTGATCAATTTTTTGTTAGTTTTCCAATCTCTTAGGGACAATTTATCGGAGCGGCAATCTGTGCTTTTCGCCAGACGGCAACTCGATCATCACTCCGGTGGGCAACCGCTTGACCATCTTCGATCTCAAAAAGTATTCACCCGCGCAATAATTCATTTTGTGTTTTACCAAAACAGTTTTTTCTTCAATTTACCCCAACAGCAACAAGACAAGGACAATCTCACCAGAAAGTTGGTACAATTATACGACAATTGCACTTTCTCCTAATGGCAGCCTTCTGATTGCGGTCAACGAGCAGGGAGCAGCTCAACTGATCAGTTTGGTTTCGTGTGCCGTGATTCACAGGCACAAGTTCCGCTCAAGCGTTCAACATGTACAATTCAGCCCGGACAGCCGCCACTTTGCAGTGGGCATGCAAAATACTGTCCATATCTTTAAGGCACCCGGTGAAGTGACGGGGGAATACAGTCCTTTTGTGTTGGAGCGCTACTTCATTGCGGCGTACGATGATATTACGTGGCTAGACTGGTCCTCGGACTCGAGATTCCTGGCTGTCGGTTGTCGGGACAACTCGACAAAGATCATCGCCGTGCGTTTCCTGAAGAACTTCCGCACGTACATTATGGGCGGGCACACCGAACCCATCGTTGGATGTTTCTTTGAGAACGGCAACTTGAATGTCAACACGATAAGTAGAAATGGTCAGCTTTGTCTGTGGGAGTGTAGCCTGCAGTTTTCCGATATTACTGAGCCAGATCCGAAAGAGGCGCCTGGTGAGCAGCCACAAAAGAAGCGCACAAGAAAAGCGAATGAATCGGAGGAGGAGGAATCGGACGACGATGTCGAGAACACCGTCGAGCGAAAGGACGACGAAGGCGCTCCCGAAAAAGACGAGAATGAAGTGCTCGACGAAGATGTTAAAAAGAGGCATCCATTCTTCTATAAGAAGCTTGTCAGGCATTACTTAGCCAATGAGCCGCGGAAGGAGAACAGATCGGCCTATGTCACCGCAGCGACGTACAATCAAAAAACCAAGATTCTGGTGGCCGCGTTCTCGACGGGTTCCTTCTACCTTTATGAACTGCCCGAAGTCAACATGATCCATTCGTTGAGCATTTCTGAGTACCCAATCACGTCGGCTTGCTTTAATCCGACGGGTGATTGGCTCGCAATCGCCTCTTCAGGATTGGGACAGTTGCTTGTCTGGGAGTGGCAGAGTAAGCTGGATAGCGCTGTGTATTGAAAACAATTTAAATCCTCCTTTTCAGGTGAACAGTACATTATGAAACAGCAGGGACACGGCAGTGAGATGAGCAGCATTTGCTACTCACCTGACGGGCAGTACATTGCAACTGGTGGGGAGGACTCTAAAGTCAAGCTCTGGAATGTCTCGAATGGGTTCTGCTTCGTAACGTTTAGTGAACACACAAGTGGTGTAACCGGTGTGCAGTTTAGCAAGAATAAAAAGTTTTTGGTCAGCAGCTCCTTGGATGGAACTGTGAGGGCCTACGATATTGTCAGGTAAGTGTTTTTAATAAGACTAAAATTAGACCTTAAGTCCTGTCCCTAAGACCGATCTGTAGCTCACTGCACCGAGTTGTTCACTCCATGTTACTAAACTGTTTTTGAACTTGCTCCGAAAAAAAATATTTGGGAGACTATCAAGGAGCTTAAAATTTGAACAGGGAACACAAAACCACCTGATGGCATTGATTGCGACCTACTCAATCTAAAATTTGTTTGAACGCCTTCATTTTTCGTAAACAGAACTGAAGAAAATTCCTTTGATCCTTTAGAATTTGTAATTTTTTGCTTTGTTGTTGGAACAGACGTTGTTCGAGGCAGTATTCTCGGCGAAGTGAAATACAACAGGTGTGGACGGTATTGGTTCATGAAATATCTGCTTCCACATCCACATATTGCCGTCGGTAACACATATTGTTAATGCCATACTTACCACCTCTAAGTTTCCGAGTGAATGGAAAAAATCAAAAAATGCTTGAATTCCTAAAAAAGGCAATTATGATTGCTTGAATAAAGCCGGAGAAAAACAGTGTAGCTTTTCGTATTCTTTTTGACTTTTCCAAAGTTGAAAACTGCAAAGTGGAAACAACTTCACAAAGAAATCCTCAAGGCTTATGTCATCCTTTCTAGTAGAGAGAATGCAATGTGTTGTCACTTGTGATTAAATTGTTTTCCAGTTTTCTCAAATTTCGAGCGGCAAACCCCAAGGATCGATTCTCGGACTTAAACTCTTTTCGATGTGCATTTACGAACTGTCTAAAATTTGTAAAAGTTTCCTGTATGCCGATAATGCCCAATTGTCTTTGAGTAGTCCACTTGATCCAAGGTCGTCCACCAAGGAAAACACTAGACACATTTACTTTAACACCGATTAAACTTGGTCTAGAAGTTATCTATACTAGGAAAGCCCAGCTGACAAAATTTGACCGCAAGCTAGAAAGACTTAAAGCGGGGATTACAAAGCAGCCTGGACTTCGCCTCTGCCTGGTGTTTACGAGCTCAGCCCTACGATTGCAGTGTTTCCTAACGCACTGAAGTTCAACTTAAAAGTTTCGTTTGGCAAAGAGAAAGAGTGCGTAGAGAGAAAACGTAATGCTACGTAATGAGGGTCCGAATCGAGGTCCAAGTTCAAATGTGCTGAACTTTTGCTTCGTCTGGAGCAAATGGGCGTTGATTTTGAGCGAACACACGAAGTCAATCAGTCTGCCTTGGGCTCTATAGTTTGTTGATAACGCACAGATATGACGCAGAATTTCTGAGTGAGTCTACATTTCACAGGAAAACTCCGTCATTAATTCTTTCGGTCATTACCGAAATTTCATGACCATAGATGAGGGTCGGAACGAACGCTGAATTAAAAACTGAGATCCTTGCTTTCACTCCAAGTTCGGCTTTCCTGATGACCGGCCGGCTTAGTTTATTTACTATTGCTCTAGCTTGGCCAATTCTGCAGGACAACTCAGTATCACTCCTCCAATATTTTGTGAAAAAGACCCCGAGATACTTAAACTTCTCCACCTGTTTTAATGGAACTCCATTTATGTGCAGGGTACACTTCACAGGATTTTGGGAAACAACCATTTCCGATTTGTTCACGTTAACTTTCATCCCAGCATCACCACAGACGGCTGCAAATCTATTTAGTGCTCGTTGAAGTTCCTCTTTAGATGATGCAAGGATGGCCAAATCATCTGCGAAAAGCAGATGGCTAATCCTGATGCCAGCCAATTCGAAACATTGCTCACCTAGACTGCGCTTCACCATCCAGTCCATATATGCTATAAAAAGGAGCGGCGACAGAACACAGCCCTGGCGAAGTCCAACGCGCACATCAAAAGGGTGGGACTTGACGCCATTTATCCGTAAACAGCTTCTGCAGTTTCCATACAAAGACTGGTTAGCTCTCAGAAGAGGCCCACTCAGCGCATAGTCCTGCAAAACTCTCCACAGTGTATCCCGAGGGACTCGGTCATACGCCTTTTCCAGATCTACAAAAGACGCATAGACCGGTTTGGCATATTCCCAGGCCTTCTCAAGAAAAACCTTTAGAGTAAAAAGCTGGTCGGTTGTGCCTCTGCCAGGCCGAAAGCCGCACTGTTCATCCCGTAACAAAGGCTCGATCAGAGCTCTGGAACGCGTTTCCAACACCTTCGCGAATACTTTTCCCGGATGTCTTAAGAGAGATATGCCCCTATAGTTGGCGCAATCTCTCCTGTTCCCTTTTTTGAAAATGGGCACTATAACTCCTGTTTGCCAATCGCTGGGTGCCTTCCCGCTATCCCAGGCCACCTTAATGACACGTGTTAGCCATTTAACATCCTCTTCACCCATTGCCTTGAGTATTTCTGGCCGGATTTCATCAACTCCAGCAGACTTGCCAACTTTTAGCGATTTAATCGCTTCAGTGACTTCGTCTACTGTGGGACTATTCTCCGCCCTTATCTCGTCAGCAGTGGGAATGCCATCTTCAGTGCCCTGTTGGCGGTTGAGTGCTCTCATGCTCTCAACCAGCACTCAACCTGCTCTGACATCGCTCTCATTTGAAAGAAGTCTACCGTCCCTGGATTTAACCCCTTGAACGATATTCAACTTCCTTCCTCTGAGCTGGCGAATGGTCTGCCAAAATATCTTGTTTGCAGATCTGTAATCTTTTTCCAACTTCTCGCCGAACTTTTTCCATGCTCCTTGGCTGTTCTGACTGCCAGATTGGAATTCCTTCGCGCCTCATTGTACCGTGCTCGAGAAGTTGAGTTTCTACATTGGATCCACGCAATGTAGGCTCTCTTCTTCTCTCTGATGGCTTCTTGAACTCCAGGCGTTTTAAACCAAGCAGTTCTTTTCTCACCACCGGCTGCTACAATGGTACAACAATGAAATCAATCAGTGAATTTAAACTGTGCCTGCACCATTTGTATATGTGAATGTCTTTGTGTGGGAAAAGGTGTTCATGATGGACAAGCCATATGCACAGCAAAAGTCCAACAACTTCCCTCCGTTCCTGTTCTGATCCAGGTCACCGTGCCTCGCGCTCATACTCCTCCAAGTACTGTCGTCCGTAACCACATGAGCATTCAAATCACCCGTCAGAAGAAAGAAGTCCATTTCTGCCACTCTGTCCAGGGTAGCATAAACTTCGTTCAAAAATGCTCGACATTTGAAATTATTGACTCTCCCAGCTCTCACTTCACATTGGAAAAAAACATGAGGGGCGAGTCATTTTCAGATGTCCTTTTTTACAGAAACACTCAAATCAACTGCCATTCCACACAGAAAAAAAAACTTTTAAAGAAGATCATACCAAGTTCACAAAATTTGGCGAGTTAAGCCAAATTTATCCCGGATCAATATTCACTGAAAAATTAATTTTTGGGGTTAATCTCAGTTTAACTCGGAAACCCGGATGATAACCTGGTAACCTCGGAAACCTGGCCCTTAGGGGTAGATCTTTCTATATGTAATATGTAAGATATGTATGTAAATATGTTTTAAAATATGTATGTAAATATGTTATACAGTATAAGAGCACGCGCGTGTTTAAGTATAATAAATAACGGGACGAAGCCGAAGCAAAGGCTGCTTTGTTGGCCCGCTTAATCCACCTGTCACAAAAGGTATGTTTATACCCGAGGGTATTAAATTTTAAGAACGAGGGTATATTAATTTTAATGCATAGTTTGTAACCATACGTCTACGATGGCTGGGTCATCTAGAGCGGATGGACACCAACGCCCCGGCCCGGAAAATCTTCGAATCCACACCGCAGGGATGGCGCGGTAGAGGAGCATCGAGACTCAGGTGGAGCACGCAACTGGAAGGGGACCTCAGACAACTTCGCGTGCGAAACTGGAGACGGCTAGCTAGAGACAGAGCTGGCTGGCGAAGCTTGTTGGCTGAGGCCCAGGTCCAACCCGGACTGTAGCGCCACCTTAAGTAAGTAAGTAAGCATAGTTTGTAACACAGTGAAATAATCCCCGTGGACCCCCAAGTTAGACCGACAGGTAAGTCGATTAAGCCATGTCCGTCCGTCCGTCTGTCCGTGTGTCCATATGTATGCAGTTTTGAGGTCTTTAAAATTGAGCTAGGAAACTGAAACTTGCAGCGTTGCTCGGTTCTCATTTTGTATAGACAAAGTATGAAAATTGAAAAGATCCGCCCACAGCCACGCCCACCATTGGCTTGAGTGTCAGATAACCTCAAATTTACATTTTACTTCAATATGCCTTTTGGTCAAGATAGACAAAACATATGAACTCAAATTTTGGTGGAGAGCATTATCGACCAGAAGCCTTTAATTAGACAAAAATTGGACCGCCCTCTCTATTGACCATGCCCATTTTTAATGCCTGAAATCTTTGAAAACCTGATTTCTCGGGAAATTCATTCTAAATTGAGAAAAAAATATGACAAAAGATATTACTATTAGTTAAGTTTGGTGCATACAAAGCATTGAGCTCCGCCCACTTTTAAGGGGTGTTTTTGGGAAAAAAACTGTTTTTTAAGTATTAATATTCGCTTTTAACGCATTTTCTCGTGATTCCAACGAAATTAGCGTTAATTGATTTTTATTTTCAGCCTACGCCCTTTTTTAGGGGCGTGGCCAATACAAATAATTGACATTCAGTACATGAAACAGACCAAAAAATTTTAAATTTGGTGTTAATGGTTAGAGAGGGTCGGGTATTTAGAAGTTCGTTATAGACGAATTCTTGCACTTACTTGTATTACCTTAAAACGTTCATTTTTGCACCATTTCGATTATTTATGCTTTTATTTACTAACGGTAGTATTAATTATTATCTATTACCATAAATAAATGGTACCCTTACGTGGGATGATCATATTAACGCTGCTGAAGGACTTCGATTTCTCGGGTCTACGATAATATTTACACCACTAGAGTTAAGGAAAATGCTATCGAAGACGAATGGTTGAAGCCCTTTTGGCTGGAGCGTTGTCGTCTATCCGTTCCTTTGGTTTTTTGGTTTTTTCAACTACATTATGAATATTGGTACAGCATACAGCAGTTATATCTTCTCCTTCATTAGCCCGCCCATCTCAAGCATTAAATTTAATTGTAATTTGTATTGATTAAATTTCAAGCTGAATAAAAACACTCATTTTATGAGTAATAAACACACCTTAAGTTTTCATCGAACTTGGCCATCCGTTAAAAGTTCATCAAGGTCGTAGGGAAGGCAAAAGGACGAAAGTTTTTCTTACACAGCAAGTTATCAGCGAAAGAAGATTCTTTATTTACTAAACTGCAATGGCAGCATTTTTAGTCAGCAAGTTATCAGTGTAAGAAGATATTGTCTTCTGCTTATAGTTGCTACATTTAAAGGACCTCTTTACTTCTAAAATTATTGTAATCCCTTTTATGTATTTAGATATCGTAATTTCCGGACCTTCACTTCACCTCGCCCAGTTCAGTTTGCCTGTGTGGCTATTGACCATTCAGCAGAGCTAGTTGTTGCCGGCGGACAAGATGTTTTCGAAATTTACCTGTGGTCAATAAAACTTGGCAAGCTGCTGGAAATTCTCAGCGGACACGAAGGACCAGTAACAGCGATCGCCTTTTCTCCCATTCCAACATCATCCACCTTAATATCTGGATCATGGGACAAGACAATAAGAATATGGAACTGCCTGGAAGACAACAGTGCACACGAGACCGTAGATCTGTTGTCGGATGTTGTATGCGTTGCCTTTAAACCAAACGGCGAAGAGGTAAGATTTTTGAGAAAACCCATACATCAACATTTTAGAATAATTGGTTTTCAATTGCAGATTGCGGTGGGAACACTCAATGGCCACATTACAGTGTTTGATGTGAAGACATCTCACCAGGTCGCGTCGATAGAAGGTCGAAACGATTTGGGTAGCGGTCGATCGGAAAACGACCTCATAACCGCAAAGAAAAACTTGCAGGGAAAGTAAGTATGACGAAGTTTGGCGGATGGACATTTATCGAGGACATTTATCGAACACATTTTTATTCAGGTGCTTTACATCGATTGAGTACTCGGCTGATGGTGAGTGTATTCTAGCTGGTGGAAAGTCCAAGTTTATATGCATTTACCATGTCAAGGAAGCTATGCTGTTAAAGAAGTTTGAAATTACACAAAACCACAGCTTCGATGCGATGGATGTGAGTTTGAAATTTTGTATGTTTGATCTGCACCTGTAATGCACCCATATTTGCTTTTTGCAGGACTTTATTAACCATCGGAAAATGACAGAGTTCGGAAATATGGCGCTGATTGAGCAGCGAGAAAAGCTGGAAGGTGGCAACGTTATGATTAGGCTGCCAGGTGTTCAACGAGGAGACATGGCGGCGCGAAGCTTTAAGCCAGAAGTGAAGGTGTTTTCAGTACGGTTTTCCCCAACTGGACAGTCGTGGGCGGCAGCGTGTACTGAAGGCTTGCTTATATATTCTCTAGACAAAGGTTTGTGAATTGTGACTGGGCTTCGTTTTTCATGTGATTATATTAACTGTTTCTTTTTCCAATTAGGAGTTGTCTTTGATCCATTTGATCTGTCCATCGAGGTTACACCAAAGGCAGCGATAGAGAGTCTCAAGAAAAAGGAGTATTCCGAAGCATTGATAATGGCGCTGAAGCTAAATGAATCTTCCTTAATTACGGCCGTTATAGAGGGTATCCCTATAAAGAATGGTGAGTTTTTTTTTTATCGCCTCTTAAATAACTTTGTAAATAGCTTAAATAACCTTGTATGTAAAGAAATTAACACACCAGCATACATTTTTGAGAAGTTGGCCCTGGTTCACCTCGAGCTGTTGCGCCACTCTATTTATTTATTTATAAATAACTTTAGAACATTAAATCGTAGAATGTACCTTGTAGAATGAGTACAGCGGTAAGATAAACTGCACTTTTGAACCCTTTGGAAAATACACAAATTTTTTAAGGTGCGAGATTTTGAACTATGGAATCCGAGCAACTTGTTCTACGTTCTTAAAAGTCCGCTTGTGGGGTTCACCGATTTTCAATCGGTAATTAAGTGTGTATTGATAATTGTATAAAAATGTTTGCGCAACTATAAGGTTGTCCCACAAAAAATTGTCAGAGTCTGTATACACGCTCAGAATAAGTAGTGGCCACAAAACAAAACCACTGACTAACCACCTGTAAATCTTTACAGCCGAAACCAGGACGCATGCTAAAAACAAGACATATTTTTTTTTTTTTCAGTTGAATTGATATCATCATCGCTTCCTGACGAATACGCCCACCGCACGCTACAAACAGTAACACGTTTGTTGCGAACTTCTCCACACGTCGAGTTTTATCTCAGGTGGGCGTGTTGCCTTTTAACTCAGCACGGCAACAAGGAGAACGTATTTCAGCATCACTCCTTGTTGGGACTACACGAGAGTATTTCAAGGAAATACGAAACGTTAAACAAAATGTAAGTGTAATGCGGTCATTCAAATTAATTTCCTTAAATATTTCGTTTTTATATCCTCAGGTGCGACTTTAATAAGTATACCTTGAGCGTTTTGTCAAAGGTAAGCGAAGCACGAAACAGCGGTAAGGATGAAACAGTCGGTTCAGATGCGGAAGGAGATGACGAAGATATGATTTTGCTGAGCACAAGTAACAATTTAGAAAAAGAAACAAATCCTTCCGATTTTGATGAGGACGAAGATGATGATATGAGTTCAGATGGTGGTGACGATGACTAGAATATTCTATATTTTTAAATGTTGAATAGAATTAGTTTTGTTTAAGAAAATATGATATTTATACAAGGAAAAATTAGTTTTTTTTTGGCATTCCTTTCTTTGAATGTAGCTAACGTGGCTTATTTGTAATTCAACAAAAACCTGTGAAGTTTCTATGGCGAAATCATTTCTTACTTCAATTTAAATGGTTGAGAAATAGCTTCGCCTGCTGAGGCTGCAGATTGCCATTGGATTGTCCCTCAAGGCACCAGGTAGGGTAAGTCTCGTCCAGATTCTAATTAAAGAAATTTTTCGAGAAGGACCAACATCGGAAAAAGACAAAATCAGGGCACATTTGTCTCAAAAAAGCCGCTTCCCGGTAAGCCTTTGTTATCCAAGTGGGGATCTGTTGGCCGTCTGCAAAGACAGAGGATGCCCGTTGCAGTATGTAATCGTGTTGAAGTCCTTTTTGTCGACTTTAGGCTGCAAGTATCTGTATAACTTTTAAGGCTTTGGCGGTTGTTAGACATAATTTTAAAGGTTTTGGGATATACCGCGCTAAAAATAAAGTATGAGTGCAACCGTACTCACGCCGAACGTTTCGCTTAAGTTACATTAAGCGTGGTCACCGCAATGCATGTGATACAGAGCATCTCGCCGCTGAACTTACCTTTGTGGATAACGTCCTTCAATCGAACGGCTACTCGAAAAGACAACGTTCATGGAAGCCAAATTTGTCGCGACAAGAAGACTGCAATGAGTTGGACAAAAGAGCCTTTCTACCGTACGTGAAAGGTGTCACGGACAAAGTCGGTCGAATTCTAAAACGATACGGTGTGAAAACGATCTTCTTACCGCCAAAAAAGGTGATAAATTATCTACAATCACCCAAAGATCGCTTTTCTCTCCAAACTCCCGGTGTTTACGCAGTCCCTTGTAGCTGTGGGTCATCATACATTGGACAAACGCGACAAAGTATTTCGACCCGTTTAAAAGAGCATATAAATGCTGTGAGCAATCAGCAGCGAGAAAAATCCGCTCTAGCCGAGCATGTCTTAGACCATCCCAACGAACACCATTGGATCAGATTTGACCAGGCTAAGATACTGGCTCGGGAGTCGCATTACATCCCACGGCTTGTTCGTGAAGCGATTGAGATAAAACGCCACAAAAATTTCAATCGCGACGACAGTTTCAAATTGTCGCGAACAATTGGCTAACCAGCCCCAGCGACACAGTGAGCACTGTTTGCTCTCAGCCACCTGATGCACAACAGCGAGAGAACGAGACAGCATTACCGCCTACGCACCGCTACAACTTGCGTAGTGCTAATCGCCATAAGCATTTTTAGGCAGTTTCCCGGTGACCACGCTTAATGTAACTTAAGCGAAACGTTCGGGGTGAGTACGGTTTGCACTCATACTTTATTTTTAACGCGGTATATCCCAAAACCTTTAAAATTATGCAAGTATCTGCTCAATCCAAATCATTCCAAGAAGCTTAGCCTCCTCTTCCATGGGCCTGCGTCCTATTTTTATCGCTCGACATGGTCTTTTAGCATCCTTCTTGACGATCCGCCCTCTGCTTCCGAGGAGAGGCAGTGAGAAACTGTACAGGTGGTAAAAAATGCTAACTGCTCAATGCGATTACACGGACATCTCAGTTGAAACACGCGGAAAGTACTCGCCCTTATAGCCCTTATCGGAACCACAAGCAAAGAACTTCAAAGATATTTCCCGGATGCTGTCAAGCGACCTGCTCTGCAGAATCTTCTGCTATAGCACCCACAAACAGCTTCTCCCGCCTCAGTCGCTAGCGCATTGATGTTGTTAGCGCATTCTCCTTGGCTATGGCGCTGCTCATGTCCGCTTGTTAATGAAAACTTTTTGCTCGTGGGAGGGGTGGGTTATTCTACATTGCTTATCAATAAAGTTTGCCAAATAGAGCCTTGAGTTCGTACATACAAGTACCTAGCGACAACATGACGGACTCTTGGTGTAATGCATTTAGGGAGCAGCTACAAATTCTTCGCGAAGCACCTTCTATATGTTACAGATCCTCTATTATGTCTCTGATCTAGCGTTTTAGCAAGGTCGTTCTCCTTCTAGCAGATTCTTGAACAGCTTGTTCCATGCCAATACCAGAGTGGCTTTTCAACGTTTCTGGAACTCGCCGAGTACCCAGGCTCTGAAGTTAACATATGTCGAGGCATGATTTACCATATTATACGGCTGCAAAATTTAGACTAGTGGGTATATTCCCGCATGGGATATATGAAACAAAAACCCACAGCTTCGGTCGACTCATCCGGATACATTGGCCTGGCGAGTAGGTACACTACCATGCGAATGTGCCGCATTCCCTCAGAAAATCTTCTAAACTCTGAAGAGATAAACTGCCTGGCATTGTCCAAATGAACAAACATGTGAAATCATGAAAAGTACCAACTCCGTGAAAGAAATTATTCTAGACGAAATCAAAAACCTCCTGGCCTTCGAGAAAATATATTTGGAGAAATGGCCTACAGCCATTTACAGTAAAAATATTTTTGCACTTGGTCCAAAGCTAAGGACCTAAAAGTTTGCATTGGTCGCTCTAAGGTGATCTAATTCAACATTGGAGTCGGGGAAGAATAAAAGTTGGCGAGTTTGTTGACAATTCGCACTAAAGTCTTAAATGCAATGATGTCAATACCAATTATTGGCCAAAAATACTTTTAGAATAAGTTTTTGCGAACGTTCTTGACATTGCTTGGAGTTGTGGTAAGGTTAGGTTAGGTTAGGTTGAAGTGGCTGTCGGATTCGAAGAACCCTGGAGTTGTGGTTAGTTTCTATAAGTTTTTGTGCCAACGTGTGTTAAATCCACAGCCACCAAATTGAATATTGCTCGTTCAAACAATCGTAATGTAATAAGACTTATAACCGAGCCATTGAAGTGGTCGAAGCTTTCTTTAAAGCCCTGCTAGCGAGGGAGCAATCTTATGTAGAGATCAACATCATTCTCGCTTTATGCCAAACTACCCTTAGGCGACCTAGATGCCTCCAAGACTTGTATTTGGATAATTTTTTATGGGGAAGTCCAATACCAATAGCGCCTTGGATACTTTGTGTCGGTGTCCATTCAAACTTGAGCTTAGGTTAGAAGTCTTCTTCATTTATCCCTTAACTACCCGTCTTACTGTGCTAAGGGTGTTGATATTAGAAAATTTATTAATAACGCCTTCAAGGTAGCTTGACCATTAACATTTCCATGCTAGATCTTTCCATATCTTTAGGTATGGTAAGCAACTCTTCTGATTTGCATCGAAGCTTAGCTCGATGTCCTTTCATGCTTCGAATACCGCTAAAGCTACAATCTTGCGGCCGGATCGAAGTTTCTCTTTTTCTTCCATAGGGTACTCCATTAAAATTTCTGCCACTTAAAATTCATTGAAGTTTTTAAATTGGTCGATCTTCAGACGATTGTAAGGTCGTTGATCACAGAAATGAGAATAAGATCGTCCTTTGAGTCGCTTTGTTATAAATGGACTTTGTAGATAAAGAAACGGACTGTACCTTTTTCGCATCAGCTGCACAGTCCAATCTGACTCTCTTGCTGCTGAGACTGTTGCAGCAAGGTAAATTCTTTACTTTTGCCACATATAGGAAGTAAAAGAACCTTGAACGACATCCATTTCTGCCTTTGCGGCAGCGTTTTCATTGAATGCCACTTGTTAAGCAAGCAGCTTGAAAGAATAATAAATAAATAAAAATAAATAATGTTGAAAATCAGCTTTTACAAATGAGAGCAATCTCCGAAGTATTGGCATAATTATTTCTTCGATTCTTTGAGATATGTATGTACTTCGGGAGCGGATGTTGCGGCTGCCTCAGCAATCCCTGCGATCATTTGGTTGTGACCTTTGGCTAGCGGTTGTGCTCACCACTGCTAGCCAAAAACCCTGTCGGTCCCTCCCTACCAGAAAGAGATGGGTCAAGTCGAGAGTTCGCCTACACTCACCTCCACCGCCTCCGCAACAGAAACCAACCCTGTCTTAAAAAAAATATTATATTTTGATTCTCCATTTTTGAATTTAAATTTGCTTCCTATATTTCGGGAGGCGACCGTAAGATTACCTCCTTCATCGGGATCAAACGTTCTCAAAGATTCGCACTTAAAAGAGTAGTTTTTGAGCCATTATTCACAAAACCGTTGGTCGGGCAAAAAGCGGTAAAATTAGTCATTTCAGGTAGTTTTTTTTTGTGTTGAGGTATGTCATAAGGTGCCCCTATAAACTTTATTTTCGAGGGAAGTATTCGGTCAGTTATTTACAAAGCCGTAGGTCGCTCATAGGGTGCCACTTAAAATTTGGTATCCAATGAGGAGTCTTAATGTCTTCTTCAAGAATCCCGCGGTCGGGTGGAATTTTTCTGACCAAACTGTGTGCCCGACCACTTTCAAGGTATATCATTGTCGATACGTTATCCAAATAACAATGAAAAAGACTCACTTTTTTCCTCGCTTGACATAATACCTTAACATTTTTGGTGTCAAATGAAAGCTTATAATGCCGTCTTTAAAAGTGTATAGGGTGGAAAGAAAAAAACCCTGCCTAAACTTTATGCCCGACCATTTTAAAGGCACACCCAAGTAGTTTTCCTGCATATTTCAAATTTTCTAACCAAAATACTCACCTCACTTTAAGCCTTACCATATATTAGGTATCAAATGAAAGTCTACAACGTCTTTTTTTAATAAAATTTAAGTCGGGCACAATTAACCTTACCGAAGCCTTATGCCCGAACACTTAAAAAGCGACCTTTTTCCTTATCAAAGGAAAGCCCAAAATGTCTTCTTTTAAAAGTGATTGGACGGATGGTCCATGACCATGACATATCGAAACTTTGTTCCCGATCACTTTAAAGGCAACCAAAATTGGATTGAATTTTTGTTGTTAACGCGGGAACATGAATCGAACGAATTTCTTAGCGTCCAACGTCTAGCCGATAGCTTATACTCACCTCACTTTGAATTCTGCCGTGCACCTAACTCTTACGAATCGGTTTTGTCGTATAGGCTATAGCCTGCCAAAATCTTGCTTCCGACTGCTTCCCAATCTCCTCAACAAAGAAAAAAACCTCTGCAGTCTCTTCATCATTATCATCATCATTTTCGAATGCCGCTTATCCTTTAAAAGGGTCGCGGAGCGAGGGTGGCTAAATGGTCTTTCCATCGTTCTCGATCCTCCGATCCCCAGGCGGGACTCAGAGAGGTTCTTTACCTGATCCCACCACCTGTTTCTTGGCCTACCAGAGGGGTGACGCGCTCGCATCTCAGGTAGCATGACCTGTCTAGGAAATCTGTCAGGGGGCATGCGAACAACGTGTCCAAACCATCGAAGAATCGATCGCTCCACTCGGAGAAGTAGCTGCTCAACATTAAGATTCCTACGAATACTGACGTTTCTCACTCTATCCCTTAGAGTAACACCAGCAACGCACCTCAGGAATCTCATTTCGGCAGCGTGTACCCGCGATCTAATTCTTTCGGTCATTACCTAAATTTCATGACCATAGATGAGGGTCGGAACGAACACTGAATTAAAAACTGAGATCTTTGCTTTCACTCCAAGCTCAGCTTTCCTGATGACCGGCCGGCGCAGTTCTTTTACTATTGCTCCAGCTTGGCTAATTCTACAAGACAACTCAGTATCACTCCTCCCATCTTTCGTGAAAAAGACCCCAAGATACTTAAACTTCTCCACCTGTTTTAATGGAACTCCACTTATGTGCAGGGTACACTGCACAGGAGTTCGGGAAACAACCATCACTTCCGATTTGTTCACGTTTACTTTCATCCCAGCATCACCACAGACGGCTGTAAGCCCATCCAGTGCTCGTTGAAGTTCCTATTTGGATGATGCAAGGATGGCCAAATCATCTGCGAAAAGTAGATGGCTCATCCTGATGTAAACCAATTTGAAACATTGCTCGCCAAGACTGCGCTTCACCATCCAGTCCATATATGCTATGAAAAGAAGCGGCGACAGAACACAACCCTGGCGTAGTCCAACGCGCACATCAAAAGGGTGGGACTTGACGCCATTTATCCGTAAACAGCTTCTGCAGTTTCCATACAAAGACTGGATGGCTCTCAGAAGAGGCCCACTCAGCGCTTAGTCCTGCAAAACTCTCCACAGTGTATCCCGAGGGACTCGGTCGTACGCCTTTTCCAGATCTACAAAACATGCATAGACCGGTTTGGCATATTCCCAGGCCTTCTCAAGAAAAACCTTTAGAGTAAAAAGCTGGTCGGTTGTGCCTCTGCCAGGCCGAAAGGCGGACTGTTCATCCTGTAACAAAGGCTTGATTACAGCTCTGGAGCGCAACACCTTCGCGAATACTTTTCCCGGAAGACTCAAGAGAGATATGCCCTATAGTTGGCGCAATCTCTTCTGTTCCCTCTTTTGAAAATGCGCACTATACTCCTGTTTGTCAATCGCTAGGTGCCTTCCCGCTATCCCAGGCCACCTTAATGACACGTGTTAGTCATTTAACACCCTCTTCACCCATTGCCTTGAGCATTTCTGGCCGGATTTCATCAACTCCAGCAGACTTGCCAACTTTTAGCGATTTAATCGCTTTAGTCACTTCGTCTACTGTGGGACTATTCTCCGCCCTTATCTCGTCAACAGTGGGAATGCCATCTTCAGTGCCCTGTTGGGGGTTGAGCAACTCCGAAAAGTGCTCTCTCCATCTGCGCAAGACATCGCTCTCATTTGAAAGAAGTGTACCAGTCTCTTCAACTGATTAAATTTTTATAAGCGTGACAAATTCCAAAACAAGTTGGCAACTTCGTCCTTATGGATCTGCCGTCGAATATGCGCTTGCAACAGGGGTGTAAGATCCTTGATGATTAATTGGGTACAATCGCACCAGCGATATTATCAGCTGTGGTTGTGGTTAAATTGATACTTCATGGCAATTATAATGGCCTTTTCGGTTGGCGATCCCGAATCATGGTATTCTTACCGCGGGTTGGGACTTACATTACTGAACACCCACCCACGTTATGTTTCTAATTGAGGCCTGGCGTTGTATTTGTGAAACAAAAGCTAATCCACAAGGGACGCATGACATTTATCCGACTTGACACTTGCGCTATGTGATATGGGGCGTACTTCTGCTTTTGACTCGGAAGCAAATTTCTCTTCTTTTTAGAAGAGGAACTGTCAAGCCAGTACCATCAAGCAAACGGTTTTAGAAGAGTCCAGAATGTTTCCGGACGCTTCTGGATGACCAACCGAAAGAGTTATTTGCTTTTTTAAAAAAGCGGTGGTGAGTTATAGCTCACTGTCACTCACAAAGACTCTCCACAGCCAACAGGCCAACAGGCCAACTTTGGGCGGAAACTTTTTTTTTTTTTGGTCTTTAAGGTGGTGGCGCTACAGTCCGGGGTGGACCTGGGCCTCAGCCAACAAGCTTCGCCAGCCAGCTCTGTCTCTAGCTAGCCGTCTCCAGTTTCGCACGCGAAGTTGGCTGAGGTCCCCTTCCACTTGCGTGCGCCACCTGAGTCTCGGTGCTCCTCTACCGCGTCGTCTCTGCGGTGTGGATTCGAAGATTTTCCGGGCCGGGGCGTTGGTTACCATCCGCCCTAGATGACCCAGCCATCGTAGACGTTGTGTTTTGACTCTTTTGGCTAGGTCAGTATCGCTGTACAGCCCTTACAGTTCGATGTTATATCTCCTCCTCCACTCTCCGTCTATGTAGACGGGACCGTAAATCGTCCGAAGAATTTTCCTCTCGAAGCAGCCTAAAGTGTTTTCATCCGCCTTTGACAGGGTCCATGCTTCTGCACCGTAAAGCAGGACTGGGATGATGAGGGTCTTATACATGGACACTTTAGTTGCTCGAGAGAGGGCTATGCTACTCAATTGCCTTCTTAGCCCAAAGAAACAGCGATTGGCAAGAGTTATCCTTCGTTTGATTTCAGCGCTGGTGTCATTGTCTGAATTGATAGCGGAACCCAGGTAGACAAAATCCCTAACTACCTCAAAGTTATAGCTGTCGATGGTGATGTTTTGTCCAAGACGTCGGTGTTGGGTGTCTTTTCTTGATGACAGCATATTCTTGGTTTTGCCCTCATTGACTGCTAAAACCATATTCGCCGCTTCCGTCCTAATACTCACGAAGGCTTCACTGACATCACGCTTTGTTCTACCGATTATGACAATGTCGTCTGCGTATGCGAGTAGTTGAACGGACTTAAGATTGTACCTCTGGTATTGGCGGGAGAGTTCTGCACAATTTTCTCAAGCGTGATGTTAAAGAAGTCGCAAACAGCGCGTCGCCTTGTCTAAATCCTTTTTTGACATGAAAGGGGTCGGTGAGGTCTTTGCCGACCTTGATGGAACAGAGTGAGTTTTCCATCGTCATCCTGCACAGACTGACGAGTTTGGCAGGGATGCCAAAACTAGACATTGCGCTCGTCTCTATAGATGCTGTCATACGCGGCCTTGAAATCGATGAAGAGGTGGTGTGTATCGATTTGGAAATCCTGGGTTTTCTCCAAGATCTGCCGCAGTGTGAATATTTGATCGATGGTGGACTTTCCTGGCCTAAAGCCACACTGATATGTGCCTATCAGGCGTGTGCACTATCGGCTTCAGGCATATGTGCCTATCGGCTTCAGGCGTTCACACAGTACAGCAAAAAAGATCTTGTATGCGATGTTAAGAAGACTTATGCCTCTGTAGTTGGCAAAACTCAGAGGGTCTCCTTTCTTCAGGATCGGGCAAACAATGCTGAGGTTCCATTCGTCGGGCATGCTTTCTTCCGACCATATCTTGCAGATGAGCTGGTGCATGCTCCTAACCAGCTCATCGCCAGCGGATTTAAAAAGTTCGGCAGCTAAGCCGTCTGCTCCGGCTGCTTTGTTGCACTTGAGCTTAGACACAGCTACTTTCACCTCCTCCAGGTCGGGTGGGCGGTATCGTTCGTATGCTTTGTCGGTAACGTCTTCGCCCGGGTTGATTGGTTCGTTCTGCCTGACAGCGATATTTGGTTCGTCCTCGCCGTTATACAGTCTGCAGAAGTGGTCTTTCCAAATTTGGGCGGGAACTACCTGACGTGTTATCTGCGTTCCACTCCGACTACGCCACTTAATTTCATCCTAAGTATTATACCTATTTAAGTACACTACACATCCTTATGGCAGCAAGAAAGAGCATTCAGCGACTGTTCCATTCGAAAACTTTCATTCTTACAAAAAAGGTAAGTTAGCTTAGCCTAAGGGAACTGAGTCTGAAAGCCCATTTAGCAATTGTTTGAATGACATGCTAGGATAGTAGGGCTTTCATAAAAGCTCCTCCATAAGAAAAAACTGCAAAAAAAACAAACCAAAGCCATCACGCCTTATCCCGGTTCAGAAGATGGCGACATGAACTGGATCTCGAGATTTGTCTCGAAAGAACTATTCATTTAGCCTTGGTAGGAACTCATACTTTTACCAGACTGAAGTCTATGTCAACAGTGGCTCTTGAAAAAAATCTCTGTTCTAATTTATCTTCCTGGACAGCCAATAAACTCTTAAGACGCTTAACTTATCCATAAATAAGGTAATGTTTTTCCTGGAAACACACATGGTCATTTACCAACTAAAGCTAAAACTAAGAATAATCTATAGTCATTCTTTTGCATCCTAGCCTATAGCGGCTTTGAGACTATTGAAATAGCAGACTCTCGGGCTTAAGTCGGTGCAATAACATCACTCATAGCTCCCGAACTCTTCAGCAAACCCTTTTTAAAGTCTTTGTGAAGATTTTTCGGACCGGGGCGTTGATATCCATTCGCTCTGGTGACCTACCCATTGCATTCGTCGTACCCAGACCAGACCATTCTTTCCCGTCTCCCCATAAGATGCCTAACGACTTAATTAATCTTGACAAAAATAACTTGACAGAAATCCTAACAGAAAAATTCAGCGGCCATAACCCCTGAAAAATGGAAAAAACGGACATGCAGCCTATACAATGAAAAATCTTCTTTTTACATATACTCATGGAAAGTTCTGCCCTTCATCGACGCAGGAAGAACATCCTTGGCCAGGAAACCGCCTAGTAAACCTGACGGAAATCCTTCCAGAGAAGATCCTTGTCCTTTAAACTGTTTCCAGGGTATAAAGTTCAATCTACGCCTTCATGACGGGAGGCACAGTATGCTCCTTTAAAGGAGACTGCAGTGCCAGAGCTCAAGAAAGATTCTCTCATAATCTTCTAATCTCTAATAGTTGTTTGGACACGTAGGTTTTTGATTTCCATGAGCTGGGAACTGCGTAGGCTCCTTTGCCCTACAACAAAGTTAATTCATCTCTATTTTCTCTTTTAATTTTAAACTTTTTATTTGCTGTAATTTTTGCAACATTTTTCACCGCTTTCTCCCGGAAACTGCTGTGCTTTTCCAAAGAATTAAACTCTTTTCCTTCGTTTTATTGAAATATATTATTTTTTATTTATATTTTCGATTTAAAATATTTAAACTGAATTATTTATTATATTTGTTCTTCTTATCCTATTCATGCAATGAATTAAAATAATTCTGCTTTAACTGATATTAAACTTATTTTAATGCACTTTTGCAATATGAATGTATTGAAATATATATATATTCTTTTCTATTGAATAAAAAAATAATACCTTAAAGCTTAAAATTTTTCCTTAAGTTTGATTAAATTTTTTAATAAAAAAACAACATTTTTTCTTAAACTATCAATAGTTACTATAATCACCTTGGCATCTCTGCCTGAATTTACAAAATGTATCGCTGCATATTTATAATTATGAAAATAGCTTGCATGTATTACTTACTGACATACACACACGTATGTATGCTGTTGTAAAATTTTGATTTTAAGTGTTGAATGCAAAACTTAATTTGGATTTTAATCATGCAACTTGTAATTCTTGTGCTAAGTTCATTATAAATATTTAACAAGTGTTTAAGGTGTACGAGTCGAAACAATAATCGCAATAGCGAATCTTGTAAAACAATCTAATTTATATAAAACATATTTATATTATTCGAAAAATAACAATTTAAAGTATAATATTACAATTTTATGCGTCTTTTTTTTACTAACAATTATTATTATCAATTTTAAAGCACCGGTTACATCATTTAGTTTTCTTTTCACTTATTCCACCACTCTGCTCGTTTGTTTATAAAAATATATAAATTACTTTGAGCTTCTTCGAACCTTACTATTTACAAATATCTCGTTTTACAATTACTTCGTTCGTTTTTTTGTAAGATCACTCTTCACTATACATACGCCATGCTAAAAGAGGATTCACACTGTTTGAAATATGCAAAGGTGCATTATAAACAAAAAGATTTTACCTGGTTAAAGTTCGGCTTGACAGCTTTGTGCTTGTTATAACGTATGGTAAACGGTCTTAAATTCATAAATGTTTTAAATAGCAAAAGATTCATGCTTTTAGAAAAAAAAAATGGCAACACATCCTTTACTTTTCGCTTCTCATTTCCATACCTTGTGCGAGGCGAACTTGTATTCAATTCTAATTTTTATCATAGCTATTCAGAAAGAACCAGACAGTGGTCTTGGTTGTTCTTAAAACTCTTGTTAACGGAGTCCAGAAAATGATATTCTGGAGCTCCCTAAATCCTAGGACGACTTCATCAGTAATATCGGCCAATACAAAAGGACAAAAACAAAAAACAAAATCGGAAATACAGCGCGTGACACTTTATCGATTTCGCGCCACATAATTTTTTCCACTCCTGTATCGATGTCAGTCCAGGCGACGGAGAGCAGGCTCTGGCGACGAGCAGGCTTAGGTGGCCCACCATTCCCATGAAGGGAGGTCTGAAAAATATTGGAAAATAGAAAAAAAATACAGATACATAAATTGATTGATAAGAGTCCAAGGATATATTTGGCAAAAACAATGCGCAAAATTACCTGTCCAGGTGTGGTTGGTGTTTGTGTCGCCTTTCGTGACCGCACAGCACCGCCCTCCCAGTTTGCCACACTTGCACATTGACCTTTTTCCATTGCACTTATACGCTATGCAGCCATTTGAAAAGAATTAATAAATAATATTTATATAGGGTGGCGCAGTTTTTTATAAAAGAAAGAATCTAGCTTTGGTTATAAATTAAAATAGGACGAATATGATAAAAAACTATTGCATTAAATTAAATTACTTACAATTTTAACATTGTCACAACTGTTAATAGTGGAATATTTTAACTCAACATGTAACTAAGGCTTAAAAGTTTTTAACTTGACATGTAATGACAATCTCTGATGAAATCAAAAAGGTCCATATAGAACAACATGCACCTTATATGAATATACAGCGATTCACGAAAACATCCAAACATTTCAGCACGAAAACATCCTTAGTCCTTAAATTATTCTTGTATTCCTTTATATTCTTAAGCGAATCGACAAACTACCTACAAACTCATGACTCATGAGCACTGACGCAAAACGTCTCTTATGATTCATTAGTAGCTCAAAATAGTTCAACGAGTAGGTCTAAGTGAGTTGGATTTTCGAACCCGACAGCCACTTCAACCTAACCTAACCTACTTATTTCGAATAGGGTGTTTCCACCGCACATATTACATAGATTAACGTAGGAAGATTAAAATCCCAAAGTGTTTGCACCGGAATAGAGGAGATTGACTTGACGTATGCTTTCATTTTTGACATCACGTCAAATGCGCATCTCCTTGTAAACGTGATTTGTTTTTATCTCTCGGGCAACTCAGATTTAGAAATAATGAAAGTAATTTTTAATTGCCACCGATTTTTTAATCAACTCAACGAAATAACTGAAATAACTCAAAAATATAAAAACAAAACGTCAAATCAAGAGATTAAGGTGTTGTTTTTCATCCAAACTGTTGATTGGGATTTCGGTCCACAAAATTGATAGTAGACCAACTTGATCAACAATTGATCAAAATTACAATCCATCATTACTTTGCAGTATGCAAACCTTATTGCATTTAACTTTATTGACAGCAACAACCACATCCACATCAACAGCCACATCAGCCGTTCTGCGCACCCCTTTACACCACGCAAGAAACACTGCTGATACCCTGATGATACCCACCCAACAAAAATTTCAGTCAGAATTCCGTAATATTATATATACGGAAATCCAACTCGGATCGTGGATTCCAATATATTTTCATAACGGATTTCCGTCAAGTGTGCCGATGAAAAGTGTCAGAAAAATTCCAGGTATGTGAATGTGTTAGTAAAACTGGCAGCTAGATTTCAAGTATCGAATCGCAATACTTTCCAAGTACGAACCATACTCTTTTCCGATGAATAATTGTGTTGATTTATAATAATTGTGTTGTTGAAACAAAACTCTTTTCTTCTGCAATGGAGGTTGAATTTTTTAGTGCGCAAATAATATGTAACTTGTTTTCGTACTTTGTTTTTTTTTTTTTCTGTGTGCACATCATATGGCATTTGCTCGTACATACTTAGTTTTTCGTGTGTGCATGACATGCACATGCATGCACACACTGATCATGCACACACGGATGGCGTATTTAAATTTTTGAAATGGCGTAAATACTAAATACAGCGCATCATAAAATGCTTCTCACAGCCACCATTATTGTTTCTCACTCTAAATTTCGATGCTCTGAAAATTATGAAATAGCTGCGAAGGGTTGCAATAGGTAGAAAAGGGAAGGGTAACTTTGTTTTCACGTTGCTTTCTACACGTCTTTTGCTCTTTCATTGTATTAGTAATGAGCACATCTTTTACTTTGGATTTTCGTCCTCAAATCCCACTTGAAGTTCCGAAGTGGAAGTATTCCTTGTAGAATGCTTATTGGGCAGCTATCAATAAAAGGTGTGTTTGCTTTGTTTCTTAAACAAAAAACGAACAGAACACGTAGAATTCGAACAGAACTCGTGATTTAAGAATTCTTGCGTGGAAGAGATTAATTACGCGATTAATTTTTAATCTCGTCGTGAAGAGATTAATATTCGTATGGTAAATCTCTTGATTTAGAGGGGATTTAAGGATGATTTGTTTTAATCGCGGATAAGTATCCGGTGTAAACACCATATAAAAGAAAACGATAGATAAATTGCCGATGACATATCTGAAATCCTTTACAATATTGGACACCGAAACAATCTTATAAGTTCAAATTAACAGGTTCTGAGATAACGTTGCTTTGCATACTATCAGGAGTAATAAACCTGATCAAACTAGGAGCAGAGAAGACCAGCGTTCATTAACGAAAATCCTACCACTTTGTTACACCTATTTTTCTGTCATCTATTGTCGCAACTATGCAATAATCAGAAATTTTTCAGTCATGCAGTTAATAAGTCTTCAGAGTAAACAGATGCAGAGTCCTTTCCAGTCAAAGGATTTTTAAAACGGCCCTACAAACTAACTCCCAAATGACTTAACTTCCAATGGCTAAAATTAACTAACTTCGACCGAATTTTGTGGTGGGAGTTAGTTCATAAAATTGGGAGTAAGTTCATTGGGACTAAGTTCATATGAATTAAGTCCCAATGATGGGACTTGAAAAAAAATGGGAGTTGGTTCATATGAACTTAGTTCCATTTTTGTTGGGAGTTAGTTCATTGGGAATAAATTCATTTGGGAGTTAGTTCGTAGGGGTAAAATTGGGAGTTAGTTTATTGGAACTATGTTCCTATGTTCATATGAACTATGTTTCACTGTTGGGACTTAATTAATTTTGTTTTGTTGGGAGTTAGTTTATTTCATGTTGGGACTTAGTTCCAAAAAAAAGTGGGAGTTGGTTCATATGAACTAAATCCCACTTTTGTTGGGAGTTAGTTCCTTGGGTTCCTTGAGTTAGTTCGTAGGGCCTTTAAAACATTTGGCTTAGATGTTACGCAAATTAAACGCTTTGCAATTCGCATTAGTGTTAAGCGAGTGATTTTAATTTCCAGAAATGTCGAATAAAAGTATGTAATACTTTTAGTTATTGAATTCATTTAATCTTACTAAGAGGGCTGATAAGGTAAGGAGCAAAGAAGATTAAAGGATGCATTAACGTCAAAAAGACCGTCTCTAAAAATTTTAACTTCCAACTGAGGTTGATGGTGTTATTATCAACTGGATTAACTTGACAAAAACGAGTAACAGATTAAAGAAAAATGTAATTTTTTCGGATACACAAAGTACTATCATAGAATAAACTAAAACGCGAGGATCTTGTTAGATTTTTTAGATTTCAGAGATAAGATTATAGGGCATCTAAAAATAAGATAAAAAGTAACAATATTACTTACCATTGGAAGAACTTTAGGCACTTTATTGATTTGATATTGATATTGAACTTCTAAAACTTTAACAACAACAAATTCAGCTAATGCAGCGAAAACTGACACCATACAACCTGCCATCCATAGATCCAGCGCCTGTAAATAAAAACCAACATATTTATGAATGCTTTTAATTTATAATCATGCCTTAATATCATAATAATATTATCAATGCAATTAAAACACAGTTATTCACACTATCTGTTGGCTCTCTATAAGTACAATAACCAGCTGTGTGTTGTTGAATTTGGACATTTGCGATTTTTAAATATCGCAAAATTTTCTTGGATGCGCAGATCTCTAGATTGGAAAATTGGTGTGGCTGTTTACTGTTAATATGGATCTATACGGCCATGGTAAGACCACTCCTTGACACAGATCTCTAGATGCTCTGATGAAGCTACCCCCGCCCCCCTGGATATATTTATCATGGGGTGTGCGCTGAAAAACATCTTTCGCTTAAAGAGAGGTGGTTTTTGGTACCACACGCATTGAAATTTTGAAAAACTCGTGCGAGAATTGTCCTTCGGCCCCTGTCTTATGGGCATGCCCTCTGATGCAATGACTGCAGAAATCCTTTTGCGATAAAGCTTCCAAGTCGACTTTTCTCAGGCAATGGAATGTCGTCGGCCAGACTCTGAGCCAGGGTTTTTCCCTGCATCAGGCAATGCCATCGTATTTTCATAGATAGCTCCAAAACCGGACAGGGATCTGGTGCAGGAGTCTTTGTGGAAAGCGACAACATTAGGCTCCACTGCCCCTTAGGTGAACATGCGTCTGTCTTCCAAGCGGAGATTTTAGCCATCCTAATGGCCATTAGGATAGCGAGAACCTCCGCTTGGAAGACAGACGCATATTAACCTAAGGGGAAGTGTAGTCTATGTTCTCGCTTTCCACAAAGACTCCAGCACCAGACTCCTGTCCGGTTTTGGAGCCATCCGTGAAAATACGATGGCATTCTTTCCCTGGCTCAGAGTCTGGCCGGAGCTATTCTATTACCTGAGGAAAGTCGACTTGGTAGTTTTGTCGCAAAAGGATTTTTGGGGTCATTGCGTCAGAGGGCATGTCCATAAGACAGGGGTCGAAGGACAATTCTCGAACAAGTTCTTAAGAATTCCAATGCGTGTGGTACCAAAAACCACCTTTCTTTATGCGAAAGGTGGTTTTCCGAAGGGCGGGAGGTTCATCAGAGCATCTAGAGCAGAGCCCGGCGTACTAGGGAAGGCCCCCGTGCAGCAAAGACAAGCCGTTCTTTGGAGTTTGGCAAAAGAGAGGCAGTAACACGTTTCCGCGAAAGCCTGTTCCACCAAACAACCGATGTGTATGAGAGGAGTGATCTTACCATGGCCGTATAGATCCAGAGGACCATTTTCGGAGATATGCCCCATGTCTTGCCAAAAGGGTACATGCTTGTACCCAAGAAGTTTTCTATCAAGGATTACTCCTAAATATTTGACTTCATCGGATATCGGGATAGTGACACCTTTAAGCATGAGTTGAGTCAGACCAGTGACATTCCTCCTTCTCATAAAGAGAACAACTGTAGTTTTAAAAAGATTCACCGAAAGCCAATTCCTAGTGCACCAATCATTGATCAAGTCTAGGGATCTTTGCGCCTGAGAGCATACAGTCTCTAGATTTGAGCCGACAGAAGGAACAGCGATATTATCCGCGTAGGCTTGTGTGTAGGTTCCCGGAAGGTTGAGAGCCGATAGGAGAGAGTCTACCACCATGCACCATAAAAGGGGAGACAGAACGACACCTTGCGGACAGCCCCGGTTTACCCCAGCTATGACGCACTTGCCACAATCTGCCTCGGTCATCAGCGTCCAGTGCATTAGCATTGCCCTAATCCATTGAACTAATGTTTTATCTATACCGTGTTGTATGGCTGAGTTGCACATGCTCTCAAACGTCGCGTTATCAAAAGCACCCTCAATATCGACGAAAACGCCCAGCACGTACTCCTTCTGGTCAAGAGCACATTCAATCCTACCAACAAGGTTTTGAAGCGCAGTTCCGCAGGATTTTCCACGCTGATAAGCGTGTTGAATCTCAGAAAGAGGATGCAATCGAAGAGCAACCTTGCGTACGCGCAGCTCAACCAGTCTCTTCAAGCTTTTTAGCAGGAAGGAAGATAGATTTATGGGTCTAAAACTTCTGGCTAAGCTATAGTCAGACTTACCAGGTTTTGGTATCCCACCAAAGGGTGGGAATGTAAGCCAAGGCGAGGCTTGCAGTAAATATTTCTTGCAGCATGGGCAACAGCTGATTTAAACTTTGTTTCAGCATAACTGGGTAGATTCCATCTGGACCAGGTGACTTGAAACTGTCAAAAGATGCAATTGCATATTTGATAGCGGCATCAGTCACCACTCTGGATGCAATAAAACAGTTTAGCCGCGTTGTGTTCGCTGGTTCTACAGTAGCCACCGTTTCCAGTACCACTGAAGAGCACGTGGAGATCTGATTTCCCGGAAAGTGAGTCTCTAGGAGAAGACTGAAGGTCTCCGCCTTGGTCTCAGTGTAGGTATCATCAGGATTGAGAAGTGAAGCAAGTTTGCTTGGTCTATTCCTGTTAAGAACTTTCACAAGCCAAATAGTTGCACTTAGAGATCCGATCTCCTCACAAAATTTTTTATAAGAGTAATCTTTCGACTTGCGAAAAAGTCTCTTAAAATCCTTTTGCTTCGATCAGTATAGTTTCCAGTCTTCTACTAAATCGGTTTTTAATGACCGATTCAGGAGCTTCCTGGTCTCTTTACGAATGCGCTGCAGATCGGTACTCCACCAAGGCACCGGTTTTCTGCTAGGGGTTTTCTTAACCGGGCACGCTATTTCAAAGCAACGGGTAAGGACGCTACTCTGATGTTGAGCAGCAGTCTCCACCCCTTGTCTAGATCTATGCTTGAGTGGAACTTGAACAGAGTTGCCAACCTCCTCTTTAAACTGTGCCCAATGAGTTTTTTTCGGATTTCTCCTCTCTTGCAAAGGTAGAACTTCACAGCATTTCTGGCTGGATAGAAATTAGCACTTCTTTTGCAAAAAGTCCAGTGCTAGTTTTTGAGATGCCTTTTTTTACTATGTATATCCTCAGAGATGATTGGGAATCGGAAGAACCAGAAGTACTTAACACACAGGTGGATGAAAAATGGGTGATGCGCAAGTTTACTTTGAAGACCCATAAAAAGGAAAAATAAGATTGCTCGACTTTTGTAGTGTGCGCTTCTGTGTCTCTTCTGTAAGAAAATATGTATCTGTTGACTAAAATACTTACTTGTTTTGACAGTCTCATTAATGAGTAATGAAACGTAATTTTTCAGTTTTGTCAGTATTTTTTTCAATCCAATAAGTTGTAAGCTTACCTTTACATAAGCAACTGGTGGTATGTCCGCTCTCAGCCCTGTAAACATTGTTACCAATGTTAGCATGCAAGTAACCAACAGTGTTACCCTTCCTGGTATTGCATCTAATCCAAGCCAAAAACTAAACCATGACAGCATAACAACTAGTGACGACGGAGCAAATGTTTGAATTAAGTGATGGCCGATTTGTCGTTCAAATCGAAAATACACGGTCAAGCGGGAGAAGTTTCCGACCTTCTCGGGCATGTATCCGTCACTTTCTTCCAACTCCAAAGGTTGTCCCAGGTTATATTGTAATAGCTTCAATTCAGGATTAAGTGTAACACCAGAGTCGGACCATCGAAGTTTCACTTTTTGATTACTATAAGAAACTGAAAGGTTTCAAAAATGTTTATAAATTTTAAGAAAAACGTTTTTAGAACAAAAATATTTTGCAAAAATAGTCAATATCTCAAAGTTCGTAAACAAGCTTCCAAATGTACTTACAACTCTCAATGTAGATTGGGCAAACTTGAATATCCATTGGATATAGCTGGAACTCCATTTGACATGCAATAATCGCATGCATTCGAGCTGCGTATCGTATCGTTTTGTTCTTGTACAGGGTGACCGATGTAAACTTGTGTGTTAAGGTAGCAATTTCTGAAAGAAAAAAATGTTTTAAATAAAAAAATTTCAGCATCATCTTCAGTTAAAGGGACGAACCTAGTGAATGGATTTAAAAGCAATCTTGCATGTACAAAAAACGTGCACTGAGGAAACATCGAAGCTTGATTGGTGTAAATCAAGGCACTAAATTTAATAATAATTACCATTGTTTCAGAAAGGAAAAGGATGCATTTTTCTTCCATTGCATTCTCGAAATAGATTATTATCATGCATATCAAAATTATGTCGAATACAACTTCTTTTGGAACGGAAAATATTGATACTGTTTTTACGATTTATCAAGACTTTTTATTGTTTGGTATTTCGTGTCCAAGCTACTAGTTAACGTTAAACTATAGTATTGCTTTACAAATAGACCTGCCAGAAAATGTCTGTTGACTATTTGGTTGCATGACTCTTTTCCTGATTGTAAAGCTACCCCTAATAGCATATGAATAAATGTTTGTAGTGGTTGGTTTCGAGTCAACCTCAAAGGAATTACTATTCAAATGGCATTAAACAGACACTTGACAAACTGAACGAGCTGGCGGCAGTAAAAAAGGAAGTTATATTTTTGTATCAGACCACTTCGTTGAACTAAACATTAACCACCCAAGAGTCATGCATCACAAATGTATTTGAATAGCTTTAATCGTATGTTTTTTTATGCTTTATCATGAATAGGGTTGCCATGTATATTTTCTTGTAAATAGGATTTATATATATCGGTAAGAATCTCCAACCGTCACAATAAGTTAAGGTTAAGTGCGGGCTGTTCGTGAGACTATTTAGCACCAATTGATTTAATTTCCGAAGTTATATTTGGTTTAAACTGAAATAAATGACAAGGAAAGTGTCATATTAGGTTTCTTAAGCAGAACACTTTTTTCAAAGATGATGTCATTCTTCATAATTTATCTATACAGCGGAGTATTTATTTTATATGTATTAGTATTTAGCATTAAAGTATTTATTTAAATCATGTAAACATTTTAAGGATCACAAAATTGTATGACTCAATTTATGAGAATTATTCAGCAATTCAACCCAAGTTAAACCAAGTTACAGGGCCTTCTCCAACCTGGTCTTCCAAAACCTTCGACGAAGTCCTGTGTAGCCAGCATCAAGTATTGATAGCCAGTGGCCACATTACCAAAATTCCATGCGCCTCTAAAGTAAACTGCTGGGCTTGATATGGCCAAAACAAAACCCCTGGTTTGACGAAAACTGCCGGCAAGCACATGCAGCGTAACAGGAAGCTTACAAAGCGGCTCTGCCGCTTGGACAGCTCTATATAGAAGGACTATATAGAGCTGCTTGCTAGCTCTACGAGCAGACGAGGAGAGAGGAACACTGGCTTCTCCGAAAAGGAAAAAGAGAAAGCACAAGAAGCGCGCGGATGAAGAGATAGAGAGATGTTACAACAGGAAGGAGGTTCGAAAGTTTTACCAGAGGATCAAAAGGTCGGCGACGCACTGTCATGTGACTTCTTTAACATCATACTTGAGAGAATTGTGCAGAACTCCTGCGCCAGCACCAGAGGCACAATTTTTTAAAAGTGTATTCAACTACTCGCATTCGCAGACGACATTGACATAATTGGAAGAACAAAGCGTGATGTCAGTGAAGGCTTCGTGACTACTGCGGCGGAAACGGTGAATATGGGCTTATCAGCCAAAGATGGCGAAACCAAGTATGTAAATATATGCTGTCATCAAGAAAAGACACCTAGCACCGACGTCTCGGACAAAACATAACCATCGACAGCTATAACTTTGAGCTAGTGAGGGACTTCGTCTTTCTGGATTCCGCTATAAATTCAGACAGTGACACCAGTGTTTTTTTTGGGCTAAGAAGGCAATTGAATAGCAAAGCCCTCTCTCGAGCAACTAAAGTGTCAATTTATAAGACCCTCATCATCCTAGTCCTGCTTACGGTGCAGTAGCATGGACCCTGTCAAAGGCGGATGAAAGCACTTTAGGCTGTTGCGAAAGGAAATTTCTTCGAACGATTTATGGTCCCGGCAGGAGCTGCCGCACAATGCTTAACAAGCCGGGCACAATGTGTGTCTGTGTCTGTCGCTGTGTCTCGCCACATTTTTCACCTAAAATCAGAGACACAGCTAGATACGCATTGTGTCGCTATATACGTGTTCCCGTTAGCTGAACTCCGAGACACAGCCAGAGACATAGACACAGATACTCATTGTGTCCCAGCTATAAGGCATTGTGCAGTCAGAACCGGGTGAAACTGTGCTGGGTGCCAGGACATTGCTGTATAGAAAGAAATGATCAAGCTGATGAGCTTGCAAGAAGAGGAAGGCTCCTTGGAAATAGTGTGGTTTCTAAGATCAAACCACCCCTCTCCGTAGTTAGAGGCTGGACACAGGGTATCTAGGGCTCTCTGGCCACGACTTTTCCTTAAAGGATCGAAGGGACTATTTAAATTGAGCAGAGACAAGCTTAGAGCTTTAGTGGGAATTCTGACAGGACACTGCCTCCTGCGGAAACATGCAAGGAGGCTCAGGCTTTTTGACACGGTTATTTGGCACTTCTGCAGTGATCTGCAGGCGGCTAAGGATATACACACATACTGTGCGAATGCGAGGTAATTTAGCGTGTGCGCAGGAATTTTTTAGGGGAATATTTCTTCGAAAGTTTAGAAGAGCTACACGGCATAAACTTCAAAGGCTTTCTTGGCTTTTACAGGGAGATTTGCCGTTTTACGGAGAATGCTTAGGCTGTTTTTGCCTTTTGAAGGTTAAGTTCAACTGGTTCACGAGAGATCGCGATGAGCCCGTTTTGGTGCCTAGTGTCTGTGTGATCCTTTTCACCACATCCCTGTTTAACCTAACCTTACCTATGGTCCCGTCTGTATAGAGGAGAGTGGAGAAGAGGGTATGTATAAAATCAAACTGTACGGGTTGTGCAGCGACACTGACTTAGCCAGAAGAGTTACAAAGGCTACGAGGACTGGGTCATTTAGAGCGGATGGACACCAACACTCCGGCCCGGAAAATCTTCGAATTCACCTTGCAGGCACGGTGCAGTAGAGGAGCACTGAAACTCAGGTGGCTCGCGCAAGTAGAAAGTGACCTCAGCCAACTTCGCGTGCGAAATTGAAGACGGCTATCTGGAGACAATGCTGGCTGGCGCTGGCGAAGCTTGTTGACTGAGGCCCAGGTCCACCGCGGACTGTAACGCCACCTTAAGCAAGTAAGTAAGTTGGCAAACAACTTAAACATTGTTGCTGTTGAAACAGACAATTACTCTGCAATAGCTTAAAGGCCTTTGGCGATGGTATCGTTAACTTTCGCTCAACTTTCTAAGAAATGTTTTCCTACAAATTTCCTGCGGTTACGCGAAATAACCTCGCATTTACCTAGTTTGCGAGTATCATATCCTCAACAGCTTGCGGGCCGCTAAAAAAGCGACTCTTTGCGTGCTTTCGTAGGACTAGGTGCCTTGTCAGGATTCCGACTAAAGCCTTAAGCTTGTCCCTGTTCAGTTTAATTAGTATCTTAGTCAAAACGTGGCCAGAGAGCCTTGGAGTTGGAGCTCAAACGAGTTGGGGCGATTATTTGCTAGGGAGAAATGGTAGGCTAAACGATTTCGTGCAAAGATTTCTGCAGAAGGTGCAGAGATAAAGGGGAGGAAAAAAACCATGGTTCATCATCATCATCATCATCATCATTTTCGAATGCCGCTTATCCTTTAAAAGGGTCGCGGAGCGTGGGTGGCTAAATGGTCTTTCCATCGTTCTCGATCCTCAACCACCAACTCAAAAGACTCCGGCGCAATCCCCAGGCGGGACTCAGAGAGGTTCTTTACCTGATCCCACCATCTGTTTCTTGGCCTACCAGGGGGGCGACGCGCTCGCATCTCGGCTAAAATGACCTGTTTAGGAAGTCTGTCAGGGGCATGCGAACACCGTGTCCAAACCATCGAAGAATCGATCGTTCCACTCGGAGAAGTAGCTGCTCAACATTGAGATTCCCACCAATACTGACGTTTCTCACTCTATCCCTTAGAGTAACACCAGCAACGCACCTCAGGAATCTCATTTCGGCAGCTTATACCCACGATCTAATTCTCGCGGTCATTACCCAAATTTCATGACCATAGATGAGGGTCGGATCGAACACTGAATTAAAAACTGAGATCTTTGCTTTCGCTCCAAGCTCAGCTTTCCTGATGACCAGCCGGCGCAGTTCCTTTACCATTGCTCCAGCTTGGCTATGGTTCCATGGTTGACCATGGTTCATCATCTGTGTAATTGCCCCGCCCTATCGACCTTGAGGGGGAAAACTCAAGTTAATTACTTCTTCGAAAATTCAAGCGATCTAGCCAACTCGACTTAAAGAATAAAATGAGTTTTATCTTGCCTCCAAATTGGTCAAATTGGAAATATGGTGACCCATAATCACCATAATTAACAAATCGCCCATCACCTTCCAAACCCCTTAGTTTTCCCTTATAGGACTGGTTTGGTATGAGCTCAGTTACAGCCGCCACTCCACAGCTTTCGGGAACACAGTTATTATATTTCCTTTGGTGCGAGCTCGCACTTAAACCGGTTGCCCATGCCTTGTCCTCTCTTCTAAGATTCTCGCTGGCCACCTATAATCTTATTGACATGGGCTTACACCGAAAGTGGTTACCTTACTATTACTTATTCTTCATCCATTTGGACATTTGTTCCAGTATTCACGGGCTAACAAAGGTTTTCCAACCTGGGCCTCTTTTTTTAAGAAAGCGCCCCACTGGCTCCCATTATTGAAAATTCCCAAAGAGCTTCGTTTTGATAATATAGCTTAATCAGTACGATCAGTGTATTAACTGGTTAAGCTATCTTATCAAGCTTAACCAATAATCTGGCGTACCCCACAAGCGGACCATTAGGAATGCAGTAAAGTGGGTGGGTTATGGTCCATAACTTCAGATCATAACTTCGCGACTAAATGAAAAAGAGGAAAAAGAACCAGTACAAGGCGTGTGTGAAAGTTCAGGCTTATTCATATTTTTTATACCCCATCCCATAGGATAGGATCTATATTAAGTTTGTCACATAGTTTCTAACACGTTGAAATAATAATGGTAGACCCCCAAGACCTTAAGGGTATATGATCGAGATCGAATTCTGAATCGAATGAGCCATGTCCGTCCGTCCGTCCGTCCGTCTGTATGTCACATGTTTTTAGGCCTTAAATTTTGAGCTAGGATGCTGAAACTTCGTACGCTTCGGTCCACGTCATACGAAGTAGTACAAGTGTAAACATTTTTGAAATCCGCCCAAAGACACGCCCACAATCGGTCTAAATGTGCAGCTACCTCCAGAGTTTTCAAAACTGTATGACATTCTAAGAGGCTGAAATTTGACATTTAGCATCTCCTAATGAATGTAAGACACAAAAAAGACAAATTTAATGGGTAAACCTCCTCTAGTGGGCGTGGCAACTATTTTGAGGGTAAATTTTCAAATGCAGTTTAGTCAATATTTTTGCTCGAAATTGAAAAAAATTTGCTTAATTTTTTATTTAGAAAACGCTTAGTTCCACATTTTGTTAATACAAGACTTTGGGCCACGCCCACATTTGGAGGCAGAATTGAAGAAAAACCTAATTTTCCAGAAAAACTTAATTTCGACTGGCCTTGAGCCTAATTTAGGAAAGCATGAAACAAAAAAAGTAGCGGGTTAGGTAAACGAGACTTAAGTCCAGATCTTTAATATAAAGTTCTTAGCCACGCCCCCTTTTAGGGGTCGATTTTTCAAAAATATCGAATTTGAAGCAAAAAATTGCATTTTTACGTACATTTAAGTGTAACTTGGAAATATCTGTGGAAATATCTTATAATCAATAGTTTGTAATTAGGGGTGGTGCACCACGCCCCTTTTCGAAGTTTGCATTACTTATAAAATGTCAGAAAATGCCATCAGCATTTTGCAATGTGGGATAGGATGGGGCATTCAACGGTCCGTTTTACGGACTGTAACTTCTGCGTACACACTGTAGCACTTACTCACTTCAACTTCATCTGAAAACTCGGATACTATCACGCCGAACAACCCGACGTTAAATGTATTCCAACCCAGTTTAATTTTTTCGTTGGTGGCAACCCTGCATTGGTGCAAAATCAATGCTGCTCTTATAAATGGGTTTTAGTCACGAAATGGAATTTTAACGTTTCAAATACATAGGCGAAACCAACGACAACCAACCCTAACTGTTGGAGGGCATATTCCTGTAAAAAGAAATCGATGTACGTACAGCGAAGGTTGGCAAATGCGGTATGGATTTATATGCAAAAATATACCACAATAGTCATAGATTTGACCTTGAAGCTATTTGATTTTTCGCTAAATTTCAAGTTTAATCCCCTAACCGTGACCGATATTTGCTCAATCGAACTGGCCATGAACATTTAATTTATGCAAATCGCTGAATTGAAGAAGGACATATGGTATTTGTACGAAATGCATTCGTTATTCTTCTATTACGACTGCATGCACTTGCACCCTCTGCCGAAGTTTCATAGGTTTTTCCCAAACAATGACGGTGACGACATGAAAAATTTACTTGACAGCTGTTGGGGGTTTCCCGTTCAAAGAGCTTTAGGGACGGCTTTTTCTGACTCAAATCCTTACTGTATCAAACAACGGCAAGATTGAAAGAAACTTAGTCCAGCTTATGGGAACTTGAGACAAACAATACAGTTGATCATTGCCATATCTATGAAGCATGCAGCGGAATACTTTCTGCGGCATCATCTAATTTCGTACTTGTTTTTGAGGTCCGTATTTTGCTGATAGTTTTTTGCTGTGGTTTTAAAGTCAACAACGAACCCTATCCACTGGTAGGTTGGGGACTTTCTGAATCAGCCAACCTGATTCAGGAAGCTACCAAAATATTGACAACCATACAAAATCAAATGAAGTCAAAGACCTACGCGGAAGGCTTCAGGCCCAAGAAATATAGCATGTATATAGAAAAACACTACAGACACCATAAACAAAACATAATCAGGATTTTTTAAGTTTGCAACACATTCGGGTGGTGGAATACAGAGTTAAATGAGAAGCACTCGGTCCTGGACTGTGGATTAGGATTAGGAATCTGAACGACTGGGGAAGACATTTGGAAAGCTGAAACTTAGAATCTTCGTTAGGGTCTAATCATAGCTATCATCGGATAGCATTATTGGAACAAATCAGTGGAACAATGTCTTCGGTTTTCTGGCAAGTCATTCATAGCAATCATTGAAAATTTCTGTCAGTGCCAACAAACAACTACAGGCGTTTGAGGTTGGAGTTGATCTGTAAAAGGAAAATTGACAGTTGAGAAAAGAAAGAGAATGAAATGCTTTTCTGTGAAACGATTTTGTCGCAAAAACACAAATCAAAATCAGCTGTTCCTTGAAATCGATTTCTGTCAGTGAAATAGTAAATGCGAGTTTACATAAAAGTCTGAACGCAATTTATGTATTTTTGTTACGGAAAAAATTCTGCAACTCATAAGCTTCATTTTGATACCAATAACAGCCAACATTGTTTTCTCAAATGTCTAAAAACATGAAAACAAATTTTTCAATGATGCAATCCGATGATAGCTATGATTAGACCCTTAAAGTCCAAACCTAAATTCAACCAAATATTAAAGCACTAAACTTTCAAAAAACACTTATACTTCAAACAATTATAAATTTACCTTGCTTACCTTCTTGATATAAGTTTCTTCCATATGTCCGTCTTAAAAAATCTGTAAAACAGCGTGCCGCAGTGTCAATGTGAATCAAAAAGCAAAAAGTACACAATTCTAAAAACTACTAATTGGCAAAACACGTTAAAGCCCGTTGCGTGCTGCCTAATTAGAGTGGATCAAAAAAGGTGCAATAAGGGGAGACTTAAAATACAGCGCTTAGCTTGGTTCCTACATAAAATATAATAAAAAAAAAAAATGATAAAATAAAAATAAATTGTATTTTGACGCAAAATAACCACAAGATCAGTGATTTAAGATGCATAACAATACAAAAAAGCTTGTGCCATATTATGACTGTAATTAAGCTGTTGGAAAAAAAAAAACAATAAAAAAAATTAACAAAAGTTTAATAAACCGAAGTAAAGGAAACTATCAGTAAAGATCACAAGCTGTTTCCGATCTCAAGTGGGGCAGCTAGAGAGGTTATACATATTTGTAAAAATAATACTGGAAGAAAAGTTCAAGCTTTTGTGGATTTAGATGCATTGGGATTAAGAAGATAATCGATCGAGAAGATCGAACAATGATGTTGCCCTTGATGTAAGCGGAACCAATATACAAAAGTCTCGGAAGTATTTATCTTAAGCATCTTATCGTACACTTGCAACTTTTTGATGCGTCAATAGTTTACTCACGATCTACGGCAGGAGCGCTCACAGGAGCAACCTTTCTAGTTCTTTCATGGTACCTATAGGTACGCACAAACAGATGAAATCCTTTATACGCTTTACTTTCTAAAATGTAGGCGACACGGAAGAAATGAAAGAGTTTTATATCGGGGCGCGCTCAAACATAGAGCTGCTCAAATTAGTACTGCTCTTAAAAACATACCAAATCACTAAAGACGGGAAAATGTTGAAAGCATTCATTCCAAAAGAAGAAAAAGGACCACCATAGCCAAAGCCCTGTCGGGTTTATCAGTTTGAGATAGTTTTAGTTGAAAAAAAAACAAAAAAAAAAATTAAAAGGCTTTAGGCAACTTAAGAGGGAAAGTGCCCTTTACTACCTCTAACGAAGACCGTGTACATGCTTACCTACATGTCGGTGCTGAGGCAGCTCTACATCGGCCGACAAAAATTATGCTCAATGGTCAATATAAATAGTTGACAAAACGTGAAGGCTTACGGCAAGTCATACGAAGAGAGCTGCAAACACATTTAGTCCAGCTTCGTCTTAAAGCCTGTTACGGGGTTTAGGGTAGGTTAGTTCGGTTGACTGTTCCCGCTCAGCAGGGACACCTGTTGACCAAAAAAAGACCATTGTGTTGCTGTGGCAAACCGGGATACCAAGACTGGGGAATTATTACTTCCTTTTTTAGGGAGAAAAGGGTGAGGTAACCAGTTTCGGGATAAGTCGAGGATCGGTGTAGATCGAGATTTACCCGAGCGAGGTAAAGCTATCCATTATGGGGGGGGGGGGGGGGGGGCGGAGGAAGATAGCGCCAAGTCAAAATGAGGGCTTAGGTGGAAATTCTACAAATCAACGATGGCATGAACTCAAAATTGGGACATGGAATATCTCATCGCTAACGAGGAAGGAACTTGAACTGGTTGATGAGGCCAAAAAGTATCAGCTCAACTAAGTGGAAGGGTTCTGGAACCAAAGACTTCGCTGATGGGTGAAAGCTTTTCTCGTCTGGCGTCCCAGACCACATGACTGCACAGCGGAAGCGGGTGTGGGGATACTCACAAGCCCCCGGCTCTACGAAAATATATTCAATATCATTCCGTTAGGGGAGTGAATCTAATCTAAAGCTTAATTTTGAACGATCGACCCTGGCTCCGGTCGTTAAGGTGTTATGCACCAAATTCAGAGACAGAGTATGAGTCCTTTTTGAACGAAATTGATGTTGCCCTGGATTGAGTGGCAGAAATGGACTTCTTTCTTTTGATGGGTGACTCTAATGCACATGTGGGAACGAACAGCAGTAATCAAATGCAGTATCAAAACAGGAACGGAGTTGTAGGACTTTTGCTGTGCGTATGATTTGTCCATCATGAACACCTTTTTCCCGCACAAAGACGTTCACAAATACACATGGTGCGGGCACAGTTCATATCAGGGGTCACTGATTGATTTTTTTGTTGTACCATCGTGTGTTTAAAGAATGATTTGTGATGTTCGAGTTTTCAGGGAAAACTTCGAGTGACAGTATTCCTTTGCCACATCAGCGAAAACGAAAATTGTTGACCCGCATACGGTGGGAAAGCTTGCAGGATGCTGACTCTGACTTCAGAGAGTGCTTTGCACATCACGTTTCGGAGAAATTGGAACAAATTCCAACTGATTTTTTGAATGTAGAGGAGAAATGACAGCTGTTTCTATCGGCAGTCATTACCTCTGCAAGAAAAGGATGTTTGTGGAGTGAAGCGGCTTGGGGTAGCGGCTGGTGGTGACAAAAGTACTGCGTGGTTAAAAACGCCTGGAGTTCTAAAAGCCATCAGAAAGAAGAAGAGAGCCTACATTGTGTGGGTCCAATGTAAAAACTCAACTTCTTGAGCCCGGTACAATGAGGCGCGAAGAACTTTCAATTTGGCAGTCAGGGCAGTCAACGAACAGGCATAGAAAAAGTTCTGCAAGAGGTTGAAGCACGATTACAGATCTGCAAAAAAAAACATTTTGATAGACCATTCGTTGGCTCAGAGGAAGGAAGTTGAACATCGTTCAAAGGGTTAAATCCAAGGACAGTACACTTCTTTCAATTGAGAGCGATGTCAGAACAGGTTGAGTGCTCTCTCCTCCATGTTGGGGATTGCCATCTTCAGTGCCGCCAACAGGACACAGGCGATCCTATTGCTAAACCGATTAGGGCGGAGAATAGTCCAACAATCGACTAAATGACTACTGCAGTGTTTTTCAAGCTGAGATTTATGCGGTGAAGAGAGCTGCACAGACAATTCAATCTATGGATCTTCCAGCAACGGAAATCACCATATGTGTTGATAGTCAAGCAGCACTTAAAGCCCTGGACTCAAACCTCGTATACTCTAAGTGTGTCAAGGACTGCCTCACGGCATTAAAGGATATAAGCTTCCACACAGTTCTACTCTGCTGGGTTCCTGAGCACGTTGGCGTGGCCGGAAATGAATTGGCGGACGAACTGGCAAGGAAAGGTTTTGATATGGACATAACGATGGCTGACCGACGGGTTTATCTCCCTTTCAACACAGCCAAAAGTCTTATAGATCAATACACGATCAAACTAGCCGGTGAACGTTGGCAACAGTCTAAAGATTGTATCATAACTCACAGCTTATGGCCAGTACTCGACCTAAAAAGAACAATGACCCTTCTATCTCTCAGTAGAAATTTCATAAGAACACTCGTTGGTGTAGTCACGGGACACTGCACCATTGGTGTCATGGCTACACGAATGGGAATCTTTGCCAACGACTTCTGCAGAAGCTGTAGGGATGAAGAATGAAATAGAGTCTATAGAACACTTTCTCTGCCACTGCCCAGCTCTCCAAGAACGACGACTAACCTTTTTAGGAGTCAGGTTCTTTGATAGCCTGGACGATCTGGCAGGAATGTAACATTCCTTGACCTAAAAAGATTTATTAAAAGATCAGGCTGGTTCAGTTAGTTGGACATATTTCCAACCATGTTTGTCTACCTCACAAGGGTAATCGCAATGGGCCAATCTGGCCACCGAGTGAACTTGCACTAGTTGCAAACAACCCTTTCCAACCTAACCTAAGCTATCTCACAGTAGTGGGTTTCTTAAGTGGGCAGCGCTTAAATTTGGCAGGTCTGTTGGAGTTGATGAAATCCGGCCAGAAAGGAGGTTTAGTGCAGGAGTTATAGTGCCCATTTTCAAAAGGGAACAGGAGAGATTTCTCCAACTATAAGGGCATATCCCTCTTAAGTCTTCCGGGAAAAGTATTCCCGAAAGTGATGGAAACGCGGTTCAGGGTTATCGAGACTGTAATCGAGCCTTTGTTACGGGAAGAACAGTGCGGCTTTTGGCCTGGTAGAAGTGTTGTAAGCAATAGGTTTAACCCACGTGGATTAAACCTCTTAAAAGAAGACATTTTGAGTCATAATTCCCAAAAGAACAAGGCAGATATAAACAAATTTGTAACATATTTTGTGACTATAGATGAGACTAGAATCCAAACAACAAAGCGACCCCCATTTCTGACCCCTAGGTATGTCTAAGCAAATTCACCAGGGAAGGCTATGGCTTTAGGGTATTGGAACGCACTAAAGTAATAGTGATGGGGCGATATTTGAAAAACGTTATCGCTATATCAGGCCAAATTTGAAGACGGCTGTGGGAGGCTCTTAAGGAAAATATACTCGGCTAACTACGAGCCAGAATGCTGAAAATACCCCTGCTCACAAGGTTGCTGTTGCAAAAGAAGGAATTTAAGAAACATGATTCGCGCAAGTTATCGCTCTTTTCACCGAACATAGCTCCATGTGCCTTCTACCTCTTTTCTTAGCTACAGAATTAGATGATGGCGAGGTGATGGCTGCTCTCGAGGGCTTTTGGTAGAGACAAGGCACAGAATAATTTTCTTAGGATATTATTTGGGTTTGCAAAAAGAATGGACTTAATTTAGTTACTCATTAATTACGAAATTATGTAGGAAAACGATTTTTTTTTTAAGTTAAATCACCTTGCTTCACATTCTTTTATTATTACTTTTTGAGGTTGAGCCCGGCCCCATAAATATTACAACTTGTAAGACTTTTGCAAAGGGGAACACTTTTTTTAAATTTAAAATTTTGAAACAAATTTTAAGCAGATATTTTCCCAAATTAAACAACCAAAAATGAACAAAATATTTTATTGATGAAACCAAAAGTGATGAGTAAGAAAGGAAATCAAAATATTCATGTATAGAAGAAAAAACTAAATATATCTGCAGAATCCAATTGCGCTTTTCATACAAACGGTCTCCCCTCTTTGACTTAACAATAAACAAACATAAGAAAACTTAAAACTAACATCGCTATTAATGCTTGGACGGAATTGTGAAACTTTGAAAATGCTCTTTGGCTTGTTGAAAAGAAAGTTTTTGTTTTTCAATACAGATAGTAATATACTTAAAGCTTTATTTAGATGAAAGTTTTTCGTTTCTCTTTCGTTCTTGGAACGTAGTAGAGAAGTTGTAGCAATATATGGACTCCCGTATCCTATATAATTGGAAAATTAAAAAATTATACAAAAGAACAAAAAGGAAAGAAACACAATAATTAGCAGAGTTCTATGTTAGTATAGAAAACATGCACAAAAAATGCATAAATTATGCAAGTAAATTATTTTAAGTATGTTTTTTTCTTATTTAATTTAATTTAATTTACTACAGCAAGGACAACACACACTAGACACTTTTCTTTTACTCAAAGATATGAACACAAATCAACACAGATATATTATTTTGTTTTTTAATAATAGAATTATATATTTACCTGCAATTTTTGAATTTAAAAAATATGGGTCTGGTTGCCATAGATTATCGAAAAATTCTGGAAGCAGGGTTACGTAGTCATCACCTTCCTCGAAAATATCATCGGATATGTCTAAGCGGGATTCCATCCATCGTTGATGTACAAACATATCTACTCTAGAAATGGAAATTAAATTCGTTAACTGCTTAAAGTTTTAAGATTTATATCCCTATAACTTACCTAAAGTCCATATCCTCTACATTGATTGAATTAATATCTACAACGAATATACTAAAATCTACTGTCACCGGTGAACCTTTTTGGGAAGGCGGTCGAATTTCTAAAAGAGAATAAAAAAGCTATTTTATGATTTTGCTTAGTTTTAAACTTTTTTTATGTATCTTATCTATTAAATAATTTTAGAATTTAGTTTTATAGGTGAAATTCATAGTATTAAATAAATGATAGTAAAAAAACCTCGTCCTGTACAATCAACGAAAACATTTCCATATCGGCGCAAAGACCAGAGTTTTTGACAAAAAAAAAACATTTTTCATCCAACTTTTTTCACCGCTAAGTAGCCCATCCGTCTGTCAAAAAATCCGCTTGTTACTTCTAAATGTTAAGTCGTAGCACAAATCACTGAATAAGTAGATATTCAACTCTTACCCTCCAACACCCATTTGTTTACGTTTTTCATAAAGCCTTTAAAGCTTTTTTAAAGCTTTAAATTTCCGTGTCGGTGAATACGTGTAAGAAGATACAACAACAATTTACCTTACGCAATCAGCTGATGTAAAAGCTGCGAAACGAAATTGCATGGAAATGTCGAATTCATGAAATTTACTCACATTTGTAAACAAATGTCGGAGAGTGGGTAAATTCATCAATTTCAGCTTGTGAGCAAAGCTTTTACATATCCGAAGTTAAATATCTAGTTATTCAAAAATGTATGGTCGTAACGGGTGATTTTTTAAGAGGTTGAGAACTTTTAAAAAAAAAAAACACAAAAAATTCGAAAAAATTAATGAAATATTTATTTGAATCGATAGTTTGAACCTTGCAATTTAATGTTTAAAGATAATTTCATGCAAATGTTGACCGCAGCTGCGTCTCAGGTGGCCCATCCACTGAGTCCAATTTTGGCACACTCTTTCACACATATCGGCCGGTATCTCACGAATGAATGCATGGATGTTGGCTTCCAGTGCGTCAATCGAAGCGGGCTTGTCCCTATAGACATTAGCCTTGGCATACCCCCACAAAAAATAATCTAATGGTGTCAAATCGCACGATCTAGGCGGCCAATTGACCGGCCCGAAACAATCTTCCGAATAGACTGCTCAGAAGGTCGAGAATGCCGACCATAAAATGGAAGCAGCGCGCGATGAACATTTCGAACCGAGCACGAATTTTGATAGTAAAATTCAATAATTTGCAAGCGTTGTTCATTTGTAAGACGATCCATGGTTAAATTGCAAACCAAACTGAAGCTGTTTGACAGTGACACAAGGTGCTAAACACACGTCAGCTGTCAAAACCAGTGTTGCCAAAACCAAACCAGCTAAAAAATCACCCTTTAGAAAGAAGAAAAAAGCTGTGGAAAGCTTTAAAGCTTACCCACATAACGGTTTATTTGCAGTTTGAAGTTTCATGTCAAAATTGTTGAATTTGTTTTTGGTACCTATTTCCAAAAGTTTTTTTTTAGTCAATTATTTTTAAAGAGTGGTCTCTTCTCTAAAAATTTGCATGTTTCGCTCCTGAGATTATAGCTCAGCTCGTCAGAAGGCGACTATGATCTCATCCTCAAAACTTATGCTTCACATTTGATTTTTGCAATAAAATAAATAAGGGGATCGATCAACATCGATCAATATCGATCAAGGCATGTCAGGCCATCATGGTCGCCTTCAGACGAGCTCTGTTATGATCTCCGGAGTTTGATATGACTTAAGAATATGAATTTCTTGAATGAATATGAATCAATCATTAAATGAAAAGTTGAAACTTTAATGAGTACCGGCAAGCACATGCACCTAAATAAAAAGCGAAGCATACAAAAGGGGCTCTGTACAGACGGACTTGATTAGATCTGCTCGCTAGCCCTATAAAAAGATGAGAGAGGAACACCAGCTTCTCCGAAGGAAAAAGAGAGAGCACGAAAAGCGCGCGGTTGAAGAGGTGGAGTGATGTTACAAGAGGAATGAGGTTCGAAAGTTTTACCAGAGGATCAAAAGGTAAACTGAAGCCTGTAAGGACCATCAATGGAACATCGTAGTGAAATCGCAGTCGGTGGTGAAAATCTGGAAAAACCATTCCTGCGGACTGTTTAACGTAGAAGACGAACCAAATACCGCTATAAGACAGAACAAACCATTTAACCCGGGCGAACACGAAAATCTCCGGCATAGCAAATTACGAACGATACCGTCCACCCGACCTGGACAAAAAGAAAGTAGTTGCGTCTAAGTTTAAGTGCAATAAAGAAGCTGGAGCAGACGGCCTAGCTGCCGAACTTTTTAAATTCGCTGGTGATGAGCTTGTTAGGAGCTTGCACCAGCTCATCTGCAAGATGAGACGAGGAATCCTTAAGAATGGAGACACTCCAAACTATGCCAACTACAGAGGCGAATCAGTCTTCCTAACATCGCATACAAGATACTTTCTGCTCTATTGCGTGAACGCCTGAAGCCGTTCGTCCACAATCTGACGGGCACCTATAAGTGTGCCTTTAGGCCAGAAAAGTCGGCCGGCAGATATGGGAGAAAACTCAGGAATTCCAAATCAATACTCACCACTCTTTCATCGATTTCAAGCCCGACGAGCTATATAGCACAATGTCTAGTTTTGGCATCCCTACAAAACTCGTCAATCTGTGCAGCATGACGAGGAAGTCTCACGCTGTTCCGTTAAGGTCGGTAAAGATCTCAGCGATCCCTTCGATGTCAAGAAAGGATTTACACAAGGTGACGCGCTTTCATGTGACTTCTTTAACATCATACTTGAAAGAATTGTGCAGAACTCCCGTGCCAACACCAGAGGCTTTTAAAACCAGAATCTTTTAAAAGTCCATTCAATTACTCCCATACGCAGAAGAAATTGACATTATTGGAAGAACAAAGCGTGAAGCCTTCGTGAGTATTGCGATGGAAGCGGGGAATTTGGGTTTAGCAGTCAACGAGGTCAAAGCCAAGTATACGCTGTAATCAAGAAGAGACACCCAACACCGACATCTTGTATAACATTGAGGTAGTAAGGGACTTTGTCTTTCTACTGGCGGTGTATCCCAAAAGCGGACCATTAGAAGGGAGGATTATGAACCATCACCTCAGATTATAACCTCGCGCCTTAATGAAAGAAGAAGGGACTTTGTCTACCTTGGTTCCGCTATCAATTCAGACAATGACAACAGCACTGAAATCAAACGAATCTTGCCAATCGCTGTTTCTTTGGGCTAAGAAGTCGATTGAGAAGCAAAGCCCTCTCGCGAGCAACTGTAAAACCCTCATCATCGTAGTCCTGGTTTACGGTGCAAAAGCATGGACCCTGTCAAAGGCGGATGAAAATATTTTAGACTGCTTAAAGAGGAAAATTCTTAGGATGATTTACGGTCCCGCCTGCATATAGCAACGAACTGTACGGGCTCTACAGCCACATTGACCTAGCCAGAAGAGTCAAGAGTTTCCCGGCCTGGGAAATCTTCGAATCCATCCATCAGGTACGGCGCAGTAACGAAACTCAGGTGGCGCACGCAAGTAGAAGGGGATCTCAGCCAACCTCGCGTGCAAAACTGGGGATGGCTAGCTGGAGACAGAGCTGGCTGGTGATGCTTGTTGGCTAAGGCTCAGGTCCACCCTGGACTGTAGCGCGACCTTAAGTTAGTTAGTTACAGGCTCTCCGATAAAAGTGGTTTATTATTATATATGAGTTTTTATATGAAATTTTATATGAAATTTAAGTTTTTATATGAAATTTAAGTTTTCAGTGAAAATCTTATTTCCATGTTTTTAGGCGATTGAGCAAGGAATGTAAACTTTTATTGGTATCAAAATAAAGCTTATGAGTTACAGATTTGTTTACCTTAAGAAAAAATGAAAAACATTTTAAGATTTTTCTTTAAATTTACTTTTAGTATTTCACTGATCATTAGAATAATCCGTTAAATTCCAATGATCAGTGAAATATTTATTAAAATTCGATTCAAAGAAAAGAAAGAAAAATTAAATTTCGATATAAAGAAAATCCTTAATATATTTTTTATATTTTCTTTAGGCAAAAAAAATTTTGACCTAAAAGCTTTATTTTGATACCAACAAAAGCCAACATTCCTTGCCCAATAGCCTAATAACGTGAAAATAAAAATTTCACTGACAGAAACCAATCAGGGAAGATATGTGCGTATGTTAAAGCTTCGGCCCGCAGTATACCCTGTTCCTATTTCTATTCTCCTTTCAATTCCTTATTCTCCTATCCATTCCTTTTCTTCTCCATTCTCCTATCCATTCCTTATTCTCCTATCCATTCTTTAAAAGCTAACCGAACATATCATTGCTTTTATTGGGGAGCGGCCCCAATACAAAATTATATTTAATATTGAAAAGAGAAAAATTACAACAATTTAAAATTCTACGAACATTATAATAATGGATGACTCTATGATCATTTCAAACGGTGCCAGGCGAACATCGTCTGGAGCCTTTATATTTTAATAATGCTAACATTAAGTGACAACTCTTCCTACGGTTTTCGATAAGAGTGAAGAGAGAATTTTAAGTGTTTGCAAAACCAATAAAATTTTCACTTTTCAATACTTAAATCATTTAAGTTGTTTTACTAAAATGCAAGTCCTGGAAAATGCTTAGAACTTATGAGTTGTTTCTGTTTATTCGATTTGATTGTACAAAAGCACAAACCACTTGAGTATAGCAAGCCCAAATATGTAAAGTTTGAAAACAAAAACCCGTTTGCCATTTTTATACCCTATTCCACAGGAATGGAGTGCTTGCCATAAAATTAATGAAAGAATATTGTTTAAGAATTTTAAATCCGAAAATCAGGCAAATAGTCAAGATCTCCTCTTTATTTACTACACTTCAATGGCAGCGTTTTAAAACTCGTAAGTGAGTTTTAAAATGCAGTTAAGCTCTATGCGCAAGGTTCTCGATTAATGATAATAATTTCTATTTAGTATTTTATCCAGTATCTGGCATAAATAAATATACTCCTTCATAGTCGTATAAACTATAGATTCTATCGACCCTTTCGGCATTTAACCCCAAAAGTATGGTAATAAACCTCTTATTGCTTTTAATGAGTTCTGTTATTATAATTCCGACCATACCTACTATTTAGCCGTCAAAAAAGACCAGCGAGTGAATTCAATCAAAACATTTTATTACAATTTACCAATAATAGAACGATGATATAATAATTAATGAGTTTCGTTATGTACATCTACAAAAAGTCGCTTTACACTTGACGGTTACACCACACTACAGCGGTATCGGATTTATAAAAAGCTTCGCACGACAAGGATGCCACCGCATCCTTCCTACGACTAGAAAAAAAGTAAATCTATAATGTATAGGTAACCTAATTCCCATAATTGTTTATAAATGACTCATAAAAATGAAAAAAAAAAATAATAAATAAAGTTGATTCAAATATTAGAATAAGCGCTAATCACACGAGGGAAGCCCCTTGTGACACACGGCGCGAAATAAAAACAAAAGTCCTTGAACTTGAACAAAACATCGTTTATTGATTGCGGTTGCGCGGGTTATGACTGTAATTTCACTGTGTGAACCACTACCTGACCAAAACGTCTAAAAGGACAACACCCAGCAGTGTTCTGATTTTATGAGGTGCTGGTCGTCATTTAAAGGTAGCGATTGTCAGATTGTTGAAGAAAGAGAGAAATGTTGTGGCCAGTTGAGACTTACTTGGTAAGGGACTAATCATAGCTATCATTTGAATTCATCATTGGAACAATTTAGTAGAATGATGATTTCCTTTTTTCTGTAAAGTCAGTTTAATCGTTCATTGAAAGTTGCTGTCAGTGAGCCTTCTATAAGCGTTGATCAAAGGAAGGAAAGCTGTTGGGTTGGAATAGAAAGAAAGTGGAATTCTTTTCGGTGAAAAAGATTTTGTTTCAAAAACAGAAACAAAAATCAGCTGCTTATTGGAATCGTATCTTATCAGTAAAATAATAAAAGTTAATTTAAAGAAAAGGTTTGTTATATTTCTGGCTATTTCTGGTAAAAGAATTATTCAGTAAACTTATTTTTTACCAATAAAAACTTATTTTCGATTGCTAAACCGTCTAAAATCATGGAAATAAAATATTCAATCCAATGACAGCTATAATTAAGCCCTAAGCTTTGGGGTGCAGCTTATAAAAGATTTTCGATTATGATATAAGCAGGGAGACCTAGAGAAAATTTATTTGTTTTATACTAAATTTTGTAACAGAAACATTGTGACACATGAGACATTAATTGTGTCAGGCCTTGATAAGGTAACGTTCTACCAAAGAAGGGTCTATCAATCAACCCTAAGGGAAGCTTTAGCCTAGCCGTTTTCACCCTCTGATGGGGACCAGGTGGTACGAGCTCTGGCAAAAACAAAGGAGGAAATCAGTTAATACAAGACTCGGCGAAAGCCTAAGTTAAGGAATTTGGACGTTTTTTAATCAAGCAATACTTGAAGCTTGGCACAAGTACCTTGATTAATAGCTTGAGATTGAAAGAAACATCACACGAAGACTAGATATCAGATCACTAGATTTTGTTAAATTCTGGAATGGGCTAGCAGTTTTGCAAGCATAAGAAATATCCCATTCAAATTTTCGACCCGTCCTAGTTTAACAAAAGAGCTAAATAAACTACGGAAATCGGGGGCATTTAAAAAGAAGCTCTAAAGTGGACTGCATTTTCTTATTTTTATAACTCTTAGGCCGCTCTACAAAATAAAATACTGATGTGCTTCCCAGGAACTTACGTGAATATTGCTTCCATACAAATCAGAATCCCAACGAAATCTCTAATTCCATACCTCTTATTGGAAAAAATCCCAATTTTTTTTTAATCCCTTTTTCTGAAATCTCTTAGGCCAAAATTCGCTGAAACAAAATCCCCTCTACCGATATCTCCCATGTACCCAATTGCCTAAAAATCCCTCGCGGAAATTCTATTCAAATGATCCATGATTTACGAGGAGTAACTATTTGATGCATAGATATTATTTTAGGTATTCACCTAAAATGTGAAGGGGAGAGCGGAGTTAGTAGACTCAAGAAAATTATTTCTCTTTTTCTTTTTTTAACTTTGATATAGGTACGACAAAAAATAAAGCTTACATCGAAATGTCTTTTGTCCTACATAATTGTGGTCGTTTGACTAACAAAAAAGTCTTTAAAACAATTTTTTCTTACTTTTGCAGTTACTGAAAGACCACTGAAACAGCAGCACCTACTGGTACGAAAGGTCTTTAAACTTCTGATCCAAATTTCTTCATAACTTAGCCAATAACTATCTGATTCAGGGTTGGTTTGTATGTTTGTGCATAGTTGCTGAATAGTTCAGCACTGGGACTACGTTTTTTAATTTCCACCCAAAAGGAGTTAGTCAACTAGCCCTACCTGACCATTTGGCGATCAGCTACATTTTTATCAAGGAAAAACAAAAAAAAAAATATAAGCAAATGGGAAAGTGCAACAGTGCGTATGCAAAAGCTTTAGTCCATTTACGACGGATATATAACTGTTTAATGTTTTATACTAGGTGCTTGCATACATTTCAGCCTAAAACTCCGTCTCAGGAAGTGACATGCATTTTATGCCAGAATGAAACCAGAATTTGAAAATTCTGGCATAGCATGAAAAACTTGAAATGGAAAATCTGACATGACATACAAAACTGATATGAAAGAGCTGACACGGCAAAAATCTGACACGAAAAATCCGACACAAAAAATTTAACAATAAAATCTGACTTAGAAAATCTCACACGAAAAATCTGACATGACATAGAAATTGTGACATGAAAAATGTGGCCGCAAAATTTGACATGTAAAATCTGACATGACATAAAAAAATTTGGCATGAAAAATCTGACACGAAAAATATGACATGAAAATCTGACATGACATGGAAAAGCTTACACAAAAAATCTGACATGACCTTAAAGATCTGATAAAAAACTCTAATATGAAACATCTGACATAAAATGTCTGACAAGAAATATAAAACATGAAAAATGGGACAATATGTAAAGCCTAATGTGGGTTAAGTACACGTAATAATACCATTTTATTTGCAAGAAGTCTTGTAAATGTAAATGTAAAGACTTTATCATATTTATACCACATCCCATAGGATAGGAGGTATATTAAGTTTGATTCATAGTTTGTAACAAAGAGAAATAATCACCGTAGACCCCCAAGAGCTTAAGGGCATATGATCGAGAGTCCGTGTGTCGGTAGTTTTTAGGCCTTAAATTTTGAGCTAGGAACTTGAAACTTAATATCTGTTCTTTCTAGGTCCCGAAGCAGTACAAGTGTACGACCACTGACACGTCCTATTTAATTATAAGCATGAAAAGTCAAAGTTGTCGTAGGAGGCTGAATTTGGTATGCGTTATTCTCGCTTTAGCGTATTGTGATTGGCATTTCAAAAAAAGCCAAAACCGCCTTTATGTGGGCGTGGTCATATTTAATTTGCATTTTAGTAAACGGTTTTATTCGATATATTTTCTTTTCTTTCTTTACAAGGCTATTCTGACCCTGCAAGGTCGGGTCTAAGAATAGCCTTGAGGTAAGGTATGCCTGTCGTAAGAGCCGACTGAAATCCAATAGAGGAAGTAATCTTCAGGCGTAAGTGATGCTGCCCAGGAGTATAAACTCCTTGTGGGGCCACCCTTGGCAGTAAAGTTATAACTGAAAAAGATGAACCCGAAGGTTTAAATAAAATCCAGCAGCGTCTGTTACATAGTGTGCGGCTTGTTGGTCAGCGTCTGATCCCAGAGGGACGGCTGAACTTCAAATAACAGAAATCCAGGAGCGTCTGTTTTGGAACGAGCAGCTTCCTGGTCGGCGTCTGCTGTCCGGGTTAGGATCGGCCAAATTTAATCCTGCCATCGTCACCTGAAAAAAAAAGACTTGTTCTTTTTCACGGTCCCCACCTCCGCGAGGGTTTGACAAGCCCTCCGAGAGTATCATTTGTCTTGAAAAACTTCTCAAAGTGCCGTTCGGATTCGGCAAAAAATTGTAGGTCCCCTTGTATGTGAAGAAATTAACACACCAGCATACGTTGTTGAGAAATTGGCCCTGGTTCACCTCGAGCTGTTGCGCCACTCTATTTATTTTTAAATTTAAACCTGGCAGCTAGGTATAAAATGCATCATAATAGGCATCTCCTCAACTAAGCGAAAGGGTTCTGGAACCAAAGACCTCGATGATAGGTGGAAGCTCTTCTGGTCTGGCGTCCCAAATCACATGACTGCACAGGCGGGTGTGGGGATACTCACAAGCCCCCGGTTGTCAGAAAATGTATTCGATGTCATTCCGTTAGGGGAGAATAGACCCACAGTAGATGAAGTCACTGAAGCGATTAAATCGCTAAAAGTTGGCAAGTCTGCTGGAGTTGATAAAATCCGGCCAGAAATGCTCAAGGCAATGGGTGAAGACGGTGTTTAATGGCTAACACGTGTCATTAAGGTGGCCTGGGATAGCGGGAAGGCACCTAGCGATTGGCAAACGGGAGTTATAGTGCCCGTTTTCAAAAAAGGGAACAGGAGAGATTGCTCCTACTATAGGGGCATATCTCTCTTGAGTTTTCCGGGAAAAGTATACGCGCGCTGAGTGGGCCTCTTCTGAGAGCCATTCAGCCTTTGTATGGAAACTGCAGAAGCTGTGTGCGGATAAATGGCGTCGAATCCCGTCCTTTTGATGTGCGCGTTGGACTTCACCAGGGCTGTGTTCTGTCGCCGCTCCTTTTGATAGCATATATGGGCTGGATAGTTAAGCGCAGTCTTGGCAAGCAATGTTGCAAATTGGCTGGCATCAGGATAAGCCATCTGCTTTTCGCAGATGATTTGGCCATCCTTGCATCATCCAAAGAGGAACTTCAACGAGCACTGGATAGGTTTGCAGCCATCTGTGGTGATGCTGGGTTGAAAGTAAACGTGAACAAATCTGAAGTGATGGTTGTTTCCCGACCTCCTGTGCAATGTACCCTGCACATAAATGGAGTTCCATCAAAACATGTGGAGAAGCTTAAGTATCTTGGGGTCTTTTGCACGAAAGAAGGGAGGAGTGATACTGAGTTGTCCTGTAGAATTGGCCAAGCTGAGCTTGGAGTGAAAGCAAGGATCTCAGTTTTTAATTCAGTGCTCGTTCCGACCCTCATCTATGGTCATGAAATTTGGGTAATGACCGAAAAAATTAGATCGCGGGTACAAGCTGCCGAAATGAGATTCCTGAGATGCGTTGCTTGTGTAACTCTAAGGGACAGACTAAGAAACGTCAGTATTCGTAGGAATCTTAATGTTGAGCAGCTACTTCTCTGAGTGGAGCGATCGATTCTTCGATGGTTTGGACACGTTGTTCGCATGTCCCCTGACAGACTTCCTAGACAGGTCATGCTAGCCGAGATACGAGCGCGTCGCCCCTCTGGTAGGTCAAGAAACAGGTGGTGGGATCAGGTAAAGAACCTCTCTGAGTCCCGCCTGGGGATTGCGCCGGAGTCTCTTGAGTTGGTGGCGGAGGATCGAGAAAGATGGAAGGACCATTTACCCACCCTCGCTCCGCGACCCTTAAAAAGGATAAGCGGCATTTCGAAAATGATGATGATGATGATATTTTCTTTAAATCCAAAAAACTTGCACTTTAAAATGCTGAAATATTTGTGAAAACTATCAACTGAAATAAATAAATCTATGCCATGCCCACTTTTGGGGGCGCTTTTTAGTATTAACCAAATTTTTAATATGAAAATGCAACCAACACGTGTATACCACTTCTGACAAAAAATATTTACAAAAAACTATGTTATTGAAAAGGGGTGGATGCTACGCCCCTTTTTTAAGAGAAAAGATTCTTAGCTGAGAAATTCTAAATACAATTGAAGTTAATAGAAACTGAAATTTAACAATGAGCTTGACAGTGATCAATTGGAATGGGGTATTCAACGATTCGCCTAAGCGGATTGTAATCCTCCCACTAGTTAGATTTGATGTTATTGATTAAATAACTTCCTTAAGAAAGGATGATATTGTCCTTAGGGATTTTGGGAAAATAGATTTCAGTACAAGGGATTTTGGAAAAAGGATTTTGGAAAAGGAGATTTCACCACTAACCCATACAAATCCTCTGGTCTTTAAAATAAAATAAAAAAAAATAATTCTGCTCTGGGTCCAAGGATTTTATAAGTATACATAGGTTCAAATTGAAGTTTTTATCTCAGGCTTTGTACTGAATACAAACATTTTTAGGTCAAGTGGATTATACTGTACAAAATAATTGATTTTGCAGGGCTAAAAATGATTCAGAGGGTATTAAGAGACTGAATAACGAACGCTGGTAGTACCAGTACCACGCAGCTTTACCTGGAACTATGCTGAAACTTCTCCTCAGCCGACGATATCTTCAAAAAGCTACCGCTAGGCTTCGGCAGCACTAAGAAGCTTCTCTTTGCATTAGCTTCAGTCGGTTAGAAGACGGACCGTGTTGTTCGGTTAAGTCCAGATTTGTTGGCATTATTTCGTTCGTAGGCAGCTATTTAATTTGAAATGGGATTTCCCAGGAGTTTACGGTAGACATCTAGAGATCTATACAGATACAGACGGATACAATTTAGAGTCTGTAACAGGTGCGGAATTTTACTTCCGTGGATTCATTTCTAATATCACTATATACTTGGTTGCCAGACTACTGTAGTGTATTTTTAGCAGTTTTCAGAGCACTTCAAAAAGTCGTAGCCTTGCTTCGTAGGTACCAACAAGCCTGGTGTGCAGCGCTGAGGTTTTCCAAAAAATTATTTAAAACAAATAGCATAATTATATGATATCCAAGTTTGTAGATCAATCAGCGGAGTTTTACCCTGAACATGGTTTTGCGCTACAAAAATATGCAAGACGATTGCAAAACAGATGAGCTATTCGAGTAGAATTCAGACCTACACGTTTTTTTAACAGATTATAGCGATGCCTAAAACATATCTGCAAATTCTCAAATATGCATCCAAGTCCTTAGAATGAAAAGCAGCATGTGCGGTAATAAGATATTTCCCTTCTTAACATATACAGCCTTGAGTTTAAGAAATCCAACGATTTAATGCATTAACCGCGGTGTATTCAGAGCATCCGGCTGGGATTCAATTCAACATCTATGGTTAAATCCTTTACAAAAAATCACGTTTGGGAAGTAGTATTTTTTTTTTTCTCTCTAAACGAAACATGAACCTTCCTTCAGCCTAAGTTTGACAGCTACCCAACCTAGCCTAGCTAGAAACTATTATTAAAATTTTTCTTTTCATTACAGAAAGTAAAAAAATTCCATTATATTAAACACTGCTGCAAACTTCAGGGTTATCCTACCCTCTTGATGTAGATTTCCAAAAAAAAGGTAAACATCTTGCAAGGATTCACTTTCGATTTTTTACCTTTATTCACCTGTTTCTCTACATACTCTGTAGTTTACTTCAGCGCTGACGTCAAAGAACAAACAGTACGACTCCACCAAGACCTTGGAGTACAATGCAATACACTGAAACCTAAACAAAAAAAAAAAATACAAATTTCTTTATTTATATGTATTAACAGAACACGCAACATTCGGCCTATTAAAGAGTTAATGTCCTTTATGCCGAGCCAGGAAAAAAAGGCACCAAAGAGCCTCCCAAAACCTATCATGTACAATGCTATGACTGGTACACATCAACTGAGTGAGTGAAGTTTTTCGAATTCGTTTTGCTCCTTTCAAATCATGTCCTAGAGAATGAAAACTGTCTATACAGGTAGTACGCCATTTATATATACAAGTGTAATGATTGTTGTCCTACAATCAGCATTACACTATTTTACCTTTGCTTTTATTTTAAGGAATTGCAGTCGTTCATTTGTAAAATAAAGTTAAACAAATGCCCGTCTAGCGCAAAGGAGTTTTTAACCTAGCAAAAGCCGTCATGGGAAAAAAGTGGATTCTATTTTTGTACTGCATGTCGACAGGAAAATGCAAATGTAATGTGCATATTTAAGTGTATGGGAAGGTATTCATATAAAATATATTATATTTTTGCATTTTTTTTTAGTGCGACTTACCCTTGACATAGTTGTGAGGAAGTACCACTCGTGGTTTTGCTGTATAATTCATATGGGCATCCGTGGTCCTAATTAGCCTAGAAAAAAAGAGAACAAAGAATGAAATCGAATTCAAGTGCAATACAGGGCGTATACGTAACATTTGTTGCATGTTTATAGACAAATTATTTTACGTTTAACTTATTAAGATTTTCACAATTATTTATCATGTGTGTACCTTTTAACATGTGGAACATAGACAATTTGTTTAAAGGAATAATTGGCTTCTTCTAACGAAAAATATTGTGCGAAATTGTCAAACTTCCGGAAGCCATAACTCAAATAACTAAAGAAGAGGCTAAAAATTGAAAGGAAAGGTGCAGTCTTATCTCAAACCTAAGCGGCGCTCTAGACACGAAGGATGGCGTATGAAGAGCCAAAGAGACGACCAGAACCTTCATTTTCTAGGAGTCCTTCCAAAAAAAGAAAGAAGACCTGTTATATCCATACATATATATTGTCCGTCCGTCCGCCCAATCGTGTTGTAACTTCTGAACGGTTACTCGGAAAATGATAAAATTTTATGTGCTTTGTAACATTAATTTTTTTCATACACACATAACGGTTTAATTACAGTTTGAAGTTTGATGGGAAAATAGATTAAACGTTTTTCAATACTTATTTTCAGATCTTTAGAAAAACGAAACCAACATAGGTCTAGTAAACTTACTTTTATGTAAAAATGTAGTTTTCGCAAATGCTGAAAAGTTTTTGAGAACTGAAGAGTTGATGATAGATTCCGTTTTTCAAAGTGTTGAGGCCATAACTTTTGTACCACTTAGGCCTGGTTTTTCAGTGGTTCAGCTGTTTATCCCGAAACAAAATGAATCTGGAGTTAACCCAGCGAGCAGTTTTTAAGTGTACAGTTAACCTCTTTAGCAATGTTGTCAAAATCTTAGACTCTCCCAATTGAAATTTCGACTCTCGATATTATTGACTCTTCACATAGAAAAACACAGGAAAAGAAGTTCGGTGTTGAGGCCATAACTTTTGTACCACTTAGGCCTGGTTTTTCAGTGGTTCAGCTGTTTATCCCGAAACAAAATGAATCTGGAGTTAACCCAGCGAGCAGTTTTTAAGTGTAGAGTTAACCTCTTTAGCAATGTTGTCAAAATCTTAGACTCTCCCAATTGAAATTTCGACTCTCGATATTATTGACTCTTCACACAGAAAAACACATGAAGAGAAGTTCGAGTTGTTTTCAGATGTAATTTTTCATAGAAACACGTAAATAAACTGCCATTCTGATTCTACACAGAAAAAGCAATCAAAGATATTCATACCGTTCTCCACAGAGTTTATCCTGGGTTAACTCACCGAATTTGACAAGTTGAGTCAAAATTAACCTCGTATCTAGATCCACTGGAAAACTCATTTCAGGGATTAATTTCAATTTAACTCCGAAACTCGGATGACTTCGGCCCGGAAAAACAGGCCCTTAGAGCCAATTTTTCAGTGCGGGTGTGAAAAGTGACCTTTGAAAACAACTCAATCTTCTTCGCCTGTTTCTTTTTCATGTGAAGTGATAGTTGGGAGAGGCAATAGTTTTGACAGTCAACAGAGTTTCACAGCTTTATTGACAGACTTAACTTTGCTCAGAGTTAAACTGCTAGCTGGGTTTGTTGAAAACATTCTATATTATATCAAGTATCAATACACTTGTTAAGTTTATCACTTTACGTATTATAACTATTGTTTGTAATTTTATATCAAGCCATGATGAAAATATCAGTTTATTATTTTCATTCCTCATTTTAACGTTCACCAATAAAGATCTTTTATAATTACTTCTTTAAATTAAAGGCTTTTTTTATAAAGGAATTTCAATAGGTTATGGGCCCAGACACCAAACCGATTCGTAAATATTAAAAGAAAAGCAGATTAAAGAAAATTATAAAAGAAATGGCTGATACAAAATTCTCAATTGCGAAGCTTAATAATTCCAATTATCTTATATGGAAATATAAAATGGAAATGCTTCTAATGAGAGAAAGCTCATGGGGAATCATGAAGTGAGAAAAACCAGCCGACGATTCAGGAGCTTGGACAACGAAGGACAATACAGCAAGAGCAACAATATGTCTATCATTGGAAGACGTTCAATTGCATCATGTCAGAGGATGTTCTACAGCAAAAGAAGTTTGGACAGTTTCACAAAACTATCACGAGCGAAGCACGCTGAGCAGTAAGGTGAGCATAATGCGGGACATTTGTAGTCTTCGTTTGGAAGAATATGCAAATGTTGAGAACCATATAGGGACCATGCGGGACTTGTTCACTAGACTGCAAGGAACAGGGGAGAAGTCTTTCACCGAAAACTGGAACGTCGCAATGCTTCTGAGCAGTCTACCTCGCATTTTCAATACGTTGATAACTGCTTTGGAATCAAGACCAGAACCGGATTTAACAATAAGTTTTGTGGAGTCAAAACTAATTGAAGAATATAGGCGCCGTCACCCAACAGAGCAAAAGGAATCCCAAAAGGCAATGTTATCAACGAAGAAGCCAAGTAAATTCAAGAAAACCAATTCGGAAGCAGAGTGCTACTTCTGTCATACCAAAGGACATCTTAAACGAGAATGCTTGCGATACATCGAATGGAAGAAAAAGCAACAAAAACAAAAGGTCTATGTAGCAGCAGAAAACCATGTGAGTGGCGATTTTTGTTTGGTTATCTTTGATTCAGATAAATCTTATGGTAAATGGATTGTTGATTCCGGAGCTTCTTGCCACATTTGCAAAGATAAAGAACTATTTTGCGAATTTGATTCATCGATAAAAAGTACAGTGATTCTTGCAAATGGATCACAAGTTGAGTCCCAGTGACAAGGAGAAATACGACTTAACCTTTTAAATAAATTTCATAAGGAAACGAGTGTTAGGTTTCAAGAAGTTTTGTATATTCCTTCGGTAGAGATCAACTTACTTTCAGTTAAGAAACTAACTTCGAAGGGTTGTGAAGTATCTTTCAAAGGTGACACATGCTATATTGACAAAAATGGGCAGTCTATAGCTGTGGCCAAAGATAAAGAAAATTTATACTATCTTTCTTCAATTGAAAAAGTTGTAACGAATGCGGAATGTAAGGGCAAGTGTATATTCTATTGAAGCGATTTTGCAAATGAAATCGAAAGGTCTTGCTACAGGCATGAATATAAAAAGCTGCGAAAAGCTGAGAAAAATCTTGTTCTGTATGTCCAATTGGAAAATCTGCTCGCGCTCTATTTCCAAAGAAGAAAGGAATAAGTTCAAGGGAAGTACTTGACATTATCCATACGGATTTGTGTGGTCCAATAGATGTGACAACTCCTTCTGGCAAGAGGTATGTGCTTACTTTCATAGATGATTTCAGCAGATATTGCCATATATACTTGCTTAAGCATAAATCTGAAGCAGTTAGTAAGCTAAAGGAGTTCATTGCTATGGTTCAAAATGCGAAGAATAAGTATACAAAGGTACTAGGATCGGATAGGGGCGACGAATACATAGGGCAAGACGTAATTGACTACTTAAAGCAAAATGGTATTTTGGTTCAATATACGGCAGCATACACACCTCAACAAAATGGTGTGGCAGAGCGCAAGAATCGATCACTTGTTGAAATGGCAAAATGCATGCTTATTGATGCAAATCTTCCGAAGTTGATATGGGGTGAAGCAATTTCAACGGCGAATTACTTGCAAAACCGGCTTATTACTAGGTCTACAGGAAAAACACCATATGAAAGATGGTTTGGTAAAGTGCCTGACTTAACGCATCTTAGGTTTTTTGGAGAAGAAGGTTTTGTGCATGTCCCGAAGGTAAAACGAAAAAAATTTGATGACAAGTCAGTCAAGATGGTATTTGTGGGCTATGACTCGAACTCAAAAGCCTATCGTTTGCTTCAAAAGGACTACCGTATCCAGATATCAAGGGACGTAATCTTTCTCAAACAAGTACCCTATGACATTGCTCGGAAAGAACATTCAGGTGAAACCCAGACATCCAGGAAACCGGAGGAAAGCTTGATTGAAGTTTTATTTCCTTCAACGAACGCGTCGAAAGATGGCAAAGCAGATGCACATAGTCAGGAATTAAATTCATCTTTTGGCACATTTCACGATTTTAGTAGTGGTGAATATTCTGATGAAGACTATTCAAACAACAACCTATGGCAAACAACAACCAGTACCAAGAAAATCGGAAAAAAAAACAAAAGGTATACCACCAGTCAGATACGTTAACCAAATTCAAGAAGCAGACCCGGAAACGTATGAAGAAGCTATTTGTAGTACAGATCGTAACTCGTGGTTGAAAGCTATGGAAACCGAAATAAAATCATTAAAGAAAGACTAAACTTGGAGCCTGGTAGATAAGCCTCAAGATCGAAAGCCTGTAGGATCGAAAGCGCAAGATTGAACCTGACGGTATTCGATTTAAGGCACGGTTAGTAGCACAAGGATTCACTCAACGTTATGGCATCGATTATGAGGAAATATTTGCACCAGTAGTTTCTCATACAACTTTAAGGACCTTATTTGCAATAGCAGGAAAACGGAAACTTCTAGTTCATCATGTTGATTGCAAAACAGCTTTTCTCAATAGTGACTTGAAGGAAGAAGTTTATATGGAACAACCTTTTGGCTTTAAAAAATTGAATCAAGAAAACAAAGTTTGTTTACTGAACAAGGCGATATATGGATTAAAGCAGTCAGCTCGTTCATGGAATAAAAACATCCATAATGTACTTATCGAATTGGGTTTCAAACAAAGTTCAGCAGATCCTTGTTGTTATAACAAAGCTCAAGAAAGAAAATCTATTTTTATACTTATTTATGTTGATGATGTACTCATAGCTGCAAATGATGAAAAAGACATAAGTTCGTTTAAAGAAAACATAAAAACGTATTTTGAAATCAGAGATTTGGGACCAGTAAGAAACTATTTAGGACTGGAAATTGAAAGAGAAGGAAAGGGTGTATTTTCAATATCACAGTCATCATACATTGATAAAATTGTTAAGGAAACCGGACTTGCAAAGCAAAACAATCAGCTGTTCCAATAGAAACATCTTACGGAAAACAAACTAAACCACTTCTGTGGTTTTAGCCTTGGTAATAACAAGGCTAAAAGTACTCGTTGGTTTCTCCAGTACTCGTTGGTTTCTCAGATGCCAATTGGGGCGAAGACAAAATCAACCGAAAGTCTAATAGTGGACATCTCTTTAAAGTGTTTGGTGGACTTGTTTCTTGGAGTTGCAGAAAGCGAACATGTGTTGCCTTACCATCAACTGAAGCTGAATTCATTGCACTTTCTGAAGCCGCAAAAGAGGCTTTATGGCTAAAATCATTGCTGACAGATTTTAAAGAACAGTATCACCAACCAATTCTCATATACGAAGATAATCAAAGCTGTATTAAAATGATCGAGGGCTATAAATTCAACAATAGGTCAAAACATATCGATGTAAAATTCCACTTTATAAGAGACTACGTTGAAAAGAAAACTATAAGATGTGAATATTGTCCAACAAATGATATGCTTGCGGACTTGTTAACAAAACCTTTCCCAGCAAACAAATTAATTAAACTTCGAACTAGTATTGGACTTTTAGACAATATAGAATGAGAAGGGGTGTTGAAAACATTCTATATTATATCAAGTATCAATACACTTGTTAGGTTTATCACTTTACGTATTATAACTATTGTTTGTAATTTTATATCAAGCCTGATGAAAATGTCAGTTTATTATTTTCATTCCTCATTTTATCGTTCACAAATAAAGATCTTTTATAATTACTTCTTTAAATTAAAGGCTTTTTTCATAAAGGAATTTCAATAGGGTTAACTCCCGACTCGTTTTGTTCCGGGATTAACAAATTCTTTATAAAAGCTAGGCGTAATTCAGAACCGCAAACAAGGTTATTTTGTTTGTTTAAATAGGTTTAAAAACTTAGGGTTCAAAAATGCATTTTTGAAACTTTTTAAATGCAGTCAGTAAGCTTGCGTTGTAAAAGCTTAATTATAAGCGGAGTGGCGCAATAGCTCGAGGCCGGGGCCAACTTCTCAACAATGTATGCTGTATGTGTTAATTTCTTCACATGCAAGAGAACCTATAATTTTTTGCCGAATCCAAACGACACTTTGATAAGTTTTTCAAGACATATGATACTCTTGGTAAGCCCTCCAAACCCCCCCTCCAGACCCTGGCGGAGGTGGAGAAAAAAAACAACGAGTCTTTTTTTTAGGTGACGATGGTAGGATTCGAGCCCATACTTTCGGCGTAGTAAGCACATTAACGTAAGTTACTACTTCACTACGCGACGGCACCCCACTAAAACGTAATACGTAAGCGCTTCATACTTCAGCCAAATTTAAATAAGATCATTATTACCGTTAACGCAGTAGCAACCTTTAAAAGACGTCTTCGAAAACGTTTTGTTACGTTTTTGAGTCAAATCCTCAAAGTTTTTGAATATTCAAAGCTCCCTATAGATTTGGATAAAATTTCAGATAATGGACTACGCCCGTTATGTATTTCAAAGTTATACTTTATACTGTTTACGAGATAGAAGGGCAGACATACCTTCTTTTGACCTTTTATATAATTTTTTAATTTTCAAATCTATAAAACAACTATTTTGATTTTTTTTTTCAGTTTCCGTTATACCTTCAATAGCGCAATGTTTTTCTACAATTCTACGGTTTTTGTGTAAACGGTTAAACAAGCTCCTTTTTTGTTTTGTTTTTTAAATGGGCTTGCTCTTTTTGTATCCTTTTGGGTAGTTTAACCAAATCTTAACAAGACCGCTTTTACCGTTAATATACTACAAGATTTTAAAAAACAGTTTTTGAAAATGCTTTTCTGTTTTTGAGTTTAATCTCAGAAGATTTTGAAACTTTAAAATTCAAATTTCGAAAAATTTTGGATAATTTTTGATACGTGTGACTTTTTCATATGACTTTTCCAAACAGCACTGGAAAAGTCAAACGTATCTTCATACATTTTTGCGAATGCATGTTTTTCGAATGCATTAAAACAACAGTGTTAAAAATCTTTCTGAAAAATATGATTTAAAAAATTGGTTTACATTGAGTTGATTTATTTTTGCGTTCAATGTTGGCTTTTTCGCACTAAGCAGTTCAAAAGTAAAGGCGTCAAACACTTTGAAAAACGTCATCCATTTTCAACTCTTTATTTCTGAAAAAAATTTCAATATTTTCAAATGCCTCTTGCGGGGCATTGAGCTGTGGGGCTACACGCAGAGTGGCTGGGCATAATGGATTACAATGACTGCAGGGACGTTGAACAAAATTAATCTGTTGCGGTAGTTCAAATTACCCTCGGCAGTTACTTCTTCAATGAGCTCGAAAATCTGCGTGATACGGATTTGAAGGACCTCTTAAGATTTGCATGTAAATCCAGATGGGTTCAAGTTCAAGAGAACGGCACTTTAAGTTATTAACAGTGGCTTATTTGTGTTTACTTTTCAGGTGTTAAGAAGGTTCCCAAATGGATACAATGGAGCCAAATGTCCCAAATTTTTTTCACTGACAGGTCCTAAATATCTTGAAGTGCTCTTGTCCACATATTTGGGACATGTTTTTTACTAAAATATCTGACAATATTGTCAGATCAGGCAATCGTGTGTATATAGCTTAACGAAACCTAAAAATCAGATATAAGATCAGTGGACTGCAAACTACGAAAAAATTAAACAACAAAATTATTATATCAGGAAACAATTTAAATAACCAAATGGAATTTGAAAAAAAAAATAATAACAAAAAACATTAAGTATTTAATTTGTTTTTAGTAAAAGTTTAGACTGGATGCAATTTTTTTACATTTAACATTTAGCTATCAGTTTTTGCGCGATGAGTTTCGGGATAAATCACATCTTCAGGTGCTCTGTGTACGGCAAGCCCCTAATACATATCTCTTTGCAATTCCAGTTGCAATTCCAGAATTCTTTTAAGGAAAAATTTGAAAAGGAGAATTTAAAAAAAAAAATGTTGACCCTGGCAAAATTTTGACTCCAACCCACCGTGCAGGGTCCTACTATTCTCACGTTAAGTGGAAAAGTGCAGTTGAAGTATAAACGGATGAGATATCGAAAGAAAAGTCCGTCTGGCAAAAACTAGTGAGTTGTAGAGCATTACCCGCGACAGGCTTGAGTTGCTAAGGTTGATAATATGCTGCCGATGCACCTCACAAGTTTTTTTCTTTTTACATTACGTCTAATTTTTCAACTCCACTCTACAATGTGTTTCCGACCAACATAGAGAGTTTCCAAATAAAAGACCCCAGATTCGAGACGACCAGGAAGACCGAATTTCCGTCGGCGAGCTGTTAATTTGCCTTAGTGGCAAATATCAGTATCATCATCATCATCATCATTTTCGAGTGCCGCTTATCCTTTAAAAGGGGCGCGGAGCGAGGGTGGCTAAATGGCCTTTCCATCGTTCTCGATCCTCCGCCACCAACTCAAGAGACTCCGGCACAATCCCCAGGCGGGACTCAGAGAGGTTCTTTACCTGATCCCACCATCTGTTTCTTGGCCTACCAGGGGGGCGACGCGCTCGCATCTCGGCTAAAATGACCTGTCTAGGAAGTCTGTCAGGGGGCATGCGAACAACGTGCCCAAACCATCGAAGAATCGATCGTTCCACTCGGCGAAGTAGCTGCTTAACATTAAGATTCCCGCACGAATACTGACGTTTCTCACTCTATTCCTTAGAGTTTAGAGTAACACCAGCAACGCACTTCAGGAATGTCATTTCGGCAGCTTGTACCCGCGATCTAATTCTTTCGGTCATTACCCATATTTCATGACCATAGATGAGGGTCGGAACGAACACTGAGTTAAAAACTGAGATCTTTGCTTTCACTCCAAGCTCAGCTTTCCTGATGACCGGCCGGCGAAGTACCTTTACTATTGCTCCAGCTTGGCCAATTCTACAGGACAACTCAATATCACTCCTCCCATCTTTCGTGAAAAAGGCCCCGAGATACTTAAACTTCTCCTCCTGTTTTAATGGAACTCCATTTATGTACAGGGTAGTTGAAGGGGGGGTTGAAGCAGGGTCGTTGAAGTTCCTCTTTGGATGATGCAAGGATGGCCAAATCATCTGCGAAAAGCAGATGGCTCATCCTGATGCCAGCCAATTCGAAACATTGCTCGCGAAGACTGCGCTTCACCATCCAGTCCATATATGCTATAAAAAGGAGCGGCAACAGAACACAGCCCTGGCGAAGTCCAACGCGCACATCAAAAGGACGGGACTTGACGCCAGTAATCCGTACACAGCTTCTGCAGAAAACTGGATGGCTCTCAGAAGAGGCCAACTCAGCGCATAGACCTGCAAAACTCTCCACAGTGTATCCCAAAGGACTCGGTCATACGCCTTTTCCAGATCTACAAAACACGCATAGAGCGGTTTGGCATATTCCCAGGCCATCTCAAGAATAACCTTCAGGCTAAAAAGCTGGTCGATTGTGCCTCTGCCAGGCCGAAAGCCGCACTGTTCTTCCCGTAACAAAGGCTCGATTACAGCTCCGGAACGCGTTTCCAACACCTTCGCGAATACTTTTCCCGGAAGACTCAAGAGAGATATGCCCCTATAGTTGGCGCAATCTCTCCTGTACCCTTTTTTGAAAATGGGCACTATAACTCACGTTTGTCAATCGCTAGGTGCTTTCCCGCTATCCCAGGCCACCTTAATGACACGTGTTAGCCATTTAAAACCCTCTTCACCCATTGCCTTGAGCATTTCTGGTCGGATTTCATCAACTCCAGCAGACTTGCCAACTTTTAGCGATTTAATCGCTTTAGTCACTTCGTCTACTGTGGGACTATTCTCCTCCTTATCTCGTCAGCAGTGGGAATGCCATTTTCAGTATCCTGTTGGGGGTTGAGCAACTCCGAAAAGTGCTCTCTCCATCTGCGCAAGACATCGCAAAACATCGTTCTTGGATTTAACCCCTTGAATGATATTCAACTTCCTTCCTCTGAGCCGGCAAATGGTCTGCCAAAATATCTTGTTTGCAGACCTGTGACCGTGCTCCAACTTCTCGCCGAACTTTTTCCATGACTGTTCCTTGGCTGTTCTGACTGCCAGATTGGAAGTCCTTTGCGCCTCGTTGTACCGGGCTCGAGAAGATGAGTTTCTACAGTGGATCCACGCAGTGTAGGCTATCTTCTTCTCTCTGATGGCTTCTTGAACTCAAGGCGTTTTAAACAAAGCAGTTCTTTTCTTACCACCAGCCGCTACCCCAAGCCGCTTCGCTCCACAAACATTTCAAAACAGCTGCCATTCCTCCTCTACATTCAAAAGGTCAGTTGGAATTTGTTCAAACTTCTCCGAAACATGCTGTGCAAAGCGCTCCCTGAAATCAGAGTCAGCATCCTGCAAGCTTTTCCACCGTATGCGGGTCACCAGTCTTGGTTTTCGCCTGGGTGGCAAAGGATGCTGTCACTGATAAACAATTTACAAAGCAATAAGTGGTGATCAGTTGACAACTCAGCTCCCCTGAAAACTCGAACATCACAAATAGGGGTATTACAAAACCCCATAAGAATAAGCATGGCTTTACCGATTTGATCTGGGAATTATTATTATTAACTAAGTTAATTTTTTTTTCGATTTTCGTAATTAAGGTATAAATTACGTTACTTAAATTTTAAGGTATAATTATAATAGGCATGTTCTCACTTACCATAGAAGTACAAGTCCTAATCCCGTTGAAGCAGATGAGCTGATGTATTTCCTCAACATTATGATTTTAAAATCATCTCACTTCACGCATAATTTTTAACATCACTTTATTTTGTTGCGGAATATTTCTATATATTTTTTTTCGGTTAAGCACACATACTATGCTTGATCTGCTTGACAAAAAACCAAACTTAAATTAGAAACACTTTTTATGAAAAATTAAAATCTCACAACATAACCTTGAGTTTAATTACACAAAAGAAAAGACAATTTCCAAGGGCGATTAAAAATTTCACGCTGAATTAAATTCAAATTAATCTCGTAAAATGATATTTTTTATCACATCAAGACTCAACAGGATATGCCAGGATTGCCTGATTGTGTCATTAAGTTAAATTATCCAGCTAAATAAAATTGCAAACTATTTTCCTCCTAATCACACACACACACAATATTGTACCTCTTAAAGCGCGCCCGTTTTCAAGTTAATAAAATTTTCGCGGCAAAAAAGCTGGCAACCGTCAGAAATCGAAATTCATCCCAGAATGGAAACTTCAATTTTACAAACCCAGCAGTCTTGGGTTGAAACTCGTTAGATTTTTCAAATTTATGACAAACTGCAGCGTATAGAACCTGCAACTGCAGTGTGGCTTATAGGTTCACTATAACAGTATAATATAGGAGGAGAACTACCTAACAAGTGTGACAATTGAATCGCGTGCCTATCTCACTTGCTGGTGTTTAGCCGAATGGGATTCATTTCTAATGGACATACTTAAGTGACATCTATTCATGCGGTCATGCTAGAGTCTAATTCCGTGTGGGGCTGAGCGAACCAGCAGAAGAAAGAAAAAAATTGAGGAATTCTAAAGTGTGCCTGACTGGCTGCATGAGACTGACTGCTGTTTGGTTGATAGTAAACTTAAAACTTCCTCATTATTCCAATGTGTCGTGTGTCGGTGGGACAACGACGATTGTGAAACACAACCTATCCGCTGGTCTACGGTGATAGTATCGGAAGTTTATCCATTGCAAGTCTGATAGGTATGACTTCTGGTAATTTTCAGAATGTACCGAACCATTTGAATACACTGGCGGGAAAAAGTTTGGGAACCTACATTTATGGCGTCTTAAACGCATTTTCAAAACAACACGCGGAATACCCGAAGAATATTTTGTCGATGAGCGATGTTAAATTTTGAACTTAAAGTATATGCGCAGCTCTATTTGACATAAGCTTAATGCAAAGAGAATCGGGAAGGCAGCGGCTCAGTCATCTAGAGTTCCATTCGGGTCGAATTCCTTAGTGCACACGTTACATGGAAATGGAATACAAAAAAGTATTGAGAGCTCAGGATTATAAGGAGCAGTCTATCCGACCCGCTTTCCTTCGAGTCACAAAAAGAATCTGGTAATGGTCGTGCTATCGGTGCAACTTGATTTTTCAGCCACAAAAGGAAACTTTAGTTAAGAAGCAAAATCAGTGCTTGACTTACTGATGATAAGCCGTGCAAATGAAGCAAGGACAAAGAGCTTCGGATCTGAACAGGGAATGTTAAATCCATGTTAAATCGAATAAGTAGAGGCACTAGATAAAAAACTGCAGAGTATACTACGGTGATTTCTAACCGGAAACAAAAACAGTGTGAAGCTGAATGTTGGTTTGTCGTTGGAGGTAAATTAAAGGGCTGATCATAATGCATAGTCAAAGCTGGCAGCTGTAGCTAAGATCCTACAAATTCGTGTACGCCGCTTGATCAATATAGCCTCAACACTAGCCTCATGTATTTGAGCATGCCCCAATGAAGAAGAAGGATGAAGACACCACAATGTTCTAGGAGCTCATGAACAAAAGGCATGAATAGTGACAAATCTATGATATCGAGATTGCATCAGGTGACTTTGATGCCGGGGCAGAAAGATAGGTCATCTTTGCCTGCATCATCTATGCTAGACAAACCTTCGATTACAAATTCCGGTTGACTGAATCCATAGAGTATTATGGACGTCCGAACTTTTCAGAGGGCTAAAATTGCCTAGAAAATCTCGAAATGCCACCGGACGTCACAATGGAAAAGAAGTAAGGATGACAAGAAGTATATAAGGATCTCAACATGTGCAAAACCGCGGGTTCAGATGGAATGTCCCCGATTGTTCTGAAGAGATGTTCTCCCACCCTGGAAAAACTATTGCTAAGCTTTTTCATCGGTCCTGCTCATCAGTTTTTTTTTCCGAGTGGATAAAACAGCCCTGCCCGTCCCTAAAAGAGGCGATTCTGCCCCTACCTATCGTCCAATCGCACTTAATTCACAATAGCATTAACCCTTCTTTCAAAAGTAAAGAAAACGCTGACTAATTTTAAGCTTACGAAGTATCTTGAACCACAAAAACTCTTTAATGATCGGTAGTACGATTTTCGTAGCAAAAGGTCCAAAGGTGATCTGACAGCGCTACTCATCGAAAAGTGGAACCAATCCTTGCATTTTCATGGTGAAAGTAAGATTATTGCGTTTTTAAATTGATTTTGTCGCGATTTTTTTGACATTTTTAAGTAATAAACGTTTTTGTTTTCGGACCTACCGCGATCGTTTTTTATGTATCCCGACGTTTCGTGGTCACGGGTGGATTGAGTCAGTCTACCCGTGACCACGAAATGTGAAATCATTTCGAAACGTCGGGATACATAAAAACGATCGCGGTAAGTCCGAAAACAAAAACGTTTATTACTTAAAAAGATTATTGCGCTTGATATTTCAAAGCGCAATGTTGTTTCGAATGACATTAAGTTCAGAAAACAAAATTGGGGTGCCCCAGGGCTCCGTCTTGTCTCCGATTCTCTTCCTCGTTTTGATAAATGATTTCTTATCTTCTTCTGCTAATCCACTGCGATCCAGTGCAATCTTTCATAATTGTTTTAGTTCCTTGCGCCTGTTCTTCATATGTAGAACTGGAACAGCAGCGTGTGTCAAAATCGTTGAAAGCCCACTCTCAGAAATACAGTAAAGTTCAGAGGTTCTTTAATAACTGCAGTAGGTGAATGCCACAATCAGACTTTGCTACTCCTTACAACATAGAGCTACTCAAAACAAGAGCCTGCCTTCTTTTCCTCTTCTTTAAGTTCTTTCACCTTGTGAGATGTCAAACATTAAAAGCAATGTTTAATCCCTTATGTTTTACACTTTAATTATACCCGACCCAGGGTATATTAAGTTTGATGTATAGTTTGTAACGCAGTGAAATAATCACCGCTAAGACCTTTTAGAGATATGAATGGGACCGACAGGAGAATCGATTAAGCCATGTCCGTCCGTCCGTCCGTATGTAAACAACTTTTAGGCCTTAAATTTTAAGGCAGAGAGATGAAATTTTGTGGGTTGGTTGGAAGTCCAGTCCTTCAAATCATGTTTGAAAATAAGCTGAATCCGCCCACAGACACGCCCACTACAGGCCTGTATGTGCATATTTTAGGTATGTTACAATGGCGCTAGCGCATTCATTTTTGGTACGTAACATTGCCCTATAATTGTCTTTAAGGTAGCTAAAAACTTTTAGCTTTTTCATTGACCACGCCCACTTTTTAAGGGATTTTAGCTTAAAATTACTGACAAAAAATTATATGACAAAAGCTGTAGATATTAGCATTTTCTTACTTTTATGTATATATTGTATATGCCTCCGCCCACTTTTGTGGGCGTGGCGTTAAAAAAGTGATTTTTTTAGTTAAAAAGGCGGAGTTTTAGGCCGAAATTTATGCAACCACCTAGTATAAAGCATTCAACAGTTATATTTTTATATCCCGCCCACTTTTTGCAGGCGTGGCAGCTTTCTTTTTGGTATGATCGGGTATTTTGAAATCCGTCGTAGATGGATTGAAGCTTTTGCATACCCACTGTTGCACTTTCCCACTTGTTTTTAATTGATATTCCCATTGATACTCTCAAATGTCATTAGAGATTTCGAGGTCACCACAAAGAAATTCATGGTTTGCAAATGATTACCGCCACATGTGAATAGAAAGCATAGGAAGCGGATCTGCGTAGAAGAGCTAGAATTGTGGTGTGCGTTTCGAGCAGGAGAGGAGAGGAGAGAAGTACACCAACTTCAAGCCTCTCCTGCTCGAAGTCGGTATAAACTTGGACTAAAACTATAGGGGCGACCGAAGGACTATGAAATCTGGCGATCTTCAGAGAAGGCAAGAACAGGCAAGGAACCACCATGGGATAAGTTCAGCGAGAAACTGGAACACGAATGCAGATCTGCAAACAAGATATTTTGCGGATCTGAGATCGTGTTCCAGAGCTATCATCTTTCTCTTTCTCTTGTAAATTTTTTTAAAAAACATGTACATTTTGGATGGTCAATGTACAATTCCTTCGAATGGAAAATCTTAATTTAAGCACGCAACAAACAAGGTCCACCAGCCTTCTTCCTCAGCCTCCTTGGAGAAGTATTTGGCCTTAACAATGATTGGGTGCTTTGGCAGGTGACCGCGTCCCAGTAGTTTGTAGTAACCAATTTGAACAAAGTCGACAACCGGTGCCTTGGTGCTCTTCTCCTTAACGAGTTCAGCGTACTTTTCGGCACCAACAAAAAACCACAGTTTGTCCAAATTGCGCTGATGGTGTATGCCACCAGCATTACCGCGACGTCAGCGGGCAGGGGCTGACGGCATAGCTGCTGGTGATGATTTGGTTAGGAACATTAACCAACATCTGCAAGATAAGATATAGTCGAAGGAAAGTATACGCGACGAATGCAGCACAGGTACTTTTTTCCAATCCTTACGAAAGCAGAACTTCTGACTATGTTTGGGTGCCTTCAGTCGGTAATCAACAACCTGATAAGTCCATAAATAAGTGTGGCTTTAAGCCAGAAAAACTAGTTATGCCTCAAGACCAAAATTTTTAAAATACTTGGAAAAAACTTTTCGTCTAGCTTTAACATCCTTACCAAACTTGAACGTTTGTGCAGCACGACGAAGAAGAAATCTGATTGTTCCATCAAGTTCGGTAAAGACTTTTCTTAGATGTCCACAATCCACAAATTGTTATGAGAAAAGGCGTTGTCATGCGAATTTTTTAACTTTGTACTTGAAAAATGTGTACAGAGCTCCTTTTTTTCGTTCTTTTTAAATGTCCGCAGATGATATTGATATAATAGGAAGAACGTAGCGCATGTGAAGCCAGCGTGGGAACTTAGACGGAAGCGGTTAATATGGCAGACAATAAACCAAATATGTCTATGTATTGCATAGGACAAAATATACACAGACACACCACAGACAGCTAAAACTCTGGGGCAGTTAGACACTTTGGCTATCAAGGCCCAACTATAAATTTAGACGAGTAAATAAGAAAATTTTTGTGGTCACCCCGGAGGGACGGTTCAGTACAAGAGCACCGAGGACTACTTTGCGCACACAAGTGAAAGGGGAGCTCAGGGTGCAAAACTGGCGAAGGCTGCATAGAGCCAGAGCTGGCTGGTTTGGCCACGAATGGTGTAGAATGTAGAGATATATTTATAAACCTTTTAAAAATTAAATAAATGCGTGAGGTTTCAAGTTAAAAAGTTTTATTTTACAATTTTTTTCTTAACAAACGTATCAAATGGCACAAGACAAGAAGATATAATTTTTTTTTTTATTCCAAATTTGGGACTAAGCTTGGGGTGATTGAAAACTTTCAGCAGTCAGTGTATAAGCCGCCAACCACGACAGTAACAATGATCTTGAATAAATAAACGAATTGCTGATGTAAAACGTTTTTAGTTTTCTTGACAATCTCAAGATCAAGGAAAATGCGATCTCTTAAATGGCAAACATATGTGAAACGCTCTTTTGTAATTAACCAAAGCATTTTTTCAAGATAAAATAGATAAAGATACCTACCAGCTACAAATTACTAAAACAAGATTGAATTATTGAATATCACACAAAATGATGGATCAATTAAGATGAACGATATAGAAGGAAAGCTTGTCGCTAATTTTGTAAATTGAAAATGAGTTTATCTTAGATGATTTGTGTGGCATGTGGAATGCAATGGAATTGTTTTACGAAACAAAAGTTATTCAATTATCAGGAAATTGAGAAATTTCCGCAGTAGTTTACATAAGCCATTTTTATTATATGCCAATCAATTTTATTTGGTTTGGACACGCCCAAAAAGAGAACTACTCAGAAATTGATAACATTACCCTACAAACTTTCTTATAACTTGCAGCATATAGTTTTATTTCTATATTGCAAAGAACATTGCTCCTGTTTGGCCCATTTTATGTTATGCAAAAACAAGCCTTAACCTTTAAATATTCTAACCCAATCATGCATTGTTCAGCTAGAAGGATAACGCTTTGATGGGATCTCTTCGAACGGAAAGACATCTTTGTCTCTAACCGACTGAGCACGATCCTGCTAACTTCACCTATTGCGTTTTTTGCTTTTAGTTTGAGTTATCAGTGACCGTTTCGAAATCGACTGTCTGCTGAGGTGCTACTATCGCACTAAAGATGGTTTTAACTTCTCAAGAAAGCTATTTACAAGAGGAAAACACCTTCAATAGCTTAAAATTACTGTAACGAAAAGTGAAGAGTGGGATAGCCGTAGTGCAGTGGTGAGTGTGACAGCTAATTTGCAGAAGGTTCTGGACATGAATTCCGAGCTCCACCTTAACAATAATCTGCCAATTTTGCCCTGAAGATCATTTGTTATTGCCCTATTCTCATCCCACAGCTTAGAAATTTCAAAAATAAAAGCCTTTTTTAAACGCTTAAAGCATCCACGGCCATTAGGGAACCATAGTTGAAGTCGTATCAGGGTTAGCATAGGGTTCAGTAAGTTTAGCCAGGAAGTTCTGCCATACGTTTCTTCTTCTAATAACTAAGAAGTTTAACATAATCTCAAGTATATGAACTGTGTTGTGGAGTACGTTACACTAAAAGGGCTGATACCATGTCTTAACTGGGCACAAAATGAGGTATACATAAATCCCCAAATGTTCTCCGCTGAATCTCATGATAAAACATACACATCCATCTAAATCCTCTCGGCAAGCGATTAAAAAGAAATTCCCTCATAAATCTAATTCACCCTATTCACGAACCTTTTTTTATGACACATTCGAACCTTTTCGTACACTTTTGTATAACAGTTTGAGAATCGAAAAAGGATACTGAAACTATCCACGAATGACAGATCTGACGAATATTTTTCTGTAGGGGTTTTTACAATTGAAATCTATTTTCGCTAGGAAAATCGAGCACTTCACTCTCTTTTGAGAACCAAAATGACAGAAAAAGAGTGCTCGTCTCAAATTACTCTATGTCAGTTCAGTAGAGCCGCTTCAGGATTACTTTGGTCTTTACAACATTTTAATGATCTCCCGCTAATCGCTATTTTGTGGCCGGTTGAAGCGTACTATAAGGGAGGACACTTTTTTTTATAAAAAAATCCAGGGGAAGGAAACTTTTAACCGTCCTTTCTCTGGGCTAATCACCTATTAGAGTGCCAAAATTGTTCCGCAAAGGCAATAGCTTCCGAATGGAGACGACCAAAAACGGACTTACTCTTCAATGCCTGACTTTAATAATGGGCATCGATGAATGCTTCTCCAAAAAAAGAAACCACACAAAGCAAGAGCAGCAAAGAACGGAACATCATTGTACAAGAAATATTTTAAACATTTTTTTTGTCCATCTTCTTTGACAGAACAATCGTTGGTTTCATCACCTTTCAATTAATTTTTAAAATCTTCACGCACGCGCTAGGGCAAAAACATACAAATGACCACATTTAAGGACAGGGTAACAATTCGTATTTTAGTGCCCCCCAAGGGGCAATTTTATAAAGATTTATTCTCCTTTTCATTCCTATTCTCCTTTTCATTCCTATTCTCCTTTTCATTCCTATTCTCCTTTTCATTCCTATTCTCCTTTTCATTCCTATTCTCCTTTTCATTCCTATTCTCCTTTTCATTCCTATTCTCCTTTTCATTCCTATTCTCCTTTTCATTCCTATTCTCCTTTTCATTCCTATTCTCCTTTTCATTCCTATTCTCCTTTTTATTCCTATTCTCCTTTCCATTCGTTTATTTTTTTGTTTCCATCCCCGTCCCGTTACCGTTTATGCATAATTTTAAATAGAAAAAAATGCTTCCTCTTAAGTTTTTGTTCACTTTTTTCTGAAAAAAGGGCGTGGCATGTCCAATCCCTTTAACCGAAAATCAATATTAGCATAGAAATATCCAAGTTTGCGCCTAAAATGTACGCAAAACTTTAATTTTTTGGTTCAAATTCAATAATTTTTTAAATTGACCTCAAAGATGGGCGTGGCCGAAAACTTTGTACTAACAAAATCTGAAATAGTATCCGGTGCTCTTTATGCGGTAAATTTTATTTCTTATTCTTTACTCAGTAAAGCTAAAAAGCAACCGAAAACCATGTTTTTCTGGAAATTTGTAGGTTTTTATGGAATTGTGCCTCTAAATATGGGTGTGGCCCGAAACTTTGTATTAACCAAATGTAGAACTTAATATTTTCTACTTAACATATTGAGTAAAAATTTTTCGATTTGGAACAAAAATATTGAATAAATTGTATTTGAAAAATTACTCTATAATTCGATGCCAAAAATGTAATTTTTACGGTAAAATTCAACAATTTCGTAATATCAACCTCTAAACATGGGCGTGTTAAAAAACTTTGTAGGAACGAAATCTAGCTTAGAACCCGGTGAAGCTAATGCGCTAAATTTTATTTCTTATCCTTACTTTAGTTAAGCTAAAAAGTAGTCGAAATGTATGTTTTCTGGAAAATTAGAGGCTTTTCTTAAATTCTGCCTACAAATGTGGGCGTGGCCCAAAACTTTGTATGAAAGAAATTTAAAAAAAAGTGTTTTCTACATTAAGTAAAGTTAAGTAAAATTTTTTCGATTTGGAAAGAGAATATTAAATAAATTGCATGTGAAAGATTACTCTTTCAATCAATGCCACGCCCATAAGGGGCGGTCTGCGGACTATATTTTTATTTTCTATGACTTATAATCATAAGAAGATGCTAAATAATAAATTTCAGCTTTTCACGACGTGTTACAGTCTTGCACAGTTGTTGCACATTTAGACCGATTGTGGGCGTGTCTGCGGGCGGATTTGAAAAATTTTAACACTTGTATTGCTTCGGATGACAGAGAGCTTACGTACAATATTTCAGGTTCCTAGCTCAAAATTAAAGGCCGGACGGACAAGGCTCATTCGACTCAGAAGTCGGTCTCGACCATATGCCCTTAATGTCTTGGAAGCCTATCGTCATTATTTCTCTATGTTACATTTTCGCCTGTATCAAACTTAAATACTCCATTCCTGTGGGACAGGGTATAACTAGAGGGGAAAAGTAAGAGCTGGGACCGAAAAGGGTGCTGAATTGAAGAATGGATAGAATTTAGGAGAATTTTTTTAAACAATGGTTTGGGACAGTTTAGGTCAAAAACTTCAGCGTAGTTATAAGTAATTCGTAGCATTCTAGTGAATGGCTTGAAATGACCACAATTAGTGCGGTGGGTAACAAGGCAGAACAACGGAATAGATCTGAGATTGCGGGGATTAGGTGAGAAGGAAATCAATTAAAGAAGTTGTGGGGTATAAGTTTTAAAGCTTTCGCGGTTGTTAATTCAATGCAACTTGAGCGAAACGTTCGGGGTAAGTCTAGTATTGTACTCATTAAAAATAGTTACTAACGCGGTTAATCCGAAAAGTTTCTTGTCATGTCAAGTTGTGGGGTGTCAATGTTCCGTTCAAAAGCTGGTGAATGAAGAGGATGTCGGCTACCTCTCGACGTTTTTAAGTGATTGCATGTTACCTAGGTTAAGTCGATGCTCATACGGTGGCAACACGAAGGGATCGGTCCAGCCGAGACCACGAAGAGCGGATGGAAGAAACCTTCGCTGGACTGTTTCAATTCTTTGTATGCGGGTTAGCTGATATGGAGACCAAACTTGAGAAGGATATTCAAAAAGAGGTCTAAAGAAACTAATAAAATGCTTTGGCGACATACGGATTAGAGAGCTCCTTAGACCATCTCCTTATGAAACCTAGAGCAGATTTTGCGCGGCTTATCATGTTATCAGTGTGAGGACAGAAGTTCAGTTCCTTTTCATAACGCCTAAATCACGGATTTCGGTTGTTGAGACAGGCTCATCATTATTGAGGTAGGTTCTTATAAGTTGGGGGGTACGTCTACGAGAGTAGGTTATTGCCTTGCATTAGCTGACGTTAAGGTCCAAATAGATTTTTTTACACCAAAGTGTAAATTTATTTCGATTGTTTTGCAAATCGTAGAAAACCCTTTGGGTGCCGAAATGATTTTGGGCGGTACGAAAGACAGAGGTGTTGAAGGAAGTCTGCACCATGTTAATGTCGTTGATTACAAGGATGAAAATAATAGGGCCGAGATGACTGCCTTGGGGGACACCGAAAGATGCCTTAATTGGGTCAGAAACTGAAGATCTAAAAAGCACATTGCTGATCCTCTAAGTATGAGTTAATCCAATTAACAAAACAAGAGCGGAAACCGAACTTTTTAAGCTTCAGGATTAAAGCTAGATTGTCAAAAGCCTTGCTGAAATCAATGGCAATGGCGTCAACTTCCTTCCCATCTTCCAATGCACACAGGGTCCTTATAACAAATACAGGGAGATTGGTAATGGTGGATTTGCCTTTAAGGAAACCGTGTTGATTTATTGAAATGATTGGCTTGCAATGGGGAAGCATTTCATGACACACGATACTTTAAAATAGCTTGGGAGTGTACGATATCTTAGCAATTGGCCTGTAGTTACACACATCGTTTTTGTTAGTCTTTTTGTGTGTCGGGATAATATAAGATTCCTTCCATAGAAATGGGAAAATTCATACATACTTAAAAAAAAGGATCATTATGCCCTTATATCCTTCCAAATTTATGCCAAACGATTGATGTTGAGTGCTACCAAAGTCGTCGTGAATCTTTAGTCGACATTACATAATATCCTATTCCTTAGTTTGGTTCCTTGTCCATTTACCGGGACAAACGAAATGATTAGTTTTACATTTAAATTTTCTCTGTTTGCCATTCAACCATCAGTTTGTACTCGGAAATGTCTTGAAGCCAATTTACCCGCCTTGAATAGAACACTTCTACATATTATGCGGTGGCATAGCCAGTAGGAACAACAGTCTCTAATTTTACGTATGTCCGACAATACATACAAAAAAATTGCAAGAAACAGACCATTTAAGTAAAATTGTAATTAATATTAATCTATCTACACATGATAAGAGCAACAATTTGATAATTAACATTGACATTCGGCACTCTTTGTACAATACACACGATCTGAAAGCAGAATCGTCTAATCGACGTAAGTTCGTGTTCTCGCGGACAAATCTAAGTTGAAGGCAAAGATGTAACTGGGTATGGAAAGGCCTTGTTTCAAGTTCAAATGAAATGATGGTAAATGTTTTTATATTGTAATTGCTTAATTATTTCTGGGTTTTAGTTTAAACGTTCACGTTAGGTAGAGGCTGATTTCAATGAATTTAAGGCCTGATCAGAATGCGTAGCTGGAGCTGTAGTTGAAGCGGTAGCTGAAACTGACATCAATGTGCCGCTTACATCGACCAGATTACAACGAGGTATCTGTCAGTCTTTCTCGATAGTGCCTATTGGTGGTTTCAAGTTTACAACCACTTTTAAGGAGCCCAAGTGTCCTGGCACCTAGCACACTTTCACTATATCAGTTTTGATGTTCCATTACCTTAAGCGTTGCCTGATGGCTATCGATGTAAATAGCGATATCTCTTCCGGATATCGATTACACTTGCAATAGCTCAGCGGACCTAACTGCAGCTAGAACCTCTGATTGGAAGATGACACTGCTTGCGTCCGGTAATTATAAGGACCCTTTTAGTTCTGGGTCTTTTACCGGAGCCTTTTTTCTACCCTATTTTCGAATAGTCTGTACAAATTGAAATTGCAGTGGTGTGTGTTATGCGTAGCGCCAATCTTTAAAGATAAAGTATATTAATACCTTGGGTTAAAGCTTTGCTTGATACCTTAAAGTTTGCTAGAAGACCCCTACTTGAAAAGAAAACAAAAAATAATAATAATGTTCATTTTCAGAATTTGATTTAGCTGCTGTCATGAGAGCTTGAAAAGTGCGTCTTTGCAGGACTATTTCTGATCAGATGTTAAATTTTTCTGTTTTACGGCGATAGGTGAGTAGGTGCCTACTTGGGCAATAGATGTGCAGAGTTCCGTACAACCTTCTTAAAACTTGGCGTTGCTCTGTTTTCTAGAACGACAAAAATCTAGAAGGGAGAAAGTTTCGTAAATGGCTTTCAAAATCTAGACAATCGCAAAATGTCGAATGGGTCAATTTATAGAAACACAAAACTTTTGAAAAATCAAATTAAATGTACACCTTTTTTCGAGATTGTAAAATTAGGAATTCTTACTTAGAAATAATTTTACATACCCAAACCTGTACCTAAACCAAAACCTATCATGCTTCATACATATTCAACGAGTCAAAAAATAATTGATTTCAAAATAGTAATATTGGAGAGACATTTAAGAATTTATTTTTATTTTGAGATTTTTGTAGTTCTTCATTTTTGTTTTCTAGATTTTGGTCTCCTAGATACCGGGGTCGACCCCTTAAAATGTCATGCTACTTAATAAGGTGTTTCCATCGGACACTAAGCCACGATTAAGACAATTCTTCCTTAAATCCCCTCTAAATCACGAAATTTATCATACGAACTATAATCTCTTCACGATTTCAAATTAGTCACTTAATAAATCTCCATAAATTCTCAAACCAAACCAAAAAATCACACAAACCTCATTTTGATAGCTGGGGGTTGGGGTTAAAATTCTGCTGGGGTAAAACTTCTTTTGACAAAATTCTACTTTCAAAATTTTGCTTTTTTAAATTCTGTTCACAAAATTCTGGAAATGCAACTTTGCAACTATGTATGGGGAAGTGGCGCCCCCTGCAAATCCCCTGCCTGTTTCTTTTACACCTCTGCTCCTACTTAAAAAAAGCAAGCAAAAGTTTGCTGAATAAGCTGAATTTTGTTGCTTAAGTCAGAATTTTGAAAAGAAAAATTTTCAAAACGCAGAATTTAGAAAAGGCAAAATTTTGAAATGACCAGCTTGTGACAGCTGGTTATACTCAACTGGCTGTTTTTTTTAAAAAAGATATGCAGAACAGTTGATGTTGATGTGGTTGGGCCTGTCAAAAATGTTAAATGCACTTAGGCGTGTACACAACAACAGAAAAGTGTAAAAAAATAGGTAGTGTAATTTTTTTTTATCTACGAAACGAAAGCGTTCAAAAATATAAAAGCAAAACGTCAAACTTGTTGATGAGATTTTAGTTCATACAAATTTGATCTCCATCAACCAGCAGTAACAGGTTGATGTAGATCTGAACTGAAATCTTATCAACAAGTTTGACGTTTTGCTTTTATATATTTGAACGCTGTCGTTTCGTAGATAAAAAAATTACATCTAAAAGAAGATGCACAGACCACGCGAAGACCAGATATTATCATTCTGTACCACACGATGTAATTGAGAAATGTCAAAAATGAAAGCATACATTTTTGACATCTATCGTCTAGTAAATCTCCTATTTTCCTGTGGAAACACTTTGGGATTAGCTTTTAATCTTCATACGCTAATCTCCGTTTTATGTGCGGTGGCAACGTCAAACGCATCGTTATTATGGGGTTTAAGATGTTGAAAAATATTTATTAAAACTATTTAAATTATTTTACATGCTTCTCAACATTTTTTTAAAATTGAAGTCTGTTGTTCTAATATTGAACGAGTTTTAACGTTATACTATATTTCCACCGGCAATTAAAAGAGGATTAGCGGGAGAAGATTAGAACTAAATCCCAAAGTGGCTTCACCGGACAAATATAGGATTAATTTGACACAAACACTCTGTTTTTGTCATTTCGGTTCTCAAAAAACGATTTTTGCTGTAAAAATCACAAAATAAATTGTTCTTGTGACAGATTTGTCATACAGAGTCAGCTTAAGTTTCCTTTTTTGATTCGCAAATTGTAACAAAGGTCCAGAAAATAGGTATGTGAATATGGTGAATGGGATTTATGAGAGGATTTATTTTTAATCGCTTGCCGAGAGGATTAAAATTTGTATGGTAATACTATGTCTCCACCAAGAATTAAGATAATCCTATATCGGACAAATATTGGATTAATTTGACACGAAAACTCTGTTTCTGTCATTTTGGCTCTCAAAAAAGAGTCGCGATGTCATTTCCCAGGAGCGAAAAACGATTTCCTCAGTAAAAGTCACAATAGATAGCGTACTTGTGACAGATCTGTCGCACAGGAACAGTTTCAGTTTCCTTTTTTGATTCTTAAACTGCTACAAAGGTGCCGTAAATAGGTTTATAAATAGGGTGAATGGGATTTATGAGAGGATTTATTTTTAATCGCTTGCCGAGAGGATTTAAATTTGGATGATAGATCGCGTGATTTGTAGAAGATTTAATAAAGATTTATATTAATCGAGGATTAGTGCTCGGTGGAGACATGGTATAAATCGCGTAATTTGCAGAGGATTTAGATAAGATTTATATTAATCGCGAAATAGTACCTGGTGAAGACATGGTGTTAGTTGCTCTAAATAGTTTTAAAAATATGGTGACAACCAAAATATTTTAAAAATCTTTATTCTGTAAAAAAAACTGTCATATGCAATAAGTATGTAATTTGTTTTCAAATTTTGAACGAATCCTTGGTTTTTGTTTTTTTGTGGTTTTCGCTGTTGTGAAATTAAAAACTTTCCGGGGAATTTCGAACTTGATTGAGAGAGCTTACTAAAAAAAGAGTGTTATTCAGGAATCCTAAGGTTCGTAGACTTAATACAGTTTCGAAGTCAGAGCTTTTTACGTCTTTTCCTTTCTTTCCTTTTCGTTTTTTCTTTTCTTAAGTCTCAAATCAATAAACCGACTTTTTCAAATACAGGTTTTTGCTTTTGACATTTGTAGTAAAAGGTCCGACCTTCAATCAATAACAAAATAAAATAGGCAAACGAATTGAGCCCTGAGGTACACCAGCTTTTTTCGAAATGTGCAAAAACTTATTCCATCAATTGCTTAACTCTATCAAAAGTTCGAGACTATAGGACAATATATATATCCAATATACTATAGGACAACTTGACATATATCTGTTGCTACTATATTAATAAATTTGACGGCAAGAATCTTTGAATTTAAATCAACTTTAATCTCGTTATTCCATATAAATCGAAATAAATACATTTTTCCACTACCGCTTCACTAAGATCGTATCTCATTTCACTTCGAAGCTTTGCAATTCCCAACAGACCATCATCGGAGTACAACCGTTCTCCATTGAAACTGATACCATCTCCCTGTAGATTGCGGTTTGATTTGACTTTTCGTTGTATCCTCTAAATTTTTATGTTTTACTACGACCACGAAACCATATGTTTGCGAATCAATTCATCCAACACACACAATCAACCCCGTCGCCGAAAAATAAATCTTAAATTCAAAATTCCACGAGACTGAATCACTAATTACAAAACTAACAGCACACACCGAAACCGAATGTCCTTTAAGGAAGACACCAAACAACGAGACGCGACGCACCTTACACACTTCAGCACTTGTCAACCGCCGTACGACATCGATTTGCTAAATCTAGCAGCAATGAGACAGCAGCAGCGCCAGCCGAGCCAATTCGTAGGCAATAAGTCGCCAAACTGACAACGTGACAGCGTGTGTTGCGTGAAAATCCTTCCGCCGTTCGAAAAGAACTAACTGGAGTGTGGAAATTTGATTTTTACTTTGCCGTTGAATATACAATTTCAAAAATAAGCACCGACACGACAAAAGGGGGGTCGCTCTGGAGGGCGGGCGATATGGCATGACTTGGCTCGGCTGCCGAGCCTGTGCTGCTCAACTGCGAAACTTCTAGCTAGTGGGGGAATACCCATTATCGGCATTTGAATTTGCCGCTACTACATATCCTTGCTGTTGGGTGTAGTGGAAATAATAAGCAAGAGTGGCGGTACCACTATACCACTACACCATGGTACACTCTCATCCCTTTGCGAGACTTTAAGGTCGACTACGGGGACGATGTGAGCCTGTAATTTGACATGACGCTTTCTCTAGTGCCACACTTTGCTAGATGTCCGATCAAAAGAACTGTTTGCTCGGCGAGCAGTAAATGTGTCCGAAGGCGCGAGGCTGATTTGACAAGCTAACTGGACTGGCTTGTTATGGTCACCTTGGCGGTAATGACGCATTGAGAGAGATATACACTCCCAAGGAGCAGCGATTAGGGGATGGGTTCAACTGAATCACAAAGAAAAGCTTTCCGTCTAGATTGAGTTGCCGTAGTTCCGAAGTACTTACCCCCTGGCTTTATATGCCTTTCAGTGCCTACTAAACTGACGTTCGTTTGTCTGCATTAGCCGACTGATGACGTTTCTCTCTGTCAAGTTTGATTGCTTGATGGTATTCGCATTAAATGGGTTCGCTGGCGCTTTGGATTGAGCATATGGTGTGCCTGTGCAATTATGGCCGGGAGTTGGGCAGAAAGTTAGCTGATGGCGGCGTAGCGTGGCGTGCAATCAAATGGCAACGGGTTATAATCGATAGCCAGGAGTGGAGTCACCATCAGGGGGTTGGCAATGGGGTTCATGTGAATGTATGAATGGAGTTTTTGTTTGACCTTTAATTGTTTTTGTGATAACATTTGGATTTGCTTTTTTTTATAAGGTGTCATATAATGCGTCCTTGTAGTATATGCGTTGCAATACCGAGGTACATGCGCGGAATAATTAAAACAGTTCTGCGTTTGTTCTCGACAACTGTCCATATTAATTCAGGGAAAAGTATAAAAATAGACTTCGAAAAAAAAAAACAGTCGGTAGGTACTGAACTGTAAGTGTCATTGAAAGGATAATTTAAGAATTATTTAATTTCTAAAAATAGATTCCCGCATAAGGCTTCCATTTGATTTTATATCTGTAAGAACATCCCTTTAATGATGGATGTTGCTGGGCGTTAACCATTATAAGTAAAGTGAGTTTGAAGGGGAATGTTTTTTTTCCCCTTGGTTAGGACATTTTATAAGATGTAAAATTTTGAATATTCCTTATAAAACGTGGACACAAATGGGTGTTTAAATTGAATACGTTACGTTGGGCTGAAATAAGTATTAGCGGTCCGTCCAAAAATGCAAAATAACTTCTAAAGGTATCACAACGTAGTCCGACAAATCGCGTTAAACCTTCTGAATGGTAAATCGCTGAAGGACAAAATTTGGTGCCCTTTGAAACTAAGGGTAATAGAAGGAGGACGCATAGATACCAGGCAATTTTATTTCATAAACATTCATAATGTAATTATATGTTACAGTTTGAAGTCTTATGGGAAAGTGGATAAAATGTTTTAAGGTACTTATTTTGAATAGTTTCGCAGGCAAGAACCAGAGAAACGAAACTAATACCATGTCTCCACCGGGCACTTATCCAATTTATATAAATCTTCATTAAATTCTCTACAGATCACTCGATTTATTAAACAAATTTAAATCCCCACGGCAAACAATTAAAAATAAATCCTCTCATAAATCCCATTTACCCGATTTACAAACCTATTTCATGCACCTTTGCAACAGTTTGAGAATCAAAAAAGGAAGCTGAAACTGTCCTTGTGCGATAAATCTGTCACAAATACGCTTTATATTAAAATTTTTGCAACCGAAATCTTTTTTCGCTCATAGGAAATGACATCGCCACTCTGTTTTGAGAGTCAAAATGGCAGAAAAAGAGTGATCGTGTCAAATAAATCGTATATTTGGCCGGTGTAGCCACGCTGCGATTTATTTTAAATCGTCTGCTGTTAAGCAGACTCTATTTCAGCGGTTCCCAATCTTTTTCGGTCGCGGAGCACTTTTCAAAGGAGTTCTCAACGGCGGAGCACCAAAATGTTTTTTTATAAGATACAAAAATATGTATTGGTTCTTATAAAAAAAAGCAACATGACAAAAATATATATATAACTACGCATTGTAATAAGTAAGGCAACTCATTTCAGAAGGTATGCAACTTTGGCCCTGGTTCACCTTGAGCGCCACTCTGTTTTTTCGGCGATGCAACTGTTTTAGTTTGCGATGTTTAATGAAGTTAGATGTTTTCGGCTGTTTTGATTTTGTGAAATCGGATCTCAATTGTTTTATTTGTTTTAAATTTCTAGTAACACTTTTATTAAATTTTATTTACGGAGTTTTTAGCTGTTAACTAATACTATGTCTACACAAGCCAAGCCATTAAACTGCAATTCGCGGGAGACGTTTAAAGAAAAATCATAACAATAACTTAACACGAGCACTCTTTTGTTGTCGTTTTGGCTCTCCAAAGACTGCAGTGAAAATGACATTTCCCAGGAGCAAAAAATTTATTTCATTTTTAACCTTCCAATAGAATCATGTTTGTGACAGATCTATCACACGTGGTTAGTTTCTGTTTTCTTTCTCTAGTCTTAAGCTGGTTCTTTATGTGTGCGAAAAAAAGTTAAAAGTGGGAAGGGTTAATAGAGGAGATTCTTGAGAAGAATTATTTTTAATTACTCGCAGGGGGTTAAAATTTTTATGAAAAAACTCTAGATTTGTTGGAGATTAGTTGACGATTTGTGTAAATTATGGATTTGTGTCCGGTGGAAACAAAGCATTACTATTTAGTAATCTTACTGCGAAAATGGGCAACCAGTTAAGGCAACATATGCTTTCGAATTTTATCTTTTCTGATAAAGTAAAATTTTACAAAGTTATATACCTGGCACTTAACAAAGTTGTCGTTTTTTGCAGCTGGTAAACTTATACAGGATTTATCAATGAATCTTACGTATGTTATCCAAATGTGGCCAGAAACGCCAAAATCTGACTCCTCGACACCTTGACTAAACTCGCGTTTGCATGCATAATTTGGACTCAACTCCACCCGCAAAACGTAGTCGAGTCGACTCAAACCACGTTTCCATGCAATTGAAGCCGGGTTCGACTCTACATGGAAACGCGACAATAATAAATTGTTTCCTTTTATACAACAAAACTTTGGATTCGGCCCAGGAATCCGTTACGACCAAGTGCTCCGCGGAGCACACTTTGGGAACCGCGAGTTTATTTATTGCCGGTGGAAACATAGTATAAGGTTTAATAAATTAATATTAAATTTTTGTGCAAATTTGTTTTGAAAATATTGAAAAGCTTTTGAGAAACGAAGAGTTAAAAAAAATACCGCTTTTCAAAGTGTTTGGAGCCACTAAGTGCACAAACCCAATATCGGAACAATTCATAAAAAAAACTTTTTAGGGCCCAGAAATTCTGTATTAATTCTTAATCACGTTGTGTAATGGGATTAATTCCAATAGCACTTCAATGGCTGTGACCGGAAAAGCCCCGGTTATGCAGAGGAATGCCAGTATTTGCACTCTATTAAGTATGATTTCCTCGTTGTCCTTAGACTTTTTCGTTTTGCCCATGCTACGAATGCCCATGCAGCGTACATCCATCTTATGATGTTCGGCTACATCTCCAAGACTAACCCGCAAGGCTTCTGAATATCATAAGAGCATGGGGAGCCTCTTTGGAGATCTCTTCTGTATGTGTTTTCTAGATGAGTTTACTGTCTAGGAGTAACCCTAGATATTTATCATCTTTGACTGGTATCAGTGTCATTCCCGATAGTTTTAGGTTGCGATTGATTCACTCTTTCTAGCGAATGGTACTTTAGTTGTCTTGGCCGGGTTTAGATTGAGTCCAGCTGTGTTGAACCATTCTTAGACTGCCTTGAGTGCTCTTTGAATAATTTTACAAAGCTTTCCTTCAAACTTTCCCTTGCAATCAATATCAATACTATGTCATCGGCATACGAATGACAGTTGATGCCTAGGTTAGTTAATGCATCAAGTAGTTCATTAACAACTAGGCTCTACATTAGGGGTTATAGTACCCCTCCTTGTGGGAACCCTCTTGTTGTGCTGACCTTTATAATTTCCTGTGATGTGTACGTCTCCATTGATTTTGTGCTCAGCAGCTCATGCATCCATCGGGAAACTGTGCTATGTACTCCCTTCCTTTTAAGAGCTCGCCTAATGGCTTCGTTTGACGTGTTGTCAAATACCCCTTAGATTTCCAGGAAGGCACAGATAACTGTCTCTTTGGTGTCAAGAGCATTGGGGTCGGTATGCATGCTGAGAGTGATAAAGAGGGAAGTTCCTTAGCACTTCTTCGCTTTATGTAGTTGTCCACAGCTTTTTCCATTGTTTTCAGAAGAAATGATGTTGAGCTGATCGGTCTTTAGAACTTCGGTCTTTTTTCCCCACCTTTGGAATAAATACAACCTTTGCCCCTCTCCACTGTATCGGCATTATATTCCAGAGCATGACTACTTTTTGCTATTCTTACTAAGTGTGGGAGTAGCATTTCTTGCCCGTTCTGTAATAAGGCTGGTGAAATGCCGTCCACACCAGGTGACTTAAAAGGTTAAAAGGAGCTTAGTGCCAATTCTAATCGGCTTCTAGAGCGAATGGTTTTCGCTGTCTGCCAGTCTTCCCTCCGAGGTCTCGATGTGTTGGTTCTGCTCCAGACAGAGGTGCCAGGGGAGCTTCCGGGAAAGTGAGTTTCAAAGAGCAGCTGAGCTCTCTGTTCCTCATTGTCGGTGTACCTTCCATCCCTTTTTTTAATAGACGTAGGCAGTCCACCCGCTTTTGCAAGAGCCTTGTGTAGCCGTGCTGCATACAGGCAGTTATTGTCATTTTCTCACAGAAATTCCTGAAGCTACTTCTTTTAGCTTTCTTATTTTTTTATTGTAATTGCCTCTTTGTAGCTCTGCCAGTCTCCGTTCCGTTTTTCTGTGTTGAACAGCATACACGTCTCGGATCTCAGTTTTTACAGGTTATTGTTCCACCATGGCACTCTTTACCTCTCATATTTGTACTAAAAGGAAAGCTAGTTTCATACGCATGATGGCTCTTGTGATGCCCTCTTCTGAGTTTTCCAAGTCTAAACGATAGAATGGAGCTTGTTTTACATCCATTTGCTCCAGATTGCTTCCTAAGGTTTCTTTGAAAGCTTCCCAGTTTGTCTTTCCTGGAATTTCTTACCGGATTTCTCACCAAACCTATGGTTACAAGATCGAATAAAATTATTCTATGATCTGACAACAACACGGGTCATTTGATACTCTCCAGTTTCTTATAAAACTACTAATGTTTGGGCTGAGATCAAGTACGTCTTGTCTTACCCGAGTCACAATAGTGGGGGCATTTCCCACATTGTAAATATCAGGGGGAGACCTAAGTATTCTAGGAAGCACCTACCTCGATTGTTGATGTTCGTGCTGCTCCAGACAGTATTGTGTGCGTTCGCGTCACATTCAAGCAGCAGTGGTATGTGAAGCTTATTGCAATGCTCCACTAGGGTCTGCAGTTGTGTCAGCGGTGCTGGTTCGTCCCTAGCACAATACGCGAAAGCGATGATGATAGTGCGTCGAACTCCTTCGATACACAGGGTCACGTGTAAGAGCATCAAGTCACGCGAAGCTTCTGAAAGTCAGCTTAAGCAAAGCCATCGACTTTGGCTTTGAGCAGGTGCACCCAATCGAGAGTCAGAGTGTGCGGCCTTCTTGTACGAAGTTGATGCTACCCTGAATAGAGTAGCAAAAATGGATTTGTAGCTCATGTGGGTACGGATGACAGTACTTGGAGAAGTGTGATTGGGAGGCATGGTGACCCGGATCAAAACAGGAACGGACTTGTTGGACTTTTGCTGTGCTTATGGCTTGTCCATCATAAACATCTTTTTCCACACACAAAGACATTAACAAATACACTGGGTACCGGCACAGCTTGAATCAGAGATCTTTGATTGATATCTTTGTGGTACCATAGTGTGTTCAAAAAATTATTTGGATTTTCGCGTTTTGAGAGGAGCTGAGCTGTCAGTATTCCTTTGCCACCCAGGCGAAAACCAAGACGGGTGGTACGCATATGGTGGGAAAGGTTAGAGGATGCTTAATCTGATTACGGGGAGCGATTTCCATGGCACGTTTCGAAGATCTTTGACAAATTCCAACCCTCCTTTTAAATGCAGAGGAAGAATGGCAGCTGTTTTCATTGGCAGTCGTTGCCTCTGCGAGAAATGTTTGTGGAGTAAAGCGGCTTGGTGTGGCGGCTGGTGGCGAGAAAATAACTGCGTAGTTTAAGAGTCCTGGAGTTCAAGAAGCCATCAGAGATAAGAAGGCAGCCTATATAGTGTGGAATCAATGTAGGAACTCTATTTCCGGAGCACTGAACTTTGAGGCACGAAAAACTTTCAATATGGCGATCAGAACACCCAAAAAACAGGTTTGCAAAAAGTTCGGCGAGAGTCTTGGTGGGGATTCTTTCGAAATGGCTGGTGTCAGATTGAGAAATCTGCTTTTCACAAATGATTTATTTAGCTATCCTGGCATCGTCCGAGGAGGAGCTTCAGCGAGCACTGGATGGGTTCGCAGCCATCTATGGTGAGGCTGGGATGAAGGTAAGGTAGGTTGGTTGTTTCCCGAACTCCTGTGCAAGGTACCCTGCACATTAATGGATTTCCATTGAAACAGGTACCGGACAAGTTCAAGTATCTCGGGGCATTTTTCATGAAATATGGAAGGAGTGATACTGAGTTATCCAGTAGGATTGGCCAGCTGGAGTAATAGTAAGTGAACTGCGTCAGCCGTTCATCAGGAAAGCTGAGCTTGTAGATTGTAGATTGTACGGGAGAGGTGGTACGGAAAATCCCAGATCACTGCAGCCAAGAGTGGACCTATTGTGATGTCCTCCATTTATTGCTCATCCATGATGCCGCAGTTTGTTATAAAGGCGACTAGATCCTTGGGTGTGCTGGCAGCTATGTCCGCGGCTTCGAGGTAGAACTTACCTAGAAAACGTTAACGTGATATTATTAAACCGTTACAGTCACATAATATGTGTTCTGCGGTTTCTGTGTCCTCGTTGCATAGTCTGCATGTGTTGTCTTGCCCTATCCCCAAAGTCATCAGTTGTCTTCTAACTCGACAGTACCCTGCGTTAGGAAACCTGTGACCAATCGAATCTGACTTCTACTTAATTGTAGTGGCTGTTTCGTTCTTTGGTATGAGTTGTTTAACATGAAAGCTTTGGCTTGCCTGTTTCCTTTGGTTACCCTCCAGAAATGGAGCATCTTTTCAATCAGCCAGGTTTTCACGCAACTTTTTATGGTGTTAATTGGTAGCTCGCAGAATGGTCTTCGCATCATGAACTGGGATGCGGATCCTTTTCTGGCTAGTTCGTCTGCTTTTTCGTTGCCCTCAAATCCATTGTGCCCTGACACCCGGATCCGTTGTGCCACGGCACCCTGAAACTTGTTTGTGCGGGCCAGTATTTTAAGGGTTTTAAGACAGTCCCAGACCAGTTGACTAAGCTGAGCTAAGAGTGAAAACAAAGTTTCTCAGTTTTTAATTCAGTGTTCGTTTTAACCATCATCTATGGTCATGAAATTTGGGTAAAGACCGAAAGGATTAGATCGCGGGTACAAGCTGCCGAAATAAGATTTCTGTGATGCGTTGCTGGTCCTCCGAGTGGAACGATCAATTATTGAGTGGTTTGAACAACAGACTTCCCAACAGACTTCCTAGACAGGTCATGTTAGCCGAGATGCGAGCGCGTCGCCCCCTTGGTAGGCCAAGAACCAGATGATGGGATCAGATTAAGAACATTCCCGAGACCCGTCTGGGGATCGCGCTTGTATCTCTTGAGTTGGTGGCGAAGGATCGGGAACTTTGGAAGGACCGTTTGGCCGCCCTCGCTACCCGACCCTTCTTAAAATAAGCGGTCAAGAAAATGATGAAATTCTTATTTGATACTTACTCCATAAGCTACTGGCTTGTGTACACCAAAGCCACTTGACCCTGCGGCGCAAATTTTCTTGTCTTTCATCTTTTTAACGTTATACTTTTATGAAGAAAGCTCCCGTGTGTTCCACCCTGTGCTCGTCAAAGAACCTTATTTTGGACGTACAGTAGTTCTTTTATTGGTAGAATGTCACGAATGTAAGGCAGACTTTATAGGAATTTCTCCCAAGACATTGCTCATTTGAAAAATCTAAAAACCAAGCTACATTTTCTTGAAGCATATAACGACTTTATTTTTCAATACCTTTTAAAACCTCGTATCTGAAAAGGTTCGAGTGAGAGCGAAAAATAAATCACAAATTCCTCACATTCAATATGAGTAAATATTTTCCTTTATTTTATTTTAATTATGCAGTTTAAATTATTTTTTTAAACTTACTGCAATCTTATAATTAGTTCACAAAAACATTTTAGGTGTATAAAAATAAATATTTACTTTATAACAACTCTTTCATAACATTTAAATATTGTTCTTAATCTACGCGTACATACTAGTGGCTCAAAAATAAAACATTTTCCTAAAACTATGGAAAAAAAAACAACTTCTCGCAAGGAGAGCTTAGTTAACTCTAAGAAAATAAAATTCTTTCTTGTTGTGCTTTTGCATAAATTTGGCAAAGTATTATCTACTTAGTGGCAAAAACTTATTCTACTATTAACATCCCTGCATAGAGTAAAAGAAATTATTTGTTAAATTCAAGGAAAAAATTTGCTTAAACATGAATTCATGCTTATTCATGAATTCAATTCAATTAATATGAATACAATTCATGCAGCGGGTTAAGACCAACGAGTAAGTTCAAGTTCCTTACACTACGTTTAAAGTAAATCAGCCTATTTTACATGTCGAGTTATCCGAAATGGTTTTGATCCTGCTTTTGTTGAAATGGCTTATTGATAAAGGGCAATGATGTCCTCTATGCTGACAGTGGCACCGGCAACCAATGCAAATATAGCAAATATGGCCAAAAGGATGTTCTTCAGCAAAACCCAGTTCCACTTGCCTAGGCGATCGGGCCAACGGTAGACAGTTTCAACTACGCTTGGTACGAAAATGCCTGCAAACGAAGGAATGTAGGTAGTCAGTTAAATTCAATGATATTCAGCGATCAGTCTTTACCTAGAAGTGAAAAGAATACCGATCCGACTAAGCTAATAAACGGTTCCAGATTTGGAATCGCCGCAGCAACACCACCGCACAAAAGGACAATTCCTGTCCTGAGAAGAATCTGCGAAATGTTTTGTTTGCTTTCTGAGAATCTGTGTCCAATTTTCCTCCACAAAATCTCATTGGGAACGTAAAATTGAAGACCGAAGGTGAAGAGTATAGCAACAGCCATTAAGAGCTTCGCTGTGTCAGCAAGCCTAAAAAGAAAAGAATCTCAGAAAGCTAGAGAATAAATCCCAAACTAGGCTCCACTCACCATGAACCGTCTTCCAAATTCAGCGTAATACTGCCCAAAACCTTTTCACCATACTTGACATATCCGAAGAAGCCTATGATTGCATACAGAGAGACGACAGTGATCATAGCAGTATTGAGAACACCAGGACATGCGAGGAACTTGTGGGGTTTCTTCATTGAGTTCTCTACTGGCATAACAACACCGATGCCTTCCATGGCGAAGATGACAGTAGCAAAGAAGAGCGGTAGTTGAGCCCAACTCGAGAAGAGCGGCTTGTCAGAGAAATCCAAGGGTTCGTTGAACATGAAATACAGAGTGATGCCAAAGGTCACCACGATGAAGACATTGGCCATCGCAGAAAATGGCACGAGGTACTTTAGTTTCCTTAATTGACCGATCAGTAGGCAGGGAATAATGGTCATCGCAATGTAGACTCGTATATCCCACTTGATTCCAAAATCGTAGTTGATGACGTCGTGAAAGGACGTCGCTATAAAAACGATGTACACACAAGCAGCTGCGTAGTAGGTGGCCATAAGACCTCCGTCCACAAATTGCCTGAAAGTAAATAAAAAATAAAGGGGGTTTTATTCGGAGGCAAAATATGCTAATACTCTAGATTCTAGAAGCTAAGTTATCGATTAGGGTTTATAGCCGGCGCGGCGTCTGGTATTTTAAGCCAGGTGGAATGCTTTATTAAGTGCAACTAAGATATTGGTGGAATGTTATGTTTTTTTCTTATCCTCGCTGGCATTAAAATTATATTAGGCGGGGCTATTTTTAAAAAAGATTTTTGGAAGCATGGTGCGCATTTGAACGTACGTAACCATTCTTAGATTGAGCTGGTTACATACGTTTAAGTGAGAGGCGGAGCTGTTTCTTGACTAATGAAGTCAACTTCTTCATTCAGATCTCGACCTGTTGAACAAAAATGAAAGAATCTGAAAAGCCCCTAAAGATTTTTAACTTAGAGAATTTGCCATCTAATTTTAGCTTCAGCGGCAAGCATCCATCGCAAGCATCATAGAAATGCAACTTGAATAAATAGATATAAAACAAGTGAGTAATTGCAAGAGTTTCTCTGTGACAAACTTCTAAATACCCGACCCTATATACCTACCATGTAATGCCAAATCTTAAAGTTTCTTGTCCCTATTTCATATATAATTTTTATAGGCCACGCCCCCAAAAATGGGCTTCGACTTAAAATTTAAATCAATTAATTGTAATTTCGTTAGACTCATGAGAAAATACTTTAAAAGCGAAAATTATTTTAGAAAAAAACAGTTCTTTCCTAAAAACGCCCCTTAAAAGTGGGCGGAGCTCAAAACTTTGTATGGAACAAACTTAGTAAATAGCAATATCTTTAATATTTGTCATATAATTTTTTTTTCAAGTTGGAGTCATTTTTCAGAGAAATCGGGTTTTTAAAGATCTAACATGTTATAAGTGGGCATGGTCGATATTGTGGGCGGTCCAACTTTTGCCCAGTATTTGCTCAGTATTGCTCAGTACCAAAATTTAAGTTCCTGTGCCTTGTCTAACTTGACCAAAAGGCAATTTGAAAAAGTGAAATAGAAGTTGTCTCACATTGTTGGCGTGGCCGTTTAAAGATTGTACCAATTTTAAAGCTTTGTCTGTGCAACAAAAGAGCCAAGCCTTGTACCAAGTTTCAGCTCTCTAGCTTAATTTTGAAGACATAAAACCGTCACACATACGGACGGACGGACTGTGTTACAAACTATGCATTAAAATTAATATTATGTACCCTCGGTCGGGTAAAAAAAATTGGATTGAGTTGGAAATTTGCAACAGCTAGTCAAGATTTTGATGTTTGATCACCCTTATCTTCGAAAGTGAGCCTTATACCATGTCTCCACCGAGCACTAATCCGCGATTGATATAAATCTTTATTAAATCCTCTACAAATCACGAGATTTGCCATACAAATTTAAATCCTCTCAGCAAGCGATTTAAAAAAATCCTCTCATAAATCCCATTCACCCTATTCACAAACCTATTTTCTGCACATTTGTAACAGTTTGAGTATATACAAGTGGGAAAGTGCAACAGTGGGTATGCAAAAGCTTCAATCCATCTACGACGGATTACAAAATACCCGGCCATACCAAAAAGAAAACTGCCACGCCTCCAAAAAGTGGGCGGGATATAAAAATATAACTGTTGAATGCTTTATACTAGGTGGTTGCATACATTTCGGCCTAAAACTCCGCCTTTTTAACTAAAAAAATCACCTTTTTTAACGCCACGCCCACAAAAGTGGGCGGAGGCACATACGATATTCACATAAAAGTTAGAAAATGCTAATATCTACAGCTTTTGTCATATAATTTTTTGTCAAATTTCATATATATTTATTAAAAAACAGTCATTTTAAGCTAAAATCCCTTAAAAAGTGGGCGTGGCTAACATTTTTCGGCTACCTTAAAGACAATCATATGGCAATGTTACGTTCCAAAAATGGATGCGCAAGCGCCATTGTAACATAGCTAAAATTTGCAAAATGTATTTTTTTAATTTAGAGATGGTCGCACATACAGGCCTGTAGTGGGCGTGTCTGTGGGCGGATTCAGCTTATTTTCAAACTTAATCTGAAGGACTGGACTTACAACCAACTCACAAAATTTCAGCTCTCTGTCTTAAAATTTAAGGCCTAAAAGTTGTTTACATACGGACAGACAGACATGGCTTAATCGATTCTCCTGTCGGTCCCATTCATATCTCTTAAAGGTCTTAGGGGTCTACGGTGATTATTTCACTGCGTTACAAACTATACATCAAACTTAATATACCCTGGGTCGGGTATAAAAAGAGGAAATCGTTTTTTGCTCCTGGAAAATGACATCGCCCTTCGCTGTTGAGGGCCAAAATGACACTTCCGATGGAGCCACTTTGGGATTTATTTTAAATCGTCTCCCACTAATCTTCTTATAACTGTCGGTGGAGACAAAGTATTATTAAAGAGCTGAATTGTAAAATTCTAGCCTTGAACCTCTATAACGGATTACAACAAATTCCTCAGTGTTGTAAGGAAGTTTAAATGTAAGTAAGGAAGTTAAAATTTTACAATTTCCAGGAAGCCGTTACTGAAAGAACGCAATGATCTGGAGACTACATACGGGGAAAAATCTTAAATCCATTTTTATTAAAAATAGTTTATTAAAAAACTTGATAAACTAAGTATATTTTTTTTTCAACATTTGGAAAAGATTTACTATTTCAAACCCGGTTGGGCTTTTGTTAAAATTTACGAAGATTGACTAAGGCATTCTCGTCGTAAGAGGCGACTTAAATCGACCCCCCTTATGCCAAGTGCGTAGGAATACAAACTATGCAATGGACAAAACAAAAGCCAATATTACCCCAGGTGGCGATCCAGTTTCACTGGCAAATCCATCTTCTTCGGAGGTAGGCTCTGGATTCTGCGGAGAGCCATTTATCGCTTATAAATCCCTTTATGAAAGATTAAGGCCCAAGGGTACCTCAATCTCCACTAGCTGGATTTAACGCCTCCGGGAAAGGAATCCACCGTTTAGTTAGGACTCAGCGAAAATTAAATGCTTTGAAGTGCAAAACAATGGACTCCGCGCTAAGCTTTATGAAATGGAACTCGTCTCTACCACGAGTTTAAAAGCGAAGTAGATTCGTTACGCAAAGAAAACGAAGCCTTAACGAATCCCCGTGGTACCATAGAATGTGAGGAAATACCGAAACGTCAATACGAATTCCAGACGAACGAGGGTGAGCTTGCACGGGAAACGAATCCGGTCCCTTAGAAAAGGCTTACCAAGAAGCGAAAGGCCGGTTCTTTACCTAAAGCAGAAACCGTACAACGAAAAACAGAAATATCACTGGTACCAAAAAATGCAGCTATGAAAACCTAGGGTAAAAATTGGCGACCACCAGCAATTAATGTAATTGGGATCGCGGACTATAGAGAGTTGCGTAACATCCTTAAAAATACTCTTGGGTCGAAGTATAACTTATAACTTAAAATCGCTTCGCAACGACGATGGAAAGTTAACGTTGAAGACTCCTTCGCTATGGAAACAGATAAAGTTCAATGGTTTACTTATGAAAATCACCTCGAAAGTCAGCTCTGGGCTATCTTAAGGGGTTACACCCATCCTGTACCAAGGAAGAAGTAATACGAGATGTTTAAGCCCAAAACTTTAAAATTCTTGATGCCGTGGACATAATAAAGAAAGAAAAGCAACGTATGGACGAAGGGAAAGATTCCGCTGTTGTCTCGCGCGGCCTACCAATTTTTATGGTATCTCTTATTAGAACTGATAACATTAACGAAAATTAAAAAATTAAAGCAATCCCTAACCTCAAGGTAAAAATCGAACCCAAGTGGAAGGGCAGCAAACTAGCACCCCAATGTAAGCGATGCCAAGGTTTTCGACACACTCAAGCGTACCGCCAGAAAGAATACGTAAAATGCGCTGGATATTTTAACATCCTTCGACAGATTGCCATTCAGCTGTCAGACCCCAGCGGCTTGTGCCAATTGTAGGGGAAGTCACCCAGCGAGCTACCGAAGTCAGCCAGCAAGCAACAGAAACTATATGAAGTTCCAAAGAAAAATATTAAAAAATATGAAAATTTTCAAAAATCAAATATTGAAAATTGGATCCTTCAAAAGGATACGGAAGAAGATGAATTATGCTACAGCAGTTCTAGTTTACAATACCAATGTAAGGACGCATTTTGAATACTGCTCGCTCAACTATTTTATACCTATGCTGCAACCAGGAATAGATCGGGAGATTACAAAAAGTGCCAAACAAAGGTATAAGAAGTATCCTGCGATGCAACAGATTTACATCTATGGGGTATATGCTCGAGGCATTACGTTGGCTGAATATAAAACAGAGGATAAGTCTTAACACACTTCTGACAATTTTTAAAATTAAACATGGACTTGCGCCGGAGTATCTAACAGAGGAAGTGAGGTATGTAGGAGAAGTACAACCGTACAGGCTTCGAAATGTGAACGATTTTGGATTGCACAACCAAAATACAACTTCAGCGAGAAATACACTTATGTATAAGGGACTGCAATTTTTTAACAGCCTACCAGCTAATATCAAAGATGAAACAAGTGCCAGATTGTCATCATCATCATCATCATTTTCGAATGCCACTTATCCTTTAAAAGGACTTCGGCGCAATCCCCAGGCGGGACTCAGAGAGGTTCTTCACCTGATCCCACCACCTGCTTCTTGGCCTACCAGGGGAGCGACGCGCTCGCGTCTCGGCTAGCATGACCTGTCTAGGAAGTCTGTCAGGGATCATGCGAACAACGTGTCCAAGCCATCGAAGAATCGGTCGCTCCAATCGGAGAAGTAGCTGCTCAACATTAAGATTCCCACGAATACTTATGTTTCTCACTCTTTCCCTTAGAGTAACACCAGCAACGCACCTCAGGAATCTCATTTCGGCAGCTTGTACCCGCGATCTAATTCTTTCGATCATTACCCAAATTTCATGACCACACATGAGGGTCGGAACGAACACTGAATTAAAAACTGAGATCTTTGCTTTCACTCCAAGCTCAGCTTTCCTGATGATCGGCCGGTGCAGTTCCTTTACTATTGCTCTAGCTTGGCCAATTCTACAGGACAAGTCGGTATCACTCCTCCCATCTTTCGTGAAAAATACCCCGAGATACTTAAACTTCTCCACCGGTTTTAATGGAACTCTATTTATGTGCAGGGTACACTGCACAGGAGCGAGCTCAGGAAGCAACCATCACTTCCGATTTGTTCACGTTTACTTTCATTCCAGCATCACCACAGACGACTGTAAACCTATCCAGTGCTCGTTGAAGTTCCTCTTTGGATGATGCAAGGATGGCCGATTCATCTCCGAAAAGCAGATGGCTCATCCTGATGCCAGCCAATTCGAAACATTGCTCGCCAAGACTGCGCTTCACTATCCAGTTCATATATGCTATGAGAAGGAGCGGCGACAGAACACAGCCCTGGCGAAGTCCAACGCGCACATCAAAAGGACGGGATTTGACGCCATTAATCCATACACAACTTCTGCAGTTTCCATACAAAGACTGGATGGCTCTCAGAAGAGGCCCACTTAGCGCAGTTCTGCAAAACTCTCCCCAGTGTATCCCGAGGGACTCGATCACAAGCCTTTTCCAGATCTAAAAAACACGCATAGACCGGTTAAGCATATTCCCAGGCCTTCTCAAGAATAACCTTCAGAGTAAAAAGCTTGTCGGTTGTGCCTCCGCCAGGCTGAAAGCCGCACTGTTCTTTCCGTAACAAAGGCTCGATCATAGCTCTGGAACGCGTTTCCAACACCTTCGCGAATACTTTTCCCAGAAGACTTAAGAGAGATATGCCCCATAGTTGGCGCGATCTCTCTTTTCCCTTTTTTGAAAATAGGCACTATAACTCCTGTTATCCAATCGCTAGGTGCCCTCCCGCTATCCCAGGCCACCTTAGTGACACGTGTTAGCCATTTAACACCCTCTTCACCCATTGCCTTGAGCATTTCTGACCGGATTTTTTCAACTCCAGCAGGTATTCCCTGCAAGGTCGGGTTTAAGAACAGCCTTGAGGTAAAGTATGTCTGTCGTAAGAGCCGACTAAAATCCACTGGAGGAAGTAATCTTCAGGTATAAGTGATGCTGTCCAGGAGTAAAAACTCCTTGTGGGCCACCTTTGGCAGTAAAGTTATAGCTGAAAGAGATGAACCCGAAGGTTTAAATAAACTCCAGCAGCGTCTGATACATATTGTGCGGCTCGTTGGTCAGCGTATGATCCCAGAGGAACGGCTGAACTTCAAATAACAGAACTAGGAGCGTTTGTCTCGGGACGAGCGGCTTCCTGGTCGGCGTCTGTTGTCCGGGTTAGGATCGGCCGAATTTAAACCTGACAGCTAGGTATAAAATGCACCCACCCCCCAACCATAAAAATAGAAAACGAAAACAGCCTCGGATATTTGCTGATCCTGGTAATCCAGGGCACCCTTTGGAGCTAGGCCTCAGAAGTGTCAGCATGCGAGCGCTTGGTGGTCGGGAGGTTTAACCAGAAGAAGTTACGAGCAGCCCGTCAATGGTGCCGCTATCCATTACGGGGGGCGGAGGAGGTGGAAACTCTACAAATCGACAACGGCATCAAGTGCCAGATTGTTTAAGGCAAAATGTATAGAAATTGTTAAAAATAATTGTTAACTTTTTAAAAAATAATTGTTGAAATGAGACTTGAATTTATGTTCAATTAAGAGTAAAAATGTTATGTTAATAATTAAAATTTTTATTGAATTTTATAAAGAATGTAATACTAATACAGAATTTACTACTACTACTACTACTAAATTTGTGACAACAAAATACAATAAGTAAAACTTTGGCCAAAACAACGTAAGAGCTGCAGCTTATTATTATTAAACCATGGGTGTAATCAACGTATTTCGAAATATTTTCAACTTAATCGAAAAATTTCGATTTCATTTTGGTGTTTTTAAAAATCTATCTGCTAAAAGTAAATAGTTTAAGCTAGTTCATCTAAATGGCATTTTTATAACCACATTAAGGAAGTCGCATTTTAAATGACGACTCAAAAGGTTTTATTCGTTTTCGAAATGCGTCGGGCCCTAGAAATGTAGGTAATAAAACTTCAAACTGGACAGAGATAATCCCTAAGTATGTTGTTGCAATTGTTTTGTTGCTGATGCACTTAACAAATGCCATTATCTTCGAATTGCTCACGTGCTTTTACAGCTACAAACATCTGAATTAAAGCCTCTAATAAATCTTTATTCGTTGATTTCAAGATAACTTCCAATTGGAAGTTAGTCATGGTAAACTATTTATGTGTACTTAAAAGTTTCATTGTATTCGGTCGTTAAACTTGTGATAAATTATAAAGATAAAGAAAATTTCATTGATATCTGTTGAGTTTTTTTTTGTAGATCAAAATGTATGTCAATTGGCACTAGGTAGCTACTAAGCTTCGACAACGTTGCCTTATTAACCTCTTTTTTTACATTGTTTATACAGATCAGTAACCTGATCAATTGGCAGAAGCTTTTGACAGTTCTACAGTCTTTTCTGCAATCTAACTTGACTTTAAAGTTGCGACTTTCGATTGCCAGCAAAGAATCCAAGTGAAAATTCTACTTAAATTATCAAACTGCCACCAAATTTTGTAAACATTTACTGCTGAGATCAAGTTTTAACAACGAGTATAACGTTCAAGGCTTGTTACGAATTTGCTTCATTTCATACATTGAAAACTTAACCGAACGCATCGTTGCTAATATCGGGGAACAGCTCCTTTGTCAAAGCCATACAAAAATTTGGTTATATTGAAAAATTACAAAACTTTATATAATTCTATAAACATTATAATATTGGTCGAATGATCACTTTATTTTACATGGGCATTTACTGCCATACAAGGCTGAAAATTTGACTTTCGTCAAAATGTAAACCACCGTCTCCATGTTTTACTGATTTCCCCTTGCGATTCCAACGTTTCTACGACACCAAAAAATGATCTTAGTGGCTGTTTTCAATGCATCAGACTTTTCTGCCTGGTATTTTGAAAAGCATAATGGTTTATCGTCACTCAATTATCATGTCGTTGATAGAAGTACGGAAAAGATTGAATTATTTGACTTTCTTGGACGAAACAACTTTTCAAGGAAATATTAGACGCACGTCATGTCACGCAATTGACACCTAAAATGTGTTTTATATTCTGTCTCTTTTTATATGCAAGTTTGTTGTATCAATTTATTAGTGTTACTGTAAGTTACTAAATAGGCGCAAAACCATTCAAGCAATTTTTTGTACGTCAGTCGATTTGTTGAATTTGTAAATAAACTTTTGTTTCTTGATTGTGAAATTTTTAAACCAAACAATCCATAATGTGGTTCTTAGTTTTCAAACACGGTAAACAAGCTATCTAACTAGCTTCTCTCCTTATCGTTATTAATTCTCTTAAGGCTTAAGTAATCGATCATTTGAGTAATTTGGATGTAGGGCTTAAGTAGAAAGTTCAATCTTGATTTTTACTATTAACAATGTGAAAATAGTCGTCGTCGTAGAAAAAATTAACAAGAAATGCTTGCTTATTCTCTGCGATGTTTTTTTTTTAAACTTTAATGTGTGGCTTATATATTTTTTATTTTTGACATTTTTTCATTATTCTAGCATCAATAATATTAAGTCGCTAATAATGACGAAAAAAATTGTAAGTAAGAGTCAATCTTGCGACTGGGTTCTGGTATGATTCTAGTATGAAAGATTTCTTTCTTAATTTAACTCAATATAGGACAATAGCAACCACCCTGTTGCTGTCCGTTTTTATTAACATTCCAGAGCCGAGTTGTCTACTAAAATTTTTAATAGACATTTCCCCACGTTTGCAGCGAGAGTTAGGCAGAGAATACTTAAGCTCATACTCCCAGGCAAATAATAGGAACAAGAGAGTTTTTAATGAATCTTTCCCCTCGACCTATATAACACACGCAGGTAGCATTAACATCTCAGAATAAATAACCAGAAAGCTTCTCGAGAAACCTGAAAATTCTGAAGATGATATTTTGATAAACATTCGATTTATATAAGAAACGTCGCAGGAAACCTCATTAGGAAAAATCCATTAGGCCATGTAATTGAGAAAACGGTGAGGAGAATATTATGAAGATGGACTGTTTTACAGATTCTTGGACGGTTTTACAGATTCTTCCAGAGGCGAGCTTAAGCCCGTGAGCTGAGCCAGACACACCAACCACCTCACCACGTCAACCAAATAAAAAACCAGTGAGTAAGTGCTTCAGTGTGTACGCAGAAGTTACAGTCCGTAAAACGGACCGTTAAATACCCCATCCTATCCCACTTTGTAAAATGCTGATGACATGATTGTTTTTTGATATTTCGAAAGGGGCGTGGCCCAAAGTCTTGTATGTACAAAATGTAGAACTAAGCGTAGTTGCACATTTAGACCGATTGTGGGCGTGTCTTTGGGCGGATTTCAAAAATTTTTACACTTGTACTGCTTCGCATGACGCGGACTTTACGTACGAAGTTTCAGCACCCTATTTCACAAATTTAAGGCCTAAAAACATGTGACATACAGACGGATGGACGGACGGACATGGCTCATTCAATTCAGAATTCGGTCTCGATCATATGCACTTAAGGTCTTGGGGGTCTACCATTATTATTTCACCGTGTTACAAACTATGTGACAAACGTTATATACCTCCTATCCTATGGGATGGGGTATAAAAATAAAGGTAGCCGGTAGAAAGGTAGAAAACAAGATTTGAATCCTTTAGGTGAATATTCTTGAAAACTTAAAAAAAGCAAGTGGGAAAGTGCAACAGTGCGTATGCAAAAGCTTCAGTCCATCTACGAAGAATTGCAAAATACCCGTTCATACCAAAAAAAAAAATGCCACGCCTCAAAAAGTGGGCGGAATATAAAAATAGAACTGCTGAATGCCTTATACTACGTGGTTGCATACATTTCTGCCTAAAACTCAACCTTTTTAACTAAAAAAATCACTTTTTTTAACGCCACGCCCACAAAGGTGGGCGGAGGCACATACTACATATACATGAAAGTTAGCAAATGTTAACATCTACAGCTTTTGTCATATAATTTTTAGTCAAATTTCATATATTTTTATTAAAAAACAGTAATTTTAAGCTACAATCCCTTAAAAAAGTGGGCGTGGTCAATGAAAAGGTCAACATTTTTTGATTAATTCAAAGACTATTATAAGGCAATTTTACATACCAAAAATGAATGTGCTAGCACCATTGTAACATAGCTAAAATTTGGAAAAAGTATTTTTTAAATTAGAGATGGTCGCACATACAGGTACGTAGTGGGCGTGTCTGTGGGTGGATTTAGCTAATTTTCAAACTTGATCTGGTCCAATGGACTTCCAGCCAACCCTTTACCTTAAAATTTAAGGCCTAAAAGTTGTTTACATACGGACGGACGGACGAACATGGCTTAATCGATTCTCCTGTCGGTCCCATTCATGTCTCTAAAAGGTCTTAGGGGTCTACGGTGATTATTTCACTGCGTAACAAACTATACATCAAACTTAATATACCCTGGGTCGGGTATAAAAGCTGGGTATAAAGTTAAAAACAGTTATTTACGAAGCATTAGATAGGCACATATTTACAACAACCCTTTCTGGTCCCCAATTGGGCGCCTCCCCAGGTGGCAGGTAGAGGAATGCTCATATCTGGTGAGCATTCCCGTTTTCGGTGGGTACCAGTATGGAGTATTGGCGTAGACCAAAACCAGCAACATACGATAAATCCAGGAGTGTCTGTCTAAAAATGAGCGGCTTTCTGGTTAGGGTCTATTATCCAGGTTAGGGTCGGCCGAGTATGTTCTATTCCTTTTCCAATATGCAAATAGAATGGACAAAAATAAGATGCATGACATATATTTTTATGAAATACCCTTCTAGCTATTTTATTACTTTTCTCCGTAAAGGCATAACACTTGCGGGAGTAAGCTGTGGTGGTTCTGGGCAGAGTTTTATGTTCCGTAGTGGCTCATAAGCGTTTGTGTTGGATTGAGAATTAATTTTCTCTTCTATCTTTACTATCCTCAAATTATTTCCGCTCGCGATGTGCTTCGCATCTTAAGGGTAGTCATAATCCCTTGATTGCAAGCTTATTATAAAAAAAGACCGTTAAGTATGAAGACATACGCGGAACGGTCTGTTGGCTTTTGTTGTAGATGGAGCTAACCTTTATTGTGCAGTTTGTGTAAAGTTCTATTTGTTTATTATTATTTCTGGGAATATTTCAAATTCTGTTGTTTACTTTTCGTAGTTGAGTCTACTGTTTTTTGTATTGAGTTTTTTTTTTACATTTTGTTCTTAAAAATGAAACTTAAGGCATCTTATTGTTTTTTTCTCAAGGCTCTTGTGTTCGTTAACGTTTATGTGGTTGTGCCTATATCTATAGAATAACATAAACTATTTCAAAAATGCCTCAGTTTTCTTTTCTTAATTTCAAAAGATGGACTACGTTCGGTATTTATTTTAGATTTTTGCTTCTTATTGTTTCGAAAGAGGGAACGACATATTTTTTCTTGGCCTTTTTAAGCTAAGATCCCTTAAAAAGTGGGTGTGGTCAATGAAAAGTCTAAAAATTTTTGGCTACTTCAAAGACAATTACAAGGAACACCTAAAATTTGGAAAAAGTATTTTAAAAAATTAGAGATGGTCACACATACTGGGTTGTAGTGGGCGTGTCTGTGGGCTGATTTAGCTAATTTTCAAGCTTGATCTGTAGGACTGGACTTCCAGCCAACGCATAAAATTTCAGCTCTCTAGCTTAAAACTTAAGGCCTAAAAGTTGTACGGACATACGGACCACTTTTGTGGGCGTGGCGTTAAAAAAGAGATTTTTTTAGTAAAAAAGGCGAAGTTTTAGGCAGAAATGTATGCAACCACCTTGCATAAAGCATTTAACAGTTATATTTTTATGTTCCGCCCACTTTTTGGAGGAGGCGTGGTAGTTTTTTTTTTGGTATGGTCATGTATTTTGCAATCCGTCGTAGATGGACTGAAGTTTTTGCATACAACAGTGCGTTGCACTATTCCACTTGTTTACATTTCAAATCCATGCAACAACTATTTTGATTTTTTATTACTTCCCGTTAGACTTTTTTCTAATAGCGCAACTACCTGTGCATACACCGATTTTTTTTTTAATTCTACGGCCAACGGTTTTTTGCGAAAACGGGCCTCGAAAAACTTAGATTAAAAACGGCAATTTGAAAACTGTTTAACGCAGCTTGCTTTCCTTTTGTACGATTTGTACTTGAGCTAAATCTGAACAAGATCGCTTTTACCGTTGAGATTACACTAGAAGATTTTAAAAAAAAGTTTTTGAAAATGCTGTTTTTAAGTTAAATCTCAGAAGTTTTTGAAATTTTAAAGTTCGCTATGATTTTCCTTAAAATTTTGGATAATTTGTGATTTTTTTCATATGATTTGTCGAAACAAGACCCGGTATAAGGGGGACACACAAACACGTTTTTTTCGTAAATTTTTGCGATTTTTTTTCGAAAATGGCATAAAAATGGCAGTATTAAAAATATGTCTAAAGCATTTGGTTTACTTTGTGTTGCTTTATACGTGTTTTCAATATTATTTTTGTGCACTTAGCGGTTCAAAAGTTATGGCCTCAAACACTTTGAAAAACGTAACCCCTTTTCAACTCTTTATTTCTCAAAAACTTTTCAATATTTTCAAAAAAATTTATTTTTTCATTAAAGTTTAGTATTTTTTTAACTTCAGTTTCGCTTTTCTTGTTCTTGACTGATTACCTACTTAAAAAAGGTATTGAAAAACATTTAATCCATTTTCCCATGAAATCTCTAACTGTAATTAAACCGTTATTTCTGCTTAGAAAAATTGCCCTCGTTGGATTTTCTGACTTTTTCTGCAGTTTAAAAGCAGACATATTTTGTCTTTCTACGACTTTCCCGCTCAGCAGTTATAACACGATTGGAAGGACGAACGGACACACGTACAACGTAAGCGGTCCTTTTTCCATTTTTGGACCGCTAAAAAGAGACTTACTTACTTGAGTTCAGAATTGGTGGAATAAATAAATAAATAAATAAAACTTATTAAAGTCCGGAGTTGAAATAGACTTAATCAACCTGCTTAAGAATTGATTATTGGCAGGAGTAAATTGGAAATTAAGTTCTTTAAAGAAACCTCAGATCAAAGTACGAGGAGAACTCTTACATAGGATAAAAGTTTCCAAGGCCTTTCCAAAGCCTTCCGAAACAATTAGGGCTCAAGGTCGCAGGGCAATACGGAAATTAAATAGCAATACTTAATTGGTATTATGTATATTTTCATTCAATTAACTTTAGAGGTGTCGAACTTACTTGGCAAAATTTGACCATGGTCGTAGTTTTTTTGGACCATTCTCGAAAACCTTTTCAGCTGTCTCAGCAAAACCCAGAGCAGGCGCTCTGACATCTTTACAAATATCTTGAGATGTTTTGACCTGAAAAGAAAACAGCACAAGTAATGTCAGGCACAGGGTATTTTTCTTGTTAAACGAATAAATTTATTATAAGCACTAAGTAAAAAAATACTAAGGAAAGATATGCACGTTTTAAGACTTTCATCAATAGAAACATGCTTATTTTTTTTGTAAACTGAAACTAAATCAGATGGAGGAAAAGGAACAAACCTGAGGACCAAATTATTGAAGCTAGCCTTAACTCAAAGCCTTGTGGTCACACAAAACGTCTAGACCACAACAGACAAGACTTGACACTAGGAAGATTGAAAATCAGCTCTACAGAGCAATATCGACAAAGTTGCCACCCATTCCGCCACTGTATTTCAGCCTGCCACTAAGAAACCTAACCTAGCGGGAAGGAATTAGGTACACAAAAGTGCAGACGCGAACTCTAAAACGGTGGCCACATTTATTTTGGGAAGCCGCCCACCACTACTGTATTCATCCTGCCGAACACCAAACCTTCTCTCTTGGCTTTACAAGAAAAAATTTCTGCCAGCTTCACTCTGCAACGTTTGTTTGGGAGAAGTGAATTGGAGTGGGAGGAAGCGAGAATCTGTCAGTGAAGCGAATTCACCCATCAAGATAGTTTACCTGTTTCAGGAGGGCAACCTGATGAAAAAAATCAATTAGATTCGGAGAGAGTTTCAAATTACACGATTCAAGCCGTCTCAAAGAGCCCCAAATAAGCCTCAAGCCATAAACCCAGGTCACAGAGTAGTCCTAAAAAGTTCCAAAGAACGCCAATGTAATCCAGACCCGGGGCTCTCAAAATGCGATCAGAGGGTTGCCCAAGTGCCCTCCAAACAGATAAGGCAAGTAAATATAGTTCATATGACCGGGTATTTTTATACTCACAAGTTTCTTGGAAGTGTGGCCTACTCATGCAAAAGAAACAAAAGCCAGGCTTGAAGTATTAAAGTTTTGAAAGTGCTCTATTATTTCAAGGGCTGAGAAAACAAGGCTTCTAATAACGGAGCCCCTGCGTTTTTTTTGAGAGGTTATGCAGTGAACGATGGCTTTTAGGCATGGAATTTATCGTGATATTTTCAAAAATTATAATTATTTTACCTTCTCGCCTCAGGAAATGGCGAAACTCGTCTTTAATCTAGTATAAAAAATAATTACAAAATAATAAACAAAATAATTTGCCGAGTAATTACTAACTGGCGTGCGTTTTAGGTGTTCTCACACACCATAAAGGGGACATACATTTTTTGCCCATTCCGAACGGAGAATCATGAAATCTCTCATGAAAAATGGTATCCCCGGAGGGTTTATCAGATCTATGCGGAGGTGGGCCCGAAGACTAAACCCTTATTTCTTCGGTTAGGACTTGAACCGAGGACCACTAGTATCTATTGTGGGACTATTTTCCGGCCTAATCCTGTCAGCAGCCTTAGTCTCATTCTAATTCTACCATACCATTTAGTGCCCTGTTGCAGGTGGAGCAGCTCGTATAAGTGTTCGCTCCATCTACGTAAGATAACTCTCATTTCAAAGAAGTGAAACGTTCTTGGATATTAAACTTCTTTACTCTGAAACGGGGAATAGTCCGACAAAACATCTTAATTGAAGGTCTGCAACCATGCTTCAACTTCTCCCCAAATTTTTCTTACCTGTTCTTACTGCCAGATTGCAAGTTTTTTGAGCCTCAGTGTACTGACTTTGGGAAGTTGAGTCCCTACATTGATTCCGCACAATGCAGGCTATCTTCTTCTCTCTGGTGGCTGCTTAAACTCAAGGTTTTTAAACTACGCAGCTCTTTTCTCGCCACTAAGCCGCTTCACTCTATAAAAAATTTTCGCAGACGCAATGTCTTCCGATAATAACAGCTGCCATTCTTCTTCTCAAAAACTGCAGGTCGGGGTAAGAATAGCCTTGAGGTAGTAGGTCTGGTAGATATGGCTCTCGTTTAAGTGGCGGCTTAAATCCACAAGCAAAAGCCTTAAGCATAGCATGTTCATGATATCATATCAAATGAAAGAATAACCAGGAGCATTTGTATCGGGTCAGGATCGCTCGAGTAGAATGCTGATCCTATGAGCAACCTTTAGAGCTAAGCCTAAGGGGTGTCAGTATGCAAGCGCTTGGTGGTCGGAATGTCCCCCTCGGCATCTGACTGGGTTTAACCCGAACAAGTAAAACGCAGCCCAGCAATAGTGACGCCGAAAAAAGATTGTGAACCGCTATACACATATAAACTATCTCTGGGCCCTTTAGCGAGGATGCAAAGGACCACCTGACTTTGATAGCCACCTTTTTAGTGTTTCGAGACAAAGCTTACTCTTAGGGGCGGTTCGTGTGAGGTCCCCACCTCCACAAAAACTCTGAAAGAACAACAGAACGAGTGAAAAAGAGCGAGTCTTTTTTCATATGAAAGAAGTTGGATTTGAGCCCAAATCTCCCGAATGATACATCACTCACTGACCACTACAGGTACCCCACAACACGGTGACAATGTCTCATTTAAAATACTGCGCAATGAGCATCATTCTACCATCGTCACCTAAAAAAACACTCGTTCTTTTTTACAGTCTCCACCTCCCCGAGGGGTTGACAAGCGCTCCGAGAGAGAGTATCATGTGTCTTGAAAAACTTCTCAAAGTGCGTCGTTGGGATTAGGAAAAAAATTTAGGTCGACTACAGATACGACTACAGATACCCCACACACAACACGGCGACAAGGTCTCATTTAAAATACTGCGCGATGAGCATCATCCTACCATCGTCACCCGAAAAAAAAGACTCGTTTTTTTTCACATACCCACCTCCGCGAGGGTCTTACAAGCCCTCCGAGAGCATCATGTATTGAAAAACTTCTCAAAGTGCGTCATTTGGATTAGGAAAAAAATTTTAGGTCCCCATGTATGTGAATAAATTAGCACACACAGCATACATAGTTCAGAAGTTGGCCCTGGTTCGCCTCGGGCTGTTGCGAAACTCGATTTATGATGAGCATCGTGGTGGCTTGTGGCTTATGTAACAACGCGAGAGAAGACTTAAGCCTATGATTTGTTGTTATTCGGCTGTTCGGGTCACAATATTTTTCAATGAAAACGCGTAATCATAGACGCGAATCTACGTTTCGACGGGGATTGCCGTCATCTTCTGGGTGAATACAATAAATATTTTACTTAAACTGCGAACATAATAAGCAGGTCTGCTTTATTAATTAAGCATGGCAGTATAATTTAGAAAACAAAAAACAAAAATAAAAAAGCAACAAAGAGACTGTTAAGCGCAGAGAGAGATGGCTATGGCTATATGGTTTAGGCCAGTTGCGGCTACCTATTTGGTTTAAGCTGTTCAATGAGCTATGACACCTTTACAAGAAGACTAAAGCCTTCAGCCCAATGAATCCGTTGCGTCTGTCACATTGAACTACACAACTGACAAATGAGTTAAATATTTACATTCTTATGGGTAGCGGCCCGTAGAAGAACTTCGTGACGTACGTCGTTCCCATTAGATCGTGCGTATTTTACTGAGTTGTCAGTTCTGAACTTCGATACAACGGATTCATTGGGCTGAAGGCTTGATGCCTTGTTAAATGAAAAGAGCACATTATTAGAACAGTATATAACATAGGAACACCTAGAATAGTCGCGTCATGTTATAAAAGAAAAAGGAGTCATTTTCCTTATGACGCTTAAATCCTGCTTAAAACTAACTCAAGCTAACACAGTTCAAAACGATCATAAAGGTCAACATTAACAAACTGGCTTTAGTTTATAGATTGACGAATGTATCTAATCAATTAAAGGTAAACAACAATCGACTCTTTAACTTTCTAAGACTCAACCTCATGTATTTCTCTCTTACTAAGCTAAGTAAAAGTCATATGAAAAGTTGTTTTGCAAAACTTTACTTTGTAATGCACACACATTCGGGTTTTTAAATTAGGATGTTAAACGGTGTAAATGAAGAGCCAAAATGGCAAAAAAAAATTACAAAGGAAAACAACTTGATTAGCACATTTTAAATTATAATGAATTCTATTGACACACCCCAAATATTAGTGTCTGTTTGCAAAGACATTTGTGTCCGTCCTACGACATTTGTGTACGAACTTTGTGGCGTTTATTTATAGATAAAAAATCCCGAAATGTGACACTCGGACTTGTCATTAGATTCTAACTATGGGTTTGTTTGACTCAACCATTTTGTCAGAGGGTGTAACACTTGCATTGTTTTCGTTAGGGCTCATTGTAGTGCAAATAGAAATGGTTTTGTATTATTTTATGGTAAAGCACATAAAAAGCTTTAAGCGTACGTCTGTGTTTGCATAAATTTGTAGTAAAAACTAAGTACTTACATAAACAGGGTGAAATTCCCACCTTTCATTCCGTAAATTGCATTATAATACACATTTTTGAGAGTGAAGATGTTATTTTAATCTTAAGAAAAAAATTAATATAAAACTAACATATTTTCTTTAAATTAACTAAAAAGCCAACCGAATGTATCGTTGCTTGGCAAAGTCATTCAAAGTTAAATTAAATACTGGAAAGTTTAAATTTATTTTCAAAAGTGCGAGATTGGCAAAGGAGGTGACGACAAAAGGCGTAAAAGCTCAACAAAAGATCGGCGCCAGTTCAAGTGCAGTGGAAAAACCACCACTGACCGATATTATACGCACAGGTTGCGTCAAACGAAAACAAAGCAAGATCGCCCACAACAGATGCAGTGTCTCAGATCCTCCCTGCAATCTTGGAAAAACTTGAGGATCAGACTAAAATCAACAAACTTAATATTTGACAAACGGAGCAAGCTCGAGCTTAAGCCTCAAAAAAATTACAGGAGAACATGAATGTGAAACAGTTATTTAAAATCCTAACATGGAATGCAAATGGCCTTCTGAATAAAATAAACGATCTAGAAGTATTTCTAAAGAAAAACGATATTGATATTTGCGTGATTACCGAAACTCACCTAAACAACGGGCCTGGACCCAAACTTAAAGGTTACAATGACTATCACGCACATCATCCTTCGCAAAATTCGAGAGAAGGATCCTCCCTCTACATTAAGAACTGCATAAAGCACTTCAAGAACACAGAAGTTGAGCTAGACTCTATGCAGATCAGTACAGTTTCTGTAAAAATGGACTGCTTAGATTACAACATTGCATCTTGTTATTTTCGGCCAGGACATAGACTGGTGGAAGACGATCTTGATCGTATGTATGACTTCATTGGGTCCAATTTTATCATTGGGGGTGACTTTAACGCAAAGCATACTTTTTGGGGTTCACGATGCAATTCAACAAGAGGCAGACTACTGTACAAAAACAGTATGAAACGTGGGGTGAACTTTCTCTCTAAGGGTAAGACAACATATTGGCCAACCGATAGGAATAAAAAACCTGACCTTGTCGACTTTTTCATCGCTAAAGGGTGCCCCAAATACCTTACGCGAATCGAAGAGTGTTATGATCTTTGCTCAGACCACTCAATAGAAAGCTTGAAGATGGGTGGAAGACTGGCGAAAATAGAAAGAGTTCCCAGATTAGCTAGCAAAAACATGAATTGGGACGCCTTCAGAAAGAACTCTAAGGAGGGTGTTGGCTTGAATGTGCCATTGAGAACTCGCCTTAAGAGTTAGAAGCCGCAGTTGACGAATTCATTGAAGCAATTTAAAGCGCTGCTTAGAGCAACACTTCGTCCCAAAAGAACAAAGTTAGCACCGACGGGCATGTACGCACAATATATCCGCTCGAAATCGAAGAATTGATTCGTGAAAAGAGAAGAGCGCGTAGAAGATGGCAAGGCACGAGGGCTTCAGCTCGAGATGAACCAGGGCCAACTTCTCAACAATGTATGCTGGTGTGTGTTAATTTCTTTACATACAAGGGGACCTACAATTTTTCGCCGAATCCGAACGGCACTATTAGAAGTTTTTCAAGACAAATGATACTTTCGGAGGGCTTGTCAGACCCTCGCGGAGGTGGGGACCGTAAAAAAGAACAATTCTTTTTTTTTCAGGTGACGATGGCAGGATTCGAACCTAGACCTCCGGCGCAGTAAGCACACACACTAACCACTACGCAACGGCACCCCAAGGCAGACAATAAGCAAATTTAACAAGTGGGAAAGTGCAACAGTGGATATGCAAAAGCTTCAATCCACCTACGACGGATTGCAAAACACCCGACCATAGCAAAAAAAAAAACTGCCACGCCTCCAAAAAGTGGGCGGGATATAAAAATATAACTGTTCAATGCTTTATACTAGGTGGTTGCATACATTTCGGCCTAAAACTCCACCTTTTTTACTAAAAAAATCACATTTTTTAACGCCACGCCCACAAAATTGGGCGGAGGCACATACATTATATACATAAAAGTTAGAAAATGCTAATATCTACAGCTTTTGTCATATAATTTTTTGTCAAATTTCATATATAAATATTTATTGAAAAACAGTCATTTTAAGCTAAAATCCCTTAAAAAGTGGGCGTGGTCAATGAAAAAGCTAAAATTTTTTGACTACTTTAAAGACAATTGTAAGGCAATGTTACGTACCAAAAATGAATGCGCTAGCGCCATTGTAACATAGCTAAAATTTGCAAAATGTATTTTTTTAAATTAGAGATGGTCGCACATACAGGGTTGTAGTGGGCGTGTCTGTGGGCAAATTCAGCTTGTTTTCAAACTTGATCTGAAGGACTGGACTTCCAAACAACCCACAAAATTTCAGCTCTCTGCCTTAAAATTTAAGGCCTAAAAGTTGTTTACATACGGACGGACGGACGGACGGACATGGCTTAATCGATTCTCCGGTCGGTCCCGATCACATCTCTAAAAGGTCTTATTTATTAGTGATTATTTCACTGCGTTAAAAACTATGCATTAAAATTAATATACCCTCGATCGGGTAGAATAATAAGGCCCCGGGTTACGACCTGATTACAGGCGAAATATTGAAAGAGCTACCAAAAAAGGCATTAGTCAAGCTACTTTATATGATAAACGCTTCTCTTAGACTTCTTTACGTTCCAGGGCAATGCAAAGTTGCTGAAGTCATTGTGGTTCCAAAACCGTGCAAATGTGCAAGTGACAAAAAGTCTTAAAGGCCCATATCTCTTCTGCCGATAATATCGAAAGTATTCGAGAAACTTCTGCTGAAGCGATTACAACCAATAATTGCAGAAAGACGTTTGATCCCGCATCATCAATTCGGTTTCAGACCTAACCATTCCACAATAGATCAAGTCTACAGAGTAACGCATGAAATTGAAAAAGCCTTAGAAGGGAAAAAAATATGTTCAAGTGCTTTCCTCGACGTATCGCAAGCCTTCGACGAGGTATGGCACGAAGGCTTGAAATATAAGCTACGGCAAAACTTACCGGAAGACATGTTTAAAATATTCGAAAATTATCTTGAAAGCAGACTTTTTCGTGTTAGGTGTAGTACTGAATACTCGAGTTTCAAACAAATTCGGGCTGGCGTACCCCAGGGAAGTGTCCTCGGTCCGACGACTGTTCCTGCTCTACACAAGAGACATACTTCTAGATGACGAGACAGTCGTGACCACGTTTGCGGACGATGCGGCCATCCTGGCAACAGGTGAATTAGTCGAGTCATCAACGAGAAACCTCCAATGAGCATTGGACAGAGTTTGTGTCTGGAGGAAGGCTTGGCGAATCGCTCTTAACGAGAACAAGTCTACGCATGTGAATTTCACTTACAGAAGGGTTAACAATTTGCCTCTGTTCATAAATTCTGCACAAATACCTTGTGCAAATGAAGCGAAGTATCTAGGGATGACACTGGACGCTAAACTAAGGTGGAAACCACACGTAAAGAAGAAGCGTGACGAGCTCGAGATTAGGCTCAGGGAAATGTATTGGCTTATTGGAAGATTTTCGAAATTAAGCACATATAACAAACTGCTCTTGTACAGGCAGGTGTTAAAGCCGTCCTGGACATACGGTATACAACTTTGGGGTCATACCGGGCCGAGCAACATGTCCATGTTGCAGACTTTCCAAAACAAGACACTTAGAGCAATTGTGAATGCTCTATGGTATATTAAGAATAGTGATATTCACAGAGATTTAAGAATAGCTGCTGTGAGCGAAGAAGTAACAAGCTTTGCTCGAAAGCAAAATGCTTGCCTTCATGTTCATTGCAACAATGAAATGATTCGTACTCTCAACGGGACTCTTAACGATGTTAACAACGAGCGACGACAACAAAGAACAAGACCCTTCGATCTAGCGACGTAGGGTGAAGTAGAATGAACTGACGGTTTTAGTAGGTGCTGTATAGCGATCTACCCAACGCGATAGACACTACGGAAGCGTAAACTACTTGTTAAGTTTACTTAGTTGTAGTCAAAAAGAATTATGAGAGAGCGAAAATTTACTACTAAGACGTGCGTTCTGGCATTTTCATAGTGTCTCTCATAAATAGGTGGCTTTTTAGCACGTGGAAATCGAGCATAACCAATATCGGCTACTTCGGTATTATATACCTGTTATAGAGGCCCATCTTTGAAAGATTTTGGAGTTTTAGCCTCCGTCCACCCTAGTATTAAAAAAAATAAATATATTTTCTGTTAAATAAAAGTGGGATTGACTTTAACCACTTTGCAAACATTACCTTTATAGAATGGAATAAATCTTTTTATTGAAACACTTTTATTGTATTAGAAAAAATTTAATTGTCTGCCTTATATCTTGACCCTGAATTTAAACTTTCATAAGTCCGCAAAAAGAATCACACACTTCACATTATCCGCGTTAATGTCATTAACGTCTCAATTAATTCACACAAATTGAAATCGGGGTGTAAATTTTTTGTTTTGAAAGATAAATCGTATGAGGTGATATAAGTTCTCGTGGGGTCCTATACCTAAGGTCTATAGATTTCTATTTTTATTTTATATGTACTGAACTTTAAATTTATAAATTTATTTCCGAGGTGATTAGATTAATCGGTCGAAATTGCTTTCGGATTAGCTACCCGATTGGTTGCGATTTGTCCTTCTGAAGATTTGGTTGATAGAGAGAGTTTTTAAGCGTTGTCATGACAGTTGTTCGACATTTCGCCAGCAACAGTCAGTAGTACCACCATGTGACTAAAGATAAGACTATATTTTAGGGTTTTTCTCAAAACTTGATCTTTTTTCTTGCCATAAATCACCAAAGCGAAGGTCTAGCTTTGAAGCATAGATACTCAAGTTTTTACCTTAGATTGCGCTGTTGCGATACATAGATGTGCAGGTGTGTGTGCGGGAGCACATTTGACAAACACTTTGTTGACTTTGTCATTTAGCAGAGGGCTGTCACTTTATTTTGCAATACAATTTGAAAGTTCATTAAAATTTATTGGGTGATAATGGATTAAGTGGACAGCCGGTTATTTTTTCTTGGAAAAATATGCAGTTAGCAGGAAAGAAATTAAAAGTCTCATGGTACTGGATGGTATTATAGTTCAAGTACCTTAAGAACGGATGTAGTTTATTGTCAGTTCAAAATCAATCCGTTGTAAATGAATGAAATTTCATCGTTAATTACTTAAGGCCTAATCATAGCCATCAAGGGTTTATGTCATTGAAAATTTTATTTTCATGCTTTTAGTTGATTGAGCAATTCGAAATTGTTGGCTTTTGAAAAATTACAAGTGAAAAATTACAGTTATTCTATAATCATTATAATCATGGCATCGTAAGGAACCTTTATTTTATAATGATGCTGACATTATAAAATAAAGGTTCAGTTAGCATCTTCCTGCGGTATTCCATAAGAGAACAAGTATTTGAAAAACAAAAGACGGCAAACCAACAGCATCAGAGTTTCTAGACTTGTTAAAGGGGCAGACAAAAACGAATGTAATGCTGCCATTGAGAAGGGGAAGTCCTTACCGCTGTCGGAAAAGATATCACCATAGACTTAATTTAGTAATATTCAAAGGTAGCCAGGCTTTTAAGATTAGCTGTGAAATCAGCCCCTGGAGATCAAAGGAACAATAGCTATTGGCAATTACTGCCTTTTTGGCTAAGAGGATAAATGGGTAGCAAAAATCTGCAGGGGCGTATTAGGGTAAAGTGGCATTAGGGTAAAGTGGCTTACCAAAAAATACACTTAAAAAATGCGACTAAAATTTTGCGGGAGAACACATTAGTCAATTGTTGATCTTTTTAAGGAAGAAACGTCCACTGGGTGCGCATTTTGAATTTTTTTTTTCATTTCCAATGTCATCTTTCTGGCTTTGCATATTCTTGCAACTATTTTTCACCAATTTTTCAAGCGCGACTAAATTTCACCCTTATGAATAAAGGATTCATGTCAGTGGGCGGCTTTTTAAAACTTTACGCTTGTACTTCTTCGAGACCTAAAAAGTCCAGATATTTAGTTTTGGACTTCCTACCTTGCAATTTAAGGATTTTCAAAATATGTGGCACAAAAACAGACGGACGGACGGATATAAATTGTTCGACTCACAATTCCGTCTCGATCATATTTCCGGTCGTGGAGTCTGCCGTTATCGCCACCATGTAACAAACTTCTTATTGGATCCATTTTACACAGCACAAACCACCCGAGTTAAAACTAAGCTCCTGTCTTACATGACAGAGGCGAAGGTCATGCCCAAGACTGTGAGACGACTTCCGTATGTTCAGTTATCCAGAAAAATCAAAACCTCTTCAACGAGCTAAAAAATATAGTAAATTGCCGAGGACTTATAAAGTGTATAAGGACGAGGTAAAACAACAAAATATATGGGCTGCGTTGATCAACACTGACATTGCCAAAAAAATTCAGAGTGCAACTACCGTGGCGGCGAGTTTCAGCTGGGCTCCATTCCGGAAAATCTTTGAATATACCCCGGAGGAACGGCATGGTAGAGAAAAACTAAAACTCAGATGGCTCTTGTTAGTGGAAGGGGACCTCCAGCCAAAAAAACTGGCTGGCAAAGTTCGTTGGCTGAGGCCTGTATTACCACTTAAGTGAGAGGGCGTACGACATTTGGGGTGACATTTGACTATTCATTACTGTGAGTGATGCAGAATACAGTCCCGGCTACGGTAGTGACTTAACACCTCAAATGGTGTCCCGTAACTAGTACGTAATTCCTTAAAGATGGCAAATTCGAAAAACAGTACTAAGTTCGGCCTGAAATCGCCAAGTCGTTCCACTGTGTTATTAATTAAAGTATCCAGGAAACTTAGAAAAGTACCTACAGTTTGGCAACCTCTCGTTCCCTTCTTGAAGAAAAGCGAGTTGAAACTGGTTTACTTAAGTGTTAACCTTTCCTAATTCGAAACAACAACTTTGACTTTGAAAAACGAGGAAAGCCAAATCGTTCTATTCGTGTTTTATAGATTGGTAAATGTCTTACGACCATAAGTTCCTCAGAATAAATCAGGTGACTTTCGCAACTTATTGAGTTTTTGCTGAAAGGGGCTATATGAAGATTTACGGCATTAAATCAAATACTTTTCACTGTGGGTCCTCAGTATAAATATCGACAAATATCGAAATCGACAAGTAAGTATTTTTGACACGAGCGGCTTCTTAATTCATCATCCAGAATCGGCCTTACCAGGATAGCAGATGCGCCGACCAGAAAGCAGCTGATTTTAAGGCAGACGGTGCTGGTTTTATCGTTTTTTACTGGTTTCCATCCACCCCGGATATTTTCGATATCGATCGGCTTATATGACTTAATTTCCATAATAATTGTCACAGTTTACTTAACAAGATATGTTGGTTAAAATAAAAATATAAAAAGATAAGACGTTGAACACAGGACCTTCCGATTGTAAGTCCAAGGTGTTATCATCTGTACAAGGTCCCATTTCCACTCCAGGAGCTTCAAAAGCCTACTTGCAGAGAAATTGCATAAATTGTTCCCATTGTTCCCATTGTCCAATTGTTCCCAAAAGACGCGAGAAATTGCCTTTTTTCAAGAGGCTGACAGCCAGTTTTGTCAATGCAAAGAAATGTTCGGATAGAAGGTGAGGCAGAATATTTTTTAGCGGGCCGTCCAAAAATGGAAAAAGGACCTCTTTTGGTATCGCTACGTTGTCCGTCCGTCCGTCCGTCCGTCCGTCCGTCCAATCGCTTTATAACTTCTGAACGGTAAGTCGTAGAAAGACAAAATTAGGGTAGAGAATCCTAGGGTAGAGAAAACAGGGCAATTTTTTTAAGCACAAATAACGGTTTGATCACAGTTTGAAATTTCATGTAAAAAAGGACTTAATGTTTTTTAGTGTTTATTTCAAGAAGTTTAGAAGGCCAGAAACTAGAAAAACGAAACTTAGGTTTAGGAAATACTAAGCTTTAATTAAAAAATAAAACTTTTCGAAAATATCAAAATGTTTTTGAGAAATGAAGAGTCGAAAATGCATGACGTTTTTCAAAGTGTTGGAGGCCATAACTTTTGAACGGCTTATTGCTCAAAATCAACATTAAACACACGTATAAAACAACTCAAAGTTAACCAAGTGCTTAGGTCATATTTTCTAAAAACAGTTTGAGTACTGCATTTTTGACGCATTTTCGAAAAAAATCGCAAAAATGCATGAAAAAACGTGTCCCCTTAACGGTATAAGCGATCTTTTTTCAGATTCGGTTAAAGTACAAAGCTGACAAAAAGAAGGAAGGCTGCGCTCAAATTTTTTTAAATTGCCGTTTTTAACCCAAGTTTTTACAAGCCTATTTAAAAAACAAAATAAAAAGGAGCTTGTTTTACCGTTTACGCCTAAAAAGGTGGCCATAGATTTAAAAAAAAAACATCCAAGGCTAGTGCTGGTGGTTGTGCTATTGGAAAAAAAGCCTAACGGGAACTGGAAAAAACTTCAAAATTTTTGTTTTACGGATTTGAAATTTAAAAAATTAAAAAAGAGGTCAAAAGAACTCATGTCTTCCCTCTATCTCCCAAACGGTATAAAGTTTAATTTTTTAATTAACACCGGGCATAGTGCATCTTCTAAAATATTTGACAAAACTATAGCAAACTTCGAATATTCAAAAACTTCGAAGATTCAACTGTAAAACGTGAAAATGTTTTCGAAAACTATTTTTTAAAGATTTCTAGATCCTTACAGTTATGACCACCTTGTTTAAATTTGGCTAAATGTTTAAAAGGCAAGCGAACTGCATCAAAAACGTTTCAAAATGGCCGTTTTCGACCCTAAGTTCTTAAGCCCATTCAAGCGAAATAAAACAGAGCATATTTTTACTGTTTTCTTAGAAATCCATGTCCGCAGAATTTTAGAAAATCTCTAAAATATTTTCAGAGTAACGAAACCCAATATAAAATCACCCAATATAAGAACAGTAGACAGTACTACGAAAAAAGTATATTGCAGACTGTAAAATATATCCAGAAATAATTTTAATAAATAAAAAGAATGTTACACAAACTGCGCAAAATAGATGACCATAGCCTTCAACAAAAGCCGACGGACCGCTCCGCGTATGTCTTCATACTTGACGGTCTTTTATATGCTTTCAATTCAAGTCCATTTGTTACAATTCAATGACTTCAAAAATGACTTCAGCTTAGAAAAAATAAATCCGCATTCAGTTTGAAGTCATGATTAAAGCATTCATTTTCAGCAATCAAAGAGTTGAAGTCAATGACTGAAATCTTTTTGACTGCTCTGCATTTAGTGAAGCTTTCGTGAAGTCATTAGCATTCATGAATTTATTCAATCGATTGAAGTCATTTGAAGTCACTCAATGCATTCAATTTTTTGAAGTAATTTGAATTTTTTTCAAGAAGATTCATTGAAGACTTCAAAGACTGTTGTAAAGACTTCAATGACTTCAAGTGACTGCGAAAAATTTACTTCATTGACTTCAAATGACTTCAATGGATTGAGCTCATTCATGATGGCTAGCGACTTCAAGGAGCCTTTTCTGAATGCGGAGCAGTCAAAAAGATTTCATTAATTTGACTTCAACTTTTATTGCTAAAATGATTGCTTCAGTCATAACTTCAAACTTAATGCGGAATTATTTTTTCCAAGTTGAAGTCATTATTGATGTCATTGAATTATTGAATTTTTTTTCGGAGGATTCAAAAGAATTGTGATCAAAAATGACTGCATACTTTTACAGCGCTCGAGTTTAAACTAGTTTCGGTTTTTCCTCAGTATGGTTGGCTTTATAGGAATGAAAGCTAACCTCCTTCAACTTAATGGCAGCCCTTAACTCTTATCATTAATTCATCTTATGGCTTGTATATACTTTCTGTTAGGAATAATAATTTTCATGCCAAGTAGTATTGTTTATATGAGCACTTCGAGCTTCGGGGGCTTATGAGCATTTGGCTTGTTCATTCAAAAACAAAAATTTTTTTTAGGTGTTGGATATATTTAAAGCCAAAAATATGGGAATGATACGAGGAGCCCAGTGAAAGAGCGTTGTTTGAGCATTTTTCAGGGTGTGTGGGAAGAAACAAGGCCAGGTGTTGGTGGCATGAGCCTTTAGGTTGCTGATTAAATCCAAAATTTAAGATCATCCATCTTTTTAAAATCAGCCTTGGGATCAAACCTGAAGAGACGGCAAAAATGGCAGACGATAGGAAAGATATAATGTAGCCCTCATAGATGAACTGAAACTTTTTTGATTGAAGATTATACAATATAAGTAATCGGTTTATTCTATGCAATTATAAGAAAATTTTAATTAGACTACGTAGTCTAAAAGAAGAAATCTGCGCGAAAACTGAGAAAAAACTCAGAAGCGGGTCGTTATTCGGCTTTTTAAAAAAGCATTGCAAATTTTAAGGCATAAAATCAAATTTTAAACTGCACTTTTTTCGAAAAGGCAAAAGCAAATTCTCATTCAATAGAAATCTGCTTGTTCGACTTTTAAAGCTTAGTTTTACCTAATTTTTTTCGAAAAAAAAGTTTTTACGGTGAAGGAAATGAAAAAAAAAGACAAGGTGACAAAGCTATGCAGTTTTTAAACATCCTCCCGGATTTCCTGTTTTTAAACATCATCGCGGATTTTCAAAACTGCATACCTAACTTTGCGAGTTTCATTTTATTTGGCAAAAGTAAATAAGTGTCTTCACCAAAAATTTTTCAGCAATCTCAGCTTTGTTTTTATTCCAAAATTATATGTTTATAAGAACTAGATTTACGAGTTTAGCAAAAAACTAAATAAAAATAAACAATATAGTCAAGTTGTAAAATGCCTTACCAAAATTCGGACACAATGCGTGCACAAGAATCCAACCACTAATGTTCCAATCATTCCAAAAAGTAGTCCAGCGTTTTTAAACGCCATAGGCATAGCTAGAATCCCCGTTCCCAATGAGCTCTTAAGTAGATGTGCCAATGACCCACCTGTCGAGCCTCCCTTCTCTTGATCGCGATGATCACCTGGATTATAGTCATCCTCGAATTGTCCCTTTTCAGTTAGTTGAATTCTGTTAAAAGAAACAAAAAAGTAGCTTATCTTTTATCTGCGATTGAATGGGGGTGAGCACAATTTTTATTGGCCATCGTTAAAGTTAAAGCATAAATCTAATAGGCAATAAAATCAGCACCACTAGCTGTCTCGCATGATAAGATCAAGATTTCAAAATGACGAAAATAAAATAGTAGAACTTACTTTGAACTGAAATCGTTGAGTGTAAAAACCGATTGCGATTTCTCTTTTGATGTTGAATTATTTTTATCTTCCATCTGAAAAGATATTAAATTAAATAATTTTAAAATAACTCAGCGTTATGTGGTTATCTACTAAAATGCGTAGGTAATCTGTTAAACAATATCGGACCTAGTAATGATAACATAGTAAGAATGGGATCAAGGCTTCTGGAGACAATTTTATAAGGATTATCTCCAGACATCCATCGTAATCGAAGAATATGTTTCAGTTCGTGACCTTAGCTTGTTTGATACCAAGTGAAACGGTTTGTATGCTAAAGAATGCAATCATGAGACAAGCCCACATGTAGCGCCACTTAGTCAAAGTTATTTGACTATCTTATCTTGATTACAATGTCGACACATAAACAAATTTTGTATACATAATGTGAACAATCAAGTTTTATCCATTGATAAAGAAAAACGGAAACTAATCATGATGGATGAATTAATATAATTCCTTTTAACAACAAATTGATAAGACCTCAAGGCTTAAGTAATTTCTCTATATTGATGTACTCTATACCCAAGGCTAAAGTGGAAATCACTGTTTTTGGTTATAACTATTGTTTTTATACTAACAATGCTTTGTTGTGGTATTTTTTTATTTGATGGAATTGAATTTACTTTGTTGGCTGAAACCCTCTATCTCAGATGTAATTTAAATTGTGAAGTTTTTTCTAAATCCCCAAAAAAATTCTTCGTTTTAAATTAGGTAATATCACTATTCTGAACATTTGAATCAAAATTTAGAAAATACTGCTTTTATTATAAGACAATGCTATTACCAAGAGATTATTTAGTTGTAGTAAAAGTAACAAAAAATCTGGGAGCGTCTGTCTCAAAATGAACGCTATGCTAATCGGCGTCTGTTATAAGGTTAGCGTCGCCCGAATATTAAATATTTTTTTCTCCCCAACGCTTGCAAAAAGAATGGACAACATTTCATTTCGATAAAGGCCAGATGTTTCTATTAACTATTCGGCTGGTATAAACTAAACTGTATGAAGAAACTTATGTCGACCCCACTTCCCCTTATCGCCGGTGTTTTAAGTTTAAAAACTTCTGAGACTTAACTCGAAAGCATAAAAGCATTTGCAATAACAATTATTTTAAATCTTTTAGTATTTAAACCGTAACAGCGATCCTGCTTATGTTTGGTTAGGGTACAAAGCATAGAAAAAGAACGCAAACTTCGTAAAAATTTTTAAAAATCTCGTTTCCAACCTCAGTTTTTAAAAGTCTATTGAAAACCTAAGTTAAATAAAAGCTTTTTTTACCACAAAAAATAGCCGATGCTACATAGCACTGGAAGTTGTCTATTGAAAAAAAGTATAACAAAAATTGAAAAAAATAAATTAAAAGCCTGGTTTTTCATGGATTTGAAATATAACAAATACTTAAACAAAGATCAAAAGTACATATGTTCCCCCCTTTACTACTCAAACGGATAGAAGATATAATTTTAAAATAAAACAAGTGAGTAAGTGCAAGAGTTCGTCTAGTAAAAAACTTCTACATATACACCAGACTCTATATACCGTATAACACCAAGTCTTAAAGTTTTTTGGCCCGAATGCATGTAATTATTTGTATAGACCACGCCCCCTGGGCAAAGGCTAAAAATGAAAATCAATTAGTTGTAATTTCATTAAAATCATGAGAAAAAAAGCGAATTATTTCAGAAAACACCCTTTTTTCGGTCGGAGTTCAAAACTTTGTATAGAACAAACTTAGCAAATATAGTAATCTATATATATAAAACAAAGTCGTGTGTGTTACACTTATTATAACTCAAGAACGGCTGAACCGATTTTAATGATTTTTTAATTTTTGCATTCGTTTCCACCCAGAATAGGTTATAGGCTTTTAAAACTTTAGAAGAGTTCATGGACAAAAATTAACAGCAAATTTCCACCTGTATATATAAATTGAACAAAGCATACAGGCTGTCAATAAATAAAATGTGAATCAGAAAACCGGGGCACAGAAAATGAATTTTATATGAAATATTTTTAGCGATCCTTTTGTATGTATTTTTGTGTTTTGTGGCAACCGTGTGTGTGTGATCGTGCAAAGTAGTTTAAAATTAGAATGGTACTTTTGTTATCGAGGGTGTAATACTTGAAGGAAGATTTTAATTGAACAACGTATTGCCCTGAATGCAAATATGTACACATGAGCATATGTATGTATGTACATGGACATGGAGACAGCAGGTAATTGACCTTACCCTATCCAACAAGTTTTCAAGGACTATCGCAAAATGGAGAGTATCGCCAGATAGCGGATCACAGATACATTGAATTTCAAATTAATTGCGAAGTTCTACCTTTGCAAGAGAGGAGAAATTCGAGAAAAACGAATTGGTCACAGTTTAGAGAGGAGCTTGGCCACTCTGTTCAAGTTCCACTCAAACTGAGTTCACGACAAGGGGTAGAGATGTCTGCTCAAAATCTGAACAGCATCCTTACCCGTTGTTTTGAACTCGCGTGCCCAGTTACGAAAAACCTCCGTAGAAAATCGGTACCTTGGTGGAATGCCGAACTGCAACGTATTCGCAAAGAGACCAGGAAGCTCCTGAATCGGTCCTTAAAAACCTATATCCTTTTGCCTTGATCTATATCGATCAAGGCAAAAGGATTTTAAGAGACTTATTCGCAAGTCGAAAAATGACTCTTATGAAAAATTTTGTGACGAGATCGAATCTCTAAGTGAAACTAGTAGGCTTGTGAAAGTTCTCCAAGCAGACTCGCTTTAATACTCAAACCTGATGGCACCTACACTGAGACCAAGGCGGAGACCTACAGTCTTCTCCTTGAGACTCACTTCCCGGGAAATCAGGTCACCACGTGCTCTTCAGTGGTACCGGCAACGGTGGATACTGCAGAACCAGCGAACACAACGCGGCTTAACTGGTACATTGCATCTAGAGTGGTGACTGATGACGCTATCAAATATGCTATTGCATCTTTTGAGAGCTTTAAGTCACCTGGCCCAGATGGAATCTACCCGGTTATGCTGAAGCAAGGTTTAGGTCAGCTGTTGCCCACGTTGAAAAGAATTTTCACTGCGAGCCTTGCCTTGGCTTACATACCCACCCTTTGGCGTATGGTTAAAGTCGTTTTCATACCAAAACCTTGTAAGTCAGACTATAGCCTAGCCAAAAGCTTCAGACCCATAAGTCTGTCTTCCTTACTGCTGAAAAGCTTAGAGAGACTGGTTGAGCTGAGCGTGCGCAAAGTTGCTCTTCGTTCGCACCCTCTTTCTGAAATGCAACACGCTTATCAGCGCGGAAAATCCTGCGAAACTGCGCTTCAAAACCTTGTTGGTAGGATTGAATGTGCTCTTGACCAGAAGAAGTACGTGCTGGGCGTTTTCGTCGATATTGAGGGTGCTTTTGATAACGCGACGTTTGATAGCATGTGCAACTCAGCCAGACAACATGGTGTAGATGAAACATTAGTTCAATGGATTAGGGCAATGCTAATGAACAGGACGCTGATAGCCGAAGCAGATTGTGGCAAGTGCGTCATAACTGGGGTAAGCAAGGGCTGCCCGCAAGGTGGTGTTCTGTCTCCCCTTTTATGGTGCATGGTTGTAGACTCTCTACTATCGGCTCTCAACCTTCCTGGAACCTACACACAAGCCTACGCGGATGATGTCGCCGTTCTTTCGGTCGGCTCAAACCTAGGGACTGTGTGCTCTCAGGCGCAGAGATCCCTGGACTTGATCGATGATTGGTGCACTAGGAATGGGCTTTCAGTGAATCCTCTTAAAACTACGGTTGTTCTCTTTACGAGAAGGAGGAAGGTCACTGGCCTGACTCAACTAGTGCTTAAAGGTGTCACTATCCCGATATCCGATGAAGTCAAATATCTGGGAGTAATCCTTGATAGAAAACTTCTATGGTCCAATGTTAAATCCAAAACCGAAAAAGCATTGTCCACCTTCTGGCAGTGCAGAGGCGCTTTTGGCAAAACATGGGGCTTATCTCCGAAAAGGGTCCTCTGGATCTATACGGCCATGGTTAGACCACTGCTCTCATACGCATCGGTTGTTTGGTGGAACAGGCTTTCGGGGAAACGTGTTACTGCCTCTTTTGCCAAACTACAAAGAACGGCTTGTCTTGGCTGCACAGGTGCCTTCCCTAGCACGCCGGGCTCTGCTCTAGTTGCTTTGATGAACCTCCCCCCCCCCCTTGATATATTTATCATGGGGTGTACGCTGAAAACCATCTTTCGCTTAAAGAGAGGTGGTTTTTGGTACCACACGCATTGGAATTTTGAAGAACTTGTTCGAGAATTGTCCTTTGACCCCTGTCTTATGGACATGCCCTCTGACGCAATGACCCCAGAAATCCTTTTGCGACAAAATTACCAAGTCAACTTTCCTCAGGTAATGGAATGGCTTCGGCCAGACTCTGAGCCAGGGCAAGAATGCCATCGTATTTTCACGGATAGTATTTTCACGGACGGTCTTTGTGGAAAGCGAGAACATTAGACTCCACTACCCCTTAGGTAAATATGCGTCTGTCTTCCAAGCGGAGATTTTCGCTATCCTAATGGCTATGCGCTATATTGTGACTAACAGGTGGAGGGCAAGAAGCATACGCGTTTTGCAGTGACAGCCAAGCCGCTCTAAATGCGTTGCTCAACCCTCTTACCTCGTCCAAGAAAGTGCTCGAACTCAAGAATTCGTTGAACTTAGTCGGAAGGCTAAATGCAGTGAATCTTGTTTGGGTTCCAGGTCATACTGGTATCCAGGGAAATGAGATCTCTGATGAGCTTGCCAGACTTGGCTCAGAAGAGGTTTTCTCAGGACCCGAACCTGCTTTAGGCCTGCCTGTATCTGTTGTCACGTCTGCCATTGATACTTGGGTTTCTCGTGAGCACAGAGCTCGTTGGCGTGACTGCGATGGGTGCAGACAGACTAAACGACTACGCCCGGACATCTGCGAGGGGTCAGCGTCTTTTCTTTTATCTCTTAGGAGAATCGGGGGTGGGGGTCGCTTTGTTAAATTTCCGGCCAGCACCAGATTTGCGCTAAGGTTTTTTGAGTCACTCATTACGAATTTTGAGGTTTTTTTTCTCGAGAAGTCGGGGCTTACCCTTAAAACACCTAAAAATACTTCTATAAGGAGCGTATACACCCAAAGCCGTAAATTAGTCTTACCAAGACTCGATAACGGTAGCATCAGCTACTTTTGATGATCCTTATTTTGTTTTGTCCAAATTGAGTTAGGGATGAGAAAGAAATTGGACAGAATCGAAAAAAAAAGAAATTCGAAAAAATCTTAATTTGCGTGTTGAATGGATTGGAGTTCAATTGGTTGAATGGATGGAGTTCAAAAGCAAATTAGTATTATTTTAAGTTGAATACGATATTCCACTTTTTAGTATCAAATCAAAGGCGCAACAGCTTGACATGAACAGGTGCAAACCTCTCATCACTATAATCACGTATGCTGTGAGCATTGTATGCTGCACACACATTTTCGGGATTCCTTAAAAGCGGATTAAAGAAGCGTGATTTTTATACGGAGGATACGGCAGGATGTGTAAATATGTTTGGAATCATTATTATAGAAGTCGGAACGAGTTTCAAAAAACATAATCCCTAAAGCCGATAGCCAACAAATGTAAAAGGTGGAAAATCTAAAATAGCGAAAAATCAAAATATCAAGGGTCTTTAGCTGATTCTGAAAATACTCATGAAATTGGTACTTTAACATAAAGAATTGTAAAAAAACTCCAAGCCATTGGGTTGCCTATTTATATTTCGCTTTTAAGATAATATAATTCTGTATTTAGAAATTTTCTCTTTTCGGGGTTGTAGGTTTGTACCCCAACCCATAATTTCCGTCACATTTACGAATTTGGGCGGAAAGAAGTACGCCGGGCCAGCTAGTAAATATCTTTAATATTTGTTATAATTTTTTTTTTCAATTTGGAGTGAATTTTGCGAGAACTTGGTTTAACATGAAAAAGTTTAACATGTTAAAAGTAGGCATTGTCGATATTGTGGGCGGTCTCATTTTTACCTTGTTGAAGGTTTTGGGCCAATTTTGCTCAGTACCGAAATTTGATTTCCTACGCCTTGTCTAACTTGACCAAAGGCATTTCGAAAAAAATTTAAAATAGAGATCTCACATTGAAGCCAGTAGTAGGCGTGGCCGTTGACGGATTGAGTCAATTTTCACACCTTGTTTGTGCAACAGAAGAACCAAGCCGTGCATCAAGTTTCAGCTTTTAAGCTTAATTTTTGAAGAACTAAAACCTTCCCACATGCAGACGGGCGGACGGATGGACGGATGGACATGGCTTAATCGATTTACCTTTTGGTCTCGATGATATCCCTAAAAGGTCTTAGGGGTCATGGACTGAAGTTTTTACACCGCACTTCCCACTTGTTTTAATTTGCTTTTTAAATTAAGGAAAATTTAGTTAATAACAACAGTTTTTAAAAACTGTTTTTTTTTCCAAGAAAAAATGATAAAAAACTAAAAAAAAAGTTTTTCAATTTCATTACAATCGGTATTGGCGTTAGGATAACCAACATTTTGAAAAATAATTTTTGAAAAGCTTTCGAATCTCAGAAACCGAATCTCAGAGTCGGCTTATTATTCATAGTTTTCTATAATTTTCTCGAAAATTTCAAATAATTCTTGATATGTCTAATTTTTTTTTTCAAATCTATTGGCCTTATTGCATCGGAGATAGGGGACAACATTTTTTGACGATTTTTTACGTTTTATTTTTGAAATTATAGCTACGTGAAAACTGCAGTTGTTAAACTGTCAAGCCATAATTTGATTTAAACCTTCGCTTGTCGATTTTTTGGATGAATCCCACTGTCGGCTTTTTGGATGAAGTTTTTAAGAACTTAATGACATACAATGTCATATAATACGTACGGATGGACGGATAGGCAACGATCTGATACCATAATAGGTCTTTTTTCCATTTTTGAACGGACCTTTAAAAGAAGAAAGTAAGTGCTTTGTAGGCGCACACGGACTGTAGCACAACTTTAATTAAGTAAGGGGGGATAGCATGCTCTTCCATTATTTTTTTACTGTGTCGTTTTGTAAAGTGACATACATATTCAGAATTTTGTTAAACTGAATTTTTATAATCACAATTTTGAAACCGGATTTGAACCCCAATCCATAGGAAGTACGGTGTAAAATCCTTTCGAAAAAGCGACCACTGTACTTAAACGATGAAACTTCAAAAATCACAAAATTTTTCAGTTTTTTAATAAAAAAAAAAGTTGTTAGGAACTTATAACGCGGACTGGGGATCGAAAAGGGCCAGACTCAAGCCATCACTACAACTACAAACACCTTTTTATTCCGTCGAATCTTATTTTCAAGTCATGTGTAAGGTGGTCGTATCATTTCAAAACCAGAATTTTTTTCTATGTAGCTCAAGAAAGGGAACATATATTTTTTGTACGGCTTGCCGAATGACACCCCACGACTCTAATCAAAGTCCTTATAATAATTATGTTCAATTTATAATTAATTTTATAATTCTTTAAGTGAGCGCTTAATTTATTGTCTGTTTTACCCAAAATGCGTTTGGCCTTTTTTTACGCCCTTTTTACTGGAATATGACTCTATTAGTGTAGCAAAATTCAAGATTGAACTTTTGGTAATAATGTTTGTGTATCGCTTAGGTACAAATACCTAGATGGTAAGGTATATATAATAAGCTAGCTGTTCATGCACGAAATGCCTGTATTTTCTGTTGAAATTTATTGAAAATTTCATTCAGATTGGTAAAATAATAGCAATGGTTGGAAAATGTGTTGGTACTGACAAACCCCAAGAAAATGTAGCAAATATAGCAAAGTTTTAACCATTCAGCCATGTATTTTCCCCAGACACTGCAAGATTTTTTATGTCAGATTAATTTCTCAAATTGAAAATGTTATTGTTGTGAATGCTTGACCTACCACCAGGATTTACCACCAGGATTGAAAAGTCTTGCACTCCACTCAGTTTAATTTTGTAATGTCTGTAGTGAAATGTTTATCATTTGCGAATTTTGTGTGTTTGTTTTGCAAAAATGAGTTCATTGCGGCATTATCGAAGCGTGTAAGTCTTCCAATTATAAATTATGAAAGCTAATGTCATTTAAAATTTATTTTGTGGTCTACCCTTGCTCCATAATTAAGTTATCCAAATGCTATTAGTGTTTCAATAGATCAAATTGTAATATTTCTTTATGTCCAAGGCAAGGTAGTGTGCTGTGTTGTTGGAAATAGTTAAAGTGTGAAAATTTTTCAAAACTTATTGTGATTTCTACACAATTTTAATTAAATCTTCGAAGCCAGATGTTGTGCCCTAAAACAAATTCTTAAGTCTAAGTTAACGATGTTGTTGGATGAAGGAAGGGGTTGTGGTCAAAATTCTGCCGGGGTCGGACTCTTTTTACTAAATTCCGCCTTTCGAATTCTGTATTACAAAATTCTGGAAAAGCAACTTTGACAAAGAAGCACAGTGTAATAAGTATCGGGAGCGTGTCGTCCTCCGCAATCTTCTTGCTTATTTATTTACCACTTTCGCTTTCGAGACTCTTAACGATGTAAACAAGGAGCGACGACTACAAAGAACAAGACTCTTCGATCTAGCGACGAAGGGTGAAGCCGCACGAACTGACGGTTTTAGTAGGTGCATTCACTGGATAGCAACCTACCCAACGCGATAAACACAACGGAAGCGTAAGCTACTTGCTAAGCTAACTTAGTTTCAAGAAGAATTATGAGAGAGCGAAAATTTACTCCTATGAAGGGTGTTCTGGCAATTTTCAGAGTGTCTCTCATAAATGGATGGCTTTTTTAGCACTGGAAATCGGGCATAACCAATATCAGCGACTTCGGTATAGTGGGGGCTTATTGGTATCTTTGAAAGATTTTTGGAGTTAAGGCCTACATCCATCCTAGTATTCAAAAAAAAAACCTTAGAAGTAGTCTGTTAAACGGACCGTTGAATACCCCATCCTATCCCACATTGTAAAATGCTGATGGCTAGTTATTTTTTGACATTGTATGAGTGATGCAAACTTCGAAAAAAGGCGTGGTCCAACCGCCCTAATTATATAAATAGAGTGGCGCAACAGCTCGAGATGAACCAGGGCCAACTTCTCAACATGCTGGTGTGTTGATTTCTTTACATACAAGGGAATCCAAACGGCACTTTGAGAAGTTTTTCAAGACAATTAATACTCTCGAAGGGCTTGTCAAAGCTTGACAAGCCCTCCGCGAGGGTTAAGCCCTAAACCACTACGACACGGCACCCGAACCAACCGCCCTAATTACAAACTATTAATTTTAAGATATTTCCACAGATATTTCCAAGTTACACTTAAAAGTACGTAAAAATGCAATTTTTTGGTTCAAATTCAATATTTTTGAAAGATCGACTTTTAAAAGGGAGCGTGGCTAAAAACTTCATATGAACGAAATCTGGAACGAAGTCTCGTTTACCTAACTTGCTACTTTTTTTGTTTCAGGCTTTCCTAAATTAGGCTCAAGGCCAGTCGAAATTAAGTTTTTTTCTGGAAAATTTTAGGGTTTTCTTCAATTCTGCCTCCAAATGTGGGAGTGGCCCAAAGTCTTTTATAAACAAAATGTGGAACTAAGCGTTTTCTATATAAAATGTTAAGCAAATTTTTTTCAATTTCGAGCAAAAATATTGAGTAAAATGCATTTGAAAATTTACCCTTAAAATAGATTATTTTTGAGGGTAATTTAAGGGTAATTAATAACGCCCACAATCGGTCTACATTTAAACCGATTGAGGGTGTTTTTTTAGGGCGGATTTCAAAAATTTTTACACTTGTACTGCTTCGCATGATGTGGACCTTACGTACGAAGTTCCAGCACCTTAGCTCAAAATTTAAGGCATGTGACGTACAGACGGACGGACGGCAGACGGACGGAGATGGCTCATTCGATTTAGAATTCGGTCTCCATCTCCTTTATTATTTTACCGTGTTAAAAACGATGTGACAAGCTTAATATACCTCCTATCCTATGGGATGGGGTATAAAAAGCGTAATAAGCTTAATTTTATTGCTTGATTTAGAAAAAGCAATATTTCAGAAAGTAGAGTTTTGAAAGAAGAATTTTTAAGAATTTAGTTTTAAAAAAAACTCTGCTCCCGAAAAATCAGCTTTTCAGTCATGCCCTTCCATTCATATTTCACGGTATCGCTCTCTAAAAGAGACATTTCCAGAATTTTGTAAAACACTGACAGCTCTTAGTCATTGAAAGGACCGTGCATAGAATAACTCTAATTCTAAATCGAATTACTGTACTAAAACGACTTACACTACCAAAATCATAAAACGTTTCGATTTTTTATCAATAAAAATTATAACGCGTAAAGAACTTCGGAGTTCAAATCATTACTTAAACTCAAAACACTTTTTTTTATTCCGTCGAATATTATTTTCAAGTTAAGTGTAAAATGGTCATGTCATTTCAAAAACAGAATTTTTCGTCTATTTAGTTGAGGAAAGGGAACACAATTTTTTTGTATGGCTTGCCAAATAACATTTTACGATTCTGATCAAAGTCCTACTTAATGTTTAATTATTATTGATTTTTTTATTTCTTTAAATAAGCGCTTGATTTATTGTCTGTAGTTTTTATATAAGTAAAATTTGTAAATAATTTAATTTTTTTAGCAAGCCTTCAATCCGTTTCTTTTTTTGTTTTTTCTTTCAAAACATTTTTCTATTAAATTAATAATTTCATTTTCCTTATTAATAACTTCTTCGGATGGGTAAATTTTTATTGAAAATAACGCAGTTTACTGAAAGATCTGAATTTTTAGGTTATTTTCTTATGAGCGGCGAACCTATGACAAGTTCATCCAAAAAAAATTAAAATAAATGCAATTCTTTCATCTGTCACTTTTGTCATCACAAAATGTTCCGCATACGCCACCGTTTTTTTTTTCAACAAAAATGTTGCACATACGCCACCGATATTTTTTTATAGTTCAAACGCTGATTATTTTAAAAAATTTTATATATAAGTATTCTTTTTATATTCATTCAACTGAGTTTTTTCGTTACCAAACCCAAATCTTGGTAAAATAAACTTTATACCATAACTTAAACACTGAGTTCTTCCTTAGACATAAACTAAAATAATTTCCATATAAATGCACAACATTAAAAACCACTTATTGATTTGAGTGATTTTAAAACAAATAAAAATAATTATTGAATGCTGCGTGACACATTCACTGAGACGTTTTTCGGATTTTAAACTGTTTAAAAAACATCCATCACTTTTTTCTTTTAGTTATTTTTTACTTTAATTCTATTATTAATTTAAACTATATAATTGCATAAAAGCTACCTACTTTCAAACTTTTAATTATGAGGCCAAGACGATCCGAACAAATTAACCGCCAACCGAAGACTAAACGAAATTTATTGAGTTAAACAATTCAGCCAGTGTGTTAATCGTATTTATTCAAGAGTAACTATTCGGACGTACGCTAACGCGCTCATGCCAGAAGCTTACTCATAGAGATACTCGTATCTCTACCATATCTACGATGGACACGGAGATTTTTTTTAATACAATTTTATGGGCCCTTAGAGCGCACATTTTTAAGGATAGTGTGTGTTTGATTGCCAATTGACATGGATTATAACCATCGATAATTTTTTAACACCATCGGTCGCTAAGTACTCGTAGAATCTTGCTATAGCTTGATTGATTGATTTGTTGGATGATCTTTTGATAAGAATCTAGGAATTGCGATATAGATTGAACTGATTTATAATTGATTTATATCAGTTTTCTTAGTCATTGAGGAATGTAGTTTGGCCTGTCTTGAGAAATTCGCGATAAGACGATTTCAAGTTTAAAAGACTCTGAACTATTAAAATCTTGATGGTGTCTTTTTTTGTGCATTAATTATGTAGGAACGACTCTAAGATCAGAAATTCCACTCATTCTTGTACGAAAACAATAGCTCAAAATTGATTGAAAAAAGGCTTCGGAGGTCCGCTATGGGGTTACCCTTTCTTGTTGTGAATAGAGCAACGTTTACTGAACAAGGCGAGCACGAGTATCGATTCCATGCGGGGTAGAAAAAAAATCTTCGAGGCTCACTCACAAATGAACGACTTCCTGATTCGGATCTGTCATCCAGGTCAGTGCTTAGCACGGATTTCCCTCTACGTCTAACAAAAAAAAGACCAAGAAAGCACCCTAAGTTATGGGGAGCGAGCCAACTCACAGCAACTTAATTGATACTCGCCTGGGTTAGCCCAGTATAATGATCATAATGCTAGATTTACCTCCAAAACAGGCGCCAAACCTATCTAGCCTGTCTAGGCTAGCCTTGCTTCCCTAAGTAGGCTGGGAAAAAGCTGTCTATAAACCTCAAAAAGGCACATTGTAATCTGTCTCTAACAGTGAAAGCTTGGAATGGTTGAGGAGGCTATGAAAAATCAGCTTGACAGAGAGTTTCTGAAGCTAAATATTTATGTATATGATTAGTTTATGCAAGAAGGCTTATCTTATATTTGATTTATATTTGATCCACGAATATGTGGGGAAGATCCCTGTTGTTGCCTGGATTAGAAGATTTTCTTCTTACGGGCACTACGCGTTGTTTGCTGAGCCTTCTTAATGATTTAGCGTATTTAGAAAGACGTGTTAGTGGTGCATATGAAAGTCTTATAATGTCCTGGCAGGATTAAACTTCCTAAAGTAATTTTTTGAACTGACTTGGACTGGGATTTTGACATAGAAAGTGAGGTTTGCCATCGCTGCACTCCGTATTAATAAACCTTCTGCAGATATCGTGATTGTCAAGATTTAATTTCAAAGCATCATGCCTCAGGAGATAACGAAACTAAGTTAAACAAAACCAACTGGCACTTGCAGCTCAGGAGGGCCATCGTGCGTCCTGTCACAATGCTGTGTACTGAAAGTTTCAGATATTGTATCTGATTAAGTATATGAAGGGGACCCACAATTTTTTGCCGATATCGAATGGCGAACACTGAGAGATCTCTTGTGACAAAAATAATACTCTCGGAAGTTTTGCCCCAGACCCTCACGAAAGAAGGAAGACAATGAAAAGGTTGGGCAGCGTAGTACTGTGCTGTCAGCACGCTGCATGTATAGAACTCTTTCAACACCGGACAGTGAAAGAAAATCGTCTGAGAACAAGCCACCAGGAGAGTGCTGGATGCTGAATATAATGGCGGGCTACTATAGAAACAGAATTTCATATTAAGACACCGGCAAGGAGATGAGGCAACATACCGGCCAGCACATATGTCGTCCCCCAAGACAGAGCAAGACTAGTAAGCATTGATCTAAGCTAGTAAGCATAGGCCGTGAAGAGGAGAAGACGAAGGTTGAACTCATTAGCAGCAGAAAAGTAATGGAAACAAAAAGAGATATAGTGGGAGACTATGTTACAGTTTCTAAGGCAGAGTCAATTTTTAAGCAACATCTTCAACATGCATAGGGGAAAACAACAGCTGTCCTGGCAAGGATCATGCTGAATATAAGGAGATAACCTAAGTAGAAGATGAGGTGGGGTGCCGTGGAGTAATATAGTGGGTGTGTGTGCGTGCTACACCATAGGTCTGGGTTTGAATGCTACCATCATCACCTGAAAAAAAAGACTCGTTCATTTTTACGATTCCCAACTCCGCGAGGGTCTTCTCAAAGTGCCGTTCGGATCCTGCGAAAAATTGTAGGTTCCCTCTTAAGAAAGAGATCAACACACACAGTATAAATTGTTGAAAAGTTGGCCCTGGTTCACCTCGAGCTGTTGGTGAGCGCCACTCTATTAATTTATTTATTTTCTTACGCAGAAGAAGAGGCAAGAGTTGGCTAAGACTCGACGAGAGTTTCGACTCTAAGACTACAGTCTGCAGGCTTCTAAATATGGGCTGCTGCAGTTAGAGCCAAGTCATACAGTCGAAAAACGGAGGCGGTCTACCGAACCAATGCATTGAAAGAAGTGAGCAATCTTAGGCAATCTTAATGACTGGAATTCTAGAAATAAACCCCCTCGTTAAAGAAGCTGAAAAAAAAACAGCGCACCAGCAGAACGGCAAAATAGATGGAACTTTTCTGACAAAGGTAGATGAACACAGAAATTGATCACCAATCACCAAAACCTCCTCCTGACGAAGTGATCATGGATGTTTAAGAGTCAATACTTTTTACAAGTTTGGGCACGAAAAAGACTCTTACTGTCAAACGTGCACAAAAGCTCCTGAAAACTCGCGGAGCAGACTTAGCTGAGCAAACTCAACGCTAGAGAACATCATCGGGTAGATATTGAGCAAGCAGGAAGCTTGGCGGGCAAAGAAAGAACTACAAAGACAACAACGACAAGAAATGCAGCGCAGGTTGCAGCCATCGTAAATGAGCCAAATATGTAAGGTTGAAGTCTCACCGCGCTATAAAGTCTTGCAAGTAGTGCCGCGACTGTTACGTACAGCCTCATACTTTCATCTTTAAAAGATTCCCACGTTCCTACGAAAAAAAAAAATCGCGCAGTGTCACCGTGGAAAAACTTCTATTGCCCCAGCCGGGACTCGAACCCGAAACCTCATGCACCGTAGTCCGTCTGACATACTGACCACTTAACGGCGCCCAAGCCTCATGCATGACCAGAAAGGACTAAGTTTCTGTGTCACTCTAACAAAGTGTGTAAGTCCGGGCTTGCTATTATAAGGCTAAATTGGCCTTCAAATTTCTCAACAAGTTTCTCAAGTGGTGCAATAGGAGCTCTTCTTAATACTTGCCAACATCCGACTATTCCATCCATATTCTGAGCTCGCAGGGCGGGAGTTTGGACCATTGTGGGGCTTGTTAGGGGTTTAAATATTTGCCGTGTGAACTCGTCGGTTTTGTCATTACCCTAAACGTTTCTGCGTTCAAAATCCGGTAGCGAGTTTTACATCGATTTTTTATGAGAGAGATTTTTGAGATTTTTTAATAAAGGGCCCGCCATCTAACGTTTTTTTTTCAACTAGTGCTTATTTCGTGAATTGCAACACTTAGCTCATGTCTGATTTGACAGATAATTATTTTTACCCTTCCGCTGAACAAATAATTGCCGGGAAACATTGCGACATTAATTTGAAAATCATGGTAATGTTGCAGAATGTGTGCGAAAATTGCGTTCGGATTTTGAAAGAAGAGGCGCACCGTCGAACAGCTGATATGTTCGTTATCTTGTCAAAAAAGCGAAAGAAACTGGCATCCTCATCGATAAACCAAAGCGTGAGAGGCCAAAAACAGTGCGTACACCCGAGAAAATTGCTGCTGTGGCAGAAAGTGTGCGTGAATGGCCATCAACATCAATTCAACAATTGGGCCATTTCTGCAAAATTGGGCCATTTTTCTTCGAAAATTAGCAAGGAGTGGCCATTACAGACAATGGCTATCGTTATCGGGCCATGTTGAACAAATTTTTGTTCACAAAAATTGAAGAGGGGGACATTGGCAACATTTGGTTTCAACAGAACGGCGCTACGTGCCACACAGCCGAAGCTACGCTCGATGTTTTGCGCCCTGTTTTTGAAGATCGCATTATCAGCCGCAGAGCTGATGTCGTTTGGCCATTTCGGAGCTGCGATTTGACACCGTTGGATTATTTTTTGTAGGGTGCCGTAAAATATAAGTGCTACGCCGACAAGCCAGAGACACTTGACGCTTTAAGGGACAATATTCGTGTAGCCATTGGTGAAATACAGCCGCACACAATCGATAATGTGTTTAAAAATTGGACCAGCTGAGACAGACATTGTAATGAAATTATTTTCCATCATTAACCGGAGGGATTGTACTTTCAAATAAAAAAAGAAAAGTGAGAAAATATTCAGTAGTTTTTTTTAATAGCATTTAAAAAAAGAAGTTATTTTGCGGACCCTATAGATGGAACTTTTCTGACAAAGGTAGATGAGATGTGCGCAGTAATTGGATCACTAGGAAGCTTGAGGAGTTGAACTTCCTCCTGACGCAGTTGCTTGCTGGTCATGGATGTTTCAGTGTCAATACCCTTTACAGGTTTGGGCAAGAAAAAGACTCTTACTGTCAAACGTGCACAAAAGCTCCTGAAAACTCGCGGAGCAGACTTAGCTGAGCAAACTCAACGCTAGAGAACATCATCGGGCAGATATTGAGCAAGCAGGAAGCTTGGAGGGCAAAGAAAGAACTACAAAGACAACAACGACAAGAAATGTAGCGCAGGTTGCAGCCATCGTAAACGAGCAAAATATGTGAGGCTGAAGTCCCTCCTCGCTATAAATTCTTGACAGTAGTGCAGCGAGGCTTAGGGAAAGGAGAAGAGGTAGGCTTAATGGATTTAAATCTCTTACTGTTACAGGCCGTACATAACAGTCAGGAGTTTTAATCCATTAAGTTCACCTCTAGTTTCATCTCGAAAAGATTCCCACTTTGATACTCAAAAAAATCTAGCGCAAAGTGTCACCGTGGCAAAACTTTTATTTACCCGAGGAGCCCGCGGTTTGGGGCAAGTTTGAACCCGAGGCGCCATGCATAGTAGTCCGTCTGATATACTGACCGCTTCACGGCCTACAGATTTCTCAAGAAATTTCTCAAGTGGTGGAATAGCAGTTCTTTTTTGTACTTGGCAACATCCAACAATTTCACATATCTTTTGAACTCAGAAGGTAGGAGCTTGGACCATTGAAGGGTCTAAATTTGTGTCGTGCGAACACGTTGGTTTTGCCATTGCCCTTAACGTTTCTGCGTCCAGATACCCGGTAGAATCTTACATCGATTTGTTATGAGAGAAATTCGTCAGATTTTTAAATGCTTATAATGTTGTGCTGAAACATTTTGTTTTATGGTCTGTGTAGGCGAGTTTTGCAAAAATATCACAAAACTAGATTTTAACTAACTATGTCTCCACCGGGCACTAATGCGCGTTTCATATAAATCTTTTTTAAATCCTCTACAAATCACTTGATTTTCTTGATTTTAATCATTTGATCTCATAAATCCCATTCAGCCTGTTCACAAACCTATTTTTTGCACCTTTGTAACAGTTTGAGAATCAAAAAAGGAAACTGAAACTGTCCTTGTAAGACAGATCTGTCACAAAAACGTTTTCTATTGTGATTTTTACAGCGGAAAACGTTTTTTGCTTCTAGGAAATGCCATCGCCACTCTCGTTTGAGAGCCAAAATGAGAGAAACAGAGTGTTCGTGCAAATAAATCCTATATTTGTCCGGTGGAGCCACTTTGGGATTTATTTTTAATCATCCCCGTTAATCCTCTTATAATTGCACGCAAACCTTGTATAATTAAGGTTCGCGTACCTAAAAAAAAGCTGCCCAGTCTTCCTGGATGGAGTGGATGCTCGAAACGAGTGATATGAAAGGACTCCTTTTTCTCCTGACAAAGAATATGACAATAATCGCGTGTATGACTTGAACAATAAAATAGTATGAACAAAATACCAAAGGTTCTGGTTGAACTTAAAAATGAGATCCAGGGCATAAAGGGCTTTGCCGGAAATGTATAGACAACTGGTGCCTTTTTTGCTTTCTTGATGGCACACTAACGCGACCTAATTGGATGTGTAGAGTACTTCGTGTAGAGTGTTCGTGCCAAATAAATCCTATATTTGTCCGGTGGAACCACTTTGGGATTTATTTTTAACCGTCCCCGTTTAACCTCTTTTAATTGCCAGTGGAGGCATATTATAGACTCTGACGATAATTAAGGTTTGCTTACCTTAAAAAAAGCTGCCCAGTCTTCCCGGATGGAGTGGATGCTCGAAACGAGTGATATGAATGGACTCCTTTTTCTCCTGACAAAGAAGATGACAATAATCGCGTGTATGCCTTGAACAATAAAATAGTATGAACAAAATACCAAAAGTTCTGGGTATAAAGGGCTTTGCCGGAAATGTATAGACAACTGGTGCCTTTTTTGCTTTCTTGATGGCACACTAACGCGACCTAATTGGATGTGTAGAGTACTTCTATAAGCTTCGCTCTAAAGAACATACTTGTAAATTTAACTTAATCCAGTCAATAAGATTCTAGAACCAAACGATTAAGAGCATAATCATGATATGTTAGCGTTTTCAGTTCAAGAATTTCAACTCTTATTTTCAATTCAAGATGCGCCGATTTATTTTATTACAATAAACTTCATTATTTTTCAAGCAATTAATGGATTCATTATTAATGAAAACAATGTATTCATGTCGTTATTGTGACCCTTTTCAAATTTTACACCTAGTTCACACCAGTTTTTTTATGCTTTGGTTGAATTACCTAATGAGTCGATGTTATTCACCTCACCCTCGCATGAGTAACTCAGTTATTAAAGCAGCACAAGACACGGATTCGGATTCATAAGCCCATATTGTATGTTTGTATAGGTACATAGCTGCTATGCATCATATCGGATTGAATATTCAAATTATCGCTTTACGTGCAGCAGTCGCTCTTCTCTGGATATCGAAAACCTTTCGATTTTCTTCCGCTTTGTTTTACAAAGATTCATACCGACAACTTTTGACAATGTTCTCGTCACGTTTCTTGTGTAAATTTGTGCCGTTTGCATGCAAAATGTTTATTTTTAAATAATAAATGCAAGGTGAGCTTATGCGGGATCAATGGCTTTTAGGCAGATATTAAATCTGCCATGTGGCTTAATGATGAATTTAACTGAATAAATTAAATCGGTGTTTAGGGAAGTAGGTTGGGCTTTTGTTTTGTTTCGGAACTAACTTTTGAAGGTAATTCCGCAATTTTTGCTAGCTTAAAGCGGAACAATTTATTGCAGCATGCTGTAACTAATATGGGTAATATTATGGAATTGCGATTCTATTTTTTAAAGGGTATTGGGCCAGGAACAAGTATCCTTGCAGCTTAATGCCGGGTGGTATCATGGGCGCAACAGAAATTAACAATCAATTTAAAAATTGGTTAATGAGGTTAAACAAGAGACAGAAACTTGTGTTGAAAACGAACAAGTTTAACCTTTTAAGATGGAATTTGTGTACGCATGTGAATAAAAGTAGTTTCATACGGCTACATGACTGGTAAATAGGTAAAATTAAAACATATTTAATTATCATAAGACCTATTAAAGGCCCATTAAAGTGTTTTAATGGTAGCGGAAATTACTAATAGCGTATTCTTTTCAACACCGAATCGTACAACTGCTGTGATATACAGTAAAAAATTGTTCTTTTCTCGATTACACCTCAACGGAATCGTGCTCATGTTAATGTTCTTTTGAACTCCGAATTCGTTCGGTGTCGACACCGAACTTGAAATTTCGCCACCGACGTATTTGACATTGGAGGCTGGGTGTAACTTTGATTGTGTATGTAAAGTGACGTTTCGACTCAATTTTCAATCGTGATTTTTGACAATGCGACTGAAATTGTATGAAAAGGATAAAAACTCATTAAATATCTCAAACCGAAAGATATCAAAATTAATTTTAAGTAAAAAGTGTAAACAACCGACGCAAATAAAATCGCGCTACGAAGAAAAAAAATGTTAAACAAAATGAAGCTAAATCAATTTGACACTTAACGTGATGACGGCACCGAGCAGTACATGTCGTTCTTTACACAATGAAACCGAGTGCGCACAACGCCGGAATTGTCGCGAGTACCGAGTATTATTTGACAGCTCGGTGTGGCAATTCGGTGTTCAAAAGAATGCGCCATAAGAATCACGGGTAATGTGATAGATATGCGGCATACATATTGTATAAATGCATATTGACATGAATGCGACTTAACTGTATTCAGTAGGCCATAGGCTCTGCCGCATAACATTGGTTTGGACCTCTAAATTGTGGGTTGGGTTTGGGTATTGATATGAAACAACTAAATGCCTCGAAGTTGGATTTAAAAATTTCTGAAAAATGGAATACGGACATAAGTTGACCTTCATGCGTAATATAAGAACCCAGCGACTCTCTGCGAAACTTAATACGGCAGTATAAAGTTGAACAAGGCAAGAAACAAGAAAATTTTTGACACACAGAGTGCACAGGGCGCACAACAGCTGTGTAGAGCCTTCCTTTCAGCTTACAGCGCGAACTTTTTCTTCCTTTCCTTTCCGAAATAGCGAAGTTTTCTCGCAATTTCATGCATCCTACGCTTACGGCGATGATGGACGTCGTCATCACAGTTGTCTTCGGTATTGAACATAGGTTCCAGGTACTTTAACGTTTCACACTTGGGCAGCGATGTATGAAGTGCTCGCTGCAGGGCTTAGTGATCGTTACTAAAGATGGCCGAATTATGAACGAAGAACAACTGATATAGTTTAGGCTCCGTCAGTTTTCCTTCAAGCAAGCAGACAAGGACTACAATTAAAAGCAAAGGACTATTAGAATGCTTCCCTGGTGTAAACCGACTATAATTGGGAGCTCTTCAATGACTCCGGAAGGACATCTTACTCTTGTCTTTGCTCCATTATACATGTCCATGATCATCCGTGCTTCGTCTTCTGGAACTCCTCGTTTTCTTTACGCCACTAATATCAAATCTTCGGATTTGAAAGAAAGCTATGTCTTAAGGAAAGCCATCACGGCCCTTTATATGAGCAAAAGAGCCTTTGGGCATAAATGGGGTCTGCAGCAAGACAAATTGGATTTTCACAGCTGTGATTAAACCAATCCTTCTATATAGCATTGCAGAATGGTGGCCCATACTCAATGTCGGAACACATCTCAACATGCATCATGGTGGCCTGATAACCACTCCTACTGATGCGTTCGAAATCCTATTGAATTTTATTCCCTTAGATATCTTTGGCAAGCAAATAGCTACCAACTGCGCAATTCGACTTAAGGCATTAGACCAATGGTGTGTTAACACCTGTGGACATGCCAATATTCTTAGCGAGCAATTTGTCACCTCCGCGAACCTGGATTATAGTTCACCTTCATACTTCCCAGAGAAAAACTTCAAAGCCCTGATTCCGAAAAGAAACCTGGGGTAAGGTGGGTAATATACCCTTTGGTAACGCCATACCTTTTACTCAGATGGAATCAAAATCGAAGATGGTGGTAGGAAGTGGTGTATTTTCTGAGTGACTTAAATTAAATAAATCTCTTCGACTACCTAATCAATGCAGTGTCTTTCAAGCAAAAATAATGGCAATCAGCAAAGCACTGTCCTGGCTTAGGTGGAATTTGATATCCGCCCGCGATATCTGTATCTTCACGGATAGCCGGGCCGTAATTAAATCCCTGACATGTCGTTCTCTATAAACGCTAAATTTGTTATCAACTGTCGCACACCTCTTGACGAGATATCCAAACAGTTTGGGGCCAGGCCATAGAGACATTATAGGAAACTGTGAGACTGACAAACTCGCTTAAAAAAGCCACTAGACTGCCAGACGATGTTACTAGACTGCAATAAAGGAACTCCCGTAGCTACTTTTAAATTACAGTTCAACAATTAGAGTGGCGCAACAGCTCGAGGTGAACCAGGGCCAACTTCTAAATAATGTATACGGTGTGTGTTAATTTCTTCACATACAAGGGGACCTACGATTTTTAGCCGAATCCGAGCGGCATTTCGAGAAGTTTTTCAAGTCAAATGATACTCTTTGAGAGCTTGTCAGACCCTTGCGGTGGGTCAACACCTCAACAATGTTGGGTCAACACCTCAACAGTTAAACAATGACAGTAAACAAAAAAATGCCGCCAGATGGAGTACAGACACCACAACTGTCAAGCCTCCAAACAAATCAGGCCCGTCTCAATCCAAAACTTTTAGATAGCCTAATCTCGTTAAAGAGATCCAAAATTATCACTGCAGAGGGAATTATTACCGGACACTGCTTATTACGCCTTTACGCAAAAAGACTAGGGAAGAGGAGGACACTGTACAACACCTTCTCTGTAGCTGTCCGGCACTCACATCGTCTAGGAAATCCGTAATAGGCTCCTACTTCTGCAACTATCTAAGTGACACACTCATAAAATTCACGTCCAACCCCTCCCTTGGTTACATGCCCACGTGGCAATACAATGGGCCTACTTTGGCCTCAGTGCACCTAAAAGCCATTTACCTACCTACCACGATAGAACGGTAGTTGTCACAGCTTCTCGTATCAGCTTTTCCTTTTTACAAAGAAAGGCGCGATAGTTATCACTCCACTTATAAGGCAAAAGATCACCTCTTATTAGTTTGGATATGAAATTCGTGGGACATTTGGACCCGCTGTCTCCCATCTTTTTTTTCATAACTCTGAAGGGACTCTGATCTGGCCCAACAGCTTTTTGCTTTTTGGGGTATTTAACTGCCTTCCCAAACTCTTTGACTCTTATATCTGGTTTCCAGTCGTTGGAACCATTTCTCTTGTTTACAAATCTTAGGACATCCTTCAACCGTACCCCACAACCGGACCATTAGGAATGCAGTAGAGTGGGAGGGTTATGACCCATCACTTCAGATCATAACCTCTCGCCTAAATGAAAAAGAAGAAGAGGACAGCTTAGATCTTCCACTTTATCGGAGAAGTAACTGACAAGCTTTTTTCGTCTAATGGTGTCTAAGGCCGGACATTTGCATAGCAGGAGAGTCAAATTCAATTTCAAACAAATTCAATTTCTTCAACGTCCCTGAAGCTTCTATACAATAATTATTATGCAGTACGCCTAACCACTTAGCGTGTATACACACAGCATAGTCCCGCAAGGACTACTGGCAGTCCTCGGATATCCTTGCGGGTGAGACCGATCGCATAACAATGATCTCTTTTTGCTAACTTCCTGTTGGCCAAAGTTCTCTTGTATGCTATAACGTTTCAAGTTCTGTGCAACGAAGGTTAGTTCTACTCAAAGGCTCAGTTTTCTTCTTAACGTGGGATCGAGCTCATTGGTATTCCTATCACTTTGAGGGCCATAAATACATTTGAGCTAGATTTGACAGACTTGTACACTTCCTTGTTTCGGAGGTATCGTTGTGTCTTGGCACTCAAAACAGAGTTAATGTGTTGATAAGTGATTTCACCTCCTGCTTATTATCCCGCATGGTTTCACAGATTATTACTTCACCACATTTAGCTCCATAGCCTGAAGGCCACCTGGTTATCAGAATATAGCAATGGCATCTTCAGTTCTGCGGCAGCATTGATTGCTGCCGCTAGCTTTAAAGGATTTGCTTAATCCCAGATTTAAAGCATGCCTGTGCCTGAAATCACTTAGGTTTTCTTTAACTAAGTGAAAGTTTAACTAGATATTCAACTTGCGTCCCTCTTACCCTCCAACACCCATTTGTTTGTGTTTTTTATAAAGCCTTTAAAGCTTTTATAAAGCTTTAAATTTCCGTGTCGGTGAATGCGTGTAAGAAGATACAACAACAATTTACTTTACGCGATCAGCTGATGTAAAAGCTCCAAAAAGAAATTGCATGGAAATGACGAATTGATGAATTTACTCACATTTGTAAACAAATGTCGGCGGATGGGTAAATTCATCAATTTTAGCTTGTGGACAAAGCTTTTACATGATCGAAGTTGAATATCTTAGTTATTCAGTAATTTATGCCTAAACGCTTAACATATTTTGCAGTACTTTCCAAAGATTTAAGCCATCAGCCCAATGCATCCGTTGCGCCCGTCACGTAGAAGTACTCAATTGTCAAATAAATCAGTTTAATATAAGTGTTCGCATGGGAACGGCCCATAGAAGAAGTGTGTGTCGTATTTCGCTTCCCATAAGAAGCAAAAGACGTCAGTGTCTATTTCACTGAGTTATCAGTCTTACCGGATGCAACGGATTCATTGGGATAAAGGCTTTACTCCTTTTTGGTAATACACAAAAAAAATAAACACACAACGCACGCGATTACTTTGAGTTAAGTTTTTATACCCTATTCCACAGGAATGGAGTATATTAAGTTTGATACAGGTGAAAATGTAACATAGAGATATAAAGACGATAGACCCCCAAAACCTTAAGGGCATATGATCGAAACCAAATTCTCTGTCGAATGAGTCATGTCCGTCCGTCCTTCCGTCGTCTGTACGTCCGTATGTCACCAATTTTTAGGCCCTAAATTTTGAGCTAGGAAGCTGAAACTGAAACTTGTAAGCTCTCTGTCACCCGAATCAATACAAATGCTAAATTTTTTCAAATCGGCCCACAGACACGCCCAAAAACAATAGGTCTAAATGTGCAACAACCTCTGGTGCTTTCAAGTCTGTAAGACGTCGTGAAAAGCTGAAATTTCTTATTTAGCATCTTCTTATGATTACAAGTCATAAAAAATAAAAGTAAAGTCCACAGTGGGGTGCCGTGGCGTAGTGGTTCTCCGAGAGTATGAATTGTCTTGAAAAACTTCTCAAAGTGCCGTTCGGATTCGGCAAAAAATTGTAGGTCCCTTTGTATGTAAAGAAATTAACACACCAGCATACATTGTTGAGAAGTTGGCCCTGGTTCACCTCGAGCTGTTGAGCCACTCTATTTATTTATTTTTTAAAGTCCACAGACCGCCTCTTGTGGGCGTGGCATTGAATGAAAGAGTAATATTTCACATGCAATTTATTTAATATTCTCTTTCCAAATCGAGAAAATTTTACTTAACATATTATGTAGAAAACACTTTTTTTTTAAGTTTCTTTCATACAAAGTTTTGGGCTGCGCCCCATTTGGAGGCAGAATTTAAGAAAAACCTCTAATTTTCCAGGAAACATGGATTTCGACTACTTTTTAGCCTAACTTAAGTAAGAATAAGAAATAAAATTTAGCACATTAGATTAAGCGTATTCTATACTTGATTTCATTCCTACAAAGTTTTTGGCCACGCCCATGTTTGGAGGTAGTTACTAGGAAATTGTTGAATTCTAACAAAAAAATTGCATTTTTGGCATCGAAGTAATTGTTCAAATGCAACTTATTCAATATTTTTGTTCCAGATGGAAAAAATTTAGCTTGGTATGTTATATAGAAAATACTCTACATTTTGTTCATACAAAGTTTTGAGCCACGCCTACATTTGGAGGCAGAATTCTATAAAAACCTATGAATTTCCAGAAAAACATGGATTTCGACTGCTTTTAGCATTACTAAGGATAGAATAAGAAATAAAATCAAGCACACAAAGTCTCTTTCAGATTTCGTTCATACACAGTTTTTGGCCACGCCCATCCTTAGAGGTCGATTTCACAAAATCATTGAATTTGAACCAAAAAATTACAGTTTTGCGTACATTTTAGCCGCAAACTTGGTTATTTCTATGCTAATATTGATTTTCAGTTAAAGGGATTGAACATGCCACGCCCTTTTTTAAAAAAAAAAGCAAACTTATAAGGAATTATTTTTTTTCTATTTAAAATGATGCAAATGGTAACGGGACGGGGATGGAAATAAGGAAATAAACGAATGGAAAGGAGAATAGGAATGGAAAGGAGAATAGGAATGGAAAGGAGAACAGGAATGGAAAGGAGAACAGGAATGGAAAGGAGAACAGGAATGGAAAGGAGAACAGGAATGGAAAGGAGAATAGGAATGGAGAGGAGAACAGGAATGGAAAGGAGAACAGAAATGGAAAGGATAATAGGAATGGAAAGGAGAATTGGAATAGGAATAGGGTATAGAGCGCTCCGTTACAGACGGACCGAAGCTGTTACATACGCACTGTTGCACTTACTCACTGGTTAAGCTTTTTTTTGACAACTTTCGCCGATATTTCTGGTTATAACCAGTCAATCGTAACTTGACAATTTCCTTTGAAATTTTTATCATTCGAAGAACCTTTTTATACAAGGGATTTCCTGGTTACCTAGAACCTAATCAATTTGTTGTGAATACATTTTTACCTAAATCATCTAGTTTGTTTCAAACTGCAGCTCTTATCTGTAAGTTGGATTTTCCATCAGTATGGATCATATTTAAGGAAGGCAGTTTACAGACTTTGATAATGGCAATAAATGATTTTATTCTTTTAGCTGCAGTTATCTGCCTGCCCTTTGTATTATTTGCTTTAAATCTGTCTACAAACAATCATAAAATTGCAACTTGATATATTTTAAAAACTTGCACTTTCTGTTGTAAAGATTTCAAGTGTTCTTAATCCATAATGCGATGTTCGTATAAGACTCTTTATGCCGTTTATGACGTTAATTAACTTAAATGAAGTAAAGAAAACTGTGGCAAATGAAACAGGATATTTAGTCAAGAAGCTGATCGTTTCATTCTTCTCATTTTATATGTTTAGTCGCAAAGACGAATAGGTCAATACTAACTTGACTAACCTTTGAACAAATGAGGTAGAATGTTGTGAACTGTCTGATCTTAGCAAGCTGCTTCCAAACCTATACTTAGTTGAGTTATGCAACTTTAATTTGATAATTAAATAAAAAAGTCACGTTTATTGTTAACAGAATCAATTTTCCTCCGATCTGCATACAGCAGCAATTTCAAAACTACAATTACAATCGGTACAATTTGGCATTGTTCACAAATCTAGCAGATGACTGATTTTCAATAGATTTGGTTTGCTTTGAACTTGATCAGCGAACTTCCTGAAAGTTTTTCGCATGACTGGACTGTTTAAATAAATTTAATTGACATTTACTAATTTGATTGCGACTGTAACTGTCATTATACGATATCTATGAGCTTAATCCGTTTTAGATTAGTGCTGTTCTTTAGTATTTAATATAAAACAAGTACATAAATTCATGTGATTAATTTATGTTTTACAATGAATAGTTTGATCAAAATTTTATGACTAAAACTCTTAAATGATCGAACACTGAGAAATACAACGTAATTACAACTGATCATTTTGGTTGAGGCTTTAATAGTTGATTAAAATCGACTAAAGTAACAGGTATTTGTTAAGCCTTCATTTTGGCTAAGTGTAATTGCATTTAAGTAGAATTCGGTCACCTCACGGTATAATTTTGAGTTTTCAAAGAGCAGTTGGTCATTAATCATTTGTGCAATGATAGAACCAGAATCTTCAAAGATAAAACTGTCAAGATCGTCTGTGCTTCAATTGAATTCAAATTTCATAAAAAAGATTATTGTGAACATTCAGCTTGTAACTTTATCTTGGTATCGGTCAACAGATTATTAACTTATATTATGAATGAAAAAGTACCAATTTGAAATTTATTCTTACATATTGAAAGAATACTTTATAAAGCCTCATTAAAAAATTTAGTTTTGACACAATTGACATCAAAACTTATCTGAACAACATAAGTAAAGCAAAGAGATGTTAAAATTTAATAACTAAGCCCAGCTTAAGAACTACTTGGGAAATTTTTGGACGCGGAATTATTGCAGCTTAAGTGTTATTTTTCAAAGGTTGTGAGGTTTTTTTTTCGTTGTTAAAATAATCATTCTAAGCATTTTGTTTTAAGGTACTACAGGTACCTTAGGCTTAAGGGATTGTCAAATATTCTTTTTGACGTCTCTTATCTCTGATCGCATTCAATGACAAGTATGCTATGCAATATAAAGCAAAAAACAATTGTCGCAAGTATAAGCTGATAGAGAGCTGCCACTTTGCGTGTAGACTTAGCATAAGTGATTGAAGTACCTTTCTTTTGATACAAAACAGGTTAACGGAGTTAGTTTAAAAAAAGTTTTTTTTTGTCAAAAATCTTTCATCAGAAATTGGATTGGACTTGACAAAACGACATCAAGGGATTTTCATACTACGTCGATAATGCCAGATATCGCAAGGGTTTTCTTTAACTTTGCAATGGACTTTTTCAAAAGATTCAAACAAATATTGTTCTGGTAGTGTTCAGCGCCAACTTTCACTGACGAATCAAGTTGAGTATCTACTCTAGAGGAATATAAATATTTTAACATTTTTAAAGGAGCGTAGATGAAATTCCAGACACAGCTGATGGAAGTTGTAAAAGGTATTCATTGTTTCTGTAGGTGGTTTTCTGGAGTGAAGTGACTGAGTGCCGTAATCATGTGTATTTAAGTAACTTGGAGATCAAAAAGCTTAAATAGAACAAGGTGCAGTCTTAATAGCTGACACAAAAACGATAATTGACACTGCACACGTTTATTGTCATCGCATCAAAACATTTTAAAATCATTCAAAAATATGTCCGAGAATTTAAGTTTCAAATCAATTTTATATTACCAAGTTCTTTTTAATGCCACATACATATTTCGAGAGGGGTTTGAGCCCCCAAAACACCGCCCTGAGTTCGCGCCTGGGCTAAAAAATGGTGTGGTGAAAAATGGCACGCGCACACAAAACCCCAAAAAGGGATCATCGCGATCTCTGGAGAACCAGATGACTTAATATTCAAAGGCAAAGAAACCTCAACATTCTCCCTGATAAAATAGCTAGTGGTCCGTCCAAAAATGGAAAAAGGATACCTCTTATGGTATCGCTCCGTTGTCCGTCCGTCCGTCCGCACGTGTAATTTTTGAACGACAAGTCGTAGAAAGATGAAATTTGGTACACTTTATCCATGATGGACTTTATCCATGTTCCAAAAGAAAACGCAAACAAACGGCAATTTTTAATATACCCTCGTCACGGTTTAATTACAGTTTGAATATTGATGGTAGAAAAACAATAAGTGTTTTGGCCTTATCTTAAAAAACTTTTACAGCGAGAAGGAAGGAAAATAAAACATGTACTAAAAAAATATTGAATTCATAACAAAATCGAATTTTTGCAAAATATTGAAAAAAATTTGAGAAATGGGAAATAGAAAAAAAATACACTTTTTGAACGTGCGATTGGGCTAACATATAAAGCAGCCAAAGGCTAAGCAAAGGTTAATAGCTGGGGCACAATGAGTATCTGTGTCTGTGTCTGTGGCTGTGTCTCGCAGTTCAGCTTACGGAAACACGTATATAGCGCCACAATGCGTTTCTCGCTGTGTCTCTGATTTTAGGTGAAAAATGTGCCGAGACACAGCGACAGACACAGACACAGACACACATTGCGCCCGGCTTGTAAAACCAAATTTTGGTCAAAATTTCGGCCAAATGATTTGAAAAAGAAAACCACACGCAATTATTCAAAACAAGAGTCCAAGCAACGAAGACCAAAAACAACCGAATAGGGGAAATAATTCGTGTATAGAAGCGAATTTTGGCACAGTTGTAGAGAAAGGTGTCCTGAATGACATACCGAAAGTACTGGTGGGTGGGGGCGGAGCTAAGGGGTGGGCGGGGCTTTAAAGGTCCCTTTTTCCAGTTTTTGGCAAATATCTCAAAAACTATAGCTCAGAGCGAAAAAATGTTACTAAAAAACTAAATTAATCTGCACAAAGATTTTTACAAAAAAGATTACCTACACTTTTCGGTGGGATGAATAGTTAAGGAGATACAGAGGTGGGAAATAGATACTTTTAATTAAAGTTTTTCTTATCATAAAAAAAATAAAGATTGAGATCGAATATTTTTTTATATTTTTTCGAAGACAATGCGATGTTAATAAAGCCCACTTTCCTATTCAAGGTTCAGCATTATGTGTGTCTTCAACTTGTGGTACATTCCCAAGTAACAATTTTACTTCGATAAGGCTTTAATTTTCGATTTTGGAGGCGATTACTTCTATATGGCCTCTAAAGTACCTGCGGATTATTTCCGAGGTAAACGTTCCAGACACAATTTGTATAAGACCTTAAGGCAGCTGCAAAGAGGTCTTATAGAGGGACAAGTTTCTGTTAATCTCATGTGTTGATTTGCAAGAAGTCTACTATTTCTATAAGGCCTTATAACAACTTCGGAATTTCAGTGCAGAATGCGAACTACCTCTTTAAGGCCGTATAGAAGTTTCGGTATCACTGTACCTGTATAAAGCATTTTGTTGCAATATTTACCGAAGCTCATGCTTGAAAATGTTGCGTGTATAAGGTTTCCCATTGCAAGCACTACCAAAACTGTTAAAAACAGCTTCATCTCCCAAGCCTTATAGAAAGTGTTACTTGTATATAGTTTCTTGAAGCAGGCTGCACCGACACTGATTTTTTATATGATGTTTTCGCGACGAGTTGCACGGCAACGATGTAGCCTAGTGGATAAGTGCTTGCCTATGGTAAACGAGGACCCCGGTTCAAGCATCACCCAACGAAAGATTTTGTTTCTTTATTTATTGCGGAGATTTGTTCTGCAACAACTGTTTCGGTAAAGCCTACAAGAGTAAGCCTTAAACAAGTAACAGCCTCTATAGGACCTGCAGCCGGAAGCCTTACACAAGCAATAGCCTCTATAAAGCCTACAGCAAAAAGCCTTATACAAGCAATAGCCTGTATAAAGCCTGCAACAGGAAGCTTTATACAAGTAATAGACTCTACAAAGCCTGCAACCGGAAGCCTTATACAAGTAATAACCTTTACAAAGCCTGCAGCAGGAAGTCTTATAGAAGCAATAGCCTCTATAAAGCCTGCAGCAGGAAGCCTTATACAAGTAATAGCCTCTATAAAGCCTGCAACAGGAAGCCTTATACAAGCGATAGCCTCTTTAAAGCCTGCAGCAGGAAGCCTTATACAAGCAAGAGCCTCTATAAAGCCTGCAACAGGAAGTCTTATACAAGCAATAGCCTCTATAAGGCCTGCAGCAGGAAGCCTTATACAAGCAATAGCCTCTATAAAGCCTGCAACAGGAAGTCAATAGCCTCTATAAAGCCTGCAGCAGGAAGCCTTATACAAGTAATAGCCTCTATAAAGCCTGCAACAGGAAGCCTTATACAAGCGATAGCCTCTATTAAGCCTGCAGCAGGAAGCCTTATACAAGTAATAGCCTCTATAAAGCCTGCAACCGGAAGCCTTATACAAGTAATAGCCTCTATAAAACAGGAAGCTTTATACAAGTAACAGTTTCGATAAAGCCTAACAGTAGGATTTATACAAGTCTGTTAGGTCTTTGCAGAACAAATAACCACACCCAGCAGGATGTGGATATCCTGCCATGCCGGTGCATTTTTTGTTCGAGATATTTTGGGATGTGTGGAAGATGTGACCCACTTCAGAGCTTCAAATATTTCCAGAATCAAACGGAATGGTATACCGTTGGTAACCTTTTTTCTATTTATTAACTCACCACCAAAAAATTCAGCATTATACACGAAAGAGAATGCTTACAGAAAAAGTCAGAAGACCGGGGCCACATTTTGCTCCACACCTTCTACCTATAAGCTAGTGATAACGGTTGGAAACATTTTAATACGTGGTGGGTGCCACAACCCAGTGTTCCTTAAAGGCATGTATTGGTCACAGAATGGGTGGATCTGGACTGAAAGATGTTCTATGCCCTGTTTTTGCTGCCTAATTAGATGGCAAGGTTAGGTCCTATTTTTGTGGAAGGAGCAAATGTCTGACAGGAATAAAAGAAGGTTATCTTGAGGGTTATGTGGGTTGCCAAAAATGGGAAAAATTTCTTCAGACAAAGTAGTGGTAGAAGTGGGTTGCCGTGGCGTAGTGGTTAGTACGTGCGCTTACTACGCCGGACGTATGAGTTCAAATCCTACCGCCGTCACCTGAAAAAAGACTCGTCTTTTATCACGGCTCCCACCTCCGCGTGGTTCGTCAGAACCGTGATAAAAGCCGAGCCTTTTTTTAGGTGACGACACGGTAGGATTTGAACTCATACGTCCGGCGTAGTAAGCGCACGTACTAACCACTACGCCACGGCAACCCACTTCTACCACTACTTTGTCTGAAAACAGTTTCCCAATTTCCACTCGGATTTGGCAAAAAATTGTAGGTCCCCTTGTATGTGAAGGAATCAACACACACAGAGCATGCATTGTTGAAAAGTTCACCTCAAGCTGTTACGCCATTCTATTTATTTACTTAATATTATAGAATCAGTAGTTAGTATAGTGGGGTGCCGTGGCGTAGTGGTTAGTGTGTGTGCTTTCTACGCTGGAGGCCTGGGTTCGAATCCTGCTATCGTCACCTGAAAAAAAGACTTGTTCTTTTTCACGGTCCCCACCTCCGCGAGGGTCTGACAAGTCCTCCGAGAGTATCATTTGTCTTGAAAAACTTCTCAAAGTGCCGTTCGGATTCGGCAAAAAATTGTAGGTCCCTTTGTATGTAAAAGAAATTAACACACCAGCATACATTGTTGAGAAGTTGGCCCTGGTTTACCTCGAGCAGTTGCGCCACTCTATTTATATTTTATATAGTAAGTATAGTAGTAAATATATCATTGAAAACACAAAGATCAGCGGATGAAAGGCTCAGGTGGCTTGACGCAAGGTAGAGGAATTACTGTTTTCTTACTCTCGCAATGAGCTTGCGAATCACCGGAAAGCACTGCCATAGGCGCTTCATTGGAGAATAAAAATGCATTTACTCAAGTCATTGTTCAGCACCCTAGCAGACACAAAGACAATCTGCCACTGAGTCGTGAATATTGGAACCTTAGATGCACAAAAAGTTTTATTGAAGCAAGTTTGGTGACATGAAGCCGTATCACAAAAACTTTCGTTGGCATCAATTTCAGCAAAAGTACAACAGGGAAAGTGTTGGTTGGAGCAAGCTTCTATATATCCAAATGTTTCAGTTATTGGCGGGGATATAGACTTTGTAGTCCTTCTTAGGATTGGCGCCACCATCTACAAACAAACCCTTTATGAATCCAACATCCAGGCGGTGGTAAGGTGGAGACCAAAGTTATTTTAGTTCCTATATAACACTAAATGACCCTTTTACTTTCAAATGAACTTTTACGGATACGACACTACTTTAGTGAAAGTAGGAATCGCTAAATTTCTTATACCCAAATCTGCCTTTGACCAGTAAATCTCACATATTTCTATTAATCCTTAATCATCAAATGAAGGAATTGAGCAGGCTGGCAATTAACGGGAGGCGAGCCCAGGAGGGTGACATAAGCAAACCCAAATGATGAAACTCAAGGATGACATAAGTAAGCCCGAATCTGATCTGGTCACTCTTCTTTCAATACGGCTTCGCAATCTCCTAGACGTTTCACAAATACCCGTGGAAAAACATTTAGAGACCTCATGTTAAAATACACATCCTTTGGTCGCCTTTGCAGGTGTAAGAACCCTCCCCGGTAGCCCTTGCCCTTGCGAATGTCCTTCCAGCGATCATGTTCCCGGTACAGGTTAGCCGGCTGTTGGGTGTGTGTGAAATAGTCCTAAAGATGCCTAAACAGGTAAATCTGTTAACGTAACATACTATTGTCAAATACTGCTTTCTTTAAACCGCGTGCATAATATATTTCGGCTTTGAGCTACAGGTACAAAATACTATGATAGCCAGATATTTAGGTATACGCCAGCCTCCAGCCACTCACCAAATAAGGTTGGAACACAGAGATAATGGTATTAAAAACACAACGACAAGCAATGGGAATCAATTCCAAACAGCGTTATTACGCCGATGCATCACGACGGTGGGTGTGGGTATACCTTTGCTCCTGCAACAAAGCACCACAACTTGAAGACACACCAGACTCTAAACCTCAAGATTCTTCAGATTTAGAAGACGAAGCGTTACAATGAGAGTATTGTACGTGTCAATCTTTAGGGTCTAATCATAGCTATCATCGGATAGCATCATTTGAACAAATCAGTGGAACAATGTCTTCGGTTTTCTGACAAGTTATTCATAGCAATCATTGAAAATTTCTGTCAGTGCCAACAAACAGCTACAGGCATTTGAGGTTGCAGTTGATCAGTGAAAGGAAAACTGACGTTGAGAATAGAAAGAGAATGGAATGCTTTTCAGTGGAAGGATTTTGTCGTAAAAACACAAAGCGGCTTAAATCTAATCAACTAAATTTTACAGAAGCAGAAACCACTGGAGTAGAAAGCGAAATATTAAAAAAAAAATTAAAACAAAAAACCTGTTTGTCATTTTTTTTTAGGTTTTTTTTACCAAAAAAAAAAAAGAAACAAAACAAAAAAAATTATTTGTCACCCAGCGTTTCAATTAAAATTTAAGTACCTAAACTTAAGATTCGGCCAAAATAAGTACAGTAAATTTGTAAAAAAGAGTATTAAATATTATAAGCCGACAGACCGCTCCGTGTATGACTTCATACTTGTCGGTCATTTTTTTCTTTTTAGGGCTTTAACATCGCATTCCCACTAGTTGATTAAATCTCTAACAAATTCTAATAATTGGAATTCTAAATAATTGGAGCCTAAATGTGCCTGGAAAAATGCTGTTGGAAAGTGAATTCAAAAAATTACTTTCTGCAAAAGAAAGAGTTTTGAAATAGTGTAGTGCTTGGTGTTTCAAGGTTAACATTGAACTAATCTGCATGGCTTGTAGGCGTATCTAAAGTCAGATCTGAGAATTTTAACACTAGCATTGCATCGGATGTTATAAAGCTTACTTATAAGATTTCAGCACTCTTGTTGTAAATTTAATGCTTTAAAATTGGTTAAATAAAGACGGACGGCGCTTAATCAATTCATCTGTCGGTCCCGATGATATCTGTAAAATTTCCTAAGTTTATACGGTGATTATTGCACTGTGTTACAAACTATGGAACAAAATTAGATAGTACACCCTGGGTAGGGTATAAAAAACCTGTGACAAAACCATATTGCAATAAACTTGGAATAGTTTGTCTTTGGACATTTATCGGAAACCTGATGTCTAATTGACCATCCCAGGGGATTACACAGTTAAATTTGTGCAATTTCCTTCCGCCTTTTTAATGCTAACAATTATGAGTCTTGCCCACATTAATCCATTTTCATAAAAGTCCAAATTCATAAAAGTCTAGACTTTAATGCAAACTGCATAAAGTCTGCATAAGAGTTTAAAGGGACCAAAAAAGTGTCACTTTTTGGCCTCAGGGTCATTATCATCATAATCATCATTTTCGAATGCCGCTTGTCCTTTAAATGTGGCTAAATGGTCTTTCCATCGTTCTCGATCTTCCACCACGAACTCAAGAGACTCCGGCGCAATCCCCAGGCGGGACTCAGAGAGGTTCTTTACCTGATCCCACCACCTGTTTCTTGGCCTACCAGGGGTCCGACGTGTTCGCATCTTGGCTTGCATGACCTGTCTAGGAAGTCTGTCAGGGGGTATGCGAACAACGTGTCCAAACCATCGAAGAATCGATCGTTCACTCGGAGAAGTAGCTGCTCAACATTGAGTTTCCCACGAATACTGACGTTTCTCACTCTATCCCTTAGAGTAACACCAGCAACGCACCTCAGGAATCTCATTTCGGCAGCTTGTACCCGCGATCTAATTCTTTCGGTCATTACCCAAATTTCATGACCATAGACGAGTGTCGGAACGAACACTGAATTAAAAACTGAAATCTTTGCTTTCACTCCAAGCTCAGCTTTCCTGATGACCGGCCGGCGCAGTTCCTTTACTATTGCTCCAGCTTGGCCAATTCTACAGGACAACTCAGTATCACTCCTCCCATCTTTCGTGAAAAAGACCCCAAGATACTTAAACTTCTCCACCTGTTTTAATGGAACTCCGTTTATGTGCAGGGTACATTGCACAGGAGTTCGGGAAACAACCATCACTTCCGATTTGTTCACGTTTACTTTCATCCCAGCATCACCACAGACGGCTGTAAGCCTATCCAGTGCTCGTTGAAGTTCCTCTTTGGATGATGCAAGGAAGGCCAAATCATCTGCGAAAAGCAGATGGCTCATCCTGATGCCAGCCAATTCGAAACATTGCTCGCCAAGACTGCGCTTCACCATCCAGTCCATATATACTATGAAAAGGAGCGGCGACAGAAAAAAGCTCTGGCGAAGTCTAACTGGATGGCTCTCAGAAGAGGCCCACACAGCGCATAGTCCTGCAAAACTCTCCACAGTGTATCCGGAGGGACTCGGTCATACGCCTTTTCCAGATCTACAAAACACGCATGGACCGGTTTGGCATACACCCAGGCCTTCTCAAGAACAACCTTCAGAGTAAAAAGCTGGTCGGTTGTGCCTCTGCCAGGCCGAAAGCCGCACTGTTCTTCCCGTAACAAAGGCTCGATTACAGCTCTGGAACGCGTTTCCAACACCTTCGCGAATACTTTTCCCGGAAGACTCAAGAGAGATATACCCCTTTATTTGGCGCAATCTCTCCTGTTCCCTTTTTTGGAAATGGGCACTATAACTCCTGTTTGCCAATCGCTAGGTGCCTTAGGCCTCAGGGTAATTATTTAAATTATTTTGAATTTAATCGACATATGTACATACTTGTCTGACATTTTAAAAGCAACAGATCAGGTAAGTGTGATTTTGTAAAAAAGTGCAAAATTATTATTCGTAATTAGCTTTTAACATGCATTTAATAATTAGTTGTACATATAGGAAACTCTTCGGATTGGTTTTTAAACATATCAATATAAGGCATTATTTATAAATGATTTTTATAAAATTATACTTAGAAAACCAAGCTTAAAAAAAATTGTCAAAAAATGCATTCAATATCAGTCAAACTAGTTCGCTTCGCTTGCAATTATATTTGATTAAAAGACGATACGATTTTTTTCTAATAAGCAACATTAAGTTCGATAATTTTTGCAACAACAAATTCTTGCAAATGTGTGATTTGTCTCTGATTGTTTGAAGATAAAATTAAAAACTAATTTCGTTTATTGTTTTTCGTGCAAAAAAAATTATTCGAAAAATATTTACCAAACTTATAAAAAATTCTTTTTCTATCGTGTTTAGTTTTTTGTATATAAACGGATGTCCTGTGACAACACCGTGAAATTGTGATGGTTGAATCCCAAGATCTTGGTGCGCCTAATGATCGCGACCCAATTGTAAGTCAAAGAGCTTTGCCGTCCGTTTGTCTGTTCGTCACAGGTTTTTAGATTTTACATTTAGTATTTGGTTCTGGAACAGTCATAAATTGACTTTAGGTCTCGGGGAAATGCGAGTGAATTTTTTGTTTGCCTTCGCTCACTTACACACCCGCAGTATTTAATTTAAATTTAAGAACTTAAACTTTATAAAAAGGGCACAATTATTACATATGAAGACAAAAAAAACTTGAAAATTTTGATTGGCATTTTTACTTTAAAACAATAAATACTATGTTTAACATTTTTTTCATGAGGCCATAAACTATACGAATTTTCATTAAATTTAAACAAAAGAACTTAATAATAGTTACTTACTTTAAAACGATTAAAACACTGATGAAAGTTCAAAAGTGCTTAAAGGTACTTGAAGTACTTAAGGTTGATGAAAAGTTCACTAATTAATATCAAGTGTGCAAGTGCAATTTGGTAAAAAAAAAACTGTTTTAGATCTAACGATATAACACTGTGCTTGCACCTTAATGTCTGAACTATATATTTTTCTTTTAATCCATATACGCAATAATTTAGATTTTTTCAAAGAGATTCTGTGACATTATTTTTTTTTTAATTTTATATAATTTTTCAATCTTTGCAAAGCTTAGCATCGATTTAGCGTTCTACGTTCCGCGACGGTTGATTGAGAACTGGAACTGGCAGACATAAATTAAAACCCTGTTGGCCAGTTAATAATCTGTATACGGATTTCGTAAAGGCCGTGGATTGAGTTTAGCTCAAAGTTGTGAATTAGTCACATTTTTTTATGGAACGTATCAGCGTACGCTGCTATAAAGTCGGAGTGGAACAACATCGGGGGGATCTCGATGGAGTGATGAAAAATCTTTTCTGATCTCTGCAATGTTATGGAATTTCATTGATACCCACCTGCTGCGAACTGGGTGTGTGTAATGATAAGTGCCTTAAGGCCAGTCTGTCTAGCGCATAGTGAATGTCATAGACACGCAACTAACTAATTTTTTTTTTCGGTTGCATTTGATAATAATTATTGGGCAGGTGTGTGTATCTAATATCTATTACCCCTAAAAATGGGGTATGGACTTCTAGCTTTGAATGTTCGAGAATGCATGAAACTAAGTAACCAAGTAGCGAAGTTAATTTGTTTCTTTTGTCATCTGGATAAAACGGAATGAGCTGTTATCTGCAGTCAGATAAATCTGTTGTTATAATATAAAAACATTTTAGTCAATCATCTCATGCGATTTGTTAGTTTTTGCTTGTTGTTCTTAATTGTTTGATATAGTGACACTGGTATGCACAGATATATTTTAATAGTGAATTGCTATTGGAGTGCATGCTTCATGTGTCAAGCACTTTTATCTCAAGTGTTCACCAGATGATTCAACATGTTAAAAAAAAAAATCGCCAGGTAAATGATAAACATCGAGGGCAAAAGATATTAAAAATTAATTATCCACTTAACCAATGTTTTGCGGATATGTAAGCTGGAGGGGTGAATGCTTGTTTTGTTTCAGTTTTTTTATATCATATACTGAAACCAGGCCTTCTTTTTCAAAGATGCAAGTAGTCAGCTGAGGTAACCCTGACACCGATTTCGTGGTATCAGACAGAAAGACCTTAAGACTCTTACGTCTGTCTTTGAGGCACCTTGGCTCACATTCTTAAGTTGTCTATTAAGGGGTCACTGGCCGGAAAAACAACCAAAAACTGTACGGTTTGACAAACTGTTAATTTTTGTTAATGAATGCAATAAACATTCTATTACCCTTAATGTTGGAGTAGCCAAAGGCAAAGCCTACAGAGAGTGCTTGTGGAAGAGACTCTTACCTTTGCATTCACTCATCTCAGACGTCAACAACAAATGAAGTCAGTACCGCGATACTATCAAAAGCGTGGCTGAATAAAGTTTAGGTTTCTAGCATCCCCTAAAAAACAGTTCTTGGTATGATGATGATTGCGTGAACAGAAAAAAAGTGCCCTTGCATCAAAAGTGGGGCGAGTCCAAAGTTTACTTTTTGTAGGAAACAAAATAAAATATATATTTTTTTAACAAAATTGTAATCACTTAAGTTCTTAATATTTTAAAAGTTAAATTTTTATACGCGAAGAAGTTACAGGGAAAAACAAGAGCAGGGTATGTGGGAGTCAATTATCGAGCCAATAGAAAGGAGGAGAAAAGGTTATTGCGTATAAAGAAAAGGGCCTACATAATTTCCGTCAAGGAGATTGAAGAGTCTAACGATCGGATAGACGACAAGGCTACTGGCTGCTTAGAACCGAAACAACAGCAGACTCTTCAAAGTAGCGAAGGAAACCTTTACTCTGTCCGGAATTAAGCGGAAACCAAAAAGCAGCCTCAGGCTTCGGCTTCGCTCCGTTACGATACGCGGGCTTTGAACTAGCTTTGCAATGACATTTCGCTCATGGAGAGAGAGCCTTTATTAGTGCAATCAGTACGCTCTCTAAGTATGCCGCGAAGAATTAAAAAATACGCTTACACAGCCGAAAGCCCTGGTAGCTAGTGCTGTGTACATAATTATGTGGAACATTCATGTCCAACTAATAAATAAATAATACGCAATTTGGCCCGAAATGTAGACACACTCAGATATTCTGCGTCATATCCGTGCATGACAAACATACAAAGGCAGACGTATTGACTTCGTCTGTGCAATCGAAATCAACCCCCGTTTGCTTCACACGAATCAAAAGTTCAGCTCATCTGAACTCGTGCTGGGCTTCTGATCCTCATTACGTAGCATTACGTTTTCTCTTTGCGCACTCTTTCTCTTTGCAGACAACATTTTGAAGTCGAGCTTCATTGTGTTAGGAAACACCGAAATCGTACGGCTGAACTTATAAACGTCAAGCCGAGGCCAAGCCCAGACTGCTTTGTGGTTCCCGCATAAAGCCGCGCTTCATTGTGTTAGGAAACACTGAAATCGTATGGCTGAACTTGTAAACGTCAGGCCAAGCCCAGGTTGCTTTGTGGTCGCCGCTTAAAAGTTAGTTCAGCGCTTATGGGTAGCGAAAGCTCTCGCCAGTGCGGTCACTACCTTCTCTAAGTATGCCACGATGAATGAAAAAATACGCAATTTGCCCTTGAAATGTAGATTTACTCAGAAATTTTTCGGCACATCCCTGCATGACCAACATACAATAGAGCCGAAGCCACTGATCAGACTATAAAGAGATAGCCAACTCTGCAACCCCCTGCCCGCTAAGACCCGCTAAAACCCGTAAAAACACCTACAGGGAACGAAACTGAACATAGTGGAATCTGCCATGGGTCTTGCCTTTGATTTCCCGTCTGTGTGTTTCACACTATCGCCAGCTGAGAGTGTAGTAGTGTGCGAGGCAAAGCACAGAACACATATGATGTCCCCAGTCATTGGAAGCTTGGGGGTAAAAAGGGAATTCTAGTGCCGAGTTGGTTATCTCTTTATAGTCTGATCAGTGGCCTAAGGCAGACTGATTGACTTTGAGTGTGCGCTCTATCGAAATCAACCCCCATTTGCAAGAGAGTTACCAGTTCCATATTCCTTCGGATCTTTCTGTTATTTTATTCAAAGAGCTTTAACAATTTGTGCTTTTTAAAGCTTTTAAGAGCGATTAAATTGAAAACAGATTGTGAATGTTACCATTTGGTTATTTTGCTTTTGGTTTGTAGCATAAAAACATGCACTGACAAGAACATGATGGTAGCCTAGTGGTTGTTTCTCTTACGGCTTGTGAAGGTTTAGTTAGAGTTGCAGCCCTTAAAAGAAATTTTAAGAGAGACAAGTTCATGCAAGTCGTTAAAGACAGAGGGAGAAGCAAAAGTCTTATATTGCCTTCACTGACTATTAATTTCGGATTCAGAAAATCGTTGAAGATTTAAACAACCCTTACAGCAGCTCTGTAATGGGCATCATCATCATGTAGAGAGAATAGAAGAGTTACAGAAGAGAGAGAAGAAACTGTACAAGAAGAGAATAGAAGAAGAGAACGAAGAAGAAGTTCCACCAAGAACCTACTATTGAAGAAGTAAGCTTAGCTATAAAATGGCTTAAAATGATGATGGCTCTGATGGCTCGCCCCTCGGAGCTATTCAAATATGGTGGTGTTTTGATGGGATGCATTCAATAAATCATTAATTAGAAGTGTGTGACAGCCTAAGTTTGCCCAAAGACTGGACAATCAGTTCCATGTTCTCTATCTTCAAGAGGGGCAAACCCATGTCTTGCGAGAACTATAGAGACATACCCCTGTTAAATTTCGCGTAAAAGATCCTATTAAACGTACTGTGTGAGCGTGTTAGGCCGTTCTGCAAGATATAAATCGGCACCTTCCAGTGTGGCTTTCTGCGTGGCAGATCGATCATAGACCAGATCTTTACATTAAGACAAATCCTGAAAAAAAGACCAATGATGTTCAAGTCGAGAAACACCATCTTTTCAATGACTTTAAGGCCGCGTATGACAGCACTCATCATAAGCAGAATCTCTACCTGACGCGGTGCAACAAATTCCGTTTGGCAATAGCTTCTCGGAAAGAAGAGTTTGGCAATACGAGAAAGCCAACTAGGACGGCTTAAACAATTTCTTTAAGTCTTTCTATTGGTCACTTTGCTTCGTCGATCGTGGCGTTAAAGCCGCAGCCGATGTGCTCACCGAAATAATTCTCATTGGCATGAAATTATTCATTCCCTACAGAATAAGGGATATCAAACCAAAGGAGAATTCATGGCGTGGTTCGAACTGTAAAGAGGCCACATCAAGTTAAAGGAGGTTAGTTTTCGGTCATATAAAGCCAACTCAACCGAGGAAAACCGGAAAAAGTTTAAGCAAACCAGAAATGTCTGCAATGCTCATATCCGTCGTGCCAAATTCTCCCATGATCAGAAATTGAAGCAAAAAATACTTCAGTGTTCCAAAGGTAGTAAACGTTTTGTCAAAAATATTAAAAATTGTGCCTAATCCTTCATCGCGACACTCGTTGTCAATGACATCTCAGCTGTCAGCTCCTTGGACAAGGCCGATCTACTTGCAGCTCATTTTGCTGCCAGCTCCTCGCTCCCTGATTGTGCCTTGTCTCCACCTGTACTCGAGAGCGTAGAACATAGAAGCGTAGAACGTAGAAATTTACGCACTCGTACAATAGCAGGAGTCCTAGAATCATCTAGTATCTAGAATCACGAAGGCTTCTCAATGACCGTCAATACGGCTTACGTGGCAAAAGGTCCACTGGTGATCTGATGGCTTATCTTACCGAAAAGCGGAACCGCTCCTTGCACCTTCATGGTGAAAGCAAGGTTGTTGCGCTCGACATTTCTAAAGCATTTGACAGAGTCTGGCACCAGGCTCTCTTGTCAAAAATGCGTGCTTGTGGAATCGATGTGTCTTTTATTCATTGGATTAGAAATTTCCTTCCATTCACGTATATATAGATATCAAACCAAAGGAGAATTCATGGCGTGGTTCGAACTGTAAAGAGGCCACATCAAGTTAAAGGAGGTTAGTTTTCGGTCATATAAAGCCAACTCAACCGAGGAAAACCGGAAAAAGTTTAAGCAAACCAGAAATGTCCAGAAATTTCCTTTTGAACCGATCAATCCAAGTGGATTTGGACGGTTTTAAGTCTGATGTCCATCACATTAATGCTGGTGTTCCCCAGGGCTCAGTTTTATCTCCAACACTCTTTTTGATCTTTATAAATGATCTCTTGCCTGCCACATCTAATCCAATTCATTCTTTTGCTGATGACAGTAATCTTAGTTTCGTTTCCTTGCAAACGCCTTCGGACGTCGAAAGGGAACGGTTAAGTATGTTGAACTCATTAAATTCCGACTTAAACAGCATATCAACATGGGGTCTTTTAAATCGAGTGGAATTAAAATGCATCCAAAACGCAATGCTGTTAACTGTCATCCAAGCTGAATAGAAATCTTCAGCCGTTATCCATGAACGGCACTTGCATCACTGAAACCGAAAAGCTTTCCATCCTCGGTATGTTAATGACAACTTACGTTGGAATGACCACATATTCGACGTCGCCAAGAACGCAGCGAAATGCTTAGGATTCCTTAGTCGATGCAAAAAATACTTTACACCTTCTGATCTGGCTGTCATCTTTAAATCGTTCATACGACCAAAAATGGAGTATAACTCTCATGTCTGGGCAGGAGCTCCTAAGACAAATTTAGACCTACTCAATAGGATACAAAAAAGGGCATTGAATTTGATAGGTGACTCAAACACTGCGAAGTCAATCGACTCCTTGCAACGTCGTCGCAATGTCTCTTGTATTTCATTGTTTTATCGATTTTTCATAAAAAGTGCTCCAGTGAAATAGCCAGTTGCATTCCACCCCTCAAAGAATTCAACTGCAATACTTTCCCAAGAAGGAATACTATTCAGTACACCCTTGTTCCTTTCCATTCACGTTACGTTAAATCAGTATAAGGGTAGCCATAACCCCTTGGACGCGGATGAATTATGTATATACAAGAAAAAAAAAAAATAATGGTAGGCTATACCAGGAGTTCCAATAGTGCGTCTACATTTAATATAACTCGATATCATGTGGTTTGTGCGCAGAATACCACGTTGGGCGCCATTTTTCGCGAATCGCGAAACCTTGTTACAGGTGTGAAAGGCAGTACGAACTTTTAACTCTACACTTCAAACAACTGCTCAAAATACCAAATACTGCCTAATTTTTACCCTTTAAAAAACTCCAAATCACCCTTTTACCCCATTTCCATGTACCCTGTAAATTTTAATTTTCCATTTATTTGACAGTATTAAAGTAGTTTTTTATTTAAGTTCAAGTACTAAGAAAAATTTATTAATGTTTCGAAGTCAGTGGGATCGATAGGGACTTTAAGTATCTCACTTCTCCTGATGCGTTTCAACTACATGTTTTATGGATTCGATTAGGCATAGATTTTTTGCCTAAAATAGAAATCTGATATTTTTTCTGTATCTGCTGGGACCGCGGGTAATTTTAAAACCTGTCTAACAAATTTTAATTATTTTATTTACAGCATTGTATCGAACCTGTTGATGTATTTCAATATATACATGTGAAGAAATGGTATCTGCTAAATCAATTATATTTTAAAGTGCACTTAATTAACAGTGTTTTATTGGAGCAGCGCATGTTATAATCATTCGCGAATCGTGAGGCACCTCTTAGCATACTTTTTGAGGCAAGGAAATTTTGCAAAATTTAATTGGTAGATATGTAGCAATTTAAATATGATGCTAATTAATTATTTCTTAATTTTTATTAAGGCAATCATATTATGACGGATTTTTTATGTTCCTTTCTATTCCATCGTCTTTAAAACGAAACGTAAATATTATTGTGGCCTTTTTTATTTTATGGTTTTTCTAATTGTCATATGTCCAGCCCATCCCATGACCTTAAGTTGTTCACACAGATTATGGCATGGTGAAATAATGGGAAAAGAAATCCCGTAGAATCTCAAAAGTGTTAACACACCTAATGGGTGACTTTTCAAAGTGTCCGGTCCGGGTTGAACTCGCAACTACTCCCTGTTAGTTCCTGTATTTTCGCTGCTAATTGCCTGATATTCTTTGAAAAAGTAAAATTATAAAAATTTGTTTCTTACCCCGAACCTCCACTTGCTATGGGCAAAGCAATCAATTGATTGAAATATTTCCATTGACTGTTTAATTACTAGTGTAGACGCTTTGGAAATTAGCTTTGCAATATTGATTTTTAAATGGCTATCAATGATTGATTTCCTTTTGAAGAGCAATCATTGCCATAAATCTACGTGCCAATCAGTTTGAAAATGACATTTGAAACTTAAATTTAGTATTTTCGGCTTCAACGGCTTCTATACCAATAAAAATATAAACTTCAAACCCGAAAACAACGTAGACATAGAAAATTTCAAAACTCTTATGATTTTCTTTTTCGTTTTAAATTTGTATTTGTAGGCAATGAAATGCCCACATGGAAAATGAATGAAAATCTAATTGCCAGTTATTTTTTCATTGCAATTGTCATGTTCATTTCCATTGCATTGGGCATTGACAGTGGAGCCACAGCGTTAGAAGAAATGAAATTGAAATTTTTTTTTTTATTGTCTTCGAAACTTTTGCCTGTAGAATAAATGGACCAAGTTTCTGAATTCCTGAATTGAATTTTTTTAGTCCTTATTTAAACGCAATTTGCCTTTGTATATTGACATTTTTATTCACAACACCAAAAACAAATAACAGTTTATTTTATCACGAGTAATTGATTTTTAAAATTACCTTAAAACTTTTTACTTTGCTCTTATTTTGACTAGCTCCTGTCGGAATAATTTTACAATTCGACAGTAGACATTATCGTTTTTCAATGAATCAACAAGGGCAATATAGATGCCACATCAAATATAAAAAAAAAAACCAAAAGTTGTATGCAATCACTGTAAGACAAATTGTTACATAATAAATCCATAACCCTGTTTGCTTTCGGTATAAACTTTAAAATTTTGCTTTAAACTTTTCTGTTTTATTTAAAACTACAAACCTGAATTGTATAAAAAGAATTAAAAGCAAAAATAGAGAAAGTGAAATATAAATAATGTAGATTACTGTAGTGAAGTATGTTGTATAAGAACAAACAATTTATGCAATTTACTTATTGCATTTGCAAATGGGTACAAATATAATTATGTAAATATCTACATTAATGTTTTTTTTTTCAGTAGTAGAATAATTCAGGGAAATTTATTTCATAAATTGGTTTCTGCGGCTGCTGCTGTTGATTCTTAATATCACTCTGGGAAATTTGTCTCTCGATGGCCAGGGAGTTGAAGAGATCATTCAGGCGGTTTTGAATGACGTCGTGCTGTAACGAAAAGAGCGAAATATGGTATAATATTCACTAGTATTTTATTTTTTTACTTATTTTTCTATAAAATATTCTATAAATTAAGCCTATAACCTTAGGCTTAATTTGAACAACAACTCAGCACGAAACCAGTCAGTAATAGCCCAGTGATCAATAGTTTTAGTCGCGGTAGTAAAATATGTCGGCAATCTGTTGCATAGCATTCAGCAGCATAAAATTCAAAATTTTCAACCCCAGGGGTAAGATAATATTATAACCATCCTTGATACGGACTAAATACGTCCTGCGTTTTTATGGAGATTAATAAGCGAAATCGAAGTAATCTTGTCATTGGGGAAACAATACGAAACATGCACCTAACCACTGGTAAGGGATTTTTTTTGTACGATTCACTTTAAGAAATCCAATTCACAGGAAAAAAGAAACTTAAACTAACCAATAAAAATGAGGCGGCAAAAACTTTTCGCAGTCAACAAACAGTTAAAATTTTCAATTTTACGTTGTTGCAGGTCTCTATATATTCCTCTTTTGTCCACCAGTTATCGCATTTTTACTTTTCAAATCGCCAATTGGCGATTGAAGGCAACCTTCGGGTGAAGAATAGAGGAATATTTAGAGACCTGCAACAACGTCAACTTTCAAAAATTTACCAAGTTTATCATAGGGCTTTGATTTATTCGTCAAATGACTTGGAAAAGAAACAAAAACTGACCAATAAAACGAAAAATTGAGGCCGGAAAACACACTCGTTCTCAGTCTGCTTTTCGCAGATGATTTGGCCATCCTTGCATTATCCAAAGAGGAACTAATTAAGGCTAAGGCTTTAATTTACTCAGGATAGGTTTACAGCGTGATGCTGGGATGAAAGTAAAACGTGAACTAATCAGAAGTGATGGTTGTTTCCCGAACTCCTGTGCAGTGTACCCTGCACATAAATGGATTTTCAATAAAACAGGTGGAGAAGTTTACGTATCTCGGGGTCTCTTTCACGAAAAATGGGAGGAGTGATACTGAGTTGTCCTGTAGAATTGGCCAAGCTGGAGCAATAGTAAAGGAACTGCGCCGGCCGGTCATCAGGAAAGCTGAGCTTGGAGTGAAAGCAAACATCTCAGTTTTTAATTCAGTGTTCGTTCCGACCCTCATCTATGGTCATGAAATTTGGGTAATGACCGGAAGAATTAGATCGCGGGTACAAGCTGCCGAAATGAGATTCCTGAGGTGCGTTGCTGGTGTTACTCTAAGGGATAGAGTGAGAAACGTCAGTATTCGTGGGAATCTTAATGTTGAGTAGCTACTTCTCCGAGTGGAGCGATCGATTCTTCGATGGTTTAGACACGTTGTTCGCATGCCCCCTGACAGACTTCCTAGACAGGTCATGCTAGCCGAGATGCGAGCGCGTCGCCCCCCTGGTAGGCCAAGAAACAGGTGGTGGGATCAGGTAAAGAACCTCTCTGAGTCCCGCCTGGGGATTGCGCCGGAGTCTCTTGAGTTGGTGGCGGAGGATCGAGAACTATGGAAAGACCATTAAGCCACCCTCGCTCCGCGACCTTTTTAAAGGATAAGCGGCATTCGAAAATGATGATTATGATGAGCAAACAGTCAAAAAATTCAGTTTTGACGTTGTTGCAGCTTCAGGCCTCTACATATTATTCTACTGTCCACCAGGTATCGCATTCTGATTTTTCCATTCGGCAATGGAGCTTTTAACAGTTTGACGTCTACTGGTATTATCGAGTGCGGGGTGCCAAACAAAGTATATTTTTAACGTACATTAAATAACTACTTAAAAAATGCAACCCTGTGTTTCGATGAACAGGAAAGTTGTAGACTTGATCAGGCTTTCTAGGTAATGCTAAAAATATTTTAATTATATAACACGGAAAGGATAAGAAAAGTGTTGTTTGTGTTGCAGAAACAGTGTATACGACCACAAAAGGGTACACGGATTTAAGGAGATCATATCTTCGGAACCCTTTTCCGATACTTTCCACATATTTTATTAAACGGAACGGAAAAGAACGGAATAAGCACAATAATTCTATCCTTATCCGCACACTCTGAGTTGAGTAAGTTATTAGTAATTTGCACTCCTACAGAAACTATTGAATTTTTTCATATAAAAACGCGATTTGCTTGGCATCCCGCGGTCGATAAATGTGAAAGACGTCAGATTTTGACAGCCATGGTAAAAGGTCTATAGAGTTTTTCGCGCAACCATCTTGCCCTTATCTCTCATTCTAGCCTGTGGCAAAATTCGTTTACTTCATGTAAAAACAATGAAATGGTTGCGAATGGTTGACGTACGTGCGAACGAAATAGAAAAGTTTGTTTTGATACCCTGGACGAAAAGTGACATTTTGGTGAAGAACTCAATGAAATTGGCGATTGAAGGCAGCCGCCAGGTGGAGAATAGAGGAACATGCAGAGACCTGCAACAACGTCACATTTAAAAAAATGCCCGAATTCATCAATCGGCTTTCATTTACTTGTCAACAAAAAAAAAGAACTGACCACTAAAACAAAGGCGGGAAAAAAACGTCTTCTTCATTAAAGTTTTTGTCAATTGGAAATGTCCGAATGCGATGCCTGATGTACAGTAGAGAAATATGTCGAGACCTGCAAAACCGTCAAAACTGAAAATTTTGACTGTTTGTTGACTAGAGACCTGCAATAACGTCAGCTTTCAAAAACTTCCCAAATTTATCACCCGGCTTTGATTAACCTGTCAAATGGGTGAAAAAGTAAAACAAAAACTGACACAACAAAAGTAAAGGCGGGAAAACAAATGTATACTTAATGGAAGTTTTTGTCAATCAACAAACAGTCTAAATTATCGGTTTTGACGTTGTTGCAGGTCTCCTCTATTCTCCTTTTCGGTTGGTCGTCCGGGAGCATTTCGGACTTATGCTGGAATCGCAATGTTGCTTTGCTGTGTGCGTACGTTAATGGCATTTGCCATGCGTTGGCAAAACTTTACGATACTTTACGTCAAACTACGCACGCAGGAAATTTGCAAAACGAAATGCCGCTTTGTGTTTTGAAGTAGGAAATTGTAAAGTGTCACCTCAAACACATTCAATTTCTGTTGAAAGATATTTGCAAAAGAACGAGCAGAAAAGATGCTTTTTAAAAGCGAACCAAGTTGCATGAGCATGAGGTTGAGGAGAATGAATGAGCAAGAGGTTGTTCAACGGACGCAAAAATAGAAAGTAGATCTACTTTTGCGTTGTAGATGCGTCTACGATATTTACGGTCAAACGTGGAGTGAAGTTTTGAAGTAACATTCTGTTTTGCCCAATATGCGCCCGTTGTTTCTACTCTGCTTGTCATCGAACGCACGCAGCAACGCAACATTGCGTTTTGGACTTTACATGAAAGTGTTTTATTGGACTCGTTTGACAGTTCCTCTCCTGGAGAGGAGAGAAATTTGCTTCTGGTTTTCAATCCAGAATCAAAAACAGAAGCACTCACACAATCATACAATGCATGTTTCAAGTTGAATAGACCTTTTAGCACGGCTGTCAAAATCTGACGTCTTTCAAACTGTTTAAAACTCTTTAAATGTCGTTTGCCCCTGTAGAATAGCTTTTGCTTCACAAATGCAACGCCAGACAAACTTCAAAAGCAAGAAAAACGTGTTTGGCTGTTCGGATGTACAGTCCCAACCCGGGAGCAGAACGCCTTGATCCGGGATCGCCAACTGAAAAGTCCATTAGAAAGCGATACCTGATGTGTAATATAAGAATACGTAGAGACTTGCAACAATGTCAAAACTGAACATTTTGACTGAATAGACAAGTGAGAAATAAGACAAAACAACATTTTATAGAATCTCTAAACAGCCGACAAAGTCAAACATTGAGCAGAGCAGAGCAACAAATCTAGACACTACTCAGGTTTTTCTCTTGTTTTAAGAATCAGATTAAAACAGTGTTGCCTTAATAATTCTGGAATGACACTAAACCGTTTTTACGCATTAAAAATAATGAAATTTCATCGTAATGCTGATATGTCAATACATTTTTTTTACTCATTAAAAATGATAAAATTTCATCGGTAGGTAAAGAAGACAAATAAATATTGAGAGATAAGGACAACTACAAAATACGTGTAAACAAACGATGAAAAAAGCCTCAAAAATTTTATAAACGGGGGGAAAATGTACCTTTTCCACATTTGGGTGTGCAATATGTGTACGAAAAAATGAGGCACTGTCAAAGAATATGACACCTCGCGCTGATTTTTTCTCAATTTTTATCACATTAAGTCATGTAGAACATTTTTTCTTACGTATCTACACAATTTTTTTCCAATTTTTGTGACTGTTGCATACACACTCTCATTGGAAATGAGTGTTGCTCCTACAAATTCATTGTCAATGAGAATGACAAAATGAAGGAAAAAATGTAGTGTCATACAGCGATTATGCTGGTGTGACACTCGATAGGTAAAGAAGACAAATAGATACTGAATGAATCAAACGATGAAAAAGTCCACCAAAATTGTAAACATCGTGTATTACCAAATGTGTGTTTGCGATACATGGGCGAAAAATTGGAAGAATGAGGAACTGTCAAAGAAAATGAGAACTCGCACTCATTTCCGCTTATTTTCCATTACGTTACGTCATGTTGCCAATTTTTTCGTGAATAACGTATCTACACAATACTTCGAATGTTTGTTACTGTTACGTATACACTCACTCTTATCGGAAATTTGTATGTTGAATTTATGTTGCTCCTTTAATTTCATTGACAATGAGACAAAAACGTAGTGTCATATGACACCATCAGCACAGATATTTATTAAATGTAATCCCAAATTTATTCCACAGCCCTCAGGTATGAAGACATTGAAGGAAATGAAATCCCATATGCAAATTCATTGAAGTAGCGGCAGAGCCATGAACTGATACTTTCAAATCCGTAGCTGATAAATGAGGAACAAGGAATATTCCTAATCAATCCTGTCTAATGGTTCCTATCGCCTATGGGCAAAATATTTGTAAAGTGAAACGCTAAGGTGTAAAAGCGGCTGCCGAAAAAAAAACAGAGCGGTTAAAATCACCCTGTTCACCGCAGAAAGGACATAATTACGGACTCATCTTCCTCGTACGAACCTCCTAACAGGCATTCAAGCAGCAGCCATTAGGAAAGTTCAGCGAGACATTGGAACTCGATTGCAAATATCCAAAAACAATGTTTAACAAGGTTAAATTCAAGGACGCATTTTTTTTTTGTTAATTTAAACAAACCTTTGGTTCTGTGCGCCTGACCAAATCATCAAAGTCACTCTCCCGGAATGTTCGTCCTATTTGCTGTTGCTTTTCGCGTTGCTCCTTTTTCACGGCTTCCGATGGCTCAGCCAAAGCTCGTTTCATTGCTTCGAAGTTATACTCCGGAGCGAGTGCCTTCTGCAATGGGAGTCATTTATTTAAAGTTACAACAGTCGCAAAATTCCCAACTTACCTTGGAAACACCTGGTGAACTGCTTATACTATCCGCATCATTATTGTACAATGTCAGATCAGCTGAGCTATTTCTCGTTGGCATATTACTTGCCGCTTCCACCCATGAATGCCGATGCTGTGGATTGTCCAGTTGATTGAGGGCGTAAGGGCTTCCTGTTTGCAACCGATTGTAGTCCATTCCGGCATTTTGTAGATTCTCCGATAAAGCTATCTTGTCAATCGATAAATGCGGCAGAGTTAGATTAAATACACTGCCTGAGGTCTTTTTGGGATCGTGTAGCGGTGGTAGGAAGTGTAAAGCCTCTTCCTTTCGAGCGTCGACAATTTTCTCTGCGTATTCCATAAGATTGTTGATGCCAGTCACTCTGGCAATTAGGCAAAGAAGTGCAATGGCTATGGCGTGCAAATTGCACTTGTGCACATTCTCGAGATCCTCACTGGTCAGTGCCACTTGTTGAATGCTAAAAGAGGAAGGACAAGAGATTTGAAATTGCTTTTTTTTCTTGCAGAGCTACATACAACTCACCCTAAGATGAAAAGTAAAAATTCCTGAACGGTCTCACTGCTGGCCATCTCAACAATTAGCAGCGCAGCTGTGTTGAAGCTGGAGGCGAGCGCATCAATGTGATCTGATAGCGCCATGCTGTCGATGAGCGCCTGCATTATGTTTGCCCCGTACTTGTGGGTGAAAATAATGTCCGACCTGGATGGTGGCTCCTGCGACAGAGCATTGTACGGCTTCACAGTGATATTGCTCAGAACGTTCTGGTTCTGGTGGCGATCCAATAGTGCTTGGAAGATGTGCATTACGATTATCCTTGTGGGATCGTGTGGAGCTCGAGCCATTTTCAGCAGCGGCTGGAGGAACGATGCCGGGAAGGCCTTCTCAAACGACACAGTACTGTATTGCGTTCCCACCTTCAGCAAACTCTTGAGGAGAATATTTTGCAGCATTTGGTCACCTTTGCTCTTCTTGCTCAGATCCGGCACGGTGTTCATAATGAACAGCATTATCTCGATTTTCTGGTAGTCCGGATGATGGTTGGCAAACTCACCGAGTGCATTGATAAGTGCTTCCTGATATTGCGACTCTTCGGCGGTGATCTCGGTGGTAGTACTGACACTTGTCCTCAAGTGGGTAAGGAGATTGTTAATAATGTCCAATGCCGAGGGGCCAACACTTTCACCCGCTGCAATTGCAATGATTTTCGAAAGAACAACAGCCAGTGAGGTTCTGGTCCTCGGCGAAGACTTGAAGTTATTGTCCAAGTGTTGCATTAGAGTTTCCACAACGGTGTAGGAATACTGTGGTTGGATGGAAATCATCACAATACGGAATGTATGGATGGCAAAGGTGTTGGGCACCCACAGCTCATGACGGTCCAAATGGCTAGAAGAGAACAAATTGAAGTTTTAATAAAAATTAAAAATAAGTGAGTTAGTGCAAGAGTTCGTCTATTCCATTTTCCCTCTAACACTTAATTGTAAAGGTTTTTTTGACTAATTATACACTGTACGGCAATCATTTGTATTGAACACGCCCCTAAAAACCGGCGTGGATTTTAGTACACTTTAAAAGCCAATCTACCCTTTTTTCGGTAGAGTCTTGGAGAAAAGAGTTATAAATAAAAAAAGTGAAGAAATTATCGTGTATGCAGAGCAGAGGGTTAAAGAAATTCCGGAAAACCTAAGCGAAGTACCTCCTAAGCCAAAAGGAACGGTCTGGTATGATTTTTCTGGTACATCTTACCGAAAATGTAGCATACACTACACCGGTTGGTTTACTATGTTGCGTTAAAAATAAAAATTGTTATAGCCCCGCAAAAAGGTCATGCCATTAACGTCAACAAACGGCATTAATGTGTATGCGTCAAAGCATTTCATAGGTCTTAACGGTTATATTAGACTGTAATGCCTAAAGTTATCTTTCTGTCATGTATATCGGCCCGTAACATCATACAGTGGAGTTGTTATATGCCAACCTGTCAAAGTTTTAATATGCCAACCTGGCAAAATGTTTTAAAATTCCGAAATATTTTGACAGAAAAAAATTCCAATTTGTTGTCGAATTTAAGTTTTCGCCTCCCATATTCAAGGAATTTAAGTCCCAGGCGAGCGAGATTGTTTCTTTCTTGAAGCCTCTTTTAAAATTATAAACTCGAAAAACATGCTTTATTTCGCCGAACTTGTCAAATAACCTACACGAACTTCACTCTTAAGGACTATACACATGAGCTCGAACGAACGACTTGAGAAATTGCGAATGTGTGTTTAACTCTAGTATTTTTTAGTACCTACTATGTCTCCACTGCCCATAAAATTGCGATTTGTAGGCAACTATTAAAAATAAATCCTAAAGTGTCTCCACCGGACAAACAGACCATAATGTGGCACGAGCTTTCTTATTTTTTCGCTCAAAAGAGAGTGGAGATAACATTTCATAGGCGTAAAATTTGAATTTCGTTGTAAAAATCCCAATAGAAAACTTTTTTGCGACAGATCTGTCATATGCGAATAGTTTCAGTTTCTTTATTCAAGTATAAAACTGTAACAGAGGTGTAGGATTAGCGTTAAAAGTGGTGTGTAAATAAGATTTATGAGAGGATTTATTTTTAATCGGTTGCCGAGAGAATGCAAATTGTTTCGCGTGTAGACATAAGTATAAAGCAAAGTTGTGCCAGTCCCCAGAATTGTATCAATCTCGATACGTCGTTCATGAGATACCTGGTCTAGTACATACGTTAGTCCCCGCTCACACCAATTAAACAGATGCTTCACTTTTATCGAAGAATCAAAGCCAATTAGTCTAATATCCTTCGTTTTTAAGACCCTAGAGCGTGTCTTATACTATGTTTACACCGGCAATTATAAGAGGATTAGCGACAGACGGTTAAAAATAAATCCCAAAGTAGCTCCACCGGACAAATATAGGACTAATTTGACACGAATACTCTGTTTCTGTCATTTTGGCTCTCGAAAGAGAGTCATATTCCAGTAGCGAAAAATGATTTTCGCTGTAAAAATCACAATAGAAAACGTACTTGTGACAGATCTGTCGTACAGGGACAGTTTCAGTTTCCTTCTTTGATTCTCAAACTGTTACAAACGTGCAGGAAAAAAGGTTTATGAATAGGGTGAATGGGATTTATAAGAGGATTTATTTTTAATCGCTTGCCGGGAGGATTTAAATTTTTATGCTAAATCGCGTGATTTGCAGAGGATTTAATTAAGATTTATATTAATCGCGGATTAGTGTCCGGTGGAGACATGGGTCTCAAGGGTGACTCGCATTGGGCAAGATGCGCTCCTCGAAGGCACCTATTAGTACCAAAACTTTGGACATATAATGTAGCAGCATGGCGGCTAAAATAGCCGCCCTATTAAAAGAGCCCGGACAGAAGTCCTTTAGACTTATGGACATGCTTTTGGGAAGTCTTAGGTGTGTGCTTTCATAGATATACCAGACGCCGACTATCTTCATTTTACTTTCGCTTTTAAAAGGAAGTTTAACACCGGAATTCGGGAAAGAAATTAATGGAATGAGAAGCCAGTTGCGGAAGGTGACGAGATCGCCGTCTATACTGACGGTGCTAAAATGGATGTAGGCAAAATGGGCAGGAAAATTGCTTCGAAGCTCTAGGATAAAGCAAATTTCTCAGGAGAATTGACGACTATAGTGTTTTTCATGCGAAGCTAGCAGAATCCAAGCTAAAACGAAACTGGATAGACACACGTTTGAAATAAGACACTAACCATCGGCTATTAAAGACATGAAGTGAAGAGCTGTAAAACTATGCAGGAAAATTCTAAACACATCGCCATACAATAATTCTGTGCTTTGTGCCAGGGTATCCGATACGAAGTAGTGCACAGCCTTGCAAAAGATATGTAGGTCAGGGAACAATCCCTGCCTTTCAAATTCGTAAGAACTCCGAAGAATTCTGAGAACATTCAAATAGTCTTTGAGTAAAACTAACATATGTTGAGCAAAACCTGAAATTCGAAGTGCTGCTAGAGTGCTTTGACCAATGTTAAAGAAAAACCCATCACTCATTATTATCGATTAGCCTGCAAGGAGCTTTAGACTAATTCTTTGGGGCGTAAAATTTAATGAAAATATACTTTTCATTATGAACAGATTAAAAAGACTTAAATCAACAATCAATGAGAAAACATAAATGAGATGATTGAATAATTTATGACGAACGCGGATGGTGGATGAAGTTGCGCAGAATGCCTTTCCTCCAGCGGACAGGAACGCTCTGCCTTGAAGTTGTGAGAGGAACGTTGGAGATAACATACTTAAGTCGATTAGAAGGTAACTGACAAGAGTACTTTTCGTAGTTCAAATTTAAAAGTAAAGAAGACAATTAGTCGACTCGAGCTAAATGTAACTTACGTCAACAGGGGTTTTAGAACCGATCGAATATGTCCAAACGAAGCTCGGCCCACGAGCTCCCTCAAGACTTCTTCAGCCAGCACGGGAGCCGTTATTTCTATTGGGTCTTCGGTTGGCGTCAAGTCGCCAAACTAGAAAAAAATCAAAAATTAACTCGTTCTCTTTAAAGAGATTTTTTGCTCATTACCTGCATGTTGAACAGCAATGAGGGAACAATCTTTTCCATGTGCTGCTTCTCCCAGATATTCTCCACAAGATCATCGGAAACAGTCTTCCGAATGACGCCCTGTAAGCCCTTGATACCAGCTAAACGGATACTATCCCTCAGCTCAATATTGTCATGGTTGCCGTGACACATTGACGAAAACTTCGATATGAAAAAGTCATATCGCCGATGGTACGACGGAGTATCCTCCTCAATATTGGCGAACTTTACAAACTGCCAAAGACGATAACATAGTGACGCATCCAACACCCCTTTCCGCTGCAATGCTTACCGAGTTTGTAGCCATAATCTGCAGATTCGGGTTGGAATCCTCCAGTAACTTCTGAACCATGCGAAGGAATGACTCAACAAACAGATTCAGAGTTTGTGCATGACACGCCACCAGCAGCAAATCCATTGCTTCCATTGCGATTTCAACAAACCTGCGGGTGTGACAACAACAAATCTCTAGATGCAACAGACGACCATAAATGAGTAATCTTACTTGTAGCGTTTTCGGTTGATGTCCTTTGTCGCCTTCTGGTACAAGTACTCGCCGATGCGATCCAACTTATCCGGGGAGCTCAGCGAATAGAATGTCAGCTTCTCCATGTTCGACTTGACCAGGCCATCCTCGGGATTCTCGGGGAAGATGTTGTCCACCAGACGTTTGTATCGCGGTCGCAGGGCCGAGCAGCACCCACAGCAACCTGAGGAGAACAACAGAACACATCGGTATTCGAACATTGGCAAACCATGAAAGAAGCTAATTTGTAATCGAGTTTCGTGGTGATGCAGTTCCCTTATGTAATCCGATCCATTTGTTTGAGAATGTTAAACTAGACGAATTAGCAGAAAAAATAATTAAAGCAGAATACGAGACACCTACCCGACATAATTGCTTATGAGTGTGCAATCGATCAAAAGTAACTCGGGCGGAGAGATAAGAAAATTTTACCACCTCAGCGAGTTTATGTTTTTTCAGTTTTTTTTTTCGTTTTCTTTGCACAAAACCCCGAGGAAAAACAAAAGGAAGATGATGTCAAGCCAGAGAAGTTGTCATTTTTGACAGCGCACTGACGCAGCTGACATGATTTTTTGGTATATACAAACTTTCCAGTCACACTGGAACTTGGAATCAATTGGAAAGGACTGCGTTCGAAGATGCGATCGCTTACGAAAAAAAATTAAATGTAATTTGCATAAACTATGATATAATTTTATATATTTAAAATTCTAATTCGTCAATTGAAAACTGAAAGTGTTTAATATTTGTTGACTAACAAAAACTTCAATGAAAAACACGTTTACCGAACTAGGGTAAAGACAAATTTTGACCTTTTTGATTTAAAATCTCCACCGGGCGGATTAGTGCCCGGTGGATTAATATAAATCTTTATTAAATCCCCTACAAATCGTGCTATTTTCCATACAAATTTAAATCCTCTCAGCAAGCGACTAAAAATAAATCCTCTCATAAATCCCTTTCACCTATTCACAAACCTATTTTCTGCACCTTTTGAACACTTTGAGAACCAAAAAAGGAAACTGAAACTGTCCCTGTACGACAGATCTGTCACAAGTACGTTTTCTATTGTGATTTTTACAGCGAAAATCGTTTTTAGCTCTTGGGAAATAACAACGCCACACTCTTTTGAGAGACAATATGAGATAAGCAGAGTGTTCGCGTCGAATTATTCCTACATTTGTTCGGTGGAGCCACTTTGGGATTTACTTTTTTTTTCACTAATCCACTTTTGATTGCCGGTGGAGACATAGTATAATATATCAAGACCCTAATAACCACCGACTGTAAGTAAATAGCAATAATTAATGTAAAAGGTAAAATTTTAGAAATTGATAACCACGCTTGTTTTCCCGCCTTAGTTTTGGCCAGTTTTTGCTTACTTTTCCAACAGTCGATAAATTTGAGAAGTTTTTAAAAGCTCACGTTGTTGCAGGTCTCTACATATTCCTCTTGTTTCCAGCAGGTATCGCATTTCGACTTTTCCAATCGTCAATAAAGAGCATGTAACTAAGTTTAATATTTAAATAAGGGTAAAATCCCAGGAATCCTTTTGAGAACACCAACGACACCTATCGAACGTCTTTATTTGGTGTCGTTCAACTTTATTTCATGTGGTTGACACTTCTCCCCAGAGATGGCAGAGTAGAATACGCCAGGTACTCTACTCGATTAACTACGCGTAGTTAATTGGGTAAACTACGCCTCTGATTTGTTTCATTAACTACCTACATTTGTTTTACGTCTTAATGTTCAATTTCGTAAAGAATTAAAGAATAATAACCGGGTGAAAACACTGAAAGCCGTGAAAAGTGCCAAATGTTTAGCATATGGCCAAAATCAATCAGTTCGAAATTTAATGAAAGAGAAATGGAAATGCGTCAACAGCCTCGCAATTTGAAAAAGCAATTTGAATTGACAATTCGGTGTTTGCGTTGACATTGCAAACGTTATTTTGACGTATAATTGCTACGTCTGCTACCCTTAACTACTATAACTACATTTAACTACATTAACTTCTTCATTTATGTAGCATAAATGAAGTTTAGATACAACAATCATTACGAAACGTGACTTGCGTAAATTTTTCCGGATAAAAGCAAAAGGCCTATAGTACAACAGGGGTGCCTCGAGGCTCAATTGAATTCCTCCAAATGCATTGGGGCGATTCATTAAAAACCGGCGAGCGACTGCAACAGTGTGTATATATCGTACCTTCAGAAAAATAGAGAGACAACTCAAAAACGAGCATTTTATGATACCGTAAAATTTCGAAAACATACTTTAAGCTGTAACTTTTAACAAAACATTTTTTTAAAAATCTTTACAGTTTTTACATTTTTTAAATTTTTAAACAGTTTTCATATATTTTTATGCCATATCTCCACCGAGCACTAAACCGCGATTAATATAAATCTTCATTAAATCCTCTACAAATCACGCCATTTACCATACAAACTTAAATCCTCTCGGCAAACTATTAAAAATAAATCCTCTCTTAAGTCCCATTCACCCTATTCATAAACCTATTTTGTGCACCTTCGTAACAGTTTGAGAATAAAAGAAGGAAACTAAAACTGTCTCTCTGCGATAGATCTGTCACAAGTACGTTTTCTGTTGTGATTTTTACAGAGCAAATCGTTTTTCGCACCTGGGAAATGACATCGCCACTTGCTTTTGAGAGCCAAAATGACAGAAACAAAGTTTTCGTGTCAAAGTAATCCTATATTTGTCCGATGGAGCCACTTTGGGATTTATTTTAAATCGTCTCCGGTTAATCCTCTTCTTATTGCCGGTGGAGACATAATATTATTACTAAAAATATCAAAACTGTAACGTAAGGAAAATTGAACCAACTCTGAATTTTTAATAAAGGTTCATGTTAAAGAAAATCATCTATTATAAATCAGTTAAAATTTTCAGTTATAAATAAATAGAGTGGCGCAACAGCTCGAGGTGAACCAGGGCCAACTTCTCAACACTGTATGCTGGTGTGTTAATTTCTTTTACATTCAAAGGGACCTACAATTTTTTGCCGAATCCGAACGGCACTTTGAGAAGTTTTTCAAGACAAATGATACTCTCGGAGGGCTTGTCGGACTCTCGCGGAGGTAGGGACCGTGAAAAAGAGCAAGTCTTTTTTTTTCAGGTGACGATGGCAGGATTCGAAAATTTTCAGTTGGTCTTTATAAATTTAAGAAAAATTTAAGTTCAATAACTCGATAATGTAACTTTTATCTCTTTTGCATTTGTAATGTTTTGACTTGGGGTTCGTCAAACCAAACTCAATTTCACCTTTATAATCACACAATGATCCACTTTATTTATCAAACAAAACTTATTTAAATTCCAAATCACACTCAATTCGCAACCCTGCAAGGTCGAGTTTAAGAATGGCCTTGAGTATAATATGCACCCCCCCCCCCCCCCCCCCCCCAACCATTAAAAGAAAACGAAAACAGCCTCGGATATTTGCTGATCATGGTAATCCAGGACACTGTCTCGTCACTAACGAGGAAGGAACTTGAACTGGTTGAGGAGGCCAAAAAGTATCAGCTCGATGCAACTGGCATCTCCTCAACTAAGTGGAAGGGTTCTGGAACCAAAGACTGCTATGGTGGGTGGAAACTCTTCTGGTCTGGCGTCCCAAATCACATGACTGCACAGGCGGGTGTAGGGATACTCACAAGCCCCCGGTTGTCAGAAAATGTATTCGATGTCATTCCGTTAGGGGGAAGGATTCTGATCTTTAAGCTTAAGCTTGAACGATCGACTCTGGCTCTGGTTCAGGTTTATGCACCAAATCGAGAGTCAGAGTATGAGTCCTTCTTGAACGAAGTTGATGCTGCCCTGGACAGAGTGGCAGAAATGAACTTCTTTCTCCTGATGGGTGACTTCAATGCACATGTGGGTACGGACGACAGTACTTGGAGGAGTGTGATTGGGAGGCACGGTGACCCGGATCAAAACAGGAGCGAAGGGAAGTTGTTGGACTTTTGCTGTGCATATGGCTTGTCCATCATGAACACCTTTTTCCCACACAGAGACATTCACAAATACACATGGTACAAGCACAGTTTAAATCAGAAGTCACTGATTGATTTCTTTGTTGTACCATCGTGTGTTCAAAGAATGATTTGTGATGTTCGAGTTTTCAGGGGAGCTGAGTTGTCAACTGATCACCACTTAGTGTTGTGTAAATTGTTTTTCAGTGACAGTATTCCTTTGCCACCCAGGCGAAAACCAAGACTGGTGACCCGCATACGGTGGGAAAGGTTGCAGAATGCTGACTCTGATTTCAGAGAGCGTTTTGCACAGCATGTTTCGGAGAAGTTTGAACAAATTCCAACTGACCTTTTGAATGTAGGGGAGGAATGGCAGCTGTTTTTATCGGCAGTCATTGCCTCTGCAGGAAATGTTTGTGGAGTGAAGCGGCTTGGGGTAGCGGCTGGTGGTGAGAAAAGAACTGCTTGGTTTAAAATGCCTGGAGTTCAAGAAGCCATCAGAGAGAAGAAGAGAGCCTACATTGCGTGGATCCAATGTAGAAACTCAACTTCTCGAGCCCGGTACAATGAGGCGCGAAGGACTTCCAATCTGGCAGTCAGAACAGCCAAGGAACAGCCATGGAAAAAGTTCGGTGAGAAGTTGGGGCACGATTACAGATCTGCAAACAAGATCTGCCATTTTGGCAGACCATTCGCCGGCTCAGAGGAAGGAAGTTAAATATCATTCAAGGGGTTAAATCCAAGGACGGTACACTTCTTTCAAATGAGAGCGATGTCTTGCGCAGATGGAGAGAGCATCTTTTCGGAGTTGCTCAACCCCCAACAGGGCACTGAAGATGGCATTCCCACTGCTGACGCGATAAGGGCGAAGAATAGTCCCACAGTAGACGAAGTCACTGAAGCGATTAAATCGCTAAAAGTTGGCAAGTCTGCTGGAGTTGATGAAACCCGGCCAGATATGCTCAAGGCAATGGGTGAAGAGGTGTTAAATGGCTAACACGTGTCATTAAGGTGGCCTGGGATAGCGGGAAGGCACCTAGCGATTGGCAAACGGGAGTTATAGTGCCCATTTTCAAAAAAGGGAACAGGAGAGATTGCGCCAACTATAGGGGCATATCTCTTCCGGGAAAAGTATTCGCGAAGGTGTTGGAAACGCGTTCCAGAGTTAAATCGATCCTTTGTTACGGGAAGAACAGTGCGGCTTTCGGCCTGGCAGAGGCACAACCGACCAGCTTTTTACTCTGAAGGTTATTCTTGAGAAGGCCTGGGAATATGCCAAACCGGTCTATGCGTGTTTTGTAGATCTGTTCACTAGTTCACTTCACCAGTACTCCGATTGAGACCTTTGTTCCACCTGGTTAAGTTATCAACAAAATGTTAAGACAAGATATTGATGAGTAACAAAACGTATACCTATTCCATTAAACGTGGTTTAAACGACTGGTGTTTAGACTACCGAAGTTAAAGTCTCCTTGGCAACGACCCTGCATCCGCATCCAGCGAAACCCCCGCTATAGACAAGAAAAAAAACCGTTTTGACAGAAACAAAAAGCAGGTCACTTAGGGCCAGTTTTTCAGTGCTAAGTTAAGCCCAGCTTAAACCAGGATCTGTTAATCTCGTAACTAAACGAATCTAGAGTTAACTCAGCGAGCAGTTTTTCAGTGCAGAGTTAACTCCGTCAACAAAGTTGTCAAAATCTTCGACTCTCGAAACTATTGACCCTCCCAGCTCTCATTTCACATAGAAAAACCCAGGAAGAAGTTCCAGTTATTCTCAAATGTCATTTTTCACAGCAACGCCCGTAATTTTCTTTTGTCTGCCCGCAGCTTTTTGGGGGTGCTGTGACCCAGTATCAAAAGTTGGTGCTTTGCACGCTACGTGTCTCGTGAGAGCTCCACATTGGTTTTTTGGCGGCGTACCCGGGAATTCTTTTCGAGACCGTGTTGAAGCCCCTCGAGATTATTACACTTTTGTTTGATGGTAGGTACATATCACCGAGTCCGATAACCGCCTTCGTATTGCGTCTGAGGCTCTTAAGTCGGTGGCGGAGAATCGGCGAGAATGGCAGCATCGCGACCTTTTAAAAGGCCTTTTTAAAGTATAAATTGTCACAGAAAGTGTTAGCCTTATAAGGTATATACTGAATATTAACATTACGCGAAAGGAAAGAATCAGAGAAGAGAATGAAAATGTCTTTAAGGCAATAAATGTTTTTTCTACCCTAGCATTGACCACCCCCTTTTCTATTCGTTTCAACTTAAAACAGTGATTTAAAAAAAATTGTATTGTTATGTTTTTACCTGGGGTTCGTCGAACAAAGCTCAATTTCGCTTTTTATAATAACACACAACGAATCACTTCATGTGCGATTTCCAGCATAAAATTTTTACCCCTGGACACAGAGCTTTTCAACAAGGAGTCGATGTTACACCGGACTTTCAAATAAAAAGCGGTGTCATGAACTTTTACTTTAACAGGGCTAGATTCGTTCGGGTGTCCCACAAAACAACGATGACACTATACAAGACGCATCAGCATCATATTTTCTGCGACCGCTTATCCTTAGAAGCAGCCATTCTTCTTTCCTGTTAAAGACCCTAGAAGGACTGATCGACGGCCACATCAGAACCAACATAGACAGCAGTCTTCTCTCGTGCTCCCAACATGCGTATCGCAAGGGAAGATCGGTAGAGACGGCCCTACACTCGTTGGTTAGCATAATTGAGAAACCCCTTGAGAATAGGGATTTCACTCTAGTATCATTCCTTGACATTGAAGGAGCCTTCAACAGTGTCAGAACGGAAGCTAATACAGAAGGTTGACAACTATCTCTGCAATTAGATCGAGGAAATGCTTAAAAGCAGACTCGTCTAGCCGAGCTGGGGAGTTGTCTAGCTGACAGGTCCGTGTGCAGAGGCACCCCACAAGGCGGGGTATTATCGCCACTACTATGGCTCCTCGCAGTTAACGAACTACTCTCGATCCTAGAGAAAAACGGCCTTAAAGTTATATCTTATGCTGACGATATTTCGATAGCGGTAACATGCAAGTAAGGCCCAAACATGGGTGCTCCAACCCAGGATTGTGCACTGGATATACACGGCAGTCGTCAGGCCCATACTTATGTACGGAGTACTAGTCTGGTGGAAGGCACTAGACAAGAGTAGCAACATTGCTATATTAGAGAAAGTTCAAAGACCATCCTGTATTTACATCACAGGTGCTCTTAGAACAAATACCTCTGCTGCGCTTGACACGATGCTCCATCATCTTTTCGCTGACATTTTCGGTAAAGGGATGGCAGCGAAAACAGCACTTAGGCTTAGGGGATCCTCGCAACTGACTCGTAACAACATGGGACATGCTAGCATCCTGAATAGCCACAACACCATCCTTCGCAACTCGGACTACGTCGTCCCATACCTCGACTTCAATATCAAATTCAAGACTAAATTTCCAAGCAGAACCGCCTGGGAGTCTGGTGAGGTCTTAAATGCATCTGCAATAGAAATCTACACTGACGGATCGAAAACAGCACTTGGAGTAGAATCAGGAGTCTTTTCCAGTACTCTAGGCCTATGTATCTCCAAGCGCCTACCAGATCACTGCAGTGTGTTTCAAGCAGAAATTACAGCCGTTCGTGAAGCCACTTAATAGACTGCAGCGCTATTGTTTTCTGTAAAGACAGCCAAGCTGCAATAAAAGCCTTGAAATCGCCAACGATACGATCCAAGTTGGTAAAGCAATGACGCGAATCTCTCAACGAGATTGCTGTCAGGTGCGACGTATCCCTGTGCTGGGTTCCAGGCCACAAGGATATTCCAGGCAACTGCAGCGCCGACGAACTAGCTAGAGAAGGTGGTAATGCTAACCCGACTCATACAACGGAACCGGCAGCACCGATAAACTCGATAAAGTTCCACCTGGACGTCAAAGCCAACACAATAACAATAGGTGGAATAACATCAGCACACGCCTCTCTCCCAAACAAATCTGGCCAGAGCTCGATCGTAGGAAAACAAAGGGACTCATTTCCTTCAATAGGCTGAATCCTAGAAAGATAATTGGGGCCCTCACAGGCCACTGTCTAGTAGGGCGACCAGAAGACTTGGTGCTCCCTTTAACGATTTCTGCCTTTAACGATTTCATACCGCTTCGGTTACCCAACCTCCCCTATTCCCCCCCCCCCCCCCCAAAGGTTAATTCTTGAGTCACCTGAAGTACGGGTTTACACCGAAACGGTTACCCTACCTCAGCGTCCTCAACGAAGAAACATCCTCCGGCAACAGTTCCGTAGGGGCAATAGCAAACCAAAGATCTAAATCTAATTAAACTCGACGCGAGGGAAAGATACCCTATTTGTCCCCCACACCACACGGGACGTAATTAGTAGTACTCCTACAGTAATAGTCATTCTCCTCGTCTCTCCACTTCCCACCATATCCCAGCGTTTTCTCTTACAGGGCTGGATCGGTGTGGGCTTATACCGCTTCGGTTGCCCTCACCTCTTCACCCCCACGGGATCACCAACACATAATCCGAACTGGTACGGGTTTATACTGCTTCGGCTATCCCTACCCTCCCCCCAAATTCTAACACGAGCGGCCTGTAGTACGGGTTTACACCGAAGACGGTTACCCTACATCAGCCTCTGCGTGAGAATTCCCCCCTGCAAGGGTTCACACCGAATCCGTTACCCCTGCACCTTCCCATCCCCGAGGATAATCCTTAGCAGAGAAGCAACAGGTTCGGACTTATACCGAAATCGGTTGCCCCTGCCGGGCTTCCTCTCATTTAGGAACTATTACTCACTGACCCCCCCCCCCACCTCCTCTTCGACCTCACCTATCCTTAGAAGGGTCAAGATTTGTCGTTTTTATTTGTTTGAAAGAACTCTCCGAGCCCCAGTTGGAAACCCTTTAGAACCACAACATTTGATGTTTACGCGTCATTGAACGAGAAATGCTCAAGTCTCTGATCCCAAGTATTTGAGAATCTGAAACCCTGTCTATCTTATATAGCACGTCACCCTTTGTCCCATACTCTGTTTTTTAACCAGTCCCTATCCACAAACATTTTTATGTGAAAGGAAGAAAATTGAGGAAGCAATTTGTGTCTCTTTAGTATAAAAAGCAGCATCCTATGGGGGAGCGAAGTTATTTGCTTAAGAAAGTTTGTGTGTATCATGTGAATCTCGAAACGGTTGCTTTAACAAAGAACCTAAACTAAACGAAGCTATCTACATAAGGAGAGGTACTCGTTCCTCCATCGCAAGTACATACCTACAATAAGTAGGTCCCGGCCTCTATAGTGTCTCATACGCAACCACAAAGCCTAACGCACCTCAATTTTATCCCCCTAAGTCAATGACATCATAACACGCGTACAGTACCGAAATGATGTCAGTCAGAAAGTTGTTTGCTCCTCATAAAAATATCCTCTCATTGCAGAAAAGAAGACATAGAAAATGTCCCCTTTCCTTTCAACTTCATATATTGCATAACAAATGTCATCCCTTCAAATTTATTGACAGAAAAAAAAAAAAATACTTACACCCCGGATCCGTGCATTTTTGCGCAAATGTGTCGAAAAATTCCGGAAGTTCCACAGGTTCAAAACAACACCTGATGAGGGCCATTATTTACGTTGATAGACACAAAAACAAAAGCACTTGCAGAGAGATGCTCTATCTCTCACCTGTATCTAAAACAGCATGCAAACAGCACTTTGCATTTTTGTTAATTACACTTTACACTCGGTAATTAGAATGTTTATGTAAACACCTTTTTGCAAAACTAGCACACACTCTCACCGATGAGGATTCCTTCATTTAATAAAAACTGAAGAGCTTTTTAGCTCGTCTTTTTCTTTGCTTAGCGAAGTACCAAGAGGCACGAACAACGATTGCGAGATACTTTTTTTCTTCAGAGACTTGTCTTTAAATTAATTAGCTTATCGCAGTTTATAGTTGTTGTTGCTTGTTGACTTAAGAACGCACTTTTAATGCCCGAATACCTCCAGAGATAACCACGAACAACACATTAGAATAAAAGAAAAAAAAAAAAACTTAAAGAAAAAAAAAATGCAGCACTAATTTTTTTATAGGGAGCACAATACGGAAACTACCAATGCTTCCGATTCCTATTCATGGTCAACTGATTTTCAGGCAAGCTTTTGCCGTTTCCACACCCGGGAAGACTTTGGTAGGTCTTCGCATCGTTTTTCATCTGACTTGCGTCAACAGGGAAACGGAAAACAAAGTTGGTCACATGGTGTGGGGAAAGCTTATGGCCTATTGGTAGGTTATGCTATAGCAGAGGTGCCTATAGGGAGGGTGCCAGTGGCAGTGCTCACATAACAATACGGTACGGAGCGGGATGGCTTTTTGAGGGATTCATTCATAATGCGCTGCAACACAAGGACTCGGTGAAGGACTCGCAATGAATGAAAGTTTAACTGCCATGAGGATATCCTAAATAGGGAGTAAAAGCTTGTTCTTAATGTAGGCACGTGCTTTAGTAACCAAGGAGTTACGCATAAAAAGGCATACAAGATTTATGCAAAGGCCTGTGGGGGCTGTGGTGAAGCCCTTCAATGGAATGCCTTGCTGTGCCTATTTCTAGGTTGTAATTATTTATACATGCCAAGAAAAGTATCAGAAGAGAATATTTTATTCAAATGAGGTAGGGCCAACGTCACCTTGTTTAGGGGTTGTAACGATGAAAGTTTTTTTTATGTGGTTTGGTACTGTTTTGTAGGGTGTTGCCTTGGTGGATCGGTCATTTGCAACGAAAAATAGTAACCAGTTAAACTCGATAAGCTTGTCAATATGAGAGAAGCTATTTTACACCTTTTAATAAATCGTAGCCTTATTGTTACTTCTGCATAGTAAACACGTGCATGAAGGAAGCCATTGGCTCAACCCGGAGTTTGATTATCTAGAAAAGAAAATACATGATCCCTTGAGGCTATTAAGGGACTTGCTACTCTTTCATGCCCTCCACTGCGAGGGATAGACAAACAGTCTGAAAATAGGCATTGACTAAGCTCGAAGGGCTGGGCCTAATTTCATAATAAGTCGAATGATAAATCAGTTTTATCACCCCTTAAAAAGTTTTTTTTAGAGCTGTTTGAACTCTGTGTCAGGTAATAGTATTTCTTTTTGTAAATAATTCAAGGAGGAACAACCTAAAGAAAGTGACGAGAAATGGGCTTGCCGTACCCACCTGAATGGCAGTATTTTACTTTTATTATAAAAAAGTGGGTCATGTCCTTTCAAATCAAGGACATTATTACTCGCTATATTTACATAACGTCTGCCTATATCATTTCCTACGTACCGTAATGTGGGTAGCTTTTCTGTTGTAAGTTTTATACCTTCTACGGATATTACAAATAAGTATGACTTGTGGGAGCCAAATTACAGGGATATATAGAATTGACCAAGCCCTTAGGACATGTACAAGAAATATATAAATAAAAGCTGTTTAGGTTGTCTAAAGTCTAAACTATTGTTTCTTCGGTTACATTCTTCTTTTTTAAAAGTTGGCCCTATTATAAGATCCTTCAAATCAAAAATAATGAAATGCAGGTGTAATTACCCGCTGACTTAACTGATGCACTCAATGAAAACCCGACTATGTAAGTACATACATATATGTAAAAACCTATTTTGACAGCTATCCGAATCGAGCGTGTTCTGAAACTTATTCGAAATTAAATTACAACGGTCCTCGTGTAGCCGCTTGAACTTTCAGAACTCTGAAAGTTTGATTTTAACTAAAACTGATTGGCACTTACTGCTCAGAACCCTCGCCTAAGCTCTTACAACAGCATGGTTGTATGCGTTTCGTGCTGTTTCGTGTGTTTTCACATACATGGAGGGGATCTAATTTTTTTCTGCCGATTCCAAACGGCGAAATGAGAGGTCTCTCATGGCAAATGATACTCTCGGAGGGCTTGTCAGACACTGGCGGAGGTGAGACCGTGACAAACTTTTACCGCTAATCCAATTTTACTACTCATCCAATTCATTCCTTTGCCGATGACAGCAACCTCAGTTTTTCATATTCGTTCTCAGCTCTTCGTCCCTGCTCTTCGGGCGTTGAACTGGAACGCCAGCGTATGTCAAACTCATTAAACTATGACCTTAACAGCATTGAATCATGGGGATCTCAAAATAGAGTAGAGTTTAGTGCTTCTAAAACTCAATACTGTCTTCTGTCATTGAAGCAAAACCAAAACACCCAGCTATTGTCCGTGAATGGCACTTCCATCGACGAAACCGAAACGCTTTCCATTCTCCGTATGTGTGTACGTCGCAAAGAACGCTGCGAAATGCCTAGGTTTCCTTAAAAGATGCAAGAAATATTTCACCCCTTCTGATTTGGCTATTTTATAAAGGGCCTATATCCGCCCTAAAATGGATAATAATTCCCATGTCTGGGCTGGTGTTCCTAAATCAACACAGCACCTGCTCGACAGGATCCAGAAACGCGCTATAAAACTCATAGGTGACAGAAATATTGCAAAGTCTATCGACTCACTCGAACATCGACGTAATGTCTTTTGCTTGTCACTGTTTTACCGTTTTTTTTTTACAAACAGTGTTCCAACGAAATAGCCATTTGCATTCCACCTCTCAAATAATTTAACCGTAATACTCGCCAACGATCGAATGCTCATCAGTTGACCCTTGAGCCCACTTTCGGGCGTACTGTCAAGTTAAGAGGTTCTTTCTTAAGCCGTACAACGCGAATGTGGAATGTCCTACCACGATAACTCTTTGCTACGCAAAACAACCCACAACTGTTCAAAACAAGAGTGCACCGGTACCTCTCATCCCTTTCCCCTTCTTTTAATCCTTTCCGCTCATGAGATGCTAAACATTAAAAGGGTAGCCAATCCCTTGTTCGCGAGTACATTATATATAAAAAAAAAAAATTGCCCCAATCAGGAATCGATCCTGGGACGTAGTGCACGCAGTTCTACACACTTACCACTGCACTACGGAACCACACACAGGATCGACTCAGAAACTGATAACTGGCATCATTTTAATGCAGAAAGTTGGATACGTCTTGAATTGTTGAAGAAGGAAAAGTAAAGGGTGATTTTTTAGCTGGTTTGGTTTTGGCAACACTGGTTTTGACAGCTGACGTGTGTTTAGTACCTTGTGTCACTGTCAAACAGCTTCAGTTTGGTTTGCAATTTAACCATGGATCGTCTTACAAATGAACAACGCTTACAAATTATTGAATTTAACTATCAAAATTCGTGCTCGGTTCGAAATGTTCATCGCGCGCTGCTTCCGTTTTATGGTCGGCATTCTCGACCTTCTGAGCAGTCTATTCGGAAGATTGTTTCGGGCCGGTCAATTGGCCGCCTAGATCGTGCGATTTGACACCATTAGATTATTTTTTGTGGGGGTATGTCAAGGCTAATGTCTATAGGGACAAGCCCGCTTCGATTGATGGGCTACCTGAGACGCAGCCGCGGTCAACATTTGCATGAAATTATCTTTAAACATTAAATTGCAAGGTTCAAACTATCGATTCAAATAAATATTTCATTAATTTTTTCGAATTTTTTGTGTTTTTTTTTTTTAAAAAAAAGTTCTCAACCTCTTAAAAAATCACCCGTTACATCATGCACGCAACAGATGCCACAAAAGGTTGCACACAAGTATTGGAAGAATCAAAAGTCATCGATTTTTAGCCGATATGTCGGGCTGTGGTCCGCACCCAAGGGAGATTCTGGAACATGAACCTCATATGAACATACTTCCTACCAACGCGGCTGTAGACTCAAACCTAGCGAAGTTCATGATGACCTCTTGCCTGTCAGTTTGATATAAAACCGCAATGTTAACGCCGAAACTGATAAAAAAACAAGTGGGAAAGTGCAATAGTGCATTATAAGTGAAAATTTCAGCCCGTCTGCGATTGATTGCAAGTGGGTAGCCCTAAAGCAAAATACAGTAGAATCTCAAATAGATGAACAGATATAAAACAGGTCATGTTCATCTTTGCGAATTCATCTTTTCAAGCATCGAAGTTTAGTTGAAGAAGGACTTATAGGAGCCATATTCACATTGATGGTTTCCAATTTTTTAGCCTTGGTTTTCAGCTTTATGCCGGAAACTGGAACAAGACGCTCACTTAGCCTAAAGAAACAACTTTATAACGGAGCTTCCATTTCCGAGATTTCTGATGCATGCGTTTCTCTGCTCCAGAAATTTATGTTTTATATCCCCGCGAATTAATTTACTTACGTTCCTATACGTTCTCCTTGAGCTAAATTTATGCAAGAATTAAAAAGACGTTACTAAAACAAAATACCGTAACTCTAATAGTACAGGGAGTACCTTCAAAATAGAGCAAAGTATTCATCTTTTCGAGTACTTATAATTCAACCCGTTCATCTTTTGGAACATTATAATGGTGGCCGAAAACTCATTTATCTTTCCGAACTGTTCTATAAGATGAACAGTTCGGAAAGATAAATGAGTTTTCGGCCACCATTATAATGTTCCAAAAGATGAACGGGTTGAATTATAAGTACTCGAAAAGATGAATACTTTGCTCTATTTTGAAGGTATGTTTCCGAGATTCTACTGTACCTTACTCTACCTAAAAAGAGTAGGGTAAAGTAGAAACAGCAACGCCTCCAAAAAGTGGGCGGGATATAAAAATAGAACTGTTGAATTCGTTATGCTAGGTGGTTGCATACATTTCGGACTAAAACTCCGCCTTTTTAACCAAAAACATTACTATTTTTAAAGCCACGCCCCGAAAAGTGAGCGGAGGCATATACTATATATACAAATACTTATGCTAAAATCTAACCTATGCTAACATCTAAAACTTTTAAATTGCAATATTTTGTCGAATCTCATATATATTTATTGAAAAACAGTCATTTTTAGATAAAATTTCTTAAAAAGTGGGCGTCGATCAATGTAAAGGTCAAACTTTTCCCGCTGCCTCGAAGACAATTACAAAGCAATGTCACATACTTAAAATTAGTGCGCTAGCGCCAATGTAACATAGCTTAAATTTGAAAAAAAGTATTCTTAAAAATTAGAGAGGGGCACACGCACAATGCACATACCGGCCTGTAGTCGGCGTGTCTGAGGGCAGATTCAACAAATTTTCAAACGTGATCTGAAAAAGATCATAATCTGATCTTCCAGTTTACTCACCAACTTTCAGCCTTGATATTTGTAGCTGAAAATTTAAAACCTTAAAGTTTTTTACATACGGACGAACGGACGGACATAGCTTAGTCAATTCTCCTGTCATATTTCTAAAAAGTCTCAGAGGTCTACGGTGACTATTTCACTGCGGTTGAAACTATACATTAAACTTAATATTCTCTGGGTAGGGTATAAAAATGTAGTAATAAAAAATGTATTGCCACATTTTTACTGTAAAGCACAAAAACAAAAAATGTTAAGCATAGCCTCCTAGATACTATAATGACTATAATGTAAGACAACTGGTTGTGACTGCTAACAGAGGTTGAGGCAGCTGTAGTAAAACGGTGAAAAATTCCACTTATTTCCAGAAATTAAAAAAAAAGGCTTAATATAGAGAATCACTACTGCTCTCAGTAAAGCACGAACTGTCTCTTTTCATACTTCCGGGAGGTGAGCGGAAACCGCACTGTGAAATGACTGGTGGAAATTATTCAACTAACCTAGAGCCATATGAAACGTTGGGAAGCTTTCAAAGCATCCTTTAAGCCTTAAGGCTAAGAAAAAACCTCTAAACAAATCCAACGATGCCTTATTATGCAATAGCATAGAGTCAATTAGCTATGCATTAAAAAACAGATAGGTTTGCTTCTACAAAGAATCTGCTATTCGAAAGAGTCAGCCTTTGTTTGATTTCAGAGCTGGTGTCGTTGTCTGAATTTATATGGTAGAGCCCAGTTAGGCAAAATACCTACCTACATCAAAGTTATAGCTGTCTATGATGATGTTTTGTCCAGAACTTCGCGTCGGTGTTGGATCTGAATTTATCTACTTCATACTTTGTTTCGCCCCAATTGATCGCTTAGCCAATATTCGCCGCTTCCATCCCGATATACACGACGACTTCACTGACATCATTCAACGTTGTGTTCTTCCAAATCGTCTACGTATGCAAGTAATTAAACGGTCTTTTGAAAGATTGTGCCTCTGGTGTTGGCGCTGGGGTTCTGCGCAATTATCTGAAGTTTGACATTTCAAATTATTTCATACACATGTAATGATAAATTCAATCAATGACCCTGCGGTTAAAGCTGCACCACAATGAGTATCTGTATGTCTATGTGTCACGGCACCACTGTAACTTGTGTCTACGGCTGTTACTGACGTGTTCTCGTAGGCTCAAGTTTAAGGCACAGACAGAAACGTAGCTATTATGCTATTCTTCGGAGCAGGACATGTACAACTTATCTCCCAATTATGTAAAGAAAAACCTAAGCGGTCTCAACTCCAAAGCCAAAAAATCGACATGTTTCGTCTGGGATACAAAATGACTAGACTCCACTAAACTTTTACAAATTAGCTATTTCAGTTGATTTGTATTAATCTTTCTATTATTAACTCCCGATTGTCAGCTCTATAGCTTACGACTAAGGCCAAAGAGTTGTGTCTAGACTCCATTAATTGCCCTGTGTGTGAGGAGGCCGAACAGAAGACAAGATACAACCACAAACTCTATGCGTTGTGTTGTGTCAAGATGTGAATGATACATGTGAAGCCAAAGCGCGAAGACTATATTAGTTCGGTTTACATCGAGCGGATGGACAACAGCGCTCTAGCTAATAGTATCGTCGTATCCAAGCCCCCAGGTTCGAGACGGCCAGAAATACCCAAACCTCTGTTTTAGGGCTCAAGCCATTGTGGATACTAGAGTGCTGGCTCTGGACAACTGATGGAAGCAACGTATGAAAGATCGCAGAGGATGGAAGGTTACTGTGAAGCAGGTGGAGACCCTCCATGCGTCGGGAGCCGAGTGAATTAAGTAAGTAAGAAATTAAACAGCGCAGGAATAAAAATAAAAATAACAAAAATAAACCCTCGCTGTCAGCAATAGATTGTAGAAGAAATGTTGCGGATTTAGCGATGGTTAACATTAGGGCAAATTTTGACCCTACCTTAATTTGGTATTCGATAGCTGTAGACCCCGTAGGGTTCTATGCGTGCCTTCAGACCTTATTCCTATAAGGTCTATGTGGTCCTTTTATCTAGCAATAATATGTAGAGTTTACACTTATTCTTTCTAGAGGATTTTTGAGCCCGTTTGATGCCCCTTCTCGAAATAGTAACAGTTTCATATAGTATAAAGACTATGTCACAAAGCTGCGTTGCGCCAACGTTGATTTGACAGCTTAAATTCAAACCCATTAAATTCAATGGGAGCTACCACAAAGTTGCTTCGACAATCCGTCGTTACGTTTTTTACGTAAGAAAGTTTTGAGAAAGCAGAAAAATTCAACATGATCGATGAATTTTTCCGTGAGTTTTGACGTTTCTGTGATCCTGGAATTGTTGGCTTTTGCGGATTGCGGTGGCTTGTGTTCCTTTTGATTTGTTGGCATTTTGTATGATTTTTAATCGTTTTTCGAATAGTATACTTTCAACGCGGTTGTAAAGCAACGGGAACGTAACGGGACAAAGCAAACTACAACGCAGCTTTGTGACATATCCTTAATTGTTCGACTAAGTGTCATTTGCGGAGTGGCAGATGAGCTCTTTTACTACCTAGAAGTTACGCTGCTTACTTAGCCGTTCTTAATTATTTTTGCAGACCTCTAAATATGTCTTAAGCATCTGCTCGGGCTCACCAATACTGTGTTAAATCATAGCTTAAGAATTTACAGACTTTGTTAAGAATTTGTTTTATTATTTTAAGCTTCTTTAACTTTAAGAACTTCAAAAACGGTATAGTGAAGGTAATCTAATTGTAGGACGGGAATCTCTGTAAGTAGTAGTAAGCATATTAAGCTGAATAGACCAACAGCCTAGTCACTGATTTATGTACAGGTGACCTATGGGTGGTGGAAGTTAGAGGGACGGAAAAAATGTGAATTTGAAAGAAAGACAGTCTCAGAAGAATACGAGATCGCCGTCTTTATTGACAGGGTGAAAAAACTGAAGATACATAGGCTCAAATATAAGACCATCATCACCATCTTCTCTGGTGAAGTTAAGGGTCGTGATACTATGCAGGACATTTTCATCACTGGACAATACTGTAACTCTGTGTTGAGTACCAGATCACACTGATATCCTGGGTAACGAATAACCGTAAAGATTGCAAGATCTGGCTCATAGATGAATGAATCTCTTGCCCTAAAATCCATTAGAATGCCGCTGAGTTCTATAGCACGTAAGATTGAAACCGAACGCTCGAGCAGAATGACAGTTCGACAGAACCTGAAACATACAGATACACAAGAGAGCAGCTATGTCCGGGATATAACAAAAAGAGATCACATAACTAAGATCATTTGGTCTTAACCCCAGTTTTATGATCGATGTGTGTTTTGTTCAATGATCTTGACATTCTGAATACTCTTCAGTGGGTGTTGCTAAAAAAGTCAACCCAGACACACATCTTTTTCGACTCTTGCCGAACATCAATTATAATGTTTGCTGAAAAAATACAACGTGTTTCAGGATATATGACTTTTTATGGCCGGACTAGACCACAAAAATATCCGAGTATTCACTTTATCGTACGGTGCACTATTCTGTGGCATGTAGACCCATATAGAGCTGCTAGGCATACTGCACAACGATTACTGCAGGTGCTTCAGGGACGTTGAAATTGAATCTGTTCGTCATCTGCTATGCAAATGCCTAGCATAAAGCCTAAAACAGCATAACGCAAAGTACCCTCTGATTACTTCTTCAACGAGCTTGAGAAGTAGTGTGGACCTCCTAAGATTTGTATACAAATCCGGATGCTCTTTATGTTTTGAACAGCGGCTTATTTCTGTTTTCCTTTGAGATGTTAAAAAGGTTCCCAAATGGACACAACGGACCTAGCTGCTGGTCTTAGTGAACCGTGACTATTGTCACAAGGGCATCCATGAGCTTACCTAACCAAACCTATAAACTAGCACCAAAAGAAAATGTATTGATAAGAGGATGCAGCCGTCTCTTGCACCGCACTAATTCTTAAAATCCTTTTAAATATTCTTCAATATTTTTTTCCCGCCCGTGTATAGGAAAAACCTTCATAGGCACTACGAGGACTGGCCGCGCGTGCTCATAGAAGTGTGAGATTCTTATTCACTAAAAAACCTCCCCTTTTCCGTCAGACTACGATTAAGTTTCCTTAACAAGTAGTTTAAGCTTCCGTAGTAATCGCGTGTGGCAGGCTGCCTTCCAACGAAAGCACCTACAATGCCGTCAATTTATGCGGTTTCATCTTATGCTGCTAGATCTAACGGTCTCATTCGTAATCTCATAAGATTTGTCTGATCCAAGGTTCGGATAATTTCATTTTAGCAATGTCCGCGAAGTCGAGTACTAAGTTTGCGAGCAAAGTTTGTTACCTCGTCAGTCCATGGAGCATTAACGATTGCTCTGAGTGTCTTATTTTGAAAAGTTTCTAAAATAGATATTGCTTGGTTTAGTACAACCCCAGAGTTGTATACCGTACGTCCAAGATGGTCTTAGCACTTGCTTGTACAAAATCAGTTTGTTATTCTCTTAGCCTGATTTCGAGCTCGTCGCGTTTCTTTTTAACGTGCGGCTTCCATTTAAGTTTGGCATCTAGAGTCATTCCTAGATATTTCGCTTCATTTGAGTACGGGATTTGTACCGAGTTAATGAATAAAGGTTTGTTGTTTATCTTTTTATAAGTAAAGTTAACATGCGTTGACGTCTCGTTAAGGACGACTCGCCAGCTCTTCGTCCAGTCGCATATTTTGTCTAAAGCGCGCTGAAGTTTCCCTGTTGATAATTCAACTGTCGTGTCAATAGCGAGAATAGCAGTGTCGTCAGCGAACGTAGCTAAAATTGTTCCCTCATCGTGGGGTATGTCTCTTGGATAAAGCAAAAATAATATTGGGCCGAGAATGCTTCCTTGCGGGACACCGGCATTTATCTCTTTGGATTCCGAGTACTCATTTTCGTACCTTACGCAAAAGATTTTATCTTCAAGGTAAGGCTCTAAGATTCTATAGAGTTTTTTTAGTAAGCTAAACCTTAACTTGTACTTCAGACCTTCGTGCCATATCTTTTCGAAGGCTTGTGATACGCCGATAAAGGCGCTAGTACATATCTTATTCTTATTCCAGAGCTTTTTTCGATTTTGTTTGTTATTCGATAGACCTGGTCGATTGTTGAATGCTTTTTCCTAGATCCGAATTGGTAATCCGGAATCAATCGTCTTGCTTCAATGATTGGTTGCAACCTTTTAAGCAACAGTTTCTCGAATGCCTTAGATGCTATCGGCAGTAGCGAAATAGGTCTGTATGACCTTTTGTCGTTCAGACATTTTCCTGGTTTCGGAACCATTATGACCTCGGCCACTTCCATTGCTTTGGAACGTATAAAATTCTCATGGAGGCGTTCATGATATAAGAAGCTTGACCAAAGCTTTTTTCGGTGGCTCCTTGAGAATTTCGCTAGTAATTAAGTCGTAGCCAGGGGCTTTGTTGTTCTTCAGATCATTTATCGTTTTACGAAGTTCAGCTAATGACACGGTTTTTATTCTTAATTATCTTGTGCCGCATAGGGATTGAGCTCCTCGACCAACGGTTCCCCGTCAAACGGTTTGAATGTCTCTTCTAGGTAATCCGCTTTTTCTTTGTCTTCTCTTGCCCATTCACCGTTGGCTTTTCTTAATGGCGGAGAGTGTACTATAGGCTTCTTAACGGACTTGACTGCTTTCCAAAGAAAGTAGTTCGAACCTTTATCGGCAGTCAAACTTTCGCGGTAAGCAGTAGTCTCGCGACTTTTAAAATCTTGAAGTTCGTGCTTCAGTTTGTTAGATAGGTGGTTCAAGATGGTCTTATCCGGGGGTGCTCGCGAACGTTGCCATCTCTTGCGCGCTCTCCTCTTTTCGCATATTAGCTCTTCTATTTCTCGCGGATATATTGTTCCGCTTTTCGATAATTCGGACTTCCAAAAAGAAGTGTTATTTACCGCAGCGCTCTGAATAACTCTCACGAGTTTATCCAATTCGTCTTCTATTTCAAGTGGCGTTTTGAGCGATACATTTAAAGCTATGTTTTTTTTTTGCAGTATTTTCTAAAGGCGTCCCAGTCGGTGTTGTTGTTAGTTAATCTAGGCGCTCTTTTCTTTTTCGCTAGGCTTCTGCCGATTTTCAAAAGAACTGCCGAGTGATCTGAACAGATTTCAAAGCGTTCTTCTACGTTCGTAAGGTAACGAGTTACCCCCTTGGCGATAAAGAAGTCGACAATTCTTGAATATTGAAAACACTTTACTTCGATCCATTGCAAATAATCATAATAGCTATAAGCTTTCCTGCAATAAACATCCTACGAAGAGCATCAACAGGCCAAGTAAGCTCCGTGAGGATGCGCTGTCAAAAGTTTTTTTTTTCAATTGAAAAAGATCAATTGAAGTAAAAATGTGGATCCTCTAAATTCAATAATGATCCGTATAAGGTGTTCATGTGATCAGAGTAAGAAGATCCACTGCGGATCGCTATTTTTTCTTAACCACTATACTCGACAGCTAATGCAGGTTGCTAACAGATGTGTCACTAGTTTTCACACTACTAAGATTTTTTTCGAGATCTTGATGATGATCATTCCCTTCTCCACTTATTATCACGAAAATGTCTTGCCGCTCATGGTTACTCGAGAAAAGGGTGGTTGGATTATCTCCACTGCGAATCCGCCCAGTCCTGCAGCCTCACCTCAACACTTCAACGATTTGATCGCAGAAATTTTTTCTTATCGTTACTGAGTGCCAGTGCTGTGAATATTATTGGGCTGGGATCTACATTACTTTACAAAAAGTGCGCTATAATATTTATGTAATACGCTTCCTTCACTTTCTGAGCATGATCTCTTGATGCATCACCTCTTGAGTTGAGGATCATCCGGATCATTCTAAGCCTTTAAACAGATGTCAAATAGAATTATGGCCCTTTACCTGTTTTTTGACTTTGTAGGCATCCCTGATGCTATTAAACTCTCTTCGGTAGCTGATCTATCGTCATGGACTTGATCTTCTGTCAGCTACCTACTTTGACCTTTTTGTGATTGACCAAAAATTTTATCGACATCTCTTGTGAAAACGTCTTTAACGGCAGTGCTGTTCCGTCCTTGCCTACGGAGCCGCTGCGACCATAAATGGTGGTGATCATGCACCAATTCATTGCACACCCCTTTTTTGATAGTAGGTAATCCCTAAGTTGACCCTAAAATTCATAGCTTAAAAAATAACTTGAACGCAATTAGCCAGTTTCCATGAAATTAGTCTAAAACAATTTCATGGAAACAGTTCAAACGTCCATTTCACCAAAGATTCAATTTACTTAATCTGAATCTAAATCCTACTTACCTCCATAAAAAAATCGAATTAAATTAGTTCTCCAACCGACAAATGCACTTACTTCCAGAGCTTACAGCTCCCATATTTGACACACGTCCATAAGCCATATCCATAAGCCAAGGTAATAATAATTGAACACTTACCATATCGCATTCATTCACAAAAACAACTCGCAAACCAGTTAACCATGAAATTTCTTTGTGAACATTAGAAAAAATATCTAACCGCGCGACTCGACTCGTACCTTACCTACTAACTCACACGTTTTAATATACCCTCCGCCAAATAAGTCCAAAGCCGCATTTCCCACACTCGAAGTCAGTCGAAGTGCACAGCAAGCGACTCATCGAATCATTTAATCTAGTAACAAAAATCAAATTAAAACGAGATATTAAAGACTAAGATTCATTAATGAATCTTCCAAGACATCGTGCAGCTTCTTAAGCGATTATCTCTTGCTAAAGCTCTTGGCTGGAAAAAAAATGGATTTTAATGAAGCTTCCGGATTCAAGACACGTTTTTTCGTCACGTTAGTTTACGAAATGGGCATTAAGGTACACATTTGACAACATTTTGTACGTGTGCCGTCGTGTGTAGGAGAATGCGATACAAAATTTTTCAGTAGCTTTTTGAAGAACTCAATCTTTTTAATCGAAGCAAAAGCTTATAAAGTTACTACCTGCCATATCGACACCACCTGTGCTGGCAGGGTCCAAGCCGCCAGTTTGTATCTTTTTGCAGGTTAAAAATTTTTCCTCCAGTTTGGCAAAATAAAGCTTCAATTGCGCACTTGTTCGGCGGGGTGTTCCTGCATGAGTTGTGCTGGTCGTCCAGTCCACCACAGCAGCCCAGCAGCCATCGGAATCGGAGTGTGCGCACAATCATTAGACGTAACCTAACCGCTAACCAGTTTAGCTTAAAGGTGAAACAGCGTCCTCTCTGTCTTTCCAACAACTATTAAGACTTTAATGCCAATCGCCATAAGCTTGTTCTATGGCCAAAGTATAAAGTATCTGTATTCGTCTTACACTGCATAACGAAAAGTTTCGAAAACAACAACAGGAGAAAAAAAATCTCAAAACGAAAGTAACATCTGAGAGGTTAGTTTTTTGAGAGTGGGTTGCGCGCAGTCTCACATTGGACGTGGTCGCGATAACTTTAAGGCCCCACTTTGCCTGAAAACCAATTTTTTTCTCGATTTATTTCGTACACCATTGCATGAACGAGTATCTGTGCGCAAATATAACGATAAAGTCATGATATGAATATCGATGTCTGACGTCAATCGACCGAAATTACGATAATTTGATGCAAACCATCAGGAAAAAAAATTTAAAGATTTACCAACGGATTGCAACTTAGTGTAGGATTTTGCAAAAAAAAAAAAAAATTATATTTAACGAACCACACAAACGAAGAAAAACATCGTAAATTTTCGATCCCCATCTTGTACTTGTTTTTTACCTTGCATTCTCGCATTTAGTAATTGTATCTGGGTAATTGTGTTTACACTGTCAGTTAAGTGCATTTATCTCCTGCCGTTTATAAAAAAAAAGTTAATAAAACAAAGTTACGTCATTGTTAATGAAGAAGGAAAGAAATGAGTGTTGGTTAAAAGAAAAAAATAAGAAAGAAATATTAAAAAGTGGATTTTCGAAATAGTTTCCGGAGTTTTTATTTTACAATTAAGGTGAGTTGTCAAATTGTTTTCTAAATGTCCTACTTTTGCATATAAATAATTTTTTAATGGGGATTGTATAACAACAGGTGCTCGGATGGTGCCTTTTTTAATTGATTTTTTTTTATTAATTTTCCTGTAGATATAACACTTGAGGAATCGTGAAAAAAATACACTTTACGATCTTAGTGGACCGTAAAAAGCTGTAAATATTTATTGTACAATCATCTTTGTTACTATAATAACTTTACGGTCGAAACATGATTTTTAGAATTTTGCATAGACCGGCTGTTGGCATTTAGAATCGACACTATTCATTTGCCATACGGAAATGATTGTCACATCCTACGTGCTTGAGCTTCAGTCTCAAGAATTATTGTCTCAACTAAGCTTTGAGAGTGAACTCGATTTTTATTCACAGTATATGTACCTACGTGTGTTCATGAATGACTTTCCATTTACGGAAGGATGACTTGGTTTGCTTTATTCTTTTGCGATAATTATTCACAGCTTGAACAAGGTTTACCTACGTGAGCTTTTTTCGCCTTCTATGCTAAAGTCGAACAGGAACAGTCTGCCCCCGCAAATATTTAACAAAGAAATAAGAAATAAGAATTTTAACACAATGCGGTCGGTATCTATCGCTTATTGATGCTGGGGATCCCATTTAAAATCACTTGTTTGTTTGTCAGTACTGTCTGAAGTGATTTAAGTTTGTTTGCCGAGTTGATATATAAATTAACAAGAAAATCATTTGTCTCTGTTCTGAATCAGCTTCTTAGCTTTTTTGATAGGAAAATACATGATTTAGGACCTCCCTTCGACTTCACTTCAAAAGGAACAAAATTTAATGCACCTACCCAGACTTGACAGATTTACATAAACCAAGTCTCCATCGCCCATCAAACTGCAATTTTCGGAAGGCGATTAAAAATAAATCTGAAAGTGTCTCCACTGGACAAACATAAGATTAATTATTTGACACGGGTATCCATTTCTTGGCGTTTTGGCTTACAGAAGAAAGCGACGATGACCTTTCCCAGGAGCAAGAAATTAATTTCGTTCACAAGAAAACAGATCACCGTAGAAAACATTTTTTTGACAGATCTGTCATACGTGGATAGTTTCAGCTTCCTTTTTCGAGACGCAAACTGTGAATGACATTTATGAGGAGATTCATTATTAATTACTAAGTGAGAAGATTTAAATTTGTATAATAAATCAAGCAATTTATAGGAAATTAATTAGTAGAAAATTTGTGCTAATCACAGGTTAGGGTTCGGTGGAGACATGGTATAAGCTTCCGCATTGTTTAATCTGCTTTTGGTATCTAGCACTGTTTCGACACCGCTCACACTTCGATCTAATAGAGGGCCGTAATCATAACTAAACTAGAGGCACTTGAAAAGACTGGGCATTAAGTCGACGAAGCGCAGATTGATTTTCTTTCCCCTTATAAGACCAGAGGTCAGAAAAAAAAATACATAATGAAAAGTTATATGGAAGAGTCAGCATCGTCCTACCAAACAAGGTGTGAAAAGTTGGTAAGAGATCAGGAAAACAATTTGGGCACAGTTTAGAGAGGAGCTAGGTAACTGTGTTCAATTTCCGCTCAAACTTAGATCGAGACAAGAGGTAAAAATGTCTGATGAAGACCTGATCAGCTTCCTAACCCGTTGTTTTAAAAGGGAGCCGCTGACTTACTAAATAATGACTTTAATCAAAAATCTTATGACGATATCGAATCTCTAAGTGAAAGAAGTAGACTTTACAAAGCGTCCAAGCAAACTTTCTTCAATTCTTAAAACCTGTTGGTATCTCCACTAAAACCAAGGCGGAGACCTTCATTTTAGTCTTCTTGACGATCACCACAAGCTCTTCAGTATTACCGGCAATGGTGGCTAGTCTATAGGACCAACTACATAGTTGCATCCAGATTGGTGACTGATGGCGCTATAAAACACACCATTCCCATAATACTGTCTTCTTCTCTGCCGAAAAGCTTGGAGAGACTGGCTGAGTTATCTGGCGTCCGCAAGGTTTCTTTTCGATCGCATCCTTTCTTCTTTGATGCAACACACTTCAATACTGCGGAAATACGTTTTTTGGTAGGATAGAATTTGGTCTTGCCTGGAAGGAAATTGGATCATCAGCTTGAGGCTTGCTGCAGAAACTCCTTCCTCCACAATAGTATGAGACCCCGGGAGCAACAGCATTTCTTGATCGTAAAAGCGTTCTCGAAAGTTCGTGTTTACATCCGGCATGCCTGCGGACGCACCGCTAAACGCTGCTTGGGTTTTTTAGTCTGATTCGCCAAAGAACTCGATTGCTCCTACTTTGGTAATTGAGACGGCATCGACCGCGCAAATAGAATTGTGTCACTGGAACTGTTCGAGGCCCAGCCTCAATCACAACTGCAGTAAATAGGGGCTGCCCGTAAGGCGGTATTTTGTCTATCCTTTATAGTTGGTTATAGACTCTCGGCTATCAGCTTTCAACCTTCCTGGAATTTACCCACAAAAGTACATAGATGATTTCGCCGTTCTTTCTGTCGGCTCAAACCTAGGGACTGTCTTGTCTGCCTTCAGGCGCAGAGTACTAGACTTGATCGATGATTGGTGACTAGGAATGGGCTTTCAGTGAATCTTTATAAAACTACGCTTGTTCTCCTTACGATAATAATTAAGAGCACTAGTCTGACTCTACACGTGCTTAAAGGTGTCACCATCCCGACATCCGATGACGTCAAATATTTTGCATATTAATACTTGACCGAAGTAGTTCGGTCCAAAACCGAAAAAGCACTGTTCACTTTCTGGCAGTGTAGAGCCGCTCTTGGCAAGATTCGATGCATATTTGCAAAAAGGATGTTGCCATGAAAAAACCAATTCTTTCACATGCATCAGTTGTTTGGTGGAACCGGCTTTCACGAAAACGTGTTACTGCTTCTCTTGCCAAACTCTAAACAACGGCTTGTCTTGGTTTCATAGAGGCCTTCCGCATGATAAATTTTTCACAAATATCTCCAAAACCGGACAAGGATCTGGTTCTAGGTGTTTCCTCCGCACATAAAACAGAGATAAATGTTTGAAAATCGTAAAATAATCCCAAAGTGTTTCCACCTAAAAAAAAGAGGACAACTTTGACATTTATGCTTTCATTTGGTTATGTCTGGTCTCCACATCTCCTTGTAAGCGTGAGCTTTTTTTTTTGGCTCCCGCGCAGCTCGTAGAATCTGTCAGATTCGGAAATAATTAAGTTAATTCCTAATTGCCACCGAATTATTTATTCTACGAAACGAAATAATCTAAAAAAAATCGTAAAAACAAAATGTAAAAATATGTTGATATGATTTCATTTCACAGACCAAAACATCTACCAGTTGAATGAACATTAACATGAGCCATTGTTTTGCAGTATGCAGATACATAAGTGGATTTTACTATTTTGACAGGTCCAATCCCATCCAAACCGACAGCAACATCAACCGTTCGGCGCATCCCTTTACACAACACAAAAATCACAGCTGAGTTGATAATACTCAGACTACGTACAGAACACGCAGAATTCCGTACGGTTTCATTTGAAAATTCATGCGTGGAAGAGACTTATATCTTTGTAAAGAGATTAAAAAGCTCTCTCCACCGCACATATTACAGAGATCAACGTAGGAAGTTTAAAAGTCAATCCCAAAGTGTTTCCATCGAAATAGAGGAGATTAAGCTGACGTATGCTTTCGTTTTTGACATTTCTCAATGACATTACTTCATCTGCGCACAGCGATGGAATAAACACAGACATGTCTGGTTTTTCACAGATATTTGGTTGCCGGTCAGATGCGCAGATCTGGATTACAAAACCATATTTGACCAAACCACACCAAACTTTGGTGAATTCAACGATTAAATCAAATATTCCCTAAATCTCGAGAAGAGATTAAGAATAAGTCGCATTATAAATCACTTCCACGCATGAATTCTCAAATCAAATCAAGATTTCTGTTCAAGTTTCTATTCTGTTTCAAGTTTAGTTGAAAAAAAATAAAAGTATGCGTCAAGTTAATCTTCTTTTTTCCGGTGGAAACACTTTGGGATTAACTTTTAATTTTCCTGTGGAAAACCGCTGTCTGAATAGTTAAACTTCTACAACGTGAGATACAAAATCAGTGAAATTTAATTTTCTCAGATAAGGAGTGAAAAAAGTGAAGCAAATGTCATAAATTTTTGACAAAAAACAATTATATTTAATGCAGCTCCAGAGTCCAGACCAAACCAGAGATTAAGCTTCCAAAATTCCAGATTATGTTTATATTTTTATTTCAACACTGTACTGCGCATCTCCATGTAAACGGGATTTTTTTTTTCTTTCGGGCAACTCAGAATCAGAAATAATTAAATTAATAATAATTAAATTTTTGATTGCCACCGATTCTTTCAATCTACGGAACGAAATAACTCAAAAATAGAAAAACAAAGCATCAAATCAACAGATTTGACGTTTGTTTTTTCGGTCCTCAAAGTTGATCGTAAACCAACTTGATCAGCATCAATCAGCAGTATCAGCATTAACATCCATCATTATTTTGCAGTGTGCTCACCTTATTGGATTTAACTTTTGTGAGAGAAACAACCACATCCACACCAACAGCAACGTCAGCCATTCTACGCATCGCTTTACACCACACAAGAAACACTGCTGAGTAGATGATACACCAGCTGTCAGTAAAAGGTGTGCTTGCTTTTTCTCGCCAGAAAACGCACAGAACACGTAGAATTCCGATCGATTTGATTTAAAAATTCTTGCATAGATGAGATTAATTTCAATTTTTAATCTCGTCGTGAAGACATTAACATTCGTATGGATGGATTATATTCAGTATAGAGAGATTATATTCGTAATTCTTGTGATTCCCCTCTTAATGACGAGATCTACGATGTCTGTCATAAATCACATCGTAACGAACATCTTTTACGATTAAAGGATGATTTGTCTTAATCCTGGATTAGTGTCCGGTGGAAAAACCCTGTAAAATTTGTATGGTAAATCTCTTGGTTAAAAGGGGATTCAAGGAAGATTTGTCATAATCGCGAATAGTCGCGTAAGCATGCCTCTGTTTTCCAAGATACCGGAGATTTTCGGTATTCTTATGACTATGCGCCATATTGTGACTATATCAGGTGAAGGGCATGGAGTATATATCTGCGCTTGCACTGAAAGTCAACTAAAGCTAAAAGAAAGGGCTCGAACTCAAGCCTTCGCTGAATTTCGTTGGAAGGTCTAATATACCGTATATCTCGCTTGGGTCCTATTTTGCATTCTGGTCAGAGCGGAGTTGGCGTCTCCGCTCATATAAAACCTACGACAAAAATAGTTCTGTGCTGATCTGTGCTATTTGGTATTGGTGTGTTCCAGAAGCGTTCCCCAATGAATTTCCCATTGGCAGAGTTTCCAAATTTGGTGAGTTTCTACGTGCTTGAATGGGACCATCATGGGCCAAGCTTGCTAGACAAGGTTCAGTAGAGGTTTTCTCAGGCCCGGAACCTGTGGCAGGTCTACCTAAATCTATTGACTAGTCTTCTATATTGATACTTGGGTTTATAGTGGACACTGGGCTCGTTAGCGTTACTGAGTTGGTTGAAGGCATACCAAATGACTACGCCCAGACATCTGCAAGGGGTCAGTCTTTTCTTCTATCTGCCAGGAAAAAAAAACTTCTTATAAGCGTCTTTACGGTCTCAAATCTTTTTCTAAAGAATGAAATTTGGCAGGCTTGAGCGAAACTACCGACGATGTAACGAAAAACTTCCTCTGTACTTGATTTGCCTTTGCTCGCATAAGGTGACGCATCATCGCCATTGGGGATAACGTGGCTTCTTTCTGAGTGCTGAGCACCTAAACTCTTCGTCGCTGAAGCTCCTTCTCACTTTTTCTAAGACGAGAAGACTAAATACACTAGTGTAAGCTTTTTGCATAGTAGTATAATGGAACAGTATGTCTGAATGATCCAACGGATAGTAATAACCTAAGTAGCAACGAATTGTAGCAAAGTTTTGTGCTCGTGTTTGGCCTCGGCTGAGACAATTCACTCATTCAGTTATTGAACTCCCCATTCAGTTACATGGAAGAATGTGAGATGTGGGGCTGTGGTAGTTATTGCAGATTTGCTCAAGCCCTGTCAAGGGTATAGTGGTGCTCCTTCTCTTGTCAAGGAGTCCGCAGCTTCCTTCTCCTCTCATTCGACATGACCAGGTAAATAGAGCTTGTCTAGTCACTTCCATTCAAATTTTGACCGGTTGTGGGCATTTAGTGCTTTGATATCTGCTATTCTGTTGATATTATTCTTGTAGTGCAGTCCTTCTCGTGACACATCTGTCTAGAGTAACTTTCAGCGGTTAGTCTCTTATTACTGCCACAGAAATCTTCGACCTGGGCCTACTCGCGTCTCAATTAAATCTCAATGCTGGTATCCTGTGCTTTCTATGCCTGTTGTACTTGATGGATTATTTTACGTTAGCTTATGAGAGAAATTCGCAGCTCGATGAAAACTCGATTGGCATTCCCAAAAACCGTTGCCTAATAATATGCCTAAGCCCGTCTCTGTGATTTTCCTGGCACTGTGCCTTCGTTTGCGATCGCGTTGAAAACTGCACAGAGTTTTGGCATAAAAATAATGTGCATAAAATAAAATAAAATGCTTCATTCTCAAAGAAGTTGTCAGCCGGAGCCTCATAAAAAAGTTGGTGACAAGACAAACTCTATCTTCTTTTAACTACTTACAAGGGTCACAAGTCCTCTCTCCCCTTTTTCACGACAAAAGCCGAAGTAAATTTTAATTGTTCCCATATACAAGATGCTTGCTTGAAATCAAGTCATGAAATAATGGCATTAAAGAATTTCCAATTTCCTAATTACAAATGACGATTTTATGGCTTAAAAAGAGTTACGGTGTCTAAATTGCTGCTAAACCTCGCCTCGGGCAATTCGAAATGATATAGCGAAAGCATCTCTTAGGATTGTAATGATTTATGGACTCGATGAATCCACTTTCTTCATCTCATGTGTTTAATAAAATTTAATGAAGATAACTAAGCAGTAACCCAAATATTGTCTGGTAAATCTTATTTAGCAGTTTGCTTGAGGAATAGAAAGTACGTAGACCTACCTACCTAGCTGCCTACCCATAACCTATCCCCTTCATCAAGACAAATTTATTAGAAAATAGATTTGTTTTCAATTTAGGAAAAAGGTCAAATATAATAACTTGAGTCATTATTATCTTCAGAGTCGGATTTTTTGAATGTGAACCTCAGAGTATCTATCAAATGAATCTATCTCGCAGCTGATGCTCAAAACGTTGAGAGCTTTTTGCAATAGTTCGGTATTTTGCGAATTCTTCTTTTGGTCTGCAAATCATTAGTTGAATGAAAAAGTAATAGGTACACTAATGACAATAATTATCGTTTAAGCAGGGTGATTAGAATTCGCTTTTTCTCACCGTTTGTACCGTCTTCAGTGTGAACGAACACTTTAACCTAGTATTGAAGTTGAAAACATTTTTTGCAGGGATTTTTGAGTACTTTGAGTATCGAATGGACTCATAAATAACTGTTGAAAACTGTAAGAAAACTGGGTCAAGCTCTACAGCGAGGTTTGCGACCTTTCCTTTTGCAGACTTCTGTGGGCTGATGATGAGAATAGGACAATCTGTTTCATCATACTAACGCAACATCAAAGCATTCCTTTTAATAGCAAGGGGCACTATCGAGGTTTATCTATAAAGAGTGCCAACCTAAGGTAGTGAAGTCCTGATGAACCTGGGGTATCCAAAGCTGTCTTCCTACTTTTTCAGGCCAAAAATAAGTGAAATGAAAAATTAATAAAAATTAAGCAAGGGCCAGCTTAAGGCATTAGTCGGAATCCTGACAGAAAGTGTCATTCTTTAAATTTTATAGGGAATACGCTGAACACACTTCATTGCCCTTCTTAGCTTTCGCAGGAAAATCGGCGGTTTCACCAAAGCTAAGTTTGCAAAAATTCGTCAGGTTCTTTATTCCCAATCGAGTCTCTCAAAACAATTTTCGAAGTCCCTTGCAGTCAAAGTCAACATTTTTAAAATGTCATCCGAGGTTTCATACGGCCACCACAACGAAGCCCCTGGTTTGAAATTGAATGTCGATAAGCACATGCAGCTTAACAAGAAGCATATAAAAAGCTCTGAAGAGAAGGACTAGGGCTGCTCGCGAGTTGTTCGAGCAAAAAAGGACAGGAAGAAACGCCGGTTTTTTAGAAGGAAAAACTTAAGTGCTAAGAGGACCTGCCCAGGGTATTTAAAATAAACTGAAGTCTGTATGAACGGTCAAGGAAGCATCGTAGTGGAAGCGCAGACGGTGCTGACGATTTGGAAAACCGTTTCTGCAGACTGTATAATGATGAAAACGAACCGAATTAGACTGTCAGACAGAATGAACCATTCAATCTGGGCGAAGAAGACACCGAAGCTGAATACCAACGATACAGACCATCCAACTTACACATATAACTTTTTGATTCTCCACTACGCCTGCACGCCATCGTGTACGGTTTCCAGCGATGTGTTTGTTTAATTGTGTTTCGATTGATTTACTGTCGTACCTACTGATCATTTTGCTTTTTGTTGTATTAATTTTTAATCCAACTAAGTTTGCCTCTTTCTCTACGTTTGCTGTCCTTTCGTGGAGGTTCTACGTGAAAGTAAAAAATTCGTCGTCTGCATAGTCAAATGCTTTACCTATTGAAGCTGTCAAAAGCCTTCTCAAAGCGGATCGATAGACGTTGATATGAACTCAATACACTTTCCAATAACAGTCCGTAGAGTGTTTATGTTATCTACACACAAAGACGGACTACTGCATCCACTGTTCATTCAAGTTGGTCTTTAACCGCTTTAGGTACTACCTAAGCGACTGCGGGTAGCACGCAGATGCCTCTCCAATTTTCCTTTTTCAGGAGCTTAGCGATTATTCCCTTATCCCACTTATGCTTATTGAAACTCTTCATTAAGCTTTGAGATCACATCACTTGAAAGGACATGGTTCAATACTGATGTGATGTGCTCCTTCTAAATCTTGAGCTTGTCCTTATCCAAAATTAGCAGAGATCCATTTAAGCCTTCCACTGGATTTCGAATAGAAATATGCGGCCATCTAGCAGCTTTAGTGATTCTATAAACATTTCTGCTACGGCAGCATCCGGCTGCATTTTTTGCTTCTGCGGCAAGTGCGTTGATGTAGTTGCGCTTGTTGAATTGTACACTACGCTGTGCTTTTTTAACTTTTATGCAATGTAAGGACTCGAATTCAATACTCCTTGCCCCTGAAAAAACTGCTATGCGAGCCTACCCACCTAAAATGAAGTGAATGTAACTGTGTCTAGTTCAGGCTTAAGTGCAACAAGGAAGCTGACAATGATACGGTTAGGGGCATAAACTAGGTTTAAACTAGGTCATCTGAAGGATACGGTGAGGAAAGCATACCCCAATCAACAGAGGCATCAGTCTCCTTAATATCGCATGCCAGGTCTTTTATACTCTAATGTATGAACGCTTAAATCCGTTTTTTAAGAATCTGAGGTCCACATCAGTGTACTTTAGCTAGAAAAGTCCACCATCGATCAAATATTTATGCTCCGGCAGATCTTCGGGGAAAAAACCAAGGATATTACTTATCGATACTCTTACCTACCACCTTTTCAGCGATTTCAAGGCAGCGTAGTACAGCATTAAATAAAATGAGCTATACGCAGAAATATCGCGCTCTACCGTGAAGATCGGTCAAGACCTCACTTACCTGTTTGATGTCAAAAAAGCATTTTGACACAGCGAAGCGCTGACGTGTTATTTTTTTAAAATCACTAAATGTCATTGAATCACGGAAGTGCAAACTCCCGCTTCAACCCCATAGGCTCAATCTTTCGTACAACAAAAGTTCGTACAACTACGTACTCGCATGCGCAGAGCAGATTGACATAAACGAAAGAACACATCAGAATGTCAGTAGAACCTTCCTGAGAATTGGGAAGGAAGCGGCTAATGTAGTGGGAACTCGAACGATGAAGGAACTTTATGGCTTATATTAAGTCGGACGAAAAGTTGAAGCCATAAGTTAAGCTGGGCTTTTTGTCCATATATAAGTGAGTATGTAAGCGGGAGGTGAATCTATGGATACCGCCACTCTATGGATACCGCCAATTGACTACTGCCAAGCTCCAAAATGCGTCAAAAATCTTGGTTGTTAAATTTCAGATTCTATTAACTTTAATTGAGTTAAGAAATCGTCAGTTAAGACTCTTCTTTCTTAAAAAGAGGCGTGGCATCAACCCCTTTTTAATAACATAATTTTTTTTATCAGATGTGGTATACACGTGTTGATCGCAGTTTTATATTAAAAATTTGATTTCTTACTTAAAAACGCCCCCAAAGTTGGGCGTGGCAAAAATTTATTCATTTGAGTTGATAGCTTACGCATATATATGAACATTTTATCGCGCAAGTTTTTTCGATTTAAAGCAAATATATCAAATAAAAGCCGTTTTTAGAATGCATATTAAATATGACCACGCCTACAAGGGGCGGTTTTCGCTTTTTTTTTAAATGCCAATCACAATATACTTAAGCGAGGATATCGCATACCAAATTTTAGCTTCCTACGACAACCTTGATTTTTCATGCTTTTAAGTAAAGTGGGCGTGTCGGTGGGCGGATTTCAAAAAATTTTACACTTGTACTGGTTCGGGACCTAGAAAGAAAAGATATTAAGTTTTAAGTTCCTAGCTCAAAATGTAAGGCCTAAAAAATACCGACAGACAGACGGACGCACGGACATGGCTCATTCGACTTAAAATTTGGTCTCGATCATATGCCCTTAAGGTCTTTGAGGTCTACAGTGATTATTTCTCTATGTTACAAACTATAAATCAAACATAATAAAACCTCCTACCATCCTAAGGGATGGGGTATAAAAAGTAAAGTGCGATTGCTTTCGACCCTTTTGTGTAGACTTAAACCAGGATCACACTGAGAAAGCCTTTTTGCGTTAAAGTTGAAACCCTTGTAGTGAGTGACGCAACAGCTCGAGGTGAACCAGGACTAACTTCTCAACAATGTATGTGTGTGTTAGTTTCTACACAAGGAGACCTACAATTTTTTGCCGAATCCGAACGGCATTTTGAGAAGTTTTTCAAGACAAAACTTCTTGTCGGACCCTGGCGGAGGTGAGGACCGTGAAAAAGAACGAGTTTTTTTTTCAGGTCACGATGGTAGGATTCGAACCCAGACCTCCGGCGTAGTATGCCTACACACTGACCACTACGCCACGGTACACCACAAGTTGAAACCCTTGGCTCAGAGCAAAATTTTTTCCCTTGGCTCAGAGCAAAATTTAGAGCAACATTTTCTCTTGAAAAAGCTCCAAGCTGAATTAACTTATATTATCCTTTCTCAGTTTCTTTTTACTGAGAAAGGATAATATAATTTTGATTGATAAAATTTTTAACAGAAAGACAATCTGCTGTTATGCTCTTGAGGATCCTGACTTGTTCCGAACCCTCCGGATTTCTCACTTTCGCCAAAAATGTTTGTGATTGCGCTTTTTCCACTTTGAATTGCGTGGGACCTTTTTTTAAGTGTAGGCCTTAGGCAACTTGAAAATCGGTGCGGAAACCGAGTACCTATTTGTTGATTCTTTTTCAAATAAAGTGTGAATTGATGATTAAAATATTTGGTTAAAGTTGTGGCAAAGCTCTGAATAGAAAGAAAAAAGCTTAACCAACAGGTCGAAGAAAGCCTGGGCTTAAATTTTTGTAAGAATGAGGCTAAAAAAACTATTAAAAACGCTTAACTTATTAAAAACTCAGCACCAGGATTCAACCCATACCGTTCTGCACGGAGTCCGTACAAGATAATTGCCATAATACTGACGCGACGCAAGGCACATAGAAATGTTTTTCAGGCCAGAACACATCCATTTGCCCAATCCTTGTGTCCTGAGGACAGAAGCAGAGACTTCTTGGTAACAAATGCTGCTCTCGTAGGGTTTGTCCATCCCTTGAAGAGGTTGAACTATGTATATAAAAAAAAAAACTGGCAACTGCGTCGTCGAAGCTGTGCAGGAGGGTTGTATGTTCGAATCCTTCGAGGTGGCATCTTTTTGCTTCTCTTGGCATTTTAAACTATCTTAACGCATGACAAGCTATATCAAAACTGTTCTCGGGTACTTATTTAAAGTAAACACATCTACTCTTGTAGAATTTCAAAATAGGTACAGCTTAGCCTGCCTATCTGAAGGGATCTTAAAGTTTTAGCTCCCTGCTTTGGCACCAGCTATAAAATTTAAAACTTACGGACATAATATATGGGCTAATATGAGGACATGCGTTACTCCGTTTGTAGATTACCATACAGCATATAAGAGCGTATTTTACCACATCTTTTAGCCCTTGAAATTAAAAGAATATTCACCGGAAAAAAAGATACCACCTCCTCCACCTGTTTACTTTAAAGTTGAATGAAGGAGAAGATCTAACAATGATTTCACTAACTTACTCTGAGAACTTAAAATACAATGACAGCGGCGAAGTATCGACGCAGTGAAATGTTCCTACCCCGAAACATCTTAAAAGATGTTCCTATCATGTTCAGTTCAACCTCTGTGTTCCTTGTTATTCAACCTCCCAGTGGAAAAAAGCAAAAAGGAGATAATTTTATTGCCGACGATATTATATTATTTATCAACATACAGCTTCAATATGACATCACATGTCGAAAATTCCCAGACAGCAGAATGACAATCGATAGGTCACACCTTTAGCCACAGGGCAGATTCCATTCCCCAATATGTCATACGTGGAGTCAACTCAATTTGTCTGCTATTTCCAGCACCATTAAGACAATTTTTAGGGAGAAGCTATTAATCAGCAGGAAATAATGTGAGACTTCAAGTGATGAGAACCAAAGCACTCTGAATAATAAATCACAGCTACGTCTGCCCCTATAAGCGCGGAAAGACATACTCTACCTACTCACTCTTGGGGACCATAACAGAATGACTTCCTAGGAAATTACTGCTTTGCAATGACCTTTCGAATACCCCACATATGGAGCTAGACCTTGCCTGTAAGTGAGCCAAGCATTGCGCTTTGCATTCTTATTTCTCGTCATTTTTGAGGGAGTCTACCTACGCTCAAGAAGCTCGTGATTTGTTTTGACCAAAAAAGGAAGCCCAAGTCTGAATAAAAAAAAAATTCCAAAAAATAAAGTCCAATAAACGTTGATTTACCGCCGATTGGCAACAACTTTTACAATCTCATCGACTGTCCTTTGACAGTTGTTTGAAAATGACCTCGAGAATCACTTTCAATGGCCTCACCATGCCCATTTATATACATCCCAACAAGCATAAATGAAAAATAACTTTAAATTAAAAATAAATCAGCAAAATAAAGTAACCTGCTATATTTTACCTTTCCATTTTTTTTTTGCGCACATATTTTGACCAAAAGATACAAAGATACAATATATCTACACCCCAGCAATGATGCTTTGCTTATATCCAAAACCGAACCAGAATCACTTGCTTGCGGGGGCATTGTTTAACAGGTTCATGTGTTTGAGTGGTTTGGCTACTCCCTGGCTTGCGGATTCGGCTACTGGTTACCTGAGGGAACCAGAACCAAACTGAACTCTGTATACATGGGTGCCTCAGGGTTAATAAACAGAAAAACGATCAAAACTTAAGTAAAAGTTGGCCAGAGCAAGAAGTTTATTCGTAACGCTTGGTTAGTCGCATGGTTTACTTATTGGTGAGTTTGGGATTGTTTTTTTTTTTTTTTTTCTTGGCAAATTTCGGACTGCTGCGCGGTCGATCAACGATGACATCATTTTTTGTTGTTTTTTTTCTGGTGGGCCTCTTGTACTGAATCTCGAGCAGCATCCGCCGCCGGCTACATTGATTTAACGAATTGATATAGGAGTTAGCAGCACCGCACCATCAGCCATCAAGGAACACACTTTAGGAAATCTTTGGTCAACAACAAAACCACTCCAGATGACTTGACTGAAGTGCGGCTGTTGGTATGAATAAAACTGGTTTTGGACTTTGATTAGAAGAATGTTTATTAAAGTGCAAAATATTACCATGGAGTGTAAATACAAAAATATGGTTTCGTCACACTCATTCAATTTATTAGGATTTGATTAAATACGGTAGTTCTTGGCTGTGAGTGTTGCCATTGAGGATTTCTTTTTTTAATTAAATAATACTTAAATATTTTGTATTGCAAAACTTTTTTCGACAATTGAGAAAATAACAGCGAAACGCGCCATTGAATACGCGTAAGAGCCCTGCTTCCAATTCCCTGCTTCTTATCAGACGTTATAGTATTTACGCTGGCTTAGGCCTTAAAATTATGTCCATCCTCGAACTTGGAATCAGCTTTTCAAACTACACCCTCTTGGCTGGGCAGTTTATGTCCATCTATTATTCCATCAACGCCATACAGACAGCCATAAACCTGCCAGGTGTCTTGTAGTTTCTCTTTGAAAAATTTAAAGACGGCTTCGTGACCTGCAGAAAATAGACGGCTTTCCCTTATGGCCTTAGTAAAAAGCCATGGTAACATCATGCTTACATATGCTTAGTTCATCGTACTGGACGGGAGGATGCTAAGACTTCTTGACTGTTACCCGTACACAGGTTTTGCAGCCAACATTGCGGCTACGTTTCATACACCTGTAAAACACTCCTGCCAAAATCTTGAAACACCTGTGCTGAAGCCTTTTCCAAACCTACAAGACACATGACAATACGAAATGTTAAAAGCGTCAATATTGAACGCATTTCTGTCACCTAAGGGAATACTTCTTTCAAAAGACCTTTTCAAAGTACCTGCACGATATTTAACTTCTTAGGTCTAAGAAGGTAAAACATTTTTCAGTCATGCTTCAACATTTTATCGTGATTCGTGAAGTTAACACACTACTGTAAGTTCACGCTGAATGCATTTCCTTTAAATCTACTCAAAGGTTCTAGAGCACGGAGTTCTTTTCGTATCATCAGCACCCACTCCAAGCCGCTTCACTCCACAATTATATTCGGCAGTGAAAATGACTATACCGTGGACAAAATCTGCATTTTTGTACTCAATTTAATGTTGGAGTTTTTTTTAGTCAAACGTTCAGTGTAAATCAACTCAAGTCAACTCAGATCTAGACCTCTCAAAACCCGAACATTACAAAACATTTTTTTTAGTCCACCACTATGCTGTCACTGGAAATTTGTCAGCCATCTCTGATTCAAACTTCCCCGGTATCATAAGCGGTCCAACAGCTTTTCTTCCTTTCTGTTTCGATACTAATTTTTGTAGGGCTGGAATACAAGCCCGTGGAGCTTTATTATGGATTCCCAATTTGGGCAAAAAGATCGAGGCAAGCAGTCTCAGTTTAAGCCTGTTCCCAAGGTCGATAGGCTAGGGGCTCGCGAAAAGGTTATTGAGGTTGGGAGTAACCGTTGCGGTATGAACCACTGCCAGCAGAATAATATAACCCCGCGTAACTACTGAAACCAAAGAAATTTACCTTGAGGATAAGAGAGAGCTGGGGTTGGTATGAATCGAACGGAATAAATTAAGGACAAAGGTAATCGTTTTCGCTAAAAGCCCACTTCAAGATCTTGAGAAGCCACTGAGGTGTAATCTTAGATAAGAGGACAAGGCAAGAGCCACCCCATTTCAGTATAAGTCCGTACTTATTGCTACTCAAGTAAGAATTAACCTCGAGGAGGAGAGTGCATATAAATAACTGATTGTAGCAGAACTCGTGCCGGAGGGAATATTTTGAAGGCAAGTGTAACCGTTCTTGGTGTGAACTACCGTTATCAAAATTATTTTGTGATTAGTGAGAAGAATTCTTAAGCGATAAGCTGAGGCGGGGTAACCGTTTTCGGTGTAGATTTCAAGGATTTGGCGTTTGTTGTCGGTGCTCTATAATTGAGTTCCAGAGCGGAGCAAGGGACCTAATGTGTTATTCTCCATTTAGGCGTTTGACCAATTTGACCCGCAGATATAACGGGTCAAATATAATATGTTCGCAACTTGAGGAAGATAATGATAGTTTGCGGGTCAAATATATTATATTTGACCCGCAAACTATTATATCTTCCTCAAGTTGCGTCTTGCTAAATTGTTTAGAGCTTCATAGAAGTATTAACCAAGGGTTTTCCTTCTCAAGTTTTATAGGATGGGAAGTTATACAGAAGATAAACCATACCTGAGGATTACTGGGCCTGCAGAAGTCACTACTGTTATTCGTACTTATCTGATCTTCTTCGTCACCTTATTGTCTATGATACCGAGGGTCTGATGTCCCTTCGCGACCTTACTAAAATGCCTATATACCACTGGGGCTGTCTAACCCTTCTAAAGGGTTTTCGATCGGCTTTCCTGGGGCCTGAATCCTTCGGACGTCGGGTTGGGGTTAAAAGTCTGGTAGAAGGTCATCCAGACCGATAAGAATTGACTCCTCTGCCTCGTGCTATTTGAAAGTCCTCCTGATTCGACTTGGCTCCGGGGTGGAATCGGCTAAGGTGATCTATGATAAATAATGTCACGAATCACAAAAATTCGTCTGCTTTGTCAGTTTTTTGCCTACTCTTAGGTTGACTTTCTGTATGCAGGAATAAAAAAAATGTTTTTACATCACAAGCCTAAATTCCTAAGCAACGATTCGGTAAAATATTTTTGTGATCAAATGTGAAAATCTCCGATCATCTTAGCCGATTCCACCCCAGGTATCTTATCTTGCTTCTAGAATTTGCCTTTGAAGGTTTATTTGCTGAGCTCTCTCCAAACTGCCCTTTAGAAGCAGGCTCAGAACTTTCAGTGAGTCCACTAGCAAGAATTACAAATTTTCGACCACCCTTACTACAATTCAATCCACTTCTCCCTTTTTTGCACCGATCCACAAGCATCCCTTTGCTTCAAAGTTAGGTTTGCGGATCTGCGGTTTTTTTGTATAACTGAGCACTGGGCCTCAGATTTTTCAGGGCTTTGTTCCCTGCCATAGGACTTCCCGCTGAAGTTGATTGTGTGAAGGCAGGCGGTCCGAGTCCGTTTCCGACAGGGAGATGTAGGTATCGTCATCAACGCTCAGCCCGTAAGGCTGTGTCTCCAGCTTTCTGTTTTGACATTCTGTCCGTTGTCGTTTAGCCGTTGCCGTCATCCTAGTCGCCGTTACACCCATTTGGGATGTAGCCTCGGTTGATTTTCCATCTGAGATGTTGTTTTGCGTGCTCTCACGAGCAAATAACTAAGGGGCAGTTTTTCAGTGCGAGAGCATCTGAGTTTCCTAGATAAACTAAGGTCTAAAAAATCCAGAAATTAATTTTTCAGTGAGTATTGATCCCTTTGGACCAAGGACCAACTTCTCAACTATGTATGCTGGTGTGTTAATTTCTTTTACATACAAAGGGACCTACAGTTGGTCCTGGTTCACCTCGAGCTGTTGCGCCGCTCTATTTATTTATTTATTGATCCCTCTGATAATTCTGCACTGAAAAAACTGTTCGCTGGTTAACTCTACATTCGTTTTGTTCCGGGATTAGCAAATCTTAGTTTAAGCTGTGCGTAACTCAGAACTGAAAAACTGGCCCTAAGTGGCATTTGCAGCTCAGAACAACCATCGCCTGACCTCTCTTACAACAATGCATCCTGTGTGCGTTACCAGTGGCGATTGTAGGTAGAGAGGTCCCAGGGGGTTTGTTCCCCCCAACCCCCCAGCCAATCACAATTTAGCAGCGAAATACTAAGAAAACTAATTTTTTACTTAATTTTTTCATGAAAATGTTACTTTTTGCACACAACTGAAATGAGCTTTCATGTGACACAAGTTTCTTTCTGCATTTTTTTTTTAACCTCAGCTTTCAATGAGAATTTTTGCATGATTTTTGATTTTGTTCTGTTTTAAAGTTTGCCCATGGGGCAAGCACAAGTAGCACCTAAAACAACCACTCAAGGTAGATACACCCAAATTTATACGCAAGCAAATGCGTCTTGTATCTATAAAATTTGAAAAAAAAAAAAACAGAAAACGAAGCTTTATTAAAAACAAGACGAAAGGTTCTAGGAAAGCTGAGGTTACCTAATGTCTCCACGTAAGGGTCATGACATTAATTGCATATTTCCACGATCCGGAAAGTCATCCATCACAATTTTCACAACATTTCACAACAGCTAAACAAAACGTATGTTCTGTTCCCCTCAAAAACTCTTGCGTGCGCCACTGTACGTTACAGGTGTTTTTATTTACATGAGAGGGATCTAACATTTTTTTCCGATTCCGAACGGCGAATTGAGAGGTCTGCCATGGAAAATTAAACTCTCGGAGGGTTTGTCAGACCATCACGGAGGTGAGACACCGTGAAAAAAGCTTTCATTTGCCTGGTCCGTATTTGAACTTTAAAGCCGGGACTTTCGTGACCAGTGGTCCTGCACACTAAGTGTTGTACTACGGCATCCTCAAGTAAGTATATGAAGTTCTCGCGAGTGAGCCGAAAAGATCCTTCGGCAATATAGCACCGGTTTTGCTGGGCTAAGGCACTAGTAGGACAAGCCTTGTCAAAGGCACTTGAAGCAGCTCGATAGAGTAGGATTTATTCCTCAGCCTTACATCGATACTAGGAAGCGCTTTCGTCACTAAAATATGCCTACAAATTTTTATTTAACAATGATTCTGTTGAACGAATAGAAAACTCTATAAGTCAGTAACCATCGACAATATGATCATCACATGTTTGGACTAGATCTAAATAACACTACGTCCACTGAAGAGTCTAGTCATTTAGATCCCGGACGAAGCATGCCAATTTTTTGGCTTGTGAGTTGAGACCACTAAAGTGGACTCAACTTAAAAAGTTTCTACCCAGACGTTAAAGTTTTTTCGCTTTGAGCGATTAGACATTTCATGTGATTTGATTTCGATTTACTTAAATATTCATCAATGGCTTTTTAAGGCTTAGTACCTTCTCGCTACTCCATAGGTGTGCAAGTATCAACCAATGAGGGCGGAGGTATCAACCATTGTATTAATTTTTCGGAAAAGCTCCCCATATTTTGCTGCTGGATAACTATTGGGGCAAGCCGACGTTTGCTATTCAAAACGTTGCTTACAAATTCAAGATGTCCTTGATGTGGGCTTTGGATTATAAGGCCTGGAATGCTCCACACATTTGCTCTCATTCCTGGTATGAACTAATTCCATTGTCCAATTGAACTTCTGTGCTTTTCCTGATTGGCACCTGTCTTAGAAAACTCAGACAAGACTTAAGAATTGATGTCATACGTTACTTAAATACGAGTTGAAGCTAAGCGTAATAGTAATGCTCCACTCCAGTTCACCTTGACTTAGAATGAATTCACGAAGAAGTGCGTTGCAAAATGCCAAGACAAAAAATGTATCTCGTGTGTAAGCTTACATAGCTCTGAAGAACGTGCTATAGCACTTACACGCTTGGAATAAATTCAATTGTTTGTAATCAAGTTATTCACTGCAAATTGATTCTGTCAGAAGTGCAGCCCACGATTGTCGACAGTAGTTAACTAACTTAAACTTTATTGTTGCATGTTTGCAGTCATAAAGACGTCACACCTTTGTAAATCCATTTTAGATGGCTTCCACTTACCACACCAAGTTAATCAAGGTTCCCGTCATCGATGATCGTGACGAGCCGTGCGTCGTCGTCATCGCAATGTTATTGAACCATATTTGGCTGTTGACCGAAATCGAAATTCCATTTATGCATAAGTGGATACGAACACACATGAGGTGGCTTTATAGACATAAAAAATTCTGTAGATACACGTATATGTACAGATGTAGATACTTATGTGCAACCAATATTAAGAGGGAGGTGTGGGTATTCCAAAAGTTGATGACCGTCTCGCGTCTTATTTGGCGAAAATTCTTATAAACTTGGTAATGGATGGCACAACTCATTCTTGACGACTCATTCGTTTCGATGTTTTTAGTTCTTTAAGTGAGCATTTTTCTTAGGTAACTATGGGTAATGTTTTGAGTAAGCTTTTGCGAGGGACCCATCTAAATCAATTTTTGTCCTTGACACCTCTGTTCCAATTAATATATACCAGACTTGATAATAAGATTGAGTGGATACCGAAGGTTTAAATCGATGTTATTTGTTATTTTCCGTGGTGTTCGTCTTAGAGCTCCTTTAGGTATGGAGAAGGCTCTCACCGAACTCACTCTCGGCTTCTGAGTGATATCGAAATCAATGCCTTGCCATACTCCTTCAGAATTGCGATTTTCTCACCGAAAATTACTTACTTAAGGTGGCGGTACAGTCCGGGGTGGACCTGGGCCTCAGCCAACATGCTTCGCCAGTCAGCTCTGTCTCTATATAACTAGCCGGCTCCAGTTTCGCACGCGAAGTTGGCTGAGGTCCCCTTCCACTTGCGTGCGCCACCTGAGTCTCGGTGTTCCTCTACTGTGGTTTGGATTCGAAGATTTTCCGGGCCGGAGCGATGGTATCCATCCGCTCTAGATGTGGACAGATGAGGCAGTCCCAGTAGCCGTCATACTTTGACTCTTCTGACTTGGTCGGTGTCGCTGTACAGCACGTACATTTCGATGTTAAATCTCCTCCTCCACTCTCCGTCTATGCAAGCGGGATCATAAATTGCTCGAAGCATTTTCCTCTCGAAGCAGTCTAAAGTCTTTTCATCCGCCTTTGACAGGATCCATGCTTCTGCATCGTAAAGCAGGACTGGGATGATGAGGGTCTTATAATGGTCAATCGCCCTCTTAGCCCAAAGAAACAGCGACTGGAAAGAGGTCAATCAATCAACTATTCAAGAAAATTTCTGCTCAGGGGAGGAGAAATGCCTAGGCGGTTAGTTCACAAAAGTTCTTCAACAATGCTCAGCAAAATTCTTCACCGATGGCGGCAGTAATGTGAGGGACTTTTGAATGAACGGTTTCCCAGGCAACACTTTCCAGAAGAAACTACTCCTAACCGAGAAAAGGTACCAGACATCACATTCGACGAGGTTGGGAAGGCGGTTAAGTACTCCAAAAAGTGAAAAGCGGTTGCGTCAGATCAAATACCCTCCGAGTCCTGGAAAAAAATGAGAGACAGCGAGTCCAGATGGCTTACGACCTTTATCTCCTAACTCATAGGAGGGGAACCAATGCCTAATCAGTTAAGGGAAAGTTATCTTCTTTCTTTGTTTAAAGGAAAAAATAATATCCTTGAGTTGAGGTCCTTCGTTTGATTTCAGCGCCGGTGTCATTGTCTGAATTGATAGCCGAACCCAAGCGGACAAAGTCCCTGACGCCTAACTACCTCAAAGTTATAGCCGTCTATGGCGATGTTCTGCCCAAGACGCCGCCGGTGTGGGCTGGCTCTTCTTGGTGCCAACATATACTTTGGTTTTGCCAAAGTATACGTTGTACCAGCCCCTCTTTGACTGCTAAACCCATATTCGCCGCTTCCGAAGGCTTTAATGACATCACGCTTTGTTCTTCCAATTATGTCAATGTCGTCTGCGTATGCCAGAAGTTGAACGGACTTTTGAAAGATTGTGCCCCTGGCGGAAGTCCTGCACAATTCTCACAAGTATGATGTTAAAGAAGTCATATGGCAGCGCGTCGACTTGTCTAAATCCTTTTTTGACATTAAATGGGTCGGTGAGGTCTTTTCATCGTCATCCTACACAGATTGACGAGCTTGGCAGGGATGCTAAAACTAGACATTGCGCTCTATAGCTCGTCTCTATAGATCCTGCCATACGCGGCCTTGAAGTCGATGAAAAGTACCAGCGAATTTAGCCTTAATGCTAGTGGTTGTGAGGCTGTTGCTCACGTTCTTGAAGCCCAAAACTTTTTGCCTAAGGCTAGGGCACACGGAGACAGAAAAACGCGCGACAAAAAAAAAACAGTGCGATCTTCTGCAGCAAGCATACTCAACGCACGAGCGATAACTTTCCCTGTGAATCCTGTCAGTTTTGATGAAAAATTTAAATTTCGTAAGTTAAAAAAAGGAGTTTGCAAGCTTTTCGTAGTGACCTCAGTACACAAACACTTATTTTCGGGGAGATTCCGGTGAATCGTGGTGAAACCAGTCAGTTTTTGTCGTTAAATTAAATAAAATTGTATTTTTTGTCGTGAGGCTTGAAAGAGTCGCAATGCGGAAATTTGTCGCAAAACGAGTCTTGCCACTAATTGTCATAGCAGGCCCATCTTACCGCTTTTCTTGGTAGTTCAGAGCCTATGCATGTGGTCTGCTAAGGGACCTTTGGTTGAGCAGACCTGATGTTCGTTATGGCCTTGTTTCGTAGACCCTAGTTAATCCGGGGAGCATCATAGGACGAATTGCCGGTCGGCGTCCTAATGGAATTGCAGTTCCGCTTCTTGTATGCAATTCTAGAGAAGGCGTTGTGTCGCTGCCAGGCCACGGGCAAGGAAGGCTGCCCATCTGGTAGTGGCCTTCGTACAATGGGAGGCAGATTCTGGTACAATGGGATGCAGAGTGCCCATTAGCCAGGTCGGTTTTTGATTTTTCGGCGGCCTAATTCACTTATATGCCTTTAATAGGTACCTTACCTCTTTAAAAATCGTGTGAGCATTTGCTGGTCTAGTAGTCCTTACTTCGGATTCTTAGATTTCTGAAGCTGAAGTGGTGTTGGGTAGGCCTCGCTCTAGCAAGAAGGAAGATCACGCCTAAACGTGACTTCGTAATGCGCTGGGTGATTTCTTGTGCTGGATAGCACATAGATTTATCCTTGGGCGGGTAAACGATGATTTTTACCATCTACGTGGAATTTCCCACAGTGAGATTAAGCCAGCAAGACAGGTATTCACGTCAAGCATTTTCATTTCTTTCTGTCCTTGTTTCACGTGCATCGATGATTAGTAAATCAGTGGAGCTCCGAGGCTTCTTGTTTCTTCGCAGCAAGTTTTTTTCATGGCCATGAAGTTATCCTTGCAGCACGACCTTCAACATACAGGACCAGATCCTTCGGACGGAGAGCCAGAAAAACCAATTCTTTAAGGCCTAAGCTTCAAAAATTTTGCAATAGCTCAAGGTGCTCACTAAGTAGTTCTGGTACTGTGGCTGCGGATGCCTGTGGACCATTGCTAGTCCGATACAAGAGTGTCTTAGTGGTAAGGATAACCTAAACCTACCTTCTCCTTCTGCCTTCTCACGTCAGATGACCCCCTCAACCTTACAAAGGGTGCGTGAGGACCCAATATTCAGCTGACGTACAACGTACAAGGCACCGAGACTTCTTCACAGGGATGTGAAAGTAGGACTAGATGAGAGAGTTTTTTTTAGAAAACCTGTGCGTATAAAACGGCAAATAATCCAAACCACGTATCATTTGAGTGTTAAATTTTTGCATTTCATGGAGCAAACATGTGTTGGCTGAAAACATTTTCCGATCGTGTATGAAGCTTTATTTAGAGCTCTAACTCAGGAAACATCCCAGAATATAAATAAAAGGTTTGCTGCCTCACGCTCCTGATGAAGCAGAGGCCTTGGCTTAGCCAGAATGTCCGCTTTGCATGAAACGTCAAATATTTTTGACTAAAGTTTACCGAATAAAACTTTATTTCTCGAACAAAACTTATTTTAATTCAAAACGCAATTAATTCAACTTCGCTGTAATGAAAATTCAATAATTTAATTCAATTCAGTGACTTTTTACTTCATCGCTCTATGTTCACAATTCAACGCTTCAAAAAACAACCGTAACTGTCAAAGTCATTCATACAAAAAACCGAGTTCTCGATATTTCACTTTTGGTAATTTTCCACTGGTACTTTTCCAATAAAGACGAAATTCGATATCGAAATACGAATTGCGTATATAACTTCGTATATAGCCCAGTTCGCTAGCTGGGATGACATTTCAATATTTTCAATAATTTAATTCAATTCAGTGACTTTTTACTTGATCCCTCAATGTTCACGATTCAACGATTGAAAAAACAACCGTAATTGTCAAAGTCAGCTATGCAAAAAACCGAGTTCTCGATAATTCACGTTTGGTAATTTACCACTGGTACTTTTCTAATAGAGACGAAATTCGATATCGGAATTCGAAATTCGTATTTAAGTTTGACATGTTCGCTAACTGGATTGGCACTTCAGTGGGGGATGTGTCAGTGAGTGACTTGGTGGACGCTTTCAGTCCTTTCTCGGCTTAAGATGGAAACACAATGCATGTTCTTAAAATTGTCACATTTGCTCGACCCAACATTATTCTTAGGTATGAGGAGAAAGTTTAGTTGGTTGTCTGGAAATACTGAAGAAAATGCAGCTTATAAGCGATCTGATTTAATTAACCGGTAATCCGTAATACACTTCCCAACTATTTTCAAAATTAATTCGATTGATTCCGCACCGCTAAAATCAATTCTAGTCAATTGAATTCAATTTGAAGTCAGTTTCAAAATAATGCATGATTCAAAGAGACAGCAACAGGTGGTCCTCATTTGCTTCTGTCAAATCTTCTTTTCCAAGGTATACGATATACCTTACCGCTCATGGAGTCATCCTCTTGCTTTGGTATAACATTTCCATCATTACAACTCAATTAAGATGAGACCAGCCGTCCAAAAGACAATCGTGAGAGCCTCGAATTCAGATTGCCTCAATGTATGGTAACAATTTTGGTTGCCAGATGCTCTTTTGACCCGTTGGAAGATTTCTTATGGAATTGTAGGAGAAATGCGCTCTCTTTGAGGCCAGACTACCAAATACGTACATTTTCGTGATGTGATGCAAAAAGGTAGTTTGCTCCAGTTCCCATAAGCAGATGTAAAAGGCCAACTTATGCAACTCCTTACCAAAGGTTGACTGTACTACCGACAATAAATCGTTAGGAAAAGGTATTAATTTTTAGCACATTCTCTTATAAAGTTTGCAATAAAGTCAGAAACGCCCTGTTGACAAACATTAATTGAATCAGTGAGTTACCCACACAATCTCAACAGACGCAAAGGTTGCCATATCACTATTTTTTCAATTTGATCAAACTAATTAGTTGTCATGCTTAATGCTCACACCTAGGGATAAAGCAAGAGGTGTCATAATCGCATAACATAAAAACCAATTTCGAAATACGTTAAAATTAGTCTTTTAATTATTGTGAAGCGTAAGAGACAGACATACACTTACCTATCTACCTACAGCTTTTCATAAATTAGTTTCACTTTTTTTGTCTGTTACTGTAACAAGACTGTGAATACCTTTAATTAGCACTATGCGTGGATATGCAAATAAAATGCCAGACTTTTAAGACTAATAACTTTTTTTATGCTTATGTTAGCATTAAATTTTAAATTTACATTTATTTTACTTCGCTTTTATTTGTGTTAAGTAGTTATGCAAATTCGGGCGCTAATAAATTAAGGTTTGTTTTTGTATCCTCCGATTTGTGAGAGACTCCGTTATCAGATGGCAATGACTTTAAGGAGAATTTCTTTGAAGTTTGGGAGACCTTTGAATTCTGGATAACGGTTTATAGATTTATAATGGAATTTAGTTATGCATAAAGTTTTATAATAGCGAATCGTTTGTATTGCTGTGTGGAGATTGTCAACAGCAATAGAATAATTTCGTATGATATAAGATTTTGCACAAAGCTCCGACTCCGAGGAAGTCGAAAAAAGACTTGTATTTGGCTTTGTTAGTTTCATAACGTGTTCTACACACATGTAAGCGGACAAAATTTTAGCTTTATTTTCAATTATGACAGCTCTGTACAGTGTGACCATTAATCTTTCCGCAAAAATATCGGTTACTCAGCTGTTTTTTTTTTTATTTTTATTTTTTTAACCACAAGACAAGGTCGAATTTAAAGCCGATTGTATTTCATCCGTGTACTACAATCCATGCTTGAACATAAAGAAAACTATACTTTTGATGTCCATGTGTATTGAATAAACTACTTAAAGCGTAAGTAAGGCTATTAACTTTGTTGGGTTAAATAGCTGGGCAAAATGTGAATCGAATCGATTTTTTTTTTTCAAGTGTAAGACATCCGCTTGTTTTTCTGCTAACATGATGATTATTCCATTGTGAATTGGATCATTATAGATTGTTCGGCGAATTTATAAGCCATTTGCGTTTCGATCGAAATGTTTGTAGCGATAGTGGTGATGTGTGTGCTTAAAAATAGAGCCTTGTGAGATTTTTATTTATTTGTTGTGAAAAACAAAATCATGCCTCATAAATAGCGACCACTGGTTTACGATGGAGTACAAAAAACAGATAAGTACTGGGTTTTTCGGGACTCTTTTCTACACTTTGAGATCTTAACAAAAATCTTCCTAGACCAGATCTTTATCAGGATTTTTTTCTGCAACGAGATTCAAGCTCAAATTATCGAGCAATAAGGCGCGCTGCTTCTGCTTCTTTTAGAAATACGAAAAACAAGTTTTGATTATATAGACTCCCTCCCAAAGAGAGATAAATCCACATCTTATCACTATTTTTAAAGATCTTTATAAAAAAAGGCACCCGCATATACAAGCTTAACCCTGCACCAGTCCATGGTAGAAATTTACGTGGCCCGTCTTTGGGGTACAATTCTACCCCCGAACATTTATGTTGCAAAGGTTTGTATTCAAATACAATTATTTATAAAAATAAAAAAACTCAAAAAGTAGAAAAAGAAAGAAAATAAAGATAAACAAGTGAGAAAGTGCAGCAGTGCGTATGCAAAAGTTTCAGTCCATCTACGACGGATTGCAAAATACCCGACCATATCAAAAAAAACTGACACGCCCCCAAAAAGTGGGCGGGATACAAAAATATAACTGTTGAATGCTTTATACTAGTTGGTTGCATACATTTTGGTCTAAAACTCCCTCTTTCAACTTAAAAAAATCTTTTTTTAACGCCACGCCCACAAAAGTGGGCGGAGGCACATAGTACTTATACATGAAAGTTAGAAAATGCTAATATCTACAACTTTTGTCATACAATTTTAAGTCAAATTTGATGTATATTTATTGAAAAACAGCCATTTTAAACTTAAATCCCTTAAAAAAGTGGGCGTGGTCAAAGACAATTACAAGGCAATGTTACATACCAAAAATAAATACGCTAGCACTATTCTAACATAGCTAAAATTTAGAAAAAGTATTTTTTTAAATTAGAGATGGTCGCAGATACGGGCCTGTAGTGGGCGTGTCTGTGGGCGGATTCGGCTAATTTTCAAACTTGATCTGGTCCAATGGACTTCCAGCCAACCCACAAAATTTCAGCTCTGTACCTTAAAACTCAAGGCCTAAAAGTTGTTTACATACGGACGGACATGGCGAAGAATCGATTCTCCTGTCGGTCCCATTCATATCTCTAAAAGGTCTTAGGGGTCTACGGTGATTATTTCACTGCGTTACAAACTATACATCAAACTTAATATACCCTGGGCCGGGTGTTAAAAACTAAACTTCTCTCAGCGCCAATGGCGAAGGATTGTGCACTGTGGACGATGCGGGCGTGCTTGCGGATGTCGTACGGGGTAAAAATGTACCTCAAGGATGGATTTTGGGTTAAAGATGTTATATTTGCAAGCATGATCCTACACCATTGGAATTTTAACTTGATCGTTCGAGTAGTAGATATGGATGGAGCTTTTAAAACGGACGTTCCACTTTAGTCACGGCTGTCTTCTTTGACACACGATGATAGAAAATTGTGCGGCAAATAATCGCACGGTTGTAAGCCGCAAATATAATCCGCACACGACCATTGATTTGACGTTTAGTTTCTGCCAATTTTTATACCCCATCCCATAGGATAGGAGGTATATTAAGTTTGTGGTACATAGTTTGTAACACGGTGAAATAATAATCGTAGAACCTCAAGACCTTAAGGGCATATGATCGAGACCGAATTCTGAATCAAATGAGCCATGTCCGTCCGTCCACCCGTCCGTCTGTATGCCACATGGTTTAAGGCCTTAAATTTTGAGCTAGGGTGCGTAAACTTCGTACGTGAGGTCTACGTCATGTCAAAAGTCACAGTAAAAGTGTAAAAATTTTGGAAATCCACCCAAAGACACGCCCACATTCGGCCTAATGTGCAACTACCTCCAGAGTTTTCAAAACTGCAAGACGTTCTAAAAGGCTGAAATTTGACATTTAGCATCTCCTGATGAATGTAAGATACAAAAAAACAAATTTCATTGGTAAACCTCTTCTAGTGGGCGTGGCATCTATTTTTAAGGGTAAATTTTCAAATGCAGTTTACTCAATATTTTTGCTCCAAATTGAAAAAATTTCCCTTGATATTTGATATAGAAAACGTTAAGTTCCACATTTTGTCTATACAAGACTTTGGGCCACGCCCACATTTGGAGGCAGAATTGAAGAAAAACCTAAAATTTTCCAGAAAAACTTAAATTCAACTGGCCTTGAGCTTATTTAGGAAAGCATGAAGAAAAAAAGTAGCAGGTTAGGTAAACGAGACTTCGTTCCAGATCTCGTTTTTATAAAGTTTTTAGCCACGCCCCTTTTTAGGGGTCGATTTTTCAAAAATATTAAATTTGAACCGAAAAATTGCACTTTTACGTACGTTTAAGTGTAACTTAGAAATATCTGTGGAAATATCTTATAATTAATAGTTTGTAATTAGGTGCGGTTGGACCACGCCCCTTTTCGAAGTTTGCATTACTTATAAAATGTCAAAAAATAACAATGCCATCAGCATTTTACAATGTGGGATAGGATGGGGTATTCAATGGTGCGTTTTACGGACTGTAACTTCTGCGTACACACTGGAGCACTTACTCACTGGTAGTAAATTTAATTGTTATTATATAACAATTGTTGAAAAATAAAGTTTTTCTATGTATATTTCGAGTCACAGTTCGATTAGTTTTCGCAAATGTTATAGAAAAAATGTTGTAGACGCAATCATTTGTTGTCTACTCAATCATTTGTCTACGCAATCGTTTGTTGTCTTTAAGTCTTTTCAGATAAGTCCACCAAGAAATTCCGTCGTCGAGTGTTCCTGGCCGTATGAGCTCCTTAAGACATAAGCTCACATTCGTCTTCTTGGAAGTCAGCTCAGCTAACCAAGTCAAACAATTTTCAAAAATGTTACGAAAGATTCGTAATCCTAAGCCTAATCTAAGCAGGAATTCCCTTCCTAGATGTAGTTTCTAGCTCTCAACACTAATTAGGCTGGATTACTATATACGGCTATTGAAAGGAATCCCGCTTTGGAATTCTAATTGCATAAGTTCTGCCAGTTCAACGTTCAAATTTGTTACGCCGAGTGCTGAACGATAAGCCGAGAAGGAGATCCTATGCCTGTCTCTTTCAAGAGAAAAATTCTATGGCGAATTTTTTCCTCCCTTTCTTTTGCGAAGTCTCCGCTGGGTCACCATTGCATACTTTAAATGGTCCTACCATCGTTCTCGATCCTTCGCCTCCAACTTAAGAGACTCAGGCGCAAAACCCAGGTGGGACTCGGAGAGATTTTTTACCTGACTCAACCATCTGTTTCTTCGCATACTAAGGGAAAACGCGCTCGAAGTATCGAACCTATCGAAGTGCGTGTACCTAGGACCATTGAAATAATTTTTAGAATTTTTTCTTAAATTTTAAATTTTATCTGCTTATACCAGATCCATTATAAATTAATTTGAATGCATAGTTTGTAACACAGTTAAATAATCACCGTAGACAACTAAGATCTTTTAGAGCTATGATCGAGACCGACAGATGAATTGATCAAGCCATGTCCGTGCGTCAGTATGTGTAAAGTTTTTAGATCTTTAGAATTGAGCTGGAAAGCTGAAACATGGAGTGAATTTTGGTTCTCATTTTGTACAGACAATACGTAACGTATGAAAATTGATAAAATAGGCTTACAGCCTCGCCCACAATTGACTTCAAAGTGAGACAACCTTCATATCACACTTTATTTCCAAATGGGGTTTTGTCAAGTTAGACAAGGCGTAGGAATTCGATAATTTTGGTGCAGAGCAAGAGCGGCCAAAAGACTTCAATTAGGCGAAAAATTAACCACCAAAACCATCGACCATGCCCACTATTAATATGCGAGATCTCTAAAAATCAGATTTTTGAAAAGTGACTACAAAAATCTCAATTTTGAATTCAGTGTTCGTTTCAGTTTTAATAAAATTATTTTTATGACTTAAAATATTAGGTCGCAACTGCAATAAGTTTCCTGATGTGTTAGGACCCGCCCCGCTGTTAGGACCTGAATCAGGTGGGTGGACCCGCTCCTGGACCTGCTTCGGGATTGTATGTAGCTCTCGAGCTGATGGCAGAGAATCGAATCTGTTCAAAGACATAATGCACAAAGCCTTTAGTTCTGACAAGCTTCTGCGAAACAAAGCTTCAACTTAAGCTTAACAAACTTTTGCTTTACTAAGTCGCTGGGCTTAGTGAAGTATACATAGCTTGATAATCTTAGTCGTAAACATGATGTGTCTCATTAACTTGTAGTGCTCCAATAGTTCTATTTAACCTTGATCTTGAAAACATATTTTTTAATTATAAATAAAATAAATAAACAAAGCCAGTGAAGTGACCTCACAACGTATAGAGTGCGCGAAAAAAATAAAAACAAACGAAATATATACTCAAACAAAAACCATAATACAAAACCTTGTATTGATGCCAAGTCTACTTTGGGCCATATTACTTAAGTGGCCACTCATGGGAGTATCTCACTCACAGACAATGATGAACATTCACAGAGTTTTACTTTCATTTAGGCACCCATTAAAACTTATATGCCTTCGCACGTGCTGGTGAACGAGCATCTTACGCTGACCTTGTCCATCTTCATTTCGCATAAATTTTGACATATCGCATGGACTCAGGGCTCGAGGAGTGTCCATTAAAATTTCAACATTCACAAAAGTATCTACATGTGAATCGTCTGGGGACATTCTGGGCGCATTCAAAGCGGCTATGTAAAAAGCAAATTGAAACGAAAATGTATCGCTCGCGATAATACTTCTCGGATAAGACGTTAATGGCATTCGAGGACCTTTCCCTGTTCCTATACGTAAGCGTAATTTGTTTCTACTATTGCGGCTTCGCGGTAGGTACTTTATGCCATACTACCAGGTTCGGTGTAAACTGGGCTACGCCAAAAAATATAAGGCAATTGTTGGACATGCCCGCGGAGACCGCACTTGTGCTGGACTCGAGCCCAATCGGTGCAGATAATTTAGATTAAACAATTGCGATAATATTCAAAGGAGGATGCTCCGGGCAATCGCACACACAAGAAGGAAAGAAGGCTGTAACACGAGGCTGTTTTTTGGCATCGGTGGGATCTCGACCAATTCGACTGGAATACGCCTTTTTCTCGACTCATTTGGAGGCACATGCAGCCCCATGTACTATCCTTGTAGACACCACGTCCTCCTTTTGCCAATTGAGATCGAAATCAATGACTTGATTCGAACCGTGTTATTATAATGGCACCCATGTACCTATACGCGACTACACGCTCAGCATAGAGCCACAGGAACCTCGCTCACTTATAGGTTCGACGAGAACTGGCTGGAAGCCTGCATATCGGATCTCGTTCCGTTTGGTTGTTTAGTGTTTAGGCCATATTGTTGAACAAAAACACACAAAAACAATGCCCCTTATACGAGCGGCGTGTGTGCCAATTGTAAACACACATTAAGGCGTAATAACCATAAAATTTGTTTGCCTCATCTTGAGATTGCGACTGGGATTGTTAAACTAGGCTAGGTCGGTTGGCCGGTCAGTGGTGGTGGTTTGTGCTGTGGCGGGCTGGTGCTACGTGTGTGCACTGATTCTATTCTTGGCAACTTAACGACTTTTGGTTGCACAGGTTCATTCAAGGTATACTTCTCCTCTGCCATTTTAATATGGATTGGGCTGAGGTCTTACCTCATTGTGATTGGAATTAGTTTGGCACTGCAAGGATTGCCCAAGATTGCAGTGTTTATGGGTATGAAATGAAGGTTTATAGGTCGAATGCTAATTTGCTTTTGAAAGTGTACAAGTCGAGCACCTTGCAGAAAATGATCTGCTCTATGAGGCTTTGTTCATATCGAGCTCAATCTGAAAGCGAATGAAATCGCTGTCCGGATTCTGATCTTGCGGAGTGCCCAGAAATATGGTAGGTAACAATACGAAGGTCGTATATAAAAGATTCAGGTAACGTGACTTACTCGAATACGATTCATAAAATTTGTGATTTAATTTTGGACACACATGGTTCGAATGATTTAAGCTGATAAAAAAAATTTGATTAAAATTCGTTAGTGGCGCAGAGAGATCTTAGATTCTGAAAGATTTACTTTAATAACAGACTTTAACTAGGTATTCCTACCATACAAATTTATACCTTGGAGTTAAGTCAGTTGGGTACTGCTTTCTTTACTTCCTTAGAGTTTTCAATTCATAAACGTAGATGGACCTTTTGTGGCACATGCAGCACATCTAGCACATAGACTACCATGCCAAGCACGATATTTACCTGCTACCCATAGCTACTTGAGAAGATCGCATGTAGGGTGGAATGCTTATGCGCTTTCATACGAAACGTTTTTCAAAAACGGACAAAAAGATTTTTGGGCGTCTAGAAATCCCCTTTTTTGTTGGAAGATGCCGCTTTTTCGGTGAACTACATGCAATAATTTTTTAGATACATGCGATGCGAGCCACTGTCTCTATTTTGAGAGTGAGCGATGTAACCCAAGGTGCTGTGGATGTAAGGAAATGTAATAATTCTAGAATACATTCTCTTAAGTCATAGTAAGAACAAAACTCAATTTGTTTCAATTCAACGACTTCAATAATGTCTGACAAATCAGAATTCAGTTAAAGGCATAATTAAATCAATCGTTTTCAGCAATCAAAAAGTTGAAGTCAAACGAATCAAATCTTTTTGATTACATTTAGTGAAGTCACCTTGAAGTCATTTGAAGCCAATGAAAATGCATTCAATTCGTTAAACTCATTTAAACTTTGAAGTCATTGAAGTCGGTGAATGCATTCAATTCTTCAAATTTTATGAATTCAGTTGGCGTCTTTGAGGTCTTCAAAAGTATTATATTCAAAAATGAATGCACTCTTTTACAGATATGACACTGAGGTGGTAATTATTTTGATTTGATTGAAATATTGCTTCAGTTTCAAAAGTCCTGCAAGATAGCTAAGTATCACTTCTTGAATCTATTAAGATCTTTCCCACGAAAGATAAAGAGAGTAAAAATGAGTTTCAGTTTGGCCTAGGTCGAGCAATATTGAGAGGTACTAAAATTTTTCGTACAGATTTCCTGATAACCGGCCTGTAGGTCATCAGGTTATCTGAGTTTTTAATGAAACCAAGGACTCAGTGGGTAATTCAGTTTCTTTTCTAACCCTCATCCTATATGGTCATAAAATTTGGGCAAAGACGGCAGAAAGAACAAGATAGAGAGTAGCAGCTGCCGAGATGACATTTTTGAGGCAAATTTCTTCTGGTCTCACTTAGAGGGATGGAGTTAGAAATGTTAATATTGGTTGGAATCTTTCACAGCAAACATAGTTGAATCGGGCAATTGTTTTTCCGGGTAATTCGGGAAAACAAAACGAAGAGGGGGGCAATGTGATGTGGCGACTAGACGTGAATAGACATGCAGGAGTCACTGAATTTGCTCATCGATTCACTTCACGAATACATCCACTTGGTTCACTAAGCAAACACACCCAACTGTCATTGCTGTCAACCGAGAGTGAACTGACTTTCGAATATCGGAAATTTTCCCTCCATTATAGTCGGTAGCAGGGACAAGCTAAGGGCTTTGGTGGGAGTTCTGACGGGACATTGTCTCATGAGGAAACACGCAATGAGGCTCGGGCTTTCTGACACAGACATTTGTCGATTCTGCAGTGATCTGCAGGCGGTTGAGGACATAGCACACATACTGTGCGAAGCGAGGCAACTTCGCGAGTTCGCAGAAAATATTTAGGGGAATATTTCTTTGGAAGTTTGGAAGAGGTACACGGCACAAACTTCAAGGGCTTTCTTTTCTACAGGGAAATTGTCTGTTTCACGGTGAATGTTTAGGTTGTTTTTGCCTTTTGGATATTATTTTCAACTGGTTCCCCAGTGATCGCCATGGGCCCGCTTTGGTGCCTAGTGTCTGTGTGGTCCTTTTCACCACACCCCTGTTTAACCTAAAGTAACCTAGTCGGTAGCAGTTTAATCAATTTACGTCTCGGTCTTGATCGTATCTCAAAAAGATTATGGGGTTTAAATGCCTTTATGTCGATTTCTTTTCAAGGCAGGGGATGGTGTTATGCACTACGTAGGAGAGGGACTGGAGCTTTAACGGACGCACTGTTACACTTTCCCACTTATTAAAGCATATAAAGGTTCGTCCAATTGGGTTTTTCGAACTTTGACAGCAATAGTGTTGAAGTCGCAACTGTCAAACTGGCCGCAGTTCATATAGTCTGTTTGAGCAAGTCAACATGGACAGTATGTACAATTGTTTTTCACGGTGAGGTAAAAACTTTCATCAGCACCATGGGGATCGGCCGCGCGTACGGCCGAGGTACGTCTCTTGTAAAGGTAGAGTAAAAACAGTGTTGGACTGAGGACACTTCCTTGTGGTATACCAAGGTCCAGTTTTTCAATGAAGAGTCACTTATGTGGTTAAGCCAAAATTCCAAAACAGATCGGGTGAACACTATGTAAGTAAGGCTATCAATATTAGCCCTAGATCAGAATTGAATGAAAAGTTCTGCTCTGGGATATGTGCTCTGACACTTGGATTAATTTGCACTCAGAAACTGTCCCCAAATGCTATAAGGTTAAACATATAGCATTAAGAGAGAGTTTTTAATATCGATAACCTGACTGACACTATTACAGCCGCCCCGTTTTGGAATTTCTGTTTAACCCCAGGTCTAACTCTGCATTAAACCAGTGAGTAAGTGCAATAGTGCGTATGTAATAGCTTCGGTCCGTCTGCAACGGTCCGCGGTATACCTTATTCCTATTCTCCTTTCCATTCCTATTATCCTTTCCATTCCTTTTCTCCCTTCCATTCCTTTTTTCCTTTCCATTCCTATTCTCATTTCCATTCGTTTATTTTTTTGTTTAAAAAATTTACCGTTACCATTTGCATCAATTTAGATAGAAAAAAAATTATTCTTTATAAGTTTTTGTTTACTTTTTTTTTAAAAAGGGGCGTGGTATGTCCAACCCTTTTAACCGAAAATCAATATTGGCGTAGAAATATCCAAGTTTGCAGCCAAAATGTACGCAAAACTGTAATTTTTTGGTCCAAATTCAAGAATTTTGTGAAATCAAGGCCAAAAACTAACGAAATCTAGTATAGAACCCGGTGAACTAAATTCTAATTCTAATTCTTACCTAAGTTAGGCTAAAAAGTAGTCGAAATAAATGTTTTTCTGGAAAATTTGAGGTTTTTGTTAAATTCTGCCTCCAAATGTGGGCGTGGCCCAAAACTTTGTACAAAAGAAATTTAACAAATAGTCTTTTCTACATAATATATTAAGCAAAAATTTTTCGATTTGGAACAAAAATATTGAAAAAATTGCATTTAAATAATTGCTCTTTAATTCGATGCCACGCCCACTAGGGGTGGTCTGCCGACTTTATTTTCATGTATAATTTCAGCTTTTCACAACGCCTAACAGTTTTGAAAGCACAGGAGGTTGTTGCACACTTAGATCAATTGTGGGCGTGTCTGCGGTCGGATTTGAAAAATTTTAACACTTGTATTGCTTCGGATGACAGAAAGCGTACGTACAAAATTTCAGCTTCCTAGCTCAAAATTTAAGGCCTAAAAATTGGTGAAATACGGACGGACGGATGGACGGACGGACATGGCTCATTTGACAAAGAATTCGGTCTCGATCATATGCCCTTAAGGTCTTGGGGGTCTATCGTTATTATTTCTCTATGTTACATTTTCGCCTGTATCAAACTTAATTTACTCCATTCCTGTGGAATAGGGTATAAGAACAGATCTTTAGCGTCTGTTCTTTAGCGCAACACAACTCAAGCTTCAAAGACAACCCCGCAAGCGAGTTTTTCTGAAAATATCCAAAATAAGATAGTTTAAGGCAACACAAGGGTTAGCTCTGCACCGAAAAACTTAGCTTTGGAATGGGACTTTGTCACTGTTATGCCTTGATTCAAAATGTTTTTAGTTTTATTTCATTTTTGCTTAAATATTTAAAAATTTAGTTTTTTCATTAATTTTAACCACGTTTTATACTTTGTTTTTACAGAATGAATACCATATTTAGAATATTTCCACCAGGATTATAAACTCGGATATAGACTGTATAGTATTGACCTTTCCGCAGCTTTTAAAACTTTAGCGGACGTTGTCTTTTGTTGAATGATTTTCGATATTCGTTGCAAAAGTTAAACACAAAAGTTATAATCCAGCTTCAAATATTTATTCCAATAGAAGATCTTACAAACTAAATTAGAGAAACGTTTTTTTCTTTATGTACCTAATGGCAACGAGAAGCTTGTAAAATGAAGTTCACCCGATGGTAGCCAGAAATGAAAAGAGGAAGATCTATATTCTGCTCGCATGGTTATATCTCCTGTCGATAGATGAAAATGTTTAATCTGACAGTTGTCTACCTTGCCCGATAATAAATGTTGCCAATGTTTGATTCCTCTGAACGGGTGTTGCTGAGTTCGCCATAGTACTCCCCTTCCAGTGCTAGCGATGTTTTGAACTAGGACTCACGAAATCTGACGACGCCTCCATATCTTGTTGTATATTGCTTGGTTTCACTTTCTTCAACTGTAGTTTAATCAGCCTCCTCTTTCAGCACGTGCGCGGGCTTTAGCCGGTCTATAGAAACATTAGAACTCTTCACAAGGACCTCGATCTTGTAAAATTTATCCGTCCTGCTGATTACTTGAAATGGTCCATCGTAAGTTGGCGCTATCTTGACGCCATCAATTCGAACGAAAACGTATCTGCAATTTTTTAAATCATTCGGGATGAAAATTTGAGGTTAACAGTGATGGCTTGTTCCCTCTGGTTTAATACTGCGCATAGTAGTACGTAGCTGTTTCACAAATTCGGGTGCATTGATATCTTCTTTCGAGGTAACGAAAAACTCACCTGGTAACTTCAAAGTCGTTCCGTAAAATAACTCCGCCGTTGTTGACTTCAGGTCTTTTTTGCAGTTCGAATACCCAACAAAACTGATGGGAGGACGTCCGTCTAGTCATAGGTGTTATGGCATGTAAGAGCGGTCTTGAGAGAACGATGGTATCTCTCAATAATACCATTGGTCTGCGGATGATACGCCGTTGTCCTAAAGTACTTGACGCCAATTAGTTTTATGAGCCGATGAAACAGATCCCTCTCAAACTGGCACCCCTGATCAGTAGTTATTTTCTCCGAACCTGCTTAGCTTATCCATCCTTCGTAAATTGCTCTAGCTACGGTTTCGGCGGTCATATCTTGAATTGGTATCGCTTCTAGCCACCTCGTGAAACGATCCACGTATGTCAGAAGGTAGCGACACTCCCGCGACATTGGCAATGGCTCCACTATTTCGATGTTTAGGTGGTCGAATCAATTAGCCGTAGTTGGATAAGTTGCAATCGGCGAGCGGACGTGCTTCCACACCTTGTATCGTTGGCATGCTATGCAATGTTTCGCCCATGTTTGACAGTCCTAGCGTATGGATGGCCAAACGAAACATTCCGTAGCCGTTTTCACTGTTGCACGAATACCCGGGTGAGCCAAGTTATGCACACTGTCGAAGGCAGATCGCCGGAATTGTTTTGTGATGAAGGGTCTAATGTGTTGTGTGGATACGTCACATTGTAGCACAAGCTTGGGGTCTATGTAAAGACAGGGAATTCTTTAAAAACTTAACCACTGGAAATACCTTTTAAAAACTGTTGCAGCTCCTCATCATGCTCCTGGTCTTTCGCTAAATTCCAGCTGTGTACCTGGTGCCGGTTGTAAACTGTCCGATGAAATCCAACTGCCTCACCTGTCGTGGCGATGCTTTAGCCGGACTTTGGTTAAAAGCGTAGGAAAGGGGCTTGTGGTCTGTAAAAATGAAAAAAACGCGGCCTTCCAGCATGAATCGAAAATATTTTACAGACATATAAGCACTAAGTAGCTCTCGGTCGTACACGCTGAACTTCGCTTGGGACGGGGTAAGTTTTTTTGAGTAAAATCCAAGAGGTTCCCATTTGCCATTTGAAAGTTGTTGAAGTGCCCGTCCTATGGCCACGTCAGCGATGCGTCTACCATGAGTGCCAACGGTGCGCTCGTTTTTGGATGAGCAAGTAGGGCTGCTTCTGTCAGAGCGGCTTTCAAAGCTTTCTTCAGTCTCTGGTAACCACTCGATGAGCCTTTTGTCGTTCTTTTTGTTACCTTGAGCAACAGCTCTCTGAAGTACTACTCGATCGGTGACAGCATTTTTCAGGAAGCGCCTGTAAAAATTTATAGAATTACGAAAGCGTCTTAAGTCACATAGCTTTTCAGGCTTTGAGTAATCCAGAATGGCTTGAACTTTGTGCTTTGGTGGCTTAGTTCCAAAAGCGTTGACTGTATGACCTAAAAATATTACTTCCTCTTCTGCGAATTGGCTTTTGTCCACATTTAAGACTAAAACATAATCACGTAAGCGTTCAAAAACTAGACGAATATGCTTTCGATGCTCTTCGATGTTCGTAGAAGCGATAAGAATGTCGTCGATATATTACTTAAGGTGGCGCTACAGTCCGGGGTGGACCTGGGCCTCAGCCAACAAGCTTCACCAGCCAGCTCTGTCTCTAGCTAGCCGTCTCCAGTTTCGCACGCGAAGTTGGCTGAGGTCCCCTTCCACTTGCGTGCGCCACCTGAGTCTCGGTGCTCCTCTTCCGCGCCGTACCTGCAGTGTAGATTCGAAGATTTTCCGGGCCGGGGCGTTGGTGTCCATCCGCTCTAGATGACCCAGCCATCGTAGACGTTGTGTTTTGACTCTTTTGGCTAGGTCGGTATCGCTGTACAGCCCGTACAGTTCGATGTTATATCTCCTCCTCCACTCTCCGTCTATGCAGACGGGACCGTAAATCGTCCGAAGAATTTTCCTCTCGAAGCTGCCTACAGTGTTTTCATCCGCCTTTGACAGGGTCCATGCTTCTGCACCGTAAAGCAGGACTGGGATGATGGGGGTCTTATACATGGACACTTTAGTTGCTCGAGAGAGGGCTTTGCTACTCAATTGCCTTCTTAGCCCAAAGAAGCAGCGATTGGCAAGAGTTATCCTTCGTTTGATTTCAGCGCTGGTGTCATTGTCTGAATTGATAGCGGAACCCAGGTAGACAAAGTCCCTAACTACCTCAAAGTTATAGCTGTCGATGGTGATGTTTTGTCCAAGACGTCGGTGTTGGGTGTCTTTTTTTGATGACAGCATATACTTGGTTTTGCCCTCATTGACTGCTAAACCCATATTCGCCGCTTCCGTCCCAATACTCACGAAGGCTTCACTGACATCACGCTTTGTTCTACCGATTATGTCAATGTCGTCTGCGTATGCAAGCAAAGATTGTACCTCTGGTCGTCGATATATGGGAATGCAAATTCGAGACCTCTCAATACGTTGTCTATGAACCGCTGAAATGTCAGTGCGGCATTTCTTAATCCAGGTGGCATAAAGAGGAACTCCCACAGTCCAAATGTCGGAAAAACAGCTGTCTTGGGTATGTCGTCGGGTTCTACGGAAATCTGGTTATAAGCCTTCTGCAGATCAGCCAACTTCGAATATACAGTTTTACCCTCAAAAGAATTGTTGAAACCATGGAGATGACGGATGGGATACCGGTGAGGAAAAGAGTTTGCATTTAGTCGCCGATAGTCCCTGCAGGGTCTCCATTCCCCTTTCTCCTTGGGAACCATATGCAACGGGCTGGACCAGGCACTTTTCGACGGGCCTCATATACACTGCTCCATAAGGCTTTCGAAATCCCTCTTGGCTGTTTTCAATTTGTCTGGTGGAAGTCTTCTATATGTTGCGTGAACTGGTGATGACACCAACAGAGAGATGCTGCGTCTTTATCTTCAGAGAATTGTTTTTTGCTACTACTCCGGCCCCTTTTAAAAGATTTAGTACGAGATCGGCTGCGGGATTGGGGAGAAAAACATGACTTTAATTCGTTAACTGCGCGTGTAAGCTGTGATATCTGATGTTCGATGCAGGTTTCATTGCTTTCGGTTGACGATCGCTGTTGTTGCTGTGAGGCTGTCGTGTTGATTCCAATGACTTGTGGAGCATCACTGAGCTCTGAACTTTTATCGGCTAGTTCTGTTAGTTTGTTGAGGTCTTCTGTACTTACAGAAATTATTGAACGCATGTTTGGCAGTAGTCGTTGTAAACACAGGGATTTCAGGAGCTCGTCATCCATTTTGCTACCAGCCAGGTGACGCCTCTCCCGCCATAATTCGGAAGGCTTTCGATCTCCCAGCTCAATTTCTGCAAGAGTTTGCGCAGTGGATCGCAGTGGTCAGAGTCAGTGAATCGCATATTAGTTTTCGACTGGAGTGTTAAGCAATACGTCGATCACTTGACTCAGAACACTGCTTTCTATTGCAGCCACAACGGTATGATATTTTCGACTATCAGAACCAAAACGTACCATGAAGAACTGCAATTCCACTTGAATGAACCACAGCTCAGGTTTTTTCCTTCCAGAATGAGGGGATTTTGACTGTCACTCGGGATATTTCAGCTTCAGCTGGCGTTGCAGGTTGTGTATTTTGCAGACATTTTCATTGGTTTCGTACGACGGCATTGCAATATTATTCAGCTCTTTCTTCGTGCTCATAGGTATATGCAGAACTGTGGACTACGGGATCACGTCGGGGTCACCACTTTAGCGGACCTTGTCCTTTGTTGAAAGATTTGCAATATTCGTTGCAAAAGTTAAACACAAAAGTTATAATCCAGCTTCAAATATTTATTCCAATTTATGTACCTAACGGAAATGAGAAGCTTGTAGAACGAAGTTCAACCGATGGTAGCCAGAATTGAAAAGAGGAAGATCTCTATTATGCTCGCATGGTGATATCTCCTGCCCTTAGACGAAAATGTTTAATCTGATAGTTTAATCTGAATGTTGCCAATGTTGGATTTCTCTGATGCAAGTGTTGCTGAGTTCGCCACAAAACTAAAAACTATACGAAAGACTATTCAAAATTAAGACAAATATATTTTTATACATACCAGTTTAAATACCTGATTAAATACCAATTGTAAATATGGAAAAATCAATCAGAATTTCGCCTAGCTAGGAAACGCAATTTCATTGCTCACTATTAGTTTCTAAAGTCGCAACTGTCGTTGGAATTAAAAATTCTAATCAAATCAAAATTTTACTCACAAAACAAAAACCAATTAACTACTAATTAACTTTTATAACCAGTTATTATATTCGATTTCCGGCTTCTAACTTTTCTCCAACCGTTATACTACAAACTTAACAACTAAAACAAAAAAAAATAAACAAATTAATTTATTCAATTAGCATGAGTGCAGTCATAAAACTTATAAATAAAACCCAACTTCTTAATATTAAAAAAAAAATACTACTTATGCATCAGATGTGACTAAAACTGGATCTAAAATCTACAACACGCTCTCATCTACTAAAAAAAAAAACAAATTCAAGCTACACTCTAAATGTGCTCAGCATAACCGACCAACAAAATAGATAAATTCTAAAAACACGTTTTTGTATTTATTTATTTATTTTAAATTTTCAGAGTGCGCTGGCCAAAAATGAACTCAAAAATGATGCTCGAAGGCAAATAAAGTAGATAATACAAAATGTACCAAAAATTTGCACAATCTTGTCATTATGGAGGACCAAAATAAAAATGGACCAAAGAATAGCCACTCGACTTCAGCAATTGAGTAATTAATGTCAGATCCGCAAATAGTTTGTAGTTCATTTTCGTGTAGCTTAAAGAAACACTGCTGGAGTCCTCCAGTTCGGGCCGAAAGAGCTCGGGGACATTACGTATATTGGCCAATGTTATGGCAACAACAAATGCGCCTTAATCAGGAATGACTACCTAATTGGATTTGAAGCGGGCAAAAAAAAAACAAAAAAACAAACACAGCTCCGAGGAAACTCGTGTTCACAAATTGTTAATTGATCTCGATCTCGAATAAAATATAAGAAGAAGTGCTGCCATACCTGCCGGTCGACACGCGCAGCAGTTAAAAAACCGATCTTTTAAAAACCTGTGAAGAGTACATACAATGGAAGCTGCTGTTCAGCGAACTGATTCCCAAAGACTGCAAGCGAATGGCCCAAGGGTGTCATTTAATCGAGATGTACATGTTAAAAGAATCGGTTAGTTTATTTATTTATTTTGTTGTTGTTGTATATTAAGGCTCTTAATTGATATTATTTTTGGTCTGAATTTTATTCTGAAACTTTGTGCCAGTTAGCCTCGGGAGGTGATTAAGTATCTGTATGTTTGACCTCCTAGGATAGTTCGCTTAATAAATAGGTACTTGTAGGCACGTTTTACATTTTGAAGACTTTCTGGGGCAGCGACCGATAAAATACACATGTGCTGCGACCTAAAAAAAAAATCAAATGCTTTCCCTTCTTTGATCTAAGTTTTCCGAATAATCCTAATAATTCTGATCCCTAGAACTATGAAGATTGCTCTGTGCTCATGAACAGGGCTATCTATCTACAGGGCTATTTATATGGTTCTTCCCTCTGCAAAGAGCAGGTGCAATGCTTTCGCCTTTTCACAATGTCTGCCGTTTTCAACGCAACTATCGGCCTTGTTGTTTTAGTATCCGGATTGAGTCCAAATAAGCATAAGGTACCTACACAGTTTTCGATAACTAGAGTACTTAGGGTTTGATGACATTCCCAGAAAGCCGTGGGGCTATAGCTAAAGCTTCTGAAAGTCTTATAAAAGCTGATTTTCTTCTTAACTCATGATGAAGACCCAAGGCGTGGTCTGGTGATGAAGACTTATTCAGTCTTTTTCTTGTGACACAAAAAGTGATCTCTAAACTCTTTTAGTGCTCGTGGAGAGTCTTATAAGAGCAAAAATGGGTGTCCTTAATATTCTCTAACTAAATATTATCCAGCTTGAAACTCTACAAAAGGTTTCACTTCCTTTTCTTCCCGGGATAACATTCAAACTTCAAATACTGGCCTGTAACTAAATACTCTGCTGGTTAGAGCATTGCTTTTGAAACTAAAGGCATAACACTTGCGGGTGGAAGCTTTGGTGTTGTATGCGAGGCTTCTTTGTTTAGAAATTAAGGCTTTTATTCTTCACTTGAATGGTATTCAGAACTCTTTTCATTTCTAGTGCTTCAGACTTTGGAAAGTATCGCGACTAAGGCACAAACAGTGAAAAAGCATCTTCCCCATGGTTGGCCCTTAAATGTTAAATCTGATTCTTGCCGCGGCCTCAGCTATTGTTAATTTTTTTTTTTTTTCAAGCATGTCACTGTCGGCTCATTTTTATAGGTCAGCATCGGAACGCCTGCTTGAAAGGTTCATGTCCTAAAAATCGCGGGCGAACGTATAGATGATGGTCGACTTAGTTTTGTGAAAGTTTTGGGCCCAAATATATCCATGCTTTTCCCTGAGTCATCTCTATACTGTAGAAGGTCACAAGCATTTTCCTACTATCCCTAATTTTTCTTAGTAGCTTCGCAAAGTCTTTTCAGCAGACCTCGCTCCTTTTGTGCGATAAGCATATCCCACTTTTAAGGTTTGAAGGTTTTGAGCTTGAACTCCTAGCACATCTCGATTTTCATGAGATAAGATATTTTAATTGCCAATTTTATTTGCGATATCTTCGACCTTATATGGACTCTGAAACTTAAGCTACAGGCATTCAATTTTACTTCATTCTCGTGTGTTTTCAATCAAGGTCATAAATGGACAAGTCGGTGCTTTAAAAAAGCTGTGGAGTTGACGCAGTTGGTGAACCTCCATCAGAGGAGGATACAGAGAATCGGTATGACTATGGTTCCATGATAAAGAGTAACTGAGTGTTAACACAAGCAGAGGTAATTAAAGCCTCGTTTTATTTGTAGTATGACAGGTTAGGCTTTTATGTGAGAAGCTGTTAATAAGCAAGCAGCTAGTCTTTCCTTGGAAGTTCCGTATTAATTTTGCTGCATTCGTGAAAGTGTGTGTTTTTCCGAACTTCCACTTCTATTCGGCATTTTCAAGAAGAAGACGTGTTTTTTCCATGTGCCAATTTTAAGTTGGTGCCGTTGTCGATTTTTAGACTGACCACCTAAGCCCCCATTTTGGCTTAGCACTGCCCCTCTTCTAGGAAAGGCTAAAGGATGCTGAATCTGAATGCAGAGAGCGATTTGCACGACACGTTTCGGAAAAGTTTGAACAAATTCCACCTGACCTTTTAACTGCAGAGGAAGAATGGGAAGGTTAGGTTGGGTGGCTGTCCCCACTGGGCAGGGACACACTTGGACCAAAGGAGGTCCATTGTGATACCACTTGTAGGACCGGAGTTACCAGCCCGAGGACCCAAATGATGACTACCAGTTTGGGTGGGAGAGGTCTAGGCAACCAGTGAAGGTATAGACCTGTACCGAAGGTCACCGATCAAGGTTTGATTGGTTGAGACATACCCGAGGATAATGAAGGCTGGGGGGTAACCGTTTTGGTGTGAACCGCTGTCAGCAGAGTTAAGGGGGGCCAGTAAGAGACTTCCTGAAGGAAGGGTGGTCTCGTAACTGTTGGACTCCAGATGGGAATTTGCCTTGTTGATAAGGATTGGGGGAAGGGGAGGGGTGTTGCTGGAGGTCGAGGAGGAGGTGGGGGGTCACTGAGGGATAGTTCCTATATGAAAAAAAGCCCGACAGGGACAACCGATTTCGGTATAAGTCCGAAACTGTTGCTTCTCTGCTAAAGATTATTCTCGGGGATGGGAAGGTGCAGGGGTAACCGATTCGGTGTGAACCCCTACAGGGGGGAACTCTCACGCAAGAAGAGAGCCTATATTGCGTGGAATCAATGTACTCTATTTCTCGAGCCCGGTACACTGCGGCGCGAAGAACTTCCAATATGGCAGTGAGAACAGCCAAAGAACAGGCATCGAAAAAGTTCGGCTAGCGGTCAGAGCACCATTACATATCTGCAAACAAGACATTTTGGCATACTATTCGCCGACTCAGAGGGAGGAAGTTGAATATCGTTCAAGGGGTTAAGTCCAAAGACTGTACAATTCTTTCAAATGAGAACGGCGTCTTACGCAGATGGAATGTGCACTTTTCAGAGCTGCTCAATCCCCAAAAGGGCACAGAAGATGGCAATGCCATTGCTGACGAGATGAGGGCGGAGAATAGTCCTACAATAGATGAAGTCACTGCCGCGATTGAATCGCTTAAACTTGGTGAGTCTGCTGGAGTTGATGAAATCCGGCCAGAAATGCTCAAGGCAGTGGGTGAAGAAGGTGTTAAATGGCTAGCACGAATCATTACAGTGGCCTGGGAAAGCACCTAGCGATTGGCAAACAGGAGTTATAGTGCCCATTTTCAAAAAAGAGAACAATAGAAATTGCTCTTACTATAGGGGTATGTCTCTCTTAAGTCTTCCGGGAAAAGTATTCGCGAAGGTTCCAGAGCTGTTATCGAGCCTTTGTTGGGGGAAGAGCAATGTGGCTTTCGGCCTTGCAGAGACACAACCGAACAGCTTTTTACTCGGTTGTGTCTCTTATTATTCTTGAGAGCGCCTGGGAATATGCCAAACCGGTCTACGCGTGTTTTGTAGACTTGGAAAAGCCCCATGACCGGGTTCCTCGGGATAAACTCTGGACAGTTTTGCAGGACTATGCACTGAGTGGGCTTCTTCTGAGAGCCATTCAGTCTTTGTATGGGAACTGCATAAGCTCTGTTCGGATAAATGGCGTCAAATCCCAACCTTTTGATGTGTGCGTTGCATTTTGTCAGGGCTTTGTTTTATCGCCTCTCCGTGCAAGCTGCCGAAATTAGATTTCTGAGGTACGTTGCTGGTAACTCTTAGGGATAGAGTGAGAAACGTCAGTATTCGTTGGAATCTTGGTGTGCAGCTGTTTCTCCGAGTGGAACGATCAATTCTTCGATGGTTTGGACACGTAATTCGCATGCCCCCCGCCAGACTTCCTAAACAGGTTAAGTTAGCCGAGATGCAAGCGCTTCGCCCGCCTGGCAGGCCGAGAAACAGGTGGTGGGATCAGGTAAAGAACATTTCCGAGACCCGTCTGGGGATCCGCCTGTTTCTCTTAAGTTGGTGGCGGAGGATCAGGAAAGATGGAGGGACCATTTAGCCGCCCTCGCTCCACGACCTTTCTAAGGATAAGCGGTCACAGAAAATGATGATGATGATGAAACGTATTTTTTAACATAAAATTTTGCTTAGTCAGATAGATTTTTTGAGGGTTTCTATTGAATTGTAATAATTTTCCCTTCACCAATGCTTCTTCTTCTTCTTTTTGGCTTTCTTATTTTGGCTTTCTTACAGACTTAGGCTGTGCAACTCCGATCATCTGCCTATGGTTGGAAAGGTCATCATCTTTTTAGATGTGTTCTCTCTCAATTTGACAGGGCACAAGACTTTGAGTGCAACGACTATTTCCATTTTAAACCTCAATACCTTTGCCAGTTTGTAGATAGCCAAGAAGATTGTTTCGGGAATGTTTTTAAATGTATTTCTAATAGCCACTTGGCCAAACTTGATTCAATAAGTTTTTTCGAGGGCTTTTGAATGCTTAAGCTTGATCTCATTCATCCATGGCCTAAAGGCGCGTGTACACTTGAGAGTAAAACTACTGTGAGTAGTTCTCAGGCCACTATCGAGAGTCAAGGACGTAACTCGCAGAGAGAGACTATCAAGGAGTTGGGAAGTTGTTTTTCGAGTTGAACTCACTCATCAACTCTCAGTGAGTTCTCGCGGGCTTTTCGAGAGTGGCCTGAGAGCTACTCGGAGTAGCTTTACTCTCAAGTGGACACGCGACAAAAGTGAATCTAAGTGGAAAATTCTTCAATTCTCGGCCCTTGATTTCCCGTTGTTTGCTTTGATTGTGATATCTAGTCTGACTTATTTAAATGGGCTGAAAGACCAGTTTGAGCGGGACTCTACAGTCCAAAGTCGAGCTTCTTGCCATATAACCTAATGGCAAAAACCAAATGTGTTAGCACCATAAGCTGTTGAGTTACGTTGTTCGCAAACTCCGATTGAGAGCAACTTTACAAGAGGTGCAAAATGGTTGCACGACGACAAAACTATTTTGTCGCTCATGAAAAGCCAGCCTTGGCCATAACCACGCTCAAATCCGCTCAGCTAGGATCGAGACATAGAAAAGCTTTTATATGATTCTAACCAAAGTAACACAGAAGCTCTAGCTTTGGCCACCGTTACGTTGTCAGCACCATATCATAAAACCTTAGGTTCTTGAAGTTGGTTTTATACAAGTAACGGGGCCCCTTACAAAACCCCTATAAGGATGATTTGACACTTTATAGAACTTAATTTTGGGTGCAGAAAGGGCTCTAATTCGGGCTCTTATATAACTTTTTTGACAGTCAATACATTTTAGGCACACACACTTCGAGGTGTTTACCTTTTACTGTCATGGTGTTGTTTTTATTGTAGTTAGGTACACACACATTTCTATCTTTTTCTTTGAAAGTGTTGATGTTTTTGCACAAATAACTTCGTTCATATTAAATGGTGATGAAATTAATGAGCAAACTGAGTGCATTTAATTAGCAGAAGACAAGGTGCGCATCTCGTTTCTTCGAATGATTTATTAAAACAGGACGAAAAGAAACAATGCTCTTCTTGAAATATTAAATATAACATAAAATAGAGAGTGTAAGGTTTTATGTAGAGCCCACATAGCATCGTTGTAACACTTAAGGTGTTCTGCGATGCCTTTTAGAAACTTTGGGTTCTATGTAGCACTGTCTAGCTTCATGTAGAACTATTATAAGGTTTTTTTGTTTTCTGTCAAACATGGCGCTAATTTATTAAGGGTTGCCATCACTCTCTTTTCTTTTAGGATATACGTTGGTTTGACTACTTGAAATTATTAACATGGCAGGGCAGACGTTAATTGAAATATATATTTTACAGGCTGTTTTTATCTTATCCATGAATGAGTTTATACCTTAACAGTTTTAAACCCCAAGGAGGATACCTGTTAAACTTCTACATTAAAAGCTAGCGTGTCAGTGAAAATAAAATACTTGAAGTGCTGGATCAAGAATGCCTAAACCTTACTTTTTTGACCAGTGAGAAGATAGAAAAGTGAAAAATTTCAACAATCTACAATTCTTCAACCATTATAGTCATGACTGGCCCCAATATAAGCAACGATACGCTGTGTCAGCTTTTTGATAAATGTTCATAGAAAAACAGCATAAAAGCATGAATTATCTCTTGAAATCAAATTTTTGTGTATGATATACTTCTCCAGCCTAATATGTAATCTAGTTCAAATTTATATCATTCTATAAAAAATGTAAGTTTCTTATATTTAGATGTTTGCTTGAAATGTTCTCACAACAATTACTGTCAATTACATTGTTTTCTATTGTATGACTTATGGCAACACCCAAGTGCAAAGTAGTACTTCGGATGTGTCAAACCTATAGTGTTAGAAAACAGGTGCTAGAAAGGTCTACAGAACTTGCGCTATAGAACTTAACCCCCCAGCACTTATTTCCTTATAACTTGAGTGCAAGGAACGTTTATAGCACCACGTTTACGGAACCTTTGGTGCTAGCACTTTTAGTTTTATAATTTTGGTGCTGTATACGTTTCTATGACCAATTTTATAAGTAAATAAGCTGCGCACCAATGGTACGATAACGAAACCTTGCAAAACCATAAGTCTAATATTCAAAAACCAATGCTTATGGTTCCAGAGTGTGCTACTTGGGAAGACTAAGTATGATGTTGTTGACATATACCAAAACTGCTTAGTCTGACTATAGCCTAGCCAAAAGTTTCAAACCCACAAGTCTTTCTTTCTTTCAGCTAAAAAGCTTGAAAAGACTTTTTGAGGTGCGCATGCGCAAGGTTGCTCTTCGATCGCATTTGCTTTCTGAGACTTAACACGTTTATCAGTGTGAAAATCCTGCGAAACTGCTTTTCAAAACCGTGATTGAATATGCTCTTGGCTGAAAGGAGTACGTGCTGGAAATTTTCGTCGATCTTGGGGGCTTTTCTGATAATGCGACCATTGATAGTATATGCACCTTAGCGAGTCAACATGGTGTAACTAAAACATTAGGGTAGGTAATGCATTAAGAAGGCTTAAGCAATGCTAATGCACAGACGACTCCGATGCTGATAACCGAAGCATGGCAAGTACGTCATAACTGGGTAGAATAGGGCCATCCTTAAAGTGATATTATGTCTCCCCTTTTATGGTGCACGCTAGTAGACTCTCTGTTATCGGTTCTAAATTTTCTTGGAACCTATACACAAGCCTATTTGGATGATGTCTCCGTTTCCTTCGTCGGTTCAAGCTAAGGGACTGTGTGCTATCAGCAGATGTTCCGCAGAGTCCTAGACTTAATTGATGATTGGTGCACTAATAATGCGCTTTCAGTGAATCCTCTTTAAACTACAATTGCTCCCTTAACGACAAGAAGTAAGGTTACTGGTCTGACTCAACTCGGCTTTAAGATGTCACTATCCCGATTTCCGATTAAGTCAAAAATGGTGGCCTAATCCTTGATAGAAAACTTCTCTGGCGCCAGCATGTTGAATCTAAAACCGAAAAAGCAATGTCCACTTTCTGGCAGTGTAGAGCCGCTTTTGGCAAGACATTGGGCCTATCTACGAAAAGGATCATGTCTTTACGGTCATGGTAAAACCACTCCTCTTATAAACATCAGTTATTTGCCGGAACAAAAAGCTTTTACACAAACGTGTTACAGCCTCTTTTGCTAAATTCCAAAGAACGTCTTGTTTACACAGAGGGCTTTCCTAGCAAACCGAACTCTGTTCTAGGTGCTCTGATGAACCTCCCATCATTCATCATTGGGTCAGGGTATACACTTAATGACATATTTCACTTTAAAGATTGTTGGTATAACACGCGCATAAAAATTTTGAAGAACTTATTCCAGAATTGTCCTTTGAACCCTGGCTAATGGATATTCTCTACGCAATAAAACGAAAAAAAACTTTGCAACAAAACATGTCAATTTTCCTCAGGTAATAAAATGGCTTCGTCTAGACTCTCAGCCAGAGAAAAAGTGTCATGGTTCTTTGAAAATTGATGTCATCGTACTTGAAAACCAGTGAAAATCATCGTTTAAGGAATCGTTTTCATCAGATCGTTAGCTATTTACTAGCTCTTCAGCTCTTCTTAAAACTTCAAGTGAAAAAAAAATCCAAAACGTAAACTGGTTTTCCAAACGTCAAAAGGTGTTTGCTACCTTGAAGCGAACACAAAATAGCTATGCGCTATATTGTGTCTTACAGGTCGAGGACAAAAGCCATTTGCGTTTGCAGTGACAGTCAAGCCTCACCATAAGCGCGGCTAAGCCGTCTTACCTCGTCCATTGTGCTCGAACTTAAGCTTGCTTAAAGGCTAAATACAGCGAATCTTTTTCGACTCCCAGGTAACGCTAGCATCCAGGGAAATAAGATCTCTGACGAGCTTGCAAGACAACTTTCAGAAGAGGTTTTCTCACGAGCCGAACCTAGATCTGCCTGTATCTGTTGTCAAGGTTGCCATTGATGCTTGGATCTCTCGTGACCACACCCTCAAGGGGTAAGCGTCTATTCATTTATATCTCATAGACAACCGACCTCAGCAGACTTCTTGTTGGTGTCTTAAAAGGCCGCAAAACTTTTGCCAAATGCTTGGATCTGTTATAGGCTTCAGCGAAACCACCACCTGTCGTGTGGAAAGGATAACGATACAGCGGAGCACTTTCTTTGTAGTTGGTCTTGCCATGTCTTGGGCCTGACGTGGAGACTCACATAGCACTGAAGCTCTCATCACTAAAGTTCTTTCTTATCTTTCTTTCTAAAGTCGGGAAAACTCAATATTTAAGGTATCTGCATGGTAGTATTAATGGTCCAGTCATTGTATCTGAGTGCTCCATATCGGACAGTAGCAACCTCAAAAAAACTGACGTTTATGCTCATCTTCGAGTCTCTCTATGGTAAGTTCACGCTCTTAGTACTGTAAGATAATGCCGATGTCAATGCGTGTTCCTCTGTAGAACTAATGCAGTGTCTCAGATTAGACTGAATATCGCTCGGGATTTTTTTTGTTTCGGTGCCCAATGTGAGGAATATCTTAAGTTTCAAGGGCCCCAGATCTTAGTTTATGGTCTGCTGTCTCTGTGCCAGATGCTCTTGTTATTTATACGCCTCAATAAACCATAAGAATTGCTGGGCTGTGGAGTTTAAAACATTATAGGAACCTTTTTCACCTTTCCACACCTAACTTCATATTGCGTAACCAAATGCGAGCCTTTGGCCTTTTTAAATTGTCTAAGCTGGGATAAGCTAGAGTTTTCACCCCCTGGCAGGTGTCGCTGATCCTATCAACGCGTCCATTCAGGAATTCCTTAAAGAATTTGTCCTAGAATTTGATTAGATGCCCGATAGTGGCCTAAAGTTTCACCAGAATCAAGGCAAGGAGGCAAACTTCTTCCTTTGTATTTTTATACTGATAAGCCGATCCATCACCATGTCGCTGGGCTTGCCCTCAATGTTTCCGACTATGTTTTTTTCCGGGGTTGACTTTCAGCACATCTGCAAGGCATTTGCACAGCACTGTCAAAAGTTGATGGGTATCTTGGCAGTTCACAATTGTTGTGTCGGTTTGTGGTTGACGAAAGCCTTAGCGCATAACTCTATTTGTTTACGTAGCATCCTGTCCTGGCTGGAAGCTAAGAAATGTACCCTTTGCTGAAGTGGCAAGATTTGGTATTTTTTACATGTTGTTGATTTATGTGCATTATCCATGCAGAGAGATCATGTAGGCTATTTGGACACCCGAGATGGAAGTGGGCTGTGGTGCAGATGGTAGCACCTATGACCGACAATTGGGAGGTCCTGGGTTCGAATCCAGGTCTAACCAATCATCTTTTTATTTTTTATTTATTGCCAACATGTCTTGTTAAGTAAATTATGACAATTATGATGACAACTAAGCCGTACAGGCCCCTCTACTTTTACGTTTAGTCGTAGAGTGGAGTTGAAATGTTTGCGGACGGAAGTGTCGAAAGAAAAAAACGTGTGTGGCTCACCGGCAGGGTACGATCCTGCAACCCTTACTTGTCGCGAGTAATGCTCTACCATTTGAGCTGCAGAGAACACGTTTGATTCCTTGTCCAAATCCGACCACCTTACTAGCTTTTGCCTTTTCGTATGCTATATTCGTTGCTATTCTTTGTAGCTGATTAGGAATGACGCATTTTTACCTTTTTTTTTTTGATACCATAAGAAACCGAATTTTGGCAGAGGAGAAAGCACTCAAGCAATAAGTTTTGCTCAATCTACAGCGGGGTCCACTTGCGATCAGTTTAGTAAAGCCCACTTGGCCTTGCAGCATTAAGGCCTAAAAGTGAGATTTCTGAACTTTGGTTTAAAATTTTCCAAAATGGCGATGTAAAGCAATTTTTCGGGAACGTGTTTGCTTTGCAATATACCAACAGAAGGCTTTGTTGAAGATGCTTGGTGGTCTAGTTATGGGTTCAGTTAACAAAAGCAGACCAGCAAAAACTATGCCTAAAAACTTTTCCTACTAAAAGCCTGTTCCGAAAGCCTTATGCAAATAAAGCATCCTTTCACTGATCTGTGTTTTCGTAGAATTTCCTTTCAAACTTTCCCCGTTTTGCAAACAACCTGTTTGACTTCTGTACCCAAACTGGAGTTGTTAGCTCTACAAAACTGGACTTAACGCATCAAGATGGATAACATTCGCTAAGGCGACGACAACCCATACGATCTAAGTATATTTCATTGAAGCTGTTAATGGTTCTTAGAACTTTTTCTTAGCATGACCAACACACAGATAAAGTGTACTTGCGATACGCTTGTTAGATACTCTCCTTCGGAGTTTTGTTTGCCGCTGTGCGTCGTTCTCTACAATGACAAACGTGGATTGTCACACAAAAGTGGGCGAATGATTATAATATCTAACGTACAAAGTAGCGGATAGTGATTGACTCAGAGTGTATTTTTAACAGATTTTTATTGGAGCCTTGTAGAGTTTTGCGGATGATGTCAGGCGATGAGCTATCCATAGTTTAGATCTACAAACACGTTTGTGTATACGTGTGAACTAATTTAATGTTTGCCATCTACACATATTTGTCTTCAATTTGAGGTTTACTATTTGATGAATGACAAAGATACGTTTATAGAGCGGGGTATACCTATCATGGCAGTGTTTAACCTAAGACATTTTTAAGCTTTATGAGAACTCTAATTGATGGCCGACATACAGCACATCGTGTGTGCGCGAATTATTTTGTTTTTGCCACATTTGGTTGATGGTGATTGTAAAGTTTTGTCAGATACCAGTTGCCTTTTAACGACTCGACGAAAGACAGTTGACAGAAAAACGTGTCATCAATTCTAGCGGCTAGTCGGTAGCTACATTTATTACGGTGAATAATGACGAACGTGTGTTGGTTTCATAATGAAGTGTAGATGAAGCTTGGATCTGCATAAGCTTGGTTAGATGATCACACGTATTGCATAAATCGAAGGCAAGCCATGGGTCAATAGACACATTAGGGGGCTGACGCAAATGAAGGTTTACCTATTGACCATATATAAATGGCTTCGTTGGATGTCCTAGAAAGGAGCTTTGGCAAGTGACTCGGAAAGACACCTTGCTGTTATGATGAAGATTTTGTTTTATTTCATTTTTCATCATATTTTCCCGAAAAATAAATTATGTGTCACTTTACCCCCCTGTGTAGTGTAGTATGGGCTTAAGTATGACGTTTATCGAATACTTAATTGACAGATCCGGTTTAATTTAAAGTACAGCATTGACTCGTGTGATTAAGTACTCAGTCTCAATGCTAGCATCTGTCACCTACTTAAATTTCACCATTCCCACTCATATATTTAAAAGTTGTTCAGCAATGGAAAGAGCTAAATTTATGGTCATAACCACAAAGTCATTAAAAGATGCCCACGTTTAGGGAATAAATTATTATTTTATAGAACAAATCGTTAAAATTAAGAAAAAAGCCACTTTTTTAAGGAACTTAGATAACAACCTTGTTTGTTGTTAATTTTTCCATAACAAAAAAAAACTAGTTCAAGCTATTTTCAGGCGGTCTTTCCAAAAGAGAACACTATGCAATGAAATAGTGTAAAAGTACGCAAAATGCCTGCAACTAACGAACACAAACACAGTGTTTTTTGTAGAAAAAAGTAAAAGTTTTAGCGGATATAATCTACTGTTAACTTAATTACCCTCTTAACTGGGGTTGGAATTTTTTCAAACGCGTGAAAACTGTTTTTCAGACTACTAAAAATGCAAAAACAGACAAAAATGAAACAGTTTTGAGTGCAATTTTATGCAAGGGAGGTATAAAGAGCTCAGTAAAACCTCAAGGAAGGTAGAAGTACTTCCAGCCAGGCAGGAGGTTCGTTGCTGCCCCCCTGTTATATTTTTTTTACATCCAACCAAAAGTGAGCTGGGTTACCTACCCCAAAGGTGCAAGGCTGGGAGTACGTGAAGTTTTTTTTCCGATTATAAATTTCTATTTGATGAGATTTGGTCAAAATGCAAAAACAACAATTGGTAAAGAGCAACAGTGCCCCACAGAGCAACAGTACCCCACACTACCTTAAACAGAAACTGCAACGCCTCCAGAAAGTGGGCGGAAAGTAAAAATAAAACTTATGAATGCCTTATGCCAGGTGATTGCATACATTTTGGACTAAATCCCCACATTTTTAGCTAAAAAATAAAATTGTTTAAGCCATGCCCACAAAAGTGGGCGGTGACAGCACAAAAAAGTAAGCTCATATCTACAGCATTTTTAATATAAGTTTTCGGCATATTTCATATATATAATTTAATGACCGTTACCCAAACCTTTAATATTGCCACGAAAATAATTGCAAAGCAGTGTTACATACCAAAAAACATTATGCTGCATCATTGTAACATTAGAGGCATATACAGGTCTGCAGTGGGCGTGTCTGTGGGCGGGTTTCAATTATTTTCAAAATTGATCTGTAGAGAAGGTTTGCTGCTCAAGAGCATTCGTAGTGACCAAATGGTGGTTTGAAAGCAGTTTTTCCTCTGTCTTTTTGTGCTACTAGGACTTGGTGAAAAAGAACTACAAATCGTGGGTAATGGATGGACTATGAAAGGACCTAAGGAAGGAGGGCTTCATATACAGGCCACAACGCCTGCAATCCTTATCCTAGGCAAAATGCCATCAGCCTTCAGCAATTAACTCAGCTACGTATAAGGTATTGTCGGCAACTGGATCGAGGATCAATCGAAGAAGTCTTGTTTTGATTACCAAAGAAAAGTCTTGTTTTGCTTACCATAGGGAAATTCCAACTTTTAAGACACCAACAATTGGGGAAATGAGCTACCGATATCCAAATACTCTTTATATTCGGCACCAAACTCAAGTGGAGGCAAATATAATGCCAGGTGGAAATATGTGGCTCTACCTATGCATGGTATTACTGCAATCTTCCTTTTCTTACAACCAGTACCAACTTTTTATATCCCATCCCATAGGATAGGAGGTATATTAAGTTTGTCACATAGTATGTAACACGGTGAAATAATAATGGTAGACCCCCAAGACATTAAGGGCATATGATCGAGACCGAATTCCGGATCGAATAAGCCATGTCCGTCCGTCCGTCTGTATGTAAGATGTTTTTAGGCCTTAAATTTTCAGCTACGGTGCGGAAATTTCGTCCACGTCATGCGAAGCAGTACAAGTGTAAACATTTCTTAAATCCGTCCACAGACACGCCCATAATCGGTCTATATGTACAACTACCTCCGTAGATTTCAAATCTGTAAGACGCTCTTAAAGGCTGACATTTGACATTTAGCATCTCATAATGAATGGAAGACACAAAAAAGAAAAGTTTTATTGGTAAACCTCCTCCAGTGGGCGTGGCTTTTATTTTTAGAATAAATTTTTAAATGCAGTTTACTCAATATTTTTGCTCCAAATTAAAAAAATGTCGCTTCATATTTTCTGTAGAAAATGCTTAGTTTTACATTTTGTTTCTTACAAGACTTTGGGCAACGCCCACATTTGGAGGCAGAATTGAAGAAAAACCTAAATTTTTCCAGAAAAACGTAATTTCGACTGGCCTTGAGCCTAACTTAGGGAAGCATGAAACAACAAAGGTAGCAGGTTAGATAAACGAGACTTTAGTCCAGATTTTGCTCACATAAAGTTTTAAGTCAAGCCCCCTTTTAAAAGGTCGATTTTTCAAAAATATTGAATTTCATTTTTGCATGCATTAAGGCGTAACTTGGAAATATCTGTGTTATAACTGATAGTTTGTAATTAGGGGCCGTTGGACCACGCCTCTTTTCGAAGTTTGCACTATTAGCATTTTGGCATTAGCATTTTACAATGTGGGATAGGATGGGGTATTCAACGGACCGTTTTACGGACTGTAACTTCTGCGTACACACTGAATTTGAAGAATTTGTTGTCCATTCTATTTGCATATTGGAAGAGAAAGAAGTGTTTAATATTCGGCCGAACCTAACCTGGATAGCAAACGCCGACCAGGAAGCCGCTCATTTTGAGTCAGGTGCTTCTGAATTTTTGCTTGTTGCTGGTTTTGGTCCGCCCCGGATATTTTCCGTACTGGTGCCCACCATGTCTGGTGAGCATTCCGTTATCCTGGTGAGCATTCCACCACCTGCGGAGACACCCAATTGGGGACCAGCAACCGCAGAAGGGGTTCATAGCGGTCGTAAACCCAGCAAACCACGCGAATCGCCGTTTGTTCGCATTGGATTCCCCCGGCGAAGGTTTTCGTTCGCGACGAAGTCTTTTGCGAATCTCAGCCGATTCCTCCATCATGGAAAATGGTTGACGTCGCGGCGAACGTAAGAGGAAGACTCGCAAAAGTTTCGCTAAAGCACTAACAAGGAAACGAAATGCGAATTTGAGGATGAACCGTATTCGAACGCTAGAGGAAATGAAATGCGAATGTTTGGAAGAAGAAGATAAGAGTGCTGCGATGCGAAAGTTGCGAAAAATTCAAAACACATTTTTTGTTTACTTTTTTCTTTTAATTTATAGCAATTAATTTTTTTTTATTAAATAATGTAAAAACAAGAAAAATTTATCACTTCAGTGTACTTTGTCAACTTCACTTTGTTTATCATTTTCCGACACTTGGTTGCACAAATGATGCAATATTTCATTTGCTTGTTTTTTGCACTTTCGCTTAAATATTGCTGCTCATTATACTTAAATTTTTTAAAACCGAATATTTTTATTAAATTTTAATTTTTCGCCACTTAACTTTACTCGCACGCGCACTAGACTGTTTTCATTTTTAAAGTCTTCGCTCTCATACGTCATTCATATTGCTAGGAATGTTTGTTTTTTCTTTCTTTTCTACATCTTCTTCTTCGTCGTTAAACTGAAACTTCCCGTGTGGATCATTTGGTGCTAAAAAGAGCAACAATCATTTATGTTATTTGTCTTCTCTTTTTCACTTCAGAGAAGAGAAACCAAAACATTCGCGAAATGTTCTCCGGGAAGAACGCATTCTTCCAGTGGTTTGCTGGGAAGGTTAAGACCCATACTTACATACGTCGTGGTTGTATGGTAGAAGACTATAGAAAGAAAATACTATCTCTTTAACCTCACCAGAGTCCTAAGACTGACCTAGGGTCTCTAAGGCCACACTTGCTAGAACATTGAATGTATTACTCAAACTCTTACCTTTGGAAATACATATATTGCAGCAGAAGGGCAGCTTATCATCAGTTGCCCGTTTAAGAAAATCCTCTTGTCTAGAAGTTGAAGACTCACATGTGTGGAGTCGCGTGCGTTCGTAGATAATACGCATGGGCTATCTACCTTCGATAATCGCTTTCACTAGGAGATTCGATATCGAAATACCGAATAAGAGAAGTGGACGTAATAGGAAAACAGTCGTAGGAGTTTACGATACACCCTTCACTGACGAATCTAAGAAGAACGACGGAATAGGCGCAGGCATCATCTACGAAGCTAGGCACTTGCCCCCACTGGCTCTAAGGGATTCATCGTCAAACATCTAATATATTTTTCATAACTATATTATTTTCTGAGTCCATGATTTGTTTTTGGAACTGAGGACGCAATTGCTCGAGCGCAAGAACATCACCATCTACTCTTCACGCAAGTGACCATTAAGGCCATGAAGTTAGATGTGGTGAAGTTGAGAACAGTAAAACATTTATAAATAAATAAATAGAGTGGCGCAACAGCTCGAGGTGAACCAGGGCCAACTTCTCAACCATGTATGCTGGTGTGTTAATTTCTTTACATACAAGGGGACCTACAATTTTTTGCCGAATCCGAACGGCACTTTAAGAAGTTTTTCAAGACAAATGATACTCTCGAAGGGCTTGTTAGACCCTCGCGGAGGTGGGGACCGTGAAAAAGAACAAGTCCTTTTTTTCAGGTGACGATGGCAGGTTTCGAACCCAGACCTCCGGCGTAGTAAGCACACACACTAACCACTACGCCACGGCACCCGACCCCGCCACTGCACCCACCACCAAGAACGGTAAAACACTGCTGTAAAATTCTAGGCGAGATATTATACTTAGCAATAGGGTAACTCTGTGTTGGGTGCCTGTTAACACGGAATTCCCGGGAAACTAAGAAGCGTACAAGCTTGCAAGATCCAGGCCAAAGAGTAGAATTAACCTGTGTTAGGCAGAAAATGTGAAGAAACACAAGAGAGATAATGGTTGGAAGTAAGCAAAACGAGGCCACTATAGCATCCTGCAAAATGACTGCTGCAGAAACTGCAGGGACGTTAAAGAATTTTTATATTTTCGTCCCCTGCTATGCAAATGCCCAGCCTTAAACAGAATAAGGCGAAGTACCCTCAGCAATAACTTGTTGAATGGTCTCGAAAATCTTAACAATGTGGATATAAACGACCTATAATGATTTGTGTACAAATCCAAATGGGTCTTGTCAGAGAGCAGCACTTTTAGCTTCTAACGGCGCGCATGTGACATCATAAACCTGTCACATATTCAATGATCCGAACCAGGCATATATCCAGTGTTTGTATAGGTTCCTCGACAACCTCCCATGCATTTTTGGGCGCTCTCATTTTTCCTTCATACATTATGTCTAGTCTACACAAAATCAGAATGGTTTAATCAACCAGGGTTGACGTATATGTATACCACTGCCACATAACAACTTCCGCTGGAATTATTCCATTCAGAGTTGCGGATATTTTTTTAAATGCAGATCGAAGATTCGAATATTTGCCTACAACTCAAAGCTGCTCGAAGAACTGGCACGTTCTCCTTATTTCTGATCTTTTCCCTGAGGTTCAATTCAATTCAATTCAATAGATTGAAATTGACTGAAGTGACAGCACCCAACTGACGATCAAACTGTCACCTCTATTGTGGGGTGACGCCTGATGAAGTAGCTACTCTTTTCTTTTTAACTTTTTAAAGATCCCACAAATAATTTTTGCCATGATTTACTAACAAAAAGTCAGTTGACTGGTAATAATTGTAATTTCTTGGATAAAAATAATGCAAACAATTTTTTTTTTATTTTTTTTGTCGAAGGGTCAACCCCAGAAACTCGCTTCTTCTTGCGTGTTTGTTAAGCAGAAGAGGAGGCGGAGCCCAATGTAAGGGACTGGTGTTTTTCAGATGGTTAGACTTCCACTGACCAGGCCTATTTTATAGTAAAGGTTCCTTGCGCCGTCAATCCGTCAGCTGCTTTCTTTTCCCCTTCCGCTGTCCCTTTGTCAAGCGCAATGCAGAGCCTCTTTCGAACCCCGGTCAACCATAAAGGTATCCCGAGTACTACCGTCAGCCTCACTCGTGCTCAGTTTGCCGACAGAGTCGAGCAAAGATCCGCAAGAGCAGCTTGTTTCTTGTTTTTCATAAATGAACGTTAGGGCCTCTAGACGCCATACCCCGACCATAGTCATAGAAACTACGTGTGGATTTGGCAATTGCCAAATCCACCTGGAGAAGAAAAAATTTAGGTTCTCTATTAATTTATGATTTTGGTTTGTATGGGGAATGGTTGGAAGGGGGGTGATTGCGGGGCTTAGGGTCTAACCTTGAAAACAAACCGGGGTCCGTGGTGAAACAACCGTCACACCACCTTAGTGAATCACCCTTGCGGGAACGCAAACAAATATTTCGCTTTACATTATTTCATCAATTGGTTTTTCTTTCGGCTACAGAACAACAACTGTCATTGCTACGACATATTCGACTGCCATTGCTATAATATTTTCTTCACTAATCACTTCGTGCACACATCAATAAGCTCAAGTGCGCTCTGATCACCTTTTGAGCGAAAAAAAACACGAATCTTAAGCGGGATTCACAACGAAGACTTGGCTCTGCCTTAGCTTAGCCTGACGTTTCAAAGTTCAGGCATACGATTGGTTTGTTCCCCAAGCCTCGCTAGAAAATCGTAAGGAGGAAACATAATGTTACTTAATATGACTCCAAGCTAAGCTTGGGTTCAAATGTGCTGAACATTTTCTTTGTCTGAAAGCTCAACAGCTGAGAAAAAGAAATAAAAGTATAAATTTGTAATGTATGCGCTCTAAGGATAATTATTTTTAGCACGGGTACACATAAAGCTAACAAAAAATCGCAGAAGTGGAAGTAAAAGTATTTTTTTCCGAAAAAGATAATTTTTTCTGGCAGTTTCAAAGCATGATTACTGGACGACACGTTTTGAAATGGGACAAACTTGAAGCCAAAGCCTGTTTGTGAAGCTGCCTTTAAGCTCTGAAAACTCTAAGGAGAAAAGCAAACACATTTTTTTTTAATTTCGGAAAAACGAAAATATTCCATTGCCTGTGTTATCGCACCGTCAGCCGTAACGTATGCCGCTCTTTTCGAAAAATAGCAAAAATTGCTCACGTTGGTGATGCCACTCTAATAGGAGGCTGACGTTCTGATTGTAAAATGGGCATGGTAACGATTGTTAAGCAAGTAACGTTTTGTAGACAAGTTATGACTGCCGAATTACAAAATAAAGGAAATCGTATTAGGCCAATAATGCACATGTTTGGAAAGGGAAAGCGCAGGACCTTTTTCCTGGAACCACATTGATATCACTCCTGAAGTTATCAAGGTTCCAGCGGAAGATTCACGACTTTATTGGGAGACCGATTGTGAGTGTTCATAAAACGGCTTAGGCAGTTTTTTGTTCCTGTTGGGCGCCATTCGACCGAAGCGTAACTCAAAATCATTATCTTAACGAAATCTTAGGGTGAGGAATTTGGAAAGTGTGATTTCTTGTGTAAATATTCAGGCTTACTATTAGGAATAATTGGTGCGAATCTAAGTGTACAAATTGTTCATCATCTGATAAGAATTTGTTTTTATTTTCGAGAAAAAAGGAAAAACAATATTTTGATAATATAAAAATAGACAGAACTATTAAAAGTAAGTAGGTACATTTCGTGCCGCCAGCTACATGCTAAATTTAGTACTAAGAACTTTTCAAACTTCCAATCTAGTAGTTTAAAGAATAATTAAAACCTGTTATTTAACATAATTCTGAGACATTATGTCTTCGTTGGTTCTTATGTCGTTGGTTCTTCTTTAAGCAATTTTTGGGTTATTTGTGAAACATGTACCATCTCGTGCAAATTTTAATTTTGCTTACTCCACTGTCTTTTGTTATCAAATATCGCAGATGATGTAAGTGAAATCCTACCCAAACTTGGTGTTTGCCCACTTTTAGTGGAAACACTATCATTCATGATACCTTAAAGATCTGCATAAAAACCGCTCGTCTACTCACACTTAATCATACACCCAACTACGGTCATTATCCAAACACTGATGGTTGGGGTTGCATTACGTCTTGCTTTGCATATGTACGATCCGGACGATGCCAAATTTAACGACACCAACTATATTACGTTTTAGGCGACAAATTAAGATCAATCTTATGTCAGCGAAAAATAAAATCAAGGCAATTTTTCGTCGTCGTATGTATTCGTGTGATCACGCAATTTCGGGATGATTATTTCGAAATTACCAAAATTATGGCAGACGGCGCGGATGTTGAGCTACAATTATTTTTTTTTTTTTTTGCTCTATAATAATTGTACCACCTACAGACAGTGGGATGGCTAAAAAAGCGCTCGCGTCTTCTGATTTAAAAAAACAAAAGGTGAAGGTACCTACTGCGGTGTAAAAGTAATTTAAGGCCTTGAGCTCAAAATTGGAGTAACCCTAAATTAGTTTTTTTAATGTTCCCTTAATTTGCTGTTTCTGTAAAATAGTATGCCAAAATTGGTTTGAGGTTAATGTGACATAAGCAGTCGACGAATATATGAAAAACTTGTGGTTAATGTAGATATAAGGCTCACCTAACCTATACCTACCTATAATGTAATTATTATAAAATTTATGGCGGTAGTACTCCTCTCTGGTGAAAACCTATCCACTATTTTTTATTTTTTCCTAAATTTGGTTTAAGGCGAAATTTCCTAAATTTGGTTTTGTCGAAATGAGGTTTTTCTATGAAATTTTAAGTTTTTTCTTCAATCGTGCCTCCAACTGTGGGCGCGGCCCAAAGTCTTGTGTAAAACAAATGTAGAACTTTTTCGATTTGGAACAAAAATATTGAATAAAATCCATTTGAAAATTAACCCTTGCAATCGATGCCACGCCCATTAGAGGAGTTCAATTGATTGAATTTTTTTTATTCCTTACAACCATTAGGAGATGACAAGCGCCAAACTTAGCCTTTTCAACGTCTTAAAGTTTTGGGAGCATTGGAGGTAGTTACACATTAGAAAACTTGCAACACTTGTACTGCTTCGGATGACAAGGAGCCCATGTACATGTCTTGGGGGTCTTCCATTATTATTTCACCGTGTTACAAACCAACTATGTGACAACCTTAATATACCTCCTATTCTATGGGACGGGGTATAAAAAATGTCAATAAAATTGTCTTCGATTTTAACTAAGTAGAACCAGTGAAGAACCGTCTACGGAATTTCCTTTGAGAAATGCTGGAGGAGGAGGAGATGAAAATTAGACTCTGGACTCCTTTAAAAAGAAAAAAAAGGTTGATCGAGGGGAATTCTGAAAAGGCTATATGAAAAGCCTTACAGGCCTTCTGTATGAAGACTTTTTTGGCTTTACGAACCTCTCAAAGAACTCCTGGAATTTATATGGTAGGATCCAATCGAGATGTATGTAGGAGCAAGCTAGTGCATGGACATTTATTTGCTTTTTGAAGTGGCCATGTCCTTGGGCACAGTAAATTGACACTATTATGATTTTTTTTACAGAGTGTGTTAGTGCCTTAGTTTAACCACTAGAAAAATAAGTGTCCATTATTGGAACTATAAGCCCTTTTTGCTGAATATAGTCCAGTCTCCAGCTTTTGTGTGACCAAGAATGATTGAAGCTTTGAAGAAGAGTTTTATAGTCCGGGATGATTCACCTCCTTTTTTATATTTTTGCTTATTTTTGCTTTTTTAAAGTTACCCCTATAAGGTTTCCGACTGCAATTTTAACTTAAACTTGTAAGGCTTTATTCTTCACTAGACTTTACTGAAACTGTCACCTCCTGTTGCTAGCCTTATCAAAATTTAAGCTTGTATAAGCTCTGTTTTTCTTATCTTACCGCAGCTATTGCGTTTATACATTATTCTGTTGCAGATGCAGTCCTTAGCAAAGCTGTTGCGACGGAGAAATTGCCATTGGCGCAAGATTTGACCTATTGACCCTAGCGCAAGAAAAGTTTACGCAAAGTCAATCATTGGTCCGAAAAAATGTCACCATACTAGGAGGAAGTTTACCTCGGAAGCTATATGCTCGTTCAACCTATCCACTAAAGTATCTTTTAACTACAATGACCCAAAAGAGTAAAGGTGGCCCCAGTCTAATCGAAAATGTTGTCATCCGTCGATCTATCTAAAAAAAAAAACTTATACTCACTTTACTCACAGCTCAGAAGTGCCCAAGGCAACTCACAACCATTCCTGTTGTGTGCGTTTTAAGTGTTCTTTCACACATGGATTGGATCTACAATTTCCGTCGATTCTAAACATCGATCTGAGAGGTCTCCCATGACAAATGATAGTCGTGGAGGGTTTGTCAGAACATCATGGAGGTGAGACCGTGAAAAACTTTTATTGCCCCGATAGATGCCCCACAAAACGTCGGTTCTAATTGCACTCCTGTGTTGCCAACAAATTTTTTGCCAAGTGACCATGAAACGAACAGGCATTAACATCGAAAAAACTATTCCGAGCAACAAGTAGATTTCAAAAATTCCAGAAGCTTGAAGCAAACCAGCTTGGAGCAAATTTAATAGAAAACGGTATTGAAGAGAACCTGTGTCTTGTGCAAGCTTCAAAGATCTTTTAGCACCCTGTGCTACCATATAAAAAACAAGTCTTCTATGCAAGCTTCTATGGATAATCCCCTGCATAAAATAGGCAAATTTATGCGCGATGCTCAATGATTCAATGTCATTCTCAGTGATGATTACACTGGAACAAGAAGAAGGAAAACTTTCTATTCCAATAGTCTCCTCATGAGTCATTGTTCACCCCTACACTTTTCAAAGTGGATACGTGTGACCTCCATGCAACGTTCTATCGGAAATTTTACTACACCGACGACAGGTCCTTCGGATGGCAGGAACATTTAGCGATATCACCCCTTAATATCTGATCCTCCCTGGGGCACATATGGCTGTAGCGCCCGCAAATATAAGGGTATCACTTTGGCGTGAGATTCCGGGGTGGACATGGGCATCAGCCAACAAGCTTCACTTGTCACCTCTGGTCCCACGTAGCCATTCCCAGTTATGCCCGCGAAGTTGGCAGAGGTCCCCTTCGACCTAAGTTTCGGTGTTCCACTTCTGCGTCATCCCTGTGGGTGGATTCGGAGATTTTTTGGACCTGGCATAGGTGTGCATCCGCTCTAGATGACCCAGCCATCGCAGCCATCGTATTCTCTGGCGAGGTCGGTGTCGCTGATCAACCCGTATAGTTCGATATTGTATCTCCGCCTCTACTCTCCGTCTATGGAGACAGGAATATAAATCACCCGAAGGAGTTTTCCTTTCAAAGCAGTCTTAAGCGTATTCACCCGACTTGGAGCTTCATCGTCAAGAGTAAAACCACCCTAACCCGAGGCTTGTTGTTGGTTCATAATCATAACAAGTGTATTCTTTGCTTTTAACGACTCCAAAGACGGAGAGCCGAATATACTGCGCCTTTTTGACTTCAGTTCCGAATACGACCATTTAAGTGTTCACTAAGAAGTTCTAGACCTAACAGGAACTGTGGATGCCACCATCGAGTCGATTGCATATGGGCAATACCTGCGCTGGTAATCGGATGCAAGGAGAAGTGCCTTAGTGTAAACACTCCTCTATCCCTTAGTCCCTTTTGTACCTGTGGGCATTAAACAACCCTACAAAAGGAGTTGGACCTCAATGTCAAGTTGAGGTACAAGGCACCCGATATTCACCACGGAGAGGTGAAAGTTAGAGTTGATAGGCAGAAGTTTTTGTAGAAAACCTTAGGATGTGGATGCTTACCCTCCTCAGTGCACCTGCACATGTCTATCCCTTGACCACCACATAAGTTAAATCTAACCAAAATAAAGACACGGAATAGCGTGATTCAAAAAATAACATGCGACGCCTGTAGTGCCTCTGAAAACTGCCGACGCACCTCTGAACTCTCATTGGTATGATATATTCGACTGCATAATATGGAGTCTCCGTTTAGCCAATAGAGCTGTGAGCAAGGAATTCCACAAAATACAAAGAACTTTTAGAACTCCTGCCTCAAAGGGCAGATACTAGACACTCCACAGCCCTCAAACTTCCCTCAAGACACCCCCAAAAGAACTCGCAAAGAAGATAAGTATAGAATTTTTTCAAGAAAAGAATTCTGCTCATCTTGTTTGGCGAATTCAGGCAGGCAAAGCTCACTGTTCAAAAACAAAACTATGGTGCTTAGGCCCATTTTTTCAGTACTGAATTAAGCTCAGCTTACCCCAAGATGTATTAATCCCGTAACAAAGCCAACCTGGAGTTAATCCAGCGATCAGTTTTTCAGTGCAGAGTTAATTCCGTCAGCAAAGTTCTCAAAATCTTCGACTCTGGAAATGGTTGACTCTCCCAACTCTCAATTCACATAGAAATACACAGGAAAAGAAGTTCAAGTTGTTCTCAGATGTCATTTTTCATAAAAATACACAAATTGACTGTCATTCTACACAGAAAAAACACTCAAAGAAGTTCATACTGTTCACCAGAGTTTATCCGGGATTAACTCACCAAATTTGGCTATGTAAGCCGAGATTAACCCCGGATTTAGATTAATTGAAAAACCAATTTCTGGGGTTAATCTCAGTTTAACTCGGGAACTGGGATTATCTCGCATTGAGAAATTCGCCCTTAGTGTCCGATCACAAAAAAAATGCCCAAAATTGAAAAATTTCAAGTTACGATTTGACATTTAAGATTTCTTGGGGATTCGACATTCATTTGGGGAAACTTCGACAGGAAGCTAGTTCATTTCAAGAAAATACACTCACACTTTTCAGTGGGATCAGCTGATTGTTAAAAGCTGTCAAACTTAATTATTTAAAGAACGCAAAACGCGCACCGGGCTGTGAAACTGTCAATTTTCACTGCACTGTTGACAAAAAAAAACTGAAACATCAAATTTTATAGCACTAAGCTTTCTGCTCCGTCAAAATCCTCAGAGCACTTAAGTGTCGCTTAGGTCTCGCTTCATCAAATGTAGAACTGCGAAAAAGGTGAGCTCTGTGGTGCTATATGGCGTGCTAGGACCTTCATCGTATGAGCATGTTTCCACCGGGCACTGAACCGCGATTAATATAAATCTTCATAAAATCCTCTACAAATAACGCGATTAACCATACAAATATAAATTCTCAAGCAAGCGAGAAAAAATATATCCCCTAATAAATCTCATACACTTTTTTCACGAACCACTTTTGACCCATTTCAAACACCTTTTTTAGAGTTTAAGAATCGAAAAGACACATTAATGGCCTTTTCGGTTGGCGATCCCGGATCAGGGCGTTCTTCTCCCGGATTGGGGCTTCTCTCCGAACAGTCAAAAACGTTGTATTTGTGAAGCAAAAGCTATTCTACAGGGGATAAATGACATTTATCCAACTTGGCATTGACACATGTGTGATTATGTGCGTGCTTCTGGCTTTGATTCTGAATTCAAAACCAGAAGCAAATTTCTCTTCTATCCAGAAGAGGAACTGTCAAACGAGTTCAAGAAAACAGTTTCAGGAGAGTCCAGAAGTCTCCCAGACGCCCAGACGACCAACCGCAAAGGCCATAAAACTGTCTATGTATGACAGATCTGTTGAAATTACAATTTCTTTTGGGATGTTCAAAACGGTAATCTTTTTTCGCTCCTGGAAAATGATATATTTGTCTGGTGCAACCACTTTGGGATTTAATATTAATCGTTTGTAATATTGCCGGTGGAAACATAGTATATTGTGCTGATGACTTGACCAATTAATATTTATGATGTGAATTATTTGTGTTTAGGCTGGTATAAAAGTATAAAAGTATAATGCAACATCACCCAAAAACTTTGCTTTGCAGGTGTCAGGTGTCAAACAGAAAATCATTTATATGAGGGGTGATTTTTTATTTTCATACCGTTAAATTTCACTCAATTCTTAATCCACAAACTACGTGCATAGAAATGTTGATTATCAAAAGATTTTAAGATTCTATTTGAATAATGACACGATCTACTTTGGGTGGTTTGGCATTGTTGCTCTATGGGTGATGTATTCTGCCATGGTGTGAAATCGTCTTGAAGTAATGGGTCATTTTTGAGTTATGGACAATTTGACTTTAGGTAACTTGACACGGTTTAGGGACTAGAAATTGATGGTTGCTCAATTCTGATTCGTGTAAAACAAAGCAGTTTCGACTTCACAGGCGAAAGTGTTTAGCTCTCGTCTTTGCTTAACTCAATAAATTATTGGCATGTTGGCTTTCTTTTGCAGTTTAAACTGGCTTAGTAACTATTTATTTAACATTTTTCACTATCCCAACAGTGACATTTTCGTCACTCTAATCCTAAATACTGACACAATTGAGGCCTAGCCTTATTTAGACTTGATACCTTCTTTGACTTTCTTAGTTTAGAGAAATCAACTATATGCCAATATAATTCGTGTAAAGTTTTCGAACACAACTTTTTTGCTCCTTGTTAAATAAATAAAACTTTTTGCTCCTCCAAAATAGTTTTTCATACTTCTGACACCAATGCAACAGATTTACGTTACTACGACTACACCTATATACTCCGTATTCTGTATATTCTACATAAATGTTTTAGCTCCTTTTTGATATCCAAAGTTCAAAACAGAATCCGTTTCGAATCCTAAGCTTCAAAGCTCAATGAACTTCAAAAATGTCTGTAACGTCAGATTGTTGAACCAAGAATGTAATTTGAAGTATCAAACTCCCCGGTAAATTTATCATTAAACCTTAAATTTTATCCTTAAATGACAGGACTAAGGTTAAATGCCTCATAAGTATTTGCGTCTGCTCTCGTAAAACCACCTTGTTATCCGTCATATGAATCATTTTCATCACCTCTCCATGGTTTTGATCTCAACTATAATTGCGTGTCATACAGCTGACGGCATTCATCGATTTGTCTCCGCTCTGACCCCTTTTAGAGTTTTCTTAATTCAGGTGTTAGTCTGGTCGCTATAATATTTATATAAATGGGCATTTTTCATTTTTTTTATTTTCTTCAACCTTCTCATTCATACCGACATGCAAAGGCGGAGGTGTTTTTAAACGACTTTGCCTTAGTTTGCTTTATTGGCCTGAGCGTGAGTGTGTGCGTGTTTTACATTTGCATTATTCGTTCATAATTTTTATTTTAGTAGGTACACGGTACGCTTGTATTTGTATCTAATGTGATATTTTAGTTGTGGTTTTTTTCGCGGGAGGTTGCAAGAGGTGCTCACTTCACTAGAAGGTTCAATGCGGTTCCGACTTTGGAGCCGGAGCTTGTGTTTCTGTCCGTTTCGGAAGCAAGGCTCTGTCTTGGATTGAGTTTTGTTTTAGTTGTTTTTACTTCGTGTTCGGTTGTGTCTTAATGTGCATTTAAAATTCATTTTATTACATTCTTCTGGCGTTTATTGTTTTCATCCTCACGTGCGGTGTATGTAGTGTTTAAGAGACAAGAGTTTTATTGCCCTGTAGGGTTGCATTTGGGGTCGTAATTTATGGCAATTCCATTCGAGTGTTAAAGTTTTGTGCTGATGTTGTGACATTGAACTTGAAAAGGGGAACTTTCAGTGATGTAAAATCATAAACTATCCCATAATGTGCTCAACAGACATGAGATTTTATCAAAAATAAATCATTACTGTCAATCTTGGATACGCATAAATTTTTGTACCTATGAACTAGTTGAAAAGATACATACATTTAGATTAAGTCTTTAGCTGACCAAGATCAAAGACTTGATTGTGGACCAACAAATTGTGGCGTGTGGGTAAGTTTTATACATTCGCACATTCGACCTTGAATATTAAACAGTCTGCGTGTTGTATTAATGTTGGAAAGATACATTATGTGCATTTAAAGCAGGATATTGAGCTCATTTAGAGTAAGATTGTTAAGGTTGATAATATTTTTTTATCACACTTTAAGAAAAATTATTAGTTTTAGTAAAAAAAATCATTTTTTTTTATTTTCATTAGTCATGAACAAATGAAAAATCCCAAGGTCACTTAAGCTATGTTTTTCGTCTAGGATTGACATAAAAAATCTGCGACGCACAACTGTCATTAACGTCTTTCTAAAAAATTTTAGATTGTCTTGAAGAAAAGTGATATGTACAACGACTATATATGTTTATGTACTCACCTGGACTCTTTTTTATTTGGGCTTTCCAGGTTGAGAGAGCAAATCAGAGCATAACATATTATTCCTAGAGCAGTTTTAGAACAGTTCAAAACTTTCAACAAGCCCTTTTATAACGTCAATCTGCTTGCAGCTTACTTTACTCCCAACTTCTCTCTCTCAGATTGTACCACGCCTCCCTCTGTACTTGAAAGCGTTACACCTCGAATAATTGGAGTCCTTAAAAATTTGAACATACTCAATTATTCTGATCCATATGCCATCCCCCGTGGGGTGCCGTGGCGTAGTGGTTAGTGTGTGTGGTTACTACGCCGCCGGAGGTCTGGGTTCGAATCCTGCCATCGTCACCTAAAAAAAAAGACTTCCCCACCTCCGCGAGGGTCTGACAAGTCCGCCGAGACTACCATTTGTCCTGAAAAACTTCTCAAAGAGCCGTTTGGATTCGGCAAAAAATTGTAGGTCCCCTTGTATGTAAAGAAATTAACACACCAGCATACATTGTTGAGAAGTTGGCCCTGGTTCACCTCGAGCTGTTGCGCCACTCTATTTATTTATTTATTTTATATGCCATCCCCCACACTCTGTCGTTCTCCTTCCGAGTAGATGGAAAACTGCTTTTGTTCAGCTCACCCCTAAAAAGGCGATACAACCTCTCTGACGAATTTCGAACCCACTTCAATAGCACCCATTCATCAACAGAGTGAAAGTGTAAGCACTGATGAATATTGTGAGCGAATAAACTATCAAGGAAGTTTGAAAGATTCTTAACGATCTAAAGACTCAGTAGTGTTTCTGTGACAAAAGGAAAACTATATTGCACCCTCGATAAATTTAAAGCATTTGACAGATTTTGGTCGGTATATAAAATAGAACCGATAAGCCTAAATATGGAATACGGTCCAAGTTGGCAAAATAATATCGCTGTCAGGCGCAACAAATTCCTGTGCTGGGTTGCAACACTAGGGCCACAGGGTTATTCCAGGCAACTGCAGAACTGACGAACTACCTAGAAAAGGTGCTTATTCTAATACGACTAATGTAACGGAACCGACAGCCCCATAATTTTTTTTTAATTTCACCTGGGAATCGAAGCAATCACGATGGCCAACAAAAAGGGGAACAACATCAACATAAGTCTTGACTCCAAAACTGGCTAGTTCTCGTTCTAAGGAAAACAAAATTTCTAAGAGACTGATATCCTTTAAAAACAGTTCAGCAGCAATTAAAAGCCCTGAACTCCAACCTTGTGCACTAGAAGAAATAAACCTTCAGACAGTTCCACTCGGCTGGGTTCATTAGCACGTTGGCGTGGCTGGAAATGAAATGGCCGAAGAACTGGCAACGAAAGGTGCTATTATGGACAAAACGTTAGCGACAAGTATATCTTCCTTTCAACATAGCCAAAAGTTTCATAGATCAACCACGGCCAATCTAGCCAGTGATCGATGGTAGCAGTCTAAGGATTGTGTCATATCTTACTGCTTATGGCCAGTGCTCGACGTAAAAGGAACAACGACCCTTCTATCTCTCAGTAAAAACTTCATAAGAACACTCGTTGGCGTAGTCACAGGACACTGTGCGATTGGTGTCATGGATACACGAATCGGAATCTTTGCGAAAGCCTCCTGTAGAAATTGTAGACATGAAGAAGAAAAAGAGTCGAACACTTTCTCTGCCACTGTCCAGCTGTCAAAGAACGACGACTAATCTTTTTAGGAGGAAGGTTATTTGATAGCCTGGCCAACCTGGCAGGAATATCACTACTAGACCTAAAAAAGATTTATTAGAAGAGCCGCCTGGTTCAGTTAGTCAGTCATAATGCCCAGCCATGTTTGTCTATCATACAAGGGTAATCACAATGGGTCAATCTGACCACCGAGTGAACTTGCACCAAACGCAAACAACCCTTCCAACCTAACCTATATTATTTTATAGGCTGAATCTTTAAAAGACAGTTCAGGGGTCCTTGCAGACCATTATCTGGTAAGGAGAAATGTTAGTATACTTGGTGCTCCCTTCAATGAATTTTGTAGAAGTTGTACATATGAAGAGGAGGCAAAAATCATGCTTCATCGTCTTGATTTATCTCCGCGTCAAATTGGTTAAACGTAAAAATGATTAACCACACAATCCGTGCCTTAATGCCATCCGGGAACTCAATAGTAGATCATCTAAAACAAATGTCGAATGTCCAATCATTCTACCCCACCATACCCCTAGGTCTTCCCTTATAAGACTGGTCTGGTCTATACGCTCATACCGTTTCCGTTGACCTCATCTCCACCCATGGGGGGTGGATATATTTCCCTTGGTACGTATTCATACCACTTCTATTACCCCTATCTCTCTCATTTCGCCGAGCTTAAACGGGCTTAAACGGAAAACGGTTACCTTACATCAGGGTCTCACCTAAGAATTTTCCTCAGGCAAGGATTCACACCGAAGCGGTTACATCCAGCCCTCATTACCTTTTTCCGGTGAGTCCCCGTCCTTCAGAATGGGCTTATACCTATACTGGCTGACTCGATATTTTCACCCAAAGCGGGTACTCATCATTAAGGTTTTTTAGGCTGGGAAATCCGGCCTTACCAAAAGTGTTATCACATGGAAATGCTTTGGGCTAAGTGTATCTCTAGTGAGTGCAGACAGTATCCTATCTTAACCTATCATTCGCTGCCAGGAAAAAGTCCTACATATCATTCAATACTTAAAGTCCAAGAACACTAGCACATTCTATCTCTCCCCTGATTCTTTCCACCCATTTTGTGTTAACTGATCATTATAAGAATAGTCATAAACCCTTGGATGCCTGCACATTATAAAAAAAAACGAGTGGGCAGGATACAATCCGCTTAGGCGAATCGTTTGCTCGTCACCATCAGCTCAAAACCAAAGTGCACAAGTTCCACTCCTTTTTCCTTTAATCATTTGCAAATGATAAAACTAACTCCTCTTAAAAGCGTGTGACAGCGCACACTCCTAGCGAAAACACAGCGATTCACCACCTGCAGCTCCTGCGTAATAAGTGAACGACTCTGACAAAAATATCTGGTGCAATGAATCCATTGTAACCTGTGCAACAAAACTCCAAGAAAGTTATCCACAGATGGGCCAAAAACTGAAGAAGAAACAGAAGCAGAACTGTTCGGGGCTAGAATCAAAAAGGCTGAACCCATGGGTAAAATTACCAGCAATTTTCAGGCTGAAATCTACGCACATACAGATGTGCCCAAATCAATCTTAACAATTTCCACACTAACTGTAATATAGCAAAAATGTCAGATAGCCAGTATGCCATTATGACACTTATGACACATGTTATGTGAAATAACGCCGAGCGAAATAAGACGCAATTCCTGAATTCGGCCTTATTTCATTTTTGAAAACGAAATACGATAAATATTTTAAATTTTGGCTTTATTAAAATGCGTGCGAATAAAGCAAAACGAATAAACATATGAATAATTTGTAAACTTTTACTCAAAAGAAAAGGACAAATAATATAGCTCTCTATAAAACTTTTGCTACATTGAATTCTTCTGTACTTTTGAGTAATAGGAAAGAAAGGAGAAAATAATAGTTCCAAAATTCGCGCGAATTTCGTTCGCATATCCAAGCAATTTCGGAAATATTATTTTCTCATTTCCTTTCCATTTGAAGGAACTTTGGAACTTATTTATTCTTCTTTCCTTAAGAGTATTAGCAAACGAAAAAGGGAAAAATATAAGTTCAGAAATTCACGCGAATTAGTAAGTAGGTAAAGAAAAAAATAAAAGACAAAAAAATTCGAGTTATTACTTAAAAGGTGGTAAGAAAAAATAATAGTTCGAAAATTCGTGCGAATGGAAAAGAAATGAGAAAATAACACTTTCGCATTTCGCGCGAATTGTGGAACTTATATTTTCTCCTTTCCTTTCCTATAACTCAAAAGCATTCTCCTTTCCTTTCCATTTAAACGAACCTTGGAACTTTTATATTCTTTTTTACTTTTGAGTATTAGCAAACGAAAAGGGGAAAATGTAAGTTTGGAAATTCGCGCGAATTAGTTAGTTAAGGAAAAAATAAAAGATTAAAAATTCGTGTTATCACTCAAAAGGAGGTAAAGAAAAAAATATAAGTTCAAAAATGGAAAAGAAATGAGAAAATAACACTTTCAAAATTCGCGCGAACTGTGGAATTAGTATTTTCTCCTTTCCTTTCCTATAACTCAAAAGTATTCTCCTTTCCTTTCCATTCGAACGAACTTTGGAACTTATATATTCTACTTTACTTTTGAGTATTAGCAAACGAAAATATATGCTCAGAAATTCGCGCGAATAAGTAAGTAGGTAAAGGAAAAAATAAAAGATAAAAAAATTCGTGTTATTACTCAGAAGGAAATGAAGAAAAAAATATAAGTTTGAAAATTCTTGCGAATGAAAAATAAAGGAGAAAACTATTATTTTCTCCCCTCCTTTCCTTTCCTTTCCTTTCCTTTCTTAAAAGTAACTTTAAAATAATAATAGTTTTACAAACTCGCTCAAATTTAAAGGAAAGGGGAAAAAAATAAAAGTTCCAAAACTCGAACAATTTCAAAATTATTATTTTCTCCTTTGTCTTCCATTCGCACGAATTTCGGAACAAATATTTTTTTGTTCAACTCCTTTTGAGTAACAACACGAATTTTTGATCTTTTGCATAGTTAAAAATTAGCTTTTACCAACAAATTATTGTTAAACTCTGTATTACTTAAAAATAAAGGAAAAAGGAAATTTATTAATTATTTCTAAGAAAAACTTTTTTTCAATTATTTTTCTTTTTTTACTTTTGAGGATTGGTTCATTAGTTTGAGCATTGAAATTATAAGAATATGAGAAAATTTCAATTTTCTGTTCTGTTCTTTCAATTTTTGTTTGAAGAAGGTGTAAATACATTTTTTCATAAGGTAAAATTTTCTTAGGTGCAAATCTGAAAACAAGTCCGAGATGTTGTCTAAAAAAGTTTGTTAATTCAAAGCGAAATAACGAATTGACTTTATTTCTTAGGAAGACACAACCTTATACGTCTTGAGTTTAGGAATATACAAAGTGAAAACAGGGCAAGGTATGAGACAAGCAAAGAAACTTCTTGTACAACATAAGCATAAAATGTTCAAAGAATGCATCAGCAAGAAATGCAACAGGCTCGCTATCTCAACGGGCTGTCCAAAGGGGCACTCAAAACTCAAGGAGAATTTAAGAAAAACGGATATAGCTGAGTTATAATAATCCAGCGTACCCCCCAAAGCGGATCATTAGGAAAACAGTGGAGTGGGAGGGTTATGATTAATCACTTCAGATCATAGCGTTGCGCCTAAAAAATAAAAAAAAAGAAGAAGGATATAACTGATGAGTAAGGTCTCTGCAGGTTCCGCGAACGGGACCGGTTAAATTCGGAACGGCTGCTGGGTACCTGAGGGGTACTAAATAAAATACTTGAGCCAGGATCAATTATCAGATGAGGAAATATCGTCACTAGAACTATATTTCGCCCTTGAATCTTAAGAAACAGGCTGATTTTTTTGGCCAAGGCAAAGCAAGAGTTACATTACCCTCAAATAATTCTGAAAGGAACGTCAATGCGTGGGGAACTCTTATGAAGGCACGGAAGCCTCCAAGGGCCTGCAAAAGTTCACAGTGCAGCATACTCATTTCCCGAATTAAAAGCTTCTTTAGATTACTCCACCTTTGTAAAGAGCTGCTACTGGTACAGATTTTTATTTGATGGTAAAAATCTGACACAGTGAAACCAAAGAGGGGGAGGACAAAAGCCTATATAAAGCGAATCCCTGCTCCCCATGTGGCTTTCATAAATACGTATATGAAAGGGTGACGAAAAGGGCACCAAAAAAGAAATTTTTACACTGTTTAGAGTATTAAGATTTTTGTGAGATATACTCTCCACCGGCAATTAAAACAGGATTAGAGGGAGACGATTAAGAAAAAATCCCAAAGTGGCTCCACTGGCCAAATATAGGATTAATTTGGCACGAACACTATGTTTCCGTCATTTTGGCTCTCAAAAGAGAGTGGCAATATCATTTCCCAGAAGACAAAACCAATTTCCGCTATAAAAATCACAATAGAAAACGTACTTGTGACAGATCCGTCATACAGGGACAGTTTCAGTTTCTTTTTTTTTTTTTTTTTTTTTTCTTGTTCTAGTTGATTCTCAAACTGTTACAAAGCTGCAGCAAATAGGTTTGTGAATAGGGTAATTGAGATTGATGAGAGGATTTATTTTTAATCTCTTGCCAGCTGGATCAAAGGTCTCCGGGAAAGGAAGTCCGCCGGTTAATCAGGACTCAGCGAAAATTAAATGCTTTGAAACGGAAAACAAAGAACTCCGTGCTAAGCTTAATGAAATGGAACGTCTCTACCATGAGCTTAAAAGCGAAGTAGATTCCTTACGTAAAGAAAATGAAGCCTTAAGGAATCCCCGTGGTACTATAGTATGCGAGGAAACGCCGAAACGTCAATGTGAATACCAGACGGACGAGGAAGAACTTGCACGCGAAACGAATCCGGTCTTTAGGAAAAGGCTTACCAAGAAACGAAAGGCCGGTTCTTCACCCGAAGTAGAAACCGTGCAGCAAAAAGAAGAAACACCAGTCGTATCAAACAAAGCGACAGGAATACCCCAAGAAAAAAACCGCCGACCACCTGCAATAAATGTCGTTGGGATCGCGGACTACGGAAAGTTGCGAAACATCCTTAAAAATACTCTTGGGACGAAATATAACTTAACATCACTTCGAAACAACGTATGGAAAGTTAACGTCGATGACTCTGATGCCTATCGGTCACTGTCACAAAAGTTAAATTTAGAGAAAATCCAATGGTTTACTTATGAAAATCACCTCGAAAAGCCGCTGCGGGTTATAGCGAGGGGACTACACCCATCCTGTACCAAGGACGAAATAATACAAGACGTTCAAGCCCAAGGCTTTAAAATTCTTGACGCCGTGAACATAATAAAGAAAGAGAAGCAACGTACGGACGAAGGCAAAGATTCCGCTGTTGTCCGACGCGGACTGCAAATTTTTATGCTTTCTTTTGATAGAACTGAAAATATTAACGAAATCTACAAAATTAAATCAATCCTTAACATCAAGGTAAAAATCGAGCCCAAGCGGAAGGGCAACAGGCTAGTTCCCCAATGTAAGCGATGCCAGGGTTTCCGACATACGCAAGCGTACTGCCAGAAAAAGCCGCGATGCGTAAAATGCGCCGGCGAACATCTCTCGACGGATTGCAATGTCAGCAGTCAGGCCCCCGCGGTTTGTGCCAATTGCAGGGGAAGTCACCCAGCGAGCTACCGAGGTTGCGAAATTGCCATTGAGTTGCAAAAACGACATGAAGCTCCGAAGAAAAATACTGAAAATAAGGGCTCAAGCCTAAAACCTCCTAAAGTAGATAAGCCAAAAACCCCTAAGTCGACAAGGGATAAGGGTTTGATTAAAGGCAAAATTCAAAATGCGCAAGAAAACGTCGCTGGTCCTAGTTCTCACCGGAGTCAAAAGAGAGAATCCACACTTGTTGGTCCAAAATCGTACGCTCAAGTCGCGTCACGTGAAAGTAAGCCACAATCGGCCGCATCAGATTCGGTCTCTCAAATTCTAGGCATGATTTTAGAAAAGTTTGAGCAACAGGCGAAACTTAATCAAGTAATATTCAATAAATTGAGCGAGCTCGAGTTTGAACTTCGAAAAACATTTAATAAAAAATCATGAATATGGGAAAGTCAATCAAAATAATTACATGGAATGCAAACGGTCTTTTGCAAAAAATTGACGAACTAGAAGTATTCCTACGGAAGAATAATGTAGACATATGCCTGATTTCGGAAACCCACTTTAAAAAGGGTTCAGCACGCAAAATAAAAGGTTACATTGACTATCACGCGCATCATCCTTCAGAAAATTCGAGAGGTGGATCCTCTCTCTACATTAAAGACTGCATAAAGCACTCCAAAAACGAAGTAATAGAACTTGACTCTATGCAAATAACCTCAGTCTCAGTAAAATTAAGTCACATAAATTACAACATCGCGACGAGCTATTTTCCTCCGCAGTATCGGCTGGCAGATGAAGATCTTGCTCTGCTCTTTGATTCACTTGGGTCAAACTTTATCATCGGCGGGGACTTTAACGCGAAAAATACTTTTTGGGGCTCACGGTGCAATTCAACAAGAGGCAGAGCCCTCTTTAAAGCAAGTACAAAACGCGGCGTGATCTTCTTATCGACGGGAAAGCCAACATATTGGCCAACCGACAGAAATAAAATACCTGATCTCGTCGACTTCTTTATCGCCAAGGGGGTACCTCGTTACCTTACGAACGTAGAAGAACGCTTTGATCTCTGTTCAGATCACTCGGCAGTTCTTTTGAAAATCGGCGGAAGCCTAGCGAAAAAGAATAGAGCGCCTAGATTAACTAACAACAACACCGACTGGGACGGCTTTAGAAAATACTGCAAAGAAAACATAGCTTTAAATGTACCGCTCAAAACGCCACTTGAAATAGAAGACGAATTAGACAAACTCGTGAGAGTTATTCAGAGCGCTGCGTGGAATAACACTTCTTTTCGGAGGTCCGAATTATCGAACAGCGGAACAATATATCCGCGAGAAATAGAAGAGCTAATATGCGAAAAGAGGAGAGCGCGCAAGAGATGGCAACGTTCGCGAGCACCCCCAGATAAGACAATCTTGAACCACCTTTCTAACAAACTGAAGCACGAACTTCAAGATTTTAAAAGTCGCGAGACTACTGCTTACCTCGAAAGCTTGACTGCCGATAAAGGTTCGAACTACTCTCTTTGGAAAGCAGTCAAGTCCGTTAAGAAGCCTATAGCACACTCTGCGCCATTAAGAAAAGCCAACGGCGAATGGGCAAGAGAAGACAAAGAAAAAGCGGATTTATTTGCAGATTACCTAGAAGAAACATTCAAACCGTTTGACGGGGAACCGTTGGTCGAGGAGCTCAATCCTTATGCGGTACAAGATAATTATAGAATAAAAACCGTGTCATTGGCTGAACTTCGTCAAACGATAAATAATCTGAAAAACAACAAAGCCCCTGGCTACGACTTAATTACTAGCGAAATTCTAAAGGAGCTACCGAAAAAAGCTTTGGTCAAGATACTCTATATCATTAACGCTTCCATGAGAGTTTTATACGTTCCAAGGCAATGGAAAGTGGCCGAGGTCATAATGGTTCCGAAACCAGGAAAATGTCCAAACGACAAAAAGTCATACAGACCTATTTCGCTACTGCCGATAATAGCTAAGGTGTTCGAGAAACTGTTGCTTAAAAGATTGCAACCAATCATTGAAGAAAGACGATTGATTCCGGATCACCAATTCGGATTTAGAAAAAAACATTCAACAATCGACCAGGTCTATCGTATAACAAACGAAATCGAAAAAGCTCTGGAAGCGAAAAAGATATGTACTAGCGCTTTTCTCGACGCATCGCAAGCCTTCGATAAGGTGTGGCACGAAGGCCTGAAGTACAAATTAAGGCTTTGCTTACCAGAAAAACTCTATAGAATCTTAGAGTCTTACCTTAAAGACAGAATATTTCGCGTAAGGTACGATAATGAGTACTCGGAATTCAAAGACATAAATGCCGGTGTCCCGCAAGGAAGCGTTCTCGGCCCAATATTATTTTTGCTCTATACAAGAGACATACCCCACGATGAGGGAACAATTTTAGCTACGTTCGCAGATGACACTGCTATTCTCGCTATTGATACGACAGTTGAATTATCAACAGGGAAACTCCAGCGCGCTTTAGACAAAATATGCGACTGGACGAAGAGCTGGCGAGTTGTCCTTAACGAGACTAAGTCAACGCATGTTAACTTTACTTACAAAAAGATAAACAACAAACCTTTACTCATTAACTCGGTACAAATCCCGTACTCAAATGAAGCGAAATATCTAGGAATGACTCTAGACGCAAAACTTAAATGGAAGCCGCACGTTAAAAAGAAACGCGACGAGCTCGAAATCAAGTTAAGAGAAATGAATTGGCTTATCGGAAGATTTTCGAAACTAAGCATATATAACAAACTGCTTTTGTATAAGCAAGTGCTAAAACCATCTTGGACGTACGGTATACAACTTTGGGGTTGTACTAAACCAAGCAATATATCTATTTTAGAAACTTTTCAAAATAAGACACTCAGAGCAATCGTTAATGCTCCATGGTATATAAGAAATAGCGATCTACACCGAGATCTAGGAATCGCAACCGTGTCTGACGAGGTAACAAACTTTGCTCGCAAACTTAGTACTCGTCTTCGCGGACACTGCAACAATGAAATTATCCGAACTTTGGATCAGACAAATCTTACGCGCCGACTACAACGAATGAGACCGTTAGATCTAGCAGCATAAGATGAAACCGCATAAATTGACGGTATTGTAGGTGCCTTCGTTGGAAGGCAGCCTGCCACACGCGATTATTACAGAAGCTTGAACTACTTGTTAAGGAAACTTAGTCGTAGTCTGACGGAAAATGGGAGGTTTTTTAGTGAGTAAGAATCTCACACTACTATGAGCACGCGCGGCCGGTCCTCGTAGTGCCTATGAAGGTTTTTCCTACCCACGGAAAAAAAAAAAAAAAAAAAAAAAATCTCTTGCCGAGAGGATTTAAATTTGAATAAGAAATCGTGTGATTTGTAGAGGATTTAATAAAGATTTATATTAATCGCGCATTAGTGCCCGGTGGAGACGTGGTATTAAAGTTAAAGTTTAAGCTTGTTAGAGGTCTTAGAGATTCAAACCGCCAGTATGTCGTTTCTGGGTGATATTATTCAGCTAACAGCGGAGTAAGAAACGGCAATCTTTATACTTGCTTAATAATGAAGTCCTCAAATTGTACCTTTCAGATCACTGAATTATGTCAGATCCTAAGCCAGGTCTTCTCCCTCTAATGTAGATTTCCTTTTTTGAAGGTGTATTTTCGTTGAAGACTTCGGGCGGCCCGACACCTGTCTTATTGCCTCTGCCTGATCAATAATGTGTAATTACGAGAGATTTAGAAGCTCTTCCCGAGGCCAATGGGTGTGGTTCACATAGCTCATATGGTCCCTGCATGCTAGCCTTCGTAGTTTGTTGAGTTTGCCTATGAAAACTTTTTTTTGCCTAGGGCTATCCCCAGTAGAACCTTTTGCTTTATTAGAATAGGAGTCTCTTTATATTTTGTTAGGGTTTCCAGCTAATTCAGTTTTGTTATAGTAAAGCGAATATATGGGCTTTAGTTTAAGAATTAGTGCTAACTGACTGTTCAAATTTTTGTTTAGTCAGAAATTCATGCCACGAAAAAAAGTGGTGGGCGTTTTTAGTAGGACGGAGCCACATGCCACACATCTTGTGAAATAATGGCGCTATTGTAGTCTTACGCAAAAAAAAAATTAACTTTGCTAAAAGTGTAACTTCGCGAAACGGAAACTTCAATAAGCAATCGATATCTTGCGATATGAATCGATGTGAGTCGATAAATTAGATACACAATTTGACCTATAAGCTTATTTTAAAGATAATGTCTAGGCCAGTGGCTCAGTAACGCTACCTAAATGCAATGTTTAAGCTGTTATAGACAGCATCAACATCTAATTGAGGGCCCTAGCTAGCGTAAATAACAAGAATTTATCACACAACTCTGTCAGCAATAGTGTAAAATTGCATATTTTTTTTTTGTAAATCCATGTGATTGTGAAAGGTGCATAATAATTTTCGCAACTTTTTTTATCTTCTGGATAGAAAAGTCCTTCGTAGCTGATTAGAACTAGTTATTATTTTATTAATGTGTAATTTCTTTAAATCGTGACCACAATAAGTTCATTTGAATGGCTTAAAAAACTCGCCTTAAAGGTATACAATAGAGCTGCAATATATAGGAACAACAAGAATACATCACCAATCAACATTAAGGTCTGTTATGCATTCCATTCGATGACTTAAAGTGTCCACACAGCTCACGGTTGTAACTTTGAATGCAAAAATACATTCATGAGGCGCGACCCTGAGAACAAGGCAAAAGTCTCCAAGGTTCCACCTCGCAGGTAAACTCAACCACAGCAGACTCTTGACTGCGAAAGTTGTCCACAATATGGACGCAGACTTGTAAATGGCGACTTTATGATATGTTTTGATTGTATCTCGAGGCACAAGTTGTACGGTTAATGTTGCATGACCTGCCAGTAGGTGGTCCAATTTGTGCTTAGGCTGTTTAAGCAAGGTGAAATGTTGCTTATTATACACGGGATATGAGCAGGTGCGTGCTGGAATAAATTTCTTGCCGTAGCAAAGGGCTGCTGCTGCACACAATGTAATCAGAGTCAGTTGGGGGCAGTTGGCACTGGATGAATGACTTTGAAATAGAAAGTTGATGGAATTCAGTGGGTAAACAAGTTTTGCTGTTCAGGTGTACCCCATGACCAGTATAACCACCTCTCCGCCTGTATAACCAATATAAACTAGGCTACCAAGACCACAAGAATAATTTTTTATAGGGCATTCCTTAAAATTTTCTATGAAAACCATATCAAGTCTTTCTTAAACTACTTTTCCTTATATACTAATAAATTTCTCTTATCCTTTGCAGACCCACGATCCAACGAAAACTCGAACTACAAAATCGAAACGACTAACCTTCAACCGCCCAGTACGCAGCATTTACGGCGAGAGTTGCCAGCAGACTTATCCGAAGAAGGCATTCGCAAGGAAGCAGCCCTCATTATAGCTCAAGCCGAACGCATCAAATGCACAGCTGAAGGTGGCAATAATATACCCGCGCAAATCCAGAAATCCAACCATAAGCGCTCCATCCCCAACAAGTTTCACTCACTGCCGTCGCGTAAGAAGAAACCAGTAGAAAAATCCTCAGTCAGTCGAAGTGTCAGTGACGCCTCATCGAAAAAGTCCAAAAAGCCTTCGATCTTCAATATATTCAGTCGAAAAAACGACTCGAGTCCCAGTGCAGAGCAACGCAGCTCTCGTTTCGCCGAAAGTGGTGGACGTCGCTTGGTTCGCAGTAAAAGTGATGTTGGTTCCTACAAAGAGCCAAAAACTTCGAAGAAAAGAAACTCAGAAAAAGAGGATCCAACTACAGGGAGCAGCAAACAGCTGCCGACACAGTTGAGTCCGATCATCGAGAACGCTCAAAAGGAAGACTACTTCGAGGAGCTGTTCAATCGGGAACGCCGAAAGTCTGAGGCCATAACTGCTCATGAGAAAAATGCCTCAGAGCTAAAGGACTTTCTGGAGAAATTCAATATCGAACAGAAGCTTAGTGGAAACATAGGCTATACGCATCATAAGGATCTAGATCTTGTGCCATCGAAGCCTATCGCTGAGACGATTTTGGCGCTACAAGAAAACAAGTCAAAGTCTTTAGAGGATATGCATAGTTCGCAGTTACCGCCAGAGAAGCCGGCACTTACAAAAGGACTCACTGTCAATGGAATGGTCAAGCGATTGTCTATGGAAAGATTCTCACCACCGCCTACGATATCAGGTCCAGCATTCTCGTACATACGACCTAACGAACAAATTATCTACGCTCAGCTAGCGCCGGACGAGGATAGGTCTTTGCGGAGGCCCACATCGTTTAACACCCCGCTTAGGGTGAGTCATAACAGTACGCTGAACCGAAACTCAGTGGATACCTTCGATCATCCGTCTAGTCATCATACAACCAATACAATTAAAATAGAATCACCAGCACGCGCCATAAGAAGCCCAGCAAGGGATTCATTCTCCCCAGGGCCAGGTCCAACAATGATTCGGATACAGCATTCGCCGTCACCGTGGCAGCAGCTAAGCCCTCGAAACCTCAGCGATGAAGATGAGGGCTTGGGCCATGAGACGCGTAAGAGCTTCGATGACGATCTTCAGCAGCGTCACTACGATCGGAGTAAATCTCCCCCGGAAATGCCCATCGTACCGGTCATTCGAAGTGTAACTCCCCCGAACCGACTGCGCCAAGAGCCATTCGATGAGATGAACACCCTAAGCAGGCGACGAGCTGTGCTCGAGTCTCGCATTCGATCGCGGAGATTTGCGACACCCGAAAAGGTGAGCATCGAGTACCGTGCTTCTCCCGAGCGCAGCCGTGTGCGCGAGGAGTTCCATGAACCGACTAACCGCCAATACTTGTCGCCAGAGCGGGAGGACTACAACCGCTACCATAAGCTGCGGTCTGAGGAAATTTTGAATAAATACTCGCCCGAGAGGACACACCTAGACATGATCGCTCCCAGTAAGACAGTTGCAAATGGCCAACATACGTCGCGCTATGTTCACACAAAGTACTACGACGACGGAAGTGGTGGCGTTAAGGAGGTTTACGAGCGCGAAGCAAAACTCGATGAGCTTGGCAAGCCATATATTCGCGAATCGCGACGCAGGGAACGACTGGACTCGGCAGGGCGACTTATAGACAATCAGACAGGGACACCCGTTGATTATGAACCGAGGAGCTTGGACTCACAATTTCCTTATACTAGCTCGGATATGTATCGATCGTCGCCGGAAAATCACAAAACGATAAACTCGGTGAGCCATACGAATTCTTCGGAAGCCGAACACTGGCAAGGCAGCTTGAAAAGGGACAAACGGCAGCAGAGAAGCTTTGACAAGGGCGACTCAGGCATAGAAAATGATTTCCGCAAAGAGTCCTTCAACGGAAACGGCAACGCAAAGTAAGTTAAATTAATTTTGTGTGTTTTTTTTTTATTTTTGGTACTTTTGTACTCACTTACTCAGTGAACTTAGTCTCTGCCCAACTTCTTTAGTTGGTTAGATCGACCATTCACCGTTCTGTGCCCAAGATCTATAAAATGACTGACTCATAGGCTACTCGACTCCATTCCATCGCTTGTAAGGCAATAGGATCATCTGAAAAATATTGAGATGAAAGTAGCATCCGCACCATTTTTGCATCACAATGCATCAATAACGGACTTTTTTCAGATTGTAGAACCAACTTCATGGCAACTCTATTTTTTACACTTAACACACCGCATTGAAATCCAAGATTGTGCGAAAACATTTAAAGCCATTTTCAAAATCACGCGATTTCCCAATGTAACAATTTCGGGATTTCAATTGCATTGCAAATCACAGCTAACTGAAATGTCAAACAAAATCTCGTATATGGCCAATGGGATTTTGATCATTATCTCGGATTTTAATGCGGTGTAGAAAGGCGGTTTAAGGAGAAGTGTTTTTTTTTCTAGAGCAAAACAAAGTTGATTTGCATTCCTTTAAAAAGTACAGTTGGTCCTTGCTTGTTTGGCCAGATGATGGCTGCCATGTCAACCCAATGCTTAAGTAGTATTTCATATTAATTGGTTTCCCATTTAATAGTCGAAACCAACACGCCAGCAGGGTTAAAAACATCACAACAACCATAAATCGTCAAAATAAGTCGTCACAAAGTCCAAATTAAATTCTTTTTCACCCGCATACAATAAGAAATTGTAAAAAAAAATTGTATAAAAAACCTCTACATCAGGTTTCCACCGGACACTAATCAACGCATAATGCAATTTTTCTATTGGCCATTCATTTGAGATTCGTGGAAGAACATTAATTCGAAATTTTGGCTCTTACAAGAGAGACGATGGTCAATTACATTTTCCAGGAGCATAAAAAATCGTTTTAAAAAGCCCAGAGAGAGAGAAAGATGAGACTTATGAGGAGAATTATTTTTCATCTCTGCGAAGAGAATTAATTTCGTATGGTAGATCTCGAAATTGGTGGGATATTTGATAAAGATTTATGTTAGCATCCAAAACTGTCGAAAACTACCATACACATTTAAGTCTGTTCGACAAGAGATAAAAAATGAATCTCCGCATAGATCTCATTCACCTTTTTCACACACCATTAGAACATTTTGAAACTGGGAAAAAAAGCAGCCAAGTGTAACAAGTATGTGTACCATTCGGATTTCATTATTTTGTATTCCCTAAAATATGTCCTCATAACTTTCTTTTGAGAGCCAAAAAACCAAGAAGAAAGAGCTTCCGCCAATTTAAGCTACGGTAATTTAATCTTGTCCGGTGGAAACTTTCGAGATTTATTTTTTATCTTTTTGCGCACTCTCGCACACTGGGTGAAGAACAGATTCCATTTTTTGAACTGAGTGTTTCACGTTGACGTTATTAAAAATGTTTTCGAACTCCGACGTAATTTTGATCCACTTAAGGACTTAGCTTATATTTTGCGTGCGATCGAACTCACCGGGTTTTTATGAATCTGGGAGTCAGAGACACATTCGCTCCTGACTCCTCTGACTCCATGGCATGGCCTTAATTCCCAATTGGCTATCATAGTCAATGTCGAAAGTTTAGAACCTTTATCTCAATGTTGCGTGACCGTTTCGGTTAAGGCTGCTAGGTAAGGTTTACTTGAAGTGACTTGTTACTAAGGCCTAGCCGTAAGGGCACGTCTTCCAGCTCAGCTTCATGACCTACCGATTTCCATGGATTGAAAGATTACTGGAGAATGGCTGAAAATAGTCTTGATTGTAGGAATTTGTTGGTGACCTCTCCAGTTATTACTAGTTGTTGATTTTTGTAGTGGGCTCCAAGTATTGACCTGGAGCCCACTACAAAAATCAACAACTTGAAAATAGTCTTGACAATTGGTGTCTCCAATAGATGTTTTCGCGTCGTTTTGCAGTCTCTTTCTTATCCTGCAGGTCGGCAACGCATTAATCTGACAAATAAACACACCAAGTGCTAAATAAGCTAGCAATCAAAAATAGAGTGGCGCAATAGCTCGAGGTGAACCAGGGTCAACTTCTCAACAATGTATGCTGTGTGCGTTGATTTCTTCACATACAAGGCACCTAAAGTTTTTTGCCGAATTCGGACGGCACTTTGAGAAGTTTTTCAAGACAAACGATAACCCCAGAGGGCTTGTCAAACCCTCGCGGACGAACACCGTGAAAAAGAACAAGTCCTTTTTTTTCGGGTGGCGTTGGTCGGATTCGAACCCAGACCTCCGGTGTAGTAAGCACACACGAAGATAGCAATCGCCTAGACTTAAATGAGCTTAAGTCTGCTTTCATAAATGTCCTATTACGCACAATTCGTATGCCACCATCATAATAGCATTTGGCTGATTTCGTTATGTTTTCTTGAACTATTATTGGGTTAAGTTAGTCCCAATCAAGTAAGGCCCGGTTTGTCAGTGCTGAATTACGCCCAGCTTAAACCAAGATCTACTTATTCTTTAAAAGAAAAACTGTGGTTAATCAGTGCTGATCAGAGTCAACTCCGTCAGCAAAGATGTCAAAATATCCGACTTTCGAAATTATTGACTCTCCCAACTCCTTCGACTCTCCCAACTCCTACCTCTCCCAACTCTCACTTCACATAGAAAAATACAGGAAAAGAAGTTCGAGTTGTTCTCAGATGTAATTTTTCAGAGAAACACGCAAATCAACTACACAGAAAACACATTTAAAGAATCTTCAACTGTTCTCTAGAGTTGATCCGATTCACTGAAAAAATCCCTGAAAGTTTTTGCAGTGCCGATAATATTGTAACATTCTGGCCTGCGGTTCGTCGAATAAAACTCAATTTTATTTCTATAATTTCACAATGAAACACTTTATTTATCAAACAAACTTATTTAAATTTAAATCACACTGTTATTCAACTTAACTACTTAGAATTCAACACTTTATCTTAATTCAATCACTTTTTACTTTGTTACCGATTTTCATAAGTCAACGTTTAAAATATAACTGTCCCGTACGAGCCTGTCACCCGTGTATTTATACAAAATTAAGCACCTTCTAGTACGTTCCATACTTCCCCTTTGGTAATTTTCCGTTTGTACTCTTCCGCTGAATTCCAAGGAGGGGAAATCGAAATTCGAGCTTCGAATATGACAGCTGGTGTCAGATGACTGGAATGACAGTTGGGTATGTTCGTTCAGTGAATCGAGCGGGTGTGTTCGTAGAGTGATTCGATGGGTGCATTCAGCGACTCCTGCAGTTGGTTTTATTTCTTATCGCCACATAACAATATCATAGGTCAATCCCACTTAAGATTAGCTTCCAGGATTCTGATCATAACAATTTACTTCGTAGGTTCCTCTACCCTGTTAAGCAAGCGAGTAGTTCAGGGATGAACTTCCGTTCCGCTCATAAGCGGCAGTTAGCTTTTGCTTTGGACCGGACTTTTGCGAAAAAACCTTTCTTCTTCGGGGATGGAATAAGTTTATCAATTCATATACCGGAGCAAGGACTCCGTCTTTTGATGTTCCTCTACTGGCTTTTCGGGTGGTATTGGTATTGTACATCCTGTGTACATCGGTGCAGCCGGGATGGTGAATATTCTGTGAGCACATCCACTTCTTTCGCACGTTATGCAGTCCAGCTATTATCGATCTTTTCGAGTGAGTACATCCAAATTGGCGCTAACAGCCGATTCTTCTTATCGTGGATTCCTAAGCTCTGCGAGTAGGTTATCAACTCTTTTCGATATTGAAGAGCTCCGCAATCTTAGAGTTCCATCTAGCCCTCCCTGTTTTTTCCTTGTTTCTCAATAACGCCAAAAGGGTAAGATTCAGCTGATAAGAAATAACATTTTGAAGGCTTTTATCTAGTGTTCTAGTAACTAAGCCTTTTTGATTTAATACCTTCAGATTTGACATGTGGACTAGAGTTTAAGCTCTAATTGCTCTTCAAATAATATGTGGTCCAATTTTTAGATGTCCCAGAAGCGATTTGATAGCCTACAAACTCTTTTCTTAATTGCAGATGGCGTAAGCGAACATTCCACGACGATGTGACCGCCTGTGAACAGTTCATCAAAAAGGAACGACGTCACACAGAGGAGCAACATCCGCAGCGCAAACGCTACAATTTCGTCTATCGTGAACGCAGCATCGACGATGGCTCACACTTCGATCCACGCCTGGACAAATATCCAAAATCCTCAACGTCCACATTACGACGCAGCGGCAAGGAGAATCTTCCATCAACTAGTCATTCCCATCAGTCGGAAGATACCCTCAAGCGAAATAAGAAAGTTGGTGGCTTCCAAAAGGTGAAACAGCTCTTCAGCGGCAGCAGCCGGAAGAAGGAACACGATTCGGGAGTCATGGTGAATGGAAAAAGTGAGTCGTCAATGCACGGCAGCACCCCCAAGGACAAGTATATGGTGAAGGAAGAAGAGATGCGTTCAAGGTATCGCGAACATCGTACCAGCCATCAGAATGACCTGCGTGAGCCAAAGGTGAGTGAACAGCAATAAATTCATTTTCCCACGGCTGAACAAGACCGTTTAATGTAACTGTATCAATCTATGAGGCTGTTAACAACTATAAAATAGGCGGCTTTAACTTTAAATGCTCGGGGGATTTTATACGATATAACGAGAAAATTTTAGAGGTTAATGGCTCATTGAAATGTTTACGATTTTTTTTTATATTTTTTGGCCGAAAATTTGTAGATTTATTTGCAAAATAAAAAAACCATTCGCGGTTATAGGTATTTCATAGCCAAACAATGTGTCTATTGTTCAACTCTATTGAGCTGTCTTTGAGGTCATTGTGGGCGAAGCTTGGGCGCAGATTAGAGCTAACCATATTGCCATTAGCATACCTGACGTTGTTTCGAGTTTGGAATTGGTAAGCAGGTGGGTGGCATGTTTGGTGGTTCCAGTGCCAATTTGACGGAATGTGATGCGATGTTTTATATGAGGGGGAGAGCCAGCTAGGTTGGTGCTATTTTTTTTTTAGTAGAAATATTCTAAAGCGGCACTGTGTGAAAAAGAGGTGATTTAAAAACATATTAAATACAGGATGGTTTTCTTTTTGGTATTCGATCACAAAGAGAGATTGGAAGGCAAATTAAGGTTTTGATTGAGGTGTATTATAGAAATTTTATTGCTCATGGTGGCAACCTCTTGGGTGGCATTTCAGAAATCTAAGCTTTGTTTAGCATCTTATCAAGCATCTTATTCCAGAAGCCTGTCTTAAGAAACAAGCCGTTTGAAGGAGTAAAGATTATTATCATTTTTTTTTAACGAAGAAGGCTTATTAACCAACTTATTAAGGCCTAATGCTTTTAAAAAGATTTAACAACTGAAACTATGACTGAAAAAATAATGAAGAATCGATTCTTACGAGCAGGTCGTGTGCGCGATGAGATCGAATGAAGAAGATATAGCTCAAGGCCGAAGACAGAATTAGATTTATCACATCGAGCGGTCTTATAACAAAGCTACAAGCAAGAGAAAGATTTTGAAATCTTAGAACCAAAAACCCAGGTTTAAGACGACCAGAATCTTTAAGACAGGACTAAGCCAAAGGGCTTGAAACCAGGCGGAGACATTGGTTGGAAGATCTATAAATTAACAAATCACTCATCCGTCGGAAGCTCAGCCAGTTCCTTTGTTAAAAGACAGCCTTCAAAAAATGCTTAAAGGAATCTTAAGAAATCGTAACCAGCAACTAGAAAGCAACAAAGACGACATCCATTTCGCGACGAATATGATCAGGCGTAGTACCTCCCTCCGGTTTTGCGGAACCTACCTACCGAATGCTGCCATAAATTCAGGACTTTACGACAGGCCTCTAGTCGAGCTCTGCAACAACTGTAGTGCTTTTCATCATTGGGCAGGAAGGGTCAAACTCCCCCCTCCCCTATTATTTCTGCTGATCATACAAATTTTCGTTTGTATTCCTATTTTTGGAAAATGATGAACATTGGAAAACATTAACATTTTAAAGATGCAAAACTTTTATTTTAGGTTTTTTATATTAATAGAATGTTGTTTTTAGGCATATGCATTATAGAGGGTTGTTTTTTAAAACGCAATACTTTCTCTAAAATAAAAATAAATAAATAGAGTGGCGCAACAGCTCAAGGTGAACAAGGGCCAACTTCTCAACAATGTATGCTGTGAGTGTTTATTTTCTTCACATACAAGGGGACCTACAGTTTTTTGCCGAGTCCGAACGGAACTTTGAGAAGTTTTTCAAGACAAATGCTACTCTCGGAGGGCTTATCAGACCCTAGAGGCAGTGGGAACCGTAAAAAAGAACCCGTTTTTTTTTCATGTGACGATGGTAGGACTTGAAACCAGACCTCCGGCGTAGTAAGCACACACGCTAACGGCACGGCACCCCACTTTTTCAGCAATACTTTCCCTACAGATTGTAAATTTCAGTTGGAACTTGTTTTTTTTTTGCCATATAAAAATGAGTATTATTAAAAACTATTAATAATGTATTGTTATTAAAAATTTAAACAACGAAACAATTCATTTCTCAAACACAACGTATTTATGTTCAAATCACAATTCATTCAAATTCACCGCAAATAAAGTTGAACAACTTATTTCAATTCAATCACTTCTTACATTATCTTTCTATGTTCACAGCTTAAAAACTCAAAAACAACTGCAACTGTCAGTGCAAACTAATCGCCTATGCATACAAATTTAACCAAGCTCTCTGAATTTTTCTCTTGGTAATTTTCCACTCCCGGTGGGGTGCCGTGGCGTAGTGGTTAGTGTGTGTGCTTACTACGCCAGAGGTCTGGGTTCGAATCCTGCCATCGTCACCTGAAAAAAAAGACTTGTTCTTTTTCACGGTCCCCATCTCCGCGAGGGTCTGGCAAGCCCTCCGAGAGTATCATTTGTCTTGAAAAACTTCTCAAAGTGTCGTTCGGATTCGGCAAAAAATTGTAGGTCCCCTTGTATGTAAAGAAATTAATACACCAGCATACATTGTTGAGAAGTTGGCCCTGGTTCACCTAGAGCTGTTGCGCCACTCTATTTATTTATTTTATTTTGTAATTTTCCACTCCTACGTTTTCACTGGGGGGGAAATTTTCGATACCAAAATTCAAATGTAAATTATCTGTCATCTGCCTGGAATGACAGTTCAATGGGTGAGTGGTTTCATTGAGTAAGTCGATGGCGCGTTCAGTCCTTTCTCACCTTAGGGTGGGAACACAATGCCTCTTCTGACATTCGTTGAATTTTTTCGCCACATCACATTGCCCCCTCTTAGTCTCATTGGTCCCGAACATATGATTCCATTGAAACCATTGATTCTCGTCCATGACTTTAGAAAGATGTTCCTTCAGCTTTTATTAAAGCTATATCCCACCGTTCTATTCGATATTAGGGGTGTTCAAGGGGGTGTGGTCCGTATCTTTTGCAGTCCGATCTATGAGCATACTTACTGAAACACCTTCGACTCGAAGCTTCGTCCTTTATCAGAAAATCGGAATATCTAGATCTATGGGCACATTAAATCTGCACACCGAGTTGTGCACTGTTCGGACGACAATGGCTTTAACTTCTTGATTTGAAATCAAAATTGCCTCAGGTCACTGGTTGAAGTACTCGGCAATTACAGAGGATATAAGGGTTGCTGTTTTTAGTTTCCGGGATCCGGACAGCGATGATGATGGAGATTCTTTCAAAAGGGGCACCCACGGTTTTCTCTGCCGGCAAGCGAGAGACGATGGACGATTTGAAGTCAATATTAGCCGTGAAGTCAACATTGCTGATACACAAGTTCGCCACGAAGGTTGAGCTAGCCGTGTAGCGTAAAACATCTCTAAACACTGAAATTATCTATTAAAAAGAAAGCTATTATTGTAGACGCACTAACATTACTTTGTATACCTCCAAAAAAAACTCGAAAATTAATTTAAGACAGAGCACAGAGGATCACTAATTGAGAATGCAGAAAGATCTGAGCCGTTGGGCTTGCTTGCTTTCGTTCTCTCGAATTGGAGATAATAGTCTGGTACATTAAGGTTAGAAGAGCTCAGAACCAAGGCAGTTTGCGCCAGCAGACTTCTGGGCAACACGTTTTTTTTATAAAATATGTGTAGGCTAATAACTCCTCAGCTCGGCCGGCCCGTTGAGATTTCTTCCAGGGCTTGAAATGTCTAATAATCATGCCGGTGTACAATAATAGGGTATTTCCACTGCACATAAGACAGACAGTAACATGGGAAGATTAAAAGTTAATCCCAAAGTGTTTCCAAGGAGATTAACTTGAGGTATGGTTTCATTTTTGACATTTCTCAATGGCGTCCTGTTGTGAGAAATGGTAATGTCTGGTTATCACGTCCTCTGCGCATTTCCTTGAAAATGTGAGTTTTTTTTTGGCTCCTTGGTCAACTCAGATTTAAAAATAGTTAAATTTATATATCTTTAATCTAACAAACAAAATAACCCAAAAAAAAAGAAAAACTAAACGTCAAATATGCAGATGTGATTTTGGTGCACAAATTTGATAGTAGACCTAGACATCGACCCGCAGTACCAACATTAACATCCATCATTCTGTTGCAGTGCGCACTCCTCAGTACATTTAACCATTTTGACAGGTCCAACCACATCCACATTAACGGCAACATCAACGGTTCTGCACATCCCTTTAGACAACACAGCAAACATAGCAGAGTTGATCTTGCCAAGCTGTCAGATAAAGGTTTGTTTGATTTGTCTCGTCAGATAACACACAAAATACGTAGAATTCTGTACGGTTTAAATCCACAATTCATGCGCGGAAGAGATTGATTGCGGGATTTATTTCTGATCTCTTCGTGAAGAGGCTAAAATTCGTATTGTAAATCTCGTGATTTAGAGGGATTTAGGGAAGCTTTGTCTTAATCGCAGATTAGTGTCCGATGGAAACACCCTATACGCAATTGCTGGAAATCCACCCAAAAATTATTCGTAATTCACATTAAATCGGTGACCAAGAAGGGAGGCTGTTCTGAAAACCATTAGTATTTTTGTTGACTTTTTTAGACACACCCTATGGTTTCCTTTTATCCCGAGATGCTCCAATATATATATAGACACTAGAGTTGTAAGGCCGCGAAAAGTTTTTTGGGCTAAAGCGCAGCAACTTTTTCTCCTTGTTTCTTTTGGTTCTAAATGCTCCCTCTAATGCCCTCATCCCGTTGGAAGTTTTATTTCCGCACTTTCATCATCAAACCATGGGTTTCTGGTCGGGGTACCCAGGATCAATTCAGTTACCTCTTAAATATTTTGAACTTGCATCCAACAAATATTGTTGGTGTTTGTGGGGGTTTACGTCATATAGTGGAGTCCTTCAGGCAGGCCCTTTATTATGTCTATTTCGACGCCTGATCAGTGTTAAACCGTAAAATTATAAATGGCTGCAATTTTCCGAGATTGAAATAGCCAGAATTCGCACACCTGCTGGTGATCAGTAAAAGGTCAACTCGATCACGGGTTCGACTGTCCGGAAATAACCATATTCTGCTGTTTTGATCCTTGTATGAGGGACTTTATGCTATGCTATGCCCCTCACCTCACTTTCATACCACTATATTATAAGCTTCGGGTAATACTGCTTACCTGAACCCATTGTCTAAAGTAGCATCCCGCAATAATAAAGACAGGCTCCGAAGATCATTTAATTCCATTTTGATGAAGTATTGCGTGTGTCTATATTGTGGAGGTTTTGTGTATATATTAGGTTGATATTGTAAAGCCTTAATTGGATATAAATCATAAGCAAGTAGTGCCATTTAGCCTAAGCCGTTTCCCCACGATAATTCTATATGCATGTGGTTACCACATTTGCGCCAGCTTTCATACATCTTCACGACTTGAGATTCGCGTTTAAATAAAGGACTGTTCCTAATTAAAACACGATGAAAATATTACTTATCTAAACATTATTTAGACATAGTCTTACCACTGGTGGGGAAAGTCAAATGGAGTATTTTAAGCTATAGGTTCTTACACAATTTCAAAGAAATTGCAAAGGTTCTCATTCCCATTTGATCTTAGAAAGAATCTCCATGGCTCTTAAATGTGTTGGTGCCTTAGCTACATTTTGGGTAAAGATCTAAAAACTCCGCAATCTGCAGCGTCTTTTCGCCCTATATGCCCTAGGCGAATATTCTGCGAAGCTTTTATGCACCATCCCATAGGCTAGGGAGTATTTCAAACTTTATTCATGGCTTGTAGCATTGAGAAATAATGGCTGTCGACTCGACCCAGAAAACTTAGAAGCCGTATTGTGAGTAGAGTGAGTGCATGTAGATTTAAGGGCTTATCTTTCAAGCTAGGAGCTTTAAACTTTGTATATATTATTTCTAGATCCGGAAGCAGTAAGATTGTAAAGATTTTTGAAGTTCGCCCACTGGCACGCCCACTTTGCTTATTTTAGTATAAGAAACCAAATTCTAATGCGATGGTTTAATTGAGTATGCAGTTCCCTTAACCTCCTTCAAAAATTTATATGTATGACGGCAAAAAGTATGTAAATTTAAACCCAATTAACGTCACAAATATATTTAATTTTGCCTCAAAGCTACCTTATGCGTCAATCAGTGATTTAATAAAAGTGTCAACACCTCGTCCTATAAAAACGCAAAGACCAATCCAATTTTACGAACACCATTTGTAAGCCTTTAGTGCCGCTCATTAGGAACGCTAATTTGCATAATTCTCTGAAACATAAATCACCAACAAATGGCAAAAGAACAACAATCCATCAGGTGCTATATAGGAACTTGAACAACAACTTGAACTAGAATTTCAAATCAGCAAATGACTAACGAAAAGAATCTAAGAATCTGAAACAGCCTTCCTCCAACTTAAGAAAAGCTGTCGACATTTCCAAACCACTTCCTTCTTCGGAAACCCATAACCAATTCTAATGAAATCCACAACATCACCAGCCCACATCCTGCCTTCAAAGTCTATCTTCAGCCGAAAGACAATCACTCCGAATGTTCATAAAATATTCGTCTTCGTTTACATTTTGACAGCAACTGCGCTTTTGGTATTTTGTGTAGGAATTTCGTCTGGCAATAGAATAAAATTTTAAATTCTATCGCGAAAAAAAAATTGTATCTCATCGCCAATATACGAAAAGCAAACTGAAGTAACCACATTCTGCTGGAATGTTTCCATAGGCAAGCCCACATATAGTCACCACCTCGTCATCACGTCTTTACATAACCCACGTTTTGAAAGAAAGAAAAAAATTCCAAATTAGTACAAAAATGTGGGAGTTAAATAGTTGCACCCGCAACATTATACCCAGATCGTGCAAGCTTCGAACCAAGCTTAATGTGCAAAAGATTCCAGAAATTAATGACCATCGTGTGCATCTGCGCACTGAAATTGCATTACCAGCCAAGACGGCAATCGGCAGCGTTGCTCTAGCAAGAGAGGAGCCACCTTTGAGCGGAAAGACCAGCGCTACTGATGGTTGGTTGGTGCGGTAGTTGGCTCATCACCGCTTTGCTAAATTCCTTAATCGTGTCCGAAGATAGGTTCGTTTCTTAAGCTGTGATGTAATCGCATCAAGTCAAGCGTGGCCAAGTCGAATTGAGATTTCCATGGGAGGTGCGGGATTGCTTCATGTCGGAAAAGGGCCTTCCGCTGCAGCATTGTAATCCGAAACAGCTGACGAGCATTGAAGTGTCTGTCCTGCAAAGAATTTAGCATCGGATGCGAAGGCCCATTTGGAGTCTATTGTGAGTATGTATCCGAAGATGAAATCAAACTTGAAAATATGTGTGAAGAAGTCTTAGGGGGGGTCGCACCTACATCAGTCGTAGCGACGCAACTACATATTGGGTTTCTTGCAATATTCTTTGGCTCTTTTTTCGTATCGGTGGCAGTTGCATAACTTACCCAAGATAGAGTGGAAAATATGTTGCACGCATGCCAGTCAGACTGGGTCAATTTACGCACATTTAATTGTACTACTAGGCTATACAGAGTACCATTATAGCCACAACCACATCTGGCTGATGTTAGGTGGTTAAGTGAAGATTTACGCCAGAAGCGCCGCTGCCAACCCAGACTATGTCGCAGCGTAACTACTTACACACTTTGTGTAGATTGCGGTGAGTTAAACTTGTTTCTAGTCTGCCACCTTCTCCGTATCCACTTACCTTAATCAAATGTTGTAATAGAGGAGTATGGTAGCTAGTCCATTGCGGGTTTCAGACCGTGAATACCCTTTGAGTGCGGCTTATTATGTATAGACTTCAAAAAGAGAGTGCGTTTGGCCATAAAAATATTGTCAGAGGAATTGGGTGCGCTAAAAACAATAAGAAATAGGTTAGACTTGAAGATAGATGTATTGCCTGAAGATTGCACTTTAGTACGGAAATCCTCAATAATCCGAATGCATAGAAAAATTTCAAATACCATTGGAATCCTTTAAGGAAAATTTAAATATTAATGACGTTTTTGTGGTTAGAAAAAACCTTCATAGACATGACCCTGTAAAATGCCAAGAAGAAATTACATTTTTCATTTGCTATATAAGGATATGTCGAGTGGAAACAGTCTTGGGGTTTGTGTCCATGAGTGACAGAATGGTTAGCGATCGAAAGTTGAGGGAAGCCCGAAAATCATTGAGGCTTATGGAAGCGATAGACGACAACAGCAGGCCTCTTATAAGATTCAATGTACTAAGCTATTGGAAGGCCACACTTAACAAGCAAGAAATGCATCATCATTATTTTCGTGCCCCATGTTCAGTGTTTTGTGGTAAGATTGAGTGGATAGAGTGGGTCCTTCTAACTTGAGCTTTCTAAGTGATCCTCAAGCGCGTCCAGGAAAAGTTTCGGAATTGGTTCAACCATATCATTCTTGGTCTTAGCTGCTCAACGTCGAGACTTTAAAGTATACCGACTGTTTTTATGCTTTGGGTAATACCGCAGTGTATTCCATATCAGCAGCTTTTATTCGCGACTTAATTATTTCGGTCATTTCATTAGGTACCAAAACTTCAGGACTAGAGATTAGAGTTCGGACAAATTCTTTATTGAGACCTTCAATCGTTGCTTTCACTCCGAGTTAAGGTTGCCTGATGACTGGGCGGCATACTTCTTTCAATTTTGGTATATATCGCCCAAATTTACAGGATAACCTAGTTTGCTCTTTCGACTTTTTATTGAGAAGACCTCGACCTTTAATTTTTTTTTTACCTTTTTCAATGTATACAATAAATAAATCACAGATACAAGAAGAGAGATGATGGAACACATCCTGATGACAAAGTTTAAAAAGTTGAAAGTATAAAATTTAACGTCATACTTATGCGCACACTTTTTCCATACAGTCAAAATAAGGTGACTTAGGTCTTACCGCTTATGCTAAGTAAGCACGCTAACGAGCGTGAAACTATGATGGGCGCGAAACGGTTAAAAGTTCATATATAGACATTCCAGAGATTTGATTTTTTCAGCGAATCTTTTATTCAGCTTTTTATTTGAGCTTTTTCATTTGTCTCAGGTGGGCCACCTAAGGCGGAATGATCTCAGAATGTATGGAGAAGCCATAAATGAAGACGTCAGCTAGAGACCTTCTAAGATCGAGTAAGCTGCCAAAGGACATTTTGGCAGAGACCCAATTTCATGTCATATAGTGGCCTCGTTCATAAAAAAAGCAGAAGAGTAGCTGTAGGCTCTAGTACACTCTTACTTATCACTTAAAACATGAGATTATGTGGAGCTTTATATGGAAGCTAAAGGCTGCAAAATGCACCCAATAGGCCGCAACTTGGCGGAAGCAACTTGGAAAAGCCATGCAAAAGATATTTCATCTATCCTACTCTTCTTTTACCTTTGCGAGCAGATAATGGAAAACAACATACGTCCAGCCCATCCCCAAAAGAGTTGATTCCTCTTCTCCATCCAGTTACCAACCGATTGCATTAACATTCATCCTTTCCAAGACATGAAAACGTTGATGAACAGCCAGCTTCTCGAATCTCGCAAGCTCCTCAATGACCGACAGTAATGGCTTCTGATATAAGAGGTCTACTGGTGATGGCTTATCTCACCAAAAAGTGGAACCGCTCCGTTCACCACTAGTTGAAAGCAATGCCATTCCGCTTAACATTTCTAAAGCTTTAGACAGAGTTTGGCATCAAGCTATTTTGTCTAAAATGGGTGCATTCGAAGTTGATTATGCTCTCATTCGGTAGACCAGGAATTTTCTTTCACACCGCTCAATCTAAGTGGTTCTAGACGGTTATTAATCTTATATTCACCACGTAAACGCTGGTGTGACCCAGGACTCATGTCTTAAGCTTTTAATACGCCATCTCATAAAAGATAGGAGGTATATTAAGTTTGTCAAATAGAGTGTAACACGGTGAAATAAAGTAGACCGTGAATCGAATAAGCCATGTCCGTGTGTCCATCCGTCTGTCTGTCTGTGTGTGATATGTTTTGAGGGCTTAAATGTTGACAGAGAGTGTAGAAATCTTTAGCTTGAGCTCCATGTCATCCGAAGCAGTAAAAATGTTAAAATTTTTTGAATATATGTAATTACCTGCAGTGCTCTCAAAACTTTAAGGCGTCGTAAAAGGCTAAAATTTGACACTTGGCTCCTAATGCCAAAATAAATTCTCATTTCCTTATTTTAAGAAACAACAAGTGGGAAAGTGCAACAGTCAGTGCGTACGCAAAAGCTTCAGTCCATCTACGACGGATTGCAAAATATCCGACCATTCCAAAAAGGAACCTTCCACGACTAACAAAAGTGGGCGGGATATAAAAATATAATTGTTGAATGCTTTATACTGGGTGGTTGCATACATTTCGGCCTAAAACGCTGCCTTTTTAGCTAAATAAATCACTCCTTTTAACGCCACGCCCCGAAAGTGGGCGGAAGCACATACAATATGTACATAAAAGTAAGAAAATGTTAATATCTACAACTTTTGTCGTAGAATTTTTTTTCAAATTTCATGTATATTTATTGAAAAACAGTCATTTTAAGTTAAAATCCCTTAAAAAGTGGGCGTGCTTAATGAAAAGCGTAGACATTTTTGGCTACTTCAAGACAATTACAAGGCAATGTTACATGCCAAAAATGAATACGCTAGCGCCGTTCTAGCATAGCTAAAATTTCGAAGAAGTATTTTTTTAAATTAGAGATTGTCGCACATACAGGCCTGTAGTAGGCGTGTCTGAGGGCGGATTCAGCTAATATTCAAACTTCATCTGGTCCAATAGACTTCCAGCCAACCTACCAAATTTCAGCTCTCTACCTTAAAATTTAAGGCCTAAAAATTGTTTACATACGGACGGACGGACGGACGGACATGGCTTAATCGATTCTCGTGTCGGTCCCATTCATATCTCTACAAAGTCTTAAGGCTCTACGGTGATTATTTCACTGCGTTACAAACTTTACATCAAACTTAATGTATCCTTGGTGGGGTATAAAAGAGAAAAACTAAATCGGTTGAGATCCTCTAGTGGGCGTGGCATGGATTTTAGGGGTAAATTTAAAAATGCATTTTATTTGATATTTTTCTTCCGATTCCGAACTACTTTATGAATTAAGTAGAAAACGCTTAGTTCTACAATTTTGAGCCACGCCTACTTTAAGAGGCAAAATTGAAGAAAAAGCTTGAATTTTCCAGAAAAAGTTTAATGTTTTATGTAGAAAACAGTTGTTGATAAAAAATTTTGTTGATTCTAATTTACCAAAAAACGTGCGGTATACCCTGTTCCTATTCTCCTTTCCATTCCTATTCTCCTTTCCATTCCTATTCTCCTTTCCATTCCTATTCTCCTTTTCATTTGTTTATTTTCTTGTTTTCCATTCCCGCCCCGTTACTATTTACGCATCATTTCAAATGGAAAAAAAATGTATTCCTTTTAAGTTTTATTTTACTATTTTTTTTAAAAAGGGGCGTGGCATGTCGAACCCCTTTAACCGAAAATAAATATTAGCATAGAAATAACCAAGTTTACGGCTAGAATGTACGCTAAACTGTAATTTTTTGGTTCAAATTCAATCATTTTGTGAAATTGACCTCTTAAGATGGGCGTGACCGAAAACTTTGTATGAACGAAATCTGAAATAGTATCCGGTGTACCTTATGTGTTAAATTTTATTTCTTATTCTATCCTTAGTAAAGCTAAAAAGCAGTCGAAATCCATGTTTTTCTGGATATTTATATTTCTAGGTTTTTATGGAATTCTGCCTCTAAATGTGGGCGTGGCCCAAAACTTTATATGAACCAAATGTAGAACCAAGTATTTTCTACATAAAGTACTAAGGAAAAATTTTTCGATTTGCAACAAAAATATCGAAATAATTGCATTTGAAGTTTTACTCTTTAAATCGATACCACGCCCACTAGAGGCGGTCTGCCGATTCCGTTTTTACTTTTCATTACTATTCATTAGGAGATGTTAAATGTCAAATTTCAGCTTTTCACGACGTCTTACAGCTTCGAAAGCACTGGAGGTAGTTGCACATTTAGACCGGTTGTGGGCGTGTCTCTAGGCGGATTAAGCCATGTACATTCATCTGTAGGTATGTAAACAACTTTTAGGCCTTAAATTTTAAGCTAGCAAGCTGAAAGTTGGTGAGTGAGCTGGATCGATGTGAGACACCGTCAAAATTCCTGAATGTGAAAGCATTCATAGCTTAATTGCACAACACAGGTCTATCCTTGGGATGCTAGGTATCGTAGGACTTCAGGACGAAAAGAAAATTAGGTTTTTCAGGAAAAGAGTCAAATGACTGCAGAAAAGAGTCAAACAGGAAACGACTCCTACGATATCTAGCATCTCAAGGATAGATCTGCGTTGTGAAATTGTTTACCTCTGAATGCTTTCAAATTTAAAACGTTTGATCTGAAGGAATGCCCTTCCAGCTCACTCACCAAATTTCAGTTATCTAGCTTAAAATTTAAGGCCTAAAAGTTGTTTGACTCTTTTCCTGCAGTGCCCAATTTATCACAGGTTAACCGGAAACTGCGAGTATTTTTCTGCGGCATTTCCAGCTACACCCCTGAACATTTTAAGGGCACGAAAAAGTTGTCGAAATAAGCTGGGAGATTACGTATAGTCACACAGCTTCTATATAATGACTTTTCATAAACTGAGGAACATCAGGCTGCTGGTATATAACCTCTTCAAAGCAGACGGCCATGTTTTAGCAGTATGGTAGCATGGTAGCAGTCATGCAAAAGATCTTTATGTCAAATTAAGGAGGGTGAAAGCAGGCTTTGTGGCAGGTGCACCAAGCATATCTGCCCTGGATACTAAAATATAGTGATCCTTTGTCTTAAACCATTTTTACATCACACTAAATGGTGTATTTGTAGCCTCCGGCGTACAGAATGTGGTGACCAGACTCACCAGATCTTGATCTGCTTTCTGAACAAATCTTGATTCTTTGCCTGGAGAAGTTTAAGGCCTGGGGAACAGTTATTAAGTTTCAGAACACACAAAGTGACCTGGAGATCTCACGATCAATCAGCCGTCAACACGATTCATCTCATCGGTTATTGGGGACCTCCAACTGCGTTGTAGCCAAGGTAGAGCTGCGAATGTCCCGAACTCGACCAATGCCAAGAGAGGGATATACGGACGAAGTTTTACTTCGGAAGGCTACAGTTGTCGTACTCGACTATTGCATCGACTTAGTCACATCCGACACCGAGCTTACCGAGGCAATGAATGACTTCGGAATTCCGGGAAAATTGAACTCGAAGTGTTGCATCAAGCTTAAAAATTCGCAATGGCAATTTGGAATTCTTTATTAAGGTGCTGTGGTGCAATGGTTAGAAAGAGTGTGGGACTATTGTGCACAAAGTGCAGGGTTCGAATAACGACCTGGGTAACAGAAGTTTTTTCACGGTCTCGCCTCCGTGAGAGTTTGACAAACCATCCGAGATTAATATTTTTCATGACCTCTTGATTCGGCGCTCGGAATCGCCAAAAAGAACTGTATGTCCCGTACCCCTTCATAAGTATAAAAACACATGAGATAAAGACCCAAAGGCGCTTTTTTTCTCCAAGCCAAGTGTCCAAAGCAGGATAACGTAGATGACAATAACCCTACCATATTAAATGGTATCGACCGACAATTGGAAAGAAAAGCCAATAAAAGTTGGTCTTAGAGCGATCGAGAATAAAACTTAGTACTTATAGCTTTGACTAAAACCTGCTTCGTGCGTCGCATGACGATACCTTGACTGTGAGTTAGTTGGGGAACGCTTCTACCTAATGTCAAACATGAACTCATTAAACTAAACATTTGTAAAAATCTGTCAAAGATCTACCCTTGGCATCATCCTTTTCCTCGATCAATTAAAACAACTAGACTAAAACTTCAATGAGAAAGTCCAAAATAAAGCTATGTGTGAAAAACGTCAATCATAGCAGTCCTGCGTTATGGAGATGAATGCTGAATCGTAAGGTTAGATTCAGTTAAAGAGGCTGTCGGTTATTAAAAAAACCGACACACATAGTTTCCCCAACCTCATCTATGTAGCTCCTACAAAAGTCATTACATTAGAAGTAACACCAATCCTTGTGCCATAAAAAATCCTTGCTTGCCTAAAAAAACTGCATTCATTACAGGCTGATATGATCAGTCACAGTCACTTACCATTCCTCAATCTTTTAAGTTCACAGCCTAACTCCCTCCTTTTAGTTAATATATTAAGTTTTATCTGACTTTAGCCCTGTTTTGTAGCAACCATTACTTGCATAAATTTTAATGAGCCTACGATCGTTTTTTTTTTTTACAGACCGCTACAGACATCTCTTTACGTCGTCGGCTATCGACTCCTAAGGCAAGTCCTTTGCTAAAACGAACATCATCTGATGCCGTCCGCAAACATTCTCCTCTTGTTACGAAAAGTTCGGCTGAATCGAAGCCCGAAAAGACTTCTTGGTTCAAGTCAATCGATAGAAAGTCAAAGAGCAAATCAAAAGAAAAGGTAGATGGAATTTTTTCAAACTCATCGAAAAACTTAATTCAAATTCCTTTTTCCAGTTGGACCCAGTGGTGAAAGTTGAAACCGAATCCAATCACACTCTTAAACGGACTGTTTATCGAACACCACCACCACCCCCAGCTCCGCCGATCCCACCGAAGAGTTTCCGATTTTTCGGTGACACTGATTTGGACTCAAATCCTCCAACAGTGTCGAGAGTAACTTCAACACCAAGGTAACGTAGTTTTTGAAACATTTCTCTAGATCAGTTTCTTATATACAAATGTACTAGATCGAGACCATCTGTATCCACTCTGAATCGCACTCAGAAATACTCGCAAAGTGCCTACAATCTCGATCGCATCAACCCAGCAACCCAGTCAGCTGCATCTAGTCGTCTCCGCAGCAATTCTCTACAGAATCTCGAAGAAGATGGCACAGATGAGATTGATTCACGAAAGCGACGTCACTACTCCAGATCGCGTAATCTGGACGACATTTCCGAAAGTGGCTCGGAAACGGAAGACCAGTATAAGAGGCAGCCTTTGACAGCTGCCAACCGTTCAATGTCTAAGGATAAGCTTGATCGCACCCATCGATCGTATGATGATCGCAAGAGCAGTGAACGGCATCTTACCACTTCGACGAGTACGCTTAAGAGAACACCCGACAAACCGAGCAGTATTGAAACATACAAGTCGACCATAATAGAAAAGGCTCCACCCAAGCCAGCAAGACATGTTGATCGGCGATATCAATCGAGGTAAGTCTCCAACTGCTGTAAGCAAGATCCGGAAAGTAAGAAATTGCTTTTTTTCAGGGATCGTCTTCCGGACAGCTCTGGTACTGAGGGCGAGTCCAGTATGCAGAGTCAGCGTAGCATTGTCTATCTACATGCCACAACAGTTGGTGCCATACCTCAGCCATACCAGTCAAGTTCCAGGCGACGTGCAACATCTCGCGAGGATCTGCGCAAAAACAAATTGCAACCGATGACGAGAAGCGTTTCTAGATCAGTGTCCATGTTAGCGCCATGGAAACCCAAGCACGTCAGTGAGGGATATGAGATAAACTATTCCCAGGAGCAAAATGGAAAGGTAAGTTGCTTTCTACCCATCAGAAGGGCATAAATTCTCACCATATTCTCAATAGGACAAAAAGCTGTCGACTCTTCCACGAAAAAGCACCCCATCACACCCGTCAACAGGCACACTTGGGCGCAATAAAAAAATCGAAGCTCCGAGCCGATCAAGGCGACCACCACCCAAGGACGATATGTCGTCAATCCGAAACTCATCAACCCTAAGTGGGCCAAAGTCAAACCTCTCGTCAACTATGGACTCACGCAAGGACACACTCAGACGTAAATAATCCTCATCGCGCACATCGTTACAATGTAGTTAAGAATCATGTGTTTTTTCTTAAACAATTTAATTAAGAATTTAACCAAATAGTTAGCGAACGAGTTAAAATGTAACAGATTAATCCCGGTGCTAATCCAGCAGAACTATGAGAATACGAACGAGCAGAAGATGTACAGTTATATAGCCTATCAGTCAAGCACGTAAAAACTAATGTTAACTTGAAAAATCTCGTCAAATTTCATTAAGCCGATTATTATGTTTAAGAATATTCTAACAGAGTAAAAAGTAAAGTTTAAAACATTTTTATAAATATTTTTATTCGTATTAACAACTGTCTAAAATACTATATTATGTGTACTTTTAATCTTAACCTTAAAAGTTTTTAAAAATAATAAGTCGGAATGTGTCCGCGTATATTTGTACTTACTGCATGAAATATGAGAACCTATAATCTACTACGAACGAATATAAAATGTAAACACTTAATGCAGAAAAAAAATAAAAAAAATAAAACTTTAGTTAAAGGTTATTTTTTACTTAAAATCACCGGAGTCATCGCCAAAGGTGACTAGACTACCAATAGTGCAAACTGCCGGTAGAAAAAACACATGACATCCGAAGTTTTTGGCAAAAAATGCCCCGGACAAATATAATTTTTCAGGTAGTTATAGGGACTTATAGAACCTAGACTCCGTTATAAACTAAGGAAAGAAAGCATCGCCGCGATCAAGCAGAGTATAATTCTCGCCCGTTGCTCTTATTCCGAGCTCCTTGTAAATCACTGCTGTATCCCCTTAACAATGCCCACATTATCCTAGTCCTAAGAAACGTTGCAGAAGCAGGGACTATTTCAAACGAGGATGCTTTTCGCCACTTTCAGAGTGAAGCTCTTCTTGTATTTTCTTGCCCTGTCGTTGTACATAGACAACAGTTACACTACTTAGCGAGAAGCGAAGAACTGCGATTATTGGCTAATCTAGAGCGGATTAACCACCAAAGCTTCGAACCGGCAAGGCCGCCCGGAGCGAGGAGGGCCCAGTACAGTCCAAGACTCAGACGAAATTCGTGTGAACGTGTGAAAAACAAATCGGGTAGCTAAAGAGCTGGAGAAGCTAGTTAAAGCACGCAATACGCAGGTCCCTAGCGAGCTCTTACACCACCTAAAAAATTTAAGAAGGAAGAAGGAGTTTGCCCATGTAGATAAGACCCTTAATGGGACCCGGACCCGCGCATCCGGACGGTTCGTAAATTATGCTTCTTTGAATGAAGATGAAGGATGAGTAAACTTTCATCAACCAACACATTCTTTGGCTTGAATTTCGACAAAAACCGAACGTTTTTGAGATACGGAATGTGCACTATTTGTACCTGCTAAGGGATGAGCCTAGCCTAGCCAGTTTGGCAGCGGGTTTTTACGATACTGGTGTACCACGGTTTCGACACTCAACTGGATTCAGTTGGACTAGCCTCTACCGAGGCTAACACCTTATATCCTTTTTGACTTTTATCTTTTGCAACTAATGGCGTAACCAAGAGAAGAAAGCGAGAAAGGCTTAAAAATGCTACACTCTTCGGCAAAACAATAGAGTTCTTAACGGAAGTCAAATATCTAGAAATCACACTAGACGAAAAACTTTCATGGAACTCTCAGCTTACCAAAACGATTGAAAAGGCCAGGCTTGCCTTATGCTGGCCAGAAGTCTACTTGGTAAAAACTGGGAACTTAACACCAAAATGACACTGTGGATGAATACGGCAAAAACAAGACCTATCATCACGTACGCAGCCGCCATTTGGTGGTATAAAGCAACGCAGAGGTCGGCACAGGCTAAACTCAACAAAATACAAAGACTAGCTTGTAACAGCTGCTTAGAACAGCTGCACTAACTTGAGGTTATCCCAAATATCCCACCACTTCATCTAGAACTCATGAAAGAAGCAATGGTCAAGGCCTATGCTTATCACAGAAAAAACTAATTTCAAAATGGTCCTTCTTGGAATGGAAAACTTCTTTGAATCCAAAACCGAAAAAGCACTGTTTACTTTCTGGCAGTGTAGAGGGGCTTTTGGCAAGACATGGGGCTTATCTCCGAAAAGGGTCCTCTGGATCTATACGGCCATGGTAAGACCACTCCTCTCATATGCATCGGTTGTTTGGTGGAATAGGCTTTCGCAGAAACGTGTTACTGCCTCTTTTGCCAAAATCCAAAGAACGGCTTGTCTTGGCTGCACAGGGGCCTTCCCTAGTACGCCGGGCTCTACTCTAGATGCTCTGATGAACCTCTCCCCCCTTCCCTTGATATATTTATCATGGGGTGTACGCTGAAAACCATCTTTCGCTTAAAGAGAGGAGGTTTTTGGTACCACACGCGTTGGAATTTTGAAGAACTTGTTCGAGAATTGTCCTTCGACCCCTTTCTTATGGACATGCTCTCTGACGCAATGACCCCAAAAATCCTTTTGCGACAATGGAATGGCTCGGCCAGACTCTGAGCGAGGGAAAGAATGCCATCGTATTTTCACGAATGGCTCCAAAACCGGACAGGGGTCTGGTGCTGGAGTCTTTGTGGAAAGCGAGAACACGAGACTCCACTACCCCTTAGGTAAATATGCGTCTGTCTTCCAATGGCTAATGCCTAATGGCTATCCTAATGGCTATGCGCTATATTGTGACTAACAGGTGGAGGGCAAGAAGCATATGCGTTTGCAGTGACAGCCAAGCCGCTCTAAATGCGTTGCTCAACCCTCTTACCTTCAACCCTCTTAAGTATTCGTTGAACTTAGTCGGAAGGCTAAATGCAGTTAATCTTGTTTGGGTTCCAGGTCGCACACTGGTATCCAGGGAAATGAGATCTCTGATGAGCTTGCCAGACTAGGCTCAGAAGAGGTTTTCTCAGGACCCGAAGCTGCTTTAGGCCTGCCTATCTGTTGTCACGTCTGCCATTGATACTTGGGTTTCTCGTGAGCACAGGGCTCGTTGGGTGCAGACAGACTAAACGACTACGCCCGGATATCTGCTAGGGGTAAGCGTCTTTTCTTCTATCTCTCGGGAGGATCGATTGCAGACTTCTTGTGGGCGTCCTTACGGGCCACCAAGCTTTCGCCAAGCGAAACCACCACCGCGAAACCACCACCTGTCCTGCCTGTGGATAGGACGACGATACATTTGCTGCATAGTTGTCCTGCCTTTGCTCGCACCAGGCGGCTGATCTTTGGGGCTGACGTGGTGAGTGCCGAACACCTAAGCTCTTCATCACTGAAGCTCCTTCTTGTTTTTCTTCGAAAAACGGGTAAACTAAATGCATTAAAGTAAGGTGTCCGCGTGGTAGTACAATGGACTAGTAGTTGTGTCTGAGTGCTCCTTGATAGTAGCAACCTCGGACAACAAAAAAACAAAAATGATGCCAAGACCATTCTGCGGGCCAAGACCAATTAACACCATTAAAAGTTGTGTGACAACCTGGGTGAACGAAAAGAAACTCCATTTCTGGAGGGTAACTGAAGGAAACAGACAATCCAAAGCATTCATGCCAAATAGCTGCCACAAAAGAACAAACCAGCTGCTACAATTTAGAAGTCGTATACGATTGGTCACAGGCTTCCTCACAGGGCACTGTCGAGTAATAAAACACCTGATGATCATGGGTATTGGGCAAGACAACACATGCAGACAACATATGAAACGAAGACGCAGAAACAGCGTAGCACATATTATGTGACTGTAACTGTTTAATAAAAACACGTCAACGTTTTCTAGGTAAGTTCTACTTTCAAGCGGATATAGCTGCCAGCACATCCAAAGACCTAGTTGCCTTAATAACAAACTGCGGCGTCATAGATGAGCTATAAATAAATGATATCACAATAGGCCCACTTGTGGCCGCAATGATCTGGGATTTATTATACCACCTCCACCAGAATAGGCTTATAGTACGTTTACATCGCGCCTAATTTCAGCATTTAAGCTAAATTCAACATTTCACCCTAAATGTTCACCGTTTCGCCATATATTTTTCAGGATTTATAAATGTTGAATTTCGCCTGGGCATTTCGAAGTTTGTCAAATTGAACAAATCTCTCAAATTTTCGATTTTATTCTATTTAAAAGATTTCCGGAGAGTTTGTTGCGGTCAAAAATTCCGCAACAAAGAAGCTGTCCTTTTGGTCCCATCCTTCCACTCCACTTTTTTTGGCTTCCACGTCTTTCTTTCCCACTTGTGTTCCCTCTTTTCTTCCATCATCGTCAAGACGGACGGTCAGGACGCTCCCAACTTGCGATTCACGATTCCGAATGATGGACCCGATGACCCGGTAAACCACCATCAAAACGGGTACAAAGCTCAAATGTAAAAGAACCCAAATCTAACAAGTGACGAGAGACACCATCGAGAAAATGCTGTGAAGTACAATCACATGGTCGCTTAGTAACCCGAGACTTATATCCACCCAGAGCGAAGATCATCAATGGCTGAGGGCCCATCTAGATAAATTCTGATTATGTAAAGAATGGCCCAAATCTACGCGAAAGTCCACTAGGCTTATGTTTGTAGTGTATTGCGTGTTGAGTATGGTAGTTCCTTCTTCGTTCTTCTTATTAAAATGGGTAACACTATTCTCCTTCTGAGAATAGGGTTAAATGTTATGGATCTCAAAATGCTCTCTTCGGTTCGGCTTCGAATTCTACCCTATAATTGGCAGTGGGCGAATTGGTATGAATTCTTGTGTGAGAGAAATGCAGCTGGGGTTCAATAACGGCAAGCATGCCCGTTCTTTATAACCACTGTACCAGAATGAGAGGATTGGTTGAATGTGTGTGTGAATAGGCATGGTTTGTTTGGGAAAAAGCCAAGCCAAGCTTGGGTGAATCACTTCTGGTTTACCTAGGAAGTTTGGAGGAGGTTTTAAGAAAAGATAGCTGGAGGAAAGAAAAGGAATTTAAATTTGGAAGAAAAGATCCCGAGAAGGAGTTACAAAAAGGAAAAGGAAGAAGGAATCGAAGGGAGAAAAGGAAAAGATAAGTAGAGTGCTTGACGAGATTTGCGTTTGTGTTTATTGTAAAGAAGATTTTAGATTTCACTAGTTGACTTTCGTTTCGAGAATTTCCTAAGAAAAGACGGGACGCGCGACCCTTTTAGTTCACCTGGTTTAAATATTCGAGACCCTATATAGGTAGTGAGCCATTCTATCCCTACGGCGATGATAGGTAGGTAGGTAGAAGTGGTTGCTTCCAGAAAGGAAGCTCAAGTAGCACTTAAAGTGCCGTTTTGATACCACAAACTCACGTGACCTGGATATTTGATTTGATCTTATTCTAGATCCAACCTGTTGAATTAAGGAATGTTATTAGTTTTCTGATGCTCTTACCTGAGACCTCCTCAAGTGTGTTGAAGAAGGGTTTCCCTAATGCCCGTTGTCTGGCCCTGGCTAGTGCCGGACAGGCGCACATGAGGTGCAAAAGAGTTTCTTATCCCTACGGCGATAATTGAAATAGTTTATGACTTTGCTTTCTTTTGTTTGCCTTGATTCTTTCGTTATAATAAGAACTACCTCTTCGAGTAGTTCTTATTATTCATCGGCCAAATCTTTTAGCTTTAATCGCCCGCGTTCATCTCTGAACGTTTATAACGACCCAAGCAAAAGTTTTTACTTCTTAAGTTCGGACCTCTTATTCATTTTTAGCAACCCAGTTTTGTTGTTTTACTGATAAAACAACTGGCGCCCATTTAAAACTACATACGTACCAAAAAAATCCTCGAATTATTCAAATCGTAAAATCATTCCGCGTATCATAATATCAATCTTTCGGCTGTCATCGGAACCCACCGCCTTGCTGAGCAGTCGGGAAACACAGCAGCAAACTTGCTGTGTTGTTGCACTTTTTCGCCGCTAGCCTTTTAGTTTCGCAAATTGTTTATAGCCGCGAGTGCATCGCCGGCGCTCCTTCGTGATTTATTCTAACTCGTGATTTATTCTAACTTTATTCTAACTCAAAACAACGTTCATAATTTGACATAAATTGATAAAAGTGCTCTGAGGCGTATTTTAAAACAAACCAGTGAGTAAGTTCTACAGTGTGTACGCAGAAGTTACAGTCCGTAAAATGGACCGATGAACACCCCATCCTATCCCACATTGTAATTTCCCACATTGATCGCATTGTTATTTTTTGATATTTTTTAAGTAGTGCAAACTTCGAAAAGGGGCGTGGTCCAACCGCCCCTAATTATAAACTATTAATTATAAGATACTTCCACAGATATTTCCAAGTTAAGCTTAAATGTATACGTCAAAATGCAATTTTTTGGTTCAAATTCAATATTTTTGAAAAATCGACCCCTGAAAGGGGCGTGGCTAATAATGTTACAAAGTCTCCTTTATCTAACCTGCTACTTTTTTTATTTCATGCATTCCTAAATAAGACTCAAAGTCAGTCGAAATTACGTTTTACTGGAAAATTTAAGGTGTTTCTTCTATTTTGCCTAACAAATTTGGGCATGGCCAAAAGTCTTGTAAAGTCTTGAACTAAGCGTTTTCTGCATAAAATATTAAGCAAAGTTTTTTCTATTTCGAGCGAAAATATTGAGTAAGCTGCATTTGAAAATTTACTCTTAAAATAGATGCCACGCCCACTGGAGGAGGTTTACCAATCAAACTCTTCTTTTTTGTGTCTAGCATTCATTAGGAGATGCTAAATATCAATCAATCAATTTCCGCCTTTTAGAACGTCTTACAGTTTTGAAATCTCTGGAGGTAGTTGCACATTTAGACCAATTGTGGGCGTGTCCTTGGGCGGATTTCGAAACTTTTTACACTTGTACCGCTTCGCATGACGTGGACCTTGCGAAATTTGAGCACCCTAGCTCAAAATTTAAGGCCTAAAAACATGTGACATACAGACGGACGAACGGACATGGCTTATTCGATTCAAAATTCGGTCTCGATCATACGCCCTTAAGGTCTTGGGGGTCTACCATTATTATTTCACCGTGTTACAAACTATGTGACAAACCTAATATACCTCCTATCCTATGGGATGGGGTATGAAAAACTGTATCGTGATGCAGCGACGAGACATGAAAAGACATATAGGAGTCTCTGAATTCACCTGCTCCATTCACTAAACAAACACACCTAACTGTCATTTCAATAAACTGACATTTGAATATCGAAAATTTCCTCTCCATTGCTCCAGTGGAAAAACACCAATGGAAAATGACCAAATGGAAAATTTGTCGAACGAGGTGATTTTTTTAAAATACACTGATGACAGGTTTGGCAGGTCAGTTGTATTTGAAGCGTTGAATTGTGAAAGTCGAGAGTTAATGTAAGAACCGAGTGAAATAAAATAAAGTGTTGAATTCTAAGTGGTGACGTTAAATTAATTGTAATTTGAACTTGAATAAGTTGGGTTTGATAAACAAAAGTGTTTAAAAGTTGGGTTTGATAAATAAAAGTGTTTCGTTGCGCGACTTAAAAACTAAAATTGAGTTTTTTTTCAATAAGCTTAGCCTCCTCAACAGATAATTTGTACCTTTTTACCTTTTCGTTAGTTGAATAAACCTCAAATTAACTTTTCTAAATCAAAAAACAAAACCTTTTCAAACAAATAACAACATCTCTACACAATAAATTGTTATTATAATTGCTGTTCATTCTATAACTCATTTGAATGTATCTTACATTAGATTAAAGCATATTTTTAGTAACACTTTTGATGTAGGTTGACATTAGAAAAATCCTAAATTCAACTGTCGTCCCAAGTGGCACTTATCTACTTTCATAGATTTTATTTTCTTAAAATATCACAGTTCATTTTGGCCCAATACATAACCATCACCAGGGCTGTGCAAACATGTCCAATCCGCAGCAATAATAAAAGTCCTTTTGAACTAGACCCTTCCCCTTCAACTAGACCCAGTTTCCCCTTCAATTGACAAGTACCAGTGGAAAATTAAATAAATGCCAGTGGAAAATTGCCGAAGGCGAAATATAGAAAGTGCTAGAAAGTGCTGAATTTGTATAAATACTCCGTGTATACTCCGGACAGGATCGTACGAGACAATAATATTGGAAACGTTGACTTGTGAAAATCGAGAGTAAAGTAAAAAGCGATTGAATTGAAATTAAATGTTGAATTCTAAGTACGGAAGTTGAATTAAGAGTGATTTGAATTTAAATAAATTTGTTTGGAAATTTGCATGGAAATATAATGCCTCTCGGAAAAGTCTTCCCTCTTAAAAGGCTTAAGCCAACTCAAATTAGGAAAAGCAAATCTGTTAAAGAAACAAGATCAAAAAAGCTTAAATGTAAGCCAAAAAGGCCTCTAGAAGATGTTATTTTTTCCGTGGGAAAAGATTACAATAAAGGCTTTATTTTAAAGCAATAAATTACTTTAACTTATTGGGACTAAGAACAAATGAAAACTATACAACAAATGAATTTATTTTCAATTCTTGCAAACCCCTAAAGCAAGTGCCTCCACAGTACTGAAACAATTGGGGCAGTCTTGCGATTGTAAACACCGTCCACATGGTGTCAGTCTAGTCTAAACGTAAAACTAAAAATAAAGATAATAGCCAGCACCCAACGATTGCCTAAACCACCTCGGCCCTTTATTTTGAAACATCGCCGAGTGTCAGAAGGCGAAAATCGAATAAACAAAATCTTTAAGAATAAAACCGTTTGTATTCTTTTTGCCGATCCTCTAAACAGCTGATCATTTTCTGAGCATTTATTTTTAATTTGTAAGAAAGATTGTATTTTGGGATAGTTCGAATCTTTCTTTTTTCTCAAATTTGTTTCACCGCTCTTTTTTCTATTTTGGCAAACGTTCCGTCGAACTTTCAAATGACGACAAAAAATAAACGATCTCTAAGAGTCTGAGGAAAACAAAAAGCCATTTGGGAACGATGCCAGTAGTGAAATAGAAATTCGCCTGCATTGCATTTGCCGGATATTTTGTAGTTTTAATGTGTAAATAGTGAAAAAACGAGTTTAATTTTTGGATATTTAATAAGCCGTTTTAGAGCTGTGAACAAAAATTAATTTAAATATGATTAAAAATGTCGACAAGTGTTGAAAAATTACAAAAAGCTTGCTGGAAAATTGACAAAAATGATGAAGGTGAACACGGTTCTAATAATTGGAAATTTTTTTTCAAGAAATACGGGATAGTCCTTACACTTTTCAAATATAAAAATGAAAAAATAAAAAAAAATTATAAGTTCTGTTAAACTTATCGGTAATCTAGATATTAATAAAACAATATGCAATCTTCGTTGGTTGCGCAACAGGCTGCAATTGATTCGTTTTAGTTTCTGAAATTCGGACGCATACCTATACGAAAAAAAAAACTTTAACTTAAGTCCACTTGTCAGAGGTGTACGACCACGCAAAAAGCATTACGATCCCAGGATTTAAACCGGCCGCAAGTTTTTAAAAACATTTGTGATGAAGCATTAAGTACCTTTTTCGTATTTTTAATTAAAATAATTTTTTATTTTATTTTGATATACTGTTTTATTAGCAAGAGTTAACGCAAAAATGGGGCTAATCAGTTTCGACAATAAATTATTGTTTGTGCATATATCGGTTGTGCGACAACGAAGTAGAGACAGTTATACTAATTCAAATTTACTTTTGGAAACGCATTAATATAAAAAAAAATTTAAAATTAAAAAATTAAAGCCTCACAAACAACTAATTCTTCGCCTTTACGTGCCTTTTAGTTTTCTCAAACATTCTTCAAGCTGAACTGTGTTGTTATCTCGATCTGTTTACGTGCTTACCAATGAAGTAACTAATCTTTGGTCTCGTTTGTCTTAAAAACTATTTAAAGAGGTTGCAGTGGTTGTTTCTCCTTCTTTAACATATGAGAAAGAAACAAAGGATTTTATAATCAAGCCATTAATATATGTCTCTGTCGATCCTCAAAACAACGGGTTTCCTGCAATGAGAAGTGGCATAAAAACACATTCCTCACCTTATTCCTAGGCTTAGGTTATTCCAGAGAGCCTTTATGCGGTTTTAGCACTATAGTCTATAGCACTATAGTGCCTTCCTCAATGAAATACTATAGAAAATGACCATAATGACAGTTGGAATAAAAATTAATTTAAAACTGAACCCCTTTCTTTCACTCCAAGCTTAGGACCGGTCGGTGCAATTCTTCTTACATTGACCCATTTGGGCTCAAACTCAGCATATCAATGAAAAGATGCTGACATTCTTAAAATGTTTCAATGGGTTCCACCCCATACGTATAAGGTATGCTACATAAGAGTTTGAAAGAGAATAATCACTTCCGGTTTTCCCTGTTATCAAATTCTACATCCTGTTAGCTTTCCAACCGTATGCGGGTCACCACTCACCAGTCTTGGTTTTCGCCTGGGTGGAAAAAGAATTCTGTCGCTAAAGCGCAATTTACACAAAAAACAAGGTGGTGATTAGTTGACAGTTCAGCTCCTCTCAAAACGCGAACATAACAAATCATTGATAACAATCTTAAACACACGATGGTACCACAAAGAAATCAATCAAAGATCTCTGATTTAAACTGTGCGGGTACCAAGTGTATTTGTGAATGGCTTTGTGTGGGATAAAGATGTTCATTGGCACAGCAAAAGTCCAACAAGTTCCCTGAGCTCCTGTTTTAATCCGGTTTACCGTGCCTCCCAATCACACTTCTCCAAGTACTATTGTCCGTACTCAGATGAGCATTGAAATCGCGCACCAAGAGAAAGAAGTCCATTTCTGCCACTTGCAGGCCAGTATCAACTTCGTTCAAGAAAGCCGCACATACTTTGACTCTCGTTTAGGTGCATACACCTGCACTAGAGCTAAAGTCGATCACTCAAGCTTACCCTTTAAGATCGAAACCCCTTCCTCCTAATGGCTTAAACTCAAATTCGTTTTCCGATAGCCGGGGGCTTGTGAGTACTCCCACACTCGCCTGTGCAGTCATGTTATGTAAAACGCCAGACCAGAAAAGTCTCCACCGATCAGCCAAATCTCTGGTTCCGGAACCTTCCCACTTAGTTAAGAAAATGCCAGTAGCATCGAGCTGATACTTTTTAGCCTCCTCAACCAGTTCAAATTCCTTCTCCGTTAGTTATGAGACATTCCATGTCCCAATTTTAAGTTGGCGATTTCTTAGACTGACTATCGAAGCGCTGATTTAGGCTTAACGCTGCCCCCATCTGCCTCCCGTAATGGGGTGCCTAGCGTGGCATTCCGACTACCGAGCGCTCACATGTTGACACCCTTCAGGCCTAGCTCCAAGAGGTGCCCTGGTTAACAACGATCAGCACATATCCGAGGCTTCTTCTTCTTTTTTTCTCTTCATAGTGGGTTGCATTTCATATTAAGCTGCCAGGTTTCTATTCGGCCAATCCTAACATGGAGAACAGACGCTGATTCAAGCGGATGAGCGACAGAAGCCGACACAGATGCTTTTGGAGTTTTACTGTTTAGAGTTCAGCCGCCCCTCTCACTCAGGGATCAGACGCTGACCAGTTTGCCGCACACTATGTATTAGACCCGCGGTTCCCAAAGTATGCTCCGCGGAGCCCTTGGAGCGTTCACCAAGTGCTCCGCGAACAGATAAGTAAAACAAATTAAATCAGTGAGTAAGTCCTACAGTGTGTACGCAGAAGCTACAGTCCGTAAAACGGACCGTTGAATACCCCATCCTATCCCACATTGTAAAATGCTGATGGCATAGTTATTTTTTGACATTTTATAATGTCAACTTTTCTAATGCAAACTTCGAAACGGGGCGTGGTCCAACCGCCCCTAATTACAAACTATTAATCATAAGATATTTCCACAGATATTTCCAAGTTACACCTAATTGTACGTAAAAATGCAATTTTTTGGTTTAAATTCAATATTTTTAAAAAATCAACCCCTAAAAGAGGGCGTAGCTAAAAACTTTATATGAACGAAATCTGGACGGAAGTATTTTTTACCTTACCTGCTACTTTTTTTGTTTCATGCTTTCCTAAATTAAGCTCAAGGGCAGTCGAAATTAAGTTTTTCTGGAAAATTTTAAGTTTTACATTTGTAAGGAAGTCAAAATTTTGAATCAATCGCTGCCATGAGGCTACAATGGCTACAATGAGGGTTAAGGTAACATCGTTTCTGATAGATAAATATTGCATTTTGGTGTTTTGTGTGGGAAGTTATGTTAAGGATTTTATATTTTAGCGTTTCTCGTAGACATTTGTAAATGTAAATGTTTTGTTCTTGTCGCCTCAGGAAATAACTAAAATCTGCTGCAGACCTGTGCAGTGTTGCGTCAAAAAAGCTGGCTTCCCTTAGAAGCCAACTTTTAAAGATTTTATGTAAGGACATTGAGGCAAGAAGAACACAGCAAAGAAATCGTTTCGGATCCCTGGACCGAATCCAAAGCTTTTTTGGATAAAACGAAACAATTATTATTATCGCTTTTCCATACAGAGTCGAACCCGGCTTCAATCGCATGAAAACCCGGTTTGAGTCGACTCGACTATGCCTTGCGAGCCGAGTCGAAACTATGCATGGAAACGCGAGTTTGTTCAAGGAGCCAAGGAGTCAGATTTTGGCGTTTCTGGGCACATTTGGATTGCATGCTTAACACTCATTGGTAAATCTCGTATAAGTTTACCAGTTCCAAATAAACGACAACTTTGCTTATTGCCAGGTAGACATCTTTCCAAAATTTGACTTTATCAGAAAAGATAAAATTCGATAGCAAATGTTAATTTAACTGGTCGCCCTTTTTCGTAATAAGATTACTAAATGGTAATACTTTGTTTCCACCGGACACAAATCCGTAATTTACACAAAACTTCAACTAATCTCCAACAAATCTAGCGATGTTCCATACAAATTTTAACCCTCGGCGAGTAATTAAAAATAGTTCTCCTCCAAAATCTCCTCTCTTAACCCTTGCCACTTTTAACTTTTTTCGCACATTTTTAGAACCAGTTTAAGACTGCTAGATCTGTCACAAACATGATTTTATTGGAAGGTTTAGAACGAAATAACTTTTTTGCTCCTGGGAAATGTCATTGTCACTGTCTTTGGAGAGTCAAAACGACAATAAAAGAGTGCTCGCATTAAGTTAATCTTATGTGTGTCCAGTGGAGACACAACGGGATTTTTCTTTAATCGTATCCCACGAATCGCAGTTTTGAAAAAACTTTTTCTAAGTCTCCCGCGAATTAAATTTAAAAATTATCGTCTATTCCAGTGTTTCTCAATCTGTAGGTCGCGACATCCTGGCGCGATGCCAAGAATTACTAAGGTAGTCGTGATCTCAAGCCAGGCTAAGATGCTATAAAAATATATTCTCTTCTTGGTTTTTGTTAATTCACCACTGAAGAGGATGTGAGTTCAAAAGTTAAGCAGCGGCTAACACCACCAGTAGTCTTAGAGCTCAAAATATTCTTCCCTTTTACCAGAAATTATGTATAGTTAGCAGAGGAGTTTCAATAATCATGTTGTCAGCAGCGGCTTCTTTGTTTCTTATCCTTATCGATGGTCGATCGGTCAGTTGGTCTGAAACAGATTTTTATAAAAAGGATTTTGTACCCACCTTTGCCCATTTTCACCTTATCATCATCATTTTCCGTGACCGCTTATCCTTATAAGGGTCGCGGAGCGAGGGTAGCTAAATGACCCCTCCATCTTTCCCGATCTTCCGCCACCAACTCAAGAGACACAGGTGCGATCCCCAAACGGGTCTCGGAGATGTTCCTTACCTGATCCCACCACCTGTTTCTTAGCCTACCAGGCGGGTGACGTGCTTGCATCTCGGCTAACATAGCCTGTCTAGGAAGTCTGTCGGGGGGCATGCGAACAACGTGTCCAAACCATCAAAGAATTGGTCGTTCCACTCGGAGAAGCAACTGCTCAACACCAAGATTCCTACGAATATAACGTTTCTCACTCTATCCCTAAGAGTAACACCAGCAACGCACCTCAGAAATCTCCTTTTGGCAGCTTGTACCCGCGATCTGATTCTTTCGGTCATTACCCAAATTTCATGACCATAGGTGAGGGTTGGAATGAACACTGAATTAAAAATTGAGATCTTTGCTCTCAGTTCAAGCTCTGCTTTCCTGATGACTGGCCCGCGCAGTTCTTTTACTATTGCTGCAGCTTGGCCACTCCTATAGGATAACTCAGTATCACTCCTTCCATCTTTCGTGAAAAAGACCCCGAGATACTTAAACTTCTCTACCTGTTTCAATGGGACTCCATGCAAGAGGACACACTGCACAGGAGTTCGGGAAACAACCTTCACTTCGGATTTGCTCACGTTAACCTTCATTCAAGCTTCACCACTTATGGACGCAAACCCATCAAGTTCCTCCTCGGACGATGCCAGGATTGCTAAATCATCTGCGAAAAGCAGATGGCTTATCCTGACACAAGCCATTTCGAAAGATTCCTCACCAAGACTGCGGTTCACCATCCAGTCCATATGTGCTATGAAAAGGAAAGGCGATAGAACACAGCCCTGGCGAAGTGCAACGCAAACATCAAAAGGCCGGATTTTGACGCCATCTATCCGAACACAGCTTCTGCAGTTCCCATACAAAGACTGAATGGCTCTCAGAAGAGACCCATACAGTGCATAGTCCTGCGAAACTCTCCAGAGCTTATCCCGAGAAACCCTGTCATAGGCCTTTTCCAAGTCTATAAAGCACGCGTAGACCGGTTTGGCATATTCTCAGGCCTTCTCAAGCATAACCTTCAGAGAAAAAATCTGGTCGGTTGTGCCTCTGCCAGGCCGAAAGCCGCATTGCTCTTCCCGCAACAAAGGTTCGATTACAGCTCTGGAACGTGCTTCAGAACACCTTTGTAACACCTTTGCGAATACTTTTCTCGGAAGACTTAAGAGACATATTCTCCTATAGTTAAAGCAATCTCTCTTGTCCCCTTTTTTGAAAATGGGCACTATAACTCCTGTTTGCCAATCGCTAGGTGCTTTCCCGCTTTCCCAGGCCACCTTAATGACACGTGTTAGCCATTTTACACCTTCTTCACCCATTGCCTTGAGCATTTCTGGCCGAATTTCAACAACTCCAGCAGACTAACCAACTTTAAGCGATTTAATCGCATCAGTGACTTCATCTACCGTAGGACTTTTCTCCGCCCTAATCTCGTTAGCGATGGCATTGGTATGACTTCGCTGATTTTTGTTCAGGGGGCGATTGCTTGTCTAAGGTCCTGGATTGGCTTCTAATGTCCCGCGGATGCTATACTTATCATCCGGAGCCTTAGACCCCATTTTGTACCGCACATTCAAAGACAGGTCCGTAAGGATCTGGTTCCTCTGTAAATGGTGCGTTCTGTTTGTGGGTTCTATAATGGGTATGACAACTGCGGTAATTAGCTTTCCCCGGGAATTCTTTGGTTTCGCCTTGAGTATGAGTTGACAAAGGAGTTATAGTTTCCTCCGTTTTGTAAAAGGATTATAGTCTCCTTTTTTGGGGCTTACACAGAGAGCTTCTTCGCTGCACCATCTCTGAAGGACTGAGAGTGCGTTCTGCGTTATTTCTGAAATCGTGCTTTCGAATCTTCTACTATTACAATGGTGTCAATACTGTGACTTGTCGAGGATTTAAGTAAGCCGTCAGCGACAACTGGGTGGTGGGAGGATGTTAAAGTCAAGAATTCCATATGATCAACTGTTTTTCTTTCCTTTATTCCAATCCAGCTTGCTATATTGATGTGGAGGAAGATGAGGAAGAGGTCCTTGATACCAACAGACAATATTCTGAGTGGTGTATTCTGCCAGATCTACTCCTAGAACAAGTCTTCTCATACCTGACTGTAAAGGAGCGGTACTATGCAAGTTTGGTAAGTATAGAACACTCAACGTTTACATATTTTAATAAGTATTTTTTCAATAGGTCTGTCGACACTGGTACATTGCCTTTCATATGCCAGCAGTTTGGCAAAACTTTATTGTTGACGATAAGACACTTACCCGGCCTAAGTATAATTACTATTCTGGCTGGCAGTATACTCTGGATCACATAAGGACTCAAAATTGTATGCAGCGAGTTGGACGATACATCAAAGGCTTAATATTCCGACCTGAGCACAGCTTTAACAATATTTTCCAATTCATGACACTTCTCACCTGGAGCATGGAAAAGGTTTTGCTTTAAAATTACTTGATGGCCTCTTGAATGCGAACGATTTGTCTCTTGTAGAGGAATGATCTGCCTGAGCTTCGCGGTGTTGGTTTGAATATACGCAGCTTGGTCTATGAATTCCCATGCAATATGTCGCAAACTGAAGATCCCGAAGGTATCAAGCTCTTTGGCACTGGAGGTAAGAGAAGGTACAGCCTCCAAAAAAAACCATTTCCATTTAATCGACTCATTTAAGGTGAATTATTGAAGTGCTTAAAGAACCTGATGTCAAAACTGACAACCCTACGAGTACTAAAACTGATTGATTTTGTTTTGGAGCGCTTCGAGGCCAATCACTTGCTGGATGAGGTACTAGACTCGTGTTTCTCTCATATGCGCTTTTTGAACTTGGTGAATGTCACCACCACACATTGTCCCGTCATGCATGTGGGACTCTTCGCTAACCTGAGAGTAGGTAAAACCCCTTGCAGGACTCACTTTTATTTTAAATAAATGTTTTCTCCAGGTCCTTATTATTTCACCTCAAAACATTGACGACGATGTCATTCTCTTATTGGCCGACTCCCGGCTTCGTCACCTGCATATTCATCAAAATCGATACACCCCGACATCTGGATCGATTACTGCCTGCGGTGTTAAAGCTTGGAGAGCACTTAAGCGAGATAATCCCAAATGTAGAGTACACCTGAGTGTTGAATCGGCCTCGGATGGAGAAGTTGTGGTGCAGCCTGAGGCTCCAGTATATAGTATAGTCTACAATGCTCCTAAGACGAAGGTTAACCCTAATCTTTTGGAAAATTCTTAACAAAAATAGCAAGATTCTTCAATGACTTCTAGATCAAACCAGACCTCCTTCTGCGAATGGTGGATCACTACAAGGAAACACTGACAATCTACGGGCATGAACTTCTACCCAAGTTTGTAAGTCCGAAATCTTTTGACAACCGAGTAGACAGCCTATTGCTGCTTCTTTGTCGTCAATGTTGGAATCTCTCAACATTGGTAAGTCTAAATTTATGGACTTAAGGAATATCCTTTCGTAATGCTCAACAACTTTAAGGTTATTCGGGAGAAGATCTCCACATCGACAGTTCTGTTGATTGCAAAGACTGGGAAGAATTTACGCCAACTACATGTGCGTCGTTTTGCTGTGATCTTACGCTGTGACTGGCCAAGGAATCCAGATTGGTCTTATGAATTCTACACTTGGCTGAGAAAATCGTCGAAGTCCTACGAGGCAGTAGAAAGGGAAGTTTCAATAATCCTTGGAAAGAGATGGCGATTTTTAAGTGACGCTGAGTTTAAAAAAATTGTTGTAGAAGTAAGGCAAAATTCATGACACAATATTAACATAGAAACCAAACTTCTATTTTATCGCTTGCCAAGGTATGCTTAACTCCCTTAAACCTTTGGTTCTTTAAGCGCGTTAAGGACATCTTGGTCAAAGGTATTTTTTTTTTTGCAACTGGATGACTAGAAACGGGCTAAGATACCTTTAGAATACCCTTTTACAAAACTACAAATCACGCGAAGATCGGTTAGGTATATTCCTAGGCCGTGTCAGAATAGCGTCTAGAGTAAAAAGCTAGTCAGTAATGCATCTGCCAGGTCAAAAGCCGCCCTGCTCTTCTCGTAACGATGGATCGATACCAGCTCTGGAACGAGTTTCAAAATCCTACGGTAACACTTTTCACGGAAGGCTTAAGAGAGACAATTAGACCAATTTCTGCTGTCCCATTTTTGAAAACGGGCACTTTTACTCTTGTTTATACCAACCGCTAGGTGCTTTCCCAGGGGCAGCATTACTAAAATGCGTTTCACAATTCTCACAAGCATAAGCAGCTAAACACAGAAGGACTAGAGCTGCTCATGAGCTCTGCGAGCACCGGAGAAAGAGGAACACCAGCTTCTCAGAGCCTAAAGGAAAGAGCACAAGAAGCGTGCGGTTGAAAAGATAAACAGATTCTACGACAGGAATGAAATTTGAATATGCTACAAAAGGGCAGAATGCTCCAAGGACATAAAATTCGAACTGAAGCCTGTAAGGGCAACGAAGGGAATATCGTAGTAAATTGTAGTCAGTGCTGAGGATGGCGAAAAAACATTTCCGCAGTTTGTATAACGGCGTAGACCAACCGAATCCCACTGCCAAGCAAAATTGAGTCATTCAATCTAGGCAAAGAAGACACCGCCTACGCGGCCTGGATGAGGTGAAAGTAGCTGTGGGTAAGCTTAAGCCCAACAAAGCATCCCGAGTTGACGGCTAAGCTTCCAAAATTTCCTAAGCCGCAGGCGATGATCCGGTTAGGAGCATGCACAAGCAAGATATGGTCGGATGAAAGCACGTCTGATGAATTCAACCTCAGCATTATTTGTAAGATCCTTCAGAAAGGTCCTCTAAATTGCGCCATCTACAAAATCATGCTTAACAACGCATACAAGATTTTTGCTGCTGTGCTGTGCACGGCTAAAGCCCATGCCCATCATGCTTCGTCAACAGCCTGATAACTCCATATCAGTGTGGTTTTAGACTACGAAAATCCGACGATCGAATATTCTTACTGCTACAGATTTTGGAAAAACAAAACCCAATGTAGAAAAACCTACGCAGTTCCGTGAAGATCGGTAAAAACCTTACCGACCCCTTTGATGTCAAAAAAGGATTAAACAAGGCGATGCGCTTATTTGGGGTCTTTAATATCATGCTTGAACGAATTCTACAGAGCTGGCGCAGATGGTTCTCGTCTTCTTTCAGTCGGTTCAAACCTAGAGACTGTGTGCTGTCTCAGAGATCCATAGACTTGATCGATTTATCGGTGCAAAAAGAATGGGCTCCCTGTGAATCCTCTTAAAACTATACCAAGTCACTGGTCTGACGCAACTCGTGCTTGAAGGTGTTTTCTTAAAAGAAAACTTATTTGGTGCAAGCATGTTGAATCCAACATGCACGCTCAGACATCTGCAAGGTGTCATGGCAACGTCTTTACTTCTATCTCTTAGGAGAATCGACTGCAGACTTCTTGTATGGGTAAGGCTTAAGAAAAACCACCACCTCCAAAACTAGCAGTGTAGAGTCGCTTTTTGCACGACATGGGCCTACTTTTGAAAAAGGTCCTTTTGATTTATACATATACGCCTATGTCTTGTTTGCCAAACTCCAAATAAATGTCTTGTTTTGATTGCACAGGGGTCTTTCCTAGCATGCCGGATTCTGCCCTAGATACGTCGAGGGCAAGAAGCATATGCGTTCTTAAAGCATTACTCAACCCTCGTCCAAGATAGCACTCGAAACAAAGCATTCGTTGGATTAAGTCAAAAGGCTTAGCACAATGAGTCGTGTTTGGATCTCAGGTATCCCAGGGAAATGAGATCTCTTATGAGCTTTCTAGATAAGGCACAGAAGATGTTTTTTCAGCTTACGAGATCGGGTCAGGGATGAATGCATATCTAGTCCTCAAATTTATAAGAATTCCGCTGAGTTCGATAGCCCACAGGATAAAAACTGAATCCTTGAGTAGGACTAAACTACGTTGAACAGAACTTGATACTTGCAGACACACAAGGGAGCTATGGCCACCGGTAAGTAAAATAAGATCGCTTTTTATGGTCCAATTTGGCCACAGAGATGCATAACAGCATAACAATTACTGCAGCAGCTGCAGGGACGTTGAAGAAATTTAATTTGTTCGTCACCTGCTTTGCGAATGCCCAACCCTAAGCCCCTTGTCAGATACTTCTTCAACGAGCTCGAAGATCTAAATAATGTAGATCTAAGGGCCCTCCTAAAATGTATATACAAATCCGTATGGGTGCAAGAGAGCGGCACTCTGAGCTTCCAACAGCGGTTTTTCCTGTTTTCGTTCCAGGTGCTAATAAGGTTCCCCAAGTGGACACAATGGACCCAACTGCTGGTCTTAGTGAGCCGTGACTATTGTCACAAGGGCATCCATAAACCTAACCTTACCTATGTAGTTGTCCTGCTTTCGGTCGCATCAGGTGGCGGATCTTGAGGCAGACGTGGTGAGTGCCGAACATCTTAGCTCTTCAGTACTGAAGCTCCTTGTCGTCTTTCTTCGACAGACGGGAAAGTTGACAACTTTAAACTAAGGTGTTTACATGGTAGGCAATGACACCAGCGCTGAAATCAAACGAAGGATAAATCTTGCCAATCGCTGTTTCTTTGGGCTAAGAAGTCAATTGAGTAGCAAAGCCCTCTCTCGAGCAACTAAAGTGTCCATGTATAAGACCCTCATCATCCCAGTCCTACTTTACGGTGCAGAAGCATGGACCCTGTCAAAGGTGGATGAAAACACTTTAGGCTGCTTCAAAAGGAAAGTTCTTCGGACGATTTACGGTCCCGGCTGCATAGACGGAGAGTGAAGGAGGAGATATAACATCGAACTGTACGGGCTGTACAGCGCTACCGACCTAGCCAAAAGAGTCAAAACAAAACGTCTACGATGGCTGGGTCATCTAGAGCGGATGGACACCAACGCCCCGGCCCGGAAAATCTTCGAATCTACACTGCAGGTACGGCGCGGAAGAGGAGCACCGAGACTCAGGTGGCGCACGCAAGTGGAAGGGGACCTCAGCCAACTTCGCGTGCGAAACTGGAGACGGCTAGCTAGAGACAGAGCTGGCTGGTGAAGCTTGTTGGCTGAGGCCCAGGTCCACCCCGGACTGTAGCGCCACCTTAAGTAAGTAAATAAGTTTACATGGTAGGACAATAAACTAGTAGTTGTGTCAGAGTGCTTCATTGGATAGTAGCAACCTCCGACAAAAAAAGAGCTACCGCGCCAACATCAGAGGCACAACTTTTTAAAAGTTTCTCGCACACGCAGACAACTTTGCCATTATTGGAAGAACTCAGCATGATGTGGCGAAGAGGCTATCATCAAGAGGACATCGATGACTTTGGGTAAGGGACTTTTTCTTCCTGTGTTACGCTATAAATTCAGACAACGGCACCAGCGCTAATTAAACGAAGGTACGGTTCCAGGCAATGGCTGCTTCTTTGGGCTAGAAGTGAATTGAGTTGCAAATCCCTCTCTTGAGCAACTTAAAGCGACGTTAAGCACCAGTTCTACTAAACGATTGATAAACCTACTATAACGGCTGCGATGACTAGGTCATCTAGAATGGACATCAACGATTTGGTCCGGTAAAATCTTCAAACCTACCCCGCAGATGGCGCTGTATAGAGGAGCATCGGAACTCAGGTGGCGCACGCAAATAAAAGGGCAAAACTGGTAACGGCCAGCTCGAGACGGAGCAAGCTTAGTTGGCTTAGGCCTATGTCCACCGCGGGCTCTAGCGCCACCTTAAATAAGCTAGTAGTCTAAATAAAAAATATAAGTACGAAAATTTCCTTGTACACGCAAATATTGGCCCTTCTCTGGTTGTTGGTCCCCAATTGGGCGCCTCCCCAGTGGGCGGATAGGGGAATGCTCCCTAGACATTGTGGGTACCAGTATGGAAAATATTCGGGGCGGACCAAAACCAGCAATAAGCGAAAAATTCAGGAAGCTGTCTCAAAATGAGCGTCTCCCTGGTCGGCGTGCGTCTGTTATAGAACGGACAACAATAAGATGCATGCCAGATGTTTTCATAAAATACTCTACTAGCTATATAATTGCTTTTCTCCGTAAGGGCATAACACTTGCGGTGTAAGCTTTGATGTTCCAAGGCGGATTCTGCACGCGGAGGAAAGGTATAAAATTTTATTTTATTTATTTTTATTTAAACACTTTGAACCACAATTAAGGAACGTGGCCAAACCATGCAGTGTGAAATGTCGGACCGCCCGTTCATTGCAACAATGAAATGATACGTACTCTCAACGAGACTCTTAACGATGTAAACAAAGAGCGACGACTACAAAGAATAAGACCCTTCGATCTAGCGACGTAGGTTGAAGCCGCATGAATGAACGGCTTAGTGGGTGCATTCACTGGAAAGCAACCTATCCAATGCGATTAACACTATGGAAGCGTAAACTACTTGTTAAGTTAACTTAGTTGTAGTCAAGAAGTATTATGAGAGAGCGAAAATTTACTACTATGAAGTGCGTTCTGGCAGTTTCTAAGTGTCTCTCAAAAATGGGTGGTTTTTTAGCACGTGGAAATCGGGCATAACCAATATCGGCTACTTTGGTATTATATACCTGCTATAGTGGGCGTATTGGTATCTTTGAAAGATTTTGGAGTTTTAGACTCCGCCCACCCTAGTATTCAACAAAAAAAAAAATTATTTTTATATTTTTTAAACAAACGGAAAACCGTTAAATTACAAATTTCAATAATAATCTAAATCCATTAGCGTTGAAGATGGTGACATGACCGAAACTGAATGCTCTGAAAATAAAGAGAAGAGAAAATACGACATGAATTGCTGTTGTCAGCCAAGGAGACGTACATAGTTCCAAAAACCAATACTACTCAGGCAATACTATTTGAGGAGCACAATTTCAATCACAATAGCGTAAGCAAACCACTACAAAATGGATCAAGTCCAACCAAATTAGAAAGAAAGACTCAGATCAAGATGAAGTCAAAACAATTAGACGATAGGTCTTATCTACCAAGTCAAGTCAGTGGGATTAATTTACTTGGCCTGTAAGCCTTATAAAAACTTATTTACCTCGGCGTATCATACTCTGACAGCTTACACCTCTTAATTAACCTCAGCGTATATGACCGCCTACAAATATTCAATAAAAGCCATCATCACAGCTTTGTGCATTGTGACCGCCCAGAAAACATCCCTCGACCTGCCATTGGCCTGGAATAGGGAGCACTACCCATGAAGACTCCACTCTCAGGGTCCAATCCAATCATGATAGACGGGACTCACATCGCCATACCACTTTATAGAGTGTGATAACATTCTCCACACCCATCTTCCATCAGGCCAACGGGTAAAACCATCGCCTAACCTGGATCATAAGCAGAATGAGTGAGCCAAAATACATATACTTCATGTTCAAACTCCACTCCAACCAGCACACGCGGGATGTACATCACAATGCCCGGGCATATGATGAATCCACTCTACCAAGCGGGACTACCATCGCAAGGCCTGAGTTCACCAATACTGAGCAAGAGCAATTAGGGAGCCAACACGGACAAATCTCATCCCATACATTCCCGAGATATTGGAGATAACTTTCCATACCTCAAGGGAAACGCACAAGACAACATAAGCCATGGGACTTAAACGCGAAGCAACAATGTGCTTAAAATACTTAGAACAAAAGTTCCAAGCTTTGATGATATCGCCACAAGCAAAACAAAATGGGCCTCTTTCTCTTTAAACTGAGTCTACAGTCCACAACACTGACTTGGCCTGGCAAACCAACCACCCAATGTGACGCATACGCAGAATAATAAGTGCCACACACTGCCGATAGATTCCACACAGATCCGCACTTCACTCTGCCGAAGCACACAAGGTACGAGGTACTCACAATGAAATATACAGAGAGAGTCAGGGAGAGGAACACCCCTTTCACTCTACATATACACATGCACACTAAACGTAGCTCTGTTTGAGAAGAAAAGTCAATACTTAAATACAATAATGCGCAATAAACCTACGCATTTACACACAGCAAAACTGTTCTACGATTTTAAGCAATAAAAAACTAGAGTTCAACATGCAACTACGAATATTCTATTAAACTACAAACAACCCGCAGACAGCAGGCAATCGAGTGAGAAACTCACCCATATTATGTAAACTGCACCCACAATTGTGATTCAAGGTACACCACAACCACTACCGCTTACAAGTAACGATCGCACTAAACTGAGATATGAGGACCATGCCAAACTTCGAATCTCTTATTTGTCTCTTAGGAAGCTCATTTCGGACGTACATAAATGGGAGTACAGATATTTAAAATGAATGTGGGGATGAAAAATGAAAGAAAGATCGTCAACTGCCACTCAAATTCCAATTAATAGCTTTCAGTAGTATCTCATCAACGTTTGTGTTGGATTGAAGAGATACTCTTCTCTTTTATCTTTTCTATCCTTAAATTCTTTCGCTCGAAAAAAAGGCTCCCAAAATAGTCAGAAAAGGATCAAAAACACTTTCGAAAACACTTAACTCTGAACCCATTTATCCTCCTTATAAATTGGCTATAATTGAAATTTAAAACAACTAAGAGCCCAAAAGAAGCAACCTCTTATAGTGAAGACACCTCATACCTAGGACCGGCATAACGGTTCATGCACCAAAAATGCGTCTTATGGCATTTTCTGGCATTTTCTTGGCCTGAATCTAAAAAGCGATATTTTTAAAAACTTTAAATACCACAGGTTAAGATATCACCTTTTTAAAATAAAAGAAGAAAATTAAAGTATTAAATATAATTATCATATGTGATTGGATTGCCCAGCTCTTAACCTCATTAACGGAATTTATTTTCCAAAGAACAATTGACTACCGAAGACATACTGATGTAATCAAACTCATGCTTAACTTGGATAACCTCCTAGCTAGCCTAACCTATCCTGATGTTCAATGTGACTGACGAGACAGTCCTAAATCATTACACCATGATACGAGTATAACTCTTAAGAGCAAGGAACATATTTCTTAAAAAATAGATTAAAAAAACACTTTTAAATCATTTTTTTTATATAGCTTATAAAAATCTCTCACTTATTATTGTTTTGTTCGTCGGCCCCTACTGTAGGCGGCAAAAGACAACTAGTAGTACGCTCTTAGAACAAAAAAAAAAACAGTATCCACATCCCACCCACCACCCACTTGCAGTTTATTCTATGTCAATGTCACAAGGTACTTAACGCTAGCGTGGAAATCAATACAACCATAGCGCAAGGCGCATTACACAGAATGTTAAACAGTATAAGGGATGAAGATGCATAATAATCTCCCTTCGGCGTCGCCTATCGCCTAAAAGTATACAAACTGCAAGAGAATTGTGAGCTTCAAAGATACAAGTTTTCATGACCAATCGCACTGGTTACGAATTGTTTTCGTATTCAAAACAAAAGTTAAACAACAAATGACACCAAAACATTATTTTTCATGTGCCACCAGCTTAAAAATAAAAATAAACTATGAAAAGCTGTGTGGACGCTGTGGTCACAAGTGGCAACAACCACTGGGGTGTTCCACCTCTAAAAGAAACTCATCTTCAAAACATTATGTCAGAATATACGTAGACACGAGTATCTACGCGAGCGGTTACACAAATCGACAGAAAGCGAACTAAAAATAATTTCACTATAAAGATTGCAATTTCGAAAATTATAAGAAAATTAGTGCAGTGACTGTGATCATGACCGACAACAGGCGGACAATGTAGTTTCTAGTGAAAAAAAAGAAAAGTGTAAATATTTTTTTTTTCAATGTCACAGTCAATAAAAATTTGTGAAATATCCCAAAAATAAAGTCAAAATTAATAAGTTTTGAAAAATTTCTATTTATAAAACTAAAATAATTTTTTCGCATGCGAACTGTTTAAATACCATGAGCAAAACCGTCTTACATTGGAGCTATCGCGACTTTCGCCAGGTTCCCATTGAACTTTTTCTATACGAAGACCTGGAGGAGGTGTACCTTAAGGAGAATCTCATCACTCAGATCCCGAAATGGCTGTTGAACCTGACAAATCTGAAATTTATCCACCTCTCGGACAATTCACTCGACGAGCTACCTGAGGGAATTCATAATTTGGAGAACTTAGAATTTCTCGATGTATCTAACAATAAAATCAGCAGCCTTCCCGAGACAATCGGAGATGTGAAAGCCTTGCAAAGGCTCAATGTGAGCGGCAATCGATTGACTGTGATTCCAAAAAGTAAGTGAAACTGCATAACAGGTGTCGTGCGTAGTGCGGGTATGCGAGAAAATGTTGGCAATTTTGTTTTTTTTGAAGGTGTTGGACGTTTGAAGAAGCTAGAAGTCTTAGATATAAGTGCCAATCAGTTGACGTCCTTGCCGTTGGAATTGTCAGAATGTGGTCGTTTGAATGAGCTTTCGATGAGTGACAACACTCAGTTGGCATACATACCGGAGCGCATAGCAAATATGCAGTCCCTACAGTTTTTGGCCGCTGAACGTAGGTTTTATTTTGGCTTTAATTGGAAATACAAACAATTTAATTTTGTTTCAGGTTGTGGCTTGATTTACCTGCCGGCGGCACTATCGAAATTCCTGAATAGGGTGCAAATTTTTCAAAATCCTGCCATCACCCATATACCTATGGTTTATGAGAAATTCTTTGCCAGTTTTTATGGCGCAATGCAGACAGGGATGCCAAGGTAAGTTTACTTGAGTGAAGGAAGTAGTTTACCTAACACTGGAGTTTAGAAGTTTGAAGCTCTTGTGTGCACTACTTTGGTATTCCTCAATAAATTGTTTCGAGAGAATCCCGAAAAGGATTTGTTTCTTTTCTCTGTTCTACTTAAAAAGAAACGAAAAGTGCGGTTGAAATACCAGGAGACGAAATGTTTAAAGAAAAAACCATTTCGCCTGACGTTCGGCAGAGCACGATCCTGCTGGCTTTACCTATCGAAGCTACAGCTTTAACCAATTCAGCTATTGGTGACCGGTCTTTCTGTCCAAATTCAACCATACATTTAGTTTTTGCCTTTTGTATGGTGAATGGAATTTTTTTTAGGTTGATTAGGAATGGCGCATAATTTAGGACCAATTAGAATCCGGTGGTCAAGTGACAACTTATAATGTAGTTGCAAGTAGAGAGGACAAGATAGGTTTCAGGCTCCCGTTATGGAAGCAGGACGTTTGTGCAGATGGAATCACCTCACACAGAGCCCTGGGTTAAAAGAAGTAAAAATATTCTCTTTGTTTGGTAGGTGACTTTTGGTGGTTAATTACTCAAAACGTAAGATGTAACAACCCTGCAAACAGGGCAAATCAAAGAAAACATCTGTCAAAAGGCACAGAAAACATATCCAAGGCCGGGAATATGTCGAAAAATTTGACTCTAAAGTAGCTCGGACGAAAGAGTTGACGGATAGTTGTTCCGGTAGGTGGCGCCCAACCCGTGATGTGACCAAGAACCCTAAACGATATCGAAGACGTAGATGCTTAGTTTTGAGGATAACCACAAATTGAATTGGAAATCGCAATTGGAGTTGACACCAATACAATGGTGACTTTTGGATATTATGCGATTATTCTAGAGTCCCAGGGCTGGCCAATTGCACTCAATGCACGCCCACTGCATCCGCGTCTGATTGTAGCCTTTTAGACAAAGAGGTTGGACTTTGAAACTCCTTCAGAAAAAGACTCACTTCTGTAGTGTCACTACATGACGTTCCTTGACTCCTACAGTGTAAAAATAGCCCCACAGATCAAACTTGTGGAACATTTTCATTATTAAAATAATAAAAGTTGCTGAGTGCTAGAGCTTGGATGTAGCAAGTTTCCTTACGCCCCTCCCTATTTACTCCGCTACACCAAATAATAAAAAAATTTTATTCGGGATTTTATTCCAAAATGTGTGCAGTCACCTAGCATAAGACTTTCAAAAGTTAAACTTCAAAATCCCTCCCACTTTCTGGAGGCGTGGCAGTTTCTTTTTAAGATAGATAAGAATATTTGCAATCCCTCACAGACTTGGATGGTGCCGTGGCGTAGTGGATAGTGTGTGTGCTTACTACGCCGGAGGCCTGGGTTTGAATCCTGCCATCGTCACCCTTTTTTTTCATGGTCCCCACCTCCGCGAGGGTCTGACAAGCCCTTCGAGAGTATCATTTGTCTTGAAAAACTTCTCAAAGTGCCGTTCGGATTTGGCAAAAAATTGTAGGTCCCCGTGTATGTGAAGAAATTAACACAGACAGCATACATTGTTGAGACGTTGGCCCTGGTTCACCTGGTTATTTATTTTTCACAGACTAACTGAAGTTGTTACATATGCACTGTTGCACTTTCTCACGTGTTTTTTGTTGTATTGTAAATTAAAATTATTAGTGAACATAGGCACAACTTAATTTCCAGTTTTAGATATTTAATTCTGGTTTTTGCAACTATTTTATCCGTTCCTGTTTTTGTTTTATTTACGCGATCCTATAAATTTTTGGACCCTTCTCTCTTTCGCTTTCTCACCGTTTAGTGGCATTGCTTTTGTGACATGGGTCGTAGGATATCAACTGAGTCCGTCTTGCTCCAATTTTATGCTGGTGGGTTGTTTTAAATATTGATGCTTGCTCGGATTTTCGTACCTTTTATCCAGCTTTGCTGGTATGAAAATAGCATTCCCTCCTTCACCGCATTACCTTTTCACCTTTCTTGTTCAAGAGTGTATTTAATCCGGTCCAATTGCTTTACGCTTTTGGGAGTCTTTACTTTTTTGGCGTCTGATGCTCTTCCTGGATTAGGGGTGGCTTTTTTTAGGTTGTTTCTGTATGATAGGAGCATCCAGACAACTAATGATCCAATGACTCCAATGCCTTAGAACAAGCTTGGTGGACCGAAAAAACATCTACAAGGACTCTGCTATCTGTTGGAATTGCGAACATCCAACAAATACAGGCAGTGCCAGCACTGATTCTTGTCCTGAGAAAACCTCTTCTGAACCTTGGCCAGCAAGCTCATTGGGAAATTAGTTTCCTGCATACCAGTGCGACCTGCGGCCCAAGCAACATTCAATGTGATTAGCCTTCCTACTTAGTGCGGCACTATGAAACTTAAGTTCGAGCACTATGTGCGACGAGATGAGAAGGTTTAGCTGCACTTTTCGTTAAGCTTGGTTGTCACTGCAAATGCATATGCTTTTCGCCATTCACCTCTCGAACGTAGTGCATGAGGCGAAAATTAGGAGTGGCAAGTAAGCTTCTAAAAGTATCAGCTTGGAATCTCGTCATTTAATTTGCCTTTCACCTGAAATTTGTTTTGAGCATTGTTGAAGAATTGAAGTGAAACAATCCCTCCACTAATAACGTGGCAGTCTCTAAAATTATGGCGCCCTTGTTACGGGTGCTATGTCAATAGTCCTGTGAGGTCTGTGTATCAGCAGCTGAAGACGAAGCTTCCTACAATTCTTAATAGAGACTCTACAGTCTCTTTTCCTTTATATTATCTATTTTTAGGCCATTCGAGGGGGGTCATTTCTGAAACAATAGGTCTGTCAATACGCAAATTTGTTAAATTTTTGGAGATTACAACCCACATGAGATCCACTAAGTTAAAATATTGCATCCAAAAAAATTCAGCGTTTGGTGTGGATTTTTTGCTATCAGCGCGCTGTTCCAGAGCTAAGGAACAATTTAATATTAACTCAATTGTATCATTTTCCCGTTCGCCGTCCGGCACATAGGAGATAAATATCTACAGGAAAATATTGGTGGAGCTAACATAAAAAATTTGCTTTACTTAATAGTTTTACCAGACCAAAAAAGGGTTTTTTTCTAGGGTTGTCCCTAGCTTAAATTATTAAATTATTTAAAGTTAATGTTTACTACAACGCCCTTGTGATCTACATGAACTACATAAATAAATATGAAATATGACCTTCCCACCTAAACTTCATGTCAAACTGAAAATACTGAAGGGCATTGCACCGATTTTCCAGTAGTCAAATAACTTAAACTGTTGTAATCCATGTGTCGAATAAAAAATTAATTATAGATAAATATGTATCGTTCTTTATAAATTCAAACAAAATATTTAAAAAAAAAATTAACAACCAAACACATTTTTTTTTTTTTTTCGTGGGTAGGAAAAACCTTCACAGGCACTACGAGGACCAGCCGCGCGTGCTCATAGTATTGTGAGATTCTTACTCACTAAAAACCCTCCCATTTTCCGTCCGACTACGACTAAGTTTCCTTAACAAGTAGTTCAAGCTTCTGTAGTAATCGCGTGTGGCAGGCTACCTTCCAACGAAGGCACCTACAATACCGTCAAATCCGAATTGGTGATCCGGAATCAATCGTCTTTCTTCAATGATTGGTTGCAACCTTTTAAGCAACAGTTTCTCGAATACCTTAAATATTATCGGCAGTAGCGAAATAGGTCTGTATGACTTTTTGTCGTTTGGACATTTTCCTGGTTTCGGAACCATTATGACCTCGGCCACTTTCCATTGCCTTGGAACGTATAAAACTCTCATGGAAGCGTTAATGATATAGAGTAGCTTGACCAAAGCTTTTTTCGGTAGCTCCTTTAGAATTTCGCTAGTAAATAAGTCGTAGCCAGGGGCTTTGTTGTTTTTCAGATTATTTATCGTTTGACGAAGTTCAGCCAATTTCACGGTTTTTATTCTATAATTATCTTGTACCGCATAAGGATTGAGCTCCTCGACCAACGGTTCCCCGTCAAACGGTTTGAATTTTTCTTTTAGGTAATCTGCAAATCCGCTTTTTCTTTGTCTTCTCTTGCCCATTCGCCGTTGGCTATAGGCTTCTTAACGGACTTGACTGCTTTCCAAAGAGAGTAGTTCGAACCTTTATCGGCAGTCAAACTTTCGAGGTAAGCAGTAGTCTCGCGACTTTTAAAATCTTGAAGTTCGTGCTTCAGTTTGTTAGAAAGGTGGTTCAAGATGGTCTTATCCGGGGGTGCTCGCGAACGTTGCCATCTCTTGCGCGCTCTCCTCTTTTCGCATATTAGCTCTTCTATTTCTCGCGGATATATTGTTCCGCTGTTCGATAATTCGGACCTCCGAAAAGAAGTGTTATTCCACGCAGCGCTCTGAATAACTCTCACGAGTTTATCTAATTCGTCTTCTATTTCAAGTGACGTTTTGAGCGGTACATTTAAAGCTATGTTTTCTTTGCAGTATTTTCTAAAGCCGTCCCAGTTGGTGTTGTTGCTAGTTAATTTAGGCGCTCTTTTCTTTTTCGCTAGGCTTCCACCGATTTTCAAAAGAACTGCCGAGTGATCTGAACAGAGATCAAAGCGTTTTTCTACGTTCGTAAGGTAACGAGGTACCCCTTGGCGATAAAGAAGTCGACGAGATCAAGTATTTTAAATCTGTCATGTGGCCAATATGTTGGCTTTCCCGTCGATAAGAAGACCACGCCGCGTTTTGTACTTGCTTTAAAGAGGACTCTGCCTTTTGTTGACTTGCACCGTGAGTCCCAAAAAGTATTTTTCGCGTTAAAGTCCCCGTTGATGATATAGTTGGACCCAAGTGAATCAAAGAGCAGTGCAAGATCTTCATCTGCCAGCCGATACTGCGGAGGAAAATAGCTCGTTGCGATGTTATAATTTATGTGACTTAATTTTACTGAGACTGAGGTTATTTGCATAGAGTCAAGTTCTATTTCTTCGTTTTTGGAGTGCTTAATGCAGTCTTTAATGTAGAGAGAGGATCCACCTCTCGAAGTTTCTGAAGGATGATGCGCGTGATAGTCAATGTAACCTTTTATTTTTGCGTGCTGAACCCTTTTTAAAGTGGGTTTCCGAAATCAGGCATATGTCTACATTATTCTTCCGTATAGGAATACTTCTAGTTCGTCAATTTTTTGCAAGAGGCCGTTTGCATTCCATGTAATTATTTTGATTGACTTTCCCATATTCATGAGTTTTTATTATATGCTTTTCGAGGTTTAAACTCGAGCTCGCTCAATTTGTTGAATATTACTTGATTAAGTTTCGTCTGTTGCTCAAGCTTTTCTAAAATCATGCCTAGAATTTGAGAGACCGAAACTGATGCGGCCGATTGTGGCTTACTTTCACGTGACGCGACTTGAGCGTACGATCTTGGACCAACAAGTGTGGATTCTCCCTTTTGACTCCGGTGGGAACTAGGACCAGCGACGTTTTCTTGCGCATTTTTAATTTTGCCTTTAATCAAACCCTTTATCCCTTGTCGACTTAGGGGTTTTTGGCTTATCTACTTTAGGAGGTTTTAGGCTTGGGCCCTTATTTTCACTATTTTTCTTCGGAGCTTCATGTCGTTTTTGCAACTCAATGGCAATTTCGCAACCTCGGTAGCTCGCTGGGTGACTTCCCCTGCAATTGGCGCAAACCGCGGGGGCCTGACTGCTGACATTGCAATCCGTCAAGAGTCGTTCGCCGGCGCATTTTACGCATCTCGGCTTTTTCTGGCAGTACGCTTGCGTGTGTCGGAAACCTTGGCATCGCTTACATTGGGGAACTAGCCTGTTGTCCTTCCGCTTGGGCTCGATTTTTACCTTGATGTTAAGGATTGATTACATTTTGTAGATTTCGTTAATATTTTCAGTTTTATCAAAAGAAAGCATAAAAATTTGCAGGCCGCGTCGGACAACAGCGGAATCTTTGCCTTCGTCCGTACGTTGCTTCTCTTTCTTTATTATTACAAACACATAAAAAATTTATTAATATTGTAATTATATTTCTTTTTTCCCTAGACTCATCGAACATCCTCATTTCTTTTTTGTTCGCGAAAAAGCCACAGACACAAAATTAATGATGCCCATTGGTACATTGGAAGTTTTCCCGATACCTTCTCAAGAGAATCTCGTAACATTGTACGATGATTGCTTGCATGCCCTAAACTACATAAATCTATATATTCCGATCTATAAGTGCCAAGGACTATTGAACTCACTGCCAACAAAATATATGGGCGATCATATAAGAAATGGCCCAATAGCCAGATGCACCTACAGGAATTGTTTCAACGCACTTTATACATCGTACTACTTTATGCCAGTCAAAAGGTATCCTTTTGAATTAAATTCTTTTTCAAAGATAAGTTTGACTTACATGTTTGCTTGCAGACGAAATAGTACATCGAAGATCATCTTTACTTGTAACTTCTGTAGCATGCACTGCGCAAATATGTGGACTAAGGAAACAGGGAACAAGTACTATCGCGTCGAATGGGAACACTGTGATGAATAGAAAAATGTACAAACTGTCGTAAAAAAAAAAATAGAAAAAAATTGTAAATAATAGTAATAAATTTTAGGTAAACATTTCAACAGGGAACAATTTTGTCAACCAATACAATAACAAGTTATTAAAAATGTTATACGATATATAAAATATACATACATTTATTAAAGGAATAAAACAAAAAAAAAAGTTTTTTATTTTTTTTAAATATACATAAAAAACAAATTGGAGGTTTTAAATTCTCAAAACTTATTTTTCTTTAAAAAAATAATTTAACACTTTTATTTTTCAACTATAAACTGTTTTGACATTAATCAATTACTGACTTAATCTATATATATTCATAGACCATGCAAGCCAGCCGTTTTTGGCTTCATGAAAATTAAGTTTGTTTCTTGGAAAGTTCAAAATGTGCTAAAGTTTGTTTCCGTTAAAAATCATTCTCGTTACGACAATTGGTTGGTGACACAAAAGATTCGGCGACGAATCTGTTGCGTCACCGAAGCTAAGGTGCGAGCTGGGCGGCGTACGAAAAGATATTTAGAACATACCTCTTTCAAAGAAAATTTGTAACATTCTCCAAAACGTTGACAAAACGAAAGCTTTAAAAGGACCCAGCAAAAGGATATACTTTAACGCAGCGACATTTGATCCGCATAACTAAATGGCTGAGAGACCGAATAAATACTATCAAAAGTCATTGAAAACTGGAAATATTCCCAGTTATCGGAAGAATAACAAGTACAAAAGTTACAGCCTTTCGACTTAAGCAAAAGCAACGTAAAACAGGAACAGAAACAGAATCTCATACATAAGCAACTGAAACCTAAATTCGCTGAATGCTTTTTGCGTTGCTAATGTATGAAATTCTGTTTCTGTTCCTGTTTCTGTTCCTTGTGATTACGTGGCTTTAATCTACTGGTACCTCTAGGCTTAAATATTGTTCCTATGAAAATACACCAGCTTGATTGCGTTCATAAGAAAAAATAGGTTAAAGAACGAAATAAACTCAACTCGAATTGATTCAAGTCAAGATTACTTAGGTCTCTTGTGCGTTGTTCGCCTATGTTTAAATATAATTCTCGGTAGTTTTCTCGCCAGTGTCTGAGTTTAATTCTGACAGACGAAGTGTAGGTAACATATGACATTGATTTCATAGAAAATCACTAAGAGGTCTAATAAGTAACAATAAGTAACATAAGAAACAATATTGTCATTCCAGTCCAAATTTTCAATTCGAATTTAGAAAATGCCAAACGTCATGTGGGAAATACCCAACATACATCTATGACAAGCTCAGTAGAGAAGCTCATATTATTAAAAGTAGTTCGGTCATCGTCACCCGAGTTCATCACTGAAAAGTACGTCACTGCCAAACGTCCGTCATCCTAATTCAGTTTTTTCCGGTTCAGTTCTTCAAAATAACAACTCCCAGACTGAAAAGCTTAAGGCAGGTTTTAACAATCGAGGTCTGATTGTTAAAACCTGAATAACAACAACTTGGAACAGCTCGATCCAAGTTCTAAATGGTGTCAAACCCGTTGAAGTTTTGAATTCCACACTTCAGCATTGAATTAGCCCATGACAGAAGAAAAGCGTCCATATCTGTTGTCTTATTAGGAGCAGACGTTTCACTAGAGAAACCAGCGATGGACAACCTCGGGTTAGCGAACATGTCCCCTCTACCACCTCTTCTCACATTAGGCTTAGAACCCAAACCCAGGGGTTTCAGATATTTCAAAGAAGGCTTTGGTTGAATTATCGAAAATTCTGAAAAAATAGTAAAATAATAAGAAAACCGTTGATTTACAAATAGTAAAACTTAAGGGGTTTTCCTATAGTTTATCGGGTATCGACATATAGATAGTGAGTGCTATCCCCTTTTCACCATTTGTGGAGATTCTTCACAAATGGTGAATTTGTGGAGAATGCAGAGCCTTAAGCTAAGCCATTCTTGCAGAGCCTTAAGCTAAGCCATCAAGTAGAGAGATTCGTGTTTTCGATGCTATGAGGTTGATTCAAAAAATTGTTACAAATCTTAAACAAAGAACAAGAAAAGGGTAATTTCTACACCCATGTCTTTTTTAATTTGTAAAAGACTAGAGCTTGAGGATAAGATTGCGATCAATAAAGAATCAGGGAACAAAGGAGAATAGTTTTCTAGAGGTTTTTAGAGAAGAGTAGTTTTCGATCCAACAAAACCACTGATGGGCTATCGCGAAACATGAAAACCCGACACCCGACATGACCCCCGCACCGCAAGTGTTATGCCTTTACGAAGAAAAGCAATGAAATAATCAGCAGAGATTCAAAATTATCTGGCATACATTTAAAATTAATCTGCAAACAAGATATTTTGGCCGACCATTCGCCGGCTCAGAGGAAGGAAGTTAAATATCATCCAAGGGGTTAAATCAAAGGACGGTACACTTCTTTCAAGTGAAAGCGATGTCTTGCGCAGATGGAGAGAGCACTTTTCGGAGTTGCTCAACCTCCAACAGGGCACTGAAGATGGCATTCCCACTGCTGACGAGATAAGGGCGGAGAATAGTCCCACAGTAGACGAAGTCACTGAAGCGATTAAATCGCTAAAAGTTGGCAAGTCTGCTGGAGTTGATGAAATCCGGCCAGAAATGCTCAAGGCAATGGGTGAAGAGGGTGTTAAATGGCTAACACGTGTCATTAAGGTGGCCTGGGATAGCGGGAAGGCACCTAGCGATTGGCAAACGGGAGTTATAGTGCCCATTTTCAAAAAAGGGAACAGGAAAGATTGCGCCAACTATGGGGGCATATCTCTCTTGAGTCTTCCGGGAAAAGTATTCGCGAATGTTTTGGAAACGCGTTCCAGAGCTGTAATCGAGCCTTTGTTACGGGAAGAACAGTGCGGCTTTCGGCCTGGCAGAGGCACAACCGACAAGCTTTTTACTCTGAAGGTTATTCTTGAGAAGGCCTGGGAATATGCCAAACCGGTCTATGCGTGTTTTGTAGATCTGGAAAAGGCGTATGACCGAGTCCCTCGGGATACACTGTGGAGAGTTTTGCAGGACTATGCGCTGAGTGGGCCTCTTCTGAGAGCCATTCAGTCTTTGTATGGAAACTGCAGAAGCTGTGTACGGATAAATGGCGTCAAATCCCGTCCTTTTGATGTGCGCGTTGGACTTCGCCAGGGCTGTGTTCTGTCGCCGCTCCATCAGGATGAGCCATCTGCTTTTCGCAGATGATTTGGCCATCCTTGCATCATCCAAAGAGGAACTTCAACGAGCACTGGATAGGTTTGCAGCCATCTGTGGTGATGCTGGAATGAAAGTAAACGTGAACAAATCGGAAGTGATGGTTGTTTCCCGAACTCCTGTGCAGTGTACCCTGCACATAAATGGAGTTACATTAAAACAGGTGGGGAAGTTTAAGTATCTCGGAGTCTTTTTCACGAAAGATGGGAGAAGTGATACTGAGTTGTCCTGTAGAATTGGCCAAGCTGGAGCAATAGTAAAGGAACTGCGCCGGCCGGTCATCAGGAAAGCTGAGCTTGGAGTGAAAGCAAAGATCTCAGTTTTTAATTCAGTGTTCGTTCCGACCCTCATCTATGGTCATGAAATTTGGATAATGACCGAAAGAATTAGATCGCGGGTACAAGCTGCCGAAATGAGATTCCTGAGGTGCGTTGCTGGTGTTACTCTAAGGGACAGAGTGAGAAACGTCAGTATTCGTAGGAATCTCAATGTTGAGCAGCTACTTCTCCGAGTGGAGCGATCGATTCTTCGATGGTTTGGACACGTTGTTCGCATGCCCCCTGACAGACTTCCTAGACAGGTCATGCTAGCCGAGATGCGAGCGCGTCGCTCCCTGGTAGGCCAAGAAACAGGTGGTGGGATCAGGTAAAGAACCTCTCTGAGTCCCGCCTGGGGATTGCGCCGGAGTCTCTTGAGTTGGTGGCGGAGGATCGAGAAAGATGGAAGGACCATTTAGCCACCCTCGCTCCGCGACCCTTTTAAAGGATAGGCGGCATTCGAAAATGATGATGATGATGATGACATTTAAAATTATATTTGAAATACACAAAAATTTTGTGGCATGTATCTTATTGTTGTTTGTAAAGAGTCTTATTGTTGGTCAGCTTCTGTTATGGTAAACAGACTCCTACCATAACAGAAGCTGACCAAAAGGCCTCTCATTTTAAGAAACACGATTCTAGATTTTTTGTTGTTGTTTGTTGCTGGTTTCGACACACCTCAGAACTATGCCATACCGGTTCCCACCATATTTTGTGATCGTTTTCCCATCTGCCATTCAGGAAGGCGCTCAACTGTGGACCAGTGACCCCAGTAGGGACCAGTAGGAGTTTTTGGTTCAAATCCTAGGAAGTTAGGATATTGGTACGTTCTGAAATAGGGTTTCGTTTAGTAAGACTCAATTCGGTTAGTAAGACGCAATAATTTTAGCTTAACGCAACTTTTATTGGTTTAAATTTTTTGTTAGGTTTAAAATTTGACACATTCTTTAAAATTATCCACATTTCTCAACTGTTTGTTTAATCAAAATCCAGCAACACTTATATTGTAGCTTTCAAGGAATCTGATCAGGCTAAGATCAGGTTTTTAGAAATACCTTCATTTCATCATCTCAAAATCTCAAATGAGCCACATGATGCCAAACTCTTTTGCTTCACTTATTAGTACCACGGCATAAAATGGTCTTTTAAACATCGTGGCTCTCTGTCTCATCGCTAGTTTTGTAGAAAGTCTAAAATATTCTTAAACCAGTGTGTAAGTTAGCAAAGTGTGTACGCAGTAGTTACAGTCCGTTAAACGGACCACTGAATACCCCATGCCCATCCTATCCCACATTGTAAATTACCCCTATTATTATTATTTTTTTGACGGTTTGTGGTTACTGCAAGCTTTGAAAAGGAGCGTGGCTTAACCACCCCTATTACAAACTATCAGTATTAGCATAGATACCTCCAAGTTATTCTCAAATGTACACAAAAATGCAATTTTTTGGTTCAAATTCTAAATTTTTGTAAATTCTACCCCTAAAAAGAGGCGTGGCTAAAAAAATGTTTGGAACGAAATGCAGAATGGAGTCGCGTTTACCTAACGTGCTAATTTTTATACCCCATCACATAGGATAGGAGGTATATTAAGTTTGTCACATAGTTTGTAACACGGTGAAATAATAATCGTAGACCCCCAAGACATTGAAGGCATATGATCGAGACCGAATTCTGAATCCAATGAGCCATATCCATCCGTTCGTCCGTCTGTATGTCACATGTTTTTAGGCCTTAAATTTTGAGATAGGGTGCTGCAACTTCGTACGTAAGGTCCACGTCATGCGAAAAAGTACAAATGTAAAGATTTTTGAAATCCGCCCAAAGAAACGCCCACAATCGGTCTAAATGTGCAACTACCTCCAAAATTTTCAAAACTGTAAGACGTTCTAAAAGGCTGAAATTTGACATTTAGCATCTCCTAATGAATGTAAGACACGGAACACTTATAGAAAATTGGTGTTACGGAGGAACCCTCTTTCAGATTTTGTGATGAGGCTAGCGAAACTCCGGAAAACATTTTGCAATCCTGTGGGGCTCTGAACCACAAGAGAATGAAATGTCTGGGCCAATACCAGATGCCAGACAGAGAGATACCCAACTTGGACCCACTTCTCATTCTCAGAACTCTATGTGAAACTGGACTAGAGAATGTGCTATAAGGATGAGTTCTTTCAGCCAAGGCCAAACAGGAGCACATACCCTCGGTATAATTTAGTAATGAATTATGGTGTGAGGGGAGCTCCTTTGAGGGAATTAACCTCTTCAAGGCTTGTAGGGCTACAAGAGACCAACAGGTCGCCAGTGCAAACCCAACTTAATAATAATAATAATTGGTGGGTTCCTGGTCGCGCTGGTATATGGCAATGAGAAAGCCGACAAACTAGTCAGAAAACACCCGGAAACCCCTTTCCAGGGACCTAAACCATTCTGTCCCAAATCGGCGATAAAGCAAGTTAGAAAAAATATTGGGTTGATACCAGACTCAGGCTAAACGGGCCAAAATGCCAAAAGTTACCTTAATCTAAACAGGACTCCACCAGTTAAGATATCATCTTTTTAAAATCGCAATAGTCGACTCTACAGAATTTTGACTTTGTCTTGAAGAAAACGAAAGTGCTGAACATATCTTATGTGAATGTACAGCCCTAAACGGTTTAAGACTGAACTTAATCTTCAGAGAAGAATTGAGTATGGAAGACATTTAGATGTCCTCTGTTAGCAGCGTTAATAAATTTGCACGGACGGAAAGTGGATAACCTCCTAGCCTAACTATCCTGACCCCCACGAGGTCACATAAATAAAATGAATAACGAAAAAATACCCTTAATTTCAAAATTTAAGACTTTGAACTTAACTCAAGGATTCAAACAAAACTTCCAATGCGTTCCAATCATCTACTCATAAAATATTTTACTAGATTTTTTTCTCTTTGCAACAGAATGTCTCTAAAATCCGCGTGCGACAGTCTCGATTTAGAAAATTTGCGATGCTATAATTAAAAACAAAACAAAAACATTGACTACGTCATAGTTATGGTCAATGTAGAACAAATAAGTTATGCATGTATATATTTTGGGATACACCCATACATTCCTCATCTCAGAATTGCGAACTGTTGTTGACGATAACTGACTGTTGTCAAACTGTTTCAGTGATCCGCTGCTTCATGATCATGTTCGAACTGATTAATTGTAGCTTGCTAGTGCTTGCGTGAATCATCATAAAAAGAAAATCTATTTATTGTTTAAAAAATAAAAATTGACGAGTGATTTCAAAATATCTGTAATTTTACTGATCGAAAAATTTATTTAAGTGACCTTTGACTCAGAATAAACTCAAGTTCGCGCAATTTGCTTGGGGTGAGTGATCAAATTAGAAAAGCTGTTGTGATAGTTTTAAGCGGAAAATAATGAGCATTGCTATGCGTGTGGCACTAGATCAGTTCCATCTTTTGAAAAACTACTTGTTTACAACAAATTAAAGATGTTTAAATAAAAGATCGAATGGTTTCAAAATGCTGTAAGTGGAACAACAACCTGAAGTATTTTTGAGCTTATATGTACTTCAAATTGTTTTGTCCATTTATTAAGCAGGCAACCAAAACAATCGACCTTATCATCCCCAGAGTGTTATTCAGAGACGCTATCGTACGCACCACTTAATTAAATGGAACTTAATTGTGTGCTCGACTTTAGCAAATCAAATCGAAAAATTAAAAAAAGATAAGCAGACACCTCCGCAAAAATTAGATTTGCATCTTTTAAATTTTTTTCATTAGTTTTTTTTTCTATTTTGGTTACAATATTGCGATAAGCGATAACAACGTGTGTAGAGACTTATCTCTGGCTTTTTACTAAACCAAGAAAAAGCTTATTGGTGGAGTAAATTACTAACTATATTGTTCTGTCATTCAACGTCAGGCATTGGGAAAGTTATAAATTTTCCAAAGTCAGTAGGGGGTTATGTGAAAAGGTTCCTGAAAAAACAACAATGACAAATAACTAAAGAGGTGTAATTTCACATTAATCTGATCTAATTAAAAGATTTAAAACCTTTTTTTGCGATTCTTGTTCCGTAGGATTGTTCTATATAATGATGTGTATAGTTAAAAATAGTAACATACGCATTGCACAGAGCTCGTTGATAAAGTATAGATTTCGTTTCTTCTTTCAAACTTCACTTCAGGTTAGTTTTCAAAGCCCTGATGTCCCAACTCCCAATATGATCACATTCAGGAATAAAACAGCAACGGCTTAGGAGACTTAATAGGCAACCGTCCCGTGGGGGTCTCAAACCGTGGCACAACAGATCCCTATCATGGGTACGTTCTTTTCAGATGTCCAGATAGACAGAGCGTTTGATATTTAGGATGGAACAATCGAAAAAAAACTCTTTCAAAGCAGCCTAAAGAGCTATAATCCACCCTTGACAAAGCTTATGCTTCTATACTCTGAACTAAAAGACTGGAATGGTAAGCTAAAGAATTTACTTACTTACTTAAGGTGGCGCTACAGTCCGGAGTGGACCTGGGCCTCAGCCAACAAGCATCGAAAGCCAGCTCTGTCTCTAGCTAGCCGTCTCCAGTTTCGCACGCGAAGTTGGCTGAGGTCCCCTTCCACCTGCGTGCGCCACCTGAGTCTCTGTGCTCCTCTACCGCGTCGTCCCTGCGGTGTGGATTCGAAGATTTTCCGGGGCGGTGCGTTGGTGTCCATCCGCTCTAGATGACCCAGCCATCGTAGACGTTGTGTTTTGACTCTTTTGGCTAGGTCGGTATCGCTGTACAGCCCGTACAGTTCGATGTTATATCTCCTCCTCCACTCTCCGTCTATGCAGACGGGACCGTAAATCGTCCGAAGAATTTTCCTCTCGAAGCAGCCTAAAGTGTTTTCATCCGCCTTTAACAGGGCCCATGCTTCTGCACCGTAAAGCAGGACTGGGATGATGAGGGTCTTATACATGGACACTTTAGTTGTTCGAGAGAGGGCTTTGCTACTCAATTACCTCCTTAGCCCAAAGAAACAGCGATTGGCAAGAGTTATCCTTCGTTTGATTTCAGCGCTGGTGTAATTGTCTGAATTGATAGCGGAACCCAGGTAGACAAAGTCCCTAACTACCTCAAAATTATAGCTGTCGATGTGATGTTTTGTCCAAGACGTCGGTGTTGGGTGTCTTTTCTTGATGACAGCATATACTTGGTGGTCAAAGGATAGACATGTGCACTCAAGAGCATACAAGCATCCACAGGTTTTCTAAACCCACCTCTGTCTATCAACTCCTACTCTCACCTCCCCGTGGTGAACACCTTAGAGCTAAACAAAGGATCTGGTCCTCCAGGTTGGGGGTCGTGCCGTCGGGGTGACTTCCCGGCCACGTAAAGAAACACCAGTTACGAAGCAGAAACAAACCTCGGATTCGGACGGATTTACTGTTGACGACCAATGCAAACGAAAAAAGGAGAACGAGCTCCGGATCTGCACGTGGAATGTTAGGTCCCTTAACAGACCACGTGCAGCCGAGCAACTAGCGGAGGCCCTTAACAACTGCAAGGCAGACATTACTGCCATCCAAGCTAAGGAATTTGTAAAATTATATTTCAATTGTTCCAGAAAAGGAAAGCTTAAGCTGGCGTTGTCTCAAGACTTTAAAGCATGGTGGTGTTGAAAACCTCACTTAAAAAAAAGAAATATTCTATACCATGGCGTATTCCTAATCCATGCTGAATCATTCTAGCATTGTACTAATGCAAGCCTCTCAAATTGTTCGTAAAGTCATAGGCCTAGGTAGAGCTCTTCTCCGACCACATCCTTGAAAATAGTTGGTACATGCTCTTACAAAATCATTGATAGATGCTCCCGTGGAAGAAGGCACAGCTCACTTGGATCAGCAGTTGGATGTGAATCTATTGTGTCCATTTGGGAACCTACTTAGCACCTAAAACGATACCTTAAAACCTAAAACCAAACAAAGTGCTACTTTGTTGGATCCCTCAGGATTTGTATTGGTCCTCCAGTTCCATATTTTTTAGATCTTTGAACTTATCGAAGAAGCGACCACCGAGTATACGCGCCTAATGCTCTGTAGGGTTGCGCATTTGGATAGCAAGTGATGAACAGATTCCATTTCTACAATGTCCCTGCAGTTTCTGCAGAAAAATTTGCGCCTAGCCGCTCTGCGTGTATACTCACAGCAGAGTGCCCCGTAAGGGCTGCTATCAGTACACAGATATTCTTTACACAGATACTCTTTTTGTTAACTGCAGGCCGTAGCTCCCTTGTGTCTGCACATTTCTTTTTCTGCTAAGGTATGTTCTAATCAAGAATTCAGTTTCTATCTTACATACTGTCAAGCTCGGCTGTATTCTTTTGGATTTGGGGCCTAGAGATGCATTCATATCTCTGACCTAGATTTTGCTTCCTTTCTTCGTTTCCAGGGATATCGGTGGGACAAGGCGCCGAACACAGATTTTAAGTAGTAGGTAAGGTACTGAGTTATACGTCGTCTATAATAGTCGCTTGGCGATCAGAGTAGATTCTGATGGTTCTGTACGTCTTGTCGTTAGTTCCGCGGCAACTTGGATTATGGACGCTAGCTCCGCCTGAAAAACACTGCAGTCACCAATGACCCAGGTGGATTTAGTCCAAATAATTTGATTTGATTGATTTAGTTCCAAAGCTTCACAGAAGATGCCTGCACCTGTTCCGACGCCAATGTTTGAGCCATAATCATAGAAAGCGATATCAACATCTCATATCATTCATATCTTTCCGGTATTCTGGTGTTCAGCCTCCTCTGAAAACGAAAGTCAGAGGCAGTTAATATGTGACTGGAGTGCTATATACCACTGAATTTCTACAGAATCGTAGCCATAAGGTCTAGAGCGGATCACAGTCCAGATTCCCTAAGCCAGGCAGCTATTTTAGCTGCCTTCTATCTTCTGCCTGATCTTCTATATTATTCCTTGACTTGAGTTTGAAGTTCAATGTAACGCCCATGCATCTAACTGATTTGAATATCAGTACCCCCTTCTTGGTGCTCTTTTTCTAGTAAACTACAAGTCTTCCGTCTTATATGGATTTGTTCCCAGCCCTGAAACCTCGACCCAGTTACCAACAATACTAAGTAGTGATTCAATTGCTGAGAACTGATGGGAATTTAACTCTGATCAAGACTACCATATTCGCATACAATTAAGCCTTCCTTCTCGAAGGCCTTTAGCAGTTTATCTATTAATAGGATCCACATATGAGCGGATAGAGGACCCCTTCTTGGGGTGTTCATCTTCTTACTTTCGGTCTTCTTACTTAAAGCTTAATAAAGACTATACTACTATTACTACTACTACTACTGCTACAACTACTGCTACTACTACTTCTACCACTATTACTACTACGACTTCTACTTCAACTACTACTTCTACTACTACTAACTACTACTACCACTATTACTACTACTACTACTACAACTGCTACTACTACTTCTACCACTATTACTATTACGACTTCTACTTCAACTACTACTTCTACCACTAATACTGCTACGACTACTACTTCAACTACTACTTCTACTACTACTAACTATTACTACCACTTTAACTACAACTACTACTACTACTACTGATGCTGCAGAAAACTGCCTATTACCAAAGACTACTACTAGACTTCAATACTTCTAAAACTAAGCTATAATAAAGCCGCCGGCGAATATATGTATCTTGGCGCAGATGAAAAAGAGGCTTGAAGCTAGAAAGTTTGGTAAAGGTTAAAAGGTTAAAAAAAAACTATCAAGGCTTAAAGTTCAAGCAGAAGCTTGTAAGAACGACACAGTGGCGACAAACTGAGTTCCGCTGCCAGGCAGACACAAACATTCAACCGTACCAGACCAAGAAATTCACCCATCATTCACACGATCGATTCAACCTGTGGCAGATAGCTTAAGTACTTCAAAACGATAACTCCCACCTTTTTTATCGATTTAAAGTCCATACTCAAAGTCATATTTTCTAAATAAAAAGAGAAAACATACGCCAATCCATCGAGGTCGATTGAAACCGGACCGACCCCTTTGATGTAAAAAATAAAAAGATAGTAAGACACTAGCTCCTAGATCAAACTAATAACTCTTGCCTATCGCCAATCTCTTATAGTGTCCTTTTTTAACACTCTCTACATCCCAATTCCACCTAATGCTGCAAAAGCATAGACTTTATTAAAGGTACATGAGTAAGCATTAGGCGAATCGACCACAAATTTCTTTGGGTTGTTTTTTTGACCCGGTCTGCAACCAGAACGCAAATTGTAACACCAAACTGTTCGGTCTATTAAGCAACACCAATCTAGCCAAAAGGATTAATAATAACGGCAATGGTGGGGTCATCTCGTGCAGATGCACAGTTCCGCATGTTTCGGGTCATACGAGACGGGAACGTAGCACAGCCTTAAGTAGGACATGTTAATATTTTTATACCCAACCGAGGGTATATTAATTTTAATGCATAGTTTGTAACACAGTGAAATAATCACCGTAGACCCCCAAGATCTTTTGGAGATACGATCGAGACCGACAGGTGAGGCGATTAAGCCATGTCCGTCCGTCCGTCCGTCTGTCCGTCTCACCGTCTGTCCGTCTGGCCGTCTGTCCGTCTGTCCGTATGTGTGAAGTTTTTAAATCTTTAAAATTTAGCTAGGACGCTCAAACTTGGAGTACATCTTGGTTCTTATTTTGTACAGACAAAATGTGAAAATTAGTTAAATCAGCCTACGGCCACGCCCACTACTGGCTTCAATGTAATACAACCTTTATTTCAAATTTTCTTTCAACATGCCTTTTGGTCAAGTTAGACAAATCGTAGGGGTATAGAGCAATAATGGCCCAAAACCTCTCAGAGGGCAAAAATTGGACCGCCCACAATATCGACCATGCCCACTTTTACCATATTAGATCTTTAAAAACCCGATTTCTCGAAAGTTTACTCCAAATTGAAAAAAAAAATTATATAACAAATATTCAAGATATTACTATTTGCTAGGTTTGCTCCATACAAAATTTTGAGCTCCGCCTACTTTTAAGGGGCGTGTTTAGGAAAAAACTGTTTTTTTTTGCAAAAATTTTCGGTTTCAAAGCATTTTGTCATGATTCTAACGAAATTACAATTAATTGATTTTAATTTTTAGCCCAGACCCACTTTTTGGGGGGCGTGGCCTATACAAATAATATATGATTTCGGGACAAAAAAAAAGATTTGGTGTTACACCGTATATAGGGTCGGGTATATAGACGTTTGTCACAGGCAAACTCTTGCACTTACTCACTTGGCTAACCACGAGATGATAATTTCTTCAGCTTTTTAGATCAATACTGGGTAAATATTAAACATGGTGCTTTGGCGGGAGCGAAGAAGTTGATCACGCTGGTCAATCTTTTTTCATTGGTTGTAGCTCTGATCTATATTTATTCTCCATCATCCTCCGAGACGCCTGTGCTACTGTATTCCACGTGGACATTGGTGCAGTCTGGGAAGTGGGATGCTTATAATACATCCGTCTACCTGAATGGGCTCTTTTTTGAAGAGACGCTTCAGTTCTTGTTTAGACAGATTCGCAGAAATTATTCCATGAATTCATGTTTGCAAATCTGTTAACTTACTTTAAGATTTTTACGCTCTTCTTTTTGATCGTCCAATAGATGAGTCCTTCTTTTGCAAGGTTTCATCTTGATTCTTAACTCTAGATCTTGAACCCGGTACAGCTGGAGTTTCTTTCCTCCTGTGCTGTTTTTCACTTCGAATTTTTCGAAGAGAGTAGAGAGAGTGCCGGATAAAAAAAAGAGAGTGACGAAAAGAAGTGGCCAGTGTTGCCATATCGACCGAAACCCGGTCAAATCTGACCGAAATCTCTTCACTTTGACCGGACAAAATTTTAAAATCCGGCCAATCCGATTTCTGACCAATTTTGTGACTGAAACGAGAAAACTTTTTAGCATCAAACTTATTTCTTGACCAAAAAATAATATTTTGTTCGTAGACTAAAAAACTTAGGATTGATTTTTTCTGAAAAACAATATCTTACAAATATTAAAGTCAAAATCAGTTTACATAGGCCGCTGATAGTGAAAACGGAGCTTTGACTGTTATATCGGCCTGAAGTTTTTTGTGATTAGATTTCCCAGAACAATATTTCAAAAAATACGAAAAAAAATTTTATGGTAGGAGACCATAATCACCACCAGCCCCATTAAAAACAAATTTGTGACAAATCTGTTATACGTGGAGTTTCAATTTCCTTTTTCGAGTCTCAGACTGTATGACAGTAATGCTTGCAAAAAGGGTTAAAAGTGGCATAAAAGAGATTTGTGATAAAAGGTTGAGAATATTTGATAACTCTTGATTTTACGGGGGTTAGTTGAAGATTTGTTCAGCGGAGACATACTATAAGCTTCCTTTCACACTACCATGTTTCGATTGTACGGCCAAAAACCGATTTTACAAAACTTTCAGACGGTTGATATTTTTTTGTCGCAAGCTCAGTTGGTAGTATGCCACTTTGATAAGGCATCATAAGCTCAATATTTAGCAAAGTGACATAAAGCCATCCTTTCGAATTTTTTTTCATTTATTTAGAAAAAAAAATTACTCAATACTTTTATGTTTTAAAGGAGAATTTTAAGTTATTTTCCTATTGGTACCGTTTAATTTCAAAATGCAAAATATACGCCAGTTTTCATATATAAGAATCACAGCGTGATTAAATATTTATTTTTTACAAAAACACACATAATTAGACAATTTACAATTTAGCATTAACATGAATAGCCAATACACCATCGGAATCGCTGGTCGAAATCTGGATATTAGCCTTGCCATCAGAGCCAACATAGACTTGCTTGCCGGTGCACGATGAGCCTGACTTTGAGCCCGATATGACATCGCAATAAGTGCCAGCTGGCAGGCCAGTTTGAATGGTTTGGTTGAGGTCAAAGCTCTCTTGGTTGAAGGCAATGAAACCCTTGTTGCCACGAGAGAATGCAATTTGATCGTTGCCATTGTCCCACCAGTTGGCAAGCGATCCTCCCTCAACGGCGTTCCTGAAGCCAACCATGTTGTAGATTTGACGCCAACGATGTTCGCAGGCCCAGCCGTTTGAGCAGGAACCGTCAGTTCTGAAGATTGGCGAAGCAATAGTGTTACCTCCATCGTTGGTGGGTGGGCCCTGATCACCGTCGGAGAATTCGAAGGAGCTCATGACACGAGTGATGCCATAGGGATAAGCCAACATGAATGCGTTTGCCATCTTGTATTGCTTCGCGTTCTTGTAGGTCAGGACGTCGCTACCGCCAGCGCCATGTCCTCTCTGGTTATCGTGATTGTCGACGAAGATGAGCGATTGGTATGAAGGAAGCAATCCCCAGCCCTCACCCCAGTTGGACAGATACTTAAGTTTGTCGCCCTTCCTGAAGACCTTGCCAATCTTGGCCGAGTGACGGAACTCGGTGACTGCGCCCAAATGAGTGTATTCTTCGCGAGTGATAGCTTCACCACCCAAATCAATGACTTCCTGGAAGATGAATGCGCGAGAGCCAGATGAGAAACCTTGGTTGGTGTTCAAGTTCTTCAATCTACCGAAGATGACCTAAGAAATAAAAAAAAAAACTCTCTTTATTGTCGATGAAACAACAGTCGGCGAGACCCACCTCCAAATCTCCGGGCCACATGTGCTTGCAGGCATCCACACGGAAACCAGCGACACCAATGTCAATCAATTTGTCCAAGAACTCAACGATACGATCGCGAACCCAATCCTTACTCTGGTCCAAATCCTTCAAACCTACCAACTCGCAATCACGTACTTGCTGGGCGTTGTTGTAGTTTGTGATGGAGCATGTTGGATTGAAATCGAGCGACGAGAATGGAACAGCTGGGAAGCTCTTGCTGCCAGGATTGGCAGTTGAGCCAGCTGTACCGACACCAGAGGCGGCTGCCATATGATTGAAAACAACATCGGGATAGATGCGAACTCCAACATTGTTACAACGGGTAACCATGTCACGGAATTCAGCCTCATTACCCGAGCGGGTGGTCAAAATGTACGAAATAGGTTGGTATCGCTCCCACCATGGACGGTTTGAAATTACAGCGTTTTCATTTGGAGGAGAAACCTACCAGCAAAAAAACAAAATGTGAGTCCTTGAAAATTCCAAGGCAAGTTCGAGTTTTACATCATACCTGAACACCGGCAAATCCATTTGGAGCAAGGAAATTCTCACATTCTGAGGCAATATCCCTCCACTTCCATTCGAACAAATGGACGATGGAATTGCGACCGCCCCAATAATTGGGATCGTACTGCGCGTTGGCACTGGCCACCAGTAGTAAAGCTAACACTTTAAAGAATATCATCGTTACTGATGGCAAGCTACAAGAAGTCCACCGTATTTATAGTAATTCCCATGGGGCATGAGGTGATGTGAGGCTATAAATTTTCTTAGCTGTGACTTATCTTGCGCAGAACCAAAGCGATAAGCTATCGATAGCCGTCAAAAGGTGGTTCTAAATTTTGTGGTGCGCAGGAGGTTTTTAGTACTACTTATCCTATGGGTAGCATCTTTAAGATAATAGTTTTATCTTCAACATAACAGCCGAGGTGAATAAGGTTTAGGAAGGTGGAGCTTTAGGATTTTCAGTTGACATAACACATGATCGTGTGAACTAGAACAGTTCAGGTAAACGAAAATTAAAAAATAGTTTTAGCAACAGACACATGTAAGCTGTCACAAGGCCTTGTTGCTTACCAGCCCAAATTGAAGAAAAAAGTTCATATTGCAAGAATTCAGTTTCTTTCTTCGTGAAAGAATTCATCGTGTCCCCTTAAGCAAAATGTTTATTCCTTGGGTCTTATTTGAGCCGTTTTTGCCTCTGTAGTGAAGTTCTCGTTATAAGGTTATGAAGAAATGGTTAAGCTCGCGCGCTTCTTAATTACCCGCTTGTTAAAAATCAAAGTGCTCATTTCCCTGGCTCCCTGAGCTAACTCATAAGTGTGATAAATATAAGCCATTTAATGACAGTGTACTACTAAGCTTAGGGAAAAATTTGAATTATACCCAATAACCTAAAAATCAAAATTGAATTCAGGTTTTATGATTGACGTAAAAAGAGCTGAGCCCATACAATATTATGTTAATTAACTTAAATTGTATTGAACTCATTGCGGATGATTTGAATAAAAGTGACAAAACGTCAATTAATTTGGATTAAACAATTTGGTACAAGCTAGTGACAAAATTGACGTTAAATAGCGATTTAATTTTTTACTTCAATAATGACTTTATTTTTACACCGACAATTTTATTTTGAAATTTCACCAGAGCCGAAAGCATGTAGATAATCTGGTAGCCCTGTGAAGGAAGAAACTTTACTTTAAAGAGCCTTCATTCAGGCTCCAGCTAGCAATAAGCTAGCTAATTAATGCTTCTAACTCTTCAGCTCTATTTTCTTTAGAACGCTATCCTCTTTAAACGCAGTGTCTACTTCAACTGTTCCACGAATAAGTTAGGTGGGTTAGATCGTTTGGCTGATGAGTCTAAAAAATCCGCACTCTCTCGTCGTACACTTAGTCCTATTTAGATGTGAATCTATTGAAATGCCCAGTAGAGGAAATCAAGGTAAATTTTTAGGTGAGTCTACAAGCCAAGAAACCAGAAATGCAGGTTTATGGTGCGTTTGAAAGTTCTAGAACCCTGAAATTTCTAGAGCACTTAGTATTGAACAGATAATTTAAAAAAAAAGCAAATAACCAAAAATTGAGAAAGTCAAAAATTTGAATCGCGCACCGACTTCCCATAAAGAAGCAAAGTCAAAATTTTGAACGGAAGTAGCTTTAAGCTTTGATGTGTAAATTTACATCTTCTGTGTAAAAATTTAATGTGAAAATGTGTATTTTTACTTCTAATGAGCTTAAATTCAATTTAAATCTACACAATTTGTGTGTAAAATTCAACAAAACTGTCTCAATTGAAACATTAAATGCGTAAACTTCAACAAAATTGTGTCTAAATATGATTAAAATTAGACCCTAAAATGTGCAAAATGTGTTTTTCACATAAAATGTATTTTTTTTAACACATTTTATGTATCATGTTAAAATATAATGTATAAATTTGTGTATGTATAAATTTGCAAAATAATGATTATAATGTTAATGTATTATACATAATTTTTTACCTATTTTCGCATTTTGCCCGATTTTGTACAAAAATTTGGAATAATTTTGATAGCGATTTTACGCGCAGTTTTTCGAGTGTACACAAGAAAGTTTTATGCCCAAAAAACGACAACTTTGTATTTAATTAAAAACTTAACCGAACATATCGCTGCTTATATTGGAGAGCGGCTCCTATAGCAAGGCCATAAAAAATTAAATTCAATATTAAAGAGTGAAAAATTACAACAATTACAATTATTCTACAAACATTATAATAATGGCTGGCTCTATGATCAGTTCAAACCCTGCCAGGCGAACATCGTTAGGAAACTTTGATGGTGCTTATATTAAGTGACAACTCTTCCAACAGTTTCCCATAAGAGAAATAAAAGACCGTCAAGTATGAAGACATACGCGGAGCGGTCCGTCGGCTTTTGTTGAAGGTTATAGTCATCTACATTGCGCAGTTTGTGTAGTATTCTATTTATTTATTAAAATTATTTCTGGATATATTTTACAGTCTGTAATATAGTTTTTTCGTAGTGTTCCTGTTGAATTCTGTACTATTTCCTACTGTTCTTATATTGGGTGACTTTATATTGGGTTTCGTTACTCTAAAATTAGGCTGTCAAAAAGCTTTACCGTTTCGAAAATAAAGGGAAGGACATACTCTTTCTTGGCCCTTTTTAGGATTTTTTTAATTTAAAACCTATAAAACAGCAATTTCGATTATTTTTAACTACCGTTAGACTTATCGATCAATTTTACAACCACCTGTGCTAGCATTTGCCACTTTTCTCCGGACATGGATTTCTGAGAAAACTGTAAAAATATGCTGTTTTTTATTTCGCTTGTTTGAATGGGCTTAAAAACTTATGGTCGAAAACGGCAATTTTGAAACGTTTTTGATGCAGTTCGCTTGCCTTTTAAACATTACACACTTCAGCCAAATTTGAACAAGGTGGTCCATAACCGTTAAGGAACTAAAAATCTTTAAAAAATAATTTTCGAAAATGCTTTCACGTTTTTCAGTTAAATCTTCGAAGTTTTTGAATATTCGGAGTCTGCTATGGTTTTGTATAAAATTTAAGAAGATGGACTATGCCCTGTCTTAATTTAAAAATTATACTTTATACCGTTTGAGAGATAGAGGGGGAGACATGCGTTCTTTTGACCTTTTTTATAATTTTTTAAATTTCAAATCCATAAAACAAATATTTTGAAGTTTTTTCCAGTTCCCGTTAGACTTTTTTCCAATAGCACAACCAGCAGCACTAGCCTCGAATGTTTTTTTTTAATTCTATGGCCACCGGTTTATGCGCAAACGGTAAAACAAGCTCCCTTTTTATTTCGTTTTTTTTAATAGGCTTCTAAAAACTTAAGTTAAAAACGGCAATTTAAAAAAAATTTAACGCAGCCCTCCTTCTTTTTGTAAGCTTTGTATTTGAACCGAATCTGAAAAAGATTGCTTATACCGTTAAGCTACTAGAAGACTTAAAAAAATTGTTTTCGAAAATGCTTTTATGTTTTTCAGTTAAATCTCAGAAGATTTGGAAATTTCAAAATCCGCTACAATTTTCGTGTGATTTTCTTTACAGAATTCCACCAAACAGCACCGGAGATAAGGGGAAGGGGGGGGGGGGGGGGGTTGCACACACATTTTTTTATAAATTTTTGCGATTTTTTCGAAAATGCGTCAAAACTGCAGTACTCAAACTGTTTTTGAAAAATATGACCTAAGCACTTGGTTTACTTTGAGTTGCTTGATACTTTTGTTCAATATTCATTTTAAGTAATGAGCCGTTCAAAAGTTATGGCCTCCGACACTTTGAAAAACGTCATGCATTTTCGACTCTTCATTTCTCAAAAACGTTTTGATATTTTCGAAAATTTTTATTTTTTGATTAAAGCTTAGTCATTTTTCAACCAAAGTTTCGTTTTTCTAGTTGTTGCCTACTAAACTTCTTGAAAAAGCACTGAAAAACATTAGGTCCATTTTCACATGAACTTTCAAACTGTAACTAAACCGTTATTTGTGCTTAAAAAAAAGCCCTCTTTGGATTCTCTGACTATTTCCGCAGTTTATACGCACACCAAATTTTGTCTTTCTACAACTTACCGTTCAGAAGTTATAAAGCGATTGGACGGACGGACGAACGGACGGACAGACAACGTAGTGATGCCATAAGAGGTCCTTTTTCCATTTTTGGACGGACCGCTAAAAATCATAGAATCTATAATAAATGATTATTTGGGAGCACACCTATTTTTGGCCAAGCACAAAACATTAGTTCAAAACTTTTTGTTACGTCTTTTTTTAAATTATTTGAAAAATGTACAGGTTATTATTTTCCATATTTGTTATATAATTTAAAGTTTATTAAAATTAATGTTAAAACAAAAAACTAAGTGTAAGGAGATGAAAAAAACTATGTACGGACTTAAAAAAAAAACTTGTCACATCTATTTTTTGGCCAGTTGTGTACACAATTTAATTTACTAGTTCATCTGTATATTTAGATAGATAGATAGATCTAGCAGCATAAGATGAAACCGCATAAATTGACGGTATTGTAGGTGCCTTCGTTGGAAGGCAGCCTGCCACACGCGATTACTACAGAAGCTTGAACTACTTGTTAAGGAAACTTAGTCGTAGTCTGACGGAAAATGGGAGGTTTTTTAGTGAGTAAGAATCTCACACTACTATGAGCACGCGCGGCCGGTCCTCGTAGTGCCTATGAAGGTTTTTCCTACCCACGGAAAAAAAAAAAAATCTGTATATTTATTCTTTTATTTATTTACTTATTAAATAATTTATTTTTTATTAATTTACTTATTTATTCATTTATATATTTATTAATTTATGTTTATGTATTTTTTTCATTTATTTATTTATTTATATATTTCTTTATTTATTTATTTATTTACTCATTTATTCATTTATGAACTATTTGTCCTAACTTACATTACAGACGACTGGGAAACCATTCGTTTTAAGCAATGAGCTGACGCGGGTTGCCGAAGCGTAACCGTTTTTAACCAATCCCAATTTACCACTGTCTAGTCATATAATCTTGGTTGTTGAATTTTAGTTTTTATTAACTTCAATTCTTTTTAGAATTAATCATTTAAGATTCTTCTTCTTAAAAAAAGGGCGTGGCCTTAACTCCTTTTCACTAACATCGTATTTTTTGTTCATATTTTTTATCAGACTGCAGTTTTTGTTGATTGCATTTTATATTGAAAATTCGGTTTATACTTAATAACGCCCCAAAAGTAGGCGGGGAAAAACTGAAATTCATTTAAGTTGATAGTATACGCTACGCATATATCTGAACATTTTATAGTGCAAGTTTTTTGGACTTAAAGCAAATATATTGAATACAAAAAGTTTATTAAAATGAAAATGCAATATGACCACGCCCAAATGGGGGCGGTCATTTGCGTTTTGAAATGCCAATCCCAATACACGTAAGCGAGGATATCGCACACCAAATTTCAGCTTCCTACGACAACGTTGATTTTTCATGTTAATAAGTAAAGTGGGCGTGTCAGTGGGCAGATTTCAAACATTTTTACACTTGTACTGCTTCGAGATCTAGAAAGATATCAAGTTTCAAATTCCTAGCTCAAAATTTAAGGCCTAAAAACTACCGACAGACAGACGGACGGACATGGCTCATTCGACTTACAATTCGGTCTCGATTATATGCCCTTAAGGTCGTGGGAGTCTACGGTGATTATTTTTCTATGTTTCTATGGGATGGGGTATAAAAATTAATAGTTTTCATCCCCCAACTCTATTATATGAACAAAAGTTACGTATACGCCAGAGTGTGTCGTAAACTTTTAGTTTTGAATTTGGGTTAATTTTCGTTTGCCTCTCAATATAAATATGTGAACCCTGAAATGTGAAATATGGAGTAGACAGCTTATACTGGGACTTGCACTTTTATATGCAATTGACATATTTCCATTTGTTCTACAAATGACAAATCAAAAAATCTTCGCCACGATAGTTATAATAAATTAATTTAGTTTCAGATAGCAACTCAACCAACTGCAATTCCAGATTATATCGTAACCTTCAAATACTTGCGATTTCTATCATTAATAGCTCTTCAGAAAAACGAACTAAGCTGATTAGGCTAAAAATATTCAAACTGGTTTCGGCTAACAAAATCGAAAAAAAAGAAAACACTTGCCCTCCTCGATTAGCATCTCACTTTCTTTGTCAAAGTCCTACAAGTGATCCGATTACTTTCCGAATTCCATTGAACCGCTTTACATTAGGATCACTACCTCCGAGCATGCTCAAGATATCGCGACATCTCTCGGAGCTGAGTAATAATTAACTCAACCGATAGCTTGGTTAAATTCATACTGTCAAATCTACACAACCAATTTGTTATTAATTTATGGGTTTTCCTAATCATCATCTGCAGATCTCTGCCAAACACGCTCCACTAAAGTGCAAAGCAACCCCGCCCGCCCTCCGAAAAACGCGCTCCGTAAAAACTTACCCCACTTGGTGTCTATAGCTGCTGATATCTTATCGTGATGCGGTGCTGTTGATTATAAGTGCTTACCACTCGAAGTTCGATTGCTTCCTAATGAGTGATAGTGCAGAAAGGGAAGAAGCTTCTTAGCGTCACATCATTGTAAAGCTGTCAAATGGGCTATAAATAGGGAAAACTAGGGCCGATAGCCATCAGTAGTCGGTAAAACATGATTTTCTTCAAAGTGATAACGTTACTATTGGTGGCAAGTGTCGCCAAGGGTCAGCACAATCCCAACTACAAGGGTGGACGCAACTCCATTGTGCACTTGTTTGAATGGAAGTGGCGGGATATTGCCAAGGAATGTGAAGACTTCCTAGCGCCAAAGGGATTCGCTGGTGTTCAGGTATGAATCGCAGATTGGGCTTCTAAGCTATCTGAAGACCCATGTGTTTCTATAGGTGTCGCCACCGAATGAAAACGCTGTGATCGGTAACCGTCCTTGGTGGGAGCGGTACCAACCGATTTCCTACATTCTGACCACCCGTTCTGGCAATGAGGCCGAATTCCGTGACATGGTTACCCGATGTAATAAGGTTGGCGTCCGCATCTACCCCGATGTTGTGTTCAATCACATGGCTGCCTCCGCTACTCGAGGTACTGCTGGTTCGACAGCCAATCCAGGCAGCAAGAGCTTCCCAGCTGTTCCATACTCATCGCTGGACTTCAATCCCTCTTGTAATATCAACAACTACAACAATGCCAATCAAGTGCGCAATTGCGAGCTTAGTGGTCTCAAGGACTTAAATCAAGGCAAGGACTATGTACGCGATCGTATCGTTGAGTTCCTGAACAAGTTGATTGACATCGGTGTTGCTGGTTTCCGTGTAGATGCTTGCAAGCACATGTGGCCTGGAGATTTGCAGGTACGCCGAGATTGCGATCTTTACCCGCAGTTGATTTACGAAACCTTTTTTGCTTTCTTCAGGTAATTTTCGGAAGACTCAAGAATTTGAACACCAATCAAGGCTTCTCGGCCGGCTCTCGTCCGTTCATATTCCAAGAGGTCATCGATTTGGGCGGTGAGGCCGTTAGGCGCGAAGAGTACACCGGCTTCGGAGCAGTTACAGAGTTCCGTCATTCGGCCAAGATCGGAAAGGTCTTCAGGAAGGGCGACAAACTGAAGTATTTGTCCAATTGGGGCACTGGCTGGGGTTTCCTTCCATCGCAACAGGCTTTGATTTTCGTCGACAATCACGATAACCAACGAGGACACGGAGCTGGCGGTAGCGACATTCTCACCTACAAGATGTCCAAGCAATACAAAATGGCAACCGCATTCATGTTGGCCTATCCTTATGGCATCACACGCATCATGAGCTCGTTTGAGTTTAGCAATAGCGATCAAGGCCCACCGACCAGCGATGGAGGTAATACAATTTTGTCGCCAGTTTTCAAAACTGACGGTTCCTGCGGAAATGGCTGGGCTTGTGAACATCGTTGGCGCCAAATCTACAATATGGTTGCATTCAAAAATATTGTTGACGGAACTGCGGTTGGCAATTGGTGGGACAATGGCAACGATCAGATTGCGTTCTCGCGGGGAAATAAGGGCTTTGTTGCCTTTAATCAAGAGAGCTTTGACCTGAATCAGTGGCTTCAAACTGGACTCCCAGCGGGCACATATTGTGATATAATTTCTGGTGCCAAGTCGGGATCTTCGTGCACAGGCAAAAAGGTTGTTGTTGGATCGGATGGTAGGGCTAATATTCATATTTCGACCAGTGATATGGATGGTGTTCTGGCTATCCATACTGGGGCAAAGTTGTAATCTGCCAAGCTGATATGCGCCAAATAAAGATATTATTTTGATTAAAAAAAATTTAGTTTTTTAACTGGTTGTAGTCTTTTTCCAAACTTTGGGTAGCAAAGCGCTCCCAAACTAAATCCCGCAGTCCTTGTGTATACGGCAGAGCCTCTAACAAAGGCCTATGAGGACGCTTAACACTGTTTAAAGATAAATTAACAAGTTGTAGGAGTTAAGGAGGAGGTTTTCGCACGAACTTTATAGCATACCGCCTGAAATAATTAGTGGATCTAAAATCTAAGGGCTTCCTAGAACCAATCACAGAGACTTGTCGCTCCCACCCAGCGTTAAGTGAATCACGGTATAGCTTCACTAGCTTGGATCGATGATTCAAAAGCTTTAATGGCTATGCCTACATTCAAAACGATTACGCTGCAACATTTTTTTAAAGCCAGCACGCAGATTCTCAAAAAGCCTGACTTTAGCTTAAGTCCTTTTCCAGCTGCTCCTTCCCCTGTCTCAAATACTGTTTTCAATAGCAGAATATCTGACTTTTCTACTTGAAATCTTGATTTTGGATGAAACATATTTATAAGTCTAAGAAGGGGACAACGGAGTGCGAATACTTCACCCCTTTAGAGGATTCCCCCAGCTTCTGCCGTCTTCCTTTGGATTTCCATGATTTCATTAGAACTTACTTACTTACTTAAGGTGGCGCTACTGTCCGGGGTGGACCTGGGCCTCAGCCAACAAGCTTCGCCAGCCAGCTCTCTAGCTAGCCGTCTCCAGTTTCGCACGCGAAGTTGGCTGAGGTCCCCTTTCACTTGCGTGCGCCACCTGAGTCTCGGTGCTCCTCTACCGCGTCGTCCCTGCGGTGTGGATTCGAAGATTTTCCGGGCCGGGGCGTTGGTGTCCATCCGCTCTAGATGATCCAGCCATCGTAGACGTTGTGTTTTGACTCTTTTGGCTAGGTCGGTATCGCTGTACAGCCCGTACAGTTCGATGTTATATCTCCTCCTCCACTCTCCGTCTATGCAGACGGGACCGTAAATCGTCCGAAGAATTTTCCTCTCGAAGCAGCCTAAAGTGTTTTCATCCGCCTTTGACAGGGTCCATGCTTCTGCACCGTAAAGCAGGACTGGGATGATGAGTCTTATACATGGACACTTTAGTTGCTCGAGAGAGGGCTTTGCTACTCAATTGCCTTCTTAGCCCAAAGAAACAGCGATTGGCAAGAGTTATCCTTCGTTTGATTGCAGCGCTGGTGTCATTGTCTGAATTGATAGCGGAACCCAGGTAGACAAAGTCCCTAACTCCCTCAAAGTTATAGCTGTCGATGGTGATGTTTTGTCCAAGACTTCGGTGTTGGGTGTCTTTTCTTGATAACAGCATATACTTGGTTTTGCCCTCATTTACTGCTAAACCCATATTCGCCGCTTCCGACCCAATACTCACGAAGGCTCCACTGACATCACGCTTTGTTCTACCGATTATGTCAATGTCGTGTGCGTATGCAAGTAGTTGAACGGACTTTTGAAAGATAGTACCTCTGGTGTTGGCGCGAGAGTTCTGCACAATTCTCTCAAGAAGTCGCATGACAGCGCGTCGCTTTGTCTAAATCCTTTTTTGACATCAAAGGGGTCGGTGAGGTCTTTGCCGACCTTGACGGAACAGCGTGAGTTTTCCATCGTCATCCTGCACAGACTGACGAGTTTGGCAGGGATGCCAAAACTAGACATTGCACTATATAGCTCGTCTCTATAGATGCTGTCATACGCGGCCTTGAAATCGATGAAGAGGTGGTGTGTATCGATTTGGAATTCCTTGGTTTTCTCCAAGATCTGCCGCAGTGTGAATATTTGATCGATGGTGGACTTTCCTGGCCTAAAGCCACACTGATATGTGCCTATCAGATTGTTGACAAACGGCTTCAGGCGTTCACACAGTACAGCAGAAAAGATCTTGCATGCGATGTTAAGAAGACTTATGCCTCTGTAGTCGGGCATGCTTTCTTCCGACCATATCTTGCAGATGAGCTGGTGCATGCTCCTAACCAGCTCATCGACAGCGGATTTTAAAAGTTCGGCAGCTAGGCCGTCTGCTCCGGCTGCTTTGTTGCACTTGAGCTTAGACACAGCTACTTTCACCTCCTCCAGGTCGGATGGGCGGTATCGCTCGTATGCTTCGTCGGTAACGTCTTCGCCCGGGTTGAATGGTTCGTTCTGCCTGACAGCGGTATTTGGTTCTTCCTCGCCGTTATACAGTCTGCAGAAGTGGTCTTTCCAAATCCTCAGCACCGACTGCGATTCTACAACGATGTTCCCTTGAAGGTCCTTACAGGCTTCAGTTCGAAGTTTATACCCTTGGCAGGACCTTTTGATCCTTTGGTAAAACTTTCTAACCTCATTCCTGTTGTAACATCTCTCTATCTCTTCAACCGCGCGCTTCTCGTGCTCTCTCTTTTTCCTTCGGAGAAGTCGGTGCTCCTCTCTCCTCCTCTGCTCGTAGAGCTCGCGAGCAGCTCTAGTCCTTCTGTGCAGCGCCGCTTTGTATGCTTCCTGTTTAGCTGCATGTGCTTGCCGGCATTCATCGTCAAACCAGGGGTTTCGTTGTGGTCGCCGTGTGAAACCCAGCACTTCAGAGGGCGGCGTCTCTGATGGCATTTTGGCAATGTTGCCACTGGCTATCAATACTTGATGCTGGTTGCATAGGACTTCGTAGAAGGTTTTGAGAGACTCGGTTGGCGAAGGACCTGGCGATCTCTTGCGATTGTAGTCGGCCGACGTCAAACTTCCTCACAGTATTTCCATTACTTGGCGCTGGTCGGGATATCCGCAGCCGTACCTTGGCTACAACAAGGTAGTGATCCGAGTCAATATTGGCCCCTCGGAAAGTTCGGACATCCATGATACTGGAGGAGTGCCTTGCGTCGATCGCAATATGGTCAATCTGGTTGACGGTTGATTGATCGGGAGATCTCCATGTCCCTTTGTGGACATTGAGATGCGGGAACTGTGTACTAGCTACCACAAAGTGTCGGCCCGCAGCAAAGTCGATCCTACCTAGCTTGGCATTAAAATCGCCTAGGACAATTTTAATGTCGTAGCTAGGGCACTGCTCATAAGTTTTGTCCAGGAGCACGTAGAACATATCTTTGGTCTCGTCATCTTTCTCCTCTGTGGGGGCATGTGCGCATATCAGGCTAATGTTGGCGAATTTAGCCTTGATATGGATCGTCGCGAGGCGCTCGCTTACAGGGTTGAAGCTCAAGACTTTTTGCCTAAGTCTGCCTCCAACAACGAAACCACATCCAAATAGGCGCTGTCTTTGATGCCGATAGCAGTCGCCGTAGTAGATGTCGCAGTTTTTCATCCTTCTTTTGCCCGGCCCGTCCCACCGCATTTCTTGGATGGCAGTAATGTCTGCCTTGCAGTCGTTAAGGGCCTCCGCTAGTTGCTCGGCTGCACGTGGTCTGTTAAGGGACCTAACATTCCACGTGCAGATCCGGAGCTCGTTGTCCTTTTCTCGTTTGCATTGGTCGTCAACAGTAAATCCGTCCGAATCCGAGGCTTGTTTCCGCTTCGTGACTGGTGTTTCTTTACGTGGCCGGGAAGTCACCCCGACGTCACGACCCCCAACCTGGAGGACCAGATCCTTTGCTTAGCTCTAAGGACGGAGAGCCGGATAGCCCGCTCCTTATAGGCCTGAGCTCCGAATACGTCGTAGTAGCCCATATAAGGTGTTCACTAAGTAGTTCGGCCTGACTAGAACTATGGACGCCACCGTTGATTCCATCTGGGGAATTCCTCCGCTGCCGTCCGGATGCAAGGAGAAGTGCCTTAGTGGGAACACTCCTCCCCCCCTCTCTCGTCTGCTACCCCCAACAACCTTCCAAAGGGGTTGGAACCCAATCTCCAGTTGAGGTACTAGGCACCCGGTGTTCACCACGGGGAGGTGAGAGTAGGAGTTGATAGACAGAGGTGGGTTTAGAAAACCTGTGGGTGCTTGTATCCTCTTGAGTGCACATGTCTATCCTTTGACCACCGATTTCATTAGAACTCCTCGTCCTAAAAAGCTTAAAATGTACCATGAGATGACAACCCCAATGAATTCTGGAGGAAGTGTGCAGAAGCTACAGAAATCCTTTATAAAGGTGAAGCACGTAAAAAGGCCACGCAACCTAGCTGTTCATTGAGTCTTAATTTTTTTTTGTACTGTGACCGACCACCTCTTTGGGCAAAATAAACTTGTGCTCAGCAGAGCTGTAAGAGAATACAATCACTTTTGAATATAATTCTTTTCAATGCTACAAAAAATAATTCAAATTAATGACTTCAATTTAAATATTTTGAAGTTACCTGAAGTCTTTTGAAGTCTTTGAAATCACTGAAGGCATTCAATTTTTCGAAGTCACTTAAAGTTCTTGTAAAATCTTTCGAAGACTCCAAGTGACTCCAGGAAATTGAAGGCATTTAGTGACTTTAAAAGACTAGCATTCATGAATGCTAGTGACTTCAAGGTGGCTTCACTGAATGCATATCACCCAAAAAAGGATTTCAATCATTTGACTTCTACACTTTGATAGCTGAAAACCGATGCTTCAATCATGACTTCAAGTTGAATGCTGATTTCATTAAAGTCACTCACTGGATTCGATCCACTAAAGTCATTTGAAGTCACTGAATGCATTCAATTTTTCGAAGTTATTTGAAGTCAATGAATTTGCTTTCAAATTATCGCAGTCACTTGAAGTCATTGAATTGAGGCAAATTTGCTTGAATTCTTAGTACGGCTTCAAGGAATGCATTCCACAATAATTGAATGCTATATTGGAGCACTCCGTCAAAACCAAGCCAACGAAAAATCCAGAAGTGTCTATATCCAAATGAGCGGCTACCTGGTCGGCATCTGTTATCCAGGTTAGAGTCGGCCGGATATTAAAAACCCTTTCTCTTTCAACATACAAATAGAATGGAGTAGAATAGAAATACTCTAATCGTTATATAATTGCTTTTCAAAGGCATAACACTTGCGGGGGTAAGCTTTGGTGTTTCTGTGCAAAGTTTTCATGTTTCATGTACTTGCTCATCAGCATTTACATCAGTTGGTTCGATAATTACTTTTCTCTTCTATCTTTTCTACCCTCAAATTCTTTCCGCTTGCGCTGTGCTCCCCCTTGACCGCTAGTAAATTATAAAAAAACTGCCATTTCAGAGTTTCTTTTTGAGGTGTTTAGTACCATTCCGAAATCTGGTTAACAGGTTTTTTCTGTATCTCGGCCATCTGACCTAATAAGAATGGAGGCCTGAGTTTTTAGGATGACTTTCTAGCTCTGTAGTGAAAAAGTCTTAGAGCGATTACTTTAGGAGCTGCATCTTTTTAGAGGTACTGCAAAACCGGTCAGCATAAACCGGTACAAAGCGGTTATAGAAAAACGACACAATTTTAGGTACATAACTGTTGTTGACACTGATTTAATATGGATTTGTAACAAGAATTATAGCCATCCCATTTTAAGAAAAGTGGAATCTGATCCATTGTCACATACATAAAAATAAGCTTAGTTTCCTTATGACTATTAAAAAACACGCGACGTAAGTATCACTTCTGCCTGATTGATCGTTTTGCATATTATAAGTTCGGAAGGTGGTGGATCATAGAACGCTGTAGGACTAGGATAGGTATTCTGATGGCTGATATTGTAGGGCTACGATTTCTATGCATACGCTCTGCTGGGTATGTGAAAAACTGAAGCTGTCGGTGTTATCATGATTCGCGATTGTTGAGAAGCTTGCGCTGAAGGCCTTGACTCCTTGCGAGCTAAAACCAATCAACAAGCCGTAAGAGTTCTGGATTCTCACCGTACTTGGTTGAAACAATGCTGCATGAGATGAGAGGCTTCAAGTGTTCGTCCGGTTATCAACAAGCGTTTGTGACGTGTCTCAAACTTGGTCAAATCAATGCTCGAAGTCGGATGATCACTCCTTTTTATCAGGGCTGGCGTCAGTATCAGTTTTAGCAGTAAGAGGCTGCCCAAAGGTAAGTGTGCTCTCATCCCTGCTGTGGTATTGTATGACTACATAGTTTAAAAGTTAAGTAAACTAACTAGGTCTAAACAAAATTGGTTGTGTTAATACAGCTGCTACAGAAGGGTTAAAACCTCTCCACATATTTACACATAAAATGACAATACCCAGCAAGTCAAGTACAAGTGAGGGGATAAGAAATAGCGGCCACCCGGATCTATTTACACTTTTCTCTGGGCTCCCAGAATTTGACTTGCATGCGCGGTAACAGACCTCCTACACAGAACTCAATAAATGATTTTCCACGGAGAATCCTAGTTACCATCGACCTTTAACTTTTACCACAGTTTTCATACCCCACTCTAAAGGATAGGAAGAATATTAAGTTTGATTCATAGTTTGTTACATTAGAAATAATCACCGTAGACCCCCAGGCCTTAAGGGCATACGAGACCGAATTGTAAGTCGAATGAGCCATGTCTGTCTGTTCGTCTGTCGGTAGTTTTTGGGCCTTAAATTTTGAGCTAGCAACTTGAAAGGTGCTATCTGTTCTTTCTAGGTCCCGAAGCAGTACAAGTACAAATTTTTTTGAAACACGCCCACTGACACGCCCACTTAACTTCTTAGCATGAAAAATCAAAATTGTTGTAGGAAGCTGAAATTTGGTATGCGATATCCTCGCTTAAGTGCATTGTGATTGGCATTTACGAAATCCGCCCCCATGTAGGCGTGGTCATATTTAATATGCATTCTTATAAATGGTTTTTGTTTGATATATTTGCTTTAAATCCAAAAAACTTGCATTATAAAATGTTCAGCTACGTGCGTAAGCTATTAACTCAAATGAATAGATTTTTGCCACGCCCTTATTTGGGGGCGTTTTTTATTAAAAAGCCAAATTTTTAATATAAAACTGCAATCAACACGTGTATACCACAATTGATAAAAATGTGAACAAAAACAAGTGAGTAAGTACAAGAGTTTATCTGTGACAAACTTCTATATACTCAACCCTATATACCATGTAACACCAAATCTTAAAGTTTATTGGCCTGATTTCATATATTATTTGTGTAACGTACTTTACCGACAAACGGCTAGGGAAGGCTGTCACTTGAGGAAGAGGATAAATTGAATTCAAAGAAAACTGGACCCGGATGGGTTGGCTCCCTTTTTCTGCGTTTTGGTTCCGCGTTTTTGCAGTCTCGTAGGGATCCACATAAGCACCACCCACTCTTCTCCAATAATCCCCCGGAATTCCGTAGCTAGCCTCCCACTCGCAAATCAGCAAAGAAGCCCCTTACATCCTTTGACCTACCCTTAGGACCGCAGGCCACAGGCTCCTTCAGCACATCCAGGCAGAGGAATGGTAAGGGTGTCCTCGTCTGCTTCAGCATTAGGCCTGCTTGCTTTTCAACTCGAACTAGCTCGTCGTTGGGGTGGATCTTGCTAAAGTGACAAGGACGGAGTTACTATTTATTTCAGGCCTAGAAGAGTAACTAACAATGTCAATAAAAGTTGGGGGTCAGCGATGACCTTCTGACCCTAAAAAAAAATCTTATGAGATGTAGGACCCGAATCGAAAGAACTAAAAGATATGGCTCTTGTTACCGTAGAAAAAAACTAACCCATCGAATCGTAAGGTATGGAGCGGTGGTGGAGATACTCCTGAAGTTGACCCTCCCCTTGTATTCCAGCCTGGGAATACACCATGGTTGACACGTACTTCCTTCTTGGTGACAACCCCTTGCCTGAGGCTTAAGAGAAAAAGGTAAGATGGAAAAACTTCCCTTAGGATACTCTTATACTGGCATCGTACTGCTTCTCCACTCCCATCCAAGGACTAGTGAATTTAGTGACCCATAGGGGACTATACTTCAATAGATGATCTGAAAATTAACTTCTTCCCAAGCCATGTTCTCAAAATGAAAATACTTTCTTGCTGATCAAATTGGCTCTGACAATCCAAAAATATGTAACATTTTATTAAAGATCTTTCGGTTTAATGACAAAAAAAATACATCAGGCTAAAATTCTGGATGAATCAATAAGGAATTCATGTATCTGGCCTTAATAGAAATCATACATAAAAAAAATAATTTTCAATAAAGGTAATCATTACAAAAAAAATTAAATATCTAAAACTATATACAAAAAGAAAAAAAAATATAAATATCTAACCTATGCATTTAGGCGCTTATTAACCAAAACTAACTTCAAGGTAGAGTGAATTCATTAAAATTTATCGATCGAAAAAATTAGCTTATTACATGGAGTAATCTTAAGTTAATGCTTTAGAGATATTTTTTTTTTGTATTATTTACGAAAAATAGCTTAAATTAACTTCGACTCAATTAAATATTTGCTTCTTTACTCTAAATTTTATGTACGGCTTCCCATAGATACACTTAAAAATTTTTCTAACGCAATTTCGAACGGATGTTAAAACGAAAAAGGTTCAATTACTCGGAAGGAGTTGACACACCCAAAAAAAATCAAATAATTTCGGCGAGGGTTCCAAAATAACATAATAAAAAAAAATAGGGAAATCCAATAGTTAATTAAGGTAGTTAAAAAAATTAGTTACTTACTTTGTTTCCTGTAGATGGTGTGCACAGCATCGACGGATTGAAGGTAACATGATTCACCTGTAGGTTTTTTTTAAATTACAAAAAAAATATTACTCTAGAATCCTCTTCACGAAAATTACTATCGCACCGATATTTAACTTATTCTTGAGTTGTTTAAGTTACGTTTGAGTAATTCTATGAACTTCGTACAACTAAATAAAACTATACAAATAGATGTGAATTAAGAAAATCATTTAGTTTTCGCGCCAAAACAAATACTTTAAAAAGAAGCAGGAAAATACAAACGAAAAAAATCTGAAATTAATTTATGATGTCAACGGCGTATTCGCAATTAAAACCAAACTAGACAAATCATTTGACCAATAAAATTAAGCTTGGGAATTGGACTTGATGGTGATTGAAGGTGATGGAAGGAAAAAAAAAATCTCCTCTACGCCGACCTCTCGATGCGGCGAATGGCCGAGTTGGGCTGGTGAATGGTGAAATGTGCTCCTCTAGGGGGGAATGGCGTCTGGAATCGGAACAGGCGGTGGACGGATTCCTTCTGATCCAATAAGGGTGACAATAGAAATCACTGCACTCGGCGACTCGTAACACCGTCGCTTTCTTTTCAGAGTTTGATATGAGTTTTTTATCTGGTTTTTTTTTTTTTTTTTATAATTGGGTCTCGATTTTTTTTGGGTTCAACGCGTGGGGAGGGTTAAAATCGCTCAACACATTGTGGGGATAAATGACTTTTGTTTTAATAAAATTTTCGCGCCACTAAACACACTTTTTCGACGCACTTTGACACATTCAAGGTGGTTTGATGAACACTGGCGGAGTCTTAGTTCGCTTTGATGTGATGTGTCTTTAATTTTTCGGGAAGTTTTCGGGAAGAGGCTTACTTTGCCTTCGGAATTAACTTTTTAACTTTGAAAAGGAACAATTTACTCAGATTATCGCGACTGTACTTTTGGCTTTAACTTTTGCCATACCCGCACTAACGTCGAACGAAGACCTGCTCGGTCTGGACCCCACACGTTGACTGCCTAATTTGTTCTCCTGGCATGAAAACCAAAGCTCGGTACATAGCCTAATCCCCTTAAGCAGTTACAACATCTTATCATACGATTTCTCCGCAAGTTGGCCCCAGTGGCATGATAAGGATTAAACGGGAGAGCTATGTATACTTGTATACGCCTATAAGTGGGTTTTTTTTTTGTCGCTAAGTACTAGAGGATTTAAACGGAGAACTATATATTGCAAGCCAAGCTTAGAAAAAAAAACAACGCTGTGCTTGAACTAAGCAAAGTGTATGAGGGGGAAGAGATAACCTTCCTAGCTGGTGTATAGATTTTTTTGGGTTTCTTTTTTTTTTTTTTGGTCGCATTAGAGTGAAGGCGGTAGCTTTAGATCTTTTTTTTTCTATAGGTTTTGCTTGCGCTTAAAACGTTAGACTTAAAGTGGCCAAGCTAATTTTTCTTTCTACCGTATGTATGACTTATTTTTATTCTATTTTTCTTACAGGGTGTTCCGAAAACTTGAAAGAGCGTAATAAAAAAAAATTTTGTTAGGTAAAAGCAATTTAACGCAATTCATTTTCCTACAAAACTTATACATTTTCGAAGTTCCACGAGCAAATGGATAAGAAAAGAAACTGTAATGGGCAATTGAAAAATTCCGGTTATTTAATTTAAGGCAGGGTCGCGATTAGGTATGGTTAAGGGTCTCATGCACAGACTGAGCTAGCCGGTGTGCTGATGATATCGTTTGAAAGGAGGACAAAAAAAAAATGCATTCTGGCAAAAAGCTAGTGCCGTACGTCTTTCGAATGAACAACAGCCTTCGTGCCATTAGAGTCTATTACCTCATACAGATGGTTGCCTATAAGCTTAGACACCTTTCCTTTTTTGAACTTCGGACTCAATTTCGCGCTAAGATGTTTCGAGGCGTCGCTTAGTATGAAATTCCGGAGAAATATCTCATCGCCTATTTTAAATGCCACTTTACGACTTCGGGTGTTATACACCTTTTCGTAGGTCTTATGGGTTTGCTCTAACGAGTCTTTTAAATAGGAATGTAATATATTAAGCTTCGCTTGCTTTGGAATCCAATCGATTTCCGAGTTATTTAGTCCACTAAGTTTCCTCAAAAGCTCATAGTCTGCCCCATGCTCTATCATCCGCCAGCCAAATAGTGCTTCATAAGGTGACACACCAATTGCCGAATGTATGGTAGTGCGAAGGGCGCTTCCAATTAAGGAAAGATTAACATCCCAGTTAGATTGTCGCTCGTCTACATATGACCTTATTGCCGCCAGTATCGATCGGTTGACGCGCTCACTAGCGTTGGCTTGCGCCGAATATATCGCTGTACGGATATGTTTGATGCCAAATACCTCTACCAATTTAGCAAAGTCTCGGCTGATGAACTGAGAGCCGTTATCTGTGAGCAGACTTTCGGGAACTCCGAATACCAAGAATATTTCATCTCTTAGGAACTTTAGGACATTTTCTGAAGTTGCACGCTTTAAAGGTTTAATAAAAACGAATTTTGTTAGTTGATCCAGGGCTATAACTATTTGCGTATTGCCACTCCTAGAGCGAGGGTATGGCCCTAAAAAATCTACATAGAGATGTTGAAATGGCCTATCGACGAGAAAAGCTTTACCCATTTCCGCTCTTAAAGTCGTATTCGGGGATTTGGTCGTCTTACACACCTCACACTGTCCTATGAACGCCTTTACCTGAGTAGCCATGTTTGGCCAATAACATTGTTGTCGTAATCTGTAAAGTGTTTTTGCAATGCCTCCATGCGAAGCTCTTGGTGGGTTATGAGCGTCAGAGACTAGACGGTCGGTTAGCGCACTTGGAATCCACAGTTTCCAAACCATGTCATCCTGGAGTGGGTTTCCTGTACAGTGTCTGACCTTCTTATACACGAAATTGTTCGAGACTTGAAGGTCAGGTAGCTGTTCATTATGCTCTTTGACGTGCTCGATGATCTTTCGGTATTCTTCCGATTTAAAGCTCGGATCCTCAAGATCGATGTGAAGCACATCAGAAGGGTCGGTTAACATAGAAGCGTCGAATTCCAGGGAATCTACTTCGTGCACCCTCGAAAGCGCATCAGGAACCACATGAAGAGTTCCCTTTCGGTGCTCTATGTCAAACGCAAAACCCTGCAACATTAAACTCCAGCGAGCCAATCGTCCAGTCGGATCTTTCAGGTTCATAAGCCACTTAAGGCTCGCATGATCGGTGATTACTTTAAATTGGTGTCCCTCCACATACGCTCTGAATTTAAGGATCCCCTTTACAGCAGCTAGACATTCACGTTCCGTCACTGAGAAGTTACGCTGTGCAGGAGTCAATTTGTAAGAATAAAAGTAAATCGGATGCTCCACTCCAGCCTCGTCTTCTTGGCATAAAACGCAACCTATGCCAGTGGCCGATGCATCGCACAAAATTATAAAGGGTTTGCTAAAATCAGCATTCATTAAAATCGGTGCGGAGGTCAATCTAGATTTGATTATTTCAAAAGATTCGATTGCCTTCTCATCAAAATTAAACTTAACGCTTTTCTTCAAGGTATCTGTAAGAGGGGTGGCTAAAGAGGCGAAATCCTTCACAAACCTTCGGTACCATCCCGCCATGCCCATAAATCGCCTCACTTGGCGTGGAGATTTCGGTACCGGAAAGTCTAGAATGGCAGAAACCTTGGAAGGGTCAGTCTTAAGACAACCGTCCGAAACAATGTAGCCAAGGTATTGCAACTCTCTGAAACAAAATTTCGACTTTTCAACATTTATGGTAAGCCCTGCTTCGCGCAAACGGTGGGCAATTCTAGTCAGAATTTTAAGATGTTCATCGAACGTACGTGAAATTATCAGCAGATCATCAAGGTAAACAAATACCTTTTCTCTAAGCTCATGGGGAACGACTTTATCCATCAGTTTAGATAGAGCCTGAGGAGCGTTACAAAGCCCAAAAGGCATCACGACGAAGTGGTACAACGGTCTACCAGGGACGGTGAAAGCGGTCTTCTCCCGCGAACCTTTCTCCAGCGGTATCTGCCAGAAAGCATCTTTCAGATCCACACTTGAAATAAAGTGCGTATCTGCAAGGCTTCCCAGAAGAGAATCAATAAATGGAATCGGGTATGCGCACTTCTTGGTTACCTTGTTCAATTTCCGCGAATCTAGGCATAGTCGATTTTTCCCAGGTTTCCTGACTAGTACGACAGGCGAACTCCATGCGCTAGAGCTCTCTTCAATTACTCCAAGTTGCAACATTCGATCCAATTCCGCATACATCATCTCTTTTACCGCTGGAGATATGGGATAATGACGCTGTTTGATTGGTTCCGCGTCCCCAGTATCGATGACGTGTTCCATCAGCCCCGTTCTACCTAGGCCCAGAGCTGAGAACGAAGGGAATCGCTTAATCACTTCCTTAAGTTTACCCGACTGTTCGTCCGTTAGGCAGTGGGCATTATTAAGAGTATTCGACGATTTAATAAGATCAGGCTGAGGCCTAATTTCGGAAATTATTTCTGGAGCTAACTGGAAAGCTTTCCAGAAATCGATGCCAAGATATAGTTTTTGTTTTAACGACGGTACTATGAATAGATCAATTTCTTTCGATTTGTTTTTGTAGGATATCTGAGCTTTGACCTTACCAACAATGGGTTGACATTGACCATCAGCTGTGGATACCGAGGAAGAATATGTTTTGAAAGGTACTTGGTTATCCTTCAGAAACTCTACGCCTTCAGCACCCAAACAGCTTATGCACGCCCCACTGTCTAAAAGTCCAAGCATATCTTGGTTAAATAGAATGACCATGACATAAGGACGGGGATCATTCGTCATGTCAACTAAGGTGGTAGCCGCTATGGACCGGCACTGTTTCTTTTTCGCTCGAAATTTGTTTCGGAGCTTTTGTATTTTTTCCGAAGTAGTTGGTTTCGTGAAAATTCGTTTACGCGCTTCAAAGTAAGCGACTTGGCGTTCGTGAAGTGTTTTTATTGGCTTTTTGGGACAAATAGCTACATCAAGTTGTTGGATTTCGTTTTCGAGACGCGCGACTTGTTGATTGCAGTCCGGTCGTCGAAGAATGGTTTTTGATATGTCAGGTGGTTGGATAATGCTACCGGGATCATTTATTTCGAGCAGCTCTCCCCGGCTGAAGTGTTGCTCGGCCTCGTGTTTCCCTTGCATCTGTCACAGTTAGGAGTAGTTGTATTTTCGCGACCACAACGATAACAAAACAGAAAACGCTGAGGATCCGGGCAGTCGTGGAACGTGTGGCCTGCAACTTTACAGTTCCAACACTTTACTTCACCGGATATCCTCCGTCTTTGCTCTAGAGCTTCCAACTGGGATGCCTGCTCAGTTTCGGGAGGAGACAGCTCACTAACGTTTCTACGTTGCCATTGAGTTGCCTGGGGAGGTAAAGGTCTGCTTCTGGACGCGTCATGCGCCGAAAGATATTTTTCCACGGTTCGGCAAACATACACCATCTCTGATAAGCTCGGTGTGTTGAATGTGATCAACAGTTCTCCGATTCGACGGCGCACGTTTTGCTTAATAAGCTCTATGAGCTCCCGATTAGGCTTGGGTATGCGAAGTCTTGAATTGATTTGAATGAGGTCGGCGTAAAAATCATCGAAGTTTTCATTCGGGGACTGCTTCCTCTCGCACATTTTTCGCGAAAGCTCCGAATCAGTCTCCAGACTACGATATTGTTCAATAAGAGCGACGCGAAGAGTAGACCATGTGGCTGAAGGGTTGCTCTTAAGGAACATCCAGTACCATACTTCGACCTGCCCTCCGACAAAATGGTGAAAATTCAAAAGAATTTCATCCCAAGAGACGTTGTAGCTTTCTTTGACTCTTTCAAGTCTAAACAAGAAATCATCTATCGTCATGGATTTGTTTTCGAACTTGATTCCCCATTTGTCATAATGGTGAAATCTAGCCACGGAATTAGAAGGTGAAGGTGCATTTAAAGTAGTGTCTGGTCTCGGTGATGGGTCGTTCAAATTTAATTGACTGAGCTGTGCCAAAAAATTATCCACGTTTGAACCCCGTGCCATATTGACCGGGTAAACTGGCTCTTCTCTTGGAAAGGGTTGACCTTCGTTTCGAACTTGATTATGTGCTGGCCGTGATGCATTCGCTTGGGGTCTATGAACCTCGTATTCTGCTGCGGTTTCAGGCCGCGGGGTGGTGACTGCAGATAATCCACGAACTGGGGCCTCGGGTGGCGGATTGGGAGTCCACGCCGAGAGAGAATCTCGAACAATGGTAGTCAGTTCGTTCCTTAGGGCTATCCGAGTTTCTTTAAGAGCGTCTTGAATGAAGCGCAAGTCAGCTGTTCGCTGAAGACCGACAGTAGCCGAGACGACTTCCTGAACATAATGTTCAAACTGTTCCCCATCACTTGATGTAGCGGAAACGTTTGGATTAGCATTACTCGGCCCTGGCTGAGAGTTGTCATTGGCAGACTCGTTCAAAGCTGAAGCATTGGATGGAGGAGCTTCCGGCGGGTGCCCGGGATTAGTCTCCAGAGAGGACATATTTCCAGATAGTGAAAATCGACGCTGGGCAAATTTTTTCTGGTGTCGTAAATTGTAAGAGCTTTGTATGTTTGGAGGACGTGACTGTTTGCGTTCAGGCATTATACAAACAAAAAAGGCGTTCTAGAAAATAAGAATGACTCAGATTCTTAAGCAGTTATTTGAGTCCGATCTGAACTGGTAGTTATATAATTTCAAAACAAAGAAGAAAGTGCAAAAAAAAATCAAAATTTGTTATACGAAATATAATGAATACAAAAAAAAAATGAAATAAGTTTTATCATAAATAGTTAAGGATGGGAGGAGATAAGCAGCAGTGAACTTGAAAAAGATTGTTAAACTCAGGAAAAATGAACAATCTAACGCGTCAAAGGGTTAATAGTTTCTACTGATGGTACATCGTTGAAGCTTAGTTCGATGAATGCCCAATAAGCTAAACCAATTTCTAGCAACCTATCTAGATCAGGAAAATTCAACCAATCTATGGGACTACAAATTGTTATCACTAAGCAAAGCACCAAAGGATGAGTGTCGTCTTGTTTCTTATGCAGCAGCCAAGTCAGATGCGTCATCTTAACTTTGGACATAAGTACAATAAAACACGAAAAAAAAAAAATCCATCTTCTACATCAATGCAACAGTCGTAAGTCTGGAGCAAGTTCCTAACTTACCGGACAAGATAAGAGGCAAGGATCTAGGGAAGACACAAAATGCTTCTCAACAGCAAACAACGAGAAAAGGTGAAAAAGAAACAAGAGAAAATCAATCAAATTCGTGCCCCACGTTGGGCGCCACCTGTAACGTACTTTACCGACAAACGGCTAGGGAAGGCTGTCACTTGAGGAAGAGGATAAATTGAATTCAAAGAAAACTGGACCCGGATGGGTTGGCTCCCTTTTTCTGCGTTTTGGTTCCGCGTTTTTGCAGTCTCGTAGGGATCCACATAAGCACCACCCACTCTTCTCCAATAATCCCCCGGAATTCCGTAGCTAGCCTCCCACTCGCAAATCAGCAAAGAAGCCCCTTACATCCTTTGACCTACCCTTAGGACCGCAGGCCACAGGCTCCTTCAGCACATCCCGGCAGAGGAATGGTAAGGGTGTCCTCGTCTGCTTCAGCATTAGGCCTGCTTGCTTTTCAACTCGAACTAGCTCGTCGTTGGGGTGGATCTTGCTAAAGTGACAAGGACGGAGTTACTATTTATTTCAGGCCTAGAAGAGTAACTAACAATGTCAATAAAAGTTGGGGGTCAGCGATGACCTTCTGACCCTAAAAAAAAATCTTATGAGATGTAGGACCCGAATCGAAAGAACTAAAAGATATGGCTCTTGTTACCGTAGAAAAAAAACTAACCCATCGAATCGTAAGGTATGGAGCGGTGGTGGAGATACTCCTGAAGTTGACCCTCCCCTTGTATTCCAGCCTGGGAATACACCATGGTTGACACGTACTTCCTTCTTGGTGACAACCCCTTGCCTGAGGCTTAAGAGAAAAAGGTAAGATGGAAAAACTTCCCTTAGGATACTCTTATACTGGCATCGTACTGCTTCTCCACTCCCATCCAAGGACTAGTGAATTTAGTGACCCATAGGGGACTATACTTCAATAGATGATCTGAAAATTAACTTCTTCCCAAGCCATGTTCTCAAAATGAAAATACTTTCTTGCTGATCAAATTGGCTCTGACAATCCAAAAATATGTAACATTTTATTAAAGATCTTTCGGTTTAATGACAAAAAAAATACATCAGGCTAAAATTCTGGATGAATCAATAAGGAATTCATGTATCTGGCCTTAATAGAAATCATACATAAAAAAAATAATTTTCAATAAAGGTAATCATTACAAAAAAAATTAAATATCTAAAACTATATACAAAAAGAAAAAAAAATATAAATATCTAACCTATGCATTTAGGTGCTTATTAACCAAAACTAACTTCAAGGTAGAGTGAATTCATTAAAATTTATCGATCGAAAAAATTAGCTTATTACATGGAGTAATCTTAAGTTAATTCTAAAGCATTATTTTAGATATTTTTTTTTTGTATTATTTACGAAAAATAGCTTAAATTAACTTCGACTCAATTAAATATTTGCTTCTTTACTCTAAATTTTATGTACGGCTTCCCATAGATACACTTAAAAATTTTTCTAACGCAATTTCGAACGGATGTTAAAACGAAAAAGGTTCAATTACTCGGAAGGAGTTGACACACCCAAAAAAAATCAAATAATTTCGGCGAGGGTTCCAAAATAACATAATAAAAAAAAATAGGGAAATCCAATAGTTAATTAAGGTAGTTAAAAAAATTAGTTACTTACTTTGTTTCCTGTAGATGGTGTGCACAGCATCGACGGATTGAAGGTAACATGATTCACCTGTAGGTTTTTTTTAAATTACAAAAAAAATATTACTCTAGAATCCTCTTCACGAAAATTACTATCGCACCGATATTTAACTTATTCTTGAGTTGTTTAAGTTACGTTTGAGTAATTCTATGAACTTCGTACAACTAAATAAAACTATACAAATAGATGTGAATTAAGAAAATCATTTAGTTTTCGCGCCAAAACAAATACTTTAAAAAGAAGCAGGAAAATACAAACGAAAAAAATCTGAAATTAATTTATGATGTCAACGGCGTATTCGCAATTAAAACCAAACTAGACAAATCATTTGACCAATAAAATTAAGCTTGGGAATTGGACTTGATGGTGATTGAAGGTGATGGAAGGAAAAAAAAAATCTCCTCTACGCCGACCTCTCGATGCGGCGAATGGCCGAGTTGGGCTGGTGAATGGTGAAATGTGCTCCTCTAGGGGGGAATGGCGTCTGGAATCGGAACAGGCGGTGGACGGATTCCTTCTGATCCAATAAGGGTGACAATAGAAATCACTGCACTCGGCGACTCGTAACACCGTCGCTTTCTTTTCAGAGTTTGATATGAGTTTTTTATCTGGTTTTTTTTTTTTTTTTTTATAATTGGGTCTCGATTTTTTTTGGGTTCAACGCGTGGGGAGGGTTAAAATCGCTCAACACATTGTGGGGATAAATGACTTTTGTTTTAATAAAATTTTCGCGCCACTAAACACACTTTTTCGACGCACTTTGACACATTCAAGGTGGTTTGATGAACACTGGCGGAGTCTTAGTTCGCTTTGATGTGATGTGTCTTTAATTTTTCGGGAAGTTTTCGGGAAGAGGCTTACTTTGCCTTCGGAATTAACTTTTTAACTTTGAAAAGGAACAATTTACTCAGATTATCGCGACTGTACTTTTGGCTTTAACTTTTGCCATACCCGCACTAACGTCGAACGAAGACCTGCTCGGTCTGGACCCCACACGTTGACTGCCTAATTTGTTCTCCTGGCATGAAAACCAAAGCTCGGTACATAGCCTAATCCCCTTAAGCAGTTACAACATCTTATCATACGATTTCTCCGCAAGTTGGCCCCAGTGGCATGATAAGGATTAAACGGGAGAGCTATGTATACTTGTATACGCCTATAAGTGGGTTTTTTTTTTGTCGCTAAGTACTAGAGGATTTAAACGGAGAACTATATATTGCAAGCCAAGCTTAGAAAAAAAAACAACGCTGTGCTTGAACTAAGCAAAGTGTATGAGGGGGAAGAGATAACCTTCCTAGCTGGTGTATAGATTTTTTTGGGTTTCTTTTTTTTTTTTTTTGGTCGCATTAGAGTGAAGGCGGTAGCTTTAGATCTTTTTTTTTCTATAGGTTTTGCTTGCGCTTAAAACGTTAGACTTAAAGTGGCCAAGCTAATTTTTCTTTCTACCGTATGTATGACTTATTTTTATTCTATTTTTCTTACAGGGTGTTCCGAAAACTTGAAAGAGCGTAATAAAAAAAAATTTTGTTAGGTAAAAGCAATTTAATGCAATTCATTTTCCTACATTTGTATGGGCCACGCCCCCAAAAGTGGGCATAGGCTTAAAATTTAAATCAATTAATTGTAAATTCGTTCTCGGCTCATGAGAAAATACGGCGGAGAAAATCGCCTTGTTAAAGGTCTTAGGCCAATATTGCACAGTACAAAAATTTAATTTCCTGTGCCTTGTCTAGGTTAGGTCTAGAGTGCCTTGTCTAAAGTGCCTTGTCTAACTTGCCCAAAAGGCATTTTGAAATAAAATGTGGAAAAGAGATTGTCTCACATTAAAGCCTGTAGTGGACGTGGCCGTTAACGGATTGAGCCAATTTTCACACTTTGTCTATGCAACTTTGTCTATGCACACTTTGTCTATGCAACAAAGGTATGTACCAAGTTTCAGCTCTCTAGCTTGATTTTGAAGACCTAAAACCTTCACACATACGGACGATTCACGTAATCGACTCACCTGTCGGTCTCGATCATACATATCTCTAAAAGGTCTTAAGGGTCTACGATGATTATTTCACTGTGTTACAAACTATGCATTAAAATTAATATACTCTCGGTTGGGTGTAAAAATTATGTTATTTAAAAGGGGTTGATGCCACGCCCCTTTTTTAAGAAAGAAGATTCTTAATTGACAAATTCTAAGCACAATTAAAGTTAATAGAAACTGAAATTTAACACCCAAGATTTTTGACGTAATTTGGAGCTTGATAGTGGTCAATTGGGATGGGGTATCGAACGATTCGATTAAGCGGATTGTGACCCTCCCACTAGTTTTTAATACGGATCAATGACCCGTCTCATTTATGGACTTTTTATTGACCTTGTTGTTGACCCATTGGTTGAAAAATTATATTTGTTGCAAGGACCGTTCTTGAATACTAATGTTCACCTTTCTTTTTTGGTCTTTTACAGAAATGTACATGAGCACATAACTACACAGTCATGATGCTCTTTAAAATCGTGATACTTCTGGGAGTAATATCCTTGAGCAGCTCACAATTTAACCCAAATCAATGGGACAACCGCAGCAGTATTGTCCATCTGTTTGAATGGAAATGGAATGACATCGCTAATGAATGCGAGAATTTCCTCGCTCCGAAGGGATATGCTGGCGTTCAGGTAAGTCTTGCAAAGTACATACTCTGCCTACTTAGAGCAACTTAATCAAAATTTGTCCTGCAGGTTTCTCCTCCAAATGAAAATGTGGTTGTTAGCAAACGCCCATGGTGGGAACGCTATCAGCCCATGTCGTACATCATTAATACCCGATCGGGTAATGAGAACGAATTTCGGGCAATGGTCTCCCGCTGCAATAAGGTCGGCGTGCGTGTCTACCCTGATGTCGTGTTCAATCATATGGCTGCAGCGTCGGGCATTGGCACAGCTGGTTCCACTGCGGATCCAAGCAACAAGAGTTTTCCAGCTGTTCCATATTCGACATTAGACTTTCATCCCACATGTACGCTGAATAACTATAGTGATGCGTTTAACGTTCGCAACTGTGAGCTTGTAGGCTTGAAGGACCTTGATCAAAGCAAAGATTGGGTCCGTGATCGAGTCGTAGACTTCCTAAATAAGTTGATTGACATTGGCGTTGCTGGGTTCCGAGTGGATGCGTGCAAACACATGTGGCCCTCTGACTTAAAGGTACAATAGCCTAACTAGTCGAACTTCGACAACATGACATTCAATGATTTGTAATTTTAGGTCATCTTTGGAAGGCTGGCGAATTTAAACACCAATCATGGTTTTCCGCTTGGTTCTAGGCCATTTATCTTTCAGGAAGTCATCGATTTGGGTGGCGAAGCGGTCTCTAGCAGTGAATACACCGGCCTGGGAGCTGTTACTGAATTCCGCTATTCCGAAGCTATAGGAAAAGTGTTCAATAAGGACAACCAGCTCAAATGGATGGTTAGTTGGGGACCAAGCTGGGGCTTTATGGAGTCCAAAACAGCTTTGGTCTTTATCGACAATCATGACAATCAACGCGGTCATGGAGCCGGTGGAAGTGAAGTGTTGACCTACAAAAGCCCCAAGAAATACAAAATGGCAACGGCCTTCATGTTGGCTCATCCCTACGGCATTACTCGCGTAATGAGCTCTTTCGATTTCGCCAATACTGACCAGGGTCCCCCAAGCAAGGATGGTGGGAAAACCATTTTGTCGCCGAGTTTCAACGCTGATGATACTTGCCAAAACGGATGGGTCTGTGAACACCGTTGGCGCCAAGTCTACAATATGATTGGTTTCAGGAACGCTGTTGCCGGCACAGAAGTCACAGGTTGGTGGGACAACGGCGCCGATCAGGCAGCCTTCTGTCGTGGGGAAAAAGGATTTGTTGCCTTTAATCAAGAAAATTTCAATCTGAATCAAACTATGACCACATGCTTGCCGGCGGGTGATTATTGCGATGTCATCTCTGGAACTAAAGTGGGAAAGTCCTGCACTGGAAAACGAATATCTGTTGGTCCCGATGGAAAGGCGAATATTTTCGTGGGTACAAAAGACATTGATGGGGTTCTGGCCATTCATGTTGGCGTGAAGCTGTAAGAATTCTGTTTTGACATTAAACTTGTAGGATTAGGTCTATGACACACTGAGGTTTTTGCCTTGGAAAAAAAGTATTTGACAAATAAATTGAAATAATGAGCATTAACAAAATTGTTGGTCATTGGAAATTTAGATCCACAAGCTACAAAGATTAGAGATTGAAAAGTTTTCAGGTAAGCGAAAAGGGTAATGTGAGGCGTCATCTGCGAGCAAGCTGAATAAGCTTACACGACCCTAGCTTATTCAGCTTGCTTAACCCTATAAGCTTAAACACCCTATTGGCTGTTTTTGTAAGAATGGTAATCGATGTTATTTGAATGGACAGAATAACATTGACATTTTTCCCATTCTAGCTTTTTGACCATAGTGATTTCGTTGAACTTTTTCCACCTGACCTTGTAGCATTGGCCACCTACCGACGAGCGGTAATTGTCAGTAGGATATCAACCGGGGCCGGTAGTTACCACAAATTTATAACGCAGATTCGACTTCGACGGCAGATGATCTGTAAGGATATGCGGCGCCTCCGTTTACGGTGTTTTCTATATGAGGGTTTCATGATAGTTTGCTATCAGGGACAATTCCCATCAGAGTATATGGCTTCACTTGAGAAGTCTATGGTTTCGGCATACTGTGTAGGTAGGGGTGGTCTGCTCTCAAAAAACGCAGCTTTTCATCTAATCGAAAAAAAATGCCAGAATGGTAGGATAAAACAAAAGAGCTTACGCAGTGGCTCTATCAATGCACCCGAGTCCTTTTTCCGGACTATGGTCGTCTGGATCATTTTTGAGGATCCCTGTTCCTGTACGAGTGAATAAATTTGTCCCATGGAATGTTCTACGCGCTTTAATACAGATGGAGACTGGATACAGTTAGAATGTTTGGAGCCGCCAAAATAGTGACCTGCAACCTGTTTGGCCTTGGCTAGGGGACTGCCAGAGGGAATATCATTCCTAGTGAATGCTGGGGTAGATAAAAAAATGTGCAGTTTTTGATATTTTTGAAGCGATCCAACATTTTTATTATTTTTGGAATCGTTTGCCACAATTTGTGATCATAAGAGAACTTTAAACGACGGATGTAATTAAATTTCTCAGGATGGGAAAAGAAGTGTTGCCAATATGGCTGTAGATTTCAGAAAATTTCCATATTGCGTTAAATTCTTAGATGGAGTAAAAATTTTGGCGCACCTGACTTCAAGCGTTTTTTGTCCACTATGACGGAATCATTGGGAACTGCAAAAACAAGGATTATCTAACATTTTTCAAACTTGAACGGCATTGGCATTGATTGGTATTGGAATTGGAATTGGCATTGAAATTGGCATTGGCATTGGCTTCTGGTTCTATAGATGCTTCTTTTCCCACTCACGCAAAATGGTTTGAGGCTTCCTGTTGCAAGCTCTACCGAGGCAGTAACTTGTAAAAAGTTTCATGTTAGGCTTTACCGAAACTGTTAAAGCCTAACAAACCTTGTGTACCGTTTCCCTTTTTTTACTGTTTCCTTTTTGGCCTTATCGAGGCTTTTACTGGCATTAACCCTTCGAGTTTAAACCAACCTTTAAAAGACTGTTAATTGTAAAAGGCTTCCCTCTTGCAGGCTTTATAGAGGCTATTATATAGTTTTGCATGGTAAGCTTGAAATCTATACTGAGGCTATACGCAGTAACAGTTTTGAAACCTACTAAGCCCTCATCCGCTCCTACCCCTGATCCTCGTGACACGGCGGTGCCTCAAGCATTTTATAACGAGAGGGGACGTCAGCAACGTCAGTAAAATATTTGGTTCATTCACTTTGGCCGCAACCTGTGCTTCATTTCGTTGTCGTTGGTCGTTCCAGTCTTCTCTGTTCTATCATGATTCTCTGTTCTATGCCCAAATCTGTGGAGGCAGGCTCTGAAACACCCACGACCAATAAGAACCTGCGTTAGGTGGAAGATCTCCATGCTTCCTATGTTTTTACACCGTCATCAGGTTTACCTTTAACATCAGCGTCTAGCCTAAGAATTCTCTTTCGGCAAGCGTTCATACTTAGATCGGTTACCTCTTCAGTCTCCCATCCTTGAGACTAACTCTTACTTGAGGGGTAAAAGGCAAAAGATCTTAAGATCTAGCTCGACTCTACGACTCGGGGATAATGACCTTTATCTCCGGATCAATTGCGCTTAACGCCTGAATGGTGAACCAAACAATCCGTCATACCACCCGGGAACTCAATAAGAATACCTGCAATAAACGCCATATCCCACCATCATACTCCCAAACCCAACCACACCCCAAGATCGTCCCTTACAGGACTGGGCTGATACGGGCTTTTACCGCTTCGGTTGCCTTTACGGTAATACCTTTATATACTCCCGCTGATACGGTTTCATACCGCTTCGGTCAACCAGAACTTTCCCATTCCCCGGAGGTTTAATTCTGACTTCAGTCATCTGAAGCACGGATTTACTCCGCAAACGGTTAATCCGCAGGGTAACCGGGTAAACATAAACGTCTTGCCTAAGAATTCAGTTACCCTCGATCTCAAGTTATTCCCTCGAATACTCACGAATTTATACCAACCCCACCCCCTCCCATCCTCAAGGCAAATTCCTATCTGGAATCCAATAGTCCCTTTTCTTCAGAAACATCTCTCCATGGACCCCTTAACTCTGCTGACAGTGGTGCACACCGAAAAGGTTACCCCCAGAGTCCATTACCCTTTTTTGCGTATATCCCTTACCATTCTAGCATCGATTGGTGACCTTCAGAAGAGGCTTACACCGATATTGGTTGCCTCGACCTTTCTCACACAAAACAGATAGTTATCGTTTAGGTAGTGGTATCACAGTGGACCTGTTTTGGTCTAAGTTTATCCATGTTAAGAGGGACAGTTACTTAACCTAACCTAATCTTATCCTGGGTAATGCGTCGTTTATTACCACTAGCCTTGCAGTCTTTTATTGGCTCCTGGGAAGAACTCTATTTCCCACTTACTTCCATGGTCTTCAGATATAGCTTTCGTTCTGGATTTTAAAGTCGACTACTCCAGCCCGAACTTCTCCTTGATCCAATCTGCCAGTGGTTTTCGCTTTTTCGCCTGCTTATTTACTACTAGGTTGGTAGTGTTGTCATTCCGACCCCTTTTGGAGCTTTTGGTATTGTTCCCTCATCTCTCTCAAGTTCAAGTTGGCTCCTTCTGAGGACTGCCGCCTGGTCAGCCAATGTTCTGGGGGACCAATTGTCTTTGCTGAAGCTAAAGTGGAGGGCACATGCGAATCCTTCCTTGGTTTGATTAACCTATCTTTCGTTCCGTGGGATCTTTGTTCCCTAACCAGTCGCAATGCAGTTTTAGTCAGCTCTAGTCAGGCCTTTTCAACATGCTCGATTCCTTTTCTGTTAAGAACTTAGGATTGAGCATATTTAGTCGGATTCTTTGGCGAGCGGCAAGCGTAAATACAGGGTCGCTGCAGCTACCTGATGGCTTGTCGGTGCGCTTACGAGTGGCATTACCATCTGTCATATTGCAGTTCGATTTATATTCGAAGCGATAGTCCAGACTTTGTCTTACGTCTCGTTCGCTTACCTGATATTGGAGGGTAAGCACTCTTGCTCGCCTCCGACTCCAGATTTGTGCTCGATGGTTGAGAATCCCTCGGGGTGAATGCGATGTCTGTAGCCGATTTTTTCGTGTCGTGTCCCGCTTCTGCTTCCTCCTTGGTTAGACAAGTATTAGCCAGTGGCTTGATGCATATGGTCTGCCAGGACTAGGGAGATCTAACATCGGCTCATCTGCTGTCCCCGTTGGCTTTATACTTTGGGGTTCATGCATTCGATCCAGGTCCCGACGGAAGACGGTATCCATCTGTCACCCCCTGTATAGAGGTCCCCAGGTATCTAGAGTTTGCACTCACGACTGAGTTCCCCCTTAACCACGCAGTTCTTTTATCTTGGGTTCCCTCCTCCGTGCTAGGGGCTTGGGACTGGCAGAACACATTCCAAATTCGAGCATTAAGTAGAAACCTGAAGGTGAACAGGCTGGGCATAATTATTATTTTTGCAACTAGGTATTTACATGCCAAACGCACTCAAAGAAGAATTGTTGGGACCCAAAGCAAAGGTAGGTAGGTTTTACTATAGTTTTATTTGCTTTAAGGCCTCTTGAGTGTGGGATGGTGTCTGAAGGTTTGGTTGGCGACACTAGGGGCCAGACTATTTGAATTTGAATTTCGAGCATGATGGTTTCCTTACGAACCTAGTGGATTAATTCCAACTCACCAGCGAATATAATGTTCAAGTCACAACCCCCAGGCTCTAGATGACTTTCTTTGAACGAAACAAAAGCAGCGAATAGTTTAGGGTAGTGTTGTACAATCAGCTGCAGCGACAGAGAAAAAGTCGACATCGATTTCCTTTACTTAAAAGCCACTGAATGAAACTCTAGTATCTACGTGTGTCCTTGTTTCAAAAAGGTAAGGTATACGTCAATTCATTCAAAAAGCTTTGAACCCTTAAAAGGGAGCACCCTATTATGGCTTCCCATCCATATTTTCAAAATAGCTGAAAGTTGCTCATACGTTGCTGAACGTTTCTTGGTTACCTGCAAGTTTTCATTTGTTGTGCGTAACAAACTCATCGCCATAGCAAACCGTAAAATGTTTGTTTGAAAACTTCGAAAACTTCTCTGTAGAAAGTCAATAGATTTATATTTGAATACTCCTCTGCTTTTTACTCTTTTACTTTTTTTCTCCATTCAAATAAAAGCCAAATTCTAGAAACAAAAATGCTGCGTATTCCTGGAATGCCCCTGCTTCCTGGCACAACATTTCGTGATGTAAGTTAAAAGCTGAGGAAAGCCTGAATATTGTGCTGATTGCTTTTCTTTTAGCTAACGAAAACGAATTTCGCCAAATCACAAACATTTCTGAACTACGATGGAATTGCAATGCTTTCGGATCGTGAACCACCACCACTTGTCGATCCTCAAGGTGCAATTTCCGATCCCAACTGCCCACCACCAGAGCTGCCGTCCGTTTATCCACCCAAAGTTGGACCAAAGCTACCACCTTGGCTGGCTTATGATAAGCAGGTCTTATGCTTTAATGCCTATTTCAAGGAAACCCTTCAAGAGGTGTACCACGCCCCGTATTTAGTGCGAAAAGTGAAAATCTTCTATTACCTTGAAGATGGCACAATGCAAGTGACAGAGCCCAAAGTAGAAAACTCGGGAATACCCCAGGGGTGCTTGGTGCACAGGCAAAGGATTCCCAAGCCTCCGCCATGCCAAAATGAATTTTATTCGATTTTGGACTTGAATGTTAACACTACGATTCAGATTTTCGATCGTGTGTACCACCTTACCGGGTGTGATTTGTTTACGAGACATTTCTTGAATAGAGCTGGTATCCCGGTGCCTGATCCAGTGGACCCTCCTGTGTAAGTTTGTTTGTGTGCTAAAAGGCTTAAGATCAACACGAAAATGTACATTTTTCTAGAGACCCAACGACAGAGCACAGAAAACGAGCAGGAATCAAACTAGCAATGCCCTCAACAAAGAAGCATTTGTTTGCTCAGTTTCTGGCAAACGATAGGAAGATCCTTAAGTTTAACGCTTACTGGGATGATCGCTCAGAATTCGGTGATGTTCGCAACTTGGAGCTTTGTTATTACCTCTCCGATGACACCATGGATGTCAAAGAGATATTTCCACCAAATTCTGGCAGAGAGGGTCCAGCAACTTTCCTTAAACGCGGAAAACTTCCCAGAGTGAGTTGTTTTTTAAATGACAACTTTTCTTTGGTTTCTGTGAGTTTTTACTTTTGCAGGAATGGCAAGGGTTACCTCTTCCGGGTGAACTAACCCAAAAAACTGTATTGAATGTACTCGGTGGAGGACTTCGAACGGGTCGCTATATTGAGGATCCCTTGGCCACTGGAAAAAAGGATTTTTCGTACTACACTGACAAAGATCTACAAATTGGCGCAGTTATCAATGTGTATGGACGTAGTGTGGTTCTAACCGATTGTGATCAATTCACAAAGGAATTTTACAGGAAGAAGGTATGTTTACGACCCCATTATGCAAGTGCATAACTAACAGGCCGTCTGTTTATCTATTCTAGTATGGAATAGAAGATTTTACTCCATTGGATCATCCCAGTCGATGTGAAGATCGCATTCCACAGAAGCCCAGGGAGCGCCTGCTACCTCCCTACAATGGATGGGGCTCGTACGAAGATTCGGAGGGAAATTGCATTTCTGTTGAGCCAAAACCACCACAGGGTGATTTCAAAAAGTTCATCACTCTGGATAGGTTTATTTTGCGCTTCGGCGGCAAGATGATATCTACAATACGGGATAACTGCGAGAGGGTGTTCGTTATATCGTACTACCTTTCCGATGATACAATCCAAATATTTGAGGTTGCTGAGCGAAATTCAGGATTTCAGGGTGGAGAATTCATGAAAAGACGACGCATCTGGCTGCCGAATCAAGAAAAATTTTCATCAAAGAGACCAGATTACTACAAGCCTTATCATTTCTTCATTGGAGCCACGTTGAACTTGAAGGATCATATATTCACATTGGTTTCGGCAGATGAGTACACCTTAATATACATGGAATCGCATCCCTTCGAGGTGAATGCTTTTATTTTATCATTTTTATTGTTTATAATTTCCTGCTTCCAAAACGTATTTTTGAAAGGCCGGAAACGTAGTTTTTCTAAAAAAAACCATTAAAGCCTTTAGTTTTAGTTTAGTTTAGTTTTAGTCTAAAATGAATGCAGCCACCTAGGGTATGGCATTCAAAAGTTATATTTTTACGTTCGGCCCATTTTCTGGAGGCGTGGCAATTCGTTGTACTTTCCAACTTGAGTTTTATTTTGTTTTTTAAATAGGCTTATAATATTTCCACCGACAATAACACGAAGATTAGCTGGATACGATTTATAATAAATCCCAAAGTGGTTCCACCAGAGAAATATAGGATTAATTTGACATGCGCACTCTTTTCTGTCATTTTGGCTTCAAAAAGAGTGCCCATGTCATTTTCCAGGAGTCATTTCGCAAAAGGGATTTAAGTTGTTAAAAGGGAAAGAAATCGTAGTTTCTCAATAGAAATCGAATTTCTGACAGATCTGCCATGCGTGGACAGTTTCAGTGTCCCTTTTCGCTTCTCAAACGGTTAAAAAGGTGCTCGAAAAGGGTTGAAATTGGTACGTGAAAAGGGTCAATGGGATTTATGAGGAAATTTATTTTCGATTGCTTGCCGAGAGGATTTAAATTTGTATGGTATCGCGTTATTTGTAGCGGATTTAATGAAGATTTATATTGATCGCGGATAAGTGCCTGGTGGAAACATGGTGTTAGAAAAACTTAGGTTGAAAACGACAATTGCAAAAATATTCAACGCAGTTAGCTTGCCTTGTAAACGCTAAATCCAAAAAATACTTACAATTTAGTTCTTTGTTACCGTTAAGATAATAGAAACATTTAAAAATACGTTTTAGAATCAATTCCCAGAAGTTTTTTTAATCTTAAAATCTCGCTTAAATTTTCCTGATAATTTTAGAATATGGACTATGCTCATTATTTAGTTTAAAATTGTAAATTACCCTTGGAGATAGAGAAGGTGGACATAGGTTTTTTTACCTTTTTCACCATAGAAACTTTTGTACCTAAAAATAACTCCACCCGGCAAAGTAGGGTGTAGTGGCGTAGTGGTCAGTGTGAGTGCTTACTACGCGGGAAGTCTGGGTTCAAACCCAACTTCTTACTTACTTACTTAAGGTGGCGCTACAGTCCGGGGTGGACCTGGGCCTCAGCCAACAAGCTTTGCCAGCCAGCTCTGTCTCTAGCTAGCCGTCTTCAGTTTCGCACGCGAAGTTGGCTGAGGTCCCCTTCCACTTGCGTGCGCCACCTGAGTCTCGGTGCTCCTCTACCGCGCCGTCCCTGCAGTGTGGATTCGAAGATTTTCCGGGCCGGGGCGTTGGTGTACATCCGCTCTAGATGACCCAGCCTTCGTAGACGTTGTGTTTTGACTCTTTTGGCTAGATCGGTATCGCTGTACAGCCCGTACAGTTCGATGTTATATCTCCTCCTCCACTCTCCGTCTATGCAGACGGGACTGTAAATCGTCCGAAGAATTTTCCTCTCGAAGCAGCCTAAAGTGTTTTCATCCGCCTTTGACAGGGTCCATGCTTCTGCACCTTAAAGCAGGACTGGGATGATGAGGGTCTTATACATGGACACTTTAGTTGCTCGAGAGAGGGCTTTGCTACTCAATTGCCTCCTTAGCCCAAAGAAACAGCGTTTGGCAAGAGTTATCCTTCGTTTGATTTCAGTGCTGGTGTCATTGTCTGAATTGATAGCGGAACCCAGGTAGACAAAGTCCCTAACTACCTCAAAGTTATAGCTGTCGATGGTGATGTTTTGTCCAAGACGTCGGTGTTGGGTGTCTTTTCTTGATGACAGCATATACTTGGTTTTGCCCTAATTGACTGCTAAACCCATATTCGCCGCTTCCGTCCCAATACTCACGAAGGCCTCACTGACATCACGCTTTGTTCTTCAGATTATGTCAATGTCGTGTGCGTATGCGAGTAATTGAACGGACTTTTGAAAGATTGTACCTCTGGTGTTGGCGTGAGAGTTCTGCACAATTCTCTCAAGTTTGATGTTAAAGAAGTCGCATGACAGCGCGTCGCCTTGCTTAAATTCTTTTTTGACATCAAAGGGGTCGGTGAGGTCTTTGCCGCCCTTGACGAAATAGCGTGAATTTTCCATCGTCATCCTGCACAAACTGACGAGTTTGGCAGGGATGCCAAAACTAGACATTGCGCTATATAGCTCGTCTCTATAGATGCTGTCATACGCGTACTTGAAATCGATAAAGAGGTGGTGTGTACCGATTTGGAATTCCTGGGTTTCAAACCCAGCTTCTGTCATTTGAAAAAAAGACTCGTTCTTATTACGATTACCACATTCGCAAAGGTCTGACCAACCCTTCAAGAGTAACATTTTTCTCAAAAACTGATCGGTTTTTTACCCTGAAGGTTATTTTCGAACACGACTCCAAAACTATGGGGGGGATTGGCCTTTGGACCAACGGATGTGTGAGTGAATCTGGTCCATTGAGTCATCTAGGCGCTCAACGACAGGTCAAGATCTAATAGCTGCTTGCAGATTGGCTTTGTCTAAGGAGCTGACAGCTGCCATGTCATTGCAATTAGTGTTGGGATGTAATATGAGGCGCAATTTATTAAATTTTTAAACGACATAAAACTTTTGCTGTTTTTGGGAAATCGTAGAATTTCGCGCCTTAATTTCTGGTCCTATGCAAGTTAACACGACGGATTTGAGAATTGCAGCCATTTCTGGCTTGATTTAACTTTTTTCGATTGTCCTCCTCAGTTGGATTGGCTTATTTTGACCTCTTTTGAGCTGATAATTTTTGTTTTGGTTAGGAGTAAAAGCTCTTCATCGCATACCAAGAAGGATTTATTTAGTGACCATTTCGACGGCGATTTCAACGTGCGGATCGAGAAAACAAAGTGACCAGTTAAGGTTCTTGAAAAAGCTGTTGAGGCTGTCCCAATCGGTTTTATCATATAGGATATAGCCAAACTGTTCTTTTTGGGGCTGGGTCCCTAACGTCATGATTGATAAACGGGAAAGAGGCTGACACGACACAATGGTCCAACGACCTAGAGGCGAGACAGCATATTGACTTTATATTTTTCAGGATGATAGGTGAGAAACAAGTCTATAGTGTTGACACCATGACTGTCAACGTAAGGAATTGGCGTTGGCTTTACTGCAACCACAAAGTTGCTAGAGCTTATTTATAGACGCAACAAAAATCTCAACATCCAGAATGCTGAGGCCACTGAGAATTGTATATGTGTGTGTATATTTTAAAAGCCCGAAATAATTATTTCAGTACGATGGAGACGGAAAACAATTCTCGTTATGGAGTCAGCAGTTCATCGAACTTGTCCCACGTTAATTCACTGCCCAAACTGGGAGATTGATAAAGAAAACAGTGTTAGATGTAGGTACAGTGAAGGTACCCATTTAAAGCTGAATTCAGAATCAAGACTGGAGTTAAGATAGCGTAGAATGTGGTAGGCTACGTCATTACTATTGTTAATGGCAAGATTTCTGATTTAAGTTCTTTTTTATTTTGTTGCCGCACAACATGGGGCCCCTGCCCGGGTTGAAAGAGCCCCAAGTTTTAGCTTTCCAGTTTGACTTTGAAGACCTAAAACCTCCACACATACAGGCCGACGGACGGACGGATGGAAGGACATGGCTTAATCAATTCACCTGTCGGTCTCAATCGTATCTCTAAAAGCTCTTAGGGGTCTGCGGTGATTATTTCCCCATGTTACAAAACTATGCATTAAAATTAATATACCAGGGTCGGGTATAAAAAAGGTTATTGCTTTTAGCTAAGAACGCCGTTACTCATATTGAAAGCTGTGATAGAATACACAATGAAAAGCACTATTTTATTGTACCTATTCAGTTGAACCTGAGTGTACGTAAGTCCGACGGGTTAAGGGCGCAACTTGAAATATTTTAATTTAGCGGGACGAGTTTCGGAATTATAATTCCATTATCAGGCTTCGAAGTGCCACCTTGAGCCAACATTTCTCAAAATTTTATAGAAATTTTGGGGCTTTAAAATGTAATTTCAATAGAGTATTTAATAATTGCTTAATTGTTAATAAACGGATCCTTATTCAAAATTTAACACTTATTTTAGCCTCCACTCACCTGTTGTTTTCTTCTTTTTTACAGTTCCCACTTGCAGACGTGAAGACCATCATGTCCAAGGTTCGTGAGGCTCTGCGACCGAACTACAAAGACTTCATTACCAAGTACATGCCTCAAGTAACCGCTGATTCCGAAAATAAATTCGTGAATTATGAAACCTTGAAGCGAGCCCTCATCGAGCTGCTTGGGAATAATATAACCGATCACGAGATAATCACGTTTTGTCGTTATTACTCGGCCGAGCAAACACCTCCGTCGTCATGCAACCGTGAGACAGTACGTGCGGCTGTACATTTAGAAATTCGAAGGAATCTATGGGACGACATCGAACACCTCAGGGAGCATATTTACCACTTGAATCCAATGAAAAAGGCTTTCCTGCCCGAAGCCAAGATAAAAGCTGCAATTAAAGGCTGCCGTCTACCACTAAACGCAGAACTAACCGATGATCTGCTTATGGTCTTGAATCACAACGACAGCGGTGAGGTGGAACTTTGTGACTTTTTATCGTTTGTTGATGTTAGCTGCAATCCGGCACCGGATATTCCTCCGATGAACTATGCATTTGAGTTGTGCCCGAAGATACCGTTCTTGCATAAGGGTCGCCTTGTCAATTGGAATTGTTTCTTACAGCATCTGGGCTTGGAAGAAGACCTAGCAAAGGAAGCTGACTAACAGGAAATTGTTGCCGACAATGTTTCTTAGCAAAATAATGCTTTGACTCTTTCTTTTATAAATAAATGTCGTGGTGTGAAAAATGTTTGGACCGAATCATATTAATTTCAGCTTCCTCGCACCAAATTTCGGCATGATCCATTTTGCTGTCGTAGCTTAACTTTGAATCTATCTAAAAAGATCCTTATTTGCGATTCCGTTGAACACACGGATCCATAACTAAATACATAACATACGATTCATATTTTTAAAATTCGTTTTTAATATTCTTGTTAAAGAATGCGTTGGTTTTTTAAATCAGCCCTTTTTTTTAATACGCACAGAAAAAGAACAATAATTACTAAGGAAAATCTTCATTTAAATGCGTTTCGTATCCAATTGTTAAAAAAAGAAAACTCGTATTGCATCTTAACTATTGCTAAATACTCTCAGACACTAGCGTAGAAAAAAGGAAGAAGAAAGAACTCATCACATTTTTTAAAATACGAAAAACCGAACGTTTTACCTAAACCAATACAATAATTCTAAGGATAATGGAAAGACGAAGTACAACAACGCAACGCCACACAATTACAATTTCGATTCGGTCAACCAGTTGAAAGGTTGCGGCTTACGGTCCGCCGTCGAATTAATAATCACATTTACAATAGTGGGACGATCAGTCAGTTGTTGAGCTTCCTTGACTGCCTTTTGCAGCTCGGGTATTTCCTTAACAAAGTGTCCCTGTAGTCCGAACATCTGGAGCATTTGTTCGTAACGAACTTGAACACCAAGAGCCGATGGGGGTGTGCTAATTAGATGAGAGAAAGGTACTTTAAAAATGTAAATAAATTGCAAATGGAGCTACTTACACTTGAGCCAGATCGCCCGAGTTCCTTATGCTATCATAGGTCTCCTGGTCGAATCCTCCGTAGATGCCACTGTTGTTCACAATGACTATTGTAATTGGCAAATTGTATCGCACCATTGTCTCGATTTCCATGCCAGAAAAGCCAAACGCGGAGTCCCCTTCAACACAGACAACCTTTTTGCCCGGGAAACGATCGCGACAATACAACGCAGCAGCAATAGCAAAACCAGGCCCGACACCCATTGTCCCGAACGTGCCAGCATCCAAACGATGTCGTGGCAATATATTTGGCAACATTGAACGACCAATGTCCATCGTGTTGGCGCCTTCACTCACAATGATAGCGTCCCTGGGGATCAACTCCCTCAAGTGGTGGAACACCGTGTAGTAGTTAAGTGGTGGCTCGACGTTCATCGACATCTTTTGGACGGCTTCCCTGTTCTGTTGGCATTTTGCGTTCAATTCCTTCCACCAGTCGTTTTCGAATGAAAACTCATAGTTCACAGCGTTCATTTGCTCGAACAAATGTTCTGCGAACGGCTTAATGTCAGACTGAGCTGCAACACTGCTTATCACACTGTTGTGCAACTCTTCTGGACACAAATCGACTTGAATTACTTTAACGTCTTTGTCGAACCTTGGCGGACGGCCAAAGTGAAGAATCCAGTTTAAACGGGCGCCCAACAACAGAACAACATCGGCCTTTTGTAGGGCAAGTGTTCTTGCCGACGAAACACACTGCAGAGCTGTATCTGAAACTACACCTTTTCCCATCGGAGTCGGCAGGAATGGCAGATTTGTGTTGTCAATAAAATGTCGAAGAATGTTCTCTGCGTGCGAGTAGGCAGCTCCTTTGCCTATGATCACTAATGGGCGTTTGGCTGTGGTTAAAAACTTCATTGCACGACGAATGTCTTCTGGATCAGGATAAACCAGTGGCGGTGATGGATGGGCTATAACTGGAGCAACATCATCGACGTTCACTTTGGACTGCAATAAATTACCGGGGAAGTCGAGATATGACACGCCCGGCCGACCGTATGTTGCGTAGCGTACGGCCTTTTCAACATGCAACGGAATGAGTGCAGCAGTTGGTGGTCTTGCTGCGTACTTGCAGTACGGGCGTGTAAGGTCGACTTGAGGGCATTCTTGAAAACCTCCAATACCCTCGTGATCCTGGCTGGTAGAGCCACCGATAACGAGAAGGGGCCAACAGTTTACTTGAGCGTTAGCCATGCCACCTAAAGGAAAAGAAAAAGAATTGATAAAAATTCTAGACTTGATAAAAAAAAAATTCCGGAAATCCGATGCTGCAAAGAGGTTTTACTTAAAAATCTAAGGATACTAACGTGGTTAAGGCTAAAATGACGGTTTCTGGTCGTCACTTCATACAATTGATAAATGTTGGCCTACCTCTTACTATACGCCACAAGTTAATTTTGGAACAAGCTTCGATGTCGTTCCTAACAAACTGTGAAAAGTCCTTATCGATCCGAGTGCCGGTAAAATTTTTTTCGGAAGTCAAAGATCACAGAAAACTATTTTTCATGAGTATCGCAGCAACGGTAAACTTTTTTCTGTAGTTTTCCTGCCTTTGCTCGCATCAAGTGGCGGATCTTTGGGGCTGACGTGGTGAGTGCCGAACACCTAAGCTCTTCATCACTGAAGCTCCTCCTCATCTTTCTTCGAAAGATGTGAAACTAAAAATTTTTAGCGACACTCGGATCGATGAAGACTTTTGACAGTAGGCAGGCAGTAATCTCGCGACTTTTAAAGTCTTGAAGTACGTGCTTTGGCTTGTTAGAAAAATTAGTTCAATACGTTGCAATCTCTTGTGCGCTTTCCTCTTTTCGCATAAAAAAAAGAAACAAGTAGCACATGCAGCGCAGAAAATCTATCTTCTGACCTCTAACAACCACGCCTGCTGTGTGCATTTCAGACCTACAATTTTTGGCCGATGTGGGCGAATTGAAAGGCCTCCTCTCATGGCAAATAATACTCTCGAAGGGTTTGTCCGACCCTCAAGAAGGTGAGACCATGAAAAACTTATTATTGCCCCGGTCGGGACTCGAACCCAGGACCTCGTGCACAGTAGTCCGGCCCACTAATCACTGCATCGGCCTTTTTTGCATATAGGGCTTTCTATTTCGCGCGGGTATATTGTTCTCCTGTTCGATACTACAGGTCTTCGCAAATAAGTGTTATCCCATGAAGAGGTCTAAAAAACTCTCACGAGGGTATCTATTTCGATATTCGTAGCGAATTCGGCAGATATAATAAGTGCCAAATTCAGCAGAGCGATAAATTCAGCTATATTTTCTTTGCTGTATTTTCTAAAGCCGTCTAAAGTTGGTACTGTTGGTAGTTAATCTAGGCGATCTCTTTTTTCGCTAAACTTCAGCTGATTTTAAAAAGGACTGCCGAGTGGTCTGAGCAGAGATCATAGCGTTATTCAATGTTCGTGAGGGACCAAGTTTACGACACAGAAGTCGACGAGATCAAAATAAGTTGGCTTTCTCATCAATTAGAAAGCCATATGCCACGTTGTATACTTCCTTTGAAAAGTTCTCTGCCTCTTGTTGAATTACACCGTGAACCCTAAAAAGTACTTTTCGCGTGATGAAGAAGTTTGATTTAAGCGCGTCAAAGAGGGGCAAAAAACCTTTGTCCGCCAGCTTATACTGCGGAGGAAAATAACTCGATGTCGATGTTGTAATGTAAGTGCCACAATTCTACGAAAACTGACCCGTTTTCAGTGTTAAATGAAGTTTTTGAGGTGCAGAGAATCCACCTCTCGAAATTTCTTAAGGATGATGCGCGTGATAGTGGATATAATATTGGGTTTTGGGTCCCTTTTAGAGTGGGTTTCCGAAATCAAGCATGTGTCAAAAATATCATTCCAAGAGAATTCATGATTAGGTTTAAAGGTTAAAACTCGAGTTCGGTCATTTTGTTTAATAGTGCTTGATTATTTGATACTCGAAGCATGCTATGGCAGTTTCGTGACCTCGGTAATAGAGCTGTGTCAATCGTGATTGTTTCTATCCTTTGGATCCGTTCCTCTGAAAGTATTGGTGATTGCAATCCCGGTTGGGCAAAATAATCGTTCCCAATATCAACCCTCTTTTCTTTCAAATGAACGAAACGAATGAAATTGGCACGAACCCATACACTATTCGCTCTCCATTATTTTTGGTCAGATGAACGAAACGAAAGATAAAGGGTAAATAATTCAATCATTCACAATCACAATATTAACACGTTCCATTCCTACATTCAATTCGATTTGGAAAAAGCGCTGTCTCTTCGATGACAGTAGCTAAACTGCTAAGAGATTTCAAAAAGGTATATTTGCCACGCACACTCTGGCAGCTGCCAATCCAATCCGAATTGAACGGTGATGGCTTTGGATCGATGACTAAAAAAGAACGAAATCGGTAGGAACGATGATGGTTGAAAATAGAACGAATGAATGATTGACTGAAAAGATCGGGTCCTTTTTCAAATTAATCCTGGATCGATTCGATCCGGGAAAATAAACGATTGACACAGCTCTACTCGGTAACTAGCTGGGTGACTGCTCTTACAATATGCGCAAACAACTGGGGCCTGACTGCAAACGTTGCAATCTTTCGAGAGATATTCACTGGTTGTGCAAAAGGTTCTTTGATGTCAAGGATTGCTTTAATTTTGTAAATTTCGGAAATGTTCTCAGTCTTATCAAAAGTTAGAATGCTAATGGGAAGACCGCGTCTAACCAAAGCGGCAATAACTTTTTTTCCGTCTGTGCTTTATCTATCTTTATTCGGCGTTAAGAATTTTAAAGTCAAGACTTCTTGCTGCGTGAAAGATGGGTGTAGTCCCTCGCTAAAGCTGGCAGCACCTTTGAAGCCATTCAAGATTATTGAATTTGAAGCAAGGTTAAATTAGATTAAAATATTTCGTCCTCAGAGTATTTTTCCGGATGGTATGCAACTTTTCGTGGTCCGCGTTACCTTCGAAATTTATTGCAGCTGGTTGTCGATTTTGTCCGTAAGCCTTCACTGTCGCTTTTTTTGGGCTTTCTACGACGATGGTCTTTTTGAGACGATTTCAGTAATTTCAGTGTTTTGGGTTAATGTCTTACGCTTGCAGGATCCCAGTAGAATATAATCTTGTCACAGACTCTGCAGAGGCTTTCCTCTGACTAGTCTTTTTGTATGCTTTTCGAGTCTGCAGTCCTTTTTTAGGGAGCCTAGTAGTATGCAAAAGTTCTTATTGCTCCTGCTGACACATGCTTTTTGAGTGTGTTACCCTAGAAGTTTTAAGATTTGCCTTATGCCTTGAGCTTATTTAGAGCTTCTTAGTTTTTTGACAGACCCTGTTTTTCCTCTCTGGTGTTCTGAATTTATCTTTGAGCATGTAATCCCAAACTTGTGATCAACAAACTTTACACAATGTTTACAAATGTGAATAGACGAGTCCAAGACTGTGTCTGGAACAGAGGGTGCAGGGGTCATTAGTTTGTAAAACACACACTTTAGTGCTTAAAAGAAGTATGTTGGCTTTCAATTAACTAAAAAAAAGTGTAATCGAGGCAAGGTTTTACCAAGATAAGACTTGAACGAAACATTGCTTTCGGCAAGAATCGAACAACGTTCAAGTCTAGCTGGGCTTGACGTTACGCGATGATTCTGAGGCTTTAGCTCAAGTTGTAGACTTTTCAGTTCATCCTCTTACACAAAATAAGGTTTCTCTCTTTTTTAGCCTTCTCCTAATAAAAACATCCGAAGTTCTCCAATCCAATATGTCTGTGATCTTCTGACTTCGAATAGTTTTGAGAGTAGGTTCACTAAAAAGTAGTCCTAACTTTCATTAAGTGAAGGAAGTTACAAGCGAAAAATATGTAGCTGGTATCTGTGATTCCAAAAGTGAGAATCACAAAGAGCTGATAGTTTTTGAAATCCATCCAAGTCCAAAGCTTATCGGAAGTTCTAAATACGATAAGATAAACTCAAGAAATGTACCCACTAAGCAATAACATCTATAAGCTTCCGCTGTTTCTTGACCGCGCAATTACCATTTTTGTTATTGATTAAACTACAAACAACCAAAAGTAAAAAGGTGACCGATTCGACCATATTCCACAAGTGACGCGCATAAAGTGCCCTCAAACCAGTCAAAGTTTACAGTCGTGGAAGCTTTCAGAATGGAGAACGTTAGGGTAAACAAAACCGACTGAATGTTTGCACCATAAACAGGTCTGCGAACAATGACTTCTGACGTATGATTTACGTTAGCCTTCTTCCCTCCTTCCCCCAGTCAGTTAATTACCTGTAACATGCAGCAACCCTGGTCCGGAGACGACCAAACACACTCCTGGTTTGCCCGTCAAATAGCCGATCGCTTGAGCGGCATAGCAGGCAGCTTGTTCGTTGCGCATTCCAATGTACTTTAGGCCTGCAGCCTGCATAGCCATGGACAATTCGACCACCGGAATTCCAATGATGCCGAATACATATTCGACTCCCTGTCATATAAAAGAGAAACAAAGAGAGTGTACAGTATGCAATTGTCTTGTGTGCGGCAAGTCCCCAGGGGAGTAAAGGAACACCCATCACCCACATGGAAACTGTGTTTTTTAAAAGTAGAAACCGTAATCGTAGAGATTAGCACATAACTCCTTATCAGTGCGCTGATATCTAGGAAATCAGTGAAATTTTTATTTTGTCAACTGAACTTTGTTCGTGTGGTATTTTTGTTTGATAAAGACACAACATGGGGGGACGGTGCAATGACGGGATTTTTTTTTTCTTTTTTTTCATTTGAAGGGCTTACCTGGCCTTTGAGACTTTCGGCGATTATTGTTATAGCGTCGACCTCAGGCATTTTGGCGGTGATGTATTTGCAGTCGGATGAATTTTAAAAAGGAAATAAAAACACTTTTTGCGATGAGAAATTATTAAGATTCTTTTAAAACTCGCCACCAAAGGTGAAACACTTTTTAGCACGTCGATGGAGCTCAGCTGTTTGACAAGACGGCGTGTCAGGTTTTCGGTAGCAACAAAATTCACAGCAGAACATAAGGCTGCGGCTGCACTGTAGACAATTTTCTTTAAATGTTTTAATGGATTCGTTCAGAGTCAAACACATTTTATGGCCTGCCAAAAATTACTGAATAATTTTTAATAGGCTTTCTTTCAAAAGCTCGTAAATGTTTAAAATTTTCCAAAAAAAGCTCTAAAGGCAGTTGCGAAATAGTAAACTGGAAGGAAAAAGAGACATGGGATACGAGGTTTCTGAACGTTTAGTAATCATGATAGATATTTGAGATGTTATACTTGAATTCTGTTACTTTTTTCAACAAAAATGTAAGAAAGTAATTTTCTAGAAAATGAGACTAATGAGGTCTTGAAAGAAAGCCAACGATAGCTTGATAGTTTACTTGCGTCTATCTAACCCTCCGACATCCATTTTTTAAGATTCATTGTAAAGGCGCGTTGTCACAAGGAACAGAAACAGAAACAGAATTTCATATTTTAGCAATGCAATAAGCATTCACGGAATTTAGGTTTCAGTTGCTAAAGTTTGGGATAAGCAAGCAACGTAAAATAAGGCGGCTTTAGCCGCGTTGTCATAAGCAACGTAAAACGTTGCTAATGTATGAAATTCTGTTTCTGTTTCTGTTCCTGCTCCTTGTGACACCGCGGCTTAAGCCGAGTTGTCATAAGCAACGTAAAACAGGAACAGAAACAGAATTTCATACATTAGCAACTTGCTTTTTTAATTTGCTAATGTATGAAATTCTGTTTCTGTTCCTGTTTTACGTTGCTTGTGTTAATGCGGCTCAATGCATTTTTCGAATTCCGTCTTGAGCCGCGTTGTCACAAGCAACGTAAAACTGGTTACAGAACAGAATCCCATACATTACCAGCTAAAATCAAGTTTCACTGAATGCTTTTTGCATTGGTTATGTGTGAAATTCTGTTTTTGTTTCTGGTCCTGTTCCTTGTGACAACGTGGCTTAAGAGAGTACAGATCAGATCTACTGCCTAATAAAAAAGTCTCATCTCATCTTTCGTATTGAGAATCGATCCAGAGTGGCTCTTTTATTTTTAATAAGACATGCAAAATCCAAAGTGATCAAATCTTTTGACAAAGAGAACAAAATATTTTTTCTATGATAATTTTTTTTCGATGTCTCTGTTTTTAAATTTAATGCAGTTTCATTATCCACAACATAAAACCAAAACTTTTACAATTATAAGATATTTGGCAAATTTGGCGAAATTTGAACGTTATTTGGCAAAAAAAATTCAATACAACTGAGTTGTTAAGCCGCGTTGTCACAAGGAACAGGAACTGAAACAGAAACAGAATCCCATACATTAGCAACTGAAAACTAAACGGCGCCGTTTTTTTCAACTGAACCAGCAACTGAATCAGCGACGCAAAATCAACAACTCGAAAGGACTTGTTTCTGGCACGGTTCAAACGTTGTTTCAAACGTTGCTGTTGCATAGCAACCCTTGTTTATATTTGAGCGAGCAACTGCTTTTCGTGAGTGGCTCTCCTTTGCTTTTGGCAAATGTCACCAGTTCGATTGTCAAATAATGTCAACAACTCATTTTTGAAATATACATAGTTTTTTTTTGCGGCTTTCGTGCGTGCAAGGAATGTTTAATGTTTGCAAGCAGCAACCATAAATAAATAAAATTATGTGCTTATATTATTAAGTAAGTAAGTAAGCTTATATTATTAAAGATAGTAGGATTCCATTCAATTTTTATTAAAGGCCAAGCAACCCATATAGCAGTATATCCCTTTTTTGTTGCAGGAAAATGTATGAAATGAAGTCGGCGTATTTTTCTGAGACGTTTCATGAATTGCAGAAGAAGACATATTTTGCGCAGCAAGAAATTCCGGGTGCTGTGGCAGGATAAATTATGTCATGTATCAGGCGTTATAAACAAGCTTTTTGTTTATACTGAACCGTGTTTTTGTGTTGGTTATGATTGTTATTGCGGGTGCGTGCGTCGTGTGAGGTCTATCTCATGGGGCATCATGATTTGGCCCACACATTGTTTGACGATATTTAATTGCTATTGTTGTAAAACGAAAGGTCGAGGTCGTCAAAAGTTGAGCATCTGTTGCCACATATTTGCCAGAACTATTGGGAGTTGATTAGCGTAATTCCTTTTCATTTTCAACACTGCATTTGTGGCATGAGGATACATATCAGACCCATTTTGTGCGTATAGTGTCAGTTTGACCTTTGTATTGAAATTGAATCAACGATAAGGTTGAACTTTCACCCATCACACTAATTGCAACAAAAAACTTAAAACAAAATAAAGCAAAAGTTTTTCGTTGTCAAAACCTTTTGCGATATGTCATACGTTTCAATGACAGTTTTTTTAAAGCGTTCTCTGAGTTTATTTTCAGTTCCTGTTTCTGTTTTTTGTTGCAGCACCAGCAACTGAAACATAAACAAAAACGGCGCCGTTTTCAGTTTAGTTTCGGTTTCTGTTTCAGTTCCTGTTCCTTGTGACAACGCGGCTTTAGTTGTGTACTTTGACGTGAGGGATGCTAGGGACGCCACATATTCATTGGGCTAGACGCTAAGCGCTAGAGGTTTAAAGCTTTTTATCCGCCAGCGAAAATTTTGAGAATCGGAAACCACGCAGAAAAATATGCAAGCAACGAAACGATAGAACGATTTAAGAAACGCAACTAATACTATGACTCCACCGGTAATTAAAAGAGGATTAGCCGGAGACGATCATATATAAATCCCGAAGTGGCTAAGCCGGACAAATATAGGATAAATTTGAGACGAACCCTCTGTTTCTGTCATTAGCTCTCAAGAGAGAGATTGGCGGTGTTATCCCAAATGATATAAACGATTTTCGCTGTAAAAATCACAATAGAAAACGTACTTGTGACATATCTGTCGTACAGGGACAGTTCGAATTTCTTGTTTTGATTCTCAAACTGTTGCATAGGTGCAGAAAATAGGTTTGTGAATAGGGTGAATGGGATTTATTAGAGGATTTATTTTTAATCGCTTGCCAATAGGATTTAAATTTGTATGGTTAATCGCACGAGCTGTACAGGATTTAATAAAGGTGTATATTAATCGTGGATAAGTGCCCGGTGGAGACATGGTAGGTAACATAACATCATATGTTAAGGTTACGTCAAAAAGCTGCGTTGCGTCAACGGTGATTTGACAACTTAAATTCAAACCATAAATCACTGAAAAATTTGATATTTTAGATATAAACTAGATTTTTGTTTTTCAACCGTATTAAATTTTAACAAATTTTCAGTTTTACTAAAATCAGATGGCTTGTCTATGCCGTCTGCTTAAGTATCAAACTTAAGTGCTTTTGGTCTTTCAAAAAACAGGAAATTCCAAGCTATTACGATAAGCTTGGGTTGCATCAATAAAAAATAAAAACTTATAAAGCCTTCAGAGCTTTTGTAAAGCTTCATATTTCCGTGCCCACCTCAACGCAACTCTTCTTTGTTATTGCTTTAAAAGCTTGACCGAAATTTGAACTCAACCCAACTCAAACTCTCATCTAGAGAGTTTTCCAATAATTCAAACTAGTGCACAATCAACCTTAAATATAAAAAAAACGATTTCCCTCGTATAACATGCCTGATGAAGTATCTTTCCAAAAACAGCTGCTGGTATACTCGTTTGTTGTTTTTTTTTTCCTTTTCGTTTTCACTTTTCTTGAATTGCAGCAGCGTGCTACGAGGAAAAATCGTACATTTGCGTTTCGTTTAATTTAAACTGACATCTATTACCCAGAAATGTTATAATGAATACATCAGCATTTAACTCGCCTAACAAACCTGCCAACCCAAAGCCTCTGGGTCTTCTTTCACCAAACATTAACAAGGTAAATATAAATGACAAAAAGTCACAGTGTCCCTGTCTTCTTAATTGCATACGTCCTCACGTTATTTAGCAACCAAATCCACATCTCAGCATCACTCCATCGACACCAATCGTTCCAGTAGGGCCAAAGGATGCCTTACACGAAGTAAAACTACAGTCAGTTCTCCAAACACATTCATTATCCTTGAACCCATTATTAGAATGATTTCTTTTTTTTTAGAAATGTTGTTGCCACAGTCTCCGTTGGATGCGAGCTCAACCTTCAGGACATCAACTTTCGTACCCGAAACTCAGAATACAATCCTTCTCGATTCCATGGCGTTGTCATGCGAATGCGCGAGCCACGATGCACCGCGTTGATATTCCGAACGGGGAAAATTATATGCACAGGTGCGCGGACCGAGATGGAGGCACATTTGGGAGCGCGTAAGTTTGCACGTATTCTACAAAAGCTGGGCTACTCGGTCAAGTTTGAGGATTTCAAACTGCAGAATGTTGTTGCGACCGTGGATCTCAGGTTTCCCATTCGGCTTGAGAATTTAAATCAGGTTCACGGTCAGTTTAGCTCCTACGAACCTGAGTTGTTTCCCGGTCTGATATATCGAATGGTGAAACCTCGAATGGTCTTGCTGATATTCGTCAATGGGAAAATTGTATTTACAGGCGCTAAAGCAAAAAGGGAAATCATGGAGTGTCTAGAGGTAATTTATCCGATTCTTCAGAGTTTCCGCAAGAACTGAATGTACCACTTACTGTAAGCTAGTTCATATAAATGTATTTATAAATTTTATCTTAAATTTGGGTTTTCATTCGTGAGTTTTTCGACTTCTTGGTACAAGGAACCGAGCTCAGTTGCCAGACACACCGAACTGTAAGACCTGATCGATTGCAAGATATGGTCGGAGGAAAGCTTTACCGAATAAAGGAACCTCAGTATTACGTGCTTGGTTCTCAAGCAAAGGGACCCTGGCCAGCAAAGGGACGCTGAACTACGCCAATTAAGGTGGCATAAGTATCCTTAACGTAGCAATATGTTTTCTACTCTGCTGTGAGCAAATATATTAAGCCAATCATGAACGACCTGATAGAAGCCAGAAAAGTAAGTCTACCATCGATCAATTATTCGTATTGATCTTGGTTAGGTCTTGGAAAAAAAAAATAAAAACTCAAAATGAGTTGGTACTCAACCCCTTTTTATCCATGTCGAGGCCGCCTTTGAAGGTATTTATAGAGACAAACATCCCCGCGAACTCATCCGTTTGTGCAGGATGAAGATGGATTCATCGCGCTGTTCCACCAAGATCTGCAAAGACTTCGCCGTCCACTTCAGACAAAGCTTTAAGAAAACCTGATTCGAATTTTTAGCATTTTCTTCAAAAGGGCTAATATAGACAGGAGTTGTGTACCTCCCGTACTTGTACAAAAACCAGAGCCACGATATCTCTATAATGGTTTGGCAGCCAATCCCCTTAACTCTTAAGGACCAAATAAAACGCTACATAGGTGAATTAATTAACAATTTCGCAAATGAGGTTAAACCCAAAGCTTCTATTCTTGTAAGAGATTGTATTTAAACAATTTCAGAGCACATTACCAAAGATCTGGTAACTAGCAGCAGCCGTTGTTGTCCTAGCAGAGTCTATTGCCTACTGGAGGAGGTAAAACGGATGTAGATCGGCTCACCTAGCTGGTGAGTGGACATAGACTTTCTGGCACTGCGGGCACTTTGGACTACAGTGGAGGGAAAATTCTCGAGCTAATGTGACGCAAAAGCTCACCACACAATCTGGGGTAGCTCAGACATCAACAAAAGAGGTGAGTTACTTATAGAATTTATTAGTTCAAAATAAACCCCCCTTTGTGAACAGAATTAGGGCCGTAGTCCTCGATCCCAACAGGCTTGCCCAGAAAACTAAACCCCTTACTCCGTGTTCACCACAATAAGCTCGCTAGTATCTAAAACAACAAAGCTTAAAAAAAAGGCGAAGCGAAACAGTGAGTGGTGTTCCTATCGTGAAGCTTTCACCAACTACAACCTCGAATAAAGAAGAGCTAAGCGAGAATCGTTGAAAAACTTCTCAGTCTTCGTGACATTAGCAGTACGGCTCGAATCTTAAGTTCACACAAAACAGCACACTAGTCAAATCAGGGTGATGAAAAAGCCAGACGGCAAGTACGTGGACAACGGGCTACAGACGCTTCAGCGCTTACCCGAAGCACGCTTTTCAAAATCAACCATTGCCCCAATCTCTCCAGAACGTCCGCGAAGGGAAAATAAAATGGGCCATTTTTCGTTATAGGTGCGACGTACTTACATACATACAAAGAGCTCTAATATAAAGGATATGAAGGCAACCTTTAGTTTCGTGCCTATTTAACCACGAAGGCGTTTTAGAAGTCTGTGACGATTAGCAACACCTCTTCTTAAGTTGACCTTAATGTTGATTAACCATGAAACAGTTTATCGATGGTGGCTTACTGGTTTTGTTAACTAGTGCTTTTCTTTGTTTAGCTGTTACGGGCCGGTCCTGTTTCCCCTTCCCATTCTTATAATAACAATTAAATTCAGGACGCAACGCTACTTTTTTTAAGGTTGTCACTTCCTCTTCACCATTTAAACTAAAACTAACAGCGTAACTTTAATTTAACACTGGTGTCCTTCCAAATAATTTGTGCGATCTGAATTTGTTTGTCAGTCGGTACTGACCAGCCTTGTTGCAAAGTCTTGTACTTACAACACGAAGTGCTAAAAGCATAGAAAGTGAAAGGATCCCCAAAAAGTTTGAAACAATAAGAAACCACAGACTGCTTTTCACACCTAAAAGACAAACGAAACAATTTGTGCGTGAGGAGTTGGACACCACCACAAAGACAAGGACAAACCTCGCAAATAAACGAGACTGCAAGGAAAAATTCCCCTCAACATTCAAGTGCTGATGTACAAAATCAATAAGACAGCGTGTGCGACATTTAAAACTATTCAATTTAATACAATCTGCAAATAACTCTTAGAAGACTATGGATTAAAATAAAATTATTTACAGAGACACATCCAAAGTGAATGGAGGGGGAGAAGGAGGCAAGCCGAGCCATATTTTACACCTACAACACATGCATAATGTACTTCAGTCAATCTATTGTGCAGTCTTCATTTGTCTTGTGTACGTTTACTATAAATAAGAAATAGTTTAAACAATAGTTGCTACAGGCTCATACAAAATAAATTAACTCTACTTCTTTGCTAAGGCAACTCCTAGTCCGACCAGCCCACCCAGAACGAGAGCTGCTCCGCCAGCGACAGCAACTCCCTTCATCATGTCTTTGTCTTGTTGGTCTTTTATGTGCTTCTGTAAAAAGAGAAGAACTCGAATTACTACCGGAGAATCTTCAAGGACGAATAGTTCGTTTACTCACTTGTAGCGAAAGGACCTGCTCATTGTTGGGCTCAATTTGCAGAAACGCCTTACAATATTTCATGCCTTCCATGTATTGCTTGATGCGGGTGTTGCCTAGAGCCAGGTAGTAGATGTAGTCTCTTTTGTTATCTGCGTCCGTGTTGGCCAAACGCTCGAGCAGATGAATGCCCTTGAAATGCGCAAATTGTTAGACAAACAAGCGGAGGGGGTGTGTGACCCTCAACCTACCTTCCGGATATCATTTGTGTATCCACTGCGTACTAGGCAGAATGCGTACTCGAAAGTGCTCTCGTTGGAAGCGTTTTGGCCTTCTTGGGTGTATTTCTTCTCGAATTTCTAGAAGCATGGTGAAATTATGCACACAGGTGTCTAGGCAGTAGGTTGCAATTTTTTTTTTTGTCTTACTTCCAATTCAACGGGATCGACAACGTCATTTAGCAGCTCCTCCATGATGAAAACTTAAGAATTAATATTAGTTTCAGCAAACTGTGTTTTCGCTTCTTTTTACAGATAATTTTTTCGATTTACGGGACACTTTATTTAACAAAACAAATTAAAAAAATCTAGATGACTCACAAGTACACATCAGAATCAGAGTGAAATGGAGATATTTTTGTTCTGCCCGAACGGGAATGTCCCGTTTCTGTGACATTTGGTTGTCAAAATTATCGAATGCATTCAGAGTAAATTTTATTATGAAATATAAAAGACTGCAGCCAGCACGAGTGTTTGGCAATGTTTTGGTCATAAAATTAATTTGCGTCCTTATTGCCCTCCAACGCCTATTTGCTTACGTTTTTCTTAAGTCTTCAAAGCTTTTATAGAGCTTTAAATACCCCGAACAACTAGATATTCAACTTCGGCCATGTAAAAGATTTGCCAAAAAGCTAAAATTGACAAATTTACCCATACTCTGTCATTAAAATACAAATCTGAGTCTTCTCTTTCCTTTTAGGCGCAAGGTTATGAGTAAATTTGTCAATAAGGTTTTTCGCGTAACTATATCGCTCGCACCTCTCGTTCTAACCTTTGGCGAAATCCGTTCACTTGGTATGGAAACAATGAAGTTGCAAAGGGTAGACCTGTGCGCGAACGACATAAAGAAGATTATTTTCATACCAAGTGACGAAAAGTGACATTTTGGCGAAAAGTTCTATTCGTCAGTTCCATGAAATTGCGCTTTGGAGCTTTTACATCAGCTGATCGCATATTAAATATCTAGTTATTCAGTAATTTATGCTTCTGGTTTTGATTCTTGATTTACGACCAGAAGCAAATTTCACTACTTTTCAGAAGAGAAACGGTCAAATGAGACGAGTTCTAAGCAAACTGTTTCAGGAGATTCCAGAATGCTCCCAGACGCTTCCAGACGACCGACCGAAAAGGCGAATATTACCTTTAGAGAACGAAACTATTGAATGCATAAGTTGGCATTTTTATGTCTCAAAATGCTGGTATTTCTTCTCATCTAGGCAGGTTGCCATTTGGAGGCATTCAGAAAAATGACTATCACACGGCATCGGCATTAAGCTCAAGGGTATTCCAAAGACCTTTTGGTATTCAGTCTAGTCTTATAACCTTCAGAAAAGTCTGAAGCCATGCAAATATTCTCTATTAGGTACAACGTCATTCAGAGAAACGTGCATTTTCTATTTGCTTAAATATGCTTAAAAATGGCATGTAGCCTAAACACACAAGAAATTTGAAACAAGATCGTTGTTGCCTAGATAATTATGATGTTAGATAATTAGCAAATTTTCGGGTCAAATTTCAAAATTTTCCGAATCTTGTGAAATCGCTACAATTTTCTTAAACCGCGTTGTCACTAAGAACAGAAACAGAATTTCATACATTAGCAACGCAAAAAGCATTCAGTGAATGTGGGACTCATTTGCTAATGTGGTTTCTGTTCCTGTTTTGCGTTGCTAATGTATGAAATTCTGTTTCTGTTCCTTGTGAAAACGCGGCTTTAAACTGTTCGACAATATCTGTCGTATGATTTTACTTTTAAATGATTTGTCCCTTTAGCATTTGTGGTTCAACCGTTTTTTTATGCACTTTTGTGAAAAATCGTCGAGGGTTTGAACATTTTTAGAAAGAGGTCACTAAGGCTTTGAATAGACTGCTTTGTGATTTTGGCATATTTGACGTAAAAAGATAAATTTTTGCTGCTCTGTTTCTTTAAATACGTCAAATATGCCAAAGCGGCATGCAGTCTAATCTAAGCTATATACTATGTTTACACCGGCAACAATACGAGGATGAGCGAGAGACGATTAGTAATAAATCCCACAGTGGTTCCACTAGACAAATATAGGATTAATTTGACATGAACATTCTTTTTCTGTCATTTGGCTCTCAAAAGAGAATGGCGATGGCATTTTCCAGGAGCGAAAAAAGATTTCCGTTGCAAACATCCCAATAGAAATTGCAAAGCTTAGATTAGACTGCATGTCATTTTGGCATATTTGACGTATTTGAAGAAACATAGCAGCAAAAATTTATCTTTTTTTTTTTGAGGGGACTTCTTTTTTATCGCTTGGCGAGAGGATTTAAATTTGTATGGTTTATCGCGTAATTTGTAGAGAATTTATATAAATCGCAGATAAGTGCTCGGTGGAAACATGGTATTACACCAGAAATGCAATTTCTGACATCTGCGAAAATTTCTGCAGTTACTTTTTAGTGGTAAAATTACCAACAGGGCGTTAAGGCATCCAAAAGTTACTGAGAAAAAAAGTGCAAACGATTGTACGGATGAAAATGTTAATAGCTTTTAATATTAATGTTTGTAATATAATCTTAATAGCATACAAACTTTTATTACTGGAAAACTGCCTGCAGACATTTTTTGACTGTCCCAAAGAAGGCTAAATAGAAGATCTTCAAGCAAATATTGTGTACATATTTTCCTTATAAATTTATGAGTACTAAAAATTCACATCTTTAACTTAGCGCCGTAAATGATCGGACGAGCTCTAGCAGACAATAAAGTTTGTGCTCGGCTACAAGAAGGATCCTTTTCCGAAAAGATTAACTTTACAATAAAGGCGATTTATGGTCAGCTCTTGGGAAATGTAGCAAATTGGTAAAAAATAACATTTCGAAACTCGTGCGGAAACTTTTATATATTTTTTTATTAAAACAAAATGCGTACACAAAACTAGTCAAAATAATCTTCGATATCGATGTCGGGATTTAGGATATCATCACCGAATGGTGTCAAATCGATTTGATTCAATATTAGGTTCTCACATGTTTCCTCTAGACCTGTTTCTCCAATCAAGATGGCTCCTTGCAATTTACCTCTTTGCAGGACAAATTTTATATACTCCTTTCCAGGTGTCATTCTAAGCAAAATCTCGTAGTCCTGTCCCATACCCTGACCGTTATAATTTCCCAGCAGGACAATTTGATACCCAAACAGCGTTGTCACATGTCCAAAGAGTTCAAAACAAAAATCCTGGTAGACTTCGTCGCCGCAAAACTTCGCAGCCATACTCCGACCCGCCATGCCACCCATCTGTCGTGCTTGAGTCCAAAGTCGCATTTGGAACCAGTGTTCAGCCAAGTCCCAACCTGCGTGGCAAACATCGCCGGCGGCATAAATGTCGGGGATACTAGTCTCCATCATGTCGTTGACCGTTATACCTCCCTCGGGGCCGAGTGTGAATGCACCGTTACACTCGAAGTCGACGCGAGGGTCTACTCCAGTAGCTGAGACCAAGAAATCAGCCTCTACAGCCTCACCGTTGGTTAACGTTACGAGGAGGGGATATTCGGCGGATGCAGTCTCCTTTATGGACCTTATTTCTGTCTTGTGATGCATTTTAATGGGATTATTGACACCTGGTTGGCCACCAATTACGTCGATTTTCCTATGCCAATCTGGTCCTAGAGCAGCTCCTTTCTTGCTGGATTGAGAGGAGGTTTCTTCCTCAGAGTATCGCATTCGTTTAACAATGCTTGGCTTGGTTGCTTCACCAACTTGCTCGCGACTCATTTCAAAAAAGTGCGCCGCACCAGGGTCAACAAATGTTGACGATATATGCGCGTCCTTGATGACCCAATGGATTTCGATACCCTTTACTTCGTAGGCGATTTCCGAAGCGATTCCTCCATTGCCCACCAGAACGAGCCGGCGCGATGATTTCAGGCGATTTTGAAAGTCCAACACGGAGTCGGTGTCTCGAATACCAATGACATGCTTGCTCGTGCTCTCAATGAGTTTGGGTCGAGCTCCAGTGCATAGGCAAAGGTATTCATACTGGATTTGGCGGCCGCCATGTGTAGTGATAAGCTTTTGCTTTGAGTCTATGAATTTAAGCTGGTCAACGACAACGGTGAGGTTGTCTCGCATGGAACTGCTCGCGTCTCGTTCTTCGATGTCAAACTTAAGAATGTGCTTTGCGAGGGGAACCAAATTTGTCACAGCCTTAATCAGAGCGGTTTCTGTGAGCAGGATGATTGGCTCGGTTGGACAAAGGAACGATATTGTTTCGGCACATGTTACACCAGCTATTCCTCCGCCAACGATCACAAAGGTTGCAGCATTCGGTTGGTTTTTTCCGGCGCTGCTGGTCATCTTAACTAGTTTTGTTTTGCGAATGGTAATAGGGAGAATTAGGCTTTTTGTTGGTTCTTAAGATGCGGATAGTACTCCGCGTAATCGTATTGTCTGAATGGCACGTCAAAGGTGATATAACCATAGTCCATGGCCCTCTCAACGGCCACAAGCAGCTCGAAATGCCTTCGCTGACAAAGACCTGTTTTGGAATAGCTCAGCACATCACCTGTTTGCGGAGAAATGAATTGTTTAATGAGGTCGACGTTCCTATGGTCCAGAACTAGGTACTCGTCGCGACAAATTGGACATGGGTTGCCGCAGGAAATCTTCCCCTGACGAATGCAGGTTTTACGGGTTTTTCGTGGTGCAAACAGTCCTTTGTGGTTGCGACTGCAAATAACAAAAGCAAATCGTTCAGTAAAAAAAATTTGGACAACGAATAGGAAATAGGAAAAGTTGTGATGAGCAAGAGAAGCTGCCCCACTTACGACAAGTTGACGGAACTTTTGCTATGAACACCGGGATTTGGGGCTTCTCAGACCACAGTTCATACTTTGGGTTAAATGTAGAAATTATAGAGTTTTTCTCTCACCTAGACAGATCATTGCTTCACTGAGTATTACATTACAATAATCCCGAAGGAAATAGTGGCCACCATTTGTGACAAACCAATGTGCCAAAGGTTAGAACTCACCGATATTGCTGCCAAACTAGAAAATCCCCATAGGTTTCCTGGTATGCGGCACTTTGCAAGTACTTAATGCTAGTTTCTACTGGTATAACTTTGGTACGGTCCAAGTTTTGTTTCCGTATATCCTCTGGGGTTAATTCGATTTTTTCCTTAATCGCTGCCTCAGTTGACTCCTCTGCGGCGTTTTCGACTGCTGCCTTGCAATGTTGCAATGTTGTCAATGAAAATTGGCGCGCATAATTTGTGGATGGCGATTTTATTTGTGTAGTGAAAAGAAAATGTGTAATGTTATTTGACAATTTTCGTGAAAAAGACAACATTGTGTAATTATTTCTAAACTTTTTACTTGATTTAAAAGAGGTTAGATGGTCGGTTCTTGTATTTTTGGTTTAGTGGCTGTCAAATTATCATGTGATGGTAAGGTAGTATGCTATAAAATAGTTCACGATAGGCGATTTCAAGAATGAAAAAAATGGATTACGCCACTCGTGTCGTTTCTCATGACAATTGTTTGACAGACCTAACTGTGAACATAAATGACTGAATAACTAGATATTAAACTTTCTCACATGTAAAAGCTTTGCCCACCAGCTGAAATTTATGAATTTACCCATTCTCCGACATTTGTTTACAAATGTGAGTAAATTCATGAATTCCTCATTTCCATGCAATTTCGTTTTGAAGCTTTTACATCAGCTGATCGCCTAAGGTAAATTGTTGTTGTATCTTCTTACACGTATTCACCGATACGGAAATTTAAAGTTTCAAAAAATCTTTAAAGGCTTTATAAAAAACGTAAACAAATGGGTGTTGGAGGGTAAGAGGGACGCAAGTTGAATATCTAGTTATTCAGTAATTTTTGACTGTGAATCTGAAGTGATCGGATGGGATTGTCATTTTCACTCGTGTAAAAAAGTCCGTTTGTTTAGTCTACAGCACAGATTACTTAATAACTAGATATTCAACTAGAGCGTCCCTTTCCCCCCAAAACCCATTTGTTTATTTGTTGTTGTTGTTTTGAGTTTCGTGTCGGTGAATACGTGTGAGAAAAGTAAACAAAAATTTGAGAGCCCGCCAAAATAGCGAGGTGAATTTCACACTGACATTTGAAAAATTTGAATACATATCTTAAAAAGTCATAAAAAATAACACACAAGTCATTAAAGTCAAAATGACAATTCTGCTTTAATTTTGCCCACACTTGGGGTGAGCCTACATTGAGACTACAAAATCGTAAAATTTAGTTCATTTGAATGTGCCTGGAAATACTGGAATGTTTATGACGTAATTGGATATTTTTACGAATTTGGTCTTTTTTTCAATATAGTTCGGGTCACAATATTATATTGTGAAAAATATATATATAGTGTGGCGCAACAGCTCGAGGTGAACCAAGGCCAACTTCTCAACAATGTATGCTGGTGTGTTAATTTTTTTTACATACAAAGGGACCTACAATTTTTTGCCGAATCCGAACGGCACTTTGAGAAGTTTTTCAAGACAAATGATACTCTCGGAGGGCTTGTCAGACCCTCGCGGAGGTGGGGACCGTGAAAAAGAACAAGTCTTTTTTTTCAGGTGACAATGGCAGGATTCGAACCCAGGCCTCCGGCGTAGTAAGCACACACACTAACCACTACGCCACGGCACCCCACCCCACTATTATATTGTGACCCGAATACATATACATATACATTATACATATATATATACATATTCAACTTGTGCGTCCCCTTTCCCCCAAAACCTATTTGCTTATTTGTTGTTTATGCTTTTCGGTTTTGTGACGGTGAATGCGTGTGAGACGCTTATTATTATTATTACGCAGTTGGGCTTTTCTTTTCTCCAGAATCGTTCATGTGTTATTGATGTTCAGTTTTTAATTATGTAGGAATGCAGAAAATATTAGTTATTCAGCAAAACATGAGCAACAGTTAGGAAACAATCGAGAAAACTTCCATTTTAGGAAAAGGCTTTTAATTTTTACTTGCGTAAAATATTAATCGTTCCCAAATTTAAGAAAAATGAAGAAGTTTAGAAGCATTAAATATAGCTTTTATTGGATTGCGTCACTGAAACTTTTTTTTTCTGTGACTAAATTTGTTTGTTTAATGAATGCTCCTTTGGTGTCAATCTCTATTGTTACCTACAAAAATATACATAAACATTTTTCTTTCGACTACTTTCCTATTTCACTGACAGAAATCAATTTCAATGTGCTACTGATTTTTTTTACGAAATGGGTTCACTCAAAAGTGCATTATTCTTCTGTTCTCAGTTGCCAATTTGACTTTTAATGTTCAACTCTAATCTCAAATGCATGCAATAATATCGACTTGGAAGGATAAGGATGACAATTATATCATAATATTGATTTGTTCGAATAATGAATTCAAATTATAGCTATAATAAAAATAATAAAAGTGCCTTTGAACCTTTCTGATGACTTTTACTTCTTAATATACTAACGATTGATTTTGTCAAAACATGTAGAAAACATTTTATTGGTACTTAACCGTAAATTTTGCTTTTTAAAGCTTTAATCCGGTAACATAAAACACAAACTTATTAGAGGCTCAGGCATTTAGGCAGTAAAGAATAAGTTTCATTTGCGCTTTTTGTGTTTTGTTTTTAACTATATATGAAAATATTAAGAAGGCATTTGAAATACATAATGTATAACTGGAATACAATTAAGATAAAAATGACTTTAAGGTCTCTAGCAAAACAACATTTATGTAGCACGACCCATTATGTGGCGACTTCCAGATATTGGAATTCGTTACAATTTTTGTCCGGTAGACGGAGCAAAAAGCTGATTCCGCCATTTTTTCGTGGTGAATCACTTGAACTTCGTGGTGAATCTCTTCAAGTATGGAATCCATTGACAAAATGTGAGAGTATGCGTGGATTTCCAGGCATTACCATGGCAACAGCTTGTAGGCCCCCCCGGCTTTCCAGTCTAGTTGAATATCTAATTCATTAAGTAATTTGTGGTCTACAGTCTGTGCTGGCCAATCATAGCAAATCAGCAAATCCTTCGAATCCGATGACGAGCGTATTAAGCCGCGGTGTCACAAGGAACAGAAACAGAATTTCATACATTAGCAACGCAAAAAGCATTCAGCGAATTTAGGTTTCAGTTGCTAATGTATGGCAGCTGCTCCAGGGACGGAGCTGGAAACTTACGACGAAAAACTCAATAAGGCGCCCATTGTGATTTTATCAACATTTTTTTGTGTGTACCAAAGTAATAAGCTAAATTATTGTCAAAAACCGTGTGACATTCATGAAACAGGCGCTTTTGCTTAAAGAATAAATCGTCGATTCTATATGCATGTTGAAAAGAGAAAGGTGTTTAATATTGGGTCGACCCAAACCTGGATAATAGACGACGACAAGGCAGGCGCTCATTTCAAGAATGACGCTTCTGGATTTTTCGTTTGTTATCCGTCCTTGTTCGCGCACTATCTGTGATATTATTTTTTTTTCTTGTGGGGGCTTAAGTTGCCATGGTTGCTGCTGCAGCGTCCTACGTCCTCCATCCCTTTCTCGCATTCTTGAACTAAAAAACGGTTCTCTGTTTTATACTTGATCGTTATTTATGTCGTTGTTGTTGAAAATAACTTGGATTATTCAGTTCAATCGTGGAAATAAGAAGAGAAAGAAATTTATTGACAAAAGAAAAACGTCACAAAAAGTTTATACCAAATACCAATACTCGTTTAAAAAAATGTAAAAACGGAATCTTCAATTGAGAGAGTGAAGTGTCTGTCTCAGGGACAGCTTCTTGTGGATGACAACAAAATTCTTAATAGAATTAATAATGATCTTAATTCTTAATAATAATTCTAACAAAATACTAGATAGTCGACTACGAAAAATAATAAGGCTATCTGAGGACCAGTGTGGATGATCATGGACATGTATGATGGAGCAAAGACAAGAGTTAGATGTCCTTCCGGAGCCACTGATGAGTTCTCACCATTAAAGTCGGTGTACACCAGTGAAGCGTCCTAAGTCCTTTGCTTTTCATTATAGTTCTTGATTATCTGCTTGAAGGAAAACAGACGGACCCGAAAGTACATTAACTATTCTCCGCTGACGATGGGGCCATTATAAGTAATCATGCATCGATATACAAGATCATACATCTCTGCAGCGAGCACTTGATATATGGGTGGATGTTTTAGAGGGGAATTGGTATCGTATTAGCCAAAAGAAGACAGACTACCTGTGCTGCCCATTCTCTGACCCACTTGAACCAATTCCAAACATTAATTTGAATGAAAAGGTGCTTCCCAAGTGTGAAAAGTTCATCGCATTAGCGTGGGGTGGATGAAGTGGCGAGAAAACTCCGCCATTTTCTGTGACCGAAAAATGCCCCCTAAGCTGAAAGAAAAGCTCTGCAAAGCAGTTGTGCGTCCGGCGCTTACATATGGTTCACAATGTTGGATAGCGTATAAGAAATGTCAGAGCAAATTAACAGCAGCTGAGATGCTTCGCATGACAGCAGGAGTAACAAAGCGAGACAGAATAAGAAGTACGAAGATCCGAGGAAGCTTCCATGTAAAAGAACCTATCTCCAGAAAAATGGAGCACAATACCACGCTCAGTTGGTATTGCCACATTCAAAGGAGAGATCCTACGAAAACCGTCAAAAAGGCAATTTTTCAATCAACATTCCAGCGCAATCGCGAAGGAGAAGAAGGCCTCAACATTCAGGGATCACACAAATGCAACGACAACAGCATTTATTTGGCCTCAGTGATGACGAGATCCTAAGCCGGGTGGCCTGCCGGTATATTCTGAGGTCAAATCGACGTACCCCACAAGCGGACCATGAGGAATGCAGTAGAGTGGGGGGGGGGGGTTATAATCCATTATTTAAGAGAATATCATCGCGCCTAAATGAAAAAGAAGAAGATCTCAGATTAATGTTCAGTGAAAAATTTATTTCTTGCGTTAATTTCTGCTTAAATCGGAAACTCGGACAAACTCGCACAAAACTAGGGATCGGTTTTTCGGTTTAAGCCAAGACCTGTTAGTCCCGGAACAACACGAATCTGGAGTTAACCCAGTAAGTAGCATTTCAGTGCAGAGTTAACTCCGCCAATAAAATTGTCAAAGTCTTCGACTCTCCCAACTTTCACATAGAGAAAAACAGGAAAAGAAGATTGTTCGTTTCTAAAATGTCATTTTTCACAGAAACACGCAATCAGTGATTAGCTCACATAATTTGGTAAATTATACCGAAACTCGGCCGCACAGAAAAACTGGCCCCAAAACCTCGTTGCAGGGACAGAAACAGATCCCCGAATATGAGCAACTGAAATTTAAATTCGCTGAATCCTGAATGCTTTTTGCGTTGCTAATGTAAGAAATTCTGTTTCGCGGCTTAAGTCAAGTCAAAAACATACTCCTTTTTTATATATCAAAGCCTAGAAAAGTCGTTTTTGATAAAAAGTAACCTCCATGGAGAGGGCAAGTATCCAAATACATACAAAAAAAAGCTTTGTTTTAAGGGCATAATTTACTGACTAAATGAATAAATTCACTAATCTCATACTCTGACTTATATGAGTATGACGTAAATTCGTACAATTTCTATTCTATTTAATTCCGTTTTGGCGGTTTAAATCAGCTGATCGCGTAATACCAATTGTTGTGACATCTTCGGACACGCATTCACCTACACGGAATTTGAAAACTGCATTTGTGAGAAACATGTTGAGCATCCAGCTATTTAGTAATTTATGTTCCAGGGTCAAAATTTTGGGATCAAGAACTTATTTTGCCGAACTATTACGCTGTGGTTCCACTGTCAATGCCAAATGCAATGGAAATTAACATGACAATTGCAATGAAAAAATAACTGGCAATTAGATTTTCAATCATTTTCAATGTGGGCATTTCATTGCCTACAAATAATATAGAATATCATAAAAATTTTGAAATCTTCTCGTCTACATTGTTTTTGGGTTTGAAGTATATATTTTTCATTGTATAGAAGCCATTAAAGTCGAAAATATTGAATTTAAGTTTTAAATGTCATTTTCAAACGTATCGCACGTAGATTTATGGCAATGATTGCTCTTCAAATGGAAATCAATCATTGATGGCCATATAAAAACCAATATTGCAAGGCTATTTTCGAAAGCGTCTACACTAGTAATTAAACAGTCAATGGAAATATTTCAATCAATGGATTGCTTTGCTCATTGCAAGTGGAGCATCTGGGTTACAGCCGTTTTTGTTTTTTCTTTTATATTAATTTCATAAGAAGGACCCCTCGTGCAAACCCTTTTAATTGCTACGATAATACAGTGTAAAATGTTACCGACACAACTGAGCACAAACAACGCACGTGGTTGTCAAAATTGAAGTTTGTTTTCAAAATAACCTCGTGGGCCTTTTTATTCGCCGCTAGCAGTCGCGTTAAAATTTAAAAAAAATCCTTTCCAAGATTATTCAAATTTTTCCTAATTTTGAGTAAATAAAAAAAGAAGAATAAAACCATGTCATTTGGTGGTCGTGGTCGCGGTCGAGGTGGTGGCGGTGGTGGTGGCGGAGGCTTTCGCCGAGGTAATTAAAAAAATTCTGAATCGTTTTAAGAGCAACAATTTCACGTTGTTCATTTTTTTAGGTGGCGGCGGTGGAGGTGGCGGAGGTGGTGGTGGCGGAGGCTTCCGTGGTGGTCGTGGTGGTGGTGGCGGCCGTGGAGGAGGTTTCGGTGGCGGCAGAGGAAACTTTGATTCCGCTCCACCGGATCGCGTTATTCCATTAGGATTCTTCAGTTATCCTTGCGAAGACGATCTAGTGTGCAAAGTTAAAATCGAGGATGTGCCATATTTCAATGCACCGATCTACCTGGAAAACAAGGAACAGATAGGAAAAATTGACGAAATTTTCGGCACCGTGCGGGACTACTCTGTGTCTGTGAAACTATCCGACAACATGAAGGCGAATAGCTTCAAGCTACACCAAGAACTCTTTATTGACCCTCAAAAGCTGTTGCCCATTAGCAGATTTCTGCCGAAGGCTCCACAACCCAAGGGTTCCAAAAAGAAGGGTCCCGCTGGTGGTGTAGGTGGTCGTGGTGGATTCGGACGGGGTGGAGGTGGCGGTGGCCGAGCATTCGGTGGTGGTGGCGGCGGAGGAGGCTTCGGCCGTGGAGGTGGTGGAGGAGGCGGTCGAGGATTTGGTGGAGGAGGCGGTCGAGGACGTGGAGGTGGTGGTGGAGGAGGTGGCCGTGGTGGTGGTGGAGGTGGCCGAGGATTTGGACGTGGCGGTGGCGGCGGCGGTGGTGGTGGCGGCCGTGGACGGTGGTGAAGCCTTACAGAGTAGATAATAATGTTCCAGACAACGCACCTAAATAGATACATAGACCCATAAGGAAGTATGTAGACCTACGATAGATTCTTTTTACGGACTTGTAATTTTTATTTTAAATAAAAAATGTGAATTCAAAAACCTTCTTTTCATATTCAGAATGAATTAAACCCATTATTTTTTGGTCTTGGTTCCTAATCCTACAGCATGGCGCTTCCTTAACTTGTATTCAAGGGTCAGAGATTATATCAAGAGAAAACACAGGTAAAGGTTGAGATAAGGGTCTAAAGCCATCATTTTAAAGAAGAAGCGGAGCCACTATTGCTTTGAGAGCACAAAGGGGCAAAGTGTCATCCTGGAATGTACCAGTCTGTCGTCTGAGTTGACTCAAAAAGTCCCTATTGCAGGAGGCTACGAGATCGCCGTCTATACTGACGGGTCTAAGATAGACGTTAGAAAAGGTGAAGGCATCTTCTTTAAAGCTCTGCGTCTAAGCAAATCATTCAGAATCAACGTCGACTGCAGTTTTATTTTCTAAGATGTCGCTGGGCTGAAGCGCACTGGCTCGGAGACAAGACTATGACTGACCATCTACTCTGACAGCAAAGCTGGATCAAAGTTCAAATTTCTTGTCCTTATGCTGAAGGCACCGTCCTGCATGTTTTTTTAAAAATCGTTACGTCTGTCGTGTACTTGCTTACTTCAGTTACCTCTTTACCATTACGCTTCTCCACCTAGCATCAGGTTAAACGGGCGATAGATTCAAAGGCTTTTCGGGACGGAGAGGTCTAGTGTCTATCCGCTCTAGATGAACCACTCCGCACCACTGTATATGCAGATTTGGCCAAAAATCAGACAATAGACTTTAAGGCAGCTTATTAGGTCCTCACCACCTGTCAATAGAGTCAATGCTCCTTCACTTCAAATTATGTTTGTCTGGTGAACAAATGGGCTTCGAGTTGAAGGACTTTTTTCTAAGATCTGACTTTGTTTGATCTGATGTGGACTTCTTTGGTTGACTTTAGGCGTTCACACAATATGTTATAAGCGCAACTCTACGGAGACAGTCAATACTTGGCGTTATCCACGGGATATCCTTTCTCGTGGCATGCGCAAACTATATGTTGTGATTTTTTACTTCAGATACGGACTCCACTAAATTCTGGAATGATTTTATACACGTAGCACTTATTAAGCATCGTAATAACGCTGGCTTTTGAACGTATCAGCTTTAAAGTTGTGCGCTTCACTTGCTCCGATGGCCTTAGGTTTGAATTTTTCTTTGATTTCTTCGTATTTGTTTGATTTGCTAACTGCCAACCATGTTAAGATCTGGATGGCAAGAGAAGTCTACAAAAATCGGACGAAGTTGCCGTTTTGCGTCCCCAATGAATGACAAAAAAAAACGATGTAGGGATGCAATCAAGCTGCGACTGTGCGGCTTGAGTCAAAAACCATTTACTCATTTGTACACAAATTACTAATTCTGCAGTCAGCTAGCACATTGTTTAAAATACATTTTCAATTATAAATAGAACTACTTTTATGCATTTACCCCGGCTGTTACTTAATCTTGGCCTCGTTTCCTGAAAAAAGTTAACCATTCTCATCAATTTCTGTGTCCAACGAATCGTTGGTATTTTCTACTCACCAACATATTTGATTTCATCAAACGCTTTTCGTGCCTTCTTCAATTCTTCGTTCATTGTTAGGAGATCCTTAACACGAGCATACTTGCGGGGATCTTTGCGTACCAAAAATATTATATCCTCAACTTGTACCCGGCCAGTACGACCGATTTCCATGGCTTTGTGTGTTGTTTCGGTGATAAATTCAATGACCAAATCTTCCAGCAGATCAACACTTTCCGTGTAGGGATTTTTGTCGTCGCCAAAGCCGTACATCATGCATCTAAGTTCCTTGCTAAAGAGTCGTTTGCGTCCCGCTGATGTGGTCACAAATTGCTCCTCACCCAATTCGTCTTCGTCGAACTGCAATTATGTGTATGAAATCAGGCTGAAAGATATTTAATCGGTTTTAAGAGTTTTCTCACATCGGCACCCTCAAAATTTTCATCTGTCCCTTGTGCATTGGCCATGATTGAAATTAAAACAAGAAGTTTAGCTTAAAAATTAGTATTTTGGTGTTTTCAACAAAATTTCACTTGACAAATAAACACTCGGCTGTCACTTTTGGTTATTTCAATAAAAGTCGATAAGGCTGGGTTTGGTACAGAAGAGGCACATAAAAATATGTCACTACCGGCTATTTAAAGAGGATTAGCGGTAGACGATTAAAAATATATCCCAAAGTGACTCCACCGGACAAATATAGGAATAATTTGACACGAACACTCTGTTTCTGTCATTTCGGCTCTCAAAAGAGCGTGGCGATGTCATTTCCCAGGATCGAAAAACTATTTTTGCTGAAAAAAATCACATTAGAAAACGTACTTGTGACAGATCTGTCGTACAGGGACAGTTTCAGTTCTTTTTTTTTATTCTCAAACTATTCATCCAGAAGAATATTTAAATGCGTCAGCGAAGGAAAAATGTAATAGACCTTCACCACGGCTATCAATATCTGACGTCTTTCACATTTTTCGACCACATAATGCCAAGCAAATCGCGTTTTTATATAACAAAATTCAATATTTTCTGTAGAGTTGCGAATTATTAATAAACTACTCAACCTAGAGTGCGCCGAGAAGAAGTTACTGTGCTTGCATTCTTTAAATTGACCCAAAAATTATTTGAATAATATAAGTGGAAAGTATCGAAAAAGGTTTCCGAAGATGTGATCTCCTTAAATCCGTATATACCCTTTTGCCGTATGCACTGGTTTTACAATACAAACAACTTTATATTATTCTAATCCTTTCCACGTTTTATAATTAAAAAAATGTTAGCTTTACCTAGGAAGGCTGATTAAGCCTACAACTTTCTCAATCGTCGAAACACAGGATTGCATTTTTAAAATAGTTATTTACGTTTATGTGTAAGTTTTGTTCGATTTCCATATAAAAAGGAACTTTGTTTGGCATCCCGCACACGAAAATGCCAGAAGACGTCAAAATGTTAATTTATAAACATTTCCTCCCACCAATAGGACATTCCAAAAATGTTAACATCTTAACATAAATTACTGAATAACAAGATATTGAACTTCGGACATGTAAAAGCTTTGCCCTTAAGCTGAAATTGGGGACTTTACCCATCCGCTGACATTTTGCTTACAAATGTGAGTAAATTCATCGATTCGTCATTTCCATGCAATTTTGTTTTGGAGCTTTTACATCAGCTGATCGTTTGAGGAAAATTTTTGTTGTATATATCTTCTTACACGTACTCACGGATACGGAAGCTTAAGGCCTTAGGAAAGCCTTAAAGGCTTCATTGAAAACGTAAACAAATAGTTGTTGGAGGGTTAGAGGGACGCAAGTTGAATATCTAGTAATTCAGTTATTGATGCATTTTAATAACCTCTCACGCCACATTAAAATTTGAGATTTTGATCAAAATCGCTTAAGCTAAATCGCCCACATTCACATTGGTTAACCACGGAATTTTGTTCGACATTTAAATAAGCATTATGCCATGTCTCCATCGGGCTTTAATATGCAATTAATATAAATCTTCATTAAGTCCCCTAGAAAGTACGTGATTTACCATCCAAATTTAAGTCCTCTTTTGGCAATTGACTAATATTTAATCCCCTCATAAATCCCATTTACCCTTTCGGTAAACTTTTCGCACCACTTTCAACCCTTTTCGCACACCTATTTAACAGTTCAAGAATCGAAAAAAGAAACTCAAACTATCAATATATGACAGATTCCATTCATCAGCAATATGATTTATTTTTTCGCTACTTTGAAATAACATCCCCACTTTCTTTGGAGAGCTAAAATGACAGAACAAAGAGTGGACTGCATGCCATTTTGGCTTTTATGACGTTCCTAAGAAGAAAAATGCTGGAAATATTTTTCTTTTTTAGCCAAAAATGTCAAAACGACATACATTCTATCTAATCTAAGCTTAAGGAAACAGAATCTCATACATCAGCAACTGAAACCTAAATTCGCTGATGCTTTCCGCATTGATATTGTATGAAATTCTGTTTCTGTTCCTATTACTTGTGACAACGCGGCTTTACTCTCACTCTCACACCGGTAAAAACTTTCTCTGCCAAAAAAGGTGTGCAACGTATCACCCAATTACCCAAAACCTTGAAATCGCTAAATCAATCTCGCACGATTAGTTGTAATTATAAGAAAGAAAAAAATAATCGGTTTCTCTCTGAGAGCTAATGAGAATTCGCCATTATAGCCTTGTCACACTGGATCATAAACTAAGTTTTTGCGTAAACCCGCATAACCTTCATTAAAAGCTTGAGATTTTCCATATATTTTTATAAATTTTCTGTTTTTGTAACCACCTAGTTTTTGGTAGTTTTTGCTCAAAATCACTATGAACGTCACGAGTATCACGTTGTCGTTGAGAAATAAAAATTGAAATAGCAAAGAATCCCACTTTTGCCTCAAATTTGGATGCAAATATCTACGAAACCGGAGGCTCTATCTGAAAACTGCTTGCATTTTTGGGAATAACGTACAATTCTTGATTATATTCTTTTTTTTCAAGGATCTTTATAATCCCTTTAGAAATGGAATCATATTATGACAATAGATGTACTACAGGCAAACAAAACCCATTTCCCGTTCAGAAGTACGAACAGCTAAACGGATTTATGATTCAATGTGAATGGCGTATTATCCTCATTCTCATCCATCAGTTTTGCCCCCTATCGTATTCACCGCCTAATATGACATCCCATATTGCTGCGCTGTCACAGACGTGAATGCTACGATACAGAACTTATTGACTTCAGGAACAGCGAACGAAGGCAGATGAAGTAAAAAAAAAAATAGACGTAAAAATAATAATAAAAAATCTCATTCCGTTTTTTTTTGCCTATTTAAATTTCGAGCGCCACACTTGCACTTGCATACAACACCTTTTAAAGCCCACATTCATTAAAGGGAGTTTCCGCTGGACAGTTATCCACAAAGCCGCGTTGTCACAAGCAATGTAAAACAGGAACAGAAACAACGGCTTCCCATAAGCGAACAAAGTCTTTGAAAAACAAATAAAAGCATGCAAACACTTTCAAAACACACAAGTGTATCTACCTATACTGTAAACCATTAATTACTGAATAACTAGATATTCAACGTCGGACATGTAAAAACTTTGCCCATAAGCTAAACTTGATGAATTTACCCATCCTCCGACATTTTGTTTGCAGAGGTGAGTAAATTCATCAATTCGTCATTTCCATGCAATTTCGTTTTAGAGCTTTTACATCAACTGATCTCGTCAGGTAAGTTGTTATTGTATCTTCACCGACACGAACATTTAAAGCTTAGTAAAAGCTTTAAAGGCCTTATAAAAAACGTAAGCAAATGGGTCTTGGAGGGTAAGAAGGACCAAAGTTGAATATCTAGTTATTGAGTAATTTATGCTGCAAACTTAATACCATGTCTCCACCGGGCACTAATCCACGGTAAATATAAAACTCAATTAGATCCTCTAAAAATCACGCGATTTATTATACAAATTTAAATCCTACCGGCAAGCGATTAAAAATATATCCTCTCATAAATCCCAATCACCCTATTCACAAACCTATTTTCTACACCTTTGTAATAGTTTGAGAATCACAAAAGTAAACTGAAACTGTCCCTGTACGCCAGATCTGTCACAATTACGTTTTCTATTGTAATTTTTACAGCGAATCGTTTTTCGTTCCTGGGAAATGACATCGCCAATCTCTGAAAGAGGCTGTTCGTGTCAAATTAGTCCTATATCTGTCCGGTGAAGCCACTTTGCGATTTATTTTTAATCGTCTCCCGCTAATTCTCTTTGAATTGCCGGTAGATATAGTATAAGAAACAAAGAAGATGATAACGAAAGCGTTTTATGGAAAATATTGCCATAGAATAGAATAATTTCACAAAAATAGTTAATAATATTATTGCGATCTTTTTTTTTGCAATATTTTGATATGAAACCCATTTTATTTTGTCAAAAGGTAATGCCCTGTTTTGACCACCAGTTTTCCCATAATAATGTTTAATTGGCCAAATAGAATCACAGCCTAAGCTATAAAATATTCAGAAGTCACTTCCCTGTACGTCACATTCCAAACTATTATTGTGCAAATACCTTTATGGACATTTTTGCGCAAAAAATACAAGTCAAATTTTAACAGCTACTTGTTGTGGGATTTGTTTTGTTTTGCTTGTGAATCTCCTGTTCTTGTTGTCTTTGATTTTGAGTAAAATTGATATAAATTACTTCAAATTTTATAACAAAAAGGTAATTTATATTGAAAGTTACATAGAAAGTTGATATGAAAAAATCTTTTTACGGAGCATGACCTGTGCAGGTAATCCAAATCTTATCAAAGCATCTACCCTTGCAACCAAAATTAAAGGGAATTCCATTTGTGGTTTCTTCTTGGCGGGTTTTCCTCTGGATTACTCTATTTTAAACTAATCCCCCCGGTTAGGAAACCTAACCTTAAGGAAAGTCTGCGCACACGGTATTCTGGCAAGCTTAAACATGAATAGTTTATGCCCAATCATTGAAGAAGCAAGATAGCCGGATCCAAATGATGTTTATTCTCTATCTTATCTTGCTTTTCGTTTTCTAAACATTGTTTTTGTTTTTTTGCTTTTTCAATGCCACCGGCCGATTAAGGTGGTAGCAAAGCTTGTGTACTTCAAACAAAAATCAAGAAAAATAAATCAATCAAAGCTTATCCATGCTAGACCAAAAAGCGTTCACAGATTATGTCCGTTCCCCGTACACAGAAATATTTGGGGAGTTCTCTATTACTTTCCTTCGCAACACCACCACCCCTGCCACCTAAAAACGAATGTTTCTGTTAATTTCCATTGATCTACCTTGCCTTGACCTAGAATTCGTTGTCTCTAATGGGAACTTTTCACAAATTCTCAGTTTATAGCTAAAATAATATCTTGAACCATGAAAACTACATGACGAGCAATACGGCTTTCTTCGCGAAGGTTGATCCGATGGCATATTTCGCCGAAAAATGTAACCATTCATTGCATCTTCTTTCCAAGATTCTGTTTTGCCTCCGACTCCCCTCCGCGTTTTCAAAAGCGATCTCTTGTCTGCTACTTCTATTACAAGTCACTCCTTTTCGGTTATTTGCCCCTACTCTTCAAATACATGTATAGAAACGCAGCGGGTGCCAAACCCTTTTGATCCTGACCTCAACAGCATTGTTTTATGGGGATCTTACTTGACAGAGTAAATTGTAAAGTTCCTCAATTCAAATGCTGTCTTCTGTCATTGAACCATAACTTTAACACCCAGCCGTTATCGATGAATGCTCAGGCCTGTTTAGCCAAACGTGGGCTCCAAACGTCACTGGCAGTATACTCTCCGGGCTCTTCAGCGTCACTGGCAGTATACTCTTCTCACTCCTTCTGTAATTAAGGTGGAAACAACCTCAATCTCGGTTAATGCTGCGCTGGCTGGGTTGAAGCCATTAGTTCTTGCAAAATGCAGACAGAGGGTTTGCTATCTGCTCCAGCTTTCCAAAGGACTTGGGTTGGAATGCAAGAGCTCTGTCATCGGCGCAAGTAAATTTTAGAGAGGACGTGGCTGGGAGGTCGTAGGTTTACACGTTGTAAAGTTTAGGGGCGAGCACCTATCCTTAGCGAAGGCCGCTGCTGAGTTCTTGTTCTGCTGGAGTTATCGTCCAGGAAGACAGTAAATAGTTGCAGATGTGCAGGGGATGATCTTGAGAAGCTTCTCCAGCTGACCTTTTGCCGCGCGGTGTCGTAGGCTGCAGTAAGATCCACGAAGCTTACAGAAGTTTTGATTTTGTTAGATGCTATGAAGTTTGTTGGGGCCAAGACTTGGTTCATACGTTCATATTTCTATAATGCAAAGGAACCTAAGGAGGTCTGCCAACGATAGGATCGGTAAAACAAGTTTTTGTTCTCTGTTAATCCATCCGTCATTTTTTTACTTTTACTTTTCAAATCACATTTGTTTATTTTAAACTTGAATCGTTTCTTATTTTCCAGTTTATCACCAAAGCAAACCTGTGATGAGAGATTTCGCCACTCGGTGCTATGTATCCCGTTGGTCAAATTCGTATCAGAAATCTCGGTGATCTCCAACCACGCAGAAGTCCTTCGCCCCCTGTTTTTCCACCACTAACACCGCCTTCTCTTCCTGAACTTTTACCACTCATTAAAACTAATAATTCTCCCAATGAATGTGTCGACCTTACTGAAGACGCAGACGCCTTCACAACACCCGTCACGAATGCCGCTCCAAAAAAGAGTCGCACAAAACGAACACAGGCCAAAGCGTCTGGTTCCACGACAAAAAAGGAAAATATCACACAAACAAAGCTCGATGCGTTTTTTAAGGCCGGTTCGTCGTTCCTTTTGGCTCCGAAAAAAATCAAAGAACTGCCAGAAAAAATTGACGATACGCCGTCCGTCGTAGTGGCAAAGCCAATTGCACAACCGCGTCGAAATTTGGGTAAGCTCTCACTGCGACGAAAGCTGATAAAAAACGACGAAGAACACAAGGGTCCCAGGACACGAAACAGTACTCGAAAAAAGGAAAAACCTTCGGAGAGAGAAAAATCTCCACCACATGTGATACCAGGTGTGGTTGACTTATGCATGGATACCGACGATGAGGAAGAAACTAAACCTTTGGTTGGATCCCCTTTACCACCAAAGCGACCAGCTACAGTCAGATCTGAGAAGCCAAACTGCCCGTCGTATAAGGTCGTTGCCGGTACAACGTTCGCCGTCGATGGGTTCAAGTACGGTCGCATAGAAGGCGTTACCACGTACTTTCTGACACACTTCCATGCGGACCATTACATCGGCCTCACGAAAAAGTTTTCGATGCCGATCTACACCTCAAAGATCACCGCGAATCTATTGCAGGCCTTCATTCCAGTGGACCAGAAACTAGTCAACATTCTTCACGTAGATTCAACCATCACGGTAGAAGGTGTCCAAATCACTGCCATAGATGCAAACCATTGCCCTGGAGCTCTAATGCTTCTGTTTCAACTGCCGTGCGGCAAGCGAATCTTACACACTGGCGACTTTAGAGCTTGTATCGAAATGGAGTTCCATCCCAGTCTAGTTCAACGAAATATCGATATCCTATACTTGGACACAACCTACATATCCAGTAAGTACTCGTTTCAGTCGCAAGCAAAAAGCATCGCTGATGCCATACAACACGTTCGCGACTTCAAGGAGAACAATGAAGACAAACGGATTCTGTTTGTGTGTGGTTCCTATCTGGTGGGAAAGGAGAAATTCTGGTTGTCGATCGCAAAAGCTTTCGACTTCAAAATTTGGACAGACGACAATAGGCGAAAAGTTATGCGCGCCGTCGACAATGATGAAATCCTACAACGACTTGTTCCTGATGCTCGAAAAGCAGACATGCATGTGATATCTATGATGAAAATCGGCTACAAAGGCATTTATGAATATTGGACGGAATTCAAGGACTATTATGACATGATCCTTGCTATAAGACCCAGCGGATGGGAGAAGAACTCGAAGCCTCAATTTAGGGGCGAAATTAATGTTATTGGAGTGGAGTACTCGGAACACTCCAGCCACGACGAGATGAGACGGTTTGTGGGATTTTTGAAGCCAAAAGAAGTGATAAGTACGGTGCCGACGGGCAAGGATTTCACGAAATGCTCGGAGGTACCACTGTCATGGTATAGAAAGGAATGCTTTTCGCCCATGAAGAAGCAAGCTTCTATTTTTAGTTATTTAACTGTTAAGGAAAAGCAATAAAAGCAGTGTTGTCTATTTTTATAAAAAAAAGACAGTTTATTTTATTGAAGGGATAAAAAGGACTTGTTGTTAAGGTGATCAGCACGGATTAACTAAGGGCCTCTAAGTGAGAATCTCAAATCAGGGGTTGAATCCTGTATAAAGTGATGAATGATGGTAAACTAAATTTTTCATTTTTTACGAGTTGTTGGCCTCAACTCCAAAATAATTATTCGTGTAAAATAATTAAAAATGCGTTTCGTCGCCACATAAGGCACAACAAAGCACAACTTTGTTGCTTTTTGTTGTTTTAAACTTTTTAAGATTAACGCCGAGTGCATTATCCAAAAAAAAAGAAAAACATTATTGCCTGGTTCCTACTCTCGTGGCGGCATGACCATAAAGAAAAACTTTTATTAGAGGCTCAGTAGCCCGACATTTTATAACGCTCAACCCTTCGCCGATTGGAGCTTTGAGTACACTAGAGGGCAAGACGGTGTTGGATCACTTTATCACTGCGGCCAATCGAACGTTGTTTATTTTGTTAGTGCGATCCCTGTAATTTTGGACCTCGCTCTTTTTCGTTCGTCTGTTGGTACGTTTATTCAGATTGCCTAGGTTCTTCTTCCCAGGATATTTTTATGCTGGAACTGGCGACACTAATTAACCTGGTCATGTTCCATTTTGCTGCAAAAGGGTTGATTTACTTGCAGGTTCCCTTGGATCGTCGTATTGCGCATTCTATTCAGCTTTGTTACTTTAGCTGTCATGCCAAGAATCCTGATCTCAGCTACTAATTTGCTCTCATACTCCATGTACGCTGTTTAAGAGCTTGGTACAATTCCATTTGATTGACTGTCTGGAACAGGCTCACAAATACTGTCTTTTTGGGGCTCATGCGATACCCATTTCTTGCCGAAACATCTACCCGTACATCAATGGTGCGCTTCTTTATTCTTTCCAACTATTCCGACCGAAAAATCTGCGGTTTTTTATTCATTCGGAATATTCCGATCATTCCGTTTTGCGTTTCTTGATTCGGTCAGAATATTCGGAATACATTCTTTCCGCACTACCTCGTGAGGTAGTACGATTTAGAACGGAATCGGAATATTCCAACCTTTTATTTCACATGTACCATTCCTTCTACGGAATGAATAAAGAAACGCATTGTGGTGACGTTTGATCTTGACTCACGGTGGCTCTATGGTTAGCAAAGGGCAACCTCTGTACGTTGGCGTGGTTCAGTTTTCCTTCAAGAAGAAAACCAAGTGCACCCCTTGATTAATTATGTTCTTGAAGCGAAATTTGGTGAAATGCAAAGGGCTTAGAACGCTTCCCTCGTGTTCACTAACTAAAACCGGGAAGTCTGCAGAGACTCCGGAAGAGCATCTTACTATTGTCTTTGCACCTTCCTTCATGACTACCATCATCAGTTTGTAAGCTTATCGAAAGCTTATTTAAAATAAACCAGTAACTTATGTAGATCTCTTTGTATGAATTTTTTTCCTTCGATGTTTATTGGGTGTTTCCACCGGCCATTAATCCGCGAGATTTTCTAAATGAATTTTAGCGCTTTGCACTGACTTACCCGCGACAAATCCACTGTGGTCCTACTCAAAGCTTCCTTATTTTTCGCATTCATGTATCGTGTGTCACAGTTTCGTCTATTACCGTTTCCCTTGTACAAACAAAGATCTCTCACGTCCAACTGTTTTTTACTTTTCGAGTACATTCTTCAAGATGGGTAGGAGACTCATTAGGCGACTCAAATCATGTACAATGCATTGAGTCGCTTTGTACTAGCTCCCATCGACCAGTTGCACATGCACCACCAATCTCAATGTAAAATATTCCACGCCAATCAAATACGTCACGATTTTAACTAATTTTTTGGCACCACCATTGTGTTCCGGTGCAAAGAAACTGCGGTTGGACTTTGGCAACTGCCAATACCACCAAAAATTTTAGCTTCTTCAATCATTAATGATTTTCAATAGGGAGGAGGAGGTTTTCGGGGTTTCACCCTTAAAACAAAATAGAGTCCGCGGGGTCGTCACACACCTAAGTGAAGCGCCCTTGCGGATAAAAAAAAGCACACCTTGCACCAAAACTTTGAGGGATACCAAGCGGCCACTCTCGTTTGGCTTTAAGATATTTAAGACACCATCACGTAACTCTTCCATATAATCCTTCTCCTTACTATATATCGATCTATATAAGAACTTATACCGAAACAGTCGGACGTTAGTCAGCGTTATGATATTCTTCCGAAAAGAAATCACACCGAAACAGTAGGGAGTTAGCTTTTAAATTTAACTGAAATTTCCCATAGGACCCAAGTCTTTGACCGCATTTAATATGAAAAAAAATCTTCCATAATTTCGAAAACGCACCGATAGTCACACTATAATCTTGTGCTGCGATATCATTGGAAAAGCTGTAACTGCCTCAGTACCTGCCAGTATTTTACTATAGAAAACTGCGACTGCATTTGGACAATCTTGATAAATACTTAAATTTGTTAAACCAATGCCAGCAGCAGCGTCTGTATGCAGCTTATTTTAATGCACTTAGAACTCGGAGTGCCATCCTAAAAACCAACCAAACTTATTTTTTACATAAAATCTTTTTAAATATAATTGAGATAAAAAAATATGAAAATTACATTAAAATTAAAAAATTATCACTCTGTATCATAGTTGATCTCACACACAGAGTCATCCACTTCGATAATGTCCGAATCATCAATAAATAGTCCCGCACTAATGACGTTCTTCTTAGCCGGAGTAGTTTCATCGCTTTCAGCGAGAATACATTCCAAATTCTTCGGAAAGCCACTTTCTTTCTCATTCAAAACGAATATATTCGATCGGCAATCGATGAAATCGCAATCCCCAAACCACGGCATCGAGTCACACGTGTACCTGTAACAACATAGGATTATAGTCAAACAATAAAAAAACCACAAATCCCGCCAAACTTACTGTGTTAAATCGTCGAGGGAATTCAATAAAAGTGTCTTTGCTTCGGCTTTATTGTTCAGCGACTTTGTTTCGAAGTACAATCCACATTTTTTTGATTTGGCAATGCAACACTTTTCAAATTGAATCTTTGAACCAACACCGACATCGACGCCAATGCGACAGTTGTTAAGTTTGCAGTTTGTTAGTTTTACCGAACTCGTGTCGTTGGCAACTATGCCATTGGCGAAATCTTCTAGCACACAGTCCTGCAAATGCAACTCTGAGATTCCGGAACACATGATTCCTTGTTGTGTTGATGATACTCCATCACCGATTATTCTGCAATTCTTTAAATGAACTCGACCGTTTTTTATTAAAATTCCCGATCGGATATTACGACAGTCGAGTGTAAGATTCTTAAGCGTAAAATTGCCATCAAAGACCAGCAATACACTGTCATCGTCGGGTGACATTATAACAACATCTGTATCGCTTGTGGGGCCTGAACAAGACAAAGCGGACGAGTCGCATAAGCCGATTATTGTTCCATCATCGTTTAAGTACTCTAGAAATTTAATTGTGTGACTTCCTGGAGGAAGGTAGATGTCGTCAGATGCGTTGCATACGTTAAGAACGTCCTGAAAATAAAATAAATGCTTTACACATGGAAGTTGCTACAAGTAATATTATGTACTTCTTTTTTTATTTATTTTTATTTTAAAGTACGTCGCCGATTGTCTGTCTAAGCTGCTTAAGATTTTAGATTTTTTACTCCAGCGCACACACTACGGACTTACCCTTAACAGAATGAAAACGTCGCGTTAGCAGCTTAAATCAAACGAGAAAAGTTTTTTCAAGCATATCTCGGAAACCATTTAGTATTTCGACGGACTACGTCTACTATTTATTTTAAATTTTTGCCGTTTCGAAAATTACCGTTTCGAAAATACGTTTTCTTGACCTACTTTACCAGTTTTTGGAGTCCATTAAACAGCAATTTCGATTTTTTTCAATTACCGTTACTCCATTAATCCATTTTCCCATGAAACTTCAAACTCAAATTAAACCGTTGTTTAAACAATTTCTAGAGCCGAATATACCTGGTACAGAATATGCGACCTATCCGTCTCACGGAAGGTTGGCCATTTGCTACGAGGATGACAGGAAGCAGATAGAATATTGGCATCAGAAGAAGAAGGGATGGGAGAGCTGTGTGCGTGGAGCGCAGTATGCTTGCATACGCACGGCTTAGCGTGCCGAAAGGGGTGGTTCTTGCCACACAAGACTTATAAGTCGTCAAAACAATAAACTTTTACCTCTTAATAACGTGCGAGTGGTTTTGTGATCACCACACTTGGTATTTGGCGCTTTAGATGCCCCTCCCCCTCTGCCGTGAAGATTTTTTAAACTTCCTTAAATTCCTCGAAAGAGCAAATTACTAAAAACGCAGAAACTTTTGAGCTTCCGGCAGACCACGCTTAAGAGGTCTTGACGATGTTATTAGCTAAAACCCATCCCGAGCTGTAACGCATTTAATGGCAAAAGAGCGAAATTATGAGCCCTTCTGTACCGATAAGAAGTTGTTTGAGTTCAAAACAAGATTATAACAGCGGTACTCTTACCTGTAGCGAGGAGCTCATTTGAATAAGTTTATCTTTGCCAATAAACTTTCCAGCTAGCTGCATAAACTCCATTTGCCTTTCGAAGGTGTAAGGCGCTGTAACAACGTACGCAATCGACTTTTGCTCGTCCATCTTTTCGTCGAGACCGTGCCTCAGGCATTTGTCATTGTCGAACTTTATCTCCTCGTAGATCTTTCGCATTTCAGGGTTCTCCAACATTTCGATTTCACTTTTAATCATGGTCAACCGCAAATGCAAACGCATCAGATCGGTAATCTGTGTCTTGTCCAGTGTATCGTCCAATTCTTCGTCATCGCTCAGACCAATCTCCAAGTACTCCCTTCGCTGTTGAATATATCGGGCTTCGGTGAGCAATGTCTTGATATGAGCCACCAACGATCGTTTCATTGTTTTCTTCTTGAGGTCATAGCAAAATCGAATCCTCGATTCCAAGTGTTTTTCGACCCAGTTCAAGTCATCGTCGTTGTCATTGTCCCACGGCATCCAGACATGATTGTAAAAGAACCTCAAGCGATCAATGCAATCTGCTGTACGATCAATGTTTAGGGCAGAGTTTTCTTGGTTCTTTGTTGGCCATAGATCTTCCAAGCTAACTTCCTGTCTTTCTGGCAAATGAACGTCATCGTCCTGTACAGCCAGAATAAGAAAAATCGCTTTGAGTTCCTTGAATAGCACTTGTTCCACTACGCCAAAGACGACCGTGGGAAAGCGAAGATTCATCTCCTCGCAGATGACTCTGGGTATTTTCCACAATCCTTGCCAGCCTACACAAGGTCAAACAGAATTATTGAGAATAGTACAAAGCGATCCAAGATTTTACAAACCTGCTGGCTCGATTTGCAGTTCGATGTAGTACGACCATTCAAGACGAACTCGAGACGCTGGAATCACACCGTTTTTCCAGCTTAGTACGTCCATGGATTCTTCGAGGCGATCCAGCAAGCATTTATCAAACTCAAAAACGTCCATTATTTTAGGAAAGCAATACTAAACAATTAAAATAGGTAAAAGGACCTGTATGAACGCTGCCTGAATTACGATTCTGAAGAAAAACGAAAACAAACTGTCAAATTGAATTTTAAAGCAAAGGCTGCCAACATAACCTGATCTACTACACATTCATGACATTTCAAAGTACTAGTCTGGACTAGAGCACTGCGTCATTTGTCAAGTAGCGAAGTTGGCCGAATTCGTCGTGGTTGGACTCTCCCAATTTTGTTGTTTATATATTTTTTGTTTACAAATAGCTAGTGCTTATCGGGGGAGAAAAACTTTTTTCAAGTGTTGTTAACCTTAGCCGATAAAGTAAGTACGTTACACTACTAGTAAAGTTAAATACATAAATCCATTGCGCCGAGAGAAAATAGTATATTTGCTGTAGATTTCAGTCTGCTCTACTCGTGGTAGTAAGAAAGTTTAAGGTGGGTGGTTCTGTCTGGTTATTTATAGGCGTGAGTTAATTTTTCCGAATGTATTCAAATCGATAGTATTTTAAGCAAATTTAATTAATATATGGGACAATCATGTAAAGTTAAACATGTAGTTACAAGTCAATGGACGTGGATCATATTTTATTGTAAGAACACAGATTATTTTAATCGTAAACACGTCTAGCCAAATCGGCGTAACATGATGTTTTGATTCACCCACTGTCCTGTTTACCAATTTTTGTTATCTTGTAATTTGAGTCATCTCTAAACATCTGCGACTTCAATTTAATGTGCTCCATGATGTAAAAATTATACAGCTTCTTTTTTATATTCCTCATTGAGCACTGGATGCCTTGCAACAACTTATAAGACCTTAAGTGACAAAGTATTCACACTATTAAATATACGAGACATTTAAGATTATCGTATGTAGGTTAAAGTCTATACTGTTATGGTGCGTGGGGCTTGAATCTAGTAATTAATTATGCGCATACGAGTGCTGAATGCTGATGTCATAAAAACTCGTGAATTCAATGCGAATCAATATGGAAGTGCAGTACTCGCAAAAGCATTTTTAGTCCGAAGCAGCAGGTTCGTAAGGAAACAATGGTCTTTCCTCACGTTTACATTTATAGGTTAACAATAATAAATTTATTACATTAAAGATTATAAGTTTACAAAGGCTTCTTCATTTACTTGCTAAAGGAATTTTTTTAAGCCTTCAGCCCAATGAAACCGTTGCATTCGTTGCGTCGAAGTACTGAAAACTGACAACTCAGTGAAATACACACGTTCGTATGGGAAGCGACGTACGTCACGAAGTTGTTCTAAGGGCCGCTTCCATAAGGACGAGCATATTAAACTCAGCTGTCAGTTGTGTATTTCAAGCTAAAGGCTTTAAGCTCAAACAACCGTTTAACTACAGTTTGAAATTTCATGGGAAAATGGATGAAATGTTTTTCAATCCTTCTTTTATGCCATGGCCTAATCCGAGATTAATATAAATCTTCATTAAATCTTCTACAAATTGCGCGATTAACCATACAAATTTAAATCCTCTCGGTAAGCGATTCCCCTTCAATCACCTTTTTTACAAACTAATTTCACCCTTTTCGAATACCTTTTTAACATTTTGATAATCGAAAAAAGACACTGAAACGGTCCACGTATGACAGATCTGTCAGAATAACGATTTCTATTGGGATGTTTACAACGGAAAATTTTTTTCGGTCCTGAAAAATGCCATCGTCACTCTCTTAAGAGTCAAAATTACAGAAAAAGAGTGCTCATGTCAAATTAATCCTATATTTGTCTGGTGGCACCACTTTGGGATTTATTATAAATCGTCTTCCGCTGATCCTCGTATTAATGGCGGTGGAAACATAGTATAAGGAAGGTTAGCAGACAAGAAATAGAAAAACAAAACTAAGGTCTTCTAGTAAAATTTGAAGTTTAATGAAAAGATCTAAACTTTTGAAAATATTGAAAATTTTTTGAGAAAGGAAGCGTTGAAAATGGATGACGTTTTTTAAAGTGGTTGAGGCCATAATTTTTGAACCTCTTAGGACCGGTTTTTCAGTTGCGAGATCATTCGAGTTAACTGAGACCAACCCCAGATATGAGTTTCTCAGTGAACTTAGATCTGGAGTTAATCTCTCATCAACTCTGCAGGGGCAGATTAAGGTAAAGTGCCGCCCTGACCTCCACATTTTTGCCGCCCCCTGGAGAAATGCACCAAAAAATACACCTGAAAACGTCATTAAAATTTTGTGGGAGGACCCATGAATTATTCATTTCTTAATTTTCTAAGGCTACGTCCATTGGGGGGCGCATTTTGGTTTTATTTTTTGGCGACTTCATTTCACCCTTATGAATGATGGAAGCATGTCAGTGGGCGGATTTCTAAATTTAACCCTTATACTACTTCGGGACCTAAAAAATCCAGATTTGTAGTTTTAGACTATCTCTACCTCCCAATTTAACCTTTCAAAATGTGAGGCACAAAAACAGGAGGACGGACGAATATGGCTTTTTCGGCTCACAATTCCTTTTCTGCCACTGGGTTCTACCATTAACGGTATATTTTTAAACACTACTTATTGGACCCATGAGATGGTATAAGCCCTTCGAGAGTTAAAAAAAAAACTACTGTCTAACATGACAGAGGTGACGATTACGCCCAAGACCGTGCAAAAACTGTCGTCCAATCGATAATCCAGAAAAACCAAAAGGTTTTCTAGGAGTTGAAAAAAATATTTAAACAATGTTTGGCGTTAATTATGTAAAATGGTATTTTTATATGAAAATTAGCAATTAATTTTTTTTTGCTTTTAATCTCTGTCTCCTTAGTTTGCCGCCCTCCAAAATTTGCCGCTCTGGGCCCGGGCCCCACTGGACCCTAGGGCTAAAATATCCCTGCAACTCTGGAGAACAGTATGAGCTTTTTTGAATGTTTTTTCTGTGCGAAATGGCAGTTGATTTGCGTGTTTCTGCGAAAAATTACACCTGAGAACAACTCGAACTTTTTTTCCTGGGTTTTTCTATGTAAGAGTTGGGAGAGTTCATAATTTCGAGAGTCGAAGATTTTGACAACTTTGTTGACGGAGTTGACTGCACTACTCACTGAATTAACTCCAGATTCGTTTCATTACGGGACTAACAGATCTTGGTTTAAGCTGGGCTGAAATCAGCACTGATAAACCGGTCCTTAGTGCAAAAAGCCAATATTGAACACATAAATTAAGCAACTAAGTCATGACGTTTTTACGCTTTTTCAATAAAAAAATATGCAAAAATACATGAAAAATCGTGTGTTAAACGTGTAGGGAGGAAACCTATAATCTTCTGCGTTAATCGGAGAAATCCTATGAAAAAAATCAAACGTGTCAGAAAGAATTCAAAATGTTGAGGAAAACTAGACAATTTTAAATTTTCAAAATCTTCCGAGATTTAACTAAAATATTACAAAAGCTCAAAAATTTTTAAATTGAAAACTAAGGATCGTACCCTGCCGGTCAACCACACACGGTTTTTTTTATTTCGACATTACCCTCCGCAAACATTTCAACTCAACTCTACCAATAAAAAAAAATTAAAACAAATTTTTAAAATATTCTAGTATTTCGCAGTAACAGCGATCTTGCGTGGATTTGGTTAAAATTTTAAAAAGTTTTCAAAGAACCGCATGCAGATTCACACTGTCCAAATTATTTTTAAAAGATTTTGTGTACCGATGACTCAAAATTCGATAACTATGGCATCACTGATGACCATAATAGCCACTATGGGCATGATAGAGATGAGTCAAACCCTCGGGAAAAAAGGTGAAAGGGCCTGATAGACCTTTTGATGTCAATGTTAAGAGGGGGCATCGTTTAAAAACACTGAATTGGATCCCATTTATCGCCCGATAGTTTAAGTGACGAAGCCCGAGTCATAATTCCTTAGAAACAATTTGTTTGGATTAATGGAAGATGTCCCTCTGGCAGAGCTGCAAGGTATGATATTTCAACAAGGCGACTGTCCTGCTCATTTCAGAAAATCAGTATGCGAGTCTTTGGCGACTACATTTCCAAATCGGTGGATTGGAGAGGAGGACCCATTGCTTAGCCAGCTAGATGCCCCGATCTTACATCAATGGATTTTTATGTGTAGGGCCACATGAAAACACTCGTTTTCGACCTTTAAACCAGTCCTTTCCCGCAAAGAACTTATTTCAATAATTATAAACGCAGTTAAAAAAACTCTAATAAAATCACTGAAAGTGAATTGCGTCACAGAATGCGAACATTTAATAAAAGTATTCTACCACAGAAAAGAAAGGGTCAGAAGAGAGACAGAAGAGTTTAAAATGATGAGGTAAGAGAGCCTTGACGCCATTCATAAATAGCGTGTTGCATTGTTTAGTCACAGCTTTTCTTTTCAAGCACTCAAGCTAAACCTAACCTCAAATGAAAGCCTTAAAGTAGTAGATAGTTTTCAAATCTGAAAACTGACTTTGTTTTTCGAAAAATAGAAAAAAAAATATTTTAGTAAGCTCCTTTTTTTAAGAGCTTATAATTTTTGTTAATGCAATTACTTACCACGAATAACTCAAAAAAATTCAAATTAGTAGAATCGGATCATATTTTTTTTACGTATTTTAAATGGCCAAAAATGTAGTTTTTCTGAAAACCATTAAATCTCGAATAACTAAAAAATCCGGTAGGTTTTGAAAAAGACGTTGCATAAGTAAATCTGTTTCTTTTGACCTCAACTATGGCCTATTAACGGGAATACGACCTATTACAACTCACTCTGTATGTATAAAAAAATTAAAATGAAAAGTTCTCTGCCACCCGTTTTTAGAGTAAAAAATCACCCAATAAAATAACAGAATCACCCAATATAATAACCCAATATATACAGAAATAATTTTAAGAAACAAGCTAAATTTTAAACAAGCTGCGTAATAAAGTTGAGCTTAGCCTCCAACAAAAGCAGATGGACAGCTCGGCTTATGTCTTAACACTTGACGGTATTTTTTTATGTTCCGTACAGGTTCAACAACGCTGGGGTTAGGTTAGGTTAAATAGGGGTGTAGTAAAAAAAGACCACACAAACACTAGGCACCAAAAAGGAGCCCGTCGCGATTCCTGGGCAACCAGTTGAATTTAACAATTCAAAAGACAAAACAACCTAAACATTCTCCCTGATGAAACATCCAATTTCCCTGGAATAGCCCAGAAGGCCCCTAAGGTTTGTGCCGTCTATTTCCTCTATTTTTTCAAAGAAATATTTCCCTAGAAATTTTCTAGTTTTACGTGAAATTGCCTCGCACTCACACAGTATGTGTGTCATATCCTCAACCGCTTGCATATCGCAGCAGAAGCGACAAATATCCGTGTCGCTGGGGTTGCGTCGGAAACTTTTCCGCTCGCGATATATTTATGCTTTTAAAGGAAGGCATGACCCATTGATAGTTTGTTGCACAAAAAAAAAAGACTGTGTGACGAATATATGAAAAACAATATGAACGCTTTTGAGAAACTAAGCTCTGCCTAATTCGAACCTGAGCTGAGGGAAGGTGTCAGGATTAATGTTGCTTTATATGTACAAACAGTAAACGTAATTTACAAAATGCTTTTTTTTGCAGACGTTAAATAAAAAAAAATGTCAAACGAAAACTGGATGGGCTCACTTTCCGATGCTGCTCGAGACTTGCCCATTATTAATATCGCCATTCCAGGTAAGGGCCTACCCTACACCTATACGTTTTTGTTTCATATGCACACTGTTCATTCTAATGTTTTTTTTTTTTAACAAGGTTCTCACAACTCCATGACTTACGGTATTAATTCCAAGTCAAAGATTGCCCCTGATGCCGAACCGTCAGCAAGAAGATTAAACTACGTTTTTCCATGCTGTGTAAGGCGTTGGGCAAAAACGCAGTCCGTCAACGTTGTCGAACAACTTAAATTGGGTGTAAGGTACTGCAAAAAAACAACAACGTATTTTTCGAAAGTTTTGTAAATTGATCACGTTTCCTACCCAGGTACTTTGACTTACGTATTTGCCAGTCTGAAGAGAAGCTATTTTACTGCCATGGGCTTTTTGCAATGGAAGTATTCGCTCCGCTTTTGGAGCTGATAAACTTTTTAGACTCGCACCCGAAGGAGTTTGTCGTGCTGGACTTTCAACATTTCTACGAAATGCAACCGCACCATCACACTAGGCTGCACAGCTATTTGAAGCAAGTTTTTAATGTGAAACTCTACACCCGAAACGATGGACCTCTATCCAAGTGTACTCTTAACTACTGCCATCCCCAAGGCAAACAAGTAGTCATCATTTATCGGCGCTGCACCGTTCGACTCCCACAGGACCTCTGGCCGAGTTCAAGTTGGCCGACGCCATGGCCTAATGTCTGCAGTGCAAAGAAGCTGCAGGAGTTTCTTGATACCGCTCTGTTGACCAGGCAGCCGATGAACGGCTACGTATCCCAGTGTATTATTACGCCGTCCCCAAGATACATCGGCTTAAGGTATGCCACTTTTTTTTTGTAAAGCTTATAATAAAGATGACTCATTTCTTATATTTCCACAGGTTCTTTTCATCGTTAAAGAGTAGCGCAAAAAAGGTCGACAAGAAACTTTACCCGTGGATCAAATGCCAGGAACCGGGACCGTTCGATTATAAAACCAAGCCCACCGTCAATGTATTTATAGCTGATTTTGTAAATTTGAAGGATGGTCAGTTCTGCAAGTGGGTTATCGATTTAAACTCGTGTTTAGAGTGCGAGAATGATGATAGTTAAGTGCCAGCATTTTTAACTACAAACGGTTTTTAGCACAAATTAGAAATAAGGAAACACTGTGATTATTTTATTTGTTAAAGTTTCAAAGTTATTCGCTTCGTCCATTGTTAGTAGAACTTTTTTATTGTTAAAGTTTTTACTTTTTATATGCTTGTAGGTCTAATAAAACAAACGAAATAGTTTATGATACTTACTGGTTTCATTTAAACACGTCGCAAATTATTTAAATGTGTTAGTGTTCCAACTTTATTCGGCGTTTCGCTTTTCCGTTTCAAGTTTGAGATCAAGACTTGACTTTAGGAACCTTCTAAAACGTTAAATCATGCAACGAAATCCACTAGTTACACTTACCGAACGAAAACGAAGTTTAAAACGTTTAATTTTTCTAAAACAAAAGGCCCAATAAACATTCGAATAAAATTGAATTTTACTATTTTTCAGATCTACAAAAAAGAATTAAGAATAAAAGAACAAAAAAGCACTTCTCTTATGTATGCGGCATGCTTACATATTCAAACACTAAGCACTGAATTTAGTCTAACAAGAATCTTACAGACTTTGGGGTCTTTGTCGGAGACGTCTCAATGAAAAGGTTCTCGTTGGCCGTCACTCGTAGTCCATGCAAAACACTTTCCAGCTGTTCGATTGACTTGCGAACATTCGCCACCTGATGAATGTTCTGCGAATTGTTCTCATCCGAGCTGAAGCGGTCACAGAGTTTTTTAAGTCTCAACGTCGATCGATGAATGTCTCTAACATGTGCATTAAGGGATGTCTTGAAGTCAAGATCTGCCGATGGAGATGATTTTTCCTCGCTAGTTGGACCTCCATCTTCCTCGTCGTAAGTTAGCATCTTCTTTGTGTTCCGCAGGGAGCAATTCAAAACGGCCGACTTGTTGAGATTTTCTTTCTTATTACTGCCGTTCGAGGAGAATATGCTTTGGAATTTTTGGAATGGTTGTTTCAGCATCACATCCTTCACCAAACTCAGGTTCAACGATATCCGGCTGGAGTTCAATGAATCGCTTAGGGTTTCGTCAAGGTTCTCATCCATCGGCTGCCATTCGATGTCGACACATTTGAAAATATCGTCCCGGTCGACTTCGTGGTCCCGCACCATTTCCAGCCAAACATCCAGGCGAGCTGTAGGCCATTCCGCCTTGCGCCGATTTTCTCTATCGATTATGAGGACGACCGCTCGGAAAATTCCAAACTCATCTAGTATCTGAGATTGCTTGAAGTCGAGTTGAAGACCGAGATTACGACACCTTTGGGTAGCCTCTTTAACCTGAATGGAAAAACAAATGAAAAGAGGGTTTTTTCAGTAGCGTACTTGGTGGCATATCAGTAGGAATTGTGTGTCGTGGGGTATCCCACAGTAAGCAAGACAGAGTTTTGTTGATTGAGCATAATATTGACTACTCTCAAGAAGAAAAAAATATATTTAATATTGACTGACGGTCGGGTGAGACTGAACAAAGCAAACACTGATTGGGCTGGGTTGTCGTATTTGACCACGAAATAAATTGGGGCAGTTTAGTAAGTTCTCACATGTGATAACTTGGGGTCAACTACACTTATGTATGTCGACCAGATAAGATGGGGTGCTCCCTGTTTGTTTATTTATTTTCTCGTTATCTGGTGATCCATGATTGCTTTTTTGTATGACTAGAGTGGGGTTGGAGTGATACGTGAGGTAAAAGTAAAATCGCAATCATGTCGAATTTAAAAGTTAAGTTCAAGGCGAAATCAGCGGCCCGATTTCCATTGCCATTTTGTAATTCCTAATCTAATTGCAACTAGCTATTAAATTGTAGATGCTTTCGGTTGATACTCTAAGTTAGTTTTAAAATTGTGTGATATTTAGCGGTCCGCCAAAAAATGGAAAAAGGACCTCTAATGGTATTGCTACGTTGTCCGTCCGTCCGTCAGTCCATCCAATCGCTTTATTACTTTATTACGAACGGTAAGTCGTAGAAAGACAAAATTTTGTGTGCTTATAAATTTCGGGAAAAGTCAGAGAACGCATACTAGGGGAGTTTTTTTCATGCACACATAACGGTTTAATTACTGTTTGAAATTTCATATGAAAATGGAGTTAAAGTTTTACGTACTTATTTTGAGAAGTTAAGCAGGCAAGAACTAGAAGAAACTTAAGTCAAGTAAATATTGAACATTAATGAAAAAAAAAAAATAGTTTTTCGAAAATAATGAAAAGATTTTGAGAATGAAGAGTTGAAAATGAATGACATTTTTTAAAGTGTTTGAGGCCATAAATTTTGAACCGCTTAGCACACAAAGCCGTTATTGACCATGCGTACATATAAAGCAACTCAAAGTTAATCAAGTGCTAAAGTCATATTTTTCCAAAAATATGACAATTTCCTTTTTGTCGCGTTTTCAGAAAAAAAGCAAATATTCACAAAAAACGTGTATCTAAAAAAGTCTAACGGTAATTTAAAAAAATTCAAAACAGTTGTTATATGGATTTGAAATTAAAAAAAATGCTATAAAAAGGCCTGAAGAACTTTTGTCCGCCCCTCTATCTCGCAAACGGTATAAAGTGTAATTTTGAAATAAATACCAGCCAAAGTCTATCTTCTGAAATTTTATACAAGCTTGCTATAGCAAGCTTTGAATATTCAAAAACTTTAAAGATTTAACTCAAAAACCTAAAAGCATTTTCGAAAACGATTTCTTGACGACCAACGATATTGTTTAAATTTGGTTAAAGTATATAACGTTTACAAGGCAAGCTAAATCCATTAAAAACGTTTCAAAATTTCCGTTTCCAATCCAAATTTTTTAAGCACATTTGAATTTACGAAATAAAAAAAAAATGTTTTACCGTTTTCTCAGAAATCCATGTTCGCATGATTTAGGCAAATCAACCAACGCTAGGGCAAATAGTTGTAATATTAAAAAAAGTCTTACGGTAGTTAAAAACATTTTCAAATTCGCTGTTTTATGGATGTGAAATTTTGAAAAGGGTAAAAAAGGCCAAGAAAACGTTTTGGTCCCTTTATCAGATTTGAAATAGGAAGAGAGAGAATTAACACTTCAAGGGAAACAAAAGGAAAAACCGGTCGTTTACAGGTACTTGAAATAAAACAGCATTTATGCTATAGCTTTTCAGATATTTTTTCTAAAAAATTAATAAAAAGATTTCTGGAAACGGTGTATAAATGAATAATTTTAGTAGATAAATAGAATTTTTAAAAGCGGAAGGATTGCTCCGCGGATGTGTTCACACTTGACGGTAATTTTTTTTATATAAATTCGTGATCCTGAGACCCCCTTTTAAATGAGTAACCATATCAAAAGCAGAGAATATAAGAGGAGAGAGAAAAAGAGTTCTCAAACAAGGGTGAGCCAGTGTGGAATATGAAGACACTAAAGCTCATTCCCAGTTATAATGACTTTACGGATAAAAGCAAGGTCATAACCAGCAGAGTATTAAGTTTATATATTTGGCATAAGTTTGAATATTGTCCATTTTATTTGTACATTGGGGAGGAAAAAAGGGAGGATGATGTTTAATATTCGCCCGACCTAATCCTGGATAACAGACTTATACCAGGAAGCCGCTTGTTTTAAGATTTAGGCTAACGCTTCTGGCTTTTTAAAATTTTATAATATTGTGTTGGGATGGTGACCTTGTAAAAAAGGTCTCCTTTAGTTGACTCTTCTCATCTATTACGACTACCCTCATGATTAGTTAACACAGCGCTAGTGGAACGGATAAGAAGGGCGCTAGGGGAGGTACTAGTGCATTTTAAATTAGAGTTGCTGAAGACCGTATCTAGGAGGAAATACCTAGCGTGGAAGTTAATTCTGAATCCATTGGACCAAAGTTGGAACCAAGGAAAAGCACTCGTCATTGTTCAGTATTGCGATTGAATTCTTTAAGGGGTTACAAATAGTTGGCTATTTCACTAGAACGATTCTTGTTATAGAAACGATAAAGCAGTGAGAAACAAGAAACATTGCGATGCTGTTCCAAGGAGTCAAGGAACTTCGCTATGTTGGGGTCCTTCTTCTTCTTATGGTGTCTCTCCTCTTAGGAGGTTGATTATCATCCCTTTGATTTCTTCTCGGTCTTTGGCATTCCTCATTAGCTGGTTCGCTGACAAACTAAACCAGTCTTGAAGATTTTTCATCCATTTTGTTCTCTGCCTTCCTGATGATCTTCTACCTTCTATTTTTCCTTGCAGGACAACTTGCACCAACTGATATTTCTCGTTCCGTATAACATGGCCCAGATATTCTAGTTTTCGTTTTTTGACTGTGTCTAAGAGTTCTCTCTTAGAAAACACCCGTCTCAGAACTTCTACATTTGTGATGCGCTCGGTTGGGGTTCCCAATTGGTTTTATCTCCCGCTTAGGTGCACCTACCCGGACGTCCATTTAGGGCACTTTGTATAGGGTAGCCAGATCATTAAAATATTTCTAGCACGGCTTCAGGTATCCAAGACATTTTTTAGCACTCTTGGCGACATAAAAAATGTGCGGATTCTCTTACGTAACTTGTCAGGTCAGCTCATTTCGGCGATGCAAGATGCATTTCTTAATAAACAGAAGGCAGCATTGAGTTTACAAAGCGTTGAATTCCCCCCTGTTTAAGAGACCCCAAGCCCGTGAGCTTCGGACAAGTATGAAAAACTAAGAGTGCAATGGATTTAGGTTGGCCGACAAAAGGCAATTCATGAAAAAACTAGTGGGAGGGTTACAATCCGCTTAGACGAATCGTTGGATACCCCATCCCAATTGACCACTGTCAAGCTCCGAATTGTGTCAAAAATCTTGGTTGTAAGATTTCAGTTTCATTTAACTTCAATTGTATTTAGAATTTCTCAGTTGAAAATCTTCTCCCTAAGAAAGGGGCGTGGCATCCACCCCTTCTCAAAAACATCGTATTTTTGTTTATATTTTTTATCATAATTTGGTTTTTTATAATAATTTGGTTTATATTTAAAAACGCCCCCAAAAGTGGGCGTGGCGAAAATTTATTCACTTGAGTTGATGCAAGTTTTTTGGATCTAAAGCAAATTTATCAAATAAAAACCGTTTATTAGAATGCATATTAAGTATGACCACGCCTACAAGGGGTTTGGCGTAGACTTGTACTGCTACGGGACATAGAAAGAACAGACATCAAGTTTCAAGTTCTTAGCTCAAAATTTAAGGCCTAAAAACTACCGACAGACGGACGGACGGACGGACGGACACGGCTCATCCGACTAACAACTCGGTCTCGATCATATGCCCTTAAGGTCTTGGGGGTCTACGATGATTATTTCTCTATGTTACAAACAATGAACCAAACTTAATATACCTCCTATCCTATGGGATGGGATATAAAAAGAAAAGTATTGGAGATAGAACGAACCCCTGCGGTATTCCAACATTTGGAAGATGCATATCAGATTTTAAGCCGGATGGAGCATGAAGTGCTTTGAAAGGTAATTTCGATCCAGTCAATAAGAGTCGACTCAGTTCCTTATGAACTGAGTTCTGATAGAAGCCAAATGCTTGATGCCAAAAACTATCGAATGCCTTAAAAATATCGAGTGCAATTGCTTTGCTTTCACCCAATATGTGCAAGGAACGATTCTGCTTTTCGTTGAGATAAGGTATCAGGTTACCAGTAGATCTCTTGCTGCGAAAGTCATAGACGGCCATTTATAGAAGCTTTTATCAGCAGACCAATGATTCCATGACCTTAGAAGTTAGAAAGCAATGATGTCAGTGAAATTGAACGGTAATTAATGGGAAAAGATGAATCGACTGTTTTCGGAACGGGTTGTTCATATTTTTTTCCAAATCCCTGGGTAGAACAAAGGGGCAGATAAAGCTAACTTTTTATCTCCCTTGCGTGAAGAAAAGTCAGCAATCACTGTCTTCCGAATATTCCGTCAATACGACTCCGTCCTTTCTGAAGTCGTATTGGTTCCTGGTTTCTGATTCGCCATTGCAACCTGGTAAAAAATCGATTAGAATATGCCAAGTCATCGCTGTATACTCTTACTTGCAACTGGCCAACCTGATAAGTGTGTGGTGTTAGGATGTGTTTTATATGAATAATAATGTGTTTAACGAGATAAGCCAATAATGACTAAAGCTTATTTTATCATGAGGTCGTTAACAGTTGGATAGTTTTCAACCATCAAACGCCTTGAGCCTTTAGCCCTATGAATCCGTCGAAGTACACAACTGACAAGTCAGTGAAATACACACGTTCTTATGGGAAGCGACGTAAGTCACGAACTTCTTCTATGGGCTGCTTCTCATAAGAATGTGTATATTTAACTCAGTTGTCAGTTGTGTACTTCGATGTGACGGACGCAACGGATTCATTGGGCTGAAGGCTTTACTCTGGAAGTGGGTCTTTATTTTACGAGTAGCTCTGCTGCAATGTCGATGGAATTTGCGCGATGACTGAGCATATAAGTCAAGACAAGGCCAATATTTAAATAATTTGACTAGCATGAAAAGACTGGAACCAATGTTGCAGGTATAAAGACGGCTAGTACCCGTTTGTTGCCTTTCTAGAAATTGTACAACCATTGTTTTTTTTCGCAATTGAAATTTTATATTTTTTCTAACACCAGCCATACGAAAGCATACTTAAGGAGTGCTTATATCAGCAATACACTAGACAAAATTGGCAGATTAGATACATATTCGAGACCATTAAGGGCGAGTCGACTTTTTTTCGCGAACTCTAAAAATGATGGAAAGGTATGATCTTTTTTATTTTCATAGATTTGTGAACTTCCAAGACTCCTTATGGCTGTGCCAGCTGGTGAGATTCTTTTGGAAATCCGTAAATTTATTCTTGTTCGCATAACAAGATTCCAAGATAATACTGTATTTTTTACTACTTTCCTACAAAAAATACAAAAAATGACAGCAAAAACCAAGTTCATGGATTTTGGTATGAGTCCATTCGCCTGGCTTCGGTTTGAAACTTTACGGCTTGAGTATGACAAACAAAAAGTAAACAAAGAGTGTAAATAGCCTTCTTTTTTAATGTTTCTGATGCGTAATCTTTCTGAGTTCCGACAGTAATAAGATCCAATAAAATGTGACTATGCCCGCAATAGAAAATGTCATTTGTCGTCATGGCCACAAACATTTCTGCCAATTATTCCCCATTAGCAATAAGCATAATCCATTGTTCAATCCATAGACCAAGTTTCTAGTGCAGGTGGTGAGATTCCACTTAGCCCAAGTGAGCAACGTGATTAGCATGCCAAATCGAAACGAAAAACAATTTAATTAGATAATGCCTCCGTAGTATTGAGTAATTGCACCTCTACTACAGGTGCTAAACAAATTAGCTCAATCACCAACGACGCAGCTGTATTAGGGTTTAAAATAAATCCAACTTACCATAAGCTGCGTCTTGTGCAAACTCTCTTCACTGGGATGCTGCATAATACGATTGATATCATCGAGGAGCGTTGACTTGTACGATGGCGTGTATTCGAGCTTCTCAACGGGTTTCTCTTGTAAGGCTTTTTTTTCTGTTTCCAAAATCTCCTTGTTGCATTTGAATTTGAACTGCTCGAGTTCGAGCATTTCCATACGCTCTTTGTAGTTGCGCTCATTGGCGGCACGTTCCATTTCGATTTGGGAGAGTGCTGCTCGTTTTTCCTCATCGAGCTCACGACGCAGCTGTTCCTCTTGCTTTTGTAGGATTTCTTGATGTGCCAATTGAAAGTCAACCACCTAGGGAAAAGCAATTAAAAACTAATTTAGCTTCAATTGAATGTGTTTTTTTATTAAGTTCAGTTTAGCGAACAGGTAATAAAACGAATGATTCATTTAAACTGGGGTAACATCGTTTGTATGCAAATTCAACAAGCTATAATTGCTGTCAAGGGAAAAGCAATGCTCGTAATATTTAATAAAATATGCGTTACGGGTTTGCGGATTGTGGTTAAATTCTGTGATTGATTCCAGCATAGCTTTTAAGCAAGCTTTTATTAAAAAACACAACATTTTTCGTGCACAGTAAAAAAGCGGGAAATTTAAGTCATAATTGTTAAACAAAACGACCGAATAACTGGGACTTAAGACCGAAATAATCTTATTCAAGTCTATATTTGCTCAAAAATGTAACAAGCTTTTAAATTTGGATGTTTTTTCAGAATGAAAAATTGTTCACAGTAGCTTTGCATTGTATTTTAATGCAGAAATAATAATTTACACGCTCAAAAAATTACCTTTTTTCAGGGATGAGACATTTTCCAAACAGACGTGATCGAGAGGCATTTCCTACGGACGGAAACAATTTTTGGCCCAACAGGCTTACGTCCTTAAAAATCGCATTCGTGACCGATCTTAAAACCTTTGGAATGCATAATGGTTAATTAATTTCTTTCATCCAAGCGGACCATTAGGAATGCAGTACCTACGAGTGGGAGGGTTATGATCCCTAAATTAAGATCATTACTTCGCGTAGAAGAGTAGAAGATGAAGATTGATCTTGAAATTCTATCAGGACAGCAAGAAAGATTGATTTATTATTAATCGGGAGAGCTTTTCTGAGCACTGCGATCTCCATAGAAGGAGCCTGTTCTGCGCCTTCCCTGATGTAATCCTAGAGCCATACCTTTCACTCCGGATAAAGGTCTTCTCACAATTGATATCGGCAAGGTTAATTTATTTATAGAGTGGCGCAACAGCTCGAGGTGAACCAGGGCCAACTTCTCAACAATGTATGCTGTGTGTGTTAATTTCTTCACATACAAAGGGACCTACGATTTTTTGCCGAATCCGAACGGCACTTTGAGAAGTTTTTCAAGACAAATGATACTCTCGGGGGGCTTGTCCGACCCTCGCGCAGGTGGGAACCGTGAAAAAAGAACGAGTCTTTTTTTTTCGGGTGACAATGGTAGGATTCGAACCCAGACCTCCGGCGTAGAAAGCACACACACTAACCACTATGCCACGGCACCCGACTATCGGCAAGGTTTGCTGATGGAATAGCTTCTTCGCTGAGACTAATCTTTCTGAGGCGAAGGAGGGTTGAGCAATCCATGATTATGCGAATTGAGGATCCATCGCTTTCTAGAGCGCATCTTCATCGTATCTACATGCGACAAAGTCTGCATGTAGACACGATGAAGATGTTTCTTCAGTTTGCAATGCCAGTTCAAAATTTCAGAGAGGATTTTTAATTAACAGGGTCCAGGTTTGCCGGGGCATTAGACCTCCCGGGGAAGACATTTTTGGAGCAATACTTTCCAGGTGTATTAATTTTTTTTTCACTCGTGTATCACATCTCACAAGCGGAAAGGATGAGAGGAAGAGAAAGAGAGGAGAGGTACCGATGCACTCTTGTTTTGAACAGCTGCAGGTTGTATTGGGCAGGAAAGACCGATCGTGAAAGGATATCCACATTCGTGTTGTACGGCTTATGAAAGAACCTCTAAACTTTACCGTACGTCCGAAAGTGGCCTCAAGGGTGAACTGATGACCATTCGATCTCTGGCGAATATTACGGTTGAATATCTTAAGGGGCGGAATGCAGTTGGCTTCGCTGTAACACTGTTTGTAGAAAAAGCAATTCAAGTGAGTCAATTGACTTGGCAATATCATGTCTAGCAGGTGCAGTGATGTTTTAGGGGCACCAGCCCAGACATGGGAATTGTATTCCAGCTTAGGGCTGATATATGCCTTATATAAAAAGGTGTTTTGAGCCAGACTTCGTTAAATGTCTGAGTTCTGGTCGGAAGGATTTGCGAGTCTGATTTTTGATTAGGAAAAGTCCTGCCAGTCTGCTGTGGTCTGTGTTAAAGGCTTTGCGTTCGCTCAGCAGGTTGTGTGGCAAGTGTCTCTGACTTGGACCTAGGGAGTTCAGGGTCGCGTAGCGGCTGTTCAGCTTCCATGGGCACCTGGTCACTACTTTGCCGCTCATTAATAAAGTTTGATGCGCTAAAGTAGAGATTCTTCTTGATCCTAAACTGAACTCGACTCATATTCTAGAACGACTTTTGGTTCAGGGCCTTAAGCAGTTTCACTGAACTCTCGTCCATCGAAATGGAAACGGCCGCACACTATTGTGTAGTCTTCTTTTTCGAAGAAGTTTCCAGTTCTTGGTGGGCAGAGCTATATTTTGCAATCCAAGCGACCGCAAAATGAGGTCCATCGAGCGAAGGAAATGCAAGGGAAGTTTACCTCCGTAGCTACGCCGGGTTTGAGCAGATCATCTAGTTCAGCTATTCGTAACTTCGTACTTCGTGAGATAGATTCTACGATAACGGTAAGCCAGTCTTTGTCAACTGAGTCTGCGAGATGTGCAGGGTGGGTCCGGGTGGGTCTATAATACGCGAGAGTTTAGAACCTAGAGTGTTTATAGTCACTTCTGGGGTAAAAATGTCTTTTAGACACCAGACTTGTAGATCCGAAACTAAAGACAAATTTGTCTTAAATGGCGCCCAACACAAGGCTGTCTGATTTTCCCTGTTTTTTTTTGGGGAACAGAAGTTTTTGTTACAAACTTTAAATGCAAAACTTACCACACTTTTACTTCTTCGCTTCGAACAAAACGGATTTGATATTCGAAAGTAGTGAGATCCGCCAATAACCAAACGATCACCGTGATACATTTGAAGTCTTTCATGAACTAGCTCTCCGTTGAGATATGTTTCAAACTCTGGATTGTCCGGTGTTATATACAGTTTACCACTTGTGTTCTCAATTGTACTGAAAATAATACCGTTTGAACAAAAAATCATCATACAATGATCTTTTAAATTACCAATGATGGTATCCTACAAGAGGTCCGTCCAATACAATATCCGGCTGACTACAGTAAATCGATGTCCTTGTTCGGCCAATTTTTACAACACCCGGTGGCAAAATGTAGAACAACGTTCCTGACAGTATAGGATCTGCAGCTAGATTTACCAAACAAGCTTGCTTCTGCTCAGCAGATAGCTCCATAGCTAGTCCTTTTCTCTTCAAAAGTCGCAGTTCGGATTTGCGCTGATCTTCGGCCTCTTTTAAGCGTTCCATCCAAGATTTCTGAGCTCTACTCAGTTGTTTTTCACTCTCGGCAAGTTGTTGGCGCAATGCATCAACTTCACTTTCGTCCACAGATGTTTCAATGATTATCTTTCGCGGTGGCACACTGTTAGATGCCGAATGACGTTTTTGTCGTTCGTAGTCCTGGCGCAAAGCTTGCAAACGCTCAACTTCGGCACGCAGCTCACGTATAATCTTGTCATGTGGATCCTCGTTTACTTTGACTCGATTCACAATAGAGCGTGCTTGGCAAGCGTAACGCAATGTGGCAAGTGTTTCGTCAATGTGTATGCTGGCTGGTGATATTGTGGCAAGCATAACGGTTTTTGAGTTGCCACCCAGGCTTTCCTGGAAAAAAGAAAAAAAAAAAAAATAGTTAATACCACTTAAATATTAGAAGAGTTTAAGAAATAGTCGATTTACAAAAATTGTGAAAGGGAGGACCTCCGCCAACTTGAAGTGCGCAAATGGGAGTAGCTACTTTGTCCAATAAATATGTGCAGTACAGGGAAGATATGTATCACACTTTAACTGCAAAAAAAGTGTCAAGGGTTCCCGCCCGGCATTATTATAAAATTGAAATAAAAAGCTCCAATAAAGCTTTCGTACAAAATCCGACAAAAATGCATTTGTAAGCTTTATCTCAGCAGGGTAACTCAGATCTGTTGTGCCTAAATCTCTTACATAGAACCTGTACTGCACATTTTCCTGGACAGAGACTATAGGTAGGGACGAGGCTAAACACTGGAAAGACTTATTATTAGAATAAGGATTACTAGCTTATAAGCCTTTTGTTATTTTTGAATAATTGTCAAATTTTGCATGTGTTTTTCCTTGATGGTAAAGTGTGATCAATATTTCAAAGGCTTCTAAGAATGCATTTGCGGTTTTCAATGGATGTCATGCAATGACGCCATTGCTGTCTAAAAAGCTATTTAGAGAAAGGTTAATTATTACAATCTAAATAGATAACAAACATATATTTTTGGTTCTAATAACAATACACAACAATTATTACCCTTGACTGATAAGTGTACAGTCTACGCTCTATATATGTATAAAGCGATCAATTAATTTTACAAAGCTAAAAAAAATCATTATAAAGACATACTTGTGCGACCTCTCTTGACTTAATTTTTTACGAATGTGATTGTAAACCTAACCAGATCTATTTGTTTGTTTTTTTAAAACTGATTTTTTTTTTTAAATAAACAAAATACGTTGTATTTAAAAACAGCAGACGAACCTAGTCAAAAAAAATCAGTCAGGCCAGTATTGATGTTTTCTGGTATCTTTTGAAAATACAAGTGACAGAAAAAAAGTTTACATGTTTTACAGAACGTGATACTTAGCTTGTCTGTGATGAACTCCAGTGACTTTGACAAGTAGAGTAGGTCTTAAAGTTAACTAAAAATTTACCAAAAAGAAACTGGCTCAATTAATTTGCGCGATAAATTTTTATTCTTAGTTTGTCTCCCAAAGCTCGATAACGGCTGAACTGATTCGGATGATCCTTTTTCTGTTTTATCTGTATTGATTCAAGCATGGTTTAATAAAACCAGTGAGTAAGTGCAACAGTGCGTATGTAATAGCTTCGGTCCGTCTGTAACGGACCGCGGTATACCCAATTCTTATTCTCTTTTCCAGTCCTATTCTCCTTTCCATTCCTATTCTCCTTTCCATTCCTATTCTCCTTTCCATTCCTATTCTCCTTTCCATTCCTATTCTCCTTTCCATTCCTATTCTCCTTTCCATTCCTATTCTCCTTTCCATTCCTATTCTCCTTTCCATTCCTATTCTCCTTTCCATTCCTATTCTCCTTTCAATTCCTATTCTCCTTTCAATTCCTATTCTCCTTTCCATTCCTATTCTCCTTTCCATTCCTATTCTCCTTTCCATTCCTATTCTCCTTTCCATTCCTATTCTCCTTTCCATTCCTATTCTCCTTTCCATTCCTATTCTTCTTTCCATTCCTATTCTCCTTTCCATTCCTAATCTTCTTTCCATTCCCATTCTCCTTTCCATTCCTATTTTCCTTTCAATTCCTATTCTCCTTTCCATTCCTATTCTCCTTTCCATTTCTATTCTCCTTTCCATTCCTATTCTCCTTTCCATTCCTATTCTCCTTTCCATTCCTATTCTCCTTTCCATTCCTATTCTCCTTTCCATTCCTATTCTCCTTTCCATTCCTATTCTCCTTTCCATTCCTATTCTCCTTTCCATTCCTATTCTCTTATCCATTCCCATTCTCCTTTCCATTCCTATTCTCCTTTCCATTCCTATTTTCCTTTCAATTTCTATTCTCCTTTCCATTCCTGTTCTCGTTTCCATACCTATTCTCCTTTCAATTTCTATTCTCCTTTCCATTCCTATTCTCCTATTCAATCCCCTTCTCCTTTCCATTCCTATTCTCCTTTCCATTCCTATTCTCCTTTCCATTCATATTCTCCTTTCCGTTCCTGTTCTCCTTTCCATTCCTATTCTCTTTTCTTTTCCATCTCATTTCCAATCGTATATTTTTTTGTTTTCCATCCCCGTCCCATTACCATTCATGCATCATTTTAACTAGAAAAAAAACTTTTCCTTAAAAGGTTTTGTTTGATTTATTTTATAAAAGGGGCGTGGCCAGCTCCTTTAACTAAACAAATGATCTATATTTGCGGCTGAAATGTACTCAAATATGTATTTTTTTTTGGTTCAAATTCAATAATTTTGTGAAATCGAACTCTAAAGACAGGCGTTGCCAAAACCTCTGTATCAACGAAATCTAGAATAGTATGCTTTCCTTAGTAAGTCTAAAAAGCAGGCGAAGTCCACGTTTTTCTGGAAAATTATAGGTTTTTCTAGAATTCTGCTTCTAAACATGGGCGTGACCCAAAAATTTGTAAAAACATTATGTAGAACCAAGTATTTGTTACATAATATATTAAGGAAAATTTTTTCGATTGTGAACAAAAATATTTAATAAATTGCATTTAGTTTTTACTTTTTATGTCTTATAATCATTATGAGATGTTAAATGTCAAAATCCAGCTTTTTACGTTTTACAGTTTTGAAAGCACTGGAGGTAGTTACACATTTAGATCGATTGTGGGCGGATTTCAATTTAAAAATTTGAACACTTGTACCTACTGCTTCGGAAGACAAAGAGTTTACGTACAAAATCTCTTCTTTTTATACCCCATCCCATAGGATAGCAGGTATATTAAGTTTGTCACATAGCTTGTAACTAATGAAATGAAATAATAATGGTAGACCCCCAAGACCTTAAGGGCATATGATCGAGTCCGTCCATATGTCACATGTTTTTAGGGCTTACATTTTGAGCTAGGGTGCTAAAACTTCGTATGTAAGGTCCGCGTCATGCGAAGCAGTACAAGTGTAAAAATTTTTGAAATCCACTTAAAGACACGCCCACAATCGGTCTAAATGTGCAACTACCTCCAGAATTTTCAAAACTGTTAGACGTTCTAAAAGGCTGAGATTTAACATTTAGCATCTCCTAATAAATGTAAGACACAAAAAAGAAAAATTAAATCGGTAAACCTCCTCTAGTGGGCGTGGCATCGATTTTAATAGTAAATTTTCAAATGCAGTTTACTCATGCTCAAAATTAAAAAAAGAAATTGATTAATATTTTATGTAGAAAACGCTTAGTTCTACATTTTGTTCATACAAGACTTTGGGCCACGCCCATATTTGGAGGCAGAATTGAAGAAAAACCTAAAATTTGCCTGAAAAACTTAATTTCGACTAGCCTTGAGCCTAATTTAGGAAAGCATGAAACAAAAAAAGTAGCAGGTTAGGTAAACGAGACTTCAGTCCAGATTTCGTTCATATAAAGTTTTTAGCCGTTAAAAGCAGTGTTCCATATACAAAAAATAAGTGTGCTAGCACCATCGTAACAAAGCCAAAGATTTAAAAAAGTTTTCAACGCTGTACCCTCCGAAGGCTGAACATGAAATGTAAGATATGTCACTTTGACATATCTACGCACGTGCGTCGTCGGTCGCCTACCTTGTCATTTAAATATGTCATTAAAAGGTTCCTACTACTCGTAATGCGGAAATACTTGTTGGCGCCGGTAAAGTTCTAGAACTTGTTATACACGTTAATATGAAACCGAGAAAATTACAACATGAACTTTAATTAAGGACCCAGACCCTGCATTAAAATTTATCAAATCTGCTATCATACGTTGCTTTGAAAAACACATTTTAATTTTTAAATTTAATAACAATAATTTTCCATCGCGTGTTTTTAAATACCATTATAAAAAACTATCAGAGAATTGGTCTGTCGTTAATAGAAGTTTCGAAAATGCATCGCAAAAAAGTAATATGTGAGATAAAAAGACAATATAAATCAGACAATGTATTATAAAATAAATAAATAGAGTGGCGCAACAGCTCGAGGTGAACCAGGGCCAACTTCTCAACAATGTATGCTGGTGTGTTAATATCTTTACATACAAGTGGACCTACAATTTTTTGCCGAATCCGAACGGCACTTTGAGAAGTTTTTCAAGACAAATGATACTCTCGGAGGGCTTGTCAGACCCTCGCGGAGGTGGGGACCGTGGAAAAGAACAAGTCTTTTTTTTCAGGTGACGATGGTAGGATTCGAACCCAGACTTCCGGCGTAGTAAGCACACACACTAACCACTACGCCACGGCACCCCACAACAATGTATTACAAAATTTAATAAAAACTTATAAAATTATGCTAGCAACCTTATACTTCTAACTGAAAAATAGTACATTCATAGCTCACATAAATTTAGAAATGGGTAATAAGTTCAATTTCCGGGGTGCTGGTCCTCAATTGGGTGCCTGAGCCAATGGATGCCTTTTTTCTAATAGGGAAACGCTTACACCTTTAAAAAAATGAGCGAATTGAGCGTTTAGATGTAAGGGTTGGTTTTTCAAAATTCGTCAACTCATTTCTCTTGCTTAATCATGTTTCTGCTCAAATGTATGGCGTACCTTAACTGACTTCTCGACTTTGATGTTTAAAAGTTTTTGTATGTGCCGGCGTTTACGCAGCATCGGTTTTCCTCCTTTTCCATTTATTTGTTTCCTCTCGCGGTATGCTTACTAAATTAAGAATTTTAAGGGCAGTAAACCCCCTGATTACAATAATTATTACAAAAAAATCTTTATTAAGAGTTACTCAATTACAGACCATTATGATATCGCACTGTTTTTGCAACTCGCATCAAGTTCTTGAAAGTTTGTATCTCAGACACCCAAGGAACTGAACAAGTCATTTTTTTGTTTTATGGTTTTTGATGACTTTTTGTAATTACGAAGAAATAATGCTCTCATCGTCGTCTTAAGAAAACCAAATAAAATTCTAGTAATTCTTCTTACTAATTACAACGAAAACATATTTGTTGTAATCAAACATTTGTCGTAGTCTGTAGATATGGCAGGAAATTGCGGAGCGTGTTGCACTGAGGAGAGTAAATATTTTCGGGCAAACAGATAAAAATAGAATCTGCATGTGTCAACTGCTGCAAATTTTTTAAATTTTTGCATTCCTCTAAACTGACTTTAATGTGAAAAGAAAAGAAAATATACACGTGTATTCGGTTGACATAACCGCTTAAATTTTTTTTTTTGAAATTCTGGTCATGCATTTGTTTGGCGTGTTTTGTACTTCGCTTAAAATTTCGTCGTTCAAGTCGTTCAAGAGATAAGTGGTTGCAGTGCTTGACAGTCAATTTTGCAAAAGTACTTGACAGTCAGTTTTGCACCACCGCTTCACTGAAATTTACATGGCAGAAAACCTTGCCGTTGCTTTACTTGTCGGTTTTTATATCCTACCTATATTAATTTTAATGCATAGTTTGTAACACAGTGAAATAATCACCGTAGACCCTTAAGACCTTTTAGAGATATGGTCGAGACCGACATGTGAACCGATTAAGCCATGTCCGTCCGTCCGTATGTGTTAAGGTTTTAGGTCTTCAAAATCAAGCTAGAGAGCTGAAACTTGGTACACGGCTTGGTTCTTTTGTTGCACAGACAAAGTGTGAAAATCGGACAACGGCCACGCGAACTACTGGTTTCAATGCGAGTCAACCTCTATTTCCTCTTTGATCTCTTTTGGTCAAGTTAGACAAGGCACAGGAACTTAAATTTTGGTACTGAGCAATGTTAGCCTAAGACCTTAAGCAAGGCAAAAATTGGACCGCCCACAATATCGACGATGCCCACTTATAACATTTTGGATCTTTAAAAACCTGATTTCTCGGAAAGTTGACTTCAAATCGAAAAAAAATTCTATGACAAATATTAAAGATATCGCTTTTTGCTAAGTTTGCTTCGTACAAAGTTTTGAGCTCCGCCCACTTTTAGGGGGCGTTTTTAGGAAAAAACTGTTCTGAAATAATATTCGCTTTTACCGTATTTTCTCATGATTCTAACGAAATCACAATTAATTGATTTAAATTTTAAGCCCATGCCCACTTTTGAGGGCGTGGCCTATACAAATAATATATGAATTCGGGCCAAGAAACTTTAAGATTTGGTGTTACATGGTATATAGGGTCGGTTTATAGAAGTTTGTCACAGACAAACTCTTGCACTTACTCACTTGTTGTATTTCATAAGAGTTTCAGCAAAAATTCGTTCAACTAATTAAGAAAAAAAAGTAAAGATACAAGATAAGGTACTACTGTCACTACAGGTAGAGTTATAAGTAACCACTTCACAAAAAATCACTGATAACAGGAACCAAACTACTTTGCGTCCAACTACTTAAAATACGAGCCTAAAAGTACTATTCGAAGCACATTTTTTTTTGTACTTTATCGGTTTGAAAAACAAAAAAAAATGGAACTATTTAAGAAGATATGATTTAATAAATTACGAGTGTTCTTTAATGTTCTGCTCGGTTCCAAAATGTTCAATTTTAGTTCAAAAATTATATTAAACAAAAAATAGTTTCTAGTTGTATCTTTTTTTTTAGATCGATTTACATCAAATTAGCTAAAATATTTTATAGAATGACCCGGTTGAGTATCCGTATTGGCGAGTAGCCGTCTTCTCCTTTTTGGATCCTTTTGCAGAAGCTGCTCAAAAAAGATTGGTGGAGATTTCTCGTCGAGATTGAGGCTGGTCGGGAACCGCTAATTGTCAGACACTGGCCTTTCTAACAGACAATGTTTCCATCGTGGAAGAATTAGAAGAAATGATCACTTAACCGCCCTTAAGTTGCAACCTTGCAAGGCAATACGATTACGCGTGTAAGTGCTTACTTTGAGGATTATCCTCAGCATTTATGGTATTTTGACTGATCCGGTTCAGCCTTGGGTATATGAACCTCAGATATATGAAAAAGAAAGATCTTGCCTTTCTCTGTAAAACGTGACAAGGGATCAGTGAAAAATATGTGATCGTTAACGATTGCGGCTATCGCTATGCCATTGAAGCTTTGGAACGATTTGGAATTATCATTAAAATGTGGGCTCTTCTCCAGCGTGGTGAACGACAACCAACGGAAGCTGCGAATGAGTAGTCTGGTCACAAAAGTGATATATAGTGTTTAAGTACTTGTAGAAATGTTGCTTCTACCGCTCATTTTTCGAATATTTGTGAATTCCGGAGATTGATTATTGACTATTGAATTGCAAGCCGGAGAAACAATCAGTACCTCGACCCAATACAACGGAACAAAAAGCGCAAGACAGCTGAAACTGCGCAATATCTCTTGATGAAGCTGCTAAAGAACCGAATATCGTGCAAGGTCTGGTAGATCTTCAAAATCTTCAGATCGGGTATATGAGAACCTCTACTTTAAGCAGACGTGCCAACGTTTCCGATAACGAATCTCGCTTCTTTACAAAAGCTGTCTTTTATGAACTTTGCCCCATCCAAAATGCTGTCAGAAACGAATTGTAGATTGCTTTTTTGATTGACCTGCGAAAAAAAGGGTTCCATTTCTAGGAGCGCTAAAAAGTCACCAAAGCTTGCTGAATAAGAAAGTGAAGGGATTCAAAGAACCACAAGAACGAAATTCGACATTTCGCTGAAATTCTATACATATTTTGAAATGCTGAAAAAATTATGGCGTAATGCTAAAATGTTGAGTTTGACTAGAACGTTTATTTCAGTGCGATGTAAAGTATACGATTTTCTATTTAAATTAAAAGTATAGAAGCTCTATGGGCACAAATGCCGACCAGGTTCATCTTAAAGTTATAAAATTTCTGTCAAGGGTTGCCCTAACAGGAGTACACACTTCCGACACGATCGCTTATAAAATTATGAGGCCAAATTCATGCCGCGCATTTAAGTCCGCTCCAGGCACACATTACTGAAAACTATTCTAACCTAACATTGCAGAGGAGGCAGTTTTTACATTAAAATTAAAGAACTCAGATGAACAAACGAAAGGGTTCATCTTCTGGTTTTGATGGTGCGCAGCTGAAAGCCTCTACATGTACATAGCTCATAGGGTAACGCTTGCCAGATATCGCAGGTACCTTTGCGACACCTAACTTTGTGGAATTTGTTTGGGGCAGACTAAAACCAGCAACAAAGAGAAAAATTAAAAATCGTCCGTCTTCAAAATGTTCGGCTTTCTGTTCGGTGTCTAATATCCAGGTTAGTTCAACAGATTGATAAACTTCGTAGCTACCCAAAAAAAACAGGTTCTTTTCTTTTGATTTTTTCTCTCCAATAAAGAGGGTTCTATCATTGCTTTACATCGTGAAGGGACAACACTTGCGGGACGATGATTTGGCATTTCCATGCAGTTTTTTTGCCTGCCAGCAGTGTTTTTTTTATACCACAACCCTTTTTTTCCTCTATCGTCTAATTCCTTTTGCTTGCAATAGTAGGATAAGCATAGTAGGATAAGTCATAAAGCACCTTAATTGAGGAGTTCATTATAAAAAAAAAACCACCAGAAATCTTCAAATTATATCAGTCTTCGCACTATCAACATGGTGGTTCGGTGTTGTAGAAACAGGGTACGCACACAGATCGGCGTCAACCTGGATGCCCAGTATAAAAACTGGTACTACTCATCAAGTGCTTATGATACCTCTGCTTGTTAAACATCGGTTACTGGCCTTGTCTTGTCTTTCCTTGTACTTGGCTTGATCAACTCATAAGTGCGAGCGTTGGGCTAAAAGAGAATAGCAACGCTAAAATTTATTCTAAATGTCTGGATGATTGAGCCTTAGAAGTTTATTTTGAAGGCCTAAGAAGGAGGACGTGTGGCGGTGAAATTCTCAAAAAAGAATCAACGGTGCGGTTAACAGTCTGGACAACAATTACTTACATGAGCTACTTCGACTTATTTGGATCTAAGGTCAGTAAGGATTTCTAGTATTATGGTCAGTGTACTGGAAAAAGATGGTGGCGGATGAACCCCTAAGTGGACCAAAGGCAGTTATCACATACCCAAAGGTTACTTTCTTTGGTGCACCAGGCCGGAAGTCCAAGGGTTGAATTATGGACCTGGCCCTCCAAGTTCGGGCGTTGTGCCGCAGGGGAACTTCCCGGCCACGTTAAAAAAGTTTAGTTATTAGAGGGGAACAAGGATCCTCGGATAACTTTAAACATTGAAGGCTTCTCTGAACCCGGTTGAGAATCGCCATGCGTCGAGAGCCCTATAAGTAAATAAGAACCATCAACACTACTACTAGCTAGAAAGTCTCAAGACGATACAATGGTGACAATAGTGTTGTGCCAAATTGTCTTCATAGAGCTAGCTCGAGGTGAACCAGGGCCAACTCTCAACAATGTATGCTGTCTGTGTTAATTTTTTCACATACAAAGGTACCTACAATTTTTAGCCGAATCCAAACGGCACTTTGAGTAGTTTTTCAAGACAAATGATACTCCCGGCGAGCTTTTCAGACCCTCGCGGTGATGGGAACCGTGAAAAACGAGTCTTTTTTTTCAGGTGACGATAGTAGCATTCGAACCCAGATCTCCGGCGTAGTAAGTACACACACAAGCCACTGCTCCACGGCACCCCACATAAAAAGTGCTTGGCTTATAATAAATCCAGGAAATCCGCTGCAAGAGTTTTCAGAAGTCGGGTGGTAAATAATCGCGGATTTTTTTTCTTTTTTGAAAACTTTCTAATATACTAAGTTTGCACTCATCGATGAACTGGAAAAGTTTTACAGTCCTTTTTTTCGACATTCGTATAATTTGCTAATTCATATGTCAATTCTAAGATACTATTGTAATTACAAAACAACTGGAAACTTGGAAAGCACAATTTGCTTGGGCAGATCCTTTTTTACTTCAAGGCTCTACTTGTCCTATTGGTTAAAGCTCTTTTATTGCTTTCCTTTAAACGAATTCATTATCGCCTTAACGGAACGTCTATTAACCAAGCTTGACATTGTTACAGTACCTATGGTTATAATTAGACTCTACTCAGATTCCAAAGGTATTGTAATATTTAAATAAACAGCTTAAATCGTTATTATTCTAATCTTTAAATTACTTTCCGCTCTATTTAATACAAATCGTGAATAATTGTAGTTGTACTCAATTAAAAGTAATTGTTTTATCACTTCACTTGGTAAAGATTTCTTGTTTTGTTGTTGAACTGTATAAATTCTAATCTCATTCTCAGGTGAGGTTATTTGCTTATTCTTAAGACTCTCTAGAAAACACTTTGGTATTTGAAATCATGTGACTGATTTTAATAAATTGTCAAAGTAGTAAAGTCCGCAACTTAATGCTTTTATTGCGGGTGGAAGATGTAGTCACGTTTTATACTGCGTGCTTAATTTAGGAGAGCATTGTGTCGTTAGTCATTCGTCATATCAGTGAACATTTTGTTATTATTTAAATAAATAACTGTTACCTAGTTATATAAATTATGGTGTTTTAATAAGAATAACATTTTTTGAAGATCAAAACTATGACTCATTGCTGACTAAGTTTGCTGAAATCTTCTTATAAAAAAAAGCTTATACCCGCAACTGTTATGCCGATAAGGTAAAAATAACACATTTTTTTCTATAACCAGAAGAGTATTACATTAATTGGTTTGGTCACATTTTTATATTGGGAGGAAAAGAATATATAAGAGTGCCCCTTACCTAGATAACGGACTCCACCCAGAAAGCTGTTTGTTTTAAGACAGACACTCTTGAACTTTTCTTTTATTTTGTTGTTGGCACTGGTGTTTTAAGTTCTTGTCTGGAAGTAAGGTTATCGAAACTATGGACTCGATTTAGAGTGTACTAAACTTTAATTTCTTAAAGCACATCAAAAAAAGAAGTCGAATCAATCTCCAAACTTATCAAGTCCCACTTTCTTATAAACAACGTAAGGCACAGTCATTTCCTATAGTATAAAATAAAAAAAGTTGAATTACTCTCCTAAAATATATCACAACATTTGATGAGACAAACCGAGTTTAGAGTGGGATTGAAATGTTAGCGGACGGAAATGTCGAAAGAAAAAACCGTGTGTGGTTCACTGGCAGGCCTTACTTGTCGCTAGTAATGCTCTACCAGTTGAGCTACAATGAACACGATTGATTCTTTGTCAAGATACGACCACCCCACTAGTTTTTTTCTTACGTATGCCTTATTCGTTGCTATTCTTTGCAAACAAGCCAGAAATGTCTGCAATGCTCATATCCGTCGTGTGAAATTTATGTACGACCAAAAGTTGAGGCAGAAAATACTACATTGTCCCAAAGGTAGTAAAAACTTTTGGTCTTTCGTCAAAAATGTGAAAAATTGTGCCTCATCCTCCATCCCAACACTCGTCTGCAATGGCATTCCAGCTGTCAGTTCCCTAGACAAAGCCAATCTCCTCGCAGCACATTTTGCTGCCAGCTCCACGCTACCAGATTGCGTATTGTCTCCGCCTGTACCTGAGCGCGTTGAATGCACTATGGGACAAATTCACTTTCGCACTCGTACAGTCAAAAAAGTACTTAAGGATCTCAACATTCACAAATCCGCTGGTCCAGATGGTATACCCCCGATTGTTCTGAAGAGGTGTTCTTCCACGCTGGCAAAACCATTGTGTAAGCTTTTTCATCGGTCCTACTCCTCAGGCCTCTTTCCGAGTAGATGGAAAACAGCATTTGTCCAGCCCGTCCCTAAAAAAGGCGATTCTTCTTCTCCCTCTAGTTATCGTACAATTGCACCAACTTCCCTTCTATCTAAGGTCATGGAAAGTCTGATTAACTTCCAGCTCATGAAATATCTCGAATCACGAAAATTACTTAATGACCGGCAATATGGTTTTCGTAGCAAAAGGTCCACTGGTGATCTGATGGCATATCTCACCGAAAAGTGGAACCATTCCTTGCATCTTCTTGGTGAAAGCAAGATTGTTGCGCTTGATATTTCAAAAGCATTTGACAGAGTTTGGCACCAAGCTCTTTTGTCGAAAATGCGTGCATTTGGAATCGACGAATCTCTTATTCAGTGGATTAGTAATTACCTTTCGAACCGTTCAATTCAAGTTGTTTTGGACGGTTTCAAGTCTGCAGTTCAAAAAATAAATGCTGGGGTTCCCCAGGGCTCTGTTTTGTCTCCGACTCTCTTCCTCGTTTTCATAAACGATCTCTTGTCTGCTACTACTAATCCAATTCACTCCTTTGCCAATGACAGTAACCTCAGTTTCTCATATTCGTTCTCGGTTCCTCGCCCCTGGTCTTCGGACGTATAACTGGAACGGCAGCGTATGTCAAACTCATTAAACTTGTATCCCTAAAACTCAATGCTGTCTTCTGCCATTGAAGCAAAACTGAAACACTCAGCCATTATCCATAAATGGCACTTGCATCCCCGAAACCGAAACGCTTTCCATTCTCGGTATGTGTGTTAATAAAAACCTTAGTTGGAATGACCACATATTCGACGTCGCCAAGAACGCTGCGAAATGCCTAGGTTTTCTCAAAAGATGTAAGAAATATTTCACCCCTTCTGATTTGGCTATTTTATATAAGGCCTACATCCGCCCCAAGCTGGAATATAATTCCCACGTCTGGGCTGGTGCTCCAAACACAGCATTGCACCTGCTAGACAGGATACAAAAACGGGCGATTAAACTATTTGGAGACAGAAATATTGCACAGTCAATTGACTCATTAGAACATCGACGCAATGTCTCTTGCCTTTCACTGTTCTATGGCTTTTCCCACAAACAGTGTTCCATCGAAATAGCCAATTGCAATCCGCCCCTTAAGACTTTCAACCGTGATACTCGCCAAAAATCGAATGCACATCAGTTTACCCTCGAGCCCAATTTCGGACGTACAGTCAAGTTTAGAAGTTCCTTCATAAGCCGCTCAACGCGAATGTGGAATGTTCTCCCACGTTCCTCCTTTTCCTCTTTTTCTAATCCTTTCCGCTATCCTTTCCTAAGATCTACTTACATAGTTATGGGGATCCCGACCCATGGAGGGCTCTACCTGGTTCACAGTAGCCTGAGATCCTGGGCACGCTGCTTCCAATTGTCCAGACCAAGCGCTCTGGCATCAGCGATGGTCTTAAAACAGAGGTTCTGTCCTTCCTGGTCGTCTCGAGCCTGGGGGCGTGGGTTCGAAGATCTTCTTGGCTGGAGCGTTTCTTTTTCTATTCGCTTGATGTGACCGAGACAATGCAGTCTTCGTGTTTTGGCTTCATGAACTAAATTCACATCTTGGTACAGCACATAGAGTTCACGGTTATATCTATCTTCTTCTCCATTCGCCCTCTTTGCACGCAGGACCGTAAATCCTTTAAGGCACCGAGTCTTGTTGTTAATTCATAACTACACTCGTTTTTTACATGGTCGGGAAGATACGGTGGGCCAGTCCATGTTTCAACACTAGGACAGCGGGCCTGGTACACCAGAGTCCCACTTCGGTGATGTGAGAACTGCCGTTGACCCACTCAGAGGTTCTTCCGCTACCATATCTATCCCAGTACCCTGACTTGAACTGGAAATCCTTATTGACCTTAGCCCAAATAAGTCGGGGTGTCTCATATAAGGTAGTTGTTGCCCTACCTCTTGACTGCAACGTTGATTCTTAATTGAGAATTCGTCCGCTGCACGTCCTCCTTCTGAGGCCTTCAAAATTGACTTCTGAGATTCGATCACCCAATCATTTTGGACAAATTAAAGCGTTGCTTTTCAGCAAGCCAAGTCCAAGGGAGGATAAGGCCAGTACCCGGTGGTTACCACGCGGAGGTATCATGAAACCTTGATCTGTAGTAATAGTTACAACACCAGACGTCACCAGGTTGACGCCGATCATTGCCTACCCTGTTCCTACAAAACCCAACACAAACTAGGAAGATCTTGCACTGAAAACACTGTAGCTCTGGGTACTATTTAACTCTCTTTTCCGAGTTCTTTTTTACCTTCTTCGATTTCCACTCATATCGGAAGTTACAAGTCCTAATACGGAAGATTTAATGTAATTTTTTTATTATTATTGGTTTAAAATTGAATTTATTAAAGGTGTTGTATAGGCACATCACGTTAGCATAAAACTATGATAGGGGATCAGCTAAGACCCATTTTAACGGAAGACACACGCTCTAAATATTTTATTATTTGTGTGCGTTGAGTTTGCACAGAGTGTATTCTTTTAAGTCTAAAGTGGAGTACGATAATCGTGTAGTATGGTATCCACCTCCAACTGACAATCAAGCTCTTGTTTTCATATTTCAAAGGAGGCATAACATTTCAAGGTTCGGTATTATAAAACGTAATCTGCCACCAAAAAAAAACCAAATGAAATTAGATAATAAATTTGTCGCATAAAAGCGACAAATAAAGATATGACACATTGTAGATTAAATAAATATAAAAAAAAATAGTAATGCGTAACGTAAAATGTAGGAAAAACAATTAGGTGCACTAAAAACAAGTCCATCCCATATCGAAAACAGGCCTCAAACAAGTGTGAGGTACAAAAAATAATAAAAATTGTAGATCCATGATTCCAGCTCACACAAGCGCTCCGCGTTCGCAAGCAGGCAATAATCATTACCGACCACACAATCATCTCCCATTTGCTAGTACTTTTTAGACAAAGTGACCGAGCAGAAACTTTAAAACCAATTTGATACGTTCTGTGGAGCTGGTACGAGTGGAGCAATGATAAATAAAAACGTGTATAATAAAGAACAGGGTGTATTAAACACTTGATGGAACACATGTAACTATTTACATATTTTCGGAACGTGCGCCGGGATATAACAAAATCGATCACGGCATGTCCGAAAAATCGCTAACGGTGGTAAACAATGTTAAATGAATTTTTTGATTTTTATTTTTAAAGAAACGATTTGTAATTGACGTATACTGTTAGCTTTTTTCAGGTACTGAAGTATTAAAGAAATGAGAGTTTAAACCTTTTAAAAGCCTTAAAAGCGGAAGCTACAAAATTCTGTGCTTTAAAGGGTGTAGTATTGCGGGTGTGCCAACTAGTGGTTTCTTTTTAAATCATAAGTCATTTTAACACTGACAGCTCGAGATCTTTATAGAACGTCAGTATCATACCACCTCGGAACGAATAAAGCCGCTTTGCAAAATTGGCTCAAGGTTTCACACACTAATTTGAGTAGGATTCTGCGCAAAGATCTCGGACTATTCGCTTGCAACGAACAGTTGACTCGGAAATTAAAAGCGCACGACCTTGCACTTCGTAACCGCTCCTGTTTCGGCCTTTTAGTAGCTTGAATTGGGCAATTTGAGCGAATATGCGTATCAGAGAATACGCATATTCGCTCAAATTGTCCAATTGAGGCGTATTTTTATCTCTGGTTGCAAATAGCTCGTGAACGAAAAATCGTATCGCTACAATTTTATTTTGTAATATTTGGAAGCTTGTTGGGGGTAGCAGACGAGACAAAAGGACTTGCTTCGTATCTGCACATGGGGTGTTAGGTCCTTTAACAGACCACATGCAGCCGAGGAACTAGCGGAAGCCCTAAGCGACTGCAAGGCAGACATTACTGCCATCCAAGAAACGGGGTGGGATGGGCCCGCGAAAAGAAGGGTGAAGAATTGTGATGTGGTTTCGTTTTTGGAGGCGAACTTAGACAAAAGTCATAAGCTTGAAGCCTGTGAGCGAGCGCCTCACGACTATCCGCATCGAGCCTTATATGCGCACATGACCCTACAGAGCAGAAAGATCACGACGCTAAAGATATGTTTTACGAGCTCCTGGTTAAAACGTATGAGCAGTGCCATAGCCACGATATTAAAGCTGTCTTAGCCGATTTTAATGGCAAGCTAGGAAGGGAGGGCTTCTTTGGTCGTACAGTCGGAAAGCACAGCCTGCACGATACGACCTCCGATAACGAATTCAGGCTGATCGAATTTGCTGCAGGACGACACGTTGTGGTAGCTAGTACACAGTTCTCTCATCTTATAATCCACAAAGGAACATGAAGATTTCCCGTTCAATCAACCGTCAACCAAATTGACCACATTGCGATTGACGCAAGGCACTCTTCCACTCTGCCTCTTTCCGGAGGGGCAGCATTGACTCGGATCACTACCACATTGTAGCCAACATACAGCTGCCAAGAAATGAAAATACTGTGAGGATGTTCGACGTCAGCCGGCTGCAATCGCAAAAGATCGCCAGGTCCTTCCCCAAACGAGTCTCCCAAAACCTTCTACGAAGTACTTTATGCAGCCAGCATCAAGTGCTGATAGCCGGTGGCAACATTGCCAAAATGCCATGAGAGATGCAGCCTCTGAAGTGCTGGGTTTCACACGCGACCACAGTGTAACCCCTGGTTTGACTATGAGCGCCGGCAAGCACATGCAGCTAAACAGGAAGCATACAAAGCGACTCTGAACAGAAGGACTAGAGCTGCTCATAAGCTCTACGAGCAGAGAAAGAGAAAGGAACACCGGCTTTGCCGAAGAAAAAATAGAGAGCACGAGAAGCGCGCGGTTGAAGAGATAGTGAGATGTTACAACAGGAATCAGGTTCGAAAGTTCTACCAGAGACTTAAAACTGAAGCCTGTAAGGACAATTTTTTTTTTTTTCTGCAGACTGTAAAACGGCGAAGTGAAAGTAGCTGTGTCTAAACTTAAGTACTACACAGCAACCGTAACTTTTCAATTCGCTGGCCATGAGCTGGTTAGGATGATGCACTGCCAGCTCATTTGCACGATATAGTCGGAGAAAAGCATGCACGATGAATAAAACCTAGGCATTGTTTGGACGATCCTCAAGAAAGGAGACCTTCTGAGCTGTGCCAACTACAAAGGCATCAGTCTTCTTAACATCGCATACACGATCTCTTCTACTGTACCCGGTACTGTGTAGAGGCCTGAAGCCGTTAATCAACAATCTGTCCCCAGTGCCTCCTTTGATGTCGATAAAAGGATTTAGGCAAGGCGACGCGCTGATATGTGACTTCTTCATCATCATATTTAAGAGAATCGTGAGAAATCCCGCGCCAACACCAGAGGCACAATCTTTTGAAAGTCCGTTGAATTACTCGCATACGCAGACGACATTAATATTATTGGAAGAACAAAGCGTGATGTCAGCGAAGCCTTCATGAGTATTGAGACGGAAGCGGTGAAATATGGATTTAGCAGTAAACGGGGGCAAAACCAAGTAAATGCTGTTAAGAGACACTTAAAACCGACGTATTGGTCATAACATCACCAAATAGACAGCTATAACTTTGGGGTAGTTCGGGACTTTGTCTGCTTGGATTCTGCTATCAATTCGTACAATGACACTAGCGCTGAAACCAAACAAAAGAAAGAAGGCAATTGAGTAGCAAAACCCGCTCTCATGTTCGAGAGTAAAAGGGAGTTTATTAGGTAAAAAATTTATAAGACACTTATCATCCCAGTCCTGCTTTACAGTGCATAGGCATGGACTCTGTCAAAGACGGATGAAAACACTAAGACTGCTTCAAGAGGTAAATTCTTTGGACGATTTATGGTCTTAGACGGACAGTGGAACCCACCTTAAATGATTTTAAGCGTACTATCTATTACAGACTCACTATGAAATCCGAAAAAAGAATGTTTAGAACCTTAATTCGAAATTTCTTCCGATTCAAGTGACATTTCAAGTAGAATGAACAATTTTCGTGCTCTAAGCAAAATAACTAAAAAAAAATGAATATCTATAAACGCATCACGAAATTTTGTTGGAACTCTTCAGATTCGAATTCAGCGACCCGAAGACAGTAGGAATCAACAAAAAAATCGACATGTAGGTATGTGTACTTTTTGTAACGTGGAAATACGTTTTGACTCTACTATAAACATTTTCAAGATGAGAGCCAAAGGACTATGTTTTTTACCATCAAAACTAACTAAACGATAACGATAATTATTAAACCATAATGTGTGTATAAAAATGTGCAGTGTTCACATTTTTTCCGCGGCCCTCTTAAGTACATTATTCCGAAAAAGTAGTACGACCACCTGTTACTTTGTCAGCACAACGGCAATACTGCATTCAGTTAATCGAGTTCCATGTTCTCGTAGTGGTGGTATATTTTCATGCTTGTGTTTTTTCTCCTCTGCCACTTACATTTCCTCCCTCATCTTCAGCATTTACCCTTGCCAACCCACTTGCAGCGCCCGGCCTTTACGTTTTCATATCAACGGACGAACACACATTTCTGTACAAACAAAACGCGGGAATTTATTTCGTGGCAAAAGACTGTGGGCTTTCAGTTTCACTCAAGACTTTCGATGGTGAGCGACAAGCGTCATTTGAACGCTTTCAACGAACAACAACAAACTAAAAAAACTCGCAGAAAATATTGAAAAACAGAAGAAAAAAAATATACAAAAAACAATATTATTTGAACAAGTCGAAATTTAATTCTTTTTTTTAACTTTTGTGGACTTTTTTAAGTGCATTTATACTTTTTTATTCGCAAACAAAATCGTACGCACGGTTTTAGTGTCGAATAACTAAACCTAACAAAAGCCAAGAAAAGGAGTCAATGAACGTGCTGTTGTAACGTTGTGTATTGTGCTCTTGTTAAAGATTATTTTAATCGACTCGGTGTTCTAAATACAGTTACTAGTGGCTTGAAAAACTTGCAGTGTTGAAAAAAAAAAAACTGACAAACAATATTATTAATCATGGATGTCTGTGGAGTTTATGTCGGTGATTCAAGCATGTCCTTTGGGACAATGCGAAACGCCTATTACCGGGACTATGAGCAGTTTCCATATGGAACACTGGAGAATCACTCGAGTCCCATTTCTAAGGATTCCTACAGTAGAGTACAAGGTACATAAAAATATACATCCCACCCACTCGAGTAGCGTATTTGTTATGGCATTGGCAATTGGCATCACCCAGAAGTACCTACAAAATTACGATGAATTTTGAGCGGAACAGATAACCTACATTTTTGTTTGGAAAAAAAAACGCACAAGTTCATGGCATAGTGGAATGTCATAGTTTGGAATTCCGCTTTTATAGTTTTAGGGTGATATGAAAAGGGGGTGTGGTCGGTCCACTTTAAATGACGCACAAAATACCAACAACATTTTATGTATTGTGTACTTTCATGACTGCCTCGTGTCTGAACTCTGAACAAAGATAATGATGCCAAAAATGTGACAGGACAAACCCGATGGTCGATGTGTACATAGAATAAATTTTCGGTAGCAATGAAAAATAAACAATCGTGTTTACTGTTTCACGTAAAAAAAATTTAATCTATAAATATCTAATAAATTACGCACACACATGACCAGTCTTAACAACTTTTCGGAAACCTTGTTTTCTTTTTTTTTGACGTTGGTTTTAATTTTAGTGCCTGCGTATTAGATAGATGCAGCAACCGGTTCTCGCCATTCCACAGATTGCGACTAGAGTACACTTTAGAAGCACGCAAGTAAATAGGCACTTACCCACCTTGTAGCAGGGGACAAGGCAGACGGCACAGTACACATGGTGCGGGGTAGTAATAGGTAATCGTGATTTGTAATAAAACGGCGGGAGCATACAAAACGAATGAACCAGCTCTTTGAGAAGCAAACATAATCTCAAAAGCATTGCCAGAGTTAAAAATAGAATTTTGTTTTCGTGATAAAATTAAAACAACTTTTCACATGCAGGCATTTTTTTAAAGCAAAATGTTCGGACATAATTGAGTTGTCATAAGAAAGTATTAAATATTTTTATGTAACGAGATCACTCCCGAGACAAAAGTGACACTTTGGTGCAGGTCATAGCACCTTGTACTGACAATCGGAAGATCCTGGGTTCAATGCCAGGTCAAACCAACTGTTTTCATTTTTGCCAACTTGTCTCGTTGAGTAAATTACAATAAGGCCGTTCGGTTCGGGCCCCTCTTTTCTGACTGACATGTAGTTGTGGAGTGAAATTTAAATACTAGCGGGAGCAATATCGAAAAAAACCCGTTTTTGGATCATCAGCGCGAAAGTTATACATTCACTTTCTTTCTTGTATTTTCGTTCTTGTTTCTAATGTCCACACTTTACGAAAATTCGAAAATTAAATAAAATTAAAATTTCATTAAGACCAGCGACAAAAATCTAGAATGAATGAACAAAATCTCGAAAGTCCGCGTTAAAAAAAAACTCAAAAATCATAAACTCAATGGACAAAGAAAGGCAAATATCACGAAATAAAACCTGGAACACGCAATTTTACAAAATTAAAATAAGTTATTAAACTTATTTTTAAGCGTTTTATATACTCAAACTCGCACCTATCCCAAATTCTAAAGAGTACCCAACCAAGCTGGAGGGCTTCGTTTCAGGGGGCAACTTCCAAGGTTTTCCACATAACCAATAAGACGAGAATTTTGGCAGGATAAAGAAAAATTCGCGATATTTTCTAGATTTCTAACGTTCACGATTTTTTTTACATGTTTTTTTTCGAGATATCGGGCTGACCTCATCCATATTCATGGCAGATTGATACAATGTTCACAAAATCCGTTTGCAACCGATGGATTTCCAAGCCAACCAACCACACATTGTTTTGGTATTGAACAACCACCAAATTTGTATTGCTAAACAGCACTTCAAATTGACAGCCGACAGATTAGTTGTCAAGGAACAGAAGGCTTTAATCTATTGATTTTAGTTTTATGTCTTTGAAATTGATAATTCAGAATGTTTTTATGAAATACGAGGCGTTATTGACAAGCACCAAAAAAGTTCAAAACAATTTACAAACATTATAACTGAATGAGTGAAATATCATTACCATTTTTTGGCGTTGCCAGATGTACATCTTTAGGTGAATTGATGTTACAATGGTGATAGTAAAAGTAACAGTTTCCCCTACAGTTTTCTATAAGGGAGAAATTATTTGGAAATCAAATAGATTTAAATTTAGACCATTAAAGCACCCGAATTTTGCAACCAATAATGCGACCTAAGGAGCTACCGACACGAATAACTTAGGAAATAAGAAAAGCAAAGATCTGAAAACAATTTGTGTTTTTAGTTGCTTAAAATGCCAAGAATAACACCGTTATTGGTACCTTTCACAGAATGACGTTCATTATCACAGAATGACGAATCATCATTAGCGGCAGACGATTTGAAAGAAATCTCAGTGTCTCCACCGGACAAACATACAATCCATTTGCCACAAGTACTCTTTTATTGCTATTTTTGCTCAATTGTCAGCGATTTCATTGTAAAAATTTCAATAGAAAACGTATTTGTGTAAGATATGCCATACAAGCCGGGCACAATGTGTGTCTGTGACTCATTTTTCGCTGAACTGCGAGACACAGACACAGGCACAGACACAGAAACTCATTGTGTCCCAGCTAATAAGTGGCCAGTTTTAGTTTCCTTTTCCGGGCGCACAAAAGAGGTCTGGGAGAGGGGGAATGAGATTTATTTGTTTCATTTATTTTTCCTAAATCTCGTTAATCTATGTAAATATGTAAAATATGTAAATGGGAGAATAATCTTGTGATTCTCGGATTAGTATCCGGTGGAGACATAGGAGTCTTTACCTACTTTACCTATTTACTACGAAATTTATTTTTCCTAAATCTCGTATATCTTGTCTTGCGAAATGTAAATATCATGATATATAAATAAGAGGATAATCTTGCAATTTGCAGATTTTTTTGCTAAGGATTTGTGCTAAGCTAGGATAAGTATTTGGTGGAGACATAGTAGTCTTCACCTACTTTACCTACTTACTATGAGGATATTTATTTTTCCTAAATCTCGTTTATCTTGTAATGCGAAATGTAAATGACATGATATGTAAAGGAGAGGGTAATCTCGCGATTTATAGATTAGTTAAGGATTTGTGTTAATCTCGGATTAGTATTCGGTGGAGACGTAGAAGTCATTACCTATTTATCTAACCTGTAAATAATAGGGTTTCTACTGAGGCCAAGTGCATAAGTAGGTGCATTGCAACTATACTTCGGATCTTTGGTTCAGAGATGATATCAATATTCGATACTCAATATCAGACAATAAAATGGCAGTCTGTCAAAAAAGTTCAAAAATACAATACTGAACAAATTTGTAGATTTTGAAACGAAATCTAAATGAAGAACTCTAAACCAGAACTTAAGAGCTTAACATTTTTAAAAGTATGGATTTAATTAGGTGTGTTGATTACAAATGTCATTATTATGACAGTTTCCTTAAATCTGCCCCAAAAATTTCTTGGGGTTGAAATTTGAAAATCGTATAAAGCAACTGTTTGAATTCATCATTTCAGTTTTACCTATTTTTAGAGGATTTGACTGAATCTCTTTGGATTTGGTTTTTTTTTTGTTTCGCAAAAGATGTATTAAGGTAAAAAAAACGATGAAAGCATTGTATGTTCGAATTTGCAACAAAGTAATACCAGTATCAGTATTAATGGCAAAAATATCAGTAGGGTGTGTTTTGTTATGACCGACTAGAACCATCTAGAGCATTTTGGCAAGTTGGCATTCCACTGACTCAATATAATCTAATGATTGTATGTCTCGTGATAAAAACAGGTCAGAATGTCAGCCTGAATTAGAATTTATAACCAGAAGCAACACGACATTTTTGCAAGTTAAACACCAGAAAACAGTTAACAGCGATTTCAGTTGTGGCGATTAAAAAAAAAAACATGGTTTTAAAAGTAGCAGAATGTCCCTTTTTCAGACATCTAGAGATCCACAACAAACCGTGGAATGTGTAATTTGGCTTTTGTCAACGAGTCCCAAGTTGTGGCCCAAAATAGCTCTTTAAATGCTGTTGTGAACTATTTTATTGATAATAAATGGGATTGTAAACCTTTTGTTTCGATTGTCTTAGTTAATACGTTTTGTGATTTAAAATTTTAAATAAATTGACAAAAGTATTCACAATTGAATTCAAAATTTACTTAATAGATCACAATGACAATAAGAAACTTTATGTTAAGCCCGAAAATTTCCGCCCATAAAGTTTAACCGATAAATTGTTTAAAAAAAACCCTTAATAAGTTCAGAGATGGTAGTGGTAAAACCTTTTAATGTCATGTAAGGACTACTCCGGAGGAACTGTATGTACGTGACTAAAAACCAGCAGCATGACAACACTGTGCTTAGCCGCATTATGTATTCAATCTTTGTCGTTTTGGGTGTACGTGCCCTCAGCCCTTACAACTACGCTCAACACACTCGCTGGCTTCGTAAAAATACACCAAAGCGTGAGCGCAAGAAGGGAATTTTAGCTCGATTGCGATACGATATCGCGGTTGCCGTCGTGCGTCCTCTTATAAAATACGAATCGAAAGGTAGAGAAAGAGAGACGCGCATATAAAATAGAGATTGTACGAGGTGAGAGTTTACAAAAACAAGAAAAAAGATTGACGTGCGTCCTTGCACGTATACAACTCTGTCTGAATGGATGAGCTGGTGTGTGGCATCCACTTTGCTTGCGGCATAGTTTTCTTGTTTTCGACCCCAGCGAAACCAAAATAACTTTTTGGAGGTGAGCAATGATTATGTAGGTGCATACGCCCAGCAGGTGATAAGGCTCCTCTACATTCACATGACCTTAAGCACGTGCATTTGAATCACAAAAATAAACATTGTCCAACAGATAGTCAAAAGTGGTTATGTATTTGTAACAGGTTCATATAATCATAACCTGTTTACACACATTGCAATCAAACACCGACCGTGGAGGCCATGTTGATGATTGCAACTTCCGCATTATGGCGTAGGTAGTCATTAGTTCCAACTCGTGCTTTGTGTGATGTGAATGGCTTTGATTCATTCTCGTTTTGAATATGAGCCTTGTTTACAGCCAATCTAGATGCTTCATTGAAATATGTGGTCGAAATTCGTAAAGAGAAATCGGGCACTATTTTATTGTGGGACAACCTGCAAACACCAAAGTGCCTTTACAGATTGATCAACTCATGTTTTATAAATAAATGTGTCGTTTACGCAAAATATAAAAAAATTAACTTGTTAGCGACTAAAATTCAGCGTTATCAGCCCATCAGCTGTTATCAACTTGAAGTCGAGGACACTACTTTTAAATGTTTAAGATTTCTTATTAATAATAATAATAAACAAACTTATTTTTTTTACTATATTATAAGGCACGCAACGATAAGCCTGGCAAAACAAGTTTAAGTATTTAAAATGTTTTATCTGATTTAAGTTCGAAATCAAGGCCGGCAATTATTAACAAAAAAAAGTTTATAGTTTAGTTCAGAACAAAAAAAACGTGAAAAAGACTAAACGGAATATTGGCAGTGATGTATACCTTGTACGTTTCTAACCAATATTATGGAAAATATAAACCTTATATTTTTATATTATAGCCTTCGTTTTATTCGCAGAAAATCGTTAGTAAGGGCGAAGTTATCTTTAACCATGAAACAGTCTTTTAACTAGTTTAATTAATAAAAAAGGAAAACTGGTATTTGCAGCTTAGAGCCATCGCCTGACCTCCTCTTACAAACATGCATGCTGTGTGCGTGACAGGTGTTCTTACAATTTTAGGGAAGGAATTGATAGATCTTTCATGACAAATGATGTCCAGATGTCCAGGCGTTAAGCCTAAACATTGAAGGCTTAACGCGTTGAAGAGTGACAATGACTGTCTTTATTATTATTTCGGCTACTGAACAAGGATTCGAGTTGGGACTTCTACCACTTAAGTGATATTTCTACCACCTTTTACAGTTTTCAGCAACCTACCACCCTCTGCTTGAAATTTACCACCTTTTTGTATTTCAAACTACCGCACAGGTAACACTGAAAACTGAGAAAAAAACTCAAGTTTTTACTGGGGACCAAAAATTTCTTGTTTTACTAAACAACTTAATTCCACCACTTCCCTTTCGAAAGCAAATTTAGCTGCTGTAAAGGGGACCTTAAATTTTTTGCCGAATGCGAACGGCACTTTGAGAAGTTTTTTTCGAGACAAATGTTACTCTCAGAGGGCTTGTCAGACCCTCGCGGAGGAAGGGACCGTAAAACAAGTATTTCTTTTCGGGTAGCAGAGGAAGTATTCGAACTCAGACCTCCGGCGCGGTGTAGTATGCACACACACTAACCACTACGCCACGGCATGTACCTCTACTTTTGTGCGGGAAAATAAATAAAATTTTAGAAAATAGATTTTTTACCCTAAAGCAGAAAATTGTTTTTCCCATTGGTATTTTACTTTATTAAATACCTTCTTCTTTTTCATTTAGGCGCGAGGTTATAATCTGAAGTGATTTTACTTTATTTTACATATATAAATACTATTTGCTAATATCGTTAAAGCCTGTGTCACAAACCTGCGTTGCGCCAACGTTGATTTGACAACTTAAAACCGAACACATTAAATTCAATGGGAGCTACCACAGCGTTGCTTCGACCAGCCGTCGTTAAGTTTTTTTTACGTAAATATGTTTTGAGAACGCAGAAAAATTCAACACGATGAATTTTTGCGTGCGTTTTGACGTTTCTGTGAACCTGGAATTGTTAACTTTCGCGTTGGTTTGTGTTTTTTGTTGATTTGTTGGCATGTTGTATGGTTTTTGATAGTTTTTCAAATGGTATATTTTCAACGCGGTTGTTAAACAACGGGGAGTTGACGGGGCAAAGCAAACGACAACGCAGCTTTGTGATACAGCCTTAATAATGTAGAGAAAAAATTACTGCTTAAATAAACAGCTTGAGGCAGTTTTTGTAGAGTAAAAAATCTATTTTTCTACCCCATCCCATAGGATAGGAGGTATATTGATTTGATTCATAGTTTGTAACAAAGAGAAATAATCACCTTATGCCCCCAAGCCCATATGAGGGTATATAATCGAGACCGGATTGTAAGTCGAATGAGCCATGTCCGACCGTCCGTGTGTCGGTAGTTTTTAGGCCTTAAATTTTGAGTTAGGAGTTTGAAACTTGATACCTGTTCTTTCTAGGTCCCGAAGCAGTACAAATGTAAGATTTTTTGAAATCCGCCTATTGACACGCCCATTTTATTTATTGGCATGGAAAATCAAAGTTGTCGTAGGAAGCTAAATTTTAATATGCGATATCCCCGCTTAAGTGTATTGTGATTGACATTAAAAAAAAAAAAAACATGAAAAAAACATGTTTAAAAAAAAAAAAAAAAACGTGGTCATATTTAAAATGCTTTCTAATAAACGGCTTTTATTTGATATATTTGCTTTAAATCCAAAAAACTTGCACCATAGAATGTTCAGATATGTGCGTAAGCAATCAACTCAAATGAATAAATTTTTGCCACGCCTACCCGTGGGGGCGTTTTTGAGTAAAAAACAAATTTTTAATATAAAACATTCGATAAAAAATATGATAAAAAAATAATTTTATTGAAAACGGGTGGATGCCACGCCCCTTTTTCAAGGAAGAAGATTCTTAACGACAAATTTTTAACACAATTAAAGTTAATAGAAACTGAAAATTAACAATCAAGATTTTTGACGCATTTTGGAGCTTGACAAGGGTAAATTGGGATGGGTAATCCAACGATTCGCCTTGGCGGATTGTAACCTTTCCACTAGTTTTTTTTAAGTTAATTTTTTACAAACACTTCGATGGCTGTTTTGTTTGGCTGAAGATAGGAGCATCGCATATTGGGTGTACCCCCCCGATCTCAGACAGGCCAAACGGGCCATGATGTACATGATTTTAAAAATTTTGTTGAATACCCTATAGAGCACCACCGTTTAAGAAATCACCTCTTTAAAATCAAAATAAGCGAATCTCCAGAATGTCTCTAGAATGAAAAAGATGAAAGAGCTAAGCATATCCTTCAAGAATGTCCAGCCCTAAATGGTATAGACGTAACTTATTCTTCAGAGAACAATTGAGTACGGGAACCATAAAGATTTCCTCTGTTAGCAGCGTTATCAAATTCGTACGGAAGGTGGATAACATCCTTGCCTAAACTATCCCGACGTTTACAGCAAAAAAGATCACTTTAGATCGTCGAGGTGCGCAATCGCGTTTTTAAAAAAAAAAATTAAAAGGCATTTCGTTCAGGTTTTGAAAAATAATATTTCATTCTCATGGGGATGGGGACATTTACTTTTGAAACATTTTGTTTGAAAAAAAAAAAAATCAAAGAAGGGTTTGCTGAAAACATGTTTAACATAATCACTTTCTTCTCACTCAGATATGTGTTGGTTGTGGCCAAGTTTATTTTTTTTTTAGGAAAAAAAAAACGTGTTTAATTAAGGCAAACGCTCTGCAAATTCACGACAAACATTTCCTCGACAACACTTTTGAGTCTATTGCACAGGATGTCTAATTGTGCATTCTCATTTTATTTTTTATCGAATCTTCATGGCAGGTTTTAATAAAGGAAACATGTTTTAAGCAAGTTCGCTAAGGGTCTGTCTTCATGACCGGTTAAAACCTCCTTCGGCAGACGGCAGTTGAGTTGAGATCATCTCGAATAAGAGTTTGCTGTGTGGGTTTAAAAGCAGCGTGTAAGGGCTCTAATCAGACTCATTGTACCCAGACTCTCTTTAATCGCTCGTAAGAGCCCAAGTTAGTTGCTGTCGTGAAAATATCTCGCGTCTGGTAAGGTAATATAAAAATTCGCCAGTTTTTTACCCTCTGGTCTATAAGACCTTAAGACATTAGGCTATCAAGGTGTACTTCATTTTTATCATCGTGCAAATACTGCCACATGGATTGTTAGAAGATTACGATCGCACTTTAATCGCCGCCGTCCGTGGTTGCTTTCCATGTGGCTTTGCTTGAGTTCCTCTTATCAGTCTAAGTGACAAACTCAATAAAAACATAAATCAATTAGGAGGACACACAAACATTAGACCAAGCCTTTATTGGGTTGATAATTTAATTCACATAAACAACAGACGCTAAGAAATGCAAACCTGATAAATGATAAAAAAATTACCAAGATATCCAAGTCTTTTGTCAAAAGTTTTTTTTTTTAATCTTGACATTTTTCCAAAGTTTAGTTAAATAGCTCATATTTTTTTTTTCAAGGTTTTGTTATTACAATCATAGACATTCGTGCATTGCAGTTTTAAAGTACCTACAAAATCCTTTTAAAATAATTCTAAAGAAAAAGTGAAAAAAAATTTTTTTTTGACGCTGACGTCTAGTGGTTACTGTGCCAAAGGTTCTGTATTCAAATGTCGGCCTAGAAAACCTTAAAGAAATGAAACTAGACAAATAACTGCCGCTAACAACTCCAAAAGGAGCTACTAGGCGCTTACAACTGACGCTGACGCTAACGACTCCAAAAGGAACCACTATCTTACAAACATGATGATGTGTACGTTTAAGCTTCGAGCTCGAAGAATACGTTGCGTCCGTCACGTCAAAATACACAACTGGCAACTTAGCTTAACATGTACGTTCTTATTTCAAGCCTTTCATAGAAGAAGCCCGAGACGTACGTCAATTCCCATAAAAACGTGTGTATTTAACTGTGCTGTGTCAGTTGTGTACTTCAAAGTGACGGAGGCAACGGATTCATTGGGCTGGAGCCTTTAGACGCTCTTAAAACCATGAAGAGATCTAATTTTTTTTTTTTGCCTATTCCGCATGGCAATTCGAGAAGTTTCTTATGCCATGACAAATCTTAGTTTTGCGTTATAGCATCAAAAGCATAAGATTTGAGCTCTTAAAACCATTACGCATTTTTGGGCTATAGAACATTTTAAAATTTGAGCGATACCATGTAAGGCCCCCAACTCCACGGTTAGGAGTTTTACTGTCAGCTTTACGTCCGAAGGGAAAATGCATTTCAATAAGCCTGAATGTCCGTTCGAGAGTTAAACTTGTTATGAAATGCCTTTCAATACAGAGTAGGTATAGCGGCCTCCTAGATTTGCTTAGGTAACTAAGGAATGTAACTCCTAAGAATTGCTTTTATTATGTTACTTGTTTACACAAAGGCTCTGAAAAGCTAGTGTCGAAAAATGGAGCAAGATATTGGATCTTTATCGACAAACAGTTTGGAAAACATGAATAAATTTCAAAATTTTTCAAAAACAATATATATCGCCGGGAATCATGCAAATCAGATTTTGGTGTTTCTCGTCCGGGAATAGCACTTAAACACGCAATTGCAAATTTTGTATCCTAAATCTCTACCCATTTATTATATTTAATCACCCACCTTTCAAACTTCAGTACTTGCTTATCAGTTCCAACTTTTAAAATCACACAAATTGCGTTTTACTTAAAACACGTCTTGCTACAGTTCACCCTGTGACTAAGCATCTGCGCCCAAGTAAAATTTGATAGAAAGTCAATAAAGTCTAATTTTAGGAATTGGAGGAAAAAGAAAAATAAAACTAACAAAAGGTGATAAACCTGATAAGCGTAATACTCGTATCAAGGGCGACCGGCGCGCGTTATCAGGAAATATTTTAAGTGCATACTACACGAGCACATTTTTTTTTTGTATTTTCTAAAATTCTAGTTTAATCTTGCGATAATAAAGTTATAATTGCTATTATAAACCTGAACGATAAAAACTAATAGCGTTAATTTTAGGCCAATAGTGCTAAAACAAGATTGTAAAACTTGGAAGATTCGACTACGTCTCATGCAGACGTAATAAAAATCAAGAAGTGTTCGCTTGTCACGTGATCATGTTTACAAAATTAACACTTGTTGGAAGAGGGACAAGATTATTTAATTTTTTTTTTTGTGTAGTCTTGACTTGATGGAAATAATTAAAAAATACTTGTGATAAAAATATTTTGTTCAAATAAGATAGTTAATACAAAGTTGTTGCCCTCATACAACACCTGAACTCATCCTTTTTTTAAAGGAGAATAAAGATAAGCTGAAGTATGAGAAATTTTTGCAAAACAGATACTTCAGAAAAGTACTTCTTTAATACTCGTCAAGTGGACGAGTAAAGAAATAAGAAATAATAAAATAAGTTAAAAAATAAATAAGTTAACAAAATAAATAAGTTAAAAATAAAAAAAATTGTCCCGCGCTAGATCAAAAGATTGTAAGTCGCTTGGGCGACACAAAGGTTTTGTCCAAAAAGATGTGTGAAATGCGACATGCATCATTCTAAGGCACAAGGTCGACTGAACAATTACCCAAAACGTGTGTTTCAAACTTATTAACACTTTAAATGCGTAGATAACACTGAGAACAAACTTCATAGAAAGAAACATACGGACTTTAACTGTTGAGAATGCTAAACGGTTCCAATGAACTAGTGCGACTCTTTTGTTAGTAATGCTGAGTACATTACTCAGTAATGCTGAGTACATAATTAACTTTTAGAAACTAGTTACTTTTAACGACATTCCGCGAATAGAACCCAATAAAATGCGTTATTGTTTCCTGCTTGTGGCAATTCGTGGAACATTTTTTCTGTTGGTACTATGGAAACTCTTTTAAGTGTAGGTATAATTTTTCAGCAAATTCAGAAAAGAAAAAACGGTAACTTCGCACCAAATCGGAGATGATTCGTTACTTACAAATATAAAGCATCAACACTTAATATATATTTCTTGAAGGGATTAAGAGTTCTTTCGAAAGTTTAATGCATAAACTTGTGTTGGAAAACTAATATTCAATTCGAAATTCCTCACGACTGCGCCAAAAGCACAAAAGGGCTACCACAGATTTTTTTTATGATGCTTAAACAGAATTTATTCAGGGAGTTCGAAATCTTACTTAAAGCATTAAGCTTAGAAACAAAACTAAATGGCGCATTTTTACTTTTGGCGCAGTCGTAAGGGATATTTAGTTTAAAATTTGTATTTTTTAAGGTTTTTTTTTATACGTGCAGAACTATTAAAGGGCTTCAATTTTTTCCCAGGTTGGCACAGTAGCAATTAAAATCTCAAACTTCTTTAATAACTATCGACTGCGCCATGTAGGCTGCAAACTGTTGACATCGCAATCCGTTTAAATATTTAAAGCAGTTGCAGCTGGATAGAGCTAATTTTTTTTAACAAAACTTTAGAATGGAATGTATTCAAAAAATGATTCTTAAAATAGTAGAGGTAGAAATACATACATTTGTGGTCTGCTCAAACTTTTTAACTCGATGTAAAAGAATCCCTACACCTACTGGGGAAAATTGAAATTAATTATTGACATTAATTATTCATCAATTGACTAATCGACACAACTCTTAAGTTTAAGCCGTGTGGTATAAGTTATTATCCCTGTCAGTGCTTTTAAGGATGACCACCATTTTGCACAGTGCGCGCAAGCCAAAGCTTTTAAGATAGGTAAGCCGCAAAATAAAAAAGTCGATTAAGTCTTGTCAAAAGTTTATTAAATAATACCAACTGCGCCAAAATTTGCAATGTTGTTCTAAATGTTGATAAAGTCACAAAAGATTTGACAGCTACAAAATCAATATACCGACTGCCGCCAAACGTCAACATGTTCTTCTTCTAAAGTATTAATAATTTCAGAGAAAAAAATTGTAATTGCTTGGCGAGGAACAAAATAAAATAGAAATAAAGTCCAATAAAAGATTTCGTAAGTAATACAGACTGCGCCATATCTATGTTGAAATATTCTTCTATTAAAAAAGCCAAAATTATTTTACCTACAAAAAATTGATGAAAACAGTTAATGATTGATTTGCGAGTCATAAAATTAAAAGGAAATTAAATGCAGTTAATAATTTCTTAAATAAAGCCGACTGGACAAAACGTTGAAATATTCCTCTTCTATTCGAAACTGAACATTATTTTCTATATAAAAAAATATGAGAAGGAAATCTGACAAATGGTTTGCGAGTCACCAATCCAAAAATTAATTAGTTTCCATTAAAGAATTGTCAAAAAATTGCGACTGCGCTAAACGTTCAAATGTTCAAAATGTTCAAAAGTCGAAATTATTTCTTCTATAACAGAAGTCAGAAAAAAGAAAAATTCATAAATTGCAAGTCACAAAATCAAATTTTACATAAATAATACCGACTGCGCCAAAATGATGATATGTTTTTTTTTGATTTAAAATTTATAAATCGTTTGAGTGAAAAGTAATAGTGAGTTGGCATCTGACCTTAGTGAAATGTTAGGATTGTGTATTCAATTTTCAATGTTGGACATTGAAGCAGCGGCCTTAAACGCAGCTTTAACTAAATTTAAAATTAAAGTAAATCTTCTCACTTTTAATCAAAATAAATGAAAACTTCTCTTTGGGACACCTCGCAATGAAAAGAGTTTTTCTTAGGTACACCACCTTATTGGGAGAGCAAAGAGTCGGTCCCATCAGTGTCCCAATTTGAAAGCCTTTACTGTACATTCTTTTGAAATCTTATGAAAAAGATAAAGTTCCGTCCCACAGTGGTATTTAAAAGTGAGTGATTCTCACAAAATCACATTTGCATTCAAATTCACATTTGAAATCACAATTTTGTCTTAATGTGAATAAATAAAAGCTGTGTCATAAGATTTTAACATTTATTTTTATCGAGTGTGGACTTAAACACATTGACTATATCGACGAGTACAGGCTTGAGCACTTTTCGACGGAAAAAGGCATACTGCGCATTAAAAACTTAACGACCGAAAGTCTGTTTTTAAAAACACTAAAATGTTCTAAATACTCGGCCATTCATAGAATTATAAAAGTTAATTGATAAGGAAGCCAAGTACCTCTATATTGGAGCGCGTAGGCTGACGTAGATAGTCTATGAAACCGGAACGTCATCCATACAATATTTGCGTAGGGCTGAGTTAGATTGGGTGTGTTTTCGTCTGGCAGTCTTGTCCCATGTTAATGTTGCATAATGACTAATAGAATAAACAAGCACAACATTACACCTTGCCATATTGTGCCAGTGCATCCAAACATCAAATCTTTAAACCCTCAGAGTTTGAGCAAAGTAAGCTGAAATGAACTGTTTCGCCAAGGATTTGACGATATTCAGTATCCCAGGATACCTAAACGTGGATGTTGATATTTCTTTAATATGAACGATAAAGGGTGATTTCAACACCAAAAACATAACTGGTGACATTTTAAGCTACCAGTGGTTGGGGTTAAAATGCGCTTCACTTGCGACCAGACCAGAACACCAGACCAATTATTAGCTCATGGCTGAGACCAGTGAGCAGTCTTTTTTCATATTTTTTTTTACCGTGCACTCGCGATCAAAACAAATTAAACTACCACAGAAGCAGGAGTTACGAGTCCAGGGACGCCTCGGCACAAAATTGTGCGGCTTAAAAGTCGAACCTTTTTCTGCCGCAAGCATACTCAGCGCACGACCAATAAAAAGACGATTTTCATCCCAATTCACGTGAATCGCATGGAAATTATGGTTTGTGTGCCGAGTTAACCATAAAAAGTTAGACTTTTTTTTCCGTGTATCTCAGGTTTAAAAGTTTTTAAACGATTTTGCCGTGCGTCTTGAAAAAGTCGCAGTTTTCGAAATAATCGCACAAATCTTACGACAAAGTTACAGAGCTTTAACCATCGTTTGTTGTCAACAATCGCTTTATCTTCTATAGTTGGACGACAATTTGCGGCACGATTATCTGTCATTGTGTGTCCCTAGCGTAAGAGTTTAAGGACGATGGGTTTCTTTTTTGCAAGGCTATTGATTCGACTGCTTATGGTAGACGATTCCACACAGGTCATCCGAAAATGGGCCCAAGGCTGAACTGAACCCCCCTCGATTTTTAACAAGCCATTTACGGCTGAAATTCTAAGGCCAAGGAGGCACGACGACAGATCATCGTGCGGCAAATTGTCGTCCAACTAGAAGACAAAGCGATCGTTGAACGATTGTTACGTCTCTGTAACTTTGTCGTAAGATTTGTGCGACGAATCCTTTAGGCTTGAGACACACGACGACAGAAAACGTGTAACAATTGGCGACAACAAACGATCGCGACTACGGCAATTTGGCGCACGATTAAATTAGTTACGACTTTAAGACTACTTCGAGACTGTGCATTTTTCTGAGTTTTTCTGCCGTTTTCTGACAAAAAGTTTTTGACTCGTGGCAAAAAGTTTGAAAACATTTTTTTTTCCAACGGTGTAAATTACAGTTTTCATAAAAATTATTGATAAGTACACTTGCGGCAGAAGATCATGCAGTTATTGGCTGCACGTTTTTGAAAACAGTTTTAGACGTACCGCAGCAAGGTGCAAAACTTATCTTTTTACGATAAAAATTACAGTTTTCATACAAATTGACGAAAATTTCACTGGAATTTTTTGTTCGTGTGCCGCAGTTTGGTTTGGCCCTGCTTTTCTTTTTTGCATGTTTTTCTGTCGTCGTTTGTCTCAAGCCTAATGGACTGAAATGAAAAAGGCTTTTTGTCTAGCGTTTATTGGTAAAGCCGTCTTTACATCGATATTAATATGAGTCATTGGATTTTCTTATATATTTCCGTCATTAAAAAGATTGCAAGATCGTTTTTGTATCCCAGGACCTGCCACACATGATAATCGTATTCAAAATTAGGGCGAATGTTTTTGCAATTTGGACACATATATGGTGCTTTGTTTGCCAGTTGTCACCGAAAAACTTTCAGATGCAAGAAGACGCCGAGCTCTGCGAATTGAACCCTCTAGGAAGAAGACTTTTTGCGATCGAACAAAGGACAAAACTTTACAAAAAAAAGTCTGTGAAATGAAAAGTATTTGGATAAATGCACATAAGAAGAAGTCTTATGTTTATTTTGAAGCTTTTGAATCAACATTTTCTACCTAAAAAAGCGTATCAACATAATTTTAATGAAAAAAAAAATAAAAAAATAACTTTTTAGCAAAGACAAACACCTGAATTAAAGCGGCACTTAAAAAGGTATTTTAAGCATTTGGATTAAAATGTTTCACATTCACTCCCTACTAAGTGTGAGTCGAACAATTTATGAACACCCCATCCTGCGTCACCCTCAATGTTGCTAAATTTAATTATCTGAAAGCAAATCGTAGCAATGAATTATTGTGGTGATCGCCCGAAATTCTTTTGGTCTCTACACTTAATCAAATCTTTTAAATGAATCACTTAAGGTTAACACCTCAAACCATTATGAGACCATTGTGGAAAAAGTGGTATAGAGCCTTTGTATAAGAGCTGTTGATTGCCTTGTCTTAGTTTTTTTTCTTCACCGCGATTTCGCCAATTTATTCTCAAGGCGAGTAAGAAAAGAATATAGATCCAAAAATACTAGCAAAAAAATTTTTTTCTCGATAAACCATTGCTTGGCAATAGTATATTCAAAAAACTTTAAGTCCAACAAATGCAAGTCTCTGAGAATGTTACTTGTACTGAATAAATTAACAATTTAATTATACATTTGATTATATTTACGCGGTTGGTATTTTAAATGAGTCAGAATTCAAATTGAATGCAAAAGGTAGAACGATCGAGAAGAAACACACAGTCTCTTGGATTTGGTTTGGAATTGCGACGTAACTGGTCTAACTTTTTATATAACAAACAATATTAAACCACATGTTCGCTGAGGTGAAAAATATTTCTCTTTCAAGTTACAAAGTTCTTAAAATGCATAAATTCGCGGCATTGTTTTTTTTTTCAATTAAGGTCATCCTAAAATAAATTTCTCCAACAAAAAAAATTGGACGTAAATAAGCTACATTTGACAGTGCTGTACGGAAACAATGCACACTCAGTTCATGCATTGGTAAATCAGTGGTTCCCAACCTTTCTTTTCGAATAGTAAATTCAAAAATCGAATGCCACAAGCAAATTTTCAAACTTAAGCCAAATGTTAACATTCAAAATAATCCTTCAACTCTGCGTTTTAACAATTTTAAAGAAAAATTTCAACTTTTTTTTTCATTTCCAGAGAAATGTCAACTTACAAAGGCGGTAAAGACCACCAAGAAGGAGTGTCCCTTTTGCAAGGAGCACAAGAAACGTCCGCTGACCAAGTACCTGTGGACACGAGTTATGCGTAAGCATAACGAAAGCATTTGCGAGGAAGAAGAAGAGGAACATGAAGAGGAGCATATTCATGGCGACGAGCACGAGAAATAAGACGAAATGTGAACTTTCATTACTTTTTTTTTACCATAGTAGAAACAGTTGAAAGCAGTAATGCTACTGCATCCAAAACAATAACGTTCAATGAAATGTAAACAACACTACCAGATTTTTCTTTTTGTATGGAATTTTTATCCAAACAATAGATTTTCACTGATGAAAAACAGTGTCGCTTACCAGAGCCCTTCAGGCTGCTATATTAAAAAAAAAACAGAGAATGTTTAATTTTTTTGAGCAACTAAAAAGTTTATATTTATATTTAAGACTGAAACGACTAATCACGACTAATACATTGGCTTATTAATCGATGGTACGTAAAAAAAAAACACATACATACAAACATGCATCACAAAGGGTATGAAATACATCAATTTTCGTTGAGTATTATCCCTTTTTCTCATCCTTTATTTCATTTGTCTATATTAGACACACAAACGGATTGTATTTATTTTTTCAAAAACAAAACAAAACAAAAAAAAAACACATTTATCTATATACGAAAGAACGTTAAGAATGTAATTTAAAACAAAATAAAATTATATTTGATAAAATAAAAACAAAATAATGTTGAAAAAATAAAAATTTATATACAACAAAAAAGAGAATAATAATATGTAAGATATATTATTATTGTTTATAGTTATAATAACTAGATCGTTAATAAGCAAACAAAATATTCTATGTGCTTTTGAAAAAAAAAAACATTTACATTTGTTAAACAGATTTTATTGTAAAATTCTGTTAAAAGATGTTATCCGCATGCAGGATTAATTGAAAATAAAAAATTAAGTGTATTTGAACACACGTTTATGCTTTTATAACAATTGAGTTGTTTTATTTGGAAAACATTCAGCAGGGTCCATTTATGTATTTCATATTGGAGTTCTGGAGTAACATGCTTTCACAGTCGCCTTTTGATTGAGGCGACATTGAATGACTTTCCTCACGTTGGACGGAAATTTAGAAAATCGCATCACTAGCTAAGAGGACTTTGCTAAGGTAAGTTGGGTGTAGCCAAAAGCAAGTATGGGAGAATGAAGCTTTACTACTATGTCATGCTACGATGCTCTACGCGTGCTATCAGTTCTCATAGTGTCTCTTATGAAACGTATATGAAACGGGTAAAACATGAAACCTAACCAGAATCTATTTTCGGTATTATATACCTGTGTAATTTGGTAGGCATTGGTATGTTTTAAAGATTTTCTGTTCATTCAGGATTCAATTCAGGAATAAAAAAGACTGCCAAGTATGAAGACATACGTGAAGCGGTCCGCCGGCTTTTGTTGAAGGCAATAGTCATCTATATTGCGCAGTTTGTGTAACAGTCTATTTATTTATTAAAATTATTTCTGGATATATTTTACAGTCTGTAATATACTTTTTTCGTAGTGCTGTCCACTGTTCTTATATTGGGTGAAGGGTGATTCTATATAATCATCACCCAACATAATAATCTATATATTATATTGGGTTTCGTTACTCTAAAAATAGGCTGACAAAAAGCTTTACCGTTTCGAAAGTAGAGGGAAGGACATACTCTTTCTTTGCTCTTTTTAGGATTTTTATAATTTAAAAACCCATAAAACAGCAATTTCGATTATTTTTAATTACCAATAGACTTTTTGATCAGTTTTACAACGACCTGGCTAGCATTTGCCACTTTTCTCAGATTCTGCGGACATGGATTTCAGAGAAAAACGGTATAAATATACTGTTTTTTATTTCGCTTGTTTGAATGGGCTTAAAAATTAGGGTCGAAAACGGAAATTTTGAAACGTTTTTAATGCAGTTTGCTTGGCTTTTAAACATAACATACTTCAGCCAAATTTAAACAAGGTGGTCATAACCGTTAAAGAACTAAAGATCTTTAAAAAATAGTTTTCAAAAATGTTTTCACGTTTTTAAGTTAAATATTCGAAGTTTTTGAATATTTGCTATAGTCTGCTATAGTTTCGTATAAAATTTAAGAAGATGGACTCTGCCCGGTGTCAATTTAAAAATTATACTTTATACCGATCGGGAGATAGAGGGAGAGACATGCGTTCTTATGACCTTTTTTTATAATTTTTTAAATTTCAAATCCATAAAACAAATATTTCGAAGTTTTTTTCCAGTTCCCGTCGTTAGACTTTTTTCCAAAAGCACAACCAGCAGCACTAGTCTTGTTTTTTTTTTTTAATTCTATGGCCACCGGTTTATGCGAAAACGGTAACACAAGCTCCTTTTTTATTTCGTTTTTTAAATAGGCTTCGAAGAACTTAGGTTAAAAACGGCAATTTAAAAAAATTTAACGCAGCCTTCCTTATTTTTGTAAGCTTTGTGCCTTAACCGAATCTGGAAAAGATCGTTTATACTTTTAAGCTACTAGAAGACTAAGAAAAATTGTTTTTGAAAATGCTTTTATGTTTTTCAGTTAAATCTCAGAAGATTTTGAAATTTTAAAATCCGACATAGTTTTCCTTTAAATTTTGAATTATTTCTGAAACGTGTGATTTTTTTCATAGAATCAAACAGCACCGGAGATAAGGGGGGGGGGGGCTCGTTTTTACATGCATTTCTGCGATTTTTTTAAAATGCGTTAAAACTGCAGTACTTAAACTGTTTTTGAAAAATATGGCCTAAGAACTTGGTTTACTTTGAGTTGCTTTGTTGCGTGTTCAATATTGATTTTGAGCGATAAGCCCTTCGAAAGTTATGGCCTCCAACACTTTGAAAAACGTCATGCATTTTCGACTCTTCTTTTCTCAAAAACGTTTCGATATTTTCGAATTTTCATTTTTCTAGTTCTTGCCTACTTAACTTCTTGAAAAAAAAAAACACTTAAAAAACATTTAGTCCATTTTCACATGAAATTTCAAACTGTAATGAAATTTCACGTGAAATTAAACCGTTATTTGTGCTTAACAAAAATTGCCCTCTTTGGATTCTCTGACTATTTCCATTTTTGGACGGACCGCTAAAAACTGCATTCAAACAATGGTTTTGTGATGAACAACGTGCCTTCTTTATAACAAAATTCTAGAGCAAATTGCTGGCCACTTTTTTAGAATTTCTATTGGAGCGAGAGGAGACAGCAATTTAAAAGATAAGGGTCTACCGCGATATCCAGAAAACCAAAATCGCGAAATATAAAATTTCAAACCACAGAATATTCTAATTGTTCCATGAATATTCAACGTAATAAATTTAATATGTATGGGATGTGGGCATGTTACCCCTTAAACTAAATTTTTGGGTAGGTGCAAGTTTTGGTATAAGCAACAAAAACATGTATTTCTAAAGGCCTTTTTTCTAAAGGCGTAGCTGAAGCTGACGCTACCACTGTGGCTGAAGCTTGCAGCGTAGTGTGCCGCTTATATCGATCAATATGCGTCGCTGCAGCTGAGTACAGGTTTGCCATGCTTGTCAATAGGTTCGACATTCATACCGTTTCGAAGAAATATCAGACATAAACAATTTTTTTGGGGTCCGAAAAACAGGTCTGAAGTATTTTATAGTTTTCGCGATACGCTTAAAATCATTTTAGTAGATTGACTCAAATGGTAGTGCTAAAAATGCCTATATGCCTAATGTTTCTTATCAACTTAATTTTACGCAAACACAAACTACTAAGGTAGCAAGCCCAAATATGTAAAAAAATTAAAAATAAAAAAACCGTTTGTTCTTTTTTCAGTTTTTTGACAAAAAAAAAACTAAAAACATGTACATATTTGTCATCCTGATTGTGATTAGGTATACAATAATATAATAATTCGAATATATATGCAAATCAAGCAATAATTGCACACTAAGCCTTCAAAAGAAGCTGACGGACCGCTCTGTGTGTGACTTCAAGTTTATTTGTAACAAAAACTTTAGCGTTTTATATTTTTCATCGGTTATTTTTCAAATACACTAAAATTAATTTTATTTTAACTACTCTGAGAATTATTACTATCGCCATCCAAAAATATAATCAAAATGCAAACAGCAAAGAAAAAATACAAAAAAAAAGTATTTCTATAAAAATTTCGGCCACTGTAGATAGGCAAAAACAAAAAAAAATAATAGACTGACAGGTAAAACAGAGGCGGGAAATAAAAGTTCGTGTTCTTCCTTGAAGATTTCGTCACTTTTGACAAATTTTCATACCCCATCCCGTAGGATAGGAGGTATATTAAGTTTGTCACATAGTTTGTAACACGGTGAGATAATAATGGTAGACCCCCAAGACCTTAAGGGCATATGATCGAGACCGAATTCTGAATCGAATAAGCCATTTTTTTGAGCCATTTTGAGCTAGGGTTCTGAAATTTTGGTCCACGTCATGCGAAGCAGTACAAGTGTAAAAATTTTAGAAATTCGCCCACAATCGGTCTAAATGTGCAACTACCTCCAGAGATTTAAAAACTGCAAGACGTTCTAAAAGTCTGAAATTTGACATTTAGCATCTCCTAATAAATGTAAGACACAAAGAAAAAGAATTTAATTGGTAAACCTCCTCCAGTGGGCGTGACATCTATTTTCAGGGTAAATATTCAAATGCAGTTTACTCAATATTTTTGCTCGAAATTGAAAAAAATTGCTTAAAATTTTATGTAAAAAACGGTTAGTTCTACATTTTGTTCATAAAAGACTTTGGGCCACGCCCATATTTGGAGGCAGAATTGAAGAAAAACTTGAAATTTTCCAGAAAAACGTAATGTCGACTGGCCTTGAGTCTAATTTAAAAATAGACTTCAAGCCAGATTTCGTTCACATAAAGTTTTTAGCCATGCCCCTTTTAGGGGTCAACTGGGCTTCCGCCCAACTGGGCGGAATTAGGGCTATTTCAGCTTTTTTTCAAATGGTTCTGGAGTATTTTATTTTTATTTTGGAAAACTTAAACTTCTTGATTTTTTTTTAAAGTTAACATGGCTTTGTTGGTAGAATCCTAGTTCCGCGATAGGTTTTACCTAACGACATGCAGTCGAATTCGGTAAAAGAATATGGGGCGCAATTGGGAGGATGCTAGGTTAGGTTGGAAAGGGTTGTTTGCAACTAGTGCAAGTTCACTCGGTGGCCAGATTGGCCCATTGTGATTACCCTTGTGAGGTAGACAAATATGGTTGGAAATATGTCTTACTAACTGAACCAGCCTGATCTTTTGATAATTTTTTTAGGTCAAGTAGTGATATTCCTGCCAGGTCGTCCAGGCTATCAAAGAACCTGACTCCTAAAAAGGTAAGTCGTCGTTCTTGGAGAGCTGGGCAGTGGAAGAGAAAGTGTTCTATAGAGTCTATTTCTTCTTCTTTGAAGTCGTTGGCAAAGATTCCCATTCGTGTAGCCATGACACCAATGGTGCAGTGTCCCGTGACTACACCAACGAGTGTTCTTATAAAATTTCTACTGAGAGATAGAAGGGCCGTTGTTCTTTTTAGGTCGAGTACTGGCCATAAGCTGTGAGATATGATACAATCTTTAGACTGTTGCCAACGTTCACCGGCTAGTTTGATCGTGTATTGATCTATAAGACTTTTGGCTGTGTTGAAAGGGAGATAGACCCGTCGGTCAGCCATCGTTATGTCCATATCAGAACCTTTCCTTGCCAGTTCGTCCGCCAATTCATTTCCGGCCACGCCAACGTGCCCAGGAACCCAGCAGAGTAGAACTGTGTGGAAACTTATATCCTTTAATGCCCTGAGGCAGTCCTTGACACACTTAGAGTATACGAGGTTGGAGTCCAGGGCTTTAAGTGCAGCTTGACTATCAGCACATAAGGTGATTTCCGTTGCTGGAAGATCCATAGATTGAATTGTCTGTGCAGCTCTCTTCACCGCATAAATCTCAGCTTGAAAAACACTGCAGTAGTCATTTAGTCGATATGACTGGTTTCATATCGCATTGTGATTTCCAGAGGTTGTTCTCTCTTAGTCTGAGAGCTGCCTTTGCCGCCACATTTCTTGTGAAAAGCTCCAGAGGTTGGAGGTGCAGTATTGTTTCCAGACCTGTTTGAGGCGTGGATCTTAATGCACCTGTGATACCTAAGCAAGCTAATCTTTGTACCTTCTTCAGATTATTGACGTAAGATTTCGTTCTACACGCCTCCCACCATACCAGTGATCCATAGGTTAGAATAGGTCTAACGACCGCTGTATAAAGCCAGTATGTTACTTTGGGTTGAAGACCCCACTTTTTCCCAATGGCTTGTTTACATGTGTACAGAACAATGAGACCTTTCTTCATTCTCTCCTCTGTGTTCCAGTTTAGTTTGGAGTCAAACAAAACGCCAAGATATTTGGCTTCCATGAGGATGCTAAAAAATGCGCTTGTCCTAATTCCGCCCGATATAAGAGTCCTGGATTTTTGATCTAATTATCCAGAGTATTTGGTCGAAATAATTTTAAGAAAAAACAATATCTAATTTATATTTTAAAGCTAGAAGCTTACTAACGGACATACTCAAAATGGTAGGCCGCTTGAATATGCCCAAAAATACTTTTTAAATTTAATTTTTATATGGAAAATAGGGCGGGCCGAATTAGGAACCTGAGTGGAAAAAAGGGCGGAATTAGGGGCTTTTTGATCTTGTTGAGGATGAATGTTAAATTATTTTATTACATGCAAAAAAACGAAACCGAAATTTATTAGGTTACATTTGTTTCTTTTAACTTTAAATATTTTAAAGTGTATCTTCTGAGCACTGCCTTTTGGATCTCTGAAAACCGGACGTTTGCTGCAAACTTTACGGTTGGAGAAAAAAATGAGGAAAAGAAAAAGGTGCACTTGTGTTTTTATCAGTTTTTTTTTAATTGTATTTAGTGTATGTAGTGTATTTCTTTCTTTAATTGCCATGTTCTGGAATATGCGGTCGTACATTTTTTTGGTATGACAATACAAGCTTTTTTGATAACATTTTATCAAAAATTTGTCACACGAACGAATGTGGTAATTCCATAGAAATATTTTTGCTTCACTAAAGTTGGATTTAAAATAGAAACGAAACTGTAATATCAACCGCAGTTACCACACTTCTGCTATATGTAACATTATACTTTAATGTTTCCCCATGAGTCGCACTCTTATGCACCCTTCATTCAACACGAACACATCAAGTTAATCAGAGTGAAATTTCATAGCTCTTGGCAAAGCCTTCACACCCACTGAATCGGTGGAAGATTTTATACATACGAGCAAGATAATTGCAAATCTCCAAGGTCGAAAGATACTCACCATAATAAGAAACTTAAAATACAACGCTGTTGTCAGTCTGAAAAGTGTAAACAAAAACAACTTGGAAAACCAACAATAATTAAAAGATGTTGACAAAACTATTGAGAAGTATAAATGGAAAAACTCAATCCAAAGGAACGAAGAACGGCGAACAGAAAAGGGGTAAGTAAGCCATGTGTGATATGTTACAACAACATTTTGTCTTTAAATAATCTTGGCTATTGAACAATGAGAAGTTGAGGTAGGCCAAGAAATTTACGGTATAAACTTTTATTTTTAAATATATGGGACAAAATGCAGCTTTCTCACCCGGGTATTTAACGAGCGACAGAATTGTTTTGTCTTGGGGACAAGTCTTCTGCACGAGGAAAAGGTGGTGCCAACATGAGACCCGACGCATTTGTTCGCCTCAATGAAACTATTTTGTCGCTCGTAGAAGGACGGTCTTAGTTTTCATAAAATCGATAGCATACTAAATATTTCAAGAAGACATGCATTTTTTTGCACGCTATTCTTAAGCTTTGCCATTCAACCCACCATGGTCTCATAGTCCGGCCATTGAACTCTGAACTTTTATCGTAATTAAATACGCGTTAAGCACCCATGAATGCCGGGAATTCCCCGATGTAGTTGTGTTAATAAATTAAAATTGTTTAGTAACAGTGGCAAAAATAGGCCACTATACCTAAAGGATAAAGGGAACTTTAAAAAAAAAAAAAAACTATTAAGCCTTTGTTTAATACAATGCCAGCTTTGTGCTAAAGATAAAAAAAAAACAGCAATGCATTATTAATCAGATTTGGTTGTGTCATTTTTTTTACAGATGATCTGAAGTCGACAAAGAAAACAACAACGAAATGCAAATGCAATCCACAGCATTGTAAGTGCAGAATTCACAAGACTGTCGTTCATCGTCTGAAAGATCGAATGCACTTAATGACTGACGTTATCTACTAGGCCGACAAACTATGATTTATTATAAGTTTTATTCGAAATAAAGATGTGTGCCAAAGAAATAAAACTAATGTTTCTGTTTGTCTATTGGCATAGTGTGTCCATTTAGTTGTAGCTAATCTGAGATCAATACGGGTTTCAAATGGCGCAATCAACATGTTTTGATAGATAAATAGTGTGTAAAAAAGTTAAAAAAAACCAACAACAATACACAATTGAACTAGTCAAAGTCTATCAATTGTTTGATTAGTCAAAGCTGTTACCGATAAACTAAGGCCTCAATCAATCGATAGGTGAAAATAGGTACACAAGTGATTACCAAAGAGAGTGATTTTATCTGTGGACAATTTTATATTAGGTGAAATATTTCTTCTGTTTTTTTTTATACCCCATCCCATAGGATAGGACTTATATTAAGTTTGTCATAGTTTGTAGCACGGTGAAATAATAATGGTAGACCCTCAAGTAAGGGCATATGATCGAGACCGAATTCTGAATCGAATGAGCCATATCCGTCCGTCCGTCTGTATGTCACATGTATTTAGGCCTTAAATTTTGAGATAGGGCGCTGAAACCTCGTACGTAAGGTCCACGTCATGCGAAGCAGTAGGTTAGGTTAGGTTGAAGTGGCTGTCGGATCCAAAGAAACCAACACACTTAGACCTATGTAGGTCCATTGTGATACCACGCGGATCTGACTCTATTGCCTACTCGTTGAACCATTTCGAGCTATTAATGAAGCGTAAGAGACGTTTCGGGTCAGTCGTGCTGAGATCACTGAGATCATTATAGAAGAAAGCTCGAATGTGAAGATTTCGGTTCTTGGAAAGAGCGAGGCATGTACAGAGAAGGTGGAGAGTGGTCTCTTCTTCCTCCTCATCCATGCAGCTCCTGCAAAAGTCGTTGGAATAGACACCAAGCCTTGTCGCGTGTTTGCCTATCAGACAGTGTCCTGTAATGACACCGATTGTAGCACTAATGTGCGATCTATTAAGAGCGATCATACTCCTAGAGCGTTTAAGATCAAGCTTTGGCCAGATCTGTTTCGTCGCTAGACAGGTACTACCACTAGTCCATCTGAGATTTGTTCTTTCTATCGCATCCAGTTTAATCATGAGTTTACATGTCGAAATTGGAATGCCTACGGAGCCTTTATCAAGCAAAATTGGGATGGTAGTTCCAAGTTTGGCGAGTTCGTCAGCCTTGCAGTTACCTGGAATGTCACTATGTCCTGGCACCCAGCACAGGAGAATGTTGAACTGCTCCGACATCTCCTTTAGAGATGAATGGCAGTCTAAGGCTACTTTAGAGTTTATAGAGACCGATTCCAGGCACTTAATGGCCGCTTGGCTGTCAGAAATATGCGTATGTCCTTGGCGGATATAACATTTTTCTTAAGCCAGGACAAGACTTCCTTTATCGCCATAATTTCAGCTTGAAAAACACTGCAATGATCCGGGAGACGAAATGAAAGAGAGACTTAGATTTAGTCGGTCTGAGAATACACCCCCGCCTACCCCATCATTTGTCTTCGATCCATCAGTGTAGAAGTGGATCGATTCACATTCCAGAGGCGCACAGTCCTCCCAGGAAGACCTGGGGGGGATCGTTGCCTGGAAGTTCTTGTCAAAATGTAATTGGGGTAAGGTGAGGTCCATGTTTCTAGAAGGGAATCTGAATGTGTTCAGAACAGCATAGTGGCCTATCTCACTATTGGTCCACTGAGAGGTTGCTTTGAGGCGAGTAGCCGTGATGGCAGCAGTTTGTCTGCTGAAGATGTCAAGAGGAATTAGATGGAGCAGGATGTCTAGTGCTGCTGAGGCAGTGGTGCGAAGTACTCCACTCATAGATAAGCAAGCTGACCTTTGGCTTAGCTTATCACGATTTACCGCTTTATCCAAAGCGGTCCACCAACAGCTGTTCCATACGTCAGTATCGGCCTTACGACCGAGATATATAGCCAGTGGTTGATACGGGGTTGAAGTCCCCACTTGTTGCCGATGGCTTTTTTGCAGGAAAAGAGTGCTACCGTAGCTTTCCGGACTCTTTCCTGTATATTAGACTTCCAGCTAAGCTTTCTGTCTAAGATGAGACCCAGATATTTAGCTTCCTCAGAGAAGATTAAGCTAGTGCCCTTGATTGAGGGGGGGTCGATATGTGGGATTTTGTATTTCCTGGTGAATAGGACTAGTTCAGTTTTGTGAGGGTTGACCCCCAAACCACAGCTGTCAGCCCATCTTGTTAGCTTGTTTAGAGCATTCTGTAGGAGTTCTTTGAGGGTGTTAAGGTGCTTCCCCGATACAGCAATGGCAACGTCATCTGCATAAGCGATCACTCTGCAGCCATCTCCTTCTAGGATAACCAGCAGTTCGTTCACCGCTAGATTCCAAAGGAGTGGGGATAGGACTCCACCTTGCGGTGTTCCCCTGCTGACGGATCTTCTGGCAGTTGTTTCACCTAGCTTAGAGTTTATAATCCTACTCGTTAAAAGTTGATTAATTAACTCGCAAAGTGAGCCACTCACCTTCAGAGCCGACAGTGCAGCCAAGATCGCAGACGTGTTGACATTATTAAAGGCGCCTTCTATATCTAGGAAGGCTACCATCGTGTACTCCTTGTGATGAAGGAAATATTCAATGGAACGTACTAGCGTATGCAAGGCTGTTTCTACAGATCTGCCCTTACAATAAGCGTGCTGAGCAGTAGAAAGCAGCCTTTTGTCAATACTAGATCGTAGGTGGATATCGATCAATCTTTCTAGAGTTTTTAGAAGGAATGATGATAGACTTATGGGTCTGAGATCTTTAGGAGTAACGTGGGAGTATTTGCCAGCTTTGGGTATAAAAACCACTTTCACTTCTCTCCATAGCAGCGGAATGTGGACCAGCTCTACGCAGCTTCTCAGAATTGTCTCCAGTGCAGGGAGGATTATGTCCGATGACCTTTGTAGTTCGGCTGGTATTATGCCGTCTGGTCCTGCCGACTTGTAAGGTTTGAAGCTGTTAAGTGCCCAAAGCAGTCTATCTCTCGTTATTAGATCAAATTTATTAGTTATGTGTGGCATTGACCTGTTAAGGTTAATGCTATTGATAACTTCGGAGCTACCTGGAAAGTGGGTGTCCAGTAGCAGGTTTAGCGATTCTGCGCTGGAGGAAGTCCAAGAGCCGTCTGCTTTTTTAAGGTAGCTGGGCATCGTTGGATTAGTAGAGAGGATTTTCCTTAGCCTAGAGGCTTCGGATGTTTCTTCTATTTTACTACAAAAGAGTCGCCAAGATAGCCGTTTGGCTCTCCTCAGCTCCTTTTTGTAGGATTTGAAGCAGTACAAGTGTAAAAATTTTTGAAGTGAGCCCAAAGACACGCCCACAATCGGTCTAAATGTACAACTACCTCCAGAGTTTTCAAAACTGTAAGACGTTCTAAAAGGCTGAAATTTGATATTTAGCATCTCCTAATGAAGGTTAGACTCAAAAAAGAAGAATTGAATTGGTAAACCTATTTCTATTTTAAGGGTACATTTTCTGCTCAAAATTGAAAAAAGATTGCTTAATATTTTATGTAGAAAATGCTTAGTTCAACATTTTGTTTATACAAGACTTTGGGCCATGCCCACATTTGGAGTCAGAATTGAAAAAAAGCCTAAAATTTTCCAGAAAAACTTAATTTCGACTGGCCTTGAGCCTAATTTAGGAAAGCATGGAACAAAAAAAGTATCAGGTTAGGTAAACGAGACTTTTAAAGTTTTTAGCCACGCCCCCTTTTAGGGGTCGATTTTTCAAAAACATTGAATTTGAACCAAAAAATTGCATTTTTACGTACATTTAAGTGTAACTTGGAGATATCTGTGGTTTGTAATTAGGGACAGTGTTGGACCACGCCCCTTTTCGAAGTTTGCATTACTTATAAAATGTCAAAAAATGACTATGCCATCAGCATTTTACAATGTGGGATAGGATGGCGTGTTTAACGGTCCGTTTTACGGACTGTAACTTCTGGCTACACACTGTAGCACTTACTCACTGGTTTTATTTATATTTGACAAAATTAACAAAATCATGAGCTTATGCATTAGTATCGATGAGTTGTACCATCTCATAATAAAACATTTAATGTTGCCATCAAACCCGTAGACGATAATATCTCTAGAGCCGAAAAAAAATTCGATTAATTCCGAGCCCAGTGTACAAAACAAACTCCAAGTCCCTTTAGAGAAAATGTTCGAAAACAATAGGTGAATTAAGTTAGGCATATCCGTGCCGTTGTTCGCATATGTCAGAATTGTGTGAAGTTTAAAGGTCTTTAGAACTAGGGAGCAGTGCAAATTATTTCATTTGCTATGAGAATTACTCGAATAACCAAAGAAACTCGCCCACAATTTGCTTGTGTACCCCGAAAAAAGTCAGCCTCGAACGAAAATTGTTTTTATGCTTTTTTTTAGATTACATATACATACATACGTCTACTAAGGTCTAAAAGGAAGAAATTTGATTTTTGGTTCATGTATAAAAAATTTCGTATTTTTCAATATTCAATTCAATTTCAATTCAATTCAACTTGGTGCGTAATGGCAGAGTGACTGAAACTACTGGGGGTGGTGTTGCTGTTTATTGTAAAAAATCATTAAAATGTGTGGAATTAGTGAAATCGGGTGGCGAATCTCGTGTTGAATATTTGTTTGTGGAAGTCAATGATGGTTGTGTTAAATGCTTGGTCGCATGTTGCTACATTCCGAATCGTTCTTTTTCAGCTGAACCATTCTTTTCTTGTCTGTCTGAGTTTTCGCCATTTTATAGCAATATAGTTGTAACTGGGGATTTCAATGCTGACTTGCTTCGAAATAACTCTCGTTCTTTCCAGTTCAACGAACGATATGGCATCTGCTCTTGGTTTAACAATAGTAAACAATACTTACCCAACCTGTTTTCGCCCAAGCGTTACACCGAGTCTCCTCAACCTGACTATTGTGTCCGATCCAGCTTGTATCCTGTTGTTTGACCAAATCTATCATTAGAAGGTGTGAGTGAATGCATATTTTAAACACTTGCATAATTACGTCCACCTTTCCTCAAGCTTGGAAATACGCAAAAGTTATACCTGTTCCAAAGAAAGCTAATCCGTCTGATGCCACTGATTACAGGCCCATTAGCATATTACCCTGTCTTTCAAAGGTCTTTGACAAATTGCTAGCATCACAAATCCAGCGTCACTTATATCAAAATTCTCTGCTGATCCCTTTTCAGTCTTGGTTCAGAAAAAATCATAGCTGCCAGTCTGCCATGGTAAAGATTCTGGACGATATCAGACAGGATTTTGATAAAGGACATGTGACGCTGCTGTGTCTCCTTGATTTTTCGAAGGCCTTCGACAGAGTAAGTCATGAAATTCTATGCTTGAAGCTACGCAATTTTTTCGGTTTCAGTGATAGAGCTGTTAGGCTCATTCGAAGCTATTTATGTGAAAGATCACAAATGGTTGTTGTGGATAGAAAGCACTCTGGACTTAAATCTATAATTCAAGGTGTTCCTCAGGGATCAATCTTGGGACCAATCTTATTATCTATGTACATTAATTACCTGGTAACAACTAGCAAAAATTCGAATATAAACCTATATGCGGACGATGTACAAGTCTATCTATCCCAGCCAATAAAAAATATAGCTGAACTAGTTGCCCATCTAAACGAAGACCTAATTGCGATCATAACATGGGCTACTAAAAATTGTCTAACACTAAACCCGAAAAAACGCCAGGTTATTCCCATATCGCAGAATGTACTTCAGTCGAATATTTTTCCTGATATTTGGTTATCTGGAAATAAGCTTCAGCTCTTGAAGTTGTCACAAGCGTAGGTATTACCATCAACACAAAACTCTCTGGCTGTAATCATGTAAACGTCGTTGTGGGCCGAGAGTATGGATGCTTGAGGAAACTCTGGGTTTCTGCAACTTACACTCCGCTAAACACCCGTAAAAGACTTGTTCTTACTCTTATCATGCCTATTATTTCTTATGCTGCGGTTGTCTAAAGCAACTTGGACTCACTGTCATTTTACAAGCTTCAAGTAGCATTCAATGATGCTGTAAGATATGTTTACGCAAAGCATAGGTTTGATAAAATCTCTGAGTTCTGAATAAAGAATATAAATAAAGAAATACAAATATTCGATTTTCGAGGCATGTAGAATTTGAATATTTGAGAGAAGTGAATGGTAATACTGGCCACCTAACACTGGGAATGCCACGAACTAAGCTCGTTGGCAGAGCAGTTCACAAGCAAAAGAAACACGCCGCTATTCTCTCTACCGGCGATTGAGAGGACCTCTCTTCAACTCTCCGATAGAGCATGCTACTTAGGGTTGATTCTTGACAGAAAACTAAGCTGGAAACTCAACGTTGAGGAAAGAGTAAAGAAAGCCTCAACCACATTCTGCACTTGCAGTCGCATTTTCGGGAAAAATAGGGGTCCTAGACCCAAAATTATCCTTTGGATGTACACTGCAATTGTTAGCCCAATTCTAACGTATGGGTGTTTAGTCTGGTGGCAAGCAGCTGGAAAAGGCACAAACCTACGCTACATGACAATAACACACTGAGCTGCATGTATCTGCAATGAGGACGACACCAACCTCAGGGCTGGAGGCAATTCTCAATATGCTACCCCTCGACCTCTTTATGCAAGAATCTGCTACCAAAAGCGCCTTGAGGCTCGGTCAGTCACCTGAATGGATCCCAAGCTCATTTGGCCATGCGCAGAATCTACACAGGGTTATAGAAACCGACACCTTCTCCGACTACCTTACCCCCTACCTAGACTTCGAAACGCCTTTTAATTGCATGTTTCCTAGCAGGGATGAATAGGAATCGGGGGAACCGCTAAGAAACCTATCGATAGCTATATATACAGATGGGTCAAAAATGAACATAGGCACGGATGCGGGTCTCGTCTCTGAGAACCCACATATAGAAAAATCCATAAGATTGCCCGGATCTTGCAGCGTCTTCCAAGCGGAGGTCCTTGCAATCAATTAGGCAGTCAGCCTACTGACAATAAAGGCAATACCACAGGATGTTATTACCATATTTATAGACAGCCAGGCAGCCATAAAGGCAATAGCTGCCACTGAGACCAAATCCGAACTTGTGAAGTATTGTCGCAAAGAGATAAAGGTTCTTGCCTCACAGCACAATGTAAGACTAGGCTGGGTCCATGGCCACATGAACTTCCGAGGCAATGAAAAAGCCGATGAGCTTGCACGACATGGATCAACATTAGAGCCTCAACAAGACTTTCAGTGGATCAAACCCCCACTCTGTGACCTAAGAAGGCGGGTGGAAAACAAGATCCGGATAAAAGCAAAAACAAGATGGGCATCCTGGTCCATCTGTTGGACAAATGGGGCCTACATATGATAAGTCCCAAACTAACGCGCTCCTCAAGAGCAACAGGAAGACTCTGTCGTTACGAGTAGATATACTTACAGGTCACAAAATCTTTTGAGACATCATGCCATGAAACTAAATCTCGCCAATGACGACGTCTGCAGAGGATGTGGCGACAGGGATTGCTGCGAGGACACACCTCACTTACTGTGCCACTGTCCGAGTCTAAGTCAGTTGAGGAAAAGAACTTTAGAAAGCTTCTTCTTCCAGGACATTTCAGAACTTTCAGAACCAACGTTTCAACATTTCAGAACCTCCAACATCTCTTTCCAGGTAAGTTAAATCAACAAGGTGGCTCAAGAAACTTAACACGGCGTAGGGAGGAAGTGAAAGCATCTAAACTGCAGGGATTATCCCCCACTGAGTATCACAATGGGTCACAATGGGCCTAAGTGCGATGAGGCGCGGGTTACCTCGCTTAGGGTACCTCACCTAGGGTTGTAGAAGAAAACTTTTAGATTCTTGGGACTCATTTGGTCCTCGTTTGCTAAATGACAAAAGTTGGAAAGAGGAATTGGAAACAAGACTCATGTACCACTAAGCGAATACTTATTTCGTCTATCTTCAGCTTGATCCAAATATTTAGCCTGAGGATATCCTTGTTAAGGAATTCACTAAAAGGCGTATACCCTGCAGAGCAAGTACTCCATAAGACTTACGCAAATCAGTCTCTATTATACAAGCGTAATAGAACTACGTACATTTAGCACCAATCTTTTACTGAGTGTCCATAGCTGCTCACACGATAGCAATTACCCATAGCTGAGGCGCGATCAGATGAAAATTTCAGCAAAGCCGTTGAAACCCATCCTACTTTGAGGTTAGTCGCTGCAATCTGTCATCAGACAGCAGCATCTACTAACGTTTTGGCGTAAGTGCACCGCCAGCAATCAACTCAAGTCATAAAAAATCAACCCTCCTGATTTTGCAGACATTGAAATCTGTTGCAGCATATTTGAATGCCTTGAGATATATGTTTTGTCAGCTCTCATCTGCGCCGGATATAATTTATTTATGTATTAGTCGGGCGGCCAGGATTTTACAATTGGGTCAGAGATCTACGATACCGAACATTTGATTTGCCTTTTTCAGGTAAACCGTGCTAAAAACGCTTTTTTAAAACTTTGATGTATTTTTGCGGTGTTAACGATCATGTCAAAATTTGATTAAAGTACGGAGAACGTGTACAAGGCAAGCGAACTGCGTTTAAAATTTTCAAAATTGCCGTTACCAACCCATTTTTTTGCCTCTTTTAACAAACGAAAAGGATAAACATGTGCACTCAAGAGGATACACGCATCCACAGGTTTTTTAAGACAACCTCTGTCTATCAACTCCTACTCTCACCTCCCCGTGGTGAATAACGGGTGCCTAGAGAGGGGAATTCCTCCACTGCTTAGTTCCCACTAAGGGTATTCCCCAGGAATTCCCCAGATGGAATCAACGGTGGCGTCTATAGTTCCAGTCAGGCCGAACTACTTAGTGAACACCTTATATGGGCTACTAAGGCGTTTTCGGAGTTCAGAAGCGAGCTATCCAGAAGCGAGCTCTCCGTCCTTAGAGCTAAACAAAGCATCTTGTCCTTATCCGTCGAGGTGACTTTCCGGCCACGTAAAGAAACACCAGTTACGAAGCAGCAAACAGCCTCGAATTCGGACGGATTAACTGTTGACGACCAATGTAAGCGACAAAAGGACAACGAGCTTTGGATCTGCACGTGGAATGTTAGGTCCCTTAACAGACTATGCGCAGCCGACCACTTAGCGGAGGCCCTAAACGACTGCAAGGCAGACATTACTGCCATACAAGAAATGTGGTGAGACGGGCCGGGCAAAAGAAGGATGAAAAACTGCGACTTCTACTACGGCGACTGCTATCGACATCAAAGCCAGCGCCTATTTGGATGTGGTTTCGTTGTTGGAGGCAGACATAGGCAAAAAGTCCTGAGCTTCAACCCTGTGAGTGAGCGTCTCGCGACGATCCGCATCAAGATGACGACACCGAAGAGATGTTGTACGAGCTCCTGGACAAAACTTATAAGCAGCGCCCTAGTTACGAGATTAAGATTGTCCTAGGCGATTTAAATTCCAAGCTAGGAAGGGAGGGCATCTTTGGTCGTACAGTCAGAAAGCACAGCCTGCACGACATGACCTCCGATAACGGATTCAGGCTGACGGATTCGCAAGCCCCCTGACAGCCTTCCTAGACAGGTCATGCTAGTCGAGATGCGAGCGCATCGCCCCCCTGGTAGGCCAAGAAATAGGTGGTGGGATCAGGTAAAGAACCTCTCTGAGTCCCGCCTGGGGATTGCGCCGGAGTCTCTTGAGTTGGTGGCGGAGGACCTTCTCGCTCCGCGACCCTTTTAAAGGATAAGCGACTTTGCTGCGGGGCGATACGTTGTTGTAGCTAGTACACAGTTCCAGTATCTCTTCATCCCGAAATCTCCCGATCAGTAAACCGTTAACCAGATTGCGATAGACGCAAGGCACTCCACCGGTATCATGGATGGCCGAACATTCCGAGGAGCCAACATTGACTCGAATCACTTCCTTGTTGAAGCCAAGGTACAGCTGCGGATACACCAATGTCAAGTAAAGAAAATACTTTGAGGAAGTTTGACGTCGGCCGACTACAAACGCAAGATATCGCCATTTCCTTCTCCAACCGAGACTCTTAAAACCTTCTACGAAGTCATTTGCAGCCAAGTGTTGATAGGTAGTGGCGACATTGCCAAAATGCCATTAAGATGCCGCCTCTGAAGTGCTGGGTTTCACACGGCCATCACAACGAAACCCCTGGTTTGACAATGAGTGCCGACAAGCACATGCAGCTAAACAAGAAGCATACAAAGTGGCTCTGCACAGAAGGACTAGAGTTGCTCGCGAGCTCTACGAGCTGAGGAGGAGAGAGGAACACCGGTTTCTCCGAGGGAAAAGGAGAGAGCACGAGAAGCGCGAGGTTGAAGAGATAGAGAGATGTTACAACAAGAACGAGGGGTGGAATCGGCTATGGTGATCTGTGATTTTCACGTTTTGTGGCAGGTAAGGTGATCACAAAAATATTGTTCCGAATCGTTGCTTTATTTAGTCTGGTGATGTAAGAACACTGATTTTTATTCGTACATGTAGAAAGTCAGCCTAAGAGTAGGCAAAAACACCAACTTACCAGAAAGTTTGAAAACTGGTGACCAGCTGATTTCGACGTTGATTGATCGGGAACTTTCACAAGAAAATTGTGATGATCACAGCTTACGCAGACGGAATTTTTGTGATTTATGACATCACTTATCTTGTGGGGTGCCGTGGCGTAGTGGTTAGTGTGTGTGCCTACTACACCGGAGGTCTGGGTTCAAAACCCGCCGAGAGTAACAATTGTGTTGAAAAACTTCTAAAGGTGCCGTTCGGATTCGGCAAAAAATTGTAGGTCCCTTTGTATGTGAAGAAATTAACACACACAGCATACATTGTTCAGAAGTTGGCCCTGGTTCACCTCGAGCTGTTGCGCCGCTCTATCTATCTATCTAACGACATCACTTATCATAGATCACCTTAGCCGATTTCACCCGAGGTTAGAAAGTTTTACCAGAGGATTAAAAGGTCCTGCCAAGGGTATAAATTTCGATGGCCTGTAAGGACCATCAAGGAAACATCGTTGTAGAATCGCAGTCGGTGCTGAGAATTCGGAAAGACCACTTCTGCAGACTGTATAACGGCGAGGACGAACCAAATACCGCTGTCAGGCAGAACGAACCATTCAACCCGGGCGAAGACGTTACCGACGAAGCATACGAACGATACCGCTCACCCGACCTGGAGGAGGTGAAAGTAGCTGTGTCTAAGCTCAAGTGCAACAAAGCAGCCGGAGCAAACGGCTTAGCTGCCGAACTTTTTAAATCCGCTGGTGATGAGCTGGTTAGGAGTATGCACCAGCTCATCTGCAAGATATGGTCAGAGCAACGCATGTCTGACGAATGAAAACTCAGCATTGTTTGCCCAATCCTGAAGAAAGGAGACAGTCTAAATTGTGCCAACTACAAAGGCATCAGTCTTCTTAACATCGCATACAAGATCTTTTTTTCTGTACTGTGTGAACGCCTTAAGCCGTTTGTCAACAATCTGATAGGCACACATCAGTGTCGCTTTAGGCCAGGAAAGTCCACCATCGATCAAATATTCACACTGCGGCAGATCTCTTAAAAACCATAGGAATTCCAAATCGATACACACCACCTTTTCATCGATTTCAAGGCCGCGTATGGCAGCATCTATAGAGACGAGCTATATAGCGCAATATCTAGTTTTGGCATCCCTGCCCAACTCATCAGCTTGTGCAGGATGACGATGGAAAACTCACGCTGTTTCGTCAAGTTTGGTAACGACTTCACCGACCCCCTTGATGTCAAAAAAGGATTTAGACATTTAGACAAGGCGACGCGCTGTCATGTGACTGCTGTCATATTTGAGAGGATAACTTTTGCCAATCGATGTTTCTTTGGGCTAAAAATGCAATTGAGTAGTAAGGCCCTCTCTCGAGCAACTAAAATGTATGGAAGAAGCCTGCACCCTGTTGCAGGCTGATGAAAACACTACGAGAGAAAAATGCTTCGGACGATTTATGGTCGTCCCGTCTGCATAGACGGAGAGTGGAGGCGACACCAACATAGCCAGGAGAGTCAAAATAGAACGGATAAGATGGCTGGATCATCTAGAGCGGATGGATATCAACGCCCCGGCCCGGAAAATCTTGGAATCTACCCCGCAGGGACGGCGCAATAGAGGAGCACCGAGTGGAAGGGGACCTCAGCTAACCAACGCGTACGAAACTTGAGATGTCTGGCTGGCGAAGCTTGTTGGCTGAGACCCAGGTCGACCGCGGACTCTAGCGCCACCTTAAGTAAGTAAGCAATTCCACTCTGTTAGAGAACTCTAAGTTGAGAAATTGCTGAAAGCGCGAAATTTAAAGAGTTTAGCTTACCCAACCTTGTTGCAATATCCGATTGACTCCGACGTTTTTCGGGTAATTAGAATGAAAACTTTAAGGTACAAACATACTATTATAAGCAAATGATAAAGTGGAGGTTGTTCGTTCACCTGTAAGATTATCTTTGATAAAAGTGTCCACTTTTTTCTCAAATGCTTTTTTTTACAGGCGTGGAGTGCTGCAAGTGCTTTTCTTGGAGTGAAGTTTTGGATCGAGCATGATAACCAGATACTTAAGAACAGTGTGGGTTAATACCCGATAGTTTGCTTTAAGAACTTATACGATCAGTTCAATTTAATTCAAGTTAACATCGAGTCCAAACCTTGTAACCCAGGTGCTTACCTTGCCTAGAGCAGCGTCCATAATTTCAGTAGTGACGGGGAGAAACGTTCCTGATTTAGCCGTGTAACTTAGCCACCTCCACTTTTGCAGACATTAAAATTGAATAAAATTAATTGGTCCCGGAATTGCTTCAACTTATCTACTTCATGCCATACCAGTAATTTCAATTTTGTAATTGTTAGGCTCCTAAACAAGCTCAAAGCCTTTCTTCATGAGGGTCGTTAATTGTACCGGTGTCTGGTGAGTTTTTCCTTCAGCCACTTAAAGAGGGGCCTTATTGGACAAAGCTAATTTTTTTTAATTAGTCTTAATGAAATCGGGTGTGCAATCTGTAAAGGCCTCGTCTCATCCAGCACGCGGTATTGGAAAGCGACAGGAACAGTGACTGTAATGACGAATGAAACTCTGACAAGCCTGAATGCAGTGGTGCTGGAGGAGTAGGTACAGCATACAGCTTATTTATGATTAAGGATTTAATGAGTAATCTAACGACCTCCTTCAAGACCGCTCGCAAAGTTTGGCGTAATGTTGCCTGATTCCACAAAAACCGGCGAAAAAGGTTAGAGCTAAAGTGAGCTGAAACTTATTGGCAAGACTTGCCAGCTCTCAATAAGACAATCCTTGTTTATGGACGCAAGAAAGACTAACGAGTCGTAACAGAAAACCCAGGGATATTTTAAATCTCTACCTGACATCGAAAAACTATCGCCGAAGTATATCTTCCAGAAGCCTAGAACGCATCAGTCGCTTATCTGGTTTTCATTCTCCTCCTCTCATCATCACTATCCACTTCTTTCTCTTCCAGGCCCCGGAATAAGTGCACCCATTGGGAAAGCAATTAAAAAACCCCTTATCTATTCGTGTCGCAACGACTTGCTAGTGTCGACTCAAGTGCATTTTGAAATGTCTAAAAACTGATAAGAGATACATTTTCCAGTGACTTACCCTCAACAGCCATGTCAGCACACTCTCCCGATAGGGAACGAAGTTGGATTGTTTCTTGGCGTCCGCCAGCTTCGATATGACCTTGCCTAGGGTCAGCAGACTCTTGTTGATGCTCACTCCTTCCCTTATCCGGTCGCCATTTGACCCGGTGTGAGTGATGCGCTCACTGCCGGCCAAGTCGACCAGACTTATCTTGCTGCGGCGCGTCTGCTTGACTTTGCACTCGTCTCCGTCGCTCGTGTCGATCTCGGATAAGTTCAGGAGAATATTGAATATGGAATGGGAGCGTGAGCTTTTGTCGTTCATCCCGGTGGCGGCTGTGGCACGTTGACTATTACCCACCGCCAGCCAGTTGCGCAGTGCGGAGTAGGATTCAACTGGGTGGATGCTTAAATCGACCACATAAGGACCCCATATGGGATGTTCGCGAACCTTAAGGGCATTTTTCTGGGAGCTGCCGCCACTATGCGAGTCACTGTGGCCAGAAACGCACAGCAAGTCGTGGATCTTCTCGTTGTAGATCTCAAAGTAGCTAACTTCGATTTCGGCTTCATATTTATCCTTGGACTCTTCGATGCGTCGAAACAGCTCGTGGCAGAAACGGGGAATGATGCCTGCCTCTGTGTTGGTTGCGATATCATCACTGTCGTCCACCTCGATGCCCATCATGCTGTAGCTCTTTCCAGAGCCCGTCTGTCCGTAGGCGAAGAGGCAGGCGTTGTAGCCTTCGAAGGCCTTGTCGATCAGACCCATCCCGATTCCTTGGAAAACTTCTTCTTGGTTCGCGTAGTCGTTGCTGTCCACATTGCACGAGTAGAACGCTTGATCGTATTGAAAACAATGACTCACCCCGGCGAAGTTGTCGGCCGTAGTTCCCGTATAAACAGTGACCTCATTCCCAGACACCTGAACGACGTTGGTAACTCCTGGATTTATGCACTCCTGTGCGTTGAGCGGCCTCACCCGAACGGCCACTGTAATGTTGCTGATCTCAACATCCTTCTGCAAACGCGGTGTAGCTCCCGGTTCCTCTGCCAACGACTTGTCGGAACGGCGCGATCCGTTCAGGGTTTTCATAGAACACTCCGGAGTGCCACTGGCATAAGGCTTATTGGCACTTCGCGGCGTTGCAAACGCACTCCGGGGTGTGCTCTTGGTCGATCTGTAAAGCGAAGAAGGCGTGTAGCATGCATTCAAAGTCACACATGTCTTTGGCTTGGTTTTTTGGGTTGACGCTGGTGTCTTGGTCGCTGAGGAGGGCAAGAATGGCGTGGCAGTACCAGCATTGGTATCACTAGATAAGATTTCAGTCTGTTTGGTAGGGAAAAGGGGTCGTGCTACCCGTTTGTGCAACGAGTTTGGTGTCGAATTCAGTTTTGGTGTGTTGCCTTGCAACAATTTGTTGATTCTTGCATTGGCTGGAGTGTTTTTCGACGACATATTCACTTCAGAATCACTTCCGCGGATACCGCACTTTATATCATTCACGTTAATTGTATAAAAGCAAATAAAAATAACATTAAAATCGAAAATAAATCAAAAACACTGCAATGAAGTCGGTTTTTCTAGATTTGAGTTTTCGTTTGAAATCGCTCCGGCAGTTGCACACACACGACGACGTCAAAAACTTTATGCTGAATGACATTTGAGCTGAATATGTAACGTCATCCTGGGATGATGGCAATGTAGTGTCGATGCGACTTTTGTGGTGGTGTTAGATTTCTTCTAGTAAACTTCTTGGATTTTATTTTTTAATTATAATAGTGACAGTAGTCAAAATCGAACTTTCCATTCCGTTGCTATATAATTTCCTATTTCATCTTCCTTATTAGATAGAAAATAATTTACACCTTAAGATATGGCTTGCATCTTCGAAGTGTTCATACGACTGCATTGGAATATTATAAAATAGCAGAAAAGAAAACGTCAAAAATATCAATGGGATATCCACTCACAAAATTGAAAGGAGTCTTAAGCCGCGTTGTCACAAGCAAAAAACAGAAGCGTAAAACAGAAACAGAAACTGAATCTCATACATTAGCAGCTGAAACCAAAATTCGCTGAATGCTTTTTGCGTTGCTATTGTTATGAAATTCTGTTTCTGTTCCTTGTAATAACGCGGCCTTATACTATGTCTCCAACGGCAATTATTGGATTGGCGAGAGCCGATTAAAAATAAATTCCAAAATGGGTCCACCAGACAAATGCAGCATTAATTTGACACAAACACTCTGCGGTTCCGTTATTTTGGCCCTCAATAGAGAGTGGCGATGTCTTTTTCAGGAGCAAAAAAACGATTTTCGCTGTAAAAAAAAATCACAATAGAAAAAGTACTTGTGGCAGATATGTTGTACAGGGACAGTTTTAGTCCCTGAAGAGAGTGTCGATATCATTTCCAAGGAGCGAAAAACGATTTTCGCTGTTAAAACCACAACAGAAAAGGTACTTGTGACAGATCTGTCGTACAGGAACAGTTTCAGTTTCCTTTTTTGATTCTCAAACTGTTACAAAGGTGCAGAAAATAGGTTTGTGGTGAATGGGATTTATGAGAGGATTTATTTTTAATCGCTTGTCGAGAGGATTTAAATTTGTATGGGAAATGGCGCAATTTGTAGAGGATTTAATAAAGATTCATATAAATCGACGATAGTGCTCGGTGGAGACATGGTATTAAATTTGTATGGTAAATCGTGTGATTTGTAAAGGATTTAATAAAGATTTATATAAATAGCGGATAAGTGCCCGGTGGAGAAATGAAAAACGAAAAAGAAAACCAAACTGTCAATTTATGATAGATTTGTCACAAATACGATTTCTATTGGAATTCTTACCCCGGAGATCTTGCTTTTTTTATGTAACGATAAAAATGACAGTTTTCATCACAGGAATCACATGAAAGGAAAATTTTGAGCGGGGCTGACAGGAACCACACGGAAAAGTATTGTTTGTATGTTGAGTATGCTCGCTGGAGGAAATGACCCTTGTCATTAGTTCACTGATTGTCATATTTAAGCCCATATTTATTTTTAAACGTTCTTCAAAAAATCGGTGCAAGAGGGGAATATACCAAGAATTGTACGTACGTTGACCTCAAAAGTTTAAACGTATTTTAGATCTGACTATCGGTTTCGGAGAAATTAACATCCAAAGTTGAAGAAAAAACGACACAATTTTCAAATTTGATTTTAAATTTTCAAGGCAATGTGATACTCAAGACGTTTACAGTGAGATCTCATAAAATTTTCAAATCGTTTGCTAAAGTCTATTATGGGCAACAAACTTGAGTGGGATTTTCGTTGTATTTCGACATAAGACTAATCCCGCACAAGTCTATTATGTTTGGGTGTTTAGAACGAAAGGTGCGAACGAGCTGGTTGCGCGAAAAACTCTATCAGGCCAGGGATACACGGCGACAGAAAAACGAGCGACTAATTGCAGTTCGACTAGAAGCACAAGCGATACTCGACTTGCGGCAAATTTCCGCATTGTGACTCTTTCAATTCGCTGATTTTTCAAATAAAAAGTGTTATGCGGTGAAAAATTTGGGTTCCCGTCCATTAAGTCTCTGGACTTTGGGTCTAGATTCAAATTTTTGGCTTGCAGTGTGTCTCATCATGATGCTTTTTCTAAAGCTTAGATTACCTGCACGTCACTTTGCCATATTTCGCGTAAGAAGACAAATAGTTGCACCATTTTTCTTCTTGGGTACGCCAAATATGACAAAATGTAATGCATTTTAATCTAAGCTTAAGCCCAAAATAAACAAAATTTTTAGTTCTACTACAATAGTTTGCAACAATCTATTACCAATGATCTACGTAGCCGACATAATTCTACATCGACCGCATGTGAAATTGTCAATGTTCTACAAACTGATAACAACAAACATGTGCATTTCTTTTCCTCCACAGACTTTGTACGCATTGCGTCCTTTTCTCCAGTCGGCGATTACGGCACACTGGTCGCCGTGTTGGAGCATCTCTTCTGACATTTCATATTCATTCGTTTGCTTGTTAATTTTTTGTTTAGGAACGTGTGACGTGTACAAAAATTATTGAAAAAAATTCCCTTAGAATCACTGGGGAAGCAGAACAACATCACAGAAATTCACCATTTGCCAACATGGGTACAGCTACGGATGCAAGTGAGATGAAACGCTTACCAGAAAGTAAATCCCAGCTGAAGCGGAATGTCGCGCTTGCCGTGATGCTGCTCATAGTTTTCCTCTCTCTGCCGGCTATTTGCAAGTCACACAGTGACCACGCTAATCCAAGTTTCAAGTACTCCCGCGAAGCGAACGAAAACTTTGAGAAAACGAAACAGGACCATGTCCATCATCATGACCATGACCATCACGACCATGATCATGACCACAACCACCACCACCACCACGATCATGATCATCATCATGATCATGACCACGACCACGACCATCACCATCAAGATGATCATCATAACCACGGCCACCACCATCATCATCACGGGGAAGCTAAGAGCGAGCAAATCCCTCTGGGTATGTAGAGCATGGAGGTGTAGCTTGGCCAGATTCCTCACTCTTTATTTCGTAGATATGTCCACCGTTTGGCTGCATTCGATTGGTTCAACGCTGCTCATTAGCGCTGCTCCGTTTGTGCTTTTGTACATCATTCCCCTGGACAATAGTGAAGCGATGAGACCACGATTGAAGGTGCTTCTTGCTTTCGCATCGGGAGGACTTCTGGGCGATGCCTTCCTCCACTTGATACCTCACGCCTCCCACCCACATACTCACGGCGAGCACGACCATGGAAACCACCATCAGCACGATCACGACCACGAGGGTGAGCACGCCCATGCACACGCCCACGACATGACTATTGGCCTGTGGGTGCTCGGTGGGATCATTGCATTCCTTGCTGTCGAAAAGCTCGTGCGGCTGATTAAAGGTGGTCACGGTCACAGCCACGGAAACGCTACACCTGCCAAGAAATCCCCACCAGCGGAGAAGTCGAAATCCGACGACAAATCGAAGAAGAGCCCGAAAGATGCAGCAGCCGTGAAGAAGTCATCGAAGAAGGTCGAAGACAAGAAAGACGAAGTGGAGATTGCTGGTTACCTCAATCTAGCGGCCGACTTTGCCCACAACTTTACCGATGGACTGGCCATCGGAGCTTCCTACCTGGCTGGCAACAGCATCGGCATCATCACCACAATCACCATTCTCCTGCACGAAGTTCCTCATGAGATTGGCGACTTTGCCATTCTCATCAAGTCGGGCTGCTCGAAGCGAAAGGCAATGATGCTGCAGCTGGTGACAGCGCTCGGAGCTCTCGCCGGCACGGCGTTGGCGCTCCTAGGGGCTGGCAGCGACGCTGCTGCCTCCTGGGTGCTACCATTTACCGCCGGCGGCTTCATCTACATCGCCACGGTGAGTGTGCTGCCCGAACTGCTCGAGGAGTCGACGAAGCTCGGCCAGTCACTCAAGGAGATCTCGGCGCTGCTCGCAGGAGTCGGTCTCATGGTATTCATTGCCAACTATGAATAAGTTGTAAAAATAGCTACGCGTAAGATAAGATATAAAATTGTTGGCGAGGAAGTGGGCGAACTCGCGTTATTTGCTGTTCACGATAACAGTCTCGCGGTCGAATGCGCCATCAGAGAGGTGAGGGTATCTTTAAGCTGTATCTTGTAGTGCCGCGTGTGATTAGACCGAGAGGCTGTTATTGAAGTTGTTGTCTTAAACAAGGGAAAAGTTAGCAATTTATTCGATTGTCATTTTATTTTTGTACAAAATAAAAGTTTACCTCTTGAGTCAAAGGATGTTCAACATCGTGTGTTGTTAGTTGCCTGCATCAGGACTCCTGTACAGAATTCGAAAGATGAAAGTGCACTTGTGGTTGTTGCTTTTAAAGGGAGCCATTTTTTAAATAAAAGGAGGAAAGAATGTATATTTAGCATAATTTTCTCAGGTTGTTTAGCTCTGTTCGAGAAAATTTTTGTAATTATGACATGAACTATAGCTTAAAGGTTGACCACCTCCTCGTTTTGAGTATTTACAAAAGGGGCTGATATAATTTATTACGACAGCAACAAAGGGATCGACATCAAGTCCAACAGATGCGGAATATTAACATCTGTCAAGTAGCTTAACTGGAGATTTGAGGGATTACTTCTAGTACCCGGATGACGGCGAAAGAAAATCAACGATGGCGTCCACAGTCCCAGTCAGGTCGAACTACATAGTGAACACCTTACATGGGCGACTACGACATGTTTGGAGCTCAGGGCTATATGTAGTAAAAGTTATCCTTTCCAAATCAAATACAGAGGTCTTATTAGTTTGAACAATTTTAATGAAGTGAAAAAACATTATTTTTAAATAAATATTTCAATATGATATGAAAACATAGTTATTAAATTGATTATATGAGTACAGTATTGAACCAGTACAGTATTTCAACATCCCCACTTAATCAATTTTAATTAATTTAAATGGTATTTTGCAATTTAAAAATCTGATATACAAGTAGGTAACACTAAACAAAAAAATTGTACAGAAAAATCTATTGCAAACCTATATTCTTTGTGCAAAAACCATGTTTTTCGTTATTAACTGGTATTGGAGGGCAAGCTTCGGTTGACGCTTCGATCGATTATTTTGTTGACCGAAGCTATTTTTGTTGATGTCTCAACATTTTGCCTCCTCCACAGATGAGTTCCAACCAATCTCGAATTGCTTGTCTTCAGTGCTCTTGTCTTGTTTCAGCTCAATGTTGATAGGATGATTTTTTCTAGCTCGACAGTTGCCGTATTTCAGTAAAACAGCCAAGAGACATATTGCGACCATTGCAGCTGCAAAAATTGCACAGAATCCAATAGTCCAATATTGATGTCGTCTTATGGTCTTCCAGTTGTTTTCGTGCAGCTGATTTAGTAACTCGGCTGCCTCTCGTTCATTTACCGTGATCACATCCATCAGATCTTTATTCCACGGAATTACGGTTTCGTTCGCAAAATAGATGGGTGTCTGGATTGATATTGATGTGTTCAAAACGGCAATCCGCTTAGTGAAATGCATCACGACTCTCGTCTCCTGGAACAACTTCGCTTCCAATCTCAATAACCTTGTCTTGAACTCGTTCCATTCATCTTGAATCCGTGTTGGAGCTTCATCGTCCCATTTGATACCCGACAACCAAAGTTTTTGAATAAGAACTTTCGCCTTAATTGTAACTGGTGCCAACCAAACAAATGGATCGAAGATTTTTCCCGCGTCGCTTAGGATTGATCGTTTGGTATTCTCGGTATTGAACGACGAAACATCGATGTTAAACTGGAAGTCATCTGTACTCGGACACCATTTAATTCCCAAAATTTTGAATGTTACTTCATTGTTAAAGTCGTGCTCTGGTTTCATTTCGATGACTTCTTCGGGTAGAGCTTTAAGAAACTCCGAACTGTTTGATGTCCATTTGCGCAAGTTGAATCCACCATCCTGAAGAAGTTTTGTAAGCTGTTGTTGTAACTCTTTACAATCCTTAAGTGAGCTGGCACCTCCAAGACAGTCGTCTATGTAAAATCCCTCAAGTACTGCTTTGCTTGCCAGGGGATAGTTATGTTCCTCATCCTCAGCCAATTGACACAAAGTTTTTATGGCCAGATATGGTGCCGATGCTGTTCCGTATGTGACAGTTTTTAGAACATATTCCTTGATCGGGCCACAAGCATTTTCTCTCCACAAAATGCGCTGCAAGTTTTGATCCTCCTGATCGACCAAAATTTGCCGATACATCTTCTCGACGTCGGCCGTGAATACGTAGGAATATGACCTCCACTGAAGCAGCAGGAGGAACAAATCTCTTTGAATAGTGGGTCCTGTCATCATAATGCTGTTCAGCGATTCTCCAGATGTAATTTTGGCTGAAGCGTCGAATACTACTCTCAGATTGGTAGTAGTACTGTGCTCCTTCATAACTGTGCTTTAGAGCCATTTTGCGTGAATCTCCCAAAACAGTACGATCCTTTAATAATGGTAATTTAACAATGTACCGTCCTGCTTTATCTCTACTGTGTGTCATTTTGTAGTGGGTCTCACACATTTCTTCTTCTACAGATTTGAAGCTTACATCGGGTACTTCTTCAAGTTCCCAAAACTTTTTTAGTTCTTCATCTTCACTGCACAGACTGACGCACGAGGTGACAATGCTTGCATGCACCTGGTGCCCTGTTGTTGAAATCACCACAGGCCCGGATAGAATCCAACCACAAATCGAGTTTTGGGCCATTGGAGTGTTAACAGGCCCTTTTACTAATCCCTCCGTAAGAAATTGTGGTAGAATGTCTGATCCGATGAGCAGCTCGATATCCTTCGGTTCTGCATACCATGGATCCGCCAACCTCAAACCTTGAATATGTGGCCATTTGCTGGGTGTAAATTGTTGTCCTGGCATTTTGGATGCGATAGAGGGCATAACTAAAGCTTCTACCATAAGGTTGACCCTTTCATCGTGAATCGATTGAATGTTGAAATTACATACTGAGATTCCATTTACCGTTGACTTGTATTTGGTTAGTGGTATCTTCAACTGTCGAGCTAAGGTTTTCGTTACAATGCAAGATTGGGATCCTTGATCAATTAAAGCTAGCACTGGTTTCACTTGTCCTCTAACACAGATGTTCACCATGGCTGTAGATAGTAAAACTATCCTCTTCTTCGTGCAAGCGGTAGCGCACCCAGTTGCTGTTGACGGTATCTCATCTGAAGATTGCATTGTTGTTGACGCAGTCTCAGCTCGTGGAAAGTGAAGTAAGGAATGATGTTGATTGCCACATGTTCGGCATCCCTTCCTTGAAGGACATTCCTTCGCTGCATGTCCATCGCGTAAACAATTAAAGCATAGCCCGGATTTTTGAGTAACTTCTGATCGACTTTTTGGGCTCATACTTAAGAACCTTTTGCATTGGAACAATTGATGGGACTCGTTGCATGCTACGCACTTTAACTGACTAACTGTAGTCAAATGCGTTTTAGTAAATGCTGGTTTCTGTGCCTGTTGTTGATGCTCACGGTTATTTTGGCTACTGTCTTCTAATCCTCGGAATCTCCCTTCAATGAAATCGAAAAATTCACTTAACTTTGGAATTTCTGTTGAACTTCCTCTTGATTGTTGATACAACTTTTTAGAATCGGCGTCAAGCTTTGGATACAAAAGCTGGATCACCAATGGATCCCAGGACTTTACGTCGACTCCCAGATTATTAATGCCGTACAAAATTTCCCTTGCCGTGTCCATAAGATTTTTCAAATCGAACGCGTTTTCAAATCGAACTGGCTTCAAAGCAAGTAAATTTTGTATATGCTTGTTGACCAGTGCAGCTGGATTCTGAAATCGTTTTGTTAGCAGTTCTATCGCCGTTTTATAATTGTTCGATGTCGGTGACAGATGATTTACGATCCTTGCTGCTTCACCCCTTTATTATTTTGTTGACCGAAGCTATTTTTGTTGATGTCTCAACAACTGGTTTAGTCAAATTGTCTGCAATCATCTTATTGGTATTGATGTAGCTTATGTTAACATCTCCACTATCCAATTTTTCTCGTACGAAATGGTGCCGAATGTCTATATGTTTCGTTCGCGGACTATACATTTGATTTTTAGCCATATTGATTGCACTTTGATTGTCACAAAAAATTTCAATAGCCATGTATTCAGCCTCAGCGCTAGAAAGAGCAACAGTTGGTTGTTTCTTGCTTGCCCATGAAATTGCCCAGTTTTCAAATTTAAAAATGTATCTAGTACATGATTTTCTATCGTCCGAGTCCGATGCCCAGTCAGCATCACAATATCCATGAAGTTTTGAGGTTTCACTGTTTAAGGATTTAAAAGTTAGCTTGTAATCCTTGGTCTTCTTCAAGTATCGGAAAACTCTCTTGACTGCATTCCAATGTGGCCGCCCCGGTTTACTATTAGATCTGCTTAGATTTCCAATAGCATAGGTCAAGTCCGGTCTTGTACATTGTGATAAATACAAAATACTTCCCACTGCTTCTTGATAAGGAACATTTTCCATATCCTTTTCTTCGTCTTGAGTCTTCGCTGACATGTCCTTTGTCAATTTACTGTTTGGATCAATTGGTAAATCTATTGGATGACAGTCAGTCATTCCAAATCGTTCCAAAATTTGTTCTGTATATTTTTTTTGGTCCAATGAAATCGTACCTGTCTTGGGATCTCTCGTTATTCGCATCCCAATGCAGCATCCAGCTTCACCAAAATCCTTCATACTAAAATTTTTCTTCAGATTTGCTTTTAGCTGATTTTTCCATGCCATGTTGTTTGAAAAAATAAGTAAATCATCTACATAAACTGCAACAAATACCATATCATTTTTTTCCTGCCGATAGTATATACACGGATCTGTTTTGGAACGAACGTATCAGATTTAACTAGTACATCATTCAATTTTGTGTTCCATTGACGACTAGCTTGCTTCAATCCATAGATGGCTTTCTTAAGCAAACAAACACGTCCACTGCCATCATCAAAACAGTCAGGTTGTCTCATATACACTTTTTCTTTAACATCACCTTGTAAAAATGCTGTTATTGCATCCATTTGATCGATTGCGAGTTTAAATTTTGAAGCAAGTGCCACAAGAAGACGAATATTTAACCACTGGTGAAAAAGTTTCTTCATAATCAATTCCAGGACGTTGATTACATCCCTTGGCTATAAGTCTTGCCTTATAACGGACTTTTTCCCCATTTGAATCGGTTTTTACTTTAAATACCCATTTTGAATTTATAGTCTTTCTGTCTTTTGGCAAATCAACGAGCTCCCAAGTGCGATTGTCTAATAAAGACTTAAATTCTTCATTCATTGCAAGCTTCCATTCATCACACTTTGAACTACTCAATGCCTCCTCTACAGTTGATGGTTCTTCAACATTAATGCATGCAAGATACGATATGAAGTCTAAAAACCTTTTCTTCTTTGGCTCTCTTGATGACCTACGTGATTCTGATAGTTCGCCATCGTCACTATCTGTTCGAATTTCACTGGTTGGAGCATCAGTTTCTTGAACGCCATTTATTGTTTCTTCAGGTTGATTCGTTGAACCATGGTTTATCGAACTCTCGTCCGTCGCCTGAATTGATTTCCGATCATTATCTTCCATAATTTCATCTTCAGACTCAGGAACGTCGCTAAAAACATTTATTGTTGAATCATCTGAGGAATTATTTTTTTCCAAGAAAACAACATCTCTACTGTTTATGACACGGTTGGTTTTCGGATCATACACTCGATATCCCTTCGTGCTCTCACAGTATTCAATGAAAATCAATTCTTTCGATTTTGCATCCAACTTCTTTCGCTTTGCATCAGGAACATGCACCATGGCACGCGATCCGAAAATCCGCAAATGACTCAGATTGGGTTTTGAACCAGTCCAAATTTCAATTGGAGTCTTGTCATTTAAAACGCGAGATACAGAACGGTTTTTCAAATACGCAGCTGTTGACATTGCCTCTGCCCAAAATTTCTTCGGAAGATCAGCGTCTAGTAGCATGCATCTGGCACGCTCTGTCAAAGTTCTTATCGTTCCCTCAGCAAGCCCATTTTGCTGTGGTGTATATGGAGTTGACATTTGCTGCTCTATGCCACAGACCTTAAATAACTTACTGAACTGTTGATTACAGAATTCAGTTCCAGTTTGTTTCTCAACAAAAGCTGTCCATTGTAATCAGCTATTAGTTTTACTGAACCACATGTCTCAACCTTCATTTTCGTGTTGTTGGCTGCAGTAATGTAAGCAATCGTTGGTTTCTTTCCATTGAAAATCCAACTTTGGTTCATGGTAAGATGCTGGGTAGCTCCAGAATCAATGTACCAATCACCTCGATTAAAATTTCCAGACAAAAACACTGCACTAAACGATGTTCCAGCCTTATTTTTTTCGTCAACCTTTTTTGATTTCTTAATGGGACAATCAGGAGATTTGTGTCCAATTTTGTTACAACTATAGCAACGTATACTTTTTTTCTTTTGCATATTTTTTTTATTGCTATTGTTTCCACTAAAAAAGGCACCTTCCCCACTTACTGATGGAACCTCTTGCAACAATTTAGTTTTGATTGCATCACTTGATAGCCTTGTATCGATATTGTCCAAGGCCATTACCATGGGTGTGATCTGATCTGACAAACCGCACATTAAAAACATCAACACCAACCATTCATCGTCTACGTTAAATCCTATAGCATTCAAACGTTGAGCCGCCGTAATGATTGTAGACGTATGTGTCCATTGAGTTGCAGCTGTCCAATTTCGTACCTGTTAATTGTCTTACCAATGTGATTCGGCGTGCACGACCTTTGTCTTCAAAAGTCGATTCCAATTTTTCCCAGACTTCCTTTGCAGTGGAAGCACTCTGAATATGGACATAATTGCTTGGATCGACGCTCAAAATGATCGCTGCTCTAGCTTTGGTTTGTTTGCTTGCATCTTCTTCTGTACCAAGAACAGCTTTCCAAATGTCATTGTATTCTAAGTACGTCTGCATTGCAAACTTCCACGTTGCATCGTTCTCGCGACCCTTAAGCCTTTCAATCGAAGCCATGAAACTTGACATTTTCTCGTTTCCCATAATATCCACACGTAACCACTTATTCTTAACAGCACACAAACAGAAATCGTAAATTGTTTAAACAAATATTCTGGAATGTCCTGGGCCCATAACCTGTAGTAAAAGTTATCCTTTCTAAATTAAATATAGAGGTCTTATTAGTTTGAACAATTTTAATGAAGTGAAAAAACATTATTTTTAAATAAATATTTCAATATGATATGAATACATAGTTATTAAATTGATTATATGAGTACAGTATTGAACCAGTACAGTATTTCAACACTATTAGAAGCTCATTAACCAGCTCTCCCTCCTTCATCATCATCATCATTAGGGTTACAGCTCGGGGTGAGCTTTAGCTGCATCTACCAGTTTTCTCCAGTCCACTTTGTTCTTTGCCGTCTCCATCCAGTTCCTGATTCCCAGTTTCCTCTCCCTGTAGCTTTACCTGCTTTCGGACATGCGGATTACATGCCCGGCCCATCTGAGCCGCTGCGCCTTTGCGACTTTGACCACATCTTCACCGTCGCATATTTGCAGAAGTTCCTCGTTATTGCGCCATCTGAGCTCTTCGTTGGCCAAGTGTATAGGCCCATAAATTTTCCGCTTGAAGACTCTAAGCTGGTTCTCTTCTGTTGATGACAGAGTCCATGTGTCCGCTCCATAACATACCACAGGTCTTATAATTGCTTTGTATACGCCTATCTTCGCTCTTCGGGACACGGTGCTGGATCTAAAAATCTTAGCATATCCGTAGAAACATCTGTTTGCAGCCATGATTATTTCCTCAATGAAGTCGTTGGTTTCGTTGCTGCTGCTGATACGTATTCCCAGGTATTTAAAGTGCTCAACTCCGCCGAATGTGCAATCAGCTTTCGTATGGTTTTGTTATAATCTAGATCGTTCAGAAGACCGTTAAGTAAGAACACGTCTTAATTGAATTAGAGCAGAAAACGGAATGACAATTTTATTTAAAACAATTTGACTAGATACTCTAAAACAAACAAAAAATATCGAGAGTGCTTTTAGTGAACAAGTAACATTCAATATTACAACAGTCCCACTGAATGTAACTTTTAACTAAATATAAGACCTACTGCTTTGGCACAATAGCTATGTTTTTTGAAGTCGAAAGCTTTGGTAAGAAAATCAGCATTCATTTCGGCTGTGCTTATGTATTTTAAATTAATTAAGCCTTCTTCAATTTTATCACGAATAAAATGGTGCCGGACATCTATGTGCTAAGTGCGAGAATGAAATGCAGATGTTTTTGCAAGACTTATTGCACCTTTGTTGTCGCAGTGAATAAGAGTTGACTTTGGAGAGTTTGGAATGAGTTCTCCTTCCAGTCCCTTAAGCCAAAGAGCTTCTTGAGTAGCTGCTGAAACTGTCATATATTCAGCTTCGGTTGATGAGAGGGCAACTGTTGGTTGCTTTTTTGTATTCCAGGATACTGCTCCTCCACATGATTTAAAAACGTAGCCTGTGACTGATCCTGTTATGATGCTTTTGTGCTTAGAAAAACCTAGTTTAGCATCGGATGTCCCTTTTAAATAACGAAGAATACACTTAACAGCTGTCCAATGAGCTTTTCCATAGCAGTTATTAAATCGCGAAACATTGTTGACAGCAAAACTAACATCTGGTCTGGACACCTGCGCAGCAAACATGATACTACCCACTGCTTCTTGATATGGAATTTGCATCATTTAACTTTTCTCTTCTTCTGATTGCGGGCACATTTCTTTAGTAAGCTTCTGGTTACTATCCATCGGTGTGCTTGCAGGATTGCAGTCAGTCATATTGAAACGCGTTAGTATATCATTTATGTACTGTTCTTGGTCGATTTGTATTACGCCTTTTGATCGATCTCGGTGAATTTGTATTCCTAGAACAAATCTTGCTTCACCCATGTCGTTCATTTTAAAATTTCTATTCAGATAAGTTTTAAGATCCTTTTTGATAATACTATTTTTGGTAAATATTAAAAGGTCATCTACATAAACGGCTACAATTATAAATGTTGAATCTTTGCCAGAATAATAAACGCATGGATCTATTTTTGATTTCTTGAGACCATATTTTATCAAAGCTGAGTCAAGCTTTTGATTCCAAACACGGCTGGCCTGCTTTAAGCCATACAAAGACTTCTTTAAATGGCATACTTTGCCAGTGTTATCTGAAAAGCCTTCCGGTTGCAGCATGTATATGGTATCATTTAGATCTCCCTGCAGAAATGCAGTAACTGCATCCATTTGATCTATGTCTAGATCTAATCGAGCGGCTAAAGAAAACAAAAGGCGGATTGTGCTGTATCTCACTACTGGGGAAAACGTTTCTTCGTAATCTATTCCCTTCTTTTGAGCGCAACCCTTCACAACTAAACGTGCCTTGTAACGTGAAACCTTACCTTCACTATCACGCTTTGTCTTGAAAACCCACTTGCAGTTGATAGCTCTCTTGTCGACAGGCAAATCTACTAAATTCCAGGTACCGTTTTCCTTTAACGCATCAAATTCTTCTTTCATTGCTTGTCGCCACAAGTCAGAATCAGCTCTTTCAAGAGCTTCTTTCACTGTAAACGGATCTTGCAATTCAGCTTCTATCACTGAGTATGTAATGTAATCTTCCCTTATCAATGGCTTCGGAGTACGCTGACTTTTCCTGGTATCATGGGGTGTAGTTTCACTTGCATCTTCGTTACAACTCGAAGAATTGTTGGTACTGTTGCCTTTGACTGTTACATCTTTGTTCTGGATATCACTGAAGGATTTATTTGTGTTGTTATTGTCATCTATTTCTTCGACATTCTTGTTGACGTCTGCATCTTCCCCCACTGAATCATCATCATCTGAGAAAATTGTATAAGTCATAATTCTTAATTACCTTCTTCAAAAATATGTTCTCGTCTTCGAAAAATACAACGTCTCTGCTTATGATGATTCTTTCTTTTTCTGGGTGATACAGTCGATAAGTGTTAAAATCTTAACAATATCCAACAAATATACACGCTTCGGATTTGGGATCTAACTTTTTGCGCCGCTGTGTTGGAATGTGAACCATTGCCTTGCATCCAAATGTACGTAAATGACTCATTTTTGGTTTCTTCCCTGACCAGGCCTATTCTGGAACCATTTGAAGCGATGAGTTACATGGCGATCGGTTCATTATGTACACTGCCGTTGAAACCGCTTCAGCCCAAAAGGTTTTCGGCATATTCGCTTCCAATAACATGCACCTTGCCTTCTCGGTGATAGTCCGGTTCATACGCTCTGCGAGTCCGTTGTGTTGGGGTGTATATGGCGCTGATCTTCGATGACATATTCCACTTTTTCGAAATAGTGTTTGAAACGTGTTGCTGCAGAATTCAGATCCATTACCGCTTTGTAAAATTTTTATCCGCTTATTACATTTGTTTTCTACAAGCGCCTTGAATTCTGAAAAACGAGCAAAGGCTTCATGTTTTGATTGCAGAAAATAAACAAAAGTTTTCCTCGTAAAGTCATCAACAAACACCATAACGTATCGAGCGCCTCCTAAACTGCTAACATGCAATGGACCACACAAATCTGTGTGAATTACCTCAAGTACTTCACTTGCCCTGGTCCGGTATGATTAAACGGGAATCGGCACTGCTTTCCTTTGAGGCATACTTCAGAATTAACTTTGTCGACTGGAAACTTTAGATTCGGCCCAAGAAGATCGCCAAGCCTACGAAGGGCGTGGCACAGAAGAATGGGACACCTTAACTTGTTATGTTAAGGTGTCCCATTCTTCTGTGCCACAGTTTGTAATCAGAATCCGAATTCTTTGCAACGAGACATCGATCTTTTTCTTGTTTGTCCAGCTTAAACAATTCTCCGTTAAGAGAAGCTGTAGCAACTAGCTGTTTCTTACCATTGTAAATTCTACAGCCCTTGGGGTCGAAAACCACTTTGTTGTTCTTGCTAACAATCCGACTCACTGATAAAAGATTTGTGCAAAGATCAGGGATACACATCACATTTTCAACTTTTATATGGTCACTTTGAGCAGCAACAGGCAAATATACACTTCCAGTACCGTGTACAGGTAAGCGCATGTTGTTTGCCACCACAACTTCTTTCTCAGTAACTTGACTCACATCTGACATCAAATTCGGATCAGTACACATATGAGCAGATGCCCCAGAGTCAATGTACCATTCGCCAGGTGCACTGCGGCGACAGCAAAAGATGTTTACAGAACGCTTGAGTTTCCTTGAGCTCCTTTATAGCTCCCGTGTTTTGATGGTCAATCTTTGGCAAAATGCCCATATTTATTGCATTGAAAACATCTTGGTCCTGCATTCCCAACATTGTTTTTGCCATTACTTCTGGTTTTACTATTTTTCTTAGTTGGCTTTCGGTTTGCATTGCGTCCGTAAAAAGCAACTGTGTCAGCTCCATCCTCCGACTTGACATCTTGAAGAATCTTGGTCTTAATAGCATCACCAGTAATAGGAACGCCTGAACTTTCAATGCCCATAATCATGGGTTTATATTCTTCGGATAAACCTGCGAGCAAAATCCCATTCCTCACTGACCGTTAAACCAACGCCGTTAAGCTTGTGAGCAGTTGTGACAACACGGTTCACATAATCTTCCACAGATAAAGAATTATCCAGTCTGGTCGTGATAAGTTTCTTCAGTAGTCCTACTCTACGCGTCAGACCATTGCCCTGGAAAGCTTTCTCCAAATTGTCCCAAGGTTCCTTCGCTGTCTTAGTTGATTGAATGTGGACGTAATTGATAGGATCAATAGCAAAATAATTTTTGCTCTAGCCTTAGCTACCTTCTTTGCGTCCTCTCCTTGAGACGAAACGCACGTCCACAAATCTTCCAACTCCAAATAGGCTTGAACAGCGAATTTCCAAGAATCGTAGTTTTCACGACCCTTCAACTTTTCAATAGATGGCAGTCCGCTGGTAGCCATCTTTAAATCTTCAATAGAGCAAGATTTTTCCTTTTGAGAATAAAAATTTTCTTCATAAAATTTTCTCAAAATGTCGTGTTTTACTTAAAATTCGTTATGGCCTTTTTGCGTCTTCTGGGCCCATAACCTGTTATAATCTAGATCGTTCAGAATACCGTTAAGTAAGAACACGTCTTAATTGAATTAGAGCAGAAAACGGAATGACAATTTTATTTAAAACAATTTGACTAGATACTCTAAAACAAACATAGTATCTAAAACAAACAAACAATTTCGAGAGTGCTTTTAGTGAACAAGTAACATTCAATATTACAACAGGTTTCCGCTTTTCTTTTCTGTTCATCCCTTCCTATCTTAATGTATTTTGTTTTCTCTTCGTTGACCACCAGTCCCATTGCTGCCGCACGCTGCTTCAGCTCCACGAAGGTGCTTCTATCCCTTTCTTTGATCTGCTTATGATTGCAATGTCGTCCGCATAGGCAATTATGATGGCTGTCTTGGAGAAAATGTTTCCTGTAGCTGCTGTTTTCTGTATCGCGTAGTGCAGCGCCAAATTAAAAATGGTGGTTGAAAGGGAATCGCCTTGCTTCACACCGCTTCTAATTTTGAAAACGCCTGACAAGCAGTTTTGCACAAGTATTTATTTTATGTGCATAATATATATATGTAATAATAATATATAAAAAATGACAAGCATAATTCTAATTTAGAAGTAAAAAGTAAAAATGTAAAAATGAAAAGTAAAAAGTTAAAAGTAAAAAATATAAAGTTCCCCTACAATAAAGTGCTATATCCAAGTAGCACACTCTGGAACCATAAGCATTGGTTTTTGAATATTGGACTTATAAAACACTTAAAATCGTCTTCAGTAACACTTATGGTTTTGTAAGGTTTCGTTATCGATCCATTGGTGCCTAACTTATATACTTATAAAAGCGGTTTTACAAACGTCTACAGCGCCATATTTATAAAACTAAGTCCTAGCACTATTGGTTCTTTGAAGCTGGTGCTATAAACGTTCTTAGCACTACAGTTATAAGAATATAAGTGTTGAAGAGTAAGGTTCTATACCGCTGGTTCTGAAGACGTTTTTAGCACCCATTTCACAGCACTATAAGTTTCGCACACCTGAAGCTCTACTTGGCACTGATACAGCACTTGAATGACAGTTTGAGTGCTTAAGGGCCCCCATGAGGCTACTTTGAGAAAATTACATTTGGTTTAGTTTTAATGCATACGTAACAAAGGTGAAAAGTTTTAAGTGCGATAATTAAGTCAGAAGATAAGACTTGTTCATATTAAAAATGAAAGAACAGTGGAAACATATAAAAAAAACAACCACTTTTCGTAGACATGTGAAAAAAAAGTTTTGGATATGAAACGCAGAGCAGAGGTTTCAAAAAATATTCTTTTGCTTTCACAAAATCAACCTCAGAAGCCATTAAAATTGATAGGACCACAGCGCAAAGAAACAATTGTGAACTCAAAAACTAATAGCAAATATAATTCTTCGAATAATGATAATATTGAAGAGTCTAACTGGGACGTAGAGCTGGAAGACGACACAGACAACACTGGCCTACCCTTTTTGGAAGATATTGATGCTAAAAACTACTGCTTTAAGGCAGATTTAAAAATCTGGGCTACTAAATTTAACATTAGACACATTGCATTAAAAGAACTATTTAAAGTTATCGATAAAAGTTTACCAAATGTGTTACCAACAGACCCCCGCACTTTATTATAGGCACCTAGGACGATCACGCTAATTCAGATAGGAGAAGGGAAGTACTGGCATCATGGTTTCGAAGTGTGCATTAGAAAATGTTTTTGCGATATAAACGAATCTATTCAGGTTTCCATTAATATAAATATGGATGGGCTTCCCATATACAGGAGCTCAAAAGACGAATTCTGGCCTATACTTTTCAGTATATATGAAAGGCCTAAAATAAAACCTATGGTAATTGGCATCTATTGTGGAAAAAGGAAACCAGCAAACCTCACGGGATTTCTTTCTCCATTCGTAGAGGAGATGAAGACGATTTTAAAAGACGGAATTTATATAAATCAGCACAAAATTTCTATCACAATAAGGTGCTTTATTTGTGACTCGCCAGCTAGAGCCTTCATTAAAGGTCAAACAGTTTATTTAAAATTTTTATCTTCTTTTATCTGCAACTTATTTATTTACAGGTGTTGCATATTTCAATGCACAGAATGGATGTCTTAAATGCGCTACAGTGGGTGAATATTGGTATATATCCCGATGTAATGTGTTTCCTAGAATTCACTGCACAAAAAGGACAGACGAAGGTTTTCGAGCGAAAATTTATGGATTACAAATACGACACTCCCTTAGAGCAACTTCCGATTGACATGATAACGACTTTCCAATTGGCGACTCACTAGACCTGCTTGATCTTGGTATCATCAAAAGATGTCTACTTGGTATCATGAAAAGATGTCTACAATGCACTTTGTTAGATATCAAAAAATAAGTACCCAAAAATATCGATACGACAACTCTGAAGGAAACCCTCGTCAAAATGAGATGAAGGAGCTAGTTCTTTAAGAGGCCTTTATAGGACCAAACGGTTTTATGTAGGAATATTGCGACCAGAGTGGCTCTTGTTCGTACCAAAGAAAGAATCCCACAAACCAAAAAGATATTGAAAAATATATTAGGGTTACCAGATATTAATATTCAATAAAAGCAATTTAATTGTTTTAGGAAGTAAGTAAAGTAATAAGTAAGAAAATGTAGAAAGAATATAGGAGTTGGAAAAATATAATATCCAGTAACAGCTTAGCAAGAGTATACATCTATTTTGTGCATATTTATTCAATTCGGTAGGTTGGTTACTTCTTTACAACAACTATTAGCTTGAAAAAAAAAGAACGTTGATTTAACAGCGTGTGATGCCTCATAACAGCAAATGACATTATAATCGTCGACCGCGGCGAGGGTTTTTAAATTTTTCGAAAAGTCCGGCGAGCGAGACAGCGATCACGCCGGTATTGTGAACCACCCCATACATTGCCATTGTGCCTGATGTTTTCATTTGTTTTATCCTAACCTGATGTGTCAGAATTACTATGGTGAGGGGAAGCGCCAGTGTGGTGGCCATCGTTCAACCTCAGTTTTTCTTTAAGAAATAAATTTTGGGTTAGGTTAGGATAAACCAAATTGATTCAAATTCATTTGACAGCTCGCCCGAGACCCTCGCTCACTCTCTCGCTCTTTATGTGAAACAGCCATCATGCTCATTCATTGTGTGGTGGTGAGTTATAGTTTTCTTGTCGTGTTAGTTAGTGGTGGTGTTTATAGTCAGAATAAAAACAGGTTTGTAATAAATTAACAGAATGTAAATAAATATACAGAATTAAAACAGAATGTGATGTTTTTCGGTATTATTTCTGTTTTCAGCTTTTCGCGATAACTCGAAATGCGTCGTTTTTTAGCATGAACAAAGACACAAGTGCAGCACCTTGGATATATTTGTGATAACTTAAACAGAATAAAAAACAGAAATAACTTTATTTTCGTTGCTAGGCAAATTGGTTCGTTTCTAAAAAGCATCTTATCTGCTTGTTCTTTTGCAAACATCTTTCAACAGAAATTGAATGTGTTTGAGCTAATACTTTCCAATTTCCTACCCCAAAACGCAAAGCATTTCGTTTTGCAAATTTGTTTGGTGCGTTCGTAACGTAAAGTATCGTAAAGTTTTGAAAAAGAATGGCAACGCACATTAACGTACGCACGCAGCAATGCAGTATTGTGATTCTAGCTTAAGGAATTGAACAAATTATAAACCTGTAGTTCTAACGGGTGATTTTTTAGCTGGTTTGGTTTTGGCAACACTGGTTTTGACAGCTGACGTGTGTTTGGTACCTTGTGTCACTGTCAAACAGCTTCAGGATTGTCTTACAAATGAACAACGCTTGCAAATTATTGAATTTTACTATAAAAATTCGTGCTCGGTTCGAAATGTTCATCGCGCGCTGCTTCCATTTTATGGTCGGCATTCTCGACCTTCTGAGCAGTCTATTCGAAAGATTGTGACCAAATTTCGCACCAAATTTACTTTGTTGGACATTAAACCACCAACACGTTTACGTACTGTGCGTAGTGAAGAAAATATTGCGGCCGTATCAGCTAGTGTGACAGAAGACCGCGAAATGTCGATTCGGCGCCGTTCCCAGCAGTTAGGCCTTTGTTACAGCACTACGTGGAAAATTTTGCGGAAGGATTTGGGCGTAAAGCCTTTTAAGATACAGCTGGTGCAAGAACTAAAGCCAGCCGACCTACCACAACGCCGAATTTTTGGTGAATGGGCTCTTGGAAAGCTGGCCGAGGATCCGTCTTTTTTATCGAAAAATTGTGTTCAGCGATGAGGCTCATTTTTGGTTGAATGGGTACGTAAATAAGCAAAATTGCCGCATTTGGAGTGAAGAACAGCCAGAAGCATTGCAACAGCTACCAATACATCCCGAAAAAGCCACTGTTTGGTGCGGTTTATGGGCCGGCGGCATTATTGGGCCATATTTCTTCAAAGATGATGCGAATCGCAGCGTTACTGGCAATGGTGAACGCTACCGAGCGATGATAACAAACTTTTTTTTGCCCGAAATGGAAGTTCTTGACTTGCATGATATGTGGTTTCAACAAGACGGTGCCACATGCCTTACAGCACGCGAAACAATGGCGCAATTGCGAGGCGAGTTTGGTGAACAGTTAATTTCACGTTTCGGGCCGGTCAATTGGCCGCCTAGATCGTGCGATTTGACACCATTAGATTATTTTTTGTGGGGGTATGTCAAGGCTAATGTCTATAGGGACAAGCCCGCTTCGATTGACGCACTGGAAGCCAACATCCATGCATTCATTCGTGAGATACCGGCCGATGTGTGTGAAAGAGTATGCTAAAATTGGACTCAGCGGATGGGCTACCTGAGACGCAACCGCGGTCAACATTTGCATGAAATAATCTTTAAACATTAAATTGCAAGGTTCAAACTATTGATTCAAATAAATATTTCATTAATTTTTTCGAATTTTTTGTGTTTTTTTTTTTAAAAAAGTTCTCAACCTCTTAAAAAATCACCCGTTATGTACCTTTCGACTTCAAAGCCACTCATCGCATTCAAGATTAAACCAACTTCACTGCCAAAATGTATACACTTTGGAGAAAAATCGTTAGGATATTGTAGTTACTTACTGTGTTTTAAATTTCGTTATAGAGGAGAACTTGTGCTTGAAGAATAACTATTTGGGACATCGTGACTCTTCAAAGTTACTTACATATGCTTATTAAACTGTGGAAAATGATGGGGTATCGAAGAGTACCTACCAACATTTCAAACAGCTTTAGCACTTTAGAAATAGCACTTTTCAAAAAATATTTTCCGCAAGTCAAAATATGTAAATCTCTTAAGCGCTTCCACGGAATAAAATTGCCCCTGAAGAAATAGCACTTTTAGTTTTTTATTAATTCTTTTGTAAAAAACCACTCTTTATTTTCATATTTCTTTACAAAAGAAGCCACTTGTCTATTCCTTAGAACAAAACTTTTTTCATCAATTTAATCATACTTGATTTTCTTTATTTATTTGTGAACCTCTGTTTAACGACCATAGCAGCTTTTAAAAATAAATTTATTGGTTAAATGCATGATCGCCCATATCTTTATTGATTAAAACATTAAACAACCATAATAATTGAACAACAATGAGTTCTTGTTGTCTTACAATTGTCTAAAAAACAGTAAACAAAAGAGTGGTGGTAGCCCTTAACCAATTAACGCCATGTTTGAAAGAGAAACAAAAATGCTGATAACAGTTTTACTTAGAGCTTGACGGTCGTACATAGAACCAAAAGATTCCTAAGGGTACGGCATAACGCCTTAGGTTATATAATAGCTTTTCATGTCACTTAACAAGTTCTACATATTACCAGCAGCGTTTAAATGGCCCTGCATAAAACTTTGCACTTTTCAATTTATGTCAAATTTACTATTTAAGGAAGCGCGTCATTTTTTTCGTCCTATTTTTATTGATTGTCTGACAAAACTAAATGTGCATGTTGTTTTACGCTGAGTGCATGCATTTCTTCAACACCCAGTTTTCTAGAAGAAACATTAACGCAAAGAAATTTTCGGTTTGAAATGCAAACACCTACATGAACAAAAGGGAACATAATATTATGTATGAGTGAAACCACAACCACACCAATGAAAAGATTTGTTTAATATAATAAGACACCACTAGTTTGCCAGTATGTGTGCACAATTTTTTGACATTGACAGTATTTGACTGTCAAATAGGTTTTATAAGGGCTCGATGAACGACCAAATACGAACCTAGTTTTTATAAGAGAATTCTTGTACACGTTCCTGTTACCTTTTGGGGCTGATTCTTGTTCCCTTATAAGATGCTTAATTAGCACTCGTATGGAACTAAAGGATTTATAGCAGTTTTACACAAGCGTCTTATAGCACCAAATACAGAAGCAAAATAAGTGCTGAAAAGTGCCACATTTGCCTTATAGGGGACTTTTAAAGAGCACATCCAAATCCTAAGGTTTCATAAAGTGGTGTTGAAAAGCTAACAATGACCATTAAAAGAACTTCTGTGGTACTTGGCATATGCATAGTTATTCAAAGCGCTATTTGCAGTTCCAATTTATTTGACTAGGTATAGCTCACCGCGAGAATGGTCGGATCGCGTGGGGTTGGGTTGGGCTCAACGAAATTTTTAATTTTTATTTTAATGATGTGTGCCGCGTTGTTCCTGTCGTACGACAGGCTTCTTTACTAGTAATATAAATAAAAGCCATGTTTCTCCACTTCTCTGTTTGTTTACAACTTTAAGGCCCCTGTAAGCCCTAGCTCTAGCCCATTTTAAACTAGAGATTTGATAGTCGGAGAGCCGAGCGCTTAAAGATCTTACCTACTAATTTCTATTAATCCTTAGGCAGGAACATTCTGCCAACTTTTACCCTACATCTAACTAATTGTTCTTTCTTGGGCCCAAAATACACGAACAATTAAAGCTTTAGATATTTTGTAAAAGGAATGATTTTCATTAAAGTTCATAGCTTTGCACTGTCAGTTGGCCTTGTTTAAATTTTCCTTTTTTTTTTCTTTTTTACTTTTCGGTCTATACAAAATATCCAGCCGGAGAGCTGTTCGCTTAATGTGGAAACTAGGACAACGTTCCAACCTCAAGCCTAGTAGAGCCATTAGATAACGAAGGTTCAAGGCCTGCTGAAGAGCAGTGTGGGATCAGAGATCCAAAATGAAGGCTGCGGCCAAGCATCATGGCAATAAGCCAGGTAGCTTGTTGGCTGCATTTAAAACCTCTTTGACTTTGACCAACAAATTTGTGCAGGGGAAACGGAAAATTTAGAATTTAAAATTGATCTCTTCTCGTACTTTTATTGCTCTTGAGCACGTATCAAAAATGTATAACGTAAGGAATCTTTACTATTTTTTTTTTATTCAGAGTTGTATGACGCGTCGTGCGTGTGTGGAGTCAAACTCAAAAATTGAAAGCTTGAAATTTCAACATGGAAACAGCGTATTCAAATTAATTAGCTCTCATTTAATTTTTGTGAATCTCTGGAAATTTCACTGTTCTGTGTGTTAAACAAGCTGCTAACCTTTATCATGTGATACAAGATTTAATACCGATGTACCGAAATTTAAAGGTTACATGAACAGTTCAAATGGCAAAAGCTAACATCATTCACCAAAAATATGACTAGGAGTAAACGAAGGCACCTAAGCAAAGAAAAGTCGCGCCCGGGTATACACTGAGGGCGCTTCGATGTCGCTCCAATGAGACTCAGGATTATCTTAAATGCCGACCAGACTGTAAGTCAAGTGCGCAGAGGAATCCTTCTGACGTCAGTTGTCTCGATTTTGTTTCCCGAAAAATTGTTTCGACCAAAGAGAAAAAAAACTTAAAAACCAGTCCTTGTCTAATTGGCAAATAATTAAAACAAATAAAACTCAAAATATTATTTTATTGCGCAAACAATAAACTTACAGGCACACTTAAGGCCTTGACAAGAAAACAATTTTCTGCCAACGTGAAAAAAAGAATCTATTTTGGTTGATTGTCATGCTTATTCGAACATTATTAAAATGTGTTTGTCACCTAATATCTAGACAATACTAAAAATAAATTAACATGAATTAACATGTGTCAAGTACGCAGGTAGGTACCTGATCGTGCCAATGAGCATATGTTCAATTAGTATCTTTAGCCCGGGTTGCCTTATTTCCATGCACAAAGTACATATCGACAGCTTATTTTAGCCAAAAAATGAGCCCGCTCCAAATCCGCCAGGACCAAAACTACCAGGAAAATATCCACCTGGCACGTATCCATTGAATCCACCAAATCCGCCGAATGGGGTATACCTACTGAACACAGTAGTTACACCAGTTCTGTACCTTCCACTGCCATGGCCGTTATTTTTGTAGGAATAGTAGTCTCCAGGGGAGTGCACATTGTATACTGCAGTGTTGGTTGCTCCATGAAAATCTGCAGCCGATCCTGTATTTGGTAGTTGAATATACTCTGTCCGTTGTCCTGAATTTCCGTTTGAAATTGCGCTGTTTACTTCGTTATCTGCTCCAGTGTTTCTTGTATCGACTTCTTCATAGGTAATCACCTCTACTCCTTGAATGGGTCCATTACTGATTTTCTCGTCATCAACTGAAGTACCGAATTGTGCGCCTGGTCCCGAATTACTTTCTGTGCTGATGACAATGCCCCCTTGTTGGCTGTTGTTTTCAGTAACAAAACCTCCGTTGGAAGCCACACTGGTCACAAACTCAGCCCCTCTCTCCGCGCCAGCTTCTGAATGAAATCCTGCATCAGACCCTAGACTGTGCTCAATGTTAGCATCCCTACTGGGATCGTTATAAGCTCCTGGTTCCTCATTGATTGCTTCGTTTAATACACCACTTGTTTCTCCGTTGACTCCTCCAATGTTTGCTGCATCAGTTTCAAGAGCGACTTGACCGTTAATACCAACCTGTTCGTGGCCTGCATCAATTTCAAAGTTTTCACCAACGGAAACATTCTGCTCTCCATTAGACACTGCATCTGCTCCACTGACTCCAATATCAAAGCCGCCAGCTGGTGCTTCACTTGGTACTACATCGAATTCCGAGACAGAAACTTGTTGCTCATCATTTTGTGTACTAATTTCAGATCCTCCACCGATTTGTCCATTTGGTTCTACTCCTGCACTCGGTTCCCCATAGCTGACAGCTGCTTCTCCATCACCCGATGTTACTTCGATTCTTCCATCGGGCCCTTGAGCCAATGCTACATTGCCTTCAAGCTCAGCTGCTCCAGAGGCCAACACAGGAACTTGTCCCACATCACTTTGCGTACTAATGTCAGCTCCTCCACCAATTTGTCCAGTTGATTCTTCTCCTGCATTCGATTGCCCGTAGGCTACAGCATCTGTTTGACCAACAGGTGCTGACACAAATATTCCGTCATGCTCCTGTCCCAATGATGCATTGCCTTCACCCCCAGCTGTTGTTTCCTGAGCCGTATCAGCAATAAAACCTGACTGTGATATTGCTCCTGCACTAAGCGCGAGACCTTTACTCGTTTCAAGTTCTGAGCTTGTACTCGGAAGTCCTACAGAGTTTATCGCATCGGTTTCCAGAACCGTTGTCGTGTCAAATCGAACAACCGGGCTGTCGCCTTGTGCTGAACCGTTTTCATTGCCAACATCTCCTCCTACTGTTGTAGCAGATAATTCTTCGTTTCCCACATTGAGCTCCTCAGCATTTTCTTCTTTGGTTGCTAAGGCAGTACCATTCGTATTAGTTCCACTGTTAGCCGCAGTAAGGGTTGAATAAAGTCCATCAACGAGCTTTAAGCTTTCGTTTAGCAATCTTGTGGTGTCGATATGCCCAAGACCGAGACCACTTTCACTACTACTTGAAGCACCGAATTCCAATTTGGTTCCACTGTTCACTTCACTCAGCTCTGCGTTGCCTCTATTCGACACTTCTGGCGAATCGGCTTTCGCAAAACTTGGTTCCCTACTCTGACTTTCATTCTGTACACTGAGTTCCACTTTGGTTCCTGCGTCGTGGTTTGTATTGATAATTCCACTGTTGATTGCACTCAGCCCTGCATTACCACCATTCAATACCCCTGTCGAATCGATGTGTCCGACCAGTCCTTGAGAAATTTCGGTCCCGTCACCGTTTGTAATTTGCGTTCCAGCAGCGTAGTAATTATTACTGACAAGTTCATTTTTAACATTATTTGCCACAGCACTACCTCCTGCATTGCCGCCAACAAAAGCTGAACCACCCTCGCCACCACTTCCTGCGGCAGTGATGTGAAATGCATTTCCTGAATTTATGGTTGCGGTGACCGTGGCCTCAATCCCTTTAATGTCTACGGCATCAATAATTCTACCTGTTACTCCGCCAGCTCCTTCGTCTAATCTTGCTCCTACTGCAGCATTAAATCCTTCGTCTTTTTGCTGAATTATTCCGGCACTAATTTGAGCAGCCCGTAATGCGTCGACCGATGTACTATTTCGCTCGTCAGTTCTGTCACCACCCTGTGATCCACCAGCTGCTCTAAGGCCACCAAAATCAGCGACGTAAGCCTCGACGACAATGCCAAAGGAAGCGAACACCGCACAGAAAATAATAAAAGATTTCATTTCGAGTATTCGATATCTAGCGCGAACCGATATTTAATATCTAAAGTCTGACCTTACGAATGCCTTCACTTATATAGGCGACACGGCGAGCTTAAGCCTTGAACGAACTAATAACATGTTCAAGAAATTGCTGTTAATAGTATTAGCAAATACTTTGAATCAACAAATCATTTCTTTTCGAAAACATTTAACGTGGATTCTATAGTAGAGTGAGCTTTCGTGACGACTCTGTCTTTCATTAGTACCTTACTCCTAGTAAATAGTAAAATGTAAACTCGTACAATTGTACTGATTCGGGGATCATCTTTTGCTACTTTGTACGTTATTTTGTTGCGAACAATTAGTGGACCTAGTTCAATTGCTTGAAAGCTTCTGGATGGAATAAGATCGCACCTGACGCGTGCTCCGTCGCCGTTGATCTTGTGTGAATAATAAAATGTCAGTACCAATTCCGATTTAACTCCAACAGCAACAAATAAATCAATTTTAAGCGTGCAAATTAATTTCATAAATATTTCCGAGAATGCAGGTAAATTTCACACCGCTGGCTTCTGGCGCTGGCTGGGCGGAAAATTTAAATTGATCTGATTAAAAAAGAGTTTTTTTTCTTTTGTTTCTATTAAAAATTATCACATCGCATGGACTAAAAAAATTGTGAATAGTAAGGTTTAGTGTGGAAAGATAAATAAGGAATGGGTTGTTTTTATTAACAATGGCGCTCTAAACTTTGTAGGTACTCGGATGATATTTTTTAAGTGTTCCAACTCTACTTAAGCCGTGTAACAATATTGAAAGTATTTTTGTGCAAGATCGAAATCGAGGATCTAAATGTTGTCTCAAAAATTTATTAAGATTACGTGTGAGGGTCCTTCGAAAATCAGTTTTTGTACTATATTTCACAGGAATCATACCAAGTTTTTTCCAGACGAAAATGTAACATAGAGAAATAATAACGATACCAAAAGGGCATGATCGGGACCGAATTCAGAGTCGCATAAGCAATGAACGTCCATCTGAACCTTCATTTCTATGTCATTATGTGACATTAGGTCTATTCAAGTGTTTATGTCCGTATGTCAATTAAAGCCTTGAATTTTTGAGGTAGACAAAATAGTCTAAAATTCATACTTAAAATTGGTTAGGTCTGAAAGCGAATTGATGATCCGGGATCAAGCGTCTTTTCGCAATTATTGGTTGTAATCGCTTCAGCAGAAGTACTTTCTCGAATACTTTCGATATTATCGGTAGAAGCCTATGGGCCTATAAGATTTTTTATCATTTGCACATTTCCCCGGTTTTGGAACCATAATGACTTCAGCAACTTTCCATTGCCTTGGAACGTATAGAAGTCTAAGAGAAGCGTTTATCATATAAAGTAGCTTGACTAGTGCTTTTTTTGGTCAGGTCTTAACCCGGGGCCTTAATCTTTTTAAGTTTGCTTATTGTCTGTCGGAGTTCAACTAACGAAACTTTTTTCATTCTAAAGCTATCAGGTTCCGCGTGGTTGCTTTGAACGTCAGCCAGCGGCGGACCGTCGAAAGGCTTGAATGTTTCGTCGAAATGTTCAGCAAACAAATTCGCTTTCTCTTTGTCTTCTCTTGCCCAATTGGTGCCGAGTGGATTATTGATAGACTTAACTGCCTTCCACCACGAGTAGTTTGAGCTTCTATCCGCCGACAAGCCTTCAAGGTATTCAGTGGTCTCACGATTTTTAAAATGTTGCAACATTTCTTTCAGTTTGTTAGAGAGGTGGTACAAGAGGGTTTTGTCCGAAAGAGCCCTCGTGGCTTGCCATCTTGAAGGCGCGCTCTTCTCTTTATGTTGTGCGTACGTGCATATGTTGTGCGTACGTGCCCGTCGGTGCTAACTGCGTTCTTTTGGGACGAAGTGTTGTTGCTTCAATGAATTGGTCAACTGCGGTTTCTAACTCGAAAGGAAAGTGAAATCCTCTTAAAGTGAATCCTCTTAAAACTACGGTTGTTCTCTTTACGAGAAGGAGGAAGGTCACTGGTCTGACTCAACTAGTGCTTAAAGGTGTCACTATCCCGATATCCGATGAAGTCAAATATCTGGGAGTAATCCTTGATAGAAAACTTCTATGGTCCAAGCATGTTGAATCCAAAACCGAAAAAGCATTGTCCACCTTCTGGCAAGACATGGGGCTTATCTCCGAAAAGGGTCCTCTGGATCTATACTGCCATGGTTAGACCACTCCTCTTATACGCATCGGTTGTTTAGTGGAACAGGCTTTCGCGGAAACGTGTTACTGCCTCTTTTGCCAAACTCCAAACAACGGCTTGTCTTGGCTGCACAGGGGCCTTCCCTAGCACGCCGGGCTCTGTTCTAGATGCTTTGATGAACCTCCCCCCCCCCTTGATATATTTATCATGGGGTGTACGCTGAAAACCATCTTTCGCTTAAAGAGAGGTGGTTTTTAGTACCACACGCATTGGAATTTTGAAAAACTTGTTCCAAAATTGTCCTTTGACCCCTGTCTTATGGACATGCCCTCTGACGCGATGACCCCAGAAATCCTTTTGCGACAAAATTACCAAGTCAACTTTCCTCAGGTAATGGAATGGCTTCGGCCAGACTCTGAGCCAGGGAAAGAATGCCATCGTATTTTCACGGATGGCTCCAAAACCAGACAGGGGTCTGGTGCTGGAGTCTTTGTGGAAAGCGAGAACATTAGACTCCACTACCCCCTAGGTAAATATGCGTCTGTCTTCCAAACGGAGATTTTCGCTATTCTAATGGCTATGCGCTATATTGTGACTAACAGGTGGAGGGCAAGAAGCATATGCGTTTGCAGTGACAGCCAAGCCGCTCTAAATGCGTTGCTCAACCCTCTTACCTCGTCCAAGATAGTGCTCGAACTCAAGAATTCGTTGAACTTAGTCGGAAGGCTAAATGCAGTGAATCTTGTTTGGGTTCCAGGTCACACTGGTATCCAGGGAAATGAGATCTCTGATGAGCTTGCCAGACTTGGCTCAGAAGGGGTTTTCTCAGGACCCGAACCTGCTTTAGGCCTGCCTGTATCTGTTGTCACGTCTGCCATTGATACTTGGGTTTCGCGTGAGCATAGGGCTCGTTGGCGTGACTGCGATGGGTGCAGACAGACTAAACGACTACGCCCGGACATCTGCGAGGGGTCAGCGTCTTTTCTTTTATCTCTTAAGAGAATCGATTGCAGACTTCTTGTAGGCGTCCTTACCGGCCACCAAGCTTTTGCTAGACACTTCAATGTGTAAGGCTTAAACCACCACCTGTCCTGCCTGTGGAGAGGACGACGATACACCGGAACACTTTTTTTGTAGTTGCCCTGCCTTTGCTCGCATCAGGTGGCGGATCTTTGGGGCTGACGTGGTGAGTGCCGATCACCTAAGCTCTTCATCACTGAAGCTCCTTTTCATCTTTCTTCGAAAGACGGGTAAACTAAATACATTAATGTAAGGTGTCTGCATGGTAGTACAATGGACTAGTAGTTGTGTCTGAGTGCTCCATCGGATAGTAGCAACTTCCAACAAAAACGTAAACGTAAACGTAACTCAAAAGGAGTTTTCAATGGCACATTCAAGCCAACACCCTCCTTACAGTCCTTTCTGAAGGCGCCCCAGTTCATGTTTTTGCTAGCTAATCTAGGAGCTGTTTCTATTTTCGCCAGTCTTCCACCCATCTTCAAGATTACTCCTGAGTGGTCTAAGCAAAGATCATAACACTCTTCGATTCGGGTAAGGTATTTGGGGTACCCTTTAGCGATGAAAAAGTCGACAAGGTCAGGCTTTTTATTCCTATCGGTTGGCCAATATGTTGGCTTACCCGTGGAGAAAAAGTCCACCTCGCGCTTCATACTGTTTTTGTACAGTAATCTGCCTCTTGTTGAATTGCATCGTGAACCCCAAAAAGTATGCTTCGCGTTAAAGTCACCCCCAATGAAAAAATTGGACCCAATGAAGTCATACGTACGATCAAGATCGTCTCCCACCAGTCTATATCCTGGCGGGAAATAACAAGATGCAATGTTATAATCTTAGCAGTAAATTTTTACAGAAACTGAACTGATCTGCATAGGGTCTAGCTCAACTTCTGTGTTCTTGAAGTGCTTTATGCAGTTCTTAATGTAGAGGGAGGAACCTCCTCTCGAATTTTGAGAAGTGATTGTAACCTTTAAGTTTGGGTGTAGACCCGTTTTTAAGGTGAGTTTCCGTAATCATGCAAATATCAATTTTGTTTTTCCGTAGAAATACTTCTCGTTCGTCTATTTTATTCAGAAGGCCATTTGCATACCATGTTAGTATTTTAAATAACTGTTCATGTTCCCTTGTAATTTTTTCGAGGCTTAAACTCGAGCCTGCTCAGTTTGTCAAATATAACTTTGTTGATTTTAGTCTGATCCTGAAGTTTCTCCAAGATTACAGCGAGGATCTGAGACACTGCATCTGTTGTGGGCGATCTTGCCTTGTTTTCGTTTGCCGCAACCTGTGCGTATGATTTCGGTCCGACCAGTGGTGGTTTCTCCGCTGCACTTGAACTGGCGCCGCTCTTTTGTGGAGCTTTTACGCCTTTTGTCGACGCCTCCTTTGCCAATCTCGCACTTTTGATCGACTTTGGCGTCTTTGGAGTCTTTGGCTTAGGAGTTTCAGCAGTTTTAGGACGTCCTAGGCTTTGATTCTGACCTCTAGTATTTTCTTTAAGAGGTTCTCGTCCCTTTTGCAGCTCTATGGCTACTTCGCATCCTCGATAGTTTGCGGGGTGGTTTCCGTGGCAATTGGCGCAAACTGCTGGAGCCTTTATGTCAACTTTGCACTCTGTTGACAGGTGTTTTCCGGCACATTTCACGCAACGTGGTTCTTTTTGGCAGTAGGCACTTGTGTGCCTGAATTCTTGGCATCGCTTGCACTGTGGTATCAGTCTATTGCCCTTTCGCATGGGTTCGATTTTAACGCTGATGTTAAGTATCATTTTTATTTTATAAATATCGTTTATGCTCTCAGTTCTTTCAAAGGAGAGCATAAAAATTGGAAGGCCGCGTCAGATCACAGTGTCTCTTTCTCCTTCCGTGCGTTGCTTTTCTTTTTAATGATATTGACGGCATCAATAATTTTAAAGCATTTATTTTTTGCGTCTTTTACAACGTCTTCTTTTGTGCATGATGGGTGGAGCCCCCTTACAATGACTCGCAGTAGTTTTTCGAACTTATTTTGATAAGTATACCACTCGATTCTTTCTGCATTCAGTCTAAGAGACAGTGCGCGATAGGAATCGGCGTTGTCAACATTTACTTTCCGTTATTTCGGTGCGAAGTAAGCTTATAGTTTTCTGTTCTCACCGTGTTTGCAAGAAGGTTGCGCAATCTCCCGAAGTCTGCTATCTCGACGATGTTTATTGCGGGAGGTGGACGAATTTTCGCTTCTGGTTTAGCCTTGTTTGGGCCAGAGGGCTTATCTTCTTTTTGTACTACTTCGGGAGAGGAATTCGCCTTACGCTTCTTGCTAGACCTTTTCCTTAAAACTGAATCGGTCTCAAGTGCAAGTTCGTCCTCGTCCGTGAAGTATTCGACTGCTGGTCGGTTCGGTGTTACACACTCTTTCGTTACCTCACAGTCTTTCGATAAACGATTTTTTTTAATATCCTCGTTTTCTCTTCGCAACGATTCCACAATAGATCAAGTTTACAGAATAACGCATGAAATTGGAAACGCCTTAGAAGGGAAAAAAATATGTTCAGGTGCTTTCCTCGGCGTATCGCAAGCCTTCGACAAGGTATGGGACTAAGGCTTGAAATATAAGCTACGGCAAAACTTGCCGGAAGACATGTTTAAAATATTGAAAAACTATCTTGAAGGAAGACTCTTTCGTGTTAGGTGTAGTAGTGAATACTCGAGTTTCAAACAAATTCGTGCTGGCGTACCCCAGGAAAGCGTCCTCGGTCCGACGCTGTTCCTGCTCCACACAAGAGACATACCTCTAGATGACGAGACAGTCGTGGCCACGTTTGCGGACGATACGGCCATCCTGGCAACAGGTGAATCAGTCGAGTCATCAACGAGAAACCTCCAACGAGCATTGGACAGAATTTGTGTCTGGACGAAGACTTGGCGAATCGCTCTTAACGAGAACAAGTCTACGCATGTGAATTTCACTTACAGAAGGGTTAACAATTTACCTCTGTTCATAAATTCTGCACAAATACCGTATGCAAATAAAGCGAAGTATCTAGGGATGACAGTGGACGCTAAACTAAGGTGGAAACCACACGTAAAGAAGAAGCGTGACGAGCTCGAGATTACGCTCAGGGAAATGTATTGGCTTATCGGAAGATTTTCGAAGTTAAGCATATATAACAAACTGCTCTTGTACAGGCAGGTGTTAAAGCCGTCCTGGACATACGGTATACAACTTTGGAGTTGTACCAAGCCGAGCAACATTTCCATGTTGTAGTCTTTCCAAAACAAGACACTAAGAGCAATTGTGAATGCTCCAAGGTATATTAGGAATAGTGATATTCACAGAGATTTAGGAATAGCTACCGTGAGCGAAGAAGTAACAAACTTTGCTCGAAAGCGAAATGCTCGCCTTCATGTTCATTGCAACAATGCGATGATCCGTACTCTCAACGAGACTCTTAACGATGTAAACAACGAGCGACGACTACAAAGAACAAGACCCTTCGATCTAGCGACGTAGGGTGAAGCCGCACGAATGAACGGCTTAGTAGGTGCATTAACTGGAAAGCAACCTATCCAATGCGATAAACACTACGGAAGCGTAAACTACTTGTTAAGTTAACTTAGTTGTAGTCAAGAAGTATTATGAGAGCGAAAATTTACTACTATGAAGTGCGTTCTGGCAGTTTCATAGTGTCTCTCATAAATGGGTGGTTTTTTAGCACGTGGAAATCGGGCATAACCAATATCGGCTACTTCGGTATTATATACCTGCTATAGTGGGCGTATTGGTTAGTGGGGTGCCGTGACGTAGTGGTTAGTGTGTGTGCTTACTACGCCGGAGGCCTGCGTTCGAATCCTGCCATCGTCACCTAAAAAAAAGACGTTCTTTTTCACGGTCCCCACCTCCGCGAGGGTCTGACAAGCCCTCCGAGAGTATCATTTGTCTTGAAAAACTTCTCAAAGTGCCGTTCGGATTCGGCAAAAAATTGTAGGTCCCTTTGTATGTAAAATAAATCAACACTCCAGCATACATTGTTGAGAAGTTGGCCCTGGTTCACCTCGAGCTGTTGCGCCACTCTATTTACTTATTTTATTTTATAGTGGGCGTATTGGTATCTTTGAAAGATTTTGGAGTTTTAGCCTCCGTCCACCCTAGTATTCCAAAAAACAAAAAAAAAAAACTTAAAATTTATATAATTCTATTGAAAATGTAACATTCTTATATCTAAATGTTGGCTTGAAATGTTCTCACAAGAATTTCAGAATTTCAACAGTGTCAAACCTATAGTGGTCTACAGAACCTGTGCTATAGAACTTAGCCCCTCAGCACTTAAAACCTAAAACTTGAGTGCTAGGAACGCTTATAGCACCACGTTTACGGAACCTTTGATGCTAGCACTTTTAGTTTTATTATTATGGTGCTGTATACGTTTATATGACCAATTTAATAAGTAAATAAGCTGCGCGCCAATGGTACGATAACGAAACTTTGCAAAACCATTAGTGCTATTGAGGAGCATTTTGAGTGTCTTATAAGTCCAATATCCAAAAACCAATGCTTATGGTTTCAGAGTTTACTACTTGGGGCACCACCAAATGGAATACGCATGGGTCAAAAACTGTTGATGGAGCTGGTACAGGAGTATTTGGACCAAGAACCAAATACACTGAATATACCAACATCTTCCAGGCGGAAATATACGCTATAGAAAGATGTGTCCAACCCGGTAATGGTAAAAATTACAAAAATTGCAACATAGCAATAATGTCAGACAGCCAGGCAGCTACCAAGGCGCTAAATTTTTCGAGCACATCGCTCGGACTGCTGTGCAGTTATCTAAGGGATCGAGTGTAGATTGTCAAAACTGAACTTGGTACTTAAGGGCCTTTAACTGCTAGGTTAGGTATTCCGCAGGGGTCTGTCTTGGGTCCTTTTCTGTTCTCACTTTTTACTACCGATCTTTCCGATATTGTGTGCAACTGCTCTATACACTTGTATGCCGATAATGTGCTTCTGTATATTCATCAGCGAAAAGACTTGATGGAAGATTGCTTAGTGAGACTTAATGAGGATCTAAGCCTTGTTCTTGCCTGGTCACGTACTAAAGGCCTGAACAGTAACTCTGGTAAGTTGTTCTTGATGGCGAATTAATTGCCTATGAAAATTTATTTTGGACTTACTTTTCTTAGATCTTTTTCAGGTTTGCTATCATTTAGTGTAGAAAAAACCCTTGCAAAATCGTTTATCCAGTTTTATATAGTGAAAAAAACAGTTAGGTTTAAAGAAACTTTACAAAAAGAAATCAAAACCTAATAAAACAAATTTAGTCTATGTCCGAAAAACAATATTATCTATTTTTATTTGACAACAATTTACAGTATCTTTCTCTAATACACATAGACTTAAGAGTTAAATAAAATATTTATAATACACAAAATAAAGTTTGCATTTAAGTCTTCACTTTGAATAATTTTGACTTGTAAAATGGAGAATTTTATACAGGATAAACTCAAATCCCAATTTTAAAGGGTTTACTTTAAATCAATTAATTTTCGTAGCCTTTTTTATTTCTTCCAAGCAGTAATCAGCCTGCTCCATTGAGTCATCATCTTTCATTTTCCTACCTAATTTATAAGCGTAGACACATGTTGTTCTGGCTTGTTGGACAAGTCCATCTCTCAGATAGATTAGACCCAAATTGGCTTGTAGTACCCCTTCGTTTGTTGCATCTGGCAGGGTTTTAATGAGTCTAAGAGCATCCGTCAGGTACTCTTTTGCTGCTTTCGTGTCTTCTAACTGAAAAACAAGAGCTTATCAAAAGCGATTTGGTAAGGAAAAATCTTGGTCTTACACCCAAGGCTGCCACACTCAAATTATTGAGAATAGGCACAAGTTCCGAGTGTGTTTGTCCATACTGTTTGGTAAGTATGTCATAAGCTACATGGAAGCATTTTATTGCTTCTGAATAGTTTTTGTTGTCGATGAGCATTTGGCCATACCTGAAATAAGAACATGTAAATATAATAACTCCCTTGGAAACAACAGAAAAATTAGGTTATCATGAGGTTATAAAGTGAACGGGGAGTTTCTTTTGAAAAAAATAAGAACCTTTTGGAGTTTCTTTCTTCTAAAAACATCTTCAATATTGATTCGTATAAAATTCTACTCAAAACTCAGCTTGGTATAAGGCTTTATAACATGCAAGTGATCCCACCGGAGTGATTAAATCAATTTCGGCCCTGTTCATCGGGTGCAGAAAGATGGTTGAGCAACTGATCAGCGATTTCAAGGGAACACTTTACGGATTGTCACCAAAATGCAAGAGAAGAAACGCTCACGCTATGCTTGCTTTTTAAAAACATGGTGCAAGGTGATGAGGTGAACAAACAGCAAGGTGAACCCGGAGAACAAGGAGATAAAAAATAATTTCAATCCCGTCGCAAATTCAATATTGAGAACAGAATAACAAGGACAGGACGCCCTTAGCATGGCCAGGCGTAATTAAGCAGAGCAATCAAGGAGATCAAGGTCGCAAGCCTTAATTGTGTTCGTGATGAAGCCGCTATTACTCCTAAAAAAAAGAGTGACTCAGAGTCAGGGGGTTACCGGACTTTTACAACTTTATAGGTTTTAAGTTTTTTATTTGGCATTGTATCGCGCCTTTATATCACAATAGCAATCATAAAAACAAGCACTAAACAATATTGTAAGCTTTCAAACAATTGTCAATATTTATCCATAATATCCACTGCCCTTGACACCGCCTTGCCCACCACCATATCCTCCGTCAAGCCCAGCGCCACTCTTTCTTTGTCCTCCGCCGCCGAGACGGGCGCCAGAGTTCTGACCACCGCCATATCCACCATATGCAGCCTGGCCACCTGCGCCAGAGTTTAGTCCACCTGCATAACCTCCACCTCCAAGAACATATCCGCCATCTTGAGCTCCACTGAATCCGCTGTAAGGTGCAGGTCCTCTACTGTGTTCAAGCCTAGCTCCTCCTTGTCGATCAAGATTCCCTTGGTTTCCAGTACCAAAACTACTGCCACCAGCAACCACGCTTGCAATAAGCATGCAAAAAGTTAGGAAGAACTTCATTGCTCTAGAGGAGATTCTAAAATTGATTCCAAAGCAATGTTCACAAATGCTTTTATACCCACATCTCTGGCAGGCTTCAAATTATTTTCGTCAACATGTCTATCAAAAGTCTTCCTGGTTCAAAAGAAATTAATAAGAAGGCAATTCACTTATAGTTCACAAACAAAATGATGCGAATTTGCTGCCGAAAAATTGGCATTAAATAAAATTTTAATGGTTTTTAATGATTTAAAAAAATGAAGGTTTTATTGATGCTTAAATTACTTAAACGGCTTGTTTGACATGCAGCAATGAGTTTATAGCTCTCTTCAAAATAGATGAATCATCTGTCAGTTAAAGCGACTGAACTTGGTATGACCAAACGTGATAGTTTTACGGCCGTATGCTTTGTCATAATATTTATAATTATATGTAACTCAACTGCTAAGTCATAAGCACTAGAGTTAAGTTGTTTTGCAAATGAAGACACATTTTTATTTCTTTAACAAACTTATACAGAAGGAATAAAAAACACTATGGGGAAGTTATAGCCAATTAAGCGTTTAAGGTGGTGTGGATCGATGGGATAAGTGCCCGGAGCTGGTGAACTATAGCATAACAAAATATCACAGAAGTTTCTAATGACGTCTGCTACTTAGGTTGGAATCGATTAAATGAAATCAGGCAGCGTAAGGTAAAAATTCATGAAGAAGGATGCAGAACTTAGAATATTTTCTGCAGGAAGTTCATTAGATTCGGACATATTCAAAAGAATAGGGCATGTATGCTGTCGGCATGCGAGCCGTCTGACGCCACCTTTCGCCCCTAATAAAAGTGTAAGTCAAAATTCTGGGAGTCGAACGGTACCTACTCAAAAAAGGTGCATGGTACATTTCTTATTTAATGGGAAATACGTCAAACTGCTAGGGGAGACTAAGAAGTATCAATCAAAGTTTTAAGTTTTTTACAAAAAGATGAAAAGTTTGCACAGTCTCAGACAATTCCTCGAAGGGGTTCCAGAACCAGTGGAGAGTTGCCAAAACCTCTGGCTTTCGGGCTTTTCTAAACTTTTGTTCAAACAGTTGTTTGTTTAATCTATGGTCAGAGTAGGCAGCTTTCCAGAAAAAAGTACTGTGAAGTGACAAATTTGGCTTTTATCCAAATGAGCAACTTTGGACAAGTGGTATCGAAAGACACGGGGTGATGTATTAAAACAGAGACGAGTTTTTTTCTGCGTCCTTATATCCCCCGAAAAATCACCAAAATACATGGTAAGAGCGGGATTAAAATCACAGTCGTCCCATTAACCCATTTGTGTAATCATTGTGTGCTTAAATATTTTGCTTCTTAAGATGGACTTAGTGTTTAGTCAATTGTTTTAAAAAACACCAAAAGGCGGTATCTAGTCCACGATCAAATTTCTTGGTAATTAAAACCAGTGTTTTTGACTTTACATCCGAAGCTAGTTGGGGTAAAAATTCTGCTGGGTTCCAAATGTTTTTTCCAAAATAGTCTTTTACAAATTTCTGGAAATGCAGCTTCTGTCAAAGTAATACTGCGAAATAAAGCAAAAGAAACAGGCAAACCCACCTGCCTGTTTTTTTTTTAACATTTGATTTACTTCAAAAAAGTCAAAAGTTTGCTTTAAGAAGTAGAATTTTTTTGCTTAAGACAGAATTTTGAAAAGCACTATTATGAAAAGCTGAATTGTTTTTGAAGTTTTTGATGGAGAACTCAGATATCTCAGAACTACAGGTCCATTGTGCTAAGACGCAAACACCTTACATTAATGTATAATGTTATTCCTTCTTTTGCTTAAGTGATGAAGAGCTTATGAGTTCGACACTGACCTTTTGTTTGAGAGCAAACAAAAGACAGGTGCAGAGAAAGTGTTCCTTTGGTCGCCATCTTCACTTTTCGATCACAGCCATCGAAGTCACGCCACTGTGTTCACGATAAACCCAAGTATCAATGGCAGACTTGACAACGGGCACACAGCAGACCCAACGTAGGTTAGGGTCCTAAGAAAACATATCTTGAAGCTTTCCTAGCAAGCTCAGCAGAGATATCATTGCCGTTGATATCAGTGTGAACTAGGACCCAAACAAGACTCACCGATTTAGCCTTCCTACTTAGTTCAGCGAAGGCTCGAGCTCGACTCAACATACTGATGGCAACATATGATAACTAACACCATTCTCCTTGGTATAAGATCTTTTATCCCTTACAGGATTAAGAGTATCAAACCAAAGGAGAACTCGTGGTTTGACTCGAGCTGTAAAGAGGCGAAAAGGTTAAAGGTCCTACAAGGCAAATCCATCTCAGGTAAAGCGAAATAAGTTTAAACAAGCCAGAAATGATTGAAATGCTCATATTCGCCGTGTCAAATTCCAATACGACCAAAAGCTGAGGCAGAAAATACTACATTGTCCCAAAGGTAGTAAAAACTTTTGGTCTTTCGTCAAAAATGTTAAAAACTGTGCCTCATCTTCCATCCCAACACTCGTTTACAATGACATTCCAGCTGTCCCCTCTCTAGACAAAGCGAATCTACTTGCAGCGCATTTCGCTGCTAGTTCCATGCTCCCTGATTCTGCGATGTCCCCGGCTGCACTTGAGCGCATCGAACATACTATGGTAAAAATTCACTTTCGCACTCGTGCAGTCAAAAGAGTACTACGAGATCTAAACATTCACAAATCCGCTGGTCCAGATGGATTATCCCCGAATATTTTGAAGAGGTGTTCTTCCGCGCTGGCAAAACCATTGTGTAAGCTTTTTCATCGGTCCTACTCCTCAGGTCTCTTTCCGAGTAGATGGAAAACAGCATTTGTCCAGCCCGTCCCTAAAAAAGGCGATTCTTCTTCTCCCTCTAGCTATCGTCCAATTGCAATTACTTCCCTTCTTTCTAAGGTCATGGAAACGCTGATTAATTATCAGCTTATGAAATATCTTGAAACACGAAAACTTCTTAATGACCGGCAATACGGTTTTCGTAGCAAACGGTCCACTCGTGATTTGATGGCATATCTCACTGCAAAGTGGAATCATTCCTTGCATCTTCTAGGTGAAAGCAAGATTGCTGCGCTTGATATTTCAAAAGCATTTGACAGAGTTTGGCACCAAGCTCTCTTGTCGAAAATGCGTGCATTTGGAATCGACGAATCTCTTATTCAGTGGATTAGTAATTACCTTTCGAACCGTTCAATTCAAGTTGTTTTGGATGGCTTCAAGTCCGCAGTTCATAAAATAAACGCTGGGGTTCCCCAGGGCTCTGTTTTGTCTCCGACTCTATTTTTAATCTTCATAAATGATCTTTTGTCTGCTACTACTAATCCAATTCATTCCTTTGCTGATGACAGTAACCTCAGTTACTCATATTCGTTCTCGGTTCCGCAACCCTGCTCTTCGGACGTTGAATTGGAATGGCAGCGTATGTCAAACTCATTAGACTCTGACCTTAACAGCATTGTATCATGGGGATCTCGAAATAGAGTAGAGTTTAATGCTTCTAAAACTCAATGCTGTCTTCTGTCATTGAAGCAAGACCGAAACACTCAGCCATTATCCATAAATGGCACTTGCATCCACGAAACCGAAACGCTTTCCATTCTCGGTATGTGTGTTAATAAAAACCTTAGTTGGAATGACCACATATTCGACGTCGCCAAGAACGCTGCGAAATGCCTAGGTTTTCTCAAAAGATGTAAGAAATGTTTCACCCCTTCTAATTTGGCTATTTTATATAAGGCCTACATCCGCCCCAAGCTGGAATATAATTCCCACGTCTGGGCTGGTGCTCCAAAAACAGCATTGCACCTACTAGACAGGATACAAAAACGGGCGATAAAACTTGTTGGACACAAGAACATTGCGAAGTTTTTTGACTCATTAGAACAACGACGTAATGAGTCTTGTTTATCACTGTTTTATCGCTTTTTTCACAAACAATGTTCCATCGAAATAGCTAATTGCATTCCGCCCCTAAAGACGTTCCACCGTAATACTCGCCAAAGATTGAATGCACATCAGTTTACCCTCGAGCCCGCCTTCGGGCGTATAGCCAAGTTTAGAGGTTCTTCATAAGCCGTACAACGCGAATGTGGAATGTTCTCCCAATCTTTCCTGCGCAATACAACTTGCAACTGTTCAAAACAAGAGTGCACCGGTACCTCTCCTCCTTTTCCCCTTCTTCTAATCCTTTTCGCTCGTGAATATCAACAAAGCGTCCTAAATATCAACGTAAACGCCTAGCATCTAAGACTTTCGGTTAAGAGCACTTTCAATCCTAATAACAAGGTTTTAAAGCGAGTTTTTACGCGCAGTTACGTGTTTTACCATAGCGGAGTGGATGCGATCAAAGAGCAGCCTTGTGCACGAGAAGCTCAACTAGTCTCTTAAGCTTTTCAAGAGGAAGGAAGACAGTATTAGGGGACTGAATCTTTTGGCTAGGCATAGTCAGGCTTACCCGGCTTTAGTTTGAACACGACTTTATGGGGTATGTAAGCCAAGGCAAGGCTTGCAGTGAATATTCTTTCTAGAGTGGAAATCAGCTGACTTAAAATCAAGGGGACTTGAAACTCTCAAAAGATGCAATTGCATATCTGAGCTATTATAGTTATTTGATCAGTAAGTTGATAGTTTAGCAGTCCCAGTCACCACTCTGAATGCAATAAACCTGATGTTTAGCCGCTTGGTGTTCGTTGGCAAATGGCCACTTTTGCCGGTACCACTGACCACCATGTGGGTTGACCTGATTCCCCGGGTAGTGAGTCTCTAGGAGAAGGTACCATACCATCAAAGGTTAAAGAAATTTTTGTTCCTGTGAAGAAATTTAACAAGCCTACTTGTTTCACTCAGAGATTTAACCTCGTCAGAAATTTTTTTATAATGGCCTTTTCGTATGGCGATTCCGAGTCAAAACGTAGTTCTTGCGAGTTCGGGCTGCCCATCCGAACAGCTAAACACGTTTTTCTTGATTTTAAAGTTTAGCTAGCGTTGTATTTGTGAAGCAAAAGCTATTCTACAGGGAACAAATGACATTTATCCAACTCGACATCGACACATGCGTCGTATGATTGTATGCGTGTTTCTGGTTTTGATTCTAGATTCTAGGCCAGAAACATTTTTTTTTTCTTTTCAGAAGAGAAACTGTCAAACGAGTGTCACGAAAACAGTTCCCGGAGAATCCAGAATGCTTTTGGACGATCCCGGTCCCGGGCGACGAACCGAAGAGGCTATAAGTCATTTTTCGACCTGCGGATAAGTGTCTTAAAATCCCTTGGTTTTAAAATCCTTAAAACCAAAGGATTAGTGTCTTAAAATCCTCTACTCCTTGTCTGGATCTAAATTTGAGTGGAACTTGAGTTGGAACTGAGTGAAACCGAGTTACCAACTCCTCGCTAACCTGTGCGCAATTAATTTTTTTCGAATTTCGCCTCTCTTTCGTTAAGAACCAAATCAAAGGAAATCTGACAAGATGGTATCTGGCGATACGTTCTATTTAGTGAAAATCTAAGAAAACAGGATTAGCAGGGTGACGTGAATTACCTTCTGGCTTCTAGGAGTAACAAATGTAGGTTGATAATTTAGAATCTTAGATGGTTGATGGTGATGTCAGACAATAGGATGACTTCCAAAAGGCGATCCTCCTTTTGCGTAACATTTTCTGCTGTCGCAAACAGAGTTCTGATTAGCATCACAACGCAAGATGGGACCCAACCCTTTGGCTTTACAATACTCTACAAGCTCAGCAACTGCCCGGTGAAGGAGGAGTTGAACAGTTTTATAGGAAGTAAGGCAATGCGACAAATAATAGAGACAACAACCAAATCTTGAAATAAGACAAGTCGTCATTGGGTCTTCTTGTCGTTAAGAATGTCTTGAGAAGCACTCCATCCACCAAGAGGGATGGGTGTTATGCATGTTTTTGTTTCACAAGCAGCAAGCCTGCTACTTAGAATAGCAGTGATTTAAGTTGATTTGAATAAACATTAGCAGACCCAGGGTTACATACTCTTTTGCCGCTGTTTGGTATTAAAATTAAAACGAATCCTACCAAAATGCAGATAGTAACGCATAGCGTACCTTGACTCTATGACCTCGAAACCATGTTTATGCTCACAACCAGACAACTACCATTTTCATCTTGTTCTAGACCTTTTGCTCTGCCTGTAGGAACGGACAATCCCAGACTTTGCTTTGGAGGCCAGGATTCTGGGCTCGCAAATGGTTTAGCACACGCAACATTTTCCCCAGTAAACTTGAGTGGCTTGTATGTAAGTCGCAAAAGTTCCAATCCCAAGAATGTCTGCTGCGATGAGGCCTCCTCCAAAAAGGTCGTCATTCGAAACAAAGCCTTTCACCTAAATGATTAAAGGAGCCATTGCCATTTTGTGGGCTTTCTTAAATGCTACGATTAAAATTCAAGCACGGTCGCAGAGTATGTTAAGTCATTACTGTTGCTCCTTTATTTTAAACTTGACCACTAGACTTGAGTTGTGATCCAAGACTTTTGAATACGACTTGTAGTTAACGTAGCCATAAAGCATGCGCAAATGCAATAAAGCCTAAATAGCAGATCGTCATCGTTAAACGCACCATTAAACAGTCGAATTAAAATACGAATCGCAATGACTTTATGTGTTAAACTCACATGAAATTTTGTGGTTAACGACTTTTTAGATTCAGGAAATGTTTTAATATTCTTATACTAAGATTAAACCGAGTCCTATTGTAAATTGCATTCGGGTTTACATTAATTTGAGCACGTAAGGCTTCGGTTTTTGGATATATAAGGCTTCAAAGTTTAGAACTAAGTATCAGTCAGAAGACACTCGTAATCACACAAGATGAAGTTCTTTATTGTTTGCTGCATGCTAATCGTTGCTGTTAGCGCTGGAGGTTATGGAGGAAGTAGTTCCTCCGGTGGAGCAGGTGGCTACGGTGCCGGTGGTATTGGTGGTGGACACTCCGGGGGTCATGGAGCAAGTGGCGGGCAAAGTGGAGCAGGTATCGGCGGAGGACACCCCGGGGGTCACGAAGCAAGTGACGGACATGTTGGTGCAGTTATTGGCGCAGGACACTCCGGGGTTCACGCAGCAAGTGGCGGACAAAGCGGTGCAGGTGTTGGCGGAGGACACACCGTTCGCTACGGCTCAAGTGGCGGATTAGGAGGTGCTGGAATTAGCGGCGGAAAATCCGGAGGCTACGCATCAAGTGGCGGAGCTGGCGTTGGCGGTGGATATGGAGGTGCTGGTAGCCATAGTGGTGAACATGGCGGACATGGAGGTGGCGCTGGGCTTGGAGGAGGCTACACAGGTGGTCAAAAGTCGAATGCCGGAATCGGCGGAGGATATAATGGCGGTGCTGGTTTTAGCGGAGGCTACAGTGGTGGACAATCAGGTGGCGCTGTTGTTGGTGGCGGATATGGTGGTGGTCAAAAGAGTGGATACTATGGCTGATTGTAAAAATCTTCTTGTATTTCATATAACAGAATAAATTGAATAAATAATCGAATCAGCACAGATTTATGTCCATACTTTTCGAATTAATATCCTCATCACATCTCCCGGATGGACAAACGGGGAAAAAACAATCCGGAGGAAGGCTAAAGATAGAAATCGGAGAGACAGGTTCATTGGGTTAAGGGTGCGTTTATAGGAAAAGTCCCGCCTTGTTCTGTCTCTCAAGAAATTCTAAGAAAATTTGGTCTGTCTCTATAAAATTTTTAGAAATATCTTGCTCTATTAAAGATGCATAATTAAGGGCCAGTTTTTCAGTGCGAGATCATCCGAGTTTCGGAATTATGGCCGTTTTACATTCAGCGCGAAAGCGTCAAACCAGAGCGGCAGCGACAACACGAGACCAGAGAAATCGTTTGTTAATACACAATGAGAGCGAGAAACCGTGACGTCTGTTTTGACTGCACAGTGACAAAACATGGCATATTTCTAAAATTTGTCGATTTCATTGCACATAAATAGTTTATATTTCACAACAAGTATTAGTTTCGATAAAAAAAAGGGCTATTCTACAACGTGTCATAACTCACAAAAGCAAATGATAGAAAAATCGTCGACCTCGGCGAGGGTTTTTCAAAATTTCGAAAAGCCCGACGAGCGAGACAGCGATCACGCTGGTATTTTGAACCACCCCATACATTGCCATTGATTGAGAATCATTCGACAGCTCGCCCGAGACCCTGGCTCGCCCTCTCGCTCTTTATGTGAAACAATAAATCACATCTCAGTTTAAAGTCATTAAACTGAGATTAACCCCAGAAATGAGTTTTTCAGTGAATCTAGATCCGGGGTTAGTCTCGGCTTAACTCGGCAAAGTTGGTGAGTTAATCCCGGATCAACTCTGGAGAACAGTATGAACTTTTTTCAATGTTTTTTTCTGCGTAGAATGGCAGTGGATTTGCGTGCATCTATGAAAAATGTTATCTGAGAACAACTCGAACTTATTTTCTTGTGTTTTTCTATGTGAAGTGAGAGTTAATAATTTTAAGAGTTGAAGATTTTGACTTTGCTGACGGAGTTAATTCTGTACTGAATAACTGCTCGCTAAGTTAACTTCAGATTCGCTTTGTTGCGGAATTAACCAATCCTGATTTAAGCTGGGCTTACTCAGCACTGAAACTGGCCCGTAGTGTTGAAATACTTTGCTTCCCTCACCTAGTGAGCGGAAAATAAACACACGCGACGATAAGGAATACTCAACCGAACAATTTCTTAGGTTTTCGTTGGTTTGGAATTAAGTGAAAACTGAAAAGCAACAGCTGCGAAAGCATGACACTGAATGCTCAGAATGCTAGATCCAAATTTATGTGGGAGCTGATAAAGTAATCCTGTGGTATATACCTTTTTTCTTTTGACCATGTGGTTAACAGACTCCTAAAAAAAAAAGAAGCAGTAGTGTCCTTGGCAGAACCTCAAGCATTGTATCGAATAGGCAAAGACACTTTTGCATGTTCCGTGATAGCCACGAATGTGTACGTGATGTTTTGCAAATGGACTTATTTTGCAGACCTTTTCTACAAAAGTAAAGGCCAACGTCCTATAAACAATTTGACTGTAGAATCTTTTATGGAAAACATTTTAAAACTCCGAACGTGGTGCGATGATGCTGGAAAATGTACCTACTATATATTACCATTCGATTTCAGCGGCTATCTTTGGCTTTCTTGGTTCATAATCAAGATAATGCGGAGCGGCTCATAGATATGAACATATGTCAGGGATGTAGATGTAACCATAGAACGCGTGCATGAAATGCAGATCTGTTGACACTGCACTACCTAGCGTGCATCGTATGAGTGATGAAAAAAAACTAAGACTTTTTTAGACATATTCGTAGAAAGGACTTTTAACATTATCAAAGAAGACGCGATACAAAGGTGATTGGAAAATTTTTGTCAGTAGATATTATCTATATAAACGGTTTAAATTGATGCTTAATACACAAAAATTAAAAAGCTGCCTAGGTGGAGTATGTAGACAGTCAGTAGAGTAACACAACAAGGCGGTAGTCTTTCCCCCCTTATAAGGATCATGGTAATTAATGAACCTTAAAAAAGGTTGACGGCTTTATCGTAAGCTCATAAATTCAAATGATGGTGGCAATCGCGACCTCAGGAAACTGAAAACCATCTTTCGCTTAAAGAGAGGCGGTTTTTGGTGCCAAACGCATTGGAATCTGAAGAACTTGTTCTTAAACTTGAACTTGTCTTATAGACATGCCCTCTGAGGCAATGAACCCAGAAATCCTTTTGCGACAAAACTACCAAGTCAACTTTCCTCAGGCAATGCAATGGCTTTGGCCAGACTATGGGCCAGGGAAAGAATGCCATCGTATTTTCACGGATGGCTCCAAAACCGGACAGGGGTCTGGTGCTAGAGTCTTTGTGGAAAGCGAGAACATTAGACTCCACGACCCCCTAGGTAAATATGCGTCTGTCTTCCAAGTGGAGATTTTCGCTATCCTAATGGATATGCGCTATATATGTGACTAACAGGTTTGCAGGTTTAGTTTATTGTGACTAACAGGTGGAGGGCAAGAAGCCCTCTAAGACAGTGCTCGCACTCAAGAATTCGTTGAACTTAGTCGAAAGGCTAAATGCAGTGAATCTTGTTTGGGTTCCAGGTCACACTGGTATCCAGGGAAATGAGATCTCTGATGAGCTTGCCAGGCTAGGCTCAGAAGAGGTTTTCTCAGGACCAGAAACTGCCATAGGCCTGCCTGTATCCGTTGTCACGTCTGCCATTGACACTTGGGTTTCTCGTGAGCACAGGGCTCGTTGGCGTGACTGCGATGGGTGCAGACAGACTAAACGACTACGCCCGGACATCTGCGAGGGGTCAGCGTCTTTTCTTTTATCTCTTAAGAGAATCGATTGCAGACTTCTTGTAGGCCTCCTTACCGGCCACCAAGCTTTTGCTAGACACTTGAATGTGTTAGGCTTAAGCGAAACCACCACCTGTCTTGCCTGTGGAGAGGACGACGATACAGCGGAATACTTCCTTTGTAGTTGCCCTGCCTTTGGTCGCATCAGGTGGCGGATCTTTGGGGCTGACGTGGTGAGTGCCGAACACCTAAGCTCTTCATCACTGAAGCTCCTTCACATATTTCTTTGAAAGACGGGTAAACTAAATACTTTAATCTAAGGTGTCTGCATGGTAGTACAATGGACCAATAGTTGTGTCTGAGTGCTCTATCGGATAGTAGCAACCTCCAACGCAAACGTAAACGACCTCATCGGCGATGCATCCACTGTGTGCTGTGGGTCAAGGGTTGAGTAGGTACTCAACGAGAAAAAAGAGAAAATCCACCCGCGACCTAAGTATAGACACTCAAGCTTAAGTGCAACAAAATAGCTGGAGCTGACCGCCTATAGCTGCCAAAAATTTTAGATTCTCTGACGATGATCTAGTAATCAGCGTCACCAGCTCATTTGCAAGATATGAACGAAGCGGATCAAGTGTGTACACACAGTGAAGGATAAGTCTTATCTAAGACAGTTAAATGGCTTAATGGTCGGAGGATTTGTCTGTCCGAATCGCATTTAGCACTGTTTGCTAAATGTTCAAGAAAGAAGACCGTCGGAATTGTAACAACTACTGAGGTATAAGTTTACTCAAAAATCGAATATAAGACCTTTTCTGCTGTACTGTGTGAATGCTTGAGATCGTTTCTTCACAATCTGATAGGTCCATATCAGTGTGCCTTTAAACTATTAAAGTCCTTCATCGATCCAATATTCATACTGCCGCAGCGCTTTGAAAGAACCCACCACCTTTTCACCGATTTCAGGCCCGCGTATGTTAGCATCTATAGAGACGAGATTTATAGGGATCTATAGGCATTCTGGCCAAAATCGTCAGTTTGTGCAAAATGACGATGGGAAGTTTACGCTTTTCCCTCAAGATCGTTGAAGACCTCAACGACTTATTGATGTCAAAAAGGAATTTAGAAAAGGCGAAACGCTGCCATGCGAGCACCTTAAATTCACACTTGAGAGACAGAGCTCTCGTGCCAACTCGCCAGAGGCACAATCTTTTGAAAGTTCATAAAATTACTCGCATTCGCAGACGAAATTGACATAATCGGAATGAACGACGACGACAACGCTTAGAAGGCAATTGAGTAGCAATCGAGCAACTTAAGTGTCCATTAGGTTCTGATCATCGCAGTCCTGTTTTACGGTGCAGAAGCATGGTCCCTGTCAAAGGCACCTGAAAACGCTTTCTGCTGCTTCCGGAGGCAAATCCGTTTTGGGCGATTTATGGTCACATAGACGGATTTTCCTTGACGGAGAGTGGAGGAGGAGATATAACATCGAAGTCTAAGGACTGTACAGCGACGCCGACCTAGAGAAGAGTCAATTCAACGTCTGCGATGGCTAGGTAATCTAGAGTGGATGGACATCTACGCACGGACGGAACATCTTTGAATTCACCCTGCAGGTACGGTGCACCGAGACTCATGTGTCGCACACAAGTGGGACGGAACCTCTAGCTGGAGACAGAGTTGGCTGACAAAGCTTGTTGGCTTATGCTCAGCTCCACCCCGGACTATGTAGTGATTCTTGCGCAATTGTCACACGGCGGTTACGAGTCGACTACTAAAACATATTAGCGTTCAAGAGATGGATGAATCGTTGGTGGATTGGATCAAGCAGGAGCAAGGCGATCATTTCGGAGGGGATATAAAAGAACTGCAAAAACAGACTGGCAACATGCTGCCATCGGATCAAAGGCGACTATCAAGTACTATGAATGGATTGGCCCCCTTTATTCGTAATGGAATCCTGCGGATGCGAGGGAGGCTGCAAAATGCAGACATTTCGATCGACCAGAGTAATCCAATAATTCTCCCGGGTAAGGGGCGCTTAGCTTAGTTACTTGCTTGATCCACACACCTTAAGATGCTACACTGCGGTGCTCAACAACTAATAGCGGCATTGCGTCAACGTTACTGGATCGTAGGGGTGCCGGCCTTGGCAAGAACACTAGTCAAGGACTGCATTGTGTGCGTAAAGGCAAAGGTGAAACTAGGAGAACAAATGATGGGAGACCTTCCAGCTTCTTGCACACGGGGGTGGACTACGCGGGTTCTATAATAGTGCGGCCTGATCGCCGAAGAGGAAAAACTGTGCTTAAGAAAAACTGTTTGCATGGTATCTAAGGCCGTGCACCTTGAATTCGTGTCGGATTTGACAACAAATGCTTTTATAATGGCCTTCGTACGATTTACATCTCGTTATGGGTATTGTGAGAGTCTGTGGAGCGATAACGGTACGAATTTCGTAGGAGCCGAGTGCGAGCTAAGTCGTATGCTGCAAACTTGGGAAACATCAGATCTATATGATGAGCTAGCGAAACTGAGGACGCAATGGCACTTCATAACATCAGCCGCTCCACATCAGGGCCGTCTTTGGGAGGCTGCGGTGAAAGCTACGAAGCATCATTTGCGCATAATGAGAGCACGTCTATTAACCGTAGAGGTAGTGCAAACTTTGCTTACAGAGATCGGCGCAATTCTCAATTCACGACCGCTGTGTGCTCAAAACGCGGCTCCGGGTGATTTCAGTCCCTTGACTCCCGGACATCTCCTCATCTCATCGGCGAGCCTCTCGTTTAGCAAGTTCCTATTTAATGGCCGGAGAATAGACTGAACTATTGGCAGACCCGTCGAAAAGGAAGTGCAAAGATTCTGGAAGATGTGGAGCCAGAGCTATCTTCACGAACTCCAACAGCGACCAAGGTGGGGCCTAGTCTGTCCGAATATAAAGGAAAGTGTTCTGGTGGTCATCAAGAATGAAGTCACTCCACCAACCTTGTGGAAAATGGCTCGCGTGTCCGCTCTTCATCCAGGCCCTGATGGTCTCGTGCGAAATGTTTCCCTCTGGACCGGACAGAGTATGATAGAACGTCCCATACAGCGCCTGTGTGTACTATCCGTGGAACCAGTTGAGCTCAGATCTGAATCTGGTCTCAAGGCCGGAGGGTGTTGACGCGTTCAATCACGTATATGGCAGAGACGGCCATGTGGAGTCCCTCTCTAGCAAAGCCAGCAGACGAGAGAGCTGAAATGTCTTGGAGCGAAGACGAGGGAGATTCGTGATCGAACACTCGGCGTGGGCGGTCTTTGTAAATACTTTCCTTAGCTACGAAGGTTGGTACAGTAGTAACATGAAGATCATGTGATTTGGGCATACGCGACGTGGCAATAAATGCAATATAGCAAGCGGCTGTAAGACCAACCTTTACATACTCCACCGGTTGCTTAGTGGAAGGCTACAAAAGAGAAAGAATCATCTCTCTAAACTCATCAAAGTTCAAACGGAGTCCGAGCTGTCGCTTCTATACTTTGCGAACAAGTCTCTATGGTGTCTCAGTGGTTAACATCCCCATAAATTCCAGTCATAAATACCTATCTTCGACATCTTTCAACAGCAGATTCGATACCATGAATACCGGGGTTAAAAGATCTTCGTCTAAAACTTTACAGGTGACGATTTCAAAATGAAAGTAACGATAGGCGCGGGATTAAGTTATTCTTTCAGGATAAATGATGAATACACTGTTTTTTAAGCTACCTCACTCAAGCTTCTGAGCAGCTGAAGAGGCACTGGTTCGAGAATAAGACGCCAGAAATACTTAATCTGACATTAAGGCTATCGAGTCGTAGTTAGGCCAAGAACTTTGGAACCATACAACCAATTAATGCCTAGACGCAGGAAGTTTTATGCTAAATTTTCATTTGTCTTACTCCTTGCTGGGTGCCAGGACACACGGCTCATATACGAGGAAGCTTACAGCCGGACAAGCTTGCAAGACCTCGATCAGAGTTGAATGCATCTTTAGGCTTGAAATTTATAAGAACACCATCAAGAAATGAGACATAGAAAATGAGTCGTTGATTAGAGCGAAGATAATTAGTTTTAGCCTTCCGCTGAACGAATATGGTTGTGCATACGCTTGGACAATGCTGGGAAATATGCGTTTTCGCTTCGGTAAGTGGGCCTGTGATCGACTTAGAGAAGATGCCGATTTTGCCAAAAAAAAACATCTTTTCAGATGAAGCTCATTTTGATTTTGTAAACAAGCAAAATTGTCGCATTTGGGGCACAGAAAACCCGCACGCATACATTGAAAAGCCGATACACCCAAAACGAGTCACTGTTTGGCGCGGATTTTGGTTCAGAGGCATAATTGGGCCATTTTCTTCGAAAATAAGCAAGAAGTGGCCGTTACAGTCAATGGCGATTGTTATCGGTCCATGTTGAACGAATTTTCGTTCACAAAAATTGAAGAGGAGGATATTGGCAACATTTGGTTTCAACAGGACGGCGCTACGTTCCACACAGCCGAAGCTACACTCGATGTTTTGCGCCCGGTTTTTAAAGATCGCATTATCAGCCACAGAGCTGATGTCATTTGGCCACCTCGGAGCTGCGATTTGACACCGTTGGCCTATTATTTGTGGGGTGCCGTAAAAGATAAGTGTTACGCCGACAAACCAGAGACAATTGACGCTTTAAAGGAAAATATTCGTGAAGCCATTGGTGAAATACAGCTGCACACAATCGATAATGTGCTTAAAAATTGGACCGATCGTGTAGGCTACTGCAAGGCCCACCGAGGCAGCCATTTGAATTAAATTATTTTCCATTATTAACCGGAAGGATTGTACTTTCAAATAAAAAAAGAAATTTGAGAAAATATTCAGTAGTTTTTTCATAACATTTTCAAAAGAAAAAAAAAGTTATTTGGCGGACCCTTTATTTACCTACCTACCTACTACATCATACGCTTTCAGAATCAGGCTTCCTCGGACAAGTAGGGCCACTAAGCCAGGGTTGGAATCGGCTAAGATTATCTGTAATAAGTGATGTAACAAATCACAAAAATTCGTCTGCGTAAACTGTGATATTCACAATTTTCTTATAACAGCTCTCGACCAATTACCTTCAAAATCAGCTGGTCACAAGTTTTCCAAGTTTTTCTGGTTGGTTGGTTTTTTTTACCCTTACTAAAGCTGACTTTCTGCATGCATGAATAAAAAAAGGTGTTCTTACATCAGAAGCCTAAATAAAGCAACGATTTTTTGTGATCACCTTACGCAGACGGATTATTTTGTTTGATCACATTGACTGTCACAAAATGCGAAGATCACAGATCACCTTAGGCGATTCTACCCCTGATTTGAAGATTGCAACCAGGCAGGTTCATCAATTTGATTTAGAGTTCACAAGTGTTAGTTAGAAAGAACTCAAAAACTGTGTTGGCATTCCTATCGGGATCCGCAGAATATTCTGGAATGTTTAGAGCTTTTACTTTGTGAAGAAGAGTGCAAGAAGTAAAAAGTTTCTGTTTGAGCAATTTTATGTCTCAGAAGAATCCAGAAGAATAGTTTTTTTTTTTGTTTAGGATGTGAGAATAATAAGGACATAAAGAACTCTTGATTCTGTCTTTTTCTTATAAGAAAATTCAGGCTGCTCTTCCTCATTGTTTGGTCGCGAACCCAAAACCGAGAACAAAAATCCCTTTGAAATTACATCCAAACTAGTTCAATGCCTGTGCCTCTAATAAAGGAATTACCAAAACCCATAATTGGAGTCACAAAGCTGCTTTAAAGAAATAAATTTAAATTCTCCATTAAGCGATTGATTAGCATGTCAATAGCCATTCTTGCTAGCAATGATCTATGGCTGAGGGCAAGATCACTATCTCATCACGTTTAGTCATAGTAAATTGGGAATTTGCAGAGGGGGCTTTCATTGATGGAGTGATTCATTAGTGCTGAAATAAATTTAACCATTGTTACGCACCGAGACGGCCATTAATTATGGCCGCGATGAACTTGATAGGAGGCACCATGAGGTGTACAAATATCAAATCTGGCTTATATGAGACAAAGCCTGTGTGGCAGGGGCTATTTTTAGTTTCCTTGTTTCAGGAAACTATTTCACTATATGCATCGGCTAAACTAGTTTTGATGGGTCACGTTGCAGCAGCGCCCAGAGCTCTAGATCTACATTTGAGTCACGGTTTGTAGTTTTTGGTATATAAGCGTTGATTGCCTTTGGTCAGGTATCAATTCACACTTTTGATATCCAATACTCAAGATGAAGTTCTTCATTGTTTCTTGCATGCTGATTGCGACCACCACCGCAGGCTCTTATGGAGGCAGCAGTTATGGTGGACACGGTGGGGCCAGTGGACATGGTGGCGCTGGATTCGGTGCAGGACTTTCTGGTGGCCACGATGCAGGTGTTGGAGGAGCTCATGGCCACAGCGGTGGGCTAGGAGTTGGCGGATCTGCCTTCGGACATGGTGGTGGCATTGGTGCTGGTGGTCTTGGTCACGGAAGCGCTGGGCTCGGCCATGGTGGTGCAGTCGGTGGTAGCAGTTTTGGACACGGAGGTGCTGGGCTCGGCCACGGCGGCAGCAGTTTTGGACACGGCGGCGCAGGACTAAGTCATGGCAGCGGAATCGGAGGAGGTAGTTTTGGTCACGGCGGCGCTGGTCTAGCTCATGGCAGTAGCTTTGGACACGGTGGTGGAGTTAGTTTCGGAAGCGGTGGCGCTGGACTTGGGCACGGTGGCAAAGTTGGTGGTGGTAGCATTGGACATGGCGGTGCTGGTCTCGGGCACGGCAGCGGAATATCTGGAGGCAGCTTTGGACATGGCGGCGCTGGGCTTGGTGGCAAGGCTGATGGAGGTAGTTTTGGACACAGTGCTGGACTAGGTCACAGTGCTGGAATAAGTGGAGGCAGTTTCGGCGGAGCTGAACACGGACATGGTGGTGCAGGTATTGGAAGTGGTTTTGGACACGGAACTGCACTTGGTGGAGCTGGACTTGGACACGGAGGAAGTTCGTTCGGTGGATTCGGCGCTGGTAAAGGAATTGAGTTCGGTTCCGAAAAAGGCATCGGCCTGAGTGCTGGAAAGGGAAGTGCATTCGGCGCAGGATTCGGAGGTGCAGAAAAAGCTGGTTCCAGTTTCGGAGGAGCATTCGGCGGTGCGCACAAGGTGGGTGGCGGCTTTGATGGTGGATTCGGTGGACATAAAAGTGCTGCTGGAGTCGGTGGAGGATATGGCGGTAGCCACGTAGATGATGATTTCGATGGAGAATATGATGGTTATCATCACTAAACGTGTTTTAGCACGAATGTTATTAATTTTGTAGAAATTTGAAGAATAAAGAGACATTTTATTGCTCCTTACTTAATGCATTTGATATAATTCCTTAATGGGTGGTCAGAAAGGGCTGTAAACGAACCCTTATCCTTATTTAGATCTCAATAGATTTGCGAATATGTTCTCTATAAAACTGAATTTTAGGACTTAATGATTCCTTATATTTTTTTAGATGCTTTTCGTGCTTTTCGGTAACGAGTTCACGAGTACAGTTTGTTGGTGTTGCCGTGTGCCTCAAACCCAACGTTTTGTGGATGCACAACGCTAAATAAAACTTTTTTTTAAGCAAAAAATTACAGCTTTGTATTTATGTACATATTGACAAAAATTATTTATAAAGGCTGGAATTCTGATCATTTCGAACGCTGCCAAATCCTCATAGGCTCTTTTGTGTAATAATAATGCTTGCAAAAGTGGAAAAGGACCTCATACTTCGTTGTCCATCCATCCGTCCGCATCTGTTTTAACTTTTGAACGGTGAGTCGTAGAAATATGAAATTTGTACACTTATTGACGAATGGAAAAGTTGAAATGCGATACCTGGTAGAGAATAGAGGAATATGTTAAGACCTGCAACAACGTCAAAGCCGAAAACTTTGACTGTTTGCTGACTGACAAAAACTTCAGTGCTGTTTTCCCGCCTTAGCTTGATTGGTCAGTTTTGTTTATTTTTCACCCAGTTGACAAGTAAATCAAAGCCGAATGATATATGTGGGAAATTTTTAAAAACTGACGTTGTTGCAGGTCTCTACATATTCCTCAATTCTTCACCGCCAGTTGACAAGTAAATTAAAGCCGGTTGATGAATTCGGGGATTTTTAGAAATATGACGTTGTTGCAGGTCTTCACATATTCCTCTATTCTCTACCTGGGGAGAAAGCTTCTTTGCACCGTAAATCGTTCAGTTGGCCCTTTTTTTCTTCCACTTTCCTTTTTCGTAAGCTTTTTTTTTGGTTAAACCCATCTTTCAGTTTGGCGAAAATTTTATTTATTTTTTTAAAATTATAGCTCGGTTGACGAATGGAAAAGTCCAAATGCGATACCTTGTGGAGAGTAGAGGAATATTTACAGAGCTGCAACAATGTCAAAATTTAAAATTTACACTGTTTGCTATACGTCGAAAAGTGTATTGAAGTGACATAAACTTCAATGAAGAATTCGAGTTTTCATCGAAAATCACACTCAGTTTTTGCCAAAAGAATGTGGTGCCCATAATAGACTTAAGGCCTTACCATAATAGATTTAGATGAGCTTAGGTCGGCTTTCAGAAACGTCCCATTACACGCAATTCGTATGCCACGACCATAAAACAATTTTGCTCGATTTCGTTAGGTTTTCGTTAATTTTTGTTGGCTTGAGGTTTTATTTTTGCTTGTCATAACTTCATCGATTGTCATATTTGGCTTTTAAAGTGCTTCAAAAGATATGTAAATGAGGGGAATATATCAAGAGTTGTACGCTGAGCTAACCTCAAAAGTTTAAGCACATTTTGGAACGGACAATCGCTTCCGAAGATATGTATCAACATCTGAAAAAGTGACAAATTTTCAAATTTGATTTTAAATGCTAAAGGCAACGTGATACTCAGACGTGTAATCTCATAAGATTTTCCGATGAAAGGCCTAACCCTGGCGGTCAATTTTGGAATATGTCAAGACCTATACATACACGTCAACGGCTAGCTGTTGTTGTCATCCCATTTGTCAAGCAAATAGGTACCAAAATTATTTGTTAAGGAACGATATTTTCCTTCTAACTTGGTTGTCATGAAAGAACAAACTATTTTATTCACAATTCAGATAGATCACTCACAAGGAAATACGCGAATTTGTTCGTCGTATTCAACACTTTCTTTTAATTCAATAATTTTTTACATTACTATCGATTTTCACAACTCAACGTTTAAAATATTACTGTCCTGTACGAGCCTGTCATCTGTGCATTTATACAAATTCAGCATCTTCTAGCACTTTCTGTGTTACCCATTTGGTAATTTTCCATTGATATTTTTGCAGAGATTCTTTTTCTTAGGAGGGCAATTCGATATCGAAACTTGAATTTGTTCGAAATTCAGTTCAGTAGTTACCTGACTGAAAAAGCAGTTGGATGTGTTCGTTTAATGAATCGACGGGTCCATTCACCGCCTTCTGTATGTCTTTATACCCCATCCCATAGGATAGGAGGAATATTAAGTTGGATAAATAGTTTGACTTAATATATCTCGATCCAAGACCTTAAAGGTATAGGATCGAGACCGAATTGTAAGTCGAATGAGCCATGTCCGTCCGTCCGTCCGTCTGTCGGTAGTTTGTAGGCCTTAAATTTTGAGCTAGGAACTTGAGAATTCATATCTATTCTTTTTAGGTCCCGAAGCAGTACAAGTGTAAAATTTTTTGAAATCCGCCCACTGAAACGCCCACTTTACTTAAAAGCATGAAAAACCAAAGTTGTCGTAGGAATCTGAAATTTGGTATGCAATATTCTCACTTAAGTGTTTTGTAAATGGCATTTAAAAAAAAACGAAAACCGCCCCCTTGTAGGCGTGGTCATATTTAATATACATTCTAATAAACGGTTTTTATTTGATATATTTGCTTTAAATCCAAAAAACTTGCACTATGAAATGCTCAGATATGTGCGTAAGCTATTAGCTCAAATAAATAAATTTTTGCCACGCCCACTTTTGGGGGCGTTTTTAAGTAAAAAAATCAAATTTTTAATATAAAACTGCGACCAACACGTGTATACTGCATCTGAAAAAAAAAATGTATGTTATTGAAAAGGGGTTGATGTCACGCCCCTAGAAAGAAGATTTTAGAAAGAAGATTCTTAACTGACAAATTCTTAACACAATTAAAGTTAATAGAAACTGAAATTTAACAACCAAGATTTTTGACGCATTTTGGAGCTTGACAGTGGGATGGGGTATCCAACGATTCGCCTAGGCGGATTGTAACCCTTCCACTAGTTTTACTTCTTGAAGCTACATCACAATAGTTTAAAAAAGAAAAAAAAATTTTTGTAACCTATCGAGGGTATATTAAGTTTGATGTATAGTTTGTTAAGCAGTGTTAAGTTGTTAAGCAGTGCAAGTTTGTTAAGCAGTGCAAGAATCACCACAACTTTTAGGCCTTCAATTTTAAGCTAGAGAGCTGAAAGTTGGTGAGTGAGCTGGACTGGAAGTCCAGTCTCGACCATCTCTAATTTTTATAAATACTTTTTCCAATTTTCAGCTGAGTTACAATAGTACAAGGGTAATTTTTGGTATTTACTTTGTAATTACAAGTTGAGGCACCACAAAAAGTTTGACATTTACATTGACCACGCCCTCTTTTTAAGGGATTTTAGCTTAAAATGACTGCTTTTCAGTAAATATATATGAAATTTGACAAAAAAATCCAATACAAAAGTTGTTTATTAGCATTTTCTAACTGTTTTAAGTATAGTATAGTTAGTTAGTTTAGGTGACCATTTATTTCAACAGTATGAAGATTTACACTTTTTGATATTAAGTTTACAAAGTCAGTAAGGTATGGCTGAAGGCCGTCTACCATGCTATGTAAAATTTCATTAGTTCATTTGAGCACCAAAAAGAGAGAAAAAATAAAAAATAAAATTTAAATTTAATGTTGCTATAAGTATAAGCAAACATGATGCAGGATATTAAAAAAATAAATAAATAAAAAAATAACAAATTGCTAAATTTAAATGAGCAAAATGACAAAATCTTTTTGCTTAAAAGGTTTCTTCAATTTTTGACTTTCTATAACGTTGAGCTATCCCTGTGTACTCGTACAAAACTTCCCAGCCTCTTTTCCCGTTAATAATAGATAGAGTTTCTACCAGCGTTAGGACACCTGATCCAAAGTAGGTTATTCGGAATTCCTTCAGTATCGGGCATATTGCAATGAAATGGAATACATCTTCTCGTTCATTGGGGTAACAGAGGCTGCACAAAATTGACAGGTCGGGCCGGTGGGGGATGAAATTTAGATTCAGGAGCTTCCCTCTTATTCTGAAGATCAAGCTTATCCTTTCCGTTGAGCTACAGTCCAAGAAATGTTGTTTTGAAGTTCCAAGTCCAGTTTGCTGTAGTATAGACGGTGTTGAGATGCCCGCGCCTCGGTAAGAAAATGTTCGTACATTTTTTGACCTGTCGACCTTAGAAGAGTGGTGATTTTCTGCTTAACTGATGACGAATGTTCGTTTGGTGCAAAATGCATGGTCAGCCCGCATTCAGAAGCCAGATTCCTCCATTTTTCGACACAGGCACTCCCACTCCGCAGCATTTCAGACGGCACAGGCTTTGATATTATTCTCTCTTGTTCCATGTTTAGGACTCTGACCACGTAATCGATGTGGAGCTTCAGTGTATCCAAAAACAGTGGTACTACGCCAGTCTCGAGGAATTGTAACCCCACACTTGGGCTGCGTAGAAGAGGATCGACGTTGCTGTAGCCCGAAATTATTTTTTGCTTCGAACTATGGGATACGCATGGATTGTTTAAACAGTTACTGCACACACTCCTCTCTTCGCCTCCGATAGCTTCAGTTGAGTATGCTTGGCCATGTTAGGATTAGGTGAGATAAGAGCACCGAGGTATTTATATTCCCGTATAATCTCGATCTCTTTCCCTTTCAACCTTCTTTTTTCATTCCGGGAGTATATTTACCTCCCTCATTTCGAAATATCATCATTCTCAAGTGTCGTGACTGCGGTTGTCTTGCACATGCAAAATGCGCCAAATCTACGCCGGCCGAGAAAAAAGACAATCAACGCTGGAGGTGCGCGAATTGTATTAGCAACGGTCGTAACTCACTATCAGGCGAAGCACCTACACTGCAACAACAACGTCTCAAAATTCTCAACTCATCACTAGCACAAACTTCATCTCCTCTAAAACCAAGCATTACAATTGAAATGGTTTATGCCGAAATACTAGAACTTAAACAGATTCAAAGGCAACAAATAGATGAACTGCAAAGCAAGTACAACGAATCTCAACAAAAAATTCGTCTACTGGAGATGAAAGTCGATCACCTTGAACGACAAATAATAGCCAATTCAGTGCAGATTTTCAACGTTCCGGATTGTGGCAATGAGACTTCCTACATCGATTCGGCTCTGAAGATTTTTCGTGATGGGTAGGACATCGACCTATGCTCCACTAAGCAGATCGCTAAGCGACAAACTAGTGCATCAAACAGTAATCAAAAACAACAGCTTAAAACAAATATTCTTCACGTCAAATTTGTCTCTCGCCTGTGTAAAGAGAAAGTGATGCAAGCAAAAAGAGACAAAAAAATACAGCTAACTACGTCACTACTGCAACTGCACGCTGATGGTGAACCGGAGAAGATGTTCATAAATGACTGCTTAACTTACGTGACACGTCATCTACTCAACACTGCATTGTCGCTGAAAAGGGAGAAGGGGTACGCATATGTGTGGGTCAGAAATGGAATTGTTTATTTGCGGAAGAAGGAGGGTGACAATCCAATCAAAATAGTTTGTGCTGCTGATTTTGGTAAATTATGAGTTCTCTTAATTTCGTTCCGTTTTCTTTTCCTAATGCATGTGAATACCCAGTCCTCTCTCTTAATTGTGCTCAAATATTTTGTCTGCATCAGAACATTCGCAGTATGAGAAAAAATTTCTTGATTTTTCTGAGTCAACTTGAATCATTTGAAAATTTGCCTGTTATTATTGTCCTAAGTGAAATCTGGATTTTTAAAAATGAGCTAGACTCTTACGATATACCGGGTTATACTCCCTTCGGTAACTTCAATGATAATTATGCAGCTGGTGGTGTAATTGCTTTTGTAAAAGATGGTTGTGTACGCAATTGCTCTGAGCTTAATTTGCATAGCGCTGATGTAGTAAAGCTTTCGTTAGATTTTCAGAATGAGGCTTATACAATGTTGTGTGTATACAGATTGCATGAATTTAGTAAAGGTGATTTTATTGAAGAATTCACTAACGCGCTTTGCGACAGTAAAGACAGAAACTTGATTGTCGCAGGTGATTTTAACATAGACATAATAAATGAATCTGACAGGGACACAGAAAAATATCTGTTTCTCATGGCTTCAAATGGGCTTAAAAGCTACATAAACGAGCTTATCCGAGTAACCAATTCAACAAAGACCTGCATTGACCACATTTTTGTGCGTCTTCGTAAAAACAATAAAAATTTATTTTATGGTGTAGTGAACGATTACAAACTTACAGATCATTCTATGGTCGCGCTGTGCATGAGGAACAGTTCAGTAATGAAAAGCCCTATCACTAAGATTAGGAAAATCCATAGAATTGACTACAATTTGTTAAACGAACGTTTAAAGTATGAATTCTGGACACCAATCTTTTTAGAAAGTAATCCGTCATCTGCTTTTGATATTTTTCTTCAAATATTACAAAAACATGTTCAAGACTGTGCATCTGTCCTACCCGTTAGTTGCAAAAATAACTTTTTGAAGCCTTGGATGACCCATAGTCTTTTGAATTTGTTGAAAAGGAAAAATAAAATTGCAGCTAAGTGCAGAAAACACCCACTAAACCCTAAACTTAAGAATTATTATAATAAGTTCTGTAAACTGGTCCGAAAAAATACTGAGGAAACGCGCAATAAGTTTTACCTTGATTCATTCCAATGTGCCAAGGGTAATATTAAAAAGGAATGGAACATAGTGAACGAGATTCTTGGCAAAAATAAACAAAAAAATAATATTGATAGTCTGGAAACTGGTGGTGTTTTATTAACAGATCCGAAAAGTATCTCAACCAGATTTAATTCTTACTTCTCTGAAATTTCGGAAAAATTAAAGCCATCTTTAGGTCATCATTCAAGTTGCAGTTGCTCCGAGTTTTCGGATAGATCTCATGGCAGAATGCAATGTAATAGCTTTGTTTTCCAACCTTTTACTTCTTTCGAAATCTATAAGGAAATAATGACTTTAGAAAACAAAAAATCTTGCACTAGTGATGGTATATCGAGCTCGTTATCAAAAAGAATTGGTTTGAATATTGTTGGCGTTTTATGCTACCTATTTAACTTAAGTGTTCAGTGCGGTTGCTTTCCCACTCATCTCAAATCTGCTGAAATTATTCCACTTTTTAAAAAGGGCAATAAAAAGGATATTGGAAACTAGAGACCTATTTCTTTGCTACCTACATTCTCTAAAATCTTCGAGAAACTGATTAAAACACGCATCGTTGGTTTCTTAGATAAAAACAACTTTTTTAACGGAAATCAGTTCGGATTCAGAAGGGGTATGTCAACGGAGGACGCTATTCTTTGTGTTTGTTCTCAGTTATATGAGAGCATGAACTGTAACAATTCCACAATGGCGCTCTTTCTGGACATGACCAAAGCATTTGATATGGTCGATCATGACTTACTCCTTAAGAAGTTATATCGAGCTGGCTTCCGGGGAATATGAAGTGGCTCACTTCATATTTAAAGTGTCGGAAGCAAAGAGTCTCCGCAAATGGAATTTGGTGAATTCAGTTTCTTAAAAAATGGAGTACCACACGGTTCAGTTCTTGGCCCTCTATTGTTTCTAGTTTATATCAACTCTTTATTCGAACTAAACCTGAATGGATCCTCCACGGCCTTTGCGGACGACGTAGCCCTCACTTATCAATGCAAGACAATTTTTGAATGTGTTCTGAAGATTTTGGAAGATCTGGAAACACTAAGGTTTTGGCCTAAGAGTAGGCAGAAACACCAACTTACCAGAAAGTTTGAAAATTGGTGACTGACTGATTTTGACGGTGATTGATCGGTAGCTGTCACAAGAAAATTGTGGTGATCACAGTTTACGCAGACGTATTTTTGTGATTTTTGACATCATTTATCATAGATCACCTTAGCCGATTCCACCCCAGGAGAACAATATCATCGGCATACATTAATCTTGAAATCATGATCCGGTTCAGCTCTATTCCACCCTTGATGTGCTCTAATATATCATTTATATATAGGATAAAAAGTAGTGTGCTAAGAATGCGTGCTTCACTCCCTTGGACGTATTAAACTCTTGCGAAAGGTTTATTACGCCCCAAACGCGCGCTGAGCTATTTTGGTATATTGATCTCAATACGTTTATGATTTTTGTCGACAACCCATATCCATAGAGCTTATAAAAAAGGAAATCCCGTGAAATGGTGTCAAAAGCCGCTTTAAAATCTACGAAAAAAGCCTAAAGCTTTTTACGTTTCTTTTTATAAAGTTCTGCTATATTAACCAAGGCGAATATCTGGTCAATGGTCGAATAATTACGTCTAAAGCCTGCTTGGAACTCCTTCAAAATCTTTTTGTTTTCAACCCACTGCGTAGCACTGTTGAAAATCACACCGAAAAACAATTTAGTGCATGTGTTTAAGAAGGAAATTCCCCTATAGTTTTCTGGATTTTCGTAGTCTCCATTTTTATGTAGTGGATAAATTATTGTATTTTGAAAGCATGCCGGGACAGTTCCAGTTTCCAAAAATACCGTTGAATTTTCTCGTTAGGGCTGACAAAAAATCTGGCGTACAGTTTTGATAGAATTCGAAAGGAATTCAGGGATCACTTCCAGGGGCTTTATTCTTTTTAGAGTTCTGTACTACAAATTTTACTTCTTCTTCAGAGATCGGTGAGTCCAAATATTCATCGAAGAACTAAGGTGGTACATATTAGAAGGTAGTATATATGTATATTATATGCCTCCGCCCACTTTTGTAAGCGCGCCTTTAAAAAAAGTGAGTTTGTAGTTAAAAAGGCGGACTTTTAGTCCGAAATGTATGCAACCACCTAGCATAAAGCATGCATTTGTATGTACAGTTATATTTTTATATCCCGCCCACTTTTCGGAGGCGTGGCAGTTTGATTTTTAGGTACGGTAGGGTAATTTGCAATCCGTCGCAGGCGGATCCGTCACAGTTTTTACATACGCACTGTTGAACTTTTCCACTTGTTAAATTATAAATGGTCGCACGACACGCACATACGAGCTTGTAGTGGGCGTGTCTTTTGACATATTTGAATAATTTTCAAACTTGATCCGTAGAGCAGGTTTTCCGGCTCAAATACCAGATTCAACCAACTTTCTAGCTCAAAAGAAGCTAGAGGCCTAGCTTAAGGCCTAAAAGTTGTTTACATACGGAAGGACGTGGCTTAACCAATTCTCTTGTCGGTCTCCGTCATATGTCTGAAACGTCTAAGAGGTCTACACTGCGTTACAAACTATACATAAACTCAAAATACCCTGGGTAGGTGGAAAACAAGGCTAGACTATTTTGCCCAAAAAATTTCGTAAAACTATTTGAAAGTAATTCTCCTCAGGTGTGGGGAAAATACACAGAAACTCTGTTGATTGAATTTTTCGTTAGTAGGAATGCTAAATGGCTCAGTTGGTATTGCCACGTTGAAAAGAGAGATCCTACGAACCCCGTCAAAAAGGCAATGCCAATCAACATTCCAGCGCAATCGCGAAGGAGAGGAAGGCCTAGACATTCATGGATCAAAAATATGCAACGACAACAGCATTTATTTGGCCTCAGTGACGAAGAGATCCAAAACCGGGTGGCCTGCCGAATGGAAATCGGCGTAACCCACAAGCGGACCATTAGGAATGCAGTAGAGTGGCAGGGTTATAATCCATCACTTCAGATTATAAACTCGCGCCTAAATGAAAAAGATGAATAAAAAGGAATACTTAATGATTCATTCGAAATTCAAGAATTTAAGAATCATTTCCCTAAGCCGAACTTCTTAGAAGACATCATGAATTATTGGGCTCATTGATTAATTTTTCACTTTTTGGGGCATGCTCCTCAGTAGATTATCGCCAGCGTATTTGAAGAATTCGGCAGCTAAACATCAGCTTCGAATGCTTTTTTGCACCTAAGCTTAGCTTAGACACAGCTACTTTTACTGCATCCAAATTGGGTGGGCGGTATTGTTTGTAGGATTCGTCGAAAACTTCTTCCCTGGTTGAAAGGTTCATTCTGTTTGATAGCGGAACTTTTTTCGTATTATCATGCGTGTTCGAACTGTAATTCCTTAATAGGTTCAAGCCTCATTCCAGTTGTTGCATCTCTCTACTTCTTCAATCAGAGCCTTTTCGTGTACTCTTTGTTTTTGATTCCAAGAAGGCAGTGTTTCTGTCTTTTTCTCGTAGTCTTAGCGAGAAGCTCTACTCCTTCTACGTCTTCTTACTCAACTAGAAAGCTTTCGACCTGCGAAGGCGGTCCTTACTGGTTCACAGAGGCCTACCGTCCTCTGCGAGATTAGGACCGCTGCTGTCCAGATTAAGCGCTCTGGCATTCATTTATGCCAGCATTCAACGTCAAACTTAGGGTTTCGTTGTGGTGGCCTTGTGAAACCTAGCGATATCAGAAGCGGCATCTCGTATAAGCATCTTGGCAGTATTTCCACAAGCTATTTTTACTTGTAGCTGGCGGTATAGGACATTTTAGGAGGTTTTGAAAGACTGGGTCGAAGGGGAACTACTCCGAACCTTAAGGGTCTGTAGGCTTTCTGGATACCACAAGTAAGATTATGAGATATCCACGGCACAACTCGGTGAGAGATGGCGTCAAAATGATACCAGTTGTTTGCTTATTTACCCCTTCTCCTAGGGTCATTTGTAGAATGAATCTTTTCTTAGGACCAGCTTTATCAGCTGCTTTTAAGCCACAATTTCTTTGGGTAATCGACCATTTATGAGTTTCACGTACCTATTGGTCTACCTTGGTAAGTGCCAACTCATAAAACAAACGAGTCCTTGTTTGAAAAAAATGTATATCTACTTACCAGTCGTTGGTAATTGCCTTAAGCTCCTCCAAGTCCTGCGAGTCTGGCAGTTTTTTGACATTTTCCTCGATTTTCTCCAAGGTCCACTTAAAACCCTGAACCGCCTTATCGATATTGTCCTGTAAGTGGGCCATATGAGCTATTTTAGAACTTATGTGGAGGATCTAATTTGGGGAGCTACATGTTAAGCAATGAACCAAGTCAAGACAGACATTCATTGACATCTCACCTTTAAACTGTCTTCCGTTTCTCCACTGGCGATTAGACGCTTCATAACATCGGTGAATAGTTTTTCAGCCTTTTTGAATTCACTTCGTTCCATGGCCAGATTGGCCAGCACGTCGTAAACATAGGTGATTCCGTCTTTGTGGTGCAAATCTTGAGCCATTCGAAGCGCCAAGTGTAGCATTTGTTCGGCTTTATCGTATTCCTTTCGTTGAATGGACAAAATTGAACGTTTGATGGTCATTATCAATTTGTCCTCCGGTGTTTCTTCATCTTCTTCGCGAGTCTTGAAGAAACTAAATCCCAGCACAAGTCCAAGCGGTGTAACAGATGCTCCCGCTTGCGAGGAATAAGATTTATGTTTCCCATTGATGACAACTTGCTGGAGGCATCTTGACGAATTTGTCTTGTTGAATGGCGACTGCTTTAAAGCCGGGTTTCGCAAATTATTTATTACAATTCGAGTAATTCGTGTAAAACTTGTGAAATTCATGTCTGTCTTTGCTTTGCTTATGTAAAATTTTGTAAACAACAAGGCAAGTGACATTGACAACAGAAGGAGGGATGTGTTCACAGAGATAAGTGATTCTATGTTTTTTTTTCTTGGGTAATGCAGTTATCTACTCTTCCGAGTACAGGGTGCTGCAAATCTTCCTGCAAAATTTACTCAAATTACAGGATAAATTAAAAAAAAGAATTTTCTTTGCACAGGTAGGCTCTTTAGAGGCGATATTTGGAATTATCTATGATGAAATTTGGGTTTGTGCGAAGTAATTTCAAACATCACTTAAGTTGGAAAGTATGTATACGACATTGACAAATGCAAGCAGTATTTAAAAAGTAGAAAATACATATTGGACTTTGACCATGTTTACACCGGGCACCAATCCGCGATTAATCTAAATCTTCATTAAATCCTCTACAAATTACGCGAAAACATATACAAAATTAGAAGCGATTAAAAATAAATACCCCCATAAATTTTATTCACTCATTTCTTGAATCAATTTCGACCCTTTTCGATCACCCTTTAAACAGTTAGAGAATCGAAAAAGGACACTGAAACTGTCCACGTATGACTGATCCGTCAGAATTAATTCTTTCCCCTCCTAGAAAATGACATCGCCACTATTTTTTGATAGCCAAAATGACAGAAAAAGAGTGCTCATGTCAAATTAATCCTATATTAGTCCAGTGGCCCTTCGGGATTTATTAATATTTTCCTCCCGCTAAACCTTGTATTATTGCCGATGGAAACAACTATAATGCCCTCTACCCACCGAACCCAAAACTGTGTTTTCGTGAAAACACGCGAAAATTTCTTCAAAAACATGAGCTTTCATAAACAATTAAAAATTTTTCTGCTTTCGAAACCCCAGTTTTTTATTAGTTTACGTTCAAAAGCACTGTGAAAGTCACGAATATCAAAATGCCTTGAGAATTTCAAAAGCAATTTGCAAAGAATGCGACTTTTCTCTCAAATTTTGATGTTAATATCTGCGAAACCTAATTTCACATCTGAGATCAGCTTGTAGTTTGAGGTCAGCGTAAGATTCTTGATATGTTTGCATCTTTTATGGATCTGTTAAAGCACCTTTAAAAATAAATATGTGCTGAAATTTGACAAGTAATGAACAAATGAAAAACGAAAACAAATTCTAGTGGGCGTTTAGAAAAGGTGAATGGCTAAACGAGTTTTCGAAAACTTTTTGTCCAAAACTCAGTTTTCAATTCAGTGTGAAAAGCGTATAAGATAACTTAGAGGCATACATTTAGTTGCTGTATTTTGCATGTTGAAAAAGAAAAAAACATGGTATTAAAAAAATGTTTAATGCCATGTCTCCACCGGGCACTAATCCGCGATTGATGTAAATCTTCGATACATCCTCTACAAAACACGTGGTCAAAATCTACTAAACAAATTTTGATCCTCTCGGCAAGCGATTAAAAATAAATGCTCTCATAAATCCGATTCGCCCTATTCACAAACCTATTTTATGCACCTTTGTAACAGTTTGAGAATCAAAGAAGGAAACTGAAACTATCCCTGTACGTTTCCTTTTTGGATTTCTACAACGAACATCTTTTTTCTCTCTTGGGAAATCTCATCGTCACTCAATTTTGAGTGCCAAAATAACAGAAAAAGAGTGCTCGTGTCATATAAATAATATTTTTGTTCAGTTTGCAGTTTTATGGCCGGTGGAGACATAGTATTAGATTAGGTTAGGTAATGTGGTTGTCAGCTGTCCCCGTTTGGCAGACTGCATTCCATTTCGGCATATTACGTCAAATATGCTAAAATGACATGCAGTCTTATCTTAGCCTCATCAAGGTCAATCATTTAGGTCAATATCATCATTAGGTCCTCGGCCTGGTAACTCAGGTCTTACGAAAAGCGGTATCACAACGGACCTCCTTTGGTCTAAAGCTTAGACTTTATGCCATTTTGGCATATTTGGCGTGCATAAGAAGAATAATGCTGCAAATATTTTTCTTCTGTCGTCAAATACGAAAAGGTTAATGAAAACTGGGATTGTCTTTAGGTGTGAACCACTGTCAGAAGATTAAGCGGACCATTAAGTCAGGAGACGGTGAGGATTCCTGCAAAACAGGGTCCCGTGACTGTTGGATACCACATCAGAATTGAGCATGGGAGGGTTGGGGTTAGTACGAATTGGACGGATTAACTTAAAGTCGGGGGCAACCGTTGCAGTTAAGTAATGGGAGATCATTGACAAGCAGTCCTAAATGAGAGGACAAGGCAAGGGCAACCGATTTCGGGATGAGTCCGTATCTTTGCCCCTTAAGTTAGAATAAGCCTCAGGGATGGAAAGTGTTAACCCGTACTTCAGGTGACTCGAGTCAGAATTAATCTTGGGGGAATGGCAAAGGTAACCGAAGCGATATGAAACCGTACCAAAAGGAATATTTACTGGTGTTCCCGTGAGGGCGGAAAGGTGAGGGCAACCTAAACGGTTTAAGCCTGCGTACCATACCAGTCCAGTAAGGGAAGACCTTGGGGCACAGGCGCCTGCAGAATTTTTTTCCTGGCGGCGGGCTCGCTCTCCCAGCGCCTATGCCTTGGGGTGCTTGACGGGAAAATGGGAGATTCAGCGTTTGCTGAACGGTTGCATAAGGGTCGAATTGTGTGGTTGACCATTTAGGCCTGGATTTTCAATGCTTGCTTAACACACCCCACCCAAAACCCAGATCTGTTAATATCGAAATAAAACAAATTTGGAGTAAGCTCAGCGAACAATTTTTTCAGTGCAGAGTTAACTCCGTCAGTAAAGTTGTCAAAATCTTCGACTCTCGATAATTTTTACTCTCCCAACCCTGAGCTCACATAGAAAAACATAGGAAAAAAAGTTCGAGTTGTTGTCAGATGTAATATTTCACAGGAAATGCAAAGCAACTGCATTCCACACAGAAAAAAATTCAAAGAAGTTTATACTGTTCTCCAGAGTTGATCCGAGATTAATTCGCCAAATTGGCTAGTTAAGCCGAAATTAGCCCCGGATATAAATTCACTGAAAAACTAATTGCTGCGGTTAGGCTCAGTTTATCTCCGAAACTCGGATGAACTCGCCCTAAAAAATTTGTCCTTCAAAGAAGTTTATACTGTTCTCCAGAGTTGATCCGAGATTAATTCGCCAAATTGGCTAGTTAAGCCGAAATTAGCCCCGGATATAAATTCACTGAAAAACTAATTGCTGCGGTTAGGCTCAGTTTATCTCCGAAACTCGGATGAACTCGCCCTAAAAAATTTGTCCTTAAGTGTTTAACCAGCGTGACCCGGAGAAAAAGCTCGTTATCTTCTTTAAGTCGGGTCTTGCTAGATCTCTTAGATCTGCGAAGAAGTATTGCGTAGATTATTCCATCTCTAGGTCAACAAGGGGGGCCAGTTACTTAGCTTTTTTCCTCATCTTTGCAACGGTCATAGAAAACGTTTGAATCAAGTCTTCTGCTTCAAGCCCCAGATTATTGAGCAGTGTGTTTCACAAAATAATCGTCAACGTTAGTCGAAAAATGTGTGTCTGGGTGGACAATGTTAAAAATCCATTCACGGACTAATATGTACCAATTGAACACCCGTGTTTGGTATACTAATAATTCACGCTGTATTTGTACAGCGTGAATTGTGTGTCTGGGTGGATAATATTGGCCCACCCACTGATGAGCAAATCAGAAGCCAATATTTTTTTGTGAAACACACTGGTCAATAATCTGGGGCTACGTTAATGATCTATTTATCCTATATTTGTTTGAACCACTTTGAGATTTATTATTAATCGTCTCCTGCTAATCTGAGTATTATTGCCGATGGAAACATAGTATAACCACACAAATTTAAATCCTCTCGGCAACCGATTAAAACTGAATCCCCTCATAAATCTCATTCACCCTTTTCACTAACCACTTTTCGAACACATTTTTAACATTTTGAGAATCGGAAAAGGACATTAAAACTGTCCACGTATGACAGTTCTATCAGAATTACCATTCCTTTTGTGATGCTTACAATCTTTTTCGCTCCTGGAAAATAACTTCGCCACTATCTTTTGAGAGCCAGAAGAAAAAACAGAAAAAGAGTGCTCATGTCAAATAAATCCTATATTTGTCTGGTGAAGCCACTTAAGGGTTTATTATTAATCGTTTCCCGCTAATCCTCGTATTATTGCCGGTAGAAAAATTGTGTTAAATAACTTTCAAAGAAATTAAAAATAGAAAAATTTAGCAATTTTAAATTTATTTTATTTTTGTAAAAGCGCTACATAAATGTCTACATACAATAACTACAAATAGTTATACAATTGTAACTATGCTCTTGCGATCATTAATCATACTATAACACCGATTTCATTAATTTAATTTCTAAATTCAACAAGTTAATTGTATTTTTTTTCTCTACAGCTCTTTTACTTATAAATAGTATTGCATTACAATAATAATTGTAATATTGTTATCATTTTATTAACATTTATTTCGAATCACTAGGATCAATTTAGATAATGTATATAATATTTTCATATAGGTAATATAGGTATACACTTCATTTTTAAATTCATAATAATATACTTTTATGTATATAAATATATATAATATAATATGTACTCATTTTATTTTCAAATTGATACATTGCTTTCGAAAACCAAGAGAAAACTTTTTATTATTACTAATTAAATTATTTTTGGATTTATTTGATTTAATTACATTTACAAACTGATTTAAATAAAAGGCACAAAATATAGCTTTTTGAGTATTTCGTATAACGTTTGTGTTTTTATATTGTACGATATTGCATTATATTCTATAATATTTTTGTAAACAAAATTTCTACAAATACACAAGTTTGAATGTCGTGTTATAGTGTTAATAATGTTTTAACTGCAAGACAAGAACATTCAGTGTTTTTTCTACATTCTACAGTTATACGTTTTTATTTTACAAAATAATTATATGGAGGTAGGTTGGTAGGCAAGTGATTTTGTACAATGGAAGGGTATAGACGTTTTTTCAAAAGGAAGCTTATATTTTATTATAAGCTCGAAATCAAGATTTAAGGAAGTTATAAAATTTGTACTTTGCCGGTGAATAGAATTACAATATTTTACAATAGATTCTGCAATATTATAGAAATGTATTTTGTTTTTGTTGTTCTCACATTATTCTGAAATAAATTTCATGCAAAGTATAAGATTTTTTTTAATTATAAAATGCAACTAAAAAATAACAAACGTTACAACTTGAACAAAATGTTGTTAATGGAAAGCGATTTTATTAGAATTCATAAAGTAAAACTAACTTATAATTTTCTATTCGAAACGCGAACCCTGAAATTTTGAATTTTCCGCTAAAATAAAGCTTCAAAAGGAACAGCTGAGTTCCAGAAGAAATACTGATTTCCCTTTAATTCTGGTCCCCCTTTAAAAAAAATTTAAAGTTGACTGGATTGAAGTGAACTTAACTTCAGCAAGAGGTACCTGTCAGTCAGAAGCTAAAAAGTGACAATAAATAATCTTTTGGAAAAAATTTACAGAAATGTTTTGAAAAAACGAATTCAGAACTATTTACATTAATGAAACTTCTGTGCCAGGGCTCTGGGTAATAAGCCCAAATCGATGATGGGGATGGATGTGTCTGTGTAGACTTTGTCATTCATAACTTCTATGAAACCTGTCAAAAAGACCTGTAAGAAACTGTAAAAAATTGAAGAGTAATTAAAAGGGACAAGATTGAAAACGACAAGCAGCTGTACAAAAAGATAAGATATCCCAAAGCATCATTTTACGCCATTTTTTTTGTCGTTAAATCTTGAAAACAATTTTGACTTTTTGTCCATATTTTCTATGAAGATTGGTAGTTGGTTTGGTTTACCCTGCTTCTGAGCAAAATGGCACCTAAGTGAGCAGAGTTTGAAGTCTAACTCGGACGTCGTTTTCTGTGTTGCTATAAGAAATTACATTGCACTGAACGCTGCACTTAAAATTGGCCACATAAATTTAATCCTTCAACAAATCCTGGGCATTGATGATATAGAGGGTGGGCCATCTAGTAGCTTCTTTATAATAGCTTATTTTTTCTCTAACAGCTGTCTCCTACTCAAAATCTTGACAGAATCAGAAAGGCAGTATCAAACTTCTGTCCTAAAGTGGAATCGGCTAAAGGTGATCTATTGGCCTTTCCGGCTGGCGATCGCGGATCAGAGCGGTCTTCTCCCGGATCAAGGCTGTACATCCGAACAGCAAAACACGTTTTTCTTGATTTTAAAGTTTGTCTGGTAAAGCACAAGCCATTCTACAGGGTACAAATGAGATTTATCCAACTTGACACATGCGTTGTATGATTGATATGAAAGCCAGAAGCAAATTTCCCTTCTACCCAGAAGAGAAACTGTGAAACGAGTCCAAGAAAAAAGGTTCGGAAGAGTTCATAATGGTCCCGGACGACCAACCGAAAAGGCCATAATAAGATAATGTCCCACAATTCGTCTGTGTATACTCGATCAATCACCGTCAAAATCAGCTAGTCCCAAGTTTTCAAACCTTCTTGTTAATTGGTTATTTTGCCTACTCTTATGACGCATTCTTTTGAACACCGAACTGCCACACCGAGCTGTCAAATAATACTCGGTGTTAGCGACAATTGCAGCGTGGTGTACACTCGATTTCATTGTGTACAGAACGACAGAGACAGCACCGGTGCAGTCATCACGTTAAGTTCTGTCGCTTGACTTCAATTTGTCGCTTTGACTTCAATTTTTTTTTATTTTATTTTCATTTCGTAGCGTGATTTTCTTGGCGTCGGTTTTTTTGTACTTTTTACTTAAAATGAATTTTGATAGCTTTGAGTTTGTGATATTAAGTAACTTTTTATCGATTTCACACAATTTCAGTCGCGTTGCAAAAAATAACTTATAAAAATTGAGTCAAAACGTCACACATACACAATCAAAAAAACTACACCCAGCCTCCATCGTCAAATACGACGGTGGCGAAAATTCGCGTTCGGTGTTGACACCGAACTGATTCGGAGTTCAAAAGAACATTTACATGAGCATGATTCCGTTCAGATGTAAGAGAAAAGAACAATTTTTCTCTGTATTCCACACCAGCTTCACGATTCGGTGTTGAAAAGAATACGCCATTAGGCTGACTTTCTACATGCATGAACAAAAAAGAATGTGTTCTAAATCATACATCATAGGCCTAAATAAAGCAACGATTCGGATTAATATTTCTGTGATCACCTAACGCAGACGGATTATTTTGTTTGATAACATTGACTGTCACAAAATTTGAAAATGCTTTAAAGAGGTTCCGTGAGACATTGATGCAAGCTCACCCTAAGTTATTCTAAGAAACGCAAAAATAGTCAAAATTTGTAAATAGTTTCTCCATTTTCGTTTTGTGTATAACAATGAAAGTGAGTAGCCTCGACGACTGTTCTGACTGCAAAGTGACAGCAAGTCACACAAAATATTTGTAAAAATTTTCGACTTGTACATGTCGATACATAATAAGGTACGACCTTCCCGCAAGTGTGTACTAATCGACATTGACAAAATCTTACAGGACGCGAGAGAAAATAATTTTGGCACAATAAAGCATTTAACAGTTTGAAGTCTACGGGTATTTTCAGTTAGGGATGCCAAACAAAGTTCGTTTTTATATGGAAAACGTACAAAAACTACACATAAATATAAATAACTATTTAAAAGATGCAAATCTGTGTTTCGATGAACGAGAAAGTTGCAGACTTGATCAGCCCTTCTAGGTAAGGCTTAAAATATTTTAATTTTAAAATACGGAAATGATAAAATAGGAAAGTGTTTTTTGGTTCGTAAAAAAACATGCACAAAAGAGTACACAGATTCAAGGAGACCACTCTTCGGAACACTTTTTCTATCTACTAAGTACTATCAACTTACCTATTTTATAAAAAAAGTTTGTAGGTCAATTCAAAGAGCAGAATGGGCACAATAACTTCTTTCCTTATCGGAACACTCTAGGTTGAGTACCTTATCAATAATTCGCACTTCTACAGTAGCTATTGAATTTTTTCATATAAAAACGAGATTTGTTTGGCATCTCTGGGTCGGAAAATGTGAAAGACGTCATATTTTGACAGCCGTGCTAAAAGGTCTATTCATTGATGTGCCACTCAATTGTCAGATTCTCGCATACAGTGGTGTGCAAAATAATAGGTGTATTTTTGGTTTGCGAATAATAGGTAAGAAGTCAACTGCTGCCGGCAGCTTGACTTCTCAGTAACCATCTCCTGATTGTTAAAGGTCTGACATGTGTTCTACTAAAATTTTATTTCAGAAAGAGCTTTTCATAATAAAATTCATAGATATTTTGTTTTGTGTGAAACCATTTTTCCAAAAACTACACCTATTATTTTGCACACCACTGTATGTGCGACATCGGCAGTTTATATGTTTTTTCCAACAGCCTATAGAGCTTTTAACAGTTTGACGTCTACTGATATTTTCGAGTACGGGATGCCAAACAAAGTACCTTTTTTTATTGAAAACGAACAAAAATTACATAAAAACGTAAATAACTACTTAAAAAATGCAACCCTGTATTTCGATGAAGGGGAAAGTTGTAGACTTGATCAGGCTTCCTAGAAAATGCTGAAAATATTTTCATTATATAGCACGGAAAGGATAAGAAAAGTGTTGTTTGTGTTGTAGGAACAGTATACGACAACAAAAGGGTACACGGATTCAAGGAGATCATATCTTCAGAACACTTCTTCGATACTTTCCACATATTTTATTAAAATAATTTTTGGGTCTATTTAAAGACGGAATAAGCACAATAACTTCTTTCGTTATCGGCACACTCTAGGTTGAGTAGTTTACTAGTAATTCGCACTTCTACAGAAACTATTGATTTTTTTTCATATAAAAACGCGATTTGCTTGGCATCCCGCAGTCGATAAATGTGAAAGACGTCAGATTTTGACAGCCGTTGTAAAAGGTCTATTCATTGATGTATCACTGAATTGTCAGATTCTAACATATGTGCGACATCGGCAGTTTATATGTTTTTTCCGGTTTTCCCAACAGCCTATAATAGAGTTCTTCACCAAAATGTCACTTTTCATCACTTCGCATGAAATCAAACTTGTTTTTCTGATTCGCACACAGGATTATGCTAAAGTCCACTACTACGTTTATCCACTACGCAATACGTCATCGGTATGGAAGTGGCAAAGATTTATTGAATAGATAAATAGAATAGGCTTGAGTAGATTGTTGTTCAAACAGTTGTTGGTATGTGAAGAATAAGCACAAACATCACACATGGTTGAGAAATTGGCCCTAGTACTTTTTTTTACACACATATAAAGTGACACTCAATATCTATGACGTCAGTTTACAGCCCTTGCGTAATATTTTATATTTTCATACGATATTCGCACTTTTCTTTGTCAGTTCTACGTTCGAGCATAATATAGACTTCCCACTTGTCTTCTTCGAATGTTTGACGCCAGGTTAAAATGAAAATTTAAATCTTTAAGACAAAATAAAGCTAAAATAAAAACCAAACATAAAAAAAAAACTTTTAAAACTTATTTAAATTGATTTCATTTATTTTTTGATTTTTGCTCAATAAAACAAAAATATAGTTCGACATAATTAATATTTAAAAAAATATATGTTAAAACTAAATGAAAACTATAAGCTACAAAACTTAACTAAATCTGAGGTAGAACTTATTTTAAATAATAAAAATTAACTTAAAATACAAAAACTAAAATTATTTTAAGAAAATTATATTATAAAAACTCAAACTAATTCAATTCAATGATTTATGATATTTTTAGTTGCATTTCTGTTTCTTAAAACATAAAAAATTGTTTAATGTTTATATATCTGAGGATTCTGAGGTATTCATTTTTTATTAAGTGATTGTTTTGTTTCCACCTAATTTAAATACAATGAAATTGTATATTATATTGTATAGAAGCTATAAATATTTTTATGATTAGTTTTATGGTATTATTTGTTTTTACAAAGGAACCTAATGCGTAACTGTTTTTTTTTTTAGTAATTACATTTTTAAATTGGCAAGATTTTATGATAAAATTGTTTTTTTTGTTAATTATATGTATTTAAATTTGTTTGTGTAAAGAAAGGAGGTATTATTTGTTTGTTGTAAAGAAGATATCACCTGGATAGTTGTTTTTATTTTATGTTTAATTGAAATGCAATTATGTTTATATGAGGCAGCTGTATTGACTTTATTTTTGAGTATTTTAGTTTTATCTGTTTGAGGTAGAGTTTGCTTTTAAGCTTTATTAAATGACTATTTTTATTTTTTTAATATAAAAGAGAAGATTGCTTATTTTTTTTAAACTTTTCTGTTTGGAATGTGAGAAAACCTGAGTGTATTTTGAGTTCTTTTGCTTGTAGATATTTAAAGGTGAGAATCAAAAGCTGTGGAGTCGGTTTCGCAAAATTTGAAAAAAAAGAAATATTATTATTAAAGCAGTCCCAAAGTTTTTTTTTATGTTTAAGATTAATAAATTAATTGGTGTATATAAAGAAACTAATTAAAAGTTGGTTCGAAAACTACTATTCTACATTTTTTGTGACTACAACGATTCCTTTTTTTGTGAAAATCGTGGCTTTGCACTTAAATTAAAAAAGTTATTTGAAAGAAAAGTTTGACTGACTTCTTGTTTCTCCTAAACTTCTTCTTCTAAAGATTTTGTTAGTTCTGTCGTGAGCGAATCAATTTTGCGTAGTTCACACCACAGCTTCATATCCTCACTGTTTTTTCCTATTTCATTATAAAAGAAAACTTTTTCTTTTTTATGTAAACTTAAACTTTAGCTTGCATTTCACAGTAAAATGGAAAACTTGGTTTTATAATGGAAGAGTTTTTTCTTATTGTTGTTGCCTGTTTTTTTTCTATTGTTAATTAAATAATCCATTGGTAAAAAACAGAAAAAAAAACTTTACGGAAACATAGCCGACTTGTTTTTATTTTACTTGATGGCACACTTGAATTATGAAAGAATATTTTTTCTATAAACTTTTTACCATATTTTTTTTTCATTACTTTGTACACTGAAAATAAAATATTAAAATGCATTGATAAAAAAAAAAATAAGGAAATATAATATCTACATTTTAATTAAGATTTGGATTCAATTTTTTTAAATAAGAATCCTCGATTTATGTCTTAAAAATTCACTTTACCAATCCTTTTGTTTCATAAATAAATTGCGGTTAATATTAATTTTCTTTTAATATTTAATTTGTTTGCCATCTACGATGAGTTAAGTTTTAAGTAATAGTTGATCATTTTTTGTAAATTTAATTCTATATAATGATGCTATATACATAGTGTACTCTATAAAATACTGCTTATATTTACGAAAAAAAAACTTTCATTTTATAGTGTTAAAATTTAGTTTTAAAAATATTATTTTTTTCTCCTTTAAATTTTTTTTTTTTGTAGTAAATCGTATTAAGTGATGCGTATACACTGATTTAGATTTTTGTTTAAATATTCTCATCAAAAAATTTCACTTTTTTGCTTGTGGTATACATCGGTAAGGCTTCGCGTTTTCATGTTGGTATATGTATGTGTTTTTTTTTGCTATAAATAAATAGTTTTTCTTTAATAATAACGCACCGAAAAAAAATATGTAAGTTCAAAACCATTTCCTAAAATTTTACTTAACAAAAATCAAAAATTAATATTCTTTTTTTTTTCCTTTTTAAAATAATCTAATATGCATCATTTGTATGTGTGTTTGTGTGTTTGCCTACGTGTTGTGAACACCCTCATCTTCGGAGTAGTTATCGTCGGCATCGGAATTAACACCGTCGTTATTACTACCCGATTGGTTGTTATCTAAGCCTAGATCCATCGGCTCGGAGGAATCTCGACGGATGTCTGTACCTGATGGACCATTCGAGGTGGGTATACTCAAATGATTCACAGAACTACTTGGCGAATGATGGCGCATGGCGGGTTCAATTGTCAGATCGTTACCTCCACCGAGGCTGTTCAACGAGTTACTCATGCCGCTGTTGTTGTGCATGGCATTTTGCCCCAGCCGGGATATATCGTTGTTTTGGCCAAGTTTGGAGAGATCAAAGTGCGGTGGTAGTAGTCCTTGTGGTAGTTTATCCAAGCCGTGTCCCATTGCGTTGAGTTGTGCCATTTTGGCGGCGTGTAAGGCAGCCGCTGCATGTTCTTGGGTCATTCCCATGCCTGGTGGAGAAAAACGAAATAAGTTTAAGTAGTTTAACAACAAAAACAAGAAAATATATATAAGAAAAGAACGGTGGCAACTCGGAGCGTTCGAGCTACAAGCGCTTTACAAAAACTATATTTACTTATATTAAAAATTAACAAAATAAAAATATAAATAATATATTTAAAATATTATTATTATTTTATATCTGTAAATAATATAATATAAAATGTAATTATTGTATTACATATAATATTTACATTTTATAGATACTATTTATTATTTTTTAATGCTCTTTTTTTAAATAAAAATCTAGCTTACGTAAATAAATATCTTCTGTAAAAAAAACTTAGCCCATTCAGGTTAAGCAACGTTATTGTGATCGTGCGAGACGGTCAAAAAGTTAAAGTAACCTCGCCAAAGACCGCGATTATTTTGGCATTTGCTGTTTTGAGTTGCCTTGCTGTCAAAAGCATTGTTTTAAGTTAATGACAGACATGCTGTCTGTCGGACATGCTGTCTGTCGGACATGCTGTCTGTCGGACATGCTGTCTGTCGGACATGCTGTCTGTCGGACATGCCGTCATTAATGACGGACATGCTATGAAGAATAAACCTTGCATGTTCGTCGACAAATTTTAGAAATACATGGTATGTCCTTTTACTTTGTGGTCAAATAATTTTTCTAGCCTCACGTTTCTGTTGTGAAACAGCCATTATCTCCGTTATCGGTAGATGCCTTATTGTGGGGAGGCTTAAGTCACGATAAATCAATCGGCAAAGGTCGGCTGCGGTGTAGCGAGCTATGTATATCTAGAAAGCCGGATTCCAATGGTGGTGGTAATGTACATTACCCCGTGTTAAAGATGCAAGGACGAGGTGAAATCAGCCTCAAACGGACTCTGGCGCCGCTTGACGAGACCTTGAAACTGAAGGTTGTCTCCTTTTGATGAGACAATCCATGTATTGCACCTAACCCAGGTGAACCTTACCTTGCGACACTTTTACGCTGGTAAAATTGGAAAGGTTTCTTTTTTACTTTTGTGGAAGCGTTTGAGGGCTTGCTTCTGCTCAATATTACGAAGAGTTCGGTGAAAATTGGGGAAGCAACCAGGACACTACCTACTGCCGAAGACAAGTGTTGGATGGGACTTTACTGCTTAGCCTTGAACTAGCAATAGCAAGGCCTTTGGCCAAATTATCTTGTGTCAGCTTAAAAGTGGCTTAAGGTTAGAGAAGACAAAAGGTTTAAAGGGTAAGATAGAGTTCACGCCAAAGCTTGAAAGAACGACCAAAGGCGAATGTATTCTTCGAACCAAATCGCGCTGCCAGGCAGGATAAACCAATTAATTTAGGCTAGGACAGTCCAACACTGTTCGAATATTCAAACTACTGAACAGAATATAGGAAACACCTTAAAAGTTCCAAATCGATACCCACCAAATTTTCATCGATGACAATAAGTCCGCGAATGAAAGCATCTTTGCTGCAGAGACGATATGTATTTAGTGCAAACTCATCCATTTGTGCAGGATTATGATGAAAACTCACTCGATTCCATCAAGGGCGTTAAAGGCCTCACTGGTCACTGTTCAATTTATTGTTAAAAAAAAATTGGCTAGACAAGGCGAAGAGAATATTTAACGACCAATGCGATGGAAAATAATGTTCCATTCACCCCGTATACGTACTCCTCCTTTTAATTACTCTAATTCAGACTGACATTTATCCTTGTGGAATTAAGACTAAGCAGTTAGGCTTATACCATGTCTCCACCGGACGAAAATCCGAGATTTGCATAAATCTTTAACTGACTTCAACAAATCGCGACACTTACATTATAAAAATAAATCTTAATTATACTTTTCACAAATCTCTTTAATGCCACTTTTAATCCTTTTCGCACTCCTTCGTTAAAGTTTTAGGCTCATTTTCTATTAAGATTTTTATAACAAAATTGTTTTCTCGCTTCTAAGAAATGTCATCGTCACTCTCTTTTGAAATCCAACACGACAAACAAAGCGTGCTATGTTTGGCTGGTGGAGACACTTTTAGTTGGAGACAGGATTTACTTTTAATCGTCTCCAGTTAATCGCAGTTTTATGGTTGGTGGAGACCTAGCATCGATAAATGTGCATCCTTGCATCCTCACAGACATCCATGCCGATTTGAATGTGATGTCTGCATCGGGAGCCTGACCGTAATCCTTCCTGGTACTAGAAAGTCTTAGCGGAACGGCCTACGAAAAAAAAAACTTGAGGAAAGCTCTGACCTAGCACTAAGTTTTATAAGAATCGGCGATCTGGGGTTAGAGGGAGCGAGAGTCTCCCATTCATGCGAGAGCAATCATAGAGAGTAGTCAACGTGTTCCGAGAGAGATCTCGGATGAAAGTTCAGCAAAAAAGTCTCTTCGAAAAACTCTAAGAAAAACTCCTGAGCACATGCAAAGGGAAGGCACCCTTCTTTCTACTTGGAAGATTCACGTCGCTTCGGGATGGTTTTGATAAAAAAAGGCTCTTTTCGGGGTTCTTTCACCCAAGCCTGAAGTCTCAACCTGACGTCCAAAAGGCCAAGATTACGGAATTGTCTTTCAAAAACCCCGAAGATCCTCGGCTGGTTTTACGACTCTTCTTGATCATATACCAGGCTGACCAGGAAGAAAGGATAAGTATAGATAACTTGAAGCTTCTTTGGGCTCAGATATTTTTAGGGCCATATTCGCTAGGACCACCGACCTATTAGGAGGGAGGTAGACATAGTTGCCAGACTTCTAATTTGAAACAGACAGGGCTCAGCGAGCCTAAGGACCGTATAAAAAGCCGGCATTCAAATTAGGCTCAGGTGTTCTCACACACAGGGAAGGGACCTAAAATAATCTGTCATATCCCAGCAGAGTTTACTTATACTTTCTGACGGAATTGAAGCTCGGGCGCTCGTGCACAGTAGCCTGACACACTAATCACTGTACAATGGTGCCCACGGGCTCAGAGCTAGAGTTTGGATCTGGCGATGCTCCCGGGTCCAAGTGACCGAAAAGAAATTCTTCGGCTTATTGGAGTTCAGAATCTTCATTTACTTTCCAACGAAAATTTGGAAGGTTATAGGAACTGGCTCCTCAGACAGGCCTCTGCACGCGGAGTCTACTGCACTGCGCCCTTGCTGCAAGGGACTTAAGATTCTTCTATGGGAAGACCGACCTTTTGGTAGATCTCTTAAGATCTACCAAAAGGTCGGCAAACTAATTTTCGATTTAGACGAAGCCCATCCCGAAAAAGCTCCCTGAGAAGCAATAGGCTGCTAAGCGATCTTCTGTTTAGGCGGAAAATAGGAATTTATTAATTGGACGATGGGGCCCTTGTAGAACACTCCCCTTCTATAACTGTCAATGAGAGCATAGAATTTCCTTTACGACTTCAGGACTATCTGAGGAATAAGTAAGAAAGTTTGACGATGAATTGGTTACAGTTGGTTATGATGGTTGTAGCCGTATCAACAGGATTGAGAGAGGAAATAGTAAATAAAAGTGCTCGTTAGATAATTTTTTAACACAATTTTTACTTACCAAACGTATTCTCCGTAATAAACTGCAAATACGTGTCCAACAACGATTGTCCAGCAGCCGTACTAGTCGGTGGCAACGGTGTTCCCATCATCAGGTCCTTCGCGTCATTCGAGTTCTTCTGATTCATCGACTCATTTCTGATTCGCGTTATAGTCGTGTTCGTGTGACCAAAATTGCTCAGTAAACTCTCGTGATACCGACTCATATCGTTATTATTATTGCCATACCCACTACCAGTTGTCAGATCCTCTGGATCATCATCCTCGTCATCGCCAGCGTTGCGCAAGTCTAGCTTCGAGCCACCCCGTTGGGCGCCACTTGTCGGCGATGCTCGAGCCCTCAGCTCAGCCGGTGATATTTTCACTCCAGCCTTGGCCAAAAGTCGTGATGCAAGCTCTGGATCGAATGCACTTGGCATTGGAAGTACTGGCAGATCCTTTGTAGAAATACCACGATGTTGTCGTGACATATGCGAATGCAATGAGTTTCGTGATTTCGCAACAGTTCCGCATAAGACGCAACGATAGCCTGGACAGACAGTGTGTTTATCTTCTAAATGGGTGCGTAACGTATGGGCGGATCGATAAATTTTGCCACATTTCGGGCATGGACGGGGATCGGTGGCACGGACACGCATTTCAAGTGATCGACGAGAGACTGGAAAGGAAAAAAAAAGAAACGATGAAAATCTTGAATTCATGTTGCAACACCTTTCGTACAAGAGATGTTCTAATTGCAGGTTTGCCTCTTTTTTCGTTCAATTAGAACACCTCAAATTCCTCAAGAAAATTGTTAAACAAAAGAAGAAAAACTGACAACAGAATTTTAGTTTTTTTGAAAATATATTTGCCATCTTTTTTTTAATAGTTTCTTTGGTATACGCTTTTTTGTTGTTTCAGTTTTGCCATAAGATTTTTTTTACAGGTTTAAACATTACTATAGTTTATAAATTTAACTAAAATAAATTAAAAACAAATGCACATTATTTCTATAGAATATTTAGTAGTAGAGCTTTTCTGTTTTGGAAATAAAAATTTGAACATAACATTTTCAAGCTTATAAACACTTTTTTAGTAGTTAAAATTATATCACTGATTTTTTTTTACTTTTCTTCATTTATAATAATACATCTTTTGTTTATAATTAAAAAAAGAATTGTTTTATTTTAGTTAGTATATTTTAGTTATAAACTTTTGTTTTACTTTCAATAGTTTCTTAATAGGAACCTGTATTACGTATGCGTAACATTTCTTTAAGGATATTGTTTTTGGTGTTTCATTTTTTTCTTTTACTTATAATTAATTTATTTTTTTTAAATCAAAATTCTAATTTTATTAATGCGGAGATGATTTGAAGTGGAATGAATCTTTTCAGTTAAAGAAATCAAGAACATCGCAACATAGTCAGGAAGTTTTAAATTTAATGGTTGTCAATAAGTTTCCGACACAGTGAGCCATTGGTGTCAGAAGTGCAGTGATCCAATGTAGAAAGAACGAAAAGTGAAAACAACGCGTTTAAAAAGAGAGGCTTAAAAGAGCCTTAGAATTGTAAGGATAAAGAAAAAAGCTGTTTAAGTATTGGAGACACACAAAAAAAGAAAATAAGTGAGAGGGTGTCAGAAGTGGAAATCAGATCCTTACGAATAGTGGCTAGCAAAGGGTTAAAAAGCCTTCAGCACTTAGAGCAAGGTCTGCTGATTGCTTCCGATTGAAAAACTCCTTAATTTGTTTACTAAGCGAAGACAGGACATTATGCCCTCCCAGTCTATAGACAGTTGTGTAAGTGACAGTGTGTACCAGACAGAAGTTTCACAGCTGAGACTAATAAGAATTTAAAATCAGAAATGAATAGTAGTAAAAGAAGACAATACTCTTCAATGGTAGCCCTTGTTTGCATTATTTCAATACGAACATATTTATGCTGCCCTCGACGTGCATGGCAAGCTGCCCGTAAAATTTACAATAATTCGAAGGAAGTCAGACAGTTTTTTTTTGTTGATCGATTGTTTTTCTTTTCCACTTATTGTTTTGATAGTTTGGGATCCGTCAAATTTAACGAGAAAATGTAGAATTTGCTCGACCTAATAAAATACTTACATTGAAAACTAAAAAAAATTGTCATTGGGAGTTGACACTTGAAGGGCACGACCATCAAAGAAGAGGTGATCTTATTTCAAAGCAGTGATCGTGAGGAGCTTCGGGTTCCTCGCTTGAGTACCCGACGTCCCTGCTACAAGCACTGGATATATGTTTCACAAAAAGGGGTGTTGACCAAAATGATTGACCAAGGGGTGTTGACCAAATGAGTGTTGACAAGTTTAAACTCATCGGATCCACGACTAATGGCAAAGAAGCATTTAACGAAACTTAAAATTTTAAAATCAAATATATAAAATTTTTTTTACTATTTAAAATTTCTTCATAAATTATTGTAGTTCTAAAAAATTAAAGTGATAAAAACAAAACCAATAATATTGTTTGCCGATTTTCAATAAATGAAAATTTCTTAATTTAAAATTTTTTAGAAAAATTGAGCTTAGGTATACAAAGTTTTTTATATATACTATTTTTTTCTGACTATTTTTTTTTAGTCTACTCGTTTGTTAATTAATTTTTGCTAAAAATACTAGTATGCAGGCACATTCTATTTTGTTTCTTTTATTATAAGAATTTTATTTTTTATTATTTTAAATTTAATTTTATCTACAGTTTATATTAATACTGTTTTTTTTTTTTTTTGCTTTACTTATATTTAAAGTTTTAGTATTTTGATTTTTATAATATATCAATTTGCTTTAAATACATTTTAACATGTATTTTTATTTATGTCCTTACTTGCTAATAGGATAGTTTTTCATTTCATTTTCTTTTTAATTATTTAGTAGTAGTTTTTAGTTTTTTTTTCTTTTTTGCATTATGCAGGTATATATCTACAAAACATTTTCTTTGTTTTAAATTTACTGTATAGGAACATAATAATTTATTTTCATAGGACTTTTGTAGTTTTTTTTCTTGTTTTTTAGTCAAAGCTAGTTGCAAAATATTGTTTTATACGATGTAGGTATGTGAATTGATTTAAAATAAAATTGTAGATTTAGCAAGGCAGGAGATTTAAAACAATGTCGATAATGCAGTTTAAAAACTTAAGTATTGTGTTTCCAATTGGGGGTCAGGACAAAGGAAGTGTAAGAATTAAATAATTATCTTGGCAGGCGCTAAGGACTGCCAAAAACAGAGCAATAGCTCGCCAAATTCTGAGATTATGTAAAACTCTAAGAGATATCTGATCTTAAGACGATGGCTGTGAATAGCAAAGGATACTCATATTGCATTAAACATAGGAAGGACGGTCTACGTAAATATACTCGGCTTCTAGTGAAAGTGTGCACTGTGCAGTGCAAGTGCATATTAAGTGTTCAGTAAATTTCGGTAAAAGATCAGCTATTTTCGGTTCTATTTAATACCATTATGTCGATAAATTTTAATCACACGTCAATGTAAGTCAACATTAAATGCAACAAAATTTCTTCTTTGCCTCTACTCTCAATAGTTTGTCAATACCGTGTGATCACATGTCAAGGTTCATAAATGCAATGGCACTAAAATAAGTGCTTTGGGTACCAATGTTTTACTATGTCTCCACCGGCCATAAATTTGCGATAAGTGGGAGACTATTTGAAATAAATCAGTAATGTGTCTCCACTGAACAAATATAAGAATACTTTGACACGAGCACTCTTTGTTGTCATTTTGGCTCTAAAAAAAGATGTAATTTCCCAGGAGTTAAGAGTGACATAAATATTTCGTTCCTATTGACGAATGGAGAAGTTCAATGGCGCTACCTGGTGGACAGTAGAGTAATATGTAGAGACCTGCAACAACGTCAAACTGAAAATTTTGACTGTTTGTTGACTTTCAAAAGCTTTTCCCGCCTTAGTTTCATTGGTCAGTTTTTGTTTATTTTTTCACTAGTTGACAAGGCTGGAAGTAAGTCAAGGCTGGATGATAAACTTGGGCAGTTTTTGAAAACTGACCTTGTTGCAGCTCTCTACATATTCCTCTCTTCTCCACCGGGGGGTCGCCTTCAATCGCCGGTAAGACTTCCAGTAGAAAACATATTTGTGACAGATCTGTCATAGTTATGTGAACAGTTTCAGTTTCTTTTTAGTGTTAGAGGCACACCTCACAAAAGAGGAGTGTAAAACGGATGAATATGAATATTTATTATTTATAATTCGCCAGGAGGATGTCAAGTTGTATGGTTAATCTCGAAATTTGTAGATTATAAGTCGAAGTCGCGGATTAGTAATCCGGTGGAGACGTATTAACGTGGTCTAGGATTCGAAGTTTGAAAAGTGCTGTCAAAACCTCAAACGGCAAGTGGTCGTGCTTAAGGTTAAGTTTAAGCTCTTAGACAAAACTTGTGCTGTCAGCAGAGTACCTTTATGAATGTACATTGATTGTGTTTGGTTGTAAGGTAGGTTCAAGAGTAAATTTTTCTACGTGTTGGTCAAATGTTAAATGATTTGTCAAAGAAAATGGAAAAAATTAAAGCATACGTCAATTTAATCTTCTTTTTACCAATAGAAACAACTTTGGGATTAACATTCTTATATTCGTGTCTGTTTTATGAGCCGGTTTAAACACCCTCTAAATTGACAGTAGGTAAATTTTCTTTCGAAAATTTTACAGAAAAATTTGAAAAAGCCGTCCGAAAATCTAAAGCTTTAGACAGCAGAATACAATAGCCTGTTCATAAAAACAACGTCCATACATTTCACGTAAAGCTACATTAAGAAAAGATCTTAAGGCAGTAATTATGGCTTTCATTCAATTGCATCATTGAAAAATGATTGTTTTGGATTCTAAGAAGATTGATAAGCAACATTGGCATGGAACTGAAGATATTGAAATTTCAGAATGGATTCAAACTTTTGTTCAAATCCATTCTTTTACGATTTTACTGACAGTAAATTGAATCAATTGAATTCAATGATCAGTTGATTTTCGTTTGGCGTTTTGAAATAAAATTGCTGAAAGGATTTTCATTTTCTTTCTGTTCGCAGCTTTCAGTACTGCTAACAACGATCAACGCTAACCTCAAATGCTTGTAATTCTAGAAAATTAACTGACAGCAGTTTTCAATGCTATCATTAACTTGTCAAAAAGGAGGGCCATAATTCTGCAATAGAGCTTTCAATAGTTTGACGTCTACTGGTATTTTCGAGTGCGGATGCCAATTAAAGTTCCTTTTTATATGGAAAGCGAACAAAAATTACACATAAACGTAAAAAACTATTTAAAAAATGCAACCTGTGTTTTGATGAACGAGAAAGTTGTAGACTTGATCAGCCTTTCTAGGTAAGGCTAAAAAAAATTTAATTTTAAAATACGGAAATGATTAGAAAAGCGGAACGGTGCATACGACCACAAAAGGGTACACTGATTCAAGGAGATCACATCATCGGTACACTTTTTCGATACTTTCCACTTATTTTATTAAAATAATTTTTTTGTCAATTTGAAGAACGGAATAAGCACAATAACTCTTTTCCTTACCGGCACACTCTAAGTTGAGTAGTTTATTAGTAATTCGCACTTCTACATAAACTATTGAATTTTTTCTTATAAAAACGCGATTTGCTTGGCATCCCGTGGTCGAAAAATGTCAAAGACGTCAGATTTTGACAGCCGTGGTCAAAGACCTATTGGTTTCAATGATGAATTCCAATGGCAGCTATAACTAGACTCTTAATATTGTGGAGCTCAAAGTAAACAAGAAGCTTCTCTAAAAATTATATAATAAACATATTATACGACATTATTTAATTCGTCCTGCTGCTGTCGCTCCTTCAGCCAACTAGCCACTCTCACAATTTCATTTAAAATCTGGAATTCCCGAAAACGGTCCACCCGACGAACGCATAGCTTTCATTTTAGCCCACTGCAGGGTGTGCTTGATTCGCATGTGATTTCGCACCGAGTTCGGATGCGCAAATCTACGCCCGCACTCAAGCACCGGACACACAGGACTATCACGCGGATAGTGCCGGTCCAAATGCTGCCGAAAGACCCTCTGCTCCAAGGGAGTCTCACACAAAGGACACGGCAACAGGTAGTTGCTGTTCGCCGCAGCTGCTGTGGATGAAGCTGCCGCCGCAGCAGCTGCAGCAGCCGCTGCCGTAGTATTCTGCAGGATCTCGGGAAAGTCTCTCGATCGACTTAAGGCAATAGTCCTGGCCATGAATAGATTCGCTGTCAACTGCTGCTGATGGGATTGTATCTCATCTAGGTGCTGCTGACTCATGTTGCATTTGTTTTCTCGGTGATGTCGCTGCAGGAATTGTTGATGCTGTTGCTGTTGTTGTTGTTGTTGGTGTTGATGATTTTGCTGATGTTGTTGTTGATGGTGCTGCTGCACCAACGAGTGGAACAATGTTGGGTCAGTGCCCTGTGTATTGTTGTTGTTGTTATTATTATTATGTTTGACAGTCAGCGACATAGCCGATGACGACGAATCATTGGAGTACTCATTCGATGAGTTCTCGAAGGATGGCGACCTAATGGGGGACCTCAGTGCTGGCGGTAGTGATGTTGGACGAATCGAAGGCTCTTCAATGTCATTATCGACACCATTGCATTCGGTTTTGGGAAATTTTTCGGAATGCTTCCCCGCTGCCGGAGGAGATAGAGCTTTGGGAATATGCTCATCCGTTGGATAAGTATCAATGGCTTCCTCCTTAACATTCGCCATGAGTCCATATTTATTTTGTACATCTGCGAAACCGGTAGACAGCAATGGATTGCAGTGTTAGAGATACATTTGAATTTTGTTTTTTTTTTATGGATAAGATTGTTTTCTGTGTTTTTGAGTTTTTATCAAGATAATGAGCTGATTGATATGTATGTGATGCTATATATATAGATATGTATATAATGTACTATTTTTTGCTTGTTTTAACATAAATCATTCGCAGCCATATATTCGAGCACTTTATCCGACCTTGATCTATTTTGTTTTTTTATAATTTTGCTTTTTCTGTTTTGTTATCATGTTGTAGATGACATTTTGGGATCATCAACAAAATCTCAACAACCAACAACAACAGAACTGAATTTGATTGTGTTTTTTTCTTTTTTGTATCCTTAATTTGTAAAATAATTATATTTTATCAATAATGGTTTACATTTATGTTTAGTAATTTATTTATTTTTCTTGTTTTACAGCCAATAAGATTTTGATATTCACTTTTTTTTAAGCGCCAATTGATGTTTGTATTCATTCAGTTCTTATCGTTATAACAATAATAATTTTGTTGCCAATTAAATATTTTATTTTTAGTTTTTTTTTTCATTTTTTTTTATAATTTGGAAAAAAATAAAGCTAATCTTTTGAAGATCACGGTCGTCATTTATAAAAATATAAACTTAAATAAAATTTTATTTACTTTATGTGCAAACTAAAATTAAAAACAACAAAAAAATGCATTGCTAATTTAAAAAAAAAAAAAAATATTACTATTTTTTATGACATCCTTTTAGAAGAATTTTCTGCATTCTTTAACGGTGAACTCAAAATTTGCTCTACTTTTAATCCTTAGCCTTTTCATGGCCAAAAATAAAAAACCCTAAAAGGGTGTCGGCCTTTAAGGGTTGGGAAAACTCGCCCATACTCATCAGCATCAATTTCACCCATATCGACGATTCCCAATACCTGCATATTTTAATAATCTTTTTTTGTGTGCTCGCTTTTTATGTCCTGTTTTTGTGCTAGAAGAGCACACTCCCACAATTCGATAGATGTGTAATCTTTTGTTATTCCGAGCACAGCGCGCACCCAAAACATTTCGGGAATTCGAATACCAATAATAATAACAATACACACACCCCCTCTGTTGGCGATAGCATATAAGTATTCCATATGCATTTGGGGTATATTTGTCTTAATGTGATTTATAGCAGATCTACATGTCATTATATATACTTTTACTAGTTCTAGTTCGGTTCGTTTCGATCATTCTATACTCTCTGCACCTTGCCAATGAAGATGGTCCCGCGAGGCGGTCGGTATAAGAATAGAGCTAAAAGGTGCTGTTAACAGTCCTTCGGCACGCGATTATAACATTCAATAGTAATTCTGGAATGTCTTACTATTGTTATGTGTGCATGCAGATTGCGTTAAGGCAGTATAAGGAGCATTCGATGTAAGCCAACCCTTTTTATTATTGACGACATGGCTTGTTGTGTGTGAGAGTGAGTTTGTGTGTCGTGTGTCTTGGGGGCTAAGTTTCATTTTTTTTAGCTAAACATGCAGGGGTGTGATTGGTAACAACTATTTTTTCTTGCCACAATAATGGTAATGGTAATGGTAATTTGTTTTTCGACCTCGTATTCATATCGCAATAATTTACGAATTTGTCATTTTGTAAGCCGCACCGCGTTGTTTTTACGGTAATCTATTTGGAGCTCATTTTTTCGTTAACCCCATGGTGGTAGGGGAAGGTTAAGGTTGGTTAACCCTTTCATTGCGTTTTCATTAGTACTAAACATTACACGAAGATGAAGCATGAATAACTGTTACAATTTTAGCGGCAAATAGCTGGGCGGATTTTGATATCATTCTCGTGTTGTGAAAGGCAAAATGTTTGCTTTATGGCTTGCTCTTTGTAATTTGATGAAAGGGTGGTGCAGAGGGAGCCAGTATACCTACATAAGCCCCAAAGAATGCCGTGTCCTTTAAACGCTGTTTTGAGGCATAAGGCATTTCGAAATTGTTTATAATTGTTAACATGTGAATAATTAGGAAATTTTATGGGTAAACATGACTTCGTGAAGCTATGTATATTCCTTGATAAGCTTCTGGATTTTTAGTTTTTTGCTGATATTTTCCATACCGGTACCCATCATATCTGGTGAGCATTCCTCTATCCGCCACCTGGGGAGGCGTTCGATTGGGGACCAGCAACCCCAGAAGGAAAATTGTTATCCCACATGGAGGCGACCTCAATTGGCCACCAAAAATGTGCAATTCGAGCCCGTTTCACCATTTTTTGCAGATGAAGCCAACACTTCAGAGGGACAAAAGTTTTTTTTTTTCAAAATTCTACTTTTCAAATTTTGCTCCCGATATTCTAGGAATGTCACTTTTATAAGGCGATGCAATGAAATGTGTATGGGGCGTTTCCTCACCCTGCAAAAAAACTGTCACTTTTTCACCCCAACTTTACGTGGGACGTAAGCTTCAAAAGCCAAGCAAAAAGCTGTCAGAATTTCAAAAAAGCCAAAATCTGAAAAGCTGAACTTTTGGCAGACGCCAAAATATATTTCTATACCTCAACTGGTCATAAAACTGGGATAAGCTAAAGACGATAAAAAATGAAACCCGAAGTGTCTCCACCAGACAAATTCTAATATAAGATTAATTTGATACGAGCATTCTTTTCTTGACATTTTGGCTCTCACAGGAGACTAACAATGAAAATTTTTTTCGTTGTAAAAGTCGCAATAGAAAACATATTTGTGACAGGTCAAAAATAAAGCCCGAAGTGTCTCCACCAGTCAAACTCAAATATAAGATTAATTTCATACTAGCACTCTTTTGTTGTCATTTTGGCTATCAGAGGAGAGTGACAATGAAAAAAAAAACTATTTCGTTGTAAAAATCGCAGTAGAAAACATATTTCTGACAGATCTGTCATACTTAGACAGTTTTAGTTTCCCTTAACTCAAAAAAGCAAACTGTGAAGGATGTGCGCAGAAGGTAAATAGTGGCATAAGACATAAGATTATTAAGACATAAGGCAAGTATTAATTTTATTAAGACATAAGAGGTTGCTGAAAAGGGCGAATGAGATTTACAATAGGACTTTTTTTGAATAACTTGCACCGAAAGGATTTCAATTTGTATGGTAAATCACGCGATTGTAAGAGATCAGTTTCAGGGGAGACGCTTACAAAACCAGTGTACATTTGAATGATGTTATATTCCAAACATATGTTGTGGAAATGCTGTGGGTCCATGGACATTCGGACCCATTGAAATCCCGTCCCGACCAGTTAGTTCCTTGGTAAAAAATCCTTAGGAGCAAGTATCAAGATGGATCGAACGATTGCAAAACTAACGACTTCGAGGTACAACATTGCAAGGGAAGACCCCCGCAACCCTTTTTTTTGTATTTTTGTCCAGCCTCATCTGTATTAGACTTGGAGGATTGAGGAGCTTCGTAATGCATAAGAAGAACATCCTGACGTAAGACCAATCTTTGCCTGGAAGGAAGCCGAACGCAGGAAATATCGCTAAAAGAAGTCTTATCTTCAAGCGTATTGGGTGAAGTGGGACACTCTCCATGTACACAAGGAGGTGATTTGCGGAGAATATGGGAAAAGCCTGATGAAAGATCTTTTATGGCCAGATCCTTTAAGGTGCCACTTTTTTTGGTGAAGTGCAAGAAACGAAGTCGAGAACTGGTGCCGAAAGAACACCACTTGTGCAAAAAGTTAGGGACCCAAACTCAAATCGAGAGGTCAAATGCACCAGCGCAACGTGGGCGTCCAATTTGAAATTAACGCCGCACACTTGCCATCACGCGCAAGCCTATTTCCGAAAAACCGAAAACAGGTATCGTTACATCCTTGTTATTGTACCACTACGGCCTTAGCACGTGGCATGAGCTATTCGAAAATAAGAAATTAAAATCGTTGTCGACAAGATAATGAGTCAAAAATACTTTATAAGGTACGCCGATCAATCAGACTACGGAAGGCACGGGCCACCTTCGCCAGACTCTCAAGAAAGTTTATGACGATTTACTTACTCCGCAAAATAGTTCAGGCCCAATGAGGCCCTACGAAACTACGTTGCGAAACTTCGGGCTACCCAGTCAGCTTAAATTCGGACTCCCCATTGAAGATCTAAAATGCAAAGAAGTTTTGTGGATCTTCAAAGAAAGGATCAAAGAAAGGATCCATGACATACAGCAGAGAAGTGGAATCAACACAAAAATTGCAAGTGACCGCATGAAGCATAAGAAACTCAAGGAAGGAGAGAATTTCCCTTCCTAAATCATAGGACTGGAAAATCGCCCAAGCCAAATCAGAACCGGCCTTCCCAAGAAGTTACGCCCTTTAATGATGCCGTGTTCCGGACCAAGGATCAAGAGCAAAAATGAAAATTGTCCATGTTGGAAGTAATGATGATGTGCTTTTTCGGTATGAAAAAAAAAACTAAGAGCGGGAGCGCGTCGTAAGGCCAGGCCACTTACTACTTACATCCGTTCAACAATATTCATCCAAAATTTAGCTAAAACCTAACGACATTCAGCAATCATCCCTCCCGCCATATAGATAGCGTCGCTTCGTCTTTAGTGTGTTAGCAAGTCTCATAATCGCGTTTAAAATAGCCGACATGTGGCATTGAGTAGCAGTTGGTTTTGAATCTTTGAATAATTGCAAACATCCTAAGCGAAAATTATAAATGGTTGAGTTGAGATAAAGTAAAAAGTGGTTGAAGAATAAAGATTTATTATACGGGAATTTGAACTTTAAGAAGTTGTTTTCGATTAATAAAGTAATTAGTTGCGTTATTTCTAAAATTTAAATTGAACTTTATTCAACGAACGCCAGGAAAAGATAATTATTTAAGGAGGATCGGGCCTGTTAAGGTTCACCCTATATCATTTTGCCTAGGCAAACGAGGAAGCGCTCAAATTGGGTAACGTTAAAAATCACATAAAATAATTGAGTTTAGGATCTGACGAAGGATAAAGTTGCACTATAAATGGTGCATTGCAGTCAAAAATGAAATTGACTTGAAAAGTGGTTTTGAATTTTTTTCACTTAAGGCACTAGGTGATTGGGAGTTAAATAACTTTTTGGAAATCTTTCGAGAAAACAGGCGAACAAGAGTTCCTAATCTAAAGAGAAACTTCTGACTGCTGGGTTCAATTCAAGTTCAAACAATTTTCTCCCAATACTCAAGCAATTATTGTCTTGTTTTCAACTATATAAGCAATTCGTCAAACAAACACCATAAACAACCATCATTCAGGCTAATCTAGGTGAAAATATTACAAAAATTGATTTATGGTTATTACGGTCATAATGTATCCATTTATTGCCTCTCAATACCATATCCATCGAGTCATCAACCCCCCCTGCCCCCTCCACCAGCCCTCCTCATCCTTTTACACACACGCAAGTTCTCCGCTAATTAAATTATATTTTCTTAATCAAATCGATTTCCATTCAATGTTTTTGGGTGTGCAAAACTCTGGACTATATGAACTAATTTTTCGTAACAACAACAAAAAACACCGAAAACTTGGGAGTAAAAAAATAATATGCAAATGAATAAATGAGTTGGCATTAATACGCCACCCACTTACACGCAGACATTATCGGAACGTAATAATCATTTTCGATTTCGACTGAGAAGCTTTTCCCAGGAAAAAAGTAGGAGTGCTACTCGATATCCTCCTGTATTATAGGCTGTAGTCCAAGTCAAAACAACAGGACACGTAATCTTCATGCGTAGTACATAATAAAAATACAAAAGAGGTCCTTTTCCGAAGGCTAGTCTCTCCCACTTGATGGTCTTTCACACGATCATTTGGTCCGTTTTTACCGGGTTTCATTATTAGTAAAAATAAGAATTACATGCACAATGGCTTAGGGTTTGTGTGTATCACTGACTCACTGTATGTACAGTGAGTTTGTGATGATACTTTGTATTCGAGCATTTAAAACTATAACACAAAATCGACATGCTATTTCCAATATTTTCTACCCCCTAAATGCCAATAACCAAAAATAAATACATTATGTAGATTTTAAGGGTGTGTTTAATGCCTCTTATAGTTGTTCGTAGTCGTTACGATTGTATTATATGTATCGTCTCACGATTGTTGGATGCATAAGGCAAAATATAAATGTTTTTATTATTCCAATACTGGAGTCGAAAATTGTACGATTGAGGGTGCCAATGGCTAGCCAGTACCTGTTCCTACGTGATGATAGGAAAATGCGTTTAGACTGACAATAACCCATCTTAAAAAAACGAAAAGACAACAGTTTTTTTTAATCTATTACAATCTATGACAATCTATTTTGACTGTCACTGTCAAAATTCACAGCCATAAAATGCTGAATAGACGATAAGAAGAGTTAGAATGCGATACCTGGTGGTCAAAATGGGAATATGGGAAGACCAATAGCTGTCAATAGAGATCTCGAATTTGACAAGTTGACCTGCCTTCGATGAACGAACTCACCTTTTTCCGTGTGTATTATCAAACTGATTTGTGGAAAAAATAGCTTATCCTAACAAAAAGCTAATTCATAGGAATATATATTTTTTAAACATATAATGTTCGTACTCGTTTGACAAAATGGGATGACAACAACAGTCTGCCGTTGATTCCAAAATTGGCCGCCAGTGATAAGCCTCCAATCGTCAATTAAGTATACGTTTTTTTTAAGCTATTCTACTACAATGCTTACCTTTAATCAAACCCAACTTTTCTAAGCCAACTATTTCATCTAGTGCTACCTATCTGCTGTCCGAATTGGGTTCTAAATTTCGTAGAACTTTTTCGATAATAATAAATTGATTTAAGCTGTAGATTCGAATTTCGAATGGCTTTTTTCGGTTGGTTATCGAAAGGAATACTACGATTCGGGATAGCAATCGAATACCGGGCACTAATCCGCGATTAATACAAATTTTTATTAAATCCTCCACAAATTACGGGTTTAACCATACAAATTTAAATCCTCTCGACAAGCGATTAAAAATAAATCCCCTCATTAATCTCATTCAGCCTTTTCACGAACCACTTTCAACCTTTTCCGAACACCTTTTTAACAGTTTGAGAATCGAAAAAGGACACTAAAACTGACAGATCTTTCAAAATTACGATTTCTATTGGGTTGTCTGCAACGGAATTTTTTTTTGCACGTGGATAATGACATCGCCACTCTCTTTTGAGAGCCAAAATGAAATAATCAGAATATGTCAAATTTATCCAGTATTTGTCTGGTGTCAAATTTATCCAGTATTTGTCTGGTGGAACCGCTTTGGGATTTGTTTTTAATCGTCTCCCGCTAATCCTCGTATTAGTGCCGTTGGAAACATAGTAGAACAGACAAAAGCATTCACCTCGATTTTGATAGAAGGTTGAAAGAAAAGGTATTATAAGGCAAAAATGACATTTAGCTAACTTTTGTTGTATAACTGTGTGCATCCTTCTAGTTTTGATTCTGGATTAACAGCCAAAAACGAGTGCACAAGCAGTTTCAGAGAGTCCAAAACTCTGCGCACGACGACCAAAAGAAAATCAAAGTCATAAATTTGCTGTAGCTTGAACAGTTTCGTGAGGGGTATTTCGTAACTTGACAATTCCGAATAATGAATGAAAGCCAAGTCGCGCTTCCTACCGGCTAAATTTGATCGTTTATCGTGGTGTGTCCCCATTCACGCATGTACAACGATAACCAATTGGTCCGTCGATAAACCGAAGACGAAACAAAGTACTTTGACTTAAGCTTGCATTGAAACTGACATTAATGACGTCTTGTGTAGTCACTACATGGACGTTTCACATTCAGCGCGAGAGCGTCAGACCAGAGCGGCAGCGACAACACAAGACCAGAGAAATCGTTTGTTAATACACAATGAGAGCGAGAAACCGCGACGTCTGTTTTGACTGCACAGTGACAAAACATAAGATATTTCTAAAATTTGTCGACTTTATTGCACATAAATAGTTTATATTTCACGACAAGTATTAGTGTCGACAAAAAAAATATCTATTCAACAGCGTGTTATAACTCACAACAGCGAATGACAGAAAAATCGTCTACCTCGGCGAGGTTTTTTCAATTTTCCGAAAAGCTCGGCGATCACGCCGATATTGTGAACCACCCCATACATTGCCATTGATTGGAATTCATTTGACAGCTCGCCCGAGACCCTCGCTCGCTCTCGCGCTCTTTATGTGAAACAGCCAACAGACGTTTGTGTAGTGCAGTCGACAGAATAACGCACAGCCTAAAGAACTCGCTAAAAATCTTTCAAAAAGAAAATTAAATTTGACAGATAAGTCATGGGGTGTCAAAGTGACGTGATACCAATACAACGACGGCATTAAGTTTTTACCAGCGGAGTGTTTGCGGAGCACTAATTGTAATTTCGTAGGAATTAATTTGAATCTAATAAAATTGTTGCCCTTGATCAATTAACCAACTTACTTGTGCGATTATGACTTTATGCTTTGGAGCCAGTTTGGCGGTGCAGAGTTAGCCCGAGGTTAAACCGAGATCTGTCATCTCCATAATAAAATCTGAAATTGAGCCAACGAGTATTTTTATATGCAAGGCTAACTCCGTCAATAAAGTTATCGAAATCGTGGACTCTCGAAATTATTGACATTTACAACTGTCATTTCTCAAAGGAAAAACAGGCAAAGTAGTACCAATTCTTTTCAGACTTTGTTCAAACGTCATCAAAATGACTTCTGTGTCATCAAACGTCATCAAAATTGTCACTGTGTTATAGACTTAATAAGGAGTTAATCCAATGAGTTTGGAAAGTTAAACCAGGGTTAAACCCGGATCGAAACAGACTGAAAACATCACTCCGCTATAGTTACAAATCCTGGGTAACTTCGAGATTTACCTGAACGGGAACTCGGTTTAGATTTTGCTCGTAATTAGAGCATCAATTGCCATAATTCAAGCCCATGTTTATTTTCAAAAGTACTTTTGAAGATCCTTGGAATTAAGGGAATATGAACGTACGTTGAACTCAAAAATACAAGCAGCTTTACAATACATAGCACATTCGGTATCGTAGATATTTGTATACAAAACGAAGTTGAGGCAAAAGTCACATTCTTTGAAGTTTAAATTGTATAATTATCAACGGCAACGTGATACTCGTGACGTTCATAGTGGTTTGAGAAAAAACTATAAAAAAAACAGGGGGTTAAAAAAACAGAAACCTTATTAAAATGTATGGAAAGAATGATGCTTTTGATGAAGGTTATGCGCAAAAACTTAGTTTAGAATCCAGTGTGACAAGGCTATATGTTAAATTTCTTTTTATGACAGATGAAAACATAGCACAAGGTTCTACCATGTCTCCAACGGGCACTAATCCGCGATTAATATAAATCTCCATCAAATCGTGTAGAAATCACGCGATTAACCAAGTTAAATTGTCTCGGCAAGAGATTTAAAATAAATCCTCTCATAAATCCCATGCACCATAATCACAAACATATTTTTTATACATTTTTTACAGTTTAAGAATCAAAAAAGGAATCTGAAACTGTCCCTGAACGACGGATGTGTTAAAAGTACAACAAAAATCGTTATTCGTTCTTCGGAAAATGACATCGCCACTTTCTTTTGAGAGCCAAAATGACAGACACAGAGTGTTCCTGTCAAATTAATCCTACTCGGTGGAGCCACTTTGGGATTTAATGTTAAACTTCTGCCGTTAATCCTCTTTAAATTGCTGGTGGAGACATAGTATTACATCAATGAATTTGTATGTTTTGTCTCTAGACTCGGGTAAGGTAATGCAGTTTACCTGTTAGGTGTGGACTCATACGTACGTGGGTGGCAATCTCACAATTGACCTGTACAAGGAAAGTATGATAAAGACAGCAGTGATAGCGTAGGGTTTGTATCCCTCGTTTGAAGTTTTTCGTTTTTGTTTTTATTTTCAACCTTTGAGAGCTTTTCTTTAAAATTATTCGAAAACAATAAATTGCATTTGTTAAGCCAACTTTTTTCGGGTAGAAAATTGAAAATTTTCCTTTGATCCTGAGTCTTTTCTAGTGCAACATATAGAAAACATGTACGCAAAGTTTACAACACCACACACATAACGCCTGAATGCAAACTTACTCAACTTCGAAACCAAATTGAATTGAGAACTAAAGTTTTGATGTAATTTCATACTTCAATTGGTATGCACTTCTTCTCCAATCGCAGAGCAGCATTAATTGTTCAGTCACTCCCGTCCGTTATATATTGACTAAAAACTGGACAAAAGCGCCTTCATACCCTTACTCTCCCGCATTAAATACAGACACACACCATATATAATAATATACTCTTTGAAAATAGAATTTTGCACTCTTGTGCACTGGAAAATATTCGCATTTTCGGGATGCGAACCCAGTGAAGAACACAAGAATCCTTTGTATTTAATTTCATTAATTATGCACACATAAGTCCCTATAAGATATTCATTCATACACACACTCATCATCATCATCAACAACATCGTCGCATATACTAGCAAAAGGACAGTCGCACAGTACAGCTCGAGAGATCTGAAGAACGCAGATTCATCGAGAAGAAAATTTATGCGAACGTCACACAAACATTATAGTAGTAGGTACCTACATCTGATGCACAAACACCCTGACAATATGCACTCAATAAAATAGTTTATATTCTAAAAAGGCATTTACGGTCCTTGTTCCTTTCATTCTATATGGGTAAGTCTATGCGCCTCTCCGAAAATGGTGCAAAATCCTTTGGAGAATTCCAAGCCACCACCACCGCACCCACTCCACATTCATATTATGTAGTTCGCTGCAAAATAATAATCAAGGATAAAATTGCGATGTCTAAAGATAGTCACTTGTCGTAGCACTCGTTGCTGCTTTGTATTGAGATGCATCCGAATTTCATTATTTTAAAATGGATCCTTGCGTTTGAGGAGCAAGCACCCAATGACTGGGCTTGTATAGGATTATCTAAACAGAGTGATATAACTATATGTACGAGTATGTTTTTCCTTGTTTTATATTATATTTATGTGAGCTAAACGAAGTGGTTGGGCATCATCGTTTTAGATTTACAGAAATAAGGAATGCCTCGTCCCGATCGTTTTTTTGCATCCTTGCAAGGGGCGAGCGCCATAGGGATGGAGAAAACTCTCGTTGTACGAGTGCCCAGGTGGGATGGCAATCGAATCAATAGGACCTTCAAGGTCTAGGAAGTATGTAGTGTTTGCTCGTTTATTTAAATTAGAATCATCGAGGTGCAGGACTCAGGTTGCACAAGTATGATTTTATTTCGACCTTAATGAGTTGCCATTGTGACTTTTGGAAATAAATTTAATAATTTATTGAGGCAGAATTAAAATGCAAGGATAATGGTCTTGACAGCATTATTTATCTCATAACTTTCCCCACAATATGCATCCGACTTCAAATTCAAACGTAATTTATTTTGTTTTTCTGGACCTATAAACAAGACCTGAAGGATTTTGCCTTAAGGTAAGAAGTTAATCCGCCGATTTTAGGTTGAAATTTGTATATAAAACTTATAAGGTTATGAATCCAGTACTTTGAAATGTCGATTAGCTCATGTGTGTCTGATGCACGCAACATGAAATGGCTGCTTGGATTAACTTAAGACAAAGGGCTTGCCATAACACCGTTAATAAAAGACATTTGTAAGCCTCTAAGTTAGAGAACCGATCTACAGAAAATTTTGGTAAAACCAGTGATGATTTAACTCAGTTATGGTAAAGACACGTTTGTAGGCGAATGTTGTTAAAAAGCCCTTGCGAATTAATTTTCCGATGCAAATGAGAAGAGCTCAAAGATTCCTGGATCGTACCAATGCAACAAATGCAGTTATTCTATGTCTTAACATGAACAATTTTACATAATTAAAATAAATATTAAATTTAAATTTCCCATAAAAATTTATACTTTGTCTCCACCGGACACTAATCCACGATCAACAATAATTATTAACTAATCTCTCTGGAATCTTGAGATTTACGATACAAATTTAAATCCTCTCGGCAGGCGACGAGAAATAGATCCCCTCGTAGATCTTATCTTGCCCTTGCATGCACATTTTTATGCCACTTTTAGCAATATTCACACACCTTTATAACTTTATAACAGTTTGAACCTTGAAAAGGTAAACTCGGTCACAATACGATTTCTATTTGGATTTTTACGACGAAATCGTTGGTTAACGCCTATGTCATTGCCTCTCTCTTTTGGAAGTCAAAATGACAACAAATATCCGGTGGAGACACTAAGCGATTTAGTTTAATAGTCTTATGTTAATCGCTGTTTTATAGCCTATAGAGAAATTACTTAAGACATGAAATGGAAGGCAAATGAGGGCATGAAAAACCGGGTAGAATGTTGGTGCGTACTGAACTCAAATTGGCAAAAACACTTAAAAGGACTATAGCCATTATTATAATGTTGTAGAATGTAAAATGTTGTAATTTTTCACTTTCCAGTATTAAATTCAATTTTGTATGGCTCTGCCATAGGGGCCGCTCCCCAATAAAAGCAACGATACGTTCGGTTAGCTTTTTAATTAATACACTTAGAAGAAGTTTTTCAGTAAATCAGACCACCTTGGAAGGGTAGAAGATTTCGCATACTTTATAAACGACAAAAAATTATATAGACCAACTTCGCTTCTGCTGATTATGTCTAAATTCTTCGACAAACTTTTGCTCAAACGACTGCAACCGATAATTGAAGAAAGACGATTGATTCCGGATCACTAATTCGGCTTTAGGGTGAAACATTCAACGATTGACCAGGTCTATCGAATAGCTAATGAGAAAGCCTTAGAAGTGAAAATGATATGTTCTACCGCTTTTCTTGGCGTATCCCAAGCCTTTGAAAAAGTTTGGCATGAAGGCCTAAAATATAAGCTAAGGAAAGTTTTGCCGGAAAAAGTGTATGAACTCTTAGAGTCTTATCTTGACAACAGACTATTTCGCGTGAGATACGAGAGCGAATACTCAGAATTCAAAGAAAAACACGCCGGTGTTCCACAAGGTAGCGTCATCGGTCCAATACTGTTTTAACTTTTTACAAGAGACATACCGCAAGAAGCGACAACGACTGTAGCCACGTTCGCTGACGACACGGCTATCCTCGCTACGGATAAGATAGTCGAACTATCAACGGGCAAACTCCAACGCACCTTGAAAAAATATGCGAATGGACGAAGGCCTGGCGAACCGTCCTAAATGAGACAAAATCAATACATGTAAATTTTACTTACAAGAGGGTAAACAACTTACCTCTATTTATCAACTCGGTACGAATTCCGCATGAAATATCTAGGCATAACCCAGGCGCAAAACTTAAGTGAAAGCCACGCGTTAAAAAGAAACGCGACGAACTTGAAATCAAGCTACAAGAACTGAATTGGCTTATCGGACGTTATTCGCTATTTATAAGGACTATTGTGCTATTGTAAGTTGTGTATTGTGTATTGTATAACTGCTATTGTATAAGGAATTCGTTTTGTCAGATTCGTTTTGTGCCCGGATTAAAAGCTCTTCATTTACTTTGGATTTCTAACAATGCACTCAAAAACTAGTCATCAGACCATTATAGATCGTGTTATATCTACTTATGATACCTCATTCCAGATTGTAATTTCAATCAGGGCACCTACTCAGCTGGAAGATAAGTAAAGAACTACAATTGCAACTGTAAGACAGTTAAGTAAAAACTATTGCTTCCGTCTTTTACTTCCTTTTCTTCCCGGGTAAAATGCAAATGCTTGGCGGGCTGTGACTAGAAATTTTGCTGGTTATACCTAGACTTTTGCTTTTGGACGTTAAGGCATAACACTTGCGGGAAAAAGCTTTGGGTTCTTATGTTCAGCCCCAGGTATTTTATGTTTTCTTCTTTGGTCTATTTTCTTCCGCTTGCGATATAATTTTGCATTTTAAAGGAACTCACAACCCCCTTAACTTATTATAAGAAAAAAACATCACCGAAATTAATGAAAAAAGTAGGAGCAGATATGATCTTCTATCTGGAGACTATCCTTGTCTGCCATTGCCAAAAAAAAATTGTAAAAAAAGCGTAGGTAATTTTTGGTTAAGACATTCTTACGTTACTTTTCTGTTAGCTCCAGCCAGACCTATTTCTAATTCTGGCCAGGACTATACAAGACTGAAACTCATTTTCTACTTGCAATTTAAAAAGGGTTCAGCACGCAAAATAAAAGGTTACATTGACTATCACGCGCATCATCCTTCAGAAAATTCGAGAGGTGGATCCTCTCTCTACATTAAAGACTGCATAAAGCACTCCAAAAACGAAGAAATAGAAATTGACTCTATGCAAATAACCTCAGTCTCAGTAAAATTAAGTCAAATAAATTACAACATCGCGACGAGCTATTTTCCTCCGCAGTATCGGCTGGCAGATGAAGATCTTGCTCTGCTCTTTGATTCACTTGGGTCAAACTTTATCATCGGCGGGGACTTTAACGCGAAAAATACTTTTTGGGGCTCACGGTGCAATTCAACAAGAGGCACAGCCCTCTTTAAAGCAAGTACAAAACGCGGCGTGATCTTCTTATCGACGGGAAAGCCAACATATTGGCCAACCGACAGAAATAAAATACCTGATCTCGTCGACTTCTTTATCGTTAAGGGGATACCTGGTTACCTTACGAACGTAGAAGAACGCTTTGATCTCTGTTCAGATCACTCGGCAGTTCTTTTGAAAATCGGCGGAAGCCTAGCGAAAAAGAAAAGAGCGCCTAGATTAACTAACAACAACACCGACTGGGACGGCTTTAGAAAATACTGCAAAGAAAACATAGCTTTAAATGTACCGCTCAAAACGCCACTTGAAATAGAAGACGAATTAGACAAACTCGTGAGAGTTATTCAGAGCGCTGCGTGGAATAACACTTCTTTTCGGAGGTCCGAATTATCGAACAGCGGAACAATATATCCGCGAGAAATAGAAGAGCTAATATGCGAAAAGAGGAGAGCGCGCAAGAGATGGCAACGTTCGCGAGCACCCCCGGATAAGACAATCTTGAACCACCTTTCTAACAAACTGAAGCACGAACTTCAAGATTTTAAAAGTCGTGAGACTACTGCTTACCTCGAAAGTTTGACTGCCGATAAAGGTTCGAACTACTCTCTTTGGAAAGCAGTCAAGTCCGTTAAGAAGCCTATAGCACATTCTGCGCCATTAAGAAAAGCCAACGGCGAATGGGCAAGAGAAGACAAAGAAAAAGCGGATTTATTTGCAGATTACCTAGAAGAAACATTCAAACCGTTTGACGGGGAACCGTTGGTCGAGGAGCTCAATCCTTATGCGGTACAAGATAATTATAGAATAAAAACCGTGTCATTGACTGAACTTCGTCAAACGATAAATAATCTGGAAAACAAGAAAGCCCCTGGCTACGACTTAATTACTAGCGAAATTCTAAAGGAGCTACCGAAAAAAGCTTTGGTCAAGCTACTCTATATCATTAACGCTTCCATGAGAGTTTTATACGTTCCAAGGCAATGGAAAGTGGCCGAGGTCATAATGGTTCCGAAACCAGGAAAATGCCCGAACGACAAAAAGTCATACAGACCTATTTCGCTACTGCCGATAATAGCTAAGGTGTTCGAGAAACTGTTGCTTAAAAGGTTGCAACCAATCATTGAAGAAAGACGATTGATTCCGGATCACCAATTCGGATTTAGAAAAAAACATTCAACAATCGACCAGGTCTATCGTATAACAAACGAAATCGAAAAAGCCCTGGAAGCGAAAAAGATATGTACTAGCGCTTTTCTCGACGTATCGCAAGCCTTCGACAAGGTATGGCACGAAGGCCTGAAGTACAAATTAAGGCTTTGCTTACCAGAAAAGCTCTATAGAATCTTAGAGTCTTACCTTAAAGACAGAATCTTTCGCGTAAGGTACGAAAATGAGTACTCGGAATTCAAAGAGATAAATGCCGGTGTCCCGCAAGGAAGCGTTCTCGGCCCAATATTATTTTTGCTCTATACAAGAGACATACCCCACGATGAGGGAACAATTTTAGCTACGTTCGCAGACGACACTGCTATTCTCGCTATTGATAAGACAATTGAATTATCAACAGGGAAACTCCAGCGCGCTTTAGACAAAATATGCGACTGGACGAAAAGCTGGCGAGTCGTCCTTAACGAGACTAAGTCAACGCATGTTAACTTTACTTATAAAAAGATAAACAACAAACCTTTATTCATTAACTCGGTACAAATCCCGTACTCAAATGAAGCGAAATATCTAGGAATGACTCTAGACGCAAAACTAAAATGGAAGCCGCACGTTAAAAAGAAACGCGACGAGCTCGAAATCAAGTTAAGAGAAATGAATTGGCTTATCGGAAGATTTTCGAAACTAAGCATATATAACAAACTGCTTTTGTATAAGCAAGTGCTAAAACCATCTTGGACGTACGGTATACAACTCTGGGGTTGTACTAAACCAAGCAATATATCTATATTAGAAACTTTTCAAAATAAGACACTCAGAGCAATCGTCAATGCTCCATGGTATATAAGAAATAGCGATCTACACCGAGATCTAGGAATCGCAACCGTGTCTGACGAGGTAACAAACTTTGCTCGCAAACTTAGTACTCGTCTTCGCGGACACTGCAACAATGAAATTATCCGAACTTTGGATCAGACAAATCTTACGCGCCGACTACAACGAATGAGACCGTTAGATCTAGCAGCATAAGATGAAACCGCATAAATTGACGGTATTGTAGGTGCCTTCGTTGGAAGGCAGCCTGCCACACGCGATTATTACAGAAGCTTGAACTACTTGTTAAGGAAACTTAGTCGTAGTCTGACGGAAAATGGGAGGTTTTTTAGTGAGTAAGAATCTCACACTACTATGAGCACGCGCGGCCGGTCCTCGTAGTGCCTATGAAGGTTTTTCCTACCCACGGAAAAAAAAAAAAAAAAAAAAAAAAAAAAAAAACTTGCAATGATAATTTCGATTTCAATTTCCAAATCAGAAGCTCAATTTTTCTTTGCAGGTTGTAACTCAAGCTCATTTTTGAGGCTTGGACAGTAAGCCAAGTTTAGCCAAGTTTAGCAACAAGGTTAACGAATGAGAGGTGTCTATAGATTTGAAACTGGGTCGAAGTTTTAGTATAATTCTTATACTCGTAAGAAGTATTTTTTTTTTTGCGCAAACCCTCTCTCTAAGACATATCGAACTCGATACCCTTACCAAAGAAAAACCAGCAAGAAACCTCTAATTCCGGTAAACTTTCCCGAAAAATTTCCCTAAAAAAATGTCATGAGCTACTACAAGGAAGAGAAATTAATACAATCTTTGATCTATCTCTTTCTTCCCCTATTTTTCCCCACGTATGACAATTTTTAACAGTCATAAACCAAATTTAAAAATGTCGAAATAAAGTTAAATTAAAGAGCGTATATTTTTGACATGATAAAGTCTTCAGGACAATATTGTGAATTTGCGAAACTATTTAAGTGGTGTTGTAAAAATGTCGCTCACTATTCTAGTCAGTAAAGGGGGTACTGATTGGTTCTTACCTGAATCAAAGAAGGGCATTTGACAATTTCCTACAAATTTGTAGATGTAACTTTAATTTTGAAGTTCATGCAGAACATAATATGTTTTTCCTTGATCCAGTTCTCTGTCACTTCGATACGTAATCTCGAATGCTTTAACCAGATGCCGAAATTTCGAAATTTTAGTGAAGCTTTAGGGATGCCACGAGATAGACAAACTCCTTTATTGAATTTTTTTTCGGACAAAGTGAATACACGAAAGATTTTATGTGTGTTATTATGAAAATGTCGCTCACTGTTCGCACTATATTGGGATAGTCTAAGAAATAAAATTTGATCACATACGTGACACATGGTTGTTAAATTTGGTAAAAAACTAACAACAAATTGTCTCCTTTTCTAACGACAAGTACACATAAATTTATCGAATTCCGTTATACCAACTCGTACGCTTTTCCCTTTCCTCAAAGTGTGTGCGTAATGTGGGTGCGGGCAAATTTATGGTACGGCCGAATCAAATCAAGAAGTGTGTATTACGTCGACAACAGTATTTTAACAAGGGTTGCTCCTGCGAAGGCTAAACTTAAGCGCCTTGAGGTAAATTAATTTTGACGAATTGGGATCACTTAAGCGAGTGGTTGTTTCGGACACTCCAAGCAACAGAACGAACAAAAAACCAGCATAGTCATAAAATCAAAACAAACAAAATCGCCTTTCTGTCACTCCAATACCAAAGCATGAATTGTAATTATAATGTAAAACAATAAAATCTATGTACTCGGCCATAATTTATGTTTCACTGGTTTCGGATAGAACTTATATGCGCATTTGGGGCCGGAGGGACTTATGGGTTTGTAGTATTGTAACACAGTAGACACATGAATAGTGTGCCAAAGTGAAACTGCAATAAAACAGCCAAAGCGGCAACAAAAACAGAAGAAAAAACAAAAAAAAAAATAGAAAATTTGTAAGAGAACAAAACAAGAAAACAAGTGAAGTAATATAAAATTCGAAATCGACGGTATGTGTGAGTGTACTGGAAACATAATAAAGATCCTTCGAAATCGTTAAAACTTTAGCCGTAAATCTTTTTTCTATACATGCCAAAATAATACAAAGCACAGTGTTGTAGTACGTACTGAGAGTGAGAGAGCGAAAACGCGCGCCCATTGGGGGAGGTGGGAAAACACCAGACGACTAGTGGGATGGTATTATAGTGATGGTGTACGAGGCGAGGATCCGGCGTTAAAACGCAAAACACAAAAACGAAGGAAACTATTAAATTTTCGATGAATTTAATGGCAGGGTGTAGTGGCGTTAACGTAGCTTTCCCTAAGGGATGGGGTGGGGGTTATTCTGGCCTCGGCTAGCTGTATCCGCACATGAAAATGCAGACAACAGTGGGTGGATGGTTAACGTGGGTGGAATTAAAACAAACCATTATGACTTTCGTCCCGGACTCGTGTGTGTTTGTGCGAGGGTGTTTGTGTGTGTTTTACTTTTATCAGCAAGCAATAAAATGTACTTATTCAAATGGCATAGAAGGACACATAAACATTCGCTGATATATTACTCAAAGATACACGAAACTATATTCTGATAAATCTTGCTGTGCGCCACATACATACAGCGCAAGGGTGCGGATGACAAATGGCAACTGAGCGACAACATCCGACAAAAGAATATGGTCAATCGGTCAGTCAATTTCCGTTTCACAGATCAATTTATTTGATGTGTGTCTCGAGAAGCGACCAACTGTCGTTAAATATGAAAAATTAGAAAAAAAAAAAAAAAAATGCCGGACAGCCGTCCCTGAAGCTGTTTCGAGGAATCAGCGAAAATGTCAACAAATTAAATCAAAGAACTATAAAATTTTTATTCAACCCGAATGGTGAAGATAGTGACAGTGGAGTGGGTTTGGTTCCCCATGTGGTATCGTAGTTGGGGTGGAGCGGCGCAATCTTTCGGCCATAAAAACTTTAGGATTTTATATTGTGTCCAAGCAAAAGGACTGAAATTCCAATTTTAACATGACAGATGGAAGGATAACACTGATGGTGGAATTATTTTTCGTTGACTTTTATACATTTTGTGTTTTACAACATAAATAATTCGGGTTGTTTTTTTTTTTTTTGCGAAAATAATGAAGGGACAAATGTGACGCATCACTATTCAATAGTTGATTTGGCTTTTTGATGAGACTGCCAATTTTGACAATGGACTTAGAGATAAGAAATATGCTTGCCACAAACATTGAGGAGACCTGGGATGTTTCCGAGAAATTGCTTACTTGAAGGAAAACTGAAATTGTTTTTTGGTGTTGAGGCCACACATCTCAATAAAAAATTATTTACGATTAATAACAGTAAACAAAGCAACAGTAACTCTTGTTGCTTTGTTTTGTATTTGAAAAAAACCTTTGTTTGAAAACTTAAATCGACGAATAAGAAAAGTCTGAATGGAATGAGCCGAAACCTGTAATCCAAACGTCACCTAAGTAACCAATGAAGAAGATGAACATTAGCAAAGTGTTGGTCAAAACTTCTTACTTGGTCCAATTTTAGTTAAAATTTTTACTCCTTTAATGTTTTCAAATCCAAAGATTTGCAGTAGAAATTTCTGTCCAAAACAGTTTGAACATAAATGTTAACTATGGGCACAAAAGATGTTTGTCCCAGAATCAAAACATGGTTTCGTTCAGATTTTCTAGGAAAGTACCCCACGTTGGGCGCCAAGTTGCAAACCACAACTTTCTTACTTCTTCTTTATAAGTAAATAACTTCTTACTTTTTCTTAAATAATTTTAGAAAATTCTGAATGGAATGAGTCGAAACCTGTAATCCAAACGTCACCTAAGTAACGAATGAAGAAGATGAACATTAGCAACCAAAATTCCTTACTTGAAAGAATCCTTTAATGTGTTCAATCCCAAAAATGTGTGGTAGAAATTTTTGTCCAAACTAGTTTGAACATAAATGTTAATTATGGGCACAAATGATGATTTGGTGGTCGTCAAAACATTGTTTTCTTCAGATTATTCTAGGAAAGTACCCCAAGTTGGGCGCCACGTTGTAAACCACAACTTTCTTACTTCTTCCTAAATAATTTTAGAAAAGTCTGAATGGAATGAGCCGAAACCTGTAATTCAAATGCCACCTAAGTAACGAACGAAGAAGATGAACATTAACAACATTTTAGTCAAAAGCCCATATTTGGTCCAATTTTAGTTTCAATTTTTACTACTTTAATGTTTTCAACCCCACAGATTTGTGGTAGATATGTTTGTCCAAAAGTTTTTGAAAATAAATATAAATTATGGTCACAAATGATGATTTTCTCGTAGTCAAAACATGGTTTTGTTCAGATTATTCTGGGAAAGTGTCCCACGTTGGGCGCCAATTTGCAAACCGCAACTTCTTACTTAAATCTACATAGAACCTGAGTTTTTTTTTTTAAAAGTATTAAACAAAGCAGATAGATAAAAACACCTCTTGAATTCAACGGTGCGAATGGAAGACGGTCTTCATATTTTTGAGGTTTTTGACAACAACCCTTCTTATTTGAAAACTTTATGAATTTGAGTTTTTGGAAGACCGTGAAAGCACGTAAAATTTTAAGTGAACGGGGCTTTGAAGTACAATATCCCTTTCCCTTAGCTTGGTTTAAGCTATAAGCAGCATATTTGACTTTCAATGGATTTTTTCATTGATAGAACTTTTCAGGTAGATTATGAAAAAACCAGCAAAATTTCTTGAAAAGAGCAAACTAGTGAAACAATCAAATATTTGAGTCTTTTAAGAGACTAAGTATTTCATTACTAAGGTTTATAAGGCAAGTCTAAGTCTTATTAAGTATTGAAGTATCCTTTAAAGTTGAAAAATATAAGAGCAAACTGAGAAAATGTATGAACAGCTTGCGAAGGCGGGAGGAGTTCCGAACAAAACAAATTTCAACAACAATTGCAAAGTTTAATGGACGGGAAACTTTCTAGATGATTGAAGGACAGGAGTGACAACAAAAAATTAGTTTATAGTTGAGTAGCGGTTTTTTAAGGCGGGAGGAGTGCCAGAGAAACTCAATACTAGGAAGTAAAAAACTAAACTCCACCGACCATATAAGTTTTAAGGCTTTCGCGGTTGTTAATTGGCATGACAAGAAACTTTTCGGATTAACCGCGTTAATATATATTGGTGAAACCCGAGAAACCCGGTAACCACGCTCAATGCAACTTCAGCGAAACGTTCGGGGTGAGGTTAGTATTGTACTCATTAAAATATATATTAACGCGGTTAGTCCGAAAAATTTCTTGTCATGTCCACCGACCATGTAAAATTTGCAAATGCAAGAGATGAGCCGAGCGTTAGTGATTTGCAACGTGAAGAACTGACACCAGACTTACTTAGTTCGGCGACATGTTGCTGGAAAAGCATCAATTTAAGAGGCTTCTTGATATTCCGTTTAGAATTGGAAACGAATTGAAGGTCCCCCTACTTTTTTAGAAGAATAGGCAGGAAAAACTTTCTCGAGGACGTAAGCCTTATCGAAATCTAGAGTAAAGGGAGGCGGGAGAATGGCCAAGTCCGAAGTGTTGAAGCATGTCCGAACTGCCAAGTCTGATAATGCACGTTATCAAATATTTTTTATGTTGGGAGGAGTAACGAAGAAAGCCCTACTAATTGAGTTAGAGGACAAACATTGTCAAGTCTTTGATAAAGCCAGACGAGGAGTGATGAGTTTTCAAGGAATATTTGATAAAATAGAAAATTTGCTGAGAACTTTATAAGGTGGGAGGAGTTCTATAAAGTTCAGAGGACTAAGTTCACAGACCGTGTAATGATACGAGTCAGATTAGAGACTTTGTTCAATGTTGAACGAATGAACAGAGCAAAAGTCGTTTCTCCGGCAATTTAATAAAACTAAAGGAGGACAGACAAGTGAACTAAAGGTGAAAAAAAGTGAACTAACTATATCAAAATTAGCGATAGTATAGTCAGGAGATTTTTGTTAAGGATCCCAAGGCTTAGACGTTTGAAGAAAAACTCGTTGAGTATGTGAAGTTTGCTTAACCTATTCATAACCTTATCTCTAGAGGAGCTCTGAAGAAAGCAATCAAAACAATTTCAAGAAAGGAGTTTGGCAAATATTTTATGAGATGAAACTAGTACCGAAGACTAAGAAAGAAAGAAGAGTAAGAAATGTAAAGAAAACGTACGAGAAAATTTATAGCCGGTAATTGAAGCATCATATTTGCAACATTCTTTATATGAGTACGATAAACCAGAAGTAGGAATATTTTTGGTGATCTCCGATACTGTGAAACAAGAATCAGGGTACTCATTTTTGTGCCTGAATAGTCAAAATCTAAAAGTCTAAAGCGAAATCATAAAATTAAATAAAATTTGAGGACTTTCTGTTTTTTTTTTTTTTGTCTTTTATGGAGATCAAAATTGATTCGACTGATTCGCTTTATTAAGCGAAGTAGCTGTGCCCCACGTTGGGCGCCAATAAGAAGGATGAAAAGTGGAATCTACTTAACCAATTTGACAAAGTGCCATTAAGTAAATGACAAAGTGATATCAAAGAAGACGTATAATAATTTCACTTTCAGATTTCAGTTGTATCATACTCCTATTCCAGTTTAGTTGTTGTATTCATTGTTTTAAATCGTTTCAAGAACTTTTTAAGGTAGGTTTCAGGTACACAAGGTCCTTTTAAGTGTCTTTTGTCACCATTAATTATAAATGGTGATTCCATAATAGCGCTTTTCATAATTATCTTTAGCTTTCACTAGTTTAGTGGTATCGGAGAAGTACCAGCATGATTCAATCTGCTCTTTTCACCGAAAGCCAACAAATATATTAAAAAAAAGGATTCGAATTTAGCAATATGTTGACTTGTCTAGAAAGCAGTTCACAAATATTAAATATAATTCCTATCCTCTAATTTCAATTGAAAGTAAAGAAATGGCTTGCCCCACGTTAGGCGCCAACAGGAATGGTAAAGACGTTTTCCAATAAGTCTCGGTGGCCACTACAAGAAAGAAACGAGGGCATAAAATAACTTCACTCGCGAGTATCGCTCTTCTGTTCCAGTACTGTCTGCTCTAGACATCTAGGGTCTGTTAGTAGCAGCTGCTAAAAGCTCGAAAGCAGCTTCAAAAACACAGCGAATGTCTTAGTCAACAGATTTTGAAAACAGAAGATAGATTATTTTGTTCGACATCTTTTTCGTCTATTCACATTTTGTAACTCAGCCCACAGATAACAAAACAACTTAGTTGCCTTACCTTAGTTGTCTTCCTGTCGGAAGACCCTGTCAAGATTTGTAGTGTCTCGAGAACCGTGAACTTATTCTTAGGGCTACCTCATTTCAACTAACTGACAAAATTAGATTCGGCACCTATAATCTTCTTCTATATTAGCTGATAAATTTGTTTTTGCATTAATTAATCCGCGAGAATTACTTACTTAAGCAAAGCAACTTGAGTTCATAATTTATTAACGATCATGTTTTAAACAATTTTTCTCCCACTAAGTGCTTCCAGCAGGTGCTGCTCATGTTCGCCAATCAATTTTAAACCAGAGTAGGTATATAACCGCCATTTATGTCAAAATACAGTCTTAACAGCTTTTCAAATGCATTCCCATAAAAAATTCAAATCAAAACTTTCAATACACCTTAAGGTGCTAAGAACTAGATTCATACCTTAAAGAAGCTTCCCCATTTTCGGTCGGCCGCCACCTGCCCACTTTGGCCTAGTATAAAATCCAAGTCCTCAATACATATTATAGATGCCGCATAGATACCTCAGTTCAGAGAACTAATAAATATTTCAAAACCAATTACTTTGCAATAAAAAAAGGCTTGAATTATTTTTTTCCCTCGTTTTTAATTTTTCAAAAATTCATATCGCCCCTAAATAAAACCACGGCACCTTCCAGGAGTGGCTCCACAAAGAAAAAAAAAAAACTTTTTAATTCAAAAATAAAAACAAAAGCAAAATTCATACGATATTAACTTTTGCATTTTAATCGACAGCTTGACTCCGTCAAAATTGATTTTTATCCCTCAAATGGCCAACGAAATGTCCTTTGTCTGTTATTTGTGTGTGTGTGTGCACGGTGCACACGTTCCCAGCATTATTAATCCATTTCACATATGTCATCCTCTTCACTGTTGGATGTTGTCCCGCACCAGATCTTTATGCCTATCACCACCGCCCAACCCAACCCATCCCCACCTAACCAATTCCTACTGACCAAAGATACAATTTCCCGATTGCGAATACAAAAAGGATATGTGTACAAAATATAAGCAAGCAGGAAAAAAACAACCGATACAAGGAAAAGCTGACCTGAGAAAAGTTTTTGGCGCGCGTGTGTTTACTTCTGTTCTCTATTTTAGATTTTTCATTTCTTTTCATTTTCATCCCTTTCTTTTTTGTTCTTTACCATTCTCCACTTTTAACTTTCAGAGTGGAGCCAAAAAAAAAAACTCTAGAAACATCACTCTTGGTTGTAGGTTCTTTAAAATATCGAAAAAAAGTAAACTTCTGGGCAGATTGTTCGATTCTATCTATAAAGTGAAAGGACACATGGAGAAACAACAACTGCACACAACACAACGAGACAAAAAAAGGTTGGGGCAAACTTAAGGACACTCTCGTATGCGGGCTCCCCCATATTCCTTGTACTCATTCCACCTCCTGGCAAATACTTTTTTTCTTGATAGATGGGAGGACACAAGTTGACGGTTGGGAGGACATCATTCTTATACTCCGATCCTTGCCCCATAACATATGAAATGAGAAAAGTTTATGTCCTGTATTTTCTTTTTGTCTAAGTTTGTTTTTTATCCTTAAACTCGTGTCCTCCTTAAATCCTTTTTAAGTTTCAAAATCGAAGTGTGCTCTAAGCCACCTTAGAAAAAAAATAAAAATAAAACAGTTGCCCAGGAAAAACAGGAAAACCCAAAGAAAATAGGATGCTGTACACATAACAGTTTATGAGCAAAAAAAATGTGTTTTTTTTTTTCAACCAACTTCAATGATGTGTTTGCTGACGCTTTTATTGAGCCTTGCCAAGGATCTTCAAAATGAATTGAAAAAAAAGTGTGTTTTGTGTATTTCTCTATTCAACTCTAACATCCACTTTGAAGGAGGTTATGGAGCACATAACACAAGAAGGACAACGAAGATGAAAAAAATAATAATAGAAACGACTTCAATTCCTTGGTCAGCCGCCCAGTTGAATTGCTTATAGGCAGACAGTGAGTGACGTTTTTATTGATTCATTGAAAAATTTTTTACTTTTTTTTGCTTCGAAGGTTTCGTGTCGAATTTGTGGGAAAGGAATTTCAATGCTGATAGGTAGTTCTGCTAAAGGAGTTCTTGATGTGTGCTATGTAGGCGGGCTTTGGCAAGGACGGCAAATTCTAAAGTTTCCATCATTTGCTGTGTCATCGCTTGACCCTCTTCGTTTGGGCATCCAACTAGGAATAAACTACTCGATGTACGTTACGTAGCTTAACTATTTGAGCAAAAAGTACCAAAAGAAAAGAAGTCAGCTCTTCAGAAGAAGTTGTAAAAGATTTCTCCAAATGAAGTTTTTTTTAAATATTGTTTCAAATGTTGTAAGGGGCCGAGTTGTAAAAATGGCAAGTTATGCCAAACTTTGTGAAAAAGGTACTTTTGAAATTTGGCTTGAAATAATCAAGCATACCATATTCTAGTACGCAAAACAATGTTTTGCTGAGGACTTGAACTCTTTCCAGTCAAAAGAAAAACTATTTTCAGCGAAAAGATAGGCAATGAAAATCGTATAAAAAGAATTGTAAACATGATGGAGCCCTGAGGCACGCCAGCATTTGTGTGGGCTTGGTTAATCTCAAAGCCACTACTAGCGCGCTAGGAAGATTAGGGCAATTGTAATGATTAATAACCTTTCTCCACCAGAAACTTGATGATGTTTTTTTAAGTCATTTAAATAGACAAGTCTTAGTCGTTGTGGCACATTTACACAGCAATGAAATTCGAAGTTTCGTTAAGGACTCAGAATTTTAAATGACAATATCCCAAAGAATTTTCAACGATTCATGACAAATGCCAAGGAAAATTCGTCAAAAACTTGTTGAAGATTTTATATCAAGTTCCTAAAGCACAAGTCCGCAATTAATTTCGCGATTTCAAATTGAAATCTTCTAGACACGAGCTGAAAATTCTTATTAATCCCTTTCGTACGACTTTTTCTCAGTTTAATAATAATAGAATGGATACATTCCACGTTTGATGGATCTATAAAAAAATGTGTTTTATTGGGATTTAAAAAGAACTGCAGTTTTCATTCACTCCTGGCAAATGTCATTGTCTTTCGTCTTTTTTCGAAAAAACAACGAAAGAGCGACAGAGTCAATTTAATCTTGTTTTTGTCTGGTGGCGACGTTTCGAAATTTATTTCTAATCTTTGTTTTATGACCAGTGGAAACAAAGCCAACATTACCATTGATGGGTCGAAACTTTGACAGTCAGGATACACAGAAAATATTTTCGGCAAGACCTAAAGTTTTTTTTAGGTTTTTAAAAACAAAACAAATTCATTTCAAATTAAATTTTGAATTTTGTTTGCCAGAATTTGATGGTATTAGCCGTAGTCAAGCACCAGGAGTAATGTCGTCGTTACTTAGGCTTAGATAAGACTGCATGCCATTTTGGCATTTTTGACGTACACCTAAGAAGAAATATTTTTTTTCTTACGTCAAATTTATTTTACGTCATGATGTCAACTCTGCCTTCAAAAATTTCTCCCTGGGTTAACCTGGATTGGGCTAACCTGGATTCATTTACTCAGGATAATGAAACCTAGATTTTGCTCCAGCATCAACAAATTTTGATTTACGTCGGACTTAAGCCTTCAGCCCAATGAATCCGTTGCGTCTGTCACGTTGAAGTACGTAACTGACAACTCAGTTTAATGCACACGTTCTTATAGAAAGCGGCGTAGGTTTTTTTTTTTTGAATACTAGGGTGGACGGAGGCTAAAACTCCAAAATATTTCAAAGATACCAATACGCCCACTATAGCAGGTATATAATACCGAAGTAGCCGATATTGGTCATGCCCGATTTCCACGTGCTAAAAAACCACCCATTTAGCACGTGGAAAACGGGCATAGGAAGCGGCGTACGTCACGCACTTCTTCTATGGGCCGCTGAAATTGCGATTAGCAGGAGAGGACTAAAATTAAATCCCGCAATGTCTCCAGCTCCACCGGACGACCATACGATTTACTTGACAGGAGCACTTTTTTGCTGTCATTTTTGCACACAAAAGAGAGTGACGATGATGTTTCCCAGGAGCGAGAAAACGATTTCGTTGTAAGAAAACATCATACTTGGGCAGTTTAAGTTTCCTTTTTCGAGTCTCAAAGTATTGGAAAGGTGTGCTGTTAAGGGTTATAAAGAGGCATAAAAGAGGAAGAGGCCTGTGGAAGGGTGACTATTGTACTAGAGTAGTTTTTTTAGTTACTTGCTAGAATTTGTTTGGTATCTCGAGATTTCCAGGATATTAGTTAAGATTTATGGAAATCGCGGATCAGGGTTCGGTGGAGACATTAAATTAGCCTGCTCATTAGAAAAAGGCAATTACTTGGAGAGTCAAAGATTTTGATAACTTTGTTGCCGGATTTTACTCTGCTCAGTTCATGAACTCTTTGTATGTGTAAAATAACTTCCTTGCTTGAGTAATAGCAAAGGTGACTATAAAGTAACGTCCCCCACTGTAGCCTGCACGTGAACCATCTTCGACTTTACATACAATTGCTGAGAGAGAATAAATTTCAAATGATTCAATAGCAAGACAGATAGTAGCATCCCCGCCGAACAGCCTCCCACCCAGCCCGAAGCGCACGCATACATATAAACACTGGCACGGAATCTTATTTTTTTACCTTCGTCCGGTCCTCACACCCGCACTTGGGACGGTCCATAAGTGTTGGGTTAGGACACTATAAGTTGATTTAATGTGCCGGCACCCTTCACTCTTGCCGGACTCCCCCCTTTACTTGGTCATCGTCGTATAGTCGTCGTCACGAATGTAATGTCCGTCGAGCACAATTACATATGGACATATAGCATTATCCTTGGTAGAGGCAAAGCAAGGCAAAAAAAAAGAAATTCAAAGAAGGGATTTTCTTGTGAGATCTTCTCGCAAGGATACTTTTGCGTGTGATGCACGGTGGGTGGTAGTGTTTGTACGTATGTATATATGGTTCTTTTGATTTAACCCCTCTTTACACTCGGCCATAACTCATCCATCAATTTTCACTTGCCGTACAGCACACACACGTTTCGCATACAGCACAGTTCGTCCTTTTTGCTCCTTATAATTCACGCACCCACAACACACATCACAAACAGCACATCATGGTGTACGCGTCCGGGTACGTAATGCTAGAGAGAGTTATTGGCCCTATGGCTAGTCATAGGCATTTGCCGATTTTACCGAAAGTACTAAACATTTTCACTATCCATTTGATGGGGGGGTCGGTCGGCGCGATGGCGGGCACGGGATGTGCGTTGAAGGACATGTGAGTGGGGTGGGTGGAAGGGTGAAACTCTCATCGTATATCAAAACACCAAAAAGGATATGCGGCTCGTGTGTGAGTGTACGTGCCTCGGATAGTAGGTTTCGTATAGTGGAATATAAAAAGGTGGATTTGCCATCAGAGCACAACTTATAAGGGGGCGTCATGTGGGGCTTCAAGGGGGACGAGTACAAGGCTGTGTATGTGCACATAGGGTTGTAGTACTTGCTGCAGTGAGAGGGTGCAAAAATAAATAGAAGATCTATTCCTCTGCTTAAAAGTTCCGCTGTAAAGATGGATGATGGGTGGTGGCAGCAGCGGCGGCGGCGGCAGTACGGGCGCCTCTTGGGGTGACCAACGACCCGATTATTTTTTTCTTTTTGCTCCTTTTGTTTGCCTCTTGGGTTAGTGGGTGCGCGCGCGTGTGTGTGTGTTTGGGAATCCTGCTTGGGACGTGAATGTGTGGGTGAATTTAAGGTAGGCAGAGGAAATGTGTGTACTGTGGTTGGAGTTGGTTACTTGCCAAAACTTTGAATTGAAAGTGTTCCCGGAGTGGGGGGCAAGGGATGTTGTATGAAAGTTTTCGGCTTCGGTATTCTTTTTTTTTTGGGTAGTTGTTGCCTGTTGTGTGCTGTTTTGTTTTGTGTTGGACTATGGTGGTGAATAGGAAAAGGCTTAGACTCTACACACACGAGTTGGTCTAACGAACAAAACAAAGACCAAAACTATACACACACATACATATGTACCAGTGGTGAAGTGGAAGAAACCCGGCATCCCTGGGTGTGCAGGTTGGGCGGTTGGGTGTCGGTTGAGTGGAGGCTGTCAGTTTGGGGTCGTCGTAGGGGGTGACCGAGGGGCTGTCGAGGTGGCTGGATAAAACAGTGAAAAGCAATAAATCAATACGGATGGTCCGTATACGTAATGGATTTATGTGAAGGTTATTTAGAAGGATATCTTTTGCACAGAGTACTATTTTGAAAACTAATGTGCTGTGTATTGTATCTGATGTGAGGGGGTGGTCGGCGCGGCTCGGCGTGGGGCTTATTGTGTGTCTGTGTGCAATTGAGAATCAGTACGAGTAAACGAGCTTTGTATTATAATAAGTTTCGAGTGTTCGGGGGGCATCCGCATCATACGTGCCCAAAGAGATATGCCTTAGTTAAGGGGCTGCGTATATTAGATGACGAAGACGCCGGACGATTTCAACGACGTCGACGACGACGACTACTGCTGTATGGGATGGACTGCGGAGGTATTGTAAGTTATTTGAGTATGTAAACACGAATGGAATGAAGTTGCTGGGAGTTTGTTGCTTTTTACATTTGATGAATGGCTATAAATTAAATTAGAATATGTAAGGCAGTATGCCTTGAGGTGGATGGGGCTACAATTTTTCTGTTTCTGTTGGATGTAACTGAAGGACACATATGAGTATAGGTAGTATATGTGTATGATGGACGAAGGGCGAAAACTATTTCAAGTGGGTGTTTATGGATTTTAGGCTTTGCAATGTGTATTTTGTACTTGAATGGGATTTTCATTTGCACAAATATATGAAAATAAACAACAAGTTCAGGCCAATAAAATTGGAAAGTATGCCTTGGTAAGGCAACTTACTTTGTGAACACCTTTGGAGTCGACGCAACCCGGCGTTAAATGAATGATGGGCCTGTGTTAGACTACTTTTTTTTTGTAAACATCAGCTTTTTCTTAAAGCTAAGATTTTAAAGAGAATTCTCAAGAGAGAGCAGTTGTAGTGTAGCTAGTTTGAGGGGCACTTGCCCAGCTATAGATGTTATAGCTGAGCAAGTGCTCCTTAATAGGGACCTGGTTTTGGGCAAAACAAAGAACCTTTAATTGGTCAGCTTTAAGAACAATTGAACATCAGTGCTCCAAACTATAAGCTTTTCGAATTAAATACGGGAGGGGGGGGGGGGGGGGGGGGGAGAAAGAAAACACAACCATTTTAAAAAATACTCACTTAAAGTGTTCTTAACTTTTAAAGTTGACTGGAGCAACGGATAAGTTATCGAACAAAGTTGACATTAGAATCTTAGACTGCCTAAATCCTCCAGGACTTCGTTTTCGCTTTTAAAATTTTCAATGACAAGACAAGTGCGATAGTGAGACAAGTTTTCGATCTTGTGCTTCGATCTAACTCTTGTATCCTATCCACCAGTCGCAGTTAAGAGCACTCGCCAGGAATAAGGTTTCTTTTTTCGGTTGAAGTAATGATTCTATAAAGAAACCAGGCGTAGATAAAGACGAGCTTTGTTCAATATGCTGTGTTTTAAACCAGCTTTTGTTTCTTATCAACAGTCAGGGCCTTGTCTGAGGAGCACCTGCCCAGACATGGGAATTACATATCCCTTTTCGGTTGCGGGAGCGATACTATAAACCAGACTTAGACCTTTTTTTTCTTACAAGAAGTCACAGTGTTCAGAGCTCTGAGACCTCCTTGCCCTGACATGGGAATAACGGCCTTTCTCGGTTTAAGAAACAATTCCGTAAAGAAAACATGCGTTAAGAAGGACTAAATTTGTCCAATTTCCTATGCCTGTGCTGTGTTTCCAAATATCAGTCACAGTGTTGTCTGAGGAGCACCTGCCCAGACACGCGAATAACCTTTCAATAAAGAGTTTAAGAAAAGAGAAAGATGTTTAGCTGTGTTTCAAGAGATCAGAATGAAAGTAAACCAGAATGATTTAAGATTGGCGCAATAGCTCGAAATGAAAATGTCAAGCCTAAGCTTCTGGTACTTTTACACGCACCAAGACCGACGTCTCGGACAAAACATTACCACAGACAGCCAGAACTTTGAGGAAACTATATCTACTCTGTAGAAAGAAGGCTTAAATACACCAAATTCCTCCCTTGAGAAATTTTAGTGGCCCTTTAATGATCCCCATCATTTCAGTCCTACGTGCCTTCAGCAATGAGTCTGTCAAATGTGTGTGGATTATGACCGTTTAGGCTTATTCTAGAGGAAAATAATTCCTCCCAATAATTTTTGTTCCGCCTAAAATTACTTGCGAGATTGACCTAGCCCGAAGAGCTGAACTCCATCGACTGCGGTGGCTTGGCTGGGTCATCATGGAGGGATGGGCATAAATGCTTCAATGAGAGACGCCATTAGATTCAACCCGGTTTGGGACGGTCCAGAAGAAGGCCCTGTTCAGATGACGCACAAAAGAGGTCAGGAAAATCTTTAAAGACAGGCCGGTGTGTGTCGGTGCGACAGAAGACGATCCAGAACCAGATGACTTACGAAAATCGATTCTTATCAACTTTGTTGTAAAGGAAATCTTTCTCAATCAATCTAAAAATTCGCGACCTTTTTTAAGGAACCATTTCGTCAGAAGCGTTAAGGCGCGTGTCCGCTTGAGAGTAAAACTAACGCGAGTAGATCTCACGCCACTAGGAAGAGTCACGAGAGTAGCTCGCAGTGAAAGACTTTCAAGGAATCGTGAAGTTGATAGTAGAAAATCAACTGTCTGCGACTACTTTCAGGACTCTCGAGATAAGCCTGAGAGATGCTCGCAGTAGTTTTATTCTCAAGTGGACAAGCGCCTTTACTTCAAATCAGGAAAATGTATCCTCTCACAAGGCACACAATTGAAAGTGCCCCAGGTTCAAGTTCAAGCAACCATGTTTTGCCTGTTTTAAAATCAGCGCGACAGCGTTAGCGTGAGACTAGAACTCATTTTTAAATACACAATGGAAGTGAGAAACCGCAATGAGCTAAAAGGACTGCAAAATGACAGGACGTAGCTTATTTGTACAACTTGTCGGCTTTTTTACACACGTATGATTTATCCTTCACAGAGCCTTATCCTTCATTAGACTCGAAAAAATGCATTTTTAACAGGGCGTCACACAAAGTGAATGTCAAAAAAATCGTCGAACTCGGCGAGGATTCGTCATTTTTTTTTTAAATGGACGCACGTCGTCGCGCGGCCGGAATCGGCACAAAATTGTAGGTCGCCTCCATTGTGTAATAACAGCTGTAACACACAGATCATGTATGTTCGAAACATATTGTTAGCTTAAAAAAAACGTCTTCCCTAATCCGCGATTTGCCTGAGTGTAGCTAGGGATAAAGCTAACTAATGAAGCTTGTTAGTTGAGGCTCAAGCACATTTACCTCATAAGACTGAAGGACCTTCCGAAAGTAAGATTTTGACTCTTATGACAATTCTTACATTCGGGGGGTCTATCAGTCCTTCAAAGAGAATTTATTAAATTTGAAAAGAGTTGCTGATAGACCCGAGGCCTGTGGCATACCATCATGGATATTATTATTTGCAGATTTAAAGAAATAGCAAGTTGTATCGTATTCCTCGGTGTAATGCGCCGAAAATGAGACCAGGAAATATTTAGGGGAGTTCCCGTAGGTAGGGTCTACGAAAGGTCACTCATTAGTTTCCGAAACCATTCGAGATTGGAATTGAAGCTTCCTGAGACTTATAGCAATGGTTAATTTTACCCTGTCTAGCATGATACAGTACTTTATTTTTGCTAATTAAAATGATGAGGCTTTAATCTAACATAGCCATATATCTAAAGGATTAGAAGATACAAGCTCTTCCAATAACGACTACCAAACTTTGACACTTGAATTCGGCCATATTATTGCAGCTACATCTGTCAAATTGTCTTTCATTTATTCAGCCTTTGCTAAACGTGGAGCTAAAGCATTCTACAAAACGTGCATATAACGAAATTCTCTAATATAAAATTTCTGGTTATTTAAAATTAAATTTCGGCCAAAAATCATATTCATCGACGAGACCAATTTCTTGGCTCTGAAGCAAACTTGTCGAATTTGAATTTCAGACAATACAAGCAATGTAAGGGTGTTTGGTGTGGATTTTCGGCTGGCGGCGTCAGCGGTCTGCAATACTTTGAGAACTGCAATGGCTACGGGTCGACCAGCTACCAGCTTATTTGGACCTGAGTTGGATGATATGGACAACAACGAATAGACATTATAGCAGGACAGCGTTACGTGCTACAAAGCTCAGACCACATTGATTTCAGCACGAGCGATTCCGAGGGCATGGTCATCCCCCTCGGAGGTGATGTGAACTGGCTACGTTACACTTGTTTGTATAGGGTTTTCTGAAGTGACACTTACCTATACAAAGCATAGCCACAAACCAAAACGGCCGGCCTCCAAAGTCAAAATAATGCACTCAATTGATCTAGTAAGCCCTGATATATGCGGTACCAGAGCCATGGAAAATTTGACATTTCGGTTGTGCTCTACGCAATGAAGCTGAGGCGGAAACTTGAGCGATGCTATATTCCGTACCTAATGGCATCGAGGAGCCTTTCAAATGAATAGAGAATTATAATGATAACTCACACACACTTGTTTTAATTTAAATTTAAAGATAGAAAGTCCGTAGTGAAAGACGAGTTACTAGGCAAAAGACAAGACCAAGAGAAGCAGAGTATGAATTAGTATCTAGATTCTAGAGAAGGCCACTTTACGTTACAAGCGATTGTAGCCTGAAAAAACTTGGGTTTGTAACTCGAAGCCGGTATCGAGGGACCAGCCAGTTTGATGAAAAGCTGCTTTCAATTTGCAAGTCCAAGATTTTTACCCCTTTTGATAAGTTCTAAACCTTGGGGGTTTGAGTTTTGGTAGAAAAGGTAAATAGCAACTCGTTACAATTTTTCTCTTGGAACCGCTTAAAGTTATTTAAAATAAGGTTTGCCAAGAGATCGGTTGCCTGGCCCCATAAGTGGATCAGAGCTTCCTCTCATATGCGACTGTGTGGAAACTAAAAGACGGATTAGATCGGTACTCGTCGCTGCTCTTATTCCACAGGAAGAGATGACAGTCTGACCTGTTTAGCTACTTCAATTTTCAATCTGGTATTAGTGCTTTGCCACAAAAGAGTGTTAATAAGCCTTACAAATTGTTACGCTAAGGTTTTGATGCGTTCACAATTGATCCAAATGCTCCATCGAAATCGAAAACAGATAGTAAAAATTTGTTGGGCGTAGCCTAAGGTAACCGAATCTACATGCCACTTCGAAAAAAACCCTAGAAAATGTAATAACTCACTGCTGACCGCACGGCCTTATTTCGATCCCATACAGCCCCCGCTTTCGTCCTTCTGAAATAATCCCATACCGGCGCGTGTGGTTAGATGTGGTAATTTTGCACTCTCCCCGAATCGTTTTCCTCTCTACGCAATTCGTCTATCTAATGATACAATTTCCTGCCGCCCTACCCCCAGTGTACGCACCCACTTTCATGCAACTTTTGACCCATAACCTTCAATACATTCAACCCCGAAATCATCCCTCCGTACCTATGGCCGTGTGCTGCGTATAGCTGGAAAACACAAAGTAACCTCCTGCAAAAACTCTCAATCAAACCCAATACCTAACAAATCGAAATTGTGGTGAGAAAACAAAGTGCAAAAGGACGAAAAACAACCAACACCCAACACGTACAGGATATACAGGACGAACCAAATCCATATCTGCATGTACGGCATAAAGAGATGGATGTTTGAGGCCCCCCTACCGAAAAACGGTTGATGATGCGGTGTGGTGGAGAAATAGGAATAAAACTTCATTTCGTAATTTATGACTATACACAGAGAATGACCAAAAAATATTGAAATATTATCCTTGGTCATTATACGAAGCACCCAGTAAAATACATCACGGCAAATCGTTTTCGCTTCGAGACTTTTCTGATGTCCTGACCAGGAACGACACAGGAACGACCACCGACAGACAGAGAGACAGAGTCAGACAGTCGGAATCGGAATCGCTTGTTCGCGCTAACAAGGGATACAGATATTTGTGCCATAAATTTTAAGGACACAACACAACCAACAACAAGGAGCACACAGTATCGACAGCAGCAAATAGGCCGACACTTTACCAAACAATATAATATACTTCAATTATTGTTTTGGTGCGGCCGGCCGTTGTAGTTGGCGGTGGTGGTGGTGTAGGTGGCTTGTTTGATAGTTAGATAGTTCGGCTAAACCGCGACGCGTATTCGGTGAACGGTATCTGGGCCACCGCCACAGGATGCGGGCAATGCTACCTGTTTTGGCATCGAACTTATGGGGCGGGAGAGCACCACACCTTGCAGTAGCATCGCATGTCCTTTTATAATAATATGCTTTATGCCTGAAATATCTGATCGAAGTTGGACGGAGGTCCTTGTAGGAGGTGGTGCATGGGTGCAAATTATCCCCGCATGTGCACCGGAGGAGCATTAAAATAGAAACTTTAAATACCATGCCATTAGAATCCTTTTGAGCTGAATTCGAAATGTTAGTGACTCACACCCTCTCACCGATATGCCAATGCCAACAACCACTGTCATTCGGATGACCCCTTTTAATATTACTCAGTGCTGTAGTTGTAGTATATGGCAAAAAGGATCCACTGAATAGGACGCTCGGCAAACAGATCCCCGATCCGAGTGTGTAGTGAAGGGAAGAATCGAAATAAATTTATACATTACACCTACTTACGTATGTATGGCAATAACTCATCCATTAAAAGGGATAACTATGCGGATAGCATTGAAGAATAAGAGTCCTTCCGTTCTCCTTTCAAAAGGGGGTGGGTGTGGTGTGGATGGTCCTGACGGTCGGTCGGTGGCAATGGCGCAGGGATTTCACCAAACATCTCTTTCTCTCTTTCTTCGGCTGCGTGTTGCTTTTGAAGAAAGGTAGCAGCAGCACACACATATTTAACTGCGTATACGTCTCTATCGTTCTGCGTTAGATTTATTATGTATGCAAGGATATAGATACGTAACGTTCGGTGTATCCCCCAAAATCCCTTTCACTATGTCACTCTGAGCGAATAACCGAACACACAATTCAAATTATTAGTTTTGCTTTTGTTTTATTTTTATTCTTCTCTCTTGGTATATCGGTTGTCGAGGTGGTTATGTGGTGGTCCTGATGCTCTGGTCCTTCTTCATCTTGTTCTTCTTTTGTTTTGCGGGCGGGGGGCAATCCAATTCGAATTTTCGGAAAGGACAAACCAATGTGCCCGGTTAGCATAGGGACAAATGCCCGGTCGGCGGCGGCGGCGGCGGAGTGGTGGATAGTTTCGAAAAACTTTTTGATATTCAATACGAATTGCCTGCGTGTTTGTCTGTATGTATATGTGTGTGTGTGGTTGTGCATGTGAATTTATATCATGTATTGTATTGTGTAGTGTGTGCATACATAAGTTCGAATAGAGGAAAAGTTTTAAGAGTTAGTACACAAATGGCACAAATGGAAATTCAAATTATCCTTAGAAGGCTTTGCTCCCTATACACCATAGTGGTAATGGCGATATATTGAAATAATCCCAGGGATTGAGTGTTGGAGATTCCAAAAATTTTCTATACTGTCTGTATGTAGAGGCGGGCTTGACTTAGCAGTCCAGAAGAGGCGAGCAGCATGCCCAAAAACGAATGAGATATGCGAATGCGGTAAAAGTTATCCTTTTTTCCTTTTGTCTCTTTGGGCTGTTGTCGGTAGGTAGGTACTATAGCCGCTCTATAACATCTATTGCATGATAGAGAGCATAAACATGTAGTGCGGCAGGATTTTTTGCTCCAACATACATACCTACAACTATATATGTATGTATTTACTAATTTATATGTAGATTTATAGGGTATAATGTGAAAACAATAAGAAGGAGGGTGGACAACGACGATACACGTTGCAGGATGTTGAATAGATTTTGCATGAAATGCTCGTTTTTACACATGACCGCAAGTGACAGGGAAAAGGTGTTGTCAGGCTTTTTTTTTTGCTAGAGTGGGGGGATTTACGTAAGCCTTTGGGTTCGAAAGAGTGTAGCTAAGGTCGGGTTTTTTGTTTAAGATGAAAAACGGCAAGGATTATATAGGTGATTGCTGCTGGGCTATGTCTGTTGGTTTTATTAGAAAAAGGATTTTCTTGTTGGAAGTGCATAAGGAGGATGCAGGCGATTTTGAATGTCTTTATGTGCAGTGCGGTATCGTTGATCCCTCAAGTAGTGAAATGACTGCTATAAGTCAGAAGTCAAAGCCAATGGCATGCTGCGTCCATCTATTAGATTTTAATTGAAACGTCTCAAAAGTATGTTTTTTGAAGCGTAATGCATAGGTATTAAGTTAACTTAGAGACCACATTCGGATTTATCTCTGGTTCGGGCATCTTAAGTGACCTGTAGAAGAAATCACAAAAGGCCCAGCTTTGGCCACATAAATAAGGACATTTAATCAGATCTCGAGTCTTGAAAAAACAATCCACTAGCTTCTAAAGGGCAACGAATTATCTATTGCCCTTCGACTCCAACACCGCATCACAGTTGAGTTGATACTCCGAAAGGCATCATAATCTAAACTGAAAAGAACAGATGCTAAAAAGTCTGCCACATTGTGGATTTTATTTCAAAATCTGGCGCCTTATACTGTCTGATATGTAACGCGGCGCAGTGACGTCGATACCGAATCTATTCGGACTGCGCCAGTAGTTTTACCGACTGCGTCAACTCGATGAATATGTTTTCAATCGAAAAAAATACAACACACGACATCATAGTGCAAACTTCGTTCAATAAACTGCATCACATTAAAAAATTGGGCTTTGGACTCTTAAAAAATGTGATTTTAGCAAAGTTTCGATAAGAGTTAATAGTCCCTAGAATCGAAGAGTCTGAGAAACTTATGAATACACCACACAATAATGTTAGCCAAATGAAAAAGAGCCAAGTTAGACAAAATTCCAATTTGAAATCAATAAAACAATATCCCTGAAGAAGCCGAGAAATAAATCGACGAAACGTTGGAGGAAGAAAATAGGATAACTTTTTTTGTACGGGTCAATGGATGAACGTACCGGAGTTCTCCAATTTGCATATTTCGAAGCCAGCTTGACGGTCTGGAGACTTGAATAAAGTAACTCTTGGGCGCGACCTTAATGCCGATAATTTGAAGCCAAACGCATGCTCTAGAGACTTGACTAGATGAGTAGAAGTGCTCTTGGACAACCATCTGTCTTCCCGTTCGAAGCTAGACGGACGATCTGGAGACTGGAAAAACCAGAACCCGCCAAGCGATCCGCGGTAGGCCGAGTTTGTGGGAGGGCTCATATTAGAGAAGAACCTGTTGCTACTATCCGGCCGCACCGTGGTGCAGTGGTTAGTGTGTCGGACTACGGCGCACTAGGTGCCAGGTTTAAATCGCAATAAAAGTTGCTTTACTGTCCTACCTCCGAGAGGTTCTGCCAAACTCTGCGAGAGTATTATTATTTGTATTTGTGGAGTACAACGATAAACATCTCAATTCGCAATTCGGAGTGGACAAAAGCGTGTAGGTCACCACCATGAGTGTGAGAACACCTGAAATGCACACGGCATGCGTGGTTGTAAAAGGTTAGGTGATGGCTCTCTAAGCTTTAAAAGCCAACTTAGTTTTCTTTACTCTACTTATCCTCAGCCTTTGCTATGAGATGTGGTCCATTTTGAAGCCCAGTTGGACTCTCAAGTAAGGTTTGTCAAGTTCGAGTAAATATTTAGTCCTACTGGCAGAATCAAAAACCAATTCGAGCTACAACTTATTTGCGAACCTTGAAGCCAGTGCTAAGTTTCCGCTATCAAATGATTTTGGACTAACACAGAGCAAACTTTTAAAGCAAGGAGTGTATATTGTTGTCATAGCCTGATGCCAAGCTCCAGACCAGCTGTCCAAAAATAAACACTGTGGTGCGGGGATCACACATCAACTCACTCGACTTAAAACTAATCCCGAAAAGTCTCCCCCGAAAAAACATAGATTAATTTGACACGAGCACCCTTTTTTTGCCATTTTGGCTCACAAAAGTGACGATGACATTTCCCAGGAGCGAGAAAACAAAATCGATGTAAGAATCCCAAAAGAAAACGTATTTTTGACAGATCTGTCACACCTGGACAGTTTTAGTTTCCTTTTTTGAAGATCAAAGTATCAAGGACAAAAAGCGTACTAAAGAGCTTAAAATATGTTTGTGCCTTCCATTGATGTATATTAGTATATTAGTATTAGTACGTCTCACGATTTAAAAGATATTATTTGATATAAATCGCGGATTTGTGTCCGGTGGAGACATAGTATTAGAGAATAAGTGTTTTTTCTGATATGCACCACTGGGTAAAAAACTAGAGTATTAACACCGGAGCGACCAGATTCCTAATCGAGCGAGGCAACCAGTTTCGGTGTTAGGCTGTTTCGAAGATTTGCTTAAGACTTACTCGAATGGGATATTAAGGACCGGGTACCGGGACAACCGTTCTGCCAAAAATGGAAACCAGCAAGAGACTTTTTTTAGTTGGTAAGTAGGTATGAGTGTGTGAATGCGCGTGCTAGGGCGAGGGTTTCCGGACCTGGTTCAAACAATTTGGACACCATTTTACCGTTTTACTAATCTGACCCGGAGAAAAAAGTCAAGTGTGGCTAAAGTGAGGAGATCTTCGAAGAAGTATCCAAGGGTTTAAGCTTTAAGGAGACTGGTCAAAAGAAAGTACCATGATTTGTTCCTCTTATTCGTCTCTGTAAGTTCTGTAGTACTTGCTGAAAAGAGCCTCAGGTCTTCTTACATGCTTCTCTATGCATTACATAGCCTAAGACGGAATCAACTATTTGTCTAAGATTCACCATGCTGAGGAAAATAAGTCTCTGAGTTTTCTTGCAATCCATCTCTGACAAGGGACCTGAGAAGAAAGACACGTGCTGCTGATGGTCCTTTAGCTACTTGGTCATTCTTGGCATAGCTAGATTGTAGATTGTGTAACAGATTTATTTAATTTTACTTTGTTCAAAAATCATGGCATATCCATCCGCTGGGGATCTTGGTTTTTTTTTTGTAGTTAAAATCACAACGTAATCTGTAGAAGCGTTTTGTGACCGCTTATAGATCCGTGGTGCGGAGGTTCTTCATTATGATTCTTCATTATGACTCTAAGATCGCGATCTCAAAACCCAAATTATTGTTGTTTTTCCAAGGCCTTACAGTAAATCCAACTAGACTGCAGTAAATACCTTTGGCATCTGGTATGTTATTTGACAGCAAGTGCACGAAGGCTGTTAAGGTTGCCTGAGAGACTAAAATCAGTTGATCTACGCAAGCATACTTTCGCATCTAGAAGTCAAAAGGCCGTGGTCAACTCTCTCAAAAAATTAATGCTCATCATAATTACTTGCCGGAGCATGGGAGCGAGGCTTTCAGGTAGATAAGATGGCTGGTCTAAGCTCAATATCTGACCCGTCTAGGGTTTGATGAATTAGAGCCGGTTGATGAAGATTGGGAATATCAGGATTGATATTTTGATCGTAGGGCGTGCCTTCCAAATAACTCTCGTCAGGGGTAAGGATTGAAACATAAACATAATTTTGTTTAGCGTAGGTGTAGATTTTTGCATGAATTAATCCCAGAAGAACAATGTGTGCTCGGATTTTTTTTTTGGCACAGAGTTGTGGAAAGTTCTTTCAAAAAAATTTGGCAACTCAAATCATGCTCAATGCTTCAATCCTCAAAACTAGCGGAGCTTTACTCAGTCCTATTACCAGGTACTTTAACGATCTGCACTCTTGTTGGTATGCTCATCATTCACCCATAGCAGTATGGGTTGGTGAATTAAAAAAAAAATAAATAAATAGAGTGGCGCAACAGCTCGAGGTGAACCAGGGCCAACTTCTCAACAATGTATGCTGGTGTGTTAATTTCTTTACATTCAAGGGGACCTACAATTTTTTGCCGAATCCGAACGGCACTTTGAGAAGTTTTTCAAGACAATTAATACTCTCGGAGGGCTTGTCAAACCCTCGCGGAGGTGGGGACCGTGAAAAAGAACAAGTCTTTTTTTTCAGGTGACGATGGCAGGATTCGAACCCAGACCTCCGGCGTAGTAAGCACACACACTAACCACTACGCCACGGCACCCCACGGGTTGGTGAATTGGTGACAGTAAATTGGTGACAGTAAATTACTACTTTCCGCACAAAAGTAGTAATTTACTGCTCAAACAAGTCTACATCCAGGATCATACTGACACAAGCTGCGAGTGAGATCAAAAGAACCTCCTACCGGTTAAATACTGCTCCTTTATGAAAGAGAAACACAACACAAAGTTACCTACAAATAAGCTTAGTCAAGGCGCAATTTGTTTCAACCTAGGTCGCGCCTAGTAATGTTTCAAAAACAAAGGTTTTATGTGACGTTTTGCTACATGGTTAAAACTTGTAGCTGAGATTCTTCAAGTAGCAAACGTTTCTTCGGAAAAGGTCGCGAGTCGTCTATATTTTCAGTCGATGTGTTTTTCACCAATGATTCGATGAAATGGCTCTTCGTTTATGGTTTCAAGGCAACAGATTGGGAACACGAGATAACAAAGCAGGCAGCATAAAGTTTTCATACGGCTAAAGGATAAATAAAACTGACTAAATTATAACCAAAAAAAAAAATCGTTGGGCGCCAGTTAAAAAAGTGGTATGTGCAAATTTCTCAGAAGCTGACATAAATCCCGATGATAAAGTAACCCTTACGCTAAAACGCTGCCCCTTCTGCGAAATTCATCACAGGATTTCCAATTCCGGACAGTGCAATCCGTCTGTTTCCCATCGTTTGTGTAAACATTTAATTTGAAATCGCCGAAGGACATATGATATGACTGTTTTTTCTTGAAAAATGGACTGCCCAATATAATAACTCCCCCATGCAAGGATTTATTGAAATTTAAGTCAACATTTAAATTAAATAAAAACACTCATTCAAATACATTCTTTTTCTTTGCATTTGAATGAATGCGTATAAGAAGAAAGTGTGTATAATATTTATTTTCTATTCAAAAGTCCCTCACTACGCACACTTTATATGTATAAAAAGTCAAAACACATTGTACTGTCCACTTTGATTAACAAATATAAATTCGAATCCTTACACATATGGTGACTGCTTAAACAGCCTACAGTCTTGTGTACACTATGCGTATCCCTTTGCATTTCACATCTACGCTGGATACGCAAACTGTATCCGTCTTGACCTAGAAAAACATCTTCGGGTGACATGCGAAACGAAAAATAAATATTAAAATGGCAAAAGAAAAGGTATACAGAATAGAGAGTCCACATATTCGTCCCTGGATGCTCGGTGTGTAAGATTGTATAGTTGTTTGTCCTTTCGCTGGCCGATTTATTTAATAAAAATTCAGGGGTAAACGTTGAAAGGACAAACTTAACTCAATGTTAAAAAAAATCAAAGCGAAAAAACATCACATGTCAATGATTCTATTCACAGGAACGCGCTCTTCATTTTGTATTCCCCTCAGAGAGAAAGGATATTCGGGATGTTTTCCATTTTCATTTTGTTGTGTGTTTGATATCGGTCAGTTTGTTGTGTTTGTTTAACTTCTTCTTTCTTGCGTTTTGGGTGGGGTAAGTTTGCAGCTTTACCCTCATACTTTTACTTTTTTTGAACCGTGCCTATGAAATTGTACTCTGTTTACCTAGCAACAAAGCTGCTATAAACTTTCAAATGTTGACCTTAACATTTTATTTATCTAAATTTTTGTTACTTTCCTTTAGGGTAACGTCCCTGTAGTCATTTTTAAAGAGTTTTTTGCATTATTAGTTTCAATTAAGACAATCTGCGACAAATTCCACAAAAGCGTCATAGATTCCGTTTCACAAGACCACTCAGACCTTTATGCTTCGAAAAAGGGAGAACAAATTTGAAAAGACCTGAAAGCCAGATGTAAACTACTCAGAACTGAAATAAGCTAGCCGAACCCATCGTTGCTTGTATTGGAAAGCAGCCCAGGCCTAGAACTCAAATAAACGCGCAGAGATTTAAGGAACCAACCATTTTTTGATTGATGTGCTGAGAGTTGGTTATAGTGATGGACATTGCAGACACAAAGGTCTTGACATTTGGGTTCCCAAATTCCAAAATTACTTCGATCTCAGGTCTGTTGTATGTTCATTTTATGATAGTTTTATTCTTATCGAAAATTTGGCGCAGTCGTTGTTTCCAATGCTTTGTTAAAACTTTTATAACGCTCACTTTTTTCGAGTGTTTTCTACTGTTTCGAAACTCATACTAGTTTTACGCCTTCAACTTAAAGTCTTCAAAAAATCAAAATTTACAAAACTTTACCATTTAAGTTTTTACAAACGCAGCGTTGGGCTGTTAAAACTTTTGTAACGCTCACGTTTTTCGAGTGTTTTCTACTGTTTCGTAACTCATACTACTTTTACGCTTTCAACTTAAAGTCTTTAAACAATCGAAGTGCAAACGGTGTTTTACAAAACTTAACTATTAAAGTTTTTAAAAACACAGAGTTGGGCACCATGGAAACTCATGATGTTGAGTATCAGACAATAAAAAGAAACAGTTTAGTGTTATCAAAAACATTTGGCGCAGTCGTTGTTTTCAACGCTTTGTTAGAACTTTTATAATGCTCATGTTCTTTGAGTGTTTTGTAATATTTCGTCATTCATACTACTTTTTCGCTTTCAACTTCTAGTCTTAAAAGAATTAAAGATACCATTAAAGTTCTTCTTCATGGGAAACGACGTACCTCACGAAGTTTTTCTATGGACCGCTTCCCATAGGAACGTGTATACTTAACTCAGTTGTCAGTTGCGCACTTCAACGTGACGGATGCAACGGATTCATTGGGCTGAAGGCTTTACAAACACAGCGTTGAAAATATACTACCTTCTCTCTATTTTTGTACTTAATCGGGACCCTGGTTAAAAAGTATTCGACATAATCAATATCGAACTCGTGTCATTTGTGCCCTTTGCAGGTTCCCGACAACTGCACGTTGGGCGACATTTCAGCATCGAGAAACCATTGATATACCATTTTTTTTTTTCATTCTGCCGCAGATTCTAAAAACATATTTGGCATCGCTTCGCTACTCCTGATGAAAATTTTAAATTTCAAAAGTTGCCTTACAAATCATAGAACTACACAGTCATAACCTTACAAAGTTGTACTTGTTCTTGCACTTGTATGCGGATGAACATGAGAATAACCCCTTCCAGAGGATCCTTGTAGGTTTTCTTAATCTTGCAATCGTAAAAGGCCGCATATACAAACACTCACATCTCTCAACTACCTTCCCCTTTCGTGTTCATTCCCGAAAGCCATTAGCGCTGTACTTAGAGGCTCTTCTCTTCCTTGCGTGTGTGCACGAGAATTTCCGATTCACGTCTCAGCACAAAGAAATAGCACTAGACTTCTTCCCATTCCCGCTGTAATTAAAAACGGATCAGATTTTCTTCATTATCCATTACATCCTTACTAACCATCTCCGTTCCCCATTACCCCGACCCATATGTGTGCCGGCTCTCCACACTGACCCAAAGGGAATACAATTACTATCGTAGGCACTGCCAGCCGCATACTCATCCCACATGTGAATGGTTGGGTTACATTAAAAATCCCAATTACACAATGAAGGAAGGCATCCGTGCGTACACACTTTCAACTATACAAACATACAGCACACACAAAGTAATGTATTTATATGGTGTATGAAAGTAAATATCCTTTGGCCAAGTACCAACACTTTTATACATCAGCAATGGCCCGGTCTTCCTCCATCAGCTGCTTAATGCGTGCTATATTTACATTAAATGTATTTGCAATAGCAAAACACATATAAAAATTGTACAAATATCCTTCATCGTGCGTCCCTATAGACCTTCGGTCAATCGGTACTCTTCTCGCCGTAAATGGAAGGTATACCCGTACCCTGAACTGACCCACCAAGACGAAGTCCAAGAAGGAAACTCAAATCTAGATGCATGGAAAAGTTTAACATCCCTACACACACCCAGCTTCGCATAGTCCATCATCTTCCGTTTCTTTTTATCGGCCGAGTACACGTTCACGAATGAAGTTCATGTGTATGAACGAGTGTACGTTCGGCTAAAAGCATAGTTGAGCCATTGAAAGCGAAGGCGAAAAAGGATATGAAAATCGAAATAGGATATTAACTTTTATCGGGAGGCAGCGCGGCGGTGTAGCGGACGGGCTTGTGATAGCCGAGACGCACGTGGGGTATGCGAAATAGATATAACAATGGCACTCCACCCAGTTTAAGGGGGGAGGAGGCACGACACCCGCATTATCCACCATACACGCAGCACCCAGCAGAGAGTTACGTCCGGTGTTTTCGGGCCAACGCCAACGCCACACCCCGCTCTCGCAGTTGTAGCTGCTTGCCGGCCACCAACCAACGTGTGTGTGCAATGTGAGTATATGTCCTTGTAAAGGGAAAGAAAACGTTTTCTTCGAACGTACCTAAAATGCTATTAATCTATATCTACAGATCCATCTATTTGCCGGTTTGCACGCACGTTTTTTCCGCTCGTCCTAGATACACAGATAGAAAGAAATCCTAAGCACCCATACCACGCACCCTCCACCGCCATACCCATAGCACTACTACAACTACGAACCGCACAGTGCTGCGACTATCCTTCTGAATAAGACGGATGTGATAGATAACAAATAGATTGCGTGGTTCCTTATTCTTATTCCAGCTACCTCCCTACGTATCACCTACATAGAGCACACTACACCACCATCTCTACACAACTAGGCTCAACTCGCCATCGCATTTCATTTCAGGATATACGCAGGCAAGTTCGAACAAAAACAACAACAACAAAAAAAGGGATAAAACTTTTTCCATTGCCAAGCTGTTTCTAATGTGAAGAGAATGTCCTTTCTTTCTTATACTTTTTTTACATTTGAATTATTTTTTTTTTTTCAAGCTCTGGTTTCGCCCTCATACCCCCTACTTGCCAATACGGGCATACTCGTACTTTGTGCGTGTGTGTCTAAGAAGTATGGCGAAAGCGGTAACTTTTCCACATATCTAAGTGCCGGAAAAAAGGACTTCAGATCATATACACATTCGGTTTTGTGCGTGAAAAGTGTGGACTAGGACACACTGGTTTTTTTTTTCTCTTCTCTTTTTTCTTAGTTTGAAATTGGAATTTCGCATTTGAAAATGTTGCGAAAGGGACGAGTGTCGTAGGTGGCACAATGAGGGTGGAGGGAGTTTCGAGAAAATGGTGTGAATAAATTTTATTTCGCCTTAACAGTAATATATGTTATACATTGGTCCTCGCACCACGCACCCGGACCCGGCATCAGGACTTTGAAGAAAGGAAGCGAGCGAAAAAAAAACACAATTTGTCTATGTACATCAAATTGTTGTTTCGGTGGACATTGACAAAAGGCTTAAGGAAATTCTCAAGAGATAAACACAAGGAAAAGGGCTTTTTTCGGCAACTTAGAGAAAAGATTTGGAATGGGGAGAAAGGATACCATGGGATGGGTTCACTCGTAAAAAAACGCACAACTTTGCATAAACCTATAAGGAGCAAGGAAGTGAAGTTAAGTTGTTTAACGTCCTGTCCAGTGAGACGTAAAACTGCTGAATTGCGTCGCCGATAACTCAAGGCTTTCGAGCTGCATGTTTTTTTTTCTGCATGCTTCTTAAAACCAAATCTGGTGGTTTTTAAGAGCAGCATCTTAATCTATTTTTTTCGAAAACGTAGTCTTTTTCCTATGGCTTTTCCGGTTAGGGGTAAAAATCTTTATTGTTTGTGTGCAGGCCCAGAGAACGTCACATTTTCCTTGCACATAAAATCGAAGACACTTTTGCGGGCGCATCTCAAGATACTGTTAGAATAGTGATCCTTTCAAAAAAATTTGTTTTTTACCTACTGGGAAAGTTATCTAGACAAGACAATCCTTGTTTCTGACTCTAAAGCAGTCGCGAATAACAAAGCAGGCCAGCTTGTCCAGAGACAGTCGTAATACACTTTGGGCATTACTAGGTGTGTGTCACTGGCGCATTTAGGAATTTACCCCAGCATCCCTTTTTAAACATCCCGAATAGTGTTGAATATTTCTACTAAATTAAGGCCCAAGAAGTCAGGACAGTTCGCATATGTCAGTGCGTTTCTAAAGCCACCTCCAAAACACAACAAGTATTTTCTTTATACCCAAAAGAATCCTTGATAGTCACATTCACTGACCCTTTTACAACCTTAGCTCAAAAACGGACGAGTCCTTGAAGTAAAGATCCCAGAGGGCAAGATACTTTCATGCATACTACTATCTTGATCTTGGACTAGATACGTCATTTGTCAGAAAAAGGATTTGACCTAAAAATCGAGAAGGTATTCCTCAGTGATGGTTGCTTTCCAGGTGCTGCACCCAGTTTTTTTATTCCGCCTTTTTGGTTCTCAAACTATTGTAATTTCTTTGCTTACATCAAGGTAAGGCTATACAACTTGAAGCCTTCATTAAAGTTCCTTTAACAAGAACCTAACAATTTCCTAAATGATGGCCCTTCTCCAGGCGTGTTGAACTATTGCTTTATTGTATCAATGAAATCCTCACAAAGTTCTTTTAGTCTTCAAAACTACGAATTGTGCGGAGAAATTAATGCTAATATTAAGGAAGCTCTCGTAGTAATTCCTCCAATGGATAAATGGGAAAAATTCAATCTGTTTGACCTTGTCTGGTGCACAGTCGGCTCTAAAATGGAGACAGGGACTGGGTATTCATGGAGAACTGCCCAAAGTGGACTATTCAGTCAGGCTTGGCAAAATCTTAGTCATTTTTCAGGCGGAAATCCTTGCCATCAACTACTGCGTTAGAATAAATCTTAGTTCCAACACAAGGAGAAGGACAATATTCATCTTCTCGGACAGCCGAGCAGCTCTCAAGGCACTTGGCTCACACGTTAAGAAATCAAAGCTCATTTTAAAAACAGTCATGGCCATAAAAAAAAACTAGCCAAAAACAACTTAAAACTGGATTCTAACCCACAGCGTCTTTGAGGGCAACGAATTAGCAGACTCGCTCGTTAAAGTCGGGGCAACTTTACCACTCAGAGGGCCTGGACCATTTTGTGGAGTCAGTAAAAGACTCTTCAAGAACTCTATAAAAAAACCTATCTAGAACTGTTCTTTCCCACAAACATTCTTTCCCAGATTCTCCCCCAGGACGTCCAATACCCTGACCAACCTTGAAAGGGCAAAGGAGTCAGAAAAGATGGCTGATGACCACATTTCAAGTGCTGTGCCCAGTTTTGTAAAAATAAACACCACAAACAGCTGCTAGTATAGTTCTTAATTCAGCGCTTCAGTGTTTTTTTTCCAGCAAGGACATCTCAAGACAAGGATCTCAAGTTCATCTCCCTAATAGCCTAATAATATGTCTCCACCGAACACTTATCCGCGATTAGCATAAATCTTCAACTGATATCCAAAAATCGCGAGATTAACCAAACAAATTTAAATCCTCTCGGTATTTAATTAAAAACAAACTCCCCCATTAATCTTATAACTCTTTTCACAAACCTCTTTTATACTACTCACTCTTCTTATACTACTCACACAACTTTATAACCGTTTATGATTCGAAAGATTAAACTGAAATAGCACATGTATGACTGATCTGTCATATTTTCTGTCACGTTTTCTGTTGGGAGTTTTACAAAGATTTTGTTTCTTCGCTCCCAGAAAATATAATCGTTAGTTTCTTTAGAAATTCAAAATGACAATGGAATCGCGAGATTTACCAAACAAATTCAAATCCTCTCTTGGCATGTAATTAACAATATTCATATCCTCGTAAATCTAATTCACCCTTTCCACAAAACACTTTTAAGTCATTTCTTACACTTTTAACACAACTTTATAACCGTTTGAGACTCGAAAAAGAAAACTGAAACAGTACATGACAGATCTGTCACAAACACATTTTCTGTTGGGATTTTTACAACGAAATTATTTCCTCGCTTCCGGGAAATGTTATCCTCAATTTCTTTTGAGATTTAATAATGACAAGGAAAGGGTGCTTGTGTCTAAATAATCTTAAGGCCGAACCATAATAGACTTAGATAAGTGGACTTAACCGAATGTCAAAATACATAGTAAATCTTACTCAAGTTCTACCAAACGCTTGTGTACCCAAATTAGACTTCGTAAACGATTCAAAAATTGCATGAGATTTGTATGTTTCTCACCAGCTGTCAAATTTCCGCGTTGAAGCTTTCACTAGTTTGGCACAGACTTAAGGCCAACAAAAGTTAATAAAAACTGAACGAAATCGAACCAATGCGTGTAATGGGGCATTTCTGAAAGCAGACTTCTCATCTCATCTAAGATAGACTTATGGTTAAGACTTAATGTTTGTCTGGTGGAGACACTTTGGGGTTTATTTTTAATCGTCTGCCGCTAATCCAAGTTTTATTGCCGGTAGGAAAATGGTTTGATTTCTATGATCCGTCAAGGAATGCTGGTCGTGTTTTATCAAGGGCCGGGAGATCAAGGGGTTATTAGAAAGGTTTGATATAAAATTCTCATTTATTTCCAACTTTTTCGAACCCGACGGCGGGTTCCGCACTTTCATGGCTTGTAAACTGAATCGCAAGAGATTTTGCGAACAGAGGAAAGCTTAAGGACGTAGTTAGAACCTTAAGGGTATTTTGGCTCGACCAAGCTTTCTTCAGTTAGTTCAACACTCAACAGATAATGATTCTGTTATCTTGGATAATCTTAGATCCAAGGCACACTTCTGTTTCGTTTTGTTATTGAATAAAAAATTTTGTTACAGTATGGATTGAGGTAAAAAAAACTCATATAGTTAGAGTTTACCTAAAACCCCCTTAGATAGTTCCAAGAATGTAAGATGAATGTGAAAAAGGGGTTGAAGTAAAAAAAAAATCGTACCTATTAACGACAACCTACAGGTACCCTTAATAAATTCAGCCTTGTGCACCGTAGCAAATTTAAAACTTGAAAGCCTGGTTGAAATTTCATAAAACACCCAAGTCCTAACTAACTCCTTTGAGCACGAACTATACACCCATATAGAATCTCATTTGATGGGGGTAGGTCATTCAATGACAACACTCACTCGTCCATATGCCTTTGAACCCTCCCGCTCCAGCATGTGTGTTGCTCCGGTGGCCTACTATTTGATTTTCCAAAAGAATAAGAAGGAAAAAAATTAAAAAAAAAAAACTGTTTCATTTCGTGTTGTCATGTGTTGGAAGTGATGTCCTTTTTTTTAAGTATTCCTCCTTCGAAATGAGAAAAAAAAACTGAAAAAAAATATCCTACCAAAACGAGTGACCTATCATTTTATGCCAAGCCACCCGCTATAGCCGCCCCATCGTTTACTCTTCTCTATCGCCCCCTTCCCACACAGGTCCACTTTTGATGACCATTCCGATTTGATGCCTATTTTTTTTTTTTTGTGTTGGCTCCTTTATTTCTTTCCTTTTTGACTATTCACGTGTGTCCTTTGTAGAATTTCCAATTATACTATACTACTGGTGTGCGATTTCATATTCCTTCGACTTATAGCTTTTATGACGTTTCCTTATTGAATGTTTATGATATTAAATTCGATTTGACTCACCCGCCTTCGCCCCGAACACCGACCGCTGGAGGTGGTCCGTTTTTTTTTTTTTGTTTTGTACTTTGTCCTCTGGCTGATGCTCTCGTGTGCCATTTTCTATCCGACGCTTATTTTCTTAGTTAAGCCGGTTTTGCTATAGTTTCATGCTATTAGGATACCCTCTCGCCCTCCCCCGGAACACACATAGTAAAACATGGCATTTATTTCAAAATGACGTATGTGTATGGAATATTAAAACGTATAAAATGCTATTATTACACAATATTGAAAAAAGGATAACGTCGAACGGAAAACAAAACGTAAATACTCCAAAGAGCGATACGCGGCGGCGGCGGCGGGGGTGTACGACAAGAGTCGTAACGTAGAGACACATAGAGAGATATAGAAAGGACATAACCGGCGCTATTAGGATGGTCAAAAAGTTGATCGCACTTAAACGATGTGATATTATCATTTTAATGCAATATATCCTTGATATTACTAATACACAAGTGGTTCGGGGGGGACGGCGATTGTATATAGTAGTGGGATATATCCTTTCAGCAATGACCATTGAGGATAAGAATATTATTCCATTTTTTTATTCGGTCGTTCTTTTTTTTTCGTGTGTCCGCTTGTTGAGGGGATACTATTTAGAAGCACGTACGTTTCGCAGGAGGGGCGAAAAAAAATTATCGAAAAACATCGAGAAGAAATGTGTGTATGCGTGTGTGGGCGGATGGGGTACATGGGCAAGGACATTTCGAGAGTACTCTGTGAATGGGGATCGAAGTGTTTGCAATATCCTTGTGACTATAAGGTTTTATGGTTATTTCACTTGGGCGCAGGCGAGGCGATGGCGGGGGGAAATCATAGTTGGGAATCATATTCTGTTATTATTCATTATTGTCGGTAAATGTGTTTTTCGATATATTTTTGAAGACCCTGTCGCATCTATCGGCACATTTTATAGCACTCTAGATGGTGGTTAATGACGCAGGAAGACAGGAACACAAAAAGACTACAGGGAAAAAGGTTTTCAATTGAGTTTGCACGAACTTTAAGGACTAGAAAATAAGTGAGCTCATGGACCGGAATGTAAATCAGCTAATAGTGGCTAAATCGGCGCGCCATTACACCCATGGAAAAGCTCGTGGGTTTACAGCTTATTTTAAAGGACTCTGCGCAGACTTCTATTACAGACGGTCGAAAGAAAATTAGGCCAGGAAGTGCTAACATCATTGATAACAAGAAATTGAACTTATCGATGTTTCAAGAAAGAGAATACATCTCTTAAAACAAAAATAATAAACAAAAATTCAAGCTGAATGGGTGAAATAATACCACAACTTCCAAACCGAAGGAACTCATAACGATCGAGCTCTCGCTGTATAATTTTGGAACATCTTGGAAGTTAGTTAAATCGGTGTAGCCTAGAACCAACCCCACCGAAGCTACTTACCTGGATGAGTGAGGGAGGAGTTACGTGTTTTTACTTGGAAAAAATCTATTATAATCCAATACGAGATCTTACAAAAAGGATGTCATAAAATTATCAATAATAAAAATACTTTTATAAAATTATAACTTTTACTAAACAAATCAAAACACTCATAAAAAACAAAATTTTAATTAAATGCAACAAATGAATTAATTAATTTTACAAATAATAATTTCCAGTAATTTACAAGAGGCAAATATATATGTATATAGTAAGTATATTTTTCTATAATGCAATTTGCATTTTTTTTACAAAAAAAAATATATTTTACAACAAAATGTTAATTGGTGTTTGGAGGTTTAAATAAAAAAAGAAATTTAATTAAAAAAGTACTCACCAAAATCATTAGCACCATGAATTCCTGAGGGCCCCGGCAGTAGGCCCGGTATACCTTGTAGTCCTAAAAATGCACTTGGGAACGAATGAGATCTCTGATTGTCCAACGAACCATTCATACTGTCCATTGTACCATCCATTTGGCCATCACCTCGGTCTGATGGCTCTGTATCGCTGCTGTTGGAGTCTTCACCGGCGCTTTGCGCGTGCAGTGATGCCAGATCGGGATGTTTCTTAAGAGAAAAAAAGGATGTGATCACGCCAAGGATATCTTAGGCTCGCTGGCAAAATCTTACCTGATTCCCACCCATTTGCTGTCCACTCTCGAGCGCCTGACTTAACAACGAATCTCTCAACTCTAGACTGCGATCACGATCTCGCGACGTTTCACGGCTATGATCACGATCGCGATTACGCTCACGCGTTAGCGCATGCTGACCGCTGTTACTGTTACCGCTGCCAATGCCGACGGCGCCGCTGCCAACTGGGAAATCCCTCTCGATCAGTAGGCGCTCAGGACTGATGCCATGTTGGGCACGGAAAAGATCGGCACTCTTGATGCGTTTCTGTGGGGGCGGTGTAAGGTGACTCGTCCGATTATCATCGGACAGATCCCAATGATGATTGGACTAAGAGAAAGAAAGGATGAAAGGAAGTTTTGTTTTTTTTTTTGATAATATTAGTTAAATTCTTCGAATATGACAAAGCTGACAATTCAATTTTTCAATTGGCACTGTCTACTTTACTTTGTGGTGTCTTACAGGCGACGGAGATGCCTTCAGCTCTTGTACTGCAGGTGTGACACTACTTGATGATGATGATAGGGCAGCCGCAACTGCTGACGGTGTTGCACTGTTACTGTTGCTACTGCTGCTACTTGTGTTGTTATTGTTGTTGTTATTGTTAGTGTTGCCTAGGTTGCTCAGCTTCGTACTTGTTACTGAGGAGAGCTTTGATGTGGGTCCGTTAACATCGGCCAGACCGCGCACTTGTAACAGATGTGCGGTCTTTAGGAAGTCAGTTAGTTGCTCATGACTGACGTTCACTTCTCCATTGTACATAAAACTGAAAGTGGAGAAAAGAAGATTGTGTTAAGTGGAAATCAAGCGAGTGTTTATTCATGTGATGAGGTGTTTGCGTCCCTAGAAGCATCATTCGTCCTAACAGTTCTATGAACTTATGCAGCAGCAGATATTTAAAAAAAAATTCAGCTAAAGAAGGACTTAAGTAAGGCGCAACGTTACGTTGTTTATGCGCTAAGTTATTTTGTTTATTTAAATATTTGCTTTATTTTTAATATTTATTAATTATTTATTTTATTTTGTTTATAAACATATTTATAATTTATTTATTTTAGTAAGGTATTTTATTTATTTATGTATTTTCTTTTCTTGTAACTTATTAATTACTAACTTGTAACTAATTAATTAATTTATTGATTTGTCCTAGTTTCGTATATATAAAGTTAAAAATATCTAATTTATCTCCTGGCAGCTTTTGGTCACAAGATCACACTCAATAGGTTTTTGTGTATGTCCAAACCTGTCCAAAGAAGTGTCAAAAATTTTGTCTTTCGAATTCTTGTGCTCAGACTGACAACTTTTGCCCATCGCTAAGAAGGCAAATGAATGGAGTAGCAAAGCCATTTCAAGCTAACTGAAGTGTCATTTTGTAGGAAACTTATCATATAAGTCCTGCTTTATGGTGCAGAAGCAGGGAACCTGTCAAAGTCGGATGAGTGGACTCTATGCTGCTTCGAGAAGAAAATCGCTCGGGTGATTTTTGATCCCGGCTTCACAGGGACGGAGGGTAAAGCAGGAGGTTTAACATCGAACCCGAACGGGCTGTGAAGAGACCCCGACGTAATCAGAAGAGTCAAACTATAACGGCTGGAATGAATGGGTCAACTAGAATAGATGGACACCAAAGCTCTGATCTAGAAATCGTTTAAATCCACGTAGGGTGGAGGTACCGGTATGCGGAGGTGTACTGGAGGGTGGTACAGTAGAGGAGCATCGAGACTTAGGTAGCTTACTCAAGTGGACGTGGAAAACTGAACACGGTTGGGTAGAAAGAAAGCTGTCTGACGAAGATTGTTGGTTGAGGCCCGGATCTAAGCCGGACGGAAGCGCTTTCTAAAGCAAAACTGACTCTGCAATCTGCAAGTTGAAATAAGCGAAGAAATTCAAGTATCACAATAGAAGGGGCGATTGCGAGTTAGAAGTCTACACAAGCTGGTCTATTTCGTCCGTTGAACAGGATAACAAACCTAGAGGACGCAGCAAATTTTGATTTTTATTTTAGAAAGCTGAAATGAAAATTTTAGCTGAAATGGATTGCAGGGTGCGGTAGGCTAGGGGGCCCTCACAAGCATCCTTTCAAGTTCCTCGTATTGGAGCAGCTTAAGAACCCTTGATTCATATTTTGAGTTTTGACATACAATTTTTTTTTAATAAAAAAATGTTTAGTTTAATTTTGTATGGCTTTTCCATAGGGACCGCTCCCCAATATAAGCAACGATAAGTTCGGTGAGGTTTTTGATTGAATAAATGTTTGAATGGCCGCCCAGAAAATGTACTGGAAAAAATACCAAAGAAGTTTTTGGAAACGAATTCAAGGAATGGTTAAAAATGCTTCAATGCAGAACCTCTCGGGAATAAGCTCAAAAAACCACAGAAAAAAAATCTAGAGAAGTGGTTAGGGAAGCGTGGTGGTTGAAGTCCAAGTCCACCCCGAAATTCAGCACCTGTTATAGTAAGAGTATAAGAAACTAAAATAAACGGTCGTCGGCCAAGTATGGACTGGATTCTATGTGGAGCAGAAAAACAATAACGCCTGCAAAACGAAAATAGTGTTGGAGGTAAACTTTATCCCTGTGGCACTCCATTGTTTACGGAATTCTAAAAAAAGACGTTCCTCAATCTATTGTTGACGAACTCTGTAAAATGCTTTCGAAACACCGGGTGCCTTAGAGCTTATACTAACGCCCAGAGAGGCAAGAGCGGTAAAGTCCACTTTTCAGTAAGATAAGCTATCAGGCAGGGAATGGGTCATTTGCTAAGAAAGGTGTGAGTTGTAGTTTTCGGGATTAATTCTATGTTTAAAGCTGACAACTCATTAGTTCAATTCTTTTTCTTAAGTTCAACTCTTTTGTCAGTTTTGTTGTAGTCCCTCTGTATGTGGCCCTCTCACCTGAAAACAAGACTTGAGGTTTTGAGACATTTGGTTGAGAAATCGAGGTTTTCAAGGAAGGAAGTGCGGTTTTTCAAGGTTCAAGTGCGATTCTCAGACACCTCTTTGTAGGTCTTGTTCACGCGTATTCCCGACCCACCTATCAAATCTGTCGGGGTGCTTAATATCATCTTAAGGATAATATTAACTCAAGCATAGTATACGAACAAAACTGAGCACACCAGAACAAGTTAAGCTAATTAGAACTTACAGCTCAGGGAGCCATTCTTTGAGCTCTAACAACTATGTATGCAAGCTGTGTGCGTTAAAGGAGAGATTACAAATAGGTAGATAGAGAGTCCTACAGTTCTTTGCTTATTCCGTATGTCTAGGTGAGAAGTCGCTCAGGAAACTACTCTCGGAGCGTTTGTAGGTCTTACGCTTGCGCAAGTAGGACTGTGAATAAAAAAATCTTTAAAGTGCTCGGGATTCGAACTCGGGATTTCCTTCATAGTAGTCCGACACCTTTACCACTGCACACATTGGTTAGAATAGTTAGCCACTGTCATTCAAAGACTGGCGCAAAGAGAAGTTTACAAAAAGTGTTGACAACATGTGCCGTGAAACGATTTTAACACTATGCTGACAAGGTGCTAGTTTGAGACCTGCACGAATAAGTTAAGACTATTCTAACAAGTTAAGACTATTCTAACTTATTCGTTATTTCCGCTATTTAATGGCGGAATTTGGGGTTATTTCATAGAATGCAATATGAGTGACAGAATGCTCGGCATTACAGTAGAATAGGTCAAACGAAACACATGTGAAACGTGAGGATTGTGTACGATATCCCGCTTCTTAAAAGGGAGGTTTTTGAGATTCCCACCTTTACAAATGTCGTTTCTAATAATCCTACTTTTATTATCCTGTTTATGATACCCTGTTTCTTGAATTCAGAGTTTTGCAATCAAAGTCTTTGAATATTTATTGGGCATGCTGCCTTCTGCAACGTCGCTGCTTGGATGCACTTTTGGATTTGGGATATGTGCAAGGTTGAGTGTATGAAATCAAGTGTTAAACTGAAATTTATAACGTTTTCGACACAAAAGTTCAAAGTTCTAGCGGGATATTTAAAGCGAGTTTATCTCAGCCACCTTTGCGTGCGAAATTGGAGACGAGCTAGCTGAAGAAGCATGTTGGCTGAGGCCCGGGTCCACCCCACTGAAGCGGCACCTTAAGTAAAGCCAGCTTAGAAAGTAGGAATAGATGCGGTATTAGAAAAGAAGTCGGGATCTTAATAAACTAGATTCTTTAAATAAAAGAGTTGAATTTTTTTAGTGTTCGGGAGATAATCTCTTGAACCCGAAGACTTTTGCCCCTGATAGTCAGCTAGTTTATCACTGAGAATTCAACCTTCCCCTAGAAAGCGAATGGACCTATTGAACAAATATATCCAAGATTTTGTGAAAAACGGAAAGCTTTTAAAACCTGTCAAACCCTGGGTCAGAGTTTTTCAAGCTCCAACACTTCCAATCTCTTACCTCAATAAATTCTCCACATCCTCACAGCGTACGTCACGCAGTATAACAATCGGATGCTCACACGGATTCGCCTTCAATAGCTTGCGAAAGTATGGACTACACGCGCTAAGGACGACTTTGTGCGCGGTAAATGATCTCTGATCACAGGCGAGCGTGACATCGACGAAATCTTCTTCATCCCTCAGGTGGCGAAACGATGATAGCATTGACGTCTGAAAATCGTTCCATTTGAGGGCGTAATGCTGCTGCTGATGTTGCTGCTGTAGTGAATGCTGCTGCTGATGGTGATGATGATGGTGCTGGTGTTGTTCCTGCTGCTGCTGTTGTTGGTCATTATTATGACTCGATGGTGATGGGGATGTCGAAATGGGTGGTGGTGGTTCCATTTTTGCCACCCCCCTATTATTGTTTTCTGTCGTTTGCAGTTGTGTTGATTCAGTCATTTAGGTTGGATTGTTTTATTATTCTTTTTGTTCTCTCTGTCTGTCCACGTTATCCTTTTGAATGCTGCGAACCGCTCTGAGGAGGATAAGTTGAGTTTTTGTTTTAAACTCCTCTTGCGGATGGAGCGTAATTCTTTCCCTTTTTTTGCGACTTCTTTACGATAGTTGTTACTTTCTTTCTTTATTTTCGTAGAAAAGTGTGAATAAGTTTTTTTTTTGAATTTACTTGTGGTGAGTTTCTGAATTGTTATTGTTAATCAAAAATTGTTGTTTTTTTTTCTCTTCAATTTTCTTAAACAAAAGAGAAATCCAACTTAAAGTGGAAAATGTATCCTTGTTGGTTTTCTTGTTTTATGAATCCATCATTCTGTGGATCTTTTTTGCGGGGGAGATAGGGGAAAGTGCAGGGATGTATGTGTCTGGTGTTGAGGAATCGGGGAGACACTATATCCAGAATGGGATTTGTTTAGAATTTAATGATGGCTTTGTATTGTTGTCCATTTTTCTTTTTGCGTCATTTCTCGGAGCTGGGTTAGATTATGTTTTTGTTGTCTTTGGCTGAAACGAGATTTTAGCACACCATTCGCCAGACTGGACGGAATCTGTAATGAAAAGAAAAAATTATTGTCAATGAGGTTTGAAACACTTTCGGATATGGAAATTGTTTTTTGGAGATGAAAAGAGTAGAATGAGAAGAGTTTCAGAATATCAACACCTCGCACTCATACCCACTAAGCACTGAACCTATTTAACGCTGCCAAAGCTTTTAAACTGTTCAAAAATGACAGTGATAGTCGGAACTATCATATATGCCTATATAACCCGTCAGGGGTTGTGATTTAAACCCTTAATTTTTTGAGAAGCGGGTGCATAAAGTGTTAAAAAAGTTTCTTTTTAAGACCCATACTGACAATTTTTGTGCGTGTGAAACATTTTGCGATGGCGAGCCTTTGGTACAAATGCCGACTTCCTTAGATTTCATCATCTTAGTTGCAAATTAATCAGATTATCACGCGTCCATGTCGAAGCAATCATCTTTACTTGATTCCCACATCATTTTTAAGCCCATAAGCCCACCTTTAACAATTTATCTTCCATGGCTTATACAGAACGAATTACCAACGATTACAATTCACATTAAAATAATCCAAATTCAAGCGCTTCTCCATAAAAGTACGCCTCCCTTATAACATTAAACAAAAAGATTAAGTGAACATTCCAAAAGGAACAAAATTACCTAGGTACCTGCCTATTCGTTAACAAGACGATAGCCGTGTGCCTAAGTAGCTGATCTCATCTTCATCTCAATACCCGTCTCAGTGAGGGAATAAAAAATCATTAATTACCTTACCGAGGGGTCATAGTCGGACAAAAAAAAAACCAAAATCAATTACACTCATTCAACTCGGCAAAAAACAAAAAAAAAATTGAAACAAATTACAACAGATAATAATTGTTGGATCGTTAAATTGGACAAGTGATGTTTATAGATACGTTACGCTGAGAAGAACAGTATCTATGGGTGATCAGAAAATAGATCACAGGTTGAATGTTGGTCCAAACAACAGAAAGCCTATATTGCTGCGTCTTTTTTGGGGAAAGATGCGAGTACAAGGCGATGCTGACTTAAAACCAAAGACCCGGCAGAATGGTAGGTACCCAAAAATACTTTGTACACTTCGCTCTCTCCTTGGACAAGTAGAAGAAGAACTACAGAGTAATTGATGTTCAGTCATTTTTCATAATAATTATAATAAATGTCCGAGTGTGTGGTGGCTATTCGGGTGTTTTGCCCTTTTGCCGTGGTCCGACCAAGACATGAAAATATTTATTCACTCATCAATTATACAAGATTGGAGCATTTAAAACACAATAAACATTGAGTGATTGACTTGGCTTCTTGGTAGATGAGGTATTAAGCGAAGATGATGCGTATAAGAGAACAACACGGGTTAAGACGGTGTGCGCAAGTGTACCTATATGCAATGTAGGGGCGCCTGTAGGTTTCCCCAGGGTCAGGCTTTAATCTGACCCATGAGTTGCAGGTTACAGTAGCCAATGACAGATGGTGTAGAGGGTAATAACTTGAAGAAAGGTCAAGAAGGTGGTATTACTAAGCCTGGTTACTAAGCCTTTCGAGCATAGTACAGTTCGTTTGTTATGTTAGCGCTAATGTCATCATATGTTTTTAGCTTCCTTAGTTAAGTTTCTTTAGTTTATTTTAGTTAATTTTTTTAACATTTTTCATGCAGTAGAAATGTTCTGAAGTGCAATGACCCAATGATATAATGACGAAGTTGCTTGCCAATGGGGTTAAATGTTTAATTTAAAAAAAAACGAAACAATTTAATTATTTGGCCATTTGTAGCTCAATTGGTTAGGGCAGTACTCGCGAATTGTGAAGGTTGCAAGATCATACCGTGCAGTGTCTTACGCGGCGGAGTCAAGAAACTGTAATATTCTGGTTTAATAGTAACCGCTCCTTACAAAAAACATTTTTAGGACCTTATAGAAGTAAAGACAATCTTTTGTTTTAACTTGATCTGTCCAGCACCTTAGTTTCGGTACTGGCAGTTTAATGCTGCTGGAATACCCTTCGATTTTCTCCATTCCAAAGAGGGACCCTTCACACACTCGAATTTTAAACCCACTCTTACCCATATATAGACTTTTAATGATGTAACATAGTTAGTTTTTAGTGTTAACAATAACCCTTTTCCGCAGGGTAAAGACTGTTGTTATGCCATCCATTTCTTATATATCCTATTCCATGATACAGGCAAATAATAACGATAGACCCGAAAGGCCTTAAGAGCATATGATCGAGATCGAATCCTGAGCCGAATGAGCCATGTCCATCCGTCCGTATATCTTCAATTTCTAGCGCTTAGATTTTGTGCTAGAAAGCTGAAGTTTTGTACGTAAGCTCTCTGTCATACAAAGCAATACAAATATAAAAATTTTTCACAGACACGGCCCCAATCGGTCTAAATCGGTCAGCAACTACCTCCATGGCTTTTAAAACTGTAAGTAACCGCCCCATGTGGGCGGAGCATCGGTTGAAAGAGTAACCCTTGAAATTTCTTCAATAGTTTTTTTTTCAAAATTGGAAAATTTTTACTTTATATATTATGAAGAATATATTTGGCTCCTACCAAGTTTTTGGCCACGCCCACACATAGAGCCAGATCTCAAGAAAAACCAAAAATTTCCCAGAAAAACATGGATTTTGGCTGCTTTTAAGCCCAACTAAGGAAAGAATACGAAAAAAGGTTTAGCACATAAGGTACACCGGGCCACATTCTAGATTTCGGTAATAGAAAGTGGGCGAAAGCCCACGCCGCCTAAGAGGTCGATTTAAAAAGGTCGATTTAAAATAATTATTAAATCTGAACGAAAAAATTAAATTTTTGCGTAAATTTTAGCCGCATACTTGGATATTTCTATGCTTATATTGATTTTTAGTTATAGGAACTGGATATGCCATGCCGTTTTAAAAAGTAATTTTAATGCATAGTTTGTAACACAGTGAAATAATCACCGTAGACCCTTAACACCTTTTAGAGATATGATCGAGACCGACAGGTGAATCGATTAAGCCATGTCCGTCCGCCCGTCCGTCTGTATGTGTGAAGTTTTAAGGTCTTCAACGTCAAGTTAGAGAGCTGAAACTTGGTACACGGCTTGGTTCTTTTGTTTCACAGACAAAGTGTGAAAATTGCCTTAATCCGTCAACGGCCACGCCCAGTACTGGCTTCAATGTAAGACAACCTCTATTTCACATTTTCTTTCAAAATGCCTTTTGGTCAAGTTAGACAAGGCACAGGAATTTAAATTTCGGTACTGAGCAATATTGGCCCTAGAACTTTAACGAGGCAAAAATTTCACCGCGCGCAATATCGACCATGCCCACTTTTAACATGTTGGACCTTTAAAAACCCGATTTCTCGGAGAGTTGACTCCAAATCGAAAAAAAAGTTGTATGACAAATATTAAAGATATTACCATTTGCAAAGTTTGGACCATACAAAGTTTTGAACTCCGCCCACTTTTAGGGGGCATTTTTAGGAAAAAAACTGTTTTTTTCCGAAATAATTTTCGGTTTTAACGCATTTTGTCATGAGTCTAACGAAATAACAATTAATTGATTTTAAGTTTTAGACCAGACCCACTTTTGGGGGCGTGGCCTTTACAAATTATACATGAATTCGGGACAAAAAATTTTAAGATTTGGTGTTACACGGTATATAGGGTCGGGTATATAGAAGTTTGTTACAGGCGAACTCTTGCACTTACTCACTTGTTTTTTATTATTAATTCTTCATGAATGGCAAAGGGAATAGGATAGAAAAAAAAAATATAGGAATGGGGTGAAGAATAGGAGTGAAAAGAAGAATAGGAAGAGGAATAAGGGTATACCCCGGACCATTACAGACGGACCGAAGCTATTACATACGCCCTGGTGCACTTACTCACTGATTTTCATTATAATTCAGAAACAAGGAGATTTATAAAGCCGAGCGCCCAGCAAGCTTGTTCTTTAGTTTTAAGTATTAATAAATAAATAAAAAGAGTGGCGCAACAGCTCGAGGTGAACCAGGGTCAACTTCTCAACAATGCATGCTGTGTGTGTTAATTTCTTCACATACAAAGGGACCTGCAGTTTTTTGCCGAATCCGAACGGCACTTTGAGAAGTTTTTCAAAACAATTGTTACTCTCGGAGGGTTTGTCGGGCTTTCGCGGAGGTGGGGGCCGTGAACAAGAACGAGTCTTTTTTTTTCAGGTGACGATGGTATGATTCGAACCCAGACCTCCGGCGTAGTAAGCACACACACTAATCACTACGTCACGGCAGTTTTAAAGATAAACTTGTAAATCTGTTACTCATTTATAAAAAACAAGAGATATTAAGAAATATTCAGATAAAAACTAATTTAAAAGTTTTTATTTCACAAAAATAAAAAAAAACTTTAAAAAATCACTTTAGAACAAATTAGAGGGTGATATGGCACCTACTGGTGGGAAATATGGCACTTTTTCTTGTCGTTGTTTTTCCAAGCGATGATTTGTTATTGTGGTCAATGTGTGGGCGAAACTTTTAGAGTGTAGGCGGTTCTGCCATGTTGTACATGTGTTTATTCAGTAAAAATTATATAACCAAACACAAACACACACTGTTAATTTTTTTCAGAAAATGATCCAAAAACATTTTTCTCGGTTTGAAATGCCACTAAATTTTTTTACACTGTTCTAAATGAAATTAGTTACATATGTGAAAAAATATTCCCTGAATCCGTCGACTACTGAAGTGTCAGGAAAGAGTAGGTATGATGATATATTTGCTTCAAAAACAAGTCGATAAATGGAAGTTGTTGAAAGGGCACCACATCGCCCAAGGAGCCATATTACCCGACTTAGCCGTTATCAAATTGTATGATTAGATAGATATTCTTTTTGGCGTTAAGGTTTTAAAAAACTATTCATGTATATGGATAGTTTTGACAAGGTGAAGAAAGACTTCGAATTGGTAGGCCTCTTCTTTGTCGGTGCTCAAACGTAGTTTCTTGAAGAGTGACTTTTCATTCAAGAGACTGAAATATTTACGACACCACCAAACACCTGAGTCGCAATGATTCCACTTTTACGTTATTTAGTTCAGCAGTTTAGCATTTAGTTTACTTTTAGCAAGCTTTTGACGAAATGTTTAAGAAACCAAAGCAGTCTTCGATGATTCACCAATTCATTTACTTATGATGCAACATGCCTCCTTGAATTTGGGTTTGAATTTTTCAACTTCCTTTTTTTAACAGCTCAATTTGCATGATTTTTCTGCTCGTTGAAGGATCCCAAATATAAAGTATAAAAATTCAATTCTTGGCTATTTAGAATTAAAATGCCCCAGGGACCTCTCCCTTCCTGCGATTATTATTCTCCTTAATAACAACTTTTTTGACAACATTTTGACAACTCACTTTGTGTCTAACATCCATTGAAAGGAGTTTATTTAAAAAAAAAGTCCATATGTATTTGTGTATCCTTCTCAAATCACTTCTGCACTCTGTCTTCGTAAATGTTGTAGACGACTTCCTTCTTTCAAAATTATGTCGTTATTAGGTGTTTTATTGCTTTTACAAGCACAAATTTAACCTCTAGACTCGTTTATTCCCCGGGATAATAAACCAAAAAAAAACACACAGGGACGAAAATGAGTGATACTAACATTTATGTAATTGCTTTGTTGTTTGTGGATTTCTTTTCGTATTGTTCGTTTATTATTACTCCCCGTCTATTGCCCGTGTTTCTACCATTCAAAAGTTTGTTCAATAATAATTATTATCCTTTCGCTTAGAATATGTGAGTATAGTGGAATAGTGGCGGTAATAAATTTCACAATATGTGAATACATTTGAATAAAATTTCAATGTATTTTCTTTAATTATGAACTACACACAGAGAACCTGAATCTCTTCTATGGAATCTCTATAGTTTCTCATTGAATTTTTTTTTTCTTGGCTCCTAAATCAAGTGATTATAGACCGCTGTAAAATTTATTACAACTTTTGTTCACAAGAAAAAAAAAACAACATTAATCGAAGATTTCTCTAAAATAAAATCCCAACACAAAATAATCGGTTGAGGATATAAAATTCTGATTTTTTTTTTCAAAATTCTTCTATTACAATCTTCTTTGTGTACAGAGTATGGATGGCAAATGAAATACAAAAGACTCGAGATTGGGGAGAAACATTTTTCCGTAGGAGGTCTATGGGTGGCATTTTTGAATTATTATTGTTTTACTACCCGACCACCGAACGAAATTGGGACACGACTTAGAGAGAGAGTGGTGCTGGTATTCTGGTAATCGTTGGATGCGGTCTGCATATGCGACGTAAGAACAGCTCGAGGTTTAAGTTTTGTGACGACAATCGATGCCGCGCCCCCACCATGCCACATCGGATCATAACCATAGAAATGAAGCCAAGCAAAAGAACTAAGCTTTGCTTTTTCGGATGCGATTGTTTTCGCTGCGGTCCATATTCCAGACAGAAGGGGCTATGGAGTACCTTCCAAGTGTAGCACAGCATTATTGGGCATTAAATTTGCCAGCGGTCTTCATCAATCGTAATGACATAAACAAAAATTCAATAGAAATACACATAAATTTATTAGGATGACGCCAAGAGTGGATGGTAATGGAATGAGGACGTTATTTTTTTTAGGTTTTTAAATGCGAACAGCTTTGCATGATCAGCTTAGATGAGGAGTAGAGTCGGGCGGTTGGACGCAATTGTGTTTATTTTGCTTTCTTTTTGGCACTCAGGAAGTTGTTTCAATTTATGTCATCATAAAAACAGACGCTCAGCAAGAAGAAGACCTCTCGTGTGGAAGAATTTGCTTATGTACTTTTTATTCTGTTTAGTGAAAATAAGGCTTCAATTGGTATGTAAGCTAATTCGATCTCAATTTAAGTTTAAAGCTCATTTTAGCCTTTACATCAGCTTTGTTGATACTCATTAAAAAGCAGAAAAACGATCTTCCGTCAACCAGCAAACCTCGACGCACCTCCTGAAAGAGCATCCTGATAACGTACACCACGCAACGACTTATTTATTGTCTGTTTCCCCTTAAAATGTCTCAAACGCTGTTATTAAAAGGTGTTGGGAATGTAGTAGACCATATTACCCGCTTTCTACAAACTAAACTTTAAAAAGTGTACTCAAAGGGCTGTTTTTTAGTGCTCAGCACAGCAGGGGGCTTATCAAGAAACACACAAGGATAATGACGTTTTGAGTTCGAAAATCCAAGTGGAAGTGGTGTAAAACAGGGATGCAGCTTTATAAATTTCAATTTATTTCTTCAAGTAAAGTTTTATGCAGCGACAAAACGTGTCCTAAGACCACTTGACATAACTAACGTGTTAAGAACCCAAGGGAATGCTACCCATTTTATTCGTTCCCAAAAGTATGCATACCCAAAAAGTATACATCAAGGAGTCTACCAAATCCAAGACGCCATCTTCAAAAAGTGAGTGCGATAGTCAAGTCATTCTTTGTCTTGATATTGAGTTGCTAGTATTTCACATATTCTCTTAATTGGAGGTGAGATTATTACCTTCCTTGCCACGTTCCACTGCAGCACGCAAAGTTCGGATGAAGTGCTCTGGCAGCCGGTAATTTTGTGGCAGCTTTGGTGACCAACAGCTAGGTGGAAAGATCGGTCAGATTGACCAGTTAAAGTGTGCTTATGAATAAATAGTAGCAAATAGTAGCATATGTTGCCAGAGGAAATCGCATGACGCACGCCAGGAATATCACATTGCTCCCCTCTTAAATCAGCATGTCCGGAGCAAGCATATCTATTTTACTTAGTTGCTATTTCCACAAAAGGTTTGGAGAGGGCACAGCGTAGAGTTTAAGCTCAAGAAATTCAAAGCGGACTTTGTTGAAGTTCATCATCATCATCATTTTCGAGTGCCGCTTATCCTTTAAAAGGGTCGCGGAGCGAGGGTGGCTAAATGGTCTTTCCATCGTTCTCGATCCTCCGCCACCAACTCAATAGACTCCGGCGCAATCCCCAGGCGGGACTCAGAGAGGTTCTTTACCTGATCCCACCACCTGTTTCTTGGCCTACCAAAGGGGCTAAGACGAGCTCGCATCTCGGCTAGCATGACCTGTCTAGGAAGTCTGTCAGGGGGCATGTGAACAATGTGTCCAAGCCATCGAAGAATCAATCGCTCTACTCGGAGAAGTAGCTGCTCAACATTAAGATTCCCACGAATACTGACTTTGTTGAAGTTGCTTACGATTTCCAGACAGCTAAGAAAAAACGAAATTGGAAACAGACCAGGTTCGCGTTAAGCTTAGTTAGTACGGCGAGGGCTTAGGTGATGGAAAACGAATATGGAAAAGATGCTTATGAATACATAATATGAAATTAGCGTTTTCTTTAAATGAAAACGGGGAGAAGAAGACCAATTGTCTTCAAAACAAAGAAGCGAATCCTTAAATCAAATAAATGTAGCACCCAGATAAAGAGATAGAAAATAGCTTGAGCCTTAAGGAAAGGAACCAAGTTTTGGGTTTTGAATTAAGCTCCCTAAACTTAACGTCTTAAAACGGCAAAACCAAGTTGAAGTATCCAAGGCAATACCGATGCCTTGGACAAAATTTCTTCAAAACTTAGACGGACTTTGTTTAATTGGGCTCCGCTTTAAATTCAAACAACGACAGCAGCGCTGAAATGAAAGGAACGACTCTTGCCAATCGCTGCTTTTTTGGGCCTATGAGGGCAATTGAATAGAAAAGCCCTCTCTCGAGCAACCTAACCGTTCATGACCCTCATCATCGCAGTCCTGTTTACGGTGCAAAAGCATGGACCCTATTAAAGGCGGATGAAAATGCTTTAGGCTGCTCCGAGAGGAAAATTCGTCGGGTTTTTTATAGCCCCGCCTCAAAAGACGGAGATTGTAGAAGAAGATATAACACCGAATAACGATACCGTACAGACCAAGCCAGGAATACAAAGGCTGCGTTGGTTTGGTCATATAGAGCGGATGGACATCAAAGCTCCGGCCCGGAACATTTTCGAATACTTTCCTTAGGGACGACGATGTAGAGGAACACCAAGACTTAAATGGAAGGAAACCTAAGCCAGCTTCGCCAACAAAAGAGGAGACGGTTATAGCTGGAGACATGGCTGGTTGGCAAAGCTTGTTAGCTGAGGCGGAGCTAAGTAGCAGGATGAAGCAACATAATGTCTGCATTTGCACCTATTAAATTGCAAAATTGGTTCCTGTGCTGGACTTTTGTTGAAAGAGCTTTTAGGAATTTTGGTGAGAAGAAGGGGCCTTCTCCGCAAGCCTTTCTGTGTAGCAAGTACCAGCAAGACTGGTAATCCTAATGCGACCCAATCTTAAGTTTATCAGGGTCAAACATTACTCGCCACACAATTTTTTGCGAGGTCCCGCAGAAAAATTTTGATGCCCACCTATATGCCTTAAGAAGAGGGTCATAGAAGACAAGGAACAGAGGTGCTGATCGACTTTGATCTTGAACACATTTGATCGTATAATTTTAAAAACGGAGAGAGAATAAGGATGGTTGTCGTTTTTCATTAGTGTTGCTGGTGGGTTTTTAGGAAGGGTCGTTTTTTCAGTGCGTGATCATCTGAGTTTTGAAGTCAAACTGAGACTAACCCTAGAACAGTTTTTCATTGAAATCCGCTCCAGGGTTGATCTGGGGCTTAGCACGCCAAATTTTATGGGTTTATCACGAATGATACTCTGAAAAAGAGCTGTTTGGCGATTTTTTCGATGCAAAGTGACAGTTGAGAGAGGCACGATTTCTATAAGTTTGCCTTGACAGAAAATAAGTTTGGTGGGTTAACTCCATCGTGGCTTGTTCCAGGATTGACATATCTTGTTTTAAGCTGGGCTTAGCTCTCTATAAAAGAAATGTAAAAGAAGAAAATTTTGAAGAAAGGTGACAAAGCACTAAATTGAATTGCATTTTTGATAAGCTCGCGATTATGTCTATGGCTACTTTAAAAATGTGTTGCATATCGCGAGCGTTAAGAACTAGAGAATAGAGGAGAAGGGCGTGTTCTCAATCCAACACAAACGCTGATGAGCCAATACGGAACATACGAAAAACCTGCACAAAAACACCAAAGCTTACCGCCGCATGTGTTATGCCTTTACTGAGAAAAGCAGTGATACGACCAGCAGAGCTTTAAATTACATGTTGGAAAAACAAACGGCTGCTAAATATTCATCTTATCCTGGTCAACGAGACACCAGAAAACGTTCCTGGATTCTTCGTTTGTTGCTGGTTTTGGTTCAACTCGTATGTTTTCCATACTAAAACCCACCATCTCGGGTACCTAACCGTTCCCTTATCCAGCATCTGAGGAGGCACCCAATTGGGGATAGCCACCTTAGAAGGGGCTTACTAAACCTAATTAGTATTTCAGGAAATCGATACATTTCGATATATGACCTCAAACTTCAACTCGCGGCTTACTAAGTTCTTGAGAACAAAGTTAACCCTGCCTTGAACCAGAGTTAGTTGTTGTGAGCAGTTTTTCAGCAGAGATAACTCTACCATTGAAGTTATAGATAATACCAACTCTGCACTGTCAAAATTAAATATCTTATTGACATTGGCTGTTTGAATTGTTCCTCAGACTTTTTCCGGAGTCAAACCTATGATAAGTTTGACTCCGGATTTAACCCAACTTTAAACTGATATTTTTTTTTGGCCCTAAATTAATTGGAAGCTAATTTCTGTAGTTAGTCTCAGTTGAACTCAGTAACGCGGATGGCCTGGTATTAAAAACCTGAAAAAAACCTTTGACCTATAGAGCCGGTGGGTCGATTTCTCCGCCCAAAATATTCCGAAACCTGGTTGTTGTTTTTGTTTTTTGACAGGACAAGGAAGTATGACAGACAAGCAGTATACTAATTAAAGTAATTTGTGCTTAAGTACATGGACCACGGAAACTTGTTTTTACGAGCACCGTGGCGAAACCAAAGAGTAAAGTTCTACGAATAATACTTGAAGAGTGTAGAATTTCAACTCTACTTTAGGCGGACAATATATTAAGATGACTTCAGCGGGTTTTTCTCTTTTTTTGAATTCTGGAGTACCCAAAGCTCTGTTTTGTCTCCTAGATTTTTGCATTTAGGTCTGCATTGACTACTTCTAATTAGGCTTTGTTCTGAAGGCCGCCATCATCGCTCTTTCTTCAATCGAGGAAGAGGTCCTAAGAAAAACCAATTAATAAGCCCGTGAGAACCTGCAAAGCAGATCTCAAGTACGTTGCGGTTCTCGTGCGAAAGGTTTATCGTTATATCGTGGTGGCCAAATCGCTTAGCTATTTTTAAATTTTCATACAAAATCGACAAGGATTTTATTTAAATACAATTTATTCCAACGACGAAAGTAGAAGTGCATCCGACCTTCCCTTGACTCCCTTGCCTGCATTTAATTTGCAAGATTAAATCTTCCCCGTGTAAAAGAGTTTGCATTGAAAATCTTTCGTAATGAGTCAATTTCTCTCCGCTCGCATACTCCTTAATGAAATTCGCCCGAAAACCGGCTTAAGTTGTGAAATTTCGCCCGCATCTTTCGCATCGTACTGGCGATTACAATGGACTTCATACAAAATACTTTGGATGTCAATAAACTTGCATGACCCTTGTACAATATTATTCGGAATATTCCACAGAGAATAAGAGAACGAAATACGTAATAAATTCTTAGGATGTTCCCGTGAACTGACTGTGTCCCTGTGGAATGCATTAATTTTTATTTGATTGCTTTATACGGACTTTAGTTTTGTTGTGTCGGAAACTTTACCAGTCAAACATTAAACACCAATTACACTATTTGGTGTAACTTTGATTGATTGCACACAAGTCATACAGATTCCCTGTAAGTAATACTTTTTCAAGTGATAAAAGTTTCAAGTCTGATTGTAATTTGTTTCGTACGGCAGATGGTGCAGCAAAAGACTGGAGGAAAATTCGAAATTAGTAACGATTTTTGAATCTTTCCCGTAAATAAATAGAATCTTCTTTAATTTATAGTTTGATAAGCGGTCATAAAACCAATTTTATCTGACTTCTCAGTGCTGCCAAAGTCCATTAAAAAATTGTCTCCAAACTTAGTTAAAAATTCATGTTTTTAAAAAAGATAGAAGGTAAACACAGTAGGGTGCAACAACCTTGATTAAAAGCCTATAAAAGAAACAAAATTTTGTCCACAACATGCACAGACATTCCTCGAATACCAGTTGTAATCAATACTCCCTCTTAACGCCGAGTCCAACTTAACCCTATTCGGTTTCTTTTTTTTTCGTCAATTCCCTTAGGCTCGTGGTTTTCATGCAATTAAACCATTTTTATGGCACATGATCTCTAAAATGGAAAAATACAAAAAATTCCATTCGATCTTTAAAGCCACGAGAAAAAATAGTCCCTCAAACAGAGCCTGACATACCTCTGTCTACACCTACCAGCATCATAGTACTAAAAAAAAAAACCATCTTAAGGTGAAAGTACATTATTCGTATTGATTAGGGGCAACGATCCTATTGTGTACGTAGGTGTAAGTCTTATCTTTACAACGCCCAGATCAATTTGAGGGATAATAAAATACTTCAGCCTCGGCTTTAATTAGTGGCACTTATTTTCACCTTGGTATACGCAGATACACCATGCAACGGAGATTGGTCGTAAAGATGTCCCAAACGAATGTCAAAATGGACCCACAAACTCCAATAAATTTTATTATTTTTTTTTTGTTGGGTAAATCTAGGCACACGGGTAAAAAAAAACTTTAAACTTACATATTACAATGTATTGAGGCCTAAGAGCTGAGGCATGTAAAAATAACGGTTGATTTTTGGCGACAAAACGAAAAGAGCCTGAACTCTTAAGATGTTAGTTCTGCGAAATGTCGATAGATTATTTGGCTTGAAGGAATTATAGTGAGTCTAGTGTCTAGTGATCGCCATAAAATATTTAATCAAGTTTGGCGGGAAATCCGTAACCAACTTTAAATCACATGCGGGATTTGGGAATAGATTTGTAAAAATTACAATAAATTTACAACCAATGGACGGTGGAATATTTTTGTTCCAGAACAAAACTCAGTTTTTTAGATCAACTTTTGACAGAGTTTGGTGAGAGACGCTTGAAAATGAGTGCACCTCCATTTGGCGATTGATGATCAAGTTATTCAGTGGATGACTACAAATCTGATGCTCGCATGTTTATTATCACATTTTATGTAAGACTTAAGATTTCCACATAACAAATTGAAGATTGAGATTTTCTAGCAAGTTCGCATGTGGGTCGCCAGAAAAGGCTTGCGCGAGCGCAAGGACAATCAAAAATAGCTAGAACCAGTAGCTTGATTTAGCTTTGCACCATGCACCGCAAGACTTGAGCGGATAAGTAAACGTTGAAGACACAACCAGCCTTGAATTTTTGGTGAAAACTCTGGTGCACACACTTGTTTTTTTTATAATCTGAGAGCCCGATTTGATAAGTCATGTTTGTTAAGACCATGGCTTTGTTCAAATAGCTCAGTGTTGTAATAGACAAGACAAGCCTTTCAATGTTCACTTGAACAGTTGCTTAACGAGTTATAATACGTAATAAGACGGCAATGTTAGAGGACTTGCTAGAGGCGTACCGAAAACTTTATAGGGAATACAAATTAAGAGTCTTTTACACTGCTGTCCTACATCGAAGATTGTTCATGTCTATGTTACGAGTATTTGCGAAAAACAAGTAGGTATATTAGTTTTTGTGCCGCCATAGGATAAAGTAGGGTGGCACATCGGGGAAAATAGCGCACTTTAAGTTTGCTTCCAACTAAGCTTAGATAAGCACGCAAGAAATGTTCTTTGTCGAATACAGGTTAGTTGGGAGTAAAGTAAATACACCAGTCCGTCTGCGACAGAATGAAAATTACCCTTATGGCCGTATCACATTCAGAGCGGCAGCGACAACACGAGACCAGAGAAATCGTTTGTTAATACACAATGAGAGCGAGAAATCGCAAGGACTGTTTTCACTGCACAGTGACAAAACATAAAATATTTCTAAAATTTGTCGACTTTATGGCCCATAAATAGTTCATATTTCTCAACGAGTATTAGCTTCGAGAAAAAAATGTCTATTCAACAACGTGTCATAACTCACAACAGCGAATGACAGAATAACCGTCGACCTCGGCGAGGGTTTTTCAATTTTTCGAAAAGTCCGGCGAGCGAGACAGCGATCACGCCGGTATTGTGAACCACTCCATACATTGTCATTGATTGAAATTCATTTAACAGCTCGCCCGAGATCCTCGCCCGCTCTCTCGCTCTTTATGTGAAACAGCTATTACTCCAGTTAATTTGCGGCTTTAGTTGAATACCCTCCGGCCACCACCAGATCTGCTTTTATATAGATTTTTGGGGTCTCTGATCACAAATTTCGGGTTTTTTTTTATCGGGTTTTGGGTTAATCACCGGAAAATACCCCTTAATAGGGGTGCGCTTTGAGTATTAATTTGAATACTTAGAAATCTTTTATAAAAATTTCAACATTTAGGATAAATCAAGGGGGTGAAAAGTACAACTAAAAGAGGGATTTTTCTACATTTACACTTTTTGACTTAGGTAAATTGTGCCTAAAAACATTTATTAATAACATATAAAAAATTTAACAATTCGGTTAACAAGAAGAGGTTAAAGCTTCCCCTTAATATGGGCTTGCCCATTTTTAGAGCTAACGGGATGGAATTTTCTCTATTATAGATTTTTTGGTTGCTACTGATCATAAATTATGGGCTTTTTTCTCGGGAAATCAGGATTTAATTCACTTTTAAATAAGCAAAAATACCTCCTACCCAGTAAAAATATAACTTCTGAATGCTTATTCTAAGTTACTGCATAAATTTTGGACTAAAATCCCGCCTTTTTAACTAAAAAAAATACTTTCTGGCAAGTAACGCCCCCTTAATTATTTTCAAAAATTAGACGTGGCCGCACATACAGGACTGTAGTGGGCGTGTCTGTGGGCGGATTTCAATGAGTTTCCAATTTTACCTGTAGGGAAGAGTTTCCGGCTGAACTACAAATTTTAACTCTCTAGCTCAAAATTTAAGGCCTAAATATTGTTAACATACGGGGACGGACGGGCGGACATGGTTTAATCGATTCTCCTGTCGGTGTCGATCATATCTCTTAAGGGTCTTAAGTGTTTACGGTATTATTTCACTGCATTATATAATAAATATTAAACTCAATACCCTGCAAGGGGAGGTTATATGAAATTTGGCCCCAAGGAAAAATGGCCTCAAACTGAAAATGAAAAATATACAACTTGATTAGGTGTACCATATCACCCGCCCTTGGGTTAAATATGGCTTTTTATTGCAGAGGGAAGTTGGACAAAAATAACCAGTGGGCAGGTTACAATCCGCTCGGGCGAATAGTAGGATAACCAATAACTTATACCAATTGACAAGAATGAAGTGGGTGTGTCAGTAGGCGGATTTAAGGAATTTTTACAAATGTACTGCTTTAGGAAACAGAGAGAACAGATGTGAAGTTTCAAGTTCCTAGCTCAAAATTTTATGCTTCAAAACTACCGACAGACAGACAGACGGAAGAATATACATAGCTCATTCGACTAACAGTTCGGTCCCAATTATATTACCTTAAGGTCTAGAGGGTCTACGGTGATTATTTATCGGTGTTACAAACAATAAATCAAGCTTAATATACGAAGGCTGTTCGATAAGTCAGTGACTTAGAAATGATGTGCATGTTGTTTTTTGAGAAAACTTATAGTCATAAACTTAGTTTATACTTTAAAATAGTTTTATCTCAGCAACATGCACATTTTTCAGGTGTACTCAAACTTTTTTAACACTTTCGAAAATAATAAGTTTTCAACCTCTGAATAATAGCCAATTTTTTTATAGATAATTTCTTCAATCGATGAAATCTTTTTCCGCTGAGCAATTTCTTCATACTATTTAAGCAAGAAATATTCAATCAGACTCAAATCTGCAGAACAGGATGAATAAAGTGTCAGTTCTGTAGCAATTTAGCCTGTTTTGCTCCTGCTAATCGAATGCTTTTTCGTCCACAATTAAAAATTCGACAGCCACCTTGCCGATAATTTTTTCATGCCGAAATATTTACGCAGATTTCAAATAATAGGGATCGTGCAACACAATATCAAGAATTTAGGTGACGATTTCTTTGTTGAGGCGACATTTGGACGTCCTTGAAACTCAGCATATTTTGTGCTCGTAACAATAATCCACTTGCGCACTGACACATGCGCCATAGACCTGTTATGTTTTTTCAATGTTTCCCTTATTTTTATAATGGTTTTACAGTGGAAAAAGTACAGATTTCCTTAATAGCGTTTTTCATTGAGGAAAAGATTTGCTCTTTCTGTCAAAAGATTTGATCTTTTTTGATTTTGCATGGTTCATTGAAAATAAAAGAGCAATTCTAGATCAGTTCTCAACGCGAAAGATGCTATCTCCCGATCTTGGGAGATTTGATCTGAACTCACCTACACATGAAAATATTTCTACTGTCAAACGCCAAATCGAAGCAATTTTATTTGTTTCGAATTAATGTGCGGACGTGTTTGTTGGTTGCCAGATCGTGTGTGTGATTTATTTTGCCAATAAACAGGAGGAAGCATGTTTTATTGAAACGAGCAGTTCTCGATTTTGAGAGCAATTCTTTCAAGTTTCAATGAAAAACGCTATAAGTAAGAACCCTTAAAGTAGATTCTTTAAGGGCTTTTGTGAGATAGACCAAATCTCACAAAAGCAAAGTTCTCTTAATCGCAGTAAAAAGCCAACTGCTTGAACGATCTGTCTGTCTTTTTTTGTCTTTGGCCGAAAAGAAGCAAGGATACCAGAAAAAAGTCATTTGTGCAATTCCAGCCCCATCTAGCATCAAAGGGGCATAGACTTAACGAACATTTCCTATGGAATAAAGTATAAAAACATTTTTCGCTCAACGGAAGAGCACGATTAAGATAACTACACCTATCGCGGGTATATATTGCCTTAACCAACTAAGCCATGGTTGACCTACTTATTCTGTATACAAATTCGCCCGTGAAAGTTTTAATGTAAATTCACGATGTTGATTTTTCTGCATTTCGTACGAAGAGGGTGGGCTTTAGGATTCCCAGATTGAATCGGGCCCTTGGTACGGATAGCAACATCTCGGATAGACAATTGGTTGGTCCTAGGTTCAATACCAGGTTATTCAAACCATTTACTTAAATTTTTGAAAAATTACCCCTTATTCTGGCGTAGAGTAGTTTTGAAATATAAGCGGATAAAATATCGAAAACTCAAGATTTTGACTCACCGTCAGGACGATTTTTTTTACGTATGTAGTGGTAGTATTTGTGTAAACGTATGTAAAAAGCATTTTCTTGTTTTTGTTTTATTTAAAAACACTTTTTTTGCCTTGGTAATATTCAAAAAGAGTGGCGCAACAGCTCGAGGTGAACCAGGGCCAACTTCTCAACAATATATGCTTGCGTTAATTTCTTTACATACAAGGGGACCTACAATTTTTTGCCGAATCCGAACGGCACTTTGAGAAGTTTTTTCAAGACAAATGATACTCTCGGAGGGCTTGTCAGACCCTTGCGGAGGTGGGGACCGTGAAAAAGAACAAGTCTTTTTTTTTTGAGGTGACGATGGCAGGATTCGAACCCAGACCTCCGGTGTAGTAAGCACACACACTAACCACTATGCCGCGGCACCCCACTTATCCCTACACGCTTCATAGAAATCAACTCCATCCTTTTCCTTCCCGCTTATAGTGCTGATTCAAAATGAGGAATCAAAACCATCCCACTTTTACGAGGTATAACATTCCTATAATAGTCTGCTAGCACAAAACTAATTGTAAAATAACTTTTCAACTACTTAATCAAGTTGCAATAAAATTCGTAATCTTCCCACGCATTTTTCTGATCTGACAACGCTAAAATGGTCAAGAAAAAAACTTTGTTTTTTTTTATGTGTGTCTTAACCAACAAACTGGACTACACGCTATCTTATCGGTACTTTCTGTCGTAAAAATCAGCGCTCGTTAATTTTGTTTTCGTTATTTTTAGTTTTTTGTTTGTTTTAATGACACAAAGTTGTGTACCGATAGTTTGCTTTACAGGGTGATCTAGGTGTAACTTTTTAAGTTGTAATTGGATGGTACTGTCAGAAAAATGGCACTCTTTTATGTCCGTCCGAAGCTTGTTGAGCAAATATCAATGGGCAGGGTTCCACCATGAGTCTCAGCAAATAAAACACAACTCAAAATGTAGTAAAAGCACAATAAAAAAACTTTTCTTCGCTTTTATAAAAAATTAACATCAATTTTATTGGAATCACCCTGTCAAACAAGTCTTTTCCTCAACTGACCAATAATTTTTTTTATTATTTTTTGCGTCGAAGATTACCACGCACTTAGAAATGACCATTAAAGGGGGGAAGTACATCAATAAAAAGTCAATTACTTTGAAAGTTTTGTTTTGTGTTTTATTTTATTGACACCTTTTTTGTTACTTGAACATACTAATACCCGGATATTCGGAAATTCAATTAGATATAAAAAAAACGCGTAACGGCAAATTATACCGTAATATTTAATTATTCTCTTCAATTAGCACATTTTATTGAATTGTGTACGGTTTTTGTATCTCTTTTTTCAGTTTTGAGAAAAACGAGACAAATATATAAACAATTCAAAATGTGCGAATTTTTTTTTTTTGTTTTTTAATATTTTAGCTTTTATTATGCAACTTTTGTTTTATTTTGGTAGATTATGAAATACTTACAAAAAAATGTTTCTTTTTGACCACAATTTTAAATGCAAACCAAAAGACGTGTCAAATTTGAAGATGTGATTAGGTTCCCACAAAGCCTTTTGTATGTCAAGATTAAAATTGTGAAGGTAGCAAGCTGTCAATGGAAATAAGTGTGTCTTTTGGTTGCACTCGTTTGTTACATTGTTAATTAGTTAACAATCAAATTAGAGACAGGTTTTAAGTGGCATGCTAGGAAGGCTTTCGACAGACACGTAGATCGACAGATATTGCAGAAAGAGTCATAGAACTTAACGTGCTCATAATGCCTAGATAGAACATACTCCTAGACCTTTACCCTTTACCTTTTGATAACGCTCACCTATTGCTCGAACTTACTAGGTAGCCCACGTACATATACCAATAAGATTTATCCCAGGAGCCAAAGAAGGGCTTCGCAGGAATCATAGAAAAATTTAATGCTTCCAAAAACTTCTTGGATTTTGAAAACGCAATCTCAGACAATGAGGCTTACCAGGACATTTTGAACAGGTGCTACGACGCACGATTGATACTTATCGAAATCGCCTTCATGTTGGTGGATATTTCTTCAAGAGAGAGATTGCAAATGAAACAATCCTATCATACCTTTCCATAAATTTTTCTTCACAAAGCGGTAAAAGTCGTTTTTTTCCTGCTTTCTTGTGTGTGTAATTGTATGGCGTTTTGGACAGCCTTGTTTGAAGTTTAATAGTTTCTGAAGAAAGTGGTTGCTTCGCTTACTACACTAAGCTAATTGCTAATCGAGGGTAATCATCTGTCGAGCAGACTCGACGTGTAAAGGTAAAGAATCCCTACAGTAATTGACATTCTCCCCATTTTTACCCTCCCCACCTCATCCTCGGGTCTTCCCTTACAGGTCTGGACCGGTGTGGGCTTATACGCTTCGGTTCACCAGCACATAATTCCCACTGGTACGTGTTCATACTGTTTCGGTTACCCTCACCTTCTTGTTCCACGTCCCCTTCCTCCCCCCAACTTCTAACGGTAGTCGCCTGTAGTACGGGTTTATACCGAAGACGGTTACCCTTCACCAGCTTCTTGCGTTAGTATTCCCCACCTGCAAGGGTTAACACCAAATTCGGTTGCCCCAGGACCTCCCATCTTCGAGGATAATTCTTAGCAGAGAAGCAATTGGCACGGACTTATACCGAAATCGGTTGCCCCTGCCGGGCTTTTCTCACATGTAAAACATTCCTCATTTACCGCATCAAGTTCGCCCCTCCCATCCTCAAGGCAAATTCTCATCTGGAGTTCAGCAGTTACGAGACCTTCTTTTTTTTTCAGGAGATCTCTCACTGGCCGCCCTCAGTCCTGCTGACAGTGGTTCACACCGTAACGGTTACCCCCAGCCCCCATTACCCTCGGGTAAGTCTTTAACCAATCAATAATTGATTGGTGACCTTCGGTACAGGTTAACACCGTCACGGTAACTCCGGTCTTATAAGTGATATCACAATGGACCTCCCTCGGTCTAAGTGTGCCCTGCCTAGCGGGGGCAGCCAACCAACCTTACCTAACCTATTGAGCAGAGAACTAATAAAATTAATACGGCGAAGAAGAATTCCACATTGTAAGCAAACGTTGATGCGCTATTGCTAAAGATCTAAAGATGTAAACCTTCTGCATAGCACCAAATCTTATTCCCGCAAGTGTTATGCCTTTGCAGAGAAAAGCAGTGGTGCAACCAGCAGTTTTCAATTATTCCACCACTTAGCGTGCAGTCGAATTTTACTATTTTATTTTCATTTTGGGGAGGGGAGCAAGTAATTAACTTGGATAAGAAGCCGAACAGAATTCTTAATTAGAAATCAGGCTTTAGTTGAGACAGACGCCTCTGGGGTCTTAGCTTCTGGTTGCGGATATTTTCCGTGTCATTGTCCAGCAGCGTGCGCTCCTATATACATCAAATAGGAGCAGGATGTTTGTCAAATGGGGTCCAGTAGCCCCACAAGCAAATTGAGTTCGGTTGAAATTAAACTGAAATATGGTTAATATTAGAATTAAGGTCTTTTCATTATTCAGGATTTTCATAAAACGCTGGTATTCAGGTATTTAGAAAAACGCTGGAATTCATTTGAAGAGTATATGGCCGCATACGGGGCTGCAAGTGTAAATTTGTTTATTGAGCTGTAAAGAATAAACAAATCCATTCTTTCATTTGAAGTTTCCCAACTTTTTTAAGACCCAGAATTGAGTGCGCCAAAATGTTGGTGGTCAAAGCTTGAGGGCGGATACAACCATCCGCAGCATTTCTAAAACCACCACATCAAATCTTATGGCGTATTCTTTTGAATACTGCCACGCCGAGCTGTCAAATAATACTCGGTGTTAGCGACAATTGCAGCGTGGTCTACACTCGGTTTCATTGTGTACAGAACGACAAATACAGCACCGGTGCAGTCATCACGTTAAGTTCTGTCAGGTGTCCAACCGCTTTGACTTCAATTTTTTTACTTTATTTTCATTTCGTAGCGTGATTTTCTTTGCGTCGGTTTTTTGTACTTTTTACTTTAAATGAATTTCGATAGCTTTGAGTTTGTGATATTAAGTAACTTACAGTCGCGTTGCAAAAAATAGCGAATGAAAATTGAGTCAAAACGTCACAAATACACAATTAACAAAACTACACCAAGCCTCCACTGTCAAAAACGACGGTGGCGAAAATTCGCGTTCGGTGTCGACACCGACCTGATTCGGAGTTCAAAAGAACATTTACATGAGCATGATTCCGTTCAGGTGTACGAGAAAAGAACAATTTTTCTCTGTATTCCACACCAGTTTCACGATTCGGTGTTGAAAAGAATACACCATTACTCTCACCTCCCCTTGATGAACACCGGTTGTCAAGTAGGTTAGGTTAGGTTGGAAGTGTTGTTTGCATTAGGTGCAAGTTCACTCGGAGGCCTAATTGACCAACTCTTTTAGACCTCTCTCCTTAGGTCTATTAGTGATATTCCTGCCAGGTTGTGCAGGCCATCAAAGAACCTGACTCCTAAGAAGGTTAGTCGTCGTTCTTGGAGAGCTGGACAGTGGCAGACAAAGTGGTCTAAAGACTCTATTTCTTCTTCATCTCTACAGCTTCTACAGAAGTCGTTTGCAAAGATTCCCATTCGTGTAGCCATGACACCAATGGTGCAGTGACCAGTGACTACGCCAACGAGTGTTCTTATGAAGTTTCTACTGAGAGATAGAAGGGTCGTTGTCTTTTTTACGCCAAGCATTGACAATGATACAATCTTAACTTAGACTGTTGCCATCGTTCACCGGCTAGTTTGATCGTGTCTTTATCTATTAAACTTTAGGCTGTGTTGAAAGGAGGATATACCCGTCGATCAGCTATCGTTATGTCCATATCAGAACCTTTCCTGGCCAGTTCGTCCGCCATTTCATTTCCGGCCACGCCAGCGTGTCCTGGAACCCAGCAGAGGAGAACTGTGTGAAGGCTTATTTCAGGGTACACGAGGTTGGGGTCCAGGGCTTTAAGTGCTGCTTGACTGTCAACACATATGGTGATTTCCGTTGCCGGAAGACCCATAGATTGAACTGTCTGTGCAGCTCTCCTCACCGCATAAATCTCGGCTTAAAAAACACTGCAATAGTCATTTAGTCGATATGACTGGTTGATGTGCAGTGTTTCCGAGAAGAGTCCTGAACCTGTTCCATGTTCTGTTTTCGATCCATCGGTAAAGATAGCTGTTTGATGTCTATATTTGACTCCAACCAGTCTTGTCTGCTTGGTATAATGACTTTGAATCTCTTATCGAAGTCAAATTGAGGTTTCTTAGAATCTGTACAGGCTTCAAGCCCGCATTTTGATTTAAGATGTTCAGTATGCTCGAGTGTCTTAGACATTGTGGCTTCCAGAGGTTTTTCTCTCTTAGTCTGAGAGCTGTCTTTGCCGCCACATTTCTTGTGAAAACCTCCATAGGTTGGAGGTGCAGAATTGTTTCCAGACCTGTTTGAGGTGTGGATCTTAATGCCCCTGTGATACCTAAACAAGCCAATCTTTGTGGGTACCAAGTACCTCAACTGGAGATTGGGTTCTAACCCATTTAGAAGGTTGTTGGGGGTAGCAGACGAGAGAGGGGGGAGAAATGTTTCCACTAAGGCATTTCTCCTTCCCTGCTACTACCATACATCAAAAACCGCCGAATGATTGTGTAAACCAACCGAGCAGATGCCGAAATTTGAGACTAACAAGAAGCTAGTTGCCCTGCGTTTCTTAGCCGACTCCCCTCAATTACTTTAAGCAGAAGTCGAAGCTCTGCTCCTCAGTCATTTAACTCTAAGAAAAACCACTTTGAAACAAGTCTTACTTAAACAACTCTTCTGATTTCCTTAAAATCCAAAATAACGTTGGAAAGTTATCTATGTCCAATTTTCAAATTATGGAACTTATAGACTTATCGAAGTCCTGGTTCGATTCTGCAGGCAAACAGGGAAAGCCTCGGGAAGCCTCGGTCTGCGTCTATAAAATTTTGTTTTAAAAGCAAGTAGGAAGTTTTATTCACTGTGCTTGCATGCCACAGATGATGTTTCTATTTGCCATACAGTTTGTCCAAGGAAGTCTAATGAAAAGGACTTAAATTCCCTCTTGGCTGATAAGCGAAAAATGAGAAGACGCCATCTAAATAAGAGCTTGAAATCAAACTTTCTCATTTTCAATAGTTGAGTTCTCCTTAAGATTGTCTTTTCTGAGATTTTGAAATTTTTCGTCAAGTCCAGAAGGTGAAGTGTTTTAGTGTTGTCTGTTGCCACAAAATAATGGTGACTCACTCCGAGTATTGGGTGTTAGGCTCAATGCCAGTTTAATCCAATAACTTTGGCAGTTTTGTCTCCCACTGACTCTGGAGAAGAATTCGAACTAGCTTGTTCTTGTATCTCTAAAAAGTCGCATTTGGAAAGTCCAGAGTCACTTATCGCGCACAAAACTCTAATTTAATTCTTTATCCATTTAACCTGAGATCCAAAAACTTGGTTTAACTCCGCACCTTTAGTTTTTTAGGCGCAAAATGGAGACTTTACAGCTGTCGCTGTGGTTTTGTAAATCTGTTCATAGTGCACAAAATTTGGTTTCTCTGACTTTCAATGATCTTAAAGGATGGAGTAGAAAAACGACAAAGTAAAGTTCGCACCAAATATGAGTAAACAATCAAATTATCTTTGTATTCGTAGAACAATGACCTAAAGCTTTGCATCGGTTATGCCTATTCAACAAATCGTTCGTCCCGAAAGTAACACTTAATTCTTTGTTTATATAAGAAACTCATCGCTATTGTCAATCCTCTGTTTAACGACAAGAAGTATCCAATTGTCACGACTCGTTGTTTGTTGCTTGATAGCTTGGCCTTTCTATAATGTATCTACTTACTGTGTCTTAAAACAACATCATAATATACAATTGCCCAACCCGCACATTTAGTTCATTTGCTTATCTTTTAATTTCCGCGCAAACTATAAACAATTGAAAATTAATTAATTTTTCCTGTTTCCTATGAAATGTCGAAGCCTTATTATACTTCTTCTCGTCCACACAGACGTTAGACATCAGCTAAAAGTCTCATCGTCAATATCTGGATATCCAATCCATGTATCTATACCATCAATTGGATCTACAAAGAAATATAATGAGCCAGCAACCTTAATTATTCAAAATCAATTAGCAATTTGGAGGAAATAAACAATAATAATGTTTTTAATTGAAACATTACGATCTCCTCTCTAGATGGAGTACAATTTCAAATGGTGGCTACACCAATGCGAGTACATTTGTATTTGTAAAGTATCTAAGTGCAGGTCCATTAAAAATCGAAACGCGCTCCCAGTAATGAGTAATAAACGCAAATAATTATGCCTATTGCTTCTTGTTGTTCTATTACATTTTTACCAATCGATTATGGAATCTATTCGGTTCTCCACTGAGTATAGAAGATACGTGTGCCTTGTACTGTACTTCATATTCGTCTGGGACAAAAAGTTCTCGCTATCTCTGACATGCAGCTCTTTTATTAGACCACATCAAATTCGAAGACGTAAAATCGTTCCGGAACACTGTCACGGGGGGTACATGGTACACAACATCATCGCATCGAAACTATGGGAAAGTACACGAAGGTCTTCGATTACTCTTGCCCCCTTTCCGAACAGAATAATTCTTTATTGTTTTTCTCATCATTGCGATAGTAATGCGTGTAGTCATCGATTGTCGACAGAAGCTGAAAACTATCAGGGGGTTCTTTTGAAATTGAATACAAGAAATGGAACAAGTGTTCTGTGAAACTCGTAAGAGGTATGAAGCTCGACTGAAAGTTCTTCCGTATTGATTTTGCACTACGGAGCCAAAACCTAGCATAAATGACCCTAAGAGGGAATTCTTCGATCATTCAACGAGCTTTAATGCGGTAAGATTGAACTATTCATATCATCTACACGGACATCGCTTTTGCGAACTTGGCATTTATGCTGACTACAAAACTACAGTCTCGACGACAAAACAGTTCTGTCGCTCGTGGAAAAAAGCCTCTGGGAAGGGGCAACTGTCGCGCATGTATGGGGCTTTTCGAACAATATATCTACTTTGTGTTGGAAAATCTTGATCAACCCCCTTACCTGAGGTTGGGGACTGGCAGACTATTTTCGTAGATTTATAAAATAAACAATTTATAAAATAAAAAAAGGCCTAAAATAGTGTTCTTGTATTTTTCTATATGAAAACATTATAAAAAGTTACCTACACTACTCTTATTTGATGACTAATAATTGATTTTACCATTCGGCAAATTGATTTTTCGTTTGCTGGATTTAATATTCATTTTCAATCCCTTCCCACTTTTCATCTAAATGCACAGATAGTTTTTTTTTCTTCCAATTTTTTTATTTCATAAAATGATGACTGATTTGCCGGCGTTTTCTCTGATCTCTTCTTGTGATTGTTCACATGTTTCGAGTGCTGTCCCGGTACTATACAAATCGTACGGTATGCCTTTGCTACTATAAATATTGTATTGACCACGACGACGACGGATGACGGGAACGATGTTTAACGAGACAATAATGTCATGTTGCTTTGATTAAACGAAACATTTTTATTAAAATAATTACTCTTTGGGAGCAGCAGAAATTAATTGAATGATACGCGACATATACTGCAAGTGGGGCAATGTTAATTTGTTCGGAGAGTGATTTGTTTTTTCTTTGTGCGCGCTCTCCAAAGGGGGGCATGAGAAGACCTTGAAAATGATGGCAACAATTACTGAGAAGTGTTCGATATTTTTGGCGGTAAGTTTTTATTTTGGGGTGAGCAATAGGGGCACTTGTTGCATGTGAACGGATATGTAGATGGAAAGCTTTCCAATAAAAACAAATCTCTGTGCTCTATCGCTAAAGAATCTGTTTTTCCGTAGCCGATGTTACCTTATATTTCAGTGCCTTGGAGTCCCAACTTTTTGCAAGAGGTCCTTAACCAGCTTAAAAGAGGCTTGGCTAAGCTGTTGTGGGCCTGTCGGACTGTAGGACTCGCAATAAAAAGAACCAAAATAAAATTACCGCAGCATAAAACTGCTTCATATTGTTCCTTAAAAAGTAATGGCCTTAGCACGCATCCCTGCCGCATTCCATTTTGAAAAAACCAGAAGGCTTGATATCTGCTTGAATTCCGACGAAGACTACAACAGCTTTCATTTTATTGAGAGTACAGAATCTTATTTTGTCGTCTTGAGGAGAAAGGAAGTAAAAGAAACCAAAATATTCCACTCTTTTGTGTACATCGTTGGAAAAACATATTTTTCACCTGGAAAAACTGCAATCCTAGTGTCATTAAAGCTGAATTCTCGCTTTATTACTGTTTTATTAATGTTCATTATTATGTTTATAATTATTTAACATTTCGTGATTAATAAAAAAGTGGCAAAACGTGTCCACCAAATGCAGTTGGGAACAACTTTAGAAGGAGTTGTACAAGTTTTAGAAAATAGTCTGTGGCATTCGGCAAGCCATTTACTGATTCCAGAAGGTTTTAGAGAAACTCCTCAAGAAGACGTCGAATTTTAACAAAAGTTATGACTGTCCTGGCTATGCAGCCGAAAGTCTTTTATCGGAGTTCTCGTTATAAATATCATTTAATTAATAAGGTCCCTACACATTACGAAAGGCTTTGGATTGTTCCGACTCTCGATAGCCCATCGTATAACTATCGCCCATTCAATAATTTGGTCAGAAAAGCTAACGAGACACCAGGTTTTTCAAGCAGAGTTTTTTTTTTTAGAGAACATCTACTTTTTGAGAAGGAAGAATGTATGTAGGTTTATAAAAATTCCAAATGTCCTTGTTACGTAGTAAACCCTTGATATTTTACTCCTGAGATCAACTTTCCTCAAAAACCCCGATCACTTTTGGAACACACAAAAATTTGCTCAAGTGAATTAGTAGAGATCCATGAGTTGAATTTTTGATTGAGTACAGCTGAGCTTTTCTACAGGACAGCTGAGCTTTTCTAGAACACTCTCTCTTGACTGTCACTCAAGAGTCCTTACTATTAAAAGTGACATTTCTGTTGAGCTCTCTGCTGGAGTCCTACGAAATTTGATACCTGGACGGGTCTGCCACCCAGGATTTTTTGCCCTTTGTTGAGGCTCCATTCGCCTCGGTGAAGTGCGCTGAGTCTATATGCATTGGGTACGGTAGTTGTTTGACTGTCGCTATGGAACGCCTTAGTTCGACAGTCGGTGGGTTAGTAGCAGGGGTTAAGTGTCTCAATGAGGTCATGAAGATCAAGCGCTCACCAGCTCGTTTTAGCTTGCATTTTCGGGCGGCATTTTTTTATTTACAATCTTCAAGTTGGCTTGAAAGGAAAGATCTCCAACATTTAATGCTTCATTTTTTGCCATCGCTGCGCCGATGACGATACTCCTTTGATTTTTCTTGTCACTTCGTCCTGGTTATTGCTCTGTCAGGTCTATATGCTTTGTGACTAGAACGAAGCGACGATACTCCGGCGTTGCCTTTTGTCCCATGCCTTTTGTCGCCTATTAGCATGTAGTTTTGCTTTTTTCCTTTCGAACAAATTGAAATTGGCCTTCAGTGCACCTGCCCAGACACGAAAATTAAGCATAGGATTGTGGATAAAACTGAATAAAACAATCACACATATCCAGCTTCAGGTTCCCTTTCCAGGATCTTTTAATATGATCTTACAAACAAAGCTTCAGAAATTTATTAATACTTAGAATTAAAAGTTTTTCCCACCTTGTAGCATAGTCCAGACAAGTTAAATGGGCTGTCAACTTTTTAATATCCTTTTTGATATAAGCAAGCACAGAGTGCAATTTTATAGACCAGCCCTCAAACTCTTGTTTAGTCTCAACTTTTAACCGCAGCTACGTACTTGGGAGAGGACAATGAAGTTTTGATGTTGCCTTTTGATGATTCAGAGCTTTAGATTAAGGTTGACTCTTACAACAATCCCAATCTTATAATAATAGCTTTGCTTTGCCAGATAGAGCAAAGACGATTAGCAGCAATGTTATAACTCTTTCTTTCTTGATGCCTAAAGTTGTTCTCGTAGGACTTCTTAATCACTGTGTATCCGAATGGGTGTGGGGTGCCGTGGCGTAGTGGTTAGCGTGTGTGCTTACTACGCCGGAGGCCTGGGTTCGAATCCTGCCATCGTCACCTGAAAAAAAAAGACTTGTTCTTTTTCACGGTCCCCACCTCCGCGAGGGTCTGACAAGCCCTCCGAGAGTATCATTTGTCTTGAAAAACTTCTCAAAGTGCCGTTCGGATTCGGCAAAAAATTGTAGGTCCCTTTGTATGTAAAAAGAAATTAACACACCAGCATACATTGTTGAGAAGTTGGCCCTGGTTCAACTTGAGCTGTTGCGCCACTCTATTTATTTATTTATTTTTTATCCGAATGGGTACAGAAAACAACCCAAAATATCAAAAAGCTGCCTAAAGCGTCTCCATACGTCTTTGAAAGGGTCCATATATTTGGCACTGTAAAGTGTGACTGTGAAATTGACGACTGGGGTAATAGTTCAACAATCAAACAACAGAGTTCTATTGTAAAGATTTTGCTATTTTTTACCTTGTTTCATAGCCCGACAATAATCTTAAATTTGCACAACATCTAACCCCGTTTCTAACGTTTCGAATTAAGAAAGAAAACACTCGAAATGCATGCCGCACCCTCGTGACCGCATGTGGTTGCATGGCTAAAAATGTATGCAGAATTTTAAGATTTCGTCCTATAAAAGAAACCTTTACCATTTAGTATGTGGCCGCATACATCGTACCATACATTGCTTACATGCAGCGCAATCACGCAATCTCTGCATACGTCGCATGCACAAAAAATTCCGCAAATATCATGCATTCCGCTTTATTAATGATCCACTTTATTGCTTACTTTTGAATTAAAAAAAAAAAAAACTAAAAAATAAAACTTGAATTTCAAATAAAAAAAAAACATTTTTTCTTGCATGTTGGCTTTCTTCTCGTGGACTCCAGGTCCAAAATTGAAAAGCTTCGAACTGAATTTGGGCATGAAATAAATCTAGAAAAATTGTTCTTTTTCTCGTCCTCAGCTCCGGCATAGTTCCAAAACCTTCAAATTTAAAATCTGTCCCGAGAAGCTTCCCATGAGTTTGGGTCGTTCGGATTCCTTGAAAAATAGTTGGGTCCCTAATCCCAATAGGTGTGTGATAGTCTTAACTCATCTCAGCTCAAGTTTGTTGAGCCGGAATCAGGCCGTTTGCAAAAGTGCAAAACCTCGCAAACCGATTTCAAAAACTTTGAATCCACAAAAACTCGCAATGACACTAAATCTAGGAAGACAATAATCTCGAAAGATTTAGGAAATTAGACTCAAAATTAGTTTTGCGCACTCAAGCTCGGACCTACGCCACATTTTTTAAGTTGGCTAGAATGGCCAAAATCTCGAAAATCGATTTCAAACATCTCGGAAGACAACATGAAATATTATTTTCCAGATTCTTTAAATTTGGTAATTTGAACTTGGAACATTATGACTTGGAAACTGCGCCGGCCGGTCATCAGGAAAGCTGCGCTTGGAGTGAAAGCAAAGATCTCAGTTTTTAATTCAGTGTTCGTCTCGACCCTCTTCTATGGTCATGAAATTTGGGTAATGACCGAAAGAATAAGATCGCGGGTACAAGCTGCCGAAATGAGATTTTTGAGGTGCGTTGCTGGTGTTGCTCTAAGGGACAGAGTGAGAAACGTCAGTATTCGTAGGAATCTTAATGTTGAGCAGCTACTTCTCCGAGTGTAGCGATCGATTCTTCGATGGTTTCGACACGTTGTTCGCATGCCCCCTGACAGACTTCCTAGACAGGTCATGCTAGCCGAGATGCGAGCGCGTCGCCCCCCTGGTAGGCCAAGAAACAGGTCTTGGGATCAGGTAAAGAACCACTCTGAGTCCGAAGTTGTGCCGAAGTCTCTTGAGTTGGTGGCGGAGGATCGAGAAAGATGGAAGAATCATTTAGCCACCCTCGCTCCGCGACCCTTTTAATGGATAAGCGGCATTCGAAAATGATGATGATGATGACTTGGAAATAATTTTTGCACCCAAACTTGCATCTACCCCAAACTATATCGTATGCTCAAGCAGGGGCTTTGAAGGTGGCAGCACTCCCCGATATTCAACTAGGTAAACGAGAGATCTTTTTCCGGATTTTTGATGTTGGAAAAAATGTTCTTATTTCAAAATTTTTTCTGATGTTGCAGTGGTTAGTGTGTTTGGGAACTCGAACACGGGGCAATGACGAGGTGCCAGGTTCGAATCAGAGAGAGTTTTTTCACGGTTACTAGGGAATAACAAAGTTTGCCTATCAGCAAAATCAACAGGTCAGCAAATTTCGAAGGGTAGATGGAAGTGTGAGTAAAATTCTGATGTGCGAATTCTACAGTCACATATTTCAATATGAGATCGGTAGGCTTAAGAGAATTTATATCGATGGCAAATTTTATCGACAATTTTGAAGTGGAATATCCAAGGAGCAATAGCGTGATAAAGATAAAGCGATAGAGCTAAAAGAGAAAGTTCCATGCAATACGGCTAGGCTACGGCAAAGGAGTGCAACATATGAATCACTCCGTAATGCCAAGTGACCGGTCTTACGATTAGATTTCTTGGCGCTTTTTGTCATGAGAGTGACAAGGAGCACCAACCTTTTGTCCTAGTTCTATGTTTGGCAGCTTTTTCTCATTTAATAATAAAAGTGAGATGTCCTTCAAAAATATCCTAACTTGTGGTTGCATGTGAAATGCAAGCCAAAATCCCTATTCGCTAAAGCTGAAATTTCCTAGCAGACAAACGATAAAATGTCGCATGTAGTCACATGCGGCCTTCATCTGCATGTACTAGCTAGGTGCGTGAAAAGTTTCATGACTGTTTTTTACAAGGACACTCACTGTCCTATAAACTATGACAAGGTTTACAAAACGTAATTTTATTACACACGATTATTGTGAAAACTTTTATACTTCAAAACCATGTCAGTGTCGCAAGCGCATTTTAGATGCAACCATCGACAATTCGACCGTGGTGTCGTATAAGAGTTCGAAGCTATTTGCCCCTATATTGATGCCTTTAAATCCTCACATTTTTAAGGAAACTATGAAAAATAGTTGCAAACTTAATTTTGGCAACACGTTAATAAATGAATCGGATGGGGAATATTTTGAAGTTTTTTTTAGCTAAGAAAAACATAAGTAAAAGTTGTGCCTACTGGTTATGTCACGTTACCTCATAGGGGATTCAGCCAACAATCAATCTCCTTTCTTCTGACTTTAATGAATTGCCAGCAAAATTAGAACATCCATCTAATAAAAATAAAGCTTATCGCAATATTCCCACGAACTTGTTGCTCTTTCGATAGAAAATTAATTAAAGAACAATAAAAAAAAACCTCAATACAATAGCAAAGCAATAATTAAAACTACAAATCAAATTCAGACTCTATACCCGTTGACTTCTAATTTAATTAATTTCCCATCATTCCCCATTGCATTTAAATGAGATCCACACAGAAAATAAATGCACCTCTCCGCACAGATGCGTGCAATAATATTCGAATTAAAAAAAAAAAATAAAACACAAATTTTCTAATTCAATGGAAAATTTATTTTAGACAACCAACCGCCTAAAGCCCACAAAATTTACACACAAAATGACAAATATTCGCGAAAATTAATGTTTAACATTTTGCAATTAGGCAAAAATGATTTTTTTTTTTTATCCATTTTCGGTTTCGAAAATAATTCATTACCTCCCGCCCCAGTCAGTTGTCGCCCCTTCTAGTATTTTCCGCAATTGAATTTATAAATTAGATTTAAGCTTAGTTTTGGGAATTACAAAAAAAAAAAAAAAAACAGAAATTATAAATACCTATCTGCCAACATACAACATCGATCTAATTATCCTAACAAATAAATTCAAATTGCATTGTCGACGATTGCGAAAAATTGCACACATTTACACAGATAGACAGATATTTTTGTATCTGTAACAGAATGATAATTGTTTGCGTATCTGCGCTGATGGTTTTTTGGGTTTAAGTTTTTTTTTTTGGGCTGAGCAATTATTATTGCATTGGCCACATTGACACATGCATTCATTAGGATTGCCTGGCCAGAATGTCAATAAAACTAGAAAATTTTAACATATTAATTAAAATACGAAAAAACCCCCTGAGGGGGTTTTTGATGTGCAACTAAATGGCAAAATGATTTTCTAATTTTCTCTAAAATTACCATACATGGATGGTTTGGATTGGAGCTTTGATTTAGTTTATTTCTTTTTTGCGCGCCACCCACTCTGCCTATTTAAAATATTGATGGACCGGGCCGTTTAGTGAGGCCGCCAACCACCACCACCACCCACCCATCCAGCGATGCTAACGACAAGGGCTGTCTCCTTTATTAGACAAAAGCGTCATAAAAATTAAAAGTAAATATTAAATTGAATAATTCAAAATAATTGCTCGCGAACTAATTGCGTTAATCATTTACGCAAATAATGAGATTCAACGTTCTATCAACGTTTGTCGTTCGTTCGCGAGAGCCGAGCGCCGGGCGCTCACCCTTGGACGCCGAGCAATAGCAAATCATGGATACAGAATAATTCGCGAACAGATATATACTTTATAGTGGATGAAGAAGGGAGGGGGTTGTGTCCACACCACATTGCAGTTAAAGTACACTTTGAAGTATGGAATTCACCATTTGGAAGGAAGCGCGCCCGTGATTCCTTTCGAGTCGGTGTCGCGTCTATCCCTGGCTGAGTTATTTGTTCTTCGTTTGATGTGCCATAGTCGGGGCATCGATGGCCAAGTTTAAAGCGGTATTAAAGATACCCATCACTTAGCATAGATACTAGAGAAATTAAGATAATACAATTCGGCGATGTAGATTCTTCAGTTTCCTAAGATTTTTATTGTCATTTCAGTTGGTGGTGTATGTCAGATGAATTATCGAGGAGGAGAACACACTACACATGCGTATAGAGCTATGAATAAAATTCATGATAATTGAACTAATTGAGTAATTTCATTTGAAAAAGTCGTGTTCAATTAATTTTCATGATTTTTTTTTTCTCTCTTGTATCTTATTCCGACTGTGCTACTGGTGGACTATCATGGGTGTTCTGTCGTCTATGTTGTGGGCTTCTTATTGTTCTCCTTGCGTTTAAAAAATGTTTTTCTGTTTAAAGATACTACACAAACGTGTGTAAAGATATATCAGCGCTTCTTGGAGATGTGTCGTTGTCGTCCCTTGTCTATTGTTGGGTGGTGATGCTCTCTCGGTACCGATAGATTGTTTTCCCCCCGGGATGTTAGCTTTTTTAATTTCAATTCATATAGTGGGTTTATATACTGTAGGTACAATTAATTTGTGTTGTCTTTGTTTGGAACGTGCAGGGAAAATTAGCCATGGGTGTCATTACGATGCATGTGTCAAAGAGTAAATATTGTTTTTGGGTAATTCGGATGGATGAATAGAGGTGTTAAACGCACACAGAGTTGAGTGTAGTGGCGAATGGAATCTATGGGCATGATATGGGGTATGTATAGTTATTAGCTTCGATTTGCGGACAGGCGTGAAAACTCTAGATTTTAAGCTTTTGTTATGCCTGGTTAAACAAACCTGGTATATAGGTGTTCTCTATTCGACTTTCCTTCCAAGCGCATGGCTGGCTTGAATAGGGGTTGAATTGCATTTAAATCGAAATCTGTGTGTTGAGTGCATTCAACTGTGACTTGTTGTGAGTTCTTGTGTCAAATTACTGTCGCTGGCAAAAATCAAAGAGCTTTTGTGTGTCCATTTCTGCATAAAGGGGAGGAGTTAGAGTTAACTTAAGCTTTGTACACACGGTTGCCAGATTTGGCAATATTTTCGGATCTATCAGGGGTAAATTTGTGCCAAAAACGTTGAAATATAATATCCACTGACAGAAGTCCTTATTACCTTCTTTTTTCCATATATTTGGGACAAATTCTTCCCTACAGTATCTGACAACGATGGATTGATGTATGGCTTGACTGAGTTAAACACTTGTCATTTATTTACGTTCAATTCAATTATGATTTGATCTCCAAAGACGGGAGAAGGTAGAGTCTACTTAAACTTCGATCTCCTTACCTAATTTTCTGCAGTCTAACAGATCCATATCGTTTTGGCATTTAACTCCTCCCGCCTTTGTTGACCAAAGCCTAATAGAGTTATCGCATTTCGAAAAAATTGCAGCTGTATCTATAAAAAGACATGAGCCATAGGTACCATAGCGCAATGTCTAGTTTTGGCATTCCTGCCGAACTCGTCAGTTTGTGCAGGATGACGACGGAAAACTCAAGCTCTCCCGTCGGTAAAGATCGATTATGGTCAGTAAAAACCTCCCACCGACCCATTTGATATCAAAAAAGCATTTAAAAAAGGCGGCAACGCGCTGTCATGTGACTTTAAGTACAACAATAATTCTTTCAATCACACTTAAAAGAATTAAGCTGGACTTCCGCGCCAACACCAGCGGCACAATCTTTCAAAAGTCAGTCGTGAGTATTGGGACAGAAGCAGCGAATATGGGCTTGACAGTCAACAACAGAAAAAATAAGTGTATATCCTGTCCTAAAAAAAGAGATCCAATACCAACGTTTTGGCCAAAACATCACCTCGGACTTTATAGCACCACCTAAGTTTAAGTAAGTAAAAGAGTAGGCTCTATAGATTGTCTACTTTTCTTGAGTATCAAACCAGCCAGGACTTCCAGCTTAGCGTGGCAAAACCCTCCTATGGGGTCTATTTAAGATTTTGGCATAACTTAAAAATGTTTTTTGATTTTGTGGAAATAAGATCAGTGATTTGAGTAAGACTTGTTTCATAGTGATATCTTCTCGGGTTAAAGGGCTCAAGATCAAAATGTCTATCGAAGCTTGTCTTCACATGTGATTTTCTGCATATAATTGAGGGGAGTCGGTTGGAATACAGGGCAACTTGTTTGTTGCATTAAATTTCAGCACCTGCTCGATTTACACAATCTCCCGCTGCTGGTGGGTCAAATCTTATGTCTTGGTGGAGGCTTTGAACCACTTAGATGAGTGGCAAGAAACTGGTAAAGTGTTTCCGCCTATGTCCAGGAAAAAGTTCGAAAGCAACCCACACAAACAACCAATATTTGAGAAAAAAATCTTGTTTAAAATGCTTTCAACAAACACTTTTCTATTTTTTCAAAGCAAAAAAAACTTCCATCAGAAAAGACTTAATTTTCTTGGAAGAATCTTTAAAAAATAACTCCTTACAGCGCTGGGACTATTACCAATGTCTTGATTCGTCACTCAAACATAAAATTGTTACTTGAACACTTAATATGTGTAAGAAAGTGGCTCACAAAGCTTATTTGATTTATTTTGACAAACACACTTTATTTACTTTAAGCGATCACTATAAACACTTTTATGTTCGAGAGAAAGGAAAAAACATTTTCGTGCTTCAAGCAAACATAAGTTCATCTTGTGGAAAGCAGCTACCTTTAAATACTCCTCTTATTAGCTTCAAATTACATTGTCAGCAGTATGTTGTTTGTTTCCTTAGGGTGTTGTACTGTCCTGCATCAGGCTGGATAGTTCTACTTTGAGACCTTGCATCGTCTTAATAATTGAATCCTTTTAGATTTTTAGGTTTTTCCTCTTTATGAATTCAAGCTGTCTAATTGTCTGCCTGGCGTCATGTCCGTTCCCATACTGACAATATAATACCTCTTGGTCAATATCAATATAGCCCCTTAGGAGCTTATCAATTAGAGCTCACGGTTACCAAAATGGGTGAATTATGCATCAGGTTACCTTAAGCGGACAGTAAGAGACTTTTCCAAAGCAATCCCTACCCCAACAGGCCTATACACAAGCATCTTGAACCTTAATAATCTAAACGTAAGGATTAACAGAAATCATACACCAAAATGAAATATCCTCTGTAAGGCTTAAAGAGTGATTTGATGAGTATTTTCCTCGAGATGGCTAGAGGTAAGTACACACAACTAAGACTTTTTGGCAAAAATATTAAAATATGCCCACAAATAGCTTGGCACTATCCCACCCATGAAATATGAAAAATTAACAACAGAAAACGATCTGTACGCAGAGAAAAAAGTTCTTTAAATTAATACCCTTAGTATACAATAAGAACGCCTTAATGTCAGTGAGTGCTTAACGGATCTGCGTGATATTTATATCAAATCAAGGGTCATTTTCAATAGATATGCACAATCTTTCTATTTCTTGGTTTTTGCTTAGTGCTTTTAGGGATGTGAGCATTAATACAAATCATTTTCTCTAACATATTACACCAATAGCGGCATAGTGGAGTCTTGTATTTGGACAAATGCAACGTTTGCTTTCGATACTGACTTTTGACTGTGAAATTAAAGAGACTTTTCATACATCCAACCTCGCAAAGACCAGGTCATACGGTCAGCTTGGATGGGGTCACTAAAGAAAGGTTAAAGAAGAATTGAACAGTTGGGTAGCATGGTGCCCAATATAAACTTCGCACCGATTGGTTCATGTGTCATGTCATGCTTAAGCAGTGGAGTATGTATCAGTGGCATAAGGATGCAGCTCTCCTACATGCATTACTTTTACCTGCCTGTCGACTTCACTTAATTTTGTGGGCAAATGGTCACAAACTTTTGGGCGATTATTAATTCGGACTTTCCTGCATTATCAACTACTGGTGAAAATTTTTGGCCGATTATGCATTTTTCGGCTTGAAACTTAGGGTATTGTTCACACAGCCTTAATATACGTCGGTTTGTGCGGATTTCAACAAACAAGCGCGTTCAGTAAAAGTGAATCGAAATTGTACTTCAACATTTATCTTATTGCAGATAGGCCGAGTCGAATGCATATAAACAGAGGTAACCGAAGCCATAGCCTTAAGTAAAGGGTAATTTTAACAAAGTTGGAGTCTGCCAGAACAAGCTTACTCGAGAAGAGTGTTGGATATGATGGCCCAGGCCTTTTTTTAACTCAAAAACCAGAGAAACCAGAAGAATTTTTTAAAATTTAAAGTATTTAAAGAATATCAATGGTTCTTAAACAATTTTTACATACCTTTCGAACTGTATCTTGATTTCGGGCTCTTATCTCCAAACTGATTTAATCTGAAAGAAAAAAGGAAACAATCCAATTAATTGATCAATCTTAACAATCATAAAAGCTTAGCGAAGTAAATTGACACTAAATTATCGGCTTGACCCATCAGCCCCAAAAAAAAAAAAAAAACACTTCATTGGCGATGTCAACATAGTCACCAAATAGCAAAAGTCCTATAGAAATATCCTTATTACCCGCCTCAACGAAACCCCGCAATTGTTCATAATACTCCACCCACCCACCAACGGTATGACCACATTCGATTGCATGTTCACCGGGCATATACCAATTACAATTACCCGAACAAGGCGGCTGGCGAAAATAAACAATAGCCGCGCTGACTTTATAGCAACCGGGCAGGTGTATTATACTAACATCACCTCCCCCTGACCTAAGGGTAGACACTAATTCTATAATAACCGCGCGTTGGCAATTACACAAAACAAAATCCATATACATAAACATGGAAAAAAATTATGAATTCATAATGAAATTAACAGTTTTATTGTGAACGGGACGATGTATTAGTCGTCCTTACCCATTTGACTGCTCAGCGGCGGGCGGTTGGCGCTCGATGGTCCACCCAGTTCTTTTTTTTTTGTTTCTTTTGTGTAACGTTGTAGGTACCCACATGAATTGCTCGACCGATTGCTTTGTAGGCCCTGAAGGACGGCAATTAATGTAACGCCTATCGCACTTAATTTCAATACCACCCCCAGAAAACTGCCTGCCCCAGGAGAAGCCGACCGCCTTGTAGTTGTTGTGGGTATTATAAAAAGTGAAATTACTCCGGAATTCTAAACACGGTAATCAAGCAGGCAGATACGTTTTGTAGCTACAAAAAGGACCCCGAATCGGTACGCGCTCGCACACCGCTCTTTGGGAGAATATTTTTTATTACCTCTCATTTACAGTTGTTATTCACTCAAAGGTGTGTCATTGCCTGTAATTAATGGTTACCAATTACCATTTTTACATTTTCGTTTTTTTTTTGGTCCTCCAACTCCTGCGACCGAAAGGAACGAACCCCCATTGCACGGGGCAAGGAACTGAACCGCAGCAGCAGCGGGCCGAGCGCCAAGAACGCGAGGTACAGTGAGTAACAAACTACAGGCACTATGATGGAACTGTCGCTGTCGCACCGCCAACTTGCGCCATTGGCATTTAACGATGTCGGTATTTATTACCGGGACGATGGCGTAAATTAATTTCTTGGTTTACCTCGTGTCCACCCTCGCCGCTATTTTTGGCGTCTGACGTTGCTTGCCCGGTTGTTCTTCGGGATGGAGGGAGGGTGGTCGGAGTGGGGCGCCGTCGGAAGTCACAAGAAACCGAAATCACAGGTTAAAAAGCCTTTTAGAGGCGATTTCTTTGTTGGGACGCTTAGCTTGTCGTACACACACACACACACACACAGTAGTGTGTCCTGGATCCTGTGGGCAAGGAGTGTGTTGGTGATTTACCTTTTCGGTCATCTCGGCTTGGTGGGTGACAAAGTGTGTAACTGGATATCGTTTTGGTGGTCACATGCCAAGGGAGACTATTTATTTCCTGTGCCATGGTTAATTTTAATTCCACAACAGCTCGATTTCCTTTACACATAACATGGGCGATGTCTTTAATTGGGGTAATTAGGTTGACATGAAGTTTTGCGTTTTATACTTTCGGGGGCATGGCTTGCGCGAATGGCAAAGATTGAGTTATGCCTAATCTTGATAGATGATAAGACGGATGGTCAGTGGATTAGGAATGAATATGATTATACCTACGCAATGTTTGAAGGGTGAAATGTGGGACACGGAATTATTCGTGCTTAGTTTTTATTTCACACTCCGATTGGGAAGATAGTCCTTAGAAAGCACTAACGAGGTCTACGTTTTAAGAGCAAAAACCTGAGAACTAAGAAAAGGATTCGCAGTCACAAGAGAGTATTAGCCTTTGGTGCCATTACACTAACTAGAAGTCATCAAAAATGTAGGGAAATACGGAGAGTTCCAGTGTTTGTCTGAAGCAAGGCCACTAAGTATAAGTCCCTATGACAAGGTCTTAACAGATCCCATTTACGAAACAAAAATGGTGTAGTAGGTACGATGAACAGAACTAAAATCATAGAGTGTGTGCTTGGAGTGTGTCCAATAGTTCTGTTTCGTTAAAATGTTATACCTGACGATGTCAGCGAAACGGGACAAAACCTGATCATATAGAAAGAATTTGGAAAAAAGCAGTCGTCGCTCTGTGAAATCCAGATATCAGAAAAATACTTTTATGCTTTTTAATAAGCATAGGCGCCCAAAATCGCCTTAAGAAATCAAGGAAGGAAGGAAGTGAAAACAAGTCTAAAATTTAGGATCACTGAAATAAGTATAATTTGTTGGTTCTATGGAGCATCTACAGAGGACAACCCTTACGATTTCGATTTGATTTTCGTTCGGGGGACAAAAAACCTGGCTAATAAAAGCATTCTCAGCTGCGAACCCTAGGTGGGTTCAACAAAACTAAAGACCAAACATTTCTATAATCCACATTTTAAAAAAGTGCTTTTAGGAAGCAGAACACATTTTCAGTTGGCAACCTTCATGGTACGAGTATATGCTCTTCAAGTCATCCACTCCTAATTGGCTTTAGAAACTTTGTTCGGTTTTGGTCCCCTCAAATCAGAGAATTTGCAAGCTTTAAGCCGCAGGAACTTCCTCGACGGTTCTACTAACGGGTGATTTTTTAAGAGGTTGAGAACTTTTTTTAAAAAAAAAACACAAAAAATTCAAAAAATTAATGAAATATTTATTTGAATCGAAAGTTTGAACCTTGCAATTTAATGTTTAAAGATAATTTCATGCAAATGTTGACCGCGGCTGCGTCTCAGGTAGCCCCTTCGCTGAGTCCAATTTTGGCATATTCTTTCACACATATCGGCCGGTATCTCACGAATGAATGCATGGATGTTGGCTTCCAGTGCGTCAATCGAAGCGGGCTTGTCCCTATAGACATTAGCCTTGACATACCCCCACAAAAAATAATCTAATGGTGTCAATTCGCACGATCTAGGCGGCCAATTGACCACCAATCACAATCTTCCGAATAGACTGCTCAGAAGGTCGAGAATGCCGACCATAAAATGGAAGCAGCGCGCGATGAACATTTCGAACCGAGCACGAATTTTGATAGTAAAATTCAATAATTTGCAAGCGTTGTTCATTTGTAAGACGATCCATGGTTAAATTGCAAACCAAACTGAAGCTGTTTGACAGTGACACAAGGTACTAAACACACGTCAGCTGTCAAAACCAGTATTGCCAAAACCAAACCAGCTAAAAAATCACCCGTTATTATCTGCCACAAAAATGATAATGCGAAATCATACAGTCAATCAAGTGTCCTCTCACACTTCATCCTTTACGGTTGAACGAATAAGAGTTTTAATCCTCATCTGTTCGAGATGCTGTTTATGGTCACAAACCTCATGCATATGACACTCAGATCGGTTTTGGACATCTGTAGAAGATTTGCCATCCTAGTTATTGCCCTATTAAAGTAAGGTTAGGTTGATGGATGCCCCTGTGACAATAGTCAAAGCTTAATAAGACCAGCACTTGGTCCATTTATAGGAACCTTTTTAGCGCCTAAAACGAAACTAAAACAAACCGCTTTCAAAAGCTCAAAGTGATGCTCTCTTGAACCCATCTGGACTTGTACACATATCTTAGGACATTTATCAGATTCGCAACACTTAGATCTTCAAGCTCATTGAAGCTTGGCCTATGATCGAAATGGTATGATCCAATCTCACCTGTCCTTTTTGATGAATGAAAAAATCCTAAAGAGCTTTTAATCTCCAATTTTGCAAGATGACAGAATGATAGGATAGAATGATTACAGCCTGCCTGAATGGCAACGTTCGAAGAATTAAAACACGAATCACACAGTTTTGTTTCTTGTCAAATTACCTTTTCTAAAAACTAATATTGTGATGTGGCGACAAGACGTAAAAAGACATGCAAAAGTCGCTGAATGCTGAAATCGAGAGCAAAGAGAAAAGTGATTGAATTGAATTAAAAATGTTGAAGTCGAAGTAAATTTAATCAATTTAAATAATTTTTGTTTGATAAATTAAGTGTTCCATTGTGTAATTATAAAAGTGAAATTGAGTTTTATTCAACGAACCCATCATCATCAACATTGGTTTGAACCATAGCCCCATACAGAGATCAACACTTTACAATATCCCACAGCGTGACTGTCCCCCACCCGAGGTAAGGAGAAGTTAAATATGTAAAAATCGAAAACAAAATAGGTTTTCAGCCATAAATAGATGCCAAATTTATCAAGGACCGAAAAACTGCAGCAGTATTATAAGTTTTTATAATTTTAGTTCTCGTCATTGTCTTCCCTGTTTCTTAGGTTTACAGTCGATAGTTCACAGTATTGTAAGCCACACTTGTGTATTTTGATACTGTTTGTTGCTTTTTTTGTTTTTCGATAACTTTTTCTCTTCGAAGTTCGAATTGTTGTGAAGTTCGAATGGAAAACCATAGGAAGAGTTGTCACTTAATGTCAGCATCCTAATAATTTAAACGTTCCTGACGATAGTCGCCTGGCAGCGTTTGAAATGATCATAGGACTAGCCATGATTACAATGTTTTGAAGATTTGTTAATTGTTGTAATTTTTCACTTTTCAATATTTAGAAGTTATCATTTTTGTTTGGATGAACTTTAGCGGTTTTGATGAGTCGTTTGGAAAAATAATCTTTAGACTACTAAACTTTTTCAGTAAGTTCTCTGCCAGTATGACGGTTAGACAGAACTTGAGTTCTTAAATCTTTACATTGAACCTTCTCTTCTCAATATAGAGCTTCGGTTTCTTACTGCTAACATATTTATAGTAAGGAGCAGTTAAATAAGTAAACACTAAAATTTACCATCACTCGTAAATCTTATAGATTTGTAGGCACCTCATCATGCCCTAAAATCTCACCGAACTTTTATATAAAAGTTCTCTACCAGATTGACTTTCTAACAGAAGTTGAGTTTACGTTGCAGATCGTTACTTTTAACTTCTAATATTCTCTGGACGGTAGTGGTAAGCACATCAAGTCGGAGTTAACAAAATAGGACCACAACTTACTAAAAAACGGTGGGTTTTATTATCTACTACCTTTTTTTACTACTTCGATACTCTTACGGGAATTATACCGTTTGTAAGAATGACAAAAATCTGGAATGGACGAAATCTCGTAAATCGGTTACATAAATTTTCGAATGCACAAACAGACCAAACCTCAAATATTTTTTTTGCCTATTCCAAATCCTTTCGTGTGCTTAAATAGGGGAATAGCTGGGGGAAGGATGCGCCTTTTACATATTTTTATTGGGCTAGGCAAGATAGAGGCTTTTATGGGAATTTTTTGAATGTCTAGAATCATGTTTTCTAGACATCAGGATTGGCCCACTCTGATTATCTGCTGTAAAACTCAGTTTCCAAAAAAAAACAATTCATCCTCCGAACACAAAATGGCGCCAGAAAAAAAGCCATCTCTGAATAAGACTCTGCTAGAAATACGACTATTTCTGATTTTGTTAAGAAGTTGTTCTTACTTTTCGATGTCCAAGGTATATGAATGCAGAATAAAATGCAGTTCAGACGAAATTTCAATGGTCGAAGTCATTAGCTCCGCTCCGAGTTGAATATTCTAGAAGCCTATATAACGAATAGGAGTGTCCTGCACGCTCTATATAACACAAGGCTTCGTACATATCTTAAGTCTGGATCCAGAAACAATTATTTAAGCTTCAACTTCAAGACTCGTGTGGTTTTTAAGTTGAAGTTATAATATGCACTATCCTGGATCACTCGGATTATTCGAATTAAAATCGATTACGGTCGATTTTTCATATCCTTCAACAAATATGCTTGCAATTCGCTTCGCGATCCTGTATGTCTGAAGTGTATATGAAATGAGTGTACATGGGTATTTTTTATACCCTACTCTACTCAGGGTATACAAGGTTTAATGTATAGTTCATAACGCAGTGAAATAATCACCGCAGACCCTTTTAAGAGATCTGAATGAAACCAACAGGAGAATCGATCAAGCCATGTCCGATCGTTCGTTCGTCCGTATGTAAACAACTTTTAGGTGTGGTGTTGGTGAGCGAGCTGAAAGTCCAGTCCTTCAGATCAATTTAAGAAATCAGTTGAATCTGCCCACAGACACGCCCACTAGTTTTGAAAAATACTTTTTTTAAATTTTAGTTACAATAAAGCTAGCGTACTAATTTTTAGTTATGACATTGCCTTGTAATTGTCTTTGAGCAGAGAAAGTTTGGCATTTACATTGGCCACGTCCATTTTTCTGACTTTTTTTGTATTTAACGTATATGCCTCCGCCCACTTTTGTGGGCGTGGCTTTAAAAAAGTGTTTTTTTTTTTAGTATAAGAGGTGGAGTTTTAGTCCGAAATGTTTGCAACCACCTAGCATAAGGCATTTCAACAGTTATAAATTTTTTATCCCGCCCACTTTTTGAAGGCGTGTCAGATTCCTTTTTAGGAAGGGGAGGTTATTTTGCAATCCCCCGCAGACTGAAGTTTTTACATACGCACTGTTGCACTTTCCCACTTGTTTTTAACTTCGACAGAAAAGACAGGAAATATGTTCAGTCTTTCTTAACTACAAAGTCTGTCATAACTAGCCCAGTATCTATCTGGTCTAAGCTCTTACAATGACGTTACATAAAGTGAGCGATATTGAGTTAATTTTTATGTTAAGTTTAGATTTTAAATATTTTTCTTTCAAGGATCTTCTCATAAAATGTTGTTTAACAAAGCGCGGTAATATTTTCGTTTCAAAAGTACCTACCCCGAAGGCTACTGTATTATGCCCAAACCGGAGCCATTATTGAAATTAACTGCCAACACAACCCACATGAACAAAAGTGTCTGCATGCATGGATGCATCTACAGCGACTTGAGTAGGTACTTTTTAAGATATTCAAAGCCCACCAATCCGACAATGATAATTCTTTTATGAATATAAAACAATATCTATCTTTCTGCCTACACTAGTCGCCTTAGTTGGCTTGCTCTCGTCTCTACTCCTCACCACCATTGACTGACATAACAGGCCCAATTCGTATGCACAAATTAGGAAGCTTAATTACGACTATTTGCCAGTATAATTGCATTTATTATTGTTTTCTCTTCCATTCTTAATTATTTTATTTACCAATTGCTATACGGTATCTCTGACAAGGAAAAAAATATACATATAAACGAAAAACCCTAAACAATCCTCTGCGTCTGTGTTTTATTACTTATTTCACAAATTTATTGCATTCGAGAGGGTATCTGGTTTTAATTGTTTGGCGGCGCTATTTAAAAACGTAACAGAGGGTTATTTTCAAATGTTACACCCGCTTGTTGTATATTTTTCAAAAAAAAAAGACACAAACGAAAATGCAATAAAACATCCCAAGAGTGAAAAAGAGAATATATCTATCGAGATACTTACTCTCTAGACATGAAGAGTATTATAAGGTATAAAATGTATCTCTAAGCCAAAGTGTTGCAGGTTTCTTGTGTTTGCATTCATTTCGGTTAAATTGAAAGGACGTGAGAAACCCTGAAGAAAGTACACACAATTAAATGAGAGCATCTACTATACTGTGGGTATATACAAAACACATAACACAATTTTTTTTTTCTTTAAGCATAAAAAATACAAAAAGAAATTAAAAAGATTTATTACTCTTTTAGTTGAGTTTGTTTTTTTTTCGGGGTGAATTTTTCATACGTGTGCAGTGTGCTACCTGAAGCTGAACGAAGACTGACCATGACAGTCCGAAACGAATTTTTACGTCCAACTTGTATAGTCATATTGCTGCTAGTTTTTTTTTTTAGTTGTATTTAGTGGGCATTCTGTCAATTGTATAAAGGGACGACTTCTGTCGGTTGTGTGGGTTTATAAACTCAAGCTGTGCTACATGGAATGTGGACAGCAGCAAGTAGCAATTTAATAAAAAAAAATTGAATTGTCCAGTCCAATACAACTCCTTGAGATATTTAGAGAGGTTATTGAGATCATACGGTAGTTCAGATTCACATTGTTTCTGGAATGGATATCTTTCCCGGACTTACACTTAAATTGCATGACATATGAAATAGTTAATTAAAAATCTAACCGAACGTATCGTTGCTTATATCGGGGAGCGGCCTCTATGGCAAAGCCATGCAATAGTTGTTTGGTGGAATTAGTAGATTTAATGGCACCAAAGACGAAGCCCGAATTATTATATCAAGCTAGCTTAAATAGTAAATATAAAAAAATACACCACAAGAAGTTGGAGATTCCATTGTCAGGAAGAAGTAATTTCCTATTTCAAGCTTTAGTTCCAGAAGAGACTAACGTAAATTAAAAAGTTACCTGCGTTAAGTGCTCTAAGGAAACGCTTCAATCATTCTTCCTGTATTCATTTTGGTATCAAACAGAAGCTTAAAAAAGTTTTATTACTTACAAAACGCTTTTTAGCCATGAATACCCTGTTGGATGGATAATAGTCAATGCGAAAAGGTGTCCAAGGCAACTCAATTCGAGTGGAGCCCCAAAGGAGAGACGAGTTACTTTTTTTAAGTTCAGAAAAAAATTCAAACCTTAAGAAATAGTAAAACAAACTAAGCGCGACAGAGGATTCAATTTAATATTCATTTACCATTCTCTTTTATGTATTTTACAAAATTTTGGGCACTTTATAAAACCGACGGATTTTTTTTAATTTTTAAAGTGACAAATTTACAATTTACTAGAGAAAATTTGAAAATTTTTATTGAATGACTAGCAGGATAACGGTCATTCGAATATTGCCTTATTTATGTCCATTTATCAGTTAGTAAACGACATTTCAATATGAAGTTTCAAGTATTTTGACACACACAAAATCGATTTGAAATTATTGACCGATTCCGAGTGGCGAATTGCTAATCGTCTTACGACACAATGGCAATTCATAAATAGAACTGTCAATGGGTTTATCAGACCCTGTCGGATAAGGAGACTCTGGAAAAACTTTAACGATAACCCCAACCGTTGTTCGAACTCGGAAAGTAAATATTCAAAACGAGAACTCTACGAATTAAGACTTACTGTGAGGAAAGCCATAAGTTTCTTAGATTAATAGACAAATTTCGAGACTAAAAATATCTACATTCAGAAAGTTTGTAACGATTTTTCAAAAGACCCTCTAGTAACCTACATCTGCATTGATTTTTTTTTTTTTCGTTTTACCTAAATGTGGTGTGCATCAAGGTTCCATTCTTTGACCAAAGCTGTTTTATGACAAAACAACCGAGTACCTTCAACCATTCCTAAGTACGGAAACCAAAATAAATAGATGGCGCTTTACGAATCAAAAGGCTTATGGCCGTTTCCTTGGTTCCGTGATAAACTGAGTCATTCATTCTTTGTATGGAAACTGCAGAAGCTGTGTGCGGGTGAATGGCGTCAAATCCCATCTTTTTAATGTGTGCGTTGGACTTCACCAGGGCTGTGTTCTATCACCTCTGCCCTTCGTAGCATATATGGACTACGATAGTGAGTTCGGGCAAAAGTGAATCAACCGCGTCGGCCGATCATTATGCTTGATCTGAAAGCAAGGATCGCAGTTTTTAATTTAGTGCTCGCTCCAAATTTGGGTAATGACCGAGAAAATTAGATCGTGGGCATAAGCTGCCGAAATGAGAAAAAGCTTTCTAAGTTGCGTTGCTATACATTTAGCTAGAGAGTAATGGCGCATTCTTTTGAACACCGAACTGCCGCACCGAGCTGTCAAACAATACTCGGTGTAAGCGACAATTCCAGCGTGGTGTACACTCGGTTTCATTGTGTACAGAACGACGGTGCAGTCATCACGTTAAATTCTGTCAGGTGTCCAATCGCTTTGACTTCAATTTATTTACTTTATTTTCATTTCGTAGCGTGATTTTCTTGGCGTCGGTTTTTTGTACTTTTTACTTAAAATGAATTTCGATAGCTTTGAGTTTGTGATATTAAGTAACTTTTTATCGATTTCACACAATTTCAGTCGCGTTGCAAAAAATAACGAATGAAAATTGAGTCAAAACGTCACACATACACAATCAACAAAACTAACGGTGTCGACAACGGACTGATTCGGAGTTCAAAAGAACATTTACATGAGCATGATTCCGTTCAGGTGTTCGAGAAAAGAACAATTTTTCTCTGTATTCCACACCAGTTTCACGATTCGGTGTTGAAAAGAATACGCCATAAGAAACGTCAGTGGGAATCTTAATCGTTCGTTCGTGGGAATCTTAATATTGAGCAGTTACATCTCCAAGTAGAACGATCAATTCTTCCATGGTTTGGACACGTTGTTCGTATGCCCCCCGACACACTTCCTAGACAAGTCATATTTACCGAAATGCGAGCGCGTTGCGCCTTTATTATGCCGGTAAACTGGTGGTTGGATCAAGTGAAGAATATCTTCGAGACCCACCTGGGGATCGCGCCTGGTATCTCGGGAACGAAGGAAAATTTAGCCGCCATAGCTCCGTGACCCTTTTAAAGGATAAGCAGTCAACGAAAATGATGACCATTTAGTTAATATTGTACCGACAAGTAAGTGTCCGATGCACCTTTTGAATTTTTGTTTCAAAAAATGACACTTTTTTTCAAAGCATGATTTTTTCTGGAACTCATTCTTTGAGTATAGGTCATTGGGATGCGACGATTTTGGACTTGAACCCTGGCCCCTTCAAGTACCAGCGTGCTAATTTTTGTGGACTCATTAATAAAACGGACTATTTTTACAGCAAGACCACCAGATCCTTAAAAATATGTATTTGAAGAATAGGGGTCTGTGAATATCCGTTGCGTTCGTGACGTCTAAGTATATACGCAACTGATGGCTCAATAAAATATACCTACACGTTCTGATGAGAAGAGACGTATGTCGCACTCTTTTTCTCTAGGCCGCTTCCAATAAGAACGTGCATCTATATGAGTTGCCGCAGTTTTGAACTTGTATGCGACGCGACGGAAGCAATGTGTTCATTGGCCTGAAGGCCTTTTCAGGCACTAGATGGGTATTCTTGCTCGAGTACTAAGCTTTGCTTAAGGCTTTGGCGACTGAAGCGTATTCAACATGTGGAGTGGATGACATGTTGCCAGACAATGCCCATTAAAACTTTTGTGCATTATCTTTCCTCCAAAGAAATGGTTGGGCTTAATACAAAACAAAAAGAAAGAGTTTTCGTCAGATGATGGATGGGAATCAAATCAAGACCTCAAACGTAATTAGCAACCACAACTACACCACGGCACTTCATACGAAAACAGATTCAAATCATGGAGAATCGCCGCGCAGGAGCTATTTAGTTGCAGCCTTGGCAAAAACTCATCCGTTTTTTAGGCCAAAGTCCTTGCCATCAACAATTGCGCCAGAAGGAATCTGTTTTCTAATACAAGATTCTAAACTATTCTTCTTCTCGGATAGCAGCTCTAAAATCAAAGCGAGTCTTGGAAAAATACATAGCCAGAGACCATCTATGAGCTAGCCTTGAGAGCATCCTAGTCATTCCCCACTGGATCTCAGCATGTTGCACGTTTGTGGGCAATGAAACTGCCATAAAGTCTTAAGCCAGACGGCTTAAGTTGGTACAAGAACACCTAAGTGGCACAATTTTACTTTCCAAAATCTATGCAAGGAAGCTGGCTGAAGTAGTCTTTCTTCTTTTTCTGCATTCCTAATGGTTTTGGATCTCATCGTCACTGAGGCCAAATAAATGCTGTTGTCGTTGCATTTGTGTGATCCATGAATGTTTAGGTCTTCCTCTCCTTCGCGTTTGCGCTGGAATGTTGATTGACTGAAATAGTCTTTCTATCGGATGAAATTCCCTCCTTTATCGACTTCGACAAACCACGGGAAGATAATGCCTATTGAAATGCAATGTTGATAGATGGTTCGAAAACTGTAGAAGGAACAGGTTCCGGCATCTTTTCAAAAGACCCAGAAATAAAAAATTCTTGAAAATTACCGAATACCTGCAGTATGTCTTCCAATCAGAGGTCCTAGGCTAAAGACGTGCAGAGAGATATCTGCATTAACATCTATAGCTAGGGTATGCTTAAGGAATCGATCAATATCAAATCGGAAATCGTCAGGGGCTGTCACATAATGCAGTCAGAATCGGACGAGGCGGTGCTGGTTGCCTGGGCTGGGCATTGCGGTATAGTAGGAAATGAGCAAGCAGATGAGCTTTGCAAGACGAGGAGGGCTCCTTGAAAATAATTCGCTTGTATATAATAAACCACTAGTTTGCGTTATCCAGGCAAAAATTACAAACTCTGCCAACATAAGGTGTTCAAATCTGAAATCTCATTGGCCACCTTTTGACGAAAAATATCTAGGGAAATGATAAAACTATGCAGGGACTAGCTTAGCACTTTAGTCAGAATCCTAACAGGACTCTGTCTCCTGCGACAACATGTAAAAACGCTTAGACTGTCAGACACGGATACTTGTTGCTTCAGTAGTGATCTACAATCTGTTGATGTAAAAACACAATAACGCACACATACTCAAGGGAAATATTTCTTAGGTAAACCTGGTCGATAGCTCCAGCGAAGATTCTCGTATTCCTGGCTACCTCCGGAGTGATCGTTGGCTCTAGGACCTCATTTGGGAAGGAAAAAAAGCATTTTTTAAATCAATACAGAGGAAGGCTCTCCCGTTTATAGCCTCTCTTTGTTACGTATAGAGTGTCCCTTCCTCATTGAATTTTAATTTTGTCTTGTAAAAAAACAAGTATTTTATGGAACTCAACATCTGGTCGGTTTTCTTAGGTTTCGAACTACTAACCAGTAGAATGTGGCTAGAATATGGGTCCAAAACGTTGTCTAGTGAGAGTAATTCTATTTCGTCGAAAGATCAGCGCAGGAAGAGTTAATAATTTCGAGAGTCGAAGTTTTTGACAACTTTAGTGACGGAGTTTTACTCTGCACTGAAAAACTGTTCGCTGTGTTAGTTCTAAGTTCTTTTGTTCCGAGATTAACAGTTCTTGGTGTAAGCAGGGAATAACTCAGCACTAAAAAATCTCCCCTTAGTGTCGTTGAAAATTTGAACCGGTGACTTTTTTGAACGATAAAAGTGAACATATTTTTTTGTAACTATTTGCTATATTTATTTCCAAAATTGTAGAAAATGTTAGGATCACTTGTTTCAAAGATTTTCTCTACAAAAGGTTTATGTGCAAAAATATGTCTGTGCATCTTTAACATGGAAGGGACTATTAGTGGCTACAGGATTAGATAGGACCTGAGCCCCTTGTTATTGCAGTATGTCGAACCTCTTTTATAAAATATAAACTGATACCTTAAATACGAAACTTAGACTTCTCTCGTACTGATTTATATATTCTTGTTTTTTTTTTTAGGACCACAGCTCTAGCGAACCGACTTCCTAGAGCAAATGACCTAATGGAGGTAAACTTTCTTTAAGGTTTAACTTAAGCTTTAACTTTTTTTTAAAGGTTTTATCTGCACTATTACTTTTCCCAAAAAAGGAACACACAATTTTGGGTTTTCTTGAACTTGTTGGAGAAAATTTAACAAGGAATACTTTTCGCCCACTGTTACATTTTTTGCTACTTCGAAGACCTTTTTAAGGGCCTAGGAATAATAGACGCCAGGAATTACCAGAGTTAAACCACATTTGAAGATTTTCTAAGGCATCATAACTAAATAAGCCCTTCGTAGTGTCCGTACTATTTGTAACAATATTTGCAGTGTTAATGTCCTTTGGAAATTCCCGAAGGCGTATTGTGATTTAATTATTATAGTTCTGACTTTTCCCAGAATTTTTAAGTCATTAATTTGGTATTTGCTACGATTTATTGAGAATTGAATGCTTCCATACTTTACGTCTTTAATTTGTAAATATATCCAAGGAATAAAAATAAATCAAGACATAAATCTATTTTTTTGTTTCTTACATTTTTTTCACACGCGTATTATTACTTTCACAAATGTCACTTACTTAAAAGATAAACAATAGAGAGTCATTTAATCCACAACTAGATATCAATTGATCTACAACACACACCATCGAATAATAAACTGCAATGACATAGATAAATATAAATACCCTAATCATTGTATGGAAAAGTGGGTATCTATTACCATTTTTCGTAACTCTGTACACCTATAGTGTATCTTAAATGCAAATCACCTATCGGTTCAGATCTAAACATCATTAATAAAAGAGTAAAAAAAAAACTAAACCTAATACGGGGTCTAAGTATATATGCACAAAATGTTGACGACCTAGTGGGTCAATGATTTCTTAAGCTACTTCTTTTTTTTCTATACCATTCCAAACAAAATGATAATTATATTTTGACCAAAACAAAAAAAAAATACATATTAACTTAAAGCATATACCTACACGAAAAAAAAATAGACGTGAAAAACAAAGATGGCAACCAGAAAGATAGATATAGAGACTCGAAAAAATTTCGTATGCGAAAATCATTAATTTTAAACTCAAAAGAAAGCTAAATCCGCATTTTAATTTGTCGTAATTGATAGTATATGACCATTTTTATAGGTTCACATTTAAAGTGTCCCAATGGTGGACCAGGGATAGGACAGATGTTCGTTTAAGTTGTAGGTAGGTTGGTTGGTACCTACCTACCTAAGCGATGGTAAAAGAATTGCGATGCGATAAAAAAAATGTCTTTGAAATAAATTAACACCAAAGTCTTGCGGAGGCACAGCTTTGGGTATTTTGTGGGACACCAAATTAGCTTCGATTCACTAAATGATTTCATAATCTTAAGCTGAGGGATCAGCCATTAAAACTAGTCCAAAGCCAGCCCGTTAAAATGAAATGCAAAGATAAAGTATTTTTCCAAGCAGAACAAGTCTTACTACGTTTGGGAAAAAGGTAAAACAAAAATCCAATTGGTAAGACTTCTATTTCATTCTGGTGACATTATAAGGAAGAATTTTTTCTGAAGGCTTGGCTATTCTCAGCAATTTTGGGCACACAATTGATGCCACCCAGGCTGCAATTACAGCAATTACATTTTACATTGGTGTCAGAAATTTGGTATCAGAATAGATACAATTTATAATTGCATGAGAAAATTTAGTGGACTTTGCCAAAACAGTGTTAAGCTTCTACAACTCAGCAATCTACAGCATAGCCTGCGCACTTGGCAAAATTTATGCCACCAAGGCTGCGATTACAGCAAAAACATTTTACATTGGTGTCAGAAATCGGGGACGCAAATATATAGAACTGATAATTTTACGCAAAAATTCTGTTGATTTGAAGAAGCAATCTACAGCAAAGCCAGCGCTCAAAATTGATGCCACCGCCTGGTTGCGATTACATCAATTACATTGGTGTCAGAAATTGGGGATAAGAATAAATAAAACTGATAACTCAAGTTCTGTGAAATGCTTACGGTGCCCATAATAGACTTCAGCAAACCTTTTGGAAAACGTATGAAATTTGTGTGTATCTAATCAGCTGTTGAATTTCCGTGCTGAGCCTCTCACTTGAGTGGGACTAAACTTAAAAGAGCAAAAGTTAATGAAGGCATAACGAAACGGAGCAAACGGCTATTTCGTCTTGGCATACGAATTGCGTGTAATGGGACATTTCGGAAAGCCGACTTAAGCCCATCTTAGTCTATTATGGTTAGGCTTTTAGTCTTAAAAAAGACTTCAAAGACTCCGAGTGACTTCAAATGACTTCAAAAAATTGAATGCATTCACTCACTTTAAAGACTTAAAAAGTCTTAAAAGACTTCGACTCCAAGTGACTTCAAAAAATGAAATGCTTTCACTGACTTCAATCACTTCAAAAGACTTTCAAGTGCCTGGCCAAATGAAACGGGAATTCTGCGAATGCTCGAACAGTGATCCCTGCAAAAATATGTATTAGCAAGCGCCAAACTTTGGTAAGTAGAGTCAGGCAAGACGATTGCATTGATTGTGTTAAGGTTGGGCCAAAAAAAGGGGGGCCAAAGGAATGGGTGCGACTCCAGTGGTGCCGTGAGTGACATGCAAAAGGCATCAATGTAAAAATGAACGCAGTCGACATAAAGACAACGATGCTCTCGTAACTACGACTTTAGCTTGGGACCTTTAAGATAAACCGTTTCGGAAATTAACTCTAAAAAGGTTCCTCAGGTACATCAACTCTGAAAAGGTTCCTGGAGAATAAAGTCAATATAATTAGAATGTCAAACACTGAACTACCACTGTTCTCCAAATCAATCGTTACATTTGACATCGATATGAAGCTGGGAGTCGCTTTGATTCTAACAATAACTGGAAACTAAAATATACTTGTTCCAATTGTGGGATTGTTGTCATTGTGACCGCAAAGGAAATGCTGAGGTCTTTATTCGGTACAATAAAGAAACTAAGAGGGGGACAATGTAATGATTGTTAAAAAATTTTAATGTGTTTGATTTCAAAGACGAGAGAAGACTTGAAGGAACACACCCAAACCGAACTGACATTGCTGTCAGAGCACTGAAAGCAACAGAAACTTCTAGAATGTACGAGAAAGAAACTTAGATAATAGTAGATACAATATGAAAGTATCTATCCACAGAAGAGACCACGAAAAGTAAAGCGAGGAATTTTGGGTTTCAAATTTGGGCAAAGGATTTTTTACTTGTTTTTAAGAAGACCAAACGTGACTCCTTATTTACTGATTTTGAACTTAAGTTCTCAGTTCATTAAGTCATGGGTCATCAGGAAAGGTGAGTAAAAGGAGAAATCTAGGTCCTCAAATCTGTTTTTGTTCCAACCCCGACGTAATAAGCGACTATGAAATTTGGACAATAACCGAAAGAACTAGATGTCAGGTATTTTGTCTAAGGTGAACTTTTGTTTGCTCTAAAATTTCCTTGCGACAAGGTCGCGACCAGGCTGTTATGACTTTGCCATTGATGATTGTGAGAGAAAGGAATTAGGAGAAAGCGAAGTAAAACGTCTTTGATTCATAAGTTTCAATGGCTGCTCTTGAGCCATGCTCTCATGCAGCCATGTTGCGTATATTTTCCGCAAACACGGACATAGGTGGGTAGCTACACAATTCGCAGGAACGATCCGCTTGTGTCAGATTCGGGAGATAATGTGTCCCCATGTACTGCATGTGAGGTTACTTGTCTCTGTCGCATGCCTATAACAGACTAAATGTCAGGCTTGCTTTAGGACATGTGAAACGGTTGCATGTTTACATGCAATTAAAATGTCGCATGGACTAATCCTTACCAACATGCATGCGACTTTAACAAATAAAAAACTAGGCACTCAACTAAAGCCCACCACGTTCACCACTTACAAAAAAGGTAGCTTCTCACTTTCAAGATTTGTTTATTTGGTACATTCACAATATAGACTTGATTATCATCTAGCAGCGATCTTCTTCAAAAGAAGCAGCCACCCAGGTCAGAACATCGTAATGATCCCAACTATGGCGCAGCAGATTTTAAAAAGAGCAACATTTTGTTCCACATTCGTTGACATATCGAAAATTTGACGTAAAGGACACAGCACTCACATAGCCTCTGCCTACCTACTTATAAGGAAACTGTCTGAAAATATAAGACTACACAATTTCAAAATAAAACACTGGCAAAGCAACATGTCACCCATATCCCATATGAGTGACTCTCAAAATCATCCAAAAACTGCCCTTTTAAAAAAACGAAAAGTAAAAATAAAATAAAGCCACACATTCCCTATAGCTATAGAGTCCTAGTACCCATCCATCCCTCTCTTCCATAAATAGATACACCCACAAAATGAGAAAAAAAAATCATATCCCGAAATGCACAATTTAGCACGCATTGGCATTTCCCGACGTAATTTATTTTAAGGATTAGAGGTACTGCGTTGTTTCCACCCCTCGTAATCATCGTCCTTTCTTCAATTGCTCTTTATCGTCGTTACGGTATTTAATGTTGGCGGCATTGGTACACACAGGTACGCTTTACAGCAGGTACCTCGTACCTAACTACACCCATACACTCTCTAGAGGGGGATAAATTTGAGAAGGATTCACTTTCAGAACTACTTCGAAAATGTTCTCCCAATGCCGAGGATCACTTAGACAGAAGAAAAATAATAAATGAATTATTTATCAAGGAGATAAGCGAAAAAGGACAACGTAAATAATTGCTGTGATGTTTTCTTTCGATTTTACTTCTGGCTCACCCTGATGCGCAACAAGCGTCCCGGTCATCATGTTTCGTCGAATGCAATTGCGAAGAAGGAATTATGAAAAGGATCAACGCCTTGCGTTTGGGTGTTAAAAAGGTCCTTGCCGGCGCGGTATGCATTGTTCAGTGTTCAAGTGGTCTGCTTCGTTTGAAGACGTTACATAAATAGCACAAAACTGACAATTGGGTGTTTGCAATTGGGATATCCTTTTGTTGGCCTAACGTCACACATGACGCACATTGCAGCAGTCCGAAACTCCGATAACATCCGAATCGGATTTTGCTTTTGTTTGGCTATAAGCAGATTTGCTAAATATGAAAAGATGATTAACAGATGATGTGATGATGACTGCGGAGGAGAGCGCCGTGCAAAGATGGTATAATGATGACACGATGATGACGGGGAAATTCCCGGCACTTAACATTTTGGTTTCTCTTATTTCCACGATTTTTCCGACGACCCGCATCTCATTCTCAATTCGTATGAAATTCCGTGCAATTTCCGCCCAATTAGCGCAGAGCATGTTCGGTGGAGCAGCGAACATGAACATCGAACATGGCGGAGGCAACGGAACCCGAACGCAGCCGACCGCAAAGAGTGTGAATATTTTTTTGAGTGTTTTCTTTTCTTGTAAGAGCGTAAGAGAGTGGACTTTTCGGCTTAGCCAGCCAATGGGAACAAGCGATGATTGAGTGACGAACGATGGCGGCGACAACATTCTCTGACGTAGAAGAGAATCGCTGGTTCGCAAGGCCAGAACAGAAAATATTAGCGGATGGGAAAAGGGCTTCGCGAGTATTGTACAGGGAAGCCCAATTGCCGGCGCGGTTGACGTTTTTCTGGCACACGAACACGACACAATGACTGCGATTGCGATTGCAATCAGTAAATCTGCATTTGCAGATTTTTTTAATCATGGACGGCGGCCAGCTAACGGTCTCTCTCTGACTGCATGCGGTCTGTGCTAGGGGAAAGGGTAGCTAGAGGTAAACATGAAGACCGTTATGCGAGCTTAGGGTTGATATTTGGATTTATGGTGCAATTTAGAGGTTTGGGCGCACATCTATGTCGAACAGTGTTGCCGAGGGCGTGTGACTAAAAAACGGTTGCGTTTAAAAATGCAAATGCAGCTTCTTCGAATATGAAGCTGTTTAAAAACGTTTCGCCAACCAACTTTAACCATCTTTTTTCTTTACCGAAGTTGAAGACACCAGTTTGGACGACCTCTAGTTCATACTAAATGTCGCACCTTGCCACACAGCCAATGTGAAAGCGATGACAATTAGGTAGTTCTGAGCTGTGTTTTGAGCTCTTTTGACTTTATTTTATGCTATATGTAAACCGTGAAGGACCGATTTTATACTGACAATCCAAAAACGATTCAAGTATAGGCACTTAAGGCTACTTTCATGCAAGCAATCTGTGAGTTACAGGCCGAAGAAGAAGGTCTTGAAAAATGTATGTGACCGAATGCGCTACTGCGGCAAAAAATTAGTTTTGTTCATTTTGTTGGATTTTTAATAACTTTAACTTTTGTTTGGCCCAACCTGTATAAGATTCAATCTAATCATAAAACTAACCGAACGCATCAATGCGGCTAAGCGTGGCTATAACAATAACGTCGCCAATTTCATTCGAAAGTGGAAAAGTTACAACGATTTGACAAACAGCATAAATCGCGGGAGTGGTGCTTATTTCTAGCGTTGACGAGAGGGAAGGGGTTAGTAGACTCAAAAAACTTACATGTTTCTATAATTTGTCTTTTATCAGCTATGACAGGTAGGTATGGTAAAAGTCAAAGTTTTCATTGAAAAAAGACGTTCGATTAACAAAAAACGTTTAAGGCACTTTTTTCTTACTTTTACTAAAGCATCTCAAGTGGGTCAATTAGCCCAATTGCCAGGGTAAGTTGTCTCACGCTCCTATAGGGCATCGGATTCAAGACCCTTAAAACTAAGCTCTTACCAAAACTTTAACAATCTTTATTCCAGATTATTATTCATTGCTTAGTCAATAACTAACCTGTTCAGCGTTGGTTCGGAATTTTGTGCTTTTTTAATTTTCTAGGTGTAGACATTAGAAGGTCTTTAAAAAAGTAAAGAGTCAACTTACCCCCCCAAGGATGTTAGTCAACTGGCCCTGCCTGACCATTTGGTGATTAACAAGATTTTTTATCAAGGAAAAAAATGTGAACAAAAACAAACACTCAATGCAACAAGTTTATATACAATATAATAATATATAAAAAATATATATATTAAGCCAGACGCTGGAAAAAAAAGTATTTCTGCCTACACGTGCACTCTGGACTAGAGACTAAGGGAGGCTAAGCAGGTAGCCGTGTAGACTGTAAGCCCAGGAATGGAAATGCCTTTCATGTCACACTTTTGAAATAAAACCAGTAAGTCGACTAAACCCTGAACCCAACTAGCCCCGCTTTCCCCTGCCTTTCCTTATACTTTGGCTTTCATGAAGGGAATCTTTTACTGATTTTGCGGAGAAATTTTTACTTATCAACTTTCTTGATGTCAGTCCAAAAAGGAAGCCCTTGGACTTAGTGCTGGTATTAATACTAGTTCTTGAGCACCATGGTGTCAAGGGGCCAAGACAATGACACCAGCGCTGAGATCAAACGAAGGATAATTCTTGTCAATCGCTGTTTCTTTGGACTAAAAAGGTAATTGGGTAGAAAAGCGCTCTTTCGAGCAACTAAAGTGTCCTCTTATGACCCTCATCATCCCAGTCCTGCTTTACGGTGCAGAATCATGAATTCTATCAAAGGCGAATTAAAACACTTTAGGTTGTTTTAAGAGGAAAATTCTTCGGATAATTTATTGTCCCGTTTGCATAGGCGGAGAGTGGAGGAGAAGATATAACGTCGAATTTTACAACGACCCTGACCTAGCCATAAGAGTCAAAAACAAAGGCTACGATGGCTGGGTCATCTAGAGTGCGGTGGACACAAAGGCCCCGGCCCGGAAAATCTCGAATTCATCCCGCAGGGACGGCGCAGTAGAGGGACACCGAGATTAAGGTGAAGAACCTCAGCCAACTTAGCGTGCGAAACTGGAGACGGCTAGCTGGAGACAGAGCTGGCTGGCGAAGCTTGTTGCCTAGGTCCACCCCGGACTGCAGCGCCACCTTAAGTAAGTAAGTACCTACGGGGAGCCAAGGTAGAAAAAGTGTCGGTGCTGGGCATCCTCACTTAATAAACTACCAAAAAGTTCGAGCTACTTTACTCGAGTCTGTAAAAATGCAGTTATTTCCTTTCCAATGAAGAAAATCTTAAGGACAGTTTGTCTGAATAGCAGCAAAAACGGATTAAACCTTTGACCACCAATCGATACTCTTGAGGTATTGAAATTTTGGAAGTTTCTTTACTTGCTGTCGAAGATCATTTCCTCGTTTTATCTAAAATCTATAAATTTGTTGGAGTTGTGATCATTTATTCTGTGGCATTTATTCTTAACCCATATTAGTGTGTCTATCTTTGTAGGTTTCTTCCCTTTCGATAGGGATATAGTAGTAGTAGTAGTGGTACTAGTAGTGGAAGTAGTACTAGTAGTAGTAGTAGACATATAATCACAAATAATAAATAAAGATGTATTCATTGTTCATGTAAAAGTAAACCTTAACACATTTGCCTGTTTAGTCAGGATGTTTTAACAAAGATGTTAGAGTCAAACGAATTTCTTCGCCCATGCTCTGAGCGTGGTATATCACATAATATACCTCTTATACCACAGCTTTGAATTTTCCAAACATTCGACAGCTTTTGTTTTTGCAAAACACGAAACTCTGACCCATTGTAAGTAGCAGAAATAAAGACCCTTTTCTGGTATACAATATGCAGTCGACAACCAGTGGAAGCTAAGAGGCAACAAGAGAATGCTAACCGGCGTAGGGTATCTCGTTCTGATCAGTGTTGTGCGGTCCATCTTATCTGATCGCTTAAAAAAAAAGGAGTTCACAATAGGTGCACAATACCTACCTCTCCTCCGCTCAGCAGTATCTATGTATGCTGGTTTCTAAGCGATTTGCTTTTGCGAAAAAAAGTAGTGACAATGTGAAAGCTCAGAAAATTACTACTAGGTATTGAAAAAACTCTCTCGGCAACACTCATTTGTGTATAAATTGTATAAAACACCGTTTTGTGCGATTTCATGTTCATTTCAATCGATGCTGTCCTCCATTATTCGTTCGTTGTTCTTGTTGTGATTTTCCTTTTCGGTGACCTGACGGACGTAATAATTGTCATCATCATATGGACTCGACACTACGCTACACCAAACGTACAAGATGGTACATACAAGGTACACAAGTGGGGGTACCTACAACCATATCCATATGCATGGAAGGACTATATCCATAAAAGTCCTTCCTGTTTCCTAGGTGTCGAACGTATATTTGCCTGAGTTCTCCCTCAGGTTCCTTTGCTTGAATGAAAGAGTCTTTCCCATTCCGCAGCCCAAAACCACCCACTTCACACGACAACCCGTCCACATGTTTTAATCCTGTCTGCGACGAAAGTCGGAGGAAAAAAAAAAACTCGCGACACGTGCTTTTTCAGCTGTTTTCCAACGAGACAACCACCAAAACAGAAAACAGCGAAACGTAGGTGTAGCTTTGTGTGTATACGTAATAATGAAAACGGAAACCAAAAAATGAGAACGAAAATGGAAAAGAAAAACAAAACCAGAAAAACATCATCCGAACATCCGTGAAGAAGGAAGGGAGGCGAACGAGCACGAACACCAAAACAACAACAATGAGGCTGTCGCCGGGTTTTTCGCCAATTTATCTGGTGCAGCGCAGCGCAACAGCAACAGCAGCAGACGTCAAGAATTGCAAAACGTCAGCCGATGAGCCGACACGATAAAAGCTGGAACTGCTGTAGGGTGGGAAAGAGGAATCTCTGCAGTTTGTTTTTTTTCTTTTTGCAGACCGTTTCAGGGGGTGGGATGGATGGGAATGTGGAATATTGGAATTCGCTGCGACTGCGTTAGAATTGACAAAATTGCATTACTTTACAGGGTGTCACTGCGTCTGGGTGGGAAAAATAAAATGTCTCCTATACCATGACCCCTTGCATGGAGTAGGTAGGCGAGGACAGCGAATTCGATGTTTGCTTAGGAATAACAAAAGCATTTTGAGTTCGACATGTGAAACTAGGAAAGGAACGCAATCCATACAGAAATTTGAACATTGATCATGGGAATGTTGTCCGGGGGGCTGTTTTCCGCTTCCACTTGATAATTGCACTTTCTATAATGGAGGTACGACCTATACATACATGTCCTCCTATACAGGCTTCGGAAGGACATTTGAAGAAAGCGACACAAACGGATGGCCGATATCGAATTTCCATTCATTGACTTTGCACAGGTGTGGGTCAAATTTTGATGTTAATGGAACAGTGAAGGTCAATTTGTTTGTTTAGGAAAATATTTTATATGGGAGGGCACCTACCTACCTAGCTTAATATTATTGCTAAGAAGTTCGTATATTCACTTGATGAATACAAGAGTCAATTTAAACCTACTTCACAACCTACGACCTCGTTTCGGGATTCGTTTTCATGTTATCTGGTTTTAAGTTAAAACACTTACAGTAATTTTCTTAACTGCTGGCTGTGTAATAAACAATCAAGAAAAAATTTTGTTAAAATTATGATTTTTTGAAGCCCTAAAGAAAGCTTTTCTAACAAGACAAATTTATTTGAGGAACTAATTAGGTCTTTTACAAAGGTACCAAAATCGAGATTTTTAATTTTGATTCTTAAGTTTTTAACTTAAGTCTGTCTCGAGTTTTTCTTAGGCGGACCCAATATGGCAGGAAGAATTATGTAAATACAGGTACCTACGTATTGACGTGCAACACATTTTCCCCCTCTTAAAGCTTCTACAAAGATCGTGCAAGGTGTGAGGAAAAGAAGGTATCTTAATCCTATTTTGGCGGATCAGGCCATGGTATCAGGCTCGAGGAACCATGCCTGGTTTCAGAGTGTGAGTATTCGAGTGAAAAAGCGTCTGTACCTACCTTTTTACGTGCAACACGTTATCCCCCTCTTAAGCTTCTACAAAGATCGTAAAAAATGGGAGCAAAAGATTACATCCAAATTTTATTTCGTCCTATTTAATTACGTGCAACACATTTTCCCATTCTGAAGCTTCTACAAAGATCGGTGAAGGGGTGAGAAAAAAAATCATTTTAATCTTATCTTGGCGGATCAAATCAAGGTATCAGGGTCGAGGAACCATGCGTGGCTTCGGAGTTTGAAAATTTGAGTAAAAATAGCGTCTGTATAAGAGAAATGTTATTTTTCGGAAGTGATCTGACTTACGCCTGAATCGATGCCTTTTAGACGAATAATTCTGGTGCTCTTGCTTCCATGGCTAGAAATTTGCCGAAATCATTTTTCATCACCACAAAATCTTGCTGTTTTTAACCGGGTTGTTCTTGGGTATTTATTCTCACCTGTCATTTCGGCGTTCAAAAACGGACAGTTGTTCTTGGAATGTCACAACAAGACAAGGCACGGACTCTATTCTATTTAACTTTATTTTTTCAATGTTTGACAATCTGGTATGTGTCAAGAGTGTCTGTATAAACGCTTGACATTCTGAGACCTTTCAAAAGCTCGTTTCCAAAGCCCAAATTTGGAATATTCTCTCCTATTTCCTCCGAGAGTATCATTTGTTATGAGACCTCTGAATTCGCGCCTCGGATTTGGAAGACACCTATAATGTACACAACATAGCATGCATGATTGTAAGAGAGGTCAGGCGATGGCTCTTCTGAGCTGCAAGTGCCAGTTAAAAAAAAAATTATTTGGACTCCTGGCCGTGACTGTCATCAAAATTGTCAAACTAATGAGGATATTAATTGTTAACAAAAGATGTTTGTCCCTAATTTTGTTTGGAAAAAAGATTCAATAGACTTAAACGCGAATATATTCATCGGACCAGATTAAAAGTTTTGCAGGCTGCATAGTTTCTTAATTTTTGACATCTCTATAACACCTCCGCACATATTTGAAATTTGACAGCTAGGTATATCGCATTCTGACTTTTCCACTCATTAATTAAAGCCCGGAATACACGATGATGGGAAACAGAAAAACCCGCATGTCTACTTAGTACACGAAGAATAATTTGCCGTGCGATACCTGTCAATTTTGGCAAAAACATCAATTTCTGTGGTTAAAAAAAAAATACTTCCAACGTTTTTGTCGTGCAGCTTAGAAAATTACCACAAAAAAATTGTGCTACCAAGGTTAGTGGCCAAAATCCTTTGTTGTCTGCTTGGGCGACAATTTGCCGCACGATTTTCTGTCATCGCACGTCTCTTCCGCCACAAGCTATCAAATAGGATCTTATTTCAAATTTTGCTTTTTTTAAGTCGGCTTCAAAATTTTTGGGTTTTCTTCATCAGTCACAAAATCTCTGCTAAATTTCCTACAACCAAATCGAAAAGTTTGTACTGAAGGTCGTCGGCATTGAAAGTTTTGTGGGTATTTAACTGAGAGTTTTTTTCCCTAAAGGCCTTATCATAATAGATTTAAGTGAGCTGAAATCAGCTTTCATAAATGCCTAACCTAAATGGTCCTCGCTAACTTTTGCTCTCTTAAGTTGGTCCAACTTAAGTGAGAGGTTCAACGCGAAAATTTGACAGCTGGGTAGAAACACACAAATTTCATACGATTTTCGAATCGTTTACTTTAGTCTATTTTGGGATCCGTAAGCGTTTGGCAGAACTTAAGAGGGATTTTCGATATATTTTGACATAATTTAAGTCCCACCGACGACAGAAAATTGTGCGACAAAAATAACCGCATGATTTTTTGCCGCAAGCATACTCAGTCCACCAGACGGCCAATAGCTTGCCGTGCGAATGCTGCCAATTTCGATTGCAACTGAAGTTTCCATTTCTGAAAAACAAAAAGTTTTCCCGCGGCTTATTGACAGAGTGGCAGTGTGAAAAATTTGTCGAGCATGTATCCGTGCGACAAAGTGTCGATGCCGCAATCGTTGTTGGCCGCTATCTACACAACTTGTATTTCTAGCCGAACGACGATTTGCCGCACGATTTTCTGTCGTCGTGTGTCACTAGGCTTTAAAGGAGTCAGTCAGAAGGATGCGTCTCAGACGTTTAACGTTCCGGTTGGAAAAATTGCATCTTTTGGTCGAAGTTTGGAATTTTCGAAGTGTGCCAATGATGTTTAATCGTAAATGCCGATAACAAAGCTTTCTTGGCATGGTTTATAAAATAAGGGCAAAGGCTCAAAAAGTATTCTGCAGCTGTGCTTAATTCCGCCGTCTGTCTGCTCAAGGCCGATTGATGAGTGAAGGAAGTTCACATTGGCACTTGGCACCACTTTATTATATTTAGTGAATCGTAAAAAAATTTTCGGGAAGCTATGTCCTGTTTGGAACTGCGTCCCATAAGATATAGTTTCTCACCAGGTTGATTATTCATGCTTTGGATAAAATATTTTTTTGGACTTAGATCCAATGAACCGATTAAATCTATTTTTGACACACAATATAACACGAGTTCGATTTGCTTTGAAAACAAGTCTTAAATATTCCGCGAAAAACTAATTCTATTAATTAATAATGAAATGTAATATTTTCATCGTTACAGCACAGGCTAAAATAATTGCCCACAAAATTTTTTTATAACAATTAACAAGAGTGTGTTAATTTTATGAAAACAAGTTTCAGGCCAATATTTTTCGAGTTATGTTTTCGGAAATGGATATAGGCACGTGTCAGTATACAATTGGATAAATTATTCTTTAAAATTATAAAATATGATGCGTCAAACCTTACTTTGTTATCTCTTAAATCCATTAACTCCTCATACTAAGAAAAAACTATAATACGGTTAAGGCGAGGAACACTCATGACGACACCAAAAAATCGCGCGGCAATTTGTCCTCTTTACTAGAACTTCAACAGTTTGTAAAAACATACTCTTTCAAGTTGCAAGGCAAAAGCTTTTTTTGACAGTTGTCATTAATGTTGGTAGGAATCGCACAGACATTACTGGTGGCGAGATAAGTGCACTTACGACAGATAATCGTGCGGTCTTTAGTCGCATGATTTTCTGTCGTCTTGCTTTTGGCACTTTGTGATTACATCGCAAAGATCATTCGACTGATTTTAATAAATAAGCTTTGCTTGGGGGAGCTCTACCATAGAAACAACCCAAATTTACTGAAGCTTTCAGTTTTTCCCGGGTTCGATTGGACGCTACATCTTTGGTCAATATATAGACGCAGTACCAATTTTTCAGTACAAAATCGCTGTAAAATTCTAGTGTCTAAAAGCCGGTTTCTCAGTGCTAAGCTAAGCCCAGCTTAAACCAGGATATGTTAATCCTTGTGACAAAACGAGTCTGGAGTTAACACAGCGAGCAGTTTTTCAGTGCAGAACTAACTCCGTCAACAACATTGTCAAAAACAACTCTCGAAGTTATTGACTCTCCCAATTCTCACTGTTCACATTGAAAAATACAGGAAAAGAAGTTCGAGTTGCTCTCAGATGTAATTTTTCGCAGAAATACGCAAATCAACTGCTTTTCCACACCGAAAAAATATTCAGAGAAGTTTATACTGATCTCCAGAGATGATCCGAGATTAACTCACCAAATTTGATGAGTTAAGTTAAGATGAACCCCAGAATTAAGTTCACTGAAAAACTTATTTCCGGGGAAAATGTTTAAATCGGAAACTCGAATGATCTCGCACTGAAAAAACCGGCCCCAAGAAATCATAGAATTATCTTAGAAATGAAACGGAGCAGCCTTGAGCACATTAATCTTTTAAGTTTCTATGGTAAGCCCACCTTTAATCCAGAAACATGATTTTCAGTAGCTTTTGACTTGAGGTTTATCTTAACTTCACTCAACAATTTGGTGGGTTTACCTGGGTTGTGGGCCATTTTTGAACAAAACCATCAGATCTTTTAAATGTAGAACTGTAGGCTGCCATTTCCTCGAATAAAAGGATTGTGGAGTGAAGCGGCTTGGTGAAGCTGCTATGGTGACAAAAGAATGCGTGGTTCAAAACAGCTGAAGAAGAGAGCCTACAGTTTGTGGATTTGAAATAGAACTAAAGAGTGACTGGATGTAAAAGCGCAGTCTTGGCGAGGAATGTTTCGAGATACCTGACACACGAGGGATGTGAGGTGGTCTTACCACTTTTTGTAGTTATCGTTAGATTGATGAAATGTCCCTGAAACCATGAAAATTCTAACATTCTTCAGGTCACCAGGTTGGGGCACTTCAAAAATCGGACACTTTTCAGCCGAATGCCATGCCTCGCAAAAACCAAAGTTGGACTCGTGTGTCCTATTTTCGTTCGATATCCTTTAACATGGTTTTTGTTGATTTTTTTTTGCGTTTTTTTTTTTTTTTTTGCCAGGAAAGACATTGTCCCTCGGCCCTTGGCACTTTCGTCACCCACACCATTTTTGTTTATTTTCTTTTCATTTTACCCGCGCGTTGTCTTTAAATAGAGGTTTGCCTCATTCCTCGCGTCGTCGGTCGGTCGTTTTGTACTTCTTTCTTATAGCAAATCAGTTTTGTTTTGTTGCGCGCTACATAGATATACTCCTGCTTGTGTGTATTTATTTTTTATTGATTTTTCATTTAAAATTCTCGCATTACGGGCATCTTCAATAATTTTCGTCTGACAGCATAAATTTGCCGCCCTGTGCGCTGGCTAAAAAAGTGGGTTAAAGTACCGCAATGGCACAACGAGTGTACTAGCAAATTATACACACCGCAGGAGAGGAATAACGCCTCAGCCCATCATCAGCGCAAACCCCAACCACGACCACCCCATCGCCGCCCGTTTCGATGTGTATATTTATAGAGTGGATGATTGGTGTGTGTTTTTGTGCCGGTGTGTTTTGTGTCGGTCGAAATATAGCTGCCCGAACTAGCACTCGCCCCGCTTCCCCCCCTCTTGCTTTGTAACCCCTTCTCGTCGCGTGTATTTCTATCCATCTAGCTATCTATTGCTCTAACTACCCTTTTAGGTTTTCAATGGAGTGTGGTGATTTAGTCCTTTCCCATTGCACATCCAACCATTCTGTTCCGCCGTACCTCCTCCCCCCTTGAGCCCGACGCGGTTAACTCTCCTGGCTCGGATTGCTTTGTTTTGTGTTGTTTTTGCTTTGGGATTTTTTCTTCGCTCCGTGTTTCCTTTTTTTTGCTGCTGCTACTGCCTCCATTGCCAATTTCAGTGTTTTTCTCCTTTCGTCCTTACGCGATAATGACAAATGGTGGGTGGCGGTTTTTTTAGGTGGCATTGGCGTACGGTGGTTTATTTTAAGGGTGACCACAATATAAGTAAGTGGTTGCCACAACGCGGTGGTGGTGATGGTGTGGTATTTTTAGAGGGAAAGGATGGTTTTGATTTTACCATGAATTTATTTTACGCGGAAATTTTGGTTCAAGACACACACACACACTCATGCACTAAAAAAAGGGGTTGGAGAGACTAACCATCAGTAGGATAAAAAAAGTCCTTTTTAATGAAAATAAAATAAAAATACCATTCACAGTTTGAAGAAAAAAAATATCCAAATCAAATGTATTTAGCATAGAAGATAATAATAAAAAGTCGCACAAGGATATGGGGCAGTTTTTTTTTCTAGCTGTTGGTCCTATATTTTGCGCCGCGTCTTATAACCCTTCTAGATACTTTTGCCATCCATCATTTGGCATTTTGATTTTGTGAATTTATAATTGAATGCGAATGGGTGTGGGTTACTGCAGCTGATTCGAAGGTTCTACTCAGCTCTGTTCGACTTTTAAGAACGACGACGATGATATCATTTATGGACTGTTTTGGGAGTAATTTAAATGAGTCTTTAGACTGAACGTTGCGGGGGTGTGTTTTTGGGTAATTTGCATTTTCAAGTTTTTCAGAGGAAAAGGATTTCAGGGAAATCATTCAATTATTATTCGATGTTTTTTAGTTCAGCTTTAAATTGAAGTCATGGTGTTGGGGTATGTAGAGTGGATGGAGTTGTACGCAGTTCTTTTGTGGAGGTGTTCAAAAAGACTGCATCCAAAAATTGTAGAACAATGCCTCAAAGACTTCTAAAAAGCACATTAGAAAAGAAATAAGGATTTTTTAAGCTTAAGTTCAAACTTTGAGTTAAGGACCCTTGCAAGTCTTTACAAACTAGAATTTCTTAAAAAAGTTTGACTAAATGACTGGAAAAGATCGTAAAGACGTAAAGTAGATATCGCTTTTTTCGGACACTACTAAAAGCCCATCATCAGATTTCTCGTCTGTGATGCACTTAGTGTCGCTCGACCTTTTCTAAGGAAAAAATGTCACTCACAAGGAATCTTGCATACTGTTCGAAAAATCAATTTTTTATTGTTAGATTGTTGAAATGTAAAAAAACTAAGTATAAATGTGGATACTAAAAACTGTCAAACACGGCCTGATGCCCAGGCCGAGAATAATCTAGGATGCACTTGCCCGGACACTGAAAGTATATGAGTCACACTTAGGGCTGGATCTGAATAACTGAGTCTTTTGTGTATTAGCTAAGCTCCTTTGTTTTATGCGACAAAGACAGAGAATAATCCAAGATGCTCTTGTCCAGACATGGTTGAGTTGAATCTGAATACCGGCCTGCAGCACAACCTGCAACTCGATTATTTCTTTTGTATCATTCTAAACAGAGAAGGAATAATCTAAGATTCACTTGCACAGACATGGAATTTATTTAACTCATAATATAGAGTGAGTCCGACTAGTGGCCGACAGCAGCACAGAAAAAATCTATAACTCCTTTGTGTCTTCCATTAACAATTTTGTATCATAACAAACAGAGAGAGAATAATCTGGTGCACTTGCCCAGACGTGGATATTATATGAGTCATATTATGATCTAAAGCTGAATACCGGCTTATAGCCGCATACAATAAGACCTTTAACTGTTTTATATGTCTTAGCCTAGCACTTTTGTTTCCTACCAAACCGACGGAAAATAATCTAAGATGCACTTGCCCAGACTAGGCAAATTGTATGAGTCATGTTCTAGAATCAGAAATAAAAATAAGAAAAAGTCCTTGAATCTAAATTCTATTTCAGAAGTGTTCGAGCATTACATGTATTTTATAAAGATTCTCCTTTGCCATTGTGATTAACATTGCCATTGTTAACATCTCGATGCTCAGTGCCATTAACGCAATTTTGACATTCATGTATAATCAAAAGGCTGGGTAGATGAATATCAGTTATAGATGATACCTCATATAGGATGGCTAAATTGGTTAAATCCTTAGGGTGCTCAGAAAGTAAAACAAGGACTTTATATCAACGACTGTGGTAGCCGGAATCATGCGGTGTAGAAGTTTTGCTAGTATCCGAGTTTCGGAGTTAAATTGAGTTTATTTCCTGAAATTAGTGTTTTCCTGTCAATTTCAGTCTTGGATAACATCGGTTTAACTTACAAAATTTTCTATACTAACCCCGAAATAAACTCTGCAGTCCTATTTCTTAATGTGAAATAACAGTTGTTCTGATTGCTTCTCTGAGAAATAATCGTGTTTCTTTCTAAAGAAACAAAAGTTGAGAATGTCCATGACTTAAACATTTGATGATGTGGATGCCTTAATTGGCGAAGAGAGCCCTGCACTGAAAAACTACTCCATAAGTTAGCCCAACCTTAATTTCATCTGGGATCGAAAATTTCTTGGTTTATCCCAGACTTAATAAATTTCTCGACTAACCTCGAAATAAACTCTTCAGTTCTGTTTCATTATGTGAAATTACAGTTGCTTTGTTTGTTTCTGTCAGAGTTCCAATCCCTGCGAGAAACAAAAGTTGACAATGTCAATGATTTGGAAAGTCGAAGACCCCCAAAAATTCCTCTCTATATGCCTCAATGATGGAGACATACATGCATTACGGATCTAATCCCTTGGTTATCCCAACTTTCATTTTATTCCGAGATTAAAAATTTATTGTTTTAGCCCAGACTTAATTCTGCACTAATAAATTTAAAGCCTAAGGACCAGTTTTTCAGTGCGAGTTCATCTGAAAAATTTAGATTAACACCAGAAATCAGTTTTACAGTCAATTTTGATCCGAGCTTAGTACCGGTTTAACTCGCTTATTTTCGTGGCTTAATCTCGGAACAAACGTTGGAGAGCATTTCGAACTTCTTTGTTTTTTTTCTATGTGACATGGCAGTTTCTTTGCGTTTTTCTATTGAAAAACTTTGTTCAAAAGTTTCTGGAAGCTTTTAAAAGCTTTTCTTTTTCTTTGCGTGAAAAATTATATTGGAGACCAACTCGAACTTCTTTGCCTGTTTTTTTCCCATGTCAAGTAACAGTTGATAGAGTGAATAAATCCTAGAGTCGAAGATTTCGACAACTTTATTGAGGAAGTGAGCCCTGCACTGAAATAGGGAAAAATTTCTCTGAGTTTTCCCACACTCATTTTTTTCGCACACCCGGTGTCAACAATATCTCGGTAACACGAAGTCCACTCTGCACTGTAGATTTTGTAAATTTGACTCTTAACGTGATGCATTTTGTGATAGAAGATGAACAAGTTTCCTTTTTTCCTCCTCCTTGAAGTGCGTAGCTCGGTTAAAGTACTGTCAAAAACCGCTCAAAAGATGTCAAGCGACGTTGCGAGCTTATCAGCTTTAGTTCGTTGTCCGAAATGTGCCTAAAATGTATCATATACAAAAACGTTTGGGTGATTTTTTTAAAGGTGCCTTTTTAAATTGGCAATAAAATACGCATATTATTTTATCCTTAGAGAAATGTTCTGTTTGGCATTAAAATTGGTTCATGACATTCAGGTGTTAAGTATAACTTCATATAAATATTGACCGCGACTTTTTTTTTGGAGGATGAGATATGAAAATATACGATACGGCCAGTGGGGTGCCGTGGCGTAGTGGTTAGTGTGTGTGCTTACTACGCCGGAGGTCTGGGTTCGAATCCTGCCATCGTCACCTGAAAAAAAAGACTTGTTCTTTTTCGCGGTCCCCACCTCCGCGAGGGTCTGACAAGCCCTCCGAGAGTATCATTTGTCTTGAAAAACTTCTCAAAGTGCCGTTTGGATTCGGCAAAAAATTGTAGGTCCCCTTGTATGTAAAGAAATTAACACACCAGCATACATTGTTGAGAAGTTGGCCCTGGTTCACCTCGAGCTGTTGCGCCACTCTATTTATTTATTTTATTTTGATATGAAAATCCATTTTTGGACCAATCTTTCCAAAGTATCGGTCGGTATTTGACCTATGAAAAGGGCAACTGCTCAATATTGCAATATAAGTTTCAAGTGTTTGAATCACTGGCTTATTGTGGTAGACGATAGACTTGAAGAAACCCCAAAGAAACCAGTTTGAATGTGTTAAATCACTTGACTTTGGCGCTGTCTCAAACTCCAAAATTTATTATAAACCCACAAATTGCAAGTTCATACCTAGAACATACTGAAAAAAAACACCCTTTTTACATAACGTACGATTGCACGATTGGCAAACCGAGGACAAAACGAAGAAGAACAGTCAGCCCTTGTTGCTTGAAAGCTACTTGTCTAGTATGAAAGACAGGAATATCCTTAACAACCACACCAATACACACTCCCTATTTCTCTAAGGCTATTACAGATCAAACAGAAAGACCGGTACATCAATCTCTGGAAATTTGTACAAAGCATGTCCAGGTTTATAAAATGAGTAGTTTTTGAAACTCACTTCCTTCACGAGGCACATTCTAAAGCAAATTGCATGCTTCGTAAGCAGACTTTCCTGAAAATTTAAGGCCACTTGTAGCTAAAAGTATTGGTACCATCTTATTTAAGCCCAGTGATGAAAACAATTTTTTTTCTATCAAAACTAACAGGAACTGCACGGGAAATCATTGTTCCGGCAAAAAATCGTGTGGCTTTTTGCCGAACGTTCTTTCCTAGGAAAAAAGCGACATTTATGAACCTTACAGGACATTAGGAAATTTTAGTTCTGAAAATCCTAAAACGCAAACAAATTTTCACCTTCTCCCTTGATTTTTTACTTTGCTTCCCGTACCTACTTATAGAAACACAAAAAACGCGCAGCACATTAATACACCGAAAACAGCAAACAAAAAACACTGTGGTTTCTTTCATTGGGATTCCTCGACTAAAAAAAAGGATAATTAGTTCACTTATCCTTAGGAATAAATGAAACCAAAAAGTACAACAAAAAGCAAACCAGCAAAAAAAAAATATACAACATTAAACTCTGGAAATAATTGCGTGGTCGTCCGTCCACCAGCAGAGTTATGCAAAATTGTGACAAATTAAACTCAGCCCCTCGCGTCGCGTAGGTTTGGTGGGAGGACTTGGAGGAAGGACGCAACTACACCAAACCACTCTGAAGTAACAATCATTTTGCGTCCTATTTTTCCTCATTTGTTCCGAAAGATAAATTAAAATCTTTAAGGCAATTAGCTGCAGAGTCTATAAGAGTTCTCATATAATTTTTTTCCATCACATTTTTTGGCTACTGACTAAGCATGCATACATTGATAAATGCCTAGATTTTGGCAATTATAATTCGATTTGTTTATATAAATCCTCATAGGAATTTCGTATCTTTATTTTATATTTTTTCGTTATTGATTTTAAGGCCTGCAGTCAAAGGTGATGCTCAGACATAAAAGTCTCATGGCTCATGCGGATAGAGATGCACTTGATCTTTTTGTAAAGAGTCGAAGACCTACTTCAAACTTTTGTGATTAATCAAAGAATCGCCTCTGTTGTAGGTCGACATAGTTTCCAATACCCTTCGGGGCTAGAAGTCATTAATGGATGAATGTAGGTACATCGACTATTATTTGGTTGTTTGTCTTAAGGTTTTTATTTTGGTGAGGCGATGGGGCTGCCGAAATACACTCGGATTGCATGTGATTCGAAATACATTCTCTGATGGGTGATTTTACACAGTAACACTAATTATACGTTGGCCACGGTCCATTCGCACGATTTGTTTTCTCTACTCGGGGCGTATATAGATGCGAGCATGGTTTTAGGCCAAAGGCTTATAATGAGAAATACAGTTTCGATAATTTCAGGGAAACACGGATAGAAATCGGGTACAGCAAACGTTAATTCGATTTAAAAGTAATTTTTTTTTAGTTTTGAATTTTCGTGTTATTCCGTGAAGAAAATTAGTTTTTTTTTAACAGTCCACCGTGTCGATGACCGCGTAAGGGAGTTTGAAAGTGCAGCTTTTACCTTTTACTCAATCAACAAAGTTTTCAAATGAGGCTTTGAAATGGTTCCCAAAGAAATTTGGCATTTTTAAGGCGAAAAATACCTTCAGTTTTCTACCTTCAGGTTCCTATGAACTAGTACAAAATAGCATTTTAAGAAGAGGTTACCGTTGGGGTCCCTAAAATTAAACTACTTTTGAGTAGTAATTGAAATTAATCCAACTATGATTGTTTTTACTCAGGCATTGATATCGTTACCGCCCCCGAAAATTATATTTTTTTTGTTGAAAAAAAAAAAAAAACATGGTTGCTATCAATGCAATCTGTGTAAATAGAATGGGTCCTCAATGGTTACCTTTTGGAACCCCAATAAAACAAGAATGTTTGTTTGTGTATTCAGTTTTCATAATTTGTGATGGACAGAATTTAAATATAGCTCTTTCTGTGGCCCAAGATTCTCCCCTAAAAGCAACAACGACATGTGAAAATAAGAGTGAAAATTTGATTAAGGACTAAAATATGTTAGTTAAGATTCGACAAAAAAAAATGTATAGGTTCCATGTATGCGAAGAATACTATTTGGTTTTGAGGAGTTAATCCTGGCTGACCCTTGTGGAAGATTTTCGTTTTAAAGGGGCTTAGGCGGTTTAATCTCACAAAAATGTGTTTTTTTTTTAATGACCAAAGTTAGAAGTAAAACTTAAATGAAATTAGGCGAGTATCCTCACCACAATGAAACGGCCACTCAGTTAAGGAAGCTATGAATGTTTATTTGAATTATTTGTCCTTGGACATTAAGGCAAGCAAGGGCTTGCCGAATGTTCTTAAGGGCTTTCCGAACTTTGACAATATTGATTGCGGCCATTTTTTGAAGACGTCTGCCAAATTTGGTGCCTTATGCCTTATGCCTGCCTTGCCCAAGCAACAAGGAGAACCGTATACAAACATTTTACGTGGCGCATAAAAACTGAATATGGCAGTCCTTGCTGAACTTTTCTAGGGTTCAATAAGTTTTTTTTGGAAAATTAGGCCATGACAGGCAGGAAATGTTACTAACTCCTGCAAAATAGCCGACTAAAATTCGGATTGACTCATACGATGTGTTCTCCTTTGGTTTCTTACAATTCTGACTGTAAAGGATAACAAATCTCAAAGGTACCAAGGCAAAATGGAATGGTTGTCTTGCTTACTATCGTTTCGGCGGCGGCATTTTGATCTTCTTGTCTTCTAGTCGATTAATTTAATATTTTCATTGGCGTCAACGATCAACTCCAGATTCGTTTTAAACCGCGATCAACAAATACCTACTTATTAAACTGATTGTTAACTCTTCCCTAGGAGTTTTAGAGATTTTTTTTTATTCTTGAAAGTTGTTTAACGATTTTGAAGCAAGAGTAGGTACTAAGCGCAACGGGACTGATCAGACTGGTCAGTGGTACAAATGGTCTGTGATTCTTTGACAGTTTGAAACAGTGATGATACTTGATAGAAAAACTTTTCTGTTTCTATCAAGACAGAATAGTGATACTAATAGAATGTAGAGAAGAAATAGTTTTTTTTCGTACACCTGTACCAAATCACAAAAACATAAACGATCTGTTGAGAACTTGTTCGGTGTTTATTCTTCAACGACCTGCTTTCCTTGAAGCGGATCTGAAAGCATTTTTTGAAGGTAATCACTTATTGTTCTGACAAAAATAGAATGAACCATTCAATTGAACAAATATGAGATATCTAATAATTAAAATACAAACAAAAATGTTAACACCTGGTGTAGAATTTTTCGTTCTTTACATAATTAAATTGGGTGTACACTACACAACCCTTTGTCGCATATACCAAATTCTATTGCACAGCTCGGTGTTGAAATAAAACACAATTTTTTATTGCTTATCGTATTATTTATCGTACAACTACGAACTAAAAAAATGGACCACAGACTTCTTGGCAGTCTTGGGAATCACAGAGAAGGCAATCACTTGACCGAGCGACACTACGCAACGGTGCCGCAATTAGAACCGGACGAGTTAACTTAATACTTTTCTTGCAAAAAAGCAGAATCGGTTAATGTGCTTTTTGACTCAATTACAAAATCAAATTAAGAGTCAAGAGACAAAAGTCTAGTACTAAATTGCATGGTACCTATTGTAGGCATTTTCTTTTTTCCCTAAATGAAGCTTTTAAAATAAACAAGGAGTTGATATAGGGTAAATAGTATATATCAGTTCCATCTATTTTTAAAATTTATTAGTTTTAAAATAGCGATTCAAGTTTTAACAAAAAAAGTTCGAAAAGCTTTTTATGTTGGTGTCACAAACAGGCTTCTTGATACGATAGGAATGTTCACCAGGTTTGAAAAAAGGTTTAATTTTTGTTTTATTACTTGTCGAGCTGTAGGAAGAGGCACATTTTTAGCATATTTCAACTAGAGCTTCGATTTACAGTGACATAATGTAAAATTGCGTATTTTACGTACGATTGCCATTTAGTTTCGGAAACATTGAAATTGTGTGACTGGACTCGTTAACGTCAAGCGAAGATGCAACTAAAGCGTGCTTGTGATTCCCGCATTAGTGAGAGCTAGTACGTCATCCGATTTTTCGGTGTAGATAAACGTTTTTAGCAGGGAAGAACTTATTTTGAACTAATAATTTCAACTCCGCGTTGAGAAGTGTTCACAATCAACAATAGGAAAAGAATATTTTTATACCCCATCCCATAGGATAGGAGGTACATTAAGTTGGTTCATAGTTCGAAACACGGTGAAATAATAATAGTAGACCCCCAGGACCTTAAGGGCATATGATCGGGACCGAATTCAGAATCGAATAAGCCATGTCCGTCCATCCGGTCTGTATGTCACATGATTTTAGGCCTTAAATTTAGAGCTAGGGCACTGAAATTTCGTAGGTTAGCTCCACTGTATGCGAAGCAGTAAAAGTGTAAAAAGTTTTGAAATCCGCGCAAAGACACGTCCACAATCGGTCTAAATGTGCAACTACATCCAGAGCTTTCACAACTGTAAGACTTCTTAAAGGGCTGAAATTTGACATTTAGCATCTCCTAATGATTGAAACACACGAAAAAGAAAAATTTAATTGGTAAACCTCCTCCAGTGGGCATGGCATCTATTTTAAGGATGAATTTTCAAAGGCATTTTACTCAATATTTTTGCTCCAAATTGAAAGAAATTTGCTTAATATTTTATGTAGAAAACAGTTAGTTCTTCGTTTTATTTGCACAAGACTTTGGGCCACGCCTCTTGACACATTTGCAGGCAGAATTGAAGAAAAACCTAAAATTACCCAGAAAAACGTAATTTCGACTGGCCTCAAGCCTAATTTAGGAAAGCATGGAACAAAAAAACTACGCCCCTTGGACCACGCCCCTTTTCGAAGTTTGAACTACTTATAAAATGTCGGAAAATAACAATAACATCAGTATTTAACAATGTGGGATAGGATGGGGTATTCAACAGTCCGTTTTACGGACTCTAACTTCTGCGAACCCATTGTTGAACTTACTCACTTGTTCTATATAAAATTAACCCTGGATCAAAAGAAATACTTATATATCTACTTTTGGATCCAAATTCTTTAAGTCCCGAATTAGAAGGTTTAGCAGAAATAAGATTTATGGAAGTCTTTCAAAAGGTAATCTATATAAAAGATCGAAATAGGTAGATCATTTTTTTAAGCTTTTGTTTTGTTTCTAACGAAGTTTTGTTTGGCATGAAACATGGGTAATATGACAATCTTTAAGAAATCCAGCTTTTGAAAATTAATAAGGTGCTAGGTTAGGTAAGTATCGATTCCTACTTTTTTTGGCATTCGGCTGGTCGCGCGTTGAATGGCTTTTGGTCGACTTACGACAATAGACCTTTCAACAGTTTGACACTTACTACGGTTGCCAAACAAAATTCCATTTTATATTGAAAATGAACAATGATTTTCAAAAAAATTACGATTTGAAAAATAAAGGGATTAAGAATGTTTTTTTTTTTTTTTGTTATTTTAACCTAATGCTTTGTGAGTGTATTTTTTTTTGTCACCAACCTGTCAAAATTACTAGCATTATTTGGCCTATAAAACGTCAGTTGGCAAGCAAGGGATGTTTGCAGCACTCTTCTGCTTGCCCCAAATCTCCAAATACCTATTCTAAAATGAGCTAAGCTTTTAGCTTAGAGTACTGCATATCTAAAATGATATGCAGTACTCTAAGCTTTAGAACAGTCGTTACGTTAGTTAGAACGACTAACTAATGGGAACCTTCCTGAATCGAAGAAGACCACAGTTTCAAAATACATAGTCATATTGGAGGATATAATAATGTTCGAATTAATTAACAAGCATTCGAGAAATATTTCGATGAATGGGTCCGATCGTTTTTCGTATTTGATTAACAAAATGCGAAACGGGTCTTCAAAACGTTTACCGAGAAAAGGTTTGACAGACTTTCAAATAGCTAGGTACATTTTCCTCTCTTTTTTGACTAAAAAAGAAGAAACATTTTAACTCGCAAAACCGAAATTTGAATTCTGTTTTTCCGTCTGATTCGGAAGTTTAGAAAAACATGTGCAAAAAGCAAAAAAAATTGTTTTTCTATAATAACAAATAAAGCGACATATAACATCAAGCACCGAGCCATTACAATTTTTGACAGTTCAAACTTTCCCGATGTTAGAATAAAAAAAAACTCAAAGTCAAACGCACGACACTACACTAGTAAAGAGAGATTCGCTGTGCCGGTGTTAATTCGCGCTCATGATATTTACGATCGAAATCCGACCAAATCTCCGGGGCCATATTTTGATTTACCCCACAAGATCCTATTGTTTTGCTTTGATCTGTTAAGATTTTAGATTTTACTGATAACAAATTTCAAAAATTTCCTTTCAATTTAAGTTACCTAAGTAGGTACCCTATATGTTTTTTAAAACTAACTCTCTGTAACTCTCCAAAACGGTGATCTGTCAATTCACCATTTAAGATAGCCACACTAGATTTAGTAGTTTAAAAATTCACCCAACGTATCCTTGCTTATAATATTGAAGGAAATCATAGAAAAATCTATTTATAATAAGAAATTTTTATAAAAAAAATTACAAAAAATTAGAATTTTCAAAACAGCTAAGTACCTTCCTATTACGAACTTAGATATCGAATTCCTGTTGGAACGATGATACTAATTAATGATGTTAACATAAGATGACAGTGAGAGCTTTAACTATACGGCTTCCCATAAGAGAGCAACTAACAAATAGAAAATCTGAAGAGCTGCCAGCTCCAATTTTAAGAAACAAGGAACAACACTATTCAATTCCAGCTACACTGCTGGAAAACCTTAGACTTTAAAGATATCTACACTTACCTTCGAAAAACAACCGACAACAGCTTCATAGATCTTCAGCAAATTTGTATCAAATTATCCTTTTTTTTAGTTCACCAAAAATCAACAACAGTATCGTTATTTTGCACAGTGCATTTAAAAATCCTTCTATACTGTTTTCTCAACTAAGTCACAATCACCACAATGTTTAGCACAAAATAAATTATCTCTTTTAAGGTGGGTATACAATATTTTTACCTCCTTATTAAAACACTAATAAAAATCACTGTAAATTCATTCACTGCGATAAATAGAACAATTCAAATTAATTAATCAAAACATATGCATTCATTTCCGCTTTGATTTTGTTTTTTTTTTTTATTCTTTTTTATTGCATTCACAATCTCTAATAAAAATAAACTATAAAAACACAAGGAGAAGAGAAACAAAACATAAATCAAAAAATATTTTCACTATTAGATTCACAATCACAAATTAGAAACGCGAAAAAAAAGTTGAAAGTTGAAACAAAAACCGCAACAAAAAAAAAAATATTGAATCTGTGTGTGCAATATTCTAATAGAGTACGTAATGCAATTTCTGCATTACACCGTCTTTTTCTCTTTCGTTCTGGATTTTATATGTCATTTGTGTAACCGTCAGATGCTCTCTCTTCGTTTCCGAAAAATTCCAATAAAAAAAAAAAACAGAAATATCCGACGACTGCAATCTGTTTTGTGCACTGTTTGCAGAAATTCTATATTATTTGCAGCCCCCGTGAATTTGCAGTTTTAGATAATTAAACAAAAAACAACAACAACAAATTAAAGGTTGACAGCACATTCACGATATTTTATTTAAATAAAAAATCCGTTATGAGGTAACATCCGTAAACAACCGGGTGACAGGAAAAAACAAAACACAAATTAAAAACACAAAAACTGCCGGAATTTTGTTTACCGGTTTTTCAATGAAGCAAATTAAAAATAAAAACACAAAAGTTAAATTAAATTGTTAAATTAAATCAAATTTTCGTGCGGAAATGCTTTCGATTGTTGTTTTAAGAAAACTCATTTCAATTGAATAATAATTAAATTAATGTTAAAACATAAAATATACACTTTTTGCTATTTGTCAAAGATTTATTATTTTTATTCAATTGTATAAGGAAATAATGTTAGGAAAAAAAAAACAACACCAACGCACAACGGACACAACGACGACAACGACGACGGATACTTGCTACCCGCCTGATTGCTAAAAATGTACTGACATTATTACTTCGTTAAAAAACCTGAGTAAGTGTACAACCTGCGCACATTAAAATTAATACACAATGAACAACAACAACAACAACAAGACGTACGTAACCAACGTCTCGTCTGGCCGTCCGATTGTCGTGTTCGTTTGGTTGCTGCTCTTGCTGTGTTGTGTTCGGTGTGTGGTGAGCTGGTGTTGGTTCCGAAAAGGAGCGCGCATAAACAGTTCGGTTTTCGGTGTTTTTTTTTTTTTTTTTGTAAGTTTTCCGTTGCGGATAGTGGACAATACAACATGCTGCACAGATACACTTGGCGCAGATACAGAGATTTGTTGGCGCTGGTGGAGAAGATACACTCTTTAACAGTATGGAATGGATACACTGCGGAAGAGATACACAACGAGCTCCAGCATACCGTACCGATACCGACCGGCGGCGGCGTCAGCCACATTTACTACACAAACTATGAGGAGGAAAAAATGGTTACACGTTCCACACGCAGCAGAAACTGAAACTATCTATCCGTTCGGAAGGCGAGCGCCTGAACTAATCCCTCGGCTTCAGATTCGGAGTATATTTTTCATTGTGTTTTGTTATTTCATCCTCATTGAGATACTTTTTGTTTGCAGCTTCATTTGCAATCGTTGGTCTTGCCCGCTGAGGCAGCGTACACAAAACGGATTTCAAATTTTTATTCAAGTATCCGTGAAGCTATGTGTAGATACAGTTGGAATTTCTTCGAGTGGACTACCTGCTTCCTTGGAGTTGTTCGATTCGAACGAGTCTTTCTATCTCTCATTGTTCGATGAGAGCATGTTGCATGCGTACTCGAACGAAAAGTATCTCAGAGTTCGTCGTAGTTTTGTGGGAGATACATTTGTTTTTCTCTGTAAACAATTGAGAACAAGTACACTTCGCTCATTGTGTGGTTGGAACGTGGAAAGTGTGATTACTCGGATTTTGAGTTGGATTTCGAATGCAAATGGCATTGATTGGTCGTTGGGCGGAAGCAAGTGAAACGTACGTTTGAGATTGGCTACTTTGCCGATGGTTGTTGAGTGTATTTTTTTTTCGTTTTGTTGAGTTGTAAATTACATTTTTGATTTGTTTTTTTACCTGCGGACTTTGTTAGATTTAACAATTTTTGGGGGACGATATACCAATCCATCTTTGAGTGAGGAAAATTTGATCAATAAATGTCTTCTACAGGCTTTTATGTTAAAAAAAGATTATGTTAAAAAGATATTCATTGCAAATACATTTTATGGCCAATTCTTCCCTAATAGGTAGGTAGGGTAAGTGTACTAGTATCCGGATACTTAACACTTTTCTGATCTTTGAACTCAATTCATTTTCGTATAATGAAAGATACTGCCAGGAGTTATAGTGTTTCTTAAAATGTAGATATTTTCTAGTAATGCAGCATTCACACAATTGCCTAATTTTGTGTTAGTATATTTAAAAAAAACAAAATTAAAAATAAATCGATTTGCATTAGTATCCGGACGGCAAATTTAGTTTCCGGACACTTTTTTTTTAGTATCCGGACACGTACACTTTGCATGGAGACTTATGCCCTTTATATATAGTTTGTAACACAGTGAAATAATCACCGTAGACCCCCAAGACCTTTTAGAGATTTGATTGAGACGGATAGGTGAACCGATAAAGTCATGTCGCGTCCGTCCGTCCGTATGTGTGAAGTTTTTAGGTCTTTAGAATTAAGCTAGGATGCTCAAACTTGGAGCATATCTTGGTTCTTATTTTGTACAGACAAAGAGTAAAAATTAGTTAGATCCGCCGAAGGCCACGCCTACTATTGGCTTCAATATAAGACAACCTCTATTTAAAATTTTCTTTCAAAATGCGATTTGGTCAAGTTAGACAAGGTGTAGGAGCTCAAATTTTCGTATAGACCAATAATGGCCCAAAACCTCTAAAACCTCAAAAGTTGGACCTCCCACAATATCGACCATGCCCACTTTTACCATGTTAGATCTTTAAAAACCCGATTTCTCGGAAAGTTTACTCAAAATTGAAAAAAAAATTTATAACAAATATTCAAGATATTACTATTTGCTAGGTTTACTCCATAGAAAGTTTTGAGCTCCGCCCACTTTTAAGAAGCGTGTTTAGGAAAAAAAGGTTTTTTTTTTGCAATAATTTTCGGGTTCAGCGCATTTTGTCATGATTCTAACGAAATTACAATTGTTAATTAAATTTGGTGTTACACCGTATATAGGGTCGGGTATATAGAAGTTTGTCACAGACGAACTCTTGCAATTACTCACTTCTTCATTATAAATAAATGAAACATTGTTATTTAATAAAAAAAAAATATTTCTGTTTAATTTTATTCAACTAAAATAGGCACAAAGGTATTGATAATTGATTTATTATCATTTATTAGTACTGATTTACTATAGAAAAATATAGAAAAATTTATGAAAAAGAACAACAGCTCTTAATGGATTAAATTGACAAAAATCATCAAGTTCATATTCAGTTGTTATGCACTCAATAATATTATTGAAAGGTGATCCAAAATTTATCAATAAACATAAAATACAAAAATTTAAAAAACAAAAATACATAACTCAGCTCTAAATTATTGAATAAACAAAAATTATTCAATTATCAATTAATATTATTGATTAAGTTATCAAAATAAGGGTATTAAACTAGTTATTGTTATAAGGAAACTTAAGTTTTAAAAAAAAAATTCTCAACAAAATTATTAAAAAGTTCGTCCAAACATTCTTGACATTTCTCAAGCAAGGTTACTAGGTAGGTCTAAAATACCTATATTTATTGAGGTTAAGCTACCTAAGGTTAGGTACCTACCTATGTCAATTTAGATTTGTTATGCTAATAACCAAAGTGAAAAATTCATAAAAAAGCAGCGGGAAATGCAACAATGCGTATGCAAAAGCTTCAGTCCCGTCCATACCAAAAAGAAAACTGTCAGGCCTCCAAAAAGTGGGCGGGATATAAAAATATAGCTGTTGGATTCTTTATACTAGGTGGTTGCATGCCTTTAGGTGGTTGCCTAAAACTCCGCCTTTTTAACTAAAAAAAAAAACACTTTTTTTTAAACGCCACGCTCACAAAAGTGGGTGGAGGCACATGCAATGTATACATAAAAGTTAGAAAATGCTAATATCTAAGACTTTTGTCGTACAATTTTTTGTCAAATTTCGTATATGTCTAATGAAAAACAGACATTCTAAGCTAAAATCCCTTAAGAAGTGGGCGTGGTTGATGAAAGGCCTAAAATTTTTTGGCTACTTCAAAGACAATTACAAGGCAATGCTACATATCATATATAAATGAATGCGCTAACGCCATTGTAACATAGTAAAATTTGGAAAAAGTATTTTTTTTAAATTAGAGATGGTCGCACATACAGGCCTGTAGTGGGCGTGTCTGTGGGCGGATTCAGGTAATGTTTTAAACTTGATCTGAAGGACTAGACTTCCAGCCAATTCACCAAATTTCAGCTCTTTACCTTAAAATTTTAGGCCTGAAAGTTATTTACATACGGACGGCCGCATATGGCTAAATCGACTCTCCTGTCTGTCTCATTCATATCTCTAAAAGGTCTTCGGGGTCTACGGTGATTATTTCACTGCATTACAAACTATGCATTAAACTTAATATACCCTGGGTCGGGTACAAAAATTTACTTGCCCTGCTTCTGGGCCTAGGATAATGTAGTTTTAAGCACCTACCTCGAAATGTAACGCCTCTGAGAACTTGGCGGGCGGGCGGACGGATGTGGCTTATTCGATTTAGTCAGTACTACCATATGCTGTCAAGCCCTGGGTGTCTACGGTCCTTATTTCTCCATGTTTCAAACTTTAAATCAACCCTAGTATACCCTTTATCCTATTGATGTGGTATACAAATGTTTCGTAAAATATATACAAAATAACGTCGTCTGGATACTTTAATTTTTTTTTTTCACTATCAGATCTGTGATGTAGGGTGCTTAAAGCAAGCAGCAACTATACAAGCAGAAAATTGCCAAGCAAAATATTGCTTACACAGGCTCATCAACTAGTGCAGGTGTTAGTGGTTAATGTAACGATCACTTAACACATACACAACAATTAGGAAAATAGGAAAAAAATAATAAAATAGATACACATAAAGAAAGAAAATTACAATTGCTTAAGCAGCTTTTTCAGTGTCGCTTTGTCAATATTGAAATCTAGAACACTACTATATAAATTGTACAGGGTACTCATGCGTGTAATAGGCTCATGCATGCCGTAATTCGATCTATGATTCGGAACGTTTAATAGATTGATATTACGTAGGTTATAAGAGCCACCACGAATATTAAATTTGAAAGAGGACAAGAGGTCAGGTGCGTCAATGTGACATAACAATATTTGCTGAATAAAAACGAGATCGGTGTTAATACGTCTTTGAGACAGGCTCTGCAGATTAAGTAATTTTAGCCTCTATTACGGTGGAAGTTGAAATGGATCTACCCAAGGAAGGCCTCTTAGAGCAAAGCGGATAAATCTCCTCTGAATAGCCTCAATCCTGTCAGCATAACAAATTTGAGATGGTGCCCAAACCTGTGAAGCATATTCGAGGTGTGGCCTAACGAAACTATTGTACAGCGAAAGAGTTGCATAAGGATTATTAAATTCCTTAGCCCATCTTTTAATAAACCCCAGCATACAGTTAGACTTATTAACGACATGATTAATGTGTTCGGAAAAAGTAAGATCGGAGCTAAAGAAAACACCAAGATCACTAAATCGAAAGACACGACCAAGGATGTGGTTGTTTATTGTATATGAGAACTCCGTCGGCGTACGTTTTTTTGAGAACGTCATAACCTGACACTTATTTGGGTTTAGTGTAAGTCCATTTTTATCACACCAGATGGTGAAACTGTCGACGTCTGACTGCAAAAAACTATGGTCCGACACTGACTTTATTGTTTTTGATATTTTCATATCATTGCAAGAATATAACTATGTTTCACACTTGACGGGAAATCATTAATTGAGAGTATAAAGAGAAGAGGACCAAGATGGCTCCCTTGGGGAACACCTGATACCGCGGAAAAGATATTTGATTAAGTCCCTCTGAAATTTACTTGATAAGTTCTCAAGTGAAGATAAGATATAATCCAAGATATGAAATTAGGTGGGAAACCTAGCGATGTTAGTTTAAAAACAATAATTTCATGTGAAATTAGATCAAAAGCTTTTGAAAAGTCTGTGTAAATACAGTCAACTTCAAATTGACTCTCCAGAGCGTTGGTACACTTGCTGTGAAAGGACTCGAGGTTAGTGACAGTGGATCTGTTTCTCACAAAGCCATGTTGTTCTCTACAAATGATATTGCGACAGAAAAAGACAAGACTATCACAAACAACTTGCTCGAAAAGTTTAGGTATGGATGATAGCTTTGCAATTGGTCTGTAATTTGACACATCACACTTATCTCCCTTTTTTAAAACAGGGGTTATATACGATAGCTTCCAAGCGTTTGGAAAAATTCCAGAAGAAAGCGACAGCTTAAACAGATGTTGGAGAGGAAAGGCAAGAATATCCTTACATTCTTTTAACAAAATAGGTGGAATCCCGTCTGGTCCTGCAGAACAATCCTCTTTAAGATTAGACATAAACTCTTTAATAGACTCAAAAGCAACTGGTATTCCATTAAAGCTGACTTGTGCTGAATGCTTAAGATATTCAAAGTATTCCGTGTCGACAGGAAACGGACCATCTCTGAACGATTTAGAAAAGTTGTGAGCGAAGAAATTACAAATCACGGCAGGGTCATTAGATGAGTTACTGTTATACGTTAAATTCGCTGGATATCCTTCCGTCTTTCTCTTCGAATTAACAAATTTCCAAAATTTATATGGATTAGATTTAAATAATGCTCCCATTTGAGAGATATAATTGTTACATAGATAGTCCGAAAGAGCTTTGAATTCCTCAAAAATTACTATAAATCATTCGAGGTCTGTATGATTTAAACTTTTTATATATAATTTCCAAGCCTTGTTTCGTTTGTTACGCAAGGCTCTAAGTTCACTAGTATACCAGGGACGGTCACAAATTTCGTTTTTCTTTAATTTTCTAGGAATAATATTACCTATGGAGGTATTCAAAATAGAATAAAAATTATCCACGCAGTAGTCTACATCAGAAGAGTTCGCAACGTTAGAAATACCTAACCTGGTTAACTCTTCTGAGAAAGGGTGAAAGTTAGCCTTTTTGAAATCAAACATGTATGAACGATCATATGAATTATTATTCTCAGGAATGAGACCGTTCAAGTCAAGAAATACATCCAGTGGTGGATGGTGAGTATCTATTTTAGTAATGTTGCATGTGGACTTACAGGCAACAGTACTAACAGCGTCTGATGAAAAGATGAAATCGAGAATTCGATTATATATATTTTTGATACAGCTTATTTGCTGTAAGTCAGAGGAAAGAATATTGTCTAGTTTATTAAGTGCCGTTTGAGCAGAGGAAACACATGGAATAAAATACGTACTATCGTCTGAAGGTACCCATTTTAGAGGACTAAGGTTAAAGTCACCAATTAGGAGAACAGTACTATTGCAACATGAAAGGCTGGAAATATAATCAAGGGCTTTTGCTAGCTCCGAGTATATTTCAGCAGTGCTATCGGGAGGGATATATGTGTTTACAACATATACAAAATAAGGCTTGAAATCAAGTTTTACACATACAATTTCCATATTGACAGAAAAGGGGAAGGGAACTTTCGACGAAGTAATGTGTTTCCGAACAGCGGTGAGAACTCCTCCACCCAATACTTTCAAGTCGTTCTTATGACGATTAACCTTATATTTCAGTATCCGGACAGACGTGTTCTTGCTTACAAAACCCTGTCCGGGTACTGAAAATCTGCAAGAAAATTGCAATTCTCTTTCTTTATACCATAGAGAATATACGTACCTATTATTTTGGCGCTTCAAAAAAAGAAATTTCAATTTTGCTCTTATTTTCAGTGTCCGGACAGTCTGTCCGGAAACTGAAAATGTTCTTCAATTTAAGTTTTAGTATCCGGACACCGAAAACAAAGACAAAAAATTAAGGTTTTTCGATATTTTTTTTTAAATTATTGAAGTTTGATGTTTTTTAATGCAAACTAAATATTTCACATTAGAAAAGGTTAATAAATATTTCGGGAATTATTAAATTCCTTCAAACGGACGCACTACTTTGTTTGCCCACAAAACTAAAACACAACGGACTTCTAGACAGCGAACACTTAACTTACGCGTAACTCTTACACTACACAGTTTTTTTTATGTGAAACTTTGTGTGCATTCGTATGACATGTGAGAGATTGCAGTTCTGTTCAAGTTTCATGCTGTTCATGTGCGATTTGCTTATTTATCTCAAATAAACGACGAAGTGTCTGGACACTAGCGCTGTCCGGATACTGGTACACTTACCCTATACCTACCTAGGTACAATGGATGTGAATATTTTTCTGCAATTGCTATTATAGGTATCTATCCAAAACAAGCTACGTTCCTACAACGCTTTTTTATTGTGAGTCAGGGAGGCTTGGATATTCGGTTAGGTATGCCGTAACCGTAAACTTTGCACCGTTTCGTGCACTATTTTTAGAAGCCTTTTAAATATGGTATAAACAAATATCTATGTAATTTTAATAAGTTTTTTTTTTCACCTCGTTTCATTGGTAAAAGGTAAGTAGATAAATATAAAACGCCGTTTGATATTTCATGGGAAAATGGATTAAATGTTTTTCAATCCTTTTTTTGAGAAGATAAGCAGGCAAGAACAAGAAGAGCGAGACTTAAGTTAAGTAGATACCAAACTTTAATGAAAAAATTCAATTTTTTGAAACTATTGAAAAGTTTTTGAGAAATAAGGTGTTAAAAATGGGCGACGTTTTTCAAAGTGTTTGAGGCCATAACTTTTGGACCGCTGAGTGCACAAAAATAATATTGAACACAAGTATATAAAACAACAGAAAGCCAAATGCTTAAGTCATATTTTTCAGAAAAAGTTTTAATAGGTAGATATATACTGCCGTTTTTACGCATTTTCGAATGTTTCGAATGTTTTTTTCGAAAATGTTAAAACATTTTCGAAAACGATTTTTTAAAAGTCATGACCGTCCGTCCATCTGTATGTGTGAAGGTTTTGACGTTTTCCTGGAAAATGCAATATTCTTTTTTCAATCCTGCCTCATAATTTTTCGTGACCGCTTATCCTTAGAAGGGTTGCGGAGCGAGGGTGGCTAAATGGTCCCTCCATCTTTCCCGATCTTCCGCCACCAACTCAAGAGACACTGGCGCGATCCCCAGACGGGTCTCGGAGATGTTTCTTACCTGATCCTACCACCTGTTTCTTCTTGCTTGCTTCTCGAAGCAAGTGAAGGTTTTGGGTCTTCAAAATCAAGCAAGAGAGATAAAACTTGGTTCTTCTGTTGATCAGACAAAGTGTGAAAATTAGCTCAATGCGTCCACGGCCACGCCCTCTATTTCACATTTTTCTTAAAATGTCTTTTGATCAAGTTCGATAAGACTTAGCAACTTAAATTTCAGTACTGAGCAATATTGGTCACGTAGGTAAGATCTTTAAAGACCCGATTACTCGTAAAGTTCACTACAAATCGAAAACAAATCTTATGACCAATATAAAAGATATTACTATTTGCTAAGTTTGCTCCAAAGAAAGGGACTCCGCCTACTTTTAAGGGGCGTTATTAGGAAAAAACAGTTTTCTCTGAAATATCACATATACCTTATTTTTTCTCATGATGCTAACGAAATTACAATTACCTCGTTTTAATTGTTAGCCCATGGCAAATTTTGAGGGCCTGGCCTTAAGATTGGCCTGAAGATTTGGTGTTACACGGCATATAGGGTCGAATGTATAGAGGTCACAGACGTACTCTTCCACTTACACCCTTGTTTTTTTAATTTAATAAAAACTCAGTGTCTACATTTTTGTAGGCTCTGGAAGTTACGGTCAGGACCGCTATGGTTTGGCACCAAGCTCTCTTATAAAAAATGTATGCGTTTGGAATCGACGAATCTCTTATTCGAATGATCAGTTATTTCAAGTCAAATCCAAGTTGTCTTGGATGGCTTTAAGTCTGCAGTTCATAATATAAACGCTGAGATCCCCCAGGGCTTTGTTTGGTCTCCGACTCTCTTTCTAATTTTCATAAATGATCTTTTGTCTGCTATTGCTAATCCAATTCACTCCATTGCCGATGATGGTTCCGATTTTAACACTATTGTATAATGGGGATCTCTTGACAGAGTGGAGTTTAATGCTTCTTTAACTCAAGCAGGAGTTTATGGTTCGGCTTCGTTCAATGAATGGCAATTGAACGAAACCGAACATTTCCATTCTGGTATAGCGTTTGTCAAGTAGAACATCAGTTCGAAAGACCACTCATACGACGTTGCCGCAACAACGCTTCGAAATGCCTAGGTTTCCTCAAGAGATGTTTTTTTTTTTTCGTGAATAGGAAAAACCTTCATAGGGACTACGAGAACTGGCCTAAAAAACCTCCCATTTTCCGTCAGACTACGACTAAGTTTCCTTATCAAGTAGTTCAAGCTTCTGTAGTAATCGCGTGTGGCAGGCTGCCTTCCAACGAAGGCACCTACAATACCGTCAATTTATGCGGTTTCATCTTATGCTGCTAGATGAAACCGGTCTCATTCGTTGTAGTCAGCGCGGTAAGATTTGCCTGATCCAAAGCTCGGTTAATTTCATTGTTGCAATGTCCGCGAAGTCGAGTACTAAGTTTGCGAGCAAAGCTTGTTACCTTGTCAGTCACGGCTGCGATTAGATTTCTTAATCTAATCGCAAGAAATTTCTTAAGAAATCGCGAGATTTCCTCCTCGCAATTTCTTATGTACGGAGCATTAACGATTGCTCTGAGTGTCTTTTTTTGAAAAGTTTCTAAAATAGATATATTGCTTGGCTTAGTACAACCCCAGAGTTGTCTACCGTACGTCCAAGATGGTTTAAGCACTTGCTTATAGTTACAAAAGCAGTTTTTCATATGTGCTTAGTTTCGAAGATCTTCCGATAAGCCAATTCATATCTCTTAACCTGATTTCGAGCTCGTCGCGTTTCTTTTTAACGTGTCGCCTCCATTTAAGTTTCGCGTCTAGAGTCTTTCCTAGATATTTCGCTTCATTTGAGTACGGGATTTGTACCGAGTCATTGAATAAAGGGTTGTTATTTATCTTTTTATAAGTAAAGTTAACATGCGTTGACTTAGTCTCGTTAAGGACGACTCGCAAGCTCTTCGTCCAGTCGTATAATTTGTCTAAAGCGCGCTAAAGTTTCCCTGTTGATAATTCAACTTTTGTATCAATAACGAGAATAGCAGTGTCGTTAGCAAACGTTGGTAAAATTGTTCCCTCATCGTGGGGTATGTCTCTTGTATAAAGTGAAAACAATACTGGGCCGAGAACGCTTCCTTGCGGGACACCGGCACTTATTTCTTTGAACTCCGAGTACTCATTTTCGTACCTTACGCGAAAGATTCTGTCTTCAAGGTGGGACTCTAAGGTTCCAAAGAGTTTTTCTGGTAAGCTAAGCCTTAACTTGTACTTCAGATCTTCGTGCCTCAAGAGATGTAAGAAGTATTTCAGCCCTACTGTTTTGACTATTTAATATAATGCCTAAATAAGCCCTAAGCTGGAATACTATAACCATGTCTGGGCAGGTGCTCCCAAGACAGCACCGCACCTTCTAAATAGAATTCGAAAACGGGCGATAAAACTTATTGGAGACAGCAATACGGGAAGACATTTGAATCAGTAGAACGCTGTCGCAACGTCTTCTGGCCTATCACTGGTTTTTCTATATACGGCCTTCCAGTGAAGTATCCAACTGCATTCCGCCCCTGAAAACAACACTACTCACCAAAGATGGAATGCACATCAGGTCACCCTTGAGCCCACTTTCTGACGTACCAGCAAAGTTCAGAGGTTCCGTCATAAGTCGTATACAACGGGAATATGGAAAGACTAACTGGAAAGACTGACTACGTCTTTGCTGTCCAACAGAACTTCCAACTGTTCAAAACAAGAGCTCTCTCCTTCTCTTCTCTTCTTCAAATCCCTTCCGCTCATCAGATATTTAATATTAAAAGGGTAGTCAATCTCTTGTGTAGGAGTAAATTATAAAAAAACCCGTGAGTAAGTGCTACAGTGTGTACGCAGAAGTTAAAGTCCGTAAAACGGACCGTTGAATACCCCATCCTTTCCCACATTGTAAAATGCTGATGGCATAGTAATTTTTTGACATTTTATAAGTAATGCAAACTTCGAAAAGGGGCGTGGTATAACCGCCCCTGATTACAAACTATTAATTATAAGATATTTCCAAGTTACACTTAAATGTACGTAAAAATGCAATTTTTTGGTTCAAATTCAATATTTTTGAAAAATCGACCCCTAAAAGGGGGCGTGGCTAAAAACTTAATATAAACGAAATCTGGACGAAATCTGATGCCTAGTTTACCTAACCTGCTACTTTTTTTGTTTCATGCGTTTCTAAATTAGGCTCAAGGCCAGTCGAAATTTATTAATTTTAGGTTTTTCTTCTATTCTGCCTCCAAATGTGGGCGTGGCCCAAAGTCTTGTAAGAGCAAAGTGTGAAACTAAGCGTTTTCTACATAAAATATTAAGTAAATTTTTTTCAATGTCGAGCAAAAATATAGAGTAAACTGCATTTGAAAATTTACCCTTAAAATAGATGCCACGCCCACTAGAGGAGGTTTACCAACTACATTTGTCTTTTTTGTGTCTAACATTCATTAGGACAGTGTTTTTCAAACTTTTTGAATGCGCGACCCCTTAAACAATAAAAAATCCCTGGCGACCCCCGAACTATTACAAAACTTAAAGACAAGCCACTAAAAAAACTTTCTGATTGACGTTCAAAAAAGTTGGCGGAGGCCAATAATAAGTATGTATTCAAAAGTTGAGCGGTTGCGTTGATATCTTATCATTTGGGTGAGTTTCATCAAAATTCAAATTGTTCAGCGATGTCAGTTGAGTACGGAAGGACAAATTATTGAGATTGTGGAAAGTTTATAAAATTCTTGAGCTCTAAAAGTAAAAACTCTTAAAATTTCGTTGTGGTCAGAGTTTTCGAAGAAATTTCGTCAGATCAATCATTTGAGTAAACCATAACATTTAACCATAACCATAACATTGCGTGAAGAATCACCTTTTGGAACTTGATTTTTTTGCCGCAAGGACAGAGATGGGTACGAAATTAATGTCATTTCAACTGATGGATCGACCATCGATAAAGATAAAAGAATAAAAATCCGCAAACCATCCATAATTACTCTATGAAGAGAAGAAAAGACAAGCGTATTCTGAGCTCAAAAAGAAGCCCTAAAATTGCTTGTTGGACTCGCCACTTCTTACCTTTTTGAGCTCACATATCCTTATGGAGTTTTGAGCCCACAACCCCCCTAGATTTTCTTAAACAATCGACCAATCGACTTAAACACGACCCACAGATTGAAAAACACTGCATTAGGAGATGTTAAGTGTCAAATCTCAGCCTTTTAGAACGTCTTACAGTTTTGAAAACTCTGGAGATAGTTGCACATTTAGACCGATTGTGGGCGTGTCTTTGGGCTGATTTTTACACTTGTACTGCTTCGCATGACGTGGACCTTATGTACGAAGTTTTTGCACCCTAGCTCAAAATTTAAAGCCTAAAAACATGTGACATACAGACGGACGGACGGACGAACTTGGCTCATTCGATTCAGAATTCGATCTCGATCATATGCCCTTAAGGTCTTGGGGGTCTACCATTATTATTTCACTGGGTTACAAACTATGTGACAAACTTAATATACCTCCTATTCTATGGGATGGGGTATAAAAACTGACCGCTAAATTTTAAGTAATAAACAAATAAACTTATTTTTCTTATTGTGAATAAATGTTTAACCTAGCTATAACTTATTGCATTTTGAAAAGTAAAGTAGGCTTTTAATCGTTTTGTCGGTGTAATACAAATTTGTCGATCGATGTTATTTCTTTTATTTTTGTATTTTTGTTTCTTTAATTTTTCATTTTAATCCAAACATTTCCAAATGAAAATCGTCTTGCAAATGGTACCAAGTCCTTATACCAGTTTCTTGTTCAGATTTATATCTGGTCTTAGTTGAATGGGTCCTGACTTCTGACCAAATTCTTCTTCAATACATTTTTTTGAAGCTATCTATAAAAAAACTATATAAGTTTTTGGCTAGTATGTATTCCAGACGCGTCACGATGTCGCGTGGGCCTCTCAGGCATTTTAATTATGATTTTATTGGATATTAAAGCGAAAATTTATTAAAAACGACCGACAAAGTGACACAGATGTGAACGGAATTTTTCAAACTTAAAACCTATGCAATGGATAGTTTTTTTGTGAACGAGTTTATGTTGATCACTTTATAAGTTTATAAGGTCGTCTTCGGGCAAAATTTGAAAATTTTAATTTCGAAATTATTCCGGATTTCATGTTCGATACAGGAACCAACTAGATAGTCATAGAATTAACCTTAAAAAAGCTCAAAACATGGTTTCTGAGTGAAATAATACGTAAGGATTAACAATAAAAAAATAATTTGTTATTTTTTATACCCGACCGAGGGTATATTAATTTTAATGCATAGTTTGTAACACAGTGAAATAATCACCGACAGGTAAGTCGATTAAGCCATGTCCGTCCGTCCGTTCGTCCGTCTGTCCGTATGTATGCAGTTTTGAGGTCTTTTAAATTGAGCTAGGAAGCTGAAACTTGCAGCATTGCTTGGTTCTCATTTTGTACAAAGTATGAAAATTGAGAAAATCTGCCCACAGCCACGCCCACAATTGGCGTGAATATCAGACAACCTCAAATTTACATTTTATTTCAAAATACCTTTTGGTCAAGATAGACAAAACATATGAACTCAAATTTTGGTGGAGAGCAATATCTACCAGAAGCCTCAAATAAAGCTAAAATTGGACCACCCACTCCATTGACCATGCCCACTTTTCGCATCTTAAATCTTTGAACACCTGATTTCTCGGGAAATTCATCCTAAATTGAAAAAAAATTTATGACAAATATTAAAGATATTACCATTTGCTAAGTTTAATGCATACAAAGCATTGAGCTCCGCCCACTTTTAGGAGGCGTTTTTGCGCAAAAACTGTTTTTTTAAGCATGAATATTCGCTTTTAACCCATTTTCTCGTGTTTCCAACGAAATTTGAGTAAGTTGATTTAAATTTTCAGCCTACGCCCTTATTTAGGGGCGTGGCCAACACAAAAAATTGACATTCAGTATATGAAACAGACCAAAAAATTTTAAATTTGGTGTTGATGGGTAAAGAGGGTCGGGTATTTAGAAGTTCGTAACAGACGAACTCTTGCACTTACTTATTTGTTAATTGTTATAATATATTATGTAATATATTATAAATATAATAAATTGGTATTTTTTTTTATATTGGCATGTAAAACTTCTAATAATTTTTTTGAGGGAGCATTTAAGTCACTTTGTGAGAATAGAACCGTGAGTTTCTGTAAGAGCTCATCAGTAAAAAATCAATAGACTTATCAGAAGCATACTTTACTTTTTAAAGGATACATGAGCATTGAATACAAAAATAAATCTAAATCTGTAGTCCACAACGGGACGTAACGCAACTTAGACTCCATTCTTATGGAACGTGAAGCAGGACTAAGATGCTGAGGGTCATATAAAAGGGCTCTTAAGTTGATTTAAAGGAATCTTTGCTTCAAAAGTAAATTGCCGTCTTCGACTAAAGGAGACACTCTAAATTCAAGGAGAAACATTTAGCTTACACCAAACATTTGCGTCTTATTCTCGATAGGAAACTCAGTTTTAAATAAATATTAGATGGAAGGCCTTGATTGTTCTACATTTGTGCAGAGAGCCTGTATGCCCATAGTGATCTGATAGAATGCATCTAAGAGAGCAAATCTTTAATTTTCAGAAATGGCATATCGAACCTATACTTGCTTCTTGGGCTCCCGATCAATGGACGCGTCTGCCTGGTTCACAGTAGCCCAACATTCAATTCGTTCCTGATCGCTTGATCCTTAAAAGGGAGGTTCTATTTTCCTGGCCGTTTCCTCTGAAGAGTAGTCTTCGTGTTTAAGCTTTTTTCACACCTTGGGAAAACGCATAGAAATCGCCGTTGTATCTTCTTCACCATACTCGCACACTTCTTCGCTTATCGCCAAAATAATGGTATTGTAGAACTCACTCTTTGTCTTTCGTGATAGGAGCTTGGGATTTTGGAGCCTGTTTGCTTTGCCAAATCGACATTGACATAGCAACGATTTCCTAGGATTATTTACACTTAAAGATACATGAAAAGCCACTTGCATTTTTACTATACCTTGTTTTAAATACTTTGCTGTAATCAGTATAAAAATTGTTTTTTTTTAGATCAATTAAAAACTTTAGTTTTCCTTTTTTATTCGGCTTTCAAAACCCTACATAAAAACAGCAAAACTAAATTCAAAATTTAACAAATAATATCTTTGGCTTTTGTTTTTTCGAAAAACCTAATATCCTAAAATGTGTATTCCCTGCGATCCATGGTGTTGTGGACCTTGCTACGGATGTAGTCCATGCAAAGCACGTCGAGCATCGTGTAATCCGTGTGGACCATTTGATCCTTGTGGAGCATTCCCAACCTGTGGACCATGTGATCCATGCACGCCATGCTCAAGTAAGTCAATATCCAAACGTCCTCATAACCTTGTTGTAATCACAAGCGAATCGATTTTCTTTTTTTTTAAGTTACAATAAAAAGAACCAGACGATGTTGCTTTCCTTCACCCTGCAAAGCTCACTGTTACGAATCATGGCCGTGTGGCAGGAGTTGTGGATGCTAGACCCAAAAAAAAAATATAAAAAGGAAATACAAATCCTGAACCAAGAAACAACGAGCTCCTAACAAAAAAGCAAGTCCATTCAATTCTCTTATAATTCCATATTTATATATGGGAGAGGCAAAAGTTGCTGAGGGGTCTTAAGTTGTCCTTCAATTTTTGTACCTTTTGGAACCTGGCTAAATACAGGAAAAGGAGGAGGTAAGCAAACTATAGAACAAAAAATACTCGTGCGTTTTTAGTGGGAAACTTTTCTAAAAAGCGCCCTTGTTCATTTTCAATAGGTGAAAACAGAAATACCGATCTTGTCCCGCTATAATACCTCTTAGCCTAGAATGAAAGCAAAATGTTGCGGATGTCGACTGGAATGGGTATATTCAGAGTTTAATAGAAATATTCTTCTTTGTAAATCACTATAAATTGTTATCAATAAATATTACTAGCCAACGGGCTCCTACTACAACTCGCACTATGGCAACCAGAAGAACAAGTCTGCAATAGCCCATACCGAAAAGAGCTCCAGAGCTCCAAACAGTTGCCACTTAAAGACCTCAGATGAGAAAAACAGTCCTTCAGCCTTGGCATTTCAGCATGGTTTTGACAGTTGAAAACTTAAAAAAACTTTCATATCACTTAAAAAGTTTGAAGATGACGAGTGATATTCGATTGCAAAGTCTGTCAAGTTTCTTTTACGAATGGGGCTGGTGTAATGGTAAGAAAAGCATTTTGTTTTGGTATCGTATTAAAGATACTTGAAAAAGAAGTAGACTGCACTGGTTACAAAAAATAACCAACCAGTCTTTCTTCTGTTAAACGCAGCTAAAAGCTACCACAAAAACTTTACGCAGAAAGTAAGGTCTTCCAAAAAGCTATGCATTGGTCCCGTCTTCTATCTTCGATGCAAAACTTGTTTAACCAATAACTATTAAATATTGTTGAACTTTTCATTCACAGCACAATCTGAACTTGAAAACTTGCCAAACTTTGCAATACGATGTGCCACCTTTTAAGTTACTGAAAAGCTTTTAAATTAAGAAATATATCGAAAGTCTGACTCCCTTCGATGAAGATTCAACCATGTTCTTCTTTTACTGAGTAGGTAACCTTAGCTCACTCATTTCACTCGAGGTTTGAAAATTTTTAGTAAAAACGAGAGCCATTCCAAAAAATTTGACATTTATGGAATGTGCTGTATAATTCCTCGGAGTTCTGTGAACGACGACGAAAACTCTAATTTAGATGCCACTTTTTCTGCATGAGAAAAAAAAATCAGCTCTCGCCTTTCTATTAATCTAAGAATAAAAAAGTACAAAGGGATAACTATATTGTTTTTCTTTTTCTGGAATTTTTCACGATATTTTCCAACAAGAGTTTTTCAATGTTCAATGAAGGCGCTTAAAGTACCAAAGTCCTACCTGAAAAAAAATAGAACCAACTACCGGTTCAATTTAACTTTTCTTTTCCATTCAAAAAATTAAAGCAATGTTTAGAAAACCATAAGAAATCCTGAAGTGTGCTGTGTTTCACACGGCCACCACAACGAAGCCCCTGGTACGATGAGTGCCGACAAGAATATGCAGACAAACAGGAAGCATACAAAGCGGCTCTGCATAGAAGGACTAGAGATGTCACCTGCATAGAAGGACTAGAGATGAGACAGACACCGGCTTCTCCGAAGCAAAAAGAGACAGCACGAGAAGCGCGCTGTCAAAGAGATAGAGAGATGTTACAACAGGAATGAGGTTAGAAAGTCTTACGAGAGGATCAAAAGGTCCTGCCAAGGGTATAAAGTTCGAACTGAAGCCTGTAAGGACCATCAAGGAAAGATCGTTGTAGAATCGCAGTCGGTGCTGAGGATTTGGAAAAAACCACATCTGCAGACTGTATAACGGCGAAGACGAACTGTCAGGCAGAACGAACGATTCAACCCAGGCGAAGACGTTACCGACGAAGCATACGAACAATACCGCCCACCCGACATGGAGGAGGTGAAAGTAGCAGTTGAGCTTAGACATACTCAACTGTAACAAAGCAGCCGGAGCAGACGGCCTAACTGCCGAACTTTTTTAATCCGCTGGTGATGATTTGGCTTGGTGCAGGCACCAGCTTAACTTCGAAATATGGTCGGAGGAAAGCATGCCCGACGAATGGAACCTCAGCATTGCTTGCCCGATCCTGAAGTAAGGAGACCCTGTGAGTTGTGCCAACTACAGAGGCATCAGTCTTGTTCTGTGTGAACGCCTGAAGCCGTTTGTCAACAATCTGATAGGCACATATCAGTGTGGCTTAAGGCCAGGAAAGTCTACTATCGATCAAATATTCACACTGCGGCAGATCTTGGAGAAAACCCAGGAATTCCAAATCGATACACACCACCTCTTCATCGATTTCAAGGCCGCGTATGATAGCATCTACAGAGACGAGCTATATAGCGCAATGTCTAGTTTTGGCATCCCTGCCAAACTCGTCAGTCTGTGCAGGATGACGATGGAAAATTCACGCTGTTTCGTCAAGATCGGTAAAGATCTCACCGACCCCTTTGATGTCAAAAAACGATTTAGACAAGGCGACGTGCTTTCATCTGACATCGTTAACATTATACTTGAGAGAATTGTGCAGAACTCTTGCGCAAACACCAGAGGCACAATCTTTCAAAAGTCCGTTCAACTACTCGCATATGCAGACGACATTTACATAATCAGAAAAACAAAGTGTTATGTCAGTGAATGCTTCGTGAGTATTGGGACGAAAGCGGTTAATATGTGTTTAGCAGTCAATGAGGGCAAAACCAAGTATATGCTGTCATCAAGAAAAGACACCCAACACCGACGTCTTGGACAAAACTTCACCATCGACAGCTATAACTTTGAGGTAGTTAGGGACTTTGTCTAATGACACTAGCGCTGAAATCAAACGAAGGATAACTCTTGCCAATCGCAGTTTCTTTGGGCTAAGATAGCAATTGAATAGCAAAGCCTCCTCTCGAGCAACTTAACCGTCCATGTTTAAGACCCTCACCATCCCAGTCCTGCTTTACGGTGCAGAAGCATGGACCCTGTCAAAGGCGAATGAAAAACTTTAGGCTGTTTCGTGAGGAAAATTCTTCGGACGATTTACGGTCTCGTCTGCATAGACGGAGAGTAGAGGAGGATATATAAGATCGAACTGTAGGGGCTGTACAGCGACACCCACCTAGCCAGAAGAGTCAAAATACAAAGGCTACGATGGCTAGGTCATTTAGAGCTGATGGACACCAACGCCTCGGCCCGAAAAATCTTTCAATCCACCCGCAGGGACGGCGCAGTAGAGGAGCACCGAGACTCAGGCAGCCAACTTCGCGTGCGAAACTGGAGACGGCTAGCTAAAGACAGAGCTGTCTGGCGAAGCTTGTTGGCTGAGGCCTAGGTCCACCCTGGACTGTAGCGCCACCTTAAGTAAGAAGTAATAGTTTTTGATAATCTCGAAGGCAGATATTGGCTCGAATGCGAAACTTCTGCTTGCAATGATTCTGTCAGAATGATGGGACAGCAGCAAGTGCAGAGCTACTAAAAATGTTTTCCACATCATGCTCATTCGAAACTGTATGCTCACTATAAACGCATACAGCTTTTCGAAGTAGAAGGCTTGTTCAAAATCTCATTCACGACACGCCATTCACCTTTATGGTTCCCTTTAACTCTTTCAAAGTGTTGCCTATAAAAGAGATTACGATAGTTGGGAATTTTTTTTTTTAGCTCAATGCATATTTTTTTTTATTTTGCTAAGAAATACTGGTTATTCGGCTGCTCGGAATAATGTTCCCAGGACTATGCACCGGATTTCGGCAAGGTAGTGCATTTACCTTTTTTATTCTTGAATCTAGCTTTGGAGATGATCGTGCACAGATCGTGGACAGATTCCTATAAAATCTCCCGATATCTGATGAAGTCAAATATTTGGAGGTCATCCTTGATCCTTGATAGAAAACTTCTTCGGTCCAAGAGTGTTGAATCCAAAAAACACCGTTTCTAGAAGCGCAGAGGCGCTTTTGGCAAGACATGGAGCCTATTTCCGAAAAGGGATATTTGGATCTATGCGACCGTGTTAACATCATTCCTCTGATATGCACCGGTTGTTTGGTTAAACAGGGCTTCGCGGAAAAGTGTTATCTACTGTCCCTTTTGCCAAACTCCAAAGAACGACAACTCTTGGCTACTCAGGGGCCTTCCTAGCACAACAGGTTCTGCTCCAGATACTCTGATAAACAAACATATGCGTTTACAGTGACAGCCAAGCCGCTCTACGAGCATTGCTCGACGCTCTTACCTCGGCCAAGATAGTGCTCGAACTCAAGAATTCGTTGAACTCAATCGAAAGGCTAAATATTTGGGTTTCATATTTGGGTTTCAGGTCATACTGGTATCCAGGGGAAGAAGATTTCTGATAAGCTTACTCCAAAAGGTTCAGAGGAGTTTTCTTATGACCCGACCGCTGTGCTAGGTCTGCCTGCATCTGTTCCCACGTATGTATTTTATACTTGCGATTCTCGTGAACACTCATGGTTCGTTGGCATGATTGCGATGGGTGCAGGGTCGGACATCTGTAAGGGGTTTGCGTCCTTATTTTCTATATATTCGGCGAATCGACTGCATTACTCTTGCAGGCGTCCTTACGGGCTACCAAGTTTTTGCTTAGCCCGTGAATGTATAAGGCTTTGAGCGAAAGCACCAGCTGTCCTGCCTGTGGAGAGGACGACAATACAGCTGAACACTTCCTCTGTAGTTGTCCTGGCTTGCTCGCCTTAGGTGGTGGATCCTTGTGGCTGACATGGTGAGTATCAAACACCCAAGCTCTTCATCACTGAAATAAATTCTCGTCTTTCTTCGAAGGGCATGCTAGTACAATGGACCTGTAGTCGTGTCTGACTGCTCCATCGGATAGTAGAAACCTCCGACAAAAAGAGGATTGTACGCAAGGAAAACATCGGTCCACGCGCCGGTTAGGACAAAACTTCAATGTTGGCAGCAGCACCTTTTAGGAAATTCATCTGTCTTAGAGTTACGGTCAACTGCAACGACCCCTTAATGGAGACTTGTCAAAAAACAATCTTGGAAACCATTTCTATTTTTCTACAAAACTTTTATTCTGTCAGATATGCAGAGAAGGCGAAAATATGGTCCGCTCTTTCGAAAAAAAATGTGCGGCGAATTTATGGTCCTGTGGATGTATGTGGACGCTGTATCTTTCTTTATTTCTTTATTCTCAAATTCCGTCACCGAGGCTAAAGCACTTGGTCTAGAAAATAGGATGCAGCATGCACAGGGTCGCAAGGGATGGATTGTTCTCTGGCCTCCTCCTCCTCTCCTTTAGTGTCTTCAAAAACCATCTGTTTTCACACTGCTCGAAGTAATACAGACGAGGTTAAATTAAAATTGTTAAATATAATTTATACTAAATATTTTCATTCCGCCTGTGACATTCGAAAGAAATATGTAATTGCCCAAAAAAACATTTTTATTTCAATTTTTTAATATTTTTTTTCTCATTTTTTCGAGGCAAAAAAACATTTTTTTATAATTAAGAAGAAAAAAACACATTAAGTGAGATTTCAGTTGGGATATTTAATTGTGTTAAATCGGCAATCTAAAAGAAAAACAAAAATAAAACACGCTCGCGCCCATCTCCTGTGATTTCGGGTACATTTTTGTATGTTTGTCTGTACATATTGTTTTAACGAAAAAAAAAAATTAACGAAATACATTGTGGACCGTCGACGACGATGACAATTTTTGTATTCATTTCTCTAGCACTGAGAGCATGTCTCCCCTCCGCTTAAGATAAATTATACATGTATGTATGTTAATTAGAAAAGCATGAATCCAAATCCAAAAAGTTTTGTCGCCTTCGCTGTCGGCGAGCGATGCCATTCCAATCTCGGAATATGTATCTGTATCTGTATAGGCGGTGTACGCGCTCTCTTCAAATACACTGGGTTCATATCAAATGCTCGAATATAAATAGTTTGATTACCTACAGTGAAAATAATTAACCGCCTACACGTCGAGATATATATTTTATTATTTTCTATTTCAAAAACAAGAAGACTTTTTCGCCCCCCCCCCTCCTTCTCTTCTTGGCGACAAAAGCAGCTAAGGCTGAGGGGGGTGCCGTGCATACAAATGGGACGCCATGGAGCAAAAGAAAAATTATCCCCAAATTCCATGCAGTAGCAAGAACCAAGATACAAAAACTTACCGACACGCTGTGAGGTAAAAGATACTTTATAATTTTTTGGGTGTTCCATCTTCGGTGGAAGAGAATGGAAATGCATCACACTCGAGCAGTGGACATTGCAGCAGCAGACGGAAGGAAGTTTTTGGTTTGACTTTTTTTTTTATAAATATCGCCCAGCACCTGTTGGGAAAATGTTACGACTGTGATATCACGGATGCAAGTATGACGCTTCGAAGGAATAGACCCCGAAGAGGACAATAAATCTATTGGATTGGAAATAAAAATATCACGAAGCAAATAAAAGCAATAAATTAGGATTTTTTGGGAATTTCGCGTTGGCTTCGATGGGCCAGTAGCAATTCAGGGCCAAGACATACACATTGAGTTGACTTAGTTTCTTGTCGTTTACATTTGTTAACAGAGCTTTTGGGGATAAATTTAGACCCATAGCATAATATGGATGGCAGTGGGTTTGACTAATTGACTTGCTTTCTGGGAATACCGTGTAATTTTGATGTTAAAATTTAAAATACGGAGGATGATTAATATGTGTGTTAACTTCCTGTTTGGATCTTATGGGATCTGGAGTGTCCAAAACAACGAGAATGTGGATGATGATGAGTATGTAGGCTGATGCGATCATGTAAAACTGGGTCGAACAATGTATACCAAAAGTTTTTGACTTGGTAGTTTTGATGACGAAAGTTGAATTGGCGCTTCCGGTTTGAAATCGTGCAATGAGAACAATTGAAAGACTTAGACTTAGATTAGCTTTCTTAGGTATCACAAGTGCATAAAGATCCACAACTCAAACAGGTGTGGAAAGAATGCTGCACCTCCACAACCTCTGGAGCTCTTCACAAGAAATGTGGCGGCAAAGGCAGCACTCAGAATAAGAGAAAACAACCTCTGAAAGCCACAAAGCCTAGAGAAATCGAGCAAACCTACTGAAAGTTTTAAATTAAAATATGTTAAGAACCCGTACAGATTATAAGATACCTCAATTCGGCTTCGATAAAAGATTCAAAGCCGTCATACCAAGTGGACAAGACTGGGTTGGGACAAACGTTGCTATCAAAGGTATCACTATCTATACCGATGGATCGAAAACATAATATGGAACAAGATCAGTAGCCTTTTTGGAAACATAGCACATGGAACAGGTATATCGACTAAATGACTTCTGCAGTGCCTTTTAACACAAGATGTATGCGGTGGAAAGACATGTTCACTTTTCTGATCTTTCGTCAACGGAAATGCCCACATACGTTGACAGCGTCACTTAAAGCCTGAATTCCAAACTCGTATACTCCAAGTGCATCAACGATTGCCCCATGGCACCAAGAGAAATAAGACTTCACACAGATCTACTCTGCTGGACTCCTGGACACGTTGGGCGTGTTAGAAAATTAAATAACAGACGAACTGCCCAAAACGGTTCTGATATGAACATAACTTTAGCTCCATAAAACACAGTCAAAAGTATCATAGACCGAGAAACGATTAAACTGTCCGTTGAACGGTGGCAAAAGTCTTAGGATTATAAGGATTATATCATAACTCACTGCGTACAGGTAAAGGAGAGTACTCGACCTAAAAAGAACAATATCCAACAACTTCAGTAGAAACTTCATAACTCACAAGAACACAGTCCCAGAAAACTGCCTGCAGTATTGGTGCCATATGGCTACGAGAATGGGAATCTTTGCGCGGGCTTTCTGTAGAAGCTGTAGAGATAAAGAAGAAATAGAGTCTATAGAACACCTTCTTTGCCACTTTTCCAGCTTTCCAAGAACGACGACTAACCTGTTTCGGTGACAGGTTTTTTGATAGCCTGGACGACCTGGCTGAAATATCTCTAGATATATCTCTAATATATCTAATATTTAATATCTCTAGGCCTTAGATTTTTAAAAAGATCTGGCTGGTTCAGTTAGTTAGACATATGCCCAAGCCCAACCGTTGTTGTCTTTCTCTTAAGGATAATCACAATGCGTCAACCTGGCGACCGAGTGTATTTGCACCAAACAACCCTTGCAATTAACCTCACCTAATCCCAATAGAACTTTTAGCGGCAGAAAGAAAGTTTAGGGCTGAAGTGGCAGGAACAGAAACACAGGGCGATGAGAGTATGAGGTAGTAAAGATAATTGAATAAGTACCTTGACAGAATGTGGAAAAAAGAAAGTGTAGCCTGCCAGTATGGCGACTCCAAGGAGCACCCCCAGGTGTGACCGAGCCAATGTAGTCTTCGTGTTTTGGCTTTTTGAACTACATCCACATCTTGGTACAGCTCATAGAGTTCGCGGTTATATCTTCTTCTCCATTCGGCCTCGTCGAACACAGTTTTCTCTCGAAAGAGCCAAGTATTTATAATTCCACCTTCTCTGCTTATCGTCCAGCACTCGGCGCCATTAAGCAGAACTGGCAGAATAAGGAATTTGTAGAGCTTACACTTTTTCCTTCGCCTTGAACCCATTTGTTTTGCCAAACCGAAACAACAGCGGTTTGCTAGGGTTATTCTTCGACGAATCTCCACAAGCGTGTCGTTTGTGAAGTTGATGTTAACTCCAAGGTAGATAAACTCCTTAACTACCTCGAAGTTGCTGCTACCGGACGGATGTTTCTTTGTTTGTTGACAACATATACTTGGTCCTATCTTCATTTACTTTCAGGCCAATCAAATTCGCCTGTTCTTCAATCGCCGTAAAAGCCTCTATCACGGCATGACTGGAGCGGGTGATGATGTCGATTTCGTCCGCGCACCCCAGTATTTGCAAGGATCTGTTGAAGATATTGCCTTTCGTGTTGACCTTTGCGCTGCGCACTATCATCTCGAGCACAAGATTTAAGAAGGCACATGACAATGCATCTTCTTGCCGAAACGCAGTACATTTTTGGAACAGTTCCGAGGAGCTGTTCCCAAACTGCACTTTGCACCGTGTGTTTTCTAATGTTACACGGCACATTTTGATCAGTTTTGGCGGGATCTAGAATTTAGCCATCGCCAGGTAGAGCTCCTGACGATGAATGCTGTCATATGCGGCCTTAAAGTCGATGAAAAGATGGTGTGTCTCGACTTGAAATTTTTTGGTCTTTTCCAGAATTTGCCTTAGTGTGAAGATCTGGTCTATGGTCGGTCTGCCGGGCCGGAAGCCACACTGGTAGGTGCCGATTCGTGTGCCGCAGAACGGCCTAAGACGCTCACACAGTACGTTTGACAGGATCTTGTATGCGATACTTAACAGGGATATGCCGCGATAGTTCTTGCAAGACATATGAAGATGGGGACATGCTTTCTGTCACCTACACTACCATTGATTAATGATTGGCTAATAATTTGGTGCATGCACCCCGCACCAAAACATCACCTCCGTATTTAAATAGCTCTGCAGGTAAGCCATCAGAGCCGGCGGCCTTGTTGTTCTTAAGCCTCTTTCTAGTTAAGAACTAACTTCTTCGAGGTCGACTGGGCTCTCGTTCTCTCGTGGTAGGAACTCTCCTTTGAACGTGGCTCCATTTTTCTGGAGATAGGCTCTTTTACATGGACGCTGCCTCGGATTTTCGTACTTCTTATTCAATCTTGCACTGTTACTCTTGCTCTCATGCGAAGCATCTTCATCTTAGCTGCGGTTAATTTGCTCTCATATTTCTTATACGCTATCAAACATTTTGAACCATATCTAAGCGCCGGACGCACAACTGCGGTGTAGAGCCTTACTTTCAGATGTATGATCTTCACTTATGATGGCCCCATCGTCAGCAAAGAATAACTGATGTACTTTCAGGTCCATCAGTTTTCCTTCAAGCAGGTAATCAGGAACTACAATGAAAAACAAAGGTCTGAATACGCTTCCCTGGTGTACACCGACTTTAATTGAGAACTCAGGACATGGATACATGTCCATGATCATCCGCACGTAGGCTTCTGGAACTCCTCGTTTTCTTAGCGCCACCGATAGCAGATCTCGTGGTAGTCTATCGAAAGCTTTTTCAAAATCAACCAGCACCATATGCAGATCTTTAAGGCTATCCCGATGTTTTTCATTATCATCCTTATGCTTTGGATTGGATCAGTGGTTGATTTGCCCGAGACAAACCCACACTGGTCCTCAGATAGCCATATTATTTTCCGTAGTCGACTATTTTTCTGCTCGACGATCTTCATTGTGTGAGACACCAGCTTGATAGAACGGTAATTGTCACAGCTTGCTGTAAACAAAGGTGGGAGATAGGTTAGGTTAGGTTAAGTTGGATGGGTGCCCTATCGACAAGGCTCACTTAGACCAGCAGTTGGGTCCAGTGCGGTTGGTTCCCAGATCCATTGGGAACCTTCTTAATACCTGGAACGAAAACAGAAATAAACCGCTGTTAGAAGCTCTGAGTTCCGTCCTTTTGGACCCATCCGGATTTGTATACAAATCTTAGGAGTTCCTTTAGATCTACATTATTTAGATCTTCGAGCTCGTTGAAGAAGTATCTGTCGAGGGTACTACGCCTAATGCTGTTTAGGGCTGGGCATTCCCAAAGAAGGTGACGAACAGATTCAATTTCTTCAACGTCCCTGCAGCTTCTGCAGTAATCGTTATGCGGTATGCCTGGCCGCTCAGCGTGTAGACCCACAGGGCAGTCCACCGTGAGGATTCCCGTGAGTATTCGGATATTCCTGCGGGCTAGTCCGATCAAAAATAGTGATCTCTTTTTGCTTACCGCTGGCCATAGCTCCCTTGTGTGTCTGCACGTATCAAGTTCTGTCCAACGTAGGTTGGTTCTACTCAAGGATTCAGTTTCTATCTTACGTGCTATCGAACTCAGCGGGATTCTTATAGATTTGAGGGCTAGAGATGCATTCATCCCAGACCCATGTCTCGCAAGCTTGTCCGCTTCTTCGTTTCCCGATTTATGGGTGCGACCTAGCACTCAACACACAGTAACAGTGTTGCCCAGTGATAACTCGTCCAGAATTTCCCTGCATAGTTTCACAGCCCTTGACTTCACTATGTCTGATTCCAAGGCTTTAATTGCCGCTAGGCGGGAGATAACTTTCCCTCCATTGATTAGGCATTGGATCCCATCTTTTTAGTTTGGAGATGAAGGTCGTGAGCCATCTGGACAGCGGTCTGCTATTTTCTTCCAGAACTCTGGAAGAGGGTATCTGATCTGGCTCAACCACTTTTCGCTTTTTGGAGTACTTAACAGCCTTCCCATACCCCCTCGACTGTGATGTCTGGTACTTCTTCCCGGTTAGGAGTAGTTTTTTTCTGGAAAGTGTTGCTTAGGGAACTGTTCATACTTTAAACTTCAAAAGCCCCTCACAATACTGCCGCCACCGGTGAAGAATTTTATAGTCATCCACAAGAATTTGTTCCTGAGCATTGTTGGCGAAATTTTGGCAAACGAATCTCCTGGGCGTTTCTCCTCCCCTGAGTGGCAATTTTGAAGACTTTCGCCCCTTTATCGTGCTTTGTCGAAGATCCTCTGTGGCATTAGCAGTCCTCCTGATGCGTATTAGCAGTGAAAGAAGAATATTCCTCTAATTCCTGATACTGGCTCAGTTAAATATAAATAGATAGATATATTTAGCATAGATCTTTTACATTTTTAACATTCTCAACTATTGATCCTCACTACTTACACTTTTTAAATAATAAAAAACAAAATTAAAAACATATAATAAAGTATGAAGAAATAACGCTACTTTGAAAACCATCAATAAGCGAGAAAAAAGGGGGGAAGAAGAGGACTGGTGCGTCGGCGCTTGATTTAAATTTATCATCACAAAAAATATTTTTTATCACAGACATTATTTTTGATAGCTTTGATTAACTGATAAATAAATTAACATATAAAAAGATAAATTTAAGGATACAAGAAACAGATTAAACAAATAAATAAATAAATATATAAATAAGTCAATTAATAGATTATTCCAAAAAGGTTTGCTGCCTTTTTCAAGAGTCTGTAACTCTAGGTTCCAAGTCCAAGATTGTTTCCCAAAGGTTTGGGTATTTTCTTTTATGCGTGCATTTAAGAACCTATCTTCAGTTAGGTAGCAAGGAAATCTTACGCGCAACCACCTGCGTATATACCTATCAATTTCTTACCTTAATCGTCTTAACTTAATTTCCGAGTAGACTGTTAGTTTCCGCCCTAAAAATTATTCTTTTGGGTACTGAAAATTCAATACTTTCCGCAATCGAGTCGGTTAAGTTGGTAACTGCTAACTCAGTTTCCTCTTGGTCTACATAATTAGGATTTAATTGAGGAAGACTTTGCACCTTGTTACCCATATAATACTTAATGTTCCATGTTCCAGTTGTATTTTTGAAGCCTAAAAGTTTATTATTCTTTTGGACAAGAGAACTCTACACTTAAAAGGCAAATGATCTGAACGAAGATCGCTCATGGGATCGATCATTCAAAAGGTTGAGAAAACAAATCGGATCTATTAGCTAGAAAAATATCCAATGTGTATAAATTTGATTCAGATAGATCATAGATGGGAACATTCTCGGAGAAAGGAAAATTGGGAAGCTTTGAGTATTGCCTTGCAATGAATTGAGATCATTATTATCAAAAAAGTGCAGACCAAAAACTGTGTCGTGTTTACTATTAAGGCACCTTTAATTGCCATGAAATTTTTTTGGCAAATTTAAATTTCAAACTAAGGCCAGAGACACACGGCGACAGAAAAACGCGCGACTTATTGCTGTCGGCTAGAAGCTTAAGCGTTTATATTGCAGAAAACACATGACTGCGGCTGCGGCAATTAGTCGCAAGACTCGAGTGGGACAATTTTCCGCTTTGCGACACTTTCAAACCGCACGGCAAAAAAATGTATTTTTGTTTTTTTCAACGATGAAAATTACAATTTTCACCACAATTCACAAGAACCGCACAGAAAATTATTGTTTGTGTACATTGTTTACCACAAAAGAGTACTCAAACTCTTATTTTTTCAAACTGACAGGAGCCGCACGGAAAATTATTATTCGTGTGTTGAGTATGCTTGCTGTAGGAAATCGCGCTGTTTTTTGTCGCGCGTTTTTTTTCGCCATTTGTCCCTAGTCTAACTATCATCATAATCATCATTTTCGAATGCCGCTTATCCTTTAAAAGGGTCGCGGAGCGAGGGTGGCTAAATGGTCTTTCCATCGTTCTCGATCCTCCGCCACCAACTCAAGATACTCCGGCGTTCTTTCACCTGATCCCACCACCTGTTTCTTGGCCTACCAAGGGGCGACGCACTCGCATCTCGGCTAGCATGACCTGTCTAGGAGTCTGTCAGGGGGCATGCGAACAACGTGTCCAAACCGTCGAAGAATCGGTCGTTCCACTTGGAGAAGTAGCTGCTCAACATTAAGACTTCCATGACGGTTCTCACTCTATCCAGCAAGCAACTCTAAGCAAGCCTGGCAAGCTTGTGTCCTCTTTTAAAATTTTAGTTCCGGCTGATAAATTTGATCATATTTGCAATTGCGTGCATTGGCCTCCTAATACTCTTGTTAAAAAATTCACACAGCGGAACTCTAGAGCTCAAACACGTAATTCTTTTTCAAAAAACTGAGTTATAGAATAAGCTTCTTCTATCAAAATGTTCGTTCAATAAGAAGTTAACATAAGACAGATGATGTTTTTAAAAACTCAATGACTTTTTCTCACGATGTCATTGCTTTAACAGAAACATGGCTCAACGCCAGCACTTCTGACTCAGAACTCTTTACTAAAGACTTTTTCGTTTACAGGGAGGATCGTCATAAAGACGATCTGGAAGCCTTAGGAGGTGGAGTTCTAATCGCTGTTCGCGATAATATTACCTCATCCCAAGTGAAGTTTCCATTTATCGTGAATGTCGAAATAGTTTGTGTAAGACTTGACATTTTGCCGAAATTCGCCATCAATACTCACTAAAATAGATACTCAACACCCCCCCCTGGATGTGTTTCTTGACTTGAACTGTCATATCCATGAGTATAATAACCCATATGATAGTTCATATAAGTATGACTTTAAGAAAGCTGACTTTGGGCTTCTCTCTAATGAGCTAAGTAAACTAAATTTTCTGTACACGACTTCGTCCTTAGACATAAACGATGCAGTAGACGATTGTATTGCTAATACTGTCCCGTCAAAACTTATTGAGAACTCTAATAATTGTTCTCGTCCTTGGTATACAAAGGAATTACGTATGTTGCGAAATAAACGTAACAGTGCCTGGAAAAAGTATGTTTATTCTTTGTGTTCAACTGATCTTGACAGTTATATGTTGTTGTTTTATCAATTTAAGTTCTTGTCCACTGAATTATATGATAACTATGTCTCCCAGATTGGAGAGTCTTTTAAAACTAAACCTAGGGAGTTCTGGAAATTTGTTAACTCTAAAAGGAAAACTGACGGCTACCCTACAATCTTCAGATACAATGGTAGCACTTTCAACGACTCCGAACTCATTTGCAATTCTTTTGCAGATCACTTCTCTAAATCTTTTAGACAGTCGAAGTTTAATATTGACTGTCAATATTTTAATTATCTTGAAAACTCTCCCCAAGTAAATTTTAATGTTATTCCTGTACATTTAGAAACCGTCTCTTAGTTCCTGTCCGTACTTAACGATGATTACTCTTCCGGACCAGACGAAATACCACCCATTGTCTCAAAAAAATGTAAGGACGTCCTTGTATTTCCTCTCTTAAACCTATTTCAATCCTCTTTATCCTTGGGTGCTTTTCCGGATGTTTGGAAACGGTCGTTTATTACACCTGTCTTCAAGAAGGGTGACAAATGTGATATTAACAACTACAGACCAATCGCCAAACTATCCTGTATTCCTCATCTTTTCGAACAAGTTATTTGTGATAGTTTAGGATTTTTTTGTCGCAACGTGGTTTCCGCAAAGCAACACGGCTTTTTGAAAAACAGATCTACAGTTACAAACTTACTTTCCTTTGTAAATAGTTGTTCTACCTCTATTGAGAATCGAAATGCAGTCGACTGTATATACATTGACTTTTCCAAGGCTTTTGATCTCATCTCACACGAAATAATAGTTTTGAAACTTAAAGCTCTTGGCTTTCCATTATTATTTATAGCATGGATTAAATCTTACCTTCCCTCACGGTCATACCAGGTGAAATTTAGGCGACACTTATCCACACCATTTGATGCCTTGTCTGGTGTTCCACAGGGAAGTCACCTGGGGCCTATCCTATTTGTTCTCGCTATAAATGATGTATTCTCTTGTATTAAATCTTGTAACATCCTAGTTTATGCGGATGACATGAAAATTTTTAAAACAATAAATTCCTCAAATGATCGTCTACTTCTCCAAGTTGACGTCGATAACTTTGCTGTATGGTGTGACAGGAATGGTCTCAGTCTTAACCCTTCTATATGCCAAGTTATGACTTTTTCGAAGAAACGTACCTCGGTTTTCTATCAATAATCATGTACTTGACCGTGTTCAGGCTTTTAAAGATCTCGGTGTTTATTTCTTTCATAACCTCGATTTCTCTGAGCATATAAATAATATTGTTCATAAATCTAACTGCATGTTAGGGTTCATTAAGAGATGGTCGAAGGAATTTATTGATCCACATGTAAGGCTATCCCTATACAATAGTTTTGTTTGACCTCACCTCGAATATGCGTCGCAGGTATGGACACCATTCCAACTTATTCATATAAATCGAATTGAAGCAATTCAACGAAGATTTATCCGCTTTGCTCTAAAGGGTCTTCCCTGGGATGACCCGTTTAACTTACCTCCGTATGAGCAACGGATTAAGCTGCTCAATATACAAACCTTATCACAGAGGAGAATTAACCAAGATTTAATCTTCGTCTCTGAACTAATGACAGGCCGTATTGATGCAAGTGACCTTCTATCTTGCCTAAGTTTTAAATTTCGTGGGGGCTCCTATAATCTCAGGGCAGGACTAACTATGGCGAGCATGAGCCTATCAGTTGCATGAGTAGCCTCTATAATACTTATTGTACTATCTTCTTCTTGGTTGGAGGTTGCTACTTTCCGATGGAGCACTCAGACACAACTACTGGTCCATTGTACTACCATGCAGACACCTTACATTAATGTATTTAGTTTACCCGTCTTTCGAAGAAAGATGCGAAGGAGCTTCAATGATGAAGAGCTTAGGTGTTCGGCACTCACCACGTCAGCCCCAAAGATCCGCCACCTGATGCGAGCAAAGGCAGGACAACTACAGAGAAAGTGTTCCGCTGTATCGTCGTCCTCTCGCTTAAGCCTAACACATTCAAGTGTCTAGCAAAAGCTTGGTGGCCGGTAGGGACGCCTACAAGAAGTCTCCAATCGATTTTCCTCAGAGATAGAAGAAAAGACGCTGACCCCTAGCAGATGTCCGGGCGTAGTCGTTTAGTCTGTCTGCACCCATCGCAGTCACGCCAACGAGCCCTGTGCTCACGAGAAACCCGAGTATCAATGGCAGACGTGACAACAGATACAGGCAGGCCTAAAGCAGGTTCAGGTCCTGAGAAAACCTCTTCTGAGCCAAGTCTGGCAAGCTCATCAGAGATCTCATTTCCCTGGATACCAGTGTGACCTGGAACCCAAACAAGATTCACTGCATTTAGCCTTCCGACTAAGTTCAACGAATTCTTGAGTTCGAGCACTATCTTGGACGAGGTAAGAGGGTTGAGCAACGCATTTAGAGCGGCTTGGGTGTCACTGCAAACGCATATGCTTCTTGCCCTCCTCCTGTTAGTCACAATATAGCGCATAGCCATTAGGATAGCGAAAATCTCCGCTTGGAAGACAGACGCATATTTACCTAAGGGGTAAATAAATAAATAGAGTGGCGCAACAGCTCGAGGTGAACCAGGTCCAACTTCTCAACAATGTATGCTGGTGTGTTAATTTCTTTACAAACATACCTAAGGGGTAGTGGAGTCTAATGTTCTCGCTTTCCACAAAGACTCCAGCACCAGACCCCTGTCCGGTTTTGGAGCCATCCGTGAAAATACGATGGCATTCTTTCCCCGGCTCAGAATCTGGCCGAAGCCATTCCATTACCTGAGGAAAGTTGACTTGGTAATTTTGTCGCAAAAGGATTTCTGGGGTCATTGCGTCAGAGGGCATGTCCATAAGACAGGGGTCAAAGGACAATTCTCGAACAAGTTCTTCAAAATTCCAATGCGTGTGGTACCAAAAACCACCTCTCTTTAAGCGAAAGATGGTTTTCAGCGTACACCCCATGATAAATATATCAAGGGGGGGGAGGTTCATCAAAGCATCTAGAGCAGAGCCCGGCGTGCTAGGAAAGGCCCCTGTGCAGCCAAGACAAGCCGTTCTTTGGAGTTTGGCAAAAGAGGCAGTAACACGTTTCCGCGAAAGCCTGTTCCACCAAACAACCGATGCGTATGAGAGGAGTGGTCTAACCATGGCAGTATAGATCCAGAGGACCCTTTTCGGAGATAAGCCCCATGTCTTGCCAAAAGCGCCTCTGCACTGCCAGAAGGTGGACAATGCTTTTTCGGTTTTGGATTCAACATGCTTGGACCATAGAAGTTTTCCATCAAGGATTACTCCCAGATATTTGACTTCATCGGATATCGGGATAGTGACACCTTTTAGCACTAGTTGAGTCAGACCAGTGACCTTCCTCCTTCTCGTAAAGCGGACAACCGTAGTTTTAAGATGATTCACTGAAAGCCCATTCCTAGTGCACCAATCATAGATCAAGTCCAGGGATCTCTGCGCCTGAGAGCACACAGTCCCTAGGTTTGAGCCGACAGAAACAACGGCGACATCATCCGCGTAGGCTTGTGTGTAGGTTCCAGGAAGGTTGAGAGCCGGTAGTAGAGATTCTACAACCATGCACCATAAAAGGGGAGACAGAACACCACCTTGCGGGCAGCCCTTGTTTACCCCAGTTATGACGCACTTGCCACAATCTGCTTCGGTTATCAGCGTCCTGTTCATTAGCATTGCCATAATCCATTGAACTAATATTTCATCTACACCATGTTGTCTGGCTGAGTTGCACATGCTATCAAACGTCGCGTTATCAAAAGCACCCTCAATATCGACGAAAACGCCCAGCACGTACTTCTTCTGGTCAAGAGCACATTCAATCCTACCAACAAGGTTTTGAAGCGCAGTTTCGCAGGATTTTCCGCGCTGATAAGCGTGTTGCATCTCAGAAAGAGGGTGCAAACGAAGAGCAACTTTGCGCTCTAAGCTTTTCAGCAGGAAGGAAGACAGACTTATTGGTCTGAAGCTTTTGGCTAGGCTTTAGTCTGACTTACCAGGTTTTGGTATGAAAACGACTTTAACCATACGCCAAAGGGTGGGTATGTAAGCCAAGGCAAGACTCACAGTGAAAATATTGTACTATCTTAGATTTCAATGTAGATAAAAAAGCACTAAAGAAAATATTGAGATCTGGACTTCAACGTATTTAGTTTTAGTTTTTTATTTTTATTCATTATACTGTATGTAATTATTTGTTGTCCTTTTTGTTTTATGTGCTTGGTGTTTATATACTAACTTCTAACACCAGCACTATGTGATGAGCCTGTGTAAGCATATTTTTGCTTGGCAATCCTCTGCTTGTAGATTGTGCTTGGTTTAAGCGCGCTACAATACAGTTCTGATAGTGTTAAAAAAAATCCCTTAGAGTAACACCAGCAACGCACCTCAGGAATCTCATTTCGGCAGCTTGTACCTGCGATCTAATCCTTTCGGTCATTACCTAAATTTCATGACCATAGGTGAGGGTCGGAACGAGCACTGAATTAAAAACTGAGATCTTTGCTTTCACTCCAAGCTCAGCTTTCCTGATGACCGGCCGGCGCAGTTTCTTTACTATTGCTCCAGCTTGGCCAATTCTTCAGGGCAACTCAGTATCACTCCTCCCATCTTTCGTGAAAAATCCATTTGTGTGCAGGGTACACTGCACAGGAGTTCGGGAAATAACCATCACTTCCGATTTGTTCACGTTTACTTTCATCCCATCACACATAGTCGAAGAAAAGATCAAAACGTCAAGTTTAAAGAAAGGCAACTAATAAAAACATGCGTTATTTGAATTAAACTGCTTCACATTTAGGCGCCCGGAGGGGTGGGGGCCAGATGGGGTACTTTCCCCCCTGCGATTCATCATCAAACATTTAACGTATTTTTTTTACTAGAAAGTTTTAACAAATATACGCCTTTTTAATTGATTTTTTTGGTCTAAGTTCATATGGTTTGCCCTGCTGGAAAAAATCCTGCGGGCGCCTATGGCTTCACAAGATATTCCCTAAAATCTTGTCCCGGATTAGGATTGTCGTCTATACTTGCGCAGAACTTATGTTATGAAAAAACTTCTTCTAGCAGCGAGGTGCTTTAAACCATAAATAAAAATTCATTATTACAATCAGCTTATGGAATCACTCTATCCCCAAAAGCCTAGGCAACGGCATCGTGTGCGCGCTGGACTCTAGTTAGCCGGTTATGCAAATGGGCCAATTTACGGCATTAGTCTCATTATATTCATGCCGGACTTTGCGCACACAACACATGAATGTGGGTATGTGTATTCTCTAGCAATCTCCAATTTATTTTGAAACAATTCCGAAATTGGTTTTGGTCAAGTCCAGTGGTCAACAATACTAGATTTCTCTAGTCTACAACACCGCCTTCACCTAGGTGAGCTATGTATCTCCATCTAAAAAAGCTCATTTTCAATTCATCCGCATTTTTACGCTGATCGCGCACACTTAGTGGGCATTATGATGATCATGCTGCCCTGGCGAGTGTGGGCTAGAGGTGTGTGTACCAAAAAGTATCTAAGCCAACTATTGTTGGAACTTTGGGGCTTCTTCTTCGTCTTCTACTTTTTGGGGGATTTATATTTTTTCATGCGTCTTTCTCCATCCATCTGATGGTGTTCCGCAATGATCATGCTACGCGGCGGCGGCGGCGTTCCACGAAAAAATTTCTCTCGCACACGTTTTGGGATTTGGGTTTATTTTTTTTTTTCTTTTAATGCCCGCAAGTCGTTTCATTATTGGTGAGGCGGTAAATTTTTCATGTATCTACGTTTAAGTAAATAATAGACAAACAGGTAAAAATAATTTCAATTCGGTGTTTCGTTTTGGTTTTTCGTTTCTATTATTCGGTTGTTTTCATTTTGTTTGGGTTGGTGTACGGGGCTTTGTCCAATCTGCGATAAACATTTTAGTTGGAGCACCTCCCATTTTTAAAAGTGTACTTTGGGGATTTTTTATTTTTGTTTTGTTCATTTCCCCCCACCTATTTTTTTTGTGTTTTCAAAATGAAATTTGTAATGAAGATACGCAGTCGCCTAAGCGATGGATGTATAGATAAACGCACCGAATAGTTCGTTTAATGTTAAATGAGGTAAAGATGAGTTGTAGTTAGGTACAGTCGGGTGGTGAATGAGATGCGGACTGTATGTAGGCGGTGTATATTTTTTACTATTTAATCGAGAGAATTATTTAGTCTATTTTGTGTATTTTCTGAAATTATATATTTTTTTTTATGAAATTATCATAAATTAGCATTTTTTTGGTATATGAAGACAATTTTATTTATTTTTTGGTTTGTTAGTAAGTGTTGTTTTCTCTTGAAAATTTATTGCGTTATTATTAATTTTAGTGTCTATTTTTTTTTTTTTTCATATTATTTAGTTACTGTTGTGGTTTCGTCTACTTAGTGGAATACGAATTTTATGCGCATTTACACACAATGTGCGTTTTGTTTGTAGTTGTGTGGACGCCTACATCATTCTGGTGGAATGGTTTAACATTGTTTCGTTTTTGTTTTGGCAAAATGTGTTAAATGAATTAAATTGACAAAATTAAAAAGATTTATGCACATATTTAATAGATTTTAAATTCGCAAGCATAATGCTAATATTAGCGGCTTAAAGTGTTAGGAGTCTTATAACACGGCATCACGAGGTGCCTTGAACTTCCGCATTGCAATTAAGAAAAATGCAAATCAGATACATATAAGATTTTGAGAGCTTCTATACATGTTAGTAATACAGTAAGACTTACTTAAATTAAAATTAAGATGCCTAAATACTAAATTGGGTGTTTGTTCATCCCATTTAATCTAGTTCAAAGATCTTTGAACCCTTGACCACAGGTAGCATACTTAACTGTTATTGGACAGAAATAATTTTAGGAACCTGTCAAGTATAAAATATTGTAAAACCAAAGTAGAATCTATGTATGTGTATTTAATGTATGCCTTGATTAAATTTTGGGACACATCTAGTTGGTTATTGCTTATGCTATGCAGATAGGTGATGAAGAAGGAAAGGCAATGCGTTTCCACATTTCTTTTTGAGGAATCTATGTAGCCAAAGATGCTCTACGAAAATAATGTGCGGATTATGCCCAAACCAACTAACATTGAGTCATGTCATGACAAAGAGTGAGCTCTTGCAATTTTACTCTTGTAAGAGTGTGGTTTAACATTATTAAAAGACTCTTATGGGAGCCTGATAAGCGCGTAAATCGTAAATGGCCTACTTATAGACCTGTTAATAATAGTTTTCTTTTGCTGTATAAAAGATTTTAAAAAAATAATTTGGATATTTTCATAAAAACATAGAGACGGAAAGAGAATAAGAAACTTTTATTAAATTAAAATCGGTTTGGACGATGGCGTTTTATATGTCATTATGGCGTACTAGGTTCTAATAATCTTTGAACATAGATTTTTCTTGCATTGTGACAGCGTTTGAAATGATCATAGGACCAGCCATTATTATGATGTTTGTAGAATTGTAAATTGTTGTAATTTTTCACTTTTCAATATTAAATTTAATTTTGTATGGCTTTGCCATAGCGGCCGCTCCCCAATATAACCGACGATACGTTCGGTTAGCTTTTTAATAAATAACATTAATTCTTAAGTTAAATAATAAAATATTAACAATAACTGATAAATAATAGTAACTTGTCACGGCTTCGTTTACGTCGGATGGTCAAGTGAGTGCCAAAGAAGCTTCCAACTTATTTGGCCCCATTACTAGCCTACCTAACCCAGGCAAAACATTTGTTGTGGACGTAGACGCTATAGTAATGTATGTATTAAAAATAATTGTATTAAAAATAATTAAAAATATTGAGACTAGCTGCGGCTCAATTCTGTCCAGAGAATAAGCGCTGAACCTACTGCAGGGCCGTAGCTAGGGCTAAATTTGAGGCATAGGGTGTCGACTTATTATACCACGGTAGGGTGGGAGTAAATTTTACTTGTTGCGGAAGGTTGATAGATTTATGTTTGGAGAAGGTGAGGTTAGGTTAGGTTGAAGTGGCTGTCGGGTTCGAAGAACTCAACTCACTTAGACCTATGTAGGTCCATTCTGATACCACGTGGATCTAAAAAAATTGCCTACTCGTTGAACCATTTTGAGCTACTAATGAAGCGTAAGAGACGTTTTGGGTCATTCGTGCTAACATCACTCATTCGTGCATCATCACATCATTATAGAAGAAAGCTCTAAGGTAAAGATTTCGGGTTAAGAGAGAGCGGGGCATATGCAGAGAAGGTGAAGAGTGGTCTCTTTTTCCTCCTCGTCCATGCAGCTCCTGCAAAAATCGTTAGAAAAGACACCAAGCCTTGCCGCGTGCTTGCCTATCAGACAGTGTCCTGTAATATCACCGATTAAAGCACTCACGTGCGATCTATTAAGAGCTATCAAACTCCTAGAGCGTTTACGATCTAGCTTAGGCCAAATCTGTTTAGTTCCTAGACAGGTACTACCACTTGTCCATCTGAGATTTATTCTTTCTATTACATCCAGTTTTATCATGAGTTTTCATGTCGAAATTGGAATGTCTAAGGAGCCTTTATCAGGCGAAATTGAGAGAGTATTTCGAAGTTTGGCGAGTTCGTCAGCCTTACAGTTGCCTGGAATGTCACTATGCCCTGGCACCCAGCACAGGAGAATGTTGAACTGCTCTGACATCTCTCTTAGAGACAAACGGCAGTGTACGGCTACTTTAGAGTTTATAGAAACTGATTCCAGGTACTTGATGGCCGCCTGGCTGTCTGTATATTCGAAGAAAGATGACAATACCATTTCAAAGGTACAAAAAAAATACTCCTTCTCATGCACGTTAGGGTGGAGCGCCTTGTTTTTTTCTCTTTTTGAAGAGCACCAAAAGGCAACATAATGAAGTGAACTTTGCGTAAAAAATAGGAAGCAGGAAGAGGATATTACCCTTTTTCAAGCCGTCTTCTACTAGCCAAAGTGTTTAAAATGCTCAAAATATTTTAACCAGTGAGAAAGTGTAACAGTGTGAACGCAGAAGTTAAAGTCCATAAAAAGGACCGTTGAATACCTCGTCCTATACCACATTGTAAAATGCTGGATGCCAGGTAGTGCAAATGCTGATGCCAAGTAGTGCAAACTTCGAAAAGGGGCGAGGTCCAACCGTCTCTTATGACAAACTATTCAAGTTACGCAAGATAAATAAATATAGAGTGGCGCATCAGCTCGACGTGAACCAGGGCCAACTGCTCAACACTGTATGATGTGTGTGTTAATTTCTTCACACACAAGGGGACCTACAATTTTTTTGCCGAATCCGAACGGCACTTTGAGGAATTTTACAAGACAAATGATACTCTCGGAGGGCTTGTCAGACCTTCGCGGAGGTGGGGACCTTGAAAAAGAAGTCTTTTTTTTCAGGTGACGGTGGCAGGATTCGAACCCAGACCTCTGGCGAAGTAAGCACACACACTAACCACTACGTCACGGCACCCCACGCTAGTTACGCTAGATGCTTAATGCCAAATTTTAGCCTTTCAAGACGTTTTACAGTTTTGAAAGCTCTAGAGAATTTGCACATTTAGACCGATTGTGGACGTGTCTGTTGGTAGATTTCAAAAGTTTGAACACTTGTCCTGTTTCGCATGACGTGGAGCTTACGCACGAAATTGCAGCTCCCTAGCTCAAAGTTTACAGCCTAAAAACATGTGACATACAGACGGACGGGCGGACATGGCTTATTCGATTCAGATTTCGGTTTCGATCATATTTCCTTAAAGTCTTGGGGGTCTACCATTATTATCTTACCGTCTTACAAACAAATTAATATACCTCCGATCATGGGATGGGGTATAAAAAATATTTTATTTTTTATCAAAAACTACATCTACTTTGTCCCTGGATCCGTATTAATATTAGGAATCACTCTTTAGAATTCACTCCTGTTTATGTATAGTGAAAAAGTAGTACTTTTATCAAACGCTAGTATGGCTTCCGATTTTCCCATACACCCATTTATGGTTTAAAAGCTTTATAATGTTTTCCATGGCCTGCTAAAACAGAAGCTGCACTCTTATACTGCACCTAAGTTCGAAAGCTTATAAATACTTTTGCTGCAAGATCAACAAATGCTTAAAGGCTGGCTCATCTACAGTAAGCCGAGTAGCTGCCTCATTAAAAGGTTGGTGTCTGTACAGGTAAATCCCTGATAAGGCTTGTGCAGATGATATAAAAGCTCGCAAAGAGAGAAGGCATTCTCGAACTAAACCCGTCGATGACTGAACTAGAATTGTTTACACGAATGCATGAAATATTATTTACAGCTTCACTCCTGATTCGAAGATCCTTTAGAAAAATTTTCAGCTTCCTCAGATACCTAGGTCTAACTCTCAACACAAAATTCTGTTCCCATTCGGTCTGTTCCCAGTTAGGAATCTTGGATTCCCAGAGTGCTCTACAGCCTTGGATTGTGCTTAGGTCATTCGTGGCAAACATCAGGACAGGCAGAGCCTTCCTGGTGTTTAGAGCACTAGTTGATTCATGAGAAGCCCTTAAGTGTCCAGCTTAAATCTTTTGTGTAACTAGGTGTAGTTGGAGATGAGGATATGCTTTTCCTCTTCCTTGACAAACTAGGTTCTAGGCTTATTTTCATCAGAGAATATGCCATAAGGCTCTTTATGGCATATTCTCTGATACCTCCAAATTTAGTTTGCTTAACCTACTTACCGAATCTAATTCAATATTATTGACTAAAAAAACGCATTAATTGATGAGCCAGCGTAAGCACTTGCTTTTTGTTTTAGGATCGCCTGCTCTGAGCTGTTAATTGACTTGAGCTCTTTACATTAACATTTATTCAAGGAAACTGCGTGGAGAGGACCTGTTTTGTTAAATAATTGTAAGAGAATGAGGAATTGTTTTGATAATACATAATAACTATTGGAATTTTTTTAACGTAGGGCATTGGGTTTCTTAGGTAGGGCATTGCGCCTAAACAGCCCCCTAGCTGCGATCTTGACCTGCTGGCTGGAGCAATGACGAGCTTCGTAATGCACAACAAGAGGATCTTGACATAGAGCTAATCTTTACGTACGATGGAGTGTCTGGCGAATACTTGGAAATCAACATGGGCACTGGAAAAGGTACTTCAACGCTTTGTTGGCTAAATGCAAGAAACGACGTCGAGAGCTGGTGTTGGCAGTCTACAATGTGCGCTTCTCGCAAAGGTCCCAAAGTCAAAACAAGAGGTAAAATGCACTTGATGGTACAACATGGGTGTCCCCTTTAAAAGGATTGCTGTCAACATTGCAGGCCCTTGCAGGCAACTAAAAACGGTAATCGTTTCCTTTTTATAATGAACTCGCGATCAAGGGATTGGTTATCCTTTTAATTTTTGACATAACACGAGGGGAAAGGATAAAAGGAAGGGAAAAAGGAGGAGAGGTACCGGTGCACTCTTGTTTTGAATAGTTTTTATGTTAATTTTGCAGGAAAAACCGATCCATGTAGGACATTCAACTTTGGCGTAGTACAGCTTATAAAAGAACCTCTTAGCTTTTCTGTACGTCCGAAAACGGGCTCAAGGGAGAACTGATGTGCATTTGATATTTAACGAGTATAACGGTTGAACATTTTTAGGGGCGGAATGTAATTGGCTGAAACAGAAACATTACGTCGATGTTCGAGTGAATCAGTAGACTCCACAATATTTTCTGTCAACGATAAATTTTATCGCACGTTTCTGTGCACCGGCCCAGACATGAGATTAGTATTCCAGTTAAGGGTGGATGTAAGCTTTGTATAAAGTAGTAGAAATATTTTTTGCATACCGAGAATAGAAAGTGTATCAGCTTCGTCGATGCAAATGCCATTCATAGATAATGGCTGGATGTTCTGGTTTTGTTTCAATGACAAAAGACAGCATTGAGTTTTGGAAGCAGTAAACTACACTCTGTTAAGAGAAGCCCATGAAACAATGCTGTTAAGGTCAGAGTTTAATGAGTTTAACTATACGCTGCCGTTCTATTTCTACGTCCGAAGAGCAGGGGCGAGGAACTGCTAATGAATATGAAAAACTGATTAGTAGTAGAATACAGAAGATAATTTATGAAAATGAGGAAGAGTTTCGGAGACAAAACAGAGCCCTGGGGACACCAGCGTTTATTTCATGAACCTCTGCCTTTAAGCCATCCAAAACAACCCACTTTGAAGAGTCATTCATTACTTATTTTAATTAATTGTTGAATTTGAGCAAGTGTTTTCATTGCTCTCCAATTACTCATCCATTGAATAAGAGGATTGTTACATCCTTGTAGTTGCCGACTACTTCAGCAAGTGGGCTAAGGCTTTCACTATCCCAAATCAAGAAGCTAGAACCGTTGTCGACCAGATAGTGGACCACTGGGTGTACAGGTTTCATGTGCCAATGGAATCGATCAAGGCCAGAACCTCGGGTCTTAGATATTCCAGGATGCATGTGCATCGATTCGACTACAGAAAACACGGACCACCGCTGTACCCGCATTCAGACGGAATGGTGAAACACTTTAACAAGACCTTAAGGAAATCTTTCCAAATTCGTGGACGAAATGGATTGAGACAAGCGAATACTTTTGTTTTTTATGGTATACCAATACGTATACCAATATCCTTCACTAAAAGACCTTTTTGAAGAAACTATCAGGCTAACCTGTGAGCTTAAATTCGGATTGCCCATCGAAGAACCAAAATGCGAAGAGGTTCATCTTGGTGGAGAAAGGTTCAACGACATTCACCGGAGTATCAGAAACAATACAAAAGTTGCTAGATACAAAGGAACTCAACGTGGGGATCTAGTGTCGCTTCACGCAGAAAAGGAAAATCGCCCAAGTTGCAGCAAGACTCGGAAGGTCCCTACCAAGAAGTTACGTCAAATTATGACGAATCCAACCGGAACCAAGAGCGAAAACGAAAGATGTCTATGTGTATCACCTGCATCATTACAACGGAAGCAATTATGACGTGTTTGCACGGGCGAACGAAACTAGAAGGGAGACAATGTGATATGTTGGACCAAATATTGTTGACTCGATAAATAAAGGTTGTTGTGATAAATAAAGTAGCTCAGTGACGAACCTTAAATGAGAAAAAAATGTAACATTACTAAAATTATCACCGCAGACCCATAAGACGATCGAGACCGACAGGTCTTAATAGATTAAGGCATGAATGTCCACCGGTTCTTCTATTCTGTCCGTACGTTTAATGTTTTTCGGTCTTTTGAATTTGAGTTTGGAGAGCTGAAAACTCGAGCTTAACTTGGTTGAAATTTTGTTTTCGGATTTTTTCAGAATATATGAAGAACCATATAAAAATTGGTATGTTCCACCTACAAGAATGCTTGTAGGTGGAACATACCAATTAATAATAGTGATAACTATTATTCAATTTATCTATGTGGAACGAAGCGCCGCAGTCTCATAACGTTCATATCCAAATTGCGCAATTTGGGCCAAACGAAACTGGTAATAATCGTCGATCGATTGGTGACCTTCGTATTTGCGGTTATGGCAATGCCGTCATAACATCGCATGGCTGCTCCTAAAAAAAGCATTTTTTTAACACAGTTTTGTTAACAACTAGGCGCTGTGGAGCGATCCTCAGGAGACCAGCCTAAGCACCAGACGGCTTCGCACTTCTCCCTATTTTCGCTTAGGTACAAATAAGAGTTTCATGTCTGGGTAGGTGTATTATAGTTTGAGAATTCAAAAGAAGAGTCTTAAGCAATCATGTAATCAATGAACCTACTGAAGATATTAAGGTCTTAAGAATAAGTATTACAGAACCTGCTCTGCGTCAGTCAATTGACATATCCAAACCTTCAAGTGTGCTTCCATGTAAGTCAGGAAATATCCGCGCTTAGACTATTCATACCTATTCAACCCACAAGCTTCACTTAACCATCTCTTTTCCTTAATGTTAACCTGCAACGATCAATAATCGAACACCGACCGACACCAGTTACAATGACAATCATTCAAGTTTAACTTCTTCCATTGTTCGAGGCTATTCATGCTAATCATAGTCGTCTCGACGATGAACGCTTTATTCTTCCTTTGACTGCATTGTTTGTTGGTCGTATGAAAGGAGATAAAAGAGGGCAATCCTCAGTGATTTGCATTCACACACAATAGTGAAAGTCATGTTGGATTAATGGAACTTTCACTTTGCGTGCTTTTGTGTACTGATGCCTCACTATCCCTACAACAATTTCTATCAACAAAACCTATAAACATTTCATGCCAAAAAACCAGCGCACAGCTCAATTAAACCCACTTTCTGGGTCAATTGCTTATCTATCAAATAATATCAGCTCAGTCCCATAGCAGCTATATCGTCGATGCAAAATAATGAAACCACCGCATTCAGCTGCAGCGACTTCAAACTTGAAACAAAAAACTTCCCTAAAAACTATACAAGCGGTTACCCGAAGCACTTCAGATTTTCGAGAGTTCGGAAAACACTGCCGCATTGCATATCCGCAAAAATTCATTCACCAAAAATTCCAAAACAATAGCAAGTGCTTCCGATAATCTTTGCATCGATTACAGTATGGTGCTCTGCCTATTACGAGAACTGCTACTACAGGCTACTACAGCCTCGAATCCCGCCTCCTCGAATGTTATAAGTAGACTGCAGCCAGCTATCTTTGGGCTGGTTGCAGCCCCCAGCCTTCTGCTGCATAATATATCATCACACGGCAAAAGGCTTGTTGTAACCAATCTGCCGAGTAACCCAGATTGTAGACAGTTTGTCATGCCAAAAGGAGTTTTTGTGTCCAAGTTCTGTGCCGTTTGCTCAATCACCACCATTGACACACAAAAAAAGCCTCAAAGACAAACAGTGATAATTTTCTTCCCGAAAAAAGGAAAAATTCGAGAGAAATCTGGAAACAGACACCAGGAGAAAAACGTAAACAAACTGACATCAAGAAATTAAAAAAATGACAAATGAAATGTGTGGCAGAGAATCCGGAGAATGACAGAGTTTTTTTGTTTTTGTGTCGTCACCGCACTAACTAACCGCAAACGATGTGTCCAACAAAAACACCCCTTCAGTCAACCCTTGGTGGGAAAGCTTTACAATGCTTTGGGGCATGTTCCATCACCTGTCTAGCTTTACCCATCCAGCAACGTTTGGTGGTCGCCACAACCTTGCTGTTCGGCGTGTTTACGAAAGGTGAACGAGAGAAAAATTCTGTGATAAAATAGTACGTATACGCCCCGATAACCCCGTAAAGGCACATTTTTGCAGCTCTGTAGCCGTAACAGAGTTGAGGTAGGACGCCTCTGTGTGCATGTTGGGGGTGTAGTGCACACATGCAAGCTTTCTGTTCCTGCCCGGACAGCTGTACGTGCCGCCGCACCGCGCCGTTCGGATGGCTTCTGCTGCAGCGCATAGTTTTTGTAATTATTTTTAGAAACTCGCAATCTCAGATGTGACGTCCAGCTGGCGTGTGCACATTCCTTGCGACGACGTCAGGACGTTTGCGTGTACACAATGGAATGGAACTGTGCGGTGTAGTGCTTAACTTTTTTTTTTGTTGGTAAAATGCAAAAGCGCATAATCACCGTGTCCGGAGAAGACACTGCATCATGGATTTCGCGGAGAAGAGAGAGGCATGGAAAATGTGGTGGAAAGCTTTACAAATTAGGGGTTTTCCTATAGGGTGGTGGAAAAACGACAAGATTGACGGCTTCGTTAAGAAGCTTTGATAGTAATTTGGTTTGGGTCCTTTCTTTTCGTAATAACAGTTCTGCCCGTTTCCGAAGAGATGTAGGGTGAAGCTGTGCTTTCTCAACCCCTTTTAAAGTACTGGCGAAAGGTAACATTTTTGGGGAACGACAACGGTAGCAAAAATTATCGCTCAAATTACTTTTATCAATTGCAACCATCGCGATGCATGTTTACGTCATCACGATGCTGAGGCCATCTATATTTAATAAAAAACAAGTGAGTAAGTGCATTTATGGACATCGGTATCCTCATTTTCATTTTTAATTCCTATACTGGCCTCTTCTGCTGCAAAAAAATATTGATTGGGTGATCGAGCTCCATCAGCTTTGACTTTAAGCAGTACTGCAAATTCAATGGCTGCCAAAAACCTTACGCTGTCCCATCATGGTTAGGTGCAACGCAGGGCCCGCCTCTTCCCGATACTTTCAACCATAGAGGTATCCGGAGCGGTACCCGTCAGCAGAGTGCATTGGGTGTAGGAGCCTCACTCATGCTCAGTTTGTCGAGCGACTCGTACAAAGGGCGACAAATGAATAGCTTGTTCCCTCTTCTCGAATGCATGGCCCGGCCGGCCACAACAAAAGCAACTGTGGGTGAATTTCGACAATTGCCAATACCTTCTGGGAGTAGAAGATTTTGGTTGGCCATTCATTTATGATTTTAGATAGGTACGGGAATGGGTGGTAGAGGTTGATTTCTAGGTTTGGAGTTGCACTTTGAAATCCATCAAAACGAGCCTCGTGGGAGAGTTCCCGTCATCTAACCTGAATAAAGCACCCTAGCAAAGAACGAACAGGATTACTTCTGCTGCCCTTACTGAAGACATGCTACAAAGCTAAATTATTTCAGTATAAGTTTTTTCTCACCTCATATGGGTTAGGATTTGCGGAGCACAAAGAAGTGTAAGAGAGCGGATTTTGGCGATGTTTTTTTCCTGATCCCACCACCCGCGCGCTTCCATCGAGGCTAGCACGACCTGTCTAGGAAGTCTGTCAGAGGCAATGCGAGCAACATGTCAAAGCCATCGAAGAATCGTTCCACTGGGAGAAAACGCTGATCTATGTTAAGGCGACTACTGACGTTTCTCACTCTATAAAACACTGCGTAGAAGAAGTATTAGTTTTCTTTGTCAGGACACTGTTCTCAGAGTGTCAAATCTCCGAAGAGCTGACGTTCCCGAACCGATGTAGATATTTCCGGTATCCACTGTTGTTGGTGTGAGGCCCATCTACTTTTATTGTAGACTGGTATACCACATTGCTAGAGACAAGGCTCTTTCTTCATTTTTATTTTTCTGCTGCCATTGGTGTCGCTCTCTCGGCTCTCTGTCGGCAATGTTCTTTTCCTGATCCCTCCAGCCGGGCGCTTGTATTGAGGCTAGCCTGACCAGTCTATGAGGTCTGTCGGGGGCCATGCGAGCATGTCAAACCCATCGAGGAATCGATCGTTCCACTCGGAGTAATGGCTGGTCAATGTTTAGATTTCTGCGACTATTGAAGTTTCTCACTCTATCTCAGGATAACACAAGCAACGTGCCTCGGAAATCCCATTGTATTTGCAGCTTGCATACCCGCGATCTAGCTCTTTAGTTCATTTCCCTTATTCCACGACCATAGATGAAGTTAGGAACGAATTAACTGAGCTGAATCAACAAGAGGGAAAATGCAACAGTTCGAGTTTGTATGTAAAAGCTTCAGTCTTCAACAAATCGTAATATACCCAAGTGGCCCAATAAAGTTACATCTCAGCTACCAAATTTCAGATCTCGTTCCGGCTGTATCTTCCCTCTGGAAAATCATCATCTTTGATTTTTCGAATTAAGTATCAAATTCAACAGGGTGCATGCAAGAGACTCTTGCAGTAGTCGCCTATATTACCCATGAGCTGCGGCGATTCCGGAGAGGCCGCCATGAGCACTATATCGTCGGCAAAGAGGAGTGCTTTAAAAATTAGGCCTACGAATTTATCAATTAACTTAATTTACTCAGGCAAAATAAAAGCTGCGGTCTTTGCTTTCCAAGATTGGGCGATGCAAGAATAGCTAAATCATATGGGAAAAGCAGATGGCTTATCCTGACACGAGTGATTTCAAGACATTCCTCGACTAGACTGCGCTTCACCATCATGTCCATAAGACATGAAGAGAAAAGACGAGAGAACACAGCCCCGGCGAACTCCAAAGTTTACATCATTGACGGGATTTGACGCAATTTATCCGCAGACAAGGTTTTGTAGTTTCCATACAAATGCTGAACGGCTGAAGAGGCCCAATCCGCATAGCGCTGCAAAAATGTTTAGAGTTTATCGCGAGGAACCCGCTCATTAGCCTTTTCCGAATCAACGCGTGAAGACCAGTTTGCCATATTCCCATGCCTTCTCAAGAATAGCCTTAAGTGTAAAAATCTGTTTAATTGTGCCTCTGCCAGGCAAAAGAGCCGCACTGCTCCTCCCGCTCGATTTCAGCTCTCTAAACGTGCTGTCAAGACTTTGGCGAATATTTTTCCCGGAAGTCTTAAGAGTGATATAGGCTATAGTTAGAGGCCGATCTCTCCTGAAAATGGGTAATACAGCTCCTTACCCACTAACCCAAGCCACCTTAATGACACGTCTTAGCCATTTAACACCTCCTTTACCCATTGCATTTTGAGCATTTCTGGCCGGATTTCACAAACTCCAACAGACTTGTGAACTTTTATCAGTTTAATCGCAACAGGTATTTTTCATCTACTGCAGGACTATTGTCCATCCGTCTCCTGTGGAATCTCTATATATCGTCGATCCTAGCAGTGGGATCTCTATTTTCAGTGCCCTTTTGGAGGTTGAGCGGCTCCAAAAAGTGCTCGCTCCATCTTCGTAAGACATTGTTTTAATTTGAATAAAGTGTAACGTTCCTTGGCCTGACATACTCGAAATTCTTCGCGCTTCATTTTACCGGGCTCTGGAAGTTGAGTTCCTTAACAATATAGGCTCTCTTCTTCTCTCGGATGGCTTCTTTAATTTCAGGTACTTCATCCCGCACGCAGTTCTTTTTTCAGAAGCCACTGCCACACCACACTGCTTCACACCACAAACATTTCTTGTAGAGGCAAGTACTGTCGATGGAAACAGCTGATATACCTTCCCAACATTCTACAGGTCTGTTTGGACTTTGTTTAAACTTCTCCGAAACGTGCCGTGCAAATCATTTTCTCTAATCATAGTCATTATCCTGTAACATTTCTCACCGTATGCGGGTCACCCATCTTGGTTTTCGCCCAGGTGCCAAAACTCCTCTCAAAACGCAAGCATCGCAAAACGTTTTTGATATATATTTTTAGCATAAAAAATCATTCGGTGATCTTTGAATGTATTCTGAATTTGTATTTGTGAATGGCTTTGTGTGAGAATAAAAGTTCAAAAACTTTCCGTTACTGTTTCGATCCGGGTCACAGTGCCTCCAAACACGCTTTACCAGGACAACATTACTGCCGTACCCATTTGGAGAAAGAAATCCATTTCCGCGAGTCTTTCAAGGGCAGCATCAAAATCGTTTAAGAAGGCATACTCTGACTCTCGATTTGGTGTATTGCACCTGAAGTACAGTCCAAGCCGATCGTTCAAGCATTCCTTTTTACCCCACAACGGAATAAAGTCCAATACATTTTCCGGTGGTTTGGGAGTATCCGCAGCCCCCACCCGCCTGGATACAGTCATGTCATGTAGGACGCCAGACTCGAGCAGCCTCCCTTAGTAAAGTCCTTGGTTCCAGAACCCTTCCACTTAGTTGAGGAGTTGCCAGTAGCATAGACCTGATACTCTTAAGTTCCTCTTAAGTTCCTTCTCGGCAAGCCATGAGGAATTCCATCATAGAATGACCACCTTAGCCTTCATTTTAACTTTACGCTGCCCCCCGGATTGTTAAGCAACATAATTGCCGAACTCCTCGTAGCTTTTTCGGGCTAAGCCCGATGGGATGCTGAGTGGTACATTTATGCAGTGTCAATAAAGAAGTACTCTTGCCAAAAGGTGTTTCTTTGTGCTTAAAAGGCAGTCAAGTTGAAAAGCTCTCCCTCTGTAATATTTTAGGTGCCCGTTTTTGAGACATTTTTTTCCAGTCCTACTTTGGAAAATCGTACGGTGGAAAATTTGAGAAAAAAAACTTTTGATTTTGGAGGCTCATCAGGGATTATCGAAGGCTTAGATTATTTTTGAGAGAATGACTTAAGAAAAATTTCAAGCGCCCTTAATTATTAGTATTAAGTGCTGTTATTGGTATTAGTACTGTTTAAATTAACTTACGGCACTTTTCTTGTACCCAAACCTTGTATACAGTTGGAGAGCTTTCTGTTCATAAAAACCCCTCAAAACTTGCCGATGGAAATCCATAGTTGAAAAACATTTCCACCTCCACCAAAAAACATCACAAAATTTCACCACGCTCTCCACAAGCTTTTGCTTTTTACCGGGAAGCACAAGGACTTTGCATCGAGCACACCCACAAGCCGTCCAACAACAACAAAACAGGTGCAAGTGCACCAATGTTCCACTACAATAAGCCACTCGCCTCTCGAAGGATACATATAGCTAGCACCCGCGTACCGAGAGTACCCTTGCACTTAGTTACATATAACCAGTGGTAAAGAGAGAAAGCACGTTACGAGGCGAGAGCAAAAATCACGAGTTGTCTTGTATCCGTGTAGTTTCAATTCAACTGGGTTTCTGTTCCGGTAAGGCAAACGCTTTTTTGTGTGTGTGTTGTTTTTTTGTTGGCCCTTTAACGTCAGCTAACACCACAGAGAGTTGTTCGCCTTTCGGTGTCGTCGTCGCCGTTGTGCTCGGTTGTTTTGTCCTTTTTTGAAATAAGTGAATAAAAATATAGTTCAAGTCTCAGTACTAAAAAAAGGACAAATCTAAATAATTAATTTATCCAGATTATTGGTAATAAATAAAGAAAAGCCTTGATAGCGCCCGTTTGTTGGCTTTCAATATTCAAACGTGAGTGTGTGTGTTTAGGGTGTGAAAGGTACTTTTCAAAAATATCCAATTTACTGCGTTTTCGAGTGTGATTTCGGGTCGAAAACGTGTTAAAAGAAATTTTCGAAAATTTATCAACGAACAAAAAATCTCTTAAATTGATTTTTTTTTTTTTTGTTTCGTAGTATGTAGTTCAGTTCGTGTGCCCCGGGAATTCTTGTACCTGCTTGGCACATGCTGAATATTACATTTCGTGGTGGATTTGATAAATGGTTGCGGAAGCGTGTCGAACGGTGTCCATGTTCGAAAAAAATTACATAAATCAAGTAACGTCCAGTGTTCAGTTTGTTCTCAAAAGAAAAAAAAAAAGAATTTGTGCAAAATATCTCATAAACATAACCTAGATCAATAATCAATATACCCATGGTTATACGTGTGAGTGTGTGTTAAGGCCTGCATCTTGATTGCAGTCGTGTGCTCCGTGTTTGACGTTTCTGAGCAGCAGCTTAACATAGCCCTTCGACTCGTGATTTTTTTTTTTATTTTTTTTTTTCGTAGACGACGACGGGTCCCTGCCTCTTTCAAATCGGTTGTGGTGAGGGCCTGTGGGAATTCATAACATCGTTAAATTATTATTTTTTTCTCTTTTCCTATTTTCCTCGCCTTATTTTCTGCTGCGGGGTGGGGGGGCAGGGCTGTTGTTGGATGGCGTTAAGAAAGAGTATCCTGTGCTCCTTGATGTGTACTATATACTTTTCTAGAGAGCATGGTGCTCAGTGCAAGTGTACCCGGGAAAGGACTTTTTACTGGTGGTGGCAAGGATCAACAGGCATTTTACTGCATTGCTGGATTTTTTCAAAAACGAAGACAGGCTCTCCTGTCTTGTGGTATAAAAGTGGCAATTTTCAAAAAAAAAAAAAACAAGGAAAAACCATCAAGTCAGAAACAGATATTTCTCAGGTTATCGCACTCTTCTCGGTGATGTACGAACGTCGTCGTCGTCGTCGTCGTCGGTTGGCCTGCACAGACACACAAATGCTGATGTACCCGTTGGCCTACTTCTTGGGGAGCGGAGCTTTTCTCGCCAAATGCGACTTGGACCGAAATGCAATTTGTAGCTTTTTATCCTCGGCTTTTTGTTGTTGTGGCTTGCGATATAGACGAACTCTCACTTGCTGTTTCGTAAGAGTGTTACCAAACAAATCACCCCGTGAAGAATGCAATAGGGGGTGCCTTGCCTATGCCTGTGCCTGCCACCCAGCCAGTGGTGGCACTAAATCGAGGTGCTATTGTAAATTTCGAGCACGATTGTGATTTTGAAAAACACAGCAAAAGTGGAGGTAAATATCGAGAAGGCAAATAAGGCAGAGAGGGTCCTTGTCGTTTGCACGCTGTTTGGTATATTACAAGAGCAATTATCCTGCAGCGAAGGATTGTTTTAGCACGCCTTCGGCTTACGGTTTTATTTAGTGTTTCTGTAGCTTGAGGGAACCTTTTGCTTAAAAAAAAACGAGAACTTTTTCTCCTCTATTCGATATTTTTTTCCTTTTTCACTGAATTGAATTTATTCAATGGCACGTTCGGAGCTTGTGGTATTGAGGGGGATGAATGTTATATGGTTTCATCGTCGTCATCATGATGTGCTCATATGACGATAGTAGAATGTCATTAGCCTGTTATCCGGCAAATGGACTGTTCTTGGGACGTATGATGATGGGGCACGATGTATTTCTGGGAGACACATAATATCGTGAGCGAAAAGCTGAATGCTAAACTTGCGGGGGATTCGAGAAGTAATAGACAACGGTTTCACACAGGGTTCTTGAAAGGTTTTTCTTTTCCGAAAGCGATGAGAGTGACATCAAATGAAATAAAGTGACAGTAAGGTAAACGATTGTGGGTGCTGGAAATTTTATCATTTCATGGGAAAATCACACACAGGCTAAATAGAGGGACTATAAATATATTTAGCACTTTTGTAAATGGCAGCATTACTGTTAAGGGAATTGAGGATTCGCCAGGCGAGATCAAAGGGCCTTTTTGAGGTGTAGTGATTTTTCGCCGAAAGCTATTTGGGAAGTGATAAGTGATTTTAGAATTGAATTTCATTTCTTTCAAAATAGGTGAAAAATGATAGTAGCCTAGCTACGGAGTATCAGATATGGTGTCCTTAAGGCCGGACAGAAAACCCTGTGGAAAATAACCGCACGATTTTCTGCACGTGCACACAATAATGTTTGTTAGATAAGGTACTGTCAATATATATCTAGACAAAAACAGTAAATTTCAGCGCTTAAAAAATTTTTCAAACTTTTTGTTGTGTGGCTCGCAGTCTGTAAAATTTCCGCGAATGAAATCGTGCGTAAAAGTATCTTAGGCGTAGGGCGACAAGACGACAAGAAATCTTAATAATTCACCAGAATTCCTGTGCTGCTATTTTCCGGAGTCCGATTCTGTGCTGACTTACCACAAAGAGATGAAAACACTTTTCGTTCAACGATGCAAGTGACAGTTTCTTATTGAAAGGAAACTCACGGAGAAATTATAGTATGTCTCGCGGCTTCTGAACTCCCGCTTGAGCTTTTAGCCGGACGACAATATGGCGCAAGATTTTCTGTCTACAAAATTATAGGTTAAAGGTTATATGTAGGTACATAACCTCCAAAATTATTTCGAGTGTAGGAGAGACAGACACAACTGTTGCAAGGCTTAAGGACAAGTAAGACGCTGTATCTCAGTAACAGAATTCTTCAAAAACTAAACTGTTATAAATTCATTGACTGCCTTTCATTATAACATCTAGAGCAGAGCCATTTGTGTTATAGGGAAGCCTCCTTTGCTGCCAAGACAAACCGTTCTTTGGACTTTGGCGAAAGAGGTAGTAAGATGTTTTTGAGAGATCCCGTTTCGTCTAACAACTGACGCGTAAAAGAGAAGGTCTAACCATGTCCCTATATATCCAGAGGACTCTTATCGGATATAGCCCCATGTCTAACCAAAAACTCCCTCTGCATAGCCAAAAAGTGAACAATGTTTTTTCAAGGATTACTTCAATTTGTTTAGGTCAACCGATATCGGGATATTGACACCTGTAAGCACGGGTTGAGTCAGACAAATCAGTCAAAACAACCGTAGCTTTAGGGGGATTCACTGGAAAGCCCATTCCTAGTGACGCAATCATCAATCAAGTCTTGGGATTGCTGCATTTGAAAACAGCCAGCCCTAGGTTTGAGCTGACAGAAAGAATGACTGAATGATTGAAATTTCACGAGCAAAAAAAATTAGAGAAATCGGGAAAAGAAGAGAGGTACATGTACACTCTTATTTGAAACAGTTGTGGGTTTCATTTCACAGGAAAGACTAATCGTAGGCACGTTATAGCAAATTCACTCCAACTTGAGAGTAATTTTTCACTTTTTGCAAGTGAATTTACTACTCTCTTGTGGTATATGTTCGCATAGCATATACCACAACCTTCAAAGTCAAAAATAAGTAACATACACAGAAAGTTTTTTTAATTAATTTTTCTCTTCTATACAAAAAAAAACACTTAATAAAGGGAACACATTTCACACTAAAGGATTAGTATCCACCGAGTAACCCTTCGTCGGCTGCTCTGCCTTAGTGTCGCTCGACATTTGACCATTTGACGTCGCCCGAAATTGAAAAAAAAAAAAAAATATAAAAAATCTATAACGAGATAATGCACTTATTCAACCTACCAAAGTTTTTGAAAACTAAATTTAAGTCAGCCTTAATTTATCAATGTTCTCCATAACTTCTTGATTCAGTTGCAAACAATGTTATTTATTCTATTACTATTTATGTAGAAAAAAAAAATCCTTGACTCAGGAACTGAAATCAGGAACCAGACACGTTACTTCTTTATGCGCAACGCACTCTAAACTAAATGAAGCCGGCACGATGCACAGCCGCAAAAGGAACTTTACACAGATACGAAAGCTTCTTCACTCTAAAGTAGGTTTTTATATGTAGAAAGAATGAAATTCGCATCATTTCAGAGTGAAATCACTGCAGTTGAGTAACTAAGCATTCCTTTTGTGTAAATTGGTAAATTGCTCTAGCTGCGAGTATTTCACAACATTTAAAAACCTGTACTCCAAAAATCGAGTGAAATTCACTACATTTATTGTAGTTAATTTTTGATTTTTCTTTAGAGTGCACAGTTTTTTTCACATTTTTTAGGAAAGACCAAAAAATGTTACTACCCTTGGGACAACATAGAATTTTCTGCTTCAACTTTTAGTCGTATAGGAACTTAACACGGTGAATATTAGCATTACAATCATTTCTGGCTCGTTTAAACTTTTTTCGCTTTACCTCTGAGGGACTTGAAGGCCTTGAGAGCCTGAGGGACTGAGGCCTTGAAGGACAGAAAACTAATCATTTCATTAGCATAGCCTTAACCAATTGAACTTATGTTTTATCTATACACCATCTACATATTCTACGTACATACTTTTTTTTTGAAGCACTGAAGGGCGTTATGCATCTCAGAAAAAAGATGCGATGGAAGAGCACCTCTGTCTTACATCCATTACAACTGTTTGCTTCCTTAATTATCAAAAACAATATTTAAATAAATGACGTTAGGTATTGTTCCATAGCTTTTTCATACTTTCACCACCTATAGCACCTCTCCCTACCAGTGAATGCGTGGCAGACAACCCAATTATTATGAACCTACTTTTAAAACTATTCTAAAGAGTTCTTAAAGGCCTGAGGGGCCTCCTTGCTTTGTTGGATCTCCAACGCGTTTCAACGCGTAACAAAGTCTTCGAAAATCTGTAATTTTGTTGATATTGGAAACAAAATATCTATGTCTTATTCAGTGTTTGTAATAAAAGTTACTTAATTATTTCCAAAATTTTAATTAACATCACTCTTAAGATCTTACTTATTACTTAACAAAGGTGAAGCTACAGTCCGGTGTGGACCCGGGTAGCAACCCACAAGCTTCGCCAGCCAGATCTTCCTCCTGCTAGCCGTCTCCAGTTTAGCACGCGAATATGGCTGATGTCCCCTTCCACTTGCGTGCGCCACCTGAGTCTTGGTGCTCCTCTACTGCGCTCTCCGTCTATGCAGACGGGCCAGGAATCGTCCGCAGAATTTTCCTCTCGAAGCAGCCTAAAGCGTTTTCATCCGCCTTTGATGTCCAGATGTCCGTTTACGTTTCTGCACGGTAAATCAGGACTAGGATTGTGAAGGTCTTATAAATCGACACTTCAGTTGCTCGAGAGAGGGCTTTGCTACTCAATTGCCTTCTTATAAGAAACAAACAGCGATTCTTAGGTTTGCCTTCATTGACTGCTTAACCCATATGTGCCGCTTTCGTCGCAATACTCACAAAAGCTTCACTGATGACATCACTCTTTGTGCTTTCAGTTTTGCCAATTAGGTCTGCGTATGCGAGTAATTGAACGGACTTTTGAAAGATCGTGCTTCTGGTGTTGGCGCGGGAGCTGCCCACAATTCTCTCAAGTATAATGTCAAGGCATATGACAGCGCGTAGTCGCCTTGCGTAAATCCTTTTTTGAGATCAAATGGGTCGGTAAGGTCTTTGCCGAACTGGACGGAACAGCGTGAGTTTTCCTAAGTCATCCTGCACAGACTGACGAGTTTGGCAGGGATGCCAAAACTAGACATCACGCTATATAAGTCGTCTCTACAGATGCTGTCTTGCGCGACCTTGTAATCGATGACAGTACATTAAAGTCTTAATGTATCATAAGTAACTTTCGAGGATTAATTTCGATAGCACCTACTGATAATCTTTTTCATACCCGACGCAGGGTAGGTGTATTAATTATTATACCCCATCCCATAGGATAGGAGGTATATTAAGTTCATATAGTTTGTTACATAGAGAAATAATCACCGTAGACCCCCAAGACCTTAAGGGCAAATGATCGAGACCGGATTCTTAGTCGAATGAGCCAAGTCCGTCCGTCCGTGGGTCTGTAGTTTTTAGGCCTTACATTTTGAGCTAGGAACTTAAAACTTAATATCTGTTCTTTCTAGATCACGAAGCAGTACAAGCGTAAAAATTTTTAAAATCCGCCCACTCCCACGCCCACTTTACTTAATAGCATGAAAAGTCAAAGTTGTCGTAGGAAGCTGAAATTTGGTACGCGTTATCCTCGCTTAAATGTATTGTGATTGGCTTTTTAAAAGCAAGGCAAACCCCCCCCCCCCTTTTGGGCGGTTTTTGCCTTGTTTTTGTTTAAAATTCATTTGAATTTTAATAAACGATTTTTATTCGATATATTTTCTTTGAATCCAAAAAACTTGCGCCTTAAAATGCTAAGATATATGTGAAAGCTATCAAATAAAATGAATAAATTTTTGCCACGCCCACTTTTGGGGGCATTTTTAAGTATAAACCAAATTTTTAATATGAAAATGCAATCAACACATGTATACCACTTCTGATAAAAAATATAAACAAAAAAACTATGTTATTGTAAAGGGGTGGATGCCACGCCCCCTTTTTAGGGAGAAGATTCTTAACTGAGAAATTCTAAATACAATTGAAGTTAATAGAAACTGAAATTAACAACCAAGATTTATGACACAATTCGGAGCTTGAAAGTGATCAATTGGAACGGGGTATCTCATGGAATTGTATCCCTCCCACTATTTTTAATAGATAGTTTGCAACGCATTGAAATAATCACCGTAGACCCCCCGTAGACTTTTAAGAGATATGATCGAGACTGACAGGTGAATCGATTAAGCCATGTCCGTCCGTCCGTCTACGTCTGTCCGCCTGTCCGTGTGTGTGAAATTTTTAGGTCTTTAAAATTGAGCTAGCACGCTTACAATACGGAGTGTATATTAATTCTTATGTTGTTCCGACAAAATGTGAAAATCTTTTTGTCGGACGGCCCCCACCTCCGCGAGGATCTGACAAGCCATCCGAGAGTATCATTTGTCTTGAAAAACTTCTCAAAGTGCCGTTCGGATTCGGAAAAAAATTGTAGGTCCCCTTGTATGTGAAGAAATTAACACACCAGCATACATTGTTGAGAAGTAGGCCCTGGTTCACCTCGAGCTGTTGCGCCACTCTATTTATTTATTTATTTAAAATGTGAAAATTTGCGAAATCCTCCGGCGGCCCCGCCCACTGCTGGCTTCCATGGAAGACAACCTCTATGTCATACATTCTTTCAAAATGCGTTTTTGTCAAGTTGGACAAGGCGTAGGAACTCAAATTTTGGCCCAAAACCTTCAAGAAGGCAAAAATTGTACTGCCAAAATTATCGACCATGCCCCCTTTTATCATTTTAGATCTTCAAAAACCAGATTTCTCGAAAAATTCACTTTTAATCGAAAAAAAATTATATGACAAACATTAAAGATATGACCATTTGCTAACATTACCCTATGCAAACTTTTGAGCTCCGCCCACATTTAAGGGGCACTTTTAGGGGAAAAAACGGTTCTTTCCGTAATAATTTTCGCTTTTAACGTATTTTCTCATAATTCTAACGAAATTACAATTAATTGATTATAATTTTTACCCAAGGCCGACTTTTGGTATATTGTACGAATAATTTATGAATTCGGACCAAAAAACTTTAAGATATTGTGCTACACAACACGGTATATAGGGTCGATAATATAGATATAGAGGTTTGTCACAGACGAACTCTTGCACTTACTCATTTGTTTTTTAACACTTTTTTTTTCTGTTTTCGATATTGTAAAACTGCCCCTAAGAAAACTTTAAGTTCATGTTTCCATAATAAAAAATCTTTTGAATTCATAGAAGTGAAAAGAATGATAATGGAAAATAGCTTATAAGAAGCCATGAAGAAAATTTTTCAGTTTGCAATAAGAGCTTAAGTGACATTGGCGAGCAAGATGGTGGTAAAATAATTTTGGAAAAACAACTATAAAAACACGTTTTGCAGTAAAATTGGAATTACACAAGCTAGAAATAAAATAAAAACTCGCATGATTGCGGTTGAAACTCAGTATCGAAATCTGTGCACCTTTTCTTTCCCAAATGCGCCAGCTTTTTTCAGAGTAGAAATTAATATTTTTAGACTTTAGCGGTTTTTACCTTGTGGCCACAGATATATTAGATCTGTTTCTGCCATCGCGTTCAAAATTACTGAAAATTTGGTTGTTTTAGTCAGAAAGCCTTAAATGTGGAATAATTCAGTTTCCTTCCACCAAATACAAGACGTTCATGCCATTGTCTTCGCCAAACCCCAAAACCATTCTTCCTCCCACCTGAACTTTTTATTTTTACTCGAACGATTTCACCCCATCTACCTGAGGCCAGACAACAGCCATTCCCAATGTAGGTCACAAGTTCTTCACGATGTCTTCTGCTGCTGAACACTTTGAAAACAGCCCGCAAAACCATTACCGATAGCAGGCCTAAAATAAATAAAATCTTTCGTTTTTCAAGGCAATTAGGAAAAGCTAACTTTTCACCTTGTACCCTCTGTTCGTTCGTATTTTATTTACTTTGTTGTAAGTTTGAAGGACACTTTTCTTGTCTAAATAGCTGGAGCTGTGCTTCTTCTTTTTATGCCTGCTCTCGACTATATAGGAATGTCATCATTCGAAATGATGCCTATACCTACTACTTCAAAGCTTTTAGAAACTTTAAAAATAAAAGAAAACTAAATTGGCTATTACACCTACTATAGCCGGCTCTGTATCTATGTTTGTATGTGGGGGAGTGTTTACTTTTCCTCTGCTATCATGTTGATATAAAGACAGGCGTGTGCTCTACCTATTTGTTGGTTATTCTTTTATACGTCAAGGATTTAAAAGGACGCAAAACAAAAACTCCATAGAAAATTGTTGTCATTTATGTACATGCGATGCGAAATGGATTCGTTTTCAAATGTTGTACCACACAATATCCACACCTATTCCCCATAATGTGAACCGGGAGGATAATTGATCATTCCCTTGGTAATTGTGCCCAGTTTAATTATTTTCGCGTTAAAAACACACATGGAACACGGCAGAGGATATGGGTGTGCGCGTGTCTCTCTGATGTTGAGATGCATCCAGTGGGACGAAATGGAGTTTTATTATTATGGATTTTTTTTTGTTCTTAATTAATTGATGAGCGGCATGTAGAGAATATCGTCATTTTGCAAGTTTTGGGAATGACTATTGCCGAATTATTATACACGTTAATTGTGACATTGTGTGTTTGGTATGCAAATCAGATGAGAATAGTGGCTTGAAATTAATCTACGGCCCTACACTCGTAGGTAAGCATCATTGAAAAAATCCTTTGAGAATAAGGATTTCACTTTAGTATCGTTCCTTGACATTGAAGTTCTTCAACAATGTAAGAACAGAAGCTATAACAGCTGTACTCCATAAGCTGCAGATTAACAATAATTAACTCTGCAATTGGATCGAACAAATGCTTTATAGCAGGTTCGTCCATGTCGACCTGGGTTGTTGTCTAGCCAACAGGTCCCTCTGCAGAAGCACCCAACAGGGTGGGGTATTATCGCCACTACTATGGCTGCACGTAGTTAACGAACTACTCCTGATTCTAGAGAAAAACCGCCTCAAAGTCATATTCTAGCCTGACGATTTTGCGATAGCAAGCTCCTCTCATTATTGGGTATATAATGCAATTTGCCCTTAGCAAATTAGCCAATAGGACGGATAGTGTCGGTCTCGGAGTGAACCTAGCAACGACTAAACTAGTATTGTTCTCAAAAAAGTATAAAATACTTCCCGTAACTCCACAAATACTGAAAGGCGTTGAACTGACAGACAAGACTTATATTAGACAAGAAACTCAGTTGGAAACTGAATATACGAGACCGTGCTGGGAAGGCCTTGATTGCCCTGTGCTCTTGCAGGAAGGTCCAAGGCCCAAACTGGGGACTCCAACCCCGACATTGGATATACACGGCAGTCGTTAGGCCCATTCTTATTTACGGAGTACTAATATGATGGAAGGCACTGGACAAGAGTAGCAATACCGCTAGAGAAAGTTTAAAGACTACCCGGCATTTACATCACAGGTGTTCTTAGAACAACGCCCTTAGCTGCGCTTGACGCAATGCTCCTCCTTCTTCCGATTGACATCTTTGGAAAATTGACGGCGGCAGAAAAAGCAGCACTTAGGCTTAGGGCCCTGCAAATGTCTCGTGACAGGGATTAGGGATACTATCCATGGTAGCTCGGACTACGTTGTCAAATACCTCGACTTCAATGAAAAATTCAAAACCAAATTTAAAAGCCGAACTGCCTGAGAGTCAGGTTAGGTCTAAAATGCATCTGCAAATTAGACCTAACCTCATCCACACAGACGGATCAAAAACAGCACAAGAGCGGGAACCTTTTCGATTACTCTTGACCTGTGTGGTGTATCTCCAAACGCTTGCCGTATCACTGTAGTGTTTTTCAAGCAGAAATTACAGCTTTTCGTAAAGTCGCGGCGTCGTTTTCAATAAACTTAATAGACTGCAGTGCTATTGCTTTCTATACAGACAGCCAAGCTACAGCAAATTAAAGCAAATAAAGCCTTGGACTAAAGTTGGTAAAGCAATGCCGGGAATCTCTCAGCCATGGAAACTATAGCCCTAGGGTCCAGTGGGGTCCGGGCCCAGAGCGGCAAATTTTAGGGGGCGGAAAATTAAGAAGACAGAGATTGAAAGCAACAAAATCAATTGCTTTTTTACATATAACAAGTGGGAAAGTGCAACAGTGCGCATGCAAAAGCTTCAGTCCATCTACGACGAATGGCAAAATACCCGACCATACAAAAAGAAACAACCACGCCTCCAAAAAGTGGGCGGGATATAAAAATATAACTGTTGAATGCTTTATACTAGGTGGTTGTATACATTTCGGACTAAAACTCTGCCTTTTTAACTAAAAAAAATACTTTTTTTAACGCCACGCCCGCAAAAACGGGTGGAGGCACTTTTTTTTTATAATTTACTCGCGAATTAAGGGATTGGCTACCCTTTTAATGTTACACATCTCACGAGCACATACTACATATACATGAAAGTTAGAAAATGCAAATATGTACAACTGTTGTCATATAACTTTTAGTCAAATTTCATATACATTTACTGAATAACAGTCATTTTAAGCTAAAATCACCTAAAAAAGTCGGGGCGTGGTCAATAAAAAGGCTTTTTTAAAAAGGCAAACTTTTTTCGCTTCTTCAAAGACAATTACAAGGCAATGTTACGTACGAAAAATGAATGCGCTAGCACCATTTTAACACAGCTAAAATTTGGAAAAAGTATTTTTTAAAATTGGTCGCACATACAGGCCTGCAATGGGCGTGTCTGTGGGCGGATTCAGCTAATTATTAAACTAGATCTGGTTCAATGGACTTCCAGCCAACTTACCAAATTTCAGCTCTCTACCTTAAAATTTAAGGCCTAAAAGTTGTTTACATACGGACGGACGGACATGGCTTAATTGATTCTCCTGTCGGTCCCATTCATATCTCTTAAAGGTCTACGGTGATTATTTTACTGCGTTACAAACTATACATCAAACCTAATATACCTTGGTTCGGGTAAAGAAATACGATTTTACATACGCCAAACTTTTTTAATATTTTTTTAACTCCTGAAAGACCTTTTGATTTTTGTGAATTATCGAATCTTCGCACGGTCTTGGGCATACCAGTCGCCTCTGTCATGTTAAACAGGAGTTTTGTTTTATCTCTCCAAAGGTTTTATACCATCTTATGGGTCCAATGAGAAGTTTGTAAGACTTTAGCGTTAATGGCAGAACCCCGAGACCAGACGGAATTTCGACTCGAAAAAGCCGTATCCAGTCATGCCTCATATTTTATACAATCTGAAACTAGATATCTGCATTTATTAGGTCGAAGTAGTCAAGCGTTAAGTTTAAGAGATTCGCCCACTGACATGCTTCCTTCATTCATAAGAGTGAAATTAAGTCGCCAGAAAAATTTTTCGAAAATAGTTGCAAAAAGTTGAAACTCTGCCAATAGCATGCGAAGCACAAAATAATGCATCGAAAAATCAGCCCAGTGGACGAGGCCATAGAAAATCAAAGAATTAATTCGTATTCATGGGTATACATATTCCCCGGAAGCGGCTAAAATGTGGGGCCCAGGGCTGCACTTTACCTTTATCCGCCTCTGCTTTTAACAGAATTGCTGTTGGATTCAGGCTTATGGATTCAGGCCACAGGGTTTTTCCAGGAAACTGCAGGGCCGACGAACTAGCTAGGGAAGATGTTAGTGTTAGTCCGACTCAAGTAACGGAACCGGCAGCACCCATAAACTCGATACAAATTCACCTGGACACTGAAGCCTTCACAATGGCAAACAATAGGTGGAATAAGATCAACACATTGTTTTTTTTTTCAAAGCTCGTGTGTTGGCTAACGTTCATGTGATTGTGCCTAGGTCAAATTTGGTTGATGTAACAAAGTCGCCCAGAAGTTACGATATAATTGATAGCAGCATCATTTTCAGTCAACTAAAGTGTTTTCAAGCAGCTGTAGAAAACCATTTCCTATTTCAAAACTGTTTCAGTTTTTTTATTTCAAAAGATGGACTACGTTCGTTATTTATTTAAAATTTCTGACTCTTACCGTTGCGAAAATAGAAGGAATGTATATATTTTCTTGGTTTTTTTTTACTACTTTTAAAATTTAAAATCCATAAAACCGCAATTTAATTTTTTCCATTACCGTTAGGCTTTTTTTTACAACCAACTGCGTTCCATTATCCACTTTTCTTAAATTCAAAATTAAATGGATTTCTGGGAAAATGGTAAAACATGTTGTTTTCAAGTTCGTTCGTTGAAATATGTCTAAAAACTTGAGGTTGGAAACGGCAATTTTGAAACTTTTTAAATGCAGTAAGCTTGCGTTTTAAACGCTTTATACTACAGCCAAATTCAAGTAAGATCGTCATTATCGTTAACGGACTACTAACTTTAAAAAAATCATTTTTGAAAATGTTTTTACGTTTTTGAGTCGAATCTTCGAAGTTTTTTGAATACTCGGGGTTTCAAAGTTCGGGGGTTTCTAAGTTCGCTAGATATAGCTTTGCATAAAATCTCAGAAGATGGACTACGCCCGTTATTTACTTCAAAGCTACATATACTTTATACCGTTAAGAAGATAGAGGGAGAGACATACCTTCTTTTGACCTTTTTTATAATTTTCTGAATTTCAAATTGACCAATTGAATTTCCAATTGACCAACTACCTGTCTATGGCCAACGTAAACGTATTGTGTAAGCGGTAAAATAAACTCCTTTTTTATTAAGTTTTTCAAACAAACTCCGAAAAACTTAGGTTAGAAACGGCAATTTAATTTTTTTTTTTAGCGCAGCTTGCTTTTTTTTGTACGCTTTATACTTTAACCATATCTGATTGCTATAACCGAAGATTTTAAAAAATAGTTTTGAAAACGTGTTTCGTTTTCTGAGTTCAATGTCAAAAAATTTTTTAACTTTGAAATTCGCTATAATTTACCTTCAAATTTTGGATAATTTCTGATATTTGCGATATTTTTCATATTATTTGTCTTAACACTGCCGGAGAAAAGGAGGGCACACGGTTTTTCATGCATTTTTGCGATTTTTTTTTCGGAAAATGCGTTAACACGGCGGTAAAATTTTTTTTTTTTTAAAAGTATGACTTAAGCCCTTAGTTTACTTTGTGTTGCTTTCTAATAAGTGTGCTCAGTATTGGCTTGGTACACTTAGCCGTTCAAAAGTTACGGCCTCAAATACTTTGAAAAACGTTACCCATTTTCGACTTTTCATTTCTCAAAAACTGTTTAATATTTTAAAAAAATTTAATTTTTTCAGTTCAGTCTAGTATCTAGTTAGCTTTTGCTGTTTTTTGCTCTTGCCTGTTTAGCTTCTGAAAAAAGTATTGAAAAATATTTAATCCATTTTTCCATGAAATTTCAAAATGTAATTTATCCCTTATTTCTGCTTAAAAAAAGTTGCCTTCGTTGGATTCTCTGACTATTTCCGGAGTTTAAACGCACACCAAATTATGTCTTTCCACGACTTAGGGTTCAGTAGTTATAACACGATTAGACGGACGGACAACGTAGCGATACCATAAGATGTCCTTTTTTCATTTTTGGGCGGACCGCTAAATGTCAGTGAGTTGTTACTTTAAGAAAACGTTGTTCTGTGAAGAATTTTTAGCTCAAACTCCTTCAAGAATCTAAGTTCTGGGGACAGGAACGTTATTTTGAGTGTTTTTTTTTTGTCGTCAGGAGTCAGGTCTACATTTAGCTGTGACACTTTTGTCAAACCGAACGAAACTTTCGGATAAGCACACTCTTAATAAAAGCCCTTAAATGTTCAGTTCTTGCCCAAATCATTTACTGCATTTTTGAAGACTGACCACTCCAAGTTTTTTTTTCTGGGGAGGTCTTTATAGCCTACCTACCAGAAAACAAAAAAGAAATGAAACAATTTACCCAATTTCTAAAAATTGGATTTTTTCCCCTAAGCCCTTTTTCTTGTTGTACTTTTCGTCTCTTTTTTTTATTCTACAAAAATTTACTCAACATCTCCGCTTTTCGAATGAAACATAATAAGGACGATACACATTTCCATCTCAGTTTTTACCCTAAATAAATAAAACTTAGATACTACTTTTGTATTGATTTTAAAAAACCCTGTCTCCGGTCGTTCAACATCCGCCCATTCATCATAGCCTTACCACACTTCCATGATAGGTAATAACTTTCACAAGAGCCAGACTATACAATATCCTCCATTCGTATTGTCGTAAAAGCGGTTTTTTATCCACAAGTCAAATATAAATTGAAAGCAATTTCCTTATGTTACTTAGAAAATTGTTTCGAAATGTTTAGTGTCATCTTCCCACCAGGAGGCGATGGGGCTTAAATTGCACAGAATCATCCATTGTTTGCACTGTATCTCCACCGCGGGATTCTGATCCAAGCACAGGATATATCTATACACATTCGTGTTTGCATATACACACGTCTAATGTGTGCCATATTCAGCTTAGTGACCTCCCCGCATATAGTACCTACCTAGCTGTGCCATCATAGTTCCTTCCCAGTGAGAGCTGCTATACAACATAACTTTGTGCCTTTCGTTTGTTCAACGTTCTATGACTTTATTAACCCAATTCCAGGAGAATGACAAAAACACCAGCCAATAGCTCCGAACAACGAAGGAGCGAACAAAAGAGTGCAGTAGCACTTTTAGGAACTTAGGAACGTGGCGCGTATGCCACCCTGTGTTGATATACAGTGCGAGGGCTTTAAACACTCCAAGCAATGCACCCCCGTTCCCATTCCCTTGTGTAAAATTGTGAATGTACCTAGTGGAGCTGGTGGTGTGCATTGTGATATCTTAATAACTGCACCACAAGCAACACAAAATAAAAGCTCACACACGATATTTAACAAGGAAAAGGACATACAACAGCCTGCCTAGGCCTAATAGAGCTTCCCTCAAGCGTTGCCCTTCTGCGTTACACAGAATAGAATAGCGTTCATGTGTGTACGAGAAACTTACATGTGTGTGTATCCTTATAACTTTTCCACTTACACCACCCCCCCTGCATGGAGGTGTAGGCACTTAAATAATGCTGAAGTGATATTTTTCAGAGGATTTCAGGAAGGACGAAATATAGTACACGCCAAGAGATCCTTAGAATCTAACACCCCTCTCACCCAGCAGGGAAGAAATGCAAGTGTATCGTGTGTACATTTATCTTACTTTGAAGATTTTCTTTTCCCTTGTATTCTTCACTTTAATATGTTTCCTCGCCCATTTTTTGTGATCATTAAGTGCAAAGCGCATTGCAATTAAAAAGAAGAAAAGCAGAGCAAATAAAAGCATAAAAGAAAAATTAAGTAAAGCGCTAAATAAAAAGAGAGAAGTAAGAAATAAAAATAAAAAAAAATAAAAACTGTATGTGAATGTGTCTGTGTGTGAGGAAAAATTCAACGGCGAGCGGCATTGTGAACGTAGTGGTCGTCAATCAAGAGTGCACCAAGTGGGGGTGCTGAAACTGGGATGAATGCCAGACATCTAGAGCCATCCTCATCCCAATTGGATACAAATTGTCGTGATTTTCCGAACGGTTTCGAAGAGAACCTGCAATTACAGGTGAGTGGCTATAATTTATTATTTTACACTAATTATTTACCAATACATAAGCAATTATTTTCACAATAAACATCTAACAAAGTTCATGATTACATTTTGTAGCCGTGTACTTTGCACGAAAGAAGACGGCATTTCTGCAGGACTCTGTTTCTTAAGATTGAAAGCTGCAGTTTTACGTTACGTTTGTTAAGATCTTAATCTTTTTGTTAAGAGGAAAAGGATTTCGTGGACTGTTTAAGGCCCGAAAATAGTTTACATGGGTTTTCACAATGTTGAGCGTAGGAAAGGGGTAAAGGGCTTCGTCAGACCACCCAAAGTTAGAAAAAGTGCTTTTTTATCATAAGTTTTTCTTTGAAAAATTATTAAAGCCAATTAAACCGAGAAAATTCTTCTTGAATGTAGGGACGTCTTCTGCTTATGAAACGCTATACCTTCGAAGACTCTATCCGCCCGATAGCTATGCTTCAGCCGATATTCAAAAACAGGGGACGGTAAAAATCTAGAATGGGAACCGGTTTCAAAATCATCAATGTTCACAATCTTGGATGGGAGAAAGTCCAAAAGCCCGGAAATTCGTGTTTTTTTTAGGTTTTGGTCTTCGATTCCAGATTATCGGGAAAAACCCCTATAATAAATGTAACTGGGGTGCGGGATCGGATCGCATTTCGGCTTCCAAAAATCTGCTTAGCAAAATAATTCTGTTTTCTAAATTCTAATAAATACAGAATTCTCCTTTTTCAAAACTCAGACCGCTAATTTTTAAGACGTGAAATTCAGGTCATTCTGCTTTTTAGCTGTTCGTACATAAATGGAAAAAATTGAATCATTACTTTGTCCATCCGTCCATGCGTCGGTCCTAGCGCGTTGAAACTTCTGAGCTGTAAGTCATAAAAAGACAATATTTGATGTGGTTATAAACTGCGGAAACGGCCAGAGAATGCATAATGCTAGGACAATTTTTTAAGGTTTAACTAATTATTTTTACGGTTTATTTACAGTCTGAAATTTCATGCGAAAATGGATTAAATATTTTTCTTTATGTACTTTTATAAAGAATTTTAGCAGACAAGAACTAGAAAAACGAAACGTTGGTCTAGTAAATACTGAATTTTAATGGAAAGTTTTTGAAATATTGAAAAGTTTTTAAGACTTAAAGAGAGAGCACAAACCCAATATTGAACGCACGTATAGAGAAAGCCAAAGTAATAGGTACTGACATTATTTTCAAAAATTTTTAAAAAATTTTTAAATATTTAAAATATGCATAAAATAATAAAATTTGACGCATTTTCGAAAAAATGCATAAACAAACCCCTTTATGTACAAAGCGTTATTTGGAAAAATCATATGAAAACCAGTGAGAAAGTTCTACAGTGTGTGTGTACGCAGAAGTTACAGTCCGGACCGTTGAATACTCCATCCTATCCCACATTGTAAAATACTGATCGCATTGTTATTTTTTGACATTTCATAAGTAGTGCAAACTTCAAAAGAGGCGTGGCCCAACCGCCCCCAATTACAAACTATCATATATAAGATATTTCCACAGATATTTGCAAGTTACGCTTAAATGTACGCAAAAATGCAATTTTTTTTGGTTCAAATTCAATATTTTTGAAAAACCGACCCCTTAAAAGGGGCGTGGCTTAAAACTTTATATGGACAAAATCTGGAATCAAGGCTCGTTTCCTTCATTTATGCTCATTTCATGCTTTCAAGGCTCAAGGTTAGTCGAAATTACGTTTTCCTGGAAAATTTTAGGTTTTTCTTCAATTCGGCCTCTAAAAGTGGGTAAGGCTCAAATTTTTCTATGAAAAAAATGTAGAACTAAGCGCTTTCTATATAAAATATTAAGCGAAAATTTTTCAATTTGGAGCAAAATTGTTGAGTAAACTGCATTTGAAAATTTACCCCTTAAAATAGATGCCACGCCCTCTGGGGGAGGTGTACCAATTGAATTTTTCTTTTTGTGTCTTACATTCATTAGGAGATGCTAAATTTTAAATTTCAACCTTTTAGAACATCTTATAGTTTTGGTGGGGTTGCACATTTAGACCGATTGTGGGCGTGTCTTCGGATGGATTTCAAAATTTCTTACACTTGCCCTGCCGCCCATGACGTGGATCTTACGTACGAATTTCAGCACCCTAGCTCAAAATTTGAGGCCTAAAAACATCTGATACAGGCCGGACAGACAGACGGACGGACGACCATGGCTTATTCGATTTAGAGTTCGGTCTCGATCATATGCCCTTAAGGTCTTGGGAGTCTGCCATTATTATTTCAGCGTGTTATAAACTATGTGACAAACTTTATTTACCTCCTTGGGAAAAACTAGCCGTTTCTAAGTGCAATAGTCGTTTTATGGATTAAAAAAAACAAGATCTTAAGATCAGCGTAATGATTCTGTGTACTCTTGTGAAACTTGAAAATAGGGCGTTTCCCAAAAATTCGAATATTTTTAAAAAATTACACTCAGAAAAAATTCGAAAATTTTTGGGAAACGCCCTATTTTCAAGTTTCACAAGAGTACACAGAATCGTTACGCTGATCTTAAGATCTTTTTTTTTTAATCCATAAAATCCGACTATTGCACTTAGAAACGGCTAGCTTTTCCCAATGCTCTGGGCACAGATTTTTTAGTTAGCGGTAATAAAAGCATTTTTTTATTTGTTTTTTAAACCTTTAAAACTACTAAACTTTTTGGCAAAGATCTTAAAAATTTAGAGTTTTTTTCCCACTTTACATACAAACAAAATTTCATTGCAATAGTAGTACCGTTTGACCGTATTACGGTCAAGATATGCGAATATTTTGATAAAAAAATTTCAAGTTTTTCACGAATTACACACTTTATCACGAATTATTTTTAACTTTCGCGAAACTTAAAAATAATTCGTGATAAAGTGTGATTTTTCTCAAATCATTTGGTCTTATAACATCGGCGATAGTAGTGGGGATAAAATTTTTTTGACAATTTTTTTTTCAAAAATTCGTCAAAACCGGAGTTTTGAATATATTTGACCAAAATTTCGTTTTATCACACCTCTCTGAAGTTGGCAGGACCATTTTAACGTATCGTGAAATCGAAAAATTTTCCGCGACATTTTTTTTTTTAATTATTTACATAACTGCGTGGCTAATTATAAGCCATATTTGATACAAGATGCAAGATATGCCATATTTGATTCAGGAGATGCATTTTTGGCACCCGACTTTTGCGCATGAAGTTTGCAGTGAAAAAAAATATTTTTTTTTTTTTTTATTTCGCGGCAAATTATAATTTTTTTTATCGGATCGTCTACGGACAATTCACGGCTAATTATAAGCTGTATTAATTTGAAGTCGCTACGAGCTTTCGTTCACGAGATTTTAAAGTTTTAAAAATCTCTTCGGTGGCTAAAAATCTTCGTGGTGGCTATTTTCAGAGCCCCAACAATGAGACTCACAATCTTCGGAGTAATTCTAACTATTTAATTAGTATTCCTACTTTTCGCACCACTAGTTTAAGAAGCGTTGTTTCCTTTAAATTATTCAACACACTCCCCGTAGACATTAGGAACACTAGGAACTTGTATAAGTTTTTAAATAAAGCAAAACTTTGGCTTTTGAATATTGACCACAAAGAAATAGAAGTTTTGTTGCACTTCATAATATAGTTTAACCATATAGCGAGTTGATATAAATTTGATATAAATTTGTTTCTCTGTTTCTCTGTTAAATATACGATTTATTTTTTGAGCCTACTTACACCCCACAGTGAATTAATTTAAAATAATATGACATTATCACTGCTTGTTTTTTAAACACCAATGTCACGAACTGTTCTTTAGATTCATTTAATTTTTATTGTTGTAAACATTGTTATAAACATTGTTATATTAGATATATGAGAATAAAGAAATAATAAATAAGAAAAGATAAGATATGACTTTGGCACTGCTAACTTCACCTGAAGTTACCCACTGTCGCGGAAAATTTTTTGATTTCACGGATAATAACGGTTAATTTACGACAAATTATTCTACTGTGAACTCAGCGATGCGTTAATATAGTCCAGCCAACTTCAGAGAGGTCTTTGCTTCAGCTGTGGTTGCTTTATAAGTTAGCCTAATATCGTCTTTTTGAATAAAGTGATGAAAAAGTAATGACCTGAAACACGTTTAAAATTGTCACCTATTTTCCATTCCTTATTTTTAAAAAACCCTTTTAATATATTGCAAAAATTTTATTATGAAAATCCAATATTTGTTGAGTGCATGTTTAAATGTTCTTCCTTCTAACTTTTCAAAGATAAATTGCAAAACTTTTCAAAACAAGGTCAAAACAGGCTTTATTTGTGTATAAAGAAAATTGTTCTCATTTTCTTCACGGATTTCATAAGTGTGCCGAGTTTCATTTTTCTACAATCATCTTTTTACCTTTCAAAAGTTACACGTGCGGAGGTTCAGAGAACAGAGTGATACCATGAGAGGTCCTTCCTAAATTTGTGGATAGACCGCTAATAATCACCCAATGTAAGAACATCAGACTGCATTACAAAGAAGCTATACAACAGAATATTAAATATATCCAGAAATAATTTTATCTAGTAACTCGAATTTAACAGAAACAGAGCTCAACACACAAAAAAGGCCAAGGGACCGCTCCGCGTATGTCTTCATACTTAACGGTTTTTTTTTTATGTATTGCCAGTCGGTTAGTGCTACAGTGCCCCATTCCATCCGTCATTGTAAATTGCTGACGAATTGTTATTTTTTGACGCTTTGCGTTTATTGCAAAGTTGAAAAAGGGGCGTGGTCCTACCGCCCTTATAGCAAACTGACAATATTATCATAAATGTTTTCAAGTTAGGCTTAAATGTTTGCAAAAATTAAATTTTTGTTTTAAATTCAATCTTTTTGTAAAAGCGACCCCTAAAAGGAGGCGTCGCTAAAAACTTTGTATCAACAAAATCTAGCATAAAGTCAGCTGTACCTTATGTGCTAATTTAATTTATTTATTTTTTCCTAAATCAGGCTTAGGGCCAGTCGAAATTACGTGTTTCTGAAGAATTCAAGTTTTTTCTTTAATTCTGCTTACAACTGTGGGCGCGGCTTAAAACTTTGTATGACTTCATGTAATGAAATCCATTTAGGAATATGTAAATTTTATATAATAAATTTTTTACAAAATTATTAATTTTCGATTTGAAAAAAAAAAACTAAACTTATGCGGATTTGAAAAATGTAAACACCAGTCCTGCTTCACATTCCTTAAACACAAAACTTGAGTTTTCTAGCTCAATACTTAAGGCTGACAACAGATGGACGAACGGGCACGACTTGGCATACTCGACTTACGATTCGGTCTCGATCATATGCTCTTAAGGTCTTAGGGATCCTCATTATTTTTTCACCGTTATTCCTCCTATCCTGTGGGATAGAATACAAAAATGCCATGCTTAAATATGCAAACAACAAAAATGATTTTACTTAAAGGGGCTGATGCAAAGTTCTCTTTATAAAAGAACATTTAAATACATTTGACACTTTTTTAATTATGTTAATTAACTGATTTTTTAAACATATTCATTAAAGGATTAAAGTTGGACTGCTATAGGTTTTATCGAAACTTGAATTTGGAAAAACTTTCGTCAAAAGATCCTTAGCTCAAACAGCTTTTGCTTTCGACATTTTTTCTAATAGTCTTGTAGCTCCCTTATAAAACTCATAAGTTATTTGACTAAGGAAATACAATGTACGTTTGTAATAAGCTGCAATACCGTCTCGTTCTCATATGTTTTGGTAGATGCTCCTTGCACTTCCCTGTAACTCAAACACGTTTAAAAAATTTAATCTGACTGTGCGAAAAACAATTGACTTTCTGTTGTGCTACACAGTTGATTCATCATTATAGTTTCTTCCTTGTATTTCTGTCTTTTATATCAAATGTTTCAAAGAAAGCTTAAAAAACGAATGATTCATTGAATAACTTATAAAATAAAAACCACTTCAAACGCGAACTCGCACTTGGTTCCAATAAAATAAAATCGATCAAAATCATAAACAAGATTTAAATGCTTCATGGTTCAAGTATACAAATTTTCCCACACACACGCGGCACAAATCTACAGATCAAGAGATTTCATTCATTTGGTAAAACATTGACCTCTCTAAAAAAAAAAAAAATTAAATTTAAAAACAAAGAGAAAAAAAACACAACCTAAACTTTATTTATAAACACACTCGTATATCTAACTGCAACATCAGTAACGTAATAGAATTCTAATTTACATATCTTCTCCTCAAACTGCATCCGCATTAGTTAGCTTTGAATCAGCAGCGTTCGTCGAGTTGTTAAACCATTTGATTATGAAACCGGCAACGACGACATCAAACCCATCGAACTACTATACAAAAAAGCAGAGTTTTGTTTTTTATAAACTCATGATTCGAGATACTCGTATATTTATTTTTTACTTATTTTACCTGTTTTTCGGTACCGATTTCTCGACCGATTTCGTTCGGTCATATGATTTAGGGTCATGCAGCCGCGCCGCACAAACAAATGAATTTCGACATTTGACCGCCCCAAGGAACAGTGAATATTAAAACTCCTTAATTGTTGTTTTTCGATTTATTCGTTTTAACGACACAAAAGCATTGTTATAGAGTGTGTGTGTTTTTTTTTGTTATTAGAATTTTGATTTTTTTTTTCACTTTACCCCAACTGGCTTCGAGTATTTTATGGGCATTTGCCGGGTGGCGGATTGGATTCATTATCATAAAAAAGTTTTATAGGATCTCTCTGGGTTGGTATAGATACTAGTTGGATTGAAATAGTTGCGTTGAACCAAAAACACCGAAATGAATCAATGGGTCCGAAACGACACGATGCGATGGAGGAAGCAAGCGTGTGTCCGAAACGAGATTTTGTTGACAGCATGCGGAGTTGTCGATGAGGACGACCCACTGCATGGCTTAAATTGAAGATAACACACCGAAAAAATAATTTAAATTTGAATTTCAATTTAATTTCAGGTTTATTGTTTAGTTCGAGCGATTTGAATTCGGGGGTATAGTCGGATAGTTTTGGAATCAAAGTGCTTTTGCTTTGATTTGACGCAAGGCCTTGACGGACTTAATTTAGTAATTAACTAGTTTACTAATGAATGAATTGTCTTTGACCATTTTAGATGTTAAATTACACTAAGGTATATATACACAACTGCCACTATTTTTTTTTGTGTAGGTACCTGGCTGATGTTGGTTTGTGATGTTAATTAGGTGGTCTCTCACGAGGATAAATTTACCTGAACGGATGTCGTTAACGCATTTATCTGATTAAAGTGCGGCCGTAATGTGGTCAAAGACTATTTGGCATTCAATCATCTCGTAATTTAATTGAATTGTGATGGTCAATGAAATTCGATAGGTATATCTATACTTATGTACCATCTTATAGGGTGCTGGCAATATACAAAAAGCAGATTTGATAATATTGAATTCACCTGCTTGTAGGTATTTTAGAACTTTGGCTTGCCTTCATTGAAAACTATTGCTCAAAGTCGAAACCAAGTCACTCGTAAATAAATCCTGGAATAACATACGGTAAAGGTACTAGGGCAGGATATGTAAGCCCGTTTAAGGTGTAAATTGCTACTAGCTAGAATTGTCGCATAGAATTGAGCAGGCTGGAAAAATTATTTATACTGTCTAGTAAATTGCTCCGCGATTTGATTGAGGATTTATTTCCACAGTTACAACAATGCTGTAAGAAAATCTTTAAATTTTTAAGTGTCTGTACCTACTTATATCTACAAACATCAATCTCGAGTTTAAATTTATTACATAATACTATAAAAATTATATATAGGTTTGGATAAACATTTTTTGGACTTAAATTTCACATGTTTATCGAAGCTTAAATAGAAATTAAAATTCATTGAACATTTTTCAGTTTTATTTTTTCATATACAGTGGACGTCCAGTATAACGAAAGATATAATGTTCAGCTAATTCGTTATATCGAATTTATATCGAAACTAAAAAAAATGAAGTAAAAACAACAGCATTATACTTTTCGATCATTTAAGTTCTCTTTATTAACTTTTAAAACTTATCAAATTAAATCAATTTTGAAAAGAAAAAATAAATCGTTTATCTGGGTCTGTCTAAAACTTTTTGTTTGTTCATACCACCTGTGGGCAGCTTCCTCCTGCAACTGCTCTTTTAATACAAGCTTTGAAGCTTTCCATCGCGTCTTGGTGTTTGGTACTCTGAACTTGGACATCAGCACCTATTTCTTCCCCTTCGTCTTCGCTGATGCTGATGGTTGTCACATAATTCTCTTCTTGCATCAAGGGACCTTCACCTTCTTCGGCTCTGTTCCAAACTTCCAGGTTTTCAACTGTAAAGTATGATTTTCAAAGAAAAGCTTTAATGAGCTAGATATTCGTTGAAAAAGCTAGATGTTAAACTACCTCTGGAAAAATGTCATTCATTAGTCTCACTGTTTAAGATCTGGATACCACTTCTTCGTTTCTCAGAAGAGCAGCCAATGGGATGTTATCCTCTTCATCAAACTCTGGCGTTGCTTGTTGCAGTATTTTTCGCCAGCACTTTTTCAGAGACTCTGATGAAACCTTTTTCCATAAAAGTGCGAGAAATGATAAAGCTTCGAATTAGCTAAGATCCTTAAGTGATTTTTTAATATCTGTACCCCTCGAGCTTACAATCGTTGTGAGCAAACTGTTCCTATAAAAAAAAACTTCGCCAAGCGGATAGCGTTCTGATCCATTGGTTGAATCAAGGCTGTTACGTTTGGTGGCATGTAAACAACCCAAATTTGGCCGTCGTCTGTTTCTTTTACCAAATCTTCTGCTGGTGGATGACTTGGTGCATTGTCCAGCAAGAGAAGAGCTCTTTTAGGTAAGTTTATTGAGTCCAAAAACTTCTCCACCTAATACAAAATTTCAAAGGAATGGTGGATTATCTTCTCGAGCATACATACCTCTGGAACAAAATGCGTAAAAAACCAGTCTTTAAAAGAGTGGCCGTCATCCAAGCTGTTTTAGAATGCCCATAGTTGACTGGTAATTGCTTGTTTTTAAAAGACCTCGGGTTCTTGGTTTTGCCAATAATGAATGGCTTAATTTTTTTGGATCCTGATGCGTTGGAACATGCTAAGAACGTTATCCTTTCCTTGGATAATTGGATAATAAATTTTTCGTCCTGGAGCTGTTGCTTTCTTGGAGTGTACGTAAGTGGAATCCGGCAGCATTTTCCAGTAAAGCGCTGTTTCGTCCGCGTTAAAAATTGCTTCCAAAGAAAGCTGATGTCGCTCAATTATTTCTGCCAATGACTTTTTGAAAGGCTCCACAAGCCCAGCTTGTGAGGATAACTTTTCTCCCGATGTCTTGAGCAAACGAACTCTAAATCTCCTTTTAAATTTAGTAAGCCATCCATCGCTTGCGAAAAAGTTTCCATTCGAATACTTTTTGTTGTGTAAGGCTTGGGCTTTAGCCTTTAATATGGAGCCACTTATAGGCACCATGGAGCCATATATAGGCACTGGAGGAACTATTCGAAAAGTTTTTTTTTTCCATTCGTAGAAACTCTTCTTTCCTTAGTGACCGCCTTTCAGAAGCTCCACTTTTCATTGCTTTCAGACTCATCAACAGCAGCCGCTTTTGGTTCCTGATTGTGCAGATGCTTGACTATGGAATTTTATATTTCTCCGAAATAATTTTGAGGGGAACCCCAGCGCTGCATTCATCAATAATTTTAATTTTTTCCGCTAGAGACAGGCGCTTTCGAGATGCCTTCATTTTGCACTCAATGAACGTTTAACACAAAACTGATGCTTATCCTACCAAAAACGAATTGGAAATGCTTCGATACAAAAGCAAAACTTCAACTTAAAAAAATTTTTTAAGGGTGCAAGGACAAAAACCTCAGCGTATTGGATGTACCGTTTTATTGTCTAGACAATATGAAACAAAGACAAAAATAAAAAAGGAAAAGACAAAGAAAAAAAAAACAGCGATCCTCATGTTTTATCTTGTATCTTTTCCCTAAAATTGCAGAGAATTTGTTATATAGAATATTAAGATTTTGCATCATTCGTTATATAGAGACGTCAATGGACTTTCAATTGTGATTCGTAATACTGGGCGTTCGTAATTTTTTTCAGATATCATTGGCCAGGATTAAGAAAAAATCAGATAGATCGATATCGGCTCATTGCGATTAAGAGAACTTTGGTGAGTGAGGTTTGGTCAAAATAGGGGAAAAATTTACTATTCTGATTTTAAAATCCTTATTTTTTGCGCTCTAAAGCGATTGTATGGATCCGAGAAAGATTAAAACATAACAGGTGTACACAGGGACACAATAGACGAAATTCCACGACTGTGTAACACCATGCCCGATTAAAAATTTGTGAGTAAGTAAGGTTAGGTTGTAGTGGCTGTAGGGTCCGAAGAAACCACCCACTTAGACCTATGTAGGTCTATTCAGATACCACGTGGATCTGGAGATATTTCCTACTCGTTGAACCATTTCGAGCTACTAATGAAGCGTAAGAGAAGTTTTGGGTCAGTTGTACTGAGATCACTATAATCATTATAGAAGAAAGCTCCAAGGCGCAAGAATGGGGCATGTGCAGAGAAGGTGGAGAGTTGTCTCTTCTTCCGCCATATCCATGCAGATCCTGCAAATGTCGTCAGAATAGACACGAAGCCTTGTCGCGTGCCTGCCTATCGGACAGTGTCCTGTAATGACACCGATTGTAGCACTAATGTGCGGTCTATTAAGACCTAAGAACGTTAAAATCCAGCTTAGCTTAAAATCTAGGCCAAATCTGTTTAGTTACTAGACAGGTACTACTACTTGTCCATCTGAGATTTGTTTTTTCTATTGCATCCAGTTTCATCATGAGTTTTAATGTCAAAATTGGAATGCCTAAGGAGCCTTCATCAGGCGAAATCGAGAGAGTAGTTCCAAGTTTGGCAAGCTCGTCATCCTTACAGTTGCCTGGAGTGTCACTATGCCCTGGCACCCAGCACAGGTAAATGGTAAACTTCTCCGACATCTCCTTTAGAGACGAAAGGCAGTCTTAGGCTACTTTAGAGTTTAAAGAAATTGATTTCAGGCATTTGATGGCCGGCTGGCTGTCAAAAAATGGACGTATATCCTTGGCGTATATAACGCTATTCTTAGGCCTGGGCAAGGCAACCTTTATCGAGTAAGTTCGCATTCGGAATTTTTTACGCCGGCCGACCGTGTGCGCCTAATAGTTTCAAAATTTCGTTTTACGGAGGCCATATTTATATACCCGACCGAGGGTATATAAAGTTTGTTTGTAACGGAGTGAAATAATCACCGTAGACCCCTAAGGCCGCTTAGAGATATGAATGGGACCGACAGGAGAATCTATTGAGTCCGTCCGTCCGAATGTAAACAACTTTTAGGCCTTAAATTTTAAGCAAAAGAGCTGAAATTTGGTGGGTTGGCTGGAAGTCCAGTTCTTCAGATCAAGTTTAAAAATTAGCTGAATCCGCCCACATATACGCCCACTACAGGCCTGTATGTGCAACCATCTCTAATTTTAAAAAATACTTTTTCCAAATTTTAGCTATGTTACAATGGCGCTAGCGCATTCATTTTTGGTATTGCCTTGTAATTGTCTTTGAAGCAGCTAAAAAATTTCAGACTTTTCATTGACCACACCCACTTTTTAAGGGTTTATAGGTTAAACTGACTGTTTTTCTATAAATATATATGAAATTTGACAAAAAATTATATGACATAAGTTGTTGATATTAGCATTTTCTAACTTTAGGCCGAAATGTATGCAACCACCTAGTATAAAGCATTCAACAGTTATATTTTTATATCCCGCCCACTTTTTGGAGGCGCGGCAGTTTTTTTTTTGGTATGATCGGGTATTTTGCAATCCGTCGTAGAGGGACTGAAGCCTTTGCATACGCACTGTTGCACTTTCCCACTTGTTTTTTTATACCCCATCCCATAGGATAGGAGGTATATTTAGTTTGATTCATAGTTCGTAAAATGGAGAAATAATCACCGCAGACCCCCAAGACCTAAAGGGCATATGATCGAGACCGAATTGTTAGCCGAATGAGCCATGTCCGTCCGTCCGTGTGTCGGTAGTTTTTAGGCCTTAAATTTTGAGCAAGGAACTTGAAACTTAATATCTGTTCTTTCTAGGTCCCGAAGCAGTACAAGTACAAGTACAGTACAGTAAAAAAATTTTAAAATCCGCCCACTGACACGCCCACTTTACTTAATAGCATGAAAATTCAAAGTTGTCATAGGAAGCTGAAATTTGGTACGCGTTATCCTCGCTTAAGTGTATTGTGATTGACATCTAAAAACAGGCAAAAACTGCCCCTTTTTGGGCGTGGTCATATTTCATTTGCATTTTATTAAACATTTTTTATTCGATATATTTACTTTAAATCCAAAAAACTTGCGCCATAAAATGTTCAGATATGTGTGAAACCTATCAACTGAAATGAAAAAGATTTTGCCAAGCCCACTTTTGGGGGCGTTTTTAAACGAAGTTTTTAATGTGAAAACGCAATCAACACGTGTATATCACTTCTGATAACAAATATAAAAAAACGATGTAATTGTAAAGGGGTGGATGCCACGCCCCTTTTTAAGGGAGAAGATTCTTTAACTGAGAAATTCTAAATACAGTTGAAGTAAATAGAAACTGAAATTTAACAACCAAGATTTATGACACAATACGGAGCTTGAATGTGGTCAATCAAGAATGGGGGTATCCAGCGATTCGCCTAAGCGGTTTGTAACCCTCCCACTAGTTTTTATTTTAAATATGTACCGTATTGGGTGCACACTGCGTCGTGAATGCCCTCCACGTGGACACATTTTTGGTTCTGAGATAGATGGAAGGTTGGGCGTATGCAAAATGGGAGCTACTGACATTTTTTGTGGGTTTCTAAACTAAATGCGCCCCTTAGGGGTTGTATCATACCTCTGCGCAATAAGCAGAGTACTTTGGGCCTTAATATCTTGTGGGCTTTTGCACTGAATCATGCTTCGTATGCATATAATTTTTATGAAATCTTATAAAGGCCTAAGTGAAAGCCCTGGATTAGCCTAGATGCTCTTGGATTAGCTTGGACTGAAATCGTTTTCTGCCAGCCCAACATTATGGCTATGACGATGCGTAATTCGGTTTGCTGTCATAGATGACTGCAGCCGTCGCTCGTTGTTTGTCTCGTTAAGAGTACCGATCATTTCATTGTTGCAATAAACATGAAGACGAGCACTTAGCTTTCGAGCAAAGTTTGTTCCTTCTTCGCTCACAGTATAGCTATTCCTAAATCTCTGTGTATATCACTATTCCTAATATACCATGGGGCATTCACAATTGCTCTAAGTGTCTTGTTTTGACAAGTCTGCAACATGGATATGTTGCTCGGTTAGGTACAACCCCAAAGTTGTATTCCGTATGTCCAGAAGCGCTTTAGCACCTGCCTGTACAAGAGCAGTTTCTAGTATATGCTTAATTTTGAAAATGTTCCTATATTCCAATATTTTTCTCTGAGTCTTATTTCGAGCTTCTTCTTAACGTGTTGCTTCCCCCTTAGTTAAGCGCCCAAAGACATTCCGCGAGGAAATTTGTACAGAGTTTATGAGCAGAGGTAAATTTTTCACCTTTCTGTACGTGAATTTGACATGGGTTGACTTGTCCTCGTTAATAACGATTCGCCAAGTGTTCGTCTACACGCAAATTTTGTCCAAAGCTCGTTGGAAGCTTCTCGTTGATGACTCGACTGATTCGCCTATCGCGAGGATGGCCGTGTCGTCCTGGCCATAACTGATGTATCGTCATCTAGAAGTATGTCCCTTGTGTAGATCAAAAACAGGGTCGGACCGAGGACGCTTCCCTGGGGTACGCCAGCTCAAATTTGCTTGAAACTCGAGTATTCAGTGCCACACCTAACACGAAAGAGTCTGCTTTCAAGATAGTTTTTCCATATTCTATACATATCTTCTGGCAAGGTTTGCTGTAGCTTATACTTTAAGCCTTCAAGCCATACCTTATCGAAGGCTTGCGATACGTCGAGGAAAGCAATTGAACATATCTCTTTTCCTTAAAAGCCTTTTTCAATTTCATGTGTTATTCTGTTGACTTGATCTATTGTGAAGTTGAATTGAATGATTAGTTCTAAAGCCGAATTGATGATCCGGGTGATCGCTTCAGCAGAAGTTTCTCAAAGATTTTTTGTCATTTGGACATTTCCCCGGTTTTGGAACCATAATGATTTCAGCAATTTTCCATTGTCTTGGAACGTATAAGAGTCTAAGAGAAGCGTCTATGATATAAAGTAGCTTTTTCGGTAGTTCTTTCATTTCGCCAGTGATCAGCTCGTATCCTGGGTCCTTATTATTTTTAAGTTTGATTATTGTCTGCCGAAGTTCGGCTAATGACACTTTTTTCATTCTAAAACCCTTCGACCTAGCGATGAAGGGTGGTACCGCACGAACTGACGCTTTTAGTTGGTGCATTCATTGAATAGCAACCTACTCAACGCGATAAACACTAACGGAAGCGTAAACTACTTGTTAAGTTAACTAAGTTAGGGTCAAGAGGAATCATGAGAGAGCGAAAATTTACTATTATGACGTGCGGTCTGGCAGTTTTCATAGTGTCTCTCATAAATGGGTAGTTTTTTAACACGTGGAAATCGGGCATAACCAATATCGGCTACTTCGGTATTATATACCAGCTATAGTGGGCATATTTGTATCTGTGAAAGATTTTGGAGTCCACCCTATTATTCAAACACAAAAAAAATACAACTGCAAGGACCTACGTTATAGATGACTCGGTAATAGTTGAGTCTCTACGATGACGGCTATCGGAGATGTTGACTTTTCACTAATTGTCAAAGCTTTTGAGAATTTCCTTAGTAAAAGGACCAATTTGGACCCTTCTATATGAAAAAGCTCATTTACGCTACTACATGGAGAGTTAAAGGTTTAAGAAGCACGAGGAAGGTTAGTACGTAGCTAAAGAGAATCTAAATTGAGGTCTTCACAGGCTATGTTTACTACCACTCATTGCAGATGTTGTAGGTATCTACGCGGGCATTTTGTGCATGTAGGCACAACAGCCATATTCTGGGGGTTTTGTTTTTGGTGCCAGAACAGTGTAACCCACACGTATGGTGAGCTTATTTGTTTGTTAAGATGATGTTGAAATTGCCGCCAAAAATTAAGAAACGCTTCGAATTATGTTTACGATAATATTTTATTTTATTTTATTTATTTAGAAATGTGTGTAGCAACTTAACCAGATTTAAATTGCTCCTTACACACATTGTCCATCGTCACGCATTCAAAAAAATTCAGTCCTTGGAAAAAAAAACTACAACCAACAACTGTAGCCCCAGTCCCTGGGAGCTGACCATACATTTAAATCTGATTCACTTCGCGTGCACAATCATCAACCGCTCTTAAGTGCGTGTCATATCGCGTTCCTCATTTGTTTTATTTTCATGATTTTTATCGAAAACTTAGCGCCAGACAAGTGGAATTCCGTTTGTATATTTAAATTAAAATTAATTCCACAAATACAGAAAAGAAGACGCAACCAAACAGCCAGCATCTACCTATATTATGTACTGCATACCTTTCGAAAAGATTTAAATTATAATTTTGTTGTCATTGCAGACTCAGGGCATGAAAAGACCACTTTGAGGAAGGAAAAAAAAAAACAATCACCTCCCATTGAAATCATGCGCGAGAGCGTTAAAGCGCCAGAAAGACGAAACACCTTCAGCGACTCAACCAACCACGGTCCAGTCGCCAGTTCCACTTCCACAATCCAACAATCCAACAATCACCTTTTCACGAATATTTACATCACCGAACCGAGTATATCTGGGGGAAAACAATTAAAAAATTCTCCTTTGAAAGGCGTTTCACCTTTGGCTCGGAGTGATTTAATTGCACTCGTTTAAGGTGATATGGGTTGAAAGGTGGGTAACGTTCGTTTCGGTTCACTGACTTGACACACGTTCTTCTTCCAAATCGTGTGTGTTATTAGCCGGGGTTTAACATCATTGGGATGATACGCTTCGCGGAGGGGGTCTAGTTGAATGTCAAAAGCATACAACGCAAACAGAGATTTCTCGGTTTTACATCCTTAAATTTGACTTTGATAAGGCGAGAGGATTTTGACTACCCTTTCAGTGCAGTACACTATGATCGGGCACTAATTCTAAATCTCATATTTGTTGAATTAATCGATCAGGCCGATTTATACGATTCGACAGTCGATTTTGGTGTCAATATGATGGGAGGTATCTACCCTTATTGCAATTTTTTTTTATTTTTGTAGCCTGCATCGATGGAATCTATTCCATATATCGATTGTGCTTGTAGTCCATTGTATTAAGCCTCTATTAATTAAGGTTTCAACTTTTTTGAAGGTTTTGAATCTGCTCTCCTCATCTTTGCCTGATGATCTTTAATTTCTACAATGACTTTTAATCACCAAACTCTTCCTATAATGTTTTCTAACTATTGGGAATATTTTCAATTCATATGAAATGCAAAATCATAATTCAACCAATTTAGAACCATTAACAAAAATTAAATATCAGTTTCCAGCTTCTTTTTTTAATCAGCTCCATAACTACGGATCACTTAACATTTCATTAATAAATTATAAAAGAATGTTGTATACATCAAAAATCAATGAAAAATACTATAGTATCGAGCGAAATTTTCCATTTCACTATACATATAGGAAATCAATATTTAAATAATTATTGTAGAAAAAAGATTTTATTGGTTCCCATTTATTTTTGTTGTAGAGTATAAACATGCAATTTAATACAAATTTGAATAACAAGCAAAATGTTAATCTTGCACCTATTGTGTCATGAATAATTGTTTCTTTTTCTGTGACAGTGACAACAAATCCTTTATCTTGTGTGTTTTTTTTTTTTGATGATTATGTTTTCAGTTTATGAAATGTTTTTAATTCTGCTGATTTATTCCAGAGTGGTTTCAATTTAAAACAAAGTTTAACAAATAAATTTACGGAGATACGGCAATTTTAATAAATGAAGGTTAGGGCCGAAGTTTTCTTTTTCTGGTTATGCACCTTATGTATACGAATTATTTTTTTTCAGCCAGATAATAGGCCATAGAAGAAAAGGGAGCGGTCCATCGGCTTTTTTTTTAAGTTGCGAAGACGGAAACGACTAGGAAGCTAAAGGCATTTTTTAGCACTATCATTTTAGTAAATAAACTTAATTAAATTTAGGCGTATCTCGAAAACTGTGCAATATTTCTGCCCCGTTTTATTTTTCATTCGAATCCCAGACAGAGAAAATTCTGGTTGACTGTGTACATGGCTCCAGATGTTGCCAACTACACCCTTATCAAAGACGATTTTGAAGAGATAGCTCCGCTCCATTCCAAAATAATTATATGTGGTGATCTGAGCTTAAACATTTTGGGAAATGATAATTAGACATTTAAGGAAATGATCGGGTCCCTTGAATTTAAATTTGCAAATAGTCTGCTGCCAACTAATTTTGAGTTGAGAAACCTTCTCTTATTGACGTTTCAGTAGTGCCCCTTCCAACCCAATATTGTTCTACATTACGAGCAAATATTTGTCCCAGGGTTCTCGCATCACGACGTCATTTTTGACTATTGATGCAATGTCAATCCCTGAAAAAAATATGTCTTTTAAATATCACCAGGTACACCGGAATAAATGTCGAAGCACCCTTTGAGGAATGTCAAAACATTAACTGGTCTCCAATGTATGAGACGAATGAGTATATTTTTTTAAAGGTCACATCCACTACCTTTTCAGTAATCATGTTCCAATAAAAAAAAGAAAAATCAAGACTTCTGTCATGCCATGGCTTACGAATGATGTAGTTTGCAGGTTCCAGCCACCCGGATATAAAGGTGGCTGGAACCTGGAATGCAGTAGCTACTCTTATCCGGAAGAACAAAAAGGACTTTTACAAAAAGCCCCTAACCTATCAAAATCCAAATTCAGGAAAAACGTACGTGCTCTTGGACTGGCGCAAGAAAAGCCATTTATTTTAAGCAGTACTAATCTAAAAGAGCTTAGCAACAAATTTGCTTTTGTCTGTGGCTCGGCTAACTCTGGAGGTCTCAGTCCTCGCGTTGTCAGAAGTATCCATGAGGGATCTTTTTCATCGCCCTGCGTTGATGAAGCAATCGTGGGGAAAACTATGCCAAATCAAATGCGCCAGGTTTCGAAAAATCGAGCCTAAGTTTATAAGAATTCTGCTACCTGCCGAAGTTAAACACCTCACTGATATTTTCAACACCATTTTTACAACCTCAGTATTCCCCGAGTGTTGGGAAGTCGCCAAAGTGCTGCCAGTGCCAAAAGCGTCGGTGGCTAGCTCCGATGCAGAATACAGACCTATTGCCATACTTCCTTTCCTGAGCAAAGCATTTCAAACTATAAGGAGCAAGCAAATAAAAACCCAAATGAATCACCCGATTTCAATCCGGGTCACGCTTAAAACATAACTGCACAACTGCCCTGCTCACAGTAAGTGAGGTCTTACGGTCAGGCCTGGATATGAAAACGCTGGTGCTCTTAGTGTTTTTGGACTTTTCAAAAGGACTTTTCAAAAGGACTTTTCAATATCTCTGCAACCGCTCGCAGCACATTTTTCACGAAAATAAGTGTTCACCCTGTCTCCGAGTTCCGCCAGGTGTCCCTCAGGGATCCGTTCTTGAGCCTCTCCTTTTTATATGCTACATAAATAACTTAGCAGACCGCATTAACTGTAACCATCACATATATGATGATGATGTGCAATTGTACTCGTACTCTCGCAACGAAAAGTGGTTTTATCAGGGTGAAAGCGTTGACATTGTAAAAGAGTACAAATAACTAGGCGTGCTAAAAGCTAGCGGCAGCTAAAAGAGCTATTTCATCTGTTTGGGGCCACTGCATCGACAACAAGTATATCGAGCACTCGGCGAAAATCAAATAATTCTGGGCAACCGCCGCTTCTGTACTGCTATACGGTGCCCAAATTTGGGGTTATTGTTTTTTTGAGGAAGTTGAAAAATTTTTAAGATATTTTTTGAGGCGAGTCTTTAGGCTTCCAACATGTACCCCAATCTACATGCTTCACTTGGAAACATCCGTCTAACCGCTTTTTATACCCCATACCATAGGATAGGAGGTATATTAAGTTTGACTCATAGTTTGTAACACAGAGAAATAATCACCGTATACCAGCAAGATCTTAAGCGCATATGATCGAGACCGAATTGTAAGTCGAATGAGCCATGTCCATCCGTCCGTCCGTCCGGGTGTCGGGCGTTTTTAGGCCTTACATTTTAAGCTAGAAGCTTGAAACTTGATATCTGTTCTTTCTAGGCCCCGAAGCAGTACAATTGTAAATTTTTTTGAAATCCGCACACTGACACGCCCTCTTTACTTAGTAGCATGGAAAATCAAAGTTGTCGTAGGAAGCTGAAATTTGATATGCGATATCCTCGCTAAAGTGTATTGTGATTGGCATTTAAAATAAAAGAAAACCCCACCCCCTTGTAGGCGCAATCAAATTTAATATGCATTCTAATAAACGGTTTTTATTTGAGATATTTGCTTTATATCCAAAAAACTTGCACCATAGAATGTTCAGATATGTGTGTAAGCTATCAACTCAAATGAATACATTTTTGCCACGCCCACTCGTAGGAGCGTTAAAAAAAAATTAATATAAAACTGCTATTAACACGTGTATACCACAACCGATAAAAATTATAATTAAAAAATTATTTTATTGAAAAGGGGTGGATAACACGCCCTTTTTAAAGGAAGAAGATTCTAAACTGACAAATTATTAACACAATTAAAGTTAATAGAAACTAAAGTGTTAATTAAAGTGAATAGAAATAACAACCAAGATTTTTGACGCATTTTGGAGCTAGACAGTGGTCAATTGGGATGGGGTATCCAACGATTCGCCTTGGTGGATTGTAACCCTCCCACTAGTTTTGGACACACTTAAGCTGCATGCAGACTACATTGCAAAAATCGCGAGGTACCCTGGGAGGAGCTGCCTGCGAGTTTTGGAGAAAGCTTAAATATTTCGGCAAACACATATCTTGCATCGATAAAGCCTATGTGAAAAAGCATTTTGATAAAAGCAGGCACTGTCTTATATAATCGTTTTTGGAATGAAGCGCGCGCATCGCAACACCGATTGATTTACAGCAGGCCGAACTTCAACCTCATTGAAAATGGCTCAATTTGCTTCCATAATCGCTTTTCTATGCATTTCATCAGTACAATTTTTAAACTTAGAGGCGAGCTTATAAGTGTCTACTATATCCCGCACGGACCAGACCGCTTTCGTAGCAAAAGCTCCACTGGTGACGGCTCATCTCACCGAAAAGTGGAACCACCCCTTCCATCTCCATGGTGAAAGCAAGGCTGTTGCGCTTGATATTTCTAAAGCATTGGACAGAGTCTGGCACCAGGCTCTCTCTTCGAAAATGCGTGCATTTACAGTCGACGAATCTTTTGTTCATTGAATTAGAAATTCTTTCGAACCGTTTAATTTGGTTCTGGACGGTTTTAAGTCTGACATCCACCTTATAAATGCTGCTGTGCCCCAAGGCTCAGTTTTATCTCCAACGCTTTTCGTGATTTTTACCAACGACCACTTCTAATCCAATATATTCTTTTGCTGACGACAGTACCGTCAATTTTTCATATTCGTTTCCAGAAAAACGTCCCCGTCCTTCAGACATTGCGTATGTTAAATTCATTAAATTCTGACTTGAACTGCATATCATCCTGGGGGACTTTAAACAGAGTAGAATTCAACTGTATACTGTCTCGCAAGCGTAATAATAACTTTTATCCAATGTCTATGAATGTCACTTGCATTAATGAAGCCGAAAAGCTTCACATCCTCGGTATGTGTGTGAATGACGACCTACGTTGGAATGACCACATATTCGAAGCCGCTAAGAACGCCCCGAAATGCCTATAGGTTTCCTCAAATGCTGCAAGAAATATTTTACACCGCATCTGATCTGGCTAACATTTCCAAAGCATAGTTTCGACTGAAACTGGAGTATAGCTCACATGTTTGGGCAGGTGCACGCAAGACCACCTTGCACCTCCTCATTAGAATTCAAAAAAGTGCGTTAAAACTAATGGGTGATATAAGAATCGCGGAGCCTTTTGACTCCTTGGAACACCGTCGCATCGCAATGTTTCTTGTCTTTCATTGTTTTATCGTTACTTCTAGAGTGCTCCAGTGAGTTAGACAGCTGCATTCCACCCCTGAAAAAATTCAGCTGCAATACCCGCGCAAAAGGAGTGCTCATCAATACACCCTTGAGCCTAATTTCGGATGAACCGCGCAATATTGGAGTTCTTTCGTTAGCAGAACACCACGGATGTGGATCAGATTTCCTCAGGTGGTTTTCCCCGACACTACAGTCCTCAGTTGTTTAAAACTAAAGTGCACCAGTACCTCTCCTGTCTCTCTTCTGATCCCTTCCGCTCGCGTTATGTAAACTCATTATAAGTGTAGTCATAATCCCTTTAACGAGAGCAAATTATATAAAGAAAAGACCGTCAAGTATGAGGTCGGTATCGCTGTACAGCCCAAACAGTTGTTATATCTCCTCCTCCACACTCCGTCTATGCAGACGGGACTGTAAATCTTCCTCTCGAAGCAGCCTAAAGTGTTTTCATCCGCCTTTGACAGGGTCCATGCTTCTGCACCGTAAAGCAGGACTGGGATGATGAGGGTCTTATACATGGACACTTTAGTTGCTCGAGAGAGGGCTTTGCTACTCAATTGCCTTTTTAGCCCAAAGAAACAGCGATTGGCAAGAGTTATCCTTCGTTTGATTTCAGCGCTGGTGTCATTGTCTGAATTGATAGCGGAACCCGGGTAGACAAAGTCCCTAACTACCTCAAAGTTATAGCTGTCGATGGTGATGTTTTGTCCAAGACGTCGGTGTTGGGTGTCTATTCTTGATGACAGCATATACTTGGTTTTGCCCTCATTGACTGCTAAACCCATATTCGCCGCTTCCGTCCCAATACTCACGAAGGCTTCACTGACATCACGCTTTGTTCTTCCGATTATGTCAATGTCGTCTGCGTATGCGAGTAGTTGAACGGACTTTTGAAAGATTGTACCTCTGGTGTTGGCGCGAGAGTTCTGCACAATTCTCTCAAGTATGATGTTAAAGAAGTTGCATGACAGCGCGTCGCCTTGTCTAAATCCTTTTTTTAAATCAAAGGGGTCGGTGAGGTCTTTGCCGAGCTTGACGGAACAGCGTGAGTTTTCCATCGTCATCCTGCACAGACTGACGAGTTTGGCAGGGAAGCCAAAACTAGACATTGCGCTAAATAGCTCGTCTCTATAGATGCTGTCATACGCGGCCATGAAATCGATGAAAAGGGGATGTGTATCGATTTGGAATTCCTGGGTTTTCTCCAAGATCTGCCGCAGTGTGAATATTTGATCGATGGTGGACTTTCCTGGCCTAAAGCCACACTGATATGTGCCTATCAGATTGTTGACAAACGGCTTCAGGCGTTCACACAGTACAGCAGAAAAGATCTTGTACGCGATGTTAAGAAGACTTATGCCTCTGTAGTTGGCACAACTCAGAGGGTCTCCTTTCTTCAGGATGGGGCAAACAATGCTGAGGTTCCATTCGTCGGGCATGCTTTCTTCCGACCATATCTTGCAGATAAGCTGGTGCATGCTCCTAACCAGCTCATCGCCAGCGGATTTAAAAAGTTCGGCAGCTAGGCCATCTGCTCCGGCTGCTTTGTTGCACTTGAGCTTAGACACAGCTACTTTCACCTCCTCCAGGTCGGGCGGGCGGTATCGTTCATATGCTTCGTCGGTAACGTCTTCGCCCGAGTTGAATGGTTCGTTCTGCCTGACAACGGTATTTGGTTCGTCCTCGCCGTTATACAGTCTGCAGAAGTGGTCTTTCCAAATCCTCAGCACCGACTGCGATTCTACAACGATGTTCCCTTGATGGTCCTTACAGGCTTCAGTTCGAAGTTTATACCCTTGGCAAGACCTTTTGATCCTTTGGTAAAACTTTCTATGGGCTTAAATGGGCTTAAAAACCTAGGGACGAAAACGGCAATTTTGAAACGTTTTTGAAGCAGTTCGCTTGACTCTTAAACATTACATACTTCAGCCAAATTTAAACAAGGTGATCATAACCGTTAAGGAACTAGAAATATTTAGAAAATAGTTTTCGAAAATGCTTTCACGTTTTTCAGTTAAATCTTCGAAGTTTTTGAATATTCGAAGTCTGCTATAGTTTTGTATAAAATATAAGAAGATGGACTATGCCCGGTGCTAATTATACCTTATACCGTTTGGGAGTTAGAGGAGGAGACATGCGTTCTGTTGACTTTTTTTTTATAATTTTTTAAATTTCAAATCCATAAAACAAATATTTTGAAGTTTTTTCCAGTTCCCGTTAGACTTTTTTCCAATACAACAACCACCAGCACTAGCCTTGAATGTTTTTTTTTAGTTCTGTGACCTCCGGTTTATGCGTAAACGGTAAAACAAGCTCCTTTTTCAATTCGTTTTTTAAAAAGGCTTTTAAAAACTTAGGTTAAAAACGGCAATTTAAAAAAATTCTTTTTGTAAGTTTTGTACTATAACCGAATCTGAAAAGGATCGCTCATACCGTTAAGCTACTAGAAGACTTAAAAGAATTGTTTTTGAAAATGCTTTTATGTTTTTGAGTTTAATTTCAAAATCCGCTATAATTTTCCTTAAAATTTTGAATTATTTCTGATACGTGTGATTTTTTTCATAGAATTCCACCAAACAGCACCGGAGATAAGGGGAGGGGACAAACGTTTTTTCATGCATTTTTGCGATTTTTTTTCGAAAATACGTCAAAACTGCAGTACTCAAACTGCTTTTAAAAAATATGACCTAAGCACTTGGTTTACTTTAAGTTGCTTTATACACACCGAATTTTGTCTTTCTACGACTTACGGTTCAGAAGTTATAAAGCGATTAGACGGACGGACGGACGGACGGACGGACAAGGTAGCGATACCACAAGAGGTCCTTTTTCCATTTTTGGTCTAAGAAGTTTACGAACATTATGAAAACTTTACTGACGGAGTTAACTCTGCACTGAAAAACTGCTCGCTGGGCTAACTCCGGATTCGTTTTGTTCCGCGATTTACAAATCTTGGCTTAAGCTGTAAGGGGCTCTAAGGGGTACATTTATGTGGCTTGGTTTTTTTTAATGATTAATAGCAAGGTGCTGCGATTGTTCGAATTTTTACGAATGGTGTGACACATGGCAATCTCTTTATATCTACATTTAAGGGCTAAATTTATCAAAAACGGTTTAGTACCCTACTATTAAACTTAATCAAAACTTATAACTTTTCATTGATATATACTCCCATAAAATCGAAATTAAGTTACATCTGTTGCTTCAAACTCTTAAACTTAGTAGTAAGTTTGCCTCAACGCTTTTAACAATATAATTTAAATAAAAGATACGGAAGACAATCAAAGTTATTTTAACTTATGTTCTCCTGTGTGGATGTGCTTTCATTAATTATTCCAATGAATCCCACCTAAAAGAAAAACACAAGTTTCGATGAGAGAAAAAAAAAAACAATTTTCGCTTAATTGTATCTACACGAATACATTACTTTGCTTTTAAGATTGCTTTCAAATCGCAGCGGTTCATTTACATTAGTCACCAAAGTAAAAAAAAAAATTAATGTAACCCCAAATCAAAGACAGCGTAAATACGATGAAATAAAAGAAATAGAGAAATCTAACAACCATGTTGTGTCTATGCTTCTTTCTCTCATCTTCTTTTGTCACTAATTGGAATGGATGTATCTTCCAAATAAGCATTTCAATAAAAAGGTAATTTCTCAATAAATCTTTGAATTATACGGTGATGTCACGAAAACTAACCTCTTTGCCGGTCGCAAGGGTTTAATGTTATTTGAATCTGGGTATAAGTTATAAAAAAAATTAACTATTATGAATTAGTGAATTTTATTCAAAATTGTTGAGCTCAAGAGCAAAAATAATCACAACTTAAAACCTACCTACGTCAAAACTATCGAAAATTTTAATTTTACCTCTGGCTCTGATTGGTGGTTCGTCGAAGAAAAAATTAATTCGAAATTCTAATCTCTCGCGTTAGAAACGAGGTTCATTAGAAGAGACGCGTGAAGCCTAAACTAGAGATACAATAAAAAATAAAACTAGTATTATTAACGTAATTATCATAAAGTTCGCTTCGAGATTAATACAAATATTTTGTACTTCTTGTATAGTTGCGATGCCGTCGATCGCATACAAACTTTAGGCAAAAACTTGGTTTCGGAACGAATCTTTTTTTCTTAAATTTGGCATTTATACTTTAATTGGGGACACATGTGTGTAGGTATTTAAGTCTTTTATTTTATTTGGTTATTGTTGTTTTATTTGTGATTTGCTTAAATTGTTAACTATGCTCAAGTAGTATGGGATGATTGTATGCATAATGTGACTTTTGGTTTTTGGTAACCTTGTCATTTAGTTTTGGACCCGAAGTATAAGTATAACTATTAGCTAAACACATAAATGCAAATCTAATTATATTTAGTTGTGGTTAAATTTATTTCAAGGTTTGACTTTTGTAGCATTTTGTATTTGGTTGCTGTTTATAATGATCTTACGTCAGCCATAACCTTTTTTACAATTTAAGGTAACGCATTTAAAACAAATACACAAAAAAACAGTATTTTCTACGTATTTGTTCGAGGATTTTAGCCCTAGCTTAAAAAGTTACACTGTTACATTCCATACGCAAAAGGTATTACGAAGTGGGCCAGGAATTTCTTCTGCAAAGAGAATGCAGAAAGAAAAACTCCCAAATCCTGCAAACTATGTGTTACCCTGTCATCTTCTTCTCTTCTTTTTCATTTAGGCGCGAGGTTATTTTCTGAAGTGATGGCTTATAACCCTCCCACTCTACTGCATTCCTAGTGGTCTGCTTGTGGGGTTTGCCGATTTGACCTCAGAATATACCGGCAGGCCACCCGGTTTTGGATCTCTTCGTCACTGAGGCCAAATTAATGCTGTTGTGGTTGCATTTGTGTGATCCATGAATGTTTAGGCCTTCCTCTCCTTCGCGATTGCGCTGGCATGTTGATTGACATTGCCTTGTTCTTGACGGGGTTCGTAGGATCTCTCCTTTGAACGTGGCAATACCAACTGAGCCGGTCGTGCTCCATTATTCTGGAAATAGATTCTTTTACATGAAGGCTTCCTTGGATTTTCGTACTTCTTATTCTATTTTGCTTTGTTACTCCTGCTGTCATGCGAAGCATCTTCATCTCAGCTGCCGTTAATTTGCTCTCATATTTCTTATACGCTGTCCAACATTGTGAACCATATGTAAGCGCCGGACGCACAACTGCGGTGTAGAGCTTTCCCTTCAGCTTAGGGGGCATTTTTTGGTTACAGAAGATGGCGGAGTTCTCTCGCCAATTCATCCAACCCACGCTTACGCGATGATTGATGTCGTCATCACAGTTTGCTTTGCTTTTGATCATAGATCCCAGGTACTTGAACTTTTCACACTTGGGAAGCACCTTTTCATTAAATTCCAATGTTTGGAATTGGTTCGGGTTGGGTTTAGAGAATGGGCAGCACAGGTACTCTGTCTTCTTTTTGCTTATACGATACCCATTCCCCTCTAAAACATCCACCCATATATCAAGTGCTCGCTGCAGGGATATACGATCTTCATCTATCATGGCCCCATCGTCAGCTAAGAATAACTGATGTACTTTCAGGTCCGTCTAGTTTTCCTTCAAGCAGATAACACAATGAAAAGCAAAGGACTTAGGACGCTTCTCTGGTGTACACCGACTTTAGTTGTGTGAGACATCAGCTTGATAAAAAGGTAATTGTCACAGCTTCATGTATCACCTTTTCCTTTAAACAAAGGAAGGAGATAACTTTCCCTCCACCGATTAGGCATTGGATCCCCTCTCATTAGTAGGACCCGCTATCTCCTATTTGCTGCCAGAAACCTCTGAGGGTATCTGATCTGGCCCAACCGCTTTTCGCTTTTTGGAGTACTTAACCGCCCCCCCAACCTCGTCGACTGGGATGTCTGGAACTTCTTCCCGGTTCTTCCCCTTCTTCTGGAAAGTTTTACCTGGGAAACAGTCACCTGTCAAGAATTTTGTCGTCATCCACAAGAAGCTGTCCCTGAGCTTTGTTGATAAACTTTGGCGAACAAATCTCCTGGGCGTTTCTCCTCCTCTGAGCGGCAATTTTGAAGATTTTAGCCCCTTTATTCAAGGTGCTTTGTCGAAGATCCTGTGTGGCCTGATCTGTATTAACAGTGGACGAAGAAACTTCCTCTTATTCCTGATACAGGCTCTCCATTCTCTTTGCTTGAACTTGGGCACACTTCTTCTTAGCATAGGACTCTTGAGGTGTCTTTATTCCAATTCATTAGATTCCTGTATTCCATTTCCTCTCTGTTATTCGAGGAGCACTTCTTCTTATCACTTATCACTTACCACCATGTTACGTGGCCTTTTGAAGTCCCTAGGAGTGATTTGGCCTTCTCTATACACGTTCGCTGCAGGTCATCCCACATATGCTCTGGACTCTATGCTCTGCTACTCTATGCTTCGCATTTTTCCTAATCAAAATTGTATACCAGTTTATTCTCCAGATACTTTTGCTTGTTCAATTTTCTTTTTTGATGGTTCCGTTAAAATGACGGTCAGCAGCAGGCGGTGTTGTGTTGTGATCGCCTCACCTAAAATCACTTTACAATGTTTGTCCCGCACTTTTAGGAAACTTTGATCCAAATGAAAGTCAATCTGGGTCCCACCGCTGCTGTACCTAAGTGATCAGGTGCCTGCTTTCCTTGACGAACATGGTATTAAGCACGATAAGACCGTACGACTTACAAAAGTTTCGGATATCTTCAGCAGAAGAGTTCCTAGTTCCATACCCCAGTCTACCATGGCAGTCTTCATAGTCCTCGTTAGATTACCCGACATGTCCGTTCATGCCTAAAAAACAAAAGTTCCTCCTTTGGGGTCGCCTTGATGAGATTACAAAAAATCTATCCAGAGTGCATCTTTTTCCCCCTGCTCACACACAACTTGGGGAGTATATGACCCAACGATGTTCCGCCCCTCACCTTGCATCACCGCAGCTTGAGAGACATCAACCGGTCACTTGGCTTTGCAATATTCAAGATTACATCAAGAAGCTCTGCCAAAAGGATGATACCAATTCCGTTCCAACCTTCTTCGGCTCTTTAGTGTTAGTACATCTTGTAAGCTTTTGTCTTTATATCCAAGAAGCGGGCCCAATTTCCGGTGTTCCCCCATTTCGTACCTTGGACACACGAAATATCTATTCGTCTTCAAGTTTATAGTTACGACCAGTCATGCTCCCAACATTCCAACTCGCAACCCTGAGCTTGCGCTTAGGCAGTTGCATTATTTTGCTCTCCTTCGGATACCGTCTAGTTCTGACAGGATCCCAGGATCACTACCTTGAAAGCCATAAGCAGTGACTGGCGGGGTAGTTCCATTCGTAAAGTACCTTTCCATAATGCTATTGTCTAAACGACTTGTTTCGTTCGACATGTGCACAGTCCTCATTGTTGTTTGAACGTCCATTTCCGACATCGGTGGCCCCCCAGTCATGTCAACCCACGGACTTACATAATGCACACTTGTGGGAAAGTTTAAGATATTTAAGCTGTCGCAAGGCTCACTTAGGTGCTACAGTGGCCTAGACTGCAGCGGTATTCTCACTCGTAGCTGCAGGGAACAATGTCAAATTGTAGTGTCATTTATTTAAAATGAATGGAACTTCCTAGAGTGAATTCGAAACGCTTTCTGGCTAAGTAATAAATAACCAGATGTTTTGAGTCGCCTTAAAAACTTTATGAACTGAAGCCTTACGTTGCGTTAGGCGCCATTTTTGCGGGTCAAACTAGCGCCTTAAATATTGTAAGCTAAATAGCGTTCCTGGTTTTCGCTGAATATCTAATGAATGTAAAAAAAACCAACTACACACAATACGATAGAGTCACCTAGAGGCAAGTCATTGACCTCCCTAGGATATCAGCTCTCATTCTTAAGGTTTCCTGGGTACAATTAACATTCCTGAGTTCTTGGTTTTTCTTGGTGTCTCGGCTAACAAACCAATTTAGAGTTTTTTTTATATATTGTGGTGACTTACTGTCAACAACAGTAAAGGTGAAGACGCTCTCCGGTCCTGGATAAAGAACTTGTTACGCAATAAATATTGCAGAAAAACTGCTTGCTGTTACTCTTTATAATACGTCCTTAGTTTGAGTAGCATTGTCACTGTCTATATCAGGAGATTACTGACAACTATCAGAATAGGAGCACATCTTTAGGAACACATTTTTCGTTTAACATTTTATGTATGTTCTTTAAAAAATCTGTTATAAATACTTCAACAAATATTTCTAAATTTGCAAGCTCTTCAAGGCGACGTCTTGTGCCAGACCTTTAAATTCTTCAGAGGTATACGTATACTGGTAAATAAAAATAAATAGAGTGGCGCAACAGCTCGAGGTGAACCAGGGCCAACTTCTCAACAATGTATGCTGGTGTGTTAATTTCTTTACATACAAGGGGACCTACAATTTTTTGCCGAATCCGAACGGCACTTTGAGAAGTTTTTCAAGACAAATGATACTCTCGGAGGGCTTGTCAGACCCTCGCGGAGGTGGGGGCCGTGAAAAAGAGCAAGTCTTTTTTTTCAGGTGACGATGGCAGGATACGTATACTGGTATGCAATAAAAAAAAATTGTTTATTTATTTTTTTACTTTTGTTTTTTAAATATGTATATGCTATGTATATGCTATATTATATGCTATGAATACCACTACATCTGCCTTATAATATCTAAAATCGTTGCCACCAACAACAAAAATGTTTAAAGCAAAAAGAATCTTTAAAAATGTTTTAGCAAAACTATAAATGCCGAACTGCAGCATATTCGCAAAGAGACTAGGAAGCTCCTAAATCGGTCCTTAAAAACCAATTTAGTAGAAGACTAGAATCTATATCGATCGAGGCAAAATGATTTTAAGAGACTTATTCGCAAGTCGAAAAATGACTCTTATAAAAAATTTTGTGAAATTAGTATAGGCTTGTGAAAGTTCTTCAGAGGATCAGACAAAGCAGACTCGCTTCAATTCTCAAACCTGATAGCACCTACACTGAGACCAAGGCGGAGACCCTCAGTCTTCTCCTTGAGATTCATTTCCCGGGAAATAAAATCACCACGTGCTCTTCAGTGGTACCGGCAACGGTGGCCACTGCAGAACCAGCGAAAACAACGCGGCTTAACTGGTACATTGCATCTAGAGTGGTGACTGACGATGCTATCAATTATGCTATTGCATCTTTTGAGAGCTTTAAGTCACCTGGTCCAGATGGAATCTACCCAGTTATGCTGAAGCAAGGCTTAGGTCAGCTGTTGCCCACGGCGAGCCTTGCCTTGGCTTACATACCCCCCCTTTGGCGTATGGTTAAAGTCGTTTTCATACCAAAACCTGGTAAATCAGACCATAGCCTAGCCAAAAGATTCAGACCCATAAGTCTGTCTTCTTTCCTGCTGAAAAGCTTAGAGAGACTGGTTGAGCTGCGCGTTCGCAATGTTGCTCTTCATTTGCACCCTCTTTTTGAGATGCAACACGCTTCTCAGCGCGGAAAGTCCTGCGAAACTGCGCTTCAAAACCTTGTTGGTAGGATTGAAGGTGCTCTTGACCAGAAGGAGTACATGCTGGGCGTTTTCGTCGATATTGAGGGTGCTTTTGATAACGCGACGTTTGACAGCATGTTCAACTCAGCCAGACAACATGGTGTAGATGAAACATTAGTTCAATGGATTAGGGCAATGCTAATGAACAGGACGCTGATAACCGAAGCAGATTGTGGCAAGTGCATCATAACTGGGGTAAACAAGGGCTGCCCGTAAGGTAACTTTCTGCCTCCCCTTTTATGGTGCATAGTGGTACACTCTCTCCTATCAGCTCTCAACCTTCCTGGAACCTACACACAAGCCTACGCGGATGATGTCGCCGTTCTTTCTGTCGGCTCAAACCTAGGGACTGTGTGCTCTCAGGCGCAGAGATCCCTAGACTTGATCGATGATTGGTGCACTAGGAACGGGCTCACAGTGAATCCTCTTAAAACTACGGTTGTTCTCTTTACGAGAAGGAGGAATGTCACTGGTCTGACTCAACTCATGCTTAAAGGTGTCACTATCCCGATATTTGGGAGTAATCCTTGATAGAAAACTTCTTTGGTCCAAGCATGTTGAATCCAAAACCGAAAAAGCATTGTCCATGTCCACCTTCTGGCAATGCAGAAGCGCTTTTGGCAAGACAAGGCAAAATGTGCTGTGTACCTTTTTCTGCCATTGTACCAAACGTGACATATCGTATTTCGTTGACGAAATGTTAAAAATTTTGTGAATCTCTGTCATGTCAATGCATTGTGGCGATTTTAAAGCAATTACTATATTTTAACTAAAACCTTTTAACAAGGCTGAATGATTTCAAAGTCATAAGAAATCTTAAGGTACGAAAGTGTTTATATCATAAGACATGTATTTGTTTTCTCGAATGAATTTCATATTGAAATAAACAGGCAATATTATCTGCGTAGGTGGATCCTCAATTGAAATACAAAATATGCCTTCACCAAATCCACTGAAGCAAAACAATGAAATTTACCTGTCAACTTTTACTAATATCAACCTCAATAAAACGCATTTGTCAACCTTCAGCTGTTTTTTTTTGTTTTTCTTTCTGTGTTAAATTCATTCTCCCACAAAGTGAAACACGGCGCTGTCCTACACACATCTTTCACCTCTTCAGTCGCTAGTTAATAGCATTCCTCTGCAGATACAAAACCACCAAGAAGAAGATATACCTTCATACAACCGCACATCTCTTGTTATATGGTAATTGATAATTTATTCCAAAAAATGCAGGTCGTAATCATTTCCAACTGCTCTCAGCTCGACTTGGGGAGTGTAATTTACATTATCTGACCAAGTATCTATACCTCGCGTATAGCGAGCTATGTGTGCAACAAACATTTTCACGTTTGTCACTTGTCCGGCTGACCGCGCGGCGCGGCATTTGTCATACATGGTCCACTACAGAGAGGTGAGGTCAATCGACAAGACCACGGCGACGTGATGGCCCTAAGCCAGTTGTTAGCTAGAGCTCTGTCTATCTCCCTCGGTTCATCCATCAAATCCGGTTTGACAATATTCTTTCACTATTGTGTTTCAATTTTTTTTCGGGGGGTTTTTCTTTCGGTCATGTCTTCGCGCTTACCTACATTATTGGTCCCATCCCATTGTGGCAGTTATCGTGGAGATACTTGTACGAAAAGTATTAACTTAAGTATCTTCACAATTGTTGATGGTGGGCTATTAAAACACGCCTCCAGATTCTTGTACCTTGGTGTGGAGCTGCGATGCACGGGTCCCCACTACTACAATACAACCTTTTGTCACATTGTCCGTCATTGCGAGATTGAGTTGGGGGCCTGAACATTTTATTTTCCTGCTCTTTAAAACCATCAGATACTTATGACCTTTAGCTTACATTGGCCTTTTTTAATTTTTTTAATTGCGGTTTCTTTTTTAGTGCCTTAAAGAAGTACCCAGTTGTATATACAATCGCACCTCCGCAACAAAGGTATTGCGATATCGATTTCGTTAGTTATTTATGGTACCGTGGGTCCGATAAAAGAAAAAGAAGAATGACCACGCTAACGAAGTGTGTCGACTTGATTTTCTTGATCGATATTGAGTTACAATTGAGTGAGATTAGCATAACTCGTCAAAGTAGAGAAGAATCATTTAAGAGCATGAAGAAGCTCTGAAACTTTTTATTTTTATTACCTGATATTCGATACGAAAATGGATCTATAATTTATGTTTTTTTTGAAAATAGGTACCTAAGTCACTGTTTTGTTCATTCAATATGGCTGTGTGTTATCAATGTACAATTTTAATTATTTTGAATTGACATTTTTAACACTTAACGAAACTATGGTTCCCAAGTCAACCAGTTTTATTTGAAGAAAGCCGTCAAAGATACGCCTCCATACAAATTTTTAATAATGGAAAAATGCCAATTGTGCATCATTACGAATTAAAAAATACTTAAAATATTGAGTTCAAATTAAATATCGAGGCTTCCGTGAACAGCATTGAGGTTCTCAAGTCGCTCGCCATTTCCATAAATCGTTGTGCTATGCAGTTTTGATTTTACGTCCCTGGCTTTTTGCACCCTACGAGATAAATAAAGGCAGCTCTCTTCATTAATTCGAAACTGTAAGCTTGAGGGACTGTGTTAAAGGTCCCTTTTTCGGTTCAACTGTAAGACCACATACCGTTTAAGATATGGAGTTAAAATCAGCACACAATAATTTGGGTCACTCTGTGAAAAATAATTGTTAAGCCTTTCTTAGCAATTTCACATGATTGATTGCATCTTTTAATTTATCTTTCATTTAGGTACCCGTAATTTGCAATCCGACCACTGCAAACATTTATATTCTCAATCGTAATTAATAGACATTTCAGCGATCTCGTTTGGTCCTTCGCAGAACTGTCTACAATTTCGCAGAATCCTCAATGGTTTGCGAATCGTTCTACCTTCCTCTGCCACACATCGAGTGATCCCCGTCCCCGCATGGAATTCCTTCCGGAAATCATTTACCTGCAAGCATCTCGTCACGTCTTTGCAAACGAATGTCAATTCTTGGCATCATCGCTGCAAGGCCTCGGCTTAATGATCATTTTTATCCTCGACGCCTTAAACTTATCTCCCCGCTGCACTTGGGAGTGCAACTCAGAAGTGTGTTTTATCGTTGGTTTAAGTTCCTCTTTGTTTTGGGTGCACCTCTTCCAATTCCAAGATTCATCGATGAGTGTTCATGGGAAGCTGTGCGGATATACAAAACGACTTTACGCGGAACCTGCTCTACCGCAAGACTCATAAAGTACCCAAATCCCGATACCTTACCCCGCGGCGCCTATGCCAAGGCAGGACCGGAACGCAATGGCAATCCATAATGTGTTGTGGTGTGGCTGCTCTTGTCGGCATGTAGGTATGGTTTGGTTACCGATTTCGTGTTAATACTTCGGACTCGAATTCGCATTTAATGGGTTTTTGGCAACTCCATCCGCAGTACTAACCCCCGCCAACAGACATAATATTGTCATGTGTGTTCGCTGGTGTATAGCTGGTGGGTATTGGCCTGGCATGGGAAGTTCTGGTGTTCCACAGACGAAATTCCTAGAATTTGCGGTTTAATTTCGAGCTTTTGTGCGCCGCTCTTACTACATGAGATTAATTTTGAAAAAAAAATAAAAAATGGAACAATGCATTTAATTATAACGCCGCCATAGTCCGTCGGTTATTATTGCTTTTGCTCGGATTGGGTGAATATGCAGGGGGAATCTAGATGCTTTTATGGATCAAAGTTTCTGGGTAATTTGTTGTATTTTAGTTTTAATGAAACGCTTTGTAGTTTCCAGTTTATACCGATGCAGCAAGGTCAAGAATTTTGTTGCTAAACGTTTTTTGGAATGGGTATCCATTTGCATACTAACGAGTAGGTACACCCGCACATATCTTCATTGTTCACAACCTTGTTGTATGTAAGGCAACAGCAGGCTGCGTTTGTTTGAAAATCCGATCCTTTAAAAATTACACTTTGAGCACTTAGAAAGATTAACTTATCAGATTGGACAACATTTTCGTTTGGGTTGAAGGTTTTCGTCTGAGCGAATTTTCAAAATTTTGATGTATGTACATATATAGGTACAGAAATTGTCTGAACCTACATACATACATCAAAATTTAAAGGTCAGCTTGTGTCTATGTGTATTCGGCATAAAATTATTTCACTGGGTCTTTTATAATGAATTTCCAAACAGAGTTACATATTTCATACCGTCAAATGAGTCACCGTTAAATGGGTCAAATTAGTTCCGTGAAATTATTAAGTCGAATGTCGCGGTATCTGGGACATTAACCTTAATTCGAAAGATAAATTTAAGCCAGTGAGTAAGTGCTACAGTGTGTACGCAGAAGTTACAGTCCGTAAAACGGACCGTTGAATACCCCATCCTATCCCACATTGTAAAATGCTGATGGCATAGTTATTTTTTGACATTTTATAAGTAATGCAAACTTCGAAAAGGGGCGTGGTCCAACCGCCCCTTATGACAAACTATTAAATATAAGATATTTCCACAGATATTTCAAAGTTACACTTAAATGTACGTAAAAATGCAATTTTTTGGTAAGAATTCAATATTTTTAAAAAATCGACCCCTAAAAGGGGGCGAGGCTAAAAACTTTAAATGAACGAAATCTGGACTGAAGTCTCGTTTACCTAACCTGCTACTTTTTTTGTTTGATGCTTTCCTAAATTAGGCTCAAGGCCAGTCGAAATTAAGTTTTTCTGGAAAATTTTAGGTTTTTCTTCAATTCTGCCTCCAAATGTGGGCGTGGCCCCAAAGACTTGTATGGACAAAATGTGGAACTAAGCGTTTTCCATATAAAATACTAAGCAAATTTTTTTCAATTTCGAGCAAAAATGTTGAGTAAAATGCATTTGAAAATTTACCCTTAAAATAGATGCCACGCCCACTAGAGGAAGTTTACCAATTAAATTTGTCTTTTTTGTATCTTACAAAAAAGTGTTTTGTCTTTTTTTTGTCTTTTTTGTATTTATTAGGAGATGCTAAATGTCAAATTTCAGCCTTTTAGAACGTCTTACAGTTATGAAAACTCTGGAGGTAGTTGCACATTTAGACCGATTGTGGGCGTGTCTTTGTTCAGATTTCAAAAATTTTTACACTTGTACTGCTTCGCATGACGTGGACCTTATGGATCCTAGATTAAAATGTAAGGCCTAAAAACATGTGACATACAGACGGACGGACGGACGGACGGACATGGCTCATTCGATTCAGAATTCGGTCTCAATCATATGCCCTTAAGGTCGTGGGGCTCTACCATTATTATTTCACCGTGTTACAAACTTAATATACCCCTTTCCTATGGGATTGGGTATAAAAAAACGACAGGCTTAACCTAGCCCCCTAAGCCCTTAAACTAATCCTAACCCATCCAAACTCAGAAGCCGATTTGGTCAGACAAAAGGAGGATAGAAGCTTTGAGGTCTTTAAGGTGTTAAAATAACCAATGGTTAACATTTTCGCTCCCTTATGGTCGTTATGCTTAGAAATATTGAGTTGACAAGTGTAAGTTTAGTTATTAAAAATATGTAACTGCATTTTTGCATTCCATATCCGTACGAAAACTGAAATAAAACGCCGGCTGTCAGCAATTGTTCGAATAAGGCTTTTGACAAGTCTTGCCATCTGAACTACAAATAGCAAAAGACATAAGAAGTAGTCAGACACTGAATGGAAAAACAGGATTTGATTACCATCAAACAATCAAGGATGACGAAAAAGACAACAGCTCTTCGAAGGGAAAAATTTCTCCCAGAAGCTTAACATGTAAGTTGTTAAAAAGTGGTTCAAGATGAACTTAAAAGAACCTAAGTAGGTACCTTACTTACTAAAAAGTACGACTGGTCTATCCAAGAAGTGTGGGCAGAAACCTCCGACTGAACGAAAATTGGACCGCAGCAAAAGTAATTTTATAACATTAAATTTTATAATTAATTTAATCTTTCAAAATTGAAAAAAATAAATATATTTATTTTGTTAAATGTATACTCTGATACACAAGAAACAATAAATTAAATTTTGTTTTAATTGTGTTTTGTTTTAATTTTAATTTTGTTTTTAATTTTAATACTTTAAAAATAACTTTAAAAATTGCATGTCTCCGGAAATTTTCTCTAAATAAAAGAAATATTTTGCAAATGTCAAGTGAAATATGTCGGCATTCATCTTTTACTCACTAATCTTAACTTTTGACCACCATATAAGTCAAACAAAATTTTAAGAGTGAACAAAGCCATTACATTGCTCAAAAATTTTATAAATAGAAGGTCCTTACTGTCAAAAGAAAGTAAAATAGTTCTACCTAAAGTTATTTTTCAGTCATTTTTTTTTGTATGAGTTATTTATTTTTTTATTTTCTTTATTTATTTTGCTAATATTAAGCTATGTGGTAATTCATTTACTATTAATTAAATATTGTTTTCAATAATTGTTTCTTATAAACTTATTTGTTTTTTTATTATGTATTTATATTTATTCAATTACTTTTATTATATATTACATAACTACAATTATATATTTCAATTTACTATATTTAATTTTTCATTTTCTTATTATAGTTTTATACATATTAATATATTTATTAGCAAAAGTTAAAATTGTAAGAAAACCAGAAGTTACCGTCCGTAAAACGGACTGTTGATTACCCCATCCTATCCCACATTGTAAAATGCTGATGGCATGGTTATATTTTGCTTCAAATGCAATATTTTTGAAAAGTCGACCCCTTTAAGGCGGCGTAGCTTAAAATTTTATATGAACAAAATCTAGGCTGAAGTCTCGTTTACCTAACGTGCTACTTTTTTTGTTTCATGCTTTCCTAAATTAGTAAAATTTTAGGTTTTTCTTCAATTTTACCTCCAAATGTGGGCGTGGCCCAAAGTCTTGTATAAACTTTTCTACATAAAATATTAAGCAAAGTTTTTTCAATTTAGAGCAAATATTGAGTAAACTGCATTTGAAAATTTACCTTTAAAATAGAAGCCACGCCCACTGGAGGAGGTTTAGCAATTAATTTTTTTTTTCTGTAGGAGAAAAAAAAATTTAATTGGTTTTCATTAGGAGATGCTATATGTGAAATTTCAGCCTTTTAGAACGTCTTACAGTTTTGAAATCTCTGGAGGTAGTTGCACATTTAGACCGATTGTGGGCGTGTCTTTGGGCGGATTAAAAAACTTTTTACACTTGTACTGCTTCGGATACCAGTTAATCTATGCACCGATTTGCAGCTCCTTAACTTGAAATTTGAGGCCTAAGAACGTGTGACATACAGTCAGACGGACGGACGGCCGGACATGGCTTATTCGATTCAGAATTCGGTCTCAATCATATGCTCTTAAGGTCTTGGGGATCTACCATTATTATTTCACCATGTTACAAACTTTGTGACAAACTTAATATATCTCCTATTCTATGGGATGGGGTAAAAAAATAATAATAAAGAAATTTTTTCGTTTCCATTATGTCATAATCATTACCATGAGACACAATTCAATGTTGGATATCGGCAAAATATAGTTGTAGGTCATCTCCATTTGTATAAAAAAAGCTCCTGTGTCGCACAAAGCAGTCGTGGTTGTAAGAGGTCAGGCGCTGGATCTGGAAGAAGTTCCTTTTAATTTAAGATATGAGCATTTGCAAAGACTATTTTTGGGGGACACTTTTAGCAAACTGTGGGGTGCCGTGGCGTAGTGGTTAGTGTGTGTGCTTACTACGCCGGAGGTCTGGGTTCGAATTCTGCCATCGTCACCTGAAAAAAAAAGACTTGTTCTTTTTCACGGCCCCCACCTCCGCGAGAGTCTGACAAGCCCTCCGAGAGTATCAATTGTCTTGAAAAACTTCTCAAAGTGCCGTTCGGATTCGGCAAAAAATTGTAGGTCCCCTTGTATGTAAAGAAATAAACACACCAGCATACATTGTTGAGAAGTTGGCCCTGGTTCACCTCGAGCTGTTGCGCCACTCTATTTTTTTTATTTACTTTTAGCAAACTGTTTTTTAGAAGTATTATATTCCGCTTTTACTGAATTTTTACGCACAATTGTTACGAAATTAAAATTAAAATTAAAGGATTTTATTTTGAACCCACACTTATTTTTGAGGGTGTGATTTACAAAAGGTGGTGGGATCAGGTGAAGATCATCTCCGAGACCCGTCGGGAGATCGCGCCTGTGCCTCTTGAGTTGGTGGCGGAGGATCGGAAACGATGGAAGGACCATTTATCCGCCCTTGCTTCGCGAACCCGTCTAAGGATAAGAGTAAGAGGTCACTGAAAATGTATATATGTGCGTGTATAATGTATGATTCACAGATGGCATATAGTGTTTAAATACAGGCCAAGTCATAATTTTCTGTTATAGACGAACTCTTTCACTGGTTCACTGAGTAGTTTTTTTTTAGTAGTAAATGTTTTACAGGAGCTTACGACAAATATTCACACAAATTACACAATTTATTGTACAGATTTGGTATCAGGCTCCTCCATTCTTCAACTAAACATTGAAATAGAGGAGGCCTGTATGACTTTATTGCTATTGTTTCGTAACAAGATTCACTTAACAAGATATGTTCGCAAAAAATAAATAAAAAATAATAATTGCGTGGGATCGAACACAGGACTTTCCAATTTTCGGTCAGAGGACCCGTCAAATACACTACAGCTCCACTGCCATCTAGGGTGCTTAATAAAGCTACATGTATAGCATATAACGGCTGTTTTAAATAAATTTTAGAAATAATAAATTATAATTGCATTTTCAAAAAGTACCCAAATAGTGATTATATTTGAATTATATCAGTAGAAATTTTATTTAACAAAAAAAAAAAAAAATCCAGGTTAGGGTCGGCCGATTTATAAAACACCTTTTGCTATTCCATTATGCAAATAGAATCAACAACAATTAGATACATGCCAGATGCATTTATAAAATACTCTCCCAGCTATATTATAGATTTTCTCCGTAAAGGCATAACACTTGCGGGGATAAGCTTTGGTTTTTCTGTACAGAGTCTTCATGCCCCGTACTGGCTCATCAGCATTTGCGTGTTGGATGGAGTTTTACTTTTCTCTTCTATCTTTTTTATCGTCAAATTCTTTCCGCTCGCGATGTGCTACGCATTTTAAGGGTGGTCATAAGCCCCTGGTCGTCAGTTAGTTATAAAAGACAAACAAAATCAATAACAAGTAAATAAATAAGTTAAATCAAATAAATAAATAAAATGTATTGTTTTCGCTGATGTAATTGTTTATTACGTGTTCTGTTCATAAAATAGGCTTTGTAGATTTAGAAGAAATGATCTAAAAAGCCCTTTTTATCAACAGAACGAATAACATAACTTGGTTCTTACATGTTGTTGGCTTATGTGCATTATCTTTGCGGAGAGATGATGTAGGCTATTTGGACACTGGAGATGGAAGTGGGCTGTGGTGCAGATGGATAACTTGGTTCTTGTAATGAATAAATATTTAATTTAAAATAAGAAATAAAAAAATAACAAATTAAATGAAACAAAAGATAACAAATAAGTAAATAAAAATGCGTTTATCGTTTCATAATAAATAATAAGTTATAACAAACGATGAATAATAATTAAACTTATTATTAACACATGACACAAAAGTCATAAAGGACTATTTTTTAACTTATTTGACAATGAGATATATAAGAGTAAATAGAGTGGCGCAACAGCTCGAGGTGAACCAGGGCCAACTTCTCAACAATGTATGCTGGTGTGTTAATTTCTTTTACATACAAAGGGACTTACAATTTTTTGCCGAATCCGAACGGCACTTTAAGAAGTTTTTCAAGACAAATGATACTCTCGGAGGGCTTGTCAGACCCTCGCGGGGGTGGGGACCGTGAAAAAGAACAAGTCTTTTTTTTTCAGGTGACGATGGCAGTAACCACTACGCCACGGCACCCCGTGTATCTCTCTTACGGATATATAAGAGTATCTCTCTTAAAAATGAATCTCTTAAATTTAAAATTCTTTTGGGAAACCAATTCAATACTAGCCCGAAAAAGTTGTGGAAAAGTAGCAGGAAAGATTAAGTATAGTTTTTAAAATTGTATTTTGAACGATCTGTTGTTCTTTTTTATAGATTACAGATTCCCAATGCTCGGCCACCACAAAAAAAAGCAATTGAATAAGTGCAAGAGCTCGTATATAACAAACTTCTATACACCCGACCTTATATACTTGTTTAGCACCAAGTTTAAAAGATTTTTGGCCCGAATTCATGTGTTGTTTGTATTTGCCACAGACACAAAAATTTAAATCAGTTAATTGTAATTTTGTTAGAATCATGAGAAAATGCGGTAAGAGCGAAAGTTATTTCGGAAAAACGGGTTTTCCCTAATATGCCCCCTAAAAGAGGGCGGAGCTCAAAATTTTCTATAAGGCAAACTTAGCAAATAGTAATATCTTCAATATTTGACCTTTGTGAGAAATCGGGTTTTAAAAGATCTAACATGCTAAAAGTGGGCGTGGCCCATATTGTGGGTGGTCCAATTTTCGCCTTGTTAAAGATCTTGAGCCGGGGGGTTTTTCGTCCCCTGAAAAAAAAGTCTTGTTCTTTTTCACGGTCCCCACCTTCGCAAGGGTCTGACAAACCCTCCGAGAGTATCATTCGTCTTGAAAAACTTCTCAAAATGCCATTCGAATTCGGCAAAAAATTGTAGGTCCCTTTGTATGCAAAAGAAATTAACACACCAGGGCCCTCATTGCGTAAGCACGACGATATCGTCTTCGATAGTTATGCTTCGCGTAAGCTTAAAATTCCACAATCGTCTAGTCGATATCGAATTGACGATTGACTGTTTGCTTCGCGTAAGGAAGAAATCTTTCATGTACTATCGTCTTGTCGATGGCGATAGTACGATAGCAAAATAGGTATCGTTTACCTTGCATTTTTAATCAAATATGTTGTGCTCCGATATGGGTTCTAAAGAGCTAAAAATATATTGCAAATTATTAAAAAAAACGTTAAGGAAATGTTCTGGCGAAGTGTATTTGTTTTTATTGAAAGTGAAATCAATAAATTTAAAATAAATTCAATGCATCCCTCTCAACTCAATCGTCACTTACTTTCCTGTCTTGAGCCAATTCTGCCGAAAGTTTTGAAATTTCCCCCTTTCACCGATTTTTTTTCTTCACATAATTTTTGTCAATATTGGGATAGAGACAGCGTTGCAGACCTTAAAACAATACTTTTATTTAAGTTCTAATGTATTATTTTATTGCTACTTACATCTTCATGATATAATGTTACCATACGAATTTGTTCATCCAGTAATAAATACTCAAAACCACAAAATGAAAATGATATAATGACATACAAATCACAGAATACAATTATGACACATGGAGAAAAAACTATGTACCAAAAAAACCTATGACATCAGATCTGAATTTGAAAGCCAAATGTCACAACATGCTGATGGCGTCGCTTTCATTCATGATTCTGACAGAAGAAAACTAACCGAAACTTACCGAAACGAGAGCGACGACGATACGATAGCGATAGTGTTTCTTGAAGCAAACTGTTGACGATAGCATTTAGTGCTATCGCGCGAACGACTGTCGTCTGCAAAGTTACGCAATGAGGGCCCAGCATACATTGTTGAGAAGTTACCCCTGTTTCACCTCGAGCTGTTGCGCCACTCTGTTAATTTATTTTGTTTTTTTAAAGATCTTGAGCCAATATTTCTCTATACCAACGAGTTTCTCAGTGCCTAACTCATGATGTCAATGATCAATGTCTAACTTATGTCCAAAAGTTATTTTGAAAGAAAATGTGAAATAGAGGTTGTCTCACATTGAAGTCAGTAGTGGGCGTGGCTGCTTTCAGACTGAACCAAATTTCACACTTTTTTTGTGCAACAGAAGAACCAAGCTGTGATCCAAGTTTTAGATCACGAAGAACCAAGCCGAGAGACCTTTTATTGATGTTAATTCATGGAAACGCCTCTCAGCTGATCTGAGCTCTGATCTCTTTTAAGCAGCAGTATTGGAAGATTAACCCATGCACCACAACCACAAGCTACGACACGCTGGCATGACCAAATGAAGACGCAGGGACGCTTCCTTGCCACAAAAGTGCAAGTCTATTTGGAATGCTGGGTGAGTTCCAAAACCGGAAAAAAAAAACTTTTTCGTTTAACAAATCGACAAATCCTTTGATCGACAAGATCCTGAATCGACAAAGACTTGGTCCATTGATTGAGCTATGGTGTCGTCTGACGGCTGAGCCTTACAATGCTAAGTAAAAGTTTAATTATTATGGTCTTGAATAATGTTTTCTTATATTAAACACAATTATAATTCTATAAATTTATAGATTTTATGTAGTCTGCAAACCAATATTATCTATATTATTCAAGTATGTAGTTTGCTCTGTTAAGACAATTCTCTTCTAGGAACTTGTAGGCATAGACAGCACAGTCTTCTAAACTAAAAATTAAAAATAGGAGTGCGAGACCAATTTCGATAGTTTTTTTTTTTTTTTAATAAATAAGCCTTCGCGTTGTAACGGGTGATTTTTTAGCTGGTTTGGTTTTGGCAACACTGGTTTTGACAGCTGACGTGTGTTTAGTACCTTGTGTCACTTTCCAACAGCTTCAGTTTGGTTTGCAATTTAACCATGGATCGTCTTACAAATGAAATTTTACTATCAAAATTCGTGCTCGGTTCGAAATGTTCATCGCGCGCTGCTTCCATTTTATGGTCGGCATTCTCGACCCTCTGAGCAGTCTATTCGGAAGATTGTGACCAAATTTCGCACCAAATTTACTTTGTTGGACATTAAACCACCAACACGTTTACGTACTGTGCGTAGTGAAGAAAATATTGCGGCCGTATCAGCTAGTGTGACAGAAGACCGCGAAATGTGGATTCGGCGCCGTTCCCAGCAGTTAGGCTTTTGTTACAGCACTACGTGGAAAATTTTGCGGAAGGATTTGGGCGTAAAGCCTTTTAAGATACAGCTGGTGCAAGAACTAAAGCCAGCCGACCTACCACAACGCCGAATTTTTGGTTTTGGCACGCGAAACAATGGCGCAATTGCGAGGCGAGTTTAATTTCACGTTTCGGGCCGGTCAATTGGCCGCCTAGATCGTGCGATTTGACACCATTAGATTATTTTTTGTTTGGGTATGTCAAGGCTAATGTCTATAGGGACAAGCCCGCTTCGATTGACGCACTGGAAGACAACATCCATGCATTCATTCGTGAGATACCGGCCGATATGTGTGAAAGAGTATGCCAAAATTGGACTCAGCGGATGGGCTACCTGAGACGCAGCCGCGGTCAACATTTGCATGAAATTATCTTTAAACATTAAATTGCAAGGTTCAAACTATCGATTCAAATAAATATTTCATTATTTTTTTCGAATTTTTTGTGTTTTTTTTTTAAAAAAAGTTCTCAACCTCTTAAAAAATCACCCGTTACATACGCAAGACTTAGGAATGGGTATCTAATGAATTATGTACTGTGCGGCTTTATAATTTTCGCGTTTTAAGAATAAGGGTATTCGCTTAATCTAATAATTTTAAGCTTGTCGTACGTGCTTTCGACGGCGCGATAAATAAGTACCCGAAATGACTTGGGTAGACTGCGTAAATCGCATAAATCGACTAACTAGTCCGAAATGTCAAAACCTGTGATTTTGGGTTAAGGCAAAATTGAAAGTATGCAAATTTAGCCATTGAAATTCCAAATCCCCCCGTCTTCCTCTTACTTTCTTACTTACTTATCTTACATAAGGTGGTGCTATAGTCCGAGGTGGACTTGGAACAGGGTCTTAACCAACAAGCTTTGCCAACCAACAGTCAGCTCTGTTTCTAGCTAGCCGTCTCCAGTTTTGCACGTGAAGTTGGCTGAGGTCCCCTTCCACTTGAGCGCGCCATCTGTCTTGTCTTGGTGCTCCTATATGCGCTACCCCTGCTTTGTTGGCTTAAAGGTTTTTCGGTCCGGGACGTTGGTGTCCATCCGCTCTAAATGACACAGCCATCGCAGACGTTGTATTTTTATCCTTCTAGCCAGTTCGGTGTCGGTGTAGTACCCGTACAATTCGGTTGTATATCTTCTACCTTTCTCTTACGGAATTTTCCCAACCTTTTCTTGTATTGCAGACGGCATGTCCCTTACATTTCCTTATATTGCAGCATATGGGCCTGACTATTTTTTCGGGGGCGATTTTCGGGATACGATTTAAATATTTCACAATAACTCTCTTTTCTGTTAGGATACATTTAGGCTCCTTCAGCCTGAAAGTCTTAGTAACTTGTCGAATATGTTATCATCATTCTTTAAGCCCACAAGCATAACTACCTATGTTAATATCAACAGTGATGAAATCACACTTGCTGCGATTTTTTACACTTTTTATGAGTTTATGATGATCGCTTTTGCTCCATTTTGCCTTAGAATCATCTTGATTCCGTACCGACTTTCTATGAGATCATATTTCCAATCTAAGTTAATCGAACGCCATATTTTTTATTATTCGTCAATTCTGTTGTTTTTTTTCCCCTGCTGGTTGATATAACAATTCCGACGCTACATAAAAAATAGTCCTACGCATAGTCCAACTAACGGACGCAGGTGTATTTAGTTCAAAAAACCAAGTACCTACATTCCATGGGGATACTTCACCTTTCTTTTATCGTCCAATTTAATAACGAAAATTACAATAATATGCTAATCACATTCCTGTGTGTTGTGTGACCCCACGTATGTCTGTATGCTATGCATATGCGGGTTTATAATAGCAAACTGTATTAGTGTTCAAACGTTCCAGCACACCAACAACAACAGAACTATAAGTTTGGTTCATTCACCCAAGAAGACTATTTCTATTGGAGAAAAGACAATAGAGAGTAGGAAGGTATTATAGGTATCTATAAATAGTTATAAATTTATTTTTGGTCTGAAGTCCATAGTATCTATACCCATACCGATGCATTTGGTTGTTTTTTACGCGTTGTCAACACTGCCATTTCATTGATGTGACGGGTCAGAGGTTTAGCCAGAGTGGCAATAATGTATCTATTGTGAACTTTAACATTTCGAAAGAGGTAAATTGACATTTACCACCAGTGACATGTGTCGATGTTTACAAAGCGGTGCGTTGATTGAGCAAACAAGTCATCCGTAACTAGCTAGAAGGTTATGTGTGTTTAATTGATTTTTATAACAGCATTCACCATTAAACAATTTGATTGATTTGCCGGATTTTAGCCAACAATTTTAAAATCGCATTCAAGTGCTGTTTGATCTAAAGAAGAGGCAAGGGCCTCTTCTACAGTACCATTGCTTAACAAAAAACTTTGTTATGTCACTATATCAGAAGTATATTAAAAATAGATAGCGCCACTTTAATCCGTAAATCGTGTGAAAGCTCTAGTCCTCAATTTTACATAAGTCCAATTTAAATATAATTTCTTTTTTATATAATATTTTATGCAAATTGACTGCGATGATAATCAACCTTTTCTTGACCTCATCAATAACAGAATTGGTTGTTGTCCAAACCACTATGCCACATATCAAAGTATTTTTAATAGGAGTCGACATTTACAACATTAGCTCTCGCATAGAAGGAACCCATCTTTAGGTGTTTTTTTCTGTGTGTCGGTAGATAGGTTAGGTACGACGCTATACGCACATAATTGCAGCATCAATCATTCTGACTTCAGATAAAGTTGAATTTTTTGACAAAAAGAAATCTATGGTAGTCTTCCTTATTTTGTTAGTTGAAATATTGCTCGAAGAGTTTTATAATTAGTATTATAAATTATTTTGTCTTTTTCTTAAAATGTTTGAAAATATGGAAAAGCATTCACAATGGCACTTTCAATTCGAGTTTTTGTTAATACGCCTACGGAATATTTACGCCTACTTCGCGAGCATGTTTAGGAGAGTATACTGCATCCATTCTCTATACAATCGTAAAAAGGAAACTACTAGCAACATATATACTACTAACTACTATTATACAACTCCTATAGAGTTTAACCTGCTGCGCCTGCGAAAACCATCTGAGGAGACCTGGACTATTCCTTAAACCATAGTTGAAGTAATAATGAATAATAAATTTATTCTAGCGGCTACGCTTAGTACACAACCCACTTTTTCGTTGGATACCAACTTAACTCAGCATATGGATAAGGCTGCTTTTAAGCTATAGAGTATGGATATACACGTTCGCAATAAATTTGACTGCTCTGACATATACCCTTGCAGCCTTCCTTGACATTAAAGGAGCTTTAAATAATGTCAAGACCTGTGCAATTAAACGAAATTTAGAAAATCTTTACGTTCACCAAGCTCTAATTAATCTGATTATAAATCTAGTTAACATGAGGGTGAGCAATAGGCGATAGTGTTGTTAAGGTGACTACCTCCAGAGGCACTCCACAAGGAGGAGTCATTTCACCACTCCTATGGGTACTGGTAGTCAATGAGATACTTATAAGACTAGTGGGAGGAATTCACGTTGTGGCTTACGCCGATGACCTTGTTATAATAATCAAAGGAAAATTTTTACCCACTATCAGTGAACTATTGGAAAAAGGCTCTAGCAAAACCTAGTTTGTGGGAAAAGCAGTGCGCTTTGGGTGTTAACCCACAAAAAACCATCCTCGGACTGTTCACAAACAAAACCTCTCTTCAACTCTCCGATAGAGTAAGCTTAGAGCATACTTAGGGTTGATTCTTGACAGGAAACTAAGCTGGATACTCAACGTTGAGGAAATAGTAAGGAAAGCCTCAACCGTATTCTATACTTGCAGTCGGATTTTCGGGAAAAATTGGGGTCCTAGTCCTAAATTAAACTTTGGGTGTACATTGCAATTGTTAGACCTATTCTAACATATGGGTGTTTAGTCTGGTGGGAAGCAGTTGGAAACACACAAATATACGCTACACGACAAAATTACAGAGAGCTGCATGTATTGGTACGACATCTGCAATGAGAACGACAGAGACCTCGGGGCTGGAGGCAATTCTTAATATGTTACCCCTCGAACTTTATATGCAAGAATCTGCTGCCAAAAGCGCCTTGAGGCTCAGTCAGTCACCTGAATGGATCTCAAGCTCATTTGGTCATGCGCAGATTGTTCACGGCATTATTGGAACTGACACCTCCTCCTATATTGACTTCGAAACGCCTTTTAATTTCATGTTTCCTAGCAGAGATGAGTGGGAAGCGGGGGAACCACTTGGAAATTTATGGATAGCCATATACAAGATTGGTCAAAAATGGGCATGGGCACGGGTACGGGTCTCTACTCTGAGAACCCAAATACAGAAAAATCAATAAGATTTTCCGATACTTGCCGCGTTTTCCAAGCGGAGGTCCCTGCAGTCAAGGAGGCAGCCAGCCGTCTGTCGATAAGGACAATACCACAGGATGATATTACCATGTTTATAGACAGCCCAGGCAGCCATAAAGGCAATAGCTGCCACTGAAATCAAATTCGAACTTGTTAGGTGTTGTCGCAAAGAGCTAAACGTTCTTGGCTCACAGAACAATGTAAGACTCTGCTGACCTAAGAAGACGGGTGGAAAACAAGATCCGGATTAAAGCAAATGCAAGATGTCCACCTGTGAAATCTCAACACAAATATGGCCTAAACATGAAAAGTCCCGAACTAACGCGCTCGTCAAGAGCAATAGGAAGACTCTCTTGTAACTAGTAGGTAGGTAAACTTACTGGTCACAATCTGCAGAGGATGTGGCTATACTGATTGCTGCGAGGACACACCTCACCTGTGCCACTGTCCCAGTCTAAGTAAGTTGAGGAAAAAAACTTTAGGAAGCTTATCTCTTAAATGCACCATTAGCGTCTCTTTCCAGGTATATAAAATCAAAAAGGTGGCTCAAGAAACTAAACACGGTGTAAGAAGGAAGCGAAAATATTCAAACAAGAATAATCATCCCCTACTGGATAATGGGATACACTAGACCTTATTGCGATTAGGCGCGGGTTATCTCGCTTCATTGACCCCACAACCTAACCTAACCTAAGCTTTAGAGTCCAAAACCTAATATTTTTATTTTTAACTTCCAAAGAAATTCAGGATAGTCGATTTGGATGTTTTTCTATAAACATGAACGAGAATAGCTACAAAATGTTTGCTACAACGGCCATTTCCAAGGATTTAAGATATTTTTTCGACACTTGCCTTGGATTTTCCAACAAAACAATGCGCCATCAAAACTTCCAGGGTTGCCGATTCTCTCAGAAAACATAAAACTTCCGCGTTGGCCCTATTCTCCGGTCATAAATATATACAATTAACCGTAAACCTTTGGGGATGGTTATATCGAAACGTTTATGATGGCGGTATGCAACTTCAAGACTAAGATACTCTAATCCAAGTTATCTGTGATGCCTGGAACCAGAATTTACTTGACTACTTAAATAAAACTTTATCAGTCAATTCAGAGCCAGTCTGATTGAGTTAATATACATCAAGTGGGTAGGTAAGTGCAAGAGTTCATCTGTGAGAAACTTCTATAAATTCGACCCTATATACCGTAAAACACCGAATTTTAAAGTTTATTTCGGGCCCGCATTCATATGCTATTTGTATAAGCCAAGCCCCAAAAAGTGGGCTTGGACTAAAAATTAAAATCAATTAAATAATTGTAATTTCGTTAGGATTCGAAATTACGTTTTGCTGGAATATTTCAGGTTATTCTTCAATTCTACCTCCAAATGTGGGCGTGGCCCAATGTCTTGTATGAACGAAATACAGAAGTAATCGTTTCCTAGATTGCAGACTACTTGTAGGCGTCCTTACGGGCCACCAAGCTTTCGCCAAGCACTTGAATATGCTAGGCTTGAGCGAAACCACCGAATACAGCGGAACATTTCCTATGTAGTTGTCCTGCCTTTGCTCGCATCAGGTGGCGGATCTTTGGGGCTGACGTGGTGAGTGCCGAACACCTCTTCATCACTGATGAAGCAGGAGCTGCAATAACAAAGTGAAAAGTCCCTTGCCGAATAATAACTGAGGATAAGCCTTTTGACAATCATGATGGAGCAAAGCCATGGTGACTATTAGGTAACGAAGAAGCGGATGATTTAAATGATATAAAATGCTCACTATCAGTTGCCAAGGAAAACTTAACGATAAGAAAAGCGCAAAAACTGATGGGGAAAAAAGTCAAACCTGGAAAGAGAGACGTCGAAAAAGCTTTAAAAATGTTAGGGGTCATAGGCGCAAGAATGATTACAGAACAAATACTATTATCAAAGCACTCAACGAAACTAAAAATATTTAACACTAACTGTATTTGCATGTGGAAAATACAACACAAAACACACACAGCTTACCTTCTGGGTAGAGAAGGTGGCCCTGGTTCTGCTCAAGTTGTTGCGACAGTCTATTTAGTTATTTAACTAATCTGCAGAAGCTTTTACGAAGTATCCTTTAAAACGCCCAAATGGCAATAATTAGCGGTTAAAATTTCTGGAACAGTTCCTATATCGAGATCTTAGGAAATCTCTACATCGTCCAATTTTCGCTTGTTTTTATTTGCTTGAGTTTTATTAAATTCGGAAACCTGCGATTCTTATCTTATGGGAAGAATTTTTTATGCCATAGTTTCAAGCAATGAAATCGTACAAACATAGCCTAAAATATGCAGCTTAAACATGGCCCACACTAAATTATGAGAATTTTCATAAAAGTCACTTTGTATGCTCGTCAAAAATTCTGACAAAATTTTATAAAATCAAGACAAACTGTGTAGCAATTAGCGCTTAGATTCACACGAAAACAAATAAAATCCAATCGCCAAAAAAAGCACATCTTAAGAACGTGCATTAGAATGCATATCGGAGTGGAACCGGTTCAATAAAAATACCGCGGTAAACGGAAACTGTTATGAATCTGCTAATTAATCCGATTGTTGTCATGCTTAAGCGGTCAGTGGTGTTTTATTTAGTCATTTCATTCAAAATAAAAACAAAATGTTGCCAAATATATATTTTTTTTATGAATTCACGATCTATATCACACAATGACTTTGAATATAAAAAAGTGAAAGAACTAAATGATCACTTAAGGTTACGATCGTAGACCTTCCAGTTTAGAGGAGTCTCTCGAGAGGCTTTTTTCATAAACTGCGTGCAAAAATTCAACAAAAACACACGACCACAAGATCGTAAAAAATAAGTTCAAATGTGTCATCTTAATCATGTTTTGGTCGGTTCGAATCATAAAAAGCCCAAATCGTTCCGTTTTCGTCATAAATCATTTACGCGAACTTATAAGATGTAAATTAGGTTAAAGATCTCTCGGGCCGAAGTGTGACGTTCGAGTTCGTTGATTGTGTTTCTGTGGGTTCAGTTTGGTTCCTAGGAACAGTTACGTGTCGCATCAAAGTGTCAAATAAAATTATGTATGTAGATCCCGATGGTGATTCTGTTTTTGTTCTTTATTTTTCCAATCGCTTATTTATTGAACAAGTTAAGCTTAGTCGACAAAAATTTTTTTAATTAATTATTTAGATTTTTAGTGGAAGATGGTGTAATCCTGAGAAGGTGATTTTGAATTCTTAATTGAACGTTTGTGAAGAAGTGTACCTATTGGAAACTTCAAACTGGTGTTCTTTAATTTTCGGGCATTTAGAAGCAATTTTAAACGGGGCTTTTTGTTGGATTTGTAATTTTGTTTTTCCTTTTAAATAACCGGTAGCGGTTGAAAAAGGTAAGAAATTTAACAATGCTCTGTGAGAATGTGAGAATATTTTGTGGAACAATTGGATTTTTTTCCTAAGGGCTGCTACTTTTGATCTTAAAAAGCCGCGATTTTGAAAATCTCACTAAAAAAAAAAAACACTTTCAAAAAGAGGGATCTGAACAAAGAAAAACTGCTGTGTATACTTCAGTATTATGAAAATGTAAGTTGAAGTGAAAAGCTTTCTGAGCACTATGCCACCACAATGCGTAGTGAGACCTGGGTCTTAACATGAAGTTGGGGTTGTGTTTCATACTTTTAAGGATTCATGACCTCTAAAAATGTTCCTGTCAATGATTGGTGCATGTAAAAATTTAGATGAACTCATCGTCATAATCAGAATCAAACATGGTAACGATTAGTACCTTTTCCCTTAACATTATTTCGTCTTTCTGTTATGATGGTACTAACAACATTCCACCCTATCTCAAGTGTAGCTCTGATTCTGAGCTCAGTTTCAATATAATTTTTTTTTCACAATCCATACAATGTCACAAAAAAATAGACAATTTATACTTCGACTCGAGTTGAAGCCTTCCTCAACTTAATTGTCTCCCATCATGACAATGAGTTGAGGAAGCTGAGACAGTTTTCTTTAACTATAGAAAACTCAAAAGAGTAACAACCATTACAAGCGATGTTGATTCGGGGCCCTTTAATTTGCGTACGCCATCTGAGACTCGGTGGTCCATGCGTGGTGGATTCGTAGACTTTTCGGGCCGGGCCCGTTGGTGAACTATCCGCTCTACGTGACCCAATCATCGTAGTCGTATACTATTCTGATACTTCTAGCTATGTCGGTGTCACTTTAGGCCGCACAGTGACACCGATCGGTGTTAAATCTTCGTCAACGTCTGAGGATTTTTTCTCTTTAAGTTGTCCTAAGAGGTTTTAACTGCCTTTGGCACGGTCCATGCTTCTGCACCGTAAAGCAGGACCACGATGATAAGAGTCTTATTATTTCTTTACTATCTTCGGGTCAAATTGGTAATTGGTGAACCACACAATCCATCCTCCATCTGGGAACTTAATTGTAGAACATTTGCAGTGAACGCTAAATCCTCCCATCCTCCACCCAACCCCACCATTATACTCCCAAGGTGTCCCAACAGATCTGGCTTGGCACAGGCTTATACACCGTTTCAGTTGCTTTCACCTTGACAAATACATATTCCCAAGTACATATTTGGTACAAGTTCATACCGCCTTCGGTTACTCCTACCTCTTCCACTCCCTGTTCCCCACTCCCCCACTCCAAATTCAATCCAGTCCAAAGATTGGTACAAGTTCATATCGCTTCGGTTATTAAGCGATATGAACTTGGTCTTCGCTTACCGGACTGGAATGGTCTGGGTTTATACCCCAAACTAACATTTTAAGAATTATGCCCAAGACTAAAGCTCTTCGAATTGTAGTCTTGCAGAGTGTAATAAGAGTCTTATAAGAGCCTATAAAGCCTTAAAAGGCCTAGTTATAAGGGTTATTAAACTCTTATAGGTAAACTTAAACCTTGTTGTAAGAGCTGTGTTCTAATTGCTACCTCTGCCAAAAGCAGAGGAAGATAGGTATAATGTAATGCTACAAGAGCATTTTTTGCATATTGTCATAAGAACATGAAGACGAAAAGAGACCACGATATGTACATAAAAAAAATATGAAAATCGATTTGTACGATAGCGTTTTAGCGTTTTATATCTCATTATGGTATCACTGTGTTAAATACTTTTCATAAAGGCTTTTCTTAGATTATGATGCACTAAAACCTTGTGCGGTTGAAAATATATCAGCTTGAGTAAGCATTTTGCTTCTGCATAAAATAAAGGGCATCGAAGGTATTAGTTTACCATGCCACTAGCAATAAGTCGTTAATAGAGATTTTATTCTCAAATAAAGATTTTATTATCAGATTTTGTTGTCAGGAGCTAATCGCTCCTTACAAGAGTCGCGCACTTATATCAAGATTTAAGCTCTTATAAGACTCTTGTTACAAAACTTAAACTCTACAGGAGTTGAAAAGTCTAACAAAAAGAGTCTTATAAGAACTAAATATATCTACTCTTATAATAAGAGCTAAGCTCTGTAAAAGTTATTTTCCTTTAACAAGAGTGCTACAAGATTATTTTTGGATCTTAAAACAAAATTTTATGCTCGCAGATTGCCAAACTATTATAAGAGTCTAACAACAGACATTCTGACGTGTTTAGAGTGTTACTCTTAAGAGTATTTTAGTTGGGCCGTTTCGGTTGCCCCCACGTGAACACCGGTATATATTCTTCCCTAAAACGGGTTCACACCGCTTCGGTTACCCCTAACTTACCCATTTCCCCGAGTGTTAGTTCTGACCTTAGTCGCTTGTAGTATGGGTTTACACCGAAGACGGGTCCCTGCATTTGCGCCTTGAATAAGAATTCTCCCCCGGCAGGGGTTCATACCGAAATATGTTACCCCTGCACTCTCCCATCCTTGATACTAATTTTTACTTGAGGAGCAATAGGCATGGACTGTATTAAAATTGGTTACACTTGCCTTGTTTCTCATTCAGAACTACTCCTCACTGATCTCCCACCGGTCCCCTCCCATCCTCTAGACCAATTGATATCTGCAATTCAATTGTCACGAAAAATTTTTATTCAGGAAACGAAATATCTCACTTGAACCCTCAACTCTGCTGACAGTGGAAGGTACCCCCTCCCCAACGGGGCAACCTAACCTAACCTTATACCTACTTCTTAGCCCAAAGAAGTGGCGATTTATAAAAGTTAACCTTCATTTGATTTCAGCACAAGTTTCGTTGTCGTATAAAGCGGAGCCTAGGTAGACATAAAGTCCATAACAACCACAAACTTATAGCTGTCCAAGACGTCGGTGTTGGCTTCGGGAAATAACCCCCCAAAATGAAAATGAAAACAATCCCTAAAAATTTGTATGGAGGGATTTTCATTTCATACGAAATAAACCACCAAAATTGGGGACTTAATTCATGGGTTTTTGGGAGCATATTTCATACTTCAAAATGTGGGGTTTTTAATTATGAAAAAGGTCCCCAAATTCTGCTAGAAGTCCTGAAAATTTTTCTTTTTAGAATTCAAGTAACACAGTGATATATGTATGGGGGCGTACCGCTCCCTGCAACTGCCGTGTATGTTTCATTTTTTACATATGCTTTCATATGAAGGCATTTGGGAACTTATTTCATACCTGTTTGGGGAGTTATTTCATGCCTTTTTTGGGACTTGGGAAAGAATACAATACAATACAAAACAATACAATATAATACTTCTGTCATCTTCGATTTAGGGTGTAATTTCTGAGTGAAATTATCCGCCAATTTCAGGGAGTTATTTTACTTAGTTATTTCATCATTTTGGGGGCTATTTTGTTTGAGGGTTATTTCCCGGAGCCGTCGGTGTTAGGTGTCTTTTTTTGGTTTTGCTTTTTTCCCTCATTGATTAAACAAACGCTCGAAAGCTTCATTGAACATACCGCTGTGTCCTTCCGATTATGTCTATGTCGTCTGCATAAGCCAGTGCTATGAACTTTTAAAAGATTGTGCCTCAGGTGTTAGTGCGGGAGTACTGCTGAATTCTCGTAAGAATGATGCTAAAAATGTCACACGACAGCGTTTCGTTTTATTTAAATACTTTTTTGACGTTAAAGGGGACGCGGACCTCCACCGATCTGCATACGGAACAACGTGACACACTAGTTGGCAGGGTGTCAACAGAAGATAATGCCTTTTGTCTCCATAGATAATGTCATATACGCGTCCTTCATATCGACAAATTTTAAGTGGGTGGTGGAAACCTATTGATTTGGAATTCCTGTTTTTCCCGGATCAGCTACAGTGCTTAGCAATAATTTGTTGAATATTTGGCCGGGTGGACTTTCCTGGCCTAATGCCATACAGATACATATGTATACCTATCAATTTGTGTACAACCGGCTTTAGGCGTTCACACAGAAGTTCGTAGCAGAAGAGCTTGAAAGCGATCTTAAGAAGACTGTGATGTCTCTGTAGTTGGCAAAGTTCAGGAGAACTCCTGAGGGGATGATTCGTCACACATGCATTCCTCCGACCATATTTTGCACATAAGTTAGTGCATGCTCCTAACAGGCAGATTTGTTGCACTTAAGCTTAGACATAGCTACTTTTACTTCATCTGGGTCGGGTGGGCATATCATTCGTATGCTTCCTCGGTGACGTCTTAGCCGACACGTTGAAAGCAGAATAATGACCCGCTCGCGAATAGTCAATGTCAAAAAGTTGGCAAATAAACCAACAAATTATTGCTTAGCACGTTATACTTGAATAAGTTGTATGATATTGGCAAATATTTAAAATTAAGCTCACCAAAGCACCGAAGTCAAGTGTATATTCGATGGCACAACTTTAAACCACTCCAGTGTTTTTTCAGGAACAAAGCAGAAACTCCTTAAGTGGCGCTTGAAACGTATCATACACGTGCCACCATTCTCGCTTAAGCGACCGTCAGACTGTTCAACTTGGAGCTCTTGACTGTCATCTAGATTGATTCCTTTATGCCATCACTGTGAAGAGGTCTTCATCACACCAATGATACCCAATTAAAATAATATTCGGCTCTTTTCTTGAATATACAAAAAACAAAATGCGGTGGCAGCGATCGGAGTAGTGGCTCACTACAGAAAGTCGTCGCAGTCCCGGCCGCATTCAATCGCCATCAGCAGCTAGATGAGGGTCTATTGTGAAACCAAAGAGTAAAAAGTGATGCCTGACACCATCGAGATGTGTTTATAAACACCATAGTGGGTACAAAAAAAAAAAACTTGAGATCTTGCGTATCTACTCAAGCCGTGAAGGCATTTCATTTCATACACTTCTATTCAGCTAGAAGAACCCAGTTCGGGGAGAACGGAACGCTAACCGCATAATTAATCAATCAAAGCATTTAAACCGAAATGTTTGACAGTGGTTGACATGGCATGTCAAATGTTGACATGATAACTAATCATAAGTAAGTGTCAGCCTTTTGTGTTTGACGTTGTGTAGAAGATAGTTTTTTTTTTTTTTCGTTTCTTTCACTCATGATTTTTGTTTGTTCTTGAATGCGCCCTGTGCGTGCTTCTATATACAAGAGGTTTGTGGATGGCGCCAATGTCAGGCGGGCGGCTCTATGCACATTTCTGAGGAATAGTAATAACAAGATTATGTTATTAATTATACAATGAATTAAATGCTTATTGAGCTGAGTGACTGACTTGGGATACCAATTTAGGTTGGATCAAAGATAATGAGGGGCTTTGTCCGCATAGAAGGACACACAAGAGGTGGGTTCTTTGGGATCAGACTTTGACGCATCAAGAGAAGCTTATGCTTAGGAATAGTCCGCATCGAAGAAATATGAAATAACTGGAGTAGCAAAACTTAAAAAAAATCTTTATTTGCATTTTTTTTTGTTAAATGTTTGAAAATTAACAGTTTTTGAGATGCTATTTCATTGCTTTTTCGTTGGGTCACAGAAACCAGAAACCGATTCATTCCAAAAACCAAATAAATCATTGTTATGGACAGTCTAAGAGAGTATCAAAACTCCCAAGTTGAAAAACGTACATGCACCCAAAAAAACATACACCTATAAATTTATCGAAGGATCTCTTAATGATTGGAAAGGTCATCGATGATGTCGGCAAACATCCTTGTTGAAAGGACAAGTCCGGTTAAAAGGCCCCTAGAAGAGATGCTTCGATTTGAAAAGAATACCAGATGTCAAAGTGTTTTTTGTTTTACTTGCCGAATCACAGAACTCATACCCTACCTGTGTACCTTTTTGTACATTATAATTTAGGTATCCAGAAACTCTTGGTCAAAGGTCAATGGTGTTGGTGTTGCACCCTGCACCATATAAGTACTTTCTTGCTCACAGGAGGCGTATCTATATAAAATAAACGAAAATAGAATCCTTGGCTGAATGAATAAGTGAACATTTTCTTATTGGTTCTAACCTTTACACTTGTAGATAAGACAACAAAACAGATAGAAAATTAATGAAAAATACATTACTCTGCGCTACAAGGAGCTCTCTTGTAACAGGTAAAGGTAAAACCTAGGTGGAAAGAAGGAAGACAAGAAAAAACTAGACAGGTAAACTCCAGCGTAACCAGATATACACAAAGTAGACAGAAGAGTACTTAAGGAAGTGGAATATATTTGCTTCTTGCGAGACGTACTCGGACAATGTTTGCAAGCGAATTTGTCCTGAATAAATAAATATTGTATCCGCTGTATTGTTCTTTGCACTGCTATTGAATATTGCTTGTGTTTGCTTAGTTTTTTTTTTTGTTTTCCCTTCAAGACTTTCTGCATTCGAAAGTATGGGTATAAGATGCTGGTACTGGATCTGACGAATAAAGTAGACTAAAAGGAATAAAGTGTAGATACAGATTTTAATCGATAAGCTTCAGGAGAACCAAATTTATGCTAGTAAACTGATTTCTTTGTTTGTTGGCCAAATAAGTTTTTTTTTTAACCACAAGGATTCTGGCCATATATCGAGTTCCAGAAAAATGATTCACAGTAGGTATACCTGCGATACACATACGCCACTGACTGTGCGATCAAAATCTCCACAAACTTTGGGCAATAGTTGATCTGTATAAAAGGTAGAAAAGAAAATAAAAGATACGTCCAAAAATGTACGAATACGCCTAAAGGTGAATGAATGTGTTACTTTCATTATCTGTTTATGACAGTAGATGCAATATGTACATTACAGAGCGAATCCCTATGTCAAAAATTCACGGATTAGAGTATATCTTTATAATCCTTAACCACTCAAGTTATAGGTTGAGTGGTTCCTACATGGGTGGCAAAACCGTAAGCCGTTGACTGGTCTATCGTGAAGGCATTAAAAGTCGACCTCATGATGTGCCGCACAAATAAATCGATATGATAAGTTTCAAAATTTAAGCTCAAAATGTGAGGACTTAAAACATGTGACATACAGACGGACGGACGGACGGACCAGACATGGCTTATTCGATTCAGAATTCAGTCTCGATCATATGCCCTTAAGGCCTTGGGGGCTACCATTATTATTTCACCGTGCTACAAACTATGTGACAAAGTTAATATACCTCATATCCTGTGGAACGGGGTATAAAAAGGGGACTCAAAAAGGCCTTCAAAGGCCCTTTGATGCATAAAAAAATTAACAAGAAACGTCAATTGCACGGATAGCTGCTATTTTATGTATGGTAACTATATAAACTAAAAGGATTTTCCTTTAAATTTTCATCAGTACAGAAACATATTTTTCAAAAAGGAAGAAAAATTATAGGCTTTGACATAGGGGCACCAGGAATATTAAAAAAAAGGTGCCACTTACACCTTAGAAGAGCCTTCGTCCGACCTTTAACAATGGTGTAAAGTGATACTCTCAAAGCATTGCGAAGGGTCAGACGCGTGTTTTGCACGCTACTCTCGAAGGGTTTAGCAGACCCTCGCCGAGGTGGGATCGTGAAAAAAACTTTTATTGCCTCGGTTGGGACTTGAACCCGGGACCTCGTGCACAGTAGGCCTACACACGAACCACTGCACGAGGGCGCCCACAGATCAACAATCAAGCTTCCGAGAAAAAAAAAACAACCAATAACACGTGAAAATGCGCAACAGTATGTATGCAAAAGTTTCAGTCCGTTTGCGACTGATCGCATAATACCCTGACCTATATAAAAAAAATAAAGAAGGCCATGTCTTCAGAAAGTGGACGGGATGAAATGAAAACCCTGCTTTTTAATTAAGGAATATATTTTTTAAAGCCACGCCCACAATAGTGGGCGGAGACATATACTAAGTAGCCTACGCAAAAAGCTTGGCAAATTCTTATGTGTACAAGTCGGGAATTCCACCCCTTCCTGGTCGACTTCGACACACCGTATGATGTCATTTATCCAGTGAGGGAGGACTGGGAAAATAATGCAATTGTTAGGCCTAATAAAATTGCAATGTTCACAGATGGTTCGAAAACAGGGGGAAGGGATAAGTTCCGGTATCTTCTCAAAAGACCCGGAACTATAAAAGTATCCTTAAGACTACCGGATACAAGCAGTGTCTTCCAATCAGAGGTTCTGGCCGCACTTACGACGGCCGAGCTTATGCAGATGGGATCGATATCCGGCAGTGATATCGCCATTTACATCGATAGCCAGGCTACGCTCAAGGTAATAGAATCGATCAACATCAAATGTGATATAGTCAGTGGCTGTCGCACAATGCTTAAACCAGCAGGCAGAACCGGGTGAGACTATGACAATGACACTGTGGCATAGAAGAAAATAAAGAAGCTGACAAACTTGCGAAAAGAGCAGGGCTTCTTTGAAATAGTGAGGCTTTTAACATCAACAGTGCAACAGTGTGAACGCAGAAGTTACAGTCTGTAAAACGGACCCTTGAATACCCCATCCTATCCCAGATTGTAAAATGCTGATGTTATTGTTAATTTCGGACATTTTATAAGAAGTGCAAACTTCGAAAAGGGGCGTGGTACAACCGCCCCTAATTACAAACTATCAATGTTAACACAGATATTTCAAACTTACGCTTAAATGTACGTAAAAATGCATTTTCATGGGTCAAATTCAATATTTTTTAAAAAATTGACCTCTAAAAGGGGGCGTGGCTAAAAACTTTGTACGAACAAAATCTGGAATAGAATCTCGTTTATCTTACGTCTTGTTTTATGCTTTCCTAAATTACGCTTAAGGCCAGTCAAAATTACGTTTTTCCGGAAAATTTTAGGTTTTTCTTGAATTTTGCCTCCAAATGTGGGCGTAGCCCAAAGTTTTACATGAACAAAGTGAAGAACTAAGTGTTCTCTAGATAAAATAAACAGCTTAATTTTTATTCAAATAGATGCCACGCGCACTGGAGGAAGTTAACCAATTAAATTTTTCTTATTTGTGTCTTACATTCATTGAGATACCAAATGTCAAATTTTAGCCTTTTAAGACGTCTTACAGTTTTGAAAGCTCTAGAGGTAGTTGCACGTTTAGACTGATTGCGGGTGTGTCTGGAAGGGATTTCAAAAATTTTTACACTTGTACTGTTTCGCATGACGTGGAGCTTACGTACGAAATTTCAGCACCCTAGCTCAAAATGTAAGGCCTAAAAACATGTGACATACAGACGGACGAACCGACCGACGGATGTGGCTTATTCGACTCAGGATTCGGTCTCAATCATATCCCGCATAGAACCTTAAGGCCTTAAGGGGTCTCCCTTAAGGTCTTGAGGGTCTAACATTATTATTTCACCGTGTTACAAACTTATACCTCATATCCTATAGGATAGGGTATTAAATGAGTAGGGTCAAGCTTACGGCTTTAGTGAGAATTCTGACAGGACAGTGACAGCTTACTGACACGGTTATTTGTCGCTTTGGCAGTGATCTGCAGGCGGTTGAGTATATAGCACAAATATTGTGCTGAGAATGTTTAGGTTGTTTTGCCTTTTGAATGTTAAGTTCAACTGGTCCCCCCAGGGATCGCGATGGGCTCGTTTTGTTGCCTAGTTTCTGCGTGGTCCTCTTCACGACACCCCTGTTAAACCTAACCTAACCCAAGCATACAACTCTTTTTTCGTTTTCATACAAACTTATTGGAAAAACTTAGTTTTATGTTCAAACTTTATAAAAAGTATGCGTGACTACTTTTTTCGTAAGCCTTATACAGCCAATTGCGAAGCTTTATTTCATACCAAAATTAAGAGCGCTGAAGCAATGTTACATAGGCTAAATGTGACATTTAAGTCTTTAAAAGAAACAGAAGTGGTCGCACATGCAAGCCTGTAGGTTGCTTTTCTGTAGGCAGATTTCAATAATTTTCAAACCTGATCTGTAGAGCAAAAATTTCAAGAACTTGCAGCGTAGTTGTACAAGACCCCTCGTACAATTTAAGTGCAAAAAGATGGAACTATTAGCGTATTGAATTGCCATTCATTTAATTGCACTAAGATGAAACTATCAGCATATTGAATGGCAATTCAATAGCATGTTTCATCTTAGTACTCTTAAATTGCACCGAAGTTTCTCATGCGAAATTATTCTAAAATGGGACTCCACCTGCGTTATTACTTTACAAAATTCATGTCCATCAGGACATGAATATCTATCTGCACCGGGACGATCCCAAAAATAGTTAGGAACTTAATTCTGTAGCAGTAAGTGGACAAGCCTCCGCGACTAGGTGGACACTTGTCCCGTTAATTCTAGGGAGCGGATATTAGAACGCTCTTCAGGTATGGTTTTACCGGTATGTAAAATATCCAGGAATGATCATTACCAGCAGCAATATAAAAATTCAGGACATCTTTTTCAAAATTGAAGCCTTTCTGGCCAGCGTCAGTTATGCAGGTAAAGCTCGACCTAATTTCTAAAGTTCTTTTGAGTTTTTCCCTCTGAACAATTAAATAGGGAACCAGGCTTCCATTAAATATGCTCTATTTGCATGGAATCAAAGTTTTAGAATTGAATACTTTGCTGAACTTACCATTGTTTGCTTTTTTAAGCGTTGGTTTTTCTGTTCAGGGCTATATAGACCCCTGAGTACGAGCTTTTATACACCTCGTGCACAAGGACCTCTAAGATGCTGATAGACACTTCTAAAATTAAGTTTTAGTCCTCGTTAAGTCGCTCGAATTTGATATTGACAGATTTGTTATTTTATAATATGATTGTGATTAAGGGGATATGATTACCCTTAAAATGCGTAACACATCGCGAGCGGAAAGAATTTAGGGAAAGAGAAGATAGAAGAAGAAAGTAATTTTCGATTCAACACAACCGTTGATGAGAGCCAATCATGAAACGTTTGCACAAAAACACCAAAGCTAACCCCCGCAAGTGTTATGCCTTTACGGAGAAAAGCAATAGTATAACCGGCAGACTATTTCATAAAAACATCTGGCATGCATCTAATTGTTGTCCATTCTATTGGCACATTGGAAGAGAAAAAGGTGGAAGCCGCTCATTTTGAGACAGACGCTTCTGGATTTTTCGTTTGTTGCTGGTTTTGGTCTACCCCGGATATTTACCTACCTTGAGCATTCTCCTATCCGCCACCTGGGGAGGCGCCCAATAGGGGACTAGCAACCCCAGAAGGGCGGATTCAGATCAAAACTGGTCTGCCATCAAAAAACCGTTATTAAGTTTACCAAACTTCACTTTAGGGAAGATGGAGATGATGTCGATCTTAATTCTGACAAAAGTAAAACGAAGGTGTCTTGTCCCGGTCGCGGACAAGAATAATTTGAAGGATTAAAAAGGAAGTGGTGACGCAACTAAGTCTTATGTGAAAAACAAACAAATTTTGTGTGTCAAATTATTTTTTCTAGATAGGAAAGGGTTTAGCTGTGCTACCAAAAAAGAAACAAAAAATTCGATTGATTCGCCTACTAGTTTATAATTTTTTAAACGTTTTCCGCGACTTGTACCCTCAAAGTCAAGTTTGGCAATGTTAATAAACTGGCAGACCTGTCTTGACAGATTGCGGTCCTACCGTACCTCATGTAGGATAGAAGCCATGTAGGATAGACAGCGCAGGCAGGATAGATTGCCTGTGCTGTCAGGCAGTTCTATAAGAATTTTATTTCAATAAAAGTTGTGGCAGACCATAGCAAAAAATATTTTTTCTAGACAGGCCAATATTTTTGAAATCATGGTAGAATGTGTTTTCGATGTTCAAAATTTGAGGGAGGTGGTCTTATGACGTAAGTTCGTTTTTTTTTTAGTGTTTTTAAATGCATAAAAAATATCTACGAATGGAAAAAAATCATTTGTCTGCCATCTTCATTTTGTTTCTTACATGGTTTTTCCACCTATTTAAAAAAAAGGTGTTCTGGGACGTATTTTCCAGTGCTATAGGAGCTCGGGCTATACGCCAATTCCCTTAGAACGTGTGTTTTTAAATGAGTTTCCAGATGTAAAGTTTGACGTGACGGACGCATTGTATTTACTGTGCTGAATCCATAAGAATTTATTAACTTACATTATGTAATAACTCCCTGTAAAGCCACTGTTTGGGTCAACTGCAAAAGAAGTCCCTGCGCAGTTCTACGTTTGAATTCTTTTCAACTTCAAAAGCCAACTTGGTGTTTCACCAAGGGTGTAAATTCCTTGCCTGAATCCAGCAATTTCTTCCTGATTTATTTTTGATCGAATTTAAAAACCTGGGTCAACGCAACCCATAAGCCATCATTGTCCACTCACTTGTTGCTTCAATGGTCAATTCAGAGCATCTTTACCTGACTCCAAAGTTGTCTGCCTATCGGTTCCCATACTCTGCAGCATAAGTACCAATAATCTACGTGCATCTGAATTGAAAACCACCAGCAGTTTTCAAAAAAAAAAAAAATATAAAATATAATCAAAAAGAAAATACACTTCTTTGTCTCTTTTAGATTTATCCCCACATCCACGCATCTATAGATCTGTCTGCGACGAATCTAATTTATGGGCAATTATTGAAGTTCATTATAGATATTTAGAGACACAGGCACCGGGTATCTGAATCTAATACCTTTATAGAAGCACCAACAAAAAAAAAAAATCGACACACAAAAACCTGTCTACTTTTACCTGTGACTATGAATAAAAAACCATTACACTGTATCTAGGGAGGTCACTCAACGTATCCAACAAGAAATAGATACATGAGCAACGAAAAAAAAAACCAATAAAATGTTTTCTTGCATTAAAAGAAATATTTAATCTGACTTACTTAGAGAGGAAAATTCGTGGTGTTATGTGTGTGTTTGTGAGTGTATTCTCTTGCCCTTCCCCCATGGATCCTCGTGAAGCATAAAAAAAAACAGATAGAAAATGTAGAATTTACATAATTTCCTCTGATCGCCGGAACATTTCATTTGTTACTACATTTACATCAGCGACAGCAGCAGTAATATCCACAGTCCGTGCATGCAACACAAAACTCTGTCATTGCTCCGACACCAAAAGGTATATTGTATCTGTAGCGAGGCGACAACGTTAAAGAAATATTAATAAATGAGTACCTAAATAAAAATGTATCTATTCTCAGTGTCTCGTTGGATTTTATCTCATAGGTGAATCTTCTATGGAGTTTAATGCCGACTGATTAATACTTGGGTTCCTTTCTATTATTCGTATGAACGGCTGGAGTATCTTGTCGGTTGTGTCCCCCTTTAGAATGTGTATCTACTACGTAGTTTTATTTTAGGCCCTAGGGAGATTTATAGCCACCCAGTCATATTTATTATATTTTTTCTTCCCATCCTTCTGGGTAAGTGGAGTCGATTTAGAAATGTTGTTTGTCTATTTGGAGCGCAAGTGACACACACGAAAAATGCAAATATACTTCAAAAAGATTAAATTCCATCGAAGCAACCACAGACTTCTGCTACAGCAGGATGAGAAAAAACCCACTGACCACGTTGCTCCATCGATTGCAATCCGCAAGACGTCTTCTTCATCACCTTCTTCGGCATAAAAATTCCTGAGGTACACGTTCAATTTGTAATCGCGTTCCATTAGATCGAATAAATGTTTGGTTTGTCAGAGTATTTTTTACGATTTTTTTTTTGGTTTAAGATCCAGATAAGTATCTAAGTACCCCCTAAGTGCGAACGTGAGCTTGAGACGATCGTAAAGGAGTTTTGTTTTTAATTATTTTAACGACCTTTCTCTAGCCGTTTAATTACCTTAACAAAGTATTGCTCAGTTTCAGTTGTTCGTTTATCTTGAGTATAACAGACCATTTTTATTTTTGTACCCACCTCTTAGGTCCTTTTTTTTTCTTTGGTTTTGCATTACTTGGTTTTATGGATTTCATTAGTGGCATTTTGAATAGATATCTATTTTGTGACTTTTGTTAACTAATTAGTTTACACTTTCTTCAATTGGACTGAAGGTTAACAAGTAAGGGTCAGGTTACAAGGAAGTAGTTTTATTGCTTATAGCAGTAAGGTTTTGTATTTGGACGCCAGAACTTAGGGAATAGTAAAAAACTTCAATAAAGTAAAAGTCATCAATGTCGAAGTCTCTAAAACTAAGACAAATACATGAAAGACCCTTAGAGCTCATAGACTTGACGGTGTTAGCATAAATTTGTATTATTATCTGATCATCCCATACGTTGATACTGAAAGCAGGTTATATAGTGTATAGTGTTTTTGACTTCTTACACTACTGGTCCTATCAGAGAGATCCAGGACAAAACGCTCGCGGAGGTGGTGACCGTAAAAAACCATGAATCTTTTTTCAGGAGGCGACGGTAGAATTTGAACCCAACCCCGTGCATAGCAAGCATACACCACGGCACCCCACCCAGGGACTCAATATTTGTCAATAATGTCGAACTGAAAAACTCCTTGGCTAGGCCTAAATTATAATTACAAAAATTTACATTATCGACTCTATATTGCTTACACGCGACACTTTCTCACATGAAACAGGTACATCGAATTAGTCACAATAATTGTACAGCAAATACAATTTTGAAGGATAAACTTAAGTTTACACAAAACTCGTTTGGGAGACTAACACGAATTTAAGCCATCAGGAATCTAGGATAAACCCGATTGGAAAAACAGAGGGAGTTACAAATAGCCGACTGATAAATATGAGACTGCCTGTAATTCAAGCTCTGATGTACCTAATCTAAAAAGTAAAAATAACTACTCTATAGACAACCCCACGAGATCTGTTATCGGTCGCTTTGAAAAAAACTTTTTTGTGCTCGAGAAGTGCTCAAAATGGCATTGTGAAGGAGCAAACACCAGAGTCGTATTTTACTGGCTGTCACTGAAAATTTTCCCAATTAAAGGCAATCGCTTTAAATATACAATAAGAAAGCGTTAAGCCCTCAGCCCAATGAATCCGTTGCGTAACGTTGAAGTACACAACTGACAACTGAGTTAAATATTCACGTTCTTATATGGGAAGCGGCCCATAGAAGAACTTCGTGACGTACGTCGCTTCCTATAAGATCGTATGTATTTTTACTGAGTTGTCAGTAATGTACTTTGACGTAACGGCTGCAATGGATTCATTGGTCTGAAGGCTTTAGAAGATCCCTGCTTCGTAGTCCTTGCGATGTTCTGATTGAAGGCAAATTCATCGTCGCGTCATAATGTAACCACCTTACATCGCCCGGTAACAAATGATTGAACGTCAATTTTATTGTGGGGAAAGGGTCACTTCAGCTTAAAAACCAGTGAGTAAGTACAACAGTGGGTACGCAGAAGTTACAGTCTGTAAAAAGGACTGTTGAATACCTCATCCTGTCTTACATAAGAAAGAAATAAGAATAAGAAGAAATAAGAATAGAAGACCAAACTTCGCAAAGGAGCGTGGTCCACCGCCCCTAATTAAAAACTATTAATTATAGCTTAGATATTTCCCAGTTACGCTTAAATGTACATAAGTAAAAGTGCACTTTTTTGGTTCAAATTTAATATATTTAAAAAATATTTGAAAAAGGGTGCGTGGCTAAAAACTTTTCAAGAACGAAATCTGGAATAAAATCTCGCTTATCTAACCTGATAATTTTTGTTTCTTATTCTTTCCTAAATTAAGCTTAAGGCCAGTCGAAATTACGTTTTCCTGGAAAATTTAAGGTTTTTTATCAATTCTGCCTCCAAATTTGGGCGTGGCTCAAAGTCTTGTATGAACAAAATGTAGAACTAAGTGTTTTCTACAAAATATAAATCAGTAAAATTTTTTGGTTTTAACATAAAAATATTGAATTAAATGCATTTGAAAAATTATCACTTAAATCGGTGCCACGCCCACTAGGGGAGGTTAAGCGATTAAATTTTTATTTTGTGTATCTTACAATAAACAGGAGATAATAAAACCTAAATTCCTTTTTAGACGTCTTAAGACGTCTTTGAAAGATCAGGAGGTAGTTGCACAATTGCACCGATTGTGGGCGTGTCTGTGGGCGGATTTAAAAACTTTTTATACTTGTACTGTTTCGGATAACAGTGAACTTATGTACTTAGTGCCAGCTTCCTAGCTTTACGGCCGGTGGACGGACGGACATGGCTTATTCGATTCAGAATTCGGTCTCGATCATATGCCCTTGAGGTCTTAGGGGTCTACGATTATTATTTCACCGTGTTTCAAACTATGTGACAAACTCAACATACCTCCTCTCCTATGCGGGATGCGGTATAAAAAGAACCTCTCTGCACTAGAATCAATTCTTGATACTAAATATAATAAGAGTTGGCTTCTCATAAATATGGAATACTTAAGTACATACCAGATCAGAGGAGAAGGTACAGGAGAGGTACTGGTGCTTTTTGATTTTTAACATCTGAGGACTGTTATGTGGAGAAAATATTCCTTAAGGTAATTAGGAACTCTTAAGGAAAACGGACAAGTGACGATAACAAACGTACATTTAGCCATGTTTTCTAATAATTCACAATTTTGAGACTAAACTCTCACTCTCAATCTTTCTCTTTCTTTTTAGGTAGTTTCCAAACTGTGTTTGATGGGTGTAAACTAGAAGCTTTTGTTTTAGGTTCTTTCTTGGCATTTATTTCTTGGCATAGAACGACCCTGCAGATCTGGAAAATGCTATTCACATGCTGTTACGTACCTAAATAAATTAAGAACTTGTTTTTTGCTTGTAGTAAAAGTGCCCTGAAAATGCGTTTTTGATTGAGCACATGCAAAAAAAAGTAAATTACATCCTCTCTCACTCCGGGGATGAACAAATCACAACCACAAACAATCGGTTGATCCTTTAGTTACTCGATGCGCTATAAAGTTCAGATTCTAAGGCTCACTGGTAATTTTGGCATCCATAATTAAAATTTGTTCCGCCGTATACATTTATCGTTTCCTAACTAACGTTTTAATACTCCTATATCAGCTTATTTACTAAAATATTTAAGACTATGAAAAATGTTCTTGTAAAAGAAACATTTCTCCATTATTAACCTGCAAAAGATTGATTTTAAAGGTCCTCAATCATTTTTCCAAGTTATATGAATATACCAGGGCAATAGGTAAAGCTTCTGTACAGCTTAAAGCTATATAGCTCAAAAGTCGCCAAGATCGCGTACGACTTTTTTTCCATCTCTAGAAAATGGCTCAAAAAAAATGAGAGAAGAGAGAGAAAAGAGAGGAAAGAGAGAGCACGAGAAGCGCGCGGTTGAAGAGATAGAGAGATGTTACAACAGGAATGAAGTTAGAAAGTTCTACCAAAGGATCAAAAGGTCCTACCAAGGGTATAACCTTCGAACTAAAGTCTGGAAGGACCATCAAGGAAACATCGTTGTAGAATCGCAGTCGGTGCTGAGGATTCGGAAAGACCACTTCTGCAAAAAGTTCATACAACGAGGATGAACCAAATACCGCTGTCAGGCAGAACGAACCATTCAACCCGGGCGAAGACGTTACCGACGAAACATACGAACGATACCGCCCACCCGATCTGGAGGAGATGGAAGTAGCTGTGTCTAAGCTCAAGTGCAACAAAGCAGCCGAAGCAGACGGCCGAACTTTTTAAATCCGCTGGCGATGAGCTGGTTAGGAGCATGCACCAGCTCATCTGCAAGATATGGTCGGAAGAAAGCATGCCCGACGAATGGAACCTCAGCATTGTTTGCCCGATCCTGAAGAAAGGAGACCCTCTGAGTTGTGCTAACTACAAAGGCATCAGTCTTCTTAATATCGCATACAAGATCTTTTCTGATGTACTGTGTGAATGCCTGAAGCCGTTTGTCAACAATCTGATAGGCACATATCAGTGTGGCAGATCACATTTACACTGCGGCAGATCTTGTAGAAAACCCAGGAATTCCAAATCGATACACACCACCATTTAATCGATTTGAAGGCCGCGTATGCCACAATCTATAGAGACGAGCTATATAGCGCAATGTCTAGTTTTGGCATCCCTGCCAAACTCGTCAGTCTGTGCAGAATGACGATGGGAAATTCAGGCTGTTCCGTCAAGATCGGCAAAGACCTCACCGACCCCTTTGATGTCAAAAAAGGATTTAGACAAGGCGTCGCGCTGTCATGCGACTTCTTTGGCATCATACTTGAGAGAATTGTGCAGAACTCTCGCGCCAACACCAGAGGCACAATCTTTCAAAAGTTCGTTTAACTCTACTCGCATACGCATACGACATTGACATAATCGGAAGAACAAAGCTTGATGTCAGTGAAGCCTTCGTGAGTATTGGCACGGAAGTGGCGAATATGGACTTAGCAGTCAATGTAGGGCAAAACCAAGTATATGCCGTCATCGAGAAAAGACATCCAACACCGACGTCTTGGACAAAACTTCACCATCGATAGCTATAACTTTGAGGTAGTTAGGGACTTTGTTTACCTGGGTTCCGCTTTCAATTCAGACAATGATCAGCGCTGAAATCAAACGAAGGAAAACTCTTGCAAATTGCTGTTTCTTTGGGCTATGAAGGCAATTGAGTAGCCCTCTCTCGAGCAACTAAAGTGTCCATGAATAAGACCCCCGATTGAGTAGTCCTCTCTCGAGCAATTAATGCATCCATGTAAAGGACCCTCATCATCCCAGTCCTGTTTAACGGTGCAGAAGCATGGACCCTGTTAAAGGCGGATGAAAACACTTTAGGCTGCTTCGAGAGGATAATTCTTGGGACGATTCACGGTCCCGTCTGCATAGGCGGAGAGTGGACACCGATCTAGGCAAAAGGGTCAAAATGCAAAGAGCACCGAGACTTAGGTGGCGCACGCAAGTGGAAGGGGACCTTGATGGAGACAGAGCTAGCTGACGAAGAATGTTGGCTGAGGCCCAGGTCCGACCCGGACTGTATCGCCACCGATGAGTAAGTAAGTGATATATATTTTGCAATTTCTGGTTCGCACCACAAGCGTAATCATGGACAAATTATATTCTTAACTGTGGTCAAACTGTGATGGTGGAACTTAAGCTGCAAATAAAGAGGTTTTATTGACCTCTTCACAGCTAAATTCTTTTTCTCAATGCACTCGCTAGATACTTTTAAGAACTTTACGCATTAAATATGCTCTTTCAAACCCCAGAAGTATTTTGATTTATGTTAAACACTGATATACCACTTAATGGTATGGCTAATAGCGCCTTCAAATTAAAATGGCCATAACGCACATTTATGACGCGAAAAGCCACTCTACCAACAAAACCAGCGCTCCCTTCCTCTGACCACCTTCGAAAAACAGTATTTTAATGAGTATAGTGCTGTGTGTATAGTTTATGGTTTGCAAAATTAGTAACACAAAGCCATCCACACGCTAAAACATTTAGAGAGCCCATTTCTTTATGCCTTCACCCAGCTCAAACGTTTAATGGCCGAAAATTAACGAATTTTCCTCTCACCCATATTTGAACCAAAAGCAAAAACCCACAAAAATATTCCACAATTTTAACAGCCCCATAAATAAAGTTCAAGTCGTTTTAAGTTACTCCGGTTCCTATGTACCCCACCATCAGAAACGAGCTACTTCCTCATGGTACCATTTCAAAATGTTTTCATGGTTGAAGATCCGCACTCAATCTCAACTCAGGCCACAGCACAATGAACAATGAACTTAAAAAAATAGAAAAAAACTTCTTGTAAAATAATTAAATTGCTCTATTGTTCACCTGCTTGATACACGTACATCCAAATTAATGAGTCCTATAGAAGGTGCACCCTTCCCCACCGCGCGCCGCCAGGTGAAAACCTATGCAAACGGGGTTCGTCACCATCAAGCACATTGTTATCTGGTCGAAGAAATTGTTGAAAATGTGCCACTGTCGACCTACATCAGTGCAGGAGTGCCCTGGCCTGTCACCGAAGATACAATGACTATCTCTTGCCGAAGCCCCCTCCTGATGTAACTCACGGTACAACTGGTGCTAATTGGCAACGGCACAAGTGCGCTCCTTTTCGCTTTGCCCCCAGCATACCGCCCGCGCGTACCGTCGCCATCCGTGGCACCTAACAATAGTATCTTCAACATGATACTCATATCTGGGAACCACAAGGCGGGAAATGAATTTAATTTTCCTGTTGATCTTCATTTTTACTTTGGCCCTCACCGAGTTGGTACGGGTGGCAGCGGCGCTCGGTGCCGGATCTGCTTTTCGGGCGGCTAATGAGGCCACGGTGCAATGTTTCATTGTTGCTCGTCCAAATTACCGTCGAAAAAATATATAAAATAAACTAATTTCCATCAAAGACTTGTTGAAGAGAGCCCAAGGAGGCTATGTTGAGGGAACATTTTACCTCCAGATAAGCATCTCTCTCGGGGGAGGGTGAGAGCGGGCGCGGTTTCATAAGCTCCTCTTTTGTGGCGCACTGACTGGCCCCAACACACCGTTAAGCGCAAATGACGACCGGCCGACATCCAAACTTTAATGTGAAATGCAAATTTATTACACTCCACGAGATGTGTCAGTTGGCTGTCATAATTGATTCGAGCTGTCTTAAGTTGAGCGAATGCCGTAATAATAATAATAACTCTTCAATGCGGTCGTATGCAAATGGCGCGGCGTAATTGTTTCCGCAGTGTTTGCGGGTAAAATTGTTAAGAACAATGCGGTGGCTTCGACTTAGATTTGGGTCGCATGCTTGAGGATCTTTGAAGTGAAAATATAGTTCTAGCTGGGCGAGGAGTGCTCAAAGTGCAGAATATACCAACACAGGTTGTGATGCGAAGAGGGTGGAGTGGCTCACTTTCGAAATTTATGTGCATTTGGCAGCTTTCAAAGAACTACGTGCTAGCTTGATATTACTTTGGTCTTTTATGGTGCCTTCGTCCTTAAAAGCTCATCATGTAATGCAGTCATCCTGTAATTTCAGTTATTTGCAACGTTGTACCTAATACTTAAAAGCAGCTGGGTGAATCGTAAATCACGATTACTTTTAGTGTGCTACATGACCTGTCACTGTGATATGCCTTCGAAGTGTTAGATACTGGTTTGGAGTTTTAAGATTACATTTTGTTGTTTTAATTTTTTGCCTTTAGTTTTTAGGCACTATTTTTTTTTTAGACTTATATGTATAAATATTTAGTTCAAATGAAAACAATTAAACTTCGAAATATGTACATACATATAATAATAAGCTTAACCGTTAAAGAAAAACAGTATGCGATGTGTGCTAAATCTTCGATCCTTTAAAAAGCACGGCCTGAGAGAAATAATTTTAGGACAACCACAGGACACATTCTACAATCCCGTCGGGCATTGAACAAAGGAAAAAAAAATTCTGGGATCAATTACTTCCGTCTTACGTACCACAACTCTTAGCTGAATGGATTAGGCCAGGTACGTCCGTTTAGGTCTTCAAAATCAAGCTAGAGAGCTGAAACTTGTAGCACGGCTTGTTCTTCTGTTGCTCAGACAAATTTTGAAAATTGGTTCAAAAGGCCAACGGCCACGCCCACTACTGGCTTCTACTAATGTGAGACAAACCTCTATTTCACATTTTATTTCAAAATGCCTCATGATCAAGGTAGACAAGGCAAAGGAATTCAAATTTTGGTGCAGAGCAATTTAGCGGTCAAAAGATTTAATTAGACAAAAGATTTACCGCCCACACAATCGACCATGCGCACTTTTAGTATGTTAGATCTATAAAAACCTGATTTGTCGGAAAATTCGTTCTAAATCGAATAAAAATTGATAAATAGTAAAGATTTTATTAATTTGTAAGTTTGTTACATACAAAGTATTGAGCTCGCCCACTTTTAGGGGGCGTTTTTAGGAAAAAACTGTTTTTTTTTAAGCAATAATTTTCGCATTATCTCGTGATTTTAAAGAGATAAGAATTAATTGATTTTGATTTTTAGCCCAAATCCGTTCTTAGGGGCGGGGCCAATACAAATAATTGACATACTGCGTGTTCTGTCGAAAAAAGCTTTTGAATTTGGTATTACATCATAAATAGTGTCGGGTATTTAGAGGTTAGTTACAGACGAACTCTTGTTTTTCAATAAGATGGAAAACAGCATTTTTTAGCCCGCACCGAAAAAAGGGCAATCGCTGTTTTGCAACCAGCTATTGAGCAATAGCACTAACGTCCTATATTTCCGAGACACATGCTTTCAAAGCATAAGGTAAAAATAGTAGCATCTAGTCAAAATACGCGCGATTAAAATTGAAGAGTTCTTTGTCCAGTGGTCCAAGTACTTCTCGACTGCTTCAAGCCTGACAACAGCCATATAATTTCTGGTGTAGTTATGGCGCAGTCTTTTACTATAACGCTTTTTATAGCTGACCCAGAGTATACATATATTAATTTTAATTCATAGTTTGTATCACAGTGAAATTACAATCGTAGACCCCTAAGGCTTTTTAAAGTTATGATCGAGACCAACAGCTGAATCGATTAAGCCATGTCCACCGTTTGTACGTGTGAAGGTTTAAAAATAAATAAATGGAGTGGCGCAACAGCTCGAGGTAAACCAGGGCCAACTTCTCAACAATGTATGCTGGTGTGTTAGTTTCTTTACATACAAGGGGACCTACAATTTTTTGCTGAAGGTTTGCCGAGGTTTAAGGTCTTCAAAATTGAGTTGGAAACTTGGTACACGGCTTGGTTCTTCTGTTGCACAGACAAAATGTGAAAATTGGCTCAATCCGTCAACGGCCGCTCCTATTACTGGCTCCAATGTGAAATAACCTCTGTTTCACATTTTCTTTCCATATACCTTTTGGTCAACTTAGATATGGCCTAAGAGCTCAAATTTTGGTTATGAGCAATATTGACCTTTATGTCTTGCATGTTAGATCTTTAAAAACCCGATTTCTCGGAAAATTTACTCCAAATCGAAAAAAATTTTTATGACAAATATTAAGGAATTTGTTAAGTTTGCTCCATACAATGTGAGCTCCGCCTACTTTTAAGGGGCCTCTTTAGGAAAAAAAACGGGTTTTTTCTGAAACAATTTGTGCTCTTACCGTATTGTCTCATGAATCTAAGGAAATCACAGTTAAATGATTTTAGTTTTTAGCATATGCCCACTTTTATGGGGGTGGCTTAAACAAATAATATGTATATGAGTTCGGTTTAGGTTAAGGTTTGCCACCTCTTTGTTACCTCTACTCCGTTGTCCGTAACCGTCTGCACCTGTAACTTTTGACGGTAAGTCGTAGAAAGATGAAATTTGGTACACTTATAAGGTCCGTGAAAACAAGAGAACGCATTTAAGGCTACATTTTAATACACACACATAACGGTTTAATTACAATTTGAATATTGAAGGTAAAAAAGAAAAAACGTGTTTTGGCAGCCAGAAAGAAGAAAATTGTAATATGCCCAAAAAAATATTGGGTTTTCATAATAAAATCGAAGTTTTGCAAAATATTAAAAGGTTTTTGAGAAATAAGGAATGAGAAATAGATACCCGGATCTTCAACGTGTTTAAGTTCATAACCTTTTCAGCTATTTATTTAAAATGACGATATTGGGCTATTTGTTAGCCCAGGCTAAGCAAAGCAGTAACAGGCTAAGCAAAGTCTAAAATCAAATTTTGGTTTAACTGTTTTAAAACTGTAGTTTTGGCATATTTTCGAAAAAAAAAAACCGTTTAAAAAATATTGTCCCCACCACTGTCTCCGATAAAGGATCGAAATAAAATGAAATCAGTGGGAGGGTTTCAATCTGCTTAGGCGAATCGTTGGATACCCCATCCCAAATGAGCACTGTCAAGCTTTGAATTGTGTCATAAACGTTGGTTCACCCATGCTAGTAAGTAAAGTGGGCGTGTCAGAGGGCGGATTTAAAAATTTTTTACACTCGTACTGCTTCGGGAGCTAGAAAAAACAGATATTAAGTTTCAAGTTCCTAGCTCAAAATTAAAAGCCTAAAAACTACCGACACACGGACGGACTGACGGACATGGCTCATATTTCTACGGTGTTTATTTCTCTATGCTACAAACTATGAATCAAACTTAATATACCTCCTATTCTATGAGATGGGGTATAAAAAATCATACCTATCAAGAATTATTTGTAATTTTCGGATAAACTGTAGAAATTTTCGAACATTAAGCAGATTCTAAGATTTAGCTCGAAATCTTAAAAAATATTTCAAAAATTATTTTTCAAAATATTCTGGAATCTTAACGGTTGCATACCGATTATAATGAAATTTGATTTGCATATTAAACGTATATAAAGTGAATTCCAAAATTTTTAAGATCTCTCAAAAATTGCGTTTCTAACTTAAAATCATCTGAAACGGTTGAAAAAAACTAAAAAAAAATGTCTCTCTTTTATAACCGATATCTAAAAAACTTGTACTCTGCGTATTACTAAAATGTAACCGTTGCTAGCGCAAAGCATATGAGAATCGAAAAAAAACTAATGGTATTCAACAAAAGGTTCCGATTTGTTGAATATCTCGATTCTCGATAACGATAACACCGTCGATAACGATAACCGTTTCAAAAAAAAAAACCAGACATAGACAATTTCTTGAAAAATAAATATACATATAAAAAAAATTCAAAACAAAAAAACCCGTTTGTAATTGTTTTTTTTTTTTACCAATGAAAAATCAAAAAATTTTTTTTTATCACCCTGCGTTTCAATAAAAATGTGAGTACCTGAAGTTAAGATTCAGCTGAAATAAGAAGAGGAGACTTGTAAAAAATATCAACAATAAAAGTAACCTAGAGTAAAATTAATGAAAAAAAAAATATTTATTTTTAGAATTTTAAACCCGAATACCGGGCAAACAGTCTAAATCTCCCCTCTATTTACTATGCACTGCAATGTCAGCATTTTATAACTCGTATGCACAGGTCTCAAGCATTATAGCTATCTTCTTAAAATTGCACTCGAAATATTCTATAAATAAAAGGTCCGCGAAATACCTTTTTTTTTAAATGCTATCAAAAAAAAAAAACTACTGAATATTTTCTTAAATTCCTTTTCCTTCCTTCCTTTATTTTCTCAATTCAAATTGTACTTTCTTTTTTAATTTGCAAGTACAATGCTTCGGGTTAATAATGGAAAATAATTTCATTCAAATGGCTGCCTCAGCTGGCCATGCATTAGCCTTCATGATCGGTCCAGTTTTTAAGCACATTATCGATTGTGTGCAGCTGTATTGTCCTTAAAAGCGTCAATTGTCTCTGGCTTGTCGGCGTAAAACTTAACAAATAATAGTCCAATGGTGTCAAATCGCAGGACAAACGACATCAGCTCTGCGGCTGATAATGCGATCTTCAAATACAGGGTGCAAAATATCGACTGTAGCTTCGGCTGTAAGGCACGTAGCGCCGTCCTGTTGAAACCAAATGTTGCCAATATCCTCCTCTTCAATTTGTGTGAACAAAAAATCGTTTAGCATGGCCCGATAACGATCGCCATTGACTGTAACGGCCACTCCTTGCTCATTTTCGAAGAAAATGGCCAAATTATGCCTCTGCACCAAAATCCGCACAAACAGTGACTCGTTTTGGGTGTATCGGCTTTTCAATGTATGCTAGCGGGTTTTCTGTGCCCCCAAATGCGACAATTTTGCTTGTTTACATACCCGCCAAGATCAAAATGGGCTTCATCTGAAAAGATGATTTTTTTTTGGCAAAATCAGCATCTTTTCTAAATCGATCGCGGGCCCACTTAGCGAAGCGAATACGCATTGGATGGTCAGTTGGCTTCAACTCCTGAACCAATTGGGCTTTGTATGGCGTCATACCCATGCCTTATGCAAAATTCGTCTCAATGATGTCTCCAAAATGTTAAATTGTTGAGAACGACGGTGAATTGATGTTGACAGCGTTTCACGCACACTTTCTGCCACAGCAGCAAATTTTCTCGGGTGTACGCACTGTTTTTGGCTTTTCATGCTTTGGTTTATCGATGAAGATGTCAGTTTCTTTCACTTTTTCCACAAGATAACGAACATACGGAGCTGACGGTGCTTCTCTTCTTCCAAAATCCGTACGCAATTTTCGCACACATTCTGCTATATTACCATGATTTTCAAAGTAATGTCGCAATATTTCTTAGCGTTGTTCAAGCGTATACACATCCATATTCGTTCAGCGGAAGGATAAAACTAATTATCTGTCAAATCAGGCATGAGCTAAGTGAACTTTAGAAGGCGGACCTTTTATTATATGGCCGAGACAAATGAGTTATCGAGATGCGCTTGAAAAAATGCCATAAGGTCCGACACCGTCATTAAAAGAAAATAAATACAAATAAAGTATCAAATATACTAAACAACATATTATATGCAAATTAAGCAATTATTCTACGCTAAGCCTTCAAACACAGCCGACTGACCGCTCCGTTATTAAAAACTGGTATGCGCCGTTTTTGCAATCGGTATACATTCTTTTCCCGAACTCCCAGGCCATTTGGTACAATTTCATCCACTGACGTAACCTACTGTGGGATTTTTTTGTTGCAGGATCCCAGTATGATCTTGTCCAAAAAGAGTGCGCTCCATCTCCTCAAGACAGCAGTCTTTGAAACAATTGTACCTACGTTTCCTTATTTTGTATTTTTTTTTTGCTTAACATGTTTTTGGTAGTTGGAGATTATCCTTCAAGCGCACTCCAACACTTAACCTGCATTGATTCTGATGACATTGGTGTTGTCCACACTGTTGTCGTCACCAATAAAATGTATCATGAAATAGCTCAGTTGCTCAGTAATGTACCTTAAGTGCTCTCTTGAGGACTGGTTGAGACTGGTTGAGCTGCGCGTGCGCAAAGTTGCTCTTCGTTTGCACCCTCTTTCTGAGATGCAACACGCTTATCAGCGCGGAAAATCCTGCGAAACTGCGCTTCAAAACCTTGTTGGTAGGATTGAATGTGCTCTTGACCAGAAGAAGTACGTGCTGGGCGTTTTCGTCGATATTGAGGGTGCTTTTGATAACGCGACGTTTGATAGCATGTGCAACTCAGCCAGACAACATGGTGTAGATGAAACATTAGTTCAATGAATTAGGGCAATGCTAATGAACAGGACGCTGATAACCGAAGCAAATTGTGGCAAGTGCGTCATAACTGGGGTAAACAAGGGCTGCCCGCAAGGTGGTGTTCTGTCTCCCCTTTTATGGTGCATGGTTGTAGACTCTCTACTATCGGCTCTCAACCTTCCTGGAACCTACACACAAGCCTACGCGGAAGATGTCGCCGTTATTTCTGTCGGCTCAAACCTAGGGACTGTGTGCTCTCAGGCGCAGAGATCCCTGGACTTGATCGATGATTGGTGCACTAGGAATGGGCTTTCAGTGAATCCTCTTAAAACTACGGTTGTTCTCTTTACGAGAAGGAGGAAGGTCACTGGTCTGACTCAACTAGTGCTTAAAGGTGTCACTATCCCGATATCCGATGAAGTCAAATATCTGGGAGTAATCCTTGATAGAAAACTTCTATGGTCCAAGCATGTTGAAACCAAAACCGAAAAAGCATTGTCCACCTTCTGGCAGTGCAGAGGCGATTTTGGCAAGACATGGGGCTTAACTCCGAAAAGGGTCCTCTGGATCTATACTGCCATGGTTAGACCACTCCTCTCATACGCATCGGTTGTTTGGTGGAACAGGCTTTCGCGGAAACGTGTTACTGCTTCTTTTGCCAAACTCCAAAGAACGGCTTGTCTTGGCTGCACAGGGGCCTTCCCTAGCACGCCGGGCTCTGCTCTAGATGCTTTGATGAACCTCCCCCCCCTTGATGTATATATCATGGGGTGTACGCTGAAAACCATCTTTCGCTTAAAGATAGGTGGTTTTTGGTACCACACGCATTGGAATTTTTAAGAACTTGTTCGAGAATTGTCCTTTCACCCCTGTCTTATGGACATGCCCTCTGACGCAATGACCCCAGAAATCCTTTTGCGACAAAATTACCGAGTCAACTTTCCTCAGGTAATGGAATGGCTTCGGCCAGACTCTGAGCCAGGGAAAGAATGCCATCGTATTTTCACGGATGGCTCCAAAACCGGACAGGGGTCTGGTGCTGGAGTCTTTGTGGAAAGCGAGAACATTAGACTCCACTACCCCCTGGGTAAAGATGCGTCTGTCTTCCAAGCGGAGATTTTCGCTATCCTAATGGCTATGCGCTATATTGTGACTAACAGGTGGAGGGCAAGAAGCATATGCATTTGCAGTGACAGCCAAGCCGCTCTAAATGCGTTGCTCAACCCTCTTACCTCGTCCAAGATAGTGCTCGAACTCAAGAATTCGTTGAACTTAGTCGGAAGGCTAAATGCAGTGAATCTTGTTTGGGTTCCAGGTCACACTGGGATCCAGGGAAATGAGATCTCTGATGAGCTTTCCAGACTTGGCTCAGAAGAGGTTTTCTTAGTACCCGAACCTGCTTTAGGCCTGCCTGTATCTGTTGTCACGTCTGCCATTGATACTTGGGTTTCTCGTGAGCACAGAGCTCGTTGGCGTGACTGCGATGGGTGCAGACAGAGTAAACGACTACGCCCGGACATCTGCGGGGGGTCAGCGTCTTTTCTTTTATCTCTTAGGAGAATCGATTGCAGACTTCTTGTAGGCGTCCTTACCGGCCACCAAGCTTTTGCTAGACACTTGAATGTGTTAGGCTTAAGCGAAACCACCACCTGTCTTGCCTGTGGAGAGGACGACGATACAGCGGAACACTTTCTCTGTAGTTGTCCTGCCTTTGCTCGCATCAGGTGGCGGATCTTTGGGGCTGACGTGGTGAGTGCCGAAACCTAAGCTCTTCATCACTGAAGCTCCTTCTCATCTTTCTTCGAAAGACGGGTAAACTAAATACATTAATGTAAGGTGTCTGCATGGTAGTACAATGGACCAGTAGTTGTGTCTGAGTGCTCCATCGGATAGTAGCAACCTCCAACAATAACGTAAACGTAAGTGCTCTCTTAGCTTTGGGTAGTAGCTCTAGAATAACGGACATTACACTTAATCCAGCAAATCGAGTACATCAGATACATTTTGCAGTTAATTTTATGGTGGGGCCCATAAAATTACACTGTTTATAAGTAGAACAGTTTGTAGCACTTGACTTTGTTGCTGTTGTCTATGTTCCTGCATGAATTTGTTTTAAATTTAAATTGTGTGAAAATTCATGTAAATACTGGATTTTTGCAGATAGACACACCCTTTCTTCCTTTGTTTTATAATTCCAAGGGTGCTGGAATAGTAATTTGCAAAAGTTCTCTTGGTGGTCGTATGGTTAAAGATATTCATCAATATTAAAAGATGTCATTGTTCAGTTATATTTCGTTTTTTTGTTTTTGTCAATAATATGGCTAACATGAAGTACAATGAACTTTTCTGCTCTATCTTAGTATCGTTTTTCATCCGAGCAGCCACATTCATCCATCATTACGTATTCTTTCTGTTGTATTTATGCAGATTTAATATTTTTTTCTCACCCCACCACCCTAGGGTAAGAAATTTTTATTTAAGCTGTAAAATTTTAAATCAACTTTGGAGTCTCTTAATCGTTGTTCATATTTGCAAATTTAATGTTAGATACAAAAATTACAAAACAAAGAACATCAGTGAGAAGAGAATGGAATTACCCAAAGCAAATTCAATAAATTAATGAAAAATTATTATTTATGTTAAAACTATTGATTCGTGCTCATTAGCGGAGATCGTTTTATAATTTTGTTTAATATTCTTTCAAGGGAAACGTATAGTAGTAATTCGATTCAGTTGATTTGATTTCATGCTCAGCAGGTCAAGAACCGATTAGAGAAGGCCGAACTGGGAACCGAGAATATTGTATAATTTCATTGAAATTGATCGAATTTAAATATAAATGGAGTATAATTGGGGAGAGAAACTACACATGGTTAGCCGTAAAGAGTTATATCTACTTTTGTCTATAGTAATCGGTTGTGAACCCAATATCTCGCCTTAAGCTCTTAGTTTAAAGTAAAGATGGAATAAGTCCCCAGAGAAAGTCTGCAGCAAAGAAAAAAACGCTATTTTTTAATCCATGAAATAGTAATATAAAACCTCATTTAACGAACCTTCTCTTACTCAGAAAAAATCATACCTGTCAAGGGAAAAAAATCTTCATTATCTAAAATGTATCTCTGTGAAAGCCAACCGCACCTCTAACGTGCTCCAAACAATGACATCGTACTGATTATAATGCACATTCGATTGCAGTTTTACATCCAATTGCGATTGGGAATTTAGTGCATAGCCTAGATTCCCGGAAAATCCTTACAAAATTCAGTTCACAAAAAAAAAAATCAGTGCATGAAGATATTATCTCTGGCTAAACATCACGTACATGCGTGGAATGTCCTTCGAACAAGCCGACTTGCGAAGGTGTTCCAGATCGGTATACAAAAACTATTTTCAGAGAAAGAAAAAAAGGAGAACGAAACGAATCTGATGAATGAGATAACAATCCGATATACTGTCATCCTTGTGCGGTCTGCGTGTCATTTTGAAACGAGCAAAGTGCTACAGGACTTTGACACGTTTGATAATGTTCTTAGCAAAAAAAAGAAGTCCTTTGTAATAGTTTGTAGGATTTTTCTTACTTATCTGTTGGAATGGATCATTGCACGCGTGCATACTTTCGGGTTGTAATTGTGGCAAATCATAGATAAAGGGATTTTACGGCTTTGAAAATGCCTGCCATTATTTAATCCGTTTATCTGTGCCAGGAGGAATGTAGTACTTTATCAGGAGACTTTAAGTGCAGTTGCGTCGATAGTTGTCTTGAAGTTCTTATTGTCAAACTGTATTTGGAGTATAGTGAAGTCTATGTTTCTAAAAAGGGATCTGAATGTGTTCAGAAAAGCGGCATGACCTATTTCAGGTTGCTTTAAGGCGAGTAGCTGCGATTGCAGCAGTTTGTCTGCTGAAAATGTCAAGTGAAATTAGATGGAACAGGATGTCTACTGTCTAGTGCACGTTCCCACTGCTAGCGGTGGTTTTTTTTTTGCGGGAACAGAGTGCTTGTTAGCTTGCTTAGTGCATTATGTAGGAGTTCTTTAAGAATATTTAGGTGCTTCCCCGCAACGGCAATGGCAACGTCATCTGCATAAGCGATCACAGACTTCTCCTTTCAAGATAGCCAGCAGTTTGTTCACCGCTAGATTCCAAAGGAGTGCAGATAGGACACCACCTTGCGGGGTTTCTCTGCTGACAGATCTTCTGGCACTGGTCTCACCTAGCTTTGACTTTTTAATCCTACTCTAATTAATTAACAGCCAGCCAAGATCGCAGATGTTTTGACATTGTTCAAGGCGCCTTCTATATGGAGGAAGGCTATCATTATGCAAAGCTGTTTCCACAGATCTGCCGTTTATCAATACTAGAACATAGGTGGATATCAATCAATATTTCTAGAGTTTTTAAGAGACATGATGATAGACTGATGGATCTGAGCTTCTTTGGACTAACATGGGAATATTTGCCAGCTTTGGGTATACACACCACTTTCACTTCTCTCCATAACAGCAGAATATGGACCAGCTCTACGCATCTTCTCAGAATTATCTTCAGTGCAGGGAGGGATAATGTTGTCTGATCCTGCCGATTTGTATGGTTTGAAGCTGTTAAGTGCCCAGAGCAATCTATCCCGAGTTATCAGGTCACACTTTTTAGTAATATGTGGCATTGACCTGTTAAGGTTAACCATATTGATAACTTCGGGGCTACACGGAAAGTGGGTGTCCCGTAGCAGGTTTAGCGATTCTACGCTAGAGGAAGTCGAGGAACCATCTTCTTTTTTGAGGGAGCTGGGCATCGTTGGATTATAATAGAGGATTTTTAGCCCTTAGCCTATAGAGGCTTTGGATGTTTCTTCTATTTTGCTACACAAGAGTCGCCAAGTAGATAACCGTTTGGATTTTCTCAGCTTTTTTTGTAGCATTTGATAGATGTTTTGTAAGCATCCCAGTTTGTATCTGTACTTGTGGCCTTTGGTCTGCTTAAGAGCTTCTTCATTCATTTCTAAATAGGCCAAGTTCTGAGGTCCACCAATGCGGTTTCCTCTTGCCTCTTGCAAGTATCAGAGGGCAGGAGGAAGATAGTGCTTTGTTGAGGGCCAGAGTGAGTTCGTTAACCTTGTGATCAAGCTCATTGTTGTCGCACGGAGGACTTAGTAGAGAAGAGTTCAACGAATGGTTCAGTGAATCTCTGTATAAAAGCCAATTCGTCCTCATGTAGTTTCTGAAGGTTGATTCGTGGGGAGGCTCATCGTTTAAACTGAATTCAATGTATTTATAGTCTAGAAAATGTTCATACTAGATTTTCCAATTAACAATTAGTTGAGCGATGTAATCAGAGATAAGGGTGACATCTAAGACCTCTTGTCGACTTTTGGTTATGAAGGTAGGTTCACTACCCGTATTGCATACAATGATGTTGGTTTTCATAATAAATTAAAAAAGTAACTCACCTCTGTCGTTGATGTCGGAACTGCCCAACACTGAGTGATGCGCATTTGCATCGCAACCAATGACGAAGCTAGTATTGCGCAGTTCAGCTTCCTTGATGGCAATCTTCAAGGTGTGTCCAGGGAGACTGTCCACCATATCGTGGGCAGCAGGTGCATTTGGCCATCACTAGTCTCACCACGGTAATGTCTCGGTTGCTTAAGTAAGGGAGTAAAAATACATCAAGACTACTTTTCACTAGTATGCAAGATCTACCTTACCTTCAGCTGTCTCTTGGAGTCTTGAGTCCGCAAACGCTATTGCCAACAACCCATGGTCCTTGGATAAAGACAATATCTTCTCAATCTTAAACCAGACGGAGAAGAAGGGAGACCGGGGCCATTTTGGAGTAATGGAGAACTAACTAAATCTGAACTAACTGAAGCATGATTGCTACGGCCGGGCAGAGAAACATCCACCACAGAGCTGTTGAGGTCCTCCTATTCTGAAAACGAACCCAGAAGTTCGTCTTCGTTCAAAAGAATCGTGTTAAGACAGTCTTCCGTTTCCATGTAATACGGAATGTCAGAAACAGAGGCTGCGGATTGTGCGTCTCCCAAATTGGGAAAGTTCCGGGCTGGGGTATCGCAGACGCCGATTCTAGGGGGCGAGGAGGCAAGTTTACAGTGTCTAATTTGTCATATTCTAAGGCGTGGGGAAGCAACTTGCTAATCTCCAACTCGTCCTATTTATGCACTTGTGGGATGATCTGATCCCAACAAATATTATCACGTCTGATGATGATGACGCTAGATGAGCCAGATGATAACAGTAATTTTGGTTGATTACTGTTATAGCAGATCTATAGGAACCTTTTTGCTCATCTATCTTAGCGAACTTCCAATCTTGAGTCCGAAATGTGGGATTGCAAAATCTAATGAGGGAGATATTCTCCTTAGCGACGAGCCCGAACTTTGCACCAGGCCAAATTTCTCCTAAACTGCTTATCGCGAGCTTGTAGAGGTCGCAAGATCTTATGTCCTTGTATGCAATAAGCTTTATATGGCCTTGATGCCAACCGCCATCGAAGGTTATCGGAGGTTGTCCGGGGTGTTCCCGCATGAAAGCCAAAAAGCTGCTGGAGAGCTTCAGTTTGACCATGCTCCACCTTATGGGAATGAAAGATCCTCCAGGCCGCTACGATCAATCACAGTAACCACAATATGGTCCTTAATAACTTTGCTGATGAATATGTGAGGTGTGACGGAGGATTTCTTAGGGGGTTGATGGTGCTCTTCACCTTAGGACGCTCAGATACTGAATCGGTTTCTTCCTCCGACCTCTGTCACTTAGGAGCGTCACCTCGCAAATTCTTCTCTGCCCATTTTAGCTTAGCGATCGCCGTCGATGTTCTGTCCGTGACCAGAATTTCTCCAAAGACTTTCAGAGTCAGGGAAGCTTCCCGCCTATTCTTATAATACTCTCTTGCTGGAGCGCGTGGCTGCGATCTACCATCTCAAGACGTACTGATGGGGGCAAAAATCTTTGCATTGGGGAGCGCAAAACTCGTGTTCGAGCTGCTAGTAGTGGAGGGGCCATGAAGTGCCCCAATCCCACGCCCCTACTTGAAGCTGAAGTTTCTGCTTCGTTACAGTTCTTGCTGCTGACCGTACAGGGTGAATCACGAGTAACTATCCACAATCGCAACGCTGTTTGGCAGAGCAGAAGCTGTACCAGTAGACAGTTTGTCACCGTACTACCATCCGGCTTTGAAGTCGGTGCCGGTCTACCGATTTATTTTTAGTTTTTATTATTGCTTTTATTTTGTTGTTCATGTTCGGCCCACCAGTAGCAGAAAAAGAAAGTCCATCTATACAGAGATTCGCAGTATATAGATAAGGCGAGGTAGTCCGGAGAGCGCGGTATCCGGATACTCCGTTAAAGACTGGGCTAATTGAGAAACTGGGCCCCCAGCCAGGCAGACGCTCGCTACGGGTCAACACTCGTCAGGGGAGGGTACAAAACTTAGAAGAACTGTGAGAGGAAAGACGGGTGGGGTGGAACATCCTATGGTTTCGAATCTCATCTAAAGAAGAGCTTCTCTAGCAAGGCTTACCTTGCTCAGCCCCCTCAACTCGACAAGTTAGACCGCGAGAGACCGTTAGCGAGATTTTAGTGAAGAAGTGAAGAGAATTTTTTCTGTTAAATTCTCAAAACCATGTTCTTTCTAGGTTATAATATCTCCTGAGGTGCGTAAATATAAGGCTGTTCAATTTAAAGTCTAAGTTACGTAGCTATGTGTCCCAAGGCTAAAACAAATTGTGTAAACAAAAGTTCCTCTTTCTTACTTACTTAAGGTGGCGCTACAGTCCGGGGTGGACCTGGGCCTCAGCCAACAAGCTTCGCCAGCCAGCTCTGTCTCTAGCTAGCCGTCTCCAGTTTCGCGCGCGAAGTTGGCTGAGGTCCCCTTCCACTTGCGTGCGCCACCTGAGTCTCGGTGCTCCTCTACCGCGTCGTCCCTGCGGTGTGGATTCGAAGATTTTCCGGGCCGGGGCGTTGGTGTCCATCCGCTCTAGATGACCCAGCCATCGTAGACGTTGTGTTTTGACTCTTTTGGCTAGGTCGGTATCGCTGTAGAGCCCGTACAGTTCGATGTTATATCTCCTCCTCCACTCTCCGTCTATGCAGACGGGACCGTAAATCGTCCGAAGAATTTTCCTCTCGAAGCAGCCTAAAGTGTTTTCATCCGCCTTTGACAGGGTCCATGCTTCTGCACCGTAAAGCAGAACTGGGATGATGAGGGTCTTATACATGGACACTTTAGTTGCTCGAGAGAGGGCTTTGCTACTCAATTGCCTTCTTAGCCCAAAGAAACAGCGATTGGCAAGAGTTATCCTTCGTTTGATTTCAGCGCTGGTGCCATTGTCTGAATTGATAGCGGAACCCAGGTAGACAAAGTCCCTAACTACCTCAAAGTTATAGCTGTCGATGGTGATGTTTTGTCCGTCGGTGTTGGGTGTCTTTTCTTGATATACTTGGTTTTGCCCTCATTGACTGCTAAACCCATATTCGCCGCTTCCGTCCCAATACTCACAAAAGTTCCTCACAAAAGCAAAAAATAATATTAAATTGTACACAAAACAACACATAAACACATAAGTATTATAGATATGATATCCGAACATAATTTTCTTTGTTTTCTACATTAACAATAAATCAATGCATTTAAACAAAATTATTAAAGAAAATTATCATTTCATTGACATTTCAGGAATCTTCACCAACTCTCACCCTAATCTCATCAAAAGTAAGTAGATAAGATTGGTATTAAACTTTATGCTTAAATTTATTTTTCATTGAAATTTTTATTTTTACACCAAAATGTGTTTATGTGTGTTAAAAATGATTTTAAGTTAGAAATATGAATTCAGTTTTTAGTACTTTAAATAATTCTTTTTAACGGCTACGAATGAGCCCAATAGATACCTCTTTAATTTTTAAATAAATATTGTTCACAAAGTAAAAATTTTTAAGACTTTCCTTAGAATCATTAATTTTTTTAATTTCCAGTCGAATCCTTCCTCGCAAGCATTATTCCTTTCTTCCTCTAGTTACGTGATGCATTTCAAAAACACCATTTATAACTAGTGGTAGGTATATATGTAAGTACCTACACACCGATTTCATATTCTTGAAGTAGACCTCTGTTTTGTACACCAAAAAGGTTAGCTTGTGCCGAACACACGCTTTGTGACATTGCCGCAGGACGATAAGACCAGGCGCTTAAGTTCAACTTAACATGACCTTACATACTTATAAAACTTTGTTTTATTATATAAACTTAATATCGACACTGCGGCAGCATTACAATTTGTCATGAGGTCATAAGGCATATTGTAATTGTGTCCGAAAATAAATACCATATACAGAAAGGTTGAAACGACATGTCATTAATTGGTCTCCGGCAAGCCAGCATAAAAGCAAGACTCCTTCCAACACGCTACAAGCATATTCACTCAGAGTTGAAAAATCCGTCGCGGCGTGCTTTCAAAAAAAAAAAAAAAAAATCTACCCTTCCTTGATACCATCAAGCGCATCGTTCTTCCATACTCCATCCAGCCTCGAATGGAATGTAACATACAAATTATTTCCGAAATTAAAGTGATTTTACTTTAACCTCTCTCGGTGAGTTTTGTGTCTCCAAAAATCTGTGAAATACACACGCCATAGGTACGCTACGCAGATACTTTTATACCCAAAAATATCATAATACCGAGATTGTATGTAGGCAGACATGTGCGCTCCATAAGTATAAATCGGGAATCACAATCAATTTATACTCGACGCGATGTAGGTACCTACGTATAATATAGGAACACAAAAATGTTTTGGGTCTCTTCTTTCGAATTTATTTGGAATATTTATTACACCCGAGGAAATGTCTTTGAGTTTAGGTATGATGTCGCATTGCTATAGATATGTGCCATCACTTAGAGAAATGGCTTAGACATCAGCATTAGCCGACTTTGGGTAATATACTTCGAACATATGCATCAGCCTCAGCCCCAACAGCCAAAAACTAATACGACTTGCTGGTGTTCGTTTAGAGAGATTTCTTTAAATTTTCTAGAAAAAAAGACACGAAATTGTATCTGGTACCATGGAAGAGGTAACAAAATCAAACTTAAATATAGTAATGGTAATTATTAGATTTTGATTGGACTTTTTTTTATAGAACCGGTCATCGATATGTGTGGGGAGATGGTAGTGCTGGATACATATACCTACAGCATCTAGGTGTTGTCCAGTGATCAAATTTATTCAATTTGAAATTGGAGATACCTGGTTTTTGTGTGTAGTTTTTGGTAATTGTGGGACACATACATTAAGGTAAATCGTCTTCTGTTTTATTTGGAATCAAAAAAGGGGGAGAAGCTGATGTATTTCAGAAGAAATAGATCCGGAAATTTTAAAAGACGTTGACATTAATTTTAAAGTCTTATTTATTCAACTGTAAGCATATAAGATTAGAGATTTAAATTGTAGTTTACCATCTAGTTTCGTTTAGAAAAAACAATATGAATACATTTTAGTGCTGTTTTTTTTTGCATTTTGCATCCGGAAGTCAAACCGGAACATTTGTTGTTCTATAATTATTGATTTAAATTTCTTCCGCATCTGCTGGAATTTAGAATGGATAAGCAGCAAGATTGGTAGTAACTTTGCACTAGTCTGTATTTTTTTTTATAGTGGTGATCTTGTTTATGATTATAAATGATTTTACTTGAAGGGGAAATATTTTTTTTAGTATTTTTATGCCAGCTTCTTTCTTTTTCTTGATTTTCTGTCCTTTGCTTATATAGCCTAAGCTGGTCCTTGCTTTTCCATAGCTTAAGCTTACCATTAGAGAAGAACTTTAGGTTTCTTAGGTGTTTTTTTTCATAAATTTTATGCTCCAAGGCACTTGACATTTTTCAATAATCTGGAGAATAAACTGACCAGAAGAACTGTCATTCCGCACAACGTCACCAATAAACTCATGCAGTTCGTACTGTAGAGCCAAATGGAACCATGTTAAAAGACTCTTAACAGAGCCAATTAGGTATAATACTTGTGATGCAATTGTTGTCAGAGTTTATCCCGAGAGATTCAGCGTCATAAGCCTTTTATAAACTTGGAAATATTTACAGTCAAGTCAGACATTTTCAAGGACTTTAAAAACTTTGAAGTTAAAAACTTGTCATATATAGATTGAAGTCTAAATATTTAGATAGTATGTAGGTATATCTTACCTCAGTTTTGGATGAAATTTTGAAAGAAAAAACTGTTTGTGGCTAAACGGTTGGTCTGACTTCATTTATTGTCTGAGCTGCTTTAGCTTTCGAAAGCGCTTACTGCACCTAAGCTTAGTTAATGCTCTACTCGAAAGCAATTATGAAAATTTTACGTCTTCAGAGAAATCTGCCGTATGCTCATCATCAGCATTATTAAAAGGAAAGCAGCATTCAAGGCTTGGAAGAATTGCTCCTGTAACAACAGAGATGAAATGCTTCACCTGGAATTGGAAAATAGACACCTCAAGAGTTTCGCTAAGAATAAGTGCGCTCAGGTTCAAGCAAAGACAATTAAGGGCCTGTATCCGGAATTGGAGAAAAATTCTTCTTCCACTGCTGATATACACCAGAATACACAGGATCTTCGACAAATCACCTTGAATAAGGGGGCTTAAATCTTCGAAATTGCCGCTCAGAGGAGGAGAAACAACCAGGAGATTCGTTCGCTGAAGTTCATCAACAATGCCCAGGGACAGCTTCTTGTGGATGACGTCAAATTTCTTCACAGGTGGCGGCAGTATTGTGAGGAACTTTTGAATGAACAGTTTCCCAGGCAACACTTTCCAGAAGAAACTACTCCTAATCGAGGAGAAGTACCAGACATCACAGTTTAAGAGGCTGGGAAGGCGGTTAAGTACTCCAAAAAGCGAAAAGCGGTTGGGCCGGATCAGATACTCTTAGAGTTCTGCAAAACGACAGAAGACAGCGTGTCTAGGTGGCTCACGGCCTTCATCTCCAAAATAATAAGAGGGCATCCAACACCTAATCGGTGGGGAGGGCAAGTTATCTTCTTCCTTTGTTCAAAGGAAAAGGTGATACACAAAGCTGTGACAATTATCGTTCTAAAAAGCTGGTGTCCCACACAATGAAAATCTCTACCATTAATACAATCCAAGGTGTAAGGATCATATTTTAAAAAACATCGTTATGCCCAGATCTGCATGGTGCTGGTTGATTTTGAAAAAGCTTTCGATAGACTTCCACGAGATCTGATATGGATGGCGCTAAGAAAACGAGGAGTTCCAGAAGCTTACGTGCGGATGATCATGGACATGTGTGATTGAGCAAAACAAGAGTAAGATGTCCTTCTGGAGTTACTAATGAGTTCCCAATTAAAGTTCATGTAGTCTCTATCTTTTTATTGTAGCCCTTGATTATCTGCTTGGAGGAAAACTGACGGACCCGAAAGTAAATCAGTTATTCTTCCCTGACGATGGGGCCACCATAAGGGAAGACCCTACGTCCTTGCAGCGAGCACTAGAGAGCGAGCACTATGGCTGGATGTTTTGGAGCGGAATGGGTATCGTATTAGCCAAAATACCAGTCGTATTAGCCACCAGAGTCAAATCCAGACATTAATTGAATAAAAATGTGCTTCCCAAGTGTGAAAAGTTTAGGCACCTGGGATCTATGATCAATAGCAAGACAAAACTCTGATGATGACGTCAATCATCACGTAAACGTGGCGAGAAAACACCGCCATCTTCTGTGACCGAAAAATGCCCTCTAACCTGAAAGGAAGACTCTACACCGCAGTTGTGCGCCCGGCGCTTACATATGGTTCGCAATCCTGGACAGCGTATGAGGAATATGAGAGCAAATTAACGGCTGCTGGGACGAAGTTGCTTTGCATGACAGCAGGAGTAACAAAGCGAGATAAAATAAGAAGTACGAAGGTCCGAGGAAGCCTCCATTTACAAGAACCTATCTCGAGGAAAATGACGCACGACTGGTAAAGTTAGTGTTGCCATGTTCAAAGAAGAGATCCCATGAACCCTGTCAAAAAAGCAATGAAAGAAAGCAATGAGAGAAAGGCCTAAGCGTTCGTGGATCACACAAATGCAACGACAACTGCATTTATTTGGCCTCAGTGACGGAGACCTCCAAAACCAGGTGGCCTGTATATTCTGAGGTCAAATTGACGCACTCCACAAGCGGACCATTAGGAATGCAGTAGGGTGTTATGATCCCTCACCTCAGATCATAACCTCGCACCTAAATGATACAGAAGATTTTAAAATAAATAATATGTTTGTACATATTATAAGGTTTCCTCTATTTGCGGATCGTTCTCTATTTTATGCGGAACGGTACAAAAAGTGATAAAACTGGCTTTGAGTTTCGCTCATTAATCTTATATGGCGCCCAATGACAAGTTTATTTTGAAGAGCGCATAATGTGGGCAATGCTTATAGGTCGGGGGATTCGTCAAAGTAAGAATTTTTTTCTTGAACCGAGACCAAGTATGATTCGAGAACAGAGATATCCCTGGCAAAAAAAGCAAATGTTCTGTTGCTCCAACATCCAGGCCGGGATCAAAGATCTGCTAGATTGCAATCCGCTGCAAGAACAGCTGCAAAGGATGTGTTCCGCTGTATAGTATACCCCTCTTCAAAGACGAAAGGGGTGGTGATTTCATTAGAGCCTAACAAGTGCTTGGCAAAAGCATGGTGGCCCTAAGAACCGCTTACAAGCTATCTGCAGTCTATTCTCCTAAGAGACAGAAGGAAATACGCCAGCTTTCTTCATATGTAAGCACGTAAAGTTGTTTGCTCTATCTTCATCCATCGCAGTCTCGCCAACTACGTGTACTGTGTTCACGACCCCAAGAATCAATGGCGGCACGTGACTACAGATTCAAGCAGACCCAAAGCAGGTTCGGGTCTTCAAAAAAAAACTCTTCTGAGCTACAACCTGAACAAATTTTACTGTTTTCAACTCTGAACTATGATGAACGACTATAAGTTCATCGAAATCTTGAGTGTGAGCTGGCTAGATATCGTGGATGAGGTTGATAGGTTTGAGCAGCAAATCCATAGAATATGCCTGTTGCACTACCAGTCACAATAAAGATGGCTTTGCAAGGGGCATCTTAGATAATATTACATAAGGCTCCGCTTGGAAGACACGTGCATGGTTACTTAAGGGCTATAAACTTGGAACTACTCTCTCAATTTCGCCTGATAAAGGTCCCTTAGGCATTCCAATTTCGACATGCAAACTCATGATAAAACTGGATGCAATAGAAAGAACAAATCTCAGATGGACAAGTGGTAGGAACTGTCTAGTAACGAAACAGATTTGGCCTGAGCTAGATCTTAAACGCTCTAGGAGTTTGATACCTCTTAATAGATCGCACATGGGTGCAATGGCAAGCACGCGGCAAGGCTTGGTGTCTTTTCTAACGACTTTTGCAGAAGCTGCATGGATGGGGAGGAAGAAAACCCCACTCTCCACCTTCCCTGCACATACCTCGCTCTCTCTAAGAACCGGAATCTTCACTTTGAAAATTTCTTCTATAATGATCTTAGTGATCTTAGTACGACTGACACAAAACGTCTCTTACGCTTCATTAGTAGCTCGAAATGGTTCAACGAGTAGGCAATTTTTTCAAATCCACGTGGTATCAAATGAACCTACACATGTCGAAATGAGTTGGTGTCTTCAAACCCGACAACCACTTCAACCTAACCTTATTTAAGGGGTAGTGGAGTCGAATGTTCTTGGTTTCCTCGAAGACTCCAGCACTAAGCCCCTGTCCAGTTTGGCAGTCGACCTTTTTCCTATAAGGGATTTGTAGTGTCAATGCGCCAGAGAGCATGCCCATTAAACAGCGCGTGGTACCAAACGCTGCTGGACCAAAAGCCTCTTTTTAACGCATTAAATGGTTTCAGTTTACAGGGGGCTCATCAGAGCATCTATAGCACAGCCCACGGAGCCCAGGAGTAAGGTAAAAGAGGCTCTCTGACCAAACTAAAGCATGTTTCATTAACACATGATCCATTAGAACTGATGCGTAATAGTAGAAGAGTGGTTTTACATTGCCGTAAAAATCTAGAGATGAGATCCTTTTCGCAGATAAACTCCATGTGTTGCCAAAAGCGCCTATACACTGCCAGAAAGTGAACTGTGCCTCTTCGATTCTGGATTCAAAGTGTTTGTTTCAAATAAGTTTTCTATCATGCAGCTCTCTTGTAGAGAACAGCTTTATAGTCTTTAAGGGTTCACCGAAAGCTGCACCAATTATCGCCTTAGTCTAGGGATCCCTGCGCTTGGGAGCAGGCAGTTTCTAGGTTTCAACTGACAGAAAAAACGGTGACATCATCCGCGTAGGTTTGTATGTGGGTTTGTGGAAGGTTTAGAGTGGGTAGCAAAGAGTTTACCACTGCGCACCATAAAATGGGTGACAGAAGAAATATTTGCGGGCATATAAGTGGAGTGCCGTGGCGTAGTTTTTAGTGTGCTTACTACGCCGGAAGTCTGGGTTTAAACCCTGTCTTCGCCTAAAAAAAAGACTTGTGCTTTTTCACGGCCCCACCTCCGCGAGGGTCTGGCGAGCCCTCCGAGAGTATCATTTGTATGTGTTGAAATTTACATATACAGCTTGTGTTGAGAAGTTGGCCTGGTTCACCTCGAGCTGCTGCACCGCTCTATTTATTTAACATATAAAGATTCTATTTGAATATTGGGGGGTATCAAAAGCAAGGATATCGTGATTACTACGCGAGAGGTCTGACTTCGATTCCACTCTTTTTGGAAAAAGAATCTATATTATGATTTTTTACGATCCCACCTTCGCGAGGGTGGTGGGAACAGTTTTTGAAAAAGAACAACCCAGCAACATGAAAATCTTTTTCAAAGAAACTTGTCATAGGCGAATTTTGGAGTCAGCACAAAATTTATCGTAAAATTTATATATTATATTATACCTGTTCTCTTTGCGTTCAATACGTTAAAGCATACGACACCTTGTCTCTGGAAAGATCTATTAGAACACCCGGTTCTAAATTGAAGGACTTAAACTGAAGGTATGTCACCCCAGAGTGACATGTTATACCAACTTTTGCAAATTTTATAAAAGAATCTGTTGAATTCCTAAATAACATTGCTAAACAACAATTGTCATGGAGTCTAAAACTTAATATAATGACGCATAATTCAAAACACCCTAAGTCATTCCCCATTTGCGAAAGTACCTACCAAACATGACTCACATCGCCACTTAGTGAAATTACCTGAAAAATCAATTGCTCACAGGAAGCACCACAAATTCCTTTTGCTATAAGCCTCCTCCTTTAACTAAACTTGAATCGCAAGTCAGGAAAAAAAAACGAAAAAAAAAACTTTTCTGTCGTTGCACATTATCCTCAAGACAAGAAAAAAAAAAAAACTTGCTAAAAGTACCTGAACGTCTTTGATTGCAAATGACTCAACGATTTTAATTCGAAATACCTGGTACATGGCAATGGCTACCAGCCTCCCATTGGAGTGTGGGAAAATAAGGAGCACCCGGACAAAGGTATGTGTGTTCAGTGTCTGGGGAGTTCTTCTTCCTCACCTTCATGATTTACGATCAGGCGACGTGGAAAAAGGCATAACATGCCTACACACGAAACTATTTTTAATCTTTTTTTTACATTTTTTTTTATTATCTAATTGGAACGTAAATCACTTGCATTAAATTATAAATTTTAATGGAAGAAAACAATTTCGAATGAAAGTCTTTCGTCGCGTCGCCAAAGAAATTATATGTTTTTTTTCCTGCTGTTGGCTCGCTTTCTTTTGTAATAAATTATATTGAAGCTTATTCAAGTATTCTAATCTTACTTGAACTTTTTCTCATTTTGAATATAAACAAATGTAGGTACGGTATGTATTAGACGAAATATTATATATACCTACGACTGTGTTGATTTGAAATGGAGAATATTATTTTGTCACTGAATTGAGCTAGAAAACACGAGTTTTGAATGTATTTGTCATTATAAATATTGTAGATTTACTATAGGTATAATTGTTTTTTGGTTTTGCGTTCTATTTTCTTGTTCTGTGTTTGCGGCGGACAATGTCAGTGTACCTATATTTAAATAAAAGAAAAAACAAGCATTTGCGTTTTAATTGGTATTTTGTGTTTGTTTTTGTATAAAACACACATTCTTAAGAACATTGTATAAAAATAAGAATAATTGAACATGAAGCAATTATATGAGGATGAAACAACGCGACACGAGATTAACATGCGCATGATTTCAAGCTGTTTCAAAAACATTTATGAATGAAGAAAACGAATAATAAACAAGTTTCCACTGATTAAGTTCCTCAAAAGTAGATACTGATCGAGTTCAGTAGCACCCAATTCAGCTCATTCAAAGCTAAATCTTCGATTTTCTTGAATGACTTGGGACTAGTCTCACCGCAGATGGTTTCTGAATTTTATCAACAAAATGAAACGAGGTTCTTGGAGCACCTTTATCTTTTTCATAAGAATTCTATTCCTGTTTCAGGAGTGTTTTTCTATCCTTTATAGGTGTCAACCAAGTCAGAAAATATAAAACAGTTTTTAAATCGCTTTTGAAAAAAGAAGCTAAAAATTTTTCACGCTGGATTTTCATTTCATTCATTTCATCATACCGTAAACAGCGAGAGAAGAAAAATTCAGCGTCACCGTCAGTGACCTTTAAATTATTTTTCTTGAGCTTTAGACGATATTGGAGATGCAGCTTTCTTCAACTCTTGCAAAAAATATGATTTTTCAAGTCCTATACAAAACAGACATTATTTAAAGCGAACCTCCTCAAGTTTTGAGCAGAAGGTAAATGCGAGGAACGGTAAAACAAATAAAACAAATTAATAAAGTAAATAAAATAAATTAAATAAATAAAATAAATAAAATAAAAAAAAAAATAAATAAAACAAATTAAAAAAAAAAAACAAATTGGATTAATAAATTAAACAAAATATATAAAATAAACAAAATAAATAAAATAAATAGAATAAATAAAATAAATAAAATAAATAAAATAAATAAAATAAATAAAATAAATAAAATAAATAAAATAAATAAAATAAATAAAATAAATAAAATAAATAAAATAAATAAAATAAATAAAATAAATAAAATAAATAAAATAAATAAAATAAATAAAATAAATAAAATAAATAAAATAAATAAAATAAATAAAATAAATAAAATAAATAAAATAAATAAAATAAATAAAATAAATAAAATTAATAAAATAAATAAAATAAATAAAATAAATAAAATGAATAAAATGAATAAAATAAATAAAATAAATAAAATAAATAAAATAAATAAAATAAATAAAATAAATAAAATAAATAAAATAAATAAAATAAATAAAATAAATAAAATAAATAAAATAAATAAAATAAATAAAATAAATAAAATAAATAAAATAAATAAAATAAATAAAATAAATAAAATAAATAAAATAAATAAAATAAATAAAATAAATAAAATAAATAAAATAAATAAAATAAATAAAATAAATAAAATAAATAAAATAAATAAAATAAATAAAATAAATAAAATAAATAAAATAAATAAAATAAATAAAATATATAAAATTAATAAAATAAATAATATATATAAAAAATATATAAAATAAATAAAATCAATAAAATAAATAAAATAAATTAATTAAACAAAATGAATAAAATAAGTAAGTAAATAAAATTTTAAAAAAATAATAAAATAATATAAAAAAATATAAATATAGAATAAACAAAATAAGTTAAATAAATATAATAATTATAAAAGAAATAAAATAATCATCATCATTTTCGAAATGCCGCTTATCCTTTAAAAGGGTCGCGGAGCGAGGGTGGCTAAATGGTCCCTCCATCTTTCTCGATCCTCCGCCACCAACTCAAGAGACTCCGGCGCAATCCCCAGGCGTGACTCAGAGAGGTTCTTTACCTGATCCCACCACCTGTTTCTTGGCCTACCACGGGGGCGACGCGCTCGCATCTCGGCTAGCATGACCTGTCTAGGAAGTCTGTCATGGGGCATGCGAACAACGTGTCCAAACCATCGAAGAATCGATCGCTCCACTCGGAGAAGTAGCTGCTCAACATTAAGATTCCTACGAATACTGACGTTTCTCACTCTGTCCCTTAGAGTAACACCAGCAACGCACCTCAGGAATCTCATTTCGGCAGCTTGTTCCCGCGAAATAAAATAAGCAAATTAAATATGCAAAATATATAAAATAAGTAAACAAATATCGTGATGGTAAGGTATTTTTCAAATGACGCTGATTAAAAAAAATGTTGACATTAGTACAGTGTACAAGCAACGGTTATATTTGCTATTCTTTCAATCCGTCCGGTACGGTGATATTTTTCTCGTACGAAGGCAACGAAATTTAGTGAACCACTTGCGCACAGTAAAAATGCGATAGCATAGCGTCCATAATAATTGCTTCAGTCCATGTATAGAGCCAAGTTTCCTGTTGTGCCTCTGCCTGGCCTCAGCATTGACTCGATTACAGTTCTGAAACAGACTTCCAACACTTGCATGAATAGGTACTCCCGGAAAACTAAAGAAAGATATAAGCAACTACAGTTAGAGCAATATCTCTTGTTCCCTTTTTTGAAAAAGGACACTATTACTTCTGTTTGCCAACCGCTAGAAACTTACTCACTTTCCCAGGCCACCTTATGACACGTTTTAGGCATTTAACACCTTCTTTACCCATTGCCCTGAGCATTTTTATCTGGGATCCAATAACGCCAGCAGACGTGCCAACTAATATCATAACCGTCAACTCATTCATTATGCTTTAAGCCTTATCTCCTAATCTTCCACAATTAATTGTTTACCCTCCATGGAGATCTCTAGATCATATGGTAAAAAGGTAACTGTAAGTTAAATTAAGTCATGGCTGTCTTTCCGTCTGTCTTTCTTTTAGTTTTTTGATGCAATTTCCACTGTTGAATAAAATCAAGGGGAGGGTAAATATACTCACCACCCTTTTTACAGACTGCAGAACTTGTCCACATAATTTCCTTTTCATGCAGTGTCTTCTTATTGTTTCTCAAACACAAATGCACAACTAAGTTAAAAGAATCGCACCTACCAGCTACCCCTGCGGATACCCATGCGATCGTATTGGATATCTTCCCACAGTGTCTCAAACTAATACTCCAGTGGAGTGCAACAATGTAAGAACACTTAATATATGTTCCTTTTTTCCCCAGCTCTATAGTCTATTGGCACAGAGACCGACTTTCTGACTTGCGGTTGTTTATTTTTTCGCAATATCCATTCCGGTTCTCCAAACCACTCTCACTACTGTCTGTGCGAAGTTCGAAAATGCAACGACGGGAAACTATCGGCACCACACATGACAGGCATGGGCATTATCGTACTCCTCCTTGGTTTGGCGGGCATTAGGAAGATATCTCTTCTCAACACTGCAATAAAATTAGACCGAGGAAAAAACGTCTAAAAGGAAGAAGGGTGTTCAAATGATTGCGAGTCTCTTTTCAAGGGCATCCTTGCACCTTACAACCAATCCGTGTTTTTTTTTTTGCTCTCTGGAGTGTGTGGAGCTAAGTTCCCGTCCTTCCCACTTACGAAGTGCGTGTTTTGTGTTCAGGCGCTGCTGGAACTTTATTTGTTTATTTATTTGTTCCGAAGTTTGCTTGTGCACTGAGTGAGCAGCATCGTCGGGATCGTCTTCATGCTTCGTGCATTTTGTTTATTGCAGACTTTAGGCAGCGATCACATCACAATGTGTGTGCGCAGCACACTCCAGTGTGAATCTCATGGAAATATACACTTTCTGGACAAATCGCTTGAGTTTATGTTTGGCTCTCTTGCTTGTTTTTTTTTTTTAATTTCGTCTTCCGACGAACACACTTATTCACTCAGTCAGACCGATAGACATCGTCATCCTTTAGCTTTTTAGGCGGTTTTTAATTTGCTGTACTTTATTGCGGTATCACGTCACAACTCCCCAAGGTATTTGTTAGAATAGGTATTGCGCTTGCGTGCATGATGGCTCCAAAGAAAGCGGGTCTGGTTGCCGGACAGTCCAGAACAAACGCTGACAGCCGAAATTCACCAACACATATAATTAAAGCAGACGGACAAATACTTAATGATTTCGTGGAAATATACCAACCCATAGATACTTTTTTGGCCAAATAATAAATGTACTGCAATAAAACCGTTCTGGGCACTCGTTCGTTCATGGGTTGGGTTGGGCATCCAGGAGGATACTTGAAAAGCTGCTAAAGAATAAAGGCAGATAAATTTAAGATATTAAACGATTTGGCAGAAGGACTAATTGTGTACTTTTATGTGGCTTGAATGCTTTTAAGCCTTTAATGAATTGCACAAAGGGATATAATTACCCAGTTGTTAAAAAAGTTTCAGCATTATGGAGTCTTGTGTTATGTGTTATGGAAAAAATAATAAAGATAAATAAATTATTTAAGACTAATAAAGCAGTTCAGGTTATAATTCATTAAAGGCTCTCATATACTTGTTTGCATATATCTAAAAGTGAAGTATGAACTTGCAGAAAATGAGGCCCCACAATATAACTCTGCGGCGCACCGTCAAAAATATTTCCTATAGGTATCCGACATTTTTTATTTTACCACCACTATTTGCTCTCAATTTGCTAGCTCTCTTTTCCTTACTCGCCGCCATAGCACTAGGTAAGCTAGGTTGGGGGGCTGTCCCCGGGACACACTTAGATCAAAGCAGGTCCATTGTGATAACACTTGTAGGACCGGAGTTACCAGCTCGAGGACCTAAATGATGACTACCCGTTTAGCCGGGAGGGGTTTAGGCAACCAGTGACGGTATAAACCCGTACCGAAGGCACCAATCAAAGTTTGATTGGTTGAGACATACCCGAGGGTAATGAAGGCTGGGGGTAACCGTTTCGGTGTGAAACACTGTCAGCAGAGTTGAGGGGCCAGTGAGAGACTTCCCGAAGAAATTTTGGTCTCGTAACTGTTGGACTCCAGATGGGAAATTGCCTTGTTTATACGGATTGGGGAGGAGCTGCTTGAGGTCGAGGAGGAGGTGGGGAGGTCAGTGAGGAATAGTTCCTTTATGAGAGAAAGCCTGGCAGGGACAACCGATTTCGGTATAAGTCCGAACCTATTGCTTCTCTCCTAAGAATTATCCTCGGGGATGGCAAGAAGCTGATGAAGAGTAACCGTCTTCGTTGTAGACCCGCGTTAGGATTGGGGGAAGGTAGGGGTAACCGAAGCAGTATAAACCTGTAGCAGTGAGAATTATATGCTGGTGATTCATTGGGGTGGAGAGGTGAGGGCAACCGAAGCGGTATAAGCCCACCAATCGAGCCTTGTAAGGGAAGCACTAGGATATGGTGGGGAGGGGAGAGATGAGGAAAATGGCAATTACTGTAGGAGTACTACTAATTATGTCCCGTGTGGTGTGAGGGACCAATAGGGTATCTTTCCCTTGGAATCCATCCACCCGACCTTCCAATTATGGGTCGGAAGTTCGGGGTTCTGTACTCCTATGAGTCGGAGAATGTCCTTCGTGTCACTAGGGCCCGGAGGGATCCAGGCTCTAGCTCTCGATCTGGCAGGTATGTCAGCTTTCTGGACGGCCCTCAGCTTTGCACCGGGCCACACAGCGCCAGCTTCTGAGACCGCCGACTTGATGTATTCAGCAGAGGTCTCATTACTGCAGACCAGGAGTTTGACACCCGTTCTCCAGCACTGCCTGGAGTTCAATCCGTGGCAAAGTAGGATTGGCCAGGCAGTACTGGAGAATACCTGAAGAAAGCTGAGCCTTCAGGAGTCTCCAGTTTTCCAAGCCAATCCTACCGTCTTCATCAGCCTGGTCCAAGATACTCAGAAACAGATGATCCTTCGCAACCTCGCTGAAGGGCCTTGACATCGTTGAGGATGCCTCGGCCTTCTTCGGGGCTTTCGAAGGGCTGTTTTGAGATCCCTTCGACGTCGGCTTCGAGGTAGACGGCTAGATAGAGGTACCTCTCGAAACAAGTAGACGTCGTCGTTGTAGTAGTATTGGTCGTCGTGGTCTCAGTAGGCAGGGTGAGGGCAAGCCTCAGTAGTATTTGTCTCAGTAGAGCCAGTTTTGTTGGGATAAGGCACTAATACGACAAGCCTTGCCCGTGATTGATTTAGCACTCAGCCTTGCATCCTTCGGCACGGTTTGCTGTATGCTCACACCACCAATGGAATCAGGCTTGGCAGAGCTTGAAGAGCCAACTGAAGCCGGTTGAGTCGATGCAACTTAGGCCTCCACACCGGCACCATTGAAAATGACGCACTCTTCAAGGTGTCTGTCGAAAACGGAGGCACTCTTAGTGCTCTATCACCATAGAAAATCTCTAGTCTACTGTAAAAAAGTTTATATGATCGACGCCTTCAAAAGCCGTTGTCATTTTTTTTTTTTTCTTACAGTTTTCTTTGCCTTATGTACCTGCGACAAGTAAAAATAGTATCTTCTTTAAAATCTTCTTCAAAAGGTCTTTCATCCTACAAAATTGTCCAGAGTGTATCCCGAGGGACTGAAATCTACTGGATACGTGCAGACCGTTAGCGTTTTGGGTATGTTCATGGTCAGCTGTAATTTTGCTAGACCCAGAACCGGAATGGAATGGCTCGAAAACAGTTTTGAAAAGCGATTCCAACACCTTTACGAATACTTTTCTCGGAATCTTAAGAAAGATAGAGCTCCATATTCAAAGCAATCTCTGCTGTGCTTTTTTTTAAAATGGAACTAATCAAGCCTTTTTTGCCGAAGGCGACAAATGTCGGCATTTAGCACCTGGTGCCTCAATTCATCTGCGTAAAAGACATCATTCTCATTTGAATACAGTGTAACGTCCTTGTTCGATATGCAAATAAGTTCTTCTGAGAGGACAAATAGATCTAATCTACTAATTTGGTGGATCTTGCTGTGACATCTTGGTGAACTTTCTTCATGACTGTTCCTTGGTTGTTATGACTGCTAGTTCTTTCAAAGTTTTTCGCGCCTCCTTCTACCGGGTTTGGGAGTTTAGGTCCCTACATAAAGTCCGTCTCTCGTCTTCATTGTACTTTTTTTCAAGCAGAAATCATTGTGATAAAGAAGTCTTCTTCTGGCTTAAAGAATAACCTGACATCCTCTAAAGATAAACAAAAAATTTAAGACATCAGGCGGCCGTCAAGAGCTTGAAATCAGTCTCTTTAATCTCGAAACAATCCCTAAGCTACCGGACATCTGAGAACATGACATCAAGCGAGATGTCAAAACAAATCAATTGTACACAACGATATTGAAAGTAGCAACAAGGCTGATGAACTCGGAAAACTTGGTGTACTACTCTCTCAATTGTACATGACAAAGGTTTCTTCTTAGGATTACCATTCTCCACCTGCAAAATGATGTTAAAACTTTTTTTATGGCAATAAAACAGATTTAATACAGTTCAAGGGTTTTAAGAGTTTGTCGTTAAAGGACAAGCATGCAACATGCCTTGATGTCTATTCTAATGACTTTTGCAGGAGCTGCATTAGCATGAGGACAAAGAGTCCACATTTGGAGCTTTCTTCTACAAGGTCGATCTCTAAGCGCGAATAACACAATTCATGTAACGTGCTTCATAAGTTGCTCAGAGGTTCAAAAGTTAGGCACAAATCTTGGTAAATCCTCTTTGTACCACAATGGACCTTTGTTGGCTTTAGTATGTCAGCATTCTACAGCCACCTTAGTCTTACCACGTTCCCCTCTTTTCTCTAGAGACTCAGGGACATTGGGTATTCTTAAAGGCACAGGACCTTTCTAACTACCAGCCGCTACTCCAAGCCGCTACTCCAAGCCACTCCACTTCACCAAAATGTTTGCATACACAGTTTCCAGCGATGAAAAGAGTCATTCTTTGTCAGCATTAAAAAGATTAGGAATATGCTTCAAAAGGTATCATAAAGACCGTTGTCCGCAGTTAGAGTCGCCATTCTGCAGCCATTATCCATTGTGCGAGTCGCCAGTTTAAGTCGTTGGATTCCGATTTTCAGGCGGTCATCAGTTGTCAGCCCAGGTCCTTTAAAAACCCGGAGTTTAATGAAGAAGTCACTACTGAGGGTACTTGGTCTAATGTTCTCAAAGGTTGGTCATTCGCAAAGCAGGTGACGAACAGAATCAATTTCTTCAAGCTCCCTGCAGCTTCTACAGTAATCGTTGTGCAGTATGCCTAGCCGCTCTGCGTGTAGTTCCCCGTAAGGGCTCCCGTGGGTTTCGCAAATTTTTAATGACAGTTCATATAAAAATCCATCACCAATAAAAATGTACATAGACTAACAAAACTACCTCCCTAAAGGCGACCAATATCATTTCCACTTAGACCGTGCAGCCTCTCTTAAGCACTGAACTTCTAAGTAGGATGGCACAACTAAAATGAAAACATAAGAATAATTTTTAAAATCCATTAAAATTTAAATTAATATTTCCAGTCATTACGTGTGTAATCAGCTTTTGAGTTAAATGGCTCCTTGTTCACCTCCTTGCGTCTCTCGTGTGTCATTCCTTTTTAATCCCGGTTTTGTATCTGTATAGAGTTTGTTGTTCAGTATGGCAACCTCATTACAAAAGGCAGTTTAATTACAGTGCACAACTAAAATGCAATGACGTTAAAGTAATTTTTTTTTACTTCACTACCCCGCGGAGGCTGTATATGTATGTGGACCGAGTCAAATCACCTCTGAGCATCATATAAGAAGTGAAGCAGCAGAACGGGCATTCTTTTCTTTTTAAGTGAACAAAAAAAATCCCTTAGTCATAAATGACAAGCAAAATAAAATCCAATTTATTAAGCATTATTAAGTGCGACGACCGAGTACGAATGCATTTATATCTGTTACCTACCCCCTTGGCGCTGCTGCCACCCCTACAGCACACTGCCACGCCGCGCCGGCGGTACAGGTACCCCCATGATATGCAGATATACCTGAGAAATAATAAATGTGCGCTCGCGCACACCGGTAAGATGAGAACAAAAAGTCAACGCATCTTAACAAGATACAAAGATACAACGATTTTTTTTCGCCCTGGTCGCGGTCAAGTTGGCTGTAGCTTGCCACGTTCAAGTATAGGACACACAATGGAAACGAGCGTTAAATATTCACCTTTGCGCATGCGCACTTAAAAGTTATTTTTCAATCAATAAAGAAACATAATAAAACCATTAAATGGTTAATGCAATTCCAAAGTGAATGTGCCTGTCATGATTTTCGACGAAAACGCCAACAAAAGGATATGGGAAGTATGGGTACTTGCCCCCCGTAGCAGCAGCCCCGCATCCATAGAGATTGACCAGCAGGAGTTTGTGTATAGTACAGGTACCATGGACGCATAATGATTATGGCTGAGCAAGGAAGTGCGCTGCAATCGGATGTTTGTTACAGGGAGCGAAATCTCTTGAGTTCAACAAATGGATAAAAGTTCGCGGTCATATGAGGACGAGTGATGAGATGAGTCTTTTGTGATCTGATCCAGTACTGTGAGTCAAACAAGTGCTTGTATCCTTGCTGATCTTTACGGAAAAGCATCACTTTGGAAACGATGCTTCTTACTACGTGCTTCTTACAGTGCTGGAACTGCGTCATTTATGACTTGATCAAGAATTGACTTGACAGTTTTAAGCCGACTGACATAGTTTAAGTCTTCCGCTCAGGGGCGGATTAAGCTTAAGTGCCGCTTGGGCCTCACATTTTCGCCGCCCCTTGGGAACATGTACCAAAAACTACAACTAAAAAATGTGACTAAAATTTTGTGAGTGGACCTATGGATTAATTCTATGATTTTTTAAGACCACGCGACTTAATTTCACCCCCTATGAATAAAAGAAGTATGTCATTGGGCGGATTTCTAAAACTTAACGCTTCGGACTACATCAGTTTACAACGCAATTTAAGGCCTTTCAAAATATGAGGCACAAAAACACACGGACGGACGTGGCTTTTCCAACTCACAACTCCGTTTTGATCATATGTCCAGTTCTGCTATTAACGCTATAGTCTTCCAAACTTCTTATTGGACCCATGAGATGGTATAATTCCTTCCGAGAGTATAAATAAAACTCCTGTTTAAAATGACAGAGGCGACAGTTATGCCCAAGATAGTCCAGAATAGTCAAAAGGTCTTCTAGGAGTTAAGAAAATATTGAAAAAGTTTGGCGTTTTCTACTTAAAATGGTATGTTTATATGTAAATTTGCAATTGAATTTTTGCTTTTAATCTCTGTCTTCTTAATCTGCCACCCCCCAAAATTTGCTCCGGGCTCCACTGGACTGGGCTAATATGTCCCTGCTTAAGTGCTATCGAGTTATTTTGATATTGTGCTCTCTTTTTGACGGCAAAAGATTTGGGAAATCAATAAAACTATGGGACAGGGACAAGCTTGGAGTTATTAGTTGGAAAGCTGCAGACGCATATGACAAGGAGAATATCTCTTGCAGAATCACGCTTTCAGACGCGAATAATTCGAGACTCCGCAGTGGAGGACATAACACAATGTAGGTATGTATAAATTTGAGGTAATATCACATAGTATAGATCGCTTGGATAGATCCATGAAAAGAAATCCTTTAAATGGTTTCCAGGCAAAATCGAAAAGACCACTTCAGCCAGATCGACAAAAAGATTTTAGCTTTGTTTAGCCTTACATCCTTCTAGTCTTACACAGAACCAGCGACCACTTTAATGTTAAAATCCAGGAGCCCTTTCAAATAACTTTGACTCACTGTAGGTAAGGAATCTCATCTCCCTTAAAATGCGAATATGAACCGAACATGTTATAAGTTTTACCTGAGCATACACGACGGTTGGTGGTAAAATATACAAATAAGTGACGAACTGACATTCGACCAAACTGATAGGCCAGGTCTGCACGAATCGTGAGTCGCATAATTCAATGGTGCGACCGTACCAAGAAATTACTTACAGGTAGCCACTACTGAAGTAATTTACGTTAAGCACTGCCACAAAGCACCCTCACCGCTGATGCCCAAGTATAATAAAGGCTAGCCTATGCAGACTCATTTCGAAGGTCACATCTTAACATTTCCAAGGGTATATAGATAGATAACCACGAATACAAGTGATGATTCCCCATTTATCGTTGGTTCATTTATTGTTTGCAATAAACTAAGTACGTTTCTCGTTTTGAAACGGGTACCTATACCAGAGCTTGCAGAAATACCAATACTTCTGCCAAGTTGAAACTCTGGATAGCTGAACAGGATTTCTGCCTTTACCCCTTAACTGGGCAACAGCGGTGTGTGGGTAAACGTGCGGGGCCGTATTAACGCAATTCTTGGAAAAATTAATTAAACCCAAGGTATGGTAGGGGCGCTTAAGTATGGATTTAATGGAGAAGAGTATTAAATAGAAGCGTGATCTGTGGACGAGATACGATGCACTTTGACGGGAGAACTTTATTGTTATGTTGGCAAGTTAATAGTCCTGGAGGACAGAAATACTTACTTTTTTCATAAATGCGCCTTTAAACAATGCGTATATTATTTAAGAGGTCGGGATGCATCTAAAAATTTAATAAAAATAAGGCACCATAAATTAAGGGAAGGAAGTGGGTTTCGCTATCGATTGTATAAGAAAATCGCTATTAGCGTTTGTAATTGTAAGTGTGTCACACCCAAATGATACTCCTGATTGTATGATGTATGGTGGCTCACTGCGATGTGTGTTACATTCTTTCTTTCAAGGAAAAGGCTTCTTATCTGGTCAATTTAATAGGCATGGGCATGTTTTCGGAACCACATCTATACAAAGGATTTGAATTCCTTAAAAAATATGAAAATTTTCGCATATAGGCAAAAAGAATAGCCATCATTATTATTACCTTTTTCTGCTTTATATGCAGTTTTGCTCAAGCTTTAACACCGGGTCGGTAAGGCAGTATCAGTATCATACTCTATCAAAATTTACCTTAAATTGACTTACCGCATCTTTTCAACTATCTACGTTTAAAGAAATGCAGATATTGAAAAGTGAAAAGTTTCTGTTCAATTTTGTGCTTTGCCATAGGGGCCACTCCCCAAAATAAGCAACGACACGTTCGGTTAGCTTTTTAAGCAATGCAGCTATGTTTTTTTTAACATTCATTTCGGAAAGAAAATGTATAGATACATATAATGTCAATACAACTTTCTCAGTATTTTGTATGTATAAGTAGTTTGCGAACTCCACTTTCCTTGCTATCGCCTAGCATAGTGTTTGCAAATACTTAATTCGTCTTTCGACGACGGTTTCTCTTAAGCATTAAAAGAGAACTAAACCTTTTGTTAATAAAATGTATTCAGTTTAAGGTTCGCGGTTCACCACAACAACTTCTACACTTAACTCCTTAGGGTTAGCGTCCATCAGCCAAAGCCATTAGTTCAAGAATAAGGCCAAATTTGCGGGAAAAAATTTAAAAAATCTACGTAAAATATTAATTTTTTAGAAACTAATGAAGGTGTAAGTCTAAAGGATTTTCTGTCAAATTAAAAGTTATGTTTTCTTCTGATGAAGTTTGCCTGACAGCGTTCGAAATCAAGCAAGCTTTTCCGCAGTCGCATTTAGCTTTTAGGGCTGGTTTTGCGGTGCACAACTAAGCCCAAGTTAAACCAAGATCTTATTATTCTGGAACAATAGGAATCAGAAGTTAAGCCAGCGAGAGATTTTTATAGCCTATTCTACAATATAGAAATAATGAGACATAGAGAAATCTGAAGATAGACTCTCAAAACCTTATGATCGATCGAATTATATTATGATCGACACCGAAGTAAAACTAAGTCGAATGAGCCAGCTCTTTATCAAATTAGCCGTGTCTGTACGTCCGCCCGCATGTCACCAATTTTCAGGCCTAACATTTTGAGCTAGAAATTCGATATTTGGTATATACGTAAGCTCTTTGTCACCCGAAACAATGGGCGTTCCTGTGGGCGGAACGAAAAAAATTTTAAATTCACTTGCAGAAACGCTCACAATCGGTCTATATGTGCTACTATCTCCTGTCATTTCAAAATTATAGGACTCCGTAAAAGGTTGAAAATTGACACTTAACATTTTCGAATGAATATGAGACACACGAAATATAAATAAAGTTAGTAGACCTCCTCTAGGAGACGTGTCATTGGTTTAAAGAGACATTTTTCAAATGGCTTTAATTCAATATTTTTATTCCAAAAGGGAAAAAAATTTAAGTGTATGTAGAAAACACATGTTTCTACATTTTGCTGGCATAAAGTTATGGGCCACGCCCACATTTGAAGCTATAATTTGAAAAAGTACCTCAAATTTGCCAGCAAAACATGGATTTCGATTGCCTTTAGCTCAATTTAGAGAAGAAAAAGAAATAAGACTATTCGCAGGGTTACAATCCGCTTAGGCGAATCGTTGGATACCCCATCCCAATTGACCACTGTCAATTATGGGCGCAATCTAAATTGCGTCATAAATCTTGGTTTGTAAATGTCAGTTTCTAATCACCTTAATTCTATTTAGAATTTGTTCTTAATGAATCTTCTTCCCTAAAAAGGGGGCGTGGCACCAAATCCTTTTCAATAACATCATTTGCATTTGTTTTTTGTTCACATTTTTTATCAGAAGTAGTATACGTGTTGATTGCATTTTTATATAAAAATTTGGTTTATACTTAAAACCGACCCCAAAGGGCGTGGCAAAAACTTATTTATTTCAGTTGATAGTTTTCAGTTGATTATTTCAGTTGATTTTAAATGCAAATTTTTTGGATTTAAAGAAAATATATTGAATAAAAACCGTTTATTAGAAGGCTAATTAAGTATGACCACGCCCACCTGGAGTAAATTTTTACTTTTTTTTTAAATGCCAATTACAAATCACTTAAGCGAGAATAACGTATACCAAATTCCAGCTTCCTACGACAACAGTCAGTGGGCGGATTTCAAACATTTTGAAAATTGTACTACTTCGGGACCTAGAAGGGACAGATATTAGGTTTTGAGTTCCTAGCTCAAAATTTAAGGCCCAAAAACTGGTCCGGACGGACATGGCTCATTCGACTTACAATTCGAATATATGCCCTTAAGGAATTGGGGGTCTTGATGATACCATAAAAACTATTAATAAAACTCAATATACATACCGCCTATCCTTTAGGATGGAGTATAAAAAGAAAATTATGTTACTTGGCGTAAATCTTTTAAATCTCTTCCGAGTCAATTCTCTGATGTTTTTGTTCGGTTCAGATTAACTGATTTGTCCAAATAGCAACAGAAATAAGGGGAGATATGTTTCTTCGGTGCCAGTTTGGGCACCTATTTGGGTCTTCGATCTTCACAAGCCAACTTTATTTAGTTTAAGAAATTTGAAATAAATGGAATGTTCTGGATTTTATTTTAGAGATAGTTTATCAGGATTTTTTACTTTCTGGATTAACTGCACTCGAGATTCTTAGAACCGATCTTCAAAATTGTGGTTATACTAGAATTTAAGATTTCTAAAGAATTTGGTGATTACTCTCCATAAATTTTATTGCTTAGTGTTAAATAACTCCACGACTAAAATTGTCAGATATCATCCTTTACATCTATCAAAAATTTATGTTGCATAAGAAATTTCTATGGCATTAATCGACAGCCAATATCCACACCACCTGTTGGCCATCTATAAATTTTTAATAGATTACTTTATGTAATGAAAAGTTTCTGGGTTAAGGACACGTTATATAGGGTTGCTGTTTCAAAGTACATACAATAAGCATGATAGAAAAATATAGTAGGTATAGATGTCGTAAGTCTACACTTTTAGCGATCAGGGATAAAATCAAATGCACTGATTTCTGCGCATCCTCTCCTATTCCAACAGAGCCGAATTGTGAATGCTGCTGACGAAAAATATTTTTCTTGAAGATACCTATTTTTAAAAAATATTTGATAATATAGGTTTTCATATAGATCTACATGATCAATATATGAACGTCAGCGTCTTACCCTCCCTCACACCCTTATTTCCTCAAGATCCCCAAAAAATACCAAGCAAAATTCGTTATAAAAGCCAGAGGTGTTCTCAAACAAATAATATTCCCTCATACGACAACACGACAACCAACTAAAAATAGCTAATATAGGCATAATTCGACTAAGATTTTTTGTAGGACATACGTTAGGTTCTGTTAGACCAAAGCTCTTCAAAAACTAGGTTAGGCTTGATAAGGTGTCTGTCCTGTATACTCCGACCAGAAATGTTCCATTGTAAATCATTGAGCATTTAACTTCTGATACTCCCTTAATTATTTTGATTTCAGAGATTCCTTTGCATTCAATTCGAATCAGCCTTATTTAAAAAAAAAATCTAAAGCTGAGGAACATAGGTATCTGACCACCGCCTTTCAATCTTACCCATCGGCGACAACGATGGAATTTTCAAAAAGTTTTTCTTTCCAAACCCGACGCACGTTTGGGCTTTTTCCCGAAATACCTATGTAAAAAAATGTACTTATCCTTATAGCACATTCTCTAGTCCAGTTTCACATAGGGATCTGAGAATAAGAAGTGGGTCCAAGGTGGGTATCTCTCTGTCTGGTATCTGGTATTTGTCCAGACATTTCATTCTCTTGTGGTTCAGAGCCCCACAGGATTGCAAAAAGTGTTCCGGCATCTCACAAGCCTCTTCGCAAAATCTCCGAGAGGGTTCCTCCGTTACACCAATTTTCCTTAAGTGTTCTTTGAGTTTACAATTCCCCGTTTCGTTAGGAAACCTGTAGGAATGCGCAGATTATTTTTACTCAGGCCGATGCATGCTTTGAATCTTCACTGGCCAGGTAGGTACCCAATACAGGGTCACTTTATTGACCTTGCCCAGATCATTAAGCTTGGACATACAAGTTTGGACCTGACTATCTGGGCCTTTAGCGCCTTAATGGCTGCCTGGCTGTCGGACATTATTGCTATGTCTCGCAATTCCTGAAATTTCTGTCAAGACTGAATTGAACACATCTGTCTATAGCGCATATTTCCGCCTGGAAGATGCTGAAATATTTACCCATGGATTCGAAATATTTTTTTCTTGACCCAAATACTCCTGCAGCAGTTCAATCATCAGTTTTTGACCCATCTGTATACCATTTGATGGTGCTGTTGCTCAGTCTATATGTTGTGGATTCTCCAGCTCTTTTAAGTGTTGAGCTTCACGATGAAGTTCTTTTTTGAAACTGAACTTCCTCAAACTTTCTCATGTCTAACTTTTCTTTGTTCTTTGATTTCCTCATCTAAGATTTTGAAATAACTTAACCTGTTAGCTTGATGCCTTGTCGCTTCATTGTGAAAATTTACTAAAAACCTTTGGAATATTTGTCTGTGCAGTAACATTATTTAAAAACGTTGCAAGGGACAACTGTGTTCCAAGAGCGACATAGTATAGAGGCACGCTGCCCTTGCAACTTCCATCCTTGAATTTTCTTTTACACTTTCCCATAAGTCAATCTTCAAATCGAAGTCATTAAGTCCATTTGGGGAGCTCTGCACAACGACAATAAGAGTACCTACATATAGGTAATAAATTGGCGTGATTTTTTTCATAAGTGACAAAGTATATGCAATATATTTTGTCCCTAAAATATTGAATGATAAGATATTTTTGAGTTATGGGTGATTTGACATTGAAGCTATTTTTTATCAAGAGGTTTTTCAGAAAGTATTACACACCCAACAACCATTGCTCACCACTTCATTTTTGAACCTTATATGGACAAGTTAGTATCACATTCTTGTAAGCACATTCTTCTAAAATACCGGCAACCAATTAAAAAAGAAAATCAGTTCATATTCATACCTTAATTAAGCCTCAAGCCCTGCATGTTTTGCAAGCAGTGGAAGGGTAAAAATATACCTGGCCGAAAATATATTGCTCTTCGTGATAAAACCTTCCTTTTTGCTCATGCATATTGCACCTTTGCCTTCTAGACAAAGTCAAAACATACGAACCCCAAACAAAAAGGACCAAGCAATATTCCAAGAAGTCATTTTGCGCAGCGCCATTTGCTCGGGTGCATATCCTCCTGCCGCAATGTGCTCCGCCACATCGTGGGTGATAAAACTTTTTATTGCTTACCTTTTTTATGCACGCAATTAATTTTTCGCTCGCAAGTGCAATAGCCACAGAGAAGAGCAAAGAAATGCCAAAAACCTCACATAAAGTACGCCGAGATACACATCAAACTGCGGAATATAACTTCAGTTCATTTCATCCCATCGAAACAATTATTATCTGTGATGATTCTCTGAGATCTCCAGCCGCAGTGCGGACAGCAGCTCGTACAAAGTGAAGTGTTTGCAACCAAAATCATGCACAGATGCAAGTGAGGTGTCCCCCTTACGCCCCTCCCGCGCTGGACCAGGCGTGTGGAGCACAACCATCAGGTAATGGTCACACTACGATTAACGCAAAAATCCTTGAACTTGTCCTCAAAAAATAAATATGCAACAATATTGCCACGTCTGAGTGCAGCTCAACTACTCAGCTTTAGCTCGTCGCAGGCCATTAAGAGAACCGTCTCTAAAGAGGCTTAAAACTGCGGGAAAATAAAGTGGAAGCCTTCAACCAACGTTTTCGTCGTCTTCGTCGTCGTCGTCGTCGTCTCCTTGTTCCTTTTTGAGGAGTGCTTTAATGCTTTGCACTTACTCATGCACCGCGCAATACGGGTGTGTGTATGCGTTTTTAACTCGTACGCGAAGGTTAAGACCAAAGCATACACAAAAAACTAAATAAATCAGATTCTTTAACACTCGAGGACTTCACTTCGAATGTGCGGACGGACATAAACACGGACACGGAGTGCGGTTGTTGCAGACTCATCATGCAACAAAAATGTGGGCCTTCAAGTGCCCTGGACGCGGTGTCCACCCGCCAGGAGGAATCAGGGCCATCCATCGTTAGGCCGGTTGAGTGAGGTCGTCTTTGAAAGGTGCGGGATTGCCAAAAAGTGAGGCTCATTTCCGAACAGACGCCAAAGTCTAATGTTACCAGGTCTTTTTTTTGTGACAGCTCTTTACTCAACTGTCGAGCTGTATCTATAGATGGGACGTAGAATGCTTATTGAAGCTGAAACCCTTGGTACGTATCTAAATGAGTTTTGATGATTATACAGAGTAGATGGATTCGTCAAAGCGCGAAATGACTAAAATGACCACTGGCGCAATAGATTTGCATTGCAGAAGAAAACACGACGAAAGGAGTAAAAGAGGAAAAGGATGTGCTGCTTAAAAGGAGTTCGATGTGCGGTGTTCTTCATTAATTACATTTATCGATTTTGCAGCAATCCTCTTCGGACAATAATGTGGATTGTTCCTCTTCGGACATAAAACTTTGCTTTCGTTCCTGGTCACTTGGGGTGGATCTTTTGTAGATGCTTCTTATTAAGCTGGGCATAATCAGTACAAAGTACAAGCATTAATAAATTCTAAAATGTTTCATTTATTTTAATTAAATTGTAGTTCAATTTACAGTGACCAGTTGAAATTGGTATACCACTTACCCATATCTGGAGGTGATTTTGAGCTGTGTGAAATATTTGACCCATATAGGTAAAGTGGTTCATATGCCAACTCGTAGACGTATCTTGGGAGTAGTTCATGCCAAAATCAGTCCTAGTTCCCTTTAAAGCCCTACAATTCCATATAAATTCATTTAAGGAAATGATTCAAAATACAATGAGAAATTAATTGGGAAACAGATTTTCAAGATTAACCATCTGTCGACTTTCTCAAACAACTTCTGGTACAATTTTTATCGATTCCAAACGGGGCCTCTACTAGTTTTAGGGTCTATTTCTATTTTCACGACCTACAGAACAGTCTTTGCGTCGCGCAATCGACAGTTGAGATTACCTCAAAACAGATTGGGTGTTATGAGACGGACAGACAACGAGAGCTGTCCCTCGTGGAAGGGCTCTGATAAGATCTATTCGGTACCCAAAAACTGGAAGGCGGCCTTGCATTTCTCGAAAACTCATGACAGCCTGATGGCAAACTATTCTTAGTGACTAACAGAAGATTTTCGATGCTGTTGATGAAGTGTTACTGGCAGTCTTGGGACAGTTTACGCAATAACAACCGCCTAGATACTGACTGACTAGCTATTTTTGCATACACCCGTTTACCATGATGGCTTTATCCTCTTGTCTTGCATACATACATAACTCATTGGCCGAATTTTTGTCCGGCTTGGCAATGAACAGTCAGGGCTCCAATTTATCAGGCCAGATTGCGAACTTTAAGACTTTAACCTTAAATAGTATGGCGGAGTCAGATTTTTAGAAACTGTGATGGGTGGATTTTGAACATCATTTAACAGCTTTTTAATAGTGAAACCCTGGTCTATAGGGCTAGTCCTGAATTGAGAGCAAAAAATTTTTCTAAACAAATTGGTACCTACTTGTCTTTTATACCCGACCCAAGTAGCATACTCTGGGACCATGAGTATTGGTTTTTGAATATTGGACTTATAAGACAATCAAAATGTTCTTCAGTCGAGTCATTTTACGAACAGTGTGTTGTCAAACTGTCATTCCAGTCAGCTGACAGTAAAATGATATTCGAAGTTCGAATATCAGGGGGAGGTATGGAACGGGTATAAAGGGGAAGTATGGAACGTACTAGAAGGTGTTTAATTTGCATAATTACACGGGTGACTAACCTCGTACGAGATAGTTATATTTAAAGCGTTGTTTTTTGAAAATCTATAGTAAAGTAAAAAGTGATGAGAAAAATAAAGAATTGAAATAAAGTGTTGAAATGTAAATAGCGAAGTTGAATTAAGTGTGCTTTGAAGTTAAAAAGTATTGTTTTATAAATAAAGTGTCTCATTGTGAAATTATTACAAAGAACAAGTTAAGAAATAGGTAAAAGCAGAACAACACCATGGAAGTAGAAGGCGAAAATCATGAAAGTGTGTGAAAATACAGATTTATTTTTGATTGAGTCAAATAAGTGCTATATAAGAGCTGTAACACTTTTGGCACCCATATTCTTAAATTCTATTCGATGTCATTCCGTTAGGGGAAAGGATTCTGATCTTAAAGCTTAAGATTAAACGATCGACTCTGGCTCTGGTTCAGGTTTATGCACCAAATTGAGAGTCAGAGTATGAGTCCTTTTTGAACGAAGTTGATGCTGCCCTGGACAGGGTGGCAGAAATGGACTTCTTTCTCCTGATGGGTGACTTCAATACACATGTGGGTACGGACGACAGTACTTGGAGGAGTGCGATCGGGAGGCACGGTGACCCGGATCAAAACAGGAACGGAGGGAAGTTGTTGAACTTTTGCTGGGCATATGGCTTGTCCATCATGAACACCTTTTTTCCACACAAAGACATTCACAAATACACATGATACAAACACAGTTTAAATCAGAAGTCACTGATTGATTTCTTTGTTGTAACATCGAGTGTTCAAAGAATGATTTGTGAAGTTCGAGTTTTCAGCGGAGCTGATTTGTCAACAGATCACCACTTAGTGCTGTGCAAATTGTTCTTCAGAGACAGTATTCCTTTGCCACCCAGGCGAAAACCAAGACTGGTGAACCGCATACGGTGGGAAAGGTTGCAGGATGCTGACTCTGATTTCAGAGAGCGCTTTGCACAGCATGTTTCGGAGAAGTTTGGACAGATTCTAACTGACCTTTTGAATGTAGAGGAGGAATGGCAACTGTTTTTATCGGCACTCATTGCCTCTGCAGGAAATGTTTGTGGAGTGAAGCGGCTTGGTCTAGCGGCTGGTGGTGAGAAAAGAACTGCTGGTTTAAAACGCCTGGAGTTCAAAAAGCCATCAGAGAGAAGAAGAGAGCCTACATTGCGTGGATCCAATGCAGAAACTCAACTTCTCGAGCCCGATGTAATAGGCGCTAAGGAATTCCAATCTGGCAGTCAGAACAGCCAAGGAACAGATATGGAAAAAGTTCGGCGAGAAGTTGGAGCACGATTACAAACAAGATATTTTGGCAGACCATTCGCCGGCTCAGAGGAAGGAAGTTGAATACCATTCAAGGAGTTAAATCCAAGGACGGTACACTTCTTTCAAATGAGAGCGATGTCTTGCGCAGATGGAGAGAGCACTTTTCGGAGTTGCTCAACGCCCAACGGGGCACTGAAGATGGCATTCCCAATGCTGACGAGATAAGGGCGGAGACTAGTCCCACAGTAGACGAAGTCACTAAAGCGATTAAATCGCTGAAAGTTGGCAAGTCTGCTGGAGTTGATGAAATCCGGCCAGAAATGCTCAAGGCAATGGTAGAAGAGGGTGTTAAATGGCTAACACGTGTCATTAAGGTGGCCTGGGATAGCGGGAAGGCACCTAGCGATTGGCAAACGGGAGTTATAGAGCCCATTTTCAAAAAAGGGAACAGGAGAGATCGCGCCAACTATAGGGATATATCTCTCTGAGTCTTCCGAGAAAAGTATTCGCGAAGGTGTTGAAAACGCGTTCCAGAGCTGTAATCGAGCCTTTGTTACGGGAAGAACAGTGCGGCTTTCGGCCTGGCAAGGCACAACCGACCAGCTTATTATTGTGAAGGTTATTCTAGAGAAGGCCTGGGAATATGCCAAACCGGTCTATGCGTGTTTTGTAGATCTGAAAAAGGCGTATGACCGAGTCCCTCTACACTGTGATACACTGTGGAGAGTTTTGCAGGACTATGCGCTGAGTGGGCCTCTTCTGAGAGCCATCCAGTCGTTGTATGGAAACTGCAGAAGCTGTGTACGCATAAATGGCGTCAAATTCCGTCCTTTTGATGTGCGCGTTGGACTTCGCCAGGGCTGTGTTCTGTCGCCGCTCCTTTTCGTAGCATATATGGACTGGATGGTGAAGCGCAGTCTTGGCGAGCAATGTCTCGAATTGGCTGGCATCAGCATGAGCCATCTGCTTTTCGCAGATGATTTGGCTATCCTTGCATCATCCAAAGAGGAACTTCAACGAACACTGGATAGGTTTGCAGCCGTCTGTGGTGATGCTGGGATGAAAGTAAACGTGAACAAATCGAAAGTGATGGTTGTTTCCTAAACTTCTGTGCAGTGTACCCTGCACATAAATGGAGTTCCATTAAAACAGGTGGAGAAGTTTAAGTATCTCGGGGTCTTTTCACGAATGATGGGAGGAGTGATACTGAGTTGTCCTGTAGAATTGGCCAAGCTGAAGCAATAGTAAAGGAACTGCGCCGGCCGGTCATCAGGAAAGCTGAGCTTGGACTGAAAGCAAAGATCTCAGTTTTTAATTCAGTGTTCGTTCCGACCCTCATCTATGGTCATGAAATTTGGGTAATGACCGAAAGAATTAGATCGTGGGTACAAGCTGCCGAAATGAGATTCCTGAGGTGCGTTGCTGGTGTTACTCTAAGGGACAGAGTGAGAAACGTCAGTATTCGTAGGAATCTCAATGTTGAGCAGCTACTTCTCCGAGTGGAGCGATCGATTCTTCGATGGTTTGGACACGTTGTTCGCATGCCCCCTGACAGACTTCCTAGACAGGTCATGCTAGCCGAGATGCGAGAGCGTCGCCCACTTGACAGGCCAAGAAACAGGTGGTGGGATCAGGTAAAGAACCTCTCTGAGTCCCGCCTGCGGATACGTGGCAGAGGATCGAGAAAGATGGAAGGACCATTTAGCCCCCCTCACTCCGCGACCCTTTTGAAGGATAAGCGGCATCCGAAAATGATGATGATGATGATGGTGTGAAATCGCCCTTATATAGAATGGCAGCCCACACTTGGCTTGCAGAGCAATATTGACCAGAGCAACCTTAAGTGGACAAAATTTTGACGGTAAGGTCTTTGCTAACCTTGACGGAACAGCGTGCGTTTTCCATCATCATTCTGCACAGACTGACGAGTTTGGCAGGGCCGCCAAAACTAGACATTGCCCTATATAGCTCGTCTCTATAGATGGTGTCATACGCGGCCTTGAAATCGATGAAAAGGTGGTGTGTTCTGATTTAGAATTCCTCCGTTTTCTCCAACATCTGCTGCAGTGTGAATATTTGATCGATGGTGGACTTTTCTGGCCTAAAGCCACACTGATATGTGCCTATCAGATTGTTGACAAACGACTTCAGGCGTTCACTCAGTACAGCAGAAAAGATCGTGCCTGCGATGTTAAGAAGACTGATGCCTCTGTAGCTGGGACAACTCAGAGGGTCTTCTTTCTTCAGGTCTGCTCCCAGACTATTCACCATGCCTATTTTTAACATGCTAGACCTTAATAAACCTGGTTTATCGGTAAATTCATTCCGAATCGAAAAAAAATTGTTGACAAATACATTTAATGTATTCAAGACAAAAATGTATTAAGGACGTTACTATTTACTGAGTTTGGTACATACAAAGTACTGAACCGCCCACTCTTTGGCGGCTTTTTAGGAAAATTAACTGCTTTAAAGCATTAATATTGGGTGCAGGGACCCCTAAACAAAAAGAAATGAACCCCCGCGGGGCTTACCTATATCCTTTTTGAAAAGGAAACAAATTCCACCACAAAAAAGAAATAAATCCCGCGGGGGATTTACAATACCAACTAAGCCCCACGCTAGGACACAAAATCCTAGAAATCAAAAAGTTTATGGGTGGCTCTTAAAAAAAAGACTCCGGGTGTCTGTTTGGCTCATACGTAAAACAGAAAATTACTTAAATTAAAATTTAAGGCCTAAGAGTTGGTGACATATGGACGAACGGACGGACGAACATGGCTCATTCGACTCAGAATTCGGCCTCGATCATTATGCTCTTATGGTCTCGGCCGCTTACAGTTATTAACAAAAGTCAAGTAAACCTCTTGGTTTACTTCTCTTGGAAGTCTAACCATCTAGATTTGAAGAAGTTAGCTTAACTTTATAAAACATGTGGGACAGTGCAACAGTGCATCTGTAGAAACTTCAGTACAATACTTCAGTCTGTAGAATCTTCAGTACGTCTTCAGTACGACCCTACTCTATTTAAAAAAAGGAACTGCCACGCTTCCAGAAAGTGGGCGGGATGTAAAAATATAACTTTTTAATGCCTTTTTCTATAGGTGATGGCATACATTTTGAACAAAAAGCTCGCCTTTTTTAATAAAAGAAGATTTTTAAAGGCACACCCACAAAAGTGGGCTGGACAAGAATTTATTGAACAGCTTTTGCAAGTAAAAACTCCTTAAAAAGTGGGCGTGGTGAATGTTAGGGCCGAAGCTTTTTTTGACAATTGCAAAGCAATGATGCATATATATAAAAAATCGGTCTGCTAGCGCCTTAACCCAGTAACCTAGCTAAAGAGTAAGGAAAAAAATTTTTTAAAGAGGTTGTCGCAGAAGATTTTAATTTTATTTAATTATGAGTTTTGCATTTCTAAAGTTTTTTTTTTTTTGTGGAAGTGGAGACTAGTGCAGACTTGAATTCAAGGCTCAGACGTCGTAAAATAAGAAAGAAAACTGTGCCTAAAAACAAACTTAATTAAACCCATATATGTATAGAGAAGAGACCATGTAAATAGAATGATGCTTACCTACACGGGAAGGTACCTTCCTAGATTTCCCCTGTGTTTTGTCTGGGCGCATCGGTGCTTTTTTGGTCGTAGATGTCCACCTCCCTTGTGGCGTGATTATGTACCTACTCACCGAAATCGTTACCACTTCCTTTGAAATTGACTTTTTGGACACACCTCCTAAAGTTACCCTTTTTGCAATAAGCCACACGGCCATATTCCAGCCAAAATTACATTGTGCTGTGCAGGTCCTTCCCACTCAATTCACTTTGTGATCTCCGGTACCGGTAATGGTGTCTACTGTTGTGTGCGCTGTGTAGTGCATGGCACATATCCTACATATCCTATCTAGCAAAGACAGCCCATGCCAATGTCCTACCCTTGTCGATTCCAGGAATTGCGGTCGCGAAAATTTCTGTCGGCTTATTCGACACAACACGCCATGCACAGAGAGGGCAATGCAAAAAGTATCTAAAGCCAAAATACGAGGAGAAAAAAAAAACACAATTTCAACGACACAGTGAATATAATAAAAATAACATTTCCTTTTTTTGGCGATCGCGCAAGGAACCATTAAAACCGACACCGTGCACAGGAACTCATCATACACATGGTTGCCAGCCGTCCTCGGCTAAACCTATAACAACAAGCGAAATATACAAAAAAGAAGCAAAACAAACCATCGACAACGAAGGGAAAAAAGGAAATTAACAAAGCGAACAATAAAATTAGAAAACATTTTGGCAACATACATGTATGACTGGGCCGAGAGAAGCTGGGGGCCAGGCGGCCGAAAAGTTGAGAGGCAGTCCGAGACCGGTCCCAGATCTAGCTCGCAAGATTTGGCCTTGAATTGAACGCAGTTGTTTTTGGCCATTTGTGCTTGGAATATATGGCATGCTCCATATTTTGCAAGGACTGCCATGTCGATGACGACGGTCTTACTTAGGTATAGGTATATAGATAGCCTACCAACGCGTTAAACTTGCAATGACTTAGAAAAAGGATTGCGATATTTTTAGAAACTTTGTTCGGGCGTTTTGGTTCTTCTTTTTTTGGGTTCTATTCCTTTGCACGTTGAAGATGAGAATGGTGGTGTTAATGTCTAATGGGACTCTGGCTGTTGTATCTACTATGTGCTTGAGAGGAAGCGCGGCATATGTTAGCGAGGTCTGTGTCGGTGCTTGCAAGCCATTAGGGAATCTATTTCTTTAATTTTTTTTTTCTCCGTGTTATATGTAGGTACCCTAGCCCCTCCTGGGTCATGTTCATTTTGAAAGGATGTTCCTGCGTTTAATTATAATGATTGTGCGGTGTGCCTCAACTTGAATTTGGGACGGTTGATGGTGATGACGATTCAAATGGGTCCGCCGGTATAGAGAAAGACTCTGGCAAATAGGTTTTGTCCGTTTTGCAAAAGGTGTCTGCTATTTGCTGGAATAAATTAGATTTCAACGATCTTGATCTGCACCTTTTCCTGTGAATCGAGCGGATGTTTCGGATGTTTCAAATAAAAGTAGTATTATGTGGGTCTATCTGAACTCTGTTCAAGTAACCTACAGAACTTCCCTCGTGGAACGGGCCAAATATAGAGTTTAGATATAATATTGGTTAGTGGGTAAATTATATGGGATAGTAAAGTGTCCTTGTCCAAAAATTCAGTAATTGGGCTGTAGCATTTTTTGAAATTTGCCCATATTAATGTGCCTGTTTGCAGGTTTTTGTCTAAATTAAGTTTTTGGAAAATGGAGTGCTTACCAATCTCTTAGAAGGGAATATACTCAAACATAAGGAGGCATAACGAAACTAGGTTCCTACCTTAAAATTTAAGAAAATTTCGAAGCAGTTGCTTCTGGTCTTTCGTTAAAGCAATACTTTTAGCCAGTCTTGAATTCCTCCTTAAGTAAAAGGGGGAAAAGGGACTGCTTACCCTAGGCAAACTCCTTCAGTACAAGAGGAATGCAAGACTTTACAATATGTAAGGTACATGAAACGTACCTACTTACCACAGAATCTCACTCCTTCTCCAATATTTTTTTTAAAAGCATTTGATAACAAGATTTAAGATTTTGATGAGAAATCTTTATTACCCCGTTTTTCAAGGCATATAGTTGGCTTAGACCTTCTAAGGGCACTGATTCGGGTTAATACAAATCTTTGCTCAGCAACGAACTAACTCACATCTACCCACAAACGCTTTTCCAGTATAACGGAAAAATGGAAATATCTCTTCAGCTGCCGTTTTACGAAAAATGTCACAAATCGATCCGAGCTGATACGAAGACTGAACCTGAAAAGTTCTGGGGAAAGTGGCCAAAATCTACACCTTTAGCTTCAAGTTTTTTTTGAAATTTCCCTCAATACGCATTAACACCGCACCGAAATTCAATATTTTGCGAAGAAATGTCGAAATCCATTTCTGCTGTTTTCACTGGATTTTAAACTTTTTAAGTGACAGCCGATGTCAAACTCTCAAACATAGACTAGGTAGCAGCGCTGCCACCCTAAAGATGGTTTAGCGCAGTATATTTTATAAAAAAGCGCAGTAGATTGCATTTTACCGCAGTAGATTTTAAAATATGGAGAAACAAAAATTTTATTCGTTTAAAATACATTTTATTTAAAAATAAGACGTAAACTCACGAAAGAAGAACACATTCATTCATTTCATTTTATTGAGACTTTAAGAAAACTTAACAATTGTTACATGACTAATAATAAGTATTTAAGTAGAGGCTGTAACGTATTGCCTGCAATATCAGTTAGTTATAATTTGCCAACACGGCATTTCGGTTAGTTAAAGATTAAATGGCTCTCGCTCATGGAGCTCTGTAGCAGTTACATTCGGCTTAGTGAAAGAAGAACACAACCGAAGCATAGTTTGACGTCTACTGGGTATTTTCGATTCGGGATGCCAACCAAAGTTCGTTTTTATATAGAAAAGGAAAAAAAATTACACATAAGCGTAAGCTCGAGGAACGAGAAAGTTATAGACTTGATCACCCTTCCTAGGTAAGGCTAAAAATATTTAAATTATAAAACACGGAAAGGATTAGAATAGTGTTGTTTGCCTTGTACAAACAGTGCACATGACCACAAAAGGGTACACGAATTCAAGGAGATCCCATCTTCGGAACACTTTTTCGATACTTTCCACTTATTTTATTAAAATTATTTTTGAGTCAGTTTAAGTTTTTTAAGTCATTTTGAGTTTAAAGAACGGAATAAGCACAAAAACTTCTTTTCTTCAGAACAGTCTAGGTTGAGTTGTTTATTAATAATTCGAGCTTGTACAAAGTTATTGAATTTTTTTATATAAAAAGTGGATTAGCTTGGCGTCCTAGGGTCGAAAAAAATTAATGCCATGAGATTTTGACAGCCGTGCTAAAGGGTCTGTTAATTCAAATTGCAAACAAATGACAGAAATGTCAGTTTCATGCTTTTGAGCCCATAGCCGCAAGTCAATAGTCGATAGACAGCCGACGGGTTAAGTGTGAACATTGTTGCGCGTTTTAGATTTTAGATGTCCGCGTTTAGAGTCGTCTGGACAACGATAAAAATTGTTAAATGAGGAGAAGGTTGGTTTTACTGCGCAGTATATTTTTATTCGGGGCTTAGCGCAGTAGATCTACTGCTATAGGAGTAGGGTGGCAGCACTGCTAGGTAGTTCTTGTGTTTGGGGACTACTTGTCTTTATTGCGAAACGTTTGTTATGGAATATGTGCTGAATGCTGATGTATGTTCAATTTATTATCCGTCCGTATGTAAACATGGTTAGGAGCATGCACCAGCTCATCTGCAAGATATGGTCGGAAGAAAGCATGCCCGACGAATGGAACCTCAGCATTGTTTGCCCGATCCTGAAGAAAGGAGACCCTCTGAGTTGTGCCAACTACAGGGGCATAAGTCTTCTTAACATCGCATACAAGATCTTTTCTGCTGTACTGTGTGAACGCCTGAAGCCGTTTGTCAACAATCTGATAGGCACATATCAGTGTGGCTTCAGGCCTAGAAAGCCCACCATCGGTCAAATATTCACACTGCGGCAGATCTTGGAGAAAACGCAGGAATTCCAAATCGATACACACCACCTCTTCATCGATTTCAAGGCCGCGTATGACAGCATCTATAGAGACGAGCTATATAGCGCAATGTCTAGTGATGGCATCCCTGCCAAACTCGTCAGTCTGTGCAGGATGACGATGGAAAACTCACGCTGTTCCGTCAAGGTCGGCAAAGACCTCACCGACCCCTTTGATGTCAAAAAAGGATTTAGACAAGGCGACGCGCTGTCATGCGACTTCTTTAACATCATACTTGAGAGAATTGTGCAGAACTCTCGCGCCAACACCAGAGGTACAATCTTTCAAAAGTCCGTTCAACTACTCGCATATGCAGACGACATTGACATAATCGGTAGAACAAAGCGTGATGTCAGTGAAGCCTTCGTGAGTATTGGGACGGAAGCGGCGAATATGGGTTTAGCAGTCAATGAGGCAAAACGAAGTATATGCTGTCATCAAGAAAAGACACCCAACACCGACGTCTTGGACAAAACATTACCATCGACAGCTATAATTTTGAGGTAGTTAGGGACTTTGTCTACCTGGGTTCCGCTATCAATTCAGACAATGACACCAGCACTGAAATCAAACGAAGGATAACTCTTGCCAATCGCTGTTTCTTTGGGCTAAGGAGGCGTAGCAAAGCCCTCTCTCGAGCAACTAAAGTGTCCATGCATAAGACCTTCATCATCCCAGTCCTGCTCTACGGTGCAGAAGCATGGACCCTGTCAAAGGCGGATGGAGAGAAACTTAAGCAGCACTAAAGCAGCAGAACTTTAGGCTGCTTCGAGAGAAATATTCTTCGGACGATTTACGGTCCCGTCTGCATAGACGGAGAGTGGATGAGGAGATATAACATCGAACTGTACGGGCTGTACAGCGATACCGACCTAGCCAAAAAAGTCAAAACACAACGTCTACGATGGCTGGGTCATCTAGAGCGGATGGACACCAACGCCCCGGCCCGGAAAATCTTCGAATCCACACCGCGGGGACGGCGCGGTAGAGGAGCACCGAGACTCAGGTGGCGCACGCAAGTGGAAGGGGACCTCAGCCAACTTCGCGTGCGAAACTGGAGACGGCTAGCTCGAGACAGAGCTGGCTGGAGAAGTTTGTTGGCTGAGGCCCAGGTCCACCCCGGATTGTAGCGCCACCTTAAGTAAGTAGGTATGTCAACATATTTTAGGACTCTAATTTCGAGCTACAGGAGGAAATTTGGTAGTTAAGCCGGAAATCCTGCACAACAGTTCAAGTTTGAAAATTTTTGAAATCTGCCCTGCCCACAGACAGTAAGCGTGTCCAAATTTTCAAAAATACTTTTTTCGCTCTTTGCTTATGTCACAATGGTGCTAGCACACTTACTTTTGGTGTTTAGGACTGCCTTGTAATTGTCTTTGAGACAACAGAAAAGTTTGGCCATTACGTTGACAACATCCATTTTAAAGGAATTTTAATATAAATATAAATATGAAATTTGAGTAAAAAATTTATAACAAATGTTGTAGACATTAGCATTAGCTAATTTGTGTTGCATATAAAAGTAAATGTCCCCGCCCTTTTTTGTGGGCGTGCTATTAAAAAAGGCTCTCTGTTTAGTCGAAAAGGGGGAGTTTTAGTCGAAAATGTGGTATCACCTAGGTAAGATTGGGTTGCGTGGCGGTCTCCGCTAGAAAGGGACACACTACGGCCAAAGGGAAATGTATCGTGATTGGGAGGTGCACTACTATACAACTTGTAGGACCGGAGCTACCAGCTGAGGACATGATAACTACTCGTTTTGGGTGCGAGAGGTCTAGACAACCAGTATCGGTTAAAGCCTAGAGATCATCAATTCAATGTTGGATTGGTTAGGGACTTACTCTAAAAAGATAATGAGGCTGGGGCTAATATTCGTATGTACCGCCGTTAGCAGAGTTGAGAGTTCCAGTAAGAGATTTGCTGAAGAAAAGCGTCTTGTGACTGTTTGACTCTAGATAGGAGTTTGTCAGAGAACGGGAGGGGAGGGGTGCGAGGTCAGTAAGGATTAGTTCAGAATGAGAAACAAGGTAAGTGCAACCGATTTCGGTATAAGTCCATGCCTATTCCTCCTCAAGTAGGAATAAGCCTCAATGATGGGAGAATGCAGGGGTAGCCGATTTCGATATGAACCCCTGTGAGGGGAGAACTCTTACGCAAGACGAATGCAGGTTAACTCGGTGTAAATACATACTACAAGCGACTTAGGTCGGATTTAATCCTCGGGGATTGGGAAAGGTAGAGGTAACCGAAGCTGCATGAACCCGCGCAAGGTAGGGTATATACCGGCGTTCCCGTGAGGACGGGAAGGGAGGGCCATTGAAGCGGTATAAGGCCGTACCATTCCAGTTCTGTAAGGGAAGACGTTGAGAGGGGAGAAATGGGAGAGGGGGGGGGACTAAGAGTGGTAGGAGTAACCAAAGTGGTATAAACTCGAACCAGGGAGAAATATGTCTGGAATGTCTGGAAGAAAATATCGTTTAGTAAGATCAGATCGTTTAGATCTTCAAGGAAGTACGACCTATAGAGTTTTTCATCTCAAATTCGATAGGGCGCGACAGAGGAGTTTTTCATTCTCCTCGTCCTTGCAACTTCTACAGCAATCGTTGAAGGGAGCACCAAGTCTTCTGGCATGTCGCGCTATACCAGACAATGGCCTGTAAGGGCCCAAAGCACCTTTCTCAGATTCATCCTATTATATGAGGAGAGTCTCTGTGCTCTCCGACGATCGAGCACTGGCCAGACTTTTTTTTGGAGAGACATGTGTGCCGATGTTATTCCACCTGTTTTTTGCCGTGGTGATGGCTTCGGTGCCCAGGTGAAATTTTATTGAATTTATGGGTGCTGCCGGTTCGGGTACGTGTGTCGGATTAGCTTTAGCACCTGCTGTAGCTAGTTCGTCAGCTCTGCAGTGAATATCCGTGGAATATCCCAATGTCCTGCAACACAGCGTATTCCAACGTCGCACCTGACAGCAATTTCGTTGAGAGACTCCCGGCAGTGCTTTACCAAATTGAATCGTATCGCTGGCGATTCCAAGGCTTTTATTGTAGTTTGGCTATCTATATAGAAAACAATACAGCTGCATAGTCTATTGAATTAGTTGAAAACCAGCCCTCGAACAACTGTTATTTCTGCTTGAAATCGGTACCCTACAGTGATCCGGCAGGCGTTTGAAGAGACATAGGTCAAGAATACTGAAAAAGACTCCTGCTCCTGCTCGAAGTGCTGTTTTTGAGCCGTCTATGTAGATATCAATTGCAGATGCGTTTAACACCTCACTCAACTCAATTCTTGGAAATTTGGTCTTGAATACGATCAAGGTGTGGGACAACGTAGTCCGAATAAGCCTTGGCCGTTTTGGATGCCTTCATGACCCTGTTATCAGGAGCCAGTTGCAGGGATTCTCCAAGCCTGCTTGCGCTGTTATCACGTTCCCAAAGATTTCAACTGAAGCAGTTGTTGTTAGAGCACCAGCGATTTTAATACAAGGTACCTATTCTTTGAACTTTCTCTAATATAGTGGTATTGCTACTCCTGTCTAGTGCCTTCCAACAGACCAGTACTCCGTACTTTAGTATGGGCCTAACGACTAGAGTCGCCGTGTATTTCCAGTGCACCATTTGGGGCTGGTGTCCACAGTTTGGGACTAGGGCCTTCCTGCTCAGGAGTACAGGACAATCAAGGCCTTCCTAGCACGGTCTTGTATATAGAGTTTCCAGGTGAGTTTCTTATCTAGAAAAAAATAAATAGAAAGGCGCAAGAGCTCGAGGTGAACCAGGGCCAACTTCTCAACAATATATGCTGTGTGTGTTGATTTCTTCACATGGGACCTACAATTTTTTGCCGAATCCGAACGGTACTTTGAGAAGTTTTTCAAGACAATTGATACTCTCGGAGGGCTTGTCAAACCCTCGCAGAGGTGGGGACCGTGAAAAAGAACAAGTCTTTTTTTCAGGTGACGATGGTGACGAGTTTCTTATCTATAGCCCCAGCTATCTGGAATGATCTGCAAGTGTCAGTTCAACGCCTTTCAGTGTTGGTGAAGCTATGGGTGGTAATTTAAATCTTTTTGTGAACAACTAGCTCTGTCTTTGCCAAATTCACTCCAAAACCGACACTTTCCATCTACTTTAGTAATTTTCTAACTGCTTAGGGCAAATTGCATCAGGTCCCTTATTGAGGAGACGAACTTGCCTGATACCGCTATCGCACGTCAGCGTATGTAATATGACTTTCAAGCCGTCTCTTCCCAGGATCAGGAGAAGTTCATAGTAGTAGTTGTAGAAGTAGTAGTAGTAGTAGTAGTAGTAGTAGTAGTAGTAGTAGTAGTAGTAGTAGTAGAAGTAGTAGTAGTAGTATGGTAGTAGTATGGTACTAGTAGTTCGGAGGAGCCCAATTTCTGGAGACTTGGCAGTTTCTTTTTTAGGCAGGTTTAGGGTATTTTGCAATCCGTCGCAGAAGAACTAAAGTTTATACACAATGCACAATTTATTGCACTTACCCGGGCCAAATCCGTTGGCTGATCACAGCTTTAAAATGTTTCGTTTCAACAAATTTTGATAGCTACTTTAAATTGGCTTTTACAAGCTGAAATTGAAATGAGAGAAAAAAGTCTAAGTGGATTGTAAGGGTTGTTACCTTTAAAAGACTCCAATTGTAGAGTTTATGAGTTCGATATTTCGATTATACTTAATGGCGAAATTCTGAACGCTTCGGCTAAAATGTTAATTTTGAGGTGAACAAAAATGGTCAAAATGCAAAGAAACCGAAAGGAAAAAAGCAAAAAAGCTCTGCGGATGATTTAATAGCTGCTTGAATCAACTCCGCAGAATTCCGCCGGGTCCTGCAACCTTACGTGTCTTCAAAGTTTTGATGGCAGATATTATCTCTTCCTTACTGTAGGTATGCTGTGATGCGTATTCGGAAAATTCTTACTTCGGCCTCCTCATTTAGGCTTGAGCTCACATCACTTGAGAAAACATGGTTCAACACTGAAGTGAAGTGATCCTTCCACCTCTTGTGTTGGTCCTCATCTGAAGCTAGCATACTCATGCAGATATAGATCACAGCCTTTCACCAGGTAAAGCTATGCTATCTTCCGATCCGGCTGTATCTTCTGCAGCAAGTACGTTGATGTAGTTGCGCTTGTCGCGTCTGCGCTGTTCTTCTTTAACTTTTATGCGATACAGGGACACGAGTTCATTTCTCCACTGCTCCGCAAGATTCAGGGCATGCAACATCGCGTCCCATATCTTTGGGGTGCTGAAAAAATTTAGCGTTAATTTTGTATTAAGAGAAATAACCAATTTCTTTCCGTAGCTCGTTGGTGATTATCACGAGGCATTCAAAATTTAGAATGACTAACTCCCATAAATAAAATCGATGTTCTTAAACAACTTATTTCTTGCACCAAAATAATTTTTCACAAGAAAAAATGTACGCAGTACCTATGTACATTACTTAATCAAAACAAAATAAATTTGTTAGCAATTATTGCTTCAATTGATCAAAACAGCGATCAACAAGACGATCACAGCTTTGCCGGCAAGAGTCATAAGGAGATGTGAGCTGAATGCATGACCAGACAGACGCAACCCGAAAGACGCTACCATTGTCTCCGTAGACAAGTTGACGAAATTTTGAATTTTTCGCCGAAGAGCAGCCCCGTATTCATCGGTTTTTCTCCGACGATCTTGGCACACTAATTGAATGATAATTTCGCGATAGGTTCTATGAATGTTCTTTGATTACTTCGCAAACCGACGCGGCTTGGGCAACAAGTGCGCGATGGCGCAACGGATATGTGAACAACACATTCTCATTTTATTCAGTTTGCCAGACAAATTGTCGAAAATTATTGAATATTGTTAAATAATATGACCATGCATGGAATATCAAATGTTGGGCGCATTCTCTGGTCAACATGCGGCAATAAGTGCTTTGCGCCAACAAGTGATTTACTTAGCCATTAAGGTAATTTGGTATGTGCCTGGGGTATGGTCATCTTAGGATTGATTTGAAAAGTCCAACACTGGCAATTAGAAGTTTAAAATGTATTGATATGCCAAGAGTATTTCAAGGCTTGTACGTTAAATAGGATATGCGTTTAGCACTCGTTCTGGGAACCAAGAGGTACCTATTTCTATTTGTCTTGATAGTTCAAGAATTTTCACAGTTTCCCAGGAAGCTTACCTTCTTACTTTTATTAATTATAGGGAAACACCTTAATGCCTACGTGCCACAATGACGCAGCCAAGAAACCAATAATCGTAGCTATTCAATTCCTCTTGTAGACAACCAAAGTTGACTTCCTCCAGACTTGATACACTCCTCATGTGTCTTGCATTAGAATTACACGCGCTGACTTCTCATATAGCAAAAATATTCGCACCAGCCGATGACATCATTTTCGGTCTTAGACAGAATAAGCGATACACAAAGTGCACAGAGTCAAAAAGCCAAGCCGATTATTTTCGAGGAATTAGCCAAGGTAGGTAGGTACATACCCACTACCTACCTGAAGTCGAAAAAGTGCAAAACAAGAAACAAGAGCGCAATCCCCACAAATCCGTATGGGTACCCCATAAGCTATCATCATCGGGACATTGAATTCAATGTCAAATCGCTGGTAAATTTATTTGTATCTGCGATCGAGGCGGAAGATTCTCATTGTCATAGAGAGGAGACCGCTTGGTGCTGTTTCGCTAGAAACAATGTCGAAAATTCCATCGTGGGTAAGTGATTCATATTGTTATGGAGCGCTGGACCATGAGAGATTTTTGATGGTAGGACAAAGACGCGTAATACAACAGGTAACAAATGCGTTGTGTCAAATTGCGGGCAATGAAAAAAAAAAACCGTCTTCTTGAGTGACCGCATATCTGAGGGTTCATGAAGTGTAATAAATTTATTTTTGCAATTATAGTCTTGTCGGATGAGGGGATATTATTTTTCTGAGAATAGGTATAGCCATGGATTTTAGCTTCTTTTTTTAACGGATTTGCCGATCGGACGCATTTTTGCGGATCTTATCAGGATTTGTTGTAGAAAAAATGTTTGGGGAATAAGATAATATGTACATAGGTGCACAAAGGTACATACCTACCTACATAATTTCAAAAAGCAAAAACTTTTGTCAAACATTTTCACTATTCTTCCCTTTTGTAAAAAAAATGATGAAAGGATCAGTGGATACAAGCATCAATGCTCTTCATTTTAACCCATAAATCGGCAAAAGTTTCGATTTGCGCTGCAAGCGACTGTCAGCAAGCGATTACTTGGCGTCTGCATTCGTCAGATTAATGGCTTGCCGATTTCCATGATTGGAAAGTGACCGATGGAAAACATCTATAGTGCGAGGCACCAATTGCCTAGACAATTTTCAGTCATTTTTCAAAGCTTAGGTAGCTTATATACTGCGAATGGAGACGCCAAGTTATGTAGTTTTTGACAGATGTTAATTCTAATTTACAGCAATTTTATCAATGTAGTTATAGGTATGTAGGTAGGTAGAAGTGGCGTTTCAGGAAAGAACACAAGTAGCACTTGATGTGCCTTTTTGATACCACAACTCGTGAAACCTGGTTTGCGATGGTATTTGAGATTGTTGTGTGATCGGAGCCTATATCCAACCAGTGGAGTTGAGAAACTGGATAAGCGCTTGTATCCGTTTAATCGAAATATCACTAAGGTCAACCCAGAAAGGTTGGTTCAGTGCACGCAGTCTGGCTTTTGCTAGTGCCGGACATTTGCAGAGGAAGTGGGAGAGAGTTTGCGGCAACTTCGGCAGCGAGGGTTGTATGGGATACCCAGTTTGGCCGCAAGGTTTCCAATTGGCCAATGCCCCGTTATTACAGCTATAATTCTGGCGATGTCAGGGCGGGTTCTGTTGAGTAGGTCTTTTGTTCTATTTGTATTATATTTAGGTTATGTCTGCCTAGATATGGCGCAATTAGTCAGTTCCTTCATTGGGAGTTGGCCTTTTCCAGGAAATAAGTGTATTTGCTCCTTAATCGCGGATCCTTGTCGCGAGTGAGGCGTGTAATTGTAGAGCTGAGCCCTGTCTGGCCAGCTCATCTGCACGTTCGTTTCCTTTAATGTTATTATGCCCTGGAACCCACAAGAGTGTTACCCTGAAACGTTCGCCCAGACGGGCAAGCTCGTAACGACACACCTGTACCAGTTTAGAGGATATGGTGGCTGAAGCAATAGCCCTGATGGCAGCTTGACTGTATATAAAGATGGCAATGTTTTCATTGTGCGTTGTGTCACGCTGAAGTTGCATGCAGACCTCTTGGATAGCCAGTAATTCCGCCTGGAAGACGCTGGCAAAATCCGGCAAGTGATGTGATATTGATATTTGCGGTGATTCCGTCGGTGCATATGGCTGTGTCGAAGTTCCTTGCTACTTCGTCCCTCTTCCATTCAACCCTGGAAGGAAATTCTACGTGGAAGCCTTTCTTGAAATTCAATTTGGGTGTGGTGTAGTCAGTTAGGGACGGAACCGAGTCATTTGGTAACGAGTCCAGGATGTTGTTGTGCCCGTACGGCCTTTCAGACCAACACCCAGATTCCCTGAGCCTAACTGCACTGCATAGTGCGGTACCTTTTATGTGTAGATCGAGGGGCAAAAGATGCAGGAGTACAGTAATGGCGTCCGTAGGGCCGGACCTCAGTGCACCCGTGGTGCCTATGCTGGCCGTTCTTTGCATTATTTTGAGTATCGTGATGTTATAACCTTTACTCAACGCAGGCCACCAAAATTGTGATCCGTAGGTGAGAATTGGACGCACTAGAGCTACGTACATCCATAAGGTCATCTTTGGTTGAAGTCCCCACTTCTTTTCGAAGGTTTTGCTACAGGCGCAGAAGGCGGCACATGCCTTTCTAATTCTGTGTTCGATGTTATGTTTTCAGTTAAGTTTAGGATCGAGCATGATACCCAGGTACTTATCGTTGGAGGATAGCGTGAGAGGTTGACCATTTAGACGAGCGAGGGTAAAATCGGGTACTTTGGTTTTAGTAGTGAACAGAATCAGTTCAGTTTTGCTCGGGCTAACGCCGAGGCCACATCCTGCAGCCCAGGTGCCTGCCTTGTCTAGAGTAGCGTCCATGATTTCACTAATTATAGAAGGAAACTTCCCTGAGACTAGTATCACCAGATCATCCGCATACGCGACAACCTTGACCCGTTCCCTGTCTAATTTTACGAGAATTTTGTTCATAACCATTAGCCACAGTAGGGGAGAGAGGACACCACCCTGTGGCGTTTCTCTATGGGGAAGTTTGGTTGAGTGACTAGTACTCTTACCTAATACTCTTACCTAATAGATTCCTCAATACCCAGATCGATCATAGATATAGCATCAGTAGAACGTTGTTGAAAGCTCCCTCAATGTCTAAGAATTAGGCTAAGGTGTATTCCTTATAGTGTATCGACCTGTCAATTGTCCGCACTACCTCGTGGAGAGCCGTTTCCGTGAATCTGCCCTTAAGGTAGGCATGTTGTGATTTAGTAACGATGATTCTTCTAGAAAGCTTCGTATACGGATATCTAGGACACAGGAGCAATCGGTCTGAAGTCCTTCGCGGATTCATGACCGCGTTTGCGTACCTTTGGTATAAACACCTTTCTAGTACGTCTCCAAGAGTTGGGGACGTGGTTTAGTGTTAGACAGCTTCGAAAGCTTGACACCAGTTAAGGTATTGTTATGTCTTGCGTCCTTTGTAGCATTACAGGCAGTATTCCATCAGGGCCTGTAGACTTGAACGGTCAGAAGCTGTTAATGGCCCAGGAAATCTTTTCCTCGGAAATTATAGAAAATGTATTGTCGTGTTGTGCAGGTTGTTCCTGTCGAGACCTCGCAAGCTTCGTAATATTATCACTACAACCGAAAATGGGTGTGTAATAGGAGTTCCAGGGTCTCCGCTGACGATTCTGTCCATCCTTCGTCTGATCTTCTTAGAAAGGAGGGGTTGGAGTGTTCCTTGGGCAGAATCTTGCTAAGCCTAGCAGAGTCCTTAAGGGTATCTATTGAATGGCAGTTATCCACCCAGGTCCCTTCTTGGATGTCTTTATGGCTTTTTTATAAAGACCGAGACAGTCCCTATAAGGTTGCCAGAAGTTGTATTTGTGGCAGATATAAAAATTAGTAGTTATATGTCATTAAAGTAGTTATAGTCATTAAACAACAAAAAATGTTTTTTTAATGTTTGATTTGAAAATATATTCAAGGTTTACGAAAAACCACTGCATTCCAAAAAAGTCACTCATAATGCCGTAGTAATTCAAGTACAGAACGCTAAAGCGCATGTTTTTTCTTTAAAATAGAATGCATCGTCCTCTTATATTTCAAAAAATCAGCCGTCGTTTTTAACTATTGTAATATTTTCGGCCGGGGGTTCGTCGAATAAAACTCAATTTCACAATGAAACACTTTATTTATCAAACAAACTTATTTAAACTCAGATCACACTGTTATTCAACTTTACTATTTAGAATTCAACACTTTATTTTAACTCAATCACTTTTTACTTTATTACCGATTTTCACAAGTCCACGTTTAAAATATAACTTTCCGTACGAGCCTGTCACCCGTGTATTTATACAAAACTAAGCAGCTTCTAGTACGTTCCATGCTTCCCCTTTGGCAACTTCCCACTGGTACTCCTCCGCTGAATTCCAAGGAGGGGAAATCGAACTTCGAATATGACAGCTGCTGTCAGATGACTGGAATGACAGTAGGGTATGTTCGTTTAGTGAATCGAGCGGGTGCGTTTGTAGAGTGAATCGATGGGTGCATTCTGCGACTCCTGTGTGTTGTTTTATTTCTTGTCGCCACATAACACTATGCTGATAGTCACTTGAAACCAAAACTACGGCGTTCACTTAAAGTGGTGTAGCTGCTACATGGTTTGACCAAAATAAGCGTTAATGTTGTGCAATCTATATAAAATTTGCAGTCTTTTTGGTGAAGTATAAGCTTTTTTATACCCGACCCATGGGAATGGGATACGAAGATTAATGCAAATAATTTGTAACATAGTGAAACAATTGCCATAGACACCTTAGACCTTTTAGAGATATGATCGAGACCGGCGGGTAACGTGATTAGCCATTTCCGTCCGTCGATCCATCCGTCTGTATGTGTAAAAGTTTTAGGTTTTGAAAATCAAGCTAGGGAGCTGAAACTATAGGCCACAACTTGGTTCTTAGGTTGCACAGACACATTGTTAAAATTGATTAGATTGGCCGACTGCCACGCCCACTATTGGCTTCAATGTGAGACGACCTCTAGTTCACAGACCTTTTGACCCAGTTAAACGAATCATAGGGGGTCAAATTTTGGTGTATATAGAAATTCTGGCTCAAAACCGCTGATCAGATATAATAAGATTGCAATCCCCTTAGCTACGGGATCTCTCTCTGGACCCTGTCTGTGAAGTGAGCAATGGTAGTGTCCAGTGAATCCATTTAAAAATGGCGGAAGGTGAGTTAATTTGACGTCTCAGTCATTCAAAAAATATAAACAATGTAATCAGCCTCCATTCTTTTTTGGTTTATTTTGTTTTACAAATAATTTTTTTTCTTCTTAGGAAAGAAAAAAGCTGCAGTCCAAGCGAGTGCCCATTAGGATTAAGTTTCTGCACGGGCCACTTCGATCTCTGCTCGTGTCGTCGATCATCGAACCTGCCCTTGATGTATCTTCCATTTGCCTATTAAAATAAGTTTTAATAAAGTTTTTAAAACACAAAATATTAATGTAAAACAAACCGTAGATCAGTGGCAGAAACATTGGAAAGTAAATTTTCCAATTAAAGTTACTCTAATAATCTCTGGTTTCTTAAGAATTCTTCTTAATTTTAATAAATCAGCTCATTCAAATTAGAACAAATAAGAATTTGAGTAGAACATTTTATTTAATCCAAGAAAACTGTAGCCCGCTAGTTTCTCTGAAATCGAATTTGTTTTGACATTTGACACAAATGTCAAAAGACATCTGATTCTGGTTGGGTGATTTCAGTCCATAGGTAGAGTTCAGCACAATTATTGAGGTAGAAATAGGAGGTGGAAGTCTTTGCTACAGGGAATTTTTTCCTTTTTGCCTATTTTTACTTAAAAATAAACAATTAAGCTATTTGATTGTGTGCATAAATTTTTAATTATTTAAGCGTTAGCTTGCGACTTTTTGGTTTAAACTTCTTATAAAAATTAGTTGCAAAAAGAATTTGATAAATTTTCTAGTAGTGCAGAACGCATTTTGAAAACAGTGTTTTTTTTTATAAATGAATAGGCACGTTTAAACAATACTCTGTTAACTTTAAGATCGATGCTTAGAACAAGGAGTAAGTTCGCTCAATTTTTTATTTGTTTTCGAATGATTTCATGAATAGTTTCATTTTAATTATTACTAATTGATTTATCCAATTATAAATAGTAATCAAAATAAATAAATTGAGATGTCCTCAAGTCGACAAGAAATAAAAGGAACCAACGTAGGGTCTAGATATGGATTATGTTTTTATGCACATGAAACAAATTACAGACCCCTTCACCGAATAGGAGATATTACGCGATTGCATACAACATTGAGAAAAATGTATTTTTGTTTGATTTTTAATAAAAATTTCAATCACACATGAACAATTTTTATTTGAATAGCAGGAATTGTTTGTTAATAAAATGTTATTAAAAAAAAAAATTATTTTGCTATTTTCGAATTATCCCCTGGCCTATATAATGAAGCGCTATGTGCGTAAGTATGTCACGTACAGTCGCCAAATGACAAGTCCAAGTCGTGTGACTCGGTAGCTCACTGGGAGAGCGTTCAGCTCGCGTTTCGTTGGTTCGGAGTTCAAATCGCGTTGAGGGGCAAAGGCAATTCTTTTTTTTAAATAAATTTTGCAATGTTTTTATTTCCTTGGGTTCATTAAAGTTTCTTACATGTTAGTACCGAAAAACGGAATGCTTCACTTTTAAAGGATTTCTCCTACTCCTGCCTACTTTCTCCAGAAATAAAGATTCCTCCAGCTCCTTCCCACTTCTTCCAGAATACCTTGGGCTCATTGGAGTATTCCTTGGAGTTTCTAACCGATACGCCTCCCCTTTATAAAGGATCCCTTCACCTCCTGCCCACTTCCCCCAGAATCCAATCGGTACATTGGAGTATTCCTTTGGTTCATTGCAGTATTCCTAGGGTTCATTGGTGTTTCTGACCTGTTAGTACCGGAAAATTGACTGCTTCACCTTTATAAAGGATTTCTCCAGCTATTGCCCACTTCCCTCAAAATTAATTGGACTCATTGGAGTATTTCTTGGGTTCATTGCAGTATTCCTTGGGTTCATTGATGTTCCTTACCTGTTGGTATCGAAAAATGATATGCTTCCCCTTCTTTAAGGATCCTTCCAGCTCTTGCCTACTCCCTTTAGAATTCTTTAGGCGCATTACAGTATTACTTGGGTTCATTGGAGTTCCTGACCGGGTAGTACCAAAAAATGATATGCTTCCCCTTTATAAAGGATTCCTCCAGAATTCTTTGGACTCATTACAGTATTTCTTGGGTTTATTGGAGTTCCTTGCCTGTTAGAACCGAAAAATGATATGCTTCCCCTTTATAAAGGATCTCTCCAGCTCCTGCCCACTTCCTCCAGGATCCTTTGGGCTTATTACAGTATTACTTGGGTTCATTGGAGTTCATGGCCTGGTAGTACCGAAAAATCATATGCTTCTCCTTTATAAAGGATCTCTCCAGCTCCTGAACACTTTCTCCAGGGTCCTTTGGGCTCATTACAGTATTACTAGGGTTTATTAGAGTTCCTGGTCTGGTAGAACCGAAAAATGATATGCTTCGCCTTTATAAAGGATCCCTGCTTGGGGCTTCCGGTAATGGTAGCTTCTGATAATGGAGCTTCTTTAATAAAGGTGAATCATATAATTTTAGGTTAAAAGTAAAAAGTAAAAAGTGCATAGGTATTCAAAGCGCTATTAGCAGGTCCAAATTATGTGACTAGGTAGCTCACCGCGAGAGGTTTTGGGTTGGGCTCGCGTGGGTTTGGGTTGGGCCCAGGGCAATATTTTATTTTTTATTTTAATAGATGTGTACTGCGTTGTTCCTGTCGTACGACAGGCTTCTTTACTAGTTGCAAATAAAATTGGCGGCATTGAAATCATTGAAATCAATTCAAATGATTTATTTTTTCAGTTTCGGGAGCTGAAATTTGGCTTCAGCTCCCGAAACTGATAAAGAATGAGAAAAAAAAATTGTCTTGTTTTTTCCAGTAACTATGGCAGGTCAGAAACGATTAACTGCAAGAGTGCGTGCCTGAATAAAAGCTTGTCCTCATATGCCCGCACCAGTTAAAAGATTCCACCTTGAATTATCCAACTTTAGGCGATTTAAGTCAAGTGGAGACTGAAACAGTAAGTTTATTAAGATTCGAACAAATCTGCATAACTCACATCTGCTTTACCTACATATACCTAGAAGTCTCTAAAGTTATGTACGTGCGTTCGCATTAATAGGCAGGTCCCAAAGAGATGTTCGTTTCTAGCTAGCGAGTAGCGTGGTATACGAAGTGTTATCGGCAAACTATAAATTTCTCAAAACGTGCAACTATGATAGTGTTGAGTTAGTGAAGGACTTCGTCAACGCCTTCGTCTTTACCTTGATTTACTTAAAGTTACTAAAATCTCTTCCACAATAAAGCAAAAAGAAAAGGTACGAATTTGCTATTCGCACCCCTTCTGTACATGCACTTATCAACCTTACCTACCTCCAAAAAAAAGTCTGCAAAAATGCATTTCCTGTCTACTTACCCAGCGCAATCTCCGAACGAAACCGAAAGTCCTGCAATCTTTCACTCTCATCTCGTTGCCCCAATTTCAGTCCATGCACGCACACATAAACGCACATTTTCGAGGAATCTCCTCTGTCTGGCGCACGCATATTACATCGCCAGACGCACTATCACCGCACCCCTGGCATGTGTTTTCCAGAAACGTGCGTCGCCTTCTCCTTATACCCGGTATACCAGGCTGAGCCGTTCGTCAATTATACCCCAACGCGGATCTATGCCAAGAGATGATATAAGGGAACGCGAACAAGAACCACAAAACGCGCTGACACAAAAAGTTCTTCAGAAGCCCGGACATCACCACTCCTTTGCGCCCCCCGTCCCTACGCAATTCAAATTATTGCAAGATACGCAAAAATTTTTATAAATAATTCCGACAAAAAAAGAGCAGATACATTTGTAAGGCCCGAGTCGAAGTTAAAATTGGCAGTAGGCTAATATGCTCCAGCGGGGGGTATGTATACCTACCTACTCGTTCCACAAAGCCAAACCAAATGGGGGACACATGAAAGATTGGATTGGAAGGAAGCAACCGTAAGTGATGGTGGCCACCACGACAACGCTCGAGGGAACGAAGCCAACAAAATCGGCGCGACGAGGACGGACGACGGCAATGATGCAAAAAGAATTTCAAAGTCAAGGTTAAATGTTATGTTGGCTTCCACAGACCGTTTTTGTTGTTGTTGTTTTGATATAAATTCAAGATCAAACTGATCCACGTACGAAGTCTGTACATAGCGTACGACTACGATGACGGAGGTGGCGGCGGCGCGGCACAGCACTGTCTCGTTATTATCATTCGTCCCGCAATGCCCCACTGTTGACGTGCAGAGTGAAATTGTTGTTTGGCTTGGTTGGTGTTTATACCTACCGTCTGCGTCTGCAAAACCGACCCGCTAGGAGGGGGCAAGTTGGATCCTCCTCTGTGCCAGCATTATTGCGAAATCGGCGTTAGATCAGGCCAGGGGGCAGCAGAGAGCGGCCCTAGGCATGTATGTCTGGTCGGCTTACAGTACATACGCCGGGTACAAAGCGTCCCCGTATAGGTGGATGCGATGTGCCGTGGAATTAAATTCACTGAAACTGAACTGAATTGTTGCACACTGTAAGGCATAATATAGGCGTCCACCGCGCCGGCAAAGTGTTGATATAAATGCGCGCCGTCCCTTAATGCCTTTGCGCGACATATGCACGTCTGCGTGTACCTACATGTGTGCATGCCAAGGGTAATAAAAATTTGACAGATATTAAGTGCTTTTATGTGCGCGGGCCTTGAAATACTGCCGAAAAAATATGTTTATTTGGCAAAAAGGAAACACTTGGAACGTTTCGAACGATTAATTTGGCAACTTTACTCGGGGCGGTCGCAGTAAACATGAAGTATCGTTGGTAGATATGTACATCCTATGCAATGAACCGTGGAATGTTCAAAATACAATGTTGCACTGATTCACTTGAGCACTTTCTGGGTAATGCATTTAGGTATCACGGCTACAGATCTGCCTAAGGAATGTGAGATGATGACTTAAAAGCTCTTAATGACATATGTTAGGTACCTACCTACCTATAACTATTTTTTTTTAACGGGACCGGCAATACGAAGTGAGTATATGAACTTCGAATGTTGTCCAACATCTAAAACTATACCAATTTAACACTAGAACGACACCTTCCCATTGTCGTTAGACTAACAGAAAAAACTGCAGCTGAGGGATTTTTAGAAACAATTTTCGAAGAACAAATATTAGTTTACAGAAACTGGCACACTAAAAGTTAGCCTCACCTACAACAAAAGCCGACGGACTGCTCCGCGTATGTCATCATACTTGACCGTCTTTTTATTTAAATTGGGACGTCATTTGGATGTCCTTATATCACACAATCTTTTGTACCCCTACAAAAGCAATGAACCATATTGCGCACCAAAGTGCTCTCGGATAAGAGCAGAGCCCCTCATGTTCTTCAGTACTTCTTCGGCTAAAAAGGTGGTTTATTAAAGAACGAAACTATTTTTTACCAAATTTGAAAGCAAATCTTTCGATCACGATTAAGACGGTGCAGTGTAGATAAAAAGGAAACAAAGATATATTAAAAATAAGGCTCTTTATGCAATTCGAACGACATTTAGCATCAAAGTCTTTTACTTATCGAACAGCCCTCGTAGGCTTTCTTTTACAATGTATCGGTAAAATTAAATATACCTCACACCTCACAAAGATAATTTGATAACAAATACAATAATTGTCAAAGTTATGAATAACAAACTGCTTAATGTCGTTTTAATAAAAGACAGGAGTGTTTTCATGCGATTTTGGGGATTTCGCGATGCTTAAAAGTGGGGCGTTTTGTTAAATCCTAGATTTTGTTTATACAAGGGTTTTATTCACGTCTATTCTTAGCGGTCTATTTAACGAAATTATTAAATTAAAACCAAAAAAAAATTATTTTTTTTTTTAAATAATTTTTGAACTCAAAATTTAGAAAAAACAAGTGAGTAAGTGCAAGATTTCTGCTGTGACAAACTTCTATAAACCCGACCCTATATACCGTTGTGTAAGGTTCTTACACTAAACCTTAAATTTTTTTTCCCGAATTAATTGGGATCTCGTTAGAATCATGACAAAACGCTTTAAAACCGAAAATAATTTCGGAAAAATACCGTTTTTTCGTTCAAACGCCCCCTAAAAGTAGGCGGAGCTAAACATTTTGTATGGAGCAAACTTAGTAAATAGTAATATCTACAATATCTGTGATAAAATTTTTTTTCGATTTGGAGTGAACTTTCCGAGAAATCTGGTTTTTAAAGATCTAACATGCTAAAAGCGGGCATAGTCGATATTGTGGGCGGTTCAATTATTGCCCTCTTACAGGTTTTGGGCCATTATTGCTCTATACCAAAATTTGAATTCCTACACCTTGTCTTACTTGACCAAAAGGTATTTTTTTTTTTTTTGTGAATACTAGGGTGGACGGAGGCTAAGACTCCAAAATCTTTCAAGGATACCAATACGCCCACTATAGCAGGTATATAATACCGAAGTAGCCGATATTGGTTATGCCCGATTTCCACGTGCTAAAAAACCACCCATTTATAAGAGACACTATAAAACTGCCAGAACGCACTTCATAGCAGTAAATTTTCGCTCTCCCATATTACTTCTTGACTGCAACTTAGTTAACTTAACAGGTAGTTTACGCTTACGTAGTGTTTATCGCATTGGGTAGGTTGCTATCCAGTGAATGCACCTACTAAAGCCGTTCATTCGTGCTGCTTCACCCTAAGTCGAAGGGTCTTGTTCTTTGTAGTCGTCGCTCGTTGTTTACATCGTTAAGAGTCTCGCTGAGAGTACGGATCATTTCATTGTTGCAATGAATATGAAGGCGAGCATTTAGCTTTCGAGCGAAGTTTGTTACTTCTTCGCCCACGGTAGCTTTTCCTAAATCTCTGTGAATATCTTTATTCTTAATATACCATGGAGCATTCACAATTGCTCTTAGTGTCTTGTTTTGGAAAGTCTACAACATGGACATGTTGCTCGGCTTAATACAACCCCAAAGTTGTATACCGTATGTCCAGGACGGCTTTAACACCTGCCTGTACAAGAGCAGTTTGTTATATATGCTTAACTTCGAAAATCTTCCGATAAGCAAATGCATTTCCCTGAGCCTAATCTCGAGCTCGTCACGCTTCTTCTTTACGTGTGGTTTCCACCTTAGTTTAGCGTCCAGTGCCATCCCTAGATCCTTCGCTTCATTTGCATAAGGTATTTGTGCAGAATTTATGAACAGAGGTAAATTGTTAACCCTCTGTAAGTGAAATTCACATGCGTAGACTTGTTCTCGTTAAGAGCGATTCGCCAAGTCTTCGTCCAGACACAAATTCTGTCCAACGCTCGTTGGAGGTTTCTCGTTGATGACACGACTGATACACCAGGGTGGCCATATCGTCCGCAAGCGTGGCTACGACTGTCTCGTCATCTAGAGGTATGTCTCTTGTGTAGAGCAGGAACAGGGTCGGACCGAGGACGCTTCCCTGGGGTACGCCAGCCCGAATTAGCTTGAAACTCGAGTATTCACTACTACACCTAAAACGAAAGAGTCTGCTTTCAAGATAATTTTCCAATATTTTAAACATGTCTTTCGGCTAGTTTTGCCGTAGCTTATATTTCAAGCCTTCGTGCCACACCTTGTCGAAGCTATACGATACGTCGGGCTTGCGATACGTCGAGGAAAGCACTTGAATATATTTTTTTCCCTTCTAAGGCTTTTTCAATTTCATGCGTTATTCTGTAGACTTGATCTATTGTGGAATGGTTAGGTCTGAAACCGAATTGATGATCCGGGATCAAGCGTCTTTCTGCAATTATTGGTTGTAATTGCTTCAGCAGAAGTTTCTCGAATACTTTCGATATTATCGGCAGAAGCGATATGGGCATATAGGATTTTTTATCATTTGCACATTTCCCCGGTTTTGGAACCATAATGACTTCAGCAACTTTCCATTGCTTTGGAACGTACAGAAGTCTTAGAGAAGCGTTTATCATATAAAGTAGCTCGACTAGTGCTTTTTTTGGTAGTTCTTTCAATATTTCGCCAGTGATCAGGTCGTAACCCGGGGCCTTATTATTTTTAAGTTTGTTTTTTGTCTGTCGGAGCTCAACTAACGAAACTTTTTTCATTCTAAAGCTATCAGGTTCCGCGTTGTTGTTTAGAACGTCAGCCAACGGCGGACCGTCGAAAGGCTTGAATGTTTCTTCTAAATGTTCAGCAAACAAATTCGCTTTCTCTTTGTCTTCTCTTGCCCATTCGCCGTTAGCTTTTTTTATTGGTGCCGAGTGGATTATAGGTTTCTTGATAGACTTAACTGCTTTCCACAGCGAGTAGTTTGAGCTCCTATCCGCCGACAAGCCTTCAAGGTATTTGGTGGTCTCACGATTTTTAAAATCTTGCAACATTCCTTTCAGTTTGTAAGAGAGGTCGTTCAAGAGGATTTTGTCTGGAGGAGCTCTCGTGCCTTGCCATTTTCTACGCGCTCTTCTCTTTTCACGAATCAATTCTTCGATTTCGAGTTGATATGTTGTGGGTACACATGCCCGTCGGTGCTAACTGCGTCCTTTTGGGACGAAGTGTTGTTCCAAGCAGCGCTCTGAATTGCTTCAATGAATTTATCAACTGTGGTTTCTAACTCTTCAATGGCACATTCAAGCCAGCACCCTCCTTACAGTCCTTTCTGAAGGCGTCCCAGTTCATGTTTTTGCTAGCTAATCTGGGAGCTCTTTCTATTTTCGCCAGTCTTCCACCAATCTTCAAGATTACTCCTGAGTGGTCTGAGCAAAGATCATAACACTCTTCGATACGCGTAAGGTATTTGGGGTACCCTTTAGCGATGAAAAAGTCGACAAGGTCAGGCTTTTTATTCCTATCGGTTGGCCAATATGTTGGCTTACCCGTGGAGAAAAAGTCCACCCCACGCTTCATACTATTTTTGTACAGTAATCTGCCTCTTGTTGAATTGCATCGTGAGCCCCAAAAAGTATGCTTCGCGTTAAAGTCACCCCCAGTGATAAAATTGGACCCAATGAAGTCATACATACGATCAAGATCGTCTTCCACCAGGTTATATCCTGGCGGGAAATAACAAAATGCAATGTTGTAATCTAAGCAGTCAATCTTGACAGAAACTGAAAAATTTACTGCTTGGATTACAACATTGCATACAAAGGTATTTTGAAAGAAAATTTGAAATAGAGGTTGTCATACATTGAAGCCAGTAGTGGGCGTGGCCGTCATCGGATTTAACCATTTTTCACACTTCACTTCTACAGACAGAAAATAAGAACCAAGATATACTCCAAGTTTGAGCATCCTAGCTCAATTTTAAGGACCTAAAAACTTAACACATACGGGCAGACAGACGGACGGACGGATATGGCTTAATCGACTCACCTGTCGGTCTCGATCATATCTCTTAAAGGTCATAGGGGTCTACGGTGATTATTTCACTGTGTTACAAACTATGCATTAAAATTAATATACCCTCGGTCGGGTATAAATAAAGGGGTTATAAAAATCTTTTTTATTCGCTTAAATAAATCAATTCCAACATACAGTGTTATAAGAACTTTCTTCTATGATATCAATGTCCATTTATTTATAGATTTCCTGAAATTCGACGGTAAATGTATCAATAGTCTTCTGTATGTCATATTTATTCGTAGATTAGCTAGAACTTTAGCTAAAAATTAATATAAACTTTCATGATATATTTTTAGAAATCGTACCTGGCATAACATTTCGCTAGACATCATCATAAACACGATAGACTATAAATTCAGTAGAAACTTCATAGATGCATAGTTCGATGATGATCTACTACAAAAATCTAATAAATTAATATTTTCACTTTCAGATTTAACTGGACTTGCCTTATTTTTCTTTAATACATAAATTAAAAGATCCAAAACAATACGAGTGTAAGAGTTAATAGATTCAGCAATAAAATTTGCAGAACCAACAGGTACCTACCAATAAATAAAAAAAAAAATACTTTCATCTCAGTTCAAGCCATTAGAAAAAAGGGTTGTATTTAAAAAAAACATTTAACATTTTCGCATAAGTTATTATTTGATTATCCTGAATATTCGAAAGAGACTTCATGAAGCCTTTCTCCACCGAGGAGGATTCTTATTTGCAAAATAAGCAGCAAATACTGAAGTATTTAAAGGTTGTCAATGGACTGCCTTGGGTAAAGCTGTAAACCGTCATGAACAGAGCAAGTCCAAAGATTGTTCCCTCAGCAGCAATGGACATTTTGTCTTATTAGAAAATAAATCTAACCAGTGGTGGAATCGGCTTAGGTGATCTGTGATAAGTGATGTCACAAAGCACAAAACATCGTCTGCCTAAACTGTGATCATAACAATTTTCTTGTGACAGCTCTCGATCAATCACCGTCAAAATCAGCTGGTCCCCAGTTTTCAAACTTTCTGGATAGTTGGTTTTTTTTTGCCAACACTTAGACTGAGCTTCTGCATGCATGTATAAAAAAAATCCTACATCACAAACCTAAAGCCACGATTCGGAACAATATATTTGTGATCCTCTTACGTAGGCGGATAATTTTGTTTGGTCACATTAAAAAAATAAATAAATAAATAAATAGAGTGGCGCAACAGCTCGAGGTGAACCAGGGCCAACTTCTCAACAATGTATGCTGGTGTGTTAATTTCTTTACATACAAGGGGACCTACAATTTTTTGCCGAATCCGAACGGCACTTTGAGAAGTTTTTCAAGACAAATGATACTCTCGGAAGGCTTGTCAGACCCTCGCGGAGGTGGGGACCGTGAAAAAGAACAAGTCTTTTTTTTTTTATTTAGGTGACGATGGCAGGATTCGAACCCAGACCTCCGGCGTAGTAAGCACACACACTAACCAATACGCCACGGCACCCCACCGTTTGGTCACATTGACTGTCACAAAATGTGAGAATCACAGATCAGTTTAGCCGATTCAACCCCAGTTCTACAATAGCTGAGAGTTCAACCCGTGTGACCACGAACATTGTAGCACGCTCGAAACGTCGCGAAATAAATAAAACGTGAAGCGGTAAGTCCAAATTTTTCTCTTTTCATACTAGGATGGAGTTTTCTCATCAAGAATATATCTCAGTCTCTCCTTTTGATCTTCCTAAAAATCACTGTGTTTTCCAGGTTAATGCCATGACGATAAAGGAAGTATTTTCCAGCTTTAGAACTTACGTAATATCCAATAAGTGCCGATAATCACTCTCTTTGAACTCGAAACTATCTATCCCTAGACTGCTGATCATCTCTGGATATGTCAGAACAGTTGAAATTTTCACCTTTATTTGCATCAGTTCAAACTTTCACATGTAGAGGTGCCTGCAAGGCTGACAAGTGCGAAACTTACCAATTTTGCCAGTAGTCTCTCAGTCTTTCATGAAAAAAGTCCTTAAGCGATGCAACCGAAATCAAAAAGCTTAGATAGACATCAAGTGGAAAATGCTTGTATGGCGACGAAGCAGCTTTGGCCAAGGTTGAAGCTCAAGCACTTAGCTCTGTGATTAAGGCCTTGAGGTTGTGAAAATACCCAGTGTCAGGGTAATTTCCCAAGAAAAATTCCCTGATGCAGAACACAGTAAGCCCCTGATAATGAGCATATGAAGTATGCAAGAATACCTAGACTGCATTGGCTCGGTTTCATGGATGGAATGAAGATCAAAGCCAAGAGAATTTGGAAATCGTAGCCCCCAGGTTCAAAACGAGAAGGGCGAACATAGTTCGTCATGTCAGACTGTTGCTGTATAGACAGCTGCAAATAGCGAGCCAGGATAATGAAAGGGTTCAGTGTTCCAGTCTGATACATAACCCAAATTTGAAACCTTTTTGGAGCCTACTTTGTGATTGCGGTTTTATAAACCCAATTTTTTTGTTGTCCTTTAGGAAATTAACCCTTTTTGCTTAACGTCATGAATTTTTGTTTGTTGTGTTGTAATTTTTCTTTATAAAATTATATTTTACAAACGACAACAATAAGCACACAACAATACTCCGAAATCCTTTTAAAATTCGTCATAATACATAAAAAGAACACTAGCAACATCCAACGCTGTATAAGTTTATAAATTAATTAGCCTTAACACTCCCAAGGCGTCCCGAGACAACAAAATCTACTCGACTGGCTGACGGAATAAAGTCACACTGCCTTACGGCGTGCACGGTGGTAATAAAATTTGCCGACAAGCACCTCGACAGCAAACAGGTCCTTCCCAATAAAAGGATTACAGCATACACGTATTCCATGTGGATGTAGCTATATATACCGACCTATATACGTCGTTATATCCTACATACAATGTCATTATCGATTCATACGTCCTGGTGTCGGGTATCCGCGTGCGTCCCCACCCGCAATCCGTGTGCAATTATGTGTGCTCCACAAAAGTGTAACTAAACATACCGCTATTATATTAGCACGTGGTGTGCACAAAGGACGAAAAGGCAAATAAGAGTATAAATAAATGATGTGGAAACTCTGGCAAGGTGGTGGTGGTTGTTGCCCAGCCAGCACACCAGCAGCACACGGCCGGCCTGTCGAGAGTTGATTTTTAGTTTTTATGAATCACTTGTCCTTAAAGTGGCGTAAAACACCAGAGAACCACAAGAGTGAAGGATATATCTGTTTATGGGACTGTGCCTCCAGACAGATAGACAAAGGAACTCATTTCTTCTCCTCACTTTTTTTTATTTTATTATAAAAGGGTTTTAACAGCAGGTGCGTTTACTTCAGGATAGAAGGTTGCGATTATCCTAACTCAAAGCCAGGCGATTTTGATGGAAATTCTAAGCGAAGGAAGATATTGCTCACTGTAAAATTTCAAATAACCTAAGGATGAGCAATCCCCCAAAAAAGTGCGGACAGACAGCCAATTGCTTATGTTGTGTGGTGCCTTTGGGGCATGCCAAATGGTTTAGTATTTTAGCTCGTGTCTTGGTTTTTTGGCAGGTTTCAGGTTTCGATCTTCTTTTTTTGGTTAAGGTTTTTTTTATTTTTCTTTATTTTATGGTCAAGATCATTAACGTGTTTATGCTGCGCAGTTGCGGTTGAAAATGTTGGATTAAAAGGGATTGCAATCAATGGGTATGTGTGTGTATTTCTTCGCAGGACACTCTTTAAGCGAGGAGTTCCTTAAGTTAATGATGATGAGGGATGTGAGAGGCATGCACATACTACCTATACTCTAAAAAAGAGTCATGCGCCATGAGATGGGTATATGACTTTATAGTGTGCGACTTGACATTTTTACTGGTAGTAAATCAAACTTAAATTATGTTGTTAGAAAGAAAATGATTGTGTTATAGGCAGACATTCGCTTATGCTGAATAAGGGGAAGATGAAAGAAGACAGGTTTAATATTGAAACTTTAACTTAATAAACTTAAAGAACATGTTTAAACTTTATCGTATGCTAGCTATCCGATTGGTCTTGCGCGAAACAAGGTAAAAGCTAAAAATTATAAAGATTTTGGCTAGTCATCCTCCGTTTTTCACGCTTTTTACCCCTAGGGCCGGCCTTAAGATGCCCTTAGCTTTTGAAAAGATTGATAGAAGTGTCAAATTGGTATAGGAACAAAAAAAAATAGATAATTGGTACCTACAGATAAGACGAAGAACAAGGAGACCGATTCAAAAAATTTCAAACCTTCACAGCAAATAAAATTAATACCCCCAGAATTTGGTGTCCCCTAGTGGATTTCTCAATTTGGCGATCGAGGATGGGGCCCCGCTCGCCCCACCTTAAATGTATTTTTACAGCCGGCGAACTTGCGACCTGCGACCTGGCGCTTAACTGGATATTGCTCTTAAGAATTGATTTACCATGTCTCCACCGGGCACTAATCCGCGATTAATATAAATCTTTACAAGTTTAAATCCTCTCCGCAAGCGATTAAAAATTAATTCTCTCATAAATCCAATTCACCCTGTTGACAAACCTATTTTCTGCACCTTTGTAACAGTTTGAGAATCACGAAAGTAAACTGAAACTGTCCCTGTACGACAGATTTGTCACAAGTACGTTTTCTATTGTGATTTTTAAAGCGAAAATTGTTTTTCAATCCAGGGAAATGAAATCGCCGCCCTCTTTTGAAATCAAAATGGACAGACACAGAGTGATCATGTCAAATTAATCCTATATTTGTCCGGTGGAGCTACTTTGGGATTTAACTTTAATCGCCTCCCGCTTAAATTGCCGGTGGAGACATGGTTAAAACTGAAATTTGTCAACTAGAAAACTGACAAAATTCTTCAATACTATACTTTGACAACTTTAACATCATTTCAAAAGCTTTGTGCAGATTTTTACAATTCGCTTAGTAATTCGCACAAGTCGCTGCGAATTCATTTTGAAAACAGCTGAACTTTGTAAATTGATTATGTTTAGTAATGTCATGTTATAGATTATTTAATTTTTAAAAGATTTTCGTGCAGCGATTTTAATTTTGATACAGTATTTTGCAGCAAAGTCATTGGGTTGCCAGTTCGCTGGTCACAAGATCGCCAGCTGTGAAAGCGCCTTGACACTATGTTTCCACCGGGCACTAATCCGCGGATAATATAGATCTTCATTAAATCCTCTACAAATTACGCGATTAAGCATACAATTATACAATACGACCCAGTACAATTGTATTGGCCTTCCCACCCTTCAAACAAAACTAACATATGGCAGGTCTCACCTATTCCCACCTATACTATCACAAAAAATCTTAATTTAATTTTTTGTTTGATTTAACCACAAAAATATAAAATTTGGTTTTTGTTTTACCCAATAGGTACCAAAAAAAACCACATTACTGAATAACTAGATATTCAACCTGGGACATCTAAAAGTTTTGCCCACAAGCTGAAATTGATAAAAAACGGTCCAGGTTTTGTCTTTTCAAAGGTTTTGGGCCATTATTGCTCTATACCCAAGTTTAAGTTCCTACGCCTTATCGAACTTGACGAAAAGGCATTTTGAAAGAAAATTTGAAATAAAGGTTGTCTTACATTGAAGCCATTGTTGGACGTGGCCGTTGGTGGATTTTACAAATTTTCACACTTTGTCTGTATAAAATAAGAACTAAGATACACTTCAAGATTGAGCATCATCATTATCATTTTCGAATGCCGCTTATCCTTTAAAAGGGTGGCGGAGCGAGGGTCGCTAAATGGTCCTTTCATCTTTCTCGATCCTCCGCCACGGATCCGCAATCGGGACTCAGAGAGGTTCTTTACCTGATCCTACCACCTGTTTCTTGGCCTACCAGGGGGGCGACGCGCTCGCATCTCGGCTAGCATGACCTGTATGGGAAGTCTGTCAGGGGGCATGCGAACAACGTGTCCAAACCATCGAAGAATCGATCGCTTCACTCGGAGAAATAGCTGCTCAACATTAAGATTCCCACGAATAATGACGTTTCTCACTCTATCCCTTAGAGTAACACCAGCAACGCACCTCAGGAATCTCATTTCGGCAGCTTGTGCCCGCGATCTAATTCTTTCGGTCATTACCCCAATTTCATGACCATAGATGAGGATCGGAATGAAACTGAGATCTTTGCTTTCACTCCAAGCTCAGCTTTCCTGATGTCCGGCCGGCGCAGTTTCCTTACTATTGCTCCAGCTTGGCCAATTCTACAGGACAAGTCAGTATCACTCCTCCCATTTTTCGTGAAAAAGACCCGAGGTACTTAAACTTCTCCACCTGTTCCGATTTATTCACGTTTACTTTTATCCCAGCATCACCACAGACGGCTGCAAACCTATCCAGGCTCGTTGAAGTTCCTTTTTGGATGATGCAAGGATGGCCAAATCATCTGCGAAAAGCAGATGGCTCATCTTGATGTCAGCCAATTCGAAACATTGCTCGCCAAGACTGAGCTTCACCATCCAGTCCATATATGCTATGAAAAGGAGCGGTGACAGAACACAGCCCTGGCGAAGTCCAACGCGCACATCAAAAGGACGGGATTTGACGCCATTTATCCGTACACAGCTTCTGCAGTTTCCATACAAAGTCCCCATGGCTCTCAGAAGAGGCCCACTCAGCGCATAGTCCTGCAAAACTCTCCACAGTGTATCCCGAGGGACTCGGTCATACGCCTTTTCCAGATCTACAAAACACACATAGACCGGTTTGGCATATTCACCCTGCAAGGTCGGGCTTAAGAATAGCCTTGAGGAGAGCTAAGAGTAGAGCCGACTAAAATCCACTGAAGGAAGTAATCATCAGGCATAAGTGATGCTGTCCAGGAGTATAAACTCCTTGTGGGGCCACCCTTGGCAGTACAGTTATAACTGAAAAAGATGAACCCGAAGGTTTAAATAAAATCCAACAGCGTCTCATACATACCGTGCGGCTCGTTGGTCAGCGTCTGATCCAAGAGGGATGGCTGAATTTCAAAATTTCAAATAACAGACATCCAGGAGCGTCTGTCTCGGGACGAGCGGCTTCCTGGTCGGCGTCTGTTGTCCGGGTTAGGATCGGCCGAATTTAAACCTGGCAGCTAGGTAAAAAATGCATGCTAGGATAAAATGCACACCCCCCCCCCCCAACCATGAAAAGAAAACAGCCTCGGATATTTGCTGATCCTGGTAATCCAGGGCACCCTTTGGAGCTGGGCCTGAGGGGTTGCAAGCATGCGAGCGCTTGGTGGTCGGAAGGTCCCGCTCGGCATCCGACCGGGTTTAACCCGAAGAAGTTTCGAGCAGCCCGTCAATGGTGCCGCTATCCATTGCGGGGGGCGAAGGGGGACAGCGCCACGTCAAAATGGGGGCTTAGGTGGAAACTGTACAAATCGACAACGGCATTAACTCAAAGTTTGAGCAACCTAGCTTAATTTTAAGGACCTAAAAACTTCACACATACGGTACGGACAGACGAACGGACATTTGCTAAATCGATTAACCTGTCGCTCTCGATCATTCCTCTAAAAGGTCTTAGGGGTTTACGGTGATTATTTCACTGTGATACAAACTATGCACTATAATTAATATACCCTGGCTCGGGTATAAAAAACAGGGGGCCTGGATATTCCCTTGGCGGCCCTGGTTGCACCCACTTGCCATGTGAATGGGTCACTATGCCGGCACGAAAAACTCTTGTTCGATCTAAGATTTACCACTGATGAGACCATCATATGAAAGTTGGTAAGCTCTTCGTTTTTCAAGCAGAACTCAGCCTGGGCGGAAATCATCAATAATGGACTACATCAATAATTAAGGAGTAAGAGAAGGAGGAGAATAAAGTAAGGAGAGCAATTTCCAAACCTTAAACCAACAATAAGGTTCTGAACCTGAGCGCGATCAGAAATTTTTAAACTGCAGGAGATTAATTTGTTAGGAGCATACACCAATTCATTTCATTAACTTGGTTGGATAAGTGCTACCAGAATAGCTCTCCATTGGTCTAAGCTTAAATTCAAGTGTTAATCTTCACCCGTCACCCCATTAAACTAAACTGTCTTAGACTTTATACTGTTAACCCGATCTACAAGAATGGTTATCTCCTAAGTGGCACTGACTGCCGATTAGTCTTTTACGCATTTTTAAATAGATTCTGCTAAACTGTTCCACAACAACTTGACCAAAACAAAAACACACTCTCTGATCCAATTCGATTTTAAGGCCGCATACCAGGCAGACGATCTTGCAGCTATAGTTTTGACTTCTTTGGAAACTATGCAGACTTATGGCGAGGTTGGTACACCTCAAAAACTTCTCCGATTATACAAAACGAAATTGGCAACATACTTGCTGTTACTCTATGAACATTAGCAGACCCACAGCATAGTCACCGCGGGATATTTTAAGAAATTCGCAAAGTCGCGCATTCGTTCGCAAAAATAGCAAAAAAAATTCAATTCTTTGGAATCAACTCCTTTGAAAAACTCAGACGTTTTACTTGTGATGCAGTTGTTCTCAGACTAGACTCAGTTGGTTTTAACAGTTAAGTTCTGAAAATTCTAAAGGTGTTCTAAAAGGTGTCGGTTATCAGAAATTTTCAATTCGTGGTTGCATAACAAAAAATGGTGACAAATTGAGACTAAAAACGCAAAGCGGTAGCACTGACTCCAAGCTTCGAGTTGGTTAAGATAAGATAGGACTAAGCATCCGGTTTGAGGTCCAAGCTATCACAAATGCAATCAGAGAGCTTGACTTGGACAACAGGAAACAGGTGTGCTCTGCTCAGGATCGCAGAGCATCGAAGTCTACTTTGAATCAAAATGCCCTCTATGGTGGCGAAGTGGTTTGTGTGTGTGCTTACTACCCCGGAGTTCTGGGTACGAATCCTACCATCATCACCTGAAAACAAACAAGTGAGTAAGTGAGTGTGTCTGTGACAAATTTCTATATACCCGACCTTATATACGATGTAACACCAAATCTTAAAGTTTTTTGGAATTCTTCCGAATTCATATATATTTTTTGTATTCTTGCCCCAAAAAGTTGGCATGGGCTTAAAATTAAAATCAGATAATTGTTATTTCGTTAGAATCATGAGAAAATACGGTAAAAGCGAAAAAAAAACTGTTTTTTTTCCTAAAAACGCCCCTTAAAAATGGGCGGAGCTCAAAACTTTGTATGATACGAACTTAGAAAATTGCAATATCTTTAATATTTGTCTTAACATTTTTTTTTCGATTTGGAGTCAACTTTCCGAAAAATCGGGTTTTTAAAGATCTAACATGTTAAAGTGGTTCACATGTCCAATTTTTGCCTTGTTAAAGGTGTTAGGCCAGTAGTGCTCAGTACCAAAATTTTAGTTTCTTTGCATTTTGAAAAAAAAAGTGAAAAACAGGTTTCCTCAGATTGAAGCCAGTCGTGGGCGTGGCTGTTAACGGATTGAGCCAATTTTCACACTTTGTCTGTGTAACAAGAGAACAAAGCTGTGTACCAAGTTTCAGCTGTCTAGCTTGATTTTGAATAACTAAAATCTTCACACATACAGACGGACATACGGGCGGACTTGGGTCAATCGATTGATTTGTCAATCTCGATCATATCTCGAAAAGGTCTTAAGGGTCTACGGTGTTTATTTCACAGTATTACAAACTATGCATTAAAATTAATATATCCTTGGTCGGGTATAAAAAGACTCGTTCTTTTTCACGGTCCCCACCTCCGTGAGGGTGAAACAAGCCCTCCGAGAGTATCATTTGTCTTGGAAAACCTTTCAAAGTGTCGTTCGTATTCGCCAAATAATTTTAGGTCCCGATGTATATAAAGAAATTAGCACACACAGAATACATTGTTGAGAAGTTGGCCCTGGTTCACCTTGAGCTGTTGGGCCACTCCATTTATTTATTTATACTCATTTTTAAAATGTTGAAATCAACAAGTTGCACCGTGTTTTATGATTTCGGGATCGAAAAAACTAACAAAGCTTAATGTCTGAAGTTGACATACCAGAAATGTGAGAAGCTAATAACCGAGGCAACGTAAATGGCTGCAGGACGACAGCTGCAGCAAGTTTGTTCCATCATTAGAAAGGGGCGCTTAACGCAAACATTCTTGCCTGAAACATCACAAAAGACAGTAACAACTTGGAATTAGTTAGCGACTGCGTCTATCGCGATGACAACGATAATTACTCTTAACTCGAAGAGTAGAAAACTCTCACCTCGATCAACTAAGCAGTGCTTATCTTATCTTAAAAGCAAAGCATAGTTTCTTTTAAATAAAGATCCTTTATAAATTTGCTCCAGCTCGCTTTAAGACTATATGGAAATGACGCAAAAGATCCCCAGACTGTCCTACAAAAAAGAAGAAACATTTGGAACTAATTATGGCCTTTTAGGTTGGCGATCCCGGATCAGGGTGTTCTTCTCCCGGATTGGGGCTGTACATTCCAACAGCCAAACACGTTTTTCCTTATTTTGAAGTTTGTCTGGCGTTGTATTTGTGAAGTAAAAGCTATTCTATGGGGGATCAATAACATCTATGTAGGAGAGATGGTTAAGAAGAACTAAGCTGAAAAGTAAATAAATAAATAAATAGAGTGGCGCAACAGCTCGAGGTGAACAGGGCCAACTTCTCAGCAATGTATGCTGTGTGTGTTAATTTCTTCACATACAAAGGGACCTACAATTTTTTGCCGAATCCGAACGGCACTTTGAGAAGTTTTTCAAGACAATTGTTACTCTCGGAGGGTTTGTCAGGCCCTCGCGGAGGTGGGGGCCGTGAAAAAGAACGAGTCTTTTTTTTCAGGTGACGATGATTTGAACCCAGACCTCCGGCGTAGTAGGCACACACACTAACCACTACGCCACGGCACCCCACTGAAAAGTAAAGAATTAAAATAAAGAAGTCAAGAAATAAAGTAAAGTTAAGAAGTAAAGTTCCGAATCAAAAAAAAGTTATAAATTTCGAGTAAAGAATTGAGTGAAATGTTAGAAAAGTACTGTATAAAATCAAGGCTAGGAAATATAGAGAAAATTCAGTCGATGAGTCGATACCGTAAAGTCAAGAAGAAAAGTCGTTAAGTCAAGTTATAGTTTGCCATGTTTTTTTAAATTGTGTAACATTTAATCATTAAATTCTTTAAACCTAAAATTTAGACTATAATAAAAACCTATTTTCATGAATAAACTCAAACAAATTTACTTGAAATCCGGCGTTTTGTCTTCTGATTTGAATGAACACTCGGTGATCACGGTGAAAGGTGCTGGCTAATTTCCTATATTTATCCAACTTGACAACTAGCGTTGCACGAAGTGAATGAGTGCTTCACGTTTTGATTCTGGATTCAAGACTAGACGCAAATTTCTATCCAGAAGAGGAACTGTCAAACGAGCCCGAGAAAACAGTTTCAGGAGAGTCCAGAAGGGTCCATTTATATACAAAGGATTTTGATATTTGAGTGAATAGTAAACTGCAAGTGCGATATCATCTAATTTTTGTGCCTTACCCAGGGAATATTAACCACTTTTGTGTCTTTAAAGCGGGGATCGCAAAGCAGCCTTGACTTTGCATCGGTTTTACGTTCACGAGCTGAGCGATACAATTTAAGTGTATCGTAACGGAGCGAAACCGAGGCCACGGCTGTTATGTGGTCCACGCTTAAGATATGCGATTTTTTGCATTAAAAAGCGCAGATTTAATTTAGAATGTATGCAACCACCTTGCATAAAGCTGTAAAAGTTACATTTTTCATCTCGCCAACTTTTTAGAATTATAGCGCCATTTTTCTTAGAGAGGGTAGCGAATTATGCAATTCGTCACGGACGGGCTAAGGCACAGCACACTGTTGCACTCTGACCTAGTTTGCTTTTAAAGTTATCCAGATCCTGTATTAGCTTTTGGATGGTTTTCTGGAGAAGTTTAATTTGCCGTACCAGTCTTAAAACTTTCAAAGTCTTTCAAATCTTTTGGAGTCTTTTCCTTGTTGTTTTCTCGATTTCTAACCTGTATGTTGTTTTGTTTAGATTTTGGTTTCCATCCACTCAGCTAAAAATGTTTCAATCGTTTCAATAGCGTTAGCCATGAAAATAAAGTATGCATGTGTTTTTGTAAAAATAAAAATCTTCAGTCATTTTAATCAGAAAATATACGTCGTCTCGTGATATAGAAAGAAGCAAATAAGCAACATTTCAATGTGCCAAAATAAGAAAATTGCCAACAACAGTAAACCGACTTTAAATAACTCTGCTGCGGATTTTAATGAGGTCGATGATGGAGGCTACGATGCCGCCTTTGTGGCTTGGATGATTCAGCGCCTTCAAAGGCTTCCCGACGAAATTGTTGGCAACATAATGCTGAAAATCGTGGCTATGCTGAATGAGTTCACCCGACAAGAGGATACTGATTGAGATTACCACATCTAGTCCACGGGATGATTTTGTGTTTCTTTCGCTTTTCATTATCGCATTTATTGTTATTAATTTTTCTTATAGACCAAAGGCCCACCGCAAATTTTTGGAGTCGCTTATAACCAAAAAAGTTGCATACCACTGGAAACAATGCCACTTGTAGCAATGTCCAATTGTAAAATATCGCACCTTTATTTTAACCGTATATTAACCGTAGTATTAACTTAGAATTATGTCAGTCTTGCTATCGAAGGTTTTACTGTCTCAAAGTTGACTCAGAATTAGGATCAATAATGATGATTCTTCATTACTTTAATGATATGCAACTTTTTTGGTTGATCTATTCGGAAAATTTGTTGTGGGCTCTTAGACGATAAGTTGCACAATTATTCAATTGTGTAAAAATATGTATATAGAGGGTAGATTTCTTTGCACATATTCATATCTGTAAAATAAAAAACATGTTTTAACAAAAAATCAGTGTACTTTCTAGTACCTCTTATTTTTAGTGCAGGCCCCTAAGTTCATGGAAGAGACACAAAATGACAGAAAATAATGCTACAAATTGTCCAACTAGAAGCCCAACCTTTCATTTGGTGGCTGTCCATACTTAAAGCAAATCCACTACTAGAGTATGGCTAAATCTCCAGGCCCAGCTCCTCTAAAGGTTATGTGTGATTTTGCAGTTCAGTTTAAAATTCAGTGTTTTTTCCAACAATTTCCTCATAAAATATTTAAAATTTCATTTTGAATCCCCGCAAATTCGTTCTTTCTGTGATAAATTGCTGTGTCCTAAAAGAGACACCTTAAAATAAAAACTACACTTTTTGGTGTTAATCAAAACCTATTTCCAGCCCAATAAAAACACTCTCTAAAATTCACTTTGAATTCCGCTTTTGGATTTTCTAGCATCGTTTCCTTTACAAAATGCTATTTTCGACTCACAATCCATCTTTGTGTATTTAAATTGAAAGTGTCTCCCTCAACCCCGATAGGTTATTTCCTCGACGCTGTGTTGTGACAAATTTAAGTATAGGTAGATATATCTGTGAGTGTAGTGCATCTATATAGGTTCAATGCTCTATTTATTGCCTTCATGTTCAATGAATGTTTTCGATATTTAAATTATACTCTTATCTGATCGAGAGTCATCGATGGAAAAGCGTCTTTATTTTATGAATTTTGATTTCATTATGGAAATGATTTGCAATAAATATCGGACAGAAAATAAAAAAATCCAATTAAAAAAACATCTGTTGGACTGCAATAAACTAGAGGAATGCCATGTCAAAATGTTGAATGCAAAGTACCTCTTGGTTTTACGATTGAAACTAAACTCATCCAGCCAATCCGAAGCTGCATGAAACATTTGTCATTGTAAATTTGCAACATTTTATGTTGATTTTCATCTAAAGGTAAGTCGGTACATGAATGGGGAATCCTTTCATTAAGGAGCAAACTCGTTCAATTTACCTCGTAACCTAAATTTATTCCTGCGAGTTTGTTTTGCATGTCTGATATTATTGTTGGCCGGAAATTGTATCTTTATAGGTATACCGACATCGAACCAATAAATGGGAATGTTTTCAACATGTTTAACAAGCCCCTGAACATCTGGTTCCCGCGTGCTCACAGTCAAGTATCTATATAATCGACCTATTCCTATGCGAAATAGGATCGGCGAGTCCAAGCCGTTCAATAAATTGCAAAATTATGGCACAACTTGTAGTTTTTTTTTTCCTGCAGAAACCACCCTGAAGGTTTGCATCGTTTGTTGTTCCTTTACCTCACAAGGCCCAAAGGTTTTGTTTTTTTTTTTATTTTTTTATCTAAAGGAATATTAGAATGGACTGAACGAAAAATTATCTATTCAAAATAATTGGATGCAGAGGAAGAGAACTACCGCAGTGTTTTGGGAAACGATCAGTTTCAGGAAAATGATTTAGGAGCGATCGTGATGTCTGTGTGTATTTAGGTCGATTGAAATCTTTTTTATACTCTATTCCAAAGCAATGGAGTATTAAGTTTGATTCAGACGAAAATGTAACATAGAGAATTAATATCAATAGACCCCCCAGACCTTAGGGGAATAGGTATGATCGAGAAAGAATTCTGAGCCAAATAAGCAATGTCCGTCCGTTCGTCCGTCTGCACCCAATTTTTAATCAAATCCGAACTTGTTAAGTGATGTCGCAAAAAGATTAAGGTCCTTTGGTAAAAGCAGAATGTAAGACTCTCTGCTGGGTTCCTGGCCACAAGAACATTCGAGGCAACGATAAGGCCAACGAATTTACACGATATAAATTAGCATTAAAACCTCAATGGATATAAGCCCCACTCTGTGACCTCAGAAGGCGGGTGAAAAACAAGATCCGGATGAAGGCAAATACCAGATGGACCGCCTTGTCCATCTGTAAAATATCAGGGCAAATGTGGCGTGGGTATAGGCCTATATTTCTTATACTAATAAGTCCAATCTTGCACGCTCATCAAGACTGCAAGACTACTTACCAGACTACTTACGCTCACCAGACTACTTACTGGTCACAATATTTGGAGACATCATGCTATTAAATTGAATTTCGACAATGACGACACCCGCCGAGGATGCGGCGATACGGAGTGCCTCACTTTTTGTGCCACTCTCCCAGCCTAAGTTAGTTGAGAAAAATAACTTTAGGAAGCTAAGTTTCTACCGCGACATCTCAGAACTTTCAAACGCACCATTAAACTCTCTTTCTAGGATTGTTAAATCAATAAGGTAACGTCGTAAGAGGGAGATGCATCATCCGAACAACAGTAAGGATCTTCCCCCACAGGGCATTTTAATGGGTCTCCACAGATCTAATGTGCGATGTGGCGCGGGTTACCTAGTCTCATCAACCAAATAACCTAACACTTCCCAATTTTAAATCTTACGTTTCGACATAGAGAGGTAAAATTTTGTATAAAAGCTTTTTGACATTCGCAGCAATACATAAGTAATAACATTTTTTCTAAGAGTAATTTTTCGACTTGGGAATAAGTCTCTTAATATATTTTTGTTTCAATCGGTAAAAGTCTCTTAAAATCCTTTTTGCTTCGATCGGTATAGATTCTAGTCTTCTACTAAATTGGTTTTTAAGGACCGATTCGGGAGCTTCCTGGTTTCTTTACGCAAGATGTGGCTCAACCCTTTGGATTGACAGTACTCTACAAGCTGAACAACTGCCTTTGGTGGAGAAGAAGTAATCCTAAGCCCGGCAAGGAATAGAGGCAGCAACAATATCTTGGCTTGACTTGACTGACTTGTATGTGCAGCCTTCCCTAGCACTTCGCCCTCTGCTCTAGATGCTCTGATGAATCTTCCCCCTGGATATATTTTCCTTGCAATGAACGCTGAAAGCCATCATTTGCTTAAAGGGTTAGCTTTTGGTGCCACGCGCATTGCAATTTTGGGAGAACTCGAGCGAGAAGTATGGTCTGAATAATAGGTTGCTTGTCGGATATGCCCTTTGACGCGATGGCACCTGACATCTTTTTGCGCCAAAACTACCACGTTCAATGATTCTTCAGGGAAAGCAAAGAATACCAATTTACTGCTTCAAAACCGGACAAGGGTCTTGGTACTATAGAGCCTTTGCGGAAAGCGGGAACATGAGAATCCACTAGCCTACCCCATAGGCAAATTATGCGTCTGTCTCCCAAGCGGAGATTTTCGCTATCCTAATGGCTATGTGCTATATATGACTTACAGGTGAGGAGGTCAAGAATTATATGCATTTGAATGACAGCTAAACCGCACTAGAAGCGCTGCCAAAGCCTAACCTTGTCCAAGTTAGAGCTTAAACTCAAGTTAACGTTGAACTCAGACGGAAGGCTAAACACAGTGAGTCTAGTTTGGGTCATGTTGGTATCATTAAGGCTTTTAAGGCCTTTAATGCTCATAAAAGGTTTTCTTAGGACCCGAACTCGCTCTGAATCTGCCTGTATCTGCTGCTACGTCTGCCATTGATACTTGGGTTTTTCGTGAACCTAAGGCTCGTTGACGTTTGACGTAACCGCGATGGGTGCAAACAATCTAAACGACTACGTCTGAGCATCTTCAAGTCAAAGTCTGCAAGTCAAAGTCTGCATCTGCAAGTAAAACTCCCCTTCTATCCGAAGAATCGATGAAAGATCTCGACGTAGACTCCCTTATGCGCCACCAATGTTTTGGTAAGTACTAAAATGTGTAAGGCTTGAGCGAAACTAACCACCAGAACTACTTCCTCTGTAGTCCTGCCTTCGCTTGTTGCAAAATCTATTTTTGCTAATCTTAATCGGTAGCCTTCATCTGCTGTTCTCTCGTGGAGGCTGGTGCTTACCAACTAATCCTCCGAAGATGTTCTTCTTTCCAACCTTTGCATTAAATTCTGACCAGAAAATTATTTATTTAAAATTCCAAAATACTCTTCTGGATCTTTTTATTAATATTACGACATCTATTAAAAGTTTTAGCTTTCAGGTACTTGGTTTGGTGCGACTACTCCTCTATTACTTCCTTTGTGAGCTACCCATAGGCGACTCGTAAAGTTTTTTTTTAATTTAGAAATTCTTTGAGAAGAATTGCTTTATGTAAAAAATTATTGTTGCAGTTCAGCTTCTTTAAAAATACGTTTTTGTTTTTGTTTTAATAAGAAAGTGTCTCAAAATCATAAAATTTGCGTGCAGTAAACAAATCCTTTTTTAATTTTGTTAGTCTGAACGACCAACTATAACGTTCGTAATTGGTACCTATCATGGCTCACTACTCATTTTGCTTTCAATCCCTAACTAATCGCATCTAGATGGTACCAATTAATTCCCGTTCTTGTTTTGTTTACAGATTCATTTCAGTTATGCGTCTAACCTTGAAAGATTATTTTCTTTGGTTGGTATGCAGCAGCCCAACCTTCTCGCCAGTAATCTCTCGTCCTCTTCGTCGTCGTCGTCGACTTTATTCGATTGCGATATCCAAATCGTATCACATAATCAACCAGCTTCTGGTGGTGTTTCCAAACATGAAGAAGCTCCAAGACAGCCAAGGGATATGCCGAACCCATAATTATGTGTGCGGCTATTTATTCGGGGCATGGGCATTGGGATTTGGAGCTCGTCGATGAGCGATTAATAAAGTTTTAGACCACAAAAGGGTTCCTTAATGGACTCTATGTATATCCGCCAAGCATACACAATGTCGTGATAGAATTTTCAGGGTCGACTCGACATGCTGGATGATGTGCTGGCATCTGTGCCGCAGTGTGCACCACAAAATTTTATCATGTGGAGCCTGTCTGAAGATAATTGTAACATGAACATGATTTGAAGATAAGGCGTTGTTGTGGCGGTATTAGTCGTCTTCTTCTTCTATATTTCTCGTTTTTTCCTTGAATATGCTCAAGGCTAAACTAACGGTATTTTGTGGAAGGCATGAATGAAGTTTCCGACATCGTAATCGGTTCTTTTGGAAGGAGAGAGACTAGAACAGACATAGCTTGAGGGGATTTCCTTAATTTGAAAGTTCTTAGAAGGGAAAGAATTAGGTGGATTTGAATATTTTTTTCAATTATTTTTCACCTTTGAAGCTATTTCTATGGAGAGACTTTGAGAGTCTATGAAGAGTGGAAAAGATTTTAGGAAGGTTTTTTCGACTTATGACAATGTCTATATTGCCAATGGCTTGTTTTGTGTTTTGACCATATCCTCAATATATTTTATGGACCACTTTTTTGTGCATTTATCCAAAAATCTTTGATACTCGTCCTTCTAAAACTTAAAGGTGTTCTTCACGCTCTTCACATTTGCTTCTCACAGCTGTGATCGGATGAATCATTTCAATCAAAACGGCGTAGCAGGATGGTGAATACGCAACGTTGGCACACATCTCAACGTTTAAAGAAAGGTATACAAAACAAGCATGAATCTGCAACAGTGGTGCCCTGAGCACGACAGGATTATTCTTCACCTTCTTACCTTCCAAAGAAAAACTTCGAAGCCCTAATTCCGAAAAAAGACTCGTGGTACGGTGATAATATACCCTTTTGTAACGCCATCCACTTTGACGTAGACGGGTCCAAGACGGATGATGGTGTAGGAAGTGGTGTATTCTCTGAGTGTCTTGATTTAAATAAATCCCTTCGCTTAATAAATCAATGCAGTATCTTCCAAGCAGAAATAATGGCGATTAGTGAAGCCCTGTCCTGGTTGAAGTAGAACGTGATATCCGCCATTATCTCTACCATTACGGATAGCCATCAGGCCGCAACAAAATCCCCGACTTCGTTTTCTGTAAACTCTAAATTACTTATCAACTGATGTCAAAATAAAGCTGTCATAAAGAAAGGACACCCAACTTCAACGTCTTGGTGCCTGTTTTCATTTGGTTGATCCTAACCTGATGTGTCAGAATTACTATGGTGAGGGGAAGCGCCAGTGTGGTGGCCACCGTTCAACCTCCGTTTTATTTTGAGAAATAAAATTTGGGTTAGGTCAGGATCAACCAAATGAAAACAGGCACTTGGACAAAACATCACCATCGACAGCTATAACTTTGAGGTAGTTAGGAACTTTGCATACCTGGGTTCCGCTATAAATTCATTCAGGCACACCAGCGCTGATATTAAACGAAGGATAAGTCTTGCCAATTGTTGTTTCTTTGGGCTAAGAAGGCAATTGAGTACAGAAAAGCCTTCTCTTGAGCGTCCATAGTGTCTTTTTATACGATCCGTCCTGCTTTACGATGCAGGCTCTGTCAAAGGCGGATGAAAACACTTCAGGCTGCTTTGAGAGGAAAATTCGTCCGACAATTTCCCGTTTGTATAGACGGAGAGTGGAGTTGAAGATATATTGCACTGTTCGGGCTGTACAGGTTAAACCCTGGACCTGCACTACCTTAAGTACCTAAGTAAGTAAGAATGCCAGAAGATGAAGATAATTCGCCTAGCTACCTTAAACTTACAGTTCAACAATAACAGTAAACAAAACACTAACGCCAGATGGATTACAGTCACCACATGTCAAAACTCCAAGCAAATCTGCTCCCGTCTTGATGAAAAACCAGTGAGTAAGTGCTACAGTGTGTACGCAGAAGTTAAAGTCCGTAAAACAAAGCGTTGAGTACCCCATCCTATTCCACATTGTGGGTGCCGTGGCGCAGTGGTTAGTGTGTGTGCCTCTGACGCCGGAGGTCTGGGATCGAATCCTGCCTCTGCCACCTGAAAAAAAGACTTGTTCTTTTTCACGGCTCCCACCTCCGCGAGGGTCTGACAAACCCTTCGAGAGAAACGTTTGTCTTGAAAAACTTCTCAAAGTGCCGTTCGGATTCGGCAAAATATTGTAGGTCCCCTTGTATGTGAAACAAAATATAGCACACAGAGCATACATGGTTGAGAAGTTGGCCCTGGTTCACCTCGAGTTGTTGCGCCACTTTATTTATTTATTTTATTTATATCCCACATTGTAAAATGCTGATGACGTAGTTATTTTTTTATTTTTTTATTTTAAAAGTAATGTAAACTTCAAAAAGGGACATGGTCCGACCGCCCCTAATTAGAAACCACAGATATTTCCAAGTTACACTTAAATGTACGTAAAAATGCAATTTTTTGGTTCAAATTCAATATTTTTGAAAAATCGGACTGAAGTCTCGTTTACCTTACCTGCTACTTTTTTTTGTTTCATGCTTTCCTAAATTAGGCTCGAGGCCAGTCGAAATTAAGTTTTTCAGGAAAATTTTAGGTTTTTCTTCAATTCTGACTGTAAATGTGGGCGTGGCCCAAAGTCTTGCATAAACAAAATGTGGAACTAAGCGTTTTCTACATAAAATATTAAGCAAATTTTTTTCAATTTCAAGCAAAAATAATGAGTAAAATGCATTTGAAAATTTACCCTTGAAATAGATGCCACGCCCACTAGAAAAAATTTACCAACTAAATTTGTCTATTTTGTGCCTTACATTCATTAAGAGATGCTTATTAGGAGTTTTGAAAACTCTGGAGGTAGTTGCACATTTAGACCGATTGTGGGCGTGTCTTTGGGCGGATTTCAAAAATTTTTACACTTGTACTGCTTTGTATGACGTGAACCCTACCTACAAAGTTTCAGCACGGACGGACGGACGGACGGACGGACGAACGGACGGACATGGCTCATTCGATTCAGAATTCGGTCTCGATGATATGCCCTTAAGGTCTTGGGGTCTACCATTATTATTTCACCGTGTTACAAACTATGTCACAAACTTAATATACGTCCTATCCTATGGGATGGGGTATAAAGATCAGATAGCTTGATCTCTTAAAAAAGATCCAAAATAAGTACCCACTGCAGTGCGAATTATTACCAGACACTCCTTATCACGCAAAAAGACTAGGTGTATTCTCAAACGACTTCTGTATAGAAGCTGCCTGGATGTGGAAGAGGAAGAAAGTGAACAACACCTTTTCTGTAGCTGTCCGGCACTCGCATCGTCCAGGAAATCCATAATAGGCTTTTACTTCTACGGCTATCTAAGTGACCTCAGTGAGACAGCGCTGCAAAAGAATATTATATTGTTAAAGAATTCACGCCAAGCCACTACCTTGATTATGTACCCACATGGCAGTAACATCTAAAATGGGACTAGCCTAAGTGCACCTAAAAGCCATACTTACCTTCCTATACCTATAGCGATTCTTAAAGATTCACAACCTTGTGAGATTTGACTCGAAAACATAAAATCATTTTCAAGAAATTAAATTTATACGTTTCTAGTATCTGAACGGTTAATAAAGACCTTGTTAAAAAATGGTGGTGTTAGTACTTGTAAGTAAACATAACTGTTTTAAAGATTCTCTACACCTGCGTTTCCAACCTAAGTTTTTCTAAGCCTGTTTAAAACACCTAGCAAAAAATTTCTCAGAATTTATGAAAATCAGCCAATGTTAAGGCTGGTGCTTACAGTATTGAAAACAAACAAGTTGCGATACTTGGAAAAAATTTGAAATAGCTGTTTTATAGATTCAAAAAATTGTGAAAAAATGCAATCTTTTGAATATAATTATTTTGAATGCTCCGAAAAATAATTCAATTCAATGACTTAAACTTAGATAAAATAAATCAGCATTCATATTGAAGTCATGGCTGAAGCAATCATTTTCAGCAATCAAAGAATTGAAGTCAAATGAATGAAATCTTTTTGACTGCTCCGCATTCAGTGAAGTCACCTTGAAATCACTAGCAGTCATCAATGAAGTCAGTGAATGCATTCCATTTTGTGAAGTCACTTGACAATTTTGAGTAACGAGCCTTAAATTTCGCCCATAATAAGAATAGAAGATTTGAAATTAAAGTGTTCAACCATATGTAAAATAAACAAAAATTAGTGGGAGGGCTACGATCCGCTTAGGCGAATCGTTGGATCATCCAGTTGATCATCCCAATTGATCACTGTCAAGCTCCGAATTGTGTCATAAATCTTTGTTGTTAAATTTAAGTTTCATTTAACTTCAAATGTATTTAGAATTTCCTATCGCAAAATGGAGGGTATCGCCAGATAGCACCCTGTCAGATCACAGATACATCGAATTTCAAATCAATTGCGAAGTTCTACCTTTGCAAGAGAGGAGAAATCCGAGAAAAACGAATTGGTCACAGTTTAGAGAGAAGCTTGGCCACTCTGTTCAAGTTCCACTTAAACTGAGTTCACGTCAAGGGGTAGAGATGTCTGCTCAAAATCTGAACAGCATCCTTACCCGTTGTTTTGAACTCGCGTGCCCAGTTACGAAAAACCTCCGTAGAAAATCGGTACCTTGGTGGAATGCCGAACTGCAGCGTATTCGCAAAGAGACCAGGAAGCTCCTGAATCGGTCCTTAAAAACCAATTTAGTAGAAGACTGGAATCTATATCGATCAAGGCAAAAGGATTTTAAGAGACTTATTCGCAAGTCGAAAAATGACTCTTATAAAAAATTTTGTGACGAGATCGAATCTCTAAGTGAAACTAGTAGGCTTGTGAAAGTTCTTCAGAGGAACAGGCCAAGCAGACTAGCTTCAATACTCAAACCTGATGGCACCTACACTGAGACCAAGGCGGAGACCTACAGTCTTCTCCTTGAGACTCACTTCCGGGGAAATCAGGTCACCACGTGCTCTTCAGTGGTACCGGCCAAGGTGGCCACTGCAGAACCAGCGAACACAACGCGGCTTAACTGGTACATTGCATCTAGAGTGGTGACTGATGACGCTATCAAATATGCTATTGCATCTATTGAGAGCTTTAAGTCACCTGGTCCAGATGGAATCTACCCGGTTATGCTGAAGCTAGGTTTAGGTCAGCTGTTACCCACGTTGAAAAGAATTTTCACTGCGAGCCTTGCCTTGGCTTACATACCCACCCTTTGGCGTATGGTTAAAGTCGTTTTCATACCAAAACCTGGTAAGTCAGACTATAGCCTAGCCAAAAGCTTCAGACCCATAAGTCTGTCTTCCTTCCTGCTGAAAAGCTTAGAGAGACTGGTTGAGCTGCGCGTGCACAAAGTTGCTCTTCGTTTGCACCCTCTTTCTGAAATACAAAACGCTTATCAGCGCGGAAAATCCTGCGAAACTGCGCTTCAAAACCTTGTTGGTAGGATTGAATGTGCTCTTGACCAGAAGAAGTACGTGCTGGGCGTTTTCGTCGATATTGAGGGTGCTTTTGATAACGCGACGTTTGATAGCATGTGCAACTCAGCCAGACAACATGGTGTAGATGAAACATTAGTTCAATGGATTAGGGCAATGCTAATAAACAGGACGCTGATAGCCGAAGCAGATTGTGGCAAGTGCGTCATAACTGGGGTAAACAAGGGCTGCCCGCAAGGTGGTGTTCTGTCTCCCCTTTTATGGTGCATGGTTGTAGACTCTCTAATATCGGCTCTCAACCTTCCTGGAACCTACACACCAGGTTGTTCTCTTTACGAGAAGGAGGAAGGTCACTGGTCTGACTCAACTAGTGCTTAAAGGTGTCACTATCCCGATATCCGATGAAGTCAAATATCTGGGAGTAATCCTTGATAGAAAACTTCTATGGTCTAAGCATGTTGAATCCAAAACCGAAAAAGCATTGTCCACCTTCTGGCAGTGCAGAGGCGCTTTTGGCAAGACATGGGGCTTATCTCCGAAAAGGGTCCTCTGGATCTATACTGCCATGGTTAGACCACTCCTCTCATACGCATCGGTTGTTTGGTGGAACAGGCTTTCGCGGAAACGTGTTACTGCCTCTTTTGCCAAACTCCAAAGAACGGCTTGTCTTGGCTGCACAGGGGCCTTCCCTAGCACGCCGGGCTCTGCTCTAGATGCTTTGATGAACCTCCCCCCCCTTGATATATTTATCATGGGGTGTACGCTGAAAACCATCTTTCGCTTAAAGAGAGGGGGTTTTTGGTACCACACGCATTGGAATTTTGAAGAACTTGTTCGAGAATTGTCCTTTGACCCCTGTCTTATGGACATGCCCTCTGACGCAATGACCCCAGAAATCCTTTTGCGACAAAATAACCAAGTCAACTTTCCTCAGGTAATGGAATGGCTTCGGCCAGACTCTGAGCCAGGGAAAGAATGCCATCGTATTTTCACGGATGGCTCCAAAACCGGACAGGGGTCTGGTGCTGGAGTCTTTGTGGAAAGCGAGAACATTAGACTCCACTACCCCTTAGGTAAATATGCGTCTGTCTTCCAAGCGAAGATTTTCGCTATCCTAATGGCTATGCGCTATATTGTGACTAACAGGTGGAGGGCAAGAAGCATATGCGTTTGCAGTGACAGCCAAGCCGCTCTAAATGCGTTGCTCAACCCTCTTACCTCGTCCTAGATAGTGCTCGAACTCAAGAATTCGTTGAACTTAGTCGGAAGGCTAAATGCAGTGAATCTTGTTTGGGTTCCAGGTCATACTGGTATCCAGGGAAATGAGATCTCTGGTGAGCTTGCCAGACTTGGCTCAGAAGAGGTTTTCTCAGGACCCGAACCTGCTTTAGGCCTGCCTGTATCTGTTGTCACGTCTGCCATTGATACTTGGGTTTCTCGTGAGCACAGGGCACGTTGGCGTGACTGCGATGGGTGCAGACAGACTAAACGACTACGCCCAGACATCTGCGAGGGGTCAGCGTCTTTTCTTCTATCTCTTAGGAGAATCGATTGCAGACTTCTTGTAGGCGTCCTTACCGGCCACCAAGCTTTTGCTAGACACTTGAATGTGTTAGGCTTAAGCGAAACCACCACCTGTCTTGCCTGTGGAGAGGACGACGATACAGCGGAAAACTTTCTCTGTAGTTGTCCTGCCTTTGCTCGCATCAGGTGGCGGATCTTTGGGGCTGACGTGGTGAGTGCCGAACACCTAAGCTCTTTATCACTGAAGCTCCTTCTCATCTTTCTTCGAAAGACGGGTAAACTAAATACATTAATGTAAGGTGTCTGCATGGTAGTACAATGGACCAGTAGTTGTGTCTGAGTGCTCCATCGGATAGTAGCAACCTCCAACAAAAACGTAAAGTATTTAGAATTTCACAGCTAAGAATCTTCTCCCTAAGAAAGGGGCGAGGCATCCATTCCTTCTCAATAACATAGTATTTTTGCTTATATTTTTTTTCAGAAGTGGTATAGACGTGTTGATTGCATTTTCATATTAAAAATTTGGTTTATACTTAAAAACGCCCCCAAAAGTGGGCGTGGTGAAAATTTATTCACTTGAGTTGATAGCTTACGCATATATCTGAGCATATAGTGCAAGTTTCTTGGATTTAAAGCAAACATATCAAACAAAAACCGTTTATTAGAATGCATATTAAGTATGACCACGCCTACAAGGGAGCGGTCTTCGCTTTTTTTGTTTTAAATGCCAATCACAATACACTTAAGCGAGGATAACGCATACCAAATTTCATCTTCCTGCGACAACTTGGATTTTTCATGCTAATAAGTGGGCGTGTAAAAATTTAAGGCCTAACAACTACCGACAGACGATCGGACGGACATGGCTCATTCGACTTACATTCGGTCTCGATCATGTGTCCTTAAGGTCTTGGGGGTCTACGGTGATTATTTCTCTATGTTACAAACTATGAATCAAACTTAATATAGGTACCTCCTATCCTATGGGATGGGGTATAAAAAGCAGTCTTTAAAACAATCTGCATAATAAGGATGAGCCTTAACTTAACACATTCCGGACCGCTCCGTGTATGCCTACGAACTTTATGATCTTGTTTTCCATTGACTTATAGGCAGAGAAACAATTAAATGCGAAATTTCCTCTAGAACCCAACATTTTCTATTCAGCATTTTGAAGAGCTTGTAATTTAGTTTCCAGATTAGAGTATTTTTCAAGTATGCGTCTGGTATGCGTCGAGCTATCCAATGATTTACCTAACAACTTTCATTTAGTAAAGCTGTGTTTGTTTGATTGTGAGCAAGGTGAAGCAATTTAATTGCAAAGCCTAACACTCACCGTGTTATTTCCGTTTCCTAATTATATAGTGTCCTGATGGCTAACACCCTGTGTATGGCAACCAACCGCGCCGTTTGTGGAAAATTAAATTGGTAACAGGCTAAACTCACAGCCAAGCATAGTTAGTTAATTATAAAAGTCAATGCGAATGGTTTACCCAATTTTGATTGTAAAGTTGGGTAAAAAAACTATCAAAATCTTTTTTTTTTTTATTTGGGACTTGGTATACCTACAGTTTTCTGATACTCCAGCCTCGGGGCCATTTAATTACATGCAACGCGCTTTGTAATTATCGAGCTTTCATAGTTTTTTTTCGGTTGGATGTCTGTGATTCTCTTCGTTTAATCGATCATTCCTACATGAAGAGCTTTGCATGACTTGTCAACCGAGCTTGAAATCATATTATTATGCCTAAAGGGATAGGGTTATTGCGGTTGCGTTGTTGAGCATACAACTTTTTTTGTTACTTAATTTTGCCCATTATTTTAAGAAATTGAAGAATTTTTTGAAAGCTTCTTGCCCATTGTCCTCCTATCACTTTGTATTTTGGAGACAAATAAGCGAAAATCCAAAATTGCTATATGAGGATTCTATATGAGCATCTATACTCTTGATCTTCGTAAATATGGGAGCACGCTTACATGCAGTTGTCACCATTCACAATTAATTTCGAAAATTTTCTTTGATGCAAAGCAAGACCAACGACATCAACGCTGCTGTTCAAATTCAAATCAAAGAACAACAAAAGAAAACCGAAATTCCATTCAATTTCTCCGCCGGATCATTGCAATAAATTTTCCGAGCGCGCCCTGCAATTAGAAAAACACCAAAGGAAGAGAAAGGTATGTCCAAAAATACTCTACCTACACGGAAGGGCACCCTGGGACCAGGGGAAATGACATGAGCCCAAGAGGACATTAAATTCTAAAACAATCGTAATTCTTATGTAGCTATAGGAAGTGTGCTTGTACCTTTGAAGCACATCAGATACTGCGGGTAGGTGTGGGAGTATTTTAATGGCGTTGGGATGTACTATAATATTTTCTTCAAATCGGAAATGAGCTTGGGCGGCCTTATTCAAGAATAGAACTTTTGTATAGAGACACTTTTGACTGCAATCGATTGCACGCTTAGTTTATTTGGAATAATGTGCATTTTTCAAGCGACTATATTATGGGGGTGTTCTTTTTAACACCAAACTGCTATGCTGAGCAGTGAAATAAAACTCGATATTGCTCTTTGCAAACATAGTGTGATATTGCGCTGAGATGTTAAAAGAAATGCAGGAGTCGCTGAACCATCGATTTGTCTGAAACACACTGACCGGGGCCGTCACTCATCATCAAGCTCTTCCTGAAAGGCCTCATAGTAGGTATGAATCTGTAATAGTAAGTGGAATTGGAAGACTATGTCAAAAATTTTAAGTATGACAATGACAAAATCATTGCTTCATAATATTTATTTTTCGTTATATTTCCTGTAACGACGAGCATCGGAAAGACATTTTAAATATAGCATTTTAGTTATGGACCAACAATAAAACTGCGAGTTCGAATCCTTTTCAACGCCGAACACCAACATGGTGTACCGAAACTTTAAGTTAAACATACTTTTTCTGAGAGTATTGCAAAAGTATGACTATTTTATATTTACCTATAAACTACACTAGTTTTGCCGTGCGGTGTTGAAAAGAATTCAGCATTACGTTTTATTTAATGTCTCGGTGCAGCAGTTCAATGTTGAAAAGAACACGCTACGTTTGATTTTGTGCACACACCATGTATATAGGAACTACCTACTTCCATTGACACAAAATATAGCTATGCACTGCTAGGCTAGTACCAAACTTCATTATGGTCCCATGATGGTCCCATTCAAGCACGTGGAAACTCGCACTGTTCGGTGCATGTGGCCAAATTTGGAAAGACTGCCAATGGGAAATTGAATGGGGAATGCTGCACCACCAGTACAACACAATTGGTACCATTTTTGTCGCAGGTTTTGTATAAGCTGAGACACCAACTAGCATTCCGCGCATAGTATGTCAATGCTTCAGTTAAAAACGGTCATTTAAGGGTCTAATCATAACTATCATCGGATTGTATCATTGAAAAATTTGTTTTTCATATTTTTCGACGTTTGAGCAAACGATGTTGGCTGTTATTGGTATCAAAATGGAGCTGTATATTGGTATTTCACTGACAGAAATCGATTTCAAGGAACAGCTGATTCTGATTTGTTTTTTTTTTGCGACAAAATCCTTCCACTGAAAAGCATTCCACTCTCTTTCTATTCTCAACTGTCAGTTTTCCTTTCTCCGATCAACTCACACCTCAAATGCCTGTAGCTGTTTGTTGCCACTGACAGAAATTTTCAATGATTGATATAAATGACTTGTCAGAAAACCGAAGACATTGTTCCACTGATTTGTTCCAATGATGCTATCCAATGATAGTTATGACTAGACCTTAAACTACGAGACTGCAACTCTTTCCCTTTAAAAAGGAGCAAAACAGGTGTAGTGCATACTTAAAAATTAAGAAGATACAACATCAATTTACCTTACGCGATCAGCTGATGTAAAAGCTGCAAAACGATATTGCATGGAAATGACGAATTTATGAATTTACTCACATTTGTAAACAAATGTCGGAGAATGGGTAAATTCATCAATTTCAGCTTGTGGACAAAGCTTTTACATTCCGAAGTTGAATATCTAGTTATTCAGTAATTTATGACCGAACTTTATATAAAAGCTCGGTGTAATGCCGACTCAGTTTTCAGAGTTGAAAAGAGTTGACCATTAGTTGGAAAAATGGTATTTAAATAAAGTTAATTCTCTCTTTGGCTACTTTAATACCTTAAGACATTTCATATTCATGTGATTGATTCCATATTTGGGTGGATGCCGCAAACTATAATAAATCACATATCGTACGATTTAGGTAATTTACCACAACATTGATGAAGTAATTCTTTTATTGACTCGTTAAACAATCCAGTCTTTAACTAATTTATACTAACTAATTAAAACTATGTTCATACAGTTTGAATTTATCCCGGCCGGCGAAAGAACTTTACAATCAATGTTGCGAAAGCTTTTTGCTTATCTAAGATATGTACCAATAGTGTTATGCGCTACCTGGCGGTAGCTAGGAAAACTACTTCTATATCTTGTACACCAACCACCACAATACTCTCCATAAGCTGATTGTGAATGCACCATTTAAATTGGGCAAACATGTAGAATAATTTAATTTTTTGTTGCCTTGTTATAGATTTCATCGCACAGTTTTGAACAAAGAAGAAGAAGAAAGTTTACGCAAGCGAGTGTTTTAATATCCTTTCGTCGCTGGAGTATTACCACATCCACTTGCTCCTGCCTAGGTATAGCATATTTTTCTATCCTGATCCTGACTTGCAATTGCATTAAATAAATACTTGTACTTGTCTAGTTAATATTCGAACCAATATGTTGGAAGAGATAGCGTTTTAGCCAACTTCCGGTACAGCTCTTCTAACTTAGCCTTAACTGCTTTGAAAGAACTTAACAACAAGAACTTTTTTTTTTACAATTCGCGCCAAAAAAGACTATTTATATGCATTAAAATAATTAAAACGTCAATAAACACAGAGTGATCTGTCTGCTTTTTTCGAAGGCTTAGTGATATGCATATAGCTAAAATTTGTGCTTGAAATATCAATCAGTATGATCTTATGTCTTTTTGTAATGACTTGCATAGCATATATTTTCCAGGGACGGGTTAAGGTAAAGTGTCACCCTGGGCCCCTCATTTTGCTACCAAAAAAATACACCTTAAAAACGTGAATAAAATTTTGTGGAAAAAACCACGTCCAATAAAAGAAAATAATAATAACTTAATAATTAAATAATCAAATAAATAAATAAATAATAATAAAAAAAAAATTTTTTAAATGTGCTTGGACTAATTGGCTAGGTTTGACAGATTGAATTTCGATGGATTGAAACTCATCTTACAAAATTTTCTGAAAGAAGAAAATTAAAACATACAAAACACATACAGACAGTTTTTGAGAAATAGGCAATTGAAAATAGTATATGCCAGTATGCAACGTATTTTAGGTCCGAATTCCTTAATTACTTTATTTAACGACCACAGATTAAACAGAGAATTAAATCAAACTTTGGTTAAACAGTTTTAAAACTGCGGTTTTCACGTATATTTTTGACAAAAAAACAAAAAAATCTTGATTTTTGTTCTCACGACTATCTTCGATTTTAACGGGTGATTTTTTAAGAGTTTGAGAACTTTTTTAAAGAAAAAAAAAAAACACAAAAAATTCGAAAAAATTAATGAAATATTTATTTGAATCGATAGTTTGAACCTTGCAATTTAATGTTTAAAGATAATTTCATGCAAATGTTGACCGCGGCTGCGTCTCAGGTAGCCCATCCGCTGAGTCCAATTTTGGCATACTCTTTCACACATATCGGCCGGTATCTCACGAATGAATGCATGGATGTTGGCTTCCAGTGCGTCAATCGAAGCGGGCTTGTCCCTAAAGACATTAGCCTTGACATACCCCCACAAAAAATAATCTAATGGTGTCAAATCGCACGATCTAGGCGGCCAATTGACCGGCCCGAAACGTGAAATTAACTGTTCACCGAGAATGCCGACCATAAAATGGAAGCAGCGCGCGATGAACATTTCGAACCGAGCACGAATTTTGATAGTTAAATTAAATGATTTGCAAGCGTTGTTCATTTGTAAGACAATCCAGTTAAATTGCAAACCAAACTAAAGCTGTTTGACAGTGACGCAAGGTACTAAACACACGTCAACTGTCAAAACCAGTGTTGCCAAAACCAAACCAGCTAAAAAATCACCCTTTATTAGCCAAAATGATTTGGAAAGAAATCATAGAATATCAAGAATTATTTAAATTTTTCGAAAATTTAAGGCAAACTTTGAATAATACTAGCAGATTCTGAGATTTAGCTTGAATACTTCAAAAACATTCCAAAAATGATTTTCCAAAATATTTTGGAATATTAACGGTACGGTTATACCGATTGTAATAAAATTTGGGTTGTAGGTACCTATGTATATAAAAAATTCAAAAATTTAAAGTTCTCTTTAGGTATACGTAAAGAGAACTCTAAATTATTTAAGATCTCTAAGAAATGTTTCAACACATTTTCAAAAGCAAATAAAAAAAAGACCGTCAAGTATAAAGTCATACACGGAGCAGTCCGTCGGCTTTTTTTGAAGGCTTTGCATAGAATTATTGCTAAATTTGCATATAAAATGTTGTTTAGTATATTCGACACTTTGTTTTTGTTTCCTTTTAATGGCATCTCGATAACTCATTTGTTTCGCTTATACAGTGGTGTGCAAAATAACAGGTGTCTTTCTGGTTTGTAATTAATAGGTGAGAAGTCGAATGCTAGCGGCAGCTTGACTTCTGAGTAACCATCTCCTGATTTTTAAAGGTCTGACATGTATTCTAATAAAATTTTATTTCGGTAAGAGCTTTTTATAATAAAATTATAGTTTCTTTGTTTTGTTCGAAACCATTTTTCCAAAAACCACCTATTATTTTGCACACCACTGTATAATATTAGCAGAATATATCGAATTCAATTTTAAGAAGATATATGCATAGGATCTGTGGATACGAGTTATTAAATACTGCCATTGCAGTGTAATAAATAAAGGGGAAATTATTGATAAATTCTTTTGATTTTTTTTTGGTAAAAAAAAAACTTAAAAAAAAGGACAAACAGGATTTTTGTTTTCAAGTTTTTTTTTTTATATTTTGCTTTTTACTCCAGTGGTTTGTGCTTGTGTAAGATTAAGTTCATAAGATAGAAACAACTTAGAAGTTACAGGCATTTCTTAGCACTACCATTTTAGTAAATCAACTTAAATGATTTGCAGCATATCTCAAAAACCACGCAATATTTCAGCCCCTCTATATTTTTCTCTATATTTTTCTTTCCTTCCTCAAAAGAGGTTCTATGTCTATTTTTTCAAAATACTTTCTATAAGTAGTATATTTTTTCAAAATGGTATATGTTACCCTTATCGAGATAAAGTGGGGAACACGCGATTTTTACTTTTTTTTTTGCATTTTTTTTAATTCAAATCCATAAAACGTCAATTCGGGACCTTTTATTGCATACCTTTATATATTTTTTTGATTCTCATATACTTTGTCCTAGCAACGGTTACTTTTTCCTTATACTCAGAGCACAGGTTTTTTAGCTATCGGTTATAAAAGCGAGTTTTTTAATTTGTTTTTCAAACCGTTTTAGAAAATTTTAAGTTAAACGGCATTTTTTAACGATCTTCAAAATTTTAGAATTCTACAAAGTGAATTAATAGTTATTAATAATTTCATTATAATCGGTACCACCCTTAGTATTCGAAGATATTTTGAAAAATAATTTTTGAAATGCATTTGAAGTTTTCGAGCTAAATCTCAGAATTTGATAAATATTTGAAAATTTCCTTAGTTTTACCGAAAATAAAAAATAATTCTTGATGTGTTTAATTTTTTTCAAATCATTCTGCCGATGCTATATCGGAGATAGTGGTGGGGACAAAATTTTTTTTACGATTTTTTTTTCGAAAAAACGCCAAAACAACAGTTCTTAAACCGTTAAACCAAAATTTGTTTTTAGCATTTGCTAAGCAATTGGCTGCTTTATATGTTAGCCCAATATAGACTTTTTGAAAAAAGTGATGAAAAAGTTATGACGTAAAAAACGTTGAAAATGGGTATTTCCAACGTCTATTTTCCATTCCTTATTTCTCAAAAACCTGTATACATATACATATACATATATTTTGCAAAAATTCGATTTTGTTATGAAAGCTTAATAATTTCTTAGTGCATGTTTCAATTTTTTTCCTAGTGGCTGTAAAACTTTTTTAAGATAAGCTTTAAACACTTTTTGTCTCTTTTCCCATTAATATTCAAATTGAAATTAAACCGTTATGCGTACCTATTTATAAAAAATTACCCTTGTATGCGTTCTCGACTTACCGGTCAAAAGTTACAGGTGCGAACGGACGGACAACGTAGCGATACCATGAGAGGTTCTCTTTCCATTTTTGGATGGACAGCTTAAAATAGCGAAATCGTGCAATTTAACGCTCGTCATTTTCTGCTGAACAATTTGTGGCAAAAAGGCAAAGGTAAATGGTAAAAGCAATCTCTACGTTTGAAAAAATGTTTTGCATGTAAAATGTTTAACATATGAAGGTACCTACCTACCAAGCGGAAAAAATATTTCCAGGGGTGATTAAAAGGTTTCTGATTTATAAGAGTTAGTGGTACTAACATTTTATACGTAAACAACATTGGGATTATTTTTTCCGTCCTCTAAATTTGCCGCCCCTCAAATTTGCGGCTAGGGCTAATCTTTCCCTGCGCCCAACACCATAACGCCCAAATTTAAATTAATGTTATGTCCGTTAAACGGAGATGCTGATATTATTATTTTTTGAAATTTTATAACCGCCCAGTATTACAAATGATCAATATTGACACAGATATTTCCAAATAGGTCCAAATTCAATATTATTGAAAAATCGACCCCTAAAAGGGGTCGTGGCTAAATACTTTGTATAAACGTTATCTGGAATGAAATCTCGTTGACCGTACCTGCTATTTTTAATGCTTTCCTAAATTCGGCTTATTGCCAGTCAAAGTTACGTTTTTATGGAAATTTTAAAATTTTTCTTCAATTATGCCTCCAAAGGTAGGCGTGGCCCAAAGTCTTGTAAAACAAAACAAAGAACTGAGAATTTTCTACATAAAATTTTGAGCAACATTTTTTTAATTGGGAGCAAAAATTTTGAATAAAATGCATGAAAAATTTTTCCTTAAAACAGATGCCACGCCCACTGGAGGAGGTTTACCAATAAAATTTTTCTTTCTTGTACCTTACATTCACTAGGACATGCTAAAAGTCAAATTTCAGTCTTTAAAGACGTCTTACAATTTTGAAAGCACTGGGGGTAGTCACACATTTAGACCGATTGTGGGCGTGTCTGTGGGCGAATTTCAAAAGGTTTTACACCTGTACTGCTTCTCAAGTGTCTACACGGTGCTCCTCTACTGCGCCATTCCTGTGGGGTGGATTGGAAAATTTTCCGGGCCGGCGCGTTGGAGCGTTAGGCGGCGCGTAGGCGTTATATTTTGGCTCTTCTGGCTACGTCGGTGTCGCTGTGCAGCCGGTACAGTTCAGTGTTATATCTCCCCCTCCCCTCCACTGTCCGAAGAATTTTACTCTCGAAGCAGACTCACTACAGTGTTTTCATCCGCCTTTGACAGTTATAGCTGAAAGTTATAGCTGAAAGTTATAGCTGTCTTGTCTATGGTGATGCTCTGTGCAAGACGTCGTCGGTGTTGGGTGTCTCTTCTTGATGACAGCATTTATATGTACTTGGTTTTGCCCTCGTTGACTGCTAATAGGTATCTGCATAACAATATTGCAACAGTTCCTTAATACAAAATCAAATTGTATTTGAACAGTTACTGTTATGTGTTTAGTATGTATATTAAAAAAAGAATCGTTCTTGTGTAGATACCTAGTGACACGTCCTAAATATCATATTTCTGGTCGTCCATTTTTCCTTCGACGGACCTCTAAAAATATTAAAACTATTTTCCATTATCAAAATTGTTTTTGTGTATACACAACATCAGGTGTTTTCATACTTTTTTTAATTATTACTAAAATATTTTGTCAAAAATATCTGTTTCCGTTTGAATTATTGGTTTTTAAATTAATTTCTTTAGCTTTGCATTTTGAAAAATCACCAGAAGGGTGATTTGATATTTTCTATGCTTTATTGTAAGTTTACAAATTACTCTGCATAAACAAATTCTTTTTGCATCTGTCAACGCATAGGGTTCATCTATTTTTGGAGCAACAGTGTGCTTGAAGTCTTTTATATTTTAAGGCAGAGAGGGATTGCCGCACTAAGGCATTGCCAGGCGAAAAAATTATTCTGACAATTATTTTAGAGGCTGACACACTGTCATTCTATTTTTCGAGTTTTTCGGAGAGGCAAAAACGAAACAAAAGAGAAAATTAATTACACACATCGCACAAACTTATTTCAGTTCCTTCTTTAGGTCGCAGTGGAATTTTCATCTGTCATTGTAGATCACCTGTGTTAAGACGTGCGTCGGTACGATTCAGTTTGCTTGGAATTTAGCGAAAAATTGTAATATTGAAGGATGTTCAAACGTCGTTGCATTTTAAATAAAGGTCTTCCCGCACCTTAGAGGATTCCTTTGTTTTGGAGGAATGCATCTTCAACGCATAACATTGTATCTACCAGTGCTGTCATAGTAGCCGAGGGTTGTTTTGAGAAGTAAACCCTGACCGTAAGTATCAAAATCAACGTCACTCAGCGACACGATTGGCGACATTTTCTTCAGAATGAAATATTTCCCAACATCTGTGACTTTCTTATGGCAACACCGACACCACTCAATGAGAAATAAAATATTTTTTTTTTGCGGTTTTTCTTTATTTTTATTTTGAAAAATGCTTGTTCCCCGAGATTTTGTCGCCACTTTGCTCCACTCTCTCGAAAAATGTAAATATACAAGGAAATCTCTGTTGTACTCGTATTTTTCTCCTTTTGCGATTGTCGTCCGCCACCGCCATGCCAGTCGGGCCCAGTCTATTTATTTATCTGTTCGTTTAGGTTTGCGTTTTCGACTGCTCCACGTCGCGTCATTTCGAACTGCACGGTTGCGGGGGAATTTCCACAATTTTCAAAATTTCGAGGTCGATTTTAAGATATTTTTTCTCCATTCACTTTGATTTTCTATAAAAGAAGGAAAACCGTGTTTTTTTGTTGTTGATAACATCCGCTGTAGTGCGTTAACATTCCAGGAAATATACAGGATGAAAATCGTTTAGAAAATCCGTATTTCCTATATTGGTCAGTGGACACAGTTGGAAAATGCTGTTTCCTTGATCGGTTTTCGGAAATTCGTTCCTTGGGGACGATTTTGAAAATATAAAAACTTTGTCATGGTTTTTTTTTACATAACGCGCATGTGTGTCTCAAGTGCTCGTTTTGAATAAAGTGCCAAAGTGTTTCTAGCAAAAAAACGGCCCTACGGTTTTGCCCGGCCTGGTGCGACCTAATTTTTTGGTTCTATTGTGGTGCAGTGATGCTGTTATAGTGCAAATGCACTGCATGTTGTGAGAGAAGTTTTTATTGTTTCTATTTTTGAAAATAAGTGAAATCAGCTGTTTTTGTGAGCGATAAAAGCCAATACTCGATAGAATAATAAAAAATCATGAAGAAGCTGCATTTGGGTGTAAAAAGCAAAGACCACCATCATCATCGTGGCAAACACAACTACAGATCTCCATTCATGATTAGGAGTAAAAATCGGCGGGTAAGACACTCATAGTCTAAATAGCTTCACCTTTTGTGTCACTCTTGTACAAGTGTATTTTATATTTTATTCGGGTGCTAGCTGACGCGCTGTGGTATGTGTCACTATGTTTGAAAAGAGATATTTTTAACAGCTCGTTCTGCTGTTGTATTGCGAATGTTAGATACTTGCAATATACATGTGGGTAGGAGGCTGTGCCGGTCGGTGGCATGACGATGACTTTGATAGGCAGCCATATGCTGAGTATTTATGCATGTATACGAACACACCAAGAAAGTTCAGTATTTGATCATTAGAAATGAATTACATTATTTGCTTTTAAAAATAAGCAAATTTTCGCATTGGGTTCCGGTTCTTCATAAATTTTGTTCTAGGTTAATGACTACACCTAATATGACAAGTGATTTGTACTATGGCATTTTTTTTTATTTGTTTTTTACGATGACTGTCTTTCTTCAAAACTCCACTTATTTTAATTGTATTGTGTTGTTGAAATTTAAGTAATTTATTCTAATAATTTAACATTAAACCAATAAAATAATTTTATTCATGTCAGGAAACTGAGCTTTTTGGTAATGGGGGGGGAATTGAAAAATCTTCAAGTTCACCTTTTCCGATGTTTCGTGGATGGTTCTTCACAGTCCCCGGAAGAAGACAAAAGAAATATTTACAAATGCTCCTCTTTGACAACTAATATTTTGTTAAAACAGCATTTTTTGAAAATTTGTTTATGAAATCAATTTGAAACCAATTTTGAAGAACGTTTTAAAAAACTACACATTTAAAGAAATACACGTACTTACTTAAGGTGGCGCTTCAGTTCGGGGAAGACCTGGAAATTTAGAAGATTTAAATAAATATAATAATTTATAATTATTTTTTTTATTAAATAAAGTTATAATAGTATAGATGAAATTAGTAGTCGATCCCTTAAAGAATTAAAACAACCAACAATTTAACGACAAGGAATGAATTAATTTAACAATAATGAAAAATAAAATTAATAAACAAACATTTCGGCGTTTGCAGTAAACAATTATATTTGAGTTAAAAAAGCAGTTCATTTCTTGGAAATATGTTTTATGCTTTAGGGAGCTATTTTTGGCGAAACTTTATTTTTCTCTTCAAAGAAATATTTGCATTGTTAAAAAAAAGACCAAAGTTCATCATCATCATCATCATTTTCGAATGCCGCCTATCCTTTAAAAGGGTCGCGGAGCGAGGGTGGCTAAATGGTCCTTCCATCTTTCTCGATCCTCCGCCACCAACTCAAGAGACTCCGGCGAAAGCCCCAGGCGGGACTCAGAGAGGTTCTTTACTTGATCCTACCACCTGTTTCTTGGCCTACCAGGGGGGCGACGCGCTCGCATCTTGGCTAGCATGACCTGTCTAGGAAGTCTGTCAGGGGGCATGCGAACAACGTGTCCAAACCATCGAAGAATCGATCGCTCCACTCGGAGAAGTAGCTGCTCAACATTGAGATTCCTACGAATACTGACGTTTCTCACTCTGCCCCTTAGAGTAACACCAGCAACGCACCTAAGGAATCTCATTTCGGCAGCTTGTACCCGCGATCTAATTCTTTCGGTCATTACCCAAATTTCATGACCATAGATGAGGGTCGGAACGAACACTGAATTAAAAACTGAGATCTTTGCTTTCACTCCAAGCTCAGCTTTCCTGATGACCGGCCGGCGCAGTTCCTTTACTATTGCTCCAGCTTGGCCAATTCTACAGGACAACTCAGTATCACTCCTCCCATCTTTCGTGAAAAAGACCCCGAGATACTTAAACTTCTCCACCTGTTTTAATGGAACTCCATTTATGTGCAGGGTACACTGCACAGGAGTTCGGGAAACAACCATCACTTCCGATTTGTTCACGTTTACTTTCATCCCAGCATCACCACAGACGGCTGCAAACCTATCCAGTGTTCTTTGAAGTTCCTCTTTGGATGATGCAAGGATGGCCAAATCATCTGCGAAAAGCAGATGGCTCATCCCGATGCCAGCCAATTCGAAACATTGCTCACCAAGACTGCGCCTCACCATCCAGTCCATATATGCTATGAAAAGGAGCGGCGACAGAACACAGCCCTGGCGAAGTCCAACGCGCACATCAAAAGGACGGGATTTGACTCCATTTATCTGTACACAGCTTCTGTAGTTTCCATACAAAGACTGAATGGTTCTCAGAAGAGGCCCACTCAGCGCATAGTCTTGCAAAACTCTCCACAGTGTATCCCGAGGGACTCGGTCATACGCCCTAGATCTACAAAACACGCATAGACCGGTTTGGCATATTCCCAGGCCTTCTCAAGAATAACCTTCAGAGTAAAAAGCTGGTCAGTTGTGCCTCTGCCAGGCCGAAAGCCGCACTGTTCTTCCCGTAACAAAGGCTCGATTACAGCTCTGGAACGCGTTTTCAACACCTTCGCGAATACTTTTCCCGGAAGACTCAAGAAAGATATGCCCCTATAGTTGGCGCAATCTCTCCTGTTCCCTTTTTTGAAAATGGGCACTATAACTCCCGTTTGCCAATCGCTAGGTGCCTTCCCGCTATCCCAGGCCACCTTAATGACAGGTGTTAGCCATTTAACACCCTCTTCACCCATTGCCTTGAGCATTTCTGGCCGGATCTCATCAACTCCAGCAGACTTGCCAACTTTTAGCGATTTAATCGCTTCAGTGACTTCGTCTACTGTGGGACTATTCTCCGCCCTTATCTCGTCAGCAGTGGGAATGCCATCTTCAGTGCCCTGTTGGGGGTTGAGCAACTCCGAAAAGTGCTCTCTCCATCTGCGCAAGACATCGCTCTCACTTGAAAGAAGTGTACCGTCCTTAGATTTAACCCCTTGGATGATATTTAACTTCCTTCCTCTGAGCCGGCGAATGGTCTGCCAAAATATCTTGTTTGCAGATCTGTAATCGTGCTCCAACTTCTCGCCGAACTTTTTCCATGACTGTTCCTTGGCTGTTCTGACTGCCAGATTGGAAGTCCTTCGCGCCTCATTGTACCGGGCTCGAGAAGTTGAGTTTCTACATTGGATCCACGCAATGTAGGCTCTCTTCTTCTCTCTGATGGCTTCTTGAACTCCAGGCGTTTTAAACCAAGCAGTTCTTTTCTCACCACCAGCCGCTACCCCAAGCCGCTTCACTCCACAAACATTTCCTGCAGAGGCAATGACTGCCGATAAAAACAGCTGCCATTCCTCCTCTACATTCAAAAGGTTAGTTGGAATTTGTTCAAACTTCTCCGAAACATGCTGTGCAAAACGCTCTCTGAAATCAGAGTCAGCATCCTGCAACCTTTCCCACCGTATGCGGGTCACCAGTCTTGGTCTTCGCCTGGGTGGCAAAGGAATACTGTCACTGAAAAACAATTTACACAACACTAAGTGGTGATCAGTTGACAACTCAGCTCCCCTGAAAACTCGAACATCACAAATCATTCTTTGAACACACGATGGTACAACAAAGAAATCAATCAGTGACTTCTGATTTAAACTGTGCTTGTACCATGTGTATTTGTGAATGTCTCTATGTGGGAAAAAGGTGTTCATGATAGACAAGCCATATGCACAGCAAAAGTCCAACAACTTCCCTCCGTTCCTGTTTTGATCCGGGTCACCGTGCCTCCCAATCACACTCCTCCAAGTACTGTCGTCTGTACCCACATGTGCATTAAAGTCACCCATCAGGAGAAAGAAGTCCATTTCTGCCACTCGTCCAGGGCAGCATCAACTTCGTTCAAGAAGGACTCATACTCTGACTCTCGATTTGGTGCATAAACCTGAACCAGAGCCAGAGTCGATCGTTCAAGCTTAAGCTTCAAGATCAAAATCCTTCCCCCTAACGGAATGACATCGAATACATTTTCTGACAACCGGGGGCTTGTGAGTATCCCCACACCCGCCTGTGCAGTCATGTGATTTGGGACGCCAGACCAGAAGAGCTTCCACCCATCATCGAAGTCTCTGGTTCCAGAACCCTTCCACTTAGTTGAGGAGATGCCAGTTGCATCGAGCTGATACTTTTTGGCCTCCTCAACCAGTTCGAGTTCGTGCCAATTTTGAGTTGGTGCCGTTGTCGATTTGTATAGTTTCCACCTAAGCCCTCATTTTGACTTGGCGCTGTCCCCCTCCGCCCCCCGTAATGGATAGTGGCACCATTGACGGGCTGCTCGTAACTTCTTCGGGTTAAACCCGGTCGTATGCCGAGCGGGAGCTTCCGACCACCAAGCGCTCGCATGCTGACACCCCTCAGGCCTAGCTCCAAAGAGTGCCCTGGATTACCAGGATCAGCAAATATCCGAGGCTGCTTTCGTTTTCTTTTCATGGTTGGGGGGGGGGGGGGGGGGGTGCATTTTATACCTAGCTGCCAGGTTTAAAATTCGGCCGATCCTAACCCGGACAGACGCCGACCAGGAAGCCGCTCGTTCCGAAACAGACGCTCCTGGATTTCTGTTATTTGAATTCAGCCGTCCCTCTGGGATCAGACGCTGACCAACAAGCCGCACAATATGTAACAGACGCTGCTGGATTTTATTTAAACCTTCGGGTTCATCTTTTTCAGGTATAACTTTACTGCCAAGGGTGGCCCCACAAGGAGTTTATACTCCTGGACAGCATCGCTTATGCCTGAAGATTACTTCCTCCAGTGGATTTCAGTCGGCTCTTACGACAGGCATACCTTACCTCAAGGCTATTCTTAAACCCGACCTTGCAGGGTATAAAGACCAAAGTTGTAACTGTTAAACTAAAATGCAAGAAAGCTAGTGCAAGAGTTCGTCTGTAATGAACTTTTAAAAAACCGACCCTCTTTACCCTGTTAAATCAAATTTAAAAGATTCTTGGCTTAAATTCATGTAGGTACTGTATTTGATTGGCCGCGCCAAAAATAACAGGCAAAAGCTTAAAAATAGAATCAAATAATTCTAGTTTCGTTACAATCATGAGAATTTTTTTAAAATGCCCCCCAAAAGTGGACGGAGCTCAATACTTTGTATGAAGAAACCTAGAAATTGGTAACATCTTCAATATATGTCCTTAAACTTTTTTTTAAACGCCTCTAAAAGTGGGCGGAGCTCAATGCCTTGTATGAAGAAACTTAGAAAATGGTGAAATCTTTAATATTCGTCATCAAAATTCGTAACTTTTTTTCGACTTACAATGAATTTTTTGAGAAATCAGAATTTTAAAGATTTAACACGTTTCCAACATAGGTGAATGCACGCCTAAAATGTCACGTAAGAGTCCCCCACGTTTGACGTGTGGACTTTTTGCGGCAAAGAGTCACATGTTTATGTGAGAGCTTGATGCCTGCATAGGTGAACTTGATGCATGTTGTAGCGTTGAAGCCAAACTTTTCCGGGGAGGCTTGCCATCATATAAAACCAATAAGCTTGCCATCTATAGTTCTGTTTCGAACTAACCGCCTTTTGAATCGCTATGATGCTCTACTGCGCCATTCCTGCGAAGCGTAATTCAAGATTTGTCATTTGTCGAGGCGGAGCGCTGTTGCCTCCTTCCGCGCTATTTTACTTAGTTATCGCAGTCATTGTATTCTGACTGCCGATTCATTCAAGATATAGACGTATCGCAGTCATTGTATTCTGACTGCCGATTCATACAAGATATACAGTTCGACATTATACCTTATCCTTCACACTCCGCTTATGCAGAGGTCTAGATTTATCATCCGCCTTCACAATAGACCCATTTGACATAGCAGCTGGACTGAAATGATGAGGCTCTAGTAAAAGGAGACTTCAGTTTCCCAAGAGGAGAGAGGATTTTGCTACTCAAGTACTTTTTAGCGTAGACAAGTTGGTTCGTTTGTAACGAAAACAATTTTTTGCCCTGTTCAATAGGTATGCCAATTATTGTATTGGGCTTGTATTGGGCCCCCGAAAATGGGCTGAAAAGTAAAATAAATTAAATTATTTTTCTAGTTAATCATAAGAAAATGCGTTAAAAGCGAAAATTGTTTCTTAAGAAACAGTTTTTTCCTAAAATGCCCCTTAGAGGTAGGTGGTGCATAGAGCAGAGCGGCACCCCATGGCAGAGAACCCCATCCTATCCCACATTGTAAAATGCTGATGTTATTGTTATTTTTGGATATTTGGAGTTGTTTTATGTTGATTTGATTTATAAGGAGTGCAGGCTTTGGAGACGCGATCCAACCGCCTTTCATTACAAACTATCAAAATTAACATAGATATTTCCAAGTTAGGCTTAAATGTACGTATAAATAAAATTTTTTGGTTCAAATTTCAAAAAGTTTCTCAGTATTTTTGTAAAATCGACCCCTAAAAAGGGGCGTGGCTGTAAACATTGAATAAGCGAAATCTTGAATGAAGTCTCGTTTATCTTACGTGTTATTTCTTTTTTTTTATTCCTTCCTAAATTTGGCTTAAGGCCTGTCGAAATTACGTTTTTCTATAAAATTAGACATTTTTCTTCAATCCTGCCTCCAAATGTGGGCGTGGCCTAAAGTCTTGCATAAAACAAATGTAGAACTCAAAATGGTTTCTACATTATATATTAAGCGAGATTTTTTCGATTTGGAACAAAAATATTGAATAAAATACATATGAAAATAACCATTAAAATCAATGCCACGCCCACTAGAAGAGGTCAATCGATTTAATTTTTTTTTTTTTTCTTAGAGTCAGAAGGAGATAACAAGCGTCAAATTTTTTGAGAGCACTGGAGCGGTAGTTACACATAAAAACCGATTGTGGGAAAATTGTTAACACTTGTAGTGCTTCGGATGACAAGGAGCCCATGCACAAAATATATGTCACACAGACAGACGGACGGACGGACGGACATGGCTTATTCGATTCAGAATTTGGTCTCGATCATATGCCCTTAAGGTCGTGGGGTCTGCCATTATTATTTCACCATGTTACAAACTATGTGACAAACTTAATGTTCCTCCTATCCTATGGGATGGGGTATAAAAAGTGTCTTGGCCTTCATAAATTCGACTAAGAAAAAAGTTTTTAAAGACACTATTTTCTTACTTTTACAAAAGCATCTCTAGGGGGTCAACTAACCCCCTTGCTGGGGTAAGTCGTCTCACGCTATGGGGCATGTGAATTAAAGTCGCGTAACACTAAACTTTTACTAAAACTTAAGCAATCTAGACTAACAAATTAAGGCTTGTTTATTTTCTTGACATAAAAGTGAAAAATCGCATTTCCGATCACTGAAACAGCAGCAGCTACCAGTAGCAAAAAGTCCTTTAACTTCTGATCGGAATTTATACATTTCTTAGACAATAGCTAACCAAATCAGAATTGGACTATTCAATTTGGACTTTTGTGCATAGTTTCTAAATAGTTCAGCACTTGCAATACTTTTTTTTAATTCTCTCAGTGTATACATTTAGAAGCCTCTAAAAAAGTATAGAGTCAACTAACCCCTAAAGGAGTTATTCAAATAGCCCCGCCTGACCGTTTGGCGATCAACAAAATATTAATAAACAACCAATCATTCCAAAAGGTTCATATTCCTATCTACTTGACTGAAAAAAAAAAAAAAAAATCAAGACAGACTCTGGACAGAAATAAAATAAGGAGAAAACAAAAAATTACTCACAGTTGCAAAAAATGGTATTCTTAAGATATTTCTGCCAACACGTGAACTAGAAACGTGAGACTAGAAACTCTGTAAGGCCAAGCAGTTAGCCGTGTAGAATGTAAGCGATGGACATGTCATACTCTTGAAATAAGCGCCAGAGAGATGATTTACGCCTGCACCATACTAGACTCGCTTTCACCTACACATTTTTTCGATTTGGAAAGAATTTTGAAATCAGATTTTTAAATATCTAACATGTTAAAAGTTGGCGGGGTCAATAAAATGGACAATCAAGTTTTTGTCTGAAGTCTTCTGGCCACTTTTACTCTGCACCAAAATTAAATAGTTCCTATACGGTTCGTCTATCTTGCTCAAATTTTTTTTTTAATAAAGTGTGAAATAGAGGTTGTCTCACATTAAAGCCAATAGTGGGCGTAGCCCTTAACGTTTAAAACTAGTTTTCACGCACTTTCTGAACAGAAGAACTAAGCCGTGCTCCAAGTTTCAGATATCTAGCTTGACGCTGAAGGCCTTTAACCTTGACGAATAGAGACGAACAGATGGAGATAGCTTAATCAATTCACCTGTCGGTCTCGGGTTGAATGACCAGCTGCGCTGCTGGTGCCCTTTTTCGAAATAAAACCCACTTAGACAAAGTTCCTTACAAACACCTTAAAGGTACAGCTGTCTATGGTGATGTTTTGTTCAAGACCTCGGTGTTCAAGACTTGGATGTTGGTTGTTTCTTTTCGTTGACAGCATTGTTTACTCACATTGTCTGCTAAGCCCATATTTGATGCTTCCGTCTTAATACTCTCTCAAAACCCTCTACGAAGTCCTATGCAGTCAGCATCAAGTATTGATGGCCAGTGGCAACATTCCCAAAATGCCATCAAAGACGCCGCCTCTGAGGTGCTGGGTTTCACACGGCCACCATAACAAAATCCCTGGTTTGACGATGAGTGCCGGCAAGCACATGCAGCTAAACAGAAAGCATAAAAAAGCGGATCTGCACAGAAGGACTAGAGCTGCTCGCGAGCTCTACGAGCAGAGGAGGAGAAGGGAACACCGGCTTCTTCGAAGGAAAAAGAGAGAGCACGAGTAGCACGTAGTTGAAGAGATAGAAAGATGTAACAACAGGAATGAAGTAAGAAAGTTTAACCAGGGGATGAAAGGATCCTGCCAAGGGTTTAAAGTTCAAACTGAAGCCTGTAAGGACCATCAAGGGAACATCGTTGTAGTATCGCGGATTTCGAAAAACCACTTCTGCAGACTGCATAACGGCGAAGACGAACCAAATACCGCTGTCAGGCAGAACGAATTCAATCCGGGCGAAGACGTTTCCGACGAAGCATACGAACGATATACCGCCCACGCGACCTGGAGGAGGTAAAAGAAGCTGTCTCTAAGCTCAAGTACAACAAAGCAGCTAGAGCAGGCGGCCTAGCTGCCGAACTTTTTAAGTCCGCTAGCGATGAGCTGGTTAGGAGCATGCACCAGTTCATCTGCAGGATATGGTCGGAAGAGAGACAAATGGAATATCAGCATTGTTTGCCCGATCCTGAAGATAGGAGACCCTCTTAGTTGTGCCAACTACAGAGGCACCAGTCTTCTTAACATTGCATACAAGATCTTTTCTGCTGTACTGTGTAAACGCTGGAACCTGTTTGTGAACGCCGCAAGCAGACGAACTTTTGCACTTACTCAATTGGTGGGTGCTAATTAATATGGGTTTGAATATTTTTGGGTAAAAGGTTATTGCTTCCGACAATTGTGGAATATTTTTCAGGTCCCTTTTTTGGTATCAAAACTCCAACTTCAATCGTTCCAAGCTTGCACGTGAATCTCAGGTGGCTTAGACAATCATAAAAAATATTGGAAAATTTGTTGGCAATAAATTGGCAATAAAAAAGTTTGGAAAGGTTTGTAGCACATTTTTCGAGGTTCATACCCGAATTCAGCTAAAGGCAACGTAGCACATATTTTCGTGCAACAACTGCTAGAAATCTTACTGTGAGGTAGACGAATACTAACTTGGTGGCGGTGTAACAAAAAATTTTTAAAAATTAGTTACTTACTTACTTAAGGTGGCGCTACAGTCCGGGGTGGACCTGGGCCTCAGCCAACAAGCTTCGCCAGCCAGCTTTGTCTCTAGCTAGCCGTCTCCAGTTTCGCACGCGAAGTTGGCTGAGGTCCCCTTCCACTTGCGTGCGCCACCTGAGTCTCGGTGCTCCTCTACCGCATCGTCCCTGCGGTGTGGATTCGAAGATTTTTCGGGCCGGGGCATTGGTGTCCATCCGCTCTAGATGACCCAGCCATCGTAGACGTTGTGTTTTGACTCTTTTGGCTAGGTCGGTATCACTGTACAGCTAGTTCAGTTCGATGTTATATCTCCTCCTCCACTCTCCGTCTATGCAGACGGGACCGTAGATCGTCCGAAGAATTTTTCTCTCGAAGCAGCCTAAAGTGTTTCCATCCGCCTTTGACAGGGTCCATGCTTCTGCACCGTAAAGCAGGACTGGGATGATGAGGGTCTTATACATGGACACTTTAGTTGCTCGAGAGAGGGCTTTGCTACTCAATTGCCTTCTTAGCCCAAAGAAACAGCGATTGACAAGAGTTATCCTTCGTTTGATTTCAGCGCTGGTGTCATTGTCTGAATTGATAGCGGAACCCAGGTAGACAAAGTCCCTAACTACCTCAAAGTTATAGCTGTCGATGGTAATGTTTTGTCCAAGACGTCGGTGTTGGGTGTCTTTTCTTGATGACAGCGTATACTTGGTTTTGCCCTCATTGACTGCTAAACCCATATTCGCCGCTTCCGTCCCAATACTCACGAAGGCTTCACTGACATCACGCTTTGTTCTACCGATTATGTCAATGTCGTCTGCGTATGCGAGTAGTTGAACGGACTTTTGAAAGATTGTACCTCTGGTGTTGGCGCGAGAGTTCTGCACAATTCTCTCAAGTATGATGTTAAAGAAGTCGCATGACAGCGCGTCGCCTTGTCTAAATCCTTTTTTGACATCAAAGGGGTCGGTGAGGTCTTTGCCGACCTTGACGGAACAGCGTGAGTTTTCCATCCATCCTGCACAGACTGACGAGTTTGGCAGGGATGCCAAAACTAGACATTGCGCTATATAGCTCTTCTCTATAGATGCTGTCATACGCGGCCTTGAAATCGATGAAGAGGTGGTGTGTATCGATTTGGAATTCCTGGGTTTTCTCCAAGATCTGCCGCAGTGTGAATATTTGATCGATGGTGGACTTTCCTGGCCTAAAGCCACACTGATATGTGCCTATCAGATTGTTGACAAACGGCTTCAGGCGTTCACACAGTACAGCGGAAAAGATCTTGTATGCGATGTTGAGAAGACTTATGCCTGTAGTTGGCACAACTCAGAGGGTCTCCTTTCTTCAGGATCGGGCAAACAATGCTGAGGTTCCATTCGTCGGGCATGCTTTCTTCCGACCATATCTTGCAGATGAGCTGGTGCATGCTCCTAACCAGCTCATCGCCAGCGGATTTAAAAAGTTCGGCAGCTAGGCCGTCTGCTCCGGCTGCTTTGTTGCACTTGAGCTTAGACACAGCTACTTTCACCTCCTCCAGGTCGGGTGGGCGGTATCGTTCGTATGCTTCGTCGGTAACGTCTTCGCCCGGGTTGAATGGTTCGTTCTGCCTGACAGCGGTATTTGGTTCGTCCTCGCCGTTATACAGTCTGCAGAAGTGGTCTTTCCAAATCCTCAGCACCGACTGCGATTCTACAACGATGTTCCCTTGATGGTCCTTACAGGCTTCAGTTCGAAGTTTATACCCTTGGCAGGACCTTTTGATCCTTTGGTAAAACTTTCTAACCTCATTCCTGTTGTAACATCTCTCTATCTCTTCAACCGCGCGCTTCTCGTGCTCTCTCTTTTTCCTTCGGAGAAGCCGGTGCTCCTCTCTCCTCCTCTGCTCGTAGAGCTCGCGAGCAGCTCTAGTCCTTCTGTGCAGCGCCGCTTTGTATGCTTCCTGTTTAGCTGCATGTGCTTGCCGGCATTCATCGTCAAACCAGGGGTTTCGTTGTGGTCGCCGTGTGAAACCCAGCACTTCAGAGGCGGCGTCTCTGATGGCATTTTGGCAATGTTGCCACTGGCTATCAATACTTGATGCTGGTTGCATAGGACTTCGTAGAAGGTTTTGAGAGACTCGGTTGGAGAAGGACCTGGCGATCTCTTGCGATTGTAGTCGGCCGACGTCAAACTTCCTCACAGTATTTCCATTACTTGGCGCTGGTCGGGCTATCCGCAGCCGTACCTTGGCTACAACAAGGTAGTGATCCGAGTCAATGTTGGCCCCTCGGAAAGTTCGGACATCCATAATACTGGAGGAGTGCCTTGCGTCGATCGCAATATGGTCAATCTGGTTGACGGTTGATTGATCGGGAGATCTCCATGTCCCTTTGTGGATATTGAGATGCGGGAACTGTGTACTAGCTACCACAACGTGTCACCCGCAGCAAAGTTGATCAGCCTGAATCCGTTATCGGAGGTCGTGTCGTGCAGGCTATACTTTCCGACAGTACGACCAAAGATGCCCTCCCTTCCTAGCTTGGCATTAAAATCGCCTAGGACAATTTTAATGTCGTAGCTAGGGCACTGCTCAAAAGTTTTGTCCAGGAGCTCGTAGAACATGTCTTTGGTCTCGTCATCTTTCTCCTCTGTGGGGGCATGTGCGCATATTAGGCTAATGTTGGCGAATTTAGCCTTGATGCGGATCGTCGCGAGGCGCTCGCTTACAGGGTTGAAGCTCAAGACTTTTTGCCTAAGTCTGCCTCCAACAACGAAACCACATCCAAATAGGCGCTGTCTTTGATGCCGGTAGCAGTCGCCGTAGTAGATGTCGCAGTTTTTCATCCTTCTTTTGCCCGGCCCGTCCCACCGCATTTCTTGGATGGCAGTAATGTCTGCCTTGCAGTCGTTAAGGGCCTCCGCTAGTTGCTCGGCTGCACGTGGTCTGTTAAGGGACCTAACATTCCACGTGCAGATCCGGAGCTCGTTGTCCTTTTCTCGTTTGCATTGGTCGTCAACAGTAAATCCGTCCGAATCCGAGGCTTGTTTCCGCTTCGTGACTGGTGTTTCTTTACGTGGCCGGGAAGTCACCCCGACGGCACGACCCCCAACCTGGAGGACCAGATCCTTTGCTTAGCTCTAAGGACGGAGAGCCGGATAGCCCGCTCCTTATAGGCCTGAGCTCCGAATACGTCGTAGTAGCCCATATAAGGTGTTCACTAAGTAGTTCGGCCTGGGGAATTCCTCCGCTGCCGTCCGGATGCAAGGAGAAGTGCCTTAGTGGGAACACTCCTCCCCCCCTCTCTCGTCTGCTACCCCCAACAACCTTCCAAAGGGGTTGGAACCCAATCTCCAGTTGAGGTACTAGGCACCCGGTGTTCACCACGGGTAGGTGAGAGTAGGAGTTGATAGACAGAGGTGGGTTTAGAAAACCTGTGGATGCTTGTATCCTCTTGAGTGCACATGTCTATCCTTTGACCACCTTAAAAATTAGTTAATTTTTTGAATAAGATTAGCATGATCGACTGTATCAAAGGCCTTGGAAAAATCTTGGAAACAAGGGAACACTTATGCCCTCTACTCTACACGCACCGAACCAAAAACCGTATTTTCGCGAAAACATGCGAAAATTTCCTCGAAAACCCGTGGAAACCCGTTTCCCGTCCCATACCTTTTCCTGCTTTCGTAACCTCGAGTTTTTGGTAGTTTTTGATGAGTTTTCCTTGCAATCGTAAGATTTCAGAAACAAACAAACCTTTTCACCCATTCAGCAATACAGCTAATTCTTTCTGTCAAACAAAACTGAGTTCATATTTGTTTTTTGAGGACGGTAAAAAGAAAAAAGTGCTATTTAAGTTCTGTTCTTCTTTCTTCTAGAAAAGGTGCAGCTAAATTCCTTTTGTTTTGAAGTCTAAGTAGTTATAGTATTCGTTGACGACGTTTTATTTTTTAGAGACTAGTATCAAAATAGTTATTATAGTGGGGTGCCGTGGCGTAGTGGTTAGTGTGTGTGCTTACTACACCGAAGGCCCAGGTTCGAATCCTGCCATCGACGCCTGGAAAAAAAAAAGACTTGTTCTTTTTCACAGTCCCCACCTCCGCGGGGGTCTGACAAGCCCTCCGAGAGTAGTATTTGTCTTGAAAAACTTCTCAAAGTGCCGTTCGGATTCGGCCAAAAATTGTAGGTCCCTTTGTATGCAAAAGAAATTAACACACCAGCATACATTGTTGAGAAGTTGGCTCTGGTTCACCTCGAGCTGTTGCGCCACTTTATTTATTTATTTTATCAAAATAGTTTTTAATGTTTTCACGCTAGTTTAAACATTTGTTTCATTTAAAATTATTATTGTTAAAACATTCGAGTTCATTTTTTTTCTTTGTTTACAAACGACAGTTAACAATTTTACGATTAGTGTCAAAGTGACTGAAATGTCAACCAAACTTTGGTCGTATTCAGTGTGAATGACTCAATGAGTTTTCATAAACTTTTTTCCAAAAAATCCTATTTCGATTCGGTCTGAAATGGACATTAAGTCGTGATCCGTAGTTTTTCAAACGTCATAGGAGACTTGCAATCGTGCTTGGCTCTGAATCCTATAAGAGACAAAAGTTTCAAGAGTCATCTACAAACGAACATCGTTCAGCAAGAAGCGTTCTATTTGTAAAGGCGTATTACAATGGAGATATATATGGTTGCCCTTACACTGAGTTGCTATGATGACGCAAATGGAAGAGAAGAAATAGGAGAGAGGAGAGGAACTGGTGCACTTTGGTTTAGAACTGTGGATGACTGTCGAAGAAAAATATCCTCCGGAAGCCTGTCCCACATAAGTATTGTTCGGTTTAATGTTAAGACAAGCTTGAGTTAAGCTAACGATTAGATAAGTGCATCAGTTTGTTCGAAAACAATTAACCGACTGTTTGCTATAAGACAACAAAAATAGAACAGTTCAATCTAAGCCATTTGTGGCATAAGCTCTGACATGTTGTGGTCAGAAGCTTATGTCACAGAATAAAACGATGGCACTTTTAAATTTAATTAAACTCTCCTATAATTAAAACATTGCAAACCATTCATACCGTATAGACCTACACACTAAATGCATGCCCAATGCCCACACGCAAATCCAAGATTTATACTAATCACCATTTGTGGCACTTGTATGGCATCTTAACCTTAGAACCGTAACCAATCTTGGCCTATTCATTGAGGGATTAGAGAAATTGAAACTGAAGTATGTCAATAATTGTCTAATTTGAGACACACCTTACCCACGAACAATATTTGCCTTTGTCACTCATTAACCCTTACAATAAGTGTTAATTTTTAGCCCCAAATTATTATCTCATCCCTTTTAAGACTATACTTATTGTGAGGACTTCCCTTCAAATAAATGGAGAATTTCCTGCGCGAGGCAAATCACCTGTGACAACCCCTTTCGAACAGATGCATCTCCATAAGGTTGTGCACCCCGCACCAACACATATCGCACCCTTTCGCTGGAACTTATCTCTTCCCTTCTTCGCCTTGGTCTCTCGATATCTCTCACATTCCAAGGGAAGGGAGCGTAGCTACGGAGTAATTTGCTTTCCATTTGCTGCACGTGTACGCTTTCTTCTTTTATTTTTGTGTATAGAGCGCATACACACGTTCACTGTACAAACTGTTCATTGCCCTCTCCAGTGCGAGTGGTGCGGTCTGCGGTGCAGTGCAAACAAACAGTTCGCAGTCGATTATGCCTTATTTTCGCCTGCCACACGCACACTGACTCAGTGGTATTGTACCGCGCACATAAAATCGCATTTGTACGCGGCACACTTTGGGGCTGCGTTAATAAAATACCATTTCAGTTAGCCCCCCTGTTTTCGGATAGGATTCCCTCCTTCCCACACAAAATAGCTATGATGCCGTGGCCTGGAATTCCGACAAACTGATGTGTACTTGGAATTGCATGGAAATTCAGGGGGCAAGGGGTCTCCCATAACTCGGAGCTTTTCATTACTATTTTGGGAATAGCGTTTCCAGTCATTCTCAATGCCACTATGCAAGGACGCATGCGTTTTGCAGGAGAAGAGCACTGGAACTGGAAATGGCTTTTTGTTCGAGTACGTACACTGTTTTCGAAGTAAAGGGTAAATATCAGAATTGCCCAGTGGGGCATAACCCATTTGGCGAGGAATACAATGGCGTGTAGCATGTATTAATTTCGAAGGTCATTGGTCAGTGGGGATTCGTTTTGCACACGTATGACTAAGTCTCTAGAGTTCAAGTGAATTAGCAAAATGCCAATAAAATGCTGATGAAACAATATCTAGATAATTAGGACAAGTTGGTGTTTCTTTTGCCTTTCCACAAATCTATGGAAGCACAATGCCAAGAAACTTAACTTATACGGGCAACAGGTGTCAAATGCCAAAGTTTTGTTAAAGATGGCTTTCTAGATTGGTAACGCTAAAACTATTTTAAACAGTTAATTCAAAATTAAATGATTGTGGTTCCTGTCTTTTTATAATTTGGATATTTGACTGTATTTAGCTGACAACTACATTCTACAATTCAAATGAAGCTTGTGAAATCATCACCATCGACCCTGTATTGAATAGACCCCCAAGCTTAGTTGTTAAGACCGACAAGTAAATTTATTAAATTACTTTTGCCCCGATGCCCGATAAGAGTTGGGGTTAAAATTCTGCCGGGGTCGAAATTTTGCTTTCTAAATTCAGCTGTCCAAAACAATCACCTTTGTGTGCTTTGAAGGTGCAGAATGATCTTCTCGAAATATCAGTAAAGTTGGAGGTTAATTGGTCAATTATGCTTCTTCAATGGGCAGCTTGGAGATTTTAACTGGACGTGGGTCAAAATTCTGCTTTCAAAATTCAGCTTTTTTAAAAAAATTCTGCTTTGCAAAATTTCTGTTTTATATAGAATTCTGAAAATGTAACTTTGACAAGTAAAACATGTACCCAAAGGGGCGCTGCGACCCACCTGTCTGTTTCTTTTTTATCTTTGCCATACTTCCAAAAAGTCAGAAGTTTGCAAATAACAGAACAAGCAGAATTTTATTGCTTAAGCCAGAATTTGCTTTTTAAAAAAGCTGGCATTGCAAAAGCAGAATATTAAGAAGCAGAATTTTGAATAGCAAATTTTTTTGTTTAAAAGCAGAATTTGGAAAAGCAGAGTTTTGAAAGCAGAATCATGACGCGCTCCCCACAATTATGACCATGAATATCGAAGCTGCTCATTGACAGGACCATAATCAACATCTTTCAAAGATGGCCACGCTTTAGGAGTTAACTATTATCCGATGAAGCACTCAGACGCAACTTAATGGTTTATTGTACTACAACGCAGACCCTTTATTTTAATTATTTGCTTAGGGTTCGGGTGAAAATTCTTTCGGGGTCAAAACTCTTTTTTCAAAATTCAGCTTTTCAAAGTTGTGTAACTTTGACAAACCGTCACAGTGAAATTTGTATGGGGGAAGTACCGCCTGCAACCCCCTACCTTTTTATTTTTATTTTACCTTTTTACCTATGTTAACTAGTAAAATGTACCTCTGAATTTACCACTTAAAACTCCTTTAGAAATAGAGGACAAAGTCGATAAAAACGTTAGAACTATTAAAAACGCTGCTTGGAACAATACTTCTTTCCAGAAGACTGGAGTATGGAAAAGCGGAACAAATACCCGCGCGAAATTAAGGAGCTCATACGCAAAAAAAGAAAGGCGTGAAGGCATTTGTCTAGGGCCCCTCCTGATAAAACCATCCTGAACAGGCTATCTAGCGAATTTAAACTTTTACTTAAAGATTTCAAAAGTCGCTAGATTACCGATTATCTCGATAACTTGACTGCCGATAGAGGGTCAAACTATTCACTTTGGATAGCCGTGAAGTCAATTAGAAAGCTGATGGTACAGTGGGCGCCACTAAGAAAAGCTAAAGGTGAATGGGTTAAAGACGACAAAGAGAAAGCAGGTGTATTTTTTGACGGGGAACCGTTGTATCCTAATGCGGAACTACACAATTATCGAATGAAAACCGTGTCACTGTTCAAACTTCGTCAAACAATCCGAAATCTGAAGCATAGCAGAGCTCCAGGCTATGACCCAATTACTGGCTAAATTTTAAAGGTGCTACCGAAAAGAGCGTTAGTCAAGCTGCTCTACATCATAAACGCATCAAGTAGAATTTCATACGTTCCAAGGCAATAGGTAGCCGCAGAGGCAATAATGGTTCCGAAACCAGGGAAATGCCCAAACGACAAAAAGTCATATAAACCAATTTCGCTTCTGCCGATTATATTCAAAGTCTTCGAGAAACTTGTGCCTAAACGACTGCAACCAATAAAAGAAGAAAGACGATTGATTCCGGATCACCAATTCGGCTTTAGGGTAAAATATTCAACAATTGACCAGGTTATCGAATAACTAATAAAATTGAGAAAGCCTTAGAAGCGAAAAATCTAGCGCTTTTCTGAACGTATCCCAAGCCTTTGATAAAGTTTGGCACGAAGGCCTAGAATATAAGCTACGGAAAGGTTTTCCCGCATAAAATAATGTATGAACTCTAAGAGTCTTATCTTGACACAAACTCTTTCGCGTGAGGTACGGGAATACTCCGAATTTAAAGAAATACACGCCGGTGTCCCACAAGATAGCGTCCTTGGTCCAACACTGTTTTTACTTTTTACAAGAGACGAACCTCAAGAAGAGACAACTACTGTAGCCATGTTCGCTGACGACACGGCTATCCTCGCTACGGATAACACAGTATAACGGGCAAACTCCAACGCGCTTTGAACAAAATATGCGAATGGACAAAAACCTGACGAATCATCCTAAACAAGACAAAATCAACGCATGTAAATTTAACTTACAAAAAGGTTAACAACTTTCCTCTCTTTATCAACTCGGTACAAACTCCGTGCGCAAACGAGGCAAAATATCTTGATATGACCCTAACCACTCTCCCCTTACGGCCATTGCAACCACCAAATAATCTGAGGAAACCGCACATAATGACAGTATTGTAGGTGCTTTCATTGGAAGGTAACCTACCAAACGTAATTACTAAAGAAGCTTGAAATAGAAGAAGCTTATTAAGGAAACTTAGTCGTAGTCTTACAAAAATTGCGAGTTTTTTTTAGTGAAAGAATCTCAAACTACTATGAGCACACGATCGGTCGATTCTCATAGAGCTTAACAAGGTTTTTACCTACCCGCAGAAAAACATTTTTTGGATCAGTTCAAATACGCCAAAAGTTTGCTTAAAAAAGGAAAAATTAAAAAGCAGAATTTTAAAAACTTAATTTTGAAAAAGCAGAATTACCAGAATTTTGAAAGCAGAATTGTGACCCGCTCCCTTTGCTTACAGCTTCGGTGAGCTTAAATGTTCAGCACTCACCACGTCTGCTGCAGAAACACGGTTCTTCTGCTTTCTGCTGTAAGGGACTGGTTTGTTTATTGTTTCATTTTGCAAGACTTCCAACGACCTGTCTCATTTGCTAGACACTGCCGAAAAGACGACAGGTGGGATTGCGCTTTTAGCCAATAAAGTTTCTTAGCGCCTTCAATAGAACAGCTACTTTCCTTTCCTCTCCCAATGTCCTTCTTTCTTTTCCTCTTCCAATGCCCTTCAGGCGCATCGCAGGGTTCCGTTCAACCATAGAGGTATATCGTATACCTAGTACTAACCTAGTCGTACCGTCAGCTGAAGCAGTGCGCTAGGTGGCAGCCTCAATCACACACACACTCAGTTTGCCGAGCTAGTTAGACAAAGAGTCTTAAGAGTAGCTTTTTTCCTAGGTATGGCCACTCAATTCTGAGTCGATATCACGAAATTTTAGGCCTTTCCTCTTGAGCTAGAGGTCCGAAATAATAATAAAAAAGTTGGCTGTCCTAGTGAGCAATGCTATTGCCTTAAAGAGGAATTTTTTTAAAGCATTTCATATAATCATTTTATGTCAAACCGGAAAAAATTGTTTTTTTTTATAAAGGAAACACTTAGTTTTACATTCGCACAAAGTATCGGGCCACGCCCATATTTGGACTGCCTCCAGAACTGAAGAAAAACCTCTAATTTGCAAGTAAAACATGGATTACGACTATCCTTAAGCCTTGTTTTGGAAAGAATGAGAAATAAAATTAAGCAGGTAGGTATACAAGACTCTATATTAGATTTTGTTGATACAAAAATTGTTGATTCAAACTCCCAACTTGGATATTGCTATGCAAATATTGGTTTTTGATTGTAGTTATGTGTTTTAGCCGTTCATGCCACGCCCTTTTTATGCCCTACCCAGGGTAGATTAAGTTTAATGTATAGTTGGTAATGCAGTGAAATAATCACCGAAGACATCTTAAACCTCTTAGAGATATGATCGAGACCGACCGCAAAATCGATTAAGCCATGTCCGTCCTTCATAAAATAAATAAATAGAGTGGCGCAACAGCTCGTGGTGAACCAGGGCCAACTTCTTCAAAATGTATGCTGTGTGTGTTAATTTAATCAAATACATTTTTAATACAATTTTTTGCCGAATCCGAACGGCAATTTGAGAAGTTTTTCAAGACAAATGTTACTCTCGGAGGGCTTGTCAGACCCTCGCGGAGGTGGGGACCTTGAAAAAAACGAGTCTTTTTTCAGGTGACGATGGTAGGATTCGAACTCAGACCTCTGGCGTAGTAAGCACACACACTAACCACTACTCCACGGCACCCCATGTCCGTCCGTCAGCCGGTATGTAAACATCATACGGACATTTGGTATGTTAATATTGGAATTTGGTGGTTGAGCCGGAAAATCTGCTCTACAAGTTTTAAATTAAATTAAATTCCGCCCACAAATACACCCACTAAAGGCCTGTGTGAGCGGCCACCTATAGTTTTTTAAAATTGTTTTTTTCACGTTGTAGCTATGTTACAAAGCTGGATGACGACAAAACTCTTTACATATAGTGAATAGTTTCCCAGGCAACACTTTCCAAAAGAATCCGCTCCCAACTAGGAAGACGTACCAGACATCACCGTCAAAGAGGTTGGCAAGGCGATTAAGTACTCCAGAACGCGAAAAGCGGTTGTGCCGCATCAGATACCCTCAGAGTTCTGGAAAAAGATGGGGGACAGCGGGTCTAGTTGGCTCACGGCCTTCATCTCCAAACTAATAAAACGTGATCTAATGCCTTTTCAGTGGAGGGAAAGCTATCTTCTTCCTTTTTATAAAGGAAAAGGTAATACACGAAGCTGTGACAATTACCGTTCTATCAAGCTGATGTCTCGCACGATGAAGATCAACGAGCGGGTACTAGATAGTCGACTACGGAAAATAATAAGGCTATCTGAGGACTAGTGCGAGTTTGTCGCGGACAAATCCACCACTGACGCAATTCGAAGTATAAGGATCATAATGGAAAAACCTCGTGATGCCCTTAAAGATCTGATCTATGGTGCTGGTTGATTTTGAAAAAGTTTTCGATGGACTACCACGAGATCTGATATGGGTGGCGCTAAGAAAATGAGGAGTTCCAGAAGCCTCCGCAAGAAGGATCATATGGACATGTATGATGGAGCAAAGACAAGAGTTAGAATTCCTTCCGGAGTCACTGATGAGTTCCCAACTGAAGTTGGGGTACATAAGAGAAGCATCCTTAGTCATTTGCTTTTCATTGTTGTCCTTGATTGTCTGCTTGAAGGAAAACTGACAGACCCGAAAGTACATCAGTTATTCTTCGCTGACGATTGGGCCATTGTAAGTGAAGATCATACATCCCTGCAACGAGCACTTGATGGGTGTGTGGTTTGTATGGCAATGGATACCGTATTAGCCAAAAAAATACTGAGTACCTGAGTACCTGAGCCCATTCTCTGACTCACCCAAGTCAATTGGAGACATTAAATTGAATAGAAATGTGCTTCCCAAGTGTGAAAAGTTTAAATACCTGGGAATACCTGGGTTCAATAGCCAAGCAAACTGTGTGGACGACATAAATCACTGCGTAAGCGTGGGGTGGAAGAAGTGGCGAGAAAACTCCGCCCTCTTCTGGGACCCAAAAATTTCTCCTAAGCTGAAAGGAAGGCTCTACACCGCAGTTGTGCTTTCGGCGCGTCGCTTACTTATGGCTCTCAATGTTGGACAGTGTAAAAGAAATATGAGAGCAAATTAAAGGCAGATGAGATGAAGATGCTTTGCATGACAGCAGGAGTAATAAAGCGAGAGAGAATAAGAAGTACGAAGATCCGAGGAAGCCTCCATATAAAAGAACCTATCTCTAGGAAAATAGAGCACAAACGGCTCAAGTGGTATAGACATGTTCAAAGGAGAGATCCTATGAAGCCTGTCAAAAAGCCAATGTCAATCGCTGAATGTTTTCCAGCGCAATCGCGAAAGAAAGGAAGGCCTAAACATTCAAATATCACAGGATCTCACAAATGCAACGACAACAGCTTTTATTTGGCCTTAGTGACGAAGAGATCCAAAACTGGGTGGCTTGCCGGTATATTCTGAGGTCAAATGGACGTACTCCACAAGCGGACCATTAGGAATGCGGTAGAGTGGGAGGGTTATGATCAATAACTTCAGATCATTACCTCGCGCCTAAGAGAAAAGAAGAAGAAGAAGCTACATATGTGACTAAGGTGCTAGCACACAGATTTTTGTATGTAGCACTGTTTCGTTATTGAAGCGTCCAGGGGAAAAGGGTTTAAGGCCACACAAATCGATTTCGAGAAAAACAGAAAAATAAAACTCCCACTCTATTTAGAGTTCATTAGCATGGTAATTTATTGCGATGATCATGACGAACTATTATTGTTTTTAGCGGTCCGTCCAAAAATGGAAGAAGGACTTCTTATGGCATCGCTACGTTGTCCATGGCGGTAGGTTGTAGAAGTTAGAAGTTATGTTTTCAGTACTTTTTTTTAGAAGTTATGTTTTCAGTACTTTTTTTTAACAATTTAAGAAGGCAAGAACAAGAAAAGCGATACTTTAGTTAAGTAGATACTGAAATTTAACAAAAGAAAAACAATTTTTTGAAAAAAAATCAAAATTTTTTGAGAAATGAAGAATTTTAAATGAGTGGTGTCTTACAAAGTATGTTCACATGCATGAAAAAATGTATGTGGGGGTCCACAACACCACCGGAGATAATGGGTTGGCCTTATCTCCGGTGTTGTTTGGACAAATCGTATGAAAAAAATCACACGCAGGTACCAGCAATTATCCAACATTTGAAGGAAAATCAGTATGGCGAATTTTTAAGTTTCGAAACTTTCTGAGATTTAACTCAAAAACCGAAAAGCATTTTTAACGCTAAAAGTGGCCTTGTTCATATTTAATTACAGTACAAAACGTACAAAAAGAAAGTAAACTGAGGTAAAAAAATTAAGTTTCTTGAAGCTTATTTAAAAACGGTATAAAAAAGGAGCTAGTTTTACCGTTTACGCAAAAACCGGCGGCCATAGAATTCTATTCTATTCTATTCTATTTCTAAGGAAACAGCATCCAATGCTAACCAAATTTGTTGCGCTATTGGTAAAAAGTCTAACAGGGATGAAAAACAATTCAAAAAGTCGTTTAATGGATTTGAAATTTAAAAAATCATAAAAAAGGTCGAAAAAGGTAAGTCCCCCCCTCTAGCTCCTTAGCGATTTGAAGTATAAATTCTTCAACTTTAAACTTCAACTTCTTCGAACTTCGAATATTCAAAAAGTTCGAAGATTTGTCTCAAAAACGTAAACAAATTTTCGAAAAAGATTTTTTTAAGGTTGCTATTCTATTAACGGTAATCACGATCTTTTATTAATTTGGCTGAATTATGAAGCTCTTACAGCGCAAGTTTACTGCATTTCTTATGTTTCAAAATTGCCATTTCCAACCTCAAGTTATTAAACCCATTTAAAAACAAGTGAGTAGGTGCAAGAGAACGTCTGTAGGAAATCGTCTGTCCAAATCATAAAGTTTTTTCGCCTGAATTCATATATTATTTGTAAAGGCCACGCCCCTAAAAGTGGGCTTGGGCTTAAAATCAAAATCAATTTATTGAAACTTCGTTAGGACCATGAGAAAATGCGTTAAAAGCTTAAATTATTTGCGAAAAAAATGGATTTTCCCCAAAAACGTCCCCTAAAAATGAGAGCAGCTTAGAACTTTGTATGCAACAAACTTAGCAAAAAATAATATCTCTAATATTTGTCACACAATTTTTTTTTTTCGATTTGGAAAGAAGCTCTCCGAACTCTCCGAAAAATCGGGTCCTTAAAAGTCTGACAAGTGAAAAGTGGGCATGGTCGATGGTGTGAGCTGTCTTATTTTTGTGTCGTTAAACTTTTTCGGACAATATTCCTATATATCAAAATTTAAGTTCCTGTTCCTTGTCTAACTTGACCAAAAAGCATTTTGAAAGAAAATGTGAAATAGAAGTTGTCTCACATTGAACGGCCGTTGACGGCTTAAACTATTTTCACTCTTTTTCAATGCAACCGAAGAACCCAGCTGTGTCCTAAGTTACAGCTTTCTGGCTTATCTTTGAAGACCTAAAACCTTCACACATACAGACCATACGGACGGACATGGCTTAATCAATTCGTCTGTCGGTCTCGATCATATCTCTAAAAGATCTTAAGGGTCTACGGTGATAATTTCACTGCTTTTGGTCGGTTGTAATTAAGGGAAAAGTTGTATGCCACCCTTCGTTTAAGTGAACAGACTCAAAAATCACCCAATACAAGAACAGTAGAATAGTAGAAAACATGCAACAGAATTTAAAATATACCCGGAAATAATATTGAACAAATAGAATTTTACACAAACTGCGCAATAAAGGTTAGCTTAAACTACACCAAAAGCCGACGAACCGCTTTGCGTATGACTTCATACTTGAGGGTCTTTTTTTGAAAAAGTCAATACAATATCGGAAAGTTCTTGAAAAAACTTATAAGATGTCATCACCAGTTCAATTCTGCCAAAAAATGGACTTGAGTTGTTTTGCCCCTGAACCCTTCAATTGTCTTTGAGTCAACTAAAAAGTTGTAGCTCTTGCATTGACCACGCCCACCTTTTAAGGAGTTTTCACCCTAAATGACGGTTAGAGCTCTTTAAAAGGCCTAATATGAGCTTACACATTGTGTAGAATTGTGGAAAACACCTAGTTCTACAGTTTCTTTTAACAAAGTTTAGCAGAAATGTCCAGACTTAAAGGCAGACTGTAAATTTTTTACAATAAAATATAGTTTAAGCCTAATTTAGAAAAGAATAAGAAATAAAATTTACCACATTAGTTAAACCAGGCCACGTCCACTTTTAGGAGTCGAGTTTACAAAATATTTTATTTGCATCAAAAATTGCATTTTTGCCTCCATTTGCAAGCCAACCTTGGACATTTTAGCCGCTTTTGTCATTCTAAGAAGACCGCTCAGAAAGACCCGAAGTCTGCGCGGCCTTAGTTTCCCTAAAGTTCTCTGTTTCAATAAACATTTATAGCTTATTTGCATAAAACTTCACATAACTAAAACATTTTAACATCCCTGCATATGACCGTATAAGAACCCGTCCCCACATCCCACATTGATTGCAATCCCCAAATAGCATTCTCAGTCGAGTATTCCCCAAACGCATGTTTGAAACAAAAACTTCCTTCCTGCCCTTCCTTTCACTATAACAAATATCCGACAAACGAATAGATAATGAAATCCTTCCTTTTGACCTCTCCCATTGTTGTTGTTCTATTTGTCAATTGAAGCCAAGGAAAACTTTAACCAACGACATCATTAGGTATCCACATCCTGCAGTAATGAAGTAAATGCCAAAATGTCCCACGGTTTCTTGGTGTCGACCACCCACCCCCCTGCTGACACACACGCATTCCTAAACATCCAAAGAGCTTTCACCCAATTTCAAAAATATTCCAGCATTCGCTTTCCTAACTGGAATGAAAACAGACGAATTTTCCCTTTCGATTTTCCCCTGTCTATCAGTTCAATATTCGAAAAATTCCAAACACGAAAACACAAAACCGAATGAGTCTTCCAAAAAAATAACCCACCGAACACAATCGACGACACCGAACGACAAGAGGTTAAACACAACATTTTTTCGGACCGTGTGGTGTGTGTTGGGTTTCTTATTTTCTCGGCCATTAATCGAGGAAAATATTTTCAGTTTTTATTAAAGTTTTTCTTCAGTTTTTGAGTTAATAACTGTTTAAGTGAACACGCTAAACGAAAAGTCCTTAAAGTGAAGCGGAAAAGTTAAAACAAGTTGTGTGAAAATTCAGGGTGTTGAAGTTTTCCTCCCTTTGCAGAGAGGAAAAAAAATATTCGCATCTGCTTTCCAGTGCGAATTTTATTTGAAGAAAATATTAATATAATCGGGCAAAAATTGAAATTTTTTAGAGATTAATCGAGCTCATGACTTGTGCGTTTGTGGTTTAATTAAATTTTAAAAGAACTACTTTTCAAAATCTAAAGCAAAAAAAGTTCTCAAAGATCCTGTGGAACGGCAAATACTTCTTCTATTAAAAAATAAATCCGACCTCAATATTTCGGTGCTGTCTGAAAGAAATTGTGTTTCGAAAAGTGATTAAATGGATTTCATTAATTGAAACCCCATTGTGAAGTGAAAAATTAACAACAACAAAAGAATAGAAATCAAGGAAAATTCCACACACACATACGCATTCTCATCGCCGTCGTCGTCGTCGTCGTCTTCTTCGTCCTCCACCCCGAATACGCCGCTTATTGAACTTGTCTGTACAAAGATTTTCCTCGACGTTGTTCGTTCCAATAGATTTTCCAGGATTTTTCATTTTCCTTTCTCTTTCGGTTTCGGATACTTTATTAGATTTCATTTTCTCTTTTGTCAATTGTTTTGTTGGTATTTTTTTGCTTTCCTTCTTTCGGGACATATTCCTCCTGAATTCTGTTATTTTTTTGTTCTGAGGTGGGAGGAGGACCTTCTGTCATGCCGCATAGTTAATTGTGTGTCGAGTGCGTGTGACCCTGTGCGAGAAAAAAATTTCGGTCCAAGAGTTGGTTTTGGGAATTTTTTGTTATGTCTTGCCGAAATTGTGTAGAGTAAAACGGTTACAATACGAAACAATAACCCTATTGGAAGGACATTCTAATAGGGAAAGAAAAGGAGTTCTAATTTCGTGATTCATACCCTTCCATGTCGGTTAAATTTTAAGTGGCAGACAAATATTGAAATCAGCTTAAGTCGCAACCAAATGAAGTGTGAAACGCTGACAGAGTTCAAGTGCTCGTTCGATGGACATAGCTGATGCATGACATTATGCTCATACATGACACATGACATTAGATTAGAAACCAAATTTTTCATACGTAAAGTATGTTGACTTGGTATTAGCAAACACACAATACTACACTAGAGATCATACAGCAATTTAAAATAAATTAAGGCGACGCACACACGCACGGTTTTCATCGGCAACATTTTTATTTAATTTTCGAACCCTAAACGTAACGCTGTTAAAGTGACGCGTCGTGTGAAGACTTGCTGGCAAGTTTTTTTGTTTAGTTTTTTATTTTGCGAAATTGTGTTCCGAAAAATTTCATCAAAATATCATCATTCGAAGAAGATTATAGGGCTGATCGGCCCATGGTGCAGAGAGCATCATCATCAGATGCCCCATCCGTATCGGGGGGCCATCATCGAGAGTCTCGGTTTGGCCTCGGTGGTTATTCATCATACCAGAGTGGTTACAATAAATTGTTTACACAGGTGATAAAATTTTTTTTACAGAGTTTGTTTGATAATAATTTTATACATCTATACCGACCTTCAAAAATTAAACCACTGAATTTTAAGACGACCTTTTTGAAGAGCTGTCAAAAAATTCTAACTTTGCTTTGCGATTTTAACCCAGAACTTGACGTACTTGACGTCTAGATAAGCTGCAGTTTATATTGTTTAACCGCTGAAAACTACGTTAACAAATGTCTTCACCGGACACTAATCCGTAGTAAACAAAAAGTTTGCCATAAAAAAATAAAAAAATCCTCAGCAAGTTAGTAAAAATAAATCTCCTCTAAATCTCCTTCAGCCTTTTCACAAACCTTTTTTTACACTTTTCGCACACCTTTATAACAGTTTGAGACAAGGAAAAGGGGACTGAAATTATCCAAATTTATGACACACCTGTTATAAAATCGTTTTCTATTGGGAGTTTTGCAAATAGAAAATGAATTTGTGTAAAAAGGAAATTATTTTTTCGCTCCGGGAAAATGTCATCGTTACTCTCTTCTGAAAGAAATGACAACAAAAGAGTGCTTGAGTCAAAGTCATCTTATGTTTGTCTGATCGAGTCACATTGGTATTTACTTTGGGTTCAAATGCCTTATGGCCGGTGGAGACATATAATAAACGTAGACTACGAAAAATTAAGTCAAAATTAAGGGCACCTAGCCGCTAAAAAATATCATTGCGGAGACGTTTTGAGTACCGGGTGTTAATTTTTGGCTTAAGCTGATTCCAACTCAAGTTCATTAGTGGAAATTTTTTCTAGTTCAGGGTTAAAAGCTGTCAGAAATTTACTATTCTTTGACGGCCTTAACGGCGAGTTTATTTTTAGGCAATTTTCTCAGGTGAGCGTGGATCGAAATTAAAAATTTTATAGAACACAAAATTTATGAAAAAATATATATTGGACGTTAGCTAAAGTTTTAATACGGGTATTCTGAGCACAGGGAACTGAATTGACTTTTTAACTCAGAATAATATTCGAAAACTATCAATGAAGCTTCTATAGATATACCCTTCATTACCCTTAGGCCTTCACAAGCCTCTTGCTTGGCATTTTCTTAAAAAAGTTTAGAAAGCTTTAGAAAATGCTTCTTCAATTGCACAGCTTCTAGTGAATCTAACAAAGTTTGGTTAAAATTGTTTTTAACAACATAAAACAGAATTGTTTTTATGTTGTTTTATAATTAGCCTGCAATCAAGAGGTTATGGCTTCCCTTAGCACATTGCGACCGGAATTAAGTTGAGAATAGAAGATAAATAGGGGAATAGAGGGATAGAAGAGAAAAGTAGCTCTAGATCCAACATAAACAATGATGAGCCAGTACGGAACATGAAAATCCTGCATAGAAACAACAAAGCCTACTTCCGCAAGTTATGCCTTTACGGAGAATGCTTCAAATATGTTTTCTCTAATTTTCCCTTGGAAAATCTAGCACTCTGAGCCCCCCGTTCATCTTTACGTAGCCAGGCTGCCATCAAATCCCTGACATCAATCTCTATAAACTCTAAATTAGTTCCTAACAGTCGCACATCTCTTGATGAGATGTCCGAACAGTTTCACGTCCACCTGTGATGGGTGCCAGGTCATAGAGACATCATAGGAAACTGTAAGGCTGATAAACTTGCTAAGAACGCCACTAGACTGCCAGAAGATGAAATCTCCTTATAGGTACTCCCCTAGCTCCCTTCAAAATACTGCTCAAAAATCATAACAAACAGGAAACTAACGCCAGATGGAGGACAGGGACCGCTTGTTTAACCTCCAAGCAAATCTGGCCTCGCCTCGATCCAAAAAGATCAGATAGCTTGATCTCCTTAAAGACATCCAAAATTAACACTGCAGATCACCGGACACTGCCTATAAGGTCTTCACGCAAAAAGACTAGGCCTATTCTCAAACGGCTTCTGTAGAAGCTGCCTAGATGACCTAGATGACACTTTCTCTGTTGCTGCTCATCCATACTAGATACTAGGCTCCTACTTCTACGACTGCTTAAGCGATCTTAGTGAAACACCGGTTAAAGAGCTACTAAAATTCGTTAAAAAGACTGGCTGGCTGTCATAGAATTCACGCCAACCTACTCCCTTGGTCATATACCCACGTGGCGGTACAATGGGCTTCCTTTTTGGCGTAAGTGCATTTAATAAGCCACTATTTTACCTACCTGCCTACCTAAGCCCCCCGTTCGCTACAACCACGAGAATATAGAAGGGAAAGATCTTAAAACACTGGCCTGGACTGGTCAATGGGAAAAAATTAGGAGGAAATCCGACTATCTATATAAGATATTTTGCTATCTTTTCCTAAATAAGGATTAGTCTGGGGAAAATAGGGGCGTTTTTATATATATATCGCTGAGTATATAAAGGACCAGGTTTTAGCTTCACCAGCCGTAAAATTTGAGGTTTAAAATTGACGATACACAACCGAACAGAAATGGGTTGTTATTCGACTAATAATTCTAGAGGTCTTGCGAGGCATACGTGATTATTTATCTGGGTTAAATCACAAAAACGATTTGTAACAGATCAGCTGATATCGCAGTTTTTTAAAAAGTATTGTAGGAAACCTTATGGTGCAAGAAAGCATTCCTAAGATTTTCTAGCTATAATCAAATACTTCTCTTATTCCAGCTCCTGTAGTTTTCTTAATTTTTGGGCCCAAGGTCACCAGCATGACACCCCGAGTCTTTTAACTGCTGTTCTCTTCGATGCCTATAGTGCTTCTTGAAGGAATTGAATCCACCTCAGTTTTTTTTTCGTTTTAATCGCTGTGCTATCTACGCTTTAAAGTACGCCTGTACTTTCGGTATTGTTTTCAAGCCCTTATTTCGCCAATTTAAAGCAGAACAAGCGGTATGTGTTCGTCTATCAGATGAGGGATCACAATGCGATCTCTGTTTAAGATATTAAAAGCCCGACTTACAAATCGCGAGTTTTGCCAGAAGTGACTTGACAATAATTGTTAACATTTGGCAAATAAAGCAAAGGTAAAAAAGTGGGAAAGTGCAACAGTGGGTATGCAAAAGCTTCAGTCCATCTACGACAGTTGCAAAATACACGACCATACCAAAAAAAAAACTGCCACGCCTCCAAAAAGTGGGCGGGATATAAAAATATAACTGTTGAACTGGGTGGTTGCATATATATTTCGGCATAAAACTCCGGCTTTTTAATTCAAAAAATTCACTTTTTTTAAGCCACGCCAACAAAAGTAGGCGGAGGCACATACTTCACATACATGAAAGTTAGAAAATGCTAATATCTACAACTTTTGTAATATAATTCTTAGTCTAATTTCGTATATATTTATTGAAAAAAAAAGTCATTTTAAGCTAAAATCCCTTAAAAAAGTGGACGCGGTCAATAAAAAGGCCCAACTTTTTTAACTACTTCAAAGATAATTACAAGGCAATGTCACATACCGAAAATGAATGCGCTAGCTCCATTCTAACATAGCTGAAATTCAGAAAAAGTATTTCTTAAAACTAGAGATGATCGCACATACAGGCCTGTAGTGGGCGTGTCTGTGGGCGGATTTAGCTAATTTTCCAACTTGGTCTGAAGGATTGGACTTCCAGCTAACCCACCGAATTTCAGTTCTCTACCTTAAAATTTAAGGTCTAAAAGTTGTTTACATACGGACGGACGGACAGACGGACATGGCTTAATCGATGGTCTCTCAGGATTCATATCTCTAAAAGGTCTTAGGGGTCTACGGTGATTGTTTGACTGTGTTACAAACTATACATTAAAATTAATATACGCTGAGTCGGGTATAAAAAGAACCTATTTATAGTAATTTACTCGTCTCTAAGGAGAAGTGGTAATCCACCCGTAACAGCCTCAGCCCCCCCCCCCCCCCCCCCACCTTGTTCTCTGTGAGATCCATTCTTCTTTTGTGCCGCAATAAAAACAAAAGCAATATGATCGACCATCGTCACTTAAAAAAAAAGACTCGTTCTTTTTCACGGCCCCCACCTCCGCGAGGGCCTGACAAACCCTCCGAGAGTTACAATTGTCTTGAAAAACTTCTCACAGTGCCGTTCGGATTCGGCGAAAAATTGTAGGTCCCTTTGTATGTGAAGAAATTAACACACACAGCGTACATTGTTGAGAAGTTGGCCCTGGTTCACCTCGAGCTGTTGCGCCACTCTATTTATTTTTTTTTTTTTTATAATATGATCGACGAATTAAGGTCCACGCCGAACTGAGAAGCCGACAGTTGAAGGCCTAAGATTCTCCAATAAAGATGCCGCCTGATAAAAAAAGCATTGCTCGACCCTTTTACCTCGTCCAAAATTTTGCTCGAACTTAAGCTTTAACACACGACTTAAGACTTATGACCTTACACAGTGAATCTTATTTAGATTCTACATCGTGTTCGTATTCACGAAACTGAAATCTCCATTGAACTTATTGCTAGGAAAGTTTCAGAAGAGTTTTTCTATGCATCGAAATCTATAATGGGCGTGCCTGCATTTGTAGTCACGTGGGCTATTGATTCGCAGGACTCTCGTCAAAGCTTGTCTCATTGGCACAAGAGTTTCAGAGAACCGAAAAACTGCGCACCGGAAAACATCTTTCCTTCTATCTATTATGAGTAGCGATCGCAGTTGCAGACTGCTTGAAGACTTGCTAAATACATACATCGACACAAAACTGTCATTCTAGTGAAGAGGACGTCGATATTTCTTCGAAGATCGATATTTTATACCTGGGACATCGATATTTCCTCATAATTTTCCTGATAGTTCTCCTGTCTCTACAGCAAAAAGTATGAGAATGACATTTTCTACATTAACCCTTTACCTTTTTTACCTTTTTCTTACGATAAACGACACATTTTTGAGAGTCTTTACTAATGAGAATTACCTTCTTTAAGACATACCTATAATTAAGATTGCTATCGATGACTTGTAAATTGCCTATTGTCGGATTGTTTGTAGAACCTTTCAGGCTAGGTCACCTCTCTGAAGTTGGCAGGACCATTTTAACGTATCGTTGATTTCACAAGTGGATAATTTGCCGTAAATTATCCGTGAAACCAAAAATGTTCCGCGACATTTTTTTAAAAATTATCCACATAACTGCTTACTTCACGTGAAGTTAGCAGTGCCAAAGTCATATCTCGTGAACCAAAGCTCGTAGAGACTTCAAATTTAGCTTATAATTCTGCGCTAATTATAAGCCCATTTGAGTTCTCTACGAGCTTTGGTTCAGGAGATGCATTTTTGGCACCTGACTTTAGTTAACTTCACGTGAAGTTAGCAGTTATGTGGATAATTTTTAAAAAAATGTCGCGGAAAATTTTTTGATTTCACGGATAATTTACGGCAAATTAACCACTTGTGAAATCAACGATACTTTAAAATGGTCCTAGGTCCGCCTGGCTGCTGTGAAAGTAATTTAAATTAAATGTGCATTTTTGCTGAATCGCCTCGAATCTTATCTAAAGCGACTTAGTCATTCTTTTCTAGTTAGCAGATTTAACCAGAATACTGTAAGCTGAGGCCACGTAAAATTCATTCAGACAATTCCAGCTTGAATAGCCGATGCCAGTACTAAAGATAGACGCTGTTGTTTTTTCTTGGGCAGCATTTTTAAATGAAAAAACCAACTTAAAAATATCTTGGCCATAGAGCTTATACAATACTTAACAGGGCTTAGGGCTTGTAGGTACACACAACGACTTAGTCTAACTGGGCATATAAAGTAAAATAATCCTGAAGCTAAGATTAGACTGTATGCCAGGTGGTCTTATAAACTTACGTTGATATATGACTCAAATTTTAATCATAAGCCTATTTGACGAGCTATAAAAGTCAGATGTATTATTACACTATACGGCGCATATCACCAAAACGTTCATATTTCCTCTGCTGGGAGTACGGGTAATATACTTTTCATCTGTCTAATAACTAAAGTTATTACACTGTATGCCACTGTTATACTTAAATCATTCACAAAAACTTGAAGTTTGATAAACACCAATTTAAAAAAGGATTCTTTCGAACGACAAGATAGTTTGCAAATTGCTTTGATATTTGAAAACAAATTATGAATTTTTAATATGACCAAATATTACATAATGAAAATTCCTAGAATGGCATATGGTCGTTTTGGGCTTATGGCGGAATATTATGTTTGTGTTCCTATTACACAGGTACCCTAAAGGTCATATTTACCTGCCAAAACGAATATGGTCATACCGGAAAATATTGACATATGGTCACATAAAATTGCAACGATTACACTGTATGACGGGTGACCGAGATATCTGTCAAAAAAGGAATATATATGACCAAGTGGCATACAGTCTAATCTTACCTTGATAATGTTAGTATTGTAAAGTAAAAATTGACAAGAAAAACAAATGTTGATAGTTTTATTGACCGAGTACAAGGCACGCACCGCACATACTAAAATTTGTTAACGGCATACGATTCGATGGAGGGAATTATGCATTTTTGTTTTAAAATTAAGCTTAGTGGACCAAGAATTCAAAGATAGAAATCGAATAATTGGCAATCTATTTTTTACGCCGAGAATTTCAACCAAAATGTTCCTATATATCCCAAATAGACTATAGACCTTCACCTTATAGACTATAATAGCTCAACCCAAATTCAGAGTCCTTCATCTATTTTTATAAGAAAAAACCAAAATCTACTCCTCCGTCGAAGGTAACAAAAATGAACCCTTGTTCTCTCGGCGAATGGCGTTCCTAAACCTTTTTCAGTGAATATAGGAAAATCTCTCCTTCCCCCGCAATAGAGTTTCCTAAACGAATCAATCAACTGAATGCACTCCTAATGATATAATTTAATTTTGCGTTATTCTCACCAGATATACGGTAATATGGCTCTGACATCCTGTATGGCGTTGTATTTGTATCAGTGTTTCCCTTGCTCACATTTTGCTCTAAATGGTGTCTTTAAAACAGAGGGGAATTTATTTTATTCCATGAATGTAGCTGATTTAATCGATTTTTTGTAGTGTCAGAATAATTAGGAGACTAAAAATTCTTACCTTTAGGTAAAAAAAGCATAACTCGAAGGTAGTTTTAGATTTAGATAATAACCTCTAACGTTTAGAGACCGGCTATCTTCTTACCTGAACTATTCCATCAAAGAATTTTTTTTAATTCACACAAATCCCAGTTTTTTAGGGAAAAAACGCGGATAATTTGAGAGCCCCAAAGACTTAAATTAGAGCTTCGTTTACACGCAGGCCATTATTACTTAAAAGTACTTGAACACCACACCGAAATTCGAAACTTTTGCCAAAAAAAACACGCTTTTCAGCATTTCGAAATATTTAAGCTTGTTTTCAGAAGCTTAATTGTTAAACAAAGATGCCAATAACAAGCTTAAGTCTCTTAGCCCAGCCTTACACGAGTGACAAAACAGTTTTTCGGTGGCTATACCGAGTTTTATTAGACCCCTTACTTTAACCAACGTTAGCTTAAGGGCCCCTTAAGTTCTGACATAAACCGAAAGTAGAACAAGATCAGAAAAGTCAGTACATAATATTTAACTTGATGGTGGAACTTATTCTTAAAGAATGTACACCACCTTCTGTTGATACTGTTGATTTTGTTTGTGACGTTTTACTTGTTCCTTTACAAGCCTTTAGAAAAGATGTTGGTATCGGTGTTTCTAGGTAGGTAGAAGTGGTTGCTTCCAGAAAGGAAGCTCAAGTAGCACTTAAAGTGCCGTTTTGATACCACAAACTCACGTGACCTGGATATTTGATTTGATCTAATTCTAGATCCAACCTGTTGAATAAAGGAATGTTATTAGTTCTCTGATGCTCTTACCTGAGACCTCCTCAAGTGTGTTGAAGAAGGGTTTTCCTAATGCCCGTTGTCTGGCCCTGGCTAGTGCCGAACAGGCGCACATGAGGTGCAAAAGTGTTTCTTTTTCAGTCGCGTCGTCACAACTGCGACAATGTGTGTTGTGGGGAATGCCAAGTTTGGCGGCATGTTCGCCTATTGGCCAGTGTCCCGTGCAAATCGCTGTTAGTCTGGCGATATCGGAACGCGTTCTATTAAGCAGATCATGTGTTTTTGCTTTGTTATATTTTGGCCACATCTTTCTAGATATGGCGCAGTTAGTTAGCCTTGACCATCTAAGGTTGGCTGTTGCCAGATAGTTCGAGGATATTATGGCCTTTATTGCGCCAAGTGGGATATGTACTGACTCTGCGAGTGAGCAAGGGAGAAGTGAACCCTGCCTCGCCAAGACGTCAGCTTGTTCGTTGCCTGCTATACCGCTGTGCCCCGGTACCCAGATCAGGGAGACCTTGAAATGGGCATCAAGCGAGGCCAGTTCGTATTGGCATTCTTTAACAAGTTTGGAGGAAGTGATTACTGAGTCAATAGCTTTGATGGCTGCTTGACTATCGACGAAAATAGCGACGTATTGCTTTTGTGTTTTAAAAGGGTGTGTTTTTAACTGACGACATGCTTCGCAAACTGCGAGTACTTCCGCCTGGAATATGCTGGCTGTGTCTGGAAGTCTGTAGGATTTAGAGCTATTAAGAGATTCTGAGAAAACTCCTGCACCGACACCACAGTCCATCTTGGACCCGTCAGTGAAGATGGTCACATCGAAAGCTCTGGATATCTCTCCTTTCCTCCATTCTTCCCTTGAAGGAAACTGTACGTCGCAGTGTTTTAGGAAGTTTGTTCTGGGGGTAAGGTAGTCTGTTGGAGACGCTGCTAATTCGATCGGCAGTGACTCTAGGATGATGCTGTGGCCGTAGGGTTTCGCAGACCAGACACCAGCTTCCCTGATTCTGATTGCGTTAAGTGTAGCTAAGTTTTTAATGTGTAGATCAAGAGGCAGAAGATGCAGCATAACTGTTAGAGCGTCTGACGGGGCTGACCGTAGGGCGCCGGTGGAGCTTATGCATGCCGTTCTTTGCACCCTGCTGAGTTTGTCTACATTGTATCGTTTGCTAAGCGCTGGCCACCATACTAGTGATCCATACGTGAGTATTGGTCGTACTACGGCTGTGTACATCCATAAGGTTAGTTTCGGTTTTAGGCCCCATCTTTTACCGAAGGTTCTGTTGCAGGCGTAGAAGGCTATACAAGCTTTCCTTACCCGATGCTCTATGTTTGCCTTCCAGTTAAGTTTAGGATCGAGGATGACTCCTCGATACCTTGCACTGTTCGATAGGGATAGTGATTGGCCATTTAATTGAGGAAGTGTAAAGTCAGGTATTTTGGTTTTTGTGGTGAAAAGCATTAGGTCAGTTTTGCTTGCGTTCACGCCTAGGCCACATTGCTTGGCCCAGATGCTTACCATACTCAAAGCGTGTTCCATGATCTCACTAATCACGGAGGGGAACTTTCCTGATACCAATATCACCAATATCACTACTACTTTAATCCTTTCTCTGTCTAGTCTTTTAAGGATTTTATTGAAGACCAAGAGCCAAAGGAGAGGAGAAATGACACCGCCCTGGGGTGTTCCTCTATTAGCGAATTTCATTGAGTGGCTGTTTCCTAGTGTAGCGTGAATAATTCTAGTGCTCAGTAAGGAGACTATCCATTGAATTAGATAGCTTTCTATGCCTAGTTTTGTGAGCGATTTTTGAATTGCATCGGTATGTACGTTATTGAAGGCCCCCTCAATGTCTAAGAAGGCAGCCAAGGTGTATTCTTTGTAGTGTATAGATTTTCCTATTGTTCGCACAACCTCGTGGAGAGCCGTATCAGTGGATCTCCCTTTAAGGTATGCGTGTTGAGATTTTGATAGATTTTCCTCTACTAAATCTCGCAGGTGGTTATCGAGAACACGTTCGAGAGTTTTAAGTAAAAAGGATGTTAGGCTTATAGGCCTAAAATCCTTTGCATATTCGTGACCGCGTCTTCCGGCCTTCGGAATGAAAACTACTCGAGCTCGTCGCCATGAGTGGGGCACGTGGTTGTTAAGGATACAACTCCTGAAAATCAATGTGAGCCATGGAGTTACAATGGTTTGTAATTTTTGCAGCATTACAGGAATAATGCCATCCATGCCCGGAGATTTGTACGGAGCGAAGCTGTTGATAGCCCGAGAAATTTTTTCCTCAGTGATAATGGATGTGATATTTTCCCAGGGTTGGGGCTGCAGGGGCTGAAAGCCGACAGGCTCTAATATTCTGTCCCTGCACCCGGGAAAGTGGGTTGTTAAAAGGAGGCTTAAGGATTCAGCTGCTGTTTCTGTCCATTCTCCATCAGTCTTCCTAAGAAGAGATGGACTTGAGTGTTCTTTGGACAGCACTTTGCTAAGCCTAGCAGCGTCTTTGAGTGTTTCGATGGATTGACAATAGTCTGTCCAGGATTGCTTCTTGGCTTCCCTGATCGATCGGTGTTTCTAAGTTTCTACTTACTGATTTCTTGCCTTAGTGCTGATCGATAAAAAGCTCCAAGGCTTTCGATAACATGCGAGACTTAACTGTAGGTTCTGCCAAAGACATAGTGGCTACTGGGCTTTTTCTGCTATTATTTCCTTATGTTTGTCTTGTAACTCTACTTTAACATCTTAAATTGCAGGTTCCAAAGTAATTACTCTAGTCTAGATATAATAAAATCATCATAATCTCTTCTACAGTATAAGATGACATTGCAGGATTACCAAGATTGTGATCTATTCTTAATGCCAGATTATGGTTGCTTGGTTAAATTCCAGTAAAATAGTTCCTACCTTCTCATAATACCTACTCCTGGAATTTGAACTTAAAGTTATGTATGACTTATCCAAACACTTTGCTCTAAGAAAAGACTGTTAATTTTCTTCAATACGCTTTAATTTTTCACCTTATTAGTCTAAAAGTTTAAGATAAACTTATCTCACTATATGCACACTGAATTAATAAGTTCTACATCGGAAGCAATCCTTTCTACCCTATTGTGACCTAGAGAATTTATATCCTTTAAAGTTTCCTCTTAGCTCTGTTTACGATAACAGCAGCAGGGGGTTTCTAAATATAAATCAGTGAGAGGAATGAGATTGTTTTCCTATACAATAAACTCGTGATCCTTAGATTGTTGTACACAATTAATCAAAATCGAATTTCTCGCATAATTAAAAAGCACAAACACCTCGATAAATTGAAAATTTCACTGCATAAGAAAATATTCAAAATTAATGGCAACATCATAAACCGAAACACCCGCCAAAACTGATGTTTTCCAACAAAATACTTTAAAATATTCGCTTGAAAATTAATTACAAACACAAAACACCGATAATTACTTTATTTATTCGAAATTATATTAAAGCGGATAATGGTTTTCAAATCGTTCCTTGAAGCAAGTGTTTATATTTAAAAAAGCGAACACCTATAGACACGTCAATTTCATTCACTGACGCATGAACTAACAACAACTTCCGATGGTCAGTGTTTTCCAGTAAGAAAACCATAAACTCAAACTGTATATGCTGCTGTTTCGACGCAACGATATTTGTTAGTTTACAAAAACGTAACATAAATATTTTAAAGAAATGCATTTTGGAAAATTTGTATGCTAACGCACCAAAACCGCGCGCCTGATGTTTATATCAGTGGCTAGAAAACGAGTTGGTGTTGCAAAAGATTCGGTAATAAATTTTCTTCTTTAATAGTTTCGATTATCTGCTCTTTTAAGACGTTTTGAACACATGAGAAATCATTTATGAGATATCGAAACTCGGAGTAAAAATTAAATCAAAGAATCATTAAAATCTATTTTTTCGGCCATATGGATGAAATGTATCTCTTGAAAGGATGTTTTAGATCAAAACGTTATTATAAGAGCACCCTTGCAATTTTAAGCTTTTACAAACGCATTTAAACCCTTGCAAGGCCCTAGTTAAAATTGCCTTTAAACGATCTATACCGGATCTATATCTCTTTTTGTAGTTTGAGAATGGTTGTAATATTCGGCTTTTTCGATCAATGTTAAATGAAAAGGTTTGTTCCCGTACCTGTCCTAAACTACACAAATCGACCAAAATCTACGAAAAATTGCCAAATCCTGTTCCCGTACACAGTTTTTGTGTAGCTTTCTTCGCACAGGAGAGAGAGGAAAAGTGAGAGTTTGAAATTTCCCCTCCCTACGAAATTTAGCCCAAGAAATTTCTTTAGGCTGAATTTTGAAAAGTGCCATGGCGGTGACAATTGAGTTGGACAACAACAGCTGACATTTAGGTGGCCTTTAGCTATAGCGACTCATGAAATTCTTACTTTTGAACAACTTTCTCTGTTATTATAATTTGAGCCATTTTTATGTGAAGCTTCGAATGTTAACGAATGTTTTTTATCAACTTTGAACATAAAAAACCTAAAGTCATTAATATTATGCTGCAGACAATGTTCTAAATATTTCAAGTACTTCTTTGCATGCATGTTTTATCAATCGCTATAACTTTTCCTTAACATTTGGCTGCGACGATTAAAATGTGGACAGTTTTTGGTGCACAAAGCGTTCCCTTACGTTTGGCCTGTTTTTCCTCTAACTGAGAGATTTTTACCCCCATTCCTTCAAAAATGGAAATCTGAACAAAATGGTACAGTTCAAATTCGGTTCAAGTACAAAGCATAAAAAAAAGTAAGCTGCGTTAGAAAAATTTTTAATTGCCGTTTTTAACCTTAGATTTTCGAAGCATATCGAAATAAAAAAGGAGCTTGTGATACCATTTTCGCAAAAACTGGCCATAGAACTTGAAAAGAAAGCATCCAATGTTAGCGCAGGTAGTTGGCTATTAGAAAAAACGGGAACTGAAAAAAATTCGAAATAGTTGTTTTATGGATTTGAAATTTATTAAAATTATTTAAAAGTTTAAAACAAGGTATGTCTCCGCCTCTAGTTCCTGAAGAGCATAAAGTAAAGGGTCCGCCAAATAACTTTTTTATTTTGAAAATGTTATAAAAAAAAACTACTGAATATTTTCTCAAATTTCTTCTTTTATTTGAAAGTACAATCCTTCCGGTTAATAATGGATCCTACACGATCGGCCAAATTTTTAAGCACACTAACGATTGTGTGCAGCTGTATTTTACCAATGGCTTCTGGAATGTTGTCCTTTAAAGCGTCAATTGTCTCTGGCTTGTCGGCGTAACACTTATCTTCTACGGCACCCCACAAATAATAGTCCAACGGTGTCAAAGCGCAGCTCCGAGGTGGCCAAACGACATCAGCCCTGTGGCTGATAATAGGATCTTCAAAAAAAGGGCGCAAAACATCAAGTGTGGCCTCGGCTGTGTGGCACGTAGCGCCGTCCTTTTGGAACCAAATGTTGCCAATATCCTCTTCTTCAATTTTTGTGACCAAAAATTCGTTCAACATGGCCCGATAACGATCGCCATTGACTGTAAATTTTCGAAGAAAAATGGCCCAATTATGTCTCTGGACCAAAATCCGCACCAAACAGTGACTCGTTTTGGGTGCATCGGCTTTTCAATGTATGCGTGCAGGTTTTCTGTGCCCCAAATGAGACAATTTCGCTTGTTTACATATCTGCCAACATCAAAGTGAGCTTCATCTGAAAAGATGATATTTTTTTGGCAAAATCGGCATCTTCTCTAAGTCCATCGCAGGCCCACTTAGCGAAGCGAAAACGCATGTTTCCCAGCATTGTTCAAGCGTATACACAAGCATATTCATTCAGCGGAAGGATAAAACTAATTATCTGTCAAATCAGACATAAGCTAAGAGTTGCCTTTCACGAAATAAGCACTAGTTGCCAAAAAAAAACGTTATATGGCGGACCCTTTATAACTTTGAAATTAATAATGGGCATAGTCCATCTTCTAAGATTTCATGTAAAAGCTAAAGCAAACTTCGAATATTAAAAAAACTTTGAAGATTTGACTCAAAATCGTAAAAATATTAAGTAAAAATATACAAGTTTACTGCATTGAAAAAGTTTCAAAATGTCCGTTTCTAACCTCAAGTTTTTAAGCCCAAACGAAATTACTATTCTTTCTAATTACTATTCTAACTATTCTTTGAAGCAATAGAAAACAACTTGTTTTAGCGTTTTCTCAGAAATCCATGTCCGAAGAATTTATGAAAAGTGGCCAATAGAACGTAGCTAATTGCGAAATTGAAAAAAAAAACCCCAACGGTAATTGAAAAAAAATGTAAATTGCTGTTTTATGGATTTTAAAATCTTAAAAAAGGCCGATAAACCAACCCACTATATTTGAAACTGTGTCGGTAAGAAGCCAACATTCGAAATAAATAACGAACTGCCTACCTAGACTGAAGCAGTTTTGAAATAGTTAATGGTTTTCTAGATGTGCTTGAAAACGCTTCAATTCACTGACTTATATAATACTGCTAGCAGGATATTGTATATCTATCGTGACATCTGGGCCCTTTTATTTTACATCAAACAAGAGGCACAAGAGTTAACAAGAGTTTTATGGGAGCTCTTGTTAACTTTTTTATTTCTAGGAAAAAAATTAAAAAAAAAATTATAGAAAAAGTTTTATCACCCTGTTTTTAAGTTTAAAACAGAATGCAAAATATTCCCAGAAATAATAATAAACAAATAGGGTTTTACACAAACTGCACAATAAATATTAGCTTAACCTACAACAAAGGCCGACGGATCGCTCCGCGTATGTCTTCGTACTGGACAGTCTTTTTTATGTTTAAGGTTGATAAGAACATTTTTTAATATGCAAAACTTCGCATAGAAAGGACTTAAATTATAGGAACAGCAAAAGTTGTTCAAAAGTACAAATCTCACGAGTCGCTATAGCTAACACCTAACTGTCCACCTAAATGTCATCTGCTGCTGTCCAACTCAATTGCCGTCGTTATGACAATTTTTATAATTCTGCCCACAGAAATTTCTTGGGCTAAATTTTGTAGGGAGGCGAAATTTCAAACTCTTATTTTTGCTCTCTCTCCTGTACGGGAACAAGAACAGAAAACCGTGTACGGGAACAGGATTTGGCTATTTTTCGTAGGTTTGGGTCGTTTTGTGTACTTAAGGACAGGTACGGGAACAAACCTTATGGTTTATCATTGTGATACCACGTGGATTTAGAAAAATTGCCTACTCGTTGAACCATTTCGGGCTGCTAATGCAGCATTAGGGAAATTTAGGGTCAGTCGTACTAAGATCACTAAGATCATTATAGAAAAAAGCTCCAAGGTGAAGATTACGATTCTTAGAAAGAGCGGGGCATGTGCAGAGAACTTGGAGAGCGGTCTCTTCTCTCTCCTCATCCATGCAGCTCCTGCAAAAGTCGTTAGAATAGACACCAAGTCTTGTCGCATGCTTGCCTATCAGACAGTGTCCTGTAATGACACCGATTGTATAGCAATAAAGGTGCAATCTATTAAAAGCTATCAAACTTCGAGAGCGTTTTAGATCTAGCTTAGGCCAAATTTTTTTCTTTACTTAACAGGTGCTACCACTTGTCGATCTGAGATTTGTTCTTTCTATTGCATCCAGTTTTATCATGAGTTTGCATGTCGAAATCGGAGTGTCTAAGGATCCTTTATCAGGCGAAATTGAGAGAGTAGTTCCAAGTTTGGCGAGTTCGTCAGCCTTACAATTGCCTGGAATATCCCTATGCCCTGGCACCCAGCACAGGAGAATCTTGAACTGCTTCGACACCTCCTTTAGTGACGAACGGCAGTCTAAGCCTACTTTAGAGTTTATAGAAATCGATTCCAGGTACCAGATTGATATCCGCCTGGCTGTCAGAAAATATACATACATATATCCTTGGCGGATACAAATGTTTTGCTTAAGCCAGGTCTAGGCTTTCTTAAACGCCATGATTTCAGCTTGGAAAACACTGCAATGATTCGGAAGACGGAAAGAGGGACAGAGGGACTAAGATTTAGTTATAGACAACCATCCCAAGAAGACCTTGGGGGGATAGTTGTCTGGAAGTTATTGTCAAATTGTAACAGGGGTATAGTGAAGTCTTTGTGTCTAAAACGGGATTTGAATGTGCTCAGAATAGCGGTGTGACCTATATCACTATCGATCCTCTAAGAGGTTGCTTTGAGGCGAGTAGCTGTGATAGTAGTTGTTTGTCTGCTGAAAATGTCAAGGGGAATTAGATGAAACAGGGTGTCTAGTGCTGCTCAGTGCACTGCCCCAGTGGTGCAGAATGTGGCCCAGCTCTACGCAACTGCTTAGAATTATCTCCAGTGCAGGGAGGATAATATCTAATGTGGTTTGTATCTCAGCTCGTATAATGCCATCTAGTCCTGCCCTTTTATAAGGTTTGAAGGGGTTAAGTGTCCAAAGCAATCGGTCGCAAGTTACCAGATCTTAATTATTGGTAATATGTGGCATTGACCTGATAAGGTTTACACTATTAATAACTTCGGAGCTACTCGGAAAGTGGGTGTCCAGTCTACTTTTTTGAGGCTGCTGGTTAACGTTGGATTGGTAGAGAGGATTTTCCCTAGCCTAGTGGCTTCGGAGGTTTCTTCTATTTTCCTAAAAAAGAGTCGACAAGATAACCGTAAGGCTTTTGTCACTCCTTTTTTAAGCTCAAAAACTCAAAAGACTCAAAACTGCCGGATCTTCCGGAACAAGTAGTTTTATAATGTAATAAAAAGGTAAGCAATAATGTAAGGAGCATACGCTTGGCCTGAACCCGACGAAAGTATCTTAGCAGTATATCTTAGTATCTTAGGACTATCTTCCTATTTTGAAATTTTGCGTCCTTAAAATTAAAAAAGAATCTCGAACATTATGAATTTGTATTGGCCAATGCTTCGAAAAATTAGCGTGGACAGCAACTTCAAATCAATTGATTGTTGATTCCTTAGAATTTTTCATGAGAAAAAGCGGAAAAGCAAAAATTATTTCTGAAAAAAAAACACAGTTTTTTCCTAGAAACGCCCCCTAAAAGTGGGTGGAGCTCAAACCTTCATATGAAACAAACCTAGCAAATATTAATGTTAATACTAATGCTAACCCGACTCATACAACGGAACCGGCAGCACCCGTAAACTCGATAAAGTTCCATTTGGACGTCGAAGCCATTGCAATGGCAAACAACAGGCAGAATAACTCTCCTCTAAACAAATCTGGCCAGAGCTCGATCGTAGGAAAACAAAGAGTCTCATCTCCTTCATAGGCTGAATCTTAGAAAGATAATTGGGGCCCTCCCTTCAATGATTTCTGCAGAAGTTGCACGGATGAGGAGGAAGAAGAGACCATGGTTCATCTTCTGTGCACCTGTCCCGCCCTATCGACATTGAGAAGGAAAGCTTTAGGTGAATACTTCTTTGACGATCTAAACAATCTAGAGTGACTCGATCTTAAGAGGATAATAAACTTTATCTCCAGGTCAAACTGGCTAAAAGCCTAATTGTGTATCATAAAACCCATCCCTCCTCCATATGGAAAGTCTATGGGCAAGTAAGCACCTCAAAGTGCAGCGCCAAATATTCCCCATCACCCCCCCCCCACTCCCCATCAAGTATTCCCAACAGGACCGGCCTGGTAAGGGCTTATGCCGTTTCGGTTGCCTTTACCTCTCCGCTCTAATGGGAACACCGATTTATTGGTACGGGTGCATACCGTTTCGGCTAATTTCTAACTTAAGTCTTCTGAGGTTACCCTACATCAGCGTTTTAACGAAACGAAGAATACTCCTCCGGCAACGGTTTTACCTAAACCGGTTGCCCCACCTGCACTCTCCAATCCTTGAGGCCAACTCTCACTTAAAGGGCAATAGAAAACAAAAGATCTAAAGATCTAGTTAGACTCAGCGTTAAGGGGAGACATACCTTATATATCCCTCATACCACCCGAGAAAGTGATTAGTAGTATTCCTACAGTAATTGCCATTCTTTCCATCTCTACCCTCCCCACCTCATTCTCAGGTCTTCCCTTACAGGGCTGGACCGGTGTGGGCCTATACCGCTTCTGTTGCCCTCACCCCCTCTAACCCCCTCGGGATCACCCGCACATAATTCCCAGTGGTAAAGGTTCATACTGTTTCGGTTACATTTACCTGCCTGTTCCACGTCCCCCTCCCCTCCAATTCTAAGGGGAGTCGCTTGTGGTACGGGCTTATACTGAAGACGGCTACCCTACACCAGATTCTTGTGCTAGTACTCCCCCCATGCAAGGGCCTACACCGAATTCGGGTACTTTTGCACCCTCCCATTCTCGAGGATAATTCCTAGCAGAGAAGCAGTTGGCACGGACTTAAAGCGAAATCGGCTGCCCCTGCCGGGCTTTTCTCACATAGAAACCATTCCTCATTTACCGCATCAATTCTCCCCTCCCATCCTCAAGGCAAATTCCCATCTGGATTTCAGAAGTTACGAGACCACCCTTCAGGAAGTATCTCACTGGCCCCCCTCAATCCTGCTGACAGTGGCTCACGCGGTAACGGTTGCCCCCAGCCCTCATTACTCATGAGTAAGTTCTCAACCAATCAATAATCGATTGGTGACCTTCGGTACAGGTTCAAACCGTCACTGGTTGCCTGGACCACTCCCACCCAAATGGGTAGTTGTCATTTAGGTCCTCGGGCTGGTAACTCCGGTCCTATAAGTGGTATCACAATGGACCTCTCTTGGTCTAAGTGCACCCCTGTCCCAACCTAACCTAACCTAACATATTAAAAGTGGCCATGGTGTCCAATTTTTGTCGTCCAATTTTTGCCTTAATAAAGGCTTCTTGCCAATATTGCTCGGTACCAAAATTTGAATTCCTACGCCTTGTCTAACTTGACCAAAAGCCTGTCGTGTGCGCGACCGTCAGCGGATTCAACCAATTTTCACATTTTATCTTTGTAACAAGAATCAAGCCGTGCACCAAGTTTAAGCTCTCTATAACAGCTCTGCGAAAAGCAATATAGAACCCTAAAAACCGTTCCAATTTGTTCCCCGTTTAAAGGTAGAAGTTTCTTCGTTCTTTTGTGGACTGGTTTTTTTAACTTTCTTGGTTTCAAATGGTATAGTGACGGTCCTGTTCTATTCAAGGATCTAAATGGCCTCTATTTTTGAGCACTTCGTGGTTGCCGGTGTCTTGGCAGAATTTAAGTGGTTAAATTAAAATCCTTGGAGCTTAGGCAATCAAAATAACTACATTCTGGACATACAGAAGAAGCCGTTCACCATATAATCCCATGTTCAATATAGGTGCACAAAAGAGCATCATATTTTGTACGAAGCTTTGTCAACATTTACCTGAATGCGGAGTGCTTATCCATAAAACACATCTTTCGTATACTGGAAAAGGTAAAATTTTTATTCTTTAGAGGAAAATTGAAATCATTAAAATGGAGTAATGTTTTCCTTGGACAGTTGCCAATACCAAACAATTATTGAATGGTTTTGGAGGTGACTTTTTTTGTTGTTACAAATGCAAACATTTGCTTGCCAAATTCCAAAAGAGCTTATGAGCACATGTTTGGGCTATTTTTTTTTTGGGTTAAGGTGAAATTTTGTTTGTACAATCCATATAACTTCATATAGCTGCAATCATATTCTCATATAAAAATATATTGTACTGTTGTCCAACGATGCTTATCCTTTATCTTTAATTTATTTGCAGGGTTCTGCCGATTCAAATTACTCACAACCGTCATCCGATCTGTCGCTAGACGAGGAAAAGGAATCGCTTCGGCGAGAAAAGGAACGACAGGCCTTAAGCCAGCTGGATAAAGCAAGGGTATACTTAACATTTTTTAAAGCACAATCATTTCATATAACTTCGTTGTCAATCTTTCAGAGTAAACCCGTTGCGTTCGCTGTGCGAACAAACGTTTCATACGATGGCACAATCGACGATGATTCGCCTGTCCAGGGGAGTGCGGTGTCATTCGACGTTAGGGAATTTCTTCACATTAAGGAGAAATATGACAATAACTGGTGGATTGGCAGATTGGTCAAAGAAGGCTGTGATGTGGGATTCATACCCAGCCCCGTTAAGCTAGAACATATTCGAATGCAGGTATATGAGCAAACTACTCTTTGTTTCAATGGAAACGGTTTTATATATTCTTAATTTTATTTTAACAGGCATCGGCGGCTAGATCTTCAAGACTGTATGCAACAAAGGGTTCATCTAGCGGGAATTTAGGTGGTTCAGGAGTACCAGGTGCGGAGCCATCACGAGGTAGCACACCCCCTACACCTGGTATGACACACTTTTCATTTCCTCGTTTTCAGTTTTTTGTTTTTCTTTTATTATAATTTTCTTTATTTGTTTTTTTATTTAAATATTTTTTTATTTCAATCTTTTTTATTAAATTAAAGTTAAAAAAAACTACATATTTACAAGTTAATAGGAATAATAAAAAAAACTAGAGATTTAAATGTCTGCAAATTCAGACGACAGATGGTTTTTTAAAGAACTTAAACGACTGATGTTGCTTAGATTAAATAGTTCTTACAAATTTTGAAAGAGCTCAACGATCGTCAACCAGGTTTGATGCATCACTCTTATCCATTGAATCCTTTTTCCTTACTTTTATTTTATTAATTCGATTCTTTATTATTTTATTCGTTTCGGGTTTAAACAAAAAAACAAAGGTTTATTTTTTCAATCAGAAGAGACAGTTTTTTTTTTGGATTTTTAGAATTTTGATTCACTAAGTTTTTCTGTCATAAATAATACACATATTTTAAAACATGGAAAATACAGACAATTATTTTAGAAGACAACACAACACACTTAGGGCCCTATGAAAATTGGAATATTTTCCTGTTTAATTAATAGACAGGCTTCTAAAAAATTTATAACGAGCTAGTTAAAGTGATGTGGTTTTTTAGGTGAGCGAGTATAAAGGAAAATTTTTTCCGAGACATGAGAAGATCAAATTTACATTACCTACCTACTTTTTCATGAAGGCTCTTGTGCTATCTTTCTAAGATTTTTATACCCTTATCCACAGGAATACATAATAATGATAGACTCCCAAGACCTTAAGGTTGCATTCATACAAAGGCGGTCGCTTAGCTTTACTTAACAACCTTGAATTCGAAAGCATATTCAGCATGCCTCCTGACTATATGCTTGCAGAATAGCTATGGCTTCCAGAAAAAATTATGCAACTATCCTTCCAAGGGATGAATGGGATAAATTCAAGCCAATTCCTTTTCGGTATGACTTTGTCTGGTATACAGTCGCTTATAAGATTGATGCAGGGACCGGTTTTGGTATTCAAGGAGAACTGCCCCAGGCGGACTATTCAGTTAGCCTTGGCAAAAGCTTATGCATTTTCCAGGCGGACGTCCTTGCCATCAACTAGGTACTGTGTTGGTACTGTGTGGAGAATAAATCTATACGTTCTAACACAAGAGAAAGAACTTTACTCATCTTGTCGAACAGACAAACAGCTCTCAAGGCGCTTGACTCTCACGCGTTATCAAATCGAAGCTTGTTTTGGAAACAGTCATGGCCATCCAAGAACTAGCAAAACATAACTTAGTCATCCTTCACTGGATTCCAGCCCACAGTGGCTTTGAGGCCAACAAATTACCAGACTCGATTGTTTAAGTCGGGGCAACTTCACCTCTCATAGAGCCTGAACCATTCTGTGGAGTCAGCAAACGACTCTTTAAGAACTCTATAATAAACCTAGCTTAAACCGAATCCAACTACACGTCTGACTTAACACACCTGGATTCTTAATTTCCCAGATTCTCGAGCAGGAGGTCTTAAGGTACTTCAAAGCCGGCGACCTGAGATCTGCCGCTTTATTGGACATTGATCTAAAAAAATTGTTTAAAACTGAAATTCAAATAAAAAAATTAACACCAATTCTCAATTCTATGATTTAAAAACTTCAAATCCACCATTTTCAAAGGCTTAGCGAAGATATTTACAATTTGCTTAGTTATTCGCTCAAGTCGGTCCGCATTCGTTTTGAAATCGCAGCGAACCGCGAATTACTTGACAGTACTTGTGTAAAATGATTATGTAAGTGTCAAGTTATAGATTATTTGATCCTTAAAAGGTTTATATGCTGCGATTTTCATTTCGAAACACTATTTTGGACTAAAGTCATTTGGTCGCCAGTTTGCTGGTCATAAGTTAGGCCGGTTGTGAAGGCGCCTTTATAAGGAAGAAGGACTCGATTACTCCTCTACACATAATCATGGAATGCCCGAATGCTCTTGCATGTAAGGAAGAATATCCTCGGCGATGAAAATATTCCTTCGCCCGATACCCCTCCAGAGAAGATCCCTGTCTTCCTAACTGCCTTCAGGGTAAAAATATAGGCAATAGACTACTTATTAGAAGACCGCAGTGCCAGAGCCCCCCAGGAAGGCTCTCCCGTACTAACAATCTTATCTAGGACCTTAAGGGCATATGATCGAGACCGAAATGTGAGTCGAAACGTACTGTCCTTACATGCTCAGCTAGAGTGTGCTAAAGTGAATTTTGTCATCCGGCTCGTTACCGCCAATTTTGTTATCGGCAGCTCTCCTTCGAAGCAATACAAGTGCTAGAGCTTTTCAATGCGAAGCACTAGAATTCACACACGCCTAGAATCAGTCTTAGTGTGTTACTAACTTCAGTGCTTTCCAAAATGAATGACGTCGAAAATGTAAATCTGACACCTCCAAGTAATTGTAAGACGTGTAGAAGCAAAATAAAGTGGGTAGATCTGCCATAGTGTACCTAATGTAATGGAAACAAATCGAAAAAATCTTATTTAGCATATTAGATGTATAGAAAACACTTATTTATGCATTTTGTTTGCACAAGGTTAAGGGACACGCCCATTATTTGAATGCTGAACCGAAAAAAACGTCAAAATTTCCAGAAAAACTTTCATTTCAACTGCTTTAAAGCCTAATTCAGGAAAGAATAAGAAATTAAATTAAGATTTTGTCCATACCAAGTTTTTAGTCACGCCCATTTTTAAGGGTCGATTTATGTAAATTTATTGAATTCAAACCAAAAAATTTAGTTTCGGTTACAGACGAAGGACTGACTTGTTTCGGTTTTTTTCCTTTTCCTCTTAGACTGCTTCTTATTCAAGCGCAACGCAGGACTTGCCTCTTCCACGCCCATTCAATCATGAGGTATACCTCGAGTCCTACCGTCAGCAGTAGTGCCATGGGTATAGCAGACTCACTCATGCTCCTTTTTGGGCACGAGTGTATAGCTATGGAGCCATAAGAGTAGCTTGTTAATAGATCATCGCATAAGATAAAAGCAATATTAAGTTTGATTCATAGTTTGCAATATTAAAAAGTAATCACCGTATACACTCAAGACCTTGATCGAGGCATGATCGAGACAGATTTCTAAGTCGAATGAGCTATGTCCGTCCGTCAGTCGTTAGTTTTTAAGTCTTACAAATTTTGAGTAAGGCATCTGAACCTTAGTGTCCGTACCTTCTGGGTCTCGAAGCAGTAGGTACAGGTGTAAACATGTTTGAGATCCGCCCACTGACACGCCCACTTTACTTATAAGGACGAAAAATCAAAATTGTCGCAGGACGTTAAAATTTGGTGTATTGTATCCTTGATTAAGTTTATTGCGATCGGTATTTAATGTGGGCGTGGTCAAATTTATTTATATCCTTAAAAACGAATTTTTAATTCAGAAGATTTGCTTGAAATCATTTGCTTGCACCATAAAATGTTCAGATATATGCGGCGTACCTATATTATCAGCTTAAACAAAGCAAAGTTCACCACACCCAATTCGAGGGGCGTTTTTAAGTGAAACAAGTGGGAAAGTGCAACAGTGCGTGTGCTTAATCTTCAGTCGGTCTGCGACTGGGAAAAATACCCTACCCTACCTTATACCGAAATAGCCACGCCTCCAAAAAAAAATTTACATTTAGACGCTTTATGCAATGCGGTTACATAAATTTTGGGCCGAAAGCAATTGTTTTGACTAAAAAATACACATTTTTTTCGAATTTTCGTACATATTAAAAAAAAAAAATTTTATCCCTTTTAAAACCACTTTAAAAAACCGGTAAAAAAAGTGGGCGTGTACAAAGCTATACTTTTCTGTTATTCAGCTATTCTAGATATTCTGGCGCAGAAGTAATATAGCTAAACCTTGATTTAAGGGTCTTTTTATACCCCATCCCATAGGATAGGAGGTATATTAAGTTTGTCACATAGTGCGTAACACGGTGGAATAATAATGGTAGACCCCCAAGCACTTAAGGGCATATAATCGAGAGTTAATTCGGAATAGAATAACCAAGTCCGTCCATCCGTCCGTCAGCCCGTCCGTCTGACTGTATGTCACATGTTTTAAGACCTTAAATTTGGAGCTAGGGAGCTCTACGTCGTGCGAAGCAGTACAAGTGTAAAAATTTTTGAAGTCCGCTTACAGAACACGCCCACAATCGATCTAATTGTGCAACTGCCTCCAGAGCTTTCAAAACTGTAAGACGACTTGTAAGGCTGAAATTTGACATTAAGCAAACATTTCCTAATGAATATAAGACACACAAAAGAAAAATTTTATTATTTAACATCCTCCAGTGGGCGTGGCATCTTATGTTAGTGTAAATTTTCAAATGCTTTTATTCAATATTTTTACGCAAATTGAAGCTTAATATTTTATGAAGAAAAAACTTAGTGCTTCATTTTACTCACAGAAGAGTTAGGGCCACGCCCACATTTGGATTCAGAATTTATTTATGAAAAGCCTTGAATTTTCCATAAAAACGTAATTTTGACAGGCCTTGAGCCTAATTTATTAAAGAAGAAGAAATAAAAATAAGCACTTCAGGTAAATGAAATGATCCGGGCTGGATTCCACACTTTCAAAATTTTTTGCCCGGCCTCCCTTAAAGTGTCGGGCTCACGAAAATATTGAATTTTTACCAAAAAATTACATTTTTGCTTTAATTTAAGTGAAACTTGGGAAATCTATGCTAATATTGATAGTTTGGACCACGCCCCTTTTCAAAGTATAAGATGGGATAGGAAGGGGTATTAAACGTTCACCTTAACAGACTGTAACTTCTGCGTATACACACTGGTTTTTTATTTAACTAGTGGGAGGGTTACAATCCGCTTAGGCGAATCGTTGTCGCTGTCAAGCTCCGAATTTTGTCATAAATCTTGGTTGTTAAAGTTCAGTTAAGAATCATCTCCATAAGAAAGGGGCGTGGCATCCACCTCTTCTCAACAACATCGTATTTTTGCTTATATTTTTTATCAGAAGTGGTATACACGTGTTGATTGTTTTTACATATTGAAAATCTGGTTTATACTTAAAAACGCCCCCAAAAGTGGGCGTGGCGAAAATTTATTCACTTAAGTTGATAGCTTACGCACATATCTGAACATTTGATAGTGCAAGTTTTTTTTAGATTTAAAGCAAATATATCAAATAAAAACTGTTTATTAGAATGCATATTAAGTATGACCACGCCTACAAGGGGGCTGTATTCGCTTTTTTTTAAATGCCAATAACAATATACTTAAGCGAGGATATCGCATACCAAATTTCAGCTTCCTGCGACAACTTTGATTTTTCATGCTTATAAGTAAAGGGGGCGTGTCAGTAAGCGGATTTAAAAATAAATTACAATTGTACTGCTTTGGGACTTAGAAAGAACAGATATCAAGTTTCAAGTTCCTAGCTAAAAATGTAAGGCCTAAAAACTACCGACAGACGGACGAACGGACGAACGGACATGGCTCATTCGACTTACAATTCGGTCTCAATCTTATGCCCTTAAGGTCTTGGTCTACGGTGATTATTTCTCTATATGTTACAAACTATGGATCAAACGTAACCTCTTATCCTATGGGATGGGGTATAAAAACCGGGTTGTCACAAACAGGTTGTAGTGGGCGTGTTTGGGGGCTAATTTCAGTAATTTCCAGACTGATCTATAGACCAGAATTTCCAACCTAGCTACTTAGTCTCAAAACTCTAGCTCAAAACTTAAGGTCTAAAAGTTGTTTACATATGAACGGACGGACGGATTGATGGACATGGCTTAATATAGAGTCTCCTGTCGGTCTCGGTCATATCTCTAAAAAGTCTTGAGGGTCTACTGTGATTATTTCACTGCGTTACAAGCTAAACAGTTAACTTAATATACCATTGGTTAGGCGTTAAAAGAAGTTCTGAAACCAACACAAACGCTGCGGAGTCAGTACGGAGCATGAAACCTTGCACAGAAACAGCAAAGCTTACCCCGGTTAAGCCTTTACGGACAAAAGAAATAAACATCTGAAATGAAAACATCTGGCAAGCCTACATTATTTCATTTTTGTGCCTAACCTGTTTAGCAAACTCCGACTCGGAAAAAAGTAGTGTGGCATTTCTCAAGAATGTATGCTGCAACAATTTTTTGCCGAATCCGAACAGCACTTTAAGAAGTTTTTCAAGGCAAATGATACTCCCAGGCCGTGAAAAGAACGAGTCTTATTTTTTTCATGTGACGATGTTAGGATAAAGAGACGCCGACCAGTAAGCCGATCATTAAAAGACAGATCCTCAAGGATTAATCGTTTGTTGCTGGATTTTACCGCCCGAGGTTTTCTCCATACCAACTGGTATCCACCTTATCTGGTGAGCGTTCCCATACTCTGGGGAGGTGCGACCAGCCACCCCGACTTGCTATTTTTTGTCGGAGGATCAAAAAACGATACCCTCAGCGCCGACAATAGTCCAAGACTCTGAAAGTTGATTTTGACATGATTATTAAGGGTAGGGGAAAATGAAATGAGTGTAAAGTATTACGTGAAATTGTTTGAGTTGTAAAAAAAACTAGGCTGGGTGGGATCGTATCTTCCGTCCCTCTAATCTAAGAGAAGCACCCCTGTTGGCTAAAATCAACCTTCTCGGAGCGTTGAATTTGCACGAATAGCTGCCAGTTTGGATGTTAGTCATTTCATTGGATATGTAGGATTTTTCCACCTTCAAGCATGAATTATGTCAGATCAGTGACTCAGCTCCTTCTCGTGAAGAAAACAACAAATTTTTTGGGCTTTTACAAGTAACTGAAAGGACACCTACCTATGTGTGCACAGGTTCCAGCAAGATTGAAAGCAGTTAGCATTTGAACATTCAGCTCAGGCCACATTAATATCGAGATATGCGCCAGACATTTTGGAAGATTGACCAAAATAAATTTGCTTTCTTTGACAAAAACGATTCGCCCGATTTTCGTCCAGTTGCTTTGTGGAATCTAAAGTTCCTCTGACTTTTACCACTGCAAAAAACTGAGAACGTGATGAAACAGAACATTTAAGGGGATCCTGTATCCCTTTCCAGTTTCAGTTGTCTTAGAACCAGCTGCTATTCAAGGCAAAGAAGCGTAAATATCCCAAAGGCTGCAGTTTTTCTATTTAGTGTCGTTCCATAAGTGAATTAACTTATAATTTTAGAGAATGTGGCTGAAGACGATGAAGTTTTTTTCGGTTAGATAACCTGTATTCGTTTAGTTTATAAAAGCCATTTTTATGCAAGCAGCTGATAGCTTTCGTTAACTCAATCCAGACGATCTTTGAAAAATAATGTGATCCGTGATATTTATGCCCGTGCATTTGCTTCAGATGTGGATCTTGTTGAGACCATGTCCATGTTGAAGGAATAGACCTCATCGCTTTAAAACAGTTGACTGGGACATTAAGATCGGTCCCGAAATTTCCTGGTATGTTCGAATGTTTCTCCACTAGGAAACTCTTTTTCTGTGATCGATCGGTGAATGGTCGCTATCAATCACATAAGGGCAAAAACCATTTATTTGGTAAAACACTCAACAGACCCTTCCAAAAATACATACACAACTTCTTCTACTTATTTATTCCATGTATCTAGTCTCCTCAGGAAACTTTCTTTTTATTTATTTTCTCTTAAGTTGACTTTTATTTTCGTTTATATTTTTATTTTATTATTCACTTAACATTTCGTACACAGTCCCCCACAGTGCCTTAGTTTTAGACTAAAGGCGTCTTGTCCGGCTAAAAAAAACTCGCATGCTAACACTTTTTTGTTTTTCTTTAGCCTTAATTCCAAATAAATAACTTAGCTCTAGTGCACGGTTTTTTCTTATTTTCAAATTCAATTTCGCTTTGATTATTTTTTATTTTTTGGCAAACGTGGCATTAGTTAGCAAACATGTATAGACTTTGAGTAACAACGAGCTTTATTCAAGTAGCAGACGTATATCACTTTACCTAAAACCAAATTGATTTCAGTATAATACCAAAGTCTTTTTGCCTTAATATTAAGTTCATATCAGTACCGTCATTCCATTCCAAAGTCAATTCTGCAAAGCACCCCACTTCCATATTTAAAAAATTAAAACATTATAAACCATTGGGTTTGATAGTTAAAACTTGCTCTCATATTTTTGTTTACCTCAAACTAAATGCAACATCATCTCTCCGACTAATAAAACTTTCCTCAAAACATTAGTTAGCATTTAGCTAAAAATGAAACTTATTTCTCAGAACGCTAAAACCTAGTTTAACCATTATTGTCTAACTTGCAATTTCACATAAATTAAAAAAAAAAAATATTCATTAAAAAAAAACCAAACAAAATTTTCACTATGGCGCCGTAGTGAGTAGATTCACAATTTCATCATAGAAAAAAACATATTTCTTGATACTAATATTAGGCGACGAATCAGATTCCATGGGACCATCACGCCACGGCAAAACACCACTGGCCACACCACCAACCAAGGAGAAACGTAAGCCATTCTTCAAGAAACAGGAGACCTCCTCACCCTACGATGTTGTGCCATCGATGCGTCCCGTTGTGTTAGTGGGTCCAAGCCTCAAGGGCTACGAAGTCACCGATATGATGCAAAAGGCTCTGTTCGATTTTCTTAAGCATCGTTTCGAAGGCAAAATAATAATAACACGTGTCATGGCGGATATTTCATTAGCGAAACGTTCCATAATGAACAATCCGTCGAAACGTGCCATTATGGAGCGATCCAGCAGTCGATCCGATTGCCTTTCCAAAGTACAAGAGGAGATCGAAAGGATTTTCGAATTGGCGAGGACCCTACAGTTAGTCGTACTCGATTGTGATACAATCAATCATCCGTCACAATTAGCAAAAACTTCACTAGCGCCAACAATAGTTTATTTAAAAATTAGTAGTAGTAAGGTGAGTCCTTTCGAAGTTTATTTTTTATTGTTATAAATTTAATTGAATTTTGCTTGTAGGTTTTACAGCGATTAATCAAATCACGTGGTAAATCCCAGGCGAAAAATTTATCCGTACAAATGGTCGCCGCTGAAAAATTAGCCCAATGTCCACCGGAAATGTTCGATGTAATTTTAGATGAAAACCAATTAGAAGATGCCTGCGAACATATTGCTGAGTATTTAGATGTAAGTTGTGCGTTGCATTTGCATTTTGGTATGTCATAAGAATAACTTAAGAATAATAATGTCCTTAAACGCAGGACTAAAATGATTTGGCGAAATAAAAACGCTAGTCGACATTATCACAAGAACTCTCTATCATAAATGATTTGGCCAGGATTCAATATTATTTTCCTGCCTGTCGTAGCTTAGGACGAGAATAAGTCACTTGGAAAACAAATCCTCATTACATAGAGCGAAAATATTGAGGCTGCAGGTCACAAAAAACAGATCCTTGTCCTTGCCAAACAAGGCTGCTGTGATGGTACTCAAACGCCCATGCCATCACGTCGCAGTCCGGCCGCAAAAATAGTGGCCTTGGCCTCTTCATATGCTTGTCAGCGTGGGTGACTTTCAGAGATACGTTCTTTTTTAACTGTCTGTGGTCCCCTACACAGTTGTGGAGGGCGGTCGCCACTGAGTTTGCCATTTTTGCCACCGAAAATAATGATCGATCATTTTTCATATCAGCTGCTGGGGGATTGGATTGGTTTGATTTGTCTAATTTGCTTTTCAGAGGACTTCCCTAGTTTAGGCAGGACACTCCCTAGTTTAGGCAGTGAATTTCCTTTGACAAGTTCTGGTTTCCCGTCACTCTGTCGTACTGAAATCGTTGTTGCAGGGGATTTTAATATACACAATTCTCAGTGGCTCTGGTAATATGGACAAACAACATCCAACCAAAGGCAGCGATGTCAATGTTTTTGCTGCGACAAGACCTCTCGAAACTTGAAACGAGTCAACGCTGATTCCTGACCTTTGACAATCATCCTGCCAAAGTACACAAAATGCACAGTTAATACGTTATCGCTTCTAGGCTCGTCAGGACATTGTGTCGTGTTGGCTTCTTTTCCGTTTATCAATCATACAATTAAGCCCCAATTCGTCGAAAATATAAAAGTTTTCGCCTCATCCTTCATACCAACGCTCGTCTGCGCATTGACATCGCGACAAGGCCAATATGCCAGCGGCTCATTTTCCTCCCAGCGGTACGCGGTCTGATTGTGCTTTGTCTCCACCTGAGCGAGGAGATAACTCAATGGGAATGGCAGGTATTCGTATATTTGTAGGAGTTCTAAAAAATCTCAGCATTCCGAAACCCGCTGGTCCAGGTGACATATCCCTCATAATTTTGAATTGGTGTTCTCCCACGCTGACGAAACCACTCCGTAGGCTTTTCTCTCTGTGTAAACCGACAAAATAAAACACTTTTTAACAGTTTAACAAAAGTCTTTAAGACTTCTTTTTAATAACGTCTTCACAGACCGGCGACACGCTATCATATCAACTGCACCGTACACGCGATTCTCTGTGATGCCCGCTCTCTCTCAGGCGCGCTCCTGCTCGGGCTCTCCACACTATCTATCTCCTGGTCTTTTTCCGCGTAGATGGAAAGCCCAGCCCGTCCAGAAAAAAGGCGATTCTTCCTTTACAACCAACTAGCGTCCAGTTGCACATTATTACATCAATCATTTTTAATGTCATGGAAGCGCACTTTAAAGATATGGTGACTGGAGAATCGAATCTACTATAGAAGCTGTTCTGGGACAGCCTTATCCTTCTATTAAAATCACTGAATCATTTCACTTTCTTTAGTTTTTCGAAATCATTCTAAGTGGCATCCGCAGTGACCCCTGTTTAAGTAAACTAGGAAAATACGCTGCAACTTGACATCAGTTTATAGTTCCATGACGAAAGCTTCCTCCACATCTTTGGACGTTGCCTTGCTCCTTCAAGATGTTGTATATTTTCATTCTATAAGGAATACAATCACCTGACAAATTACCATTTAATTTAGTTAATATAATTAAGTGACAAATTTTTGCCTTTCTTAAACCAACAGACATATTGGAAAGCAACGCACCCCGATATTAGAACGGCTCCATCGATACCAAGACCTCTGCAATCTCAGGAAGCATCACCATCGGCGGAGCAAGCACGAATGGGTCCAACACCACCCGGTAAGAAAGCAAAAAATTATTTTGATTTGATTTAATATTAAATAAAAGAAATCATGAAACTATCGTCTCCATAAAGTTATTAGAGATTTTTCATTTCAATTTACCTTCGTTCCTTATTTTTTATTTTTAAATTTATATTTATTTTCTCTCAGAACACACACAAAATAAAAAATTAAAATTTTCCATACAAAATAAATGCCTTCCATTACCTACCGTACCCACAAGTCACCCAAAAAAAAACGATATAAAGAATCTAGTTTCCACAACATGAAACATTAAACATTTTTATAAGAAAAGAAACATTTAAATTAAACTTAAAACTAAATAAAATAAAGACACTAAATAAAAACTTTTTTATTTACAAATTTTTAATTTAACTAGCTGATAGGGAAAAAGACGCTAATCAAGAAAAACACCCAGAGGAGAAATATAATGACAGGGAAAGAGACACTGACAGAGAAAAGGACAGAGAGAGGAACATACACAGAGACAGAGACAGGGACAGGGAAAAAGAAAGAGCAAGGGAAAGGGACAGAGAATGGGAAAGAGAGAGAGAAAGAGAGTGGGAAAGGGAAAGGGATATAGAATGGGAAAGGGATCGAGGTAAAGGATAAATAATTTTCTCCCCTATACAATTATAATATTTAATTATAATTTTTAAATTTTTACTCTCTTTCGTATTCTCTTGTTATGTTTAGTATACACTGCTATTTTGTATTTAAATCACTTTTTTCGTATTTAGAGCTTAATTTTTGCTAAAACTTTATTTTTCCTTAAAGGACTTTATTTTTGTTAATAGGGTAGTTGACATCAGAGCTGTGTAAAAGTCAATTGTAGAATAGCAGGTAGTAAAACTCCTAGATATAGATATAAGTACATGTAAAAACTCCGTAGATATAAGTACATTATATGGTACATATTTCATAAAAAATTAAGTCTTCGAATTTGTTGATTTTCTAGAGCTTAGATAAGGAAAATTTAAATAAATCGTTTTTGTTTGTGACGGGAACCTTTTAAATAAAAAAATAAATAGAGTGGCGCAACAGCTCGAGGTGAACCAGGGCCAACTTCTCAATAATGTATGCTGGTGTGTTAATGTGTTAATTTCTTTACATACAAAGGGACCTACAATTTTTTGCCGAATCCGAACGGCACTTTGAGAAGTTTTTCAAGACAAATGATACTCTCGGAGGGCTTGTCAGACCCTCGCGGAGGTGGGGGCCGTGAAAAAGAACAAGTCTTTTTTTTCAGCTTTTTAAGCATACACACTAACCACTGCGCCACGGCACCCCTTTACCGACGGGAACCTTTTATGTAGTGATAATTCCATTATAGCAGTTTTCAATAGATATTGATTTTTTTAAATAACAGTTTAAGAACATTGTATTACCAGTAAGCTTGTTGAGCTTGAATACATCAATGTATCATTGGCTCGACAGTGTGATGTCAGGATGAGTTTAGTAACTTTGCTGGTTCTGATTAAACAATTTTCTGGTAAACTTCTCACCATTTCATGATAATGGGCCCAACAGTAAAGCGATTATTTTAACCAAAATGTTCACGCAACCTAAACTTTTATCGATTGCCACTCTCGGTTTAGGCTGCAAGAGTTTGTCTGTGACAAACTTCTATATACCCGATCCTATATACCATGTTACACGAAATCTTAGAGTTTCTTGGCCCAAATTCATATATTATTTGTATAGGCCACGCCCCCAAAAGTAGGCGTGGGCTTAAAGTTAAAATCAATATATTGTAATTTCGTTAGAATCATGAGAAAATACGGTAAAGCGAGAATTATTAAAGAAAAAAGCATTTTTTTCCTAAAAACGCCCCTTAAAAGTGGGCGGAGCTCAAAACTTTGTATACAGCAAACTTACAAATAGCGATATCTTTAATATTTGTCGTATAATTTTTTTCTCGATTTGGAGTCAGCTTTGCGAGGAATCGGGTTTTTCAAGATCTAACATGTTAAAAGTGGGCATGGTCATTATTGTGGGCGGTCCAATTTTTGCCTTGTTAAGGGTCTAAGGCAAATATTGCTCAGTACCTCAGTTAATTCAAGTTCGTGTGACTTGTCTAACTTGACCAAAAGGCATTTTGAAAAAAAAAAAAAAAATAGAGGTTGTCTAACTTCGAAGCCAGTAGTGCGCGTGGCTGCTGACCGATTGAGCCAATTTTTACACTTTGCCTGTGCAAAAAAAGAACCAAGCTGTGTACCAAGTTTCAGCTCTCTTGCTTGATTCTGAAGATCTAAAACCTTTATACATACGGACGGACGGACATGGCTTAACCGATTCACATGTCGGTCTCGATCATATCTCTAAAAGGTCTTAAGGGTCTACGGTGATTATTCCACTGTGTTACAAACTATGCATTGAAATTAATGTACTCTCGGTCGGGTATAAAAATGACCTGCTTCGTAGTCTTTACCATAGTTCAAAACGATTTACCACGTGGAAGTAAAATGACGGCCTTGCCTACCGTTCAGCTCTTTTAATTTCTATGAACAGTCTGATCTTTGCTTATTTTTTTCTATGGGAAATAACGGTTTCTTTCCATGTTTTTGTGAAAAATGGCATCTAAGAACAACTCGAAATGCTTTTTCTGTTTCTTCTTTGTGACAGTCGGTAGATCAATAATTTAGAGAGTCGAAGACTTAGTGCCTGTTTTCATTTGGTTGATCCTAACCTAACCCAAGTTTTATTTCTCAAAATAAAACGGAGGGTGAAGGGTGGCCACCACACTGGCGCTTCCCCTCACCATAGTAGTTCTGACACATCAGGTTAGGATCAACCAAATGAAAACGGGCACTTAGAGATGACGTTAAGGTAAGATCGTTTCATTAACCCCGAACTTTGATGGAATACTGACATCACTTTTGAATATTAAATTAAATGTTTTATGGCATTGCCTGAGGGTCGCTCCCCAATAAAAGCAACGATACGTTCGGTAAGCTTTTTTATTAATAAAATCTGAGATTTTTTTCTGCTTTTGAAGTGAGTTTGAAAATTCAACGAAAATTTTCAAGTCCTAAGTGAAAGTAGGTCCTTATTATTTGGTCATTTAAAAATCGTAAATAAATCTATAAAAGCTAAATTAAAGATGTTATTTACCTCGTCCTTTATATAAGACCTTTATACTACCTCTAAGGCATCTATTCTCAAGAATTAAAAAAACGAGTTTGCTCTTTAGTGCCCTGTTGTGAATTAAGGATAGTGTTCCTTACATGCTTGCTCTTTATGCATATGACGTGCGAATCTGTAATAGAATCAGCACTCTTTCGCAGAACTTTTTTTCGCGCAGAGTGACTTAGCCGTTCTCTGTTTACTAGTTTTAGGCGCTTCAATTTTTCGGATTTAGAAAATTAAGTATCAGCATTGATTTCACACGCTGTAGATTCTCTTTTGCACTCTAGCTGCTTTTTGATCTCCAGCCAGCAATAACACAAAGCCGCTTCACTCTGTAAACAACTTTGCAGGGCAAAGGCTGGGGCTAAAAAAAATTGTCTCTCTTAATCTTCATTTAATGGGCCGGATGAAAATCGTTCACAAAACAATGCTGGAAAAATCGTTGTCTTAGATAAGGTTAGGTAGGGTTGCCCAAAGAGGACCTTTAGTGTCAACATATGTGGGCATCCTGTAAGGGATAGAAATTTTAGCACAAATATAATTATTTGAAGGATCCTGAGCTTCGAAGAGAAACTTGACCCAGCCAGAGTCCCTGCTAAACTTTACGATATTCGCCACCGGTATTATTGCAAGATTGTTCAGTTCCTCAAAGAAGAATTGGCCTAGAAGCTTAAAACGTTGCCTGCTGCCACTAGGACATTGTCAGAGGAGGTGTTTCACATCTTCTTCCGTTTCAGAATCGTGACAGCCCTTGCAAATGTAGTCGATGTTTATGACTCTTAATTTTGCTGAGCGTTTGCCCCGCAGGTTGTGGTCTGCTGTAACTCTTTTGGCTATATAGCAAGTGAGATGGCGTTTTTAGTGCTTAAAGCTTTTTTGACTTGCTGCTATCTATGGATTGGCTATCTATGACCAGCCTTTTCATTTCCGATCAATTCACCATAGCCTGGTACCCAAAATATGACGAATATATTCTGTCAGCTTAGAGCCCTAAGTTCTTAGCGGCAGGTTCCCACTACCTATACACAAGATTTTACTGTTGGTTTTGTTACTGCCTTAATCGCTGCCTGGCCGTCTACGTAAATGTAAATATCCTCCTGTGAAATTTCCAATACTCTGGCCTTTTTGGCGGCAATAAATATTGCTAGAATTTCGGCTTAGAAGATACTGCAGGAGCAGTCTTGTGCTTGGTAGGATACCGAGTTTCTCAGAGCATACGCCTGGTCCAGTACCCTCACTTGATTTAGAGCCGTCTGTGTAGATTGCTATATCTGAGTGGATAACAACATTATCCCGCCTCCAGTCTTCTTTGGTAGGAATGTGAATGGTGTTTATGTAGTCTTGATTGAAGTCAAGATAAGGTGTTATGTAGCCTGTTATACCCACACAGCTACCCAGTGCGTGTATGATTGAACTATGTCCTGTGGATGTTGTACTCCAATTACTTGTCCCTTGAAGTCTGATTACGCTTTTTGGAGTGCTTTCTTTAATGAAGAGATCTATAGGCGTTAGGCTTAATTAGGTACCTGTAGTGATGAAACAAGCCATTTTTTGAACCTTATAATAAAGGCTTTGAGATTTTCTGTTTGGTTATAGCTGGCCACCAGACGCAGCATCCATACGTGAGAATAGTTCTTACTACAGCTGTGTAGGGCTAGTTTGTTTTACTAGGGGAAGAACCCCATTTTATCCCTATTATTCGGTCCCTTAGCATTGCGATCGTAAAGTTACAAACCACTCTAATGGCTCCAGTACCTTTGAGCGTATTTTCAATAGCTTCGGTGGTTATATTGTCAAAGACACCTTCTTTATCAAGAAACGATTCGAGGGTATATTCTTTTACTTGCAGTGACTACCTACCTGCCGACCTGCCGTTCAGTTAAGCGTGTAGGTTGGAGGACATATTGATTGGATTAAGTTTCCTGTGTACGTGGATGTGGAGAAGCCTCTCTTGAGCTTTTAGCAGAAAGGATGATAGGCTTTTAGGTCTTTATTCTTTTGCCTGACGATGGCTGTTCTTACCTCCCTTAGGGATGAAGATTACATTGAATTCCCGCCACGCTATGGGGGCTCTATCCATGTATGAGACATCCACGGAAAATGTGTGTAAGCCTCGGGCTTGTTGATATTTTTGTCACCTGCAGCAAAATTGGAAGTATGCCGTCAGGTCCAGCTATGGTTTAAATAAGTTAATCACAAGTCGACTTTCGTCACACAATGTTCCTTATTGTTCCAACATCTGTAGCGTGGATTGATTTGTTCCGATATTTTCGTTTTCCTCAACCACATCGGAGAAATAGGGAAAAAGCACGCAGTAGTATTACCAGTGTTTTCGAGGTCTATCCAGACTCTATTCATGTTTTTGATTAAGCTTGAAACGGTTGGCTCCTTGGACATAATTTTCCTTAGTCTAGCTGTACTGTTTATATTTTCAATATTCGAACGACTATAAGATGTTCTTTTAGTCTTTCGTATTTCTTTCTCAAAATCCTTAGAAAGTCTTAGCCTTATAAGCTTCCCAATTAATCTCTTCATTGGATCTTTTGACTCTAATGAGTTTTAGTATAGCTATTTTTCTTAAACTGAATCGTTGTCTTAAATTTAAGTCATCCCCTTTCTAAACTTATCCTAAGATACCCTAAGTGTTGGAGATTTTTGTCATTTGAAGTTCAAGCGCCCGCCTCTCTGGTTGAAGCCGACCATCAGTTATAGCCGCATAACATATAACAAGCGCTCCTTCAGACTCATCCTTTAATTGTAAACTTGTGCCAAAGGTGAATCTAGCAAAAGTTCCTTACCCTTTGACGACGCTCGCTTATAGCATCAAAAAGACTTCTTTTAAGGTGGGTTCTAGTCGGATCTTACAACAGGCAAAAAATCACGAAAGTTTCTCATTGATCTCTCCCAGCGTTGTGGGTCCTAAGAAAGGTTCTGACTGTACTTTGGGTGACTAGTATTTTTTCATCCAGGTTTGCAATAATTCTAGAGTTGACCTGCGAACGAATTAATTTTCGTGGAGCTCTGTGCTTCACCACCCTACCAGCTTTAGAGTGTCAAAAAAGGAGTTTGATTGGAAGGGTTATTTACCGCATGCTTTCCTTTTGTCGTCTGTTCCAAGCCTAAAAACATAAGTCCGTGTAAGCACATTTTCAAACATAGTTAAGGGGTATAGGACAAACTTTTTATTGAAGTCTCCTCCTATCGAAAAGGAGACTTAATAAAAAAGTCTCCTTTTCGATAATTCAAAGTAAATCGCCTATTTCTCGGGAATACGCCCAAAACTTCAAAGCTTATACAAGCGAAAACTTGTATAAAGATTTTATAAGTCAAGAAAAACAAAATCACTGTAACCACCATCGAAACTTCTAACCAAACTCATTAACCAATTCAAAACACATCTGAATTATATCAAACATTTCATTCTTTTCCAGCCTTTACTCCAGATGATATTCCCGGTTCCTATTCGATATATTAATACATTTTTTCGAGTGACATACAAGCATACATATTATAAGTAAAACCATCACAATTTTTTTCAAATCTCTTTGCTTCACATCAAAATATGTTCAGGTGCTGATATATTATATAAAATGTATCATAATATTGCCAAAAAATGCAATACGTGTGCGTGGAAGAGTTTGAAAATCTTGAGAATCAAAAAGTAGAAAGGGTTCTTATTTCTCTCAAAGCTCAAAATTTTCAAACAAATTCTGCTTGAAAACTTGACTAATTTTTATATGAATCCAAAATATACAAGAAAATCACTAATTAAACAAAAAAGTGTTTCATTGTTTTTTTCGGCTATAAAAAACATTACTAACCAAATTGTTTTTCAATATTTAATTAATAATATATGCGTGTAATGGTAAATTCGTTTTATAGTTACTCCTGGTGATGTTCGTATCTTCAAACAACTCTGATAACCTTAACAAAGTCTTCACGTAACTAAATAAAAAAAAGTATGTCATTAACCTATTGCAAAACGGGTTACAATAATTTATGTTAAGCCACAAAGAATTTTGTAAGTATCAGATACTCTGCTGACATTGGAACGAAATAACAAGTTTTTCTTCATCAAAACAGCACAATACCGTATATAATGTTACTTAAAAATAGATTTGCTTTGGAAACATTCTTTGAAGCCTTCTAGGAAAGTCCATGCAGGCGTTATTTTCGCAATTAATATTTTTTCAAAAGTGTGATTTGACCTTTTAACGGTGTTTTCCTTTCGTTTGGGTTTTTATGAGTTAAGCACTAAAATCCTAGCTTTCACCCAAGCCTAGTCAACTTCCACAATAAAGCTTGTAACATTTTGGAAGGAATTTCTAACACTCGTTTGAAATGACATCTCAGCTGTCAATTCCGGCTTTGCGTCAGCTTAACGCCTTTTGGTAATGCGATATCGTCGCTTGTAAATATTTTTGTATTACCTACAATTTTTTGACTTACACGCAAACCAAAAACGGTCATCAACTGTCAGCTTATGAAATAGCTTCAACCGCAAAAGTTTCTTAAGTATTGGTAATATAACATTCTTTCTTAAAGGTCCACTGGTGAGTTGATGTCAAGTCTAATCTTACAAACAAGTGGAAATTCTTGGTAGAACATCTGGGTTTCGAAAGAATTTGGTGGTTTCTGGCAATAGAGTTCTCTCTCGGAAATGGATAGGTTCTTAGTGGATGAGTGTTCTATAATAAGAAACTTAATAAAAAACTCTGTAGAAACTTAAAGTTATGTGCAAACTAAAAGTTTAAGCGCAGGTTACAAAAATGCAAGCCAAGTGGTTCTTGATGGATTCAAATCTGATATGCAACATATATTATCAGGTTTACCCAGGATTCAATTTTATCTCCACAGCCTTTTTTTATTTATGTACATCAATGCTCTCTTGTTATCCTTATTTAATCCAATCTCATCTCCCGCTGATGAAAGTCCTCTCCATTTTAATTGTTTTTTAACATTAAAAAGGAGATAAAATGAAATAGTAACCTCAAACAATTATCCAAAGTCTCATAACTATACACAAAAACTTACATTCCCCATGATCATCATTTGGTGCACCAGAAGACTATACCAGACAGCTGTCCTTTCGCTGCAGTTTAACCGAATTTAAAAAGTTATAGATTGACATCTTGCCTCTGATGGTTTTTAAGGCTTCCGGTGTCTTCAAGCATCAAATTTATTAATAGACTACAGAGCTATTGTTTCCTTTATAGACAGCAAAGGTGCAATAAAAGCCTTGGAATCGCCAACCATACGACCCAAGTTGGTGAAGCAAAGCACGATCCAAGTTGGTAAAGCGAATCACTCAACGAGATTGCTGCCCGGTGCGACGCATCCCTGTCCAGGCCACAGGGATTTTCTGGGCAACTAATGAGCCGACGAAATACCTAGAGAAGGTGCTAATGCTAATTTGACTAATGTAGCGGAACCGGCAGCACCCATAAACTCATTCACCTGGACACCGAAGCCATCACAATGGCAAACAATAGGTGGAATAACATCAAAACATGTGTCTCTTGCAAAAAAATCTGGCCAGTGCTTGATCGCAGGAAAGCAAAGAGACTCATCTCCTTTAATAGGCTGAATCTAAGAAAGATAATTGAGGCCCTGATAGGCCCTGACAACTCATTCCTCCACCACATGGAAACTCTATGTGGTGGATCCTTCATCACTCCACCTTACCCCTCCCCCCACTAGATCCAAGTTTTGCCAATAGCTTCGGTTGCCTTCACGTCTCCGCTCTTGTGGGAACACCGGTATATTCCCCCCTCCCCCTGGTACGAGTTCATACTGTTTCGGTTACCCTCTCCCATTCCCCCCACCCCCAAGGTTAATTCTAGGAGGTTCGGATTCGACTGAGGTAATGGCTTACACCGAAACGGTTAGCTACCCTACATCAGCATCTTATCTTAGAATCCTCCTTCCGCAAGGGTCTTAACCGAAATTGGTTACCCCCTGCACTATGCGATCCTTGAGGCTAACTATCACTTGAGGGGCAATAGATAGATAGAAGACCTAAAGATCTCCGGTTATCTCCGGTTAAATTAGGCTAAACACCTAGCGCGGTGAATATACCCGCTTTGACCCACCACCCGGGAACGAGCGTCTTTCCTCACAGGACTGGACTGGAGTGGGCTTATACCGCTAGAAATGCCCTTGCCCCTCCACTCCTACTGGATCATCAGCACATACCCCTACAAAAGTTCACACAGAATTTGGTTGCCCCTGCACCTTTGCATTTAACACTGAAATCGTTTTCTTAACCTTAAGTTACTTCCTCCAATCCGTAGCAATCCTGCTCCTCTCATCTTCAAGGCAAATAGCCATCTGGAGTCAAAAAGTCATATGAAACCCCCTTTCTTCAGGAAGTCTCTCACAGGACCCGCAACCTTACTGACAGTGGTTCACACTGAAACGGTTGCTCCCAGCATTCTTTACCCTTTTCGGATAAGTCTCCAACCGATTGTTGACAATCGGCACAGGTTTATACCGTCACTGGTTTCCTCAACCCTTCTCACCCAAAACGGGTAGTTATCATTTAGGTCCTCACGCCGGTAACTCCGATCTTACAAAGTGATATCACAATGGACCTCCTTTGGTCTAAGTATATCCCTGCCTAGCGGGGACAGCCACCCAACCTTACTTAACCTAAATTTTTTAAAGAGACATAGATCATAGATCTTTTAGATCTTTCTTGATATCGATCATAATTCCTTCTAGAACGTCAATGGCCTCCCCTTTCTTATGTCACATTTTCACCCTCATCCAACAGTCACGATACCCCTTTCTTCAAGAAATCTGTCACCTCAACTTTGGTAACTGTGACTCACACCCAAAAGGTTACACCCAGCATTCGTTAGCGCACCCTTTTCGGGTAAGTCTCCAACCAATCAACCACTGATTGGTGACCGTTGGCACAAGTTCATGCTGTGACTGGTTGCTTCGACCCTTCTCACTCAAAACGGGTAGTTATCAATTATGTCGTCGGGCTGGTAACTTCGATCTTTCAAAGTGGTATCAGAATAGACCTCCTTTGGTCTTAGTGTGTGCCTGCCTAGCGGGGACAGCCACCCAACCTAACCTAACCTAGATTTATTAAACAGCCATATGTAGATCTTAGATCTTTTTGAACTTTCTTGATCTTGATCATAGTTCCTTCTTGATCCTCAATGGCATCCCCAGTTTTTTTTTTCTTATGTCACATTTGCACCCTCATCCAATTCTATATACACACTTCCACAGCATCTCGTTTTAGAACATTAGGACCGGCAAGCTGATGATAAGTCTTGACTTATAACCCAAAAGGGCTTTTGTAAGCGCCGCGCCGTGCGATTATTGTATTTAACCCTTAGGGTTTATTAAAATAAAATCCTTGTAGCACCTAGAAGAATAGAGAAAATCTGAAAAAGATTTCATCTTATGCAAAATCTAGAAGTTTCTACTAAAAAGATCAAAATATAGAAAAATAGATAATAAATTAAATTTCTGACGTTCGCATATTAGTTTCGGGAAAAAAAAAACTGTTTTTTAGAACACTCGAGCTCTGCAACTGCTTACCTTTGTCGAGTTTTGAGTGTTTTTATTTTTAAATTTTGATTTTTTAATTCCAATTAAATAGCTTTTCTTAAAACGGCTTTAAACTTAAAATAATAAAAAAAACATATTGCATGATTTTCAAAAATATATTACTTAAATAATTGATAACAAAACTTTCCAAACAATATCAAACAACAATTTATACAATCCAACAGTAAACAACAAAAACTTGGTTTTATAAATTTGCAATCTGTTTCCGTTTTGTATCTAAAAAAAAACCTTACAGAGTATTCGCTAATTTATTTCTGTTTTTTTTTTTTTTGTAAGTTTTCTCTAGACTTGTTTTGGTTTGAGATTTAAGTTTTTTGTTTTGAATTTTGTCCCTCAAAGTTTGTTGGGTTTTTCTGGTTTTTTTGCTTTGTAAAAAAAAAATAACATGTGCTAAACTTTGGATTTCTAATGATTTGTTTTCTTACCACTGTAGGTGTTTCCTATCATCACAATCGTCGTCAACCATCAACTCGACATGAACGGGATCGTGACCGCGATCGCTACGATCGAGAACGAGATCGATACGATCGCGATAGAGATCGTGACCGTCTCGATCGAATGGATCGAGAACGTGAACGCGAACGCCTCCATGCCCGCGAACGTGATCTTATGCACTACGATCTTAACAGCGACGAGCTGCTAGACGAACGAAACTATGGTGGGGAATATGCAAGAGGCGCTACTGGTGCCGGATCGAGAGACATAGGTGGCGCTATGAGCCATCATCATTTAACTTCATCCACATCTGGTGTACATCATAGTCGAAGCGGGCGTGTTGACGATATCGATTTGATGCATGATCGCGATGATCGTCGATATCCGTCATCGTCCCGTGGCGATCGAGGAGATGCATCACTACCCCCACCATCCTCAAGTCGACGCGATCGTGACGAATACAGTCCACACAGAAGCGGTGGGAGTAGTAGGAGAGTACTTAATGCCATGTAGGAATCGTGGATATAGGGGTGGGATCAGATCGATTATAATATTGAAGCTAACCATGACCATGATGAAAGTAATTGTATCGATATTGATCATGATATTGTTCATAAAAATTCCAACAACAATCATGGCGATCCTAAGGATCGTCACACTAAGGCAAATGTTGTCGATGTCGATAGGTTCTATTAAGGAGATTTATTGACAAAACAACACGAGACGTATTTTTGTTCCCACATTTTTATTTTATTTTCTAAATGCAAAGTATAAATAAAAAATAAAATAAAAAAAAAATCAATCCTTTAGCCTTATTATATTGCGATATTATAATGCATAATATATTATGTATGTTTAAAGAAATTTTTAAATTTATTTCCTCTCTAGCAAATAACTCAAAAAATGTTATATTTCAATTTTTCTTCAAATAATGTAGCGTAAAAAAACATAATTTCTACAAGTGCCAAACTAGAAAAAAAAAACCAAAACAACATGAGTTTTATTTTTAATTTCAATTAACACTTTCAGTATCTGTAGTATACATTGAATAACAATACGTATATACGCTAAGAGGAGCCTAATGTGTCTTAAATTCTATAAGTATTTAATAAAAATAACGTGTACATGGAAAAGAAACTGCATGTGTAATATTATCTTGACCGGTTATATGTCTAAGTGTCAGCTTTAAAAATAAATAGAAAAAAAAACATTATAAACAATTTTTTTATAAAAACAAATTATATTTACTATATAAAATATATATGTGTAAATAATAAATTAAAACCAAGTTATATAATAATATTAAGAAAGGTCAAGGTAATATTCCATGTTCTACACACACAAAAACATAAACAATAAGTCTCCTTAATTGAATCTACTTAATATAAAACATGTTAGAATATTTAAGAAAAAAAAATGGAACCAAACTATATGTGTTTTTTTTTCTACAAACAGTTATAATTTTCTTAAATAAAAATGCATGCAAATATAAATTTAAATACACTTTTAAAATCTTTGATTTAGTATACTTAGCACAAACTCGTTAGAAAAAAACTAATTATTGTTCTTCTTAATTTTGCTTTGCCTTTGGTTAAAGCAAATAATAAAAAAATATTGATTTACAATAAATTAAAGAAGAATAAAAGCACTAATTTGTATTTATAAGCGTTCCCTTGAAAAAATATTGCTAAAATGCGAATTTATTTTTATACCGATAAAGATAGATTTTTTATTTTAAGTTTTTTGCACTTTTATAATTAAGATTAGCTGGCTTAAGGATTTTTTTTTTCGTAAATTTTATCTGATCTGACCTACTCTTGAGTACTCTCTTTGCAATTCCAACCGCTACCAACAAAAAAATGTTATTTTCATTTTCATTATTAATTTGACACAAACTCATTTTGGTCTTAATGCACTTATTTATTTATTTTAATTAAGTTGTTCTTTTTTCTCGACATTTAATTAAAAAAGTTTGGACTCATTCCCATTAATTTTTTCGCATTATTCATAGCGCATTCAAAATTGAACTATCATGGTAAATAATCGAATCGATCACTGCACCCCTGAAACAAAATTAAAATTGTATAAAGAAGAAAATTTTGTAAATTAGTTTTTGTTCTTGTAAATGCTGAGTCGTATTTTGAAAAATTCATTTAATTTATCAGAAAGTGTTGTCTGCAATCGTGAAATTATATGTGCTCCAAATTTTTAACCTCAAACACTATTTAGGAATCAAACATCATAAGACAAAAATTAGAGAAGAAAGTTGTCATTAGACCGAAAGATTGCTATTAAAGCTACATACATTAAGCTACAGTTTCGAAGAACTACATGACAGTCGCGAGGGCCATTAAAAAATCCTGCCAGACCTCTAAACACGTCGCCAGAGTGTTTTGTTAATTTTAAAAGCACTGATATTGTCAAGATACATTGACAGACTTGGTTTTCTGACATGTGTGTATTCCTGGCATACGAACATGCAAACAGTCAGAAGGAACAAATGGTCCACTAGATGTCTAAAAGGTTATTCCCCTTTTGCGATCTAGAAAATAGGCTTGTTCTTTGAATTGCTTAGCATCCTTAAAGCTATAGAAATTTTTTTTACGCTTTTGGTAACACTGGTAAGAAGATCCTGTATTTTCGAAATTCGATTGTAAACTACTAAAGAAGAGATGATAAGGTACGCTACACATTTCTTCTAGTCGACTAGACCAAGCTCAAAAGCATCTACTCTATAACTAGTTGCTTAAATGGTCGGTAAGATCATATCGAACTCTAGACAGCTGGAATTCGAAATTGATTGAAACGTTGTTATATCCCCCAAATGTGGTTGCACCAATGTAGTCGTGGCGGGTGGGTTTAAGACGAGATCCATAAAAATTTCAGAGTGGCTTCAGAATCTATTAGAATCAGGCCAGAGATTCTTATTTTTTATCTTATGCTACAATTAACAACGTTTAATTTTGCATATGGATCAGAGCTTCCCATTATAAAGTTGGCTTAAATATTTTTAAACAACTTTTGAACTAGATTTTCGAACTGGCTGGCGACTTTCGAGGTGATACTCTTGACTTGTGTAAAGTTAAATTTTATTTCCAGCCTTATCCAGAAATTTTGATTGTCGATATACTTTTTCTCTAATTTCCTGTACGATACGCCCTTAAGATCGTTGTAATTGAAAAAGAAAACTATTAAAACTCATCAAGGAGTTGCAACGATTATCTTTACAGTAAGTTTAAACCACTCAATGATTTTCTATCTGTGTCTTCAGTATAAGTCATACCTCTTGCTACCTTAGACCAGTGCGAAGTCTGGACTAAGGTAGCAAGATCTGTTCTAAGTAGAGATCTGGACTAAGGTAGATCAATCTGTTTAGGTCACACTCCAGTTGTGCGCATCATCTGAGACGAGATCGCCCTCTGTTGCGTTTGCAATATGCAGTTTTCTGATTTTACCTTTGTCGCTGTACAGCTTTTGATTTTCGTTGAGACAAAATATCTTAAGGATAAGCGGGAGATGATTAATAACAAATCGTAAAGTGATTCCACCAGACAAATATGGGATCAATTTGACATGAAGACACTTTTTCTGTAATTTTGGCTCTCAAAAGAGAGTGGCGATGTCTTTTTCCAGGAGCGAAAAAAGACCTTCCTTGTTAACATCCCGGGGGGTTAACATCATCGTGGGGTGCCGTGGCGTAGTGGTTAGTGTGTGTGCTTACTACGCCGGAGGTCTGGGTTCGAATCCTGCCATCGTCACCTGAAAAAAAAAGACTTGTTCTTTTCACGGTCCCCACCTCCGCGAGGGTTTGACAAGCCCTCCGAGAGTATTAATTGTCTTGAAAAACTTATCAATGTGCCGTTCGGATTCGGCAAAAAATTGTAGGTCCCCTTGTATGTAAAGAAATTAACACACCAGCATACATTGTTGAGAAGTTGGCCCTGGTTCACCTCGAGCTGTTGCGCCACTCTATTTATTTATTTTTTATTTTGTTAACATCCCAATAGAAATCGTTATTCTGAAAGATCTGTCATACGTTACATTACAGTTGCAATGTCACTTTTCGATTCTCAAACTGTTTATAAAGTATTTGAAATGGGTTGAAAATGGCTCGTGAAAAGGATCAATAAATTTTATGAGGGGATTTATACTATGTTTCCACTGGCAATAGTAAAAGGATTATCGGGAGACGATTAATAATAAATCCCAAAGTGGCTCCACAAGGCAAATATAGGATCAATTTTACATTTACACTCTTTTTCTGTCATTTTGGCACTCAAAAGAGAGTGGCGATGTCATCTTCCAGGAGCGTAATAAGACTTCCGTTGTATACATCCCAATAGAAATCGTTATTCTGGCAGATCTGTCATGCATCGAGAGTTTCAGTGTAGTTTTTACCTATTCTCAAACTGTTAAAAAGGTAAATTGGAAAAAAAGGTAGGTTGGAAGTGGTTCGTCAAAAGGGTGAATGAGATTTATGAGGGGATTTATTTTAAATCGCTTGGCGGGAGGAGTTAAATTTGTATGACCAATCGCGTTATTTGTGGAGAATTTAATGCAGATTGATATTAATCGCGGATTAGTTCCCTGTGGAAACATGGTATTAAATTTATATATGGTTAATCCCATTATTAGTAGAGGCTTTAATGAAAATTTATTTTAATCGCGGATTAGTGCCTGGTGGAAACATGGTATTATTTTTAATCGCTTGCCGAGAGGATTTAAATTTGTTTGGTTAATCGCATAATTTGTTGAGGATTTAATAAAGACCAGCTGGCGCGCGGTGCAAATCGGAATTGGTATGATTAATGCTTTCAATAAAGCAAGATAGGACTTTACTACTTAGTTGCCTTTGCGGAGTAAAAAAACGCCAGAGAGTTAAACTTCAAAACAATGTTGTTTATATGCCTCCGGTCAATTTCCTACACAGGTCAAGATATACGAGCAGATCGCCATCCTGGTATACAGGACAACCTAAAACAGGTTAAAAACTTCGCTTGGGAATGGCGCCTGAATTTCTCAAGTTGGTGGCGGAGGATCGGAAAAGATAGCAAATATATATAGCAAAAAAATGCTTTAAAAATATGTTATAGGTGACATAAACGTTGACTCTTTGGAACATCATTTGACTCTTGAACGACATTTGACTCTTTGGAACATCATTGTTTGAAGAGTGCTTCTGTGAGCAAGCCAGCTTAATGGTTCTCCAACCCCTTAAAGAATTCAGCTGCTTTATCCGAGCAAGAACAAATACTCACCACACCAACACACACTAGAAACTTATTTTGGACGTAACGTGCAATATTGCGTGCTAGAGTTCAACATGCGTGAGTATGAACAGATAATCACGCATGTGATGGGGACTTCTGATCCTTTCCGCTCTCGTCGTATTGCCTCATGATAAGGGTTTTAATAAACCCTTTTCCTGAGCAGATTCTTATGTCTGCTCTGTACTATGGTGGGGTGCCGTGGCGTAGTGGTTAGTGTGTCTGCTTACTATGCCGGAGGTCTGGGTTCGAATCCTGGTATCGTCACCTGAAAAAAAGACTTGCTCTTTTTCAAGGCCTTCCGCGAGGGTCTGACAAGCCCTCCGAGAGTATCATTTGTCTTGAATAACTTCTCAAAGTGCCGTTCGGATTCGGCAAAAAATTGTAGGTCCCCTTGTATGTAAAGAAATTAACACACCAGCATACATTGTTGAGAAGTTGGCCCTGGTTCACCTCGAGCTATTGCGCCACTCTATTTATATATTTTTTCTCTACTATGGTCTTCGGCATACACCGGTAAGCTACTTTAGTCAATTAGTGCGGTTTTTGTTGAAATTGTGCGATCCGTAAATGGGTCTTGATCTTCTTCAAGCGGCTTTTGAACAGTGGTTGAAATTGCCTTTTTGACATGGTTCGTAGAACAATTTTTTTAAACATTTAAATATCAATTGAGTGAGCCATGCTTCTTTTTTCTTTTACGTGGAGGCTGCTTTTGATCTTGATTCTTCGTATTCTGTTCAGCTTTGTGTCTCTTGCCGTCATTGCGAAGCATCTTTATTTCATCCGCTTCCTATTTTGGATAATTATGACACCTATTGCCAAACGGGTAGCTGCACCCCAAGAAATTATGCCAAAAAACAGAAATGGAAATATAAAACAATCTCCATCTCCACCAAAAGATTTTGGCGTAAATAGCTACCTCATTTTTGAGATTTCTTGAAAATTTGTTTGACCTTTTTTTCATTTTAAAAATGGGTAGGTAAGGTATGCAAAAGTGCAATTAAAAATTATGGGGAAAAAGGCAGAATTTTTTGGTCGCAGGACCGCACGTTTCAACGGTTCACCCGCCAATCTCCCAAAACTTCCTGTGACTTTGGTCATCATAACCCAAAAGATAACCCCATTCAAATTAGTTCTCAGTAACTATTGAGTTGATATAACTATTTTGTTGTTATTTTTTTGATTCTGGCGAATTTTTTTCTATTTTTTCTATTTTCATCACAAAATTTTTTCGGCGTTTTTTCCAAAATATGTTATAGAGATTATATATATAAATTTCTAATTTTTAAAACATCCAATCATGTCGTACATGTAGTGCTCGCTGAAGAGTCAGGTAAATCTTCGCTTATGATGTCTCCATTATTATCAAAGAACCACCCACCTACTGAATGTCCCTTCGGTTCTTTCGGTTTTCCTTTACAGATGATCCAGGACGGAAATGAAAAGAAATGGGCAAAGGATGGTGTCCTAGTGTGAACTTACTGTAATTGGGTACCTCTGCGATGTCTTCTTAGGGGCATCTGACTTTTGCCTTTGCGTTGAATTTTTATACTTGTCTAGGATCGTCCGTGCGTCGGGTTTTTCACGCAAAAAAAAACTCCTTGCGTGACTAAAATTAGATCCTGTATGTTTGTCTATCGCATTGGATAGGTGGTCGTAATTGACTTACCTGTGTTAAACTCACAATGATGGTCTTCGCTCTTTATACAGGCATTATTTATAATTTTTTATAATTATTTTCCGTCAGCGTTTAGTTAAGTACCTACACAACAATCTTTGTTGTGTGTGACATCAGCTTGAAAGAACAGGGTTAGAATCGGCTAAGGTGATCTATGATAAGTGATGTCACAAATCACAAAAATTCGTCTGCGTAAACTGTGATCATCACAATTTTCTTGTAACAGGTCCCGATCAATCACCGTCAAAATCGCCGGTTTCCCCGTTTTCAAACTTTCTGGTAAGGTGGTGTTTTTGCCTACTCTTAGGCTGACTTTCTGCAGGTACGAATAAAAATCAGTGTTCTTACACTACAAGCCTAAATTAAGCAATGATTCGAAACAAAATTTTTGTGATCACCTTACGTAGACGGATCATATGGTTTGATCACATTGACTGTCACAAAATGTGAAAATCACAGATCACCATAGCCGATTCCACCCCAATAATTGCCTCAGTCTCGTATATCACGTTTCCTTTGCAAGAAGCATTTTCTGAGCATTTCTGTCGTTGTCCCATTTTTGATGATAGTATAGTCTGTGGTTAAGAACTAATCTAACTGGCATCAGTCTCTATACATAAATGTGTCATGACAGCGAAAATCTGTCAAATCTGTATCTGAGACTGATTCGAAAACAGCCGCATCACCCTGCGTTTTTTTTATTTAATGGTGGAAACGTTATGCTGTTTAAGGAGTGATAGAGCAGATTCTGCAAGTATCTAACAAACTGAAGAACCAATCACCTTTTGCTGAACCGAGGTTCAACATGCCTTCTTATAGCTTTGTTTCTCTAAATTCTGTCATATGCGACATTAATCAGACTTGTAGGTGTCGATTTCTTGTGGGTCTGAGGTTCCACTAAATAATAACAACCGATAGTGGAATAGTCTTGAGCCTGCCTGCTATGTAGTTGGTAAACTCTAAAGCGTCTCTTTTCTTGTAAGCCACAAAACAAACGATACTGAAAATACAATTTCCAAGCACTTGATCAAGCTCTAGAGATGTGTTGATGGCAGCAACCCATCTCTAGTTGTTTTAAAGGGTTCAGCTTGTACGTCAATAAAAAGCTGGTCTCTGGTTTGACCATATCAGGTTTTTTGCCTGAAAGCTGTTTTTTATGTCATCTCAAAGCTCATGTCATCTACTATCTTAGTACATGCGTTTTCTTTGTTTCATAAATCACTTTTTATAGAGATTTCTGGCAATACTTCCTGCAATAAATCACTCAATACCTGCGATCTCTTCTCGTCCTCTTTGATTTTTAATATTTCTTTAATTTAAATTTAATGTCGGTGTTGTACGTTCTGTCTCTTGCCTACTGAATGAGGATCAAGAATTAAGGTCTACTTAGTCGGATATAGATAACTATATAAAATTTTCTGTATTCAAGATAATAAGATTTTCGTTTCCTCAGCTTAAGGTATCTGAATCCGAAAAAATGTAAAGCATAATCAGACATAAATTAAATTCGAAACCAGATAAGGCAAGACCGATTTGAAGATAACAGAATAATGTGTACTTCGTAGAACCGTTCCTTACAGTTTCTAACTTCTAAGTATGTTTAGGAAATATTTTGATCTCTGCTCCAATCATAGCAACACTTTCTGCTGAATTTCGCATCACTTCCATAAATATACTCAGCAATACAAAATAAACCATCCTCTTAATGCTGTTACAAATGAAATAACGTTTTATAATAAATAAACGAAATTTTGTATAAAAAAAAAACAGAATTAAAAAAGTAATAAACAAAAAATTTGCCGACACAGAACCAACACACACAATTTAAAAGTCATCCGTGTGCTGTATTGTTGGCGTTAATTTTTTTTAAAGGATTTTTTCCTTTTTCTCAATTTAACTTACGAACTTAAAAATGCAAATTTCAATATAATGTCGAATATATAAGCACCGGCTATTTTACATAGTTACATATAAAAAAATACAAAATAACACAAAATAATATCTCAAAACTTTTCAAACTTATGAATGCAAATATGAAAATATAACATAAAAACGATAACTTTAATTGTTAAATACTATTATTAACAAAAGCTAAATTAAAAAATATTAAAATAAAAACAAAAAACAAAATCACGCTAGTTATAACAGAGTAAAAATATTAACAAAAGAACATCAAAAACAAAAAAAAAAAAAACAAATTTCTTGTATAAACGTTTTTCGTTTTCCGTTTCTAAACATAAGTTAATGAATAATAGTATAAAAATTAATGATATAAAAATATATATATATATTATTATATATGATAGATTAGCTAAATTATAAATTACTTTTTAATATGGAAAACAGAAATAAAAAATAAAATCATCTTTTTTAATATCAAAAATAAAAAGTATATTTAAAACTAGTAAATTATAACGCGAACTCTGTTTTTTTTAATGAAACCAAAACAAAAATATAATGTTATTGTTAAAAAAGAGAAATGAATTTAAACAGAAAAAAAAACATTCAATAAAAAAAACAAACAGTTTTTCTTAAATTCAATTTTATGAGCAAAGCAAAAAACAAGCTATGATAAAAGAAAATCTTTTAAATAGAATTATTTTTCGTCCGTTTTTTAATGAATTACTTTAGTAAATTGACAAAAACAAAAAACCACTAAAGAACAAAAAAATAACGAAGCATAAAAATGTACGATACTAAAAGTTCATTAGCAGCAAATTTATTTTTGAGCTATTTTTTCAGTATATTATTAATAAGAATGGAATTACATTTCCAAATGGGAAACAATTTATCGTAGGTACATTCAATTTATTAATCTCTTTTCTGTTGGATAATGCCATGCAAAAAGGCTGCCATAGTACCATTGAGCTTGGTGATTTTGACATATTGTCAAAAGCATTGTTAAACAGAGTTAAAGCAAAAGCTGATTTTATTTTCTAATAAACTTCAAATTCAGTTTGTACTTGTTGCATGGCCTGATTTTTTGTCTCTCAAGTTTGTATTCTACAAAAAAAGTTGTATATTGTTTTATTGCTTGGTTAGCTGTTAAATATGTTTAAAAAACTATGAAATGAAAAAATATAAATAAATAACAAACAAAACTTTTCAACATCCAATAAAAATTGTTTTTTATTTTATTGAGTAAAAAAGCTAACCGAACGTATCGTTGCCCTTTTATTGGGGAACGGGCCCCTTTGGCGAAGCACTTAATTGAATTAAATTAAATTTTTGAAAGGTGAAAAATCACAACAATTTACAGTTCTAAAAGCATTATATAATGGCTAGACCTTTTGTAATGTTTGTTTTATTTTTCGTTTTTAGTAAATTGAGTTAGAAACAAACATTTGAGAAAATAAGACCCTCCCCAGAGGACCAAAGTTAAGGTATCCAATATTCAGACTAGCGAAGAGTTAAGACCAATTAGCCGACTTGAGAATTCTCATCGGCGTAGTTCTAGCTATTAGTCTGTTGAATAAATCAATGGTACATGACATTCATGTACTCAGCAGTATTATATCCTTTAGGACTTCAGGACTTCAGCACATAGTTTACATTGCGGAGAGCCGACTGCTTTATTTTACGTAACGACAGGGTGGTATACAGGGTTTCTGATGTCATGTTGTCTAAGATTTATGCTTAAATCTTTTGGCATAATCTAAAGTCTGTAGTGTCTGCCTAATATGAAATACATGTTAAATGCTTTGAGTTATTTAAATTTTATTTAAAGCTGTGAATTTAAGGTGTAGTGCAGAGGAGTTCAGGCCATCCTTAAAAAGGTAATTTCGTCGGCTCTATAATTTCGATCAAAACGTTAAGCTCGTTTCTGGGCTTGGATAAGGATCAAGGTTCAAAGTCTGGTATGGTGTTATTGCCTCTCAAGAAAAATTGGCACCAAGAACGGGCCCATATCGGGATCTTTACAAGACCAATTGGGGTTATATTCATATGATCTTCTTGGTAAAACAATTGATTTTCCATTAAAAGCCACGAAAGCCCTTTAAGTTTTTCCAAAACTGTCATTTAAATGACTCTCAGTGGGTTCGCCATTTTTGGGACATAATTTTTATGTCATTTTTTAAGTGACCCTGCAAATGACCCTGAGAAAATGACGGACTTTTTGAGTCGTAAAAATGTCATACAATAATGACCGTGGGATCGCCATTTAAATGACGGTGTCCTAAAAATGGCAGAGTACGAAATTTGAGCTGTGGAATTTTTAGCGGTCCGTCCAAAAATGGAAAAAGCACCTCTTATGGTATCGCTACGGCTACGTTGTCCATCCGTCAAAACGTGCTATCTTGGTGCCAATAAAACATTTAGTGCGCAAATTGCGGAAATAGTCAGAGAATCCAAAAAGGGCAATTATTTTTAAACACAAAAAACGGTTTAATGACAGTTTATGAAAAAATGGATTGAATGTTTTTCAAACATTTGTTTTTTATAATTCACTCGCGAATTAAGGGATTGGCTACCCTTTTAATGTTACACATCTTACGAGCAGAAGGGATTAGAAAGAGAGGAAAAGGAGGAGAGGTTCTGATGCACTCTTGTTTTGAACAGTTGCAGAAACGTGGGAGAACATTCCACATTCGCGTTGAGCGGCTTATGAAAGAACTTCTAAACTTGACTGTACGTCCGAAAGTGGGCTCGAGGGTAAACTGATGTGCATTCGATCTTTGGCGAGTATTACGGTTGAAAGTCTTTAGGGGCGGAATGCAATTGGCTATATTTCGATGGAACAATGTTTGTGGAAAAAGCGATACAACAGTGAAAGGCAAGAGACATTACGTCGATGTTCTAATGAGTCAATTGACTGCGCAATATTTCTGTCTCCAATCAGTTTTATGGCCCGTTTTTGTATCCTATCTAGCAGGTGCATCTTTTGAGAAAACCTAGGCATTTCGCAGCGTTCTTGGCGACGTCGAATATGTGGTCATTCCAACTAAGGTTTTTATTAACACACATACCGAGAATGGAAAGCGTTTCGGTTTCGTGGATGCAAATGCCATTCATGGATAATGGCTGAGTGTTTCGGTTTTGCTTCAATGTTTTAGAAGCATTAAACTCCACTCTGTTTAGAGACCCCCATGATACAATGCTGTTAAGGTCGGAGTTTCATGAGTTTGACATATGTACGCTGCCGTTCTAGTTCTACGCCCGAAGCGCAGTGGCGGGAAACGAGAACGAATCTGAAAAACTGAGGGTACTGTCATCGGCAAAATAGTGGATTTGATTAGTAGTAGCAGACAAGAGATCGTTTATGAAAACGAGGAAGAGAGTCGGAGACAAAACAGAGCCCTGGGGAACCTCAGCATTTATTTTTTGAACTGAAGACTTAAAGCTGTCAAAAACAACTTGAATTGAACGGTTCGAAAGGTAATTCTAATCCACTAATAAGAGATTCGTCGATTCCAAATGCACGCATTTTCGACAAGAGAGCTTCTATTTTGCTACGTATTTTGCTACGCTATTTTGCTACGAAAACCATATCGTCGGTCATTAAGGAGTGAATTGAGACATTTCATGAGCTGGAAAGAGGCCCGAGGGCCGATGAAAAAGCTTACCCAATAGCCAGCGTGGAAGAACACCTCTGCAGAACAATCGGGGATATACCATCTGGTATATACTAGCGGATTTGTGAATATTGAGATCCTTGAGAAGTACTTTTTTGACTGTAAGTGTGCAAAAGTGAATTTTTCCCATAGTGCATTCAACGCGCTATAGTACAGGCGGAGACAATACGCAATCTGGTAGCGTGGAGCTGGCAGCAAAGTGTGCTGCGAGGAGATTAGCTCTGTCCAGGGAACTGACAGCTGGAATGCCATTGTAGAAGAGCGTTGGGATGGAGGATGAAGAACAGATTTCTTTAGAGAACTACGCAGGCAAGAACTAGAAAACGAAACTTTAGTTTAGTTCATACTGAACTTTAGTTCATACTGAACTAAAGCGAAAAATCCAAGCTTTTCATAATATTGAAAATATAGACGACGTTTTTTAAAGTGTTTGAGGCAATAAGTCTTAGACCCCTTAGTGCAAAAAGCCAATATTGAACGCAACGATAAAGTAACTCAAAATAAACGAAGTGCTTAAGACAGTTTTTTTTTTCAAAAAAGTTTATGCCGTTACGCCTTTTTGGAAAAAAGTCTCAAAAATGGGTATGAAAAACGTGGTCCCCCCTTTCTTATATGCGGATTAAAATAAAGAATGATTAAAAGAAATCATTGGAAAAAAATCACACGTATCAGAAATTGACTAAAAATTTTAGAAAAATTAAAGCGAAGTTTAGACTTTTAAAACCTTTTATACCTAACCTTTTTCAACCTAAAATAAAATTGTTTTTAAATCTTCTATTATTTCAACAGTAAAAGCGAATTTGATCAGATTTTATTAAAGTACAAAGCATACTTACATAATAAAGCAATCTGCGTTAAAAAAATGTTTGAATTGTCGTTTTCAACCTATGTTTTTTCAATCCAATTTAAGAAACGGAATTTGCTTTACCGCTTACTAAAAAACCGGTGGCCATATAATTAATAAAAACTAGTGGGAGGGTTGCAATCCGCTTAGGCGAATCGTTGGATACCCCATTCCAATTGACCACTGTCAAGCTCCGAATTGTGTCATAAATCTTGTTTGTTAAATTTCAATTAAGAATCCTTTCCCTAAGAAAGGGGCGTGGCATCCACCCCTTCTCAACAACATCGTTTTTTGTTTATTTTTTTTTATCAGAAGTGGTATACACGTGTTGACTGCATTTTCATATTGAAAATTTTGTTTATACTCAAAAACGCCCCCAAAATAGGGCGTGGCGAAAATCTATTCAGTTGGGTTGTTAGCTTACGCACATATCTGAATATTTTATAGTGCAAGTTGTTTGAGTTTAAAGCAAATATATCAAATAAAAACCCTTTATTAGAATGCATTTTAAGTATGACCACGCCTACAAGGGGGCTGTTTTCGATTTTTTTTTAAATGCCAATCACAATACACTCTAGCAAGGATATCGCATACCAAATGTCAGCTTCCTGCGACAACTTTGATTTTTTATGCTATTAAGTAAAGTGGGCGTGTCAGTGGGCGGATTTTAAAAATTTTTACATTTGTACTGCTTCGGGACCTAAAAAGGATAGATATCAAGTTTCAAGTTCCTAGCTCAAAATTTAAGGCGGACGGACAGGCGGACATGGCTTATTCGACTTTCAATTCGGTCTCGATCATATGCCTTTAAGGTCTTGGGGATCTACGGTGATTATATCTCTATGTTACAAACTATAAATCAAACTTAATATACCTCCTTTCCTATGGGATGGGGTATGAAAAACAACCAATGCTAGCGATGTTGTTTGTGCTATTGGGAAAAAGTCTAATGGGAACTGAACAAAAATTCAAAATAGCAGTTTTATGGATTTGAAATATAAAAAATTGTAAAAATATAAAAATTTTACAAGAAATAAAAGGAAAGTATGTTTCCCGCTCTATTTCTATACGGTATAAAATATAACTTTGAACAAAATATACGAATGGGCATAGTCCACCATCTGAAATTTTTTTAGAAAGTATAGTGAACTTCGAATAATCAGAATCTTCGAAAAAACGTAAAAACATTTTCGAAAACGATTTTTTAAAGGTTTATTATTGTGACGATCTTGTTCAAATTTGGTTTAAGTATGTAACGTTTACAACGCAAGCTTACTGCGTTAAAAGTTTTTCAAAACATCCGTTTCCAACCTCAGGTTTTTAAAACCATTAAAATAGACAAAATAGAAAACATTATTTTTTACCGTTGTCTCAGAAATCCATGTCCGTTGTTTTTAAAAAAAGCATGGCCAACGGAACGTATCTGGTTGTAAAAATTGAAAAAAATGCTGTATTATGGATTTTTTATTTTAAACAAGGTAAAAAAGGCCATGAAAATATAAACCCTTCCTATAGTATATTTTCGGAAGGGTTCGGATATAGTCCATCTAGTCCATCTTTCGAAATTCCCTAAAAAGGTTTCCTAAATGTGCTTGAAAACACTTTAGTTGACTGATTAAAATAATGCTGCTGACAAATGTATCGCAACTTCTGGGCCACTTATTTTGTACCAACCGAATTTCACGCGAAATAATTACATGAACCTTTTTTAAGAGTAACGAAACTTAAGGAGCACCTAATATAAGGAAGTCTGCTGTTCCTTCTGCACTACGAACAAAATTTACAACAGAATGTAAATTATATCCAGAAATAATTTCAATAAACAAATAGAATTTGACACAAACTGCGTAATAAAGGTAAGATTAACAACAAAGACCGACGGACCGCTCCGCGTATAACTTCATACTTGACGGTCTTTTTTTTCCTATGTTACAATCTATTTTAGAAACTGTTAATCAAATTATACTCTTTATTTTATGCGATGGGAATAAAAAATACACTAACAAATATTTTTCTGATTTGACTTTACCTACGCCAAAAAATTTTAAATTACATTCACTGTGCGTCATTTTTGTGACAAAAATGACGTAGAAGGTCATTTGAATGACGCACCGTGTGATCGTCATTATTATTTTTTTTTTTTTTTTTTTTATTGGCAAGTAGTTGGCGTACGAGTGGGGTGCCGTGGCGTAGTGGTTAGTGTGTGTGCTTACTACGCCGGATGTCTGGGTTTGAATCCTGTCATCGTCACCTGAAAAAAAAAACTTGTTCTTTTTCACGGTCCCCACCTCCGCGAGGGTTTGACAAGCCCTCCGAGAGTATTAATTGTCTTGAAAAACTTCTCAAATTGCCGTTCGGATTCGGCAAAAAATTGTAGGTCCCCTTGTATGTAAAGAAATTAACACACCAGAATACATTGTTGAGAAGTTGGCCTGTTTCACCTCGAGCTGTTGCGCCACTCTATTTATTTATTTTATTTTTTAGTTGACGTACGAATAAGACATTTTTTCGTGAAGAAACAGCATCATTTAAATGGCACGAAATAATGACCGTGTAATCGTAAGTTTAGACTTTTATGGCATATGTAAAGAACTGTCAGAAAATGTCCCAAATTTTAAGAAAAACTATAGATATTTTTAAAAATTCAAAAACGTTCGAGATTTGACTTGTAAGCGTAAAAATAATTGAATTTTTTTTTAACTATTCTAGTATCTTAGCGGCAAAGACGACCTAGATCAAAATTAGTAAAACAGTTACGAACGAACAAAAATTGAATTGGAACAAGTGGGGAAGTGCAACAGTGCGTATACAAAAGCTTCAGTCCATCAGTGCGTATACAAAAGCTTCAGTCCATCAGTGCGTATACAAAAGCTTCAGTCCATCAGTCCATCTGGTAAATACCTGACCATACCAAAAACGAAACTGCCACGCCTCCAAAAAGTGGGAGGGATATAAAAATATAACTGTTGAATGCTTTGTAGTAGGTGGTTGCATACATTTCGGCCTAAGACTCCGCGTTTTTAGTTAAAAAAATAATTTTTTTAACGCCACGCCCACCAAAAAGGGCGGAAGCACATACAATTTATTTTCTACTATTCTCTATTTATTTTTCTTTCTAATTTCTACAACTTTTGGCATACATTTTTTTGTCAAATTTCATATATATTTTTTGAAAAACAGTAATTTTAATGCTAAAATCCCTTAAAAAGTGGGCATGTTTAATGAAAAGGCCAACATTTTTTGGCTACTTCAAAGACAATTACAAGGCATTATTACGTACCAAAAAAGCATGCGCTAGCGCCATTGTAACAGCTAAAATTTGGAAAAAGTATTTTTTTAAATTAGAGATGGTCGCGTGTCTGTGGGCGGATTCAGCTTATTTTCAAACTTGATCTGAAGGACTGGTCTTCCAGCCAAATCACCAAATTTCAGCAAGTTGTTAAGGACGGACGGACGGCCATGGCTTAATCGATTCTCCTGTCGGTGCCATTCATATCTCAAAAAGGTTTTGGGGGTCTACGGTGATTATAGTTCACTGCGTTAGAAACTATACATCAAACTTAATATAAATGTGTCGGGTATAAAAAACCGGAGAAAATGTTTCGTACCGCCCTGTGTTTTGAAACAATTAAGACTTTTAGGATTACAGCATACATGAAGATATAGCAAGCAATAGTTTTAATAAAATAGTAATGAATGAGCCCAGCCTTTAACAAAAGCCGACGCACGGACCGCTCCGGGTATGGCTCCATACTCTCGACGGTCCGTGTCTTATATGTTGGAGGTACAGAACCTTGAGATATAACTTTTTTCTTTTTATATTTTCTTTTTAATTTATCTTATAACAAGTTTGCTTAGAAACGACTTTTAGTATCTTATATTACAAGATACTAAATCTTATATTACATCTTTATATTACAAGAGTCTAGAAAATGTATACAGTTTTTCTAGACTCTTGTAATATAGTCTAGTAAAGGTAAATAATGTCTAGACTCGAGAAACTAGCAATTTTAATTTCATCAATTTGGAAGTTTTTGAGTCAAACTTTAGAATTTTCCGAATATGATCGATTTTTTGAACTGACTTTTTCGACAATTTTTGACACGGTCGGCCCTTTGACTTTTAAAAATCATAAGTCATAATGCTAAAAGCTGTTGATAACGGCGGATGAAATACATTTTTTTTATTATTTTTTTTTAAATGAATCAAAAAAGCAATTTAAATATTCTTAAGAAACATTACTGAAGTCAAAAGTTTTCTTAACTGTGTGCACAATATCGGCTCTATTAACAGAGTGATTCAAAAGTTAAATTCTGAAACACCTTGGCGGAAGGACATGTATTATTAATTTTTCTATTCCTACAAAACTTAATTTTCAAAAATATAAATTTTAAACAAAAATTTAATCTCAAATTAGCGGAATTTTAATTTTTTGGAGTCCTCCATTTACGAATTTTTTAAGATAGCTGAATACGAAAAAATATTTCAAACATGTTTTTCTTGAATATTAAAGTGAAATTGAACTGCTATTTGGAGCTATACACAAAACAGTGACAAAGTTGGTAGGTTCTACAGGAGGCATTACGGGTGGCATCCAAATTTCTTTCTTCTATGGAACAAGCACACTTTGAAATTCACTACCATATTTTCTACCACATGCAAACTGCAAAATTTTAAAAATAAAATAAATAAATATCTTCTCACATCTCGTGGCAATTCTTCAGTATTAATTATAGATTTACTTTTCTTGAGAGAAGATTATAAAAAAAATCCGCATCCCTGAAAATTTGATTTAGGAAAATGTAGAACTGCAAAAAACGAAGAAACATTTTCACTTATGTACACTGCCTTTATTGTAGTATTTTGATTTAAAGCTTGACTAAATGTAGTAGATTAACTTTATACTTGGTTTTGAAAAGATGGACGGTCTTGTTTTTAACACATGAATATTTCTACGTTATTTAACAACTTAAATAAATAAGCCTTAGCGAAATGCTATCAGTTAGACAAAAGTAAAAATTAAAACCCCCTGTAAAGAAATGACACATGCCAAGTGACTTCGAATTTATATATCAATTGCGTAGCCTGCCAGTGTTACACCAGGTGCAATTTCTTCCTCGACATACTCTCCGGCTTCTTTGAAAGTAGTCGCTGAGCTGTCTTCCTCTAGAGTCTTACCAACCGAACTTGATGCTGGCTTGAAGGGCCGATTAAAGTTTGCATCCGGGCGATTGTACGAAGAAGTCGTTTTCGAAGAGCTATTGACCTCGAATTTCTTCTGACCAGTTGATCGAAGTTTTGGCATCGTGTTCATACTATTGTTCTGTGTTGAGCTATCGTACGAACGACTATTGTATTCCATATTGTTGTTGTCCGGACGTGAGTAGTTTGTCTTGCGTAGCATTGCTTTGAAATTAAAGGGCGGATCATCTTCAGAATTCTGAAACAATAAAATGACCAATTAATGCAACACATTTACATTTTTAAAACACGCGAGCATTTGACAAAATATTTAGAAAGAAATGCCAAATTTTAACAACCTACATCCATACTTGACCGTCTGCCAAGCGATTGTAACTCTCTGACAGGATCCGACTGTGATGGAACGAACTGCTGTGATCGATTGTTGTAGGTGTTGAAATTCTGACTTCGGCTCATGTTCATGCGCGACGCATCATTTCGCATGGCATTCATTGGGGGCGGTGGTGGTGGCGGCGGAGCAGGATAATTCTTAAGTGAATTCCTTCGGGAGCCACCTCCAGGACGGTATGAGTTGTAGTGCTGTTGCTGTTGATTGTAGTTGCCGTAGTAGTTCTGGCTCATGTAATTCTGTTGTGGGTTTCCAAAGTTCGAATGAAAGTTATAATTTTGCCTGCTGGAAATTTAGAGGTTTATTTAACCACTTTTTCCGAAATCATCTAAGCTAATGTCATAAAGAGAGAGAGAGATGGAGAAAGAGGATGAAATCAAATTTTTTTGGGTGTTAGTTTCGAAGTTTGTTTCCATGATTGTCAAAATAGATAAAAAGCATTTCCCAAAAAGGCCAAGTCAAACCATTTATTTGTTGCAAGACGCAGCAGATTGGTGAATTTTTTTTACAATATCAGAAAATATGAAAAAATGCATTTTGTAAGCCTTTGACCGTAGCTAAGAATCACCAAAAGCACTCGGTGTCGAAAAAAAGTCTAAAATCCTTCCGTATCCTTTAGGAACAACACTTTGGTGCTGAACAAAAGGCAACAGAAAAAGTGTTTTCTGTGGCAAGGGCACGCGTCAAAATATTTAGGTTTGCAAACCGAGAATGGTCAGTGCAAAATATAAGCTCTTTATTGGGCTTAACAGTTTACGAATATTGAGAAATCTGACATATTTATACGCTGTTTCTGGCATCGGGAAAATACAAAATTTGTGCATTTTACAGTGCTGCAACTCACTGGAAGAGATCAGAAACATAAGATGCTTATGAAGCCTTTTTGATGCTGATAATTGCGAGCTTTTTGTGAATTCAGTAGGAATTTTCTGGAACGGGATTTTCTGAATGACTAGCTTTAACGATTTTTTAAAACATTTTGAACAACACGTTACTAAAGAATTGGATGATGAATACAGAGGTGAACTCCTTGCTCCTCAAAGACGGCCTTAACGTTCAGGGGGGAAGATTAGAATTTTAATCGGAAAAGCCTTCCTGAAGCTATGGTACTGCGGTATCTTAAACAGAAGCCTTTTTTACCTTCCTTGATGAAATACTGTAAAGTCATCTTTTCATTTACAGGCAGCCGTGCGGATCTACTTTGAAGTGATTTCAGCTAGGTTTGACGATGAAATAATTTAATTTCCGAGGATATTCTTCCGAAGACGAAGCAGGGAGGGCCGTTAAAATATTCCTTAGTTAGGAGATCGTTGAGCTGGAGAGAGAGATTCAGTCTATCTGAGAGATGCCGCCACCTAATCGATCATTTGTCTTTGATCCATCGGTGCAGAAGTGGATCAATTTACATTTCAGATCGAGATCATCCCACGTAGATCTCGGAGGGATGGTTGTCTTTGTCTGGAACTAAGCCAGAATTCGTTGGATTTGATTTCAGAGCCACACTTTGAGCAAAATTCACGATGATTATTTTGTGGATGGAAGCAATTGGATGAAAGCAACTGAAAGAGCCTGTATTTTTTCGGAATCACTAAAAGAATCTACATGCGAGCTTTGCTCAAAGTATGGATCTAATCGAAGCACGGAGGGCCGTTAAAATATTTCTTAGTTAGGAGTTTCGATTAAACTCTTTCCAGGATAAGTAATGTCACAAATCACAAAAATTCGTCTGCGTAAACTGTGATCATCATAATTTTTTTTTGTGACAGCTCAAGATCAATCACCGTCAAAATCCTGGTCCGCAGTTTCCAAACTTTCTGGTTAGTTGGTTTTTTTGCCTACACTAAGGCTGACTGTCTGTATGCATTAACAAAAAACAAATGTTCTTATATCAAAAGCCCGTAAAGCAACGATTCGGAACAATAATTTTGTGATCACCTTACGCCAGACGGATTATTTTATTTGATCACATTGGCTGTCACAAAATGTGAAAATCACAGATCACCTTAGCCGATTCCACCCCAGGTTAACCGCAGGATATTTCATTTAGATATAACTTTCTACTCTTAGTCTAAGTGCCATGGCTTAAGACCGTTTACTTGATTTTAAATGGAACTGTTCTCTTCGGCTGCAACGTATTGCGTAAAAGCTTTCCTATTGTACACTTTATCTGTAATGGATCCCGATCAAGGTAATGTCTGACAAATGTCTCTGAAGTCCAAAGAAACTGACACATTTAGACCTATTAAGGTCCATCGTTGGACCGTTTTATGAAGCTACTTATGAAGCTAAGAGACATTTTGAGAGTAGAGAGTCTCATCTTCCTTCTCATTCATGCAGCTCCTGCATAAAATTTAAATGCAGCGGCGTTAAAATAAACATCAAGCCTGCAAGTTGTATTTTCTTACCTATAAGACAGTGTCCTATTATGACGCCGATTGTAGCACTAATGTGCATTCTTTTAAAAGCAATCAAACTAAATGCTTTGATTTGGACAAATCTGTTTTGTCACTAGATAGCAAGATAGCTTACCATACCAACTGTCCACCTAGCGCCTAGCACAGATGAATGGTAAACTGCTCAGACATCTCCTTTAGGGACGATTGACAGTCCAGGACTACTTACGAGTTTACAGAGACTGATTCCAATACATAATGGCCGACTGGCTATCGGAAAAGATTCGTTAACTTTTGACGTATATAGCGTTATTATTAAGCCAGGACAAGCCTTCCTTTGTCGCCATAATTTCAACTTGAAAAACCACTACAATGATCGTCGAGCTGGAGAGAGAGATTCAGAACCCGATCATTTGTCTTTGATCCATCGGTGCAGAAGTGGATCAATTTACGTTTCAGACGATCGAGATCATCCCACGTAGATCTCGGAGGGATGGTTGTCTTTGTCTTTTGGAACTAAGCCAGAATTCGTTGGATTTGATTTTAGAGCCAGACTTTGAGCAAAGTTCACGATGATGATTTTGTTGATTTTGTAATATCCCAAGCTACTGGATGGAAGCAACTGGATGAAAGCAACTGATGGAGCCTGTTTTTTTTCTCGGAATCACTAAAAGAATCTACATGCGAGCTTTGCTCAAAGTATGGATCTAATCGAATCCAATGAATTCTGGCTAAATTTCAAGCAAAGACTGGATTGGTAACTCCAGTTAAGAACCGCCTGTGTCCTAAAATGATGCCAAGTCTTGATAGAATATTGTTTTTTTTTTTATATACTTTTCCTGTCGTCCCTTCAAGGGATAATAACAGAGGATTATCGCTTGAAGCACCAATAGTGAGATAGGCCACTCTGCTATTCTGAACACATTCAGATTCCCTTCTAGTAACATGGACCTCACCTTACCCCAATTACAGTTTGACAAGAACTTTCAGGCAACGATCCCCCCCAGGTCTTCCTGGGAGGACTGTGCGCCACTGGAATGTGAATCGATCCACTTGATGGATCGAAGACAAATGATGGGGTAGGCGGGGGTGTATTCTCAAACCGACTAAATCTAAGTCTCTCTTTCCGTCTCCTGGATCATTGCAGTGTTTTTCAAGCTGAAATTATGGCGATAAAGGAAGTCTTGTCCTGGCTTAAGAAAAATGTTATATCCGCCAAGGACATGCGCATATTTTCTGACAGCCAAGCGGCCATCAAGTGCCTGGAATCAGTCTCTATAAACTCTAATGTAGCCTTAGACTGCCATTCATCTCTAAAGGAGATGTCGGAGCGGTTCAACATTCTCCTGTGCTGTGAACTCGTCAAACTTGGAACTACCCTCCCAATTTTGCCTGATAAAGGCTCCGTAGGCATTTCGATTTCGACATGTAAACTCATGATCAAAGTGGATGCGATAGAAAGGACAAATCTCAGATGGACTAGTGGTAGTACCTGTCTAGCGACGAAACAGATCTGGCCAAAGCTTGATCTTAAACGCTCTAGGAGTTTGATCGCTCTCAATAGATCGCACATAAGTGCTACAATCGGTATCATTACAGGACACTGTCTGATAGGCAAACACGCGACAAGGCTTGGTGTCTATTCCAACGACTCTTGCAGGAGCTGCATGGATGAGGAGGAAGAAGAGACCACTCTCCACCTTCTCTGTACATGCCCCGCTCTTTCCAAGAACCAAAATCTTCACATTGGAGCTTTCTTCTATAATGATCTCAGTGATCTCAGCACGACAGACCCGAAACGTCTCTTACGCTTCATTAATAGCTCGAAATGGTTCAACGAGTAGGCAATAGAGTCAGATCCGCGTGGTATCACAATGGACCTACATAGGTCTAAGTGTGTTGGTTTCTTTGGATCCGACAGCCACTTCAACCTAACCTAACCTAACCTATCGTTTGAAGCTAATAGGCTTTTACATTACACATTATAGGTAAAATCCTCATTTCGGCATTAAACGTCATGCCTTGGAAGAGAGAGGTTTGACGGCAATCTGACCCGAAATTTAACTCGAACGGAGAACATTTTTTGGTTGGTTATAGGTTGACCATGACCATCATTTATGAACACCTTGCTTCCACCAGGTATAGGTAGTTTGTAGCAGGAATATGCACAGACTCAGAATGATTTATAATGATGAAGTTCGTGTTTTAGCTTTGGGACCTAACAATCAGAACTTAACACATTAAATGCCTAGGAACTTGCAAATTTGCGGGTAGAGACCTTTGAAAAAGTTTGGCAAAAAATTGGACCCCAATCCAGTAGAAAAGCACCGGTACCTAGGTGGTGGAGCAAGTAAGGTGATTTCAACCAACTTCGTGTGAAAAACTGGAGATGGCTAACTCAAGCCAGTGCAGGGGATGCTTGTTGCTTGGCGCCCAGGTCCCCGATACTGGGAGAAGCAAACGCGCTATCTAAGGGTGTGGAAAAAAACTTCACACACTGAATGAAATCAGAGTGGCATAATGATGCTGCTCTCTTTTAGGAGATTTTGAAAACAAAAATTTAGAGGCTTTAGAGTTATATAAAAATCGCTATTTAGAGTTATAACAACCTGCTCCGTGAACAATAGCAGCAAAAGATTTAGGGAAGGTTACTTTAGAATTTTTTGGTATAATGTCTGGAGAGCTTAGCAGATACATAGACGCACTGGCCCTATTTTAGGAGCCATTCAGTTTTTGTACGGACCCAGAAAATATATCTCATCTAGAAACGTTTAAAGATATGTATTTACATAAGATATTATATGGCGCAGGGACATAAGTCCCGAATTCATTTTTCTTAACTAAGTGCGGGTCACATGTCCCGAATCGATTTCGGGACATATGACCCACTTAAGTGGACATAAGTCCCGAAAAATGAATTCGATACTTATGTCTTCGGGACTTATGTTCCTGCGCCATGTTATATGTCTTTTCTTATATTTTGCACATTTAAATGAACCGGTTTTTCAGTTCAAGTTAAGCCCAGCTTAAACCAAGATCTGTTAATCCTGGAACAAAACGAATCTAGAGTTACTTTTTCAGTGCATAGTTAACTCCGTCAAAGTTAAAGTTGTCACAATGTTCGACTCTCGAAATTACTGACTCTCCCAGGTCTTACTTCACGCAGTTGAACTTCAGTTCACTTCAGTTTTGGCGTTAATCCCAGTTTAAGTCGGAAAGTCGGATGATCACGCACTGATAAACTGGCTTATTAATGGACACACTTCCTATAGACGGGTAAAGTGGACGCCTATTGGTAGGCCGGAAAAATGTTTACCGTACTAAGCCCACAAATCTTTAATGCGTTTTGAAAGTGTTGAAAGTCTAAAGGCTTGCATTGTAAGAACTCCATCATTATGAAGTTTCCTGCTTCAGTTAAAACATCCAGTTAAAACATGAGCAAAACCGACTAGAGTAGACTGGACTGGTCTGGTACGGACTCATACCATCTCGGTTGCCCTCAACATCTTTACCCTTACGGAAACACCTCCTGGCACGGGTTAATATGGCGCTTCGGTTACCCCTACCTCTCCCATCCCTCCATGGTTATATTCTGACTTGAGCCGCCTGAAATAGATACGGGTTTACACCGAAAACGGTTATTTTGCATCAGCATCTTGCCAGAGAATTCTCCTACGGCAAGAGTTCATACAACACTCTCCCATCCCTGAGGCTAATTCATATAGTTCTGCGGAAAAATGTACGGATTTGTGCCGATATCTGTTGCCCTTCCGTAGTCCTCTCATTAAGGACTTCTCCTCACTGACCTCCCTCTGCCTTGTTGGCGGTATATAACGGAAACACGCGGAAAAAACGGAGACCCGAAACGGTTACACTCAGCCTTTACTACCTTTTATTCGGGTAAGTCCCTAACCGAATTTCCTTGGTTCAAGTGAACCGAATCAAAGTTATCCGCCCTTAAAAGGCATTTAAACGGTACCCTGAGTCATCATACATTTCTCTACGATTTAGCTTGATGCCACGACACTCAAAATTAATATGCAAAAAAAAAACTTACTTTCTCATCATAATCGGATCTCGCATGTACGACTGATTGTAGACAACATCGCTCTCGGCCTGTCGATCCCAGTTCGTTTGGCAAGCTTGCTCCTTTTTATATGCATTGTAGGTCATCAGATGCGTTGTCAACGAAGGATTACGTTGCAGTGGGCTGTCCCAAGCTTCTTCATCGTCAGCTGTTAACAGATTCGCAGGTATTGATGTCCTAGCCAGCGAGTTGACTGGATCGCACATGTAGCTCGTATCATAGAAGGGAATCTGATCCAAACGGAATGGAAGCTTTTTAGTCGGCAACGGCATTGGCCCCAAAGCCGATGGATTAATTTGACGCCCATCCACCTTATCGAGCGGCACCGGTCTGCTAAGTGTACTCAAGGCAGCAACCAGTCGTTGATTGTAGATGTGCACCTAGGCGAGAAACCAAACTTAATTCAATGTTAAGTAAAAATTCCATCATTAAAAGACCCACTTGCTGCGAAAGGTTGACCAAATCCTGAAACCGTGCTGCACGATAATGCAAGAGAACTTGGAAAATTGACTTCTCGCGCCATTTCTTTGCGTAAAGTTTCACGAAATTCGCTGTAGCCTCATTGATTTTACCAGTCTTCTCATTGTAAAGTGGTCCGTATTTCTGGCGCTCTCGAAAGCCTCGATAGGCTACAATCCCAGATGGTTGCAAAACACAAATGGAGAAAAAAAAAGAAAAATGAAATCACTTTAACATAAATGGTTGATTATAGGCATTTAGAGAACGCGTAAGAAGACAGTTAAGGGTAGGTTTGATATCAGTAGGGGCTATTCAAATAAATTGTCATAATACCTCAATCAAATACAAAGAATTCTATCTAATGTCCTTAATTTAATTAAAATTTCATTTATTTTCTTCTCATTTCTGCATTTACATCTCTCGGCCTCTATCACTATTGCGGCCTTCTGGTCTGACACCTATTTCCAGGCTAATGCCGTCATACGTAAATGGCTCTGCGTATTATAAATCGGACAACGTCAATTGACGTTGAAATGTCTCATAAGCGGATTAGTTGAATGCTGTTGACCACAGCAAAAGAGAGAAGCCCTACAGAGCAGCCCGGTATTGATCAATTTCTGCAACACCTGGGGTAATAGGAACAATGCGAACACACTTTGGAGATTAACTATTTCTTTGAACTTTATTTGATACTCAAGAAGTCTCTCTAAATACTGTTCTAAACGCTCACATAAGTATGCTAGAAGTGAGTAATACAATGACATACGGATAACTTTGTAAATGTTGATGCATAATCTAGGCGCTAAGGCATTGTTTTGACATATCTAAGATTCCTCTGCTGGTGCGGCAGCCGATTCAGCCTCAGGAGTAGGCTCAGCCTCAACAGCCGTTTCGGCTTCAGGGATCGCATCAGCGTCAGGAGCAGGCTCTTCTGTTGGAGCTGTTTCAAGTGCAGCGGGTACTGACTCTTCCGTGGCTATTTCGGCAGCTTCGGTTGGAACTTCATCGGTGCTAGCATCTACGTCGGGAACTTTTTCGGCAATACCTACAGGCTTCGATGGGAACTCATACAAATCCTCAGTGTCAGAGGGTACCTCGCTGGTTTCAAAGTATTCAACATCAGAAATGGGATCGTCGTCTTCATTTTCGATATCTTTGAGATCGAGTGTATTGCTAGTTTCAAGAGCGGCGTCAGTACCTTTTTGTATTGTTGCTGCTGCGATGTCGGCCTCAGGTCCGGCTAGCAGGGGAGCGCTCTTCTGGGCATCTGCGAACAAAAGAGTGAGAATTTTTTTTAGGGTTTAAGCAGCTTAATAATAAAAAATAATTTAACATAACATAAATTCAGCTTTTTAGGGCCTCTCAAATTGGTCATTTAGCCATTTAACTGTGTCTGGCAATTCCACCCTTTAGAACACCAAGAATGGGGGTTATCCATATCCAAATCGAACAGATGCCTGGGCGTCATATTGAACTCTAAACTCAGCTGGAGGGTAATTGTAGAAGATCGTTTCAAGCGGGCGTACGTGGCATTATACGCCTGCCGCAGAACGTTCGGCAGCATGTGGCGACTGCAACCAAATAGTGAATGTATAATAGTGGTTGTAAGACCAATTTTAACTTACGGTGCAGTTGTATGGTGGAAGGCTACGGAAAGAAAGTGTCATCTCTCTAACCTAACCAAAGTTCAAAGGGCAGCCTGTATGGATATCACAGGACCACATCCACCGCGGCACTGGAGGTACTACTCAAGCTCCCCCCTTGGACATATACTGCAGCTGCAAGGCAGCTAAAACAGCTGTTCGCCTAAGGGAATCCGGACTGTGGTCCTCAAGATCATATGGACACGCCTCTGTGGAAACTCAATAGGCTGCCTCCACAGATCACCCCCGTCACGGATTACCTCCCTATGACATTCGCTAACAGGATATTCGCTACCAAAATGCCTAAAAAGGTGAATGGGAAGAAAAGACCTTTACAGGAAATGACGACATCGCCGTATATACTGACGGCTCTAAGATGGACGTCGGAACCGGCGCGGGTATCTTCTGTGGAGCTGTGGGACTAAGTAAACCCTTTCGGATCAATGACGAATGCAGCATTTTTCAGGCGGAGCTGGCAGCCATAATCCGCATGCTGCCTCCGAGCTGAAGAAACACTCCACGTAAACAGGACCATCAATATATACTCTGATAGCCAAGCGGCAATTAAAGCCATGGAATCAGATGTAGTAAAGTCAAGGGCTGTGAAACTATGCAGATGAATTCTGGTTCGAGCCTTCTGGCTGTGTTGGGTGCCAGGTTACACCGATATCCCGGGAAACGAAGAAGTGGACAAGCTTGCGAGATATGGCTCAGGGATGAATGCGTCTCTAGCCCTCAAATCTATAAGAATTTCCTCTATGGGTTCGATAGCACGCAGGATAGAAATTGAGTCCTTAAGTAGAACTTACCTACGTAGGACAGAACTTGATACATGCAGACACACACGGGAGCTATGGCCAGCGGCAAACAAAAAGAGATCACTTTTTATGATCGGATTAGCCCGCAGGGATGTCCGAGTACTCACGGGAGTCGAGCATTGCGCTGTGGGTCTACACGCTGAGCGGCTAGGCATCCCGCATTACTATTAGTGCTGCAGAGACATTGAAGAAATTGAATTCGTATGTCGCACATGCTATGCGAATTTCCAACCCTAAACAGCATCAGGCATAGTCCCCTTTGCAGTTACTTCTTCAACGAGCTCGAAGATCTACTAAATAATGCAAGCGGGCGGCGCTCTGAGCTTCTAACAGCGGTTTATTACTGTTTTCATTTCAGGTGCTAAGAAGGTTTCCAAGTGGACAGAATGGACTCAAATGCTGGTCTAAGTGAGCCGTGACTATTGTCACAAGGGCATTTATCTACCTAACCTAACCTAACCTAACTGCTTCTGGCACTCAGGCGATACATAAGATGTCGCTTTCGTGCTTAGTTGTAGTTTGTTGCTATTTTTTACTCAAAATTGTTCTTAGTTTCTTAACACTGAACTGTACGGCCTGGTTCAGCGATCCTAGACAGAAGAATCGAAGTACAAAGGCTACGATGGCTGGGTCATCTACAGTATGGTTGGACACCAACGCACCGGCTCGGAAGATCTTCAAATCCACCCCGCAGGGACGGCGCAGTAGAGGAGCACCGAGACTCAGGTGGCGCACGCAAGTGGAAGGGAGCCTCAGCCAACTTTCCTTGCGAAACTGGAGACGGCTAGCTGGATACAGAGCTCGCTGGTGAAGCATGTTGGCTGAGGTCTAGGTGACAGGTCCACCTGGACTGTAGCGCCACCTTAAGTAAGTTCTTAGTTTCTTGTTAAAAAGATATTTTGTAGTTTACGTTTGCAGCAGTGCCTCTATGTTTGGAAATATTTGTTTTGGTGTGCCCCAGAGTTCTTTAAAACCCCAAAAAATTGTCTATGTTTACTGAGTTTATTTTTTCGAAACGGTATATATTGCCGTTACCCAGACACTGACGGACGGACATGCGGTTTTTTAGCTTTTTCTGCATGTTTATAACCAACCGAGGGTGCCTATATTAATTTTAATCCATAATTTGTAACACAGTGAAATAATCACCGTAGACCCTTAAGACCTTTTAGAGATATGATCGAGACCGACGGGTGTATCGATTAAGCCATGGCCGTCCGTCAGTTAGTCCGTCTGTATGTGTGGAGATTTTAGGTGATCAAAATCAAGCTAGAGAGCTGAAACTTGGTACACGGATTTGACCTTCTGCTGCACAGACATAGTGTGAGATTTGGCTTAATTCGTCAACGGCCATGCCCACTACTGGCTTCAATGTGAGACAACCTCTATTTCACATTTTCTTTCAAAATGCCTTTTGGTCAAGGTAAACAAGTCATAAGAACTTAAATTTTGGTACTGAGCAACATTGGCCTAATACCTTTAACAAGGCAAAAATTGGACCGCCAACAAGATCGGCCATGCCCGCTCCAAAGTTGACTCAAAATCGAAAAAAAATTTTATGACAAATATTAAAGATACTACTATATGCAAAGTTTAGTCTATACAAAGTTTTGAGCTCCGCCCACTTTTAGGGGGCGTTTTTAAGAAAAAAACTGTTTTTTTCCGATATAATTTTTGGTTTTAACGCATTTTGGGATGAATCTAACGAAATAACAATTAATTGATTTTAATTTTTAGCCCAGACCCGTTTTGGGGGCGTGGCCTATACAAGTTATTAATTCGGACAAAAAAATTAAGATTTGGTGTAATAGGTGTATAGGGTCGGGTATATAGAAGTTTGTCAAAGACGAACTCTTGCACTTAATCTTTTTTTTATTCAAAATTCATAAAACGACTATTCAGAATCCTTTCTTGATCCGTTATGTTTACTTTAATTTTCATGTACTTTGCGTTAGCAATGTTACTTTTTCCCAATACCTTGGGCACATGTTTTTTTGTTATCGGTTATGAATGTGGGTTTTTAATTTCCTCTTTAACCGTTTCAGAAAATTTTAAGTTATAAACGTCATTTTTTAAGGGCTCTTAAAAATTTTAGAAATGTCTGCATATGTTTTATATACAAAACAAATTTCACTATAATCGGTATGACCGTTAAAGTACCAATATATTTTGAAAAATAATTTTTAAAATGTTTTTGAAGCTTTCGAGCTAAATCTCAGAATCTGCGTAATATTCAAAAAATTCTACGAATTTGCCCGAAAATTGCGAATAATTTCTGATGTGTGTGATTTTTAGCGGTCCGTCCAAAAATGGAAAAAGGACCTCTTATGGTATAACTACGTTGTTTGTCCGTCCGTCCAATCGCGAAATTTGGTGTCAGAGCATCCAAAAAGGGAAATTTTTTTAGGCACCGTTATTTGGTTTAATTACAGTTTGAAATTTCATGTGAAATGGACTTTATGTTTTTTAGTGTTTTTTTCAAGAAGTTTAGTAAAAAAACGAAAATTAGGTTTAAGAAATACTAAGCTCTAATCAGAAAATAAAACTTTTCGAAAATATCAAAACGTTTTTGAGAAATAAAGATTCGAAAATGTATGGCGTTTTTCAAAGTATTGGAGGCCATAACTTTTGAACGGCTTATCGCTCAAAACCAATATTCAACACACGTATAAAGCAACTCAAAGTAGCCAAGTGCTTGAGTCATATTTTTCAAACAGTTTTCATATTTTTCGAAAAAAAAAACGCAAAAATAAAAAAAAACCTTTGTCTTATCTCCGGTGCTGTTTGGTGGAATTCTATGAAAAAAATCACACGTATCAGAAAAATTTCAAAATTTTAAGGAAAATTATAGCGGATTTTAAAATTTTTCGGTTTAAGTACAAAACTTGCAAAAAGAAAAAAAGAAGCTTCAAAGATTTAACTGAAAAACGTGAAAGCATTTTTGAAATTTATATTTTAAAGATTTCGAAATCCTTAACGGTTATGACCTTGCTTTATTTTGGCTGAGGCATGTTATATTTAAAAGGCAAGCAAACTGCATCAAAAACGTTTCAAAATTTCCGTTTTCGACCCTTAGTTCTTAAGCCCATTCAAACAAGCGAAATAAAAAAGAGCATATTTTTTTACCGTTTTCTCAGAAATCCATGTCCACAGAATTTGAAAAAAGTGCCAAATGCTTGCACAGGTGGTTGTAAAATTGATCAAAAAGTCTAACGGTAATTAAAAATAATCGAAATTGCTGCTTTATGGGTCTTAAATTATAAAAATCCTAAAAAAGGCCAAGAAATAGTATGTCCTTCCCTCCGTCCAGCCTTTTTTCGAGTAACGAAACCCAATATAAAATCACCCAATAAAAGGACAGTAGACAGCACTATGAAAAAAGTATATTACAGGCTGTAAAATATATACAGAAATAATTTTAGTAAATAAATAGAATGTTACACAAACTGCGCAATATAGATGACCATAACCTTCAACAAAAGCCGACGGACCGCTCCGCGTATGTCCTCATACTTGACGGTCTTTTTTCAAATCATTTAGCTTGAAAGCATCGGAGATAGTGGTGGGGACAACATTTTTCCACGATTTTTCTTTTTCGAAAATTCGTCAAAACCGCAGTTTTAAGCCGGTTTAACCAAAATGTTGATTTAAGCCTTTGATTTAAGCCGTTTTAAGCAATACGGTTGCCATATTGAAGTAATCAAAAAGTTATGACATTAATCACGTTGCAAACGGTCATTTATTTTCCATTGCTTACCTATTTCTCAAAAACTTTTCATCGCACCATTATGCACTTTGACCATTTTACCCGAAACTAACACAAATTTATGTTCCTTCAATATCTGCCTACAAGGGTAGGTGTACACATTATGGTTAAACATTACGTTAAATTACATTACCCATGTGACAATATTTATATGCGTAAAAATATAATTTACCTGAGCCTTTTCCGGTTTCACCCTTCTTAACTTTTTTCCTTGCAATCAAGGCCCTCATCATGGATTGCACCTTAATAATTTTCTTCACCTGGACTTCGTACAATCTGGTGAAAATTTTAAAAGACACACAAAAAAAATTTTGCAACAAAAAAATGTTAACCCATAAAAGCTTAAAGAATAAGAAAACATACCTTGAAAGGAATTCATCGTTGTAGTATCGAAGAAAGACTTTTGATTTACCAATTGCCCAGCCTTCCATTTTAAGACGCACCAACAGTAACCGGCAATTATCCTTGGTAATATCGACGGTTTCATCGAAATCAAAAGCCAAGAACTGATAGCTAAATAGTGGTTAAAAAAATATTAATAAATATTTTTACAATTTTGAAAAAACTTATCATACCGTTTAAGAAACTCTTGGAATGAGATACGACAGGAGTAACCCTTCTGCCTGGCGATTATCGTGTCCATCACGCCCAATGCCTTCAGTTGTTGCTGAACCATTTCGGGGTGGAATCCTTTTGGTTGGTATTCCAATTCAGCACGAACACATCTAACAAAATGCATACCGAAGCCTTGACTTTGGCTCAATGTTTTCAAAATTGTCAAGCATGTGTATCTAAAGTTAGCTGACAAAGTGCGTAAGTTATTCACTTGCGATATATGACCCTGTTGTAGTGTATTGAAAACCTAGGTGCGTGCAAAACACATTTAGCTTAGTTGAGCTATTTTCTTTTTCAACAAGGACTAAATGGGACACTCACATATGCTCTTCGTTTGCCATCCTCCTTTTTGTGTTCGACATTCTCGAAGGGCATTGTTAGATTGCCAGATTTGGTCAGCTGATTTGTGAACATTATAACGACGCTCTCATCAAGTGATGACCGCAAAGCTTCAATCATTTCAGGTGGTACGAAATCACGGTTTATATCCACAAAAGCTCGGGTATCGTAGAGCAGGCGGCCGGTGAAATGCGAGACGGCAACTTCAGTGCTGGAATGCTTTTTGACAAATTGGCTTTTCTTCTCAGCAACACGGTCTTAAGGATTGAAAAAAAAAAAAATTATAAAACAGTAATAAATAAGGAAAAACCTTAGTCTTACCCATTATTTGATCATGATCCTGGCCGGTGCGAGAAGCTTCATCAATTATGTAGAAGAGCCCATCAGGCTTAGTCAGAAGATTATCCAGCGCGGTTTTGTTGTCATAGAAGTTCAATTGAATTGTAGGGATTCCATCAGCCTCCTTTAAAATAGAAACAGCTTCGGTTCAATAACGTTACATATACTGATGTTTATATCCTATTATTTTTTTGATAAATAAAGTGTTGCATTGTGTAATTATAAAAGTGAAATTGAGTTTTATTCGACAAACCCCAGGCAAAAACATTGCAATATATCAAAATGTGAGGCCTCGAAATATGTGACATACAAACAGACGGACTAACGGACTTATGGCTTATTCGATTCAGAATTCGGATCATATCTTCCCCGAGCGATGAAACACTTTTTAGGTATACATTTTGTCTTACTGTATACAGATTTTCAACGAGTGATCTTCAGAGAATTTCGTCATCTGTCGCTCCCATCAATTTTTATCGGGCTTATTTCATCTCCATCTGTAATACTTGTGAGCAAAGTAATTGATGTCTTAACATGCCAACGAAGTAGCAATCATGGTAAGTCGCACTTTTTGTTATCTCAGAGATGGAGAAGAAAGTGCTTCTGATGGCTGATGGACACCAATAATGAAAATGACGAAGAGATAACTCAAAAGAGCTCTAACAAGACGACTCTCAAAACCCCTTTAACGACTCTCAAAACCCCAAGACCCCCTTAACAAAACGGAGCAGGTTCTAATACAACTTTTTCGCCGACCTATACTCTATGGGGGAACAAGAATATAGTTCTCAAGGGAAACCAAGTACCTCAACTTGAAGCTGTCCTAGCTAGCAAACCTGCATAAAGAACGCACCATAAATAGAGGAATCAGATGCTTATGGATCTACCGTCAAATTTGATTTAAATCTTGGGATCTAGGACAACGGATGAAATACTAGCTATGCACTCCAGTGTAGTAAGGCCAGCGCGTTAACTGGCCTGATGGTAGAAAAGAACAACGAAGTCACACACACAAGTGGCACAACAGCTCGAGGTGAACCAGGCCAACTACTCAACAATGTATGCTGGTGTGTTAATTTATTTACATACAAGGGGACCTACAATTTTTTGCCGAATCCGAACGGCACTTTGAGAAGTTTTTCAAGACAAATGGTACTCTCGGAGGGCTTGTCAGACCCTCGCGGAGGTGGGGACCGTGAAAAAGAATAAGTCTTTTTTTTTCAGGTGACAATGGCAGGATTCGTACCCAGACCTCCGGCGTAGTAAGCACACACACTAACCACTACACCACGGCACTTCACAACGAAGTCCCTACGCTCAAAAATCTAGAACGGGTACAACGTCAGAATATCACGACAAAAGTGCCATTATGGGTCTTACGCACCTATTTTACTACGCACTCCTAACGAAGTGAGACTTAATTCATCGTCTTTTCCTTTCGAACAACATCGATTTCTATTCTTATAAAGGCAGCCACTAGGCTTAACGCTATGGAATATTAAAGCCCAATAAGCTCGCCCCGGAAAACTTTATGGACAAGTTTTTTTTTTCATCTCTCTAGGGCGAGATTGCTATAAATTCTACCCATTTTCATCACGGCTTGAGATTATCTGGTAGGCTGATGGTTCTTAAATTCATACAGGGGCCAGTTCAAGCGTTAATTATTCAGCCTTGAATTTCACCAGGCTAAAAACGTCGCCATCAACAAGTTTGTTTTTTAATGTATGTTCCAACATACGAGGAAAAAAAAACCTACCAGGGCCATAAAAGACACCGTTGACATTCTTTTCTGGATCTCATCCCGTAGTGGCTTGGACGGCAACAAATCTGCAGGCTTTTTAGCAAGTCGCTGGCCCTGAGAGGCTTAGCTATTTTGCAGAGTGAGTAAACGACCCTCCAAAAACTTCGCTACGAGTCTGCCTCAAATCGAATTCAACAAAGTCTGGCTTAGTTAGTTCTTTTGGACCGAATTGCTCCAAAAATGATCGCCAAATGCTCCATATTCCGTTTTCATCAACGCCAGACATGCGAAGATGAAAATTGTCTCGTCTTCATGACTGCCTCCGGAGTGAAAAGACGGCTCTAATCTAGGATGCAACTAGGGAACGCACAATAGGCTGCTTTTAAAGAGGCCGTAGTGCCCGAGCCCCAAATATGCTCTCCGGATTCATAAATCGAACTAAATCTAATCTGTCCTTATCGATGCCATAGGCTGGAAAATGTTTAAACAATGGATGAGTCCACCAGTCACATAAATTATCCGAGCAGGAGTCATTCATACCACAAAGTTATGGCACCTCGCACCTTGATAGATAAAAAATTACAGATATAATGCTCGAAACTAAAGGTGATTCAGACTTATCCAGCCCCAGATTCTTGAGTTGACTGTGTAAGGCAAAGTCTTTAGTAAAGATATATGTCTGCGAATCAAACTGGTTTAATGCTTTAACCACAGTGTGTCTCTTAGACAGAGGTTCAAAAAGATACAGGGCGACTTCTTCCTTCTTATATCCGAGCCAGGGTAAACTTCTTTGCATAGTTTGTAACACAGTGACCGACCCTTTTTTCTCTCAGTAGAAACTTCATAAGAACACTCGTTGGTGTAGTTACAGGACACTGCACCATTGGTGTCATGGCTACACGAATGGGAATCTTTGCGAACGACTTCTGCAGAAGCTGTAGGGATGAAGAATAAATAGAGTCTATAGAACACTTTCTCTAGACCTTTCTCTCCAAGAACGACGACTAACCTTTTTAGGAGTCAAGTTCTTTGATAGCCTGGGCGACCTGGCAGGAATTTCTACTACTAGACCCAAAAAGATTTATTAAAAGATGAGGCTGCTTCAGTTAGCAGCACATGTCCAACCATGTTTGTCTACCTTACAAGGGTAATCACAATGGGTCAATCTGGCAACCGAGTGAACTGGTACTAAATGCAAACAACCCTTCCAACCTAACCTGACCTTGTAACACAGTAAAATAATCACTGTAGTCCCCAAAGACCTTTAAGAGATATGATCGAAAGCATCAGGTAAATAGATTAAGCCATGCCCGTCCGTTCGTCCGTCTGTATGTGTAAAGCTTTTAGGTCTTTAAAATCAAGCTAGAGAGCTAAAACTTGAGACACGGCTTCTTCCTTCTATTGCACAGACAAAGTGTGAAAATTGGTTAAATCCGCCTACGCCCACGCCCACTATTAGCTTCAATGTGAGACAACCTCTATTTTACATTTTCTTTCAAAATGCCTTTTGGTCAATTTATGCAAGACGTAAGAAATCAAATTTTAGTACAGAACAATATCAGCCAGAAACCTTCAACAAGGCAAAAATTGAATAGCCTTCACCATCAACCCACACCGTCGACCCAATTTAAGCAGGTTGGACCTTTCAAAATCAGATTTCTCGGAAAGTTCACTCGAATTAAAAAAAAAGAAGAAATATGACAAATATTAAAAATATAACCGTTATCTAAGTATGTAATATACAAAATTTTGACCTCCGCCCACTTTTAGGGGGCGTTTTTTTTTTAGGGAAAACACGTTTTTTCCGCAATAATTTTTGCTTTTTCTCATGATTCTAACGAATTACAATTGATTCATTTTAATTTTTAGCCTATGACCATTTTTGGGGCCGTGGCCAATAAAACTAATATATGAATTCGGTCCAAAAAGCTTTTAGATTTAGTATTGCGTGGTATTAGGGTCGGGTATTTAAGAAGTATGTTACAGACGAACTCTTGCACTTACTCACTTGTTTTCAGAATTTATCTTATTTAGGTAAAACGTTTTCCCAGCTGAGAAGGTGCAGCTTTCAATAGGCCTATATTGAAGGGCCTATTCTAACTTGACACCGACCAAACTAGAGTAGAATTTAAATCAAATGGTTCTCGGAATAATTATCCCATTTCTTGAGTATACCTTAGTTACTTTGCAAATGTTCTATAACCAAGTCTTACCTGTTCCATCATTTCGCTGACGAAGATTCTCTGATTGTAGTGGTACTGCATTTGCTCGTTGATCGTGTTTATCATCAGCTGTTCAAAGCCATTCCGGTGGAAGCATTCAAATCCGTACAAATCGTAGACTATGATGGTATTGGCATCGCCACTATAAACAAATAAAACCAACATTTTCCTCCCTCATCTTTGGCAACCCCTCATTCCACTTACAAAACTGCCCTCGGGAAAGCCATATTCATGTTGATCCTGTTGATGATCCAATCGACCAACCGACTATAAATTGTCGCAGCTACTGCGTCCCTTGAATCGCGTGCTTCCTCCGACGTATACTGTTTCCTTTCGGCGATACCACCCCGCACCTTAATGTAATTGGTCAAGGACCACACGAATTTCTTCTCGTCCACGCGCAACAGCTCAGCGATTTTCGACACAATTTCCGGATTTTCGATGCTAGCATGGCGCCCATTTTGCTGGAACCGGATGTTGCCTATGTTCAAAATCGCTGCCAACATCTTTCGAATCGTCTCGATCTGTTTTGCATTGAAGTCCAAATCTTGGAGGTATCGCTCAAATTCACGGTATTTTTCGGCGTTATCGGTGGTGTTGTCACGGACGTATTTCAACTTTGATGGTTGCGGCGGCGTCTCGGCAGGTATACGAAGGTAACGATGGTTTCGTTCCTCTTTCAAATGATATTCCTTCAGCTTGTTCTCCGCCTGGATAAAATCGTAGAAATAGTAGAAGATGTGGAAGTTGTGTTGGTTCCTAAAAAACAGTTTCAGAGTCATTGGTACTTGGTTGGGAGCTTAACTACGTTTTCATGGAACTAGCTACAATAAAATGGGTGAAAGGTGCGTGTACATGCTATTGAGCAACTGGTTGTGATATTGGGTATAAGTTCCGAGTTTACTCACATATCTGTTGTCGAAACCCGCATCTTTTCTAGCATGTACATGTTGTACACGGCACCACTCATTTTGCCAGTGTTGCCAAAAGCCAGGAAATATTGTATTATACACCTCGTTGAATCGTTGTTGATCGGTGTTCCAGCATTGATGAGCATTTGAATGAGTTTGATGGAATTTTCAACACGTTCTGTGGCTCCTCTGTTGCCGTTGCCCAAATAGCAAAGATGCTTAATCAGCAGACGAACATTGGTTGACTTGCCAGAGAAACTTTCGCCAGAAAATATAACATGCTGGGGTTCCTTGTGATGCATCATGTCCTGGTAGGCAATATCGGCCACCGAAAATATATGCGGAGTGTTTTCAGATCGCGACTTAAATCGATATCTGGAATGAAACTGGAAAGAACACAATTAATATAATAAATATTTAAGTTCCACTTCGACTCTTACCTCTTCCGGATATTCCAAAGGCAAATCGTTGGTGTTTAGTGTCAAAAGAATGTCACCAATAAAACTGTACCCACTCCCAGCTTGCATGCGATTCCTTACTGCGTCGAGGACAATATTCTCAACAGGATTTTCAATACCAGCCAGATCTTCAGAGTACATCCGCTCGGGCTCAGTTTGATACCTTTTAATGAAGCCTCGTTCAACGGCAACCTCTTCGATGACATCTGGTTTGGGTGCATCCATTGCCATGGAAATGAGAGTTCTAATTTCTTCTTGCATCTATAATAGGAGAAAGATTATCACAGTTTGATTTAGAAAATTTTACTGATGTTCCTTACATCACTCTCGTTGTCAAACAGCTCTGTCAGGAAAGGATGCTCCACCATTTCCATCATCATTGGTCGATTCTCGGGGTTCTTCTCCAAGCATTCGCTAATGAAGTCATTTATGGTCTGAGACCAGTTGGTTGGCTTAAACAGGGTTGGTGGTGGATTGCGAACAATCTGGAACATAGCTCTTGATGGATGCATATCAGCGAATGGTGGTTTACCGTCTGCCAGTTCAATTGTTGTTATGCCAAGAGCCCACACGTCCACTCGGCTGTCGTAGACCTCCTGTTCAGCTGAACAATCGATTTATGTATCTTATTTTTTTTTTCTTTAATTTATTAATGAAAATCAACTGGTGTTTAGATTTGTGCAAATCGTATCTTCTGAAGAAGATGTTTGAGGGAGGAAGCGACTTGGTCGAGAGAAAAGAGGTGCGCTTTTAAAGAAGAAGAGAAAACAGTGCTCCACGCACTTCAATGAGAAGATTTTATTTCCCGTATTCGGTACACTGCAGAGCAAGGCGCTTGTAAACTGACAAGAAGTTGATGATCACGTCGACGCTTTGGTAACCTTGTGCGCGTGCCTAAATTAACAATGAATCCTGGGCTGGGACACCAAGAATAAGTATAATAATTCACTCCCTTATATTTATCCAACAAGGAGTAAAGTTGGTGGGGTTAGACCAAAAAAATAGAAGCACCCTTTCTCAAAGACTCTTTCAATGGATAGTTTAAACCTCCTAAAATTGAGCGGTGAATTCAATTTGAAAAATCATAATATTTAAATTAATTGAATTGATCTAAAAAAAATATCTATTGTACCTCCCCTTTTGATATGGTTAAATCTTTAAGCGCTTTTTATCTAGATAATCTCCCTCGATGTGATATTTGAAATCAAGTCATTCAATACTCATTCCCTGTTACATTAAGTTGCACAGTGATTTTTGATCTGCTGTAAGTAAGTGCATGACGCTATACCAATAGATGTTCAATAGTTATTGTTGGCTGTCCGGAGTGTCCGCAGCTTTAAGAGTTGTCTGCCTAAGTTTAACTAAAAAGGCGAAAACGACCCATAAAGGAAATAACCAACCCCTGGCTAGCATGTCTCCTTTTTTGTTAACCTCATGATCTCTGTCTTTACACTTTTTTCGATATGAAGTTTTTTGGGATTTTAGGTGATATTTCCGGACAGGCTTGAGGTCATGGTCAAAGCTTCAGGAATTTCAGAACAGCGCTGCTGTAGTAGAATAGTGATATCCTAACGTTTGTCGTAATTTCTATATTATAAAAACGGTAGGCTGCTTGTTAATTGGTTCGAAAAATTGAGGACTCTGTGTAGGGCATGTTTATCTTGCCTCTATAGTGAACCGCAATAGACCTAAGTGGGATCAACCTTATGTAAAAATACAATGAAAATCCCACTCAAGTTCTGCCAAATGCTTACGGTACTCATAATAAACTTGAATAAACGTTTCGGAAATTTAATTTGTGTGTATCTACCCAGCTGTCAAATTTCCGTGCTGAACCTCTCACTTGAGTTGTGGGACTAAACTTAAGAGAGCGAAAGCTTACTTAGACCTAAAGAAACCATGCAAAAGGCTATTATGGTCGTGGCATAGGATTTGCGTGTAATGGGCTTTTTATGAAAGCTGACTTAAACTCACCTTTGCCTATTATGCTTAGGCCTTTAGGCTGCCTCATTGCATGCCTCAGCTTGAGCATAAGAAAGACTTTCACGCCAACAAGAACATTTTAACTATTTTCAGAGAATTCAATTTTATTTTTTTAATAATAATTTTTTTAATTGAGACGTCTCTCATGAAAAATGATATACTCTCGGAGGGTTTGTCAGACCCTCGCGGAGGTGGGACCGTGAAAAAAAAAAACCTTCGAGCCCGGCATCTCGTGAACAGTAGTCCTACACGCTAAACAATGGATCGCGCGATCCAACACAACGGAACAAACCCTGCACAGGAACACAACGAAACTTAAAAACGCTGCACAAAACTACTGAAAATTACCCACGCAAAACATTTTTGCGTTTTTGGAGAAAAGCAATGATATTAAATAGAAACATATACATACTTTTGAAGTTGTGCATGTTGGAAGAGGAAAATGTGTTTAATATTCGGCCGAACCTAGCCTAGATAATAGACGCCGACCAGAAAGCTGCTCATTTGGAAACAAACCCTCCTGCATTTTTAGTTTGCTGATAGCTTTAGTCAGGGTTCGTAAAATATCGCTCGTGAAGCTTAAAATACGGATCTTTTTTCGTTCCTTATCGATCTTCTCACGAACCATAAAAAATAAAGTTCGCGAACGATAAAATATTCGATGTTTGAAAATGTATAGTTCGCTCTCGAACGAACTATATTCTTTTTTTTCTGTATCGTTCGTTCGTGAGAGATCGATAAAAATAAATTCAGGTAGAATATAGTTAGCTCGCGATAAGGATCCGTAAAGATCCATAAAACGAATCATTCTTTGTCAAGTATCCGTTCGTTCAGCTTAATAATTTCAAGTGTTGATTGCGGCTTCGGCAATTGAAATATTTACGTGTTAATTGTTAATTTCATTCAAAATTGACAGTTAAACTTTGTATGGTGATCGCGAAAAATTTTTGCTATTGCTCCAAATTCATTGGCCCGTTGGAGTTTCTCGACTGGCTTCACCTTTATAAGGGATTTCTCCGGCTCATACCCACTTCCTCCACAATTCCTTAGGCTAATTGGAGGTCCTTGCCTGGCAGAAGCCAAAAATGAGATGCTTCACCCTTATAAGGGATTTCTCCAGCTCCTGGCCACTTCCTCTAGAATTTATTGGGTTCATTGGAGTTCCTTGCTTGGCAGAAGCCAAAAATGAGATGCTTCACCTTTATAAGGGATTTCTTCAGCTCCTCCAGAATTCCTGAAGTGCGCTGATGTGTTACCGCTTTTTAAAAAAGGTTCCGCTTTACAAATGTGTAATTATAGGCCTATTTCACTTCTTCCAACTTTAAGCAAAATCTTTGAAAAACTCGTTAAGGATAGACTGGTTTCTTTTCTAAGCAAAAATAATTTTTTTCATAAATCTCAGTTTGGCTTTCAAAAGGGAAAATCAACAGAGGGTGCGCTTCTTGAATTTTGTAGCAAAGTTATGGCCAAACTTGATGGTAAGAAGTGTACGGCTGGCCTATTCATAGATATTACTAAAGCCTTTGATATGGTTGATCACCATATCCTTCTTAACAAAATTGAAAAGGCAGGCATTCGTGGCTTTATGTTGGACTGGCTTAGATCGTACCTAAAAAATAGATGCCAAAAAGTAAAGATCGGAAATATAAGAAGCAATCTTTTGTTTTTCAACTTAGGGGTGCCCCAAGGTTCCATCTTAGGTCCAATTTTGTTTCTTATTTACATAAACTTTTTGTTTAAACTGGATTTCAAAGGTGTTCCAGCTGCCTTTGCAGATGATGTAGGCTTTTGTTATGGTTCAGTCGCCTTGATCTCATCTCGGACATTAATTGGGACCTAAGTCTGCTGAGAATTTGGTTCTCTAAACATAACCTGGCTATGAGTTCCAAAACAAAGATAATGTTTTTTAATTTGTCGCCTATTCCTGCTCCCGATGTGAATGTCTACTTCCATGCACCAGAGTGCCAAAGGCTGAAACTTGCTTGTTGCAACTCTTCGCAAGAATTATCCACTCCTTTATTTAATTGTAACATTAATTGTAGTGACAAATGTTTTTTGATTGAATCTGTGATAGAGTTTAAATATTTAGGACTTACTTTAGATTCAAGATTAAGCTTTGCTTATCATATAGATTCCTTGAGGAGGTATTTCCGTTTCACCATTACGCATTTTTACTATCTAAGTAATATATGTTCAGCCAATTTGTTAAAAACCATTTACTATGGCATATTTCAATCAAAATTACAATATGGAATCACTTGCTGGGGAGGCGTGTATATGAACGAAATTCAGCCACTCTTGGTTCTACAGAAAAGTATGGTGCGTAGATTACTCCGCAAACAAAGTAGACATCCTTCTTACCCTTTGTTCTATAACTTGAAAATTCAGCCTGTCCGTCATTTGTATTGTTTTAAGCTATTAAAAACTTTCTTTATGAAGTCTGGTAATCGCAATTTTAGAATTATTTCTAATTATAATTTACGTGGCAACTTTTCATATTCAGCTAATGTTCCTTTTTTCCGCACCACAGCGTATCGTAATTTTTATAGTATTTCCTCGATTCGGCTATTTAACAAACTTCCAGTATCCTACAGATCGGCTTCTCTAACTGTTAAATTTCTTAATCTTGTAAAAAAGTGGCTTCTTGGTTTTAACTTTGCTGCCATTGAACAACTTCTTTCCGAGTATCTGGTGTGACTTAAAAATTTAGTTTTTTTCGCTTGATTTTCTCTTAAGTATTAGGTCTTTCGATAAGATATTCTTTCAACTTCAAATGTAAATTTAATGTATTTTCTTTTGAAACCGCAAGTATGTAATAAAGGTATGCATTGTTTTTATTTTGCTTTTAAGGGTCACCCCATCCATATTTATACTGTATTGTTTTAAAATGCTCAGTAGACATTCAACACTATTTTCTTATTTATTAATATAAAAATATAGAATGTCAAGTAAATTTCCGTACTTTAATTTCTAATTTTAATGAATTGTATCAAATTGTAAATTGTTTTCTAGTTTAATAAGATATTGTACTGAAATAAAATAAAATATCTAAAAAAAAAAAAGCATTGTGTTCTTACCCCATAGACTCACTCACTGAACACATCTATCATTGAACTGTCATTTCAGTCAGCTGACGTTCATAATTCGAATTTCGATATCGATTTTCCCATCAAGTGGAAAAGTATCAGTGGAAGGAAATTACGAAAAGCGAAATTTCGAGAACATCGTAATTTTATAGACTGTGCACATCGATAAATTAAAAAGTGATTCATTTGAAATAAAGTTAGAAATATGTTGGTAAAGTTGAAATCATTGTGATTTGAATTTATATAAATTTTGTTTCGTTGTGTAAATCTATAAGTGAAATTGAGGCGAAATTTTGAATTGAAGTGAAATGCTTGTCTTCAAAAAAAAAAAAAAAAATGCTTTAATATTTCGATTCTAACGAAGCGATTTTAACGAAGCTTCGAAGCATATTTTCCTAGAGGATGGGCTGGCACCTGATGTAGACATAGTCTATCTGTGGCTTACAAAATAATTTTTAATTTATGACTTAAACCACAAGTATTAAGAAATGTTATTCATTTTAACCATTAATCTATAGTTTTAAACGCAATATGATAGTATAGGCAGACTAGTAACCGACTTATTTAACTTTTAATGCACCTAGGATCAGGTCAGGTCAGAAGAGGAAAAACTAAAAACAAAAGTTGACTCCTAAGGGCCAGTTTTAAGTGCGTGTTCAGTTGATCCGATTTTCCTGATAAACTTAAGCCATGAAATAATACACAAACTCTAATTTTTGGGCAAGTTGTCAATAAGCCGAAAACATGGCAACGTTGTATTGCCGATAGTTGCAGTGGTAGAAGTGGTAAGCATACAAAAGAAACGGAATAAACCATACAATAAGTGGAAGCGTTACCATACTATAACTAGCATAATATCTTTGGTACGAAGTAACTCCTAATGCTAAAAACACACTTGTTGTTCGTTCATCTGACCATCACTACCTAGTACCTTCTTGACTAAGGTCACAAGTACCATTTGTCGAATACAAACGCTTTCGGGTGAAGTTAGTAACAGAATGTGTATCTCAAGCATAAATATTGGGTCCAATTCTACATCCATCTATATGCCAAAAACTTCCCTTAGAATTTATTCGAACTAGTTTCACGGCTTATCGAGGACTGAATTAGCCAAGAAAGCGGGTTAGTCTTGAAGCCAAAAAAGTGCAGTGTCATTCCATCACACAACTGCAGATTAATATGGTGTTTGATGTCATTGTGCAACAATTCAGCTGGTTGATGTTGTTTATAAATTTAGGTTTATATATTTGTAATGTTATTAACTATAAATGTAAGCTTTTGGGTTAAAAACTTGCTAAAGTCGTTTTTGGAAGACTCTGGACTTCAGCTCAAATATTCTGTTGAAATGACTGAAGTTTGATTGATTTTTTTACAATGCAGCTCTTGTGTTTACGGTATTCTAGACTCATTGTCTTTACACAAGCTTGAAGAAGACTACATAGTCACTTGGCTGTAAGGCTGTAAGATGACTCAACGCGCGCGGGCAGGTTAAAAAAAATCTCGGAGTTTTCACAATAGTTTCTTGGATGCTAGTAGGAAATTTAAGATTTCCACTCAACGCTTTAATTATTTGAGCTCATCGCGGTTATTTTCTATCCTTGTTCGCATACAGCATTTTTAAAAGGAACCAAACTAAATAAAGTACGGAAAATGAACCTGAGTAGACCCATAATAAAATTGCAAAATATACGCCTTTTGATTTTTCCGGGTGTAAGGACAGAATAAGGTATCAAAATATCACTGACATTGACCAATTTCTTTAACGCCAAAAAAATATTCCGTCAAGAAGAAGATGAACTTCCTGGTGTTTAAAGTAACATAAAAAATTCAAACTTACTTGCATCATATGCTGTGACCAATTCCGGTGCCATCCAACATGGAGATCCGATGCAGGTGCCACGTTTACCAACAGTCGAATCCACCATACGACTCAATCCAAAATCACACAGCTTAATTAGACCCTTTTTAGTCAAAAGGATATTACTTCCTCGAATATCCCTGTGCATAACATGATTGCGATTAAGTTCCACAACTGCACGGCATACTTCCCGGATGATAAACGCAATATGCTCCTCATTTAGCTTTCGATTCAAGTACAATAGTTTAGTTACCAAGTCAATGGCTGTTCCAGAATCACAGTACTATAAAATCATAGGTTTCCTTTTAAAAAATTCTTAGTCACATCAGCTTTTAAACCAACTAACCTCGATGATAAACCAAATCTCATCGGGCTCATTGTTCTTTTTCATTTTGTAGGCTCCATAAAAGTCCGGAAGATTCTTATGATTCGAGTAGTCCCGCAATGTGCGATATTCCTCTTCGATATGAATTTGATGGTCATTGTCGTATGATTGGATTTTAATTGCAACAATTCGATCATTTGAAAGTTCCTTGGCCCGAAAGACCTATGCATATACAAAAGTGAATTTTTAAAGGATTTTTCTCTTATCAGCAAACGGCGAATATTCACGAACCCTTGCATTAACTCCTTTGGCAATTTCTTCGTAAAGCTGGAATTTATCCGTTGCATCCGGAAGCTGATCGTATGGCATATACATTTTGATGGCACTAAACACTTATCACGCACGCTAGAATCGAAAATGCACAATAACTAGGACACTTGATACGCCTTGAAAAAGGACCTCTTACACAAATGCTAAAAAAAAAATTAAAAAAAATACTATAGCAAAACCGTATACTGAACACTCTGAGCCACTGAAAAGAAATGAAATTCGCAAAGCGACACCACACGTCAGCGAAGAAAATTTTCGTAATTTAATAAAAGGCCAAATCCTATTAGCAACAACGTTGGACACTTTCCGAAGCCCTACAAAGGTTGGCCTTCTTCTTCGAATCCAGTGAATAGTTTTATTTCACATAAGATGAATTTTCCTGTAGAACACGAAAAGACTATAAGAACCATCCATATGAAATTCGTTCTATTTACTTCGTTTTGCAGTTTTTTTGTTGTTCATATATTGGGCTGGTCATGGAAGATGCATAGCACGCAAGGAGCTTAGCGAAAGCTTATTCTGGGATCAACGTACGCACGTGCCATTGGTATTATGCATCTTGTATAACCGAGTTAAAAAAAAAAAACATGCAGAAAAGGTGTCATGTTCTATTTATATTGATTTTGTTTGCCAGCTTAAAATGGGGCAATTCAATTTAGGAATAGGTATAATAGCTTCCATCCATAGGTACCACTGATTTGTGTGTGGGACTTTTCTGAACATGCAAATTTTTGGCACACATTCCGCTTAAGAGTTTAATTTTGGGTGGCCAAGCTTTAATTTTTATTCACGTCACACTGGGACTTATGATAGTCACATTTTGGGACGAGCTTGACAATACTTAAGTTTTTACTTAAGCTTTTTTTTATAAGTATAATTTTAGCTGCAAGTTTTATTTACGAAAAAACTTGAAGGCTTCAAGCATTGAAACGCAAAATAAGGAAGCGTGAAGAAAGCTAGGAAAAAACCGTTCGTTGATCCCAAATAATTTAAATATTAATAAATCAAACAACGCTTTTTAATACTATACATAAGTATCTTGAAAGACTGAATATTAAGGTCCATATGCAACTTCATGCTCAGAAATCGATTTTGGTAGAAACACTATAGCAAACATTTTAGGTAAGTAAAATCTAATGAAGCTGCAAAAACTTTGTATTAACAATATTTAGAATTCCGGTGTACTTCATGTGGTATATTTTCCTTTCCTTAGTAAGGCTAAAAAGTCACCCCATGCCCAGACAGAGATCTCACTACCGAGGTCGAAGATACAGTCGCATACGTTACCGCGGTGCTCTCTAGCTCTTTCAAAAAATCCTGCCCAAATAGCAGAACAGGAGGAAAGCAACGCCTTCCCTGGTGGAAGCTCAAGATCTAGATGGAACCTTGCAAAAGACGAGCTTATCGAATGGACGACCCATAAAGAGAGCGTAAGAATTCTGAAAAAGGAGATCAGATTCGCCAAGAGGAATTCATGGAAGAATTTCCGCGAATCAATCAAAACAACAACCGAAGCGTCCCGACTGAGGAAAGTCTTATCCAAAGCGTCAAAACCGCTATCTTCACTGAGAAAGATAGATGGCGATTGGACCTCGACACACGAAGAAACGCTGGATTTTCTGATAGAAACTCACTTCCCAGGGTTCACCGATACCCATGAGGATTACGTTACAGTAACGCGGGGCTCTAGCAGAAAGATGGAGGAAGAAAAGATCAGGGGGCTATAACCGATGTAAAAAGGTTGGTATGGCGATCAACTCCTTTGATCCCTTTAAAGCACTAGGGACGGATAACATCCGACCAATAATGCTCCAAAAAGCAGAGGAAACTATCATTCCATAGTTAAGTAACGTTTACAAGTCTTTCCTAAGGTTGTGCTATATTCCCAGAGCTTGGAGAGAAGTCCAAGTGATGTTCATCCCCAAGGCAAGGAAGGCCTTGGGGATCCTAATCACACTACGGCAAAGGACTATCGACCCATAAACCTGTCTTCATTCATGCTCAAGGCGTTGAAGCGGCCTGTTCACGTGTATGTGAGAGAGCTGTTTGGTGATAAGTGATAACTATTTATCAAAATCACAGCACGCGTAAATAAAAACTACATAGAGTTTAATTGCACTACATAGAGTAGTAACAGTGGTAGAAAAATCCTTGGAACACAAGGAGTACACTTTGGGTGCCTTTCTAGACATAGAGGGGGCGTTTAATAACATTGAGGCAGACACTATACTGCGCAGCTTGAGAAACGCCCACCTAGATAGCAGTCTATGTGATTGAATCGGGCTCATGTTAAGCACAAGAAAGATAAACTGCTACCTAGGCGAAGTATGCATCAGACGAAACGTCAGCAGAGGAACACCACAGGGAGGTGTCCTATCTCCGCTCATATGGACCCTGGTAATGGAGGAATTGCTAATAGCCCTAAACCGACTCAGGTACGCACTCCGCTTTGTTGGAAAATGGGTTGAGGGTCGAGGACTGGGAATAAACCCCTCTAAGACGGAAGTTGTGTTGTTTACCAGGAAAAGGGTAATTCCACCCTTCAGCAACCCAAAAATGGGAGGAATGGAGTTACCGTTATCCAAATTGGTAAGATACCTGGGCTCCATATTAGACTCCAAACTCTTCCCCTGCCTTGTCTCCTCATATAGAACAACTTCTCAATGACCTCCCACTGCCTTTGTTCACGTGGGCTTACACCGAAAACGGATACCCTCGACCTCAAGTTATTTCCTCCAATTCATACAAACCCCTTCACTCACAGGCTCAAGGCAAATTCCTTTCTGGAGTCCAATTATCATGAGACCCTTTTCTTCAGAAAAATCTCTCACTTGAACCCTCAACTCTGCTGACAGTGGTACAGATCGAAACGGTTACTCACAGCCTCCTTTACCCTTTTCGGGTAAGTGCCTAACCAATAAAACATTGATTGGTGATCTTTGGAAAATGCTTACACGGTAACTGGATGCCTCGACCTTTCTCGGTGCTAGGAAATAAGGCCCCAATAAAATAAAGCCCCAAATGCAAAATCAAATAAGGCTCCGTCCGATACTGCCAAATATAAGAAAAAGCAGCCATACATATTCAAAACTTACATACACATAACCTCCGGATTCGAAGAGTGGGCCGGCGGTCGCTCCCTCTCTCATAGTGAACAGTGCAATGAAGACTCTTATCTTTTTGAGATAAGGCAACAATAAACCAGTGAGTATGTGCTACAGTGTGTACGCAAAAGTAACAGTCCGTAAAACGTACCGTTGAATACCCCATCCTATCCCACATTGTAAAATGCTGAGGGCGTTGTTATTTTTTGACATTTTATAGGTAATGCAAACTTCGAAAAGGGGCGTGGTCCAACTGCCCCTAATTACAATCTATTAATTATAAGATATTTCCAAGTTACACTTTAATGTACGTAAAAATGCAATATGTTTTTGAAAAATCGACCCCTAAAAGGGGGCATGGCTAAAAACTTTATATGAACAAAATCTGAACTAAAGTCTCGTTTACCTAACCTGCTACTTATTTTGTTTCATGCTTTCCTAAATTAGGCTCAAGGTCAGTCGAAACTAAGTTTTTCTGGAAAATTTTAGGTTTTTCTTCAATTCTGCCTCCAGATGCGGGCGTGGTCCAAAGTCTTGTATTAACAAAATGTGGAACTAAGTGTTTTCTACATAAAATATTCACCCTTTTAGAACGTCTCAAAGTTTTGAAAACTTTGGAGGTAGTTTCACATGTAGACCGATTCATGTCATTCAAGGCGTGTCTTTGGGCGGATTTCAAAATTTTTTACACTTGTACTGCTTCGCATGATGTGGACCTTACGTACGAAGTTTCAGCACCCTAGCTCAAAATTTAAGGCCTAAAAACATGTGACATACAGACGGACGGACATGGCTCATTCGATTCAGAATTCGGTCTCGATCATATGCCCTTAAGGTCTACCATTATTATTTCATCGTGTTACAAACTATGTGACAAACTTAATATACCTCCTATCCTATGAGATGGGGTATAAAAATAAGATAATGCCCCAATTTTAAAATCCCAAGTTGTTATTGTATTTCGTGCTTTTTTTGGGGCTTTATTTAATTTTTGAGTTTGGGGCTTTGGATGGAGCCATTTTTCTCATCCAAAACGAGTAGTTATCATTTAGTTGCTCGGGCTGGTAACTTCAGTTCTACAAGTGGTATGACAATGGACCTCCTTGGCTTAAGTGGTGTCCCTGCCTAGTCGGTACAGCCACCTAACCTGACCTTACCTAAGGGATAAGCAGAACTGGAATGATAACGGTCTTATAAGTGAAGAATCTTAACCTTCGTCTAATTTTGAAGCTGGTTTCGTTGCCTGAATTTATGTCGGAACTGATTTCCGAGATAAATTCAGGCAGACAAAGACAAAGTCCCTAACTACTTCTAAATTATGGCTTCCCGCAGTGAAGGTTTTTAAGACGCTGGCGCTGGTTTTGCTGTTATTGATAACAGCTTATACTTGGGTTTGCCCTTGCTTAAGACTGCAAAGCCCATATTCCCCGCTTCCGTCCTAAAAGGTACTCATGAAGACTTCACTGACATCACACTTATTATTTCGATAAGCTTTGTCAATCTCGTCTGCGTTTGCAAGTTATTTTCAGGACTTTTAAAAAAATTGTGTCTCTGGTATTGCAGCAGGTATGAAAGCGCGTAGCCTCATCTAAATCCTTTTTTGACATCAAAGATGATTTTTTACATCAAGCGTGAGCTTTCCATCGTCATCTTGCGCAAACTAACGAATATGGTAACGTAAGTTTGTGCAGGATAACGAATCTGATGCCAAAATCTTTGCCCTCTAGATTAGATTTTTAGTTCTCAATATAGTAGCCATCTGTAGCACGTCTCTTAAGTCTAGAGATGCTGCCGTCCGTCGTCCGTATGAAAACAACCAGGCCCTAGATTTTGAGCTAGAGAAATTCGGTAATTGAGCCGGCAATCCTAGGTCTACAGATCAAATTTGAAGATTATTGAAATTCGCCTACAGACACGTCCCCTAAAGGCCTGTGTGTGGGACCGGACCATCTCTAATTTTAAAAATTACTTTTTTCAAGCTTTAGCTATGTTATGAGGAGCTAGCACATTAATTTTTGGTATGTGACATTGTTTTGTAATTTTCTTTGACTTACATTGACCTCTACATTGACCACGGCCACTTTTTTTTGGAATTTTAACTTAAAATGACTTTTTTCAATAAATATTATGTAAAATTTGATAAAAAGTTAAACAAATGTTGTAGATATTAGCGTTTTCTAACTTTTTTATATTTTGTAGTAAATGCATCGGCCCACCTTTTGGAGGAAAATCTTTTCCGAATTTTCTGATTTCCATGATTGCTCTGATCAGTTCCATTGAAGAAACTTTGCATAAAATCATCGAAAAACAGTCACATACCAATGTTGCTCAGTACTTTTAACTAATTGCCTTAAGCCTCAGACTTGCAAGAGTATTTTTTCTTATACTTTTCCCCAAAACAATTATTGAAAAATATTCTAACCCCTATTTTCATAAGCCTCCTAAAGTGGTTGCCATTCTGATAGGAAACTTTTTGATGGAAGAAAGCTCAATCGGCCATAACTGAACAAAGTTCTGGGTTCAATAAACATGAGAATGGGGAAACTAACCAAAGGTCGACGTAATAATTATGTGGTTGTGTGTTTTACTTTACGTACCTACCCAGTTGCTTGCAAAGCATTTGCAGCTTTGGAGAAGCCATTGAAAGATTTGCATTTGATTAAAAAAAAGTTCACACGCACACATCCACATATTCTATATCTAAAACACTGTACAAGCAATAATAGGCCCCACTGTAATCAGATACATAGTTAACACAGAAACCTTTACTGAATTTAACTTTGGTTATGTAGACATTTTGTTGATTCTTTGATTGAAAAGCCTATTCAGGTTGATGTTTTACGGGTTTTATGTCAAAGTTCAGTGGCAATGATTTTTCATTACCTCACATACAAATACAGTGTAGGTTTGATTGATTTATAGGAAGGAAATTGGTGGTGGTTAAACTTCTCGCTTACAAGTGATACGGAGCCTTTAAAATAGTTACTCTATTCATACTTGCCATGCTTAGTCATGTTTGTTAAGTCACTGAAAAGTAAAAAAAAAAAAATTGATCCACTAAAAAAAATAAAGGACTAAAAGTCAACTCCCTACGGTTACGAAATTGTCTTGTTTTATTTACACGAATTTTGTAAAATAAATAAATAAAAGATTCTTAATTTCAATCTATACAAATATAATGTTATTTTGCATTATTTTAATTTTTTTACGATTATTTTTTTACTTTTGTCTTTTGATAAAAATATTAACCTACTTAAAATTTATTTGATGGTAGTGCGTTAAAGTTATTGAGGAAATATCAAAATGAAAAAAAAAGATACATACACCACATCAACAATAATTACTAAAATTTAATTATTTAATATTCATATTTTTTTATCTTAAGTTAAAAAATCTCTATTTTAGTGCTAACAAAATACTTCTTTATCTCTTGCAATAATTTCGACAATATCGACAATTATTTTGTTGCATTTTTTAAGATAAAAATATTTTATTTCTATATTGTTATTATTACATTATTTGGTTGTGACAAAACTTTTACAAATTTTTTTATTACATTATTTTGAAGTGGAATACTTTATTTTGAGCTTTTGGATTAATTGCAAACACTTATCCATTCTTCGATGAGACATTCCTCGCATTCGACATTGCAACACCAATTAAATTTACAATGGCAGCGTTCTGTGCGTTTTTCTTTTACTAAACTGTGACCACGCCCACAGCAGAGGGAGGTGCAGCCATCACTTGCGGTGCTGTTACGATTGCATTTGCGACCAACAGTTCCTAAAAGAAACAATAAAGCAGAAAAATTGTTAAAAAGTGGGATATTGTTTGAATATATCCTGGGAAACCTAAGTTTAGGAGCATAAAAAGTTACTACGATATTTTTTTTTTTTTTTTTTCGTGAGTAGGAAAAACCTTCATAGGCACTACGAGGACTAGCCGCGCGTGCTCATAGTAGTGTGAGATTCTTACTCACTAAAAAACCTCCCATTTTCCGTCAGACTACGACTAAGTTTCCATAACAAGTAGTTCAAGCTTCTGTTGTAATCGCGTGTGGCAGACTGCCTTCCAACGAAGGCACCTACAATACCGTCAATTTATGCGGTATCACCTTATGCTGCTAGATCTAACGGTCTCATTCGTTGTAGTCGGCGCGTAGGATTTGTCTGATCCAAAGTTCGGATAATTTCATTGTTGCAGTGTCCGCGAAGACGAGTACTAAGTTTGCGAGCAAAGTTTGTTGCCTCGTCAGACACGGTTGCGATTCCTAGATCTCGGTGTAGATCGCTATTTCTTATGTACCATGGAGCATTAACGATTGCTCTGAGTGTCTTATTTTGAAAAGTTTCTAAAATAGATATATTGCTTGGTTTAGTACAACCCCAGAGTTGTATACCGTACGTCCAAGATGGTTTTAGCACTTGCTTATACAAAAGCAGTTTGTTATATATGCTTAGTTTCGAAAATCTTCCGATAAGCCAATTCATTTCTCTTAACTTGATTTCGAGCTCGTCGCGTTTCTTTTTAACGTGCGGCTTCCATTTAAGTTTTGCGTCTAGAGTCATTCCTAGATATTTCGCTTCATTTGAGTACGGGATTTGTACCGAGTTAATGAATAAAGGTTTGTTGTTTATCTTTTTGTAAGTAAAGTTAACATGCGTTGACTTAGTCTCGTTAAGGACAACTCGCCAGCTCTTCGTCCAGTCGCATATTTTGTCTAAAGCGCGCTGGAGTTTCCCTGTTGATAATTCAACTGTCGTATCAATAGCAGTGTCATCTGCGAACGTAGCTAAAATTGTTCCCTCATCGTGGGGTATGTCTCTTGTATAGAGCAAAAATAATATTGGGCCGAGAACGCTTCCTTGCGGGACACCGGCATTTATCTCTTTGAATTCCGAGTACTCATTTTCGTACCTTACGCGAAATATTGCGTCTTTAAGGTAAGACTCTAAGACTCTATAGAGTTTTTCTGGTAAGCAAAGCCTTAATTTGTACTTCAGGCCTTCGTGCCACACCTTATCGAAGGCTTGCGATACGTCGAGAAAAGCGCTAGTACATATCTTTTTCGCTTCCAGAGCTTTTTCGATTTCGTTTGTTATACGATAGACCTGGTCGATTGTTGAATGTTTTTTTCTAAATCCGAATTGGTGATCCGGAATCAATCGTCTTTCTTCAATGATTGGTTGCAACCTTTTAAGCAACAGTTTCTCGAACACCTTAGCTATTATCGGCAGTAGCGAAATAGGTCTGTATTACTTTTTGTCGTTCGGACATTTTCCTGGTTTCGGAACCATTATGACCTCGGCCACTTTCCATTGCCTTGGAACGTATAAAACTCTCATGGAAGCGTTAATGATACAGAGTAGCTTGGCCAAAGCTTTTTTCGGTAGCTCCTTTAGAATTTCGCTAGTAATTAAGTCGTAGCCAGGGGCTTTCTTGTTTTCCAGATTATTTATCGTTTGACGAAGTTCAGCCAATGACACGGTTTTTATTCTATAATTATCTTGTACCACATAAGGATTGAGCTCCTCGACCAACGGTTCCCCGTCAAACGGTTTGAATGTTTCTTCTAGGTAATCTGCAAATAAATCCGCTTTTTCTTTGTCTTCTCTTGCCCATTCGCCGTTGGCTTTTCTTAATGGCGCAGAGTGTGCTATAGGCTTCTTAACGGACTTGACTGCTTTCCAAAGAGAGTAGTTCGAACCTTTGTCGGCAGTCAAACTTTCGAGGTAAGCAATAGCCTCACGACTTTTAAAATCTTGAAGTTCGTGCTTCAGTTTGTTAGAAAGGTGGTTCAAGATTGTCTTATCCGGGGGTGCTCGCGAACGTTGCCATCTCTTGCGCGCTCTCCTCTTTTCGCATATTAGCTCTTCTATTTCTCGCGGATATATTGTTCCGCTGTTCGATAATTCAGACCTCCGAAAAGAAGTGTTATTCCACGCAGCGCTCTGAACAACTCTCACGAGTTTATCTAATTCTTCTTCTATTTCAAGTGGCGTTTTGAGCGGTACATTTAAAGCTATGTTTTCTTTGCAGTATTTTCTAAAGCCGTCCCAGTCGGTGTTGTTGTTAGTTAATCTAGGCGCTCTATTCTTTTTCGCTAGGCTTCCGCCGATTTTCAAAAGAACTGCCGAGTGATCTGAACGAGATCAAAGCGTTCTTCTACGTTCGTAAGGTAACGAGGTACCCCCTTGGCGATAAAGAAGTCGACGAGATCAGGTATTTTATTTCTGTCGGTTGGCCAACATGTTGGCTTTAACGTCGATAAGAAGATCACGCCGCGTTTTGTACTTGCTTTAAAGAGGGCTCTGCCTCTTGTTGAATTGCACCGTGAGCCCCAAAAAATATTTTTCGCGTTAAAGTCCCCGCCGATGATAAAGTTTGACCCAAGTGAATCAAAAAACAGAGCAAGATCTTCATCTGCCAGCCGATACTGCGGAGGAAAATAGCTCGTCGCGATGTTGTAATTTATGTGACTTAATTTTACTGAGGTGGGGTGCCGTGGCGTAGTGGTTAGTGTGTGTGCTTACTACGCCGTAGGTCTGGGTTCGAATCCTGCCATCGTCACCTGAAAAAAAAGACTTGTTCTTTTTCACGGTCCCCACCTCCGCGAGGGTCTGACAAGCCCTCCGAGAGTATCATTTGTCTTGAAAAACTTCTCAAAGTGCCGTTCGGATTCGGCAAAAAATTGTAGGTCCCCTTGTATGTAAAGAAATCAGCACACCAGCATACATTGTTGAGAAGTTGTCCCTGGTTCACCTCGAGCTGTTGCGCCACTCTATTTATTTATTTATTTTAATTTTACTGAGACTGAGGTTATTTGCATAGAGTCAAGTTCTATTTCTTCGTTTTTGGAGTGCTTAATGCAGTCTTAAATGTAGAGAGAGGATCCACCTCTCGAATTTTCTGAAGGATGATGCGCGTGATAGTCGATGTAACCTTTTATTTTGGGTGCCGAAATCAGGCATATGTCTATATTATTCTTCCGTAGGAATACTTCTAGTTCGTCAATTTTTTGCAAAAGGCCGTTTGCATTCCATGTAATTATTTTAATTGACTTTCCCATATTCATGATTTTTTATCAAATGCTTTTCGAGGTTTAAACTCGAGCTCGCTCAATTTGTTGACTACGATATAGGTACAACAAAATTATGCAACTTTGCTTAGTTTTGATATAGGGGGAAAGATATAAGCTGACTTAGTTTAACTAAATTGTTCTGCACATTACTTTTGCAAGGATTTTGTAGTAAGTTTGATAAGCCAATAACAGCGGCATATTTTTCGAAGAAACAAATTTATATAAACTAACAATCTCAAGATGGTACGGTTTAGAAGTTTCTAATAAGCTAAAAAGCGTCAAAGGAAGAGTCGGAGGAAGGTTGTTTGACTTTTGCACATGACTTTTCCATGAGTGTTGCACTATTTCTACGAGTAGACGTAACGTTATTTGTAGTTACATCTGAACAGTAAGCCGTAAAAAGAAACTTAATTTGGTGTGCTTTAAACTGCGGAAATAGTCAAAGAATTCCACGACGGAAATCATTCTTAAATGGACGATATTTTTCAAATTTGTGGTCTTAACAGAACGAATTTAAGAATATAGCCAAATTTTTCTGGCATTTCTTCCTTAATGCCCGACATTTGCTATGAATAATTTTCTGGCTTTTAATTTTGGAAAAAGGAAAAAACGCCCTAAAAGACTGTTTGAAAAACATGCCAGATATAATATTCCTGGCAATTTTTCCATTTCTCGAAAAGGAAACTCTAGTTTTATGAATAATTGTTCCAAATCAGCGGTTATCAAAGACATTTTTTTTCGACGTGATGAGTATTCTGTTATAGATTTGTACATTTGTTATTTTCGACCCTTAAACTAAAAAGTGATGTTATTGAATCAAAAATCAAAATCAGTTAGAACTTTTATACTTTTCAGGTTAGGAGGAAACCTTTCCAACTTGTACTGTGGCATCAATACTATCAACTTATTGTTAAAAGAAGTCACTAAACGTTTTCATTCTGGTTTTTAAATTAAATTAAATTAAATTATATGAATTTTGTACAGTATGCATTGAAAGTTTATTGAAAAATTTATTTCAGGAAATTCTATTGGAAAAATTTAATTGAAAAAGTGGAACTTAGTATAAGGACATGCACAATGCCTGTGTCCAGAAGCAAACGGGCAACGCGCCACGCCACGCCACGGCTCTCGCTGACCACGTTATTTCCTTTTTTTTTCAAATAAATGTTTCTGGCATATTTTTTCAAATAAGTTTGTAATTCTCGCAAGAATTTGTTTATATTATTGCTCCAATTTAAATTTTAGTTTCTGGCGCTTTTTCCACATCTGTCTAGAATAATTATGGATTTTCTGTCACATTTTCTGAACAAAGTCTGCAAATTTGAAACCACAAAAATTTTCCTTCTTTTTCGGAAAAAAAAAAATTCGGCGTAATTTCCGGCAGCCTTCCTAAGACTTCTAATATTTAACTTAAAAGCATAAGAGCATTTTCCAAAACAAATTTTTTAACTTTTCTAGAATTTAAACGGTACAAACGATCTTAATCAGACTTGGAACAAGGCGTACAAAATGAAAGCAAGCTGCGTTAAAAAAATTGCTGTTTCCAAACTAAGTTTTTTGAAGCCTATTTGAACATGTGAGTAAGTGCAAGAGTTTATCTGTAACAAACTTCTATATACCCTATAACACCAACTCTAAACGTTTTATGGCCCGAATTCATGTATTATTTGTATGCCACGCCCCCAAAAATGTTAGTGTTAAAGGCTTAAAATTCAAATCAATTAATTGTCATTTCGTTACAACCATGCGAAAATGCGTTAAAAGCGAAAATTATTTCGAAAAAGGGTTTTTTCCAATACGTCCCCTTAAATTAGGCGTAGGTCAATACTTTTGTTGTAACAACTTTAGCAATTGTGTAGTGATTTCGTTAATATTTGTCGTATAATTTTTTTTCTATTTGGAGTGAACTTTCCGAGAAATCGGGTTTCTAAAGATCTGACATGTTAAAAGTGGGCGTGGTCGATAGTGTGAGCGGCTTAATTTTTGTCGTGTTAAAGGTTTCTGGCCAATATTGCTCTGTACAAAAATTTAAGTTCCTTCGCCTTGTCTAACTTGACCAAAAGGCATTTTGAAAGAAAATGTAAAATAGAGTTTGTGTAACAATTACGCCAGTGGTGGGCGTGGCTGCTGGCGGATTTAACCAATTTTAAAATTTTGTCTGTGCAACAGAAGAACCAAGCCATGCCCTAAGTTTCAGCTCTCTAGCCTGATGTTGAAGACCTATAACAAAAACAGACGGACGGACGGACGGACAGACATAGTTTAATCAATTCACCTGTCGGTCTCGATAATATCTCAAGAAAGTCTAGACAAGACCCCTAGTCTACAGTGATTATTTCACTGTGCTACCAACTATGCATTTAAATTAATATACAGTAATGTGGCGACAAGAAATAAAACGACATGCAGGAATCGGGGAATGCACCCATCGATTCACGAACACACCCAACTGTCATTCCAGTCAGCTGACAGCAAAATTATATTCAAAGTCGACAAAGACCTCACCGACCCCTTTGATGTCAAAAAAGAACTAAGACAAGGCTACGCGCTGTCATGCGACTTCTTTAACATCATACTTCAGAGAATTGTGCAGAAATTTCGCGCCAACACCAGAGGTACAATCTTTCAAAAGTCCGTTCAACTACTCGCATATGCAGACGACATTGACATAACCGGAAGAACAAAGCGTGATGTCAGTGAAGCCTTCGTGAGTTGGGACGGAAGCGACGAATATGGGTTTAGCAGTCAAGGAGGGCAAAACCAAGTATGTGCAGTCACAGTTAAGGACTTTGTCTACCTGAGTCCTGCTATGAATTCAAACAATGACACCAGCGCTGAAATCAAACGATGGATTTGCCAATCGTTGTTTCTTTGGGCTAAGAAGGCAATTGAGTAGCAAAGAGGGCTTTGAGCAACTACAGTGTACATGTATAAGACCCTCATCATCCCAGTCCTGCTTTACGGTGCAGAAGCATGGACCCTGTCAGAGGCGGATGAAAACACTTAAGGCTGCTTCGAGCAAAATTCTGCGAACCTTTTACGGTCCGAGGAGGAGATATAACATCGAACTGTACGGGCTGTACAGCGATACAGACCTAGCCAAAAGAGTCAAAACACAACGTCTACGATGGCTTGGTCATCTAGAGCGGATAGGCACCAACACTCCGGCCTGGAAAATCTTCGAATCCACACCGCAGGGACGGCGCAGTAGAGGAGCACCGAGACTCAGGTGGCGCACGCAAGTGGAATGGGATCTCAGCCAACTTCGCGTGCGAAACTGGAGACGGCTAACTAGAGACAGAGCTGGCTGGCGAAGCTTGTTGGCTGTAAGTAAGTTGACTTCTAAGTAGGGAAGTTGAATTAAGTGTGATTTGAATTTAAATAAGTTTTGTTTGATAAATAAAATGTTTTCAAACCCCAGGTAAAAACCTTACAATACCTTAAGTCGGGTATAATAAAGGTGGTTGTGCTATTGGAAAAAGCCTTCTTAACGAGAACTGAAAAGAAATTCAAAATAGTTGTTTTACGGATTTGAAATTAAAAAAAATATGTTGAATGCGGAATCCCAAAACGGAATCCCAAAAGAATATGTGAACAAAAGAATTCGACTCTGCAGTTTATGAGAATGCCAAATTGATCCGACATACAAACCATTATGAAGCAAGTTGCGGAAAGATTTTTGGTGAAAATCATTCCACTACTAGCCGAACTAAAGTTAAAGTAGGTGCGAACTGACAGACGGACATCGTAGTGTTACTATATGAGTTCTTTTTTTCCGCTTCCACGGACCGCAAAAAATCTAAATACTCCGCGATGTTCTGGGTGATATTTAGTCCATAGTAAATAGACGGCCAATCCAACAAAGACTGCCATAAGATACTGAGGACGAACAGTTTTTCGGACGAAAATGATCGGACATAAAACATATTATGTTCCGTTGGCCCTCAATTATATCACAGTCGGTTCTTTTGCAAAAATAAAGAAATGATCCTGTGAAGTATAGACTTTTTGCATGATATGTACTTATCTTGGCCCCAATTAAAACACCATCCACCCACGGTGCGAGCGGCAGAAGCGAACTAAGAATTTTGGCTCATTCTTGCTCTGGATAATTTCTTAACTTTTTTTAAGCATCTTTCGCATAAACTTCTTTCTGTAAATAAATACTCATCACTAATGAAAGACTCGGTAAAAAGTCTACAAAGTCCCCAATGAAGCTGAAAAAGTTAAAGGCTTCCCAAATTTCGGCATCCTTTAAAATATCCTTTAAGTATCCGCCCAAATTCCGATATGATACTGTTTTCTCCTTTTTCATTGGAAAAACAGCACGCAATTCATCCTCTGTTTCATACCGCATTTTTGTTGAAGAGCTGAGAAAACTGACGCAATGTCGACCTTGACCTGATATCAGTAAATTAGTTCAGTTTAAAATGTATCTGGTCATTCTAACATATGGATCTTCGTGTTTCCTCTGCCAACCTCAAACCGGCATAATTTTCTTATTTTTTGCGCTTTCCGTCTTTCAATTGAAATTTTTAGCTCTGCACATAGTCCCCTGGCGTAAGTTATTGCTTTTTTCAAGGTTTAACCACACTGTTCCTGAATAAAACTCGCAAGTGCTTTAAGTTTGTGTGATGTGCAAAATGAATATTTTGTTGCTGTTACTGATGCGGCATCCCCTGTAAGTCTGCCACCCCAGACGATCGGGCGGCAGACCGCCCCATACCATATAGTGCTCGAGGGCTCAATACCTATTTCGAAGGGGCGAAAGGTCTTATTTGCTTTGCAGATCTTACTTTTTAATTTTAAACTCAGCAGATTTGGTTTATACTTAACTTTATGCATAATGTGCAAAAACAGCGTATGTTCCTGGTGTCACAGAATAATTTAGAAAGACACTTCTTTTTTGATTCAAATCGTTTAACGAAAACGTGTTAGCAATGCCAATGTTTGCTTTAACAAACCACTTATTAGGGAAACAAAACGATGCTGCCATACCTTTCTCAATAATATTGACAGGTGCGCCATTTACCTGCGGTATTGATGTATTTCTTTTAGAGTGACTGTCACCCAAGTAAGCTCATAAGACACATTCAAAGTAATAAAAAAAAAATAACTAGAGCAATAAAAAATCACAGCCAACAAGTCATTTTATAACAACTTAAGAGACTTCCCGGCGTCACATTTTATGCAAACAGGGTTTTAAGCACCTCGTCAATAAAATATTTATCAGTGTCTTGTTAGCTCTAATTGATATCTATAACAAAGAACATGGCGTGTATTGACAAAGCACCGAGCCACACCTTTTCGAGTCAGTGTAGACACACGATTGATTTATACACTTGTTTACTGTTGACTATTAATTAATTATTGGGTTAAAAACTACGAGCAAGTGTTATTGCTGAATTTATCTTAATTACTTGTTAATGGCACAAAAGATTCAAAAATAAATATTCATTGAGTGTTGTACATAGTCATCGGGCATATATGGGTAATTAATTAAATTGCAAAGTGATGTTGCACTTAAACTATCGGCGAATAAGTCGTTGTGTTTAATTGATTTTCAGGTTTTTTGTTAACAAGATTGGAAAATACGATGTAATTTTTTTAATTATACACCTTACGTGCTTAAAAAATTAATTGACTTGAAGTTGTTTCCCAACACCCATTGATTTTTTCAGTGCACATTTTTTATTGATATATAAATTCCTATTCTACTATTATATCCTGAACAACAATGTTATTATATCCTGAACTCACCTTGAATGTCTGCATTAAGATCACGTTCACAGAAATTCGGCGATCGCTGATAGTAGAACAATGCAGTTTCCAATTTGCGCAAGGATCTGACTGCATTCTTGTCCGTTTGCAATTTCCTTTGAGGACGGTCATTTCGTTCATTGGACGCAACCATACTGGACTTTTTGTTGCGAGACCGTTTCAATACTACAATTGGTTCACCATTACCTAAATTCGATTGATCTACTAAAATGGCACGACGGAATTGATGCTTGAGAACCTTTCCAACAACATGAAAATCTGGAGCTGACTTCCAACAGGTCTTCAATTGACAGCTACCAGACATACCGTGACATTTGCATCGGAATTCCATGTTATTTGAAACAGCCTGAATAAAAAAGAAAGAAAAAAAGAAGGTCATTGCGCTTTTTGTTTGAGTGGGTACATTTTCTGCCACAGGACACATGCAGCAAAAAAGCTACAAATGTCTCCTGACTGACAGTTAAGTTTTTTTTTGTTAATGTTGTTCATCCTCTCATTCTTACCATTCGGCCAGCATGATTATTGTGTAAATTTATTTTCGACTGAATATCACCGGCTTTCTCTCGACAGTCGAGAAATAGCTTCGAGAATTCGACGCCAAAGTCCATGTTGTGTGAGCAGCCGCCCCATTTCCATCGGCTGGCGATCTTGGAGCGTTCGTATTTTTTCTCCTCCTCAGGTGTAAGGATTTGATTTGTCTCCAGATATTGCAAAAATATTTTCTTTTCTTTGTCCAAACTTTGACGGAGGTTTTTGTTCAGAGTTTTTCTATTTACTGAAGGATCACATCCGCATGAGATTAGACGTCCCTGGCTGCAGGCTCGCGCCACACTATGCGCGACACCAGCGGCTGATATTGCAAAGGCGAATGCGCTCTCCCTGTAGCCTGAAATTATAAAAGAATAAAAATGGATGGATTTGGTTGTATGAATTTATAGATTGTGGGCGATATTTGACCCGATCGCTTGTTTGTCGGATCAAATTGATAAAAAATAAGAAATGGCCTAAAACACAAAATGCTTTTAATCAAAACTCTTGACTCAAAAATTGACATCTGCAAAATATTTTTGGAAAAAACACAATTGCTCTCCTTTAATCTGGAACTTGAAAGACGATGGAGGGAATGACTGGACCTCTACTTAAAATTATAGGGATTAAACTGGACAATGTATTTTTACAGAGAAGAACCCAAGCTACGCATGTGAGCAATGCCTCGAAACCTGGAGCTTCGATGATTACATGGCCTATACGGGTAGGGTGGCCTAGAGAATAGCTATTCGGGAGCGGGTAGAACAAAACGGATTTGTCTTAATACCCGTTTCACGGGAATGGAGTAAGTATATAAAGTTTGATACAGGCGAAAACGTATAACATAGAGAAATAATAGCGATAGACCCCCAAGACCTTAAGGGCAAATAATCAACCCGAATTCTGTGTCGAATGAGCGATGTCTGTCAGTCCGTCCGTATGTCAAAAATTTTTAGGCCTTAAATTTTGAGCTTTGAATTATGTACTCACTATTATCCGAAGCAATGCAGGTATTAAAATTTTTCAAAACCGCCCACAGCCACGCCCGCAATCGGCCTAAATGTGCAACTACCTCCAGTGCTTTCAAAGATGTGAGACGTCGTGAAAAGCAGAAATTCAACACTAAACATAAATGATTATAAGACATAAAAAATAAAAATTAAGGCAGTGGACCGCCCCTTGTGGGCGAGGCATCGATTGAGCAAGCTTGGCCTGTATATTGGCTCTAATTTTGTACAGACAAAATATGAAAATTGTTAAAACAAACACGCTCAAAATATTGACTTCAACGTAAGACTACCTCAAATTCACATTTTATTTCAAAATGTCTTTTGGTAAAATAAGACCAGCCGTAGGAATTTAAATTTTGGTGCAGATCAATCATCAGGAAAGTTGATTTTGGAGTGAAAGCAAAGATTTCAGTTTTTAATTCCAACCCTTATCTATGGTCATGAAATTTGGGTTATGACCGAAAAAATTCGATCGCAGGTACAAGCTGCCGAAATCTGATTTCTGAGGTGTGACTCTTAGGGATAGAGTGAGAAACGTCAGCATTCGTGGGAATCTTAATGTTGAGCAGCTACCTATCTAGCTATCCGAGTGGAACTATCGATTCTTCGATGGTTTGGACACGTTGTTCGTATGCCCTCTATGACAGACCTCCTAGCCGAGATACGAGCGCGTCGCCTCCTTGTAGGCCAAGAAACAGGTGGTGGGATCAGCTAAAGAACCTCTACGAGTCTCGCCTGGGAATTGCCCCTGAATCTCTTTAGTTTGTGGCGGAGGATCGAGAACGACGGAAGGAACTTTTAGCCGCTTTCTCTCCTCGGCCCCGGTTAAAGATAAGCGGCATAGTAGAAAATAATGATGGTGCAGATCAATAGTGGCCACAAGACGTTAGAGCTTTCTGGTCTTGTTTTGATCGCAAGACTCTTCAATCTCTTTGAGCTGGGAGATTGCGTAGGCCCACTTCTTTCTACGCAGTAACCTTTTCCCTCCCATCGATTGGCTCGATACCTATTCTTCATAGACTTCTCTTGTTTTTCGCTGCAACGTCTTCATATATGCATCCTCTGTCCATTTTTTCCTGCTCACGCAATCGTCACCGTACTAAGAACTCCACCCTTAAGGCTGGAAAACTTAAAGTTAATTCAGCCACGCTTTTGATAGTGTCGCGATAATGGCTCCACTGGTTGTTGATGCGTGGTGTCTGTGGTATTTCCTTCTTTGATAGTATCCTGGCTGCATCTTTGATTGCAAGGATCACAGCTTGGAAGACACTGCAAGAGTGGGGCAATCTTATTGATTTTTTATATTTGTATCTTCGGAGAAAAGGCCCGAAGCTGTGCCCATTTTTGACTTATCTGGGCTTTAAATAAATTTCTTAGCGAATCCTCTGATCCACTTATATCCGCTAAGAAGTACGCATTCGAAAGGCGTTTCGGCTTTCTAGGTTAAACGATAAGGTATAAGGTATAGTCAGAGGAGGTGCCGGTCCGTATCAGGTTGTGTAGAATCTGGCGCATGCTCAAAATCAAAGAATGAGCACTTTGACAGCAGTTTCTTGTAATGGGTACCTAGCCGATCGAAAGTCGCCTCCAGCGCTGAGGTTAGTTTTCTCATTGTGGATGTCGTAAAATTAATTGCAGCTCTCTGTATTATTGGCATGTGACCATCGTATGGTGACTGTTTTTTAGCTGTTTGCCACCAGACTAAAAATCCGTAAGTATAGGTAGGCCTTACGACATCCAAAGGATTATATTGGGTCTAGGACTCCACGTTCTGTTGAAGGTGCGACATGTGACTGCATAGGTATAGAATGTGATTGATGCTTTCTTTTACTCTTTCCTCAGCGTGAAATTTCCAGCTGAGTTTAATGTCCAGAATGCTCTATCTGTCCTTAGGTTAGGTTAGGTTAAACAGGGGTGTGGCGAAAAAGGCCATAGAGACACAAGGCACAAAAAGGGTCCATCTGCCCCTATTTTTTTTTTCGAAATTGAAATGCTAAATTATTTGTCATCTTCTAAAAACTGAAATTGATTTGATAATAAGGATGTCGAAAGATAAAATAATTCTCGGTTCATCGGCACCACGATCCTGGTAACTTCACCTATATTTTGCCTTATGAATCTTCGTGCGATCCGTCCAAAAATGGAAAAAGGACTTCTTATGGTATCGCTACGTTGTCCGTCTGCCCGCCCGTCCGTCAGTCCAATCGTCTTATAACTTTTGAACGGTAAGTCGTAACGGGTGATTTTTTAAGAGGTTGAGAACTTTTTTTTAAAAAAAAACACAAAAAATTCAAAAAAATTAATGAAATATTTATTTGAATCGATAGTTTGAACCTTGCAATTTAATGTTTAAAGATAATTTCATGCAAATGTTGTCCGCGGCTGCGTCTCAGGTAGCCCATCCTCTGAGTCCAATTTTGGCATACTCTTTTACACATATCGGCCGGTATCTCACGAATGAATGCATGGATGTTGGCTTCCAGTGCGTCAATCGAAGCGGGCTTATCCCTATAGACATTAGCCTTGACATACCCCCACAAAAAATAATCTAATGGTGTCAAATCGCACGATCTAGGCGGCCAATTGACCGGCCCGAAACGTGAAATTAACTGTTCACCAAACTCGCCGACCATAAAATGGAAGCAGCGCGCGATGAACATTTCGAACCGAGCACGAATTTTGATAGTAAAATTCAATAATTTGCAAGCGTTGTTCATTTGTAAGACGATCCATGGTTAAATTGCAAACCAAACTGAAGCTGTTTGACAGTGACACAAGGTACTAAACACACGTCAGCTGTCAAAACCAGTGTTGCCAAAACCAAACCAGCTAAAAAATCACCCTTTAGAAAGATTAAATTTGGTGTGCTTTTAAACTGCGGATGTTGTCAGAGAATCCAACGGGGGCAATATTTTTGAAGCAGTAATAACGGTTTAATTACAGTTTGAAATTTCATGGGAAAATGGATTAAATGCTTTTCAATACTTTTTTTTGTAAGAAGATAAGCAGGCAAGAACAAGAAAAGCGAAACTTAAGTTAAGTGGATAGGTATACCCTTTAAAAGAAAAATTAACTTTTTTAAAATATTGAAAAGTTTTTTTTTTAGAAATGAAGAGATGGAAATGGGTGACGATTTCCAAAGTGTTTTAGACCATAACTTTTAAACCGCTTAGTTCACAAAAACAATATTGAACAGACGCATAAGAACACACGTAAATCATATACAAAAAATCACACGTATCAGAAATTTTCCAAAATTTTAAGGAAAATAATAGCGATTATTAAAGATTTTGAAACTTCTGAGATTTAACTCAAAAACAGAAAAGCATTCTCACAAACTATTTTTTAAAATCTTCTAGTATCTTAACGGTAAAAGCGATTTTGTTCAATTTTAGTTCAAGTACAAAGCATACAAAAGGAAAGCAAGCTGCGTTAAAAAATTTTTTAAATTGCTGTTTTTAACCTTAGTTTTTCGAAACCTGTTTAAAATATCGAAATAAAAAAGGAGCTTGTTTTACCGTTTTCGAAAAAACTCTTGGCCATAGAATTTGAAAAAAGCATCCAATGTTAACGCAGGTTAACAGAAAAAAATAGAAAAAAATCTAACGGGGACTGAAAAAAATTCGAAATACTTGTTTTATGGATTTGAAATTTAAAAAATTATAAAAAAAGTCAAAACACGGTATGTCTCCCCCTCTAGTTCCTAAACAGCATAAAGTATCACCTTGAAATATATAACGGGCATAGTCCATCTTCTAAGCTTTCATGTAAAGCTAAATAAAACTTCGAATATTAAAAAGGTTTGAGGATTTGACTCAAAATCGTAAAAATATATTCGAAAACGATTTTTTCAAGGTTGCTAGTCTGTTAATGGTAACGACGATCTTGCTTAAATTTGGCTGAAGGATTAAGCGTTTACAGCAAATTACAAGTTTACTGCATTTAAAAAGTTTCAAAATGTCCGTTTCTAACCTCAAGTCCTTAAACCTGTTTAAGCAAACGAAATTACTATTCTATTCTAATTACTATTCTAACTATTCTATGAAGCAATAGAAAACAACAGATTTTACAGTTTTCTCAGAAATCCATGTCCGCAGAATTTATGAAAAGTGGCCAATAGAACGAAGCTGGATGCAAAATTAAAAAAATAACCTAACAGTAATTGAAAAAAATGTAAATTTGCTGTTTAATGGATTTTAAATTTCAAAAATTGCAAAAAGGCCGATTAACCATTCCTCTATTTTCGAAACTGTGTTGGTAAGAGGCAAAAATTTGAAATAAATAACGAGCTGCCTACCTAGACTGATGCAGTTTTTAAATAGTTAATGGTTTTCTAGATGTGCTTGAAAACGCTTCAATTCACTGACTTAAATAGTGCTGTTAGCAGATATGTATTTATATAGATCGTAACTTCTGGGCCCCTTTATTTTACATCGACCAAATTTGACGCAGGCACAAGGGTTAACAAGAAAAAAAATATTGAAAAAGTTTTATGTCACCCTGTTTTTAAGTGACAAAACTAAAAAATCACTAATTAAGCTTATTAGTGATTTTTTGAAAACAGAATGCAAAATATTCCCAGAAAAAATAATAAACAAATAGGGTCTTACGCAAACTGCGCAACAAATATTAGCTTAACCTACAACAAAAGCCGACGGACCGCTCCGCGTATGTCTTCATACTTGACGGTCTTTTTTTCTGCAGCGAGGTTTTTTTTCGTTCTCCTTTTGGAATCGAGGAACATATCGTTTGTTTTAAAATGGGAGTATTAAATTTTTTATATTAGCCAAATAATTAGGAATTTGTTAGCTGCGTTATCAAAAGCATGCTTTCAATATCAATAAATATGTTACATGGGTGATTAAACAGTTTTTTTTTTGTCGTGTGCAGGTAATACGGATATGGCGACGGCGACAGTTTTCTCGCTTTTTTATCAGTAATTTCCTAATTGTATTTTAAAAGCTTTAAAAGCTAGACGCATACGTATACCATTACCGTAGACTGCATTTTTATTTATTTCAAGTTGTGTTCCTCCTCGAAAAAAATACATAATTATTACTTACGACTTGTTCATGAGAATAGACCCTTAATTTTAGGATTTATTTTCAGCCGCCAGGGACATACGTACATACATGTATAGGGAAAATCAAATGTGCTTTAGAGAGACATGCGAGCAGACGATGAGCTGACGAGTTGGTGGACTAAAATACAGTTAAAGTCCACCATTGCCATTTAAAGACTGCCACTTACAGCTTATGTCAAGCGTGTTGCAATTCTATTTACGAAAATTCTCGTCCCTTTAGTGTTAGGGCACTTTATAATAGTGTAATGTTTTTGCCTGGGGTTCGTCGAATAAAACTCAATTTCACTTTTAAACACCTTATTTATCAAACAAACCTATTTAAATTAAAATCACACTGTTATTCCCCTTTACCATTTAGACTTCAACACTTTATTTCAATTCACTTTTTGCTCTATACTACTGATTTTCACAAGTCAACGTTTAAAATATAACTGTCCCGTACGAGCCTGCCACCCGAGTATTTATACAAAATTTAGCACCAAATTTAGCAGCAAATTTAGCAGCAAATTTAGCATGGAACGTAGTTTAAATTCTAGTACGTTCCATACTTCCACTTTGGTAATTTTCCATTGGTACTCTTCCGCTGAATTCCAAGGAGGGGAAATCGAAATTTGAACTTCGCATATGCCAGCTGACTGAAATGACAGTTGGGTATTTCCGTTTAGTGAATCGAGCGGGTGTGTTCGTAAAGTGAATCGATGGGTGCATTCAGCGATTCCTGCATGTCTTTTATTTTTTTTCGCCACATTACAGTAGCTTTGATTTTGGTAGCCCATAGTCATAATTTGTTGTCTAACATTTTGAATTAACTTCAAGTGATCCACTTGTCTGCTAAAAAAGGTATAAAATCTAAGAATGTTCCTAACTCTTCATTTATTGCATTGAAGACAGCATACATTTTGGCAGAAGAAAGCAATTGCAGCGATTTTTTTGCATTCCACCCAATTGATGTAATAAAGATCAAAGGTAGACAGGTAAGGTGTATCTTGATTTAAACTTCTTTTTGTTAAAAAAGTCGAAATGAAATGTTAGAATCAAAAAAATTAACTCAACAGAATACTTAAACTGAATTGAACAAGTGTCATGCAACATTCCATTCACTTTCCAACAAGATCTATCCGTATCATCGTATGCCAATCGATTGAGAAATCCTTGCGAGTGTGTTCAATTTGTGAATAGTTACATGTTGGTTAGTTGCACCAAAGGACACATATCAAGATCGGCTCAACTGATTCAAAGCACTACCTTTATACTCACTGTCCTACTAGACTCTTGTGATATGTTCCCCGTTTAGACTCCCTCCTGACCTTCAGGGAATCACTTGACCAAAATGCATCGTTGTATAATGCATGCTACACATATCCCCATGAGATATGTCGCCTTAACTCGTCGTGTGGACAGATTTACGTATCACAAGTTGCTCCGCTCTAGTTGCAGTGTGCCTCTGTGCGAGCACACTACCGATCAAAGGCCTCACGAAAATATCAGATTGAAGAACAAAAAAGACGAGAAGTAAGCATCAGGACAGCAGTTTGCATGCTATGGACGTTAAGGAATTCTGAACGCAATTTAACAATCCCTATGAGATCCGAAAAGGACATCGACCATGGCACAAGGTGGGTGCGACAGAGGGTAAACAAACAGGAAGGTCGACAGGGCGATGGACAGCTTGAAACAATGCCAATGTCACATGGCTGTTACCAGTAGCCGCGGAATACTGATGGTTTGATCTTTCGTTGTTTTTTTGTCTTTTTGGTTGACCGAAGAAAAGGATAAGCGATGCAGCAATTGTGTGCAATACACATGAACCCAGTTCCATTTTCATTGTTGCTACCGCGATGCTGACGATCAATTGGACATTCCATTCGCGGCTACACTTGCGCATACCCATGTGCACACATACATACACTCGCATATGTATCCTGGACGATACGTAATTTATTTGCATTCATATTATAAATTATATTGTAACCGAATCTCTTCTTTCAATTTCAATTTAAATTGTTATCTTGACATAGGAGGACAGGATTTGAATAAATCGTTCACTCTCGTCCTGAGTACATGTTGGATCTGGCCAAGCCACCACACTGGGAATATACCATGGGATCGCTATGTGCGGACGTTTGTTGGCTGACTTCAGTTGGTGAAGAGTTGTCGACGACATGTCTTCAAAGATTTAAACGACAGTCAGACAATCGAGACAGCTATCGGTGGACAGCTATCGTCCTTATTGAAGTAAATTGTTTAGCAAGAAGAGAATTCAACAACAACGGCAGCCACATTAGTGGTTTACAGATTCTTAATCACTTCTTCAATATGGCAACAGAGAGAAGACTTACAATGTGAGGCTTAGATGTTAAATGGCGTATAAAGAGGGATCTGATTGTGGGATCAAGGTGGAATAGAAAAATTCGTGTATTTAATAGATTTAAGGTTCGATTAAGGTAAAAATAATACTTTTGTTAAGAATTAAAGTATAAAAGTTTCTCGAAATTGCTTATAAGAAATTCAAAGTGTGAAGTGTTTTCTCCTGTCTCTCTCCTGACAAAGTGTGAAGAGTATAGTGCGGCCTACAATGGCTGGTTAAAGTTCCTAAGGATTATAAGCTAAGGTTAGGTTTGTTAGATATTAGACCTCTTGAGGGAGAATTTGGATTTTTTTTAGCAGCTTTGTTTTTTTTTTTTTTTTTTTTTTTTTTTTTTTTTTTTTTCCGTGGGTAGGAAAAACCTTCATAGGCACTACGAGGACCGGCCGCGCGTGCTCATAGTAGTGTGAGATTCTTACTCACTAAAAAACCTCCCATTTTCCGTCAGACTACGACTAAGTTTCCTTAACAAGTAGTTCAAGCTTCTGTAATAATCGCGTGTGGCAGGCTGCCTTCCAACGAAGGCACCTACAATACCGTCAATTTATGCGGTTTCATCTTATGCTGCTAGATCTAACGGTCTCATTCGTTGTAGTCGGCGCGTAAGATTTGTCTGATCCAAAGTTCGGATAATTTCATTGTTGCAGTGTCCGCGAAGACGAGTACTAAGTTTGCGAGCAAAGTTTGTTGCCTCGTCAGACACGGTTGCGATTCCTAGATCTCGGTGTAGATCGCTATTTCTTATGTACCATGGAGCATTAACGATTGCTCTGAGTGTCTTATTTTGAAAAGTTTCTAAAATAGATATATTGCTTGGTTTAGTACAACCCCAGAGTTGTATACCGTACGTCCAAGATGGTTTTAGCACTTGCTTATACAAAAGCAGTTTGTTATATATGCTTAGTTTCGAAAATCTTCCGATAAGCCAATTCATTTCTCTTAACTTGATTTCGAGCTCGTCGCGTTTCTTTTTAACGTGCGGCTTCCATTTAAGTTTTGCGTCTAGAGTCATTCCTAGATATTTCGCTTCATTTGAGTACGGGATTTGTACCGAGTTAATGAATAAAGGTTTGTTGTTTATCTTTTTGTAAGTAAAGTTAACATGCGTTGACTTAGTCTCGTTAAGGACAACTCGCCAGCTCTTCGTCCAGTCGCATATTTTGTCTAAAGCGCGCTGGAGTTTCCCTGTTGATAATTCAACTGTCGTATCAATAGCGAGAATAGCAGTGTCATCTGCGAACGTAGCTAAAATTGTTCCCTCATCGTGGGGTATGTCTCTTGTATAGAGCAAAAATAATATTGGGCCGAGAACGCTTCCTTGCGGGACACCGGCATTTATCTCTTTGAATTCCGAGTACTCATTATCGTACCTTACGCGAAATATTCTGTCTTTAAGGTAAGACTCTAAGATTCTATAGAGTTTTTCTGGTAAGCAAAGCCTTAATTTGTACTTCAGGCCTTCGTGCCACACCTTATCGAAGGCTTGCGATACGTCGAGAAAAGCGCTAGTACATATCTTTTTCGCTTCCAGAGCTTTTTCGATTTCGTTTGTTATACGATAGACCTGGTCGATTGTTGAATGTTTTTTTCTAAATCCGAATTGGTGATCCGGAATCAATCGTCTTTCTTCAACGATTGGTTGCAATCTTTTAAGCAACAGTTTCTCGAACACCTTAGCTATTATCGGCAGTAGCGAAATAGGTCTGTATGACTTTTTGTCGTTTGGACATTTTCCTGGTTTCGGAACCATTATGACCTCGGCCACTTTCCATTGCCTTGGAACGTATAAAACTCTCATGGAAGCGTTAATGATATAGAGTATCTTGACCAAAGCTTTTTTCGGTAGCTCCTTTAGAATTTCGCTAGTAATTAAGTCGTAGCCAGGGGCTTTGTTGTTTTTCAGATTATTTATCGTTTGACGAAGTTCAGCCAATGACACGGTTTTTATTCTATAATTATCTTGTACCGCATAAGGATTGAGCTCCTCGACCAACGGTTCCCCGTCAAACGGTCTGAATGTTTCTTCTAGGTAATCTGCAAATAAATCCGCTTTTTCTTTGTCTTCTCTTGCCCATTCGCCGTTGGCTTTTCTTAATGGCGCAGAGTGTGCTATAGGCTTCTTAACGGACTTGACTGCTTTCCAAAGAGAGTAGTTCGAACCTTTATCGGCAGTCAAGCTTTCGAGGTAAGCAGTAGTCTCGCGACTTTTAAAATCTTGAAGTTCGTGCTTCAGTTTGTTAGAAAGGTGGTTCAAGATTGTCTTATCTGGGGGTGCTCGCGAACGTTGCCATCTCTTGCGCGCTCTCCTCTTTTCGCATATTAGCTCTTCTATTTCTCGCGGATATATTGTTCCGCTGTTCGATAATTCGGACCTCCGAAAAGAAGTGTTATTCCACGCAGCGCTCTGAATAATTCTCACGAGTTTGTCTAATTCGTCTTCTATTTCAAGTGGCGTTTTGAGCGGTACATTTAAAGCTATGTTTTCTTTGCAGTATTTTCTAAAGCCGTCCCAGTCGGTGTTGTTGTTAGTTAATCTAGGCGCTCTATTCTTTTTCGCTAGGCTTCCGCCGATTTTCAAAAGAACTGCCGAGTGATCTGAACAGAGATCAAAGCGTTCTTCTACGTTCGTAAGGTAACGAGGTACCCCCTTGGCGATAAAGAAGTCGACGAGATCAGGTATTTTATTTCTGTCGGTTGGCCAATATGTTGGCTTTCCCGTCGATAAGAAGATCACGCCGCGTTTTGTACTTGCTTTAAAGAGGGCTCTGCCTCTTGTTGAATTGCACCGTGAGCCCCAAAAAGTATTTTTCGCGTTAAAGTCCCCGCCGATGATAAAGTTTGACCCAAGTGAATCAAAGAGCAGAGCAAGATCTTCATCTGCCAGCCGATACTGCGGAGGAAAATAGCTCGTCGCGATGTTGTAATTTATGTGACTTAATTTTACTGAGACTGAGGTTATTTGCATAGAGTCAAGTTCTATATCTTCGTTTTTGGAGTGCTTTATGCAGTCTTTAATGTAGAGAGAGGATCCACCTCTCGAATTTTCTGAAGGATGATGCGCGTGATAGTCAATGTAACCTTTTATTTTGCGTGCTGAACCCTTTTTAAAGTGGGTTTCCGAAATCAGGCATATGTCTACATTATTCTTCCGTAGGAATACTTCTAGTTCGTCAATTTTTTGCAAAAGGCCGTTTGCATTCCATGTAATTATTTGAATTATTATTAGCAGCTTTGTTGAGCTTAATCGTGCCAGACTTTTTGGATTAGATTTGCTCGGCTGAACAGTTAGAGCTTCTTGACTCCTCAGAATAGTTAGAGCCATTTAAGTGTTAAAGCTGCATCTTAACCACAGCAAGACGATTTGTTTTTACGTTACCGTGAAAGCCAGCATGAGCTGGATCCGCCCATAAGGGGGTTACCAAATTTCTGCATCAAAGGTCGTGAGGTTTATCGCATATTGTCTAAGTACTACGGAGTTATTACTCCGGTTTTGCCACCGCAAGTTACTATAGGAACGAAAGAGACGAAAATTAGGTTTTTGCCAACTTAGCTAGTCATTTCTGATAAGGCAACTTTCACTATAACTAGAATGAGTCCTATTGATTTCGTCGACGACGTCATTCTTAGAACGTACAGAGAATGAGTGGTGAGCAAGAGTGGTGAGCCAATGACACGCTGCACAATAAGCTTGCAAATGAAACTGAGGAAAGAACAGGATCAAAGACGGTGGTTACAATAAAAGGTAGGTAGATATCCAAAACATGGAGACTGTTACTACCATCTTCCGGAAGAAAGGAACGCACTGGTTTCCAGGTTTGGCGGAGGAAAGAAGGAACAATTTTCCAATTTCTTACTGGCTCATGGAGAAAGGTTGGATAAAAAAAAAACAACTCGACTCGTTGTACAACGCTTAATGCGAAGCCGATCTTTCCAAGTCCTCTGGGACTCTTAAACATTAAAAAACACAACCTTTTACTGCTTGACCAACCAACTTCGGATCACTTTCGGTGTCGTTTTCTTTTCCGGGGAACCGATTTTTATACCCGACCGAGGGTATATTAATTTTAATGCATAGTTTGTAACACAGTAAAATAATCACCGTAGACCCCTAAGACCTTTTAGAGATATGATCGAGACCGACAGGTAAGTCGATTAAGACATGTCCGTCCGTCCGTCCCTCTGTCCATATGTATGCAGTTTTGAGGTCTTTAGAATTCAGCTAGGAAACTGAAACTTGCAGTGTTGCTTAGTTTTAATTTTTTACAGACAAAGTATGCAAATTGAGAAGATCCGCCCACGATTGGCTTGAATGTCAGACAACCTCAAATTTACATTATATTTCAAAATGCCTTTTGGCAAAGATAGACTAAACATATGAACTCAAATTTTAGTGGAGAGCAATATCGACCAGAAGCCTTTAATAAGACAAAAGTTGGACCGCCCACTCTATTGACCATGCCCACTTTTAAAATCTGAAATCTTTGAAAACCTGATTTCTCGGAAAATTTATTCTAAATTGAAAAAAAATTCTATGAGAAATATTAAAGATATTACCATTTGCTAAGTTTGTTGCATTCAAAGCATTGAGTTCCGCCCACTTTAAGAGGGCGTTCTTGGTAAAAACTTTTTTTTTTTATAAATTATTTTCGCTTTTACCGCATTTTCTCGTGATTCCAACGAAATTAGAGTTAATTGGTTTTAATTTTCAGCCTACAGCCTTTTTAGGGGCGTGGCCAATACAAATAGTTGACATTCAGTATATGAAATAGACCAAAACATTTTAAATTTGGTGTTAATAGGTAAAGAGGGTCGGGTATTTAGAAGTTCGTTGCAGACGAACTCTTGCACTTACTTACTTGTTTCTCTTTCATCAATGTGTCGCCTTGTGTTTTACTGGTTAGGCTTAGCTTCAGTCTGTATTCGGAGAAAGCATCTGTAGGACCTCCTAACTCTTCTTGGTTGGATGGGACACTTGGTAGCTTTGGCCTCCACCTTCGCTGGTCCTGTTGATTGCAGGACTTCGTTTTTCCATTCTTCGATTTTGCTTTGAAAGAGTTCTTTATTAAGACTCTCTACTCTCCATCTCGGTGTTTGTGTGTGGTAAGCGGTTCGGGCGAGAAACCTCTCCATATTTGTAGGTCAAATATGATGTATTGATGATCGCTGCCAGTAAAGTCCTCGATAACTCTCTAATGTTGGGTGTTTCCAGGCATTGTCTCTGATGCTAAGGTTATATCCGGAACTTTTTCACGGTAATTAGGCCGCCTAAAGGTTGATACATTTTCGAAGTTCGTTACGTTGAGATCAAAACTCACACCCATTTCCAATATTTTTGTCTCTATTGGGTCCGCGTTTGGCATGCTCCATTCGACAGCGTTGACGTTAAAGTCACCTTGGTAAGCCGGTCAGCAATGTCGATACCAGACCCTATTTGAACTATCAGTCCTCAATTTTACTCGGTTGTCCTTCGAGTGGATTTAAAGGGTTTTAAGGGCTGGAGAAGTCGTTTTTCTTTCTTAACCCTGCATAACTGAATAAGTTTGCAAGAGAAGCCACAACTATAAACAGTTCGTTATCCTTGAAACCCGGGAAAATGTGGTGGGTATCGACTCGGAATTTCTTTTTATTGTAAATATTTGGTTCGTTGGTGGGTTTTCCTGTTCTGAAGCCACACTTCGGATATTTAGTTGGCAAAAATTCTAAGGTGTTGTAACAGTATCTACACTAAATAGGATCCAAACGATGTTATGCAGACTGATGTCCGTGTAGCAGCATCCTTTTTTGAATATTGGTAAACATAAGGCTCCATTTATTCATTACTTTCACATTCCTTTCAATTCAGGAGTTGTTGGTGCATGGATACAACATAGGCAACCACTCTGACATGTGCGATAGCTGGCTGAATCGTTGATCTTCTTTCTTTTGCCCAGTTTGAATGATTCATTAGCATTACCCAAAGACATTTAGACAGGTTAAACTTTGAAATAGGTAGGAACTTTTTGTATCAAGGATCAATCTTAGACAAATATAAAGCACTAAGATCACACAAAGAATAAATTTTGCAGATCCATCTAAGAAGTTCATTGAGTTCAAATTGAGTTTAAATTGGTAGCGAAAATGTTCAATGATTTTTGGTCCTGTCTGCGTAAACGGTTGGTGGCGGGGTAGATATACATATACTGACGCTACAGTGACCCCAATTCACATACCTAGACCAGAAGAGCTATGAACCAAGAACTGTGGATTGTTTAGATAGTTACCATTCCAGAGGAAAAAAACAGGAAGGCTTGAGGCAACTATGATTAAGGTCAAACTTATCCCACCTCAAGTAAACAGGTAAGTTCAATACTTTTTTTAGATCTCAAAACAAGCATTAATCCAGTCTGAGTGTTTAAAAATCAGAGTGAACTTATTTTCCCTAATGTTTTTTTGACAATAAATTTTCCAGGTTTATTGAACTTTGGTTTGCATTTTGCTCTTTTTTGCACTTCGTCTATAGAAAAAAAATTCTAAATTAAATAGAAAATCTACGCTCCAGGAGGTCATCACATATCTTATATCTGCAGCACAATATCCTTCCCTTAGTCACAGTAATTCAGCGCAAGGGAAACACTATCTGATGGACGTATATAAAGTCGAGGCTTCCACAGCGCTATACGTTGCATCAAGATTTCGATTGTGTAAGTGATTGGTTAGTCAGTGCGACTATAAGGACGACCTACATCACCCGTCCAGCAATCTACATTTTCAACATGAAGAACTGCTGCGGTATATTGATGATCGGAGACTTCAACGTCGATCGGCAATGTATATGCAGCATGCGAGTTTCACAGATCAGCCAGCGTTTGCCATGAATCTTCTACGTGTCGTCGTCGAGGCCCCAGGAGAGCCACAGAACGTTATTTATGTTCAACGGTGTTGTTGCCGCTGCATAAATTTATGCAGACCATCTCCTTCCACATTCCACATGCATTGCATTGTACGTGTACGTGAATGTATTGCTATTGTCTTTTCCTTTTTACTTAACTCAAGTGGAAAGGCCGTGCGCATCTTCAGACATTTCGAAATGTATAGTCAACTCTGCATTTGAGTGAAGACCGAGGATCGATTTGATTGATGGCGATTTAACAATATGTTTAGTGATCAATTGTCATTGCCGTAATCAATGATCACCGAAATGGCAAACAAACGTTCAATGGTTTGCCACCAACATACTATACCCATGCCAACTTGCTATATCTGGTTGAAAAAGGACACGTTTTTACTCAAGACTTGCGCTGCTCGTCAATGCAAAAGGTTGACTGACAGTGATCTGTCACATCAATGTGAGTGATAGACGTTGTGGCTTAATTCAAATCCACTCCATCAGGTTTGCATACAACCTTATTTGTTGTGGCGTCATCGTCCGTATGTCAGTTGTCAACTCGGTGCAGGGAGACATATGCGCATGCTGCAACTTCGATTGATCTTTGGGGTGATTTGATTACGAGACTTTGATTGAATGCATGAACCGATCGAGATGGACTGTTGACAACTGACTGATGTCTACCAATGTGTAGCCATGTGTCACTTAATCGTGACCGTGGAGCGTGGACGTATGGCCAATGTCAGAAATGACAATGATGAGTATTCAGGTAAAGGTATGCAATGTGTACTTGGCAATGATGATCGTTTGAATGAAGTGCATCTTTTAGTTTAAGACTTAATACGGGTATGGGAATATATGCGAAATACCTTGGTGTGCGCATATTAGGTGGCATTTTAAGCTCCTACCCATTTTGACTGAAAATATATGGAAGATTTGAAGCAATCCAGCACAAAGGCCGGGCGCGTTACGTATGCCGCGGTTGATGGCGAGTTAACCATGGTTGATGGCAAGTAACCATGGTTGATGGCAAGTAACCAAGAATCGCGATTAATGCCGCGATTCGATTAGATACACTTATCCGCATAATGATGAGATTGCATAAAAAACTTCCAGGCATCGTTTTTCCAAAATTATTTCAATGCAGCTTTCCGAGAAGAATCAGAGGAGTGTGAAAAATCGAATGTCATTTCCGTTTTAGATTGTGCCTTAGCTCAACAATACCCTTATATATAATAATACCCCAAGTATTGGTCCTTAAAGAGGTAGGATTTGGTCAGAAAGTCCTTACGATAGGTTAGATGTACCTTTTTACGAATGTCTGTCTAGCTTCCCTTTAGATACAGATAGTAGGGATCACATATTGGCATGAAGTTAATTGCGAGAGCCTTTGTTTATGCCACAGACAACCTTTTGACTCTTGCCGGTATAGACATAAAGGTATGTTTATCAAGGACAAGTGAAATCCACACCATGCGGAAGGCGAATACTCTCTATTGAAGCTGTCTACCATCTTATGTCGAAGCTGGTAAGGACATAAGTTGAAGGCTTTTATTCAGTTATCAAAGCAATATCCAGTATGAAATACTGCTTGTTCTGCATCAAGAAAGTCGTCTATTAAATCAACTATGAGGGCGCTTTTTGAAGAGTCCGAACAAGCTAAAAAATGACTTTGTTTTAAACTGTTATATCAATCCTCGTCATACCAAAGCCTATTACATGGGGTTGAATCAGACACTAATTCTTCAAGATAGACAGTATGTTCACTATTGAACTTCGCTCCAAATTTCTTGTACTTAACAGAGGAAGTGATCCCACCTTCGTTACAGCGAATAGGAAGCAAGTAATAGACGTAACTTTTGTGTCTCGGAACAGATCTGTTTAAGTAATGTACCAAAGGTTGTCCAGTTGTCCAAACAGGGCCTATACAGCTAAACAGTTTTTGAGATAAACTTTTTCATCTCGGGTTAGAAAAGTTTTCAAAAACTCAAGAATTGTAAATTGTAAATCAGTAAGCAAATACAAGGGGCTCTATCTCCACCGAGCAAAAGATCAGCGATGCCAAAGTCGGATATATTATCGGGAAGGTTTCTCGCGCCTTCAAAACTTTGTGTCCAAAAAGGAGCAAAGAAACGCACTTCATGGTGCAACTCCCAGATTACAAGAGCTTAAGATCTAAAGCTGTGCTATAATCTCAGAGCTTGGAGAGAAATCCGAGTGATGTTTCTTCCCAAAGCAGAAAAGGCTTTAGCCTCATTACAACAAAGGACTAAAGCCTATAAGCCTGTCTTCGTTGATGCTCAAGAAGAATGAAAGGCTTATCGACGTGTACGATACGTGATGGGTGATTGGCGACATCAACCTATCAAAGTCACTGCTTAAAAACATAAAAAGTACATAAATCTTTTGACACTACACTATAGCATAGTGCAGAAGCAGTGTTGGAAAAATTCTAGGAATACAATTTTGCCTTTTTATATATTGAGTGAGCTGCGCAGCTTGTGAAATGCTCATCCTGATAGCAGTCTTTCTGCTTAGATTGCGTAAATGAAAAGTCAGCAGAGAAACATCACAAGGAGGCCTCTTTCCGCTCACATGGATCCTGGGTAATCAGGTTATGAATGAACTTCTTAAGGCCCTTGAGAAGAAAGGCTTCATTAAAGGCGCATATGAAAACGATTTGGCAATCCTGATCTGAGTCAAAACTCCCATCAGTCCTCAGTGACAGACTCAACAACACACTTCTAATTTTTGGTAGCTCTGTCGATGGTCGAGAAATGAGACGGAAGTCTTGTTGTTAAGGCACTTTCTGTCCAAGAATGGGGCGTTATATTGGACTCTTAACTCGTTTGGACTTCAACCATACGTGGTACATATGATGTAGAAACATAGCAATCGTATAAGACCCACCCTAAGGCCAAATGAAGGAAGCGTCATCTCACCAAGTCCAAAGGGAGACCTTCATTCACTGGTCTACCTCACACCATTAGACTTATTCACCATCGGCGAGGCCATTTAAACGGCTTCATCTATTAATGCGCCCTGTGGTCATCTTATGGACACGCCTCAAAAGATTCAATGCCAGAATAGAGAAAATAAATAAGGGATATAGAAAAACATTCGCAACAAGAGAGGACAAGATCGTTGTCCATACTAACCGCCTTAAGATGGACGTGAGAGCAAGCTCCGGAGTGTCTGAAATATAGCAAATCCTTCATAATCAACGAAGACTGCAATGATTTTAAGGCGGAGCTAGCTGCATAAACCTAGGCTACCGCCGAACCAAATACGCACAAGCTCGGAAATCAGACCAAATCGCCATTTATTTTGACAGCCAAGCGACCATTCAAACCAGAGCCAGATGTGGTGAAATCAAGGGCGCTGAAACTACGTAGGCAAATTCTAGACGAGATATCACTTAGTTTTATGGCAACTCTATGTTATGTGCGAGGTCAAACCGATATCCCGAACTTGAAACGCGCAAACACACAAGAGAGCAACGAGCTGTGACGGTGCATTGTGCTTTGGTCTACATGCAAAGAGGCTTGGAATAGCTCACAACGATTATCACAGAAACTGCGGGGACGTTGAGTCAATATTAGCCCTTTGCTAGAGGATACGAGCATCCACAGTCTTTTTTTAAATGAACCTAGGTATGTCTATCCTACTCTCACCTCCCCGTTATGGGTATCGGGTGCCTATGGTACCTCAACTGGAGATTGAGTCGCAAAACCTTTTGCAAAGGTTGCGAACGGTAGCAGACGAGAGAGAAAGGAGAAAATTTTTTCCACTAAGGACATCTCCTTAAATCCGGATGACAGCGCGAGCAATAGTTCCATCCAGGCAGGTCGAACTACTAAGTGATCACCTTATATAGGGCTTCCTTATCGGCCACCAAGCTTTTGCTAGACACTTCAATGTGTTAGGCTTGAGCGAAACCACTATACCTGTCCTGCCTGTGGATAGGACGACAATACAGCGGCACACTTTCTCTGTAGTTATTCTGCCTTTTCTCGCATCAGGTGGCGGATCTTTGGTGCTGACGTGGTGAGTGCCGAACACCTAAGCTCTTCATCACTTAAGCTCCTTCTCAATTTTCTTCGAAAGATGGGTAAACTAAATGGACCGTGCTCCACCGCATTGTAGCAACCTCCAACAAAAACGTAACGTAACGTAACCTTATATTACGACGTATTCAACTCTAACCTAAAAGCTGACGCTGACCTAGCCCCAAGAGTCAGAACACAATGACGGACGATACCAAAAAAACTGAAAAATCATCGAATCCACGTCCTGGAGGCAGAAGAAGAGCACAGAGACTTAAGTAGCGCACGCAACTGGAAGTGGACTTCAGGCAACTAAATGCGTAAAACTAGAGATGTCTAACCAGAAACAGAGCAAGCTAGCAAACCTAGAACGTTGGTACGCTGAGAAGCTGAAGAAATTGGGGGTTGGGTCATGCTATGCATTGCCTGATCTACAGCAGTAAGCGAAGTACCCTCGAGCTCGGCAGTTACTTTCTCGATGAGATCGAATATCTAAGTTTAAGCAATGGGCCTGAAAAACCAAGATAGTGTGATCCACCATAAAAATAATTTTTCTATTTGACACAAACTGGTAATAATTAGGAAGATTAATTCCCAGAGAGTCTCTTAGTTGCAGAAACCAATCTTTGTGCGGAAAGTTGTTATGATACCATCATTTCATATGATCAACAACCAACAACCAAATTGAAGGATCAACATTACAGTGTTGCTATTTTTTCCTTGCTCAAGACTTGCTATAGGCGATTCCGGTAAAGTCAGGAACAGCATACGGCAGTATTACGCAATTCAAACGATTTTCTCTTCTCATCTCTTAATGTGTTTCATGCCCGCAATGTGGTGTTCCATTTAGAATAGCACCGCAACAAAAACATGAAATTGACTAAACAAATTAATCTAGATTTTCAAATTCCATCAGTAAGTTGGATGTGATCAATAAACCAAAATCTGAAGCGGTCATAATCCGAACCATCAGAAGCAGTGTCTACCTAATTAACAAATAAATTGCCTATCAATCCCACGTCAACCGTATCGTCAATAAACCTCCAAGCTGACACGGCCATCAACAGTGTAGTTCAGCAGTAACATAACACAACGAAATAAATTAATTTATCGACTCATCTCACTTATAGGCCCGTCCAATACAAGGCATCACACCAAATACCACACACAAGCACCATTTGAAGATTCATTTTACAATTCAATTCGTTCCATTATCGAAATGACGTATTCTACGCGCAGTCGCAGAGGCAGCGCACGTCAGCGAAAAACCCACTTTGTATATGAGGGTATAATAAAAGAACCCATCTTCACTCCTTTTGCCGCGGCTCTCATCGCACGATCAATTAAAAGGCTCTCGATGACATAAACGATTTTATGTCACACGATGCTTAAAGGCAAACCTAACCGATCAATCATTCACACTTGAGATATTTTACGATCCTCATTCGATGGAGGCTACGTTTTTGTCTCCTTTTTCTAACGCCACGTCAGGCACCGGCCGTCGCTCGCACACAGTGTGCCGATAAATTTAAGGTTCAGCCGTGAGGCTTGAGGCTTGTTTAAATTAAGGAGTCACCCTCTGTGTGCGCGCAGTAACTATGCGATTATGCAGATATTTTATCGCTGCGGTGTGCTGCTGCTGATGGCAACTCAATTGTCAGATGTCAATTACAACAGTAAATATATAGTCAAGTTAGCTGTCGTTCAATATCATCTAGCCATTATTCAACGCAACGAGGCTAGGCCCCCTGTGAGGCCTCTGGCCGATTCCTAGAGCATTATATCCAGTAACCGTGTGTTGGTAAGACTCTCTCTCGCCAGAAACCACAACGGAGCGCATTGTATGGATCTGTTTTGGCTTTGCCCACCCATTCGCTTTGCATGCGTTCCACAAATCGCAAATCGAGCAAAATAAATTTATCGACATCACAGATCATGTCACAAGATAAACGATCGATTGTATTCGTCGATGACTTTGGTGAGGGTAAATCCGGACCTGGTTGATGGCTGATGGTGGGTATTGCTTCTGCTTCTGTTACATTATGGAGAGAAATGCAGAGGCTGTTCGAGTATAGTATAGATGCTATGTGGTATGTATTATAAATGTCTTGGCAGAAGGACGAGACGACACGGTTGCAGAGAGGATTGGGCCGGGCACCCAATGTTCTGTGGTGGAAGCGAGCACTTGGTTTTGAAATAATTTTTAACACTAATTGGTCACCGTTGACAGCGAATGTCAACAATAAAGAATTGTGTAAACGACATAAGTCATTGGCTGTCGCAATAATCAGTCCGCAGAGTGCCAGGTCAGAATCGTTGACTGTTGTTGAGATTGAATCTTCCTTTCTTCCATTTCTTCAATGGAAATTGATGGCCTTTGTTTGGTATGCTTTTGGGTAACAGAATTGGAAAAGTAACCTTAATGCAACCATTTTTTTTTATTCGGGAATGTGCCGACTTTATCAGATAACGACCCAATTAAGGGTGAACTTTCTATCTCCTATCATATTGATTATGCCAGGATAATTATTTACCACGATGAGTAAATGGTCACATGTTTTAGGCTTGGGGTTGGAAGCATACCGAGAAGGATATCAGTTTCTGACTGAAAAATTAGTTAAAAGACGACTATTTACACTACGATGGCCTAACCAAGAATCGTCACGTCCGACCAAAAATAGGCTCTAAGAACTGTCACATACGGTACAGACCCAGCACCATGTCTGGCAATAAAAAACTTATTGGCATAAGATTTGCTCAGGATGAAAAACATAACTCTCCAGTAACAAGCAAAGCTGTACTTGAGGTGTCTAACTTGGATGACTGTCTTGTCTTTGGTGGTGCCAGATCACTTAAGGGAAAATTAATGCAACAATTAACATTAACTCTTCAACATGGTGGATTCAACATGCGCGAATTGATTTCAAACAGTTCGGAGCCCCTTAAGGCAGTAGGTATCTAAGTAAGTTATGGGAAGGAAACTATAAGTTCAAAATCTTGGAAATAAAATGGTGCCGAATACACATGACTTCCAAAATAATCATCATAGCTTCGTCGTTCAGAACCTACATAGAAAACCCGATAAGGAAGCTGGAAAAACCCTCGGTCCCTTTGGTTGGTTGGCACAAGTTGTAATTAAGGCAAAAGCCCTTATTCAACAATTTTGGTTTTCGCACTTCAGATGGGTTGAAGAAGCTCCAACAAGGAGTCAAAATCAGTTGAATGACTTAAAGGCATCATGGTTAAAGGATAGACATGTGGCACTCATGAGGATGCAAGGATCCACAGGTTTTCTAAACCAACCCCTGTCTATCAACTCCAATCATACCGGGTGCCTAGTAGGTACCTCAACTGGATATTGGGTTCCAACCCCATTTGAAGGTTGTTGGGTGTTCCCACCGAGGCACTTCTCTTGCATCCGGACGGCAGCGGGCGAATTCCCCCAGATGGAATCACGGTGCGGCGTCCACAGCTCCAGTCAGGCCGAACTACTTAGTGAACTCCTTATAAGGGCTACAATGAGTATTCGGTGCTCAGGGCTATAAGGAGCGGGTTATCCGGCTCCCGTTCTGGGAGTTATATGCAGGATCTGGACCTCAATGTTGGGGGTCATACCGTCACATTGGTCGGGTCAGATTACAATAGTATAAATTAAAGCCGAACCACTTCAGCACACCAGCTTCGCCCTAGCAGCTGACTCGGATAAGTCACTGATAAGAGGGGCACAACAAGGCTTTGCCCTGGATCTAGCTAGATCAGTTGAAAAGTCAAGCAAACTCATATTGATACACTTAATGGCGAGGTAAGATTCGTTTTGAACCAATATATCAGAAGAAAGTTTTGGATCATCGGAGGACTATCACCATCAAGGTAATCGTAAGTACTAATGCGAAAGGTGTTTCCAGTTCAAAGTCAAGGAGACTGGCGGTGGGCGACTTCCTGATTCGAAAGTGAAGTGTCAAGGGTTATTTACTTAGTATGGGGTAGACTACGCGGGCCCAATTAACATAAGATGCTCACAACTTCGAGACATAAAGTCACAAATGGCATATGAATAGACACAACATTTGCATGCATGGCAAAGGCCAGTGCACACAAAAGTACCGAGTAAACATCGGATTTAACAACAGAAGGATGGAAATCCTTCCCCTATATATATACGCACTAAAAGTCCACAGGCACCTTATGGAAAAGTTGTAGGTCCTTCCATGTCGATCAGGACACCTTCGCTTAAATAATATCATTAACTATTGGGAGTGTAGTGCACCAATTATTTATTCACACGGACACGATCATTGTTTAACATGGACTTTCGCTGCTCTAATTTCCTCATCGCAAAAAAAAATAATAAAATAATGCAACCAGTGCCTTAATGGTATGAGATTGTTGATTTTGTGTTTCCTACATTTAGTTCAGCCGACGCGTCGTGAAAAAGGGGCTTACCTTGCGCGTAGAGGCATGGTCAGTTTTTTTTAAAGGATCGATAGGCACTTACGAAAAAAACTTAAAACCAAATTTGCACCACCTGAAATTTTCTTTTACCAAAGATATAAGTAAAAATGTTTTTTTCTGCATTTTCCGTTTTTTTTTTGTGAATATCTCGGATCCAGTATGCCGCACTGCAAAAATTAAAAAGTCTATTGTTCCACATAAAGTCGTTCATAACACTAAAAAAAATTTCTTTGTTAAAACAAATGGTTAAAAAGTTACAGAAAGTTTTATTAATTTTTTTTTTTGTGGCACACTTTTTCGTAGTTATTTCGAAAAAACCTTAAATTAAACATAAGTTTTTTTTATATACTTCGTTAAGGCTTCTTATGCTTTACAGTTTAAAAAAAAAATGAGCTTCTACCTGCCTATAAAAGCCTAGCAATCAAGGATTAAAGAAAGGCAAGTCTATGCACCTTTGTGGGGTGCCGTGGCGTAGTGGTTAGTGTGTGTGCTTACTACGCCAGAGGTCTGGGTTCGAATCCTGCCATCGTCTCCTGAAAAAAAAGACTTGTTCTTCTTTACGGTCCCCACCTCCGCGAGGGTTTGACAAGCCCTCTGAGAGTATCAATTGCCTTGAAAAACTTCTCAAAGTGCCGTTCGGATTCGGCAAAAAATTGTAGGTCCCCTTGTATGTAAAGAAATTAACACGCCAGCATACATTGCTGAGAAGTTGGCCCTGGTTCACCTCGAGCTGTTGCGCCACTCTATTTATTTTTTTAAGTCTGTGCACCTTTAAAGCAAACATTATCTGTTATCATTGTAAAAACTACGTGAAGTATAAACGCAACAATTTTGTATCGCAGGTGAAAGTTGTTTTTGACGGATACCCAGATGATATATCTAAAGCAGGGACAAGGTTCGCTGAAAGAAGCCGACGAGCTACCATACACCATACACCAGCCGCCGATTGCATCTTCAATGAAAACACGACCTTTCGAGGGACGAAGAAAAAGAAACGTTTTTGGCAAACGAAAAAAAAAAAAAAAAATTTATCACGATGTTGCAAAATCATTTAAAAGATCAAGGAAACCCCTTATGTCACAGGCCTTAGAAGATGCTGCACCTTCAGCACACTTATAGTCAAAACTGCTCTCTCTATGTCCTTCGACTTTGACACAATTTATTGTAGGTGAAGACATAGATTTGCTTGTGATTTTGTCAAAGCTTGGAAAGAATATTCACAACGTTTTTTTTTTTAAAAAAAAAGGACGAGGGTCTAATTATACTATCAGAACTGTGATGCAGTTTGTTTAATACAAACAAAATCTGCAGCAGGAATTTGCCAAGCAGAAAACTGCCAACACGCGCTCATCAGTTAGTGCAAGTCTTAGTGGTTAATAAATTAAACATAAACTAACACCAAACACAAAACACTAAAAGTTACAAAAAAGCAAATGATAGAAACATTATTATTACAACAGATAAAAATTAGTTACGAACACAAGTAAAAAAAAAACATAAAAATAAAAGTATATTTAATATTTAAGACGAACAACACCGAAGCAGCCTCTTAAGTTTGGCTTTGTCCATGTCAAAGTCTAAAATACTGGTGTGAGCGTTGTAGGTGGAACACATACGGGTGATAGGCTCATTTTTCCCATAATTTGTTCTGTGCCGTGGAACGTGTAAAAGCTGAATTCTTCAGAGGTAATGAGAGCCTCCACGAAATTTAAAGTTTATACTAGATAGAAGGTCCGGTGCATCTATTAGACCTTGGACCAATTGCTGAATAAAAATCAAGTCATTATTTATCCGCCTTTGGGAGAGACTTTGAATGTTAAGCAATTTAAGCCGGTCGAAGTATGAGGGGAGATTGAGTGGATCTTCAAAGGGAAGTCCCCTGAGCGCGATCCTCGATCCTATTCGTATGGCAGACTTGCGATGGAGACCACACTTGTGAAGCGTATTCACGGTGAGTACGAACAAAGCTATTGTAAAGGGAAAGCGTGTCGTAAGGGTCGTTAAATTCTTTAGACCAACGCTTAATAAAGCCAAGCATGCAATTGGATTTATTTACAATGTAGTTTATGTGTTTTGAAAAGTCAAGGTTTTGAAAGATCCTTAAAATGTTCAACACGGCAAAGAGCATGCTCACTGTTGGAGTAAGAGAATGTTGTTGCGATACGCTTTTTAGAAAAAGTGATAACTTGACACTTAGCTGGATTGAGGAAAAAACCGTTTTTGTTACACCATGTAGCAAAGTCTAATAAAACAGTGGTGTATTCTACGACGAGTTTTAGACATAAAACAACTTCAGATAACGTCCTCTTTATCCATGCGTTCACAGGGTGCGATACAACATCAGCAATTTTTAAAATGGGAAAAACGAAGATTTTATCGGTCTTGAAGAAAACTCCATGTCTTCTGGAAAGTTTAGAATGTTTCAGATCATTCAAATCTGGACGTCAGGATATTTCGTCAGCCGGGAGTAAAATATTCAAAGCTTTGTATGGAGGAGGAAGGAAAGAAACATCGTTGGACGATTTTCGATTTAAGCTGTTTTCAAGTGCAAGTACCAAAATAAAATCGGATCTCGCTTCCCTGCCACCTACGAAGTCAGCAGCTGACCAGCATTCTTTCCGGACATTTAGTCAGGTGCAAACTTGGATGGGTAATATTTTAGAACCAGAGTAGTGGGGCTGGAAACGAAGTCCAATAGGACTTGAACCCGTGATATCGTCAGGAGCTACCATTCCACCGACCCTGGTCGGTATCATATCTTGCACATGCAAAAAAAAGTGTGGCACAGCGTGCAGCTGTCGAAAAGCTGGAATAAAATGTTCGACTATATGCAAAACTTGCTGCGGGAAAAGCTGTTCCAACTCCAATGTAGCCGAAATTGAGGATGACTCCGACAACGAAGAAAATAATGATCCCCCAAACTCTAATAAGAATCTTCTATCATCAGAAAAAAATTATTCCGAAGATCAATCCCCCTTGGTTGCGAAAACGAAAGCGAAAATGAATTGCCTTTATTGATTGCCCAAACGATTGAAAATTTGTTAGTGCGGGCGCAACTTACCTATCTTCAATCCTTTATTGCTCGGCTTTCGTAGGTAGTTAAGAGATTTTTTTTTTTTAACTGTAAAGCATAAAAAGCCCTAACGAAGTGTATAAAAAAAACTTATGTTTAATTTAAGGTTTTTTTCGAAATAATTACGAAAAAGTGTACCACAAAAAAAAAAAAAATAACAAAACTTTCTGTAACTTTTTAACCATTTGTTTGAACAAAGAAATTTTTTGTAGTGTAATGAACGACTTTATGTGGAACAATATACTTTTTAATTTTTGCAGTGCGGCATACTGGATCCGAGATACTCACAAAAAAACGGAAAATGCAGAAAAAAACATTTTTACTTATATCTTTGGTAAAAAAAATTTCAGGTGCTGCAAATTTGGTTTTAAGCTTTTCTCGTAAATGCCTATCGATCCATAAAAAAAACTGACCATACCTCTGCGCGCAAGGTCAAATGACGATTCGACTGGAGTAAATTTTGTGTTTCTTAAAAAAAATATTGATTTCCTTATCCTTGACAAGAACCTTTAGTCATTTGAGAGGAACCTGAAGCCGGACACTAACCTGTAATTTCTTATTTATATTTCTTGTTTATGTTATGTATATTGCCATCCCTGACAATCAAGTTGAATTAATATCTCATATGGGAAGAGCAAATCGTCACCCAAAGTCATTGTTTTCATCTACATCTCTCACCTGTACCTGATACCTTGCAGTGAAAGTTATCACAGAGAGTTGAAACCGTATTCTCTATTCTTTATAATAGAGTTCAGTCACTTATGTTGCTCTTCCGCAAAGCATGCGAACAATGTAATCGTCACTAGAGTAGATAATAGAAATTAATACCTTTCTAAGGCGGCGACGCGGTTGGTCCTATACATGCGGTCGCCAAAGTAACTAGAGCTTATGTGTCCGTTAGTATATTAACAGAGAGAAAACCTTCTTTAGGTCACGGCAATTGTCTTAAAAGACTGCACTTAATTGATTTACACCACACATCAGCGTGTTTCTTATTCTTAAGTATCTAGGGATGCATTAAAAGTGCGTGCGCCATGATACGCCTTGTGTGTACCTGCGCAACCTGCCATGCGCATAAAAATATAATAATCGCGTGTTGTTAAGACTCATTATGAGTTAACAGAAGCGTAATTCAATATGTTTTAAGACCCAGCTTAGGTTGGATTTGAGCCAGATGTGATCGGAAGCCCTTTGTTTGTAATAACTTGATGGCATAGAATGCTTCCTGGTGTCATAAATCATTTGCTAAGGCTTTTTTAGTTTTTAAGCAGTAATAAAGGTGAAGCTTGAGCGGAATAGTCCTGCTGAGAATGACTTAAAAATGCCGTATTTTATACCCTTATCTAGGAAGTCTTCATAGAATTAAGATGCCTGCAAAAATGCTCCCCTTTATATAGACAGCTCTTGTAGTGTTAAAGAAACGTTGTTGAATACTGTCTTAATATAGGTGCAGCAGGAGAATAGGCGCATTATACCTATCTAAGCAGCATTATACCTATTCAATGCTTTGAAATTTTCGGCTTTCTTGTTGATAGGTTTTGTTAAATGAAAGATAACTTCATTGTTTACCCCTGCTCTTCGACGAAGGTTGTCGTCTTCTTCTGCGGATCTTTATTATCAAACTTATAAAGGTCACGTGTAGAGTTCATTGGCTACATTACAAGTTCTTTTGTCAATTAATTTGGACTTACAAATTTGAGTTTAGTCAAAGATTTTTTAAATATCAGAGATGCTTTTCTTTTTTAAGGAAAAAATTAAAGACTTTTCTTTGTCTTTGATAACAAAGATACCCAGAAAAAGACAACAGCACGACTAAAATGATAACTTGCATAAAAAAGGTTCAAACCATCAACTCCGCCCTCTAAGGGCCGGTTTTTAAGTGCGAGATCATCAGAGTTTCCGAGGTTAAATTATATCAACTCCAGAAATGAGTTCTCCAATGAACTACGATCTGGGATCAATCTTGACTTAGCTCGCCACATTTGGTGAGTCTGACTTGTATCAACTCTAGAGATTGAAGTTTGAAGAGTATGAACATCCTTGAATGTTTTTCTGTGTGGAATGGCATTTGATTTACGTATTTCTGTGAAAAATGATATCTGAACTTCTTTTCCTGTGTTTTTCTATGTAAAGTGAGAGATGGAAGAGTCAATCATTTCGAGATATCAAGATTTTGACAACTTTGTTGACGGAGTTAACTCTGCATTGAAAAACAGCATGGTGGGTTAATTCCAGATTCGTATTTTTACGGGCTTAACAGATCTTAGTTTAAGCTGGGTTTAAGTAGGTAGGTAGGAAAGTGGCTAATTAAATGCACTTAGGCCAAAAAGTAGGCCCCATTGTACCGCCACGTGGATATATGACCAAGGGAGTAGGTTGGCGTGAATTCGATGACAGCCAGCCAGTCTTCTCAATGAATTTTAGTAGCTTTTTGACCGGTGTTTTTCAAAGGTCGCTTAGAAATTCGTATAAGTAGGAGCCTATTATGGATTTCCTGGATGACGCGTGTGCCGAGCAGCTACAGAGAAAGTATTGTACACTTTCTTCCTCTTTCTCATCTATAGGCAGCTTCTACAGAAGTCATTTTAAAATAGACCTAGTCTTTTTGCGTGAAGACCTTATGGGCAGTGTCCGATGATAATTCCCACTGCAGTCCTAATTTTGGAACTCTTTAAGGAGATCAAGCTATCTGATCTTTTTGGCTCAAATCAAGGCCAGATTTGCTTGGAGGTTAAACATGTGGTGCCTGTCCTCCATCTGGCGTTAGTTTCTTGTGTGCTGTGTTTTTGAGCTGTTATTTGAAGGTAACTAGGGGAGTACCTATATTACAGGAGATTTCATCTTCTGGCAGTCTAGTGGCGTTCTTAGCGAGTTTATCAGCCTCACAGTTGACCATGATGATATCTCAGACATCTCATCAAGAGATGTACGACAGTTAATAACGAATTTTGCCCTTATAGAGATCAATGTCAGGGATTTGATGGCAGCCTGGCTATCCGTAAAGATGCAGATATCGCGGGCGGATATCACGTTCCACTTTAGCCCAAGACAGGCCTTCACTAATTGCCATTATATCTGCTTGGAAGACGCCTTATTACCGCCGTACCACAGGTCTCTGCTCGGACTCCGGGTTTAGAAGTTTTTCTGTGTGAAGTAAGAAGGTGAAGTATAATTCGTGTTCGTGGAGGTGAGATGCTGTTCGTTTAGAACATTGGCATGTCCGTAAAAGTAATCACACCATTGGGAGCAGGCTTAGAGTCGAATTGCGCAGTTGGTAGCTGGTTGTTTACCAAAGATGTCTAAGGGGTAAGGTTCAATATAAGCTGGGTTTAACTCAGCACTGAAAAACCGGCCCTAGAAGGGAGAACTGTTTGATTTGATTGCTGCCTTTTTTATTCCTCATAGTTCAATTTTAAAGCCTTTTTTGCTATCACCTATGCAGTGTGGATGGCTTTCCAATCACCAGGCCGAAAAATGCCTGCCTTAGAAATTGAATAATGTCAGCTGTAGGCAGAATAAATCTATGAGAAGAAGAAAGCCTGCGAGTAACTCAGGGAAACGATGTACTTAGTCCATTCAATTGCAAAACCTTAGTCACCCTTTAAGTACGTTTTGATCAAGGACGTAGTCCCTCTCCAGGATTGCAAGGTACAATGTCAATGTGTCCACGAACGTTCTTGCATCAGGGTCATAAAAGAGAAGAATTTGAATAAAACAAAAATATAAACTCAGTTTATAAAAAAAAGTCCAGGAATACTCAAGGCATACTCAAGGCACAAGCACTAAATTGCCGTGCGATTTCTGCTCTTTATATGGGAATCTATTTCATCATTGAAAAAACTAAAGCTTTTAATCTGTTTATTAATTTTATATTTATTTTTTTATTTATTTTAATTTTATTTTAATTTATTTTAATTTTACAATCGTTATACGCCATCATTTTTAGTGTGCTTAGAAAAACGCTTGACCTTTTAGTGGGATGACAATTGGACGATTTTAAACAGACTTCGCTTCTGGAGCCGCCACAAAATGGGTCTACTTGAAATGGAATACGCGGTTCTGCTCATGCTCCTACTGAAACTGTTTCTATAGTTTAAGTACTGCCTAGCTTGGTTAAACTGTTAGCTTAACCTAGCTTTAACTACGCTGATAGCCGAGGCAGATTGTGGCAAGTGCGTCATAACTGGGTAAACAGGGGCTGCCCGCAAGGTGGCATTCTGTCTTCCCTGTTATGGTGCATGGTGGTAGACCCTCATCAATTGGCTCTCAACCTTCCTGGAACCTACGCAGAAGCTTACGCGGATGATGTCGCCGTTCTTTCTGTCGTCTCAAACCTATAGGGACTATGTGCTCTCAGGCGCAGAGATCCCTAGACTTGATCAATGATTGGTGTACTAGGAATGGGCTTTCAGTGAATCCTCTTAAAACGACGGTTGTTCTCCTTATGCGAAGGGGGAATGTCACTGGTCTGACCCACCTCGTGCTTAAAGGTGTCACTATCACGATATCCGACGAAGTTAAATATTTGGGAGTAATCCTTGATAGAAAACTTCTTTGATTCAAGCATGTTGAATCCAAAACCGAAAAAACCTTGTCTACTTTCTCGCAGTGTAGAGGGGCTTTTGGCAAGACATGGGGCCTATCTCCGAAAAGAGTCCTCTGAATCTATACGGCCATGGTAAGACCACTCCTGTCATATACATCGGTGGAACAAACTCCAAAGAACGGCTTGTCTTGGCTGCACAGTGGCCTTCCCTAGCACGCCGGGCTCTGCTCTAGATGCTTTGATGAACCTCCCCCCCCCTGATATATTTATCATGAAGTGTACGCTGAAAACCATCTTTCGCTTAAAGAGAGGTGCTTTTTGGTACCACACGCATTGGAATTTTGAAGAACTTGTTCGAGAATTTTCCTTCGGCCCCTGTCTTATAGCCATACCCTCTGACCAACGACCCAAAAATCTTTTTGCGACAAAACTACCAAGTCGACTTTCCTCAGGCAATGGAATGGCTTCGGCCAGACTCTAAAACAGGGAAAGAATTCCACCGTATTTTCATGGATGGCTCCAAAACCGGACAAGGGTCTGGTGCTGGAGTCTTTGTGGTAAGCGACAACATTAGACTGCACTACTACCCCTTAGGTAAATGCGCGTCTGTCTTCGAAGCGGAGCGATTTTTGCTATGCTAATGGCTATGCGCTATATTGTGACTAACGGGTAGAGGGCGAGAAGCATATGCGTTAGCAGTGACAGCCAAGCCGAGCCAACTCAAGCATTCATGGAACTTAGTCGGAAGGCTAAATGCAGTGAATCTTGTCAGGGTCCTAGGTCACATGGTATCCAGGGAAATGAGATCTCTGATGAGCTTGCCAAACTGGGCTCAGAAGAAGTTTTCTCAGGATCCGAATCTGCTTTAGGCCTGCCTGTATCTGATCTCACGTCTGCATTTGATACTTGGGTTTTTTGTTAGCACAGGTTTTTTGTGACTTGGATGGGTCCAGACAGGGTTTTTTTTTATATATGTTTGAAGTTTATTCAGACTATAACAGCACAAAAATATATATAAAACCAATAAACAAATTTTTTTTTTCAAGATAATAATAAGTTTAACAATAATGGCACTAAGCACTCAACTGTTTTTTTGGATAAATTACTCGGACATATGTGTTGGTCCAGACAGAGTAAACGACTAATCCTGCACATCTGCGAGGGGTCAGCGTCTTTCCTTCTATCTCTCAGGAGAATCGATTGCAGATTTCTTGTAGGCGTCCTTACCGGCCACCAAGCTTTTGCTAGACACTTGAATGTGTTGGGCTTGAGCGAAATCAATACCTGTGGAGAGGACGACGATACGGCGGAACACTTCCTCTGTAGTTGTCCTGCCTTTGCTCGCATCAGATGGCGGATCTTTGGGGCTGACGAATGGTGAGTGCCGAACACCTTAGCTCTTCATCACTGAAGCTCCTTCTCATTCCTCGAAAGACGGGTAAACTAAATACATTAATGTAAGGTGTCTGCTTGGTAGTACAATGGGCCAGTATTTGTGTCTGAGTGCTCCATCGAATTGTAGCAACCTCCAACAAAACCGTAACGTATCAATGGGAAAATAGGTAGGTGCATTCAAAAAACGGTAATGTGGCCCTAGTAAATGCGTAAACGCGACGACATGTCAGTTGTGTCCACGCAACTATCGTGGTGTCTGTCGATGCTTACATTACTTTTATAACATCGCTATTTTCCTTGCATAGACGTAAATATTTTATAACTTACTTTTAACGTCACGCTGTCGATGTAGGTATAATGGCGATACATAATGACGTTGAATGAAACTGAGATTTCTAGACCTTTTGGTATTGTTATGTGGCGACAAGAAATAAAACAACCCGCAGGAGTCCCTGAATGCACCCATCGATTCACTCTACAAACGCACACGCTCGATTCACTAAACGAACATACCCAACTGTCATTTCAGTCATCTGACAGCAGCTGTCATATTCGAAGTTCGAATTTCGATTTCCCCTCCTTGGAGTTCAGCGGAGGAGTACCAATGGAAAATTACCAAAGGGGGTATGGAACGTACTAGAAGGTGCTTAATTTTGTATAAATACACGGGTGACAGGCTCGTATGGACAGTTATATTTTAAACGTGGACTTGTGAAAATCGGTAATAAAGTAAAAAGTGATTGAGTTGAAATAAAGTGTTGAATTCTAAATAGTAAAGTTGAATAACAGTGTGATCTGAGTTTAAATAAGTTTGCTTGATAAATAAAGTGTTTCATTGTGTGATTATAAAAATGAAATTAAGTTTTATTCGACGAACCCCAGGCCGAAAATATTACATTGGTGTTAGAAATTGGGGATAAAACTCATAATTGTGCGGGTTAATTCTACAGTGGAATTTTCCGGAACAGTGTTAGTGTGTCAAACAGTTTTAAGTGGAGATTTCTAGAAAAAGTGCGCGTAAATAGCGTCGGTGACTAAAACAATTTATTTTTGCAGTGGAGTTTTCCAGAGATATCCTGTGTGTAAACAGTGTCGGTGACATCATACAAAATTGATTGTGGAATATTCCGGATACATTGAAACTGATTGTGCGATAAAGCTATAATTAACTAAGTTATAACAACGGTTTCAATGATTTGTTTATTCGCGAGTGAATTTTCTGGAACAGATATAAGACATAAACTGATTGTGTTGTGAAAATTGTGTGAAGACAATTCAAAATGGGTCGAAAAATTGAACAATTGACAACAGCTGAGTTAAAAGCAGAATTGGGTAAAAGAAACCTCCAGACTTCGGGGCTCAAAAGGGAATTGTTGTTTCGACTCCAGGACGCTATTACCGAGGAAGGTGGACATCCAGACACGATGCTGTTCGAAGTTCAAGAAGAACAGCAACAAAGCACAGTAAGTACTGCAGATAAAATGCCCGCTTTCATGAAGTTGCTTCTGGAGAAAAGCGAAAAGATGGAGAGTAGCCAAAAGAATGCTCTCGAAGAACAAAAGAACGCTCTCAAAGACAAATTCGAGAAGCTGGAGAGCGGCCAAAAAGAAAAAAGAACGCTCTCGATGAAAAGCTAGATACTAAGTTCGATTAGCAGAAGCAGAATTGGGTAAAAGAAACCTCCAGACTTCGGGGCTCAAAAGGGAATTGTTGTTTCGACTCCAGGACGCTATTACCGACGAAGGTGGACATCCAGACACGATGCTGTTAGAAGTTCAAGAAGAACAGCAACAAAGCACAGTAAGTACTGCCGATGAAATGCCTGCTTTCATGAAGTTGCTTCTGGAGAAATTCGAAAATATGGAGAGTAGCCAAAAGAATGCTCTCGAAGAACAAAAGAACGCTCTCGAAGACTAATTCGAGAAGCTGGAGAGCGGCCAAAAAGAACAAAAGAACGCTCTCGATGAAAAGCTAGATACTCTAGAAAGCAAACTTGATTCCCAGAATGTGTTTTTTGAGGAAAAGTTCCCAAAGACAAACACCAGCTAAGGAGCTTTCTCGGTCTTGCTACGTACTACAGGAGGTTCGTCAAGGATTTCGCCGGCATCGCAAAGTGTCTGCACCAGCTCACTAAGAAAAGAAGACAATTTAAATGGTCAGGTGAGTGCGAAAGAAGCTTTCAACATCTGAAGCAGCGACTTTGCGAAGCACCGATACTAGCTTACCCTATTCCGGGCAAGACATTTATTGTGGACGCAGACGCTAGCAATGTGGGTGTTGGTGCAGTATTGTCGCAATTGCACGATGGGCATGAGAAAGTGGTTGCATACTTCAGCAAAGTTTTATCCCGACCAGAGAGAAATTACTGCGTTACCAGGCGAGAACTCCTTGCTCTAATATTGGCAACGAAACATTTCCAGAAGTACCTGAGTGGCCAAAAGTTCATCTTGCGTACAGACCACGCCGCTCTCAAATGGTTACTTCAGTTCAAAAATCCTGAGGGGCAAGTCGCAAGATGGATCGAGCGATTGCAGGCTTTTGACTTCGAGATACAAAATCGCAAAGATACAACCGCGCACGGCAACGCGGACGCGTTATCCCGGAGACCATGTGAGCCCAATTGTAAACATTGCGTGCGACAGGAGGAAAATGACGAATGTACTGTCCAGAGAGTAAGAGCCGAACCTGCAGAAGGCTGGAGTACTGAGGAACTTCACAACGCACAACAAGAAGATCCTGACATTGAGCCAATCCTTGCATGGAAGGAATCTATGGAGAAACCGAGTGCAAGGGATATATCCGACAGAAGTCCCACATTAAAGGCATATTGGGCGCAGTGGGGCTCTCTCCATGTACAAGATGGCGTTCTGCGAAGAAAATGGGAAATGCCGGATGGAAAATCCTTTAAAATGCAGCTTGTGGTTCCACGGTCCAAAGTGCAGGAAATTTTGCGGGAAATGCACGATGGAGTATCTGGTGGGCACTTGGGCATCAACAAAACCCTGAAGAAAGTACGGGAACGTTTTTATTGGCTGAGTGCAAGAAGCGACGTTGAGAGCTGGTGTAGGAAGTGTACTACTTGTGCTGCTAGTAAGGGACCCAAAGTCAAAACCAGGGGTAAAATGCACCAGTACAATGTGAGTGCTCCCTTTGAAAGGATCGCCGTCGACATCGCAGGACCGTTTCCGGAAACTAAAAGCGGTAATCGTTACATCCTGGTTATTGCCGATTACTTCAGCAAGTGGCCCGAGGCATTTGCGATCCCAAATCAAGAAGCGAGAACCGTTGTCGATCAGATAGTGGACCACTGGGTGTGCAGGTTTGGAGTGCCAATGGAATTACATTCCGACCAGGGAAGAAACTTCGGTTCGAAGATATTCCAGGAAGTATGCGCTGCAATCGGAATACAGAAGACCACACCTCTTCACCCACAATCAGATGGAATGGTGCAACGCTTCAACAAGACGCTGACGGAACATCTCTCTAAAGTCGTGGACGAGAATCAACGGGATTGGGATCGGCGAATACCTTTATTCCTCATGGCCTACCGAAATGCCATTCACAGTACAACTGGATATACTCCATCTGAAGTTTTATTTGGACGAACTGCCAGGCTACCCAGTGAGCTTAAATTCGGATTTCCCACTGAAGACCCAACATGCGAGGAGGAATACGTGGTTGAACTTAGGGAAAGGATTAATGACATCCACCAGAGAACCAGAAGCAATATAAAAGTTGCAAGCGACCGCATGAAAACGAGATACGATGCCCGAGCGACGGCACCCGAGTTCAACGAGGGAGATCTGGTATGGCTCTATAACCCACATCGTAAAAAGGGAAGATCGCCAAAGCTTCAGAAGGACTGGGAAGGTCCCTACCAAGTTGTAACGCGAATTAATGATGTCGTATTCCGAATCCAAAGAGGACCAAGAGCGAAGATGAAAGTTGTCCATGTTGATCGCCTACATGGCTACCCCGGAAGCAATGATGACGTACTTGTTCGGGACGAACAAAAATAAGAGGGGGGCAATGTTATGTGGCGACAAGAAATAAAACAACCCGCAGGAGTCCCTGAATGCACCCATCGATTCACTCTACAAACGCACCCGCTCGGTTCACTAAACGAACATACCCAACTGTCATTCCAGTCATCTGACAGCAGCTGTCATATTCGAAGTTCGAATTTCGGTTTCCCCTCCTTGGAATTCAGCGGAGGAGTACCAATGGAAAATTACCAAAGGGGGTATGGAACGTACTAGAAGGTGCTTAATTTTGTATAAATACACGGGTGACAGGCTCGTACGGACAGTTATATTTTAAACGTGGACTTGTGAAAATCGGTAATAAAGTAAAAAGTGATTGAGTTGAAATAAAGTGTTGAATTCTAAATAGTAAAATTGAATAACAGTGTGATCTGAGTTTAAATAAGTTTGTTTGATAAATAAAGTGTTTCATTGTGTGATTATAAAAATGAAATTGAGTTTTATTCGACGAACCCCAGGCCGAAAACATTACAGTATGATATTTCTGTAAGGATGGAAGTATAAAATAATTTTATCTTTTGCAACATTTGTTTATCATTCAAACCTCGAAACATTCAACTAAAAATCCCACGTAAAATTTTTGTTCTTAAAAGACAGATCCGCGACATTCTCTCAGCGGCGACGGCGCCTAAGCAACATTTTTAGGTATTACTCAATGAAATCTGAAAACAACACTGTACTATACTTCATACTACGCATATGGTTGACCAATAAATGCAAAAAAAAAAAAAAAAACAAGAATGCAAACATCTTGCGAGCCTGAGTGCACTATAATGCGACACAACATCAACATGTCAACAATGATTTGGTTAACTCGATTGAACAGCAGAACCGAGACTTCGTCTGTTCGCGGAAACGTGAAGAACCACACAAAGTGCATAGTCCTCCATCAGTGCTAAATAAAAATGACACAAGTTACTAATAAACATGATCCGAGGTAAGGTTGCGAAGTGAAGGGATATTGCATTCTGGGTGCCGCTTATGAGAACGTGCAGACGGCCAACACAACACAGCCCATATGGATATACAGTTACAAAACTTAGTCTAGTTCTTCTTCTAGTAAGCTGGCTTGCATGTGCTGACATTATTACCTGCATCGTCGGACAAAGGTTAATGGTCGAGGATGTTATTGATGTTGTTTACGTTGTCACATCATCACAGTCAAATGACTCAAGTCAGTGATTCCAGAGAAGCTGGTTGGTTTGAGAGCAAAAAAATGGAAAAACAATGTGGGTTCAGGATGTTTTGCACAAACTGGAGGGAACCGATATTTTGTTAAGATGATATTTTTGATTGAGCCTTGAGTTGAAAGCCCGGATTGAGCAGTAATTAGATCTGATAAGGTTGGGAATTTATTTTTATTCGATTTATGGAAAACAAAGAAGCCTTTAATCTCGACCACAAATTTTGTTCATTTAACGTTATAAACTTGTTAAAGAAGTGTTTTTTTTTTTTTAAATAGGTCCAACTTTAGTTTGCTTTACCTTTTGTAAGTAGATTTGACGAGTGTGGATTTCCGCTCTTTGTACTTAAAGATGAACAGTTCCATCGATGCCACTGAAACTAAAGAGAGTTTATTTGCGGTTGCAGCCTTTTTTATTTTTCTTAAAATTTATTATGTTTTAAGATAAATTTATTTTTATTTTATTTTCAATTTACACTCACTTGAACCTGGCACTCACGTATTGCTAGCTCGAGTCCTTCTAAAGCTGTCAATGTTACATCGCTTGCCTTGTAGCATAGCTCTAATTGGTCCTTTGTTAATCCGGGAACAGATCGGCAAGTTGCTCTGGCATCTGGTACACAATTCAACCTTTAAAGAAGACAATTTTTTAACATATTAGAAAAAAGGAAACTTTAGAAAATAGCAATTAGGCAATTTTTAGAGGCTTTCATTTACATTTCACATTTTACAAATTCGAGTTTTTCGAGTTTTAAGGGATCTTCGGCGATAAAATGGTGAAAAATAACACAGCTACGAAAAGATCTGAGTATGGTACAATGGTACTTTTAAAAAGTTCCTTTTCTAAGAATGCAAACCATTAAACTTAAAGCAAAAAATATCCTCACAACAGCTAAGTCTTGTTTCACTGATGTGTCACTACAGGGGGTCTACAAAATAAAGGAGATCTGTCCGTCTTCATCAATTTGGTTAATTAAAGACGAGAAGGTTCTGTAGGATGTAGTTAACCATAGGTTTATTTTAAATTTACATTTACCTTTTTTTTCCCTATTTCTCAAAATTTTCCATTATCTTGTAAAAAATAGATTTTATTACAAAAATTCAACATGTTTTTAAAATATATTTTAATTTACCTCTTTTTAACTGTTAGCGTTTATACGTTTTTTAACGTTTTAACTTTTTAACCAAAACACTTTTAGTCTTTTTTTTTCAGACACGTGTATAAAAAAATGCCTGTGCGTTCTTATTTTTTCATGGAATTTAGGTTTGGACTTCATGAAATTTTGTAACAATAGGTTACCAGGTGTAAATTTTGTACACCTATTTGGGGTACCAAATTTCATATTGCTGCGACTCACCGTTCAAAAGTAACAGGTGTGGATGGACGGACAACGGACCGATAAAAAATCAAAAGAAGCACACAACAAAAAGGAAAAGTAAACACATTTTAGACTAGAGCTTAAAAACTAGCAGACAAAATATAGAAAAAAAGCCGTAAGTGGTTCATCGACAGGGTTTGATCCTGCACTCATTACCTGTCGCGGGTAATGCTCTACCACTTGAGCTACGGTGAACACGGTTGATTCGGTCGAATATGGGACCACCACATGCTCATAGGTCTGCATCACAACTCCACTTTCATCCCGGATACTTAAACATCAGCCTACAAGTTCTCTCTGCATAAAAAATGCACATAAACCAACAGAAAAAATATTACCTATAAAAAAGCTTAACGCCGGTGTATCGTAAGGACGAAGTGGAAGCTAAAGCGTTTGTGTGTTTCCCGCATCATATTTAACTTATTGTGACCAGCAGCTCTTACAAATATGGAGGAACCTAAATTTTTTTGCCGAACAGCTTTGGTTTGTCTCTCATGATGACTTATGATATTCTTGCAGGATTCGTTAAAGCCTTGCAGTGGTAAAAATCTCTTGTTCACAGTAGTCCTACATAAAAACCACTGTACCACGGCATTTGCCGCTTCAAAAGCCTCTCCTATTCTAGCTGACTCTTTTAACAAAGTTTTGAAAATACTTCTCCACTCATGTGATGCCAAGATATAAGGGACATAGGTACGATTCTTCGTCTTTTCAAGCCCATTCGTTTAACATTCTAACATGCAACCCTTAAACAAGTGCTGAGATTCATAAGCGTCTGCAGGATTTTTCCCAAGGGGGCTGGGGCAAACCATGGATTCAGGCAAAAAACGTCCACCTCTTGCCCTCAATTTAAATTTTGTAATCATGGACGTTCGTAATGCCAGTTCCTTCAAAGTTTAGTCCATTTACATCCCAAGACCGATTATTTTTAGACTGATTGTGAGCGTGTCTGCATTCAGTTTTGTATAGCTTCAACGCTGGTACAGCTTCGGATGGCAGAGAGATCACGTACAAAATTTAGGGCCTTAAAATTGGTGTTATGCCGACGGACGGATTTTGCACTTTCGACTCAGAATTCGGCATCAATCGTTATTTCCTTTAGTTTTGGGGCCTATAGTAATTTTTTCTGTATGTCACTTTTTCGCCTGTGTCAAACGTTTATACTCCATTCCTGTGGAATGTGGAATAGCTCTGAATCTATAGCAACAGAAAAAAAATTGTAAATAATATTCTTTACATAACTGTTGTTCCTACAATTTCCAAGTGAAAATAACACCCACCTTCTCCTTCGAGGTATTTGAAATTGAGTTCAAGAGATAAAAGAGCTTTAAATAATCCATCATTCAGATAACAGTGTTGCTACACCTTTTGCTGTAAGGTATCATCGAGTTGAGTGTGCCACTCAAAAAATCATCAGCATTCAATTTACCTCCTACATTACGCGCAGATATACTTAAGAAATAAATTAATTTGAATGTGTCAAACACTCAATAATAAAACACTCAATAAACACTTGTCTTAGCTTAATCTGCTACACATAATATTCATTATAGAAATGACGTTAGATTGGTAGAAAAAAAAAAAATACACAGGTACATAATATGTTAACTTTTTTTGCCACCCACCCAGAGTGTCGACATGGAAATCATCAACCACTTCTTGCCGCAAAATTGGAACGATCAAACTGTCAAAAACAATTTACTTAATCAAATAATCACATCCAGTTAGTGCGCCCCTTTGGTTTTTATTGCGCTGTCTGCAGAGCTCACGCAAATCATTTAGACATCAGCTTAATCAAATTAACACCCAAGCCAAACGCTGTGTCTTCGACGCAAAGACACATACTGTCATCGGTCTAGGTCGAGACACGCGGCGAGGTAGGCCGCTAATGCATGCGCATACATTGGTTATGCAAATTGATAGCAATCCATGACCAGGTTTACACCAACAGGCTGGAATATTATCTTAGGAAGCCGTCATCTGAAAAGTGTGCTTTGGGTGTAACCAGAAGCATGGTGTTTTGGTGCGCGGCGACATTGGCGCCTGGATCAAACTTCGAAGGCGTTTCCAACATCAGGTGCGCCTTTCGCACAGGCCTTTGGGTAAATTATGTCAATGATAATTATTAGTTTCAGTTATCATGCTGCCGGAAAAGAAAAATGAACTTACTACAATTTTATGAAAAATAGAACGTCAACAACTTGAATTTTATTTAACAAACTTATTATAACTTTGACCAGCCGGAAGCAATCCAAATTATTTGTTAACTCAAAAATGCAACCCTTGATACATTCCTTGAATTACAATTTTGAAAAATAGGTATTTTGAGGAATGTTGTCCAAGTATTCTTCTGATCAAAAGGGTTGCTTCCTTGTTGCCAAGAAAATTTTCCTTTAATGTGGGTTTTGCCAAGGGATGGTGTATGAATTAATTAAATTTATTAATTTCAAGTGACTGAGTATTTAAGAAATATAGATACTCGTAACTATTTAATTTTTGATTGAAATGTAACAACCGGTACTGAAGAATACCAGACATAAATTTCCTTTAATCGTCAATAACCATCAATGCTCTCTTGATGTCCTTAGACCCACTTCAAAATGGCAAGAATGTACGACTTAATGGCTGCAGCTATGATATAGGAAGGGCTACAAATTGAAAAATATTTAATCAACTTTTACTTTCTTAAGGAAGCTAAATTGTGTGGTTGTATGCACTACCTTCCATTCGACTTGAAGAACTAGGTATTGGAAAACGTTTGTCTATTTTCTTTTTTCAAAAATCAAATAGGTATGATAGTTTTTTAAGTAAATAATTCCTTACCAGCAAGTTATTTTTCACAAGACTTGATTTGAATTATGTACTGAATTCATTATTGGTGCAGTGCGGACATAGTAGTATTACTGGTGGTTTTCTATGCGGCTATCTTGACTCATTAAGTCTTATGGGCATGTATTTGACGCGACTTGACTTTGAATGTCTTCTTGAATCCTGGACGTGGAGTGAGGGTATGAAGTTAACCGAGTCCAAGGTTGTTACGCTATATAAAATTAATCATTTTAGCATTTTGTAGTACTATCCCATGAAAGGGCTTCGCTGAAAATGTAAGAAGACCTATAACAAGAGGATGAGTAAGAACCGTCGACACGCTCCGTTACAGCCTGCAGAGCCTATCTGAATTGTATAATGCAATCACAACAGTCTCTGGTGACCACGCTTGATGTAATTTAAAGCGACACGTTCGGGATGAGTTTAGAATTGTAGGTACTCATTCAAAATTTGTAAACGCGCTTATTCGAAAATTATTAAAGTCTTATCGAATAACCGCGAAAACCCTTAAATAAAAGGTTGTAAATTGTAATGAGTAGGAAAGACTGATTGTGGTAGGAAATTCCACATTCGTGTTGTGAATAAGAGATTCGTCGATTCTAAATGCACGCATTTTCGACAAGAAAGCTTGGTGGCAAACTCTGTCAAATGCTTTTGAAATATCTAGCGCAACAATCTTGCTTTCACCAAGAAGATGCAAGGAATGGTTCCACTTTTCGGTGAGATATGCCATCAGATCACCAGTAGACCTTTTGCTACGAATACCATATTGCCGGTCATTAAGGAGTTTTCGTGATTCGAGTTATTTCATGAGCTGGAAATTAATCAGCGTTTTCATGACCTTAGAAAGAAGGGAAGTAAGTGCAATGGGACGATAGCTAGAGGGTGAAGAAAAATCGCGTTTTTTAGGGACGGACTGGAAAAATGCTGTTTTCCATCTACTCGGAAAGAGGCCTGAGAAGTATGACCGATGAAAAAGCTTACACAACGTGGAAGAAACTTTTCAGTACAAAAGGGGATATTCCATTTGGACCAGTGAATTTGTGAATGTTGAGATCCTTAAGTACTTTTTTAACTGTACGAGTGCGAAAATGAATTTGTCCCATAGCGCATTCCACGCGCTAAAGTACAGAGGCGGAGACATTACGCAATCCGTTAGTGTGGAGCTGGCAGCAAAATGCGCGGCGAGAAGATTGGCTTTGTCTACGGCACTGACAGCTGGAATGTCATTGCAGACGAGTGTTGGGATGGAGGATGAGGCACAATTTTTTACACTTTTGACAAGAGACCAACATTTCTTATTACCTTTGGGGCAATGTAGAATTTTCTGACTCAACTTTTGGTCATACAAAAACTTCACACGACGGATATGAGCATTGCAATCGTTTCTAGCTTGCGTGAACTTATTTCAGCTTACTATGGAGGGGTTGGCTTTGTTAAACCGAAAGTAAGACCCTTTCAATTTTATCGCCTCTTTTCAGCTCAAGTCAATCCACGAATTCTCCTTCGTCTGGATACTCTTATCCCTGTTAGGGATAAAAGATTTTATTCCTAGGAGAATTATGTTAGTGATCATATCGGCAGGTGTTGTCTGGCCAAAATGTCGAAGCCAATGAGATTCATTATGAGATTCATGTTGAAAAAAAAAACAAGTAAGTTCGTCTGTAACGAACTTCTAAATACCCGACCCTCTTTACCCATTAACACCAAATTTAAAAGTTTTTTGTCTGTTTCATATATTGAATGTCAATTATCTGTGTTGGCCACGCCCCTTAAAAAGGGTGTAGGCTGAAAATTTAAGTAAATCAACTCTAATTTCGTTGGAACCACGAGAAAATGCGTTGAAAGCGAATATTTATACTTAAAAAAACAGTTTTTTCCCAAAAACGCCCCCTAAAAGTGGGCATAGCTCAATGCTTTGTATGCAACAAACTTAGCAAATGGTAATATCTTTAATATTTGTCATATAATTTTTTTTCAATTTTGAATGAATTTCCCGAGAAATCAGGTTTTGACAGATTTCAGATGTTAAAAGTGGGCATAAAAGTGGCAATTTTTGCCTAATAAAGACTTCTGGTCGATATTGCTTTCAACCAAAATTTGAGTTCATATATTTTGTCTATCTTGGCCAAAAGGCATTTTGAAACAAAATGTAAATTTGAGGTTGTCTGACATTCAAGCCAACTGTGGGCGTGGCTGTGGGCGGATCTTCTCAATTTTCTTACTTTGTGAGAAATTGCAAACCAAGCAACGCTGCAAGGTTCAGCTTCCTAGCTCCATTTTAAAGACCTCAAAACTGCATACATATGGACAGACGGACGGACGAACATGGCTTAATCGACTTACCTGTCGGTCTCGATCATATCTATAAAAGGTCTTAGGGGTCTACGGTGATTATTTCACTGTGTTACAAACTATGCATTAAAATTAATATACCCTTGGTCGGGTATATAAAATTTAAAAATAAAAATAGACCGTCAAGTATGAAGACATACACAGAGCTGTCCGTCGGCTCTTGTTAAAGGTTAAACTCATCTTTATTTTTCTGTTTTGTTTAAAACTCTATAATTGTTTAAGAATTAATGCGTGATATATTTCACATTCTATTGTACACTTTTTCGTAGTTTGCAGTCTACGCAATTCTTACATTGGATGAGTTTTAAGTTTCGTTACTTTAAAAAAAGGATGGAAAAAAATCTCTCTTTACATTTTTAAACTCCATCCCATATAAGATAGGAGGTACATTAAGTTTGTCTCATGATTTGTAACACGATGAAATAATAATGGTAGACCCCCAAGAACTTAAGGGCATAATGATATCGAGAATGAATTCTGAATTGAATAAGCCATGTCCGTTCGTGCGCTCATCCTTCTGTACACGTTTTTAGGTCTTACATTTTAAGCTAGGAATCTGAATTTGGTGCATAAGTTCATTGTTACCCATCCGAAGCCGTAATTTTTCAAATTTCCACGCCCACAATCGGTGCAATTACGCACTAGCTCCAAAGCTTTCAAAACTGTAAGATGTCTGAAAAGCCTGAAAATTTAGCTCTCTATTGGGCGTGGCATCGATTTAAAGGGACATTTTTTAAATGCATTGTATTCAATATTTCTGTTCCAAATCGAAAAAATTTTACTTAATAAATTATGTATCACTTAGTTCTACAATTTGTTCATACAAAGCTTTGGGTCACGCCCACATTTGGAGACAAAATTGAAAGAAAATCTAAAAATTTTTAGACAAACGTAATTTCGACTGGCCCGTAGCCAAATTTCGGAAAGAAAAACAAAACAAATAGCAGGTAAGGTAAACTAGACATCATTCCAGATTTCGTTCATAAAAAGATTATTGCTACGCCTTCTTTTAGAGCTCGATTTTTCAAAAATACTGAAATTGAACAAAAAATTGCATTTTTACGTACATTTATAAGCGTTCATTATGGTAGTGTTTGCGTTAAAATCATTTACTATTACAGGACTGATAAAGCTTTTTTTTGAACCTTAAAAGATGGAGTACTCTCGTTATTTATGTAAATTTTTTACCTTTTATCGTTTCGGAGATTAAGGGACAGAAACGTTTTCGTGGCCTTTTTTACCACTTTTGAAAATTTTAAATTCATAAAACAGCGATTTCGAACATTTTTTAAACTAAAAATAGACTTTTTTTCAACATCACAACCATTTGCGCTCGCGTTGGCTACTTTTCTTAAATTCTGCGAACATGGATTTCGATAACGACAAAAATTTTTATACCCGACCCAGGGTACATTAAGTTTGACGTATACCTATTGACGTATCCCCTTAAGCCCTTTAGAGATATGAATGGGACCGACAAGGGAATCGATTAAGCCATGTGTGTCTATCCGTCCATCCGTCCATCCGTCCATCCGTCCATCCGTCCATCCGTCCATCCGTCCATCCGTCCATCCGTCCGTCCGTCCATCCGTCCATCCGTCCATCCGTCCATCCGTCCATCCGTCCATCCGTCCATCCGTCCATCCGTCCATCCGTCCATCCGTCCATCCGTCCATCCGTCCATCCGTCCATCCGTCCATCCGTCCATCCGTCCATCCGTCCGTCCGTATGTAAACAACTTTCAGGCCTTAAATTTTGAGGTAGAGAGCTGAAAATTAGTGTGTTGGCTGTAAATCCAGTCCTTCAGATCAAGTTTGAAAATTTAGCTGAATCCGCCCACAGACACGCCCACTACAGGCCCGTATGTGCGACCATCTCTAATTTAAAAAAATACTTTTTCCAAATTTTAACCCTGTTACAATAGTGTTAGCTCATCCATTTTTGGTATGTAACATTGCCTTGTAATTGTCTTTGAAGTAGCCAAAAAGGTTTGGCCTTGCCATTGAACATGCACACTTTTATAAGGAATTTTAACTTAAATTGACTGCTTTTCAATAAATAAATATAAAATTTGGCTAAAAATTATATAACAAAAGTCGTAGATATTAGCATTTTCATGTATATGTAGTATGTGCCTCCCGCCCACTTTTGTGGGCCTGAAAAAAAAAAACAATTAGAGTAAAAAAATAAAACATTCGAGTTTTAGGCCGAAATGTATGCAACTACCAAGTATAAGGCATTCAACAATTATATTTTTATATCCCGCCCACTTTTTGGAGGCGTGGCAGTTTTCTTTTTGGTGTGGTCGGGTATTTCACAATCCATCGGAGATGGACTGAAGCTTTCGCACTGTTGCACTGTCTAACTTGTTTTTTATTTCGTGCTTAAAAAAATTGGGATGGAAACGGCAATTTTAAAACTTTTTTATGAAGTAAGCTTGCCTTGTAAATCACACTTAAACCAAATTTAAACAATATCGTCATCGCCGTTAAGAAACTAGAAAATTAAAAAAAAAAATATTCTCAAAAATGCGTTGTTTTTGAGTCAAATCCTTAAAGCTTTCAAATATTCAAATTTTGTTGCTCTCGGAAACTATTTGACGGGACTATATATAGTTTCGTATAAGATTTCAGAAGATAGAGTTGGGCTTTTATTTTAAATCGTGGGGAAAGACATATTATTGGTATGTTCTTCTGAACTTTTTCAGCATTTTTTAAATTTCAAATTTATAGATTTTACTAGCTATTTTTTTAAGTAGGCTTCGAAAAACTTGGTTCCCAATTGGGCGCCTCCATAGATGGCGGATAGAGGAATGCTGACCAAAGAGGACCGATATGGAAAATATCCGGTTCGGACCTAAACCAGCAGCAAATGAAAAATAAAGGAACGCCTGCCTCAAAATGAGTGGCCTCCTGGTCGGCGTCTGTTTATCCAGGTTAGGGTCGGCCGAATATGTTCTTTTTCTCATCCAACATGCAAATAGAATGGACAAAGATGCATGCCAGATGTTTTTATGAAATATTCTGATAGTTATATTATTGCTTTTCTCCGTAAGGGCATAACACTTGCGGGGGTAAGCTTTGGTGTTTCTGTGCAGAGTTTTATGTTCCGAACTGGCTGTCAGCGTTTGCCTGTTGGACCGAGAATTTCTTTTACCTACTATCTTTTCTATGTTTAAGTTCTTTCCGCTCACAATGTGCTATGCATGTTAAGGGTTGTGAAAACCCCTTGATCGAGAGCTTTTATTAGTAAATCTAGCAAATCTATTAGAAAAAAAAAGATTTGCCGAAACAAAAGTTCTATAAATCGATCTCTTTAAAAAAGTGATGACTAACCGATAGTTTTAAATGCAGTTGTCTTCATCGATGTGCTTAATACCTTAACCCTTCGTAACAATTTTAGTATCTTCTTCTCTTCGTTTAGGCGCGAAGCTATGGTTTGTATTTAGGGTGCATATCCCTCCTATTTGTACTGCATTCCGCTTGTGGGGTACGCAGTGTTTCTATGCTCTTCGATAATTGTGCAAAATAAAAATCAGACCTTCAACATGGAAAAGTTTTACTACACTTGTCGGATGCAACAAACATTTGTATTATTCAACTATTCAACTAAATATTACAAATTTTACAGATGAATCAGCACATATACACAGACTTATCTAATGTTAAATCTGGCAAACTGCAACGTCTGCATAAAATTACGTTCATGAGCGAATTATTCGCGTTAAAGCGAAGCCATGATGTGCACTACATTGGGCACGCAATGTCGACAAACAGAGATCTTAGCCTGGCCTGCTCTTGCTCTGATTGACGGTGTGATGGCTTGTTGATGTGAAGATATGCCCCCGTGAGGTTGCTGATGAGCATGACGAAGACGACACTCAACAAAACTTTCATCAGGTATTCATGTGCTCACACCAAACCGTAAACACAGATATCTATCTGCATTTCTGCCATTATGCAGTTTTAGAAAAAAGAATTTAAAATTTTGCCATATCAAGGGAACTTTATCTACTTATTTAACAAACTTAAGGAAAACTTTTCTAGTAAGGCTGTTAAAATCACCCACAATAAATGTTCACTTTCGTGATTCTGTAACAGCCTGTGTCAAATCAACTTTATCTTAGCCGGTGTATCTGAGACTTTGAGTCATATCACATTTTCCATGCCCGTCCCCAAAATCATATTCCGAATCTGGAGTCCACCGAATCGGTTGGATGTGTCGTCCCCTTATGCTGCTCGCCCGGAAGCATATTACGTTCCTCTTACTCATTCATATACAAAAATAAAAGGTTTATAATGGGAAGCTAGTGAACCATCACGTCGTTCTCCGACTTACCATGAATGACACATAAATTCATGAATTAAGATGAAGATACAGCCACACACCGAGCATGGAAAATATAGAAGAATATAAACGAAGACAGTTTTGGCTCTGATTTAATGCCTGGAACATGATTTATGTGGAATTCCTGACTTGAGAGTTAAACCTTAACTGAAATAAAAGGAAAACCTTTACTGAAATCTTGGTTAATCAAACCAAGTTTTGAAACGATGGTACTTGCATGGCATGGACTGCCGTGTATCTCGTGAATCTTCCTTCCTGACAAAATCCATACTATTCGCGGAACTAGACAACCAAAATTTTGGCAACAAAAAAAAAGATCTGACCTTCAGGGAGACCAAAGATATCCCATTATTGTGTCGCATTATGGGGAGCGGTTTCGCAAATCGTTTTTGTTATTTATGCCAACAGTTGTGTTAATTTTATCCACACTAATGATAGAGATCAACAATAAAAGTTTTGCCATCAATTTGTCTACATTGCGAGCTCGTGAGACGATTGTGATTCTGCTAATGGCCCAATGGACCGCAATTTTAATTTGGCTAAAATATATGGGCTAGTTAAATTGGTAGCTGAGGAGATAGGCACCTCTATAATATACCCTCCGGCCTGTCCGCATACCTACCGCTCATCCATTGTGGTATAAATTAATCTTACTGATTACTTTGTATAGCAGCGTATGTTCCTTTGTAATAAGCTGTTTTTTTTTTTGGCCAGTTCAAGGCCAATGTCATAATATAAATTTGTAACATTTCGACGGCGACTATATCAGAAACAATTATCTTTTATGATTCATGTGTGTCGCTCGTTGAGATTGACGGAATTGAGGTTAATACTCAAAATGAGCTTGGGCGAGTCATAACACATCTCGGAATAAGCAATGTTGAACTTTTTCGAACCTTGGTAAAAGGGGTTTTGCCTATGTTATTGATTTTCATTGACTAAATTTTCTTGGGATGAAAATCCATTTTGCTCCATTACGAACAAACATTCTAAACCATGTGACTCGCGTTTAGATTAGTTGAGTGAATCAGCAAACTTAAACTTATTCGAGCACAGGACTGCTCTGTCAACTGGCTAAGGAAGATCTTCACTTCTTTATAAGAACGTGGAGCAATAGAAAAATTATATATGGCCACAGGACAAAGCTTGTTGCAGAACTAAATGAATAACACGCAATCTCGCAAGTCCTTTGACGTCGACGAAATCAAGACAAGAATTAGCGAATAGAAGAACCATTATGCACACGCTGTGTGGCAGGTAGCGCTGTCTTACCAGAATTGCATTCCAAAAGCCAGATAGGATTTTTAGAAATTGAAATTGGGAGGTATTATGTAGGTATTGCAGTTGAAATCTTTGAGGGATGAAATGCAGCTGCCTATTTAAATGCAGAACTCTTTATAAAAAAAAAACGGTTAAACAATTAAGGGCATAACACTTTGCGAAGATGTTCCAACAAGGAAGAGCTATCACTTAATGTTAGCATCATTAAAATAAAAAGGTTTCTGATTATGTTCGCCTGGCAGCGTTTAAAATAATCTTGAGGCCAGCTAATTAAAGGGTGATTTTTTAGCTGGTTTGGTTTTGGCAATACTGGTTTTGACAGCTGACGTGTGTTTAGTACCTTGTGTCACTGTCAAACAGCTTCAGTTTGGTTTGCAATTTAACCACGGATCGTCTTACAAATGAACAACGCTTGCAAATTATTGAATTTTACTATCAAAATTCGTGCTCGGTTCGAAATGTTCATCGCGAAACAATGGCGCATTTGCGAGGCGAGTTTGGTGCACAGTTAATTTCACGTTTCGGGCCGGTCAATTGGCCGCCTAGATCTTGCGATTTGACACCATTAGATTATTTTTTGTGGGGGTATGTCAAGGCTAATGTCTATAGGGACAAGCCCGCTTCGATTGACGCACTGGAAGCCAACATCCATGCATTCATTCGTGAGATACCGGCCGATATGTGTGAAAGAGTATGCCAAAATTGGACTCAGCGGATGGGCTACCTGAGACGCAGCCGCGGTCAACATTTGCATGAAATTATCTTTAAACATTAAATTGCAAGGTTCAAACTATCGATTCAAATAAATATTTCATTAATTTTTTCGAATTTTTTGTGTTTTTTTTTTTAAAAAAGTTCTCAACCTCTTAAAAAATCACCCGTTATAATGTTATTGTAGAATTGTAAATTTTTGTAATATTTCACTTTTCTGTATTAAAATTAATTTTGTATGGCTGTCCAAGCATACGATCTTTACCTATAGGCTAAGGCAAGTTTTTCATTCAGAGATCACCTGAGTTTTGAAATCAGACCGAGGTTAACGCAGAACTGGGCTTATGTCCCATTTTTAATCTGGCTTATTTTCGGAAAAACAACCTTAAATTTATCGACGGAGATGGAAACTGCATTGAAAAACTGATCACTGATAAAGATTAATTTTATTACGGAACTTAAAAACCTTAGAAAAACCCTGTGTTTAATCTACTGTGGTAAACTGGTGCTAAGTGGGTTGCGGAACGAGGGCACAACTCGCCAATTTTAAGTATTACCTATTCGAAGTAGTTTTCATGTTACTCTTTCCTCAATGGGTTGCCTCCATAGATACCCCGGTCTCGAATTACGAGACTTGGGTGACTGAGACTGAATTACGAGATTCACTACCAGAATACCCAAAAGATTTGAATAGGAAGAAAAGACCATCACAGGAGATGACGAGATCGCCGTATATACTGACGGCTTAAAGATGGACTTCAGTACTGGTGCGGGCATCTTCTGTGAAGCTCTGGGACTAAGAAAGTCTTTTCGGATCAATGACGACTGCAGCATTTTTCAGGCGGACCTGGCAGCCATAATCCCAGCTGCCACTGAGCTGAAGAAACACAGGCCCGTCATCAACCCATCATTAAAGAATCAGTTATAGTGAAGTCAAGGGCTGTGAAACTATGCAGGGAAATTCTAAACGAGCTATCACTTGGCAACACTGTAACTCTATGTTGTGTGCCAGGTCACGCCGATATCCCGGGAAACAAAGAAGCGGATAAACTTGCGAAATATGGGTCAGGGATGAATGCATCTCTAGCCCTTAAATCTATAAAAATTCCGCTGAGTTCGATGGCACGCAGAATAGAGACTGGATCCTTGAGTAGAACCAACCTACGTTGGGCAGAACTTGATACCTTCAGACACACAAGGGAGCTCTGGCCAGCAGTAAATAAAAAGAGATCACTAGTAATGATCGGATTAGCCCGCAGAGGTGACCGTGCATCAGGTAAACAACACTTGGACAGAAGCCTTCTGCCTCATGCAGAAAATATGACAAGTCTATAGCACGGGGCACGTCGAAAACACACCAACAATAACGGCAGGATTTTGATCCTAAAAAGTTTTAAGAGCTTTTTTTAAGACGACAAAAGTAAGGCTTTAGTTAAAACACTGTTTTAATTTATCTTCGTTTACCCCAATACAGCCCAACTAACATATTATTAAGTGTTTCACTCTGAAAACGGCAGAATAGCTCTTTTAAGACTCTTGTAACGCTCTTGATACTCTTCGAGCATTACCTCTTGTTATAAGATCCAGAAAATATCTTGTAGTACTCTTCTGACGGGGTCTTCTAAAGGGGTTTTTCTTTCTTATAGGACTTTACTATTTTAACAAGAGTATATTAAGCTCTTATAGGACTCTTGATATAAAACTTCAACTCTTGTAGTTTTAAGTTTTGTGATAGGAGTCTTATAAGAGCTTGAATCTTGTAATATGAATGCAACTGTTATTAGGAGAGATTTACTGTGATAATAAAATCTTAAGTCTTATAAGGAAACTTCAATTCTTCGGACATGGCTTTAAAGAAAAATCAAACCTTTTCCCTTGAAGGGCTCCCAAATTCTTTTGATGATTTCGAAAAAAATCCCGAATTGCGATCGCAAAAGAACTAATTTTTCTTCATGTCAAAATTATATCCTTATAAAATCGTTATAAAAGCTAATACGTGAGTTGGGTGCCCCGCAGAAGATTGTAAAAGGTATATCTGGCTTGGGTTCACATAAGATTTAGATTTGTCAACTTATACTTGATCTCCTAGGTCCTAGGATATGGCCTGTGCTGAAATAAGGTATAATAAGGAATGTTGTATGGGGCTACCTATTCATTACGAATAACAAACCTCACGTCACATGCTAAGGAATAACTAACTTTGCACTAAGTCTTATCTAAGGCTTACATTGTTTGGTGGGACCAAAAGCCCTTTAATTAATAAAAAACTATTGACTTACCACCGATAGGAGATCAAAATCAATTCACAAACACTCCGCACTCGATCGATCCAAACGAAACAAACTTTTTTCCCAGCCAACATCCATTTGTCACAAATCCGGCTAAATTCATATGCCAGGGATTAACATCCGAATGGTTATCAGATTTTTATTAAGGTTTCCTTAATTCTATCGTGGGCAGAAAATATTTCCCCATGGCATATAAAATAATTTATCACAATATTGTCAGAAATCGAAGATACCTTTTTTATGGAGATAAATTTCATGTGATGACATTTTGGTCTCTTGTGCGTGTTTGTATTGCTTTTTTGGTTATAAGAATGTGAACGTGATAAAACTGTCCGCTTTATTACTATGCGCTTAGGACAGAAGGGGACCTTCTTAAACATCAGTGAAGAAACCGAGAAAAAAAAACAGAGTGAACAAACGAAAAGGCATAAAACAGAGTGGGGTCTTTATAACAGGCGCCGTTTAAATTATTCCTCTGGACTTCTGAAGAAGCATTCAAGTCGCAATGGGAAGCAGAACTTCCAGTTTTTTTTTATTAGTTTGCTTGGCCCGAATTTGCGATTTTCGTGTTGCCCTGGGAGGGTCTTAATGACTAATCCGGACGCTTCTAGGTTGATGGTTGAGTTTTAACATGAATGGTTATGGCAGAAGTTGTTGTTTTTTTGTGTTGTTTTCTTGTCTTGATTCTATTTGATTGTTAGATTAGACAGTTTTGAAATATGCTTGGTTTAAGATAATTTATGACAGCTGTTGAAACGAAATGTGCGGTCAGCCGAACAGAGGTATATAGATTAAGTAATCAGTTAAAGCTTTAAGGTTTAGTGATGCAAGTTTTTGTCCAACAAAAATGACCGGCTGAGAAGAGTGAAGTTTTTTTCAAGAACTATCATAGGTAGCTTACCTAGGTATACCTAAATAATTATTTGTGTAAGCAACGTTAAGTTTGAGAAGGTTAAAAGCACGTGTTAAGATTGAGTATAGCTAACTATAGACCTTTCAACCAGCCTCTCCAGTTTTTATCGCAGTTTTATGGCTTCACAACCAGACATAAATTATTTGAAAACACAGCTTTCATGAAAATGAAGTAGGTAGTGTGACACAAGTTCTCGAACACCGTAAGTAAAAGAGATTAAGAAAGTATGGGTACTTTGCAACGTCCCGATGTAAAAAACTTTTCTTTTCATTTTCTTATAAATCATAAATAAATAAATATAATTTATACAATCAAATATAATTGTTTATATGTGCCTATATTACTACCTACTATATTATTGAACCGACAGATTTTTCGGTCAATTATCCAGGTTGTTAAATAGACGGAACCGACTGCTCAATTTATCGAAACAATACAATGGAACGAGTTGGTCAATTAAGAGATAAAATGTTCATCTGCGAATTTCACTCAACAGAAAAATATTTGGACAAATTTTATTAAAAAAAAAAACTTCAGGTATGAAGCCATACTCCGAGCGGCTTCATTCTGCTTTCAAAGCTCTGCTTTCGAATCAAAGTTCTGCCTTTCAAAAATCTGCTTACCTATTCTACTTTTTTAGGCAATTCTTTGACTTTTTGAAGAAAAGCAAAGGTTAAAATACCGTCAAATATTGAGTTACACACGGGGCGGTTCGTCAGCCACTTTTGAAGGCAAAGCGTTATTGCTTAATTTGTGTATGAAATTTTGTTTAGTATATTATCTGGGAGCTTATGTTTTTCTTTCCCTTTATACTTGTACAATATTTGTTAATTTTTAATATTTTTGTTAATTTTTTTGTTAAAAAACTTAAAAATCACAAACGGCCTTTTTGTGTTCAATCTTTTACTTAATTGGTTTGTGCTTGCGTAAGATATATTCGACAAGTAGGCTAGAAATAGAAGAGAAGTTATAGGCATTTTATGGCAGTACAATTTTAGAAAAGAAAATGCTTTCAAACTTATGTATCTCGAAAACCATACATTAATTCAGCCCGTTTTGATTTTCTTGGAACCTTGAAAAATTTTCTATGTCTGAGATTTTTCCTGAAATGGTACAAGTAACGTTACCGAGATAAAGGGGGGGCATGCGTTTTTTACCTTCTTTATCCTGCATTTTTTTACCCTACCCAGGGTATAATTACTTTGTTGTATAGTTTGGAACGCAGTGAAATAATCACCGTAGAACCCTTATACCTTTTAGAGATATGAATGGGACCGACAGAAATCGATTTAGCCATGTTCGTCCGACCGTCCGTATGTAAATATCTAGAAATCTGAAAGTTGGCTGGAAGTCCAATTCTTCTGATCAAGTTGGAAAATTAGCCGAATACGCCCACAGACACGCCCCATACAGGCCTGTATGTGAGACCATTTCTAATTTAAAAAAATACTTTTTCAAATTTTAGTTGGTGCTGGCGCACTAATTTTGTAGGTATCCCAACAAACATACTCTCGAGAGATGTGCTCTACAAATCTAGAAAAACCTCTTATAAGGGCTCTCGTAAAACTCTTGAGTACTCTCAGAACATAATTTTTTTTTGATTAAATTGAATTTCACTCTCATAGTACTCTCATTAGAAGGGTAAAAAGCTACCAGAGTAAAAAAGACGTAAACTTCCATTGTGAGAGCATATTTGGTTCTTGTTATGTGAGTTCAACTCTCGTTTTTCTCTCAAAGAGTAAAAGTATTATAAGGCGCATCCTTATGAGAGTCAAAGTATCGAAGAACTCATAAAAATACTCTTTTCAGCCTAACACTCTTGTTTTGAGACCGGATGGCTGATAAATATACCTAATCATGTCACTTCAAAATAATGGCGTTCTACCATCCGTCAAAAGTAATTTTGCCAGTGTGCTTGCGGTGGCAGTAGTTTTTTAATTATTGCATTTCTTTATGGAGAAGAAAGTGTAGGTATTTCTGCAGCACAAATCGTCATCGAAAACCTATTCATGGTCTGGTTAGCCAGCATGGATTGACTGACTTCTACACGCAAACAAACTCACAGTTAACTCCAATGACGCCAGATTAACATTTACTTTAGCGAACAAATGTCATAACATGCGTATGCTGTAATCTTTATATTCCTTCATTCATGTGCACGCGGCAATGATGTTGAGCGATGAGCTATCATTTATAGTTTTTTTTTTAAAACTGATTGTTTTCGTGGCGCTTTGTTTTTATCGAAGTAAAATGTTAACTTTAGCAGATAAATTTTCAGTTGCACAAAGTTCTTGCATATATAACCTCAGAAAAAATATTATTAAAGTCAATAATGTTGATGATAATGGTGTACCATCAAACAGTGCATTGAAAATAACACTTTCTTTTAGAAGTATACATTGTTCTCTTTTTTACTTTATATCCTTATGAAAAATTAAAGCATTTTTGGCACACAATGATAAAGATGACACGAAGATTGTTTGTTATATGTTTCTCTCTCTGTCAAACAAGACTAGGTCTTCACATACCATAAGAAAGACTCATTGTCTTATTATGAGACCGAATAACTCTTGCAAGGAGAGTTTAAGACTTTTTATCAGATCAAATAACTCCCATAAGTGGGGCCATTTAACTCCCGTAAGACTCTCTTAAGCGCTCTCGTAGTACTCTATGAGAGACAAATTCCAAGAGGCAGGCTCTTGGAGAATACTCTCATAAGACTCTCGTAGAGTGTTATGAGAGAGAAAATGTTAGTTGGGATGTAACATTGCCTGGTAATTGTCTTAGAGGTTAGCAGAAAAAGTGCGATCTTTTCATTGACCACGCTCACTTTTTTAAGGGATTTTAGCTTGAAATGACTGTTTCAATGAAATTTTGTTTTAAAAAAAAAAAAAAAAATGTGACAAAAGTTGTAGATATTAGAATTTTCTAACTCTTTTTTATGTAAATAATGTAGTATATGCCTCCGCCCAGAACAGTTTAAAAAAAATATATTTTTTTGAGTTAAAAACGCCGAATTTCAGGCCTAAATATATGCAACCACCTAGTATAAAACATTCAACAGTTATGTTTTTATATTCCGCCCACTTCTTGGAGGCGTGGCAGTTTCCTTTTCTCGTTGGGTCAATATAGGGTAATATATAGGGTTAAATACCCTTTTTTGCAATCCGTCACAGACAGACTGACGATTTACACTGTTTCACTTTCCACTTGCTTTACCTTCATTCTGCATTTTTTGGATTTAAAATCCATTAAACGATTAATCAGCACCTTTTTTCGAATACCATTATATTTTTTTTTTATTCCCAAGTACTTTGCGATAACAATGACTACCTTTTAACAATACTTTAGGCACAGGTTTTTCTAGTTAGCGCTTATAAAAGCGGGTTTTTGCGTTTTAGACTCTTTAAGAAAATTTTAAGTTAGAAACGGCATTTTGAAACAACTAAAAAATTAAAGAATTCTTTTCCCACGTTTTGTAAACTAAAACTATATTTCATTACAAAAATAAAATTAAAAACACTTTTTGAAATGTTTTTTAAGTTTGCGAGCTAAGTCTCAGAATTTGCTAAATATTCAAAGTTTTCTAGAAAACAACAAATAATTTTGGATTCGTCAAATTATTTGGTCTAATAGTATCACAGATAGTGTTGGGGACAAAATCTTTTTCACGATATTGTCTTTTTTCAAAAAATTTAAAGCCAAAATTGAATTTAAGCCTTAGCTTCAGCTGAGGTTGCTTTATATGTCAACCCAATATCGGCTCTATTAATAAAGTGGTTAAAACCTTAAAGACATTAAAAATGGGTATCTATTTCCCATTCCTTATTTCTCAAAAATTTTTCAATTTTTTGTAATATAAAAAAAATAAACAGAGTGGCGCAACAGCTCGAGGTGAACCAGGGCCAACTTCTCAACCAAATATGCTGTGTGTGCTATATTTTTTTTCACATACAAGGGGACCTACTTTTTTTTGCCGAATCCGAACGGCACAATGAGAAGTTTTTCAAGACAAATGTTACTCTCGGAGGGTTTGTCAGACCCTCGCGGAGGTGGGAGCCGTGAAAAAGAACAAGTCTTTTTTTCAGGTGGCAGAGGCAGGATTCGAACCCAGACCTCCGGCGTCAGAGGCACACACACTAACCACTGCGCCACGGCACCCACCCAATTTTTTGTAATAACTCGATTTTATTATGAAAATTCCACATGTCTTAATTTTCTCTTTTCTGGCTGTAAAACTTTTCAAGATAAAGTCAAGACACTTTTGACCTTTTTACCGTTGCTATTAAAACTGTAAATAAACGATTATGTGTGTACAAAAAAAAATTGCTCTTATATGCGTTCTAATTTTTTTCGTGCACTTTATAAGTGTACCAAATTTAAACTTTCTGCGACTTACTGTTCAAAAGTTACGGATGTGCAAACGTTGCGGATGGACAAACAACGGAGTACTACCATAAGAGGTCCTTTTTAATTTTTGGATGGACCTCTTAAAAGGCAGAGGGTTGTAGAGGTGCGGCTCGCCAAACGCCACCCCCACCGTACTTTTTTCACGCTGACGCTTTGTCAAAGTTAGAGAATTTTAAAAAGGCGAACTCCGAAAAAGGAACTTTGACCCCGGCAGAATTTTGACCCTAACTGCAAAGTGAACCGTACAATTTTATATTGCTTTAATGTGTTTGGAATGCTTTGCTGTATGCAAATAAATGTGTTAATTGAAAATCGAAAGTTAAATTAGTTGGCTTAAATTTTTTAATATTTTCATTTAAAATTTTGAGAGATATGTTTTGTCGGGGTCTTAATTTTATTGCTGAAATTCTGCTTTCAAAATTCTGCTCTTTAAAATTCTGTTTTTCCAAACTCTGGAAATGCAACTTAGACTAAGCGACACAATACAATGTGCATGGGGAGCGAGGCGTGCTTGCTTAAGTCAGAATTTTGAAAACCAAAATCTTGAAAAGCTGAATTTTAAAAGCGTATTTTTAGGAGACCAGTGTATTTCAGACCCATTATCAACTTGGACTATGTGTGACTGTGTCGGACATTCAAACGTTTGAATAAAGTTTCCAGTCATTGTCCTGGTAAAATGTCAATATAAAAGGCAATTAATGATTAGAATTTGGCCGCGGAATTTATATGAGGCAATTAAAATAAATAGATTGGCACAACAGCTCGAGGTGTACCAGGGCAAACTTCTCAACAATGTACGCTGGTGTGTTAATTTCTTCACATACAAGTGGACCTACAATTTTTTGCTGAATCCGAACGGCACTTTGAGAACTTTTTTCAAGACAAATGATACACTCGGAGGGCTTGTCAGACCCTCGCGCAGGTGGTGACCGTGAAAAAGAACAAGTCATTTTTTCAGGTGACGATGGCAGGATTCCAACCCAGACCTTCGGCGTAGTAAGCAGACACACTAACCACTTCGCCATGGCATCCCACATATGAGGCAATAATAACAATTAGATTTGTTCTGGCGCAATTAGCTTTCTTTCTGTGTGTTTTGTATTTTAACCAAATCTGGCAAAGGTCGCTGAAAAAAAAAGTATCAGTTTTCTCCGAAATTTTACATAATTTTTGACACGTAGGATTTTTTTTTTCATATAATTTCTCCAAGTAACATGGAACATAAGGAGTGGTGGGGGAACATAGGATTTTATACATTTTTCTTTTCTTTTTTTTAAATGCGTCAAAACGCCAGAAAAATATTAGGTACTTAAGCACTTGATTCTCTTTGCTTTATACTTGTGATCAATATCGGCTTTGTACACTAAGGCCCGGGTTTTCAATGCAAGATCATCAGAGTTTCAAAGTCAAACTGAGATTAACCCCAAACATTAATTTTTCCGTGAATATTGATTTGAAATAAATCTTGACTTAACTGGCCAAATTTGGTGAGTTAATCCCGGATCAACTCTGGTGAACAGCATTTGAACTTCTTTGAATGTTTTTTTCTGTTTGATTTGGCAATTTCTTTGCGTCATGGAAAGTGGCTCCAACTTCTGTTTCTTTTTTTTTCTATGTGAAGAGACAGCTGGGAGAATCAGTAATTTAGTTAACTTTGCGTAGAAAAACTGCTCGCTGGGTAAACTCGCCATATTCGTTCTGTTCTGGGAATACCAGATCTTAAACCAAGATGGGTACTAAAAAACTGGCCCCAAGTGGTTCAGAAATTATGGCCCTTGAAATATTATGGCATTTTCCAGCTTTTAATTTCTTAAAAACTTTTTCATAAAGATTTAATATTTGAGGCTCCAAGTTCCCTTTTCCTAGTTCTTGCCTGCAAAATTTCTCTCAATTAGTACTAAAAGTTTTTTGATCCATTTCCCCATGAAATTTAAAACTTTAATTTAACCGTTATTTGTGCTTAAAACAAATTTCCCTCGTTGGGTTCTCTGACTTTATCAGCAGCTAAAAACAGTTTTAAAGTACACAAAATGTTGTCTTTCTGCGACCTACCGTTTAGAAGTTACCATGCGAAAGGGCGAACCTCCGACGCACGGACAATTGTTCGTTAATGTTTAATAGGCCCTTTTTCAATTTTTGAACGATTCGCTAAGGAAGAAATAAGGACCTTTTCGTTAATATTTGTAACTTTTGCGCTAACAAATGTCAAAAATTAACAATAACGTTTACAATATACAATGTGAAATAGGTTGGAGTATTCAAAGGTCCGTCTTACGGACTGTAGATTTGTCTTCACACTGTAGCACTTACTCACTGGTTTCTTCATTCATTTAATATTTTTGATTTGGGTTTTTTTTTTTATTCGCAATAGTATTGCTTTGCTGAAGAATAAGAATGAAGAATAAAGATCGTTAATTGCATGAAGTTCCTTGCAATTTACGATACTTAACTAACAAACCTTATGGCTGATGATTTAGCAAAAATGAAATATTTTTAAGCTCAAAATGTACCTATATCCTTAAGCTATTTTATTTCTTATAAGGTCAGACTGTAGCTACCTATTCGCGTGAAATTCCATAACAATGTTGATTGTTCATCTAATTACATGCGCTAACCTTTTCGTTAAGCAGCATAATTTAAAGCATTTCCCTCCAACAATGAAACCTGATTAATTTTCCAGAAAATCATAATTTCGTTTGATATGCAAATTAAGGCGTTTTGAGTTCGGCACGTTATGCAAAAACTGCATAATGCATTTGACATGTATCCATGGGATGAACATAATTATGTTTATGGTGTTGACAAGAGTGCAACGCAGCTTCAAAGTCGCCTTTTGTTTTCACTTCACGATGGGTTTTTTTTGTTTTTCTATTTTCGCGCCAGGAACATGACTGGATGGCATCTTAACAAATACAAGTGCATGTGCAAGTCGTACAAGGATGTAAACAAATAACGAGTAGGTATAACTTGCATAGGGATAATGCACGAACCAAACTCGCACCGAATCAAATGCATCACCCTTATTTCACACTTTCAAGGGGATACGTAACCCCTTTTACCATCCGAGGATTGGCTGAGCAAGGATATGCAACTTTCAGGGTGCGTCTCTGTCTCTTCAGTATATTTTTTTTTGCAAACGGGATGCACATGCAAGGCTGGATGCAGTTTTGCTATATACTTCATAATGAGAGTAAGAGACTTTGAACTGTACGAAGGATAATAACGGGGCTGAAGTAACATAATGAAACCACATACAAGTGGTCGCAATTCACTTTTTAATGAAGCATGGCGGATTGGATGGTTATAGTGCCCACAATATTTCCGTATTACTCTTCACGAACAGCTGAAGTGTTCAGTCTTGATTAACGCCAATGTTTACATGCTGCGATCATGCACATACAACAGGGTGCAAGCCTGTTGTAAAATGCACGAGAATGCGTTCAATTTATGAATGAACTAGGTGCTTACATGCCACCACACTTAGGAATTAGCATGACTTTTCAAAGCGCCCGCCAGTTTTTTATAAGCAAAAAAGGATTATTGATTGCCATGTGTTTGGATACCCTTTTATTGATTTTGGTCTTTGAAGACCAGACGATTAGCAGAAAAAAAAAACACTTACCTAGATTTAAGGCATGTGACTTTCCCCAAGCTATATTTAGGGCAATGCGAAGGATCCAGTCAAATCAGTAGCTGAATTAGCAAAAATCAAAGAGACATTCCTAAAATATTGTCAACGTCCCATACTTGTTCCCATAGCTAGGTTATGGGAAACAAATACTTGATTACTTTTTTGTCAAATTCCAACAACCTCATAATATACGAAAAGGACAATCGTGTCCCATGAAACGGTTCGCATGGTTTTTGGAATTTCAAGAGGTCAGGAATGTGCAAAGAAGTGAAGAATATCCACTTGGCTTCCATGGGAACATGGGTACCTAAAATTTCTCAAATCCTTTCCCCAGCAAAAGGGTATGTTGTCTACTTTTGTTCAATGCGGACCAAGTGGAATTCGGCTAATTTTGTCAAAGGTTCATTCGATTAAATTCGTAACTAATTTTTTTGGGCTTGTAGAAGACCAGGGTGGTATAACACGTGAAGCACTAAGCAGAACCTTTTGTGATAGATAATCCTTAATAAAATTAAAGCTAGACACCATTACGATGATGATGAATAAAGTTGTTTTAGCGCAGGCGAATGCAATCAAATCTGGTTTATCTGTATCGGGACTCCTTGCATTCCTTTCGGATTGTCGCGACCACGAGAGTATGCAAGCAAAACCAAAGAAGCTGCTAACCAAACGACTCTTAGGGCACAAAGTGGACGCTTTCATACCAGATTCTGTACTTAATTGACACCATTCGAGATAAGATTATCAGCGAAATATTTTCAGAGGAAAACGAGAAATCATCCTGCCTCTTACCACTTACATCCTTGGCAATTAAACATTTTTTTTTTTGCATTTAATTTTTTGTTAGGTTGTGTGTGTGTGTGTGTGTTAGGGCCCCGAAAGGATTCTTGCAAAGTTACTCTTTTTTATCTTTGACGCTATTGCACCACCGACATTAACAGATTCCAGTGATTTGCTGAACTAAATGAGTGAGAATGGCAATCTTGAACGCATGAGGCTGCTTGCGAAGACCGTGCGCTCAAGTCGGTGGTGCATTGGCATTTCTCATCTTAAGGCAACGAGGAATTTTCACACGGACTTTGCAGGGAAGGCAGGTATTTTGCATTTAATTGGAATACATTTGCAATGCAACTGTATGGAACAAGATAAGATGAGAGAGGGTTATATTCTTAAAACGAAATCACTATCGCATCGGATGAAGTTTTTTTTTTTTTAATTGTTTCAATTTTGTGTTATGAGAAGCAATTAAAAATTCATAATGAGTTTGGGATTCTTTAAGGGAAGGTATGGCTTAACGTTCCATAGATTTTTTTTATTTGACAATTCTAAGTGATTTATGTATTACTTAGGCAGGTATTTACACTAATGAAACCATCGTCCTTAGAACGAAAAAAAAATCGAAAAAGAGAATGAAAATAATTATTAGTTTTCTTAGCCGATAAGCTTACTAAGTATTCAGCACATTGCAATTATTTTTATATAGTTTTCAGTTAACATTTTAAAAAGGTTCCTATACTCATAAATTGAGAAAAGATTTTAAAGGAGAAGAAGGTAAAAAATTCTAAGTCTCAAAGAAAAGAACACTGCCATGGTAGAAGATAAATATTCAAAATTTTCATTTAATCCTTTTGCCACTTCATGTTACCAATTCATAATTTATATCTATGCCCAGGATTTAATTTCATGCAAGTAACTATGGAATACTATTTTTGTGAATAGGAAGAACCTTGAACGCGTGGCAGAGCCATTTCGACCTTAAGGTTCGTGAATATCGATAGGGTGAATGGATTCACCCAGGGTCGCATAGACAGGTACTTTCCTTACGAAGGTGAGTAAAGTAAATAATGATTAACCGTAATAATCATCATAATATTAGTGCCTTACCTAATGCACCAATTGCTAAACATTCAATTCAAATAGGTTTACCAGTGAATAAATTAGTTTAGCAGTGAATAGAATCTTCCCAGAAATTTAAAAACGAACGGTTGAAATATAGGAAAGACTTCCTTCTAGCTACAACGATCCAAATTTATTAAAGTCCACACTTAACACTACTTACAAAAATCTATTTTAATTTGAGGTTCAGTCAGAGGCGTGTTTTACAAGGAAGAGAGCGCGCTCAGGTTGAGTCGCCTCTATTTAAAGTAACTAGTCAAGTTTAGTAGAAAGGAAATAAAAGGTAATTGTAACAATTGAGCACAAATTGTTCTTGTACGTCTTGTACATTTAAAACAAACTTTAAAATTGATTTCGACGTAAGGCATGAGATGTCGCCAAAAGAATAATATTAGAATAATTAAAAAAAATTCAAGTATGAGCACGTACGCGGACCGGTCCATCTAATTTTTTTGAAGTTTAATCTCATCTTTATTATGCAGATTGTGTAAAATTCCATTTATTTGCTAAAATTATTTCTAAATATATTTTACTTTTTTTTCCACACCTTTTTCGCAATTTGCAGTACACTTATAACATTGTGTGATTTTAAAGATTCGTAATTCTAAAAAAAGGGTGGCGAAAACTTTTCTTAATTCTTTATATTATTTTCTTTAAAAAAAAACTGTTACTTATGAGCTTAAAGTTTTTTATGAGCCTTGTGAATTGGCTAAACGCCCATGGGATTATGATGCACTTTCGAAAGTGCAGAAAGGTTTTTGAGTTAAGTCTCCGAAGTTTTGACTCCTCGAAATTTTGCTATAGCTTTCTATAAATTTTTAGAAGATGGGCTATGTCTGTTGTTTATTTTGAAACTATATTATAGTACCGTTTGGAAGGTAGAGAGGCGAAAATAAATTTTTAAATTTTGTTTTGTCAATTTCCGTTTTACTTTTCGAATAGAATAACCAACTGCGCTAGCAATGGTTTTTTTTTAATTCTATAAACATCGATTATTGCAGACGATAAAACAATCAGTTTTTTTTACTCAAATTTTCAAATAGGCAAAGAAAAGCTTACTTTCCTTACTTCCAAGCAAACGTCAGAAATGACAATTTTAATTTTTTTTTTATCACAGCTAGCCTCATTTTTGTAAGCTTTTTTAATCTTTTTTACGCAACGTAAATCTTAACAAGATCGCTTTAGCCGTAAAAAACTAGAAGATTTTAAATAATTGTTTTGAAAATTGCTTATATGTTTTCGAGTTAAATCTTAGAGGCTTTTGAGTTCTTAAAATTCGATATACCTATAGTTTTCCTGCAAATTATAGTCTAAGAGCTGATGAACATTTTTTTTTTTACTGGTTTCAACAACTTTCTAACCTTCATAAGTTTATGACAAAAATCACATTCTGCCGCATGGTACCGGGGTACGCATGGTTCTCTGGGAGATGCACCGACCTAAAGTTGCACACAAAAGTAAGAAAGTTAACCCATAGTAAGATGTCATACAAAGCTGAGATTTGGTATTTAGCATCTCATAGCGATTGCAAGGCATACAAAAGAAAATCATATTGGTAGACCTCTCATAGTGGGCGAGGCATAGATTTATAAAATAATTTTTCAAATGCATTTTATTCAATATTTTTGTTCAAAATCGAAAAAATTCTGCCTCGAAATGTGGGCATGGCCTTAAACCGTGTAAAGGAAACCTAGGTGTTCTCTGCATAATAATCTCGACTGAAAAGGTATCTCTAGTCCATTTTTTAAATTTTTTTCAGGAAAGCAAAAAAACTATAAAAAAAATCTTCCTAAGAAAGCTTTAAAGCAGATGATCCTTAGAATGAACTTTTTAAGGGTAGTTTTTAAGTTTATTATAAAAAGAAATTGTTAATAATTTGTGGCTTATAGGGCAAAATATGACTAGTTTGCCTATTTTTAATCTTTTTTCAATTACTGATTTGCAAAATCTTAAGTTGAGATAAGATACTTTGTTTTTTCGAAAAACATTCCCAGGCAATAAGTCGACTTAAGATGAATTGAAAATGCAAAAAAAAAATGAGACTTAATATGAAATTTCATTAGTTTTATTTGTAATATAGAAGTTTCAAAAACATGGGTTTTAAGAAGGTACCTACTCAAAAACTACATTTAAGCTTAACGAAAACAGCATCAATAAATTTTTTATAGAGCTAATGGACAAGTAAATAGAAAAAAGGTAAATTCATAAAAAAATAAATAATTCAGTGCGAAGTTTTAAAAAATAAAAAAAAAAAATATGTTTCTTCCTGGGAGTCTTCCAGAGGCAGAACCAGATGCAGTCCAGTTGATCATCGGATCAAATATACCTACTTAAAATTAAACTCTTATGAAATCAACTTTACAAATCTAATAGAAATTCATATTTAATTTAATTTTGTATGGCCTTGCCATAGGGGCCGCGTCCCAATATAAGCAACAATACGTTCGGTTAGCTTTTTAATTAATGTACTTGAAATACTATCATATGGGCTATTTGATCTAGGTACTTAAGTATTCCTTCCTCTTACTGATTTGAAAAATAATCCGACATGAGTTTCGAAGAGAGAGAATTGGATCACAGACTGAAAAACTGCAGCAGTATTATATTTTTTCATAAAATGCTTTCGCCATTGTCTTCCTTGTTTTTTAAGTTTGCAGTCAGTAGCTCGCAGTATTGGTAGCCACACTTGTGTGTTTTGATACCATTTGTTGCTTTTATTTGTTTTTCAAATACTTGTTCTCTTATGGGAATCCGTAGGAAGAGTTGTCACTAAATGTCAGCATCATTATAATCAAGGTTCCTGAAGATGTCATCTTAAACGCCTGTCAGCGTTTAAGATCATAGGACTAGCGATTATTGTAATATTGTAAAATTGTAAATTGTTGTAATTGAATTTGAATGAACGCAAGGCACTCCTCCAGTATCATGGATGTCCGAACTTTCCGAGGGGCCAACATTGACTCGGATCACTACCTTGTAGTAGCCAAGGTACGGCTGCGGATATCCCGACCAGCGCCAAGTAATGGAAATACTGTGAGGAAGTTTGACGTCGGCCGACTACAATCGCAAGAGATCGCGAGGTCCTTCTCCAACCGAGTCTCTCAAAACCTTCTACGAAGTCCTATGCAACCAGCATCAAGTATTGATAGCCAGTGGCAACATTGCCAAAATGCCATCAGAGACGCCGCCTCTGAAGTGCTGGGTTTCACACGGCGACCACAACGAAACCCCTGGTTTGACGATGAATGTCGGCAAGCACATGCAGCTAAACAGGAAGCATACAAAGCGGCGCTGCACAGAAGGACTAGAGCTGCTCGCGAGCTCTACGAGCAGAGGAGGAGAGAGGAGCACCGGCTTCTCCGAAGGAAAAAGAGAGAGCACGAGAAGCGCGCGGTTGAAGAGATAGAGAGATGTTACAACAGGAATGAGGTTAGAAAGTTTTACCAAAGGATCAAAAGGTCCTGCCAAGGGTATAAACTTCGAACTGAAGCCTCCTTACAGGCCATCAAGGGAACATCGTTGTAGAATCGCAGTCGGTGCTGAGGATTTGGAAAGACCACTTCTGCAGACTGTATAACGGCGAGGAAGAACCAAATACCGCTGTCAGGCAGAATGAACCATTCAACCCGGGCGAAGACGTTACCGACGAAGCATACGAACGATACCGCCCACCCGACCTGGAGGAGGTGAAAGTAGCTGTGTCTAAGCTCAAGTGCAACAAAGCAGCCGGAGCAGACGGCCTAGTTGCCGAACTTTTTAAATCCGCTGGCGATGAGCTGGTTAGGAGCATGCACCAGCTCATCTGCAAGATATGGTCGGAAGAAAGCATGCCCGACGAATGGAACCTCAGCATTGTTTGCCCGATCCTGAAGAAAGGAGACCCTCTGAGTTGTGCCAACTACAGAGGCATAAGTATTCTTAACATCGCATACAAGATCTTTTCTGCTGTACTGTGTGAACGCCTGAAGCCGTTTGTCAACAATCTGATAGGCACATATCAGTGTGGCTTTAGGCCAGGAAAGTCCACCATCGATCAAATATTCACACTGCGGCAGATCTTGGAGAAAACCCAGGAATTCCAAATCGATACACACCACCTCTTCATCGATTTCAAGGCCGCGTATGACAGCATCTATAGAGACGAGCTATATAGCGCAATGTCTAGTTTTGGCATCCCTGCCAAACTCGTCAGTCTGTGCAGGATGACGATGGAAAGCTCACGCTGTTCCGTCAAGGTCGGCAAAGACCTCACCGACCCCTTTGATGTCAAAAAAGGATTTAGACAAGGCGACGCGCTGTCATGCGACTTCTTTAACATCATACTTGAGAGAATTGTGCAGAACTCTCGCGCCAACACCAGAGGTACAATCTTTCAAAAGTCCGTTCAACTACTTGCATACGCAGACGACATTGACATAATCGGTAGAACAAAGCGTGATGTCAGTGAAGCCTTCGTGAGTATTGGGACGGAAGCGGCGAATATGGGTTTAGCAGTCAATAAGGGCAAAACCAAGTATATGCTGTCATCAAGAAAAGACACCCAACACCAACGTCTTGGACAAAACATCACCATCGACAGCTATAACTTTGAGGTAGTTAGGGACTTTGTCTACCTGGGTTCCGCTATCAATTCAGACAATGACACCAGCGCTGAAATCAAACGAAGGATAACTCTTGCCAATCGCTGTTTCTTTGGGCTAAGAAGGCAATTGAGTAGCAAAGCCCTCTCTCGAGCAACTAAAGTGTCCATGTATAAGACCCTCATCATCCCAGTCCTGCTGTACGGTGCAGAAGCATGGACCCTGTCAAAGGCGGATGAAAACACTTTAGGCTGCTTCGAGAGGAAAATTCTTCGGACGATTTACGGTCCCGTCTGCATAGACGGAGAGTGGAGGAGGAGATATAACATCGAACTGTACGGGCTGTACAGCGATACCGACCTAGCCAAAAGAGTCAAAACACAACGTCTACGATGGCTGGGTCATCTAGAGCGGATGGACACCAACGCCCCGGCCCGGAAAATCTTCGAATCCACACCGCAGGGACGACGCGGTAGAGGAGCACCGAGACTCAGGTGGCGCACGCAAGTGGAAGGGGACCTCAGCCAACTTCGCGTGCGAAACTGGAGACGGCTAGCTAGAGACAGAGCTGGCTGGCGAAGCTTGTTGGCTGAGGCCCAGGTCCACCCCGGACTGTAGCGCCACCTTAAGTAAGTAAGTGTAATTGAATTTGCATATTTTTCTTATTCTAAGTACTAAAAAACACAGGCGTCTTATTATTCTATACCTATGACTCTAAGTAAACACTAGATATTTGGTTGCCTGTTTCATTGTTTCCCGTTTTTTTACCGATCAATAAAATATGCTTTTTCTGGTATCATGGTCAGAGTCATAGGTATCATTTAACCTTTGAAAAAAAGCCGAACCGTAAAAAGAAAATCCAAATTGATGTTTTATGGATTTTAAATTTTAGAAATGGTAAATAAGACCTAGAAAATATGAATCCTTCCCTCTGTCTTCGAAACGGTAAGAGGCAAAATTTTAAAATAAATACCGAACGTGGTCCATTATTGAAATAAAAATATGGAGCGCTTTTGAAATAGTGTATGGCTTTCTAGATGCGAAAACACTCTAGTTGACTGAAGAAAATGATGCTGCTAGCAAGTATATAATCGTAACTTCTGGGTGACTTATTTTACATCAACACAGGCACAACCACATGAACGTTAACCAAAACAAGAGCTTTGAAAAAAAAGCAACAGGCTTATAACAGCTCGTTTTAAAGAAAAAACATAAAAAAATTAAAGGAAAAGTTTAATGGTACTCTTTTTTTAAGTGGCAAAACAGGATGGAGCAAAAAATTTTCTCCAGTTTTTTCTTATCGATTTTTGGTTTCTTAAAAAAAAAAGTTATAACAAGTGTAGGTAACTACTTAATTTCAAATGTTTGCTTGAACCTCATGTAGCTTGTGATTGTATCAAATTTGATTGATGTTATGTTTGGCTTACAAGTTATAGTAATTTTACTAGCAGCATAAGTATCGTTTCATTCAAAGTCAAGCACGTCTTTTAAATCGCAGAAATCCATAGAAAATGGACTGTATGCCCGTTATTTATTTCAAAACAATGCCTTTTACCATTCAGGAGATAGAGACACGTTTCCTTAAGTTTTTTCGTTTTTCAAATTATAAATCCATAAAATAAAATTGTTTTTTTGTTAAAATGCTGTTAATTACCAGTGCGTTGGCTGTTTTTCTTAGATTCTAAGTAAACGGATTTTCTCGAAAACGGTAAGGCGCTGTTTTTTTTTAACCTCCTTTATTTAAATATGCTTAGAAAAACTTAAGTTGAAAACGACAATTTCTAAACTTTTTTACGCAGGTTCTTGTCTTGTATACTCTTTAGGTATATATACTTAAAATAATTTTTGGTGATTATCTCGAATGACAAAAATCTCGCAAATATTTTTAGAAAATCTCGAATGCAAAAATCTCGAATGCAAAAATCTCGAATGGTACAAAATCTCGAAAAAACAAAAATCTCGAAAGATGAAATCTCAAAAGATATCGAATGCAAAAATGTCTTTCGAGATTTTTTTTTAAGCTTAAAGTTAGTGAAACATAACAGGAGGTAAAAAAAAGTCAGTCCCTTCTGTGGTTGCTGGTCCCCAATTGGGCGCCTCAACAGGTGGCGGATAGGGGGATGCCTACCAGATATGGTGGGTACCGGTATTGAACATATCCGGGGCGGACCAAAATCAGCAACAAACAAGAAATCCAGGAGGGTCTGTCTCAAAATGAGCGGCTTTCTGGTCGGCGTCTGTTATCCAGGTTAGGGTCGGCCGAATATTAAACGCCTCTTTCTCTTCCAGTATGCAAATAAAATGGACAACAATTAGGTGCATGCCAGATATTTTGAAGAAATACTCTCCTAGTTATATCATTGCTTTTCTCCGTAAAGGCATAACACTTGCGGGGGTAATCTTTGGTGTTTCTTTGCAGAGTTTTCATGTTCAACACTGGCTCATCATTGCGTGCTAGATTGAGAATTACTTTTCTCTACTATCTTTCTATCTTTCCTCAAAATCTTTTCTCCACTCGCGATGTGCTACGCATCTTAAGGGTAGTTTGTAACCCCTTGATCGCGAGTCAATTATAAAAAAAAAAGAAAGGCAGGGGGGTCGCAGCATACATATTTCACTGTTTGGCTTCCATACATCATGGAAATTCGCCACTAATTTTCAAAATTTTCTCAAACATGTACATATGTGTAAATGTACTTTTTTTCTGAATTTGGCTAATTAAAGTGCTACTGTCATTTTCATGCTCTACACAGGGCTCATTTTTTAATGCATCGCTTTAGTCTTAGTTATTTGGGCGTGGTTACCACAGTCAAGTTGATGCAAAAGCTGCTTTAACTGAAGCCGGCGGAAACTTTTAAATATGATGATTTTAGGTCTTTGTTTTTGCTTACAAGATATATTTCTAACCAAGTCGATAACTAAAATTTAACAAGTTTTTTTTTTTAATTCTACATTATTTTGGTATATTTCTTCTGTTAAGATAAGAGTTTTGGGTTATGCAAAATAAATATTAAAAATTAATAGTTTTCTAAAACTCAGTTGTTTTATGAAGCGGAGTTGATAGCGCTAGATTCTGGCATATTCATGATTTTAAGGTTCCGAATAGTTTTTAATTAAAAAAAAAAAATCAGACATTTTATACTCCAGAAAAGAAAAGAAAAAACTTACAAAAATGATTTATTAAACGTCTGACACAATAATTTTACCAAGTTTTCCAAAATGTTTTTTGGCTTTTATTTCATTATTTTTGAACAAGCAGGTATTTATGAAAATTCAACTCACCACTTAATATTCAGCATAATAATCACAATAATTGCACGAAAGTGTAGAGCGAACAAGCTACATTTCCACCTCAAGAAGGACATTTCGCCGATAAAAGAAACACTAAAATTAACTTTTCCAATTGGTTTTGCCGATGCCGTTGCTGTTGTCTTATAATTTGACGATTGTAAAGGATACCTGCTTCTTCTTCTCTAATTGCTATAATTGCTTGCATAGATTTTATAAATTTCGTAAACATTTTTGCACTCGCATCAGAACCATTGATATACGCAATTTTTCTCCCTTTTGTAGGCACTGAGAACATGGAAAAAATTTTTCCTTACAGGATATTTTTTCTGGTAGCACTTGAGCACTTGTAAGCGATTGGATGAGCTTTTATTTTGCACTTTAACTAATAACATTACGGAAATGAATTCTTCCCTTCGATATGTAATTTATTTTAAACTTAACATAAGAAAACGCAGTAAATTTTTTTCAAGTTGCTTTTACCGACGAACAAGATAAATCCGAAGTCAAACTGTATCTGTGTACACATTCTACTTGGCCCCATGTAATCTTGGGTTGAAGTATAAACTTATTGCTAATAGCAATTATTCATACTGACACGATTGGCGTTTTGTTATCCACTCGCGCACCGTATTCAATTATTGTTTCAATTTTTTTTAGAAGAAGTGGGGGCTGTTAAAATGATTTTACTCCTGCTGGTTAGCAGAGTTACTGAGTATTAAGCTGAGTGTGTTAGAGAAAAAGGTCTCGGAATTGTATCAAAAAAGAAAGCCAACGAACATAATCACAAGAGAACACACGGCACACGAAAGACAAAACGAAGAAAAAGACCAACGATCCCGGATGGCTTTTTCTGATTGTATGGAATGGATGGATTCCTGATGCTAGAGCTGCTGCATGAAAGAAAACGTTGAACGAGCTCATGGGAGATCAATCTCGGATGATATACTCGATAACACAAGATGCATTCTTATTTGACTTAACATGATGAGCACTCTCAACAACTGATTTTTCGACAAGGCACTTATTGGACAATAAAATTTTTCTTATTAATTATTTTTTTTTAAAAGTATGTAATTTTGAGCAGCACGATCGCGATGTTACGTCTAAGGACTACACTTTCAGTATGCAAGTATTCGGATATGCGTTGCGGAGCTTTGGGTGCAAACAAAATCACTCTGTTCCTTGGGAATTGGTGCATTGAAAACCCGAGTCTGCGCTGCGAGCGCAGCATTACATCTCTATTATCCTTTCAAAGCATTGGCCAGGAGGTGAAATGTTCATACTCCGAAATTCATTCATCTCTTGATTGTAGAATGTGGCTGATGCTGTACGATGAGTTATGGGTTGCATGAACATACGCATCACAGACTGGAACAATGGGCATGTGCACATATTGTGCCACTTGAAATTTAAATAACATACGAGATACGAGTAGGTTTATCCCTTTTTGATGTATTACCATCAATTTCGGATGCAACCCTTGATGTATTGTCGTACTAATTGTAAGGGTAGTTTGAAGGTGAGGTGGCTATGGATATTTAACGCATCCTAATCATGTCACTTGGCATAGATTATTGAGGAATTAGGCATTCGTAATGGACCAATCTGCATCATAATTTATTCAGGGGGAAAGGGATTGCTAATGATTAGTATATGTTAACAACTGTCAAGCCATGAGGCAAAACAATGGTGGAGATTTTATCTTTGTAAATCAGTTTTTCACTGTCATACGGGCTTACGCACAAAATTATATGTATGTAGTATAAGGATCGCTGGTCTCTGGTGTATTTCTGTCTTATGATAGTCACAGTTGCAAAGGTTAATTAATTATAAGAATGCACTTAAAATATTTTACAATTAAAAAAATACTTCCTATTTATTGACAGGTTGTATTAATATAAGAGGGTAATCTGGTATCCCCAAATGTAAAATCTCATCTTCAATATGAATTTAATATAACATTTAGATTTTTGTAGCTTCATACGATTTTATTAGTATTATAAGTATACTTAAGCTTTTGTCAAAATAAAGTTTTTTTCATCTGTTAGAATTTATCTGGCAAACCATACCGGCAGTGCCCACAGCTATTCATATTAGCACTGAAAACCAGGTTATACCGTCAATGGTGCCGCTATCCATTACGGGGGGCGGAGGGGGACAGCGCCAAGTCAAAATGAGGGCTTAGGTGGAAACTCTACAGATCGACAACTCTACAGATCAACTCAAAATTGGCGCGTGGAATGTCTCGTCGATAACGAGGAAGGAACTTGAACTGGTTGAAGAGTTCCTTCCACTCCTCAACTAAGTGGAATTGTTCTGGAACCAAAGATCTTGATGATGGGTGGAAGCTCTGGTCTGGCGTCCCAAATCACATGACTGCACAGGCGGGTGTGGGGATACTCACAAGCCCCCGGTTGTCAGAAAATGTATTCGATGTCATTTCGTTAGGGGGAAGGATTCTGATCTTAAAGCTTAAGCTTGAACGATCGACTCTGGCTCTGGTTCAGGTTTATGCACCAAATCGAGAGTCAGAGTATGAGTCCTTCTTGAACGAAGTTGATGCTGCCCTGGACAGAGTGGCAGAAATGGACTTCTTTCTCCTGATGGGTGACTTCAATGTACATTTAGGCACAGACGACAGTACTTGGAGGAGTATGATTGGGAGGCTCGGTGACCCGGATCAAAACAGGAACGATGGGAAGTTGTTCGACTTTTGCTGTGCATATGGCTTGTCCTTCATAAACTCCTTTTTCCCACACAGAGACATTCACAAATACACATGGTACAGGCACAGTTTAAATCAGATGTCACTGATTGATTTCTTTGTTGCATCATCGTGTGTTCAAAGAATGATTTGTGATGTTCGAGTTTTCAGGGGAGCTGAGTTGTCAACTGATCACCACTTGTGCTGTGTAAATTGTTCTTCAGTGACAGTATTCCTTTGCCACCCAGGCGAAAACCAAGCCTGCTGACCCGCATGTGGTGGGAAAGGCTCTCCTCTACATTCAAAAGTGACCTTTTGAATTTAGAGGAGGAATGGCAGCTGTTTTTATCGGCAGTCAGTGCCTCTGCAGGAAATATTTGTGGAGTGAAGCGGCTTGGGGTAGCGGCTGGTGGTGAGAAAAGAACTGCTTGGTTTAACACGCCTGGAGTTCAAGAAGCCATCAGAGAGAAGAAGAGAGCCTACATTGCGTGGATCCAATGTAGAAACTCAACTTCTCGAGCCCGGTACAATGAGGCGCGAAGGACTTCCAATCTGGCAGTCAGATCAGCCAAGGAACAGTCATGGAAAAAGTTCGGCGAGAAGTTGGATCACTATTACAGATCTGCAAACAAAATATTTTGGCAGACCATTCGCCGGCTCAGAGGAAGGAAGTTGAATATCATTCAAGGAGTTAAATCCAAGGACGGTACTTTTCTTTCAAATGAGAGCGATGTCTTGCGCAGATGGAGTGACCACTTTTCGGAGTTGCTCAACCCCAGGTGGGGGTTGAGGTGGCCTGGGATAGCGGGAAGGCACCTAGCGATTGGCAAACGGGAGTTATAATGCCCATTTTTAAAAAAGGGAACAGGAGATATTGCGCCAACTATAGGGGCATATCTCTCTTGAGTCTTCCGGGAAAAGTATTCTCGAAGGTGTTGGAAACGCGTTTCAGAGCTGTAATCGAGCCTTTGTTACGGGAAGAACAGTGCGGCTTTCGGCCTGGCAGAGGCACAACCGACCAGCTTTTTACTCTGAAGGTTATTCTTGAGAAGGCCTGGGAATAGGCCAAACCGGTCTATGCGTGTTTTGTAGATCTGGAAAAGGCGTATGACCGAGTCCCTCGGGATGCACTGTGAAGAGTTTTGCAGGACTATGCGCTGAGTGGACCTCTTCTGAGAGCCATCCAGTCTTTAAATGGAAACTGCAGAAGCTGTGTACGGACAAATAGCATCAAATCCCGTCCTTTTTATGTGCGTGTTGGACTTCGCCAGGGCTGTGTTCTATCGCGGCTCCTTTTCGTAGCATATATTGACTGGATGGTGAAGCGCAGTCTTTGCGAGCAAAGTTTCGAATTGACTGGCATCAGGATGAGGCATCTGCTTTTCGCAGATGATTTGGCCATCCTTGCATCATCCAAAGAGGAACTTGAACGAGTACTGGATAGGTTTGCAGCCGTCTGTGGTGATGCTGGGATGAAAGTAAACGTGAACAAATCGGAAGTGATGGTTGTTTTCCGAACTCCTGTGCAGTGTACCCTGCACATAAATGGAGTTCCATTAAAACAGGTGGAGAAGTTTAAGTTTCTCGGGGTCTTTTTTAACGAAAGATGGAAGACGTGATACTGAGTTGTCCTGTAGAATTGGCCAAGCTGGAGCAATAGTAAAGGAACTGCGCCGGCCGGTCATCAGGAAAGCTGAGCTTGGAGTGAAAGCAAAGATCTCAGTTTTTAATTCAGTATTCGTTCCGACCCTCATTTATGGTCATGAAATTTGGGTAATGACCGAAAGAATTAGATCGCGGGTACAAGCTGCCGAAATAAGATTCCTGAGGCGCGTTGCTGGTGTTAGTCTAAGGGAAAGAGTGAGAAACGTCAGTATTCGTGGGAATCTTAATGTTGAGCAGCTACTTCTCCGAGTGAAGCGATCGATTGCATGCCCCCTGACAGACTTACTAGACAGATCATGCTAGCTGAGATGCGAGCGCGTCACCCCCTGGTAGGCCAAGGAACAGGTTGGTGGGATCAGGTTAAGAACCTTCTGAGTCCCGCCTGGGGGGGGGAGTTGGTGGCGGAGGATAGAGAACAATGGAAAGACCATTTACCCACCCTCGCTCCGCGACCCTTTAAAAGGATTAGCGGCATCCGAAAATGATCATGATGACGATGAAACAGGTTATAAGCAAATGCTCCAAAATAATTATTTGACCACCTGACATTTAATAACCTGAAAGCCCAGCATCCGTGGGTTTGGCATTTTTGTGCATATGTATTTTTTATGCATTTTAACACTAAAAAAAACAACGAACTATCGTCATAAGAACACCTCCGTCAAATTTACAACGTTGAGAGCAAATTATACCATATTGTCAAAGACAATGATCTGCCTAAAAAAAATGTTCTTTACTAAGGTCTGGCTCAACTTTTATTGACCTAAAATTTTGATGAAACTACATGACAGAACACCTTCTTAAGCTTCAGCCCTAAATGAAGTTTGGCATGACCAAACTGTCAGGTACTTTCGTTGAAAATTTGAAATCCTTTACAGAAGAAGTCTGACACAGTAAATAACGGTTTTTTGAAGGCAGACCAGTTTTGATAGATTGTGGTCATGCCAAACTTCATTTAGGTCTCAAGCTTAAAAAGGTGTCCTATCATATAATTTCATCAAAATTTTAGGCTAATAAAAGTTAGGGCAAACCTTAGTAAAGAACATTTTTTTTGAGGCTGACCATCGTTTTTGACAATAAGGTATAATTTGCCCTCACTTTGTTGCGAATTTGACGTAGATGCTCTTATGACGTAAGTTCGTTGCTATACCCGACCCAGGGTATATTAAGTTTGATGTATAGTTTTGTAACGCAGTGAAATAATCACCATAGACCCCTGAGACCTTTTAGCGATATGAATGGAACCGACAGGAGAATCGATTAAGCCGAGTCCGTCCGTCCGTTCTTCCGTATGTAAACAACTTGTAGGCCTTAAATTTTAAGGCAGAGAGCTGATTTGCTAAGTTAGCTGGAAGTCCTTTGGACCAGATCAGGTTTAAAAATAAGCTGAATTCGCCCACAGACACGTCACTACTACCCTGTATGTGCAACCATCTCCAATTTTAAAAAATACTTTTTCCAAATTTTAGCTATGTTACAATGGCGCGAACGCATTCATTTTTGGTATGTGACATTGCCTTGTAATTCTTTTGAAGAAGCCAAAAATTTTTAGCCTTTTCATTGACCACGCCCACATTTTAAGGGATTTTAGTTTAAAATTTCTGTTTTTCAATAAATATATATGAAATTTGACAAAAAAATATAAGACAAAAGCTGTAGATATTAGCATTTTCTAAATTTCATATGAATATTGTATGTGCCTCCGCCCACTTTTGTGGGCGTGGCGTTAAAAAATGATTTTTCTAGTTGAAAAGGCGGAGTTTTAGGCCGAAATGTATGAAACCACCTAGCACGGCATGGCAGTTTTTTTTTTGGTATGGTTGGGTATTTTTTAATCCTTCGTAGATGGACTGAAGCTTTTGCATACGCCCTGTTGCACTTTCCCACTTGTTAACAATTGCTCTTAGATTGTTGCGGTTAAGATGGATCGCGTCTACCGCAGCTTTGGGCTTTCTTGGCTTCGGATTTGGCAGAGGAGGTGCTCCATGTAACCTTACTATTTTCTACTTTTCCGTAACAGGAGTCAATATGGATTTTTGATCCTTAATTATCCGACTAGAGCGTGGCTTATTTGATTTGCCTGTGGAGGTTTGCCCATCTGTCTCCCATCTGTCTCCTTGCGGCCACAGGACGGGGTCCCGCAGAAGCAGGTCCACTTCCAGGTGCCCGCAATTAACAAACCAGTGACACGGTTTGACGGCAACATCACTGGAAAAGTAGAAGATGGCGGGCCGAAGTGTTTGCAATTACCTTCACTGAAAGGCGGTCTACAGGCGAGTCTTTTTGGCAAGGCAGAAGAGGGTGAAGTGTCCGCAATTGCCTGCCCCTAAATTACTCGTGGATCCGTCTCACGATGCCTACCGCATCGTTAGCTTTGCTAAGAAGATGCTTTTTCCGATCAGTTAGCGATGACTGGGCGATTTCTTTCAAACAGCGTATCAAAATCCTTACGTTCCGTCTCAATTTGCTGCTTGCATTTGTTCTAGTATAGTTTTCAGCGGTTCAGAATTACTTTTTATACGCGAGTTCGTGTATCCGCGGGAGATATCAACGGCGCGGTGTCGCAAACGGGCTCAGATACCACATCCATCTTCTCCGTTAAGCTGTGAGCAATTTCCACCCCAAAGCTTCCACCCCTGTTTCAACGCATGGGATCAGACCCACTTGGCCAACTGACATCAGAGAGTTGCCGGATGTTAGCCCCGCATAATTCTGAATATAATTACCAAACAGTATACTTGGCCATTGCTGGGGGACCGCTTCGCATCTCTTGAACGCGCACTTATGACTTACTTGCACTGCTTTTGGACAGCGTATTCCTAGAGCACTGCTTCCTCCTCTGAATCCACTGTTTCTGTCCCTGATCTCTCCTTTCCACCCAGTACAGAAGAAGTTTCGCATCAGATGTGAACAAAGGGAGGTCACCTTCCACACAGACTTTTTAAAGGTTTGTAGAGCCTCTTTCAAGAAGAAGTGATTTTTTATTATTTTTGGACACATGCATCCCATGACTTACGCAGGAAAAGCGGTCCATCCGCGCAAGGAACCAAAGTATGGGGAAAAGGCTAAAATTAAAACCGGAGGACAACCGGTATCGGTATCCGGAGTATTATCGTCTGCGACTGAGTATTAAAGCCCTCAGCGATAGAGCAGCCCTCAGCCTGCGCACGTCGATGGCCTTGGCTATTGGAAAGGGAAGCGACTGGGTGAGGGAGATTGTTAAGGGGATGTTGAATGGAGACGGTTAACCTTTGATGAACAGAATCATTGAGGCATTAAGACATCCTCTCTCAGGCTACTAGGCCGAACCGCCGCGTAGAGACATTAACCATGGCCGGAAATAGGGAGATGGAGGAGAGGCAAACATTCTTTTGACCCATTTTAGCGTTTTTTTAAATTAAAATCAAAAAAAAACTATATCGAAAATGTTAAAAAAAAAATTTCACACAGTTTTTCATGAATTTTTGCATTTTTTTTGGAGACCGCGTCAAAACTGCAGTGTTAGAATTCTTTAAAAAAAATACGTCTTAAGCAATAGGTTAACTTTGAGTTGCTTTATACGTGTGTTCAGTATTGACTTTGTGCCCTTTGTGATTTCCATTTTTCTCGAAAGCTTTAAAAAAAATTTTAAAAACTAAATTTTTTCATAAAAACTGATTTTTTTTTCTTTAATTTCTTCTCTCAGGGAAGGCGAACCTATAACACTGAAACAGTGCTTCGAGATATATTTAATTGCTTTATTCTCATAAGTTTACAGCTTTATTAGTGTTAGGAAATATAAACCTTCAAAGCAAAAAAGTTTTATTTGAATGGATAAAAAATATTTTAACAATTTTTCCCTTTTTTATCCTATTCTTATTTAACTTTAAGCCGAACTTTAAAGTTAAAAAAAATCCTAGTTCATAAATTCGCAAAATGCATTTTCTATTAAGTAATTAACATATTCATTAAAAAATAAGCTTACACCTAAATCCCCATACACGTTCACCCACTTACGCCAGTAAAATTATGCACAAAATATGCGTATAATTCAGTTAATCCTTGTACACACACATTGTCCTAATTGCATGCGGCGGCGGTGCCTTTTATAATCGACTCATCGACCAAACAGCAAGTGCACTTGTTGCAATGCCAAGCAGCGAAAGGATGCCCCCATCAGCAGCATACTCCGCCTATGACAAGGGGAAACTAATAACATGAATTTGCACGCATTTGGCTGGTGGTATAGGAGTACTCAAACACACTTTATCCTGTTGAGGAAGAAGAAAGGACTTAAATGTGCGTCAATGACACAAAGTACAAAGGCAGTTTACAATGCCCTTCATTTAATCATGATCCTCTTTCTTATTTGAAGATGAAGCGTTTGTCGTTTCATCGGCTTCCTTTTTTGTCACCAAACGCATTCAAGAGTATGTGTGTGTGTGTGCGCGGTAGATTGGTAAAGTGCAATGTGCAATTATGTGGATGGGGTTGTGAGGGCGAAAGCTTTATTTACAGTACGGGTGATAAAAAAGGAATGTTCCCCTGTAGAGAAAGCTTTATCGCGTATTAATAATACTACAAGAGGTTTTTTTCGAATTAGTACGAAGTGGATACTAAACAATTTATTATTGCATTAAATTTAACGTTTAAAATTCTTAAATGGCCACCAATACAAGGAGATTTGCTTTTTATCATTAAAAAGTTAGGCTGTAGCCAAATCGAGCAGAGGCTTCCAAAATAGTTTGGCGTATACCAACAGTTATATGATTGGACAAGGACTTTTATCAATCTTGTCTCTTGAGTCTTATTAATCTCTTAAATACTGAGTGTAAAAATCAATAAACCTGTGTAGAATTTTAGAAAAGACAAATTGTCAGAAGACAGCATACTGAGAGTAAAAATCACTAAACCTGTGTAGAAAGTTAGAAAAGACAGATTGTCAGAAGAGAGCATACTGAGAGTAAAAATCACTAAACCTGTATAGAAAGTTAGAAAAGACAGATTGTCCTCTTTTTCTTTCCATTACTGTTATCATAAGGAAAATCAAAATATTGAGTAATATGCATCCTCGTTGCACCGTTCGCGAATGGTGCAAGCCACTTGTAAAAGTATCCCGCAAGGAAAATGCACCGAAAAGACCTAATTTAAGGAACATAGATTTGCTTTCATTTTCATTTCTCAAAATCTTTCCAAGCTTTGTTGAGGGCAATTAAGACATGCCGTAGGTGAATGTACCTTCACGGTTATTAGCCGAGTTATGCGGCATTGGCTCTTGAACTCGTTTTTTCTTTGATATCCTTTAAAAGCTAATCAGAGTAGGGTTCGAAAGCACTCCAAAATTTTTCCTCTTTGATGCAATGTCAGGAACTTTTTTTTATCTTTGGTATCCTGCGCATCTTTATACAAGCCCCGACGTGCGTTTGTTAAAGCAATAAACATCAAACAATATGACAATTGTTTTTATGATATCAGCCGCAAATGTCAAGGACTGTAAGTCATTGAAATATGACAACCCCTTAAATGGGTTCAACTTTATCTGGATGATGATGAAAAGGACTCGGATGGAATGATGAATGACTCGACTCAATTATTGTCTACCTATAATACTTTTGTTATTGTTTGCATGTAGTGCAGGCCCTGATTTGGTTTTTTGCTTCTCAGGGTTTGAGTGAAATGACCCATCATCACAATCTACGTGGAGCTTTCTTCCTTCATACATTGGGTAAATGTTCACGGTCAAATTAATCCAAATTTTGCACAATGATATTTGTCAGTTGGTTGATGAAAAAAATCTATGGGCACACACCACTCCAAAACTCGGGGATCAGAGATATAGTCCTGTAAAATTAGATTTTCCTTATTATTTTTATATTAATATTATGCAGACAACACTTATATATACTTCTATATTTTGCTCATACAAAGTTTTGAAGAACGGCTATATATGTAGGTGGAATTAGAAAAAAACCTCAACTTTTCCAGCCAAACAATGATTTGGACTGCCCTTGTTAGGCCTAATATAGAGAAAAGTAAGAAATAAGGGTACAGATAAAAAGTACAAAAGACTCTATGCAAGTTTTGTTTACACAAATTTGTTGGCCACGCCACGCCCCTTTTTTACAATAAGAAGTCTTAAAAAAACATATTTTTAGTTTATGAATGAAAATTATTCATGAATGGTAAAGGGAAAGGCTGACTGTGCAAAACGAAAAGATAAGAAAAATAGGAAAAATAGGAAAGGAATGGAAATGAGAATAGAATTCGAAAAGAGAATAGGAATAAAAAAGGAGAACAGGAGTGTAAAAGAGCATAGGCATAAGGTATACCACCGTTCGTTACAGACGAACCGAAGCTATTAAATACGCACTGTTGCACTAAGATTGTTAATCGAGACAGCCTTCCTGGGGCTCTGGGACGCTGGCACTGCGGTCTGTTAAGAAAAGCCTTAATTGTGCCTCCCCTGATTGAATCCTAGAGCCATCTTTTCACTCCGGAAGCAGTCAGGGAGAAAAGGATCTTCTCTGCAGGGATATCGGCTAGATTTATATTTCTGGAAGGAATAATTTCTTCGTCGAGGATATTCTTCCTCAGAAACAAGAGGGCCAGACATTTTCTAGACAAAGTCTGCAAATGACGTCCGGTAAAAGGCCGTTGCCATGGAGATGTTTTTTTCACCTTGCAATGACCGGTGAAAATTCCTGTAAAGAAATTTAAACTAGGCCTGAGAATCTGGGAAAAATGATTTGAAACAATGCTGTCCAGGTGTTTTAAGCCATACTTTGTTGGATTCGGTTCATGCTAGGTTTTTTCTTAAGTCCTTGAAGAGTCTTCTACTGACTCCTCAAATTGATTTAGGCCCTTTGATTGGTGTAGTTGCCCCGACTTTAGCTAGGAAGTCTGCTTATTCATGGCCTTTAGATATAGTTTTAAAAGTTTTTGGTCAGGTGTCAAAAATATAAAAAAGTGTGCCTCTTCTTCCATCCCGACACTCGTATACAATGACAAAATAGCTGCCAGCTCTTCAGACAAAGTCAATCTGCTCGCAGGTCTTTTTGCCGGCAACTCTACGCTTCCAGATTGCTCTATGCCTCCTCTTGTACTAGAGCGCGTCGAACAATTAATGGGACCTATTCATTTTCGCTCTCACACAGTAGCTGAAGTTTTCAAAGCCCAACATACACAAATCCGGTGGTCCAGATGACATTTTTACTTAATTCTGAACAGGTATTTTTCTTCGCTGGCGAAATCACTGCGTAAGCTTTTCTATCTGTCCTACTCTTGTGGCACCTTTCCGAAGAGACGAAAGACTGCATTTGTTCAGCTCGTACCAAAAAAAGGCGATCCTTCTTCTCCAACCAGTTACCGACTAATTACAACCATTCTTTCCAAGGTCATGAAAACGCTGGTGAATTATCAGCTTATGAAATATCTTGAATCGCGGAAGCTCGTTCACAATCGGTAGCACGGCAAAAGGTCCACTGTTGGTCTGATGGTGAACTGGTGAACCGTTCAATCCAAGTGGTTCTGGACGGCTTCAAGTCTGACATCCACCTTATAAATGCTGGTGTGCCCCAAGGCTCAGTTTTACCTTCAACGCTTTTCTTGATTTTTATTAACGACTTTTGTCAGCTACATCTAACCCAATATATTCTTTTGCTGACGACAGTACCCAAAATTTTTCATATTCGTTTCCAGGAACACGTCTCCGTCCTTCAGACGTTGAAAGGGAGCGGTTGCGTATGTTAAATGGCTTTGGCATTGGCATTGGCATTGGCATTGGCATTGGCATTGGCATTGGCATTGGCATTGGCATTGGCATTGGCATTGGCATTGGCATTGGCATTGGCATTGGCATTGGCATTGGCATTGGCATTGGCATTGGCATTGGCATTGGCATTGGCATTGGCATTGGCATTGGCATTGGCATTGGCATTGGCATTGGCATTGGCATTGGCATTGGCATTGGCATTGGCATTGGCATTGGCATTGGCATTGGCATTGGCATTGGCATTGGCATTGGCATTGGCATTGGCATTGGCATTGGCATTGGCATTGGCATTGGCATTGGCATTGGCATTGGCATTGGCATTGGCATTGGCATTGGCATTGGCATTGGCATTGGCATTGGCATTGGCATTGGCATTGGCATTGGCATTGGCATTGGCATTGGCATTGGCATTGGCATTGGCATTGGCATTGGCATTGGCATTGGCATTGGCATTGGCATTGGCATTGGCATTGGCATTGGCATTGGCATTGGCATTGGCATTGGCATTGGCATTGGCATTGGCATTGGCATTGGCATTGGCATTGGCATTGGCATTGGCATTGGCATTGGCATTGGCATTGGCATTGGCATTGGCATTGGCATTGGCATTGGCATTGGCATTGGCATTGGCATTGGCATTGGCATTGGCATTGGCATTGGCATTGGCATTGGCATTGGCATTGGCATTGGCATTGGCATTGGCATTGGCATTGGCATTGGCATTGGCATTGGCATTGGCATTGGCATTGGCATTGGCATTGGCATTGGCATTGGCATTGGCATTGGCATTGGCATTGGCATTGGCATTGGCTTTGGCATTGGCATTGGCATTGGCATTGGCATTGGCAATGTTTTTGTGTTTCTAGTCTTGATCCCATTCGACATTTTATGCATTCGAAATTTTCGAAATCAATTTTCGAGATTTTTTCCAATCTAGATTTCTAGATTCCCTTCTTGTCCTACTCATCTTTCTTGGCCTAGGTACTTGGTACTGAAGTTTGTAAAGGGCTCTCACAAAATATGTTGACTTAAACAAAATAAATTAAAATGAAGTGGCGCAACAGCTCGAGGTGAACCAGGGCCCACTTCTCAACAATGTATGCTGGTGTGTTAATTTCTTTACATACAAGGGGACCTACAATTTTTTGCCGAATCCGAACGGCACTTTTGAGAAGTTTTTATCAAGACAAATGATACTCTCGGAGGGCTTTTCAGACCCTCGCGGAGGTGGGGACCGTGAAAACGAACAAGTCTTTTTTTTTCAGGTGACGATGGCAGGATAAATTAGAAGAGTTTAAACACAACAAAAGTTGTTTCTTGTGCATTTTTGTAGAGTACCTACAAAAATATAATTTTTGATTTTAAATGAGATTTTGGCTTCAGCTCCAAAAAACTATTCGTGAAGAATAATTATAAAAGGCGTTTCGTTGCTGCAAAATTTATTTCAAGCCAATCTTAAGCCTAGAGCTGTCATCGTAAAGGGCCAGGAGCATCAAAGTCTTGACCAAAACGTCACAACATGCGGCAACAAAGTTGAGGTATAGTTGAGAAATTTGTCTACCTAGGCTCCACTGTGACAAAAAGCTCTGACATAGGAGTATCTCTATAAAAATCAAGAATCGGGAATTTGAATCTTTAGTTTCGGAAGTAGCTAGTTAAAGTTTCGAAAGAACTGGTCGAAAGAGGATGTCAAAACAAGTCGGCACGAGTAAGCCAGTGGTTTAATGCCAAATCGTGGCAGTTAGCTATTGTTACCTCAGCGTTGCAAAGTTTTCATATTTCTTCTAGGCATGGTGCTCGACACGATTCTTAGTTTCATCACATCGCGATGGACGTTGTCTTCATCTTTGTATGTGTGTTTTTACTAAGCGGAAACAGTCACCCAATAATTTTACCCTAAAAGTCAATCCCTCAGTGTAGATATTTGGCTCTAAAAAATTTATTGCAAGCCTCAAATAAATTATTTTTACAAAAGTCGTTATTTGCGGCCATCATTAACATCCTTTCATTCCTTTTCTCCACATGAGGGTAAATACCCTTAACCACAAGGCAACACGTTTCCATTGTTTTAATCAATGAAATCTTGGCGAATGATCGTCGACCACCGACATCGATCATCTTGGTCATCATCTGCATCCAAGTGAAGGTACCTCTTTGTGGTTGGCATTGAATCCTTCGAATTACTTTGGTTTACCACCGCATCACTCCACACATAAGATGCAGAGGTTTCGCACTTGCAGCCATAGTTACAGCCGATGGCTTGATTGATGAGTGAACCAGTATGATGCTGAATGGAATTTCACTTAAGCTACCTATATTGAAGAAAATCAAAAACAAATAACATCATCAACAAAAATGAAAAAGAACAAAAAAAAAAACATTAAGGCCTAAAGTGAGAAAATGGTAACTAGAAACAATCGACCGGGGAGATGGAGCAGGATGACTTCTTTTGCGTCTGTGTAATAAAAATTCCTCACGAACATCATTTGGTGGTTTTGAGCTGAGGGCTCTTCTCTGATTGGGCAAGCCATTAAATTGCTTGAACCTGATGGCCCCTTAAATACATTATGTGAAGATGATGAGTGCAATTTCCTTCTTCTTGACAGGCTATACTTATATTTTATTCTTCGATATAATACATATAGCTTTGGGAGCATATACAGCTATATGCTGTTGTTCGTGTTTTGTTTATGTTTTTTTGTACTCATTTCGACTTGGTATGAATTTGCGCCTTTGGAAAAGAAATCAAAGCTCCACATCAGAGAATGCCCAGAGAAGTGTGGGAACCTTTTGTGGTTTTAATTACCAAAATCGTTTAATTATAGTTACGTTATCTGGCGTTCTAGCTATATAACTTTGTATTTTAGTTTGCACATTATTTTTAAATTAAATGCAAGTTTATTATAGAGCATTTAACTTGTATTAAAAAAATAAACATCATAATTTTTAAAGGCTAGGACGAAGCAGGCAATTATTGATTTTTTTACCAACATAAGGAATATACCAAACTTCTTCTCAGACTTCTATTTTTTTAAATGATACAAGTCCGCGTGTTTTATTACCTTCCTACATTCTTATTGGGAAAAGGTCAACATTGGTTTTCTGATCAATCTCAACTTCAGCATTCCAGCAAGGCTTTTCTGCCTACGTTCAAAAGTTAGTAATCCATTAGGTGATAAATTGATTCTTATCAACGCAGCTTTAATGATTCGTTGGGCAGGAACACAATTAAATTGGCAGTGTAGGCATTTTGAAAGTTGATCAGATTGTTCTTCAGTGATATGCATATCGTGTGGCAAATATCCAGGCACAATCTTGAATCTTTTTCTCTAAAGACCATTCACCATAATGGCTAATGTGAACACACATGTGCGTTTCCAATGTTTTTGCAGATAAAATCTTAATGATTTTAAATTAGTACATTGAAGGCCGTTAAACGCTTAATAAACAATAAAGATGTGGGTTTAAAAAATAGGAACATTGTAAAAGATGTATTATTTGAAAGCTAGCTAACAGGTAGAGTGTGAAAGTATTGATTTTGGCGGAAAAAATTTTATTTGCTGTAGTACAACTATCTAAACGAGTATATGAGAAAAATGATAAACGTCCACGAATTAATCATTTTAATTGCATGCAATTATTATTAAGAAGTGGAATGATTTAAGAAACTGCATGTAAAAAAGGTACAACAGATTTAAAAATACTTTAAAGCCGACAAAAACTAAACTTGCTGTTGAAAACCGGAACAAGATCGGTAATTGATTAAAAATATTTCGGTAACTTAAGCTTTGTCAGAGCTTTGCTTGAGGTCCAAACACTGGTAGGCAATTCTCCACTCAAACCTCTACAAATATTTCCCTTCAATATTTTTTTTTAATACAGGTGGCTAACCCCCAGACACTTTTCTTTTCTTCTTTCTTATTAAAGACCCTAGAGAGACTGATCGACGCCCACATCAGAACCAACAAAGACAGCAGTCTTCTCTCGGGCTGCCAACATGCCCTAAACTTGTTGGTTAGTATCATTGAGAAATCCTTTGAGAATAGGGAGTTCACTCTAGTATCATTCCTTGACAATGAAGGAGCTGCTGCACACTTTAATTGAAGCTGGACAACTATATCTGCAATTGGATCGAGGAAATGCTTAAAAGCAGGCTCGTCCATGCCGAGCAGGGGGGTTGTCTAGTCGACAGGCCCGTGAGCAGAGCACCCCACAGGGCGGGGTATTATCGCCACTACTATGGCTCCGCGTGGTTAACGAAATACTCTCGATTCTAGAGAAAAACGGCCAAAGTCATAGCTTATACTGACTATATTGCGATAGCGGTAACAGGCAAAATCCTCCCCACTATTAGTGACGTAATGCAATTCGCCCTTAACAAATCATCTAGATGGACAGTCTTTATCGGGGTGAACGCGGAAAAGACTGAACTAGTATTGTTCACAAGTAAATAGTATAAAATACCTCCAGTGTTAAATACCTCCCATACTTCCACCAACACTGAAAGGCGTTGAAAACTTGCAGATCACTCTACATAAACCTGAAGGTTATATTAGATAAGAAACTCAGTTGGAAACTACAAGACCGTGCAACAAAGGCCTCTACTGCCCTGTACTGCTGCAGGAAAATCCAAGGCCCAAACTCGGGACATCAACCCAGGATTGTGCACTGGATATACAAGGCAGTCGTTAGACCCATACTTATGTACGGAGTACCTATTAGTCTGGTGGAAGACACTAGACAAGAGTAGCAATAACGCTATATTAGAGAAAGTTCAAGGACCATCGTGTATTTACATCACAGGTGTTCTTGGAACCACCCCCTCGGTGCGGCTCCACCTTCTTCCCATTGACATATTAGGTAAAAAGATGGCAGCGAAAGCAGCACTTAGGCTTAGGGAATCCTCGCAACTGGCCCGTGTTAACATGGAAAATGCTAGCATCCTGAATGGCTACGACACTATCCTTGGTAGCTCGGACTATGTCGTCCCATACCTCGACTTCAATGTCAAATTCAAGACTTTCTTAAGCAGAACCGCCTGGGAGTCAGGTGAGGTCTTAAATGCGTCTGCAATAGAAATCTACACTGACGGATCGAAAACAGCGCTTGGAGTAGGATCAGGAGTCTTTTCCAGTACTCTTGACCTAAGTATTTCCAAGCGCCTGCCGGATCACTGTAGTGTTTTTTGAGCAGAAATTACAGCCGTTGGTGAACCCGCGGCCTGGATTTCAATTAACTCAATGGACTGCAATGCTATTGTTTTCTCTATAGACAGCCAGGCATGCAATAAAAGCCTTGGAATCGCCAACGATACGATCCAAGTTGGTAACGCAGCGCCACGAATCTCTAAACGAGATTGCTGTCAGATGCGACGTATCCCGGTGCTGGGTTCCCGGTGCTGGGCCACAGACGAACTAGCTAAGGTCGGGGCTTATGCTAATCCGATTCATACAACGGAACTGGCAGCACCCATAAACTCGATAAAGTTTCACCTGGACATCGAAGCCATTACGATGGCAAACAATAGGTGGAATAACATCAGCACATGTCCCTCTTCCAGACAAATATGGCCAAAGGCTTGATCGTAGGAAAACAAAGATACTCATCTCTTTCCATAGGCTGAATCTTAGAAAGATAATTGGAGCCCTCACAGGCCACTGTCTGGTAGGGCGACATAACAGAAGACTTGGTGCTTCCATCAACGATTTCTGCAGAAATTGCAGGGATGAAGACGAAGAAGAGACCATGGTTCATCTTCTGTGCAACTGTCCCACCCTATCGACATTGAGAAGGAAAACTTTGGGCAAATACTTCTTAAAGAAGGATTTAAAGAGGATTATATTAACTTTATCTCCGGGTCAAACTGGCCAAACGCCTAATTTGTGAATCACAAAACCAATCCTTCCTCTACATATATGAAAACTCCATGTGGGCAAGGAAGCACCTTACAGTGGAGCGCCAATTACGCCCCCCTCACCCCAGGTTTTTCCAATAGGACCGGCCTAGTAAGGGCTCATACGTCATACCGTTTCGGTTGCCTTAACCTCTCCACTCTCATAGGAACATTGATTCACATTCCCCCCTGGTACGGGTTCATACCGCTTCGGTTACCTCTACCTCTCCTATAACCCCCTCCCTTCACCAAGGTTAATTCTGACTTGAGTCACTTGAGGCACACTACATTAGAGTCTTAACGAAGAATATTCCCCCGACAACGGTCTTATCGTAATCGGTTACCCCACCTGCACTCTCCAATCCTTTGAAGCTTACTCTCACTTAAGAGGTTATAGTAAACAAAAAGATCCAAAGATCTAGTTAGATACCTTATATGTCCCTCATACCACCTGGGAACGTCATTAATAGAATTCCAACAGTGATTGTCATTCTCCCCATGCTAACCCTCCCCACCTTATCCCAGAGGGTATTCCCTTACAGAGTTGGACCGATGTGGGCTTACACTGCTTCGGTTACGCTAACCCCTCCACCACCACGGCATCACCTGCACATAATCCCCACTGGTATGGATTCATACTATTTCGGTTGCCCCTACCTTACCATTCCACGTCCCCTGCCCCCAATTCTAACGTGAGTCGCCTATAGTACGGGTTATACCGAAGACGGTTACCCTACATCAGCCTTTGTATTCCCCCCCTGTAATGGTTTACACAGAATTCAGTTACCCCCGCACCTTTCCATCCTCGAGGATAATTCTTAGCATGGACTTATACTGAATCCTATTCACCCCGCCCCCTTCCATCCTCAAGGCAAATTCCCATCTGCAGTCCAACAGGTACGAGACCACTCCTTCTTCAAGAAGTCTCTCACTGTCTCTCTTCTGATTCACACCGAAACGGTTACCCCCAGTCTCTGTTACCCTTGGGTAAGTTTTCAACAAATCAACAATTGATTGGTGACCTCCGGTACAGGTTTACACCATCAATGGTTGCCTAGAACCCCACCCACCCAAACGGGTAGTTATCATTTAGGTCCTCGGGCAGGTAATTCCAGCCCTACAAGTGGTATCACAATGGAACTCCTTTGGTCTACTTGTGCTCATGCTTAGCGGGGGCAGCCACCCAACCTAACCTAAGCCACAAACTTGGATGTTTCTATGCTATATTAAAAATTATCCGTCATTTTCGGAAAATTAAAGCAAAGGTTTGAGATTCCGCTCGAAAACTATAACAAAAAGCCAGGAAGAAAGTGCGACAGTACGACGTATGTATAAAAGCGGTATACTCTATAGGAATTCTTAATCTCCATTCCATTCCTTTTCTCCTTACCATTCCAATATACCCTATCCCATTGGATAGGAGGTATATTAAGTTTGATCCATAGTTTGTAACAAAGAGAAATAATCACCGTAGACACCCAAGACCTTAAGGGCATATGATGCAGACCGAATTGAGCCATGTCCGTCCGTCCGTCCGTGTGTCGGTAGTTTTTAGGCCTTAAATCTGTTTATCTGTTTTTTCTAGGTCCCGAAGCAGTACAAGTGTATTTTTTTTTGAAATCCGCCCACTGACACGCCCACTTTACTTAATACCATGAAAAATCAAAGTTGTCGCGGGAAGCTGAAATTTGGTACGCGATATCCTCGCTTAAGTATATTGTGATTGAAATTAAAAAAAAAGCGAATACCGCCCCCTTGTAGGCGTGGTCATACTTAATATGCATTCTAAAAAACGATTTTTATTATATATATTTGCCTTAAATCCAAAAAACTTGCGCTATAAAATGTTCAGATATGTGTGAAAGCTATCAACTGAAATGTATAAATTTTTGCAACGCCCACTTTCTGGGGCATTTTTAAGTATAAATCAGATTTTGAATGTGAAAATGCAATCAACACGTGTATATCACTTTGATAAAAAATATTAAAAAAAACGATGTTATTGAAAAGGGGTGGATGCCACGCCCCTTGTGGGGGCGCCCCTTGCGTATCGTCACTTATTTGCTGTGTCCTTGTGCCTCCTAATAAACAAACTTCCTTAGTCAATCAGGAGCATGTCAATATACCAGTTTTTCAAACATGTTAAATTTTGGCTGTTAAACTACAGCTATACAAGTTTGGAGTCGTTACTTAAACGCTAATTTTTCATATAAAAAAAATAAAAATACTAATAATAATAATTTGTAATAGCAATATTTGTACTTTATTACTTTTCTCTCAAATATCTAAATATCCTTTTCTAATAATATAACTGATAATGATTAAAATTTTTGTGCCTAGATAAACCATAAGTTTTTTAAATTCTGTTTGCTACAATTTGTTATATTTTGTTTAATTTTTGTAATATTTTTCTTTTCGTTTGCTCAATTATACTTTGTTTTGGTTTACTTTATGGGTCACACCCACGTTAAACTTTTGTATTAATTAGTCTATTAAGGCATTTAACACTTTTTTATCATCCTTATGCAAAAATAATGAATGTCATAATTTTTTTTTAGTTAGTTTTGCTAGAAAATGCCTCTACTTTAAATGTATTGCAGTACCAATCTTAAAATAAAGCAGAATCGTGCTAATAATTTTCTAGCATTAAGTGTAAAAGCAAATTTTAAATGTTCAATTAATACTTGGGTTACATAATTTTTATTGCAGTAATATGCTCCGTCCTTGATTGAATGAAATCTATGACAGACTTTGCAACATTTGTTTTGACAAAAACTCTATTCTGAAACTTCTATTCTCAAACATGAAAAAGCGCAGTCCAAAGAGTGGCGTTTATATAAATATTTATTGAAAATATACTTAAGCTATAAAATGACATTTTATAACTTCTTTAACTTCAAAATCTACTCGAAGTTGGAATTAATTCAAAAATTCCACAACTCAAAACCAAATAAAATTTATTAAAGCACTTTTCTCCCATAACGCCTGAACTCCTTGCATAAAAAAAACTATTTACCCTGTGAAGTTCGAGATTCCATTGAAAATATGTTGGTCCTGGAATGTCCAGCATTTCGCAATAACAAACAAAAAGAGAACATTCCACTTGAGAGAAGCCAAAACCACAACAAGGATTCCCGGTACAAAGGAGAATGCAATGCATGGTCATGGGAAACACCTCATCATACCCCCTTGTAAACCTTGATTTTTACTGGTAGGTATAGTGCGGCAGTGGTGAGTGACACCCATCCATCTATCTAACAATATTCATCTATCCATCTTTTATTTTATGGCCGACACGAAGATTGGTATTCAGGCTCCCCATTCCTGCTCTCTTATGGCAACTTCTTCTCTGCTCATCAGCAGCTCACCAGTGCGGTGCATTGGCAGAAAACTTGGAAAGAACCTTTTTGCTGTACCGAGTCGTCTGTTCACAACGCGACTGCATTGAGGGATAAAATTGAGTGAAGAGGGCGTTGCTTGAGCAGATTGCATTCCTTAGCTGCACAAGTTCCATGGTTAGCCTCAACAAGCCGAATAACATTGTTCTGTGCATTTTCGACTGGAAATGGTCTTAATTCATGCCGTACTGCTTGTTCCCATCACAATAAAGGAATCTTTTTAGGGGATTGTGTACTTATATGAACCTTGCCTGTATGCGCCTGCGTTTCCTCTATATGGGAGCCAGGAGAGGAGTAGTAGGTGGAGCCAACACAGCAGCCAGCATTTACCCGAGCAGCAATCGGTATCTATATGGTTGCATATGCAATGTATCCGTACGTTGGTTGAATCTTTAATGAACCACCATCAGAGAAGTCCGAAGTTGAATCCGAAAATTCAATTTCGGAATTCTTGCGGGCGGGCCCCAAAATGCTGTTGGATGCTCCTCGCATCATGATTCATTGCTTAATGGATGTTTGGAGTATTATACTGATGAACCTCTTAAATTGTTGGGCCTCGCTGCTCGTTGATTCGTTTATGCCAAGATGAACTAATTCGCACGTGCAAACGAGTGCAGTTCAATTACCATGACTGGTGGGCTTAGTTTAGCGGATGGGTAGGTAGGTAGGTATACAGCTTTAAGGTTAAGAGTTGCCGGTAATTGCCATTCAACCCAATTAGGAGAATGAATACAAAATAGATGGTGATCGTCAAGGTAATTGATGTTGATGAGTACTGTCGTCTCCACTTAAGTTAAGACTATTTACATGATACTCAACGGGAGGACCTTTTGACTTTGCAGGTCTTTTAATGAAGTGAATTTTTTTTATTAGATTCTTTTTTGCATATAGGTAAACCTACACCCGGTTAAGATATATGAAATGTTCTTGTTTAGAATTTAATCTATTTAAAGACAAATTTTTGAGGTTTTATGGAGACAAATTTGCTGGTTCAAAAATAGGCGAGAAAGCAGAAGTTCGCTGAAGAGCCCGTCAGTCGTAAGTACAGTGGTGAAATACCTAAAATTTTTCGCAAATTTAATGCTGACAAAGGGCACTCAATGATAATTTTTGATTAAAAATTTCCTTTTACTTATAATGGTCCTACTTTTTAAACGGCAAGAATAATTCAAATTCTTATAACTTAATCTCATACCTACGTTCTTCTACACTTCAACTCGGTAAAAACAATTGACCTGACCTGGTAAGAAGACTTGATTTCTGGTTTTGGTAAGGACACTTAGACCTTATAGGTATAGGCAGTTGTGGTGGTCTCACAACCGCATTATTATACCCCTGGGCTATAGAAAAGGTTCATAATTCATATGTGAACCAGTGTTACCTATTTTTAGCCTTGGGTATAAGGAATCTAAGTTCGTTTTACATCCAACTTATGACATATGTTTGTCGCTAGACATTTTGTACGACTTGTCCCCTTAACATTTGTTTACTCGAATGCATTTAACATGTGTTTGAGTTTGTATGTAACGCGATTGGTTATTGTTACGCCGAAAAGGTTATTGTAAACCACTGCCAGCAGGATAATGGGGGCTAGTGAAGGACTTTCTTAAGAAAGAAGCTTAAGTAGGGCAACCGTTACCGGGTTTTTCACGTACCCTATTGTACCCAGGTAAGAATTTGAGATAAGAGAGGCAGGGTTTGGCAGTTGAGGTATAAATTATAGTAGGTACCGGTGACCCCTTTAAACTCTGCATAGCTATTCTTGACCATTTACAGTTTTCGAGCTAGAAGTAGCCATCGCCTGCTGTAAGAATGGAAAAGCCGCTGGAGCCGATGGAATCTATCCTGAATTTATCAAACATTGGGGGAAAAACACTAAGAACTGGCTCTGCAAATTTTTTAACAGCATTCTATCATCTGGTAACCTGCCCATTGATTTCAAGAAGTCAAACGTCTTTGCTATACTTAAACCGGGGAAACCAGCTGACAAGGTAAACAGATACCTTAAGCTCAGATACCTTAAGCTCTCTTAAGTGTAAGCTATAAGATCCTTGAACGCTTAATATATAACAGAATTGAGGTACCCATAAACGAAGTTATTCCTATAGAACAAGCTGGATTCCGAAAAGGTCGTAGCTGTACTGACCAAGTTCTCGCCTTAACAACTTTTATTGAGGATGGCTTCGAAAACAGGCTTAAGACTGGCGCTGTGTTCGTAGACCTTACTGCTGCATATGACACGGTCTGGCGCACTGGAATGGTCTATAAACTCTTGAAGACGATACAATAGCGTTAATAAACCAAAAAAACTCAACGTCGGCCTCCCACAAGGATCGGTCTTGGCCCCACTTCTCTTCCACCTATACACTCACGATTTACCAAACACTAGATTTCAACAGTTTTCGTATGCGGACGACCAAGCTATTGCCACACAACACCAGGACATAGACTCAATTGAGGCCACAATCTCAGCAGATCTTGACTGCCTGGGAGAATACTTTAAGAAAAGGAGGCGGCTGACACCCAGCAATACTAAAACTGAGTCGGCGTGCCTTCACCTTAACAGCAAACTTGCGCACATGCCGCTCGAAATTACCTTCAACGGCTCGGTCCTGCGACATAATAAGAGCCCCAAGTATCTCGGAGTAACCATATAGACAGATCCCTCTCCTCCAAGCAGCACTGTCTCAACACCGCAGCCAAGCTGAAAACAAGGAACAACCTGCTTCAAAAACTTGCATCCAGCTCCTGGGGATCATCACCCAGTACACTTTGAACTGCCGCTTTGGGACGTGTTTACTCAACTGCCGAATACGGAGCCCCCGTATGGTTAAATAGCTCACACACTGCGAAAATTGATAGTCAACTCCACATCGCAATGCACCTTATCTCTGGAACGATAAGATCTACTCCAGTTCATTGGCTCCCAGTTTTGAGCAATATTGCCCCACCTTCACTTAGACGAAAAAACGCACTCGTCAGAGAATTTACCAAAATTCAAAGCAGGCCGAGCCTCCCAATTCACACGAAAAGGACTCATATCGGCTGAAATCGCGAAACCCACCTCTGAGGACAGCGACAAAACTGCATTTGTGTAACTTCAACGTCAACGAAATGGGGAAAAAAAGTGGAGGAATTTTGCCCCAATTAACTGGAGTAACATAGTTAGCCCTACTGCTCGTGTACCAGGATTCAACCTACCCCGAAAAACTTGGACCCAACTAAATAGAATAAGGACCGAGCATGGCCGCTGCAGAGATTTTCTGTTCAAATGGGGAGCAACAGCATAGTGAATGTGACTGCGGGGAACCTAGCCAAACGATCAGGCATATTGTCTCCAGCTGTCCCCTTTCTATGCTTAACGGCGACCCCAATGACATCCACAACATCACACCTGATGCCCTTCTCTGGCTCAACAGCTTAATTATTATTCTCTGAGGCTAAATTTAATGATTATTTCTGAGGACAGCGTGAGGACCTACTATGACGTATTTGTATTCATAACTTGTTATTGTTATTTCCATAGGATAAATAAATAGTAGGTACCGGGTAAAAGAGGCTACTGCGGAGACTTCTTAAATGAGAATCCAAGTCTGCCTTGGATTTGCAATCGAATTCGATGTGGGTACGCTCGTCTAATGAGACCCAAGTAAGAATATACCCCAATGATGGAAGTGACAGAGGTTAAACACCAGAGGCACAATCGTTCAAAATGCCCTTCAACTACTCCCATGCGCAGACGAAATTGACACAATTGGAGGAACAAAGCGTTATGTCAGCGAAGCCTCGTCGTGAGTATTGCAATGGAAGCGGCAAATAAGGGTTAAAGAGTCCACGAGGGCAAAACCAAGTTAATGCTGTCATGAAGAAAAGACATCCAATACGCGACGTTTTAGACCAAACATCACCAACGACAGCTATAACGTTGAGGTCGAAGGGACTATCTACCTGGGGTTCCGGTATAAATTCAGACAATGATACCCAAACGAAGTATAACTCTTGCCTATCGCTGTATCTTTGGGCCAAAAAGACTATTGAGTAGCAAAGCCCTCTTTTGAGCAACTAAAGTGTTCATTTATAAGACCTGTATCATCCCAGTTCTGCTTTATGGTGCAGAAGAATGGACCCTGTCAAAGGCGGATGAAAACACTTAAGGCTACAGCGAGGGGAAAATTCTTCGAGCGATTTATGGTCCCGTCTGTATAGACGGAGAGGGAGGAGGAGATATAACATCGAACTGTACACGCTGTACATTAGATAATGTACAAGGATAACTCTTGCCTATCGCTGTATCTTGGGCCAACCTGCTAGATATCTATTGTCTAACGCTATCTATCTAATGCAACCTGTACATTATCTAATGCAAGGCATAATTTTGCTTAAATTTAAAAAACTGCCCGTTACTTATTTCCAAATTATGCATAACTTTTGCCGCCTGGATTTTTACCTTTTCAACCTTTTCTTAATTCCAAGTTCAGACAACGGCTATTTCTAAATTTTTATACCCCATCCCATAGGATGGGGTATAAAAAGTTTGATTCGTAGTTCGTAACATTAGACCCTCAAGGCCTAAAGGGCATATGATCGAGACCAAATTGTAAGTCGAGTGAGCCATGTCCGTCCATCCGTCCGTCTGTCGGTAGTTTCTAGGCCTTACATTTTGAGCTAGAAACTTGAAAATTGATCTCTGTATTTTCTAGATCCCGAAGCAGTACAAGTGAAAACCGATCCAGGGTATATTAATTTTAGCGCGTAGTGTGTTACACAGTGAAATGATGACCATAGACCCCTGAGACTTTTAGTGAAATGATCGAGACCGACAGGTGAATTGATTAAGCCATGTCCGTCTGTCCGTATGTATGCAGGTTTGTGGTCCTTAAAATTGAGCTAGGAAACTGAAACTTGCAGCGTTGCGTGGCTCTCATTTTGTACAGACAAAGTATGAAAATTGAGACGATCCAACCATGGCTACGCCCACATTTGTTTTGAATGTCAGACAACCTCAACAAATTTACACTTAATTTCAAAATGCCTTTTGGTCAAGTCAAGTTTGACAAGACATATGAACTCAAATATTTGTACAGAGTAAAAAGGGTCAAAAGCCTTTAAAAATACAAAAAATGGACCGCCAATACCATTGATCATGCCCACTTTTAACATGTTAAATCTTTAAAATTTAATTTCTCTGGAAATTTATTTTAAATCAAAAAACAAAATTAACAAATATTAAAGATATTACCATTTTCTAAGTTTGTCACATACAAAACATTGAGCTCCACCCACTGTAAGGGGCGTTTTTAAAAAAAAAATTGTTTTTGTTAAGTGTTAATATTTGCTTTTAACGCATTTTCTCATGATTCCAACGAAATTAGAATTAATTGATTTTAGCTCTCAGCCCACTTCCTCTTTTGGGGGCGTGGTCAATACTTATAGTTAATGATTTCTAATCTTGTTTGAAAACTCATTCTTGGGCTGTGGAATATTTCGAGAATCCTAGAATGCGGTGGTCAGAAAATTTGTGATGATTTGATAATCTCCCGTTGTTTAAGAAAATTGTATCAGTGTTAGATTAGAGGGGACTGTTACATTAAGAACTAATCTCGAGGATTTTTAAATATAAAAGTGGATACTTGCTCCCCGTTATGTTTAACGAGGTTATGTCTTATAATAAAGATTGAAAGTAGACTAGCCTCGGTTGATATCGCTACTACTTAAGTTTGAGTAATGGGCGTTCGCGTCTGCTCCGATGATGATGTCCCACCGTTAGTTTCACTCTGACAGATAAGCGTCCGTAGGGATTCCGATGGTGGGGTGTGGTGGAGTTGCCTTTCATGTAGGATGATGAGCATAGAATGAAGGGTGGAAAGGACTTCTTTTTCTCATATGCCCGTTTTCTGATCAGCGAAGATCATATGAGTCGGATTATAGAACACATTTAACCCCTTTTAAGATCCATGGTTTTTGAAGAAGATCAGTTGGCGTAGGTTGTCTAACTGTGATGAAGGTTTAGTTGCATCAGGACCTTTAACAGTTGCTGTTAGTTGCTGTTGAGTTGCTTGCGGATCGGCACCATGCCGATTGTACCCTACCCTAAACCCGGCCTTCACCTCCGGTAGATCGACCAGTGTCCTGATTGTTCACTGACAGTACAATATTCTGTCCGGGAAGCGTTGGCTGTTCCAATATCACTATCTTCGAGTCTTCCGACGGGATGACGCTATGCTATTAAGAAGCGCTTTTTTGGTATGGCTGGCTGCCCGGGCCAGGATATTTGTGCCCACTAATAACTTTGCCCTCGGTGCTGACGTCATATCTCTATTTTCAGCCAAACAAAGATAAGCGCCTTACTAAAGGTCAGATATTGTCTTCGACTGTGAAAACACTTTAGGCTGCTTCGAGAGAAAAATTCTTCGGAGGATTTATGGTCCCGTCTGCATAGAAGGAGAGTGAAGCGAAGATATAACATCGAATGCTACGGGCTGCACAGCGACACCACCAGAGGAGTTAAAATACAAGGTCTACGAAGGCTGGATCATTTAGAGCGGATGGAAACCATTTCGAGTCCACCCCTCAGGGCCGGCGCTGTAGAGGAGCACCCAGACTTAGGTGTCACGTGCAAGTGGAAGGGGACCTCAGCTAACTTCGCGCGTGAAACTGGAGACAGAGCTGTCTGGCGAAGCTTGTTGGCTGAGGCCCAGTTACACGCCGGACTGAAGCGCCACCTTAAGTAAGTAAGCATGAGTCCGTACAAGGAGAATTTTACTTTTAGGAAGAAAAACCATTCTCGGTTTGAGTCCGCGCTCTCCCGCTAACAAAATGATCTATTGTGACCCAGGATAAACGTTTTCGATGAAAGTCCGTACCTTTTGCGACTCAAGTGAAAACTTACTTCTAATGGTTTAACCAATTGCGTTAAGCCGATTTTGAAATCAGTTTAAAATTCCCTTTGATATGAACCCGTACCAGACAAAATTTTCTTCGCTGTTGCGTTGCAACGTAGTATAAATGGGAGTAAACATTTATACGACGTGACCCCGTGCCAGACTAGTCCTGTGTGTTAGGGGTTCTTATGGGAGACTCGACAGATGTTGTAGATGACCTACAGTTCCATTTTCGAGTACAGAATAAGAGGGTAACCGGATCCGGTGAGAGCCTATGCCAACTTTGTTGGTTTCCCAATCGTTCAACCAATTTCAACCGAAGTTTAATCTCATTATCTTGTTCAAATTTGGTTAGATCGTTTAGAACTTAGATCATATCGCAAAAATGGTTTGCCTTCTCCAGTCGATTAGGGGCGGAACATTTGCACATAAGAAAAACCTCCTTCACACCTCTGATACTTCAGCCAGAAATCGTAAAATAACCCGCCCAGGCAATGGCCCGTTATAGGGCCCCAACTATCTTCCCAAGAAGAAAATCTCAAAAGAACTGAACTGTGAACTTAGAACTGTATGTAAAAGTGTAACATAACTTTAAGTACTTGCCAGTTTTCTGAAGAAATGTTCGCAGAGTTAAAATTTTAAATTGAAAGGCGCAAAGTTATACAGAAGCTCTTTTTATGGCCACAGCTACCGTTGCAGCACCTTATTATGGCCACAGCTTCCGTTATAGCACCTAAGAAACCTTAGGTTCTTGAAGTCGGTTTCATACAATTAACGGGGCTCCTTATGAAACTCCTATAAGAACGATTTGACACTTTATAGAACAAACTTCAGTACTTGTAACGTTAATAGCACCACGTTTACAAAACAAATGGTTTTAGCTCTTTAAGTTTTATAATTATAGTCCGGTAAACGTTTCTACGACTAATTTTATAAGTTAATAAGCTGCGCAGCAATGGGACGATAACGAAACATATGGCAAATCCATCAGTGCTTAGTGCTACTGAAGAGTGTTTTGAGTGTCTTATAAATCCAATATTCAAAGATCAATGCTTATGTTTCCAGAAAAGAATTTTTAAATATCCTAATTTTGCAACATCTGGATTTTGTCAGGATAATCCGCTGGCCTTGACGTGATCATATACATGTTACTCTCACATATAAGAACTATAGTATGCGTGGACGATTTCGACCCCTCCAGTCGTGCGGTGATAGAAGAACAAGCAAAGATACTTGGTTTAGAAGTAAACGTGGTAAAGGCTTAGTATAGGTTAAAATATGCAATTTGAGTCAAGCCCAAATAACATTTTTCATAAATTAAAGCAAATTTATCGTAACCTTAAACTTTAGACAAAAGAAATGCGACTTCATCTTATACTTCGCTGTATTTATTCATTACCTATCAATTATCTATTTAAAACCAAAGTTTAGAATAGAAATTTTAAAGTTACAAGCCAAATGACTCTCAGGCACAATTCATATAGTCGTCTTAAAATAAACAAGTGAGTAAGTGCAAGAGTTCGTCTGTGAAAAACTTCTATATATCCGACCCTATATACGGGTAATTTTTTTGTGCTGAATTCATATATTATTTTTAAAGGCCACGCCCCCAAAAGTGGGTCTGGGGTGTTAGAATCATGACAAAATGCGCTGAACCCGAAAATTATTGCAAAAAAAAACCGTTTTTTCCTAAACAAATGTGGCCGGAGCTCAAAACTTTGTATGGAGCAAACCTAGCAAATAGTAATATCTTAAATATTTGTTATACAAATTTTTTTCAATTTGGAGTAAAGTTTCCGAGAAATCGGGGTTTTTAAAGATTTAACATGGTAAAAGTGGGCATGGTCGATATTGTGGGCGGTCCAATTTTCGCCCTCTTAGAGGTTTTGGGCCATTATTGCTCTATACCAAAATTTGAGCTCCTACGCCTTGTCTAACTTGACCAAAAGGCATTTTGAAGGAAAATTTGAAATAGAGGTTGTCTTACATTGAAGACAGTAGTGGGCGTGGCCGTAGGCGGATTAAACTAATTTTTACACCTTGTCTGTGCAAAATAAAAACCAAGATATACTCCAAGTTTGAGCATCCTAGCTTAATTTTAAAGACCTAAAAACTTCACACATACGGACAGACGGATGGACAGAGGGACATGGCTTAATCGACTCACCTGTCGGTCTCGATCATATCTCTAAACGGTCTTAGGGGTGTACGGTCATTATTTAACTGTGTTACAAACTATGCATTCAAATTAATATACTCTCGGTCGGGTATAAAAAAATATAATTTGCAAAATATTCCAACCAAATTAAATTTATTCTTAAGGCTCCTCCGTAAATCATTTGGATAAATGTTTCGTATGCACAAAACTAATCACGTTTCAGAGTTGATTGCAACAAATACATTTCGAACTCTACTATGCCATAAATGTCAATATGATGGTGTGTCGTTAAGGTATCAATCACACAACGCTTGCTGTAGGGACATTAAAAATATAAGATTGTAACTAACTGTGCTGCAAAGGTATAAGCTTGTCAGTTTTACATGTTACTGACACTAAACGGTGCCGTGGTGCAGTGGCTATTGTGTAGGACCACTGTGCATGAGGTCTCGGGTTCGATTCCCGACCGGGGCAATAACATTTTTTACGGTGTCGCGCCTCCGCGAGGGTCTGACAAACAATCTGACAGTATCAATTGTCATGAGAACCTTTTAATTCGTTCACCCGTTGCATGTGTCTAAAAACACCTGTAACGCGCACAGCATGCATGATTGTAAGATAATGTCAGGTGATGGCTCTTCTGGGCTTCAAGTGCCAATTAGTTTTTTTTTTGACATTTAAGTGAGCATATTTAAATTAGTCATAAGTTTCAGTTAGTCATTCTTGCGAGTACCTCTCTGCTCTCTTGCCTACACCTTTATGAGGCTAAATAAGAGGGTAAATAGTTCTAAGTTCCATTCTGGGGTTACTGGTCCACCTTTGGTCGCCTTCCCAGGTGTTCGAGAACCGGTATGGGTGATTTACGGGCCGAAGAAAAATCAGCAACAAAAGAGTAGGCCAGGAGCGTCTTCAAATGAGAGACTTCCTGGATTGCGTCTGGTTACTCAGGTTAGGGTCAGGTGAATATTTTCCAATGTGTCCAAGGGCAATAAAATAAGGATTAGCCATAGACGATTAAGAATAAATCCCAAAGTGGCTCCACCGGAAAAATATTTTTGTCCGATGGAGCCACAAAAAAAAAAATATTTGTCCGGTTATTGTTATCAAACCTGCATAACAGACGCAAACTCTTAAGTCCTACCGGATAAATATAGGATAAATTTGGCACAAGAACTGGTTTTCTTGTCATCGAGGCTCTCAAAAGATAGTGGTGATGTCATTTCCTAGTAGCGAGAAAGGATTACCGTTGTAAAAATCCCAAAAAAAATAAACGTATTTGTGACAGATCTTTGTCCTACGGGGGCAGTTTCAGTTTCTTCTTTTGGTTCTCAAACTGATGCAAATGTGGCATAAATTAGGTTCGTGAATAGGGTGATTGAGGGTGATTGAGGATTTATTTTTAATCGCTTGCCGAGAGGCTTTAAATTTGTATGTTATAGTTGTTTGCTTAGACCAGTTTAAAAACCTGATGGTGATGGTTTTTGCATGTTGGAAGAGAAAAGCATGTTGAATACCATGTCTCCACCGGGCACAAATCCGCGATTAATAAAAATATTAATTTAATCCTCTAGAAATCAGGATTAACCATACAGATTTAATAGTCTTTGAAGTGGGCTTTCAGGTCGTTGTTTTTTTAAATGCGAAAAGTGAAGGAAATTTTATTTTATTTTTTTCCGGACCTTTCGTCAATTATTTGTCGACTTTCTCAGGGATGCTGTTTATTAATTCAACGTAAATGACAGTTTTGAGTATTTTCCAACTCAAAAACTTGTAAAAAAAATTAGATAATTCATATAATTTATACAATATAATATAGAGGATTTAATGAAGATTTATATGATTCGCGGATTTGTGCCCGGTGGAGACATGGTATTAAACATATTTTTTTCTTCCAACATGGAAAAGAATGGACAACAATTAGATGTATACCACATGGTTTTAAGCGGTTCGTCCAAAAAAAGGGAAAAGGACCTCTTATGGTATCACACCGTTCACCGTCCGTCCGTCCTCACCTTTAACTTCTTAATGGTGAGTCGTAGAAAGATGAAATTTAGTGCACTTATAAGGTGTGCACTAGTGAAAATAATGAGAACAAATAAAAGGGAAATTTTTTATTTACACACATAACGACTTAATTACAGTTTGATTTTTGATAGCAAAAAGGGCAATAAGTATACGCACTTATCTTATCTATCTGGTGCCGATTGTCTGTGAAGGTCATTGGTGTCGCAAGGCATTTAATAGGATGTGTTATCCCATTGTGTAAATTGCATCAAACTCCTAACACCTAACGCACTTGGAAAAATATCAATATTAATACACGTAGACCATTCGCTTCGGTAAAGAGTGCGTAAATTTAAAGTAAAGTCGAGTGCGCATCAAGTGAATCAAAACGTAGGCTCACAATCCTGCTGATTTCATAACGATCAGCCCTGACGCATTTAATTTGCCCTTGGAAAAGGTTTTAAAAGAGGTCATCAGGCTCTAGAAAAACGCGATTAATAAAGATCACATGATCAAACATACCTACATATTCACTACGAGCGTAATTCTTTCTTCTGAGGCTGAGCTGCCTTTTAATATACTCTTCATAAGATGCGTGTCCAATGTCCAACGTTTTAATTAAACCAAAGCGTGGGATACTCGATTTTTGGACTCGCGCAGCTTATGCCTTACAACAGCACTTAAGACCCACTTTCCGTTACACATTACTTCATGAAAACCAAATCGATTATCATTAATTTCCACGCACAGATTTTTTTTTACCAACCCATTTTTTTCGAGGCCAATTTAATTGAATAACCAAAATATACATCATACGTATCTGTTTGGATTTTACCACCACAATCTCGAGGGCCACCTACTTCGCGTAGTCGCTCACAGCTTCTTCGCCAAAGGCGGCCAAAGGCGGCCAGGGCCGGCCGGCTAGCCAGTGCACGGATGCTCGTCCACCGATGCACTGGCGGGAGGAGAGAAAACACACTTGCAAGCCCCAAGTGGTTATCCTTTTTGCCCTGGGATATCAACCACCACACAAGAGATATGGAAGGAACGTGATTGAGGGATGGAAAAATTAGCAAATTTAATGGCTTCATTTTTGATGCCCTTTTATAGGTTGAACGCGCCGGACGGCTGGCTGAGCTGGCCGGACTCCGGCGGACAGCCAGTGCACGGACGCATGCCCGCAAATTGCGTGAACAGAAAGCAAATCGAACTGCCAACGAACCCGAAATGACCGTAATGTTGGTGATCAAGCGTGTTAGTGTGGTGGTGGTGGCGGCGGCGGCGGAACATGAATGTCGGACACGAAATTGTTGCGTAATTTCGAGGCGTGAAGAACACCAACGAAGGATATAATTATTGCCTTTATTACGAAGGCTTAGAGCGTCGGATACAAATCAAGCATGCAGTCGCAGCAGTCTCAGCAACCGAATTTTGCTCGGTCCGTTTTTTTTTTTTGTTTTTCGAAGGTATTCCTGTGGGTTTTTGTGTTTGCCTTTGGAAATTTGCCGCAAAGCGAAAAGAGCGCTAATTTTGGGCGAGATAGGCGTTTATTAATGCACCTAATGCGGGAACCTGTGATTTTTTTCCCTCTGTTCCTTATGAAATGGTGTGGAATTTCAAGTTTTGATGATATATTAGCATTTTTACCTGATGGTTTGGTGTTTTTTTTTTTCAAAATATTTTTTTAATGAAGACACAGCAATGTTGAAGAAAAGTATTGGGTGGTCCAATTCAACAGTATTGTGCTGATCCTTTGTAAAACACCTAATCAATCCCTCAGAGGATACATGAAGCTTCTTTGGTAGGTAAAAATTATTGTTAAGTTTTGATCAAACACTGCGTGGGAGCTGCGGTGGCAGATCGGTAGGAGTTAAGGGGCAAGACATTCCCAAATTTCTTTCTTTATCGGTATCTTACCACTTGAATTGCAGCCAGGCGTACTTTGACGTACTTGCCTTGGCTATAATGATAAACACAATGTAAGACATTTTTACAAAAAAGCCATTCAAATTAGAGATAAAAAAAATAAAAAAAAAATAAAAAATAATTTAAGTAGAAGATTTTTTAATAAATATAAGAAAAAGACCATCAAGTATGAAGACATACGCCGAGATGTTCGTGGGCTTTTGTTGAAGGCTAAACTTATTAATATTAAAACTTAAGCTTATTAATATTAAAAACTAATTCTGGATATATTTTATGGTCTGTTGTACACTTTTTTCGTAGTGCTGTCTACTGCTCATGGGGCGATTCTTTAGTTTTGCTAATCTAAAAGTAAGGCTGGCGAAAAACTTTCCTTTAATTTTTTTTTTTTATATTTTTCTCTTAAGAAAAACTGTTATAAGTTTATTTATTTTTTTTTGCAAATCTATTGAGATGGCGTCAAATTTAAATGATGTCAAATATTTGCTTCAAAAGCTACGATATACATATTTGCTAGCAGCATTGTAACGAAGTGATTCGTTACACAATCGATTCATTAAATAGCCGACCGCCCGCTGACCGTATAACAAGAACCATGGCAATCCCACACCCAAGTACAGACCAACACAGTTGTTCCGTAGCCACCGTTTATTATATAAATCGAGCAGCACTGGTCATAGTGAGTACTTGGATGGAGAACCACATTAAAACACATGTGATAAAAATACTTTTTTATTTAATTTTCTATTTTGAGTTTCACTCGTTTATAGACTTCACATTTCCGTTTTGCCGAAAAGATATAAAGTACTACTTCGCCAGTGGGAAAAGTTCGAGTTGCGATTGGTCTGAACACTAGTACAGTCAGTAAGCCACTTTGAAAATATATATTCAGAGAGCACTCCCGACTCTTATTTAAAGGGTCCGCTTGATAAAGGCAATTTTTATTTTATTTTACTTTTTTATTTAAAACCCAGACGTCCATTTGGACGTCCGCCTGATAAAGGCAAGCTAATCTGTTCTTTCCTATCTAGCACCGAAATCAACCGACCGCCGTTATCGACCGACCGAGGATTAAAGTACTACTTTAGGATTAAAGTACTACTTTAATCCAATAAGAGTTCCGACGCCGTTTTCCTATCATACGATAGAGTCCTTTCCGGTCTTCAAGACCGAGTCCACTTTCCAGTCATCCGACTGAGTCCTTTAATACTTTTCCTATCATACGATAGAGTCCTTTCCGGTTCTCAAGACCGAGTCCACTTTCCAGTCCTCCGACTGAGTCCTTCACAATCTAGTTAAGATATCCACCAATTGTTAAGCTAGTTTAAGATATCTATAAGCTTGTTAATGTATAGTTGTTAAGTTAGTAACATGAGTAAAACAATAAAGTGTAGTGGAATAAGAAAACTGGTGTATTAAGACTTCTCAAACACAGAGTTATCGTCTTCTCTGTGGACACCCTGGAACCGGAACCGACGAGCGAAACCTCAGCTATAGACAATAAAAAGACCCTTACAGCATCAACTTAATTAGTCAAGCGTTTCAAAGAAACCACTTACTGTTTCAAAACTATTATCACTCTTTTTATAAAGATGAACTCCACCCATTATTTATTGAAAAAATTTGCCTATTACACTTTCCAAAATAGAAGGAAGAACATACATTTTCTTGGACTTTTTAACGATTTTTAATTTTTTTTTTCAATTACCGTTTGGCTTTTTTTATTTTAACTACCACCTACGCTAGCGAATTGGAGTTTTCTTAAATCCTGCGGACATGGATTTCTAAGAATACTGTAAAACATGCTGTTTTTGTTTGTTTGAATGGGCCTAAGAACTTGAGGTTGTAAACGGTAGTTTTTAAACGTTTCTTATGCAGTCAGCTTGCCTTGTAAACGTTACATACTTCAGACAAATTTGTTTAAAATCTTAGACCCCTAAGACGTCTTAGAGATATAATAGAGACCGACAGCTGAATCAATTAAGCCATGTCCGCCCGTCCGTCCATCCGTCTTGAAACTTGGAACACGGCTTGGTTCTTTTGTTGCACAGACAAAGTTTGAAAATTGGCTCAATCCATCAACGGCCATGTCAACTCATGGCTTCAAATGTGAGATAACCTCAATTTCACGTTTTCTTTCAAAATGCTTTTTGTTCAAGTTAGAGAAGGCGTTAGAGCTTAAATTTAGATACTGTGCAATATTGGCCCGAAAATTTAACCGCCCACAATATCGGCAATATCATAGTATTGCTAAGTTTGCTAATAGAAAGTTTTGGGCTCCGCCCACATTTGAGGGGCGTTTAGAGGAAAAAACGATCTTTTTCTGAAATAATTTTCGCTTTTAACGTATTTTCTCATGATTCTAACAAAATTTCAATTAATTGATTCAAATTTTTAGCCCATACCCACTTTTGGGGGCGTGGCCTATACAAATAATATATGAATTCGAACCAAAAAACTTTAAGCTTTGGTGTTACACGGTATATGGGGTCGGGTATGTAGAAGTTTGTCACAGGCGAACTCTTGCACTTGCTTGTTTTATTAAATTTTAGTATTTACTAAACCTTACTTTCGTTTTTCTAGTTCTTGCGTTCTTTACTTCTTAAAAAAAGTATTGGAAAAATTAATTAAAGATTTTTTTGTTTCAGGTGACGATGGTAGGATTCGAACCCAGACCTATGGCGTAGTAAGTGCACACACTAACCACTACCCCACGGCATCCCATTTGTACGGAAAAGCCATACAAAATTAAAATTAATATTGAAAAGTGAAAAATTACAACAATTTACAATTCCACAACATTATACTCCGACTTGAGTTCCGAAGAGAGAGAAATGGGTCAAAGACCGAAAAAAGCAGCAGTATTATAATTTTTCATAAAATTCTTTTGATACTGTTTGTTGCTTTTATTTGTTTTTCAAATACTTGTTCTCTTATGGGAAACCGTACGAACAGCTGTCACTTAATGTCAGCATCATTATAATATAAAGCCTCCTGAAGATGTAACTAAGTTTAATGGTCAGGTTGAAACGCAGTAAAATAATGACCATAGCCTCAAAACACATTTAAGGCATGATTGGGACCACGGTCCGTCTGTATATAAAAAACATTTTTAAGGCCTTACAGGCGACTACACGCATGCATGTGCGACCATCTTTGTTTTTTAGAAACCCTAAAACCAAATTTTACCTATGTTTCAGCACCCTTAATTTTGGTACGAAGTAGCGCTTTGTAATTGGCTGTAAAGCAACGGCAAACAATTACACACAAAACTTTGCCACGCCTACCCTTCAATCAATTTTAGAATAAAATTACATTTTTACAATAAGTTAATATGAAAACAGGAACCAATAACGAAACAAATGTTGTAACTTTATTTGCTTGTAACTTTGCTTAACTTCAACAATGTGAAAAGCTTGCTTAATACAAGTGGGAAAGTGCAACAGTGCGTATGCAAAAACTTCAGTCCGTCTTTAACGGATTGAACAAAATACCCTACCCTATACCAAAAAAGGAAACTGCCACGCGTCCAAAAAGTGGGCGGGATAAAAAAATATAACTGTTAAATGCTTTATACTAGGTGATTGCATACATTTCGGCCTAAAACTGCGCCTTTCAAGCAAAAATCAATTTTTTTAAAGCCATGTACAAAACAGTTAGAAAATGATAATATCTACAACTTTAGTCAAATTTAATAAAATAGTCATTTTAAGCTAAAATCCCTTGAAAAAGTGGGCGTGGTCTAGGAAAAGGCCAAACTTTTTCTGCAATTATATCGCAGCGACCATCGCAACATAGCTAAAATTTGAAAAAAGAATTTTTTTAAATTAAAGATGGTCGCACATACAGTCACAAGGAACAGAAACAGGAACAAAAACAGCATTAGAATACATTCGCAACGCAAAAAGCATTCAGCAAATTTAGGTTTCAGTTGTTATTGTATGGGATTCTGTTTCTTTTCCTGTTTTACGTTATTTGTGACAATGCGACTTTATTAATATTATTGGTTCTATGTCACGGATAAAAATAAATTTTTTGACATTATATGGCGCCCCGCCCCAAATAATAGTCACAATGGTAGAGAATGGTGAACTTAAATTGACTTTTATGCTAGAATTTACTTCAGTTTCAAAGAGACTCTTCTGTAACTATTTTGCAACCAGAGGGCTCTCGAATAACAATGCAAACGAAATCGAGGTCAATGTTGCTTGGGTATCGATTTTATATTTTTTTCCTGTTGGAATGAATTCAGCTCCTTTTGTAAAAGTAAATATCTTATACATAAAAGTTTGCTTCAAAACCCAGCCATAGAGAAGAGCGACATTAAAGTGACTTTTATGCGACCTAGGAAAAAATCAGTTAGGAAGAAACTTACCCATGACTTTTTTGCAACCAACAGGTTTTCAAATATCTACCGAACGCAATTCTTATGGGAGACTCAACTTCAGTTGCAATTGCGAGGAATATGTTGCATGGGTGTCCGCAAGGCAGTTTATTATGCGTATTTCAGGTAATTGACTTCTGAAAGTGTATAGCCATATGATCACTCCTTGTCTTAGAATTCTGGTGTTCAGAATAAAAACTAATAAAAAAATATTAAAATTAGTAGATTCCCGCTACTCCAGATATTTTTACATACTTTGTAACCAATAATATTCTATACCGGCGTCTTCAAAGTGTTTTCGAGGTAAGCTTCGAGGTCGAGGACAATAATTTCTCAATGAATCGACCTCCCTGAAAGTCGGTTGTCGTCATTTACCCTATTGTTTCACACTTTTGAGACACAACAGAGCAAAGCAGGAAACCTTCAGGAACCTTTGCTTTGTGTGTGTAGTAGATATCTTGCAGCTCCTTTTTCGTTCATAAAATTAACACCTGCTGAGATCCGAATTAGTTTCCACAACTTTTTTGTCTCATTTTCTTTCCCTGCATCCTATTTTTGCTCTTAACTAATTAACACAATTAAGTCACATAAATAAATGATAGTCAATTTGTGTTAATAATAATTAAACATGGCATCCAAATGAGTGTGCACTATTAACAGAGATCTAGAACTTAGTTTACAAGTCCACGATTGGAGCATCGGAACGCACAAATTAAATGGAGAAATCGACGACAATGCGATGGTCAAAAAGGTCTTCGCGCGCTGTGCGTTACGACGAAGAAAAAAAAATTAACCGAAGAAAATAACAAAACAACGAAGATTAACATCAATTTATTTTATTAAGACATAAACAGTGTTTCGTGCAGAAAGCATCGTAATTTGGCATTTACATGCACGCACCTCCTTCACCACTGCGATATTTATACATCGATCAATGCAAGCGCTATGCAATAATGTAACGACGTACCCAGAGGAGTCAAGCTAATGATGCCATTAAAACGTCGACGCAATGTGGCCTGGGCAGTGTGTACGAAAAAGAAAAGGACCACTTGAAATCTCATTATCAAAATATTTATGAGGAGGATTTTTTAGAGATTTGTTTATTTTAATTTATTTCTTAGTAGTGGTTAAAAACATTGCTTGCTAAAATAAGAACAGCTAAAAAAAATTATTGCTAATATAACTAGCCTTACATGCTTAAAGTTACTTGCTGCTTATAATAAATTTTTATGGTTGTGATTTCCTTAGGCCAGTCTAAATTACGTTTTATGGGAAATGCAAGGTTGTCTTCAATTCTGCCTCCTCCAAATTTGGGTGTAGCCCGAAATTTTCCGCGAACGAAATGTATAGGACTAAATAGTTTTTTGAATTCGAACAAAAATGTTGACAAAAATGCATTTTGAAATTTACAGTTAAGACCGATGCCATGCCCACTGGAGGGGGTTCATTGATTTAATTTTTTTAAATCTCAAAACTACCTCCAGTTTTGAGATTTCTGGAGGTAGTTGCACATTTTTAACAATTGTGGGCGTGAGATTGAAAAAATTTTAATGCTGGCACTGTTTCCTATGACTTATATGCGAATTTAGCTCCTTTTAATTTTAAGCTCCCTAGCTTAAAATTTAAGACCTGAAATTTCTGTTCGGAAACACATTACTTCGTCAAAAGTTCCCTTCCCCTTTTCTGTCAATATGGAAATTGTATGTGTAAAACTTGACTTCAAGCCTTATTTTGTATGTGTTGTAAACACATATATCCCTCCCGATAGCTCTGCTGAAATATACTCGGAGCTAGCAAAAGCCCTTGATTATATTTTCAGCCTTTCATGTTGCAATAGTACTGTTTTCCTAATTGGTGACTTTAACCTTAGTCCTCTAAAATGGGTACCTTCAGACGATAGGTACGACGACTGCTCAAACGGCACTTAATAAACTAGACAAAAATATTAATAATCGAATTCTCGATTTAATCTTTTCATCAGACCCTGTCAGTACTGTTGCCTGTAAGTCCACATGCAAAATTACTAAAATAGATACTCACCATCCACCACTGGTTGTATTTCTTGACTTGAACGGTCTCATTCATGAGAATAATAATTCATATGATCGTTCATACATTTTTGATTTCAAAAAAGCTAACTTTCACGCTCTCTCAGAAGAGTTAACCAGGTTAGGTATTTCTATCGTTGCGAACTCTTCTGATGTAGACTACTGCGTGGATAATTTTTATTCTATTTTGAATACCTCCATAGGTAATATTATTCCTAGAAAATTAAAGAAAAACGAAATTTGTGACCGTCCCTGGTATACTAGTGAACTTAGATCCTTGCGTAACAAACGAAACAAGGTTTGGAAATTATATATAAAAAGTTTAAATCATACAGACCTCGAAAGATTTATAGTAATTTTTGAGGAATTCAAAGCTCTTTCGGACTATCTATATAACAATTATATCTCTCAAATGGGAGCATCATTTAAATCTAATCCATATAAATTTTGGAAATTCGTCAATTCGAAGAGAAAGGCGGACGGATATCCAACGAATTTAACGTATAACAGTAACTCATCTAATGACCCTGCCGTGATTCGTTATTTCTTCGCTCACAACTTTTCTAAATCGTTCAGAGATGGTCCGTTTCCTGTCGACACGGAATACTTTGAATATCTTAAGCATTCAGCACAAGTCAGCTTTAATGGAATACCAGTTGCTTTTGAGTCTATCAAAGAGTTTATGTCTAATCTTAAAGAGGATTGTTCTGCAGGAATGTAAGGATATACTTGCCTTTCCCCTCCAACACCTATTTAAGCTGTCGCTTTCTTCTGGAATTTTTCCAAACGCTTGGAAACTATCGTATATAACCCCTGTTTTAAAAAAGGGAGATAAGTGTGATGTGTCAAATTACAGACCAATTGCAAAGCTATCATCCATACCTAAACTTTTCGAGCAAGTTGTTTGTGATAGTCTTGTCTTTTTCTGTCGCAATATCATTTGTAGAGAACAACATGGCTTTGTGAGAAACAGATCCACTGTCACTAACCTCGTGTCCTTTCACAGTAAGTGTACCAACGCTCTGGAGAGTCAATTTGAAGTTGACTGTATTTACACAGACTTTTCAAAAGCTTTGATCTAATTTCACATAAAATTATTGTTTGTAAACTTACATCGCTAGGTTTCATATCTTGGATTATATCTTATCTTCACTTGAGAACTTATCAAGTAAGTTTCAGAGGGACTAAATCAAATATCTTTTCTGCGGTATCAGGTGTTCCCCAAGGGAGCCATCTTGGCCCTCTTCTCTTTATACTCTCAATTAATGATTTCCCGTCAAGTGTGAAACATAGTGATATTCTTGCATATGCCGATGATATGAAAATATCAAAAACAATAAAGTCAGTGTCGGACCATAGTTTTTTGCAGTCAGACATCGACAGTTTCACCATCTGGTGTGATAAAAATGGACTCACACTTAACCCAAATAAGTGTCAGGTTATGACGTTATCAAAAAAACGTACGCCGACGGAGTTCTCATATACAATAAACAACCACATCCTTGGTCGTGTCTTTCGATTTAGTGATATTGGTGTTTTCTTTAGCTCCGATCTTACTTTTTCCGAACACATTAATCATGTCGTTAATAAGTCTAACTGTATGCTGGGGTTTATTAAAAGATGGGCTAAGGAATTTAATAATCCTTATGCAACTCTTTCGCTGTACAATAGTTTCGTTAGGCCACACCTCGAATATGCTTCACAGGTTTGGACACCATCCCAAATTTGTTATGCTGACAGGATTGAGGCTATTCAGAGGAGATTTATCCGCTTTGCTCTAAGAGGCCTTCCTTGGGAAGATCCATTTCACCTTCCACCTTATTCCCAGAGGCTAAAATTACTTAATCTGCAGAGCCTGTCTCAAAAATATTGTAAGGTCACATTGACGCACCTGACCTCTTGTCCTCTTTCAAATTTAAATTTCGTGGTGGCTCTTATAACCTACGTAATATCAATCTGTTAAACGTTCCGAATCATACATCGAATTACGGCATGCATGAGCCTATTACACGCATGAGTACCCTGTACAATTTATATAGTAGTGTTCTAGATTTCAATATTGACAAAGCGACACTGAAAAAGCTGCTTAAGCAATTGTAATTTTCTTTCTTTAGGTGTATCTATTTTATTAATTTTTTCCTATTTTCTTAATTGTTGTGTATGTGTTAAGTGATCGTTACATTAACCACTAACATCTGCACTAGTTGATGAGCCTGTGTAAGCAATATTTTTCTTGGCAATTTTCTGCTTGTAGTTGCTGCTTGCTTTAAGCACCCTACATCACAGATCTGATAGTGAAACATATGACATACAGACGGACGGACGGAAATGGCTAACCTATTTGATATAGAATCCGGTTTCGATCATATGCTCTTAAGGTCTTTGGGGTCAATAATTTTTCTTTCACCATGTTACAAACTATGTGATCCCCCCTTAGGTCCTCTTGGGATGACTGTGGGCCTCTGGAATGTGAATCGATCCACTTCTACACTGATTTATCAAAGACAAATGATGGGGTAGGTGGGGTGCATTTTCAGAAAGACTAAATCTTATGCCGTATTCTTTTGAACACCGAACTGCCACACCGAACTGTCAAAAAAAACTCGGTGTTTGCGACAATTCCAGCGCAATTGCTGCGCCCGTGCAAATATCACGTTAAGTGTCAAACTGTTTTGACTTAATTTTTTTTACTGTTTTTCATTTCGCAGAGAGATTTTGTTGCCGTCGGTTTTTTTTTAACTTTTTACTTAAAATTAATTTTGATAGCTTTGAGTTTGATATTGAGTTAGGTATTTTTGATCGATTTCATTCAATTTCAGTCGTGTTGCAAAAAATCACGAATGAAATTTGAGTCAAAACGTCACTTCACATAGTCAATTCAAGCTACACCCAGCCTCCACCGTCAAATACGGTGGCGAAATTTCGAGTTCGGTGTGGCGAGCGAACGAATTCGGAGTTCAAAAGAACTTTTACATGAGCACGATTCCGTTCAGGTGTACGTGAAAAGAACAATTTTTTCTGTATTATACACCAGTTTCACAATTCGCTGTTGAAAAGAATACGCCATTAGTCTCTTTCCGTCTTCCGGATCATTGTAGCTTAAATCATGACGATAAAGGAAGCCTTGTCTTGGCTTACGAATAGCGTTATACGAGGATATACGTATATTTTCTTACAGCCAAGCGGCCATTAAAAGCCTGGAATCGGTCTCTAAAAGCTCTAAAGTAGTTAGTCTTCGACCGCCGATCGCCTTTAAAGGAGATTTCGGAGCAATTCCACATTAACCTGTGGTGGGTGTTATCTACAGTTAACCCAGGCAACTGTAGATAAGGCGAACTCGTCAAACTTGGAACAACTCTTTCAATTTTGCCTGATAAAGGCTCCTTGGGCATTCTAATTTCGTGCAAACTCATGATATAATAGTTCTTTTTATATAATGCAATAAAATGAACAAATCTCAAATGGATAACTCGTACTTAGTATCTGTTTAGCAACGAAACAGATTTGGCCAAAACTATAGATCTTAAACGCTCTAGGAGTTTTATAGCTCTTAACAGATCGCACATTATTGGATTATTATAGGATCGTTATAGGACATTGTCGGATAGGCAAACATGCGACAAGGCCTGGTGTTTATTCTAACGACTTTTGCAGAAGCTGCATGGATGAGGAGGAAGAAGAGGCCACCTTCAATGCACATGCCCCTCTCTCCCAAAGAACAGTAATCTTCAGCTTTCTTCTAATGATCCTAGTGATCTCAGCACGTCCTAAAGAAAGAGAACCCTCTGAATTGTGCGAACTCAGTTGCATCTGTCTTCTTCGCTTCGCAAACAAGATCTTTACTACTATACTGTATGAGCGCCTGAAGTCGTTTGTCAACAATATGATAGGCATATATAAGCATGGCTTTAGTCCAGGAAATTCCATCATCGATCAAATATTCACACTGCGGCAGATCTTGGAGAAAACCCAGGAATTCCAAATCGATACACACCACTTTTTCACCGATTTCAAGGCCGTGTATGACAGCATCTATAGAGACGAGCTATATAGCGCAATGTCTAGTTTTGGCATCCGTGCATAACTAGTTAGTCTATTCAGGATGACGATGGAAAACTCACACTATTCCGTCAAGATTGGTCAAGACCTCATCGACCCCCTTGATGTAAAAAAAGGATTTAGACAAGGCGACGCGCTGTCGCTGTCATGCGACTTCTTTAACATCGTACTTGAGAGAATTGTGCAGAACTCCCTCGCTAACACCAGAGGTACAAACTTTCAAAAGTCCGTTTAACTACTTGCATACGCAGACGACATTGACATAATCAGAAAAACAAAGCGTTATGTCAGTGAAGCCTTCGTGAGTATTGGGACGGAAGCGGCGAATATGAGTTTAGTAGTCAACGAGGGCAAAACCAAGGCTACGCTGCCATCAAGAAAACACACCCAACACCGACGTCTTGTACAAAATATCATCATCGACAGCTATAAGCTTTGAGGTAGTTAGGGACTTTGTCTACTTGGATTTCTCTATAAATTCAGACAATGACACCAGCGCTCAACTCAAGCGAAGGAGAACTCTTGCAAAACGCTGTTTCTTTAGACTAAGAAGGCGATTGAGTAGCAGAGCACTCGCTCGAGCAACTAAAGTGTCCATGCTTAATCGTTCGAAGAATTTTTCTCTCGAAGTAGCCTAAAGTGTTTTTATCTGCCTTTGACAGGGTACCTCAGCCAACTTCGCGTGCAAAGCTGGCGACAGCTAGCTGGAGATAGAGCTAGCTGGCTAAGCATGTTGGCTGGGGCCCAGGTCCACCCCGGACTGTAGCGCCACCTTAAGTAAGTAAGTAACAACAGTCACCCCGAAGCAAGATCCTTTGCTTAGCTCTAAGGACGGAGAGCCGGATAGCCCGCTCCTTATAGGCCTGAGCTCCGAATACGTCGTAGTAGCCCATATAAGGTGTTCACTAAGTAGTTCGGCCTGACTGGAACTATGGACGCCACCGTTGATTCCATCTGGGGAAGTCTTCCGCTGCCGTCCGGATGCAAGGAGAAGTGCCTTAGTGGGAACACTCCTCCCCCCCTCTCTCGTCTGCTATGCCCAACAACCTTCCAAAGGGGTTGGAACCCAATCTCCAGTTGAGGTACTAGGCACCCGATGTTCACCACGGGGAGGTGAGAGTAGGAGTTGATAGACAGAGGTGGGTTTAGAAAACCTGTGGATGCTTGTATCCTCTTGAGTGCACATGTCTATCCTTTGACCACCAAGTCAATGTTACACACTAAAAATGAATGCGCTAGCGCCATTGTAACATAGCTAAAATTTAGAAAAAGCATTTTTTTAGAAACGGTCGCACATACAGGCCTGTAGTGGGCATGTCTGTGGGCGAATTCAGTTACTTTCCAAACTTGATCTGAAGGACTAGACTTTCAGCCAATCCACCAAATTTCAGCTCTCTACCTTAAAATTTAAGGCTTAAAAGCTTTTTATATACGGACGGACGGACGAACGGACGGACATGGCTTAATCGATTCTCCTGTCGGTCCCATTTATATATTTAAAATATCTTAGGGGTCTACGGTGATTATTTCACTGCGTTTCAAACTATACATCAAACTTAATATGCCCTAGGTCGGATATAAAATGGCTGAACATATTCTGTATTTCAGCAATCACCACCTCTTATAACAAGCTAAGAATATTAACATAAATATTTCCGGGGCTTGGATGCACGCAAAAATGTCCGGGTCTTTGTCTTCTTCTGTTAAAAAGAGAAATAGATAGAATATATTGATTCCTGCTGCACCTTATAGGACGTCAGGCCTCTACCAGACCTGTGCATTCCCAACCACGTGTCTAAGGCCTTTCCAACTCTTCCCCAGTTGACTGCATTCTATCAACTCTTCAGCCACTCAGAGTTAATGATTTCATTATATTGCTTATTTGGCATTTTCAGAGATAACAGTTAACCAATGCCTTCAGCTTTATCGTAATTATAGAGGTCGCTTTCCAGGTGCTGCACCCATAAGGAATTACCAACTCAACATTCGAGCGGAACAATCGTTGCTGAGTTCTTAAGCTGATTACTTTGTTTTTCCATACTTTGGACCACAAACCAAATGCAGGCTTGGCTTTGTTAATCCTGTTGGCATTACACGTTTGACCAAGATATTGAAAGCTTGCTTAAGCTGGAGTCGAGGCAGTAACTTATCGGTTTTCAAGCTGGATGACCATATAAATTTTCCTCTCATCAGGAAAAAGTTCTGCTTCGTTAAACGTTGAAACGACTTTCGATCTGCTTGGGATTACCTCCGCCGGAATGCAGTCTGGTCCTGCGGTCTTATGTTTGCTAAATGTTTTGATGGCAGATAATAATTATCTCTTTCTTACTGGGTGACGTGATGCAAATGTTCTTCGGACTTATATTTTTGGTTCTGTCTTCCTGGTGTTGTAGCTTTATTGTAGTTCAAATTGCCTGTCATTTTATTCAGTCTGTTCTGCCAAATCAATATGGAGCGCGCGTTCGACAAACACGTTTAAGTGTTTAAATTGTTTCAAACAATGTTGTGTGATTTGAAAATTGTTAAAATTTAATTTCATTTGAGAAATCATACTCAGTGATTACGATCACCATTTTTGGGTGACTGAATTCGTCAATAAATAAAATGGTCGAATCAAAACCGTTCAATGGTTCCCAAAAAACTTACTGTTTGAATCATGGGTCTATTTAGGAACGACGTTGCGTTGGTCAGGCCATAACCGTCAAAGGCGAATTTTATATCAAAGACCACTTCAGGTCGATGAGTAGATACTAACTCATTTTGGCCTAAATTGGATTATATGGACATGGAAATCAACGACATGTGGTCCCGGCTGGCATATCTTGATGCACCACAACTTACGCACATTGGAATATCTGCACGAGCGATTCGAGGGTAATTTCACGTGGTGTTGATGTGGACCTGCCCGTATCGTGTTATTAGACTTCGTTCGACATTTTTTTATGGTGTTTTCTGAAGACGCAAGTCGTAGCGAATATGCCACAAGCCACAGTGGCTCTCAAATTGGTTCAGTCGATCTTCATCAGTCGGCTTTCAATATAGTCAAATTCAGCCTTATTTTATTATGCACCAGGGTGTTGAAAATTGGACATACTTCAAAACTATGAATAAAAGATAGTTACTTCTGCTTTACTTCCGTTTGAAGTTGAGCCACCGAGTAGGTACGGTAGACTAGTGAGCAAAAATATGTTACCAATATATCTGTAAACCTGTTTATTCATATTTTCAAAAAGACCCAAAAAAAATATTACTTTGGCGGCAGCATAGCTTACAAGATCAATAAGACTATTTCAATTTAAGCAGGCCGGTATACTTTGCCATTACAATCGGGCATACTTTACTATTCATCCTTGTCGAATCACAAGCTTGAGGGCGACTTTTACACTACTTTAAGGCAATCTTTGTGACGTCCACTAACGTACGTGAATTTCTCGAACAGACTGTATTTTGAACTCTTGCACCCACCGCCATCGACCGAATCGGACCATGGCAGCACCATGCTGCACAATTGAAATGGCATATACAGTCCCTTAAAGTTCTGCCTTGAGTTATGAATTTTTATGAAGGACACCGATTTTGCACACACTCAGTTGCGGGTTCCAGCGGAAGAAAATTCACCGTGTGCGCATGCGCATAGGGACCCGATAAAATATGAAAATGTTTATATCAACACGGATGAGATATTGCGCAGCGAACTCATGCTCACAGTTTGGTACTGTATCATCTCGTCTTCGACAACCGCACTAGTCCACGCAGTCCACTCTCTTGGCCAACAAAGTCCTTCCCAACCCGCGTGATGACCCATGTGAAGCTATAAGTTGTTTTTTGCTCTGTACCACAGGGCGCACTCGCTTACATTGGCCCAAATATGAACGCCCAAAGAAGATGAACGTGACCCTCAAGAGCCACCCTCGCAAATTGTTTCAAAATGTTTTCACTTAGCCATGTTATTAAGAAGTCGGCCAGTATTTCATTTTCTGGCGAACATTTGTTATGCTCTAACATCAACGCTGAGCCAGTAGGTACGTGAAATCTGAGGTGACCACGTACTGAGTATCCCTGGGATTATGGAGTTATAGCCGCGCTTCATAATTTGCGCGTTCTCGATTTCCTCAAGTGGAATAAATTCGAATCGTGATGCTGGTGCCAGTCTGCGGTGGATTAAGCGTCAAAAGTCGTCGGTTTTGGCTTGGATGTCGTTGTATACACAATCGTTGGCTTGATATGTGCGGTTTTGCTCTGTTGGGGGTGCTAGAACGTTTGTTACTGCTGACATGCAATCGCGCGCTGCACAAAATCATTGAAATCACATTTGATGCGAATGGAATTATTGAATATTATTTATTATCGTGTATCATCGAAGCTTAGCTTTTATTAAAGATTTAGCAAGGAAGCCATGTTTAAGTTATGTGCCACAAATTAGAAACTAGCAACTAGTTTGTAGAATAATTTATCAGGTAGCTTGTTTTTGATCTGCTTTGTGGTTTTCCATCTTTGTAGAAAATTATAGCAACATAGCTAGGAGGCTGGTGTAAGCCAGCCAGGTGGAACAGTTCATAAAAACACGTGCTGCCTTTGAAGCTTTTTTTTAAATAAAGAGAGGATTGTTTAGTTTTTGTTGCTAAACAGTTGCCGATAATTCGTGGAGAGAATTTGCAAAAGGCCCCTGGTGTCTTTTAAAAAAGCTTGGAAGGCACCTGAAGCAAAAGAGATATGTAGAAGTCTTTCTAGACATAGAAGGAGTATTTGATAACACATCGCACGAAGCAGTAATTGTACGAGCTCTGAATAGAAAAGGTACACAGCGCAGTGACTATGTGGAAGTAAGACTTCTTCGAGCACAAGATCAGAGACGCATACAATCAAGGTGTTATCATAAGCTAAGTGTAGCGAAGGGATAACAATAAGATGAAGTTTTGTCTTCCCTTACGTAGATCCTTCTTGTTAATGATTGAACGCCAAATGTCAGTCACACACTGATGATATAGCCATTGTTGCTATTGGTCAGTTTGAAGAGGTGGCACGTTATAAAAAGGGGCTCTGCAATGACTCGAGAATAATGTGTAATTGCAAAGATGGGCTAAGCCTTAACCCGGAAAAACGACAATTCTATTTTTTATGAGGAAAAGCAAACTTGAACGACTTATCTTATACCAACAAGTGTTACTTTTTCTGGAGAAACCATAAAGAAGAGATGACCAGGAAAGCGATGAAAGGAATCAAGCGGGCAAATCTTGGGGAATCAGCCCGATAATCTCTAGGCGGATGAATGCATATTGCTTTTGTGAGACCAATGATCACATAAGAAGCAATTCCGTGACAAAAAAAAAACAAATCTGGCCACCGTGAGGGATACATTCAATAAGGTACCCCGTAGAACACTCGTAGGCACCTACTTATAGAGAAGCCCGAGATCAATTAGAAAAACATGATACGGGAATTCAGGGAAAAATACCATACTTTGTTCTTCAAGGCAACAGGTACATAAGATCAGAAGTTGAATCCTGGTCAAAGGAAAGTTGAAGGTATTTTTTTTTAGAAAATTACAGCTGAGGTGGTGGTCTGGCGACTTGCAGTATTATGGCTGTCTTGGTGAGTTAAGAAATCAACTTTTAACGAGAAGGATTATAAACTCAAGGCTAGATGTGACCACTGCCAGAAGATCTATCAGTAGGGGAATTCCGTAAGGTGAAGTCCTTTGAAACCTAGCGGTGTACAAACTGCTGGTCATCCTGGAAGGAGATGGCTGCAGAGTTATCACTTATGCAGATGACGTTACCATTGCCGACTCATGGAAACACCTAAATACCTAAAAAGAACTTCTTCAATATACTAAGCACGTAAACAAGATGGGATGGCGCCAATCCCTACAAAACTGAACTCATCGCGTCCTCTTCACCAGTAAATACAAAATCCCTCGTATCAACCCCCTCAATAAAGGGTACTTGCCTTATCTTCTCTGATGAAGCTAAATATCTGGGCCTTATCTTAGACAGAAACCTAAGCTGGAAATCTTTTATACGGGAAAGAATTCGGAGAGATACGGTAGCACTCTTTCCTGCGAAAAAGCCATTGGAAACAAGTGGGGACTTCAACCCCAAATCAGCTGGCTATATCTCGGTCGTAAGACTGATACTCATGTACGAAACAGTTGTCTGGTAGGCCGGTCCAAAGATCAGAGCTTGCTTATATGAATATGCGGAACACTTCGAACCATACTGACTCAGCAGACATCCTGCTCCATCTTATTTCCCTTGACAACTTCAGCATACAAATAGCTGCGATCACAGCTACTCGCCTCAAGGTAACCTCTTAGTAAAACGATACTGAGACAGCCAATCTGCTGTTTTGAACATATTCAGGTTCACTCTAAGAAACACAGACTTCACCATACCTCAGCTTCTGTTTTACAATAACTTCCAGACAACCCCTAAACCCCTAAAACCTGTTGGGATAACTGTGCGCCTTCGAAATGTGAATCGATCCACTTCTACACCGATGGATCAAAGACAAATGATGTTGTCTCTTTTTTCATCTTCCGGATTATTGCAGTGTTTTTCGAGCTCAAATCATTGCGATTAATAAAGCCTTGTCCTGGCTTAAGAAAAACGTTTTATCCGCCAAGGATATACAAATATTGTACGACAGCCAACGTGCCATCAAGTGCCTGGAATCAGTCTCTATAAACTCTTAAGTAGCCCTAGACTGCTGACCATCTCTAAAGGAGATATCGGAGCAGTTCAACATTCACCTGTGCTGGGGTGCCTGGGCGTAGCGATATTCCAGGCAACTGGAAGGCTTACGAACTCGCCAAACTTGGAACTCTCTCTCAATCATGGGTTGGGACACTCTCCATCTTATCTGCACATGCCCCGCTCTCTCTGAGAATCGAAATCTGCACTTGGAGCGTTCTTCTATAATAATCTTAACTATCTTCACACAACTGACACAAAATGCATCTTACGCTTAATAAGATTAAAATGACTAAACGAGTAGGCGATTTTTCCAGATCCACGTGATATCACAATGGACCTACATAGGTCTAAGTGTGTCGGTTTCTTCCGACCCGACTGGGCCTTCAACCTTACCTAACCTGTGCTGGGTGCCTTACTCTGTGGTATCTATGGAAATAACCAAACCGACGAGATTGCAAAAAGTGGAGGGCCCTTGAAAATAGTGAGGGCCTCGAGTCCCCTCAAGTATCCCTACAAACAAGTGTGGCAACTCTGATTGGTTATAGGGTATCCAAGGCTCTCTTCCCATGTTTTGACGAAAAAAGATCGAAAGAACTAAAAAAAAATCTCAGCAGGGACAAGCTTAGGATTTTAGTCGGAAATCTGAAAAAGACACTGTATTCTGTGAAAGCACGCACACAGGTTCAGGCTGTCAGGCACGGATAGGTGTTTGTGGCTTCTGCATTGATCTGCAGGCGGTTGAGGATATAACGGGTGATTTTTTAAGAGGTTGAGAACTTTTTATAAAAAAAAAAACACACAAAAAATTCGAAAAAATTAATGAAATATTTATTTGAATCGATAGCTTGAACCTTGCAATTTAATGTTTAAAGATAATTTCAGGTAGCCCATCCGCTGAGTCCAATTTTGGCATACTCTTTCACACATATCGGCCGGTATCTCACGAATGAATGCAAGGATTTTGGCTTCCAGTGCGTCAATCGAAGCGGGCTTGTCCCTATAGACATTAGCCTTGACATACCCCCACAAAAAATAAAATAATCTAATGGTGTCAATTCGCACGATCTAGGCGGCCAATTAACCACCAATCACAATCTTCCGAATAGACTGCTCAGAAGGTCGAGAATGCCGACCATGAAATGGAAGCAGCGCGCGATGAACATTTCGAACCGAGCACGAATTTTGATAGTAAAATTCAATAATTTGCAAGCGTTGTTCATTTGTAAGACGATCCATGGTTAAATTGCAAACCAAACTGAAGCTGTTTGACAGTGACACAAGGTACTAAACACACGTCAGCTGTCAAAATCAGTGTTGCCAAAACCAAACCAGCTAAAAAATCACCCTTTAGCACTCATACTGTGTGAGTGAGCAAAGTAATTTTGTGTGTTCAGGAAATTTTTAGGGTAACTTCGAAAGTTAAGCGGAAGTAGATGGACACTGACTGCAAAGGCCTTCTTGGCCTTCTTGGCTTTTGCAGGGACAATGGCCGTTTCACTAGAGAGCAGGGGTGTTTGCCGTTGAATGTCAATTTCAACTGGTTCCCCAGGGATAACGGTGGCCCCGTTTTGATGCCTATTGTCTGTGTGGCCTTCTTTACAATACTCCTGTTTAACATAACCTTACCTACCCCTATGTCTCTTCCCCTCGGGATACAAATGCGCTAATTTGGCACGAAATTTTTTTTAGCTAAAGTAAGTTTATTATTTTTTTTTTAAATTACGCCCGCTCAAGAGAATGGCTACCCTTATGATGAATTTACACAGCGCGAGTGAAAAGGATAAGAGGAGAGAGAGGAGAGGTACTGGTGCATTTTGATTTAAAATTGCTGTGGACTGTAAACAGGAGAAAAGACCCCGCGTGGAAGTCTGTTCCACACCCGTGTTGTTCTGCTAAAGAAGGAATTCCAGTACAATGCAGTACGTCCAAAGCTTGGCTCAAGGGTGAATTCAAGAGCATTAGCTCTAGAACGTGTGTGGCGGTCAATTCTTTCAGAGGTGGGGTACAGCTGGCGATTTCGCTAGAACAATCCTTATAAAAGAACGATAAAACGAAGTGGGACACAAAACATTAGGACGGTGATCCAAGGAGCCAAGTAACCTCGCTATGTTAGGATCCCCTATAAGCCTTATCACTCTCTTCTGAATCCTATCGGGCAAGTGCGGAGCGGTTTTTGATGATGATGTGGGAGTTACATTCCATTTCGGGCGTATAAACGCTTTGTATATTATTGCTGGATCTAATAGTGTGAAATATTTCTTGCAACGCTTCAAGAATCCAAGGCATTTCGCAGCACTTTTGGCAACATCAATTATGTGATCACTCCAACGTAGGTTGTCCTTTACACTCATACCGAGTATAGAAAGCTTGTTGGTTTCGGCGATGCAAGTGCAGTCCATGAATATTGATGAATCAAAATGACATCTTGATATGATGTCAATGTCGGAATTTAGGGAGTCAAAAATACGCAACTCTGCCGTTTCACATTGAAGCGGCAGAGTTGCGTAGGGGCTCGTGGGGCTCGGACGTTTATTCTGTAACGAGTATAAATGACTAAAAGTACTGTCATCTGCAAATGAGTGGATCGGATTAGATGTAGCGGATAAAAGGTCATTAATGAATATTAAGAAAAGTGTTGGAGACAGAACAGACCCCTGGGGCACAGATATAATGCCGTCCAAGACCAAAAGCGCTTAGAAAGGTAATTCCTAAACCAAATAATAAGTGCCGTATCGATTCTGTATGCACTGAGTTTTGATAGAAGGGCCTTATGCCAAACTCTATCGAATGCCTTTGAAATATCAGGTGCAGTTTTCTTGCCTTCACCCAGCTAATGCAAAGAGCGATTAAGATAAGCCATCGAAGAACCTGTAGATAACTTGCTGCGAAAGTCATATTGATGGTCATTAAGAAGTTTTCACGATTTCTTGTATTTCGTCAGCTCACGGTTTATTAATGTTTCCATGACCTTAGAAAGCAATAAAGTTATCGCCATTGGACAGTAATTGCAAGGAAAAGAAGAGTCACCTTTTTTGGAACGGGCTATACAAAATCTGTTTTCCAAATGCTTGGAAAGATACCAGAAGAGAGGGACAGATAAAAAAGTTTGCGTAGTGGTTTAGCCAGCATTGCTGCCCACCTCTTCAGAACTATGGCGTGAATACCATCTTGTCCGGCGGCTTTGTGGATGTTGAGATTTTTTAAAACTGCAGCCACTGAACGAGAGCGAAAGTGTATTTGTTACATTGAGTATTCCACGCGCTCGAGTTCATGTGGTGGCGTAGGTATCACACTCAGGAAGCATAGAATTGCCAGCGACCAATTGAAGTTTTTAAAGAAATTGTTTAACCCGTCCCAATTGGCTTTCTTATATACTGCCAAACAATTCTTTTTGGAGCTGGATCTTTAGCTACGCTATGAGTGTAAGGAAAGCAAGCTAAAATGACACAGTGGTCCGACGAGCCTAGAGTGCGTTAACAGGGAATTTTTCGGGATGGGATTAAGAAGCTTACCCAAGCTTAACGTATCTTTGCTTTTATTGGGGAGCTAAAGCAAGTTTAGTTTGACATATAACCTGATTGGTTATAGTAACAATTTGATTAGATATACCTTATAGCTGCATAAGATGTCCCTGCTGTATAAGTATGAAAAAAAGTGTTAAGACTTATCTCCGTAAGTGGTTGAAAAAAACTCTCACTTAAAATTGTTTCCGTAAAAAACAAATGTTTTAGTGTGAATCATGCAGTAGGTACCTCGTACCCAAGTGAATAACACAATAGACAAAGGCAGCCTAGACCCCAAAGACCACATTCAACTGACAAGAATCTTTCGAAATTATGTACCACGAGTTTTCTAAAAGGTTTTGAACCATTTCCCATGCTACATACCAAAGTGATTAGATCAAAGCCCATCAGTATAATAATGAATTCCTCAAACATGTCCAATCTTGATATCTATCAATAATTCTCATAATTAGCTTACCTCACCGTCAGCCATCGAAATGGGCCTGAAACACATTACAATTTAAATAAATTATCTCAGAATTTTATTGATATCTCAGAAAGAGAAACGATCGCAAACGAAAGCGAAGACACGCGGAGCTATCGTATATCGTATCGTATCCGACGAGTGTTTATGGCAAAATTTGTGTGGCTTAAATAATCATATGCAAGAGATATTCGGCAGTTCCATTCAATCGATGGCGCGATGGCGAAACAGCGCAGACACCTTAATGAGATTTGCTTGTTCGCTTAGCCATTTCGTAGATGTGTATCTCATCTTTGATGCCAACCATAGTCTAAAGAGGTTGATCTTAATTCCATTATGGTTTTTTTTTTTTTTCTTTGTGTTTTGGACTTCCCTCTGCTTATGAAGATGATGATGATGATGGGCCTTCGCCATCGCCAGCCATGCTCCATTGAGTGGAAGTGAATGTGTAGTGGCAGAGATTGCCTCGATTACTCATCAATCTGGGAGACACATCATTTTATAAAAATGCGGATGATACTCGCTCGCGTTCCCTATCTTAATAGGGTATATCAATTTGTAGCCCAAGTTGGCCACATGAGGCATTTATGGTTGCTGATTCAAGGGAATTTCTTCCAGCTTTAGATAATCGTAGAAAAATTTTTATAGATTGATTCGAATTTTAGTACAAGTTTGATATAACTTTTTATTACAAAGATTTCACGTCACTAGTGGTTAGACGCCAATGAAATCTTGTGATCATACATTTACGGAGGCTTATTGCTAGAAACGGATTCAGACAATATTCCAGTGCTTAAAGTCGTTTCTGGGTCTTAATTCGATCGGCCCTTTAGTTGGTAAAATAAAAGGCAATACCTACTTATAAAGCCTTAGTTGAAGGTATGAGGAAAGGCGACTTAAATAAGTAAATACAGTGGCACGACGGATCGAGGTGAACCAGGGCCACCTGGTCACCTTGCCCTAAATCGCCTTTCTCAACAATGGAAGGGCGATTTAGGGCAAGTAAAAGTCAGCTTAATGGTCCCATGATAGATTGATGGTCTTTTTATAACCCCATTTTTGCAGCTAAGTTTCGTTTAATAGAGGCTTACGCAGTTTATAATTTTTTCAGAAAATTTTAGCGGTCAATCTAGGGATAATAAGTCAAATTTAGTAGGTTGAACCCTAGGTTAACTGTTGACCATTGCAAGCTATCCCTCAAGTTTTCCTTTAAGAAATAATATGTGCAATGTAAACGCAGAGTTGACAAAGGCCAGTCAGTGTCAGTAAAACAGAGCCAATAAACGTATATAGGTAGCTTTGTTGCAGTTTCTATGAAACCGCTGGAAAATGTACCAAATATGAGTATGTAACCTGGTTTACATACTGGTACATGCAATGTATCCTGGTCAGAGTGAGGTCATGTGACGAGGAAGAAGATGACACCTTAAACCTTGATGTCAAACAAAACTTGGCTTGTTTCGGGAACGTTACAAAGTGTCAGGAGCCCGCGCGCTCCGACTAGCTGTGGATGGCTGCCAGCAGGCTAGCGACAGCAATACACTTTTGTGTCCACACGTCCCAATTCAAAAGCCGAAGTTCTTTTCGCCAGATTTCACAAGCCAATTGCAGGAGTCCCTGCAATTTCCCTGCAATCCAGCTCCGGCCAGATTTATTTGAAAGGAGGGCGTGTGCTTATGTTGCTCCATCCACTGCACTGTTTGCCATTTCTCTGATCTGCAGTTGCCTGCGGTATCGGTATATGGTTCAGGCCCTGGAATCCATATGCAGATCCTGGTGGTTATTTCGTTGAGAGATCTGGGAAATTGCTCCATCAAATGTTGGATTTCAATAAAGGGTAGCGGGTAGGTGCAATTGGTGTTTCCCAAGGAAACTTAAGCAGAGCTGAAAGTTGCAAAGCTGCAGTTTTTTGCTACTATAACTCACGTGACCTGGATATGTATGTGTGTGTCTGTACTGATTTAGTATAAATCCCACCTGTCGAATTAAGGAATTTTAATAGTTCTAATAAATACCTCCATCATCGACCTTCTCGAGTGTCTTGAAATAGGGTTTTCTTAATGCCTGTTGTCTGGTTCTGGCTGTGTCGGGTGGGCGCATATGATTAGGAACAGTGTTATATTTTCCGCTGCGTCCTCGCAACTGCAACAGAGTGTGTGATGTTGACGGGGCTGCCTAGTTTGCTTACATCAGTGTCCCCTGCAAATCCCTGTCTGTTTCGCAATGTCGAAGTGCGTTCTTTTAAGGAGATCTTGTATATTTACTTTGTTTTATTTTGGCCAAGTACCACATCTTAGTAGATAAAGCACAGTTTAGAAGCCTCGACCATCTAATGTTGGCTATTATTACTAGATAGTTCATAGTTCAAGGATATTTTGGACTTTTTCCACTCACCAGAATATGAACTGGCTGAGGAGTGAGAGTGAGAATGGGAGGAGTGAATCTTGCATCGCCAGATCATCAGCGCAATTCATGTTTTCAGGGTTTAAGCTTCTGAAATTTGTGGAATCTTAAGGCATTGCTATATTTTTGTACTTTACCGAGGTTACAATAAGCTTGGTATATAGTAGTTTTTAATGCAATGAGAAAATCACCGGTGGGGCGAAAAACCTTAAAAACCTGAATAGATGTAAGAGAGACCGAGAAGAAAATTGGTTTAGCGATGTCTGCCCGTCCGTCCGTCCGTTCGTATGTAAGAAGCTAGGTATAAGTGGTAGTTTATAAGCTAAAGCCCTTAAATTAGAAAGTCGCGATTAGAGACCAGTAAAACTCCGAAACCGGTGAATTCATCCGCAGAAAAGATAACAAGCAAGCTTAACTTAAATCACATTAAAGTTAGGTTCCAATCGCACCTGTTAAAACTATTTATAAAATAACAAATAGACTTTACTTACAAATATATTTAATACTTTGAAAAACTTCATAACTTTAATAAAAATGTTGCGAACTTAATTTATTTTTATTTAATTTTTACTTTTATAATCTGACAAGGCTTGCAAAGTATCTAAATTTTAAAAAATCAAAAAGCTTCCAAAGTTATAACAAAATGGGAAGAAATTTACCTAATTTTTTTATATAATTTAAACTATTTATTAAAATTTTTTTTATTATTTTCATAAATTGATATATTTAATAAGCATTAAATCAATATTGTATTGAAAAATGTTAAAAATAATATCAAGCATTATATACAAAGTAATAACAAATCTTAACTAATTTAATAACAATTTGTAATTTGATAAAATTTAATAATTTCTTATAACCGTCTCAAGAAATTTACATATTTAGTATACAAAATATATTTATTTTCTTTTTTGCAATTTTGAATTTGTTTAGATTTTATAATTTTACTTATTTATTCATTGAATCTATCAAAAAAACTTCGAAAGCTCAAAAAAAACCATTTTCTTAATAAATAATATATATTTGCTATGCCGTTTTATTTATCAAATATTTTTAAAACCCAACTTCAATTTAAGCTACTTTTTTTAAATCCTTTTTTTTATTAAAACGGTACTTTTTTTAATTTTTTGAAATTTTAATAAAACAAAGCTTTCAAAAATATCAGAACTGAGGTACAAACTTTATAATTATTTATTAATTTAAGCCTTTTTATTACTTTAACATAATGTAACTTTAGTACATAATTCCAAAATTACAGCAAATATGATAAGTAAAATGCTCAAAACTTGGGGGCTTCAATCATTGAATTTACTATTGCCAATTACTGGGATAACTATGCCAATCACTATGTTGGCTGTGGCAAGAACGCATGTTTAAATTTTATGTTAATTTACTTATTTATTTAGCAAATGAAGTAAATTTTTTATCGCTTGCTGTACCTATCAACAAAATAAATAAATAGAGTGGCGTAACAGCTCGAGGTGAACCAGGGCCAACTTCTCAACAATGTATGCTGTGTGTGTTAATTTCTTCACATACGAAGGGACCCACAGTTTTTTGCCGAATCCGAACGGCACTTTGAGAAGTTTTCCAAGACAAATCCAAGACAAAACCAAGACAAAAAATATCAAAACTCAGTGCATACGGAAGCGATACGACACTTATTGTTTGGATTAGGAATTACCTTTCTAAGCGCTCCATCAGAGTGGTCTTGGACGGCTTCATATTTGACATCCATTCAATTAATGCTGGTTTGCCCCAGGGGTCTGTTCTGTCTCCAACACTTTTCTTTCCTTTTATCCGCTACATCTAATCCGATCCACTCATTTGCAGACGAAAGTACTTTAAGTCATTCATGCTCGTTCCAAAATAAACGTCCGAGCCCCACGGACATTGAAACGGCAAGGTTGCGTATGTTTGGTTCCGACATTGGCATCATATCAAGATGGGGTTTTGTTAACAGGATGGAATTTAACGCCTCGAAAACACAATGCTACCTTCTGTCTCCGAAAAAAATAGGATTCATCAGCCAATATCCATGGACGGCACTTGCATCGCCGAAATCAACAAGCTTTCTGTACTCGGTATGTGTGTTAACGACAACCTATGTGACCACACATATGATCTTGGCAAGAGTGCTGCGGAATGCCTTGGATTCTTGAAGCGATGCAAGAAATATTTCACACCATTAGATCTAACAATAATATACAAAGCGTTTATATGCCCCAAAATGAAATATAGCTTCCACGTTTGGGCAGGTGCATCAAAGACCTCTCTGAACCTTCTCGATAATATTCAGAAGAGAGCGATAAAGCCTTTAGGGGACCCTAATATAGCGAGTTCACTTGACTCCTTGGATCACCATCCTAATGTTTCGTGTCTTACTTTGTTTTATCGTTTCTTTTATAATATAAGGACTGTTCTAGCGAAATCAACAGCTGCATTCCACCTCTGAAAGAATTCAACCGCAACATACGTGCTAGAACTAATGCTCATGAATTAACCCTTGAGCAAAGCTTTGGTCGTACTGCATTGTACTAGAATTCCTTCGAATTCCTTCTAATAAATAGTCTTCCACGCGAAGTCTTTCCTCCTCATTACAGTCCACAACAATTCAAAATCAAACTGCAGTACCTCTCCTCTCTCTCCTCTTATCCTTTCGACTCGCGCTGTGTTAACTCATAGTAAACCCTTGAGCGGGAGTAAATTAAAAAAAAAAAAAACAAGTGATACAGGAGGGCTTGTCTGATCCTCACGGTCCCCAGTGAAAAAGAACGAGTCTTTTTTCCAGGTGACGATGGTAGGTTGCTGTACCTACTAAAAACATATTTACGCACTAAGACTGGATTTACTTGTATAGTGTTAAATATCCCCAAAGTAATATGACCAAAAATTGTGGTGAGTATTGGTTGTCAGACATTGGACCTTAAGGTTCCAATGATTTGGTGGTTTACTATTGGCTGTATCTAAAATTCTGTACGATTTAGAAAATAAAAGATTTCTAGAAAACTCCTGCACCTAATTCACTACAAATCTTGAGCCCCTCAGTGTATAGATAGTAATGTCCACAAAGCTCCGGATATCTATCTTTTCATCGACTCTTCCCTTTCTGGAATTTGTGCCTTGCAGTATTAAATAAAACCTGTTCTGGGGGTGGGGATACTCTGTTGGAGAAGCTGAAAAATTCTATTGACATTATGAATCTAGAATGTTGCCCTTGCCAAAAAGTCAGACCAGACCCCTGCTTCCAGATTCTGTTTGAATTTTGATGAAGAAGCAAAATATGCCAGCATTACCTACTGCAAGAGCGTCTAATGTAGCTGACCATTAAGCACACTTGGAGTGTATATTGCATACCGTTCCTTGCACCCTGCTGTGTTTGTCTACATTGTTGAATTTGCTTCACGCATGGCCACCGTGCTAGTGCTCCATACTTTTGTATTGGACGTACTGAGACTGTGTACATCCATAAGATTAGCTTCGATCTTAAGACCCATCTTTTACCAAAGTTTCTGCTGCCTGTTTAAAACTTTATACCTGGATTTTAGTTAACTCACTACTCTACGTTTACCTTTCAGTTAAGTTAAGGATCTAAGAAGACTCCTAGATGCCTAGAACTGTGTGATCATCATAGTGATTCGCCTTTTAGTGAGCATTAGTTCAGTTTGGCTTGCATAAGCCCCGAGACCACACTGCTTGGCCCAGGAGCTTACCATATACTCAAAGCATGTTCCATGATCTCACTAACCACGCAAAAATCTTTTACCATGTCTACGATCATAAGTCGTCGTTCGGATCTGAGGACTGGAAAATCTTCCTCTTTGGAATGCCTTATTAGTCGGCATCCGAACTTCCTAAAAGTTTTTGAAGCTTTTTTCTTTTATGAGGAGAAAGAATAAAAGGGTGTTGTTATGGTTTTTGTCAGCTTTATTGACTTTCGAATTCGAAGTGCGGATTCCAAGCTTCTCTGCGGAGGGCCGTTGGTGTTCATTCGAGAAAATTGAGCCTCATCTAACTTTAAGCGCTTAATATTGTAGGCAGCTATAGCTTAAGGCAGAGCTGACTTGAAAAGGGTTTTTGTTTAAAGGCCAAAGTCTACCACGGCTAAGGCGACATTTCAAGCATGTACGATAAAAAAACGATAAACTTCTGTCATTATTGAAAAAGGCTTTACCACTTGGTCCCATGGAATAATTGATAAATTATAGGCAGTCATGTTATGGTTTTCCCACATTTAGTTCTGGAACGAAGGTCTGTGAACAAATTTTAATGGGTAGACATAGTCCCTATAGCCAGTAGTTTGCACCCAAGTTAACCCTTCTGTCTCATATTATGCATGATGAGAATCGAATTGCTATTCTTTGCGATTTGTTTCCTTTATCGAGCCACAGTGACTAATAAACAATTCTTTTCCCATTAAAATAACCTTCATCACCTCTAACAGCGTGAAACGTATTCATAATGATCAGCATTCCCAAATGGCCTTAACGGTATCAACCAAGTTATTAATCATCTCGCCCATCGAATAACGAATGGTCTTCCTGACATTTTAATCCTTGGCAACACATTTTTGTGGTTTCTCTCGCGCGCACACATACAAAATTCTGTCCGAGGCGCAGCTATTCACTATAATTATTATCCGTGATTACATTCAGCGAACAAAGAAACTCCAACCTAACCAATGTGCTGGGCTAAGCCCATCTCAAGTCGCCATCGCTCAGCAAGAGGCTCTCCACGATGCCGGACACAGCAAGGCTCTGGTCAATTAACACATCGCGTCAATCGTGTCGGCAATGCCGATGGTGGCCATGATGAGGTAGCAATTGTTCTGGGACACACTCTACTCCTGACCACAAAATGCAAATTTTATTATCACACTCCTTTCAACAGACTACAAATTTCCCATGGCATAGAAAAAGGTCTTTACACAATGCCACTGCGACGCAAAAAGCCGCATACGCATAGCGTGTAAGTCCTTCTTCGCTGAATGATGTAACAATATGGTAATTGAACTCACTGCAAGCAAAAAAAAAAAATAATAAAGGACTAGGTATGTGGGTATGCTAAAGTGTCACACAAACACATCTGCACTTATGTACGATCATAATCTGAGACTAATCATCACATAAAACGGCGAATTAATTGCCATGATATTCAAGTGAATTGAGCTGCCAGAGTGACCAGATAAGTTGTTAAATCGTTAATTAATTTGCGACGTTAAGCTGTTGGCTGCGTAATCAATTCAAAAACCAGATTTCGAGACCACCGTCGCTGTTGCTGTTAACACTGAATGAAAAAAAAAAAAAATAAAAATAACTTAATCGGTTTATTTATGTATCTCAAAGACGGGGAGTCAATTAATTCACTATTATGGTCGAAAGGCGAATTTCACAAAGCCGAAATTGTCGTGGTCGACGCATATTCAATGGGATTGGTAATATTATATTATTTTTTTCATGTAAATAATGCCATTGTACTCACACTGCTGAGCATTATTTGTGTAATAAATCTTCAATGATGAATAGTCGACGCGAGGCGGTTTTTTAAGGCGATCAGTGCAGTTTCAACAGTTTATTTAAAATTTAAGGTTTTAAACTGGTTGTTTTGATTGTGCTCAGTTAAAATCTTTGTATTCAAGTTTTCTGGTGAAATGAGTAAAAGTTATTATAAGATAAGAAACTTGTTAAATGCATTATCGCATCATGTATTTTAAAAGACTGAAATAACCTATTATTTTTTTATTTTTATTTTTTTTTGTCAGGAGCCGAACTAAAGATCTAAGAATGTATTACAAAAACTATTAAACATGTAACTTTGTTAACAGTACTTATACAAATTTTTGTGATTTTTAGGAATTACTGCAACCCCCTGCCTGTTTCTTTTCTTAGCTTTGCGTTACTTCAAAAACTTAATTTTTGTTTTTTTAAATCAAATCCAAAAATATAAAAGTACGAGGGCAAAACCCCCAAGCACTCCACTAATATAATATGGAATTTTTTCAGTGAAAATTATCGTTAACAAGATGCTCAAGAAAGCACGTAGCCAAAAAAAGTATTAGGTACGTTTTTAGCGGATAACTTTTTTTACACAGCCAGACAAAAATACCTTTCTAAAAATACCTATCCAATGTCATTATGATTTTTATGTTTTCGGTGTTTTGAAAATTACACAAATATAAACCGTATTATGTTATGGTTACGTGTTATGTTGAAGTACCATCATCTGAGTTTTGTAGAAATTCTGAATATAATTTATTTATTTATTATAGCCCCCCTTCGGGTAGGGGTTAGAATATACCCGAGGTAAGGCATGCCTGTCGTAAGAGGCGACTAAAATCCACCCTCCGTATGCCGTGCGCGTAGCGCATACAAACCATGCAATGGACAAAACGAACGGAAGTAATACCCCAGGTGGTAATCCAGCATCACTGGCAAATCCACCCTCTTCGGAGGTAGGCTCTACGGATTCTGGGGAGAGCCATTTATTGCTTTCAAATCCCTTTATGAAGAAACCAAGGGTACCTCGATCACCACCACCTAGATCGATCATCTCCGGGAAAGGAAGTCCGCCGGTTAATCGGGACTCAGCGAAAACTAAATGCTTTGAAGCGGAAAACAACGAACTCCGCGCTAAGCTTAAAGATATGGAACGTCTCTACCATGAGCTCAAAAATGAAGTAGATTCGTTACGAAAAGAAAACGAGGCTCTTAGGAATCCCCGTGATACTACAAAACGTGAGGACACGCCGAAGCGTCAAAGCGAATACGTGACAGACGAAGAAGAGCTTGCACGTGAAACTAATCCGGCTCTCAAGAAAAGATCTACCAAAAAACGAAAAATTGGGTCTTCGCCAGTAGTTGAGGCCGTATATATAAACACGACGAAACACCAACCGTGTCAAAAAAAGCGACAGCGAAAATTGAAGAAAAAATTCGCCGACCGCCTGCAATAAATGTCGTTGGGGTCGCAGACTACGGAAAGCTGCGAAATATCTTAAAAAATACTCTGGGGACAAAGTATAATTTAATTTCTCTTCGAAATAATGTATGGAAAATCAATGTCGATGACTCTGAAGCCTATCGCGCACTTTCGCAAAAATTAAATACCGAGAATGTACAATGGTATACTTACGAAAACAAATTCGAGAAGCCGCTTCGGGTTTTCGCTAGGGGACTTCACCCAACCTGCACGAAGGAAGAAATTGTTGAAGATGTTCAAGCCCAAGGCTTTAAAATTCTTGATGCCGTGAACATACTTAAGAAAGAAAAACAACGTACGGAAGGAGAAAAAGACACCGTGGTCAAGCGCGGTCTTCCTATTTTCATGCTGACGTTCGATAGGATTGAAAACATAAACGAAATATATAAAATAAAAACAATCCTAAATATCAGGGTAAAAATTGAGCCCAAGCGAAAGGGCAATAGACTAGTACCTCAATGTAAGCGATGCCAAGGCTTCCGACATACTCAAGCGTACTGCCAAAAAGAGCCGCGATGTGTCAAATGCGCCGGTGGACATCTTTCAAAAGATTGCAACGTAAGCAGTCAGGCCCCAGCGACTTGCGCCAATTGTAATGGAAGTCACCCGGCGAGCTACCGAGGTTGCGAAATCGCAATAGAGCTACAAAAACGTCACGAAACTGTTAAGCAACATATTGTAGATAGGGCCACAACCCCAAAACGTTCTAGAGCTGACAAGCCGAAAACTCCCAAATCGGTCAGAAATACGAGATTGACGAGGAAAAATATACAAACTCCGCAAGAAAACGTCGCCGGTCCAAGTACAAAGGGAAAATCATCACTCATCGGCCCAAGATCGTACGCTGAAGTCGCGTCACACAAAAGCAAACCTCCAGAACCTACCACAACAGATTCGGTATCTCAAATATTATTTATGATATTGGAAAAGCTTGAGCAACAAACTAAAGTTAATCAAGTAATATTTGACAAACTGAGCGAGCTTGAGTTTAAACCTCGCAAAACCAATAACAAATCATGAATATGAAGCTCATTAACATACTAACATGGAATGCAAATGGTCTTTTAAAGAAAATCGACGAACTAGAAGTATTTCTACGGGAAAAAAATATTGACCTATGCCTGATTTCAGAAACACACTTTAAGAAGGGATCCGGACCCAAAATTAGAGGTTACATCGACTACCACGCGCATCATCCATCAGAAAATTCGAGAGGCGGATCCTCTCTCTACATCAAAGACTGCATTAAGCATTACAAAAACGAAGAAATTGAGCTTGACTCTATGCAAATAACTACAGTATCGGTAAAAATAGGTCACCTAGATTATAATATTGCCTCGAGTTATTTTCCTCCACAGTATAGGCTAGCGGACGACGATCTTACTCCCCTCTTTGCCTTACTTGGGTCGAATTTTATCATCGGCGGGGACTTTAACGCGAAAAACACCTTTTGGGGATCACGGTGCAATTCAACAAGAGGTAGAGTACTCTTCAAAGCTAGCACGAAACGTGGCGTGGTTTTCCTTTCGACGGGAAAGCCAACGTATTGGCCAACCGACAGAAACAAAGTTCCTGACCTTGTCGACTTCTTTATCGCAAAAGGGGTTCCCCGCCACCTCACAAATGTAGAAGAAGGCTATGATCTCTGTTCGGATCACTCGGCAGTCGTTTTGAAAATCGGCGGAAGTCTAGCAAAAAATGAGAGAGCGCCTAGGCTAACGAATAACAACATCGACTGGGATGGCTTTAGGAAATACTGTAAAGAAAATGTATCTCTACATGTACCACTTACAACCCCTTTAGAAATAGAAGACGAAGTCGATAAACTCGTTAGAACTATCCAAGACGCTGCTTGGAACAATACTTCTTTCCGGAAGACTGGAGTAAGGAAAAGCGGATCAATTTACCCGCGCGAAATTGAAGAGCTCATACGCGAAAAGAGAAAGGGTCGAAAGAGGTGGCATTTATCTCGAGCTCCTCCTGATAAAACCATTCTGAATGGGCTATCTAACAAATTAAAGCACTTACTTCAAGATTTTAAAAGTCGCGAGACTACCAACTACCTCGAAAACTTGACTACCGATAGAGGGTCAAACTATTCACTTTGGAAAGCCGTGAAGTCCATTAAAAAGCCCATAGTACACTCGGCGCCAATAAGAAAAGATAACGGTGAATGGGTAAAAGGCGACAAAGAGAAAGCAGATGTATTTGCAGAACATCTAGAAGAAACATTCAAACCGTTTGACGGGGAGCCGTTGGTTGACGATCTGTATCGCAATGCGGAATTAGACAATTATCGAATGAAAACCGTGACACTGTCTGAACTTCGTCAAACAATCCGAAATTTGAAGAATAACAAAGCTCCAGGCTATGACCTAATTACTGGGGAAATTTTGAAGAAGCTACCGATAAGAGCGTTAGTCAAGCTTCTCTACATCATAAACGCATCAATGAGAATTTCATACGTTCCACGGCAATGGAAAATCGCAGAGGTAATAATGGTTCCGAAACCAGGGAAATGCCCGAACGACAAAAAATCATATAGACCGATTTCGCTTCTGCCGATTATATCTAAAGTCTTCGAGAAACTTGTGCTCAAACGACTGCAACCAATAATTGAAGAAAGACGATTGATTCCGGATCACCAATTCGGCTTTAGGGTCAAACATTCAACACTTGACCAGGTCTATCGAATAACTAATGAAATTGAGAAAGCCTTAGAAGCGAAAATGATATGTTCTACCGCTTTTCTTGACGTATCCCTAGCCTTTGATAAAGTTTGGCACGAAGGCCTAAAATATAAGCTACGGAAAGTTTTGCCGGAAAAAATGTATGAACTCTTAGAGTCTTATCTTGACAACAGACTATTTCGAGTGAAATACGGGAGCAATACTCAGAATTCAAAGAAATACAAGCCGGCGTTCCACAAGGTAGCGTCCTCGGTCCAACACTGTTTTTACTTTTTACAAGAGATGTACCTCAAGTAGAGACAACGACTATAGCCACGTTCGCTGACGACACGGCTATCCTCGCTACGGATAAGACAGTCGAACTATCAACGGGAAAACTCCAACGCGCTTTGAATAAAATATGCGAATGGACAAAGGCCTGGCGAATCCTCCTAAATGAGACAAAATCAACGCATGTAAATTTTACTTACAAGAGGGTAATCAACTTACCTCTATTTATAAACTCGGTACAAATTCCGTACGCAAACGAGGCGAAATATTTAGGCATGACCCTAGACGCAAAACTTAAGTGGAAGCCACACGTTAAAAAGAAACGCGATGAACTTGAAATCAAGCTACGAGAACTGAATTGGCTTATCGGACGTTATTCGAAACTAAGCGTATATAACAAACTGCTATTGTATAAGCAAGTGCTAAAACCATCTTGGACGTACGGTATACAACTTTGGGGTTGTACCAAACCAAGCAACATATCTATTTTAGAAACTTTTCAGAATAAGACACTAAGAGCAATCGTAAATGCTCCATGGTATATAAGAAATAGCGATTTACATCGAGATCTAGGCATCGCAACCGTGACCGACGAAGTAAGAAACTTTGCTCGCAAACTTCACACTCGCCTTCACGGCCATTGCAACCACGAAATAATCCGAACTCTGGATCAGACAAATCTTGCACGCCGACTACAACGAACAAGACCGTTGGATCTAGCGTCGTAAGAGGAAACCGCACATAATGACGGTATTGCAGGTGCTTTCGTTGGAAGGTAGCCTGCCAAACGCGATTACTATACAGAAGCATGAACTACTTGTTAAGGAAACTTAGTCGTAGTCTTACAAAGATTGGGAGGTTTTTTAGTGAGTAAGAATCTCACACTACTATGAGCACGCGCGTTCGATTCTCATAGTGCCTATGAAGGTTTTTACCTACCCACGGGAAAAAAAAAAAAAAAAAAAAAACAAAAAAAAATTATAGCCCCCACAAAATTTAAATTTGTTGTTGCATCGCGTAATTTTATACTATTTTTATTTATATACGAGTTTTGGGTTCTATTTAAAAAAATTTCTCTCAATGCTAATTGAAATAATTTTCTGGAGCCTGTGGGTATAACCACTGAATCTACACAAGTAACAAATCAGACATTCTAGATTAACCAAGTAAAGGGAACTTTCCGAAAAATGGAAAAAAAAATTTTAAATAAAACCTTGCACTAAGGTTTTGTACAGAGGGAAAAAACAGTATTTTTTTTTTGTGATACATACTTCTATCAGGAAAGGCGAACCTATAACACGGAATCAGTGCCCCGAGATATGAGGAGATTTTTATTTACTTTGTTTTCTAAAATGTTGCAGTTTATATGGTGTCAGGAAATATGCATTCACGTAGTGAATTCCAAAGAGTGCTAGTTCAAGAAGAAAGAACTTTGAAACGCTGTAATGCGAGGTGTTTCGAGGTGAACATGGAACTGATGAGCACTTAATGCTTGCCTTGTAGATCGAACAAAAAAAGCGTTTTTAAGAATTAAATTTGTTAAATTTCATAAAAATCAAAGGGCCTCGAATAGTGGGACTTGGGACAACCCCCGAATCAGTCCGCAATTGCTTGATACAAGTTTATAAGTTTAAAGAGTGACTGAAATCGGAGGTTTTATCGTTTTGGGGTTATTCTTTCATTAACCAGTTAGTGAGCGCTACAGTGTGTACGCGGAAGTTTCAAAAATTGCAGAGGTTCTATCCCACATAGTGGTTTTATTGTTATTTGTTCGTATTTAACAAGTAGTGCATGTGCAAGCTTATAAAAGGGGCGTTGTCCAGCCCCATTTTATTATACGCTATTCAAATTAACATAGATATTTCCAATTTACGCTTAAAAAAAAATGCAATTTTTTATTTCAAGTTCAATATTTTTTTTAAAATCGAACCCCAAAAAGGGTCGTGGCTTAAGACATTGTATAAAAAAATGTTGAATGAAGTTTCGTTTATCTTACCTGCTAATTTTCATTTCTTATTCTTTCCTAAATTAGACTTAAGGCCAGTCGAAATTACGTTTTTCTATACAACTACAGGTTTTTCTTCAATTCTGTCTCCAAATGTGGGCGTGGCCCAAAGACTTGAATAAACAAATGTAGAACTGAATCTTTTTTATTTAATATATTAAGCAAAACCTTTTCTTGTGGGGTGCCGTGGCGTAGTGGTTAGTGTGTGTGCTTACTACGCCGGAGGGTTGGGTTCGAATCCTGCCATCGTCACCTGAAAAAAAAGACTTGTTCTTTTCACGGTCCCCACCTCCGCGAGGGTTTGACAAGCCCTCCGAGAGTATTAATTGTCTTGAAAAACTTCTCAATGTGCCGTTCGGATTCGGTAAAAAATTGTAGGTCCCCTTGTATGTAAAGAAATTAACACACCAGCATACATTGTTGAGAAGTTGGCCCTGGTTCACCTCGAGCTGTTGCGCCACTCTATTTATTTATTTTTTAAAACCTTTTCTTGATATTTATTTATGTTAAAAATTAAAAACCTTTTCTATTTGGAAAAAAAATATTGAGTGAAATCGATGCCACGCCGTCTAGAGGAGGACAATGGGAGATTGTCATTAGGAGATGACAAGCGTCAAGTTTAAGCCTTTTACGCCGTCTTAAATTTTTGAGAGCACTGGAGGAAGTTACTCATATAAACCGATTGTGGGCATATCTGTGGGTGGATTTTGGAAAATTTTTAATACTTGTACTGCTTCGGATGATACGGAGCTCGTGTACAAAATTTCAGATCTCTAGTTTAAAACTTAAGATCTAAAAACATATGACATATTCGGAATTCGGTGTCGATCATTTGCCCTTAAGGTCTTGGGGTCTACCTTTATTATTTGACCGTGTTACAAACTATGTGACAAACTTAGCATACCTCCTATCCTATGCGAGGGGGTATAAAAACAAACTATTCAAAGAAACTGACTACCGTGGCAGACAGGGGGTAGGAGAACTGTATCAATCCTCAGTTGGATAAGTGCTCCCATCCGTTATTAGACAATTATATCAAATAATGTACACTACAAATCTAGTCCGTGAGAAGTCCCACATAATTTTTTTGGACCTTTAACATAAGTGAATAAGTGCAAGAGTTCGTATAGAACAATCTTCTTAATACCTTGCCCTAGTTATCCTGTCACAATATGAATTTTGTTGGCCTAAGCTGCTTATTGTATATCATACTAAGTACTTGCTTGTTTCATAGCCCCAAAAAAGAAGAGCACGAAATTTTCATGGCGTGGCTGGGGCCATGATAGTCTGTTGAGGCTTTGATAATCTTTTGAAGAGCTATTTGTGGTTTTTTAAACCTCCTATTTGAACAGTACCTACTATGTCTATGACGGATTTATTCCGAGACTGACACTATCCAAACACTTTGTTAGTTTACTTGCAGCAAAATCCATCATATCCTTAATTATACAGGAAGTTCCTTCTTAGGAAAAGAAAGGTTCTTACATAAATAAATACTAAAAAGAGATCTATTTGCTAATGAGATGATCAATTTTAATTTTTTTGTTCTTTTTCAATGTATAACAGCCTTTTAAAAGTTGAATGCACTCTCAGAGATTAAAATTTTTTTAAAGTCAATTTGCCGCTCTAAAAATGTTTCGCCTTGGGCTCAGGCTTCAGACCACTATTACTGGATAGCGGTCGAGGCAAGTTTTATGAAGGAACGTGAGGAGGGTTTTCGATTTGGTAGTCTTGCAACTGCATGTGAATATGCCTTAGCCAATATATTTGCTGAGCCTGATTTCGAGCTCGTCTTAAGGTGTGGTTTCCACCTTAGGTATCTGTCCAGAGTTTATGAACAGAGGTTGATTGTTGCATTGACTTGTTCTCGTTAAGAGCGAATCGCCAAGTCTACGCCAAGACGCAAATTCTGTCCAAAGCACGTTGGAGACATCTTTTTGATGACTGGACTGATTAACCTTTTGCCAGGATGGCAGCGTCGCCCTTGTGGAGAGCAGGATAAGGGTCCGACCGACGCTTCCTTGGGGCACGCCAGCTCGAATTTGTTGAAATTCGGTTTTTCAGTATCACGCATAACACCAAGGAGTCTGTTTTCTAGATAAGTTTTTCTATATTGCTTCGATATAGAGCATCTCATTATCCCTTCTAAGGCCTTTTAAATTTCATGCGCTCCTGTACACTTGACCTTTTGTTGAAAAGTTAGTTCTAAAACCACATTCATAATCCAGGATCAAGTGTCTCTATGCAATGATTGGTTGTAGTTGCCTTAGCAGAAGCTTTTCGAAGGCCTTTCGTAATTATCGACAGAAGCGATTTGGGCTAATAAAATGTAATTAAGCCTGGCGAAAGCTTTCTTTATCGCCATACTTACCTTGTAAAAAATACTAAAATAATTAGTCTAAAAGAGGGATCTTTAGCTTCTGAAAGTCGTACGAAGTTTTTCCTCTCGTATATATAATAATAACGGGTGATTTTTTAGCTGGTTTGGTTTTGGCAACACTGGTTTTGACAGCTGACGTGTGTTTAGTACCTTGTGTCACTGTCAAACAGCTTCAGTTTGGTTTGCAATTTAACCATGGATCGTCTTACAAATGAACAACGCTTGCAAATTATTGAATTTTGCTATCAAAATTCGTGCTCGGTTCGAAATGTTCATCGCGCGCTGCTTCCATTTTATGGTCGGCATTCTCGGTGAACAGTTAATTTCACGTTTCGGGCCGGTCAATTGGCCGCCTAGATCGTGCCATTTGACACCATTAGATTATTTTTTGTGGGGGTATGTCAAGGCTAATGTCTAAAGGGACAAGCCCGCTTCGATTGACGCACTGGAAGCCAACATCCATGCATTCATTCGTGAGATACCGGCCGATATGTGTGAAAGAGTATGCCAAAATTGGACTCAGCGGATGGGCTACCTGAGACGCAGCCGCGGTCAACATTTGCATGAAATTATCTTAAAACATTAAATTGCAAGGTTCAAACTATCGATTCAAATAAATATTTCATTAATTTTTTCGAATTTTTTGTGTTTTTTTTTTTTTAAAAGTTCTCAACCTCTTAAAAAATCACCCGTTATAAGCATAGTTGATCTTGACCGCAATACAGGAGAGCGTACGTCTTAAAATTTTTGGAGATGATCAGTGAACCTTTTATGTTAAGTTAATGATTTGCAAAGCAGTTTTGATATTTAATTTTGGAAATAATGTGGGGACTGAAAGTTAGTTTATTTTTACAGTACGTCGAAATTTCGTTCCTTATTTCTGAAAAATATCATCAAATACCCGAGCCTTAATATTTTCTCTTCGAACTTCCTATTTTCTAGTTCAAATGGTACTGATCAAAATGTTGTAATACAATATCAGTACCTATAAAATGTTTTTAAGATCCATCAACACTTACCAAGTACTAAGTTCAGAAAGATGAGAAAGGGCACAAAAACGTTTTAACCTTTAAAGTAGCTATCGATTATATTTCGTTCGTATCATACAAAAGTGTAACAAGCACTTAATGAAACTAAATCTAAAATACATTTAGCCTAAACAACAAATGCATTTATTCACAAACTACAATATTCAAGAAAATTCGTTCATAAATTCGTCATCTTTACATTTACAAGTATATAAATATAAAATACATACTGATGTCCTTCCACATACACATATAATACGTCTGCGGTAGTAATGTTTTGAAGTTTTAATATATGTATTTTTATATAACTATTATTCATTATCACACAAAAAAAATATAGCTACATACAAAAAATAAATAAAAGAATAAAAAATTATATAAATTATACAAGTTTTTTAAAATAAATACAAAATTGCCTCACTATGAAGACTATTGGATGAATATCATCATCATAATTTATCTGCATGTGTTAACTTCTCTGCGCTGCAAGCATGTGCTGCAAATCACTTCGCAGCACCACTGAAAGACGCACTTACAGTTGACGTATTCCTTGACTATTCGATGGTCATAGCCTCGATTGCAGCACATCAAATCACATCCGTCGACGCCCTGCGAGGTAGCGTTACACTCCCTGCCATGGGTACCAATGGAGCCGGTCTTCATGTTCACGTCACAAAAGTCGGGCGATTCGTCGGCGTACACTAAATCATATTTTGTTGGCATTTTTATTGTTGCCCCTTCTGGCATAAAGCTATTTCCATCGTTTCTCGCCACCACCTTGTAGGCTCCGTCGAATTTGTCCTTAAGCCGAGCGCCGACCTCTCGGAAAGTAGGCATTTTCAGCCAGCACGTCTTGACCGTGCAAGATCCGGAAAGACCATGACACTTGCACTCTAATCGCATAGAGTCGCGGACTGCCTGTGGGGTTAAGGTTTTACATACAAAAACGAATTGGTTATAGGTAGTGTTATTTTCTACAGGGTGGTCGATGGGTCGATGGAAAAAGTGTAAGATACTCAAAGATCTCAACAGCTTTACTCAAGACCACCCTGGTTAAAGAAGTGTTTAAGAATGTCACTTACCAGTCGTCCCGCATTATTGTTGTGAAGTTTGACAAGCGTTCTCAAGTCACTCCGTTTTCGGTACTTAGCATCAAGGAATACTTTCGACTGTCTGAAGCCAAAATTCACGTTATCACCACAGCCACCCCATTCCCAGTCGCCATCCGGGAAGACGACGTTCTTTAACAGTCGGCGCTTCTTTGCTAAATTTTCATTGCGAGTCGTTTTGCTAGAATTTCGCGCCTGTTTTCGCTTTGGTGGGCGATTTTTGTTAAGCTCATTGTTGTCCTCATGCACCATAGGGGGCTGAGGGGCTTTATTCCCATCTTTGTCGTAGGAACCGCCGCCGGCGCCAATTGGCAAATAGACATTCTTACGCGGATGACTCTTATCACAGGAGCACTCAACTAGATGGCCCATCGTGCAGGCCCTTGTCACTGCAAACGTGACCCCAGCTGCGGTTATAGCATTCACAAAGCCTGTCTCCCGGGTATCTGCAAAGAAAACAGAAAAGAAGATGCAAACATTTTAGATACAATAGCTTTTCCAGGCTTGATTTGGTTCGTAAATTTTATTTGTTTTTCTTCGCACCTAAGGCGCATGAAATGCACTCCGTATAGACTCGGCTTTCTCAACGCGATGCTGTGGTGCCTCGAATATTTGTGTCGACCAAATATTTAGACCGTTTTATTTTGTGTACAAGCGTTGGAGCGTTTACCGAATTTTAAACGCGCTAATAGCCGCTAATTGTTACTGTCTATTTGTGTCTTTTGAATGGTTGAGAAAAAACACAACGTTTTTTTCGTAGCTGGGGGCAGTATGTCAGCACGTCGTCTTCGTATGTGGCCTATGCACTGGTGTTACGTGCAAGCAAACACTGACTACTGCAGACAGTACGACTCAGGAGGGTTTTCTTGAACCCTTGAACAATACGGTGCTAATCAGTCTGGCAACATTGTTTTCTAGTTTGCGAAATGACGAAATGCGTGAATCAACAGAGTCTGATTATATGCGGAAGAACCGACACACATCACTGTTTGCGTATCATTAGGAACTTTAGCAGTCTCTATGGTACCTAGGAGTTAAAAATTTAAATTTGAAAGAATTTATCGGATACTAGTTAACTTTTATGGAATTTAATTAATTTTCTAGATTTTCACACCACGGTCACACTGTAATAAAATGATCAGTTTGGTGCAACGGCTCTTTGGAGAGTCACGCAATTATTTGATTAAGATCCTCTAATAAAGGGCTAATCAAATTAAATATAACGTTGAGGAGATAGGTATGTTTGAAGTAGGCACATCTAAATACCGATACAGCACGCTTTGGTTGTGTAACATTTTATAGCCACCAAAATAAGCCGTTAAATTACATTTCGTGTCGGTCATTCAAGAATCCATAAACTTATCAATTTGAAGAAGGAATGTTGCAACTTCTAATGAATGAAAAGCAGAAAAAGATGGTAGTTACTCTGGAAGAAATTCAATAATTTTAGTGGCATCTACCTTAGAAGCTTATAAGGACGGTATGAACGGTATCCGAACGGCACTTTGAGAAGGTTTTCAAGACAAATGATACTCTTGAAGGGCTTGTCAGACCCTCGCAGAGTACGGGACCGTGAAAAAAAACGAGTGTTTTTTTTTAGGTGACGATGGTAGGATTCGAACCCAGACCTTCGACGTAGTAGGACGGTAGGATAGGATATATAATTAAAATAACTTTAAACTGCCAGGCTTACTAAGTGCGAATCCTTCGAGTTTTTTTTTTAGATAAACTTTATTTAGTTTATACAATTGGGTATTCTTTACAGTCTTACAATTAATGCTCAGTCGTTTATGGTTTGGCTTTAGGCCGTCTACTAGATTGACAATCAAGTTTTGTAAAATCAATAAAATAAAAAAGATAAAACGAAGAAGACCAAAAGTATTCAAAAATCGCCTTCCAAAATGCAGGTTCTTTAGCTGGTTGCAGTAACAGCGAAGTAATCCAAGGCTGCCATTCAGTATGCTGAGTACCTCGTCAAAGTTCAGTGAAGTTGCGACGAAATATGTCACGCGGAACTTTCATAAAATGGGTCATCTTCCTAAGAAATAGTGTACGTCCTCTCTTTCTTTAAGGTTGCACAGATCACATAGAATTGGTAGATCAGGTCGATGCGGGTTAAAGTAGAGACTTATTAGCTCGCCTCTAAGTTTAAAAATTGTTCTGATGAAATTCATAGAGTAGCGATTATGGAAGTAAGAGCCGTTTCATTCCGCGCGCTTCATTCAAAAAACGATCATATAAGACATTGCCTGCTTTTATCAAAACGCATTTTAACATAGACTTTATCGCTGCAAGATGTGTGTTTGCCAAAATTTTAAGTTTTCCTTAAAGCTCGCAGCCAGCTCCTCTCACTTTTGTACCAAGGTTGTGTGCAAGATTATGTGCTCCGCAGCACAATCCTCGGCAGCCTTCCTTCTTCCATCCTCGCGATCCTTGCAATGTAGTCTGCATGCAGCTTATAATGCGTGTGTTCAAATGCGTGCGTGTGTCCAAATAAGCAGTGGAACGGATGCTTCCAAGTGAAACATGTAGATTGGGGTACATGTTGGAAGCCTAAAGATTCGCCTCAAAAAATATATTAAAAATTTTTCAACTTTAATAACCCCAAATTTGGGCACCGTATAGCAGTACAGAAGCGGCGGTTGGCCGCAATAATTTGATTTTCGCCGAGTGCTCGATATACAAGCAGATGAAATAGCTCTTTTAGCTGCCGCTAGCTGGGAATCGAAATGTTTTTTATGTTTAGATTCGAAGTTATAAGCATGCCCAGGTATTTGTTCTCTTTTACAATGTCAACGCTTTCACACTGATAAACCCACTTTTCGTTGCGAGAGTATTTTCCGCTACCGTCTCTGAAGATCATCACTTTGGATTTGGATAAGTTAACCGCCAAATTCCATTCCTTACAGTATTTTTGAAGACGATTCATAATAAGCTGTAATCCATTGACAATCTCCGCCAAGAAGACTATGTCATCCGCAAACTTTAACGCCGGAATCCTCGTGCCACCCAACTTACACCCACCTCCTACTTCGTCTACGATGTCGTTAATGAACAAAATGAAAAGTAACGTGCTTGGGGTGTAGCCTTGCTTGACACCCATAAGCGTTGCGAATTCCTCCGACATAGACTCACCATTCCAAACGTAAGCCACGCTGTCCTCGTACATCGCTTTCAGCACATTCATGACTTTGCTTTATAGTCCAATTTTGTACAGTTTGCAGAAGAGAGCTTCCCTCGCAATTGAGTCAAATGTAGCGCGGAAATCTTCAAAAAAAGGCAAAAGTTTCTTTCTGCTGCGTTTAAAAACGTCTGCAATGCTTGTTAGGGTAAAGATGTGGTTTAATGTTGAGTAGTCTTTCCTGAACCCCGGCTGTTAATCATTAAGGACCCTGTTGCATGCGTGAATCATTGCGTGATCCTGTTGAAAATTATGGCGCTGAAAAGGTGCGCAGGCGCTGAGGTGTTTATAAAAGAGATGCGCCTATAGTTTGCCGGATTATCCAGATCGCCCGTCTTGTGAAAGGGAAAAATAATGGCTTTGGCTGTTTCAAAAATTCTATTATATTCCCTTGTAAGTGCAGTAAGAAATTCTGTTAAACTATTTCTTGTAGAATTCGAATGGGATCCGATCATCAACTGGTGCTTTCTTTAGCTTAGACAAACCAACTGCGCGTTTCACTTCCAAAAGTGTAAATGGCATATCTAAGCGCTGTGAATAATGGGGCAGCATTATTGAAGAACTGGAGAAAACAATGGTGCGTTGAGTAGCCTTTTGAAGTAGTCCCGCAGCTCGGATACTTTAAAGGTTGCTGAAATTTTATCTTTTCTTTCGGCTTTTGCAGCCTTCCAGAAGTCAACTGAACATCTTGAAGAGTTAAGAACTGCTATATTTTACTGGTAAAACATTTTTCTTTTTTTTAACAGAGCTTCTTGAAAACTTTATTTGCTTCTAAATAGCTTTCCTTGGCACCGTTACTATTTTGCCTACGCAGGCGTCTTAGTAATTTAAATGATTCATTTCTCGCCTTCAGACAGTCGCTGTCAAACCACTCCTGCTTGTTCTGCCTGGGATGTCGTGCAGTAGCATTACCTGGTGCAGATTTTTTAATAATTTGTGTAAGGTCATCGATTCTTGGCGCTGGATTGCGTTCCATCAGACTTAAAAGTTCAATGTACAATTTATTTTTATATGACAAACTAAAATTGTTTTTTTAAGTCAACTTTGGAAGAAGCGCTAGCTGTTTTGAGTTTTCCACGGCTCCCGACTTAGAAATGCTGAAAGAGATTTCCAGTGGCATGTAGTCGGAAAATGTTTGAATTCCGATTGCAAAATTGCTGATGATTCAATTCCAAATCCCGGTTATACAACAATAATCTATGACGGAGCACGATGTACCACTGATAGAACTAAGTTCCCCATCATCGTCGCCATTGCAGCTACCGTTTAAGAACCTAAAGTCAAAAGCATCAGCAATTTCCATAAGTTTGGTACCTTTTCCATCGCATGTTTCGTCTTTGGAGTTTCTAGATGCCCTTATAATTGAAGCCGGAGCACCGCTTAAAAGATTATTTTGTAATATACTGATTCTCGCGTTGAAGTCACCAGCTAGAAGAAGATCAGTAGAACCTATGAGCTGCAGCGTGTCAGAGAATTTGTCGAAGTCTCGTATCCAGTGGCTACAATTCAGACAAACGGGTACTATGCAGATGTTTGCTGAAATTTGCGTCGAGTATCCAGGATCCTTCCACCGACTTAAAATCAAATTCTGGCTCCTTGAGTGATTTCTGATAAAATATAAGTACATCACCGAATCCTTCGAGTTATGGTGCAGCAAAATCTTTTATGGCTCACTGATGTAATAGATCATGATTTGGACCAGTAATCTCCTTTTCTAATGACAACGCTGATTGCTCAAGCGCATTTTTAAGCATAAAAACTTACACTTAAAACCTATGAGATGTACCTAAACATCCAACTAGCCCATTTCAGGGCATGTTAGGCACCATTCCTATATGTGAGTAAAACTTCCTGGTAGACATCGAGCTCAAAACTGAGACTCCGGTTGAAAAAACATAACTGGCACTTGCAGCTCAGAAGAGCCATCGCCTTGCCTTTCTCAAAAATGCATACTATACTGTGTGCGTTACAGAAGTTTTGACACACATGGATTATTAGAAATCATACTTTCGGATGGTTTGCCAGAATCTCGTGGATGTGTGGTGGCATCAACGATCAACTTGGTGAGGTTCAGTAATAATTCCATTTATGACAGGGTTCTAGGCCCAGAAAAGTGGCCATGTCGATAGGATTGAGCTGGAGTGCACATGTTCGCATGTTGGTAGGATTTGCAACGTAGCTGAAAATGTGTCTTATGTCATGTGGACCATCGCCGCAGTCAGGTACCGTTTTTTATACCGACATAGGAACATCTCAACCTATGGCGGTATCAAAGCGGCTTAGCCGCCAACTGTTTGGAGACCGCAGCAGGTTTCCGCGACGCAAGACACACGCCTCATATTTTGTACACTTTCAGACCATTTTCTGGCCGTTGCCAAACTCAGAGCTCGGTCTTCTAACGACATAAAGGTGCAAACCGCACCGAAAAAAAGTGCATATCGCAGCGCACCTCGAATAGGCAGAACCTTCAAATAACGCTTAATTAGGATTTTCCCTGCTTGGCATTCACTCACTACCTAGACGTCAACAACCATCAGTGGCACAATATTGTGACACCAATAAAACTTTGGCTGAACTTATGGTTTTCAGGCAAGCCCAAAAGGGAGATCTTGTTGTGATGATGATTGCCTGAACATAGGACAAGTGAGTTCGTCTATATCGAACTTTTTAATGCCCGCTCCTGTTTGCCCAGCAACACCAGATCTTAAAGTTTTTTGGCCTGAATTCATTTGATCGATGTCGATTACGTGTATGGGACACGTCTCAAAAAGTAGGGCTGGGGCTAAGATGAAAATCTTTTAACATTATTTCGTTAGAATCGTGAGGAATATTTAAATTTGGTACCTACCAGCGAAAATGTAACATAGAGTCCCACCTTCAAGACCTTAAGGACCGAATTCTGAGTTGAATGAGCCATGTCCGTCCCTCCGCCCGTCCGGCCGCATGTCACCAATTTTTTGGCCTTTAATTTTGATCTAGCAAGCTTAAATTTTATAAGGAGGCTCTCTGTCATCCCAAATTTAAAAATTTTTATAATCCACCCACAGACGCGCCCTCAATCGGTCTAAGACTACCTCGAGTGCTTTCAAAACTGTAAGACCTCGTGAAAAGCTGAAATTTGACATTTAGCTACTCCTAATGATTATAAGACATAAGAAGTAAAAACGAAATCGGCAGACCACCCCTAGTGGGCATTTAAAGTGGCGATTTAATGAGTTAACCTTCAAAGGCCATTTATTCAATATTTTTCTTCCAAATCGGAAATTTTTTGCATAATTTTTAAAATTTTACATCTTTTTTTATGTAAAATTTTAATTTTTACATAAATTTTAAAAATTATGTAGAAAATACTTGGTTTAACATTTGGTTCATTCAAAGTTTTGGGCCATGCCTACATTTAGAGGCAGAATTCAAGAAAAATCTATAAATTAAAAAAAAATAAATATGGATTTCGACTGCTTTAAAGAAAATTTAGCACATAAAGTACACCGGATAATATATAAGATTTCGTTCTTGCATTTTTTGGCCACGCCCATCATTAGAGGTAAATTTCACGAAATTATTGAAATTGAACCAAAAAACTACATTTTTGCGTACATTTTAGACGCCAAGTTTGCTATGGCGTCTATATATTTCTATGCTAATATTGATTTTTGGTTAAAAGAGTTGGACATGCCACGCCCCTTTAAAAAAAAATTAAACAAAAACTTATAAGAAATTAATATTGTTTATTTTTTGCACTGTTGCAATTGTTGCACTTACTCACTGGTTTTCTATAAAATGCCCCCGTTGAAGTAGGCGAGGCTCAAGGTTTTGCATGGAACAAACTTACAAAATGCTAATAATCATTCATATTTGCTGTACAATATTTTTTCCATCTAGAGTGAATTTTCAGAGAAGTCAAGTTTTTAAAAATACAACACTGTAAAAGTGGGCATGGTCGATGGTGAGGGTAGTTTAATTTTTGTCCTGTTAAATTTTATCAATCGCAATTTCTATTTACCAAAATTTGAGTTCCTATGCCTTGTTTAACTTGGCCAAAAGTTCTTTTTTCGAACACGGAATTATGACGACCCTTAAGATGCGTAGAACATCGCGAGGGGAAAGAATTTGAGGATAGAAAAGATGGAAGAAAAAAGTAAGCCTCCATCCAACATACAAATGCTGATGAGTCAGTACAGAACATGAAAGCTCTGCACAGAAACACCAAAGCTTACCCCCGCAAGTGTTATGCCTTTACGTAGAAAAACAATAATGTAACTAGCAGAGTATATCTTAAATGCACCTGCCATACATTCTATTATTGTCGATTACGGCCAAGTGGCCGATCAATTTGAGACAGACGGTCCGGGATTTTTCATATGTTGCTGGTTTTTGGTCCGCCCTGGATATTCATACTGGTACCCAACCCACCATATTGTAAAAAACAATTTAAGTACTTAGTTAGGAAGTCAAAAAGTCTTCATGGCAAGGATACTGCGAATCCATCGCAGCAACAGATGAGGCATCGAGGCTACGCAAGATGCCTTCTAAAGAAGCGTGCGTTCCCAGTTTCCTTAGGAAAAATAATGGACCCTGGGCTGAGAGTAGCCAGGAGGTTCTGGAAGCTTTGGTGGAAACTCACCAAAATTTAGCGAAGCTGAGGCATATCTCTCTCTGAAGATGACATAGATGCCCTCATTGACAGAAAAAAAACTACGGTGGGCCATACAAATCTCCGGGACCGGATGGCATTCTCCCGATCATGCTGCAAAAAGCACCGGAGCTGGCAATACAAATCATGATGGGACTTCTCAGACACAGTCTAAGAATAGAATATATTCCTTCAGCTTGGAGGTCTGTGGAGGTCTGTCCAATGAGTCTCTCATCCTTTATGCGCAAAACCCTGGAACGGCTACTAGAACTACACATTATAGGACCAGATGCGGCAATGGCTTTGTAATTGAGCAGCAGCATGCATATATGAAGGGTAAATCCACAGAAACCACCTTGTTTGAGGTGGTTGGACAAATAGAAAGGTTCCTACACTGCAAGGAGTTTGGCTGCCTTCCTTGAGATTGAAGGGGCTTTTAACAACGAGCGCAGTTCCTTTGTAAAAGCTCTAGTAAACTCTGGCATTAAAGAGGGCATTATAAACTGGGTAAGCAACATGCTTGCAAGTAGGAAAATTAACTGAGGGATTGGGAAAAGCGCGGTTAGAATGTCTGTTACCAGGGGAACACCTCAAGGTGGAGTATTATCTCCGCTCCTGCAGGTGCTGGTTATCAACAACATTCTAAGGGAGCTAAGTGCTATGGGTATTACGCATACGCAGATGACGTGATGGTAATGGTGCAGGGAAAGTACTTGAATATCTTAAGTGAAATCATGGAGGGTGCTCTGAGGACGATGAGCATCTGGACCAAAAGTTGTAGTCTCAGTGTAAACCCTTTAAAAACGGAATTGGTTCTTTTTACTAGGAAGTACAAGATTCCGCAATTCAAACTCCCCAAGTTAAATGGAGTGGAATTATCGCTTTCGGAAAGCGCGAAGTATCTGCGTGTAATCCTGGACAAAACAATGAATTGGAATCTTAATGTAGGGGAAATTATTTAGAAGGATATAATTCTCTTTTTATCTGCAGGAGAACTGTAGGGAAAACTTGGGGCTTAAAACCTGCCATGGTTCACTGGTTGTATACTGTGGTGGTAAGGCCCATACTTACGGTGCCTTGGTTAGGTGGAAAGCAACAAACAGAAAAACCGTGTACGGAAAACTATCAGCAACTCAAAGAACGATCTGTATAGCCATCACAGGTGCGCTCCGTACTACACCTACGGAAGCTCTGAACATTCTAGTATACCTAACACCGGCAAAAGTGCGTTACGACTCACTAATTCAAATCATTTTAAGAGCAGTAGCTACGGGCACGGCACGATCCTGACGCAGCTACTGCCAGGCAATCCAACACTAACGGATGAAATTCCCTCCCTGATGGACTTCGACATACCCTATGATATTATCTATCCAGTGAGGAAAGACTGGGAAAATACTGCATTTATCTGGCCTAATGAAATTGCAATATTCACAGATGGCTCGAAAACAAGGGAAGGAACAGGCTCCGGCATCTTCTCAAAAGACCCGGAACTTAAGGTATCCTTAAAACTACCGGATACAAGCAGTGTCTTTTAATCAGAGGTTCTGGCTGTACTTAGGTCGGCCGAGCTTTTGCAAATGTGATCGATATCCGGAAATTATATCGCCATTTACATCGATAGCCAGGCTACGCTCAAGGCAATGGAATCGGTCAACGTCAAATCTGATTTAGTCAGGGGCTGTCGCACAATGCTCAAAGCATTATGCAGTCAGAATCGATTGAGACTGTGCTGGGTGCCAGGACACTGCGGTATAGAGGGAAATGAACAAGCATACGAGCTTGCAAGAAGAGGAGGGCTCCTCGAAAATAGTGTGGTTTTTAACATCAAACCACCCCTCTGCGTAGTAAGGGGCACTATTGAGGAGAATATTATTATGACTGCTAACCAAAGGTGGTCCAGTCTGAATGGACATAGAGCATCTAAGGCTTTCTGGCCATGTTTTAACCGGAAAGGGTCAAACAGACTATTAAAAATGAGCAAGGGCTTAAGTGGGAATTTTGACAGGTCACTGTCTCCTGCGAAAACACGCGAAGAGGTTCAGGCTTTCTGACTCGGATATTTGTCGCTTCTACTGCGATATGCAAGCGGTTGAGGATATAACACACATACTGTGTGAGTGCGAGGCAATTTCACGTAAACGTAGAAAATTTCTAGGAGAATATTTCTTTGAAAGTTTAGAGGAAATATACGGCACAAACCTTGGGGCCTTCTAAGCTATTACAGAAAAATCGGATGTTTTATCAGGGAGAATGTTTAGGTTGTTTTGCCTTTGGAATTGTTAAATTCAACTGGTTTCCCAGGGATCGCGATGGGTCTTTTTTGGTGCCTAGAGCCAGGACATATAAAATTAATTTAAGGCTTTAAATTCCTGCGTTAAGTAGGATATTCAGGCCACCCAAGCCCCTCAGCAAAACAGAGAGGTTGCAGAGGGGCCAAAAACATTTTTAAATCCCCTACGAAATTTTTTTCTCCGTTCCAGCCTTAAATTTTTTTAAAAGGCTGCTTTAAAGATGCTGCTTTTTCAAAATCTTCTTTTCAAATTCTGGCTATGTCACTTTTAAAAGCGACACAATGAAATGTGTACAGGAGAGCGTGCCGCCAACTGCAACCCCCCTGACTGTTTTTTTCGCTTAGACCCGCCTTGGGGCTGCGCCCAGATATTTTGATTTGGTGGCGGAGGATAGGGATTTATGGAAGGACCACTAAGCTGCTCTCAGGCTGCCACCTTTTAATGTAATAAGCGTTTAAAGATGTTCATGATGAGATTGCAAAATCTAAACCCTCCACTATTCAACAAAAGTAAACGGATGCTGATCCCTTGCGTGTGTTAGTGATACAGCAATGAGAAGCACAAGATTTTCTTGCAAAACGCTCCATACAGAAACTTGGCTATCTCTGGTCGGTCTATATTTTCTGGTCGATACTTATTTTATTGTGATCTTGCGCTAATCCTGCAGAAAGCGACTGGTTTCAGAACTCCCCTAAAATCCTAGAGTCTGGCAGTTTTTAATCTGGGTCGATTGTTTGAAAGTGGTCGAAAGTTTACACTCTGTTACAAGAAGCTATCGATACGATCATGGGTATCGTAACCACCCCGCTTAATCCCACTATGTTAAATCTACGAAGAGAAGGCAGATGAGAAGAGTCATAATAAAAGGAGTTGCGCAATACAAACGAGGGCAGCGCACAAAAAAAAAAATCGGAGAACATTCATCGTCTGGTTTTGATTCACTCATTTTATTAATTTCATCATGATGAGAGGAGAAGTGGCCCTGCATAAAAAGAAAAGTGTATTTACTCTCAGATGTTCCAGCTCAAGGATAAGTCTTTCGAGTAAAAGAAAATAAAATCATGCTTTAAGTTTTTTTGCGCATTGATTGTGCAGAGAGAAGAAATAGGCTTTTTAAGGTCCCGACATGGAAGTGAGGCTATGTTGCTGATGGTGGCACTTCAAACTGACATGACATGTCGGAAGGCTCTGGGTTTAATGTCAGATCTATCCAATTTACTTTTTCCATCATGTGGTAAGTAAATTAAAATGTCAATGATGGCAATTGAAAGCCTACAGCTGCAGCCTCTCTATTCTGACGTATATCCAAAGGGTTAAATATAGGTATACTAGCGAACGAAATGACGGAAAATCGCTTTGGCCCACTGACAGGAAACGATCCTCTAGCTAAATTTACCTTTATTGCGGGAACTGCTTCAACTTATTTTGCTATTGGCAAACGATTTATTCGCTGTTCAAATGTGACCACCTGATTAGTTTTGAGCAGTAAGTACCCGCAGTAGGTCTTACTGCAGCTTGCATTTAATCTTTGATAAGCAGGATTTCTTCGAGTTCTTAAACTTAGCTTAGAGATGCTTACTAGAAAGACATATCAACTAGTTGCTCATGCACAGATCATTTAGTTCTAAAAGTAAGTAGGTACCTACCTACAACTTTGAAAACACTTAAAGTCCACGTTTTACGAAACAAGTGAATAATTTCGTACTGGCCTAATCAGTCAACAGTGGGTGCCGTGGCGCAGTGGTTAGTGTGTGTGCCTCTGACGCCGGAGGTCTGGGTTCGAATCCTGCCTCTGCCACCTAAAAAAAAGACTTGTTCTTTTTCACGGCTCCCACTCGCGAGGGTCTGACAAACCCTCCGAGAGTAACATTTGTCTTGAAAAATTTTTCAAAGTGCCGTTCGGATTCGGCAAAAAATTGTAGGTCCCCTTGTATGTGAAAAAAAAGTATAGCACACACAGCATACATGGTTGAGAAGTTGGCCCTGGTTCACCTCGAGCTGTTGCGCCACTCTATTTATTTATTTATTTTTTAATCAGTCAACCAAAATTCAAGAAGCAGGTTGGTGAAACAGATGCTCAAATATAATTTATAACGTGCTTTGAATAATATCGCAGGTAGGTAGATAAATACCTAAAAAAACTAAACACAAATCCCGGAAGTACAAGAATATTCGATTGCGTAAATTGCGAAACTCCCTCTCGTCTGGTCTACGCATTGTAATTCATAGAAACCGAAAGTGAATAGAATAACAATCACTCGGCAGACAATATGTTCTTATACCGCCCCACATGACCGACAAGTCACACAGACCCTAATTGGTAATTAGCTCATGTACATGCCTTGGTATTCGATCTAAGATATAACACCGACTAGATTAACTTCTTAAGCTGCGCGCGCAGCCCAGAATACCTACAAGTTAATTTGCAATTCCTGCCCCCCTGCTTGGCAGGTAAAGGCAAACAGAAGAAGACTCACGCACTCAAGCCCCTGGATTATAATGAAAACTCAATTCAATCGCTCACTCGGCTAAGTAGACTCTATGGGACCAGAGCGGCCAACAAATGCGTTAGCTGCCCGTCGTCGCTGGCCGCCACCGCTGATGAGGCACATAAAGCCATTCAATTTCGTAATAAATTTCGCATAAGTTAACTAAGTTGGACAGTTAAATTGATATCCCGGACACTTTAATGCGAATCAAAGTGTATTCCTTAGCTTTGATGACAACGAGATAAAGTTAATTCGCGTGCGCGGCTTTGTACTGTAATTTATTACACGACTTAATGAGTCTGTTCCAACGACGCGGACGATACGCAGGCATCGGAAGTAGAAATAATGCGCATCTCAATGTGATTACATAGTTTCGAGGTCAATCGCTGTGTGTATGTCCCCGCTCGCAGGACTTTGAGTATCCCCACGAGTATCCTGATGGCTTTGCGGTCGGCCCGGCGCGGCGACAGCTCGATGGAATTTATTTCGCCGACCTCGCTTTAGTTTCCAAAGGCCGTGTTACACACGTATTTTATGCGGCATTCGGTGCCAGTTTCTCTGACAGACAGATAGACACAACCTGACAGACAGTTCCACTTGTTGTCAACACACAGACACCGAGATGGACTAAAGCGTGATCTCATAAATATACAAGAGCGCGCTGCAGCAAGTTGCCATGAGGGCAAAGTTGTTGCCTGTCCCATATGGTTGTGCAGCGCTATCCTCCGATTCCAGATGCGCGCGGGAAGGATGCAAGCCAAGCTGAACTTACCGCCGCGCGTCGAAACCAACCGTATGTGCACTCATGTCACCTTTGTATTTGAAAAGTAGCTACGCGTCAGCCGGCGACAACAACGAGTGCGGACTAACAGATACATGTTCCATGAACGATGAAATTATCATAACAAAAAATCTCATTAATTTAATTGGAAAATTGTTTTCACAAATCACATGTATGTACAATGGGCTCTACACATACACAGGCGCATACACATATAACTCGCAGGCGCATCCTTTCGGTATATATGGGTAGAGGCTAGGTACGCATGCGCGCTGTAGTTAGCATTTTACAAAATACTCGTACTTGTATCTACTTTGGACAGTTTGCGAAGTCTACGATCGTCATGTTGACTTTTATAAAAAAAAAAAAAAAACAAAAAAAAAAAACACAATTATACACGTACGCATAATGTTATGCAGTGCGATGCGATGGTCGGCGTGATGCGCGCTCGCACTCTCTTGGGTTGTGTGTGCACCTTATTCGCTTACCTTTCATTAAAATTTTTCTCATGCTCTTGCGGAGCGATGTGCAGTTCCATCGACGATTCTTGAATTGAAATTCACATTCTCGGAAGCCCAGATTAATGCCATTGATGATCTCTTTTAGAAGTACGGAATCATGCCGACATATTTCTGCCAATTTGCCGCGAATGCGGCGTGTCTTCTTGCACATTAAATTTGGATCAAGTAGAATGTTGGAACCTTCGGCCCTGCAAATAAAGAAAAATGCTTTTTTATATTTTTATTTACCTAGTATAAAGCGCACTTGTTTTTGAGATATTTAATTTTGGTAAATGAAATTTATTTTGTATGTTGAAAAGTAGAAAAATATAATCAAATATCTAGAACCCTCAGGTGGATCACCCAAGTTTTGGAGTTTAACTGATGCTTACTACTTAAGAAATGAGTTTATCAGTCATTTTGAATCTGGGATTTAAATAGGTTTAAATCGCTTAATAAACTGAAATACTTTTTCTATGAGAAATTAAAGCTTGCGCAGGCTTTCGTCAAAAGTTAGCCCTAACTCAGGCGTGTTTTCCAGGCTAAAAGATCGTGTTTGATCACGGTGTCAACTCGGCAACAAAACGAGGCCTCTAGAGGATCTGAATGCGCTTCCCTAGAATATATAGGTATCAATCCCCTTTCTACCTACATGAAACAAGTTTTTGACTTGACCTGTGTAAATTGTGTTTCGAAAAATCCCTCACCAGTGGTAAGGAGTCTTCCAAAGCTTAATCCTAATGTTAATGTATCTAGCATTCTTAAATCAAAAATATCAGTTTATTCTTAGACTAGACTTGCTGAACCTAATTTTTATCACCTGAACCTAATTTAGGTCAAACATTCTTGAGCTGGAATACTAGATTCTTGACCAGGTATTGTTTTACGACAAACACACCGCCTTAATTCGGGAAAAGAGTCCTCCCAAAGTAGGAAGATAGAACATCTTAGGTGGTACTGTCGGAAAGGACAGGCAGCACAATAAAAAGGCTTATGAGATCGCTTCCTGATGGCTACTTCCGTGACTGTACCAAGACCCCCGTGGAATGTGACACAGTAGCATAAGGAGTATGTAGGAGGATAGAGGGAGATCAGAACTGATCAGATCCATTCCTTCGCTCCCCTCAAAGCATAATTTGTCCCTGAGTATTATATTCGACCACAACAATGCCTGTTTTTTTTTATTTAAAAAATTATACTTTTTACCACCGTCATTGGTGCCGCTATCCATTACGGGGGGCGGAGGGGGACAGCGCCAAGTCAAAATGAGGGCTTAGGTGGAAACTCTACAAATCGACAACGGCACCAACAAAATTGGCACATGTAATTTCTCGTCGCTAACGAGGAAGGAACTTGAACTGGTTGAAGAGGCCAGAAAGTATCAGGCCAGAAAGTATCAGTCCAGAAAGTATCATCGCTCATTCTTAGAGCATATATGAAAGGAACGGTGAAGCACAGTCTTGGCGAGTGATGTTTCGAATTGGCTGGCATCAAGATGAGACATCTGCTTTTCGCAGATGAGTAAGCAAACTTTGCATCTTCCAAGGAGTAACTTCAGCGAGTAATTGATAGGTTCACAGCCGTCTGTAGTTATGCTGATGAAAGTTAACGTGAACAAATCGGAAGTGATCGTTGTTTCTCGAACTCTCCTGTGCAGTGTACCCTGCACATGAGTGGAGTTCCACTGAAAAAGGTAGAGAAGTTTAAAAGATGGAAGGAGTGATACTGAGTTATCCTGTAGGATTTGCCAAGCTGGAGCAATAGTTAAGAAGCTGCGTCAGCCAGTCAACAGGAAGATTACATCGGGGGTACAGGCTGCCGAAATGAAATTTCCGAGGTGGTGTTACTCTTAGCAGATATAGAATGAAAAACGTGAGTATTCGGGGATTTGATCTCTTGATTTGATGCGGGGGAGAATCGGGAACGATGGAAAGACCATGTAGCTACCCTCGCTTCGTGAACCTTGTAGAGAATAAGCGCGGCCTTTTAGAAAATGTGTTCATGTCTAACAATCATCTAGGAGATACGAAATGTAAAAATTTCACCTTTTCGCGATGTCTTACAGTTTTGAAAACAGTGAAGTAAAGAAGCCTGTCGTAAGACAGGAACAACGCAGCACACATCGATTAAAATAAAAAATAAAAAATTGCCTTGGGCCCAACCCAGGCCAAGCAAGCCGACAACTCTCGTGGTGAGCTACCTAGTCACAAAATTTTAACCTTGAACTAGCGCTTTGAATACCTATGCACATATGTAGCTTTTTATTGTAGGGGAACTTTATAGTTTTTACTTTTTTTTACTTATATATTTTTTATTTTTCATTTTTACCTTTTTAATTTTAACCTAAAACTATATGCTTAACCTCTATGAAAGAAGCTCCATTATCGGTATTATAATGTAGAAGATTATAATTTTTCGGTACTACATACCACAGTTCCTAACCTAGGGAACCCAATGAATTCTGGAGGAAGTGGGCAGGATGTGCAGGGATCCTTTATAAATGTGAAACATACAATTTTTCGGTACTACCAGGCCAGGAACTCCAATGAACATACGGTATCCAAGTAATACCGTAATGAGCCCAAATAATTCTGGAGGAAGTGGGCAAGATCTGGAGAGCTCCTTTATTTTTATTTATTTATTTATTTATTTATTTTGAATTCATTGTTCATGTAAGATAAGTGCACAAGGCAAATCTTTTCAAAAAATGAACAAGCTTATATCTATTACAATTAGGTAGTTGAAAGTGTAAATGAATTTAAGTACATAATATAAAAACAATAATGAATTTAAGACAATAAAAAAAAAAAAAAAATCTTTAACATTTTAGAATTTCAAGATATTCAGCGATAAGAGATAGAAAAGGGAGAGATAGAAGATGAAAAATAGATAATACGGAGACTGAAAGGCAAATCTATAAGGAGTTATCCTTATAATATTGAAGCAGTTTTTTGCTGAAGGAGGTCCTGTTAACTGTGCGCTTGATTTCAGTGGGTAAAAGATTCCAATGACGAATCGCATTGACAAAGAATTGGCGAGAGGTGTTAACATATTTGCATCGTGGAATAATTAATTGAAAAGTTCTTTGGTTCCGCGCAAATTGTACTTTTTCGTAAAGATATTCCGGTTCTTTTGTCATCATAATTTTGTGTAGTGACAGGACGGTACGATATTTCATAAATGTCTCTAATGAGCAGCCTAAAATCAGATTTGTGTGGGATGAAATGTGTTCATATCTCCCAATACCAAAGATGTACCTGGCAAAGCTATTAAAAGCAATATTCAGCTTCCTCCTTGACTCAGAGTCCATATCTGAGAAAATTTCGCACCCATACATGAAAATAGGTAGTATAAAGGAATTAACGAGCTTTAGCTTTACGTTGGTTGGAAGTTAATTGGGTAACTTTATAAGGGGGAAGCATCTCATTTCTCGGTTCTACCAGGCCAGGAACTCCAATGAACCCAAGTTATGCTGTAATGAGCCCAAGGAATTCTACAGGAAGTGGGCCGGATCTGGAGGGATCCTTTATAAAGGGGAAGCATATCATTTTTCGGTACTACCAGGAACCCCAATGAACCTAAGTAATACTGTAATGAGCCCAAAGAATTCTGGAAGAAGTGGGCAAGAGCCGAAGGTTCCCTTAAAAAAGGGAGGCATATCATTTTTCGGTACTAACAGGTAAGGAACACCAATGAATCCAAGGAATACTGCAATGAACCCAAGGAATACTCCAATGAAACCAAGGTATACTGGAAGAAGTGGGCAGGAGCTGGAGGAATCTTTAATTCTGCAGGAAGTGGGCAGGAGTTGGAGAAATCTTTTAAAGATGAAGCATTCCGTTTTTCAGTACTAAAATGTTAGAAACTCCAATGAACCCAAGGAAATAAAAACATTGCAGAATTTATTTAAAAAAAAAAATTGCCTCTGTCCCTCGGCGCGATTTGAACTCCGGACAGAATACGGTCTCGATCATATGCCCTTAAGGTCTTTGGGTCTAAGGACTGGGGGACCTGGAGCCTTATATTGGACTGCAACTCAGTAGCTCAACTTAATCAGAACTGTGGTTCTCTAGACCTTATGGACTTAACTCTGTAAAAACTCAGTGTCGTGCCACTGTACTTCCTCCGATCACAGACAACCTACCTCTGGCATTAGCTTCCAGAACAGGAAATTCGTTACCAGAATACCGGAAAGATCTGAATGTGTGCAGGCCGCCGAGAAAATATCCGACCAGGGTTGCCATGAACCATGAACTCCGCTGTTTTTTTTTTTCAAAATCCATAAGTTTGGAATTTTTGGGATTTTCTTCACGGCACAATCAATTAGCTAGTCACGAAGTGCTATTTTTTTTAGATTTTTCACATATCTTTATTCTCTGGGGTAGACCAACAGAAAAAAATTATTGCATTCAACAGTTATTTTGACCACCCCAACCAACAAACAATGCCTACTGTGGTTTTGTTAGCTTATCATACGGCCCCGTTAATCATACGGCCCTTGGAAACTTCCGAGCCCGGGGGTAAGGTACTCGTTATCCCCCTTCTCGATGGCCCTGAATGGGATGGAAGTACAGTCGCAGGAGATGACGAGATCTCCTTCTGTACTCAAGGTTTTAAGATGGGCATGTCGGAACGGACACAGGCATTTTCTGAGAAGATTTGGGAATAAGAAAATTTTTCCCGATCAATGACGACTGTAGTGTTTTTTAGGCAGAGCTGAAATTTTAAACCTTAACTTTCTACTATTCATTTTAAAAACCAAACACACCTAAAAAACAACTCTTGACCCTCAAAGTTTCTTCAACTTCAGTGACTGAGAATCGATGGAATTGTATGTCACTGTCTGGTATTTGTGCTCTCCGTCGATCATATACTGAATAGCGCCAGTTTATTTTTTAATTTTGAAAACTTAAAAGTCGTACAACGTAGGTATATACCACATAAAGTTATAAAACTTGTCAAAATTCCATATGTGTAGGTATAAAATTTGTGTATCCGTACATACTGGTACCGCTTTTCGATTCGCTCGATTCCCACCAATCTCTGATACCCCACAGGTGGGATTAGTTCCAGCTTCTTAAATGTTAAAACTCAATCCGACCCAATCAGTTTCGCAACTTGGGCGGTAAGCCCCATGGATAATGTATCGAGCTCCCATCGATCGAAAACTCCCCTAAACAATAGGACAGTAAATCACTCATCTGCTCTAAATGATTCCATTCAACATCGCTCTCGAAATCAATTAAGCCTGTTGATCTCCCTTACTAATCGTCGATATCAAAAGCTGTTCGTGCACCCCGACGTTCAAGGCAATTATATTCCATTGCCATCGATTGATTCGATTTTCTTTACAATCCGATTAGAAATCTTTGATAATTAGCACACCTGCTGGTTCGAGGCCGTTCCAGGGAATACAAAAACATTGTTCCGCTACAGATGGATTTCCGTCTTCGTAAGCCCTGCATTTAGATGGCTAATTACCCCCAGTTTAACTTCTTCATCCAGTGGAACATATATGCACGTATCCTGTTCCTAAGTACACAAGTATCTCATATTAAAGCTTGTATTTTATTTCATATTTCTCTCGTGGTGGCAATAAACAGCGCTGTGTACTCATGTTTTCCATGATTTTCCTCGCCCGTCCCTGGGAGCACCTCGTCGCCGTGCTTCACCGCCGCCGACGGCCGCCCGATCGGGGGCAATTGAAAATTATAAATTGACTCCACACAGAGAGGAAGATGAGCGGCACAGCGGCATGGTGGCGCGGCAGGAAGCATGTGACTTAGTTATTTTGGCACCTTCCAAACGATCCGAGATGTTTACAAGATCAATCAATCCAGACGGGATTTCGACGTATTCTTCGAGGTTTTTTTTTCTGTGTGTTTTGGGTGGAGGTGGTAATCATAAGACCACTTACTTAAGTGGTTGCCTAGAGAATTTGGTTTCTGTTCAAAATTTTGGTTTCGGTTCACCCATTCACAGGTAGGTTGTTTGCAACCACAACGTGGAGGAGTTTTTTTTTTTTCCTCTCGATCTCTGACGCGCTTGTTTGCGTCCGTCGTCGTCGAGTTAGATTTTTATTGTATCCACGGGGTTGAAGTGAAATTTTTTTCGAAACCCATTTGTTTCGGTTTTTTGGAGCCGATCATAAAATTTAGTGAAATTAAAAATGAAAGTAGAGTTTCGTACCCATCTATTACTTAGTGCACATTTTTTAAGCAAGACCATAATATAAGAGATTTATGGACTTCCCATGCAGCCGATTTGAGTTTGTGAGATAGACTAAACTCCGGTCTAAGAGTCTAGACTTTTGCCAAGTGGAAAGGTGATAAAGTGACTCGTTTTATTAGCCAGGGAAGTGAAGACTTTGTCTAGTCGCATACCCACTTTAAAAACATGAACCCGTTGAAACCGCGCATGAGGTTGGGGGATACTTTTTTTATCTTTCCTATAACTAGACTCGGGTTGGAGGATTTTTTAAAATTTCATATCCGATCGTAAAAATGCAAGTTGTATGGCTTTTTGATTGGCACAAGGAAAATATTAACACTCTCATGGAAAATAGGCGGTAAAATGTGTAACATGTTTAATGAGGACTAATGCGCGGTGATTAAGTTTTCCGAATGCGTAAAGAGGTGAGTGTGGGCATGGGTACCTATACCCAGCCTAGTGGCGCTGTCGAGACAACATAAACTCAAGAACATCTTGTTTAGTTGTATAAATTGTTTTTTCTTCGGGTTTGAAGAAGAAAACCTGGAGAATTCCTGGACTTTCTATTGCGTAATAATGCGTGTTGGTTACACTGATTGAGAAACACCCTTGTTAGCTGTAAATTGCACTTAACTATGCAGATTATTAGATGAGTAGACAGACAAAGAGGAGCTCAGAGGAGTCCGGTATAGACTAATTACAAATTGCAGAATGTCTTCCTGTTTCTGTTAAGAAACCTGTAGGAATCGTACCAAGAATTTTATATTACTTACACCTATTGCAAAGAGTTTGGAACAGAGAGAGGTTCGTAAATTTTAAGACCTCTCGTAGGTGCCTACATTATATACCCACCTGTAATATTATGTAGGCCATTTTCATGTTTGAATGACAAAACTTAGTGCGTAGCTGTTTTTTGTAACTGATTTAATTTTCAATGTTGTTGCGGGTTAACACTGACCTCTATAAAAAATGCTTCTAGATAAAAAAGTCTCAATTAGCCCATAAGTTGCCGACGAAACGTGCATTGATACCACGCACCTGACATGGATTGAGTGAACGTATTACATTTAACCTTTTTAAATCAGCATTCCTATTCAAGCTTAAGTGTCTACACAAAACTGCGCCGGAGCTGATACTTAGGCTGGCGAATTTTTGAAAGCAACTGGCGATGATTTGCTCAGGAACAATGTAGTAAAGAACATGCAGCAACTCATCTGCAAGACATGGCCGCAGGAAAGCTTTTCCAATGAATAGAACCTCGAATTTCAATTTAACGACCAAAAAGCCAAGTGGGTCTTAGCAATCCTTCCGAATTGGCCATATTGTATTAACGGAAAGTCCACGCTCTTTTATCAAAGTCGGTAAAGTCTTCGCTCACACCCTCGATGTAAAAAAGAACATTACACCTCGAACCTCGATTTCTTAAGAACATTAAACACCGATAACTCTTAGATTGCGGCGCGCTAGAGGAAAAGCGTTCGGGTGCTTTTTGGGCCCGTCTGCATAGACGTATGGGTGGAGGAGGTGGAATAACATTATACTGTATCCAAAAGAGTCAGAATTCAAGAATTTAGAATTCAATGAGTGCAATAGTTGGATCAACATCCGCAGCCACTCATATAGTCAACTTTGCGTGCAAAACTGGAAAATGATTGTTGGTTGAGGCCCACGTCCACCCGGTGGTGGAAGGAAAAGCATGTCTTATGAAAATTTTCATTACTCCTATTCTATCCGTTTTGAGGTGAAAGGTATTTGGTAACCCTTTAAGGAAGAAAAAGTTGAAAAAGAAAAACATTTATTTCATTCAATGACCGAAGAAATGAAGTTGTCTTATAAGACCAAAGGTTTAGTGCAACTCTTCTTACAAGAGTTGCAGTCTTTTTACCAGATGTAAGACTCTTTATAAGACTTCTACTTAAAACTTAAACTCAATAAGGGTTCACGTCTTATAACAAGAATCTTATTGAGAGCTAAATATACTCTTGTAATAAGAGTCAAGCGCTATAGGAGTGTTACTTCTTTAAGAAGAGTACTACAAGATATTTTGTATCTAATGAGCATTATAAAAGGCTCAGAAAAGCTATTTTAACGTTTTTAGGTTTGCGCTAAAGAGTATGTTAGTTGGGAAGGTTCCGGAGGTGGAAATTTTGCCGAGGGTTAAGGCTTTCCTGGTCTGCCGTCCCACGTAACATGACTGCACAGGTGGGTGTGGGGTACTCAAAAGACTCAGGCTGTCGGAAAACGTATTGGTGTTTGTTCCTTTTACGGGAAGGATTAAAGCTTAAGCTTCATCGATAGACCCTGGCCAGTTGTATGCACCAAATCGAGAGTCAGAGTATGCAGTCTGCTCGAACGAAGTTGATACCATACTGAATAGGTAGAGAGGCAGAAATTGACTTCTTTCTTCTACTGGTTGACCAAAAGGAAAATTGTGATTGGAGGTACGGTGTTCCGGATCAAAACGGGACCGGGTGTAACTAATTAGAGTTTTACTTTCCTTTGATTCAATTATGATCATGATCACCTTTTTTCTACACAAAGACATCCACAAACTAATACACTTGGTACCGGCAAAGCTTAAATCAGAGATCTTTGATTGATTTCCTTACTATCGCTTGTGTGTTGGAAAATTATTTGTGATGATCGCGTTTTGAGAAAAGCTAGGCTGTCGATTAAGCGAAAGTATTCTTTTGCCTTGCAGGGGAAAACCAAAGAAACCAAACCGGAACCAACACTGGTCAGGTGACCCACATACGGTGGGTTACAGCACAGGATGCTGACTCTGATTACGGTGATCGATTTGTATGGCACGTTCCGGAGAAGTTTGAACCAATTCCAGGTTACCTTCTAAATGTAGAGGAAGAATGGCAGCTGTCGTCGGTAGCCATTGTCTCTATACGAAATGTTTGTGGAGTAAGCGGCTGGTTTGGGAAAATAACTGCGTGGCTTAAGAAACCTGGAGTTCATAAGACCATCTGGTAGAAAAAAAGAGCCTATATTGTGTGGAATAAATGAAGGAAACTGAGCTTCCATAGCCTGGTAGAGAGACATGCAAACAAGATATTTGTGGCCGACTGAAAGAATTTATAATCTATTCGACGACTCAGAGGACAGATTTTAAATATCGTAGATCTCAAAAATGGTTATGACCATGTTCCTCGGAATAAACTCTAGGACTTTGCGCTGTGAAATTTGTTTTTTTTTTTCTGAACTGCAAAAGCTGTGTGCCGAAATTCCGTTCTTTTAGATAGAGTGAGAAACGTCAGTATTCGTATAAGAATCTTATGGCGTATTCCTTTGAACACCGAGCTGCTACATCGAGCTGTCAAATAATACTCGGTGTTCGCGACAATTCCAGCGTGGTGTACACTCGGATTCATTGTGTACAGAACGACAAAAGCCGCGTTGTCACAAGCGACGTAAAACAGGAACAGAAACAGAACCCCATACATTAGCGACTGAAACCTAAATTCGCTGAATGCTTTTTGCGTTGCTGATGTATGAAATTCTGTTTCTGTTTCTGTTTCTGTTTCTGTTCCTGGTGACAACGCGTCTAAAGTGACGAATTGCTTTGACTTCATTTTCTTTACTTTTTTTTTCATTTCGTAGCGTGATTTTGATGGCGCCAATTTATTGCACTTCTTACTTAAAATTACTTTTGAAAGCTCTAAATTTGAGTTTTTAACGATTTTATACAATTTCAGTCGTGTTGTAAATAATCACGAATGAAATTGAGACGAAACGTCACTTCACATACACAATCAAAGCTACACCCAGCCTCCACCGTCAAATACGACGATGGCGTAATTTCGAGTTCGGTGTCTACACCGTCGATCAGAATAAACCGGCATTCGAAAAAGCCGCCACTAAACAACAAACGATATGGAGGAAGTCGGCAAGTTTTATCGAAAGGATGCGTTCAGGATGAACGAAAAGAATACTCCTATGGAGTGTATGCAAGGTTGAGTTTAACCTGAACGCGCAATAAAAATTTAATCCACTCTTCAAAAACTACGATAGCTTTGCAATCACCAACAGGGAAATCATATGATCTAGATGTGATCATGTGATCATAACAGGATCGCGTTACGTGCCACACACCTCATGTCAAACGGAACCACTGCATTTTTTCAGTCTTCGAATAGGATGCTCATGTTGCTATTTACCATCAACGTTGAGCACAAAAGATTTTTGATAATAAGCTTTTTACGGGCTTTTGAACTTATTCAGTAACACAAAGCAACGTGTGCTTCTTAAAGGGCGGTTGAAACACAATTCCCTATGTCTAAAACTGGTACTAACCTCATTGTCTGCAACACGGGTAGCGAACCTACCTTCATAACCAGAAATCGACGAGAAGTACTAGATATCACTCTCGTCTCTGATCCCATTGCTAAACGGGTTGGTAATTGGAAAGTCTCGTCTGAACATTCCTGGTCAGACCATAGATACATTCAATTTAGTTTAGATGATGTACCTCCTCGCCTGTACCTCCTGTAGTTTCTGAAGGAAGATTGCTTCAGAAACTACAGAAGGACGAATTGGCTTCTTTACAGAGATTCACTGAACCGCTCAAGGATCTCTTCTCTCCTAAATCCTCCTTGTGACACCAATGAGCTTGATCACAAGGTTAAGGAACTCACTCTGGCCCTCAATAAAGCACTTTCTTCCTCCTGCCCTCTTGTTATTCCAAGGGGCAAGGGGAAACCGCATTGGTGGACCTCAGAACTGGGCCTATTCAGGAATGAATGCAGGAAACTCTTCAATAGAGCCAAGGCCACACGTGCAAATACAGACTGGGATGCCTACAAAACATCCCTCAAATCCTACAAAAAGGAGCTGAGGAGAGCCAAACGGCTATCTTGGCGACTCTTTTGTAGTAAAATAGAAGAAACATCCGAAGCCTCTAGGCTAAGGAAAATCCTCTCTACTAATCCAACGATGCCCAGCTACCTTAAAAAAGCAGACGGCTCTTGGACTTCCTCCAGCGCAGAATCGCTAAACCTGCTACTGGACACCCACTTTCCAGGTAGCTCCGAAGTTATCAATAGCATTAACCTTAACAGGTCAATGCCACACATAACTAATAAATTTGATCTAATAACGAGAGATAGACTGCTTTGGGCACTTAACAGCTTCAAACCTTACAAGTCGGCAGGACCATACGGCATAATACCAGCCGAACTACAAAGGTCATCGGACATTATCCTCCCTGCACTGGTCCACATTCCGCTGCTATGGAGAGAAGTGAAAGTGGTTTTTATACCCAAAGCTGGCAAATACTCCCACGTTACTCCTAAAGATCTCAGACCCATAAGTCTATCATCATTCCTTCTAAAAACTCTAGAAAGATTGATCGATATCCACCTACGATCTAGTATTGACAAAAGGCTGCTTTCTACTGCTCAGCACGCTTATTGTAAGGGCAGATCTGTTGAAACAGCCTTGCATACGCTAGTACGTTCCATTGAATATTCCCTTCATCACAAGGAGTACACGATGGGAGCCTTCCTAGATATAGAAGGCGCCTACAATAATGTCAACACGTCTGCGATCTTGGCTGCACTGTCGGCTCTGAAGGTGAGGGGCTCACTTTGGGAGTTAATTAATCAACTTTTAACGAGTAGGATTATAAACTCTAAGCCACGTGAGACAACTGCCAGAAGATCCGTCAGCAGGGGAACACCGCAAGGTGGAGTCCTATCCCCACTCCTTTGGAATCTAGTGGTGAACGAACTGCTGGTTATCCTAGAAGGAGATGGCTGCAGAGTGATCGCTTATGCAGATGACATTGCCATTGCTGTGTCGGGGAAACACCTTAACACCCTCAAAGAACTCCTACAGAATGCTCTATACAAGCTAACAAGATGGGCTGACAGCTGTGGTTTGGGGGTCAACCCTCACAAAACTGAACTAGTCCTATTCACCAGGAAATACAAAATCCCACATATCGACCCCCCTCAATCAAGGGCACTAGCTTAATCTTCTCTGAGGAAGCTTAATATCTGGGTCTCATCTTAGACAGAAAGCTTAGCTGGAAGTCTAATATACAGGAAAGAGTCCGGAAAGCTACGGTAGCACTCTTTTCCAGCAAGAAAGCCATCGGCAACAAGTGGGGACTTCAACCCCGTATCACCCACTGGCTATATATCTCGGTCGTAAGGCCGATACTGACGTATGGAACAGCTGTCTGGTGGACCGCTTTGGATAAAGCAGCGGTAAATCGTGATAAGCTAAGCAAAGTCCAAAGGTCAGCTTGCTTATCTATGAGTGGAGCACTCCGCACCGCTGCCTCAGCAGCACTAGACATCCTGCTCCATTTAATTCCTCTTGACATCTTCAGCAGACAAACTGCTGCCATCACGGCTACTCGCCTCAAAGCAACCTCTCAGTGGACCAATGGTGAGATAGGCCACTCTGCTATTCTGAAAACATTCAGATTCTCTTCTAGAAACATGGACCTCACCTTACCCAAATTACATTTTGACAAGAACTTCCAGGCAACGATCCCCCCCAGGTCTTCCTGGGAGGACTGTGCGCCTCTGGAATGTGAATCGATCCAAGACAAATGATGGGGTAGGCGGGGGTGTATTCTCAGACCGACTAAATCTAAGTCTCTCTTTCCGTCTCCCGGATCATTGCAGTGTTTTTCAAGCTGAAATTATGGCGATAAAGGAAGTCTTGTCCTGGCTTAAGAAAAATGTTATATCCGCCAAGGACATACGCATATTTTCTGACAGCCAAGCGGCCATCAAGTGCCTGGAATCGGTCTCTATAAACTCTAATGTAGCCTTAGACTGCCGTTCATCTCTAAAGGAGATGTCGGAGCAGTTCAGCATACTCTCCTGCCAGGACATAGTGACATTCCAGGTAACTGCAAGGCTGACGAACTCGCCAAACTTGGAACTACCCTCCCAATTTTGCCTGATAAAGGCTCCGTAGGCATTCCAATTTCGACATGTAAACTCATGATTAAACTGGATGCGATAGAAAGAACAAATCTCAGATGGACTAGTGGTAGTATCTGTCTAGCGACGAAACAGATCTGGCCAAAGCTTGATCTTAAACGCTCTAGGAGTTTGATCGCTCTTAATAGATCGCACATTAGTGCTACAATCGGTGTCATTACAGGACACTGTCTGATAGGCAAACACGCGACAAGGCTTGGTGTCTATTCCAACGACTTTTGCAGGAGCTGCATGGATGAAGAGGAAGAAGAGACCACTCTCCACCTTCTCTGTACATGCCCCGCTCTTTCCAAGAACCGAAATCTTCACATTGGAGCTTTCGTCTATAATGATCTCAGTGATCTCAGCACGACTGATCCGAAACGTCTCTTACGCTTCATTAATAGCTCGAAATGGTTCAACGAGTGGTATCACAATGGACCTACATAGGTCTAAGTGTGTTGGTTTCTTTGGATCCGACAGCCACTTCAACCTAACCTAACCTAACCTAGGACTGGTGCTTGCCACACTTCGGCTTTTTCGATTCTAACGAGCGATACGCATATACGATTCTATTCCTCTCCCTTGCCTTTTTTCATTGTGCCACCACACCGTTGAAATAACGAATGAAAAGGATAGTAAACTGACCTCTTTCTAAAATTAATTTTATTATTCCATGTACCCTTTCACAACTGCAGCATCACCTCTTTCAAATTTAACTTGGTATAACCCTAAAACAGCTTTTCAGTGAAATTTTAACTCCGTTGTAACTCGATAGCTTTCGACGCGGCTTTGTATTATCGACATTAGTTCGGCAGTATTGATTTAACATGGGAACTGTTACCTTCAAAACATGGAAAAGGTAATTCGAATTGTGAATCTGAGTTGATTCCAAGTAAAACCCATTAATTGACTCGGAATCCTCGATTTTCTTGCATAGATGAACAACAAACAGACTTTTGATTTGATTATTGTACATCGTCCTTTGTAGCAAATTATTGTTATTAAGTAATTTTTCAAATTGTTTAGGGGTCACATTCGACTTTTTTACATAATGCCTGTCCCAAAACCCCATGTGTGTTCCTTTAATTTCAATCCACTCTAGCGCTCAAAGATTTTAAAAGACACACTTCACATCTGCGTGCCTGCCTGCCTACATGTGAGGTATACATCAGGCACTTGTCACTATTGACATGGCGCGGCGGCTGCAGCAGGCATTTGGGTGAGTAACGCACGTTTGTAAACTATTCTCATCACCACGGAAGGCCCAAACATCAACCACTGTTAAAGGTACCTGTTCACCTGATGGTCACACTTCCATCTCAATGGCGGTTCGGTTTATTTCTTGTCTGTTCAATCGATACCGTCAATTTCGCTGATGGATAAATCCGAAGTGCAAATATTTACCAATCTTCTCGCTCTCACGATATGGGAAATCCTCATTCCCCCTGTATGGCGGCTGTGTGCATACATGTTGGTCCAGAACTCGTAGATGCCAAGAACACAATCCATCTGAAGACTCTAGAGGAGGATTAAAAACTCCAGTCAATGAAGGCAATATTTACACCTTTATTGTTGTCTTATGATCTTAAAGTTTTCGCTTTAAAGCAATACAAACAAATAAAAGAAAAATCTCAAGTGGATCGAGGGACAGCCAATATAAAACCGATTGAGGTTGGGTCTGGTCGCTCACCAGAAACAGTTATTGGCGGCAGTTGAATTCTCCCATGACGGGTAGATCTTCAAGCTTCTTTCTATTTCCGAGTTATTGGTCGATAAAGCATCTTTGTTTAGACCCAATCTTATGTAACTCCCACTAACTTTGGTGATGTGCGTCGGCGTTAGCACCCAGGTACACTCACATGTAACAGCAACCGAAATTCGGAAAGTCTTCAATGTGCAAGAACATCAATAAAAGCCTTATTGATTGACGTCAATTAAATTTTTCAATACCATCGATACATTAAGTGAACCAATTCTGACTGATTTATTTCCAGAAAGTAAAATGATTCATTTCAAGTTTCACAATGAGAAGCATGTGGAAACGCCTGTTGAAATTAACAGATTGACGGCTATCTTGATAATAAACGTTGGTGTTAAGTCTGATTTTATCTGTTCACTTTCGAGGGGATGATGATTTCATTTCACAAAAAGGAGATCTTTGTTTCTGCTGACTGAGTCTTGACTTTCATCAAACCACCTTGCCCTGATTTCGTATATGGACAGTAGTATACAAAACCTACGCAATGGATCATGCGAGGAATGTGCCACGAATTTCTAGGAATTCGGTCAATAATATTCCTGAAATCACTTACCATTACTTTTGATTCTTATCTTAATTACTTATTGCTTTTAGTTTACTGGCTAAGGTGTTTGGTTATTCGTAGAAAGGAACAAAATCAGCCCATTCACAAAGGAAATGTCAATCGGACGAGTATGGAGAGCAAAAAAGATTAAAATAGAGCCAAGACGTGACTAATTTTTGGGATGGTAATATTCAGCTATAGATCCTCCAAAAAACTCCAAAGCTGGGCAGTTTAACTCAGGGGCCACCGATTTTTTAAGATTTTACTTAAACGTCTCTGATCTACAATGGAATATGCTTAACAAAATGCAGCGAACTTTGCCGAGTTTCGGCAAATTCTGAGATTAGGAACAAAAAATTTTGAAAAACCATTTTTCTAATGTTTTTAACGTCTGAACAGCAATAAAAGACTTTTAAAAATATAACTTCCTTCGTAAGGTAACGAGGTACTCCCTTGGCAATAAAGAAGTCGACGAGACCAGGTATTTTTCAAAAACCAGGTAAATTTTTTTTTGTTTTTTTTTCTTGATAAAAAATCTTGTTTCCTTGATAAAAAATCTTGTTGATCTCCAAATGGTCACGCGGGGCTAGTTGACTAACTCCTTGGGGTAAGTTGACTACATATACTCTTTTAAAGGCTTCCAAACACCTAAAAAATTAAAAAAAATGCTCCTTGTGCTGAGCTATTCAGAAACCATGTACAAACGTCCAAACCAACTCTGAATCCCTTAGTTATTGGCTAAGTAATGAAGAAATTCGGTACAAAAGATAAAGGACCTTTCGTTCCAGTAGCTACTGCTGTTTCAGTGGTCGGAAATGCCATTTCTCACTTTTCGATGTCTAAGAAAATAAACAAGCCTTAATTATTTAGTCCAGATTTTTAAAGGTTGCCCAAAGCGTGAGTCGATTTACCTCAGCAATGAGGATGAGATGCTTTTGTAAGAGCAAGAAAAAACTGTCTTTAAAAACTTCTTTGTTCGATCGATCACTTATATGAAGGCCAAAAGACACTTTTTCTATGTAAAAAGTTAAAACTTAGTCAAAACTAGTGAGCGGGTTGCAATCCGCTTAGGCGAATCGTTGAGCACCCCATCCCAGTTGACCCCTGTCAAGTTTCAAATCGCATTTATTGAAAATCTTACTTTGTAAAAAGGATGCGTGACATCGACCCTTTTTCCATAACATTGTAAATAGCCTTTGGTCATAAATATTATCCAAAACTGTAATTTGATGTTCATTTTTATGTAAAAAAGTAGGTTTTTATTCAATCACGCCCCAAAAGTGGGCGTGGTTAAAATTTTCCCAATAAGTTGATAGTATACAGAAATATGTAAACAAGTAAAAATGTATTGATTGCATTTTCATATTGAAAATTTGGTTTATAACTACTTAAAAATGCCCCCAAAGGTGGGCGTGGCAAAATTGTTTTCATTTTAGTTGATAGCTTACACACATATCTGAACATATTAAAGTGCAACTTTTTTGGATTTTGTTAGAAACGTTTGTTAGAATGAAAATTTAATGTGACCCCGCCCACAATGGGGCGGTTTTTGCTTTTTTTTTTTTGAAATGTCAATCACAGTACACTTAAGCGAGGATAATGCATACTTATACTTTGCATACCTACTTACAATTACATTTGTTGAGTCTACTCAATTCGCTCTCCCCTACATAAAACATATACGCATAGGAAGGAAAATAAATATGATAATTATGACAAATAAGTTATTAACAAAACAAATAATTAAGAAAGTAAGTGAAAAGGTTACTAAGTTTGTTAAGACGTTATAAATGAATAAATAAACAATAAAAACTGCGTAAATTACAATAACTAAGTGGAAAAATATATAAAAAAAATAAAAAATATAAGAATAAATACATAAGGTAACAATAGATTAAGACAAGTGGGAAAAAGTAACAGTGCGTTTCTAAAAACGTCATTCCGTCTGAGACGGATTGCAAAATATTTCACCCTGCCTTAAAAAAAAAAAACTGCCACGCCTCCAGAAAGTGGGCGGGATGTGAAAATATAACTTTTGAATGTCTTTTTAAGTTAAATCTTTTTAAAAAAATGGGCGTGGTTAAAGGTTTGGGGTCAAAATTCTGCCGGAGTGCAGAATTGCTTTTAAAAATAGTGCTTTTAAGAATTCTCTTTTACAAAATTCTGGAAATGCAACTTTGACAAACCGGCAAAGTGAAATATGTATGGGTGACTCCCCTACTTGTTTATTTATTTTACCTTTGCTGTAAAAAAGTAAAAAGTCTGCTTAAAAAGCAGAATGTGAAGAATTTTATTGCTTAAGTCAGAATTTAGAAAAGCCGAGCTTTGAAAAATCCAAACATCTTAAAAACAGCATTTAGAAATCGATTTTTTTTTAAGTCAGAGTTTTGAAAAGCAGAATTTAAATAGCCCATCCCGGAACTATGACCCGGTCCCAAAATAAAAACGAAATGTATAAAGAAACATACAATCACAACGCACAAGGTTGGAAAACTGTACTATTTTAAGGGAATTCGCATTTGTTTTTAAATTCTTTCAGATATTAGCTAGACATTCGCTTTTTCATGGAAACAGTTGAAAAAGTGCCATATGGTATGTTTGCTATCTAGACGGAATCCAAGGTACCAATACTTCTCAGAACTTCTGCAGCTTATAAATTTATTGTTAACCTGAAGACTTAAGTTCGAACTGAAAGCTTTTTTTTACTGGGTGAAATAGATGCTTCGTACTTTATTGGGATTCGAGATTCCCACTTATTATAATAATCTATGTTAATTTGTAACGCATTGTTAGATTCGTCCTTATATAGTCATAGCGAACTCATGGAAACAAAATAATGCTGTATCGTGAGCAAAAATAATAGAAATAAAAACCGTCGCAATTCGAAATTGCGGTATGTCGGGGAAATCAGAGTCACATTTTAAATGACTGGACCAAACACTGATCCTTGGGGAACATCAAATTTAAAGGATTCTAACACTGAGACAACTGTATTAACTTGGCCCCTTGCACCGATTTAACAGAGAACTTTGGATTATTTTAGCAAATAAGGCCTATTATGCCACACAGAGTCGAATGCCTTCGCTACAACACCTAATAAGAACATGCCAGTCGATCTGCCTTGTAAACGACTTATTTCTATGCGATTAAAAATTATTCTCCGCTCTTGGTGGCAAGTTCTATGAGATCCTAACTTGAACGATCTAAAACCTGTGATTATGAAAATCATTCCCTTAAACACTTTTCCATAATTTTTCATTCCTATTTTCATAATTTTTTTTTCATATTTTCTCTTATGTACAAGTTAAAGCTTACCAGAAAAACTCTATAGAACCTTAGAGTCTTACCTTGAAGACAGAATCTTTCACGTAAGGTATGAAAATGAGTACTCGGAATTCAAAGAAATAAATGCTGGTGTCCCGCAAGGAAGCGTTCTCGGCCCAATATTATTTTTTGCTTTATACAAGAGACGTGCCCCACGATGAGGGAACAATTTTAGCTACTTTCGCTGATGACACTGCTATTCTCGCTATTTATACGACAGTTGTATTATCAACAGGGAAACTTCAGCGCGCTTTAGACAAAATATGCAACTGGACGAAGAGCTGACGAGTCGTCCTTGACGAGACTAAGTCAACGCATGTTAACTTTACTTATAAAAAGATAAACAACAAACCTTTATTCATTAACTCGGTGCAAATCCCGTACTCAAATGAAGCGAAATATCAAGGAATGACTCTAGACGCAAAACTTATGGAAGCCGCATGTTAAAAAGAAACGCGACGAGCTCGAAATCAGGTTAAGGGAAATGAATTGGCTTATCGGAAGATTTTCGAAACCAAGCATAACAAACTGCTTTTGTATAAGCAAGTGCTAAAACCATCTTGGACGTACGGTATACAACTTTGGGGTTGTACTAAGCCAAGCAATATATCTATTTTAGAAACTTTTCAAAATAAGACACTCAGAGCAATCGTTAATGCTCCATGGTACATAAGAAATAGCGAACTACACGGAGATCTAGGAATCGCAACCGTGACTGACGAGGTAACAAACTTTGCTCGCAAAACTTAGTACTCGACTTCGCGGACATTGCAACAATGAAATTATCCGAACTTTGGATCAGACAAATCTTACTCGCCGACTACCATGAATGAGACCGTTAGACCTAGCAGCATAAGATGAAACCGCATAAATTGACGGTATTGTAGGTACCTTCGTTGGAAGGCAGCCTACCACACGCGATTACTACAGAAGCTTTAACTACTTGTTAAGGAAACTTAGTCGTAGGCTGACGGAAAATGGGAGGTTTTTAGTGAGCAAGAATCTCACACTACTATGAGCACGCGCTGCCGGTCCTCGTAGTGCCTATATGAGGTTTTTCCTACCCACGGGAAAAAAAAACTTTTTTTTTTAAATACGCCAAATCTGCAGTTTAAAACCGGTTTAACGAAAATTTGATTTTAGCCTTTGTGAAAACTGCAATCAATACAGGCTTACGTATGTTTGCCTAACAGCTATTGGCTTTTTTATGAAGTAATTAAAAAGATTTGATGTTGCAAACAGGCACATAATATATTCCATTCCTTGTTTCTCAAAAATTTTCAATACTTTTTGGATCTTTCTTACTAAATTTCATCTTTCTACAACTCGCCGTTCGGAAATAACAGGTACACACAACGAAGTACATAAGAGGAGGATGTAAAGACCGATTAAATGAAAGTAAACGATTACCCAAATGTAGTCTTTATTCTTCTAATTACTAATACGAATTTAAATATCTACTGATTAAATTAAACTTAAAATGCACCCACTGCTGCTGCTGAAGCTGACGACTCGAGAAAAAAGAAAAAGAGCTAAGATGCCGGATGAAGCATGGTTGTCAAAATTGACGGCTGTCATTCGCAGTGCAGTGTGTCATTAGCATTGAGTGCTGTTCGACGATATTCTTGTTGTAGCTTCCAGAAATCCAGAAGTGCGTTCTCGGTTGTCGGTTACTGGTCGCTACAAGGACATAAGAGGTCCATTTTGCATTTTTGGGCGACCGCTAAAATAACATTAAGTCACAAGTTATATTAAACAACTTGTGCATGAGCTCATGTGAATGAATTCATAATTCATTAATTGTCGAACAAGTTGGCACCCAAACGGAGGGTAGGTATGCATATCATAACGCACATCATAGCAAAATAAAAAAGCCTTAGAGAGCTTCAACGTCAGAGTAAGAATGTATATGGTGGATATAACGATAGGGAGGTACCTCCCTAACCTTATTAAAACACAAACTAAACCTAATTTGCACTTTTCTTTTGATATCATTAAACCAAAATATTAATAAAACTATAATATACCTAATATACAACCAATAAAGCTTCCCCATAACGCTCAATATTATCTAAAAATATATGTAGGAATGCAAGAAAACTGTATGTTTTTATAGGTACTCAATGAACAAAGCAAATAAACATAGTCTAGTTGGCAACCCTGCAAACACACAATCCACTGCCAACGTAAAGTGCATCGCAAAGTAGATATACACCCGCTACATTTCCCATCAGACACCCATGGAGCGACATGCAATGCTATAGATATCGTCAATCCTTTAAATAGACATTGCCGCTTCCCGAGGCAACAAAAAGGCAAAAAAAAAAAACCCACAACGGCCATCAAAACTAAAGAGACTTGCTGCAGCCGAAAATAATTCGGTCCATCAAAGTTGGCAAGATTGCATAAACAAACAGTAGGGAGCTAATCAACGCGTATGTACCACCATAAGAACAAGTGCACGCACTCATTAAATGCATGAATGCACGCACTCAATCCCATACCGATCCATTGCCAGATCACCTACCTACTCATCCATTGGATACGCGACGTGTGTACAATATAACTGACCATCACCAACAAACATAACAATAACAACAACTACACACCGCGTCAAGTCAACAAGTGATGACTTCAGATTGATTGTTCAGTTCCAACTAAGTGATTCTCTGTTTACCAAACTTATTGATCATGAAGATGAGCCAATACCAACCGGAGCGCGGTGCTTCTATGCGCACGTTGCACACACAAAAGTGGCCACCACGAATGCGGAAAACCGCATTTGTGCCGCACAATGCCGGGCACCCTTGCGCGATCCCTCCGCTGCCGATGCTACTCTGGGTGGCTGGATCAAAGGCTGCACACAAGAAAACCTCGGATGGAGAAAATCTGTTAAAATACATATCACACAAAAGGCGCCGACAAACATCATAGAGAAGCAGCACTGACGACCAGCACCAGACATGACCGCGACTACGACGACGACGCGACCGACGCGACGTCCGTGTCCATCCGTCGATCCGTTGTGTCCATACTCGAAAAAAGAAGATAGATAGATACAAACGGTGTTTGGAGAGTTAGTCGGTGCGGTTCGGATCGGTGTTTGATTTTCGATGGTTCCCAAACTATTTTACACAAAAATGGCTGGTTACTTGGTTTGGTTGCACTATGGGATCAAGACACCTTGCCTTGATTGCCAAGTGAGGATTCGAAAGTAAACAGAAGCGTGTTGGGTTTCGGAAAATCTAAAGATCCACTTGCCGCGATGACACATATCCAAGAGGCAGAGAAAATATCCATCAGGAATGTGGGACTTTGCCATTAGCAGCAGCAGCAGGAGCAACGTTGACACGACGCACGGCCGGCGATAGCTATTAAACAATTGAGATGAGTTGTGTGCCATTCAAGCGTTTTCGAGGTCGTCCTTTTCCATTAGAGAGCGTGTGTCCTCGTGTGTAAATATATGTAGAAAAATAAATAAAAATAGATTATCCACTTGTGGAAGGAAATCTTGTGACTTAAGTGCATGCAGCAGGCTTTTTGTATAGATCGTTTGCCATCGTTCTGGAAAGTTATTCTAAAAAAGTTAAACTATCAATCGTGAATCGAAGCTGTGTAACCTAGCTTAAACTTTTTTGAGCGATTTGATAATTTTACAAACTCTGACAAACGGGCATACATATAAAGCGCACTAAACGACTCACTTGCATACTTTAGGTGGCACTATACAGTTCGAGGTGGATCTGGGAAATTTTTTGTGTATAACCAGCTTCTCCAGCTAGCTTTTTGCAATATCTGATTCCAGTTTTGCAGAAGCTGGAAGTTAGTTGAGGTACCCTTCAACTTTCACGCACCACCTAAGTCTTAGTCTTCCTCAAATAGGCCGTCCTTCCAGGGTAGATTTAAAGATTTTCCGGACCACAACACAACCGTCGCAATAAGTGGATAAGTTCTAAGGCTTCTGCTTAGGTCGTCGTCGCTTTAAAGTCCAAATAAAAAATCACCCCAAGGATTTTCCTCTCAAAGCAGACTCAAGCGTCCCCATCTGCTTTTTACAGAACCTCTATTGCACCTTTAGATATAGATATGATGATGATGATGATGCGTGTTTTATAAAGGGACCCTTAGTTGTTTAAAACAAGACTTTGCTATTCAATAACCTTTTCAGACAAAGGAGGTGTAAGGAAGCAAGTGTTGTTTTAAACGTAATATCAGTCGAGGAAAATTTTTAGTGAGATTTTAAGATATATAACTACTGACTGTAGTAGAATAGCATCACTCATATCACGCATGCTGTGTCCCTTCAATTATGTCAATATCTTTGGTGTATACAACTGAACGGATTTTCACAGATTGCACCTCTGGTGTTGGAAAGGAAAGATACGATAATTTTTCTCATGCAATATAAAGTTGAAGAAGTTGGACGCCAGCGCATTGCCTTGGTCATTCTTCCTCTCCCTTACGATGATGCTGATCACCGATTGAGCGCCTCCCCATACAAATACAAATGAACGGATTTTCACAGATTGCACCTCTGGTGTTGGAAAGGAAAGATGCGATAATTTTTCTCATGCAATCTAAAGTTGAAGAAGTTGGACGGCAGCGCATTGCTTTGGTCATTCTTCCTCTCCCTACCGATGTTGCTGATCACCGATTGAGCGTATCCCCATGTGACCGATTGAGGAACTAGTTTCAAACATGGCCGCAACCGGCAGAGAAATTATACTGGGTCATGCGGTCTTTCTTGTGGACACCTGCTATTCAAACACGGGTTCGGCCGATTGTGAATCCTTGGACAGTAATAGGTAGAAAACGCCCCCACCTCTTCCTTTTCCGTCAACTAAGGCAATAAATCGGATGTATTTAAATAGTCTGCTGGCCATATCATGGCATTCCCCCGGCATAACACTTGCGTCACAAAAAATAGGTGTTTCTGCATAGACGTAAACCGTCTTTTTTTTCCGGCCCTGCCGTGATACAGACTTTTACCCGTTGTTATATCGGTTTGGCATAACAAATGGACTCAAAACTGCTCTAACGAATGACAAAGTGTAAGCTCTAAAAAACCCCTAGAAGGAAAAGTAATGCTCGGCTCCTTCAAGTGAAAAATTCTTCGCCGAATTTATGGTCCTCTGTATGAACAGCGTGAATGGAGGAGTACATACAACCGTAATTTCTATGTGCTGTACCAAGTGTGGATGTAGTCGAAAAGTTTGAACTGAAAGGCAACATGATTGACGATGAGACCAATCCTGGTGCGCATGCACAACAACGCTCAGTCTAAGAGGGTTTATTTATTTATTTACTTATTTATAATTTTATAAAGAATTTTTCATTATTATTTTATAACTTTTAGTTTAAATCTTTGATCTAATGAGCCTATCATAAAGCTGTCATAAAATTAGCGAATGGCCTTACGCAGATACGATTTTGTAGGTGATTTTAAGCTTATTTAGTTTACTTTAATCTTAACTAGCCAAAAGCCCTGGTAGCTAGTGCCAAACTTGTTATTGATTATGTAATTGACTTATGTATCAATAAAGTTATAATAATAATAATAATAATTAACATCGGCTACGATGGTTGGGTCATCTGAAGCGAATGGAGACAAACTATCTGGCCCGGAAAATCTGCGAACTCCTGAAGTGACGGAGCAGTAGAGGAGCATCGACTCAGGTGGCGCACGCAAGTGGAAGGAGACCACAGCCAACTTCGCGTGTAAAACTGGAGACGGTTAACTGGAGACACAGCTGGCTGATTAAGTTCGTTTGCTGGGGCCCAGGTTAAGTAAGTAATTGAGATGCCTTAAGTAAGTGGGGGGGGGGGGGGGGGGTAACGGGAAAATTACCCCCGGGGCCTTAGTTTTCCAAGAGCCTGCACTTCTTCTAAGATTCACGTAAATTGCTATAAACAGGCACTTTCGACATGCATGCGCCGGACCCGGATTTTCTCTCTGCGGCCATGTGTGGCACAGTTCGAAGGGTCAGAAAGAAGGAGGCTGTAGGCGATGGCAAGTAGACTAAGCCCTTACTGGTTGGCACAATTCCAATGCCCGTTTTTTATTGACCGATCAAGCAATGCTCAGGCGCCATTCATAAGGTACGCATCCTGTATATGTCTGTGAGTGGCCCTAACGAGATCATAGACGCACTTTGATCTTCGCGACTAAGGTGCATATATTAAAATTTAGCGTAAATCTGTACTCGATTCGGTCGGGTGGGTGCAAAATTTGATCTTCGTCCAATTCGAATGGTTTATTCTGCATGAAAAGGAAATAGTGTTCTTTTCCATTGTCATTTCCCTTCTATCATCATAATTATTTTTCGTGACCGCTTATCCTTAGAAAAGTCGCAGAACGTGGGCGGCTAAATGGTCCCTCCATCTTTCCCGATTCTCCGCAACCAACTCAAGAGACACAGACGCGATTCCCAGACGGATCTCGGAGATGTTCTATACCTGATCCCACCACCTGTTTCTTGGGCTGCACGGCGGGCGACGCGCTTGCATCGCGGCTAATATAACTTGTCTAGGAAGACTGTCCGGGGGCATGTGAGCAACGTGTCCAAACCTTTGAAGAATCGATCGTTCCACTCAGAGAAGCAGCTGCTCAACACCAAGATTTCTACGAATACTGACGTTTCTCACTCTATCCCCAAGAGTAACAGCAGCAAAGCACCTCAGAAAGCTCATATCGGCAGCTTGTATCTGCGATCTTATTCTTTCGGTCATTACCCAAATTTCATGACCATATGTTGTGAGGGTTGGAACGAACATTGAACTAAGAACTGAGATCTTTGCTTTCAGTCTAATCTCAGTTTTCCTGATGACCGGCTGGTGCAGTTCTTTTACTTTTACTCCAGCTCGGGCAATCCTACAGGATAACTCATTATCACTCCTTCTAACTTTTGTGAAAAAGACCACACGAAGTTCTATCTATCATTTCACAGATCCTATGCAAATATTCCCTATCCTAAATATTCCCTCTCCTATGCAAATATTCTATGCAAATATTTTCGACCCCACAACTTCTGTAGAGTTACTCCATTATGCGCTTTTTATGCTCCAGGGTAGGTATATAAAGTTTAATGCATAATTGGAACGCAGAGAACCCTACAACCCCCCTCACTATAGAACCCTAAATTTTTTTAGATATATATGATCGACATCGACAGGAGAATTGATTACGCCACATCTGTTCGTATGTAAACAACTTTTAAGCCTGAAACTTTCAACTAGAGCGTTTAAATTAGGTAGTTGAGCTGGAAGCCGAAAATTAGTCGAATCCGTTCACAGACACAGCCACGCCCTCGTGTATGTGTGACATCCTCCATTTAAAAAAAAAAACTCTTAAATCAAGTTTTAGCTTTGTTTCTTTTGCGTCAGAACAGCAATTTTTGTCATGAGGCACTGCTTTGCCAATTGTCCTTAACGCGATAGAAAAGAAGTGTATACCAGCATTGACCACCCCTCCTTTTTAACCAGTTTTAAAAACTTAACTTTTTTTTTAAATATTTAAGATGTTTGGAAAATAATATTCTATTATAATAAATTTAGAGAGATATACAAATTTGCTGCATTTTCTATGTACACCTCAAATGTCTCCGCCCTTTTTCGTGGGCGTCAAAATGCAGGGTTTTTGGTCTAAAATTGATGTTACCGCAATGCATGAATAGGTAAAATATTTCACGCCCATTTCTTGAAGGCGTGGCAATTTCTTTGTTAGGTAGGGTAGGGTATTTGTCAATCCGTCGCAGACGGACTCAATCTTTATAACGAATTGTTGCACTTTCTCACTTGTCGCATTTGTATGATGGCGAAAAGGAAAAGGTTAGGATATTTAGTATCCGACCGATCCTAACATTAATTTTGAGACAGACACTCCTTGAATATTCTTTCGTTCCTGGTTTGATCCGTACCTGCGACTTTTATTTTCCGTGCCCTTTCCCACCACATCCGGTATATGTTTCCTCATCCGGAAACCGGGGATGCATGCACTCACCTATTGTCGAGCATCCAGAAGTGCAAGTGCGAGCATCTATTCTGCTCGTTGAGCTCGACAGCAGTTCTGATCCTTCTATATGCATCGACGGTGCTTAGTATCCTTCTTGTTTAGCTTTATGTGCTCCACAACAGATGACAACAAATCGTGGGATGTTGTTGAGCGGTGGCCGTGTGAAACACATCATATTACAGACGGTATTTCTGGGATCTCTGCGATGGCACTGATTTCTTATGCAAGCACTACTCAGGAAGTTGTCAATAAATTGATCGAAAAGTAGCCTTAAGATCTATTGCGTTTGTAGCTGTCCGAGGTCAAGTTTACTTAGAAATTTCATTTTCTTTCGCTGGGCAAAAAATCAACATCCTTTCTATCGATAAAACATGGAATTGATCCGAGTCAGCTTTTCCCACAACGATAACACTGTTAAATGACTCACCTCACTTTGTAGGCATGGTGAGTTTGGCTGAAAGTTGATTGTTCAGAAAATGCCCATGACCCCTTTAAGACGATGGTGCTGTGTTCAAGCTACGACAATATTTAAGCCGCATCAAAGTCAATCAGGCTGAATCTGCTATCGAAAAGGGTGCGGGTTAAGAGTGGTAATCTCTTAAAGATCTCTTTTATTCCTAGTATGATTTTTTTGCTTCAATTTGCTTTCAGCAACAAATTCACATCACAGTATCCAAACAGTTTGTGTTGACCCCCTTTTCCCCTTTACCACGAGACTTTATTTCTTGAATGTCGTGTAATCTTTTTTCAGTAGTTCAGAGTTGCATACATTTTTCGGCTTAACGTTCTGTAAGGTGACCAGATCCGTGTAGAGTATAAAATGCGTTGTTCTTATCTAGTTAGCAGGGTGCGTAGCCAAAAAACCCATCTCATGAGATTTGATATTGCATCGCAACTCTTGCTTTCTTTATACATGCCCAGGAAGTTGTCCCAAACACGTCTGGATGATCCTCAATGTGACTATTATCCCATCCTAGAAAGATTCGAGTACTTCGTTTCTACTGTCTACTGTAGGCGCGCCTATTGATGTCGCGCGCCATGGTTTTCGTCATAGATTTTTAGTTGAAGAATTGATTAGAAAAAAGCAATATTTTCCCGCATTCACACCTTGACAAGTGGACGTTTTAAAAGGAACCCTTCAACATGCAATTCGATTCAAGGCAAGACTCGATTCGCGAGCTTTTGTTTCCGGCCATCTCTTGTTTAAATATTCGTATCCTGTAATACAATAAAATTCACTTTGAAAATCTCCAATCATCCGGCTTAACGTGTGATAAAATCAACATACAACGCCTTCATACCACTGCTATTTTTATAAATTTCGCTAAAATAGCTGTGGCATAAATGCATCGTATATCGTTATAGTTTCGTTCCTCTTAAACTTTTCTAATTAATGTTAACACAAATTAAATTCTTTTTTAAACAAATTATATATTTTCTGGAAATAAAAAAAAAAGTTACCGTGTACCGATGATCGTCTGCAAAAAAAAAACCGCTACCATCGGCAAAATAAAACGAAAGATACAAATTAAATAAATTAGCAAACACAAGAAAATATGGGTAGTGAAAAAGAGTATTTCCCACAATGTCCATAAACTATCCAAACCCACACGAATACCGTGAAGTCTGACCAATGAAAGGCTTGGCTACTTGGCACGTATTTGAAAATTGCTTTGTAATGGAATGGGCCATTCCTGGGGGGACTTGAGAAAATATGCTTGAAATTGAACAGATACTAACGTAATATATTGGTTGTACATAATACTTAACTTGTTGCCTGCTTAAATAGAATGTTCCGAGGATAATGTTATTCACCAGCAAATGAAGACTAACTCTTAAGCGTTATCTTGGAAAATATGCGCTCTTTCTGGCACGAGTTGTGTATAGCCTTCTCATAGGAATTTAATGATCATAAATGTTTGCGTTATTTTTTATCACTCCAAAAATTATTAGTGGAAATAATAAGTTGAACTTTTATACCGAAAAATGTACCCACATTATTTCAATTTTATTAGGAACAAGCCTTTAGATTAAATTCTGAATTTATGTGTGAATTTATCGACTACAAAAATCACCACGACGCGTCATAGCGTTGGAAATTTTTTCAAAATAAAAAAATTTATGCAAGTGAAGCATATCAATTCAAAAACTTGAGTTCCAAAGTTCTTAATCATCTCAATCTCAAAACACAGGGTGGCACTTTGAATTTTTGATTTTTTTTTTCTTCTTAAAAACAGAGTTTTTCTACGTATCTAAGGTATTTTCGTTTCCAAACTTTTATATCTTAGCTTGACGTTCAAGTGATTTGATTTACTTGTGTCAAATTTGGTTGACGTAAACAGCCTAGATGTTATAGGTTAAATAGCAGTGTATATTTGAGCCAGTCAACTTAAGTCCTTTCAAATATAGTTATCTCAGAAGTCATACAATTCCATAAAATTTCAAAAGGTGGACTATGCCCGTCATTCTTCTCAAAACTGCACATATGGAAGAACCATATTTTAAAATTTTAATACCTTAAAAGAGTAGCTATTTCGCGCTTTTACCGGTATAAATTTTTTCAATATTCCAATCACTTGGACTTTCATTAGCTGTTCTTTTATTGCTGTGAGCATGTCATGTATTTTTGATAAAACGGTAAAATAAGGTGTTTATTAAATAAAATTTTTAATGCTTCGAAAACCATAATTTTGAAAATGTTTAACGCAGCTATCTTGGTTTTTTGCCCTTTTTTATTAAAACAGATTTTTAGCAACTTGGGTAAGATAATAGAACTTAAAAAAAAGTATTTCTTTAAATTCCTTTACCTTTTTGAAAATCCTTTTAGAATCGAATCTGAGGAGTTTTTTTTTAATCTACAAAGTTCCCTATAGCTTTTATTATAATTTTGGATAATTTCTGATACTTGTGATTCTAAGCGGTCCGTCCAAAAATGGACCTGCTTAGGATCCTCTCGTCGTTGTTCGTCCGTCTGTCTGTCGGCAAATTTTGTAATTTTTGAAGGATACTGGGCTGGGCAAACATATTGTAAAGGAACCAGGTTTCGCAAAGATAAAGCCCAAATTTTGGTTAAACAGTTTTAAAACTGCGGTTTTCACGTATTTACGAAAATAATCACAAACCAGTGAAACTACAGTGTACGTAGAAGTTACAGTCCGTAAAACGGACCATAAAATTGGTGAAAAAATACTTCAGTTTTATTGCTTCTTTGGTTATATCCAAAGCCCTGCGTCCACAACCAGATTTGCTCTACTGTAGATTTTTGGCTCACTGATCACGAATTTCGGGGTTTTGTCGAGAAATTAGGGTTTCCCTTTTTAAGCACCCAAATATACCCGTAAATAGGGTTGTTTTTGCTATATTCGCGCTTTGATTGCAAATTAGTTTAAAACATATGGGTTTACCTTTGATTGGAATATTAACATAGAAACCTATTATAAAATTTTCAACAATTGTGTTGAATAGGGGGTGAAATGTGCCTCTAAATAGGGGTTTTTCTACGTTTACACTTTTTGACTCAAATTATAGAAACTGCTTCCTGACTTTGTAATAATAATTTATAATAAATTTAACCCTTCGGTTAAGAAGAGGGGGTTAAAACTCCCCCTAAATATAGTTTTAGCAGCTAGCGGGATGGAATATTCCCTATTATAGGTTTTTATGGGTCATTGATCACCGATTCTTAAAAGGGGGTATTTTGCTAAATTCACGCTTTGAGCGAAAGTTGATGGCTAGTCATTTTTTTACCTTTAAATTTTACTCTCGTAACCCCTGCAAGGTTGGGGTTAGAAAAACCTTGAAGTAAGGTATGCCTTTCGTAAGAGCAGACTAAAATCCGCCTCAAGAATTAGTATTTAATGTTGCAATATGGATGTTGTCCATGCTGCTCCTGCTTTGGCGTAACATTTGATAACAAAGCTTAAAATTATGGATGCATCTGAAGGTTTAATAAAAATCCAGAAACGCCTGTCACATATATTGTGGGCGGCTCACTGGTCGGCGTCTGTTTCCAGAGGGGCGGCTGTATATAAAAAATGGAAAAAGAAGTGACTTACCTATTTCTCACAAAAACGCAAACTTAAAAAAATACTATTGGGAGGGTTACAATCCGCCTAGGCGAATTGTTGGATACCCCATCCAAATTGACCACTTTCAAGCTCCGAATTGTGTCATAAATCTTGATGCTTAATTTCAGTTTCTATTAACTTCAACTGTATTTAGAATTTCTCAGTTAAGGAATCTTCTCCCTTAAAAAGGGGCGTGGCATCCACCCCTTTTCAATTACATTTTTTTTGTTTTCATTTTTTATCAGAAGTGATATACATGTCTTAATTGCATTTTCACATTAAAAATTTTGTTTATACTTAAAAATGCCCCAAAATTAGGCGTATCAAAAATCTATTTATTTGAGTTGATAGCTTACGTACATATCTGAAGATTTTATGGTCCAAGTTTATTGGATTTAAAGCAAATATATAAAATAAAAACCGTTTATTAGAATGCAAATTATATATGACCACGCCTACAAGGGGGCGATTTACGCTTTTTTCTTAAATGCCAATCACAATATACTTAAGCGAGTATAACGCGTACCAAATTTCAGATTCCTTCGACAACTTTGAATTTTCATGCTTGTAAGTAAAGTGGGCGTGTCAGTGGGTGGATTTTGAGAATTTTTACACTTGTACTGCTTCGGGGCCTAAAAAGAACAGATATTAAGTTTCAAGTTCCTAGCTCAAAATATAAGGCCAAAAAACTACCGACATACCGACGGACGGACATGGCTTATTCGACTAACAATTCTTGTTGGGGTCAAGTCTTGGGGGTCTACGGTGATTACTTCTCTATGTTACAAACTATGAATGAAGGGGGACCACGCCCTATGAAGGGGGCGTGGTCCCCCTTTCATAATTTGCACTTCTTAAAAAATGTCAAAAAATAACAATAACAATAACAATGAATTTGAACCAAAAAATGCAATTTTTTTTATTCTTTCCTAAATTGGGCTTTAGGCCAGTCGAAATTACGTTTTTCTGGATAATTTTAGATTTTTCTTCACTTCTGACTCCAAATGTGGGCGTGGCCCAAAGTTTTGTAAGAACAAAATGTAGAACTATGTGTTTCTACATAATATATTAGGTAAGTAAAATTTTTCCAATTTGGAACAAAAATATTGAATAAAATGCATTTGAAAAATTGTCTTTTAAATCGATGCCACGCCCACTAGGGGAGGTTAAGTGATTAAATTTTTATTTTTTGTATGTTACAATAAACAGGAAATAATAAATACCAAATTTCAGTCTTACAGCCTTGAAAGCCCTGGAGGTAGTTGCACAATTGCATCGATTGTGGGCGTGACTGTGAGCGGATTTAAAAACATTTATTTAGACTTGTTTTTAAATCCGCCGCAGTTCGGATAGCAATTAACATATGTACCAAATTTCAGCTTCGTAGCTTAAAATTTAAGCCCTACAAACGTGTGACATACAGACAGGCGGAAGGATGGACGTACATGGCTTATTCGATTCAGAATTCGGTCTCGATCATATGCCAATGTCTTGGGGGTCTACCATTATTATTTCACCGTATTACAAACTATGTGACAAACTTAATATAGCTCCTATCCTATGGGATGGGGTATAAAAATGGCAATGAACATAAAACATAACTACCCCAGGTGTCAGCCCAGCTATGCTGGAAAATCCACTCTATTCGGAGGCAGGGTCTATACAGATTCAAAGGAGAGCCTATCATTGCTCATAAATCCTTTTGAGAAAAGGACAAAACTCAATCGATCACCACCATCTAGTTCGAACATGACTGGGAAAAGCAGTCCGCCGGTAAAGCAGGACTTGAACCATGAACCTCGAGCTAAGCTTACTGAAATGAAGCAACTCTTCCACGATCTTCAAATCGAAGTTGACTCTCTGTGAAAAGAAAACGAGGATATTTAAAATACTCGTGTAACGAAAGACTATGAGGTTATGTAAGAGTGTGTAACACCGAGCCGACAAGCAAGCGCATACTTTGAGGACGAAGACAAGTGTCACTAATTCAGCTGTAAAGAAAAGGAAGCGGAAGGCGAAATCGTCTTCCGAAGTCATACATAAAGAAGATAAGCCCTCTTTATTTTTTTTTTTTTTTATAATTCATCCGCGTTCAACTGGTTATGGCTACCCTTATACTATGAGTTAACATAACGCGAATGGAAAGGATCAGAGGAAAAAGAAGAGAGGAACTGATGCACTTTGGTTTTGAACTGTTGTGGACTGTAGTGACAAGGAAAAACCTCCTTCGGAAGCCTATTCCACATCCGTGTTGTTCGGCTAAAAAAAGAACTCCAATACAACGCGGTTCGTCCGAAATTGGGCTCAAGGGTGTACTGATGAGCATTCCTTTTTGCGCGAGCTTGCAGTTGAATTATTTAAGGGGTGGAATGCAACTGGTTATTTCACTGGAGCACTCTTTAGGGAAGAAACGATAAAACAATGAAAGACAAGAGACATTGCGACGATGTTGCAAGGAGTCGATTGACTTCGCAATGTTTAAGTCTCCTATCAATTTCAATGCTCTTTTTTGTATCCGATCGAGTAGGTGTAAATTTGTCTTAGGAGCTCCTGCCCAGACATGAGAGTTACACTCCAGTTTTGGTCGTATGAACGATTTATAGATGACAGCCAGATCAGAAGGTGTAAAGTATTTCTTGCATCGACTAAGGAATCCTAAGGAATGACAACTTACGTTGGAATGTGGTCATTCCAACGTAAGTTGTCATTAACACACATACCGAGGAGAGAAAGCTTTCCAATTTCAGTGATGCAAGTGCCGTTCATGGAAAACGGCTGAAGATTTCTATTCAGCTTGGATGACAGTAAACAGCAATGCGTTTTGGATGCATTAAATTCCACTCTTTTTAAAAGCCCCCATGTTGATATGCTGTTTGACTCGGAATTTAATGAGTTCAACATACTTAACCATTCATTTTCGACGTCCAAAGGACTGGGGTGTTTGCAAGGAAACGAATATGAAAAACTAAGATTACTGACATCAGCAAAAGAATGCATTGGATTAGATGTGGCAGACAAGAGATCATTTATAAAGATCAAAAAGAGTGTTGGAGATAAAACTGAGCCCTGTGGAACACCAGCATTAATATGATGGACATCAGACTTGAAACCGTCCAAAACCACTTGGATTGATCGGTTTCAATGGAAATTTCTAATCCAATGAATAAAAGACACATCGATTCCAAATGCACGCATTTTCGACATGAGACCCTGGTGCCTCTTATTATCAAACAAGGCTAAATCACAAGAAGAAAATTAGCTTTCAGTAGCAATCGACAATGTGGTATAACACAAACTATTTTGGCAAGATGGACACACTAGATGTCTGCTCTCTAGCAATTCTATGAACAAATAGAAAGTTTATTTTATTTTATTTTATTTTTCAAAGGTACTGATATATATAAATTTGTACCGTCCGTAAAGTTATACTGTGGAATTTATTTCAGAAACTCAAAACGACATGGTGCTAGAAAAGACCGAAACATTAAAAGAATAGTCAGGACAGTCATGATTTTAATCAAGAGCTTTGATTGATTTGAGCCGCGTTTCCCAGATACTTCAGATATTATGTCTTTAAGCAAGGTTGTCAGATATGATAGTTTCAAATGTCATTTGTCCAGCACCTTCGGGACATACCTATATTAAATTTGAGTAAAACGACCAAGTGGTCTCCTAACTGTGATTAAGTGTACGCACTACGCAGTTATAAAGGCAGCATCACAACCAGGCTCTGGCCTCGCCTTTCATTATACGTCGACTTTGAATCGGCTTTCATATATCTTACATATTTCCTAAGAAAATATATTTTTTTGCGGGAAAATTCTGTACTTATTTTTTTTTAGTGTACCACTACTAAAAATTATTATCCTCAGCGCATTATTGATTTTCTTTTTCTTGGCCGCTGACCTGTCAGACGAAGCAAATGTTCAGTACATTTGAAGTAGAGCTTCGCTCTGGTGTCACATAACTTAACATAATGTTTTCTCTTTTCGATTGCCCAATGAAATTTGGAAGTCGAAGCTACATTGTGTAAGGAAACGTTAAGTCGTGTGGCTGAAATCGTAAACGTCAGACCGAGACGAGATCAAGGCTTCTTTGTGAATCCCGCTTAAAGTTATCAGTCAAAAAGTTACTATATTATTGAAGTAAAAAAAACGAAAAGGTCAGAAAAAGGCTTGCGCAAAGTTCCTGAAGTACGAGCTGAATCCTTACCAATATCTTCATTTTTAGATTAGAGTAAAATGGAAATATAACTAGGTCCTATTTTCTCCGTAAAGCCTTCAAACCTTAGAAAATACGGTTTTGGGAAAGTTCACCTTTATTCATTGATACATAACGGTGGGTCGATTCATCAAAATAACTGCCGGCAACAGCTTCCATTATTACTCGCAGATTATGAGAAAAGTACAAAATAAGGAAAAACAAAAAGAATGCCACGGAAATTATCACATGAAAACTCTCCAATTTAACCAAGTGAGAAAGTTCGTCTGTAATGAATTTCTAAGCTGGGCTAAAAATTAATTAATTTATTAATTCTAATTTCGTTAGAATCACGTGAAAAAGCGTTTTAAAATAAAATTATAAATAATATTTTATAAAATTATTATCTTAAGAAAACAGCTATATCCTAATAAAGGATTTGTACCCAAAACCCCACTGCACCCCACTTGAAGACGAACTTGGAGTCAGATATGGAAACTATACTGATGCATAGAAGAGGGCGCCATATTTCTTGGAAGTAAATTCCGACATTTTGTCAGTAACAAATTTGGTATCTTATGTCACATTCAATATTCATATTTTATTTTATTTCCTCGGGTTATAACAAATGCTCCTACTAAAAGTGCCAAGTATTTCTCTGTTAGAAATACAACAAACAGTGTCTCGCTGACAATCTAATTTAGTTTTACTCATTTTGACTTCCGATTCGATCTCATATCCCCATCATCTCATCAACCGCATAATGTAAAAATAAACAAATAACGACCGAGTGATCTTGTCACTTCCGTTTGATTTGCATCGTAAGTGTGCAACAATCCCACACAGGAAACTGAGCGAATTTATCAATCGCTTTCAAAGAAAAACAATTAAATATCGATATTTTTGTATAATCGACAAAATCACTCAATTTTCGGTGAAAAGTAATTCGGTCACATTAACTACACAGTGGGCACAAAGCGACCTAAATCGCGAGACAACCTTGATGCACATTGAAAGGCCTAGGTCCACTGTTTTCAATCACAAATCCACTGTATTCTTAGCCCATATAACATCTCATATCAACGTCATCGGACGATTGGACTATGGCCACAGCCAAAGGGTGCAGTCGATCCTCAATTGCATATACGCGATCATTGATAAATCCATCTGTAATTAGATTTTAATTAAATGATCTCATTGCAGTGTTCATTCATCCGCTGTGGATGTTGATTATTTTCTCTATAGAACTAGTGCGCGATCTTTTCAGATTTGACATCCGATGACATAAATCACTGGCTCGGTTCGCTGCAAATTAAGTGCGATCGCCTCTCTGCGCCAGTGTGTTGAAGTAGCGTATCCAGTCACAGTTCATTATTTTCTTGTTCTCATTTCAAATGATATGCAATGCTTCGATGCAAAATCCAACACAAATTATGCCACACTGACTTAGATAAGCGGATGAGTGCTGTCACCGCATGGACACATGCCAAATGGGTGTCTTATTATTATGATTACCAATGCGGTGGCGGCAGTTCCGTAGTATTTCTATGAATACTCGAACACATCTCTTCCAATTCATAAAAGCGTAGCCCGTTTCATGGTCATCGCAGCAAACGAGCTAGCCAAATGGTCTTTGTGAATTAAAAGACGATGTAAAGGAGGAATATATATTCCTATATTATGAGGTCTGAGATATACCTGCATCACTGTAAGATGTAATAATTTAATTAAGCGCAGCAGACTATGGCTTTTGGCAAAGTCTGCTGCCAGATTTCCCGATCTGTATCTGGTAAGGTGTGCTCAAGTGCATTTTGCATCATAAATGCTAGGCGGGTTGTCAGAAAAAAGTTTTCGCCAGATTCTAGCGAAAGTGTGATAAGTCGCGTGATACACTTGACATTTGAATGATTACACAGGGTGAAGATTAACTGACAACATTTTATTTCTCGGGCATAATTCTATTTTAGAATAATCCGATAGAAGAGCGGAAGTGGCAATTTTGTTGTACAATGTTGTACAATTCGATGTATTTCCACCTGCGGCAATAATTAAAAGCGATAAAATGTTAGCTGAGATAATATTTATAAACTTCCCAGGGTTTTCTAAGTTTGTAGCAAGTATAGCTTATAGTTAAAGAAGATTCAAGTCTGTCGATTAACTTACTTACTCACTTATCAGACTTTCAAACCATGGAGGGTCTAGACCAGTTTCACGCAGTAGCTTTCCAAACATATAGAATTGTCCATCAACTTCTTATTGCATTTAGATACCTAGCATCGAAAGAATTTTCTCGCGGAGGTGCGGGCCGTGAAAAAGAACGAGTTTTTTTCAGGTGGTAGAAGTAGGAATCGAACCCAGACCTCCGCCGCAGTAAGTACCTACACATATTAACCACTCCGACACGGCACCCCACAAAATTAATTAAATGGGTCATCAAAATAATGGGCTTTCAGTGAATCCTCTCTTAACTACGGTTGCTCTCTTGACGGGAAATTTCACTATCCCGAAATCCAATGAGGTAAAATTTTTGGGAGTAATCCTTGCTAGAAAACTTTTTAGGTAGACGTTTTCTGAATCAAAAACCGAAAAAGCATGCTTTCCAATTTCTAGCAGTAAGTGGATCTTTTGGCAAGACGGGGCTAACCTCCGACAAGAGTTCTCTGGATCTATAGGTCATGCTAAGACAAATCTTCAAAAAAAAGCAAGTATGAAGGCATACGCTGGGGGTGGTGCGTCGGCTTTTGTTGAAAGTGAAGCTAGCGCGTCTATTTTCTCGATATATTTTACAGTCTGTAGTATACTTTTTTCGTATAGTGCTAATCTAAAATAAATTGGGAGGCGGAAAACTTTTCCTTTAATTTTTTTAATTTTTTTTTTAAGAATGAGTAGTTTATTGTTTTTTTTTTACCCGCCCAAGGGTGTATAAATTTTAATGCATAGTTTGTAACACAGTGAAATAATCATCGTAGACCCCTAAGACCTTTTAGAGACATGAACCAGACCGACAGGTGAATCGCTTAAGTCTGTATGTGTGAAGGTTTAAGGTCTTCAAAATCAAGCTAGCGAGCTGAGCACAACCTGTCAAAAGCCACGACCACTACTGTCTTCAATGCGAGGCAACCTCTATGTCACATTTTCTTTCAAAATGACTTTTGGTCAAGTTGCGATATTGGGCCAAGTCAAAATTGGACCGCCCACAATATCGACCATGCCCACATTTAACATATTAAATTTTTAAAACCCCGATTTCTCGGAAGGTTTTTTCCAAATAGGAAAAAAAAATTATGAAAAATATTAAAGATATTACTATTTACTAGGTTTGTTTTATACAAAGTTTTAAGCTCCGCCCACTTTTTAGGGGCATTTTAAGGAAAAAACGGTATTTTTTCTGAAATAATTTTCGCTTTTACCATATTTTCAGATTATTACGAAATTACAATTAATTGATTTTATTTTTGCCCATGCCAACTTTTGAGGCGTGGCCCATATAAAGAATATATAGGTTCGGGCCAATAAAAAACTCCAAGATTTGGTGTGACACGGTATATAGGGTCGGGTTTATAGAAGTTTGTCACAGACGAAATCTTGCACTCACTCACTTGTTTAATCTATTGTGTTGTGGGCCTTTTTACTTTTAAACTTGTATGAAATTTTACAGCCACCTGGGCTAGCATTTGTCTCTTTTTTAAATTCTGCGAGGGGAACAAACGTTCTTTTGAACTTTATTATAATTTTTAAATCTCAAATCCATAAAACAACTTTTTTAACCTTTTTTCAGTTCCCGTAAGACTATTTTCCAATAGCACAACTATATCTGCGCTAGCATTGGATGTTTTTCTTAAATTCTTTAAAAAGGTTTCGGAAGACTAAGGTTAAAAGAGGCAATCTAAAAATTTATTAACACAGTTTTTGCCACACGTTTTTTCATGCAGTTTTGCGACTTTTTTTCGAAAATGCTTCAAATCAGCAGGATTTAAACTTTTTCGGAAAAAAATTACTTCAGCACTTTGTTAACTTTGTGTTGTAAGCAACAATACGTGTGCTCAATATTGGCTTTTTGCACTAAGGCCGACTTTTTAGTGCTGAGTTAAGCCCAGCTGAAACTGAGATCTGTTAATCCCGGAGCAGTTAACCCATCAGCGAACAGTTTTTCAGTGCAAATTTAACTCCGTCAAAAGAGTTGTCAAAATCTTCGACTATCGAAATTATTGACTCTCCCAGCTCTCACTTGACAGAGAAAAACAAGAAAAAAACACAGATAGTGAAGTTCGAGTCACTTTCAGGTGTAATTTCTCACAGAATCACGAAAAGTCACTGCCATTTCACACAGAAAAAACCCTCCAAGAAGTAAATACTGTTCACAAGAGCTGATCAGAGATCAACGCACAAATTTTGCGAATTAAGCCGAGCTTAATCCCAAGATTAATATTCACATATAAATTCTTTTTTTGGGGTAAATCTCAGTTTAACTCCAAAACTTTGAAGATCCCGCACTGAAAATCTATCCCTAAGTGGTTCTAAAGTTATGGCCTTTGAAAAACTTTGACCATATTCAGTACTTTACTTCTCAAAAACCTTTCAATATTTTCAAAAAGATGGGCTTTTTCGTTAAAGTTTAGTGCTTACTTAGCTTAAGTTTCATTTTTCTAGTTCTTGTATGCTAAAATACTTAAAATACTTAAAAAAAAAGTATTGAAAAAGATTTAATCCATTTTCTCATGAAACTTTAAACTGTTATTAAATCGTTATTTATGCTTGAAAAAAAAAAAAAACAATTGCCGGACGGACGGACGAAAAACGTATTGATAATTTTTCATCAGAAGAGGTCATTTTTCTATTTTTGGACGGACCCCTAAAAAACAACTTGGTTTGGCTGCAAAGGGATATCCCTGACAAACCTCTCCCCTTGAAATATTAATCATGGGTTGTGCGAAAAATGAACTTAACCACATGCCTTTCTTAATCAAGCCTTAACTTCTTACTGACATTGTTTTTTCCTTTACTTTAACAGTAAGAATTGCTCCATATTTGATAACCTTTTCACACAAAAAGGTTAAGTTTGCGGTGGAAACTTGGACCAAACCCCATACATTTTTGCCCATTGTCCTTTAAGTTGCCTGGGAATAAACAAAACCAGAATTTCAAACCGCCTTACCTTGGCAATCCTTTTGGATCCTTATCCACTTGCTACAAGAGTTATAACATGCCATAACCTATTTGGAAAATATTCTTCTTAAGAACCACTAACAAAAAGCATTAATTTAGTGGCATTAACTTTAACCGGGCGGCGAGGGTCTGACAAACCCTCCGAGAGCAAGATTTGTCTTGAAAACTTTTTCAAAACTGCCGTTCGGATTGGGAAAAAATGTAGGTACCCATGTATATGAAGTTATCAGCACCCACAGCACACCAACATTGTTGAGAAATTTGCCCTGGTTCACCTCAAGCTGTTGCGCCACTCGATTTAGCTTTAACCCGCGAATTTGGCCGTCATCGTCAGCCTGCCCTGTGACCTGCCTGCCCCCATAACTCTAAAACCAGGCCCGTAACCGTGTCAGAAACTGAACCTGCGATGTACACTGCCTGACACGAGCAGGACTTATGCCAGTAACATTGTTGTGCAGGCTAGTCCGCTCCTTCATAAGTTAAGCAAAAACAAAAACTTAGATTTGATACAAATGATTTGAAAGTTGATTTTCTGTGAACTTTTCATAATTTTAATAAAAATAAGCGGACGGATTACAATCCGCTTAGGCGAATCGTTGACCCCTGTCAAGCTCAGAATCGCACTTATCAGCTGAAAATCTCGTTTTGTAAAAAAGGGGCGTGTCGTCGACCTCTTTTCAATAATATTGTCGCCTGTATCAAACATGTGTTTTGCATGTGTTAAGTGCGTTTGGATGTCAAAATTTAGGTGTCTGATTCAGTCACACCCCCAAAAGTTGGGGTGGTGAAAACTTGCCCAATAAGTTGATAGTATACAGAAATATGTTAGCCCTAATACAAACGCATTGTACATATTAATATCGTTTGTAAAACTAAAAATGAAATGCGACCACGCCCACATGGGGTATTTTTAAATTTTTTTGCAATGTGAATCTCAATACACTAAGGCAAGAATACTGAATACCAAATTTTGGCGTCCTACGACAATTTTAATGTTTTATGTTAATATGTAAAGTGGGCGTGTCAGTGGGCGGATTTTTAAAATTTGTACACTTGTACTGCTTCGGAATCTAGAAAACCCAGATATAAAGTTTTAAAACCCTAGCTTAAAATTTAAGGCCTAAAAATTACCGACAGACAGACGGACGGACGGACATGTCTCATTCGACCCACAATTCGGTCTCGATCATATGCCCTTATGTGACAAACTATGAATCAAACTTTATATACCTCCTATCCTATGAGATGGGGCTTAACAAGTGAGTAAGTGCAAGAGTTCTTATGTAACGAATTTCTAAATACCCGACCCTATTTATCCAGCAACACCAAGTCTGAGATTTTTTGGCCTGACTTCATTAATTGGAAGTCAATTATACGTATGGGTACGCCCCCAAATATTGGGCGTAAACAAAAGAAGAAAAATCTTTTTATCTTATTTCGCTCGAACCGTGTGGAAATTCGTTAAAAACAAAAACTTAAGGAAAAAAATCCTAAAATCGCCCCTCCAAATTGGGCGAAGTTTAAAACCTTGTATAGAGTAAACTTAACAAAATGTTAATTGATATCTTGAATATTTTCCATAAAATATTTTTTTTTATTTAGAGTAAATTTTCAGAGAAATAAAGTTTTTTAAAATACATGACTGTAAGAGTGGGCATGGTCGATAGTGTGGGTGGTTAAATTTTCTTCGTGTTGAGGGTTTTTAACTGAAATTTCTTTTTCTATACACCAAAATTTGAGCTCCTGGACCTTGTCTAACTTGACCAAAAGGCATTTTGAAATAAAATGTAAATTTAAGGTAGGCTGACATCGAAGTCAATTATGGGAGTGGACGTTGTCTATAAAAAATGAGAGCGAAAATACACTTTACAATTTGTAATCAAGTTTGTGGTCTGGATCACAAATTTATTTTAGTTTGAAAAACACCTTATAGACCGCAAAAATCTACTTTGCGGATTTTTGCTGTCTATAAGATGTTTTTAAGCTAAAGTAAATTCTAACACTTTACAAGTTCCAGCTTTCTAGTTCAATTTCTAAGACCCAAAATTATCACACATACAGTTGGACGGACGGACAGACATTGCTTAATCAATTTAACTGTTGGTCTCGATCATATCTCTAAAAACTCTAAGGAGTCTACGGTGGTTATTTCACTGCGTTACAAGCGTTTAAAAAAATTTAAACTCGAAACGGTTCACAGACAAAACTAAAATCTTTCGTCGATTTATTTCAAAACTATGAGTAAAAGTGTATTGGTATCCTGGTGTAGAAAATATCAACATTATGCCTATTGCCCATGGGAGGAGTTTCTTGATCGCTCTGCATGTGTATGTGAATTAACTTCCAAACACAATAGAACAAAGCACCTATAAATGCATTCACGAACCAGAAAATACGTCCATTCGTTAGTCAAACGCTGGACAAGTGCACTCGAAGTAAATCAAAACCACAAACTGCTTTAAGCCACAAGACAACGTTCTTAAGACCAAAATTGTATTTCGTCTATCACGTTCATCTCATGTTTTATTTGCAAAACCTAATTTTCATTTAACACAATATATTCTTACTCATCGTGTAGTAACCGTGACTTTGTTAAGTTTCACCCAAAAATTCAGAGATACATGCAGCGCGATAAGGTGTGGGAAACATTTGTTCCAGACAATGAACACTTTACTGATAACATCGTTTTGGTAATGAACATAAATTTTGACTAGTCTCACAAATATGCACTCGAAATAGCTATCATTTTTCTGGACGAATTTAGAATGCCGAACAAAGTGTGTCTCAACTTACCATCCAAAGCCTGTTAGTGGCATTGCAAATATCAAAATTGCAATAACCATAAGTAGCCGCATATCTATCTTTCGCTCACTCGTTCTAACATCGATCCGATTACGTTGGAACACTATTTTAACTTTAGTATGCACCAATGAATACGGAATTTTAAATTTTCAAGATTTCGTCACATAGGCATTGTGTTCACTTTAGCTGGTGTATAAACAAAACTCGAATTGAAATCGCACAAGATCACAAGAAACTGCCAAAGCACCGGCGATAAAATTCACTTTTTTTCGATCGCGCGAACGAAGGGAAAAGTTGAACTAATTTCACTTTTAGTCCTTAAAACTGTTTGAAGAGTATTTTCATTTTAAAAACAATAATTTACACTTGAAGCACACGATACACAATATGCTTTGGTACAATTTTAGTTCTCAAACACCTTCCGGAGTTTTTATTTTGTGTTTCTAGTATAGCGGCGTGATGAAAGAGTGATCGCGTTCTTCAACATCAGCTTCTGCTGGCTCTTCTTGGTTATCTTATTGAATCTCCTTTTTGAGGACGGCTGCCGCCGTCGCCGTTGCGCGTATATCGTCGTCGTCGTCAGCGTCACTACAAACGCGAGCGAAATTATATCGCGCGCGTTATACTATACACAAGATACAAAAGCGCGATCGGTTCTCTTCCGAAAAATTTCTTAGACCAGTGTGGTGCTCGCACGGAGTATAGCGAAAAACAACCTGCTACGGACTGGAGCTTCACTTCACCACTTAATGGTATAGAGTGGTGTTCCGATTCTATACATAAATGCTATACACACAGTTTTTTTTTTATTTTTTTTTTTTTTTTGATTTCTTGTCTTTAATTTTTCGTTCTTTTTAGGTATTTTTTTATTTTATTTTTTTTTGTAATAAACTAACAATCATATGAGGAGTATATATCTCGTTTTATACGGCACACAGAACTAACTCAAACTAAGGAAAAAATTGTATTCTTCATTTTTATTCGTTTGCGAGTAAAAAGAATACACGACGTACGTAGAGATACATTAAAAAGCCCCAACGGACAACACAAAAGTGTGTTCTTGTATTCAAAATTTGTAGATATTTTTTGTGTTTTTTTTTTTTTTTTTGTGTTTCTTTTACACACAAGAAGAATAAAGGTGTTCACTCACTTTTTTTCGAATATAAAGACTCGTGCGCGCACACAGAATAAACTCTCTTTCACTCGGGTATCTTTTGGATACTCTCTTCACAGATTACACCTTTTTGAGTGCATTTTAGATAACTGCCGGTGAATGTTGAGGCGTGTGTTTTTGATATCTACATAAAATTCAAATTAAGATCTTGATTTTCCCATGCAGTGGGTTATCTTGGGATTTATGTTTACCTCTTATAGATACACGTCACGTTGAAGAGTCGCATTAAATTAAAGCTTTTACACACTAAATCGGGGAAAAATAAAATAAACCGAGATATCTTAGGGCCTTGCGACTTTTAATTACAAAAAAAAAGAGATGTTGAAAGACTTATTTTCTTTAAATGCCGGTAAAATAAAAATTTACTCAAATCCCTTTCGATGCGTTGCCGCGTGTGTCACTCAGCTGAGTGAGACCTGCTCCGCGCACTCAACAAAACTCGACAGCACCGTGAGAAGATACAATTCCCTGTGAATTATTTCTGTGTAAGTAAAAATGTTTTCACCTGTTTCTCGCGCGCTCTCTTTGATCCATCGCGATCGATTAAATACATTTTAATTTGAAGAAGAAGAAAAAACAAAAAAGATAAACGTTCCTCCTTCCTTCGGCCACGCGGATTGCGTATAGACAAGATGATCTCCGATTTTTTCGTGTACGTCTTTGGGTATGACGTGCGATTCGGTTGTGCCTGGCCCCGTGCGTCTTGGCTCTGCAATTTTCTTCGCTGGAAAACTCATCATTTCTGGACAACGAGCCGAAAGAAGGAAATATTCATATCGCTGCTGGTAAAAAGCACAGTCCAGCTTGCTTGATTAAACACACCGACACACATGCGGACGCAGATAGTTATTCTAGATCTCTGAGCAACTGTTGGGGCATCATTGTGGTGGGTCTAGAGATCGGGGTGTGTATATTATATCGGGGAGCGTTGTTTCATCTAAACAATCCAAAGCGAGGCACTTTCCGCGTATTACCATAGGCTAGGCAGTTAGTGTAGGTACCTACCTATAGCGGCATTCTAGCCATAGAAGCTGTTTTTCTTTTAATTGTTGTTGTATTCAAAAGAATTGCTTACGATACTCAGTGCCTCCTTAAAAATTTTGTAGCTCATAAAATTTTTTATTACCCACGGTAGTGTGAAATAACGTTTTCCTTGCGATTGCCGTAGAGTGGATGATTATTGTGTGTAGATGTTGTTTTTTGATACAAAAAACCAACAAACAGAACAACATTTTTAAGTAGCTTCTACCCGAACGAACGAACAATTGATAAATTTTGTTATTCTTTGGAAATATACGCTCGCATCAAGGCGAAGTTGTTAAGTATACAATAATTATTTAGTGTTAAATGAACGAGTGCACCATTTGGCAATATAAAGTTTAGTAGGTATAGGAGTGTGGCCGCAATCCTTTTTGTGCTACTAAAATTATGTAAAACCAAAAAAGGTTTCAAAACCGCAAGTTCTTGGCCGAAGACTATACTAAACCAGCTTGATTCCTTAAAAATAAAATGGAAATTATTTGCATAAATTAAGATAAGACAATTATAGCATATTCAAATACAATACTCTTAAAAGCTAGTTTATTGCATAAAAAACTTATGAATTAATTTCATTCAGAGTTGAAAGATATACTTAAGTCGAATGAGTAAGTGTCATCTTGTGACAGGTGATGTGATGCCTACCGTCATCAGTGAGAGTAGGTATAGGTAGGTATACCTACGTTTTTTTTTTATGAACACATTGAGAGGAAAAACAAAGCAGGTGGTAAGTAGGTACCTTACTGTGGAATCCCTTACTTAAGTCAACGTTTACATTGTTAGCGTGTATCAACCATCAGCAGTCTGTTATCGTTTGATAAACATTAAAAGTGATGAAAGAACAGTGGGTTGAAAAAGAATTTGTCACAATTTTTTTTTAGGTACAGATTTTTTTAATTCATTTAACCGTATGTACCCCTGCAAGGTCGGGGTTAGAATAGCCTTGAGGTAAGGTATGCCTGTCGTAAGAGCCGACTAAAATCCACCGGAAGAAATATTCTTTAATGTTTCAACGGATGCTGTCGATGCTGCTCCATTTGGGGTAACTTTTGGCAGTAAGGTTTTAACTTATAGATGAATCTGAAGGTTAAATTAAAATCCAGAAGCGTCTGTCACACATTGTGCGGCTCACTGGTCGGCGTCTGTCTCCAAAGGGGCGGCTGTATTTAAAAATGAAAATAGAATTGACTTACCTATTTCTCATAAAAACGACAAGTTAAAAAAAAAAATGGCAATGAACAAAACGACAGATTTGATTACCCCAGGTGGCAGCCCAGCTATGCTGGAAAATCCACCCTCTTCGGAGGCAGGCTCTACGGATTCTGGGGAGAGCCTTTTGTTGCTTATAAATCCTTTTGAGAAAAGGACAAAACTAAATCGATCACCACCACCTAGATCGAACATATCCGGAAAAAGCAGTCCACCGGTAAACCAGGACTCTGTGAAAATTAAGAGCTTAGAAAAGGAGAATAATGAACTCTTAACTAAGCTTACTGAAATGGAGCGACTCTTCCAAGATCTAAAAATGGAAGTTGACTCTCTGCGAAAAGAAAACGAGGATATTAAAAATACTCGTTTAACGAAAGACTGTGAGGTAACGAAAGAGTGTGTAACACCGAACCGACCAGGAGTCGAATACTTCACGGACGAGGACGAACTTGCACTTGAGACCGATGCAGTCTTAAGGAGAAGGTCTAGAAAGAAGCGAAAGGCGAATTCCTCTCCCGAAGTAATACAAAAAGAAGATAAGCCCTCTGGCTCAAACAAGGCTAAACCAGAAGCGAAAATTCGTCCACCACCCGCAATAAACATCGTCGGGATAGCAGACTTTGGGAGATTGCGCAACCTTCTTGCAAACACGGTGAGAACAGAAAACTATAAGCTTACCTCGCACCGAAATAACGTGTGGAAAGTAAATGTTGACAACGCCGATTCCTATCGCGCACTGTCTCTTAGACTGAATGCAGAAAGAATCGAGTGGTATACTTATCAAAATAAGTACGAGAAACCACTGCGAGTCATTGTAAGGGGGCTCCACCCATCATGCACAAAAGAAGACGTTGTAAAAGACGTAAAAAATAAAGGCCTTAAAATTATTGATGCCGTCAATATCATTAAAAAGGAAAAGCAACGCACGGAAGGAGAAAGAGACACTGTGATCAGACGCGGCTTTCCAATTTTTATGCTCTCCTTTGAAAGAACTGAGAGCATAAACGATATTTCTAAAACAAAAATGATACTTAACATCAGGGTTAAAATCGAACCCATGCGAAAGGGCAATAGACTGATACCACAGTGTAAGCGATGCCAAGAATTCAGGCACACAAGTGCCTACTGCCAAAAAGAACCACGTTGCGTGAAATGTGCCGGAAAACACCTGTCAACAGAGTGCAAAGTTGACATAAAGGCTCCAGCAGTTTGCGCCAATTGCCACGGAAACCACCCTGCGAACTATCGAGGATGCGAAGTAGCCATAGAGCTGCAAAAGGGACGAGAACCTCTTAAGGAAAATACTAGAGGTCAGAATCAAAGCCTAGGACGCCCAAAACCTGCTGAAACTCCTAAGCCGAAGACTCCAAAGACGCTAAAGCCGATCAAAAGTGCGAGATTGGCAAAGGAGGCGTCGACAAAAGGCGTAAAAGCTCCACAAAAGAGCGGCGCCAGTTCAAGTGCAGCGGAGAAACCACCACTGGTCGGACCGAAATCATACGCACAGGTTGCGGCAAACAAAAACAAGGCAAGATCGCCCACAACAGATGCAGTGTCTCAGATCCTCGCTGTAATCTTGGAGAAACTTGAGGATCAGACTAAAATCAACAAAGTTATATTTGACAAACTGAGCAAGCTTGAGTTTAAGCCTCGAAAAATTTACAAGAGAACATGAATATGAAACAGTTGTTTAAAGTACTTACATGGTATGCAAACGGCCTTCTGAATAAAATAGACGAACTGGAAGTATTTCTACGGAAAAATAATATTGATATTTGCATGATTACGGAAATTCACCTTAAAAACTAGTCTACACCAAAACTTAAAGGTTACAATGACTATCACGCACATCACCCTTCGCAAAATTCGAGAGGAGGTTCCTCCCTCTACATTAAGAACTGCATTAAGCACTTCAGGAACACAGAAGTTAAGCTAGACTCTATGCAGATCAGTTCAGTTTCTGTAAAAATTGACTGCTTAGATTATAACATTGCATCTTGTTATATCCCGCCAGGATATAGACTGGTGGAAGACGGTCTTGATCGTATGTATGACTTCATTGGGTCCAATTTTATCATTGGGGGTGACTTTAACGCGAAGCATTTTTTTTTTGGGGTTCACGATGCAATTCAACAAGAGGCAGATTACTGTACAAAAACAGTATGAAGCGTGGGGTAGACTTTTTGTCCACGGGTAAGCCAACATATCGGCCAACCGATAGGAATAAAAAGCCTGACCTTGTCGATTTTTTCATCGCTAAAGGGTACCCCAAATACCTTACGCGAATTGAAGAGTGTTATGATCTTTGCTCAGACCACTCAGGAGTTATCTTGAAGATGGGTAAAAGACTGGCGAAAATAGAAAGAGCTCCTCGATTAGCTAGCAAAAACATGAACTGGGACGCTTTCAGAAAGGACTGTAAGGAGGGTGTTGGCTTGAATGTGCCATTGAAAACTCCTTTCGAGTTAGAAACCGCAGTTGACAAATTCATTGAAGCAATTCAGAGCGCTGCTTGGAACAACAATTCGCCCCAAAAGAACGCAGTTAGCACCGACGGGCATGTACGTAAAACATATCCGCTCGAAATCGAAGAATTGATTCGTGAAAAGAGAAGAGCGCGTAGGAGATGGCAAGGCACGAGGGCCCCCCCAGACAAAACCCTATTGAACCACCTCTCTAACAAACTGAAAGGAATGTTGCAAGATTTTAAAAATCGTGAGACCACTGAATACCTTGAAGGCTTGTCGGCGGATAGGAGCTCAAACTACTCGCTGTGGAAAGCAGTTAAGTCCATCAAGAAACCTATAATCCACTCGGCACCAGTAAAAAAAGCTAACGGCGAATGGGCAAGAGAAGACAAAGAGAAAGCGAATTTGTTTGCTGAACATTTAGAAGAAACATTCAAGCCTTTCGACGGTCCGCCGTTGGCTGACGTTCTAAACAACAACGGGGAACCTGATAGCTTTAGAATGAAAAAAGTTTCGTTAGTTGAACTCCGACAGACAATAAGCAAACTTAAAAATAATAAGGCCCCGGGTTGCGACCTGATCACTGGCGAAATATTAAAAGAGCTACCAAAAAAGGTATTAGTCAAGCTACTTTATATGATAAACGCTTCTCTTAGACTTCTATACGTTCCAAGACAATGGAAAGTTGCTGAAGTCATTATGGTTCCAAAACCGGGGAAATGCGCAAATGATAAAAAATCTTATAGGCCCATATCGCTTCTGCCGATAATATCGAAAGTATTCGAGAAACTTCTGCTGAAGCGATTACAACCAATAATTGCAGAAAGACGCTTGATCCCGGATCATCAATTCGGTTTCAGACCTAACCATTCCACAATAGATCAAGTCTACAGAATAACGCATGAAATTGAAAAAGCCTTAGAAGGGAAAAAAATATGTTCAAGTGCTTTCCTCGACGTATCGCAAGCCTTCGACAAGGTATGGCACGAAGGCTTGAAATATAAGCTACGGCAAAACTTGCCGGAAGACATGTTTAAAATATTGGAAAATTATCTTGAAAGCAGACTCTTTCGTGTTAGGTGTAGTAGTGAATACTCGAGTTTCAAGCAAATTCGGGCTGGCGTACCCCAGGGAAGCGTCCTCGGTCCGACCCTGTTCCTGCTCTACACAAGAGACATACCTCTAGATGACGAGACAGTCGTGGCCACGTTTGCGGACGATACGGCCATCCTGGCAACAGGTGAATCAGTCGAGTCATCAACGAGAAACCTCCAACGAGCATTGGACAGAATTTGTGTATGGACAAAGAATTGGCGAATCGCTCTTAAAGAGAACAAGTCTACGCATGTAAATTTCACTTGCAGAAGGGTTAACAATTTACCTCTGTTCATAAATTCTGCACAAATACCTTATGCAAATGAAGCGAAATATCTAGGGATGACACTGGATTCTTAACTTAGGTGGAAACCACACGTAAAGAAGAAGCGTGAATAGCTCGAGATTAGGCTCAGGGAAATGTATTGGCTTATCGGGAGGTTTTCGAAATTAAGCGTATATAACAAACTGCTCTTGTACAGGCAGGTGTTAAAGCCGTCCTGGACATACGGTATACAACTTTGGGGTTGTACCAAGCCGAGCAACATGTCCATGTAGTAGACTTTCCAAAACAAGACACTAAGAGCAATTGTGAATGCGCCATGGTATATTAGGAATAGTGATATTCACAGAGATTTAGGAATAGCTACCGTGAGCGAAAAATTAACAAACTTTGCTCGAAAGCTAAATGCTCGCCTTCATGCTCATTGCAACAATGAAATGATCCGTACTCTAAACGAGACTCTTAACGATGTTAACAACGAGCGACGACTACAAAGAACAAGACCCTTCGATCTAGCGACGTAGGGTGAAGCCGCATGAATGAACGGCTTAGTAGGTGCATTCACTGGAAAGCAACCTATCCAATGCGATTAACACTATGGAAGCGTAAACTACTTGTTAAGTTAACTTAGTTGTAGTCAAGACGTATTATGAGAGAGCGAAAATTTACTACTATGAAGTGCGTTCTGGCAGTTTCATAGTGTCTCTCATAAATGGGTGGTTTTTTAGCACGTGGAAATCGGGCATAACCAATATCGGCTACTTCGGTATTATGTACCTGCTATAGAGGGCGTATTGGTATCACAACAAATGAATCGTGGATTTGATAAAGGTATGCCCCTACGTCTGTTTGTCCTAAGATCAAAAATTTAAGTTTTTATATTCAAGAATATGGAGAATCCAATTTCCCATACAAGTTTGTTACACTTCTTCTAATTCAAATACCCCACACAGGTCTACTTGCTAATATTAACCCGCATTTACTTGTTTATCAATCAATCCTCAACTCACTCAAAAGCACTCCCAAAATGGGCAGTAATGTTCAAACGGAGCGACCCGAGGTATAAGCTATACGAACAGGCTTCTCGCAACTATAATGTAGGTACGCTATGTGAAAATTATAGTATGGGGACTCACGGGGGTTCTTCCATCGCTTGCAGTAGCATCCCAAGTAGTACACTCTGGAATCCTAAGTATTAGTTTTTGAATATTGCACTTTGAAGACTCTCAAAATGTTCTTTAGTAGCACTAATGGTTTCGTATAAAATTAGTCATAGAAACGTTTGGAGCACCATAATTATAAAACTAAAAGTGCTACCACCATAAGTTTCGTATAATGCACTGTACGTGGTTCTATAAATGCTCCTAGCACTGAAGTTATAAAACTATAAGTGCTGAGGATGCGTAGATTCAGGTTCTGTAGATTCACCAGTTTTCTAACACTATAAGTCTGACACATCCGAAGTACTAGTTAGTTTCCACTCGGGGGTTGCCAGATGTCGCGCAATAGAAAAAAATTCGATTGACAGATATTGTTGTGAGAACATTTCAAGAACAACATTTAGAGATAAGACTTTCACATTTTTAATAGAATGATATGAATTTATACTTAGAATGCATTTTTAGGCTAGAAAATGAATATTACACAAAAATTTTATTTCTTTTTTTATTAAAAAGAAGGATAATATTTATGCTTTTTTAATATTCTTTCTGTGATCTAGTCAGTCAAATTAGTTATGTTTGTGCCGTCTTGGTACAGCAGTTCAAGTATTTTATCAGCCCATTGGCATTCCCAACTTTTAGGCAGGAATTCAAAAACAGTCCTCCTTGAACTTTAAAATACGTTTCAATAAACACCTGTCGTGTCAGTAATTTCAAAAGGTCAAACCACTTAAGAAACAGAAATGAACGTAGAGCACATAAGAGCTAGACCGTCCTGTATAGAACCCAAAGTTTCTGAAAGGTGACACTTACATTTTTTGTTTAATGTTATGTTTAACATTTCAAGAGGCGCATAGTTCCTTTTCGTCCTTGTCTTGTACTACGTAAATGCTTTTTTTGTACTTAAATAAAAAAAAAATAAATAGAGTGGCGCAACAGCTCGAGGTGAACCAGGACCAACTTCTCAACAATGTATGCTGTTGTGTTAATTTCTTTACATACAAGGGAGGTCCCCTTGCTTGTAATTTTTTGCCGAATCCGAACGGCACTTTGAGAAGTTTTTCAAGACAAATGATACTCTCGGAGGGCTTGTCAGACCCTCGTGGAGGTTGGGACCGTGAAAAAGAGCAAGTTTTTTCAGGTGATGATGGCAGGATTCGAACCAAGACCTCCGGCGTAGTAAGCACACACACTAACCACTACGCCACGGCACCCCACTCTTTTTGTACTTATTAATTTGAAAGTGTTTTGGCAGCCAAATAAGATCTATAAGAGCTCGAAGTAGAACCCTTTTCGCTCCGAAAATTAAAATCTACAAAGTATCAAAAGCCCTTATAGGGGTTTTGGAAGGGGCCCCGTTACTTGCATAAAACGAACTTCAAGAACCTAAGGTTTTAAACGTGGTGCTGAAAGAAGGTAACCTAAGGTGCTGTAACGGTGGCCATAACAATTCTTCTGTGTTACCTGGGGTAACCCCAAAAAAACTTGCTAAGTATTCGAACCAACACAAATAGTGGCAGATAAAGCACCTCATCAACTTAAGGCACGTTCCGCTTTAAAATTCTCCTGAAAAAAAAACAGCTTCAGCGACATAATTTGGCTCCCGGTATTCAGGAATAAATACACACTCCGAATATGCAATTCAACGTGCTCCCAGCCGCCAAACACAAACTAATGCTCAACAAATGAATTAGATTACCCTGCAAGGTGGCCCTGCAACTCAAAGCCCACCCAATCATGGCCGTTTCACATTCAGCACGAGAGCGTAAAACCAGAGTGACAGCGACAACACGAGACCAGATTTGTTTATACACAATGCGAGCGAGAAACCGCGACGATTGTTAACTGCACAGTGACAAAACATAACATATTTCTAAAATTTGTCGACTGCATTGCACATTAATAGTTTATATATCACAACAAGTATTAGTTTCGAGAAAAAAAATGTCTATTCACTAGCGTGTCATAATTTACACAGGAGAATGACAGAATAATCGTCGACCTCGGCGAGGGTTTTTCAATTTTTCGAGAAGGCCGGCGAGCGAGACTGCGATGACGCTGGTATTAAGAAGCACCCCATACATTGCCATTGATTGAAAGTCAACTGACGCTCGCCCGAGACCAGCGCTCGCTCTCTCGCTCTTTATGTGAAACAGCCGTCAAACTAGTGCACTGTCGCGTCGCCCATGATGATGCTGCCCAGTACCAAACGCACAAAACGAAAAATCTGTCCTGCACCCAGATTTTTTGCATCTATAGAACGACAAATTTGAATAAAAATGCATTCAAAGACATAATAAAATTTAGACTATATTCATGAGTTTATAGCACGGCTTGATCTTGACCCAGAAATGAGACTTTTCCAGGAGGATAAAACTTAATCTAGGCACTAGAAAAGACGGGAGAATTTCCTGCTTTTTTATAGTCTTACCAAACAACGTAACCAAATTTCGAGATTCGTACACGTTCGAGTTTTGAAATTCAGTAATTGTCCCATAAGTAATATAAACCTTTAATTTTCCTATAAAGAATGTGATAGAAAATATTTTCGCACTACACTGTCGATCATGAGGACTGTTTTCGTAAAAAAATTTTTACGAGGAAGTGTTTGCTGTCTCTAGACAGGATGGATATTTTTCCAAAGAAAAGCCATTAAATTTAATGACTTTAGTCCACTGATATTTCAAACACAAATATTGAACTTACTGAAGAAAAGGCCACATATGAAAAAGCTACAAAAAAGAAAAAAGAAATATAAAAAGCTGTCTTTATTAATGATGGTGGTTGGGTATGCTATGCAATCCATTTTTCGATAGGTATTGCATCTATAAAGGCACTTTGGAATGCTTCGCAAAAGTTTTTCAATTCTCTTTAATGCAATATTAAACCAGTGAGTAAGTGCTACGGTGTGTACGCTCTGTACGCAGAAGTGACAGTCCGTAAAACGGACCCTAGAATACCTCATCTTATCCCACATTGTAAAATGCTGATGTTATTGTTATTTATTTATACTTTATAAGTAGTGCAGACTTCGAAGAGGGGCGTGGTACCACCGCCCCTCTTCGAAGGGCGTACTATTACAAACTATCAATATTAACACAGGTATTTCCAACTTACGCTTAAATGTACGTTAAAATGCAATTTTTTGGTTCAAATTCAATATTTTTTAAAAAAAATCGGCGCCTAAAAGGAGGCTTGGCTAAAAACTTTGCAAAAACAAAATCAGAAGTCTCGATTACCTTGCATGCTAATTCTTTTTACTCTTTTCTAAATCAGGCTTAAGGCCAGCCTAGATTTCATTTTTTTTTTAATTTAATTAAACTTAAGGTTTTTCTTAGATTCTGCCTCCAAGTGTGGGCGTGGCCCAAGTCAAATTTTTTCAAATTGGAACAAAAATATTGAATAAAATGCTTTTGAAAATTACCTTTTAAATTGATTCCACGCCCACTAGGGGAGATAGTGGGCGTGGAATCAATTTAAAAGGTAATTTTTAAATTGAGGGAATTTTCTGGTCCTGAGAAAACCTCTTCTGAGCCTAGTCTGGCAAGCTCATCAGAGATCTCATTTCCCTGGATACCAGTGTGACCTGGAACCCAAACAAGATTCACTGCATTTAGCCTTCCGACTAAGTTCAACGAATTCTTGAGTTCGAGCACTATCTTGGATGAGGTAAGAGGGTTGAGCAACGCATTCAGAGCGGCTTGGCTGTCACTGCAAACGCATATGCTTTATGCCCTCCACCTGTTAGTCACAATATAGCGCATAGCCATTAGGATAGCGAAAATCTCCGCTTGGAAGACAGACGCATATTTACCTAAGGGGTAGTGGAGTCTAATGTTCTCGCTTTCCACAAAGACTCCAGCACCAGACCCCTGTCCGGTTTTGGAGCCATCCGTGAAAATACGATGGCATTCTTTCCCTGGCTCAGAGTCTGGCCGAAGCCATTCCATTACCTGAGGAAAGTTGACTTGGTAATTTTGTCGCAAAAAGATTTCTGGGGTCATTGCGTCAGAGGGCATGTCCATAAGACAGGGGTCAAAGGACAATTCTCGAACAAGTTCTTCAAAATTCCAATGCGTGTGGTACCAAAAACCACCTCTCTTTAAGCGAAAGATGGTTTTCAGCGTACACCCCATGATAAATATATCAAGGGGGGGAAGTTCATCAAAGCATCTAGAGCAGAGCCCGGTGTGCTAGGGAAGGCCCCTGTGCAGCCAAGACAAGCCGTTCTTTGGAGTTTGGTAAAAGAGGCAGTAACACGTTTCCGCGAAAGCCTGTGTTTTAGTAACACCTTTAAGCACTAGTTGAGTCAGACCAGTGACCTTCCCCCTTCTCGTAAAGAGAACAACCGTAGTTTTAAGAGGATTCACTGAAAGCCCATTCCTAGTGCACCAATCATCGATTAAGTCCAGGGATCTCTGCGCCTGAGAGCACACAGTCCCTAGGTTTGAGCCGACAGAAAGAACGGCGACATCATCCGCGTAGGCTTGTGTGTAGGTTCCAGGAAGGTTGAGAGCCGATAGTAGAGAGTCTACAACTATGCACCATAAAAGGGGAGACAGAACACCACCTTGCGGGCAGCCCTTGTTTACCCCAGTTATGACGCACTTGCCACAATCTGCTTCGGCTATCAGCGTCTTGTTCATTAGCATTGCCCTAATCCATTGAACTAATGTTTCATCTACACCATGTTGTCTGGCTGAGTTGCACATGCTATCAAACGTCGCGTTATCAAAAGCACCCTCAATATCGACGAAAACGCCCAGCACGTACTTCTTCTGGTCAAGAGCACATTCAATCCTACCAACAAGGTTTTGAAGCGTAGTTTCGCAGGATTTTCCGCGCTGATAAGCGTGTTGCATCTCAGAAAGAGGGTGCAAACGAAGAGCAACTTTGCGCACGCGCAGCTCAACCAATCTCTCTAAGCTTTTCAGCAGGAAGGAAGACAGACTTATGGGTCTGAAGCTTTTGGCTAGGCTATAGTCTAACTTACCAGGTTTTGGTACGAAAACGACTTTAACCATACGCCAAAGGGTGGGTATGTAAGCCAAGGCAAGGCTCGCAGTGAAAATTCTTTTCAACGTGGCTGACCTAAACCTTGCTTCAGCATAACCGGGTAGATTCCATCTGTACCAGTTGACTTAAAGCTCTCAAAAGATGCAATAGCATCCGGACGGCTTAGTGTACCTTCTATCGTTATCTATCCTCCGCCACCAACTAAGGAAACACAGGCGCGATCAACATCAGTCGCGATTCCCAGGCGGTCTAGGAGAGGTACCTTTACATGATCGCAGTACCTGTTTCTTGATGTACCAGGCCTTTTCGGCGAACAATATTTTCAAAGCATCGATGAATTCCGCCTGATCTTACCTCCTTCAACATCCAGAACTTAAATTGAATAGAAAAAAAAAATATTTTGTAGAACAAAAAATTTGATTGAAAAAATTGATTTAATATTCTTAGTTCCATTCTAAGAATTTTAAGAGCTTGTTGATAGAGCTTTAAAAGTAAAAAGAGCCAAAAAGCGTAACAAAAGCTTCGTGGACCACACTCCTTAGGTCGAAGCTTGAGTTTGTTAGGTAAATACATATTTAAGGGCGTTTTCACGTCCAGCGAACTGCGGCCAAATTAATTTTGCTACATTTACAGAAAAAAAAATTATTCGAAAGTTACATTGACCTCCTAGACAATAATTTGGCATAATAGGAATATTAATTTCCTCAATTAATTTCCACTACGAATGCGTTTCGATCTTCCGAATTTTAAAGCGAATTATGCGTAAAAATATTCACAAAATATCAGAATTTTTAAGTCTATAGGTACAAGTGGAAAATTTATACATTAGTCGATTCTTGAAAGTTTTCTATTGTTAATTTTACGTGATCTCCAAGTTCACGTAGTTACGATATTTATCTGTGAGTGAAGGCAGCTTTAAAACCAGGCTTTGGCTTTGTCCTCGCCAAGATTTGATACGTCGCGTCAACTTAAAATCGGCATAAAAAAAATTTTATGAAAAAATTGCATTTTTATTCGTGTGTTGAGCGTTTGTTTTGGTTTTATATGTCCTAATATACTAAAAATTATTATCGTTATTATAAAAAATAAAAAAATTATTTGACTAATATTTTTACAACTGCTGGGCTGCAGAATGAGATTAATAGATTCGATCAAAACCGATAGGAAAATTTAAAGTCATGTTCATCGCTCCGTATGTAAACAAGTCTTACGCCATAAATTTTCAGCCAGAGAACATTTAGTTTAGTAGTTTAGCTAGAAATTCTGCTCTTCGAATCATATCTGAAAGCTTTCTTAATCCACCTACAGGCACGCTTATCACAGGCCTCAATTTCGTCAAGCTCAGTTTACAAAAATGCTTAAGTTTAATTTAACCTACAACCAACCTATTAACCCTTGATTTGGACAACAGATGTAGAGTATTAAGCCGTTCATTTTGAGACCCCCCTGCTGAATATATTTTCTTGTTTCTGGTTTTGGTCTTCAATATTATCTGCACTCAGCAAATCTTGTGAGCCACGATGGGAAACTAAGTAAAATATATTTCTTCCTTGTAAGATTGTCAATAGTATAGCTACAGACCTTTAAAATCACATACTAATATGAGGCGACAGCTTTATTATGTTTGAAGTCCATTCATTAAACTAAATTTTTTTGTTTATAATGTGCAATAAAGATATTTGTGTTTTATTCATGCAAATATTCAATTCCAATAAATCTCGCGCATGCATCACAAAATTTATGTTAACCACTGTAAAATTCTCAAAACTGACAAGAGAAACAAATCTCTTGATTTAAATGAAAATCCTTCTCTCTGTTGACAGCTCAGTAAGCCTCAGAGATTTACGATTGTTTACCCAGCGATTTCGTTTTAATGTGGTTTTGACTTTGAGTGAGACTTTTCTGAGTCACAAGTGTAGAGTAGCCGCGTGTGTGTATAGGCAAACTGTAGGCAAGCACCCTCACATAACATCCACCTGCCACCCACTGCTCACGCGAGAGCAAAGCCATCAGCCAAAAAGTATCTTCATAATATCTTGTGCGCCTCTTTCTCTGTATGATGGTGGTGGCGGATAGATATCTCTGGGTGACGAATGAGCAAGTGCGCGCAAGGTGAGTTATTATTTCGTATCATTCACCCGACGAAGATCACCGTCACAGCGGGTGCTTAGAAAAACTGCCCCACCATAGAAACGATCTTCCACAGAATAAATTGGGAAAAAATATTGAGTTTTAAGAATTTCTTCTTAAAATAACTTTCGGGGATATTTCACCACACTCTTAGTAGAGGTACTCACAGTGGTTAAGTATATTGGCCACTCGACCGAAGCTTTCTTTTTATTAGTCACTTCACATCGTATCTGATGCAGATCGCATCCCGATCGATTGCAGTGCTCACACTAATTTGCATTAAAATGCAAGCAATCGATGTCGTAGGCGTATATCGTGCTCGTCATCCTTTATTAAACATTATCTGATGGCCCCTGGATTTTTAATTGAATATCGAATTTACTTACCGATAAGAAAATTTTTATCCACCGATCGGGGTATCGAAATTTATTCATTTAATTCATTGCAATCGTTAAGATAAAAATTGGAGAACCAAAAAACAAAAATAATTAACCTAAAGCGCCAAGTGACTTTGTACCTACACTAATTTTCGGTTGATCCGTGCGGCTGTGACCAGAGTGGGGCCGCTGTATGTTTCGGCTAAGAGCGATGAATCCAATGCATTTCCCAGAGATTAAACGTACTGATTGTCAGACTCTCTTGGATACATATCTTTTTTTTTATTTAATTCTTGGTTTTATTATGGGCTTTGCTTCCAGTTTGGCTCAATTAATTCAGACACTCATATCAATAAAATTAAGTTAATTGATTAGCATAACTGGTACAAGTAGTATTTTCGCTTGCGTATAATGTTTTTGTTTTTATCTTCATGATTGAATTCACTTTTCGGTTCCTTCGACTTGAATTGGGACGAATCTGTTAATGGTTTAGGGAAGATACACAAGGGAAAGCGACAGATGGTACCATGTTATTATATATACCGGTAAATATTAGGGATAAAAGTTCTGTTTTTGTACAATAGAAAAAACGATATATTTCCTGAGCCTCTAGAACACGAGGCAAATATATTGCAGCATCCCAATACATATAGGGTAATTTTTTTTTCTCTCTTGTGGAAAGCGTCAAAAAACGGTTCACGTACACCCCACAGGATCCAAAAAGTTTTCAGCTAACTTTGTTGCTAGCTCGGTTCAACTTTGTCTTGGTCAAGGCAACCCACCATGGAAAGAAAATTCTAGAACAATCAGATTATTCCAGAATCAGAATTCGGCAATTTGCCAAACTAAAGCAACAAATCTTCGATAGCTTAAATAACTAAACTTGTCTTCTTGCAGTGTGAGAAGAACATGCGCGACATTAGCCGAAAAATGTGTTACATGTTGGACGGTCTTGGCTAGATTCACGACGAGCATCAGAGGACATGATCGTTGAGCGAAACACACACACATCGATCAACCATCTGGAGCAAAGGGCGCGATGGTGTTTTTTATTTTTAATATCAAATTTCTTGTTAAGTGGTACGAATTCCAGAAACTCTATGTTGTAGACTGATCACCGTTTTCTCACTCCCTATACAATACAGACTATCATCTATGTCATAAGAGACGTCTTTGCAAAAGGGGTCAACCATTGTTATTACACCGAATCGCTACTTCAACCTTCCTCTTACCTCTACCTTAGCGAGAAAACTAAGAAGGTAAACAGAACTAAGATCTTGGAAAATTTTCAAGGTTTGAGGTTGGTTCAAATTCTGCATCGAACGCTCACAAAAGCAATCAGAACGGAACCATAGAATCACAATTAAGAAAATACGACGGCTGGTTGAATTCCTCATTTCATAGGCTTAATGAAAGTAAGTGAGCCAATAGAAGGTGTGGATGTTAGTTGTCAATTACTGTCATTTACTGAGCTCAATGAAGTTGGTTATTTTTACGATTTCAAGCACAATATTTGGCAATTTTAGTCGTGGAGTCTAGTGGTATACACTATAGAGGTGATCACGGGGTTACGACTACCCTTTAAATGCGTAGCAAATCACGAGTGGAAATAATTTGGGGATAGAAAGGATAGAAGAAGAAAGTAATTCTCGATCCAACCCCAAGCTGATGAGCCAAACATGAAAACTTTGCACAGAAACACCAAAGCTTACCCCCGCAAGTGTTATGACTTTACGGAGTAAAGCAATAGCATGACCGAAGAATATTTCATAAAACCATCTGGCATGCATCTAATAGTTTGTTCATTCTATTTGCTTATTGGAAGAGAAAAAGGTGTTTTGTATTCGGCCGACCCTAACCTGGGTAACAGACGCCGACCAGGAAGCCGCTCATTTTGAGGTAGGCGCTTCTGGATTTTTTGCTTGTTGATGGTTTTGGTCCGCCCCGGATATATTCCATATGACAATTGGGGACCAGCAACCCCAGAAGGGTAGACCTCAGAAGTGGTATTAAAAAAAAAGCGATATGAAAATTGATTATTGAACAAAATATGTTTGTTAGACCATAATTTTGACCATACTCGCTGCATATGAATCTATTGAAGTGACAGGAACCAAGCTATTTTTCTTTTACATTCGCGATTAATAAGCTACATTTACCAATAAAATTGTATACATTGGTTGTACAATAAATGTGTGGTGAATTTATAAGGAATTGTCATATTAATTGTTGGCTTTCGTCCTTGTTTCAAAATTTAATGTCTTAAAGCGGAAGTTTCCAGTTTACTTTTCCCAGTATATAGGATCTCTTAGAGTTCCATTATTTGAAATATAAGATTTAATACATAAGATATTTGAAAATTCAGTTAGACTACAGATAGCTCCATATTTTTCAACATTGACTTCCATCGACTTTAACTGAAAACCAAGAGAGCACAGCTACCACCAATCAATAAAAAAAACCTAATCTTCCCACCTTTACTGAATAAACTCAAGCTGGCAAGTGAAGCGAATCTCAAATATCTTTAATGAATCAAAGTGAATTGCTTCCGCTTTAAAACTTCGCCTCTTTAAAGTGGATTAAGTTGTTCTATAGTTTTATTTGGTCGTAAACTAGCTCGGTTATAAAATAAATAAATTCTTTGTCTTCGAAGCTGCTAATGCTTGAATGATTGAATCTATAGATGACAGACAGTGGGAGGCCAGACAAGTATTTTCTCACCAAATTTAATGAAGATCAATTAGTCGGATTTGCTTTTTTTTTCTTGACTCAAAATTGAATTTAATTTTGGGCAGTTTTGGAATATCTTTAGCGATCAATACGAAGTGGAAGTGAATTTAATATTTCTTGTTTTGCAGCACCTGGATTTAAGTCTTAAATTGTAATTTAAGACTTTCGCTGTTCTTGTCAATTCGAAACGGTTAGCACAGATTTAGGGATTATCCCTTTAAGCCATATTGAAACATATACTTAATACTTGTTCTGGTGAAATGTAAGTTTTTAAGGGAGCGTTCGGTAGGTACGCGATTAGTTGCGATAGCCTCAAAAAGGAAACACCTATAGTTTATCCGAGACTTAAAAAGCCTCTGTACTTGAGTAACAGAAGTGATCTGTCGGCGACTACAAGCACATTGAGTCCTATCCCTAGAGAACCAATAAACGAATTGCAATTGTGTGTGATAGCCTAGACAATTCAATCAATTCTGATTTTGAGCCTGGAAGAGTTAAGATGATAGGACCAAATGCTTAAGCGATCATATTCCTGTACCTCAAAAATTCGCATAGCGATGCCTTCAAAAGTATTGTATCGTAGGCGACCCATTATCATAATTGTCGTAATCTAGATACGATAATTACGTTTAAAGGGACGAATTGAAATCGGCGAAAGCGCTAATTATGAAGACATGTAGAGCCACGGCAGTGGTCCTTCTGCCTTTGTAAAAAATTTACTCCACAAAATCCTTAATAATTTGCTGTTTTACTGGTAATTTTCGACTTGCCTGGCATATTTTCAAACGCATCTCAAGAGCTCAATTGCTATTATCAATATTATTTTCTTAAAACCGATCTTCCACTAAAAAGGTGGCGAAACGAGGGTGGCGAAGAATCCCTTTCCATTCTTCCTTATCCTTAGCCACAAACTCGAGAATTTCGGACTTGATCCCCAGGTATAGGTAATAGGTATACCGATGATAAGATCGGAAAAGAAATAACAGACGGCGCCGACCAGAAAGCCGCTTCTCATTTTGAGACATGGGCTCTAGTCCATTGAAAGTAGAAATTGCGCTTCGGAAAATTTCCATTAAAGATGAATTTCGAAACAAAGCTTGCTAATGTCATTCTCAATTTTCTTCTTCTTCTTACAAGCGCGAGGCTATGATGATGAGGAATCATAACCCTCCCACTCTACAGAATTCCTGCAGTATGAGTGGTCCGATTGTGGGGTACGCCAATTTGACCTCCCGGTTTTGGATCTCTTCATCACTGAGGTGTTGTTGTTGCACTTGTGTGATCCACTAATGTTTAGGATCCTTCCTCTCTTTCGCGATTGCGCTGGAATTTTTTTGATTGACATTGCCTTCTTGACAGGGTTCGTAGAATCTTTCCTTTAAACATAGCAATACCAACTCAGCCTACATTTTTCTGGATATAGGTTCTTTTACATGGAAGCTTCCTCGGATGTTCGTACTTCTTATTCTATCTTGCTTTGTAACTCCTGCGCTGTTTTGCGAAGCATCTTTATATCAGCCGCCGCTAAATTGTTCTCATATTTCTGCGCATTTGTTCTCATATTGTGCGCATCCTACGCTTACGCGATGACTGATGTCGTCATCACAGTTTGCTTTGCTATTTATTGATTATAGAGCCCAGATACTTCAACTTTTCACACTTGGAAAGCACATTTCCATTCAATTCAATGCCTGGAATTGACTCGCATAGGTCAGAGAATGGGCAGCACAGGTACTCTGTCTTCTCTTGGCTACCCTTCAAACATCCACCATATATCAAGTGCTCGGTGCAGAGATATATGTACCTCGCTAAGGATGGCCCCATCGTCAGCGAAAAATAACTGATGTACTTTCGGGTCTGTCAGTTTTCATCCAGCAGACAATCAAGGATAAAAATGAAAAGCAAAGGATTTAGGACTCAAATTGGAAACTCATCAGTGACTCCGGAAGTACATCTTAATCTTGTCTTTGCTCCATCATACATGTCCATGATCATCCGCACGTAGGCTTCTGGAACTCCTCGTTCTCTTAGCGCCACCCATAACAGATCTCGAGGTAGTCTACCGAAAGCTTTTTCAAAATCAACCAGCAACATACGCAGATCTTTAAGGGCATCCTTATGTTTTGACCGCAAACCCACACTGGTCCTCAGATAGCCTTTATTATTTTCCGCAGTCGACTATCTAGAACCTTGACGATCTTTATTGTGTAAGACATCAGCTTGATGGTCGTGTGACGGTATTGGTCACAGCTTCGTGTATCACCTTTTTCTTTTGGAAAAAGGTGATACACGAAGGAAGAAGAGAACTTTCCCTCCACTGATTAGGCATTGGATCCCCTCTAATTAGTTTGGAGATGAAGGTCGTAAGCCATCTGGACCCACTGTCTCCTATTTTTTTTTTTCATAACTCGGAGGGTATCTGATCCGGCCCAACCGCTTTTCGCTTTTTGCAGTACGTTAATAACGGTTAAGGGCTAGTAATAATAAACTAGTAATAATAAGGGTTTAAGGGCTTATGATCGAGACCGAATTCTGAGTCGAATGAGCCATGTCCGTCCGTCTGTCCATATTTCACCAACCTTAGGCCTTAAATTTTTTTTTTCAGCTAGAAAGCCGAAGCTTGTGCGTAAGCACTCTGTCATCCGAAGAAATACGAGTGTTAAAATTTTTAAAATCCACCCAGACACGCCCACAATCGGTCTTAATGCGCAATTACCTTCAGTGCTTTCATAACTGTAAGACATCATGAAAGCTGGCTTTTAACATTTAGTATCTCTTAAAAATTATAAGACATAAGAAGTAAAAACGGAATCGGCAGACCGCCCCTAGAGGGCGTGGTATTTATTTAAAGACAAAACCTTCAAATGCTATTAATTAAATATTTTTGTTCCAAATCAGAGAATTTTTACTTAATTTATTATGAACAAAATACTTGGTTTTTCATTTGGTTAGCACAAATTTTAGGGCCACGGTTATGATCTGAAGTGATGGATCATAACCCTCCCACTCTACTACATTCCTAAGTGTTCGCTGGTGGGGTACGCCGCATCCTTCACCACATCTTTATTATTTATATATCACACTGGCACCACCCTATGTGATAACTTAACCTAACTTTCCAAGGTGTATTTTTATGCATCAGTTTCCTATAAGCTGGAAAATACCGCTAAATACAGTGTTTCCGCCCACATAGTACAGAAATTACCGTAGGAAGATTAAAAGTTAATCCCAAAGTGTTTCCACCGGAATTACTCTAGTTAATTTGCGGCTTTGGTTAACTTTCGGCCACCACCAGATTTGCTCTACTATAGGTTTTTTGGGTTGCTGATCACGAATTTTGGGCTCTTTTTTCGAGAAAATAGGGCTTCACCCTTAAAAACAGCAAAAACTACCCCATTTAACCCAAAAAAACCTATAATAGAGAAAAGTCTACCCTTTCAGGTTTAAAAATGGCCAAACCCATATTTAAGGGTAGTTTCACCCCCTACTATTGACCGAAGGGTTCATATTTTTTATAAATTATACATAATTGATTCAGCTCAGAGTCAGAAAAACAGCTTTCACGCATAATTTAAGTCAAAAAGTTTACTTTTCACCCCCTTAGTTTAACCCGAATGTGAAATTTTTATAAAGTATTACGTAGTATTCAACTCAAAGACAAAACCATAGTTTTTTGTCACAAACTACAACTCAAAGCGCAAATATCGCAAAAACACCCCTATTTAGGAGTATTTTTTGCTGATTTAAGGGTGAAGCCCCAATTTCTCAATTTTTCCCAAGCCCCAATTTGGAAAAACCACCCGAAAACCACCCCAAAAAACCAATAGTAGAGCAAATCTGGTGGCGGACCGAAGTTCTACAACGCCCGCCCGCAAATTAACTGGAGTAAATAGAGTAAATAGAGTCAATTAACTTGACGCAAGTTTTCGTTTTTGACATGACGTCATCTGCGCATCCCTTCGTAAACTTAAATTTTGTTTTGACTCTCGGGCAAATCAACTTCATTTCTATTGCCACCGAAATTTAATAATTTACGAAACAAAATAACAGAAAAATAGAACAACAAAACGTCGAATATGTTGTTGGGATTTCGGTGCACAAAGTCGATAGTAGACCAACTTGATCAACATCCATCATTATTTTGCAGTGTGCACACCTTATCGCATTTAACTTTTTTGACAGGAACCACCACACCCACACTAACAGCAACATCAGCCGTTCTGCGCATCCCTTTACACCACACAAGAAACACTGCTGAGTTGATTGATACTCCGCTGTCAATACAAGGTGCGTTTGTTTTGTTACATCAGAAAACAAACAGAACTCGTGGAATTATGTTCGGTTTGATTTAAGAATTCTTCCGTGGAAGAGATTAATTAAGCTATTAGTTTTTAATCTTCTCGTGAAGAGATAAATGTTCGTATGGTAAATCTCATGATTTAGAAGAGATTTAAGGATGATTTTTCTTAATCGCGGATTAGTGTCCGGTGGAAACACCCTATAAAGAGCCCACTAAGTCTTTTAATTTATCTATTCGTCGCTCGCTAACTACGTTATAGTGTGACTCATTGACACAGGAATTTTTGAAAGTTCCTAAAGTTTTGTCCCGGAATTAAATAGGCTCAATTATTTTTCGTAAAATGATGTCTATGTTAATTGCGAAGTCATAGTCAACGTATTTAAAATAAATCAAATCACATCGCGTGTGCTTGTTTATCTGTTGATCGTTAGGGGAATTGTCTAGCGTACTTCGATCGACACGTCTGAGATAGCCAAAGCATGTCATTTAATTTTAAAGTATGCATTATATAGAAAACACAAACTGACCTAGGAGAAGGTATGCATTAAAAATCATAAAGCTATGCATTTTCTGGATTTAAATATCTCACTTTAAGAAGATGAAAAGATGTCACCAGATGCTGATGATTCCAAGATCTGTTTCACTCTCCACAAAGTTAGCGTCTTTTTTGTTGAAATTTTTTTCATGAAATAATACCTGTCATTGGCAGCTCATTTGACAACCAGGTCACGTGCTTCGTGCTCTTAACTGATGTTCCAACATTTATTGTTCAGCGTTTCGGAAAAAAACAAATGAGTCTCATCCAATTTGCAATGATGTTGTACGACGATAGTTATGGTTACGTTTCGGTTGTTTATTCCTTTCGTTTTTTTTCGGAGGATTTCGCCATTAAGATTGAGTTGAAGATAAGTCTGGGTGGTATGATAACCCAAAAAAAAAATAAGACACGAGTAACTAGAGCGCACTATACTTAAACAAATCGACCTCTAACGAGAGTGTTGGTCATTGGATTTTTGGCATTTAGCATGAACTTTGCAGAGTCATATCCGGACTACAAACGAGTACCTACTTTATTAAGAGAAGCTCCAGGGCAGGTCATTAATAACACATTTGACATGTGTCACAGTGAATACGAATGAGTCAGCTTAAAGGGGGTCAGGCAATTATGTGTACCTATACCTGTTCGCCTCAACCGAGGGAGAAATATATTACTACATCGCGCCATCAGGGATGTGACAAAACTTCATTTTGAATTAATAAAAAGCTGCCTACCTATACTTGTATAGGTACCACTTGTTTGGGTTATCGTCAAGAGCAGAGCAGTTACCTCTGCGAATTCATGGAAAACTAGCATAATCGTTGGGATCTGGAGTTATCTCGACAGTTAACCTCTGCCTACGTTTCTGTGCCATAACATGTGTCGCTGTTCGTTTCCCGAAATAGTTCGTGCTTCATAAAAGCTGTATGATATTATGTAGATGCTTGGGTTTTGTTTGTTTTTTATGTGTTTTTGGTAATTTAATAATTTTATTGTTGGTTCGTGTCAGCATTGTTGTAAGTCATCTTGTTTTACACAATGATGTCTTGCGTTGCGTTCAAGTGTCAACCACTTGAAAAAGGTAATTTAAAATTGTAATCGAGTAGCATTTGCTGAGCTAGATTTTAGCAGAGTCTTGCAGGAAGAAATATCAACTTTAAATTTATACAGCGTCTTGTATAATTTATTAAATTTAGTGTTGGTCAAAGCCTTGCACCCAGAAGCACCCCAGAAGCACCCAGGACTGACAAGCGGAAGGTCCTAGGTTCAATTTTAGATCAAACAAACTATTCGTTGTTTTCTTAGTTTTTGTCTACATGTCTTGAAAAGTAAATTACAACACGGAAGCGATATCACTGCCATCCACGAACATGAATAGCGGTGGGATTGGCTGGGCGAAATTAGGGTTAAAAGCTGCGACATAGCTATACTTTGGCGGCTGTTACAGACAACCTAACGAACGCTTTTTTGGATTTGCTTGGTTTCGTCGTTGAAGGCTGGCTTAGTCAAAAAGGCTTGAGCTGGAGTATGTGAGCGATCGCCTCATGACGATCCGCTTTAAGGCTGAATTCGCCAATTTAAGCCTCACATCCGCACATGCCCCACAGAGGAGATGGATGACGACGCGAAAGAGATGTTCTTCAAGCTAAGGGATAAAGCGTATGAGCTTCTTGCAATTTTTTTTCTGTTAAGCTCGTGATCAAAAGGTTATGACTTCCCTTAAGTCGCGTAGCACATCTCCAGCGGAAAGAATTTGAGGTAAAAAAAGAAAAAAGCAAAAAGTATGTTCTCAATCGAACACAAATGCTGGTGAGCCACTAAGGGATATAAAAACTCTGCCCAGAACCACCAATGCTTACTTCAGCCGCAAGTGTTATGCCTTTACGGAGAAGTGCAATACTATAACAAGCAGAGTATTTCATAAAAAAATCAGACATACACGTAATTGTTGACCATTTTATATGCATATTGGAAGAGAAAAAGGTTTTCAATTTTTGGCCGATATGAACACATTTTAACCAACAGGCGCCGACCAGGTAGCCGCTCATTTTGAGACAGACGCTTCTGGATATTTCATTTGTTGCTGGTTTTGAAACCCACCCCCGGATATTTTTCTCCCAAGTGGGGACCAGCAACAACAGAAGGCAGTTTTGGAACTTTGGATTTTAATGCCAAGCTATAGGAAGGTATATAGTACCCCACAAGCGGACCATTAAAAGTTCAGAAGAGTTGGAGGGTTATGATCCATCACCTCAGATTATAACCTCGCGCCTAAATGAAAAAGAAGGAGAAGACCGCTAATCTGGGAAGGAAGGGCATGTTTGGTCGTACGGTCGGAAAGTACAGCCTGCAATAGCACGACTTCCGATGACGGATTCAGACTAATCGACTCTGCTGTGGGATAAAAAAAAATGGGACATGAAGATCTCCCCATCATTCGATCGTTAACCAGATTGACCACACTGCGATCGACGCAAGCCATTCTTCCAGTATAGTGGATGTCCAAAGTTTTCTGTGAGGAAGTTCACAAGAGATTGCAGTCCTCAATTGAAATCCTTCTCCAATTGAGTCCCTCTAAACCTTCTGCAAAGTCCTACGGAGCCAGCAACAAGTGTTGATAGCCACTGGCAATATTGGTGAAATTCTGTCAGAGATGACGCCTCTGAAGTGCTGGTTACCATATGGTAACATGGTCATCATAACGAAACGCCTGGCTTGACTTTGAATGCCAGCAAGCACATGCAGTTAAGCAGGTAGCATTATACAAAGAGGGCCTGCACCAAAGGACTAAAGCTGCTCGCGACCTCCATGACCAGAGGAGGAGAGAGGCAGACGGGCTTCTCAGAAGTAAAAACATAGAGCACGAGACGAAGGGATCAAAAAGGCCTGTCAAGGTTAAACAGTTTGAACTGAAGCCAGTAACGACAATTGGAATCGCACTCGGTGCTGGTATTGGTGAATACCAGCACCGATACTGTATATTGGTGAAGAGGAATCGAGTCTGGTTGCCAGCCGAATAAGCTCACTGACGAATGATAGCCGCTCACTGACGAATCGATACACTGAGGAACGATATGAAGTGGAAGAATTTATATCTAAGCTCAAGCGCAGCAAAGCAGCCGGAACTGACGATATAGCTTCCGAACTTTTCAAATGCGCTGGTGATGATTTGATTACGAGCCTGCACCAGCTCATCTGGGTTTTCTCGATGGATGTTAGCTTGGATATCTGGATTCTATCTATTTTCTACCAACTTTCTCCTACTATCCCCAGAGGAACAGTTTGGTTGTTGGGTTTGTGGTGATGGAGATGATTGCCATTCTGTATTTCACCGATCTGGGCCTAGCCGGGTACCATTTCTCTGTGCCACGTGAATGGAACCTCAGCAAATGGAACCTTTGCCCAATCCTCAAGAAAGGAGACCCTTCAAACCCGCCAAATACAGATGCACCAGTCTCCATTATTACGCATACAAGATCTATTCTGTGTGAACGCCTTAAGCCATTGTCGACAACCTGATAGATGCATACCAGTGTGACTTTAGGCCAGGAAAGTCCACTATCGATCAGAGGATAAATCTTGGAGAAAATCCAGAAACTCCAAATCGATGCCCATCACCTTTTCATCGATTTCATTGCTTCGTATTACAGCATCTAAAGGGGCTCAGCTATAAAGGGCGATGTCCAATTTGTCACTATGGTATTGTGCTAAGCTCGTCAGGTAACGGAATTCAAGCTTGAATAACGATGGAATACACATGCTGTTCGTCCAAGTCAGTATAGACCTTACCGAACCCTTGGATTTCAAAAAGGGATTTAAATTAGATGACGCGCTGTCATGTGGCATTCTTTACACTCATTTCTTGCGAGAATTTTTCAGAACTCTCACGAACCAACACAGCCTGAGCCAGAGGCACAATCTTGCAAACGACGGTATACTATTAGGCGCATTTGCAGACAACATTGACATAATCGAAATAGCACCAGCGTGGATGTCCTTCGTGAGAAATAAGACAGAAGCGTCGCCTTAAGGCTTAGAAGTCGTTATTTACTAGACGCAATAACACCAGATTTTTTTTTGCGATGAAACTACTACGTCGACCTTCCTAAGGTAATTGCTGATGGGTCCAAACAGGACAGGGGTCTGGTGCTGGATCTTTGAGTAAAGCGAGCACGTTAGAGTTCAAGGCAAGAAGTATATGCGTTTTCAGTGACATTCAACCCACAGTAAAAGGGCTGCTCAGACCTCTTACCTCGTCTAAGTTAGTGATCAAACTCAAGCACTCATTGGACTTAGTTGGACGGCTCACTATACAGAATATTGTTTGGATCACAGATCAATCTGGATAGGTATCGAGGGAAACGAGATCTCTGATGAGCTTGCTAGGCAAAAAGAAGTTTTCATGGCAAGGTGCATAAGAGGTTCCGAACTTGGGCTAGGTCTGCCTGTATGGGTTGCCATCTGCCATTAATACTTGGATTTTTCATGAACACAAGTCTCTTTGGCGTGATATCCGATGGGTGCAGACAGACATCTGTGGTCAACTTCGTACCTTCTAACTCTCAGGAGAATCGACTGCAAACTTCTTATTGGCGTCCTACAGCCCAAGCTGGTGGTAAACTCTTGAATGTGTTAGGCTTGAGCGAAACCACTACCTTTTTCGCCTGTGGAGAAATTGACAATACAGCGAACACTTCCTATATAGTTGTCTTGTCTTGCTCGCATCAGGTGAAGGACTTTGGGGCTTACGTGGTGACTACCGACCTCCTAAGCTCTTCATTACTGAACCCCTTTCTCGTCTTTCTTCGAAAGACGGGTACACTAAAGACAATAAAGTAAGGTGTTTGCATGGAATTACAATCGACCACTGATTGTGTCTGAATGCGGGTAGCAACTTCCAAAAAAAGCAAAAATATAAGCTGGCAACGAGGGCAAAACAAATATATCTTGGACAGACGAAGTTTAACTCTTGCCAGCAAAAGGCAAAGTCCTCTATGAAACCAATAAAGTATCCATTTTTAAGAACCTCTTCATCCCAGTCCTACGGTGCAGAAGCATGAACCTTGCAAAGGCAGATAAAAGTGATTTAGGTTGATTTGGTAGACTTCATAGCCAAGATGGTACAACGCGCACTAAAGCGGGCTAGAGCTCCGCAAAAATTTACTTTATTAATGTTTTTTTTTTGTTCTTTAAAGAAAATAAGTTCGTTGATTCCTTTTGTGGATTAAGCTCACGGCGACAATGGTTGGTTTTCTTTCATGAGTGAAATTTACTTTGTTTAAAAAAGTGTGTCCGTTCCCTGACCCAGAGTTCAATAGACTTCTACCTGCTCACTAAATTTTCGCCACAAATCTAGTTCGCACTCTAGCTGTAACAGGAAATACTCTAAATCTGATTACATATTTGAACCAACTAAGATACCTTCCATCGTGGGCTCCGAAGCCACATTCACAGCAAAACAAAAAGTCACTTGCAGTCACCTACACGCATCGTAAGATGCCAATCGCGCTAGGTAACCATAAGACTTACAAATTGTTACAAAATACCTCAACACAGGATGCCCTATCATTCCATCTACAGTCGGTGGTAGTATGTTCAACTTTAGGAGCAGTGTACGTAACAAGAAAAAACATCCTTTTTCCCGTCCAATTTTAAGCTTGTATTGTAAACTGTGCCGCCATTTCGGTAAGCGAAGAAACAAAAACACATTAACAGCTACAGCACCCCATCGAAGATGTTCTACAGAGCACAGCAGAGAGAACGTCAGTGGCACACTGGCAACATCATCAGCAAAAATTCCATCGATACGCTGGTTACGCAAGTTGCATCTCCTGGTGCTTGGATAAAAACAGCTTGAGTCCTCTCATATATAAAAGGTATTTGCTCGTGGCTTCAGGTGCTTCGTTTGCTGACCATAACCCCAGGAACAGGCTGAAAGGCAAAACGCTTTTTGTGCATTTTTTAATTGCACTTTGCTGCGATTTTAACTTTAAAGCGTTCCACAAATCGTTCAGATTCCCTATACAGTTCACACAGATCCCACAGTGAGGCGAAAGGAAATGCCTTAAATCAATTAGTGGACTACTAATTGCCTCAATACCTTGTGGCATAGCAACATTGAATCATATCGGAAGTGGGTATGTACAATTCTGGACATTTGGTGACTGTGCACGCTGTTGAGTATAGTTGATGGGAAAATTATATTAAAAGGAAATTTTTGAGAGTGCTGTGGTTTGCACTAAAGGAATTTATATGATGTAGATGCATTCAAAGTACAAATCCTTTTACACTAGCATAATTGAGGCTTAAACGAGAAATAGGCACTAGAACTTTTATTTTTCGTGAACATAGTTACCAAATAATAAAAGCAAAAATCGTTGTGCCTGTTTCTGAAAGCTGAAAAGTGAGAAATTACAAAAATTTACATTTCTACCAACACCGTCAGGAACATTATGTGACAAGTCTTCCTATGGTTTCACATAAGAGAAAAGTTATTTGAAAAACAAATAAAAGCAAACCAACAGCATAAAAACACACAAGTGTGGCTACCAAATCAATGCTGCGAGCTACCAACTGCAAACTAAAAAACAAAAAAAGACAATGCCAAAAACATTTTATGAAAAATTATAATAGTGCTGCAGTTTTTCAGTCTTTTACCCACTTCTCTCTCTTCGAACCTCAAGTCGGAGCATTTTTCCAATTAGTTAGAACAAGGAGAATACTAAAGTAGCTAGTTTAAATATAAGTTCAAATCCATATCTCCCCAATATAAGCAACGAAGCGTTCGGTTAACTTTTTAATTTAGGAAAACAAAAAACTGTTTGCAATCAATTTTTTATAACCCCATCCCTTAGGATGGAAAGTATATTAAGTTTGATTCATAGTTTGTAACATAAAGAAATAATCACCGTAGACCACCAAGACCCTAAGGCTTATCGGACACTAGCCATTTTTTTAAGCATCAATAGATTTTTCATGGCAGCAGCACTCACATGCAACTTAATTATCTCTCTCAAGGTATTTACATACAAACAGATGAAATATTTTATCCTTTGCTCTTTACAATATTGTGGAAATGGATCTAATAAAAGATTTTCATGTAGGGGCTCAAACATAGAGTTGCATGCTAAAACAGTTGTTTCTTCTTTTGTTTCATAAACTACATTGTAAATAAATCCAATTGCATGCTTGGCTTTATTAAGCGTTGGTCTAAAGAATTTAATGACCCTTACGTCACGCTTTCCCTTTACAATAGCTTTGTTCGTACTCACCTTGAATACGCTTCACAAGTGTGGTCTCCATCGCAAGTATGCCATACGAATAGGATCGAGGCGATCCAGCGGAGGTTCATTCGGTTCGCGCTCAGGGGACTTCCCTGGGAAGATCCACTCAATCTCCCCTCATACTTCGACCGGCTTAAATTGCTTAACATTCAAAGTCTCTCCCAAAGACGGATAAATAATGACTTGATTTTTATTCAGCAATTGATCCAAGGTCTAATAGATGCACCGGACCTTCTATCTAGTATAAGCTTTAAATTTCGTGGAGGCTCTCATAACCTCCGAAGAATCCAGCTTTTACACGTTCCACGGCACAGAACAAATTATGGGAAAAATGAGCCTATCAGCCGTATGTGTTCCACCTACAACGCACATACCAGTATTTTAGACTTTGACATGGACAAAGCCAAACTTAAGAGGCTGCTTCGGTGTTATTCGTCTTAAATATTAAATATACTTTTATTTTTATGTTTTTTTTTTTACTTGTTGAAATTTACTTTTTATCTGTTGTAATAATAATGTTTCTATCATTTGCTTTTTTGTAATTCTTAGTGTTTTGTGTTTGGTGTTAGTTTATGTTTAATTTATTAACCACTAACACTTGCACTAACTGATGAGCCCGTGTTGGCAGTTTTCTGCTTGGCAAATTTCTGCTGCAGATATTGTTTGTATTAAACAAACTGCATCACAGTTCTGATAGTGCTAAAATTCTGAAAACGAACAACTAAAAAATTTGTGGCAAAACACAGATTTTAAATTTGCCTCAGCCTGGTTTCGTGCCGGTTGCGCATATGCACGCATTTCCGTGCAATCCAACAGGACTCAACAAGGCAATTTAACCGTTGTGTGACTTTTTAACTTTTTAAGTTAAGTGACAATTTAGGCCTTAAATTTTGAGCAAAAAGTCTTAAACTCGATATCTGTGCTTTCTAGGTCCCGAAGAAGTAGAAGTGTTAAATTTAATATAAATATTTAAAAATCAAATTCAATAACAAAATTCTGAGCTTTCGTCAAATAGAGGGGTATCCAACATTCCAACGGTTTGCATAGGCGGTTTGTAATCCGCCCACAACTTCTAATTAAAAATAAAATTTAGACCTAAGGGAATTGTTGTTTTTGGTTGATGGCTCTGCAAGTATCTTCGAATTCAGTAGATTGACATCTTACCAAAATAAGAAACTTGAGAGTTTCAATTAGCAACAGGAATTGCAATTAGCAACAATGTCAAACAGACAGGTAGAGCTATCAAATTACTAAATGCCCTTATTGTCAGATCCAAGCTTGTCTGGGATTGTCTACTTGGGCTCAATTATCTGGGCAGGGCTTATAAAGTGGCTCTATATCGAAATAGTGGGGAGCGAAGTTGCGTACTTCTTAGAATGACATGAAGCTGGCAGAACTCTGCATATAAGGACCTGAATCGTTCTGTGGAAAAGGGGAACACACCCTTAGAGAAGCGTTCAGGGTAATGGGGAAAGTAAGGACGAACCTGTGCTAGGTCTGCTTGTATCTGTTACCACATCTGCGATTGATACTTTAGTTTTTCTTGATTTCGAAGCTGGTTGGCGTGACTTCAATCGGTGTAGACAGAATAAGCGACTACGCCCGGACATCTGTAAGGTGTCTGCCTTTTTGCTTTATTTTCAAAAGAATCGACTTCAGACTTTTTTGGGCATCCTTACGGATCATTGAGCTTTTGCCTAATATTGGAAATATATTAGGATAGAGCGAAACCTTCACACGTGGGGAAAATGACGATACAATGGAACAGTTCCTCTGTTCCTAATACTAAGACATAGTTTATCTGTCTTTGCTAGCTGTCTTTGCGGACTGACGTAGTGAGTGCCGAACCACTGAGCTTATCCAGACCAGGTGCTGTACAATGGATCAGTAAATGCGACTGAGTGCCATAAGATAGTAGCAACAAGACACAAAAATAACAGCCCGGCAAGTATGACGCCTTACGCGGTACGACGGCTTTTATTGAAGGATTAGCTCATCTATCCTGCGCAGTTTGTGCAAAAATCTACGTATTTGTTTATTAAAATTATTTTCTGGATATATTTCTTATTCTGCTTTATACTTCTTTCGTAGTAATGTGACCTGTTATTATATTGGAAGATCCTTTAGTTTTGTCACCCTAAAAGGGGGCTGACAAAAAACCTATCCTTTAATTATTCCTGACCCAGGGTATATTAATTTTAATACATAGTTTGTTACACAGTGAAATAATCATCATAGACCCCTTAGACCTTTTAGAGATATGATCGACACCGACAGGTGAATTTATCAAGGTATGTCCGTCTGTCCGTATGTGTGAAAATTGTTAAAATTGAGCTAGGACGCGCAAACTTAAAGTGTATCTTAGTTCTTATTTTGGTCCAACGGTCATGCCCACTACTGGCTTCAATGTAAGACAACCTCTATTTCAAATTTTCTTTCAAAATGCCTTTTGCTCAAGTTAAACAAGGCGGCGGAACTCAAATTTTGGTAAAGAGCAATAATGGTCCAAATCCTCTTAAAAGGTAAAAATTGGACCGCCCACAATATCGACCATGCCCACTTTCTGACATATTAGATCTTTAAAAACCCGATTTCTCAGAAAGTTCACTCCAAATCGAGAAAAAAATTGATGACAAATATTAAAGATATTAATAATTGCTAAGTTTGGTTTATACAAATTTCTGAGCTCCACCCACCTTTAATGGGCGTTTTTAGGATTCCGATTTAATTTTCGGTTTTAACGCATTTTTTCATGATTCTTACGAAATTACAATTAATTGATTTTAATTTTTAGCCCAGACCCACTTTTGGGCGCGTGGCCAATACAAATAATATATGAATTTGGGACGAAAAATTTTAAGATTTGGTGTTATACACGGTATATAGGGTCGGGTATATAGAAGTTTGTCACAGATGATCTCTTGCACTTACTCATTTGTTTCTTTATAATATTATGTAGCAAATACTTGGTTTTACATTTGATTCATTCAAAGTTTTGTGCCACGCCTATATTTAGAGGCAGAATTCAAGAAAAATCTATATTTTCCAGAAAACATGGATTTCCACTGCTGTTGAGCTTTACTATGGAAAGAAAAAGAAATTAAATTTAGCATTTTAAGTACACCAGACCCTGTTTTAAATTTCGTTCATGCAAAGTTTTTGGCCACGCCCATCTTTAGATTTCACAAAATTATTGAATTTGAAAAAAAAAAACTACATTTTTGCGTACATTTTAGCCGCAAATTTGGATATTTCTATGCTGATATTGATTTTTGGTTAAAGAACATGCCGTTCCCCTCTAAAAATTACACAAAAATTTTAAGGAATAATTTTTTTTTCTATTTAAAATGATGCATGAATGGTAACGGGACGGGGATGGAAAACAAGAAAATATAAGAATGGAAAGAAGCTTGGAATGGAATATGGAAAGGAGAATAGGAAAGTAGAATAGGAATAGCAATCGACCGCGGCTCATCCTACCGCGGTCCGTTACAGACGGACCGAAGCTATTATGTACTGTTGCACTTACTCACTGTTTTTTTTTAGTTTTTTCTTAAAAAAGCTGTTATAAATTTATTGTTTTTTTTTTTCAAGTCTGAGTATTGTTAACTTTCATGTAATTGAGCTTGCGTCAAATTTGGTTGATGAAAACAAGTGGTCCTGAATTTTTGGCACACATTGTTACTAGCAGCAACATTTTACAAAAGTAATTTCAAGTACATCTAAAAAAATATTCCGAAAACACTAGAGTTTTTCTTTTGGACTCTCAGAAGATGGACAACGTCTATTATTTACTTTAAATTTTTTGCCTATAACCGTTTCGAAAGTATTTGGAAGGCCACACGTTTTCTTGGCCTTTTCACAATTTTTAAAATTGAAAATCCATAAAACAGCAAAATCGATTTTTTAATTATTTTTTTCAATAATCGTTAGACTCGTTTTATTGTAACTTTTTTTTTCAATTTTACAACCACTTGCATTTGCACTAGCCACTTTTCTTAAAATGTTTGATTAAATGGATTAAAAAACTTGAGGTTGGAAAAGTTTAATTTGAAACGTTTTCAAAACATTATCTACATACTTCAGCCAAATTTAATCAAGATCGTCAAAACCTTTAGTCCAAAGAAGGGACTAGAAATCTTTGAAAAATCGTTTTCGAAAGTTTTTTACGATTTCTAATCTAATCTAATCTAATCTAATTGATTAATCACAATTTGCTTTAATTTTGTGTAAAATTCCAAAAGATGGACTGTAGCCGATATTTATTTAAAAATTAAACTTTATACCGTTTGCAAGATTGATGGGGACCCACATGTTTTTTTGACCTTTTTTTAATTTTTTAAATTTCAAATTCATAATACAACTATTTTGAAGATTTTTTTCAGTTCCCGTTCGACTTTTTTCCAATAGTACAGCTACCTACGCTAGTTTTGGATGCTTTTCTTAAACAAAATTCTATGGACATCGGTTTTGCGTAAAGACTTTGCGAAGACCTCGAAAAACTTAGGTTAGAAACGGCAATTTAAAATTTTTTAAACGAAGCTGTCTTTCTTTTTGTATGTTTTATACTTCAACCAAACCTAAAGAAGATGACTTTAATCCTTAAGATATAAGAAGATTTTAAAAAATTGTTTTTGAAAATGTTTTTATATTTTCGAGTTAAGAGTTAAATGAAAACTTTGAAACTTTAAAATTCGTTATAGTTTTTCTTAAAGTTCTGGATTATTTCTGATACGTGTGATTTTTTTTATTATAATTTATCCAAATAATATCGGAGATTAGGGACACGCACACGTTTTTTCTTGGTTTTTTGCTATTTTTTTTTTCAAAAACCCGTCAAAACGGCAGTATTAATTTTTTTTCTGAAAAACATAATTCAAGCGATTGGTTTGCTTGGAGTCTCTTTATGCGTGTGTTCAATATTGGTTTTCTGTACTAAGCGGTTCAAAATTTCACCATTTTCAACTCTTCACTTCCCATTCATTTTCCCATAAAACTTCAAACTGTAACAAAGCCATAGCTTCCTTTATGAAGATTCCTCAAGGGGAAACTTAATTTCACCTAAGAAACTCGTATCATGATGTTAAAGAAGTCATATGACAGAGCGTTACCGTTGTCTGAATCATTTTTTGAAATCAAAGAAATTTACCGACCTTGACGGAACAGCTTCAGTTTTCCATCATCATCTTGCACAGACGAACGAGTTTGGCAGGGATGCCAAGACTATAATCATTGCGCTTTATCGCTTTTCTCTATAGATGCCTGTCATACTCGTCATTGAAATCGATGAAAAAAGTGGGGGGCATCGATTTGGAATTACTTGGTTTTCTCCAAGGTCTGCCCCAGTGTGAATATTTGATCGATGGTAGATTTGATCTTTTCTTGCCCAAAACCACACTGACATGTACCAATAAGATTGTTGGAAAACGGCTTTAGGCGTTCAAACAGTACAGCAAAAAAATCTTGTATGCAATTTTAATGAGACAAATGCCTCCGTAGTTGGCACAGTTCAGACATTCTTCTTTCTTGAGGATCGGGCAAACAATGCTGGTCAAACAATACGTTGTCCAAGGATAGACATGTGCACTCAAGAGGATTAAAAATATTCACAGGTTTTCTAAGCCAACCTCTGTCTACCAACTCCTATTCTCGCCTCCGTGTGGTGAACACTGTGGGTGCCTAGGACCTCAACTAGGGATTGAGTTCCAACCCTTTCAACCTTCCAAAGGATTGCTGGGGGTAGAAGACGAAAGAGGGGTGGATGAGGGGAAATGGAGTCTAGGTGCAGAGTTCACATACCTATTTGGTCAACCTCCTCGTACTGACTCCGACTTCTGCGCAAGCTTGCAAGCTTCGTGAGCTCACTCCTTGCATTTGGCACGAGTGAATTTAGTCCAGGCTTTAACCTAGGCATATATTTGGCTTTGATCAGTCGCATACGGGATAGTCCTGGCTCTACTTGTATGCTTATGCCCCGTCCGAGCTTTTTTTGGATTCTTGAAATTCGCAATTCGTTCGCAAGTGAACGAAATTTATTGACTTTATTTTTTCAATATAAAAAAACGCTACTCAGAATTAATTTTAAATTTTTTTAAAACAATGGATCGACGCGTTTCGGGGAACAAACTTTCAATGATTCTAGAAAATTCTTTCAGTGTTTATGGTTAAATGCGTCAGTTTATATCACTCAGCTTAACAAAACATCCTAGCTGTCAGCCGATCTGTACAACAGACTGTCGACTGGACTCATCCAGATCAAGGAAGGAAGAAATTGCAACCAAATACAAAATGATCGATGGTCTGCTAATTAAGTCACAATTTCTTATGATATCTTACTGACATGTTCGCTAATTTAACTACCTGACAGTTATCATTAAAGTGAATACGTCGAAACCTATCATGACATTATTTGCCAAGGTATTAACTTTCTTTATCATCGTATTATGTATTGCGGATACGTTTATCAACTTTATGTTTGCGCTTGGATCCTTTGGGTATGGGTAGCCCAAATCCTCTCCCTCATCGTCTTACTGTGGTTCGACAATGCCGTCAAGAGTCAAAGCCAACGTGAAAAACACAACGAATACACCATATCAACAAAACTGTCTTCAACAAGGATGACTTATACGGACACGAACGCGGGAGAAGCTTAATCCATCCGATGGCTTGATGATGAAGCCAATCCAAATTCCACTCATGGATTGATTTTCGGTCTCTGGAAATGTTTAGCCATGTGAATGCATCTTCGGCGCAGTCCGCGAGAGTTCCTTTCCTTTGGCCCACATCACAGACTCATATATATATATATATATTTGTCAAAGCTCTGGGCGAGTGGGTTCATTCTCTACACTTCGATTCGACGTGGCCGCAAAAAAAAAAACGGGAGACAACAAAAGGAAGGAAATAATCCCAGACAGATGTAGTATGGGATTAGTCAATGCGCCAAAATTTTGATGACAGCACCACGACAGAGGCTGACTAGTCCGTCGCATTCTCTGGATCACAACTCGCAGTTTTGTTATTGCTTATCCCCTTTGTGGGCCAGTGCAAAAAGGTATTAAGGAGCAGACCAGAACATTTTTGAACATCCACAAATAAAATCTCGTTGGCAAATACCACGAAGATCTCTCAAAGCTCATTTTAATCCCATATGAAACGTCCTTAACTGTTACTTATTGGAATTGACATTCGAAGAACCTTGTACGGTATAGCGAGCTCCAGGCTTCCAGACCATAATAACATACTGATGGCCAAAGACAAGGCATAGAAATATGGTGTCATAACGTTGACACATGCGTTTTGGGAATATGCGAGCAACTTAACGAGATCGTGCAGGGCTCGCTGACAGAAATGTCAATTTGTCTTAGAAACGCTTGTCTAACTGGAATTGATTCGTATTGGGTTGCGAATTTGTTAACGAATGTGCATGTTGTCCATCAGCATGGTAATTATGACGGATTAGTGGTTTCGTTTTGTTAATACTTCTGGTCATTAAAAAAAAAAGAACTTGACAAGTTCTCTGCTTCATGTCTTGTGCGCGAAGGATTCGTAGCAGATTCTAATGTGTTGCTAAGGTGTATCGTTAAATTTATCGAGGGGCGATTATATGGTATACTTCCGATAATATTTTTTTAACTCACTAATTAACTATCAGATACCATAAACGACTGTCTGTAGGTGGATCATTATTAAATATCTGACATTTTTTGACTCAATTTTTCTGTTTTCCTGCGGACCAATGTACAGGGAGAACCCACAGAGTAGCAAAAATTATTTCGACAGCCTAGTTACGACTAGACACGCGGCTAAGGCTAACGTACATCAAATGGGGATCTTAACTAGAGGAATTGCAACAGTAAGCCTGGGCGTTCTTATCGTTGCTGCCTCCTGCAGCCCCCTGCTTGTGTACGCTACAGGATTTGGGGTAGGTGTCGGCTTGGGTGTACATATAAAAACCGTAAGTCAAATCTGCTTATTTTGAGAATCTAAAAAAATATAGGTAGGGATCTTGCCTAGAATTTTTTCTTGCCTAGAAATATCCATCAAGAATGCAAGGATACCGTAAGTTTTGATAATGGTGATAAAAAATAGCATATATCAGGTCCGATAATGGTTGCCGATTCTGGACTTCAAGTCGCTTTCTATATATGATTTACTTGATTTACGGGAAAAAATGCGATGTCTAATAAATCGCAATCGGAAGAGCTTCCTACTCCTTCTTCTTCTTCTTTTCATTTAGGCGCGAGGACTTGACTTGAATTAATAAATTGAGTCACATTAGCATTAGCACCTTCTCTAGCTAGTTCGTCGACTCTGCATTTGCCTGGAATATCCCTGTTACCTGGGGATTAGCAATCTCGTTGAGAGATTTGTTGCATTGCTTTACCAAACTGGATCGTATCGTTAGTGATTCCAAGGCTTTTGTTGCTGCTTGGCATCTGCTGTCAAAAATCGATTGTCATCTTATCTGAATTCAGGCGGATCAGATACCAGCGAGAAGCGCGTGTCAACTAGTTACTCGTAAGAGCAAGTTGATACTCGTTTATACGGGGAAACCAACTGAATTGAAAAGTCTGTCAGAATGATGCAGTGATTAGAGGATTATTTTGCAGTATTAGAATTTTAAGCTACATAGTTGTCGGTGGCCTGAAAAATTCTGAATTTTTTCGCTATATCCTTGAATTTGATATTGTCATACTTCTTTAAACTCATGTATTAAATAATGAAAAAGAATTTTTTGAAAACTTTTTTGTAAATTATGAAGTTGAATTTGTACCTGCTGTTAAAACAAATTTATTCGGAAGAGGGAGTGGTGGCGAACTTTTTGCTATCCGTAAAAACTTAAAGCTGTCAATACAGAAGAGAAGCAGTGGAAGGGTTCTGGAACCAAAGACTTCGATGATGGGTGGAAGCTCTTCTGGTCTGGCGTCACAAATCTCATGACTGCACAGGCGGGCGTGGGGATACTCACAAGCCCCCGGTTGTCAGAAAATGTATTCGATGTCATTCCGTTAGGAGAAAGGATTCTGATCGTGAAGCTTAAGCTGGAACGATCGACTCTGGCTCTGGTTCAGGTTTATACACCAAATCGAGAGTCAGTGTATGAGTCCTTCATGAACGAAGTTGATGCTGCCCTGGACAGAGTGGCAGAAATGGACTTCTTTCTCCTGATGGGTGACTTCAATGCACATGTGGGTGCAGACGACAGTACTTGGAGGAGTGTGATTGGGAGGCACGGTGACCCGGATCAAAACAGGAACGGAGGGAAGTTGTTGGACTTTTGCTGTGCATATGGCATAACACCTTTTTCCCACACAGAGACATTCACAAATACACGTGGTACAAGCACAGTTTAAATCAGAAGTCACTGATTGATTTCTTTGTTGTACCATCGTGTGTTCAAAGAATGATTTCTGATGTTCGAGTTTTCAGGGGAGCTGAGTTGTCAACTGATCACCACTTAGTGTTGTGTAAATTGTTTTTTAGTGACAGTATTCCTTTGCCACCCAGGCGAAAACCAAGACTGGTGACCCGCATACGGTGGCAAAGGTTGCAGGATTGACTCTGATTTCAGAGAGCGTTTTGCACAGCATGTTTCGGAGAAGTTTGAACAAATTCCAACTGACCTTTTCAATGAAAAGGAGGAATGGCAGCTGTCTTTATCGGCAGTCATTGCCTCTGCAGGAAATGTTTGTGGAGTGAAGCGGCTTGGGGTAGCGGCTGGTGGTGAGAACATAACATAACATAAGAATAAGAGGGCTTGGGGTAGCGGCTGGTGATAGAACATAACATAACATAACATCAGAGAGAAAAAGAGAGCCTACATTGCGTGGATGCATTGTAGAAACTCAACTTCTCGAGCCCGGTACAATGAGGCGCGAAGGACTTCCAATCTGGCAGTCAGAACAGCCAAGGAACAGTCATGGAAAAAGTTCGGCGAGAAGTTGGAGCACGATTGCAGATCTGCAAACAAGATATTTTGGCAGACCATTCGCCGGCTCAGAGGAAGGAAGTTAAATATCATCCAAGGGGTTAAAAGGACGGTACACTTCTTTCAAGTGAGAGCGATGTCTTGCGCAGATGGAGAGAGCACTTTTCGGAGTTTCTCAACCCCCAACAGGGCACTGAAGATGGCATTCCCACTGCTGACGAGTTAAGGGCGGAGAAAAGTCCCACAGTAGACGAAGTCACTGAAGCGATTAAATTGCTAAAAGTTGGCAAGTCTGCTGGAGTTGATGAAATCCGGCCAGAAATGCTCAAGGCAATGGGTGAAGAGGGTGTTTAATGGCTAACACGTGTCATTAAGCTGGCCTGGGATAGCGGGAAGGCACCTAGCGATTGGCAAACAGGAGTTATAGTGCCCATTTTCAAAAAAGGGAACAGGAGAGATTGCGCCAACTATAGGGGCATATCTCTCTTGAGTCTTCCGGGAAAAGTATTCGCGAAGGTGTTGGAAACGCGTTCCAGAGCTGTAATCGAGCCTTTGTTACGGGAAGAACAGTGCTTTCGGCCTGGCAGAGGCACAACCGACCAGCTTTTTACTCTGAAGGTTATTCTTGAGAAGGCCTGGGAATATGCCAAACCGGTCAATGCGTGTTTTGTAGATCTGGAAAGGGCGTATGACCGAGTCCCTCGGGATACACTGTGGAGAGTTTTGCAGGATTATGCGCTGAGTGGGCCTCTTCTGAGAGCCATTCAGTCTTTGTATGGAAACTGCAGAAGCTGTGTACGGATAAATGGCGTCAAGTCCCGTCCTTTTTCTTTCGCCGCTCCTTTTCATAGCATATATGGACTGGATGGTGAGGCGCAGTCTTGGCGAGCAATGTTTCGAATTGGCTGGCATCAGGATGAGCCATCTGCTTTTCGCAGATGATTTGGCCATCCTTGCATCATCCAAAGAGGAACTTCAACGAGCACTGGATAGGTTTGCAGCCATCTGTGGTGATGCTGGGATGAAAGTAAACGTGAACAAATCGGAAGTGATGGTTGTTTCCCGAACTCCTGTGCAGTGTACCCTGCACATAAATGGAGTTCCATTAAAACAGGTGGAGAAGTTTAAGTATCTCGGGGTCTTTTTCACGAAAGATGGGAGGAGTAATACTGAGTTGTCCTGTAGAATTGGCCAAGCTGGAGAAATAATAAAGAAACTGCGCCGGCCGGTCATCAGGAAAGCTGAGCTTGGAGTGAAAGCAAAGATCTCAGTTTTTAGTTCAGTGTTCGTTCCGACCCTCATCTATGGTCATGAAATTTGGGTAATGACCGAAAGAATTAGATCGCGGGTACAAGCTGCCGAAATGAGATTCCTGAGGTGCGTTGCTGGTGTTACTCTAAGGGACAGAGTGAGAAACGTCAGTATTCGTAGGAATCTTAATGTTGAGCAGCTACTTCTCCGAGTGGAGCAATCGATTCTTCGATGGTTTGGACACGTTGTTCGCATGCCCCCTTACAGACTTCCTAGACAGGTCATGCTAGCCGAGATGCGAGCGCGTCGCCCCCTGGGTAGGCCAAGAAACAGGTGGTGGGATCAGGTAAAGAACCTCTCTGAGTCCCGCCTGGGGATTGCGCCGGATTCTCTTGAGTTGGTGGCGGAGGATCGAGAAAGATGGAAGGACCATTTAGCCACCCTCGCTCCGCGACCCTTTTAAAGGATAGGCGGCATTCGAAAATGATGATGATGATGATAAGAGAAGCATACGTATTTCGACTAGAGAAAAACAGCAGCGTTTTTTACATTGTACCTGCATACCTGTACTGAAGCCACTGGGAGCGTGACTTCGAAAAATTAAACGACTTACAATATAATATCGACTCATTTGACTTAATGATCATTGGGGATCTAAACGGAAGAATTGGCTTCTCGCAAGACAACTTTATTAGCGGATATCCCCAGGCAACCCTTCACGGAAACCGTTTATCGAAGGATGGGACTTGCGACAGAAAAGGCGTTTAAATTCTCGACGTGACAGATGGACTTGACTATCAAATATTGAACGGAAATTGCGAAGCAGATCGTATGTAATTGATTATTGCTTGATGGTAGCTGGCTTACACACACCCGTGACTTCCGAATAGGGCTACGAACTTTCTCTGACCACATGCCTTTGACGGTTGTGTTTGAGGTCTCATATACCTCAAGTGATACAGTATCTGAGAAAACCTGACCAAAGCAATAAAGAAAGCCGCCCCATCCAAAACTATAATGCAAATTTAAAGAAGAAAGGAAAAGTAGGAGTGGTTTGTTGCCGATTGTCTAAAAGCCAGGCAGAAGTCGTTTGCACTCTTGAAGCTCTTAAGACTACACAACCTCAATATTTTTCAAAACCTCTATGCCGAAGCAAACAAAATATACAAAAGTGTATGTCATTCTAAACGGTTGGCCTTTTGAACAGCTTAAAGTAATGGAAGTAACTTGCGCCAGATCTTCGGCTGACTTTTGGAAGGCGGTTAAGAAGCTAAATGGAAGAAATCGAGCATAGCCCCGAGCCTGAATGCATAACGTTTAAAGGACCACTTAAACAAGCTCCTAAACACCGAGCAAACATCATTACCTCACCATTATGCTCCGCCACTCTTAAAACATGATCTCTTAGATGCACCGTTCTCTTTGGACGAAGTACTGAAAATTACTCGTTGTTTAAAAAAGAACAAAGCTCCAGGTGAAGAGCGAATTCCGTTTGAATTCTACAAGAACTGCACTCTAGAATTTGCAACAGCTCTCACGAGTCAATTTAACTTGATATATGAAACTGGTAACATACCCTCAAGTCTCAGAAGGGCGATTATTTATCCATAAATAAAAAAAAGGAGCTTACGATGATCCGCGAAACTACAGGGGTATATCATTTCTCTCATATCATCATATCATTTGCTCTATAACAGGCTTACGCAGTGGGGAAAGAGAGTGTTGTACTTTCGGAATTGCAAGCCGCGTTTAGAAAGGGTTATTCAACTTATTCACACTGAGAAATATAGGTGATCTCTACATAAAAAAAAATAGAAAGCTCTTTGTCTATGTACTGTTTGTTGACTTTCGTGCAGCTTTTGACACAATCCCAAGAGAAGCGCTCTTTTACAAGCTGTATTTAATTGGAGTGTCAAACAAAATGGTAATCATCAATGGAGGCATCAAGGTAGGCACAAAGTCTATCCAGGCTTTAAAATCTGTAGCTTATTATTATGCAGCTTATGATAAATAGACTTACCGGTTACTGCAAAAAATGTAATTTTTCGATTAACCTGTCAAAGACAAAGGTGATGGTGTTTCGAAAGGGTTCTGGAAGATTTTCAAGAAATGAAATAAGTATCTTGGTGTCTTATTTCATTGAATATATTTATTTGTATTTATTACTTATATTATTTCTTGAATATTAGTATCTTGGAGTCCTCATAACTTACAATCTGAACTTTGAAAAGCATTTTAAAACAAAGTTGGCAGAAGCAAAACGAGCAATCGGCTCTGTTTGGGGGAAATTCATCGCTGGTAGCCAAACCAATATGACTTAAGTATAAAATTACAACGTATGATGTATACGTTTTTGATAATTAGATAAAAGTCCTCTAAACTAAACTGTTAAAGCTTTTTTTCTGACATAATTTAAGGCGCCTTCCATGTCAAAAAATGATACTAGAGCGGAATCTTTCCCTTAAAGGATTTCTCAATGATGCTAACTAACGAGTGTAGTGCCGTCCATACCGATTTTACCTTGCGGTACACAAGTTGAGGGAAGATTGCTGTCTATGCTGGTTCGGAAGTAAGCCAGTCTCTGTAGGGTCTTTAAAAAGAAAGAAGACAGGCAGATTGGGCGAAAGTTCTTAGGAGTTGCGTGGAAGATCAGAACAGCTTTTGGTATGAACATTTGTTTGGCCTTTCTCCAGGTTATGGGGTGTATCCAAAGGCAACTTTTAAAATAAGTGTGGAGCCAAGGAATCAGTTTTATAAGGTGATTTGTACGGAAGGAAGCATTACCCACTGCCCACTGTATCTTTTTGGGAGTGACAACATCCTCGGGTTCAGTATATTGACGAGACAGTGGACTTTCAGATAGTAACCTGACTGATTTTTTAGTTTCTTCCTGCCTGTGCCCACAGTTTCTCGAGCACCTTTTTTCTTTGCCTTCAACTTCTTCTTCTTGGTTCTCTGTCCAATCTTTCGAAGTCCGGCATATAGGGACTTTTTTTGTACTACGTGTAGGTAAGGCACGATCCAAGATGTTTTAAGGAGGTGGTGTTGGGATTGGATGGGATGCAAACCACTTAACCACACCCCGTGTACGTCGAGCTAGGTCGTGCGGACCGTCCACCACATCGTCCCCACCGAAGTCGTCTTTATGGCCTACTCCAAAATCATAACAATTGTGTTTCTCTAGCTATAGCCGTGTTTGGTTTTCATGCACATCCTAGTCTCTGTGCTCTGCCATAGTCGATGGAGTTACTCAAAGATTTTCTTCCAAGTCGTTGGTGTCCACCTGCTTTAAATAACGCATGCCTTCTATTTTTGACCCTTCTGGCTTTTTCGGTGTCACATTTTCCTGCACTCTCGGTATTTGCAGACGAAGCAGCCTAGCGTCCTTATTCACCTTATGAATTGACACATAACTTGCTCCAGATAGGTCTTTGCTACTCAGCTGCCTTCTTAGCACAAAGAAAGAAGCAGAAATTGACAGAATATTCATCTCAGCGCTGATATCAGTGCCAGACTTTTTAGGTGAACCTAGGCAGGAGATCCTTGCTACTTCGATGTTATATAATGTCCATTGCAATGCTTTCACATTATCAACTTTCTTGTCTTCTACTGTTTCCCTTTGCCTGTCGCTGCTGGTATCAACACTCCAATGCACGGTTGGAGTGCCGCTGCCAGCAGTGGCAATGAGCGTATAGCGGATTGTTGATGATTTTTTTTTGCTTGAATTTACCACACAATGCTATGTACAGGCATAGTACTTGCAAAGTATTGTTGTGGTGTTTCTTTGCGAGGATTTTCACGCAACAATCCAGCTTAGTGTTTGTCGTTTATTTATTGTTTCCGAGCAGTTGTATTGTCTTGCGCAGATGAGTGACTTCCGTGTCGACATTTGCAACATTCGTGGGCTGCGGAAAAACCTAATTGCAGCGTACGTCCATGTCTGTACTTACAGCCCAGCTGTTTTGGCGCTAAGTGAAACTCAGGTATTAGGCATAGATCCTGTAACAGGTCAACCCGATCCGGGTTTTAAACTCCCTGGTTATCGCTTAGAGCCATTATTCTTTCCACATCGTGGCCTCGCCATTTATATTCGTGATGATATTGTCTACCATATTCCTCCACAACTCAACACCTGTTCCAACCCGGAATTTAATTTCATGTGGATAAATTTCACCGTCCGTAGACAAACAATTCATTACTGTTTCGTGTACAGAAGCCCTAACTTGGGCAGTGCATTAACTTGTAATGAGTTTGATGCTCTGTCCGACTCCATCTTAAGAATTGTTTCCTTGAATCCTAATAATGAAATCGTGATTACGGGCGATTTCAATATTCACAATTCTAAGTGGCTTCAAAATTCTGGTCAGACAACACCCGAAGGAAGGTATGTTGAGATCTTTGCCGCGTCAAATAACCTAACGCAACTTGTAAACGAGCCTACACGGATACCCGACATTAACAATCATTCCGCCAACACTCTGGATTTGTTTCTTACCTCCCATCCCGATAAGTACACAGTGAATGTACTGTCTCCTCTAGGCTCGTCAGACCACTGCGTCATATCAGCCACGTTCCTATTGGGTAGTCAACCTAATAAGGAAATTACTCCAGAAGAACAGTGTGGCGGTACGAAAAAGCCCACTGGGACGGCCTTAATAACTTCTTCAGTCGTTTTAACTGGTCTTTGTGCTTTCTCAATGACAACGTAGATGCTGCTGCTGATATGATAACTAACACCATTCTCCTTGGTATGAGATCCTTTATCCCCTACAGGATTAAGAGTATCAAACCAAAGGAGAACTCGTGGTTTGACTCGAGCTGTAAAGAGGCGGTTAGGTTAAAGGAGTTATGTTTTCGGTCCTACAAGACCAACCCATCACAGGTAAACCGAAAAAAGTTTAAACAAGCCAGAAATGATTGTAATGCTCATATTCGCCGTGTCAAATTCCAATACGACCAAAAGCTGAGGCAGAAAATACTACATTGTCCCAAGGGTAGTAAAAACTTTTGGTCTTTCGTCAAAAATGTCAAAAACTGTGCCTCATCTTCCATCCCAACACTCGTTTACAATGACATTCCAGCTGTCACCTCTCTAGACAAAGCGAATCTACTTGCAGCGCATTTCGCTGCTAGCTCCATGCTCCCTGATTCTGCAATGTCCCCGCCTACACTTGAGCGCGTCGAATATACCATGGGACAAATTCACTTTCGCGCTCGTGCAGTCAAAAGAGTACTTCGAGATCTAAACATTCACAAATCCGCTGGTCCAGATGGAATATCCCCCATTGTTCTGAAGAGGTGTTCTTCCGCGCTGGCAAAACCATTGTGTAAGTTTTTTCATCGGTCCTACTCCTCAGGTCTCTTTCCGAGTAGATGGAAAACAGCATTTGTCCAGCTTGTCCCTAAAAAAGGCGATTCTTCTTCTCCCTCTAGCTATCGTCCAATTGCACTTGCCTCCCTTCTGCCTAAGGTCATGGAAACGCTGATTAATTATCAGCTTATGAAATATCTTGAATCACGAAAACTCCTTAATGACCGGCAATACGGTTTTCGTAGCAAAAGGTCCACTGGTGATTTGATGGCATATCTCACTGAAAAGTGGAATCATTCCTTGCATATTCATGGCGAAAGCAAGATTGTTGCGCTTGATTTTTCAAAAGCATTTGACAGAGTTTGGCATCAAGCTCTTTTGTCGAAAATGCGTGCATTTGGAATCGACGAATCTCTTATTCAATGGATTAGTAATTACCTTTCGGACCGTTCAATTCAAGTTGTTTTGGATGGGTTCAAGTCTGCAATTCACAAAATAAACGCTGGGGTTCCCCAGGGCTCTGTTTTGTCTCCGACTCTCTTTTTAATCTTCATAAATGATCTTTTGTCTGCTACTACTAATCCAATTCATTCCTTTGCCGCTGACAGCAACCTCAGTTTTTCATATTCGTTCTCAGCTCCTCGTCCCTGCTCTTCGGACGTTGAATTGGAACGGCAGCGTATGTCAAACTCATTAAACTCTGACCTTAACAGCATTGTATCATGGGGATCTCGAAACAGAGTGGAGTTTAATGCTTCTAAAACTCAATGCTGTCTTCTGTCATTGAAGCAAAACCGAATCACCCAGCCATTATCCATGAATGGTACTTGCATCGACGAAGCCGAAACGCTTTCCATTCTCGGTATGTGTGTCAATAACAACCTTAGTTGGAATGACCACATATTCGACGTCGCCAAGAACGCTGCGAAATGCCTAGGCTTCCTTAAAAGATGCAGGAAGTATTTCACCCCCTCTGATTTGGCTATTTTTATAAGGCATATATTCGCCCCAAGTTGGAATATTCGCCCCATGTCTGGGCTGGTGCTCCAAAAACAGCACTGCTCTTGCTAGATAGGATACAAAAACGCGCGTTAAAACTTGTTGGAGACAAAAACATTGCGAAGTCTTTTGACTCATTAGAACATCGACGTAATGTATCTTGTCTTTCACTGTTTTATCGCTTTTTTCACAAACAATGTTCCATCGAAATAGCCAATTGCATTCCTCCCCTAAAGACGTTCCACCGTAATACTCGCCAAAGATCGAATGCACATCAGTTCACCCTCGAGCCCACCTTCGGACGCACAGTAAAGTTTAGAGGTTCTTTCATAAGCCGTACAACGCGAATGTGGAATGTTCTCCCACGGTCAATCTTTCCTGCGCAATACAACTTGCAACTGTTCAAAACAAGAGTGCATCGGTACCTCTCCTCCTTTTCCTCTTCTTCTAATCCTTTCCGCTCGTGAGATGTGTAACATTAAAAAGGGTATCCAATCCCTTATATTCGCGAGTGCATTATAAAAAAAAAAAAAAAAAAAAAAAATTGCAATGCTTTGTCAAAGACGTCGGTGTTGGGGGTTGTTTCCGACATCAAAGCATCATCAAATGGCAGCATATATTTTTGACATCAAAGGGATCGGTAAAGTGCTTACGGAGAATGGGCTTTCCCTAGCCAGCTGATTTTGGGATAGAGAAATTATGGTAATTGCCCAATAGTAAGCCTCTAAAGGTGCTGTTGTACGCTGCTTTGAAATCCTAGAAAAGATTGTGGGTATTGGTATGGATCTCCTGGCTTTTCTCCAAGGTCCACAGTAGTTGTTGATGGGTGTTATCGTCCTACCCAGGCTGTTAAAGACCTTCGGCGTTCACATAGAGCAGCAAAAAAAAAGTTTAATGTATGCCATATTAGACTGATGATGCCACTGGTGGCGAAGTTGAGAGTGCCGTCTTTCGGGATGCTCGGGCAGACAATGCACCTGCTTACACATGAGTTGTGTGCTTCGGACCTTATCACCTAAAAACACAATCCGAATTTCATACAGCTTCCAAAATATTACATACAATTCGACAAGGGATTAACAAACTTAACGTCTATTGAAGCTACAACATCTGAAAGTGACCACATAGAAAGTCTTTAGCTAATCCTTAGCATCCACCGATCTTACACAGTGACTTTTACTCCCAATTTGTTATAACAAACTACAACAACTCGAAATTAAACCAAACCTATAAAACCATGCGATCAAAAAAAAAAAACAACAACAAATACAAAAAGCAAATACTACAAGCTATAACATTAAAAAACAAAAAACCTACACGAAAACGAAGACGCTTTCGTACCGCCACTCACCGGTAGGTAGTCGATCGCTTAGTGTGCAGTCTCGGTTCTCCTTCACCTCTGGTCCTTCTGCTCTGGTTTTTCAGCTGTGATCTTGAGGTGCACCAAATTGGTTCTTGAAGCTCTTCATCATCGGCTTTAACGTGCTTCCTCTCTATTCCAAAGTAATTGCGATGTGCACGGCCGTGTTTCGTTCTTGTTGCCCCTCATCATTTTTTAATAGTCCACATGACGACGCAGAGTGTGAGTGCGCAAGCACAACCGCTGCCGCCGCCGCCGGAGGTTCCAATGAAATGAAGACGTTTCGTGACTTATAGTGTTCTTCAAAATACTGGTTATTAGTCTTATTTCAGCATCGTGCTCACACACGTTTATGGGAATAAAAAAATAACATATACCGCAGGAGGTGCACATGCGCGTTCCTGTAACCTTTTGCCACCTATGTTGATCCCATACGTATGCGATGTGTTCCACCCACAGTAAACAAATGGATTTGTGTTTTGGATTTTCCTTTCACGACGTTAAACATATCCTTGTGAGTCAGCTTTACATACTACAAACTTGCGTAATTAATGATAAAAAATTTATATGTGAGTGAGCGTTGGGTGCCATTTATAGACCAGGAATAGTTGGAGTACTAGTATTGATTTTTCTACACTTCCATCAAACGTCCTACTTGGTGAAACACTTTTGAACATCTATAACAAACTCTTAATGCACAAGTGTGACACCATGTCAAGCCAATGAATCTTAGCAGCAAGTTGTTGACAAACTTACAGAAAAATGTATCATGTCTCCTTACGTAATGGATTTTTCAGTCCAGTACTGACATACACCTGAAAAAAAAAAAAAATAAGGAAGGGATACCAACATAAAGAAACGAAAAACAAAACAAAAAAGCAAGTTATAAGCTTCAAAGTATTCCAATTGCGATATCATATTTCACTTCCTTTAGGATACCATAAAACTTTTCGTTGTCAACATTTATTGAGAAGTCGTGCACACTTTATGCCATGGTGTTGGTTTAAAAGTATCGCAGGGAAAAATTCCAAAGCTATTTATCTCTCTGCGTCGTCTCCTTTGCCATTCTTCACGGTGATGCAAGGATTTTCTTACAATCAGTTCAGCCGATATAATGTGCCTGCCTCTGGATCAAACGCAAGACACACATTTATGGAATTCACCACGGGTATAATATGGTTCAGTTTGTGGTTATACCTCTGCGAAATAAATGGATACGAAGGTACATCAGCATGATCCAGGTGAAATGCATCTGGATATTTATAAGATAATAGACATGAAATATGTAATCTGAATGAATGATAAAATAATCATCGCTGGTGTTCTCATTTCGTAGGAATGGTACCGCATGTACCTACGTACACCCGGTATTTAAGAGCGGAGTCGGAGTCTTTTTTTTAAGGCACAAATTAATGCTATGCGATGTATTTTATTAAGTCCTATGGTTTGAGACAGTAAGCATTTCTGATTATTTGTAATTTCTATACCGACTTAGGAAGAATCAGATAGAGCAAAATAGTTACTTTTTGAAGACTATGCAAAATCTAAATTAGGGACACTGAAAATATAGTTAAAAAAAAAAAACGTTTCCGCCTCGAACTCTAACCGGATATAGCTATAGCATAAACTTTCTTTTCCAACATTAGACGTACCTACTCCAGGAGATTGAAAATCTCTGATTTCAAGTCGAGATCAAAATTTTACATAAAATTTGTGACTTTCTATCCTAGGGTGCTTATTTTAAGCGTAAACTAAGCGTCAACCTCATATACAGACACAATTTGTGAGTGACTGCTTATATCGGCTGTGATCTCCACTGATGAAAGCGATTGATGTTGGCTTGAAAAGTTTTTATATCTTAGGAATAAGAAGCTTTTCTGACATGACATGCTGGAAAAGGACATTCAAACAATAATCAATATCATAATGCACGTGTTGAAAGACGAAATAAACCGCTTAGAGTAGATAAGTAACACATAGCATTATGGAAAGGTACGCTAATACAAATAGCAATACCCTGCCAGCTGGGTACCCTAAAGCCTAACCACAACAATTTAACGCTCTATATGTCCTGCATGATTAGAAGTGCCAATCGTTATTATTTAATAACTGCTAAGGCCCAAGTCTACCCCGGCCTGAAGCGGCATTTAGTTTCTGTGAAAGTGTAGGAAACTGCTATTGGCGATAAGAACCTAAAGTTTCAGTAATAAACTTCAATACTAGCCAACCAGCAAATAAGTATAAAAGCGTAATTCATTTAGTGGTTTTCATTTGGTAGCGCTGTAATTTGACACCTGTCAAGATCAGCGATCATTTTAGGTGTCCTAGTACTAGTTGAATATTGCCATTTATGATAACGGATCGTTTAGTAATCGAACAACACAAAAAAATAATTAAAGCTTAGGCAGGAGCAACCAATAGTACAAGCCGCACCTACTGCCCCTCAGAATAGAACTAGTCTCAAGGATGGGAGGTCGACTTCGTTCAATTTCGATATGAACCGTTGCCGGAGCAGAATTCTTAGGCCGAAACCCTGATGCAGGTTTGAGAACTTACCAGACCAGTCTTGCAGGAGAAGATATTGGGGTGCGGTAGGGCAGCATGATGGAAGTTTTGGCGTTTTTTGGACGAACTCAATGATTGAGTTTCCGGGTGAAATCAGCAACGAATTGTGTGATTCACCATTCGGGTGTTTCACCAATTTAATCCGGATATAAATAAAGCTCATTTTCTCGTTTAAATCAAGCATTGCCAGACCCTTATCTTCGAGAAACTGTTCACCTCCTAGAGTTTTCATCCCCTACCCTATGCGTCGAACTTGTCGAATTGTAGCGGCTGAGTAAGGTCAATATCGCTTGGAAAGATTTGTTCTAGATCGAACCTAAAGGTAAGACGCTCCACCCCACCCATCTATTTCTTCCTTTTCCCTCCCCTATTCCTCTTCTTTCGTCCTCTTTTCTGGGCCGAACGAAGGTATTTTACGGCCCGTTCCGATGGTTAGCCTGGCTAGGGGCCCCAGTTTCTTAAATAGTCCAGTCGCGAACGGAGTATCTGGATACCCAGTGCCCTTCGGATTAGCTAGCCTTATAACTATACACTGCGGATCTCTGTTTAGAAGATCCTCTTTTTTCCGTTTCTCGTGGAGCTAACATGGAAAAACAAAATAACACCCGCAAAAATCATAGCAACTAGGAACCAGCTAAGACGGGGTACCCATTCAAGCCCAGACAGTAGTACGGTGAGAAAACTGTCAACCGGCATATAGCTCCTGCTCTGCCAAAAAGTTGTTCGATTGTAGATACTCGTGATCCACCCTATACTGTCAAAAGCAGGAACTGTAATAGAAACCGTTAAGCGGGGACTACAAAGCTGCCTCAGGCTTCGGCTTCGCCCCGTTACGATACGTGGGCTTTGAACCGGCTTTGAAAGCCCTAGTAGCTAGTGCTGTGTACATAATTATGTGGAACATTAAAGTTCAACTAAAAAAAAGAACTCGTGCTGGGCTTCTGAGCCTCATTACGTAGCATTACGATTTCCCTTTGCGCACTCATTCGCTTTGAAAACAACATTTTGAAGAAACATTTTTCCTTCATTGTGTAAGGAAACACTGAAAGCGTATGGCTGAACTTGTAAACGTCAAGCCGAGGCCAAGCCCAGAATGCTTTGTGGTTCCCGCTTTAAGTAGGAAGCTCAGCTTCTATAGAAATTTCGGCAGCTAAACTACTAGTACGAGCTCTTCGCTCTCCATGGCTTAAACATTTGCTCCTAGTACGTCTGGTGGTGGAAGATCGCGGCTTCGCGCTCCACCAAGGGTGTACTACGAGAATAAACAGGAAGCTTCCCGGACTCTGAAAGCCGTTGGAGATATTCTGGAGACAGAGAGAACACCGGCGCAGATCGAAAAGAAACGGATTTGATATCCAAACGTCCTAAGGTGAAGAACACTATCGCACTTGCCACTTAGGCGCCCTCTGTCACACCTCTCAAGTCCTTGAGCGATGACCTCAAGAACCGCGTGATAAGATTTGATTGGAATCAGATTACCCTCCGTACACAAAAAGGACGAGTTAGAGACCGACAATTTGTCCCTCACCCGCTTGACGTGGTTTTTGCAATACCGAACCCCGGTACTGCAGTCACCTTTCCAAAATTGGACGACGTTGCCACTGCGGAGCTAGTAGTTCCAACCAACCCAGTCTTTCGACTCTGTTTCTGACACCCCGTTCGTCGGACATGGAGACGGAAGGCTGTTTAACTCGGTCCTACTGAGAGACGATGAACTTCTGGGTTGGTTCTCAGAATCAGAGGATCTCAACAGCACTGTGGTGCAGATCTTTCTCTGCCTGGCCGTTTACGTCATCCTTGTGACACCAGTGAGCCTGATGACAAGGTTAATGAACTCACTCTGGCCCTCAGCAAAGCATTATATTGCTTCTGCCCTCTAGCATTCTTCCACGAGGCAAGGAACCACTTTGCTGTACCTCCGAATTTGGTCTTTTCAGAAGTGAATACAGAAAACTCTTCAACAGAGCCAAGGCCGCGCGCAATGATATAGATTGGGGTGCGCCTACAAAACATCCCTTAAATAGTCAAATCCCATAAAAAAGAGTGGAGGAAAGCCAATTGGCTATCTTGGCGATTCTTCTGTAGCAACAGAAAAAAAACCTCCGAAGTCTCTAGGCTAAAGAAAATTTTCTCAACCAATCCAAAGAGGCCCAGCTGCCTCAAAAAAGCTTATGACTCCTGGACTTCCACCAGCGACGAATCGCTAAATCTGCTAATAGATACCCAATTTCCCGGTAGCTTCGAAGTTATTGTCTAAAAGTGCAAGCCTCAACAGGTCAATGACATACATAACTAATAAATACGATCTGATTACTAGGGAACGACTGATTTGACACAAAACAGCTTCCAACATATCAAAGCATTATCTTCCTTCTGCCCTCTAGCATTTTTCCACGAGGCAAGGAACCACTTTGGTGTACCTCCGAATTTGGTCTTTTCAACCGAATTTGGTCTTCCAACGTCGGCAGGACATTGTCCTCCCCACACTGGAGATAATTCTGAAAAGCTGCGTAGAGCTAGTCCACCCATCAGTCTCATAGTCCACCCATCAATCATAATTTTGCTTGAAAACTGTAGAAAAAATGATCGATGTCCACCTATGTTCTATCATTGACAAGAGGCTGCTGTCCAGTTCACAGCTCATAACGCATACTGCAAGGGCAGATCTGTTGAAACAGCTTAACAAACGCTGGTAAGTTCCATTGAGTATTCATTTCACCACAAGGGTACATAATGGTAGCTTCCATAAATATAAGAGGCGCTTTTAAAAATGTCAACACATCTGCGATCTTGGCTGCACTGCCAGCTCTGAAGGTGCAAGGCTCACTTATTGAGTAAACTAATCAGCTTTTAACGAATAGGATAACAAACCCAAAGCTGGGTGTGACCACTGGCAGAAGATCTGTCGGTAACTAGAGAAGATCTGTTGGAACCTAGAGCGAACAGCTGCTTAAGCTATAAGGAGAAGACTGCTGAGTGGTCGCCTATGCGAATGACGTTGCCATTGCCATTTTGGACCTAAACACCTTAAAAGAGCTTCTACAAAATGCTCCAAACACGCTAACACGATGGACTTACAGCTGTGGTCTAGGTGTTAACTCCAACAAAATCGAACTCGTCCTCTTCACCAAGAAATAAAAAATCCCTCATATGGGCCCCCTATTTTTCAACGGCACTAGCTTAATCTTCTCTGATGAAACTTAACATCTTAGACAGAAAGCTTAGCTGAATATCTAAGCGGGAAAGGAAAGCTCTACGTTAGCACTCCTTTCCGGCAAAAAAGCCATTGGAAATAAGTGGGGACTTCAACCCAAAAACACCCACTGCAGTGATAATGACGTATCATAACCTTGGATAATCTTGGATACTGTCTTGGATAAAGCGGTAGTTCGTGGCAAGCTGAGTAATATGGCGCACCTGACAAGCTCTAATCGACAGACGCGCTTATCAATTTGGATCGTATCTTTGGCGATTCCAGGGCTTTTATTGCAGCTTGGCTGGTATCTATATGGAAAACAATAGTGGCACAGTCTATTGAGTTAGATTAGAAGTTAGCCCGCGGCTTCCCGAACAGCGCTGTGATATTGTATTGAAAAACACTGCACTGGACTGGCGGGCATTTGGAAATCGAAGCCCTCCTAGGACGGTCTAAATATACAGTTTCCAACAGAGTTTCTTATAAAGATTGATCCCCAAATATCTGGCGTGATCTAGATCCGTTCCGTCTCCACCCTGTGGGGTGCCTCTGCACATGGACCTGTTTGTGAGACAACACCTCAGCTCGTCATGGATAAGCTTGCGTTAAAGCATTTGCTGGATTCAAAGCAAAGATAGTTTAAAGGCTCCAGCTTTCGAAGTGCAATAGTAATAGCTTCTGTCCTGACATTGTTGAAGGTTCCTTTAATATCAAGGCATGCTAAAGTGCTGTCTTGATATAAGAGTCAATGCTAGACTGTCTAAAAATTTCATAATGGTGCTTACCAGCCGGTGCAGGGCCATCTGTACCGATTTTAGCTTACGGTACCTATGCGCGTTGGGAAATAGAACAAAAGCAGCTGTCCGAGCTATTTCTGATGCGAGCGTCAATCGGTCTTTCTAGCGTCTTCAAGACGTAACACAGGCTGATCAGGCGAAAGTCATTTTGGGTTGCGTGGGAGAACTTACCAGCTTTTGGTATGAAGACTATATTTCCTCCAGGGCTTAGGGCTTTCGCCAAAGTTCAAGCAACTCCTAGAGATAATGTGGAGCCAGGGACTCAGTACACCAAGGATTTGCTGAAGTTCCACCAGTAAAATGCCATCGAATCCATGTAATTTGTATGGGAGAAAGCTCTGCACTGTACACTATGTCTTTAAAGAAGTGACTACATCTTGGCGGACAGTAAATTGAACGATGTTATGGTTTACTTCAGAGAACCTAATATTTATCTGCTTTGCTGGCAGGAAAGTCGGTCTTCATAAGAAGGTCTAAAGTTTCCTAACTGGCCGATGTCCAGTTTCCATCTGGCTTATTGCCTATAGCTCTGGATTTGGATATGATATTTCTGATCCGGGTTGAATCATTAAATATCCAAGAGGATATTTGTAAAGAACCCAATCGACATGGACCCTAGAGCGTTTTGCTTAATTAAAGAGCTTTCTAATGCTTTTCACATTACTCTAGAAGCTATAGGTACTTATAAGATGAAAGCGTTCATCAATCCGAATTTAATTATGCAAAGGACAAGAGCTATAATATCTTAAACGTCCTCAGATATTTACTCCATAAAACCCGGACCGAACTAACATCCAATCAAGATAACAGAAAAATTTTAACTGCTGATTTATAGAGAGCATAAATGAGGTTGAAGGCATACTACATGTAAAATGGACATACATGGTCTTGCGCCAAAGTCGCATCATCCCGTGTGTGGTCTGAACCAAAATTAGTCTTTGGTTTTTTTTTTTTTATTAAAATGGTTTGACGTATAGGAGACAGCCCAAAGACCCAAACAACACCTCTGTATATACCTTTCGGAAGCGTAATAGCCTACCGCACACGCTTTCTGTGTTCCCTTTTAACTGCTACAAAGTGAGCTAAAACAGTGAAAACCCAGCTCCCGCTATGAGTATCCCGCAATCTTAACCTTTTAAACCTATATAACCGCGATGGGCTGAGCTCAGCTTGAAACCAAAAAAAAAAAGGAAAAATTATATCCATTTTAACGCTTCACTGTTCCATCGGGAATTTCCTCATTCACCTCCCTGTTTCTGTGGGATTGCCGTAAAATCTTCATCAGCCCAATATCTATTAATTAGCACTTATTCCCTTTTCTTTTTTCATCTGTCATTTGGCTTACAGAAAACAGCTCTCAGCAGTGCACCTTCATCAGTTCCATGGTCATCCGCAGTGCCAGCCAGTCCCAACCATCAGGCGGAGACCGAAAACCGAAAAGAAGATGTTTCATCATTCAGAATGACGGTGTCGTGTCTAACGTGCGAGTAATTTCAAATTAATTAGTACAATTCGGTGGGTTCCTTTCGTTTGTAGTCGACTATAAATATCTTTGATTATTTTCCGCGTCTTGGGTGCGCGAGGAAGGTGTCTTCACCACGACATAACAGCTACAGAGCGACGCACGAGGGCCAAGAAGGTCGAATAAGGAAAAAGTGTTAAATTACTGTCATTCACACGGCGGGGTGCCATAAAAACGCATTTAAGGCTATGTTTGACAGTTGTATGACATACGCAGAACACAAAAGGTGAGTCGTTCGACAATGACACGAATGAATATAAATTTACGTAAAGGGCTGGTGCTTACATGCGCGCATTCACATGCATGTATATGCGCACAAGCGCCCATCGCACAACTCGATTACGTGTATACGCGAGACCGAGCCGAGTGAAGGACGTTCATTAATTTTTCAAGCAGGGACCTCTCTGTATATGGCAGAGAGACCTCCATCATTGATGGTTCCATTGTTTGAATTTTGATATGAGCTGAGGTGTACTTCGCGCTGTGAACTATTCGTCGATTGTCATTTCTTTTACTCTTTTATTTTTTGAGTTACAGGAGCATGGCTGCGCGCCAGCAGTAGGAAGAACACGCTCAACGATGTGAGATGATAATAAATTAAGGTTCACAGGAAACAGAGGATGCCAAAGGTACCTTATATTGCACAGACTTGGCTGTATGGCGTGCAGGCTAGTCAAGCCCATAAACACAATGGAGGCTTTCGATAGGCAATCTACATCGGTATTGCATATTCTTAATCAGTCATTTCTGGCATTGATGTATTCATGGTAATTTAAGCAAATTAATGAGATGTCAGATACAAATGAAAATTTGCATTAATTTACCTTATGGATGTCCGAGTTTCGCGTAAGTACATGGGGTGTTGAGTGATAGCCATCAGGATGTTCGCCTATTGTTTGGATGATAAATGTGGTTTTGGTTTGATTGTTGAGCAAAGAGTTTAAAAATAATCAACAATGATCAAGTAGATAATCCCTTGTTTTCTGAGCCAGCCACAAATGTCTGTTTACAACTTTAGGAACAAGTAGAGCTTTCAAGGATAATGCTAATTTGCACGGCTGGAATAAGTTCACAGCCCACAAAACCCAAACGGTCGCATATTCTTTAATGGAATAGCACTCATTTTTGATGCTGCAGTAAATTATTTTTTTTTCTTATTAGAACTAGAGCATAAACTGCCCTCGTTGCACATGCGCATCCGCCGCACTTAAACTTTTTAGTTCATAATCCGATTCATAGCGGCAGGCGTTACTTGTACGGGAACTGCAAATCTGCAATTTAAGCCTAAGTTACTTAAATATTGTAATGCAAAAATTATTAGGCTAAATTTTTTTTTGTGGTTCCCTAAGAAGAAACAGTTACTAAGATTAACGAACGCTAATAAATTTTGTGAAAAAATATAAAGTAGAGGCTAGGAGTATGGAACACCCTTTAGATAAACAGTTTTTCGGCAAACTAAACGCAGCAAACATCATACAAATTAACGTTCTGAAATTTAACTCGGCCGTATTTGTTTGCAGATGGTAAGCCCATGGAAGCAGTTCCATTTTGAAAAGGAAGTTTCAATCATGGAAGATTAAGGATCTAGCTTCTATGGTATCACTAGCGTTGTCCGTCCGTCAGCATCTGTTGAACAATAGGTCATAGAAAGATGAAATTTGCTAGGCTTATGAAGCCTGTCATTTGTCTTTTTTATTATCAAAAAATGTTGGTGGTAGAAAAAAGGAGAAACATTATTTTTGCGCACATATTGAAAAGTTTTCTAGGCAGAATTAATAAAAATAAAAAATGCTGCAGGCTAATATCGAGTTTATGTAATAAAATTGATTTTCTTTAAAATATTAAAAAGAAATAAATAGCCATACAGAAGCACGGAGAGTGGGGTGCCGTGGCTTAGTGGAAAGTGTGTGTGCTTACTACGCCGGAGGTCTGGGTTCAAATCCTACCAACGTCACCTAAGAAAAACACTCAGCTTTCCACGGTCTCACCTCCGCGGAGTCTGACAAACCCTCCGAGCGTAATTTGTCTTAAAAAACTTCTGAAAGTTTTTTTTTTTTTTTTTTCCGTGGGTAGGTAAAAACCTTCATAGGCACTATGAGAATTGAACGCGCGTGCTCATAGTAGTGTGAGATTCTTACTCACTAAAAAACCTCCCAATCTTTGTAAGACTACGACTAAGTTTCCTTAACAAGTAGTTCATGCTTCTGTATAGTAATCGCGTTTGGCAGGCTACCTTCCAACGAAAGCACCTGCAATATCGTCATTATGTGCGGTTTCCTCTTAAGACGCTAGATCCAACGGTCTTGTTCGTTGTAGTCGGCGTGCAAGATTTGTCTGATCCAGAGTTCGGATTATTTCGTGGTTGCAATGGCCGTGAAGGCGAGTGTGAAGTTTGCGAGCAAAGTTTCTTACTTCGTCGGTCGCGGTTGCGATGTTATATACGCTTAGTTTCGAATAACGTCCGATAAGCCAATTCAGTTTTCGTAGCTTGATTTCAAGTTCATCGCGTTTCTTTTTAACGTGTGGCTTCCACTTAAGTTTTGCGTCTAGGGTCATGCCTAAATATTTCGCCTCGTTTGCGTACGGAATTTGTACCGAGTTTATAAATAGAGGTAAGTTGATTACCCTCTTGTAAGTAAAATTTACATGCGTTGATTTTGTCTCATTTAGGAGGATTCGCCAGGCCTTTGTCCATTCGCATATTTTATTCAAAGCGCGTTGGAGTTTTCCCGTTGATTGTTCGACTGTCTTATCCGTAGCGAGGATAGCCGTGTCGTCAGCGAACGTGGCTATAGTCGTTGTCTCTACTTGAGGTACATCTCTTGTAAAAAGTAAAAACAGTGTTGGACCGAGGACGCTACCTTGTGGAACTTCTGAAAGTGCCGTTCGCATTCGGCAAAAGAATTTTACAGTATTCGAAAAAAAACTTTGATTTTATTCGTTTTTATTCGTATAAATCCGAAAAAGGAAATCTCATAAAGGACTTTTAATGTTAACCAAAATATGTTCTCATGGTTTCGTCTAATTTTGGAGTGTCAGTTCTTTGTTCACGCTATCCCGCTGTGATATTCCCTCCCCATTGAATTAAGAAGAAATAGGACAAATTTTATGTCTTTAGGTCAATGAAATAAATAAAATAACCAAAATAAATCAAATAAAATAAATAAAAATATAATAAAATAAACAAAATAAATAATTTTTTTTCTGTGCATTATTTATGCAGAGAGAACATGAAGGCTATTTGGACACCCGAGATTGAAGTGGCCGACCTATGACCGACGATTGGAACATTTGGAACAGTCGCACCTATGGACGACATTTATGTCCGCTAACATTTCAACTCTACGACTATTTTTTTTTTATTTCTTTTATTCAGGAAAGGCGAAGCTATAACACTGAAGCAGCGCCCCGAGGTAAAATAAATAATATAAATAAAATAAATATAATAAATAAAAGAAATATATAATAAATAAAACAAAATATATAAAATAAATAAAATTAAAAAATAAAAAAATAAAATAAATAAAAAATTATAAAATAAATAAAATAAGTAAAATAAATAAAACAAAAAAAAATAAATAAAATAAAAAAAAAATAAATAAAATAAAAAAAAATTAAATAAAAAAATAAATAAAATAGATAAAATAAATAAAATGAATAAAAGAAATAAAATATATAAAATAAATTAAATAAATAAAATAGGTAAATAAATAAAATAAGTAAAATCAATAATTTAAATAATAAAAATAAATGAGATAACTTAAATATATTAAAAAAATTACATAAAATAAATAAAATAAACAAAAGTCCTAAATAAAATAAAAACAATTGATAAAAAAAAAATACACAAAAAAATAAGTAAAATGAATAAAAAAATAAAATAAAAAAAGATAACATAAATAAAATAAAGACAAATAAAATAAATTACATATATAAAATAAATTTAAATCAATCAATAAATCATTTCCGGCGACCGCTTATCTTTAGATGTGTCACAGAGCGAGGGCGACTAATTGGTCCTTCCATCGTTCCCGATCCACCGCCACTCCAGGATGTCTATCAGGGAGGCATGCAAGCAACGTGTCCAAACCATCGAAGAGTTTATCTTTCCACTGGAAGAAGTAGCTGCTCAACATTAAGATTCCTACGATTACTGACATTTCTCACCCTGTTCCTAAGAGTAAGTCCAGCAACCCACCTAAGAAACTCATTTCGGCAGTTTGTACCCGCGATCTCATTCTTTCGGTCATTACCCAAATTTCATGACCATAGATGAGCGTTGGAACGAACACTGAATTAAAAACTGAGATCTTTGCCTTCATTCCAAACACAGCTTCCTGATGACCGGCTGGCGCAGTTCCTTTACTATTGCTCTAGCTTGGCCAATCATGCAGAATAACTCAGTCTCACTTCTTTCATCTTTCGTGAAAAAAACCCCGATATATTAAAACTTCTCCACCTGTTTCAATGGAACTTCATTTTTGAGCAGGGTACACTGCACAGGAGTTCGGCAAACAGCCATCTTTTCGGATTCGCTCACGTTTACCTTTATCGCAGCCTCACCACAGATAGCTGCAAACCCATCTAGTGCTCGCTGAAGTGCTCTCGGACGATGCCAGGATAGCTTAAATATCTGAAAGATTCCGTACCAAGACTGCGTTTCACCATCCAGTTCATATACGCTTAAAAAGGAGAGGCGATAGGACACAGTCCTGGCGAAGTGCAACGCACACACGAAAGGGATGGGATTTGACGCCATTTATCCGAACACAGTTTCTGCAGTTCCCATACAAAGACTGAAGGGCTCTCAGAAGAGGCCCACTCAGTGCACAATTCTGCGAAACTCTCCCGAGTTTATCCTGAGGAGCCCGGACCAAATCTACAAAACACGCGCAGACCGGTTTGGCATATTCTCTCGCCTTCTCAAGAATAACCTTCAGGGTAAAAAGCTGATCGGTTGTGCCACTGCCAAGCCGAACGCCTCATTGGTCATCCCGCAACAAAGCCTCGATTACAGCTTTGGAACGCTCTAATTAAAAAAAAATGTAATAAATGAAATATGTAAGTTTATTAAAAAAAATAAAACAAATTACATAAATAAAATAAGTTAAATTATTGAAAACAATAAGGGAAAATAAATAAAATAAGCCAAACTAAAAAAAAACAGATAAACTTCGTTCTAGAGTAAGGGTCTTTCCACACTGTTAATATGTCTAATTTGTTAGGCATTTAAGCACGTATTTTTGTGTGCCCTGACTCTTACTAACGGTGATTAGAACTATTTGTACTAATGATAGGAAATATGTCAAGGCTTCAATACTGCTTTTGTGATAGCACAAAAAAACAAATTAATATTCATGTGTCTCAACACATAGTGTAGCCTTCAACACAGATAGTGTTGAAAAAGATTATTCATACTTTGGGGTCCGTAAAATTTGGCAATAATGTTTGAAAATGATAGAAAATCAGAGTCGAACCAGATTCCAAAATGTATTTCCGGTCTCAATATGGTCAACAAACCGTTGGGAAATATGTTTATCAAATCTATTTTTGAACATTGCGATGCACTTTCATTTTTGTCAAAGTTTAACCTCCAGTTTCCATCTTCGATTCATCCAAGCTTGGAATTCATCTCAGAATTTTAAAATCGTCGGCACAGGATGGCCCTGTCAAATACTTCAAAATTACTTGTGGGGTCATCAATAAAAGTTATAAATAAAAGAGACCCAAAAATTGATCCTTGCGGTGGGACAGGAGATTTAATTTCAAGAAGTCTTTCCACCATACCATCAATTAAGGTATCATCCAGCATATATAATATATAAGGCCACTTAGCTTAGGTACACCAATCATTTGCTTCTCTTCGTACCAGAGAGTATATCAACTTATATTATTAAGAGACCAAAGGAGCAGGATAAAAATGGAACATTGCAATAATGTAAATGCAAAAGAAAGAGTCGTTCGTAGTATTCTGTCCAAAGCATGAAGCCCGCACAGAAACTGCATTCCGTTTACATAGATTATTTTGAAAAATCTCTCACCATACCCGAAAAACGCATATATAAGTATGTATCTTGCCTGTACACTGTTCCAAGCATATATTTAAAGCATCACAATTAATAAATATGCCAAAATTATCTTTTAAACATTAATATCGAGTCCGTAAAACGTTCGCCTCGTATAAACGGCGATATCCCTTGTTCGAGTTTATCGTCATCTCATCAGCTTAAAAGCATCAAATTAACTAATATATTTGCTAATAAAAGCATCGTCGATCCATTGTCAGAACAAATGAGCATTCATTTTATTAGCAGATCCCTTTTCGGGACACCAGTTCCACACGGGAGTTTTTGGTATCCACTTGGCTTGGCTCGTGTGTGTGTGTGTGTTTACAGAGATTACGGCACCGCACCGTCCAATGTGATATGTGGTGCAAATAACTACCTTTCAGCGAACCTATACAATAAGAAAACGTGGAGCGAAGGCCCAAGAAAAATGTTGATTCAATAAATTGCTTTTGATTTTTCGCTTTGTTTCCCTTCGAGCCTGAGAGTTCCGTGGGAGATGGGAGAGCTCCCTCCTGACGCGAACACAATACATTATAATGGATGTGCTAATGCAAGGTGTAAATATAACTTGTTTCCCGATCCCGGGGTCATCAATTAAATGGGATTATGCTCTCAATAGATAGCTGGGGTCTTAGGGTGTTTTTGCAGCCACGACGCGACGCGGTAGTGGCTTCCTCCGAGTCCCGATGCATCTACACCCAGGTAGGTAGGATATGCTGAGCCCATCTTTATTTATTGATTGCTTCCAAATTAGTGGTAGACCACCTATGTGTCTTTATTTAATGCGTCTAATAAGCTGAGTCAATTTGAAAATATTTCTCTCTCGGTGTGGTTCGATGTAAGGTTCGAAGTCGAATGATAAGTTGTAAGAGGTTTGTAGCACTGCAAGAGAAATTAGGAAACCAGAAGTCAATTTATTTATTATCTTAGTTTAAGAAAATTAAACAAACATACATATCTATGCCATAGATATGTATGTTTATGATTAATAGTAAAAAGTTTCAAATTGATGTACAATTTAAGAAGTGAAGCAAACTTTAGTTACAAATAGCAAATGAGTGCTGCGAGAGTTCTCAACAAATACACCGTTTGAAAACCGTTTAACTTAGGTCCTTAAAAAACCACTGTTTATGAGAATTGAAAGGATTGGAGAAAGATATTAAAGGATGTCAAGCGAGCCTACGCTCTATGGGCTAGGGCGATAGAGCGTAGAACGTAGGATAGAACGATAGAACGTAGGCTACGTGTCTGAGCTTCAACTACTGTTGAGAATTGACTGCCATGTTCCTGTCCCTATTTCATTAAATAAAAGCTATCCCCAAAGATAATCAGTAACTCGCTTTGAAAATAGAAGATTATGATCTGGGTGGAGAAATGTGGACACAGGACACGAAAATTTGTAGACAGAAAATGTCCGGACTTAAGCTGGGTCCTCTTATGTCGGAATAAGTGGATCTTATTACGAATACTTGGACCCTTACTCTACTAAAAGAGATTTCGAAGCTTAAGATTTAGCAGCTTTCAACGCTTATTCCCAAAGACGAGTAGAGGTAATAATAGTCGTGAAAAAGCGTTATTCAAATCCACAGTCTTAAAATTGCCGCGGTTGATATCACAGTCCTTCAGGAAATCACAAAAAAGTTCGAGAGATACTGTGAATCATAGAACTTAGAGGCAAACTCGAATAAATCAGTTATTTTTTTTCCTTAAAGCAAGGAAAAGGTTTTTCGAAGGAGCAGAAATAAAAACTATGCCTGTATATGTGTAGATTTAGGTGGCATGCTCCGTGACCACTCGGATCTTGGTGGATTGATTTCGGGGATAAACTCCATTCCCTGAAATCAATTCCTTTTACCCATCCCTCTCATTCCTTTCATCCCCCATCATCCCCTCCTAACCATCAAAATGGGAGTAAACCCAATTTACAAGAATCCCACTTTTAAGCCAAGTTGTTAAACTATTACGGGTCGCAAAAAAAAGGTCCCCTCCGATGCCCAGGCAAGGTCGGGTGTATTAGGTCTTATCATGGTAAGACAGTTCTGCCAAGTTCTGAATTTTAAAATAAAAAAAAAGTGGGAAAGTGCAACAGTGCGTATGCTTAAGTCCATCTACGATTACAGATGGCATACATTTGATTGCATACATTTCAGCCCAAAACTCCGCTTTTTTAACAAAAAAAAAATCACTTTTTTTAACGCCACGCCTACAAAAGTGTGCGGAGGCACTTACAATACATACTCATAAAAGTTGGAAAATGCTAATATCTACAACTTTTGTTATATAATTTTTTGTCAAATTTGATACATATGTTTTTATTAAAAAACAGTTATTTTAAGCTAAGATCCCTTAAAATGTGGGCGTGGTTAATGAAAAGGCTAAAATTTTTGGCTTATTCGAATACAATTACAGGGCAAAGAGACAAACCAAAAATAAATACGCTGGCGCCATTGTAACAAAGCTAAAATTTAGAAAAAGTATTTTCTAAAATTAGATATGGTCGCACATACAGGGTTGTAGTGGGCGTGCCTGTGCGAGGGTTCCGTTCATTTTTAAACCTGGTCTAAAAGACTAGATTTCGAGCCAACCCACCAAATTTCAGCTCTCTACCTTAAAATTTAGGGCCTGAAAAATGTTTACATACGGACGGACATGGCTAAATCGATTGGCTATCGACATTGCTCCTGTCGGTCCCATCCATATCTCGAACAAGGTTTTTAGGGGTCTAGGGTGATTATTTCACTGCGTTACAAGCTATGCATCAAACTTAATATACCCTGGATCGGGTATAAAAATAAAAAAAAAAAAAACAAGTATATAAGTGCAACAGTTCGTCGGTGACAAACTTCTATATACCCGACCTTATGTGGCGTGTCCCGCATTTCGTCCCGCATTCATATATTATTTGAATGGACTATAGCCTAGGCCTATAGCCATGCCCCCAAAATTGGGCCTGGGCTAAGAATTTAACTCAACTAATTGTTATTTCGTTAGAATCATGACAAAATGCTTTAAATCCGAAAATTATTTCGGAAAAAAACCGTTTTTCCTTAAAAAAACGCCCCTAAAAGTGGGCGAAGCTCAAAACTTTGGATGGAGCAAATAATAATATCTTTAATATTTGTCATATAATTTTTTTTCGATTTGGAGTGAACTTTCCGAGAAATCGGGTTTGATCAAACATGTTAAAATTGGGCATGGTCAATATTGTGGGCGGTCCAATTTTTGCCTTCTTAGAGGTTTTGCCATTATTGCTCTATACCAAAATTTGACTTCCGACGCCTTGTTTAACTTGCCCAAAAGGCATTTTTTCAAAAATTTTAAATAGAGGTTGTCTTACATAGAAGCCAGTAGTAAGCGTGACCGTTGGCGGATTTAACCAATTTCCATACTTTGTCTGTACAAAATGAGATCCAAGATGCACTACAAGCTTGAGCGTCCTAGCTTATTTTTAAAGACCTAAAAGCTTCACACATACGGACGGACGGACGGACATGGCTTAATCGATTCACCTGTCGGTCTCGATCATATCTCATCGTAGAACCCTACGATGATTGTCTTACTGTGTTACAACCTATGCATTCAAATAAATATACCCTTTGTCGGGTATAAAAACAAGGCAATGGTAAGTCTGCAGGAAAGCTTAAAAAATTAACTACCAGATGACCCTTTTCGTTTTAAGCAAGATTGCAAAAAACGAACTGCCAGGAAGGTCCCCGAGAAGGACCAGGCAGACAAAATCAAGTACCAAGCAATAATTAATGATTACAATGAGCGCCTGAAAAACAAACTAATGATGGCGGGGAAGTGTCCTCTCAACGCCCGGCCGTAAAGAAAACCAGCAGCCAAAACAACAACCAAACCAGAAACGTCGACGACGCAATGCGATATTCGCGAAACTGGTCAGGGATCACCTCCAGCCCAGGTCGCTTTAGTGGATAAGCTTTCCAGTAATGGGAGATGCATAGCCGAGGCTTGGGGAAAGATTGAGGACAAACTTTCCCACTTGGTAAATGAACACTTACTGACAAACTTCTAGATTTTTAATCCTCCATGATTGTTTAAGGCACTCCAAGGAATTCCTTAGTGAGTGCGTTGCTAAGGTCAGAGATGGCTTGAAGCTCAAGTTTATCCGAGCTAATGATATTCCATGGAGACCTAGAGCATGCATTCGTTTGCCTTAAATGGAGAAAGAATGAGAAAGGCTTCTTCAATTCGCAAAATCAACAGCCCGGAGTTGCCAATGGATGACTGGTCAGACACTAAAGCTGAGAAACCATTCAAAAACACCCAGTACTTCCCGCTTCTCATCAACAACGAGTACCTGCCTTCTCTCGAGAAGGCTCAGGTCAAGCTCAGGTTTGGCATGAGGCATGGCAAGCCTGAGGTATAATTCCGGTCACAGGGTCCTTGAGGAGGATGTGGACATCGTTGAAACCGACAAGCTGTTAGAGGACCTGTTGATTTCCGTTAAAAATCCACAAACGGAAAAAGCTGAAAATCATACAAATTAACCTGAGACACTCAAGGTGTGCCTGAAATAATCTGCTTGTTTAGAGATTTTCTAATGGAGAAAAACATTGACATCGGCATTATCCAGGAGTCCTGGGTAAGAGGTTACCCCATAAAGGGGCAAAACAATACATACGACATATATTTTAGAAACATCAAGCCACAGGTAAGCCTTGAACATGCATACTCGCTAAGAAACATTTAAATAGTTTTCTATGTCCCGATCTTGCCCGCCTCACAGCCACAGCAACAGGAAAGGACAACCTACTTATGGCCCTGTGAAGCCGACGTGAGGCTTATTTTAGTCGGGGGAGCTCAGAAGACAAGCAAAGAGGTGAGTCAGTTTTTGATTTTCTCTTAACTACCAACCAATCCGTGTAGATGAAATATTATTTCAATGGATTAGGGGCATGCTAATGCACAGGACTGGGGTAAACAAGACCTGCCCGCATGGTGGTTTTTTGTCTCTTGTTTTATGGTGCATGGTTGTAGACTCTCTACTATCGACTCTCAACCTTCCTGGAACCTACACGGATACATCCGCCTTTGCGGATGATGTCGTCGTTCTTTCTGTCAACTCAAGCCTAGGAACTGTGTGCTCTCAGAGAGGTCCTCTGGATCTAAACGGCCATGGTAAGACCACTCCTCTCATACGCATCGGTTGTTTGCTGGAACAGGCTTTCACGGAAACATCTTACTGCCGCTTTTGCCAAACTCCAAAGAACGGCTTGCCTTGGCTGCACATGGGCCTTACCTAGCATGTCGGGCTCTGCTCTAGATGCTTTGATCTTTAATACATTTATCATATCATGGTTTTTGGTACCACACTCATTGGAATTTTAAAGAACTTGTGCGAGAATTGTCCTTCGACCCCTGTCTTGCAGACATATGCCCTCTGACGCCATGGCCCCAGAAATCCTTTTGCGACAAAACTACCAAGTCAACATTCCTCAAGTAATGGAATGGCTTTCGGCCAGAATCAGAGCCAGGGAAAGATTACCATCGTATTTTCACGGATGGCTAACCGGACAGGGGTCTAGTGCTGGAGTCTTGGAAGCGTCTGGAAAGCGAGAACATTAGACTCCACTACCACTTAGGTAAATATGCGTCTGTCTTCCAAGCGGAGATTTTAGCTATCCTAATGGCTATACGCTATATTGTGACTAATAGGTGGAGGGCGAGGAGCATATGCGTTTGCAGTGACAGCCAAGCCGCTCTAAATGCGTTGCTCAACCCCCTTACCTTATCCAAGATAGTGCTCAAACACAAGTATTCGTTGAACTTAGTCGGAAGGCTAAATGCAGTGAATCTTGTTTGGGTTCCAGGTCACACTAATATCCAGGCAAATGGGATCTCTGATGAGCTTGCCTAACTAGGCTCAGAAGTAAAGAAGTTTTCTCAGGACCCGAACCTGCTTTAGGCCTGCCTGTATCTGTTGCCACGTCTGCCATTGATACTTGGGTTTCTCGTGAGCACAGGACTCGTTAGCTTGACTGCGATGGGTGCAGACAAACTAAGCGACAACGCCCGGACATCTGCGAGGGGTCAGCGTCTTTTCTTCTATCTCTTAGGAGAATCGATTGCAAACTTCTTGTAGGCGTCCTTACCGGTCACCAAGCTTTTGCTAGACGCTTGAATGTGTTTGGCTTAAGCGAAACCACCATCTGTCCTGCCTATAAAGAGACTATACAGCTGAATACTTCTTCTGTAGTTGTCCTGCCTTAGCTCGCATAAGGTGGTGGATTATGGGGCTGACGTGGTGAGTGCCGAACACCTAAGCTCTTCACCACTGAAGCTCCTTCTCATCTTTCTTCGGAAGACGGGTAAACTAAATACATAAATATAAGGTGTCTGCATAAAAGTACGATGGAGAAGCATTTTTGTGTCTGAGTGCTCCATCGGATAGTAGCAACCTTCAACAAAAACGTACGTAACGTAACATCCGCGTATAATAGGGGAACGCCCCAACCTTTGTCTTTCCGAGTAAGAAACAAAGACCGGGGGAAGAAGTCCTAGATATTTCATAAATAACACAAAAATTATAGTTTAAGGGTAAAAATTGGAGAGTTTACAGAGTCTGCAGTTACTCTCAGAACTCAGATGGATCCTATATGACTTGAGTCTCGAGGACAAGACCACTAAATCATTTAGTGATTCCAAAAGGGTTTATTGGACCAAATTTGGCCAAGGCCTTCGCATAAAACTTACAAATAAACCCAAAAGAAAAACAGCAGCAATAAAAGAACTGGATGCAAAGGTACAGTCTTTCGAAAGGCAATTGGCGCTGTATACAAAGTCTCCCATATGCAAAGATTTCCTGAAAATCATCGCTATCCAAATCACAACAATCCTGTGTTTGGAGCAAAAACTATCCAGATAACACTACGAAAGAGGCACTCAACCAAGGAACGCAACAGGGTGGTGCCATTTTTCCCCTACTATTGCTAATGATTATGAACGAAATTCTCGTTAATGCATGATGACAAAGAACGGGTCAAGCTCGCTTATGCAGATGTTGTGGTGATACGATAGTCTCAGGGAAGTTTCCTTCTGTAATTAGTGAAATTTGGGACGCTGCTCTAGACCTGGCCTGAAAATTGGCCTCGTCATTAACCCGAGCAAAGCTGACCTGATGCTGTTCGCTACTAAAACCAAATTTCTGGATTTTCTTAATGGCTTAGCTCTCACCCTATCCTCCAGCGCAAGGTATCTGAGTGTCGATCCCAAACCTGGACACAATATTTAATGTGTATGTGTGAGTCAGCTTTATCAATTTTAAGCAAAAAAGATTAAAAATGGTCTCGATCTACATTTGTGTTTAGTTTATTAGCTTATGGCCTCCAATGCTACCAAATTAAGAAATAAATCAGCTCCTACAGTAACTCCTACAAGCTTAACCTTGGCTTGACCAACCGCCACTGGTGTAGCAGCACCGCAAACTAATCTCATCGCTGCCTCATAGCCTCAAAGCAATTACAAAAGCTCATACCCATAGTAGAAAATTTTTCTGAGATAAAAAATTTTGACAAAATGGCCTGCATCTGAAAGGTTAAGAACTTCCGTGCCTCAAATCCTCCATCATTACGTTCTGCTCAAAAGTTATTTTATTAGTTAGTCCCGTAGGCAAAGTATCTCATCACATTGCGTTCCCTATTTAAAAGTATCTGACCCCCGATAGCAGAACTTTAAGGATGATATGTACATTTCCATCTTTTAGGTATTAAAAATTTCAAATTGTCAAGAATACCTTGACAAACCTTTTGCAAAAAAAAAAACGGCCTGCAAGTGCCAAGGCGAAACTCGCTTCGCCTTTTCAAGAAACATGCAATTACTTCGAGTGTCCTGATGCACTGCATACAAACAATACGTGTCGCATAGGTCACAAGGCCATATCCATCATTAAAGGTTGTCCGTTTTTTATCCAATTTTTTATTTTCTTTTTTTATGTCGCTGTCAGTCAGCTTAACTGTGCGACAGCGAATCTGTATCACTTCGCCGGTAATTTATTGTGATTTAACTGAATCTCATTGGAATTTCGACCAAAGTGAAGACAGGAGCAACAACAAAACCAAAACAAAAAAAAGGACAAGATGAAAGATTTACTGAGGCATCGATTGTCAAGGATTGTTCGTTCGTCTGTTCATTCGTTCAACGTTCATTCGTTATGGTCGATCAACCATTCTTTACTTTATCTCTTTTTCCCTCAACATTCCAGTGCAGTGTTATTGTTCGTTCGTCTTCTTGTGGTCGGGAGACATGTCTTCTTGCATGATGTCCATAAATGAGCTTTAATAGTGTACGTCCTGTCACCGATTCTGCCATATCGTCCCATCCTGGCGATGCCATACACTCGTGACCCCCGTCACCCCTGATTTGCTCTTAGCCTAAACATACACACAAGCACACACACACACACTGTTACAGTCTCGTATCCGTCACTAAGTTAAATTATGTTCATATAAATTATTTATTGACGGTCACATGAGCCTAACGATAGGTAATGACGCTTCGAAGCGATGTCGTCGTATGGTCGGACGTCTGAAATGCATATTGCCATCGGAGAGTGGCTGGATCACCCAAAGCTAGGATAACAAGCATCATCGGAATTATATTTGCAGCCCCGCACAGGAACAGAACAGGGCTGCGCAACCGCAACACAGCAGTAGCGTGTTGGGATCTCACGTCAAATTGTGCATATATGGGAAAATTCAAGGCGACAGGAGTGTGTCCGCGACGCAAAGTGCGAATTGCTTTCGTTACCTTGCGTCGAGATAATATGGAAGCGGATAATACCAATCTTGGTAATCCCAGGCTTGCACTCATCGCGCGCTCGCACACACTCGGCCAGCGGCCAGCGGCCACTTATTAGGCCAACTTTGCAAATGTCCATATCGGATGCGGTGCTGAGTTGACTGAGTTGAACAAACAATTGCAGACGCCACACGTCCACTCGATTGATTCCTTCCAATGCCCATAAAAGATTTTTCTACTTTTTCTGCGATCCGCTGAAGCTGGACGAAATCACAGATGCGAAAATGAGGTGAATGCATAACGGACACTTGTGCCGAAGCAATCCTCATTTGTAATCGATTGTTTTGTGCCGTGTCGCAACGATGTTCTGCCACAGCAGTGACGAGGTATTTTGATATATCCATGCCGTGTCGTCAGCCCTATACGATTGGTCACGACAATCTGTAGGTACTTACCTTACTATACTCTACAATGTTTTTATATTTTTTTATTTTCATATGATTTTTTGATTTGTCTGTCCTTTTGTGTTTTTGTACATTTTATTAACGATCGGCGATCAGGCGACATGCTGCGCGACGAGCAGATCTTGTTGAATTACTGCCCGATGGGGCAGCGCAGCGCTGGGGCCAGTAGCCCTTGAATTTCATGTAATTATTTAATGTTTATAATGTAATTTTACCATTTTTGGCATGATGGTGGTACTGCCACTTGGGTGGCATTTAATTAAGATACACGTCAGATACAAATCCACTTTTAGTTGGTTGCCAGTTCGATCTTTGTGTAGCAATTAACAACGCGTTCGCACTGAGGGATTTCTGGCTGACGGCTGATGGCTGATGGCCATTGTGAATTGATTTTTTCCGGGTGATCTTATTTGGCTCCATTGCACATTTACATTGAGTGGCAGCTCCCCAATGTCTTAACATTTAATGGAGGGTGGCGAGGCACGCAAGAGGTAGGTAGGTATAACTCAATAAAAACACGACGATAATTGCTTAATTTTTAAGAACGAAATGTGTGTCAGTGTGTCGATCACTTGATAGTGCACACACGTATACGTACATGCAATGCATATTCTGTGGAGTCTGTGGAAATATGTTAATATTTTGAAATGCAGTCTACATTAAGCTAAGGAAAGCTATACCTATACCATGGCTTTAGATGCAAACTCTTTGTGAGATGAGGGGAAAGTTTTAGTAACAGAAAGACTTAGGCATGCTTTCACTTTTCAGATACTTAGGTATATCATGTGTAGGCAGATATGTTTAAAGTGCACTTAACCATTATGATAAGCCAATCCAGAGGGAACGATGTACCTACCTACTTACATACACAAAAATTAGTATTATGTCTAGGTACATACTTAGATTTATAAGCGGTGTATTAAACTTAGTTGTAGGACACGCTTTTAATTTTTGAGGTAACGAGAGTTGACATGGCTAGTTTATCTGGAAAAAAACCTTGAAAACAAAAGTCTGCATTACGAAAAGAAAAGGCTTTGAAAAAAACTTTTTTGTGGGGGGTATCCACCCAACAAACATACTCTCGGAGATGTGCTCTACAAATCTAAAAAAAAACTCTTATTAGACTCTCATAAGCCTCTTGAATACTCCCAGAACATAATCTTTTTTGATTAAATTGAATTTTACTCATAAAGTACTCTCATTAAAAGGGTAAAAGGCTACCAGAGTAAAAAAGACGTAAGCTCCCATTATGAGACAATATTTGATTCTTGTTATGTGTGTTCAACTCTCATGTTACTCTCAAAGAGTAAAAGTGTTATAAGAAGAATCATTATGAGAGTCAAAGTATCGAAGTACTCATAAAAATACTCTTTTCAGCCTAACACTCTTGTTTTGAGAATGGATGGCTGATAAAAATACCTAATCAAGTCAATTCAAAATAATTGCGTCCCACTATACGTCAAAAGTAATTTTGTCAGTATGTAGTGTGCTTACGGTGACAGAAGTTTTTTAATTGATTTGATGCATTTTTTATTGAGAAAAAAGTGTGGGTATCTCTGCAGCACAAATCGTCATCGAAAGCATATTCATGGTCTGGTTGGCCAGCATGGTTGGGTGGTTTTTCTACACGCAAACAACCTCACAGTCAACTCCGATGACGTCAGATTTACATATACTTTTGCGAGAAAATGTAATAACATGCGTATGCCGTAATCTTTCTATTGCTTCATTCATGTGCACGCGGCAATGATGTAAAAACAGAAATGCGTCTTTAAATAGTAATCTTAAAAAACAGTTTATTTACTCTGATTCGGGAAGACAAAGCCAATTTTACTCTGGTTTAAAGGGTAAAACTCTGTAAAACAGCCAAAATGCTCGCACGAGGAGAGCTAGTCTCTGTTAAAAAAGCTTATTCGCTCACAAAAAGTGAATGACTCTTATTAGAAAACTTTTTTTTTTCGCCATTTAATTTCTAACCTCTTAGAGTTACCAACGTCAAGGTATACGCATCTAGTTGATTTGCATTCGTTTGTTATAAATAAAATTAAAAAATATATATACCGAAAAGATTTTATGAATGTACGAAGAAATGTTAATTATTTCTTTTTGTAGGATGGTAAGAGCTATGTTTTGGTTCTTATTATGCCCTAAAACTAGGATATATTTTGAAACGTTTAGTTTGTAACAGTAAATTATCACCGCGTAATCGCATACTTTGCATTTTTATTGATTGAGACCGAATACATAATCGACCATGTACCTAAATACGGACGGACATGGCTTATTTGACTCACATTTTGGACGCGATCATATCCTCTTACATCCTATTTTACTCCTTACCCTGTTAATTGAGGTAAAAACACATTTTGAACAGAGAAAATGCGGCAACCCTTCTGCGATGAGCTACCTTTTATAATTTATTTTTTAAATTGATCATTTTTGAAGCGCTTTGTTTTTATCGAAGTAAAATGTTAACTTTAGCAGATAAATTTTTAGTTGCACTAAGTTCTTGCATAAATAACCCCAGAAAAAATATTATTAAACTCAATAATATTGATGACAGTGCTGTACCATCAAACAGCGCATTGAAAATAACAATTACTTTTAGAAGTATATCTATTTCTCTTTTTCACATCATGTCCTTATGAAAAATTAAACCATTTTTGGCACACAGCATGATAAAGATGGCACGAAAATTGTTTGTTATATGTTTCTCTCTCTTTCAAACAAAACTAACTCTTCACATCCCATAAGAAGAACTTATTGTCTTATTATGAGACCGAATAACTCTTGCAAGGAGAGTTTAAGACTTTTTATCAGATCAAATAACTCACATAAGTGGGGCCATTTAACTCCCGTAAGACTCTCTTAAGCGCTCTCTTTAAGAGAGGTAAATTCCAAGAGGCAAGCTCTGGAAGAATACTCTCATAAGACTCTCGTAGAGTGTTATGGGAGGAAAAATGTTAGTTGGGCAACTTCTTACCTTCTACATAAATTATGGGATTTGGGGAAGGCGCTAGTTTGGGTTTATATAACAAGTTTCAAGACAAATTTACTGATTTTATGGATTTTTGTAAAAACCGGGTGTTTAAGGTTTTATTCGACACGCAGATTTTCTGACGTTACGTCAGAGCTGCATGTGATAACTGTCAGGTGGCTTTCAGACGAGAAAATGATGTCCGAGACACATTGAAGTGAACTACCTACCCACTCACTGTTTTAAGGAAAATACAGAGCGCGAAAACAAAAATTAACGAGGAAACTTTTTATTACATACCTGTCGCCATGGATTGGGGCGTTTTTGATGCCAAAAAATACTTATTTTTAATAGATAGTGCACCACTGGGTTTGCGAAATGTGTCAATATCTCTCGCTTGCAGGATCTGGCGTTTTCCACGGCGCGGAATTTCTGACTATCCAAACATGACTCAAAGCAAAATTAAAATATTTTTATTTTGAAGCCGTCATCAAATTTAATGACTCAGTTACCATATCCTCCGAACTGTAGAAGGTCGACCGTTTCAAGGTCCTAGGTCGTAGCTTTCCCTGGGTTCAAGCCAACAGTACCTAACAAAAAACTAAATTATAGTGCAGATGCCTGTATTGATAATTCTTTTTGAACAGAAAATGATGATCTGTTATGATCATGTTTTTTCAAACATGACACCAAAGGATGCAAGGCAGGAGGTAAAACTAACTTTGAATGAGCTGTCTCAGAGGCCTCAGACTTGCTAAAGTAATAATGCCTTACACCGGTAACGGCGGTAAGGCGGCTGTGCCCAGGCGGGCTATTTCTCTGGCCGCACACTAGTGGGATAAAGATTTATTTAACAAAGAAAAACGCAAACGAGAATCGACTTAGCAGAGGGTACGTTTGCGCTTAAGGTACGGACGACACTACCGGCGATACAGTACAATCTACAATCTAGTACTGTGTACACACAGTGAAGGTTATATGTTAAATGTTAAATGTCTTAATAAAGTGTAAAACAAGTGGGAAAGTGCAACTCGTATGCAAAAGTTTCAGTCCATCTACGACGGATTGCAAAATACCCGACCATACAAAAAAAACTTCCACGCCTCCAAAAAGTGGGCGGGATACAAAAATATAACTGTTGAATCCTTTATACTAGTTGCTTGTATACATTTCGGTCTAAAACTCCGCATTTTTAACTTAAAAAAATCACTTTTTTTAAAGCCACGCCCACAAAATTGGCACATAGTACTTATACATGAAAGTTAGAAAATGCTCAATCTCCAACTTTTGTCATATAATTTTTAGTCAAATTTCATAATATATTTATTGAAAAATAGCCATTTTAAACTAAAATCCCTCAAAAAAGTGGGCGTGACCAATGAAAAGGCTAAAAAATTTTGGCCACTTCAAAGACAAGGCAATGTTACATACCAAAATGAATAAAAATAAATAGAGTGGCGCAACAGCGAGGTGAACCAGGGCCAACTTCTCAACAGTGTATACTGTGTGAGTTAATTTCTTCACATACAAGGGCACCTACAATTTTTGGCCGAATCAGAACGGCTTTTTAAGAAGTTTTTCACGACAAATGATACTCTCGGAGGGCTTGTTAGACCCTCGCGGAGGTGGGGACCGTGAAAAAGAACAAATCTTTTTGTTCTAGGTGACGATGGCAGGACTCGATCCCAGACCTCCGGCACACACTAACCGCAACGGCACCCCACACCAAAAATGAATTCGTTAGCACTATTCTAACATAGCTAAAATTTAGAAAAAGTATTTTTTTAAACTAGAGATGGTCGCACATACGGGCCTGTAGTGGGCGTGTCTGTGGGCGGATTCGGCTAGTTTTCAAACTTGATGTGGTCCGATGGACTTCCAGCCAACTCACGAAATTTCAGCTCTGTACCTTAAAACTTAAGGCCTAAAAGTTGTTTACATACGGACGGACGGACATGGCCTAGTCGATTCTTCTGTCGGTCCCATTCATATCTCTAAAAGGTCTTAGGGGTCTACGGTGATGATTTCACTGCACTCATCAAACTTAATATACCCTGAGTCGGATATAAAAAAGATACAAGCAATGCAATCTAAACTAGGCCCTCCCTAAAAGAGTGTTTGATCGATATCGAGTAAGTCTTAAGGGAAAAGGAGAAACTGCTAATTCACGAGCACTTATCTAGTTCATTGGGCGGAAAAAAACGACCGACCCCAGAAGCCAGCCTCGAAGGGACAGATAAGGAAACCCTGTTTCTGAAGGGCAAGCATTCAAATGGCAGGTATTCAAACGACGTTGCTACAAGACCACCGCCAGGCTGCACGGTCTGTTTAAGTGACCTGCAAACAAGGCATGTCTAGAAACGATGCAGTTTCTAGGACATCTCTTGAAGACAACAGAAGGTCTTTTCCCAGAAGAGATGCAGCACCCCTTAGGTCCAGTGACAGATCGGGCCTAAGTGGATTCCAGAACGGCATTGCTGAAGGGCAGAGAACCGATAAATGACCACTGAATATCGTCAATGCTAAGATTGCCCAGCGAAGCACATGATCAACAAACGAAGGTTGAGACTTGATCTTTTTTGTTTAAAACTTTTACACTTTTTTGAAGTAAAGCAAAAGCGAACTCGTAAGTAAGTGCAAGTGTAACTTCGGTCCATCTGTCACGGACACGGGCAGCCGTATACCCTATTCCCATTCTCCTTTCCATTCCTATTCTCCGTCATATTCTTTTACGCATTGGTTATAACTTATCTTTTTTTTTCCACACCCTTTCCCGTTGCCATTTATAAATTATTATTAGTTTAATAAAAAAAATGCTTTTACTCTGTAGGGTTTCATAACTTATATTATAAAAGGGGCGTGACATGACCAGTTCCTATAGCTAAGAGTCATATCAGTATACAAAAATACCCAAGTGGACGTGTTTAATGCTACCAAAAACGTAATTTTTTCCTTTATATTCAATAATTTTGTTAAATTTAGAATATTGCCTTATTTCTTTTTATTTCCTAAATAAGGCTTATAAGCAGTCAAAGTCCATGCTTTGCTAGCAAATACGAGAATTTTTTAATTCTGTCTCTGCTTAGGAACAAAATAATTGAATGCATTTTTATTAATTTATGCGTTTGGGGAGGTCTAACAGACTGTATTTTTATATTGTTTGTCTTGCAATCATAAGCAGATACTAAACCTCAAGTTTCAGCCTTCTATGACTTCTTATAATTAAAAAATCACAGTAGCTAGCTAGTTGCACATAAGGGCCGGTTTTAGGCACCTGTCTGTGGGCAGATTTGAAAAATTATACGCTTGTACTGGTGGGGCTAACAAAGAGCTTACGTATAAAATTTCAGCTTTCTAGCTCTATATTTAAGGCCTTAAATTTGGTGACCTACGGACGGATGAACCGACTTGGTTCATTAGACTCAGTATTCGGTCTCGGTCATATGCCTTTAACCCCCTTCGGGATTTGTCGTTTATCATTTCCCGATGTTACATTTTTGCCTGTATTAACCTTAATATACCTAATCTATTCCTGTGGAATACTTAGTGGATAAAAAAATAAACAGGCAAGAAGTCTGCACGGGGGCAACATGCCCCATGCATACACATACAACTGTGTCGCTTTGAAAAACTGGCATTTTGAGAATTTTTTAAAAAGAATTTTTATTTAAGGAGAATTTTGACCCGAACTTTCTTTTTTAAAATTCGACTTTTCAGATTTAATAAAAAAACGAAATTTTTAAAAACTGAATTTCTGAATTTTTTTTTGCGAAAAGCTGAAGTCTGCATAGCAGATTTTTAAAATCAGAGTTATGACCAGCTCCACAGAATACAAACTGCTTAGACAAACTGCTGGAGGCATATTGAATGAAAGCATAGAGAAGAACCGATGGATGTAGTCCAAATAAACCTCCATCACAATAAGGTTGCCATATCAGGATTCCCTGGATTCCCTGGAACACTGGATTAACAGAAAGTCAGGGCTTTAGGAAAATCCCAACGAAGACTGGGGGCCATAATCCAAGCTGCCACCGACCTGAAAATGCACAAGTTCAGAAACAAGACCATGTGTCATGAAAGCTTCGCCACTAGCCCCCCCACTACAACCACAGCATTACTTTTCTTGTCAATTAACAGCAGCATGTAGGGCCGGTTTAGATTTTTTTGCAAATTGGAAACTGTTAGATAGGCGAGTTTTAGTATCGGCATTTTTTGTAATGCATGCCCTGAGACCACCTTCCAATTTCCCTAAGAAAGCTAAGTTTGTTGTTTTATTATTGCAAATCTTCAGTTTGGGTACAGACTGGGCTATAAATGTTCAAGGCAAGGCCGGGACCATTCTAAAGGGCGGTTTAATTTTAAGGGCCGTTGTTGATTTTGAATAAAACACTAATTATTTAGGAAATTATTGTTATTTATTTTTATTATGATAATATTGGTATGGTTCAATCATCAAGGCCAAATAGCCGCCGCGACCTCGGGGCGGCACACCTCTATCCGATGGTCCAAATTTTCGATGACGCTGAAGCATAATTGATGTTCTATGCCGTTAATGTACCAAATTATCTCATCCTTTAGCTCTTGAATTGTTGCTGGCTTAGCGACGTACACATTTCTTTCAAATAAGCGTAAAGAAAAAGTCCAACGGTGTCAAATCACCTGATCTTGGCGGCCAACAAAACATTGTTTTGTTAGCTGTGTGGCAAGTGGCACCGTCCTGTCGAAACCACATATTGTCCACATTCATATCTTCCAATTCGCGCCATTAAAAATTCGTTATCATTTCACGATAGTGAATACCATTCACAGTAACTGCCTGACCGGCCTCATTTTGGAATAAATACGGCCCGATGAACAGCAGCAATATTTTCTGCAGTACTAGCTGTACGAGCATGCACTGGTGTTTTCACATCTCCTACAGACCCGGTTTGCTCAAATTTTTGCACGAGTTTCCCGATTGTACGCACATTTGGGGGATTAAATTAACCGAAAAAAACCTTAAAAAACCAGGGAGTAAGTGCAACAGTGGGATTCCGTGGCGTAGTGGTTAGTATGTGTGCTGACTACGCCAGAGGTCTGGATTCGAATCCTGCTATCGTTACCTGAAAAAAAGACTTGTTCTTTTTCACGGTCCCCACCTCCGCGAGGGTCTGACAAGCCCTCCGAGAGTATCATCAAAAACTTCTCAAAGTGCCTTTCGGATTCGGCAAAAAAATTGTAGGTCCCCTTGTATGTAAAGAAATTAACACACCAGCATACATTGTTGAGAAGTTGGTCCTGGTTCACCTCGAGCTGTTGCGCCACTCTATTTTTTTTTTTTATTTTTTAAGTGCAACATTGCATATGTAATAGCTTCGGTCCGTCTTTAACGGACGGCGGTATACCCTATTCCTATTCCTATTCTCCTTTCCATTCCTATTCTCCTTTCCATTCCTATTCTCCTTTCCATTCCTATTTTCCTCTCTATTCCTATTCTCCTTTCCATTCCTTTTCTCCTTTCCATTCGTTTATTTTCTTGTTTTCCATCCCCGTCCCGTTACCATTTGCATCATTTTAAATAGACTTTTACTTTTTTTTTAATAAGAGGCGTGGCATGGCCAACCCCTTTAACTGAAAATCAATATTAGCATAAAAATATCCAAGTTTGCGGCTAAAGTGTGCGCAGAACTGTAATTTTTTGGTTCAAATTCAATAATTTTGTGAAATCGACCTCTAAGGATGGGCGTGGCCGAAAACTTTGTACAAACGAAATCAGAAATAGTATCCGGTGTTCTTTATGTGGTAAATTTGATTTCTTACTCTATACCTAGTAAAGCTAAAAAGAAGTCAAAATCCTTGTTTTTCTGGAAATTTACATGTTATTATGGAAATATGCCTCTATGGTGTAGCCCAAAACTTTGTATAAACCAAATGTAGGACTTAAAATTTTCTGCATAATATAATAAATAAAAATTTTTCGATTTGGAACAAAAATATAGAATAAATTGCATTTGAACAATTACTCTTTAATTAGATGCTAAAAATGTGATTTTTTGGGTGAAATTCAACAATTTCGTAATATCAAACTCTAAACATTGACGTGGCCAAAAACTTTGTAGCAACGAAACCTTGTATAGAACCCGGTGAAGCTACTGTGCTAAATTTTATTTCTTATCCTTTCTTAAGTTAGGCTAAAAAGTAGTCGAAATCCATGTTTTCTGGAAAATTAGAGGTTTTTCTTAAATTCTGCCTCCAAATGTGGGTGTGGCGCAAAATTTAAAAAAAAGTGCTTTCTTCATGATATATTAAGTAAAATTTTTACAATTTGGAACAAAAATATTGAATAAATTGCATATAAAAGATTATATTTTCAATTGATGCCACGCCTACAAGGGGCGGTCTGCGGACTTTATTTTTATTTTTTATGACTTTTAGTCATTATAAAATGCTAAATAAAAAATTTCAGCTTTTCACAACGTCTTAATGTCTTATAAGCACCGGAGGTTGTTGTACATTTAGACCGATTGGAGGCGTGTCTGTCGGCGGATTTAAAAAATTAACACTTGTGTTGCTTCGGATGACAGAGAGCTTAAATACAAAATTTCAGCTTTCTAGCTCAAAATTTAAGGCCTAAAAATTGGTGACGTACGGACGGACAGACGGACGGACGGACATGGCTCATTCAACTCAGAAGTCCGTCTCGATCATATGTCCTTTAGGTCTAGGTGGTCTATCATCATTATTACACTATGTAACATTTTCGCCTGTATCAAACTTATTATACTCCATTCCTGTGGAATAGGGTATAATCACGAAGTGCACGATTTGCATTTTGATTTAAACGCCCATTTTCATAATAAGCCTGAATAACTCTAACGCGTTGCTCGATTGTGTATCTTTCCATGGTTCAGATTGAGTTTGTGTGAAATTGAGAAATGTCAAATGAAATGCAGAAAAAAGCTTGACGTTTAGGTGTGGTTCACATTCAACATCGGCCCTTAAATTTAACCACCCTTTATAAAAGATACCTATATCTTGGCAATACAGTATGTCTGTGGTAACGGCGCCACACACTTGTATCCCTTCGAGGGAAGTAGCAAGCTTGTACGATTTTATTCAGAAATGATAAATCTCTAGCCCTCAAAATTTTAAGAACAACCCTGAATTTTAAAGCACGCGTGATACAGACTTCGCCCTCAAATAGAACTTACCTACGTGGGATCACTAGTTTTGGATTCATTTGCAAAGGTATCCGTGTCCGCTTGAAAGGCTGTTCGTCAATTGATATGTAAACTCTAAGCCCTTTACACTGAGCGAAGAACCACCGACAGTTTATCCTTTGATGAGCTGGAGAATTAAATAAAGTAAAGCTAAAGGTCATCCGAAGATAAGTGTACAGATGTGGATGGTTTCAAGTGAGTTTCTAGCACCCAGTTTCATTCTATTAGTTTTCAGGTGTTAATCAGGCGAGCTACGCTGAACTAAATTTTTATTTACTATTTTTCATTCCCGTGGGGTGCCGTGGCGTAGTGGTTAGTGTGTGTGCCTACTACGCCGGAGGTCTGGGTTCGAATCCTGCCATCGTCACCTGAAAAAAAAGACTTGCTCTTTTTCACGGCCCCCACCTCCGCGAGGGTCTGACAAGCCATCCGAGAGTATCAATTGTCTTGAAAAACTTCTCAAAATGTCGTTCGGATTCGGCAAAAAATTGTAGTTCCCCTTGTATGTAAAGAAATTAACACACCAGCATACATTGTTGAGAAGTTGGCCCTGGTTCACCTCGAGCTGTTGCGCCACTCTATTTATTTATTTTTTTATTTTTCATTCCCAAGAAAAATGTATTTATATTTTTTTTTTAATAAAAGTGACAATATTTAAAAAAAATCCGTGATAAGTATGCTTATAGAAACCCTAGGTTTTATAATTCAAAGCCGTGGCGTGTAAAGTTAACAAAAAAAATAATTTTGAACACAGTTAGAACTTTAAACATTTCCCAAAGCAATTCAGGAGCACCCTGTATATCTTGATATACGAACTAGGGCTTAAATGAAAGTTATGTTCCGAGATCTGACAAAACGTTCTTATCGAATTGCTTCAGGTATAAGGGATACTTACTTGCTTAGCGCGCTTACAGTCCCGACCCGTAAAGAGTTTCCCACTGGTTTACTTTCATTAATCAGATCTTCGGTAAATTTTTCTGCCCATTGAAAAGACCCAACCTAGATCCTTGTGCACAAAGTAACGTCAAAAGATCTCCAAATAAAAACAAAAATATAATTTGATTCGATGTTTTTTACCAATATTCTATAATTTCTTCTTCTTCAATTTTACAAGGACATTTACAAAAATGTTTTACAGTTTTATAACAAAATATTCTATGGTCAAAATACGAAAGCAATAAAAATCTGTTTTTCTTCGCCACATCTCTCTATACAGTATTTTTAGGAAATTCATATTTACTTACTTCAACTAATACAAATAAATATTATTCAACTCTTTACAATTTTTAAATTATTTCTTGTTTCATTAACATTTTAATCACTAGCAGAACTGTTTTTATTTTAACCTACATAAGAACAAATCGTTATTTCACTTAGAAAAAATACATATATTTACAAAAATTAATAATTTATATTTTATTTACCGAAAAACTTTTCTTTATTTTTATTCTTTTTCTTTTCCTTTCTATAATATTATAAAGAAAATCATAATTATTTCAGTCTTTGTGAAGCTCGTTCATTTTTTTCTTAATGTTAATTTTTTAACAACAAAATACTATTTAATTATAATTTAGGTATTTAAACTCTAACAACTGGGCAAAATATAAATTTATTTCCTTAGAAAATTTTATTAATACTGCTAGAAGGATACACATAGATTTAATTAATTTACAAATTACTATACGAACACTTAAATATAAATGCTTGCTTTAAATTAAGTAAATTATAATATGCTAAAAGGATAAATTATACAAAAAAAAAATCTATAAATTTGATTGATCAGTGTTTTAGGGATAAATTAATTGTGATAAACATGGGGAAAATAATATTAAATAAATACTTAAGCGGTAGTAATACAAATTCAATATTGGAAAAAAAGTAGAGAAAAAACTCACAATACTTTGATGGTGTTTACTTATTCTATAGAAATGTGCACTGTTGGTTGTGTGTTTTGTTTGCTTTTCTTTTTACATTGACATGACAATAAAAAAAATGCAATGAAGCACAATTTCATTGCCTCTGTCATACACAATGGGATACTTTGTTGTATATACAACAATTTTTTCTTCTTCTGCACAATGCAAGAGAGAAACAATAGACAAATAATGAGAAGGAGAGAAAATGAAAAGTATTCATTGTCATATACGTACGACCTATAAACACGTGTGTATCGTCTTTTTCGTCCGACACTGTTTGCACTTGACTTCACAACACCAATGGAATGTGCACGCACAGCGTTCGATGACGACTACTTCGTGGGTACGATATCCTCTACCGCAGCACATCAGATCACAGCCATCGACACCGATTGATGTGTCATTACATTGGCGCCCGTGTGTCCCTTGTATGCCCATTCGGAGATTGCGTTCACAGAAACTCGGTGATGGTTCCAAATAGACGAGGTCCTTTACACCGGGTGGTTTATGCTCTGGATTGTGGGGTTTCAATTGGAAATGATACCTGCAAAGAGAGAGAAGAAATTATGGGTTAAAGGGAGATGATGAGCAACACTTTTATAAAGGGTTCAGGTCTTAGATAAATTAAGCTTATATATTGTATTGAGGAAAAACAGGGTTTTTGGTGAAAAACAAAATAATTCTTCCGGCCCATAGGTACAGTAAAATATATCTTGTTAACCAGCCACTTACAATGTCGAAATTAAGCAGAAGATGCTGGAAAGTGGATTATTAGATCTTTGGGAACTTATGATCCTTTCGAAAGTGGAAAAGTGCGGAAAGACGCAGCCAAGAGTTTATTATTCTGAGACTAAACTCCCCCTCCTTCTTCATCGGATATCAGGCCTTGCTGACTTAAAAGACGTATTTTTCCTACCACCGATAATCCTTGTTCAAACAACCTTAAAATGTGGAACAATTACTAGTAGTCTTAGCAAATCTAAAAATTATGGGAAAATTCCAGGATTTAAGCTGTGTGGAATAGAGAAAACGTTAACTTGCAGGTTTGGGCCATTAAATCGGCAACTTGTTTTGGATTTTAGAAAGGTTTTGTATTCACAAAGTTGTACTGAGGTTCTTCTCTACACATTTATAACTGATCCGACAAATGCAGTCAAAGGTTTTGGATGTGGTGGGCAGAATTCAGGTTATAAATCTTTAATTTATCTCTAACATAACGAGCGTCGAAATGATGCGCTTGCAATACGCCTAGCGCCCAGTAAACTCTTTTGCCTGTTATAAGAAGGTTCTGTTCTTCTTCCCACATATTTCATTGTGAACTTAGCCTTCAACTTATCTATTCACTCAAAGCACTTGACGACAAGAACCTTTATTTGTGCCAAAAATATACTGGCTCGGGGATGGTGTATCAACGCATGTTTTGTTTCTAGTGATTTAGACTCAATAATCTATGAAACTCTCATCAATATGAGTAAACGCCGGATCTTACGCAATAAGAGCATGTTCGGGCTCAGTGGAATAAAAGGCTCAGTGAAACAAAAAGTGTTCCACAAGTAAAAAAAAAAAATTACACAAAAGTTACGCAAGGCGTATCGCAGATACGCTTGCGATACGCCTCGCGCATTAGCTAGCTATTCGACTTGTTTCATGAAGGCGCCTTACATTATTCAATGTAAACTTAACGTCCTACTTTTATTTTAGACAAAACTTCTATTTGTCCTAAAAATATATCTACTGGGCCGGGTTCCGGGTAATAGGATAAGTGTCCTTCTGCTACTGTTGTTTTTCCAAGTGGTGATCGAGTCCATAAATCGATTTTACATAATAAAATGACAGATTCTACGGAGTATGTGACTGTCTCGTGATTCAAAAGAATAAATAAGCTGTAATAATGAACAGCTCAAAACCAAAAAATGGCCACATGGAAAAAGAGATTCCGCTGCAGATGTGATATACGCTTGTGATACGCCTCGAGCCTTAGTTTGCCCTCTGACTTGTTCTAAGAAGACATTCCGCTTGATTTATTCTTAGCTTAGCTTCCAACTTTAATCACAGAGAAAAACCTCTATTGTCAAAAATATACTAGAATGGTAGATAAGAAAAGACGCCATTTGCGTACGTGTATCCTTTTTCGGGGGGTCTTCGACTCGAAACTATTGAGATTCCCTCAGTATTAGTCGATCAATCTTGGGTGTAGTGATCGAAAGGCCTGCTGCGATTCAAGGTAATGTAAAAAGGCTGTAATACCGAACAGCCCAGAGCCAAAACCGTGTCTCCCAACCGAATAAATACGCGCCTAATGTGGTACGCTTGTAATACGCCTCTCGTCTCACTATAATCTTTGACCATTTCAAGGTTCAATTTTCGTTAAATTTTTCATTGCTACCTCACACTTTTCTTTTCTCTTGCTACGTGCTAGCTCTAAAACAACAAAACTTGACTAAGCTGACTCTTTTAATGTGGACTAGAAAGATTATTGGAATTAGACACATCTAAAAATTAGTGTAGCAATAGAGTAAAAGTAATGTAGTGATTCGAGTTCCATTCAGGGGAACTCTGGTCTTAAAAAACTTTGAAGCAACAAAAGACAGCGGAATTGGAAGTTGACTTAATACGCAGAGATGAGTATGGTAAGTGTTTTGACTGCCTCTGAGAGATTATGCGTCAAAATGTCCTCGGATGCCAACGAAACAAATTTTCACATCTGAAACTATGTCTCCACCGATCATTTAACTGCGATTAACGGGAGACGATTTTAAATAAATCTTGACTCCAAGTGTCTCCACCGGAAAAAACAAAGGATTAAAATAAAGTGACAATGACAATTCCCTGCAGAAAGAAAACCTATTTTGCTGTATGAATACCAAGGAAACATATATGTGACAGATCTGTTAAACGTTCAGATAGTTTCACTTTTCTTTACCGAGACTCAAACTGTTATAAAGGTGTGCATGAAAGTGACATGAAAGATGTCCGTAAAAAAAGTAGATTTATTTATAATTGCTTGCCGAAATGATTAAAATATTTATAGAAAATCTTGCTATTCTTAGAAGACTAGTTGAAGATTTATGGCAATTGTAGATAGGTGATTGGTGGAGACATGATAAAAAGCAAATTTTAAGTAATTTTCTAAGAGTAATTATGGAATTTTTCTAAATATTCATCAATTTGGAATTGTAAAGAATTTGGTGGATCCAGTTCTGCGCGCTAAGAAAAATTACACACAAAACTGAAGTTGTTACAGAAATCTGTTAAAAATTGCTTCATATCCTCGGTAACCAAATTCTACGATGCTTTGCTGCAAGGAGACACTCCTCTTTCCCTCGAATTTTTAAACACCAACTGACAAATTGCTACTCACCGATTATTCTTTTTCCCCATGCGGTTTCTCGATTTGACAGAGTTCCTCGATATACTATTACCACTTGGCGGTAAGTTATTCGGATGATGTTTAAGGGAATTCTCGACATTCTCTGTGCCGTGTAAGATGTTCGCACTATTGCTGGATACACCGCCGACTGCTATGCTGCTGATTCCACTATTGGCCACACCACCAATACCGCCACCAGGTGCATTGTTACTGCGTAAGCTATTGCTGACCATAACACGTGATGCACCATCAAAGCGATCCTTCAGATTATCGCCAATTACACGGAAGTTGGCCAAACGCATCCAACAAGTCTTTACCGTACATGAGCCCGACATTCCGTGGCATTTGCATTCCTGACGCATTTCCGATTGGACGTGCTGCAAGGAAAAACAAAATTAACAAAGACGATCAGTAAAGGAAAATTCTTATTTTTTTTTCAAAAGATTACAAAAAAGGTAGCTTCAACAAATTAATAAAGACGAAAACGCAATGTAGTTTGAGAGGTTGTATAGTGTGCGGCTTACTTAAACGCCCACTCGCATGTGGTGGTCTATCGTCGAACACGATCGATTAAGAGAATCGATGGGAAAAAAAATTTTAACCTACACAAGAACTATTTTTTATTTGAGCGTTGCACGCAATGCGCGAGTAGGTACCTACATCATCCATAAAGGACGATCCATAAAGCTATATGCCTATCTAGTTGGTGCCTGATGGTACAGTTTAAGCCCCCACGTCTGTTAATTATGGATAGTCCGTTGGAGGCTTCTAGAAGAACTAATGAGTGTTTGTCCACGGGGAATTAAACCAAAAGAAAGTAACTGCGCAGCTTGTTTCTAGGAATGGTCATCATCATCGCACTCTGCCGCAGCATTTGAATCTTTCATCCGGTTGGGGGATCTCGCATCGATGAGTACCGATATCTTTGTGTATCTGCGGCACAAAGAACATAATAATCCGCGGTAGGTAGCCAAAGCTAGGCAGCAAACCATCATCAACTCTCAGAGCCGGACCATTGTGTGTCCGCATGCAGAAAGTATCAGACAAAGACAAACAGAGTCCATCTCAAGGAATGGAAAGCAAAAACTTACTACAACTCAACGACAGACCAGTAGGTACGAGTACAAAGTGCAATTGAAAATTTTTAAGGCGGTTTCGTTGGTGCGCAGCAAGATAAAATTGCAAACACTCGAGAGCATGATAATAAATAAAATCGAACGCATATATATAGATACAGAAACATCATATTATGTACAGTGCGGGGAAGGTTTTTTTTCGCAAGTACCTACTCGTAAGAAGGTAAAGTTGTAGACACAGCATGTGGTACAAACATTGTTGGTGGGAGAGATAATGTATCTTGTAAGTGCGGTTCTTTATTGTAGTTTACGAGAAAGTTAGTTACGATATCGATTGAATCGTGGCAAGATCAATGGATTGCGAACCACACACGATGAATCTTAAATCCTGGGTGTTATTAATGATTTAGTTACGCTTAATGCATACTCCAGATGTGAAATTTTGACAGAGTCGAAGATAATGGTGGAATATATAATTCAGTTTGCATAAGGCTGCAGTTATGTGAATAAAGTGAACTTCCGTGTTGAAAATCTGAGTCGATTTGGATAACCTGCATGTACGAAAGCGCCCTTAATTTACTATCATTAACATTAAAAACTAGATCAACATGTAAATCAGCCAATGCCCTTCAGAATTTTTTTTTTAATTTTAAGCCTATAGCTTATCAATCATTTGCCCACATGTTGAGATCAGGATCACTTAACTGCGTCTATGCAATATGAACAAAAGTAGAGGTATTGGGTACCGCATCTTCCATCCCCATAGCCACTAACTTAAGTTTGAAAGCATCTTTTGCAAATATGACTTTCGGCAGATCATTACAAATTTTTAGATCACGATCGTTACCCTCAGAGAAGTTACCGAGACTAGGGTCGAACATCTTTATTTCACAATGACTGCTTGTATTTGATAGGAGTTTGTGTTTAAGCCGACGTACGTTAATTTTTCCAAGTGTTGAGATCTGGATTGGCCAGCGATGATCACTTATTGGAGTGCATATAACAAAACTAGAGCGCTTGAAAAAGCATGCATTATAGTTGCGAATAAATAATTTTGCTTTGAAAACATCCTCTTCATCTGCTACTGCTTTCGGTAGGTTACTACATATCTAAGATCACGATCGTTAGCTTTAGAAAAATGAGTTGTGGTCATACCTACTAATTTCACAATAAGAGCTGAAATACTTTTCGGATGTGTTTTGCTGCACCTGCTCATACATGAAAGTCAGTCCTTACTAATTAAAGGCGCTCTCCCGGCCTAAAAATATTAAACAACCAAGCTCAGCATGCCTCTTTTTTATAAGGGTTTTGAGCTCAAGTAAACTAAAAATCTTTCGAATGATCATGCAGATACAAAAGCTATCGAAGTTTGGATCGAAGATTCTTATTTGTCTATGATTGCCCATATGTGTCAATACTCGATGTTATCGCGGCCGGCGGGGGCAAATTTTACTTGAGCGTAATCGGCCAAGATCATTGCTACACGCTAAGATGAGAATCGTTAGCGATCACTAATCAGTGTAGGCGCAACATGAACAAAACTTTTGCTGCTGGAAAGACGAGTTCGCCTGGAAAGCATCCTATTCGGCTTAGGAATATCATATAAAAGATCGAGGTCGAAATGTAACTAAAATTATCCTAATTGGCAAAATTGACGTCAAAAGACCTCACGATGTTCCTTTGGTATAAAGTTTGTCATTTGCATAAAAGCATATTGACCGGATCTGATGATCGGTGCAGATGTGTCATCGTGGTATTATTATTGTGAGGAGTTGAATTTGAAGCCTTTTCAATTCTACTTTTAGTTCAGACCTTAAATTGGACTATTAGAATAAGTGTTAAATTGATTCTAAATTCTATTTTTAGCGAGAATTAGCCGGGAAACAACTGATCTTATCATTACAAGTATCACTAAGGGCCCGTTTTTTGATGCAGAGAACCTTTAGTTTAATTAAGATCTTTTAGCCCTAGAGTACAAAAAATAGCAGTTAAACTAGGGAGCAGTTTTTCCGAGCAAGCTAAGCCATCTATATTAGAATGATCTGTAATAAGTATTTGTATCACTAAGGACCGGTGTTTCCGTACAAGATCATCCGAGTTTTCGAGTTTAACTAATCTCGATAGTTTAGTTTAGTTTAATAGTTTAGTTAATCTCATAACCACAAGAATGAGTCTTACAGTAAACTTAGATCTGGCATTAATCTCAGCCAGATTCCAACTCGCCAAATTTGGTAAGTTAATCTCTGATCAACTCTGGAGAACAAAATAAGCTTCTTTGCATGTTTTTCTCTCACGAGCAGTTTTTCGTGCAGAGATGACTTCGTCGAAAAAGACATAGAAGTCTTCGACTCTCGCAGTTATTGACTCTCCCAATTGTCACTTCACATTATGAGAACAGCCAAAGAAATTCAAGTTGTGCCCAATTGTAATTTTAAAAAGAAAAAACACGCAAAGCAAGTTTCAAATGAAAGAATAAATCAAAAAAGTTCGTAAAGCTCAATACTGAGTTGAACCTGGAATTCACCACCCGATTTCGCAAGTTGAACCGAGATTTACCCCGGATCTTAGTTGACAGAAAAATTAATATCTGGAGAAACTGAGAAGTTTAACGCGGTAACTCGGATGGTCTTGAAGAACATAGAAAAATAAATCTAAGAAGTTCGAACAACTCTAAGCCTATACTGAGCTGGACCCAGAATTCAACACCTAATTTGACTATTTAAGCCGAGATTAACCCCGGATCGAATAATGACACTTATATCTTGGGAAAATCTCAGTTTGACACCGAAACTCAGATGATCGAGCACTGAAAAATCTTGCTTGTCTTGCATTGCCCACCCCGGGCTTAATCAAGATCTTTTAGTGTCAAAGTAAAACTTTATTAATAAGAATATGGACATTTGGAAAAAGACTGCTTTAAGTGGGTGAAAGTTTTGATACCAGCATCCAATATATAAGGTTCCAACAAGATGGCGGTACCTGTCACACATCGCATGCAATAATGTTATAATAGAAATTGCGTTGTCATCAGAATTCTCACCTACATATTTCTTTGTCATCGTCAACTAAAACGCATGTAAGCTCTAATCATTTTTATAGTGAAGCTAAATCAATGCCACCGATTCGAGGACATTGTCAAGGATTATTTGAATGTTATTTTCCAAAAAAAACCCACTATATTAAAAGTCAACATTTTTTACTAAACCCATAATGACTGGCGATCTATCATCTATGTTTTCGTCATTTCATTATTTGTATTGCATTTAATTAAAACTTTAAAAAACAATTTGTACACTTACATGTCTTCCCGCTTCGTTGTTGTGCAAATTCATTTTCTCTCTCAGATTTCGACCGCGTTCGCCCGCATCGACGAATTCGCGTGAAAACTTAAAGCCGAAGCCAATATTATCCGAGCATCCACCCCATTCCCAGTCGCGGACGCCAGCAACAGCCCCAGCCTGATGGTTCGCCTGTGGCGATCGTGATTGGTGACTATAGTCACAGGTGCACGATTCAATTGATCCTTCACTGCATGCGCGCGCAATTGAATGCGTTACCGCAGCACTTGTAATCGCATAAATGAATCCTGTCTCACGACATCCTGGAAAACAAATGAAACACATTAAATAGGTAAATTAATAATTCCAAGTGGAAAAACATAAATAAAAAAGAATGGAATCATCCCCACTAAATAATAATAATAATCGCAAGACAACATTTTTTTTTGTTTTTTTTTTTAACATTCCAAGACGTGAGTTGAATATAGGAGGCATTCAAAATTTTTGTAGATGATGTTATCTACTTCATCTGACATTATACAACAGTTTGTGCTGTGCAGAGCGCGACCAGAGAACACTCAAGCTATGCCATACCACACACGCAGCTTTATATAATAAATTCGTATAAATGCGTTATACACTTAAAGAGATGTTGAATCAATGATTAAAGAAGAAAAAAACCAAAACAAAAGGAAACCAAGAAAGAGCAGATACAACAACAACTACTTTAAAATAATAGTAATTGTGAAACAGAAATAGATTCATCTTACTATACCATAACCTATAACAATATGCATGCGCGTTGCCAGATCATCAAGACTTGAGTGCGCGTACGTTCATCTTTGGAAACTCCGACAACGCGTTATGGGAGGCCATGATCTCAGATCCACCGAGATATTATACGAGAGCCGCCGGCCGCGCCGCCGCCGCGTAGAGTAATGCGGTGAACAACAACTTAAGTCGATCACAATCCATGTGAAGGATTGTGTTTTTAATGCGCCAAATATGGTGTGGCTTAGTGGACAGTTTGACACCCTCTTTACAAGTTTTCTTTTTTCCAGCCTTTTGCCCGGGCCCAGAGCCCCCGATCAGAGCGGATTCTTCTTGGTGGTTCAAATAGTTTATGCGTTGAGTTTATTAAAAACCACCAACGTTGTTTTGAATAATAGCACTTGTCGTGCGCAGATGAATGAATTAATGATGGTTAGCTATAATATGATTGAAGTGTGTTGATGCGGATAAGAGGGTCTCTCAGTTTTTTTCTTAACACATCTGAAGGACATAATATTTTTGTTTAAATTGTTGACACATTTATGCGAGGGGTTTTAATAGTGAGATGTTCTCGCTTTAAGGTGTAAATCTTAATTAGCCTACGCAAAATTAAGGCAAAATTTGTTAATTTTTTGCCTAAAGAGGCTCAAGCTGTTGTTAAAAATAAGAGGCTTAAGGATTCCTTGTAAAGTTCTTCCTGTTAAACGTTTGCATTTAGAAAAATTTCATTAAAGGATGTCAGTATTCCTTTCATTCACTGTCAGTATCATTCGTCTCATTCTTATTTTTCTATCTTCAGATGTTCATGAAAGTTTTACCTACTCTCTTGTGGCACAGACGAAACCAATCGGGTTTTAGGGGTGAAATACGGATACGAATAATAACTGAAATTCAAGGCTTTGCTTTTAGTTTATACAGGAAAATTTCTAGAATAATTAGCCAGAAAACCAAAGTTGTAAAACGACTCCAAGAGAAGATAATTTAGGTTGTTTTAACCCTGAAGAATTCAGAAAAATCAGAAGAAACGTCGGAATGTAGGTACCCGGAGACGTCGCATGCTAAGGAGATACTTTATTTTCTGAGATAAAAAGATCAAGTTACTATCCTTAAGTCCATATTTAATAAGCTTCTAGGCCTATAGAATTGAGAAAATAACTGAAGTTCCAGCCTTTGCTTTCATAAGTAGGAACTTTGTATGAATAAACAAGAAGATTATTTGCAGGCAGTAAAAGTTTGTAAAAAGACCCCCGAAGGTCATTGTTGCCCATGAAGAAGTCGGGAAAAACCGAAGAAACGCTGAGACAACTGAGTAACATTTCCGCATACTTCGTAAAGCAAACAAGTACACGGAAGTCGCTGGGAAAAGCACGCCATTATTTCCTAGACCAAAAGATCGACAAACTACCTACTATCTTTCAGTCTGTATATGATAAGTTTCGTTTGAGACGTTTAGAATTGGGAAAAATTACTGAAACTCAAGGCTTAGTTCGTGCTTTGAACAGAGAAAGTAAGGAGAAAATAGAGTTTTGTAAAACGACTCCTGAAGCAGAGAATCAAGTTTCTTTTAACCCCTAAAGAAGTCGAAAGAAAACAAAAAACGCTGGGCAAATTGATGTTTTTTTTACAAAATTTATATTTTTTTTAAAAGTCCGGTGTATAAGGGTTTATATAACACGAATCTTTTTTTCAAAATTTGGTTTTTTTTTTAAGGACCAACTCCAAAAATTCCAAAGGAACCAAAATGACATAGTGAGCGTGTCATTTGACTTTTGACACGCTCAAATGTCACTTTTGACTTTTTTCGTTGCAAAAATCAAACCTTTTGAAGGCATAAAGATATCGGCACCATTTTTTCTTCTTATTTTCTTATTATTGGTAATTTCAAGATAAAAAACGTAATAGTTGCCTGAAGCAAGCTTTTTATAAAAGGGAATTAACAAAATAAGGAGTTGTAGAATAAAACTTGTAGAATTAAAAAAAACAGTCGACGAAGACCTGAATACCTATAATCTAAAATAAAATTGGTAAGAACAGTGAATGGTAAATTTAACGAACCAATTTATAAAATGTTTTTTTTTTGCAATTAACATAAAACAGTTTTTTTTTTTTTCATTTTATGGCGGAGCAGCATATCTGTTAGCTTATAATGTATAAACTGTTCGGGAAAAATATATTTTTAAGGAAACAGTGTCGGAAAAAAAGTAAACAAAAAAATTAAATCAAAAATACTAGTGAGCGACCGTATGTTAAAAAAATTTGCTTTTATTCCTTGAAAGGTTTTTTAAATTATTTTTTAAAAGGGGCGTTGCATGATCAGTCCGTTTAACTAAAAATCAATAAGTTTGTGGCTTGAATACAAAAATTGAATTTTTTGGCTCAAATGTAATAATTTTTTAAAATCGACCCCCAAAAATGGGCGTGACTAAAAGCTTTGATTAAAAAAAAACTAGTTTAGTGTCAGTTGTACCTTCTGTACTACAACTTTTTGTTCGTATTGTTCCCTTGTTTTGGTTATTTTGGCTTAAAGACAGTCGAAATTCACGTGTTTGCGGTAAATTAGAAACATTTCTTGAATTTAGCCTCCAAATGTGGGCGTAACCCAAATCTTTCTTTGAACCACATGAAGAAGGGCCAAATTTCAGCCTTTGCGACCTCTTACAGTTTTGAAAGCACAGGAAGTATTTGCACATACAGATCGTTTAAGGGCGTGTCAATAGGCTTATTTAAAAAGAATTTTAGCACTTGTATAGTTTCGGATCACAGGGAACTTAGGTACAAAATTTCGGAGGGGAGGGGTCAACGCCCAAACTGCCCTACCCCCTACGTTTGCTCCTGGATCTAGGACCTCGACTTTTCAACGCAAATTACGATGTTTTTGAACATTGCAAAAAGCTACAGCTACAGTTTTGCATATGGTTTAAAAAATAGCTATTGTCCACTACCCTGGTGGATAAGAATCAAAACAATAAAAAAAACTTCGAATTTAGTAATATTTCTTCGAATTTAGCCTTTTTGGAGTGGCGCAACAGCTCGAGGTGAACCAGGGCCAACTTCTCAACAATGTAAGCTATGTGTGTTAATTTTATCACATACAAGGGGACCTGCAATTTTTGCCGAATCCGAACGGAACTTTGAGAAGTTTTTTAAAGACAAATGATACCCTCGGAGGGCTTGTCAGAACCTCGCAGAGGTGGGCACCGTAAAAATTACAAGTCCTTTTTTCAGGTGACAACGGCAGGATTTGAACCCAGAACTCCGGCGTAGTAAGCACACACACTAACCACTACGCAACGGCATCCCCAATTCACCCTTTTTGGACCACCTTTTTTCGTTAGGCGTAGATCCCTGTGCGAATCAAGAGCCTAGGCTAGGTTGATGCATTCATCCCTGCGATGCGTAATTTCCTTGTTAAACCAATAGGGCCAACAGTTGGGTCTATTGTATGGTATCTCCATTTTAAACCACTATCAGAAGTTCAAAGTACATCCAACATCCTGCATCCTGCCACAAATTTTGAACTATCCAAAAAATGTTGGCAAAGTCAAATAATGCTATACGTTCTCACATTTTTCAATAGTGTTTTGTCTTTTTACGGATATCCCTAGGTCAAAAACTCCACGCGATTAACTTAGGCTCAATTCTTCTGGTTTGTCTCCATTCTTATGCGCCTTGCATTTTAGGGTTGACCTAATTTTTGTCATCTGAACTTGGCAAGTTTTTTATTGTCACGCATCTGACGTACAAATGTCACCTTAGCGCGTTGAGTGACCCTCTCCTACCCATATCTGTGATTTTTCGTGATTATTCTGATGATGTCCTATACAAACTTAAACTTAAGACATCAATTGTGGCTATTATGCTGACCAAAAAAAAATCTAATTAGACTGATTAGAGCACAAGTGACTTGTGTTGTTTCATTTTAAACAGCGACGTTTTAAAAAATTTTCTATTTATTAAAAACCATCCAATCTTTTCTTATAATTCTTTTTTCTTATAATCTTTTCTTATAAAAGTTGTCGAACGACAAAAATCTACAAAAAAAAATCTCGAATTACTCTTCTTCATCTTGATTTGTGAAAAGTTTAAATTTTTCCTAAATGAATATGTATGGGGCCCATGCTGCAATCTCGCAACCCTTCTGATACACTGGACACACAATAAGATTTGGGGCAAGTGCAAGATTGGGTGTATTAAATTATTTTTGTGGAGGGAAGGGGAAAACTGGGAGAAATAAAAAGTCTTATGTTGTACTCATAATTCATTTAATTATTATTTAGAATTTAATAAAACAAAACTACACAAAAAGGTTAAAATAAGACTTACGAACTAACGATATCAGTTAGACGGCTGCCGGGTATTGTTTACCTGTACAATGGCCCTTATACCTTCTCATTCTACTTTTTGGAGAACTTTGTTGGGAATCTTATTAAAGACGAGATAATTCTTGAACTAGAGTAGGTACTTGAAAATCGTCCTTATAGAACAAAACGACACCTTTCTGACCACACATTCTGCTATGAAGTCTACTCAAAAAATTTCTGGAGTCCCTTTATTATATATATTCATTAACTTGAATGTATAAAAGCTGATTCATGACTTTGACACAATACCATCTCTCTTAGATCGTTCAAATTCAAATCACCCTCCTCAATATTTGAGCAGCCGAATTTGAAAAGATTAACCAGCACAAAAACTCTCCCAAACAAGACTATGGTAATTCGAAAATTATTCACACCTCCGGGCGTGCAGAATTCGTCTATAGACCATCGCCTGCCACAAGAGAAGACACTTTTTCATTATCACCTGCACAGTATGTGGCTCCTAGCGAAGATTTACTGCCCATCAACGCGCTGACAAATCAATTGTCCATGTCCATTGATTTCTTGAGTTATCTCAATTAACTCGAAAATACCCAGTTAAGCACACATAATAGCATAGATGCCCCATGTGAGAGCCTTTTTCTCAACGTGTGATAATTATAACAATAAACTGAACTGCCTGCTGTGCCTACCCAACTTGCGCTACTTATTGGCCCGAAAAGTAGCTGAATGCTTGGCCTCCTCCGGGCAGACTCAGTCTATGACCATTTTGCATCCTGCTGTTTTAACTCCCAATACACTCAGGTTTGTGCGTCTTCTTGTAGGGGTTTCGACTATTCCATGAAGAAAATTTTGCACGGTTGGCTTATGATAATTCCTCTGTGAGGTGAGCAAAAAAAAAAAATAAAAGATTCGTCCAAGACATTCCTGCAATTTTTTCTAATTGGTAATACCTTAGGGCTTCCACGCAATTAGACACGGATTGGAACATACCCACATACACACACAGTCAACTTATAGAGCCTCAGAGAGATTTCCCATCTAAGATGTAGGAATTTTCATGCTTTAACTAGGGAACAAAGTGTAAACAAAACTCTGTAAAAGACTTGGACCCACCAGACAGTTTGGGCAGTTGTGAAATGCCATAATTGACATGTTAGCTATTTTGTGCCGGTTTTTTTTCGTTCTTGTCCATGGTTAGGTCATCAGTGCTTCATCATTATTGCCCAGTGTCTGCGTACACAGACAATGGTGCAAAAAATTTGGTTCTGCAGAATTTTTCTGCCTCGACGATGAATGTGTGACGAATGTCGACGGTGTATCGGATGGATAGGTGAACGTTTTTTTTTTTGTGGAATTCTTTACCATAGTCTTATACAAGGTTGGATGCCTCTAAAGAGTTTGGTTTCGGACAATTACCCTGCGATCTAACCGAATCGTTATACCATCGGGTGAGATGTGAAAAGTGTGTATAGGTACGTTTGCGACATAAGAATGATGAGAGAATGGATTAGGCATATCCATGGACCCTATTGAAATCGGATCAGCTAAAGCTATATACATATCCCGCACCGAGAGCATTGTCCCATATTAAGTGATTGTTGGTTTTCGCAAGGCTATACAAGCCGCATTGTTAATCCTTTTGTTGGCAAAGAGTACTTTTGAATCGTCTTCCAAGGGCCGAGAACACAAGCTCTCATTGTGTGTTGGATTTTATTTTTCAGCTGAACAACAATCGTTAAGGGTGCTCTTGATCCTCATACATATAGGTTAGGTACCTATATCGCCCTTGTAAATTATGACATTTAAAGGAACAAATTTAATTGCTAGCAAACACACCCCCGACACGCCCGCAACATAGAAAAAAAAAATATTAAATCATCATTACAATACGAAGAACTACAATGGCAAACGGATATCCGCTTAGCGGAATTGAATCCCGGGCATTTTCCTGTGAAAGGCTCTGTAATTACCCATCTCCAAGAAATGTGATATGGTATTTCCAAAGAAGTTGATTGCCAAATAGAGTGCTCCGCGTTGACAAACAAAACGTTTTCTTACCCACACCCACTTCGCGATGCGATCACCTTTACATCAGTCGATGTGAATTCCCCGTAAACGACTGGTGTGTTGATATGGATTTCGACCGAAGAAAGCGAATGGCGCAAGCGCGCATGGGAGCTCAAGACTTTTGTGCGGTGCGAACAAACATTTACGAAACTGGGAAGGGAATTACATATATTTGTACTCCCTGCTTTTCGTGTAGTGTAGTTTGCGTGTAAACAGGCGAGGGCGTGTATTATCAGTTGGTTTACTCATGGTTTTTTGCGGTTTCCCATGATTGAAACTCAGAGAGTTACCCTTGGAGCAATAAAACTCAATATTGGTAACTCAATTTGGTGTGTGCTGCATGTAAACAGACTGAATTCGGTTGAATTTCCCTCAATAAAATTATACATTTTTGAATGGTCCCCAAGAAGGAGAACGTTACACAAAATTCCCAGATATACCTTTTTTCCATTTGTAGACACACTTTTGACGTTTATAGTTATGTCATTGTTTATGTGACTGATGACAGCTCACATGTCAACGACACGGATCATGAAAAGGATATAAAAAAGTGATTTGTTTGAATAGTTTCCTGGTTTTGTTTTTCTTTTTAAGGAGTTTTTTTGGTGTAAAATTAGCTAGAAATGGGTGACAGATGCCTGTCAAATAGCTGATAGTTTTGGGTGATTGTTTACGCCACAAATCGATGAATAAACGATTTGAACATTTATGAGCAAAAGGGCACATGATATAATTAGTGTTAAGAAAATTATCCTGGTTCAGTTTGCAGAGTGAAAGGACATAATAAAACTCATCCTGCTGTCTAATCGCGCATAGCAACCTGCATGTTTTTGAATGAAACAACCAAACTCATGTGGCGTGAACCTAGAATTTTACTAAATCTGGGTACTGAATTCTTAGATAACCATCCTCGAAGGATTTTTTGATCCGATCGAAGTTGAAAAAAAAATTTTTCGTGAACACTTAAAAATATAACGACACAATTAAGGAAAACGCGTGGGGTGCCGTGGCGTAGTGGCTAGTGTGTTCGCTTACTACACCGGAGGTCCGGGCTCGAATCCTACCAGCATCACCTTAAAAAAAAGATTCGTTCTTTTTCACGTCCCCACGTCCTCGAGGGTCTGACAAGCCCTCCGAGAATATAATTTGTGTTGAAAAACTTCTCAAATTGCCGTTCAAATTCGGCAAAAAATTGTAAGTCCCTTTGTATGTGAAGAAAGTAACACACACTGCATACATTGTTGAGAAGTTGGCCCTGGTTCACCTCGAGCTGTTGCGCCACTCTATTTTTTTATTTATTTTTTAAATTAAGGAAAAGGCGATACTTTTCATCCGGTGGAGGTAATAACGAAAATCGAGAGTTTGAATTGTCAGGAAAAAATAATTAATGATTAGTCTAGAGGACTCGCATACACTTGCAAAACCTTCGAATACTTGACTTTTAAGTTGGGAACAAATTATGTGAATTGATATTATCCCAAATTTTACTATTTGGTTTGTTGACGTACCCGTACAGAAACAGGCCTCATCACTCAAAAAAATTTGTTTTAAGCATAAAGCAATTTTGCCATGTACACGTGTTGCTGAAACGCTTTATCCATTCATTGTTAATTGCTAAGAAAGATTGAATAAAGTCTAGTCAATTCGACAGGTTTAGCTTCTATATGGCCGCTACCAACTGTCAAAACTCTAAAATTCTTACTCTAATTGGAAGACCACTAGAAGCTAGATTGCTTAGGCGGCATCATCGTGCAATTTTAAGCACACCATTATGACTCAAGTTCAGCATGGGTATGTAGAAACCTTTTCGATAATGCCAGGTCCTAATCTCAGTCGCAGAGCATATAAAAAAAGTTCAATCCTCTATCTTTGTGCTGAGAATATAAAGTTATGTCTGGGCAAGTGCTTCTGGTCTGCAGCTCACTTATTCATTTTTAGTCTCATGATCGTTGATCATTGATCGTTTGGAAATTTGTTTTGAAATCAAAGAATTTATAGTTCAGATGTCTGTGCAAGAGCTTTTAAGCTAAAAAGTTAAGTTAAATAAGATCTTATTCGTTTCTTAATTACATATTTACATTAAAAACGAGCCTCGGAAAGTGTTTCAATATCATTAAGAAAAACCTCTTATATTTGCATCAGATCGTCTAGCTCCGATTTGGCAAAGGAATAAATAGAAATACCAACTAATAGATAAGTGTTTCTGAGTAACTTGTTAGACAACGTGTTAAAAGAAGGTCTATGAAGAGAAGAAAACGACTTATGATCTTCAAAACGTTGTTTTTGTAAACATTTTCAATCAAGGCACGATCCCCTGGCGTAATAACCTAATGACCGTAGCAATAGCTAATTTTACTTGCTGAATTTACAAGTGGATTTTGCGACCCGCACTTTGCACACAGTCTTCACTTGTCTTATTTTGCTAAATAAGCACCTGAAACAGCAACCGGAATCGAAACGTCAGCAATAAAACACGAAATACCTCAACATTTTTCTTATCATGACCGAAGAAACCAGAGAAGAATCATCTTCAAAACACACAAAGTTCAAAAGTTGATTTTCTAAAAGGTTCCAGGTAGGAGTACTGCGAGGCTTCCATAAAAAGCCATTCAAATTTTAGTACCTATTGTAAAGCCGTTAAAAAGCTGAAAATACCTTCCAAAATTAACCAAGCACGGTCAACTTGCTTAAGACTTTATTTTTGATCTCTTAGTAGCTTAATATTAATATATGAAATCTGAACTCATATCATTCGTGCCTATACTTAAATCATATATCCACACCCCCTTTCGTGATTCACACATCACAAAAGATATGCGACAGTATCTTGCCGCACAACCTTTAAGCCCCTTGGTGGGAAGCGCTTCTTCAAATCATTAATTAATAAAAATTAATTCACACATTCCAGCCATTAAATTTCGTATCCATAGCACCATCGCACAGCTCTCTCTCTCTCTATAAACTCTATGACACATTCCCAGTGATTCCGAAATAATATAAAATCCATTCTGCTTACACTAAATGGTATGGCAACATCGTCACCGTCCCTTCCCTCTCTCTCTCTCCTATAAACAAAATAAAATGAAACCAAGAAATGAAATCCAAAACGCATTAAGAATTAAAGAACGAAATAAAGAGTTGAAAATAAGTTGTAAACGGGCACACGTGGGGTGCCTTTTTATCTCCAAACCTGGCGACAGATACTGTTGTCGATCGCCATAGGGGTGCGCGCATATACAACGCAGGAAACACTGCACACGCTCTCGGGTTAATCAAAATTGTACCATCTTCATCATAATATACCTTTAGCAGAAGGATATGGGATGGATGTAGGTATAGGTATAAAAAAAGACTTAAAATGAGTTCAATGGATTGAGTTGGCCCTTTGAGACACAGGTAATAACTTTGCAAGATCCTTGGAGTGTGTATATAGTTTTGTTTACCTTTCGAAAAGTCCCTGGATGTCCATGGTAAACAAATTCGCCCAATATCGAAAGGATGTTAATCAAGTCCGGGTATGAAGTAGATGAAACTCCCATCAGTTGTAGGACTTAAGAGGCATTGGGAAAAAAAACTCCCATCCAAAAGTGTCCCTGTGAATTCATTCAAACATTAATCATTTCCAACCAATTGCCAGTATGATACACTCCTTTCCAGTTTTAATGGTCTTTAATGTCTTATCGGATCGATATTGGGCAACGTACCCAAGGTACAATATTGATACTCGAAGGACATCGATTACTCTACTGAATTGACTCGCTTGAACAGTATCACTGTGTGCCGCTAGTAATTTGATATGTTTTCGTAAAGTGAAGTAGACGTGCGCTCCATCGATTTCTCTTGCTGGGAATGTGCCATATCTATAGGTACCCTTAATGTATATAGGATACACTATACTAAAGGGAATGTACCTTTGGTTTTTTTATTTTTCACAAGACAGAGAGATTATCAGGAAATGAGGGAAACAGGTAGCTGTGAATTTGGGTTTTTTTTTTTTTGTTACCGATTTACATAATGTTGTGTATGTTATATACGGGCTATACCAGCTTCTGAATGAAAGTCGATAGTGTAAACAAGAGTATTGACTTCATTAAGAGTTTAAGTAAGTATAGGTAAGAAAAAAAAATCTCTGAATGAAAGGTTTTTTCATGACGACAAGACTGTTTTGATGGTCTTTTTTTTATTGAATATTTAACTCTTGAGGTCGTCTGGCTGAATTTTTTTTTCTTCGTGAGATGGATTTTGTCAACAAACTTTTTTTTTTGAGAGGTCGATTATATGTAGTATTTTGAGTGTTTACCGTATTATAACTCTATTATTGCTTTAGTTGCGAACGAACCACCAGTGACTCAGTAATCAGTCCTTGTTAAAAACAAAAGTGGAAGCTCAACTTTTTTGGGCTCCCTTTTAGTATAGTTTTAAGCAACATTCACAATAGTGAAAGTTAAGGAGCCCACAGTTTGCTATAAACAAGGGAGTTATGGCCGTCGAAGACCGAATTTTGCATCTTCACTTTTAGATTCTTAAAATAACACTTCAATTAATTCCTTTGACGATTAGTACTGATATTGATTCACATAAGAAACTGTCAAAAGAAAATAATTTTAGATAATTTTGAGAAACGAGAATTTCTAAAAGCAGAATTTTGTAAAAAAAAACTTTTCTCGACAGAAAAATAAATTTTTCCATTGGTACTCTTCATTATTTATATATTTTTTTAAGTTATATAAGTTTTTTATTAGATTATATAAGTTATTTACGTGAGTTTTTTTATTCAGTGTATTACTGTACATTTTTATTTATTACGATGCGGTGCATTTGATGTGGATACATTTACAAGCTTTCCAAAATGAAGGGAGTTTTATCCGAAATCGTACGAAAGCCGCAGCCGCAGACAGTCCTAAGGGCGAGCATTATCATAGGTTGACGTTTATTTTCCTGAACGCTTGTCTAGACTGGGGTTAGCATTCAGTAGAACTTAACTGACCAGCAATCTTCTAGGGGAAACTTATAGTGTGCCCAATTTTTGGGGGATGCATGCATTCTCGATGGATTTTTACACATCAGCTATCCGACTGTCCATTTAAAATTGTAATCTTTTGTTGATCATAACTCCTTAGCAGGTGCTTGATTAACGTTTCGATGTGAGACACAAGAGCATCTAATCCATATCCAAACAAGGATTTGGGGAGCGGTAATGTCGGAGTGTCTTGAATTTCTGGAAAACGACGGTGACCCGGCCAATTCCCTCAACAGCGAGCATTTTGCCGATGAACCTTTTTCCTTTGCTATCAATGCTATGAACACCAAAGATATCTGGTTCAAGCAGGAGGGCACTTACGGGCCACAGAGCTCACGCCACATTGGAAACACTGCACGAGCAATTGGAGGTCACGGTCAACTTATGTGGAGGTGATATGAACTGGCCCCTGAGATCGTGCGATTTGACCATGTTCTTTAAGACTAAGTATGATGAATGCGCCAAAGGTCTGGAAAATAGTGGGCGCCGTGGTGAAGTGGTAAGTGTGTCGGTGCGGGTTCGAACCCGGACTGGAGTAATAAAAGTTTTTTTCATGGTGTCTCACCTCCGCGAGGGTCTGACAATCCCTAGGAGAACCGAGAGTACCATTTGTCATGAGAGACCTCTCAATTTGTCGTATGGGATCGGCAAAAAATTGAAGGTCCCTTTCATGTGTGTAGATTTTTCGGTTAATAAAATTAGATATTTCGTAGGCTCGCCACCCAGAAAAGTTGCGGTGAGCATTTGGGCGATGCTGTAGGTATTTCGTACAATATGGCACCAAAAGGACTTTCAAATAAACAAAAATTTTCGACAATGTCTCAAAGACACTTTAAATTTTAAGAAAGAATCCCTGAACTCCACTCTCTTTCAGGGTTGTTGGTCCCCTATTGGGCGTCACTTTAGGTAGGGGAGAGGGAAAAAAATAAATAAATAGAGTGGCGCAACAGCTCAGGTGTACCAGGGTGTACAGAGGTGTACAATTTCTTCACATACAAGGGGACCTACAATTTTTTGCCGAATCCGAACGGCACTTTGAGAAGTCTTTCAAGACAAGTGATACTCTCGAAGGGCTTGTCAAACCCTCGCGGAGGTTGGGACCGTGAAAAAGAACAAGTCTTTTCTTTCATTTGACGATGGCAGGATAGACAGGGAAGAGGGAAGCGATATAAAAAATAGTCCAGGGTTGACAAAAATCAACAACAAAGAAAAAAATCTGGGAGCGACTGTCTCATAATGAAAGGATTTTTGGTCTGCATCTGTTTAGGGTCGACATGTTAGGGTTATACATGTTAGGGCTGGATAAAAAAGTGAAACTTTCCTTTTCACTACTTTTTCATCCCGGGTAACACTAACATAGTAGGTCGGCTGTACCTAAATACTCTACTTGGCATCACACTTGCAGTGTTAAGCTTGGGTGCAAGGTTTTTATGTTCCGCCCTAGCCGCACAGCGTTTGCGGCGTGATGACGCGTATACCCTACTCCATGGTCATTTATTTACTTTAGATTTAAATACAGCTTCGCAAAAAGGCGACGACTTGCCATGCTTATAACATTTTCCATTGATTTTGCAATGAATTAAACTCAAGTAGACGAGATAAGATCTAGCAGGACCACAAAATTGTTATCCACCTACCTTTGCTGGAGGAATTGCCAAATGTATAAAGAATGTAGTCATGATGCCAAATAGAACCCACATTGACCGCAAATATTATTGGATATCCATGTTTAGGCGATACTTAAACCATAGCCCATAATGTTTTATGCTAGCTTTATAGCTATTAAAAATCCATAATATTTTACAAACTCCAAGAAACAACAGCTCAACTTTTGTGTTTCTAACCACAATCTAGTTCATCGCAGTAGGCATTCTGCAGAATGTGATAGCTTGAAATACCATAAGACACAAGCTGAAAGCTTTGACTATGCCGTAAAGAGATCAACGAAACCACCCGAATTTTAAACAGTAAAAAAGATTTTATGACGCATGAACGTGGAATTTTTGCATTGGGGTGGAACTGCCTTTACACAATTAGTATGCGCGTTATGTCACGTACCTATATGTAAGAGAAAAAAAAAGTTTTCCACGGAACATATCAAATTTCATTCATTTCTATTGTTAAGTCCCGTTGCATGAAGCTAATTGCACTCCAAAAAAAAAACTATGTGATAAAAATCTTTACACAAATTTCTACTTCCGTTTCCATTTATTTTTTTGTGAAAAAAAAGTATTAGCTTACCTCGATCGACAATTTTCCCAAATAGATTTTTCCCCCTCAAGAAATTCGTTGTCGAGCAGTTCCATCGACGATTTCTAAACTGATGTTGACACTCAGAGATGGCAAGGTTTGCACCTTTTACCAATGCAGCAAACACACCAGGATTTTCTCGCACCAAGCGTCTTTGCTTGCGACGTAATCTCGCGTGAAACGCAGGATCCACATACAAAAATCCAGAATTGAGTGGTGAGATGTTATTTGGTTCTCCGACTTTTGCAATACCCCTGTAAGGAAAGGAAAACAACCAAATCAGCAAATGTGAATATACATATGTCGGGAGGAAAATAAAATACACATCGAAAAAAAGGAGAATGACTATATCTTGAGTAGTGTTGGGTTTTTTGATTAGCATCTATAAATGTGTTTTTTCTTAACGCTTATATGGTCATGAAAAGGTCGATTGTTTGAGCAAGCTGTTCAGATTTTTCGCAGAAGAAGAATTTCTCAGGGCAAAAAAGAAGCACCAGGACCAAAAAGACACAGAGCGCACCCAAGCAGTGCGCACATGTTTGTGGGATTTTCTAATTTGCCAAAGATGCAAGGTATTGAATCTACATGTGTGTGACATTCTGTTCAATCGAAACTGTGTAAGCACGGTGAATTACATGGATGGGATTGTTTACGGATCGCCCTTTACTGTGTTTGTTTGAGTTTTTTTTCGTTTTAATTTTCTACATTTCAAGATGAAGAAGCGAAAATAACTGCGGGTTAAATTAAAGGCTTATTTCAAAAGCACTATTTGTAAGTCCTGCTTTGTCAGTTTTTTTTTTAAGAATGCAAAAGAAGTGTAATTAAATTACATTTTTTGCTCAACCGATTTTTAACAGCAAAATACAACAAATTACAACAAGCTGAAATAAACGGTGAAGATTTCCCTTCGGGGAAACAGAATTTAAGAGAAAATAGCAAATAAAAAATTTAAAGAATATCCAAGTTCGCACATCAACTCTTTTGTTTTCAAATTGATTTTTTTCGCATTTCTGATCAAGGGAAACGAAGCAAGCAGAAATTCGTTCGAATAAGTTCGCACGTCAACTCTTTTGTTTCATATTATTATTTCTGCGCATTTTCTTGTAGAAATTATTATATTACTAAGCTTTCTTGCACAAGTTTCATTTAAACACTTTGTTACACAATTAGTCGAAGTGGCTGTGCACTTGAGTGTTTTCCCCATCGGTGACAATCAAAATGTCATAAGCACTTGAGATAAAGATATTTTGTGTAGGTGCTACTTAACAATGAAAACAAGTTGCAAGTTGACAAAACTCTGAGAGTGTTTCAATCAGGCCAATCAAAGCAATCGCACACACACTTGTCAAAAGTAAAATTTTTTTATTGATCGTCCCAATGCCATCATTGCTTACATAACTGCAATTCAATCAATTGTGTGTCTATACTTATCGATAATTCATTTTTACAACGTCCATATTTTTTCGAACACATATACGTTTTTTTTTATTGCTTAAAATATGAACGAGTGACAAAGAAATATTCCGCTTGTAATACAATACGTTTACACAAAAAAACACAAAAGCAAAAATGTAACGCAGCACAACATGTCACCTCGCGGTGGCAATCAAAACATTTTCCATCGAATCATGTCATTCGTTGCGTCGACTGTGGGGGGCTTCGATGGTGCTTAAGGAGAGTAACAACCATCGCGGTCTATTGATTTGTTCGCTCTGGATGTTTAGCTCAGCCATATATAGCGAGTGTGCGTATATAGACACAAAGGCTTACATTCATTAAACACGACTAGTGTAGGAATTTGTTGCTGTTAAGTAGTCGGACATCAGAGGTTGCTTCTAATAGAGGGAAATATTGCTAAGCTTAAATTTCATTTCCAGTTGAATGAAAAACTTAATAGATGCAACTCAACGTATATAAAATTAACCTATTTAGTCATTGTCACGCCAAATAAATCATATATTTTTAGTTAAACATTGCGAAAATATTTTTTTCCTCTTAACTTGTGCTGTTTCCACTTAACGTCGGACATTCACTTAAGCCTTTTAATTTATTGCGTGTACTAGACGTCTCTAATAATTTTCCTACATAATTATTGCATGCTGACTGGGTGTACGGACAAAAAATAAAATCCACTGCCAATAGTGCTACGGTGACTTCTGCGCTGAATGCGAAATTAGCTTCATACCTTATACGATGCATCTACTTTACTCATTTAATAGACGAATAGATTGTCTACTTATGATAGGCTGCGTATTTAACATTAACACGTATTCCAGCACTTGTTTTTTTTTTATTTTAATGCAATTTTGTGTAAATAGTTTCATTTAATCGTTTCCTACAAGACCCAGCACTCGTGTATCTCAACTCGTTATGACTTTTAGAGAGAAAAAAAGGAGAGATGCTATCCATACTGAATACGTGTGTCCTTCTTTTAAAACAGTTGACAAAGAGCGATGCAAAGCAAAAACTTATATTTATATATAAAAAAGAACTAGCAACTTAGGTGTGCGTCGTTGAGCATTCGAATCATAACTATGTGCCACGCATTTTTTCTTTGATTTCGCAAAAGATACAACCACACGCTGTAACATGTTGCTGTCAAAAAAAAGGATGCTATCACATCTAGATGCGAGAGTTTCGTTTTTAAGCACAAGACAAAGCGAATAAAAAAACAAATCCTTCCAAATCATCAAAATGCATTACGAGTACGCGATGAGAACCAATTTCTTTTTTTTTGCCTGCCGTCTTTTGTCCTTTCGCGTTGGTAAAAGAAGCAAAAACCAAAATAAAGGTATAGTCGCACAGTCACTTTGTTTTGTTTTGCTCTTGAGATTAAAGGTATTTTTGTGTCTTTAAGGAATTCCCGAATTGGTTCGGGGACTTTGCTTGTTGTTTTTGTTTTTCTTGCCGGGTTGTATGTAAACATTTTCGATATAATTTTTAGAGTTGCTCAACGGAGCAAAAAGACGTGCGATGAGCAATGAAATTGTCACACCAAATGATCATAAAGGATTGTATCACGTACTTACACGGTTGTCATTTTAGGTTTCGATGGTTTTTCTTGTAGTTTTCAATTCGATTGAGTAGTTTTTATTTGGTTAAGACTTTTTCTTGGGAATTTTATGGATTTTTCTTTTAGGCTGCTTTTATTAGGTGGCCAGTTTCTTGTAACCTATTTAAGTGGTTGAAGACTTGACACATATTAAGAATAAGGAAGTCCCTTACAAGTGAACTTTTAAGGGACTTTTACAAATGTGTACAGATGTTGCTTTTATATGAAAAAGACTTTAATGGGACTAGCATGCTCAGATAAAAGCTATGTGGTACTTTTGGCTATCCCACGGGGAATGAAAAATAAGAATCCAATAAGACAATTCTGGCACAAGTTATGAGACCGAGTGTGGTTTTAGTGTTATGTCAACGGCGGGGCGGCATATAAGTAGAAGTCGCTATGTACCTTCGATCACTTGTACAAACGACGACGGTGACAAGGAAAAATCTTGTCTAAACAGAAGACTTAAGTCTGGTTAGCCAAAATAGCTTAAGTTAAGCTAATTTTTCCATGAAACATAAGGCAGAATTAGTTTTAGCCTTATCCAACATTTTCGACGTTTTCCGTCTAAAACAAGAGAATCATTACGAAAAGTTTTAAAAAATTCGTGACAGAGACTAGAACTAAAGACACTAGAGGCTTCGTAGCATTATTAATATTTCATACACTTTTTTAGGGTTTCTTTAAAAGACCAAAGCTGAAATAAAAAATGACACAGATTCAATAAATTTTAGCTTGACACTATTTTTAAGAAGAGAAAATAATAGCTATGGGCGATTTCAGTTATAGCAAAGTTTAATGTTGACGTTATAACAGGGTGGTGCACATGGCACGCGAATAGATGTAAATCGGTCATGATTTTTTTTCTATCTGTAGCAAATTTCTGCACATGAGGTAATTTTAAAGAGATTTCGGGAAATTTTTTTAGCACTAAGTTTTCTGTTTTACAGAATGTTGTCAAATTTACTTTTCGACAGACCTCTTCCGGTCAGTATATGGGCAAAACCGAATTCTTACTAGCTACGGGTTAGTCCTTCACAAAATTTACTGAAAAAATTTACTGTGTCTACCATAAGAGGTGGGTTTTCTTCTTGAAGAAACTAATTGAGATGCTGAAGGGAATTTGTTATACTACCCGACTAAGATTCACTATTTTTTTTGTCAGAAAAGCAGCACATGAAGCTGTGAAAATTTTTAAAATTGAGCCACAGCAGCCCACATAGCCGGTGTTCGCATGGAAACATGGAAAGTAAATGATTAAAGCATAAACTCTACTACCATCTGCAACTGCTGGTCTTTAAACAGGAGCCTATCCGGGCAGCGCAGCGGATTGGCAAACGATGACCAAACATGGTAGTTGCTGGTTAAAAAAATAGCTCGGGATGGACCAAAACCAATAAAAAGCGAAAAATCCAGGAGCGACTGCCTCAAAATGGGCTGATTCCTGGTCGGCGTCTGTTTTGCATGTTAGGGTCGACCAATTGTATATGGGGCCAGCTGTATGAAAAAGTGGAACTTCCAATTTCACCTTTTTTACCTTCTCGGGAAGCATTCAAAAATAAGGCGAGCTGTAACTTAATACTCTGTTAGTGAAATACTCATTGCTTTGGAACGTTAAGACATAACACACGCTGGAGGAAGTTTTGCTGTAGGGTTTTTATGTTCAGAGCTTGTTTATGTTCCATCGGGTTGTCCCATTTTCTCCTTCGCTCGCGAAATGCGCGTTCGCATTTTAAGGGCAGTCATAACTCCTTGATCGCTAACTCATTATAGAAAATATAAAATAATAATGAGTGATTTAGGTTTGTCAGCGTAGCTCCTTTATCTAAAACCTCCTTAAAGCGTCAGAAGAAATCTAAAGGGAGTTAACGAAGGACCTTTCTTATACCCGTTGTCTGGTTTTGACTAGTACGCACACAAAATGAAACAGTGTTCTTGAGGGGGTAAGTACGTTAAATCTTTTCCGAGGATTCAGGAAGCCTTCAATCCAAAAACGTTTCAGCATAACAATGCTGAAAAGTTCTCGAGACCATATTCGAGAAAGACAAAGAGAGAATTCAAGCACCCGCAAGTAAACTGTAAAGTAAATGCGATGATCATGTTTCACAGAAATAGCAGAAAGCTTAAACCTATTTTACTCCACTCTTTTCACCTTTGCGCAACTTTTCTTTCATATATTTTGTATAAAACGAGCTTGAAAATATATATAAAGATCAGCTTAAAAATATCTGCTGAGTTCTTATCAGGCAAGATTTTTGAGAATTTTTTTAATGTTCACCTTCACTATACTTTGCCCATTAAAAATATGCAGTACAGGCCTTATGCCACAGCTTAAAGCACATCAACATAATTAAATTTATACTTATGTTTTGATTTTGTATAAGGGAGCTTTATTGGAGCTTTTTGCAAATTCAAAATATTGAATCGAAAGCCCGTGACAATAATTTCTTTGACAATACTAAAAGGTACTTCTAAGCAGTAAGAGTGAGATACAGAAGTCCCATTTTCCCTGTACTGTAAGGTGTATTTAATGGATAATTAAAGTATAGTTTGATCTTTTTGTTTCAACATTTTTACCCATTCTGGTTTGGAAAACTTCGAACCATTTGACCATTGTTTTTCTTTCATAAATTTTTTTTTTGCGCTCTGCAAAATCGTGATGAGTTTTACGATATTTTTCTGGCGGAGTCATCTGACTTCTTCACTTATTATACCAAGCATTCCAATATGAAAATGCTGGGGTCCTATATTTTTTTACAAACAAGATTAAGATTATTTTTTTCTATAATTCTGAAAGAGGTATTGAGAAGGTTTCAAGATATTTACTATTACAAGAAATTTGCCCTTGAAGTATGCACTTAAAGTGTCTGTGGAAGAATTTATTTCGTACTAACGTTTTTCCCTTGCACTAACAGCCGCATAATGTGACGCTTCGCTTTTCGATGCCAACTAAAATGTTTCCTATTTTTCTTGTAACCTAGCTGATGACCATAGGTTTGTAAAATAAATTAAAACACTGCAAACTAAGAAAACAGTTTACGCGACATTTGTTTGCTCATCAGCTTTGGCGTATCCCCAGTTCTGACATAAAAAAATTTTGATCCAATCATACTTTTTACCTGAAAAGTCCGAAAGATAAATCAGCGTCATCTAAGAATTTAACTAAATCGGTTTTCTTCGCTGCCAAAAACAGATATAGCTTTTGCTACTCAACTGAAATATTTTGCTCATCTTCAAAGATCGGCGATCTTGCCTTTTTAATACTATTTAAAAAAGAACTTTTTGTAAAACTTGTTATTCTGATATCAATATATAAAGCCCATCCATATAAAGGCCATCCAAATAAAGCCCATACCCCGTTACATTACTGATGGATAATGGTAAAATGTTCAGAGAAGGAACCCCAAAATGGGGTCTTTTGTACGTTCTACAACTCTGTCTTGTGATCGGCAAGCGCCAATCAGTATCCACATAGAAATGTCGTTAAAAAAAGCAAAATTATTTCAGAACTATTTTGGTTTTATTGAGAAGGAATTGTTCAGAATTCACAAAAAAAAAAGAATATTTTTTAGCTGCATCCAAGATCAGAGCAAATTATTAAGGCACTCATTTTTCGATCCCCCTTTCTTGAGGGTGGTATAAGAAACAACAAACTCTGCGTTTATTTTCCACCGTAGAACTTGAATTGGTTTTGATTTGAAAAGACAAGTGGAAAGGAAAAACTTAATCTGGAGAGTAATACAACAAGTTAAAGTAATACAACCCAGGAAACTTATTTCTTTTGCCGAGTATAATCCAATTTTTTCAGCGGAGGTTTTGCCAAGGGAAAAGGTGCAAGTGAAATCCTTATTAGCAACTCTAAAACCAAACTTATGCTCCTGCAATTGTTTTTCAAGCACTTCACAACTCAATATTTCCTCAAGAATCAGTTTGATCAGTAGTTAGCAAGGTTTCTAGGTTTCAGTGTGCGGATAATACATGCTTCAATGCCGCAGGTTCAAATCCCATCTAATTTCAATACAAAATTTTCCCCGTAAATTCTCACCTTCTTTACGGTGAAGCAACACATATTTAAAAACAAAAGCAAAACTTCTGGGTAAAAACCTATGAGTCGGGGGAAATGTCTGGTCCTCATAGGGCAAGTTTTTTGGTAAGTACAGAGAATTAACTCTGGGCCAAGCCAAGATGTGTCAATTCAGGAATGAAATAAATCTGGGGTCAATTAATCAGGGGTTTTTCGACCCAAACTTCGACTCCCGAAATCATTGGCTGTCTTAATCCCAACTATGATTGGTCATAGAGAAAGAAGTTGAGTTATTCTTTAGACTCTGAAAGAATAGGAAAGAAAGGAGCTGTTGGATGGAATAAGTTTCCAGAGTTTTCTCTAGGGTTAAGCGACCAAAATTGTTATCGAAAATGATTTGAAAACTTGAATGATCTAGCAGGCCCATTGTTTAACTAATCAGAGGCGAAATTATTGATTAAAACTACATTAAAAATCAGCAAAAAAGGTGGTATTTTCCAAGAATAAATAACATTCTTGCATTCTAGTAGAAAATATGTTTATTCTTAAGGCGAATAATTAAAGAACGAAGAATCAATTCGCCACTAATTAATGTTGATTTTGTGTAGCTATTGTTGCATATGCGAAAGCCTGCTCGCTCAAGACCTCAATTTATGAGGAAGTAAATATCTGTGACCATGTCTCTGCACAAAGATATTTCTGGAGACTATAGCAGATGGGTTAAGACACAGGGACTTTTGTTTAGAAAGTGGTTTTTAAATGAGAAACGAATATCGAAGTGATAAAAAGTTTATAGACAAAGCTCCCAAAATCAGAGCCAATCTGCGCTTCTTCTGAATTTTTTAGCTCGGCTTAATCATGTGTTAAAAATTGGCTAAATAATCCCCAAACGATCCCCAAGTGCCTTCTTCTATAGATTATGTCAACTAATAAACTTACCACCACATGGATCCTCGGCCTCGTCCTGGTTTCTGTTTGCTTTCCGCCTCCGCACATGTGGACAATGCTATTAAGCACATGAACACATAAACCGATAAATCCATTTTGTCAATGTCAAAACGACAATTGCCTCTCAAGTCAAAGTTCTATAGATTTAAGGAATTAGACGTTTTTGTATCTTTATATAATTTTTTTTTATAAGCAAATTGCGCGCGCGCGCCCAACTTCCAAAGCACTTTACACCAGAAAGGTAGGTAAATAAAAGTTAGCCCCCGACTGCTAACAACAATACCTTCTGAGTCACAAGCAGTGATTGACAACAGAATGAGAATGTTTAACTAAGATTTTCTTCCCAAAGGTATCGCAGGTAGGTATACCTATAACCGATGACGAAACATAAATCAATTTCACGATCAATTAACACTTAATAAAATGATCAATTTAAGGCTATTGCCGAGGAGGTTTTATGTATATTATTCTTATTGTGACTATACCCTTTTGCACAAGAGATTTGAGTATGAGTGTATGAGTGACGGATATCAATAGATTCACAAAAATTATAACGTGATCAAGTTAATAACAAACACTGACATCGATCGCGGGCATTAGCATATTCATAAGTTTGTTCCGATCATGACGATGGTAATCACTGTCATCAACGACAACCTTGTTGACAGTATCATCATAAATATGATTTTCGTTGGTATCAAATGACAAGTTTTGCGCAAAAAAAAAAAATACTACAACAGATCGAAATTAATCCGGAAAAGTGAAAGGAAGTTATCGATGATGGTGAGTAATAAATATCGATCACACGGGCACGCACGATAACTAATTAATAACTTCCTTGCGATTGTTATGCGCGCACATATCTACTGCTATTGATTATTTTCGGATATCTCATGGATGCACCACCGCAACGACTAACTGACTGACGACTGATCTTAGGAGGTGATAATGAGACACCACCGAACTGAGCGAGGTTCACCAACCGAACCGAACCCAAAATCCAATCGAAACTGTATCACATTCACAGCAGCAAGCAGCACTCGGTGGTACACAGCAGCAGCACACAGACTATAGCCGCATAAGAGAGAGAAAGAGCGAGTTGGTGGTCCGACAACGACGTCCGTCCGAAACTATTACACTCCGTGTCGATGGAACGAAAAATTATGTTCTATTGGTAATAATTACAATATTGTTACCCGGTTCAGTGCTAGTGCTTAACTGAAATTCATTTATCTGTTTGTTGTACTTCGGTTGTACCGCCACCGCCGCCGCACACACCATACCTTCCGGCACAACACACATACACGTATTCTCTGTCGCTCTCGCAATGCCGGTGGTATGGCCCGCCGCAAGTGGCTTCTGTTGAGCTCGATCGTGGTGTTGGTGTTAAAAGGTGAGCACAAGTCAAGGAAATGGAGACAAAAAGAAAAAAACAGCATAATGAACACTCATAGCATATAAGGCCCCAGAGGCCAAGACCTATCCTGTTCGCACACGTTGGTGGCATAGATCGACACGCACACTTTTGCCTCTCTGTTCCGTGCCTAGTAGTTTCTCTATATTGTCTCGCACGACCAACCAGGTGCGATCGTGAACGCACACAATCGTGTACGATCGGTCGTGACTGCACTCAGATCACCCCTGAATGACGAAAAAAACCTTTCAGATGCTCGGAAATCCTTCTTGAATAAAACTGATCCTTGCAGGAGAGAGATGTAAGATCGCCCATTCAAAGTTACGATCGGCGAAAGGCGTGGCATTGCCGAATCCAATTGAAATATTATATGACGCGCCATCTATATGCTTTTCGGAGTGAAATTTTCGGAGTCAAATACACGTATTTACTTGGAAGCACTATATAGCCGGTGGAGCGATCACCCTATTGGACTGAATGACTGGCCTGGCGCTATCTCACTTGGGCGATCGTATTCTCTTCCCTGTCTAATTTGTGAGTGTTGGTTTTTGGTATGGGGGGTCGATGTTTTTAGTTCTTATTGGCAGAAAGTAGGCGGTTTGTTGTGTTATGTGAATTGCCTGCCAGGGGTGTTTGTAGCTCAGTAGAAATGGCGTTTTTATTGAGTCACTTTGAAGGAGAGAACAAGAGATTATGACAATGTTGCGAAGAAGTGCGCCAATTGCGATGGCAGGGGAATTTAACACAGCAGATTTTGAATTCGAAAATGGGGATTTATTGTGTTGTTTATGAGTTAAGAAATTGCTGGAAGGTAGGAAATTGAATTTAGCGAGGGCAAAGGTTTTTTCTACGCATAAGAAAAATGTTATTACAAGAAACTCTCTGTGCTACATTATAAATAAATAACTTAAAATTTTCCAGCTAAATGTAGACTCCCATAAAAAGCGAAGGGTTTCATCTGAAAACTAAATACCTATAGAGGCTGTGCTGGGACAGTTTTCCAGTGAAAGATCATCCGAGATTCCGAGTTAAACTGAGATTAACCACTTCAATTAATTTCCCAGTGAATATTGATCCGGGGTTGATCTTAGCTTAACTCGCCAAAATTTGGTGAATATCAACTCTGGTGAATAGGATGAACTTCATTTAATTTTTATGCTGTTTGAATTGGCAGTGGGCTTGCGTGTTTCAGACCATACTGACATTTGTAAATGGCTCGAGCTTATATTCCTGTAATTTTCTGTGTGAAGTGAGGGCTGGGAGAGTCAATAATTTCAAGAGTCAAAGATTTTGACAACTTTACTGACGGCGAGCTAGCTCTGTACTGAAAAACTGTTTAACATGTTAAGTCTAGATTCGTTTGGTTCCTGGATTAACAGGTCTTGAACAGGATGAACAAAAGCGGCCCTTAAAATTTTTACCATTATCTACAAAGACACCGAAACACAAGCCTCAGCTTTTAAGACTTTTTCTTGGACCACTTAGCAGTCTTTGATAACTTTGATAGGTAAATAGGTAAAAAGCTAGGTAAAGTTAAAGGTATCCACATTATTTAAGAACAACTAGGTACGTAACTAAGTCAGTTGATAATTGGAAATTCTTCGCAAACTGTAGGCATGGCACGTTTGCGAGCATAAGAGCTCAGGGCTTAAATCAGATTAGAAGTTGGTATTCAAAGGCAAAACCAAGTACCTATTAGGCATCGTACCTACCTACACCTAGACCTCATCTTAGCATCAGCATCATAAAAGCCCAGATATAAATTTTGGGGCACGTAGGTACAGCTAAAGACTTTGTCTACATCGATAGGTCTGTTTCCATCCATTATTTCTATGAACAACATCTAGAAACCAAGTAAAGGATAAGTTTTGACAATGCCAATTGCCGTTTTTTTTTTTTTTTAATTTAAATGGCATTTGAGAAAGTATAGTCGTAGAGGAACGAAGGTAGCACTACAAAATTATCATTTCAATCCCAGTCAAGCTAATATGGCGCAGCCACCGAAGTAAGGACTCTTATCCGGGTGGATATTACCAATTGCGGATCAAGAAAAAGTATCATTCTAAGATATTTGGTAGCGTTTGCGTCGATCAAGAAGAAATATGGAGCAAATTTAGGACCTGTATACAGACATCGGCCTACCCAAAGAACTACATATGGTATTGGGCATATGAAATATGGTTGGGCATATGAAATATGGTTCGGACAGCAAGAACAAATAGAAAACAGGACTAAGAAAACGGGAATCTGTCCAGCAGGATCGGCGCAATTAATAGAGGACGATCACACCTAAATGTTGCGAAAAAGTTTTAGAGATTCTAAGCCGTGAAGCGAGCAACTGGAAGCGGTGAACTAAGGACTGATGAGCTGAAGCGAATATTTTTTCGGAACTGACAAACCAACACCAGAGGCAAAAACATTTCCCAGCTATTTGCAAACACTAATAGCGTTGACATAATTGCAATACTTTTTCAATAAGTATGTGAATAAGAAATCACATGTTCCTTCCATCGTTCTCAATCCTCCGCCACCCACCTACTCAAGAGACACAGGCGCGATCTCAAGGAGGGTCTCGGATATGTTCTTCAGCTGTTTCATAATTTACCTGATAATATGTTTCTTGATTTAACTGATCATGTTTTTTGATCATGTTTATTACCACAACCATGTCTCTTGGCTTGCCAGGGGGCGACGCGCTCGCATCTCGGCAAGCATGCCCTGTCTAGGATGTTTGTCGTGGGGCTGGGGCATGCGAATAAATTGTCCGGCCCAAAATTGACCGTTCCACTCGGAGAAGTATTTGCTCGACATTACGATTTCTACGCTTGCTGACGTTCCTTACTCTATCCCTAAGAGTAACATCAGCAACGCACCTCAGAAATATCTTTTCGGCAGCTAGAGATCATATAAGTGATGCTCTTCAAAAAGCGCCACTGCGAAAACTACAGTTCGCCTATCAGAAGGGGCTATCCACAACCACTGCCCTCCACAAATTAACAGAGGTGGTTGAGAAACCCTAATGGCTAAAGAGGTTGCTGTGGGTACCGTGGCGCAGTGGTTAGTGTGTGTGCCTCTGACCCGGAGGGTGACACACTTTTTTTCAGGCTGAACCTGAAAAAAAGACTTGTTCTTTTTCACGGCTCCCACCTCCGCGAGGTTCTGACAAACCCTCCGAGAGTAACATTTGTCTTGAGAAACCTCTCAAAGTGCCGTTCGGATTCCGCAAAAAATTGAAGGCCCCTTGTATGTGAAAAAAAGTATAGCACACACAGCATACATGGTTGAGAAGTTGGCCCTGGTTCACCTCGAGCTGTTGCGCCACTCTATTTATTTATTTTATGTAGGGGCCTTTATGAACATAGAAGGAGCCTTCGATAATGCAAATCATGACTCCTTGACCAATGCTCTAACGAGGAAAAATGTTAATCCTCTCATTATTAAATGGATTAGCAATATGCTCAAAGAAAGGCTCATAATAGCCAATTAAGATAATGTGGAAGTAGGAATAAAAACCATCAAAGGGTGTCCTCAGGGAGGAGTTCTCTCCCCACTTTTTTGGTCAATACTTGTGGACGCGAGCTACTCGCGGTACTACACAACAATGGCTTTCTATGGATATGCTGATGATCTAGCCATTCTTTTAAGAGGGTTTGCCTCTTAAATGAGGATACAATTGGTAATCTTATGCAAAAAGCCTTGAAAATAACTTGGGAATGGTGTAAGGGGGAAGGACTCTCTATAAATCCCAACAAGACCAACATTATTCGCTTTACAAGAAGGAGACAGAACAAGCTTCAAACCCTAGAAATTAAAGGTATTCTTCTTATAATCAGTGAGGAGGTTAAGTTTCTAGGGATAACTCTAGACAACAAACTCACCTGGAATCCACATATAAATTCAATATGCAAAAAAGCTACGAAAAGCTTTATGGACCCTAAAACAGCTCGTTGGTAAAACATGGAGACTCAATCCCAAAATGAGCCTGTGGGTCTCTACTCAAATGATCAGGCCTATTACTTTCTACGGTGCTGCCATAGTGTGGAAAAAGTGTGAGCAGCGGACAGTCATAGAAAAGCTGAACAAACTGCAAAGGCTAGCGTGCATCTGTACCACTGGAGCTATGCGAACCAATGTTACAGCTGGTACGGAAGTCCTCCTAAACCACTACATATAGCTATTCAGGCAGAAGCAGCAAGACCAGGCTATAAGTTTTTTGGTTTTGGTCAGGGAACTGACACTTTTCAGCGATATCATAGACCCTATCGTAAGCTTTAGTAAAAACTACAAAATTTTAATCCCATTAATGCCAAAAGATGAGGAATGGACTAGCAATCCACATTGGCTAAATGACGACGCCCAAAAGTGGTATATGGACGGGTCCAAGTCAAGCAGTGGAGTTAAGGCTGGTATAGTAGGACCGAGGTGCCATAAATACATAACGAGGTGCCATAAACCTCTCTGTAAAGAAGCCACAATTTTTCAAGCCGAACTTGTTGCGATTATATTACAACAAGTAATACGATTAATTCTATAATACGATTTATAGAATTAATCGTATTACTTGTTGCGATACGATTAATTCTATTACGATTTATAATAGAAATCTCATCAATGTGAAGATCTCACTATTCTCGGACAGCCAGGCAGTCCTAAAAGCTCTAAAGAGCGACAGATATGAATCCAAGGCTGTTTGGGAATGTCTTAATACACTGGCTACCAAAAACAGTGGGAAGCTGATTTGGGTGCCGGGACACGAAAACTATGAGGGTAATGAAAAAGCCGACATTCAAGCCAAACGGACAGCTGAGATTCATTTTAAAGGGCCTTTTCCCCTCTTTGGTTTCACTAAGGCAGACATTTATCATCAAATAAAAAGCTGGACTATCAGTATATGTTTGTTTACAAAAGTGGAATAATCTGGAAGGCCTCAAACACTCCGAAAAATTCCTCAGGTACAACCTCAAAGAGCCAAGGACTCAACAGGTCCGATCTAAGATTGTTATGTGGAGATCTCACTGGACATGCAGCATGTAACTATCACCTATCCAAATAAGGCCACTGCTGCACTGAGATCTGTAGACACTGTGGAGAAACAAAAGAAACTATGGAACACCTTTTGATAGAGTGTCCTGCTCTTGCTCTCCACAGGTTTAAAATTACTTCGATACCCAAATTTAACAGGGAAGGACTATGACAACATCTCATCTAGGGAGGTTATCAGGTTTGTAAAGATAGCTCTAAAAACCTAGATCAAAGAAAACGGGTACAATAGATCTTTTAGGTCGCAGTACAAAGGGTCTTATACCCACGCACCCTATATACATTTAATTCAATTCAATTTGTTTTATCCTGATGCCAGCCATTTCTAAGCATTTTTCGCCAAGACTGCGCTGCACCATCATGAAAAGGAGCGGCGAAAGACATAGCACACAGCTTTTGCAGGTCTCATACAAAGACTGGAATGGCTCTAAGAAGAAAACCACTCAGCGCGTAATCCTGTGAAACTCTCCACAGTTTTTCGCGAGGAACCCTGTGCCGGATATAAGCCTTTTCCAAACCTACAAAACACTCATAGATTTGTTAGGAGTAAAAAGCTGGTCGGTTGTGCCTCTGCCAGGCCGAAATGCGCACTGCTCTTGCCGTAACAAAGGCTCGACTATAGCTCTGGGATGCGGTTTCAATATTTTAGCGATTACTTTTCCCGAAAGACTTAAGAAAGGTATGTCCCTACCTATCGTTAGAGCAATCTCTCTTGTCCCCCTTTTTGAAAATGTTCACTATAACTCCTGTTTGCCAATTGCTAGATGCTTTTTCGCTAACCCAGACCAACTTAATGACTGGTGTTTGCCATTTAGCTCCTTCTTCACCCATACCGATTGCCGTGAGCATTTTTGGCAGGATTTTATAAGCTCCAGCAACCTTGCCAACTTTAAGCGTTTCAATCGCACCCGTGACTTTATCTACTGTAGGACTAATCTCCACCCTAATCTCGCTAGCAGTGGAATCGCTATCAGCGGTACCCTGCTGAAGGTTGATCAGCTCCGAAAAGTTCTCGCTCTATCTGCTTAAAACACCGTTCTCATTTGAAAGAAGTGTGCCATCCTTGGATTTCACCCCTTGTACCTACGATATTTTACTTCCTTCCTCTGAGACGGCGAATAGTCTGCCAAAATATTTTGTTTGCAGATCTGTCGTGCTTCAACCTCTCGCCGAACTTTTTCCATGCTTGTTCTCATTGCCTGATTTGCAGCTCGTTGTGCTTCATTGTATACCGGGCTCGAGAAGTTGAGTTCTTACATTGATTCCACACAATATTCGCTATTTCAATAAGCTTCTTCTCTCTGATGGCATCTTGACTTCCAGGCGTTTCAAAATACGAAGGTCTTTTCCATTCTTTGCCATCCCTACTCTACTTTAAAAAAGTCAGTTGGAGTTTGTTCAAACTTGTCCAAAACGTGCCATGTAAATCGTTGTCTGTAGTCGGCATCCTGATCCCATAGTAGCATCGAGTTGATACTTTTAAGCCTCCTCAACCAGTTCAAGCTCCTTCTCCGTTAGCATTTTATACAACTATTATCGGCCGATTGTAACCTTGACAACAGACGCCGACCAAAGAGCCTCTCATCTCGAGACAGACGCTCTTGGATTTTGACTGTTTAGAGTGCAGCGTTCTCTGAGTTTGCGGCACACTATATGTATCAGACGTTACTGGGTTTTATTTAAACCTTCAGGTTCATCTCTCAGTTATTACTTTACTGCCAAGGGTGGCGCCACCCTTAAGCATAAGTGATACTGTCAGGAGTGTTTTACTCTAAGAAACCAAACAAATTACACTATGAGAAACCAAAAGTGTGTCTGATTTACGTCAAGATTGCAACGATTTCCCTTCAAACTTAATGCGCCATTTGTTCGCACAGTGGGGTGGCGGACGTGTCGTAGTGGTAAGTGTATCTGTTCGAATCATCCTCACCTAAAAAAAAAACGTTTTTCTCACGGTCCCCACCTCCTCGTGGGTCTGACAAACAATCCGAGAATAACAATTGCCTTGAAAAACTTCCCTTAAAATTGAAAAATTCCCTTAAAAATCTTCTTAAATTTAAACATGTGGCTATCTACTTAAAAGAACCTACTTTTGGATACCTAATCAAAAACTATTACAAAGATCGAAGAATAAGATCAATTCGTCTAAAGATTATTATGCTGAAAGAATGTGGCTGAAGTTGCTTTTTAAAAGCTCTTTGATCTTTCCTTTTATACGTTCTAGAGCATTAGGGAAGGGAAGTAACTTAGTGATACTTACCTAGTTGAAGTATCCTGAGCTTCGAAGGGAAACTTGGCCCTGCCGGAGTACCTGCTAAAATTCACATTTTTTGCCGGTATTGCTATAAGCTTATCCAACTTCTCAAAACTAAATAGGCCTAGAAGTCTAAAACGTTGCCTCCTTTTAAGATTCTTGCAGGGATGTTGTCTTCTTCCGATCTTCTTCTTAATCATGACAGCACTTGCAAATGCAGTTGGTCTTAATGATTCTTAATTTTGCTGAGCGTTTTCTCAACAGGTTGTGGCCTATTGTCACTATGGTGACTATGGCCATAGTGATTGCCTTTTCAGGGCTATAAGCTTTTTTGACTTGCAACTGTCAATGGATGGTCATAACGCCGCAAGCCTGCAAATTTGCCCATCTATTATGGGTTATATTTTGAATAGTTGTAGACACCTAGCCTCTCTCAAAAGAGCGCGGCGGATAAGTCCCTTTGCCCGCTAGGTCTGGTATCCAAACAATGCGGACATTATTCTGTCTGCTTAGGGCTCTAAGTTCTGAGTGAGGCCAGGCGTCAGGCGCGCGTCCATTTGAGTATAAAACTACTGAAAGTAGCTCTCACCTCTCAAGCCACTCTCAAGAGTCACAAGAGTAACTTTCAGATATAGAGACTTTCAAGGAGTCGGGGAGTTGAAAGTAGAAAATCAATTCTCTGCGAGTACTCTCAGAACTCTCGAGAGTGGCCTGAGAGCTTCTCACAGTAGTTTTACTCGCATGTGAATGTTCGCCTTTCCTACACGAGATTCTACTGTTGGTTTTGGCAAGGCCTTAATCCTTAATGACTGCTTTGCTGCTTACGTAAATGGAAATATCCTCTTGTGATAGTTCTAATACTCTGGCTTTTTCAAATGCTATAAGTATTGCTAGAATCTCAGCTTAGAATATATTGCATGAGTTCAGTAGTCTTCTGCTTGTTTGGATGCCAAGTTTCTTTGAGCGTATACCTGCTCCAGTACCCCCACTTGACGAAGAACGGTCTGTGTAGATTGCTACCTCGGAGTGGGCTACAACGTTATCCCGTCTCCAGAGTTAACCTTATATTCTTTATTTTTACAAAGACGCTTGCATTAAGTTAAAACTCTCCCTACATTTTTCCCTAAGAGATCAAGTATTAGAAAATCAAACAAAAGCAAAGCTGCTAAAATAAAGCGCACACATTTTGTGGCTTTGATCCTCAACCGTTAGGTTTTCACTTAGATTTTTAATTTATATTTTTATTACCTTATAAACAAAAAAAGGTTATATTTACTTTAAATAATATTTTTTTACCTATATGTACTTATTATGAACGGAAACATTTTTTGTTGAAATCAGAAATATGTAAGACTTACTTAATATTTTACATAAATTGGGCCTGCTTAGTATTTAAATATTATTAAACTTTAAAGCCTAAAAAATCAAAATCTAAGCTTATATTCATAATTCTTTGATATTGGCGGTTTTGCTCCATATTTTCATATGTAAAAATGTCCTGGCCGGATACTAGATCCAACTGGCCAGGTACTGAGATTTTGTGGTAGGGTACTGGTGAAAATTCACTTTTATAAAAATAATTTGTTATTAAATAATAATATTATATAAATTTGGAGTTTATATACTTTTTCAGAAAAATGTGTTAGGTGGCCGGGTACTGGTACATACTTATACCCTAGTTGAGAAGTTGGCTTTGGTTCACCTCGAGCTGTTGCGCCACTCTATTTATTTATTTATTTATTTGTTTACTTATTCGCAATAGGCTTTTGGTTAACGAAAGCCATTTTTTGACCCTTTCTTTGAAACCCAGTGCTTGTAGTTTTGGTATAGCTGCAAGTCAGGGTGTTGATCCTTTAGGTAAAATGCTTAATCAAGTGAATTTTTTTTACAAGAAATGATTGCTTCAATTGTTGGTTTTTGAAGTGGACAGCTCTATCCATATAAAATTTTATCTATAAATTGTGGATGGCATTTTTTGATTATTGATATACGAAATAAATATAAAAGCATTACAGAAGCTTAAATTGGTATAATTTCGTTTGTAAAACGCAACTCTGATTGTATTGGAAATATAGTTTTAACTTTATTTTCGTGTGTTAAAACACTCTAGAGTCGGATTTTTTTGGTTTTGAGAAAATTTTTTGGTTTGAGGCTAGGAAGGCATATACATATTTGCCTACACATTGTAGCATCACTTACTTTGGCTTTATTACCATAAATAAATTCCAAACGTAGGTTCACTTATGCATGGCATAAGTGATACTGTACATGACCATATATGCCATACATGAACCATACAGCCTATACTTACTACCTATCTATGTATTGTACCCTTATGTAGGATAGGGGTATAAAAACAGAAACAATATTGGTACCTACCTACCCATGGTTTGTTTATCCTTTCCATTAATCGGCGAACAAATAAACCTTCGTATATGTGCATTGTCAGGTGGAATCTTAAATTGCCCAGTGTTGACATAAGCGCGAGCGGTATGTTCTATACCAAAACTGTCCAATGGACACAACCTACCTACACATCAGCCCGCATAGTCACTTTTGTGCTACACCTCTGTTTGCGTGCCATACCAAAACTGATGCGCGTAGGTAGGATTTTAACAAAACCGTCTATAGACCAACCATTGAATGCAACACTGGGATTTATTATGTTTGCCAGTGTAATAAAATTAATAACAAAACGCTAATTTATTCCGTTTTGGTCTACTGCGTAGCTGGTGGTTTTTCTCCAACCTTCCTTGGCAAGGTAACATTCTGACGCACAAATACACAACTCTTTCGATTGGTTTATTGTCATGTAAAAAGCAGTAGGTACGAGTGTATGCCTGAGTTCAGAGTAGTCATTGTGAAAATTCTCCCATCGATGGTGTGTCCTATTTGCAAAGGACCAGAATATACCTTCTCCCATGGATGGTTATGTAAACACCGTGTTCTATTGCAGATCATTAAATGTTCAGCATACATCGTAAAATCCTTTAGTTTACAGTAAATATCGAAAATTGAAATTGACCGAAAAGAAGTTTTATCCTCTGTGTTAAATGGGTTTGCCATTTTATGAAGGAGACTGAAAGGATTAGGTACCTACCTATATACGCATTGTGCAATTTTCTGCCTCCGTGGTTTTAAAGATATTGTCATTTGCTGCTATAGGACTAAATTCTGTATAATCGGTTCAGAAGTCTCTGTGCCAAGAAATGATTCATGGTTTACGTTATGGTATTGCAAGTGGACGACTTGGTGTTAAGTTTCAATGACACTTTATTGGTTATGGTTTCGTGGTTACTCCGTCAATAATGCGGCCTTCACGCGCTTTTGCAATAAAGGACATTATGAATGAGAGACTACGCGTCAAGGTAATGACAGTCATAATATAGCCGTAAACGGTTGATGTGTCCTTGAAAAATGTGGCCAGTATTTCTATAGTCACTCGTTGCGGCATAGTATAACAACTCCAGGTAAAAAGGAAATAGCTACCTACCTACTGGAACTTGATTTGCTTTGATATGAAATACTTTAGACGTTCAAAATCCAGACTTACCTATGTCACTACGCGGATGGCATATGTAAGGTATGTAAAACTCAAAATAAGAAAGTCTTTTTGCTTTTTTCGAACAGATAGAAATTTTCAATCTCATTAAAACACCGTCTGTATACAATGCAATTTTTATAGAGTCGGGCTCTAATTGAATTGGGCAAGGATTTGTTAAAGCCTGACTTAAATAAGGAGAGTGTATGGAACACAGAGATATGTGGGACGACACCAGTGAAGAAAGCGTGAAGAAAGCTTAAATCAATGGTCTAATACTGCTACAAAGACAAACCGGGCAAACAAACATGGCTGGTAGTCAAAAAAGGGTGGTTCTTTATCACAGTTCCCACCTCAGCGAGGGTCTGACAAATCCTCCGAGAGTAACATTTTTGTCAAGAAAAACTTCTCAAAGTGAGGTTCGGATTCGGCGAAAAATTGTAAGTCTCTTTATATGTAAAAAATACAACACACACAGCATACAATGGTAAAGTAGTTGGCCCTAGTTGACCTTGAGCTGCTGGGCCACTCTAATTATATTATTATTATTATTTTGCCGAACTTTAGGTTTTGGTATCCAATTTTGTTTTTCGAAAATACACTCTTTTAAAAAAAAAAGCTTTAAGAAATTGAAATCGCGTTTTGGTTTCAAAATTTTAACGCATTTTGGCTTGAGAGTTAAGAATTATGCTTTCGTTAAATTAACCTAATAAGATATAACCTAATAAGATATATTTATTCAGAAGACATCATCTTCTGAAATTTCAATAAAGTAACTTAAATAATTTTAAGTGTTTCTTAAAAACCATTTGATATTTCAGCCCCGCTTCATTTTTCTTTTAGACCCCGAAAAATTTTCTATGCTTGAGATTTTTTTCCTTATCGCTTCTATCGCTTCTAGCAAGAACGGAATCGGTATCATCCTGTGGCTGGCTACTTGATGACTTAAATATTTCAAAGCCAATTGACCGGTTAATATCAATCTCAAGCTGAGGTAAGTGAAGTTGTAGAATATCGTTGGATGCATATGCTCCCAAATTAAAAATTTCTTCCCCAAGGAAGAGCTCTTTTTATAGGCGGAGACTTGAATGGACATATCGGGAAATGCAACTATGAAGACTGCCATGGTGGACTGGGGTACGGATATAGGAGTTCTTCTGGCGAAGATTTCCTTAACGTCTGCAAGTGAGCTTACCGTGCTTAATACCATGTTCTTCAAGAAATCAAGTACCTGACCACCGCTGGGAATGAGACCCAGATTGAAAGGTGCACCGTGATTTTAAGTCGGGCGATCATAACACAACACTGTCTGCTGCTTACCGTAATTTTTATGGAACCTTCAAAGAAGAAAACTTAACAAGCAAAGGTATCAGGAAGAATCAACTGGTACAATTTGGATAAGGAATAAGGCGCAGCATTCTTAAACGCGATGCAAAACTACCTCTATCACATCACTGACAAAAAATTAAATGTTGACAGCAGAGCACAAGATATGTGGTATGGCCTACAGCAAACCTGCATTGGAAAGGGCAAAACACTCCTAGGAGCTTCAAAGGGCCACTACAAACAGGCCAAAGAAACTCGGTGGATTGTCAGATGAGGTAAAACTAGAGATTAGTGAAAAGAAAACGGCCTTTGAGGCTTGGAAGAAGTGCTCTTTGCACAATAGAGGTGGAAAGCTTCGCCTGGTAAATTCGAATACAGACACTGCAGCGGCCTCGCTAAGAAGACTTGCGTCCATACTCAAGCAAAGAGAGTGGAGAGTCTGTATCGGGAGTTGGAGGAAGTTTCCTCCCCGGCTGCTGATATACACCAGACCATGCAGGGCCTTCGATAAGGCACTTTGAATACGGGGGCCATATTCTTCAAGATTTCCGCTCAGAGGTGGAGAAATGCCCCGGAGATTTCTTCGTCAAAGTTCCTCAAAAAACAACAATGCTCAGGGCCAGCTTCAAAACAGACGTCAGAACAGATATCACCGTCGACGAGGTTGGTAAGGCGGTAAAAGTATAAAAGTATACAGTTTTGGAAAAGTGGGAGACAGTTGGCTACCTTCATCTCCAAACTAGTAAGAGGAGATCCAATGCCTAATCAGGGGAGTAAAAGTTATCTAATTCGAGGTTACACACGATACTGTGACAACTATCGTTCTATCGAGCTGATGTCACACACAATGAAGATCGTCGAGCGAGTACTAGATAGTTGACTGCGGAAAATAATAAGGCTATCTGAGAACTAGTGCGGGCTTGTCGCGGGCAAATCAACCACTGATGCAATTCAAAGCATAAGGATCATAATGGAAAAACATGCGGATGCCCTTAAAGATCTGCAGTATATGGTCCTCAGGTGTTGGTTGATTTTGAAAACGGTTTCGATAGACGAGAGATCTGCTATGGGATGAGGAGAAAAAAAGAGTGGCAAAGAAAATGAGGAGTTCCCAGGAGCCTACGTGCGATAAGAGATGTGAGATAAGAGTAAGATGTCCTTTCGGAGCCACTGAAGAGCTCCCAATTAAAGTCAGTGTACACCTGGGTAGCGTCGAGCATCATAAGTCCTTTGTCTTTCATTGTAGTCCTTGATTGTCCGCTTGCAGGAAAACTGATGGACCACAAAGTACATCAGTTGTTCTTCAGTATGGGTGGATGTTTTGGAGAAGAATGGGTATCGTTTTAGTCAAAAGAAGACAGAGTACCTGTACCTGTGCTGCCCATACTCTGATCCACCCGAGGTCCCGAGCCAATTCCAGACATTAAATTGAGTGAAAATCTGCTTCCGAAGTGTGAAAAGCTGAAGTGGGATCTATGATCAATAGCGAAGCAAACTGAGGCGACGATGTCAATCATCGTGTAAGCGCTGAAACCTCCGCTATCTTCTGTGACTGAATAATTCCCTCTTAGCTGAAGGGATTGCTCGACACCGCCGTTGTGCATGTGCATCCAATTTTGGACAGCGTATAAGAAGTATGAGGTCAAATTAACGACAGCTGAGATGAAGGTGCTTCGAATGACAAAGCTGGATGGAATAAGAAGTAAGAAGATCCTAGGGAAAACCTCAACGTAAAAGATCCTTTCTCTAGGAAAACGGAGCACGACCGACTCAGTTGATATTGCCACGTTAAAGGAGAGATCCTATGAGCCCTGTCAGAAAGGCAATGTTAACCAAAATTCCAACAAAGTCGATAAAAAGAGGAAGGCCTAACCATTCATGGATCACACATATGCAACGAAAACAGCATTTAATTTGACTCAGTGATAAAATGATCCAAAACCGCTGGCCGATATATTCTGAGGTCCAATCGGTATACCCCACAATCGGACCATAAGAACTGCAGAAATGCAATGATTCCTCGATTCAGATCATAACCTCGCACCTACGAAAAAGAAGACCGTTAGGCCCATTTCACACATACCCGGCAGCCGGCTACGTGTGAGCAGGGTATGTTTGAAATGGGCCGGGTATGTGTGAAATGGGCCGGGTATGTGTAAAATGGGCCTTACTGAGATAGTGTGGGCGACACGCGTTTATTTCTCTGCAATTTTTTGATTTCAAATCCATACAAGGACGACCTATTAAGTACATTTTCTTTAGTATATTTAGTATATTTAGACAGAATTTAATAGAGTGATGCAACAGCTCGAGCTGAACCAGGGCCAACTTCTCAACAATGTATGCTGTGTGTGTTTATTTCTTCACATACAAGGGGACGTAATTTTTTTTGCCTTATCCGAACGGCACTTTGAGAAGTTTTTCAAGACAAAATACATCTCATGATACTCTCAGAGGGCTTGTCAGACTCTCGCGGAGGTGGGGACCGTGAAAAAGATGTAGGATTTTTTTCAGGTGACGATGGTAGGATTTTCTCTATTTTTTTCAACCTTTATTTTTTTTCAAATACTTTGCGTAACCAATATGTTTTATAGTACGGTTTGGGTCCAGGATTTTGAGATAACGGTAATAAATGCTGGTTTTTAATTTTATTTACACAATTTCAGACAAATTTAAGCTAGAAACAGAAAAAATCATATTTTCTGACAAGGCGCATTATTATTAAAGCGGCTGTGCGTTAAAATATAAAATGTACGCATCTAGGGCTCGCAAAGCCCGCAAGTTATTGTTGAGTAACCCACCCAACAACAGAGAGTGTCAATTGGGTGCAGATTGTGGAATGGTGGCATCACTGGGCAGTTTTTCTAAGAAAATGAGGCTTCGGTCAGCGATGAGCGTTACAGAGAGATGTTAGTTGACGAATGCTTGACTAAAATTGAAGACATGAACTGGGCGATTTTTTGTTTATGCAGGGGTGGAATCGGCTATGGTGATCTGGATTTTCACTTTTTGTGACAGTCAATGTGATCAAACAAAATAATCCGGTGATCACAAAAAATATGTTCCGAATCGTTGCTTTATTTAGGCTTGTGTTGTAAGAACTCTGATTTTTATTCGTACATGCAGAAAGTCAGCCTAAGAGTAGATAAAACACCAACTTACCAGTAAGTTTGAAAACTGGTGGCCAGCTGATTTTAACGGTGATTGATCGCGAGCTGTCACAAGAAAATTGTGATGATCACAGTTTACGCAGACGAATTTTTGTGATTTGTGACATCACTTATCATAGATCACCTTAGCCGATTCCACCCCAGGATTGCGCGACATGTCACCATACAGCTTTTGCCACAGTGAATCTTATGCACTTTGAACTTACAGATCAAACTTACAGTATTATCAGCCTTGGTATTGTCAATCGGCTGCAACTCGGCTCCCTTCTTTTCTTTTTTTTTTGTGGAGAACCGTGAAGGATGGGTGATATCCCAACAATCTGGAAGCGTTTCTGGCATTTAAGCCCACTCAGGCATTAATTGAAATTTTTTCTCTTATTTAAAAAGTAAATTATCTTAATACTTAATTAAGAAAGTCATTTTGTTAATTTTTTTGCATTTAACCTGCATTTGGTTCACCCTGTAGAAAACTCTGGAGTTTTACTGATTTAATAAAACAGCTCCTTAAACGAAACTGACTCTTTTCTGTGTAATCAGTAACATAAAGTTAACGTTTTTAATTAAAACTATAACGAGTAATATTAAAGCAGGAATAGTGGTCTCGACGGGCCTCTTATAAACTGCTCATTCTGAATTTCAACACGAACCCAAAGGCTTTTAGAAGAAAAACTGAAACAAAACGCATCGACTCATCTCCATCAACGGAATGGCAGAAGGAAGCATACATTCATATTTTGTTTGTGTGCCTCTTTTGCAATGAATGCAAATCGATGATTTACAATATGCACGCCAACACAGAAGGATATCTCACTTATTGTGCGTTCTTTTGTTTAATTGTCGTTGATTGGGATACAATGGTACCAGGACCTCTTTCACGCTATGTCATCGCTCAGTATTTATGGCTCTGAACATCTGACGAGTAATTCGTCAGGGGTCAACCGGAACTAAACTTTACGTTGTGTGTACAAAATAAAACAAAAGTCCACCACTGTTTTTCTGCAAAAAGGTTTTTCCTTTAGTTTTTGTTTGTTTTTAAGAGAAAGTTAATATCCCTACTGATGTGGTCTAATTGGGTATTGTTTAAGTATAATATTATTCTAGAAGCATGGAGGGACGTATAGATATTTCGCAACGCTGTAGGTCGATTTGTTACGGCTCAAAATTGTGCACGCTTGAGAATTTGACAGAAGTAAACTGAGAGGTGTGTCACTTTGTAAATCCAAAAACTCTATTGTAACATCAATTAACTACGATAATCGCATGGATTTGGATGGGATTTTATGTATTTGCCCGACTGCTTCAAAATTTGCTTCAAAACTTGTCACTCTAATGATTTTGATTTTTAAGATCTCGTTTCAAATAAATCTCAACTCATCTTACATCTTCAACAATTACTGTTTTACTTACCTATTCAAATGTTTTCGACTCAACTTCAAAGAGGGATAATTGACAACTCGTGTCTGTTACAAACTGTTGTTACCTGTTGTATATTCATTGGCCATCACATCGCCCCGAACAAATATTTAAGGAACATGCAGCCGCTTCCCTTGGATGAGTGCATTCAAAAGAGTTTTCCCAAAACATCGTAAGCCTCTTGAAATCTCTTCAGGAAAAAAAGAGGGCTTACACAAAACTCATTTAAAATTCCATTCAAAACAAATAAATAGAATCAAATCAATGATGAGAACATAAGCTGTCACATATTGTCTCTTTTTATATAGGTACAACAGCTTTGCATTTACGTATTTCAACACTCGTATTTTGAGTGTCTCTATACATACCTGGAGGTTTCACATTCCTTCGTTTAAGTAAACACTCGAAAACATTGTATCCATTGCATTGTATCCTTCTACTGGAGCGACTGTTGCAGAAGGAATGAGACAAATTTTGTGTAGTAGGTACTGATAATAAGTGTCCTAAGGTTATGCTTAATGTACAGGATGCGCTTTAATAAGTGTGACACGTTTTGAGCGAGCCGTGACATAAGACCAAGCGATATATAAGGCCAAGCTACATAAGACCAAGTCATGAACTTTGGCTTCAAGTCACTTTGTGAAAGTGAATAGGACCAAATCCGGCCGGTTGGCATTATGTGACACTTTTGTATGGCGACATAAGCCCAATTTGGCTTTTAGTCAAATTACTCTAAGACCAAAGGAAAGGAGAAAAGCAAGCAGGGGGCTTGGTTTTATGTCACGGCACCGTTTTAAGCTCAAATCTTTACGTAATTCAGTTATGGTATAGATATATTAACAGTGATTTCTTACACGATGAACGGTGTTCCTTGCCTTCTTAAGCCAGAAGGTTGGGTTGGGATTCAAGAATATTCAAAAATTAAATGCATTCAGTTCACGAGTTGTTGCGTTGCGTTCTAAATTCCCATTATTTTGAGAGTTAAGGTTAAGCAAAAGTCCTTCAATAACTTCGAGGGCCCAAAGCACGACGGAGGTTTTTTCTTTCAATGAACCGAAAACAAGCTCTGCTTTCTTGGTTACTGCAACTTTAGGGCAATTTATTGCAGGGTCTCCAATAAGTTTTATGCTTTCTTCGAAATACTTTTTTGGCTGTGTTAGAATAAATCTATAAGTTCTAATACAAGAGAAAGAAAAATATTCATCTTTTCGGACAGCCAAACAGCTCCCAAGGTCCTTGACTCACCCGTCATCGTTTCAAGTCGAAGCCTGTTATGAAACAGAAAAGAAACAGAAACAACTTAATCAACCTTCACTGGACTCCAGCCCACAGTGGCATTTCATGTTAACGAATAAGCAGACTCACTATCAGTACTCACAGTCAGTAAAAGACTTCAAGAACTTTACTTAAAGACTGTAGCTAGAATCTAATCCAACGAAGTTGGGCTAAAAATATCTAGACAGCATTGATAAAAAATATTCTTTCTCAGATGTTCCCCCAGGAGGTCTATAATTACCCTCAACAACTTGGACAGACATTCGCAAGCTTTCAATGGCTTACAGGTATTAATTCCAAACAAACAATGCATTACAAATTTCAAAATTTGTACGACAGGTACCTACTACCACCTGTCTATCTAAGGTTTGGTATTTCTGTTGCATCCAGCTTTAGCATTAGTTTGAATGCATAAATTGGAATGCCTAAGGAGCCTTTTTCAGGCAAGATTAAGTGAGTAGCTCTAAGGTTGGCAGATTCGTCTGCTTTTCAGCTACCTTGAATGTCGCAATACTCTCACACCCAGCTCAGGTGAATGTGGAGCTACTCCGACACACCCTAGAGATGATCGGCAGTCTAGGGCTACTTAAGACTTAATAGGGACTGATGGCACTTGATGGCCGCTTGGCTGTCGGATAAGATCTGTATATCCTTGCCGGATATAGATATTCTCAAGCCAGGACAACACTCCTTTGTCGCCATAATTTTACTTTGAAAAAAAAAAAAAAAGGGAGGGTTACAATCCGCCTAGCCGAATTTTGGACACCCCATCAGAATTGACCCTTGTCAAGCTCCAAAATGCGTCAAAAATCTTGGTTGTTAAATTTAAGTTTCTCATAACTTTAATTGTGTTAAGAATTTGTCAGTTAAGAATCTTCTTCCTTTGAAAAGGGGCATGGCATCAATCCCTTTTCAATAAAATAATTTTTTATGTTTTTTTTTTTTAAACGGATGTGGTATACACGTGTTAATTGCAGTTTTATAGTAAAAATTTGTTTTTTATATAAAAAACGCCCCCACGGATAGGCGTGGCAAAAAGTTATTCATTTGAGTTGATAGCTTATGCACATATCTGAACATTCTATGGTGCAATTTTTTTGGATTTAAAACCGTTTATTAGATTGCATATTAAATATGACCACGCCTACAAGGGGGCGGTCTTTGCTTTTTTTTTGTTTAAATGTCAATCACAATACACTTAAGCGAGGATATCGCATATCAAATTTCAGCTTCCTACGACAACTTTGATTTTCCATGGTCATAAGTAAAGTGGGCGTGTCTGCCCACTGGGATTTCAAAAAATTTTAGTCTTGTATTGCTTCGGGGCCTACAAAGAACTGATATCAAGGTTCAAGCTCCTAGCTCAAAATCTAAGGCCTAAAAATTACCGACACACGGACGGACGGACAGACCCAAAAAAAACATACTCTCGAGAGATATGCTCTACAAATCTAGAAAAACCTCTAAAAATACTCTCGTAAAACTCTTGAATACTCTCAGAATTTAATTTTTTTTGATTAAATTGAATTTTACTCTCATGGTACTCTCATTAGAAGGGTAAAAAGCTACCAGAGTAAAAATGACCTAAGCTTCCATTATGAGAGCATATTTGATTCTTGTTATGTGAGTTCAAGTCCCATTTTACTCTCAAAGAGAAAAGTATTATAAGAAGAATCATTATGAGAGTCAAAGTCTCGAAGACTCAAGGAATTGACCCACTTTTCTACACACAAAAAACTCACAGTCAACTCCGATAACGTCAGATTTACATTTACTTTACCGAACAAATGTCATAACATGCGTATGTCGCAATCTTTATATTCCTTCATTCATGTGCGCGCGGCAATGATGTCAAAACAGAAATAGGCCTTCGTATGAAACCACGACATTTCTTAATTCTTAAAAACAGTTTATTTACTCTGGTTCGGGTAGACAAGGGCAATTTTACTCTGCTTAAATGGGTAAAAGTGTGGAAAACAGCCATTTTACTCGCACGAGGAGAGCTAATCTGTGTTAAAAAAGCTTAATCGCTCGCACAAAGAGCGAATGACTCTTAAAAGAAAACTATTTTTTGCGCCATTTAATTTCTCAACTCTTATTGTTACCAATTAGGGTAATCAAGGTATACGCATATTACTTGATTTGCATGCATTAATTATAAAAAAAAAATATTTTTTTTTACCGAAAAGTTGTAATTAAAGCCGAAACGTTAATTATTCTTTTTTGTAGGATGGTTAGAGCGATATTTTGGTTCTTATTATGCTTCAAGACTGGCTAATATTTTCAAATGTATAGTTTGTAACAGTGAAATTATCACCGTGTAATCGCATCCTAAGCATTTCTATTGATTGTGACCGAATACATAATCGAACTTGCATGGACGGACATGGCTCATTTGAGTCTCATTTCGGCAGCGACCATATCCTTTTACAACCTATTTTACTCCTTACCCTCTTGGTTGAGGCAAAATACATTTTAAACAGCGAAAATGCAGCAACCCTACTGCGATGAGCAATCATTTATAATTTCTTTTTTAAACTGAATATTTTCGTGGTGCTTTGTTTTTATCGAAGTAAAATGTTAACTTTAGCAGATAAATTTTCAGGTGCAGAAAGTTCTTGCATAAATAACCCCAGAAAAAATATTATTAAAGTCAATAATGACAATGGTGTACCATCAAACAGCGCATTGAGAATAACAATTTCCTTTAGAAGAATATCTTGTTCTCTCTTTTACTTTATGTCCTTAAAAATTAAAGCATTTTTGGCACACAACATGATAAAGATGACACGAAAATTGTTTGTTATGTTTCTCTCTCTTTCAAATAAGATTAGTTCTTCACACTCCCATAAGGTCTTATTATGAGACCGAATATCTCTTGCAAGAAGAGTTTATGACTTTTTATCAGAACAAACAACTTCCATAAGTGGGGCCATTTAACACCCGCAAGACTCTCTTAAGCGCTCTCTTAGTACTCTATGAGAGGCAAATTCCAAGAGGCAAGCTTTTGCAAAATACTCTCATAAGACTCTCGTAGAGTGTTATGGGAGGAAAAATGTTAGTTGGGACGGACATGGCTCATTCGATCATTTGCGCTTAAGGTCGTGGGGGTCTACGGTGATTATTTCTCTATGTTACCATGAATCAAACTTAATATAGCTCCTATCCTATGGGACGGGGTATAAAAAAAACTACAATGATCAGAAAGAAGGAAAGAGAAGCTAAAATTCAGCCTATCTAGAAGATATGCTACCTACCCCATCATATGTCTTTGATACCTCGGTAAGGGAGCGGAACGATACATCCAGAGGAGCAAGTTCATCCCAAGAGGATTTGGATGGGATTTTTTTTAACTAGTTTAGGTATGGTGAAGTTTGTTTTTCTTGGAGGAACCCTGAATTTTTTGAGAATTTTTTGAGAATAGCGGAGTGGCCGATCACGCTATCGGTCCACTTAGAGGATGCTTTGAAGAGAGTAGTCGCGAATGCGACTATTTGTCTGCTGAAGACGTCAATGGAAATTAGAGGGATGGAGGATGTCCAGTGGTGCTGCGGCAATGGTGTGAAGTGCTTTGCTCATACCTACATAAGCAAGCTGATGCTTGGACCTCGCTCAACCTGGTGCGATTAACTGCTTAAGCCAAGGCACCAAACAACTGTTCCATATGTCAGCGATTCGAGGTTGATATTTCGTTTTATTTTCATTTACTTTTTTTGCAGTAAAAGATTGCTAACGTAGCTTTACAAAATCTTTCCTTTATGTTAGATTTCTAGCTAAGCTTTCTGCCAAAGATGGGACCTAGATATTTCGCTTTATCAGAGTGGGGTCGATATGTGGGATTTTGTATTTCCTTGTGAAGAGGACAAGTTCAGTTTCATGGGGTTGCCACCGGGGCCACATCTTCTGTCCGCCCATCTTGCTAGCTTGTATCAGCAATTTGGAGGAGTACTTTTAAAGTTTTTAGTTTCTTCCCCGAAACGGCAATGGCAACGTAATCCATATAAGCGATCACTCTGCAGCCATCTCATTCCAGAATAACAAGCACTTCATTCACCGTTGTATTAGAGAGCAGTGGAGATAGGACTCCACCTTGTGGTTCAGCTCATTGGTGTATATCTGTCATTTGTGAATATCTGTTTTTAAGCCAATTCGTCCTTCTGCAATTGCTAAAGGTTGATTGGCAAGGAGGTATATTATTTACAATGAATTCGATTTATATCAATGGTCTGAAAAATAATGCTCAGGTGAGACTTTTCAATTCTTATCAATCATTTCAGCAATGGAGTCTCGGCCAAGACAAAAGTGATATCTTAAATCCCTTGCCGATTACTGGTGACTGCATTGTATTGCAAATAAATAGGTTGGTTTTCAGAACATAATCAATAAGAAACTCACCTTTATCGTTGATTTTGGAACAGCCCCATACTGAGTGATGAACATTTGCGTCGCACTCAATGATCTAGTCGAGTGTTTCGTCGTTCAGCTTCCTTGATGCCACTCTCCATCGAGGTGTGCCCAGAAGGACTGCCACCATATTGTGGGCAAGGTAGGCTGATGCCAGCCAGTGGTCTCTAGTTTCAATCGCTGGAGACAGTAAGTAAAAATATATCAAGACTACTTTTACGAATATGTTAGACAGGCTTACCTTTTATTATGTCGCATACACTGTATCCTTAAATATCTTGGAGTCTTGATTCTTGAGCCCGCAAACCACGTTTCAAACAATACACGGAGTTTTCTTAATCCTAGAGAGACGGAAAAGAAAGGAGGTCGAAGGGGGTCATTATTGCTACGGTCAGCCAAAAAAAATCCACCATTATTGTTGTCGTCCTATATAATCCCAAAAACGAACCAAGAAGCCCGGTTTCAGTCAGAAGAAACTTTATCAAACAGCCTTCTCTTTGTGACTACCTATATATAGTACTATGGAGTTCGGTACTTCAGGATCAGGGTCTAAGGGATAAGGAAGTAGGTAATTTGCCAGTCTCTATGTAGACTATAGAGTAATTTGGTGCCAACCAAATCGTATCATATCACGCTATTGGCCTAAGCTAGAGGAGCAAGTGATGTTACCAACTATGAATTAAAAATAATGTAGTTTGGCGTAGGTATGCTTTAAAAATATCAATCGATATGGTGTTCCAGGACATGTTTTTGAACCTACTTGTTATTCTAATTTCAAAACTTCTTTTTTTGTTCATGATCATTCTCAGATAATTATAGTTCTAAAATTGTTTATATTTTAAGAAAACAGATTGACTTAAAAACCCAATTTAAAGAACCTATACTTTACTTACCTATACTTTATGGCGCAACATTCTAATCGCGATATTTAATGATTAGAAGTACCGACACCAGTTTTGTTGAAGCCATTACAAGTCTTCAATTCAATGAATATTATCGACTACTTTCATTGAATACTACAAAATGTGTATGAGCTTTCTTAGTTCAACAATGTTGCAATTATACCTACCAATCAAAGAATATTATTACGCCAAAGTGAAAGTACCTCTAGACCGCTATACCTACTACAATGTTTCGTCTCGGCCTATATCCTTTCAAACCGTAATCAATTCATTGCTTACAATCTTACTGATAACCATCAATAATTTGTAGCAATTTTCATATAATTTTTTTTAAATTCTTGCAACAAAAAATCACAGCATATGCGCCCCCATTAAGCTGGTCTGTATAGGATTTGCATCAGCTATTGGCAATAGCCCCCTCGGCAATGAAAATAGCGGAAAAAAAGAACATTATCGTCATCATAATCCTAATTGCTCTGAAAATTATTAAAGCCATTACAATGTTAGTATCATGAGATCATAAATAGAAACATCAAGGCCTTTTGCTTTGCTGCGGTTGCCATATTGATTCCTTGCGCCTGTCTGACGGTTCGTTACCAGAAATCATATTCTATAGTAAACCAAACGGCAGTGGGCGCACAATAAAAGAATAGTTACACTCCGTTGTGCCACCGATGAGGAACTGTATTAATAGCATAGTCCATAATCAGCATTGCAATAAAATTCGAAACAGGTCTCAATAAAACTTGCATATAAAACCATTCATTCTTTCGATTCGTTTTTATATATATAAAAAAAAGATTGGAAGCTTTAACTCTTGGATGGTGCGTGGCGTTGCAGCTTGGAGGAGAGAATCCCGTAGTAGATGAAGGAAACACATCTGTCTGCGGTTGAAATTGTAATTTTTTTTTGTTGCGCTGCTGCTTCTGGAAGACTGCAATATATTGGGTGGCTGCGAGGCGCAATAGCTGTACGCAACTCGGCCATCTGTTTAATTAATAATCAGGCTAATGACTTGTGGGCAGGAGATTAGAAATTGATTTTATGCCGGCCGTAAAATGTATTTAAAAATATTTTCCCTTTCGTAAGAGGGTGTACTACCTTGGCAGAGAATGTGGAAGCCTTGGGCCAGTCAATGTATAGAAGGTCGTTAATGGTGCATGGATTTCAAATGATTTGTTTTTTTTTTTTAAGTTGCTCATACGCTATTAACATGCACTGAATCGATCGTATGTAAAAATTAATTAGCTTTAAGGTACGTTATATTTTGAGGTGGATATTGCTCTCTAGGGCGGTATTCACGAAGCAATCTTAAACTATGAGCTTCGTAAATCTATGCACCAACAGTTTTTAGCGTTAGCTTATGAGCGCTCATAAAACTTACGAGTTGTCATACCCACTATTAAGTTGAGAGCGGTAGTATGTTCGTAAATTCGAAATCCACTGTGACTTGTGACACAAATATTTCAATCTAGTTCTCATTTGGTTTCACTTCACGAATCCCAGGATACAAAAAGTTTTTAAATAGAAAGAATTAAAATTTATTTGTGGAATATTTTTTTTATTTTACATTTTGTCTTTTCTAAAAAGGTAGGCTGATCTTTCGTTTTCATCAGAGGCTGGTGTCGGTGGACGAAGGATTGAATGAAGCATTAAGTGCGTTCATCATAGTGTTCCTGCTTGCCTGCATCATAGGTCTTTTACCTAAATATCGTGCCCGATTTCAAGACCTTGTGCACTAAAAAAATGAGGCTAATTTTTGAGTGTTTTATTGAGTTTAACTGCGATCTGTATCGGTAATGATAATCGAGATTTTTAGTCTGAAAAATAAAAGGTTATATCAAAAGCCACCTCGTCTATACAACAATAATTGCTGGGCAAACCTTTAAGGTTCCACGAAGACGATGACTTATTCCTTTTGAAATATATTAGGACAACGAAAACAGTCCAAAATATTGTGTTTACATTTTTTAACATTGTTTGACAACAAACAAGTTCGAAAAGATTTCGAAAACCTCTTTCGCACAGTTCGAATTTATCATAGACAGCAACCTATTAGCGTTTGGTGAATAGAGAAAAAAAATTAAAAATAAGAGGCACTTAAACTTAAAATTGATTTAAGATTGCTTCGTGAATACCGCCCTAACTGTTGAAGAATCTAAAGTTGGAGAGCTTATACGTTTTTGTGCAAGAAAAAAAGTAAAATTCGTCTTTGAAATCTTTTAATCTCAATGTTTTTCCGAGTGGCAATTTTTATCTGTCATAATGAGGTAAGAGGTTGAAGCAGTGCTGTGTAGCCTGTAGTCCGGCTTGGCTGTCAATGCCAACGCATGCGTTTCTTAGACGCATAGGGTTAGTGAAGTTCTCACAAATCTTCATCACCAGCGCCCTGTCTAGTTTTGGAGCCATCTGTGAAAATGTGATGGCATTCTGTCCCTCGCTGATATAGTCTGAGTGAAACCATAATGACAATTTGTTAATGATAACTATATCCTCTGGCTTCAAATTGCCTGTTTTGTGCTGCAATTTAGGTCGCTCCTGGAGAGTTCAGAATGCCCCTTCAATGGCATTGAACGTGACCCCAATGGGTTAAGTGGTCTAGGGGGGTTTCCAGCAGATTAAGTTTTGCACGTGTGATCAAAGGTTCATTTTTGAAAAAATCAGCAGGAGTTAAAGGATTGAAGTCTTAATCTGATAATGAAACACAAATGGCGCGGTTTTAAAATTGCTGCCATATGTTTTATTTATTTTTATAATATGCTCGTGATCAAGGGGTTATGACTACTCTCAATTTGCGTTGCACTTCACGCGAGGAAAGAATTAGGGTGTAGAAAAGATAGAAGAAGACAGTAATTCTCGATCCAACACAAACGCTTATGATTCAAACATGAAACCTCTGCACAGAAACACCAAAACTTATACCCGCAAGTGTTATGCCTTTACAGAGAAAAGCAATAGTATGATCAACAGAATATATCATTAAAACACCTGGCACGCATCTAATTGTTGTCCATTCTGTTTGCATAGGTATTGGAAGAGAAAAAAGTGTTTTGCATCGGCCGACCCTAACCTGGGTAACAGACGCCGACCAGGAAGCCAATTATTTTGAGACAAACGCTTCTGGATGTTTTATTTGTTGCCTGTTTTGGTCCGCCCCGGATATTTTCCATGGCGGTACCCACCATATCTGGTGCGAGCATTCCCCTATCCGCCACCTGGGGAGGCGACCAATTGGAGACCAGCAACCCCAGAAGGGAATGTTATGTGATATGTGTGTAAGTGCACATTAAAATTCCAGGTTGAGTTCAGAAGAACACGGCGCTGTAGCTTAACCGATCGTACAACGGATTCCCAAAGTTCACGGAAAAGCAGTGCAAGCGGAATAATTAAGTGCTATGCAGTACCATCTTGCTCAAGACTAGCGGTAATTTCCTCGTTCGAACCTGAGAAACGTTTAACAACTGCAACTTTCAGCGTGTTTCTGCAACTTCCAGAATATCTGTAGAACACAAAAAGAGTCCCAAGGTGATGACTTTTCTGGACGATCAAGGTGGAATGATACCTTTTAAGCCCTGATGAGTTGTCGTTCACAGTAAAGTCCTTTGATTGTCAGAGGACCACCATAGTCGTAGCTGGTGTTCGAAAATGGTCAAGACCTTTCACACATGAGCTGAGTTGTTGTTATCTTCCTTTGCAGAAAGCATGATTTGCTGCTTTGAATGATCTTTCTTGTGAGTTTTCGCGACATCCGAGGATCTTGCTGTCTTAATGCCTGACAAAAGGTAGAGATCCACCGGCATGGGCGGGTATGGCGCTTGTATTTTTTATTTTGCCATAAAAATAAAAAATAAAATTTCCGAGACCGAGAAAAGCAAAATCACGAAAAGTAAAAAGAGGTAAAAAAACAAGCAGGAAGGCTGCAGCGATGCAGTATGTCGCTCGGAGCTATTTTTATAGGCGATAGTATGGTGATCGCGAAAAATGTTTTCAGCAGCAGTCTCCAGTTATTTTCCCCCCACCGAGCAAAATGTCTACAAAAAATATGTAACTAAAGGTACACACGCGAATAGAAACATCTGTCAACGGTTTCTGTCTTCGTCAATGAGAATTTTGTTGGCTGAAAAATCTGACATTTCCATACTTTTCCAAACATTTTCAGCCTAAGGGCCACATTATTAACGTCTGGGTAATTTTACCCATCTGTTATTTCCAGAGGCGGATTAAGGTGCTGGGCCCTGGGCCCCACATTTTTGACCCCCCTGGAAACATTAAGCAAAAAATTCACCTAAAAACATGGCTTAAATTATAGCCGCTATTGCCGCTATATAGGGGGCGCGTTTTGGTTTTATTTTTTGTTGTTTGATGTAATATTGTATTGGATTTGCATGCTATTGACATTGTTTCAACTTTTTGCGACTATTTTCCAACAATTTTTCTGGCGACTTAATTTCACCCATATGAATGAAGGAAGCATGTCAGTGGGCGGATTTCTAAGACTTTACGCTTGTTCTACTTCGGGACCTGAAAAATCCAGATATGTAGTTTCAGACTCTCTAGCTCGGAATTTAAGGTCTTTCAAAATATAAGGCACAAAAACAATCGGATGGACGTCTCTGCCACTGGGTTCTAACATTAAGTTTTACAAACTTCTATTGGACCCATGTGATGGTATAAGGCCCTGAAAGAGTTAAAAAAAACTCCTGTCTACCACGACAGAGGCGAAGATTATGCCAAAGACCGTGCGAAAACTTTCAAAAACTGTTTATTCTATAATCCAGAAAAACCAAAAAGTCTTCTAGGAGTTAAAAAAATATTGAAAATGTTTGGCGTTAACTATGTAAAATGTTATTTTTATATGTAAATTAACAATCAATTTTTTGTCTTTCAATCACTGTCTTCTTAATTTGCCGCCCCCAAAAATTTGCCGCTATTGGCCCGGGCCCCACTGGACCCTAAAGCTTTTTATGTTCCTGGTTATTTCTAATATTTTCCGTCGAATTATATTATTCACACGTGGTTATCTTTTTAACCAGGACATTCGTTGGATATTATAATCATTAATTAAAATTACCCAGTGAAAAAATTACCCACCCGAAATTGGCTGATTGTCTACGATAACCAGACTTTAAAAAAAAAATTTTAATGCAGTAAGCTTGCGTTGTAAACTCTTCATTATTCAGCCAAATTTAAAGAAGATCTTCATTAACAGACTAGCAACCGTTAAAAAATCTTTTTCGAAAATGTTTTTACGTTATTGAGTCAAATCTTCGAAGTTTTTGAACATTCGAAGTTCGCTTCATTAAGTCTCCGAAGACGGACTATCCCCGTCTATCCCCTTATTTATTTTAAAGCTGTAAAGTTGTAATACCGTCAAGGAGCTAGAGGGGGAGGCACACCTTCTTTTGTACTTTTTTATAATTTTTTAAATTTCTGATGAACATTATTTACTGATCTCAACAACTTTCTAACTTTTACAAATTTGTTGTCCTGAGTTAGAAGATCACAAAGATAACATTCTGCCGCTGGGAGATGCACCGACTTAAAGTTGCACAAAAAAGTAAGAAAGTTAAGCCATAGTTATGGGTCATACGAAGCTGATGATTTCGTACATATTTAGTACCTCGTAGCGATTCCATGTTATAAGAAATAAAATAATATTGGTAGACTTCTCGCAGTGGGCGTGGCATAGATTTAAAAAATAATTATTCAAATACATTTTAAGCAATATTTTTATTCAAAATCGAAAAAAATTTACTTAATAAGCTTCTTCATATAAGGTTTTGAGCCATGGCCACTTTTGCAGGCAGAATTTAAAAAAAAACTTTACATTTTTTAAATATGGTTTATTTTAAGCCTAATTGCCTGCTCAAATTCTAAAAAAAAAGTATTGAAAACAATTTTATCCATTTTCCTATCAAATTTCAAACTGTAATTAAACCGTTAGGTTAGGTAAGATTGGAAGGGTTTTTTGCATTAGGTGCATGTTCACTCGGAGGACAAATTGACCCATTATGCTTACCCTTGAAGAATAGACAAACATTGTTGGACATATGTCTAACTAACTGAACCAGCCTGTTCTCTTAACAAATCTCTTTAGGTCTATTCGTGATATTCCTGTCAGGTCGTTCAAGCCATCAAAGAACCTGACTCTTAAGGAGGTTAGTCGTCGTTCTTGGAGAGCTGGACAGTGGCAGAGAAAGTTTTCTATACACTCCATCTCTTCTTCATCTCTACAGCTTCTACAGAAGTCGTTCGCAAAGACTCCCATGCGTGTAGCCATGACACCAAAATGGTGCAGTGACCTGTGACTACGCCAACGAGTGTTCTTATGAAGTTTCTACTGAGAGGTAGAAGGATCGTTGTCCTTTTTAGGTCAAGCACTGGCCAGAAGCGGTGAGTTATGATACAATCCTTAGACTGTTGCCATCGTTAACCGACTAGTTTGATCGTGTCTTGATCTATTAAACTTTTGGCTGTGTTGAAACATACCCGTCGATCAGCCATCGTTATGTCCATATCAGAACCTTTCCTAGCCAGTTTATCCGCCATTTCATTTCCGGCCACGACAAAGTGTCCTGGAACACAGCAGAGGAGAACTGTGTGAAAAAGATAAACCATTACTTCTGCTTGAAAAAAATTTCCCTCATTGGATCGTCTGACTATTTTCGCAGTTTAAAAGCTCACCAAATTTTGTCTTTCCACGACTTACCGCTCATAAGTTGTAACGCGATAGGTGGACGGACAACGTAGTGATAACATATAAGAAGTCCTTTTTCCATATGTGGGCGGACCGCTAAAAAAAGTACCTACTTCTAAAAGGCTTCGTGTCATCGCAAACAGATTCGTGATCTGTGATTGGCCGGTACAGATTGCTGTTTAAGCAGGCGGCCCGATTTTCCACGCAACAAACGGACAGTGAACTTCCATGACGTCAGATTTACAGATTTTTTAGATGAACAAATCTAACAACATGCGTATACTTATGTCGTAATTTTTATGTTCTTTCATTCGTCTTCTGGTTGGAACAAAAGCAGACAACACGCGTTTCACCCATTAGAGAAGAAAAGTCATCTATAACTTGATTCTAGTAAGAAGGTACCTCCATGTAACATGCCCAAATTTTTTTCCATCCACCGAAGTGAAGTCATATTTTGAGGGCTTAAAATACGAACTCGGACTCAAAGGTAAAAGGATCTGCATTCGTTCTTTGGCGAGTAATACGGTTGAGCATATGTGAGGGTGAAATGCAATTGGCTTTTTCGATAGAACATTGTTTGTGAAAGAAGGGATAGGTTAAGTTAGGTTGAAGTGGCTGTCGGGTTCGAAGAACCCAACTCACTTTCCTATGCAGGTCCATAATTCTGATACCACGTTTTGGGTCAGTCGTATTAAGATCACTAAGATCATTATAGAAGAAAGCTCCAAGGTGAAGATTATGGTTCTTAGAGTGAGCGGGGCATGTGCAGAGAAGGTGGAGAGTGGTCTCCTCTTCCTCCTCATCCATGCAGCTCCTGCAAAAATCGTTGGAAAAGACACCAACCCTTGTCGCGTGCTTCATCAGACAGAGTCCTGTTATAACACCGATTGTAGTACTCATATGCGATCTCTTAAGAGCTATCAAACTTCTAGAGCGTTTAAGATCTAGCTTAAGCCAAATCTGTTTCGTTACTAGACAAGTACTACCACTTGTCCAACTAAGATTTGTTCTTTCTATTGAATCCAGTCTTATCGTCAGTTTGCATGTCGAAATTGGAATGCCTAAGGAGCCTTTATCAGGTGAAATTAAGAGAACAGTTCCAAGTTTGACGAGTTCGTCAGCCTTACAGTTGCCTGAAATGTCACTATACCCTGGCAGCAAGCACAGGAGAATGTTGAACTACTCTGACATCTCCCTTAAAGACGAACGGCAGTCTAAGGCCACTTAAGCTGTCACTTTAGGCACCTGGCTGTCAGAAAATGTACGTAAATCCGTGGCGGATATAACGTTATTCTTAAGTAGGACAAGGCTTCCTTAATCGCCATGATTTTAGCTTGGAAAACACAACAATGATCCGGAAGACGGAAAGAGAGACTAAGATTTAGTTTTTCTGAGAATTCACCCCCATCTACCCCATCATTTTTCTTTGATCGATGGTGAATCGATTCACATTCCAGAGGCACACTGTCATCCCAAGAAGACCTTGGCGGGATAGTTGTCTGGAAGTTCTTGTCAATATGCAACTGGGGTATGGTGAAGTCTATGTTTCTAAAAGGGTATCTGAATGTGTTCAGAATAGCAGAGTCATCTATCTCACTATCGGTCCACTCAGAGGTTACTTTTGAGGCGTGTAGCCGTGATAGCAGCTGTTTGTCCGCTGAAAATATCAAGGGGAATTAGATGGAACAGGGTGTTTAGTGCTGCTGAGGTGCAAAGCGTTCCGCTTATACATAAGCCAACTGTAAAACAGTGATACGCAAGACACATTAAATCGATGTTGTGGAGCACCGCAGGTCCCACCTCTTTCCAAGCCCGTTCAACCATAGAGTATATCCGAGTACCCGAAATGTAAGCCCATATTAATTGTGAGACTTTAAACAGAGGTTAAACTGGATCGATATTTACTAAAAAATTCATTTCTCATCTAATCTGCGTATAATTCCAAAATTCAGACGATTTTGAACTAAAAGTGGTTTGCAAAATAAGCCCGAGAAGACTATTTCATTTTGGATAGTTTTGTTTTCTATTTACATATAAGTCAATTCAAAGCTTTCAGATACAAATATTTTTATCTTTTTTACCTTTATTCCAAAGCTTCAATTAATGCTTTTACAACTATTGTAGAAACAATTTTCCGTTGTCGGGGACAAAGTTTGAATAAAACTTAAATAATTATTTGTAGAATTTTAAAAATTGATACAATCTTTTGTAAGACAAAAGATCCAATCCCAATTAAGTAGCAAATAACTCAACACTTCCCATCGATGAAAGGTACAAAGATATATTGATGTTCCTTTTCTAATAATACAAGCTAACGCAGTGGGAAACACGTTATGTTGATTCATTAGAACAGCTACCAGAGCATGAACCATTCACATTAATAATAATTCATTGCTGGTATCTTTCTTTGAAATATGTAAAAATTTATTGTTTTTCCTTTTTTTGGCAAGACCCCACAGCAACACAAAACTTGTCCAAATGGACACATTCTTTGTCCCTCCAGCATAAAACAGGGAGAAAAAAAATGCAAAACTAACCTTACTTCCCTGATGTTGATGGTATTAACATATTTTCTGTCTCAAAGAGTTATAACCGTAAAATCCAAAAAGTAGTCTTACTAACGAATTTATTATCGCTACTGCTCCAGCTACCTGCCTCAGCTACTTACTAACAAAACGTATCTAATGGTATATCTATAACTCTACCAAGTGCTAACTGATCTGCGTGCGGTCCACACCACCACGTCCCGCACTCCCGCAGTCAACTATGGCTAGAAAGTATATTTTATATTTTTTTTTTTACCACAATGAAGACTAATAAGCTTATATCCCCCACAAGGTGGCCATAAACAATTCCGTTCAAGACAAAGAGCTGTTGCCACATTAGTTCAGGTACCGTCAAAAAAACGGGACGATACCACTCATTCTAGGGTATATAATATTTGTTAATGATATGAAAAAAAAGACTCATACACTCAAAAATTATATCTAAAATTATATACATAGTGTTATCTACCTCAACATAGCTAGAAGCCAATAGGAAACCTTTGTTAAATGGACCCCACGGTACAGCTGCTACCTACCGGCCGAGTTGTAAAAGAAAGGAAAAGAGCTGCTTTCAAAGTTTAACACCTTTGTTAAGCGATGGAACGAATAGAAATGGTAATAATTTTTCATCTTTCGGAATATAAATAAATTACTGTGTCATCAAAGCGTAACTAAACGCCATGATCATGAAGCATGACCAAAAAAATTTTCTGGATAACTCAAAGACACTGGAGAGAGAGAAATATCTGGTTGGGAGTTTTCTATGAAACCAATCAACCAACCATGGTAATAGAACGGTAATGAAGTCAACATGGACAGGTACCACTGCGAGCGGATACAGTCGTAATATCAAAGATATGTAGATAATGGTAAAGTTCTTAAAAATTCCCATACATATTTGGTCCTATTGTGTTCCACCATACAAATGTGTGAGGATAGGTTTTGACCTGCTGCAACGGGCCACCATCATCGGCTCGCAAAGTAGAATAAAGAAATTAAGATGCCAAAGTAGAACAAAACCACTTATCAAAAGGAAATAATATTTTTCAGGAAAATAATAAAGATAAGAACAACTTTAATAGGTTATTAGAGTCAGTCTACGTCCATTCGATTGGATCGACCCATGCGCTCTTTCGATCGCCCCGAAGGCGAAGATGTGTGTCCGATGGCCAAGGTGCGATCCCTCGGCGATCTTGAAAAATCTTGCGCTCTCCCAGCTTCCTCGAATGGGTGGGTTACTTGTACCTGTGTCTCTTGTGTCAAATTAGTAACGCCGAGGCTCTTATAAAAGAATTTAATTTTTCATTCATTAAAACATATTTTGTGTGCCGGATTCTCGGGGTTCGTCGAGAGACGTGAATGATGCAGATGTGCAGATGATGCTACACAAAATTATCGAGGAGAGATTTTCGTGTCAGTAAGAGGTGAGACAATTGAAAGACCCGTGCTTTGTTTTAGAAGGAGGATGCATTATTGATTTGTAATGGCTCGGGTTCTTGGAGGCGAGGTGATTCATTCAATTGCCTGCGTGTGACTATGGAAACGTATATGCCACCCAGAAACAGATTTGAAATGAAGAACATGTTCACGTTTGAGAGTTATTAGAACTAACTCAATGCTGATACGTACTCGTTGTTGACTTAAAATGTTCACATTTACATTGGCTAAAAGTCCAAGGGCCTTAGGAGCCTTTGACAAAAACTTTTCGAGCGTTCGCGATCCAACATCTTTATTTAAAATAATATCTTAGACTGCATCAGGACTTCGTAAAGTCAAAAAATGTTATTGATGTAAAAAAATCAGAAAAATCAGGGTCATCTTTTGGCATTTTTAGGGTTAGGACGTTGTTTTGATCATTTTACAGAAAGCCAAAATTCAAAAAAACGTTTTTAAAATCGCATAAGAAATTTGTGCAGTACCTTGTTAGTTTCCTACTAAATTTCAATTGAAAGAAAAAATAGGAGGTCCTGCTTTAGAAACTAAAAGCAAAAAATTGATTTCTGAAAAACATGCAAAAACGACCATTAAGGTTCTGCACTTTAACCGTCGAAATCGCATAATAACATTATTAAAAGTAGTTTATTGACAAATTGTAACCGGCCTTGTTGAAACTTTCATTCCTGCAATGCAATAAAGATGCAGGGCTAAATCCACAAGACACCAATTTAGAAAACGAAGACTATGCGACTAACTTCACAAAAGCGCTCAGCTTTTCTAATCTACTAACAGTACTGGAGTTATTGAATGACAGCTATATATCTACTAACTTAGATAGGAAGTCAGAAATGGGCTTACAGTTTCGAATCAATAAAGGTAGCAGATGAGAATAAGCAGCTAGGCCAAAATCCATGAAAAAATGGGTTACACTACATTCCGCCGAGTCCCACTTTGCCGAACCCATATCTCCCAATCAAAGTACGCCGAATTAAAAAAAAAATATGTTAAGAAGTTATATAATAATATTCTAGATCGAATCAAAAAATCCAAAGGTTTAATTCTAATTGAAAAGGTTTTAGTTTTAATGTTTAAGCTATTAAAGGAATAAGTGGACCAGGAGACCAAGTAAAACGATTTGGGTCCTTCTAATCCCTAAACATAAGGTATTGTGCGTGCTTCGCGGGCTTAAGGGATTGGTTTCGTCGCTCCGTTAAGGTTAAGGCTAGCAAGTTGTCTGGCCGGCAGTTGTGATCAAGAACGGGTGGGGTATGTCGCAGTTGCAGCCTTCTTAAAATATGTTTGCCTATTACTTCTAAATTCATTGAGTCCTTTAACTAGCTGTATGTATGCTGTGTGTGTTGTATTCTTTACATACAAGCGGACCTTCAATTCTTTACCGAATCCGAGCGGCTCTTTGTGAAGTTTTTTAAGTCAAATGTTACTCTCGGAGGGCTTATCAAACCCTCGCGGCGGTGGTCGAATAGAACGATTCTTTTTTTGCGGTCCGTCCAAAATTGGAAAAAGGATATCTTATGGTATCACTCCGTTGTGCGTCCGTCCGTGCATCCACACGTGTATCTTTGGTGAGTAGTAGGACGATCAAATTTAGTAGGTTCACTACACTTATAAAGTCCGCGAAAAAATTAGAACGCATACAAGGGAAATCGTTTTTATTAATCAATCATTTTCCGTGACAGTTTGTCACTAGAAGGGTCGCGGAACGAGGTCGGCTAAATGGTTCCTTCATCGTCCCCGATCCTCCGCCACCAACTCAATAGACACACGCACGATCCCCAGACGGGTCTCGGAGATGTTCTTAGCCTGATCCCACCACCTGTTTCTTGGCCTACAAGGGGGGCAACGCGCTGGCATCTTGGCTAACATGAACTATCTTGGAAGTCTGTCGGGGGCATGCGAACAACGTGCCCCTACCATCCAAGAATCGATCATTCCACTTGGAGCAGAAGCTGCTTAACGTTAAGATTTCCACGAATACTGACGTTTCTCACTCTATCGCTATAAGAGTAGCACAGGCAACGCACCTCAATAATCTCATTTCCACAGCTTGTACGCGCGATCTAGTTCTCAAATATACCAAAATTTAATGTCCATAGATAAGGGTTCTGGAACGAACACTGCATTAAAAACTGAGATCTTTGCTTTCACTCCAAGCTCTGCTTTCCTGATGACCGGCTATCGCCGTTTCGTTTACTATTGCTCCAGCTTGGCCAAGCCTACAGGATAACTCAGTATTATGCCTCCCATCTTTCGTGAAAAAGACCCCGAGATACTTAAACTTTTCTCCTTTTATTAATATGACTCTATATTTATATGCAGGCTACACTGCACTGGAGCTCGGAAAACATCCATCACTTCCGATTCGCTCTCCTTAACCTTCTTCCAAGCCTCACCACAGTTAGCCGCAAACCCATCCAGTGCTCGCTGAAGCTCCTCCTCGGATTGTGCCAGGATAGTAAAATCATCTGCGAAAAGCAGATGGCTTATCCTGACGCCATGAATTTTGAAAAATTCCTCAACACTGCGGTTTGTATTGGTTGATCCAATACAAATATGCTATGAAAAGGAGAGGCGATAGACACAGCCTTAGCAAGGTCCAACGCACACATCAAAAGGATGGCGTAAAATCACGCCATTTAACCGAACACAGCTTCTGCAATTCCCATACAAAGACTGAATGGTTCTCGAACAAGGCCCTTTCAGTGCATAATTCTGCAAAACTCTCCTGAGTTTTTCCTGAGGAATCCGGTGTAGGCTTTTCGTAGGCCAGTTTGTGTTATTGCCAGGCCCTCTCAAAAAAAAAAAAAACAGCTCAGAGTAAGCAGCTGGTCAGCTGTGCCTCTGCCAGGCCGATTACTGCTCTGGAACGCGCTTCCGACGCCGTCGCGAATATTTTTTTCGGAAGACTTAAGAGAGGTATAACCCTACCTATAGTTAGAGCTCTCTTGTACTTATTTTTGAATATGGGCACTTTAACTCCTGTTTGCCAATAGCTAGGTGCTTTCCCGCTTTTCCAGGTAATCTTGGAATTGAAATTTTTTATTCACACATAACGGTTTAATTAAAGTTTGAATTTTAGTTGGGAAAAAGTGTTTTAGCGCTTAACCTAAAAAGTTTTACGGCCAGAAAGCAGAAAATTAAAATGTACACTTAATGGAAAATATGTGCCTATTTGCAACGTGTTTAAGGTCATAACTTTTTAATTACTGCATTAAAGAAGCCGATATTGGGCAACCATTGTTGCAAGTGCTTAAATCAAGCTTTGGTAACCATTTTAAAACTGTGGCTTTGACATTTAAAAAAAAAAAACAGACCGAAAAAAAAACTTGTCCACACCACTTTCTCAGATGCAATAAGGCCAAATAATTTGAAAAAAAAACACACACACTAGGAATTATTTGTAATTTTTGGAAAAACTATAGAAATTTATGAATGTTTCACATGTTTTGAGATTTAACGTTAAAGCTTAAAAAGCACTTCATAAATTATTTTTGAAAATATTTTGGTATCTTAACGGTAGTAGGGTGATTGTAATGAAATTTGATTTAAAAAAAAATAATAATTTATACAGCGGTTTCTATATAAAACGTTTGAACAGAATTCTAAAATTGTCAAGTTCTTTCGAAAATGAAGATTTTAAGTTGAACATTTCTGAAACGGTAAAAATTAAATTAAAAAACCCGCATTGCCATTGCCAGTGCAACGTACATATATGAAAATTATACAATAGTCGTTTTGTCGTTTTATGAATTTAAATTTAAAAAAATGCAGAAAAAAGGTAAAAAAAAAACAGTGTGTCTCCCTCCCCCCACTATCTCGGTAACGGTAATTTAAATCGTCTCGAAAAGAATTTCGAACATAGAAAAAGTTTACATGTTTCAAAAAAAAAAATATAGCGGAGCTAAAATATTGTGTGGTTTTTTATATACCTACGCTTAAAATAGGTTGATTTACTTAAATGTCAGTGCTAAAAAATGCTTGTAACTTCTGAGTATAGTTTCTATCTTATCAATTAAATTTTACATACATACATAGAATAGCGCAACAGCTCGAGGTGAACCAGGGCCAACTTCTCAACAATGTATGCTGGTGTGTTAATTTCTTTACATACAAGGGGACCTACAATTTTTTGCCGAATCCGAACGGCACTTTGAGAAGTTTTTCAAGACAAATGATACTCTCGGAGGGCTTGTCAGACCCTCGCGGAGGTGGGGGCCGTGAAAAAGAGCAAGTCTTTTTTTTTGAGGTGACGATGGCAGGATTCGAACCCAGACCTCCGGCGTAGTAAGCACACAATTAAATTTTACCCAAGCATAAATCACGTGAGCACAAAGCCAAAATATGAAATCAAAAAAAAAAATTAATAATATTAAAAAACAAGTGGGAAAGTTCAACAGTGCGTACGCAAAAGCTTCAGTCCATCTACGACGGTTTGCAAAATACCCGACCATACCAAAAAACAACTGCCACGCCTCAAAAAAGTGGCGGGATACAAAAATATAACTGTTGAATGCTTTATACTAGGTGGTTGCATACATTTCGGTCTAAAACTCCGTTTTTTTAGCTTAAAAAAATTACTTTTTTTAACGCCACGCCCACAAAAGTGGGCGGAGGCACAAAATATGTAGTGTACAAAAATAAACAGACAAAACATTTACAAGTGTACATACAAAAAGACAACACAAAACAATAACAATCATACATGCAATGAGACAAGACAAAACAATAACTAAAAACTAATAAAATAACTATACAGTTTTTATAATAAGTTAATAAAATAAAAACTGTTCCGCGATCCGTCTTCAGGGTGGTTATTCCTAATTGAAAAATATTTTCCAAAAAGTTCACCAAATTTTTTGGTCACTTCAAAGACAATCACAAGGTAATGTCACAACCAAAAATGAATACGCTAGCACTAGAACACAGCTAAAATTTATAAAAAGTATTTTTTAAAATTAGATACCTAATTTATTTTTTAAAATTAGATACCTAAGGATATTTTTAAGTATTTTAAGCCCAAAAATCGGGCAACAGTCAAAGATGTCCCGTTTATTTAATATACTGTCAAACACACTAATGCATAATATCTTTTCAAAATTTCACTCGAAATATTATATAAAACCGAAACAAATGAGTTATAGAAATGCGGTTGAAAAAAAAGCTATATAAAGTCGGAGTTGAAAGAAAAAAATAAGTCGCAAATATACTAAACAACATTTAATATGTTAATTAAGTAATAATAACAAACTAAGCCGAGGGACCACTCCGTGCATTACTTCGTATTAACTTGACGGTATTTTTCTCCTAATATTCCAGCCACCCGAGCCAGCAATATTGTTGTCTTTCCTTTATTCTTTGAGCCCGATAAAGGGGCTTTTAAGGTTTTGAGAAAACGATAAAATATGATTTTTTACTTTTATAAAAATTAAGGTTAAAAGAAATAATTTTGAGTGTAGTTCATTATGTTTGATCCTGTTTTATTCTTTGACCAAATACGAATAAAGCTAGTGTTTCTTCTAATACCAGAAGTTTTCAAAACATCGTTTTAGAAAATGGTTGTGTGGTTGGGTCAGAATTCAGAACTTTTTAATTTTCGAAATTCGCTATAGTTTGCATTTAAAAACTTAATTTAATTATGCAGGGTGCGCTGCGGTAGGGGTCACTATATGTGCTTACTACGCGGATGTCTGGGCTCAAATCCTGCCTTTGTCATTTAATAAAATTCTCTCTCTTTTATGGTACCCATTTCCGTCAGGATCTCACGAACTCTCGCCGCATTTGTCTCGAAAAACTTTTGAAAGTTCCATTTGGATTCGGCATAAAATTAAAGGTCTCCTTGTATGTGAAGGGTGCAATAAAAGCAGCATATACAAGGGTGAAAATTTGGTTGTGGTTTACCTCGAGCTATAGCGCCCCTCTATATATTTAAAAAAAAAAATTTCAAAATTCAACACCTGCTTGACTTTCAGTTTGTGGTGGCAAGTCAAAAAAGATAATAAAAAAACTATTCTTCTGCAATTTACGGACACATACACCGGTTTGGCGTGGGCTAACGACATAGCTCCTTACCTTTAAACCTTTTTACCTAGCCTTTAAGCCGGTTGAATAGCAGTCATCTGCCACGTTCATGTTGGATTCGTTTGTTACAAAAGCCTCTGTAAACTTTTTTTCCATTTAGTAAAGCCCAAGTGTTTTCCACGGTTAATCATTTTTATACCCGACCCAGGGTATATTAGGTTTGATGCATAGTTTGTAACGCAGTGAAATAATCACCGTAGACCCCTAAGACCTTTTAGAGATATGAATGGAACCGACAGGAGAATCGATTAAGCCATGTCCGTCCGTCCGTCCGTCCGTATGTAAACATTTTTTAGGCCTTAAATTTTAAGGCAGAGAGCTGAAATTTTGTGAGTTGGTTGGAAGTCCAGTCCTTCAGATCAAGTTTGAAAATAAGCTGAATCCGCCCACAGACACGCCCACTACAGGCCTGTATGTGCGACTATCTCTAATTTAAAAAAATACATATTGCAAATTTTAGCTATGTAACAATGGCGCTAGCGCAATCATTTTTGGTACGTAACATTGCCTTATAATTGTCTTTAAGGTAGTCAAAAAATTTTAGCTTTTTCATTGACCACGCCCACTTTTTAAGGGAATTTAGCTTAAAATGACTGTTTTTCAATAAATATATATGAAATTTGACAAAAAATTCTATGACAAAAGCTGTAGATATTAGCATTTTCTAACTTTTATGTATGTACCTCCTCCCACTTTTGTGGGCGTGGCGTTAAAAAAAGTGTTTTTTTTTTTGTTAAAAAGGCGAAATGCGTTTTAAATGTCGCCCACTTTTTGGAGGCGTGCCAGTTTTCTTTATGGTATCCGTCGTAGATGGATTGAAGCTTTTGCATACCCACTGTTGCACTTTCCTACTTGTTTTATTACTCTTTGGATTATGTCGTCTACTCATTTCTAGGTATGAACACTTTTCCACAACATCACCTATGCATAAGGTGAACAGTAACGTAAAGTTTAGATCATCTTAACCTGTTTTTTTTTTTACTCTGTCAATCAACCGCATTCCATTGCGAACCCTGTCAGATAACTGTTCGTAAAACATTAATTTGAGGTAGTTTGCAATTTAAGCAATAACTCCGACTGGCATTTATTTTTAAGCTTGAATAAGAAGAGTTAGGCAATTTCTACAGAAATCCGAGCCTTATCCCTGACAAGTGGATCTGTCCACAAAAACAAAAAACAAAAAAATATCGCACAATTTTTTCTTTGCCGAAAAATATATTCCAGTTTTTATACAACTTTAACCCTTTGACTTACTGCTTCGTCTTCACGATAAAATATTTCTTTATTATTCCAATAATGCATCCTTATACAAACAAAGAAAAAATAAAACCCAAAGGGAATGACCGTCAGACGGACAACCAAAACCGACATATTTCCCCAGCATCAACTGTAAATTAAAAAAAAAAAAAAATTCTTTCATACCACAAATTCACCAAAAGAAATAAATCTCACGCATTTCTTATATCGACTTTGATTTGTGAAAGGAATTTCTTATTCCTTCGAAGTGGAAGCCATCAACTCCATCCAGTAGGAACCGTAAAAATTCCAATCTTGGAAAGGCAGAAACCAAAAAAAAAATGCCGAGCCATCAGCAAAAAGAGCGAATTAAACCAAAGTCTACGGGGTCCAAGCGAGACTTTAAAAGTACCTACCAGAAACGCAACAAAAACTTAAGAGATCCGAACTGCTCCTTCGGCCCCCGAAATGACAAAAATCGTATACGTCTGTCAAAGCTACGCTCCGCGCTGTCGCATCGGCAATTAAGCAAAAACAACACGGGAAAGGACATTAAATTGTCTCCCACAGTTCCTTCTGTTTTTTTTTTGTTTTTTCTTATTGTGGCGTTGGGTTTCTTTTTTTTCGATGGACTTTCTATACAGGTCTTACCGCCAGCTATACCATCATCTCGCTCAGCATCATAGCCAGTGTCACATTCGTACGTCTTCAGGGAGCCTTATAGTTTGCGTCTTGCAAACATCAGCCCATCGGGCAAATAGCTTTTAGTGAAACTATTTCTGATCTCGTTGTTGGCTTTTCTCACAATCATGGAGTCTCCATTGTATGGACAGAGTGTAGGTGATTTTTAGCTTCCACCAGTCATCATGAATGGGTTACTTAAGCAGCATGTACATAGTAACTAATAAGGCTGATGATTTGCTTCTGACGATGATCTCACCGTTTTGTCAGCAGGAGGGTCTGAGTGGTGCTGAAGAGGGGGCGAAAATTAAATAGTGACAGAAATTGTCTATAATTGGCCTGAGTGCGGGTAGGTACCTATATAACATGGGTGGTTAGTTGTTGAGGTAGTTAGAATGGTTTTTTCTAATATAAAAAAGTAGGTACATAGGTCCAAACTTTTTACTGACTATTTTAGCAGTTTAAAAACACACCAAACTTTATCTTTTTACAACTTGCCGTTGAGAAGTTATACCGCGATTGGACGGATGAATGGATGGACGGATGAACTAACAACGTAGCCATACCATAAGAGGTCCTTTTGCCATTTTTGGACGGGCCGCTAAAAATGCTATTAAATAATCTTTGTTCCGATGAATCTAAAAAAAGTATTGAACAATACCTGAGTCACGTATTTCTCTAGAAAGAAAGGCATGCCCACAGTACCTAATCTAAGTATACTTAACTTGAACAATATCGATTGCCTTACATTTCACATAATATTTATGGAGCGTGGGAAGGTGCATTCGAACATCATTTGAACATGGCTCTACCGTCACCTTAAATATTGACCTTTTTGCCATCAATTAGTCATTGTGGCAATGTTTGTCGACACACCTGTATAATGGTTGGTATGATGTGCCAGCGCACACATATGTTGACTTAAGGCAAATATTTCTCTTTGTTGCCATATCTTTTAAAGTTTTTGTTTTATGTCTTTTACTTTTAACACTGACGATCAACTGAAAAGAGGTGAGAGTACAAAAAAAAAAACCCAAGCAACTCCCAGCAGCGATAAGCTTCGTTTACTGTGAAATCGCATTAAAGCTATTAACCAAAGTAAATAGTAAAAAACATCGATACGTGATACCTACCTTTTTTGAATTGTCATCATGAGTAGACACTTGCACCCACGATTGCGTTTATGGTAAAATATTTAATACCAACTCGCTATAAATTCGTTAAAAGGTAAGAAATTGTTTGCAGTTGGAACGATAACATGAAGGATATCTGTCATCAACCACGAGACACACTGCCAATGCCAATACTATCAGAGGGTTTTCGAAAACGTGCAAATGTCCTATAGTGGAGACCTGTGGTGCACTAAAAGTCCATGGAATTATTGGATTTCCTTGGATTCATGGGTCCATGGATCCTTAAATTTTTGAACACAGAATAACGAACTGTCAATGCGCTGACAAAAATGTCTGCGTGTCGGTCACTTGTATTTCAAAGTGCCTAAAGTTTACGGCGTCGATACCGCTGTGCGCGGTAGAGAAGATCCAATAATATCTCTTCTTAAATTGCTCCTTTAATATATCCGCAAACTCGGTAGTATACCACCTACCTTTGACCTGAATAAGAAAACTTCACACGACACTTCCTTTTTGACTTCGCCACCTATGGGTTTCTGTTTTAAAAATATGCTAGTAAATATTTGCAAATTATTTAGCGCCCCTGGACATCTGTCGGCCTTTTGTTGACATCTGCTCTATTTCCAAAATCCACGCATATCTTACATGCCGCACTCCAGTTCAATTATGCATGGACATCCTATCTCCTATACTATTCGTTCCAGTTGACAGATTTAGATTGCGTTTAAATGCGTTTATTCGCGGCCATAGCACAGGTCCAAAGGTCCCGCTCTAGGACCATACAACCGTAAAAAAAAAACAATGACCACCCTCATGTATACCTAGATGCCCACAAGAAAATAACACCGACAAAAGGGTGCCACATAAAGGCGGTAACAATTCTATCAAACTCAAAATACCAGTAGACGAACGAATTCTCTCACCATCCCGTGCCACCCATATGTATAAACGAATTACATGTTAGAATAGCCCTTAATTGCACACGGTTACATCGGTCGGTAACTCGCTGCGACTACACACAAAAAAAAGGCGGCTCATAAAGGGACGTTGATGAAGATGTCTTCTTTAAATTGAACTGGTAATATGTATTCTCAAATTAGGCACCTTATAAGGTTGTTGAACACAGGGAAAGGCCAACAACTACTACTATTAGGGACGAAACAATACCATGGAGAGGTGAAAAGGTCCGGGATCCTTTTCTTCTCTGTCGTCCTACCCGGTGGCCTAAGCTGCTCGACAGATAACACTATGTATACGCACAGGCGGTGATGACAGTTTTATTGTTAAGATGCTCTGTTGGAAGTTTGGCAGTTGCCTCTTTTGTGGGAACATATCTGTAATAGACTCCCTGCGACGACACTTATCACATTTGCGATAATTTGACTGGCAGGTCCCTTCCGTATTCTGGCCACCCAAATCGTAGCGTCTGCTGATAAATATGTTAATAAATGGTAATTTAAAGTGGATTTTGTGGAAATTTCTTTTTAACCAAAAACACTTAACACACACTTTATAGATACTTATGCCTTGTAGGGAAGGACGTGCAATTTGAGGGAGATCGTTTTTTAGCTACAAGGCAGTATGATTAGTTCAACATCAATTCAAGAAGGAGTTTAGTCTGTTTCAAATCCTTAAAATATTCGATCTTAATACACAATCAAGTGAATATCAACTATTATAACCTTCGAAAACTTCAGATAATTTGATTGACAAGAAACTCAAACCAGCGCCAGCGTCAGTCAAAAGGGCAATAATGCAACTTGTCTGGATGCTGATCGTTCCACTGTCTCTTATCTGCTCCTCTGCCTCTGTGACATGAACTCTATTGTTTGAGTTCAGAAGAAGAATCCTTCATCTGCAGCCAATAGGGTCCGTTCAGACAACAACAACAACGACTAGGCCTGACAGCATTGTCAAGACTGTCATTGTACCGACAGTGACCTAAATTGATCCATTTCTATGGAAATAGCAAACTGCCACTCAATGGCAAGGGTGTTGGGTCAAAAATTGTCAGTTTCGTGATCGTGATTGACGGACTTTTATTAACAAAAATTTATAAATCGGTTGTCAGCCATGGTCAAACAAATTAAAAATATAAATTGAAGATTTGTCTACCTATAAGAAAAGGTTTGAAAACTCGCTATTTTTTTGCTTTCAGATTTCACCTATGACGTGTGTGGGTAGTTCTTAAACCTCTCCCCTAGGCATATAGGGAGTGTATAGGCCTTACGTTTTGAACTAGGTTAAGTACATAAAACATCACATCTGTTGTGCTTCCTAGGCCCTAGAGCAGCAGCACAAGTGACAGTGGGCGAATGTAACATTCGCACTCAAAACTAAGAAATTTTAAAATCGCCACCTTTAGAATTGAGGCATTTATATTTTTCTCTCGTACTTTCATCGTGTCATTCTCGTACTTTCTCGTGTCATTCAAGTTTTTTGTTGCTTTTTCTTTTCTAAAATTGTGTACAAGTTCTTATGTAGTAATTTTTTCTGCTAAATTGTTATCTGTTAATTTAATCATTAAATGTAAACAAACACTTTAAAATCAACCAAAAAATTCACTTTACAGACGATGTTATATAAATAGTAAGTTATATGCTGATTACTAATTTCTCACGATTTTCAAAATTTCCTAATGCCAAGCCATACTCTTACTAACACTTTGTACCTGCCTTTATTTTTAAAGACTTATTAATAAAAAGTCTGATGATGCTCAGTCGTTTGATGGACTTTTAATCTTAAAAATTAAAAAATAAAGAGAAAAATGTTCATTCATATTAAATACAAATTTTTTCAACTTAACTTCGAAAAATTTTGTTTTTTGTTAATATTGAAAGGTTGTTGAGAAATAAATGTTTGCGCAAATATGTTGTTTTTAATGTATTTTCCGGAAGTAACTTTTGAATCAAATGCTTCACAAAGATTGAACACACTAATAGAGAAACTCAAGTTTTAACTAGGGCTTAAGTCATATTTTTCAGAGAGAGCTCTGATGCTGAAAAAAATCGCAAAATACATGAATAAACGTGTTTCCCCCGCCACTCATATAATTGTATAAAATTTCAGGGAAAAGCATTATGATTTTTAATTATTCAAAAACTTCGAAGATCGAAAACATAAAATGAAAGCTTTTATGTTCGTTTTAAGTATCTTAACGGTAACGACGATCTTGTTCAAAATTCGTGTAAATTTAAATTGGTCATAAAGAAAGATAACTGCTTTTAAGATTTTCTAAATCCTCGTTTCCAAGCTAAGTTTTTGTTTCCAAGCTTAAAAAAACTCCATCTTTACCGTTTTTTCAAAAACGGTGGGCACAGAATTTATGAAAATTAAGCAAAGCTGGAGTGGATGCCAGTGAATTGGAAACAAAATCTTGCGACATTTGAAAGAAAAGTTTTAGATTTGAAATTGTGTAACACCGAACCGACCAGCAGTCGAATACTTCACGGACGAGGACGAACTTGCACTTGAGACCGATTTAGTTTTAAGGAAAAGGTCAAGCAAGAAGCGTAAGGCGAATTCCTCTCCCGAAGTAATACAAAAAGAAGATAAGCCATCTGGCTCAAACCAGGCTAAACCAGAAGCGAAAATTCGTCCACCTCGCGCAATAAACATCGTCGGGATAGCAGACTTCGGGAGATTGCGCAATCTTCTTGCAAACACGGTGAGAACAGAAAAATATAAGCTTACTTCGCACCGAAATAAGGTGTAGAAAGTAAATGTTGACAACGCCGATTCCTATCGCTCGCTGTCTCCTAGACTGAATGCAGAAAGAATCGAGTGGTACTTATCAAAATAAGTACGAAAAACCACTGCGAGTCATTGTTAGGGGCTCCACTCATCATGCACAAAAGAAGACGTCGCAAAAGACGTTAAAAATAAAGGCCTTAAAATTATTGATGCTGTCAATATCATTAAAAAGGAAAAGCAACGCACGGAAGGAGAAAGAGACACTGTGATCAGACGCGGCCTTCCAATTTTTATGCTCTCCTTTGAAAGAACTGAGAGCATAAACGATATTTATAAAATAAAAATGATACTTAACATCAGGGTTAAAATCGAACCCATGCGAAAGGGCAATAGACTGATACCACAGTGAAAGCGATGCCAAGACTTCAGGCACACAAGTGCCTACTGCCAAAAAGAACCACGTTGCGTGAAATGTGCCGGAAAACATCTCTCAACAGAGTGCAAAGTTGACATGAAGGCTCCAGCTGTTTGCGCCAATTGCAACGGAAACCACCCCGCAAACTATCGAGGATGCGAAGTAGCCATAGAGCTGCAAAAGGGACGAGAAACTCTTAAGGAAAATATTCGAGGTCCAATAACTGCTGAAATTCCTAAGCCAAAGACTTCAAAGACGCCAAAGCCGATCAAAATTGCGAGATTGGCAAAGGAGGCGTCGACAAAAAGCGTAAAAGCTCCACAAAAGAGCGGTTCCAGTTCAAATGCAGCGCAGAAACCGCCACTGGTCGGACTGAAATCATACGCACAGGTTGCGGCAAACGAAAACAAGGCAAGATCGCCCACAACAGATGCAGTGTCTCAGATCCTCGCTGTAATCTTGGGGAAACTTGAGGATCAGACTAAAATCAACAAAGTTATATTTCACAAACTGAGCAAGCTCGAGTTTAAGCCTCGAAAAAATTACAAGAGAACATGAATATGAAACAGTTGTTTAAAATACTTACATGGAATGCAAACGGCCTTCTGAATAAAATAGACGAACTAGAAGTATTTCTACAGAAAAATAATATTGATATATGCATGATTACGGAAACTCACCTTAAAACGGGTCTAGACCCAAACTTAAAGGCTACAATGACTATCACGCACATCACCCTTCGCAAAATTCGAGAGGAGGATCCTCCCTCTACATTAAGAACTGCATAAAGCACTTCAAGAACACAGAAGTTGAGCTAAACTCTATGCAGATCAGTTCAGTTTCTGTAAAAATTGACTGCTTAGATTATAACATTGCATCTTGTTATTTCCCGCCAGGATATAGACTGGTGGAAGACGATCTTGATCGTATGTATGACTTCATTGGGTCCAATTTTATCATTGGGGGTGACTTTAACGCGAAGCATACTTTTTGGGGCTCACGATGCAATTCAACAAGAGGCAGATTACAAAAACAGTATAAAGCGTGGGGTGGACTTTTTCTCCACGGGTAAGCCAACATATTTTGGGGTGCCGTGGCGTAGTGATTAGTGTGTGCGCTTACTACGCCGGAGGCCTGGGTTCGAATCCTGCCATCGTCACCTGAAAAAAAAGACTTGTTCTTTTTCACGGTCCCCACCTCCGCGAGGGTCTGATAAGCCCTCCGAGAGTATCATTTGTCTTGAAAAACTTCTCAAAGTGCCGTTCGGATTCGGCAAAAAATTGTAGGTCCCTTTGTATGTAAAAGAAATTAACACACCAGCATACATTGTTGAGAAGTTGGCCCTGGTTCACCTCGATCTGTTGCGCCACTCTATTTATATTTATTTATAAGCCAACATATTGGCCAACCGACAGGAATAAAAAGCCTTACCTTGTCGACTTTTTCATCGCTAAAGGGTACCCCAAATACCTTACGCGAATTGAAGAGTGTTATGATCTTTGCTCAGACCACTCAGGAGTTATCTTGAAGATGGGTGGAAGACTGGCGAAATAGAAAGAGCTCCTAGATTAGCTAGCAAAAACATGAACTGGAACGCTTTCAGAAAGGACTGTAAGGAGGGTGTTGGCTTGAATGTGCCATTGAAAACTCCTTTCGAGTTAGAAACCGCAGTTGACAAATTCATTGAAGCAATTCAGAGCGCTGCTTGGAACAACAATTCGTCCCAAAAGAACGCAGTTAGCACCGACGGGCATGTACGTAAAACATATCCGCTCGAAATCGAAGAATTGATTCGTGAAAAGAGAAGAGCGCGTAGAAGATGGCAAGACACGAGGGCTCCCCCAGACACCTCCCCATGCTCCCTCTTGAACCACCTCTCTAACAAACTGAAAAGAATGTTGCAAGGTTTTAAAAATCGTGAGACCTCTGAATACCTTGATAAGGCTTGTCGGCGGATAGAAGCTCAAAGTATTCGCTGTGGAAAGCAGTTAAGTCTATCAAGAAACCTATAATCCACTCGGCACCAATAAAAAAAAGCTATCGGCGAATGGGCAAGAGAAGACAAAGAGAAAGCGAATTTGTTTGCTGAACATTTAGAAGAAACATTCAAGCCTTTCGACGGTCCGCCGTTGGCTGACGTTCTAAACAACAACGGGGAACCTGGTAGCTTTAGAATGAAAAAAGTTTCGTTAGTTGAATACCGACAAAACGATAAGCAAACTAAAAAATAATAAGTCCCCGGGTTACGACCTGATCACTGGCGAAATATTGAAAGAACTACCAAAAAAGTCACTAGTAAAGCTACTTTATATGATAAACGCTTCTCTTAGACTTCTATACGTTCCAAGGGAATGGAAAGCTGCTGACGTCATTATGGTTCCAACCGGGGAAATGTGCAAATGATAAAAAATCTTATAGGCCCATATCGCTTCTGCCGATAATATCGAAAGTATTCGAGAAACTTCTGCTGAAGCGATTACAACCAATAATTGCAGAAAGACGCTTGATCCCGGATCATCAATTCGGTTTCAGACCTAACCATTCCATAATAGATCAAGTCTACAGAATAACGCATGAAATTGAAAAAGCCTCAGAAGGGAAAAAAAATTTGTTCAAGTGCTTTCCTCGACGTATCGCAAGCCTTCGACAGGGTATGGCACGAAGGCTTGAAATATAAGCTACGGCAAAACTTGCCGGAAGACATGTTTAAAATATTGAAAAACTACCTTGAAGGTGTAGGAGTGAATACTCGAGTTTCAAGCAAATTCGGGCTGGCGTACCCCAGGGAAGTGTCCTCGGTCCGACCCTGTTCCTGCTCTACACAAGAGACATACCTCTAGATGACGAGATAGTCGTGGCCGATACGGTCATCATACGGACGATACGGCCATCCTGGCAACAGGTAAATCAGTCGAGTCATCAACGTGTAACCTCCAACGAGCATTGGATAGAATTTGTGTCTGGACGAAGACTTGGCGAATCGCTCTTAACGAGAACAAGTCTACGCATGTGAATTTCACTAACAGAAGGGTTAACAATTTGCCTCTGTTCATAAATTCTGCACAAATACCTTATGCAAATGAAGCAAAGTATCTAGGGATGACACTGGACACTAAACTAAGGTGGAAACCACACGTAAAGAAGAAACGTGACGAGCTCGAGATTAGGCTCAGGGAAATGTATTGGCTTATTGGAAGATTTTCGAAATTAAGCACATATAACAAACTGCTCTTGTACAGGCAGGTGTTAAAGCCGTCCTGGACATACGGTATAAAACTTTGGGGTTGTACCAAGCCGAGCAACATGTCCATGTTGCAGACTTTCCAAAACAAAACACCAAGAGCAATTGTGAATGCTCCATGGTATATTAGGAATAGCGATATTCACAGAGATTTAGGAATAGCTACCGTGAGCGAAGAAGTAACAAAATTTGCTCGAAAGCTAAATGCTCGCCTTCCTGTTCATTGCAACAATGAAATGGATCCGTACTCTCAACGAGACTCTTAACGATGTAAACAGCGTGCGACGACTACAAAGAACAAGACCCTTCGATCTAGCGACGTAGGATGAAGCCGCACGAATGAACGGCTTTAGTAGGTGCATTCACTGGAAAGCAACCTATCCAATGCGATCAACACTATGGAAGCGTAAACTTTTTTTTTTTTATAATTTACTCCCGCTCAAGGGTTTGTGCGGCTGCCCTTATGATGAGTTAACACAGCGCGAGTGGAAAGGATAAGAGGAGAGAGAGGAGAGGAACTGGTGCACTTTGATTTTGAATTGCTGTGGACTGTAATCAGGAGGAAGGACCCCGCGTGGAAGACTATTCCACATCCGTGTTGTTCTGCTAAAGAAGGATTCCAGCGAAAATTTACTACTATGAAGTGCGTTCTGGCAGTTTCATAGTGTCTCTCATAAATGGGTGGTTTTTTAGCACGTGGAAATCGGGCATAACCAATATCGGCTTCTTCGGTATTATATACCTGCTATAGTGGACGTATTGGTATCTTTGAAAGATTTTGGAGTTTTAGCCTCCGTCCACCCTAGTATTCAAAAAAAAAAAAGATTTGAAATTAAAAAAAATTGAAAAAGTGAAAAAAATGTTTGTTTCCCCAAAATTTGAATCCTTCAAAATTTGAAGAAAAACTAAAGCAAAGCTTATGTACTCAAAAGCTCATCGAAAACATATAAGCATTTTCAGAAAAAAAAAAAAACGTTTAAACGCTTCTAGCATCTTGTCGGGAAAGACGACCTAGAACGGCGCTCGTTCCTAACATTCTATGCAGTTTTTACACTCCCGCCGCCATGCGAAGGATCTTTATTTTAGCTGCAATAAATTTGCTCTCATAGTTTTTTAGCGCTGTCCAAAGTTGTCAGTTGTAAGTTTATGAGTATACCCATGAGTGCCCGACTCACAACTGCTGCGAATGGCTTGTTTTTTCCATACTTACTTGCCTTGCCGATTTCCACAAAAATCATGTCATGCTTTTAATTGTATGGTTTACTTTACTTAACCCAAGCCCGCACTAGTTCTCTGATAGCTTTATCATTTCCGCACTACCCACAGGACGATGCTTATATCATTTCACCTCAACTTCAATATATTCAAAGGCAGGCATCAAATAGCTACGTAGGTATCTACTTTGCGCAGAACGAATTCTAAACCTGGGACACTGATGCACCATCGGTTTTACAAGATAAGCAAATCCGAGAAGCACGACACTTGATGCGTATAATTCACTATCACATCTAATCCCATGACACTTTGTAAATTCCTTAAAATAATGACAAACGGCCACGAGCCCAATTAGTCCCAAAACGAATAGATAATGACTATTCATGTTCCTGGCCAGAGATAATTCCTACTAGCAAGTCATAGTCCTACGCATTTACATCAAATAGGTATAAAGGTCCTCTGCATTTGATGTCTTCACCATCTCGATAACAGAAACTTAGTTTTGAACAATAGCAAAACACACACCGTGCGCGCTCAGTGTTGTAAACGTGAAGAACAATAAATCTAGCATCGCCTTCCCGGAATTAGCTATTGTGTTGCCAAATTAGCATTTAATACCACCTCTGAGGTGTGGTGGCATCGTGCATACATACCGCTTCCCTTTGATTTTCGGTCTGTTTCCCATCGGCATCTGTGCGCAACAGGTACCTACACAACATCATCAGTACTAATCCCGAACAGGTATCCGAGAATCGCTAATGGAAACACCATTCCTCTTGACCGTAACATACCTACATCCTTAATTTATCCCATGCGCCCGTGAGGCAAACTGATGTTTTCCAAGTCCTTATGATGCCCTCCATAAGGCAACCGTATGGGATTGGGATAGGCATTTGTAGGACAAGGCGAAGTGATAATATACCAGACGCAAAGTAGACAACTCGTATAAAATTTTTGCTCGAGTTTTAGTTGTTCTTTTGACAACAATGGCAAAATGGGAGCATTACTAATAATTACAATCCGCAGTTGTATTGTTTGCAACATAAAGGTTCATATGCATAATAAGATTGTCAATTATCCTTGTTATGCAGCAGGCTTCGCTGTCTCATTCTTTGAGATTAATACTCTGTTTCCTCTACGGGAGATGCGAATAGTTAATTCCTTTTGACAAACAACAACAGATACGAGCATCATAGATGCGTAAGGACATGTATGAAGGTACTTAGGAGCTTCAAAATCCTTTGTGAATCACTTTAAGTTCGAGTAGTTTTGAAGAAGAAAATAAGCAAACAAAGAATCTGGGCATGTGAACAAGGATTTGGATAAATTACAAATAAATGGCAACTGATCTGCTCACGAAGAGCAGGTGGTGATGATTTATCCTGTGCTCCGATGCGTGCAAAAGGTGACGTATGGCGATTGAAAAGAAGGGCAACTATGTCCGGTTCGTAGGTAACAAAATACTCCCAGTAATAAGCAACTTCCTGAAACAAATTTTTATCAGTTTTTTGAGATAAAGGGGGTTCTGATCCTTGTCCCATCTTCTTCCACGGATGGGTATGGCTACCGTGCTTCTTTTGTGCATAAACCTATTCCCATTTTTAGTTTTTATTATATTTTTGAAATAGTTTTATTTTGCCAGAATAAAAAGCTCAATCACACTTGGCGCCCAACGTTGGGCCTTCATGATTTGTACTTGCTCCTCTGATACTACTCAAATATGTTTCAATATTTAGCTTTTACTATTAGTTTGATGATAATAGCAAGACAACAGGCGAAATACCTGAACATTAGTTTCGCCAAAAGAAAACAGTCAACCATATAATCTCCCTTCAAACTGAATTTTTCCATTCACTTCCTCTTGAGCATTAAGCTACAACTTGCACACAACACACAAGGCCAGCCACATTTAATGCGTTCTCCTTTCCATTAAATTTCTTTGGAAAAATTAAATACCAATTAAATGCTTCCCTCTGGATCACTGACCATCGCAACCGCTAACACGCATAAGTGTCCACATTTCTCAAAACCACCCGGGGGATTTTTATCGCCTGTGCTCTACATGCGGTTCTCACAATCAGTTGCTACCACTTCGGTGCTGCAGCCGTTGTTGGGGTCACAAATAAGGATAGCTATACCACTCTTTTAATATGGGAGTGCGGTATACGCCAGCGCCACCATCGCGTCCCGTATAGAGTCCTGGGATCATAACATGTATACGCGCCGCAATAAATAAAAACATATATTTAACCTCTAATGGACTTAAGTGATAAGAAAATCCGAATAGAATTCCACCTGTCTGCACGTTATCAAATAACAACCAGAAGTTAAAAAGGAGATCATGTAGCAGTTCTCAAGTAGATACACATTTCACCGGACCCCAGTCGTTGACGGCTGCGCAACACAGTCCCCCAGTGGTTTTTGATCGTGTGGTCCAGTACTACAGATGTAAATGACGATCTGGACTACGATGAAGACGCGACAACGATCACCATCGCCACGATGAACGACTTCGTCGGCGTAGGCCTGCCAGGAGGGCCATCGGTTGTGGTGGTGCGACTACTTCGCACAGTAAGCACAACGATGCGATGACAATACCTCCCTGGTGGTATAGCAGTTTGTGTGGGATACTACGAAATTAAAACTGATTGTTGCACCAGGACTGGACATTGATAAGAGCTTATATTGTGTCACTGCAGAGGCTACCATACTAAGTAGGACTTCGTTGTGGAATTTCTTATCTCTTGCCTTAGAGGACAGATGAGGTGGCTATTCTTGTGATTTATTTTTATTCGAATTTCTGATAAAGCTTCATGAAACAGGACGGGAAACGTACAAGGCTAAGAATGATCTTGTCGATGTGAATTTTTGAAATTTTCTAGATTTTTAGAAAAAACCTTTAAAAGTTTGCCCAAGATTCTTGACCTCAACAAGAACAACCCGCACATTTAACTAAACAAAACCATTTGTTTGAATCTTGTTTAACATTAAATCTTGTCTTGCTGTCAAACTGTTGATTGTATAGTATACATAATAAAAGATGTTGAACTGTACTTAGACTAATGAAAAAAGTACTGCAATGGGAAAAATACATGCTTTCCTAAATTAGGCTCAAGGCTAGTCGAAATTAAGTTTTTCAGGCAAATTTTAGATTTTTCTTCAATTCTGCCTCCAAATATGGGCGTGGCCCAAAGTCTTGTATGAACAAAATGTAGAACTAAGCGTTTGCTACATAAAATATTAAGCAAATTTTTTTAATTTTGAGCAAAAATATTGAGTAAACTGCATTTGAAAATTTACTATTAAAATAGATGCCACGCCCACTAGAGGAGGTTTACCGATTAAATTTTTTTTTGTGTCTTACATTTATTAGGAGATGCTAAATGTTAAATTTCAGCCTCTTAGAACGTCTCACAGTTTTGAAAATTCTGGAGGTAGTTGCACATTTAGACCGATTGTGGGCGTGTCTTTGGGCGGATTTCAAAAATGTTTACACTTGTACTGCTTCGTATGACGCGGGCCTTACGTACGAAGTTTCAGCACCCTAGCTCAAGTACCAGCTCAATTTAAGGCCTAAAAACATGTGACATACAGACTTACGGACGGACGGACATGGCTCATTCGATCCAGAATTCGGTCTCGATCATATGCATTTAAGGTCTTGGGGGTCTACCATTATTATTTCACCGTGTTAAAAACTATGTGACAAACTAAATATACCTCCTATCCTGTGGGATGGGGTATAAAAAGCGGACGTGTCGGTACCCCAAATCAAGAGGCTATTAATAAATAAATAGAGTGCATCACCAACAGCTCGAGGTGAACCAGGGCCAACTTCTCAACAATGTATGCTGGTGTGTTAATTTCTTTACATACAAGGGGACCTACAATTTTGCCGAATCCGAACGGAACTTTGAGAAGTTTTTTAAGACAAATGATACTCTTGGAGGGCTTGTCAGACCCTCGCGGAGGTGGGGACCGTGAAAAAGAACAAGTCTTTTTTTCAGGTGACGATGGCAGGATTCGAACCCAGACCTCCGGCGTAATAAGCACACAGACTATCCGCTACGCCACGGCACCCCAATTCAAGAGGATATCGACCGAAAATATTGAGGGGTAATGGAGAGTTTTTGGTCTTATAGTTTTTCTACTTAAAGCAAGGACGTTGCCATAGAATGTCTAATTGATTGCCATTCAATTTTTTTTGCCTATTAAGGGGTAGAGAAGATCGGAGTCCAATTGGAACCTTCTTTATCGGATGCCAACTGAGTTTGGTGTTGTTCCTGAAGTTAGTGCCCCTCAGTGTTTTAGCTATTTCAATATAATCAAGTCCTTAAAACACCTGGACAAGGTAAAAGACGGGTACTGGCCCCTAAACTTGGCTTGTAAAATGAAAACACTTCAACGATTGTCTAATACGACTGACTACCGAGACTGAGAAGTCAATTTTGAATGTTTCGGATAAAGGAAACGCAATGGATGAATTCTTTAATTAAGATTAACTCCAATATGAACAGTCAGGACATTGGAACGAACGGACATTGGACATTGGAACATTTGAAACGAAGGTCTTTGAGAATTCCAAGTTTTGCATGGAAAAGGTTTGAACCCATCTCCATTATGAAGACTCATAGTGAAGCTAGATGCAATATAGAAAGAGCAGACGTTAGGAAAGACAGGTGGCAATTATACTTGTCTGGCGACAAAACAAATGTCCAAAGCTGGATCTTAAACGCTCTAAGAATTTTATCACGCGTATTATAGATTGCAGTGCTAAAATCGGTGTTATTCTAGGACAGGAGGATGATGAGACCTCGCTTGACCTTCTCTACACATTTCCCGCTCTCTGGTGTTTTCAGTTTCGACTTCACCATATTGTGGAAATCGGCAAGGTTTTATTCTGACGAATAGAGACGCCAGCCTAAGTATTTCTTGTATTGGTCAGGGTACTGGGATCGAAACGATAACGGATGAACTTCTAGTATGAGTCATAGATATTCACACTACGACAAATAAGCCACAGATATTCACACTATACGACAAATCTTGGAAGAGACTAATGAACTCAAAGTCGTGGAAAGCCGCACCTCTACACCAACCTTTAATGACAGCATACGTGGGCAGGAGGTATTCTTGGCAGGCCGAATTTCGAGATCCACGCAAAATAAATTGAACTGTTCCGTGTAGCATTGGAAAATACTAGCTGCAACCAGTATTAAAACACCATGTCTGCCACTATAACCCATTTCCTTCTAATACTAAGGACGCGCGATATCGACTTAATCGCCTCAAAACTTAGATATTTTGGTCGAGTTAACTGGCTTGGAGTTCACCTATTTTTACCTAAGAGAAGATTAATCGAAGAAAAACCTTTTTAAGCCCTTACTTTTTCGGTTAAGGAAAACAGTTGGTTTGAAAATTTCTAATACATAAAGGTATTTTACTAAATTATACTTATAATATTACTTATTCTACTAGTATTGCTTTTTAGCGCTGAGAGCTGCACTTTTACCAGCAGAGGCGAAATTTAGCTCGCTTCAAAAACGTGTCAGTAGCAAAACCCCCATTAGAATCGAGACAACCAGCCAAACTTAACTTCCGTTTTAAGCATCAGAGATGCCAGATCGGTTGATCTTGAAAAGTGAAGGCAGTGTGCGCAGGATGATCGCAGATCGTTAATGATTACTCCCTACCAAGCTGGAGTATTTGGGCCTAGAACCAAATACTCTGAACCCATGGCAAAAGTACCAGCATCTTTCACAAAGATAGATGTGCCCAAATCAATCTCACTAGCTATGATAATGTCAGACGATCAGGCTACCATTATGGCACTTAATTACTTCGCCATTAAGTGCAAACTTGTGTAAGAATACCTCCAAAAATCTGATGAGCTTGGTAGAAGTAACAAAATTTGTGCTGGATAGCCGGTCATGAAGGCAAAGAGGGTAAGTTAAGGCCTTTACTCCAGCGAGATTTCGTGAAATTCTTTCGCGAGATATTTACCCCATGAAAGACAATTTTACCAAGTCGATCAGCTTGGGCAGCAAGAGGTTTGGCCAGCCTTTAACAAGCCTTTGTACAAGAAAATAGAGAAGGGGCCCATTCATAATTAAGATTGACATTGAAACGCAGCAAAATCACGAATAACCTTTAAAAATTGCATGTGTTCATAATCGAACATCCATCTTTATATCATCAATTTAAAAAGTTCGGCTTCTGCAGCCTGAAATTTTATTTCTAAAGGTCAAATTTTATATTATTTTTTTTTTTTTTTTGCTTTTCATAATTTTCAATGTTTATCCGAAACTTTTAATAAATATGTCCAATTTGTCAGAAATAAAAAGAAATATTGTTGTTCAGAATCGAGTTTCTACCACTGTATGAATGAGACCGATAGGAGAATCGCTAGCGCACTAATTTTTGGTGACATTGCTTTATAATTGCCCTTGGGGTAGTAGAAAAATGTTGGTCTTTACATTGACCACGCCCACTTTTTAAGAAATTTGAACTTAAAACAAGTAAGTAAGTGCAAGAGTTCATCTGTAACTTACTTACTTACTTACTTACTTAAGGTGGCGCTACAGTCCGGGGTGGACCTGGGCCTCAGCCAACAAGCTTCGCCAGCCAGCTCTGTCTCTAGCTAGCCGTCTCCAGTTTCGCACGCGAAGTTGGCTGAGGTCCCCTTCCACTTGCGTGCGCCACCTGAGTCTCGGTGCTCCTCTACCGCGTCGTCCCTGCGGTGTGGATTCGAAGATTTTTCGGGCCGGGGCGTTGGTGTCCATCCGCTCTAGATGACCCAGCCATCGTAGACGTTGTGTTTTGACTCTTTTGGCTAGGTCGGTATCGCTGTACAGCCCGTACAGTTCGATGTTATATCTCCTCCTCCACTCTCCGTCTATGCAGACGGGACCGTAAATCGTCCGAAGAATTTTCCTCTCGAAGCAGCCTAAAGTGTTTTCATCCGCCTTTGACAGGGTCCATGCTTCTGCACCGTAAAGCAGGACTGGGATGATGAGGGTCTTATACATGGACACTTTAGTTGCTCGAGAGAGGGCTTTGCTACTCAATTGCCTTCTTAGCCCAAAGAAACAGCGATTGGCAAGAGTTATCCTTCGTTTGAATTCAGCGCTGGTGTCATTGTCTGAATTGATAGCGGAACCCAGGTAGACAAAGTCCCTAACTACCTCAAAGTTATAGCTGTCGATGGTGATGTTTTGTCCAAGACGTCGGTGTTGGGTGTCTTTTCTTGATGACAGCATATACTTGGTTTTGCCCTCATTGACTGCTAAACCCATATTCGCCGCTTCCGTCCCAATACTCACGAAGGCTTCACTGACATCACGCTTTGTTCTACCGATTATGTCAATGTCGTCTGCGTATGCAAGTAGTTGAACGGACTTTTGAAAGATTGTACCTCTGGTGTTGGCGCGAGAGTTCTGCACAATTCTCTCAAGTATGATGTTAAAGAAGTCGCATGACAGCGCGTCGCCTTGTCTAAATCCTTTTTTGACATCAAAGGGGTCGGTGAGGTCTTTGCCGACCTTGACGGAACAGCGTGAGTTTTCCATCGTCATCCTGCACAGACTGACGAGTTTGGCAGGGATGCCAAAACTAGACATTGCGCTATATAGCTTGTCTCTATAGATGCTGTCATACGCGGCCTTGAAATCGATGAAGAGGTGGTGTGTATCGATTTGGAATTCCTGGGTTTTCTCCAAGATCTGCCGCAGTGTGAATATTTGATCGATGGTGGACTTTCCTGGCCTAAAGCCACACTGATATGTGCCTATCAGATTGTTGACAAACGGCTTCAGGCGTTCACACAGTACAGCAGAAAAGATCTTGTATGCGATGTTAAGAAGACTTATGCCTCTGTAGTTGGCACAACTCAGAGGGTCTCCTTTCTTCAGGATCGGGCAAACAATGCTGAGGTTCCATTCGTCGGGCATGCTTTCTTCCGACCATATCTTGCAGATGAGCTGGTGCATGCTCCTAACCAGCTCATCGCCAGCGGATTTAAAAAGTTCGGCAGCTAGGCCGTCTGCTCCGGCTGCTTTGTTGCACTTGAGCTTAGACACAGCTACTTTCACCTCCTCCAGGTCGGGTGGGCGGTATCGTTCGTATGCTTCGTCGGTAACGTCTTCGCCCGGGTTGAATGGTTCATTCTGCCTGACAGCGGTATTTGGTTCTTCCTTGCCGTTATACAGTCTGCAGAAGTGGTCTTTCCAAATCCTCAGCACCGACTGCGATTCTACAACGATGTTCCCTTGATGGTCCTTACAGGCTTCAGTTCGAAGTTTATACCCTTGGCAGGACCTTTTGATCCTTTGGTAAAACTTTCTAACCTCATTCCTGTTGTAACATCTCTCTATCTCTTCAACCGCGCGCTTCTCGTGCTCTCTCTTTTTCCTTCGGAGAAGCCGGTGCTCCTCTCTCCTCCTCTGCTCGTAGAGCTCGCGAGCAGCTCTAGTCCTTCTGTGCAGCGCCGCTTTGTATGCTTCCTGTTTAGCTGCATGTGCTTGCCGGCATTCATCGTCAAACCAGGGGTTTCGTTGTGGTGGCCGTGTGAAACCCAGCACTTCAGAGGCGGCGTCTCTGATGGCATTTTGGCAATGTTGCCACTGGCTATCAATACTTGATGCTGGTTGCATAGGACTTCGTAGAAGGTTTTGAGAGACTCGGTTGGAGAAGGACCTGGCGATCTCTTGCGATTGTAGTCGGCCGACGTCAAACTTCCTCACAGTATTTCCATTACTTGGCGCTGGTCGGGATATCCGCAGCCGTACCTTGGCTACAACAAGGTAGTGATCCGAGTCAATGTTGGCCCCTCGGAAAGTTCGGACATCCATGATACTGGAGGAGTGCCTTGCGTCGATCGCAATATGGTCAATCTGGTTGACGGTTGATTGATCGGGAGATCTCCATGTCCCTTTGTGGATATTGAGATGTGGGAACTGTGTACTAGCTACCACAACGTGTCGCCCCGCAGCAAAGTCGATCAGCCTGAATCCGTTATCGGAGGTCGTGCCGTGCAGGCTATACTTTCCGACAGTACGACCAAAGATGCCCTCCCTTCCTAGCTTGGCATTAAAATCGCCTAGGACAATTTTAATGTCGTAGCTAGGGCACTGCTCATAAGTTTTGTCCAGGAGCTCGTAGAACATATCTTTGGTCTCGTCATCTTTCTCCTCTGTGGGGGCATGTGCGCATATCAGGCTAATGTTGGCGAATTTAGCCTTGATGCGGATCGTCGCGAGGCGCTCGCTTACAGGGTTGAAGCTCAAGACTTTTTGCCTAAGTCTGCCTCCAACAACGAAACCACATCCAAATAGGCGCTGTCTTTGATGCCGGTAGCAGTCGCCGTAGTAGATGTCGCAGTTTTTCATCCTTCTTTTGCCCGGCCCGTCCCACCGCATTTCTTGGATGGCAGTAATGTCTGCCTTGCAGTCGTTAAGGGCCTCCGCTAGTTGCTCGGCTGCACGTGGTCTGTTAAGGGACCTAACATTCCACGTGCAGATCCGGAGCTCGTTGTCCTTTTCTCGTTTGCATTGGTCGTCAACAGTAAATCCGTCCGAATCCGAGGCTTGTTTCCGCTTCGTGACTGGTGTTTCTTTACGTGGCCGGGAAGTCACCCCGACGGCACGACCCCCAACCTGGAGGACCAGATCCTTTGCTTAGCTCTAAGGACGGAGAGCCGGATAGCCCGCTCCTTATAGGCCTGAGCTCCGAATACGTCGTAGTAGCCCATATAAGGTGTTCACTAAGTAGTTCGGCCTGACTGGAACTATGGACGCCACCGTTGATTCCATCTGGGGAATTCCTCCGCTGCCGTCCGGATGCAAGGAGAAGTGCCTTAGTGGGAACACTCCTCCCCCCCTCTCTCGTCTGCTACCCCCAACAACCTTCCAAAGGGGTTGGAACCCAATCTCCAGTTGAGGTACTAGGCACCCGGTGTTCACCACGGGGAGGTGAGAGTAGGAGTTGATAGACAGAGGTGGGTTTAGAAAACCTGTGGATGCTTGTATCCTCTTGAGTGCACATGTCTATCCTTTGACCACCTTCATTCAGAGTTCATCTGTAACGAACCACTAAATACCCGACCCTCTTTACCCCGCAACACCAAATTTAAAAGTTTTTGGCCTTAATTCAAATACTTTATACCAATAATTTGTATCGGCCACGCCCTCAAAAAAAGGCGTAAGCCGAAATCTAGTAATAAATAAAATAATTCTTATTTCGTTAGAATTATGAGAAAATTCGTTAAAAGCGAAAATTAGTGCTTAATAAAAATAGTTTTTGTTTTCAAAAAACGTCCTATAAAAGTGGGCAAAGCTCAACGCTTTATGTAACAAACTTAGTAAATGGCATATCGTTTCTTGGAAATACCAGATTTCTTGGGAAATTCGCATTTTAAAAGTACGCAGGGTCGATGGTGTGGGCGGTCCAATTTTTGTGTAATTATCTAAAGGCTTCGGGCAACTTTTGCCTTGCACCGCAATTTGAGGTCATATACGCGTTGTCTTATTTGACCAAATGTAAATTTGAGGTTGTCTGACATTCATGTTAATTGTGGGCATGGCTAAGGGTGGATCGTATTAGTTTTCATACTTTGTTTGTACAAAATAAGAACCAAAATACACTCACGGTGGCTTAATTTTAAAGACCCAAAAACTTCCCAAGTAGCTACATTCTGGAACCATGAGAATTGAGTTTTTAATATTGGACTTATTTCACACTCGAAATGCTTTTCAGTAGCACTACTGATTCTGAAATGCTTCTTAATCGTACCATTGGTGCGCAGCTTGTTTACTTATAAAATTGGTCATACAGAAACGGTCACTAAACCATAATTATAAAACTAAAAGTGCTTATACCGTTAGCTTCGTAAACGTGCTGCTATAAGCGTTCCTAGCACTGAAGTTATAAGTCTATAAGTGCTGAGGAGTAAATTTTTATAGAACAGGTTCTAAAGACGTTGCTAGCACCTATTTTATAATACCTTAGGTTTGACACAACCGAGGTACTATTTTGCACTCTTATATAGCACTGGGGGGTTGCCAGATGTCATACAATAGAAAACAATGTAATCGACAGAAATTGTTGTGAGAATATTACAAGCAGAACATTAAGCTAGATATAATAATTTTACATTTTTAATTAACCAAATTTTTCATTACACAAAAATTTTATTTCTAGAATTTGATTTCTAAAGAATTCTAGAAATTTCTGGAGAATCCTTTTTTGCTTTCTTTCTATGGTCTAGTCTATTTTTTTTTTCGATTCCACTTAGGCATTTCTCCTTACAACCGGACGGCAGCGGATCGTTCCCCAGATGGAATCGACGGTGGCATCCACAGTTCCACTCGGGCCTGACTACTAAGTGGTCACCTTATATGGGCTACTGCGACGTTTTCGGAGCTCAGGCCTAAAATGAGCTGTCCGGGTTATCCGACTGTCCGTCTTTGGAGTCAGCGAAAGGTTCTGGTCCACCAGGATGGGGTTGTATCCGTCGGGGTGACTTCCCGGCCACGTAAAGAAAACCTAGTTATGAACCAGCACCAAGCCTCGAAATCGGACGGATTTACTGTCACTGTTTCTTTGGGCTAAGAAGGCAATTGAGTAGCAAAGCCCTCTCTCGAGCAACTTAAGTATTCATATATAAGATCCTTCATCACCCCAGTCTGCTTTACGGTGCAGAAGCATGTACCCTGTCAGAGGCGGATGAAAACACTCAAGCTGCTTCGAGAGGAAAATTCTTCGTACGATTTATGGTCCCGTCTGCATAGACGGAGAGTGGAGGTGAAGATATAACATCGAACTGTACAGCGACATCGACCTAGCGAGAAGAATCAAGATACAAAGGCTAGGATGGCTGGGTAATCTAGAGCGGATGGACACCAACGGCCCGGCCCGAAGAATCTTCGAAACCACAACGCAGGGACGTCCCTAGAGTAGGACCTAGGGACCTAGACCCATTTAGCGCACGCAAGTGTAAGGGACCTCAGCCAATTTCGCGTGCAAAACTGGAGGCGGCTAGCTGGAGACAAGCTAGCTGGCGAAGCATGTTGGCTGCCGACCAGGTCCACCCCGGACTGTGGCGCGTTAAAATATTATGTTTAGCTTACAGAAAACAACCAACATACGAAGTTAAATATCATTCAAGTAGTTAAATCCAAGGGCAGTACACTTCTTTCAAATGAGAGCGATGTCTTGCGCAAATGGAGAGAGCACTATTCGGAGTTGCTCAACCCCCAACAGGGCACTGAAGATGGCATTCCCACTGCTGACGCAATAAGGAGAATAGTCCCACAGAAGACGAAGTCACTAAAGCGATTAAATCGCTAAAAGTTGGCAAGACTGCTGGAGTTGATGAAATCCGGCCAAGGCAATGGGTGAAGAGGGTGTTAAATGGCTAACACGTGTCATTAAGGTGGCCTGGGATAGCGGGAAGGCACCTAGCGATTGGCAAACGGGAGTTATAGTGCCCATTTTTAAAAAAGGGAACAGGAGAGATTGGGCCAACTATAGGGGCATTTCTCTCTTGAGTCTTTCGGGAAGGTGTTGGAAACGCGTTCCAGAGCTGTAATCGAGCCTTTGTTACGGGAAGAACAGTGCGGCTTTCGGCCTGGCAGAGGCACAACCGACCAGCTTCTTACTCTGAAGGTTATTCTTACGGGAGAAGGCCTGGGAATATGCCAAACCGGTCTATGCGTGTTTTGTAGATCTGGAAAAGGCGTCTAACCGAGTCCCTCGGGATACACTGTGGAGGGTTTTGCAGGACTTTGCGTTGAGTGGGCCTCTTCTGAGAGCCATCCAGTCTTTGTATGGAAACTGCAGAAGCTGTGTACGGATAAATGGCGTCAAATCCCGTCCTTTTGATGTGCGCGTTGGACTTCGCCAGGGCTGTGTTCTGTCGCCGCTCCTTTTCATAGCATATATGGACTGGATGGTGAAGCGCAGTCTTGGCGAGCAATGTTTCGAATTGGCTGGCATCAGGATGAGCCATCTGCTAGATGATTTGGCCATCCTTGCATCATCCAAAGAGGAACTTCAACGAGCACTGGATAGGTTCGCAGGCGTCTGTGGTGATGCTGGGATGAAAGTAAACGTGAACAAATCGGAAGTGATGCTTGTTTCCCGAACTCCTGTGCATTGTACCCTCCAAATAAATGGAGTTCCATTAAACTAGGTGGAGAAGTTTAAGTATCTAGGGGTCTTCACGAGATGGGAGGAGTGATACTGAGTTGTCCTGTAGAATTGGCCAAGCTGGAGCAATAGTAAGGGAACTGCGCCGGCCGGTCATCAGGAAAGCTGAGCTTGGAGTCAAAGCAAAGATCTCAGTTTTTAATTCAGTGTTCGTTCAGACCCTCATCTATGGTCATGAAATTTGGGTAATGACCGAAAAAATTAGCTCGCGGGTACAAGCTGCCGAAATGAGATTCCTGAGGTGCGTTGCTGGTGTTACTCTAAGGAATAGAGTGAAAAACGTCAGTATTCGTGGGAATCTTAATGTTGAGCAGCTACTTCTCCGGAGAAGTGGAGCGATCGATTCTTCGATGGTTTGGACACGTTGTTCGCATGCCCCCTGACAGATTTCCTAGACAGTTCATGCTAGACAAGATGCGAGCGCGTCGCCAAGGAACAAGTGGTGGGATCAGGTAAAGAACCTCTCTGAGTCCCGCCTGTGGACTGTGCCGGGGTCTCTTGAGTTGGCGGCGGAGGATTGAGAAAGATAGAAGAACCAAGCGGCATCCGAAAATGATGATGATGATGATTACAGAAAACAATTTTAATCAATTGACTTTGATAGCGAAAATGGTTGGCGATTTGCTTTTTCTGTAGCGCCACATCACTTTACGGCTTGCAATACCTAGAATTACTGCTACGCTCTTTATAACTATTGCCACGTGCATTGTGTCCCTACATTGTGTTGACAGAAATGTCATTAAATTTTTTCCATCTGCTCATTATATACAAAAGCACCAACAGTTTCGCTAAACGACATCAAAATTCGTGCTTCAAAAGGAATAAATTAAGCAGCACCCACATTAATACTCATCTGAATCATTGATTAAAATCCATTAGCGTTTGATAGTACAATCATCTTGATCAACACCGAAGAATGCGACTAAAACATCAATTACGATAATACCAGCAATACCAATAATATTATTATTAATTTTATTATAACCATTATTACTTTTCGATTTCCATTGCATCTGCAGTAGGTATGTGTATAGGTATCATATCGGCATCCGGTGGCGAGTGGCGACCGACCCGCAGGGATAATCTCTTGTACCAATCTCCCAAGACATAAATTTGTAAAAGGTGAGCAGAGGAGTATACCATATATGTAATACCTGGCGCTTCTTCATCGCCCGAGTTTCATTCGGGAATGAGAGTGAGAAATGCATAAACTCACCTTTATATGGGTGAAGATATCCCTGTGGCGCTGTGTATCAACCAAATCTAAACAACGAAGATCGGGACTCAAGAACCAAAGGTGATCTTGCTGGACATGTAGGGCGGTACATGACGAAGCGCCCCTCTTATGCTTTGGTTCCTTTGCTGTAGGTTTATTTTCTGTAACAGGTATAGTGGTTAATATTGGAAGCCTTGCAGCATGCATTTGTATTATATATATATTTGATGCTCTCCTTTTTTTGATGTGGGTATGCGTCTTCATTATGCACTCATAAAAATCTCCCTTATCTGATCGGGAGATTTAAGAAAATATAATTTCCTAAGCGGCGCTAAAAAGGAGGACTGTTTGACCTTTTGATAACACATTGAACACACTTTGTCCACTTCGAGAGAGATGATGGAAATAAAAAGAAAAAACAAGAAGAAAAGAAACAGATGTGAGAAAAACTGAAGCAACAAAGGAGAGTGCGCGAGTGAAAATTCCTTAAAAGGTTATAATTACCCAGAATGGTGTTTTCTGTTCTCTGGCGCATGTGATGTTGAAATTATAATAACTCGGAAACTTCATTCAAATGGATGTTCATTCTTTTATAATTGAATGAATGAACTAATTAATTGAGCCTGTAAGATGGAAAAGGTCGCCAGCTCATCGGGCTAAAAGAGGCTCCTGATGCTACAAGAATGTAAAACGATTTGGACATATCTAATCGGTGGCGCTGATTTGGAATTTCAATTAGTTTTTTTTTCTGCAGGTAGAAATAACTTTATGTGGTTTGATAAGACCTTAATTTGTTTTTGGTTCTCGTAAGAGAAAGGATTGACGTTATAGATGGACCTTTTTGTAAGGCCTGTGTTTAAACACATTTCGATTTGATGACTCGTAAACCAGGACACATTTATTTTGTATTTTTGTGTCCTTTTGCTTTGGATACCTATATTTTTAAGTGGCCTGACTTGACAAGGAAAATACCTTGCACTAGAAGGTCGGAATCTTGGACTATTGAGTCGCCAGCTTTGTTTTCTTAAAAAGAAACTTAAACATACCAAATGCCCTTTTGCGGAAAATAAAAATATCGACAAGTCCCTGAAACATAAAAAGTGCATGTTTCCAACACATTTGCAATATTTCAGGACATTGCCTCGAAGAACCTTCATTACTTACCTCTGTATGCCTTCTTTGCTATTTACAATCAGAGCCCAAACTAAATGGATTTTAAATGTTTTGTGATTTCCTTACTTCCTTAAAATCTAAGTTCTCGCATCAATAGGCAAAAGATGCAATTAGACAATCAATATTTATTTACCTAATAGGACATTCGTTTACTTCCTTAAGTGAAGGGAGATTCATGCGAATAATCCTACTTGAATGATGAAATCTCAAATGAATTGTTTACACTTCAACTATTGAGAATAGGAGCAACAGAGGTAAAAACTGTCTTAGCATCTGGAAATCTATTTCTGGAGTATTAAGACGTTAGACATAGACATAGAATTGGAATTACCATTGATTGTACATTGTTTGGTTTGTTTAAAGAGAATTCAAGAATGAAAAGGATGCTGGAAATCTGTGTCAAATTTGTCAATCTCAAATCATATACCTGAAGTCGTATAAGCTTTTGTCATAAGAACTTATTCGTATAACATTATGCTTAATGTTTAATTTAACACTTTAAGCAATAAAATAATTTCACCTTCATTGAGGGTGAGCACAAGTATCGCGGTCGCGCCAATCTTCCTCCGGTAAGCAGTGCCTACGTCGCTGAAGCAACAAAGAGTGCAGCCATAAAAATGAACCTCAACCAAGAAGAAATAAAATGCATCAACGAGAGGAAACATTTTTTAGACAAACAAACAGCAAACATCTAATATATCCGATTCGTAAAGGCAATGAGTTTCTGTTTGATCAGAGAGTGAGAAGAAACCTCGATGAGCCAACATTCATGGGAAATGGAATTGAAAAGTTGAAAATCCGAAAGAGTGCACGCACCTCATAGTACCTATATTTGATTTCTTCGTTTTCCTTAATTTCTTTTATATTTACCGAATGCCTGGTTCCCATGGTCTTATGCGGACACGGCAATGTCTGCGATGTGCACCAGAGGCTTCACTCACATCGCAAACATTTATTTTTATTTTATTTTTACAAAATACCTTGAGTATATGTGTGGTGTGTAGTATGGGTAATGTGTCAACAGCTTGCAGATATACAGATGGGTGCCCAGTAAGGATTGTGCCACTCACCTTCATCCAGAGTCTTCAAACAATTGAAAATGCACAGGCCTACTCGTATAATGCTGACACTCCTATGTAGTTTAGAAATTTCTAAGAAGTTTTCATTTACCATGGTTAGTCGCAGGGCCTTGAGCCGCAGCGCTTTCCCACAATATTGTTGACAAATAAGTTGAAGTAATCAGGAGGAATGGAACCACACTTTTTGCAGGAACAAGATCTAAGAAACCATTATTAATCCCTTAAAGTAGCTTCACCACCCTGAAGTGTTGGGTCTAGCAGTAAAAATTTTATTTTTTTTATTCTTCGCATAGAATTGTTGAAACATATACTTAATTTTTCTGGCTTATTACCATGAGGACTGATCGCGATCAACGAAAAATGCCATACCTTAACTGCCGCCTAATGGAACTCCCTTTTGTATATAGGGCAAGAAAGGGGCAAACCAAAAACGCCTCTCTGAGGTACACGAAATTTCCTGAGCTAGAACTTCGGGTATTCAGTGCCATAGTTACCACAAAAAAAAGCTTTTTCTGAAGGTATATGTTATCTACCATTATTCATATTCTCCGAAAGATTAACCATAATTTAAAAGTAAGCCAATCTGAAGAAGGTACAAAGACTATTTTGCTAAGGTATCACAGGCAAAGGCAGCGCTAGACTAAGAGAGAACAATCTCTGGATGCCACAATGTCTAGGATACTCGAGCATAGGTACTTTACATCTTAAATCGGGTTTGTACCCCGTACCAGATTATAATAAGAAACGTCAATTGGGCTTCGATAAAAGATTCAAAGTCACTTTACTATGCCGACAAGACTGGGTAGAGACAAACATTTACATCAAAGGTGTCGCTTTAACCTGATGGATCGCCAAATTTTGGAACAGGTTCAGGAGTCTTCTCGAAGACACTATACATCAACAAGTCATATCAATGAAATGACAACTGCAGTTCAATCTTTAGATCCTCCGGACTTCAAGGACTGCCTCATGACAGTAAGGGTAATAAGCCTTGACAGTTCTTCGTTGGGTTCCTGATGGGCACGTTGGCGTAACTGGGAATGAAATCGCGGACAAAGTGGCCAGAAAGGTTATGACATTAAGTTAGCTGACCGATGGGGTATTTCCTCTTTTCAAGACAGCCAAAGGTTTCATAGATCAAGGCACGGTCAATATAGCCGGTGAACGAGGGCAGTTGTTGAACGAAACACACATCGATCAGAAAAACTGGGGTTGAGACCAAATGATCTTCATCATCATCATTTTCGAATGCCGCTTATACTTTAAAAGGGTTGCGGAGCAAGGGTGGCTGAATGGTCCTTCCATCTTTCTCGATCCTCCGCCACCAACTCAAGAGACTCCGGCGCAATCCCCTGGCGGGACTCAGAAAGGTTCTTTACCTGATCCCACCACCTGTTTCTTGGCCTACCAGGGGGGCGACGCGCTCGCATCTCGGCTAGCATGACCTGTCTAGGAAGTCTGTCAGGGGGCATGCGAACAACGTGTCCAAACCATCGAAGAATCGATCGCTCCACTCGGAGAAGTAGCTGCTCAACATTAAGATTCCCACGAATACTGACGTTTGAATATTACTTTATACTGAATATTGACGTTTCTCACTCTATCCCTTAGAGTAACACCAGTAACGCACCTCATGAATCTCATTTCGGCAGCTCAACATTAAGATTCCCACGAATACTGACGTTTGAATATTACTTTATACTGAATATTGACGTTTCTCACTCTATCCCTTAGAGTAACACCAGTAACGCACCTCATGAATCTCATTTCGGCTTGTAGCTGCGATCTAATTCTTTCAGTCATTACCCAAATTTCATGACCATAGATGAGGGTCGGAACGAACTTTATTTAAGGTGGCGCTACAGTCCGGGGTGGACCTGGGCCTCAGCCAACAAGCTTCGCCAGCCAGCTCTGTCTCTAGCTAGCCGTCCCCAGTTTCGCACGCGAAGTTGGCTGAGGCCCCCTTCCACTTGCGAGCGCCACCTGAGTCTCGGTGCTCCTCTACCGCGTCGTCCCTGCGGTGTGGATTCGAAGATTTTCCGGGCCGGGGCGTTGTTGTCCATCCGCTCTAGATGACCCAGCCATCGTAGACGTTGTGTTTTGACTCTTTTGGCTAGGTCGGTATCGCTGTACAGCCCGTACAGTTCGATGTTATATCTCCTCCTCCACTCTCCGTCTATGCAGACGGGACCGTAAATCGTCCGAAGAATTTTCCTCTCGAAGCAGCCTAAAGTGTTTTCATCCGCCTTTGACAGGGTCCATGCTTCTGCACCGTAAAGCAGGACTGGGATGATGAGGGTCTTATACATGGACACTTTAGTTGCTCAAGAGAGGGCTTTGCTACTCAATTGCCTTCTTAGCCCAAAGAAACAGCGATTGGCAAGAGTTATCCTTCGTTTGATTTCAGCGCTGGTGTCATTGTCTGAATTGATAGCGGAACCCAGGTAGACAAAGTCCCTAACTACCTCAAAGTTATAGCTGTCGATGGTGATGTTTTGTCCAAGACGTCGGTGTTGGGTGTCTTTTCTTGATGGTCGGAACGAACACTGAATTAAAAACTGAGATCTTTGCTTTCACTCCAAGCTCGGCTTTTTTAAGCTAGAGAGCTGAAAGGGTGGCGGGTTGGCGGAGTTTTAGGCCGAAATGTATGCAACCACCTAGTATAAATTCAGCAGTTATATTTTTTGGAGGCGTGACAGTTTCTTTTCTCTGTAGGGTAGAATATTTCGCAATCCGTCACAGACAGACTGAAGTTTTTACATACGCGCTGTTGCTTCTTCACACTTCACCTATTTTACAGAGCACCTAACCTAACCTTAGGGTTTTCTAACCTAAGCTGGAAACTACGATTTTAAAAAATTTCAAAGCAGTTACCTTCCTTTTGGCACACTTTAAACTTACAATAATTTTGAAAAAGCTCATCGTAGCCCTTTAGATATTCGAATCGTATATAAACTTTTTTTTAAATGCTTTTATATTTTCGAGGCAAATCTTAGAAGTTTTTGAATCGTGAAAGTTTGCAATTAGTTTTCCTAATTTTGGACACTTTCTTATACATGTGATTTTCTTTCAAAAATATTTGTGAAAATAGCACCATTGACAAGCGAGGGTTCCACTTGTTTTCAACTCTTCTTTTCTCAATAAATTTTCAATATTTAAAATTTATTAATATTTTAAAATTTAAAATTTCAACATTTAACTGACCTAAGTTTTATTTGGGTTTATTAAGAAATAGGTAAGTATCAAAAGACACTTAAACCACTTTTATGTACGTAAATATAAAAAAATTCTGCCATGGTATGCGTTTTATTTAAATTTCCGCACTTGAAAAGCACACTTAATTTTATCCCAACCCACAAGCTGGTAAGCTACACAAGAGGTTACTCAGCTCTCACATTAGCTGACATTATACTCGACATGAGTTTCGAGGTTAAGTAGGTGCAAGTTTAAAGATGCAACCTAAAAAGGTAGCTACTACAAATTTTTTTTCAGCACCAGGTTATGCTCCAATTTTGATTTAATTAAGTTGAAAGATGAGAACTACACAGAACAATAAAAATTTGAAAGGAAATAATTACAACGTTTTTTAATGAAAGAATGACCTATTCTCTTAATTTCATTGTGCAAAGAGAAACTTTGTGTTTTCATAAACATTTGTGTTGTCAAAAAGTTCTTACATTGACACTAATCCCAGATCAGTCTAGTATTGAAAACGGTATAAGATAAATTTCTGTGAAAAAAAAAATTATTTCTTCAGTTTATATCTTATTATTTGCCCAAAATAATTCTTTTCTAAATATGAAGGTCAATTGCTTCTCAGAATATCAAGAGCTGGAAAAAAAATAATAACCAATTCATTCACAGACCTAATTCTCCGTAGAGCTGAATAAATTTCATTTAAAAAACTATCAAAGCCGAACCTGTATAATTATTAACAAATTAAACGATCACTTGAGGTGATCTAACATCGCAGCACTCAGAAACCGCAACAAATTGCACCCAAATATGGACCATAAACATATCTAACGTCCACCAAACACGTTACTCAGAACTACTGGCATTCTGACACGTTCACACCTCACTACCGTGGTCAGCTATCGCCTTAGCAGCACATTTTTATATTTATTAAAATTTCAATGCAAGATCCCTCGACAATACTAGCTTCCACCCAAATGAGTTTCCCATGACATTTTACTTTTTTAATTCCGATACCGATTCACGCCAATTTGAGCAAATTTAAATGCTAATCAGTGCGGCGCATTCACTTAATTACGCTGCCAGCGAACAGCGCTTTTACATTAGTTGGCAGTCAGCAAAAATGTTAACTGCTGCAATAAATGACAAGCAATCGCATCACCGAAACCGATCAGCTACTCTTTTATTTTTAGCGATCTTTTTTTGGCTATCCCATATCTAGATGGCCGGATTGATTGCTGGTTGATCGTGAAAATTAAAGAAAGGATTAAAACAGCCAAAAAAATAAGACCAGTCAAAGTTTTAATGGAATTCTGCAATAAATTTGGCTTTTATGGCACCTTCACACTCGACGATTAGTCGAACAGTGCATCCGCATCGACACCCATTCAACAAATCAATTAATAAAAAAATTATACAAATGGATGTTATAATGTTGGTTAGCGAAGAGTTGTGTATACCCACCAGAACGGACCCCGATCGATGTGTCAGATTCCTCAAGTCCCATAACAGACTCGGCGCTCAACGACTTTGTATATCGGATGGAATCTGCTACGGCTGGTTCTCGATTTGGGCAACCCATCACACCGCGCATAATGCCTTTCAAGACAGTCATTCTTGACCACTATATGCGTTTTGGCGTTATTATTGTTGGCCTGTTGTCGGATTGATTGGGTGCAAGTCGAAATTAGCATAACCGTGTGAATTGAAGTTGTCAGCCACTCAGATGATTTTGAGATCTTGATTACCATCTCGTGTGGTGTCTGCTCATGTCATCGGGGCTGCCTGTCACACTGGTCTCAGGGTGATTGGCAGTATCTGTGTGAAAGCTGAAAGAGAAATATAATATAATATCTACATAATGTGGCAGATGATTAATGTTTATTGTGTGAATCAGAATCTGAAAGCTTTTGATTGTACGTATAGGTACATTATGAAAGTAAGTCTTTGTTTCAGTTATTAAAGTGAGCCTTTTCCGGAAATTCTAAAGTCCGATGGAGCAGAAGGAACTACTGCTCCATTTTAAAAAGATAATGTAACACCTAACTGTAACATGTTTACTTAGTTTTCCAGACTTTTGAAAAAGATGAGAAGTAGCTTAGAACTCGCCCTACGGGCTTCGAAAGTCCCTAACATGATGCAAGCAAAAATAGAACACCTAGAAAATGTAAGCATCCTCATTCTCTCCAAACAGAGCAAGTGGCTGTTTCGCTCAAGCCTAACACTTCTAGAGTTCCAGCAAAATATTAATGGTCCAAAAGGACAAGCTGATTCTCTGTAAAAGAAAGAATGAAGCCAATTTGTGTTAGATATCCTGGCACAGTCTTTGTTGCGCAATCGAGACTTAATTTACGAAAGCCAAATATCAATGGCAGACGTCAACGCAGATGGAGACAGGCCAGACTCATGTTGGAGTCCTGAGGAAACCCTTTCAGTACGTGGCTTATCAAACAATTTCAAGGGTTTAAGGATTACGGATTAAGGGATTATGTGCTTAAGATATTGCGGAAGTAAGAGGAAGCGAAATACAGTCAATTTTTCGATGAGCTGCTATTTTGTTTATAATTACGAAATTGTTTTGTGCCAGAGGAAACGATGGCGGCACTTTATCCCTGTGCCAAATTCAACTTAGGCTTTTGACTGCCGATCCGTATGGTTCTGCGATGTATGTATGTATGTATGTATGTATGTATGTATGTGTTCTTTATTCTCATCTACAAATATTGAGTTTAACTTATAGCTAAACATTCACATTTCTTAAGATTAGGAGAATAGTTTGTAACATTTTTATCTTATTTAAAATAGATAGAGATAATGCTACAATTCATAAACATATACCATTATTTTGTTGTGGGGTGAATAAAAAAATAACTAGCTTGAAAAAAAAAAATCATAATATAAATTTTAAGTATGTAATTCCAAAGTTTCTTCAAAATAAGGACCAAGATGAATACAAAAAACTTAAACAATGTAGTGCAACAAGATTTCGATTTCATTAATGCATTGTAAAAGAAGCCACGACTTTACTTTCTTAAAAAACACGGATGAATTTCTTATGTTACGTATTTGCTCAGGAAGTTTGTTAAACAATTTGACGGAATAAGAGTTTCTAAAAAGAGTTGTCCGGAAAGGTATGGATAGAACAGTGCGGTTGGTGCTTCTTAGGTTATATAAACCATTGATAGGACTCTGCATGTAGCCACTTCTAATGAAAAATATTTTTAAAACCTTGTAGCAGAACATGTGCTTTACTGGCAGAATCTTTGTTTTTCTATATAATTCTATTGAGCGGGTTGAGCGAGACGAATTGCAAATTTTTCTGATTGCGCATTTTTGTAAAACAGTAAGTTGTTGTAAATTGTTGTTGTAGGCACCGCCCCAACAACTAATACCGTAATACAATCTAGAATGAAATATGCCATAGTAAACTGTTCTCAGCAGTTCAATAGAGCATATTTTCCTCAGATTATATAGACAACGAATAGCAGAAAGAAAATATTGTTTTAAAAGGGCAATATGTTCAGTCCACTTAAGATGCTGATCTATTGTTACGCCAAGATATTTAAAATGATTCACTAATTCAATAATGAAGCAATTTGTTTTACATAAGTTTCTCGAGTTGAATAGATGCTGAGAATCAATGCTTGGACAATTTATGTTAAATAGAGTGTACCTCAAACAATCAGGTGTGTGGAAAGTAATTTCAATGTCATTCAATGCTTTTGATGCAAGACCGAAAAACATCAATTTTGTTTTGTCAATAACAACAAGTTTATGTTCCGCGAACCATGATCTTCACAGACAAACATCAAAGTTAACATCAGCAACTAAATTTAAAGGATTAACCGCATCGTAACCAATTGCGAGATCGTCAGCGGAAGCTTTTACATTCCCAATAAAAGGTTGCTCAAATAAAGAATTGATGTACACTAAAAATAGAATGGGCCCCAGTACTGATCCTTGAGGAACACCCATGTTCAGATACTTCGATTCGCTTATTACATCTTGTACTTTAACTTTTTGCCTGCGGTTACATATGAAGGATGCAAACCATTCGTAAACACAACCACGAAAACCAGCATTATAAAGCTTGTTCAAAAGACATTTGTGGTTTACCATATCGAAAGCTTTGGTTATGTCCACGAAAAGGGCGCCAAAAATTTTTTTTCTCTACGTTACCGAATATAAATCAATCTTAATACAGTCCTTTTCCCTAGGATGGGGTATAAAAATCTCTGATGAAGATATTCTGACTCATCAGGATCAGATGGTTTTGACGCCAGCCATATTGAATGTGCAGGGAGCTTAAATTATTACCTTTAAGCTATCCATTGGGCAAGAGTTAAAGACTTCATTTCTTTGCTAGGATTCGATCCGAATAGCGGCTTTTTTGTATCCAACGGACGTAATACCTATAGTATAGGACCTATACTTAAAGAAGCTATTAAACTAAACTTCGCGTCGGTGAATTAAAGCAAGAACCTGAACGTGTTGGCTGTACGTTATGCTCCTCAGCTAAAGTTTAATTCATCTAAAGTGCCAATTTTCTCGTAGTTCTTACGGCTTTGGAAGAGATATGAAATGTTTGTAGGCACCACTCTTCGTTTTTGGATGATGTGTAATTCTTTAGAAAAATAATATCTGCGATAATCTTTGGTTCAAACTTATAGCATAGAAGCTTACACTTCAGTTGTGGGTGAAGATCGTGTTGGGACGAAAGAGTCTATAAGCACAAGCTTAGATTTTTGGAGAGTTCGAAGTGACGTACATTTATTTCATTAAGCTGCGAAGTCTGAAGATGATTTCCTTATTAAACGACATTTTATAACTGAAGATTTTGCCATCTTGATAACAAAATGAGGCCTTATTATACTAAAGTCAAGCCGTTTACTTTTTACTTTTTACTTTTTACTTTTTACTTTTTACTTTTTACTTTTTACTTTTTACTTTTTACTTTTTACTTTTTACTTTTTACTTTTTACTTTTTACTTTTTACTTTTTACTTTTTACTTTTTACTTTTTACTTTTTACTTTTTACTTTTTACTTTTTACTTTTTACTTTTTACTTTTTACTTTTTACTTTTTACTTTTTACTTTTTACTTTTTACTTTTTACTTTTTACTTTTTACTTTTTACTTTTTACTTTTTACTTTTTACTTTTTACTTTTTACTTTTTACTTTTTACTTTTTACTTTTTACTTTTTACTTTTTACTTTTTACTTTTTACTTTTTACTTTTTACTTTTTACTTTTTACTTTTTACTTTTTACTTTTTACTTTTTACTTTTTACTTTTTACTTTTTACTTTTTACTTTTTACTTTTTACTTTTTACTTTTTACTTTTTACTTTTTACTTTTTACTTTTTACTTTTTACTTTTTACTTTTTACTTTTTACTTTTTACTTTTTACTTTTTACTTTTTACTTTTTACTTTTTACTTTTTACTTTTTACTTTTTACTTTTTACTTTTTACTTTTTACTTTTTACTTTTTACTTTTTACTTTTTACTTTTTACTTTTTACTTTTTACTTTTTACTTCTTACTTTTTACTTTTTACTTTTTACTTTTTACTTTTTACTTTTTACTTTTTACTTTTTACTTTTTACTTTTTACTTTTTACTTTTTACTTTTTACTTTTTACTTTTTACTTTTTACTTTTTACTTTTTACTTTTTACTTTTTACTTTTTACTTTTTACTTTTTACTTTTTACTTTTTACTTTTTACTTTTTACTTTTTACTTTTTACTTTTTACTTTTTACTTTTTACTTTTTACTTTTTACTTTTTTTGAAAGTGAATTTCAGTTTATAATTAGCTATTTTTCTATAGTTGAGTTTGCTATGTCTGGGTTAAGTCCTTAATATTAAACCTCATTAACTGGTGTCAATGTAGGTACTTGGCAGACTTATTGGTCCCACTCGCTTAATTTTTCTCGTAAAAAATAAAATTTCCCTTTTTGCCAGGTTCAGGCTTAGCTCCGCCATCACACACCATTCGCATGTTATATCTAGCTCCCTTTGTATGCCTTCCTCTATCGAAGGGTCCACCAATTCACAGGAGACTCAAAGTACGAATTCATATTCAACTATGTTGCAAAGCCGATTGCCTCTTTTAAAAGTCAAGACTAAGACTACAAGACATTGAAAAAGAGTTGAATAATCTTTAATGTATTGGGCCCCTCTCGCCGTGCCTCTTCTCATTGTAGCTACGCCACTTTACATATCAGTTAAAAGTGCGACCACTCTTTCCGGCTTAGCTGAAGAGCACGTGATTTCACGAAATAAAAGTGTGTATCATTATAAGGATTAAAATAAGTTCGCCTGTTCTGGTTGCTATGAGGGACTTTTACAAGTTGACCAAGAGACTCCAGCTCCACACATGAACTTTCATTTAATGACTTAAGCATAGATCTCTTGAAATCCTAATGTTCCGACTAACATTTCCAGTCTTTATTTTAGCTTTTGAGGTCCGATCAAGAATCCTGTCTTTTTTGCCAACACACTATACGTTTTGGAGTTTTATCTAGGCACCATAACTTTCTAGCAGGGAAATTTTTTAAACGAGCATGCTTCATACCAACGGATCATGAGCAGACTTCTCAACCTTTTGTCTTGACCTTAGCTGTTTCAGTTATTGATTCAACGTTCACAGCAGATTTGAGATTCAATACATCTGTGATCTGACAAGTTAAGGTATAAAATTATGTGCCAACACCCTCCAAAACTATAGTCTTAAAAACTATTGGATAGTGTCAATTACTAGAAACAACTATAGGTCGATGAGCAACATTAACAACGGCAATGTCGGATGACGAAGCAAAGTTGAAAAAGCACTCCGCTTTTGCTTACACTTCCTGCTGCTTCAAACATTTGTGCTGAGCTTTCAACTGAGCACGTCAACATAAAAAAAGACCCAGACTTTTAACGTAGTTAGTTATAGAAGTAGAAGTCAAATTTCAAAATGTTTGACCTCATATGAGGTCACGTGTTACAACAATGTATCAACCCAAAAATGTAGTTAGTTTGTTCCTTTCTTATGACCTCAGCTCAATGAATCCGTCGTGTCAGTCACGTGCGTCGAAGTACACAACTGATAACCTAGTGAAATACACAAGTTCTTAAGGGAAGCGGCATACGCCACACACTTCTTCTATGGGCCGCATCTCATAAGATCGTGTGCATTCAACTTAGTTGTCAGTTGTTCACTTCGTGACGGATGCAACGGCTTTACTCCTCCAGGCAAAGTTCTAAATAGGGGACACAACTTGCACGAAAAATTAAATTTAAACATTTGACTAAATTGCAATCGCATTCCGGTTCCACTTTATCCTTTTGCCTCTTCTAAAGTAACAATGACAAAAAAAACCACTAAATCTTATTTAATATTCATTGCACTCCCAAGGATTATCACTTTACTTATGTCTTATTCATAAATGTTCGAAAATCTTTTTTAATTTTCTCCAAATGAATTTCTTAATCATCGCTCTTCCCCTCTCAACTTATGATGCAAAAGGCCCGTTCTATATAATATTTATTATAATCCCATATGGGAATTGAAAAATTATGCAAATTCCCACTGGGAACAAATTAATTTTGTCTTTTTTTCCCTGTCTGTGTGTTGATCCCCTGTGAATAACATCACCTTTGGCATTAGCACTTTCGGAATTCGGCTCATCCACAATAGTAATTAGCTAATTGGCGCATTTAATCTGATTGAATCGACCGAAGATATTAATGCGCCATCAGGCCTGCCGTGAAATTGGAACATCAGATATGCGGCCAAAACGATATAGGTATCCGTTTACACGAGTGTTCGAGCAGTGGCAGCTGATGGAGGCAAACTACCTGGTGGTCTCATCTATTAGCTTTAATTTGACAAATTTACATTCGGTCAAACTCATTTGAATTTATTCAAAAATGTATCTATATAGCTGTCGTATGCTGATTTGTTTGTTTTCGATTGGTTTTGTTAAGCTATCCGAAGTAACATGGATTTGATTTGTTGGATTGTTGAAATTTTAAATGTTTTCTAATCTGTTAAGTCCATTTGACATAGTGGACCAATTGATATGTGAGTCGCGTTGTTGGGACAAAACGTTTTTTGTTGTTTTTATGAATGCACTATGAGATTTTTTTCTGAGGAAATGTTGCAAATTACAATACACCATGATTATTAAAAGCTCGTAAATTTGTTAATAATTAATAATTCATAATTCAGGCTAAAAATGTAAAAGTTCCTTGACAAAATGTGTTTCTGTAAAATTAAACGATGAACTACAAGAGTTCATTGGGGACATTTTACCAAGTGAATGAAGGAAATGATTTAAATCCAAAATGCCTCCAGCCTTCCCTATAAGGGAAGACAATGAATAAATCCTAAAAGAAATCGCACACAGTGAGAAAATGCTTAGCAAAGTTAGCTGAAAATTAAAACTCTATTACAATATTAATTTTGCACCCATATCAAACATTTTTGCAACCCCCTATAACAGAATTGTACTAGAATAGCTTGTGTTTCCACCCCTGTTAGTTAAAAGAATTACCCACCACCAGATAAACTCAACATTCGTGCTGTTCACGACACAGAACTGCTACTTTCGCTACTTGAATACAGATGGCGGCTGGAAAATTCAAATTTTCAAATCGTCGATTTTTTTAACAGTAAAAACGGTGAGAATTGAAACCAAGAATGTTGTTTACTTTGAGAAGAGTTCAAATACGGACAATGGATTGTCGAATAATGCGAAAATCTGTGAGAAACAATAGAAAGAAAATAAACGCTGATACGAACTTCAGATATTGATTTGCGAGCGATTCTAGCATGCTCGGGTCAGAACTAGCCGCGTGCCCGGAAGTAAGTAAGATATAACAAGGGCGCAAGCTTAGGGTTGCAAGTTGAAAGGTCGGAAGCATAAAACTAGCTTTTAACTGTACGATATTTTCTGTGTTCAATGGGCCAAACACCATTTACGTTTTAAGGACATTAGGACAAATGCTCTACAACGTGAACCTACCACTTCGGAACTGAAAATCATTATTATGGCCGAGTTTCTTGATGGTATCGTTTCACAATGGGCGTAACAAACTGGACTTAAAGTCTTAAAAAAGAGGAAAAATAAATTTCAATCCATGACAGTATGGATTCACAGATTCACGATCATCGGACCGAAGTTTTCGAAAAATTTACTTTTTTTTGTTTTTTGAATACTAGGGTGGACGGAGGCTAAGACTCCAAAATCTTTCAAAGATACCAATACATTCACTATTGCAGGTATATAATACCGAAGTAGCCGATATTGATTATGACCGATTTCCACGTGCTAAAAATCCACCCATTTATGGGAGACACTATGACCCTGCCAGAACGCACTTCATAGTAGTAAATTTTTGCTCTCTCATAATACTTCTTGACTACAACTAAGTTAACTTAACAAGTAGTTATGTCTCACTTTGTTTTATCGTTTCTTTTATAAGGACTGTTCTAGCGAAATCGCCAGCTGTATCCCACCTCCGAAAGAATTCAACCGCGACACACGTGCTAGAACTAATGCTCACGAATTCACCCTTGAGCCAAGCTTTGGTCGTACTGCATTGTACTGGAATTCCTTCTTTAGCAGAACAACACGGATGTGGAATAGCCTTCCACGCGGGGTCCTTCCTCTTGATTACAGTCCACAGCAATTCAAAGTCAAAGTGCACCAGTTCCTCTCCTCTCTCTCCTCTTATCCTTTCCACTCGCGCTGTGTTAACTCATCATAAGGGCAGCCACAAACCCTTGAGCGGGAGTAAATTATAAAAAAAAAAAAGTTTACGCTTCCGTAGTGTTTATCGCATTGGGTAGGTATCCAGTGAGTGCACCTACTAAAGTTCATTCGTGCGGCTTCATCCTACGTCGCTAGGTCGAAGGGTCTTGTTCTTTGTAGTCGTCGCACGTTGTTTACATCGTTAAGAGTCTCGTTGAGAGTACGGATCATTTCATTGTTGCAATGAACAGGAAGGCGAGCATTTAGCTTTTGAGCAAATTTTGTTACTTCTTCGCTCACGGTAGCTATTCCTAAATCTCTGTGAATATCACTATTCCTAATATACCATGGCGCATTCACAATTGCTCTTAGTGTCTTGTTTTGGAAAGTCTACAACATGGACATGTTGCCCGGCTTGGTACAACCACAAAGTTGTATACCGTATGTCCAGGACGACTTTAACACCTGCCTGAGCAGTTTGTTATATATGCTTAATTTCGAAAATCTTCCAATAAGCCAATACATTTCCCTGAGCCTAATCTCGAGCTCGTCACGATTCTTCTCTACGTGTGGTTTTCACCTTAGCTTAGCGTCGAGTGTCATCCCTAGATATTTCGCTTCATTTGCATAAGATATTTGTGCAGAATTTATGAACAGAGGTAAATTGCTAACCCTTCTGTAAGTGAAATTCACATGCGTAGACTTGTTCTCGTTAAGAGCGATTCGCCAAGTCTTCGTCCAGACACAAATTCTGTCAAATGCTCGTTGGAGGTTTCTCGTTGATGACTCGACTGATTTACCTTTTGCCAGGATGGCCGTATCATCCGTATGATGACCGTATCGGCCACGACTGTCTCGTCATCTAGATGTATGTCTCTTGTGTAGAGCGACACAGGGTCGGACCGAGGACACTTCCCTGGGGTACGCCAGCCCGAATTTGCTTGAAACTCGGGTATTCACTACTACACCTAACACGAAAGAGTCTGCTTTCAAGATAATTTTCCAATAATTTAAACATGACTTCCGGCAAGTTTTGCCGTAGCTTATATTTCAAGCCTTCGTGCCATACCTTGTCGAAGGCTTGCGATACGGCGAGGAAAGCACTTGAACATATTTTTTTCCCTTCTAAGGCTTTTTCAATTTCATGCGTTATTCTAAAGACTTGATCTATTGTGGAATGGTTAGGTCTGAAACCGAATTGATGATCCGGGATCAAGCGTCTTTCTGCAATTATTGGTTGTAATCGCTTCAGCAGAAGTTTCTCGAATACTTTCGATATTATCGGCAGAAGCGATATTTGCCTATAAGATTTTTTATCATTTGCATATTTCCCCGGTTTTGGAACCATAATGACTTCAGCAACTTTCCATTGCCTTGGAACGTATAGAAGTCTAAGAGAAGCGTTTATCACATAAAGTAGCTTGACTAGTGCCTTTTTTGGTAGTTCTTTCAATATTTCGCCAGTGATCAGGACCCGGGGACTTATTATTTTTTAGTTTGCTTATTGTCTGTCGGAGTTCAACTAACGAAACTTTTTTCATTCTAAAGCTATCAGGTTCCGCGTTGTTGTTTGGAACGTCAGCCAACGGCGGACCGTCGAAAGGCTTGAATGCTTCTTCTAAATGTTCAGCAAACAAGTTCGCTTTCTCTTTGTCTTCTCTTGCCCATTCGCCGTTAGCTTTTTTTATTGGTGCCGAGTGGATTATAGGTTTCTTGATAGACTTAACTGCTTTCCACAGCGAGTCAGTAACTGCTTTCCTGAGCTCCTATCTGCCAACAAGCGTTCAAGGTATTCAGTGGTCTCACGATTTTTAAGATCTTGCAACATTCCTTTCAGTTTGTTAGAGAGGTGGTTCAAGAGGGTTTTGTCTGGGGGGGCCCTCGTGCCTTGCCATCTTCTACGCGCTCTTCTCTTTTCACGAAACAGTTCTTCGATTTTGAGCGGATATGTTTTGCGTACATGCCCGTCGGTGCTAACTGCGTTCTTTTGGGACGAATTGTTGTTCCAAGCAGCGCTCTGAATCGCTTCAATGAATTTGTCAACTGCGGTTTCTAACTCGAAAGGAGTTTTCAATGGCACATTCAAGCCAACGCCCTCCTTACAGTCCTTTCTGAAAGCGTCCCAGTTCATGTTTTTGCTAGCTAATCTAGGAGCTCTTTCTATTTTCGCCAGTCTTCCACCCATCTTCAAGATAACTCCTGAGTGGTCTGAGCAAAGGTCATACCCTTAAAGGGGTACCCTTTAGCGATGAAAAAATCGACAAGGTCAGGCTTTTTATTCCTATCGGTTGGCCAATATGTTGGCTTACCCGTGGAGAAAAAGTCCACCCCACGCTTCATACTATTTTTGTACAGTAATTTGCCTCTTGTTGAATTGCATCGTGAGCGGTAAAAAGTATACCTCGCGTTAAAGTCACCCCCAATGATAAAATTGGACCCAATGAAGTCATACATACGATCAAGATACGTCTTCCATCAGTCTATATCCTGGCGGGAAATAACAAGATGCAATGTTATAATCTAAGCAGTCAATTTTTACAGAAACTGAACTGATCTGCATAGAGTCTAGCTCAACTTCTGTGTTTTTGAAGTGCTTTATGCAGTTCTTAATGTTGAGGGAGGATCCTCTCTCGAATTTTGCGAAGGGTGATGTGCGTGATAGTCATTGTAACCTTTAAGTTTGGGTGTAGACCCGTTTTTAAGGTGAGTTTCCGTAATCATGCAAATATTAATATTATTTTTCCGTATAAATACTTCTAGTTCGTCTATTTTATTCAGAAGGCCGTTTGCATTCCATGTAAGTATTTTGAAAAAAATTTACTTAACAACCTTTTTTGGCACTCACTCTTGTGATACACGGATGAATAATTTTTTTAGCAGTCTGTCTAAAAATGGGAAAAGTACCTCTTATATACGAGTACCTCTCTCGTAACACAACGTCCGTCCTTCCAATCGCGTTATAACTTCTGCACCATAATAAGTTATAGAAAGACAAAATTTTGTGTGCCTTTAAACTTTGGAAATTTGCCAGAGAACCCAGAGAGAGCAATTTTTTTCAAGCACAAATAACGGTTAAATAACAGTTTGAAGTTTTATGGAAAAACGTATTAATTAAATGTTTTTTAATACTTTTTTTAGAAGTTTAGCAGGCAGGATAAAGAAAAATTAGTCGTAAGTTAAATAAATACTGATCCTTAATGGAAAAATCCAATTTTTTGAAAATAATGCACACGTTTTGAGAAATGGATGACGTTTGAAAACGTTGAAAATGGATGACGTTTTTGAAAGTGTTTGAGGCCATAATTTTAACCTAACTTAAGTCATAAAACCAATATTGAACAGTCGTATAAAAGAACTCAAATTTAACAAAGTTCTTTAGTCAAATTTTTCAAAACAATTTCTAATACTGCTGTTTTGAGGCATTTTCGAAAAAAAATCTCAAAACGCTTAAAAGACGAGAACCCCCCCCCCCCCCCTTATCACCGGTGTAATTAAGAAAAATCGGATGTAAAATCATACTTACCAGAAATTATTCAACATTTTAAGGAAAATTATAGCTTCAAATCTATCCGAGACTTAACTCAAAAACATAAAAGCATCTTCAGAAACAATTTTTTGTATCTAAACGGAAAAAGCGATCTTGTTCAAATTTGGTTTAAGAACAAAGCCCACCAAAAAAAAAAGAAGAAAACAGCGGTAAACAAAATTTCCGTTTCTAACTTAAGTTTTTTTTTAAACCTCTTTATAAAACCAAATAAAGAAGGAACTAGTTTTACCGTTTATGAAAAACGCCGTGCCCATAGAATTTAAGAAAAGCATCCAATGCTAGACAAGAGAGACTGCTCTTACTGTAGTCGGGGATTTATCTCTCTTAAGTCTTCCGGGAAAAGAATTCGCGAAGGTGTTAGAAGCGCGTTCCAGAGCTGTAATCGAGCCTTTATTCTAGGAAGAGCAATGCGGCTTTCGGCCTGACAGAGCACAACCGACCAGCTTTTTACTCTGAAGGTTAATCTTGAAAAGGCCTGGGAATATGCCAAACCTATCTACGCGTGTTTTGTAGATTTGGAAAAGGCCTATGACAGGGTTCCTAGGGATTAACTCTGAAGAGTTTTGCAGGAATATGCACTGAGCGGGCCTCTTATGAGAGCCATTCAGTCTTTGTATGGGAACTGCAGAATCTATATTCCGTTAAATGGCATCAAATCTCAACCTTTTGATGCATGCGTTGGACTTCGCCAGGGCTGTGTTCTATCGCCGCTCCTTTTCATAGCCTATATGGACTGGATGGTAAAACGCAGTCTTGGTTAGCATCAGGACAATCCATCTGCTTTAAACAGATGACTTAGCTACTCTGACATCGTCCGAGGCGGAACTTCAGTGAGCACTGGATAGGTTTGGGGCCAAATGTGGTGAGGCTGGGATGAAGGTTAACGTGAGCAAATCCGAAGTGATTGTGTTTTTCCCGAAATCCTGCGCAGTGCACCCTGTACGTAAATGAAGTCCCATTGAATCAGGTAGAGAAGTTCAAGTCTCTCGGGGTCTTTTTCACGAAAGATGGAGGGAGTGATACTGAGTTATCCTGTAGGATTGGTCAAGCTGGAGCAATAGTAAAAGAACTGCGCCAGCCGGTCATCAGGAAAGCTTAGCTTGGAGTGAAAGCAAAAGATCTCAGATTTTAATTCAGTGTTGTGTGTACACACAACCCTCATCTATGGTCACGAAATTTTGAAAATAACCGAATTCGATCGCGGGTACAAGCTGGCGAAATGATATTTCTGAGGTGCGTTTCTGGTGTTACTCTTAGGCATAGAGTGAGAAACATCAGTATTCATAAGAATCTTAATGCTGAGAAGCTAGCAGCTAAACTTCTCTGAGTGGAAACATCAATTCTTCCATCGTTTCGACACTTTGTTTGCATGCCCCCCAAAAAAAGTATACAACAGACTGTAAAATAGATCCAGAAATAATTTTAATAAAAAAATAGAATTTTTCACAAACTGCGCAATGTATAGATGAGCATTACCTTCAAGGACCGGTCCTCGTAGGTCTTCATACTTGACGGTCTTTTTTGTACCCCTTCCCATCTTCCCATAGTACGAAGACATACGCGGAGCGGTCCTTATGTCGGTTTTCCTCGAAGGTCAAGCTCATCTATATTTGCGCAGTTTGTGAAAAATTCTATAATATTAGTAAAATTATTTCTGTATTTATTTTACAGCCTTTTGTAAACTTTTTGCGAAGTGCAGTCGCTTCGTTAGGAGGTATTATTAAGTTTGATTCATATAGTTTGTAGACTCCGTCCGTCTGTCAGTCGGTGGTTTTTAGGCCTCTAATTTTGACCCAGGGACTTGTAGCTTGATTTTTTGTGGTCTCTAAGCAGTAAATAAATTTTTGCCATGCCCACTTTCGGGGTGTTTTTAAATCCAACCCACCAAATTTCAGCTCTCGACCTTAAAATTTAAGGCCTTAAAGTTGTTTACCTACATACGGACGGACAAGGCTTAATCGATTCTCCTGTCGGTCCCATTTATATTATCTCTTAAGGGTCTTAGGGGTCTACGGTGATTATTTTACTGCGTTACAAACTACACATCAAACCTAATAGCTATTCCCTGGGTCGGATATACAAATGCAATTAACACGTGTATACCAGAGCTGATAAAATATTTGAAAAAAATACGATGTTATTGAAAAGGGGTTGTTGCCACGCCCCTTTTATATTGCAGAAGGTTATTAACTGAAAAATTCTAAATGCAATTTAAGCCAATTAAAACTAATATTTAACAACCACAATTTATGACGCAATTCGGAGCTTGAACTGGTCAATTGGGAGGGGGTATCCAACGATTCGCCTAAGCGGATTGTAACGCTTTTAGATTTTAAGAAAAGATAAATACGGAGCAAATTGAGAAGCTAAAACCTACTCTGAAGGATAAACCCTACATGTAAAACCCTAATATAGTCGACAAATTTTACAAATGTCCAAATGTCCTGTCACTTTACAATCCAAACATTCGTCGAGCTTTTCGCTTTCATTTGCGGGTCGTTGGTCATTAAAATTACACTTAATCGATTACCAGAATATCTGAAGGCTAAGATACGTTTTCGGGGGAGCAAGATAGGGAAACACCCCTATTTTTGTTGGAAATTTTTTTAGCATCTGTACAAAAAGCTGAGCATGATTTTAATTCATTCAGTTTAATTCAGTTCAAATTCTTTAACAACACGCAATACTTCTCTTGCACCAATTATTGTTGAACAAAAGCTTAAAGTCCTCACAAAAATCATCAGAAGCACATGTTTTTATGCGCTGAGTTTTTTTGGCCCTAGGCCTGTTTGTATACCTTGCCATGGCTGATGGTAGGGTTGGTGAGGAAAGCATTGCGTTGAAGTGCTAATTATTTCTCTGATAGAAAAACAAAAACGGCTATACAAACGGCTGCATAAGTGCGTTTATCCGACGGGCAACCATGCGTCCGTGCGTCGTATCTAGAAACGTTAAAGCAAGCTTGCTTGCTTGCTTCCATATTATGATTAAGAATAAATAGTAAAATTAAAGCGTCTGTGAAATATGGTTAATTATGTTGAAAATGATGTTTGAAAGCGAGGATCCCACTCATGTTTAAATTAGCTTTACTTGCGGTTAAACCGTTTATTCAAGCGGAAACATTTTTATTTACCCACATTAAAACGTTTCGAAAATACGACTTTGTTACTTTTAAGCAAACACAAAACTTCTTACTAAAGGGTTGTTAGACGGAAGGGGATGATTTCCTTTGAACTTGTTTTCGTAATTAAATGTAAATAAATGTGAATTAAGTTCAAACGCAACCGACTGGCGATTGGGTTTTAAAATGTTGTTTATTTGCAAGTTGAAGAAAATATATATTCATATTTGTGCGGTTTCTGTAGTTTTTGAAGCAAACTTATCAAAATCAATTTAAAAGAATCCTAACAACTGTAGCAGGAGTTGGGACTGAGAGTGTCCTATAAAAGGGAAATCTGTGGAGGTATTTACATATAGATAGTACCCTATTTAACAGGAAATGCTTCGAAATATTTGAGTTTCTCGATTGCTTGCATTTGACCAGATTGATTTTTAAATGAAACGATGACAATATGAACGTCAAGTATGAAGACATACTTGGAACGGTACGTCGTCTTTTGCTGTAGGTTAACCTAATCATTATTGTCCAGTTTGTGTAAAATTCTATTTTTTTATTAAAATTATTTCTGGATATATTATACGTTCTGTTGCATACTGTTTTCGTAGGCCTAGAGCTGTTTTCTCATTGGGTGATTTTCTAGTTTTGTTACTCTAAAAAACGGTGGCAAATTACTTTTCCTTTAGCTTTTTTTTAAATATTTCTTCCTAAAAAATACTTATAAGTTTTTTCTTTTTTCCAAAGCAGTTGTGTTGGTGAACGTTCATATGGTTGTGTCAGCGTGAAATTTGGTAGAAGGAAAATAAGTGGCCTTTGTCGATGTTACGATGTACATCTCTGCTATCAGCATCATTTTATTCAGTCAACTAAAGTGTTTTCAAGCACGTTTGGGAAACCTTTTTTATTTAATTTTCTTTCAAATTTCTTAGGATGGACTACGTTCGTTATTTATTCCAAATTTTTGCCTGTTACCGTTACAATAATAGAGGGAAGGACATACGTTTTCTTGGCCCTTTTTTACCATTTTTAGAATGAACCAGTGAGTAAGTGAAACAGTGCACATGTAATATTCTATTCCTATGTATAGCGGTATAACCTTTTCCTATTCCTATTCTCCTTTTCAATTCTATCTCCCTTCCGTTCGTTTATTTTCTTGTTTTCCATCCCCGTCCCGTTACCATTTATATATCCTTTTAAAAAGAAAAAAATATTATTATTTATAAGTTTTTTTTTACTGTTTTTTTTAAAGGGGCGTGGCATGTCCAACCCCTGTAACCAAAAATCAATATGAGCATAGAAATATTGAAGCTTGCGGCCAAAATGTACGCAAAACTGTAATTTTTTGGGTCAAATTCAATAATTTTGTGAAATTGACCCCTAAAAATGGGCGTGGCCAAAAACTTTGTATGAACGAAATCTGAAATAGTATCCGGTATACTTTATGTGGTAAATTTTACTTTTTATTCTATTCTGAGTAAAGCTTAAAAGAAGTCGAAATCCATGTTTTCCTGGAAATTTATAAGTTTTTATGGAATTCTGCCTCTAAATGTGGGCGTGGTCCAAAACGAACCAAATGTAGAACTAAGTATTTTCTACAAAATGTATAACGGGAAAATTTTTCGATCTGGGACAAAAATATTGAATAAATTGCATTTGAAAGTTTACTCCTTAAACGATGCCACGCCCACTAGGGGCGGTCTGCCAATTTCGTTTTTACTTTTTATATCTTGTATTCATAAGGAGATGCTTAATGTAAATTTTCAGCTTTTCACGACGTCTTACAGTTTTGAAAGCACTGGAGACCACATTTAGACCGATTGTGGGCGCTAAACAAAAATAAAATTTAACACTTGTATTGCTTCGGATGACAGAGAGCCTTTGTGTAAAATTTCAGCTTTCTAGCTCAAAATTGAAGGCCTAAAAATTGGCGACATATGGACGGATGGACGGACGGACGGACGGACATGGCTCATTCAACTCGGAATACGGTCACGATCTTAAGGTCCTGTGGAAAATCCATGAAACAGCAATTAAGAAGGTACTTTTTTTCAATCCCCGTTAGAGCTTTTTTCTGTCTTACAACCACCTGCGCTAGCATTGGCCACTTTTCTAAAATTCTTCGGACATGGATTTCTGAGAAAACGGTAAGCCATTCCGTTTTTAGATTTCATTTGTTTAAATTGGTAAAGGTAGTCTTAAAAGATTTTTAATGCTTTAAGCTTGCATCTTAAGCGTTACAAACTTCAGACAATTTGAATCAAAATCGTCTAACTAAAGATTAAAACCTTTAAAAATATGTTTTCGAATATGCTTTAACGTTTTTGAATCAGATCTTTGAAGTTTTTAAGTATTTGCAGTTTGCTATAGTTTTTAATAAAATTTCGGAAGATGGACTTTTCCCGTTACTTATTTCAAAAATATACTTTATACCGTTTTGGAGATACGATCTTTTAACCTTTTTTATTACTTTTTAAATTTAATATTCATAAAACAACCGTTTAATTTTTTTTCCCAGTTCCGTCAGACATTTTCCCTATAAATAAAGTTCATATAAATAAAGTTCAAGTAAATAAGTTCATTTTTTTCTTTCTTCTTTTAAAAAGAAAAAACTTTGGTTAGAAGTTTCACTCCGTAAAACTAATCGTTGAATACCCCATCCTATCCCACATTCTAAAATGGTGATGTAATTGTTCTTTTTTCGCATTTTATAAATAGTGCAAACTTCGAAAAGGGGCGTGATCAAACAGCTCCTTACTACAAACTATCAATATTAACACAGATATTTCCAAGTTACGCTTAAATGTATGAGTAAAAATTCAATTTTTTTGGTTTAAATTCAATATTTTTAAAAAGTCGACCCCTAAAGGAGGGGACGTGGCTTAAAACTTTGAATGAACGAAATCCGAAACGAAGTCTTGTTTACCTTATCTGCTAATTTTTTTTTGTTTTATTCTTTTCTAAATTGGGATGAAGGCCAGTCGAAATAACATTGTTCTGTAAAATTTAAGGTTTTTCTACAATCCTACCTCCAAATGTGGGCGTGGCTTAAAGTCTTGTATGAACAAACAGCAGAACTAAGTGACTTAAAACAAAAATATTAAATAAAATACATCTGAAAAGTTACCCTTTAAATCGATGACACGCCCACTAGGGGAGGTGAAGCGATTAAATTTTTATTATGTGTATCTTACAATAAACAGCAGATAACAAATATTAAATTTCAGGCTTTTAAGACGTCTTAGGTCTTACAGTTTTGAAAACTAAGGAGGTAGTTGCACAATTGCACCTATTGTGGGCGTGTCTGTGGGTGGATTTCAAAAATGATAACACTTATACTGTTTCGGATAATAGTGAACCTATGTACCAAATTTCAGCTTAAAATTTCCAAGCTTAAAATTTAGGGCCTAAAAACGCGTGATAAACAGACAGACGGACGGACGGATGGATATGGCTTATTCGATTGAGAATTTGGTCTTGATCATATACCCCTTAGGTCTTGGGGGTCTTGGGGGTTTTTCCGTATTACAAACTATGTGACAAACCTCCTGGGATGGGGTTTCAACATTTATTTATAATCAGTTTCTTCAGTTTTAGCCAGCTTAAACTATTAATGTGTACGCATTTTTTTTTTATAACTTTTTTTTATCAAATAAATATATTGGGTTTCTATACATATACTTAGTTTTTCAAAACTATAAAGAAATTTATAAAAAAAAAATGTGAAATATATTTGATTTTAAGCAGTTTTAGCTCATTTGCTTTGCATTGTTTCTTTATTTTTGGTCATCACTGTAGGTAAAATGTGATTTAGTTGTGTTTAAGAAACATAGGTGGTCGCATATAAAGGCTTGTAGCGAGCGTGTATGTTGGCGGATTTCAATAATTTTCAAACCTGATAATTTTGTTAACATACGGACGGAAGGACGTAGAACATGCGTTCGACCGGGAATCGCACAACGACACAGCCTAATTAAATAAGTTTATTAGGCCAGGATATATGCGACGGCAAAATTTAACCCAGAAACCTTGAAATTTTAATTTTTCGTGTAGGGGCTCGAAAAATGAGTAGGTACTCGTATTGAGTATAGGTAGACCTCACTTAACACGGGGGTTAGGTTCCTGAAAAATGTCGTGTTAAACGAAATCGTGTTAAACGATGCAAGAAGCAAGTGCAAATAGAGTAGTTATGTTCCATGATTTCAGAAAACCTTCAACAATTTTGTTTTAATTTTTAAAAAAAATTTTATTCGAGGTTGTATTATTATTAAGGATGAAAAAAATTAACAAAGCACAACAAAACATAGCTTTCTTCCTGCATAACTTAACAAAATTAAAATAAACAAAAACAGTTTCAGTCTAAGAGCTTCTGCTTTCTACATGAAAAATGGGGAAGTCCCTTTTAAGACGTATGTTCACAAAAACACGCTATAAAAAAAGCTGGGGTACGCGTCTATTGGCCAGAAAAAAATGCCGCAAAATGTGAGACGTGTAAGAACGAGGCCGTGCTGTAGGAAGTACGTGTTAAGTGAGGTCTACCTGTACTCGGAAATCAAAGAAATAAACGCCAGTGCCTCGCAGCCCGCAAGGAAGCTTTCTAGGTCCAATCTTATTTTTTGCTAAATACAAGAGACATACACAAACAGAAGACACACTTCCAAAGAGATAAACATTATATTCAGGAAAAGCTTTCAGCTGCGCTGATTGACAGCACAGCTTTTCTCATTTCACTATTGAAAGGACAGTTAGACAAAGTACGCAAGCATACAAAAAGCTGGCGGGACGTCATCAACAAAACTTAGTCAACCTATTTTAATAGAAGCTACTACATCTGGAAATCCCGCATTTATAGATGGATTTGGCAAATTTAAAGGCAAACACTTTTCTATCGCCTTATAGTCAACGATATAGAAAATCTGTGGACTTGTTTCAAAAAAGCTTCAATCGAAGTCGAAAAAAACGCGTTGGCCTTCCAATGAAACTGCTAAATTTCAAGTCCTTAACTTTACAATTTAGACCTTTACCTAAAGTGTTTATACACAGACGACACACGGTCGGACAATATATTTAAAATCAATTACTATCCTGTTGTTATCAATCATATAAACGGTATTTTGTGATTATTTCACTACTATAGAATCTAATTAATAAAATTAATAAATATTTTAAGCATGCGAACTGGGCTACGTCCCTTTTCTTTAGCACCCTTGCCAATGTCTTATGGCTGAATTTATGAGCTGTTTTTTTATACCCGACCAAGGGTATATAAATTTTAATGCAAAATTTGTAACAAAGTAAAATAATCATCGTAGACCCTTAAAACCTTTATCGAGACCGACTTGTGAATCGATTAAGCCATGTCCGTCGGTCCGTCCGTATGTGTGAAGGTTTTCAAAATCGAACCAGACAGTTGAAGCCTGCACACGGCTTGGTTCTCTTGTGGCACAGACAAAATGTGAAAATTGCCTCAATCCGTTAACGGCCCGGTCCACTACTAGCTTCAATGTGAGACAACCTCTCTTTCATTTTTTTCAAATGCTTTTTGGTCAAGTTAGACAAGGCATATGAACTTTAATTTTGGTACTGGGCAAAACTGGCCTAAAACCTTTAACAAGGCAAAAATTGGACCGCCCACAATATCGACCATGCCCACTTATAACATGGTAAATTCCTTAAAACTGAATTTCTCGGAAAGTTGACTCCAAATCGAAAAAAAATATATGACAAATATTTAAGATATCGCTGTTTTCTAAGTTTGCTCCATACAAAGTTTTGAGCTCCGGCCTCTTTTAGGGGGCGTTTTCAGAAAAAAAAAACTGTTTTATCTAAAATAATTCTCGCCTTTACCATATTATTTTCTCATGATCCTAACGAAATAACAATCAATTGATTTTAATTTTTAGCCCATGCCCACTTTTGGGGGCGTGGCTTATACAAATAATATATGAAATCTTGCCAAGAAACTTTAAGATTTTGTGTTACATGGTATATAGGGTCGGGTATATAGAAGTTTGTCACAGACAAACTCTTGCACTTACTCACTTGTTTTCTATGACCTTTAACAACATAAAAATTGGAAGGGTTCTAAGACCCCTCCTCACCCAGTTTTGATTAGCTACACGTTCGTAAGTAAAACGAGCAGGAATTCAATGCAAATCCGTTTTAAGACTATGACATGACCTGACCATGCTGTAGGTATACAAGTTTGTTGATGTGGACCTGATTCTTCTTTCTCATATTGCAAACAAGATACGTTACACTCGCATATTTGTATCAACGTTTCTTACATACAAAAATGCACCCTGCGAAAAAAAATATCCGCAAAACTCTCCAGGCCTTATGAATAGACTTGTGTAGTAGCCTTATTGACATTTTGCCCCAGCATCAGCTTCAGCGCACTGCAATTGCGATGTTATAGTGTTATATTATATTTAACATGCGTGGCTTATTGTTGCATTTTACAAGTGGCTACTTCGTGATATCTTGGTAGTAACTTTGCTAATTAGCGTACAAGTCCATTACACAGTTTTTACCCCCATTCAACGAGGCTTGCGAGTTGCGAGCTCGCGAGAAGAGCCCATGAAAACTCGTCGTATTTCCCTAACATTAAATCCAAGTAAATATTCGAGCACAATTGGCACTAGAGTAACATTTGGTGTCTCCTGCAGTCATTTTTTAATTTGATAGCAGAAATAATGTACACGATCCCCCACCCTTAATTTTTTTTTCCGTGCCGTTGAGTAGGAAGTCACTTGAGCGTTTCAACAAATTTGCGCTGCGCAACGTTCGTTTCGCTGCCGAAGAGCCATCTTCTGCACGCGTAGGAGTACTGCAGGCAATTCGAGTACACATTTCACTGTGAATGTCAACAAGGTATGCGATACTATGGGTTATAGGAGGAGGAAAGCATAGGCATCCAATATGCCTCCTTGTCCTAAGATATACACATGCGGATGGTGCAAGTTGCATACGATTAGCTTCGGGCTGTGTGTGGTGCTGCATATACCTTCCGAGGATAATGAATATGGGACCTTTTCCAACTTTCGTTAGCGCAAAATGAAGTGTGCAACCCTGTTTTGCTGTCATGCGTGAGCAATAGACTCCTGGATATTTTGTCGTGTATTAAATAGGACGCATAGCTACGCCCACTTGAGCGAATGTGGCGTACGAGTATTGTTTTAACCGAAAATTTCATCGCGGTTAATAATCCTTGAGAAGCTCTTCAATGGAAATGGAAAAAAAGTCGTCGTATTCATTGCGACTTATTGTGGAATCTGTGCAGAGATAACATGCGGGTATAGGTAAGTATAGGGGTTGCGATATGAGGGTTTAATACACTGAGATATTTCTTCTGGCTCGGCAGAAGAACTCATTAACAAATACCATGGATATTATGAGAACAGAATTGGCTTCCTTATGCAGAGTGCTATGCGCGGGGCATTTTTATAGCCAATTCTAAAGGAGTATAGCAATTTAATACATTCCTGCATATTTTTTTGCACACGCAGGCGGAAAATCTTTTAGTTAATCAGTATTTTTTGTCATAAAAAATATTTTCAACGGCTGATATAAGATATTAAAAGCTTTTTATACCCTCAGGGTATTTTCAAGCTCCTAGCTCAAAATTTAAGGCCTAAAAACTACCGACAGACGGACGGACATGGCTCATTCGACTTACAATTCGGTCTCGATCATATCTCTAAAAGGTCTTAGGGGTCTACGGTGATTATTTCTCTATGAATCAAACTTAATATACCTCCTATCGTACGGGATGTGGTATAAAATATACATATATAAAGGACGAACAGCCGAAGCAACAATATTCCATAAAAATGGCTAGTTCTGCGAGACGCCTCAAATTTTTCGTCGTCAGCGATTTAAACAAGGTAAGATAAGAAGTTAGATAGTTAATCATCAGAAAATACGGTAAAAGCGAAAATTATTTCAGAAAAAACAGTTTTTACCTAAAAACGCCCCTTAAAAGTAGGCGGAGTTTAAAATTTTGTATGAGGGGAACTTAGAAAATAGTAATATCTTTAATATTTGACAAACAATTTTTTTTAGATTTGGAAAGATCTTTGCGAGAAATCGGGTCTTTAAAGATCTAACATGTTAAAACTGGGCATGGTCGATATTGCTGGCGGTCCAATTTTTGCCTTGTTAAAAGTCTTAGACCAATATTGCTGAGCACCAAAATTTGAATTCATTTGAGGGATCCTCAATGTGAGTGTCTTAAAACTAATATACCCTAGGTCGGGTATAAAAAGGACAATATCCAGACAAAATCCTAAGGAACTTCGGATGAATTTCGGTTGGAGCAATAAAGTGGAAACATAAAAAAGAGTTGAACCTTGACGGTTCCGAGGGTTTCAACTTTTATCGCCCTGATTTAAGAAAAAAGTACCGTATTTCCGCAAGACATCAAAGACGTTCAACAGGTGTCATTGTACCTTTGACCTTTGTGATAATTTCCAAGAAGGCAAAATATTTTTCGACTTCTGAGTTCTGACTTAGATTTACCAGAAAGACAATGCCCCATCCGCACTATCAGAAGCTGGATTCACTTAGAAACTGATAATGTTTTCCAGTTTAAAGACAAGGACCTTAGTCACGGTGATGCCTGGAATTCTAATTTAAAACTAGTGTCCTTCTAGAGGTGGACACTAGTGGACACTCACTATTAATGGACAAAAACGAAATAAATAAATATTTGGAAGTCAAAATTTTTTAAATATTTTAAAAATTTCTATCACTTTTTTTAAGCGGTCCGTCTAAAAATGGAAAAAGATGGAAAAAAATGGAAAATCTATTTGTTATCGGTCCGTCTCTCCGTCTACCCATGTTGTAACTTTTGAACGGTGAGTCGAAGAAAGATGAATTTTGGTGGACCATTTATAAAGTTCGTGAAAGATATAAGAACGTATACAAGAGCATTCATTTATGCAGAATTAACGGTTTGATTACAGTTTGAAGACAAGACGTATTTTGACATCTTGAAAAGCCAGATAAGAGGAAATGTCGAAATGTCGTTACCTTTTGTGCGCTCTGTTTTCAAAACTGTTAGATTTCGTAAGAGGCTCAAGTTAAACATTCCGTCCATAAAAAGTTTTAAGCCAGGCCTAATTTGGAGGCGGAAGCTAAGAAAAACTGCAAATTTGTCAGAAAAACGCCTGCAGTTAACCTAATTTAGGGAAAAATGAGAAACAAAATTTAGCAAATCAGGCATACCAGACTCCATTCTAGAAGTTGTTGTTACAAATTTTTTGGGCACTTTGTAAAAACAAAACAAAACATTTTTGGATCAGAAATATTAAATGGCTTATGACATAGTTACGCTTAAAGCCATCTAAGTTGCTTAACTGAAATGGTAGTGCCATAAATGTCGTTACTTTTAATCTGGTTTTATCTGTTTTTATAAGCACAAACGACTTGCGTATCATTTCAAAATAGGTTAAAATTTTGGTAACATAAAAACTAGTAAGCCATTCTTTTTAGCTTAAGTCCACATCTCTGTAAATTGTGCAATTTGAGAAATATAAATAAATAAATAAATGAAAAAAAAAAAACAAATGGATAAGTGCACAGTGCGCATGTAAAAACTTCAGTCCGTCTGTGACGGATTGCAAAATACCCGATCCTACCAAAAAAGGAAACTGGCATGCCTCCAAAAAGCGGGCGGGATGTAAAAATTAAACTGTTGAATGCCTTACGCTAGGTAGTTGCATACAGTTTGCATTAATCCACGCCCACAAAAGTGGGCGGAGGTATATATAATATATAAAAAAAAGTTGGAAAATGCTAATATCTACAACTTTTATCATGTAACTATACCCGACCCAAACCTAAACCAAGATATGTCAATCCCGTAACAAAACGAATCTGGAGTTAAGTCACCGAAATGTTCTTCAGTACAGAGTTTACTCCGTCAACGAAGTTGTCAAAATCTTCGACTCTCGAAATTATTGACTCTCCCAGCTCTCACTTCACATAGAGAAAGTGCCTGTTTTCGTTTGGTTTATCCTAACCTAACCCAAAATTTATTTCTCAAAATAAAACTGGGGTTGAACGGTGGCCACCACACTGGCGCTTCCCCTCACTATAGTGATTCTGACACATCAGGTTAGGATAAACCAAATGAAAACAGGCACAAACACAGGAAAAGAAGTTCAAGTTGTTCTCAAATTTCATTTTTCACGGCAACGAGCAAATCAACAGACATTCCACGCAGAAAAAACATTCAAAGAAATTCATACTGTTCTCCAGAGATGATCCGAGATTAATTCACCAAATTTGGTGAGTTAAACCGAGATTAACCCCAGATCTTAGTTCACTAAAAAACTCATTTCTGGGGTTAATCTCAGTTTAACTCGGAAAGTCGGATGATCTCGCACTGAAAAACCGGTCTAAGACCTTGTAGAGATATGATCGAGATCGACAGGTGAATCGATTAGGCCATGTCCGTCCGTCCGTCCGTCTGTATATGTGAAGGTTTTAGGTCTTCCAAATCAAGCTAGGGAGCTGAAACTTGGTGCACGTCTAACGTCTTGGTTGCACAGACAAGGTGTGAAAATTGGCTCAATCCGTCAATGGCCACTCCCACTACTGGCGTCAATGTGAGACAGCCTCTATATCACATTTTCTTTTAACTTGACCTCTATTTCTCTTGGTCAAGTTAGACAAGACTTAGGAGCTCAAATTTTGGTATTGAGCAATATTGGTCCAAGGCCTTTAACAAGATGAAAATTGGACCGCCCACAATTATGACCATACCCACTTTTAACAACTTAGACATTTAAAAGCCCGATTTTCAGAAAGTTCACTCCAAATCGAAAAAAAAGTTGTATGGCAAATATTACAGACATTATTATTTGCTAAGTTTGCTTCATACAAAGTTTTGCCCTCCGCCCACTTCTAAGGAGCGTTTTTAGAAAAAAACTGTTTTTTTCTGAAATAATTTTCGCTTTTACCGTATTTTCTCATGAGTCTTACGAAATAACGCTGCCAGGCGAACATCGTCAGGAACCTTTATATTATAATGATGCTGACATTAAGTGAAAACTCTTCCTACGATTTCCCATGAGAGAACAAGCATTTAATAAACAAATAAAAGCAACAAACAGCTCAAGTTCGAATTAGTTGAATCCGCTCACAGACACGCCCACTCCAGGCCATTATGTGCGACCATTTCTAATTTTTAAAAATCATTTTTTTTCAAATTTCGGCTATATTACAATAGTGCTAGTGCACTTACTTTTGGTAGGTGGCCTTTGTGGTAGGTAGTCCTTTGTGGTGGCAGAAAATTTATGGCATTTTCACTGACCATGCCCACTTTTTAAGCGATTTTAGCTCAAAATTGAGTGTTTTTCAATATATATAAGAAATTTGACAAAAAATTTTGTGACAAAAGTTATAGATATTAGCATTTCCTAACTTTTTCTTTACATAGTATATGCCTCCGTCCACTTTTGTGGGCGTGGCTTAAAAAAAAAGTGATTTTTTTAATGAAAAAGCCGGAGTTTTTGTCCGAAATGTATGCACCACCTAGCATAAAGCATTCAACAATTATACTTTTATATACTGCTCACTTTTTGGAGGCGTGGCAGTTTCCTTTTTTGGTAGGGTGAGATATTTTCCAATCTCACTACTTTTAACACACGCACTGTTGCACTTTCGCACTTGTTTATTACACACTTTCATTTTTGTTAATCATAAACTTTTTACTATCTATATCTAGTATTTTTATTTGTCGGAGGTTGCTACTATCCGATGGAGCACTCAGACACAACTACTGGTTGTACTACCACGCGAACTTGACACCTCTTGACACCTTACTTAAATGTATTTAGTTTACCCGTCTTTCGAAGAAAAATGAAAAGGAGCTTCAGTGAGGAAGAGCTTAGGTGTTCGGCACTCACCACGTCAGCCCCAAAGATCCGCCACCTGATGCGAGCAAAAGCAGGGCAACTACAAAAGAAGTGTTCCGCTGTATCGTCGTCCTCCCCACAGGCAGGACAGGTGGTGGTTTCGCTCAAGCCTAGCACATTCAAGTGCTTGGCGAAAGCTTGATGGCCCATAGGGACGCCTACAAGAAGTCTCCAATCGATTCTCCTGAGAGATAGAAGAAAAGACGCTGACCCCTCGCAGATATCCGGGCGTAGTCGTTTAGTCTGTCTGCACCCATCGCAGTCATGCCAAAGAGCCCTGTGCCCCAAGTATCAATGGCAGACTTGACAACAGTCACTGGCAGGCCTAAAGCAGGTTCGGGTCCTGAGAAAACCTCTTCTGAGCCAAGTCTGGCAAGCTCATCAGAGATCTCCTTTCCCTGGATACCAGTGTGACCTGATGGAACCCAAACAAGATTCACTGCATTTAGCCTTTCAACTAATTTCAACAAATACATGAGTTTGAGCACCATCTTGGACGAGATAAGAGGGTTGAGCAACGCATTTAGAGCGGCTTGCCTGTCACTGCAAACGCACATGCTTCTCGCCCTCCACCTGTTAGTCACAATACAGCGCATAGCCATTAGGATAGCGAAAATCTCCGCTTGGAAGACACACGAATATTACATACGGAGTAGTGAAGTCTAATGTTCTCGCTTTCCACAAAGACTCCAGCACCAGACCCCTGTCCGGTTTTGGAGCCATCCGTGAAAATACGATGGCAGAGTCTGGCCGAAGTCATTCCATTACCTGAGGAAAGTCGACTTGGTAGTTTTGTCGCAAAAGAATTTTTGGGGTCATTGCGTCAGAGGGCATGTCCATAAGACAGAGGGGTCGAAGGACAATTCTCGAACAAGTTCTTCAAAATTCCAATGCGTGTGGTACCAAAAAACACCTCTCTTTAAGCGAAAGATGGTTTTCAGCGTACACCCCATGATAAATATTTCAAGGGGGGATGTTCATCAGAGCATCTAGAGCAGAGCCCGGCATACTAGGGAAGGCCTCTGTGCAGCCAAGACAAGCCGTTCGTTGGAGTTTGGCAAAAGAGGCAGTAACACGTTTCCGCGAAAGCCTGTTCCACCACACAACCGATGCATATGAGAGGAGTGGTCTTACCATGGCCGTATAGATCCAGAGGACCCTTTTCGGAGATAGGCCCCATATCTTGCCAAAAGCCCCTATACACTGCCAGAAAGTAGACAGTGCTTTTTCGGTTTTGGATTCAACATGCTTGGACCAAAGAAGTTTTCTTTCAAGGATTACTCCCAAATATTTGACTTCATCGGATATCGGGATAGTGACACCTTTAAGCACGAGTTGAGTCAGACCAGTGACATTTCTCCGTCTAGTATAGAGACATAGTTATTCATCTATTAATGATGCGTCATTGTAAATAGAGATAGTTTTTGTTTCGAAACGCACCTGCACACTTTATCCGACAACCATGATTTATGAGTATCCCGACTAAGAGTGCAGAAGAACGTAAGATACTAGACAGGAACGCATTCGGCTCAATAGATGTGCTTGATACGGATAAAAGGCCTTACGATTGTCTTGGGTAGATTTCATTGCATGCCATCAATGTCAAATCTAATGTTCAATATTTAGTTAGCCAACTTTTTTTTCGCATGCCCCCCGACAGACTTCCTAGACAGGTCATGTTAGCCGAGATGCGAGCGCGTCTCCCACCTAGTAGGAAAAGAAAAAGGTGGTAGCATTAAGTTAAAAACATCTCCGAGACCTGTCTGGGGATTGCGCCTGTGTCTCTTGAGCTGGTGGAGGATCGAGAACGATGGAAATACCATTAACCGTCCTCGCTCCGCGACTCGTCTCAGGATAAGCCGTCACCGAAATTTAATGAATGAGTGCCAATTCAGCACGGCAAGTCACACGATTGAACAGCACGTCAACGATAGATCTTTAATGTCAAAATAAGTTGTGAAGAGGACCTAAATTTTGGCCGAAAAGAAAGAAAATGCAGCAACAAGGTAGATTTTTGATGAATTGCTATTGGAAAGCAAAAATGGTGCAAATAAGGTTTTAAAAAAGGAAACTTGACATAAAATGAAGCTTGTTTTATTCCATTTAAACATCCATATTCCTTTATCGAGAAACCTCTGCATTTTTTTCGCACTTTCTAAGCAAAATGAAGACAACACCGAAGTTGACAACTGTTGTGTCGTTTTTGAATGAAAACCAAAAAAGTGAGCGGACTAAAAATGTCAACGTCATGAAATTTAATTAATATGTGCTACGTTAAGCCTTTAAAGTAGAGTAATATAATTCTTTTCAGTGCTCAATTATATTCGTTTCGGTTTAGTTAGAAATCAATTGCTTTTCCAAGCCTCCAGTTAAAGCCGATCAGTCTCTTGACTACAAGTAACCAAATACAATCGTGACGTGACCTTCATTCAATTTGATTTCTATTTTCAATTTCTCTCGGTACTGATATCAATACGAATCGAAGCAAATAAGGCAATAAAAAAAAACTCCTCAGACACATATGTATAGAGGATAATCTAAGCAGAATAATAAAATGAATAGAACTTGTCTCGATTTAATTAGGCGTAAGCACGTTAAGCTTTAAGGATTCAACTAAACATGTTTCTGCACAAACAAATTTATCGGCCAAAACGGACCCTTTTCCATTTCATTGATTACATATATGTATAAATTTGATCCTTGCTCGCTTGACATTTCTTTTACCAGGATAGTTCTGTGTACTCTGCTTAATATTATGAGTCCTGATGGCGGAGTTGCTTGTAGTGGAATACCTCGGAAGTTTTCCAAGTATACACCAGAAAACATTCAACGCCGATTCCTTTCTCTATTTCCCTAGTTCCTTTTTGTCATGTAGTTATATGTCGCATCATAATAATGAACCTATTCCTCTGTTCTTATTTTTTTCACTTGTAATTTACTTTCGGTTTCATCTTCGCTTTGTCTAGAAATAAAAACCAAGAATAAATGGACTCGTGAATCGGTCGTAAAGTATTCGAGGGTTGTGAGCCGTAGGATAATTCAAATTTTATGAATGAAATGAAGACAGGGCATAGACCAGCAGGGCATATGTCTGCCAATGGAATTGAGGGGGACATTTCGCCATCTATGGTCATGTTGGCCGGGTAAAAAAAATATCGAAAGCCAGGTGAAATTTAATGGAAGAATCGACATGTGAGGTAATTTGATGTCTCTGCGGAGACTGCAGTTAATGTCCTGTAAAATGAAATTAAATAAGACGTTCTTGCTGACCGGTAGATTGTGTGTGGTGAGCGCTACAAATGCTCAGCAATTTGTTTAATGGCAAACGACAGTTGATATAGTTGGTGAAACCATTCTTTGTGCTTTTTATGATTTTAAGTAGACAGATGAGAAGAATTTTGTACCTCATTGCAAATAAGTGCGCAATGTTTTTTCTTCTCTATGGCCCCACAGTATAGCAAGACTTATTTTGCCTATATTTAAAGGTCTGGAAAAAGAGGAAATAGTGACATGGTCTGGTCCAGTGCCAATGAACGCAAAGTGATCTTAGTACAGCTTAGTACGGCGAATCCAAGCCTAATGCAACACCAATCCTGTATTTGGCGAATCTTCAAACAAGTTGCTTTAAATATTTTAAACACAAATTTGTAGGAGAACAGGAGCTGGAGCAAGTCGCAAAGATCTTTTGCAACAGGTACACACGTTGACGATAGTGTTGGCTTAAACCAGTTTATCTTACCTGCTGGATGAATAAGAAGTACCGGTGGCTGGTGTACTTGCAAAAACTTCTGGCAAGGTTGGTCCTGACGGAAGGACGATGAGAATGGTGAATTATGACTATAAGCTATAACTGCAAGAATGTAAAGCCATTTTGGACACGAGAGTGACCAATCCAAGAGCATGCATTCTTATACATAAAAAGTACATAAATTTGTCTCTATTTCAGAGACTGGGGTACCTTTATAGGTAACCCTGTAAATCGAGCTCCAGCCCATCGTCTAGGCTTAGAAAACGCAATACAGGGCATCACAAGAGCCATCACAAACCCGTATGAAACTAGCTGTCCTCTAAGTACGAATACGAGAGGTAAAGTAGTGCCAGAGCAACAACCTGTCTAAATTGAGATCCGAGACGCGTAAGCTATTCAATACAGCAACGTAGAACGGAGACTGCTAGAGCTACAAAGAGGCACTTATCAAATACAAAGACATTAGGAAAGTTAAAAGAAGTGGCTTCAGTTATTTTTGTGAGACAATACCAAGCACTCCCTGTTCAGCACGGCTTCACAAGGCTCTCGCAAAATCAAGTGGAGTGCCTACGTCTTTCAAGCGAGTGGATGGCATCCACACCGAAACTGAGGAACAGAGAGCACAGCTGCTCTTAGAAAATCACTTCCACGGAAACGCCCCAGACACTAATGTCTGGAGCAAGACCAACACACCGAGACCTCGGAGAGAAGACTACGGCAGACAGCGTAAGCTATTTGCTCTAGAATCGGAAATAAGCTTTTTTCAACCTTTTAGGTCACCTGTATGGACGGCATACACACCAGCCCCATTACATAGCGCGAGAAATGCTACTCTCACACTTGGTAAGAATAGCAAAAAGTGTCTTGCTCTGGCATATATACCAAATCAGTGGAGACGGTTAAAGGTTTTATTTATTTCAAAGGTGGGGAAAAAAGACCCAACGCAACCGAAGTCCTACAGACTGATCAGCTTAACATCCTTTCTTCTGAAAAACAATGAAAAAAGCTGTGGACAATTACCTTAGAGAAGAAGCGCTAAGCAACTTCTCTCTTTCCTCACCACCAGCATTCGTACAGAGCGGGCAGATCTACCGAGACTGCTCTATAGCAGCTGACGGAAATTATTTAAAAGGCTTGAGACTGCAATCTGTGCCTTCCAAAATATCGAGGGAGGGTCACACGAAGCATAAAGTTGTTGCGGTAAATTTTAGCGCAACAATACCGACTCTTTTCCTGGCTCCCTTGTCGCATCCCATTTTCTTTCTCTTGCTGCTTCAACATACTGGGAGAGTGGAGGGCAGCCATGGGACCCACCAGCCAATGGTCTAGTCCCCTAGGATGTTGAATACGCAACCGACAGGATCGTTGACGTAATGAGGATTCTACAGACGGGCGGTCTGTTACGGACGGACAGTCCAAACTTATTAGGGAGCTCTCCATCTTGCGTATTTTGAGCCAGGCGGACGGCCTGGAGACTCGAATACAGGAACCCTTGGTGATGAGCTGATTTTCCGTAGCTCGAAGCCAGACGGACGGTCTGAAGACTCGACTACACGGAGCCTTGGACGATGCCTGACAGCCGTAGTTTGCAGTCAGACGGACGGTCTGGAGACTCGACTACTCATTACTTGAGATGTCCCACTGTCACCCGAGAAGTCCGAAGCTGAAGATGTCCAGTCCGAGACGGTTTCGTACAAAGATGTGAGGAGCAGCCCATAGTAATCGAGAGCCGACGAAAGGCAAGCGAAGAGCTCGAGAAGTTGATCACCCGATCACCAGTGGCGGCGCAAGTGCGGGAGGGTCCAGGCCAGACAAGAGCCCCGATAGACCACAAAATATAAATATGCGTCGAGGATATAACGCCACACACAAACTCATCCATCACAACCATCAAGATTTCCACCATCGTAGTCGTTCATCACCTGGTACCATGTGTCACAATATTTCATCGGAGAGGTTCTCAGCAATGGCTTAAAGCCAACGACATCAATGGCCGAGTGTCCAACGTGAATTCTATTAAATGTAAAAAATGGCACGCTAAGAGGTAGATCCCTTTACCCAAAATCTGCGCGGAAGCCCACGAGGAATTAGACTCGCGATATTAGTTTAAGACGCTTCCTGGTTCAATTCTCTTTCGGACCTCTTGTTTTCCTTCTGAGAATAAGAGTAACCATTGCCGAGCTAATTAATTCTTTTTGGAGTGAACGGCTGAACTTGACCATTCGTGCGCAGTGGTGCGAATTCGGAGTGTTCGTGGGAGAGAGCGAATACGGCTTGGGTTCAAAAACGGTAAGCACGCAAAAGGCGAAAAAGCTGAGCGTCGCTGACAACCCCGTGCCCGAACCCCGCCGTAGCAAAATCCTTCGATGCTCTGAAAAAGAAAATGGTGGGTGAAACCCAAGCCAAGCTGGAGAAGAGAATTCTCTTCTTGGTTGACCAGCATCGTAGACGGAGGCGTCAATTAAAAGTTTAAATTGGCAGAGACTTTTGGCAATTTTAGTTAAAATCGAGTTAAACCGAATCGTATAGCAGAAGGAAGTCAAGGTTTCAGATCGGGACTCAGAAGTGCTATAACGAAATAAAAGAAGATAAAGGAAGCAGGAAGCAAATACAGGAGTTGGAGAGTTCAAGGATAAACAGATAAGTAGAGTCAGTTCAGTGTCGTTGTTTCGTGGTAGGGCTTTGTAATTTGAAAGGTTCACGTTGGCTTTCGTTCAGTTTTGTAATACTGTTAAAATATACAGGACGCGCGACCTCATTAGAACCTTACGTGATTTTCTTCGGGATAAAAACCCTAGCGGGCCATTTTTCGGCGATAAACTTTGGCGGCGAATTATTCGTTTCCACCTAGACGACATTATAGTTTCTTTTGTTTAATCTTAGAGTATTGTTCGCCTATTGTAATCATAGTGTCATAACGTAAGCTACCCAGCTCGTCATAACGTATTTTCCTTCTAATTACAATAAATCGCCGTCCAGGAGTGTTATAACGTGTTATATCACCAACAAGGAGTGTTATAACGTATCAATTGTGTTTCATTGGCCGGCAAAAATATCCTCACCCACCCTTGTTCCAGTTTGGTATTTTTTCTCAAAAATACCTGGCGTCCAACTATAACTAAACAATAACTTATAACCAAATAATAATCTACATAATAATAAATCCACCCTATAATCAGCCGCGATAAACTTTTCGCCGCATATTATACCCTCTCAGCATCATCCCGGAAATTCGTCGGGCGAATCCACTCCCAGCTGAGCTAGCCAAATTCGCAGTATCCCATCATACTGCCTGTTGCATTTTCCCCCGATCCCACTCGCCGTGTGTGTGTGACGCAATTCGCCCTCCAGCCACATTCACTCGATAACTTTCAACCCGTCAAATAGTGCGCGCGCGGGTCGCTTATTTGTTATTTAGTAAAAGAAAAAAGGAAGTAGTATTTGTTTATCCCGGCGAAGGGAGGAAAAAGTGCAACAAGGTCGAGCACTAGAAAGGCAGGGACTAAATAGCACAGTTGCCAGATGGATGCATGAGCTGCTGAGCACAAGATCAGTGGAAACGCATACATCACAGGAAATTATCAAGATCAGCACAACATCAGCAAGTGCCCCCCCCCCCCCCCTTGCCCCCCTCTCCGGGCGCCTATGATCTCAGCTGGCCTCCTTATCCGGCTTTAAAACCATTCACAAGGCAAAGTTTAAATTAAACCTATAAGACTATCGGGCACAGGTTAAGTATTTAGGAAGAATCCTAGACAGTAAATTTATCTAGAAAGCACAAACAGAAGAGATCTCCATAAAGTCTACTCGTGCTCTTATGATATGCAGGAGACTTGCGGGTAAGCCTTAGGGATGTAGCCCGAGAATCATAAGGTGGATGTACACTGCCATAATGTTTTGCCATGGGCAAAACGAGCAAGTCTACGCACAACGAGAGAAAGACTTAACAGAGTGCAAGCCTGTGTATAACCGGGGCTATGCGAACATGTCCCACCAAAGCCATGGAATTAACCCTATCACACATCATGGTTGAGGAAACGGCTAGAAAAACGTTCTTGACGACGACTTAAGACGAGATCGGGAAAGAGAGGAGCATTTGGTCAAGGCAATTCGATGCTTTTCTTGAAAAACTCCCCCTTCCGGCTATCCCTAAGCATGACATTTTGCTTCGAAAAGAACTTCATTCTGAAGTTCACGACTAAAAAGAGCTGTAGCAATGAATCCACAACATATAGACTGAGAAAGAGCGCCATGGGTCAAAAATTGATGACGGAACTGGCGCAGGAGTATTACGGCCAAGAACCAAATACTTTGAATCCATGGGCAAACATTCCAGTATCTTCCAGGCGGTGTTGCAAATTGCAAGAATTGCAACATAGTAATAATGTCCGACAGTCAGGCAGCTATCAAGACGCTTAATGCCTATGCAAGCTTTTTGATCTTGGTTCAATAAAGCGACGCTCTGTTTGGTACCTGGCCATGTTGAAATAGAGAGAAATGAAGCTGCGGACCCTTTAGCAAGACAGGGAGTAGCAGAACACTTCAAACGACCAGAATCCTTTCTTCGGAATAGTGGTACATGCACTCAAAGGAAATAATTCAGGAAAACGGAGAAGGTAAACCGAGTTAAGCCTGGAAAAGCCTTCAAAGTCGGAGGTAGGTAGGGGTAACCGAATCGGCTTGAACTCGTACCAGTGCGATTATATGTTGGTGATCCCGAAGGGGTAGAGAAGCGAGGGCTACCGAAGCGGTATAAGTCCACAGTCTAGCCGTATAAGATAGTATAGTCCTGTAAGGGAAGACCCTGGGATATGGTGGGGGGAAGATGGGGAAAATATCAATTGTTGTAGGAATTTTACTATTTAGTTCTCAGGTGGTATAAGGCATATGTTGAATGAGCATGAGTAACCCTTCTGCAAATTTTTCGATGATGCTAGTGAAGCTCCTGAATACATTCTGCAATCTTGTGGTGCTCTGAACAACAAAAGCATCAAATTTCGGGGCAAATACCAGATGCCAGGCAGAGAGATATCCACCTTAAATTCCACCTTAACCTTAATGTTGGAAATTGACTTCCGTGTCGACATTGGCAGCATTCGTGGGCTGCGGAAAAACCTCATTGCCGCGTAAATCCATGTCTATACTTACAGCCCAGCTGTTTTGGCCCTAAGTGAAGCTCAGGTATTAGGCAAAGATCCTGTAACAGGTCCCGATCCGGGTTTTTAACTCCCTGGTTATCGCTTAGAGAAATTATTCTTTCCACATCGTGGCCGTAATGATATTGTCGACCGTATGCCTCCACAACTCAACACCTGTTCCAACCCGGAGTTCAATTTCATGTGGATAGATTTCACCGGCCGTAGACAAACAATTCATTACTGTTTTGTTTACAGAAGCCCTAACTTGGGCAGTGCATCAACTTAGTAATGAGTTTGATGCTCTGTCCGGTTGCATCTTAAGAATTGTTTCCTTGAACCCCTTATGATGAAATCGTGATTACGGGCGTTTACAATTATCAGTGGCTTCCACATACCACCCGAAGGAAGGTATGTTGAGATCTTTGCCGCATTAAATAACCTAACGCAACTTTTAAACGAGCCTACACATATTCCCGATATTAACAATCATTCCTCCAACACTCTGGATTTATTTCTTACCTCCCATACTGATAATTACACCGTGAATGTACTGTCTCCTCCAGGCTCATCACACCACTGAAGAGGTCTTCTTCCGCGATGGCAAATCCATTGTGTAAGCTTTTTCATCGGTCCTACTCCTCAGGTCTCTTTCCGAGTAGATGGAAAACAGTGTTTGTCCAGACCGTCCCTAAAAAAGGCGATTCTTCTTCTCCCTCTAGCTATCGTCCAATCGCGCCTACTTTCGTTCTTTCTAAGACCATGGAAACACTGACTAATTATCATCTTATGAAATATCTTGAAACACGAAAACTTCTTAATGACCGGAAAACGGTCTACTGGTGATTTTATGGCATATCTCACTGCAAAGTGGAATCATTCATTGCATCTTCTTGGTGAAAGCAAGATTGTTGCGCTTGATATTTCAAAAGCATTTGACAGAGTTTGGAACCAAGCTCCCTTGTCAAAAATGCATGCATTTGGGATCGACGAATCTCTTATTCAGTGGATTAGTAATTACCTTCGAACCCTTCAATTCAAGTTTTTTTGGATGGCTTCAAGTCCGCAGTTCATAAAATTAACGCTGGGGTTCTCCAGGGCTCTGTTTTGTCTTCGACACTCTTTCTCATTTTCATGTATGACCTCCTGTCTGCTACAACTAATCCAATCCACTTCTTTGCTGATGACAATAACCTCAGTTTCTCATATTCGTTCTCGGTTCCGCGCCCCTGCTCTCCGGACGTTGAATTGGAACGGCAGCATATGTCAAACTCATTAAACCCTGACCTAAACAGCATTGTATCATGGGGATCTCAAAATAGAGTAGAGTTTAATGCTTCTAAAACTCAATGCTGTCTTCTGTCATTTAGGCAAAACCGAATCAACCAGCCATTATCCATGAATGGCACTTGCATCGACGAAACCGAAACGCTTTCCACTCTCGGTCTGTGTGTCAATAACAACCTTAGTTGGAATGACCACATATTCGACTTCGCCAAGAACGCTGCGAAATGCCTAGGTTCCCTCAAAAGATGTAAGAAGTAGGCATATATTCGCCCCAAGTTGGAATACAATTCCTATGTCTGGGCTGGTGCTCCAAAAACAGCACTGCACTTGCTAGATAGGATACAAAAACGCGCGTTAAAACTTGTTGGAGGCAAAAACATAGCGAAGTCTTTTGACTCATTAGAACATCGACGTAATGTGCCTTGTCTGTCACTGTTTTGTCGTTTTTTTTTTCACAAACAATGTTCCATCGAAATAGCCAATTGCATTCCGCCTCTAAAGATGTTCCACCGTAATACTCGCCAAAGTTCGAATGCACATCAGTTTACCCTCGAGCCCACCTTCGGACGTACAGTAAAGTTTAAAGGTTTTTTCATAAGCCGTACAACGCGAATATGGAATGTTCTCCCACGGTCAATCTTTCCTGCGCAATACAACTTGCAACTGTTGAAAACAAGAGTGCACCAGTACCTCTCGTCCTTTTCCTTTACTTCTAATCTTTTTCGCTCTTGAGATGTGTAACATTAAAAAGGGTATCCAATCCCTTATGTTCGCGAGTGCATTATAAAAAAATCACTTCTCATTGTCAGATTCCTGGACTAGAGAAACTGCTTCAGGGTAAGTTCTCTCAACCAAGGCCAAGCAAGAGCGCTCTTTTGAGCGCATAAACCTCTCCAAGGCTTAGAAGGGGCCACAATCGCAAAGCAAAACACAACTGAAATAATAATAATTAATAATGGCAATCGGTATCATCGTTTAGATACCAAATTTAATTTATTTAAAAAAAAATAATTTTTGAAATATTTGTCAAGTTTTCAACCTAACCTCAGAATTGGCTGAATATTCAAAACCGCAGTTATCAAACAGTTCAACCAAAATTTTAATTTAGCCTTAATGAAAACCTTATGTTCTTCCTTTACAACATCATACCCCAAATCGGCTTTTGGAAAAATTTTAAATTTTAAAAATTTTATAACCTCGAACACTTTGCAAACGGGCTTATTCTCATTTCTCACAATTTATTAATATTCTGGAAAAATTCGATTAAAAATTTGCATTTCTACTCTCATTTGAGTGAGAAATTTTGTACCAAATGTCATCTTTCTACAACTCACTGTTCAGAAGATACAACTGGTGCGAAGAGAAGGACAGACTGACAACAAAGTGACACCATAAGAGGTCCTTATTTCATTTCTGGCCGGATCGCTTAAAACTACTCCAGCTTGGAGAAACTACTTGGCTTTTCTTCTGAAATCTTTTCAATTATCTGTGTGCATTTGCAAATGATTTTTAGAAAATTGCCAGATTGTTAAAAAAGTCTTAAAGTGGAATTTAGTTCGTAGCCCTCTTCGGTTCGTCGCGTCATCAAAAGATTTTGTGCTCTAAAGTGCATTCGTAAGTGCATGAATAATTGTATCATCTAAAGATGATTTACCCAAATCACCGAAGTATACCTACGCTACAAAGTCTCTATAGGCTAGTAAAACTTAAGGGGGGCTAATAAAATGGCAACTGCCTTCCGATGGCTATTTTTAAAACTTCTTTGATCTGCAAAGACGGGCAAAAAATAAACGACTTATAAGAGTGTATTTCTTCCAGTAGAGTGCAGATAAGCTGTCGCAATGCCGAAACATTATTCTGCTCCGTATACGGACGGCGGAGTGATGAGTAACAGGAGGACACGGGAATCAGACGAAAGGACCACACTTGAGTGACAGTGATCACACGTTGACGTGAATGAAGGGAACTATCACCTATCAGTTGCCTCGTCTAACAAAAACAGAACGTTTTTTTGTAAACATAATTCACGTTGATTTGATGTCGACTTTACTTTCTAGCTGACACGACGATACGGACGTTTAGAAGTGTCTAGAAGGCGAAGAAAATGTATCAGAGTCTAAGAGCCAAATTACAATGTTAAAAGTACGGAGCACTATAAGGAATAGGATGCAAAACTGCGGATTTTAGAAGAGGATATCATGTTGAAATCCTCAAAATCCTTGCATTTTGTCCAACAAGGAAACTAAATTTTGATTTATTTTTAAGATGCCTTCAACAAACATCTTGTATAATCGGCCACCAACCGCAAGATCCAAATAAAAAAAATAAAAACACCCAGCGTTTCCTTTTAAGTGACTTCTTCTTCTTCAATGGCGCGCAGTGCATAAACGACAGGTGTCTAAATTTAGAAATGCATTCCCTGATTTCGTGTGCGCTGCAAACATGATGTTTTGGTCGGATGGGACTCCAATTCCGGTACTATACACACAACCTACATAAAAATATATCGACACCATAAAAGTAATGTTTACGTTGTGGCCTTTGATCCATAATGGCAACGAGCACATTATAGCGGCCGCCGCAGTCTTTTGCCACCGTGTAGACGCTAGTTGGCCACGGGACGCGCCCGCCTCCTGTGCAACCTTACCACCCAGCGTCAGTGTAGCCGTAAAGGTTTATTTGATATGCCCTCACGGCGAGCAGGTGCAACTATAGGGCCGCAGCATAAGTGCCACGGATTAAATCGGGGCGAATTGTATCATGATGACTATACCGCAGGATCGTTTGATTTTATGCACCCACACACGGTGAAAATGTCATTCGAATGTAAAAAGGATTGAGTGTAATTGCGGAGGCGACAGACTATATGATTGGATAGAGTCGCCGCACCATTAGAATGGCACATATACAGGGAAAATTGTCCTTCCTAACACCAATGATATCAAATGATCTCCCGGTTCGTTACCCCTAAACGATTTGGCGACTGCTGAGAGTGCATATCGAAATAAAAGGGGTGATAAGCGATTAAATGAGAGTAGTTGTCGGAATTTTGTTTATGGAAATTTCCGGGCGTTCTTTTAACGAAATTGGTAGAAAATGGGGAATTGCAAGTCCATCCTCCATTAGCGGGAGCTAATCGGGTTTTTTTCCTAATGCTGCCAATTATGATCAACGTTTTTCTTTTCAGAATGTCTCTCATAACGTAAAGTTTACATAGATACTGACTGCAATTAATAGTCAACCCTGTAAATCTCTTCTGTACCAAGTTCTTCCTGTATCAAGTCCTTCTGTATCAAGTATTAAATCATGATTCCTTAAAGTGCGTTTAGCCTATTTAAAGCTCTGTTAAGGAGTTGCAAAGGAGGAAAAATCGCCTAAAGTAAAAGCCCTGCTTGGGTGATTATTTATGAAGCATGCACTCTTTGCATACACCCACCTCCACACCTACCCCAAAGACTTATAGGTGTGAACGTGAAAGATTCCCTCAAGTTTCGATCCCCAGAAAAAAAAAAAAAAAAATCTCACTAATTTTGTGCAGTAGTTAACATTGTAGAAAGGCTATAAAAAGATCAAAAAATTTAGTAAATCATAAAGGTAAACGAAAATACAAGCAAGGGCGTTGCATGAAGGTATGCATATTGATGTTTGTGAATAAGTTCCATGGAGCAAATAGTAACTTTCACTTAACATATTAAGTGAAAGTTACTATTTGCCGCCGTGAAAGTTATACTATAGCCGCAGCTCAACATATTCCTTCGCAAATTCTAAAGCATTTTTTGGGAAACTTTTTCGATCTAACCCTTGTCAACAGTAAACATCTGTTTGAAGTTTTATTTAAGGAAAACTTCTTTCATAGAAACCTGTTTCTTTTTTTAAGAAATCAAATCTGTGTTAATTAGAACATTTTTTTATTTAGAACATTTTGGAACTGGTTTCTGCAACTTATAGCTACACTAATATTTACAAAAACTAAAAATATTTTAAGTAAGGAATAATTTCTAAGAAGTTTATTAAAAGCATGTTCAAATTGCAGAAATATTTTTATTCCGATGAAAAGTTTCTAAAAATATCTTCATTTTAAGTAAACACTTGTCAACAATTTTCTCACAAGCTCTTCTGCTTATAGTTTGGTTTTATGGCTAATTTCAGGATACTAAATTTTTCTTTATTTGCTTCTTAATTATGGTTTTTTTTTCGAAAAAATCTTTCAATAATTTAATGCAAATTTTTAAAATCTCAAAATGTTAGCCTAAGTGTTTACTATTATACGTGGGTATGGAGCGAAGACAGGAAACTAATTGGACTACACGTGTTGAGTTTGGTCAAGCGACAAAGTTCTCTGTTAGAACCTTATGAGTCACAGGCTGAACTCAGAGGATCATTGGCACATTTTAGCATGACCTCTATAAGGGTGTGGATAGAAAAATATTTTTTAATAATATAAAAACATGTAACAAAAACATATTTTGTTACATGTTTTTGTATAGCTGCATCATTTTGTCCAATGATTTGTCTTCATACTGTGTGTGTGTAGGTAGGTACTCTTGAACTAAATAATAGGGACCGATAAATAAATCTTGTGCGCAATCCATTAGACACATTGAAAATCTGTTTTTCCTTGGAACTAATCTTCCTTTCCTGCTATTCTTATTTTGTTCTAGTCCTTTTTACTTAATCTGCAAATAAACAACAAATCAAGCTATTCTTAGAGTTATAATTTCCTCCTTTTGACAGTGTACCTGCACCTCTACATGTGGGCTTGGAAATTTGATTCTCCACTCCATGTTGTAAGGCTTTTTTTCTAAAAAGGTGGACTCGATTCATAAACTATACAAGTACTCGACACAGCTACCAAAAAATCTTACCAGACTCGGTCTTGCCTTTACCATAAGGCTGGTGAGCTCGGTTTGAAAAACAGAAAAGGAACGTGTACTCGGTTCGAAGACCGCAAAATGATTCGACACAATTTCAAAAAAAGGTTAGGTCTGAAGACCTAAAGGAATGTGGACTGGGTCGGAAAACAAGAATTAGACTTGTTATTGTCGTCAAGAGCTTGTAAATGAACTCGTTCTTATGACCTGGAAGGTGGACTCGGTTTAAGTACCAGAAAAGGATTCGCTTTAGCATAAGGTGCGGAGAGTAAATGGTTTTGGTCTTGCTTTCAGGAACGTGGACTTATCACAGTTGATAAAAAGGGAAATTAACTAGGTTTAAAGACAGGAAAGTTGACTCAGTCGGAAAACTAGAAGTAGACTCGGCCCTGTGACCAGGAAATTGTTAATTAACCCGTTTTTTAACCTGTAAGGTGGACTCAATTTAAATAACCGAAAAGGACTCGTCTCGGCGAAAGGTGATAAAAGCATGATAAAAAATAAATAAACTACTGTATAAGGTTAGGTATGTGATGAAGTCCTATGCGGTACTTCAATTAAGAATTGCCAAGTGTGGCCGACAGACGGTCGGCGGATTTATTGCGTGTCACAACATTTCGTTACAATATTTTCGAAAGGCCAGGCAATAAGATCAGCTTTTCCTTGCAAATTGATTTTCGTAACTAAAGTGGCCGGAAATCAAAGTATATCATTCATTATTGCCTCATTCTTTCCTGATCAGATAAATAGGACCATCTATTAAGTTTTTCTGTAGATCGCCAACTGTTGTCCCGCCCCGCCGAGCTTGCGAAATGGTCAATAACACCGATCCTTTGTCTTTGATTTTCTTGAGTAGTTTTAACTAGAGTTGGCTCGAAGCAGTTTTCCTTTACACATTGTTCTTAAGAATAACAGTGGAGATAATTTCGATCAACAAAAACAGCTTCGATTGACTATGCTTAAGTTATCCTTACCGATATTCTTCTAGGAGAGATGAGTGGTGGTATTTAGTGTCTTTTCATTATTTAGAGTTTTTAAAATAGTTTACCGGCTACAGAGTTTTAAAACCTATAGGAAGATAAGGCTATGGTTTTCCGGTAAATAACAGTTTGTTTTTTTGACAGTCTTCCAACCCAAAGTCAGGTTCAATACGACCAAGAAGATCGAAAGAAAAAGATAAAAAATCGCACGATCTGATGTGTGACTCCGACTGTATCGCATGTGATGGGCTTGCCATTACCGATCGAAAAGAATTAGAGGCCGATGCGATGATGCTGTCATATTATACTTTACAGTGACTTTTTTGGAAGCATTGTAATGTGGTAAATGGTCCTTGAACAACCATTCATCAAAAAAACGAATCGCTGATTATTCGAACGAAATCAACATCTAACAGCTCGAGAGCTGTGAGTTGCTTGGTTAAAAATAAACGAAAACGCTTAATTTGAACACCATCACTCTTTGGCTTAATCTCACGGTGGGCGATTCCGCGTAGTGACGATAAAGATAAGTGTTTACCCGCAGCAGGATCTTTCTTCTATATGAAGTCACGCTAAGGTGTAAGCTTCCTCCTTGCTAGAGCGAAGCCTATCCTACACGTCTTTCGATCTAGAAGCGGAGAATTGCGAAGGCAGGACTTCTAGATCACCAAATGTTCCCGCGATTTTGAGCAACTAAAGCCATCATTATGCTCCCACTAGGGGGCCTACCTTTTTTAGGCAGAAATTAACCAGGCCGACTGTAGACGAAGTACCAACATAAACTGACATGGCTGGTGGGCAATCTGCCTTGCATGGTACCAGAATATAGCTGGTGGGGCTTCGCAACTACGAAAGTTACTTTCAGATGGACAACCATCCAGTCCGTGGCCTGGCAACCACATGCACGCCCTTTCTAGATAAACCACCCAATTTGAGGACGGACGCTCCTCGGCGCTAACTAGGGTCCTCGGTTTGCTTTGCCCGTCACCTCACCGAAGTGAGGCGCCGGGTTCCCGCGATTTTGAGCAACTAAAGCCATCATTATGCTCCCACTAGGGGGCCTACCTTTTTTAGGCAGAAATTAACCAGGCCGACTGTAGACGAAGTACCAACATAAACTGACATGGCTGGTGGGCAATCTGCCTTGCATGGTACCAGAATATAGCTGGTGGGGCTTCGCAACTACGAAAGTTACTTTCAGATGGACAACCATCCAGTCCGTGGCCTGGCAACCACATGCACGCCCTTTCTAGATAAACCACCCAATTTGAGGACGGACGCTCCTCGGCGCTAACTAGGGTCCTCGGTTTGCTTTGCCCGTCACCTCACCGAAGTGAGGCGCCCTTGCGAGCAGTTCTTTATAAGTAAATAGAGTGGCGCTACAGCTCGAGCTGAACCAGGGCCAACTTCTCAACAATGTATGGTGTCTGTGTATATTTCTTCACATACAAGGGGACCTACAATTTTTTGCCGAGTCCGAACGGCACTTTGAGAAGTTTTTCAAGACAAATGGTACCTTCGCGGAGGTGGGGACCGTGGAAAATAACGAGTCCTTTTTTCAGGTGACGATGGAAGGATGGAGGAGTTCCTTAGTCGATTGAACATCTTAAAAGCAGTAAGCTTATTCATGCCCTAAAATTTTCCAAATGCGGCCTGCCAAAGGACGAGATATTGTAAGGTGTCGGAAATTAAGAGATTTTGGATTTTTCTGTATGGACGAAGATCCAATCACGGACAGATAAGTAATATTTTGCAGATCTTGAATTTCGTTGATAATTTTACTAAATTTATAAAAATAATTTTACCCATTTTCAATTTGAGACACAGCATCTTTTAATCGATTTTAAAGTCACATATAACGGAATTCAATGTCACTGTAGCTCTACTTGGCATACGAAGAGCAACATATTATTTAAGCTCAGCTTCGCGAAACTGCTCTTAGCGGGCGAATTGTCAAGGAGATGCATTGTCATGTGCATTCTTCAATCTCGTTTTATGGAGACGATAGTACGCCGCCCAAAGGTTAGCTCGGAGGGCACTTTCTTCAACAGATCCCTGCAAATACTGGAATAAGCATCTTTCAATCGCGCAGGAAAGATGCTTTTATTGCAATTGAAGGACAGCGTATTGTTCGTTGATCATAGGACTACGAAGACTTCTATGGTGGACTGGGGTACGGAACTAGAAACTCTTCAGGTGAAGAAATCCTAAACCAGCCATGATAAGCTCAGAAAAGCAGGCACCTGATCACTTCCAGCATAGGTGGAAATGAGACCCATATTGATTATAATTTGGTTAACAGTTCCGGTGGGTCAAAGATTGCAAAGTGATTTTGGGTGAGGCGATCACAACACAACACCGCCTGCTGCTTACCGTCATTTTTATGGAACCTTCAAAGAAGAAAACTAAGCAAGTAAAGGTATCTGGTACAATCTCCCGGTACAATTTGGATAAGAAAAGAGGTGAAGTATTTTTAACCACAATGCAAAATTACCTTTATCACATCATTGACAAAATGAAGATGTAGAGTGCAGGGACACAATGTGTGGGATGACCCACAGCAAACTTCCATAAAGAAAGCCAAATCGTTCCTAGGACATTTTTTTTTTTTTTGAATACTAGGGTGGACGGTGGCTAAAACTCCAAAATCTTTCAAAGGGCCACAACAAACAGGTCAAGGAAACACGGTGGGGTCACATGTGATGAAACTAGTGATAAGAAAAAACAAAACGCTATTCAAGACTTGGAAAACGTGCTCCTCGAACAATAGAGATGAAAAGCTTCGCCTGGAATTGGAATATATAGTCACCGCAGCAGTTTTGCTATAAGAAGAAGTGCGCCCAGGACACAAGTTCAAAAGAAGAGAATGGAGGACCTGTTTTGGAAATGTTTGTGCTAGTTTCTTCTTCGGCTGCTGAGAGGCTCAGAGGAGGAGAAATAGGAGGAGAAATACCCAGGCGATTTGTTGGCCAAAGCTCGTCCATAATGCTCAGGGCCCAGCTTCTTGACTGTGATGACAAAATTCTTCACAGGTAGCGGCAGTATTGTGAGGGACATTAAATAAACAGTTTACCAGGCAACGCTTTGGAGAGGAAACAACTCGAAATTGGTAAGATGTACCAGAAATCGAAGTCGGACAGGCTGGGAAGGCGGTTATGTATACTGCAAAAGGTGGAAAGTGGTTGGGCCGGATCAGAAATCTAGAATAAGTTGAGAGATGGGGGGTTTAAGATCTCCGCCTACAAAGTTATAAAATGTGATAGAATGCATAATCAGTGGAGGGAAAGTTATCTTCTTCCTTTGTAAAAAGGAAAAGGTAATATACGAAGCTGTGGCAACTACCGTTCTATCGAGCTGATGTCACACAAAATCGGAAAGTTCCAGTGAGGATTTTTGAATGCTGTACGAATAGGTATGTTAAGTCAACTTCATTTGATTGGGTCCTAGGTTTTTATAAAGTTCTTGGAGACTATTACTGACTCCACAGGCCCTATGAGTGGTGTAGTTGCCTCAACTTTAGCTGGTAGCGAGTCTGCCAATTCCTTTCCCTCAAAGCCACTGTTGGCTGGAATCCAGTGAAAGATGATTAAGTTTTTTTTGGCTAGCCATGCCAAGACAGTTTCCAAAACAAGCCTTGATTCGATATAAAGTGCGAGTCAAGCGCCTTGAGAGCTGCTTGGCTGCCCGAGAAGATGAATATTGTTCTTCCTCTTGCGTTGGAACTTTGATTTATTTAATCTAATTTATAATAAATAAATAAATTTATTTAATTTATCCGCCTTTGTCGAGGCTAACTGGATAGTCCACCTGAGCCAGTTCTCCATGAATATCAGACTTAGTCCCTGTCTCTATTTTAGAACCGTCTTTATACTAGACAGTGGCAAACCGAGAAGGAGTTGGTTTGAATTTTTCCATTCATCCCTTTGAGTTTTCCCATTATACCCCGGAGGGATAACTAAGAAAAGTTTTTTTTAAAGCTATATCTTGCAAGGATATCGTCGAGAGGCCTGCTGAATGTGCTTTCAGATTTTAAATCGTAAAGCAAAGCTAGTTGTCATCCTTTGTAAGAATCGGAATCTATGTTATTCGAATAGAACAGACGATGAATGGTCTACTCAGTCATGCTTTTACTCGGAGTCTTTGAATAGGTCCAGGATGACGTCCGTGATAAGACCTAGGATGACGTTAGTAGCCATATATCCCGGGTGGAACAAAGACATCACGGCGTGCAAATTCGTTGCTTTACGTTGTATTCGTTCTAGCTTTTAGGCCGTGCGTCGTGAACAGAAGAAGTGACCAGACGAGTCTGGCGAAGGCTATTGCCGGCCTAACGACGAGCTTGTTTCACTATCTAGATAGCAACTTTTGCGATTGTATTCGAATATTGCTTGAACAGGGTTGCCTTTGTGGCATAGGTTTAAAACCTCTCCTTTGAACACGGAATACGAACTGAATTAAGAATAATGCTTAAGCTAAGAAAATGAGCCGGATAAAATGTCAGGTCTGTACCGCCTTTCAGTCAGACGGCAATGCTATAGCCTACTTCTATTATTATTATTTATTTGTTTTAAAAAAAGGATATTTTATTAGTTTATTGTTAAAATTATTTTTATATTACTAAAGTGAATTTGCGAATAGAAAAATAATCTTCAAAACATAGCCTAATCAAAGTTAGTCTGAAGCTTCCACCTTATAAGTGGCAGCATTGTTCATACCCAACCTCGGCACAGAGCAAACTTTGTTGCATGGCAACATCCCTTTCGAACTAATTATGTTCGCGTTGTTATTTTCTTGTTGCGCGCCGGCAATAATGCTCGTTGCAACACATACACCAGTTTACCACCGTGCGGCAGCGGCATGCGTGTGGCAAGCAAATGTTGTTTTACTTTCACAGACTATTGCCTCGACAAAGTACCGTGGAGGACCGACCAAGCACCGAGTACAAAACCAGATACCAGATAGAAAATGTAAGAGAACTTCATTTCAACTTCACAACATAATGAAGTCGAATGCCGTGGCGTGCGTTGCTTCCATCACGTCACGACGAAGTACGAATGCCCTCGCGCTGTCATTTTCTCTTCCAGAGTCGAACAAATCGGTTGCTTGTTGTGAGTTGTGTGCGCCCATGAAGAGTATAGTGTTCAGTGCGTTCATTCGTGGTGGTTGTGGTGATGCTGCTGACAGTTACTTTGGTTCTATATTCTTGGTTTTTATCAGTTTGTGCCACAAGCATTTGTGCCACCACTGGTACTGGTAGTCTTGTACACTCGCCGAACGTATAGTACGTACGAGTGCCCGCCGCCGCCGGCCGACGACAAAACCAACAGACTTTGTGTGTGTGTGTATTTGTGCTGCATACAGGATTAATTCATATATAAAACAAACAGTTCGCTAGTCGTTTCGCATTATAGTGCTTTGCACTTTTTGTTCGCTGTTCTCGCCGTTTGTTGTTGTTTATATTTATTGCCGGTTTCCGTCTTCTCTATACACCTTTCCATATCAAACTAAAAAAAAAATTAATAAAAACAAAACAAAACAGCAACACAATAAACAAAACGTATCTCTTGCCAAATAAATTTTCGCAAAACAAAATACAAAATAAAACAATAATCTATTTATTTTTCATTTAATTTAAGAGTTGTATATAAAATAATTTAATCTCTAATCACTAATTGTCGTCATCGCCGTAGTAGTAGTTGCAAATATTATTAGTGTGTGTGTGTTCTTAAGATTCGTTCAATTTTTTTTTTCTATTATTCCAATAAGTAATAGTATTATTATTAATATATATTTATATTTACACATTTCGATACAAAAATGTATATAAAAATATATCTGTGGTTCATTTGTTTCGCGTGTGTATCGGTCCGCGAAATCATGTGCGATGATCTGGTACCACTGATGATTGGTGGTAATAGCAGTATTAGTGGCAGTAGCAGCGGCAGCGTAAGTGGCAGCAGCAGCAGCACTGGCATCGGCAGTAGTATTAATGGCGGCATTAGCAGCAATCTGGGGGGCAGTGGTAGCATCACTTACAGTGGTGGTAGTGTAGGCGGTATCAGCAGTAGTTTTAGGTAAGTCAATTAAAAAAAAAAACTCTGAATATAAACACTTTTTTCTTAATATGAAAATACATAATCTGCTTGCGAGGACCATTGTTTGCGATTCAAAATTGAGAGGCGAATTGGGTCCTCTGTACTTGTCCTCTGTTCTTAATGAGAATCTTGTTATTATTGAATACCTATGATGTATTGAAAAGGAGTATAGGTAGGTATCTTATAAAAATGCAAAAGGTTCCATTGGGTTGTAATCTAGGGCCAATACTCTTTGATTTGTAAATAAGATGTTTGGTGAAGTAAACTATGTGCATTAGAAACTACTTAGACGGTGTCGTGCCTTTTTGATTAACTGCGGCTGTACCTAACACCTAAGTCCTTAAGTTCATCTGGAGGCAAACGATTCGATCAAACACAGTTTTTTTTTTACAGAAATTACCGACACGTAGGGGAACAGCCTCTTTTGTAGCATCCGGCCAATGCCTAAAAATTAATAGGTACCTGCGCTCGGATTAAACAAAACGAAATAAAAACTGTTCTGGTTGGCCAAGAATTTGTTACCCCAAGCCATGGTTGACCGATCACTATGCATTACAGTAACAGGTTTCTGAGTAGGTGTATTCTTATCAGACTTGGTCTACTGTTCGAACAGGGAACTTGGCTACAAACCAACAAGAAGATAGTTGGGAGACAAACAAATAAATCTCCTTGGACCCTAGCAGATTTGTGTGTATTTGTGTATATTTCAAATACATCATAACATAAATCGTGGAGCGAGCGTCGACCACAGCAAGTGAACCAAGTGTGGATACACACAAGGAAAAGATTAGAAAGGCCCATGAATGCCAGCCTATAAGGCCAACTCTGGGTGGGCTGAAAACAAGGTGACTGGCTCAGGATCTCTCATGGACGATGGACCCAACTCAACGGCAATAACGCCTTTTATAGAGTAAGCAGTACCGTAGAGAGGATTACCCCCAGACACATATTTCCCCAAGGGCGGTTATTTCTTCTAAGAGTCATGCAATTCACTACCTATACATTTTTTAAAAAAATATTTAAGGAAACAAAACCTCTATAAGTATTATTTGTTGCTTAAGGATTGAGGTGAAAGTGAATGTAAAATTCCGTTTTTTAGTCCTTGAATGTCAGTTTCCGTTTTGGGTAGGGTAGGGTATTTTTGAATTCGTTTCAGACGGAAAAACTTCAGTCCATCTGCAACGGATTCCAGAATATCCTACTCTATCTAAAATGAAAACTGGCACACCTCCAAAAAGTGGGCGGGATGTAAAAATATGACTGTTGAATACTCTATGTTAGGTAGTTGCATACATTTCAATTTTTCATTAAAAAAAAATACTTTTTTTTAAGCCACGCCCACAAAAGTGGGCAGAGGCAAATAATATATACATAAAAAGTTTCAAAATTCTTTTATCTACAACTTTTTTTAAAATAATTTTTATCTTATTTCATATATATTTGTTGAAAACCAGTCAATATTTCTAAAGTTTAAAAAAAAAAATATTTTTAAAAATTAGAGATGGGATGACATACAGGCCAGTAGTGGGCGCGTCTGTAGGCGGATTCAACTTATTCAAGGACTGGATTTCCAGCTTACTTGCCAACTTTCAGCTCTCTAGCTTAAAATTTAATTTAATGCCCAAAAGTTGTTTACATACGGACGGTGGACGGACCGAAGGCTTAGTCGGTCCCATTCATATCTCTAATAAGTCTTAGAGGTCTACGGTGATTATTTCAATGCGTTACAAACTATACACCAAACTTAATATGGGTAAGGTAGGTTAGGGTTGGGTAGGAAAGAAAGGGTAGGGTATAAAAAAGTACCCATTCACCACTGCAATTCCGGTTGAAGCTTCAACGGACTCGTCGGTTGTGTGTCGAACGGCTTTGGCTTCATGAAGACATTCATGAAGAGGTGATGTATTGTTAGATTCGCTTCAAAATATGACTATATTCGAAGCTATTTGGAAAATAAAACAGGAGGCTCGTAGATTGTCACACCGGGCCTGTTTTCTTGGCGGCACTGACATCTAGTGACAGACGTATCACGCAAGGAAAAACTATGGGACGCGTTTTGCTACCTGAGTGAGTGGGCAAAACAGGAGATAATTTCGTTAAAATACTTAGTTGCTTTTTTAAAACAGGTGAGTCCTGAGAGTAAATAATGAAGAAGAATATTTATTTTGCGGCATTTTTTGCTCAAACATGCAGCGCTGCTTTGTGAAAGATAGATTTAGTCTTTGCTTCAAGCCGCGAAGTACTGGTGAAAAATTCTTCTTAGTATAAAATCTTTTTCTCCTACTTGACGTTATAGTATACAACCAAAACAGAGCTCGTGTTGCGATTTGAGGAGTCAGGTTGAACGTGAGTTTTAAAAGCAACCTTTAAAGAGGAAATTCGTAAACGGTTCAAATTAGCCAGAAGTCAGTTAATACCCGAGCTCAACTTTTACTAAATTAAAAATTACATAAAAAATTAACTGCATTGTCCCAAAGGTATACTTGACATTTAGCATAGTTAACATTGGTTAATGGTGGTCATTCGGCAAAAACATTAAAAATTGTGCTTTACCATCTATTTCCCGCTCATTTGCAAAGACATCACAGCTCTCAGGTCCTTAGACAAAGCCAATGTTCTTGCAGCTCACTTTGTTGAGCGGGGTAACTTCACACCCCGATTGTGTGAAGTTACCGAACCTAAGCGTGACTAACATTCTCTGGGACCGATTTACTTGTAAGTGGAACCACTCCTTGCATATTCCTGTTTTTTTTTTTTTTTTTGAGTAGTTTACAGGGTCTGGAACCAGTTCTTCTTGTCGAAAATACGTGTTAAAGGAACAAATAACAGCTGATCTGCGCCATTAGGAAAAAACTGTCAGGTTAGGTTGAAATTCCGCAAGGGTGAAAAATCCTTCTTTTAAATTTTTGCTTTTCAAAATTCTACTTCTCGAAATAATTCTATTTCAGGTTGATAAATGCCACTTCTTTCCTTTTTGCACCTTCCTTCAACTTAATTTTTTTTTAAATTTTCTGAAAAAAAAATCCCAAATTTTTTTCTGACTTTTTTGAATTTGGGCATATTATTATTTATTTTAAAGTTTTGCTGAAAACAGAATCTTGCTAAGCAGATTTTTGAGATTTACAGTATGACCGTTTCAAGCGCCAAAGTGAAAAAAACAGGTACAGGAATCAGGTAACGAACATTTCCGAGACCCCCCTAGGGAAAGCGCCGTATCTCTTGAGTTTTAGGCGAAGGACAGGAAACGATGGAATCGCTATTTAGCCGCCCTAGCTCCGCGATCCAAAAAAAATAATGGATATAATGTGGAAGAGTTTTAAATCCCAGCAATTAGCAGCTTCTTTTTCGCGTGCAAGATCAACGTTCATTTTATATTGTTCGTTTACCCCGAACGTTTTTCGGATGGACTATGCCTATGAATGACTGGATATCAGGCAGGCACCTCATTGGTGTGCTAAGGGTGCCCTGGGTTAAGGGACTTGCTCCTTAACCCTTTCTTAGTACAAGAAAGGCTCTGCACTTGTAATGATATAAACTTGATGACAGAAATATTTTGGATAAAAAGCGGAATCGCTTTAAAATGTCTCTTATAAGAATGTCAAAGACAAATTTCATATAAATTTAGTGATTTTTAACTGCGTTTTCAAGGCGTAGAAACTCTTATTTTGATATAGAGCAACCGCCCCCATGTTAGATCAATGTTAAAAACCCGATTTGTCAGAAAGTTTACTCCAAATCGAAATAAAAATTGATGACAAATATTACCATTTGCTAAGTCTGCTCCATACAAAATTTTGAGCTCTGCCCACTTTTAAGGGGCGTTTTTAGGAAAAGCTGTTTTTTTCTAAAATAATTTTCGCTTTTACCGTATTTTCTCATGATTCTAACGAAATTAAAATTAATTGATTTTAACTTTTAGCCACGCCTACTTTTGGTGACGTGGCCTAAATAACTAATATATGAATTGAAGATTTTGTATTATACGGTATATAGGGTCGGGTATATAGAAGTTTGTCATATACGAACTCTTGCTCGATTTTCCTGGGAGATAGAAGAAAAGACGCTGACCCCCTGCAGATGTCCGGGCGTTGTCGATCAGTCTGTCTGCAACCATCGCAGTCACGCCAACGAACCTTGTGCTTACGAGAAAACCAAGTATCAATAGCAGACGTGACAACAGATACAGGCAGGCCTAAAAATTTATCACTTTACCTTCGCTAGTGGGCGTGGCATCGATTTAAAGGTTCATTTTTCAAATGCATTTTATTCAATATTTTTGTTCCAAATTGAAAAAAATTTCCTTTATATATTACGTAGAAAGCACATAGTTCTAGATTTTGTTTATACAAAACTTTGGGCCACGCCCACATTTGGAAGCAGGATTGAATAAAAACCTAAAAATTTCTAGAATAACGTAATTTCGACTGGCCTTAAGACATTTAGGAAAGAATAAAAAAATGGCAGGTTAGATAAGCCAGATTTTATTCTAGATTTCGTTTCTACAAAGTTTTTATCCAACCTCCCTTTTAGGGGTCGATTTTTCAAAAATATTGATTTTGAACCAAAAAATTTCATTTTTACGTACATTAAAGCATAACTTCGAAATAACTGCGTTATAATTAATAGTATGTAATTAGGGGCGGTTGGACCACGCCCCTTTTAAAAGTTTTTCACTTCCTATTAAACGTCGAAAAACTACAGTAATATCAGCATTTTACAATGTGGAGTAGGATGGGTCTCATTCAACGGTTCGTTTTACGTACTGTAACTTCTTACTCTAGTTCACTTACTAACTACTTCCTTACTCACTGGTTAGGGTTATTTTTATCCTGGCTGCAAATATCGTCGTGTTCCCAAGGTTTAAGTATTTTTGCACATATATTGCGTAAAATTTTTTAGTTGCGGAACAAAAATATTTATTAAAATGCATTTTAAAAATTACTCTATAATTCGATGCCGACATTTTGCCGTTTTTAAAACACTGGAAATGCGCATTTTGACCGATTATTAAAATTTGTGACATACGGACACACGGATGGACGATCATGGTTAATTCGACGCAGAATTCGGTCCAGATCAAAAGCCTTAAGGTTCTAGGTAGAGCCTATCGCTATTATTTCTCTGTGTAACGTTCTCGCCTATATTAAATTAAATATACTTCGGTTCTTAATTCCTATTGAACTGGGTTTAAAACTTTTAATTTAACAGGGTATTCGAGAATTATTGTAAATAGTCGTTTTATGCATTCGAAATCTAAGACTTAGCTTAAGTCTTCAAACAAAGGTTTTCTCCTTTCGGTAGTAATGTGATTTCGAATGCGTATAAATTTGGATGCTCAATATTGTGCACCCCAAGTTTTGAAACTCTTCACCTATGCCGAAAGCTGTTAGTGAAATGACTTGCCTATTATATCGAAAAAGCTTTTATAAAATCAAAAAACGAATAACAATAAGCTGAGCCTTCAACAAAAGCCGATGGATCATCCCGTGTGTGACCTTATGGATTTTTTTGTGGGGTTTAAGACTCTTATTCTGTACAAGCAACAAAACAATTTGTTCCTGCAGTTATTTGTTCACTTATTCGCACTTATCTCAGCTGTCGATAGTATTTTGGCATTCGTATAAAAAGGTCAGTGCCGCGCCCTTAAAAACAGGCCTGAAACTTAGGAGTAATTCGTACTTAACAACCAGCAAGTTTTACCCGAGATTTCCATCCAATCTATTCGTGTAAATCGGTTCGCTTCGTACACTAACGTACTATAACATAATACACATAATGGTTTTAAAAAATGTAAACTTCGTTATTCTTTTTTTCTTTTTTTTTATTAAAAAGAGAAAGCACCACTTGGGTGACCTTATAGATTGTGTCGCAACCTTGTTGTAACCTCTTTTTGTATAAGCTTTGTCAGTCTATCTGTTATTAAATATAGACTTTTCCTTGGAAACTAGATTTGGAAATTACGTACAGTGGGGAAATCCGATCTGTTGCTGCATGTCTTTGACATTCAACCGCGAAGTGCTTAAAAAAATCGATCTCTTATAGCCGCACAATTTCAAAATATTTCCATTTCTCAGTATCATACTTGGCACCAGAACACAAATTTACAAAGCACATCCATGTTCAGCTCAGTGATTAATAAATATATTACTCATTCTACACCATATATTTCCTCATTCCAACTTTTTCTGTCCCTTTTGATTGTTAAATTAAAAGGGCAATTTAGAATTGTCAATGTGGTCATTTTGCACAAAGGGGCGCACCTTTGTGTTAGGTCCTTACACATTTTACACATTACATGTCTGCCAGCTATCCATGTTGCTTTTAAAAAGGTACGCAGTGAGTATGTTTGCCTTGAGACCGCTGAAAGGAATCAAGGGGATATAAAATGTTCATCTTTGTATTAATTTCCCAATCAATTTAAAAATAATTTTAGTGCATGGAAAAATACCAGCTCTATCTTAAGGAACTTGCACATAGCCTACATAAGTCTAAATATATCCACAGACATTTTCAAATAGATCGAGTTGTTCTTGCGTTAGTGGCTCTTCTAATGGGTTATGGGTAGGTTAACGTAAGTTAGGTGACCAATGGACTTATTTCCATTGTGAACATATCAAACTCAATTTTTGCTGTGTGCAAACATGGTTGGTTGCTGCCTCGTACTTTTACATTGATAAAAGTTTAACATTTCTTCTTTTGCCGAGAGAACGTCTTTTCTTGGAAATGTCTAGGAAGGAAATGACTTCTTACTAGCAGTTACGTATACATTCATACGCATACCTCTCTCACAATTACGGATAAAATAAGTCTAGTAAATCTTAAGAATTTTTTTGGTATTTCTTTCCTGCTCAGAGGGTTCTTGTCTGAGGTATCAAGAAGACGATCGCCGGGGAATGTTGCGTAAGAAAAACGCACTCTATTCTGAAACTTGTTTGGATCTGGGATAACCTAAGCCACAAGAGTAGAAAAATGAATCAAAAATGTTTAGCCAGGTTATGGTATGATTGAAAGCTATAAGACCTCTTCAATGATGGGTGATAAGAATTACAGCCTCCTTACACGAGCGACAAAACAGTCGCTCGTTATAAGACACAATCCAGCACTTTTCCTAGCCGTAGCAGTTCCCGTACCCATTCCATTTTCTCAGGAGCACTTGTTAAAAAGTTAACAGACATTTAAGATTTTTGTTCTCTTCTCTATTACGATTTGCTTTTTCCTTACCGGCCTTAACTCATACCTATCGTCACCAGGAGCTAGAAAATTTTCTAGAATTCAATTCAAATTTCCCTATAATGGCAGGTTGAATTGGCGTATGTCCCTTGTTGTTGTCTGAAGGTCTCAGCTAACGATTACTCCGCACCCTGCAGTCCGCTTATAGTCATTCCTTTCAACATCACTAAGCAAAAACGTACATTTGCCTTAGTGCAACCCCTATTCATATAATTGCTGATTTATTTAGTCCATGCACCCCACATTCGAATACACCAGTGGTGAATGACTATTACTTAGTCAATCAACCATGCAACCACTTTTCATATCATTCGCATTTGGAACTGTTCATCTGGAAATATGCAGCTACCTGCTACTTTTGTAATGATTAATATTACAACAACAACAAAAAGCACACATATCTTTAATCCCTAAAAATCTAGACTCCATGTAAAACAATAGCTTAAACTCAAACAAAACGACGACGAAGAACAATAGAAAGAAATGAGAAATTCTTCCTGATATGAATAAAATGTAAAAAACAAATAAATTCAAGGACCTCATCCAAAAAAGGGTATATTAATAAAGTATGAATACATATGTAGTAATAAGTTCTGTATGGAACATGCAAAAGGGTGAAAATTGTTAATTTTCTTTCGTCCCTATGCGAGATATGTGTGCTCATTTTGATGATTGTAATTGTTTCGGTTGATATACACGATTTAATTATACTATTACAAGGGGTGTGCTCTATAGAGAGGGGTGTCCTAGAGATTACACATGTTATGGTTGTTAGTCTATCCCTTTATTTTATTAAGAAAATTTACATTTATTGGAATTGGGATGCAGAACGTCAGTGTTGGTGTGAATGTCGCAGCAGGAATTAACAATGCTAAAGGTTATAAGTAAGGGTCAAATAAAAGGTCATAATCATAGTGCAAGGGCTTATGGCTCACCAATTCGTACCAAGTCTTTATACTCCTTTTAGATATTAATAGAAACAGCTAACTACCAACTTTCTATACATGCTTCATAAGCGATCAGCATTCTGATCGGCATATTTTTTACATGTTTAAAGTTATTTAGAATGGGTGGCGCCTGTGGAGTGGTAAGTCCATTGGGGATTTAAAAACTTCCAAAACTAAGCCTCCAATTTTTTGTACGAAAAATTGACAAAAAAGCGAAAGCTATTAGGGTACTTAAAAATGATGACATGATATTTTTTAAGCGGTCCGTCTAAAAATATAAATAGGAGCGTCCAATCAATTAATAACATCTGAACGGTTAGTAGTAGAAAGACGAAATTTAGTGTGCTTATAAACTCCGGGAATGGTCAGACAACGCATGCTAGGGGAATTTTTTTCATGCACAAATAACGGCTTAATTACTGTTTGAAATTTTATACAAAATTGGACTTAAAGTCTTTAGGTACTTATTTTGAGAAGCTTAGCAGGCAAGAACTGGAAAATGGAAACTTGAGTCAAATAAATATTGAACTTTCATAAAAAAAAAAATAGTTCTTTGAATACAGTGAAAAGTTTTTGAGAAATAAAGAGAGTTAAAAATGGATGACGTTCTTCAAAGTTTTTGAACCGCTAAGTGCACAAAGCCGATATTCAACACGCGTATAAAGCAATTCAAAGCAAGTGGGAAAGTGCAACAGTGCGTATGCCAAAGCTTGAGTCCATCTACGCCGGTTTGCGAAATACCCGACCATACCAAAAAAAAACTGCCACGCCTCCAAAAAGTGGGCGGGATATAAAAATATAACTGTTGAATGCTTTATACTAGGTGGTTGCGTGCATTTCGGCTTAAAACTCCGCCTTTTTAACTAAAAAAATTACTTCTAAGATAAGCGGAGGCACATACAACATATATTTACATAAAAGTTAGAGAATGCTTATATCTACAACTTTGGTCAAATAATTTTTGGTCAAATTTCATATATATTTATCGAAAAACAGTAATTTTAAGCTAAAATCCCTTAAAAAAGTGGGCGCGGTCAATAAAAGCCCACACTTTTTTAGCTACTTCAAAGACAATTGCAACGCAATGTCACATACTAAAAACGAATGCGCTAGCACCATTGTAACATAGCTAAAATTTGGAAAAAGTATTTTTTTAAATTAGAGATGGTCGCACATACAGGCCTGTAGTTGGCGTGTCTGTGGGCGGATTCAACTTATTTTCAAACTTGATCCTTAGGACTGGACTTCCAGCCAACCCACGAAATTTCAGCTCTCTGTTTTTTGAATTTGAAATATAAAAACTCCTTGAACCCCTCCTTGAACTCGCAAACCGTGTAAAGTATAATTTTGAAATAAATAACAGCCAAAGTCTATCTTCTGAGATTTTATAAAGAACTGTAGCAACCTTTGAATATGCAAAAACTTTAAAGATTTGACTCAAAGACCTAAAAGCATTTTCGAAAACAATTTTTTAAAACTTTCTAGTATTTTAACGGCAATGAGGATATTGTTTTAATTTGGTGCAAGTATGTAACGCTTATAAGGCAAGCCCACTCCGTTGAAAACATTTCAAAATTGCCGTTTCCAACTCAAATTTTTAAAGCGCATTCAAACAGACGAAATGGAGCATAATGTTTTCCGTGTTCTCAGAAATACACTTTTGCAGAATTTAAGAAAAGTAGCCAACGCGACGGTTGTTATATTGAAAAAAAGTGTAGCAGTATTTAAAAACAAGTAAGTAACTGCAAGAGTTTATCTGTAACGAACTTCTGTAAATCCGACCCACTTTACCCATTAACACCAAATCAATTATTTGTGTTTAGGGGCGTGGCCTGGAAATTTAAATCAATTTACTGTAATTTTGTTGGAATCACGAGAAAATGCGTTAAAAGCGAATATATATGCTTAAAAAAACAGTTTTTTCGAAAAAACGTCCCCTAAAAGTGGGCGGAGCACAATGCTTTGTATGCTACAAACTTAGCAAATGGTAATATCTTTAATATTTGGCATATATTTTTTTTTCAATTTAGATTGAATTTCCCGAGAAATCAGGTTTTCACAGATTTCAGATGTTAAAAGTGGGCATGGTCAGTTAAAGGCTGCTGGTCGATGTTACTCTCCACCAAAATTTTAGTTCATATGTTTTGTCTATCTTGACCAAAAGGCATTTTGAAATAAAATGTAAATTTGAGGTTGTCTGACATTCACGCCAATTGTTGGCGTGGCTGTGGGCGGATCTTCTCAATTTTCATACTTTGTCCGTACGAAATGAGAACCAAGCAATGCTGCAAGTTTCAGCTTCCTAGCTCAATTTTAAAGACCTCAAAACTGCATACATACGGACAGACAGACAGACAGACGGACGGACATGGCTTACTCAACTTACCTGTCCGTCTCGATCATATCTCTAAAAGGTCTTAGGGGTCTACGGTGATTATTTCACCGTGTTACAAACTATGCATTAAAATTAATATACCCTCGGTCGGGTATAAAAAGTTGATATAAATGACGGAGTAGTCCACCTTTTAAGATTCAAAATAAAAGCTTATCAGTTTTTTAACGAAACGCAGGGTGGCAAATGCATTTTTATGTTTTTTCGTAGTGCCTATGAATGTTTTTCCTACCCACGAAAAAAAGATGTTTTTTGTTGAAAAAAAAAACTTAAAAAAAGCCAGGTGGGCCTTTTGTTGTTAAAATTTTTATATATTTTGAATTATTTTCACGTGGTTTACACTTTCATAAAATTTTGTTGATATGGTAGACGGAAACAACCAGAAATGCCAGAAATTGTAGGATTTTTTTTAGTAAATCAACATAAATAATTTTACGCGTATCTCGAAAACTGGGCAATATTTCAGCTCCGCTCTATTTTTTTTTTCGAACCCCAGAATATTGTCCATGTCTGTTATTTTTTCTTTAAACGGTTAATATTACCGGTACCGAGAAAGTGAAGGACACCTGATTTTTAAGCCTTTTCTGTATTTTTTGATTTATAGAACGACTAGCTATTCCAAAACTTTTTTTTAATACCAACATTTAATTTTCAACTCTCATATACTTTGCGCTTGCAATGGCTATTTTTTCCAATACTTTGGGCACAGGTTTTTTAGTTCTCGGTTATAAATGCGGGTGTTTTTAATTTGCTTTTAAACCGTTTAAAAAAATTTTTAAGTTGAAAACGTTATTTTCGAAAGATCTTAAAAATGTTAGAAATGGGTTTATATGTTTCATCATCAACATCATCATCATTCTCGAATGCCGCTTATCCTTTAAAAGGGTCGCGGTGCGAGAGTGGCTTAATAGTCCTTCGACCGTTGTCGATCCTCCGCCACCAACTCAAGAGACTCCGGCGCAGTTCCCAGGCGGGACTCAGAGAGGTTCTTTACCTGATCCCACCACCTGTTCCCAGGGGAGCGACGCGCTGGTAAGCCACCACCCTGGCCTACCAGGGGGCGACGCGCTCGCATCTCGGCTAGCATGACCTGTCTAGAAAGTCTGTCAGGGGCCATGCGAACAATGTGTCCATGCAAACCATTGAAGAATCGATCGCTCCATCGGGAGAAGTAATTGCTCAACATTAAGATTCCCACGAATATTGACGTTTCTCACTCTATCCCTTAGAGTAACACCAGCAACGCACCTCAGGAATCTCATTTCGGCAGCTTGTACCCGCGATCTAATTCTTTCGATCATTACCCAAATTTCATGACCTTAGATGAGGGTCGGAACGAACACTTAATTAAAAACTGAGATCTTTGCTTTCACTCCAAGCTCAGCTTTCCTGATGACCGGCCTGCGCAGTTCCTTTACTATTGCTCCAGCTTGGCCAATTCTACAGGACAACTCAGTATCACTCCTCCCATCTTTCGTGAAAAAGACCCCGAGATACTTAAACTTCTCCACCTGTTTTAATGGAACTCCATTTACGTGCAGGGTACGCTGCACAGGAGTTCGGGAAACAACCATCACTTCCGGTTTGTTCACATTAACTTTCATCCCAGCATCACCACAGACAACTTTAAACCTATCCAGTGCTCGTTTACATGTTTTACAAACCAAATTTTATTATAATCGGCTCTACCATACCAGAATATTCTGAAAAATAATTTTTGAGCCGTTTTTTTTTGAAGCTTTCGGGCTAAATCTCAGAATATGCTAAATATTTAAAAATTTCTATAGTTTTCCCGAAAGTAAAAAAACAAAATTGGATATGTGTGAAGCATTTGGCTTTATAGCATCGGATAGTGAGGGCACCGAAAATTTTTCATGACTTTTTACGAAAAAACGTAAAAGCTACAGTTTTAAAGCTGTTCAAACAAAATTTGATTTTAGCCTTTGCTTAAGCTTCGGGTGCTTTATTATGCTTACCTTGACTCGGTCATTGACTCTGAATTGCCCTCCGAAAACTATCTCTTAGGCACATCGGTATAGAAAAAGGAGATAAAATTTAAGGACAACTAGGCGATTTGAGCTTAAAAAGCTTTTCAAGGGGCTTTGTTAAAAAAAAAAATAAAAAAATGTTTCTGTTCATAATCAAATTTTTACCACTGTATTTCTTTCGTTCATGTTTAAAATTCTTCTTTCCATTTTAAAATTTTTCAAGATGAAGGCCAAAACACTCTTTGACCTTCTTTTTGCCATTTTTGCAATCGAAGTGTAATTAATCTGTTATGTTCTGTTATGTTCGAAGTCTAATTTATCTGTTATATGTAAATAAAAAAATATCTGCTTGTATGCGTCCTCATTTTTCTCACAGACTTTAAAGGTGTACCAAATTTCATCGAGAGATTTCAAGACTAAGCGCTCAGAAGTTACAGGTGCGGACGGACGGAGGATGGCCTGACAACGGAGTGTTGCCATAAGAGGTCCTTTTTCCGTTTTTGAACGGGCCGCTCAAAATCACTTGAAGATTATCTGCTGAGTAACCCTATGCCAGCGTAGAAAGCGGATGGGGTCAAAATTCTGGTGAATAGCACCGGATTCAAAATTTACCGGAAGACTAATTTTCGGAGCTAGCCCCGGTTTATCTGGTGAATTCGGATGATTTTGTACTAATTTAATAGCTGTTATCGAACTTTCTCGATTTGTAATTCTCGGGTTGTAATTTTTGCATAAAAATGTAGGTAGGTCCGTTTTATTTCTATTTTTTTCTGTTCCTCATGTTTTCCAGCCTTATCTCCACCTTTCAAATATGTCTACGGAATACATTACGCCAAAGTTTCTCACATAAGTACCTACATGGTGATAACAATCTAATCAGATCAATCTCGCTTCATTGTGTCAAACGATTGGGTTGAACTGTTGTTTATATTATTATAGTTTGAACGGCCGGTTTTAAGGAGATTTATTTAATTTTTTAAAGGTCCTGCCAATGACTTACTAATCTGTTGCTGGAAAAATACCGCAGCCCCCATAAATTCATATCGAGCTCGATGCCAATTCATGTGAAAGCTTCAAAACACACAGAAGATTGCATATCGAATTAAATTAATTTATCCTTCGGAATGCTTAAAAATTAGCCAACAAGAAATTACATTATACTTGAAACCACATTCGGCACACGAATTAATTCCCCCCCAAAATGACCATCCATTTATTTGCACACATTCCTTATTAGGTATGTTGGTATGAGAGCATTTTATGTTCTTTTCACAGTCAAACGTAAACTCATGGTAATAACAATCCTACAGCTGCTAAAATCAGAAATATCCAATTCCAGCATGGACAGGACAAGGGGAAGGATATATGCAATAAATTGGTAGGTCATAACCACCGAAATATACCAGATATAGCTTAAATCTAACATATCCTTTTGTACACCAAACATGCCATTCTCTTTGTGTTTGCAATTTCCTTAAAATACCTACATACGAATACAGCACACACATACATACAATTATGCGAATGAATGTGTAGTGTACGCAATAAAAACGAGAAAAATATTGCCTTCGTTCCAAATACAAATCCAGTTGACTTCAATTATCTAAGCAACGAGAAACACACAGGGGCTGAATTCTCCATTCCATTGAAACCCCCTGTTTACATTTCATTTACATTGCTTGAAAATTTTAAAAATTTAATAAAGACAGCACAGTTCAACAAGAAAATAGGGGATGATGATGAAATCGAGAATGTCTCTATTACAATATTGATTGACGTTTATTGCTATCATTAAAATCCGACCGAAAGTACAAAATGCCTTGGAGAGCAAAAAGGAAAAAAGAAAAACCCTCCAGTACCAAGCTATACCTTTGTGCAGGGCCGGGCAGGGCACAGGGCACACACATACCTTCGCCTTCAATCTCTCATCATCTTATTCATATTTCTGCATTTTCAATGAAATTCTAAAGGACCTTTGTGCGGCATAATATTATTTGTTTTGAATAAAGGTAGGTACGTGAGCATAGCTGAGATTCTGTTTTTTTTTTTCATGAATTTAAACAAAGATCGGGGAACAAATTTTGCCCCATCGGGAGGTTCAGTTGAGATATACCTACTTTCTACGAACCATTAACGCTGCTATACTCGGGTGTAGCTCATTCACTTAACTATTCTTTTATTGTACGCAAACATAAACAATTTTATCAGCAAATTAACTTTTCTGTTTATATTGACGTACATATCATTAATGTGTCTAAGATAGTAGAACGCAGCGATTCTGAGAAAATGCGGAACCTTTTAAAAGAATAAAGAGTCCGACGACAAACCCATGGGTATTCACTCTCTCATCTCTATTTCGTTTCAGTTTCCCGGCGCTATTTAAAGGTAGATTTGGTGCGAGTTGAGTCGATTAAATTACTTTTGGGAAAATTTTGGTTGAATAATAAAAAATGCATTTTTGTAAGCAGAGATTTGAAACCAGATTCGAGTACCTATAATTATTGTCGTTAAATTACTCAGCAACTCCACCCTGATATGCTTATATCGTTGCTTCGAATGTGTCTTTGGCCCACAACAGTTTTCGCAATAATTACAGACGAAAATCCACCCTGAAAAGACGCTGGATTCCTTAAATCAAAATAAGTTTCTAACGAGGAAAAGTCACGAGAAATAAGGACAAGGTATAAGGCGTATAAGCTATAGATTATTTCTCCTGGAATAAAGTTGAACCAATGTGACTGGAATTATGCCTTTTTGTCACGACGAGTTTAGTGTGTAATTATGACGATGAAGAGAAAATCCTTTGCCATTTGAATTTGGACGAAAAAACAACCAACACTTTATTAGTTGGCAACCAAAGTCAAACAACCTCAGACACCCTTCGTAATAGAAACGATAGAGAAGCCATTAACCCCTTAACTCTTGAAGGCTGAATTTTTTTGGAACAGATATCTAAACGCTTTCGTAAATGAACAAAGAGTTCGTTTATATGAACAAAGAGAAACCTTCGATCAATAGTGCAGAATTTTTGTCAGCGATCGTAGGATATGTATGCCTAGCGACAAATTGAACATCCCTACAGTTTTTCACAGGTATGAACCTGAGGGCACGGGGACGGGCTGAAATGATTGAAAAAAGAAAAACGATCTGATTTGAACGAATGCAGCATTGGTGCAAATTCAAAAGGCTTGTCGGTACATTCTGAATCTGAGACTTAGGCTAGTCTCACAAGCAGCTCATCATGGGAATGCATAAGAGTAAACGTGAGTTGTAATCTCTCACTTCAATTCTTAGGTACGTTTTAATGAGAAGATGATACTAAAGCCATTAGGTTCAAAATACGGAGTAACGAGCTACATAATACTAAAGGTTGCCTTTTCATACGGAAATTACAATTAATAGGTATAGGCAAGATAATAAACTCTTATTACATTAATTGAAGAAGACCTACCTAGTCATACCCATCCTACAAAGTGGTGTCGTATTTGCTGTTCTTTGAAGCTTCCAAATTGGTATGTGTTGTGGCTTGCTTGTTGGCCAACTCTGGTATTGAGGAACTGACTTTAGCACAATAAGGTTTAGCTCAGCCTTGCAATTCTGTCTCCTCCCATTTGGCCTTGCTCTGCCAAATCAATCTGCCTACCTAAACCTATAGAAAAGTATAAATAAGATAAACCTTGCTTATGGAATATTACCAGAAATGGGGAAAAAAGCATGATAAAAAAAAACTTATCAGCTCACATAATCAGCTAATAACTACAAAAGCAAGACTAAGGAGCTACACCAGTAAAAGAAAAAAGCAGCAAAAGAAAAATAATGAGCCAGGTTCATCCAATCGGCTCTGGAATAGAGCTGGTATAACTAAAGCAAACAAAAACTCATCCAACCTAAGCCTCGTGGCATCTACTACATTCACTACATTCACTTATCTAAGATGATATTCTAGCCTATTATCAACCTATAACCAAGCACCTGCTACGCAAGCCTACGCTACACCTGTAAGGATAGTGTCTCTTATGTGTCGCTCTCGGACAGCGATTCACCAGAAACTCTGATGACGGTCACCGTGAGTCTAGGGTTGGCCTATCCATTCATTTTATCCATGTATCGGCTTATAACGGGTGATTTTTTAAGAGGTTAAGAACTTTTTTTAAAAAAAAAACACAAAAAATTCGGAAAAATTAATGAAATTTAATGTTTAAAGATAATTTCATGCAAATGTTGACCGCGGCTGCGTCTCAGGTAGCCCATCCGCTGAGTCCAATTTTGGCATACTCTTTCACACATATCGGCCGGTATCTCACGAATGAATGCATATATGTTGGCTTCCAGTGCGTCAATCGAGTGTCGAATGTCGAGAATGCCGACCATAAAATGGAAGAAGGTCGAGAATGCCGACCATAAAATGGAAGCAGCGCGCGATGAACATTTCGAACCGAGCACGAATTTTGATAGTAAAATTCAATAATTTGCAAGCGTTGTTCATTTTTAAGACGATCCATGGTTAAATTGCAAACCAAACTCAAGCTGTTTGACAGTGACACAAGGTACTAAGCACACGTCAGCTGTCAAAAACAGTGTTGCCAAAACCAAACCAGCTAAAAAATCACCCGTTACAACCGAATGCGACTATTGTAGGAAGCGACCCCTTTAACTGCTGCCCAAGCAAATTGGTTCCGTTCCAACAACGTCCTTCGAGAGGCGTGATACGCGTCTCTGAAACTTTACCCGTGTGGGGATCATACGTGGCCTTCGCTAGCATTGTTATTAAGCTCAAACCTACGATAGCAAGCTGAGGCGTTTGGTGGATCCAGTGTAAGTCTCCAAGGACCAGTCATAAATTTCAACTAGGAACTAGGAACTAGGAAGGAATACCTAGCGATCCATTTTGTTATAGCCCAGACATAACGAAACATGTAGTCACATTTTAGGGCTTGTAGTCACAAATCAGCCCGTAATGCTACAACAGTCGCTGTTCGTACATCAAAGCGACAATATTTCTCGTCCAAGTTAAGTACTTCCTTGCCCTCTAAGATGTTGTGGTAAAATCTTCGTCAGATAGGTATTAGTAATAAGGGTCATAAGAGTTGCGAATTGGATTTGGATAATATGAATGATTTTTTGTCTCCAATGAAGCTGCTGGGGAGAGTTTTGAGTTTGACGCTATACCTGATACCTACTAACATTGAATATGAAATAAATTTTGATGTAGTTAACGAAGTTGAGGTTCTTGGTGTTATAAAAAACCTAAAGTCAAATGCGGTTGGAGAAGATGGTTTGCCGCTGCGATTCATAAAACTTCTACTACCAAACATTAAAAGTCCCCTGACACGCATTATTAACTCATGCATTACAACATCTACCACACCCGTTGCTTGGAAATGTGCTTATGTTGTGCCTATTCCCAAAAAGAACAATCCTTTAGATCCATCCGACTACAGACCCATAAGTGTTTTGCCTTGTTTATCTTAAGTTTTTGAAAAAGTGTTAGCGTCTCAAATTCAGAATCACTTGTCTGTAAATTCGTTATTGAGTCCATTTCAGTCTGGTTTCAGAAAAAACCATAGCTGTTCTTCCGCCATGGTCAAGATATTGGACGATATAAGGCAGGATTTCGACAAAGGACATGTCATGCTGCTTTGCCTTCTTGACTTCTCTTAACCTTTCGACAAGGTAAATCACGCCATCCTCTGCTGAAAACTGCGTCAAAATTTTGGCTTAAGCGAAAGAGCTGTCCGCTTATTCGCAATTTTTTAGGTGGTCGGTCGCAAAGAGTTGTTGTCGATAGCAAGCGATCTGGGCTTCGCTTTGTCACCCTAGAAGTCCCCCAAGGATCAGAAATGGGCCCCATACTATTTTGTATGTACATTAACGACTTGTCTTCGATCTGTAAACACATGCTCATTCACTTCTTTGCCGACGACGTCCAATTGTATCTGTCCTTGCCGTTCAATAAGATGCACGAACTGGTTTCTTGTTTGAATGAGGATCTGCTCTGTGAAAGTGAATGGGTCACTAAAAATGATCTAGCCCTGAATCCACGATATAACCACGTAAATATCGTTATTGGGCGTGCGTATGGATGCTTGCGTAAGCTGTGGGCGTCTGCCAGCTACACTCCCTTGGACACCCGCCGAAGACTTGTCCGAAGTCTTATAATGCCCATTATTTCACACGCGGCAGTCGCCTACAGTGACCTTGACTCACTATCGTTTCGCTAACTCCAAGTAGCTTTTAATGACGCTCTTCGGTATGTTTATGCACATCAACGATTCGAAAGAATTTCTGAGTTTTCTCACCAGTTTCTTGGCTGCACATTGCGAAAATATCTAGATTTCAGGAACTGCCTTTTTCTGCATCAAATTATCAATACAAAACAACCATCGTATTTGTATTCGAAACTAGAGTTTTCACTCTCAAGAAGAACATTTAAAATAAATGCTCAGCGCTTTAAATATTTGAACTCGTCGAGAATGTTTTACCACTGAGTATCAAGTGCCTGTCGAGTACTTTAAGCTTCAAATCAGCCTTATCAGTGTACTACTTCTCTTGAACTCTATTTTCCCTGCTTAGCATATTTCTCCTTTCTTTAACTTCCCTGTCTTTCCTTTTATTCTTAAGCTGCCGAAATGAGATTCCTGAGGTGCGTTGCTGGTGTTACTCTAAGGGATAGAGTGAGAAACGTCAATATTCGTGGGAATCTTAATGTTGAGCAGCTACTTCTCCGAGTGGAGCGATCGATTCTTCGATGGTTTGGACACGTTGTTCGCATGCCCCCTGACAGACTTCCTAGACAGGTCATGCTAGCCGAGATGCGAGCGCATCGCCCCCTGGTAGGCCAAGGAGCAGGTGGTGGCATCAGGTAAAGAACCTCTCTGAGTCCCGCCAGGGGATTGCGCCGGAGTCTCTTGAGTTTGTGGCGGAGGATCGAGAAAGATGGAAGGATTATTTAGCCACCCTCGCTCCGCGACCCTTTTAAAGGATAAGCGGCATCCAAAAATGATGATGATGATGATGACAGTTTTTTCGAATTCAACATATAAGAGGCAATGTCTTAATGTACATTTCTGTTTTTTTGTTAATAAATTGAATTGAATTGAATTGATTAAATCGTGGTCTCGGGTAAATTATAGTGACTTCAAAAGTTTCAAATTCTTCTGAGATTTTACTCAAAAACAGAAGATATTTTCAACTATTTTTAACTATTCGACTATTTTTTCAATATTCTAGTATTTTAACGGTTAAAGCGATTTCGTTCGGATTTGGTTAAAGGAGAAAACATTTTTTATTTCAATTATTTATCCCGTAAATTATTGTAACAGCTTATACACTTTAAGACTATAGACTTTTCCCCAACCCCCCCTTTTTTTGTTCTCCTGAATATTTAAATTATTTTTGCTTAAAAAAATGTATGTTTGAAATATTACAACTCTTTTCAGTATTAAGATTATATTAAAAATCATATCTCTGTGCGAATATTGTAAATTGTGCGACAACTAGATGTATTTTTAAAACGAAATAAAGATATCTATCTATATCTAAGATTACAATTATTTTAAACAATGATTTAGAGAACAAGAAAACATTATATCTGAGAGAGAGAGATTTGTCTAAAAACTAAGATAAGATAACCTATTATGGGGAAAAGAAGTAAAGAGGCAATCATACAATTATAATTAAACAGTTAATTACAGTCATACAACTCCATTAAGTTAAACCATAAAAGTTAAAAAAAAAAATGAAAAATTAGTGGGAGGGTTGCAATCCGCTTAGGCGAATCGTTGGATACCCCATCCCAATTGACCACTGTCAAGCTCCGAATTGTGTCATAAATCTTGGTTCTTAAATTTCAGTTTCATTTAACTTAAATTGTATTTAAAATTTCTCAGTTAAGAATCTTCTCCCTAAGAAATGGGCGTGGCATCTACCCCTTCTCAATGACATCGTATTTTTATTTATATTTTTTATCAGATGTGGTATACACGTGTTGAATGCATTTTCATATTAAAAATTAGGTTTATACTTCAAAACGCCCCCAAAAGTGGGCGTGGCGAAAATTAATTCACTTGAGTTGATAGCTTGATAACATATCTAAACATTTTATAGTGCAAGTTTTTTTGGATTTAAAGCAAATATATCAAATAAAAACCGTTTCAACTGACTGTCAAAGAGTTAACTGACAAATGTCAATATAAACTAAAATTTAACAACCAAGATTTTTGACGCATTTTGGAGCTTGACAGTGGTCAATTGGGATGGGGTATCCAACGATTCGCCTAGGCGAATTGTAACCCTCTCACTAGTTTTCTTTACTGTTATAGTAAAAAATACTCCATATTTGATAACATTGTCACCCACATAGGCCACGTTCGTGGTGAAAATTTGGGCCAAACCCCATACATATTTGCCCATTGTCCTTTGCGCGCTACCTATTAAAACACTCCGTTCAAGATGAGTTAAATTATAAGCTATTCTTCGACTCAGTATCTTGTAAGTCAAGTCCAATAATCCATAGCTGCTTTTCTAAGTTTTGCTTTAGTCATGGCCGGAGAAACCGTCATTTTGTTTTAGTCCTTTTTGTTACTGTCCAGTTTTTTTTTGCACGAAAGTTAAGATATAAGTAGCGCCACAGCTCGGGCTTAACCAGTTTCTGAACCATGTATGCTGTGTATGTTGTATTCCTCACATACAGACGGGCCAACAATTGTTTGCCACAACCGAACTGAACTTTTAGAAGTTTTTAGAGACGAATGGTACTCTCGGAAGATTTGTAGGACACTTCGCAATGGTAAGGACCGTGCAAAAGAACACGTCTTTTTTTCAGATGACAGAGGCATAATGTGAACCCATATGCCTCCCGCGAAGTAAGCACACATACTGACTACAACGCCCTAGTATCTTAACAAAAAAGTAATCCTAACTACTACCCTGAAATTACCATCATGTTAAGAAACGCATTGGGGTCTCAGCCCAAGTAGCACACTCTGGAACCATAAGCATTGGTTTTTGAATATTAGACTTATAAGATACTCAAAATGCTCTCTAGTAGCACTAAGGGTTTTGCAAGGTTTCGTTATCGTACCATTGGTGCGCAGCTTATTTACTTATAAAATTGGTCATAGAAACGTATACAGCACCAAAATTATAAAACTAAAAGTGCTAGCACCAAAGGTTCCGTAAACGTGGTGCTATAAACGTTCCTTGCACTCAAGTTATAAGGAAATAAGTGCTGAGGGGTTAAGTTCTATAGCGCAAGTTCTGTAGACCTTTCTAGCACCTGTTTTCTAACATTACAGGTTTGACACATCCGAAGTACTACTTTGCACTCTTTTATAGCACTTGGGGGTTGCCATAAGTCATACAATAGAAAACAATGTAATTGACAGAAATTGTTGTGAGAACATTTCAAGCAAATATCTAAATATAAGAAACTTACATTTTTTATAGAATGATATAAATTTTAACTAGATAACATATTAGGCTGAAGAAGTATATCATACACAAAAATTTGATTTCAAGAGATAATTCATGCTTTTATGCTATTTTTCTATGAACATTTATCAAAAAGCTGACACAGCGTATCGTTGCTTATATTGGGGCCAGTCATGACTATAATGCTTGTAAAATTGTAGATTGTTGAAATTTTTCACTTTTTTATCTTCTGACTGGTCAAATAAGTAAGGTTAAGGCATTCTTGATCCAGCACTTCAAGTATTTTATTTTCACTGACATGCTAGCTTTTAAGGTAGAAGTTTAACAGGCATCCTCCTTGGGGTTTAAAACTGTTAAGGTATAAACTACATTCATGGATAAGATAAAAACAGCCTGTAAAATATATATTTCAATTAACGTCTGCCATGTCAATAATTTCAAGTAGTCAAACCAACGTATATCCGAGAGTGATGGCAACCCTTAATATATTAGCGCCATGTTTGACCGAAAACACAAAACCTTATAATAGTTCTACATGAAGCTAGACAGTGCTACATAGAACCCAAAGTTTCTAAAAGGCATCGCAGAACACCTTAAGTCTTACAACGGTGCTATGTGGGCTCTACATAAAACCTTACACTCTCTATTTTATGTTATATTTAATATTTCAAGAAGAGCATTGTTTCTTTTCGTCCTGTTTTAATAAATCATTCGAAGAAACGAGATGTGCACCTTGTTTTCTGCTAATTAAATGCACTCAGTTTGCTCATTAATTTCATCACCATTTAATATGAACGAAGTTATTTGTGCAAAAACATCAACACTTTCAAAGAAAAAGATAGAAATGTGTGTATACCCAACTACAATAAAAACAACACCATGACAGTAAAAGGTAAACACCTCGAAGTGTGTGTGCCTAAAATGTATTGACTGTCAAAAAAGTTATATAAGAGCCCGAATTAGAGCCCTTTCTGCACCCAAAATTAAGTTCTATAAAGTGTCAAATCATCCTTATAGGGGTTTTGTAAGGGGCCCCGTTACTTGTATAAAACCAACTTCAAGAACCTAAGGTTTTATGATGTGGTGCTGAAAACGTAACGGTGGCCAAGGCAAGAGCTTCTGTGTTACTTGGGAGTCTTCAAGGTTTTTTGGACCAATGTCCTTCAGCTCTTGGATATACTCAAATTGCAACTTTGCAGACACTGTCCCATCCCAGTCTTACTCCTCCCTCTCTAAACTATGACTATTACAGCGCTTTATCAATTTTGAATCTGCATCTACAGCTTCACATAAAGAGCAAGAGAGCGAGCGAGGGTCTCGGGCGAGCTGAATGACCGCCTACATTGCCGGTTCACAATACCGGCTTGCCGGTGCCTCGCTCGCCGGGTTTTTCGAAAAATTGAAAAACCCTCGCCGAGGTTGGCGATTATTCTGTCAATCGGTGTTGTGAGCTATGGCGCGCTGTTGAAAAGATTTTTTTTTTTTTTGCGAAGCTAACACTTATTGTGAAATCAAAACTATTTATGTGCAATGAAGTCGACAAATTTAAAAAATATCTATGTTTCTATGTTATGTTTAGTCACTGTGCAGTCAAAGCAGTTGTCGCGGTTTCTCGTTCTCGTTGTGTATTAACAAACGATATCGCTTTACTCGGGTTGTTGCTGCCGCTCTGGTTTGAAGCTCTCGGGCTGAATGTGAAACGGCCATTATTGGACCACATAATAAGCTTGACCCATTCTGAGATTTACCCAGATGAGCTTTCATGATGAAACTTTCTGATCGAAAAATGTACACTATTAAACAGTAAACACGAGTAAATTCAGATGATGATCGTTTTCTCCCATGAATTAAAGAGTTAAATACTATACCCATATGCTCAGGTCGGCAACGTGGTTCTTATACTGCCCTCGAAGCTGACACACTTGCAGCTCATTTTAAAACTGCATTGTCAGCCGAGGAAAGTTTAAGCTATGCTATAGCTATGCACTTCCCGATATCCAACTTCCCGAACTGGACGATCCAATCACGCTTTCCGAATTGGAGTCTACTTTGCGAGTAATGAAAAAACGGCAAAGCTCCAGGTATCGACGGTATTCCTATTGAGTTTTTCAAAAAATCCAACGAGAGTCTCAAATCATATGTTCTCAACTTCTTCAACACTTTACTTAACAACGCCTGTTTGCTTACGAGCTTCAATAAAGCTCTAATTTGTGCAGTCTTTAAAAAAGGTGATGCAAATCGTCCAGAGAATTATAGAGGAATTTCTATTCTTAACTCTCTAAGGAAATTATTTGCAGCAATTCTCTATAAAAGATTGTCTAACTGGGTAGAAGCAAGAAACCGACTAAGTATGTTTCAGGCTGGCTTTCGTTCTGGTTTCTCAGCCATAGACCACATTTTTGCTCTGTCGTGCCTTGCGAAAAAATTTCTCGACAATAATAAGAGGTTATATCTATGCTTCGTCGACTTCAATGCTCCTTTGACACCGTTAATAGACCAGCTCTGTTGTATTAGTTAGCCTCGATTGGAGTATCCAGAAAGTTTCTGCAGCTTTACTCTAAATTCCTTGCGGATTCAGTTGCAGCTATATGGGATGGTTCCAATCTATCTGATTGGTTTAAAACATCGTTAGGAGCCCCTTAAGGATGCATTCTGAGTTCCTTGGTATTCGGCCTTTTCATCGACGACATTCATAAGTCCCTGCCAGGTGGTATCTCGTTCGCTGGAATTCTCATTAAGGTACTCCTCTACGCGGATGATTTGGCGTTGATTGCTGACAACCCTTTTACTCTCCAACTCCAAATAAACAAGCTTAAAGCCTATTGCAAATTATGGGACCTTCATATCAACGTCCAAAAAACCAAAATCATGAGTTTTGAGAAGCGTCAAAGAAGAAGATTTCCCGAAGAATCTTGGCGTCTAGGTAATGAACCAATTGAAATAGTTCGGGAGTTCAAATATCTTGGAGTTCTGTTTACCCATAACCTCAACTTTAGTAGGCATGCTAAAGTGAAAAGTAGTGAGGCTAAGCTGGCACTAAACTTAATCTGGCCTCGTTTTTTCGCTAACCAAAATATTTATCTTTTATCCAGTTTCAAAGTGTTCAATACTACAGTTAGAACTTGCATGTGCTACGGAGTTCAAGCCTTTGGAGTATCTTCCTTTGATGATTTTGAGGTTGTTCAAAGATACTTCTTTAAGCGAATTTTCAGGCTGCTAAATTCGGCTCCGACTTATGCTTACTTAAGGTGGCGCTACAGTCCGGGGTGGACCTGGGCCTCAGCGAACAAGCTTCGCCAGCCAGCTCTGTCTCTAGCTACCCGTCTCCAGTTTTGCACGCGAAGTTGGCTGAGGTCCCCTTCCACTTGCGTGCGCCACCTGAGTCTCGGTGCTCTCCGACTTATGCTATTCATGTAGAATCTGGTCTGCCCCCCCTATATATCACCAATTTGAAAGCTCATTCAGACTACTTAGCAAGGATCATGAGAAGAAATCAGAACAGCCTCCACAAATCAATATTGATAAGGCTCTTGAACTCTAATGCCTTCCCTTTCAGGAATTGGAACCAGCTAGCGTTATCTTACGATTTCGAACTTAGGCTTGCTGAAAACAAAGTAAGTGAGTGGCAAGATTTATTTGGGAGACTTATTTCGAGAATCGATGAGAAAATTTTTAACCAGCACTTAGCCAGTGCATCATTGTCAGCCTCGAGTATTCTCTACAGGAACCTCAACCACCAGCTACTTTCTTCGGAGTCCTATTTCCGTACGAAGTACTCTCCGGAAGCTATTAGCACCATATTTAGAGCTAGAGTTGAAATTCTTAGCCTAAATTTCATTCCCCATAGAGCCGATCTCCAGGAAATCTGCAATATATGCAACAGAAGAGAGTCAGAAAATATTTACCACTTTATTGCAGTTTGCCCTATTTTGCAGCAAATAAGACGTTTATACTTTTCGGAAAGCTTTTTTTCTCTCGACAGCCTATACGAAGTCCTGAACGGCGGCGGCCGCGGATGGCTTACTCTCTACGAATTCTGCAAAGAAGTTTTAGCGTACCGTATCGGCTTCTTAGACTAAAGAGCTATTCTCTGACACCTACTGTCATGGGGCACACTTGCCTTTTTTCTCTTTGTGTTTCAAATCATGTAAAATTGTTAAATCGCTTTATGTTGCAAATCATTAAAATTGTAAGAAATCTCTGAATATTCGCTCTTCCATTCGTTTGTTTTATTTTAACTCATCTCAGCGCAAATAAGACTATTTCTGAATTTATATATCTTTTTTTTTTTTCATTTACTTATTATATTAGTAACAAGTGATTATATAATTATTATTATTTCTATTTGCATACATCAATTGTATAAAATTTGTCACTTTCGGCAGAAGGCAAATTGCCAAGCTCGTATTCTTTACTTTATAAAATTGTACAATCAAACTATGAAGTTAATAAAGAATGTATCTATCTATCTATAAATCTATCTAATATACTCATGGTTTTTCCTTATCGTAAGAGAACAACAACCAGAGTAGTTTTAAACTTATTGACTAGAACTTCAGAATTTAATTATCGAAAGGGCTTGAACCGTGATTTGCAGTCTAAATTGTCCAATGAATAATTATAGTTCCTTTAGCAAAAAAAAACTCCTTAGCAAAAATTTTTTTTTGTTGAAATTGTCGATTAAATACGAAAAACTTTTCTGTTTTAATAATTTTTTTTAACAGTTAAACAAACGAATGCATTTCTAGCTAACGTGTAGCCCATCATCAGCGAAACACGATTCTAAAACAAAATTAACAAAAAACAAAACAAGAATTTTTACAACAACAAAAATATTAGAAAGAAAAAAGGTAACATGTAGGAGCATTGGCAAAAGATTTAAAATGACTCAGGGCATTTGTAATTCTTCGACCAAGACTAAGAATCTCTGTTTTCGAGAGTAGAGAAAAGAGTCCCAAGGCTTTAACCGATAACCGAAAAATACAGCCTTGAGTGCAGAGTTTTTTTTTTTTTTTTTTTGAATACTAGGATGGACGGAGGCTAAAACTCCAAAATCTTTCAAAGATACCAATACGCCCACTATAGCAGGTATATAATACCGAAGTAGCCGATATTGGTTATGCCCGATTTCCACGTGCTAAAAAACCACCCATTTATGAGAGACACTATGAAACTGCCAGAACGCATTTCATAGTAGTAAATTTTCGCTCTCTCATAATACTTCTTGACTACAACTAAGTTAACTTAACAAGTAGTTTACGCTTCCATAGTGTTTATCGCATTGGATAGGTTGCTTTCCAGTGAATGCACCTACTAAGCCGTTCATTCGTGCGGCTTCACCTTACGTCGCTAGATCGAAGGGTCTTGTTCTTTGTAGTCGTCACTCGTTGTTTACATCGTTAAGAGTCTCATTGAGTGTACGGATCATTTCATTGTTGCAATGAACATGAAGGCGAGAATTTAGCTTTCGAGCAAAGTTTGTTAATTCTTCGCTCACTGTAGCTATTCCTTAATCTCTGTGAATATCACTTTTCCTTTCACAATTGCATTCACAATTGCTCTTAGTGTCTTGTTTTGGAAAGTCTGCAACATGGACATGTTGCTCGGCTTGGTACAACCCCAAAGTTGTATACCGTATGTCCAGGACGGCTTTAACACCTGCCTGTACAAGAGCAGTTTGTTATATGTGCTTAATTTCGAAAATCTTCCAATAAGCCAATACATTTCCCTGAGCCTAATCTCGAACTCGTCACGCTTCTTCTTTACGTGTGGTTTCCACCTTAGTTTAGCGTCCAGTATCATCCCTAGATACTTCGCTTCATTTGCATAAGGTATTTGTGCAGAATTTATGAACAGAGGTAAATTGTTAACCCTTCTGTAAGTGAAATTCACATGCGTAGACTTGTTCTCGTTAAGAGCGATTCGCCAAGTCTTCGTCCAGCCACAAATTCTGTCCAATGCTCGTTGGAGGTTTCTCGTTGATGACTCGACTGATTCACCTGTTGCCAGGATGGCCGTATCGTCCGCAAACGTGGCCACGACTGTCTCGTCATCTAGAGGTATGTCTCTTGTGTAGAGCAGGAACAGGGTCGGACCGAGGACGCTTCCCTGGGGTACGCCAGCCCGAATTTGCTTGAAACTCGAGTATTCACTACTACACCTAACACGAAAGAGTCTGCTTTCAAGATAATTTTCCAATATTTTAAACATGTCTTCCGGCAAGTTTTGCCGTAGCTTATATTTCAAGCCCTCGTGCCATACCTTGTCGAAGGCTTGCGATACGTCGAGGAAAGCACTTGAACATATTTTTTTCCCTTCTAAGGCTTTTTCAATTTCATGCGTTATTCTGTAGACTTGATCTATTGTGGAATGGTTAGGTCTGAAACCGAATTGATGATCAGGGATCAAGCGTCTTTCTGCAATTGTTGGTTGTAATCGCTTCAGCAGAAGTTTCTCGAATACTTTCGATATTATCGGCAGAAGCGATATGGGCCTATAAGATTTTTTATCATTTGCGCATTTCCCCGGTTTAGGAACCATAATGACTTCAGCAACTTTCCATTGTCTTGGAACGTATAGAAGTCTAAGAGAAGCGTTTATCATATAAAGTAGCTTGACTAATGCCTTTTTTGGTAGCTCTTTCAATATTTCGCCAGTGATCAGGTCGTAACCCGGGGCCTTATTATTTTTAAGTTTGCTAATTGTCTGTCGGAGTTCAACTAACGAAACTTTTTTCATTCTAAAGCTACCAGGTTCCCCGTTGTTGTTTAGAACGTCAGCCAACGGCGGACCGTCGAAAGGCTTGAATGTTTCTTCTAAATGTTCAGCAAACAAATTCGCTTTCTCTTTGTCTTCTCTTGCCCATTCGCCGTTAGCTTTTTTTATTGGTGCCGAGTGGATTATAGGTTTCTTGATATACTTAACTGCTTTCCACAGCGAGTAGTTTGAGCTCCTATCCGCCGACAAGCCTTCAAGGTATTCAGTGGTCTCACGATTTTTAAGATCTTGCAACATTCCTTTCAGTTTGTTAGAGGGGTGGTTCAATAGGGTTTTGTCTGGGGGGGGCCTCGTGCCTTGCCATCTCTTACGCGCTCTTCTCTTTTCACGAATCAATTCTTCGATTTCGAGCGGATATGTTTTACGTACATGCCCGTCGGTGCTAACTGCGTTCTTTTGGGACGAATTGTTGTTCCAAGCAGCGCTCTGAATTGCTTCAATGAATTTGTCAACTGCGGTTTCTAACTCGAAAGGAGTTTTCAATGGCACATTCAAGCCAACAGCCTCCTTATAGTCCTTTCTGAAAGAGTCCCAGTTCATGTTTTTGCTAGCTAATCTAGGAGCTCTTTCTATTTTCGCCCGTCTTCCACCCATCTTCAAGATAACTCCTGAGTGGTCTGAGCAAAGATCATAGCACTCTTCAATTCGCGTAAGGTATTTGGGGTACCCTTTAGCGATGAAAAAATCGACAAGGTCAGGCTTTTTATTCCTATCGGTTGGCCAATATGTTGGCTTACCCGTGGAGAAAAAGTCCACCCCACGCTTCATACTGTTTTTGTACAGTAATCTGCCTCTTGTTGAATTGCATCGTGAGCCCCAAAAAGTATGCTTCGCGTTAAAGTCACCCCCAATGATAAAATTGGACCCAATGAAGTCATACATACGATCAAGATCGTCTTCCACCAGTCTATATCCTGGCGGGAAATAACAAGATGCAATGTTATAATCTAAGCAGTCAATTTTTACAGAAACTGAACTGATCTGCATGGAGTCTAGCTCAACTTCTGTGTTCTTGAAGTGCTTTATGCAGTTCTTCATGTAGAGGGAGGATCCTCCTCTCGAATTTTGCGAAGGGTGATGTACGTGATAGTCAGTGTAACCTTTAAGTTTTGGTGTAGATTCGTTTTTAAGGTGAGTTTCCGTAATCATGCAAATATCAATATTGTTTTTCCGTAGAAATACTTCTAGTTCGTCTATTTTATTCAGAAGGCCGTTTGCATTCCATGTAAGTATTTTAAACAACTGTTTCATATTCATGTTCTCTTGTAATTTTTTCGAGGCCTAAACTCGAGCTTGCTCAGTTTGTCAAATATAACCTTGTTGATTTTAGTCTGATCCTCAAGTTTCTCCAAGATTACAGCGAGGATCTGAGACACTGCATCTGTTGTGGGCGATCTTGCCTTGTTTTCGTTTGCCGCAACCTGTGCGTATGATTTAGGTCCGACCAGTGGTGGTTTCTCCGCTGCACTTGAACTGGCGCCGCTCTTTTGTGGAGCTTTTACGCCTTTTGTCGACGCCTCCTTTGCCAATCTTCCACTTTTGATCGGCTTTGGCGTCTTTGGAGTCTTTGGCTTAGGAGTTTCAGCAGGTTTTGGGCGTCCTAGGCTTTGATTCTGACCTCTAGTATTTTCCTTAAGAGGTTCTCGTCCCTTTTGCAGCTCTATGGCTACTTCGCATCCTCGATAGTTCGCGGGGTGGTTTCCGTGGCAATTGGCGCAAACTGCTGGAGCCTTTATGTCAACTTTGCACTCTGTTGACAGGTGTTTTCCGGCACATTTCACGCAACGTGGTTCTTTTTGGCAGTAGGCACTTGATTGCAGAGTGTTATTGGAGATTCCAGGGACAAGGACTTCGTCTCTCTCGATTTGTGTTCCTTTAAAAGTGAGACAGAAAATCACCATGCAAGCTATAGTTTCTTAACTCCTCTAGCGATATGCCCGAATCTTCGGTAAATTTGTGTCTAGTACAGTACAGCTTGGCTTCAATCCAGAGTGTTTTGCCTTCATTATGTTGTCTGCCAACATGAAAACTTTCACAGGTCATAGTTATTTAGCAAGAGCCAGTGGCAGCTGTCACTTATGATTGTCTCAAATATTAAAAATTCTATTTCTTAATTTGCTAAACAAGATAGTAACACGATACTGGTGAGATACGAAAATTTTACGAAAAGAACATTGACCGACTGTTATGAAAGCGCTTATGCCTCAAAAAGTGCACTATTTAAATTTTGTGTACCTAGTGTAAGTTGTAGCTCCTTACACTAGGTACACAGTACAGCTAAATTTTGTTTACCTAGCAACGACTAGTTGTAGCTCCGAAACTTGACAGCTGTCACGTATGATGCTTATACGTCATATCTTTGTCTAGCTTGCACATCTTTGTCCAAAATTTATAAAAAAAAAATTGATAAAAAAGTTAATGGTCTGCCCTTAAAAGCGCCACGAGCTTCAGTCGTCTTTTTTTTTTGCTAACAATTCGGCAAAGGTCAAACTCAAACAAAAATTTTAAATTATTAGCTATGTGTTTTCGACATCATCAAAGATGTGAACAATATAATAATTCACCTAAGCACTAAATTTCAATGTAAACCTAGAACAATTCAACATTCCATCACTAGCTTAAAGTCCTTTGCAAAGGTTTAAAGCTAAACAGGTACCTGTACCTAGGTAGGTAGAGCACAATGTTAACTGAAGTATTATGTCATATTTGCATACGAAGAACATATATGCATTTATGTAACTTTTCCTTTAAGTGCAATTAAAATTTAATTCCAGAAAAAGGTTAAAACAAAACTTTGCGACGACTTTGCAACGACGACCGACGACACGGGGAAAAGTTCAAAAAGGATTCACACTCATTTCGCACGCATCTTGAGGCGCCTTTCAGGTCAGGTGTGAATAATTTCAAATAATAGCTTTCATCAGGCATTGTGTATTTATGACCTCTAACGGCGGCGGCGGCGAGGCATTAAGTCTGCCTTAATACAGACACAAACACCCGCACACAGCAAACTGGTAGCATCAGCAGCAGGCAGTCATAATGCACCTTAGGGCGAACATCTGAAGTCACCGTCAAGCCCTTTCAGTCTGTGTGTCGTGTGTGCAGGCGGCGCGGCTAACTTCTCTTTGATGTTGAGGAAAGCATAATTAATTGGTAGGTATAAGCTTGCAGCATAACCGGCTGTACGAAACTCAAATCTTACGAGTAGATAGAAACCATGCTTTGCGAGGCACATCGCATATCATCTGCGCCTCATAACCATCAGATGATGCATGTTGTTGTGTTGTGTTGTTTTGTTGTTACATTACTGTTGCTTCTGAGGTGTGGCTAAATACTCTTTGCATACACTTAGTTGCACGGTACAAGGGTCCTTCGACACCTGCATCAGTGTCGCAAACATTTGACAGATGCAATTATAATTAAATGATTTTTATTCACATGCACGAGCATAAACGGGAAGCGAAACGTCTAAGAAAATGAGGCTACAAGGCTACCACCCCATTTTACACCGAGACAGAGACTTTTAAAGAGCCGAAGATTTCCCTACAAAAGCTTTTTGTTTCTTGTAGGCATATCGCGGTTCCATTAAAGGCCCTCTACAGGTTAATTTGTAAGCAATCCACCGGCAACAATCCCCATTTCATTATCCTTGTTACTGTATATCGTGAAGTCTATTTTCAGAACGCTCACTCTTAATGACAGTGACAGCTGAGCTAAAATGGAAACTGCTTGACAGAAATTGCCTTAGCACTTTGTGGCACGACTACGACGTCGTTTACATTTCAAACGCGTGTACACACTTTCAACAAAGGTGCATATCAATCGACAAAGAAGTCATTGGCACAGAAGTGCCACCAAACGATTTGACATCTAAACCTTTGTAGACGTTCCTCTTCCCGATCCCATTCCAGGTTCGGTCTTTCGTCTTTCTCCTCAGACGCAGCGCTGCCAAAAATCAAACACAAAAATGCATTCACTTTGCTTAGTCGTTTTTCTTAATTTGTTTGATTAACGGTATAAACACATTAAGTGATCAAAATGGAGGCAAAAAAGCGTGGCGTCGTCGTCGTCGTCGTCGGTCGAAAGGAAAAGGCCAAAAATTGTCAAACAGAACGTCACACTGTTAAATGCACTTAAATGCTGGCGGCAGCGCGCGTCATTTCAGGTTCAAAGTGTTGACGCAACGATTTGCAGTGCGTTCTAGAGAGTTTGGCGCTAGCCGCATGCAGATATGAATAGCTGCGAGCATGTACGCATATAACGGTTTCGCTTATTTATAATCAGAGCAGTGAAATGTATGCGGACGCATTTTATATTATTTTCGTTAGAGCTCTGCTGCAGTGGCACGGATGATGATACTTTACAAATGCGGCATCCAACGTGCCGCCACCAACTTATGAAAAGTTGAGGGGCTGACGGTGGACCAAGTCAAGCGTGCGTTTCTAAATTTAGATGTCCGCACATGTTTGCGAAATTTCGAAGTCATTTTTGTGGTCTGCATCTGTAGTGTTGATGCCATTTTATGGAGGTGATTCCGGTGTATAGAGAAATGATTCCATATTCGTCAAGTTCCGTGTAGGGCCTGTGTGTCTTGATACCTAACCACGTGCAGTTAGAACTATTGACATTTCCGGATAGTGAAAGATGTGGAATTTTATTACTTTCACACGAATTCCGTTTTGTGGGTTTATTTTGGCAAGAATCAAAGCAAAGCGCAATGGGAATCAATTGGGAATTTCTGTATACATTCCCTGGGTGGCTCCGACGATAAACTTAAAAAGAAAGTCATGAAAAGACCCTATACGGACGTTGGGACGATTGATGGAATGCGAAAAAAATGTGTCAGTGTTCCTTTGATTCGATGGATGGTTCCCGGGATTCATGTCTAAAATTGCGCGCCATGGTTTCAGTTTGTTTTCTATGCATTTTGTTAAGTTTTAGCTGGTTTTAGTTTAGAAAAAAAATAAATTTTTCTATTCTTACCCAAGCCTTTTTTGTTTTTATAAAATCATTTCAATCAAAAGATAATAAATCTCTCAATTACTTCTTAGATAAAATAGTATTTTGACCACTTTTGGGACAACCGGCATGGGATATTCGACACTGGCATCTGATAAGTAAGGCTAAACTCCCTCCGATATTAGGCTAAACTCCTTCCGATAAAAAAGAGTCTTTAGTGGATAGACAACCCAAAGGATGTTCTTACTCCAAACGGCAATCGACCATTTTCTTTGGCCATATTCTTTTGACTGCGGTCGGGCGGCGCCCAGATTTTAAAGGCCCCAACATTAATTTTTGAACAACCAAGCCATACGCTTGTAGCTCTGCGTCTAGCTTGCTCGGTAATCTGAACATGAGTGACGATACCACCAACGGTACTACTGCTGATGCGACGACTCGAGATATCCCTGTGTTTAGACGGACTCCGGAGGAGGCTTGTTTTAAGGTGCGCCTCACTAATAGGCGACGCGAAGCGGAAAGAAAGCTGTTTAGTAAAGAAGGTTCACCGGCTGCAGGCAAAAACGTTGACAGTTTCCGTGATCGCCTCCTTTTCTGCTCAAATGAAAAACAAGAAGAGTCAACCCAAGCTCGTTATGAGATTAACTCCATCTCATAACCCAAGCTCGTTATGAGATAAACTTTTACTGACGGATTGAAACCGGACATCGTGGGCTCTTCCATGAGTATGAGTCCAGGAACTCACCAGTTGCTGGAGCTGACCGTGCACTGGTGTTAGATACTGGAGCTATTAAATATAAGGCAGCATCAGTGGACAGAACTTGGTCTACGTGCCCTTGGCACTGGTTGGTGTGTTTCTATTCCGTTTACTTACATATTTCAATCAACAACACTGCGAAGCTGCTATTACTCTTCTAAGCAGAATGCTTTTCGCCTGTTGAATTTAAAACCGCATAGCGTTTATTCCAATAGGTATGGGCGAACTGAGTCTTGGTGGATTAAAGATTATTTACGGCGGTTCTCACGATAGGCAGTCCAATAGATTGCCTTACTGTGACGAAGCCTTTGAGAAACTGGAGAGACTGGTTTGGGCTTGCCAATGTTACACTTCGATCTCGTCCTCTTTTTGAGACGCAACACGCTTATCTGCGCGGAAAATCCTGCAAAACAATGCTTCGAAACCTTGCTGGCAGGATGTAATGTGCCCTTGACCACAAGGATGTGCTGGGTGGATTAAGAAGTTGTGCTGGGCCTTTTCGTCGATATTGAAGGTGCTTCTGATAACGCGACCTTTGAAAGCATATGTAACTTAAACAGATAACAGGGTTAAGATGGAACATATAAGCTCAATGGATAAGGGCGATGCTAATGTACAGGACCTCGATAACCGAGGCAGATTGTGGCTAGAGCGTCATATAGGTGGGATGAATAGGGGCTGCCCAAGGTGGTGTTCTGTCTTCCCTTTAATCCTATAGAATTGTAAAATCTCTGCTATCGGTTGTCAACCTTCCTGGAGCCTACCTAGGCTCTCGCCGTTCCTTCTGTCGGCTCAAACCTAGCAAACCTAGCGTCATAAATAAATAGGGAGCTATAGCTGGGATAATAAGAGATTTTACAACCATTTCTGCCTGATGATCAGGCAGAGATGGATCCTGTAGCTTACCCATAAACTTCATGTAGCTTACCCAGAAACCTTCGCGGATGATGTCGCCGTTCTTTCTGTCGGCTCAATCCTAGCAACTGTTTGCTCTCAGGCAAAGAGGTCGCTAGACTACATCAATGATTGGTGCACTTGGAATAGGCTTTTTGTGAATCCTCTTAAAACCACGGTTGTTCCCTTTACGAGAAAAAGGAAAATCAATGGTTTGACTCAACTTTTGATCAAAGGTGTCACTATCCCGATATTCCGATATCCCGATATCTGTTTCTGTGAGTACTTATTTAGAAGGGTCGTGGAGTGATGGCGTCTTAATGAGCGTCATCATTCCCGATCCTCCGCCACCAACTCAAGAGACACAGGCGCGATCACCAGACGGGACTGGCACAACTTTAAAGTTGGCACATGAAGTCAAATATTTGGGTGGAATCCTTCTTTGGTCCAACCATATCCAATTCAAAGCCGAAAAAGTATTGTCAACTTTCTGGAAGTGCAGAGGCGATTTTGGCAAGACATGAAGCTTATCTCCGGAAAGGGTCCTCTGGATATATTCGGTCATGGTAGAACCACTTCTCTCACAGGCATCAGTTGTTTCGTGGAACCAGGCTTTCGTTGAAAAGTGTTACTGATGCCTTCCGTAGCATGCCAGGCTCGGCCCTAGATGCTCTGATGAACCTCTTCCCCTTTGATTTGATACATTTAACATGTGGAGTATGCCGAAAACCATCTTTCGCTCAAAGATAGGTGACTTTTAGTACCAAGAGCATTTTGCAGAGCTTGTGCGAGAATTGTCCTTCAACAGATGTCTTGGGGACATGCTCTCTAATGCAATGACTTCTGAGTTCCAAAATATACGTGTTGTAAGAGTTTATATATTCCAAATATATTGAATCTAAATATATTGAATGTATTGAATCTTAGATTGCGTAAAAAAAATTTTAGTATTGAATCTTAGATTGACAGAAATAAACTCAGTTTTGAATGGCAAAAAATTAGAACCTTTTACCAATCCACCTTCGTTACTAAACTTATTTCTGGTTGTGTTTCTTACAAAATAAATTCTCATTTCTGTTGCTGTTAGTTACACAGTTGTAACAACAATGCTAAAAGTATACAATTCTTCTATTAGAAAACGAGAACTACCTACTTTACTAATTGTTAAAAAAAAATGTCCTAAAAAAATATATAACGCGCATAAACTCTCATATATTTATAAATTCTTTGCTGGAACCAAACAAACGCGAGAGATTAATTAGGTAAGAACTATTACCTGTCACCATTTAATCTATTTAATGAAAGATCCCTCCCGCCGAGCAAGATATTGGAAGAGGTCTTATGCCGCCATTTTAAGAAAAAGCGTCGAAAGATTGCTTAATACCGCGTTTTTGTTGTTTTATGTCATGCTTTTTTTGGGATCTTTTCATTCCTTAATTTCGAGAAAAAAAAGCCAAATGTAGGCAACCTTAAGTAGAATAGGCCCATATTGCATTAAAAAATATAGCCCCAGTTTTTAGGGCAATTTTTAATTTTTTTAATTTTTGGGGGTGATTTTTTAATGATTTCATTGATTTTCCATCTTTTTTTTATGGAACCGATAGAAGGGTGGACACACAATTTTTTTCAATTTTTTTTTAGCATTTTAGCATTAAAATTTTTAAAGCGACTACTTATCTAAAATTCTTTTTGCGAATAACATTATAGTTTTGCGTGGCTTGTAAGCATTTGTGGTAGACTTTTTATTCCAATATTCTGAGCACAAGACTTCAAGACTACGGTAAGAGACTGGGGTCGAATCGGCTAGGTGATCCATGGCAAGTGATGTCACAAATGACAAAAATTCATCTGTGTAAACTCTGATCATGACAATATTCTTGTGACAGTTCTCAATCATCCGTCGAAAACAGTTCACTTTCTGGTAAGATGGTGTTTTTGCTTAGGCTGACTTTCTGCATGCCTGAATAAAAAAAGTGTTCTTACAACAATAGTTTTGCAATCACCTTACGCAGACGGATTATTTTTTTTGATCCCACATTGAATGTCACAAAATTTGAAAATGACAGATCACCATAGCCGATTACACCCCTGTTTTTCAAACCCTTCCGGAAAGAAATAAGTTTAAACCGGCATTTTTGAATTTTTTTATACTAGGCTTTCCGGAACATCTCTTATAAAGGGGACATGTTCTTTTTTTGCAAGTGACCTTATTTGTACTCACTCATCTGGATCTGGATCTTTTTTGTCCTCTTTTATTTTTGTCGATACTTTTATACTAAATTACAAAATAACAAGAAAATTCAAAAAAATAATAAGTTAAAAGCAAAAATGGAAAAACTACCTTTTAGAAGTAGCCTCTACATAAGGAACCTCTCCACTTTAGTAGAAAACATAATTCACCAAGAGTTTTCACCATTAGTAGTAGTAATAAGACCTGTATTTAACGTGGTCTCCACAATTCACAATTTTATTCTTAGTCTATAATGGCCTAATGGCTTAAGGCCGTCTATCAGACTGACATTTTGGTGTAATTAAAAAAAAAAAAAAAAAAAAATACATAATCATATTTGCCTAAATTATAAATTTGGTAACTACAGTTTTTAAGCTTTCCTTTTTTCTTTTTTTTTTTAATCAAGTTTATTTTAAAAGTTTTCTCGAAGTATGCAGCTTCTGTATCGTAATGCAATTTTAGCGAAGTTGTATACTGACTCCCATCCTCTGTCAGCATTGAGAATATCTAGGGTTTCCTCCACTCCTAGACTACGCCTACTCCTAGAAACCCCATTCTTGTGCTCCGTAGAGAAGGATTGCAGATGAAGTTGTACGGAATATCTTTTGCTTCGCACAATGGGTTATGCTTTTGTTGTCGTGGCACTTTCCCCAAACTGCTTTCATCGCGCGCTTTGCTTCAGCTAGTTTCTGTATAAAGTGCTTCTTCAAATTTTTTGGTGTAATCTAATTTGGTGTAATCAGAACACCCAAGTACTTGTATTCCCGAACGACTTCGATGTGTTCACCTTGGAAAGTCCATTGTTCCTTGCGGCAGCATCTACCTCCTCCTTCTCTAAAGATCATTATCTTCGACTGAGTTTTCATCTTTTCTCTCGCTTGTAATTCGTCCCGGCTTGTTGTTGGTCATTCAAATAGTGTCCCCTTTTTCTTGGCTCGTTATATGGACACCCTACCGTATATCTACTTCTTATACTTTTTATACCTTAAACCTTGATCACTATCGTTATTACCGTTTAGATATTGCAAAAAAAGGTTTTTAAAAATATAAAGTTAACGACCCAAAATCTAAGAGTTTGCCGATTTATTCAAAGTTGACTATAATTTTCCCACATGATTACATGAGAATTTTTTTTTCAATTCACATGCTTTTATTGCATCACAGATAATCGAGAATTTTTTCGAGCACATAAAATCCACAAAATATTTATGTGCTCTAGTTAGAAATTTTTAAGTCATTGCTAACGAGCGCAAATTTCCAATTTCTTACTTAAAAAAATTGTGGACATATTTAATTTTATTAAGAAAATTTATTATAAGCTTAGTTCAGATTTAATTTTACTACTTTCTGGCTGTAATTCAAGATAAGTCAAGAAAAGTGCCAAAACAATTTTCGTCTTATTTACCATCGAAATTCAAACTGTCGAAAACCAATCAGTAAGTGCAACAGCGCATGGGTAATAACTTCGGTCCGTTTCTATCGGACCGCGGCTTACCTATTTCAATTTTCCTTTCAATTCCTATCCTCCTTTCCATTGATACTGCCTTTCCATCCATACATATTCTTATTTCCGTCCCTATTTTACTTTCCATTCATGTTTCTCCACGCCATTCCTAATTCTCCTTTTTATTGCTATCGTCTTGTTTTCTATACTCTTTCCCATTGCCATTCATGAATCATTTACTAGAAAAAAAAATTTTTGCTTCTACTCTTAAGATTCTGTATTACTAGAGGGGCTTGGCATGGCCAGCCCCTATCATGCATCAAACATCAATATTGGGTTATGGTTTAAATTAAATAATTCTATGTAATAGACCCCCAAAAATGGGCGTGACCAAAAAAAAAATTTATTTACTTTTTTTTAATTCTTCTCTCAGGAAAGGCGAACCTATAACACTAAACCAGTGTACAGAGATGTGAGGAGATATTTATTCTCTTAATTTTAAAAAGATTGCAGTTGATTTGTTGGGAAATATGTATTCATAGTCTAAGAGCTGATGAACATTTTTTTTACAGATTTCAACAACCTTCTAACCTTCAAAAATTTGTTGTCCTAAGATAGAAGATCACAAAAAGTGATCACTCTGGGAGATGAACCGACTTAAAGTTGCACAAAAAAGAAAAAAAATTAACCAACAGTAAGACGCCATACGAAGCTAATTATTTAATTCTTATTTAATTATTTAATTAATTATTATTAAATAATTTAATTATTATTTAATTGTTTTTGTTCAAAATCGAAAAAAGGAAAGTGCAACAGTGCGTATGCAAAAGTTTCAGTCCATCTACGATGGATTGCAAAATACCCGAACATACCAAAAAAAAGCTGCTGCGCCTCCAAAAAGTAGGCGGGATATAAAAATAAAGCTTTTGAATGCTTTATACTAGTTAGTGCATGCATTTCGGTCTAAAACTCCGCTTTTGAACATAAAAGTGGGCGGAGGCACAAAGAACTTATACAAGAAAGTTAGGAATGAAAGTTAGAAAAATATCTACAACTTTTGTCATATAATTTATAATCAAATTTCATATATATTTATTGAAAAACAGCCATTTTAAACTAAAATCCCTTAAAAAAATGGGCGTGGTCAATTAAAAGGCTAACATTTTTAGCCGCTTCAAAGACAATTACAAGGCAATGTTACATACCAAAAATGAATGCGCTAGCACTATTCTAACATAGCTAAAATTTAGAAAAAGTATTTTTTTAAATTACACTGAAAGAAAAAAACACTTCATGCAAGAGGAAAGTCGTTTGTCACAAACGTGAAAAAGAGCCAAGCGTTAATCGAGATTGTAGATTATGATTTCCATCATTATGTGTAGAGGCATAAGCTATTACAGTCAGCACGAAAATATGTTAGGTCTATATGGAAAGTGTTTGCTATGAGCGATACTCGATATTTAGATAAAATTATAGAGCGTTTATCACAAACGACTTTGTCTCTGCCAGTTATAAAGAAGCTCAGTTAATGGTCTACAATTGTGACATTCATTGTTTTTCTGATATCCCTAAGTTGTTTTTCATTAGGCAGTAATAGAAAGTGCTGTTTAAGCAATAGTAAAAAGATTTGACAGCACTTTATGAAAAGTTCAACACAAACGACATTTCCCATACCAGGCATGACATAGCATGGTAACCTGAAGATCCCACAATCGTCCCTACCAATGAATTTCAGATAGCCAATTGGATTTTTTCCATTTGGGTTTAACAGTCAGTACCGTTGGAGTTGACTGAAAGAGCTGACAGTCGTTGGAAAAACCATTTACCACAAACGACTTTATCTCTAAGAGCAATAGCAAAGGGCGGATGATATGAAATTTTAATTTGCTTACCTTAAGTTTGAGTCATCTTACCATTCAATGTTTAATATAATAGCCATTAAGATAGAACATTTACTTGAAGCATTATGTTGCAATAACAAAGTGTAAATCATAAGAACCAAATCACCGATGTACTGTCTATTGGGGGTACATACAAGTACGTGCGACCATTTTAATACATTCAGAATTTTCATTTAAACATGAAGAGAAATGGGGAACTTCCATACTTTCAAGTTACATTTTTATAGGCAAAAATTTAAATTTTCCTTAAATTGTGCAGTTGTCGATGACTCAACGTCCTATAACATTACCAATCCGCTGTCTCGAGACTAGCGTTTCGATGCCTATTGCTACGATCGGGCTTATCAATTACATAAACAGAAAAAATCGTTTGTGGGAAACGGCTTTTTACACATGTGCAAACCCTGCACATGTGTAAACTCTTGTTATTATAAACATTCTTTCTTATCAAAAAAGGTTATCCTGGTTGCTACATTGAGTGCAGATACTCGTAAGCGATTTTTCTTTTACTTGCATTTAATGGCGAGAAACGCTTGATGCAAACGTAAACCGTTACGTGTAAGTGGTAACTGTTTGTCACAAGCGGATTCTTTTAAGGACAAGCGGTACTAAAAACATACTGCTTGCTGTAAGAGTATTTTTTTAAGGGTGGAGAGATGGTCGCACATACAGGCCTGTAGTGGGCGTGTTTGTGGGCGGATTCAACTAATCCGCCCACAAACACGATTTCAAACTTGATCTGGTCCAATGGATTTCCAGCCAACCCACAAAATTTCAGCTCTCTACCTTAAAATTAAGGTAGGCCTAAAAGTTGTTTACATACGGACGGACATGGCTTAATCGATTCTCCTGTCGGTCCCATTCATACCTCTTAAAGGTCTAAGGGGTCTACGGTGATTATTTCACTGCGTTACAAACTATACATCAAACTTAATATAACCTGGGACGGGTATAAAAATTGTCAATGAATTCCAAAGAGTGCTTGCTCTATAGAAGAAAGAATGTAACAGTGTAGTGATAAGTGTTTCGAAGTGAAGATGGAACGTATGAGCGCTTAACGCTTGCCTTGTAGATCGAACAAAAGAAGAGTTGTCAGGATTTAATTTTTTTTTAAATCTTCAGAGCATTTGCCATTATATTATTTATCATAAAGACATAAATCAGCAACAGGTCTACGGTGTGTAAGTGATTAAAGATAGGTTGTTAACTCAGGAAGAACAACAAAACCAGGAACAAACGAAGAATCCATGAGCATGTTGCTCAAAATAAGCGGCTTCTTGGTCGTTTGTTATCCAGGTTGGGGTTGACCGAATACTAAACAGCTATTTTTCCTCCAATATGCAAATGGAATGGGCAACAATAAGATGCATGCCAGATGTTTTTGTGATATACTCTGCCGGCTATATTATTGTCTTTTTTTCCGTAAAGGCATAACACTTCCGGGAAGTTTTGAGATTTCTGCGCAGAGAGTTTACGTTCCGTACTGGCTAACCAACGTCTGTTTTGGATCTGGCTTAAGTCATCACTGACCACTGACAAGTCCTTGTCGAAGTTTATAGCAATGCCCCCACGCACAATATGGATACAAATTTTGAAATTGAGTTTTAAAGTTCATCAGTCCCCCTTTGTCTATGGCACTGTTGCTATAGCTAAATTTAGTGCTTGTGCTTATGTAGATATGCTTCTATATTTTATTTTTACTAAAATATGTTTAGCGTTAGCCGAATTTATACAATTTCAAATCGAATTCCTCCTTAACAAAAATCGGTTTCTAAATCAAACTAACCATCGTATATCCCCTTTTCCTGTACACACGCACCCTATCATTTGTTTCCTAGGACTTTCCTAAAAGCAAATATCTTCCCATTTCCAATAAAACATCCCCATAATAAAAGTTCCGCCAAAATGAACATCTAGCACACTAAGTCCTTTTTGGGAAGTCCTAGAATAAAAACCGTTAAAAGTGTCGTAACTCGAATAAAATGAAGCATCTTTTACGATCCCATTCGGTTATTAACTTTCTGTTACTAACATATTTTGAATAAGAGCTCCATATCCATTACTTACCGAAACTTCCAGACAAGGCGTCAATGATGATCTTCAACGTCGAAAATATTACATCACTTCACTAAAAAAAATCCATTAGTCTCTGTTTTTGCAACCGACATTAAATCACCATAACCTTGTCTTAAACATAAAAATCATTTCTATTGTGGCACCCCATTCCCCTGAGCTGTATCATGCCTTTATCGCATTTTTAATGGGATTCCAGAAAATAAAAATGTGATGGAAAATAAATATCTGCATCACCCATAAGAACATTATATTGCCGAAAAGGACCATCCCCAGCACCCAATGTCGATGTCAGGAGAAAGAAGTCATCAAACACTTTCCTGACCACGATTTTTTTTTAAGTCTCCACATAACACTTTTAATGCGTTCATCACATAAAAATTCATCGAATGAAAGCATCTAGCGCGAGAGCTCACCCCAGATTCATAATTTAACCCCTAGAAGAAATGACTAGCCATACAGCTGTACCTCTAACTACCTTTGGGAGACGACCAAGAACGACGCCGCGCCATCGAGAACGACAATGTAATCCCTTATTTTATTGTGTTTTTTGGAAAAGAGTGTTAATTTGTGTGATAACATTTTTTTTATAATCCAATTCGCTGCTGCTATCGCACACTCACACAAGCGTCGCATACTTTCCCCAGAGGGTTTGTTTTATGGGCCAAAATGGTTGCAGCAGCACTTATAAAGTGCGCTTACAATACCTTTATGTACCCTCTGTAATACTATGACCAGTATTGCTATTTTGTAACGCGAGACTTCGTTTTGTATTGTTCCACAAAATTTTTGTGGCTCTTAAGACGACATTAACACTGATAAAGCTCGGAACATATAGATTCAGAGTTATGCACCGTCACGAAGAAGTTCCCGGCGCGTTTTATGTCCCCGCGTAAAGTGCAGTAAAAAAAAAAGGAACGAGATTTTTGAAGGATTACGATTTTGGTCCTTCGAGCATCCCCGTCATTTTTGGCTTTTATTACAATTCATTCTGAATGTGCTGCGTTACGATTATGATCCAAATATTGGTGTTTCTGATTAATGCGAACGAAGGATCACACCAGCGTGTATATAGAAGACCCATAATAATAATGTGCGACAGCCTGCGTTACGACATGAAGATTATGAGCGTCACATTCATCTATCCGTCCATTCAACATTTCCACCCCAAATTTATGAGCCAGTAAAAATGGAATCGCCTTTCTCGTTACAATCAACAGAGGAGAGTCCAGCCAGCACAATCCTCCTCTGTTAGTACCAGCAACATTCTTCGCTTTTCCATACCATGGCATGCTGCATAGGATCGCATTTCTTCGCCTATGTATGCGCTGGATGGTTTGGCCCGATGATGGTCTCGGTCTATGGTTCGGTTCTGGCTTTGTGCGGACGTTTTAGATTCTTATTTGATTTCTCTGGACGTGTGCGTTGGACCTGTGTGCCGCCCGGGCCAAGAGTTTGAAATTCATCATCCAACAACCCCAAGTAATAAAAAATTCAACAAAATATTTACGATATCTACTCCCCAAAAATCGATGTGCTACGCACAAAAACAAAGCCAAAGGGGGACGACGACAACACGGGCAATGAATATGGTTGGGCATTTTGTTATAGTAATTCTCCCAGTGATGCAATGGGGTTTTTCTTCTAGTTTTTTTTTCGAGGCACGGGGGGATGGGTGAAAGACCTAGACTCGTTAAGTTAGAAAATTGCATGCGTTTGGGAACGAAAAAGCACACAACTCCAACCACCCCTGGCTTGGCTGCATTAAACAAACAACCTCAAAACATGTTGATTAAACAACCACACAGAACATAAGGTACACCGTGGCAAGGGGTGGTGCAGAAGGCGAACTTTCTAGTCTGAGTTTTGTATATGTGAAGTTTTGATGATTTGAAGATTGATGAAGCATAGTGCCAATTGTGGTTGTGCTGCAGGTGGATGATCTCGTACGTAGCCATAAAAAATAATGCGTTTCGTTTCTTTTTTAAGGTAAATATGGAATAGTTGATTGTTTATTAAAATACTGTTTTATATTTATATGTGTGGCCATATAAATATCAGGGTTTATAGTTTCCACTGGACAAGTTAATTTTTTTTATTCAAAACAAGCTTTGCTTTAAAGTCATAGGCTATGCTGACTAGAAAAAGAATACCCTACAAAAACTCGTATAGTCCTACTATCGTTTTTTGGGTACCACCGAACGCTTTAGGTGTTATAAGAGTGCTTTAACGGATCTACATACAAATTTGCATTTTATGTTATATTTGAAGAAGCGCGCCGTTCCTTTTGGTTCTATTATAATAAATAATATTTGTTTGACGCAATTTAATATGGACCCTGTTTTACGCTAAGCACTTAGTATAAAAAATTAAGTCACATGATGAAAGTAAAACCGCCCAACGAAAAGTATTTTTATACCCGACCCAGGGTACCTATATAAAGTTTGATGTATAGCTTGTAACGCAGTGAAATAATCACCGTAGACCCCTAAGTCCTTTTAGAGATATAAACGGGACCGACAGGAGAGTCGATTAAGCCATCTCCGTCCGTCAGTCCGTCCGTTTGCATGTCAAATGCTTTTCGGTGTTTTAAGCTTGGGGGCTGAATTTTTGGACAAGTACACTTTTCGAATCCACCAACAGAAATGCCCAAATCAGTCTAAATGTGCAACTACCTCCAGAGGTTTCAAAACTGTAAGACTTCACAAAAGCTTTCAAAGTTTTGAGCCGCGCCTCCTTTAAGAGGGCGAATTAAAAAAAATTTAAATTTAAAAAAAAATTTCAAATTTTCAAAAAATTGTCTGCAAGGTCGGGTTTTAGGTAAGGTATGCCTGTCGTAAGAGCTGAAAGGAACACTGAAAGGAAGTTGTCTTCGGAATGTTATAAGTGATGCTGTCAGGAAAATATACTCCTGGTGGGGCCACCCTTGGCAGTGAAGTTATAATTGAAAGATGAACCCGAAGGTTTAAATAAAATCCAGCAGCGTCTGATACATATTGTGCGGCTCGTTGGTCAGCGTTTGTCGATGCGTCTATATCAGAATAACAGAAATCCAGGAGCGTCTGTCTCGGGATGAGAGGCTTCTTGGTCGGCGGTTGTTGTCCTGGTTAGGATTGGCCGAATTTAAACCTCGCAAAAGAAAGCTGCCCCCCCCCAGAGCACTGAAGATGGCATTCCCACTGCTGGCGATATTGAGGCACAGAATATTTCGTCCACTCCCACAGTAATCGAAGTTACTGAAGCAATTAAAGCGCTAAAAGTTGGAAAGTCTGCTGGGGTTGATGAGATCCGGCCACAAATGTTCAAAAAATGGGCGAAAAAGGTGTTAAATAGCTAACGCGTGTCATTAAGGTGGCCTGAGATAACAGGAAGGCACCTAGCGATTGGCAAACAGGAGTTATACTGCCCATTTTCAAAAAAAATATTAGAAAAGATTGCCCCAACTATAGGGGCATTAAAAAAATCTTGCTGGCAATAATGCGCTACGGCTCACTAACTTAAACTATTTCAAGAGCAGAAGCTTGAAATAGTTTAAGTTAGGCTTGATCCTGTCAGAGCTACTGCCAGGCCATCCAACTCTAACGGATGAAATTCCCTCCCCTGTCGACTTTGTCACATCGTATGGAGTCATGTACGCAGTGAGGGAGGGAAAATAATTATCAGACCTTGTCAAAAGTTTCACAGATGTTTCGAAAACAGGGAAAGGAACAGGTTCCGGTATCTTCTCAAAAGACCCGGAAATAAAGTATCTTTAAAACTGCCGGATACATGCAGTGTCTTCCAATCAGAGGTTCTGGCTGTACAATGCTGGCATTGTGCGGTCAGAACCGGGTGAGACTGTGCTGGGTGCCAGGACACTGCGGCGGTTAAGAGGGAAACGAACAACCTGATGAGCTTGCAAGAAGAGGAGGGCTAATTGGAAACCATGTGGTTTCTAACATCAAACCACCCCTCTTCGTAGCTAGAGGCACTATAGAGCCAACCAAAGGTGAACACAGGGTATCTAAGGCTCTCTGGCCACGATTTGACAGAAAAGGATCGAAGGGCTATTAAAACTGAGCTGGGACAAGCTTAGGGCTTTAGTGGGAATTCTGACAGGACACTGTCTCCTGAGGAAACACGCAAGGATTCTCAGGCTTTCTGACACGGATATTTGTCGATTCTGCAGTGATTTGCAGGCGGTTGGGGATATAGCACACATACTGTGCGAATGCTAGGCGATTTCGCGTGTGCGCAGAAAATTTTTAGGGGAATATTTCTTTGAAATTTGGAAGAGGTACACGGCACAAACTTTAAAGGCCTTCTTGGCTTTTACAGGGAAATTGGCTGTTTCACGGAGAATGTTAAGGTTTTTTTTGCCTTTTAAATGTTATGTTCAACTGGTAACCCAGGAATCGCGATGGGCCCGTTCTGGTGCCTAGTGTCTGTGTGGTCCTTTTCACCACACTCCTGTTTAACCTAACCTAACCTATGGGTGCATAGGCATCTCTCTTAAGTCTTTCGGAAAGAGTATTCGCGAAGGAGTTGGAAACGCGTTCCAGAGCTGTTAACGAGTCTTTGTTACGAGAAGAACAGTGCGGTTTTCGGTCTGGCAGAGGCACAGCCAACCAGTATTTTTTATTCTTAAGGTTATTCTTTCTGTGTCTCTTAAGTTGGTGGCGGAGGATCGGGAAAGATGGAAGGACTATTCAGCCGGCCTCGCTTTGCGACCTTTGTAAGGATAAGCGGTTACCGAAAATGATGATGATTATGATGATGATAATGAAGTTATTCTTGAGAAGCCCTCGGAATATGCCAAACCGGTCTTTGCGTGTTATGTAAATCTGGAAAAGGCTTATGACCCAGTACCTCGGGGTACACTGTGGAGAGTTTTGCAAGACTTTGCGCTGAGTAGACCTCTTCTGAGAGCCATCCAGTCTGTGTATGAAAACTGCAGAAGCTGTAAGCGGATAAATGGCGTCAAATCCCTTCCTTTTGATGTGTGCGTTGGACTTCGCCAGGGCTCTGTTCTGTCGCCGCTCCCTTTCATAGCATTTATGGACTATGGATTATGGTGAATCGCAGTCTTGGCGAGCAATGTTTCGAATTGGCTGGCATCAGGATGAGCCATCTGCTTTTCGCAAATGATTTGGCTATCCTTGCATCATCCTAAGAGGCACTTCAACGCGCACTGGATAGGTTTACAGCCGTTTGTGGTGATGCTGAAATGAAGGTAAACGTTAATAAATCGGAAGTGATGGCTGTTTCCCGAACTTCCTGCATTGTACCCTGCACATAAATGGAGTTCCATTGAAACATAGGCGGAAAGGTTAAGGTATCTCGGGGTCTTTGTCACGAACGATGGGAGATGTGATATTGAGTTGTCCTGTATAATTGGCACCAGCCGGTCATCAGGAAAGTTGAGCTTAGAGTGAAAGCTTAGATCTCAGTTCTTAATACAATGTTAGTTCCAATCCTCGTTTATGGTCAATTTGGGTAATGACCGAAAGAACTAGATCGCGGGTACAAGCCGCCGAAATGAGATTCCTGAGATGACGTTTCTCACTCTAAGGGATAGAGTGAGAAACGTCAGTATTCGTGGGAATCTTACTGTTGAGCAGCTACTTCTCCGAGTGGAGCGATCGATTCTTCGATGGCTTGCACACATTGTTCGAATGCCCCCTGACAGACTTCCTAGACAGGTCATGCTAGCCGAGATGCGAACGCGTCGCCCCCCTGGTAGGCCAAGAAACAGGTGGTGGGATCAGGTAGAGAACATCTCCGAGTCCCGCCTGGAGATTGCGCCTGAATATCTTGAGTTGATGGTAGAGGATCGAGAAAGTTGGAAAGACCATTTAGCCACCCTTGCTCCCTTGTAGAGGATAAGCGGTAGTATTAAGGTTTTGGATAAAAATGTGGAAGAAGGTCATCTGCTGAATGTTATATAAATTAACCATTTTTACATCGTCTTAAGTGGAATTACGTCAGGCAGGGGGAACTGTTTAGTTCAAAATCCTGCTCTTTAGATGCTTGAGCTCCCATTACCTGAAGTCCTGCTGAAACTGTTGAAAAAATTCTTAGCCGTCATAGCATCAGAAATTCTCAGATTTGAGTACCTAGAGCCGAAGGCTCCAGTTTTCGACAGAGTTTTTGTTTTAGCCCTCAACTATTTTCATGAAATTTGGATAACTACCGAAAGAATGCACCTACTTAAGTGGGAAATCTAATATTCATGAGAAACTAACATGGAGCAGCTTGTTTCATGTCGAACGATCAATGCTTCAATGATTCCGTTTCCGTACGTTACTTGCGTGCACCCCATAGGTATGTCCTGGTGAATCCCGGTATAATGGTGAGACCAAGTTGAAAATTGAACAATCATATTCCTTAACTCCAAAATGAATCTCTATGTAAAGAAAATAAATTTAGTGCCAAATCAGCTGCAGTCCCAAAAAGGAAGTTCCTATTAGTTCACTGTACAGAACTTATTTTCAAACCTTCGTAAGAAACTGCCCTTTTTAGACTTGTATTCTTGTCTACACGCCGCGGCCGGCCGTTTGTATAATAATCCAAAGTCGATTTTCTTAATTAACTTTGAGAAACGTACATCGTGCGTCCATGGTGCACAAGCACTTTACATGGTTAACTCAATTAGATAATCCGAATCAAATTCTCTAAAGGTTCTCTAAAGCAACAACAAAGTCTCTGCTCACATAGAAAAATAAAAGACAAACATCAATCCATAAGCCAATTTCTCTATTTTTAAGCTAATCGCCGGCGGCATTTGACTCTAACCCGGACTCAATCAACTTTTAATAGAAACAAAATTGACTATTCAAAAATGCTTCCCATCGTAGATACAAGTTTCCCCCCTTTTTTAGCGATTCCCAGAATATTTATGGGGATATATACGTACTCATGTGTGTTCCGCGCACATTTCATCAATTATATTCAATTGGGTAAACGAAAGGAAACAACAACAACAACAACAAAAAAAAACACCAACTTAAAGCGCGCACCGATGAAATTTTTAGTCAGAAAATTTAATTATCCGCCGTGAAGCCGATTATGATGTTGCGACGACACGATGATCACAACGATATGATGAGCCAGCACAAACGGCAAACGTCGAGCAAAGATAGAATCATATAATCGACGAAATACGGCTGGCCCACGAAGGATATCAAATTTCAAATTTCCACTTAGGCGAACGCAATAAGCTATGAAAAGCGCACCACCATTAGCAGTTAAGCACATTAAGAGCTTTGTATTCGAAATGGAACATTAAACATTTATAGGATTTGCAGGACAACTTTTATGAGTGCGACCGGCTTTTAAGCATAAACGATGCACACATTAGTATTATGGTGTACTTACACCTTGTAATATCTTTCCCCACCTGTGTGTCCGGGTGCGGGAGCCCCGCTCATACATAGTTAATGGTCTATGCATCTTGTGTTGTGTTTTTTTTTTTGTCGTTCGTCTTCGTTTTGTTTTTGTTGTGTTTTTCTCTAGGTTTTGTCATCATCTGTTTGCTTGCATGACTGTATGTGCTCGTAAAATTAACGACCATGTGTGGGTGGGCTGATTCTATGTTGCACAAGGACTCTCTCCCTTATGCTATAAGCCTAGGGGGGTAACAATTTTCGTTTAGTTATGATATTCCAATTAAAAGCTTTACCTTAAGTAAAGTCAAATACGTATGTGAGGAGATCTAAGAATTTCCGTCTGTAGAAATAGAAAGCATACGACAAGGTAGGTTCGCATATGGTAGATTTTCCTTTGAATTATAGGTCCTTTGCATGTGCCCTCAATTATTCATCAGGGGGCGTGGAAGTACAAAATTCGATTCCTACAGGTGAATGAATGACTGGGACTCCCCAAAAGTGATTGCCATATGAGTCATTGCTGGTGAAGGCAAATCTGCAAAATGGAGTTATTATGACGAATGTATATGAAATTTGCATACTCATGAATGTGTGCATCATACACCCACACAAAATCGATTCATTTAAATTTCTATTACTAATAAGGGGACCATGTCTTTTGTTCTCATGTCCTGGATTCTATTGAATTTCTTTACCTAATTAACTATGCAATAACTAAAACGCAGTTTAGAGGGCCCATAACTTTCTTATTAGAAGGGCCCGCCTTATTCGGTTGAAAAAATTTTCATAAAAACATCTCATACAGCCAAGTTTATGAAAAATATGATGAAAAATAAGATCGAAAAAGTTTGAGTACAAACTCGGTTTGGCCACTAACTCAGGAAGCTTAAATACTTTTGGCATTATTTTTTTTTTTTTTTTTGGAATACTAGGGTGGACGGAGGCTAAAACTCCAAAATCTTTCAAAGATACCAATACGCCCACTATAGCAGGTATATAATACGGAAGTAGCCGATATTGGTTATGCCCGATTTCCACGTGCTAAAAATCCACCCATTTATATGAGACACTATGAAACTGCCAGAACGAACTTCATACCAGTAAATTTTCGCTCTCTCACAATATTTCTTGACTACAACTAAGTTAACTTAACAAGGCGCTTACGCTTTCGTAGTGTTTATCGCGTTGGGTAGGTTGCTATTCAGTAAATTCACCTCTACTAAAACCGTCAGTTCGTGCGGCTTCACCATACGTCACTAGATCGAAGGGTCTTGTTCTTTGAAGTCGTCGCTCGTTGTTTACATCGTTAAGAGTCTCGTTGAGAGTACGGATCATTTCATTGTTGCAATGAACATGAAGGCGAGCATTTAGCTTTCGAGCAAAGTTTGTTACTTCTTCGCTCACGGTAGCTATTTCTAAATCTCTGTGAATATCACTATTCCTAATATACCATGGAGCATTCACAATTGCTCTTAGTGTCTTGTTTTGGAAAGTCTGCAACATGGACATGTTGCTCGGCTTGGTACAACCCCAAAGTTGTATACCGCATGTCCAGGACGGCTTTAACACCTGCCTGTACAAGAGCTTAATTTCGAAAATCTTCCGATAAGCCAATACATTTCCCTGAGCCTAGTCTCGAGCTCGGCACGCTTCTTCTTTACGTGTGGTTTCCACCTTAGTTTAGCGTCCAGTGTCATCCCTAGATACTTCGCTCTTGTGTAGAGCAGGAACAGGGTCGGACCGAAGATACTTTCCTGGGGTACGAATTTGCTTGCAACTCGATTATTCAGTACTTCACCTAACATGAAAGAGTCTTCCTTCAAGGTAGTTTTTCAATATTTTAAACAAGACTTCCGGCAAGTATTGCCGTAGCTTATATTTCAAGCCTTCGTGCCATACCTTTTCGAAGGCTTGCGATACGTCGAGGAAAGCACTTGAACATATTTTTTTCCCTTCTGAGACTTTTTCAATTTCATGCGTTATTCTGCAGACTTGATCTATTGTGGAATGGTTAGGTCTGAAACGGAATTGATGATACGGGATCAAGTGTCTTTCTGCAATTATTGGTTGTAATCGCTTCAGCAGAAGTTTCGCGAATACTTTCGATATTATCGACAGAAGCGATATAGGCATGGGCCTATAAGATTTTTTATCATTTGCACACTTCCCCGGTTTTGGAACCATAATGACGTCAGCAACTTTCCATTGCCTTGACACGAATAGAAGCCTAAGAGAAGCGTTTATCATATATGGTAGCTTGACTAGTGCCTTTTTTGGTAGTTCTTTCAATATTTCGCCAGTGATCAGGTCGTAACCCGGGGCCTTATTATTTTTAAGTTTGTTTATTGTCTAAATGTTCAGCTTCCAAATGTTCCGCAAAGAAATTCGCTTTCTCTTTGTCTTCTCTTGCCCATTTGCCGTTACCTTTTTTTATTGGTGCCGAGTGGATTATAGGTTTCTTGATAGACTTAACTGCTTTCTACACCGAGTTGTTTGAGCTCCTATCCGACGACAAGCCTTCAAGGTATTCAGTGGTCTCAAGTTTTTTTAAATCTTGCAACATTCTTTTCAGTTTGTTAGAGAGGTGGTTCAAGAGGGAGCCTGGAGAGGTGTCTGGGGGAGCCCTCGTGCCTTGCCATCTCCTAGCGGATATGTTTTACGTATATGCCCGTCGGTGCTAACTGCGTTCTTTTGGGACGAAGTGTTATTCCAAGCAGCGCTCTGAATCGCTTCCATGAATTTGTCAACTGCGGTTTCTAACTCGAAAGGAGTTTTCAATGGCACATTCAAGCCAACAGCCTCCTTACATCCCTTTCTGAAGGCGTCCCAGTTCATGTTTTTGCTAGCTAATCTTGGAGCTCTTTCTATTTTCGCCAGTTTTCCACCCATCTTCAAGATTACTCCTGAGTGGTATGAGCAAAGATCATAACACTCTTCAATTCGCGTAAGGTATTTGGGGTACTCTTTAGCGATGAAAAAGTCGACAAGGTCAGGCTTTTTATTCCTGTCGGTTGGCCAATATGTTGGCTTACCCGTGGAGAAAAAGTCCACCCCACGCTTCATACTGTTTTTGTACAGTAAGCTGCCTCTTGTTGAATTGCATCGTGTTAAAGCCACCCCCAATGATAAAATTGGACCCAATGAAGTCATAAATACGATCAAGATCGTTTTCCACCAGTATATATCCTGGCGGGAAATAACAAGATGCAATGTTGTAATCTAAGCAGTCAATTTTTACAGAAACTGAACTGATCTGCATATAGTCTAGCCCAACTTCTGTGTTCTTGAAGTGCTTTATGCAGTTCTTAATGTAGAGGGAGGATCCTCCTCTCGAATTTTGAGAAGGGTGATGTGCGTGATAGCTATTGTAACCTTTAAGTTTGGGTCTTGACCCATTTTTAAGGTGAGTTTTCGTAATCATGCAAATATCAATATTATTTTTCCTTAATTACTATAATATTTCTAGTTTGTCTATTTTATTCAGAAGGCCGTTTGCATTCCATGTTAGTATTTTAAATAACTGTTTCATATTCATGTTCCCTTGTAATTTTTCGAGGCTTAAACTCGAGCCTCGAAATCGAGCCTATTTGACCAGTTTGTCAAATATAAGTTTGTTGATTTTAGTTATGGCATAATAATAAAAACAATAACTTTGTCTTGTCGGAAGATTCGAACGAATCGCTGGTATACTTTACGTAGTTGCATAATTTCGCGCAATTTTGGAAAATATTTTTTATAGAGACTATGACTTCCTATAATTCTGGTGGTGCAATATTAATTTTGATTTTATGACGATACCATAATTCCAGGATATGGAAACATTTAACTTTCTCTGCCGGAAAGCCATAAGCTTCTTTGAGCTTTGGCTAAGATAAGATTACTAATATAGGAAATCTACACATATCCAAAATTTTACTTACAACATTGAGAACTTGATACCTAGTTAAACTATATTTTAATATAAAATTTCAAATCGCTTCCAAGACATTGACCGACTTTAGAAAAGCACCTTTATCAAGCCAAAATATAATTTACTTCATAGTTTTTATAACCGACTGAGGGTATATTAATAATTTTAATGCATAGTTTGTAATATTGTGAAATAGTCACCGTAGACTCCAAAGACCTTTTAGAGATATGATCGAGATGGAAAGGTCAAATGATTAGCTACGCCATTTCCGTCCGTCCGTCTGTATGTGTGAAGGTTTAATTGTCCGCTTTAATCATGTTAGATCTATAAAAACCCGATTTCAAATTTAAAAAAATGTAACTAATAACTAACTAACTTTAAATTTTTGCTATTATTGTTACATAAAAAGTTTTGAGCTCCGCCCACTTTAAGGGCACGTTTTTAGGAAAAAACTGTTTTTTTTTCGAAATATCTTTCGCTTTCAACGCATTTTCCTATGATTCTAAGGAAATTACAATTCATTGATTTTAGTTTTGAGCCTAAGCCAACTTATGGGGGCGTGGCCTACAGAAATAATATATGAAGTCGGGCCAAAAAACTTTTAGATTTAGATTCACCCGAACCCTATAAGGTCGGCTATATAGAAGTTTAAAGTTATATGCCACTCTTAATTAATATCGATTAACGAGTAAAATTCACCCAATCCTAGAACAGAAGGCACCAAAGAAAAAGTAGGTACCTACATAATGGGGCATATGCATAAACTGTAGTAAATACTTTTACTAGCAAAATTTCAAGTATTTTCTTGTGCTCGTGTGCATAAAATCGAACTAATTGTTGCTGAGAACAAAAGTATTTACTACAAGGAATAATATTTACTAGTTCCGGATAAATGTAGCTATTAAATGCTTATAATGATATGCATAAAAACCTAGTAAATACTGTTTTTATCTAGTATTTACTGGGAATTGTTCAAGTTGCTATAGAGTAACTTGAAGATTTACTAGTATTTACTTTTTATATTGAATGTCAGGATCAGGAGCTTATTTTCAAAGTTCGTGGGTTGCATTTATATGCAATGGCTAGTTTATGAAAATGGGCAATAGCTGGGTAGCTTTTTCGGTTTCTGAATTTTAAATCAGGAGTCAATTGAGGAATAGAGTTTAGTGTGTATTCAAGAATTTTTAACAGTATTGGGTCCAATGCTATTTTCACTACGGAGTGGCAAAAAAAAGTGTTTTTTTTTTATGATAAAAACGAAAATTAGTTAGAAATACGCACAAATCACTATTTCAAAAACGAAAGCGTTTTTAGCATAAAAATGCACGTTTTTACCACTTGATTTGATAAAAGGAAAAGCTGTTGTCTTAAGAACCCTTTTTCAGGTATAAAATATATTGATATTTTGAATATATAAAAAATCCAAAATACCAAGTATATAAATGTGTTGCTTGTGTTATAAGAACTTGGTTACCATCTTCGATAGATGAGAATCCGAGGAGACAACAGCTTTAGAACGCTTTACGCCGACGCTATTACGCACTTATATAAGCACACTCGTTTAAATAAATGACTAATAACAGCACATTTAAGTGCATCAAAATAAGTTCCGGCAATAATGCTTCTGCTAATTAATTAAGGCTTTAAAAATCCGCAGTATATTTATATCTTGTAAGTTTTAACCTTTTGGAGGTGCAGAGATTTTTTGGCACTAAATGTCACTAAATGGCACAAACAGGCCTTCACAAACCTTTAAGGGATTGAATTTAGTGTAAGGATTTAATTAAGGTGGACATGGCTCATTCGATTCAGAATTCGGTCTCGATCATATGTCCTTGAGGTATTGGGGGTCTACCATTATTATTTCACCGTGTTACAAACTATGTGACAAACTTAATATACCTTCTATCCTATGGGATGGGGTATAAAAACACCTAGTGGAGCTACCAAATGACAGGTAATTTCAAAGTTATCTTCTATTCGCGGAAACCGGCGTGCCATGAAACTGACAAATGGACCAGGTTAGGTTTCTGTATATTAAAGATAACATTCGTCTGCTCTTTTTTATATTGGAATAATGGGCTCAAGACGATGTGTGCCCACCTAATCTTTGGAAGAGTAGAGTGACAAGAACATCCTCAATCGATTAGTTTAACCGAGCTATAAATCAAATCGTGCTGCTACCTTATCAATTAAAATACAGCAGCACGATTTTAACCGGTTCTTGAGGTTGTTTTGCTTTCCTTATTATCCTACTACCTACCTTAATAAAAGATTCGTATATTATTAACCCCAAAAAAATACGTTGACAGAAATTTCTCCATAAGAATCTTTATAGGCTCACTAACTTGCACATTGGTGCGGTACCAAAATACCGTTTCATTTACTTTAAAAGAGAATTTTATCTACGTAAAAGTCTTGTTTTTATTATGAAATTCGACTTAGTTTTTAGCTCTGGAAGTAGGTATACAAAAGATTGCAAGCGAACTCGTTGATTCTATTGATGAGGAAACCAAACCATTCAAGCAGGAGAGTCATGAATTCATTATAAAACAAAAAAAATAAGTATCAGCATATTTACTAGTCTTTTTTTGCAGATCCTCAAGAATATTTCTATCTTGTTATTATGATACATTAATTAGCATTAACGTGAATGCAAAAAAAAAACAGGAGTGAAAGTGCAGTATGCTACCCCATTATCCAGGATTCTATATTTTTTCCTGTGTATAGGTATCTTGCTTATACCATGCCACCCCTCTGTGCGTGTGCTGGATTTTTCAAGAGCTGATTTATGTCATCAGCTGTCCCCAGTTGAAGGAGTGTAGAGCTCAAGGGTCCTCGGGAAATAATACGAAAAAAAGTCAGAAAAAACATACTGTTTGCCGTTATTGTCCTCACTTATTCGAGATAGGCTTGGTATTGCTAACCTCATCCACTGCATGGATGCCACCCCATATAAACCCCCATCATGTGCTTTTTTTGTCTCCCCCTTTATTTTTGCAAATTGCAGACCAGTGAATCAGGTTCATTCATTCATCAGTCAGCAGTCAAGTCATTCACTCGTTTACGCAAGGGGGTAATGGTGGGTGGTTGTTGTATGAAGCACCATCAGCCTCATCAACATAACTTGTGCTTTCCAAACCATTTGCTACAATGAAGGGTTTACGTTGATGAGGTATGTCCATGAGATAATAAATTGTAACGTCGAGGTGCACAACTTGAAAATGAAGACTGCTCGTGGGGCTTCATTCCTCTCTCGTATAAAATCTTACTTCACTTGTTAAATAAAAAAAACCGTTGCATCATTTAGCAATTCAATAATCATAACATTCGCCATGTTTCCATATCAAAGTTATGACAGTAAACCATCCACTCAACACAGCTTAATTGACTCATAAATAATTAAACTCATAATTTCCAATCTACCGCAAAAGAAAAAAGGAAAAGCTGACGGAAATATGGGAAACGAGTAACTTTTTGCCTTTTTGTTCTTGCAAAGGAATTTTTCCTGAATTTTTCACACAAGAATTCGAAATTATTCAAGCGAAGCAAATTAAGTGTGTCTGACTATTTCGACTGTTGTCGGAACACAAACAATTTCGGATGTTGTGCTTGGTTTTGGTAATGAAACCGCCCAAATAGGCCACCTTGGCGCCAGGGCCTTGTGGATTATTCCCGCCCAATTTACTGTCTAAAACAAACAGAAAAAAAACGTTGTTTTTTCTCCAAATAAACACTCTTCTATCTCAATTTCGAAGAAGATTGTTTCTCTCACTATTGCCTGGAGGGGCTATTCTTGTTACTCTGACCAAGTTGTCTTCCATTCAGCTGATGTTTGGCGCTGAATATACACGGAGGCCTCGCATACACCCTAATGCGGATCGGATAGAATTCCGGATATGTGGTAGTCGTGTGACTTTATATTTACGATACTGGGTGCAACTAACGATTATGTTCTAATAAAGTCGACAAGACTTGTAGGAAAATTGCTTTATAGATAGTTCCCAAAATATTTACGTAAAGGACTCTTAGTCTGAAAATTTACATCTTTGCAAAAGGGGAATGCATAATTTAATTTAGATTGTCGTCACTAGAAGTCATTGCATTGACAATCTACGTCATCATAATGAAATAAAAGACCGTCACAAACTTACGGACACATAATGAACCCCGGGTTGGTGGCAATGTTGGTATCTATTGTAAAAAAACAATGACAGCCTCCAAAAGCAGTTGCACCGAACCGGTATCGGCATGCCTTCTTGCTTTGCCATTGTAAGTTACAATGACCGTCTAATCACCCCTTAATTGCATTTATCATCAGATTTTTGAGCTGGGTTGATAACAGCACGACATAATTACCACTGAGGGCGGTCGCATATCCCACAACCTACGATCAGGTTGACCACAATCAGCAAATTGTGACATATTGAATCCAAAAGTCCCTCTGTCAAGGAGAGACTGTGTAAGATATTTCAGTGCATCACTTGAGTTATAATTTCGAACCGGCTTTCAGCCAAAGTTGGAATTGAATACCGACATTTTGTTTTTCCGCAATACATATTGATAACATTTATAAAATTATAAAAAGCAGGATAAGTTAAAAAACTTTGAAATATTATATCTGAGACATAGTGCTAACGTCTATACTCGGCAAAGTCGTATATTGACGTTTCAGGTGGATTTTGATATTGAAGCCGTATAATATAGAATTTTTTTCATTTTTTAAAGATCAAAGGCGGATTCTACAAGGTGCAAACCGACGCAATTGGTGCGATAAATGTTTTAGAATTTGATTAAGAACCGTTCACACACAACAAGCTCAAAACCATGCGAACTGAATACAACGTTATCAAGTTATTAAGTTAAAAACAATTATTTCATTATTTTCAATTTAAAAAAAAAAAAACAGTGCCAAAAACCATAAAAAAATTCCAGCACCAATTCCAAGTCACAAAAAATAAAATCATAGGCGCAGGGTCATAAGTCCATGGGCCAAAAGTCCATAATGGACTTGTGACCCACTTGGGTGGGCTATAAGTTCAGAAAACAATTGTGAACTTATGACCCACCTATTTGGGACAAAAGTCCACAAGATCTTTGGTCATAAATCCACAATCTTTCAAAGGAAATGGGCCAAAAGTCCAGAATCATTTTTGAAAAGAACTTAATTTTTTTTTGCAGCAAAGCAAAGGTAAAAAAAAGAAACCGACAGGGGGGTTGTAGGGGGATGGCACGCCTCCCCATACATAATTTACTGTGCAGTAAGGTATAGTCAGCCATAAGTCCACAATCAACGGGTCAGTAGTCCACAGATAGTTTTTGTGAACCTTTGGCCCCTTTGCCTGGGTTATAAGTCCATAAACTAATTGTGAAGTTATAACCCACTCAAGTGGGTCACAAGTCCATTATGGACATTTGGCCCATGGACTTATGACCCTGCCAAATTATATCGGTAGACCTCTCGCAGTGGGCGTGGCATAGATTTAAAAAATAATTATTCAAATGCATTTTATGCAGTATTTTTGCTCAAATCGAAAACATTTTACCATATTTATTATTTTTAGTTAGTTTCCTTATGTAAAGTTTTGGGCCATGCCCAAAAATCATTTATGTGTGCATTTGCAAGCCTATCGTGGATATATCTATGCTGATGTTGTAATTTAGTTATAGGGGCTTAATCATATTCAACGTACACTTGCAAGTCCCCCTTAAAAAAATACACCTAAGCAACGTGATTAAAATTTTGTGGGAGGTACCATGAATTAATTCTTTGATTTTCTAAGGCCACGTCCACGTTTTGGTTTTATTTTTTATACCCCATCCTATAGGATAGGAGGTATATTAAGTTTGATTCATAGTTGGTAACATAGAGAAATAATCACCGTAGACCCCCAAGACTTTAAAGGCATATGATCGAGACCGCATTGTAAGTCGAATGAGCCATGTCCGTCCGTCCGTCCGTCCGTCCGTCTGTCGGTAGTTTTTAGGCCTAAAATTTTGGGCTAGGAACTTGAGACTTGATATCTGTTCTTTTTAGATCCCGATGAAGTACAAGTGTAAAATTTGTCGAATCAGCCCACTGACACGCCCAGCATAAAAAATCAAAGTTGTCGTAGGAAGCTGAAATTTGGTATGCAATATCCTTGCTTAAGTGTATTGTGATTGGCATTTAAAAAAAGCGAATACCGCCCTCTTGTAGGCGTGGTCATATTTAATATGCATTCTAATAAACGGCTTTTATTTGATATATTTGCTTTAAATCCAAAAAACTTGCACTATAAAATGTTCAGATATGTTCGTAAGCTATCAACTCAAATAAAAAAATTTTTGCCACGCCCACTTTTGGAGGCGTTTTTAAGTAAAAAATCAAATTTTTAATATAAAACTGTGATCAACACGTGTATACTGCATCTGATAAAAAATATGATAAAAAAATTATGTTATTAAAAAGGGGTTGATGCCACGCCCCTGTTTTAAAAAAGAAGATTCTTAACTGACAAATTATTAACACAATTCAAATTAATAGAAACTGAAATTTAACAACCAATATTTTTGACGCATTTTGGAGCTTGAAAGTGGTCAATTGGGATGGGGTATCCAACGATTCGCCTAGGCGGATTTTAACCCTCCCACTAGTTTGTTATTATGTTTATTTTTTTTGTTCGATGTAATACTTTAACATAGTTTCAACTTTTGCGAATATTTTCCAACCATTGTTGTGGCGACTTAGTTTCACTCTTATGATGTGTAATTATCAAATGACAATTATCATACTTCTATGCTGCCGGTTTTGGGGTGAAGAGTGTTTGGGAACCCTTTATAAAGAAAAAGTTGGATTTTTTTTACAGGCAATGGCCGAAGAATTGAAGTTGTCTCATAAGGCTAAGGATTTTATTATCAGCGCCAATCTTTCTTTACAAGAGTTGCGCACTTGTTACAAGATTTAAGCTCTTATAAGGTTCTTATTACAATACTTAAATAAGAGCCCATTATACTCTTGTAATAAGAGTTAAGCGCTCCCTTAACAAGAGCGTTACAAGATGATTTTTGAGTCTCATGACATTATTTTGTGCTCGAAGAGCATCAAGACCATTACAAGAGTCTAATAAGAGCTATTTTGACATTCCTTCCTTCCCAACTAACATACTCAAGGGTATTCAAGAGTAATAAAGAGTATGTTAGTTCGGAAGGAAGCATTTCAGTGGGCCCATCTCACAAAAAACAGGTGGACGGGCGCATAAGGCTTTTTTCGACACATAATTCCGTCTCGATCATATGTCCGGTATGGGGGTTCTGCCATTAACGCCATAGTTATTGGGCCCTTGATATGGTATAAGGCCTTTCGCGAGTTAAACCAAAACTCCTGTTTAACATGATCGAGGCGATAACTATGCCCAAAACCGTGCGAAAACTTCCTATTCGATGATCCAGAAAAATCAAAAGGTCTTCTAGGATTAAAAAAAATAATGAAAATGTTTGGCGTTTACTATGTAAAATGGTATTTTTATATGGAAATTAGCAATTGACTTTTTTGCTTTTAATCTCTGTCTTCTTAATTTGCCGCCTTCCAAACATTGTCGCTCTCGGCCCGGGTCTCACTGGACCCTAGAGCTAATATGTCCGTGCTTGTGACCTATAAACCATAGCACCGTCCATTGGACCGCTGAAAAAGAGTGACATCGAAAATTGAAACTGCCAAAACGTAGGAAGTTTGATTTGGACAAAACAGCTTCTCTTTTTTTACAAGGCCATAGTTGGTAGATCGCGTTATGCCATCAAATCCAGAAGGCATTATTGTGAGTTTTCAAAAATAGCAAATATCAACTATATGTACTTAAATAACCATAACGGAGTTTTAGTATTTAAATCCACACTGCGAGTCTAGGCGAAACGATCAGTCCAACTTATTTTTTAACTTTAATAATCGCCTCCTTAGCCCCTCTTATAATGTCTCCTGCAACTGCAACAATGAAGTGTTCTCAAAAACGTAGGGTCGTATAGAAGTAATAAATCCTGCCTGTCCGCGTTTTCCTTAAAGTGATGAGTAACATGGTATGCGCTCCAACGTCATTTAGGAATTAGCGGCAAAATTCAAAGAAGCCAACGCATTTCGAATGCGTTTTTTCTCTCTCAAACGATTGCAGGGATTGCTCTGCGGTGCATCGAAAGGTTCTATTTTCGGAAACCGTAGCAAATATTGTGGTGCTGAAAATAAACACTAACACAAAGAGGTAAACAAAGCAAAATACAACTTCATCGCTCACGCAGCTAACATCTTCCAAATCAAACACGACAGCCAGCAGGTGAATGTAAAACGTAAGGCTTTTGTAAAGGTGTTCCTACATAGGCTTTGTGTAAGTTCATTTAAATGGGACTGTTAAATTTAAGCAGACGCAATATTTTGATCGTTTTGTGTGATTTTCGCAAGAAGCTTGACCAGGATCATTTGATTTGATATAGTTGTCCAGCGCTGTTAAATTACAAATCGAAGAACAGCCTTCGAATGGTATAGAGACCGAATAAACCAAATTAAGGGTTATGAGCCCATTGCCCTTACGACTTATATAAAGCCATTTAATTGCAAATACCAACTTCCGACCAGAGGTCAACGGAGACTTTTGCCACGATTCCATTAATTGCTTGAACCACACTCAATTAGGCACGACACGATATCTCTGCGCTTGTTCCTTGTCATTCGATCGCACATAGCCTCATCATCGGACCATTTGGTTCAAGTGCGCGAGCCACTGAACTTCCTCCCATATGCTATTGGGAATCTTTGTGTTTGAAATAGTTCTCCTCGGCAATGATCCAATCCTCGTTAGCAACAAGTATGGCCGTCAAATGAGCAAAAGACTCGCACCATCAAAGCCCCCACCCCATCATGCACTCGTCATCATGACACACAAATGGACGGACAGATACAGCCCGATCAACTGAGCTAATCGATCTGTTGAATTTGAATATTGTGTACCCCAAGAGCGATAGCTCATCAAGTCCATGGAACCGTATAGATAAACGGTCCATATCGCTAAACATCGATCATCTCATGTGTTGTGTACATGGTGGGTTGCTGATTGATACGCATCTTTCAGCACCAGTATGCCAAAGCGGTGCGTGGCTTGCGATGTATGTTTTCTCAGATCCAGCTCGTCATTCTCGGGTAGACGCGCACACACGTACCTATCCCCGAAGCTGGCTGTGTGTTTTCGAGCTGTTTTGTTAGTTTATTGATGTTTGGATTCGGATGCTTTGTTTGTGGTCTTTTTTCCTGATTCCGAAATCGACAAACATAGGTACACAGGCACACCTTAGTACACGGGGGTGAAATATGCTTTAAATAGGAATGTTGAAGATAAAAATGTCCCGAAAACATTTTGATCGACATCCAATTGATATGTGTGGCACTGGGGTATAGGTGTGTAAACTTTTTGAAAGCATGTGATAATGGGTGAAGATATTTAAGCGCAATTGAAACGAGAATAAAAATTAAGCGCTTTTCATTTTCTATAAATATTTATTGTGGTGTGTTATTTGGGGTAAAGCTAGGCTAGGACACCTGATGGATCACACTCCGTCAGGAACAGATTTCTGTTTGTTTTGTGTTCGTATAAGCAGCAGAGGGAAGGTCTATACGAAAACGTACAGATATCCTTATCTACGAGCTTTTTGATGCATATTTAGCATAGATTAGCCAATGCCAGAAGTTTGTGTAGAATTGTCGGAAAAAAAATTAGGGTAAGAGTACCCATCCCTTAGGCTATAGTGCGCGTCATCCTAGTCCCGCATATATTTATGAGCTCACTTGTGAACCTCTTCGGGACTAAAACGAAGAGTGGTTATGTGATACCAAGTAGCAGTTAATAGCAACTTAGAACTAAGAACAAAAATAAGAACCTCCTCTGTAGAAGAGGAGTAATGTCAGACTCATCACGCATTTACCACGTAATTTTCATTTTCTTACGTAATCTAAGCAAAATCCTAATTTCCCTAACAATCTTCACGTAACAACAACGACCATTTAAGATAAGTCACATACTCATTTCACGTGCCATTCAACAAGGGTATCTTTAGCTAAAGAAACGAATGTTTTGATCTGTATGCAGACTTCGTGTTAAATGGAAGTCTTGAAATTCGCGACGAATGTTTCTTATTTACACGAGAGGCACAGGACGTAATTGATGCCTGTCGTCAACAAACAGTGCTAACCTCACCCTTTTTAGCAGCAAAGGATCAAAACTGGCTTATACAAACGGTTGTAAAACCCACCCTGACACTTATGAAAATTGACGAAAGCGCATTGACCACCTACCCTCAGATCCAGAATACCGGAAAAAAGTAAGGATAAAAGGCAAATTCAGATGGGTTCAAAATAGATGTCGGGACAGTTGGAGTCATCTTCTGTCAAGCTCTGGGCTTAAGCAAATCCTTTAGGACCAACGATGACTCCAGTACTGCAAAGACAGAGATGGAGGCTAAAATCTAAACTGCCGCGTAACTAAAAACGCGAAGGTATGAGCACAGGAGACGACCAAACAGAGAGAGAGAGAGATAAGGTCTGCAGTCTACAAGACCACGATAACAAGACCATAGCTGTTATTATTTGCTTTGACAGTCAAGCGAACTGAAGGCCATGTAAACAGATGTGTTGCATCCGAGGGCTATGAAGCTATGGGGGCAAGTCTTAGGGGGAATATCATTCAGTAATATACAGTAACTCTGTACAGGACGTCCGGGTTTAACGGACTTTCTGCGCCCAGAATTGGTGGGCGTAATGCATAACAACATTGCATTAGCTGCAGAGGCATTGAAGAAACTGAATCCGTTTCTTATACGTATTATGAGAACGTTCGACCCTTCATGCCGTTGAGCGTGGCACCCTTCGTCAATTACTTTTTTTTTTGAAGGACTCTACTCGTTAAGACTCCGATAGCGGGTCTTTTCTCTTCCTTTTCGGGTTTGAAAAACATAGATCGAAACTGTTCGCGTAAATGAACCGTCTCCTACATTCGCCTCAACAGCCTTCTAATTTTCGCCTCCTATATTAATTACAGTATTAATTACATTCCTAAATTAATTACTCCGACCTTTGCAGGAAGGTTGGGAACCTCGTCGTTCAAATATTTAAAAAATTATTTTTTTTTAGCTTTGTGTATTGTGCTGATTCTTTTTGATTTTATAAAACCGAGAAAAGTAATTAGTGTCTAGTTGAAGGTTCTAAGCGGTTTCATGATTTACGAGATAAGCCAACTCAAAGACAGTAGTCAGTTTTTTTTCGCAAGAATGGCTGTCAGTAGATCTGTCAGCTACAGTTTTTTAATGTTTGTAACAGTTAAATAATCACCGTAGACCCCTAAGACCTTTTACAGATATGATCGAGACTGACAAGTGAATTGATTAAGCCATGTCCGTCTGCCTGTCCGTATGTATGCAGTTTTAAGATCTTAAAGATTAGGCTAAAAAACTGAAGCTTGCAGTGTTGATTGGTTTTCATTTTGTTCAGGTATGAAAGGTATGAAAATTGCGATTATCCACCTACAGCCACGCCCACAATTGACTTGAATATCAAACAACCTCAAATTTACATTTTATTTCAAAATGCCTTTTGGTCAAGTTAGACAGGGCATAGAAACTCAAATTTTCGTGCAGAGTAAAAACGGCCAGAAGTCTTTAATTAGACAAAAATTAGACCGCCCACACGATTGACCATGCCCACTTTTAAAATGTTAAATCTTTATACCCTGATTTCTCGAGAAATGCATTCTAAATCGAAAAAATTCTGTTTTTTCGATATAGAATGCATCGAAAATTCTGAATGCTTTGTATGCTACGATTATTACATACAAAGCATTGAGCTCCGCCCACTTTTAGGGGGCGGTTTAAGGAAAAAACTGTTTGTTTTTTAAGTATAAATATTCGCTCTTAACGCATTTTTCCATGATTCCAACGAAGTTAGAATTAATCGATTTTATTTTCAGCCCACGCACATTTTTTGAGGCGGGGCAAATACAAATAATTGACATAGGTACAGTGTACGGAATCAGGCCAAACAACTTTTAAGTTTAGTGTTAACGGGCAAATAGCGTCGGGTACTTAGAAGTTCGTTACGGACGCACTCTTGCACTTACCTACTTGTTTTTGACTTCACTTTCGGGGACTTTCACCGAAGAAGACGTTTATAACGAAGTGTTTTTCCGTGTTACCTCTTCCTTTGCGTCCAATCATCTGGGTTGCTGTAGGCTTATAGACGGCTCATGAAGCGCGCTGATAAGCAGTCTGCTCGGTAGGTCCATAATTCAGCTCAAGACGAACGATGAATTCAATGTGAAGAAGATGAATTCAAGGTAAAGAAGATGAATTCAAGGTGAAGAAGATGAATTCACTGTGAAGAAGATAAATTCAAGGTGAAGAAGAGGAATTCAAGGTGAATGAAACCAAAATCGTGAATGGTGAAAGGTGAATGAAACCAAAATACAAAACCAAATCGAGGAAAAAAATAATTTTACAGTGATTCCTCATCTCAATTGAATGAACACTATCTCACTACAATCGCAATGCTTGGACTATAGCATTTGCGGTAGTTGAGTGTTTGGGCTTAAAAAAAAACTATTTTAATAGTTTAATATATTAAGATACTTTCTTAAAACTTTAATAAAGGTTTTGTTCCATTCGAGATTTTTCAAACCAATTTTGAAGGTTTGTCCATCGTCTATTGTCCTTGTCGTTCTAACAAACGGAGTGATCCTAAGGTGGAATGGTGAAGGTTCTTTTTTGAGTTCAATTTGAGCTTAACTAGTTATTGGCAGAAGGTTCTTATAAATTTGTAGGCTTATTTCGTAATTATGTTAAGTCATACAAGGCAGTCTTTGGGTGTACCTGCCCTGACATGAAAACTATTTTACATGTCTTCAAAGTTTTAAGTTTCGGATTATAATTTACAGTAAAAATTTTTGACTTTCCTCGACGTTCTAGGTGTGTTATCTCTTCTCGATAAAAAATACTTAGCAAAAAGGTGGAACACCAACTTTGCGCCAGTGCTTGAGTCAAACTAAAAGCAACAGAACGTTGCCATTTTTTTTTTTAACAATACAATCTTCAACTGTTCAAAAAAAGAGTGCGCCGGTACTCCTCCTTTCCCTCTTCTACTCATCCTTTCCGCTCGTGAGATGTGAATCAATATTGAAAGGGTAACCAATCCCTTAATTCGCGAGTGTATTATACAAAAAAAGGCCATTTAGCCTCTTCGTTACGGAAACCATGTTATATAATTTTTGTATAGGCCACGCCAGCAAAAATGGGCGTGCTAAAAATTAAAATCAACTCATTGTAATTTCGTTAGAATCATGGTAAAATGCTTTAAAACCGAAAACTACTTCGGAAAAATAGCGTTTTTCCTCAAAACGCCCCCCAAAAGTGGGCGGAGCTCAAAACTTTGTATGGAGCATACTTAGCAAAGAGTAGTATCTACAATATTTTTCATAATTTTTTTTTCGATTTGGAGTGAACTTTCCGTGAAATTCTAACATGTCCAAAGGGGGCATGTTCGATATTGTGGGCGGTCCAATTCATGCTTTCTTAGAGTTTTTGGGCCATTATTGCTCTTTACCAACGCCTTGTTCCTTGTTCGTATTGCTCGTTCCTACGCCTTGTCTAACTTGATCAAAAGGCATTTTGAAAGAAAATTTAAAAAAAAAGGTTGTCTTATATTGAAGCCAGTGTAAAGGGCGTGGCCGTTAACGGATTCAAACAATTTTCAGACTTTGTCTGTACAAAACAAGAATCAATATACACTCAAGGTTTCAGCGTCCTAGCTCAATTTTAAAAGTATAAAAACTTCACACATACGGACAGACCGACAGACGAACAGACGGACCGACGAACAGACAGTTGAAATCGGCAAGGCATTAATCTGTCAAATGGAGACCCCATGAAAGGTATGGAAGAAAACCACATGTCATTGTTGTGACTTTCAATATCGAATATTGGAATATCATTTGGGGTTATCAATTTTCAGATGATCCAAAGCCAGTCACCATCCTCATTTTGGTTTATTATCAAGGGTCTTATTTTGTTAACCTAATCAGTTTATTTAGGACTATATAAACTTAAAGGTTCTATAAAACAAATGACGATGATCAATGGAACACTGTGTCCACTTTGCTTACAAGTCATGTATACATACTGTGTGCCTTGTATTCTTTACTTACATAGGAACTAAAGGAGAAGCTTTCTATACCCCATCCCAAAGTATAGGAGGTAAGTTTGTCACATAGTTTGGAACACGATGAAATAATAGTAGACGCCCAAGACCCTAAGGGCATATGATCGAGACCGAATTCTGAATCGATTAAGCCATGTTTTTCCATCCGTCCGTCTGTTCGTCTGTCCGTCTGTCCGTCTGTCCGTCTGTCCGTCTGTCCGTCTGTCCGTCTGTCCGTCTGTCCGTCTGTCCGTCTGTCCGTCTGTCCGTCTGTCCGTCTGTCCGTCTGTCCGTCTGTCCGTCTGTCCGTCTGTCCATCCGTCCGTTTGTCCGTCTGTCCGTCTGTCCGTCTGTCCGTCTGTCCGTCTGTCCGTCTGTCCGTTTGTCCGTCTGTCCTTCTGTCCGTCTGTCCGTCTGTCCGTCTGTCCGTCTGTCCGTCTGTCCATCTGTCCATCTGTCCGTCTGTCCGTCTGTCCGTCTGTCCGTCTGTCCGTCTGTCCGTCTGTCCGTCTGTCCGTCTGTCCGTCTGTCCGTCTGTCCGTCTGTCCGTCTGTCCGTCTGTCCGTCTGTCCGTCTGTCCGTCTGTCCGTCTGTCCGTCTGTCCGTCTGTCCGTCTGTCCGTCTGTCCGTCTGTCCGTCTGTCCGTCTGTCCGTCTGTCCGCCTGTCCGTCTGTCCGTCTGTCCGTCTGTCCGTCTGTCCGTCTGTCCGTCTGTCCGTCTGTCCGTCTGTCCGTCTGTCCGTCTGTCCGTCTGTCCGTCTGTCCGTCTGTCCGTCTGTCCGTCTGTCCGTCTGTCCGTCTGTCCGTCTGTCCGTCTGTCCGTCTGTCCGTCTGTCCGTCTGTCCGTCTGTCCGTCTGTCCGTCTGTCCGTCTGTCCGTCTGTCCGTCTGTCCGTCCGTCCGTCTGTTTGTGTGTCATATGTTTTTAGTGCTTACAATTTGAGGTAAAGAGCTGATATTTTGTGCATGGGCTCTTAGTTATCCGAATCAGTATAAGTGTTAAAAATGTTCAAATCTGATGTTCAAATTTTAAGGGTAAATTTGCAAAAATATTTTATTCAATATTCTTTTCTACAAATTGAAAAATTTAACATAATATTTTGTTTAGGAAATACTTAGTTCTACGTTTTATTCACAGAAGATTTTGGGCCTCGCCCACATTTGAAGACAGAATTGATGAAAAACCTTGAATTGTTCATAAAAACGCAATTTTAACAGGCCTTAAGCCTAATTTATGAAAGAATAAGAAATAAAAATAAGCTTTTTAGTTAAGCGAAATTCCGGTCTAGATTCCACTCTTTTAAAATTTTTAACCACGCCTCCTTTAAGGGCTCGAATTCAATTAAATATTGCATTTGAACAAAAAAAATTCCTATTTGCACTTCAGTGAAACTCGGAGATGTCTATGCTAATATTGAAAGTATACGATAACCATAAGTAGTGGAAAAAAGAAAACATAAAAGCAGTTATTTACAACGTGGGATATTCAACGGTCCGTTTAACGTGCTGTAAGTTCTGCGTACACACCTTAGCACTTACTCACTGGTTAGCCCTAATTTTATTCTCGGAGGGTATGTGTCGCACCCTTGTGGATCTAGGGACCATAACGAGGATTTTCTTCTAAATGATTAGAGGTAGGACTCGAGCCCTTACAAATTGGAGATAGGTGTGAATTTGGGTAAAACTGTTTCCGATTAAAATTAACTTCCTGTGAGAATTTTGCCATTCGAGATACCATCCTATTACTTGAGATTTTTTCATTACATACTTGATTAAAAAACTCGTTTTTCGATATTATAATGTATTCATCATTAGTTCTAATAAACGGGCTGATCCCAAAAACGTCACGCCATAATTCAGAGCTTTCAGTTATAAGCGTCGTAATGGTGGGGAAAAGGCGTGTTGTCCTGGTGGAGTCTTTCTAGTGGTAAATATTCTCTCCGACGACAAACCCGATTTCGTTTTTATAACGCAAGTCGCAAATCACTTGGTGGCATGTTCCTTGCTTAAAACTATTCATATAGAACCAACGTAAAATGTCAAAACAATGTGAGCAAAGCTTGCCATTGAATTGACACTCAGACGAATGTCGACAACATGACAGCATGGTATAATCAGCTTAATTATGCTACGACGTATATTTGATGTCACGCTGACAATGCATTGACAATCTGCGTTGACTCTATCGATCAAAAAGTTTTTCGAAAAATTTATTATACCCATCAGTTGACGTCTTGCGAGCTTGACGAAAATGTGATTGCTTCATGCCTCCCACGTGGCGTAAAACTGTAATTCCAGCTTCCAAGCCAGGTGCAAGGCAAAAGTGATGTGCAAATTACCAACAAACATACAAATGTCATAACAAATCAGAAAACAACTCCTGATTACTTTACGCTCAGCTTATCAGACAAGTAAATCTAAACGAGACCACACACAGTGAACAGAGTAGTTATACGCTTATAGCTGGCAAAATAATTGTTGCCAACCAATCACGCAACAAAGTACTCTATTATGGCTAATTTGTCCAGACCATACGGGCACCACAGACACGATATACGGGACAGTCTGTGCAGAGGCACTGCACTTCTTGCAAAAGGGAAAAGCCCATTAAGCAAAATGTAGGTACTGCTGCAATGCCAAACACAAACAAACAAAAAAGTCTCAAGTAATTAAAAGCAACGAAAGACTGACGAAGTGATTAGATCAAATCTTGGTTGGGTCATTCTCGATTCAAATTTATTGATGAAATTCGAATTCCATACCCGGGAGCGAAGAGCAGGAGCGGCACGCTCGAAGGCGTTGCACGGAGCTCCTGCGGCTAGCCGCCGTGACTTTTATTAGAGTTTGTGTAATAATTAATTTTGCATTTTATGTGTGAATAACTCTGTTGATTTTGTTGCCAATTGCCGGGGGTGGTTATGGTTATAAGGACTGACGGCGCGGCTTCGTCCTCGTCGGGGTATGTTGTGTATGTTTGAAAACGACACTGCACACTGCACACTGCACATGCAGTAGGTATAAGGGTGGGGGCTAAATTATACGCTCTGGTGTGTATTTCTTTCAAATTGACTAAATTTGTATAGAGCGAAATCAATAGCCGACAGGGTAAACATTAGCAAACAAGGCGGATTGAATTGAAATCAATGTTTGCATTGGATTAACCGTATAAGCTTGTTGTTAGTTAGTGTGTAATTCCATGTTCAATGTACGTTTTGTACCATTTCCGACGCTAATTTGAGGTGAAAAACGATTTTCAATGAAACTTGACTCCTCCGGGCATGGTATAGTTGGTCGCATAAAAAATACACACATGTGTGTATGCACTGTATGGACTCAAAGTCAGGTTGTCGCATACCTATACCCTGGACAAAGAAGACCTACATATTTGTTTGCATTTTCATTGTGGAAGACTATTACGTCTGTTTAATGCCCTCTAATACGATAGTAATTCAAATAACTATAAAGGAAAGTCAATGGAAACAGTAACTTGCTGCGGGCTGCTGAGGGTGGATGGAGAGCCTTTTCGCTGTAGGGGAAGTTTTTGCTATTTTTAAATGCTTTCGCATGTTAACTTTGTTGATATTGTGTAAGCTCTTCTAAGGTCAAGCCTGAGACAGTGGATAGGTATGTAAGTCAAAACCAGAAGCAAAGCGCCTCTACAAACAAATCTGATCTGCGAGGCTATACCTCAAGTTACATTTTACAAGAAACATTACCCCAAAGTATATCGGTTGAAAAATCGAATCAGTGACTCTTTGTTGGTCGTCACTAGAATTCGCAATAGTAACGACTTCAGGCGTTCATATGTATATGTTATTGCGGATATTGTCAACTCTCTCATACATCGTCATTAGCCTGGCGCTTTGCAAAATTTTAAGCAATGTCTAAGAATTTGTAGAGGAGCCAGACCAGAAGTTTGAAGAAGAGCCTTATTAACAGAAATAGATAAAATCGTACGAGGCAAGCACTTTGGTTTTCTAAGGGAATCATTGGCAGGTCATTGTCTACTATAAGGTGTAGAAGTTTTTTAAGGTTTTGAATTCCGGTTAGTTTTTCTTACAAAAGTGCTGCAAGAGGTAATAGCATGCAGTCGACACCTTTCTGAAAGAAAAGGACAGAAAGCATTCAGTGCACATATGTGTAATCTTACCAAATATTACTTTAGGTTTTGACTGCTGGTTTCTCGTCTCATTTGCCAATTTCACTATCGTGTGAGGCCAAGTCACCGGTAGGCAAAACTCAGCCACAAGAACGTACAAGTGGAGGTCTTAGATGGGTTTCAGCAAAAACAGAAAAATCGTTTGCTTTCTTAAACCTCTTTAGGAAAACAAATAACAGATGGTTTAAAAATCTTTATGTACTATCAAACAGGGTATACAAAGAAGTTTGCCAATGCAAAAAAGCTATGTGTCTCAAAAGGTCTGCCTCGAAGCTTCTGCTGTGTAAGGACTCCAAAACGTTCTGGTAGACCGTTCGTTCTGTTGCCGGCCTTGAAAATAAAACTTCTTCGGTAGTGTGCGTAGATCTCCTTGCTTCACACTTTAAGAACCTATTGACTTCAGACCCCAGCCAAAAACACATAAGTTTTGCGCTACCAAACTGTGTTGTTCCCGAACTAGATGACGCTTTTGTAATGTACGAGTTATTAACAGCATTAAAAAAAATGAAAAATTCAAAGTCGCCTGGACCCGACGGAATCCCTGCAGAGTTTTTCAAGAATGCGACCGCTGAATTCCTCAGCTACCTCTTGGAGCTCTGTAATAAGATTCTTAAAGATGAAATAGTTCCCGGGAGCTTCTTGTGCTCAAAAATGTTTGGTATTTTTAAAAAAGGTGACCCGAGTGTCCCGGAAAATTACAGGGGTATTTCAGTCCTTAGCTCACTCAGGAAGATATTTACTCAAATGCTTTATCACAGGCTTGTAAGCTGGGTTGAATCAAATAATGCACTCAGTGCTTTTCAAGCAGGTTTTCGTCCAGGCCTGTCAACAATTGACCAAATTTTCACCCTAACGACTATTGCGAATCATTTTATTGGGAAGAAAAAGAAACTTTACTCCTTTTTCGTCGACCTGAAAGCAGCTTTTGACACAGTAAATAGAAATCTACTTCTTTATAAATTGTCAAACCTAGGTATATCCTCCAAATTTATTAGATTATATGAAAAACTGTTGGCTAACAATTCTGCCTCAGTTTGGGATAGAAGTAAGAAATCTTCGGAATTTCTAACAAACTCTGGAGTCCCACAAGGCTGTATTTTGAGTCCCCTGCTGTTTGCTTTGTTTATCGATGATGTAATAAATTTCTTGCCAGGTGGAGTAAGATTTGGAGATACTCTAATAAAGGTACTTCTATATGCCGATGATCTTGTTGTCTTATCAGACAACCCTCTTACTCTTCAGCTTGTCATCAATAAGCTGAAAGATTATTGTGATCTTTGGGACCTAAAAATTAATGTTTTAAAATCTAAAATTATGATTTTTAGACATCACCACAAATTGAGTAGGAGCGAAAGGTGGACCTTGGACAACGACAACATTGAAATTGTGAATGAATTCAAATATCTAGGCTTCCGCCTGAAATTCAATTTAGACCTTCGTCCTTACATTAAAGAAAGATCGGTGGCAGCTAAAACTGCGATCAATTCTATGTGGAACAGGTTTTTCTCCAACAAAAATGTTGACTTGCGGTCTAAATTCAGGGTTTTTGAGGCGGTAGTTAACACCTGTTTTCGGTATGCAAGTGAAGTCTATGGTCACCGAAAGCTCGACGAGGTTGAAGCTATCCAACGTTTCTTCGTAAAAAGGATTTTCAGGCTCCCTCGATCATCGCCAAACTACGCAATAGACATTGAAACAGGTTTATCTCCAGTTTTTGTAAGAAATGCCAAATCAAGTGCCGACTATTTGTCCAAAGTTATTATAAGATCTGTGAATAACTTGCAACGTAGAGTTCTTTTGGTTGCACTAGAAGGGGGCTTTTCACCTTTTAAGGAATGGCGTGAGCTTGCTGTTAACCATAATTGTCAATTAAATCTTGACGAGAGAAATTGCCACGAATGGCGAAGTATATTCTATGACTGCCTGGCAGCCATTGACGAAAAGCTCTATCAGCAGTCCTTGTGCAGAGCGAGAACATCACTTACAAGAGAACTTTACAAAAGCCTCACTCACGATTTACACACCGCCAACTATTTTTGTGATAAGCTGAACGCGTCCGAAATTAGTTTAGTATTTAAGGCACGCACTGAAATGCTTGATCTTAACTTCAGACCATACCGAAATGACTTAAACCCGCTTTGTAACCTCTGTAACCTCAATCAGAACGAAGACACCTTCCATTTCTTAGCTTTATGTCCTATCCTTCAAGAGATCCGAAGATTATTTTTTGCCAAGAGCTTTCTCTCGATTCAGGAATGTCGCTCCTTACTAAACGGCGGATTTGGTTGGAAGATACTTACATGCTATCTAAAAGAAGCAATTGCTTTTCGTAATTTGTATCAGTCTCCGTGAGCTAAATCAGCAAAACAAAATCAGATCTATCCACGAAGAAATCCCTTCTGTTCCGTTTTAAGCTAAACCAAAAGCCCATAAGTATAGATGACAAAGAAGTCACAATCTTTTCTTTTGTATTACAAATTAAATTAACAAAAAAAAAAAAAAAAAACCTAATATAAGCACTAATTATGAATTAACTTTCTCGGTCCTATCATTCAACGGCAGACGGCTCTAAGCCATGTTGTACTACTTTTTGTAAACTTCTTTTTGTAAAACTTATCGAAATGAAAATAAAAAGTTTTTTGAATTGAATTGATTGAATTGAAATATTCCTTTTTGGATTTGCTGGTGGCGCCCATCATAAAATTAAGTCTAGATAAATAGAAGATAAGGGCGACAGACAAGACAGCCGTATTAAATTGCAAGGTAGAAGAGCGGGTTTAAAAAATTAAGAGTGGCAGCAGGCACACGGTAGGCGTAGACCACAGGCTGAACAGAGGCCCTATTCAACTAAAATAAAGAAGGAATAATCTGGCAGATGCATTATTGATTTGAAAAACCTACAGCGTTTTAAGACAGAAAGCTACAATTGGAACTTAACTGAAGGAACAAAGCCTAATTCTGGCGAATTCAAAGTCATTAAGGCATTTAAAATTACCTACGAACTAAATAAATAGTAAATGAACCTACGACCTGAGCTAGCCATAAAAAGCTCAGAAGCCTCTATTTAGGGAGCTGCACACCCTAACGGCCCAACCCTAAACCTTGAATTTAATTATACAACCGACACGGGAGCCCTTTTCTAAAACTGCCTAAAAAAGTGAAGGCATGCCACATTGGCTGACGAGGTGCAGAAGTACAAGTGTGTCTTCTGTTCATAAGGTCTTTCATCCGCATCCCGACTAGCCAAACAGGCTCAGAAACCCTTTTAAGGGGACCCATAAGCTTCTGCACTACCCCAAAATCGTTGGTAAATGAAGTTATAAGGAAACCCGAAGCATATAAGATTAATTAAAATAGGACAGACTATTAATAGGAGGACACCTCAGGCTTGGAACAGGCCATATGGACCATTCAGAAATCAGAACATTTACCAAAAATGCCAAAAGATGCTTAAGTCTAAATAGGAATGATATTTAAGACTCTGTAGGATACATTACGGGGGGAACCACAGTTAAAAATATCAGATTTTCAAAATCGTCTTCACTAAGGCGAAAGTGCTGAACTTACCTTGTGCATCTCCAGCAGTTAATTATTATTAGCAGTTAGTTATTAAACGAAGTTTATTTTTCAGAAAACAACTGAATAAGAACAAAATGCTGAGCACGTCATGTTCACCTCGAAACACCTCGCACTACACTGTTTCAAAATTCTTTCTTTTGCAGAACAAGTACACTTTGGGATTCACTGCCTGATTACATATTTCCTAACACTTATAAACTGCAAACTTTTAGAAATAAAGTAAATAAGTATCTCCTTACATCTCGGGGCACTGTTTAAGTGTTATAGGTTCGCCTTTCCTGAGAGAAGACATTAAAAAAAAAATCTAAAAATATTTTCTCTGTCAGTAGTTTTAGTAAATTTATACGAATGCTTTCACGCCCAGAGATCCCATGGCTTGATTGGGGATTAGTGCAACATGAATGGGCTTTCAGTGAATCCTCACAAAACTATGGTTGTACTTTTCGCGATAACGCGAAAACGTCATTGGTCCAATTCCACTCATGCTTAAGCCTTATGGGTGACTCTAGGCCGATCTACGAAAAGCCGAGTAACTGGGATTAACACATAACTTCTGTGATCTGAGCATCTTCAATCCAAAACCAAACAAGTGAGTAAGTGCAAGAGTTTGTATGTGACAAACTTTTATATACCCGACCCTACCATGTAACCCCAAATCTTATAGTTTCTTGGCCCGCCTTCATATATTTTTTGTATGGGCCACACCCCCAAAAGTGGGCATGGGCTTAAAATTAAAATCAAACAATTGTGATTTCGTTAGAATCATTTTTTTCCTAAAAACGCTCCCTCAAAAGTGGGCGTAGCTCAAAACTTTGTATAGAGCAAACTTAGAAAATAGCAATATCTTTAATGTTTGTTGTAGATTTTTTTTTCGATTTAAAGTCAACTTTCCGAGAAATCGGGTTTTTAAAGATCTAACATGTTGAAATCGGGCATGGTCGATATTGTGGGCGGTCCAATTTTTGCCTTGTTAAGGATGTTTGGCCAATATTGCACAGCACCAAAATTTAAGTTCCTGTGCCTTGTCTGACTTTGACCAAGAGGCATTTTGAAAGAAAATGTGAACTAGAGGTTGTCTTACATTGAAGCCAGTAGTGGGCATGGCCGTTAACGGATTAAGCCAATTTGCACAATTTATCTGAGCAACAAAAGAACCAAACCGTGTACCAAGTTTCAACTCTCTTGCTTAATTTTAAAGATCTAAAACCTTCAAACATACAGACAGACGGACGTACGGACATAGTCTAATCAATTCTCCTGTCGTTTGTATCTCTAAAAGGTCTTCAGGGTCTACAATGATTATTACACTGTGTTACAAACTATGCATTAAAACAAATAGATATACCCTCTGTCGGGTATAAAAAGGACTTTCAACTTTGTGTCTTTGTGGAGGGGCTTTTGGTAAGGCAAAAGCTTTATTTCCGAAAAGGGTACCAATCTTTGCAGGGTTGTATCTATGCAGGCATGGTACGTTCACTCTTCTCCTATACGCATCGTTTGTTTGTTGGAACAACCTAGAACAAGTTTATATTGGCTCCGGTACGAGAACATTCATCGCCTTAAGATTTAGGTCTTATTATTGTTTACTGCTGACCATCGATTGAACGAATGATTCTTTTGAGAATAATTTTCCAGTGTCGGTGTGATCAGAGCTTTGTAAGACAAAAGGGGTAACTAAGGAGAGCAAAAGAATGGCTTTTTCTCTAAATTAATAGCTTTGCTTTGCAACATTTCAAAACGTTTGATAATGCGCCTAACCCGATATCGAGACAACAAGCAAAAAATATTGAAAGAATCTATTGAACATAAATTTTAAGAAATTTTGAAAACCCAAAACTCGACGGGCTGATTATCATGTAAGGGAAGTAGGTTTTTAATCTTTCCATACTCGGGAACTCAAGTGCATATCACCTACAAAACATGCAAAATGTCCTTATCTCATCCCTTCACTGGTCTAGTAGATATGGGCTTATACCGAACACGGTTACCCCTCTATACGCTAAATGCAAACACCGACATAACATCCCTCTGGCCGCCCCGTGGCGATATGGGGTTACCTGCCCTTGATAAACCTCCTCCAGTACGGGGTTATACCGCAAATGGTTTTCCCTTGCCTTACTCATCCTCGACCCAAAACCGGTCGCCCTGCCCTGGTTTTTCAATTAATAATGCTGACCCACATGGGCGTGGGGTTCCACCAGGGATCTGCACTAATGCACCGCAATAATTTTTATGCTGCATGTACAGTTACGCTCTGTTTTTTCTACGACTTTATATCATGGATCTCTCGCAAAACATGTTCCCCATCGCAATGATTGCAAACAGGTGATAACTTGCATTCATGCGATCATGTAAGTTTAAGCACCCAGCGCGAGCGGTGTTTGAGTATTTTACCACCGCAACCGCTTTTGAATAAAAAAAACGCCGCAAATACCGCAAGTGGTGACCGTGAGCCTACACACTTGAATGGCATTTTTTGTATGTAGATTTTAGGTCGCAAAATTGTGATCGCATGCCAGTTTCTGGTTTCGACTGTAAAAGGCTATCCTGCCCCACCAATCCTATTTTCAAGGCGAATTCTCACCTTAGCTGCATTAACCACGGGCTAACACCGATAACGTTTACTATAATTGGGCTTCCCTTTTAAGAAAGCTCATCACTGGTCCCCAGTATCCTGTTTGAAGCGGTTGACAAGGGGCTTGTGAGAATCCCCACACCCACCTGTGCAGTCAGTGTAGGAAGCCAGACCAGAAGAGGTTCCACGCATCAGCAAAGTCTCTGGGGCCAGAACATTTCCGCTTTTTTGAGAAGATTCCACTTTTCAGATAATCATGTGCCAATTTCAAGTTGATTCCATTGTCGATTTCTAGAATGACCACCCTCATTAAGACGACTAAACACTGACCCAACCGCACCCGCAATGGATGGCGCCACCACCATTGCCAGGATGCTTGGAACTACTTCCGGTTAAGCCCATTCGGATGTTGAGCCCGACATCTTAACCATCAAACGCTCACATGCTGACTCACCTCAGGCCTAGCCCTCAAGAAAGTCTTTGATAACCAGGATCAGCATATATCTAAGGCTGCTTCTTCTCTCTATTTAAATTTACATTTTATACCTAGCTAACTAACTGGCACTTGCAGCTCATACTCGCTATCGCCTGACCTCTCTTACATTCACGCTGTGTGCGTTACAGATATTTTTTTAACATATATTAAAGGGACCCACAATTTTTTGCCGATTCCCAACGCCGATTTGAGAGATCTGTCACGACAAATGACACTCTCGGAGGGTTTGTCAGACCCTCGTGGAGGTGTGACACTGTGAAAATTTTTACTTCCCCGGTTGGAAATCAAACCCAGGACCTCGCGCGCAGTGGTCATACACACTAACCATGGCGCCCACATTTTATGCAGATTTAATAATACGCAGTGGCGTATTACGAGTGGCGCAACAGCTTGAGGTAAACAAGGGCCAACTTCTCAACAATGTATGCTGCGTGTGTTAATTTCTTCACAAACAAGGGGACCTACAATTTTTTGTCGAATTTGAATGACTCTTCGAGGCGTTTTCCAAGACAAATTACACTCTCGGAGGGTTTGTCAGACCCTCGTGGAGGTGGATACCGTAAAAACGAACGATTCTTTTTTCCACGTGACGATGGTAGGATTTTATACCTTCCCTTTTTTCCGAATCCAAATGGCTTTTCGACACAAATGATACTCGGAACGTTTGCCAGACCATCGCGGAGGTGGGTACCGTGAAAGCGAACGATTTTTTTTCAGGTCACTATGGCATAATTTTTTTTCTTGGTAGGAGATTTATTATGATGGTGGGGGACTATTACAGCCAGGTTTATATTCGGTCGAACCTAAGCTGGACAACAGATGCTCCTTGGTTTCTTTCGTTTAAAGTTCAGCCATCCCTCTAGGATTCTACTCTGACCAGCAAGCCACAAAATATATATCAGATGCTTCTGCTTTTTATTAAGACCTTCATGACCCTATCTTGGGGTGCTGTGGCGTAGTGGCTAGTGTGTATGCTTACCACGCCAAAGGTCTGGGTTCGAATCCTACCATCGTCACCTGAAAAAAAAGACTCGTTCTTTTTCACAAGCCCTCCGAAAGTATCACTTGTCTTAAAAAACTTCTCAAAGTGCCGTTCAGATTCGGAAAAAATTGTAGGTCCCTTTTGTATGTGAAGAAATTAACACACACAGCATACATTGTTGAGCTGTTGGATTTATTTATTTATTTATTTTTTCATGTCCATCTTTCCGTTATAACTTTACTGCCAAGAGTGGCCCCACCAAGAGTGTATACTCCTGAAAACATCACTTTTAATATGCTTTTTCCAGTGAATTCTAGTTGGTACTTACAACTCAAGGCTATTCTACCGGGGTAAAAGATATGCGAGCTCGCCACCGCCCATGGTAGGCCAAAAAAACAGGTGGTGGGATTAGGTAAAGAAAATCTCCGAGGCCCGCGGAGGATCAGGAACGATCAGGAACATTAAGCTGATTTCACTCCGCGACCTTTTCAAGGGATTATCGGTCAAAAAAATATGATTATGAAGGTGAGTGCTTTGGGACCTGGAAAATCAAGATTATGAAGTTTCTAACTCTTAACTTTAAATGTATAACAATCAGGAGACCGACAAATCAAGCAAAGATAGCTTCATCGGCGACTTACAATTTGGTGTCAGGCTCTAACATATGGGAGAAAACATACTCGACCACTTGTCATGTTTACCTTATCAAAAAATTGGTTATCAAAACTGGTTATGTTTACCATATATTAAAAAGAAGGCGATCTTTATCTTGTTCCATATCCCTCCTCAACGATTCATCCCTCCTCATTGTAAATTACTATCCAGAATTATGATGTGTGGAGTGAACGTAATGGAACCAATTCCCCTTCCAACCCTTGGAACCAAACCCACAGTTCCAATATTCGGTCGTCGCTCAGTTACCAAAAAAAGTGGACCAGGTCAAAATTTCATCTGAACCTAGCGAAATCTTGTTTTTCTCGGAACCGGGTCACTGCTATAAATTCGGGATTGGCCTAAAAAAGCTACAATCAACCCGCCGAGTCCCCTGTGCGGCTGTTGAAGTGTGCTCGCTAGCTTCAGAGAGCCCTTTTGCTTTCAATTCTTAAAAACTTTGGCTTTGTTTTAGATGAAACTCATTTGGCTTTTGATAAGATGAAACTACTGAGCACATTTTATGTGAGTATCCAGTCTTTTATATTAAGTACATATAAGGGAACGTGTTCTTCGGAGAGCTGAGCTACCGAAGGTATAAGGAGATGATTTTTTTTTCTGCTAAAATTTGCAAGCTTAGAGTAATTCTGATAATTAACACATAAAAGAATATCTAAGAAAGAGATACCTAACCCCACCTCATTTCTTTAAAGACACGCCAAAAAAAGCTTTTAAAAAATACATGGCGTCATTACTCTCACAATTGTCGCAACCTTCAGGCTCATTTAGAATAAAAACTGTCAACACTTAGATACACTTAGACAAAAAAAAACCTATTAAGTTTTTGATATATATTTTAATTTAATTTCAAGGCGTTAAAATCTCTGAGCATGATTTTGACCTCATATATCTATTTATAAAAGGTTACAATTGCTCTTCAATGGAATTTTCATCTTCATTCTTAGAAGTGTGAGCGTATTAGCTATTAGGCTGATCTTTAAGAACCTTCCCTGGATGCGAATCATAACTGAAGTCAGCACAGCATATCTGTGTCTCGTAGCTGCAGGTAAAAAGGGTCTCGTTGGCATCCTTGGTCACCTATTTGTGAACATACTATCCCCGGATAATTTTAAGTAGCTATCAACTTTTTATACGTCTTTCGTTATAAGAATTTCCCTGTATATACCTGTTTTTGTCTTTTCAAACCTATCAACGGTTTTACTTTGAAAGTCAGTCTGCACCCTAGTGTTCGCTAGACGTACTAATTAAATTAAATCTAAGCAAATCTTAGCACCTGCTACATATTTCACCAAACTCACCACATCCTATACACAAACCATCTAGTACATAGCCGAACCTATATTGTCAATTGCAAACAGTTTGAAGGTCTCTGTTTTACATAAACCGTTATTTTCAAATAATTATTATTACATTTGATTAACTGAACATTTTTGTTTTTCTTCTTTGTTTTCCAGTGAACATTTTATATCGGAACACACTGTCATGGCAGTGTTTAGCTCAAATGGACAGGTACCGGGTCCATGCAGATATATGGTAGCCACACGTCGCCAAAACCATCAATGTCGAAAGGAGTTCGGTCTGCCCGATACAATTCGTGAAGCGCGACGCTTGGCGATAATGCACTGCGAAGATCAGTTCCGCTACGACCGCTGGAATTGCTCAATAGAGATTCGTGGCAAACGAAATATTTTTAAGAAACTCTACAAGGAGACAGCGTTCGTCCATGCCTTGACGGCAGCCGCTATGACCCACTCGATAGCGCGTGCTTGTGCCGAGGGCAGAATGACCAAATGTAGCTGCGGGCCGAGGAAACAAAATAAAGCTAGTCAAGACTTTCAGTGGGGCGGGTGTAACGATAATCTGAAGCACGGCAAGAGAGTGACTCGCAGTTTTCTCGATCTTCGCGGCGGCGACGGGGATGAGGTGTCCGAGATTTTGCGTCATGATTCTGAGGTTTGTTCGATTGTGTTTTGTTTATTGTCAGTTTGCGGCAATTTAGTTCTTATCCTTGCAGGTTGGCATCGAAGCTGTATCATCCCTGATGAAGGACAAGTGCAAATGTCACGGTGTTTCTGGCTCGTGCTCCATGAAGACATGTTGGAAGAAGCTATCCGATTTCAATGCCACTGCTGGATTGCTGAGGCAGAAATACAACACAGCCGTACGAAAGGCTCCGAATATTAGAACTATGCGAAGAGAGGCACCAAGTAGTCGAATGAAAAAGCCGAAACGAAAAAAAGTAAGTTTTACATTGTCGTGTTTAAGAAATAACTCCTTATTTGAAATGCATATATTTTTTTTTTACAAAATAGCAACAACAGTCACAGTACACCACCCTGTACTATTTGGAGACATCACCGACATACTGTTCGGTAACAAAGGAGCGTCAATGTTTGCATCCGGACAATTGTGCGAACCTGTGCTGCGGTCGTGGCTATGTAACGCGCGTCTTCAAACAAGTGGAGAAATGCCGATGCCGATTCAATAATGGACGTTGCTGCCAACTAATATGTGACTATTGTCAACGCTTGGAGGATAGATACTTTTGTAAATAATTTTTTTTTATTGTATTTTCATTCCTAACGACAAGAATCTATATATATTATACAGAAAATAATTTTCATAATACAAAAACAAAACAAATAAACAAAAAAAGAGAAAAGTGCTTGAAAGTGTGCAATTGGCGTTTTGATATTTTAAAAAACACTGCAAAAATAAAACTTGTGGCGTTTGAAATCAATTTGAAAATCACTTGAAGGGCAATCTTATACCTAAGAGCCCTTAAATTAAGTATAATTTCGACATCTTATTATTTAAAAATGTTGCAATGATCTCAACACCGACTTTGTTTGCCTACTACCATACACCTACACCACTCTCCCGATCGCTTCTAGGCGCCTCTCCTCATCCTTCTGTTACGAGCACAAAACCCGCGAACAATGTCTTTGAGAAGGATTTAAAAATCGGAACTGACCTACCGTATATATCCCAAAGATTTGAAGAAAGGCCTTATGTCTTACCAGAGGCGACTCTACACTTCCAAAAGCCTTGAAGCACAGTGTCGCAGATAAAAATGTTGCATTTCAGAAAGAGAATGCGACCGAGGAGTAACCCTCCGCAAGCACAGCTCAAGCAGTATCTCCAAGCTCTTCAGCGGGAAGGAAGGCAGACTTATAAGTGTCTGAAAATTTTGGCTAGACAATAGTCAGACCAACCAGGTTTTGGTATGAGCACAACCATTTTAACCTTACGCCAAAGGATGGGTATGTAAGCCAAGGCGATCCTAGCATTGGTGATTTAACAATGTTGCCTTAAACCTTGTTTCAGCGAACTTGAAAAATTCTGAAAATCTCAACAGATGCAATTGCATATTTGATAGCGTCATCAGTCACCACTCTGGATGCAATAAACCAGTTAAGCCGCGTTGTGTACGTGGGTTCTAGAGTGGCCACCGTTTCCGGTACCACCGAAGAGCACGTAGTGATAAGATTTTGCGGGAATTGAGTCTTTTTCAGGTGATTGGAGGTCTCCGCCTTGGTCTCAGTGTAGATAGCATCAGGTTTGAGAATTGAAGCAAGTTTGCTTGGTCTGTTCCTGCGAAAGATTTTTACAAGCCTTCTTTTCACTTAGAGATTCGACCTAGTCACAATTTTTTTTTTTAAAGAGTCTTTTTTCGATTTGGTTCAATCGAAATAGAGTCCGTCTTTTACTTATTGGTTTTTAACGAATTCAGGAGCTTCCTGGTTTCTTTGCGAATACGCTGCAGCTTGGCATTCCACCGAGGTACCGATTTTCTGCGAAGGTGTTTCGTGACCGAACAATCTTACTTATAACAGCGGATAAGGACGCTGTTCAAATCTAGAGCAGGCATGTTAACCCCTTGTCTTGAAATTAGTTTGAGATTGAGTTTGAATTGAACAGAGTTGGTCCTCTCTTAATTGTTCACAGTTTTCCTCTCACAGTTTCCTCCTCTCTTGCAAAGGTACCGTACAACTTCACAATTGGTTTGAAACTCGATGTATCTATGATCTGGCAGGGTGCTATCTGGCGTCCTCTGGAGCCAGATCTCGAGTCCTTGAAAAATGTTATGGACAGGGTAAAGCCAATTTCCAACTGTCTTCTGGCGGTAAGAAATGTAGATGTCAGATGATAGGATGAATTCCAAAAGACGATCTACTCTTATTGCGTTGCATTTACTGCTGCCCCACACAGTATCCTGAGCATTAGCATCGCTGCATTGGACGAGGCGCAACCCTTGCGATTCAAAATAATATATAAGCTCAACAACTACCTTTAGTGGAGGCGGGGGAGTCAAAGAGTTATAGGGGGAGTAAGCCGATGCAGCAAAAAATGGTTTTCACTTACAGCTGGCATGGCATAGAGGCAACAACCATATCAAAATTTCTATTGTCTTTTTCGCCTAAAAAATTTAGACTTTTTTTAGCTGTCGAACTTTTTGAATCCACTGGCCATGAGCTGGCTATAGGAGCATTCACCAGCCCATATGCTAGATATCCTCGGAGGAAAGCATGCCCGGCGAATCGAACCTCAGCACTCAAAGAAAGAAGACCCTCTGAACTATGCCAAGTAGAGGGATATTACTGCATTAGTTTTTCCGCAGTACTGTGTGAATTCCTGAAGCCGTTTGGCAACAATTTGATACTTACTTACTTAAGGTGACGCTACAGTCCAGGGTAGACCTGAGCCTCAGCCAAAAAGCTTCGCAAGCCAGCTCTGTCTCCAGCTCGCCGTCTCCAGTTTCGCACGCAAAGTTGGCTGAGGTGCCCTTCAACTGGTATTTCTTTACGTGGTCGTACTGTAACTGGTATTTCTTTACGTGGTCGGGAAGTCACCCGACGGCACGACCCCAAATCCAGATTCTTTTGAAGACTCCCAGGACGGAGAGCCGGATAACCCTCTTATTATAGGCCTGAGCTCCGAATACGTCGTAGTAGCACTTAAAAGGTGTTCACTAAGTTGTCTGGCCTGACTGGAACTGTGGATGCCACTGTTGATTTCATCTAGGGAATTCCTCCGCTGCCGTCCGGATGCAAGGAGAAGTGCCTTAGTCGAAACACTCCTCCCCCTTTCTCGTCTGCTATCCCCAACCTTTCAAAAGGGTTAGAACCCAATTTTCAGCTGAGGTACCAGACACCCGGTGTTCACCACAGGGAGGTTATATAAAAAAAACCTGTGGATACCTGTATCCCCTTGAAGGCACTTGTCTTTCCTTTGACCAAACAACAATTTGATAGGCACATATCAATGTGGCTTAAGGCCAGGAAGGTCCACCTTCAATCAAATATTTACGCTGCGGCAGATCATGGACCCAGGAATTTCAAATCGATTCCCACCACCTTTTTATTGATTTCAAGGCCGCATATGACAGCATCTATTGAGACGAGCTATATAGCGCAATGTCTAGTTTTGGCATCACTGCCAAACTCGTCAGTCTGTGCAGAATGACGATGACAAACTGAAACTTTTCTGTTAAGGTCGGTAAAGACCTCACCGACCCCCTTTAATGTAAAAAAGGATTTAGATAAGACGACGCGTGCTGTCAGGTGACTTTTTTTACATCATATCAACACCAGAGGCACAATCTTTTAAAAGCCCGTTTATTGACTTGCATATGCAGAAGACATTGACATAATTGAAAGAACAAAGCGTGGTCTCAGTGAAGCCTTTTTGATCACTGGGACCGAGGTCCCGAGTAAACGAGGGCAAAACCAAGTATATGCTATCATCAAGAAAAGTCACCCAACACCGACGTCTTGGCCAAAACATCACCATCGACAGCTATAACCTTGAGGTAGTTAGGGATTTTGTCTACCTGGGTTCCCCTATAAATGCAGGCAATGACACCAGCGCTGAAATCAAACGAAGGATGATTCTTGCAATTGAGTAGCAATGCTCTCTCTCTCGAGCAATAGTCCTGTTTTACGGTGAAGAAGCATGGACCCTGTCAAATCGGACCCTGCGGATGGAAACACTTTAGGCCGCTTCGAGAAGAAAATCCTTCGCCTTCAGCTGATTTATGCTCCCATCTGCCTATAGACGAAGAGTGGAAGAGAAGATATAGCATCGAACTTTACAGGTTATACAGTGACACCGACCTGGGTAGAAGAGCTAAAATACAATGGCTACCATGGCTTGGTTATCTGAAGCGGATGGACGGACACCAAGGCCCCAGCCCGGAAAATCTTCGAGTCCCCCCCAGTGGCGGCGCAGTAAAAGAACACCGAGACTCTGGTGGTGCACGCAAGTAAAAGGGTTCCTAAGACAACTTCGCGTGCGAACCTGAAGACGGCTAGCTGAAGACAGAGCTGGCTGGCGATGCCTATTGGCTAAGGCTCAGGTCCACACCGGACACTTTAAGTAAGTAGGTAGGTGGCTAATTTGATATCTAGCGGATGGGCAACAATGCTTCAGCCAAGAGCGTTTTCGTATCTGAGCCCTAAATTTCAGTTGTCCTGAAGTTCAAAACCTACTGACATGGTAGACCGTTCCTCTGTTTTAACGATCAAGGTTTCACAAATGGCTGAGTGTTTGGTCTAGATAACTGAAACCAGCTTGCCCAGTATGGCAGAAGAAAGATGGCTCTTACTCTGAAGGTGAACCAGGCAGGGACTTACAGATTGGGCGCCCACTAAGTAAATAATTGTTGCACAAATCGCACGGCGGCCATTTTTTCTAATCTAATAGCATGCTGTAAAGGATTTACTTTGCTTTTTCCATACGAAACAGAAAAAGTCAAGAAATGTAATATCCTGTGCCTTTCAGTCGCGACTATCATCGAGGGTTCTCGCTTTGATTGTGTTAACAAACGATTTTTCCAAAAAAAAAATAAAACTGAGTTCAACATAAATTGGCAGTACAGTGAAGGATAGGGATGTTTGCCTCTCTTTTCCACTCTTTTGTTTTCCGTAAGGCGCTACTCTAACGAAAGCTCTTACAGGGTTTCCGTTGTAAGCATTTTGAATTAGCAAACACCTGAAAGAATAGTGTATAGGGTTACCGCCCTTTCTTTAGATTGAAATTTTTATTTTATTTGTTTAATTTTTAGTATGGTGCTAAAATATGACACGCTACTGATTTTAAAAGCTCCTCCATAAGGCCTGTACTGCCAATTTATGTTGAACAGTGTATAGTCCGTTGGTTGTGGCTTGCGAGGCTTTTAAAGTTACTCGCAATCACCGACGAAACAACAATTGTTGGAATTTGTGTTGGAATAGGAACACTACGTACGATCCGCGGTTAGGTGTTAACTGAAAACCTCATTCAACTGAAATCAAGCCTATTTTTCACAGTTTTAATTCTGCGAGGGGACTGATAAGTGGTGGTAGGCCCTTCGAGAGGAAAATTTGTCATGAACGGTTGTAAGGACCTAATTGAGCAACTGAAGTCATCTGCCGGAGGCAACTTGCCTGGGACGCTATTGGTTGTGATGTGGGTGAAATTGGTTTAGGCAATAGTGTTTAAGGTGCAATCAAGGTTCAATCACTTTCGAATCAATCTCAGATTCATTACACACACTTGAGCTGCTTTTAGACTGTATCTAATCCATATCTTATCTACATTTTAAATTTTCACAAGTAGGTACATAGTCAGGAAAGCCCTATGCACCGCATATTTAATCTTACAACTTAATGTGTGCTTGTGCACCTTCTTGGCATTGTAACAAGTTAAGCATGCATACGTAATAATCCTTAAGGATAAAGGATACAACAGAATGGCTGTATAAAACAAACAGAATCTCAATGTCAGACATCAATGTCGCATAAATATTGCACACTTTCAGGTCATCAAGGAGGTCGAACACTCGGTAACAGCTTTATTGTGACACCCTGACACATATTTTTTTGCCATTTCATGACAAGGATAAATGCTACGATGACATGCATCACGCTAAAGATAAATAAAAAATCAATATAGCAGATTTCTTTTGAACATTATGGAGGGCTTGTAATGATGCTTTGGCTGTGGATAAATTTGTCCATGATGGTTTTAAGATGATGCGAACCTGAAGATGGCCAAGTTCACTCAATACTGTAAGCGATGGTCTTCTTCTGTAGGACCTTTTAAAGGGTTAGCCTTGTCATTGAATGCAAATATACCACTTAAGTTACTATACACTTCACCAGAGACATGAGGGACAAATCAGTTCAAGCCATGATATTTTTTTTATAAATTTCAAAAAGTTGATAAGGGCTTAAAATGTCGTACGAAGGAACTTACAAAAAGGGCATAAGGAACTTCGTAGCTGAAGTACCTAAACAAATTCTTAATAAATGACATTAGTTTTACCAATTATTGTTACACCGTTTCGACTTCCAAAACCCTGCTGATACCTATGTTCCAAAGCTGTCAATTTCTGTGATAAGTTAAGTGTTTACCAGTTTACCAAATCAGATTTCTAAACTCATAATAATACTTGTCCCACCTATCATTCATGCTAGCTAACGTTTTTTGAGTCTTCGATAAGAAAACCTTCTCGGAACAGACTATTTTTTGTGGCATTCGATCGATTATACTGCGGACAATGTCACTCGGGTGGTGTTTATGAATCAGTGCCGCTGGTCTTATCAGGGTAATTAATCACAACAATAAATGTCTTGTTTTGATGACGAAATCAGACAAGGGATGCGGGTGTTGAAGAGATATGTGAATGGAGATTTACACGTGTATCCTTAGTAGGTACGCATGTAGGAGATGGGCTCTTGTCTGACATGTTTAAGCATTAGTGATACTTGTATTATGCGTTTGATATAAGATATACATAAATAAATAAATAGAGTGGCGCAACAGCTCGAGGTGAACCAGGGCCAACTTCTCAACAATGTATGCTGGTGTGTTAATTTCTTTACATACAAGGGGACCTACAATTTTTTGCCGAATCCGAACGGCACTTTGAGAAGTTTTTCAAGACAATTAATACTCTCGGAGGGCTTGTCAAACCCTCGCGGAGGTGGGGACCGTGAAAAAGAACAAGTCTTTTTTTTTTTTTTAGGTGACGATGGCAGGATTCGAACCCAGACCTCCGGCGTAGTAAGCACACACACTAACCACTACGCCACGGCACCCCACCCATATAAGATATACGTTAAAAGCAAAAATACTGCCTATCCCGTAAAGTGTTGATTTTTAACAAGTTCCACGGAAAACATGGGCAAGAAAAACTTGCTATTTCCTGAACAAACTCGTGGAGCCGAAAAACGACCAGCACTTGAAGGAAAAGATTGAAAAGAAAATATTGAAAAAGAAAGCAGGTAGGTACCCTCACCTGACTCATGCACGAAATGTGCTTTTCGGGAAGATCTATCTGAAAATCTAAGGCACGTCTGGTGGCACGTCTTTTATGCTCGATTTCATCCAAAATGAGGTCGTCAACCAAGCGAAGTTTTTCAGTCAATTTTCAATAATTAACTTTTTTTTGCCTCGCCAAATTTGACAAGTCAGCCCCAAACTAAACTCAGAAAAACAGGTACAATTTTTTGTTTAGCTATTTTCTATGTGAAATTACGGTTGGTTCAAAAATTACATTTGAACAGAGCCAAAGTTGTCAACAAGTCGAAACTATTTTGCTGTTCCTTTGGGTTAAATGCAGCAGCTGAGATTGTCAACTGTTTCGAGGGTCAAAGATTTCGATAACTTTATTCCTGGATCAACAAATCTGGGTTTGAGCCGGGTCTAACTCCGGCAATGAAAGACTGGCCATAAGAGTGCTGTGTACAAAACACCAAGTCTTTTCAATATCAAAATTAATGGCATAACAGCTTGAGATAAGCACGCGGATTCTAGATAGTAAAACCTATCCTCAATAACGTACCCATTAAAGCAAGGGTTCATAGTGCAGCATCTCTTCCCTTAAATACGGATCTGCGTGTGTTAGAGCTACTACTTTCTGTGTTATCACCAGAGGAAGTGACATATCAGTTAAGTCCTGGCATCTCATCCGATAAAATTTTGATTTTAAAGTTTTTTAAGTCGCCTTGCCAATGGCAAATTGAGCTCGCGGAGCGTTTTTTCGGTCCTCGTGGATGTGTGGGGCTGGAAAAAGTGCAATGTTGACAAATATGCAATATTGATGATGAAATCACTGACTTAAAGCCAGTAAAAACACCTGATCAATAAGTAAGGAGGAGTTAATTATCGCGTGCAGGACGATAGGTTTTAATAAGGTGTTTGAAGTCGATTTACAGGTGACTCTCTACAGATCATACATCTTCATATTCACAATGCAAAAAAGAGTAAGAAGAAAACATAGCCCTCAGGACTACCGCTATTCTTTCATCTTATAAGACCATTCGTAATAAGTGGCAAAACCCTCCAGAAGAGATGAGCATAAAATCCCAACCTGTGGTTTAGCAGCAGTGGTTGCAAAATCGCTGTGATCAACTATCAAATTAAACGCGATTGCGAGTGTTCGCGAGATCTACGAGCAGAGGAGGAGAGACGAACACCTCAGTTTCTATGAAGGAAAAAGGGAGAGATCATGAGAAGCGCGAGGTCGTAGAGATAGAGAGATGTTAACAACAGGCGAATGAGGTTCGAAAGCTTTACCAGAGCATCACAAGGTCCTGCCAAGGGTATAAAGTTCGAACCAAAGCCTTTAAGGACCACCAAGGCAATAACGTAGTGGAATCGCAATCGATGCTGAGGATTTGGATAAGTCATTTCTGCAGACTGTATAAAGGCGAATACGAACCGAATACCGATGTCAGGCAGAACGAACCATTCAACCCGGGCGAAGACGTTATCGCCCACCCGACCTGGAGGAAGTGAAAGTAGCTGTGTCTAAATTAAAGTACAACAAAGCAGCCCGAGTGGGCGGCTAGATGCCGAACTTTTTAAATCTGCTGACGATAAGCTGGTTAGGAGCATGCACCATAGCTCATCTGCAATATATGGTCGGAGGAAAGTATGCCCGATGAATCAAAACGCAGCATTGTTTGTCCGATCCACAAGAAAGAAGACCCTCTGAACTGTGCCAACTATAGAGGAATTAGTCTCCTTAACACCGGATGCAAGATCTTTTCTTTTCTGGTGTGTGAACACTTGAAGCCATTTGTCAACAATCTGATACGCACAGTGCGGCTTTGGGCTAAGAAAGTCCACTATCGACGAAATATTCACACTGCGGCAGATCTAGGAGAACCTGGACTTCCAAATCCATACATACCACCTTTTAATCGATTTCAAGGCCGCGTATGACAGAATCTATAGAGCTGTAAAGCGCAATGTCTAGTTTTGGCATCACTGACAAACTCGTCAGACTGTAAAGGATTCCGTCAAGGTCGGTAAAAACCTCACTGACCCTTTTGATGTCGAGAAAGTATTAAGACAGGACGACGCGTGCTGTCAGGTGACTTCTTTAACATTATACTTGAGAAAATTGTGCATGACTCCCGCGCCAACACCAGAGGCACAATCTTTCAAAAGTCCGTTCAACTACTCGCATACGCAGACGACATTGACATTATTGGAAGAACAAAATGTGATGGTGAAGCCTCCGTGATGACGAAGCCAATGAAGCCTTCGTGAGTTTTGGGACGGAAGTGGCGAATATGGGTGAAGCAATCAACGAGGGCAAAACCAGGTATATATGCTGTCATCTAGAAAAGCCACCAAATACTGATGTCTAGGACAAAACATCACCATCGACTGCTTTAACTATGAGGCAGTCGGGGACTTTGTCTACCTGGGTTCCGCTATAAATTCAGACCATGGCACCGGCGCTGAAACCAAACGATGGATATCTCTTGTCAATCGCTGTTTCTTTGGGCTCAGAAGGCAATTGAGTAGCAAAGCCCTCTCTAGAGCAACTAAAGTGTCCATTTGTAAGACCCTCAACATCACAGTCTTGCTTTGCGAGGCAGAAGCATGGATCTTGTCAAGGGCGGATAAAAACATACTTTAGGCTACTTCGAAAGGAAAATTCCTCAAGCGATTTATGATCCCGTCTGCATACAGTGGAGGAGGAGATATAACATGGAACTGTACGGTTTAAGTATCTTGGGGCCTTTTTCACGACATGTGGAAGGAGTGATACTGAGTTATGCTGCAGGATTGGCCAAGCTGGAGCAATAGTACTGAAGCAATAATAAAGGAACTGCGCCAGCCGGTCATCAGGAAGGCTGAGCTGGGTTCGTTCCAACCCTCATCTATGGTCCTGAAATTTGGGTAATGACCGAAAGAATTAGATCGCGGGTACAAGCCGCCGAAATGAGATTTCTGAGCTGCGTTGCTGGTGTTACTCTTAGGAATAGAGTGAGCGTCAGTGTTCGTAGGAAAGGAATCTTAATGTTGAGCAGCTTTTTCTCCGAGTGGAAGGATTGGGAACGATGAAAGGACCATTTAGCTACCCCTGCTCCGCGACCCTTGTAAGAAGCGGTCACCGAAAATTATGATGATGGCTGTACGGTCTGTAGAACGACACCGATCTAGCCACAAGAGTCAGAATACAACGGCTGCGATAGCTAATAGTCATATATAGAGCGGATATGGACACCAACGCCCCCACCCGGAAAATCTTCAAATCTACCTCGCAGGGATGACGCAGTATAGACCCAAACCAAGACTCATTTGGCACACCCAAATCGAAGCCACCTTCAGCCACATTCGCGTGAAAAAGTTTCTTAGCTAGTTGGAAATAGAGGCGCAGTTTGCTTGCCGAGGTCTAAGTCCACTCTGGAATGTAAAAAGAAAGCCTTTTCTTCCTCGTTTTGCATTCACTCAATCTATAAATTGACAAAAAATATTGCAAAATATTTGTGTCAAATAATACTTCCCAACACACAAAGTTCTGGAAGGCAAAATAGAATCAAAATAAGACTTTAAATTTTTATTGTTTAAATTTGATAAAACTGCTTAATTTTTTAAAAAAATTTTTGTAACAATGCTTCAATATTTGCTGTCATCTAGAGCGGATGGACACCAACGCCCCGGCCCGGAAAATCTTTCGAATCCACACCGCAGGGACGGCGCGGTAGAGGAGCACCGAGACTCAGGTGGCGCACGCAAGTGGAAGGGGACCTCAGCCAACTTCGCGTGCGAAACTGGAGACGGCTAGCTAGAGACAGAGCTGGCTGGCGAAGCTTGTTGGCTGAGGCCCAGGTCCACCCCGGACTGTAGCGCCACCTTAAGTAAGTAAGTAAGTAAGTTCAATATTTGCTCTGTCAACAATATTTGTAAAATTTCTCCATATTCAAAAATTTGTAACATAGAGTTATGAAAGTTAAAGCCTTAAATTTTTTAACTTGAAAGTCAAAGTTCTAATTTTTGTTTCTTTATATATTTAGCCTAGTTTTTTGCTTGACTTAAAATAATGCTGAGATTTAAAACAAGATTCAACGTTGAATTAGAAAAATGTCGCTTCTTCATTATCAATTTTATTGTGTATTGTCTTCCATTGGTGTAAGTCTGTAAGGTGAAAAATTAAAACAGTTTATTAAAATACTTATAAGTTTAAAACGGTCCTACAAGCAGGTATGATGGTGTCTTAGTCCTAGGATGATCGTCTGTTCCAGTTTCATCCCAAACCAAGAGAAAAAACACCTGAAATAAATATTTTCATTCTCTTATTCAACATTATATTTTTGTGGAATACAATTTCAGAATTTTTTAAAGTACAACGTAAGGTTGCTCCCCTTTTATTCAAGGTACAAAGTCAAGCACAAATTATCAGGTACAAATTATTGGGGGAAATGTCTTAAATCCGCAAACGACAAATGTCTTTTAGGTCTCTATTAAGTCCCTTGAGTGCAACACTCATCTACATTGTGTGAGAAAAACAGTACAAAGTTAAAACTCGAACCCTGTGGTACACGAGCAACACCCACTGTATTGAATTCCAAATCTTTACTTAAATATAGAAAGCATTAGGAGTTAAAGGACTCTCACGTGTCATTAAAGTGAATCAGGGACGTGGGGGTGCCTAATAGCTCTAATTGCCTTATTTTGAAAAAGCAAAATTGCCTCCCTTTTTTAAAACGTATGTTAAGTCCTCAAAAAGGTGTTACAAGCGAAATGAAGACTTTTGATGAAAACGTTCAAAGACACTGAACGCATTCATTATAAATAAATAAAATACCGGGAAAATGCATTTTAATTCAAAGACTTTAAAAGCCTTCAAAGATCTCAAGTCACATCAAACAATTCAATGCATTTACTGACTTCAAAAACTACAAATAACTTCAAAGACCTCCAATGACTTCAAGTGACTTTAGAAAAAAAAAGACTTCAAATGACTTCAGAAAATTGAATGCATTTAGTGACTTCCAATGACTTCAATCGATTGAATGCATTCATGACTGCTAGTGACTTCACTAAATGCAGAGCAGTCAAAGAGATTTCAATCATTTAACTTCAACTCTTTGATTGCCGAAAATGATTGCTTCAGCCATGACTTTGACCTAAATTCTGATTTAATTTTCAAGCTGATGTCATTATCGAAGTCATTGAATTGAAACGAATCGGCTTCTATTTTTAGTATGATTTCAAGGAATGCATTCCACAATAATTGCATATTTTCACAGCTCTGCTTCTTACTTTTATATTTTGGAAAAAATTGAGAATAAGTCAAATCCCTCTGCGAGACAATTCGGGTCTTCAAACAAAAAGAAATTTTCAAAAGACCTAAGAAAAAATGTGATCTGCTGAATAGCGGCATTCGTGCAGGTCTTATGGCTGTTTTACAACAAGAACGAGAGACTGAGCGAGAGTCTCGGGCGAGATGTCAAATGAATTTCAACCGATGGCAATGTATGGGGCGGTTCACAATACGTTTCGCTGTCTCGCCGCCTTCGACGGTTGCAATGTCATTCAGTGTTGTGAGTTGTCACACGCTGTTAAATTGACTTTTTTTGGATGTAAAAGTTGTTGGAAAGAATATACCGTAGATGTGTATAATAAAGTCGACACTCGACACAAGTTAAAAAATATGTAATGTTTTGTCACTTAGCAGTCAAAACAGTCCTCGAGATTTCTCGCTTTGATTCTGTTTTAGCAAACGATTTCTCTAGTCTCGCGATGACGCTGCCGCTCTGATTTGAAGCTGACGTGCTTGTTGTGAAAGAGCCATAAGGCTTCGTTGCGGCCCGGCGCGTCTTTCACCGATTTCAAGTACATAATATAAATTTTTGACCAAGTTCTACGCAAGAAAAGAGGCTTTGGAGAAGTAGCAAAGTAAAAGCCGTGTCTCCTTTCAAATCGGTTTTATGCCAAAACCCCAACACGCATTGATTAGTGTCACAACGATAGGTTATAAGGAGTAAGCTGCTGAAATGGTGCATGATTGAGTTATTTGTAATTGACAAAACAAGTTCAACTAGTTCGTAAAAAAATCGTTGACAAGTAAATCGACACTCATGGAAAATTTTTAAAAATCTTTGCTTACCAGTTTTTCGTCCTAGCCCGATGACGGTTTTTCCTCCTGAAGAACAGGATCATCGCTCGGTACCACCGAGCTGTCGTTCGCATTGGGTAAAGCAACTCCACTGAAATATAGCGTCGAATATACTACATTTTTATCATTTTCTGGAGTTGGTGTAACTGAAGTAGGTGCAACCAAAGGTGGTGATGTCAATATTATAATATTTTCTGTGGTTGAAATTAGATTTTGTGACTGTACATCGTCTGTGTCAGCGCTCTGTGGTTCTTCTACAGTCTCTTCTTTTTCGCTGCCGTCGTCGTTTAAAATCATTTTCTCCCGAGGAATACCATCAGTTTCAGGATTTTCATTACTAAATGTCGCTGAGGTGGTAGGTTCTTCTGCTCTGTCATCCGTCTTTGGGGTTTCTTTGTCATCAGTTTCCGGTTCTTCTTCAATAGGTGTCGTTGAGCTGTCAAAATCAGCATTTGTCTTGTTGTCAATTGGACTGCTGCTTTCTGGTCCCGCGTCTCCTAAAGCAGAGGGTTCTGTTCTTGGTGCCGTGTCTAGATTGTTATTTTCTATTGGCTCTGTTGTGGTCGGAACGACTTCCTCGGTTGTTTTCGTTGTTGCTGCAGGCGTAAGGTTGTCGGGAATCCCTGTATGCTCTTTTGTAGAACTTTCTGCGGAAGCCTGCGTCGTCGGAATGGGTTTTTCGGTAGTTTCCAATGCCGTTGAACTGAAAATTGGTCCTTGTGTTGTCTGCTCATGCATAGGCCGACTAGTTGTTGGCACGACAGGTTCCGGAGTTGTGGGGTAACTTGCAGAACTATCTGAGAAAGTCTGCGTTGTCGAAATGGTTTTTTCGGTAGTTTCCAATGCCGGTGGAGGCGATGAACTGAGGGTTAGTCCTTGTGTTGTCTGTTCTTGTACAGGCCTACCAGTGGTTGGCACGACAGGCTTTGCATTTGTGGGATAACTTGCAGCAACTGTAGGTTTTCTGTCTGTCAATGGTTGGTCTTTCTTCACCAAAAACACAAGGTATTCTTCGTCATCATTCGCGTCTGCATAGCTTCCTTCTCTCTCTCCGGAATGTACAGTAAAACATCTCTGCACACTAAACTTTACATTCTTATTGGGAGGTCGATCGTTAGCTTTCTTCAAATCAGGCTTCTTTTTCGCCAATTCTCTAGTCAAAGGAGGAGGAGTAGGAGTTGAAAAACGCCTCTCCCAAATCATTTCTTCAATCTCAAAAGCACTCGCAGATGGCTGCATATTTTGCCAGCCAATGTCAACCGTGACCGTCTCAGGCGGATGCCCATAGTCATGTTCTTGAAGATTTTTGTATATCTTGTGAGGCAATTCTGGAACCGTCCTAGCATATGGACTCCAATTATGACTACTTGGTCCATAGTCGTATTTGTAAGGTACCTCAACATAGGGAACATTGTCCTCCATTGAATTGTACTCGAACGAATCGAAATCGTAGCTCAAGTCCCGGCCATGGCTGTCGATAAAATTACTCCCGTAGTCATCATACTTTGGAGCTTGGACGTAAGTAGAAGTCCAATCGAAATACGGAGGCCATTTCTTATCCATGTCACCTGAATGCTTCTGCAGTACATTGCTTAGGAAACTCATGAGATCTGTGCTGCGCTTGGTCCTCTGTTGAAGGTTTAGCCCGTTTTTGTACCTAAGGTGAGCAAAGGAACTTAAGACTGATCCTAGAGCTCCCTGTTTTACATATATCTTACCCAGGGCTGGATGTACTTGGTGCACTCATTCCAGATCCTATGACGATAAACAAAACCAACCCGAAAGCAAACTTATTTTTGCAATTCATCTTTCCGTTTAAGACTCGTAGTTGAACTTGGAAACCCCGACAGCAAACCTACGTATTTATGAAATTGGTCTGGGTCTTATTAGTTTCTGATTCCAATCATCTTCTGGTATTGAGAACGTGATAAAAGGGTCGATTTTTTCGGGTATGATGTTTGCTGACACATGTATCCGATAACGTTTCCCTCTTTGAAACCCGAGGCGACATACGAACCATAAAAGAACCACGAGCACTTCATTAAGCTTTGTGTAATCGGAACCAAAGTTTTGTGGCAAAGTTTGCATTAACGATAATGATTGTCGGGGAGTTAAGGTATTCCTCTGTGAGTTTGTAAAGCGTGCTTAATTAGCCAGACAATCGGTCATTCATCAAATGGTTGCGTTTTGGTTTTTGTGGCATACAGAGGAGGGGTTTCACGCAATTCGAATGTGGTGCCTGGTTTTCAATGAAATGACGGGAATCGTATTATATGGGGAAGTCATGGGGTGTTCGGTTGTATATGTCATATGTAAGTAACGGAATGTTATTAGTTATTTTAATGACAATTTGCTTATCTACCGAATGATGAATTTGATACCAAACCGGCGGCGGCGGCAGGCGGTGTCGTGAGCCATGGTGTGTTGTGATTATTTTGTCTGTTGGTAGAGGAATTCAGTCATTAATTCGGTTTCATTGTTTTTTTGTGCACTTTGGTCTTTTGCACCTGATAATAAGACACCTGTCAGCCCACACAAAAGACTACACAATTTCGAATAAAATAAGGCTAGGTTTATGTAACCGAAGGAAGCAAACAGGGAATAGCTTGAAGTTAGGTTTGTATGAGCTGTGGACTTAAGACCTTTCTCGTTTTATGAAACGTCGTCTCCTAAAAAGGAGAAGCTCTTACATCTTAAAAGGCACAGATGGAAGCCTTGCTGTACCGTGGAAGATATCTCTACCATGAAAAGAGCGCAAAACGGATCGGGGTGTGACGGGGAAAATATCATGGGACCAGACACCTGACGGATTTGAACACGCTAGTGGAGTTGCAATATGTAGGCAGGTTAGATTCATTGTCGTGGAAGAAGGTTGCCATTGTGTCCATTTGGAACAACACCGAAAATTAAACCAAAAAGATTTCGTTGTTCTGCCAAATTCTTGGACCGATCCTGATTTGTATAAAAATCTAAAAAGGTTCTTCGGATCCACGATGCTTAGATTATTGAAAGAGTAACTACCGACTGTACAGCGAATAATGCTGTTAAGAGCCAGGAATGGGTATGTACCTGCCAATTTGCCTGCACCTTCTGCACTTTAAAATTGTGCAGCATGCCAAGCTGCTCTTTATGAAGACCCACAACACAGTGCCCCGTAAGGACCCCCGTGAAGGGTAAATAATGATCTTTTTTGTCTACTGCCTGCCAAAGCTGTTTTGTGCACCTGCATAGAACTTTGTTGCTGGAGTAACATATGTCCAAGAATGCAAGGTTAAGCAGCAACTCCAACGCTATGGTCCTGAGAGATCATGTTATTGTCATGCAGGCCGCCCTTTGCACGCTCAAGAAGTGAAAGAGATGACACTTTCTCTCTATAGCATTCCACCATACAACCGAGCCGCATTTGACGATGGGGCTTATAACCGCTATTTTCTTCGCGTGTAAAATATGCAGTTTAAGTCCCTACGTGCTGCCAAACGTACTGCGGCAGGCCACGTATGCCCGTCTGACTCGGTCTTCTAACTTTCCCCTCCAGTTGAGTTTAGAGTCCAATATGAGCGTTACCAGGTTTCGAACTGATTTATACACGTCCGTATAGCGCTGTGTCGTCTTGAGAGCGTGAACGAGGACAGGTTTAGAGTCTTTAGTCTTATGCTTTGATGGGAATGAAAAAATTGATCGCCCAGGCCAACGATTTTTGATCGATCTTAGCCGTGATCTTTTCTTTCTCCACCTTCCCTTGAGACCCCTGTGCCTGTGCTATTATATCGTTTCCAGGGTACGTGGGCCTCGTTGTAAGCTGGGAAGTGGGATGCTGTAAGTACACCGAGCGTTTCCTCGTGTGATCTGGTTCAGGTGCGATCAGTTAAAGAGTGAAGACAAAGTTATTGGTGCTTTGAAAAGGTTGTTATTGTTTCATTTTTTTTTAATTTACTCCCGCTTAAGGGCTTATAGCTACCCTTTTAGAAGACCACCCTGAGTTAAAACAGTGCGAGTGGAAAGGATAAGAGGTGAGAGAGGACAGTTACTTTTGCACTTTGATTTTAAATTACTGTGAACTGTAATGGTTCGTAACGATTCTTCTATGAAGTCCTTTTGGCAAATCTGAACTAATTTTTTCGGTATTCTTATGCTCTCCTTGTAGGCCGTCTATTCGAAAAGCCCTTCTATCTAGAGCAAGATTCAATCTAGTAGAGCTAAAGCACTACTTGTCGCGGATTTTAAGATTCGGATTTGAGATTTTCTAAAAGAGTTAAAGATCACCCCGTTAATGTATTAGGCTCTGGGCTGCATCGTCGATCTCTTTTTATACCCGACCGAGGGTTTTGTACAGACAAAGTTTGAAAATAAGTTAAATCCGACGACGATCACGTCCACTACTGGCCTCAATTTAATACAACCTCTATTTCAAATTTTATTTCAAGAAGCCTTTTGGTGTAGTTAGACAAGGCGTAGGAACTCAAAACCTCTAAGAAGGCAAAAATTGGACCGCCCACAATATCGACCATGCCCACTTCTAACATGTTAGATCTTTAAAAACCCGATTTCTCGGAAAGTTTACTCCAAATTGAAAAAAAAAGTTGTATACCAAATATTCAAGATATTACTATTTGCTAGGTTTGCTCCATACAAAGTTTTGAGCTCAGCCAACTTTTTAAGGGGCGTGTTTAGGAAAAACGGTTTTTTCTGCAATAATTTTCGATTTGACGCATTTTGTCATGATTCTAACCAAATTACAACTAATTGATTTTAATTTTTAGCCCAGACCCACTTTTGGGGGCGTGGCGTAAACAAATAATATATGAATTCAGGACAAAAAAATTTACGATTTGGTGTTAAACGGTAAATAGGGTCCGGTATATACAAGTTTGTCACAGACGAACTCTTGCTTTTAGTCACTTGTTTGGTGGTGAAATCTCTCTGGGCTGGGAATAAAAATCCTCTGTAATTCCTTTAATATTTTTTCCCCGTTTGAAAAGCTTCGGTTTTTGGCTCCATCAGTTGCCTAGCAACGGCATCGTTCCTCGGCCTTCCATAAATGCTTCGTTTGTCGGCCGGCTAAGCCATTATGTCGTTCGCTATGCTCCCTCTGGTTCAAAGTCAAGGAATGATAGTTTTCTCTGAGTGGGAGAGTATTTTTTCATGGTTGGTAGGATGCCATATAAAGCTTAGTCCCTTGAACTCTCTTTTTTTTCTAAGCCCGAAGTTACCCTTGTAGGTTTTCTCCTGGGCTTGGTCGCTTTTTTGTCACCGTATGTCTCGCGGGAATCATCAGAGTTTTCAGTTAGAAGCTGTTCCTCCATTTCCCTGAAGTTGTTCTCAGTTACTCAGTTAGTTACCTGCAGTAATCGCCTGTAATCGTAAAGGGCACCTGAGAACTAGTTAGAGGCAGCGGTTTAGCCCCCATCCTTTCATCCTTAGGGATGGTCTGCAATATCCCCAGCCACCGGTGGAGTCAGGTTTAGGGGAAACTTCTTCGCTCATCTTCTTAGCCTAAAGAAGCAGCAATTGCTAAGAGTTAACCTTCGTTTGGTTTCATCGCTGGTGTCGGTGTAGTTATCTGAATGCATAGCGGAGCCCATATCAAAAGAGGATTCACTACCTTGAACTTATATAGCTGGTCTATTTTGGTGTTTTGTCCAAGGCGACGATGTTGGGCGTATCTTCTTGATGAAAGCATATACTTGGTTTTGTCCTCTCATTATTTACTTCTAAGCCCATCCTATATTCGCCGCTTCCCTCCCGCGATACTCACGAATAAGGTGTCACTGACATCACGCTGTATTCTTCCGATGACTGTTTCTTATGGCGTATTCTTTTCAACACCGAATCTTGAAATTAGTGTGGAGTACAGAAAAAAATTGTTCTTTTTTCGCGCACCTGAACGAAATCGTGCTCATATAAATGTTCTTTTGAACTCCGAATTAGTTCGGTGTCGACACCGACATTGAAATTTCGCCACCGTGTCCTATTTGACGGTGAAGGCTGATTGTAGCTTTGAGTGTGTATGTGAAGTGACGTTTCGATCTCAACTCAATTTTCCTTCGTGATTATTTACAACACAACTGAAGTTGCATGAAATCGATAAAAACTCAAATTTAAAGCTATCAAAATTCATTTTAAGTAAAAACTACAAAAAACCGACGCCAAGAAAATCACGCTACAGAATGAGAAAAAGAATAAACAAAAGAAAGTCAAATCAATTGACACTTATTGTGATGATTGCACCAGTGCAGTATTTGCCGTTCTGTACACACTGAAGCGGAGTGTACACCACGATGGAATTGTCGCAAACATTCATTAAGGTGGCGCTACAGTCCGGGGTGGACCTGGGCCTCAGCCAACAAGCTTCGCCAGCCAGCTCTGTCTCTAGCTAGCCGTCTCCAGTTTCGCATGCGAAGTTGGCTGAGGTCCCCTTCCACTTGCGTGCGCCACCTGAGTCTCGGTGCTCCTCTACCGCGTCGTCCCTGTGGTGTGGATTCGAAGATTTTCCGGGCCGGGGCGTTGGTGTCCATCCGCTCTAGATGACCCAGCCATCGTAGACGTTGTGTTTTGACTCTTTTGGCTAGGTCGGTATCGCTGTACAGCCCGTACAGTTCGGTGTTATATCTCCTCCTCCACTCTCCGCCTATGCAGACGGGACCGTAAATCGTCCGAAGAATTTTCCTCTCGAAGCAGCCTAAAGTGTTTTCATCCGCCTTTGACAGGGTCCATGCTTCTGCACCGTAAAGCAGGACTGGGATGATGAGGGTCTTATACATGGACACTTTAGTTGCTCGAGAGAGGGCTTTGCTACTCAATTCCCTTCTTAGTCCAAAGAAACAGTGATTGGCAAGAGTTATCCTTCGTTTGATTTCAGCGCTGGTGTCATTGTCTGAATTGATAGCGGAACCCAGGTAGACAAAGTCCCTAACTACCTCAAAGTTATAGCTGTCGATGGTGATGTTTTGTCCAAGACGTCGGTGTTGGGTGTCTTTTCTTGATAACAGCATATACTTGGTTTTGCCCTCATTGACTGCTAAACCCATATTCGCCGCTTCCGTCCCAATACTCACGAAGGCTTCACTGACATCACGCTTTGTTCTACCGATTATGTCAATGTCGTCTGCGTATGCAAGTAGTTGAACGGAGGTGGTGTGTATCGATTGTCGCAAACACCGACTATTATTTGACAGCTCGGTGTGGCAGTTCGATGTTCAAAAAAATACGCCATTAAACTCGCGCAAAAGAGCAAGCGAGAATCTCAGGTGAGATGTCAAATAAAAAATTAACGACTAAGATTGGTGCGATTCACAATTTTACGCGTTATCGCCGCCCATCTCAAACTATTTGGTAAAATTGTAAAACCCTCGCAAAAGTCGACGATTATCGTTTGACATTCGTTATTGTGAGTTGTGAAAAATATTACAAAAAATATATTGTGTACTGTCACTTTGCAGTAGAGTAGAGGTTCCTCGCACGTTTTCACTGTGTATTAACCGCAATGAGTTTTTAACTCCCATTTTTCGATACTGTGGCCGATGGTAATCTATGTGGGGGAGAGACCAATTCGGTCTAACGCTGATGCTCTAATTGTGAAACAGACATTTGTACAATGTAGTGTGCAAGTACGAGAGCCTTTTGTTTGTTCTAAGAATGCGACGACTGCACTAGCCAATTGATCGTATGGAAATCAACGACCCAACCAAGACGATCTGCGCATCTCAGCTGCGAGGAAAAAGGCACGAACGAGGCCCATCCAAAGACAGGGATTAAGTAATCGCGAATGAAAAATATTCTATACTCAAATAAAGAACGAAATGTTTCGAAGACAATCCAAAGAAATCCTTTTTTCGTAGTCCGTTGAAGCTCCACTCTAGGCAACTACTTTAAAGTGTATTCACATACCATGGACTTCTGAAAGCAGTTTGTTGCAAGCAGAAAGTGACTACATACTACATAAACCTACGAACCTAACTAAACCAGCATGGCCATAACCAGGGGAGGCTCACAGGGGTTTGATCCCCCTCCCAAATTTTCAACAAGTGTCCATTTTAAAATTAGAACAAAGCAGCAAGTTACATAATAATGTGCCAAGAATTTTGGTACTGATGTTGTGTTAAGCTTGTTCAGCTTAAGCACTTTGTTCTATACATACTAAAATTGTGTAAAATGATGCAGTTGCCGCCTTTGTGACCTTCTGTCGGTTCTAGACCACATGAAGGTAATACTAAGTATGTTTCGAAAAGTTCGGAAAAATGTTAGTTTAGATTTTAAAGATATTTTTCAGTCAGCCTTTTAAGTAAGGTTAATGAAACTGAAACCTTGAAAATTCCACAAATGGTATCAAGGCAGCAGCATAGGGCAAATTTAAAGGTGCATGGTCTTGAAAATTGTGTATGACAATTGTTATGATCCCCCTTTTAACAGCGACGAAACGCGGTTCGATGACAATAAGACCGTTCCCATCATTATTATATATATTGATCCCGTCAATAGGTGCTTGGAAAAGCAACACATTTTAAATTTTTTAAAAGATTGTTAGATTGGGATCAATCAAAGACTGAGTTTCTGCAGAGGAAGTCAAAATGTCATTAGAAACTTCAAAATAAGAGGCGCAGAGTCAAAAAAAAACACCATAACAGCTCCAGGAGGCTGATGGTAGCATGTCCGCCTAGTTTGAAACCTTCGCCTAGGATAGCAGCAGATGACATGGCATGCTACTTTAGCACCTCCTGAATATACAAATAGTTCGGCAGTCAGAGTGCCTAGTCAAGTCCAGGTACTCCAAATAATTGTTTTCCTAATCGACCCCTTTTTGCAAGCAAGTATAGTTCCTTTCTTTTACCCTATATCTAATTTTGTTACAATAACTGAAAGATAAAAAATTAAATTTCAAATTTAAGATTATTTTGCTACACAGGATGAATCTGTGAAGATTGGCCTTGCTCAGGTTTTAGATAGTTTCCATTCCAAGGAAACATTTTTCTGTAAGTCCGCCATTAAGTTGGGCGTTAACCAAGACAAAACAGATACATGTTTCCCATTCTCATGGCACAATCAGTAGTCAATCTGTCGTCAAAAAGTTCTTTCCCATAACAAAGAGAAGTAAAATCCTTTTATAAACTTCAAAGTGGAAATACCAAACGGATACCTAAAGGATTTCTACATGAATAATATCGAATGGGACACTATCGATAAAATAGACAATCAATTGAAAGGTTGCCACAGTTGACTAAATCTTATAAATAACACAATCTTATGATGTAGGCAGAGGGAATCCTTTAAAAAAAATTGTTGGGTGCGGTCTTGATTTGTCCGAACATCCGCAAGTGAATGAGATCCAAAGGGATTGGAGAATTAAATCCTATTAAACCTTTTCGGCAGCAGTAGACTCAAGCATGATTATTCAATTGTTACTGAACAAAGTAACATCTGCCTTTAAGAGCCTTTTAAAAATTATTTACTTTATTATTGTGTTTTCTAAGTCCATTAAGTTAAGGCAGTTAAGTTACCCATAGCCATGACTTGTAAATTTTTAATTTTACCTTAACCACAAACGGGCATGGGATAGGTTTGTTTCAGAAGAAAAATATTTTTTATGGACATTTTAATGCCTTTATCTTATTTTAATTTTACTTTTAATTATATCTCATTTTGCTTATTTATGTGAATAACGACTAAAACAACGTTGTGAGATTATTTTTATTTAAAAGAGCATTAAACATGTAATCCGGCTTAAGTCACAAAATTAAAATTAATATTAGCGCTTTGGGTAATGTGGGTTTTAATTTTATCAATCACGGCATTATACCACAGCAACAGTTTTCATAACAGTGGGATTTATTTTCAGGAGCATAATGGATTACCTCATATTTATAAAGTCGATATAAATTTATTCGGACTCACTAGGTATGCCGGGGTGTTGAATAAAAAAATAAATCCAGGACGTAAGTGCAACAGTGCGTTAGTAGAAGGTAGGTTCAGTCCTTATATATCACGTAATATTTCACAGTTTCACTTTGGATAACTTTAAAGATTGAATTGAAACTTTACGAGTTTTTTTTAGCACCCTTCTTCTGACCAAAGGCATCAGGTTTCAGGTGTACTCTGTGGTGGAATCGAAAACTCAGTAAGATCTTTTGGCATAGGAAAATGCATCAAAAAAGCACCTGCTTAAAGTACTATGTTTTCAAAATAACGACTATTCCGGAGTACCAGTTTACCACCTTCTATGATGTACGTTTCTAATAACCTATACATCATAAAAAGAACACTAGAATATGAGCACAGCACCAGTCGAAGTAAATAAAGTGTTTCACAAGTATGGAAAAGGACAAGAGTGGCCCACGGTATTTCAACTTTGATTAACTCACTAGCTGCCAACCTTAAAAGTATTTTTAATTAAAAAAAGCGCGAAAAGATCATAAGGACCACTCCTTTAACCCAAATAAATTATCTTTAAGAAGTTGTAACATGTCTCCACCGCACACTAATCCGTGATTAACAAAAATCCTCAACAAATCGCGAGATTTATAAATAAATAGAGTCGTGCAACAGCTCGAGGTGAACCAGGGCCAACTTCTCAACAATGAATGCTGTGTGTGTTAATTAATTTCTTCACATACAAAGGGACCTACAACTTTTTGCCGAGTCCGAACGGCGCTTTGAGAAGTTTTTCAAGACAATTGTTACTCTCGGAGGGTTTGTCAAGCCCTCGCGGAGGTGGGGGCCGTGAAAAAGAACCGGTCTTTTTTTCCAGGTGACGATGGTAAGATTCGAACCCAGACCTCCGGCGTAGTAGGCACACACACTATAACAACTACGCCACGGCACCCCGCGAGATTTACGAAAGCATTTTAAAGCCTCTCGGTTATTTATTGAAAATGAACATCCTCATTAATCGCATTCACCGAACCCACTTCACTTTCTCTCTTATGGCAATTTCAGCCTTTTCGGGCACCTTTATTCCGGTTAGAGTCTCGAAAATGAAAAGCTGAAAGAGTCTGCTTTCGACTGATCAGTCAAAAATTCGTTTTCTATTGGGACATTTTATTTTCCACTCCTGGGAAATGTCAGCGTCACACTATTTTTGAGCCAAAAAGACAAAAAAGAATAACCGTGTCAAATTAATCCCATGTTTGTCAAGGAGAAATACATTGAGACTTATTTTTGACCGTCGCGTCGCACGATAGTTGCAGTTTTAGGGCCGGTGTAGACAGCATAAGATTCAATATAAACGCAGATTTCAAAACTACATATGGAAGATGAATTTTTACATAACGATAATTGTATTACTTACAGGCATTAAAATATGCGAAACATGTAGTTTATAACGTTTTAGAAGAAAGAAGTTATCAAAAATCAAAATTTATAATAAACACGAGACACATTTTTGTTTGTGGATGTCATGCAAGTGACATGTCTTAGCGGTGTCCAATGTTAATGGAAGTATATACTTATGATATGCCTGAAACGCAATGAAACATGTGCAATTCTTATAAGCCAACCCAATCGTTGAACTGGTGTGGAAAGCAGAAAAAAATTGTTCTTTTCACGTACACCTGAACGGAATCGTCCTAATGTAAATGTTCTTTTGAACTCCGAATTAATTCGGTGTCGACACCGAACTCAAAATTTCCACAATGTCGTATTTGATGGTGGAGGCTGGGTGTAGCTTTGATTATGTATGTGAAGTGACATTTCGACTCAATTTTCATTCGTTAGTTTTACAACGCGACTGAAATTGTATGAAATCGACAAAAAATAACTAAATATCTCAACTTGAAGCTATCAAAATTAATTTTAAGTAAAAAGTACAAAAATTCCTACGGCAACAAAGCCACGCTACGAAATGAAAAAGCGTAAGCAAAATGAGGTGCAGTATTTGGCGTTTCGAACACAATGAAACCTCGTGTATGCCACACTGGAATTGTCGCTAACAGCGACTATTATTTGAGAGCGCGGGTGGCAGTTCTGTGTTCATAAGAATACGTCATAAGTTGTTCACAACGTTTGTAAAACTGCTTAATAATAATGGAACACCTGTAAGACCTTAAGGGCATAAGATCGAGTCCCAATTATGAATCGAATAAGCCACGAAATTGGCTTCACCTTCCGTTTGTCCATATCACCGTATGTCAACAAGTTTTGGGTCAAAAGTTTTAAGCAGGAAGCTGAAAATTTGTGCAAGAGTATTCGGAGTAGTACAAGGGATGAGAAATTTTAAATCCACCAACAGACACGCCCAATTGGTACAAATGTGCAACTGCCTCCAGTACTTTCAAAATAAAAATAAACTAGTGAGAGGGTTACAATCCGCTTAGGCGAATCGTTGGATAATTCCCCATCCAGATTGACCACTGACAAGCTTCGAATTGCGTCATAAATCTTGGTTGTTAAATTTCAGTTACAAGTTAATAGTACATGAAAATTGTATTTAGAATTTGTCAGTTAAGAATCTCCTTCCTTAGAAAATGGGCATGGCATCAACCCATTTTCAATGATATCGTTTTTTTATCATTTTTTATACTTAAAAACGCCCTGGGCGTGACAAAAATTAATGCATTTGAATCAGCTTATCTGAACATTTTATAGAGCAAACTTTTTGGATTCATAGCAAATATATCGAATAAAAACTGTTTATTAGAATGCAAATTAAATATGACCACGCCCTTAAGGAGGTCATATTTTTTAGAATTTTTAAAATTCTAATCACAACACACTTAAGCGAGGATATCGCAAACCAAATTTCAGCTTCCTACGACAACTTTGATTTTTCATGCTACTTTGTAAAGTGGGCGTGTCAGTAAGCGGATTTAAAAAAAAAACTTAAACAAGTACTGCTTCGTGACCTGGAAAGAACAGATATCAAATTTCAAGTTCCTAGCTCAAAACTTAAGGCCTAAAAACTACCGACAGACGAACGGACTGCCTTTTACACGTTACATAATTCAGACAAATTTAATCAAAATAGTTGATTATAACCGTTAAAGGACTAGAAACCTTTAAAAAAAAATATTTTCAAAACTGCTTTTACGTTTTTATGTCAAATTTTTTCTTGAAGTCTTTGAATTCGCAGTTTTCTATAGTTTATAATTTCAGAAGATGGACTTTTCCCGCTTTTTATTTTGAAATACTACTTTATACTTTTCGGGAGATAGACGGAAGACATACCTACGTTCTGTTGAACTTTTTTATATATTTTTTTATTTAAAATCCATAAAAGAACTATTTTAAATTTTTTTTCAATTCCCTATGGATGTTTTTCCATCTGCGCTAACATTTGCTGCTTTTTTTTAGTCCTATGGGCACCGGTTTTTGAGTAAACGGTAAACAAGCTCCTTTTTTGCTTCGTATTTGAAGTAGGCTTAGAAAGACTTGGGTAAGAAACGTAAATTTTAAGCAAAATTTTAAAGCTGAAAATTCTGTTTCTATGTTTTCGAGTTAAATTTCGTTAATTTTTGAATTTTTAAAATCCGCTATAGTTTTTTTTTTTTAAAATTTTTGCATAATTTTTGATACCGCGAGTAAATATTTACTTATGATTTCTGCAAATAAAATTGGAGAGAGGTTTTTTATGCATTTTTGCCATTTTTTTCTTTTTGTTCAAAACGCGTCAAAACGGCATTTGGTATTAAAATTTTTTTCAGGGAAATCTTACTCAAGCACCTACCTAACTTTGAGTTTTTCGTGTGTTCATTACCGGCTTAGTGCACTAAGCTTTTCAAAAGCTATGACCTCAAACTCTTCGAAAAACGTCATTCATTTTCAACTCTTCCTTTCACAAAAACTTTTTAGTTCAGTATTTACGTGACCCAAGTTTCGTTTTTCTTGTTGTTGCCTGCTTAACTTCTTAAAAATAGTTTTGAAAACATTAAGTCCGTTTTCTCATTTAACTTTAAAATGTAATAAAAACCGTTATTTGTGTTTTAAAAAAAAACTTCCCTCGTTGTTTTCTCAAAATAAAGGGTCCGCCATCCAGCGTTTTTTTCAACTAGTGCTTATTTCGTCAATGGTAAAACTTAGCTCAAGTTTGATTTGACAGATAATTAGTTTTATCCTTCCCCTGAACGAATGTGGTTGTGTAAACGCTTGAACAACGCTGGAAAATAATGCGACATTACTTTGAAGAATGTACGACATTACTTGGTAATGTTGCAGAATGTGTGCAACTTTTTTTGAAGATCGCATTATCAGCCACAGAGCTGATGTCGTTTGGCCACCTCGGAGCTTCGATTTGACACCGTTGGACTATTTTTTGTGGAGTGCCGTAAAAGATAAGTGTTACGCCGACAAGCCAGAGACAATTGGCGCTTTAAACGACAATACTCGTGAAGCCATTGGTGAAATACAGCTGCACACAATCGATAATGTGCTTAAAAATTGGACCGATCGTGTAGGCTACTGCATGGCCAGCCGAGGCAGCCATTTGAATGAATTTTTTTTTTCATTATTAACCGGATGGGTTGTACTTTCAAATATAAAAAGAATTTTGGCAAAATATTCAGTATTTTTTTTTTTTTATGGCATTTTCAAAAAAAGTTATTTGGCGGACCCTTTATTTCCGCAGTTTAGAAGCAAACCAAATTTCGTCTTTCTACGACTCACCGTTCATAAGTTACAACGCGATTGGACGGAAGGACGGACAGACAGACGGTCGAACGAACAACGAAGTGATACCACAAGACGTCCTTTTCCAATTTTTGGACGGACCGCTAAAAATGCAATCAAATCAACATGCCCCTTTTTGTTAAAGAATCTTTGCAACTAGTAAATTTATGTTGCAATTCTAATGTAGCTAATTATTTGGTACGTAATATTTACAACGCGATTCGGAGTTCGACAGGGGTCAATTGGGATGGGATATTAAATATTACGCCTAAATGGGTTGCATTCCGCTCTAACTTCTGTTGTGTTTCACTAAATTTAAACCTGATTTTTGGGAGCTTACAACGTGTCTGCTTTTAAAAAATTTAAAAACTTGTAGTGCTTAGCATTCTAAACAGCTTACATAGATTTAGAAATTTCAGCTCCCAAAAATTCAAAATTTGTTGCTAGAGCTTATGACCCATGGAGGATCTCTATCTAAATCACAGTAGATTTCCATCCAGAGCACGCTGCTTTCAATTTGCCAGACCATATTGCTTTGGAATCTGCGACGGCTTTATCCAACAGGGGTTCAGTCATCCGGGTCGTCTCAAACCTGAGAGCTTGGATTTGAAGTCGAAGACCATCTTAGCAGGAGCGTTGTTCTCCCCAAAACTACTTTTTTCCTCTCATAAAAACACTAACTGGCCTGGCACTTGCAGCTCAGAAGAGCCATCGCCTGACTTCTTTTACAATCATGCATGCTGTGTGCGTTACACACATAAAAGGGACCTGCATTTTTTTTGGATTCCGAACGGCGAATTGGGAGATTATCTCATGACAAATGATACTCTCGGAGGGTTTGTCGGACCGACCCTTGCGGAGATGAGACACCGTGAAAAAACTTTTATGTCCCAGTCGGGATTTGAACCCGGGACCTCATGCACAGTGATCCTACACAATAACCACTGCACATAAATCGTCTAAAATCGTCCCTTTTACGTGGCCGGGAAGTATTTCCATTATTACTTCACCATATGTAACAATCTATGTTACAAACTTAATACTCACCCACTGCTTATACTATGAGAGGGGGTAGGTATAACGAAGCATAAGAATTATAATTAAAAAACTTCCAAATTATGTAATAAGAATTCGAAATATAGGACGTTCCTATACGGTTTTGGTCCAGGCAATAGAATCTTTTTGTAGTTCATGGCAAAATGTCCTTAATAGTAAATCCACAAACGTTTCGATTATCCTACTTAAAAGTAAAGCTCCATTTAGCGCCAAAACCAACAAAAATCCAATAAAAGTACCAAATCCAACAAAAATTAAAATCTGAATATGGAAGCAGTGTAATTTTCTGCCAACTCAGTACCTACCTCCAATCCACCCAAAAAAGGTGTCGTAAAATTGCGACCAAATTTTCGCACGGACAGACCCACTCGCATTCAAAGTGAATTCCCTTCCAAGTTAACAAACAAGATCAAAGAAGTGACTGGCAGCCACACAATAATTGGTCGCACAAGTTCCAACACCGAGTGGTGTTGTGGCTTTTCCTTATCAAAAACCACGACTCTTACGAAAAAAAAGCTGTTCAACACCAGCGCATTTGAAAACGACAATCATACACACTCGGACCGCAGAAAAAATAAATCAATCACAGAAAATATCACGCAGCTGAGCTGCCTCTGAAGCACCGCCGCCGCCGTCGACAGTCCACTATCATCGTTGGCCACGCGAGGATTTTTCCACGGGATTATTCGACGTGATTTCTGTTGTCAAAGTGCCTATCGGAACCAGTGGTGACGAAACGGTGAACCCAAAACTCACCAAGAGAGCAGCAGCAACTTTCTCCGCATGAAAACTGTTTTTTGATTTTTTGGTTTTTGTTTTTTTTTTTTTTTGAGTCGGCGCGTGTAAAATTTCCTTCCGAGCACACAACACTAGTGAGAGGAAAATGAGCACGGGTGGCATCCAATACACATTTCCATAGGAGAAATGGTGCAAGTACAATAATTTTCTCTATTACCAACCAGAAATACACCAACAACAAATAGCCCACATAATACCTACATGCCACACACTATACGCGAAGCTGTCTCTCCTCAGAATTCTGGTTCCTCCTGGCCTGTTCGGAAGTCCGTCAAGTTGTCGGAAATCGCATAGTTGCTAAAGCATTTTTGTTTTATTTTTTGTTGTTTAAATAAACCATAGCCCCCCAAAAAGTCGAATAAAATAAATTAATAGCAAAGCATCAATTTATATAATTGCGACAGCAGAGGCGGAATCTTTTATATATATAAATTTTTTGTGATTATATTCCATAGAGAAATTTTAAAGTGTTTTCTTTTTTGTTATTTTCATTTCGTGCAAGTGGTGATAAGTGTGTGCACTAGCTAAAATAATTCATATATTGTAGTCATCAATTTAATTAAACCAATAAAGTTATCTAATTAAGTTATATCTGCGTGGAAGTGATTTCCCTCCAGCATTGAAAGGGGGAATTCAAAAAGAAAGTGTCAAGGAAAATTGTGTCAACTACTGTTTGTGTGCCGAGCATAAATCAATATTCTATTTCGCGAAATAGAAAATAGTCAAATCAATAGAGTAATTTTGTTTTATTTAAATTGAAAAAAAAATAAAGAAAAGTTTATATAATTAATGTCGCAACATACATTTGTGCGTGTAAAGAGGCATTACCAAAACCTCCAACTAACCGAATAGCCTTTCACGAAACCCCTTCCGTACTCTGTAGTCCGTATACACTGCCAAGGAAAAACGAGGAATCCATTTACTCTACCTCATCTTCTTCGTTGTAGAGAGGCCCATTGAGGACTGCCCACACGTACCTTATTGAGTGTGCGGTAACACGGCAAGGAAGGCAACAAACCTTTAAAGCCCCAGAGGAGGCACCTACTTAACTGCATTTAAGAGTTTTGCATTTAACAACACTGTGAGTGTTACGGTGAGTTTGTGCTTTCACTATTGATTTTCTTTAGAAAGTATTTCCTTATAGGTGTGTATTTGCTGACGTAGCATTTGTTCTAATGCGGGGTAGTTATAGAGAGTACCCTTCGGTACCCCCAAAACAACCCGTACTTCGAGTTGTTGAATAAGTAAAAAAGAATCGGTCACGGTGTTAAATTGGGTTTTGTTTTTTTTTTTTTACCAGGGTCACGGTGAGGGTGTAATCTACCGCCAACATGAATATAGTGGAGGCACGAGTCCATTTGACATTGAGATTTGCCCTTCGTTACGGATTGTTTATTAATTTTTTTTTTCGGCTTTTTTAATAATATATTTTTACATCCTATATGCTCGCTTGGGAATTGGGGTTATTGTACGTCTATACAGTAGTGTGTACAGTAATCTGGTACGCTTTGGAGGAATTCGAGTTCGAGATGGGAATGGCTTTGTTCGTTATCCATTCATGCCTCCATCCATTCCAGTGAGAATAGAGGACATGTGAATGATTTTTGTATGAGTCGGCCACTGGCTTGAGCTATCCGATATGCGTAGATAAGAATGTCGATGTGTAGGTGGTGTGCCATTGATCTGGGCGCCCTAGGGACTAAGGATATGTAAAGGTACCTATATCGTATTAATGCCTATTCTTTAATACGACATTTAGCATTTTCTGTTCTTCTTTTTCCCCGAACCTTTATGGGCAGCAAAACTCTTTGCCTTCGAATTTATATTGGTTTTACAAGAGGCGCAATGCTGCCCTCATGAGACCCAAAGAAATTGTGCACTAGAGAGAATTTGTTGTCCGCTTGTGAATCGGCTTATACATGCTCTTTAAGGATAATTGTGAACACAAAGTCACACAATCGCATTTGTCCACCAAAATTCGCATCTAAAACTATGTGCAAGGCAGCAGTCCCGGATCTACGATTTTTCCGAACAGGGGCAAAGACTTGATTTTGGCGCCCCTCTTTCACAGCACTTATCTGAAATAATAATAAAAAAAAACAATTGCTGGATGGTAGCATGTTATTTGGTTTTGTAACTGCCTCATCAATTTTGTAATATTTTGCAACCGGGAGTACAAAGACATTTAAACCCATCCATTACCTACTTCTTTAGCAACTTTCATTTTGGTACGTGTACCACACACAACCTGTATAGAAAACGCCCAGCCAAGACAATGCTCAGTACTTTAATCGTCCAAGACGATTTTGGCATTTAATTTTCAATCTAAAAAGCAAACGAGGATAAGACAAACTACATGTTATGAGGACATAAAGAAACATCCGTCCGCGGCTTAAGAAAACACTTCACTGTTGGTAGCAGAAACTTTGAAATAGTTAAGGAGTACACCTGGAAATCTATGCTATTCTATTTCGGTATGGCAAAATAAATGGGTTCAAAGCTCCTCTCACGAAAGACAAAGTGTAAGCTCTATACAACCTTTATTCTGCCGGTTATGCTTTATACCGTCGAGTGCTGGACGATAAGCAGAGAATGAAAAATCATGCTCGGCCAATTTATGGTCCTGTGTGCGAGAAAGGCGAATGGAGGAGAAAACACAACCGCGATTTCTATGCGCTGTACCAAGATGACGATGTACATAGTTCAAAAAGCCAAAACAATAGGGTGTTCGAATCTAAGCCCCCAGGTTCAAGACGACCAGGAAAACTGAACCTCGGTTTTTAGGGACTATTTCACCACATTTTGTGATAATCAATTTGATTAATCCATGTCTCCGCCGGGCACTAGTCCACCATTAATATGAATCTTTATTAAATCCTCCACAAATCACGCGATTAACCATACACATCCTCTCGGCAAGCGATTAAGTTTAATACTCTAATCTAAATAAATCCAACTCACCCTATTCACAAACCTATTTTCTGCACCTTTGTAACAATTTCAAAATCAAAGAAAACAGTTTTTTGTTCGTGGGAAATGACACCGCCATTCTCTTTTGAGAGCCAAAATGACAGAAACAGTGTTCGTGTCAAATTAATCCTATTTTTGTTCGATGGAGCCACTTTGGGTTTTATTTTTAATCGTCTCCCACATTAAAAATAAATAAATAGAGTGGCGCAACAGCTCGAGGTGAACCAGGGCCAACTTCTCAACAATGTATGCTGTGTGCGTTAATTTCTTCACATACAAGGGGACCTACAATTTTTTGCCGAGTCCGAACGGCACTCTGAGAAGTTTTTCAAGACAATTAATACTCTCGGAGGGCTTGTCAGGCCCTCGCGGAGGTGGGGGACCGTGAAAAAGAACAAGTCTTTTTTTTTCAGGTGGCGATGGTAGGATTTCTTTTCTATTCCTTTTAAATTCCTTTCTATATTTTTTTAAAAAAATTATATATTTTTAGGAATGTAAATAGATTTAAAAGTCAATGAAATCCAATGAAGGGTTAAACAATTGCAGGGGAATTACAGTGGGGCTGCAATGAATGCCCTCATAAGTCATAAATATGCATTTTACTTTTTGGACATAAGAACAGTTATGGGGTTAGTTAAAGTTAGGTTAGGTTGATGTATGCCTCACGGTTGACTTAAACCAGCAGTTGGGTCTATTGTGTCCATTTGGGAACTCTCTTAACACCTGTAACGAAAGCAGAAATAGACTGCTGTTTAAAGCTCACACTGCCGCTCTCTTACACTCATCCGGATTTGTGTACAAATCTCAGAGAGTCCATAAGATCTTCTGCATTACTTAAATCTTCGAGCTCGTAGAGGAAATAACAACCGAGGGTTCTACGTCTAATGCTATTTAGGGCTGGACCTTCGCATAGTAGGTGACGAACAGTACTATCCAGTATGATATCGTTTCCCTGCATAAATTCATAGCCCTTGACTTCACCACGTCAGATTCCTTGGCTTTAACGGCCACTTGACTGTCAAACACATGGTGATGGTCTTGTTTATGAGGCTGTGGTTCTTCAGCTCAAGGGCAGCTTGGATTATGGCTGCCAGTTCCGCCTGAAAAATGAGGTATCTAAGGATAAGTGATTTTGATCATGATATTGACAATGACAAGTGACGTTGACAAGTATTTTATCATAGTATAACATTTGTATTTTTTGGCGAAAAAGACAAGTATGAAGTCCGTCTGTTTTTTTGAAGGATAAGCGTAAAATTATTGCGTTATTTGCATAAAAAATGTGGTTTCGTATAATTTCGACTTTATGTTTATACCCTACCCAGGGTATATAAAGCTTGTTGAATAGTTTGTAACGAAGCGAAATAATCATCGTAGGCCCCTTAGACCTTTAAGAGATATGAATGGGGCCGACAGGAGAATCGATTAAGCCATGTCCGACCGTCCGTCCGTCCGTATGTAAACAACTTTTAGGCCATACATTTTAAGCTAGAGAGCTGAAAGTTGGTGAGTTGGCTGAAAGTCCAGTCTTTCAGATCAAGTTTGAAAATTACCTGAATCCGTCCACAGACACGCCCACTACAGGCCTGTATGTGCGACCATCTCTAATTTTAAAAAAATACTTTTTTCCAATTTTAGCTATGTTACGATAGTGCTAGCGCACTCATTTTTAGTATGTAACATTGCCTTGTAATTGTCTTTGAGGTAGCAGGAAAATGTTGGCCTTTTCATGGGCCACGCCCACTTTTATAAGGAATTTTAGCTTAAGATGACTGTTTTTCAATAAATGTATATGAAATTTGACAAAAAATTTTATGACAAAAGTTGCAGATATTAGCATTTTCTAACTTTTATGTATATATTGTAGGTGCCTCCGCCCACTGTTCTAGGGGTGGTGGGTTAAAAAAAGTGTTTTAAGTTTTTAACTTAAAAAGGCGGTTTTAGGCCGGAATGTATGCAGTATAAAGCATAAAACAGTTATATTTTTATATCCCGCCCACTTATTGGAGGCGTGGCAGTTCTTTTTTGTGTGGTCGGGTGACTGCAATCCGTCGTAGATGGACCCGCGTTTGGATTCGTTAAAAAACTGAAAAAAATGACAAACGGGTTTTTTATTTTCAAATTATGTATTTACATAATTTCCTACATTATTTTTATTTAAAATTCATAAAACGTCTATTCGGAACCTTTCGTTGAACACAGTTACAGTTTTTTTTTATTCTCATATTCCTTGCGCTAGCAACGGTTGCTTTTTCCTAATACTCAGAGAACAGGCTTTTTAGTTATCGGTTATAAAAGCGAGTTTTTTAATTTGCCTTTTTTACCGTTTCAGAAAATTGTAAGTTAGAAACGCCTTCAGAAATTCTCTTCATACGTTTTACATACAAACCAAATTTCATTTTAATCTGATCGGTACAACTGTTACGATACTGTTAAGTTACTGTTACAACTGTTAAGATACCAGACTATTTAAATAAATATTTTTTAAAATGTTTTTCATGTTTTCGAGCTATTTCTCAGAATTTGCTAAATATTAAAAAAAATTCTTTAGTTTTCATGAAAATTACAAATATTTCTTGATGTGTGTGACATTTTCAAGTCATTTTTCCAAAGTTTTACAACGGTTAAAACAAAATTTGATTTTAGCCATTACATTAGCTGTCGTGTCTTTATGTGTTTGCGCATTTTCGGCTTTGGGAATATTAGGTCTATTTAAAAAGTTGTGACGGTTGTAAACGGTTCCTTATTTCTCAAAAACTTTTAAATATTTTTTGAAAATTCGATTTTATAATATACAAGATTCAACATTTGATAAGTGTGTGTTTCAATTTTCTTTATCGTGGCCCTAAAAAATATTCAAGCTTATTGTAACACCTTTTGTCTTTTTTATCATCAAAATGTAAACTTTAGTCAAACCGTTATGTGTGTCCGGACCGCTAACAACCGATTTTAAGACAAGGGACTTTATTGCCCGAAATTTTTAAAGAGAGATTTTCACTTAAGACTTTCTATATATCAGCACGATTGGAAGACAAGAACCCCAAAAGTTTAGGTAAACTAAATGTACTTCGATTTTTTTTTAGAAAAGATACGGTTTGCGAAAATAAATGAAGAAAATCGAAATGGAGAGTCCAAAAGTTTTGAAGAGTCGAAAAGTTTTTCAAAGGGTTTGAAGTCGCTTAAGTTGAAAGAGTTTTTATGCCGCTTTTTTACGAACTTCTAAAAACAAAAATCGCAAAAATTCTCGAAAAAACGTGCTCACTCCCTTGATCGCCTGTGATATTGGGACAAACCTTAGAAAAAAAATCACATGTATCAGAAATTACCCAAAATTTTACGGAAAACTATAAAAGCTAAGTTTCAAAATATTACAAAAACATGATAGCATTTTTGAAAACGATTCAAAAAAAAATCTAGTAATCTGACAGACTTACCTGTTTGAAATAACATGTTTTTTTTGTTTTTAGAATTTTTAATTTTATAATTTATGAATTAAAATTTTAATAAGCTAGTGGGCTGGTTGCAATCCGCTTAAGCGACTCACTCGTTACGCCATCCTACCACATTGACCAGGATACTGTTAAACATCGAATAACATCATAAATCTTGGTAGTTAAGTTTTAGTTATTAGTAACTTAAATTTTATACAAAATTATTCAGTTAAGAATCTCCTCCCTTGCAATAACATGGCATTTTTTTTTTTGAAATATTTCATCAGATATGGTAACCGCGTGTTGATTGCATTATTATAACCGGCCCAGAGCTTATGAAGTTTAATGCATAGTTTGTAACACAGTGAAAAAAACTTCTAAAGATATGATCGAGACCAACAGGTGAATTGATTAAGTCATGTCCGTCCGTCTGTCTTTGTGTGTGTTTGAATTTTTTAGTTCTTCAAAATGGAGCTAGAAAATTAAACTTGTAGCTGGTTCCTATTTTGTACAGAGCTATAAAAATGATTAGATCCGTCCTCAGCCACGTCCACAATTGACTCGGAGGTCAGACAACTTCAAATTTACAAAATTTACAAAAAAAAATAAATAAATGTTTCAATATTTTTATTTGGTCTAGTTAGACTAGGCGTAGGAAAGGAACTTAAATTTTGGTGCAGAGCAATTATAGTGGTAAGAAGCTTTTAAAAAGACAAAAATCGGCCAAACGACACTATTGACCATGATCATTTTTAACATGTCAGACCTTTAAAAGTGACAATAATAATAAAGCCAGCCATTATTATAATTAAAACATTAATGGCTGGCTCCATTATTATAATGTTTGAAGAATTATAAGGTTTTTTAATTTATTTTTTAGAAGGGGCGCAGCATGTCCCGCTCCTAACCAAAAATCAATATTAGCATAGAAATATCCAAGTTCGCGGCCTAATGTAGACAAAAATTTAATTTTTTTGTGCAAATTCGTTAATTATATAAAGTCGACCCTTAAAATGGGCGTGGCCATGGGCTTGTATGAATGAAATATAGACTAGTGTCCGGTGTACTTAATTTATATTCTTATTACTTAGTACTTGTGGGTGCCGTGGCGCAGTGATTAGTGTGTGTGCCTCTGACGCCGGAGGTCTGGGTTCGAATCCTGCCTCTGCCACCTGAAAAAAAAGACTTGTTCTTTTTTCACGGCTCCCACCTCCGCGAGGGTCTGACACACCCTCCGAGAGTAACATTTGTCTTGAAAAACTTCTCAAAGTGCCGTTCGGATTCGGCAAAAAATTGTAGGTCCCCTTGTATGTGAAAAAAATATAGCACGCACAGCATACATGGTTGAGAAGTTGGCCCTGGTTCACCTCGAGCTGTTGCGCCACTCTATTTATTTATTTTTTATTTTTTTATTACTTAGTACTTATTACTTATTTCTTATCTTTTATTACTTAGTACTTATTTCGCCCACATAGTTTGTGTGGGCGTGGCTCAAAACTTTGTATGAACCAAATGTGGAAGCCAGTATTTTTTACATAATAAATTTAAAAACAAATGTCGATTTGGAAAAAAAAATATTGAAAAAATTGTATCAATCTATGCCACGCCCACAAGGGGCAGTCTGCCGACTTCAGTTTTATTTTGTATGCCTTATAATCTTTAGGAGATGATAAATTATGTGTTAAATTTCAGGTTTTCACGACGTCTTACATTTTTGAAAGCACTGGAGGTAGTTGCACATTTAGACCGATTGTGGGCGTATCTGTGGGCCGATTAGAAAAGTGTTAATACTTGTATTCTTGCGGATGACAAAAAGCTTACGCTGAAAATTTCAGCTTCCTAGCTCAAAATTAACGTACGGACGGACGGACATGGCTCATTTGACTCATAATTCGGTCTCGATCGTTATAACTTTTCTATGTTACATTTTCGCCCGTATCATACTTAATATACTCCATTCCTGTGTAATAGGGTATAAAAAATTGTAAAAATGGACCACAAACGTATGTCATTCTCTGGTAAATGTCTTTTATTGTTAAAAATTTAAAATGAATAATAGGCACGCGCACAGTCCATCTTTCGAAATTAAAAAAAAAAAACTACAGCGGTTTTATAGTAAAAGTAGTAAAAAGTAGTAAAATAAATTGTGAAAAAAATTAATTTCTATTTGAAACACTTAAGTTCATCATCATCATCATAATTTTCGAAATGCGGCTTATCCTTTAAAAGTGTCGCGGAGCGAGGGTGGCTAAATGGTCCTTCCATCTTTCTCGATCCTCCGCCACCAACTCAAGAGACTCCGGCGCAATCCCCAGGCGGGACTCAGAGAGGTTCTTTACCTGATCCCACCACCTGTTTCTTGGCCTTGGGGCTTGAACAACTCCGAGAAGTGCTCTCTCCATCTGCGCAAGACATCCCTCTCATTTGAAAGAAGTGTACCGTCCTTGGATTTAACCCCTTGAATGATATTTAACTTCCTTCCTCGCCGACGAATGGTCTGCCAATGGTCTGTATGTGAAGAAATTAACACACTTTAGTTGACTGACTAAAATGATGCTGCTAGCAATACCTATCGTATCCACCAGGGCCACTTATTTAACATCACCCTCATTTGAAGCAAACATAATCGCATGAACGGGCAAACACATAAAGCTTTGAAAAAAAGAATCAGAAACTATATTAATAAATTAATAAAGTTTTACTCAAAACCCTAAACCTTAATCTTAAACCCTAGCCTTAGAAGCAGGCGACGGACCGCTCAGTGTATGTGCTTATAGTTGACGGTCTTTTAAAAAAAAATCAATAGCGATTGAAAAGATCCTCTTTTTGCAACCTTCCAAAAAAGAAGATTTCAAAACTTCAGTATGTTCAGCGTGTCGTGTATTTGGAAAGTAGAATAAGACCACCTAGCGTCTTGGGGCAAAAGAATTTCGGTACCCAGCTTTAAAAGCTGTTAGCCCTAATGAACATATAAAAACTAAACTACACCAAGAAATACTTGCTTCCTTAAAGAAACTTATATAACTTTTTACATCTTTAGCAAAGATTTTCTTTAAAGCCTACAAATGTTTGTAGAAAAACTGTAAAAAAGCAGCATGTTTTCTTCTAAGGCCATTTTTTTTTTTGTTTTATTACGGGAGGAAGACCACACACTTTCTATTGTATAATGCGTAGCCATCAATTCCGACCATCTCCACTCACCTTCCTGTCATTTGCAAAGTCGAATCTTTCATATTTCGTAAAGGGTGTACTAAGCACTCGAATCTCGCCCAACACCAAAGCATTTGTATTAATGAACGGGTTGCTAATTAAGTTAAAGAGGTGTAGGGTGTTCCACAACAACACCATGGTTCCTCCGCTCTAAATTATTTTTATCGAGCTATCATCTCCGGCTTTTTGGAGCACATTTTCGAAGGTCAACTCTCATTACTGTTAACGAGGTGTGTCGAATATTTCTCCAAGTTAAAGAAACAAAGTTAATGAATTCCCTGAATAAAGCAAAGCTTGCATTTATTTCAAAAACACACCAAGCAGAAAACTTTTTCCCAACGCTAATTGCCACTTAAGTTGTCCTCATTTTTGCTGCTATGGTCCTTGGTCAAAGGTTATTATCTGTGTAGTTATAACGTTGGATTTAATTTTCTCCAATTCCCGAATGAGTTTGCCACTCGATTCTAAGGCTATTAAAAGTATAAAAAATGTTGAGATGCGATGGGATTTTCTTTTAATGATATTAATCAGATGACATCATAGCATGGCAGAACTCACAGGACACAGTAAAACAGATTTAGTTTGAGGTAGGTTGTTTTCAACTAGACACAGGCACGCATAGCTTGGATACGGGGTGTGTCAGACATGTTTTAGCATTTGTAAATTATTTCGTACACATCATACTAAATAAAATGTGCAGCCTTGAAGCGTGTCTATCCAATATCCTTGAACCCATACGAAATGGAACGTGTTAGTCATTGGACGACGAGTTCTTAGATTTATTTTTAAGGATGCACGAGTATCTTAAAATACACTCAAAGCACCAGTGGCTTAAATTAATAAGCCATAGTAACAATAAATTTGTTACTAATACTCTTACTTACTTATTTACTTACTTACTATTACTATTACTTTCGATTACTTACTGAGGGAGAGTAGTAATAACAATAAATTTGAGAAATATGTTTTTCCCGCGAAACGGCGCTGCGTGCCATACAAGGCATGTAACATTAAAATGTCTTGTGGAAACCAAATTCGAAAAACGCTTTTTGGTGACGAACTTTTACCGCAGTATGAATTTCGTGAATTGCATTTTTTTGTAGAACTTAGTAAAAATTAAAAATTTAGGCTCATGCAGGACCCCTGTGTGGCAAATAAACTAACAAGACTTTTGCCATTGGGGTTGATTCAACAACCATGAACGCGCAAAAATTATTATTGAAGATGCAAATTTCTAAACAAAAATATCAACATGACCTCGTTAATAAAGTTTAAATTGAATCCACTGGCTACGTCAAGAAAGCAGTATTGCTTGAAAAAAATAAAAATCGGATGGCCTTTTGAGCTAAACGATAGACAAACAAAAGAATTCTCTACTAATGGACACCGACTGTGAGAATTCCTGAAGCATACTCTATACAGACAGTCGACAACCAGACACGTCGGTTTTAATTTTCAAACAGCGCCAACCTCTTGCCGGAACCCAAGGACACTTTTCACAGCATTTCAATGTCGTTTATGGCAACAACTAAACATTAACACCTTGAATGGTTGTAAAAGGTGACAACCAGAGCCACCCTATATTTAAGTGGGTCATTCCTACGCTAAATAACTCAAAATAAATTACCATGAATGGGCATTGGGGTGAAAGCGTTTGGACATGGTCAACAGGACATCTAAACATCTTGGTTGAGTTATAGTTAAGACGTTCGTGACTTAAGGTTTTTTGTGTTGATTTACCGATAACGACGAAAGGATTGTAAATAAAGGTATAAACTCCTCCATAAACAATATTATTTGCTTTAAGGTCGTATCACACTAAAAATAAAGCAAAACGTCAAAAAGATTCCCAAGTAAAATAATTCGAAGTCGCTGAAAGCTCGTATTTTTGTGGTCGGTAAAATGAGAATGTTTGCTCTTATTCAAAGGGCGGCTTTATTTACTGGTATTACAAGTGCAACTCACTGCCTTGCATCGAAATAGACTTAGGTTGTGGAGGATTATTACCAGCGAGTGTCACCAACTCGCCTAGGACTATAAGGAAACTAAGCGTCACCTTAAAGATACAACATGAAAGATATGATACTTAATTATTTGAGGTATCCTGAGCTTCAAAGAGAAACTTGGCCCAGCCGAAGTTCCTGCTGAACTTTACAATATTTGCCACTGGCATAGGGAAGGTTAGGTTGATGGATGCCCTTTTGACAATAGTCACGGCTTCACTTAGACCAGCAGTTGGGTCCATTGTGTCCATTGGGAACCTTCTTAATACCTGGAACGAAAACAGAAATAGACCGCTGTTAGAAGCTCAGAGTTCCGCCCTCTTGGACCCATCCGGATTTGTATACAAATCTTAGGAGGTCCTTTAGATCTACATTATTTAGATCTTCGAGCTCGTTGAAGAAGTAGCTGCCGAGGATACTACGCCTGATGCTGTTTAGGGCTGGGCATTCGCAGAGCAGATGACGAACAGATTCAATTTCTTCAACGTCCCTGCAGCTTCTGCAGTAATCGTTATGCGGTATGCCTAGCCGCTCAGCGTGTAGACCCACAGCGCAGTGCCCCGTGAGGATTCCCGTGAGTACTCGGATGTTCCTGCGAGCTAGTCCGATCAAAAATAGTGATCTCTTTTTGTTTACCGCTGGCCATAGCTCCCTTGTGTGTCTGCACGTATCAAGTTCTGTCCAACGTAGATTGGTTCTACTCAAGGATTCAGTTTCTAACCTACGTGCTATCGAACTCAGCGGGACTCTTATGGATTTGAGGGCTAGAGATGCATTCATTCCAGACCCAAATCTCGCAAGCCTGTCCGCTTCTTCGTTTCCCGATATATCGGTGTGACCTGGCACCCAACACACAGTTACAGTGTTGCCAAGTGATAACTCGTCCAGAATTTCCCTGCATAGTTTCACAGCCCTTGACTTTACCACGTCTGATTCCAAGGCTTTAATTGCCGCTTGGCTATCAGAGTATATGGTGATGGTCTTGTTTGCGGGGCCGTATTTCCTCAGCTCGGAGGCAGCTTCGATTATGGCTGCCAGCTCCGCCTGAAAAATGCTGCAGTCGTCATTGATTCGGAAAGATTTACCTAGACCCAAATCTCCACAGAAAATGCCCGCACCGGTTCCGACGTCCATCTTAGAGCCGTCGGTATATACGGCGATCTCGTCGTCTCCTGTAATGGTCTTATCTTCCCATTCACCTCTTTCAGGTATTCTGGTAGCGAATCTCCTGTTGAAGGCGAATGTCATAGGTAGGTAATCTGTGACTGGGGTGTTTGTGGAGGCAGCCCACTGAGTTTCCAAAGAGGCGTGTCCATAAGATCTTGAGGACCACAGTCCGGATTCCCTTAGGCGAACAGCTGTTTTAGCTGCCTTGCTGCTGCAGTATATGTCCAAGGGGGTGAGGTTGAGTAGTACCTCCAGTGCCGCGGTGGGTGTGGTCCTTAGGGACCCTGTTATACCCATGCAGGCTGCCCTTTGAACTTTGGTGAGGCTAGAGAGATGACACTTTCTTTCCGTAGCCTTCCACCATACGACTGCACCGTAAGTTAAGATGGGTCTTACAACCGTTATATACATCCAGTGTACCATGTTTGGTTGCAGTCCCCACATGCTTCCGAACGTTCTGCGGCAGGCGTATAGTGCCACGTATGCCCGCTTGACACGATCTTCTATATTATCCCTCCAGTTGAGTTTGGAGTCTAATATGACGCCCAGGTATCTTACCGATCTGGATAACGGTAACTCCACTCCCCCCATTCTCGGGTTGCTGAAGGATGGAACTGCCCTTTTCCTTGTAAACAACACAACTTCCGTCTTAGAGGGGTTAATTCCCAGTCCTCGACCCTCTACCCATTTTTCAACAATGCGAAGTGCGTAGCTGAGTCGGCCACTGGCATGCTTGCAAGCTCGTTCATCTCCTAAAGAAAAATTGCGCTAGAAGTTGAAGGCGTTGTCAGCTTCCATTTGGTAACTAGTCGAGTAGGTGCTTCACATTTTCTTGCTCTTCGGGATAATGACGATGCTCAGCAAATGTACGATTTGGTGCTAATGATTCTTAATTTTGCTGAGTGTTCAATTTTGTGTTCCTTCAATTTTGTGTTTCAGGAAAGCGAGGAATGAGCCTGTAGTACGTAAGTATGTTTCGCTTGATATTCTGGAGTATATTAAGTTTGATACAGGCGGAAATGAAACATAGAGAAATAATAACAAAAGACCCCCGAGACCTTAAGGACATATTATCGAGACCGAATTCTGAGTTGAATGAGCCCTGTCCATCCGTCCGTCCGTCCGATTGTCACCAATTTTTAGGCCATAAATTTTGAGCTGAATCTTATACGTTGGCCTAAATCTTATACGTAGGCTCTCTGTCACCCAAAGCAATAAAAGTGTTAAATTTTTTGAATCCACCCACGGACACGCCCACAATCGGTCTCAATGTGCAACTACCTCCACTGCTTTCAAAACTGTATGACGTTGCGTTGTAAAAAGCTGAAATTTGACATTTAGCATCTCCTAATGAATATAATACCATTTTCACACCGAAGCCAGAATCTAGATTCTTTCACACTGCGAAAATTATCTAGATTTTGTTGACTTTTCAATCAGTTGAACACTAAACAGCTTCAAATAAGTAAAAAACAATTGTAGACAACCAAAGAAGCGCTGGAAAATACATAAAAATCGCCGCACAATTAAAAAGTATAAAAAAAAGAAAATATTTCTTCTTTTTATTTTATAATCAAACTTCATCGGCTGTCATTTCGGACTGTCATTTTCGGCTGTGTGGGAATCTAGATTCAGATCTAGATTCTGAATCTCACAAATGTATGGGAAATCTAATAGATTTTAATTAGATTTGGGACTTTTTTGCTCTGAATCTAGATTCTGGCTCGGTATGAAAACCGTATAGGATATAAAAAGTAAAAACAAAATCGGCAGACAGCCCCTAGTGGGCGTGGCATCGATTTAGACTGTTAACCTTCAAATGCAAGTTATTCAATATTTTGTTCCAAATCGGAAAATTTTTACTTAATATAAGTTCATACAAAGTTTTTGGCCACGCCCACCTTTAGAGGTCAATTTCACAAAATTATTGAATTTGAACCAAAATATTATTGTTTTGCGTACATTTTAGCCGCAAACTTGGATATTTCTATGCTTATACTGATTTTCGGTTAATGGGGTTGGCGATGCCACGCCCCCTTTCATAAAAGAAGTATACAAAAACTTATAAAGAATAATTTTTTCTCCCTTTAAAATGGTGCATTAATGGTAACGGGACGGGGATGGAAAACAAGAAAATAAACTAAAGGAATGGAAAGGAGAATAGGAGTAGGGTATGTTACATACGCACTATTGCACTTACTCACTGGTTTCGTTTCGGATGAAGTCACTATAACGGCCTGGTAGTATGCAGACATTATTCTGCGTCTGCTTACTGCTTAGAGCCCTTGGTTCTGTGCGACGGACTCCTACACACGAAATTTAACTGTCGGTGTTGCAAGAATGATTGTTTAGTTGTCTACGTAAAGGGAAATATACTCTTGCGATAGTTCCAACACTCTGACATTTTCGGCGGCTATCAGTATTGGTTGAATTTCGGCTTGGAAGACACCGAAAGAGATCAAGCAGTCTTCTGCTCCTTAGGAGTCCGAATTTCTTAGAGTACCTATACCTATGCCTAACCGTCTGAATAGATTTCGTCCTCGGAGTTGGTTGTAATGTACCCCAGCCTCAAATATTTTCTTCTTGGAATTTGAATGGAATAGTCTCGATTTAAGTTAAGATCGTAGTGTGTAGAGAATTGAATTATGTCCTTTGGATCGTGGACTCCAATCGCTTGTACCTTGAAGCTGTCTTGCGCTTTTTGCGGCGCTTCTTGAATGAAGAATTCCTGTAGTGATGAGACAAGCCATTCTTTGTACCGAATCTAAAGTTCTGAGTTTATTCTGTTGGTTATTACCTACAGCTTATAACCCACCCTAGTGGGTCACAAGTCCATTATGGACTTTTGGCCCATAGACTTATGACCCTTTGCTATAAAGCTGTACCTCTACGCTTTTTTACTCTTTGTTCTTTGTTTAAATATGCCAGGTATTATGACTATAAGTATCACACTTTTAGATAGTTGAAGAAGAACTGAGCCCTTGAACGTTAGCAGCTTCTGTTTGTGAAGTGGACAAGCTCTGTTTTTAATGGGTTGCCGCTGAAGCTACATAATCTGGTCGATTTGCTAAGTCCATTAAGTGAATCTTGCAGCAAATCAACAAGAGTTTCCAAAAATTTGGCGCGTACCACAAACACAAGGTCATCAGCATAAGCGATATATTTTACCAGTGGCCAGTTAATATTTGAGCTCGATTGAAAATATGTGGTTCGTTACTATAGAAAACATATGAGAGGTAAAAGCACTCCACCTTGCCGGGTTCCTTTGGTGAAAAAAATTCTTATTATTCAGTCACCTATTTTAGGTGATATTATTCGACCTTGTGCATTAGCGACCATAAAGTCAAACTCCACTTCGATAGCTCTTGTGCCTATCCTTGGACGCATTCTCATTGGCTTCGGTGGTAACGCAAGCGCGATAGTTTGAAAACATAGAATTGAGTTTACTGCGTATCGTACGTGGATGCCAAAGCAGCCTCTCAAGGGTTTAGAGCAGAAAGGATGATAGCTTATTGGGCCTATAGATTTTAGCCTACCTTAGTGAAGAAGATTAGTTTTACTTCCCTCCATGCTTCAAAAAAATATCCCTGTATGAAACGCCGACGGAAAATGTGTGCCAGCCTGGAGCTTATTGATGTTTTTGCCGTCTGTAGCCAACTATAATGGGACGAATCCGCCTCATTCTTTCAGACAATTTTATTCAACCAGTTTTCTTTTTTTTTTCTGGTGAGTGCTGAATGCTAGGGTTTCCGAACTTCCTTTTTTCATCCAGTAAAAGTTAATATTGAAATGAGAAATTATAACCAGTGACGTGCGTCGTGTGCTGCATTTAAAGGTCCTACTGTGCTACCGGTGCCTCATTCTGTACCTCTCTCAGAAAGGGAAACAAGATGTCCATGAAAGATAAAATGAAAATGCACTCCAAAACGAAAACACTAAGAAAGAAGAGTTGTATGACTAATTTAATCGTTTTCGTAACGCTTTTGTAACACATTTCTTTGAGAAAAGCTACAGAGGCTGTTAGTTTTAACGCAAATAAAGTTTAACGCAAGTCTAACAGAAGAGTATTGTCCTTTTCGGTTGGGCTTGGAGAAGCAGTATTCTGAACTCTCCTAAAACTGGTTCTTTGACACTAGTTTGGCAGTTGCTTTTCTGAAAAGAAGAAAAATTTGCATCTAGCGCTGAATCACACAGTCGGCCATAGAGCTTTTAACGGTTTGACATCTACTGGTATCTTCAAGTGCGTAATGCCGAACAAATTTCTTATTTGTTTGGCATTCCGCACTCAATAACTATTTAAAAAATGCAACCTTGTGTTTCGATGAACGAGAAAGTTGTAGACTTGATCAGCCTTCCCAGGTAAGGCTAAAAATAATTTAGTTATAAGACACGCGCGGAAAGGATTAGAAAAAGCGTTGTTTGAGTTGTAAAAACAGTACATCGGATACTTTTTCGATACTTTCCACATGTTTTATTAAAATAATTTTTGGGTCAATTTAAATAACGGAATAAGCACAATAACTTCTTTTCTTATCGGTACACTCTTCGTTGAGTAGTTTATTAATAATTGGCACTTCTACAGAAACTATGTATTGAATTTTCTCATAAAAAAATTCCGCGGTCGAAAAATGTGAAAGACGTCAGATTTTGACAGCAGTGTAAAAGGTCTATTGCGTCAAGTTCGGTAAATGTCTTTTTTTTTGCCTTGTGGCATAGCTTTAGCTTTTTTCTAAAAATACAATGGCAGCTACTTTCAATATCATGAGGAACGTGTTTGACTGTTTGATTGCAATTCCGAATCGAAGAATAATTCATACTGAACACCAGTCCATAGGGCCTTAAGAGCCACAGTTCAAATTGCATGGCTTTTACTTTTCATAATGTAACAAAAAGCAAGTGGAAAAGTGCAACAGTACGTGTGCAAAAGCTTCAGTCCATCTACGACGGATTGGAAAATACCGGACCATACAAAGACAAAAACTGTCACGCCTCCAAAAAGTGGGCGGGATAAAAATATAACTGTTTGAATGCTTTATACTAGGTGATTGCATACATTTCGGCCTTAAACTCCGCCTTTTTAACTTAAAAAATCACTTCTTTTACGCAACGCTTACTAAAATCCCTTAAAAAAGTGGGCGTGGTCAATTAAATGGCCAAACTTTTTTGGTTACTTCAAAGACAATTACAAGGCAATGTGACAAACCAAAAATGAATGCGCTAGCACCATTGTAACATAGCTAAACTGTGGAAAAAGTATTTTTTTAATGGCCGCACATACAGGGTTGTAGCGGCTAATTTTCAAACCTGATCTGGTCCTATGGGCTTTCAGCCAACCCACAAAATTTCAGCTCTGTACCTTAAAATTTAAGGCCTAAAAGTTGTTTACATACGGACTAAAAGGTCTAAGGGGTCTACGGTGATTATACATAAAACTTAATATACCCTGGGTCTGGTATAAAAACTTTTCATAAATAAACAAAAATATATAAAAAAAATCTTTAAGAGGGTTTTTCAGCGCAGAGTTAAGCCAATTTTAAGCCCAGATCCGTTAAGTCCGGACTAAAACGAATCTGGAGTTAACCCAGCAAGCAGCTGTTCATACCAAACCCAGGGTATATTAAGTTTGATGTATAGTTTGTAACGCAGTGAAATAATCACCGTAGACCCCTAAGACCTTTTAGAGATATGAATGGGACCAACAGGAGAATCGATTAAGCCATGTCCGTCCGTCCGTATGTAAACAACTTTTAGGCCTTAAATTTTAAGGCAGAGAGCTGAAATTTTGTGGGTTGGTTGGATAGCCAGTCCTTCAGATCAAGTTTGAAAATAAGCTGAATCCGCCCACAGACACGCCCACTACAGGCATGTATGTGTGACCATTTCTAATTTAAAAAAATACTTTTTGCAAATTTTAGCTATGTTCCAATGGCGCTAGCGCATCCATTTTTGGTACGTAAAAAAATGTTTGCTTTTTTATTGGCCACGCCCACTTTTTAAGGGATTTTAGCTCAAATTGACTGTTTTTCAATAAATATATATGAAATTTGACAACTAATTTTATGACAAAAGCTATAGATATTAGCATTTTCTAACTTTTATGTATATATTACATGTGCCTCCGCCCACTTTTGTGGGCGTGGCGTTAAAAAAAGTGATTTTTTTAGTTAAAAAGGCGGAGTTTTGGGCCGAAATGTATACAACTACCTATTATAAAGCATTCAACAGTTATATTTTTATATGCCACCCACTTTTTGGAGGCGTGGCAGTTTTCTTTTTGGTATGGTCGGGTATTTTGCAATCCGTCGTAGATGGATTGAAGCTTTTGCATACCCACTGTTGCACTTTCCCACTTGATTTAGAGCTATTTTAACCCCGACAATAAAGTTGTCCAAATTTTTGACTCCCGATAGTATTGACTCTGACAACTGTCACTTCACATAGAAAAAGAAACGCAAAAAAGTTTAAGTTGTTCTCAAATGTCATTTTTCACAGGAACCCTCAAATTTCGAATTGTTTTTCAAAGTTTCATACAGATTAATCCAACGATTTGGCGAGTTAAGCCGAGATTAACCACTGATTGAATTAATTGAATTGACTGAAAAACTCATTAATTAAAAAGCTAACTGAACGTATCGTTGCTTATATTGGGGAGCGGCTCCTACGGCAAAGCCATACAAATTTAAATTAAATAAAAAAACTCATTGTTGAAATAAATCGGAGTTTAATTCCGAATCTCGGACTATTTCGCACTGAAAGAACTGGCCCTAAGTGCTGGAGCGCTAAGTCCACTGAACAAACATAAGTTAAGCTTGTCGCAAGAACTCACTTTTTGTCTCAAAACAGAGTGACAACGGCAATTCATATGAGTGAAAAAATCCTTTTTAAAAATTCTAGTGTGGCACATATTAGTGACAGAGTGCAGCTGACAGATCCAGCTCCATTTGAAAAATATTGCTGTCATACGTGGGCTGACTCTGTTTCATATTCAAAGTCTCAAGTTGCTAAAAAGATGTGAGTATGAAAAGGGTAAAAAAAGTCAATTAAGTTTTTTTTGAAAAGGATAGTTGCAAAAATAGAATAAGAGATTTATTTTTATCTCTTTCCGAAAGGATTTAAATAAGTATGGTAAATCCTCCGTTTTGGTGGGCATAAGTAGAAAATCTTTAATTCCAATTAGTTTTTTTTTATGTCAATATTTTCTCGGTCGTGCAGTGGCATAGTAGTGAATTGTATAGGCAAAAGACGAGCTTTTTTTCAAAGTAATATCATGTCTCCACCGACGGTTTAAAATAAATCCCGAAGTGTCTCCACTGGACCACTGGAGAAGCAAACAATTAATTTAACACGAGTCAAGCACCCTTTTTTTGTAATTTCGACTGTAAAAAGAGATTAACAAAGATATTGTCAGGAGCAAGAAATCAATTTCGTTGAAATAATACCAATAGAAAACGTATTTGTTTTATATAGCAATAGAAAACGTATTGGTTTTATTTTTCGAACCTCAATCTATTGTGATATTTTGGCCTGGCGTTCGTCGAAGAAAACTCAATTTCATGTTTCATAATTACACAGTGATACATTTCATTTTTCATAGACAACTTATTTATATTCAAACCATACCCTTAATTTAAATTCGCTACTTACTTGGCGTCTCCATTCGACAGATTAATGCCTTGCCGATTTCCACGATTGACAGTTTACTGGAAAATGACTCGAAATAGTCTTGGTAGCTGGTGTCTCCACTAGATGTTTTCCAGTTACTTTCCAATCGTGGATATTGGCAAGGCATTAATCTGTCAAATGGAGACACCAAGTTAGAATTCAACACTTTATTTCAATTTAATCACTTCTCACTTTTTCCTTGATATTCACAAGTCAACGTTTAAAATATAAGTGTGCCGTACGAGGCTGTCATCCTTGTATTTATATGAATTCAGTATTTTCTAGCACTTTCTGTATTTCCCCGTCGGTATTTTTCCATTGGTATTTTGCCACTAGTGCTTTTCCATTGGAGGGGAATTCTATATCAAAATTCGAAATTCGGACGGCAGTTTGCTATCAGCTGACTGGAATGACAATTAGTTGTGTTCGTAATATGAATCGTTGGATGCATTCAGCGACTTCTGCATATCTTTTTACGTCTTTTCGCCACAGCAAACTATTATAAAAATGTGCAAAAAGTGTTCAAATTGGCATAATAATGTGAGATTTACGAGGAGATTCATTTTTAGTTACTAGACGAGAGGATTTAAATTTGTATGGTTAATCTCGCGACTTGTAGCAGACAAATTGAAGATTTATGTAATACTAATGGCCAATAGTAGTGACGTATAAGGGTGGGTAACAGATTAGATCAATTTCAAAGTAAAGCACCAAAGGGTCTAATGATGAATTTTTGGAAGACTTCAAAACAGCGCTTTTATTCCTCCACTTTGCCAGTTCTTCGATCGCCAAATATAGTTGATCAGTGGCGATCGAAGAACCAAACTTAAGCTCGGTTCTCGAACATTTAGATCTTGATGCACTTTTCTAATCGTTGTGGCACAGAAAATACATTTTTAATTTTTAAAAGCCACGTTTTGAAGGCAAAAAAACCTCAGTCCCCTATCATTATCGACGCATTATATTACCTACTCAAGCGAAGATTTTTCTTTTTTGAAAAGCTGTGCTGTGTCATCTTAGGCGCTGGAATATGGATTCAATCAGGTCCGACGCTATGATCCCGCAAAGTATGAACAAAGGCAGAGTTTTTCCTATTGAATTAAAAAGGGATGGCACCAGTTAGGCGCCTTAACTCTGAATTGACTGAAGCTGAATCGGACAAACACCAAAAAATGATGCGCAACGTCCTAATTCCTGGAACATTATACGAGAGATAAAAAGGACAAAATTAAACAAGAATACATTAACGCAAGATGTCAAAGAAACAAAGTATACCCGATACCTTTAGGAATAAAGCATCCAATTAGTTTTTGAGGTAGCAACAGCTTCCAAGAAAAAAGAGACATTAATACTGAGAAATAACCTTTATAAAGTAATAAAACGTTCTCCAAAATTGCCGATAGGTAAGGCCGTATAACACAATAAAAGGCTCTTCACGTTCAAAAAACGCTTCCGCCCTAAGGAAGCAAGAAAATATTTTCCGCATATAAGCTCTATTATATCAGATCTTTTTGATGTCGAAAGAGGAAACTCTCATATCGGGTGTTGCTTATACATTTCTGTCAGGACGTGTAGGTGTTTTGGGCCATGTTATCAAATAGGAAAGGACAATTTTCCATTTAAATTTCAATTGCACCTCATCAACGTATTACAATCAACTCGTATAAGCCGCATGTGATAAGTGTGATATACAAGAGTGACAATCCACCCACCTAAAATACACCTTTTCAATGAGGTTTGTCACTTACACAGTTGGCTGGCGTTGTTTAGCAAATAAATTCCCAGCGGGTGGTAAAACGGAATGCGAGTGTGTGTAGATGAGAAAGGACGAGTGGGGATACACCAACTTGGAAAGTCACATACAACACACTTTAAATGTAGGCTGGTTCGGTTTAAGGTTAAATTTATGGCAAACTTCTCTAATAGACATTAATTGAGTCAATGAAAAGTTTAGAAAAAAAAACAATTGGTTTTGACTTTGCCACTTATTGGTCCTCTCCATTGTGATTAGGTAAAAGTTTAAACGCATTTGGCATACATACCTGTGGGAGGCTAAAACCTACATATGCAAAGTCTTTTGTTTGCACAAAAAGCAAAAAGTTCTGCACTTAGGGCGGTATTCACGAAGCAATCTTGGACTATGAGCTTCGTAAGTCTATGCACCAACCGGTTCTTAGCGTCAGTTTATGAGCGCTCATAAGACTTACGAGTAATCATACCCACTTTTAAGTTAAGAACGGTATTATGTTCGAAAATTCGAAATCAACTGTGACTTGTGTCAGAAACATTTCAATCTAGTTCTCATTTGGTTTCACTTTTTGGTATACATAAAGTTTTTAAATACAAAGAATTAAAATTTATTCGTGGAATATTTTTTTTTATTTTACATTTTTTCTGCTTTTTCCAAAAAGGTAGGTTGGTCTTTCGTTTTCATCAGAGGCTGGTGTCGGCGGACGAAGGACTGAATGAAGCATTAAGTGCGTCCACCTAGATATCGTGCCCGATTTCAAGGCCTTGTGGACTTTAAAATGAGGCTTATTCTTGAGTGCTTTGTTGAGTTTAACTGCGATCTGTATAAATAATGATAATCGAAATTTTAAGTAGTCTGAAAAATAAAAGATTATGTCAAATGCCATCTTGCCTATACAATAATAATTGCTGGGCAAACCTTATAGCTTCCACGAAGATGTTCACTTATTCCCTTTGAAACTAAATTAGGACAACGAAAACAGTCCAAAATATTCTGTTTACATTTTTTAACATTGTTTGACAACAAACAAGTTCGAAAAAAATTTCGAAAACCATTTTCGCATAATTTCGCATTATTTGAATTTATCATAGACAGCAACCGTATTCAACGTTTGTTGAATACGGAGCAAAAATTTAAAATTAAGAGCTCCTTAAACTTAAAATCGATTTAAGATTGCTTCGTGAATACCGCCACTGTAAATTAATTGTTTTTCTATTTATTTTTTTATTTATATATTTATTTATATTTTTATTAATTGTTTTTGTTATAAACACTGTAAATTAATTGTTTTTGGTATTGTTAAACAGTGAACTGCTACCCACCTAATTTCATTGATATAGCTTAAATTCCTTTATAAAAAATGATTTTTTTTAACTTTTCGTCTCGTTCATTTTAAGTATCTTTTTTTTTGTCCGTGGGTAGGTAAAAACCTTCATAGGCACTATCAGAATCCAACGCGCGTGCTTATAGTAGTGTGAGATTCTTACTCACTAAAAAAATCTCCCAATCTTTGTAAGATTACGACTAAGTTTCCTTAACAAGTAGTTGAAGCTTGTGTACAGTAATCGCGTTTGGCAGGCTACCTTCCAACGAAAGCACCTGCAATACCGTCATTATGTGCGGTTTCCTCTTACGACGCTAGATCCAACGGTCTTGTTCGTTGTAGTCGGCGTGCAAGATTTGTCTGATCCAGAGTTCGGATTATTTCGTGGTTGCAATGGCCGTGAAGGCGAGTGTGAAGTTTGCGAGCAAAGTTTCTTACCTCGTCGGTCACGGTTGGGATGCCTAGATCTCGATGTAAATCGCTATTTCTTATATACCATGGAGCATTTACGATTGCTCTTAGTGTCTTATTCTGAAAAGTTTCTAAAATAGATATGTTGCTTGGTTTGGTACAACCCCAAAGTTGTATACCGTACGTCCAAGATGGTTTTAGCACTTGCTTATACAATAGCAGTTTGTTATATACGCTTAGTTTCGAATAACGTCCGATAAGCCAATTCAGTTCTCGTAGCTTGATTTCAAGTTCATCGCGTTTCTTTTTAACGTGTGGCTTCCACTTAAGTTTTGCGTCTAGGGTCATGTCTAAATATTTCGCCTCGTTTGCGTACGGAATTTATACCGAGTTTATAAATAGAGGTAAGTTGATTACCCCCTTGTAAGTAAAATTTACATGCGTTGATTTTGTCTCATTTAGGACGATTCGCCAGGCCTTTGTCCAGTCACATATTTTGTTCAAAGCGCGTTGGAGTTTCCCCGTTGATAGTTCGACTGTCTTATCCGTAGCGAGGATAGCCGTGTCGTCAGCGAACGTGGCTACAGTCGTTGTCTCTAATTGAGGTACATCTCTTGTAAAAAGTAAAAATAGTGTTGGACCGAGGACGCTACCTTGTGGAACGCCGGCTTGCATTTCTTTGAATTCTGAGTATTCGCTTCCGTATCTCACTCGAAATTGTCTGTTGTCAAGATAAGACTCTAAGAGCTCATACGTTTTTTTCGGCAAAACTTTCCGTAGCTTATATTTTAGGCCTTCGTGCCAAACTTTGTCAAAGGCTTGGGATACGTCAAGAAAAACGGTAGACATTTTCGCTTCTAAGGCTTTCTCAATTTCATTAGTTATTCGATAGACCTGGTCATTGTTGAATGTTTGACACTAAAGCCGAATTGGTGATCCGGAATCAATTGTCTTTCTTCAATTATTGGTTGCAGTCGTTTGAGCACAAGTTTCTCGAAGACTTTAGATAAAATCGGCAGAAGCGAAATCGGTCTATATGATTTTTTGTCGTTCGGGCATTTCCCTGGTTTCGGAACCATTATTACCTCTGCGACTTTCCATTGCCGTGGAACGTATGAAATTCTCATTGATGCGTTTATGATGTAGAGAAGCTTGACTAACGCTCTTTTCGGTAGCTCCTTCAAAATTTTCCCAGTAATTAGGTCATAGCCTGAAGCTTTGTTATTCTTCAAATTTCGGATTGTTTGACGAAGTTCAGACAGTGCCACGGTTTTCATTCGATAATTGTCTAATTCCGCATTGAGATTCAGATCGTCGACTAACGACTCCCCGTCAAACGGTTTGAACGTTTCTTCTGGATATTCTGCAAATACATCTGCTTTCTCTTTGTCGCCTTTTACCCATTCACCGTTATCTTTTCTTATTGGCGCCGAGTGTACCAAGGGCGTTTTTAATGGACTTCACGGCTTTCCAAAGTGAATAGTTTGACCCTCTATCGGCAGTCAAGTTTTCGAGGTAGTTGGTAATCTCGCGACTTTTAAAATCTTGAAGTAAATGCTTTAATTCGTTAGACAGCCCATTCAGAATGGTTTTATCAGGAGGAGCTCGAGACAAATGCCATCTCTTTCGAGCCTTTCTCTTTTCACGTATGAGCTCTTCAATTTCGCGCGGGTATATTGATCCTCTTTTCCATACTCCAGTCTTCCGGAAAGAAGTATTGTTCCAAGCAACGTTTTGAATAGTTCTAACGAGTTTATCGACTTCGTCTTCTATTTCTAAAGGGGTTATAAGTGGTACATGTAGAGGTAAATTTTCTTTGCAGTATTTCCTAAAGCCATCCCAGTCGGTGTATTAGTTAACCTAGGCGCTCTCTCATTTTTTGCTTAACTTCCGCCGATTTTCAAAACGACTGCCGAGTGATTCGAACTGAGATCATAGCCTTCTTCTACATTTGTGAGGTGGCGAGGGACCTCTTTTGTGATAAAGAAGTCGACGAGGTCAGGTACTTTGCTCCTGTCGGTTGGCCAATACGTTGGCTTTCTCGTCGAAAGGAAAACCACGCCGCTTTTCATGCTAGCTTTGAAGAGTACTCTACCTCTTGTTAAATTTCATTTTAAGTATGTATCTTAGAATAAAGACGAGAATATTCATTGTGATGAGAGGCTAACTTCTACTCAGGCCAAACATTTCTCCTTCTAAACTTTTTAGTGATATCAAGAACAGCGTTCAGAAACTAAATCATTGCTTGCGAAGTTAAGCGATGTCAGGCCTTGATTCAGTTCATACTATTCCCACCAGGTGTTTGCTTTGGTGTTTTGACGGACACTCCGGAAATCCTATACCGTCGTAGGCAAACTAATAAATATTTATCATACGCCGTAAGTCTTTGTTGATTAAGTGTCACTAACATTTTACTTGCAGGTGTCAGGCGTTATAGATGCGTCACAAATGTAGGCGACCTAGTACTTTGAGTTCTAAAGTTCTTACCTATCTTCTGGATAACTTATTTAGCTGTCAATAACTGATTTCATGACGGCCTCATTGCAACTGCTGATTGGATCATAAAGAGGCAAACTCAGAACAGGGCTTATGGCGTTCTTTGGCATAATACAAGAAAATAATGCGATCGTTACTAGGCGCTCATAAAAGCGACAGTAAAAATGAGTCTCCCGTATAGGAAGCTGGTTTGACTTTAACGAACAGTTTAAGTACAGAGGCATAACGTATAGGTGCCCAGACGAGCACTTTATTTCAGCCTTCATTTATTTGCATTACAGACAATGCCAAAAAAAAACTATACCTGATGGACAAATAATGTTTGGAAGTGGCAAATTAATGGGTCTTCGTGCTAACGTCAAAATGACCAACAGACAATACTTAATCAAAACAAATGAAATTGCCTCAGATTGGATGCTCCGTCGAAAGCGTATAATCAGAAATTACTTGCCCTACATTGCCATATGTATAGCGATACATACATGTACAGTACCTACCTACATACTAATGTATGTTTACATTAAGTACGTGCTACGAGCCCAGTGCCCCACATCTTGATTTGCTTATTCATCGCGTGGGTGTGTTAGATCCCTAATTGAAATGCATCTATACTACTAGTTGTCACGGTCAAATAACTTTTAGTTTTATATTTTTTTTTCTTTTTCATTTCAATCCTGACGGTGGCGGCATGTGTCGTCGATTGGCATTTTCTGGCAAATTATATAAATTGAATGGAAATTCTTTTCGAGGAGCAGTCGTGTATTATATCAAAATGCGACAAGGGTGTCAGAAGTTTCTTGTTCAAATTTAAAGTTTGTTTTTGTTTCAGAAAATATAGGTACCTACCTACAGAATCTGTGAGTTTGAAATTGTTTTTCCAAGTGGGAGTCCATGGATTTCCTGGAAAGCATAAGATGCCGGTTATTACAGCTGATAATTTCGTACAGTCATTTCTCATTGATGTTGATAAGAGTCCATAAAAAAAATTGCAATTTGCTTCAGTTGTTTTGTAGCGGCATTTCACAGGCTTTGTTGCCTTTAATCTTTGCCTCAATAATTATCTGTTTAAACTTGGCTTCCTCACTTAATTTGAGTGCAAGCTTCGATTTAATCGAGTTCGTTACGCTCTTTTTAATTAAAAAGATGTTCTGCTCGCTGTTCTGTAGTTGGTAATGCTACTTGGTTCGCACATTTAGTTGCCATGCTATTAATTGGGATAATCTTCAAACGATTCCTTTTCCTGTAAAATTTTTCCACAAAAACTTGCAACATATAAAGTCAAAGCTTCCGCATTATTATTGATATTTGCAAGTTGGCAATTTTAAAGAGGAATTCAAAAGAAGGAATACCAGAGAAAAAGTTTTGACATTGTTTTTTTCAATGAATGACAGGAAGTTGAGCTATTAAGTTCGAAAATTTGAATGAGCAGGTCTATTTCAGAACCTTAAAGCTAGGAAACAAAGACTTGTTGCTAATTGAGCCTTTCGACCGCCTTGTAGATCATTAACCTTTTGATGCTGCGCAATGCTCAAAGCATTGTGCAGTCAGAACCGGGTGAGACTGTGCTGGGTGCCAGGACACTGCGGTGTAGAGGGCAACGAACAGGCTGATGAGCTTGCAAGAAGGGGAGGGATCCTCGGAAATAGTGAGGTTTCTAACATAAAACCATCCCTCTGCGTAGTAAGAGGCACTATTGAGGAGAAAAAAAAAACCGATGGCCAACCAAAGGTGGTCTCGTCTGGACTGGACACAGGGTATCTAGGGCTCTCTGGCCACGACTAGACGAAGAAGGATCGAAGGAACTATTAAAACTGAGCAGGGACAAGCTAAGGGCTTTAGTTGGAATTCTGATAGGACACTGCCTCCTGCGTAAACACGCAAAGAGGCTCAGGCTTTCTGACACGGATATTTGTCGCTTCTGCAGTGATCTACAGGCGATTGAGGATGTAGCACACATTCTGTGCGATTGTGAGGCGATTTCACGTATGCGCAGGAAATTTTAAGTGGAATATTTCTTCGAAAGCTTAGAAGAAGTAGACGGCACAAACTTCAAAGGCCTCCTTGACTTTTACAGGGAAATTGGCTGTGTCACGAGGTATATAAACCCAGGATCGCGAAGGGCCCATTTTGGTGCCTAGTGTTTGTGTGGTCCTTTTCACCACACCCCTGTTTAACCTAACCTAACCTGTTTAATTGCGATGGTTAACGGGAATAACTGTTGTATTTTGAAGACTACTGAAATAGAAAGGGAAAAAATAAAATGTCAAATGTCATAAAAATATAGAAAACAGAATTTTCGTAATTTTCCATTGTTGAAAGAAAGAAGGTGCATATTGATGTTTCCGTAAGTAAATTTTCGGAAGCATATGTCTTAATGTGGTCAGTGTTTGTCATTAAAAGGTTACAATGACTATCACGCACATCACCCTTTGAAAAATTGTTGAGTTGGATTCTCCCTCTACATCGAAAACTTCATTAAACAATTCAAGAACGCAGAAGTTGAGCTTGACTCTATGGAAATAAGCTCAGTTTCTGTTAAAATAACGAGTTTTTCAATAGGGACGCTACAAAAGTAGAGCGACAGGGACAGCAAACGACGCCATGTTTTCTTGCGGTTTTTTGACATTTGTCTTCAGTAAGGTTTGCCATTTCATGATGGAAAGATATACGAGTCGAAATTATTAAAATTTACTATTAATTCGAAGTCAGTGCGTCAACGTTAGGAGCGCTACGTCCAATTTATGATGAGGCTCATTTCTGGCCGAATGGCTTCGTCAATAAACAAAACACCACACGTAACCCATGAGTCATCATTGCATCCCGAAAAATTTACGTTTGGTGTGGTTTATAGGCTAGCGGCGTCATTGGGCCGTACTTCTTCCGTGATGATCAAGACCGTCACGTTACTGTGAAAGAAAATCGCTACCGTTCAATGATAACCGAATATTTTTGGCCCCAATTGGATGATATGGAATTGGAGGACATGCGGTTCCAACAGTACGGCGCCACAAGCCACATAGCGTTGATGTCACAATCAATTTATTGGAAACCAAGTTTGGAGAACGTGTTATTTCACGAAATGGTCCAGTCGCTTGGCCGCCCGGTATGCGATTTGACGCCGTTAGACGATTTCCTGTGGGGCTCCGACAAGTCTATGGTCTATGCCAACAAGCCAGCGACGATTGGTGAACTTCGTACGAATATCGAACGTGAAATTGCAGCAGTATCGGCCGATTTATGCTTGGAATCCATAGAAAATTGGGTTCAGCGTCTGGACTTTCGCAAGCGTGCCCGTGGTGGCCATGCAAAAGAATTTGAGTTCCACACATAATGGCATCGAAAGTACTTTCACAAGAGTAAAGAATTTCATTGATATCCAAAACCGTTTTTGTTTTATTTAAAAAAAAACTTTTGTAGCGCTCTTATTGAAAAACCCTTTAGAATGCTTAGATTCCAATATTGCATTTTCTTATTTACCGCCGGTTTAGACTGGTAGATCACGATATTGATTGCATTTATGGCTTGATTGGGTCGAACTTTATCATTGGGGGTGACTTAAACGCAAAGCATACTTTTTGGAGTTTAAGGTGCAATTCTACTAGAGAAAGATTACTGTAAAAAAAAAAAACTTTTTCTCCACAACAAATGTTAAATCATTCTACGTTTCAAAGATACGTTAAATTTAGTCACCTTGAGGCCAAAATTTGACGATGGAATAGTAAATTTGATCTTGCAATCATATTTTGATTTCATTAAAAGTATTTATAAGGCCCGTTTTACTACGGAAAATTTTCAATTGCAGATGGGGTTTTTACCTAGCTCTTTTGTGTCAGTTTCCAGCTGCTGTCATTAATTTGTTGGCCTTAGCATAGAATTTTTTCATCTAAGCCAACATATAATCTTGAGAGTTGTATTTTATAAATGTCAAAATAGCTCTCATAAGACTCCTATAAAGTTTCTGGTATTCTCCAAGAATAAGCTCTTGTCATGGGATCTACAAATTAAATTCTTATAAATTTTATAGCGCTTTACTCTCATAACAAGAGTATATTGAGACTCTTATAGCAAGACGTTAACCATAAAATACTTGTAGTCTTATGTGCGCTAAGTCTTAGAATATAAGTGTTACCAGAGCCAGTTCAACCATAGAAGTACCTCGAGTCGTACCTTAACGTCAACAGCAGCTCATTGCATAACAGCCGCACTCATGCTTAGTGGGTGAGAGGTCACAAAAATAGCTTGTTTATTATTTCGTAAATGAATTTCAGGGCCTCCAGAATCCATGCTCCGGCCGGCGGCAATACTCAAAAAGACCGCGGATAAATTTTGCTAGTTGCCAATTTACGAATTTTATGAATTTTTATGAGTGGGAAATGATTGGATTGGAAAGGATTAAATTTGGGTCAAGTAGCTCTTATTACAAGCGCAGAATTTTAGTAATTTGAATATAACGCTTATAAGGCTCTAATTAAACTCTTGTTACACCGTACTAGATTGAAATTGCGAGAGCTTTACTCTTGGACATAACTCTTACAAGTCTTATGGAGAGTTTTATAGGAGCTAAAAATTTATTTAAATGTATTAATAAGCATTTGTTACGATTTTTTTTCTAAACTTATGACCCTCATAAGTGGACTGGCAAGAGTGGAGATTACTCCGAAGTTGGCCCTACTGGTTGTTATGGCAAATTTTGGAATAAGTTATCGTTAAGTAAACAGAAAACAGTGGGGTGCCGTGGCGTAGTGGTTAGTGTGTGTGCCTACTACGCCGGAGGTCTGGGTTCGAATCCTGCCATCGTCACCTGAAAAAAAGACTTGTTCTTTTTTACGGTCCCCACCTCCACGAGGGTCTGACAAGCCCTCCGAGAGTATCATTTGTCTTGAAAAACTTCTCAAAGTGCCGTGTCGGATTCGGCAAAAAATTGTAGGTCCTCTTGTATGTAAAGAAATTAGCACACCAGCATACATTGTTGAGAAGTTGGCCCTGGTTCACCTCGAGCTGTTGCGCCACTCTATTTATTTATTTATTTTTAAATAAACAAAAAAGAACAACACATTTCACAGTACAAAATGGGTCTAAGATACAGCAACAATTTTCGAGTACTTTTTATCAGAACGCACTTTTTTTTAAATATGACAGTCCCATTGCTCAACTTGCGACGATGTAAGAAGAGTCGATGGAAATTTTTCACATTCTAGCGCCAGGGTTTTGAAGTTAGAATACTAGGGACTAGTTTGAGTAAGCGAAGAGTTACATCGACACAAGATGATTACGAACGCCAAACCCTTAAGAATAAGCCGAAATACGCGTTTGTGATTAAATATTACGCGCATATCTACTTGCATCAGTAAAGAGTACTTAAAGTAGAACAAATATGATCATTTTACGTAGCATCTTCGCCCGATTTAGATATTTCGCAATAGCTCGAAATTCTCTATTAACACAAAGATAATCCCAAAAAAAAAAGTTTCAACACGTGCGCGCACTATTTGAAAGAAAATTTACCTACTTATCACGAAATTATAAACTTGAGTAAAATATATAACACCACGACTGCGTTGTGTTTTGAAAAAATTCTTTGATACCCTATTTTTCTTCCAATTATATGACAATCAGGGAGAATGGACTGTAGGTACAATGACCGAACTCTTACAGCTTCATTAACTCCATTTTTAGTGGGCCTACAGGAAGGTAATAAAACTAGACTTAAGAAAAAACCAGTGAGTAAGTGCTACAGTGTGTACGCAGAAGTTACAGTCTGTAAAACGGACCGTTGAATACCCCATCCTATCCCACATTGTAAAATGCTGATGACATAGTTATTTTTTGACATTTTATAAGTAATGCAAACTTCGAAAAGGGGCATGGTCCAACCGCCCTTAATTAGAAACCACAGATATATCCAAGTTACACGTAAATGTACGTAAAAATGCAATTTTTTGGTTCAAATCAATATTTTTGAAAAATCAACCCCTAAAAGGGGGCGTGGCTAAAAACTTTATATGAACGAAATCTGGAACGAAGTCTCGTTTACATAACCAGCTACCTTTTTGTTTCATGCTATGAAAATTTTAGGTTTTTCTTCACTTCTGCCTCCAAATGTGGGCGTGGCCTAAAGTCTTGTATAAACAAAATGTGAAACTAAGCGTTTTCTACATTTTTTTCAATTCTTAGCAAAAATATTGAGTAAACTGCATTTGAAAATTTACCCTTAAATAGATGTCACGCCCACTAGAGGAGGTTTACCAATTAAATTTGTCTTTTTTGTGTCTTACATTCATTAGGAGATGCTAAATGTCAAATTTCAGCCTTTTAGAACGTCTTACAGTTTTTAAAACTCTGGAGGTAGTTGCACACTTAGACCGATTGTGAGCGTGTATTTGGGCGGATTTCAAAAATGTTTACACTTGTACTGCTTCGCATGACTTGGACCTTACGTACGAAGTTTCATCGCCCTAGCTCAAAATTTAAGGCCTAAAAACATGTGACATACAGACGGACGGACATGGCTTATTCAATTCAGAATTCGGTCTCGATCATATGCCCTTAAGTTCTTGGAAGTCTACCATTATTATTTCACCGTGTTACAAACTATGTGACAAAATTAATATACCTCCTATCCTATGGGATGGGGTATAAAGACTTCCTCAGCAGCAATCTCTCGGAAAGAAAGAAAATTTACTCCCTTGAAAAACAAGCTAGTTAAGGTCAATTAGTAAGTCAGTCATTGTCTTCAATCGGGAATCCCTGAGCAAGAGTAGTTAAGTAAGAGTAAACTCTGCCACCAACTGGAGATCTTAAGGCGTGATCGCCTTAGGACATGCAGTACCCATCCTTTTTTGAGAGAGGGGAGCCTTTCGCTTGTACCTCGGCCTGTCTGGGAAAGCTATCGGACGGCATAGGAACGATGGGATATAAAAAGACATGTTTATCTTTCCAAAGAAGAATAACAGCTCAATTTCGAAATTCCCACGAATACTGACCTTTCTCGCTCTATGCAGCTCACTCGGCAGCTTTTACTCGCGATGAAATTTTATCGGTCAGGCGGCCATTAGCTAAATTTTATTGCCACTGAAGTTATCCTCAGATGAGGGTTAGAAGCACTGATTTAAAATCTGAGTCTTTTCCTGATCACCAGCCCGCATCGTTCCTCCATCAGTCCTGTAGCTTGGCGAAACCCACCAGCAGTGAAATCGGTTAAAGTATTCTTTAATTTTCACATTTTGCGACAATCAATGTCATCAAACAAATTAATCCGTCTGCTTAATGTGAGCTCAAAAATATTGTTCCGAATCGTTGCTTCATTTAGGCTTGTGGTGTAAGAGTAATTTTTCTTATCATTGCATGCAGAAAGGCTGCCTAAATGTAGGCAAAAAAAAACAACTAAACAGAAAGTTTGAAAACTGACAAACAACTGGTTTCGACCGTGAACCGTCACAAGAAAATTGTGATGATCACAATTTAAGCAAACGATTATTTGTAATTTGTGACTCCATACTCATCATATACCCCGGGATAGCTTAACTTTTTCACTTGTTTTAATGCGACTCCATTAAAAAGCAGGCTGAACTGCACAGATTTTCGAGGACCATAACCATAACTTCCGAGTATCCCATGTTTCTCATACCCGAATAACCACACACGACTGAAGTTCCTCTGGGTATGATCGACTTGAAGTAAGGAAATTCTTAACAACCGTGAAGAGCAAAGTTGCTAGTGCAATGACAAGCGTGGGCCATTTAACACCGTCTTCACCCATTTGCTTGAGCTTTACTAGATTCGAACTTTACTGGATTTTAACAAAGCGACTATCTTAAGCGACTTAATCGCGGAGGTGCGGTGACCTCATTGTGACTTCACCTGTCATCTTCAATACCCTATTGGGGATTGGAAAACTCCAAGAAGTGCTCACTCCATTTGGCCTGGGTAACCCACACGAGTCTTATTTCAAAGAAATGTGCAGTCTTAAGCCCTTGCGATGTTTAACTTCCTTCCTTCGGGAAGGCGAATAGTCCACACAAACAGCTTATTTTCCATTCTTTCGTTAATCTTGTTCCAGTACTGTCTACGCTAAAATCTTCGCATTTTAGCATACCGGTACAGAAAGGTTCGGGAAGTTAAGTCCCCACATTGAATCTAGCTGCCATGCCACACCAAGTTGCATCACCCTTGGTGTTTTGCGTTACAGAGGGTTTAGTTCATATATTGTGGGTCGGGTTTCATGGTGCTATGGTTAGTGTGTCAAGGTACAGTGCATGAGGTCCCAGGTTCAAATACCGATTAAAGACAATTAAATAAGTTTTTCCACGGCTCACCTACTCCGCGGGAGCGAGTGTCTGTCAAAGCCCAAGCGAGTATCATCTATCATCTATTGAGAGGCCTTTCAATTCGCTGTTCGGAATTGGCAAATTTAAGTTTCCCTCCTTGCTTGCAAACAAATTTGTCAAATAGTGGCTCTTCTAAGCTTTAAGTTCAAGTTAAGTAAACTATTGTTGTTTGAACGTACAATACGTAGGCTCTGTTTTTTTTTGTTAAGCTTTCGTTTCAGCGAATAAAACTTTTCACACTCTAGGGAGCACATTTCAATGACATTTTAAACCTAAAACTAGCCCGGTAAATGAAATAAATGACAACAGTAAATTGTAAAAGCCGATATACGATGATATTTGATGTCAGCATGCACAGAAGGGAAAGGTCTAGCACCGAAGTAGTTTGACACTTGTTTTCAGATGGATAAAGCTGCATTTAAGTCATTAGCCTATGCTGTTGAATACTTTTATGTTTGCCACCACAACGCACTTCCTCCCGGGGCAAAAAGTTTCTCCGAAATTGTACGAAAAATCGATATAACGCTTCCTGAATTGTTTTGTGGAATGCTTTGAGCTCTAAAGTTTACGTCAACAACTTCGTGCTTACTCCCTAACAAAATTTTTAGCCGCTTAGAATATTTGAAGCGAACAATTAAGTGTTTGCACGCGGCTGCTTCCAGAAGCTGCACAAAAATATTTGATAGAAACAAAAAAAAGTTTTTCATCTTGCTCCCCAGCACCATACTGTTTATAGTGATCATAAGAGATTTAACAAGAAAATATTATTTGTCTGCGGCAAAAAAATTCAGGTTTGCGGAACAGATTTACATATTGCAGCCTTTTCAGTGTTTAGGTGAGGATAGCAAGTATTTTGTGGGAAATATTTTGATATAAAGAGTGCTTTATGTGGCTATTTTTTTATGGAAATATTTTATAGTTTATAAAAAACAAAAAAATGTTGCTGAAAAACCTAACCTTTTTCTTCTCATATTTGTTGTTTGCAATTAATATTGCTTTTGTTTTTGAAAATAACACGAAATATTTGTTGTTTGCTTTGTTTGTTTAAATGTTGTTTTTTTGGGGGAAATAACTTAGTCTTGGCATACACGGCAACCGATAAACGTGCGGCAAATAACAAATTTTCTGCCACATGCTTTTTTTAATTTTTCAAAAATTGCTGTCAATTTTGTCAGGAGGCGTAATATGTAGTTAAAAAGAAACTTTTCAAATATTTTATCGTTTTCTATAATGGCCTTTTCGGTTGTCGTCCGGAAGCCTGGGTTCTGGGAACATTCTGGACTTTTTTTTATTATTATTATAAGTTTTTTTCATTATTTTGAACTATTTAATGGACTTTTTTTTTAGTTATTTTATTTAATTCCAAGCAACTTGAAACTAATTAACAATGTATTTATATTAAATTTGGGCGGAAATAAATAATAATGCTCTATTTACTCTCCTGAAACTGTTTTCGTAGCAATCGTTTGACAGTTCCTCTCTTGAAAAGAAGAGAAATTCGCTTCTGGCCGAGAATCCGGAATCAAAACCAGAAGCACAGGAATAACACAACGCATGTGTCAAGTTGGATACATGTCATTTGACATCTGTTGAAAAGTCTTAGTTCCCCAAATCCAACGCTAGACAAACTTTAAAATCATGCAAAACGTGTTTGGCTGTTTGGATGTACAGCCCTAATCCGGGAGAAAAACGCCCTGATCCAGCATTGCCAACCAAAAAGGCAATAAATCCCCGACGATTTTATCATTTGAAAAAAAATTTTTAAACTGTTCGTCGTGCGGCTTGAGGGCATCGCTATCTGAAAAATCGCCGCAAATTAATACCAACGACAATTTTTCGTAGCCGCCATCGCTTGTTGCCTGCTCTTCTAACGCTTTAGATTCCAGTTGGACGACGCGACGATTTGTCTCACGATTTTTAGTCACCACTCCGTGTGTTTCTGGCGCTAGATGCTACGGATTTATTTTTCAGTGTTATACCATGTTTCCACAGGGCACTAATCCGGGATTACTATAAATCTTCATTAAATCCTCTACAAATAACGCGATTAACCATGCAAATTTAAATACTCTCGCAAACGATAAAAAACAAATCCCCTTCTGAATCTCATTGACCCTTTTCACGACCCCTTTTTACAGTGTGAGAATCGAAAAAGGACAGTGAAACAGTTCACGCATGACAGATCTATCAGAATTGCTATTTCGATTGGGATGTTTACAACGGAAATCTTTTTTCGCTCTTAGAAAATGACATCGCCACTCGCGTTTGAGAGCCAAAAAGACAAAAATGAGTGCGCATGTCAACAATTAATCTTTATGTCTGGTGGAACCACTTTTGGATTTATTATTCCATCTCCCGCTAATTCTCGTATTATTGCCGGTGGAAACATAGTCTTAGACGCTTCTAGAAGCTCATTAAAAAAATATTCTTGGTACACAAAATTTTAGGGATATTTCATGTAAAATCATTTTTTGTAGGTCAAAATAAAAGAACAGGGACTTCTTTCCTGTAACTCGCCTAAGTTAACTTGGGAGGCCCTGCGCTAAGTAATTTTAATGCAGTCGTCGTTTGCAAGTAATTGAAGAGGTGCCGTAAAAATGTTTTCGTCGATCTGGCAAAGCAAAGTTGTGCCATAAAAAAGCGAAAAAATAACACCAATAACTTTTCCACAGGATAAGAAGAAAAAGGAAAAATTTTGTTGCAAATGTTACATTCTCCTAAACTTCCCCTTTTCATGGGAATTTTGAAACACATTGCTAAAACTAATCCTATATCTAAGGTTCTGTGTACCAATCTCTAATTGCTTACACCAAATTCTTTCCCAGCAATTTAATGACTTCAGGACACGCCCAAGTATTCCACGATTCAATTATCATATCGATCTCTTTAGCTTCTCTAAAGGGTGCCATGGTTTTTCGGTCATTCCTCCACTATGTTATGAACCCTGAAACAAACTCAGCATACACCTATAAAATAGGCCATAAAAGAGATAATTACGAAGCGAAATAAAATATTTACTTTTTTCTTAAAAGGTTTACACAAACAGCTTGCCACTCACCATAATCTCCATCACTCCAAGCTTAGTATATATGACAAACAACATACAGGCTATATCGTACTAGAAATCTTGCATCAGACTATTGAAACGTGTCCGGCTAAATCTTTAGTTAGTTCTAACCAGTTCTTGAAACAACACCTCTCGCCTTGAAAGCTACTCGTGCAATTGGTAATTTACACTGGTGTATACAAATTTCTTCCCACCTGGCAAGCCTCTGGGCGGTCAACAATACTAGGAGTTCCCCAACCTGCTTCCTGATGCATTTTCTGCATGCCCTAGTGCACCACTTTGGAACACGGCCAGCAACGCTGGTGCAGACACAGAGAAACTGCGTCCATACACTGTACACCACACACTCCAGACGAGGGCAATACTCTGAGAGCAGCAGTGAGAACAGAACTTCCTTTCGTACTGTTTTCCAACGACACTCCAAGTGTACTAGCGCTGCACTGCAGTTCGGTCTTTTTTCGATCTGCACACTGTATCTGCAGCTGTATACACGACGAATTTTGATTTCCTAGGCGATTGCCCTGTGAAAAGTGCGGCACATAAAGCCAGCCATACATACAGCCGTGCCAGGCCGGCAAGCAACGGCCAACGAGTGTCGGATTAATCGTTTAGTCAAGCACGCGACATCCCACCGATAAGACTTGGATTATTTTATTGCACAAAGCAAGATAGCCGAGCGCATACTTCTTTTAAATTGTCGTCCCTAGAGGAAAGTTTTTGAACGCGACTAGTTAACTGCCAATCCACTCGGTTTAAGTTAGTCACAAAGGAAAAATATGTTTTTGTATCCAAGTCAGAGAGTGGAGTGTCTATAGTTCTTCCGTTTGTGTTTATATTTGTTCGCTTAGAGTGCAATAGTGTCCAGATGCAGTTATTTCAACAAAATGGCATCAGTTGACGCCGCATAGTGTTGTTTGATTTCAATTAGATAAAAAGACCAAGAAGTGCAGATAGTTTTTATAATTTCCTTTGCAAGTCGATAAAAAGGAAGCCGCATTGTGTATCTACTATCTCGTGTTTCGTGTTGTTTGTTCGGCTTTTCCGGGTGCGATTAATGATTAAAAGTGAAAAATCTACTCAAATAGTATCGGAAACGCAATACAAGATGAAAGAAATGGAGTGAGTTGGTATTTTATAAGTTACCCATGAGACTTGATGGGTTCTAGACTCTTGGTTGCAGAACAAAGAAATCAGTGTTCTTTGTCTGCTGATGGGCATTTTTCATAAGTCATTTCGAAATTTCTAAAATAGCTAAGCGTCTTCCTCTGCTGACTGTTTTTGAGTGGAGCGTGTTTGTTTTCGAAATGTAAAAGTTTTTTCGCTGCATGTAAAATTATGGAAATGTTTTTGTTTTTGTATTCGGCGATGGTTGAGGCTGGGTCAATAACATTTTCTCAGTCTCTTTGGCTTTCTCTCTCTCCCATGTTGCCGTGCGTCGTCGTCGTCATTACCTATTTGTTTACGAGTCGAGTAGCAGGAGTGGGACGTACATTACGTACTGTGAAGGAATTTTCTAAAATGCTTTTTTGGGTGGATTGAACGATGATGATGATGATGATGATGCCGGGAACGTGGGTGGATTTTGTCGGTTTTATACCATCACACCATCGTTCATTCCAAATGAAAGAGTAATCCACGAATAGTTTAAGAGAATTGGGGAGTAGTTTGCAGTGAATATTGAATGTGGGCTCCTGTTCTCTTTGGAAATCATTGCTAAATAGAATATTTCATTAACACAGTACGCCCACACGGACGGAAAGTGTAGTTGATTTGATGAGGAAACTGAAGAAATGGATTTGATGATATGGTGCGAGAAGATGAGGTATTTTTATGATTTCCAATTAAAAATTTTTTTTGGATTGATTTGCATTGCATAAAATGTCGAAGTAGGCACAAACAGTAATTATAGAGCCGTAGAGCCAAGGTAAATATTGAATCAGGAGTCTGCGCGAGATCAATCGATTGCGAACTACCTACAGATTTTCCATAAAGATACATTTGGGTTTGAATAAGCAATAGACTGTGGATGATCCGATGCCAGAGTTTGTTTTATAGTTTTTGTTTTCTTTCTTGACTGAGTGTGGAGGGTAATAGCGCTGTTTTTGGAAAATTTGACAAAATTTTAATTGAAAAACACTGAAACATTGAAATAAGTTTTTAATCGTGTTAAAAGTTTTTCAATTTATGTAAGAAAAACCGACTCAGCTCTATGTAGTTAAGGTCTGATACGAAGATGGAGTTTGAAGTTTAGGCTGAAATTTAAAGCTCAGCGTACCTACTGTAGCTAAGTACAAGAGTTTGTCATAGGGTTTTTGGCATGCTTCTTTCTTTTTTCTTGTTGCTTTTGACAAATTTTGGACGATTGAGAGACTACATGTTTTAAGTAGAACAACACCTTAAACTAGTTGCACATTGCATCTAATCTAATGATATAAATACCTACGTGTGCTTCACTTTCAATTAGCTTTTGTCATACGATTGGGTTCCCTGATGTCATGCCAAGAAACACAAATGGAAAATAGTGGTAAAATTGGTAAACCTCACCCCTCACCTAGTGGGCGTGGCATCTATTTTAAGGGTCAATTTTCAAATGCAGTTTACTCAATATTTTTGCTCAAAATTGAAAAAAATTCGCTTTTTTAAAAAATTTTATGTAGAAAACGCTTAGTCTCACATTTTGTTCAAACAAGACTTTGGGTCACGCCCACATTTGGAAGCAGAATTAAAGAAAAACCTAAAAATTTTCCTGAAAAACTTAATTTCGACTGGCCTTGAGCCTAATTTAGGAAAGCATGAAACAAAAAAAGTAGCAGGTTAGGTAAACGAGACTTCAGTCTAGATTTCGTTTATATAAAGTTTTTAGCCACGCCCCCTTTTAAGGGTCGATTTTTCAAAAATATTGAATTTGAACCAAAAATATCTTTTTCACGTTCATTTAAGTGTAACTTGGATATATCTGTGGTTTCTAATTAGGGGCGGATGGACCACGCCTTTTTTCGAAGTTTGCGTGTACCACGCCTACAAGGGGGCTTGTTTTTCTTAAATGCCACTCACAAAACACTTAATCGAGGATATCGCATACCAAATTTCAGGTTCCTGCGACAACTTTGATTTTTCATGCTTATAAGTAAAGTGGGCGTGTCAGTGGGCGGATTTCAAAAATTTTTACACTTGTACTGCTTCGGGACCTAGAAAGAACAGATAAAAAGTTTCAAGGTCCTAGCTCTAAAAACTACCGACAGACGGACGGACGGACATGGCGCATTCGACTTACAATTCGGTCTCGATCATATACCCTTAAGGTCTTTGGGGTCTACGGTGATTATTTCACTATGATTACAAACTATGAATCAAACTTAATATACCTTCTATCCTATGGGATGGGGTATAAAAAATTGCTTTATTTTTGCTTTTTTTTCAAAGCACTTTTTGGCGTTATTGAAGGGAGCCCAAAGTAGATCCCAAAACTTTTATGGTTGCGCATTATGCTGCCAAAAATCTATCCCCTTGAGACGATAACTTTTGAGTTCAACAAGCTTGTCGGTGTCTGCTGGATCCTTGAGAAACAGAGAAAAACGGCGGAAGTGCTGAATTGTTTGAACTTGCAGTAACCTGGCCTCGACACAAAAGCCCGGGTTATCTTTTTCCACAGGCAGAGAAAAAACAGTCTAGATGAAGGCGGTAGATGTACTTGCCAGTTACTAAAAACTACCGCTGAAAACCTCTGCCTAAGATGTAATGGCGAACTGCAGCGTACTCCCAAAGATACTAGGTTGTGTCAGGCTAATCGGGTCCAAGAAACCGACACACTTAGACCTATTTAGATGGCCGTTTCGCATTCAGCGCCGTTTGTTAATGCACAATCAGAGCGAGAATCCGCAACGACTGTTTTGACTGCAAAGTGACAAAACATAACATTTTTAAAATTTTGTCGACATTGTTACACATGTTTAGTTTATTCTTCACAACAACTATTACCTTGAAACAAAAACGTTTATTCAACAGCGTATGATGCCTCACAACAGCAAATGACATTATAATCTTCGACCGCGGCGAGGGTTTTTCAATTTTTCCAAAAGCCCGGCGAGCAAGACAGCGATCACACCGGTATTCTGAACCACCCCCAACATTGTCTTTGATTGAAATTCATTTGACAGCTCGCCCGAGACACTCGCTCGCTCTCTCGCTCTTCATGTGAAACAGCCAAGAATGTAGGTCCATTGTGACACCACGTGGATCTGGAAATATTGCCTACTCGTTGTACCATTTTGAGGTAATAATGATCGAGGTCACTTGTGCTAAGATCGCTAAGATCAATATAGAAGAAAGCTCCAAGTGAATATTTTGGTTTTTATAGAAAGCGGGGCATGTGCAGAGAAGGTGGAGAGTGGTCTCTTCTTCCTCCTTGCATCCATGCAGCTCCTGCAGAAGTATAGGTAAAATAAATACCAAGCCTTATCGAATGCTTGCCTATCAGACATTTCCCTGTAATGAAACCGATTGTAGCACTTATGTGCGACCTATTAATAGCGATCAAACTCCTAGAACGTTTAAGTTCTAGCTTTGGCCAAATCTGTTATTATCTCTTTCCATCTGAGATTATCTCTTTCGATTGCATTCAGTTTTATCAGAAGTTTTCATGTCGAAATTGGAAAATCTAATCTAAGGCATTGGAATACCTTTATCAGGCAAGACTAAGACAGTATTTCCAAGTTTGGCGAGCTCGTCAGCCTTGCGTTTGCCAGGAATGTGCCCGGGCACCCAGCATAGGTGAATGTTGAACTGCTCCTATAGAGACGGCTGTCTATAGGGTTACTTGAGGACGCGCGTCTACATGAGAGTAAAACTACTGCGAGTAGCTCTCAGGCGAGACACTCGAGAGTACCGAGAGTACTCGCAGAGAGTTTATTTCTTACTTATTCTTAACTTCCCGACTCCTTGAGAGTCTCTATCTGAAACTAACTCTCGTTACTCACGAGATTGGCCTGAGAGCGACTTTCAATAGTTTTACACTCAAGTGGATGCGCCCTTAGAGTAAGGTATACAAAGAAGCTCCTGAATCAGTTCTTAAAAAAAAACAAGTTAGTAGAAGACTATTATCTATATAGATCGAATCAAAGGGAATTCAAACTAGTGGGAGGGTTACAATCCGCCTAGGCGAATCGTTGGATACCCCATCCCAATTGACCACTGTCAAGCTCCAAAATGCGTCAAAAATCTTGGTTGTTAAATTTTAGTTTCTATTAACTTTAATTGTGTTAAGGGTAAGTCAGTTAAGAATCTTCTTTCTTAAAAAAGGGGCTTGTCATCAACCCCTGTTCAATAACATAATTTTTTTTACCATATTTTCAGATGAAGTATACGCGTGTTGATCGCAGTTTTATATTAGAAAATTGTTTTATTACTTAAAAACGCCTCCAAAAGTGGGCGTGGCAAAAATTTATTTATTTGAATTAATAGCTTACGCACATTTTACGTCTGAACATTTTATAGTGCAATTTTTTTGGATTTAAAGCAAATATATCAAAGAAAACCCATTTATTAGAATGCATATTAATTATGACCACGCCTACAAGGGGGCGGTTTTCGCTTCTTTTTTTTTAAATGGCAATCACAAAACACTTAAGCGAGGATATTGCATACCAAATTTCAGCTTCCTACGACAACTTTGATTTTTCATGCTATTAAGTAAAGTGGGCGTCAGTGGGCGGATTTCAAAAAATTTTACACTTCTACTGCTTCGGGACCTAAAAAGAACAGATATCAAGTCTCAAGTTCCTAGCTCAAAAATTAAGGCCTAAAAACTATCAACAGACGGACGGACGGACGGACATGGCTCATTCGACTTACAATTCGGTCTCGACCATATGCCTTTAAGGTCTTGGAGGTCTACGGTGATTATTTCTCTATGTTACAAACTATGAATCAAACTTAATATACCTCCTATCCTATGGGATGGGGTATAAAGACTAATTGGTCAATCGAAAAATAGCTCTACCGGCGACACTGGCTAGCTCTACCGGCAACGCGGCTAAACAGGTTCATTGCATCCCGAGCAATGATGACAACCGATTGTGGCAAGTGCGTCACAGCTGGGGTAAATGTGACTAAAATCACACAGCCGCAGAGATCCCTATAGACTTGATCGATGATTGGCGCACTATTAATAGGTTTTCAAATCTTAGGCTTTGAAGCAAGCGTTAAGTTCGTCAACTGAACGTGAAGCAACTGGAAAAGTCTGACGAAAATTCGGATCAGGTAATTATGACTCCACTAAAACGCTTCAATTGTCGCGAAGACCTTACAGCGCCTTCACTAATCTTTTTAAGCCATCGTGCAATTTACCTCATAAAGCTGACAAGTTTGTATAGAGTCTGCGCCAAAACACTGTTTCATACGGCAATATTTAAAATTTAAGTTGTGGGGCTTTGGTGATTGAACCTCAATTTGAAATCTCAATTTAACTTTTGAGGTTTTGTTGATTAATCGACATTGTTAAAGCTTAAGGATACAACCGTGTTTAATTGAAAAGTGAGAACTCACCCCGAACGTTTCGCTGAAGTTTCGTTGAGCGTGGTCACCGGAAAACTGAAACTTTCGGGGTCGATCTCACTTCTTGATTAAACGCGGTGGCATCCCAAAACTTTTACAGTGTTAAAAATTTGTCTAAAACATTTGTTTTGCTGATTCACATGTTTACTTATTTACAGATGCGAAGTAAACCTGCATCCAAAATTTTTCTGTAATTATAAATTTTTGTGGCTCTCAAGCGTATTTGCAGAAATTATAGTTTTTGACTTACAGGTCCAGAGAGAAAAGAAACTAATCGAAATCGCCAAAAATGGCTTTGTTTACTACGGGGCCTGAAGAGTCAAAGTTACCTTGAGGCACAGTGTTTTGTAAGTTGCCAAGAACTCCTAAAAGCTACATTGTAACCAAAAGCAAATGAAGCATCGCTTGCAGTGGAGTCGTTGGAGTGGTTCTATCAGCGCTGATCATAAGTTACTTGCTTATTCTCCAGGAACTTTTCAAATACTGCAATAAACATATATATTGGTTTACCTACTTTGTGTTGCTCACAAGACTAGAAGATCCTACCATAGACTATTGTGTATAGCCTGTGTACAATCCCGGTCAGGACTTTGGGGTAATAGACCTACTAACTGCATGAATTGAATATATGATACACGTAGAGTACTTGACGGCTTGATTTTACGATTTCCAAATTCAAATTAATCTGTACTTAGCTAAGAAAGGATAGCAAAAGCTGGTATCAAAAAACTGCTGCAGTGTTAAAATTTATCATATCATCTAGCTTCTTAAGTTTGCAAAACGGGTAGCCACATTTTTGTTTGCTTCGGAGCTGTAGGTTTTTTATTTAAAATGTGATTATATAACCATTTAGCAACTTTATTTTTATCTAATCTAAATAGATCTACGTTATAGCCCAGTTTTTTGATTATTTCTTTTCTAAAATTCTTTGATCCTTCATTTTAAGGATTTTGATTTGATTTTTTAGAATAATATTCACCCTCTTAATTCAAGGACAAACATTTGATTTTAAATCAACATCTGACATCCGCGTCACAATCATACAATATTTTCCTGACAATGAATTGGAGCAGGTCTAAATGTGTAGACGTTTAACACGAGCCACAAAACGTAACCCTGAAACAATGCATTTGCATGTCACATACACACAATTTTAAGTTTCTATGGATTTATTTCATTTGCAGGGACATAAATTGTGAGTTAAACATTTGCTATCATTGTGACAAGGAAACTTGAACATGAAATGTCAGCAACCACCATTTATGTCACATTCTTCTTCTTTGCTTTTGAATACGACGTTCCTATCTTGTTGACATACCACTGCTCGTTTGCATAATCATGCAGCATAAAATAGCGAATAGCTGTGTGCTGCAACATATACCTCGTTTTTTCTCATTTTAAAATGCATTCACGGATTATGGTATTTCTGTAGACGTTCAGCAAAAATGTTGCAAAAATTAGTTATGGAATAAATGAGGTCATTTTTAACTTAGAACCAAAATGTTTTTGATACCAAACACGTTAGAGAGACTCAGTGTTGGTTTCTGATGTGTAAATATTTAAAAACTTGTAGACAATTTGTAAATTAAAAAAAAAATAAGGCTAAAAAAATCGATAGAAACACGATTTGACTAGACCATCTGAACTGTCACTTTGCAAGCAGAAACGAAATAAAAGAATTTCGTTTCGTTACGTTTGAATTTTAATTCGTTTAACAAAAGAATAATAAGGACGTAGCTTTAGTTCCAACTTATAGTATTTTAAGTGTTTTCAGTTGCTCTGCATCGGCATCTACTCTTAGCCATGAAGTGGAACCCATTTATTGCGCCTTTCAGTTTGATTGGGTGCACATCCCTCAAAAGAACACAGATCAAAACTTTTGCAGAATAAACTCTGTTGGTACATATTTGGAATGTTTTCAGTCTTCCAAAGACTGTATTGTCAAGTCCATTCTTTTGTCTATACAGATTTTTTGTTCAAGGACTTAATGCTTTCATTTTACTTCTCATGTTGTAACAACCTTTTACGTTTTACCTGGTACAATTTGTGCGGAGTTCATGACTCAGTGCAGCTCAATTTGTCTTTAGGCATTTTTCCTAAAATATAATAGCATTTTTTCAAAAATTCTTTCAACAAGTGTTATACAAAATTAACAACAATAACAATACAAAATTAAATTGTAATACAAATGTTATGGAAATAGTGGAAACGTCTTTGTTAAGCCTAAGTTTTCAAAGATCTGCAAGAAAAAAATTCTAAAATATTGACCAACAACACGAGGTTTTCACAGGACTAATTTGAAACTGGTATTTTTTTAATTTTGACTAAAATTGCGCTGTACCCGATTATAGTTCACCAACAATCTAACAACTTTAATTCGATATTAAGTCTTGGAAAAAGGAAAGCATTTCATTCAACAAAGCTAAAAAAGAAATATCTACTCACGGCTTTTTCATTAAGCCTTCGTAGCGAATGGTCACTTGGTTAAATTGATGACCATTTCACAAAAAAAAACTGGTATCGTGCCTTGGAAGTCTTAAGCAAGTTTATTATTGCTCTAAAAATTCCGCAAAAGAAGCCTGTCAAAATCACGAAAAACGTGAAACCGGTAGTTTCTGGAGAAGTGTTCGCTCTACAAGTTGTAACACCAGCAACGCACCTCAGAAAGCGTGTGCCTAGGGTTTAATTCTTTGGGTCATTACTCATGATCATAGATGAAGGTTTGAACGCTTACAGAATTCAAACTGATATATTTATCTTCACGCCAAGCTCAGCTTTTTTGATGAGCGGCCAGGCCGTTCCCTTACTATACTGCTCCATTTTGGCCAATCCTACTGGATAACTCAGAATCAATCCTCCAATTTGTCGCAAAAACTAGTGAGTAAGTGCTACAGTGTGTACGGAGAAGTTACAGCCCGTAAAACGGACCGTTGGAAACCCCATCCTATCCCACATTGTAAAATGCTGATGGCATTATTTTTTTTAATATCATAAGTAGTGCAAACTTCAAAAGGGGCGTGGTCCAACCGCCCCTTATTTCAAACTATCAATTATAAGATATTTCCACAGATATTTCCAAGTTATGCTTAAATGTACGTAAAAATGCAATTTTTTGCTTCAAATTCAATATTTTAAGAAAATTGACCCCTAAAAGGGGGCGTGGCTTAAAACTTAATACAACCGAAATTTGAAATAAAGTCTCGTTTACCTAACCTGCTACTTTTTTGTTTTTATACTTTCTTAAATTAGAATCAAGGCCAGTCGAAATTACGTTTTTCTGGAAAATTTTAGGTTTTTGTTGAGTTCTGCCTCCAAATGTGGGCGTGGCTCAAAGTCTTGTATAAACAAAATGTAGAACTAAGCGTTTTCTACATAAAATATTTCGCTCAAAATCGAATTTTTTTCAATTTTGAGCAAAAATAATGAGTAAATTGCATTTGAAAATGAACCCTTAAAATAGATGCCTCGCCCACTGGAGGAGGTTAACCAATTAAATTTTCCTTTTTTGTATCTTACATTCATTAGAAGGTGCTAAGTGTCAAATTTCAGCCTTTTAGAACGTCTTACAGTTTTGAAATCTTAAGACCGATTGTGGGCGTGTCTTTGGGCGGATTTCAAAAATGTTTACAGTTGTACTGCTTCGCATGACGTGGACCTTACGTGCGAAATTTCAGCAGCCTAGCTCAAAGTCTAAGGCCGAAAAACATGTCATATACAGACGGACGGACGGAAATGGCTTGTTCGATTCCGAATTCGGTCTCGATCATATGCCCTTAAAATCTTTCGGATCTACCATTATTATTTCACCGTATTACAAACTTAATCTACCTCCTATCCTATGGGACGGGGTATAAAAACCAAGGTAGTAAAATTTCTCCAGCAGTTTGAATGTTTAAATGAGTCTCCATTTATATCTGCCATGCACTGGAAAAGGACAGGAGTTCGGAAAAGAACAACCACTTCTGATTTTTGTACATTCAGAGCCACCCTGTGCGTTGGACTTAGCCTGGGAGGCCCTTCTCGGGAGTTAAAAAAAAACTGACTGGTCAGAAAAGCCTCTCAAAGCATTCTGTGCGCATTTCAGGTATTCTTTCACGCTTTCTTACAGTTTTTCACCTATTTCAATCAGCCAATTGAGAGGTTTCTAACATCAAATGTAACTCTCAAAGGGTTAATCGGACCCTCGGAGAAAAACTTTTATTGCCCCGGTCGGGATTCGAACCGAGGACCTTGCACTATTCACACACTGACCATAGCACCTGGTGCCCAAAGGACAGCTTCAGCATCTGCAAAAAGCAGGTGGCTAATCCTGATGCTTTAGCAGGTGGCTTACCCTGATGCGTGAGGTCCCGTTACGTAGTGGTTAATGTAGGTGCTTACTACGCCCGAGGTCTAGGTTTGAATCCTGCCATCGTCACCTGAAAAAAAAGACTCGTTCTTTTTCACAGTCCCCACCTCCGCGAGGGTCTGACAATCCCTCCGAGAGTATCAATTGTCTTGGAAAACTTCTCAAAGTAGCGTTCGGATTCGGCCAAAAATTGTAGGTCCCCTTGTATGTGAAGAAACTAACACACACAGCATACATATTGTTGAGAAGTTGGCCCGGGTTCACCTTGAGCTTTTGCGCCACTCTATTCTTTTATTTAATCCTGTTGCCAGCTACTTTGAAACATTCCTCGCAAAGATTACGCTTCAGCTTTCAGTCAATTATATTTAATGACAAAATAAGAAACAGTACACAGCCCAGACTAAGTCCAACGCACGCATTAACCAGCAAGTAAGTGCTACAGTGTGTACGCAGAAGTTACAGTCCGTAAAACAGACCGTTGTAAAATGCTGACGACATGGTTATTTTTTGACATTTTATAAGTAATGCAAACTTCGAAAAGGGGCGTGGTCCAACCGCCCCTAATAAGAAACCACATATATATCCAAGTTACACTAAGATGTACGTAAAAATGCAATTTTTTGGTCCAAATTCAATATTTTTGAAAAATCGACCCTTAAAGGGGGGCGTGGCTAAAAATTTTGTATGAACGAAATCTGGACTGAAGGCTCGTTTACCTAACCTGCCACTTTTTTTGTTTCATGCTTTCCTAAATTAGGCTCAAGGCTAGTCGAAACTAAGTTTTTCAGGCAAATTTTAGGTTTTTTTTTTAATTCTGCCTCCAAATATGGGCGTGGCTCAAAGTCTTGTATCAACAAAATGTAGAACTAAGCGTTTTCTACATAAAATATTTCGCTCAAAATCGAATTTTTTTCAATTTTGAGCAAAAATAATGAGTAAATTGCATTTGAAAATGAACCCTTAAAATAGATGCACCGCCCACTGGAGGAGGTTAACCAATTAAATTGTTCTTTTTTTTTGTCTAACATTCATTAGAAGATGCTAAGTGTCTAATTTCAGCCTTTTAGAACGTCTTACAGTTTTTTTATTGTGGGCGTGTTTTTGGGCTGCTTCGCATGACGTGGACCGCTTCGCATGACGTGGACCTTACGTGCGAAATTTCAGCAGCCTAGTTCAAAATCTAAGGCCGAAAAACATGTGATATACAGACGGACGGACGGAAATGGCTTGTTCGATTCCGAATTCGGTCTCGATCATATGCCCTTAAAATCTTTCGGATCTACCATTATTATTTCACCGTATTACAAACTTAATCTACCTCCTATCCTATGGGATGGGGTATAAAAACCAAGGTAGTAAAATTTCTCCACCAGTTTGAATGTATAAATGAGTCTCCATTTGTGTCCGCCCTGCACTGGAAAAGGACAGGAGTTCGGAAAAGAACCACCACTTCTGATTTTTGTACATTCAGAGCCACCCTGTGCGTTGGACTTAGCTTGAGAGGCCCTTCTCGGGAGTTAAAAAAAAACTGACTGGTCAGAAAAGCCTCTCAAAGCATTCTGTGAGCATTTCAGGTACTCTTTCACGCTTTCTTACAGTTTTTCACCTATTTCAATCAGCCAGTTGAGAGGTTTCTAACACCAAATGTAACTCTCGAAGGGTTAATCAGCCCTCGCGGAGGTGGGACCGTGAGAAAAACTTTTATTGCCCCGGTCGGGATTCGAACCGAGGACCTTGCACTATTCACACACTGACCACAGCACCTGGTGCCCAAAGGACGGCTTCATCATCTGCAAAAAGCAGGTGGCTAATCCTGATCGGATTCGGCCAAAAATTGTAGGTTCCCTTGTATGTGAAGCAACTAATACACACAGCATACATTGTTGAGAATTTGGCCCTGGTTCACCTCGAGCTGTTGCGCCACTCTATTTACTCTATTATTCAATCCTGTTGCCAGCTACTTTGGAACATTCCTCGCAAAGATTGCGCTTCAGCTTTCAGTCAATTATATTCACTGACAAAAATTAGCGACAGGACACAGCCCAGGCTAAGTCCAACGCACGCATTAACCAGTGAGTAAGTGCTACAGTGTGTACGCAGAAGTTACAGTCCGTAAAACGGACCGTTGTAAAATGCTGATGACATGGTTATTTTTTGACATTTTATAAAGTAATGCAAACTTCGAAAAGGGGCGTGGTCCAACCGCCCATAATGAGAAACCACATATGTATCCAAGTTACACTTAGATGTACGTAAAAATGCAATTTTTTGGTCCAAATTCAATATTTCTGGACTGAAGTCTCGTTTACCTAACCTGCCACTTTTTTTGTTTCATGCTTTCCTAAATTAGGCTCAAGGCTAGTCGAAACTAATTTTTTCAGGCAAATTTTAGGTTTTTTTTCAATTCTGCCTCCAAATATGGACGTGGCCCAAAGTCTTGTATCAACAAATTGTAGAACTAAGCGTTTTCTACATTAAATATTAAGCAAATTTTTTTTAATTTTGAGCAAAAATATTGAATTAACTGCATTTGAAAATTTACTATTAAAATAGATGCCACGCGAGATGCTAAATGTTAAATTTCAGCCTTTTAGAACGTCTTACAGTTTTGAAAATTCTGGAGGTAGTTGCACATTTCGACCGATTGTGGGCGTGTCTTTGGGTGGATTTCAAAAATTTTTACACTTGCACTGCATTGCATGACGCGGACCTTACGTACGAAGTTTCAGCACCCTAGCTCAAAATTTAAGGCCTAAAAACATGTGACATACAGACGAACGGACGGACGGACATGGCTAATTCGATTCAGGATTCGGTCTCGATCATATGCCCTTAAGGTCTTGGGGGTCTACCATTATTATTTCACCGTGTTAAAAAACTATGTGACAAACTTAATATACCTCCTATCCTATGGGATGGGGTATAAAAAAACCGGCTCCTTATTCATTTATCCGCACACATCTTCTGTATTTCCCACTAAATTGATCTCAGAAGAGGCACCTTCAGGGCTCAGTCCTGCTAGACTCTACAGAGTATACCCCAAGGACCCGGTGATACAACTTTTCCAAAACCCGGAAATATGCCAAGCGGGTAGACCGGTTTGGCATATTCCCATGCCTTCGCAAGAATAACTTTTTGGTCGGTTGTGCCGCATTCATCTTCCCGAATGTGGCACGATTGTAGCTCTGAGACACGTTTCCAACACTTTCAAGAATACTTTTCCCGGAAGATTTACGAGGTCAAGGGTTATAGCTGCGAGGTATAGCTTCGGCTTAACTGGCCGGATTTTATCAACTGCAGGAGACTTTTCAACTTTGAGAGATTCAATCGCGACAGCCACTTCATCTACTGTGGCACATTGCTTCACCTTAATTTAGTCAGAGGTGGGATTGTCATTGCCAGAGCCCTGTTGGGGGCTGAGCAACTCCAAAAAGTACACGCTTTATCTGCGTCACACATCGCTCTTACTACATAGAACTATCCTTGAATTTAACTAACCCCTTGTATAATATTTAACTAATGGCTTCTTGAACTCCAGTTGTTTAGATGGAGCAGTTCTTTTCTCACCACCAGCCCGGTTACTCAAGTTACTTCTTTCCACAAATTTTCCTGCAGAAACAATTACAGCCGATGAAAGAAGACGCTTTTTTTCACTTTAAAGATGAATTGGAACTTCTCCGAAACGTACCGTGCAAATCGTTCTCTGTAGTCAGAGTAAACATCTGGTAACCTTTTCCACCCTTCGTGGATCACCAGACTTTACTAGGTTCCAAAATTGGCACAACACTTGGTGATGATCAGTTGATTAGCTCAGCTCCAGTCGATACCCGAACCTCACAAAACATTGTTCTCACTAAAAGTTAATCAGTTCCTAATCTCTCTGGGACTTATTCGTCATTTTCTTGAAAAGTAGTAAAAAAGGCAAATTAGAAAGTACCCTTCCTGTCTCGCCTCTGATTGTTTTTACTGGAGAATGGTTCCTCATTGCACTCATCCTTTCCCACTACGGGAGTGTTTATATAAGGAAAACTTATTGAACATAACGTTGCGTATACGGCCTGGTGACCCGTATTTTTTCTAGAGAACTGCAGAAACTCTCTTACAATTTATTTTACCAAAGTAGTTCCAAAACCTGTTACAATTCCGTAAAACTGCAACATTTCTATGACTTAACTTAAAATATTTATATTGAGAATGTAGTCTCGCATGTCTTCAATGAGGTCGGTTGGTAGAGACTTTTTTGGTTGGTTTTTATGGGAAGATCAGAGTTTTTCGTTAAAAACTAAAAAAAAAAAACGAATAGGTTGTTTCGTGTTAGGTTTTTGTATCGTGCACCTGCACTTGACCCATAATCTGTAATTTTCATCACAAACCCATCAAAGAAAACTCTCCCCTTCTCAGCCTATTGTAGAACTTATTTGGATACCATATCTTAATGTCATTACATCAATGAGAGCTTATCGGCTTACACCTTTCTCGCTATAGCGACTCACTTCGAATATGAATTACACCATTCGATGGGAGATAGCTCACCTTCCAAAAGTGAATTATACCACCAATCGTTATCGTTGTTGTCTATACATTCTATTGCTGTACAATAGAATGCTTACACCTGCATACACACACGTACTACATAACAGTGCGTCAACTTGTATTTATTCACCAGTCTATATTGAATAGAATTACTGATATTACCTTATATGCGCGATAGGAAAATAATAATTATAATGCAAATAAGCCTATAAAGCAGCTGTCAAGCTGAATACAAATTAATTTACACCCTGCATGTTGTTTTACATTTGACGTCTCTCTGGTGGTGAAGCAATCATTAAGGAAGTCTGATTTTATTTAATTATTGGTCCCCTTCTTTTGGTTGTTTATTTATACGCTGGGCAATCAATGGGCGAAGGAAACATCCATCCGCTAATTCAATGGACGATTTTTTTCTTAATTGCACAGAGATTATCAAAATAAACAATTTCGCATGCGATGGCCATCACGGTAATGTGTTGACTTTGTTCAAAGTAGCAACATAATTGCAGTCATTATCACTGCTGATCTATATTTAGCATGACAAACGGACGTTTAAGCTTTTGAACTTGATTGGGTCGTCAACGGCGAAGGAGTGTTAATGAGTCTGTTTTGAGTGTGCTTTTTCGGCAACAATTGGCTCATTCAATTTTAAGTCTTTGATGACTTACACCTTTTTTACGGCGGAAATATTACTGGCCCTCGGCTGCCAGTATAAAAACTTAGGGCTGTTTGGTTGGCTTCCCACTTTTAGTGCATCTCTAAGGATCCACTTCGTCTGTGTATATCTTTTTTACTTGTGTTAAGATTAAGCTAAAATGATTAATGATTTAAGATTTGTAATCTTTAAGATCCCCCTTTCAAGTCCAGCTTTGCGGAGGAGTCTAAGAACAAGTAGTGAGTGTAGGTGGTGCTCTAATCTTAACAGGTGCCGTATTGAACCGGGAATCTTAATCTTACACATTTTAAATCGCACCAAGGACGGTACCCAAAGCAGATGAACTATAAAATTCGTTTTCTTATTGGGCCCCTTAAATAAAAAATCAGTGGAAGTGATATGTTGGAGCATTATCTAAAGGTCTCCCGTTTTTTTGCTGCCTTTTGCTTTATTTGAAAAACAAAAAAAAAGTTGGAAAATTTCTATAAAGTTTGCTCACTTTTTCAGATGTAACTAGTGGGAGGGTTACAATCCGCTTAGGCGAATCGTTGGATACCCCATCCCAAGTGACCACTTTCAAGCTCCGAATTGTGTCATAAATCTTGGTTGTTAAATTTCAGTTTCTATTAACTTCAACTGTATTTAGAATTTCTCTGTTAAAGAATCTTCTCCCTTAAAAAGGGGCGTGGCATCCATCCCTTTTTAAAAGCATCGTTTACATTTTTTATCAGAAGTGGTATGCATGTGTTGATTACATTTTCACATTAAAAATTTGGTTTATACTTAAAAACGCCCCCAAAAGTGGGCGTGGCAAACATTATACACATTTATATATATATACATTTCAGTTGACAGCTTTCACACATATCTGAACATTTTATAGCGCAAGTTTTTTTAATTTAAAGAAAATATATCGAATAAAAACCGTTTAGGCAAATGAAATATGACCACGCCCAAAAGCGAGCGGGTTTTGCCACAATACACTTAAGCGAGGATAACGCGTACCAAATTTCAGCTTCCTACGACAATTTTGAATTTTCATGCTAATAAGTAAAGTGAGCGTGGGCGTTTTAGCCTGGACGGCCTGGCAGGAATATCACTACTTGACCTAAAAAGATTTATCAAAAGATCAAGCTGGTTCAGTTAGTAAGACATATTTCCAACCATGTTTGTCTACCTCACAAGGGTGATCACAATGGGCAAATCTGGCCACCGAGTGAACTTGCACTAGTTGCAAACAACCCTTTCCAACCTAACCTAACCTAAAGTGGGCGTGTCAGTGGGCGGATTTTAAAAATTTTTACACTTGTACTGCTTCGGGACCTAGAAAGAACAGATATTAAGTTTCAAGCAGATATTAAGTTTTCAAAACTACCGACACACGGACGGACGGACGGACATGGCTCATTCGACTTACAATTCGGTCTCGATCATATGCCCTAAAGGTCTTGGGGGTCTACGGTGATTATTTCTCTATGTTACAAACTATGAATCAAACTTAATATACCTCCTATCCTATGGGATGGGGTATAAAAAGGTAGAATACCCGCATCTTCAGTTTCAAAAGCACAAAGCCGCGAATTGCGTGCAAAAATTTATCAATTAACTAACCTTAATTCAAACTTCTCAAAGCCCACACCTGCCCCCATGCCCTTGTTCGACTTAGATCCATATCTGTACAGATTATCGGAGTTGGTTGCTGCCTCGGAGTTTGTTGTGTCGGTTCCGAAACTATTGTTTTCTCCGAACACAACGCCAATAGAATAGGCGCGATGGAGGTTGAAATATGGTCAAATGTGGTCTCTCATATCATTTCCCGTTACATACACATTTGAATTATTAAGTAGTTTTTTTTTTTTTTTTTTGTTATAAGTTGTACCTTAATTTCTTCACCACAAGAGGTACACAATGGTAGCCTTCCTCCATATAGAAGGCGCCTTTAACAATGTCTGCAACACATCTGCGATCTTGGCTGCACCGTCGGCTCTGAAGGTTGATGGCACACTTAGCGAGTTAATACATCAACTTTAAACGACTAGGATTATTAGCTCAAAGCTAGGCGAAACCACTGCTCGAAGATCTGTCAGTAGAGGAACCCCGCAAGGTGGAGTCCTATCCCCACTCTTTTGGATCTAGCGGTGAACGAACTGCTGATTATCCTAGAAGGAGAGGGGAGCAGATTGATCGCTTATGCAGATGACGTTCATTGCGGTTTCGGGAAGCTCCTTAATACACTCCTGCAGAATTCTTTAAACAAGCTAACCAGGCGGACAGGCAGTTCTGGACGGGTGTCAAACTCAATAAAAATTAACTTGTCCTTTTCACCAGGAAATAGAAAATCCCTCATATGAACCCCCCTCAATCATGGACACTAGCTTAAATTTCTCTGAAGCTAGTGTCCATGATTGAATTGAATGAATTTCTCTTAAATTTCTCTCTAAATATCTGGGTCTCATCTTCGATAGAAAGCTTAGCTGGAAGTCTTATGTACGGGAAAGGGTCCAAGAAAGCTACGATAGCACTCTTTTCCTGCAAAAAAATCATCGTTAACAAGTGATGGGACTTCAACCCCGAATCACCCATTGGCTATATATCTCATTATCTTGGCGACAAGCCAAGCAAGGTCTAAAGGTCGGCTTCCTTATGTTTAAGCGGAGCACTTCGCACCACTGCCTGAGCAGCACTAGACACCCTGTTCCATCTAATTCCCCTTGACATTTTCAGCAGACAAATAGCTGCTATCACGGCTACTCGCCTCAGAGCAACCTCTTAGTGGACCGATAGTGATATAGGTCACTCCACTACTCTGAACACATTCAGATCCCCTTTTAGAAGCATAGACTTCACTATATTGTTACAATTTGACAAGAGCTTCCAGACAACTATCATCCCAGGGTATCCTCTTGGGATAACTGTATAACTGTGCGCCTCTAGAATTTGAATCGATTCACTTCTACACTGATACATCAAAAACAAGTTATGGGGTAGGTGGGGGTGTGTGTAGGTCTGTGTAGGTCTCAGAAAGACTAAATCTTAGTCTCCCTATTCCGTCTTCCGGATCATTGTAGTGTTTTCCAAGCTGAAATCATGGCGATTAATGAAGCTTTGACCTGGCTTAAGAATAACGTAATATCCGCCGAGGTTATACGTATACTTTCTGACAGCCAGGCGGCCATCAAGTGCCTTAGACTGCCGTTCGTAAGGAGATGCCGCAGCAGTTCAACGTTCTCCTGTGCTGGGTGCCAGGGCATAGTGACATTCCAGGCAACTGTAAGGTAGACGAACTTGCCAAACTTGGAACTACTCTCTCAATTTCGCCTGATAAAGGCTCCTTAGTCATTCCGATTTCGACATGCAAATTCATGATAAAACTGGATGCAATAGAAAGAACAAATCTCGGATGGAAAAGTGGTAGTACCTGTCTAGTAACGAAACAGATTTGGCCTAAGCTAGATTTTAAACGGTCTAGGAGTTTGATAGCTGTTAATAGATCGCACATTGGTGCTACAATCGATGTCATTAGGTACAAGACACTGTCTGATAGGCAAGCATGCGACAAAGATTGGTCACAAGGCTTGATTCAAACGACTTTTGCAGGAGCTGCATGGATGCATAGATCACTCTCCACCTTCTCTGCACGTGACCCGCTATCTCTAAGACCCGTTATCTTCACCTTGGAGCTGGCTTCTATAATGATCTTTGTGATCTTGATACGACTGACCCGAAACATCTCTCACGCTTCATAAGTAGCTCAAAATGGTTTAACGAATAGGCAATTTTTCCAGATTCACATGGTATCACAATAGACCTACATAGGTCTAAGTGAGATGGTTTGTTCGGACCCGACAGCCACTTCAACCTAACTTAAGTTGCACCTCTTGAATCCGGCTAAGCTTGAGTTGAACTAAGACCTCTAAATTCGTAACAAAACTAATCTGGAATTAGCTCAGTCAATAAATTAGTCTAATCATCGACTCCCACAATTACATAGAAAAAACCGGCAAAGAATCAATCTGTTTAGATTTAATTTTTCACAGAAACACTCAAAGCAGCTGACATTTCACAGTGAAAAAACCAGCAAGGATGTTCGAACTCTTAATTTGACCCACCGAATTTGGCAAGTTTAACTGAGATTGACCCTGGATTAAAATAGACAAAAATATCATATTCAGTGCTAACCTTAGTTTGATTCCGAAACTCGAATGATAACTCTGGGTTAAACCAAGATATGTTAAGCCAGAAAAAGATGAACTCACAGTCAACCTCCTGGAGCTGGATTTTAGTGTAGGGATAACTCCGGCAATAAAGTTAGCTACCAGCTGTCAATTCTTATATAAAAACAAAAAAAAAAAAACAGGCAGAGAATTTTTGTTGTCCAGGTGTAGGAAAAATATTGTGCGTGCAGATACATAAAGATGCGAGAAAAGACGCTGCATATTCAACACTTGACAGCAAATAAACCGGGCCACCCACCACGTTAAAACACTGATTCGATTTTTTTTAAAAGTGTAAAACTTACAAACCTCCAAGTTGCACTTCAAATAAAACGTTTTAAGTTGGTTTCCAGTAATTTTAATCAATATGAAACGCACCTCTTGTAAGTACAACTATTTTGGTTGTAGGTTTTATACTTTTAAAGAAAATCGAACAAGAGATCTAACGCAGCGGGTAGCCTAACTTATTTGCTGTCGTGTAAAGTTTTTTTTCGCAAATTCTGTTTTATAAAGCTTTTATGCATTTTTGACCCTTTCTTCTATGTTTAGATTCTTATTTACTTACCTTGCTTAAGGTGGAGCTACGGTGCGGCTAAACCTGCACATCAACAAACAAGCCTCTCCAACCAGCTGTTTGTAGCCAGCCGCCTAAATTTTTGAAAGCGAAAATGGCTGCGGGCTCTTCCATTGGCGTTTGCCTCCTGAGTCTCGGTGTAGTCGCTGTATAACCCATGCAGTTTGATAATTTATCTTCTCAAACATTCCGTCTCTGCAGACGCGACCAAAAATCACACGAGGGATTTTTGTTTTGAAGCAGCGGAAGCGTTGTCAACCTCATTTTTTGGCAGCGTCCATGTATCTGTACCGTAAGTCAAGACTAAGATGATGAGGGCTTTATAAATGGAACTTTAGTTGCTCGAGAGAAGGTTTTGTTGTTCAACTGCCTTCTTAGCCTTAAGAAGCAACAATATGCAAGAGTTAACCTCGGTTTGATCTTAGTGCTGGTGGCATTGTCTGAATTTATAGCGAAGTCCGTAGACGATTTCCCTAAATACTTCGAAGTTCTACCTGTCGTCGCTGTTGGGTGTCGCTTCTTCATGACAGTATAAGCTTAGCTTTGTTCTCATTAAGTGCTAAGCCCACGTTCGCTACTAATATGATGCTGAATTTTTCCGATTAGGTCTACATAGTTCTCTGAAGTATGTTGTTAAAGGAGTCACATGACAGCGCTTCGCTTTGTCTAAATGCTTTATTGATATCAAAGGGATCCACGCGCTGCGAAGAATTTAGCGATTTTTACGGAATGGCTTGAGTTTTCAATCATCACCTTGCACTTACTGACAAGATTGGCAGGAATTTTAAGACCAGACATTGCTAGGCGTTGCCCTTGTCTTTATGCTTCCTTATGTCTAAATGCTTGCGGCTTTTAAATCGGAAAAAAATTCCTGGGTTTTTTTCCAAGGGTTTGGTTTGATCGATGATAGACTTTCCCGTTCTCAAGACAAATTGATGTCAGTAAGTTCGATATTTAAGACCGCTGAAAAGCTCCACCCTAGACCTAAGTAAGTTCTACATTTGGAATCGAGCTCTTGCTTTTGAAGTGGAAAGTCTCTGTTTAGGCGGTTATTGCTAAGGACGCAATATCTGGCCCATCTTCTTAGTTCTATTAGCAGAAGTTCAAGCAGATCAATAAGTTTCTAATGCAGAATTTGCCACTATAAGTATTATATCACCAGGCCACTCTCGAGAGTCCCGAGAGTACTAGCAGAGAGTGGATTTTCTACTCTCAACTCTGCCTGCGACTCCTTGAAAGTCTCTATCTGGAAGCAACTCTCGTGACTCTCGAGAGTGGCCTGAGAGTAGTTACTTTCAGTAGTTTTCATCTCAGGTGGACGCGCGCCTTTAGGGATGGGTTTGACCGGTAAGAATCGGAGCTCCATTAGATAGGTGTTCATAAGCATGTGGATCTCAAGGAGCCTCAAATAAAATAAATCTCAAAAATTTTCTTCGCCAGAAACGAATCTACCAGCCAGACCTTAAGTCGGCTTATCTTGGGCTATTACTTTGCTACAGTTTCTGGTGATCCTGGGCCTATACCATCATGAGTTAAAGTGGCTCCGCATGCTCAGGCAAGGTCTTCTAAGCTTGCGTGGTCTTCGGGTAAGATCCAAACAATCTGAGGACAGAAGCCTTTTTTCACAAGGTCTCATCAAAAATGAAGGTAAATTATATGCAAAGGTCAACAAGAAAATTTCAGTATAATACGTAAGGTCGGATTTATTCCCTAAAAGGTAAATATTAAGTGTCATTTCCATGCTGTTTAAAAACATGATCAATGCACCTCCCCTCTCATGCTCGTCTCATGCTGACCATCCATGTTGAGTAAAGAAGCAACGATTACCTCAAGACATTGTCGGCTATCAATGGCATGTCCTGAATACCGTTTTAAAACAGGTCACACACCTTATACGCTCTATTGGCAACAATCCAACGATTTCAGAGTTCTACGCAATTAAATGACGCAAGATTTAAGTGCAAGGACACTTCTTGAATGTGACCGGATAACGAACCTGGGAATTTTCTTCGACGCAACCGGAAAATACAATCACAAAAAATGTGATTCAATGATGAAGCGTTGCTGGCTGTCACCACCCGTTTATCGTTAGCCTTGAATACAACAAAGTCAATGCGACATTTTCCCCAACGAATGCAAAAATCCCCATTTCGTGTGCCAAAAATTCTCTTCCCTTGTCTTGCGCTAAGGTCAGACTGATAAGTTCTCCCAAAAATATACAATTAACCTGCACCTTTGTTCCAGTTAGACACGAAGACCTGCATCATTTCTTAGAATTTCAGTACTTCACCATTCCTTTTCTTATTAAATATTTCAATTTTTATGGAAACATATTTTATTTTTAATGCAAGAAATAAAACGATGAAAGAGCCTTTCTCTACTTTCCGCAAAAAAACAGAAAACACTTTCTCACGGGAAAAAGCCATAGCGCCCACACTTTGAGAATGAAAATACAATTTCAAAAGAATATCTGAGTATATTTAACCCGTCAGCAGCGATGTTCAATACAAAAAAAATTAAATATGAGGCGAAGTGCATATTGTAGTTAAACGCGGAATGTATCCAAAAAATATTAAAAGCCAGCAATTCCGTAGCACGTGGTGCCAATGGAAATGGCAGTGGTTCGAAGTGAATGGATATAGATACGCGACGAGTATTCTTAAACTTTCTTGGCTACAAATTCGAACAATGGAATATGCAAATAAGGGAGTCATTATTGGCGGCGATTAGTATTACCTATTGTAGTCGAAAGGTGATACCTTTTATTGGGATCAAAGTTTTTTTTTTGGCAACTTTGGGCATGCTTCGGTGTGACAAGTGTACCATTCTAATTGAAGAGTTAATCTGTTTAATAATTCATCGCAGCAATAGAAGTTTTAAGACATCGTCTGATTTGAGTGCGATTTCGTAAAACAATTTTATTGAATATGTATATCTTCGACAGTTTTATTGAACATGTATATCTCTTTAGACTTTAAGATTGACTAAAGATTGACGCACAACTTTAAGTATATCAGTACATGCTTGACATCAAGAAATAAAGCACCGTATTTAGAGTAAATACTGGCGAAAGTCCATCGAACAGCATGTGCAAAATGACCAAAAACCTTTCAAAGATACCAATACGCCCACTTTAGCAGGTATATAATACCGAAGTAGCCGATATTGGTTATGCCCGAATTCCACGCTAAAAAAAAAACATCCATTTATGAGAGACACTATGAAAACTGCCAGAACGCACTTAATAGTAGTAAATTTTTCGCTCTTCAAATTCAAATAGTTTACGCTTGCGTAGTGTTTATCGCATTGGGTAGGTTGCTATCCAGTGAATGCACCTACTAAAACCGTCAGTTCGTGCGGCTTCACCCTACGTCGCTAGATCAAAGGGTCTTGTTCTTTGTAGTCGTCGCTCGTTCTTTACATCGTTAAGAATCTCGTTTAGAGTACGGATCATTTCATTGTTGCAATGAACATGAAGACGAGCACTTAGCTTTCGAGCAAAGTTTATTACTTCTTCGCTCACAGTAGCTATTCCTAAATCTCTGTGCATATCACTATTCCTAATATACCATGGCTTTCCAAAACGAGACAACATGCATTCACAATTGCTCTTAGTGTCTTGTTTTGGAAAGTGTGCAACATGAACATATTGCTCGGCTTGGTGCAACCCCAAAGTTGTATACGATTGCATACCTGCCTGTACAAAAGCAGTTTGTTATATATGCTTAATTTCGAAACTCTTCCGATAAGCCAATACATTTCCCTGAGCCTAATCTCGAGCTCGTCACGCTTCTTCTTTACGTGTGGTTTCCACCTTAGTTTAGCGTCCAGTGTCATCCCTAGATATTTCGCATCATTTGCATAAGGTATTTGTGCAGAATTTATGAACAGAGGTAAATAGTTAACCCTTCTGTAAGTGAAATTCACATGCATCGACTTGTTCTCGTTAAGAGCGATTCGCCAAGTCTTCGTCCAGACACAAATTCTGTCCAATGCTCGTTGGAGGTTTTCCGTTGATGACTCGACTGATTCACCTGTTGCCAGGATGGACGTATCGTCCGCAAACGTGGCCACGACTGTCTCGTCATCTAGAGGTATGTCTCTTGTGTAGAGCAGGAACAGGGTCGGACCGAGGACACTTCCCTGGGGTACTCCAGATCGAATTTGCTTGATACTCGAGTATTCACTACTACACCTAACACGAAAGAGTCTTCCTTCAAGATAGTTTTTCAATATTTTAAATATGTCTTCCGCAAGTTTTGCCGCAGCTTTTATTTCAAGTCTTCGTGCCATACCTTGTCGAAGGCTTGCGATACGTCGAGGAAAGCACTTGAACACATTTTTTTCCTTTCTAAGGCCTTTCCAATTTCATGCGTTATTCTGTAGACTTGATCTATTGTGGAATGGTTAGGTCTGAACCCGAATTGATTATCCGGGATCAAGCATCTTTCTGCAATTGTTGGTTGTAATCGCTTCAGCAGAAGTTTCTCGAATACTTTCGATATTATCGGCAGAAGCGATATGGGCCTATAAGATTTATTATCATGTGCACATTTCCCCGGTTTTGGAACCATAATGACTTCAGCAACTTTCCATTGTCTTGGAACGTATAGAAGTCTAAGAGAAGCGTTTATCATATAACGTAGCTTGACTAATGCCTTTTTTGGTAGCTCTTTCAATATTTCGCCAGTAATCAGGTCGTAACCCGGGGCCTTGTTATTTTTAAGTTTGCTAATTATCTGTCGGAGTTCAACTAACGAAACTTTTTTCATTCTAAAACTATCAGGTTCCGCGTTGTTGTTTTGAATGTCAGCCAACGGCGGACCTTCCAAAGGCTTGAATGTTTCTGCTAAATGTTCAGCAAACAAATTCGCTTTCTCTTTGTCTTCTCTTGCCCATTCGCCGTTAGCTTTTTTTATTGGTGCCGAGTGGATTATAGGTTTCTTGATAGACTTAACTGCTTTCCACAGAGAGTAGTTTGAGCTCCTATCCGCCGACAAGCCTTCAAGGTATTCAGTGATCTCACGATTTTTAAGATCTTGCAACATTTCTTTCAGTTTGTTAGAGAGGTGGTTCAAGAGGGTTTTGTCTGGGGGAGCCCTTATGCATTGCCATCTCCTACGCGCTCTTCTCTTTTCACGAATCAATTCTTCGATTTCGAGTGGATATGTTTTACGTACATGCCCGTCGGTGCTAACTGCGTTCTTTTGGGACGAAGTGTTGTTCCAAGCAGCGCTCTGAATTGCTTCAATGAATTTGTCAACTGCGGTTTCTAACTCGAAAGGAGTTTTCAATGGCACATTCAAGCCAACAGCCTCCTAACAGTCCTTTCTGAAGGCTTCCCAGTTCATGTTTTTGCTAGCTAATCTAGGAGCTTTTTCTATTTTCGTCTGTTTTCCACCTATCTTCAAGATTACTCCTGAGTGGACTGAGCAAGAACATAACACTCTTCAATTCGCGTAAGGTATTTGGGGTACCCTTTAACGATGAAAAAATCGACAAGGTCAGGCTTTTTATTCCTATCGGTTGGCCAATATGTTGGCTTACCCGTGGAGAAAAAGTCCACCCCACGCTTCATACTATTTTTGTACAGTAATCTGCCTCTTGTTGAATTGCATCGTGAACCCTAAAAAGTATGCTTCGCGTTAAAGTCACCCCCAATGATAAAATTGGACCCAATGAAGTCATACATACGATCAAGATCGTCTTCCACCAGTCTAAGCAGTAAATTTTTACAGAAACTGAACTGATCTGCGTAGAGTCTATCTGAACTTCTGTGTTCTTGAAGTGCTTTATGCAATTCTTAATGTAGAGGGAGGATCCTCCTCTCGAATTTTGCGAAGGGTGATGTGCTTGATAATCATTGTAACCTTTAAGTTTCGGTCCAGACCCGTTTTTAATTAGAGTTTCCGTAATCATGCAAATATCAGTATTATTTTTCCGGAGAAATATTTCTAGTTCGTCTGTTTTATTCAGAAGGCCATTTGCATTCCATATTAGTATTTTAAATAACTGTTTCATATTCATATTCTCCTGTAATTTTTTCGAGGCTTAAACTCGAGCTTGCTCAGTTTGTCAAATATAAGTTTGTTGATTTTAGTCTGATCCTCAAGTTTTTCCAAGATTACAGCGAGGATCTGAGACACTGCATCTGTTGTGGGCGATCTTGCTTTGTTTTCGTTTGACGCAACTTGTGCGTATGATTTCGGTCCGACCAGTGGCGGTTTTCCGCTGCAAGAGTTTTTTTCTGTGATTGTTGTCTGATGTGTTTCCGTGTTTGGACAACATTAGTTCTAAAACCCCTTTGGCGGAGGAGACGCAGCAACTCATTACCATTTTTTCTCGCAATATTTTAGCAGTCCCCAGACCGAACATCCTACAATAAGGTTTCCCTTAAAGCCAACTGGAGGATTGGATTCGTTGTAAAGCGACACTTTCCGATTTGTCTCAGGATAATGAAAGGTTGATAGTTGAATAATGTTCGTGTGTTGTACCTTGTCTTTTGGTGATATAGATTTAACTTTTGTTTAAAAACGATTAATAAGGTTATTATTGCTGCTTCACGTTTTCGTGCGAAGTCAGAACTTAAACTGTTTGGTTTTTCTTTGTTCATCCAGTAGGTCTTGGAAGTTTATGTCCTCACTTGTCCAAAGTTGCATTGGCTAAATATTGTTTGAAATTTCACAAGATTGACTTCGTTGGGTATTTAATTCCCCATGTCCACCTGCCGAAACAAACCATGAAATTCAACGAAAGAAAACCTCATTAAATTAAACTTATCGTGTTTTTTCGATATCATTGTTTTTGCATGGAAAGTGCAAGCGCAAGACCACCAGCCGCCATGAACCTGCGAAAAAAAAAGAACACAATTAAAAAGAACCAGTGAGTAAGTGCAACAGTGTGTATATAATAGCTTCGGTCCATCTGTAGCGGACCGCGGTATACCCTATTCCTATTCCTGTTCTCCTTTCCATTACTTTTCTCTTTTCCATTCCTATCCTCCTTTCCATTCGTTTATTTTCTTGTTTTCCATCCCCGTCCCGTTACCATTTATGCATCATATTAAATAGAAAGAAAAATCCTTCCTTTTAAGTTTTTGTTCATTTTTTTTTTTAAAAAGGGGCGTGGCATGTCCAACCCCTTTAACCGAAAATCAATATTAGCATAGAAGTATCCAAGTTTGCGGCTAAAATGTACGCAAAACTGTAATTTTTTGGTTCAAATTCAATAATTTTGTGAAATCTACCTCTAAGGATGGGCGTGGCCGAAAACTTTGTACGAAAGAAATCTGAAATAGTATCCGGTGTTCTTTATGTGGTAAATTTTATTTCTTATTCTATACTTAGTAAAGCTAAAAAGCAGTCGAATTCCATGTTTTTCTGGAAATTTATAGGTTTTTATGGAATTATGCCTCTAAGTATGGGTGCGGCCCAAACTTTGTATGAACCAAATGTAGAACTTAATATTTTCTACATAACATATTAAGTAAAAAATTTTCGATTTGGAACAAAAATATTGAATAAATTGCATTGCATACTCTCCAATTCGATGCCAAAAATGCAATTTTTTGGGTAAAGTTCAACAATTTCGTAATATCAACCTCTGAACATGGGCGTGGCCAAAAAATTTTTAGAGGTGACATCTAGAATAGAACCCCGTGAAGCTAATGTGCTAATTTTCTTAAATTCTGCCTCCAAATGTGGGCGTCGCCAAAAACTTTGTATGAAAGAAATTTTAAAAAAAGTGTTTTTTTTTTTTATTTGGAATGAAAATATTGAATAAATTGCATGTGGAGGATTACACTTTCAATCGATGCCACGCCCACAAGGGGTGGTATGCGGACATTATTTTTATTTTTTATGACTTGCAATCATTAGAAGATGCTAAATAGTAAATTTCTGCTTTTCACGACGTATTACAGTCTTGAAAGCACCGGAGGTTGTTGCACATTTAGACCGATTGTGGGCGTGTCTGTGGGCGGATTTGATACGGATTTGATGATGATGAAATTTTAATACTTGTATTGCTTCGGATGACAGAGAGCTTGAGTACAAAATTTCAGCTTCCTAACTCAAAATTTAAGGCCTAAAAATTGGTGACATACGGACAGACAGACGGACGAACGGACATGGCTCATTCGAGTCAGAAGGCGGTCTCGATAAAATGCCCTTAAGGTCTTGGGGGTCTATCGTCATTATTTCGCTATGTTTCATTTTCGCCTGTATCAAACTTAATATACTCCATTCCTGTGGAATAGGGAATAAAAATCGAGTTTTTTGACCAGTTTGCATATGGATGCAATTGCTTCTCTTCACAAACGGTGCTGATTCCGAATTGGGGATTTTCCGTGTGGCTGAGATATAAAGAAAAGCTTTTTGGAATTTGAATTCATATGCTTCAACCACGATAGTCCGTGACAGGTCTTTAACCAGCAATCGTCCTTTAAGTCTTTAACAGCAAAAGTAACAGAGGGATTTACAATAGTTACGAAAAGGTAATGCGACACGTTTTTCATTTTAATACATTCCTACTTTCAGCCTGGAACCTGGCCTTCCACGAGCGACGAAACCGTCTTTCGGTAAATTGAGTCATCAATGTTTTTCGAGCATATCTCAAGTGTCGATGGCTACAGTTCTAACGCTTTTGGAAAAAGACCCTAAGGGTATCTTGGACTAAAATATTTTGGCGGCTTCGAAATTTAACAAAAGCCTGGCCTTACACAAGTGACAAAACTTTTTCGATTGTCGGCCAGCGAGTGAATTATTTTATCTTCATTTAAAGAAATAAAATGTCTGCATGCATAAAAACTAGGGGGCGGGTTATTCGCTTAGGCGATACCCCATCCCCGATAATACCTCCCCTTCAAGTTCCAAATTGTGTTATAAAACTTCTATTTATCAGAAGATTTTAGTTGAAAGTCTTCTGCAATAAAAAAGGGGCACTGCAATAACCCCTATTGGGTACAATCTAATTTTTTGTGAAAATATTTTAACAATGGAATTCTTAAGCTAAGAAAACTGGCTATGACGCAGTGATGGGAACGTGTTGAACCCTGCTCTTATTTTTATCTAATATCTGACGGACACCGTTTTTTCGCACCAGATCAAATATTAGAAATAAATGAAATTTCTTCAAAATCATCTTTTGATATGGGTGCGGCACATGTGCCTTGCTGTCAGACCTTTGTTCTGTATAAACTTTAGTTCTGCAATTCTTGGGCCATGAAGGCAGGGTTAAATCCGCCAGCCGGAACTTGGCCAGACAGTGTTCAGAAAGAAATTTCGTATGTGGCCACTACTGGAACTCTCTCTGCTCTTAACGAAAGTAAGCAACAATATTGGAACATCTGGAAAGAAGCATCAGAAAATCAAGAACTATGAATTGATTTCGTTTTGCACACTCATAACTTGGCTGAATTATGGTTATAATTTCTTGACTGAACCTACGCAGGTATACTACGGTCCAATACTAAACATTGAAAATTTCCAAAAATCGTGAACACACGAAATTGCATACTTTCAGGGACAGACATCTGCCGCTACTATGAGACCCAGTTGTTTTTAGAGCTTATCGCAACTGTCGACGGTGACTGTTTTGCCGCTGGTGGAAATAGAAGACCCTAAAAGCTGTTAATTGTAAGGGTTTGTTCGTCTTAACGTCGGACGTAGATACAGTAATTATCACGATTGTTAAGATGGCTTCCCTTTCCACCTGCATTTTTTTTTGGATTTGAGTAAGCAAAGTAACCTAGTACATCTTTACGAGTCCGGCTTTAGACCTAGTTTGCAGTGCCACAGAGAGAAAGAAGATATTACCATTTGGTGGATTTGTGAAGTTAAAGTGCCAAAAATGGGCTGCTAAGCTAGCATAGCTAAAACAGAAATTACCTGATAACTCACCGCCAATTATACTACATAACAACATAATTTCTGTCCAAAAAAATGACAGCCAGCGTAGGAATTGTAATTTTGCGTTCAGTGACGGATTTAATAAGACAAAAAACATACGACAAATTGCCTTTTTTGCGAACTCTCGTTTTTTAAATAAGCCTCAATAATTTACATCCGTAACTAATATTGTTAATGACTGTATATGACAGATCCAGATGTCAAAAAAAAAAGATTTCTTTTCACATTTCGATTTGACACCTGCCATTCTTCTACCCTTATTACCTTGCCGTCCACATTTTCGTTAAGTTATGTAACAAGTAGGAAGCTACTGCCGCACTTTTTTTTGCGAACTTGAACATTGTGACTTTTTGTTTGTCAAATTATTCAGATTTTTAAGCTCTTAATTAAATAAATAACTTCACGGTCTACATGTCACTCGAATTGGTTACAAAACCACCACGAGGCATGGTTGTATCACTCCACCTATCAACTGAGCTTTGTTTAAGGCCCATCAAATATTTTGTTTGCACTCATCGCAACAACATTTTAGACTCGGGTATCGGTAGTCCACACATTCTACTGACGAAATAAGATTGCTTGATTTATTACAAGAACGTTTAAAAAAATATATATTTATATTATTATGGCATTTTATCAAAAGTAAAAAAAAAAAAATTAATACTTTGATTAGGTTGATTCTCACTTTTATTAAGATTTCAATTTTTATGGTTAAACGATGTGATTGATGTGGGTTTTATACGGAAGGCGGTAAATTATTTGATTATATTCGTCACAAGCTAGTTGTAAATTTTCTTTTGATGGCCGATAAGCTTGCAGGGCGTAATAAGTTGGTGTTTAAATAATGCGAGCGGGCACCATATGAGACGAGGGGTTTCAAACAGGTAGGCACACACAACTTTTGTTTCATTCAAAACCTTGGAACTTTTTTTTAACTTCTCGTGATTGATTTGGATTTATTAAGTCAGCTTGTAATTGCGATTTTTGATACCTTTTTCTAATCCTGCGCTGACGTAGGCATTCTAGGTAATCTTTGAATTACAACTCATATTTTTTGCACACATTCCGTGTTAAAGTATTTTCGACTAGCTGTTAACTCCAATAAGACCATGATCAGACCATGAGTTTATAGTTCTTAAAAATGATTGGAACAGCCATTTTCTATGGTTCCATAATCTGGTTAGCGTCATCTTCATAAAAACTATAGCGTATCAAATCCTTCTACCAAAAAGAAAAACTGACACTGCCAAGCGGTTTATAAAAGTTTTACTAAACCGTAGGCTCTAAAGCCTTCAGCTCAATGAATCCGTTGCGTCCGTCACGTCGAAGTACACAACTGACATATGCCCGTACACAACTGTACACAACGGAAATATGCACGTTCTTATGGGAAACGGCCCATAGAAGAACTTCGTGACGTTCGTGCGCCGCTTTGCATACCATAAAGGTTTCGCACATGTATGAAGACGCGACTTTCAAAAAGAGTTACCCTTACACGGTCGCTGATGGTAGGGTGTGCCAAAAAACTAGGAAGGGTCGAGACAAGAAAAATATTATATGGGACGGCGAAGAAAGTCTATTCATTAAAAATATTTGCAAAAAAATGGTTTTGCCTGTAACGAGTAGCTGCGGTGGCGAATATAGGAAACTTACCTGGAATCAAACATTATAGCAAAGATTTCGTAAAGCGACGATGCTCCTTTTTTCAAAAAACTCTCGTTTATGCACACCTTGAAAAGACCTCAAAAGTTAAGATTTGAGCGCCGGTTATTCCGCTCTTCTGAATACGTCCGACATCACTTCAAGGCTTCACAAGAACTTCTTCATACCCCAACTACAGTTTGATAATAGGAAGTAACTCCCCGGCCACCTCCACCCCCCTTTTGAGTCCGCTATTAAAGATCAGGCTTTCCTGGAAAATAAATCTGTTTTTTTTTTCCTCACGGATGGAAATCAAAATCTCGTGTTTCAGATAGATAAAGCGTTTTCTGAGAAGCTTCCTCTCTCCGTCTTTTAAACGATTACAATTTTTATTTTTTGCGGAAATTGTGGTATTAAAAGAACTTTTGTCTCACATGGTATTCGTCAAGGACACAATTAAGTTTCAAAAACCAGTTGGAATCAGTTTCTATTGACTTTAAGGTATCCCGAGACTTCCGACCGTATCTAAAGAAGATGTCGATCTAATGGACTCGTCAAAAGCGAAATCTCCCGAGGTCTTCCAGTCTCCACATTTAAGCTCACGCTAATTGCTGTCATAAATAGAAGAGAAAGAGGAGAGCGTGAGCTCAACGAAATCTTCGCCAGAATCTTCCTACTGCTTCTCCAATGATAACGATATAAGCCCTGGGTTCTGAAGTCGGTTCCACGAGCCTTGACCAAGCAAATAGAGACTAAAAAACTAAGTGACCAGTTTTTTATACTGTAAGCTACCTTGAAGCCTTTTGAAGTCTTGTTTTTCTTCATTCAAAAAATAATAAAACAGGAAATACATTTTTTTCGCATTGCTAAGACACACAACCATCGGCATGATGCTCGTCATGCAAAATTATAATTGTTTTGCTCACAATTTATTAATTGTAACCACAATTTATTAATAATTCTCAGAAATTCACGCACGTGATTGACATCAATCGACTGTTTAAGGGCTGCTTAAAAAATTAAAAAGTGGTATTTATGCAATGCTTACACATTCAATCGATTGACTCCAATTATAGTTGAAGTGTTGATATTTATAGTGAAGATTGATCTTACTCCTTACAAAGTTAAATCGATTAACAAAAATTTCTAGTTTTTTAATTAGCTTCTGAAGCAACCGCACTTTCAAATATATTTAGTTCTAAAATTAATGTTGTCTCGCGCTATAAATCAAAAATGATTAAATTTTTCATCTATCTAGCTCTTACGCGCACCTTACACGGTCAATCGATTGACGTCATGCCCCCCCTTACAATTTTAAATCGATTGACATAGATTTTTAGTTTTTTTTTTTTGTAGTTTCGGTAACTAGTTTCAACTATTTCTAAAATCAATGTTGCTTCGCAATAGAATTGAGAAACAATTAATTTTTACGTCAATCTAGCCCTTCCTCAATCAGCATGACGCTCAACGCGCAAAATCAAAATTGTTTTATTTTCTGATTTTTTTATTAAGACCAATTTTTTCACGATGACAATTTTACGGAAAAAAATCAAAGAGGAAAAGTTATGGAAAAGTAAAATTGTTTTATTTTCTGTCTATTAGCATTAGTGGTTAGTGTGTGTGCTTACTACGCCGGAGGTCTGGGTTCGAATCCTGCCATCGTCACATGAAAAAAAAAGACTTGTTCTTTTTCACGGTCCCCACCTCCGCGAGGGTCTGACAAGCCCTCCGAGAGTATCATTTTTCTTGAAAAACTTCTCAAAGTTCCATTCGGATTAGGCAAAAAATTGTAGGTCCCCTTGTATGTAAAAGAAATTAACACACCAGCATACATTGTTGAGAAGTTGGCCCTGGTTCACCTCGAGCTGTTGCGCCACTCTATTTATTTTTATACTTTTACAGATACATACATGCATTTGACTGACATCAATCGATTAAGCATGTTAGGGTTGTTGAGTCTTATATAAATCGACATAACGCTCATCGTGCAAAATCAAAATTGTCTCATTTTTGTCAATCAGCTTTAGTAGAATTTGTGTAATGCACACAGATAAATTTTAACAAACAAATGCATATGATTGACGTCAATCCATGGAGCATGTGAAAATTGATGTGTCTAATGTTACACGGTCAATCGATTGCAATCAATCACGTCCATGTATTTTATTTAGGTTGATTGATGAAAGACAAAACAATTTTGGTTTTGCATGATGAGCATCATGCCGAATGATATGTGTAAGGGCCAGATTGACAAAAAAAATCCATTATTTTTGATTTCGAGTATGAGGCAGCATAATTTTCGAAAATATTTAAAAGTGCGGTTACTACAGAAACTAAACAAAATACTAAAAATGTTTGTCAGTCGATTGAACTGTGTAAGAGGTGAAATCAATCTACACGTATACACGATGCATGACACGATACATGTAAGGCGCGCATTTCACAGTTCAATCGTTTGACACAAATTTATAGTTTTTTGTGTAGTTTCGGTAGCAACCGCGCTTTCAAACGTTTCAAAGATCAATGTTGCTTTGCACACGAATTAAAGACGCACACAAATAAATTTTCACAAACAAATGCATGTGATTGACGTCAACCGATTGTGCATGAAAGGATTGATGTATTTAATAACAAAATCTAAATTGTTTTGTCTTTCGTCAATCGGCTTCTATCAAATGTGACCCATGCAGAAAACTATTCACAAACACATGGACGTGATTGACGTCAATCTTTTGATCATATAAGGATCGCGTTACACAGCATTCGCAGTCAATGGTTTAAGCGTTTTAAAAAAAATGATTTTGATGTACCCTAAAGTCGACTACAGATTTCGAAGAAAATCTTCGAAAAATATTTCCAGGTTTGAAGATACCAACGTAGTACATTCTCTAGTTGGGCCTGGTTCATCTGAATCCGTGGCGCCTCGTGTTTTTTTTTATCTATAACAGCAACCCCCTAGGAAGGCTCAAACTTAGCTCGTAAAGCCTCGATCAAAAAACGGGGTATAATAGATCTTCCTAGGTTGCCATAGGTGTTTATTAATATTCGCAACCGTTATACATTCAAGTCACAATGTTGCTGGCTCTCTGATAAGACTCAATGTATCCGGAGCCATTGACAAAATAGTTTTCTTTCTACATGTCAATACACATTACTTACTTAGAAAAGCTTATAAATCTTATAACACTTTTAACAATTTATCGCTGTTTACATTTTTATCAAAAAAACAAGGTCCACAAGGCAATAAAGTTACAATTGTACTATATAGTACAATAGTGATTACATATACAATTTTATATTTTCTTATCGGACAATATACTACATCCGACTTTGTGGACTTTCCGGCAACCGTATAGTCACGCTTTGTGTAAATAAAAAAAGCTACACAGCCTATAAACCTCTTTGCTAGGAATTTTCATTGAAAGGACAATAAAAAGTGTACACAAAACCAAAATTGTAAACAAAACGAACTTAAGACCGCCTAAACAATAAAGTACATAAAAAAGTTGGTCAAAAGTTAAGGAGAATTCATAGCAAACAGTTTTTACTAGAACTGACTTGAAAAGTTCTAAATAAATAGTTCAAATTTGAATAAAAGGTTATACATAAATTAGGAAATAAAAGAAGTGAATTAAAATTTTTTAAGTAAATTTTAGCCTGCCAACATTTTGATGCATTTGTAAAATTTAAGACGTTTTTCTTATGAGCTGGTCTTTAAAAATCCGCCGCTGATTTGGTTTTATATTTCACCTCGAAGGTGAAATTTATTAATTGACACAAAAAAAACGAATGGCCAAAATACTTCTTTATGAAGCGTGAAAATTTCAACGGTTGGACAGATTGACTTCTCTTTTTTTCAAGGTGAGTTTTGGTCCTACTGATAAAGGCGTTTTATGGTTTCCGTCCCAGTTAGATTCCCAGAACGCAAATTTGCATCAAGTACCTAATTGATGGGTTTTTTATGCTTCGCCGGTGTGTCGTTTGCGGGATGCGAAAAAATAGGCCTTAAGTTGAGCCCCATAACTGTCTACCCATAGCGGAGCCGTTTTGTTGGGATAAAGTTATTTAATGACAAACCCTACAGCAGTAATTAAAGCAGTTCCCTGAAGACTCAGCTTTCAGCCTTTCATACGGCACGGTTTGTTGCTTGCTTACACTACCATTGGCATCAGGCTCAATTGAAGTTGTCTGCCCGTACCTGGGAGCAATAACATTTTCTTCTATAAAATGTTCACGATTTAAAAGTTCTTTTAAGAGCGTCTTTAATTGACGACTGACGACAGACGCATTCCTCCCGACAAGGCACACCGCACACTCAACTCATAAAAACGACCATAAGCATGTCGGGCAGGATATTGTAAGAGTATGGAATATCTCAGTTCTAGTTATAATCAGTTTTAAAACTTAATGACTTAATCAAAAGCAGTTGATAAACGTTTTTTTTTATTAGCCTTCAAGCACACGCAATTAAACTTTCTACAAATAGGTCCTTATTTACGGTTATTATAAATTTAGACCAGGTGACAAAAATAACATGCTTAACAATATTATCACGATATTATTTACATGCCTCTTAAGTGTGCTGCCAATCATTTATTTTTTTCGCTACCTGGTTAGCCTACATCTTAACGAGGTTTATCACAATTATATTTGACAAAATGAAGAGCTGCTATAAAGTAACTTGAAAATATTTAACATAATCTGATGATAACCCTTATCGTTCTGAATTTTTTTTTTTTATCTTTGCCAAGCTCCGTGCAGAACGCTCACTTAACTTTGCCATCGGCAAACAAATGTGTCGCAATTGATGTCTCGTGCTTGTTAAATGTACATTTACGGATTCTTTCATCCAGAAAAAAAAGTCTCAAAGTCTCTTGTTGACAGTTTACTAAAATAAAAAAAGAAATTAACATCGCATAAGTGGATTCAAGTTAGTTAAGCAAAAAAGTTGGAGTTCGCATTTTTGTTGCGTTAATAATTGCATTAAATATTTAAAATTTGTTTTCCCAGTGGAGAAAATAAAGTTAAAAGCAATTTAAAAAATTATTCCAAACTTGTATTTCGAAGTTCAAAGGACATTTTGGTGCTGTGTGAAAACAAATTTACGAAACCTCGTATGCAAATAAAAATAATTTTAGCTTGACCGTATTTCGCTGAGAGATATGGACCAGCAGCGGTATAAAAATAGAATTTCGTAAAGTACCTGTTTTAAGTGCCACTTTTAAAAAGGACCTGCATTTAAATTTGGGTCTAGTGGATGTGTGCCTACATTAAAAAAAGATACTCCTGATATCTTAAGTGGAACATAACTTTAACTTACATATAGCTTAAAATTTATTTCAAAAAAGTAATTTAATTATGTTCTTCTTTTAATTACAGACCGTGGACCATGCATTCGACAAATACAGACGATGAAGCAGCCAAGGATCCGCGAATATGTCAGCCAGATTTCCAATTGGAGTTCTCAGAAAAAGACTTTCAAGGTACGAAATTTTATAGATTAAAAAAAATATCGTAAATTATTTTTTTGTGGAAAAGTAATTCAGGAATTTATATATCAATTCAGAGATAAACGATGCCAGTTTTTACATTCGTAGACTGTAGCAGTTGAAAAACAATTAATTTTAACAGTGAAAACAGTGCTCAATTGGTGGGATTTTTAGTCCCGACTGAGGGTATATTAATTTTAATGCATAGTTTGTAACACAGTGAAATAATCACCGTAGACCCTTAAGACCTTTTAGAGATATAATATGAGGTCTTTAAAATCAAGATAGGGAGCTGAAACTGGGTACACGCCTTGGTTCTTCTATTGCACAGAAAAAGTGTGAAAATTGGCTCAATCTGTCAACGGCCAAACCCACAACTGGGTTCAATATGAGACAACCTCTATATCACATTTTTTCTCAAAATGACTTTTGTTCAAGTTAGACAAGGCACCGGAACTTAAATTTTGGTACTGAGCAATGTTGGCCTAAGACCTTTAACAGGGCAAAAATTGGATTGCCCGCAATGTCGACCATGCCCACTTCTAACACGTTAGATCTTTGAAAACCCGATTTCTCGGAAAACCCACTCCAAATCGAAAAAAAAAATGTTATAGAGGGTCCGCCAAATAACTTCTTTTTTTTTAAATGCTATAAAAAACTTCTGAATATTTTCTCAAATTTCTTTTTTTATTTGAAAGTAAATCCTTCCGGTTAATAATGGAAAATAATTTCATTCAAATGGCTGCTTCGGCTGGCCATGCTAAGCCTACACGATCGGTCCAATTTTTTTGATGTCTCCGCAATGTTCAACTGTTGAGGACGACGGTGAATTGATGTTGATGGCGCTTCACGCACACTTTCTGCCACAGCAACAATTTTCTCGGGTGAACGCACTGTTTTTGGCTTTTCACGCTTTGGTTTATCGATGAGGATGCCAGTTTCTTTCACTTTTTTCAAATAACGAACATACGGAGCCAACGTTGCTTCTCTTCTTCCAAAATCCGTACGCAATTTTCGCACACATTCTGCAACATATCCATGATTATCAAAGAAATGTGGCAATATTTCCCAGCGTTATACAAGTGTATACACAACCATATTCGTTCAAAGGAAGGATAAAACTAATTAACTGTCAAATCAGACATGAGCTAAGTGTTACTATTCACGAAATAAGCACTAGTTGAAAAAATTGAAATTGAAAAAAAAGTTAGATGGCGGACCCTTTATTCCAAATATTAAAGATATGTATTACTATTTGCTAAGTCCGCCCACTTTTAAGGGGCGTTTTTAGGAAAAAAACTGTTTTTTTATTAAATAGTTTTCGTTTGTACCGTATTTTCTGATGATTCTAACGAAATTACAATTACTTACTTACTTACAAACTTACTTAAGGTGGCGCTACAGTCCGGGGTAGACCTGGGCCTCAGCCAACAAGCTTCGCCAGCCAGCTCTGTCTCTAGCTAGCCGTCTCCAGTTTCGCACGCGCAGTTGGCTGAGGTCCCCTTCCACTTGCGTGCGCCACCTGAGTCTCGGTGCTCCTCTACCGCGTCGTCCCTGCGGTGTGGATTCGAAGATTTTCCGGGCCGGGGCGTTGGTGTCCATCCGCTCTAGATGACCCAGCCATCGTAGACGTTGTGTTTTGACTCTTTTGGCTAGGTCGGTATCGCTGTACAGCCCGTACAGTTCGATGTTATATCTCCTCCTCCACTCTCCGTCTATGCAGACGGGACCGTAAATCGTCCGAAGAATTTTCCTCTCGAAGCAGCCTAAAGTGTTTTCATCCGCCTTTGACAGGGTCCATGCTTCTGCACCGTAAAGCAGGACTGGGATGATGAGGGTCTTATACATGGGCACTTTAGTTGCTCGAGAGAGGGCTTTGCTACTCAATTGCCTTCTTAGCCCAAAGAAACAGCGATTGGCAAGAGTTATCCTTCGTTTGATTTCAGCGCTGGTGTCCTTGTCTGAATTGATAGCGGAACCCAGGTAGACAAAGTCCCTAACTACCTCAAAGTTATAGCTGTCGATGGTGATGTTTTGTCCAAGACGTCGGTGTTGGGTGTCTTTTCTTGATGACAGCATATACTTGGTTTTGCCCTCATTGACTGCTAAACCCATATTCGCCGCTTCCGTCCCAATATTCACGAAGGCTTCACTGACATCACGCTTTGTTCTACCGATTATGTCAATGTCGTCTGCGTATGCAAGTAGTTGAACGGACTTTTGAAAGATTGTACCTCTGGTGTTGGCGCGAGAGTTCTGCACAATTCTCTCAAGCATGATGTTAAAGATGTCGCATGACAGCGCGTCGCCTTGTCTAAATCCTTTTTTGACATCAAAGAGTCGGTGAGGTCTTTGCCGACCTTGACGGAACAGCGTGAGTTTTCCATCGTCATCCTGCACAGACTGACGAGTTTGGCAGGGATGCCAAAACTAGACATTGCGCTATATAGCTCGTCTCTATAGATGCTGTCATACGCGGCCTTGAAATCGATGAAGAGGTGGTGTGTATCGATTTGGAATTCCTGGGTTTTCTCCAAGATCTGCCGCAGTGTGAATATTTGATCGATGGTGGACTTTCCTGGCCTAAAGCCACACTGATATGTGCCTATCAGATTGTTGACAAACGGCTTCAGGCGTTCACACAGTACAGCAAAAAAGATCTTGTGTGCGATGTTAAGAAGACTTATGCCTCTGTATTTGGCACAACTCAGAGGGTCTCCTTTCTTCAGGATCGGGCAAACAATGCTGAGGTTCCATTCGTCGGGCATGCTTTCTTCCGACCATATCTTGCAGATGAGCTGGTGCATGCTCCTAACCAGCTCATCGCCAGCGGATTTAAAAAGTTCGGCAGCTAGGCCGTCTGCTCCGGCTGCTTTGTTGCACTTGAGCTTAGACACAGCTACTTTCACCTCCTCCAGGTCGGGTGGGCGGTATCGTTCGTATGCTTCGTCGGTAACGTCTTCGCCCGGGTTGAATGGTTTGTTCTGCCTGACAGCGGTATTTGGTTCGTCCTCGCCGATATACAGTCTGCAGAAGTGGTCTTTCCAAATCCTCAGCACCGACTGCGATTCTACAACGATGTTCCTTTGATGGTCCTTACAGGCTTCAGTTCGAAGTTTATACCCTTGGCAAATTACAATTAATTGGTTTTAATTTTAAGCCCATGCCCACTTTTTGGGGCGTGGCCTTTACAAATAATTTATGAATTTTGGGCCAAGAAAATTTAAGATTTGGTGTTACATAGTATATAGGGTCGGGTATATAAAAGTTTGTCACAGACGAACTCTTGCACTTAGTCACTTGTTCTGTTTTAAAATTGCATCAACTGCTTGCATGAGCTTTGAAATATCTGATACAAGCTTCTATTTAAGCTTGACTATATCATCAAAAAAACTGCCAAAAAAATTTGGCTTTTTTTCTATAAAATTTAAAATTTTCATAGAAGTTTTTCAATGGAAAAAGCACATCAGACGTAACAGCTCGAGGCGGGTCATGCCCCAAGACAAAAGAAAAACTCTCACCGATTTTTAAGTTCAATAGAAAGAAGGAAAATAATATCGCAGGCTGTTACCGGCAACTTTGTTCAACGGCCCGTGTCAAAGAATTCACTCAACCTTAGAGGCCAACGTATTATCTTGTGGTGCATTCTACCTTTTTTCTCGGGTATCGATTTAACACCCAAAATTTTATATGGGCGTCCAAAATGATTTTCACGCTGTTTTAACCTAACTTAAAGAAGAAACCATTGCAAAATTAATTTTTCAAAACACAAACATCCTATCCGAGGAAAAACTTTTTTCTTATCGACACTCTGTGTACTGCTTATGTCCCGTGACCTTTTTATCCTGCGGAAAAGTTTTGCACTGAAAACTGCAAAAACTAGAAGTTTGATGTTGGCCAAATGAAAATCCTGGGTATTTTACTTTTATAGTTTAGGGAGTTGAGGTAAAGCAAGGTAGACAGAGGCTTCGCCATCGTTACGAAGCTCAAAGCTCCCTCATAAATTGAAAATTTGTTTGAGAGCAGACACTTGCCAGACTTAATTACCCGGGAAAGTATTTGTGTTTGTGAATCTTATTTGTATTCCAAAAACTAATTAACTTGTTAACAAAAACCTGATTTTAGGGAAGGTAAAACAAAACTCTCAACATTTCACTTTTTTACGATTTATTAATGTAGCAAGTAGACAATTATATAAAGTTGGAAAAAAATTAGTTTTGGTGGCGTTAAAAAAATAAACATTTAAAAACTAGGTCAGCGAAATTAATCTTACTTCCGAAATGAGTGAGTCAGCGCACCCAACTTTACCCATAGGTAGAGTTGGGCTGCACTGCCCAATAACACTGACTATAAACGTGAAATTAAAATGTCTAAGTGTCACATGCCGTAGCTTTTATATTGTTTTGTGACGATAATTTATCCAGCTACGAAGTTCCGAAGATGCTACGCTTTGGTAACCATTTTTTTGACAAAGAAAGACAATTTGGTCAATATTTTTAAATTTATATATCCTTCAAGGCTACATGAAGAAAGAGAAGTGGTCCCAAAAACTTAAAAACGAAAAATTGTCGAATTAACGCAATTTTAAAAATAAAAAATCGCCTTAAAAAAATGTTAAATTCTTTTTAAGAACTAACCCAAAACATTTAGATTTCCGGTACTTTTGTTTTAAAATTAGGGAATCTTTTTACTATGAAAAATCGCCTCAACTTTGTTTATTTTTTCATTTTTAGTTTGGAGCCATTTTTCGTTGGGGCCTGTTTAAATTTATCACTTTTTCTACGCTCAGAGAAGAGACCCTCCTCTATTCAACAAAAATTGTCAGTGCAGCTTTCATGGGAAGAACTTTCTTTGATTTCATGAGAAGGCTTAACATTAATTCCGTATGCCATGATCAATCGAATGACGTGAAATTTTCAATTGAAATGTAACCTAAGAGAGTAAAGGCTATTATTAGCCATTATACTTTGCCCAGTTGAAATGTGAAGTACAGGGAGATAGGCTGTATGTATCTCACTCTAACTGCAAAGGAAACCCTTTTAGTCTTGTGACAGAAATAATTGTAAAGGGTTCCCGTACTACATTCTTATGAAATCGCAAAAAGATCCGATGAAGCTTTCTTACAAATTCCAATCAAAAGCATATCATTGTAAGCAATAAAGCTGGCAGGTCAACTCAGATTTAAGCTCTTCCAGAAGGCTTCTGTACTGCATATTTCAACTATGGACAAAGTATAGTCCTTCGAAGGCTTATGCCTAAACTTATTCGCTTTTGCTAAAAACTGCACATGGGCGCTTCTCCAGAAGTACCATACTTGGCTCAACATTAGACAGCTTCTGAATGTTGAAGCTTACTAAGATTAATGTATTGCCAAGTCTTGTCTTGTCTTTGGCCTGACAGTTGTAGAGGTAAGAGGTAGTATTCTTTCTTGGTCCGCAGACTTGAGCGGAGAAAGGGTTGTAATTGACCAGCAAATCATTTTCGCGCAAATTATGACAGGCTGTATGAATTTGTTGTGAAGTGCACACGTTATAGTAAATTTTCTTTAGGGCCTAGGGTACCCGTATAGAACTCAGTCCATTCATCCTTTTCAAAAAGCACGGGCTGATGTGTTTTAATGACAGAATTAGGCTTAACCTGGTGTCCACCGGGTTTCAGTCGACTAACGGCAAAATTCTAATCGGGCAGATTTTTGGATGTCTTTATGGCTTTTATTTAATAAAATTTAGTAGGTCAGGTACCTAGTCCTTGTTAAACTCTTGTAGTGAAAACCGTTTTCTTCTGGTTTTTCTGGCTTAAATTATCACCTTTTGGTTTAGTTTAGTGCCCCCAAGGGGCAATTTTATTAAGCTAAATACAAGCAAACTCAAAACTAGGTACAAACTCTTATACTTAACTTAAAACTAGAGGCGAAAAGTAAGAGCTGGGACCGAAATAGGTGCTAAAATTAAGAATGGATAGAATTTAGAAGAATTTTTTTAAACAATGGTTTTGGGCAATTAAAGTCAAAAACTTCAGCGTAGTTATTAGCTTTTCGTCATTCTAGTGATTGGCTCGAAAAGACCATAATAAGTGCGGCGGATAACAAGGCGGAACAAGGGAATAGATCTGAGATTGCGGGGATTAGGTGAAAAGGAAATCAATTGGAGAAGTTGTGGGCTTTCAATGTTTCAGTTTAAAAGCTGGTGAATAAAGAGGATGTCGGCTACTTATTGACGTTTTTTTAGTGATTGCATACCAACTAGGTTTAGCCGATGCTCATACGGCGGCAACAAGAAGGGATCGGTCCAGCCGAGACCAAGAAGAGCGAAACGAAGAAACCTTCGCTGGACTATTTCAATTCTTTGTATGAGGGTTTGCCGATATGGATACCAAACTTGACAAGCATATTCAAGAAGAGGTCTAACAAAACTTATGTAGAGGGCTTTGGTGACATACGGATCAGAGAACTCCTTGGACCATCTCTTTACGAAACCTAAGGCAGAGAACGGAAGTTCAGTTCCTTGTCACAAATAACACCTTAATCACGGATTTCGGCTGTTGTTGGAACAGGCTTATCATTAATAAGGTAGATTCTTATATGTTGGCGGGTACGTCTACGGGAGTAGGTTATTGCCTTGCATTTGCTGACGTTAAGGTCTAAATAGTTTTTTTTTTACACCAAACTGCAAATTGATTTAAATCGTTTTGCGAACCGTGGAAATCAGAGGCTACAGAAATGATTTTTTAGATTCGCATATCATCTACGAAGACAGAGGTGTTGGAGGAAGACATGACCATATTAATGTCGTTGATTGCAAGGATGAAAATGATAGGGCCGAGATGACTGCCTTCGGGGACACCGGAAATTGCCTTAATTGGGTCAGAAACTGAAGATCTAAAAAGCACTCTATACTGGGAAGTATTTATTGTCTGCTTTTGACTTCTAGCAACATTTTGTGCCCATAACGTGCATTACATTATGAAAACATTTTTTATTACCTTTTGTGTTTTTTTAATATTGATAGTTAGTCTCGGGAGGTTTTTTGTTTTTTACAACTTGACATCCGACTAGGTTTCAAAGTTTCTTCATTTCAACTGCAAAACTAAGATTATACAAGACCTATTTGTCTTAGGCCACGAACTAAGTTCACATTGCACACTCTCCATTTATCGACTCTAAAATGGTGTCGTGGTTATGTTAAAATGGAATCTAGGAGCTCTTAGTTCCTATCGAAATTAAACTGATATCGACCTAGAATCCATAATAATTTCGCTCTTTAAAACAGGTCCATAGACCCAAACTGACCTAGTTCTTAAGTGTTTATTTTTTAACGCTGATACAAAATAAAATACGTTTCGAACTTCATTATAAGTTATCTTCTTGCTGCATTAATGAATCTTAAAAAAGTTAAACGTTGAGAGTTTTATTTTACCTTCCCTAAAATCAGTGTCTTGTTCATTTCACCAGTTTTTGGAATACAAATAAGATTCACCAACTTTTCAAAACAAAGGGTGTCTTCATAAGAACACAATTACTTTTCCGGGCAATTAAGTCTGGCAAGTGTCCGCTTTCAAACGAATTTTCACTTTATGAGGGAGCTTTGTGCGTGCTGTAACGATGATGAAACCCCCGTCTTTATCCTTTTACTTCAACTCCGTAAACTATGAAAGTAAAATACCCAGGATTTTCATTTGGCCGACATTAAACTTCTAGTTTTCAGTTTTTAGTGTAAAACTTTTCCGCAGGATAAAAAGGTCACGGGACATAAGCTGCACACAGAGTGTCGATGAGAAAAAAGTTTTCCCTCGGATAGGATGCTTGTGTTTTGGGAAATTAATTTTGCAATGGTTTCTTCTTTAAGTTAGTTTAAAACAGCGTGAAAATCATTTTGGACGCCCATAAAAAATTTTTAGTGTTAAATCGATACCCAGAAAAACAAAGGTCGAATGCATCACAAGATAAAAAGTTGGTCTCTATAGGACAGTGAGTTCTTTGACGAGGACCGTTGAACAATGTTTCCGTTAACAGTCTGCAATATTATTTCCTTCTTTCTATTAAATAAAAAAATCGGTGTGAGTTCTTCTTTGGACCTAGGTCATGCCTCACCTCGAGCTATTACGCCTGATGTCCTTTTTCCATTAAAAACCCATATGACAGTTTTTCTGATAAATTTTTTAGTTAAGCTTAAGTAGAATCAGATATTTAAGCGCACGCAAGCAGCTTAAGCAATTTAAAAACAAAATAACAGTGTCTTGCAAAACCCAAAAATAATATGAGATTAATAAACGCCTGGTCTCACTCTCAACCAAGCTCTTATCTATGGGGGGCTTGTCTTTTTCACATCTTGCATTCATCCAATAAAGCTTCGGGGCGTGAAGGTTACTTACTACAGACAAGAGAATATTTTTCATTGATTCAAGGAACAGAATAGCTACTGCAGAGCAAAATATTATTTTTTCAAATTGTATTCTTTGTTAATGAGATAAGAATTTGTAATCTTCTCCACGTTCTGTTTATCATTTTCGTCTGTATGACGTTCAAACGGGTCAATGTCATAAGAAATCTCAAATTTCATTAGGCAACATGTTTGTCTATAGGGCAAATATGTTTTCAGATTGTTTTCGCATGTTTTCTACGAATTTATTTTACGAGATGCTCGTGGCGTGTTCGATCCGTCCATGCCTTAGTTACAGTTAAGGGACTACTTTGAGTAACTTTATCTGACAGTTACCCCAAAAAACCTCAACCACTCTGCTCTATAAGAAGGGGGTGGGAAATCATTATTTGCTTCAATCCTCTGCTCCCCCATCCTGCACTATTTAAGTCCATAGAAAATACAAAAGTGCTGAAAATACCAAGTAAGGACTCGAATAAAAAAGGCTTTTTATAAGGTCCTTTAGGTTTGCGAAGGTCCTTTTATGTGGGGCAGAGTACGCAAAGTCTTTCTTTCAATTTCGAAGAAGAAAGTGAAATTATAAGCTTTTGCAGAGCCATTCCTCCTTAGCCATGCTAAAAAAGTTTTTAGTGCTAAGGCATTGGCAACGCCTTTCATCCTGGAGTCGCGGACGGACTGTTCCAATAAAAAGTTTGGAAATTTTACAGGAGTTTATAGTTTTGAAGTTTTACAGGATTGACTAAGTTTTTCAAAGCTGAGTTACACCTAAGTTTAACCAAGGTCTGTTAATACCAGAACAGAACGAATCTGGAGTTAAATTCGCCTCTTTCCCGCCTCTCACTTCACACAGAAAAAAAACAGCAAAAGAAGTTCGAGTTGTTCTCAGATGATTTTTCGCAGAGAAACACACAAAAAAGCTGCCATTCCAAACAGAAAACAAGTGGGAAAGTGCAATAGTACGTACGCATAAGCTCCAGTCCATCTACGACGGATTGCAAAATACCCGACCATACCAAAGAGAAAACTACCACGCCTCCAAAAAGTAGGCGGAATATAATAATATAACTGTTGAATGCTTTATACTAGGTAATTGCATAAATTTCGGCAAAAAACTCTACCTTTTTAATTAAAAAAAAAAACGCTTTTTTTAACGCCACATCCACAAAAGTGGGCGGAAGCTCATACAATGTATACATAAAAGTTAGAAAATGCTAATATCTACAACTTTTGTTATATAATTTTTTGTGAAATTTCATATATATTTCTTGAAAAACAGTCATTTTTAGCTAAAATCAATTAAAAAGTAGACGTGGTCAATAAAAAGGCTAACATTTTTTGGCCACTTCAAAGGGCCTGTAGTGGGCGTGTCTGTGGGCAGATTCAGCTTATTTTCTAACTTGATCTGAAGGACTGTACTTCCAGTCAACCCACCAAATTTCAGCTCTCTACCTTAAAATTTAAGGCCTAAAAGTTGTTTACATACGGACGGTCCGACAGGCATGGCTTAATCGATTCTCCTGTCGGTCCCATTCATATCTCTAAAAGGTCTTAGGGGTCTACGGTGATTACTTCACTGCGTTACAAACTATACATCAAACTAAATATAACCTGGGTCGGGTATAAAAACACTCAAAGAAGGTCATAATGTTCTCCAGGGCTCATCCGGGATTAAATCACCAAATTTAGCGAGTTATGCCGAGATAAACCCCGGATCTAAGTACACTAAAAAACTCATTTCTAGGGTTAATCTTAGTTTAACTCCGAAACTCAGATGATCTTGCACTGAAAAACTGGCCCTAAGAGGGCCTCTTGAAAGACTTAAAGAGCTGCAGAAGCTGTGAGCGGATGAATGGTCTTAAATCACATACTACGTTGAGTTTTTCTAGTTGTATATTTTGTTACCTCGAAATTTAATAACAAAAAACACGAGCCAACGTATTATGTGGATGTTGGCTGCTAATAACTTTCATTTACTTTAAGCAATGTGGTTGATCTTTTTGACAATCTCAAAAACAACCTTTGGCAACTTCGGTCAGGTAACCAAATACCACGCAGCACCCAATTGGCGATTTGTAAGAGCAATACTTTTTGCGAACCCCTCACTAAAGTCAATTCGACCTTGTGAAGGGGCTATCTTTTATAAACCTGAATGAATTCGGTCTGAGAGATTCGGATGAGCGAACATAATGGTAATGGATGCTTACGCGTATCAAGAAATCATTAACCGTACGAAATTTGAAGCTGTTGACTAGAGGATTCTTTTGGTTCACAGTAAAATTGATTAGCCTTTAAAGGCATGCAATTTGACACCTTAAGACTTCTTCCTTTGAAGAAAGACAAGTTCGATTTGTGCCAATAACCCACCGGTAATCTGAGATCCCAAGATTTAACATATATGCTTCAAATTGTTGCCAATGATCCTTTAATTATCCAAGAAGTCATCGATAATTTTGATCCCCGTATGGTGAAAAGCTGGGGCGGTCACATGTCATAAAAGGATCTTCATTATTGAATAATCTTCTAGCTACATTTGATTTCACGATAAATCTGTGTTTAATTTGATGAAATCTTCCAACTTACAGACCAGCTAATGCAGCTATAAGTGTATCGTCCAGATTGTGACTACAGGGAGTATTGGAAGCACCACAAAGCGTGTAGATTTCTTCCAATTTATTGATTTTGTATTCTTATAGTGCTTTTACCGAGTTATTGAAAACATGTTAATTGCTTAAAACTGACAAACGTTGTTTTGGTGTCGTTAAGAACAATTCGCCATGAATTGTGTGCCTTGCTCGGACTGCTCCACTGCCTCAGCAGCACTGGACATCATGTTCCATCTAATTCCCCTTGACATCTTCAGCAGACGCAATCACGGCTACTCTCTTCAAAGCAATCACTCAGTGGACACTTCACTATTCTGAACGCATTCAGGTTCCCTTCTAGAAACATAGACCTCACCATCATCATCATTCATCATCATTTTCTAATGGTGCTTATCCTTTAAAAGGGTCGCGGAGCGAGGGTGGCTAAATGGTCTTTCCATTATTCTCGATCCTCCGCCACCAACTCAATAGACTCAGGCGCAATCCCCAGGCGGGACTCAGCGAGGTTCTTTACCTGATCCCACCACCTGTTTCTTGGCGTACCAGGGGGGCGACGCGCTCGCATCTCGGCTAGCATGACCTGTCTAGGAAGTCTGTCAGGGGGCATGCGAACAACGTGTCCAAACCATCGAAGAATCGATTGCTCCACTCGGAGAAGTAGCTGTTCAACATTAAGATTCCCACGAATACAGACGTTTCTCACTCTATCCCTTAGAGTAACACCAGCAACGCACATCAGGAATCTCATTTCGGCAGTTCAACATTCACCTTCGCTGGATGCCTGGGTACAGCGACATTCCAGGTAACTGTAAGGCTGACGAACTCGCCAATTTTATCACTACTCTCTCAATCCTGCTTGAGGAATACTCCTTAGGCATTGAAATTTTCACATGCAAAGTCATGCTTAAGCTAGATGCAATAGAAAGAACAAATCTCAGATGGACGGGTGGAAGCACCTAGATGTTAAACGCTCCTAAAGATTGATCGTTCTAAATAGATTGCACATGAGTGCTACATTTGTGCTGTCTGATAGATGACTATTCCAACAACTTGTGCAGGGGCTTTATGGACGAGAAGGAAAAAGAGCCGATTATGCACCTCTCTGTACATGCCCCGCTCTTTCTGAGAATCCTAATCTTCATCTGGGAACTTTCTACGAGTACGAATATCTATGGGTCGGAATATCAATGAGAAAATGGGCCTATATAGGTTGAAGTGTGTTGGTTTCTTTGGAACCAAATGCCAATTCGGTAGAACAAAGCGTGATGTCAGTGAAGCCTTCGTGAGTATTGGGACGGAAGCGGCGAATATGGGTTTAGCAGTCAATGAGGGCAAAACCAAGTATATGCTGTCATCAAGAAAAGACACCCAACACCGACGTCTTGGAAAAAACATCACCATCGACAGCTATAACTTTGAGGTAGTTAGGGACTTTGTCTACCTGGGTTCCGCTATCAATTCAGACAATGACACCAGCGCTGAAATCAAACGAAGGATAACTCTTGCCAATCGCTGTTTCTTTGGGCTAAGAAGGCAATTTGCTACTTCCTTCTTTGGGCTAAGAAGGAAGTAGCAAAGCCCTCTCTCGAGCAACTAAAGTGTCCATGTATAAGACCCTCATCATCCCAGTCCTGCTTTACAGTGCAGAAGCATGGACCCTGTCAAAGGCGGATGAAAACACTTTAGGCTGCTTCGAAAGGAAAATTCTTCGGACGATTTACGGTCCCGTCTGCATAGACGGAGAGTGGAGGAGGAGATATAACATCGAACTGTACGGGCTGTACAGCGATACCGACCTAGCCAAAAGAGTCAAAACACAACGTCTACGATGGCTGGGTCATCTAGAGCGGATGGACACCAACGCCCCGGCCCGGAAAATCTTCGAATCCACACCGCAGGGACGACGCGGTAGAGGAGCACCGAGACTCAGGTGGCGCACGCAAGTGGAAGGGGACCTCAGCCAACTTCGCGTGCGAAACTGGAGACGGCTAGCTAGAGACAGAGCTGGCTGGCGAAGCTTGTTGGCTGGGGCCCAGGTCCACCCCGGACTGTAGCGCCACCTTAAGTAAGTAAGTAAGTAAATGCCAATTCAGCCTAACGTAACCTAACCATAAGAGTATCGCTTATCTCGTTGATGATGCGAAAGTCATCTATCTATGCCCCAGCATCTTGATGTTAAAACTGGTTCGGACCAAGAACATTCGCTTTGGGTTCACCAATCAAATTTCTTTCAGCTTCGAGTTTGTACTCCCTTTTCCATCACCAGGAACCTTCCTTAAGCATCCCCCTCATAGTCGGTCTATTATGTTAAGACCATTATCCTGTAGACCCGAACCACAATAATTCGAGTATAGTTGATCTTCAATCAGAATTGATGATCTTAGATTCGTTTCATAACTGGGGTTTTTCTTGAGCCCTACGAAGAGCCAGCCTGTCTATAAAGAGCCCTGGGAATCCGCAATCCTATATATATATTGATCATTTTATTTAAAAATATTTAAGGGTTGATTTTTTTTTTATTTATTATGAAAATACATCAATGACAGCTCAGAATGGTTTAGTATTATTCTTATCCCTTGGTTGACAATGAATCATGACTTTAATAGCCCCTCCGAGTCCATGGCGAGATGTTTCAAAAGCTTTTGCTGTCTCGGTTATGTCAAAGTGATGAGTAACTAAGGACTTAGCGTTGACTTTACCAGATGCGACTAGAGCTAAGGCTGTTGAATAGCTTTTTAAGAAAAAAAAAAGTATTTAGTATATTTCGAGTTTTGGTGTGGGAATAATTTACTCGTTGCAATAACGGAAAACACCACGAATATCAACCTCCCGGGCACAAGCGTTGATCAGTGGAATCTTAGTTTCTGGAGCGCCCATGCCAACAATAACCACACAGCCACCTGATCGAGTACTCTGAAAATATTTACTGCTGTTAAGAGTTCCTCCAATAGTAAGATTTATCTTATTGATTTACCAAAATAGCCAATCGAGTCGTGGACTCCATTCCACAGCAGTCGATTGATTTATCTGGTAATTTTCCCAGTAACTGATTGACTCTTTTTGCTGTTTGTTCTTCTTTTTCTCCTTTTTCAATAAGTAAAGTGTGGGTAGCGCCAAGAGACTTGGCAATATCTAATCGATTCTGGAACACATCGGTTATGACAACATTCGAAGCACCCATAGCTTGTGCCACCAGTAATGTTACTAAGCCAATTGGTCCTGCACCTAAAATTAGAACATCCGAGCCAAGACCAATGCCAGCTCTGCGACATGCATGAACACCAACCGACAACGGTTCCAGCAAAGCGCCCTCCTCCATTGAAACGTGTGGCGGTAGCTTGAAACAAAAATCAGCCGGATGACGGTAGAATTTAGTCAAATTTCCATCGTAGGGTGGTGTTGCACAAAACTCCATGTCCGGACAAAGATTATAGTTGCCAGTCTTACAAAACTCACAAAGTCTGCATGGTACACCTGGCTCGATAGCAACTCTATCGCCCACTGTCAAGTTCTTTACTTTTTTGCCAACTTTAACAACAACACCCGCCGCTTCGTGACCAATCACCATTGGTTTCGTTACAATGAAATCTCCAATGCGGCCATTAACGAGGTAATGCACGTCCGACCCGCAAATGCCAACGCAATCCATCTCCAAAAGGACATCTTCAATCAAAAAAATTTTAGTTGATAATTTGTTAAACAAGAATAATGTTGTATAGAATTACCGTTGTCGGTGATTTCGGGAATCGGACGTTGCTCCTGTAAACGACAATAAACGAAATAAATGAGTTAGGATAGATAAGCATAGCTTAGGAATCCTTCTTCAGGGATTCCCTTAACGGAAAACCGGCGCTAAAAAAATATGTTATGATATGAATATGAAGTGATTATTTTTTTCACAGAAAAAACTAGAAGTGTACCTGTGCGAATTTTCGTGAATTTGAATTTTTGTAAATTTTTCAAAACACCAAAAAACAAAGATCTTACGTCATTAGAACACATCCGTAAAATTTTCTACATTCAAAACCAGCTATTGGTACCAAGTTTTTAAAAATAGTGAACTGTCCAAAAACAAAAGTTTTTTACTATGCCAGACTATTACTGTTAGTGGCTAAAAATTTTAATGAAACTATCTGACAGAAAACCTTTAAAGGCTTTTGAGAATTTAGCATAATAAGTAAAGTGGGCGTGTCAGAAGGCGACTTCCCAGATTTGAAGTTTTCGAAAAAATAATAGCTTCAAGGCCTAAAGAATTGACAAGGGGTGAAACCTACCAAGGTGATCTATGATTATCGCCTTTTTTGTGACTGTCAACGTGAGCAAAAAAAGAGTTCCAAAACGTTACATGCGCTCGGGTTTTGACGATAGATATACAAAAAATTCTGAAAGCCTATTTTATTAGACAAGAAGTATTGGACAAGAGGTTCACTTCACTTCCAATCGCCCAAAAAAAATTGGGCTATATTTAGTTTTACGTTGGGCGATTGTTCGAACTTACCCCAAATCTTATAGCGAACTCAGGTAGGGGTTTATTAAGGATCTCAAAAAAATAAATTTTGTGAAACCCTAACGAAGGTATTGCGTTGCCCAAATTTACACAAATATCACTGTTTGGTCTACGGGTCTTATGCCCAAACAGTGAAATGGGGGAAGCATAGTCCCCTGTTCAAATTTGCTTTAACCTTTCTTTGGGTTGCACCAAATCTTTGGCCGATTGCTTGGAGTTTTTTTGGGCATTTCTACATTATAAACTACTCTCCAAAATTCTTGGACGGCAATTCATTTTGCACAGCCAAAAAGATGCCTCGAGTTGAGTTAAGCAGTAATTGATCTACAAAAAGGATCTATGAAAACGAAATCGTCCAAAGCCAAAGAAATATAAAATACCCAAATTTTTTTGTTAAAATTTTTGTCAAAATTTCATGACGATTGAAGGGCCCAAGGAATTGTACAAAAAGACCAGAAAATAAATGAAATAGAAACCAAAAAGTCGCCAAAATCCCGACGTTACAAAAAAAAGCCAAGCATAAGGGTGTAGCAGGGAGGCAGCATGCTGCAAGATATGTCTGGACTTTCATGTATTCCCGTTTCGAGATTCCTAGTCCCAAATTGTGCGTCTTCCAAGGAGGATAGGGAAACGCTTACCATACAGGTGGGTACCGGTGTGGACAATATTCAGAACAGATCAAAACAAGTGACAAAGGAAAAATCCAGTAGCATCTGTCCCTATCCAGATTAGGGTCGGCCAAATATTCAACACCTTTCTCTCTTCCAATATGCAAATAGAATGGACAACAATTTGATGTATGCCAGATGCTTTTATTAAATACTCTGCTGTTTATTAATGCCCTTGGTTCTCTTAAATGGAAGCCACACTTCAAAAAGAAACACGACGAGCTGGAAATCAGGGTAAGAGAAATGAATTGGCTTATAGGAAGATTTTCGAAGCTAATCATATGTACATAACAAAACTGCTTTTTTACAACTAGCAAGTGCAAAAACTATCTTGGACGTACGGTATACAACTTTGGGTTAGTAAAAATCTCACACTACTATAAGCATTTGCACGCGCGGGCGCGGCTGGTCCTCGTAGTAGCTAAGAAGATTTTTACCCACCCTTCCTAAAAAAAAAAGGGGGGGGGGGGAGAAATATTATTGCTTCTCTCCGCAAAGGCATGACACTTGCGGTGCTGAGCGTTGGCTCATCGGCGTTTGCGTTCAATTAAGAACTCCTTTTTATACCCGACATCTTGACCCCTAATACCTTTTAGAGATATGGTCGAGACCGACAGGTAAATCGATTAAGCCATGTCAATCCGTCCGTCTGTATGTGTGAAGGTTTTAGGTCTTCTTAATCAAGCTAGGGAGCTGAAATTTGAGACACGCCAACGGCCACGCCCACTACTGGCTTCAATGTGAGTCGACCTTTATTTTACATTTTCTTTTGAAATGCCTTTTGCTCAAGTTGGAAAAGCCGGATAGACGAGTAGGAACTCAAATTTTGGTACAGGATGATAATGACCCAAAACCTTTAAGGGCCGGTTTTTCAGTGCGAGATCATCCGAGTTTCCGAGTTAAACTGAGATACACCCAGAAATGAGTTTTTCAGAGAGCTTGTATCTAGGGTTAATCTCGGCTTAACTCGCCAAATTTGATGGATTAATCTCGGATCAACTCTGGAGAACAGTATGAACTTCTTTGAATATTTTTTTGTGTGGAATGACAGTTGATTTGCGTGTTTCTGCGAAAAATTACATCTGGGAATAAGTCGAATTCTTTTTTCTGTGTTTTTCTATGTAAAATGAGAGTTGGGAGAGGCAATCATTTCGAGAGTCAAAGATTTTGACAACTTTGTTTACGGAGTTAAGTCTTTGCACTGAAAAACTGCTCGCTAATAAGCTAACTCCAGAATCATGTTGTTACGGGATTAACAGATCAGTTAAGTTTAGATTAGTTTAAGCTGGGTTTAACTCGGCACCAAAAAATCGGCCCTAAGAAGGCAAAAATTGGACCGCCCACAATGTCTACCATCCACACTTTTAACATGTTAGATCTTTAAAAACCCGATTTCTCGGAAAGTTCACTTCAAATCGAAAAGAAATTAAATGACAAATATTAAAGATATTACTATTTGCGAAGTTTGTTAAATACAAAGTTTTTAGCTCCGCCTACTTTTAGGGGGCGTTTTTGGGGAAAAATCTTTTTTTTAGTCATGATTCTGAGGAAATTACAATTAATTGATTTCAATTTTTAGCCCAGGGCCACTTTTGGAGGCGTCGCCTATACATATATACATACATAGAGTGGCGCAACAGCTCGAGGTGAACCAGGGCCAACTTCTCAACAATGTATGCTGGTGTGTTAATTTCTTTACATACAAGGGGACCTACAATTTTTTGCCGAATCCGAACGGCACTTTGAGAAGTTTTTCAAGACAAATGATACTCTCGGAGGGCTTGTCAGACCCTCGCGGAGGTTGGGGCCGTGAAAAAGAGCAAGTATTTTTTTTTCAGGTGACGATGGCAGGATTCGAACCCAGACCTCCGGCGTACACACACTAACCACTACGCCACGGCACCCCACGTCGGGCGTCGCCTATACAAACTATATATTAAATCGGGCAAAGAAACTTTAAGATTTTGTGTTACATGGTATATAGGGTCGAAGACGAAGTCTTAAACTTACTCACTTGTTTCTCTTTTATATCTTCTATACACAAATTCTTTCTGCTCGCGGTGGCCTTCGCATTTTAAGAGTAGTCATAAGCCCTTGATCGCGAGCTAGGATAGGTTAGGTTGGAAAGATTGCTTGCATTTGGTGCAAGTACACTCGGTGACCAGATTGACCCTTTGTCAACGATAGACAAACATGATTGGGCAAATGTCTAACTAACTGAATCAGCCAGATCTTTTAATAAACCTTTTTAGGTCTAGTAGTGATGTTCCTGCCATGTCCTCCAGGCTATCAAAGAACCTGACTCCTAAAAAGGTTATTCGTCGGTCTTGTACAGCTGGACAGTGGCAGAGAAAGTGATCTATAGAATCTGTTTCTATTTCGTCTCTACAGCGTTTACAGAGGTCATTCGCAAAGGTTCCCATTCGTGTGGCATGAAGTAGATCATCGCGAGGTAACGATATATTCCCCTGATTGTTTTTTAAGGGGGATTACTCTTAAGGTTACTCCTACTCAGGGAAAATCTTAAAAGTGAGTAAGTGAAAGAATTCGTGTGAAACGAACTTCTTAGGCCAATTTTTCAGTGCGAGATCATCCGAGTTTCCGAGTAAAACTGAGATTAACCCCAGGAATGAGTTTTTCAATTAATCTCGATGAGGGGTTAATCTCGGCTTAACTCGCCAAATTTGGTGAGTTAATCCCGGATAAACTCTGATGAACAGTATGAATGTTTTTTCTTCTTCTTTGAATGTTTTTTCTGTGTGGAATGACAGTTGATTTGTGTATTTTTATGAAAAATGACATCTGAGAACAACCTATGGGTATGGGTATGAGTATTTCTTATTTCTATTATGTGAATTGAGAGTTGGGAGAGTCAATAATTTAGAGAGTTGAAGATTTTGACAACTTTGCTAACGGAATTAACTCTGCACTGAAAAACTGCTCGCTGGGTTAACTCCAGATTGGCTTTTTTACGGGATTAACAGATCTTGTTTTAAGCTGAGCTTAACTCAGTACTGAAAAACCAGGCCTTAATAGCCTAGCCTATCTACCCTGTAACACCCAATATGAATTTTTGGCATGAATTCTTTTATTACATGTCAATTTTTTGTATTGGCCCACTCCTACAAATGGGTGTGGGCTAAAAATTAGAATCTTTTTATTCTGATTTCGTAAAAATCACGAGAAAATGCGTTAAAACCGAAAATTAATGCTTAAAAAACAGTTCTTTACTAAAAAAAAACCCTAAAAGTGGGCGGAGCTTAAGCTTTGTGTTACAAACTTAGCAATGCGTTAAATATCTCTCATATATTTTTTCGATTTCGAATAAGTTTAAAATAAGCATGACATGACGAATGTGTGGACGGTCACACTTTTGTCTAAGAGGCTTCTGGCATTTAAGTCGACTAGCGTGGCTGTGGGCGGATCTTATCAATTTTCATACTTTGTCTGTACAAAATGAGAATCAGCTGCTGATGTTTTAGCTTTTTTGGCTGATTAACTGATGTTTCAGTTTTTTTTTAAAAAACTTCAAAACTTCAGACATACGGACAGACTATCTCTATGTTAGGCGATTTCGTTTTGCGTTATTTTTCGCACAGCCTTGGTCCACAGCTGCAACAGGAAACCTCTGGTTATCGCATGTGATAATGACAATTCTCTTTTCGCTTTCTCGACGAAAACCCTTGACAAAGTTTTACGCAGGCCTCAAGTATGAGCTTCGAAAAGTTTTACCAGAAAATGGTTTTATATGGCTTTTCTATAAAAAGACAAACAAAAATTTCAATTTATCGTTGAGAAAAAATAAACGCTTCTTGGACGATCTATGCTAGTGGCGAAAGACCTAGAATCCTCATTCAAAGTCATGGCGAATCGTTTTGAACGAGGCTTCGTCAAAGTATGTTAAGTTTACGTTAACAACTTACTTGTTTTCATTTACCTGATACAAATGCAGTGATAACTCTATGTACTCTGAAGACTGTATTGGCAGCCAAAGCCATACGTTAAAAAGAAACACGACGAGCGCAAAATCCAACTAAGAGGACCTTAGTCCAAGTACATGGGCTTTCATGAAGTTTTTCGAAACTAAGTGTAGTTCACGAGAGGCAAATTAAAGAAATGTTTTTAAGCTAAACATTACAAGTTAGGGTGGATTGTGTGGATCTTATTGAAAAATGTTTCTTAATTCTGATTAAAATTTAACTGTAGCCAATGCGTGTTATTTAATACAGAAATCTTATCTACGTCCCCCTGAGCGGAACCGTAGTCGCTTCCATATTAATGATTTGCTTGCATGAATAGTTTGCATACAGAACACTTTTTGAATTGCATTCTTACATAGGTAAACAACGTATTATTTTTCGTCTTATTAATAAATTTGTATGCAACTAGGCACACTACAAACCTGTCTAGTTTGATTGCTCTTACGTTTGCATTGAATACACGCGCCAACATAAATATGCAAAGAGTTTTAGTCACGCTCTTAATTTTTTTTCTTATAAAGCTCCCATGTGTGCCTACTCTAAACACACGCAAAGTAGAGGTTTTTTTTGCGAGGTTATGGTAACTGCATTTCACCCTCTGTATACACTTACCAATCGCAAATCCTCAATGCCATGCAATACTGCTGTAAGATTATCCTTAGCCATATTTAATAGTTTGCTTTTATTATGTAATTTATTTCAGTAAACACTCTTATACAAAAAAAAAAACAAAACAATTATTTTGATAACGAGTTTGATTTTGTCACCGCGTGTGTTTATTTCGGACGTCTTTCTCTGTCAGCTGTAGTTTTCTAACTAATGCTGCGCGATGTGCGAGTGCCTCGATTGACGTGCGAGTACGACATGCAGAGGAAATAGAAATGTATATGAAGTTCAAGTACGCGATTTGTTTATACTTTTAAGAGTCTCTATTGCTTAGTTCAACTTTAGTAAATTACTTATTTAGAGCTTTTAGACGTTTGAATATTTCGTCTCTGCTTGAGAGACTTTTGTTAAGGAAAATGCCAGTTTTTTACATACAAGTGTGCAGTTCTTGTGCGGTAAAATTTCTCCACTGGGCTGCTGAGAGGCATTTGGGTTCTGGCTTCTGGTTCTGACTTCTGGGGTGTCATAGGAAGAGTTAAGACTTTTAGAGTATAAGAGAGCGTGTAGGTACGGTAGGTTAGGTACACTGTATTCTATGACAAAAGAAGAGGGTTCAGTGCAAGCATATCACCAATTTGAGCTCGCATAGTAGGAAAGTGTCGGATTCGATGTCAATCCATTAACGAATGAGTTCATGCATCACGTCATGTTTTTGAAGGCGTTTGAATAAGAAACTCGGGTAGAAATTGAATATTGATCGCAGACTTTTTTTTAGAAATCCAACTTAATGCACCGAATGCAACGTCCACCTTTTATATCCTACAAGTAAAGTGTCTGCAATTGTCTATGATTTAGTGGATGTTATTGCAGCATTTCATTTGAGACAGTTTTGCTGCCCGATTACGTCTTTGATAAGCACCACTAAAGGTATATCAAAATCGTAACTGTACGGAAAGTTTGTAATGTAAATATAGATAACCTTTTTGACATTGATTTTTACAAATACAATTCAAAATTTGTGCTTCAAATAAAACAGTATAATAATAACAAATCTTCCTAATTTTCGCCAAATGAAATTGATTATTTTTATTATCTTTTTTTACTCTCCATTATTCGTGTATATACTTAAATTAAGGGTGGGTATATACATGTTCTTATACACTACCATAAGAAACGCATAATTTACCACCACACGAGTCTACCAAATATGGTATTAACCAGACTCGATAAGGATTCTTCGGACGATTTACGGTCCCGTCTGCATAGACGGAGAGTGGAGGAGGAGATATAACATCGAACTGTACGGGCTGTACAGCGACACCGACCTAGCCAGAAGAGTCAAAACACAATGTCTACGATGGCTGGGTCATCTAGAGCGGATGGACACCAACGCCGCGGCCCGGAAAATTTTCGAATCCACCCCGCAGGGCAGGGACGGCACGCAAGTGGAAGGGGACCTCTGCCAACTCCGCGTGTGAAACTGGAGACGGATAGCTAAAGACAGAGCTGGCTGGTAAAGCTTGTTGCCTGAGGCCCAGGTCCATCCCGGACTGTAGCGCCAACCTAAGCAAGATAAGGATTCTTGCATTCATTACATATACGTCACGAAAATTTTGCATTTAGATACAAGTAGTTTCTAACTTATTTCCAACTTTAATTTAGCTAGAAAATATAAAATGGAAGCAACAGTACAAAGTAGCTAAAAAGCTATGTCTTTCAAAATTTTTTAAAGATAAAATTCGCCGTTCGGAATCGGCAAAAAAAAATGAAAGCCCCTTTCAGGTGTGTAAAAACGGCTGTAACGCACACAGAATGCATAGAGAAGTCAGGCCATTGGTCTTCTGAGCTGCAAGTGCCAATTAGTAGATAGCCTGCAGGGGGCAGCATGTTACCCCATAATTTTATATCGAACTTTGGGCTCGTTTGATTGCTAATACAGGATCATAAGAACGGAGCTATAAGCACAAGGCGTTGTAAAACAGGCGTTACAAGAAGCTAGATTTTCTAAAGCAGGATTAAGGAATTGGAATGATAACATCCTGTTTCGGAAAACAGCACAAAAAAAAATCTAATACCCTGTCCAACGCATAAGAGTTATTGAGTTTTCCAAGTTCAACAAAAAATTAAGTTTCAGCATTATCTTGGACTTAGTAAGGCTTGGCAAATGCTTTATGCTTGACCCCTAAAAGTTGGTTATAATAGCCATGACCATTGGAAGAGCAGATTTATTCTGTTGGAAAACGGACGCATGAAACTTCAGCGCCAGACACCGCTGTTTAGCTTTTCGAGAAGATAAACATTGTTTTTCCTCGCTCGTTGGCACATATACCTACATTATCTTCTAATACAAGTTTTATAAAACCGATAATTATTTGTGAACTTAAATAATTCCCAATTATCGTAAAGACAGGTGGGAGTACTACAATGACTGACTGAATGTGACTGGGATGGCAACGTTTTTTTTGGAGAAGCATTTTCCCAGACTAACTAAATAGTTAGCTTGAGGCAGTACTCCTTGAATTACATTTTCCACCTAGAAGATGTCAAGTCATGAGGAAATGGGTTTGAATTTTTCCAATTCATAGCTGGAAAATTTAAATAATTCATTTATTTTGGAGAAACTTTTCGGTAGCATATCGTTAGCCTAAACCCAAATGGCCGCCTTTGTAAGAATGGAATGAATGTGGTTCAATGGAAGAGGCATTTAATGCTCAGCTTTGATTCTTTTCAAAGTGTGCATAGTTGAAGGCTCCTTCACTGTCCAGGAAAGTCACCAGACAGATATATTTAAGACCAACTAGCATTACTCTTGGGAGTTACACTCTAAGAACGTCAAAATAGCTCCTATATGACTCTTATAACGTTCTTCATAATCTTCGGGGAAAACCTCTTCTTAAAAGATCCAAAAATGATCTGTCTATTCTTCTTCTTAAAGGAGTATCACTCTTATAGCGCTTAACTCTTATAAGAAGAGTACATTTTGCTATTATAAGCCTCCATTTATAGTTAGACTGCAACTCTTGTAGAGTTTAGGTTTGTAGCAATGGTCTTAAAACATGACTTTATAACATTACATTCATAATGTTATAAAGTCATGTTGTCATTTTTTCCAAAAAAAAATACTTTTTTTGTGGTAGTTACCTGAGACTAAATTTATAAAATCCATTAGTCTTTTATCATTTTTGATAGGATTTATTTTTTCAGAGGCATAATTCTAACTTTAACTGATACATTTTTAACCGCAGCAAGTTAAAGTGCACCATAATTTAAGAATAAACCTTATCAAAAGTTAATAATATTGTGATGCCATAATGAGATATAAAGCGCCATCGTCCGACTCTTTGCATTTTTATACCGGACCGTGGGTATATTAATTTTAGCGACCCCTAAAACTGGTGTCATTGTCTTAATTGATAGCGGAACTCAGGTAGACAAAGTCCCTAACTGCCTCAAGGTTTTAGCTGTCGATGGTGATGTCTTGTCCAAGACGTCGGTGTTGGATGTCTTTTCTTGATGACAGCATATACTTGGTTTTGCCCCCGTTGACTGCTAAACCCATATTCGCCGCTTCCGTCCCAATACTCACGAAGGCTTCACTGACATCACGTTTTGTTCTGCCGATTATGTCAATGTCGTCTGCGTATGCGAGGAATTGGACGGACTTTTGAAAGATTGTACCTCTAGTGTTAAGGAAGTTACATGAGAGCGCGTCGCCTTCCTGGCGTCGTTCTGCCTGACAGCGGTATTTGGTTCGTCTTCGCCGTTATACAGTCTGCTGAATAGGTCTTTCCAAATCCTCAGCACCGACTCCGATTCTACAACGATGTTCCCTTGGTGGTCCTTACAGGCTTCAGTTCGAAGTTTATACCCTTGGTAGGACCTTTTGATCCTTGGGTGAAACTTTCTAACCTCATTCCTGTTGTAACATTTCTCTATCTCTTCAACCGCGCGCTTCTCGTGCTCTCTCTTTTTCCTTCGGAGAAGCCGTTGTTCCTCTCTCCTCCTCTGCTCGTAGAGCTCGCAAGCACCTCTAGTCCTCAAACTTCCTCACAGTATTTCGATTACTTGGCATTGGTCGGGATATACGCAGCTTTACCTTGGCTACAACAAGGTAGTGATCCGAGTCAATGTTGACCACTCGAAAAGTTCTGAAATCCTTGATACTGGAGGAGTGCCTTGCGTCGATCGCAGATATCTCCCAATCAATCGACCGTCAACCGGTGGTCAATCTGGTTGACGGTCGATTGATTGGGAGATCTCCATGTCCCTTTGTGGATTTTGAGATGCGGAAACTGTGTACTAGCTACCTTAACCTGCCGCCCCGCAGCAAAGTCGATCAGCCTGAATCGATTATCGGAGGTCGTGTCGTGCAGGCTTTGCTTTCCGACTGTACGACCAAATAAGCCCTCCTTTCCTAGTTTGGCATTAAAATTTCCTAGGACAATCTTAATTTCGTACCAAGGGCACTGCTCATAAGTTTTGTTCAGGAGCTCGTAGAACATGTCTTTAGTGTCGTCATCTTTCTCCTCTGAGGGGGAATGCGCGCATATAAGGCGAATGTTGGCGAATTTAGCATTGATGCGGATCGTCGCAAGCCGCTCGTTCACAGGGTTGAAGCTCAAGACTTTTTGCCTAAGTCTGCCTCCAACAACGATACCACATCCAAATAGGCGCTGGCTTTGATGCCGATAGCAGTCGCCGTAGTAGAAGTCGCAGTTTTTCATCCTTCTTTTGCCCAGCCCGTCCCACCTCATTTCTTGGATGGCAGTAATGTCATCCCTGTAGCAGTTAATGGCCTCCGTTAGATGCTCGGCTGCACGTGGTCTATTAAGGGACCTAGCATTCCACGTGCAGATCCGGAGCTCGTTGTCCTTTTGTCGTTTGCATTGATCGTCAACAGTAAATCCGACCGAATCCGAGGCTTGTTTAGGCTTCGTAACTGGTGTTTCTTTACGTGCCGGAAAGTCACCCCGACGGCACGACCCCCAACCTGGAGGACTAGATTCTTTGTTTAGCTCTAAGGACGTAGAGCCGGATAGCCCGCTCCTTATAGGCCTGAGTTACGTATACGTCATAGTAGCCCATATAAGGTGTTGAAACTACAATTAGTTCATTTTAATTTTTAGCCCATGCTCGCTTTTGTGGGCGTGGCCTATGCAAATACTATATGACCTCGGGCCAAAAAACTTTAAGATTTGGTGTTACACGGTCGGGTATATAGAAGTTTGTCACAGACGAACTCTTGCACTTACTGACTTGTTTTAAAGTATTTTGGTAAAATAAGAAACATTTTGCCCTTTAAAGTTTACATTGCTGCCTAATGATCTTCCTCGACAAAGCAAGAGAAGTGTTTCCTGACGATAGGCCAGTAATATGTTCTCTGGTGAGATGCCAACCACTGGCAAAATCGGCCTAAGGGCCTCGTTAATGTAAAAGTCTACCCCTTTTAGAGGTAGCATTCTCCTCTGAGATCTGCCATCGTCACCTGAAAAAAAAGACTTGTTCTTTTTCACGGTCCCCACCTCCGCGAGGGTTTGACAAGCCCTCCGAGAGTATTAATTGTCTTGAAAAACTTCTCAAAGTGCCGTTTGGATTCGGCAAAAAATTGTAGGTCCCCTTGTATGTAAAGAAATTAACACACCAGCATACATTGTTGAGAAGTTGGCCCTGGTTCACCTCGAGCTGTTGCGCCACTCTATTTATTTTATTTATTTATTCTCCTCTGAGAGTGTGATTGGAGTGTTATTTCTCTTTTACCTGCGTATGGATGTTGTCTCGTCTGCAAATTTTTTTCCCAGATTTCCATATTATTATAGATTAATGCAGATTGTTTAGGTTTGCCCATATTATTTAAGGTTTTTTAAGTTTTTTTTTTCACCTTAATGATTTTATAGAAATGCGGTTCACGTAATGAAATTCGAAGTGTTAATGGCTTCAATTCACTACAAGTCGACAGGACCCGCGAACTCTGCTTTTCCCGACAAAAACGCAGCCGACAAGAATTAAATTACCTGGTTATTGCCACGCGCTTACAACAGCCACTTAATCGAGGGTTATCATGTCACATGAAAAATGTTATTCGAGTTCAAAGCATAGTTTGGCAAGACGGCGAAAGTGGTTGGAAATGATGATACATCGGACCACTTTTAAAAGTGTTTAGGCAAAAAGAAATTCAATACGAAACTTGATGGTGGGTATAAAATTATCCGATGGCAATGGGTTATGCTTCTTCAGCAAGTATACAGCGTGTAATACAAAAGTTTAGGGATACCTTATCGTGGGAGGGCAATAATGAAATTTCCAAAAGTGTTTAAATTTATTATGACTTAAGCACCCGCTGAGATTAAATTTTCACAAATTTAATTTCTGCCCTTGTATTCTCACAATTATAGTGAATACAAGGGCAGAAAGTCTACCCAGTGACTTGTGCGCTCATAGCAGAAAAACATAATCGATCGGTTTTCTGCCGTCTGCGAAATTAAATCAAATTCTTAGTCGAGTCATTAAACGACTTTCATGCGAAATTTGTTTGATTGAAACTTAACAAGACGTTTCCCTCTGCGAATGTTACAAAATAAATTCAAAATTTTCCAAGAAAATTTCTTAATTAAGAATGTTAATTTTGATTGTTTAGAAATTCAACCGACTTCTTAAGTACAGAGTGTATTTTCTGCGCTGCAGAAAATTTCAGTTCAAGTCGTTCAAATACACATGTTTCGACCTTCAGCTTATACTTTGATGTTTTCTAGTTCCCTTCCAAATTTATGCTCTATGAAAATTTCTCACAGCGGAAACTTTAAAGTTTGCTTTAAACAAGAAGCTCTGCACATATTAAACACGACATGCACATTGTTAACTATGCACAAAAAAGATAAAAGGACCATTTAACACGCTCAATAAACCTTCAAGAAAGACTCACCTTGGGCCAAGTTGCAACAAAAGACTCTCTAAAACTTTACTCTGTAGTTTTTCAGATTTGCATAAAGCTTTAATGGGTCTATCTGGGGTAGCTGTTGTATATTTTTTTTTTTTTGTCACGGATAAACGGATAGTCTTTATGTTTATGGCCTGAAATCCTTTAATGCACACAGTTTTATGTGAAATTTAAAATGTTTTCTTTTATTTTCTTTCCAGGACACCGAGCGCATTCAGTGTTTGTTGGCGTCCATGTGCCAGGGGGTGGACGAAGGCATTCACATCGAAGACAGAAACGTAGTCATCACAAGGAGAATGGCGATAAGTTACCAGATACGGAAAGGCCAAGTATGTTGATTTAGCATAGAACTTAAATATACAATGGAATACTTTATGGCAACTTGTGTTGTTGTTGTTGTTTGTAAATCGAATAATCTCGGATGAGTGAAATCGATTTTAAAGACATTTAAAAGATAAAAATGTTTCTCGCGCAAAAAGGGCGGCAATTGAGAATAATGTGAAAACTGTTCTATTTTGAATTTAATGAAGAAATAATAGGAAGTTCTTTTCAGAAAGATTAGGTCCAAAATTAAGATACTCTGCGTTTGGTTGGGTGTAACGCTAAGTTTCCACTTGTCGATTAATTGACTAACTTTGACTGTTCTGCTTTTTGACAATTAAAGACAATATTTGGAAAGCCTAAGCAAATTCATGTGTCAATTCAAGGATACTCTACTTCCAGTTGTCAATTTTTCAATATAACCTAAAAATACGTCGTTTGTCAACTACAAATCGGAAATTAGAATCTAAGCAAAAAATGTTACGCATACGCCACCGATTTTTTCTTTCAGATTTTACTTGTTTTTTATTATTATTTATTTAAAGGGCCCAATTTTTTAAAGGGCTTCAATTAAAGGAGGACTGATTAAGGACTGCTTTAGTCATCTGCCCAGTCAAAATATTCGAAATGACTGGTGACCGTAACTTTAAAGATAAGGCGGAACTGGCTTATCGCACACATGACACTTTTAGTAACGCAACAATTTGGTTTCCTTTTTGTGTCCTATGAGCTTGTTTGGGAAAGTGCGCACGTCCGCAACCGACACGAAACCATCTTTGTGGAAACTTTTGAATCTGTGTGTTTTCCACGGATTTTTTAGTTGCTTGTTGTCATAGATGACGTTTTTAATACACGAGGCTTTGTTTTTGAATGCTGCCATGAAGCTCTTTAATTAATTTAACTTCGGTGACATTTTAGAGAGGAAACAGTTAAATATTTCATCAGGGTTTATATATAGGTATCTAGCTTTGCAAATTAAAGAAGTTTCTTATGTGCGCGCTGCTTTCGTGGATTGTGAGTAAACTGTTGATGCTTTAAGAATTAAACTTAATTGCTAGAGTGCGATAAGCCTAAGGGTTTCGTGGGAACACCACTTTTATTTTTATGAAAGAATCTTTTAAAATATTCTCTTGCCAAATCGAAATAAGAACGGATTCTTTTAGGGGGAAATATTCTTTAACGAGGTGAACTCCTTAATTGCCTTAAAGTTGTTTTATCAACAAAGACGTTTTCTTCTGTGAACAAAAATTTGTTAGCTTGTTGATAATATGTACTTTGTCTTATCATTGTTTACTTCAAAACCTCATGCCAATAATGTAGATATCGTTCTTGTAACCAATTGTGGCAAAGCTTAGTTAAAAAAATAATTGCCTTCCGTTAAGAATGGAGTTTTGCCGAGCGTTATGCGTTTCCTTTTGCAATTCTGTTTTCTTCTTGTTCCGTTCCTTCCAACTCTCTTTCTCCTCACACTACCCATTATCCTGATACTGCATATTCTTCTTAAACACTTTAGATAATAGGGTGTTTCCACCGCACATAATAAAGAGATTCACGCAGGAAGATAAAAAGTTAATCTTAAAGTGTCTCCACTGGAATAGAGCAGATTAACTTAATGTATGCTTTCGTTTTTGACATTTCTCAATGACACTACGTCATCTGCTCATCTTTTTTTTTATAATTCACCCGCGTTCAAGGGATTATGGCCACCCTTATACTGAGTTAAAATAACGCGAATGGAAAGGATCAGAGGAGAAAGAGGAGAGGGACTGATGCACTTTGGTTTTGAACTGTTGGGGACTGTAATGACGGGGAAAAACCTCCTGTGGAAGCCTGTTCCACACACGTGTTGTTCGGCTAAAAAAGAACTCCATTACAATGCGGTTCGTCCGAAATTGGGCTCAAGGGTGTACTGATGAGCATTCCTTTTTGCGCGGGTATTGCAGTTGAATTCTTTAAGGGGTGGAATGCATATGGCTATTTCGCTGGAACACTCTTAAAGCAAAGAACGGTAGAACAATGAAACAAAAGAGACATTGCGACGATGTTGCAAGGAGTCGATTGACTTCGCAATGTTTGGAGACATGAGAGTTATACTCCAGTTCTGGTCGTATATACGATTTATAGATGACAGCCAGATCAGAAGGTGTAAAGTATTTCTTGCATCGACTAAGAAATCCTAAGCATTTCGCTGTGTTCTTGGCGACGTCGAATATGTGGTCATTCTAACGTAAGTTGTCATTAACACACATACTGAGGGTGGAAAGCTTTTCGGTTTCAGTGATGCAAGTACCGTTCATGGATAACGGCTAAAGGTTTCTATTCAGCTATCCAGCAAGTCAGATTCATTTTCAATTGCCACTGATTCTTTCATTTACGAAACGAAATAACCTAAAAAAAGAAGAGCAAAACGTCAAATATGTTGTTGGGATTTAAGTCCACAAAGTCGATACTGGATCAGCTTGATTGACATCAACCAGCAATATCGACATCTTTACACTGCAGTATTTTGCAGCGTGCACGCACCTTATTGCATTTAACTATTTTGAGAGGAACAAGCACATCCACGTCAACAGTCACATCAGCCGCTCTGCGTAGCCCCTTACACCACATACGAAACAGTGCTAAATTGGTAATACTTATGTAAGTGTCAATAAAAGGTGTGTTTGTTTTAATTCGTCCGAAAATGCACCGAACACGAAGAATTCTGTACGGTTTGATTTAGGAATTCTTGAGTGAAAGAGATTAATTACGCGATTAATTTTTCATCTCCTCGTGAAGAGATTTATATTTGAATGGTAAATCTCGCGATTTAGAGGCTATTTAATTAGTCTGAAAGTACATACATTTACATAGACCGCTCACACTTTATAAGGAATTTTAACTTTAAATTGCTGTTTTTCAAAAAAAAATGTATTACAATAGTTGTAGATATTAGCATTAGCTATCTTACTTTTTTGTATGTATAATCTTTGCCTCCGCCCACTTTTGTAGTTAAAAAGATTTTTTTAGTTTAAAAGGCGGGGTTTTAGTCAAAATTGTATGCAACCACTTAGCGTAAAGCATTCAACAGTTGAATTTTAACATCCCGCCGACTATTTGGAGGCGTGGCAATTTTATTTTTGTAGGGTATTTTTTTTTTGCAATCAATCGCAGACGAAGTGAAGTTTTTAGTATATACTGTTGCACTTTCCCACATGTTTTCGTTTGCAATGGTTGCTGAAAATTCCTCTTACGATTTTTAAGTAACATGGTCCACCAGACACAGATCCATGAATAAAACAAATCTTCTAAAAATCCGCCCTAAGCCGCGAGATTGACCATACGAATGCCTTCTTGAAAGGATTTAAAATTAATCTCGTAATTAATTTTTTCCGCGCATAAGTTTTTAAATGAAACCATAAAAAATTCCACGTGTTATGTTCCTGTTCTGACAAAACAAATCAAACAAACCTCATCTTATTTGTCATTTAATTTTTTTTATTGACAGCTGGGTATCATAAACTCAGCTGTGCTATTTCTCTTGTGTAAAGGGATGCACAGAATGGTGGTTGATGTTTATGTTGCTGCGAATGTGGTTGGAACTGTATAAAAAATCACATGCACTGACTTGTGCACACTGCAACAGAGTGGTTGATGTTGATTAAGTTGGTCTCGTTTCAGACGAGACGTTTTTTGGCGTTTTGTTTTCTCCTTGAATTCGTTTCGTAGAATTAAATATTTGGTGGACATTAAAATAAATTTAAATATTTCTGAATCTACACGAGTTTTTGGTAACGAAATTTCATTCCGTTGAATCGTGAAGTAAAATTATTTTGCATTCACAATAGGCAACATCTGCATCAACGAAAATTTCGGTAAGTTACACGTTTAGGCACATCAACATCAACACTTCTGCTTACGACTTAATTGCTATTTGTTGGCTTGAACAAGAGTGGATTTTTATAGCAAAAATTAAAGCATGCGTCAAGTTTATCTTCTTTTTTTCCAGTGGAATCATTTTCGGATTTACTTAAAATTTTCCAACAATAATCTCTGTTTTACGTGCGGTGAAAGCACGCTATTAGCTTGTTCCAAGTACAAGTTTACAGTAAGACTTCCTGGGGAAGAATTTGAGGGACACAATATTTGTTGGAGTAGTTTGGTCCAGGTGAATTAAGCAGGATTGTGTTTGATTCGATTCGAACCATACTGTTAACAAAGTTTTTAGCGGTCGTTAACTTACTCACCAAAACTGTTCAGGCTCAATATTGCGGGGGAATTAACATTGACTTAAGGGAGAAAGTAGGCTGCCTTGGCACATTCAAAACCACTATGAGCTGGGATCTAGTAAAAGGTGACTGGATTGTTTTAACCTAGGTCCTGGATGGCCATGCAGGTTTCCCTTCGAATTAACGAACCGCAAGTCAAAAGATTTTGAGAGCTGCTTCCGAGAAGATGAATATTGTTTGTCCTCGCTTGCTGGAACATCGATTTCTGTATATACAAATAGGGAATCAAAATAACAGTGGTAAGTAAGTAAAAAATATTCAAAATCGTATTAACTTGTTGTGTACTCAGTTAGCATACACCTTATGAGGCATTCAGCGAAAAAGTATGCCAAGTCCTGGTTCTCCCTCATACTGCTTGACAGCAGGACCAGAACTGGCGTTCCTCGCTAAATGCCTTAATTTATCATGGAAACTGGGAAGAAAAGAAGTTAATACGATTTTAATATTTTTGACCTACACAACTGTCATTCTGATCCCCTCAATATTTGATCCCAAGAACTTCAGCCTAGCGCCATTTTCTAAGATCTCATTGAAAAGTTAACTGGGATGACAACGTTGTTCTGGATGGGCATTTTACAAGACTAACCGAATAGTTCGCTTGAGGCGATTTTCCTTGAATTCCGGTTTCCAATCCCAGTCTCAATTGATTTGATTTGATGGAATTGATTTGAATTTCTTCCATTACACTCTTGGATCCCATGGAAACAATTCCTTTTTTATCGAAAAGTATTTTGGAAGCCTTTTACCAATAACACATCGTCAAGAGCTAAGTGGCAGCCTTTATATAAATCGATTTATAGAGCCGATTTGAATTTGAAAAAGTGTAAGATCAGGATTACGTTAAATGCCGTAGTCGGGTTGAGAAGCGCAGACAGCCCATCGCATCAGTCGTGCAGTTTCTAGGCAGAATTTGTATAAGCAAAGAATTTGTTTATACAGTTTCTAGGCAGAAGTCGACCAGCAAATTTAGCCTTACGATGAGCTGAGCGAGTATGGTTAATATATTACCCGTGGCCCTTTATCCTGATTGTAACAGCACGTTCGATGGCAGATCCTTAGGTTTGTTTCATAAGAAAGGAGATCCATAACTATCTGGTACCTCTATTAAGGGTGCGTTCTATCTGTAGGTTCCACAGCAGTTGGCCAAATTATAGCACAATTTCAAAAAACTTGGATTCCCTTAAGAATTTTATACTTGAACCATATAGTGTAGGAGATACGATAGTAGTCTTTAAAGGATTTGCCGAGAGGTCTTCCTTGTTGCACCATCTCTGAACTAAAGTGCGAATTCCATTATTTCAGTCTTTCGAATTTTCCACTGTCAATTATTGATTCATCGCGGGCATATTCTAAGGCTACATGCCATTGCGCTCGTCAAGAATTAACTTGGGTCGTCAACGACAGGGAGCCATAAAATTGGCTAGAGAACTTGATAGCACCTTCATGACGTTCGTTAACGCTGATATTCAGACGCTATTGATGCGAATTTTGATTTATTCGTCCATTTATCTTCCTATGATTGGGGATAAGCTCATGTTGTTAAGAGCCCCATTTATGGCCTCAAGGCATGTATAGTTTAAGGCTCCTTCAATGTCCAGAAAATAGTTCCTTAAGAAACAAAAATGATTTTTGATTTCACTTATCTAGAAAGAGAGGTTATTGGTGAATTTAAAAGTTCTGAGATTTCCTGGAAAAGTTTACTTCCTAAACTTATTTTCGTTAACTGAATTAGACATTTGACAGTGGTATAGAAGGTGAGGTGTGTCCTCGTGAAGATTTGTATCGCCACATTATCTGCAGATATCCTCATATCATGCAGTCTCAAAACATTTTGACCAATAAGTATACATAACTCCCCTCCCTGGAACGGGTTCATGCCGCTTCAGTTACCCCATCTTCCCCATCCCCCATCATATCCATGGGTTTTCCCTTACAGAACTGGACCGGTGTGGGCTTTACTGCTACGGTTGCCCTCACCACTCCACCCATATGGGATTACCAGCACATATGGCCCTCTGGTACGGGTTCATACCGTTTCGGTTACCCCTACCTTCCTATTCCCTCCCAATTCTAACGTGAGTTGCATGAAGTACAGGTTTACGCCTAAGACGGTTACCCTTCATCAGCTTCTTGCCTAAGGATCCCGTGCAAGGATTAACACCGAATTCGATTACCCCTGCACTTTCCCATCTTTGAGAATAATTTTAAGCAGAGAAGCAAGAGGCACGGACTTATACCGCAATCGGTAGCCCTTTTCGTGTCTTCTCATAAAGGAACTACTCATCACACTGAGCTCCCATCGCCTTGTTGACGGGGGCTTACACCGAAATCGGTGTAAATTACACCCCCAATCTAGGAATTGTCTCACTGGTCCCCTAAACTTGCTGACAGTCCTTCACACCAAAACGCTTACCCGTCACTATATTTTTCGGGTATAACTCTAAATTATCAACGATTGATTGGAGACCTTCGGCACAGGACCGTCACTGGTTGCCTCGACCCTTCACAGCGGGTAGTTATCATTTAAACGGGTGTTTATCACTTAGGTCCTCAGGCTGGTAGCTTCGGTTTTACAAAGTGGTATTAAATGGACCTCGTTTGGTCTAACTATGTCCCTGTGTAGCGGGGACAGCCACCCACCCTAACCGAACCTCAGTAAACCTAATAAAAAGAGTCTTTCTATCGCCTTAATAAGCATGTTTGTTCTGGATTTAGGTCCACATTTGTCTAGGAATTTCACCTAGACACATGTGGGCCTTTTCAATTATTATATTGGGCAATTTCAATTATATTTGCCTTCATTTGGATCCGCTCTCTGAACTTATAGAGTGAGGCTTTGATCCATAGATTTCAGCCCGTTGATTAACATGGAAAGCTAGGCGTGGTTGTATTTTGGCTGAGTGTCCAAGTAAATTTAGCTTTTCGCCACTTATCTAAATAATTTATTTTGCACGACTCCACCTTTATTGACCTAGAGTAGTCTGAAATAGGAAATGCTAAAAAAAATCAATAAATATGGCCAGATTATGGCCAGATTGAACGTTTAAGCTTTACTGCTCGTTCTTCATTTTTATTTCAACTATTGTTAATTTTTAACATCCTGCTGGATAACTTACTACCAAAGTCCTTGTAAATACTAAGCAATCATTTAATTCATTTAATTACGTACCATTAAAACAGGCCACCCACCACACTCTTCCTTCGAAAGGACATTAATTTAAATGATTCTTAACGATTTCCCATTTAATTGAAATGTAAAATCTCAAATTTCAGTTACACCACCAGCCCAACGTGTCCAATTTATACTCGGCGAGGATGTCGACGATGGTACACACGAGTCGCATCCTCTCTTCTCCGAAATGGAGGAGCTGGTCAAGGAGGGCGACGAAATCGAATGGAAGGAAACAGCTCGTTGGATAAAGTTCGAGGAAGATGTCGAAGAGGGTGGCAATCGATGGTCAAAACCGCATGTGGCCACACTCTCCCTGCACTCGTTGTTCGAGTTACGAAGTCTCATAATGAACGGAACAATTATACTAGACATGGAAGCGAACAACCTGGAAACTATTGCGGAGCTAGTTTGTGAGAATATGGTCAATGCTGGCACCCTCCCACCACAGTCACGAGAGAAGGTCAAAGACGCCCTTCTGCGACGTCATCGGCATCAACACGAAACCAAAAGCAAATCCAAATTGCCAATTATCCGATCATTGGCAGACATTGGAAAAAATCAATCATCTTCAAAAAGTGAGTTGGACCGCAAATTTTGTTTAATATAATTTTTCTTTTATATACGTACTCATTAACATGTTCGATTGTTTTCGAGTGTCCTTACAAACAAAGAAACCAAATCAATATCATTAAAAGAAGTAAAACAAATAGCGTTTTCTTATAAGACTCATACTCATAACAGACTAGTGTTTTAAGGTTTATGATTAGTTTAATCAGAATTTTTGAATGTAAACTCACACACAATAATATCCAAAAAATTTATACACAATCAAAAAAAAAAAAAAAACGATTCGAAAAACCAAATACAACAATCAAAAAAAAAATAAACATTAGACTTCCAAGTCCAACAACCACCGCCTCCTGCATCGTCACAATCATTGCATGCAACAGCATCCTCATCAGGACTCACCGGAGGACGACATTCGCCCAGTCCGCAAAGCTATGGGCCGAATAAAGATCAACGAGGTTGTTACCTAGCGGTACCATCAGGTATTCAAAACATACATAAATTTACCAATACACACGCAAATCATAAAAGTATCCTTGCTAATCTATAAAAATGCTCTGATTGGGATCCTAACTGATTTGTACAGTAATTTTTTTATATATGTATTTGTATACCATATAAATACTCAAGTACTATTTTAAGTCACTGTACTCGTAAGCTCTTCTGTGTTATGTGGGTCACCACCATCATCATCGACGTTGTAGTTGTTAACTGGTTAAGGGATTGTAATTTATGTTTTGTGCCACAAGTAATAATTTGAAAAGTATGTTTGTGTAACGTGGACCTAATCGAATGAAAAATGCTCCTTGGAGTATTTATGTTAGAAGCACTCGGAAGGTAAATCGCTTCGACACCTATTTGTGTAGTCTTTGGTTATAAATTAGAATTAAAATTGCACTTAGGGTGGTGGACAGAATAATTTATCCAACAAGGATTTATTTACTAACAAGAGAACAGATACTGCAGGATCTGCACATGGATAGGAAGCTGCGATATGTTATGCATTTACTGCGGTAGGGCAAAGATATTGAGGTTATTAGGGTGAAAAGGGAAAAGCAGGTTAAGTGATAATAAATAGAAAAGGTTCATATCCTATCGCAAACAGATGCCAGCCAGGGATATGTTCCAAGACAAAACCCAAAAGTCGAAGACGTGCATGACACGTCTTCTTAAGAACAACTTTTTTGTTAATAGTTTTTTCTACTGCTCTAATATTCAATAAGTGGCTGGAATGACAGCCTTACTTCGAACGTTGCCAAAAGCCCAGCAGCTGGTTAGTAATCTGAATCAAATAGGTTTAAAAAATAATTATGTAGAAAAGGACTGCTCCTCGCCAGACAAGACGGGCAAGTGACGAACCTCCTTGTAGACGAGCTCTCAGTGCAGTGGCATTTTCGATCAAATCACCAACACACTGGGCTTCTTTAAATTGAATCCTCCAACTTGCACTACCTTCTACCCATTCTCTTGTTGCAATGAGCCCGCGATCAGGCGCTTATGACCTTAAAATGCGAAAGCATATCGAAGCGGAAAAAATAGACGAAAGAGGAAAACTGGTAGAGGTAAAACACTTTACGCGGCAAGGTTGGACCACAGAAAACTTGCGTAGAAACACCAAAGCTTCCATTCGTAGGTGTTATGCCTTAACAAGCAACAGCAATGGTATAATAAGAAAATATTTAGTTGCCGCGCGCTTAATAATTGAAAGTTAGCCGGCTAGGAAAGGAAGTAAAAGAGTGAATCTACATTTTTTTCAATTCAGCTGCCAGGCTGCTGCCATTCAGATTCGGCTCGAGACAGACGCTCCTGGGTCCTGTTGCAGGTCCACTCAGGAATATTTTTATGTCCGTAGTCACCATATCTGATAGTGAGCGTTCGATGATCCACCCTGGACAGGCGCCCAATCCGGGGCCAGCCACCCAACAAGGGTAGAGTTTGCACGGCACACCGCCTGAGCCTGACCGCGCTTAGTACATCAAGAAACAAATTAATGTTCATGCTCGTCAAGATCTAACTAATCTGCTGGTACAAAAGGGAATATCCGCAACTGTTTTGAAACTATGTTATCCCAAGCTGACACAACCGCCTTTTATCTGGCCTACTCAGGCCCTTTTCGGTTGAATGGATAACATGATTTGACAAACTTGTCCATAAAAATACAATACTCATTGGCTCTCTTATTATCAACGAACTGCACTTACTTCCCTTCTTACATAATTCATGAAAACTGTGTAGAATTTTTAGATTATGAATTACATGTCTTAAATCAGGAAAACCTTTTATGACGAGAGCATCCGTGTTTTAGAGTAAAACTGATGTTAACCTCATTAATGAGTTTTTAGTCAATTTCAAATTGATACTATGTCTCCACCGCCCATAAAACTGTGACTAGCGGGAGATGATTTAAAATAAATCCCGAAGTGTCTCCACCAGACAGACATAAGATTTATTTGCCACGAGCACCCTTTTTTTGTTGTCTTATCTCTCAAAAGAGAGTGCAGATGACATTTGCCAAGAGCGTCGAAAAATTGAAAAACGACCTCTTATGGTATCATTCCATTGTCCGTCTGTCCGCATCAGTTATTACAGTTTAAATTTTGATGCTAAAAAAGATAAAAAGTATTTTGGCTCTTATCGTGAATCAGTCCGAAAAACGAAAATTGAAACTTACACTATAAATTTTGATACTCAAATGTAATTTTAAAAAAGTTTTGAAATGTTGTTGAGGAATAAGGAATTGAAAATATGTGCCCATTTGCAACGTGTTTAAGGTCATAACATTTTAATTACTTACTTCAAAAAACCGATATTGAGCAAACATATAAAGCAATCGCAGCTTACGCAAAGGCTAAAATCAAATCCAATTAAAACCATTTTAAAAATGCGGTTTTCACGTGTTTTCGAAAAAAAATCGTGAAAAAAACTCTCCCCACCTCTATCTTCGATGCTATAAAGCCAAATGATTTGAACAAAATCACACACATCATATAGAAATTTTTTAACAAATTCGAAGAATTACCTCAAAAACTTCAAAAATATTTCAAAAATAATTTCAAAATGTTCTGGTATCTTAACGGTAGTACTGATTATGAAACTTTGTTTTTGTAAAATATGAAGAGAATACTAAAATTTTTAAGATCTTTCAAAAATGACGTTTCTAACATAAATTTTTTTCAGAAGTTTTCTTCTGAAGCAAATCAAAAAAAAAACGATAACCGATAACTAGAAAAGCTGTGGCCAGAGTATTGGGAAAAAATAGCCATTACAAGCGCAAAGTTCATAAGAACTAATGAATTTTTTTTATGAATTTTAAATCAAAAAATGCTGAAATTGCTAAAAATACCGGGAAAGTCCGAAATTGCCATTAAAATAAAAGATAAACATAAATTCGCAAATATACTAACGAACATTTTATATGCAAATTAAGCAATAATTGTAAGGCCGACGGACCGCTCCGTCTAGTATGACTTCATACTTGGACGTTTTTGTTCTTTGAAGTGACAATTGGAAGAGCCTGAAATTCAGTCAAGATTCTATATTTTTATTGACTCTGCCTTGAAAAACTGCTTATAAAAAATAGAGTGGCGCAACAGCTCGAGGTAAACCAGGGCCAATCTTCTCAACAATGTATGCTGGTGTGTTAATTTCTTTATATACAAGGGGACCTACGATTTTTTGCCGAATCCGAACGGCACTTTGAGAAGTTGACGAGGTGACGATGGCAGGATTTGAACCCAGACCTCCGGCGTAGTAAGCACACACACTAACCACTACGCCACGGCACCCCCACTGCTTGCTACTCCAGATTTCCTTTCTTTGGAAATAGCCGAGCTCAATTCAACTCGACCTTATAACACTGCACTGAAAAACTGCTCCTTGATTTCCGGCAAAATGGATATTTTCAGCAAAATACCGGCTGGTGATCTGATGGCATCGCGATTCTCACCCAAAAGTTGAACCGCTCCTTTTTCATAATCTCCATGAAATCGGTATTTTTGAGCTTCAAGTTTCGAAAGTATATGACAGAGCGCCGCCTTCTCCACCAATTCTCTTGTCAAAAATGTGTGCATTAGAAATGAACTTAGCCCTTATTTTATTACTTTAAGTATTTGCTTACCTAACGTTTGATTCAGTTTTTTTTTTCAATGGCTCAAGTCCAAGCTTCTTAAAATAAACGCTGGGGTTCCTCAGGGCTCTGTCTTGTCTCTAATTCTCTTCCTTATTATCATAAATAATATCTTGTCTGCATTTACTAATCTAATCCACTCCATTGCGGGCAGTACCAAACTTTATTTTGATATCCGTTCTCGGTTCCTCGCTGATGCTTTCGGCAGCGTATGTCAAACCCCTGGAACTCCACCTTTACAGGATTGTATCAAAACGACCTACTCTAAACAGAGTGAAGTTTATTGCTTCAACGACTCAAGGTTCAATTATCAGGCGTTCTGAGACGTTATGTGTGTTGGCTCTTGCATCGCTGAAGGGCTTTGCATCCTTGGATATAGATTGATTAGTCAACCAAAAATTAGGCTGGAATGACCACTAGATACTTGAGAATGCAAGGAATCCCATGAAGTGCCTATATTTGATTAAAAGAAATATTTTTCATTATCTAACCTGGTTATCTTATATGAATCACACATATTCGCCCTAAGCTGGAATTCAAATTTTTAACAGAACTTGAAACACAAACTTTACTGGAAAAAAAGGAGAGCTTATTATTTATATTACTGATAAAGGAACCTTAAGGAAGAAGTTAACAAATAATTTGTAATACCATTTCTGAAGCTTTTTCCAGCAGTGCGATGCATTTTCTCTCGGTTAAGCTAGGCTGCGGGGAAACTTATTAAATTATTGGTCGATAACTAGAACAAATAGGAATAAAATTGAAATAATATTGACATTTTTTAGAATATTGACATTTTTTATTCAATGTTCTAGAATATCTATCGATATGTAAGAAAATGGTAGAAGTTACAATACGATCCCAATAAGGACTAAGGACCTTCGTGTAGGCAAAACATAAACCCTAGCTATGTTCTACTACACTAAATCTTTTTGCATTTTCCGCAGCTTTTGCTTTAAGGAGTGTTCGTCGAATGCCCAATAATAAGCAAGGATAATAAGGGCAGCCATAAGCACCTAATCTAGTTGTGTAAAAAAATATACATAAGTAAAATCGAAAAGTGAATTTAAAAAAAAACTACCAAATAGCTCAAGAAACACGCCCTCTTTCTATGTCTTTAGGAGAGCACACCCTCCTTGAATTTGGCATAGAAACTTCTCTAAATAAACACGTCGCGTTGTCTGCTTATCATTGGCATAAATATTATCATTGTTTTTTTATATACACAACATTGACTTAAAAGTTTGTCGAATGCTATTTTTAATGTACAACATTTACCACGCTAGATTACTAGGCAAGAACATTTATGTTTAATTTTTTATCAAAAAATTTAAAAATAACTTTTGACTTGGAAATATGTGTGGCATTTCATAGTGAAAATAATTTTGCAGTTTTCTGGTCCAGACGCGTGTATAATGATAATTTAAGAAAAAAATATTTATGGATACTTTAACACCAAGTTTGAAATATTTAACATTTACACTAGATTGTAGGGATTAGTCCTGATTTTTACTAGGGTCATTTTAGTTTCATTGTATGTAATAGGCGGCCGGAAGTTATATCACCGGATTCATTTATTGAATGAGAAATTTTTGAAGGAGGATCTAATCAAGAAAGCAACATAAACGACGGTTGTGAGAGTGTTCTTTCCTCTTTTTGACATCAAAAAATTTTCCATTTCACACACCTGTAGCAATTTTTTTAGCTTAAACAAAAAATATTTGATTTGCATTCATCATTCATCAGCTCATAAAACATTCAAGGATTCATATCCTAAAAAAAAAAAACACTTACAAAAATTGTATTAAGTTTCATGTTCCATGATTGGATTTATGTATATTTAGGTGAATATGGACATCAACATACAAGTCAATTTGCTGGCATTGGTGTAACAACATGGTTTCATGCTGGTGCATCATCATCACCCGGAATAGCATCTGGTCGAAATCATTCAGCCTCAAGTGGTCAACAGCCACTAGGTTCACTGCAATTTTATTTTAGTTTTTTTTTTGTTTGTTTTTTATTAAATCTCCTTAAGTCGTGTACTTTTTTTCAAATTCAATTGTTTTTCAATTTTTGTGTTTCAAGCTGATGCTAAAACGTATAACAATTTCGTTTTTGATATAATTTTTTTTTTTATTCTAACCAAATGTGCCTACTTTTTTCCCAATGTAAATACTTTGGTGTTTGTGTGTATTCCTAAAGTGAACATCGCAATATCTCTTCTTTTTAAATCTTTTCATGAGATCCTTACACACGCACCCAGGAACAAAACAAACCAAGAATTTGCATTTCGAAAAAAAGCTTGTTTTCCTTCTTTTAATCTGCCCACAATCACTTCTTTCTATTGATTGCAACTAAAATCCAGCTTATGCGCAATGTTTAAAAAAAAATAAATAAATCTAAAACTTTATACATCGTTAATGAAGAAAAGTAAATAAAGGGTCAAGAAATGAAAAGCTGTTGATATCGTTCTTCTTATTATTTAGAACTTATAAGCTTATTTTTATCGGGTGTCTAATTTAAGGTTATGTTAACAACTTCAATAAAGTCAAGGTACAATATATTTATGTGGTGTCTTTCGTTGGTTCAAATTAATTATTTAAGTTACATCAGGCTGATATATAACATACATTTTTTACAACTGGCTAAATATTAAAATAATAAAAGTCTAAGGAAGAGCTCAGGAAGCTTCTTGGAAAGTGGGTAACCTGGAAGCTGCTAAAAATTAGTGGAAAGGTTGAAACTTTTTTTTAAACCTTTGCTTCAGTATTTGCTTTAATTGTTAAACTCTTGTAATACAGACACCTGTTTTTAACATACCCTAGAACAACTTGTTGGATTTGAGCTAACAGCCCAGCATTACTATGCCTTTGGCAAGATTACATCTTATTTGTTATTTCAACATCACCGTGTTATATCCCAAATACTATAAAGTGTGAGAAAATATAGATCAGAAAGTATTAAACGTACAGGACCAAAGACGAAAACCTATGGCACTCCACAATAAAATGAAGCCATGTGCGAAACTTGATATTTTGAGGGATACGAGGGACCCTTTATCAGATCTTTTGAAAATATTATTCCGGATTTCCCAGTACTATCAGCCATATTTTCATGTCTACATTAGGAATGGATTTCTTGTTTTGTTATCACGATGAACATTTTTAACAAAAACTAGACTTGGAGAGTGGTTTAATTAATTTCATATTAATAACATTTCTTCATATTATAAGCGGTTTAAAGAAGGATTTTCCGTATTCGTTTTATTAGGACAAAAAAAAATCGGATTTCAGTGTGCAGAGTATCTGCCCGGCCGCAAATATACTCAAGCTTTTTTCACAAAATCTACTAACGAAATTTTGTTGCATTTTTGAAGCTGTTATTGATTGCCACCATGAAACTTCAGTCTTCAAGGATGCATTCAAACTCGTACCTTGTTTAACATAAATTGTCAATACAGCACTTATGGGAAGAAATCTAGTTTTACAGTGGGGAGCCTGTTGTCAGACTAATTAACAAAAATTATCACATTCCTTCAGATTCTTCTGTCATAAAAAAACTTTTAGAAATCGTGTTTTCTAAACTTTTAAGTGGACAAATATAACTGCAACCTTTGGCCTGTAGCCTAAAATTTACGCTACCCACCTTTGCCCACCTTACCTACCTTGCTTTTTTAAAGGCATTTAACTAAGAGTGAGAGGGAGAATTTCTATCTTCTTTGCACTGACAATTTATGTTGAACAGAGTGTAATTTTTTTTTAAGAATTTGGGGAAATTTTTTGAAGACTTAACATTTTTCCGTGATGTTTCTTTAGATTAGCAGAAATTATTGGCTTACAATTTTAAAACAAAAAACCGGAAAATAAGATTTTTTTTAACTATTTACAAGCACTCGAAAAATATTGTTCCAATTCATTTTGTAAAAAAAAAAGAGAATTCTGCTTGTTTAAAATTCTGACTTAAGCAATAAAATGCTGCTTATTCTGCTTTTTAGGGCAAACTGTTAATTTTTGAAAGTAAAGCAACAAATAATAATAGAAACAGCCGGGGAGGTTGCTGAGAATTGATGAGAGTTTCTTTCTAAAAAAAAAATGCCACTCAAAAGGTGAAGCAATAAATCTGAACCCATTATTCATTTTCGAACCCCAAGTCGAAATTTTTAACATCATTAGGTCGACGCAGTCGACTCTATCCCTGCCTTCTGTTGAAAGAAGCCATTTATTATTTAAACACCAAACCGCAAGTATTTTTTTACTCAACTGCCAGTATAACAAACCGTTTTTTTGACCAAGCAGGTTTCAAAACGGTTTTTTAGTTATAAATAAATTTAATAACGATTGGATTGACCTAGAATTTAAAACTTTTATTGTGTCGCTTCCAGCCGTTAACTGCAAGATCGTGCTCCGATTTTACATAGAAATTTCGAGAACCGTGCTTGCCTAGGGAAATAAGCAAAGCATTGTTTTAGTATTGTCGTATATGCTCACAGCACCGGGAGGATTAGGTTCGGATCCCAACTCTGTCATCTGAAAAAAAACGCCCTTTTTTACAAAGATCTGTTTCGAATAGCTTCTAATAATACCGTTCGAAATCAAATAAAGCTTGTAACTCCCCAAGGTGTGTACTCTCCCCACAGTAGATGTCATGGTTGTATAAAGGCTCTACTCTCTCCTCTTGCTATTTCGCCATGCGTGCTTGGAAAAACTGATATTTTTAAAAGAAAAACCTTATTTTTCAAAAGATATTTCCAAAGCACCTATTTGTAAATATTTTTATTCGTGAAACCAACCAATAGTTTCCTTTCAGGTTTTGCAGGTTAGGTACCTGTGACCATATTACAGTAAGCGTCTTATATCGACACAAAATGTCTTCGCCGGTTGCCTGACTTTTGAAATAGTTTTTTCTTTTTAAGCTTTTAGTTTTAAGAACTTGACAGTCATCCTTCCTTTTCACACATGAAGAAAACACAATGTACCTCCCATCCAGGCATATGTTTGTTGTCAAGTGACTCCAGACCAAGTCCATCAATATGAGGATTAGTGCGGATCATAAGGTGATGATTTCATTCCAACATTATGATGTCCGCTTCTCGTGTTTTGTGCGCCACCATGTCACTTTTCTTAACAGTTTTGGTTATTGGTCTAAATTCATTTCAGAGATCCGAGAGTTTTCAAGTTTTTCCGGGACATTTTTTACTTTTGTCAGCGTTTTGACTCTGAGTGTTCATCTATTTCTGTTCATTTTACTGTGCTTCTGCCCCTCGTTGTTGCTTTAATATTTTAAAGTATTGGAAGAAACGATAAAAAGCATGCTTCAGGATAAAAATAAACTGGCAGCTCCTTGCGGAAGTATGTAATCTTATAAAGTCTTCTTGCTAAATAGCTTTCGACTCCTATAATCATTTTTTGCCTCTCTCGGTATAAAATTGTTCGGTGTCATAAAAACTTAAACCAAAGAGGAAATTTTAATAAAATTTAAAGAAAACTTGTTGCTTTATATCCAAAAATAACAATATCTAAAATTCTATTCAAAATGACGAATTTAAAAGGGTGAAAATGATAACAAGCTAAAGCAAACATGCCTCACGGTGCCGCCCTATGTCCTCTTTTATTTTCAGCGGTTTGAGCGTTTAATTATTAATCAACATGAATAGAAGAGGTCTTTTCAAAAGAAGTTAAACTTTAAAGATCAACGATATAGATTGCAATCTAATCCCGAATCTATCCCGAAACTATGTTGAAGGTAACTTGTCTCAGACCGAGTTCTAAGGACGGAGATTCGTCCTTTAAGGTGATTTTAATGCGTCTTTAAAAATGTCATCCAAAGCGTGTTGCCTACACTTCGTTTCGTCGCATGGCTACTTTTGGTGTTGAAAAACGCGTTCGGCCTCATTTCAACACTTTATTTTATAAATAGTGTGGCGCAACAGCTCGAGCTAAACCATTTATGCAGGGTGTGTTGTACTCTTCATATTCCTTTTATACAAAAGCATTTAATTTTGCTCCTTTTTGCACCGTTCTTAGATCTCACGAAATGTCAAATATATTGCTAAAAATTGAATTTTCGGTCGCTACTTTTTGAACGCGAAAGAAGAAAACTCTTTATAAAATTTTTTTCCTCTGACGTTTCGTCGATTATTTGTCAAATTCACCAGGGAGGCTTTTTTATCGTTTTGAAGTTTGTTCCAACTTTGTTAAAACTGAGTCTTTTGCATTTTGTTCATGTTTTGGCAACGATTAACAAGCCAAAACAAACATAAAATTTTGATTACTAAAAACGGAAAAAAAATATCGAGTGCAAGACAAATATCGAGTTGAAGCAAACTGAAATTTTAAGCACGCTCCATTGTGGAAGTATTTTCTTATTTCAAAAAATAAAATAAATAAATAGAGTGGCGCAACAGCTCGAGGTGAACCAGGGCCAACTTCTCAACAATGTATGCTGGTGTGTTCATATCTTTTACATTCAAGGGGACCTAAAATTTTTTGCCGAATCCGAACGGCACTTTGAGAAGTTTTTCCAGACAAATGATACTCTCGGAGGGCTTGTCAGACCCTCGCGGAGGTGGGGACCGTGAAAAAGACAAGTCTTTTTTTTTAGGTGACGATGGCAGGATTCGAACCCAGACCTCTGGCGTAGTAAGCACACACACTAACCACTACGCCACGGCACCCCACTTATTTTACAATCCAATAAGTATTCGGGTACAATGACTAAGGGAGCGACTTCACTGTTAAGCCAAGCATTATCCTTAGACTTGACAGCACTACCCACATTATAGTGCTGATATTCTCTTCTTCATCGACACTCTTACATAAGTTTTAACGAATTCTGAACTGATTATAAGTAAAAGAAAATTAAACTGAACTCTGATGTTCAGTCCCCGTAAACAGCAGTGATTTCCCAGACATTGATATTGATCAAAGGAATAATACAAGTTAAAGTTCCTTCGACAAGATAGACTTTACCTGTACAGCCAACTAACCCACAGCTCGAATCCTATTGCGCATTACATCATTACATCATCTTCAATTATTTAGAATAGAGAATTAAAGGGACTAAATATGAGGATAAAGGACAGTGCTTTCTTATGAACAAAGCAAATTTTATTGGACTGATTGTTTCGTATGCTCATGATCGAAGAGGCGTCAAACTCGAAAGCAAGTGTCATGTCTTGGCAGGAGCACGAAAAGCATACCAATATCTTTTGATGCCAAAATATTGTAATGTCCTGCCAACTGAAATCTCTCTAAAAAAAATTATGGCACTGTCCCAAAAGAAATCAACGACATGTCTACCCTAAACTTCCTAAGAACTTAGCCATTCCGTGTAAGGATGAACTATGTTGTAGGTAACTTGTATCAGACCGAGTTCTTAGAATGGAGACTCCCGGAAACCCCTATGAAATTTCCAAGAAAACTCATTTAGCTCTACGTCAGGGAGTCCCTACAAATGCATTCAATGTTCTGTGCAAGGGTGTTTTAAATGGATTTTTGTATCATTTGTCGATGTAGACGACCTAGAAACACAAGACATGTAACGAAGACTCTGTAACGAACAAAATTATTTTTCTTGTACATAGTCAAGTAAAACTCTTTATACAAAAAAAAATTAAAGACAAAATAAAGTCAGTCAATATTCAAATCGAAAAGCATTAAACGAAAAAAAAAATTATCGCATTTCCAGTGGATGAGCACTTAAGTCCATCAACAGTGCAATTAACAACTAACAATGGAAATGGGAGATTTTTGTCAATACCAGGACACGGTAAAAATAACAAACAATTTATTTTTCATACAAAATGTTATAACAACAACAAATATATTATTGCATATTATGCGAGTATGATTCTAGAAGTATTTTTAAAAAAAAAAAATCGGTTAAAAATCAATGAAAACAAAAAGTAAATTTAATTTGCAAAGTAGTTTGAAACACAATATGGGGATATTTTCTGTTTAAATAAATTAAAATTAAAACAAAAATTAAATTAATACAAATTTTGCACGCTCTTGCTTGATACATTTCTATGTTGCGTTGCCAAATTCATCAGGATGTTGGTTTAATTTTTGTCTTATTTTCTAATCTAATTTCATTATCCTTCACCCTTAGTTTGACTTCATCCCAAAAACCCTGCATGCTTAGTGCACATAATCTTTGAATTGTTGCTCGAGGTGTTGTTAGCTATTAACACGTCAAAAAACAAAGTTTTGTTTTCGAAAGAATATTTTTAAAGCTGTTTCTCCACCACTTAGATGATATGATCAAAAGTCCAAGCAGTCAATCGATGACCAGGAATATAAGTTCGAGTGAGCTCAATGACCATCGAAGTAACACGCAGTTTATGCGGAAGATACCACAAGGTGCTGAGGCTAGCAACATTTTGGTTGGCGAAGTCGATTTCCTGGAGAAGACTCTATCAGGTTTCATCAGATTACATCAAGCAGCTGTGATGGGTGATTTGACTGAGGTGCCCGTTCCAACAAGGTAAGTTGCAAAGTCACACCGTGAGATCAAGAACCAGTTGACTGTTAGTGAATCCTTGACTAAGTTCTTTTCAAATTTAAACATTTACCCTTTGCGTGTTTTTCTTCCAACCACCAACGAAAACGCTTGGTTAAACTTTAGGTTATTTATACCTCTTCGGGAGTGTCTTCGTACCTTTAAATATTTAAATTAAAGAAGCTCTTCACATAAATAAAATTTCTTCAACGTTGAAACTCAATTAGGAGTATGGTTCTGACTGGTGGGTAAAACGTAAAAGTTCTGTGTTTACTTGTTTGCTCAATAAAATGAAAATGAATTACATACAAAAAAAAAACCCTCTTTCACTTTCTTATTGGGTTCCGCACCCGGATTGTCGTAGGCTTACGTCTTTGTCGTTTTTTCGACAGAAGACTACACACCTTTTGCTGTCAGGAAATTAATTTAATTGGAAAAATTCTTTACGAGGCCTAAATTGGGTCCAACTTTTTTCGGTTATTTTTTTTAGGGAAAATTTAAAAGTTCAATAAAGTTTTCGCTCCCAATTAGAAAGGGATGAATGGGATAGAAATGCCTGAGGGATGTTAGGTTCTGTTCGATTTTAGGCGTGTTGCCTTATTAGTGGGCCAAAAATACGTCACTTTGATTGGAAATATTCAACAAGACCTGACTTATGTAAGACTTGATGTTGTCAGTCAAATATGAAATTTCCCACCCCAATAAATTTTATTACAAAAGTATGTACTTCAAATGAGTTTTGATTGCGAATGATTCTTATTTTATACACGACATGGTTTTCGTCATCATCATTTTATCCACTTACCCTAAAACGTATGGTGTTGACATTAAAAAGGAAGACGATTTTTTGTTTTTATATGTCAGAAAGTTCATGTAAAATCATAATTATGGGATTAACTTTTCATGATATGTATTTGACTTGAAGCTTTTAATCTTTTGCTTCAGCAAGCAATCAATTATAGACACATCTCGTGTGCGGTTGTGCCTAGAATATCATTTTTCTTTTTACTGGGGCGTATTATGCGTTTCAATATCCAATCCCGTAATGAATCATCAATACATATCGTTTCGTTTTTTATCTATCCCGGGCGTACCGGTGGCTTGTGAAATGATAACTTTATAGGAAATCGTAGGTAGTCTTGAATCCTGGCAAAAGATTTCTTACAAGTCCTTTCGAGGAGAACATTTAAAGTCAGAAATCTTCATTTTGCTTTTAGATACTCTTGAAATAGCTTTTTTTGGTCTTGTGGTGTTTAAAAACCCTTTAAATACATCAATCTATCGGCTATTTATTTCCCATTCACGTGGGTGATATTGGGATCAATAAGTATACGCCCACATGCTAAAAATAATACCTCTTATTAGAGACTCCATGAGAACTGTCATCACGTGTACTTCACAGCATGCCATAGTAGTAAAACTTAGTTAGTGAAGATACCTTTCTGTATTCGAAAAAACCAGTTATAACACTCTGACTCTGACATCTGACTTCAATTTGTTCCGAAATTATAAACACAAACTTGTGCAAAATCAATATCTACTGAGCGAAATTTGGCTTGATCCTTAGCTATTATCTTAATAGTGACTAAAACACTGCTTGCCTTAAATCGAAACTTGCTGAAAATCGCTGCTAATGCAAAAAAGAGCTGCAAACCACGTCGCTATTTATAACCGACCCAGGGTACCTAACGCCTAGTTTGTAACACAGTGAAATATTCGCAATAGATTCCTAAAACCTTGTAGCTAGAGATCTGATCAAGACCGACAGGTCATTTGATTAAGCCATGTCCGTCCGTTCGTCTGTATGTGTTATTTCTTATGGTCTTCCAAATAAAGCTTGAGAGCTAAACTTGGTGCACGGGTTGGTTCTTTTGTTGCGCAGATAAAGTGTGAAAATTGGTTACATCCGCCAACGGCCTCGCCCACTGCTGGCTTCAAAGTGAGACAACCTCTATTTCACATTTTCTTTCAAAATGCCTTTTCATCAAGTTAGACAAGGCGTAGGAACTTAAGTTTTGGTGCAGAGCAATATTGGCAAGAAGCCTTTCATTTTTTAAGGCTTAAATTGGACCGCCCACACAATTGACCATGCCAACTAAAAACCCGATTTGTCGAAAAATTTACCCGAAAAATCAAATATAAAGACGAAAGATTTCAAATATTAGAGATATTACTATTTGCTAAGTTTGTTTTATACAAAGTTTTGAACTCCGCCCACTTTTATGGGGCGTTTTTTTTTTTGGAAAAAAAAACTGTTTTTTTTAGAAATAATTTTTGCATTTCACGTTTTTTCTCAAGATTCCAAATCAAAAAAATTAATTGATTTCAATTTTCGGCTCAAGCCTATTTTTAGGTGCGTGGCCATATTAATTGACTGTAATTGACATTAAGTATATAAATTCGGGGCAAAAAAAACTTTTAGATTTGGCGTTACACGGTAAATAGAGTTGGGTATATAGAAGTTGCAGAAGTTCCAGAAGTTACAGACAAACTTTTGCACTTACTCACCTGTTTTATATATTGTTATATTTTTTATAGTTCAATGAGCCACATAACCGTGTCCCAGTGTCCCCCTTCTTAATTTTCGTTCCGAATAAGGACAACAACCGACATTGCTACCATTTGGGTGACTGCCATTCAAACGATTGACTTATTCCCGAAGTTTTCATAGCGATATTACACTTAGCGCGCCTGTTCTTCTTTGCTGTTCTTATCACTCAAATAAGCTGATAGTTGACCCAACATTTCGGGTCTTCAAAATTTTGGATTTACCTTCCAAAAACCTTTCTGAAGTTGAGCGCCTCACTTTCACTCTACCTCTAAAAGGCTTTGCACGTAGTTTCTACGAAGATGGCGTACCTCGATGCACTGATTTTTGCTGCGTTTCGCCTAAGCACCGCACTGGTTTCGCACCCATCCTAGTCCCAAACTTGCCTATCTTAAGTGCTATAAGGATTTCTCTATGACTTCGAGCTGACATTTCGCTCACCCGGTTCAAAGGTTGGTTACAAGGAAGACGTAAATTTATAATTTGAGGCCGTCTGACAGTTTTTATCGACTTTACTTAATACTTCTACAATTCAACAGTTTCTACTTACAAGTGTATAGGACGACCTTAACAGTCTTATCATATTACAATTCGGTGTTGCTACCGACAGAGCCTTCTAAGGCTGCAACCACACTCAGATGCACTCCGCTGATTGGAAGGAAGGGGGAAGAACATTTAGTATTGCTACAGGCAAAATCTTTCGAGATTATAGCCAGAATCAGTTTATAGCCCGCTGAATGGAGGGAGAAGCACGATCTATTACTATGCCTTGACCAGGCCTGCCCTTACCGACCAACGCGGATATAACTGTGGGACGCGTTGCTCGTTAATAATTTCTTAGCAAATGTTGGGATAGCAGAGGTCGCTCGATATCGCTTTACGTTTTTGTTCGTAGCAACGTCTACTATCCGATGGAGCACTCAGACACAACTACTGGTCCATTGTACTACCATGCAGACACCTTACGTTAATGTATTTAGCTAACCCGTTTTTTGAAAAAAGAGGGGAAGGAGCTTCGGTGAAGAAGAGCTGGTTTTCGGCACTCACCACGTCTGCCCAAAAGATCTGCCGTAAAAGGGGAGGCAGAACACCACCTTGCGGGCAGCGCCTGTTTACTCCAGTTATGACGCATTTGCAACAATGTGCTTTGGTTATCAGCGTCCTGTGCATTAGCATTGTCCTAATTGATTGAACAATATCGACGAAAACGCCCCCTTGTCTGGAGCCTTTGACATTACTGAGACTGGACTCGATAAACTTGTAGTTGAAACGCCTTGACCATGGCATCATACCGCCGTTGTTTGAGTAGTTGAGGGATTTGTCTGCAGAAATTTGGCAAAAATGAGGAAAATCGATTTATGCTAGATGTCCCAGTTGTCCGTCAACGCCGAAGCCTCAAATTTAGTCTTATGATTTTGCTATTATGTTTGACGAACGCTAACGCAAGGTGGCAGAAGGTCGATCGACACCAAAATGCCAATCCAATTCTTTATTCAGATGTTCGCGACTCGATTCCACTTGCGACTTAACCTCAATTAATATGCCAATCACGCTATCATGTCGTTTCCTGTGAGCGCTTATCTTTAGAAGGGTCGCGAACAGAGAGCGGCTAAATGGTTCCTCCTTCTTCGCCACCAACTCGACACAGGCTCGATCCCCAACCGGGTCCCGGAGATGTTCTTTACCAGATCCCACCACCTGTTTATTGGCCTTCCAGGGGGCGACGAGCTCGCATCTCGGCTAACATGACATGTCTAGGAAGTCTGTCGGGGGGCATGCGAACAACGTGTCCAAACCATCAAAGAATTTATCGTTCCACTCGGAGAAGTAGCTGCTCACCATTCTATATGAGTAACTGACGTTTCTCACTCTATCCCTAAGAGTAACACCAGCACCTCAAATCTCTTTTCAGCAGCCATTCACGCTATCTACCTTTTGATCTATTGTTTGAAATGTTCGTGCAAAAAGCGTTTTTCGAGCAAAAAGTCTACCATCCTCGGTGATATCATTCTTAAATTAGAGAGGATTAATTCACTCTTAAGTCCCAAAGTCTGGAGGTTTCTTTTACACAATTCTCCTTTCAACTCAGCTGTTGTTAATTGTTATATTTTTCTACGCATTATTAGTAACCGATGCACAATTCTTAAACGATAGTCTCTTCGTTTTCAGTACTAAACTTTCCAACGAATTACCGACGCATACTACGAATTCTCTATTACCTTTATTTTAAAAACAGAAAATAAAAAAATTTCAATGCCCAAACTGTTTGAGACACTGTTTACGCACAATATCTCTTGAAAATATCTCACAACACACTAACGTTTAATAAACTAACACTCTTACGCATAGTTATGGGTTTGTCTCCAATTTCTGACAGCAATGTAATATTTTTACATGGAGTCATAAGGCATAATTTCTAAGAGTTTAAATTTTAAATAATGAATCTTCCAGACTTATTCTCAATTAAAATTAAACCTTATCTTTCTAAAGTTCTTTTAGATGAAAGAATCCATATCTTTAAACATCTTTTAACAGAATATTATCGCTTTCGATGTTTACAATTTAGCGAATAAAAATCAAATGTATAGTAATCACTAGGGTTACCATCTGTACCGAAATGAACTGTACAGTCTCGAAATCCATTGCTGTGAACACGCGTACAGAAGAAGCACCTTGGTACACAGATATCTTTTAATTACTTTTAGGTTAGCCAGGAGAGGAGGCGGAGCCCGATGTAAGGGACCTGACCCACGTCGAGAGGAGACACCAATTGATAAGATTATTTTCGGATATTTTTTAGTCATGGAATTTTAAAATTTTAGGAAACACTAGAATATTCTTCTCCTTCTTCTAAGTGTTGGATTTTTTTTTCTAGAGAGGATTTTCTTCAGGGGATTTCAATAAAGGGATAGTTCTAACTTTTTTTGCATTCTTAACAGTCGCCTTTTTTGCAGTTTTTTACATTCGATTACTTGAAGATATTTTCTCTTTCCTTTAGATTCCTTTTCATCTTACTCGGCCCACCGGGTAGCAATAGTAATTTCCATGAAATTGGTCGTGCAATGGCAACACTGATGTCCGACGAGATATTCCATGAAGTGGCGTACAGAGCACGAAAACGTGATCACCTCCTGGCTGGAATAGATGAATTCCTCGATGCGGTTACAGTATTACCACCCGGTGAATGGGATCCAACTATACGTATCGAGCCTCCGGCTGCAATACCCTCGCAAGAGATTCGAAAACGCCCACCCGAGGCACCCAAGGAGGAGATCGACGAAGAGGAAGAAGAGCAACGATTACGCGAAGAATCAGGCCTATCGCGTACTGGTCGCCTGTTTGGTGGTCTCATCAACGACTGTAAACGTAAGGCTCCATGGTACTGGTCCGACTTCAAGGACGCCCTATCACTGCAGTGTGTGGCTTCGTGGATTTTCCTATATTTTGCGTGTCTTTCGCCAATTATTACCTTTGGCGGTCTATTGGGTCAGGCGACGGGGAAAAACATGGCCGCGATGGAGTCCTTGGTATCGGGCTTTGTGTGTGGCATGGGATATGGCTTCTTTTCCGGTCAACCACTGACTATATTGGGCTCTACGGGTCCTGTGTTGGTGTTCGAAACAATTGTCTACGACTTCTGTCAGGGCCAAGGATGGGATTATATGACATTCCGCTTTTGGATTGGCACTTGGATTACGGTCATTTTGCTCATATTGGTGGCGGTGGATGCCAGCGCGCTGGTTTGCTACATCACACGTTTTACCGAGGAGAACTTTGCGACTTTGATTGCATTTATTTTTATCTATAAGGTATGGGGCGGTTTAAGATTACTGTCAAGTATAACACTGTAACCATGTCTTGCTTTAGGCTGTTGAAAACGTCCTTCTCATCGGGAAAAAGTTCCCCATAAACCCTACGTTGCCATATGACTGTGTCTGTACCCCGCCGATGGGTAGTAACTCGACTATTTTGGAATGGGCGAAGTATGACAAGTCCCAGTGTTTGGTAAGATGCCTTTTCTTAGATTCCTTCGAGTGTAAAATAATTATTTTTCCATTTTTGTATAAGCTTCAAAATGGAACCCTTATAGGTATGGACTGTGATCAGCCGGATTCGGCAAATGTCTTCTTGATGTCGGTGATATTGTTTTTGGGAACCTTTGTGATGTCGGTCATTTTGAAGGACTTCAAAAACGCTCTGTTCTTCCCATCGAATGTGCGCCAGTTTGTTAGCGATTTCTCGGTTATTATTGCCATTTTTTCAATGTCCTTCTTGGATGGTATCGTCAATGTGGCAACACCAAAGTTGGAAGTTCCACACGAGTTCAAGCCTACTCTGCATGAGAGGGGATGGTTTATTCCACCATTTAGCGTCAACAATCCCTTCTGGACGCCTATAATTGCTGTGTTTCCGGCAATGTTGGGCACCATCCTTATATTCATGGATCAGCAGATCACCGCTGTTATCATCAACCGAAAGGAGAACAAATTGAAGAAGGGTTGTGGCTATCATTTGGATTTATTCATATTGGCCATTCTGATTCAAATTTGCAGTGTTATGGGATTACCATGGTAAGTGTGCGGCCGGAATGTGGTGTTTTATTGAATAACTCAATGATGTGTATTTTTCTTTTTTTATAGGTTTGTTGCTGCAACTGTGCTGAGTATAAACCACGTTAATTCACTTAAAAAGGAATCGGAATGTGCTGCACCAGGAGAAAAGCCGCAATTTCTGGGAGTACGCGAGCAACGTGTCACGCATATTTTGATATTTTTAACAATTGGTGGTTCGGTTCTGCTGACGCCATTACTCTCTCACATTCCAATGCCCGTATTGTTTGGAGTATTCCTCTATATGGGTGTAGCTTCACTGAAAGGATTGCAATTCTTCGATAGAATTTTGATTATGTTCATGCCAGCGAAATACCAGCCAGATTACATGTTTCTGCGTCAGGTAATTTAATTCTGATATTTATAATTATTCATGGAAATCTTTTATCGGTTTATTCGGTTTGAAAATGAAAAAATGTTTTCAGGAAAACGTATTAAGGGAAATATTGTCTGTAACATTTACATTGTTACGTCAAATATTTCGACGTAAGCATCTCATTATCCGGAACAATTTTGCATCGAATTTAATTTTATTCAATTCAAACTTAAATCAAAAATAAAATCAAGCCTTATTCCTACCTACCTTAATAAAGTAAACATTATTGTAAACGTGTCTTGCGGGGGTCCTAAATTGAATTTTAAAATACCTTCGTCTAAATTACTGTTAAAATCCTACTGTCTGAAATTCTGTTTTATGCAAATCTTAGCCTATTGAAATCCCCGTTTTAAGGAGCACTGATCCCAAAGCCTATTCTATGATTCCAGCCTGTTGTCAAGCAACTTTTTGAATTTTAATTTAACTTTTTATTTCGTAGACCCAACCGTTCATCTACACCAAATGCAACAATGACTCCCAGGAGAGTGGTCACAGAGACTACCCCACATATTCAACTTTCTTTAGAAACGGCTTTAGATTGGTACGGCTGGCGGGATTATAAAAAACGGAGTCAGAAGCGGGGGTTTCTAAAAAGCTGGGGTTAGAAATAAACATTACAAAAAGGGGAACATTGTACCCAGCCCGAGCAAAGTCAAGAGTTGAATATTTTCAAGTTTTAGTTAAATTTAAAGGGGTGCCGTGGCGTAGTAGTTAGTGTGTGTGCTTACTACGCCGGAGGTCTGGGTTCGAATCCTGCCGTTGTCACCTGAAAAAAAGACTTGTTCTTTTTCACGGTCCCCACCTCCGCGAGGGTTGGGACAAGCCCTCCGAGAGTATCAGTTGTCTTGAAAAACTTCTCAAACTGCCGTTCGGATTCGGCAAAAAATTGTAGGTCCCCTTGTATGTAAAGAAATTAACACACCAGCATACATTGTTGAGAAGTTGGCCCTGGTTCACCTCGAGCTGTTGCGCCACTCTATTTATTTATTTTAGTTAAACTTCCTCAATGACCGGCTGGCTTAGGTCTTTTAAAATTACCTTCATTACGGCGAATAACAGAGAACTAAGAATGCAACCTTAAGAGACACCTGGAGCCGCGAAATCTTGAATTAATCAGATTAGTTGGAACCGTCCCACACAATTTCAATGGAACCCGCAAGGAATTTGAAATAAAGATACAGAAACTTTCAGGATACTCCCAGCGAAACTAATTTATATGCAGAAGTCTATCTACTGATAAGCTTTGGCTGCATCAAAGGCAGCCTTGAAGTCGATAAAGTAAAAACAAACTTATCTTATTCGTTTTCATAAGCAACAAGAAGCTAAGCTGCTTCTTTTTTTTAACTCGAAATTTCTCCCCTTACATGATGGATTAGAAAAAAATGACTACGGTAATTGATGGACTATTTCGTTAAGAAAAAAATATAAAATGAGCGTATACGACGGCTATAGCTAATGGAACGTAGAATACAAATTGAAAAATGTGTAAAGAATAATGCGGACAAAAATCGCGTCATTAGATTAGACGCAGTGAACAACTCAACGTTTTTTGGAAAGTGAATGCATTTTTTTTCGGTTCAACCGGTAAATTTCATGAAGTGACTTTTCTCGATTGAGTGTTAACAAAAATGGACAAGAAAGGGCAATTAGCAAATGTAAATTCCTCTGAAGGTCTTTCAAACCGTGTGGCCAGAAAAATAAAGCGAACTGATCGTTCTTTCTGCATTCATTTAAAAAAAAAAAACCCTCGCCTTACGCGAAAAATTATAAAAGAAATGCTTCTTTTGCATAGACACTTCGCGAAGCGCAAATAAACATAAAAAAAAGCATCAAATTCAGCTTTACCTGGAGCTAAGATGAAGGAAAAGGCTATTTTTAAGGTCAGCTTATCCACTGTTATTTGTAAATTCGCGATGCCAAATACTTAAAGCACCTGAAACTTAAGAAAAAACCAGTGAGTAAGTGCTACAGTGTGTACGCAGAAGTTACAATCCGTAAAACGGACCGTTGAATACCCCATCCTATCCCACATTGTAAAATGCTGATGATATGGTTATTTTTTGACATTTTATAAGTAATGCAAACTTCGAAAAGGGGCGTGGTCAAACCGCCCCTAATGAGAAACCACATATATATCCAAATAACACTTAAATGTACGTAAAAACGCATTTTTTTGGTCCAAATTCAATATTTTTGAAAAATCGACCCTTAAAAGGAGCGTGGCTAAAGACTTTATATGAACGAAATCTGGACTGAAGTCTCGTTTACCTAACCTGCTACTTTTTTGTTTCATGCTTTCCTAAATTAGGCTCAAGGCTAGTCAAAATTAAGTTTTTCAGACAAATTTTAGGTTTTTCTTCAATTCTGCCTTCAAATATGGGCGTGGCCCAAAGTCTTGTATGAACAAAATGTAGAACTGAGCGTTTTCTACATAATATATTGAGCAATTTTTTTTAATTTTGAGCAAAAATATTGAGTAAACTATTTCAAAAATATTTCAACTGCATTTGAAAATTTGCTATTAAAATAGATGCCACGCCCACTAGAGGAGGTTTACCGATTAATTTTTTCTTTTTTGTGTCTTACATTTATTAGGAGATGCTAAATGTTAAATTTCAGCCTTTTAGAACGTCTTACAGTTTTGAAAATTCTGGAGGTAGTTGCACATAGACCGATTGTGTGCGTGTGTTTGGACGGATTTGAAAAATGTTTACACTAGTACTGCTTCGCATGACGCGGATCTTACGTACGAAGTTACAGCACCCTAGCTTAAAATTTAAGGCCTAAAAACATGTGTCATACAGACGGACGGACGGACGGACGGACATGGCTCATTCGATTCAGAATTCGGTCTCGATCATATGCCCTTAAGGTCTTGGGGGTCTACCATTATTATTTCACCGTGTTACAAACTATGTGACAAACTTAATATACCTCCTATCCTATGGGATGGGGTATAACCACCACTTAACGACGCAAGCAAGAAGAGAGCCTCGTGTTTCGTAAATGATCTCGCAAACTTGAATATGAAAAACGCAATGAGCACAAATGATTGGTTTGAAAGACCTTCAGAGGAGTTCACATTTGCTTATTGCCCTTTCCTCCTCTGTTGACCATTTTTTCTTGTCCATTTTTATAAACACTCAATCGAGAAAAGTCACTTTATGAAATGTACTGGTTGAACGGAAAAAAATGCACTAATGCAAATTCACTATCCAAAAAAACCTTGTTTTGTTCACTGCGTCTAATCTAATGACGCGATTTTTTCCACATTTTTCTTTACTCTTTTGAATTTTGTTGTTAACGAAAGAGTCCTTTATATACCATATTAATTTTTTTTTCAATCCATCATGTAACGGGAGGTTTATCGAGTTAAATTTTCAAAAATGACTGCGTCTAATCTAATGACGAGCAGTGTACGTAATGAAAAGCTAAGAACAGCCGGTCATAATCCTTTCGCATAGATCTACAAAAATACGTACCGACCGATTTGCCATATTCTCTATCATGTGTTCTCAAAAAAAACCCTTAAAGAAAAAGCTGGCTTTGGTGTGCGTCTCCTAAAAATGGTTGAATCTCTACCGTTCTCAATTTTCTTAAATGGCTTTTGAAAAATTCTTATTTTTGGACAAAGTTTACTATCGTAAGATTAAACATATTACATTTTCTGATTCTAAGAGGGCAATTTAAATTTTAGCTTCCTCAAATCTTTCACCGAGCTTTTTTATGAATTTTCCTGGCTGTTGTTTTAACTACTTGTTTGCAGGTCTTCCCGCTTTAGTTGATTGTGTTTGGAAATTTAATACTACATTTACACCGACCCCTAAATTCTGAGTTTAGTGAAAAAATTTCGAAATCCAATACGTCCCATAGCAATTTTATCGACTTATGTCATTGAATGCCCTGAATTCTCTTAAAAATAAGAGAAACGCCAACTTTTAAATGCCTAGGCGAAATTCAGCATTTAACTGAAATTCAACATTTATAAATCCTGAAAATATATGGCGAAATGCTGAACATTTAGGGTGAAATGTGAATTTTGCTTAAATGCTGAAATTAGGCTCGGTGTAAATGTACTACAAGTCACCCATTGAATCTATACACAGAAATATTTCTGTTTTTACCTTGGTAGTTTCTCACACTCTAGAAATTTTTTAGCCATAAAGTCTTTTCTCTTCACCAGTTACACCAAGCCGCTTCGTATTACCAACATCTTACCCAGCCAATTACTGTCGTTTTTATGACTCTGAGTACACAATGTTTTTACAAATCACCACTATGAAACAACATGTTGGTGATGGACAGTCAATATTCAAAACAAAAGAACACCGATCACTTCCCGTTCTTGTTTCGATCCGTCGCGCCTTTAAATCACACTGGTGTCAGTATTAAAGTTATCCTTGAGGAAAAAGAAGTTGACTTTGTTCCGAGAACCCTAAGCACTAGAATTTGCTGAGGTGAGACCCACTACCTCTGATGAGTAGTGTCACCATGTCCATGTTTCTCGTTATTTCATAGAATTAAAACTAGTCACATGCCCAATTTAACATTCCGACCACCAATTGTTTACGCTTTCATCTGATCTTAACTCGGGCTTTAGACGTCGATAAGCCGCTTTTTCAAGACAGATGCTTCTTAATTTAAGATATAAATCTGCATTCGAAAAAGACTCATCAATTATTTTTTGCCCTCTTTGATGTCTGCTCAAGGTCACCTTTTGTGTATTTGTCTAGTCCTTACGCAGCGAGCCTTAAGAAAAAAATATCCCAAGCGCATAACTCTATGCAGATACCAGAAATCTCATCAGACTCGACCAAAGCGAGGTTATGGTTTTATCATGATCTGACTTTGATGATCTTATGACTTTTGGGTCCTTGGTTTGACGAGACATCTCGCTCGACACTATGCTTAGTCAGGTTATCTCATCCTCCTTATCCCATTCGCGAATGCCTTTGTAGAATACCAGCCTATAAGTTATAACAAATTTAAATTTTTTTAATATCAAACGTTTCCTGGTGCGCACAATATTCTCTGCGGCGTAAAATTATGAACGGAGATTGACTCACGTACTCCCGATCCGGGTAGATCCATGCGTTGCAAGGAAGTCCTATGCAGCCATCGAAATGCCACCAGAAATGTCCCCTTTGATGTGCTGGGTTTCACACGGCCGCCCCCGAAACTAGACCCCTGTTTTGGTGATAAATGCCGACAAGCACATGGAGCTAAGCAAGAAGAATATAAAGCGACTATGCACACAAAGACTAGAGCTGGTTAGGAGCTCTGCAAGCTGGGGAGGAGACAGGAACACCGACTTCTCAAAAGGAAAAATCGAGACCAAGAGAAGCGAGCGGTCGAAGGGATAGAGATATCTTTCAACAGGAGTCGAAAGTTCTACAAAAGGTGTAAGAGATCCTGTCCAGCTAAAGTTCGAACTAACGCGTACCGACTACGCATAGGATTTGGAAAAATCCATTTCTGTAGAGAGTATAACAGCAAAGACGAACAGAATGCCGCGGTCAGGAAGAATTAATCTTCTAATATGAGCGAAGAAGACACCGATAAGCCATACGAACGATACCGCCCACCCGACCTGAATGAAGTGAGAAATGCTGCGTGTATAAACTCGGGTATCAAAGCAGCTGGAGCTGAAGAACTCGCTGTCAAATTTTTCAAATACGCTGGTGACGATCTGGTTAGGGGCGTGCACCAGCAGAGATTAAAATAATAGAAGAGCTAGTAAAAGCCGTAGCAAATGGCTCATCTGTAAGATATGATCGGAGGAAATGATGCCCGATGAATGGAACCTCGGCAATGCTTGCCCGACCTACATGAAAGGAGACCTTCTGAATTCCTCCAACTACAGAGGCAACAATCTCCTTGGCATGGCATACAAGATCTCTTCTGCTGTATACTTTGCGAACGCCTAAGGCCGTTTGACAACAATCTGATAGGTCCATATCTATCAGCGTGGCTATAGGCCAGATAAATCCACCATCGACCATATATTCACACTACGACAGATTTTGGATTAACCTCAAGAATTGCAAATCAACACCCACCACGTTTTCATCGATTTTAAGGCCGCTTATGACAGCATCTATTGAGACGAGCTATGTAGGTTAATGTTTCGTTTCACTCTCGCTTTTCCATCAAAATCGCTTTAAACCCCAAGGTTTTGATGCCAACAAAGGATTTGAAAAGGCATCGCGCTGTGAGCGTCATACTTGAGCGAATTCTGCGGAACTCCCACGCCAACACCAGGGGAACAATAATTTAAAATTCCGTACAATTAATGGGCTGAAATCGAATAGAAGCTTACTTTTGCAAATCTGTCCTTCTTTAAGCTAAGAATGCAATGAAGTAAAGCAAACTCTCTCGAGCAACTTAAGTGTCTCTTTATAAGATCATCATCCCAGTTCTCTTTTACGGTGTTGAAGCATGGACCCTACCAAACACTGATGATAACGCTTAAGATTGTTTCAAGAGGCAAATCCTTCGGGTGAGTTTTGGTCCCGTCTGCATGGACGAAGAGTAGATGAGGAGATATAACAACGAACTGTACGGGCTTACAGTGATAGCGACGTAGCTAGAAGAGAAAGAATAGAACGACTGCGATGGCTGGGTCACCTAGAGCGGATATACACCAACAATTGAACCCTAATCTACGAATCCACCCGCATGGACACCGCGCAGTAGAGGAGCACCGAGAGTCAGGTGGCACACACAAGTCGAAGTGGACTTCAGGCGACTTCGTGTGCGAAACTGGAAATGGCTAGGTAGAAACGGAACTGCCTGGCGAAACTTGGTGATTGAGGCCAGGTCCACCCCGGACTGTAGCGCCACCTAAAGTAAGCCGTCAAGAATCTCGCTTTAAATACAAACGAGCATTATTGCCTGTTAAACTGAGAACAACTACAAGACAGACACATGATGAAACATCTAATTTCCCTGTAATAGCCAATAAGGACCCTAAGGTTTGTGCCGTCTATTTTCTTTCAAAGAAATATATACCCCTAGAAATTTTCTATGTTTACGTTAAATTGCCTCGCACTCTCATAGTATGTGTGTCATATCCCCAACCGCTTACATACCGCAGCAGAAGCGACAAATATCCGTGTCAGAAAGCCGGAGCCCCTTCGCATGTTTCCGCAGGAGACAGTGGCCTGTCAGAATTCCCACTAAAGCCCTAAGTTTGATCCTGCTCATTTTTAATAGTCCTTTTGATCTTTTCCGGTTAAAACGTGGCCAGAGAGCTTTAGATACCCTATGTCCAGTCAGACTGGACCACCTGTGGTTAGCAGTCATAATAATTTTCTCCTCAATAGTGCCTCTTACTACGCAGAGGGGTGGTTTGATGGTAAAAACCTCACTATTTTCGAGGAACCCTCCTCTTCTTGCAAGCTCGTCAGGTTGTTCATTTCCCTCTATACCGCAGTGTCCTGGCACCCAGCACAGTATCACTCGGTTCTGACTGCACAATGCTTTCAGCTAAAAACTAAACTATTATTTATTAAATTAATTAATAAAACATTAATTAATAAAACATAGAAAATACATTAAGCAAAGAAATCAACAGCTCCGCACATATTTTTAAGTTCTTTCTGCGATCCTTAAAAGATAAAGAAGAAACCTTTTTGCAAAAATTAGAAGTCAAATCGAGTACATTATCAGTTCCCCTCTTATTATGAACTCACGATCCAGATGTTTTGAACACCCTTCAAATGCGTAAGCATTTTCCGAGCAAGGGGGAATACACAAAAGAAAGAAAAATGGTAAAGCGTATACCCGGGACATCACAAAAAGGGGCTGGCAAGGTTCGAAAATGATCCAGATGTTCCAGGCCGCGTAATGATGATGATCCAGGCTGCGTAAAAACACTTAAACTTCATCATAATTTAATTAACCAAAAAACTGGGAGAACTACCAAAAAATTATTTCAATTTTTTTAGAAATTAAGAAGGTTATTCGCATGGGTTTCTTTGCAACAAATTTTTGTAGCAGCATTGGTTGCACATTTTTTTAAACCCACAACGAAAGCTCAATTTTGAAAACGCTTAAAGTGTGTCAACCACAGTTAAGATTTGATAATTTGCAAAATAATTGAATTTTGCATTTTTAAATTTCCCATTTTCGTGTAATTTAAACTTGTCACCCAAAACGAATAAAGATAACTTTTAAATGAGACTTAAAATTCGTAGGTATTAAGGCAAAAAATATAAAAACAAACGAGTCAATTTGAGTGCTATTTCACATAAATCGATTTTATCATCGTTCAGGGCATCATGAGTGCGAATACTTTTATTTATGTTCCAATTTAACCTAACTTTTAATATATTATGTTTTTTTTTTAAATTTTCAGGTCCCCATTAAAAGGGTTCACATATTTACCCTCATTCAGCTGGCTTGCCTTATAGTATTGTGGCTTATTAAATCATTCCAACGGACGTCGATATTATTCCCCCTGATGCTGGTGGTCATGATTGGTATCCGAAAGTCCCTGGACCTATTATTCACGCGACGTGAGTTAAAAATACTCGATGATATAATGCCAGAGATGACAAAACGTGCCGCTGTCGATGATGATCTCCATCAACTGGAGGATGGCACAGCCGAGGTGGGATTGTTTAACAGAATGCTAACTTGTTGTGGGGGCGGAAGTAGCAATGATACATTAGAAAAAAAGAAATAATGCTCACCCACCACCACCACCAGCACACTCTTCATCTATTTTATCTATAATACTATACTCTCGTCACAATGTTTATTGTTATAATTTTTATTTAGTTACATAATTTGTTAATTTAATTTATAAATCCACTACACAAACATTTCACTTTGCGTATAATCATAATTACTATACAATTTGTGTGCAGTAGTAGTTGTTCTTTAAAAAAAAAAACTATATTTAAATACTTTTTTTCACAAATTCAGTCCACTTTAAATTTTTAGAAGTGTTTTTGAACCTGTTTGAATCGCACTAAGTAAGCATTACAGTCAATATTCGGTTTTCTGTATGTATTTTATTCAGTATTTTTATATTTTTTTTTCAATTTAACCCAGCTGTACACATACACAAAAACGAACAACAACAAAATAGTCAATTGGAATTAAATATTCAGAAAACAAAAATCGCATGGTGTGGGAAATATACAATTATTACATTATTACAAATTAGTGAAAAATTCGCACACTTGTTGTATTTTTTCTTTATTTTTGTTTGTAATGCTAAACAATTTTTCCTAATGTCTAAAGTTATTTTTCTATTTTTTAAGTTTTAATTTGATGTTTTTGCTTTTAAAATTGTTTTTATTTTACAAAGTTATTTTTTTTATTTATGTTTATCGTTGGCATACTTTTAAATAATAAAAAAAAAATTATAGAACTCAAAAAATATTTTCTACAAAACCCATAAGTTTAAGTTAGAAGACACAATCCTAATGCAACTTTACTGCTCAAAATGGCAGGGTTCAAAATTTAGGTATAAATAAAACACAAAAACACTCAAAACATTTGCATATACAAAGTGTTTTGATAGAAAAATTGCCACATACATAGGAACGATTGCATAGAATACTAGAAAAGGTTTAGGCTTAGATAGTTTGTTTGGGACAGAGCGGGTTTTTGTCCTGTGAGGTGTGTAGAGATTAGCTTAATTAACGTTTATATAGCTTTGAATTTATATAGACAATTATAATTTCATCTTTTACCGAAATAGTTGAAACAAACATCGAGGAATTGTAATTTTTAACAAAAGGTTTAAATAAAAGATGCTGGTTTTCATGCCTGTAACTTGCCGTAGGAAGTTTAAAGTTCCGAGTATATTCTACTTATTTGTACGTGCATTATTAAATGGGAATGTGGAAACACCTGTTACAGAGTGTTTATCAAACATTTTTTTGTAGAGTCAATTATATATTTTAAAATTTTTTTAATGTTCAGTAGTTTAAGTTGTATAATAATGTATATTCAACAAATTTTTAAAATGTTGTTTTTTTACATTGCTAATGTGTTCACAACTTTGATACAAAAGCAAAAATTCGGAGGACATAAGACGAGTAGGGCGATCAACCTAGGAGGGCTTTTGCTTACAGAAAGGCTGAAGGCTTAAAACTTTTACGTCTGAGATCGCATCTAAAAGATGTTTGCCCCATTAATAGTGTAAGTCATTCAGAAGTTATAACTTTAATCATAGGCTCGGAAAAAAGAAGTAATCCGGGATAGTGCCTAGTTAAGTTCATGGTTTTGACGACGTCAGCTATTTTTTAAGAGCATAACATCCAATTGTCTTTTAGAAAAGGACGGGTCCGGTAATTTCAAAAGTAAATTCTTCCAAAAGTACCAAAGACTTAACGAACTTGGGATTTTTTGGCCGAAGCAATTTTAGAAAATGAAGCTTGAGGTTCAATCTTCTTAATGACAAAAGAAAAATGTGTGAGAATGTCTAATCTATTCTAATCTATCTCTGAAACTTATGCAAAGGTTGCAGAAAAGTACTAATGGCAACTTTATCAGCGATATTTCATTTCTGTCAAAAATACGCGTCCCAAATTATCAGGAAGCCTAAAAAACTGACTGAAATAAAGACTCAGGGCGCAACAACTCAAAGTGAGCCATTTTATTGCGCTTTTCAAAGAAGATTTTTCTTTCAGAGGTTTTTGACTCATTGTCAGGCTCTTGAGAGTAAAAAGTCCTATTAAAATAATTGAGGCATGTAACGAGCCGTTAATTTTTTTTTTTGATTTGAACTCGAAAAATTATTTTCACAAAAGTACCCGGATTAATGGGTCGTGCGTGGAGCCTACACCCGAGCCCATGCTAAAGACTAGACAACATGGTCGTCGCAGAAGAAGAAGTAAGATCAGGAAAAAAAATCTGGGAAAACTGGGAAGGAAGCTAGGTACATACCTCACAAAAACATTGTGTTCTCGAAAGTGAAGTCAAGAAAAAACGTTTATGCCTGCTTATGGCTGAACTTGTAAATGCTAGGCCGAGGTCAAGCCCTGGCTGCTTTGTGGTCCTCACTTTATAGTCTCGGTTTTGGTCAGAATTCGAGTCCCGCCTGAAACTTTGGAATATTTTTCGTACCTAAGTTTAATCGGTTTTAAGCGACTGAAAAAACCCTCTCCTTATAAGTTTAGACTCGAATGTCGTGTTCAAGGAGCTTGCAAAATATTGGACAGTCAAAAATTTGAATCATTTCTATGTGCTCAAGCCAGGTGCAGTCACACAGAGCTGGAATGTGTTGACTGGTCGTCTTGAATGACCATAGTTAGAATTGAATCCAGGAACTCGTCATGTTCCAAAGTCCCTGAGTTTTTCTTTTACAGATTCTAAATTAATACATTCCAAGTTCTGACAACTTTTTCAGATTGAAATACTGCTGCTCTTCAAGGTTTCATTTGTTCTCTTTTGATTTAAGTTTTACAATCTTTTTGTCAGCTTGTAGTAGCTTATGCCTTTGTTGCTTTGTAGATTTGATTTTTATTCTTAGGAAAGGGAAAGCGGACCTTTATCTAACGCTTAACACTTTCCCAAGATGTTAGACGATATTAATTAACGCTTATGTTAAAGAACCTTAAGGAATAACTAGATCAAATTGCGTAAGGCTGGCTATGTAAAATGAATGTGAAAAGAAGTTTCAGAAAGCTCAGCTCATTGAATTTCTGAGGTTTATTGAATTACATGATTATATTTCTCGAAGACTTGTTCGAGGCATCCCTTCATGAAGCCGGCAGCGCAAAACAGGTATACGAAAGATGTAATATGGTTAACTCCCGTTTCTTGTGCTCGCACGGTTGTGAAAGGTTGTACCGTTTCCACTTCTACACAAATCGTTGAAGAGTGCTACAAGTCACCTGAAACATCAATAATAAAGATAATATGAAAGACGCTGAAATATGTCTTTTCGTTAAAGTTTTAGCCAGATTTTTCTATAAGAGTTCTAGTCGTGATATTATTGACGGATGCCTTGGAAGCTATCCTTTCCACTTTCGAATTTCTGGAGATCCTGCATATGGATTCCGATTCCTGAGCATTGTAGTCTCATCTGATTCCTGAGCATTTCTGCTGAAAAAAAACCTATAACTAACCGGCACCCAAAGCGAGCTATGGCTCGACTTCTCTGTTCTGTATAGGTGACCTCACACAAATTGCAGAGAACTACAAATTTTTGCGTTTTTGAACGGCGAATCTACATAAGGATCTTATGACATGTGGTTCTCTCCCAGAGGGTTTGCCAGATCCTCGCAGATTTAAGGCCGTGAAAAAAAGAAATCGACCCTAGACCCCGTGAAGTCCGACGAACTAACCACTACACCCCGAGCTGTCCTCACAAAGGCCGGCTACAGTACCTAGTTTAAAACTTAGCCAAAGAAAACATAATCCAAGTTTAGAGATTTTAAATTTTGGCCATTAAGGGTAATTGCGTGGTTCAGATTTTGGTGAGCCAGTTTCAAGGATTTTCTGCTTTAGTCGCAACATCTTCTCAAAAACACCAATCAACGGGAAGAGGGATTCATCGGGATTCACATTTTGTTCAGCCAGAGAATGCCTCAAAGAAGTAAGAAAGTAGGTAATTACTTACTTTACTTTAGGTGGTTACTTTACTACAGTCCGGGTGAACCAGGGCATTAGCCAACAAACTTCACCAGTCACCTCTATTTCTAGCTAGCCATCTCCAGGTTTGCAGTAGCGGCAAAAGTTCACTTCTCCGAAAGGTTTCCTTGTACATCGACCTTTCTGATAAGACAGAACCCTAGTTACATAGGTTATGTCAGCTTTTAAGCATTTGTTAATAAAACCATTACCTTGAAAAGTTCAAGGTATAATTTGGGCTCACTTAAACCTATAAGGGCCCTTATTGTTTGACTTGACCTTCCCTACTGCATGAGGGATAGACATCCAAGAGCCACCTCACGCACAGGAATTAAGAGGTCAACTATAAGAAATAATATTCTCGGAAGCCTTGTCAGAGCCTCGCGTAGGAAAACCCCGAAAAAAAAACTTTCATTGCCTTCGTCGGGGTTATAACCCGGGCCCTCGTGCATAGAAGTCCAACATACTAGCTACTGCACCATGGCGCCCACAACAATTTTCACATCGGGGTATAAAAATATTAATACAGAATTTGCAAGAACTAAGTATATTGCGCCCAAGGTGGGTAATGTGGTTCACTCTTTCAGGTAATTTGGCGCATTCGAGGTTTTCATGCTATTATTGCTTAACGAATTTCGTCATATGCTTGTAGTGAGGGGGACAATAGTGGATATTGCTTGGTTTAGTACAACACCAAAGGACCATCAGGTCAGATTTGTCGTTAACACAAACATTCAGATTTTCTGTCATCGGATAATGACGGAACGTTGTCGGTTTTAGGAAATTTCAAATGTTGACGCGTAGATTTTGATATTATTCGTTTGCCTTTCACTTTTAGTAACTCAATATTTGCTGCTCCATGTTTGCCTGTGAAGTCAGCACTCGAGTTGTATTCATCGTGCTTGACTTGGAAGTTTACTTTTTCCAAAGTTGTGTTAGCTAAAATTTTTCAAGGAGTCATTTCGCTGAGCATTGTCCATTGTCCATCTCCATGTCCTAAACAAAGAAGAAAGGGCTTCAAAAGCCATAAAAAACTTATCATAAAACTTTTGTAAAATTTATGCAAAACTACGTAGAGGGTAAAATGATACCTCAGCCATAACACCCTCGCAAAAATGCGTCTTTTCTTCCTTTCGAAGAAGAAAAATTTGCTGGGAAGGTTATACTGTTTCCTACCACTGAATATCTAGAGGAGATGTAAGTTAACCCCAAAAAATATTTTAAGTTTTAGTGATTTTTTGGTTCTCGCCTCAAAACCGTACCGTAAGTATGCCATTACGGGCTTTCGAAGGATATAATTTTATTGTTTTTGTTGTCTGCCATACGACGATACGAAATAGTTAACATAGTTTACTTTTTGTACTTGCCATAGAAGAAGCATACTTTCACGTAGCATAATCATCCTTTTTGATCGGTCACAATATGCATGCTCAGGGTGAATTTGATCCTCTGAAAATTATAGTTACTCCTCAAAGTCAGCTAAAGTCACTGACCTTTGCGTGACTTGACACGAAGTCGTCCTTCATCGAGTCGTTGATCCGCGTTTGTACATGACAAGATCATTTGTACAATTTTTAAGTTCGTTAAAAATATTGGTTTTACTTTTGTGAAATTTTATACAATCAATAAAAATGTGACCAACAAGTTGATGTAATATTTTAACGTGAACAAAAACCAAATTTTAAATAGAAGGACGAAGTAAAACCGAAAGTGCTCCCCGACATATTTAAAAACTTTTTAGTTCACATTTTAAGAGCAGGTTCACTATATGCAGATATATAATTTGCATGTCTGGGCAGGTGCTTATATGACTAGAAAGGTATGATAGCAGCAGGCATTGATTATAAACCTAGGATCAAGAATTTCTTAATTTATTTCCCCCAAAAAAGATAATTCTTTTAGTAGAAGGTACAAGGTAAAACTACATATAATTGTGGTAGTACTAGTAACCAATCTTCCAAATTTAAATAAGAGAAAGAGAAAGATTTGAGGAAGCTAAAAAGGTGCTACGTTTTATTTTAACGTGTCTTTAACTAGCAGATTTGAGTTAACCCATTGATGTGCAATATATTCTTTTGAATATTTATACCTAATAATTAAAGTTAATATTAATGAAAATAGCTCAATTGAATCGAAACAAATGGTGCAATTGTTTAAAATAGTAATTTCTTTACAATCAGTTTTATTATAGCAATACGTAAACAGAATTGTAGACAAAGAAAAATTTTGTTTTTTAACAGCATAGGAGGTAAAAAAGAAAGGGTGTAGGTAATAATGAGAATGTATAAAAAAGAGATTAGCTTTAGCTTGATGTGGCAATTTTATTCAACTATAATTAAAGAATAAAATTACAAAATACTAACAATTCGATTAACTACTTTTTTAATATTAATACATATTTGCGTTTGAATGTGTATGAGAAATTAATTAATTAACAAATAAATATAAAAAATAAATTAAAGTTTTTTATATACATAATTTTTTGTGTCATGTAGTAGATTTATCGATGACAACATTCCATTGTGAAACCGCAATTGAACAACAGCAAGAACATGCTTATACTTGTACGATAACTTATATATTTTTAAACAAAAAATACGATTTTAATATAAAAGAAAAACTATATATATATTTAATGATAATAAATACAATTACAAACATGATACCCCACATCTTAAGACATTTTGTTTGATTTATCATTTTTTTCGTGCTATCGTTGTCAAATTTTGATTTTCGTTTTCGGTTTTGTACAATCCTTTCATTTCACAAAAGCACTATTTTGTAGAGTTGAAAAAAGGACACAGAAAAACGTGATTTACTTTTGGACGTTTTTTTTAGGCTTTTCTTAGCAATGTTTCTATGAAAATTTTTTTCCAAACGTTGGTGTTAATTATTTTCTATCATTGAAAAGTTAGGATTGACATTGAATATATTGACAGCGGGAGTTAAAAATATGCTTAATACTTAATACGCAGCTATACTGACGTAATAAGAAGCTTAAAAACTAAGAGAAGATCAACATAAAATCTCTCTGCTACATTTCTGGGCATCTGATGGGTTCCTTTTGAAAGAAGCTTCAAATCAGGATCTTAGCTTAGTCTGTGATAGGAGTTAAAAAAAAAACAAGTGTGCCATCTTTTATGCCGGTATATAAGCATTGAATAACTTTGACACCTATCAGCTGGTTAATTTGAATCGAAATGCATTTGAAACGTGAATTCAGTACAATTTAAACCATGAATAGGTTCGTACCAAAACATCGAAACGTGCCAAAACAATGTACATTAAAAACCGTCGTTCGATTGTGTTAATCCAACGTGCATATTTTCGCCAACAAATACCGCCTAAGGGGCAGTTTTTGTGCTAGATCATCCGAGTCTCGGTGTTAAACTAAGCCCCATAAATTAGTTTTTCAGTGAATTCAGAAATCAACCCCGGACCTGAGTCTAGAGTTAATTTCGGCTTAGCTCGCCGAATTTCGTAAGATTATATCGGATCAGCTCTGTAGAACAAAATAAGCTTCTTTGAATATTTTTTTCAGTGCGGATTGTGGCATCGCAGTTACTTTGCGTGTTTTTATGAAAAATGAAAACAACTCCAACTTCTTTCCTTGTGTTTTTCTATGTGAACTGAGAGTTGGGAAATCTTCTTCAAGAATTTCAAGAGTTGCAGACTTTGACAATTTTACTGACCGCTTTAACTCAGCACTGAAAAACTGCTCGCTGGGTTAAATCCAAATAAGTTTTGTTCCGAGACAAACACATCTTGGTTTAAGTTCGGCTTAGGTCGGCACTGAAAATCCGGCCCACTATTTGTTGTTTGGTGTTGAAAATTCTTGAGGACGGTAGGGTATTGGGAGGTCGTCGACACAACACTTATCAACGCTTAAGATGTAAAAATGATGGTTTGAAGCGGTAAGAGAAGAACGAGTGCAGCCTGGTGGAACCCACATGTCTCGTATCGTCACCACGATCAGGATTATGGTGTCTTCGTAACGACTTTATTAACGACTTCGTAACGACGTATTTAAAAGAATGATTTGCATTTCTTTCTGTATAAAGTGTGCTTGACTCAAAGAATATTGCCGGCAGACCATCCACGTAGGTATGACTACGGCCAAACAGACCTGGACTGTTCTGTCAAGTGTTAACAAAATCGAAGGGGACCCATATTTACTTCGGACATCGTTTTCTTAGGTTATGTGAAAATTTTATGCACTGAGAAGCTCAACTCAAACATGCACCTCAAAACAAACCCTAAACTACTGCCCTGATTCTTGATGAAAAATTTAAAAAGTGACACAATTTCAATTTATGAATAAAGGCAGCCACTTGATTGATTTTGGGCTCTGAAGCTAGCAGGAATGAATTGCAGTGGATCAAACAAAATAGAAATACCTCACACAAGGTGTTCGGTTGGCTTTTTCAAAAAGTATTCAATGTTCACAGACCAACATAAAATGCGGCGCATTCTAAAATCTGTAGTCGAAATGGTGAAGATAGAACATAAATGTACAAAATGAATTGAGACAAAATGAATGAAGGCACTATAAGCATCGGTCTTCAGATTTCTTTAATACTATAGTGAATTTACTGTTTGAAGAGTGAAAGCAAATTAACAGTATTTTATAATAATAGTGAGTTTACTATTTCGCTTTCATCTCCTGACCTGCAAAAAAGGCTACTAATGACTTAACAGAAAAAGCTAATGTTTTTTTTGTCAATAAAAAGTACTTGAAATCCTCTTTGGGTTTTTAGTGTAGGTCAAAAAGCTCCAGGCGCCGTTCTTGTGGTAAGAATCTAACGAACCGCTTGACTCAATAGGGGCTACTAAATCAACGAGTGAACCATCATTCCGTCCATAATTCCAGATCCTCCGACACTAACTCGAAAAATTCTGACGCAGTTCCAAAACGAAGCCTAGACCTGATCCAAATACCTCATTCTTGTCCGAACTATCTGGCTGAGAGCTGTTTCCGTGGATATGTCCTTAGCATGGCATCTCCATTGTGTCAAATTTAGCCCCTGCCGATTTTCACGATTGGAAGGTTACTGGAAAATGACTGAAAATAATCTTGAGATTTGGCGCCTTCACTAGATGTTTTCAAGTCGTTTTTCAATCGTATAAATCGACAAGAAAACTTCGCATGTGGACGTCTAGGACACACTCTAGCCTTTTCAGTACCAGTGAGGTAAGAATAATGAGCGTGAAGTCCTTCGCGAATTCGTGAACGCATTTGCTTCGTTTTGGTAAAAGGTTGACACTAGCCAAAGAATTGTTTAGTCTTGCGTTCCTTGTATCATGGAAGGCATTATTGTCAGGACATGGAGGCTTAAACGGTGAGAAGCTATTATTAACCCAAGAAATCTTTTTCTTGGAAATTATTGGAATAATATTGTTGTGTGGATTGTGGCGCCAGTTGCACTTGCTGAGACCTAAGCAAGTATTATTGGAACCGGGAAAGTGTGTGTTAAAAATTAGTTCAAGGGTGTCTGAGGACGATTCTGCTCATCCTCCATTAAAGCTTTTTAATAAAAAGAAAGGGTAGAAGTGTTCCTTGGAGTCTTTAATGATTTCTATTGAATAGCAGTAATCCATACAAGCCTCCTTTTTGGATGTCTTTATAGCTTTCTTATACAAACTTCAAAAAAAATAAATAGAGCCAATTCATCAACCATTTACGCTGTGTGCGTTGCATTCTTTACATACAAAGGGACCTGCAATTTATTGCCGAATCCGAACAGCACTTTTTCGCTGAGAGCAGAAGTTTTTCGAGGCAAATGTTACACGGTGCTTTTTTTTCGAGTGTGTTTGAGTCTTATCCGAGGAACTTGGCTTAATTCTAAAAGGTGATCCCTAACCACCTCAGTGAGAGGTCGCCTTTGGTTGCAGACATGCCTGGTTTAGTAACGTTTATGGTTGCCTTTGGGGCCAAACGAAGAGAGATCTATCCTAGGGACCTGATAGGTCTGACCTCTCTGCTAACATTGGTTGATTTCCCAAGCATTCGTTATACTCGGCAAAGATTGCCTGGTACTTGATTCTGTTCGCTCAATTCTTGTTCTTACCGTCGACCCTTGGCGCTAACCTCTTTTTTCGCAATCTCCCCTTAAACGAAGAGAGCCATCTGATATTAACTTTTCATGGCTTTCCTTGCAGACTCACGGAGGATTGGTTTGCAGTCGAGGTGCTAGCCTTAGCACTCTCATGCTAAGTTGGTCGAATGATTGCTTTCTTACCGGAGGCCAATATTTGGTACTTACCGACCTATTGGTACAGGATTTACTCTCAGAAGATTGGGGATTATAAGAGGGAAAGACCTGTTTTTCCAGCTGACAGAAATGGGAATCGAAAACTTCCCGCAATTATTTCTTGCACCAATCTCAACGTGCGCCGGGTATCGGCGGGATCGCCATCTTCAGTGCCGCGTAGAAGATATCATGGTCGCTACGCCTGCATAAAACATCTGCATAAAATTCTGGTACTGGAATTGGCCCATTATACGATATTCACCCTCCCTTTCCTTACTCGCTGCTAAGAAGGCGAACCGTCTGCCAAAACAACTTTTTTTGACTGACAATTGACCACTTTCAAGCTCCGAATTGTGTCATAAATCTTGGTTGTTAAATTTCATTTTCTATTAACTTCAACGGTATTTAGAATTTCCCAGTTAAAGAAAAAGGGGTATCCACCCCTTTTCAATAACATCGTATTTTTGTTTATATTTTTCATCAGAAGTGGTATACACGTGTTGATTTCATTTTCATACTAAAAATTTGGTTAACACTTAAAAACGCCCCCAAAAGTGGGCGTGGCAAACATTTATTTATTTCAGTTGATAACTTTCACACATATCCGAACATTTTATAGCGCAAGTTTTTTGGATTCAAAGAAAATATATCGAATGAAAACCGTTTATTAAAATGCAAGTGAAATATGACCACGACCACAAGGGGGCGATTTTTGTCTTTTTTTGAAATGCCAATCACAATACACTTCAGCGACGATAACGCGTACCAAATCTCAGCTTCCTACAACTTTGAATTTTCATGCTAATATGTAAAGTGGGCGTGTCAGTGGGCGGATTCTAAAAAATTTTACACTTGTACTGCTTCGGAACATAGAAAGAACAGATATTAAGTTTCAAGTTCCTAGCTCAAAATTTAAGGCCTAAAAACTACCGACACACGGACGGACATGGCTCATTCGACTAACAATTCGGTCTCGATCATATGCCCTTAAGGTCTTGGGGGTCTACGGTGATTATTTCTCTATGTAACAAACTATGAATCAAACTTAATATACCTCCTATCCTATGGGATGGGGTATAAAAATTCTGGTACTGGAATTGGCCCATTGTACGATATTCACCCTCCCCTCCCTTCCTCGTTCCTAAGAGGGCGAACCCTCTGCCAAAACAACTTTTTTTACTGATCTACATTCTCGTGTTCTCGCCTCTCGCCGATTTTTTCCCTGGACTGTCATTTTTATATTCTTCTTTTTTCGTTCTTTGCGCTTCAGTGTGTCGGATTCGGGAAGCTAAGTCTCCTAGTTAAATCCACCCAAAATTAGTTATTTTCTTCTTTCTGCTGGCTTCTTAAACTCCAGAAGCTATAAGCAACGCTATTGTTTTCTTGCCCTATCAGCCGTCACACTTTGCCGCTTCACTCCACAAACAATTTTGATAATTTTATTTATTTATTTTGTTTTAATTCTTCTCTCAGAAAAGGCGAACCTATAACACTGAAGCAGTGAGATGTGAGGAGATATTTATTTAATTTATTATTAAAACTTTGGAGTTTATATGAGTTAGGAAATATGTATTCAGGTATAGGTTAGGTTGGAAAGGGTTTTCTGCAACTAGTGCAAGTTCACTCGGTGGCCAGATTGGCTCATTGTGATTACCCTTGTGAGGTAGACAAACATGGTTGGAAATATGTCTTACTAGCTGAACCAGCCTGATCTTTTGATAAATCTTTTTAGGTCAAGTAGTGATATTCCTGCCAGGTCGTCCAGGCTATCAAAGAACCTGACTCCTAAAAAGGTTAGTCGTCGTTCTTGGAGATCTGGGCAGTGGCAGAGAAAGTGTTCTATAGACTCTATTTCTTCTTCATCCCCACAGCTTCTGCAGAAGTCGTTGGCAAAGATTCCCATTCGTGTAACCATGACACCAATGGTGCAATGTCCCGTGACTACACCAACGAGTGTTCTTATGAAATTTCGTGAAATTAATGAGAGATAGAAGGGTCGTTGTTCTTTTTAGCTGTGAGTTATGATACAATCTTTAGACTGTTGCCAACGTTCACCGGCTAGTTTGATCGTGTGTTGATCTATAAGACTTTTGGCTGTGTTGAAAGGGAGATAAACCCGTCGATCAGCCATCGTTATGTCCATATCAGAACCTTTCCTTGCCAGTTCGTCCGTCAATTCATTTCCGGCCACGCCAACGTGCCCAGGAACCCAGCAGAGTAGAACTATGTGGAAGCTTATATCCCTTAATGCCATAAGGCAGTCCTTGACACACTTAGAGTATATCAGGTTGGAGTCCAGGGCTTTAAGTGCTGTTTGATTATCAACACATATGGTGATTTCTGTTGCTGGAAGATCCATAGATTGAATTGTCTGTGCAGCTCTCTTCACCGCATAAATCTCAGCTTGAAAAACACTGCAGTTGTCATTTAGTCGATATGACTGGTTGATTTGCAGTGTTTCCGAGAAGACTCCAGAACCTGTTCCATTCTCTGTTTTCGAACCATCGATAGCTATACCTTTGATGTCAACTTTAGTCTCTACCCAGTCATGCCTACTTGGTATAATGACTTTGAATCATTTGTCGAAGTCAAATTGAGGTTTCTTATAATCCGTACGGGTTACAGACCCATTTTGATTTAAGATGTTCACAATGCTCGAGTGTCCTAGACATTGTGATTTCCAGAGGTTGTTCTCTCTTAGTCTGAGAGCTGCCTTTGCCGCCACATTTCTTGTGAAAAGCTCCAGAGGTTGGAGGTGTAGCATTGTTTCCAGACCTGTTTGAGGCGTGGATCTTAATGCACCTGTGATACCTAAGCAAGCTAATCTTTGTACCTTCTTCATATTATTGAGGTTAGATTTCGTTTTACACGCCTCCCACCATACCAGTGATCCATAGGTAAGAATAGGTCTAACAACCGCTGTATAAAGCCAGTATGTTATTTTGGGTTGAAGACCCCACTTTTTCCCAATGGCTTGTTTACATGTGTAAAGAGCAATAAGACCTTTCTTCATTCTCTCCTCCGTGTTCCTTTTCCAATTTAGTTTGGAGTCAAACAAGACGCCAAGATATTTGGCTTCCAGGGAGAGTTCAAGATTGGTCCCATTTAATTTAGGAGTTATCCACCCCTGCAGTTTGCGCTTCTTTGTAAACAGGACCATATATGTCTTGTACGGGTTGACTTTAAGTCCAGTGTTCTCTGCCCATCTTGATAAATCTGTTAACACAGATTCCATTAGTTCACTGATTGTTGGAAGAAATTTTCCTGTAATCAGTATAACTATGTCATCTGCGTAAGCGACTACTTTTATTCCTCTTTTAACGAGAGAATTAAAAATTTTGTTGAGTGAGATGTTCCATAGAAGTGGTGAAAGCACTCTCCTTGTGAGGTTCCCCTATCAACCGTTTTCTTAATAAAATAGTCTCCCATATTAGAGTTGGTGGCTCTGCTTTTAAGCATCGTATTTACCCAATTTGTCAAGTGGGAATCGATGCCATATTCCTCCAGGGATGAGATAATGGTTTCTGTTCTTAGATTATTGAACGCTCCTTCTAGGTCTACAAAGGTTGCCAATGTAAATTCTTTGTTGTATAAGGACCTCTCGATTGTACTCGTCACCTCATGCAGCGCTGTTTCCACGGATTTCCCCTTAGTATAGGCGTGTTGTGCATTGCTGAGGTGCTTATTGAATTCGAGGTAATTCCTTAGCCGCAGATCTATCAGCCTTTCCAGTATCTTAAGTAAAAAAGATGAAAGACTTATAGGTCTGTAATAATTTGCTTTGCAGTGGTCGCGTTTTCCCGCTTTAGGAATAAAGACCACACGCACATCTTGCCAGTTCTTTGGAATATGCCTTAGAGTTATACACCCTATGAAGATGTCCTTAAGCCAAGGAATGAGTACATCACTCGTTTTCTGAACCATGGCAGGTTCAGGTAACGATTCAGGTATAAGTGCGAGATATTTCGAGGTGAACGTGGAACTGATGAACATGCAAGTGGAATCAAATTTTTGTAGGCCCAACTGCAACTTAGGCTTATTCAATTTTATAAAAATTTGTAGCGAGCTTGACCTTTTTCTTTTTACAGGTTTTTAAAAGGCATTTTTTGATTTAACTGCGTTCTTTTACTAATTTTTCGCCAATGTTATTGTAATGTTTTAGCCTGTGGTTCGTCGAATAAAACTCAATTTCACTTTTATAATTTTACAATGAAACACTTTATTTATCAAACAAACTTATTTCCATTCAAATCAAACTGTTATTCAACTTTACTACTTAGATTTCAAAACTTTATTTCAATTCAATCACTTTTTACTTTATTACCGATTTTCACAAGTCAACGTTTAAAATATAACTGTCCCGTACGAGCCTGTCACCCGTGTATTTATACAAAATTAAGCACCTTCTAAGTACGTTCCATGTGGGGTGCCGTGGCGTAGTGGTTAGTGTGTGTGCTTACTACGCCGGAGGCCTGGGTTCGAATCCTGCCATCGTCACCTGAAAAAAAAAAAAAAAAAAAAGACTTGTTCTTTTTCACGGTCCCCACCTCCGCGAGGGTCTGACAAGCCCTCCGAGAGTATCATTTGTCTTGAAAAACTTCTCAAAGTGCCGTTCGGATTCGGCAAAAAATTGTAGGTCGCTTTGTATGTAAAAGAAATCAACACACCAGCATACATTGTTGAGAAGTTGGCCCTGGTTCACCTCGAGCTGTTGCGCCACTCTATTTATTTATTTTTTTTTAAGTACGTTCCATACTTCCCCTTTGGTAATTTTCCATTGGTACTCCTCCGCTGAATTCCAAGGAGGGGAAATCGAAATTCGAACTTCGAATATGACAGCTGCTGTCAGATGACTGTAATAACAGTTGGGACTGTTCGTTTAGTGAATCGAGCGGGTGCGTTTGTAGAGTGAATCGATGGGTGCATTCAGGGATTCCTGTGTGTTGTTTTATTTCTTGTCGCCACATAACATTATGTTTGTTCAAGAGCGCGATGAAAAGTTTTTAAATATCACATTAAAAAGTTATAAAACTTGTTCGATTTGAAAAACTTTCAAATGCATAAAAGAGTATAAAAGCAACATTATCACATTTTGAAATGTTGGTTTATTTCTGACAAAATTTTAAACATTTGAGAAACTTGGATTTTGCAAAATTGGTAAATTTCAGTCTGCGATGAGAATGTCTGCGACAATCAGACACCGTCTTAAAATTTATTTATCACTCGAGAATTATTTAAGACATTTAATTAGGTACTTTGTTTGTTTGTATAATTTCAATACGAATGACAATAAATTTTCTGTGTCCGTTGCTAAATTTTTCAGCCTTCTATAGCACTAACTCACCTTCCGTTTTAATTTCATATTCAATCACAACATAAAAGCATTATTTTGAGTATAGCCATGTCATCATAAATATTAATAAAAAAAAACATAAAAAAATAAAAAAGTATTGCTAAAACCTATCAAAGTATGTATTTTTAAAAACCTTACGCTTCAAAGCTTGTTTACTAAGGTCACACGTAAATAATTTGTAAACCAAAAAAAAAAACTTAAAATATTTTTCAAGGACAATCGTCACCATCATTCCAATGATGGCTACTCCACACGTAGTAATGTCCACATTCCACTAGCAAATGGATGTTTAATGCAAGTTCCGATTAATATAACCGACGAAGTCAATAGAACGACAATTTGGAAACAAGTTAATAGAGATAATAACCAGGGTAGTTATGGTGAAAATGGCGACAGTCAATTAATAATACCAGTGACTTTAAAAGTTCGCAAAGTAAATGGAAATAATTATCAGTAAGTTTGATTAATTAATTTTTAATATTGTTAATAAATTAATTAATTTGTATAAATGCTAGTTTTTATAAAATACCTAATCCTGTCTTAATCTCTTATAATGTTATGCATTTTTGGTTTTGTTGATCAAAAAAAATTGTTCCACTATTTCAGTTGACGTTTCTGAGCTCATTAAGATTTTATAGTATTTTTTTTTTTAATTTTTAATGGACAAAGTGTGAAGGCAGTTTATTCGCAAAGGATATTGGGAAAAAAATTGCATTTAAAATTAAATAGCTTGAATAAATTGCTCATGTACACCGTCCGTTTGGATATTGTTAAAAAAAATTTAGACTTTGTTGTAACAAATCCCTATTACAGCTCGAATGATAACAAATCTAAATGTAGAAATAGCTCGAGTCCAACTAATTCACATCATCGTCTCTCAACAATGAATGAAGAAGAAGAAGCTATTTTGAAGCCATCTGAAAATGAGCAAAGAGGCAAATTTTTAACGTCAAAGGATTCACCAAAATCACCAGACGAGGTTAACTCAAAATGGAAGTCACAGCACAATGAAAATACTCAATTGTAAATGATTATTTTTTCTTTGGGTGAAAACAAAACTGAGTGCAACACGCCTAAATGGGCCAAGGGCTGTTGTTCTAACTTCACACACAAAATTTTTTGGTTTCCCTAGTGTGTGGTTAAAAAATACTTTAACAATTTAACGGTTTATGTTGATAAAACTTAGAGTTTTTGAATTGCACTGAGGAAATGCAGAGCTGACAGGAATTAACATTAAATTAGCGAATCTCCAAAGTTAATATAGCACGAAAAGGATCAGTTGAATTCGATATGATTCGCGGGTTCAGGAAATGTGAAGTAAAATGTTCAAGAGCTTAGGCCGTACTGATGAGATAAAAGCTACTTGTTCTTCCACATTTTTCCAGCTTTTCAGAAATCTTAAAGAGTCACGAAAGTTTTAACTAGCTGAAGCTGATACTGCTTATAAAGCCAAAACCCTCCAGTCTAACTGAATATAGTTTTTGCTGTGCTTTATATTAGGGTAATGTAAGAAACTACGCCCAAGGCATGATGTACTAGCGATAGGTTTTAAAAACACCGTCTGCCTAGGCCCTAGAACGTCAAAAGGCACCAATGTCAGCGTCATGTTGGCAAACAATTTTTGACCAGGTGGTTAAATGTTTTTTTAATTTAGGTGCCCTTACACCGTCCAACCCTATTTCCTTAGACGTATAGTCGTAGACTTTGGCAACAGTAATGGTTCAAGACTTTATCCTCGACTAAAAGGAAAAAAAAAAATTTGCTGATCTTCCTTTTAAGTCGAATGTGAAATCCTTTGAAGTTTGTGTTTTGGGCAGGGCGTGACAGGCGCCCAACTAACGATCAAACTGTCACGCTGTTGTGAAACACCAAATTGCGTGGAGACTCCCTTCATAATTTCTTTGAACATTATTATTATGCTTAATTATCAATATAAACATAAATATTTCCAAGTTAGGCTTAAATGCACGCAAGAATGCAATTTCGACCCCCAAAAAGGGGGCGTGGCCAAAAACTTTGTATGAAGCAAATCTATTGAAGAGTCCGGTTTATCTTATTGGTAATTTTCAAACCTTAGTCTAACTTTAATGAAGTTTACTAGGAAAAAGTACATTTAAATTCGATGCCACGCCCAGTAGAGGAGGTGCAGTGATTTGATCAGAAGATGCTATATATCAAATTTCAGCCTTTTACGGCGCTTTACAGTTTTGAAATGTCTGAACATTGTTGCACATTTACACCGATTGTGGGCTTGTCTGTTGGTGGATTTAAAAATTTAACACGTGTACTGCTTCGGATAACAAAAAGCTTACGCGCAAAAATTACAGAATTTGTGTGCAAATTTTTTCTAGCTCAAAGTTTACCGCCCACGGGACGGACATGGCCCAGCATCACCACAAACGGCTGTAAGCCTATCCAGTGCTCACTGCAGGGGGCACTGGATATAACTGATCCTTACATCATCCTTGGATAATGCAAGAATGGCCAATTCATCTGCGAAAAGCAGATGGCTCATCCTGATGCCAGCCAATTCGAAACATTACTCGCCAAGACTGCGCTTCACCGTCCAGTCCATATAAGGAGCGACAACATAACACAGCCCTGGCGAAGTTCAACACAAACATCAAATAGACGGGATTTGACGCCATTTATCCGTACACAGTTTCTGCAGTTTCTACACGAAGACAGGATGGCTGTTAGAAGAGGTCCGCTCAGCGCAAACTTCTGCAAACACACATAGACCGGTTTGGCATATTCCCAGGCCTTCTCAAAAATAACCTTAAGAGTAAAAAGCTGGTCGGTTGTTCCTCTGCCAGGCCGAAAACCGCACTGTTCTTCCCGCAACAAAGGCTCGATTACAGCTCTGGAACGCGTTTCCAACACCTTCGCGAATACTTTCTCCGGAAGACTTAAAAGAGATATGCCTATAGGGGTAGGAGAAATCTCTCCTGTTCCCTTTTTTAAAAATGAACACTATAACTCCTGTTAGCCAATCGCTAGGTGCCTTTCCGCTATCCGAGGCCACCTTAATGACATGTTTTGACCATTTAACACCTTTTTCACCCATTGCCTTAAGCATTTCTGTTCAGATTTCATCAACTCCAGCAGACTTGCCAACTTTTAGCGATTTAATCGCTTCAGTGTCTTCGTCTACTGTGGGACTATTCTCCGTCCTAATCTCGTCAGCAGTGGGAATGCCATCTTCAGTGCCCTGTTGGGGTTTGAGCAACTCCGTAAAGTGCTCTCTCCATCTGCGCAAGACATCGCTCTCATTTGAAAGAGGTGTACCGTCCTTGTATTTAACCCCTTAAACAATTATCAACTTCCTTCCTCTGAGCCGGCGAATAGTCCACCAAAATGTCTTGCTTGCAGATCTGTAATCGTGCTTCAGCCTCTCGCCGAACTTTTTCCATGCCTGTTCTGACTGCTAGATTGGAAGTTCTTCCCGCTCGATAAGTTGAGTTTCTAGATTGGATCCACACAATGTAAGCTCTCTTTTTCTCTCTGATGGCTTCTTGCACTCTAGACGTTTTAAACCACGCAGTTCTTTTCTCACATACAGCCGCTACCCAAAGCCGCTTCACTCCGCAAACATTTCCTGCAGAGCCAATGACTGCCAATAGAAACAGCTGCCATTCCTCCTCTACATTCAAAAGGTCAGTTGGAATTTGTTCAAATTTCTGCGAAACATGTGCTCTCTGAAGTCAGGGTTAGCATCCTGCAATCTTTCCCACCGTATGCAGGTCACATATTTTGGTGTTCGCTTGGGTGGCAAAGAAATATTGTCGCTAAAAAACTGTCGCCAACAACTTTTGTCAGACTACGATTTTTTTAAGGATTCGTAGTCCTAAATCCTTTTTAAGGATAAAGATTTTTTTAACGATAAAAACGACGGCTTTCTTTAAAATTAACATGTGTTGTGTTATGAATTGGCGACAAAAACTTTGAGAACTTCATCTTCAAAACTATGAAAATTACAGTTTTCTTCAATACTGGCAGGTGTGACTGCGGCAGAAAATCGTGCGGTTATTTGCCGCAAGTTTTTTTTTTTTGCTGTTTAGTTTTTCATGTGATAGTTGTTCGGGTCCACATTTGTGTGTACAAGTCAGTGGCGGGCGACAGTTTCAAACTCTAGTTTCCATCTTAAGAACTGTCGTCAATCGTGTTTAGTCTCCTGTAAGCGATATGATCATTTCCATAACCGGGCTTCCTTGCTTCTCTTCTTTATTACACTCCTCGTACTAAATGAGCATTTACATGACAAGACAAGATAAGGCGAAAGCTAGTGAAGTGGTTGAATTGGATCAGGGAACAAATTGTTAACCAGATAGCTTAAAGGCCAAAGCTGTACAACCAACATTCATCTCGCAATGTTAGCAAGGTGAATGTCACTAGCTAAATGCCTTTAGTTACGCACTTCAAGTTGGCGCCCCCTTTCTTTGGGAATTTGTCGTTTGAAATTTTTATATTTCTAGATTTAGTCCCCTCCGAGATATTATGCATTCGAAATTCTTTACACCGATTTTGGATATTTTATCCGTTTTAGATTTTTTTGAGCGTGATTTCACTCTAGCTGCTTGTACTAAAACATCTAAGAAGTCCAATATACACTTGCAGTTGCAGTAGCCCCATATCACTGGATCCTAGAATTGTGTGTTATATAGTCTACTTCATACTATCAACACAATAGGGTACTTTCGTTCGTATACCCTTCACCTAAGACAAATTCGGCCTCTATGCTCGCAAACGTACCAGAAACATAAGTTTCCATGTTGTTTGAGATTCTAGAAACTTCAGCCCACGTTGCAGGTTTCATTTATAAAATTCACTTCTCATTAGAGTTTCGCATTAAAAAATTTCTGTATTATTAGCAATTATGATGAGGCTGATTTCCATATATTTGGCGCAGTCGGGAGGGCCTTTTTTTATGATGATCAGGCAATCAGTAATGAGATTCTATTCATTAACATAGACTTAATTGGCTTGGTCCTATATAAGCCCACTACCAATTCATCCTGGCTCGCTTCTTTCTTGTTTGGATATTCTGGTTTGGATATTAGCTAGCATTACTTTTTGATCTAGTTAGGGATAGTTATGCTTCTGCAGACATAAATCTAATCTTGGTACGAGCTCTGAATCCTTCCGCATTCACGGCTGGAGGACTTCGTACGTAGTTTCTTCCCGTGACTCAAGACCTTAAAGTAGAGATTAAAATCAACATTGACAAGACTCTCCTCTGACTTAACACTGATGAAGAAGTCTTTTGATTTCATCCAACCTTCAAACATTAGTTTGGTAAGCACAAACACATATAGCGAAGGAGGAACAATCATTATTGCATTTTCCTTAGTGCAATTTCACATTAAAGTCCCAAATAGAATTAAAAAAATAAATAGAATCAATTTGTGTGTCAATTCATATACAAAACTCTTTCTTGTCGTTTCCATTTTTGTATTTTGGTATTTAAGACTTAAGATAACTAGTAAAATAGCTATTTGTAGACAAAAAATAAAATTCATCGTATTGAAAATTGGAAAGCAAACATTGAATTGAAATGACAACAATATTATGTAATTTTTGTTGCGACGACAGAATTTTAAATTTAAACATAAAAAATTCACAATATCCTACTCAACAATTTAAATAATAATCAACATAAGCCAAAAGTAAATGAAATATTATATTAGAATTATTCATTTCTTAATGTAGCTTAAATTCACCCATTAGTTTAAATTAGGTTTAAGCAAATTTTTTAAGCAAGGAATGAGTAAATAATGATAAAAAGGCTGTGTTGGATATTTTAAACAAGACAATTGTGGTTTTGTTTGTTGTTAATGTTTCATCTATAATATCATGCTCATAATTCATGTCATCCCTAGTCGTGGGTAAGCTGGAACTCTGGTATGCTCTTTCTTTGGTATAACTGCAAAAACTTACATTTGATGGGGCAATATTTCTCGGTTTTGACTTGTACTTGGTATTGGTGCTTCCAGAAGCTTCCAAATCAATAGAAAATTTAATGATTTTAAATGAACAGCACAAAATCCGTAAAGGCATACCAGGGTGTTACAAATCCACTTCCCTTATCCCGGTTATTGTAGATTGTACGTGTACATGTTTTAATATTAAAGAACTCATTTTAAGTGATAATGCATAAGATTTTCATAATTGTTTTGCATAAATTTATTTGTTAATCAGTTTAACCAACAGTATTATAATGCTAGTTCAATATTTTGTTACTACCTTAAAGTTTTATTTGTGAATCATGTTTGTTTAAACAGTTAATAAATAGCAAAAAAAAATAGCATAAATAAAAAAAATTAATTCATTTGTCTGTCTTTAAATTTTTTGTTAGTTTTAATTTTAATTTCAACACAACAACATCGGTTTTCAGACATTCATTAACACTGAACATCAAAACACCATGCGAAACTAAAAAATAATTTAACTTTTTCAGAAAATATTGTAGTGAAAAGAGGTCAGAGACCTTGAGTAGTTGGTAGAATCTTCAGAAACTCTATAAAGCGGGTTGGAATCATGACTTAAAATATTTTCAGACAACAAAAATTAGCCTGTTATGTTAAAAAAAAAAATCAAAGAATACATGCATACATACATTTTATAAAAGGCCGCTTATTCTCTTCAAGGGTCGCGGAGCGAGGGTTGGTAAATGGTGCTTCCATCGTTCTCGATCCTCCGCCACCAACTCAAGGGACTCAGGCGCAATCCCCAGGCGGAACTCGAAGGGGGGCGACGCGCTCGCATCTTGGCTAGAATAACCTGCCTAGGAAGTCTGTCAGGGTGAATGCGAACAACGTGTCCAAACCAACGAAGAATCGATCGTTCCACTCGGAGAAAAAGCTGCTCAACATTAAGATTTCCACGAATACTGACGTCACGTCTCACTCTATACCTAAGAGTTACACCAACAACTTGTACTTGTACCCGCGATCTAGTTCTTTCGGTTATTTTATTACCAAAATTTCATGGCCATAGGTGAGGGTTGGAACAAACACTGAATAAAAAAGTGAGCCCTTTGCTTTCACTCTAAGCTCAGCTTTCCTTTACTACTACTCCGGCCAATTTTATAGGACAACTCAGTATCACTCCTCTCATCTTTCCTGAAAAAAATAATTAAACTTTTTCACCTGTTTCAATAAGACTCCATTTATGTGCAGGGTACGGGACACAACCATCACTTCCGATTTTTTCACGTTAACCTTCATCCCAACATCACCAAAGACGGCTGTAAACCTGGCCAGTGGATGGCCAAATCAGCTCCGAAAAGCAGATGGCTCATCCTGAAACATTAAGACTGCACTCCACCATCCAGTCCATATATATGCTATGAAAAGGAGCGGCGACAGAACACAGCCCTGGCGAAGTCCAACGCACACATCAAAAGGACGGGATTGATTTGACGCCATTTACCCGTACACAGCTACCCGTCTGCAGTTTCCATAGAAAGACTGCATGGCTCTCAGAAGAGGTCCATTGGGCACATAGTCCTGCAAAACTCTCCATAGTGTAGCCCGAGGAACTGGGTCATAGGCCTTTTCCAGATCTACAAAACACGCATAGACCGGTTTGGCATATTCCAAGGCCTTCTCAAGGATAACCCAAAGTGTAAAAAGCTTGTCGGTTGTGTCAATGCCAGGCTGAAAGCCGGACTGTTCTTCCCGTAACATAGGCTTGATTACAGCTCTGGAACACGTTTCCAACACCTTCGCGAATACTTTTCCCGGAAGACTTAAGAGAGTATACCCCTATAGTCGGGGCAATCTCTCCTGTTCTTTTTTTTAAATAGACACTATAACTCCTGTTTACCAATCGCTAGGTGCCTTCCCGCTATGTCAGGCCACCTTAATGACACGTGTTAGCCATTTAACACCTTCTTCACCCATTTGACCATTTCTGGCCGAATTTTATCAACTCCAGCAGACTTGCAAACTTTTAGCGATTAAATTACTTCAGTGACTTCGTCTATTTTGGGCCTATTCTCCGCCCTAATCTCGTCAGCACAGCAGTAGAAATGCCATGCCTTGAGTCCCCTGATGTTGGGGGTTAAGCAACTCCGAAAAGTGCTTTCTGCATCTGCGCAAGACATCGCTCTCATTTGAAAGAAGTGTAACATCCTTGGATTTGACCAGCCGCTACCCCAAGCCGCTTCACTCCACAAACTTTTCCCGCAGAGGCAATGACCGCCGATAAAAACAACTGCCATTCCTCTTCTACATCTAAAGTTTTCCCTGATAAGGACCTGAATATCGATTTATTTCATTTCATTTCAAGATACATTTCAAAATACATTGAATTTGTATTCAATAGGTCAGTTGAAATTTATTCAAACTGCTCCGAAACATGTTGTACAAAGCGCTCTCTGAATTCAGAGTCAGCATCCTGTAATCTTTCCCACCGTATGCGGGTCACAAATTTTGGTTTTCGCTTGGGTGCCAAAGAAGTACTGTCACTGACAATTTACACATTACTAAGTGGTGATCAGTTGATAGATCAGTTGATAGATCATGTGCCATTCCCACATGTAAATTGAAGTCACCCATCAGGAGAAAGAAGTCCATTTCTGCCACTCTTTCCAGGGCAGCATCAACTTCGTTCAAAAAGGACTCATACTCTGACTCTCGATTTGGTACATAAACCTGAACCAGAGCCAGAGTCGATCGTTCAAGCTTAAGCTTTAAGATCAGAATCCTTCCCCCTAACGGAATGAACGGAATGACATCGAATACATTTTCTGACAACCGGGGGCTTGTGAGTATCCCCTTGTGAGTTTGGGACGCCAGACAAGAAGAACTTCCACCCATCATCGAAGTCTTTAGTTCCACAACCCTTCGACTTAGTTGAAGAGATGCCATTGCATCGAGCTTATACTTATTGGCCTCCTCAACCAGTTCAAGTTTCTTCCTCGTTAGCGACGAGACATTCCATGTGAAAATTTTGAGTTGATGCCGTTGTCGATTTGTAGAATTTCTACCTAAGCCCTAATTTTGACTTGGCGCTGTCCCCCTCTGCCCCCCGTAATGGATAGCGGCACCATTGACGGGCTGAACCCATTGACAGTGATGAAACCAATCTGAAAGATTGCGTATGGAATGTTCTAGAATCACAGCTTCGACTTTAAAAACGGAAGCAATGGATGGAACACGGATGGATGGAATTCTGATATAAGAATCAGACTTTATTTTCTTGAAACAAAAAATTATGATTTTAGCGTTTTATTTTAAAATAAAAAACATTTTGAACAAATTTCAAAGAAGTAAAAGGCATTATAATTTGAGCTGGTGCTTTTAACCGTGTGCTTCTATACTACGGCCAAGAGTTTTCGTCTAATCGAGCAACGTTTTCTAAACTTTTGTCAGAAACTGACAAAAGGTTTTTAAGAATTTGTATTTTCGTATGATTTACCCTGAGTACTGTATCAAAAAATTATTTTTTAATTCATCCATCTGTTATGCGCCACCCCGTTTTTGCGTAAAAGCGCTGCTTCATACTTATTTGCACCTTTCTTATTCTGTTTTTCACTTTGATCGAATTCCTTACAACCTGGATTTTGAATTGATGTAAATACGTTTTAAAATGCTTCTACAGTAGGGCATGCCTACACACTGATGGATTGAAAAGAATCCCACCCATGTCAGGAGTCGTTACCATTACTTCCTGATATCAGAGTCTTTGACGTTTCAACTATGGCAGATTTTTAGTCCTGCATTCTAGTATATTTTCATTTATTTATTTTAGAAAAAACACAGAGTAGTTTATGCCTTCAGCCCGATGAATCCGTTGCATCCGTTACGTCGAAGTACACAACTGACAACTCAGTGAAATACAAACGTTCCAAAAGGAAGCGACGTATGTCACGCACTTCTTACATGGGCCGCAACCCATAAGAACGTGTGTATTTAACTTAGTTGTTAGTTGTGTTCTTCAACGTAACGGATGCAACCCATTCATTGGGCTGAAGGCTTTAGTCGTAAAGGGCTTTATCAGCTTGTTGGTATCTTGGTTGCTTAAAGTTGAACAAACTTTTTCAAAGCTTTCAAACAAACACTAGACTCAATTTAAATACATAATTTCAAATTCTCTGACACTGTTACACATTAGAACCACATACACAATAGTACCAACTCGTTTTAAAAAACATCTGTATCCACCGATTATTAGGCTGAAAATAATTTTCGATAATTTCCTGTATATCATGTTTCAGAATACGACATGTAATCAAACAAAAGCAAAACTTTGGAGCGGATATGAGAACAGCCGAAAGTTCTATGTGTTACCAGAAACGACCGTTTGAATCGCTTATATGAAAGCAAGCATACCCAAGCATAGATATTTTAAGTACCTACCGATACCAACATTATATAAATTTATTTAAAAACATATTTTCTAGTCTAGAAATTTACTCACCTTTTTATATTGTCTTAACTGTAGTTATATACATGAAAAATTATTATATCATAGAGTTTAGTTGTTAGATATTTATCATTACAATAGACGACCATTTTATTTATAGTTCAAATTTACGGACAAATCTACATTATATTATCTACTACAAAAAAAAAAGAAGAAAAATATTTATTGATAAGGACAAATCTATGAAACAATGATACTAGTCAAAACATTCGAAAATAGACTTAAGGCGGCTTCTTTTGTTGCCCAAAATGAGATTGAGTTTTAGTAGCCAAATTTAAAAAAAAATGTTAGCTAATAAAAAAACCAAATTTAGCAAAGGTAGGAAAATTTTCTCTGTGCAGTTAAAATTTTAAAGCAAAAAAATAACGAAGAAGCTATTCAGGTGTAGTTGAAAGTGAAAAAAAACGTAATGGAGTTTTCCACACAACGGCAACACTACGGCCCATTTAATCTACCCCAGTTTTTAATTGGTAAATAAACTAGAACTACAGGGTTAGCTTCTATTTAACCACCTTCAACAACAGTTTTAGCTCAGATGCAAGATCACTTGAAGACTGCAAAGAATTGATAATGTCAAAAAAGTCAAGTTCATGTCACTGTTCAGTGCTAGTTAAAGTTGATACTTGATCAATTTGTGTGCTGAAATCTCCTTAACATTAGCTGACATTTTGCCATTTTCTTGATTCGCTGAAGGGATTTGAAAGTTCGGAGCAAAGAAAGGCGAGCCAGGTACACACCTTGAAGGTGTCTTTGTTGGAAGAGAACTGAGTGATCAAGCTTTACTCGAATCAGTACGAGTAAGCGAAGTATCAAAAGTAAGTATCAACGAGCAGTATCTCTTAAAGCGCCGCTTAGTTATTTTCAATAATAGTTTTCTTAGTTTAAGATAATGCAATTTTTATGGATAAGCGCAAATTCGATCAAACTAAATATTGTATTCAAATCAAATGAAAAAAGTTCAAAACTAAAACACCCACCAATACATATCTGAAATTATTGGACTTGAATGGCTATGAATTATGTACACATAAAAGAAACAATAAGTACCAACAATCAAAAAAAGTAACCGAATACGGCAACACTGGTATTTTTTATTTTTGTCGTAGCTCATCTTGTAGTGGAAAATTGAAATTCCACAGTCAGATACTGAGAAAGAATTCAATATGTAAGGAATTAAGCATAGACATGTGCCAAACTAAGTTTTATTGGTCTGTTGGCGAATTAGGGTTCCCACTTTTCATATGCATCTGAACAAAGTATTAAAAATCTAATGATTCATAAAAATTCTCTCCAACTTTTACAAATCAGAAGTACCTACCGGATATCTTGCAACTATTGTATGTTAATGTAATTATTATATGTACCAGCATTTTACAAGATTAGTATTGTATAAATGTTTACACTGCATCAACAAAAATAAAACAACCTGTATTTTTTATAAATAGCACTCAATGGACACATAAAAGTAAAGTTGTAAGGTAAAAAGTCTAAAAATTTACATTAAAATTGACTTAAAAAATGTTTAAAAAAAAATTTATTTGTATAAATATTTGTATTATAATGTAAATCATGTAAAGTTGTTAACATGAATAAGGTTAATTGCATAAATATTTACATAATACATAAATAGATAAATTTGTTAAAACTATAATCCGTGTGGCAACTATTTTAGATTTTAGTAATAAAAATGTTAATTATAAAAATATTTTTATTTTTTTTTTTAATTTTCACACATTATAGCATTTAATGCTGCATATGTATAAATATCACATATGATTTGTGCGGCTTGAATTTTATAAGAATAGTTAGTACTAGAAGTAATAGAACAAGAAAACGAATGGTCGGATAGCAATTTTGATATTAGCCTTTTTCTGAACGCCACCCTCCGATAGTAGCACTTTTTTAGAGCCTTCCTGAGGATTTATTTATCCTTTTCTTTGTTGCCTGGAAGATTATATCAATTCACTTTTTGAAGAACTAGATAAAGGGTGATCCATAAGATGGTGTGGGGTTCATTGTCATGGAAACACCCAGGTCTGAATGACACACACCCACAAATCTTGTAGATGTTCTTCTAGGCTTACATTTGTGTTAGGAAGAGTTGATAGCTTTATATTCCTCTCTACTGGTTTGAGAGTTTTAATTACTACTAATTAAAACTTGCAGCTGATGGAATACTTTGAATCACGAAGGTTTCTTAAGTCGCTTTTGGTGGAAAACTTCTGTCACCTTTAGAGAATTGATAGCTTAACCAAGAAATGGGAGCATGAGTAAAAGTTGGCGCGCCCTTAAACGGCCTTATTCCGTTTTTTCAACACAGCTGGAGTCTTCCCATTTTTAAGGAAAGGCTCCAGGATCGAATATCACACTCTGTGCAAAGAACGGTCACAAGAATAATGGTTGCATTTGTCAGTATGTGTGCTTACTACACACTAGGGAGGTCTAGGTTCAAATCATACCTTGGTCATCAAACAAAAACTCCTTTTTTTCACGGTTCACCACCACGAGGGTCTAACAAACCCTCTTAGAGTAAAATTCGTCTCGCAAAACTTCTTAAAGTGCCTTTGGCAAAAAAATTTAAGGGGCCCCTTGCATGTGAGGAATGCAGCTTTAGACATTTCGGGGTCCCTCAAAATAGTCACCTCTGAGCCATTCTCTTTATCCTTTCAATTAATGTTGTCAAATTGTTGTGATTAATTAAGATTTATCCTGTCATTTAATTGCCCTTGGATGCCTCTACCTCCCGTATGTTGATTCTTAGTGTAAAAATAGCTTCTAGGGCCTTAGCTTCAAAAAGTTACAGAAAATACCCTACTCCCGCAAACGTTCTACTTGAAGCACAAAACTTGTTGGGTGGCAAAAAACTCCCGACAACAACTGGCGAATAAAATTGGCGAACTTAGCTTCTATTGCCATATTGACAGCATCATAAGCAGCACTAACTCCATAATTGGTTTCTTAAATGGTTCAAGGAACACTCTGACCCAAAGCTCTTTATATTTACGCACTGCTTGAACATGTCAGCGAAGTTTGGTCTTCCTACAAAGAAATTCATATCTATAAGGCAGAAGCAGTCTAAAGAAGATTGCTTTATGACGGATCCCTTCATCTCCACATTCCATCAAGAAGAAGAGTATACTGACCCTGACTGAGACAAAAAGGAGTATTTTTTTAAAACCAGCAGGATTTTTGAAAGGAGATGTTTGCCTGAACTTAGCATCAATCTTGCTCTATACTTCAGATAGGTACCCAGTAATCAATCTTAATTGTAAACTGTGACTTATGATGTTTAACAGCTTTTTGTATCCCCCATTTTGCTTCAGAGGAGAAAGAATAATATACTTTCCTCAACTAAAGATGACTGAATATTACCTCGCATACATTCAGGAAACAGGAACTTGCTGGATTTTACCTCTATAAGGAAAAAAAAACTGACAACTGCCGCATTTGAGGTATTACCGTGTTTACAATCTTTTTGACGCTTTTAAGGCTATAATACTAGTGAGGTGGTCGAATTCGGACAGAGAATACACCCGTCACCGATAGCTTAATCCTTCATAGCTGTTTCCCAACTGGAGCGAGAGAGCGAGCGAGAGTCTCGCGCGAGTTGGGATTTCAATCAATGGCAATGTATGGGATGGTTCGCAAGACCGGCGTTATCGATGTGGCCTTTCAAAAAGTTTAAAGACCCCCGCGCCTCGCTGCTGTCGAAGATTACAATGTCATTCGCTGTTATGAATTGTCAAGCGCACGTTTTTTTCTTGGAAGTGTTTGTGAAGAACAGACCATACATGTGTTATAAAGTCGAAAAAATTACAAATATACTATGGGTGTTTTTCTTTTTTAGTTCAGAGTAAAGCACTGAACAGAGCTCGAGCACTCTGAGCTTCCTCTGAACCGAGTGCTGATTCTGTTCTGATTTTCTAATGCACTTGAGCACATTTTTTGGTTTATCTGTCATGCAAAATGAAAGAAAAGAAAACTTGAAAAAATTGGCAAAAAATTGTAACGAGCCGAAAATGATGTAAAATAAATATTCTTTCACCGAACAATAGTTCATCAAACACTTTTACTCGGTCTTAAGACAACAAATTTCCCCTTTTAATTTTTTTTTTCAACATTCATCTGTCATTTCGCTGTGCTCAGCCATCAGCTCAGAATGCTCGGTCAAATTATTCCGAGCACATTGAGCGCGCTCTGATCATGCTCTGAGCGAAAAAAGAAATAAAAACCTCGGGCTCTGATTACTCTGAGCACAAAAAAACACAAATTTTTGTTTGACAGTTCGAGCTCTGCTCTGAACGAAAAAAGGTAAACGCCCTATGTTTCGTCATTTCGCGCACATTTTTCTAGTTGCGCGTTTACTTTGCAGCTCTGGTTTGACGCTGACGCGAGCTTGTTGCGCAACAGCCATCAATTGGTAAAAGCAGTTTATCCGCGAAGTTAGCAGAATAGTGCCTCAAATCCTGTGAGCCCAAAAACGTTTTTTCTTTCGATATATCGTCTTCTAGTATTTCAATTCAATTCCACTCTACGACAGTAAAACTTTGACAGAATGCGTAGCTGAAGCTGACGCTGTGGCTTCACTGTACCTGAAAATGATTAAAAAGTTGAATACACGTATTATCATAAAGGCGAACATACTGAGAAGCTGAAGCTGTCAGAACACATGCGCTTATATCCCGCCTTTGTTTGATGTAACAGTCTATTGATTTCTTTTGCCAAACTGACTCGTATAATGAAATCCTATTGACAAACAGTGTAAACATGACAAACAGCTAAATTGCCGCATTTTGCTCAATACAAACGCTTCGCTGCAAGCTTCAGTAACAGCGCCAGCATTAGCTTCAGCTGCGAATTCTAATGAGGCCTTAATGCGGTGTTCACATGCAAATTTTTACAAGGCTCTTTCTTAGTTCTGCAAGATTAGTAAATATTAGGTTTCTTGTGTTCAAAAGTTGTTATTTAGAGACATTTTGTTAGATTTCTCCAATATAAATAGACTAGGAAACAAAAATAGTGTATAAGCATCATTGATTTCTTTTTTGTTTTTAAGTTCTTTGCATGCTACATTGTGATTATCGATCTATTGAACGTTTCAGCTATTTTTAGAAATATTTGCTGTCATCATCAGTTTTGCAGAGCCGGGTTCATACATCTAAGCCAAGGAAACTGAATAAAGCAATTGCGGATTGTTGGTATGATAAGTACACAAGGTACATGTGATCTAAATTTTATTTTTGAAAACAATAAAAAATGCTTCCTATAAAAGAATAATATTATGAAATTTTATTTTTAAGCAGTGGAAATGACTTCATCTTTTGTATGGCATTAAAATATTTTCTCAACAGCAAAAATAGGGATGATAGTGAAGGTCCCGAGAAAAAAAAAGTGCGCCTAACTGAGTGTCAAAACTGGAGAGACACCTGCCTGCTGCGTGCTAACTAAAGTTGCTTAGGCTTAAATAAGATTGCAAGGCATTTTGGTATATTTGACGTATCTAAGAATAAAAATGCTGGAAATATTTTTCTTCTTACCAAGTATGCGTATCAAGTATGCCAAAATGACATGCAGTCTAATCTAAGCTTTAGAATGGGTTTTGAAGTTACTTCAGACCTTTAGAAAACGAGCCAAAGTTACACATGAACTAATCTAGGTCCGGGGTTTATCTCGGCTTAACTCGCCAAATTTGGTGAGTTAATCCCGGATAAACTCTGGTGAATAGTATGAATTTCTTTTAATGTTTTTTCTGTGTAGAATGACAATTAATTTGTGTATTTTTTTTGAAAAATGACATCTGGAAACAACTCGAACTTCTTTTCCTGTGTATTTCTATGTGAATTGAGAGTTGGGCGAGTTGATAATTTCGAGAGTCGAATATTTGGACAACTTTGCTGACGGAATTAAATCTGCACTGAAAAACTGCTCGCTGGGTTAACTCCAGATTGGCTTTGTTACGGGATTAACAGATCTTGGTTTCAGCTGAGCTTAACTCAGTACTGAAAAAACCGGGCCTAAGTAACCCAAGAAGACAGAAGTGAGTCGACCCCAAAGATTAGAACTGTAAAGGTTGACTGTCAGTTTGTCTGCCTGAAAATAAGTCTGCCTGTTTAAGCAACAATCTTTTATGGCCAATCACAGATCATGAATCTGTTTTCAATGACGAGTTGCGTAGTAGATGTAGATTTTTTTCTTTAATTACATTTTAATATGTTCTGCAATTGGTAAAGGAGAAATGCAAACTACTGCGGTTTAAGACCTACAGGGTCTTTCATTAAACGCTTCCTGTCTTTAAATTTACATACAACTAACTGTGTGTGATGTCATCGACATTTCAAACCTATACTCGCTCACTGGTAGATAAGGCGTTATTGCTTTCTTCGGGATGAGATTTGGATTTGCACAGAATGGCTACATACTCCTCTGTCACAGCATACGAACGCTGTTGTCAGATGTCCATGAAAAGGTATGTGTTTTTTTTCGGTCGCAACGCCCGTTACACAGGATGGTCACTGCCTTTAGTGACAATAGCGACAGCTGGTTGATTGTTACGTTTTTTTCTTAAGGTAAACTGTTGGAGGTTTATTTTATCCTACGCTTTGGTGACGATAACTTTTTTATACCTATTTAAATTGATTTTCCGCGCAGCTCCTTTTATTCTTGAATTCTTGAAAAAAACTGTACGCGAATTGTTAAGCCACTAATCCTGGAATTGGAGCATTTCAATCCCAGGATCTTGGGATCAAAAATGCACCAAGTAAAATGGAGCCAAGTAAAAAATGAAACGGCTTCTTCGCAACGAAAATTCTTCGTCTGCCAAAAAGTTTTCAGTGCAAAACAATACTGTAAAATGCAGTTCTTTCCAGTCAGCAGAGCATTTTTCTGAATATTTTGGATCAATTGTGTTATTTTTTATTATTTTCACAAAAATTAAATAAAATAAATGTTCACATTCAAAATTTTAAAAGTAACATTTAATGTTGAAATCTAGTTATTCAGTAATTTATGGTGGTCCACACTCGAAAATCAGTCATTTTGCACCTTAGTCTACCAAATGCTCAGAAAACGCTATTATGTACCATTTTGAATTTTAAATGTGTCACCCTGTTCCGCTAATCGCTTTTTAAGGCTGCCCAATAAGAAAATCAGAAAAATGCACATGACCGCACATGGCAGAAATATGACATTTCGAAACGTCAAAAATTTCTTCTTTCCGTCATTCGCCCAAGTTGTGCCGCGATTCCTTTCGCTGATAACTTTTCGGTTGTATTTTCATCAAAATGTTGTTCAAAATATTGTCCAGCAGCATTCGCACGAAGGGAATTTCCTTCCGCATCAATGCTATCAAAGGATCCCACCAAGTAAGTTTGGATTTCATTCAGAAGCCCCAAGACTCAAATGTTATGCAACAACTCTGCTCTTACAGACCTTCTGCTCCCAATCTAAGTTTGCCGAACACAAGCCGATTGAAAAAATCCGCAACATAGGGATCTCGGCGCACATCGACAGTGGCAAGACAACCCTAACCGAGCGAATCCTCTTCTACACCGGTCGCATTGCCGAAATGCACGAGGTGCGCGGAAAGGACAACGTAGGAGCAACAATGGACTCAATGGAATTGGAACGGCAAAGAGGTATCACCATTCAGTCAGCAGCCACTTACACCATTTGGAAGCAGCATAATATAAATATCATCGACACACCTGGTCATGTGGACTTTACGGTGGAAGTGGAACGAGCGCTTCGTGTGTTGGACGGCGCAGTGCTGGTCCTCTGTGCGGTTGGAGGTGTTCAAAGCCAGACACTGACCGTGAATCGCCAAATGAAACGATACAATGTGCCGTGCCTTGCGTTCATAAACAAACTGGACAGACTGGGGTCGAATCCCTATCGAGTTCTGTCGCAAATGCGATCCAAAATGAACCACAACGCCGCCTTTATTCAACTGCCCATTGGCCTGGAGTCGAATTGCAAGGGAATCGTCGACTTGGTCGGGGAGAAAGCCATCTATTTCGAGGGTCCGACGGGTGCAGAAATTCGTTACGACGAGATTCCGAAGGACATGTTGACCGAGGCAACCGAACGCCGCCAAGAACTCATCGAGCATTTATCCAACGTGGACGACAAACTGGGTGAGTTGTTCCTCGAGGAGAAACCCTTGACGGAAGCCGATGTTAAGGGTGCACTCAGACGGTCGTGTATCAAACGAACATTCACGCCGGTCTTGGTGGGAACGGCTTTGAAGAACAAGGGTGTGCAGCCGCTGCTTGATGCAGTCCTCGACTTTCTTCCGAATCCCGGGGAAGTGGAAAATATTGCACTCATCGAGAAAGAGGGCGAGGAAGCTGACAAAATAATCCTTAATCCGGCCAGAGACGGAAAAAGCCCCTTCGTGGGATTGGCCTTCAAACTGGAAGCCGGGCGCTTTGGCCAATTGACTTACTTGCGGTGCTACCAAGGTGTACTGCGCAAAGGAGACAACATCTTCAACACCCGCACAAACCGCAAGGTGCGCATCGCTCGTCTTGTTCGCCTGCACTCGAACCAAATGGAGGATGTCAGTGAGGTGTTCGCCGGAGACATATTTGCCCTGTTTGGCGTTGACTGCGCCAGTGGTGACACCTTCGTCACAGACAACAAGTACAACATTTCAATGGAATCCATGTTTATACCGGAGCCCGTGGTTTCCATGGCCATTAAGCCCTCGAATCCAAAGGACAGGGACAATTTCGCCAAGGCTATCGCGAGGTTTACAAAGGAAGATCCCACCTTTACTTTCGCGTACGACGGCGATGTCAAAGAGACGCTCGTCTCGGGAATGGGTGAGTTTTCTATTACATTGAAACCGACATAGCTTGATGACCGGTTGATTGCAGGTGAGCTTCATTTGGAGATCTACGCCCAGCGAATGGAGCGGGAGTATGGCTGCCCCGTTACCCTCGGCAAGCCCAAGGTGGCCTTCCGTGAAACTCTAGTGGGACCTTGCGAATTCGACTACTTCCACAAGAAACAATCTGGAGGATCGGGACAATACGCTCGAGTCATCGGAGTGATGGAACCACTACCACCGACCAAGAACACAGTGCTCGAATTTGCGGACGAGACAGTCGGCACAAATGTGCCCAAACAATTCATCCCCGGCGTGGAGAAGGGCTTCCGCGAAATGGCCGAAAAGGGCATGTTGAGTGGGCACAAGTTGGCAGGCATCAAGTTCCGTCTCATGGACGGTGGTCACCACATTGTAGATTCCAGTGAACTGGCATTTATGTTGGCTGCGCATGGCGCAGTCAAGGATGTCTTCAGGGACGGTGCATGGCAGATACTCGAGCCGATTATGTCGGTCGAAGTAGCAGCGCCGGAAGAATTCCAAGGAAGCGTAATGGGACAGTTGAGCAAGAGGCATGGCATCATTACGGGCACTGACGGCGCTGAGGGTTGGTTCACAGTCTACGCTGAAGTGCCGCTGAATGATATGTTCGGTTACGCTGGAGAATTAAGGTGAGTCCATCGAAGTTCTTCCCACAGGTGAATTTTTAAAATAAATGCTCCTTTCCAGATCGAGTACCCAAGGAAAGGGTGAATTCACAATGGAGTACAGCCGATACTCGCCGTGTTTGCCGGAGGTTCAAGAGCAACTCGTCAGGCAGTACCAGGAGTCTCAGGGTATCGTGGTGGACAAGAAGAAAAAGAAGAATTAAAGCGGATTGTCGGGTATTTCAATCCAGCAACGACTTATTTATAAATATTTTTACTTTCTACTGTGATAACAAAATAGTTCACTTACCGAGTACCAAACCGATTAAACTGTCTGCATAATTTTGTTATGTTTTCTCCATGTTGTATACTATACCGATTGTTTACTTTTCTATTCACTCCATAAAAAAATCTCAATAACGGCACACGAGTGTTACCTGACAGACCGAAACCAGCGCAACAAAAAATACCGTAACCGTACGAAAACCACAATTCAAAAAAAAACTGCGATGTCGGCAAGCTTCCTTTGCAAGCTTTTATGAAATCCTTGTCACAAAACGCACTCGACAACAAAGTATTATTTGAAAAACTTCAATTCGACGAAATCACAAAAACACTGATCAAAATCAAATCACTTTTTAGAGAAAATCATAAAAAAACTTTCGTTTCGTCGGCGCCAGTTTTGCTTTGTTTTTTTTTTTTTGGTTTTCCCCTTGTTCCGAGTACCAATGTTGCCGTGTTTGCAAAAAAAAATTAAATAGTAAAGTAACGAACCGTACGAACACATTGGTGTAGCAGCAGCGAAAGTTAAGAGCTGTCAAAAGTTAAAACACATGTGTTCCTACTGTGACTTTTGCAGGGCTACACGGTTGACAGTTCGCTTCAACGAAAATAAACAATGGAGGAAAGGACGTGGAGAAATTTATCGAAATTTTGAAAAATCAAGAAATTCTACGGAGCTTGTATCACCCCCTTTGAAAAAATAATAAAAAGAAACTTTCAGCCATTGCTATAAACGAGGTATCTGTCAGACATAAGCAATTTTTTTCGAGTTTTTCCTGTGCTGCGCCACATAGGTTCGCACTTCATAATGCTGCTGCTGCTGCTGCATACTACCACCGCGGACGTTAAGGTTCTACGATATCTTTTGCAGCGCTACACGGTTGACAGCGGTGCACGGTTGACAGCTCGCGTCCTTTTCAAATTTACAATGAATGAAAAGGACGTGGAAAAAATTACAGAAATTGTGAAAAATCAAGAAATTCTATGAAATTTGTGTCACCCGCTTTGAAAAATTTATAAAAAGAAAGCTCAGGAGTGGAAACTCTCAGCCAATGCTTACAAACGAGGTATCTGCCGGACATAAGCGTGATTTACCATGGTGTTCGAGTTTTTCCTTTGCCGCGCCGCATAGGTCCTCACTTCACACTATCGCTTCTGCAGCATACTATCGCTGCGGGCATTGTGGCTCTACGGTATTGAAACCTTTTCGGTTGGCAATCCAGGAGCTGGCGTTGAATTTGTGAAACACAAGTGAAGTGGTTTGTGAAAAGCGTGAATGAGATTTATAATATGGCAATAAAAAAGAGGATTAGCGGGACACGATAGAAAATAAATCCCTTAAGCCGCGTTGTCACAAGCAACGTAAAACAGGAATAGAAACAGAATCTCATACATTAGCAACTGAATGCTTTTTGCGTTGCTAATCTATGAAATTCTGTTTCTATTTCTGTTTTTGTTCCTTGTGACACCGCGGCTTAAGTGGCTCCACCAGAAAAATATAGGATTGATTTGACACGAACTCTCTGCTTCTGTCATTTTGGCTCTCAAAAGAGAGTGACGATGTCATTTTTCAGAAGCGAAAAACGATTTCCACTGTAAAAATCAGAATAGAAAACTTACTTGTGAGAAATCCCTGACGAACAGGAACAGTTTCAATTTCCTTTTTTGATCCTAAAACTGTTCAGAAATGTGCAGAAAACAGTTTTGTGAAAAGGGTGAAGAGGTTTATGAGAGGATTTATTTTTAATCGCTTGCCGAGACGATTTATATTTGTATGATATTTGTATGGTAAATCGAGTGATTTGTAGAGGATATAACAAAGATTTATATCAAACGTGAATAAGTGCCCGGTGGAGACATGGTATTATGAGGGAATTAATTTTTAATCGCTTGCCGAGAGAATTTAAAATTGTATGGTTAATCGTGTTATTGGTGGAGAATTTAATAAAGATTTATATTAATCGCGGATTAGTGCCCGGTGGATACATTGTTTAAGATAGTATTCAAATTGCTCCTTACAATTAGGCTAGGGACACACGTCGACAGAAAAACGCGCGACAACAAACAGCGCGACTTTCTGCAGCAAGCATACTCAACACACGAGCGATAATTTTCCGTGCGATTCCTGTCAGTTTTGATGAAAAATTTATTTTTCACCGTTAAAAAACTAGTTTGCAAGCTTTTCGTAGTAAACTTAGTACACAAACACTTTCATATTTTCGGGGCGATTCCGGTAAATCGTAGTGAAAGCAGTCACTTTTTATCGTTAAATAAAATAGGTTTGTATTTTTCGTCGTGCGGCTGAAAGAGTCGCGATTCGGAAATTTGTCGCAAAACGAGTTTTACGACTAATTGTCCTCGCCGCAATCGTGTGTTGCCTAGAATATAAACGCGTGTGCTTCTAGTCGGACGGTAATTGGTCGCGCGTTTTCCTGTCGCCGTGTGTCTCTGGCCTTTACCCAACAAATTCGAAAAATATTGTGTGAATCGAAGATAAACTTCATCGGAAAAAATAATTTTTATGATTTTTCGTATCAGGAAAAATAATGAGTGTTAACCTAGATTGGCAGAGCTGCGTTGCTACGTGCGTACGTTAATGTGCGTTGCCTTGCTTTTCCAAAACCTTACGATACTTTACGTCAAAGTACGCACTACTCTGATTGCCATCGGACGCACGCAGCAAGGCAACATTACGGTTTGGACTTTATTTTCGAAGGAGGTTTATCTTCAATTAACATAATATTTTTTTATGAACTGGTTTGGTTAAGTCATAAATTACTGCATAACTAGATATTCAACTTCGGGAATTTAAAAGCTTTACCCACAAGCTGAAATTAAGGAATTTACCCATCCGCCGACATTTTGTTTCAAGTGTGAGTAAATTTATCAATGCGTCTTTTCCATGCAATTTCGTTTTGGAGCTTTTACATCAGCTGATCGCGTAAGGTAAATTGTTGTTTTATTTTCTAACACGTATTCACCGACACGGAAATGTAAAGCTTTTTAAAAGCTTTAAAGGCTTTATAAAAAACCTAAGCAAATGGGTGTCCGAGGAAAAGAGGGACGCAAGTTGAATATCTAGTTATTCAGTAATTTATGGTTAAGTAGAAGCAGTATACTGAATAGGTACCAGATTGGGACCATAGCGCTAGTTAAAGTGTTCTTAAAAATTATATAAAATTTGTACGGATCCATTTTCTGCATGAGCGATAACAGGGCTCTTAGTAGGCGGAATTGTTTTTACATGCTTACAAAGTAACAGTTCAAAGTGTTGATGTCAGATTAACTGTTAGATCTGCCGAACAAATGTCACAACAAAGTTCGCATATCGTAATTTCCTATTCACGGCTGCTCATAAATGTATGGTGAGTTTCTCTAGTCCTCAAATTGTGTAGACGCCTCAAAACGTCAATATTCGAATACCCAAACTTCTTTCTTCAGTTTATCTCTGTTCATGAATCACATCAGCAATCGAAAATTCAGAATTTACATTTATTTCTTATCGAAAGGCGAAAATACACTTAGTTGTTATCGCACCATTGCTAAATAAATACAGTGTTCTCTTTGGTATTTTCTTATTAGTAAATCTCCGAAAACGAAGCTTACCGGGTTATTGTTCGATATCGCAAAGATATCACAAAATTCATTAAAAAAAATGGTCGTAAAACATCATGTTAAGAGTTACGAGGAGTTTACCAAGTTGGTGGAAAGTCTAGAATCCTCTGGTGAACCAATCCATGTTCTGTTTAGCGGTGGCAAGGATGAGAGTGGAAAGAGTTGGTGCCCATACTGTGTTAAAGGTATGCATTGCATTTGGGAACGCTAAACGCTCTTGGTGAACGCTAACGCTTCAATTTTCTACATTACAGCGGAGCCAATTATAAGCGAGGCGATCGGTAAAGCTGCTGAAAACAGTCATTTCGTCCATTGTGAGATCGAAAGACCTTTGTAAGTGTACTTCCTGTAGAATCACAAATATTTAAGCATTTCTCGAAGTTCAATGCCCAATTTATAAACATTTAACTGGTACCCACTGGTTTTATTGACAATAGTGATTAGATAGTGTAGAGATGGACAATATTTTGCGTAGTCATTCAGGAGCCATTTATCATCTGCATGACAAACCATGATGAAATCGTTGGCCCTTAGGGATTAGACCATTATAGTATTAGACCCAAACCATGCCGACAAAACTATCGAGTAATAATAATAGACTAGATGATGTCACAGGGGGATGATAACTCTAATTACTTTACAAAATGTTGACGTAATTCAGCGGCCACTTGAAAAAATTACATTAGAATTGCACTATTGCGCTAATGACGACTTTCAGCTAAGTGCTGAAGGTGCTAGAAGGTTCTATGGTTGGCTTGCATTCTTGCCTTACCAGTCAATCAAGTCCTAAGAGATAGGTAACCACTTCATAAGGTCTAATCAAAGCACTAAAGTATCTTGTTACTAAACATTTGATAACAGAGTTGATAGCATTTTGTCTTAGCTAGTTTGTCCTTCGGGCTAATCACCCAAGTAGCCATCCAAATTTAATCATCTGTTTGCATAAGATTTGTAGAGCAAAGGATGCCCAATGCTAGGATTGCACAATCATTATTTGAAATCGTTTAAATGACGCTGAGTCGTCATGACCAAGTGGCACATTTGAGTGTCTTTAAGATAATGATGATCACACGGAGCGTCATTTAAATGACAAGCAAAAATCGGAGGTCACCTTAATGACCTACCTCATAACAATGGCAGGTCATTATTTATGACATCATTTAATTTTTTGCCGATTTCGAGTATTTATTTTTCTATTTGCATCAGCCAGACGGTAATGGCATGGCGAAGTCATTAGTAGTATCAACTATAAACTATTCTTAGCATCAGAAGGCGGGTGAAGTTTGTCAAGATTTACGATAGCACACGGCAGGCAAAGAGTTCGAGTCCAGACCCATTGATGGGCAGAAAGCCACATTCTTAAATCAAAAAAAAAAAACTTCTTAATTGAAAAAAATAAGCATGCAAAGATAAGGAACATAATTATGGAAAAAAACAAATAATGAGAAAACTGTTTTTAGTTTGCTTTTAACCCATTCATTTATTTAAAAGTTTTGTAAATTTAAGCCCATAAATTTAGTTTAAACCATTAAATTAATTATTGAAAATGCCCCTGACATTCTATTACTTCTCTTACAATAATTCTGCCATTCTAGCTATAGTTCATATTCCGATGATGGACATTGTTCCCGGATTCTTCTATCCAGCTTTATTGGGCTTATATGTATCTGGTCAATGTGACATACATGTCATGACTTGTACAATTTTTTCGTCTTGCTTTTTCTTCGAGGAAATCTCAGCTATCCTGTCTCGTTATCCTGTTGAAACACGAATCCTTCGCTTATTAATCTTAGTAAGGAGATAAAAGAGCTTTCTTCCAATATCGTCTTATACGCCTCCTTAGTTCTTATTCACTTTTCTTATCACTCAAACCAGGGGTGGAATCTGCTAAGGTGATCTATGATAAGTGATGTGGTGATAAGTGTCTGCGATCGTCACAATTTTCTTGTGACAGCTCCCGATCATTCACCGTCAAAATCAGCTGGTCACCAGTTTTTAAACTTTCAGGTAAGTTGGTGTTTTAGGCTGACTTTCTGCATGTACGAATAGAAATCATAGTTCTTATGATTTTGTGACAATCAATGTGATCAAACAAAATAATCCGTCTGCGTAAGGTGATCACAAAAATATTGTTCCGAATCGTTTCTTTATTTAGAACACTAATTCTTATTCGAATATGCAGAGATTCAGCCTTAGGGTAGGCAAAAACACCACCTTACCAGAAAGTTTGAAAACTGGTGACCAGCTGATTTTGACGGTTATTGATCGGGAGCTGTCACTAGAAAATTGTGATGATCACAGTTTACGCAGACGAATTTTTGTGATTTGTGACGTCACTTATCATAGATTACCTTAGCCGATTCCACCCCAGATCTCCCACTCCGCAAGAAAGGAAACATACCCAGACCCTTACACAAGCGCCATGCCTAAAGATAGCATCTTGTGTTCAGCACTGCGTCGAACGAAAACCCTGCTTTTTTGTGCCAAATAACTCAAACTTGGATTCATTGTTCCATAAATCTCTTTTGAAGTCTTCTTCTGTCCAGTCGTCATGCCTTTGGCCCATTCTAAACTCTTAAGCTTGTTTTGTGGCAAAAAATAGGCTTTCGAACAGCAACGCGTCCAAATAGTCCATCATTTTTTAATCTCCGCTTGACCGTTGTTAATGACAGCGTCTTTTAAGCGATCCGCCCAAAATAGGAAAAAGGACCTCTTATGGTATGGTACGCAATGGTGTCCGCCCGTCCGTCCATCCAATCGCGTTTGAACTTTTGAACGGTAAGTCGTAAAAAGTCAAAATTTGGAAATAGTCAGAACCCAATGAGGGCAAATTTTTTTAAGCACAAATAACGGTTTAGTTACAGTTTGAAGTTTCATGGGAAAATGCATTAAATGATATTCAATATTGTTTTTAAAGAAGTTTAGCAGGCAAGAACTAGAAAAACGAAACAGAAGTTAAGTAAATACGAAAAGATCAAAGTTTTTTAATTTTTTTTTCAAAAATGGATGACGTTTTCCAAACGTGCGTGCGTTTGAACATGAATGAACGCACGTATAAAGCAGCAAAGTTAACGTAGCGCTTAAGTCATATTTTTCCGGAAAAATTTGAATACAGCGGTTTTGACGCATTTTTGAAAACATAAACCGCAAAAGTGAATGAAAAGATGTGTGCGCTCTCTTATCTCCGGTGTTATTAAGAGAAATCATATGAAAAAAATCACACGTATTAGAAATTGTCCAAAATTTTCAGATTTTGTGAGAATTTTCAAAAACAATTTTTTAATATCTTCTAGTATCTTAACGGTAAGAGGAATCTTGTTCAGGTTTGGCTAAAGTACAAAGCGTGCAAAAGGAAAGAGAGGGAAATTTTTTAAATTGCCGTTTCGAACCTAAGTTTTTCGAAGCCTATTTTAAAGGTGAAATAAAAAAAGAAGCTTGTTTTACCGTTTTACCGCTGGCCATAGAATTTAAGAAAAACGTCCAATGCTAGCGCAGTTGGTTGTGCTATTGGAAAAAAGTCAACGGGAACTGAAAAAAATTCAAAACATTTGGTTTATGGATTTGAAACTTAAAAAATTAAAAAAAAGGTCAAAAGAAGGTTTGTCTCCTCCTCTCTAACGGCTCTCTAACTGTACAAGGTTTAGCTTTGAAATTAACAACGAACATAGTCTAACTTCTAAAATTTTACACATAGCTATAGCAAACTGCGAATACTTAAATAAAAACGTTTTCGAAAACGGGTTTTTAAATATTTCTAGTCCCTTAACGGATCTTGATTAATTTTGATTGAAGTGTGTTACGTTTAAAAGACAAGCTAAACGTTACGAACTTTAGTTGACTAATTAAAATGATGCTGCTAGCAAATAATGTATATCGTAACTTTTGATTGCACTTATTTTACATCAACCAAATTTGACGCCATCTAAACCACATGAACGTTAGCCAACAAAATAGATTTAAAAAAAAAAACTTTAAAGCGGCGACCACAAAGCAACCTGGACTTGGCCCCGGCCTTACGTTTACAAGTTCAGCCATACGATTTCAGTGTTTCCTAACACAATGAAGCTCGGCTTCAAAATTTTGTTTGCAAAGAAAAAGAGCTCGTAAAGAGAAAACGTAATGCTACGTAATGAGACTCCGCAGCCCAGCTCAAGTTCAGATGTGCTGAACTTTTGCTTCGTGTAAAGCAAATGGGTGTTGATTTCGATCGCACACACGAAGTCTATCAGTCTGCCTTGGGCTCTATTAGTGTGTTGGTCATTCATGGACATGATGCAGAATATCTGAGTGTGTCTGCATTACACGGGCCAGATTGCATATTTTTTTTATTATTATTTATTAGTTGGACATGAATGTTCCACATAATCTTGTACACATTACTAGCTACCAGGGCTTTCGGCTGTGTGTGCGTGCTTTTTAATTCATCGTGGCATACTTAGAGAGCGTAGTGATTGCGCTAATAAAAACTTCGAATGTCGTTGCAAAGTTCACGTATCGTAACGGAGCGAAGCCGAAGCCTGATGCTGCTTTGTGGACCCCGCATTACAGTTTTTCTTAAGAAAAAAATATAAAAAAAGTTAAAAGAAAAGTTTTTCGCCAGCCTTTATTTTAAAGATTAACATAACTAAGGCATCACCCATAAGAACAGTAGGCAGCACTACGCAAAATTTATGCAACAGACTACGAACAGACTACACGAACTGCGCAATATAGATGAGCTTAGCCTTCAATAAAAGCCATCGGACCGCTCGGAGTATGTCTTCATACGTTACGGTCGTTTTTATTCGTGCATGCAGAATGTCAGCCTTCATCATCATCATCATTAGCGTTACAGCTCGGGGTGAGCTTTAGCTGCATCAACCATTTTTGTCCACTCCTCTTTGTTCTTTGTTCCTGATTCCCAGCTTCCTTATGTCGGCAATAACGTCCTCAAGCCATCTTAGGCGTGGCCTCCCTGTAGCTCTAGTCTTGCACTGTGTGTGTGTGAGTATAGCCTTTTGCGGCTTGCTTTCGGACATGCGGATTACATGCTCGGCCCATCTGAGCCCCCGCGCCTTTGCGAATTTGACCACATCTTCATCGTCGCATATTTGCAGAAGTTCCTCGTTAGTCCGCCATCTGAGCTCTCCGTTTGCCAAGTGTATAGGCCCATAAATTTTCCGCAAAATTTTCCGCTCAAAGACTCTAAGCTGGTTCTCTTCTGTTGATGACAGAGTCCATGTCTCCGCTCCATAACATACCACGGGTCTTATAATTGCTTTGTATTCTCCTATCTTCGCTCTTAGGGACACGATGTATTGAAAAATCTTAGCATATCCGTAGAAACATCTGTTTGCAGCCATGATTCTTTCCTGAATGCAGTCGTTGGTTTCGTTGCTGCTGCTGATGCTTATTCCCAGGTATTTAAAGTTCTCAACTCCGCCGAATGTGCAACCAGCTATTAGTATGGTTTCCGCTTTTCTTTTCTCTTCATCCCTTCATATCTTCATGTATTTTGTTTTCTCTTCGTTGACCACCAGTCCCATTATTGCCACACGCTGCTTCAGCTCCACGAAGGTGTCTTCTATCCCTTTCTTTGATCTGCTTATAATTGCAATGTCGTCCGCATAGGCGATTATGATGGCTTATTCCAAGGGTTTGTAGTGCTTCGCTGATTTTTCGCCTTTTAATACTGTCAAATAATGCTTCCTTGAAGTCTACAAAAAGGACATGCGCCATAACGTTAAATTCATAGAATTTTTCAAATTTTTCTTCAGCAGAAACTCTTGGTTTATTGTGGACCTGATTGCCCTGAAGCCTCCTTGGTATTCACCGAGAATGCTTTCTGCTGCCTCTCGAAGCCTTTTGTTCAGAATTGATGCAAAAACTTTGTAACAAACGCTGAGCAGTGTAATGCCTCTGTAGTTTCCGCAGTTCAGCTTGTCGCCTTTTTTGTGCAAAGGTACAATCACACCTGTGAGCCACGCTTTTGGAAGAACTTCTTGAGCCCACACGCGTTTTATGAGCGCGTGAACTTCCCTGGTTGCTGTTTCTCCGCAATGTTTGATCATTTCGGCCGCCATCCTATCTTCTCCTGGGGCTTTATTATCCTTCATCTGTTTAATGGCCTCTTTCACTTCGTCTAAGGGTGGTTCATCTATAAGATTTTCTTCCGGTCTGTTGATTTGATCGCTGTGGGCTATCATTACTTCTCCTTCTATGTTGACATTATAGAGTTCCTTGAAGTATTCTTGCCATCTTTCAATGATGGCCTCTTTTTCGATTAGCGTTTGTCCATCGCTGCCTTTGGATATATTCACTCTTGGCTGAAAACCTTTTGTTTGCTTTTTTAGATTTTTAAAGAAACTCCTCGCGTCATTGTTGGCGAAATCGGTGCTTATTTGCAAAATTTCTTTATACATTGTCTCCTTCTTTTTCTTCCTGCATATCCTATTGGCCTATTCCTAGGTCAATCTTCCTTCCTTCCTATATCCTATTTTCCTTTTTAGGTGGTATTCTCTTTTATTTTCCGGCGTGTTGGCTCCTAACAGCTGTTTCCTTGCCACGTTTTTAGCTTCGACTGCTTCATCACACTCGCTATCGTACCATTTCGCACGTTTCGTTGGCTCCGTACCAATTACCTCTTGCGCCGCTCTAGTCATTGACAATGCTAAGATCTCCCATTGTTTGTCAATTTCCTGTTCCATGGGTTCCAAAAGCTCCACTACGCGTTGTTGGTATGTTCGGGCCACTCCACAGTTTTTAAGCTTGCTTACATCCCACTTCTTCTTCCTAATGTCGTGTGCGTTTTGGTTGGCTGACAGTCTCTGCCTGAAGTTCACTTTTATTAGAAAAGAATGTCAGCCTTAGTGTAGCCAAAAAAACAACTTACTAGATAGTTTGACGGTGATTGATCAAGAGCTGTCACATGAAAATTGTGATTCACAGTTTACGCAGACGAATTTTTGTAATATATGACATCACTTATCACCTTAGCCGATTCCACCCCTGCATTGCAGACGCCAATAGCCCCGCAATTGAGTCGATCTAGTTCTAGTCGAACAAATCCGTTTCTCTATAAAGCTCTACTTTATATTTCGGTAAATAGGTTCCAGACCAGACATTGCTGCAATAACATCAATACTCAGTCGGAAAATTAGTAAACCAACACAGCGCGTTGTTGCACAATGCTTTTCCTTTTACAGAAACTTAGCTTTCTGCATGGAGCTTAACGATTTTTTTTCTTACGAGGCATCGCTATTAGGATCTGTGTTTACCAGCCAAGTTTTCTAAATCAGGCATTCTAGAGTTTCAAACAAATATTACCACAGGCTTAATGCCAGATCAAAAAAGGCTCGCGAAATGATATGCTAAACAAGGTATTGGTGGTAGGCTTAGAACCTAGCCGACTTCACAGTCTTAGGAGCCTGGAAAAGGGCAATAGTGCCGTCAAAAATGGTTCGCATTAGTTTCAAAAAGTGTCCATTATGGAAACTTCTTTAAAAACAGATAAGGAACAACTCTTTTTCATAAATTAACATAAACTATAATAAAATTGTGACTCAAATTAAGGCACGAATTCCCCCTCTTATCTCATGCGGCAGTTGTATCAACAAACTTGGGCTAGTTTTATGAATCATCAAAACTCTTAAATAGAATTTAAATAAATAATTTTTAATGTTGTATTACGTATATTTCAGCTGGAAAGATTTAAATTGCCCCTTCCGCAAGGATCCGCGCACCCATTTGGTATTCCTACCAACTCTACTACGTTGGAAATCACCTCAACGTTTGGATGGGGAACGTTGCTCGAGCGCGGATCTCGTTGAAATGTTACTTACCGACGATGATTAAGCGCGCACCCTCCCACCGTATGGGGATTGTTTTGTTAAAAGTCTATTTGTATTCACGGACTATCTCGTACAATAAATAATTTTCACAACATAGTTTCTTATCAAATCAAACTAATAGTTACTCTTGTATTTCTTAATTTCCACCATCACCACATGGATATTGGTTAGCTGAGCTCTGGCATTTGGTGTCAGCAGCTTGTGGAATCGGTGATAGTATTGAACCAAACTGGCCAGTGCCAGCTGAAGCAATTGAGAGCCGGTAAGTAACGATGGAAATGACAATAGTACCTCGCGGTTGAGTTCTTCCAGAGATTTCTTCCAATTCGCCGAGAAACTAGCGACCAGAGCTAGACTACGTCGCTCTTGCTTGCGCAGCTCGTCCATTTGTTCCTTTTCGAAATAGTGCTCGCACTCTTTGACAAATTGAATTATGCCACCAAAGTGTGGCGCGAGGATTTCTTCGACATACTCGGCGCTGCGTGCGTTCAGCTGTTCGCGGAAGGCTTCAGCTTCTTTGGAATTGTCGCGAGTGTGTTCCATCAGGACACCCAGCACCAGATCGTAGTTGTTGATGAGATAGATAAGCTGCTCCTTACGAGAAGAAAATATAGCCGCCATGCGTAGAATAAAGCATTCAACTTCGTTCTGCAGTTCGAGCAGCAGCAAGCTGACAACTTCGTTGGGGAAGTGCTCTGAGATACCGACAATTGCCGCGGAGAATTCAGCATAGCGTCGTGTTATCTAAATTGAAAGTGGAGTGCATTAGAGGACTTTTAAAGCTGAATTGACTTCGGCCTTACATAATGTGGACCCATTTCTTTGCTGAATTTAGTCGGATCACAATCGCGAATACTTTTGATGTTCATTCGAAAGACTTGATCAAATCGTGGCCATATAACTGCTTGCATGGAGTCCCAGTATCTAAAACAAAAATCAGAGTTCGTGTAGGAGTCCTAAGTTCTAGGGGTGATTTTTAGATGCATATAAACGGTGCCAGGAAGAGGACGTACAACAACGAACTTTAGCGACTGTAAAACGACGCTTAACAAGGCAGGAATGGTCAAACTTTCTGACTGTGATGGCTTCGTCATTTTTAGTAGAAAATTTTTTAAATTAGACCCGGCGCAGTTGGAAAAGACCAAGACCAAATTGGGTCACGCAAGTGAAAGCGGAAATAAACCAACTTCGTGGCAAAACTGTGGGCAATTTACTAATTACAGAGCTAGTAGGAGAAGCTTTTTGGAAGTGGCTAAGTGACACGATGGCTTATTAGTTCTTGGCTTTGTTGGAGTCGTCCTCGTGGCCGTACTTTTTCACTTCATTAAAGAAGTAGAAGGAAAACCATTTTCGAAACTTTTATATAATTACCAAAGGCGATAAGTCTTATAATTTGTCTTTAACTCACTTGTCTAATCCCGGCACACATCGCTTGTGGCACATGAGTTGATAGCGGTAAATAAGCTGGATACAAAGAAACATTGCTATCGTGTCAAAGCAGTCCTGTATACTGTTTTCAAGGTTTTTCTGCAAAAGAAAGTACAAGGATAACTGGCTTATTCTATAAAAACATCCGAAAAATGCAAGAACTTACAATCATAAACGTCAATGTTTTACCCATAATCTGGTTAAAGAGATCCTGAGCTTGTACGCCCCGAACCATAAAGAACTCGGTGACAAACAAATACTCCCGGCACGCATTGTCCACCAGAGCATATTGCTCGGAACGGAAGAGGGCTTCGAATGTATACTGCAACGAGATTTATTCTTAACAATTCTTGTCACGGGTGGGTTAAACAGCATGACTCACCCTATTCTTTAGCTGAGCATGGGGCACTATAATTGGCGCTTCCAGCTGTTGGTTCAGAATATCACCGCGTTTACCAATGGTGAAGACAGTACTCTTGTGCTTGAGATTAGTTGCTTTCGAGAACAAACTTTTCGATGCCGTGTCTTCGATTCCCATCAAATCATCCTTTGTCACCGACTCCTCAAACTTCAAGGCTAGCAGGCGGGACGAGTAGCTCTGCGGAAAAGACATAAACAAAAGGAAAAAACATTTTCCGAGTCCTACCTTAAAATAGCTGTAGTATATCTTCCCCATCGTATCGATGTATTCATTGCATATCTCCTGCGCTACCTGTCGCTCATTCGACAGAATAAACTCAAAAAAGAACTTGTGCTTCAGCATGGCATTCTGGGGAATTTGATAGTTGGTCATTGGCTTCCTGAATTTGTAAATTTGTTCCAGCATGTACGTGCGAATCTTGGCCATAGCCTTAACTTTTAGCTTGTGCAAAACATCGGTCACATCTGCGGCAGATTTGCTCTCCTTGAAATTCAGCTCCTTGATAAGGTTCAGCTTGTGATTCAGCGTATTCAACTTGGAAATGAATTCTTTTTCAGTCACCGGGGTCTCCATAATGGTAAGGATCATCTCTTCAGGTACAGCCATATCCTCAATAAACTGCGACAACTGAGCCTTCACCGATTGTCGATTCGTCAATTGGACCGACATCGAGACCGATTTCTTTTGCAGTGTTGTGATTTCTGTACTAATGTTACTGAGTACGTTTTGAAAGTTCATCAACATCGATTCCATACGTTCGAGAATTCCATCACATTCGCCAATTTGGTTGTGTAAATTGGCAATATTGCCACTCTCGGCTATGTAGTCCTCAATGGATTTGTTCTCAACTTCCTTGAAGTCCCTTTCGATTTGCCTGGAGTACTGACGCAAATCGGTGCCCGTTTTGAGGATTTCACGCACTTCATCGTTGTCCAGTTGCTCGGAAATGCACGGCTCGTCGAGCGACATTATTAATGTTTTTCTTTAAACAATATTTTGAGAAATAACTTTGAAAAACAACAAAAGTGACGAAAAGATTTTTTCACTTTTACAAGTCAAAAAAGTTTGACATGTTGTGACGTTTTAGCTGAAAGAAAGGGAAAAACAGAGTTAAATAGTGCTGCCCTGCTTGCACTTTTTATTGCTTGCTGTGGTGAAAAAGCAGGGTGCTGCAAAATGAAAATAATTATGTTTCCTATTTCAGCGTAATCGTAATGTGGCGTTGCCGCGTGCGTGCGTTGGCAAAGGCAATGATAATAAACACAGGGCAAACAAAATTTAGGACCGCATTGATTTTAAACTGGTAAAGCACCCATCGCATAATATCGAACCATACCACAAATATCGATTTATATAAAAAGAATGGCCCCCCCTGACTGGATTTGAACTCGATTCAAGGACAGCCACCGAGTCATTTAATTTGAAATGTCATTATGTAATTGACTTTTACTATAGGATACAAAAATTTAGGTGGAGACTGTTGGTATGGTATCTGTGGACTGACAAAAGAGTGGGGGAAAATAAAGGAAAGACAACAGATTTAAATTTGAAAAGACTACAAATTTAAATTTAAACTGGATTTTGAACTTGAGCCAAAGACAAATTATGTTTCGAACACTCTCGACTCTGGATCTAAAAACACTGGTTTATTTCACACCCAATCAGAATCTATATTCAGAGTAAAAAAGAACTCCAAACCTATTTTAAATCTTTTAGATTTACTTCATATGTAGAATTCAAAACCAAATTCCCACAAAATCGAATACAAAATCTTTTACATAAGTGTCCAACATACGAACGTTAAAACGACCACGCCATTATAATTGCTCGGCACTTCATGGTGCTGGCTGGTGGGACCAAAATGCACGCACCTGTAGTAGTAGTTAGTAGAAGTCGCAAAAGGCTTTCGCACTACACTAAAAATTTTTGACAGCTCTTACTACCACTATGGCTATACAATTGTGGTCCTATGTTAAATGCGGAATGTGAAACCGCTGGACTCTTGTTGTAGAATTGTAAATTGTTATAATTTTTCACTTTTCAATATTAAATTTAATTTTGAGTGGCTTTGCCATAGGGGCCGCTCCCCAATATAAGCAACGATACGTTCGGTTGGCTTTTTAATAAAAATTTATTTTAATTCAACTTCGCTTCTTAGAATTCAACACTTCTTTTTCAATTCAATCACTTTTCACTTTACTATCGATTTTCAGAAGTCAACGTTTAAAATAGAACTGTCCCGTACGAGCCCGTCACCCGTGTATTTATACAAATTAAGCACCTTCTAGTACGTTCCATACTTCCCCTTTGAGTTGATGCACTCTCGGTATGCTGTTTAGTAAAAAAACAAAGAATGTTAGTTTCAATAAAATTATATTTTTTTAATTTCATATAGCTATTTAATGGAAGAAAAACGTACAAGAAATAAGTTCGTGCGTGGAAGAATAGGAAGGTCCTCGTAATAATATTGACAGCACTGTTGTTAAGGTCACCGAAACATCAACGCAATCTAGTGCTACTCGTGGCGTGAAGGCTTCAATTAGATTTTGACAACGAACGCGGCAGAATTTATATTCTGGCTCGGTGTGAAAAGGGTATAATGCCTGCTGCTCAATGAATCCGTTGCGTCTGTCACGTCGAAGTACACAACTGACAACTCAGTGCCTGTTTTCATTTGGTTTATCCTAACCTGATGTGTCAGAATTATTATGGTAAGGGGAAGCGGCAGTGTGGTGGCCACCGTTCAACCTCAGTTTTATTTTGAGAAATAAATTTTGGGTTAGGTAAACCTAAATGAAAACAGGCACTCAGGGAAATACACACGTTCTTAAGCCTTCAGCCCAATGAATCCGTGGCGTCCATCACGGTTTATCCTAACCTGATGTGTCAGAATTATTATGGTGAGGGGAAGCGGCAGTGTGCTGGCCAACGTTCAACCTCAGTTTTATTTTGAGAAATAAATTTTGGGTTAGGTAAACCTAAATGAAAACAGGCACTCAGGGAAATACACACGTTCTTAAGCCTTCAGCCCAATGAATCCGTGGCGTCCGTCACGTCGTAGTACACAACTACAACTCAGTAAAATACACACGTTATGGAAGCGACTTACGCCACGCCTTCTATGGGCCGCATACAAGAAGAACGTGTTAATTGATCTTAGTTGTCAGGAAATGCATGGGGGCAATCTTAGTAAAATTTTGATTTTGCTGTCCATCTACATTTGGTCACAACCTTTTGCGCCAAATTCCATTTCGCAAAGTCTCATTTCGCCTAATAGGATTGGCGTCAAACTTCTTTTTCCGAGATTCTGCTTTCAAAATTCTGCTTTCCAAAAGCTCTGCTTTCAAACTGTTGCTTCTCAAAATTTTGCATTTTAAAGTTCTGTATAACAATTTGCTGTCAATGCAACTTTGACAAAGCGACATGGTAAAATATGTATGGGGAGCTGTCGCAAATATGCCAAAAATTTGCTTAAAAAAGCAGAACAAGCTGAATTTCATTGTTAAGTCAGAATTTTTCTAAGCTTTTTCTTAGACTTTTTTCGAAAAATCAGAATTTTGAAAAACAGAATTAGGTACGACCCGCTCGCCGCCAAATAGAACAAAAATTTGAGTTTTTAAATCAAAGTTAAATTATGTTGCAGTCTTTTTGAACTTTTTTTCCTAATGCTTCTAAACTAATTGAGTTCGAATATTTTCCGAAACGTAGTCGCAATCAGTACGCTCAAATATATTGGACAGGTATTTAGTTGAAATTTGATATATTTTAAATGAAAAGGAGCATAAACTTCACCGTAGCGGAGTCGAATTAGTTGCATTTCTTATCCTTAGGTATGGATTTGGGTGTATTTATTTTAAGTCACTGCTACTTAATCATATTCTTGCTCATCTATAACGAGATTAACCGCGGATTGAAATTGACAGAAAGACTCATTTTTTGGGCTTATTTCAGTTGAACTTTGAAACTTGGATGATGTTGCATTGAAAAATTGGCCCTAAGTCATATAGTTGGAACTGTATTTTTGTGATTGGGAGTGACATATCCCATATAGAGATTTATTTTGAACGAGATATCGTATCGCGGCTACAGCACCCAAGTCGATTTATACTGTGTCTCCACCGATCATAGAACTGTGTTTAATGGGGACCGATTAAAAATAAATCCAGAAGTGTTCCCACCGGACGAGCAAAAGGTTGGACTTTTAATAAATTTTGCGCCAAACATGCAGTATGCGAGTCTCCATGTTTGAATCCCGACGGGGGCAACAAAAGTTTTTTTCACGGACCCACCTCTGCGAGGGCATGACAAATCGTCAGAGAGTATCATTATTTGTCATGAAAGACCTCTCTATTCGGCGTTTGAAATCTGCAAAAGTAGGTCCCTTCCAAGTGTGTAAGAATACCTGAATCACACACTAAATGCATGGTTGTAAGAGGTCAGGAATAAGCTGTAAATTCCAGTTAGATTTTTTAGTTGTATGTTCCATTTTATGACCCGTGAACATGGCATTAGGATAAATTGTGAGTTTGGGTCAAAGTTCTGCTTTCAAAATTAATCTTTTGTATAAAATTTAAAATATTTATGGTTAACGAAATACTGAAAATGTGACTTTTAAAAACAGATACAGGCTTCTTGTTTCCTGTTTCTTTTTATCGCTTTGGTAAATCTTTTTCCTTTACTTAAAAAAAAAATAAATTAAAATTAAGAACAATCGTCTGGTCGACGCAGAAAATAGCGCTTTTGCTTGCAACAACTTTCCAATCAGCGAAACCTTAATTCCAATTCCGAAGCTTCTTTTGTGTCACGTAAGAAGACAAATATTTGCAGCATTTTTATACCCGACCGAGGGTATATTGAGTTTGATGTATAGTTTGTAACGCAGTGAAATAATCACCGTAGACCCCTAAGACTTTTAGAGATATGAATGGGACCGACAGGAGAATCGATTAAGCCATGTCCGTCCGTGCGTCCGTCCGTATGTAAACAACTTTAAGGCCTTAAATTTTAAGACAGAGAGCTGAAATTTTGTGGGTTGGTTGGAAGTCTAGTCCTTCAGATCAAGTTTGAAAATAAGCTGAATCCGCCCACAGACACGCCCAGGCCTGTATGTGCGACCATCTCTAATTTAAAAAAATACATTTTGCAAATTTTAGCTATGTAACAATGGCGCTAGCGCATTCATTTTTGGTACGTAACATTGCCTTATAATTGTCTTTAAGGTAGCTAAAAATTTTTAGCTTTTTAATTGACCACGCCCACTTTTTAAGGGATTTTAGCTTAAAATGACTGTTTTTCAATAAATATATATGAAATTTAACAAAAAATTATATGACAAAAGCTGTAGATATTAGCATTTTCTAACTTTTATGTATATATTGTATGTGCCTCCGCCCACTTTTGTGAGCCTGGCGTTAAAAAAAGTGTTTTTTTTAGTTAAAAAGGCGGAGTTTTAGGCCGAAATGTATGCAACCACCTAGTATAAAGCATTCAACAGTTATATTTTTATATCCCGCCCACTTTCTGGAGGCGTGGCAGTTTTCTTTTTGGTATGGTCGGGTGTTTTGCAATCCGTTGTAGATGGATTGAAGCTTTTGCATACCCACTGTTGCACTTTCCCACTTGTTCTTCTTAAGTACGTCAAATATGCCAAAAAGGTATGCAATCTAATTTAAGCTTAGGTATGCGTGAGTGGGTCAAAATTCTGACTAAAGCAATATAATTTTTCATATTTTGTTTTTTAAGCTAACTTTTCACTTAATAGACGAAACTGATATAGGGCGGGCGGGCGGCGAAGTTTCATATATATTTCACCTTGTAAAAATTGCATTTTCAGAATTTTGAGAAGCAGAATTTTAAAAGCAGAATTTTAAAAGCATAATTTGGATCCCAACCCGTTATTTGCTTATAGTTTTAAAATCAGCTTCTGCATTGAGGCTTTGGTGAGGTGATGCGATGCCGTGGCGCTGTGGTTAGTGTGGGCGCTTACTACGAGTAATGATCTGGGTTCAAATCCTACCTCTGTCATCTTAAAAAGAATACTCGTCCTTTTTCATGATTACCCCTCCTCGAGCGTCTGACAAGTCCTCCGAAAGCAACATTAAGGATTGGGGTAAAAATTTTGGTTGGGTCAAAATTCTTTTTACAAGATTTTGTTTTTCCAAATCATGTTTTACATTACAAAGCGACACATGGAAGTATCAAAGGGGGCGCACCACCCCCTGCAACTCCTCTACTTGTCTCTATTTTTATACCTTTGCTTTTTTTCATAAAAGTGAAAGGTTTACTTGAAAAGCAGAATCTTATTGCCTTAGTCGGAATTTCACTATTCAAAAAGCAGAATTTTGAATAGCAGATTTTTTCTTCCGTGTAAGCAGAATTTCCCAAGCCATTGCAAATGTTAATGTGCTTAAAGGTGCCGCATTCAAAATATAAACTTCTTTTCTTTGGAAGACCGAATGTTTGATCAATAAAATGGTTTTAAGGCTCACAACCACAGTGGCAGGGGCCCAGTAAAATACTTGTTGCTAAACAGCTTTAGGAATTCTTACACTAAACCAGAGAGGATATTGAATGCTGAGGAAAGTAAGATTCGAGGAGTTGGTCCCTTCTTGTGAACAAATTTTCAATCCTAATGTAGAGCCTAGATAAGGATATCCTACTTAAACCACTGTCTAATCTATAGTCAGGCATATGTCGATGACGAGCTAGGTATTGATTGCTAAAGGGGGAAGCTGTAAGGTTAGGTCTGCGAAATTTTTCAAAGGGTTAACACACGAGGCTGCGGCCCTAAGGAAGACAAGAAGCAGCAGTATTCTTTTAAGGCCCCAAACATTCTGTGTAATAGGGGGAGAACTCTAAGGGAAGGAAGTATTAAAAAAAAAGAAAATCGTAAACCGAGCCAAGACATGTGAATCTAACAAACCTTTCCAAGGCAATGTACCACTAGGTCGCGATGCAACAGTCAAACGTAAAAAACTATAATGCCTCCACTCAGAGACTCGTATATTAGTATAGACTAGACGTTGAAGGAGGGAGAAAGCCTTGTAAGTCAACGCTTTTGTCTAACCATGTTAGTCTGTGACACGTGCGATCGTTTTAAGAAAGCCTATAACAATTCATAAAGTCTTCTATGCTTTCATGTCATTCACACTTTTATTAATAAGATGAGCATGAAAAGCTGTATGCGAAGCTATATATTTGTGTCCATAATTACAGAAACGTTAAGAGCTTGTAAGATTTCTATTTAAGTATAGCTGTCCATGAAAATAAACTTCATAATAAAATAAAGCCTTACAAATGATCTTCGTTGAAGACTGGGTTCATTCACACCAGGTCATGTGTCTCTTGGAAACAATGGAGTTGAAGTCCTTTTGCTCGCAAAAACCTGAAACTATTTCCCAGACCATTGAAAGGCCATAATCTTTATGTCTAGACAAATAAAAGCGTTTCGCACGACATTCAATTCCACTTTCATTTATCGTATATCTTCCGGCCGAGTACCTACCCTCCTGTAATTGTGATGACATCTTATTTAACTACCAAAATAATCCAAAGTACAACTAAACTCGGGGATAAGAAAAATGAAAAAAACGTTACGAAAAGTGAAACTCCCTTCCACAGGGGCAATAAGCTACTCGCGTCTTACATGTGTATAGGCACAACCTTATTCATTCACATTATTTTCAAAACTTTTTTTTTCCTCCTATACAAGCCTAATGTTATAAATTTATGCGTTCTTCTTTCCATTTCGGTAAAGTCTTGTTTGCCCAATTAATTTAAGACTCTATCGCAGGCCAAAAAAAATAAGATCACACAAAATATTGCCACACATATGCAACGAGTTTTAATCATATGAGTGTCGCTTAACCAAGACGACCACGACAAGAGACGAAATTGAAGAACTATTTAGCACGTTGCTCGAGCTCAAACGCGTCCAACATAAAGTGATAACCACTAGAGAGCCAAGGTAATAAACGGAAGAAGTGCACGACTTGACGCACAGCCACATTCCGCCACTCATACCATCTACGATTTCTACTTTTTGTTCTGGAAAACTGAGCTTATTCATAAGTTGACTTCCGAACGAGTATAGCCTCTGTAGTAGAGGGGTGCAAGTGCAACACGACTTACTTACATAAAAGGATACCTAAGCAAGGATACGAACCATTATGAAGACACTACGGTTGCTGGCTGTGATAGTGTTATCTGGATTATTTTACTTTTCAGAGGGTATGTCGAAATCCTTTCCGCTGTTTTTCTTGTTTTCAAAATTTTGACTTTATCCCTTGTGCGTAGGTAAACCATGTCCTGAGAAGACACGACCTCACAAAAGCCGTTGCGACGCGTACTTCAAGTGCATCATGCTGCCATCGAAGAGCCATGTTTGGGTCCCGGAGAAATGCGAGCAGGGGCTTATTTACGAACCGAATCTTCGGTTGTGCGTTCTTCCTGGGGACGACTGGGAGTGCAATTTGGGGGATTCGAACAAGAACGGTGATTCAGATGACGACAATGTGTTGTATGGTGTCGGTGTTGATGGGTTAAGTGGATTACCAGACCCTTCAAAGGATCATGATCCAATTGACGATATTGTAAGAAATAGTGAAAGTGACGAAAGTAATGATGATGGTAAGGGTGCGGACTATATAAATGTGGAAAATGGCAGCAGCTTGGATAATCACGACCTTGAGGCTAGTGGTGATGGAGAAGAGGACACTGATGGTAACGCAGAAGGAGCCGACTATATCATGGTGGACACAACATCGCCCGAGAGTAAAACAAGTGACGATGCTGATCTGCCTGAGCCTGGGCCACCCCCTCCGACGAAAATCGACCCAAAGCTTACAGCCCACCTGCAGAGACTGTCACAGTTAATCGATGGATTGAAGCAGACCTACCAAAGCAAGGATTCCGCAGCGTCAGAGTTGCGACCAGATCAGCTGAACGCCTTTTTGGCGCACTACAACATCAAGTCACAACTGGACTCACTGAATCCTTCTAGCGATGACCATTCGACTAAGGTCGGTGAAAAACAGCAGAACCGAACTGTTGAAATGCAATCAACTACTCCGTCTAACACTCAGCTGGATCCAGAGACAAAGGTTGTCCTGTCAAACCACATACCAAGTGGCTATCAAAATCCTCGACCCACCGATGGATATTCGAACTCGCAGATCGTTGTCAACAAACCAGAGGGATCTGTGCTCTTTACACTTGGCAGCCAACAGCACGAGAATCCAACTGAACATCGTTATGATCCTAAAATTTCAGAGGAAACACTTAAAACTGTCCTCGAGCTCTCCAAGCAAATGATCGAGAATCAAAATGTGCGAAGAGTCATTCCAAGCTCTGCCTACTATCCGCAAGTTGTGCAACCTATTTATCTACCCCCGCCGATACCTCAGTATGCGAACAGTATATTTAACCAAAACGACGGATACGGTGATAAAAAATACGATAAAGTGTCCTCGAACTACTATGGTCCTCAGGGGAAGCCAGCCGAGAAGCCCGCAACGACCATCATTCACAACAACGTGATCCCAGTCCATGTTTCCTCCTCATCGAATCCAGACGAAAGTAATAAAAACGAACCCGTTGACAGCTATGGCCAGAAGTTGAACTCATATCCACCACTTTCAGATTACCAGTACGCTGGCGGATCATCATCCTCCGAGACCCAGGATCACCAACACAGCAATCGCTACGAAAACAATCAGCTGGTAACCGTTCGCCCGAATCAAGTAGGTCAAAATAACTACAACAACTACCAATACAACCAACAGCAGGGCTACAGACCGACGACTACATCCAGACCCTACATCAGTGATTCAGGATCAACTCTGACCGATTACTACACTCCCAGCCCGCATCTGGACGAAACAAACGTCAACAACGTCTTCCAAGTGGAACGCTATCCCACAATCAACTATGGAAATATACCGTCTCGTCCTCCACATCGACCACAGCAGACGAGCTACACTAACAACTATCGTCCCGAACCTTCTGTCCATATTCCACAGAAGCCACAAAAACAACAAAACCCGCAATACTATCAAAGCCCCTACGAGAACTTTTACTATCCGAGCCAGCAATCGATTCTGCAGCTCTTCCCCAGTCACATCGATCCGGCGCAAGTGAACATTCGACCCAATAGTCAAAAGTTGGAAAGTATGGAACAAGAAATCCCCGACGAAAACGACGCTGAAGATGACTACGATCAAAACGCTGCCAGTGATGTTAATCAATCACAGACCTACAATCAGTTCAATGCAAACAAACAGATCACGGCCAGCCAATTAGCACAGTATGTGGAGCAGCTGAGTAGCAGCAACAGGCCATACCGGTATAGCAGTGGTGGCGGCGGCGTCACCCCAAGTAGGAAGCGACCATCGACGTTGGCTCAAGCTCAGTACCAGAGTGAAGACGAAAGTCAATTGGCCAGCTTCAATGGGAACACATTCCCCTATGATTTATTCCAAACGAATCTTCTGCCCTCGCTGGGCTATGACGTCCAGCCGCCCAAGGTGGAGTGTACAGCCGGGGTGCGACAGCCGAATGTGACCGATTGCACCAAGTACTTTGTTTGCAGCAAGGAGGATGAGAGCCTTATGAAGTACACATGCCCGACGTTCACCGCCTTCAATCCAAACTCTAGAATGTGCGAGGAGAAATACTATGGCGTTTGTAAGCCATCTCAGTCATTGACGTCGACTGTTAACCGCTATGCCGCCTCCGAGAATCAGCGAATCCAGTTAGAGGCCATCAAAGCTCTGCAGGATGCCAAGCGGAAGCATGACCAGGCTCAACGCTTGCGTCTGGAGGGCAACAAGTACGCCCAATCGACACCGTCACAACAGCAGCAATATTCTGCGGAAGTGCTGTCGAATTTCGTTCAAAGTGGGGCGGCTTCCGGTTACGGAAGCGTAACGCCACGACCCCAAGGACACTCCTCTTCCGGATCAATGGGTGGCACGAAAAAGCGGAAATACTACTGCAAGGAGGGTGATAAGGTACCCGATCAAACGTCGATTTACAGTTATTTTGTTTGTTACAAAAACGCCGATGGCATGATGAAGGGTCACAAGATGACGTGCTCCCAGGGTCTGCTGTTTTGTCCGACAACGCTGGTGTGTACACTGGCGCAAAGGTGCTCGTAAGATTGTAGCGTAGCTATAGGTTAGTAGATTTAAGAATAATTTATTTATTTATTTGATTAGCGTTAAGTGCGATGCAAGTGAAAACGACGACACGTTGTAAAAGAGCCTGTAAATGTATTAAGTATTTTTATAGATGACAAACCATAAAACGATCCGACAAAAGATGCCACATTAAATTTATTTATTTATTTTTGTAATATATTAGCAATAGACTAATTTATTAGTTGAATAAAAGCCGAAATATTTTCCAAAAGTACCTAAATATTCTTGGTTTTCATTTTTGTGGTTAAAAAAAAAATAAATATCCATATACAGTTGATACGAAAGTAATTTGAGTTGGATACTATTTGGCAATTTTGAATTTATAAGAATTTACGACCAAATTTAAATTTTTTCCAAAAATATCACCAAACAAATTTTCTGACTGCGATCATCGGTCGGAGCAAAAACTAGGTTAGCCCTACCAGAAAATTATTAATTGTGATCATCTTTGCAGATCAAAACACTATAGAGACAGATTGTCTTAAGCACCCTGTATAGTCTGTTTGACCCTCTTCCAAGATTAGACAAGGAAGGTGAGCAAACCGTGCAAAAAATGCAAGGCTGAGGCTTCAATCCGGCTCTAACTATAGCTGCTTCAAGTGTCCTTGGCAGGGCTGTTATATTAGAGCTTATCCCAGCAAAACCGTCGCTGCTGTGGATGGACCTCTTCTTACCGGCTGGTGGGACCCATTATGGAACTTCACGAACCAATTCAAGACAAAAACATTTTAAGGCTTGTTCTCCTCTAGCCCGTAAGGAAGTTAGGACGACTACGACAACAACAACTTCCAGTACTACTACTGCGAACGAACAGGACGTGACACCAGGATGGTGGAAAACCCTTACATGCTAAACATTGATGAAGATACCTCCATATTCCTTTCAGAACGTGACTCGGATTTGAGGACGTTAGCTTGCCATAGCGAAAAGCTTTGAGGCAGAAAACGGGGCTTTTAACAAACTGAGCCTCAGTCACCAGTGCCCAGTGCCAGTGCCCAGCTTTACCAAAATTGCAGCACACTTGGTATACTCTGAGTCGTCTCCTGAAAAATGAAGAAACGAATTATAGTGGGAGTAATCGAGAGTCTGACAATCTTTCGAGAGTTTTCAACATGCTTCAGCAAATCAGCCTAGTAAACCAAACTCTGGGGGTTTGACGTCTAACTCTCGAGTCTGACGTCCAGAGATCAAGGTCTGAGGATGGCCCCTTGAAAAACACAGGATAGCCGAGGAATTGGTTGGCCCATTCCACGCGAAGCTTCGTGAGAAGCAGGCGTTTGGCGAAGAATCTTCTCATTCGGAGGATTGCAATACCACTAATATAATAATGCTTCGGTTGATGTGGAATATAGATTAATCTAATTCATTCTAATACAAAAAGGTAGATAAGATATTGAGTCCTTGAAGACAACAGCGTACAGCTGGATTAGCTGCTAATGACTATAAGGTTTTCGCTGATATACCAGAAAAATATGTTGCTTTAGATGTTGCTAGAACCAATTTCAGCGATACTGACTTTGTTAACGAGGAACGAATTTAGATCGCCTCAGCTTAGATGCCCTATAATGAAAAAAGAGCTCCGATCAGCTGAACTTTTTCACAAGGCATTCGGTCAGGCAGAGAGAGAACCAACCACTCGTGTTGAGCTGCAATGCCAATGCTCACCATGTTGCATATTGTGGCAGTGACATAAATGATCGGGTGAGTGTGAGCGTTAAAGTGACTCCGGTCATCAAGTGTCCTAATATTACTGTCAAAAACAGTGTCACTCTTAAACCATTTCTCTCTTCAACTCGGTCATCATCATCATCATCAGCATCTCGGCTAGCATGACCTGTCTAGGAAGTCTGTCATGGGGCATGCGAACAACGTGTCCAAACCATCGAAGAATCGATCGCTCCACTCGAAGAAGTAGCTGCTCAACATTAAGATTCCCACGAATACTGACGTTTCTTAATCTATCCCTTAGAGTAACACCAGCAACGCACCGCAGGAATCTCATTTCGGCAGCTTGTACCCACGATCTAATTCTTTCGGTCATTACCCAAATTTCATGACCATAGATGAGCGTCGGAACGAACACTGAATTAAAAACTGAGATTTTTGCTTTCACTCCAAGCTCAGCTTTCCTGATGACCGGCCAGCGCAGTTCCTTTACTATTGCTCCAGCTTAGCCAATTCTACAGGACAACTCAGTATCACTCCATCCATCTTTCGTGAAAAAGACCCCGAGATACTTTAACTTCTCCACCTGTTTTAATGGAACTCCATTTATGTGCAGGGTACACTGCACAGGAGTTCGGGAAACAACCATCACTTGAGGTTCAAGGTTGATCACAAGGATGGCAAAATCATCTGCGAAAAGCAGATTACTCATCCTGATGCCAGCCAATTCGAAACATTGCTCGCCAAGAATGCGCTTCACCATTCAGTCCAAATATGCTATGAAAAGGAGCGGCGACAGAACACAGCCCTGGCGAAGTCCAACGCGCACATCAAAAGGACGGGATTCGACGCCATTTATCCGTACACAGCTTCTGCAGTTTTCATACAAAGATTGGATGGCTCTCAGAAGAGGCCCACTCAGCGCATAGTCCTGCAAAACTCTCCACAGTGTATATCGAGGGACTCGGTCATGCGCCTTTTCTAGATCTACAAAACACGCATAGACCGGTTTGGCATATTCCCAGGCCTTCTCAAGAATAACCTTCAGAGTAAAAAGCTGGTCGGTTGTGCCTCTGCCAGGCCGAAAGCCGCACTGTTCTTCCCGTGACAAAGGCTCGATTACAGCTCGTTTCCAACACCTTCGCGAACACTTTTCCCGGAAGACTCAACAGAGATATGCCCCTATAGTTGGCGCAATATCTCCTGTTCCCTTTTTTGAAAATGGGCACTATAACACCCGTTTGCCAATCGCTAGGTGCCTTCCCGCTATCCCAGGCCACCTTAATGACACGTGTTAGCCATTTAACACCCTCTTCACCCATTGCCTTGAGCATTTCTGGCCGGATTTCATCAGCTCCAGCAGACTTGCCAACTTTTAGCGATTTAATCGCTTTAGTGACTTCGTCTACTGTGGGACTATTCTCCGCCCTTATCTCGTCAGCAGTGGGAATGCCATCTTCAGTGCCCTGTTGGGGGTTGAGCAACTCCGAAAAATGCTCTCTCCATCTGCGCAAGACATCACTCTCATTTGAAAGAAGAGCGATGTCTTGCGCTCTTGTCTTCAACTCGGTATTAACTTCAATCAATCCTCCCCGAAAGTCTGTCTTCAGAAACTCTAAGATAACAGAATCCTGGGACTCGTACAATACTAGGTTGACAATTCTTTTTAACAATTTTTTAACAATCTTCGTACAATTCTTTTCGACAATTTTTCTTCAACTTAGCCACAATCACCGTCGAAAATAGACCTGATGGTGAATAGGCTAAAAAGGCGCTTTTTCTCTTTCAGAAACAAAAATAGGGAAGAGGCACCATGTGGAACGCTGAGATAAGCAGTCTTCGCCGGAAGAGCAGGAAGCCCTTTTATTCAGCAGAGCGCTAAAGAGACAGTGTTAATTTGGACCTTAATATAGCAGTATACCAGGAAGATTAAGAATCATGGAAGCACTTTTGTAAAAACATAGAAAAGATTAGTGATTCGTCCCGGATCACATCGAAAAGTCAAGTGTGGATACCTACTTTCCTGTGCCAGATAAGCAGAGGCTGCATGCATACTCTGAAAAATAAGGATCCAATTTACTGTGGTCTAGAGTGTTGTCGCTCAAAAAAAAGATACAGTGTACAAGATACAGAAGATACAAAGATACAGAGACTACACCAGCTTTCTCCCATACAAATAACCTGGGTTCGATGGCATTTTAGAGGTGAAACTTTCAGCAATTTCTTGACTTACTTAGTCTTAGGATCCGTATTATCTTTAAGAGTTGCTTCGGCTACACCCTTGATCCTGAAGGACGGCTTAAGTATTCTGTATACAGAAACCTAATATGGTTTTTTTCGCATCCTCTAAGAAAGAAGCACTTAAAAACTAAAATGGGACTAGACAAAAAAAAAAACAATAAAAAAAACTCTCGCTTTTCTTGAATGTCGAATAAATCTTACGTCCCACGTAAGAACTAACAAGGCAAATACATAGCAGGTGGAACAATATCAGGGCCTGGCCCTCACTAAACCCGGCCAGAGATCAATTGCTAAAAACCAGGTATCATCATTTCCTTTAGTTGCGGTTTTCTTTTAGGTCGGGATTCTTGGGCCCTTCTTGAACCATTGTCGGGATGGCATAGCAAAGAGTTCATCTTGCTCTCTTCAACGGCTTCTGCAGAAATTACAGAGACGAGAAGGTTGAAGAAGGTTAGGTTAGGTTAGGTTAAACAGGGGTGTGGTGAAAAGGACCACACAAGCACTAAGCACCAAAACGGCAAAAACAACCCAAACATTATCCCTCGTGACACAGCCAATTTCCCTGTAAAAGCCAAGGAGGCCTTTAAAGTTTGTGCCGTCTACTTCTTTTAAGATTTCGAAGAAATATTCCCCTAAAAATTTCCTGCGAATACGCGAAATTGCCTCACATTCGCACAGAGTGTGTGCTATATCCTCAACCGCCTGTATATCACTGCAGAAGCGACAAATATCCGTGTCAGAATGCTTTGAGCATTGTGCGAGAGCCCCTGACTATATCAGATTTGATGTTGATCGATTCCATTGCCTTGAGCGTAGCCTGGCTATCGATGTAAATGGCGATATCTCTGCCGGATATCGATCTCATCTGCATAAGCTCGGCCGCCCTAAGTACAGGCAGAACCTCTGATTGGAAGACACTGCATGTATCCGGTAGTTTTAAGGATACTTTTAGTTCCGGGTCTTTTGAGAAAATACCAGAACCTGTTCCTTCCCCTGTTTTCGAACCATCTATATAAATTGCAATTTCATTTGGTCTGACAATTGCACTATTTTCTCATTCCTCTCTCGCTGGATAAATGACTTCATATGGTGTGTCGAAGTCGACCAGGGAGGAAATTTCATCCGTTAGAGTTGGATTGCCTTGCATTAGCTCCGACAGGATCGAGCCGTGTCCGTAGCTTACTTACTTACTTACTTAAGGTGGCGCTACAGTCCGGGGTGGACCTGGGCCTCAGCCAACAAGCTTCGCCAGCCAGCTCTGTCTCTAGCTAGCCGTCTCCAGTTTCGCACGCGAAGTTGGCTGAGGTCCCCTTCCACTTGCGTGCGCCTCTACCGCGTCGTCCCTGCGGTGTGGATTCGAAGATTTTCCGGGCCGGGGCGTTGGTGTCCATCCGCTCTAGATGACCCAGCCATCGTAGACGTTGTGTTTTGACTCTTTTGGCTAGGTCGGTATCGCTGTACAGCCCGTACAGTTCGATGTTATATCTCCTCCTCCACTCTCCGTCTATGCAGACGGGACCGTAAATCGTCCGAAGAATTTTCCTCTCCTCTCGAAGCAGCCTAAAGTGCTTTCATCCGCCTTTGACAGGGTCCATGCTTCTGCACCGTAAAGCAGGACTGGGATGATGAGGGTCTTATACATGGACACTTTAGTTGCTCGAGAGAGGGCTTTGCTAATCAATTGCCTTCTTAGCCCAAAGAAACAGCGATTGGCAAGAGTTATCCTTCGTTTGATTTCAGCGATGGTGTCATTGTCTGAATTGATAGCGGAACCCAGGTAAACAAAGTCCCTAACTACCTCAAAGTTATAGCTGTCGATGGTGATGTTTTGTCCAAGACGTAGGTGTTGGGTGTCTTTTCTTGATGACAGCATATACTTGGTTTTGCCCTCATTGACTGCTAAACCCATATTCGCCGCTTCCGTCCCAATACTCACGAAGGCTTCACTGACATCACGCTTTGTTCTACCGATTATGTCAATGTCGTCTGCGTATGCAAGTAGTTGAACGGACTTTTGAAAGATTGTACCTCTGGTGTTGGCGCGAGAGTTCTGCACAATTCTCTCAAGTATGATGTTAAAGAAGTCGCATGACAGCGCGTCGCCTTGTCTAAATCCTTTTTTGACATCAAAGGGGTCGGTGAGGTCTTTGCCGACCTTGACGGAACAGCGTGAGTTTTCCATCGTCATCCTGCACAGACTGTCGAGTTTGGCAGGGATGCCAAAACTAGACATTGCGCTATATAGCTCGTCTCTATAGATTCTGTCATACGCGGCCTTGAAATCGATGAAGAGGTGGTGTGTATCGATTTGGAATTCCTGGATTTTCTCCAAGATCTGCCGCAGTGTGAATATTTGATCGATGGTGGACTTTCCTGGCCTAAAGCCACACTGATATGTGCCTATCAGATTGTTGACAAACGGTTTCAGGCGTTCACACAGTACAGCAGAAAAGATCTTGTATGCGATGTTAAGAAGACTTATGCCTCTGTAGTTGGCACAACTCAGAGGGTCTCCTTTCTTCAGGATCGTGTCCGTAGCTGCTGCCCTTGAAAAAGTTTAAGTTTGTGAGCCGTATCGCACTATTGTCAGCAAGTTTTTTTATCTGTAGATCAAGCGGTGTAAGGTGTAGCAGAGTGTTCAAAGCTTCCGTTGGTGTAGTACGGAGCGCACCTGTGATGGCTATACAAGCCGTTCTTTGAACCGCTGATAGTTTTCCATAAACTGTTTTTCTGTTTGATGCTTCCACCAGACCAAGGCACCGTAAGTAAGTACGGGTCTTACCACCACAGTATACAACCAGTGGGCCATGGCAGGTTTTAAGCCCCAAGTTTTCCCTACCGTTCTCTTACAAATAAAGAGCGCATTATATGCCTTCTTGATTCTTTCTTCTACGTTAAGATTCCAATTTAGCTTGGTTGGTTTGACCCCCAACCTTGCATCCTTCGGCACGGTTTGCACTACGCTCACACCACCACTGGAATCAGGTTTGGCAAAACTTAGTTCGTTACTCATCAGCCGGCCGAAACTGGATGAATCTTTGCAACTTAAGCCTAGAAGAAGATGAGCATAGAAGCATAGAAGATGACGCTCACGACAAGGCGTCTGCCACGTGGAGGAAGGTTGAAGAAACCATGGTTCATCTTTTGTGTCTCTGTTCCACTCTATCGGGCAGTTATACTTCTTCGAAGATCGAACAAATCTAACTACACTCGACGAAAAAAAATATATTTAGTTCAGCCTCCGGGTCAATTGGTTAAGTCCAATGGCAAGCCACACACGACACACCTATGGTTCTTATCCGGATCCCCACCCCCTATCTTTTCGCTAAGGAACTCAACTGTAGACTGAGGGCAAAGTGGGCCCATTGTACTGCCACCGGGAGTATGTAGTACCGAGGGAGAGGGTTGGCGTGAAATTTTAATGAAAGCCAACCAGTCTTGTCAGTGAATTCTAGTATCTTTTTGACCGGTGTCTCACTAAGGTCACTTAGGTAGTCGTAGAAGTTGGAGCCTATTATGGATTTCCTGGACGATGCGAGTGCCGGGCAGCTACAGAGAAGATGTTGTACACTTTCCTTCTCTTCCTTGTCTCGACAGCTTCGACAGCTACAGAAGTCATTTGAGAAAAAACCTAGTCTTTTTGCGTGAAGACCTAATAAACAGTATCCGGAATTTTGGATCTTTTTAAGTAGATCAAACTAGCTGGTCGTTTTGGATCGAGACGGGCCCAGATTTGTTTGGAGGTTTGGCATGTGATGCCTGTCCTCCATCTGGCGTTGGCTCTTTGTTTGCTGTGATTGTTGAGCTGTAATTTGAAGATAGCTAGGGGAGAGTACCTATATTATAGTAGATTTCATTTTTAGCGAGTTTGTCAGCATCACAATTTCCCGTAATGTCTCTGTGGCTGGGACCCAGCACAAGCGGATGTGAAACTGTTCGAATATTTTGTGAAGAGATGTGCGACATTAATTAAGTAATTTAGAGTTCATAAAGAACGATGACAGGGATTTGATTGCAGCTTGGCTCTCTGTGAAGATACAGATATCGCGCACAGATATCACGTTCCACTTTAACCAAGACAGGGCTTCACTAATGGCTACTATTTATGCTTTTATGAGGCTTCATTGATTAAGTAGTCGGAGAGATTTATTTCAATTAAGACACTCAGAGAATACATCAGTTCCTACATCTTGGATCCGTCTGTGTAAAAGTGTTTGGCGATACGAAAGGGTATATTACCACCAGGTCTCTTTTCGAAATCAGGGCTTCGCAATTTTTCTCTGGGAAGTATGAAGGTGAAGTATAATCCAGATTCCTGGAGGTGAGGTGCTGTTCGTTTAGAATACTAGCATGTCCATAGGTATAATCATACTATTGGGCACATGCCTTAAGTCGAATTGCGCAGTTGGCAGCTATATGCTTACCAAAGATAACTAAGGAGGTAAGAGGTTCAGTACGATTTCGAGCGCATCGGTAGGAGTGGTTCTCAGGGCACCACACTCAGTTCACCTACTAAGTCGGCCCACGTATCCTATCACCTCATATCCCAGTGCCATGGTTTTCCCTCAAAGGACTGGCCTGGACTTAAACCGAATGCGGTTACCCCTATCTCTCCATTCTATACGGGAACACCGACATAAATGCCATTTGGTATGAGCCTACATCACAAGGTGACCTGTGATTTTCACATTTTTTGACAGTCAATGTGATCAAACAAAGTATTCCATTCTGCGTAAGGTGACAACAATAAAATATTGTTCCGAGTCGAAATATAAGCCGAAGCGAAATGTTCCGAATCGTTGCTTTATTTATGCTTGTGATGTAAGAACCCTTTTTCTTTATTCATGCATGTAGAAAGTCAGCGTAAGTGTAGGCAAAAAAACCATCTAACCGGAAAGTTTGAAAACTGGGAACCGCTGATTTTGACGGTGATTAATCGCGAGCTGTCACAAGAAAAATGTAATGATCACAGTTTACGCAGACGAGATTTCGTGATTTGTGGCATCACTTATTAATTTAACCAGAACCAGTGAATAAGTGAAACAGTGCATACAAATAGCTTCGGTCCGTTTGTAGCTGATCTAGTCACATATACCCTTTTTCTATTTCTATTCTTCTTTCTATTCCTATTCTCCTTTTCATTCCTTTTCTCATTTTCATTCCTTTTCTCCTTTTCATTCCTTTTCTCCTTTTCATTCCTATTCTCCTTTTCATTCATATTCTCCTTTTCATTCCTATTCTCCTTCTCATTCCTATTCTCCTTTTCATTCCTATTCTGCTTTTCATTCGTATTCTCCTTTTCATTCCTATTCTGCTTTTCATTCGTATTCTCCTTTTCACTCCTATTATCCTTCTCATTCCTATTCTCCTTTTCATTCCTTTTCTCCTTCTCATTCCTATTCTCCTTCTCATTCCTATTCTCCTTCTCATTCCTATTCTCCTTCTCATTCCTATTCTCCTTCTCATTCCTATTCTCCTTTTCATTCCTATTCTCCTTTTCATTCCTATTCTCCTTTTCATTCCTATTCTCCTTTTCATTCCTATTCTCCTTTTCATTTCTACTCTCCTTTTTATACCCTATTCCATAGGAATGGACTATATTAAGTTTGATACAGGCGAAAATTTAACATAGAGAAATAATGACGATAGACCCCCAAACTTTAAGGGCATATGATCGAGACCGACTTCTGAGTCGAATGCGTCATGTCCCTCCGTCCGTCTGTCTGTCCGTATGTCACCAATTTTTAGGCCTTAAATTTTGAGCTAGGAAGCTGAAATTTTGTACGTAAGCTCTCTGTCATCCGACGCAATACAAGTGTTAAAATTTTTCAAATCCGCCCACAATCGGTCTAAATGTGCAACAACCTCCGGTGCTTTCAAGATTGTAAGACGTCGTGAAAAGCTGAAATTTATTATTTAGCATCTTCTTATGATTACAAGTCATAAAAACTAAAAATAAAGTCCGCAGACCGCCCCTTGTGAGCGTGGCATCGATTGAAAATTTAACCTTTCAAATGTAATTTATTCAATATTTTTGTTCCAAATCGAAAAATTTTTACTTAATATGTTATGTAGAAAATATTAAGTTCTACATTTAGTTCATACAAAGTTTTGGGCCACACCCATACGTAGAGGCATAATTCCATTAGAACAGAATTTCTACATAATGAAAGCACTTTTTTTTATATTTCTTTCATACAAAGTTTCGGGCTACGCCCACATTTTGAGGCAGAATTCAAGAAAAACCTTTAATTTTTCAGAAAATATGGATTTCGACTACTTTTAAGCCTAACTTAAGTAAGGATAAAAAATAAAAGTTAGAACATTAGCTTCACCGGGTTCTAAACTAGATTTCGTTCCTACAAAGTTTTTGGCCACCCCCATGTTTAGAGGTTGATATAACGAAACTGTTGAATTTTACACCAAAAAGTTAAATTTTTGGCATCGAATTAAATAGTATTTGTTCAAATGCAATTTATCCAATATTTTTGTTCCAAATCGAAAAATGTTTACTTAATATGTTATGTAGAAAATATTAAGTTCTACATTTAGTTCATACAAAGTTTTGGGCCACACCCATACGTAGAGGCATAATTCCATAAGAACCTATAAATTTCCAGAAAAACATGGATTTTCGACTGCTTTTTAGCTTTACTAAGTATAGAATAAGAAATAAAATTTACCACATAAAGAACACCGGATACTTTTTCAGATTTCGTTCGTACAAGGTTTTCGGCCACGCCCATCCTTTGAGGGCGATTTCACAAAATTATTGAATTTAAACCAAAAAATTACAGTTTTGCGTACATTTTAGCCGCAAACTTGGATATTTCTATGCTACTATTGAGTTTCAGTTAAAGGGGTTGGACATGCCACGTCCCTTTTTTTAAGAAAAAGGTAGACAAAAACTTATAAGAAATAATTTTTTTTTCTATTTAAAATGATGCAAATGGTAACGGGACGGGGATGGAAAACAAAAAAAAAAAAACGAATGGAAAGGAGAATAGGAATGGAAAGGAGAAAAGGAATGGAGAGGATAATAAGAATAGAGAGGAGAATAGGAATGGAAAGAAGGAGAATAGGAATGGAAAGGATAGTAGGAATGGAAAGGAGAATAGGAATAGAAATAGGGTACACCGCGGTCCGTTACAGACGGACCGAAGCTATTACATATGCACTGTTGCACTTGCAACCAGTATGTTCCTATTCTCCTTTTCATTCCTTTTTTTCTTTCCATTCCCATTCTCCTTTCCAAAAGAACAAATTAAATTTTCAAATTATTTTTGAAAAAAAATTCTTAAAAAAAAGGTTCAAAGGCTATGATTTCTGTCTGTGATCTTTAGCGAAGTCAATTCTTTTGAGATTTTTTGGTCGCTGTTATAATCTAAATTTATAACCCTTCGTAAATTAAAAAAAAACGCCTTAAAAAAAACTGCCGAATACAAAACTTAATTGGTAGTTTTATTTTTAACCAATAGGGAAGGGATTCCCAGACTTCTTCGCTGTGAAATTTTTTGTCCCATAGTCTGATACTAAATCTGTAAAAGCCGTGAGGATAAAGACAGCATCAAAAGGACTATGTCAAAGGAAATTTCCTTCAAAGCTTAAAACTTTTTCCTTTAACTGTTTTGCGGAGCACTGGGGCAATGATGGCGGACTACTTTGTGCTCCACGTTACATACTCTGGGAAACCCGGACCTAAAGCATAACGGATGTTTTTACTTTCAAAAAAAGTAGCCAACGGATCCTTACATACTGAATTTTCTTCGTGTATAATGTAGCCTACTCATTTAGGGGAGGTAAATAAATATAATAATTTTTACAATAAACAATTACACAGAAAAATGTGGTACCATAGGGCCATCATCCATATCCATTTTCCGTGTATCTGGTGTGGGTCTAAAAAGATTGTAGTTAAACTTTTCTGGCCATATATTGCATCATAGCAAACCTTGCATACTAGTGCAAATGATTTGTCTTGCGGATCAAATATTTTGATGATTGCCTCTTTTTTCATGGTAATCCATTACGAAATTGCTGTACTTATCACAATCTCACACGAATGTGACGAAATTCAAAAACCATGGCTAAGACCAATATGTACCTACTCTTTCATGCCGAGTAGGTACTGACCATAAACAATTTTTAGAGTAGATCAGACACGTTTTACATAAAACCCATTATCGTGTGTAAAAAGGTCCAAGAGAAATTTATTAACAAGAAATGAAAAAAAAAAATAAATAAAAAACATAAATGGTAACGTTCAACATTCAGGTGCGCATCAGCAGGTTTGCGACTTTGAATGTTCTGTGCCAAAGAAGAAGGCTAATGTCACCTGTGTGCCATAAAACCGGGTATATCGGAAGTCCATTCATTTTAACAACTCAAGTGCGGATACTCTCGTCAAAGTTATTAGGGTTTGAGGTTGACCACAAAGGCTGTGGTTTTGTTTTTGGCGTGCCTTCACTTTCAGAGTCGTTTAGTATAAAAATGACCTAAGGCCTCGGTTTGGTGTGTTTTACTTTTGCGCACTTTCTTGGACTCTAGAATTCAGGCATAGGTTAAGTTCTTTAAGTCTTCTGGCTAATGTGGGTATTATGATTCTTTTCCTAGTCCAAGAATAACTCTGAACCCGTAACTGTACTTTAATTTTAATTAAACTAATAAGGTTAGTATTTCACTTTCTCCCTCGTTTTCCCCAAAAGTAAATATTTATCCGAAGCGCAAAGATCGATACTAATTTCTCAGGTGGTTGCGACTTGTATAAGCTAAGCGTAGGTAGCGCTAGCCAAGGTAGAGTATCTAAATTACAAATTTTTTATTTGTCTTCAAATAAATTGGTATCGCACGCGATTGGCTCCTTCTCGTGTGACATATTTATTAGAGGCTTTTTAGATCAATATTTTGTAGTGGATTGATGGACATGGTTGAGAGTCTGACGAATGGTTTAGTTTTGAGAGAAATCTGCAGTATGCTGCGTTAATTAATAGATAATTTGAGTTTAATTAAATTCCCTTGCGTATATCTCTTGTTAATTAAGTATTTCCATCTTCCGCAGTGCTGTATATCGTCTTTATGTGTGTCAAGGTAAATATATTCGTAAAATGTTTTGTCAATAGGAAAAGTATATGCTCACAGATTGAAATACTGTGTCTGGAGGAAGATAAATGAAAGTTCTTGATTCTTGCAATTTCCTTTTGGAAAATGTCTTGGGAAATGTTTTTCATTCGCGTTTTGACTACTTTCCTCTTTGTCCAGTCAAAGCGTAATTAAAATCGGTTTTATGTTACAAAATCTGAAAAGTTTAAACAAAATTTCCTGCTGCCATTTTAGATATTGACAAAAATTATTTTTTGGTTATAACTCGGTTATAACTAAAACACTTTATTTAATTAAAAAGCTAACCGAACGTATCGTTGCTTATACTGGGGAGCGGTCCCATAATAATATTGAAAAGTGAAAAATTACAAAAATTTACAATTCTACAACATTATAATAATGGCCAGGCGAACATCGTCAGAAAAATTTATATTAAAATGATGCTGACATGAAGTGACAACTCTTTCTACTGTTTCACATAAGAAAACAAGTATTTGAAAAGCAAATAAAAGCAACATACAGTATCAAAACACACAAGAGTGGGCAATGCTAATGCACAGGACGCTGATTACCGAGGCAGATTGTGGCAAGAGCGTCATAACTGGGGTAAACAGGGGCTGTCCGCAAGGTGGCGTTCTGTCTCCCCTTTTGGTGCATGGTGGTAGACTCTCTCCTATCGGCTCTCAACCTTCCTGGAACCTACACACAAGCCTACGCGGATGATGTTGCCGTTCTTTCTGTCGGCTCAAACCTAGGGACTGTGTGCTCTTAGGCGCAGAGATCCCTAGACTTAATGGATGATTGGTGCACTAGGAATGGGCTTTCAGTGAATACTCTTTAAACTACCGTTGTTCTCTTTACAAGAAGGAGGAATGTAACTGGTCTGACTCAACTCGTGCTTAAAGGTGTCACTATCCCTAAGTCAAATATTTGGGAGTAATCCTTGGTAGAAAACTTCTTTGGTCGAAGCATGTTGAATCCAAACACGAAAAAGCACTGTCTCCTTTCTGGCAGTGTAGAGGGGCTTTTGGCAAGACATGGGGCCTATCTATCTATACGGCCATGGCGGAAAGAGCACTCCTCTCATATGCATCGGTTGTTTGGTGGAACAGTCTTTCGCGTTACTGCCTCTTTTGCCAAACTCCAAAGAACGGCTTGTCTTGGCTGCACAGGGGCCTTCACCTCCACCCCCTTAATATATTTATCATGGCATGGGTGTACGCTGAAAACCATCTTTCGCTTAAAGAGAGGTGGTTTTTGGTATCACACGTATTGGAATTTTGAAGAACTTGTTCGAGAATTGTCTTCGACCCCTGTCTTATGGACATGCCCTCTGACGCAATGACCCCAAAAATCCTTTTGCGACAAAACTACCAAGTCGACTTTGGTAATGGAATGGCTTCGGCCAGACTCTGAGCCAGGGAAAGAATGCCATCGTATTTTCACGGATGGCTCCAAAACCGGACAGGCGTCTGGTGCTTGAGTCTTTGTGGAAAGCGAGAACATTAGACTCCACTACCCCTTAGGTAAATATGCGTCTGTCTTCCAAGCGGAGATTTTCGCTATCCTTATGGCTATGCACTATAGTGTGACTAACAGGTGGAGGGCGAGATTGCGAGAAGCATATGCGTTTGCAGTGACAGCCAAGCCGCTATAAATGCGTTGCTCAACCCTCTTACCTCGCCCAAGATAGTGCTCGAACTCAAGTATTCGTTGAACTTAGTCGGAAGGCTAAATGCAGTGAATCATGTTTGGATTGGATGCAGTGAATCATCCAGGTCACACTGGTATCCAGGGAAATGAGATCTCTGATAAGCTTGCCAGAATAGGCTCAGAAGAGGTTTTCTCAGGACCCGAACATGCTTTAGGTCTGCCTGTATCTGTTGTCACGTCTGCCCTTGATACTTGGGTTTCTCGTGAGCACAGGGCTCGTTAGCGTGACTGCGATGGGTGCAGACAGACTAAACGACTACGCCCGGACATCTGAGAGCGGTCAGAGTCTTTTCTTCTATCTCTTAGGAGAATCGAATGCAGACTTCTTGTAGGCGTCCTTACGGGCCACAAAACTTTCGCCAAGCACTTGAATGTGCTAGGCTTGAGCGAAACCACCACCTGTCCTGCCCGTGGAAAGTAGGACTATACAGCGGAACATTTCCTATGTAGTTGTCCTGCCTTTGCTCGCATCAGGTGGCGGACCTTTGTGCTAACGTGGTGAGGGCCGAACACCTAAGCTCTTCATCACTGAAGCTCCTTCTCGTTTTTCTTCGAAAGACAGGTAAACTAAATACATCAAAGTAAGGGGTCCGCATGGTAGCACAATGGATCAGTAATTGTGTCTGAGTGCTCCATCGGATAGTAGCAACCTCCGAGAAATGAAAAAAAAAACAAAAACCAACACTGCGAGCTAGCGACTGTAAACTTAAGAAACAAGGAAGACAATGACGAAACTGATGAAACTGCGCAGTTTTTCGGTCTTTGATCCATTTCACTCTTCTCTCGATCTTTTTTTTTTAGTTTTTTGCTTATAAACGAGAAACCTGTGTATTCTACGTGAAATGTCATTTTTAATGGATGGAAAACCATTAATGGCGTCTTTTTTTGAACATTGAATCGTGAATTGGTGAGAATACAGAAAAAATTGTTCCTCTCTCGTACACCTAAACGGAATCGTGCTCACGTAAATTTTCTTTTGAACTCCGAACTCGTTCGGTGTCGTCACCGAACTCAAAATTTCACCACCGACCGACCGCGTTGGTGGTTGGGTGTAGCTTTGATTGATTGTGTGAAGTCGCGCTTTGACTCATTTTTCATTCGTGGTTTTGTTTAAAAAAAGATTAGAAATATAGCAATAATAAATTAGCAAATTTAAAAAATAAAATAAAGTCAAAGCAATTTTGCACAACGCGCAGGCTGTACCGGTGCAGCATTTGCCTTTCTGTACACAATGAAACCGGGTGCACACTACGCTGAAATTGTCGTAAATACGGAGTATTTTTTGACAGCTCGGTGTGGCACTTCGGCGTTCAAAAGAATACGTCCTAAAGTTTACCACAAAACTTACACACAATTTATTTTTGGGCGAACAGTAAACTCGCTTGATTGCGCTGAAAATTACTTCTGATTTTTGTACAAAAAAAGTTTTGATCTGGTTTTTCCCCTATAATAAGAGTTTTTTAAAGGTATTTTCTCTATGTTGTTGTTTGGTATCGCAGATTAGCCTCGGGGTCCAGGGCGATACATTCAGGGGTATGAGTGACAGCTTCTTGATAGGGCATGGAGCCCCTGTAGTATCTTTCTTTAGCTGGTTTTCACCAAAAGGTGCAGGCTAAAAAGATCTTCCGTTCGAGTTGGGCATTATTCAAATAAAACTTTATTCGCAAATAAATCATTCGCGAATAAATTATTCGTAAATAAATTGAGTACAAATAAGTGATTTTATTCGTTATTTTAAATAACGAATAAGTTGAATTTTGTACAGTAATTTTTAAAGTACATTGTATAGAGTTGGGCGCGATTCGGCTGATCCGAATAAAAAAACAACTTAAAAAAATTATCCGCATTAGAATTTCCTCCAGAATATCTTGTAATTCCAATGAACTCAAGAAATACTGGAGGAGGATATAATTTTTCCAGGCGAGGTTAAAGTTATGAACCCGCCAACGAACTCTGGAGAAAGTGGCCAGGTGTTGGAGGAATTAATTTATAGTGGTGAAGCATAATATTTCTCGGTAAAAAATAACAGACGAGGGACTCCAATGAACAAAAATAACTCTGGAGGAAGTGGTCAGGCGCTGGTCACCCTCCTTAACGCGTAGAAGGGCGTGGGTTAACCCTGAGTCCCACACAAAAATCATGCCAGTCTTTTGTTGGTGTCTAGATGATATGACATCACAAGAATTCTCCTCTACTTCCCTACCTTGGTTGCCGTCTCGAATAAGCTTTCGAACGAATTGGCTCATTCGTTATTCGAATAAATTTTTCCCATCTTTGGATGTGAATCTTCTTCGTCGCTGTTGAAAATTTGAGGTCCTTAATCGGACATGCATATGTTATCACTGTATGTTCTTATCACACTAAAAGCTGAGTTTGCCTGGCTAAGTACCTACGTTACGTTATTTGAGAAGCGGATGGACAAGATGAAATACAAAGTCAAGGCCTAACCATAGACTTAGGTGAGCTTAAGTCAGATTTCATTAATGAAACAATCTGTATGCGACGACCATTAAAGCAGGCGACGACCACACACGTTAAGCGGGAACCACAAAGCAGCCTGGGCTTGGCATCGGCTTGACGTTTACAAGTTCAGCCATACGATTTCAGTGTTTCCTAACACAATAAAGGTCGGCTTAAAAATGTTGTTTGCAAAGAGAAAAACTACGCAAAGAGAGAACGTTATGTTACGTTATGAGGCTCAGAAGCCCAGCACAAGTTCAGATGTGCTGAACTTTTGCGTGTGTGAAGCAAATGGGGGTTGATTTCAATCGCACACACGAAGTCAATCAGTCTGCCTTTGGCTATATTTGTATAAGTGTGTTGGTCATGCACCGATATGAAGCAGAATAACTGAGTGTGTCTACATTTTGGGCCAAAAATTCGCAATATTTATTTATTAGTTAGACATGAATGCTCCACATAATTATGTACACAGTACTAGCTACCAGGGCTTTCGGATGTGTGTGCGTATGTTTTTATTTATCGTGGCATGCTTGGAGAACGTAGTGACTGTATAATAAAAGCTCTCTCTCCATAAGCGAAATGTCATTGCAAAGCCTGTTCAAAGCCCACGTATCTTAACGGGGTGAAACCGAAGCCTAAGGCTACTTTGTGGTCCCCGCTTTAAATCTTCGTTAACTCTCTTAATTTAGTCCCACTCAAGTGAGAGTAAATTGACAGCTGGTAAGATACATACAAATTTCGAATGTTTCCCGAATCGTTTACTTAAGTTCATTATGGGCACCGTGAGCGTTTGGCAGAATTTGAGTGGGATTTTCGATGTATTTTGACATAAGGCTAATCCCACTTAAGTCTATTATAGTTGGGGCTTTAGCCCTCTCGAAAATTGTCAGCATGCCTGTTGAATTCCCATTATTCCTCGAAGTTTACTTCTAGATAATTCACAGCTTCCTTGGGTGAAATCACTGTGTAGTTCGACTAAATTGCATGACTTTTTTGAACTTTGTTGTGAAAGCAAGTGTGTTTCTAGTCGCTGCCACTGGTGTCATAAAGCAGATAGCTCGGTTTTTCACTTTTGACGATAAGTCTTAATATAAGGAAGGCTAATGGGCTCGATTAAAGGACCATAAGAAATAGCCGAAAGCTTAATCTTAAGCAAGAGAGCGAGACGACGTATGTGGCAGAGTCTTCAGCGAACAGGGTTGTATAGGTTCCCGGCACGTTTTTTGGCTGTAACTGATCCATAGCCGGTGAATACCGACTCTTTTCGATTTTTCGGTTCGAATTGCATGGGAATTATATTATTTAATGAATTTTTGTAATAAAATCGCAATTATTGTCGTTATGAATAATCTCGGCAGCGGCGCAGTCTGCTATCATGAATATTATGTCCTTTTCGTTTCTTTTATCTGTAGTGTTTTCATGTACAGCAGAGCTAAGGTTATTACTTTAGATAGTAAAACCCTCCTATAATAAGGACTTTATCAATCTTTTACGGCAGAAAAGTCGGTTGGTCTTAGAAGACATGACGTAATACTTTGATACGGGTATGTAGACAATTGGTAAGGGCACAGTTAAAAGACGTCTATTTTATCATCACTATCATTATCTTTGCCCTTTTTCTATTAGGAAGGTGCTTAAGTGGAGGGAGAGAAACTAAGTGGTCCTCCTGTTTTTCGCCACTTACTTAGTCCCACAGTCTATCGATAATCGGGAAGTTTTGGGCTGAGTCGAGCTTTCTTGACAGATGAGCATTCATCAGCTTCGTCTAGATAACAATATTATATTTTTTTTTTGTCTCCCAAAATCAATTTGATTTTCTGTTTTTATTTAAGAACAGAAAAAATTTTCTTATTCGCTTAGGTCAACTTTGCAGAAAAAAAAATAAACCAAACACTTATCACAAGCAGCCTTAGCCCGAATGAAACATTTCTTTTTATTGCAAAATTGTGTTCCAAATCCAAGACAAGCTAAATTATTTCCGTTTACTTTAGATTAAAACATTTCGAACATTACAACATCTCTCAAACTTTTTACTTTTTTGTATTTTTTTTTTAATTGCTAAATAATTTTATTTCGCCACAAAACTTTAACATATAAATAAATTATTTAATAGAGTATCAATATAAATAAATAAAAAAAAATTCGCTTAGCAAAAAAAACTATCTTAAAATTACGCATCATTCGCAATCTAAATTATTTCTGTCTTAATGTAATTAAAGGTTTTATTTTTTCTCTCTAAAACTAATAATGTTTTGTTAAATTTTAATTTATATTGCTTTGAAAATTATGGAACATTTTATTAACTTAGGAAAATACTACTTAAATTTACTTTAGAACCAAATTTTTTTTTTTTATTGGGTTGCGCAAGTCAGACTAAACCATTCCGAAGCCTTCACTTCCTTCACTTATTGCCAATAGAAGGGCTTTCTCAAATTGTTCATAGCTCTCATAATCGGGCAGGCAAAGCTGATTGAAACTGGAAGAATAAAAACAAACATGGTCAAACTATGACATATTCTGGTATGTATTGAAAAACTTACCAGGTATGTGCGGTAGGAAGATTTCCAAAGGTTGGAGCCGCTGTTATTTGAAACTGAGGATTGAGCTCTTGAAATCCACCTGGAGGCAATTGGGAACAGCCCGTGGTGAATTGAAGAAGCCGAGCCATTTCTGTCTGACTGAAATTACTTATACCTGCCCAGAACCAACCTAGAACTCGGCGAAATTCTGCCGAGTTACCATTTGCAATGTGATGCGATTTGAAATCTGCAATTGAGTATTCTCCAGTTCCACACATTAAGAGCTAAAAATAAAGTTAAAAAAAAAAATTTAAATTAATTCATATATATTTTTTTGTAAAAAAAAATTAACTGGCATGATGCATCGGTTCTTGGTAAAAAAGTTAATGTGACATAAAAAGTGACTTAAGTTAGCAAATACGATAAAGCTAGCTAAGAGAATAGAAAAAAAGGGAATTGCGTAAAACCAGTAGAGCCACACACAAAGTCTCTTATTGAAGAAAATGAAAGAGTCCAGTGATTTTAAAAATATTACAAATATTTACACGCAAATACACGCAAAATCCTTGGATCAATATGATTTTGAGTACGATTGCTTAAGCCTGGCCTTGACCAAATAAAACGGACCACAATTTAATGTATCTATGTAAGATGATTTTATTGAATATTTTGCGGTTATAAAATTGTTTTCTCAGTAAAGTCATAACACTTGCGGGGGCGGGGTTGAGTTTTAGTATTTCTGTACTATCCCGAATACTATTTAACCGGCTGATTATCTGTTAAAACTCGATCCACTTGTAGGCTTTCGCCTTACGTTTGCTAGCTTAGATCAGTTTGATCACCGATCTGCGTGAAAAGTTCTACAAACAGCGGTATGAAACTTTTTCGTAGGATGGAAGAAATACGTGGTAGACGTCTTCGTTAAAATTGAGGGACCTTAAGATAATGCGACCTTTGATAGAATGAGTTTGACAACACGGTAGTTGAAACATTATCTTTGTGTATAAGTATGTATTCGTATTTATTCTTTTTATTTCCTCACTTAAAGAGATCTTTTGTGATGTGAACATCAGGATAGTTAAGGCTAGTGCTAGAAGGTGATCCGCCGAATTTGATAACTCTGCTAAAAGGGAAATCTTTATGTCTTTCGCATACTCGATTGTCCTCTTAATAATAAACTCTAGCTGGAAATTCACTAAGGTGGATATGTTTCAAGCGCTTTCATTTCTTCAAGATAAAGTCGGCATTCTGGAGAGTCGACTATTTTGATTTTCAGGAGGTGATCGCTAAGCCTGTGGTGTCTAGTTCTCCTTCAAAGTTTTGTATATCGTAAATATTTAGATTAAGGAATCTTTTGGCATTTTTGGAAAAGTGTTGAATGGCCCGTATGGTCTGTCTAAGGCCTGTGTCCAGGCTAGTATCCATCTAATAAAAGATGCATCCTATATCTTCTCACCCAAAACAAATGGCTTCAATGAATGTAGTTCAAAAACCAAAACAAGAAGACTACATTAGCTGGCACGCATCAGATGGACAACAACCCCCTTTAGCCAACAGGGTCTTCGTATCTAAGCTCGCAGGTTCGAGACGACTTGGACGACCGAACCTCCGAGCGCTTTGTCTGTACAATTGGAAGCAGCGTGACCATGATGGCAGAGGAGCGTTAAGGAGGAGAACGCTACTGTGATCCAAGTAGGGAGACAGACTCGCCATGGGTTCGGACACGCTATTGGTTTTGAACCAATCCAGCCAAACTTATATCATCCTGTAACCTATTTTCTCTCGCGAACGCTATCAAGCTATATTTTTCCAGGAACAATGTTTGAGCCAAGTAGTGCTAATAGTGGGCTTATAATGGAAATCTCAGTCAAAAGACTTTAACATTAGGGCTTGCAATATTTACAATATTGGGAATATTTTGCCTTTCATTGAACATTTAGAAATGCTCACGTCTTATGGGAAATGCCCATCAAACTGCCATGATACATTAAGTCATGGATGAACTTAATACTCAAACATATTGCTTAGAGTTACCAGTTGGTAAACAAGTACGAATAAGCTAAAAAGGAAAAAATATTCCTTGAATAATATAAGGATATTTTATTTGCTAAATGAAAAACACAGATGAAATTGAAATTTTTATTTTCCACCAAGTTTTCGTCATTCCTACCACCTTTTTACACCCGACCGAGGGTATATTAATTTTAATGCATAGTTGAATACACAGTGAAATAATCATCGTCGGCGCCTAAGACCTTTTAGAGATATGATCGAGACCGACAGGTGAATCGATTAAGCCATGTACGTCCATCCGTCTGTCTGTATGTGTAAAGGTTTTAGGTCTTCAAAATCAAGCTAGAGAGCTGAAGCTTGGTACGCGGCTTGGTTCTCTTGTTGCACAGACAGAGTGTAATTGGCTCAATCCGTAAAAGACGACGCCCACTATTGGCTTCGATGTTAAATAACCTCTATTTCACATTTTCTTTCAAAATGCCTTTTGGTCAAGTTTAACATGGCGTAGGAGCTCAAATTTTGGTACTTAGCAATATTGCCCAAGACATTTAACAAGGCAAAATTGGACCGCCCACAATATCGACCATGCACACTTTTAACATGTTGGATCTTTTAAAACCCGGTTTCTCGGAAAGTTCACTCCAAATCGATAAAATATTAAATGACAAAAGTATATTAATATTTGCAAAGTTTGCTCCATACAAAATTTTGAGCTCCTCCCACTTTTAAGGGGCGTTTTCGGGAAAAAAAGGTTTCTTCAGGAAAAAAATAAATTTTGCTTTTACCGTATTTTTCCATGATTCTAACAAAATGACAATTAATTGATTTTAATTTTTGGCCCATGCCCACTGTTGCACTTACTCACTAGTATAATTCTAAACTACCACTGTTTTCATCACTGGTTGGAAGCCCAATATGTAAGTAAAAAAGTATTTGGAGTAAATGATACATATGTGAACTGAGGGCTTTTATAGCTGCTTGTCTGGCCGTGTATATGGATGCTTGCACCTCTGATACCAAAGTTGTTGATATTGTAATCTTTTTGCCTGGCTTTCGCGAAATAAGATTCAATTTCACTTTTATAATTACACATTAAAAAAACTCTTTATTTATCAAGCAAAACTTATCTAAATTCAATCATCAGACTTTATTTAAATTTGCTACCAATCATCCAACACTTTGGATTGAAAATACAACCGCTTTTTACTTTACTCTCGATTTTCACAAATCAACGTTTCAAATGTCACTGTCACATACGAGCTTCTCATCCGTGTATCTATACGAATTCAACATCTTCTAGCACTTTCTGTATTTCCCCTTCGGTAATTTACCACTGGTACTTTTCCATTGGAGGGGAATTCGATATCAAAATTCGAATTTCGAAAGTCAGTTTTGCTGTCAGCTAACTGAAATCACCGCTTTGAGAAACAAACGGGTGAGTTCGTGAAGTAAATCGATAGGTGCATTCAGCGACTCCTGCCTACTCTGGCGTTGTATTGCATGGCATACAGCTCTGCCTGAAACACACTGTGATTTTTTTTATCGAAATTATGTTGATATCAGGTTCAGCTCATATAAGACGGCTCGCTCCCGACCACGTTTTTGAACCGTCCGAATCACTCATTGTTCGCATATGCAAGACGCTGAACCTTCTTGAGTTTAGGGATTGCGGCCTGTTGGGTGGTCTAAGTTATACATTTTTTTTTTTTTATAATTCACTTGCGAAATAAGGGATTAGCTACCCTTTTAATGTTGTTTCACATCTCACGAGCGGAAAGGATTAGAAGAAAAATGAAAGGATGAGAGGTACCGGGGCACTCTTGTTTTGAACAGCTGCAGATTGAATTGTGTAGGAAAGACTGATCGTGGGAGGACATTCCACATTCGCGTTGTACGGCTTATGAAAGAACATCTAAACTTAACTGTGCGTCCGTAAGTGGGCTCAAGGGTAAACTGATGTGCATTCGATCTATTGCGAGTATTACGGTTGAACGTCTTAAGGGGTGGAATGCAATTGGGTATTTCGATGGAACATTGTTTGTAGAAAAAACGATAGAACAGTGATAGGCAAGAGACATTGCGTCGATGTTCCAATGAGTCAATTGACTTCGCAATATTTCTGTCTCCAATGAGTTTTATCGCGCGTTTTTGTATCCTGTCTAGCAAGTGCAATGCTGTTTTTGGAGCACCAGCCCAGACATGGGAATTGTATTCCAACTTAGGGCGAATATATGCCTTATATAAAATAGCCAAATCAGAGGGAGTGAAATATTTCTTGCATCTTTTAAGGAAACCTAGGCATTATGCAGCGTTTTTGGCGACCTCGAATATGTGGTCATTCCAACTAAGGTTGTTATTGACACACATACCGAGAATGGAAAGCGTTTCGGTTTCATTGATGCAAGTGCCATTCATGGATAATGGCTGGGTGTTTCGGTTTTGCTTTAATGACAGAAGACAGCATTGAGTTTTAGAAGCATTAAACTCTACTCTATTTTGAGATCCCCATGATACAATGCAGAGTTTAATGAGTTTGACATACGCTGCCGTTCTAGTTCTACGTCCGAAGCGCAGGGGCCCGAGAACGAATATGAGAAACTGAGGTTACTGTCATCAGCAAAGGAGCGGATTGGATTAGTTGTAGCAGACAGCAGATCATTAATGAAAATGAGGAAGAGTGTCGGAGACAAAACAGAGCCCTGGGGAACCCCAGCGTTTATTTTATGAACTGCGGACTTGAAGCCATCCAAAACAAGTTGAATTGAACGGTTCGAAAGGTAATTACTAATCCATTGTATAAGAGATTCGTCAATTCCAAATGCACGCATTTTCGACAAGAGAGCTTGGTGCCAAACTCTGTCAAATGCTTTTGAAATATCAAGTGCAACAATCTTGCTTTCACCAAGAAGATGCAAGGAATGGTTCCACTTTTCCGTGAGATATGCCATCAAATCACCAGTGGACCGTTTGCTACGAAAACCATATTGCCGGTCATTAAGAAGTTTTCGTGTTTCAAGATATTTCATAAGCTGATAGTTTATCAGCGTTTCCATGACCTTAGAAAGGAGGGAAGAAAGTGCAATTGGACGATAGTTAAAGGGAGAAGAAGAATCGCCTTTTTTAGGGACGGGCTGGACAAATGCTGTTTTCCCTCTACTCGGAAAGAGACCTGAGGAGTAGGACCGATGAAAAAGCTTACACAATGGTTTTGCCAGCGTGGAAGAACACCTCTTCAGAACAATTGGGGATATTCCATCTGGACCAGCGGATTTGTGAATGTTGATATCTCGAAGTACTCTTTTGACTACACGAGCGCGAAAGTTAATTTGTCCCCTGATAAAGTCGACGCGCTCCCGTGCAGGCGGAGACATCGCAGAATCAGGAAGCATGGAGCTAGCAGCAAAATGCGCTGCAAGTAGATTCGCTTTGTCTAGAGAGGTGACAGCTGGAATGTCATTGTAAACGAGTGTAGGGATGGAAGATGAGGCACAGTTTTTAATATTTTTGACGAAAGACCAAAAGTTTTTACTACCCTTGGGACAATGTAGTATTTTCTGCCTCAGCTTTTTGTCGCATTGGAATTTGACCGGCGAATATGAGCATTACAATCATTTCTGGCTTGTTTGAACTTTTTTCGGTTTACCTGAGATGGATTGGCCTTGTAGAAAAAGGAACCATAGAACCATATGCTGTTATGAGCTTCGCGCTGGCCATCATTATGTTGATACAGTGAGTAATCTTTGGGGAAATTCCGCATTTGGTGCCATACAAACATGCGTGGCGACAATCCCGTGCGACAATCCCATAAAGCGTTGGTAGATTTATGGAATGTTTATGTGGATCTCTGTGTTAAATTCCAATCGGAATAATCGCTATCCTAATGGCTATCCGTAGTGCTGCAATCAACAAAAAGGGCAAAAAGCATGTGGGTTTTGCATTGATACCCAGATGTTTAATGGCCAACCCTCTTTACTTCTTTAAACATAGCTCTCGCACTCAAGCTTTCCCTGAACTTGGTCGGAAGGCTAAACTTGTTAAATCTTGTTATGTCTGAGGCATTCAGGGTAATGAGATGTCAGATGGGCTCGCTAGGCAAGGTTCAGAACCGTTTGGTCAGGACTTGAACCGTTTGGTCAGCCTGCACTTATGCACGTTGGCCATTAATACGGATTATCGTTAACTTAAACTTCGGTGTCGCGACTGCGGTGACTGCACATACACCAAACTACTGCGATGATGAATTACTGCTGTAAAGATAAACATTTTTGTCCAAGGCTTTAAAATCCCCACAAAATGCCTTGAGTGAGAGAGCTAATCGTATGAACTCAAAAGAGGATCAATAAATTAAAACCATTGAGAGCTCTTGTTGGATGTGCAGGCAACATCAGAGGTGGTAGAAAATTGACTGGCCAATGAAATTGCTAGACAAAAATATAAGCCATATAGAGAGACACCTTCGTGAATACTTTTAAAGGAACTCATACCGGAAAATGTTATACCAACTCTTGACTTAAGTTAATTAGCACCCCTGAACGGAATCTATTGCCAAGGCTGTATAAGTCAATGTACATAAGTCACATTTTAAGTACATAAAAAAAGACGCATAACATTAAAAGGTTTTCGTGCCCTTAAAGATGTTTAAAGTTTTAATGTCTTATCTTGCAAGCTATCAGTCACACTATAGCCGTGAGTTTGACCAAATTACAGAACTGAGATGTTCCTGCATTCACTGTTGACTGTTTCTTTTTTCCGAAAATGTCGCAATTCCCTTACCTAAATCCCTTGCAAAAATGGGTGAAATTTTTTATTGCTAGCTTCACTTACTTGTCTTATGGCCTGTAAAAAAATCTATAAGCCTGTAAGACAATCTTTTGACGAAAAGAGGCTGTAAAATTAGGTAAGTCAAACATTTAGCTTGAACCGGAAATAAAATTCATTATTAGCAGCGCTCTTGCCTTCAAAACTCTAAACTGATATAACCTTACTCTTCCAATAGCTTTGGAACATTATTTTTTACGTAAAAGAACCAGTCAAGTTAATAAATTAGAGTTAAACTTACCTCTAGTTCGTTTTCGTCGAATATGCTCAGTAGATTATCAGGAATTATACCATTCAGTCCCTTAAGGAAGCTATCCACTTCATCCTTGACACTGTTACACAGCCTTTGTTGAGCCAACGCATCCAAATATTGATTCTTGGAAGCATTCGTTACACGGATTTTCGAACCATTTGGTATAAGCTCAACGGTTTTCGATAATTGTCCACTCACATCGTAAATTTCTTCAACGAAATTCAACTCCAAAGAATCACTAGCATCCAAATCGGTTTCTAAAATGTACTTGATCTTCGACAGGTATAAATCTGGATCATCTTGTTCAAAGTACTAGAAAGAATAAAAAAATAAAAGATGATCGTTATTTTTTGGTTCATGTTGCCTTACCTTATAGTGAACTCTCAAGCCGATAAGCTGTGCCAAGAAGGACCGAGTAAATCTGGCTCGGACTAGTTGTCGATAGGAACCGCCTAGTGCGCTCTCGTACAAGCACTTACCGACAATCTTACCCGCAAACTCAAAGTGCTTAAGCTTCAAATGCGATGGACGATGCGGGTTTGGATGGACTAAGGCTTGATGCTTGTCGTGGAATGTACAAAAAAGTCCACCGCGAGGATCGAATAGAGAACTACAAATTAACTCAAACCATTCGCGGCGTAAGCCGCCCCAATCAATACCTATAGGAAAAAGGATCATTTTAGTAAGAAAGGAAAATTTTTCTGTCGAATCCTACCTTGCTCCCCTTGATATGTCACTTCGAAGTTACCACACCAATCCGAAACCGAAAACCCTTTCGTTGCCTTCATGCTGCTTTCGAGTATTTTCTCTCTAGACACCTTCAGTGACAGCTTTTCATGATAGTAATTCGAATGGAATTTCCGCACCTCATGATAGAAAAAGTCCTGCTTATCCTTAAAAGTCTCCGATCCGCCAATATTCTTTAGCAAAAAATGTGTGAATGTCGCTGCAATTATGTTGCGATCTTTCGACGCCAATTCGATCTTTGGCTGAGATCCATCATCGATTATAAAAACCGGCCCATGGGACTGTGTCAGCAATTGTGGTAAAAAATGAAATTTCGTCGAAGGACACAAACGAAAAGTAGCGATGCGTTTTGGAATGAACTTCAAAATCATTTCCTTAATAGTAACCTGGAATATAAGAGAATTCTAGAATGAGTATGATAAAAGGTTTTGCAATGTTGTCCTGTGGTTATATGAATACTCATACTTAGAGGAGTAGCTATAACACTCACTTGCTTTGGGCCAACATAACAAAGAACTTTACGGGGTTTCGACTTGCTTTGACCAAAAACACTTAAAAGCTTAGCTTCGTAGCAAATATTGTGCTTGCGAGATGCGATATTCTTATGAACTAAGGTTGTGTCGCTACCTGAAATAGTATCAAAAGTTATGACGTGTTCTAGAAAAGTGTTGCTCCAATATATGTACGCACTGCTTAGTACTATGATATCGAAGTCACCATTGGGTAGCTTTTGCTCTAGAAAACTAATAACAGCTCGAAGGCAAATCGGTTCTGGGAAAAGGGCGGTGACAGAAACACGAGAATTGACCCTATCGTATGCAAAAGAAACGGCGTGGTGAAGCTTTTCGATAGCATTTCCATTCAAGTCGTAGATGTCCACACGGTATCCCTAAAAATGTATTAGAAAAGAAGTTTAAATAAATATTATTTAAGCTTCCATTCATCATCCATCATTTCAAACCTACCTTAACAGGATCCTCATTGTCGTCGAAAACGCACGCATTTCCGAACTCATCTCTCGGCTCAATGTGCAACAATGTGGGAGCGCCGGCACAGCAAACAACCGTTGTTGCTGGCCGTATAAATCGGGAACGCTTTGCATCTATGGGTCCGGGTATAAATGACTTTGAAAAAGGACTGCCAGCTATATGACTGGAACCAATCAAAACGGATATTTTATATTGTCCCGCAGTTCGTACGGTGAACTTAACCTTAGCAATATTTGCGTTATTCGGGTCTGTCGGTGATCCCAATTCACTGATGGTCACGACCTAGAAAAAGCAAACCAAAGTCAACGTTTTTCTAGGAAAAAACAAAGACTTTTACTCACCTTTCGTGTCCCCTCAGTGACTTCAACAAAAAACTGATCAGTATCACAGATGGGATAAGGCTGTCCATTTCGTTGAAAGAACCGAACAATAAAGCACATGGTACCGCCAACAATGTGTGGATCTTTCCAATCCCACTGAACCTTGCAATTCGCTGGCAGCAAATACTTGCCCGTGACGTATTGCAGCAGTGAGTGACGTGCCTCGGGCGCTAGGGACGGTTGTGTCATTGCGGCTAAGGTCACAAGTCCGGCTACCGATACTGACACAACCAACATACCACCCCATGTCCAAGCGTCTTGGTGTTGGCTCGATTTGACAACAGTCGACCACAGCTGAGCCTTCAGTGACTCAAGTTGTGACTTGGATGTGGGAAGGTTTTGTCGCGCCTGCGACCAAATCTGCCAATCTTTACCCAATAGTTTGCTGGCACGTGAATCCTCCAGCCAGTAGACATCCTCCAAGGATGAAACCTCGATGGCTAATAAACGGGAATAATGATGCTGTAACCGATGGTCGCGTAACCATTCGCGCAGAATCAACTTCTGTTGTAGGTGCAAGGCAGCTCTCTGCAAGCGCTGCTCATCGCCTGGCGGCAATTCAGGAAGACGTTCTGGATCTCCACAACTTGATAGAGATGAGATTCCTGAAATTTTAAAAAACAACGGTTGATTAAGTAGATACAAGAAGGTTTAATACCATGTCTCCACCGAGCACTAATCGTCGATTAATAAAAATCATTATTAAATCCTCTACAAATCACGCGATTTACCATACAAATTTAAATCCTCTCGACAAGCGATTAAAAATAAATCCTCTCATAAATCCCATTCATAAATCCCTTTTCGCTCCTGGGAAATGACATCGCCACCCCCTTTTGAGAGCCAAAATTACAGAAACAGAGTTTTCGTGTCAAATTAATCCTATATTTGTCCGATGGAGCCACTTTGCGATTTATCTTAATCCTCTCCCGCTAATCTTTTTTTAATTATCGGTGGAGACATAGTATTAAAGAACTGATTTCAAAAGTTACCAGCTCCATCAAAAAGCAGCCTGATCTTAAGATTAGGGGTTGTGCGCGGGGCTACCTGCTATAGGGACTTCTCCGAAAGTCAGACCTGATAAAGAATTGGCAAGGTGACGCTTTTATTTCTTATGGCACAGAAACGTCACCTTTTGCAAAATTTTGAGGTTTAATTTTTTTGGTTCGAATCCCGACGGAGGCAATAACATATTTTCAGGGCCCCGGCTCCGCGTTTATCGTCAAAGCCTTCTCAACTTGCCGTTCAGAATCAATGAAAAAAAGTGGGTTCCTTTAATGTGTAAGAACTGTACTGCAACGCACGAATGATGGTTATAGGATTAGGAGTCATACCTCAGCTCTTGGGAGTTGTAAGAGCCAGTAAGTTTGTGTAGCCCATTTAATTAGCTGTCTTACTTACTGTTCCACTCACCTTTATATATTCGTCAGAGTTCATGAGGAGGATTAACATGATATTAGCATAGCATGTGTTATCCTTTGTTTGATCCCAGTGCTCATATGAGATTATAGCAGATCTAGGCAGACTATGCTTTTACGTCGGTCTGAAGTATGTTTTCTCAGAGAGCGTACCTGTGCCTACTTAGTTTTGCACTCATTGAAGTCTAAGTCCGCACTCATCGTATCTGTCTTAATATTCAGAAAAGCGTACCTGACATCGCAATCACGCTGCAATTTTCACAATTTGTCAATATGGTCTGAGAGCAGTTGGATGGACGAGCTCTGGTTTTTCAGAGAAAGTTCTGAAAAGATCTTTAGCGTATGATTTTGTAGATCTCGCAAAATTCTCCCTCTACATTAAAAACTGCATAAAGCACTTCAAGAACACAGAAGTTGAGCTAGACTCTATGAAGATCAGTTCAGTTTCTGTAAAAATTGACTGCTTAGATTACAACATTGCGTCTTGTTTTTCCCGCCAGGATATAGACTCGTGAAAAATGATCTTGATCGTATGTATGACTTTATTGGGTCCAATTTTATCATTGGGGGTGACTTTAACGCGAAGCATACTTTTTTGGGTTCACGATGCAATTCAACAAGAGGCAGATTACTGTACAAAAACAGTATGAAACGTGGGGTGGACTTTTTCTCCACGGGAAAGCCAACATATTGGCCAACCGATAGGAATAAAAAGCCTGACCTTGTCGACTTTTTCATCGCTAAAGGGTACCCCAAATACCTTACGTAAGTCGAAGAGTGCTACGATCTTTGCTCAGACCACTCAGGAGTAATCTTGAAGATGGGTGGAAGACTGGCGAAAATGTAAAGAGCTCCTAGAGTAGCTAGCAACAAGAAACAAGAACTGGGACGCCTTCAGAAAGCACTGTAAGGAGGGTGTTGGCTTGAATGTGCCATTGAAAACTCCTTTGGACTTAGAAACCGCAGTTGACAAATTCATTGAAGCAATTCAGATCGCTGCTTGGAACAACACTTCGTCCAAAAGAACGCACTTAGCACCGACGGGCATGTACGCATAACATATCCGCTCGAAATCGAAGAATTGATTCGTGAAAAGAGAAGAGCGCGTAGAAGATGGCAAGGCGCGAGGGCTCCCCCAGACAAAACCCTCTTGAACCACCTCTCTAACAAACTGAAAGGAATGTTTCAAGATCTTAAGAATCGTGAGACCACTGAATACCTTGAAGGCTTGTCGGCGGATAGGAGCTCAAAAAACTCGCAGTTAAGTCTATCAAAAAACCCATAATCCACTCGGTACCAATAAAAAAAGCTAACGCCGAATGGGCAAGAGCAGGCAAAGAGAAAGCGAATTTGTTTGCTGAACATTTAGAAGAAACATTCAAGCGTTTCGACGGTCCGCCGTTGGCTGACGTTCAAAACAACAACGCGGAACCTGATAGCTTTAGAATGAAAAAAGTTTAGTAAGTTGAACTCCAACAGACAATAAGCAAACTTCAAAATAATAAGGCCTCGGGTTACGACCTGATCACTGGCGAAATATTGAAAGAACTACCAAAAAAGGCACTAGTCAAGCTACTTTATATGATAAACGCTTCTCTTAGACTTCTTTACGTTCCAAGGCAATGGAAAGTTGCTGAAGTCATTATGATTCCTAAACTGGGGAAATGTGCAAATGATAAAAAATCTTATAGGCCCATATCGCTTCTGCCGATAATATGGAAAGTATTCGAGAAACTTCTGCTGAAGCGATTAAAATTAAAAATTGCAGAATGACGTTTGATCCCGGATCATCAAATCGGTTTCAGACCCAACATTCCACAATACATCAAGTCTACAGAAAAACGCATGAAATTGAAAAAGCCTTAGAACGGGAAAAAATATGTTCAAGTGCTTTCCTCGACGTATCGCAAGCCTTCGACAAGGTATGACACGAAGGCTTGAAATATAAGCTACGGCAAAACTTGCCGGAAGACATGTTTAGAATATTGAAAAACTATCTTGAAAGTAGACTCTTTCCTGTTAGGTGTAGTACTGAATACTCGAGTTCAAGCAAATTCTAGCTGGAGTACCCCAGGGAAGTGTTCTCGGTCCGACGCTGTTCCTGCTCTACACAAGAGAAATACCTTTAGATGACGAGAGAGTCGTGGCCACGTTTGCGGACGATACGGCCATCCTGGCAACAGGTGAATCAGTCGAGTCATCAACGAGAAACCTCCAACGAGCATTGGACAGAATTTGTGTCTGGACGAAGACTTGGCGAATCGATCTTAACGAGTACAAGTCTACGCATGTGAATTTCACTTACAGAAGGGTTAACAATTTACCTCTTCATAAATTCTGCACAAATACTTTATGCAAATGAAGCGAAATATCTAGGGATGAGACTGGACTCTTAACTAAGGTGGAAACCACACGTAAAGCAGAAGCGTGACGAGCTCGAAATTAGGCTCAGGGAAATGTATTGGCTTATCGAAAGGTTTTCGAAATTAAGCTTATATAACAAACTGCTCTTGTACAGGCAGGTGTTAAAGCCGTCCCGGACATACGGTATACAACTTTGGGGTTGTACCAAGCCGAGCAACATGTCCATGTTGCAGACTTTCCAAAACAAGACACTAAGAACAATTGTGAATGCTCCATGGTATATCAGGAATAGTTATATTCACAGAGATTTAGAAATAGCTACCGTGAGCGAAGAAGTAACAAACTTTGCTCGAAAGCTAAATGCTCGCCTTCATGTTCATTGCAACAATGAAATGATCCGTACTCTCAACGAGACTCTTAACGATGTAAAAAACAAGCGACGACTACAAACAACAAGACCTTCCCCTAGATCTAGCGACGTAGGGTCAAGCCGCACGAATGGACGGCTTTAGTAGGTGCTTTCATGGGATAGCAACCTAGGCAATGCGATAAACGCTACGGAAGCGTAAACTTCTTGTTAAGTTAACTTAGTTGTAGTCAAGAAGAATTAAGAGAGAGAGCGAAAATTTACTACTATGAGTGTCTCTCATAAATGGGTGGTTTCTTAGCACGTGGAAATCGGGCATAACCAATATCGGCTACATCGGCATTATATACCTGCTATAGTGGGAGTATTGGTATCTTTCGAAGATTTTCGAGTTTAAGACTCCGTCCACCCTAGTATTCAAAAAAAAAAAAAATGATTTTGTAGATGAGGCAGGTATTTAGCTCTTTTTGTTATCGAAGGTCGATGCATGACTTAAACAGGAAGGCCTACTTGACACTTCTCTTATTTAATCAACTGTGGCTTTCATGAGCCAATGCCATATACTTATATATACACCTACCAGATTTTTGAAACGTTCTCAAGCGTTTACACAATGCAGAGGTATATACCTACATTTCTCCGACAATTTGCTGCTGATATGTTAGTCATCTGCGTCTAACCAAATGAACGCCAACCGCTTCAAGAAGCTCATCATTTACACCTTAGCAACCCAACTAAATCGTAGTCCGAGTGGGTTTGTCTAGACATTTGATCTCTCTGACATTAGAATTGAATTCGTTCTAAGTAGTGTTTTATGACCAAGAAATTGTGCATGTTAGGGTAGTTAAATTTTTTCTAGAAGAAATAGTCAATCAACTGGTCGATTGACTCTTACGCTGCGGGCGGAGTTGGAGTTTTTATTCGTGATGTTTATGAGTATGACGTAAAGAAGTATAGTCTGTGTAGTGCTGATGTAATTAAAATTTCAATTTGTTTAAACAACGAAAAAGTCAGTTTGGTTTGCGTGTACAGATTACACCTGCAACCGGTTCAAGTGTTTATTGACGAACTTTCTGTTTTCCTTTATAGTGAGCGGGATTCAAATCTTTTCCTTTTAGGAGATATAAATTTAGATTTCTTAACCCCAAGCCCGTCTTTAGATTGTTATTGTCTTCTTTTAGCTCAGCATGGATTTTTAGCTTTTATTAATGAGACCACAAGACCAGCCACTGGTACTTGTATTGATCACGTTTTTGGTCGTTTCTCGAGAACTTGTCAACAAGGCTGTTCCATGGCTGGCATAGTCTTCGATCTGGGTATAACAGATCATTGTATGACAGGTTTTGTTCTTAAGAGCGTAATAAGTAATTGCCAGAGCGATTCTAAAGCCGAGCGACGGGTTTGTAAAATCGACTTTGTGAAACTGAATTTTGAACTTCTTTGTGCTGATTGGGAAGATGTTTTTGCCATGCGAGATCCTTCCAGGGCGTATGCCTTATTTTTGTCTAAATTAAAAAGCTACATATGTAGTTCTACACACTTTGTCACAATAAAAAATTCAAAAAGAAGGTTGAAACCTTGGATAGATCAGGCACTACTGAGAAAAATTAAATTAAAAAATAAGTTATCAATTAAACGTCGAAAGCATCCACACAATACAAATTTAAAATTACGTTTCAATAAAATTTGTAAAGAAGTTAGCAAAGAAGTAATATTGAGTAGTGAAAATTATTACCTGAACAAAATAAGAAGTTCGAAAGGCGATCCCAAAAGTGAATGGAAAGTAATCAACAGCATTACTAATAGAAAAGTAAAAAACCAAAAGAGCTCCTTATCAATCCACAATGACAACGTAGTGGTGACTAGCCCAGCAGAAGTAGCAAATTTATTTAATGATTTCTTTGTTTCTGTTGGTCAAGATTTATGTCCCGGTGAAGTTTCGCTAAATTGTCACTGTTGCACAAATGTTGGAGTTTCAGGAGGTGCCTTCAGCAGAAATAGTTTTTATTTTGAACCCATATCTGGCCTGGAAATATTAAAAACAATCAATTCCCTTAAAAACTCGAACTCTTCTGGTATGGATGGCATTTCGAATGTAGTTCTTAAAAAAATAGCAATAAACTTGGTGGACATCTTAGTACACATTTTTAACTTGAGTGTCCTCTCAGGCGTCTTTCCCGAGGATTTAAAATTGGCTATTGTTATACCGCTTTTTAAAAAAGGCAACAAAAAAGATAGGAATAACTATAGACCAATCTCATTGTTATCCTCTATTTCGAAAGTGTTTGAAAGGATAATGAAAAATAGGATTTTGCGATTTCTTTCAAAACAAAACTTTTTCAGTAAGCTTCAGTTTGGTTTTAGATCGGGGCTATCAACAGAAGATGCTCTTCTGGACTTTTGCTCGCTTATACAAAAAGGTATCGATGACAAAAAATTTTGTGGCGCACTTTTCGTGGACATAACCAAAGCTTTCGATATGGTAAACCACAAATGTCTTTTGAACAAGCTTTATAATGCTGGTTTTCGTGGTTGTGTTTACGAATGGTTTGCATCCTTCATATGTAACCGCAGGCAAAAAGTTAAAGTACAAGATGTACTAAGCGAATCGAAGTATCTGAACATGGGTGTTCCTCAAGGATCAGTACTGGGGCCCATTCTATTTTTAGTGTACATCAATTCTTTATTTGAGCAACCTTTTATTGGGAATGTAAAAGCTTTCGCTGACGATCTCGCAATTGGTTACGATGCGGTTAATCCTTTAAATTTAGTTGCTGATGTTAACTTTGATGTTTGTCTGTTAAGATCATGGTTCGCGGAACATAAACTTGTTGTTAGTGACAAAACAAAATTGATGTTTTTCGGTCTTGCATCAAAAGCATTGAATGACATTGAAATTACTTTCCACGCACCTGATTGTTTGAGGTACACTCTATTTAACATAAATTGTCCAAGCATTGATTCTCAGCATCTATTCAACTCGAGAAACTTATGTAAAGCAAATTGCTTCATTATTGAATTAGTGAATCATTTTAAATATCTTGGCGTAACAATAGATCAGCATCTTAAGTGGACTGAACATATTGCCCTTTTAAAACAATATTTTCTTTCTGCTATTCGTTGTCTATATAATCTGAGGAAAATATGCTCTAATGAACTGCTGAGAACAGTTTACTATGGCATATTTCATTCTAGATTGGATTACGGTATTAGTTGTTGGGGCGGTGCCTACAACAACAATTTACAACAACTTACTGTTTTACAAAAATGCGCAATTAGAAAAATTTGCAATTCGTCTCGCTCAACCCGCTCAATAGAATTATATAGAAAAACAAAGATTCTGCCAGTAAAGCACATGTTCTGCTACAAGGTTTTAAAAATATTTTTCATTAGAAGTGGCTACATGCAGAGTCCTATCAATGGTTTATATAACCTAAGAAGCACCAACCGCACTGTTCTATCCATACCTTTCCGGACAACTCTTTTTAGAAACTCTTATTCCGTCGTATCCCGCAAATTGTTTAACAAACTTCCTGAGCAAATACGTAACATAAGAAATTCATCCGTGTTTTTTAAGAAAGTAAAGTCGTGGCTTCTTTTACATAGCATTAATGAAATCGAAATCTTGTTGCACTACATTGTTTAAGCTTTTTGTATTCATCTTGGTCCTTATTTTGAAGAAACTTTAGAATTACATACTTAAAATTTATATTATGATTTTTTTTTTTTTTTTTTCAAGCTAGTTATTTTTCTAATCACCCCACAACAAAATAATGGTATATGTTTATGAATTGTAGCATTATCTCTATCTATTTTAAATAAGATAAAAATGTTACAAACTATTCTCCTAATCTTAAGAAATGTGAATGTTTAGCTAGAAGTTAAACTCAATATTTGTAGATGAGAATAAAGAATACATACATACATACATACATACATACATAAAATAAAGGAATCGGTTGTTTCGGATAGACCAACTGCTCGTAGGGCCATAAGAGGAGCAGAAAGTTAAAACGAATTAGGAAGTGGTTAAGCCAGATCAGCAGATTTGTTTATGTTGAAGATCTTAGAGAGCTCCTGTTACTGTACGAGTGCAAAATAATTAGTCTTAAAGAGAGTTTTATGTATTCAAGTCAGGAAGTAATGAACGTTTAGCGAAATGTGTATAGCATGACATGACAAGTGACAAGTAAACTGACAAGGACTTATCAGCTTGAATACGATTGCTGGAAGTATGGTGATGAGGCATAGTTTGACATGTTTTAATACAATAAGTTTTGACAATTGTTATGCACATATTTGAACCGATAACTTATTTTTCTTAACTAAACAACCTTACAGTTGGAAAGTATGTACATAAGTACGTATAGGTTGTTTGATAAGTCAGTGACTTTGAAATGATGTGCATGTTTATTTGTGTCACACCTGCGAAAAATCGCCCATAACGAAATCGGCCAAAAACGATAAATGAAAAACCGCTGAAAAATAAAGTTGGGTGATTTTTCTTTCCCTTCTTGGCGAATTTTCATTTTTTGCTTCTGAAACATCGCCCAAAATGTCAAATGGAACATAAGGGAAGGTGAAATAAAAGTCAAGCAGGGGGGTTGCCAGCATGCCGCCAATAAATATTTCATAGTTCGAATATAAATTCCATTGATCTTACAATAGGATATGTGTGCGGGGCATGCTGCCACCCGCAACCCCCTGCTTGGCTTTTATTACTTACTTTTTGGGGGATCCTTCATTACATTTTGGGTTTTGATACCCGACCCAGGGTATATTTAAATATTTTAATGCATAGTTTGTGCAACACAGTGAAATAATTACCGTAGACCCCCAAGACCTTTAAGGGCCGGTTTTTCAGTGCGAGATCATCCGGTTTTCCAAGTTAAACTGAGATTAACTCCAGAAAGGAGTTTTTCAGAGAAATTAGATCTGGGATTGATCTCGGCTTTACTCGCCAAATTTGTGAAGTTAATCTCCGATCTACTCTGGAGAACAGTTTGAACTTCTTTGAATGTTTTTACTGTGTGGAATGGCAGTTGATTTGCGAGTTTTTGTAAAAAACGACATGTGAGAATAACCCGAACTTCTTCTCCTGTGTTTATCTATGTGAAGTGAGAGTTGGAAGAGTCAATTTCGAGAGTCGAAGATTTTGACAACTTTGTTGAAGGTCTTGACTCTGCACTGAAAAACTGCTCGCTGGGTTAACTCGTTCTCGCTGGTTAAATTCGTTTTGTTACGGGATTAGCAGATCTTGGTTTGAGCTGGGCTTAACTTAGCACTGAAAACCCGGCCCTTAGAGATATGATCGAGTCCATCGGCCTGTGTGTGTGAATGTTTTAGGTCTTCGAAATCAAGCTGAAACTTGGTACACGGTTTGGTTCTTCTGTTGCACAAAGAATGTGTGAAAAAACGTTTAATCGGCGAACGGCCACGCCCACCACTCTCTTGAATATGAGACAATCTCTATTTCACATTTTCTTTCAAAATGGCTTTTGGTCAAGTTTGAAAAGGCGTAGGTAAATTCTTGTGCAAACTTTTAGTGGGCAGAACTTTTTAAAAGGCAAATTGGACCGCCCACACCATCGACCATTCCCACTTTTAACATGTTAGACTTTCAACCACCCGATTTCTCGGAAAATTCACTCCGAATCGAAAATAAAACTGATATGACAAATATTACTATTTCCTAAGTTTGTTACATACAAAGTTTTGAGCTCCGCCCACTTTTAGGGGGCGCTTTTATCCGAAATAATTTTCGCTTTTAACGCATTTTCTCAGGAATCTAACGAAATTACAATTAATTGATTTTAATTTTTAGCCTACGCCCAGTTTTGGGGGCGTGGCAAAAACAAATAATGCATGAATTCGGTCCAAAAAACTTTTTTTGCTACTCGGTGTATGGGGTATGGGTATTAAGAAGTTTGGTTTAGATGAATTTTTGCATTTACTCACTTGTTTCTCAAATAAAATTTCGCCCTTTTGAATTTCTTGTTTTTTGGCGATTTCGCTTCGGGCGATATTTCGCATAGCTTAAATTTAAAAAGCCAAAACGACAAGACTACATTGACTCGGTCATGTCGAGCGGATGAACAGTACCACTCCAGCCAAGAGTATCTTTGAATTCAAGCCCCCAGGCTCGAAAAGACCAGGAAGACCGAACCTTCGTTTTAAGGACCAACTCATCGCGTATGCCTTAGCGCTTGGTCTGGAAAATTGGAAGCAGCGTGCCCAGGATCGCAAAAGATGGAAGGCTACAACTGAACCAGGTTGAGGCCGTCTGTCGGCCGGGAGTTGCCCGTAAAGTAAGTAAGTAAGAACTGTTAACGAATTAAGCTATAAGGAGATTGGTTTTGTCGAAGCAAGGATGGTGACCACATTTTTCGGCACAAAATATAAAATTATAAAATTTTTTATTCTTAGGATTGTCTTCCTGTCCCTCAAATTGCTGTTCTCTCTGCATCCCACAGTGATCCTTGCGGTATCCTTTTTTCTTAACCTTTTTGACTTGGTTAGGAATATTGACTTTTGATTCGGTTAGGAATAGTTCGCAAGAATATCGAATTTAACATTCACGTCAGATTAATGAAGCAAAATGATAAGTAGAAAAGTTAAATGAATCTATTTAGATATTTGAGCTGAAGCCTTACTTCTTTTATTTAGAGCGAAAAAAATCATTGTGTTCGATCAGCCTAGAGGCGAATGTCCTTTATTGATAAGGCTTTTCAGGGTAGGAGGTGAGAAAGGAACGCGTCCAGATTAGATAACAGCCTCGCTTAAAGATTTCCCTTAAAGACTCGCATACACAGGCTCATTTTTATCTGACACAGAAAAAAGTTTAGCTGGCCTTTGAGCGTTATTTATTCAGAGTAACGCAGTCCTTGAGAATTTAATACCTTCACTGAAACGGCCAGTTACGCCAATTACATTGTAAAAATAGCAGCAACATTTTCGGAAAATTATTTAAGCAGTAAAAAACTATACAATAAAACACACTTCAAAATGGTTTCTAAAGCCTTCAGCCCAATGAATCCGTTGAGTCCGTCATGTTGACAAGATGAAGTACACAACTGACAAGTGAGTTAAATAATACACGTTCTTATGGGAAGCGGCCCAAAAACGAACTTCGTGGCGTACATGGCTTCCATAAGAACGTGTGTATTTCACTGAGTTGTTAGTTGTATACTTATACGTAACGGATGCAATGGATTAATTGGGCTGAAGGCTTTCTTTACATTGAAATTAATGAGTAATGTAGGTATAAGTTGCTTAAGGTAAATTTAATCCATTTGAAGCTAAATTTAGCCTGGGGGAATATTTTTTTGTAATTTTCTTTGACCTTTTTAGGGTGGATAACATTTAATTTTTAAAACGTTTTTCATGAAATATTATTAAGTACAAACCTGATGATGCGGATTGCGAATGGCGCATCGTTGCCATTGCAATGGAATTTATTTCCGACTCCGGTGACCACATGTTTCGTTCGTTGTTGATGATGATTTAAACGCGATTATTTTAGTACTAATTAAATATTATCTTTTACACAATAGTCGCATTAAGGAATATGACTTTCATAAAGCTTTAAAACACTATATTGTTCCTCAAGTCACACAGTCTCTAACTATAATTGTTCTTATTCGATGTTGTTACTAAAACATAGAAACAAACATCCACTGATCGAATTTAATTATAAATTTCTTCATTGAATTTCAAGAAGCACAGAATAATTTATTTTTATTATTTTACAGAAACGACAAGACTCTCATCGTGTTTGTTATATCCTTCATATATTATTCAAAGTGCTACTAGGACATGCTGGAAAACTGTTATGGGAAACACGATTGAGAATTGGAGTGTTGCGGACATCTAGGAGATAATAAAATATTTACACAGGACTTATTTGAAGTATCATTGATTATCAAGTGTTAAATCAATTGCATTTACTTTTTCATTGAAGGAATTATACTGGCTGCAAGAGGGAGTCTTGTTAGGAAAAGCCAATCTTAAAACGAAATAAAACTGTTCCCTAGAGGAAGCAAGTATCCTTAGTTTTTTTTTTCAGTTTTCCTCTGTCTATCAGTTCTTATTTATCTGACTATGGGGAACATCGGATGCATAAGCATTGGGTTCGCACCCGATGGAGCTTCTGTACTGACGAGAAATGAGATTGGGTGTTTCCATTCAGGCAACATCGGAAAAATTTCCTAGTGATGGCGACTAAAGTTGCATTTAAACTACTTATTCAATTTTATATGACAATATGTACTTTTTAAATTACTTCGAGCTTTAGGCTCGAGTTTAAAAGAAGTTCCTAGTTGCGAGGACACATGAAGCCTGGGATACGTACAAATTCAGAGCTGAAGAACCTTTTAAATGAAAAATATAATAGCTCGATAGCTCGAGGTTAACCAAGGCCAAATTCTCAACAGTTTATGCTGTGTGTGTAAATTTCTTCACATACAAGGAAACCTACAATTTTTTGCTGAATCCGAGCGGCAATTTTAGAAGTTTTTCAAGACAAAAGATACTCTCGTAGGGCTCGCGGAGATGGGGACCGTAAAAAAGCAAGTCTTTTTTTCAGGTGACGACGGTAGCTTTCGAACCCAGAAAGGCGTAGTAAGCACACACATTAACCCTTTTTCACGGCACCGCACAAAAAATAGGACCGACGAAATTCGGATTGGTGCAGTCGAAAAGCCAGGAAAACAAGAGTAGGCAGAGTCGAAAACTATCGAAGACCCTAGTCTGCTGCAAAGCAGCAAATAGCAGCACCATCTAAGCAAATTGATGGCAGGAGTCAGGTGAAAGGAAAGGCGACTGCTACTAAGAACCGGCAACTAAAGCAGGTTTTTATCGAAACCCTGTACCACCAAATAACTGATCCATTTAAGAGGAGGGGTCTTTCCAGAGTCATATAAAGATCCAAAAGAAATGCACACTACCTAAAAGTTGAAAGTGCTTTTTTGGTTTTGGATTCATTTTGAAACGTTTATGGTTCAACATTTTCTGTCAAGTATTACTCCTCAACCCACATTGTTTGGTGAATACATAGAGGCATAGAATTCACAAGGAAAGCCAAGTACCTTGGACTAGTCCTTGATAGCAAACTATCATGGAACCCACAGAAAGCTTGCACCGTAAACAGAGACACCAGATCCTTGTGCTTCAGCCATCGAATGATGCCATAACAATAAGGGTCTTAAGCCGCGTATGATATATTTACTGGCATACACTCCCGATTTTAGGCCAGAATTGATCAACGAAGTCACTACGGCCAAAAAGGATACAACCTCTAGCTGATATAGACTTCCATTCCTACAAAGGCGACGACTTAGCTTTATTAGGTGGACGGGTAGAATTTGCAAATCCGCTCATCATACTTCCAGAAGATAAGCTCCCAAAAAATGTCTTTCGCAGAAAAAATAAATTAGATACAATTCTATCTGGGAACACAGATGATTTTAAAGTGAAGACAGGGACCGGGTAGGTATTCATGGAGAATTACATCAAGCAATGGATAGTCCCAGCTAGCCTTAGTTACAGCTCATCCATTTTCTGAGGTGCTTGCCACCGTGTTAGAATAAAACTAGTTCAAGCACGGTGGCAACAAGCTCTCGAACACGAGAAAGGACAAAATTTATCTTCTCAATGTGTTTTTTCTTGTCGGAGGTTGCTACTGTCCGATGGAGCACTCAGACACAACTACCCCGCCATTTTTTGCGAGCAAAGGCATGATAACTAGAGAGGAAGTGTTCCGCTGTATCGTCGTCCTCTCCACAGGCAGGACAGGTGGTGGTTTCGCTCAAGCGGAACACATTCAAGTGTTTAACAAAAGCATGTTGGCCCGTTAGGACGCCTACAAGGCGTCTGCAGTTGATTCTTCTGAGAGATAGAAGGAAAGACCCAGATCATTTAAAGATTTCCCGGCGTATAGTGGTTTATTCTCTCTGCACTTATTGCAGTCACGCCAACGAGCTATATGTTCACGAGAAACCCAAGTATCAATGGCAGACCTGGCAAAACAGATGCAGGCAGACCTAGCGCGGGCTCGGGCCCTGTGAAAAACTAGGACCCAAAACCCTCGCTTGTTGTGGTTCTTGTCGAGCAAGTTCTGAAACTTGTCGAGGAAGCTTATCAGAATCTCATTTCGCTGGACACCAGTATTACCTGACCCTGACAAGATTCACTGTATTTATCCTTCCGAATATAAGTTCAACAAATTCTAATTCGAGCACTATATTAGTTGAGGTAAGAGGGTTGAGCAACGAACTTAGAGGGGCTTGCTTCAAGGTGCTTACTTCACCTGTAATATAATCGAAACTTGATTTGGAAACAGCCATAGCATGACATAAGCTAAAAGTTTACTGTGGGGCGCCGTGCTGCAGTGGTTAGTGTGAAGGACCCCTGTGCACGAGAACCCGGGTTCGATTCCCGACCATAGTGAACGTATTTTACGGTGTTCAATTCGGCAATGCCGGAATCGGCAAAGAATCGTAGAAAGGTCAGGTGATGGTCATTCTGAGCTGCAAGTGACAGTAAGTTTTTTTCTTGTTTAAAAGTTAACTTATCATATTGTTGAGTTAACCCTATGGCAAAACCATACAAAATTAAATTTTATATTAAAAGGTAAAAAAAATTACAACAATTTACAACTCTACAAATATTAAACGCTGCCAGATGAACATCGTCAGGAAGCTTTAAAATGATGTAAACTGACAACTCTTCCAACGGTTTCCCATAAGAGAACAAGTAGCTATTTGAAGAGCAAATAAATGCAAACCAACAGTATCAAAACACACAAGTGTGCCTACCACTGCTGCGAATATTATCATTCTCATTCACAGGGTTCCAGCCCATAGTGGCTTTAGCTGCAACAAATAGAAGAAGACTCTCTGGCTTAAGTTGGTGCAACTACACCACTCATAGGGCCTGAATAATTTTTGGAGTCACTAAAAGACTCTTCGAGAACTTTTCTAAAGGCCTAGCTTGAAAGGATTTCAACGAAGTTGGGCCTAATACGTCTAGGTTCTCCCCCAGAAGGTCTTATACCCTGACCAATCAGATCAGGAGTCAATTCTCTCTCTGGAATTTTAAGCTGCCATTACAAACTGTAGATTTAGAAGCATCTTCATCGCATCGGCCCTTCCAAACTCTTCATGCAGACTTTGTATAGAGAGCGATTAATCCTCTCTTCACATAATCATCGATGTTTTGTTCGTCTCAGGAAAAATTTCCTCGGCGAAGATATCATCCCATCGGCAAACTTAGCCGATATCCTCCCACAGAAAATCCTTGTCTTCCTGACTGCTTCCCGGCATGGAAAGATGATTAGGGAAGGAAAAATAAGATGCTTCCTAGGCCGCTTAAGACCAGTTTTTCAGTTCGAGATCATCCGAGCTTCGGAGTAGAACTGAGATTAACCCTAGAAATGAGTTTTTCGGTGAATTTCGATCTGGGGTTAATCTGGGCTTAACTCGCCGATTTTGGTGAGTTAATCCCGGATAAACTCTGGTGAACAGTATGAATTTCTTTGAATGTTTTTATCTGTGTAGAATGACAGTTGATTTGCGTGTTTCTATGAAAAATGACATCTGAGAACAACTCGAACTTCTTTTCCTGTGTTTTATGTGAAGTGAAGTGAGAGTTGGGAGAGTCAATAATTTCGAGATTCGAAGATTTTGACAACTTTTTTGAAAGAGTTAACTCTGCACTGAAAAACTGCTCGCTGGGTTTACTCCAAATTCACTTTGCTACGGGATAAACATATCTTGGTTCAAACTGGGCTTAACTCAGCACTGAAAAACCGGGCCTTAGAGGCTGCTTAGATACCGAAGTGCCAGATCGAATCGAATCTTGTTTATATCGGAGTTATCGTGACAGAGGATAGTGACAGTTCAAGCACAGGTTCATGTCAGTGACTTCTCGACATGAAGTTTCGTGAAGAGCATTTGCGTAATTCTAAGAGTACTAACCAAAATCCCTTTCCTAGTGCATTCGATCAGATCTATACGGATCTCTGTACCTGAGAGCAGACAGTTACAAGTTTGAACCGACACAAATAACGGTGAGATCATTGGCGGATGCTTGCGGGTGCAGGTTCAAGGAAGATTAAGAGTCGGTACCAGAGTCTCAACCCTCAACCACGTATAGAATTAAAGACAGAACAAGTAAACCCCAAATGTTTTTGACTGGCTGAAGTTTTCATTTATTTTTTGCAAAATTGAATTCAAAATTCAAATAAAATTTTTTACAAAATCCACGCAAGGTTTGATTTTTAAAAATCTTTTTTTACAAAATTTTTCTCACTTTTAAAAGCGACACAGTGAAATATGTTTGGGAGGCTTGCCGTATCCTGCAACACCCCAGCAACTCGACAATGTCTCGCTAAACTTTTAATCAAGAATGAAGACAGACCTAGGAATTAAGCCTTTTATAACAAATTGAAAACGACTGACACAGTCAGCTTGAGATAATCTCATTGTTGGCTGCTTGGCCATTGCATACAAACTATGCAATGGACAAAACAAAACAACAGGCTAGTTCCCCAATGCAAGCGATGCCAAGATTTCCGACACACGCAAGCTTACTGCCAGAAAAAACCGCGATGCGTAAAATGCGCTGGCGAACATCTCTCGACGGATTGCAATGTCAGCAGTCAGGCCCCCGCGGCTTGCGCCAATTGCAGGGGAAGTCACCCAGCGAGCTACCGAGGTTGAGAAATTGTCATTGAGTTACAAACACGACATGAAGCTCCAAAGAAAAATAGTGAAAATATGGGCCCAAGCCTAAAACCTCCTAAAGTAGATAAGCCAAAAACCCCTAAGTCGACAAGGGGTAAGGGTTTGATTAAAGGTAAAATTTAAAACGCGCAAGAAAACGTCGCTTGTCCTAGTTCCCACCGGAGTCAAAAGTGAGAATCCACACTTGTTGGTCCAAGATCGTACGCTCAAGTCGCGTCACGTGAAAGTAAGCCACAATCGGACGCATCAAATTCGGTCTCTCAAATTCTAGGCATGATTTTAGAAAAGCTTGAGCAACAGACGAAACTTAATCAAGTAATATTCAACAAATTGAGTGAGCTCGGTTTTAAACCTCGAAAAGCATTTAATAAAAAAACATGAATATGGGAAAATCAATCAAAATAATTACATGGAATGCAAACGGCCTTTTGCAAAAAATTGACGAACTAGAAGTATTCCTACGGAAAAATAATGTAGACATATGCCTGATTTCGGTATATGTCAAACTATATCATCGCCGGGGGCTTTAACGCGAAAAATACTTTTTGGGGCTCAAGGTGCAATTCAACAAGAGGCAGAGCACTCCTCTTTAAAGCAAGTACAAAACGCGGCGTGATCTTCTTATCGACGGGAAAGCCAACATATTGGCCAACCGACAGAAATAAAATACCTGATCTCGTCGACTTCTTTATCGCCAAGGGGGTACCTCGTTACCTTACGAACGTAGAAGAACGCTTTGATCTCTGTTCAGATCACTCGGCAGTTCTTTTGAAAATCGGTGGAAGCCTAGCGAAAAAGAAAAGGGCGCCTGGATTAACTAACAACAACACCGACTGGGATGGCTTTAGAAAACACTGCAAAGAAAACATAGCTTTAAATATACCGCTCAAAACGCCACTTGAAATAGAAGATGAATTAGATAAACTCGTGAGAGTTATTCAGAGCGCTGCGTGGAATAACACTTCTTTTCGGAGGTCCGGATTATCGAACAGCGGAACAATATATCCGCGAGAAATAGAAGAGCTAATATGCGAAAAGAGGAGCCCCTTTTCGCATATTTCTCTGCGCCCTTAAGAAAAGCAAACGGCGAATGGGCAAGAGAAGACAAAGAAAAAGCGGATTTATTTGCAGATTACCTAGAAGAAACATTCAAACCGTTTGACGGGGAACCGTTGGTCGAGGAGCTCAATCCTTATGCGGTACAAGATAATTATAGAATAAGAACCGTGTCATTGGCTGAACTTCGTCAAACGATAAATAATCTGAAAAACAACAAAGCCCCTGGCTACGACTTAATTACTAGCGAAATTCTAAGGGAGTTACCGAAAAAAGCTTTGGTCAAGCTACTCTATATCATTAACGCCTCTATGAGAATTTTATACGTTCCAAGGCAATGGAAAGTGGCCGAGGTCATAATGGTTTCGAAACCAGGAAAATGTCCGAAAGACAAAAAGTCATACAGGCCTATTTCGCTACTGCCGATAATATCTAAAGTATTAAGGAAACTGTTGCTTAAAAGGTTGCAACCAATCATTAAAAAAAGACGATTAATTCCGGATCAGCAGTGCGGATTTTGAAAAAAGCATTTAACAATAGACCAGGTCTATCGAATAACAAACGAAATCGAAAAAGCTCTGGAAGCGAAAAAGGTATGAACTAGCGCTTTTCTCGACGTATCGCAAACTTTCGACAAGGTGTGGTACGAAGGCCTGAAGTACAAATTAAGGCTTAGCTTACCAGAAAAACTCTATAGAAGCTTAGAGTCTTACCTTGAAGACAGAATCTTTCGCGTAAGGTACGAAAATGAGCACTCGGAATTCAAAGAGGCCCAATATTATTTTTGCTTTATACAAGAGACATACCCCACGATAAGGGAACAATTATAGCTACGATCGCTGACGACACTGCTATTCTCGCTATTGATACGACAGTTGAATTATCAACAGGGAAACTCCAGCGCGCTTTAGACAAAATATGCGACTGAACGAAGAGCTGGCGAGGCGTCCTTAACGAGACTTAAGTCAAAGCATGTTAGCTTTACTTATAAAAAGATAAACAACAAACTTTTATTCATTAACTCCGTACGAATCCCGTACTTAAATGAAGCGAAATACCAAGAAATGACTCTAGACGCAAAACTTAAATGGAAGCCGCAGGTTAAATAGAAACGCGACGAGCTCGAAATCAGGTTAAACGAAATGAATTGGCTTATCGGCTTGCCTTAACTAAGCGTATATAACAAAATGCTTTTGTATAAGCAAGTGCTAAAACCATCTTGGACGTACGGTATACAACTCTGGGGTTGTACTAAACCAAGCAATATATCTAATCTAGAAACTTTTCAAAATAAGACACTCCGAGCAATCATTAATGCTTCATGGTACATGAGAAATAGCGTTCTACACTGAGATCTAGGAATCGCAACCGTGACTGACGAGGTAACAAACTTTGTCGCAAACTTAGTACTCGTCTTCGCGAACATTGCAACAATGAAATTATCCGAACTTTGGATCAGACAAATCTTACGCGCCGACTACAACGAATGAGACCGTTAGATCTAGCAGCATAAGATGAAACCGCATAAATTGACGGTATTGTAGGTGCCTTCGTTGGAAGGCAGCCTGCCACACGCGATTACTACAGAAACTTGAACTACTTGTTAAGGAAACTTAGTCGTAGTCTGACGGAAAATAGGAGGTTTTTTAGTTTTTTAGTGAGTAAGAATCTCACATTACTATGAGCACGCGGCCGGTCCTCGTAGTGCCTATAAAGGTTTTTCCTCCCCACAAAAAACAAAAAAAAATTTTGGCTTCTAACAACCATTACGCCGTGAGCGTCATAAGTTCCTTATATTTTAAGAAAAGGAGTACGATTTTGTAAAAATTTCGAACAGCAAATTGATAGGTTTTTCATGAAACATGGTACTCTCGAAGAGTTTATTTATCCCTCACTAGAGTGAAGACTTAAGCTGCAAAACAAAGACAGGACCTTTTTCAGAGTAGCTCCACCACATAAACCTCTGGAACTATGGTGCCCACCACATGGAGGGTTATCAAAAACTTAAGTTGATTTCAAATGGCGTAGGTATAAGCAGTGTTGTGTTCCCAATACTCCTTCAAGGTGTTTCAGTGTTAATTAATCCTCTCCCTTGCAAAAATATTGAAAAGCCTTAAAAAATAACCTTTAAGATTGCCCCGTCAGAGGTTTGAACTCGTATTCCCCTCCGCATGAATCGCACACTTATCATTAGGTTTCAGAGCCCAAAATTACCTTTTGTAAAAGTAAAACAATTAAAGAAGAACAATATTTCAACACGCCATTTCAATGCCCCTTGAAGCAGTCCTTGAGTCTGGGCAGCTATGTAAAGAGCCATAAAATCGATATGGCCAATTAAAACAAGCTCGTTTGCATCAATATCTAGTCCGCAATTTACCGATTAAAAGTTACAGCAAGGTAAAGGGGAATGCTCGGCAGTATTTTGCTACAAGAACTTATTTCCTTGGAATTTAATTGCCAATAACTCATAATTAGACAAGTGTATGGCTCACATAAAGCGTAGGTATATCTAATCAATGAAAAATATCCTTGAAGCCAATAAACTAAAATAGCAAAATATCTAGATCAAGTTCTAGAGCTAATAAGTTTTCAAGAATACTTATAGCCGAGAGCGAATATTACTTCCCTTCTCAACAAAAGAAAAGTCAATAAACCACACTCGTGCGTCTTCGTGTCAAAAGGCGGCACTCGAAAAGTCTTCTTATCTGATTGATGCGAAAGGACTTGAAATTGTAGTTGCCCTTTAGCATTTACACACTATATCGCCATCAGCCAGGGATTCCCGTCCTCTTCCATTTAAAGAGTAAGTACAAACGCCATCATCACCACCGGTAGCTACACATTCGTGAATTGTACTTATTTTCGTTTGCCTTGTGCCTTGTTCTCATGTGAACAACGAAGGACACAAGGACAAAATGATCAACTTTTCCATCGTGAGAGACTATAATAGATGTTGAACAATGTAGTGTTCAGTAAAACGTGCACAAACACGAGACCTAAAGTGCAAATTGAACAAGAACCACCCAACCGACCCCCCACCCTGTTTTTTTTTTTTTAGAGGGGATACTCCGTCTGTCCCAGGAAACATTGTGTCTACAATGTACTCATAGCTCGACCATGCTCAGCCGTGTCCTATTGCAAGGAGACGAAGAGGCGATTTTATACCCTTTACTATAGGCATAACTTCACACACAAGTTTATGGAAAAATTAAGCCCGATTAAGAGAATGTCGAGCAAAAAGAGGCCCTGAGTTTGACTGGCCATAAATCAAACACATGGTGGTGTCTGTACACTTTGACTTTAGTACGAGCAGCAATTTTCCAGCAGGTATACTAGCACGCAGTATGAAAGCTTTTAGTATTTATAATTTATTATATAATTTGTTTTTATTGCCAAAAGTCATAAAAACGTCTTGCACGGTAACATCGGAAGAAGGTTTCACCACAAAAAAAAAACACACAAGGATTCACAAACGTACGAGCAAGGGAACACTCACGCGTACTGCAGAAAAAAAATTAAATAAAATGGAAAGTGAAAAGGAAGTACGAAAAGGATAATTTCCGTTGCTTGGGTCGATGATATTTTCACTTTTTTTTTGCTTCAACACGAAAAAAACTCAATGCAGTAGAGCGAGAGTCCTTAATGTTACACTACATAGGTATATGATCAAAATGTCATTAGGTCGTTAGGGATGTTATTGAAAATTATTTAAAAACACTTTATTGTCCTTCCGTACTTTTTTTTAAGGTTTAAATTTACCACTCTACGTATGCTATGTGTCATAGGTCAAAAACGCGAATACATGTAATTATTTTCCACTTTTAGATGTTTAATATCACGCACGCAACATAAATTACGGATAAAACACGAACTATGGCAAAGGATAACATTTAAATGTAAAATGCAAGGATAAATGTGTAAATGTGGTATGTGGGTTAACAAAATAAAAAATGAAATTTATTTTTCGACAACAGTTCGGGTGTTAAGCCCGTTTCCTTAATATACAGGACAAAGGAACTAAAACAACTGAACAAGGAAAGAAAGGCTCTGTGAAAATTAAGTTTTGTATCTATGAGGACTCGATGAAAAGCTGAAGAGAAAGAAAGCTTAAGCAAAGCTTCTAAGAGAATGTAAGGAAGAGCTTCCCTTTGCTTACATGTCGGAGGAGTCGGAGAGGATATAAACAAAAACATTTGAAACAGGTCGTCGTCGGGTTGTTTACGCATATGGAGTCGTTGCAAAAAAAGCTGAAAAAAGGAGCGAATACACTTAAATATGTTTTTAAAATGAGTAAAAATTCTGACCAGTGAAATATTTTGAAGCTTCAACTGTTTCACATCATTCAAATAAAATAAATAAATAAATAAATAGAGTGGCGCAACAGCTCAAGGTGAACCAGGGCCAATTTCTCAACAATGTATGCTGTGTGTGTTTAATTCCTTCACATACAAGGGGACCTACAATTTTCTGCCGAATCCGAACGGCACTTTGAGAAGTTTTTCAAGACAATTGCTACTCTCGGAGGGCTTGTCAGACCCTCGCGGAGGTGGGGACCGTGAAAAAGAACAAGTCTTTTTTTCAGGTGACGATGGCAGGATTCGAACCCAGACCTCCGGCGTAGTAAGCACACACACTAACCACTACGCCACGGCACCCCACCATTCAAATAAAATAAATACCTTTTTTGCTATCATAATTCAACATTTTTACGTTACCTTCAACTATTAGCTGTCGTTTCTCAAAATTCTTGCGCTGTAGGTACAATTTGGGCGTCTGCTTTCTTTTCTAAGGAACTTGTTGAAAACCTTTATTAGAACTAAGAACTTAATAAATATTCACTAATAAAATGCGGCTGATAAAGCCTTCCGACCGAAGTCGCTACAGTATACTGCTCTATAAATCTTGTAAAAAAATAAATAAATAGAGTGGCGCAACAGCTCGAGGTGAACCAGGGCCAACTTCTCAACAATGTATGCTGGTGTGTTAATTTCTTTACATACAAGGGGACCTACAATTTTTTGCCGAATCCGAACGGCACTTTGAGAAGTTTTTCAAGACAAATGAAAACTCTCGGAGGGCTTGTCAGACCCTCGCGGAGGTGGGGGCCGTGAAAAAGAACAAGTCTTTTTTTTTCAGGTGACGATGGCAGGATTCGAACCCAGACCTCCAGTGTAGTAAGCACACACACTAACCACTACGCCACGGCACCCCGCCGAAATAAATCTTGTAAGCAAACAGAATAATTAACTCTTTAAGTAGAACAGAATAATTAACTCTTTAAGCTTACAAAATTTGTCCTTAAAATTTGTGGGTCTCCTTCAGCAAAAAACATGACAGATAGGAAATCATTGGCAATTATTACTTCTTCGGGTTGCGACGGAATAAAAGACCGTTTTTAAAGAATTATTACAATTTTTAATTTTTTAATAAATAAATGGAAAAGACTAAAAAATTAGTAGTATGAAGAAATTTATTTTTATTTTTCAGAGTTTCTAAGTTTTTCTGTAAGCTAGGAAGACTCATTTTCTTGCTTGTAAGGTGTCTTTTGAGGCAGTAGTTTTTAAGGTGTTTTCTCTTGATTGATGCAGCAACATCCCCCCTCCAGAGAGGCAGCTTGGTTATTTTTTTTTGCACTATCAGAACTGTGATGCAGTTTGTTTAATAGAAACAATAACTGCAGCAGAAATTTGCCAAGCAGAAAACTGCCAACACGGGCTCATCAGTTAGTGCAAGTGTTAGTAGTTAATAAATTAAACATAAACTAACACCAAACACAAAACACTAAGAATCACAAAAAAGCAAATGATAGAAACATTATTATTACAACAGATAAGTCAACAAGTAAAAAAAGTAAACAAGTAGACAAGTAAAAAAAAAACATAAAAATAAAAGTATATTTAATATTTAAGACGAACAACACCGAAGCAGCCTCTTAAGTTTGGCTTTGTCCATGTCAAAGTCTAAAATACTGGTATGTGCGCTGTAGCTGGAACACATACGGCTGATAGGCTCATTTTTTCCATAATTTGTTCTGTGCCGTGGAACGTGTAAAAGCTGAATTCTTCGGAGGCTATGAGAGCCTCCACGAAATTTAAAGTTTATACTAGATAGAAGGTCCGGTGCATCTATTAGACCTTGGACCAATTGCTGAATAAAAATCAAGTCATTATTTATCCGTCTTTGGGAGAGACTTTGAATGTTAAGCAATTTAAGCCGGTCGAAGTATGAGGGGAGATTGAGTGGATCTTCCCAGGGAAGTCCCCTGAGCGCGAACCGAATGAACCTCCGCTGGATCGCCTCGATCCTATTCGTATGGCATACTTGCGATGGAGACCACACTTGTGAAGCGTATTCAAGGTGAGTACGAACAAAGCTATTGTAAAGGGAAAGCGTGACGTAAGGGTCATTAAATTCTTTAGACCAACGCTTAATAAAGCCAAGCATGCAATTGGATTTATTTACAATGTAGTTTATGTGTTTTGAAGAGTCAAGGTTTTGACTAAAGAAAACACCAAAATCCTTAAAATGTTCAACACGGCAAAGAGCATGCTCACTGATGGAGTAAGAGAATGTTGTTACGATACGCTTTTTAGAAAAAGTGATAACTTGACACTTAGCTTGATTGAGGAAAAGACCGTTTTTGTTACACCATGTAGCAAAGCTGTTTATATCAGTCTGAAGAAGAACATGGTCATCAGAACTCTTAATAGTTCTAGATATCTTCATATTGTCTGCATATGATAGGATTTCGCCATAAGCGACACACGAGGGCGCATCGTTTATAGCAAGAATGAATAAGAGTGGGCCTAGATGACTTACCTGGGGAACGCCGGAAATGGCAGCAAAAGAAACTGAAAAAAGTCCTCTAAATTTAACTTGGTAAGATCTTAAATGAAGATAAGACATAATCCAACAGATGAAATTTGGTGGAAAGCCAAGAGAAGTAAGCTTAAAACCAATAATTTCATGCGAAATCAAATCGAAAGCTTTGGAAAAGTCGGTGTAAACGCAATCAACCTCGCAGCCATTTTCTACTGCATCAGAACATTTTCTATAAAACGATAAAAGGTTAGTTACGGTAGACCTATTTTTAACGAAACCATGCTGTTCTTTGCAAATTATGTTTCGGCAGTAAAATATGTGGCTATCGCAAATTAATTTTTCAAACACTTTTGGAATGGTTGAAAGTTTAGCAATCGGCCTGTAGTTCACAATATCACATTTAACACCCTTTTTTAAGACAGGCGTGAAAAAGGGTGTTAAATGTGATAATGAGAATTTCCACATGGAGGGGAAGTGACCGGACGATAGCGAAAGCTTGAATAAATTTTGTAAAGGAGTGGCAAGAACATCCTTACAGTTTTTTAAAACGATAGGTGGTATACCGTATGGACCAGTTATGTCCAGCTGTATCATTTTCTATAGTATTAGTGACATCGATTGCAGCCAGCTTAACAACTGGACGTTCGTAGATTCCCCTGACTGTTTCTACAGTTGCTCTTCTTATTTGACCATCTTTAGCTTTGATGGTACTTGTGATTATACCTTTTAACCATGAATTTCTTGGCCAATTTGTATCAACAATGATGACAATATCACCTACTTTGACATCAGCAGCTTTAGCAAACCACTTGGTCCGACGGGTTAGTGTTGGTAAGTACTCTCGAACCCACATTTCCAAAAAATATTTGCCAGTTGTTGACTTCTTCTCCAGTTTTTTCGTAGTAATAAATATTTTTCATCAAACTCACCCGGTGGCTTGCTTCCATTTGATGTCCCTAGCAGCAAATGATTGGGAGTGAGCGATTCTTGACCTTCACTTTCAAGAGGCACATGCGTCAATGGACGGGAGTTAATTATACTTTCTACTTCTATTTACATTGATTGAAGCGTTTCGTCGTTGAGTCTTTGGTTGCGGACGATCTCTGCTAGAACCTTCTTCACGGAACCCACCAATCGTTCCCAACTGCCACCCATATGTGGAGAAGCTGGTGGATTAAAGAACCATTTTGTTTCAGCAGTTTCAAATGTCTCTTGTATTTCTTGATTATTGATAGATTGTAGGGCCTGTCGCAATTCATTATCCGCGCCGATGAAGTTTGTGCCATTGTCAGAGTAAATTTCGTTCGGAGCGCCTCTTCTATAGCAATGAAGAGGAGTCTGTAGTTATTGTATGCGCCATTTCCAGATGCACTGCTCGTATTGTTAGGCATGCAAACAAAACACCCCATCGTTTTTTGTTTGCATGCCTAAAAATTAACAAAATTTTCGCAATTATTGGTAAACAAATTATAAAACGCTTAAGTCAAGGAAAAAGTATTTTTTATTATTTTTTTAACATTAAGTGAAAATGCTTTTTTTCGCATGTAACATAATGCCTTTTAAAGTTTACCCAAATAACATGGGTCAATACACCTCACAGAATCCTTTCTGATTCACAACGCCTCTGGCTCTGGCCTGGGTTCAAGTGTCAATGGAATCCTCCTTCATACAAAATAAGAAAAAACATTTCCAAGCTTGCGTATATTTTAAGATTTACACACCATGTGGCTTATCAAAGCTTTCAAAAAAGCTTTCTGCTCCACCACTACTCTACCTATAAAAATTTCTTACTCTCAAATGAAAGGCTGAAACTAAGTTCAGTGTTTTTTTTCTCACTCTCAAGTACCCGTCAAGTGAAAACTTTCGCTGAAATCGCAAATTAATGGGGCCAACAAGGGCACCCGCAGCAAAGAAACTCACCCTTATCACGAAATAAACTCTTGTATGTAGTTAAGTTGTTTTCCTCCAGCCATAGGTCAACGCTTTCATCATCGAATGCAACGGAGTAGTCCTCCCACGCCAAAAGAACTAGCTTAACCAAAGAAACTGTAAACATTAAACTCAAAACAATAGCGACAATCACTTTCATCAACCGCAAGAGCATAATACACGAGGATAGCAGGTCAAATTAGAGACTTCCTAGTCGCGGAGCTCAGAAGCGAAGCGTTTGTTTTAATGGTTCTTCACACGCGGACACGTGCAATAATTTGCAACATTATTTCGACTAAAGCTGAGAAAAATAACGACACCCTGTATGCGAAAATTGTTTATTTTATTTTTTGTTTATACACAACACACATCGTTCTGGTTTGACACAACTACGGGAGAGAGCAATAACGATTTGCTGCTGAAAGCATAAAGCACAAACTGATCTGCGCATTCCTTAGCTACGAGAGAGCTGGCCGAAAAGGCGATGCAATTGTTCCAAGTGTTGCGTGGGCGGGCAAGAGTGCTTTTTGTTCTGATACAATTGTACGAATAGTAAGGCTTCATTGAGGACTATAATGTACAAGCTTATATTGTGACAAAACAGTGGTTTGTTTGGGTTTTTATAAATTTTTATAAAGTCTGTCCATTTTGACATCAAAGTCTGCTTATGAAGTTTTTCTTTGTTTTAATAAGAAAGTCATTTCGAAGAGGGTTGAGAAAATATAAAGAAATACAATTATTCTGTACAATCTTCTTTTTGTGAAAACGTGAAAATTTTTATTTAAGATCAACTAAGACTTTAAATATTGGACTAAAATTCGACGAGTATCATCTACTGACTTCTAACCTTTCGGCATGTTAAATACAAGTGTCTATAGTCTTTTCTATTATAGTCATATTAGAAGGTAATAAAAAAATAGTACCAGCGGCGAATGGTGGGAATTGCTGCTACTGAAATCGTCGACTTTCTAGAAAAGACAAGACTGTATGGCTCGAAATGTCCGACTTTCAGGTCGACATTCGTGATCCAGGCTAGATAAAGTCAATTGTCAAATCTTGCAGCAGGCAACTTTCTTGCGCATTTGGAAATTCGCCTTTAGATTCGCCTTAAAATATAGCGTTTTAGCAAACCTCAAAGTTTTGGACCTTCTCAGCATGTCTTTTTTTATAAAAAATCTAGTACTTCTTTTTCCTTTTCGCTCAATTTCATTACGCTCGCAAGGTTTTTTCTAGCCCTAGTAAAAAAGAAGTCTGCTAAACATCTGCAATGAAAACTAAAGTAAATCGCTGTTAAAGGCTCAAAGTGCCACTCTCTTAGACCCTCCGGATTTGTGTATTTGTCCTTCAGATCCACAATTCTCAGATCTTCCAACTCGTTCAAGAAGAAACTGCTGAGGGTACTGCGCCTACTGTTGTTAAGGGCCGGGCAACAATAGGCGCGAAGGGCTCGCAAAGCAGGTGACGAACGGATTCAAATTCTTCAACGTACCCTTTAGCTTCTGCAGTTATTGCTATGCAGTATGCCTGTCGCGCTGCGTGGAGCACTACAACCCGATGCACCGTAGGGATTCCCAAGAGTACTCAGATATCCCTGTGACTATAAAAAGTGATCTCTTATAACCGCCGGTCATAGCTCCCTTGTGTGTCTGCACGTGTCGAGTTCCGCTCAACGCAGCCTGTGTTTCTTGTCTTCAGTGGCAGCTTGAATTATGACTGCCAGTACTGCTTGAAAAATACTGCAGTCGTCGTTGATCAGGAACGATTTGTTTAATCTCAAGTCCTCACAGAATATGTCTACGCCTGTTCCGACGTTCATCTTAGAGCCGAAAGATTAAAAGAGCTACCAAAAAAGGCATTAGTCAAGCTACTTTATATGATAAACGCTTCTCTTAGACTTCTATACGTTCCAAGACAATGGAAAGTTGCTGAAGTTCCTGCTCTACACGAGAGACATACCTCTAGATGACGAGACTGTCATGGCCACGTTTGCGGACGATACGGCCATCCTGGCAACAGGTGAACCAGTCGAGTTATCAACGAAAAACCTCCAACGAGCATTGGACAGAATTCGTGTCTGGACGAAGACTTGGCCAATCGCTCTTAACGAGAACAAGTCTACGCATGTGAATTTCACTTACAGAAGGGTTAACAATTTACCTCTGTTTATAAATTCTGCACAAATACCTTATGCAAATGAAGCGAAGTATATAGGGATGACACTGGACGCTAAACTAAGGTGGAAACCACACGTAAAGAAGAATATATCAGGAATAGTGACATTCACAGAGATTTAGGAATAGCTACCGTGATCGAAGAAGTAAGAAACTTTGCTCGAAAGCTAAATGCTCGCCTTTATGTTCATTGCAACAATGCGATGATCCGTACTCTCAACGAGACTCTTAACGATGTAAACAACGAGCGACGACTACAAAGAACAAGACCCTTCGATCCAGCGACGTAGGGTGAAGCCGTACGAATAAACGGCTTTAATAGGTGCATTCACTGGATAGCAACCTAGCCAATGCGATAAATACTATACGGAAGCGTAAACTACTTGTTGTAACTTAGTTGTTGTCAAGAAGTATTATGAGAGAGCGAAAATTTACTACTATGAAGTGCGTTCTGGCAGTTTCATAGTGTCTCTCATAAATGGGTGGTTTTTTAGCACGTGGAAATCGGCCATAACCAATATCGGCTACTTCGGTATTACATACCTGCTATAGTGGGCGTATTGGTATCTTTGAAAGATTTTGGAGTTTTTGCCTCCGTCAACCCTAGTATTCAAAAAAAAAAAATTAAAATTCAATTTCATTACGTTTGCAAGGTGTTCTAGCCTCTAGAATCGGCTTTACTCACAGAAGGTTAGTTAGGGCTAAGTTAGGTTTATGGATGGATGCCATATGAAGATAGTCACGGCTTCACTGTCCTTGTGGGAATCTCAACACCTGTTACGAAAACAGAAATAAGCCGCTATTAAAAGCTCAGAGTTCTGCTCTCTTGGACCCATCTCGATTTGTTTACAAATCTTAGGAGGTCCTTCTTCGAGACGATCAAAGGTCCTCAACGAGATCTTCGAGCTCGTTGAAGAAGTAACTGCTGAGGGTATTGCTCTTCATGTTGTTAAGGGCTGGGCATTCGCAAAGCGGTTGACGAACCGATTCAATTACTTTAACATCCCTGTATGTTGCAGTTATCGTTATGCAGCAAACCAAGTCGATCTACGTGAAGCCTCATAGCACAATGCCCCGTAAGGATTCTCGAGAGTACTCGGGTATCCGATAAATAGTGATCTCTTATGACCGCCGGCCATAGCTCCTTTGTGTGTCTGCACGTGGCGAGTTTTATCCAACGTAGGTTGGTTCTACTCAAGGACTCAGTTTCTTTCTTGTGTGCTATCGCGGAATTCTCATACTTGTGAAGGCTAAAGATGCATTCATTGCTGACCTAAATCTCGCAAGCTTGTCCCCTTCTGCGTTTCCCGATATGTCGGTGTGACCTAGCAATCAACTCTGAGTTATAGCATTGCCAAGTAGATATCAAGTCTAAAATTTTCCGGCATAGGTGCACAGCCCATTGATCTCAACACATCTGACATTTAATGGCCGCTTTGCTAGATGGTAAAATGGTCTTGTTTAAGAGCCTGTGTTTCTTCAGTTCAGTGGCAGCTTGCATTATGGCTGCCAGCACCGCTGGAAAAATTCTGCAGTCGTCGTTGATCCGGTACGATTTGCTTAATCCTAAGTCCTCACAGAAGATGTCTACGCCGTCTATACCAACGGTTCATCTTAGAGCCGTTGGTATAGACGGCGATCTCGTTATCTTCTCGCGATAGTCTTATGTCCTCCTATTTGCATCTTCCAAAATTCTGGTAGCGAATCTCCTGTTAAAGGCGAATATCATAGGAAGGTGGTCCATGGCTGGGTTATCTATATGGAGGCACCCCATTGCATTTCCACAGAGGCGTTCCCAAAAGATCTGGAGGACCACAATCCGGATCCCTTGGACGCGCAGCTATTTTAGCTGCCTTGCCGATTCAGTATATGCCAACAGAGGGTATCTAAAGACCAAAGCTCACTGGCCACTTTTTGAAGAAAAAGATGTTGGGATGTAGTAAAATTAAGCAAGAACAAGCTTAGAACTTCTGCGGTTGCACGTAAAAAGGCTTAAACTCAGAAACGCTGATTTTCACATGAAGCAACTTTGCGTAGTCGGCGAAAATTTATTGGAGATTATTTTTTAAAGGCCTAGTGAAAATTAACAGCAATAACTTTTAAGGTCTTCTTGGCTATTGCAGGGAAACCAGCTTTTTGCCAGGGAGAAAATTATGGTTTTTGGACTTTTTTGCAACTGGTTTCCCAGGGATCGCCATTGGCACGTTTTGCGGCCGTTTATTTGTGGACCTTTTTCACTGCCCTCCTGTTTTACCTTACCTTAGGTTTATCTATATTACAGAGAACATAAGAGCTCTTGTGGAAGTCTGAAGTGTTCTTCTTAAATTCTTTGACCGATTTAGGATTTTTTTTTTTGTTTTTATAATATACTCTTGATCAAGGGGTTATGACTACCCTTAAAATACATAGCACATCGCGAGCAGAAAGAATTCGGGTATAGAAAAGATAGAAGAAGAAAGTAATTCTCGATCCAACACAAAGGCTGATGAGCCAAACATGAAACCTCTGCACAGAAACACAAAAGCTTACCGACGCTAGTGTTATGCCTTTTCGGAAAAAAAAACAATAGTGTTACCAGCAGAATATTTCATAAAACATCTGGCAAGAATCTGATTGTTGTCCATTCTGTTTGCATATTGGAAGAGAAAAAGGTATTTTGTATTCGGTCGACTCTAACCTGGGTAATAGACGCCACTCATTTTGAGATAGACGCTTCTGGATTTTTCGTTTGTTGCTGGTTTTGGTACTCCCCGCATATTTCCCATACCGTTATACCCACCATATCTGGCGAGCTGCATGAGCAGCCCCTATCCGCCACCTGGAAAGGCGCTCAATTGGGGACCAGCAATCCCAGACTTTACTCCGCGTACGACGGAGCTTGCAAGGCCAGGCATATTGTGCCTTACCTAGTGCTTTTATGAGACAAAGCTGTTTATACCCCCATCCCATAGGATAGGAGATATATTAAGTTTGATTCATAGTTTGTAATATAGAGAAATAATCACCGTAGACCCCCAAGACCTTAAGGGCATATGATCGAGACCGAATTGTAAGTAGAATGTCGGTAGTAGCCTTAAATTTTGAGCTAGGAACTTGAGACTTGATATCTGTTCTTTCTAGGTCCCGAAACAGTACAATTGTAAAATTTTTGAAATACGCCCACTGACACGCCCACTCTCCTTATTAGCATGAAAAATCAAAGTTGTCGTAGAAAGCTGAAATTTGGTATGCAATATCCTTGCTTAAATGTATTCTGATTGTCATTTAAAAAAAAAGCGAAATCCGCCCCTTTGTAGGCGTGGTCATATTTAATATGCATTCTAATAAACGGCTTTTATATGATATATTTGCTTTAAATCCAAAAAAAAACTTGCAGCATAAAATGTTCAGATATGTGCGTAAGCTCTCATCTCAAATGAATAAATTTTTGCCACGCCCACCTCTGGGGGCGTTTTTAGATAAAAATTCAAATTTTTAATATAAAACTGCGACCAACACGTGTATACCACATATGATAAAAAAAAACATGTTATTGAAAAGGGGTTGATGCCACGCCCCTTTTTTAAGAAAGAAGATTCTAAACTGACAAATTCTCAACACAACTAAAGTTAATAGAAACTGAAATTTAACATCCAAGGTTTTTGACGCATTTTAGAGCTTGACAGTGGTCAATTGGGATGGGGTATCCAACGATTCGCCTAGTTTTGTCTGGCTTGGATTTAAGAACTTATGTAGATAATTTTGCAGGTCTTTACGCTGAGTAGACCTCTTCTGAAAGCCGTCCAGTCTTTGTATGGGCTACTGCAAATGTCGATAGGTGCCAAGGGTTTAATGAAAAAAGCCCATGCTTACATTTTTTGGAAGACTAAGGCATTTTTAGAGAGCTATAAAGGGAGAATTAAACTACAGGTTCTCCTTAAGCATCACTATAAATTGCATTTCTGTTAATAATGGCACGCGTTTTAAGTGCCAAATACTAGTAACGGCCTTTCCATTTTTAGAAAGACAGACTAAGTAGAAACTTCAATGCCCTAAATCTATAACAATTGCAGTTGTTAAGTTCAGAAAAAGATTCAGAGAAAGATTATGATGCATTGGTCCAATTTCGCCAAAGATGAAAACTTAACCGACGTAAACCTTTTCGGCTTACTAATTTTTCTTTGGCAAAAAGTCGAGGACATGAATATGAAAAGCAAGCAGATAGTTCTAGAAAAACTTTGCCGTCAATGATATACAACGATAAATTATTTGCTTGAAAGATGCAGCGGCCAGCTCCTAACGTTTAAGCAATCTCAACTGGCTCCCAAGATCAACAGTTAAACGCATTTCAAATGTTTTATAGCACTTTCTGCAACTACAAATCTAAAAATAAACATGGCAGATCCCAAAGCTTCAACTAATCTGGTATTAAAAACACTTAATTTTCAAGCAATAAGAACTGAGGGGAAAATGAATTTGAAAAAGGGTATACCTTTTAGATTAATTAGATTAATTAAGACTCTACTTAAAAACTATGGCAAGATATTACCTTCTTATTACCTTATTATTTTAAGGTTTGGTTAAGAGTTAGAACTTTCTAGCCTAGCCTTTGCATAGGACTGTAACGTTTGTCTTTGATATTATGGATAGCTCCCATTCTGTTTCACTCCTGGTTCCTTTGCTGTAATTTTAAAAATAAATACATTGCTTACAAGGTTTCTTACAGAAATTGTTCGGCCGACCACAGTTTTTTGAGTCATCGTCTAAAAATAAGGCTTGATGGCAAGTGGCATTTTGCGAAATGTAAAAATGCATAATGTTTTAATTGAGTATACTGTGGCGTATACGCAACATTTCTTGCTATACGAAAAAGTGACACCTTTCTTAAAAATATCTTTTATCTCGTAGAAGCACATGTGTTTAACATATTTTCTTAATGATTGAGATAAACAATAACATCAAATAAAGACTCGCAATAATGAGATTTCAGTGGCCGGCATATGTTTTCAGTGTAGGAGAAATTCATTAATTAACATGATAATTGTCAGCAATAGCTATGCTTAATCATAAATCTCTCAGAGCTAACAAGCTTTGGAGCTATACCCAAAAAGAAGTATCAGCTGACGACCAATGGTACTAATTGCAGCATAGCTTATTGAATGATATGACATCACTGGATTGAGTGTATTGAAATTGAATGCAATGCGCATGACCAGATTAGCTTTCAAAGTTAAAGCTTTGAAAATCTGAATAGAATGCAAATACTAATTTTATCTAAACCATAAACCAGAAAGTTTGTACAAAAAGCTTCAATGCCAGGTGCATGTTATTTGGATCCTACTGTAGGCTGTATTGTGGGTGGTAGGTATTTATTGCAAACAATAACTAAGAAGGTATGTCGTAACTCAGTTGGTATGAATCATATGCAGCAACAGTAAACGGTATCACATTTTTGGAAATGTGTAGTTTCATCTCTTCCAAGGAGATCTTTGTTTCGTAAAAAAAATACATTAATTTTTTGAGTATTTTTATCAAACAAGCTCTAGTGGCTAATGATGCTTAACCATTGGAAATAGCTTCCTACACACGTTAGCAAAGTTTCCACGAAGTTCTAAACACATTGACTGAGTGTGGTACGAACTACGTATAACGTTAAAAGTTCTCTCGTATTAGTTTAAAAAAAAATCGACTTATTAAATCAAAGGCTCACCAAACGCATCTTATAGTGAAGGAAAGCCACACAAAATTATATTTTATATTAAAAAATTTCAACAACAATTTTCAATTCTGTAAACAGTATAATAATGGCCGTAACTATGATAATTTCAAAGGCTGCCAGACAAACATTACGAACATAAATAAAAGCAGACAACAATATTAAAACACAAATTTGGGTACCAATAATGTGAGCTATGGGGCCTTAAGCGTCCTCCATAAGGGATAGTATCCCTAACGTTGGCTTAATCTATTTTTTTTTCGGCGAAAGTCTGCTCGGATGTTATGCGGGAATGACTGCTAAGGGTTCGAATGCATACATCTCTTAGGCCTAGTTTCCAGAGGGCTTCAGATTACCTATATTACGAAGATTAGTATACATCCAAAAATATTTTATACTTAGCCGCCAGGAGGCTAACCCAAAACTAGCCAGGATAACGAACACTGACTAGGAAGACACTCTGTTTAAGACAAACGGTCCTGAACTATTCGTTTCGTTGCTAGATTTGGTCCTTATCTTAGTAAGCTGTACAGTATGCAGTCTAGGTTTGACCTTAGCTGGTTTTGTAATATCCATGATAATTTTCGTCGTGGTTACGGCCTGGCCGAAGCGCAATTGTTTAATCAGTCAACTGATCAGTTTCTCACTCTAATTATGGTTTTCTTGAGAAAGTCTAGGAAATAAAGCGAACTGTTGGAACTGTTAAACTTTAAGTGAAAAGAAATTTTGACAAAGACTTTAGTTCCTATAACTCAGTCCCTCGGATTAGCCTCTGGAGATTTTAGCGGCAATATGGACTAAGAGCATTTTTTTTTGTGACAGGCAGTTAGAAGTTATTGAGACCCAGTTTGAGGGTAAGTATGGCGTGAAGTTTGATCTCGTTATTGTGGATGCTGTGGGTTTTTCACCTTTGTTTCGTTTAAAAACTTCATCTTTCAATGAAACATTTTGTTTTGCTGCGTATTCTTATTTTAGATTAAATGTCATGACGGCAACTAAGCTTTATTTATCCCCTTGCATCTTCCTGAATAGGCTTATGGCTGTTTGTGATTTTGTTGAAAAGGGGCTTAAGGCGAGCAAATGACAAGTGGTTGTTGGCCGAACTGTACAGCCCAATTTGCAGCTTGTTTCCACCTTCCGATAACTCAGATGAAAGTCTATATCAAATCCGTAGGGGGTGTTTTATTTTTATACCCCATCCCATAAGATAGGAGGTATATTAAGTTAGTCACATAGTTTGTAACACGGAGAAATAATAATGGTAGACCTCCAAGCCCTTAAGGGCATATGATCGAGACCGATAATTCTGAATCGAATGAGCCATGTCCGTCCGTCCGTCTATATGTCACATGTTTATAGGCCTTAAATTTTGAGCGAGGGTGCTGAAACTTCGTACGTAAGGTCCACGTTGTGCCAAGCAGTACAAGTGTAAAATTTTTTGAAATCCTCCCAAAGACACGCCCACAATCAGTCTTAATGTGCAACTACCTCCAGAGTTTTAAAAACTGTAAGACGTTCTAAAAGGCTGAAATTTACCATTTAGCATCTCCTCATGAATATAAGACACAAAAAAGACAAATTTAATTGGTAAACCTTCACTAGTGGGCGTGGAACCTATTTTAAGGATAAATTTTCAAATGCAAATATTTCTGTTCGAAATTGAAAAAAATTTGCTAAATATCTCATGTAGAAAACGCTTAGTTCCACATTTTGCTAATACAAGACTTGTAGCCATGCAAACAGTTGAAGCCAGAATTGAAGAAAAACCTAAAATTTTCCAGAAAAACTTAGTTTCGACTGGCATTGAGCCTAATTAAGGAAAGCGTGAAACAAAAAAAGTAGCAGGTTAGGTAAACGAGACTTCAGTCCAGATTTCGTTTGCATAAAGTTTTTAGCCGCGCCTCCTTTTAGAGGTCGATTTTTCAAAAATATTGAATTGGAACCAAAAAATTGCATTTTTACGTACATTTAAGTGTAACTTGGAAATATCTGTGGAAATATCTTACAATTAATTGTTTGTAATTAGGGGCGGTTGGACGACGCCCCTTTTCGAAGTTTGCATTACTTATGAAATGTCAAAAAATAACTATGCCATCAGCATTTTACAATGTGGGCTAGGATGGGGTATTCAACGGTCCGTTTTACGGATTGTTACTTCTGCGTACACACTGTAGCACTTACTCACTGGTTTTTATACAAAAGCTCTTCAGTTCAGTGAACACATAGATATTTATTAACTAAATTTAAATTTTTTGCTTTAATTAGAAGGAAAAGGATATATATTGCGGATAAAATCCTCTAACGCAACTAAAATTCAACCACCCGTATCTTTAAAAACTTGAACTTTTTAAACTTTCTCTTAAAAATCACTCTGAATCGAAAAAATATTATATGACTAATATCAAAGATTTTAAAGAGCATTTTATAATTTTGTTTTATGAAAAGTTTTAAGCTTCGTTTTGATTTAGGGGGAGTGTTTAAGAAAAAACTGCTTGCTTATACCCGACCGAAATAATCACCGTAGACCCCTAAGACCTTTTAGAAATATGAATGGGACCGGCAGGAGAATTGATTAAGCCATGTCCGTCCGTCCTTAGATTTTAAGGTAGAGAGCGTTGGTAGAGAGGGTTGGCTGGAAGTTCAATCCTTCAGATCAAGGTTGAAAATTAGCTGAATCCAGCTGCAGACACGCCCACTACAGGCCGGTATATGCGACCATCTCTTATTTAAAAAAAAAAAACTTTTTTCAAAATTAAGCTTTGTTACAATGGCGCTAGCGCATTAATTTTTAGTCATCGTCTTTGAAGTAGGCAAAAAAGTTTGGCCTTTTTATTGACCACGCCCACTTTTTTGAAATAACTGTTTTTCAATAAATATATATGAAATTTGACTAAAAATTCTATTACAAAAGTTGTAGATATTAGCATTTTCCCAACTTTTATGCATATGCTTAATGTGCCTCCGCCCACTTTTGTGGGCATGACGTTAAAAAAAGTGATTTCTTTAGTTAAAAAGGCGGAGTTTTAGGCCGAAATGTATGCTACAGTATAAAGCATTCAACAGTTATATTTTTATATCCCGCCCACTTTTTGGAGGCGTGGCAGTTTTTTTTTTGTGTGGTCGGGTATTTTGCAATCCGTCGTAGATGGACTGATGCTTTTGAATACGCACTGTTGCACTTTCCCACTTGTTTTAGCTTAAGCTTTCGTTCTTAACATTATTTCCCCACGGTTCTAACGAAAAGAGTTTGAAAGATTTTCTTCATTGTCCACGCCCTTTTCTGGGGGCGTAGCCGTTATTGAAAATAGACTCCCAATGAATTAATTCAGGCCAAAAAAATTCAAGTTATGGTATTGATGGGTGAAAGGGGTCGGGTATTTAGATGTTTTTTGCACACGAACTCTTGCACTTGCCTTGAGCGTCCAGAATAGTTAGGCTAGGAGAAGCTGTCCACTTTAAATGTCTTCTCAATGTCTTCCGTACTCCATTGTTCTCTGAAGAATTAGTTCGGTCTAATACCGTTGAGGGCTGGACATTCACATAGGATATATGTTGAGCACTTTCGTCTTCTTCAAGACAAAGTCGACATTTTGGAGAGTTGACTATTTTGATCTTAAAGAGGTGAAATCTTAACCGTATGGGTGTCTTATAAGATATTCTACAAGGTTTTCAAAACCATGTCTGTTTAGATTAAAGAAACTTTTGGCATTTTTGGTGAAGGGATATATGGTTCGTTTGGCCTGTCTTAGCCCTGGGGTATCCACCCAATACGAGAAGCATCTAGAATGCTCCCAATTTTTCATAACTTCGCTTATCGCCGATTTGGGGGTTGAGCAGAAAGGTTCAGGTCCCTGGAAAGGCATTTTGGAGACTTTTCTGGCTAGTTCATCGGCTTTCTCATTGCCAGTTTGGTTTTGTTCCTTGAGCTAAGCTTCTGTATGGTATTGAAGCAGTGCATGACTGATTTATAGTCAATGATGTGCGATATAAGGGCTTTTATAGCTGCTTGACAGTCCGTGATATTATGGATGTTTGCACCTCTGATACCAGAGATGAAGATTTGGTTGTCGCATTCTCGAATGGCGTGAAGTTCTGCCTGAAAAACACTGCAGCTTTTCCCATCGCGTTTGTGGTTTTCAAGTTCGGTCTGTATACGCCAGCTTCCACTCCCGACCCCATTTTAGAACCATCCGTAAACCAATTAAGTACTTAGGGCTGTATTGGCTATATGGTGAGTTATTCCTAGCCCAGGTTTCTTTAGTAGGAATCTCTTGCACTTATTTACTTGTATTAAAAATAATAAAACACTCGGTCGTCAATATTCCGCTTGTCTTAAAACTCGTCTGTTATATAAAAACTCCCACAGAAGGACTAGAGCTGCTCGCGAGCTCTACGAGCAGAGGAGGAGAGAGGAACACCGGCTTCTCCGAAGAAAAAAAGAGAGCACGAGAAGCGCGCGGTTGAAGAGATAGAGAGATGCTACAACAGGAATGAGGTTAGAAAGTTTTACCAAAGGATCAAAAGGTCCTGTCAAGGGTATAAACTTCGAACTGAAGCCTGTAAGGACCATCAAGGGAACATCGTTGTAGAATCGCAGTCGGTGCTGAGGATTTGGAAAGACCACTTCTGCAGACTATATAACGGCGAGGACGAACCAAATACCGCTGTCAGGCAGAACGAACCATTCACCCCAGGCGAAGACGTTACCGACGAAGCATACGAACGATAGCGCCCACCCGACCTGGAGGAGATGAAAGTAGCTGTGTCTAAGCTCAAGTGAAACAAAGCAGCCGGAGCAGACGCTGGCGATGAGCTGGTTAGTAGCATGCACCAGCTCATCTGCAAGACATGGTCGGAAGAAAGCATGCCCGACGAATGGAACCTCAGCATTGTTAGCCTGATCCTGAAGAAAGGAGACCCTCTGAGTTGTGCCAACTACAGGGGCATAAGTCTTCTTAACATCGCATACAAGATCTTTTCTGCTGTACTGTGTGAACGCCTGAAGTCGTTTGTCAACAATCTGATAGGCACATATCAGTGTGGCTTTAGGCCAGGAAAGTCCACCATCGATCAAATATTCACACTGCGGCAGATCTTGGAGAAAACCCAGGAATTCCAAATCGATACACACCACCTCTTCATCGATTTCAAGGCCGCGTATGACAGCATCTATAGAGACGAGCTATATAGCGCAATGTCTAGTTTTGGCATCCCTGCCAAACTCGTCAGTCTGTGCAGGATGACGATGGAAAACTCACGTTGTTCCGTCAAGGTCGGCAAAGACCTCACCGACCCCTTTGATGTCAAAAAAGGACTTAGACAAGGCGACGCGCTGCCATGCGACTTCTTTAACATCGTACTTGAGAGAATTGTGCAGAACTCTCGCGCCAACACCAGAGGTACAATCTTTCAAAAGTCCGTTCAACTACTCGCATACGCAGACGACATTGACATAATCGGTAGAACAAAGCGTGATGTCAGTGAAGCCTTCGTGAGTATTGGGACGGAAGCGGCGAATATGTGTTTAGCAATCAATGAGGGCAAAACCAAGTATATGCAGTCATCAAGAAAAGACACCCAACACCGACGTTTGGACAAAACATCACCATCGACAGCTATAACTTTAGTTAGGGCTGGTAGTTAGGTAGTTAGGGACTTTGTCTACCTGGGTTCCGCTATCAATTCAGACAATGACACCAGCGCTGAAATCAAACGAAGGATAACTCTTGCCAATCGCTGTTTCTTTGGGCTAAGGAGGCAATTGAGTAGCAAAGCCCTCTCTCGAGCAACTAAAGTGTCCATGTATAAGACCCTCCTGCTCCTGCTTTACGGTGCAGAAGCATGGACCCTGTCAAAGGCGGATGAAAACACTTTACGCTGCTTCGAGAGGAAAATTCTTCGGACGATTTACGGTCCCGTCTGCATAGACGGAGAGTGGAGGAGGAGATATAGCATCGAACTATACGGGCTGTAGAGCGATATCGACCTAGCCAAAAGAGTCAAAACACAACGTCTACGATGGCTGGGTCATCTATAGCGGATGGACACCAACGCCCCGGCCCGGAAAATCTTCGAATCCACACCGCAGGGACGGCGCGGTAGAGGAGCACTGAGACTCAGGTGGCGCACGCAAGTGGAAGGGGACCTCAGCCAACTTCGCGTGCGAAACTGGAGACGGCTATAGCTAGAGACAGAGCTGGCTGGCGAACCTTGTTGGCTGAGGCCCAGGTCCACCCCGGACTGTAGCGCCACCTTAAGTAAGTAAGTATATAAAAACTCCAAGTCTTAGACAGCAGTCGCCTAATTGATCTTTTCTATGGATTCTGATAGATCCACTTGGTATAGTCGAACAGTGCAAATTTAAAGTTTTGACCTTTGGTTAATGATTGGGAAATTAGATTACGGGTACAAGCTTAAAATAATATCTCGTCAAGGTTTTAAGGGTTTCCGCTGATGCTACTCAAAGATGTTGAATGAGAGAATTCCTGAAAATTTCAACGTTGAGTGGTGTTGAGTGACATCTTTCCAAAGTATAATGATCAGTACTTCCACAGTTTGGATACTTTGTTTGCATTTTTCCTACAAGTTTCGAGAGCTCTAGGCTATTAGGAAAAATTAGGGTTCCGAAACTACTTCTTGACCCACCTGGGGGTCCAAACTTATTATTACATGTATTTAAAAAAGATTAAAAAAAATAGAGAAAATACACTTTATTTAATTTTAAAACCGTATATTTCTTTCTATCGCATCTTAAAGCCTTCTGTGTTGATCTCTTATATAAAATCTATTGTAAGAAGAAAATACATCCCTGTTTGAAGTCTTGAGCAGGTATTATCAAAGAGATAATATCATAAAAGCAGTTTTAACTAAAATTTTACTTCGGAACCAGTAATAAAAGCTTAGGCAATAGTCTCCCCCTAAGACAAAATCATCCTTAAACAAAATTCCAAATAAACTAAAAGTCTCACTTTTACTTTCATGAATCTTTGCAATTACCTAGTCCCATCGCATCCGGCAAGAATTACGAAACACCAAAAAAATGTCAACAAAATTAACCTTGGGCGCAAGTATTTTTTTCACGCACATAGAATTTCCAATTTCGGCAACACTCACAAAATTAAGTTCTTAAATGCTTTCGAAAAATGTACAACCGGCGAATATCTATGGAAGCCTTGACAAGAATTCAATTAATTCCTCATACTGCTACTGGCGGGAGCCTCAAATTGGGATATTACTCGCATCTTTTAGTTCGCTTTGCAACGTGACATTCACGTTAAGTACCTTAAGGCAAATAAAAACCGTCAACAATCTATGGATCAGTAGCGAATAATGTCTCCCAATACTTCTTGAATATTGAAGATGACAAGTGAATCGGCGGCGATTATAGCTGCACCATTGTATGCAGGCTGAATTCTTAATTAGTTGGAAATTTTTGAAATTAAGAATTCTGACTCGAGATGAAGTCAGACTTTGGGCTATTTTTGGCCAGGTATAAATATCTGATTTTGATGAGCGAATCGACATAAGAACTTTAGCAATTCGCCGGGGAGTACCTATCACTGATCAAAATCCACCCATAAAAATTCAAGATGATGATGAAAATTGTAAGTTAATTAGTTTGTGTGAATAGCTCTAGACATTTTTTTAAACTTTTTTTCATTTCTTACAGTTTGTTCTCGTTTTGGCAGCTTTGATTGCTGTCATTAGTGCAGCACCATCGCCGATTCCTGGACCAGCACCAGGACCGTCACCGCAACTAGTCTATTCTTCACCCTATGCTTATCCATACTCCTATGGATATTCTGCATACTCGTCGCCTTATGTTTACTATGGCTAAAATGTTTGCAAGATTTAAAATGAAAAAGTCGATTAACTGGGAAACGCTCACGGATAGCCGCAGATAAGATCAAATAATGTGAAAACAATCCTTTATTGTTTTTTATTATTATTATTTTTTTAAGATTTGGTTTTTTACAAATAAAAAGGGATTTATAAAAAAAAAGTGTAGTTATGGCTCTAATCGTGATTTGCGTAAGCTGGATAAGTTTTTTTTTTCAAAATGGAGGAATAACAGTGATAACAAAACAGGGGAAAAATAGCAATCCAGTCAAAGAGTTAAATCATATCTAAATCATTAGGATATTGTGTGTGTTTGAGGAGTAAAGTGGCAAAGAAGTTCTTGTGCAATCGACGCACGAAGAGATGCACGAAGAGATGGAGTGGAATCGGCTTAAGTGATCTGTGAAAAGTGTTGTCAGAAATCACAAAACTTCGTCTGCGTCAACTGTGACCATCACAATTTTCTTGTGATATGAGCTGGTCCACAGTTTTAAAACTCTCAGCATTTTGGAAACTTTTTTGAGGTCATAGCGCTAGTGAAAGTGTCGTGAAAAATAAAAGAAAATTTGCCAGGTCCTTTTTCTGTATGAGCTATAACAGGGCCCTTACAGTAACAATACACCTCCGTAATCAAGTTTCGGCAGCCTATGTCCGCAAGATCCAGGGCGTTTCCCAACTTGGTTACGATAAATATCTTGAATTAATGAAATGATTGAATCAAAGCCAAGCGGATTAAAATTATAAAGTGTATCTTTATTGAACAGCGTGTTTCAAGAGAGTGAGGCAAAATTGGAAGGAAATGCGAAAAAACTGAGCAACACAAGTGTGCAAGTTTAGCCCTTTAAGAGGTTGTAGGTGTATAAATTAACTTCACAAATAGATGTCGCCTTATGATTTTTAATATTATAATTTTAACACTCCCCCGCATTATTGAAATATATAAAAAAGTTTAAAAATGAATTCCAAAACTGTTAAAGCAAAAGTAATGTTTGACTTTAGGTAAGGGTTTTGTTAGACCATCTGCATTCATCGCATCCGTCTGAAGATACTTCACGCGAACAGCTCCTTCTTCAATGGCATGTCTAATGAAATGGTTTCTGTATTGAATGTGTTTCGTCCTGGAGTATTTGCCACCATATTCAGCAATGTGTTTTGCACTCTGGTTATCGCGAAAAATTGTCGTTGCTTCTAAGTTTCCAAAACCTAGTTCACCAAGGAGGTAGCGAAGTGAATATGCTTCCCTAGCTCCTTCAGTTAAAGCGATGTACTCCGCTTCGGCGCTTGAACAGTTTGTCGTTTTCTTGACTCCCAACTTATGGCAGCACCTGCAAATACAAAACAATAACCACTTTGAGATTTGCTATCGTTTCTATCCTCAGCGCAACTAGCTTCAACATAACCAACTAATGGGAGACCAGTTTTTCTGTACACAAGTTTCGCAAATTTTGTTGTATAGACATATCGAAGTAAATTCATAGCAGTTATCCAATGCTGTATCTTCGGAGATTGATAAAATTGGGATAGTGCGCTTACACTAAAAGCGATATCAGGGCGGCTTAATACAGCGAGGTGCATTAAGGACGCTCTTATAAGCTTCTTATGATTTCTCCAACAATTTGGGGTGCTCGATAAAGTCTTAACTTGACCTGCATTGGTATGTTTAGTGATTTGGAATTTTTAAAATTATACTTTGATACCAGTTTGCTTATAAATATAATGAGTTTGACAAATTGATAGCATGTCTTTATCCTTTGAGATTTCTAGTCCAATACATAGGGATGATGCCCTAGGTCTCGAATCTCAAAGCTTTGTGAAAGACTGCTTAATTTTTTCAGCAAAGCTGTTTAAATTTGAAGCGTTGACAATGTCATCGACATATTTCCCTAGAATCGTAGTAGAACTTTCGTTGACTCTCAAATAAACGCAGTTATCATATTCTGATTGTGTTATGTCCAATATTTTGCGTTTATCATCTAGAGTCTTATGCCACTGCCTACTGGCCTGCTTCAGTCCGTAAAGTGCGTTATGAAGTCAACAAACCCTATTTGGATACTCGGCCTCAACAAAACCATCTGGTTGCCTCATAAAAATTTCTTCCTTTAAATTTCCGTTTAAAAAGGCAGTCGAAATATCTAGCTGATGGAGTTTTAGATCATGCTCTGCAGAAATGACATAGATCAGCCTCAGAGAGCTTTAACGAACAACCGGCGAATACGTATCCATGTAGTCAATGCCAAACTTTTGAGCATAACCCTGCGCAACAAGCCTAGCTTTCCTTCGATCTACACTGCCATCTGAACTGTATTTTCATGGCATGGTACCATTCTTCTGCATGTAGAGAATTTTTTGAATCTTCGAAGTTAGTAGGATCGTCATAGTAGCTTGCACTAAAACTACTTTCTGTGGCCAAATTAGTGTTGTGTCTCATGCTATATCTAGTTAAAATTGGATCGTTCTGGTTTCCTATTATAATATCAATATTTAATTCTGTTTTTCTAGTTTTAGGCTTTTCGTTTTTAGTTCCTTAATTCCCTTCATGACTTCCCAAATCAGTTTTAGATATGTCATTCATATTTTCTATATTCCCTTCTTCATGAGTTTTTATTTCATTTATTTTATCATCTGACTTTTCCTTTCTATCAGCTTCTGAAATTTCACCTCCTGTTTTTAATTCAGTTTCTAATAATTTATCATCCAACACATCTTCATTGTCTTTTGTTCCATTATTTGTTACAAACTTTCTGTAATTTTCTTCTGTTTCATCTATAAAATGAGCATCTCTACTCTTTTAAAGTATACGAGACCCTCTTTTCCACAATCCATAAGACTTTGATTCCTCTGAATAGCCTACAAGAACATATTCCTCACTTTTTGGATCTAGCTTTGATCTATTTGGGGTTTTATTCAAAACAAAAGCTCTGCATCTAATTTGACGAAAATGGTTAACTGTCGGCACTCTTCCTGTCCAAATTTGTTCTAGAGTTCAGTCAACGTTAAGCTTGGTTGGACAGCGATTCCGAATGTAAGCTGCTAAGTGTATGAGCTCTGCCCAAAGAAACTTTGGCAGCTGCCCATCAATTAAAAAACACCGAGTCATCTCGACAAGGGTGCGATTCATTCGCTCGGCCACCCCATTTTGCTGTGGCGTATACTCTGCAGCTAACTGATGTAGATTTCATTTGCACTTAAAAAATCATAGAACTAGTCTGTACTGATTAGTTCGCCTGCGTTATCACTTCTTAAAATTTTAATTTTTTTGTTTGTTCCATTTTCTACTTGACTTAAATTTCTCAAAAACATTCAAATAATCGCTCTTTCTTTGAATGAAATAAACGAAAACTTTCCTTGACCAATCATCAATGAACGTAGTGAAATATAAACTTTTCCTTAAAGATTGGGTTCGGCATGGTCTGCACAGATCAGTGTGAACAAGTTCCAGCAACGTTTTTCTTGATTTTTCCTTTTTTTTAGGAAACGGCAGCCTCGTTTGCTTTCCTTTAATATTAAATAACTAAGGATGGATTCAATAACCCATTAGCTAGTGACGCAACTAGCTAATGGGTTATTAAATCTTGGAAGACCTTGTACCAACTCTTTGTCCCTTAGCTTTCGCAGATCCGAAATGTTAAAACGTCCATATCGTCGATGCGAAACTTCTAAAGAGTTCTTTTCGCCAGTTGATATTCCTACACTGCAAACTTTAGCTTTCTCGAAATTATGCTCACAATTGTTCACCAAATACAAGTTTCTGTATTTTTTTTGCTTTAACCAAAACAATGTCATTTTTTACAATCAGTCAACAATTTTTTTCTATAAAAATCTTGCAGCCATTGTCCGTTGCTTTACTGGCTAATATAAGGTTACTCCTGAGTCCGGGTATAAAAAGTGTATCATAAAGATAAATTACTTTAGGTTTTCCCCGCACTAAAATATTCGATTTGATTTTTCCAATGCCCTTTATGTTTGCAATTTTATTATTTGCTACTTGCACAGCTCCAGTATATTTCTTATCAATGCTAACAAACAGGTTTTGTCAATGTACCAATTAAAACGTTCAGCCGACTCTTCTTCTACACTGTGTGAAGCTTCTCTTATCGCTTCATATTTTTTATGTCAAATTCTTCTGAGCTATTGTATTCCTGACACATTCTTTCTGTATGTGCAAAATTTGATCTATCTCTTCCTCTACTCAGTACTACATGACAATATCGTTTTTTATGCCTTTTCAGACCACATCGGTGACAATTAAGTTATTGAAAGCGTAACATACCTGTTTGCCTGTTGTTTTCAGCCTTCTTTGAGTGGAATCTTACTTTGAATAGCTCTTCTCCAACATCATCGCTGCTACTCTTCTTATCACTGGCTTCAAGTAAACGCGCTCGCAAAACCTCCATTTTTGGAGTATCACTGGATGCATCAAATGCGGCTTGCAGGTATTTAAATGACTCAGTTAGACCAGCATGTCGTCATCTAATTTCGCGTCCATTTCACGTAACCTCGTGACAATTAAATTGAAGTTGATTAGGTGTTGTTCCATACTTTGGTTTTCATGCATTTTAAAATAAAGCAACTTTTGAAATTCTTCCAATTTAGTTCGGGTTCCTTGAGATTGTAGGTTTTCTCCGAAAAATCCCACACTTCTTTAGATGATCGTATGCCATGTACTAACGATACCTGCTCCGGTTCCATTGAAATTATAATTCCACTCCCTGCGTCTTGGTCCTTATTATTCCACTCTTCCAGTTTAGATGAAGTACGCAAAATACTGAAGACAAATTCTTAAAAAAAGAAGTTCTCAATAGTTTCTCTCTTTATCACCGCCAACAAGCATGAAAAGCTGGCAGATCTATACCATGGCTGCTCTATGTTGAGTGACAAATCAAAGAGGCATTCAACAATACGAGAAGCACGCGGGTGAAAAGGTAGAGAGACGCTACTCAAGGATTGAAAGAACCTGCCGAGAGTATAAGAGAGTCGATGCCCATCTTCATCCATCCGGATTGACACATGGATTCTAAGCCAATCAATTTGGATGAAGAATATGCCGACGAAGAATGCAAACAATACCACCCACCCGGCCAGGATGAAGCGAAAGAAGCTTTGGTAAGCTTAAGTGCAAGAAAGCAGCCGTAGCTGCCAAACTTTTCAAATAGCTATCAATGATTGGGTAGAAGCATGCATTTGGGAGAACGTGATTCAGTGAAGCATTAATGCGCTCGTCCACTTGAGAGTGAAGCTGCAGCGAGTAGGCTAGTCTCGAGAGTTCCGAGAGTACTCGCAGAGAGTTAATTTTCTACTGATGTCAACTTCCCGACTTCTTGAAAGTGTCTCTTTGCTAGTTACTCCCGTGACTCTCAAGAGTGGCCTGAGAGCTACGCGCAACAGTTTTACTCTCAAGTGGACACGCGCCTTTAGTGAGTGCCTATTGGGTTGGAAAGGGGAAATATATGGACTTAGCAGTCAACTAGAATCAATAGATAAGTCAACTAGTCAATAGATAAGCTTAGATTGTTATTGTCGGAAAAGAGATTTTCTGGGGCTCTGGCACTGGGGTCTCTTAAAAGGAGCCTAATATGCCTTTCCTGATAAAATCCTTAAGCCATGTTTTTACTCCAAGGCAGTCAAGAAGACAAGGATCTTCTCTGGAGGGATATCGGCTAGGTTTGCGGGAGGAATAATTTCTTCGCTGAGGATATTCCTCCACAGATGCAAGAGGGCCAGGCATTCCATGATTATATGTGTAGAGAGGGCTCATCGCTCTCCAGACAAAGTCTGCAAGTTGCGTCAAGTGAATGGCCGTTGCGAAAGAGATGTTTTTTATTTTTGCAATGGCCGCTGAAAATATCAGGAATAATTGATAAATTTGTCTCGTCCAGGATGCTTAGGGTGTTAAGCCTCATGGGAAAAAGTTTTTTTTTGGAACAATGCTGTCCAGGTGTGGCCAGATCTCATTGGATTCGGTTCTAGGAAAGTTTTTTTTTGAAAAGTCTTTTGACTGACTGTCTGACTTCACAGAATGGTGCAGGCCCTATAAGTGGTGATTGGTGAAGTTTCACCAACTTTAGCACAGCGAGTCTGCTAATTTGTTGTCCCCGAACCCACTGTCGGCTGGGAGGTTTGAAGGTTGAACAAGTTATTTTTGCCTAAATTTTGGATGGCCACCACACGCCGTTTCTAAAACAAGCTTTGATTTGACACCATGTGATTAAAGCACCTATTGAGAGCTGCTTGGCTGTCCGAGAAGATGAATATTGTTCTTCTTCTTGTATTGGGACTTAGATTAACTCCAACACAGTAGTTGAATGCAAGGACTTCCACCTGAAAAATGTAGAAGCTCTTGCGAGGGCTTACTGATAAGTCCGCCTCGGGCAGTTCCCCATAATGACCAGACCTTTTTCCGTCTCTATTTTAGAGCTGTCTGTGTACCAGACAAAATCAAACCGAGAAGGAGTTTGTTTGAATTTTTCCTATTCGTCCCTTGGAGGGACTACTACGAAGACCCACGAGTAGTAAGGGAAGTATGAGACCGCATAGACCCCCATGCGCAGACAAGGCTAAATTAAACCAGCGGTCGCCTGATTGGGGCCTTAAGTCTCCGAGGTTATCGGCACGGTAAGGTTGACACCACTAACCCAACCCCAAGGAAAAAGGAGGGAAGGAGAATGACAGTGGAGTGGGAAGTGACGGGATTCTAGCACACATTCACGTATTGAACTATGATATGATTGTACCAATCCTAGAACAACGGGATTGATTATAGTTGACCTCTCCTGATCCGCCATATTCAGTTAATGGATGTGGTTTTCACCACGTATAAACGGTCTTGGGATTGTGCCTCCTCTGATCCTCTTTCGCCCCAGAACGTTGCTCTTGCCAAGGAACTTGTCCCCTTTAGGGTAAAACTAAGTGCTATTCAACTAGGGTAAAACTAGGTACATTATAATCAAGAAGTGAAACCGAACAACGACGTCTTCGTCACAATATCGCAGCTTTTGCGTTTTAAGAAGAATGTCAGAAGCTGTCAACTTAAAAATATTGTTATTGCATTACAGACGAAGTATTTTATTTTAGAAAATAAAACATAATAGAAAATAATAAAAACAAGAAAATATGACTATTTCCACCATTCAATTAGTTTAAGCGTATCCAGTTTCGTTGCTAAGTTATCAATTGAGTTCAATTTGACAGAATCCTTCAGCATACCTATCCATAGTAAGCATAAGGAGATGAGTATCCGTAGGAGTATGGGTAGCCATAGGGAGATGAGTACACAACTTGAGGTGATGCTACAGGAGCTGGTCCGGGAATTGGTGATGGGGCAGCACTAATAACAGCGAACAAGGCTGCGAACACGAGAACGAACTGCAGAAGAACCAAAAAAAGAATTTTAAACACTGTGAATTAGGCACTTCCTTCGATGCTTGACTTACAATTTTCATGAACATGTTTACAATTGAGTTTTGGTTTTGCTTAAGTTTAAAGTGAAACTTTGAACAGTTAAAGTTCTTATGCTGTTATACTGATTCCAAGGCAGTATATATACCCACAAAAACACCAAAGCTTTAATGGCGCGCGGCTAGCTCCGGAGATCCGCAATAATTTATGCCCATATATTTTTCGCGACACTGTTAGCTAATTTTGAATTCTACTTGCATAAGATTCGATTGCCGGGTTATTCATTAAAAAGCAGAGCGGAGAAGCTTTTTGAACCATTGGGGTGTCTTGGGACTAAAAAGACCTAAATACCTATTCAATTTTAAGCTGCTAAATAAATGTGTATGCTTCCTTAATGAATGCAGTTAATGCTACTTTATGTAAAACACGCTGACAATGGACAACGTTCAGCTTGCACGTGCTTGAGCCCAGATTTAATAGCCAAATTTGGCTTGATCGGAGCGTTATGAAAATATTCTTTGCTCAGGGCTTAGCTTACGACTGACTTAGAAATTAATAAGGTCAAAGTTATATTTTAGATGAATAGAAGGCCCAGGCGCTTCTGACTCATATTTTACAGCTTAAACTGGCCAGAGTTTGATCCCACGAAACAACACTTAGAAGCTGGTGCTTACATAAATCAAGAGCTGCCATAGTATGAGTCGTGAAATAAAGTTTGATTCACAATAGCTGGACGGCGGACAGCACGATGAACGCCTGCATATTACGGATTCCAAGCCCTTCTGCCTCATAAAGGTGGCTTTGTGTACGCGGCAACTGTTATGCAGGCAAGAATCATTGGGCGAAATTTTTGTTGCAGTGGCAGATATGGACCCCATCCTGCTCAAGGATGGTAGGCTTTAATATTTGTGTATAGGTGCAAAATTCGCGGCTTAGAAGGTTGTAGTTGATAAGCACACGTTTATGTCTTCTGTACCATTACGTTGTTCATATAAAGTTCATAAAGTTGCTCACACAAAAATATACACAAGCCCAAAAAAGGCGCTGAGAGTGACAATATCGTCATAAGCGGAGCTGAGAACTCCTGAAGTTACTGCGGCGATTAAATTGCTTAATGGTTTGCAAGACTGCTTTTTATACCCCATCCCAGAGGATAGGAGGTATATTAAGCTTGTCACATAGTTTGTAACACGGTGAAATAGTAATGGTATACCTACATGACCTTAAGGGCATATGATCGAGACCGAATTCTGAATCGAATGAGCCATGTCCGTCCGTCCGTCCGTCCGTCTGTGTGTCACATGTTTTAAGGCCTTAAATTTTGAGCTAGGGTGCTGAAACTTCGTACGTAAGGTCCACGTCATGCGAAGCAGTACAAGTGTAAAAATTTTTGAAATCCTCCCAAAGACACGCCCACAATCGGTCTTAACGTGCAACTACCTCCAGGGTTTTCAAAACTGTAAGACGTTCTAAAAGGCTGAAATTTGACATTTAGCATCTCCTTATAAATATAAGACACAAAAAAGACAAATTTAATTGGTAAACCTTCCCTAGTGGTAAATTTTAAATGCAGTTTACTCAATATTTTTGCTAGTAATTAAAAAAATTTACTTAATATTTTATGTAGAAAACGCTCAGTTCCACATTTTGTTTATACAAGACTTAAGGCCACGCCCACATTTGAAGGCAGAATTGAAGAAAAACCTAAAATTTTGCAGAAAAACGTAATTTCGACTGGCCTTGAGCCTAATTTAGGAAAGCATGAAACAAAAAAAGTAGCAAGTTAGGTAAACGAGACTCTAGTCCAGATTTCGTTCATATAAAGTTTTTAGCCACGCCCCCTTTTAGGGGTCGATTTTTCAAAAATATTGAATTTGAACCAAAAAATTGCATTTTTACGTACATTTAAGTGTAACTTGGATATATATGTGGTTTCTCATTAGAGGCGCTTGGACCTCTCCCCTTTTCGAAGTTTGCATTACTTATAAAATGTCAAAAAATAACCATGTCATCAGCATTTTACAATGTGGGATAGAATGGGGTATTCAACGGTCTGTTTTACGGACTGTAACTTCTGCGTATACACTGTAGCACTTACTCACTGGTTTTCAGGTAACGGTGGTGGGATTCGAACCAAGACCTCCGGCGTAGTATGCAAACACACTTACTACTAGGCCACGGCACTCCACTCTTACAATCAAGTAGTCTGACGTTTTACTGGTCGATTGTCAGACCAGTAGAAAAACGTCGAGGAGAAGTTCCAGGGCTTGAAAGGAATTATCCACCACAGAAAACGCTGAGCTTAAATTTTATGACAATGGTTGGGAAGGCGACTCCTAGCCTTAGCTCGTGAAAACAAGTGTTCCGTGCGTTTCCCCAGCGCTGCTATACATTTAGAAGATATGCGATGCTTGGATGGACTTCAGGCTAAGATGGACAACGCTAGCAGAGTCGAAAAAGTATACTCTGCCGACGATATGGCTGTGTTCCGTGTTTCTACAATGTACCCAACAGAGAAGCTCCCACCTCTCTTATAAACTAGAGGTAGTCGTTCCGAAGAAGCTAAAATACTTGGCAAGAAGTGATTGGCATAACTCTTTATTTGGATGGGTTAGAAATAAGGGGTTGGGGCAAGTCGTCGACGAAGTATCGTTGTCGGACCACCGATTATAGATTCACTTCAGAGTTAACATGCAGCTCAGGATATGTAATACGAATAGATTTGTTTAAAAATGAGCTAAAGATACCCCATCGATTCGCTTGAATTGAAAGGTACTAACAATGCTTTTCACCAATCGAAACTCTTCCTCCAGCCAATCGAAACTCTTAAAAAAGCCAAATAAAATGGTTGGGTAGAGAAATAAATTTGAAGAAACAGAGCGTTAGAACATTTGACAAGAAGAGCGGAGCTCTTAGGAGGTGCAGAATACGGAACGTATACAACGATTGCAAAAACCAATCTGATCAAGTTTTTAGGTATGCGGTCAAAAAGAGCTTCATAGGAAAAAAAAAGTACTGCGAATCTATCGCGGTAACAGATGAGACCCCCAGGCTACGCAAACTGCTTTCAAAAGAAGCGTATGTTCATAGTGGCCTTATTGGAAAAGTATTCTTAGCTTGGAGAAAGTAAAGGTGATTTCTAAAACAAGTAGGAACTCGATCAAGTTTCATTGGGCAAAGCTATGTTAGAATGCCTTTACCCAAGAGAACACCTCAAGGTGGGGTCTTATGGCCACTACTGCCTTACAATGCAATTCTAAAAAATAAAACTCTCTCGTTGGTCGAATAGTATATCCGTAGAGGGAAGACAAAGACAAGAATACAGTCATTATAGGTCTAACGAAATTGGAATTTTTACAGATGGTTTGAATAAGGGGGATGGAACTTGGTGCAGTATCATCTCAAACAATCCAGAACTAAAAGTGCCCATGAAGTTACCGGACACACGTTATTTCTTCCAATCAGAGATTCTGGCTGTTCTAAGAGCGGCTGATCTACTGCAGATGAGATTGATATCTGGAAAGCGTATTCCCATCTACATGGATAGCCAAGCTAAGCTTAAGGAATCAGAATTGATTAACTTAAATGCGATGTAGCCATCGCACAATGCTTAAAACATTATGCAGTCAAAACAGGGTGCCAGTGCCAGCACACTACGTAAAGAAAAAAATTTACAAAAGGTTAAGCTAAGGAGTACTACTGAGGAAAAAATCACAAAGATTGCCAATCTAAAGGGTTTATCACAGGGTAATCAGAATTCAGGTCTAGGAAAGTATCGAAATTAAGCAGGGACAAGCTTAGAACTTTAGTCGGAGTATTGAAGTCCTTTCAATACTGTCTCTTGCGGAAACACACAAAGATACTCAAATCATCAGACACGTACATTTGTTGACAATTAAGCGTAGCCGCAGAAAATTTCTCAGGGAAAAGAATGATTTGGGAGTTAAGCCTTTAGCCAAATGAATCCGTTGCGTTCGTCACGTCGAAGTGCATAACTGACAACTTAGTGAAATACATACACACGTTCTTAGGGGAAGCGACATACAACACACACTTCTTCTATAGGCCGCATCCCATAAAGAACGTGACTATTAAACTTAGTTGTTAGTTGTGTACTTCAACATGAAGGACGCAAAGGATTCATTGGGTTGAAGACTTAACTTCAAAAGCATATTCTTTGGTATTGAAGGGAAATTAGCTGTTCTACTAGGAAGAATGTTAACATATTTTGTCTTTTGACTACAAAATTAATTTAAATTGGAAGTGATGGTTGTTTCCCGAACTTCTGTGCAATGTACCCTGCACATAAATGGAGTTCCATTTAAACAGGTGGAGAAGTTTAAGTATCTCGGGGTCTTTTTCATGAAAGATGGGAGGAGTGATACTGAGTTGTGCTGTAGAATTGTCCAAGCTGGAGCAATAGTAAAGGAACTGCGCCGGCCGGTCATCAGAAAAGCTGAGCTTAGAGTGAAAGCAAAGATCTCAGTTTTTAATTCACTGTTCGTTCCGACCCTCATCTATGGTCATGAAATTTGGGTAATGACCGAAAGAATTAGATCGCGGGTACAAGCTGCCGAAATGAGGTTCCTGAGGTGCGTTGCTGGTGTTACTCTAATGGACAGAGTGAGAATCGAGCCATTGATTCTCACTCTCACTCACCATCGGAGCCATTGATTCTTCGATGGTTTGGACACGTTGTTCGCATGCCCCCAGACAGACTTCCTAGACAGGTCATGCTAGCCGAGATGCGAGCGCGTCGCCCCCCTGGTAGGCCAAGAAACAGGTTGTGGGATCAGGTAAAGAACCTCTCTGAGTCCCGCCTGGGGACTTCACCGGAGTCTCTTGAGTTGGTGGCGGAGGATCGAGAAAGATGGAAGGACCATTTAGCCACCCTCGCTCCGTGACCCTTTTAAAGGATAAGCGGCATTTCGAAAATGATGATGATGATGACTACAAGATTAATTTAACTGGTTCCCCAAGGATAATGATGGGCCCTGTTTGGAGCGTAGTGTTTCTGTGACCCAGCCTTACACAGCTTAAGGGTAGCGTATTGAGTTTTCACAGAGAAACTATCACGCTTGCTTAGGTTGTAGAAACACGTTTCGAAATTGTATAGTCGAGCCATAAGAGGCCAATTTGTTCGGGTTTCGGTCTAGACTCTATAGACAAAGCACAACTGAGCACGTTTTTTCACTCCTGCGGAGGTTTTTCTTGATGCTTGGGATCTGGAATATGCCATGTATGGTTTACGCGCATATTATTAATTTGAAAATGGAATTTAAGTTACCGATTACCTATAAATAATTAAAGCTGGATATTGCACTGCAAATACAAATTTTGTTTTGTCCATTTGTGCCGCTACTAAGGCTTGGGGAGGGGTTTTCCCTAGAAAGATCGATATATTGCTTCCCTTAGCAAGACATTTCATTTTTCTTGTACCTCCCTAGAATTTTTTTAAGGCTCCTTAGAGCCATCTAAGTTCTTAGCTCGGCTTATCGAGCCGCCTTCCTTACCTTTTGGGGTTTTTTCCCAAGAGAGTGTTGTGTTTTTCGATTACACAAAAAGCTTCAAGTAATATTGAGCAGAGGGTACTGCTATTAAGGTATCAGAAACTGAATAGTCATTAGGCGGCACTTAATTAAGCTTTCAATTTACGACTCTATTTCTTGAAAAAATCATTTGATGTATAAAAATTATTTGATTCTTCATAAATTAAGAGAAAGTTGTGGGTGTCTTCTGCTTACACATATAAAATAACTCAAAAATTTGCAAAAGGATGTATCGCTTCTTATTTTAGATCATATTAAAATTCTGAAGAGCAGCGATAGCTAAGAGAAAAAAATGAAAACTTTAACAAAACCTGTAATCAAATAATACTATTTTTTTGTTAAATTTTTGTACGCATACATTCAGCCCGGAACTAAATGACTTACCTAGATAAAAAGTAAATAAACAAGCCTAAGAAAAAGACAATAAAAATTGTCTTCAATCTCGCTTGCAAATAATGGTAAAGGCGGCAACTGATTTTGTGCCATTATATGCGAATGGAATTCTAAATTAGTTGAATTCAAACTGTCGAAGAAAAAATATAGCCATAAACGATTACGTATTTGAGGGGGCAGTCACACATAAGAAAGATTCTTTTGTTTTTTGTATAAATACTGAGTTTCAATAAGTGAATCTTCATAAGAACTTCAGGAGTTCATAAGACAGTTTTACTTTAAACTTAAACAAAGTCAAACCTCAACCAAACAACATGTTCATGAAAATCGTAGGTTTAACTCAACAAAAAGTTTCAAATAACAAATTTAACTCACAATTTTTTTCCACAGTTTGTTTTGATCTTCGCAGCCTTGTTTGCTGTTATTAGTGCTGTCCCAGCACCGATTCCCGGACCAGCGCCGGTACCTTCACCACAAGTTGTATACTCTTCACCTTATGGCGCCTACCCATACTCCTATGGATATTCTTCCCCATATGCTTACTATGGATAAGGGATTCCCGGGTTTAGTCAAAGAGTTATCGGTTGACGGCTTAGCAATGCTTACGGACAAGTTAGATCTAATGGAATGGTGGAAAGATTTTCTTTAAGTTTTGTTTTCTCAAATAAAATAGTTCATTAAAAGCAAAATTAATGCTATATTTATTGAATTTATTTCAGTGAAAAAAAAAAAGTAAACAGTTCAATAATTATAAAAATAGCAGGACTCTGTCGCTCAAAGCTCAGAGCACCAATTTCCTTACAGGTTGTATCTATGGGGAACTCTAAGGCACTGATCAGACTATATAGTCTCGTCAGTTTCTTAGGACCCTCGTAGATCTAAGAGAACTGACGGCATAAAGTCCCTCCTACCAAACCTAAGGAGTATTTTGAAAAATACTACAAGATTGGGGGGATCCAAAGTTTTTATTTTTACTATAAAGATTGCTACGTTAAATATTTTGCAGCATACAGTCCCCTTTTACGCTGTGCTAAGATAAACATAAAATTTCCTTTTGCTTGTTATCTAGTACTTTCGTTCAAAGGTTCAAATGCTGCCTAATGGAGGTGGTGTTTCAATATCATGAAACTAGAGCTGTGTCAATCGTGATAGATTCGATCCTTTGGACCCGTTCCTCTAAAAGTATTGGTGATTGCAATCCCAGTTGGGCAAATAAATCGTTCCTATGATCAATTCTCTTTCCCGTTCAAATGAATGAATGAAATCGGTAAGAACCAATACTTTTCTCTCTCCATTAATTTTGGTCAAATGAGCGAAACGAAAGAGAAAGGGTCAATTCAATAATTCACAATATTAACACGTTCCATTTCTACATCGATGACCGTAGCGAAACTGCTACGATATTTCGAAAAATGTGTGTTTGCCGCGCACAAGCTGGCTGCTGCTAAGTCAATCCGGATTGAACGGAGGAACGGTGATTGAAAAAGGAACGAATTAATGATTGACTGAAAAGATCGAGTCCTTTTTCAAATCAATCCTGGATCGATTCGATCCGGGAAAATGAACGATTGACACAGCTCTACATGAAACGCATGCTGGGGTCAGACTTTGGGTAGTCTTCAAATCTAGTCCAGTTGTTTAATTTTTGAGTACCTACATTCCTTTCGCGAGTTAATCTATTCATCAGAACTGTTACTTTATGTGTTTTGAACCTCAGTTTGAACTTTCAGTGCTTGTCCACAAATGCTAATGTGACATTAAAACTGGTAAGCTAACTTTTCCAGAATAAATATAAATTTTTAAGAAACCCCTTAGGGCAAGTTTGTCAGGACTGAGTAAAGCCCAGCTTAAACCAAAATATATTAATCCCGGAACAAAACGAATGTTGAGTTAACCCAGCGAGCAGAAAAACCGGCCCTTAAGTGCTTAAAAGTATTTTACATTCCAGTCTTTTTCATTCCTGCAATTCTTCTATTACACGAACTATAAAGGTAATAGAAGATACCATACGATGACCATGTTAACCAAAAAAACATTTCGTACTACAATTTTTCAAAATTTCTATTTCATAGGAACAGTATGGCTTTTGGTACATATATTTTCTGACTCTGAAAGTCTTTCAAATTTATAAAGAAAGAAACAATGTAAATAAATATCTTCTGACATCTGAAGTCTCGGTTTCATTGCTTCTGTTCTGTTATTTCAAGACCGCCTTTCCCATCAGTGAGTATGCGCAAGAGTTCATCTAGCATCTAGTGTAAGAGTTCATCATCTAATTGAACGAACTTCTAAATTCAATTAATACGAATTTTGTAAGACTCATGAGAAGACACGTTGAAAGAAAAAAACAAATGCTAAAGCTATGTTTACACGATTGCCTTATCTGACAATATTTTTAGATCTGTCATGTTATGACAATGAGCTTCGAATTAGATAACAATGAGAAACTTCCTTACAATGCTGAATTAAAAGTTCACACGGTTGCCAGATTTTGTCCCAAAGTCTTACAATTTCATTGTCATACGAGTGAGCTGACAATACATTTTCTAACAACGTTGTCAGGCTGAAAATTGTCCGTTTACACGGTTGGCACATTTTTGGCACAAACAACTGAAAAGCATTTGACAACTGAAATGAATTTAATTCAGGAAATTTTGTCATATTTGTAAAGTGTTGTGGAGTGGAATGAAAATAAATAAAATGAATAATAATAATGAACTTACAGTTACTTTGGCTGCGTACGTTTTCGAGAGTGAGGATGAAGAATTGCCAAGAAAACATCGCAGTGTTTTGGTAAAGAATTGGTTAACACGCCGTCAGAAGGAGGTGCTTTACGCCAAATTGCTGGCGGAATTGCGTGCTGAGGAGCCAGAATTGTATCGAAGTTTCGCATGAATGCGAAACAATTCGATGAGCATTTCGGGCGCTGAGCGACTCGTTATAACCTTAAGGTATCTAGCTACTGCTGAGAATTTCCGGTCGATGCAGTACCTGTCCCGTTTTCCAGTTTCGACGATTTCGTCAATAATTCCAGATGTTCTGGACGCTCTCTATACACTTTATACACTTCTTGTAGAGAAATATCTGAAGGAAAATTAAGTTCAACATAACAATTCAAATTAACCCACAGTATACGTTATGACATTTTAGACGCCAAAAACACCAAAGGCCATGTGAAGCTCAAAATCACAGCAGATCAGTTTGAAAACATTACCTACAGTTATTTTTTCCCGATTAAAAGCGAATAAAATATATGACAATGAAGAAATTGTCAGCCTCGAAATCATAGTACATCTGGCAATTGAAAAGGAGTCTGCAAATAGTCTGACAATAGTCTGGCAACGCGACATTTTATTTGTTCAGACGTTTGCCAGAGATCTGACAATTTCATTGTCCGATATCAACCGGATATCTGAAAATTAGTTTTCTACAAATATTGTCAGACTGAATTGTGTGTTCACACGGTTGCAAGATATTTGGGATAAATTTTTACTGAAAGATACGACAATACTGTCAGATTTGGCAATCGTGTAAACATAGCTTAAGCAACAGTTTTTTCCCAAAAGTGCCCCCTAAAAGTGGGCTGAGCTCAGTACTTTGTTTGTAACAAACTTCGCGAATAGCTATAACTTTAATATTTGTGATGCAATAATTTTTCGAATTAGAGTGCATTTGCAGAGAAATGAAGTTTTTAAAGATATAACGCGGCAAAAGTGGACATGGTCGATGGTGCCGGCTGTGTAATTTTCGTCGTGTTTAAAGTTTCTAGGCACAAATTTTGTATTTGATCTAAGATCATTTGTTTTTATCTTATATTCAAGTCAATTGAGGGCGTGGCCAAGTGAAGATCTCAGCTAATTTAATGCTTTGACTGTACAAAATAATAAGCTCTCTATAATCCATGTTCCACATCTCTAGCTCTTTTTGAAGAACAAAGAACATCACACATACGGACATTCGAAAGGTCGGATGGATGGACAGATATCAATCAAGGCTTAATCAATTGACTTGTCGGTCTTGATCGTTATCTCTTAGAGGTCTTAGGGCTCTACACGGTTATAATTTCAATATGTCACAAATAAATATTTCCTGGGCTTTAAAAACTAACTCGCACTTGCCGCTCAGAAGATCCATCGCCCAACCTGTCAAAATTATGCATGCTGCGTGCGTTACAGGTGTTCTTACTAACATATAGGCGGCCAGCAATTTTTACCTCGTCTCAACGGTGAATGAAGAGGTCTCTCATGTCAAATGATTCTTTCGGAGGGTTTGTCAGGCCCTCGTGGAAGTAAGACGATGAAAATATTTTGTTTGCCCCTGTCGGGTTTCGAAGCGGGAACTTCGTGCACAGTAGCTTGACACACTAACCGCTGCAACACGGCACCTAGGGGAAATTAACATGCGGAAATTTATGCATCCCGCCAGATTATAGTCAAGTAGAAAGTTGGTGAGCTAACATGCAACGCGTGTGAGTTGACTTTTTAAAGGCACACAATTGGAATAGTCAGTGAATAGTATACCTCTCAGGACTGTTAAGATCATCATACATATAACCGGGAGAAAAAAGTAGCAATCCGAAGCAGCTACTGGTCCATTTTTCTACCATGCAAACACCTTGCTTCAATTTGCATAAGGCTACAGTGATTAAGGGCTTTGATGTTCAGCACTCACCACGTCAGCCTGAGAAACTCGCTTCTTCTTGCGTGTTTGTTAAGCAGAAGAAAAGGTAGTGCCCAACGTAGTGTTAATGAGACTTCCACCGACCCGTCCTATTTCATAGACACCGACCGATTTGCTTGGAATTGGAGTGCTGTTATTGGATCAGCTGCTTCCTTTTCCTCTTCCGCTGTCCCTTACGCAGCCGCAACGCCGGGCTGGTCTCCTTCGGAGTCCGTTCAACCATAAAAGTATCCCGAGTTTTACCGTCAGCAGCAGTGCATTGACTAGGAGCCTCACTCACGCTGAGTTTGTCGACCAGAGTCAAACAAAGATCCGCATAAGCAGCTTGTTACTTGTTTTTCATAAATGAATGTTTGGGAAATCCGGGGGGAGACATACATTCTTTTGAAATTTTTTTTTAATTTATTAAATTTAAAATCCATAAGACCGCTATTTTGAAATTTTTCAATTCCTGTTAGACTTTTTTCACCTTTTGTCAACAATAGCATCCTCACCTGCACTAGCATTGGCATAGTTATTTTTTAAACTCTATGGATAACGGTTTTTGCGTAAACGGTAAAACAAACTCCTTTTCATACCCGACCGAGGGTATATTAAATTTAATGCATAGTTTGTAACACAGTGATAATCACCGTAGACCCCTAAGACCTTTAGAGATATGATGGAGACCGATAAGTAAGTCAATTAAGCGGTGTCCGTCCGTCCGTCCGTCTGTCCGTATGTATGCAGTTTAAAGATCTTTAAAATTGGAAGCTGAAACTTGCAGCGTTGCTTGGTTCTCATTTTGTACAGACAAAGTATGAAAATTGGGAAGATCCGCCTACAGCCACGCCCACAATCGGCGTGAACGCCAGACAACCTCAAATTTACATTTTATTTCAAAATGCCTTTTGGTCAAGATAGACAAAACATATAAACTCAAATTTTGGTGGAGATCAATATCGACCAGAAACCTTTAATTAGACAAAAATTGGACCGCCCAATCTATTGACCATGCCCACTTTTAACATCTGAAATCGTTGAAAACCTGATTTCTCGGGAAATTCATTCTAAATTGAAAAAAAAATTCTGTGACAAATATTAAAGATATTACCATTTGCTAAGTTTGTTGCATACAAAGCAATGAGCTCCGCCCACTTAAAGGGGGCGTTTTTGGGAAAAAACAGTTTTTTTAAGCATAAATATTCGCTTTTAACGCATTTTCTCGTGGTTCCAACGAAATTAGAGTTCATTGATTTAAATTTTCAGCATACGCCCTTATCTAGGGGCGTGGCCAACACAAATAATTGACATTCAGTATATGAGACAGACCAAAAAAATTTAAATTTGGTTTTAATGGGCAAAGAGGCTCGGGTATTTAGAAGTTCGTTACAGACGAACTCTTGCACTTACTTACTTGTTTTACTTCGTTTTTTAAACAAACATACGAAAATTTAAAAAAAAAATGATTGCAGCTCGCTATTTTTAGCGGTGAAAACACTTTAGGCTGCTTCGAGAGGAAAAAATTCTTCGGACGATTTACGGTCCCGTCTGCATAGACGGAGAGTGGAGGAGGAGATATAACATCGAACTGTACGGGCTGTACAGCGATACCGACCTAGCCAAAAGAGTCAAAACACTACGTCTACGATGGCTGGGTCATCTAGAGCGGATGGACACCAACGCCCCGGCTCGGAAAATCTTCGAATCCACACCGCAGGGACGACGCGGTAGAGGAGCACCGAGACTCAGGTGGCGCACGCAAGTGGAAGGGGAACTCAGCCAACTTCGCGTGCGAAACTGGAGACGGCTAGCTAGAGACAGAGCTGGTCCACCCCGGACTGTAGCGCCACCTTAAGTAAGTAAGTATTTTTAGCGGTCCGTCCAAAAATGGAAGAAGGACCTCTTATGGTATCGCTACGTTGTCCGTCCGTCCTTCCGTCCAATCGCTTTATAACTTCTGAACGGTAAGTCGTAGAAAGACAAAATTTGGTGTGCGTATAAACTGCGGAAATAGTCAGAGAATCCAAAGAGGGCAATTTTTTTAAGCACAAATAACGGTTTAATTACACATTAAAATTTCATGTGAAAATGGACTTAATGTTTTTTAGTGTTTTTTTCAAGAAGTGTAGTAGGCAAGAACTAGAAAACCGAAACTTAGGTTTAATAAATACCAAGCTTTAATTTAAAAATAAATTTTTTCGAAAATATCAAAACGTTTTTGAAAAATGAAGAGTCGAAAATGCATGACGTGTTGGAGGCCATAACTTTTGAAAAGCCTATCGCTTAAAATCAATATTGAACACACGTATAAAGCAACTCAAAGTAAACCAAGTTCTGGGGTCATATTTTCCAAAAACGGTTTGAGTACTGCAGTTTTGACGCATTTTCGAAAAAAAAGGCAAAAATGCATGAAAAAACGTAAGCCCCCCCCCCCCCCCCCCCCTTATTTCCGGTGCTGTTTGGTGGAATTCTATAAAAAAAACGCAAAATTATAGCGCATTTTGAATTTTCAAAATCTTCTGAGATTTAACTTAAAAACATAAAAGCATTTTCAAAATTAATCAATTTTTTTAAGTCTTCTAGTAGCTTAACGGTATAAGCGATCTTTTTTAGATTCGGTTAAAGTACAAAGCTTAAAAAAAGAAGCAAGGCTGCCTTAAAATTTTTTTACATGGCCGTTTTTAACCTAAGTTTTAGAAGCCTATTTAAAAAACGAAATAAAAAAGGAGCTTGTTTTACCGTTTGCGCATACCGGTGGCCATAGAATTAAAAAAAAAAAACATCCAAGGCCAGTGCTGCTGATTGTGCTATTGGAAAACAGTCTAACGGAAACTGTAAAAAGCTTCAAAATATTTGTTTTATGGATTTGAAATTTAAAAAATTATAAAAAAGTTCAAAAGAACGCATGTCTCCCCCTCTATCTCCCAAACGGTATAAAGTATAATTTTTAAATTAACACCGGGCATAGTCCATTTTCTTAAATTTAATACAAAACTATAGTAGACTTCGAATACTCAAAAACTTCGAAGATTTAACTGAAAAACCAGAAAACATTTTCGAAAGCCATTTTTTAAAGATTTCTAGTTCCTTAACGGTTATGACAACCTTGTTTTAATTTGGCTGAAGTATTGTTTATAATGTTTAAAAGGCAAGCAAAATTGTCGAAACAAGCGAAACAAAAAACAGCATATTTTTACCGTTTTCTCAGAAATCCATGTCCGCAGAATTCGAGAAAAGTGGCAAATGCTAGCACAGGTGATTGTAAATTTGATCAAAAAGTCTAACGGTAATTAAAAATAATCTAAATTGCTGTTTTATGGGTTTTAAATTATTAAAATCCTAAATAAGGCCAAAAAAGAGTATGTCCTTCCCCCTATTTTCGAAACGGTTAAGTTTTTTGTCAGCCTGTTTTTAGAGTAACGAAACCCAATATAAAATCACCCAATATAATATATAGATTATTATGTTGGGTGATGATTACATAGAATCACCCAATATAAGAACAGTAGACAGCACTACGAAAAAAGTTTATTACAGACTGTAAAATATTTTCAGAAATAATTTTAATAAATAAATAGAATGTAACACATACTTCAACAAAAGTCGACGGACCGCTCCGCGTATGTTTTTGAATAAATCTTGAAATAAATAAAATAAATCTTTTTGAATAAATCTCAGAGGTTTTTGAAACTCGCTATAGTTTTCCTTAAAATTTGGAACAATTTCTGACAGGTGTGATTCTTTTCAAATTATTTCTCCAAATAACACCGGAGATAAGTGGACACACACACACACACACACACAAACACACACACACACACACACACACACACACACACACACACACACACACACACACACACACACACACACATTATTTCATGCATTTTTTGACACTATTATTTGCAGAAAAATATGACTTCAACATGAGTTTTTTTATATGTGTGGTCAATCCACTTTGTGGACTTAGTGGTTCAAAAGTTGTGGCCACAAACACAATGAAAAATGCCACCCATTTTCAACTTTTCATTTCTCAAAAACTTTTCAATATTATCGAAAAGTTTAATTTTTTTTATTAAAGTTCAGTATTTCCCGGATCTAAGTTTCGTATTTCTAGTACTTGCCTGAGCTAGACTTCTTAAAAAAGTACTGAAAAACATCTAATCCATTTTTCGAAAAAACTAAAAAATTTTATTAAATCGTTCTTTGTGCTTGAAAAAAATTCCGTTGGGTTCTGTGACAAATTTGTCTTTCTACGTCATACCGTTCAGAAGTTACAACGTGATTGGACGGACGGATGGTTGGCCAACGTAGTGATTCCATGAGACGTAATTTTTCCATTTTTGGACGGACCCCTAAAAACTAATAAAAGTTTGTTAAGGGCTTTAGTGGGTCTAGCCAGTTAGGCAAAAACAAGTTGGGATTAGTAAAAAAACTCTGCACTTGTAACTTGCAGGAGAACTTGTTTCCATAATGCTCTAAGCCCAGGCGCTCCTTGTTATTCGCACGAAATCTCCGGCAGATGTAATGGTTTGACCCTTAAAATCATGTCTTGGAAACCTGGGACCTAGGGGTTGAGGTTTAAGCATTCTCTGACTTCAACAATGTACAATTAATGTATTTGGCTTTTATAAATTCATCTGTATGTTGGTGTAGTTTCAAACCTAAAGATCCAAGAACCGCCTACATCACTTTTTAATAACAAATAAAACTGAAAAAAGTATTCGGGGCTTCCGCCAGCGCATTACAAATGGACGTTGTGAAAATATTTCTTAATGGTTTTGGATTTTCAGGGGAAAGGATTTTCATTATTTGAGTTTTATTGAAATATGTTCGTTTACGACTGTACTGAATAAGTCACTCAAAAGCTTTCTAAAAAAAATTACATTATAACAGTTACTAGTTTCTGTAAAGCTATTGGTGCATTAGCTAAACTTTTAAGGAGTGAAGCTCTGAATTTAGTACCATCAAACTTTGAATAAAAGGACCTCTAGACTCTTTTCGAAAACCTTCGAATATCCTTCTTTCCCCTCAATGTATCCACCATTGAAATCAACGAGTCCATCTTCCGTCGATTCACAAATTCCCTTTCGAGTATCGAAACATGTTTCACCTACTTTGCGTCCACAAAAAATTCCCCGTCATAGCTTTCAAGGATGCTACAGGAATCTGCCTGCACGATATCACGTCAGTTCAATTCAGAATCAGGATACTTGAACGTTTCGACTTAAAACGTTCCGCGAAATAAATCCAGTCAATTCACGTAAACTCATTCGTTCGGAGTGACTTTAATTTCTATTCCTGTGAGTGAGTGATAGAAGGAGTCCACCCACCCTGTGGCCGATTAGCAGTGTTTTATGTTCGCACATTTGGCAGAGCCATTGTGTCATATCTTTATTCGCCCATTCGTCCTGCAGGGTGGTGTTTTGGTGATGTCATCTCTTGTGGGAGGTGCTTTGCATATTTGCCAAAAAACTTAGTTCGAGTCGTATTTTTTTTTTTTGCACCAAGGTGAAAGTGAGAAAAAATTATTTAACACACCTTCCTACCTACATAATTAAGTGAATTAATTTTCCATAAATGTACACTCAGATGATTCATTAAAAATCAGTGCTGCTTTTGCATAAGTGATGTGATGCATAAAATTTAAAAAAAAAGAAAAAAAAAACGATTCAATTATGTGCCACCAACAAAAATTTTTATAAAAAGAAAAAAAACACAAATTTTCAGGAGCAAGAAGGATTATCTTTCGTTCATACTGCAAAATGGATTTACCACGGTTGGCTGTGGCATTTTTTTTAACAGCTATCGGTAAGATTATTTTCGTGCGAAATTTATCAATCAATTAACGGTTTTATAATTCAATTTGCAGAGTGAGTTTAATTAAATGTCTTTGTCCTGTCCTCCCGCGTCTCCCACATCCAGTTGTTTGATGTCATAGGTCAGCGACGAGGTCGTGTGCTTTTATTGAATTCTTCCTACAAATAGCTGTGAGTCATTATATTTCGTAGCAGAGATTCTGAATTGTTTCTGTAGGAGAGCCCGAGGATATTGTTTCTCAGAGCGATGAGGATAATTCAAACAAATTCGAAGGAATTTTGTTTTTAGAAATTGGTCTTTTTTTTTGATCTAAGTTGTAATTTAAAACGATCTATCGTTTGAAATTGGAATTCCAGCTCGAGGCAACCCAGAGGCAGGACTTATTTTTATTAGGTCACTGGATGCTTTTGCCTCTTTGGATGGCTGATAAAATTTTTAATAAACTCTCATTCATATTTTTAAGCATTTTTTGCAACAGTTTCAAAAACCAATTTGAAACCTTATACCAGCATTCTGGTGAGGTACCTTATTCCTGATGCTTCTCTTTTTGTAACACACAAGTGAAAATTAACTCCCCATTCAATATTTTATATGCTCCGTCCTGATGCTCTCCTCCACAAATCCTCTTAACGACTGTCCTTAGCAACTATTTGATGGAGTAAAAAATCTGATTTAATAAGTCCTTGTGGGCTTTTTTAATTGACATTGTAACCGATATAGCCCGCAGTTCGTATGCTCATTATCTCTGAATTGTGAAGGTAATGTTATATTTTATTCATTTCCTGAACTTAATTTAAGGATTAACTTCTTGTTTTTTGCAATTATTTCTGAAACGAAAGTTACACCAGTGATAACATCATTTGCTTTTATACACCGATGTATTTCACAAAATTGGAGATTAATAATGACTACACAATTGCTTTGAAATGACGTTTTCAATTGTTATGTTGGTTTCCACATAATACCTAATAAGTTATTCTCGAAAATCATATTTCCCTAAAATGGTCGCAGGCTTAGCAAAACATCAACAGACACAAAATAATACCTACTCCTATCGGTATGTAGCATTCTGGGTATTGGTAATGGGGTACAAGGAATTAAATTCATGACGACACGTGGCCTCAAGTTGCCTAAATGGCTCTTATACCCTGAAATTAAAAGAAAAAAGTCTTGCCGATTCGTTTTGAATTCCAAATAATTTTAAGCATTTAAGTATTTATAGTTTGCCAGGATTGCGATGTCCCTGCAAACATACAGGGCCGTGAATCAACGAAACTATTAAAAAGTAATAAAGATATTTGTTGGTATACTATGACTGTAATGACATGAGGGCAATTATTAAAATTGAGACAGAAAAAAGATGTCGACAACAAAAATAATTTGGGTTTAGTTGATCTTTACAACTCCTTTCTTTTTGACAGTTTTTTTTTTTTATAATTTACTCGCGAATTAAGGGATTCGCGAATTCCAAATCGATACACACCACCTCTTCATCGATTTCAAGGCCGCGTATGACAGCATCTATAGAGACGAGCTATATAGCGCAATGTCTTGGCATCCCTGCCAAACTCGTCAGTCTGTGCAGGATGACGATGGAAAACTCACGCTGTTCCGTCAAGGTCGGCAAAGACCTCACCGACCCCTTTGATGTCAAAAAAGGATTTAGACAAGGCGACTCATGCGACTTCTTTAACATCATACTTGAGAGAATTGTGCAGAACTCTCGCGCCAACACCAGAGGTACAATCTTTTAAAAGTCCGTTCAACTACTTGCATACGCAGACGACATTGACATAATCGGTAGAACAAAGCGTGATGTCAGTGAAGCCTTCGTGAGTATTGGGACGGAAGCGGCGAATATGGGTTTAGCAGTCAATGAGGGCAAAACCAAGTATATGCTGTCATCAAAAAAAGACACCCAACATTGACGTCTTGGAAAAAACATCACCATCGACAGCTATAACTTTGAGGTAGTTAGGGACTTTGTCTACCTGGGTTCCGCTATCAATTCAGACAATGACACCAGCGCTGAAATCAAACGAAGGATAACTCTTGCCAATCGCTGTTTCTTTGGGCTAAGAAGGCAATTGAGTAGCAAAGACCTCTCTCGAGCAACTAAAGTGTCCATGTATAAGACCCTCATCATCCCAGTCCTGCTTTACGGTGCAGAAGCATGGACCCTGTCAAAGGCGGATGAAAACACTTTAGGCTGCTTCGAGAGGAAAATTTTTTGGACGATTTACGGTCCCGTCTGCATAGACGGAGAGTAGAGGAGGAGATATAACATCGAACTGTACGGGCTGTACAGCGATACCGACCTAGCCAAAAGACTCAAAACACAACGTCTACAATGGCTGGGTCATCTAGAGCGGATGGACACCAACGCCCCCGCCAGGAAAATCTTCGAATCCACACCGCAGGGACGACGCGGTAGAGGAGCACCGAGACTCAGGTGGCGCACGCAAGTGGAAGGGGACCTCAGCCAACTTCGCGTGCGAAACTGGAGACGGCTAGCTAGAGACAAAGCGCTGGCTGGCGAAGCTTGTTGGCTGAGGCCCAGGTCCACCCCGGACTGTAGCGCCAGAATTAACGGATTGGCTACCCTTTTAATGTTACACATCTCACGAGCGGAAAGGATTAGAAAAAGAGGAAAAGGAGGAGAGGTACCGATGCACTCTTGTTTTGAACAGTTGCGGGTTGTAACGTGAAGGAAAGACTGAACGTGGGAGAACATTCCACATTCGCGTTGAGCGGCTTATGAAGGAACTTCTAAACTTGACTGTACGTCCGAAAGTGGGCTCGAGGGTAAACTGATGTGCATTCGAACTTTGGCGAGTATCACGGTTGAAAGTCTTTAGGGGCGGAATGCAATTGGCTATTTCGATGGAACACTGTTTGTGGAAAAAGCGATAGAACAGTGAAAGGCAAGAGACATTACGTCGATGTTCTAATGAGTCAATTGACTGCGCAATATTTTTGTCTCCAATCAGTTTTATCGCCCGTTTTTGTATCCTATCTAGCAGGTGCAATGTTGTTTTTGGAGCACCAGCCCAGACGTGGGAATTGTATTCCGGCTTGGGGCGGATGTAGGCCTTATATAAAACAGCCAAATCAGAAGGGGTGAAATATTTCTTACATCTTCTGAGGAAACCTAGGCATTTCGCAGCGTTCTTGGCGACGTCGAATATGTGGTCATTCCAACTAAGGTTTTTATTAACACACATAGCGAGAATGAAAAGCGTTTCGGTTTCGTGGATGCAAGTGCCACTCATGGATAATGGCTGAGTGTTTCGGTTTTGCTTCAATGACAGAAGACATCATTGAGTTTTAGACGTATTAAACTCTACTCTATTTCGAGATCCCCATGATACAATGCTGTTAAGGTCAGAGCTAATGAGTTTGACATACGCTGCCGTTCCAGTTCTTCGTCCGAAGAGCAGGTGCGAGGAACCGAGAACGAATATAAGAAACTGAGGTTACTGTCATCGGCAAAGGAGTGGATTGGATTAGTAGTAGCAGACAAGAGATCGTTTATGAAAACGAGGAAGAGAGTCGGAGACAAAACAGAGCCCTGGAGAACCCCAGCATTTATTTTTTGAGCTGCAGACTTGAAACCGTCCAAAACAACTTGAATTGAACGGTTCGAAAGGTAATTACTAATCCACTGAATAAGAGATTCGTCGATTCCAAATGCACAGGTCATCAAGTAGTTTTCGTCATTCGAGATATTTCATGAACTGGAAGTTAATCAGCGTTTCCATGACCTTAGAAAGAAGGGAAGTTAGAAGAAGAATCGCCTTTTTTAGGGACGGGCTGGACAAATGCTGTTTTCCATCTACTCGGAAAGAGGCCTGAGGAGTAGGACCGATGAAAAAGCTTACACAATGGTTTTGCCAGCGTGGAAGAACACCTCTTCAGAACAATCGGGGATATACCATCTGGACCAGCGGATTTGTTAATGTTGAGATCCTTAAGTACTTTTTTTTGACTTTTTTGTACGAGTGCGAAAGTGAATTTGTCCCATAGTGCATTCAACGCGCTCAAGTACAGGCGGAGACAATACGCAATCTGGTAGCGTGGAGCTGGCAGCAAAATGTGCTGCGAGGAGATTGGCTTTGTCTAGGGAACTGACAGCTGGAATGCCATTGCAGACGAGCGTTGGGATGGAGGATGAGGCACAATTTTTCACATTTTTGACGAAAGACCAAAAGTTTTTACTACCTTTGGGACAATGTAGTATTTTCTGCCTCAACTTTTGGTCGTACATAAATTTCACACGACGGATATGAGCATTACAGGCATTTCTGGCTTGTTTGAACTTATTTCGGTTTACTAGAGAGGGATTGTCCTTGTAAGACCGAAAGTAAGATTCCTTCAAATTTATCGCCTCTTTACAGCTCAAGTGTTTCCAGTTTCGTTATTATATAGGGTAAGTGCACTAGTACCCGGCCACCAAATATATTTTTCTATTTTCAAGTCCGTAACATTTGAATAGCCTCAGACATAGTTTTAATTGAAATCAATTGGTAACTGTTTTTCCTCAGTGCTGACGCAAGGCTGTAAGCATTGAAAGCCAATATAAAATTCGGCTCTCGAGACCAAGAGAAATTTTTACAGATTCGATGCAGTTAACAGAACTTTCTGAGCTAATGTTGTGTGCGTGTGCGGTCGCTGAAATGTGCTTTATTTATTGTAACATAAGGATAGCCTCACCAATCGTGTTATTTTTTTTTTCTATTCAAGTTTTTGTAACACAACGGATTCTTTTAATACTTGGTACAACCTCCCTCTTTTAATTACCTCGAGGATAGCATCCTTTAAGGAGTCGTGCATATGAATTTTAAATAATTAGGTAAGTGAAATTTTTTCCCATGCTCCTTTGATGCCTTCAATCAACTCCCTTTTGCTTGAAAATGTTATCCACCTGCATAGGTTGTGCATACTAGCCAACCCTGTATGTCTGTTTAATCTATGTTTAAATCTGGAGAGTAAAGTGGCCAGGATAGTTGCTACATGTATTGGCTTTGCAACCACGCTTTAACTACACCAGCTGCATGAATAGGCGCATCGTCCTGCTGGAAAACAATTGGCAACGATCCAAAAAAAATGTCTAGAAACCTAGGCAAAGCAATTTCCAATATGGATTATCAAGACGCTGCGGTCATTTTACAGCTCACAAAGATAAAGTCGATTGTGTTTGTGCCATAATACGATACTTCCTCCCTCACGGCTATGATAGCGACCCAAAAAGAGTTTTTCTTTTCTCAGATCGTGGAAATAAAAAATTATAGGTATCCATCTGCGGCGGGGATTGATATCCACCAAAGGCGGATGAAAACACTTTAGGCTGCTTCGAGAGGAAAATTCTTCGGACGATTAACGGTCCCGTCTGCATAGACGGAGAGTGGAAGAGGAGATATTACATCGAACTGTACGGGCTGTACAGCGATGCCGACCTAGCCAAAAGAGTCAAAACACAACGTCTGCGATGGCTGGGTCATCTAGAGCGGATAGACACCAACGCCTCAGCCCGGAAAATCTTCGAATCCACACCGCAGGGACGGTGCGGTAGAGGAGCACCGAGACTCAGGTGGCGCACGCAAGTGGAAGGGGACCTCAACCAACTTCGCGTGCGAAACTGGAGACGGCTAGCTAGAGACAGAGCTGGCTGGCGAAGCTTGTTGGCTGAGGCCCAGGTCCACCCCGGACTGTAGCGCCACCGAATTAAGTAAGTAGGTATCCATATGGCCTGTCTAAATTGAACTTATTTTCATCGGTAAAAATCACTTTTCGCCAATTATATCCATGTCATGTGATTTCTTGCAAAATTAAGGCGCTTTAGAGATGGACGCAGCGCTGGGAGGTGTTTTTTTTTTCTGAGAGGTGGTTTTTTCTTCAACTTCAGACGCTTTAGATACCCGGCACTTTTAATAACTCTGCTTATAGTCATTAAGCTTACTTGTAGTCCAGCTTCATGTGCTTTCTTGCTCAACGAATGGGTGGAATTGGAAGCCAATCTTACAATTTTCCGCTTGTCGTTCTTAGTAAGTATAGTCGAAGTACGGCCTTTTTTTGTTTTTTTTTTTTTTCATCAGATTCTGGATTTTTTGAATAGTTATTAGGTGTGTTCCCGTACCTGTCCTAAACTACTCAAAACGACCAAAACCTACGAAAAATAGGCAAATCCTGTTCCCTTACTCGGTTGTTGTGTAGCTTCGGACAGGAGAGAGAGAGCAAAAATGAGAGTTTGAAATTTCCTCTCCCTACGAAATTTAGCCCAAGAAATTTCTTTGGGCAGAATTATGAAAAGTGATGAAGCGGCGGCGATTGAGTTGGACAACAGCAGATGACATTTAGGTGAACACTTAGGTGTTAGCTATAGCGACTCGTGAAATTGGTTCTTTTGAACAACTTTGGCTGTTTCTACACTTTGAGTCCTTTTTATGTGAAGTTTCGAATTATATTCAACTTTAAATTAAAAAACCTAAAGTTCAAGATAATTATTTAAACAAAAAAAACCTAAAGTCAGTCAATATTATGCTGTAGACAATAATACAAATATTTCAAGTACTGCTTAATGAATGCATGTTTTATCAATCGCTATAACTTTTCCTTAACATTGGCTTTGACGTTTAAAATGTGGGCAGTTTTTGGTGCACAAAGCGTTCCATTACTTTTGGTCAGATTTTCCTCTCAGTGAGAGATTTTTACCCCCTCAAATAAGGAAATCTGACCAAAATGGTACAGAAAGTAAGGAACACACCTATTAATTACTTGCGGGCTACGATTTTTTTTTGGCTATAGAGCGGTTAGAATTTCGTTCGCAGTTAATGAATTTCGTTTACACATTTGAAAACTTGACACAACCAAAACACAAAAAAAAAAGGTTCATCACTCCGATATTACTTTTCGATGGTCACGCTGATAAATTTTCGCTCACACTGAGGTGCAAAGTGTACAGAGGCTATTCTAATGTTACAATAAAAAGACCGTAAAGTATGAAAACATACGCGGAGCGGTCCGTCGGCTTTTATTGAAGGTTATGGTCATCTATATTGCGCAGTTTGTGTAGCATTCTATTTATTTATTAAAATTATTTCTGGATATATTCTTAAGTCTGTAATATACTTTTTTCGTAGGGTTCCTGTTGGGCTCTGTTCTGTTTCCTACTGTTCTTATATTAGGTTTCGTAACTCTAAAAATAGGCTGGCAAAAAGCTTTACCGTTTCGAAAATAGAGGAGGGAAGGACATACTTTTCCTTGGCGTTTTTTTTAGGATTTTTATAATTTAAAACCGATAAAACAGCAATTTCGATTATTTTTAATTACCGTTAGACTTTTTGATCAATTTTACAACCACCTGTGCTAGCATTTGCCACTTTTTTCAAATTGGATTTCTGAGAAAACGGTTAAATTATGCTCTTTTTTATTTCGCTTGTTTGAATGGGCTTACAAACTTAGGGCCGAAAACGGCAATTTTGAAACGTTTTTGATGCAGTTCGCTTGCCTTTTAAACATTATAAAAAATACTTCAGCCAAATTTAAACAAGGTGGTCATAACCGTTAAGGAACTAGAAATCTTTAAAAAAAAAGTTTTCGAAAATGTTTTCACGTTTTTCAGTTAAATCGTCGAAGTTTTTGATTATTCGAAGTTTGATATAGTGTTGCCTATAAAATTAAAGAAGATGAACCTATTCCGGTATTTATTTAAAAATTATACTTTATACCACCGGTTTATGCGTAAACGGTAAAACAAGCGCCTTTTTTATTTCGTTTTTATAAAAAGGCTTCTAAAAACTTAGGTTAAAAACGACAATGAAACCAGTGAGTAAGTTCTACGGTGTGTACGCAGAAGTTACAGTCCGTAAAACGGGCCGTTAAATACCCCATCCTATCCCACATTGTAAAATGCTGATGGCAAAGTTATTTTTTGAAATTTTATAAGTAATGCGAACTTCGAAAAGGGGCGTGGTCCAACCGCCCACAATTACAAACTATTAATTAAAACATACTTCCACAGATATTTCCAAATGTACGTAAAATTTCAAATGTACGTAATGTTAAATGTACGTAAAAATGCAATTTTTTGTTCAAATTCAATATTTTTGAAAAATCGACCCATTAAAAGGGGCGTGGCTAAAAACTTTAAATGAACGAAATCTGAACTGAAGTCTCGTTTTCGTAACCTGCTACTTTTTTTTTCATGCTTTCCTAAATTAGGCTCGAGGCCAGTCGAAGTTAAGCTTTTCTGGAAAATTTTAGGTTTTTCTTCAATTCTGCCTCCAAATGGGGGCGTGGCCCAAAGTCTTGTATGAACAAAATGTGGAACTAAGTGTTTTCTAAATAAAATATTAAGCAAACTTTTTTCAATTTCGAGCAAAAATATTGAGTAAACTGCATTTGAAAATTTACCCTCAAAATAGATGCCACGCCCACTAGAGGAGGTTTACCATCTTACATTCATTAGGAGTTGCTAAATGTCAAATTTCAGCCTTTTAGAACGTTTTACAGTTTTGAAAACTCTGGAGGTAATTGCACATTTAGACCAATTGTGGGCGTGTCTTCGGGCGGATTTCAAAACTTTTTACACTTCTACTGCTTCGCATGACGTGGACCCTACGTACGAAGTTTCAGCCCTAGCTCAAAATTTGAGGCCTAAAAACATGTGACCTACAGACGGACGGGCGGACGGACGGACGGACATGGCTCATTCGATTCAGAATTCGGTCTCGATCATATGCCCTTAAGGTCTTGGGGGTCTACCATTATTATTTCAACATGTTACAAACTATGTGACAAACTTAATATACCTCCTGGATGGGGTATAAAAAATTTTAACGCAGCTTTCTTTCTTTTTGTACGCTTTGTTTTTTTACCGTTTTTGAAATTTCAAAAACCGCTTTAATTTTTCTTAAAATTTTGAATAATTTCTTGTACGTGTGATTTTTTTCATAGAATTCCACCAAGCAGTACCGGAGATAATGGAGGAGGGGGGCACACGTTTTTTTATGCATTATTGCGATCTTTTTTCGAAAATGCCTTAAAACTGCAGTACTCAAACTTTTTTTTGAAAAATAAGACCCAAGCATTTGGTTTACATTGATTTCTTCAATATTGACTTTAAGCGCTAAGCCATTCAAAAGTTATGGCCTTAAACACTTTGAAAAACACCATCTATTTTCGACTCTTCATTCCTCAAAACATTTGAATATTTGCAAAAAGTTTTATTTTTTAATTAAAGTTAAGTATTAATTTAACCTAAGTTTCGTTTTTCTAGTTCTTGTCTTCTAAACTTCTTAAAAAAAAAACACTGAAAAACATTAAGTCCATTTTCACATGAAATTCCAAACGGAAATTAAACCGTTATTTGTGCTTAAAAAATTGCCCTCTTTGAATTCTCTGACTATTTCCGCAGTTTATACGCACACCAAATTTTTTCTTTCTACGACTTACCATTCAGAAGTTATAAAGCGATTGGACGGACGGACAGACGAACGGATGGACGGACAGACGGGCAACGTAGCGATACAATTAGAGTTCCTTTTTCCATTTTTGGACGGACCACTAAAAACTACCGTGTTTAAATCAGAGGTAACGGTGATGCAATTTTTGTTCTATAATTAGCAACAAAAATCCGCTGTCCTTTCTTCTCTGTGACCAGCTAAATGTTCATTTTTTCCATTAACGGCTCTGTACGTGATTGTTATCGTTAACGAAAGATACCTGTTTTTCTTTTATTATCCTAATTCGTCCGACTTGGCTAATTGACATGATAACTGATAGCCTTAAATAGGAGCATTTCCGTTTGTTCCATTTATTAGTTTTTTATCCGGCTTATATCAAAAGTCAAATAAAAAACATCTCCTCTTGAGGGTGTATTTAATATAACCACAACCACAAAGGAAGATAATAAAAAAAGGAAACAGGTGCTTAAAACAGAATTTATTTTAATATTTATTAATTTAAATTTGACTGTAGAGCGCATGGAATATTAATGTGAAAAAAAAATTACAAAAAAAAATTATTTTAAGGCACCCAAGCTGTCAACAACAGTGAAAGCTATTTTTTAATGGAAAGCGGTTAAAAAAAAATAAAGGGCGGTGATGATGGTGCCATTAGACTTTTCCAAATTTGAGGGCTACTTTATCTCAAATTAAGGCTATCTTTTATTTGAATATTTAATGGCGTAAAATATCGTGATGAGACAAAACGCATCCTTACCTTAATTTAAACTAATTTAAAAAAGTTAATGCATAATTTCTACAAGTTTAAAAATGGTGTTGATTATGTAGCATGCATGAGTCTTACGTTTAGACTCATAATAACTTCGTGCTTCGTCCTTGACTTGTAGGAGTTTAATGTTTCAGGACAACAGAAAAGCAATTGCATATTTTAAAGGAATTGAGCAGAAGGTACGCAATGGGGAAATCTTTAAGATCTGGTCTTAATCTCATTTTTACCAGTGGACTTGATATGTTTTAATCTTTATTTATTTTTTTCTGGTAGCAAGTACATACATGGAATTTATTTTCTAATGTTGGCAAAGCCAAGACAAAGGCCATTGTTCTATTTTCAATTAATGTGGTCCTTCATAAAAAGACACATTATAATGTCATTACCATAACAGACGTTTCGTTTAATTAAGATATGAAATATTTCATATTGTGAATATGACCTTTTTTATGTGACATGATTGAATTTCATTGTGTCTCTCGTGTCAATGAAACAGCATCACAAAGTAGGGAACATGAAATTAAAGCAGTTTGATTCAAAACGAGCATATTTATAACATTCGTCCCAGGTATTGAAATGTTACAGTTTTGCCGAGTTTAGACATAGATTGGTCGAAAATGGTCAGAACTCTTGTTAGTTACATATATTGAAATACCTATGATTTTACGCAATGCCAATTCCTGTCAATTAGTAGTGACAAAATTCCCTTTGCCTTGTCTTTTATGGTCTAATCATGAAGCTGCATGACATGCATAATCTAAGGTAGTGAGTCGAATACAAAGGCTGATTAGATGAAGTAGAAGAATATTAATGGCTGAGTGCATAAATAAAAAAAAAAAATACCGCGCCTAATCGACATTACTTTGTCCTTCTTTTACTAAACTGTCCTCTCAACTTCCCCATTTTCTCTTTCAAATCCTATTTCTACATTGAAAACATAACTTTCCTTATTACTAAATAAATAACTTTTTCCTCGTAAGTGTAACTTACACTTAACTTGGGTTTGGGTAAAGTCACTCGAAAGCTTAAGCCAAGTGCTTAAAACCGTTGGTGTTTTAGAACTTGAACAAACCTTTATGTAAATTTCGATTCAATATTTCTCATAGGTTTGTAAGTCCCTTTTCAACATTAAAGCCAAAATCAAGCATCGCTTTAAACACTATTTATCAAGGTTTTAGTATGGCTGACTTAGCATAGGACCCCTGCAAGGTCGGGGTCAGAATAGCCTTGAGGTAAGATATGCCTTTCGTCAGAGCCGAATCCACTGGAAGAAGTAGTCTTCAGCATGTTATAAGTGATGCTGTCAGGAGTATAAACTCCATGGTGGGGCCCCCTTGGCCGTAAAGTTATAACTGAGAGATGAACCTGAAGGTCAAAATAAAACCCAGTAGCGTCTGATACATAGTGTGCGACAAACTAGTCAGCATCTGATCCCAGAGGGGCGGCTGAACTCTAAACGGTTATACTGGAATCGCAATGTTGCGTTGCTGCGTGCGTACGTTAATGGCCTTTGCCATGCGTTGCCAAAACCTTACGATACTTTACGTCAAACTACGCACGCAACCAACTTGCAAAACGAAATGCCGCTTTGCGTTTTGGGGTTGGAAATTGTAAGGTATCACCTCAAACACAAGAAAAGATGCTTGCTAAAACCGAACAAAGTTGCCCAGCAATGAAAATAAAATTATTTCTGTTTATTCCATCACAAACATATCCAAGGTGGTGCACTCGTGTCTTTGTGCATGCTAAAAACCAACAACTTGCGAGTTACCGCGACAAACTGAAATAATACCAAAAAACATCACATTCTCTACTCAAACCTCTCTACTCTACGCAAACTTGCTTTTTTTTACTCTGAAAGAAATCGAAACAACCCTTTTTCGTCCCCACAAACTACTGACGACAAGAGAACTATACTCACTCACCACACAATGAATGAGCATGTGGTTGTTCAACGGACGCAAAAGTAGAAAGTAGATCTACTTTTGCGTTGTAAATGCGTATACGATATTTACGGTCAAACGTGGGGTGAAGTTTTTAAGTAACATTTCGTTTTGCCCCATATGCGCCCGTTGCTTCTACTCTGCTTATCATCGAACGCACGCAGCAACTCAACATTGCGTTTTGGACTTTAAACTCCAAGTGCGCCTATATCGGGATGAGCGGCTTCTTGGTCAGCGTCGGTTATCCATGTTAGGATCGATCGTATAGAAACCTGGCAGCTTAGGTATACAATGCAACCCCTGATCCTGGTAACCCGGGGCACCCTCTGAAGCTAGGCCTGAGGCGTGTCAGTATGCGAGCGCTTGATGGTCGGAATGTCCCGCTCGACATCCGGCCAGATTCAACCCGAAGAAGTTACGAGCAGCCCGGTAATGGTGACGCTATCTATTACGGGCGGCGGAGGAGGGCAGCGCTAAGCCAAATGAGGGCTTAGATGGTCAGTCTACAAACCGAACGGCACCAACTTAAAATTGGCACATGGAATGTCTCATCGGAGAATGAACTTGAACTGGTAAAAAAGTATCAGCTCGATGGTACTTGCATCTCTTTAACTAAGTGGAAAGGTTTCGGAACCAGAGACTTCGGTGATGGGTGGAGACTTTTCTGGTCTGGACTTCACAGGAGGGTGTGGGGCTACTCACAAGCCCCCGGCTGTCGGAAAACGTATTGTTTATTTCCGTTAGGAGGGAGGATTTATTCAACTAACGAGTTTACTTCCGTTAGGAAGGAGGGTTTTGATGTTAAAGCTTAAACTTGAGCGATCGACTTTGGCTCTAGTGCAGGTGTACGCACCCAACCCAGAGTCAGTATCCGGCCTTCTTGAACGAAGTCGACCCTGAGCTCTATAGAGTGGCAGAAATGGACTTCCTTCTCCTCATGGGTGACTTCTATGCTCATGTGGGTAACGGACCACAGTACTTGGAGATATGTGATTCGGAGGCAAGGTGACCCGGATCAAAACAGGAACGGAGGGAACTTGTTAGACTTTGGCTGTGCTTATTGCGCTTGTCCATAGAGAACACCTTTTTTCCACACAAAGACATTTACAAATACACTTGGTACCGGCACAGTTTAAATCAGAGTTCTTTCATTGATTACTTTGTGGTGCCGTCGTGTGTTCAAAAAATGATTTGAGATGTTCGCGTTTTGAGAGGAACTGAGCTGTCAACTGATCACCACCTAGAGTTGCGCGAATTGCGGTTTAGCGACAGTATTCGTTTGCCACCCAGGCGAAATCCAAGACGGGTGACCCGCATATGGTGGGAAAGGTTACAGGGTGCTGAATCTGATTGCAGAGAGCGATTTTCACGGTAAGTTTCAGAGAAGTTTGAACAAATTCCAACTGACCTTTTAAATGTAGATGATGAATGGCAGCTGTTTTCAACGGCAGTCATTGGCTCTGCAACAAATGTTTGTGGAGTGAAGCGGCTAGGTGTGGCGGCTGGTGGGAGAAAAGAACTGCGTGGTTTAAGACTCCTGGAGTTCAAGAAGCCATCAGAGAGAAGAAAAGAGCCTATATTGTGTGGATTCAATGTAGGAACTCTATTTCTAATTTCTCTAGGAACTCTGTAGGAACTCTAATTTCCCGGTACACTGAGGCGAGAAGAACTTCCAAAATGGCGGTCAGAACAGCCAAAGAACAGGCATGGAAAAAGTTCGGCGAGAGATTGGAGCACGATTAAAGATCTGCAAACACGACATTTTGGCAGACTATTCGCCGGCTCAGAGGAAGAAAGTTGAGTGGGGTTTCACTTCTTTCACATGAGAACGACGTCTTACTCATATGGAACGAGCACTTGTCGGAGCTGCTCTCAATCCCCAACAGGGCACTGAAGATGGCAATGCCATTGCTGACGAGCAGGGTGGAAAATATTCCTACAGTAACTCGATGAAGTTACTGCCGTGATTAAATCGCTTAAGACTTACCCGCGCATCGTGGGTAACTCTGCTGGAGTTGATGAAATCCAGAAGCGCTCAAGGCAATGGATGAAGAAGGTGTTAAACGGGTAACACGTGTCATTAAGGTGTCCTGGGAAAGCAGGAAAGCACCTAGCGACAACCAGGAGTTATAGTGCCCATTTTCAAAAAAGGGGACAAGAGAGATTGCTCTAATTATAGGGGTATATCTCTCTTAAGTCTTCCGGGAAAAGTATTTGCAAAGGTGTTGGAAGCGCGTTCCAGAGCTGTAATCGAGCCTTTTTTGCGGGAAGAGCAATGCGGCTTTCGCCCTGGCAGAGGCACAACCGACCAGCTTTTTTCTCTGAAGGTTATTCTTGAGAAGGCCTGGGAATAGGCCAAACCGGTCTACGCGTGTTTTGTAGATTTGGAAAAGGCCTGCTATGACCGGGTTCCTCGGGATAGTCTCTGAAGAGTTTTGCGGGACTATGCGATGAGTGGGCCTCTTCTGAGAGCCATTCAGCCCTTGTATGGGAACTGAAGAAGCTGTGTTCGGATAAATGGCGTCAAATTCCAACCTTTTGATGTGTGCGTTGGACTTCACCAGCGCTGTGTTCTATCGCCTCTCCTTTCCATAGCATATATAGACTGGATGGTGAACCGCAGTCTTGGCGAGGAATATTTCGAAAAGGCTGGCGTCAGGATAAGCCATCAGCTCTTCGCAAATGATTTAACTATCCTGGCATCGTCCGAGGAGGAACTTCAAGGAGCACTGGATGGGTTTGCGGCCATATGTGGTGAAGCTGGGATGAAGGTTAACGGGAGCAAATCCGAAGTGATGGTTGTTTCCCGAACTCCTGTGCAGTATACACTGCACATTAATGGAGTCCCATTGAAATAGGTCGAGAAGTTTAAGTATCTCGGGGTCTTTTTCACGAAAGATGAGAGAAGTGATACTGAGTTATCCTATAGGATTGGCCAAGCTGCAGCAATAGTAAAAGAACTGCGCCGGCCGGTCATCAGGAAAGCAGACCTTGGACTGAGAGCAAAGATCTCAGTTTTTAACTCAGAGTTCATTCCAACCCTCATTTTGCTTAGCAAAAAGATTTGCTTAGCGATAAAACGATTTAATATACCTAATATAACCTTAGGGCCCTGTTCAAAATCCAGCCGCTTTGAAAACTGGTAAGACCTTCAATAATTTTTTTTTTAAATGGTGTCAAAAATTCCGCCCGATTCCACTGCAAGCCGTAAATTCTTGATTGACAAGCCGCTTCACCCCACAAATATCTTGTGTAGAAGCAATGACTTCCGTTAAAATAACCACCAAGGTTTTTTTTTATACCCGACCGAGGGTATATTAATTTTAATGCATAGTTTGTAACACAGTGAAATAAGCACCGTAGACCCCTAAAACCTGTTAGAGATATGGTCGAGACCGATCCGTAAGTCGATTAAGCCATGTTCGTCCGTCCGTCTGTCCGTATGTATGCAGTTTTGAGGTCTTTAAAATAGACCTAGGAAACTGAAACTTGCAGCAGTATGGAAATTGAGAAGATGCGCCCACAGCCACGCCCACAATTGCGGGGCGGGGCCAATACAAAGAATTGACATTCAGTATATGACACAGACCAAAAAATTTTTAATTTGGTGTTAATGGGTAAAGAGGGTCGAGTATTTAGATGTTCGTTACAGACGAACTCTTGCACTTACTTACTCATTTTACTTATTTAATAAGTTTGTACCCTGTTTACTTTTCGACCATATGCAAATTAAAAGTCTTGGTCCACATAATCATCGTCGTCGCACGTTTTCCTTCAGGTATCGTTGATTATTATACGTCCCTTCAGGCTCATCAATTACTTAGTTCGGGGTCAGTTTTAAATTGATGCTGTTGTCGAGCATTCAAATTCTGATCTGACAGATACGCCCCTTTTCAGGCTTAAACGCTTGCTTTCTTCAACCTCTGTACTTACTTAAGTAAAAAAAGGCTGAGTCTTGCAACAGACATTTTAAACTCAAGGCTCTAAGGTCCCTCCGAATAAGCTGCAGCTAAAATTTAAAAAATCTTTATTTACTTTATTGAGGCACATTTTACTCTCTTTTCAGCTCCAGCCCTAGGAACTGATTTTAACAACATGATAAACCTCGCACCATCATCAGCCGAAATAAGCCATTTTGTAAATTCATCATTCATCATATTTTGTAGATCGAAACACAAGGATATCCGAGTCCAATGGACGAGTCCAATGGGTATCATAATAGACAATATTAAAGGACGAGTGCACATTGAGGAGAAACCTGGTAGGACCCTATCATTATTCTCAAAAATCCCATGAACTTTGATGAACAAAATATTTATTCACAGGTCAATTGGCACTGGTTTTCGAACATATCGCTTTAGTTGATAGGGGCACATGGGCATGTCGTACCATCGAAACTGCTGACGACTACCAAAGGTCCTTCGAACTACTAGTAAATCGTATGTCTTTGTTTTGAAAGTTATATCTACCTAAATATTGGATTTTATTAAAGCATAGTCTCACATTTTGCTCAATAAATGTGTACCTACTCCTTCCATTTACAGAGGAGATTTCGTTTGAGGATACGGAACCAGTGCAATCTGTGAAGGAGAATCGAGATGCTACTATATCGTGTAAGGTGCGAGGAGACCCAAAGCCCACAGTATCGTGGTATAGAAATGGTGATCCTATAAAATGTAAGTTATACATTTGGAAATGTTTATTAGGTGGTAAGGATATTTGAAAACAAAATACTTGTTCGATAGTATCATCTACGCATAGTGTTGTGGTTTTTAGAATATGCTTTATAAGACATTTTCATATATTTGAATTTATTTTTAATATTTGTTTCAGTTCCGAGCCCAAAATTCAAACAATTATCTGACGGATTATTCATCAAAGGCGTCACACAATCAGACGATGGGGAATACACATGCCGAGCTTTCCAGATTTCTGCAACAATAACAGATGTTCAGGAGCGAACAATACTACTGCGAATACAACGTAAGTAGAACGGGCATTTTTTAATTAAATGCCTATTCCTAGCTTTGTGTCGTTGAATGAATATTGGTATTGAAATCAAGTAGTTTCAGCTATGGATGTCAGGTCTTTGCATTGCATTATCTAATAAAGGTCATTTGATTGCCACATCACATTGTCCCCCTCTTAGTATTTTTCGGACACGAATGGAAAAGTCTTCGCATTGCTTCTTGTGATCCTATGATCGATCATTGCTTCATCGTGCTTCACATGGCCGAATCTCATTTTGGTTCTTACTGTCCATTGAACTCGAAACGAACTTTTTTGGTACTTTTTCTCCAATTCCTCGCTGTTTTTGACACTGAGAAAAGTTGAGCCTTCCAGTGGTCTGCGTCTGCATAATCTTGTCTTTGCCTTGCACAAACTTTTCTCGGGGTGTAAGGAGTTTTCACAACACTATTTCTTCAAGGATTTGAGCCGAAATTCTCTGCATCGTAAGTACTGCAGAGATTTTGATGTTGTTTTTTTTGCCTTAGCCACTGATCCTTCTGACCAACGTGTTGCTTTTACATGTGAGAGAGCTGATGGGGCTTGTTTCTGGGTGATTGTTTGATTAAATTTGTTGGTAACCTTATATGAGCTACTAGTCCTTTTATGTCCTATGATGCATTCATAGCCTTATGTCAGCTACCAAAAGAGGTAATAATGTCGGTCTGACTCTCATAACTTCGAAGGGCAGTTCATCACTAACTAGTTCGCCAGTGACAGTCTTCATACTGCAGCAGCTAGCGTTATAAAACCAGAACGGCTGAACGAAATCCCCATTAAAGCATGGTTTCATAGGCACCTGAGTGGAGCCATGTGGAGCAAGGCAACATACTTTGTACTTCCTACAATTAATTCCAATGTCAAATTCGTGTTAACTTACTCACATCATTTAGCTTGAGGGGCTTAGAAATGACGGTTTTTCAGGATAAAACTTCCCGATCAAACCTTACATCAGTAGGTATGCCTTCCGCCTTCAAAATGTGGGCAGTTTCCTTGTCTTTGTTGCATCTTAGCAGTATCTACAGCGGCAATCATCATTTATGTCCCGATCCACAAGCAGTTCCACAACTTAGTTCTCTGTGTCGGTGGAACCTCTCCTTCCTTAGACTACTCGACTCTACTCCACTTTACTGAGCAATTTTTTTTTTTATCTAGGTGGAACACTCAATCTCAACGCCTGCTTAGGCGTCCAGGAGCTCCCGATTTGTGAGTTATCGTCGATTCGATGACAGAAGTACCTACTCTCTGGTCCGTATGCAACGGCACGCTTGGTCTGCCCCATTGTTAAAACAAATACTGGAGCTTTCTCCAGCGTTTCACCACTTGGTTCTTTGCGTCGACTGGACCCCTTAAGCCTTCAGCCCAATGAATCCATTGCGTCCGTCCCGTTGAAGTGCACACACAATTGATACCCGAATTCTTACCGGCCATAGAAGAACTTCGTGACGTACGTCGCTTCGAAGAGCGTGTGTATTTCACTTGAGTTGTCAGTTGTGTACTTCGGCGTGACGGACTCATCGGATTCATTGGGCTGAAGGCTTAAGACTCCTCGACTCCACTGCAATTTGCTGGGAACATTTTTTGTCTAGGTGGAACTCTTCACTCTCAGCGCGGGCGTAGGCTTCCAAAAAATCCCGGTTCGTAAAATATCGTCGACTCGATGATAGAAGTACCTGCTCTCTTGGCCGTATGCAATGACACGCTCGGTCAACCCCATTGTCAAAGCAAATAATGGGCTTTGTCCAGCGTTTTCTTGCCTGCTATTCTAACCACGCATTTATATTTCCCCCCAGCGCATTGGCTGCCAGCTTCTTTATTATTTGCTTGTTGGTGTTGGGATAGGTCACGTTTGGTCGCTAGTCTAGATTAGTCTAGATAGGTCACGCCATTTGATCGCTAGTCTCGTTTCTTTGGTGTCAGCTGCACTCGAAAAACTTGCTGCGTATGGTCCTCATCAAACCTCCTTTCGAGAGGCTTGACCATGCCATTGTAATCACGTTCTTCTTCAACGCTGCAGGTCTGAGGTTGTTCTAGAAGACTCAAATTTAAAGTACCAAACCACAATTTTGTCCAGATCTCAGATCTTCTCTTAAAGGAGCTTTACTAAAAGATTCTTTCACCGGCAGGACTGACCGTCCTCTAGTTCTTCAATATCGCAAAACTTCCAGACACGATGTTCCTTGTTTTTTTGAACAAAGGATCGACTTCTTTGTCTTTGTAAATTGTAACATTTTTGCCTGGTGTTCGAGAGCCCCTGCTCAATTTCGTTTTTTATTACGCAACGGATCTTTAGGAATGCCAGTAGGAGTGGGAATGTTATTTTATCCCTCAATTCAGATCATATCCTCGCGCCTAAATGAAAAGAAGAAGTAGTCTGATCAATGCACTATCGATAAACACCGAACTTCGGACAGGAAGAATTAACTAAGCTCCAAATGGTTAAAATATGCATTCCTTTAATTTAAGGTCTTATAGCCTCTTTTTTAAAAAACTTTGTAATTTTTACAGATAAACCTCTTTGGCTCAACAACGAAACCGACACTGTTCATTACGCATTCATCGGTGGTTTTGTGAACCTTTCATGTCATGCAATAGCAGAGCCACCCGCCTCGTTCACCTGGATTTATGGCAGCAAAGCCATTAGCAGCAGCATAAAATCGGACTATAGAATCTTTCGCGATGACTACAGTTCAGTGCTGCAGATACATGTGGCAAATGAATTTCAATTCGGAGAATACAAGTGCAAGGTGGCGAATTCTCTGGGAATGCTTGAGCGAACGATTCGATTGAAAAGAGGCCAAAAGCCGGTGATGCCCTCTAGGTTTCAATTACGGCGATTATATGCGGATGCAGTGGAGCTAGATATTCGTTCAGTCAAGTATACTGCAATTCCAGAAAATATGAACACAATCGGATATCGAGTTGAGTATTTGTCGAAGAATGAATTTAAATACGCAGCCGGTAACTGGAGCTTTGCGGAAAGGAAGGACTTTCCACTTGTAAGAGGTAAGTGCAAAGATGCTTAAAAACTAAAAGGGTTTATCCTTAAAGGTGGGGTTTTAAACTGGAAGCTTATTTTTTTGGAAAACTAACCGAACGTATCGTTTTTTTTTTTTTGATTGTGGAGCGCCACCTATGGCAAAAGCTTTCTTTTTTTTTTCTTTTTAATTTTTTTAATGAAATAATTATATCTTTGTGTAAGGGAAATAAAATATTTTTTAAAATAATAAAAACCCCCTTAACTTTTTTTGGTTTTTCTTCTAATAGGAGTACGATTTCTGGTGAAAGGCTTAGAAAAGAACACCACCTACTACATGCGTGCAGCTTCAAAAAATCTTGCCGGCCTTAGCGATTGGACGAAAGTTGCAATCTTCACAACACTCGAAAGTGGAGCAAACCGATTTACGATTACACTTACAACTGAAATATTTATCGCACTGAGCATAGGATTTGTTGTTAAATACCAACAAATGTTTTGATTGTAAAATTTACTTACAAATTTTGGCTAAGTTCTTTTGATTGTCCTGTGATAGATATGTAATATTACAAATGAGTTTCGACTTCCTTGCATCTGAATAAAGTTAAGTTTAACTTAATTGTTACAAATTTAAGATATTATAAGTTATTATTTTTAATGCTTTACCAAAATGAAAAGTGTTGTGTGTATATTTTATTTATCACTGTTGAATATATTTTTCAAATAATATGTTGAATCACGAAAGTAAATTTGTTTTACTACGACAGTGTAGAGCTCCACCAAGGCAAGCAAGCGGCCTATTGTGGCAAAAGAAGGCAAATAACGAACCATTTGACAGAGGGAACGCTTTACCTATTTCATGAGTCACAAGGCACAAGAGGTCATTTAACACCGTCAAATTCAAGTTTTAAGGATTTAATTTGTCAAGCATTCGAGCCCAATTGTAAAAATTGGGTACGGTAAGAGGAAAAGGACGAAAGTATTTTCATCCAGAGAGTAAGAGCTGAACCTGCAGTAGACGGCAGTACTGAAGAACATTGCAATGCACAACAGGAGGATCCTGCATGACAGTGAGTCCATCCCTGCGTGGAAGGAATCTGTGGAGAAGCCGAGTGCAAGAGATATCTCTGACAGAAGTTTTATACGGTAAAGGCATACTGTGCGTAGTAGGACTCTCTCCATCTCAATGTACAAGATGGAAAGGCCAGATGGAAAACTCTTTGTAGCTTGTCGTTGAGAGTCCAGGAGATTCTACGAGAAATGCACGTTGGAGTATCCCTGGTGGGCACTTGGGAATCAATATGATCCTGGGAAAGATAGATATGGAGGCTATAGGCTAAGTAAAAAAAATTACGTCGAGAACTGGTGCCGGAAGTGCACAACGTGTGTTAGCTACACAGGGGATTTGAAGTCAAAACAAGAGGTAGAATGCACCAGTACAACTTGAGTACCCCTTTGAAAGGATCGCCATCAAGATCGCAGGTCCGTTTTTGAAAGCTGGATACGGCTATCGTTACAACGTCATAATTGCCGGACAAATTCAGCAAATGGCTTGAGGATTTCGCGATCACAAATCAAGAAGCTAAAACCGTTGTGGTCCAGATAGTGGATCTCTTGGTGTGCAGGTTCGGTGCACTTAATTAATTACACTCCTAGGTATCAACGGCGAAACATGGAGCCGAAGATATTCCAGTAAGTATTCGCAATCAGTGGGGTGCGTAGTGGTAGGTGTGTGTGCGTGTGCTTACTTTACGTTGGAGTTGGAGGTCTGGGTTCGAATCCTACTCGTTCTTTTCACGGATCCCATCTGGGAGGGTTGACAAACCCTCCGAGGCTAACATTGTTGTCTTAAAAAACTTCGCCCTATGCTGTCGGATTCGGCAAAAAATTGTAGGTCCCCTGGTATGTGAAGAAATCAACACACAGCATACATTGCTGAGAAGTTGGCCACCTCGTTCACCTCGAACTGTTGCGCCACTGTATTTATTTTTATTCGCATCGATCGGACCTCAGAAGACACGGACCAAACCCCTTCACCCACAGTCCGATAGCATGGTGGAGCACTGTAATAATACCTTGAAGGAACATCTTTCCAAAATGGTTAACGAGAATCATTAGGGGTGGGAATCTGTGATGTCACAAATCATCACAAAAATTCGTCTGCGTAAACTGTGATAATCACAATTTTCATGTGTGACAGCTCTCGATCAATCACTGTCAAAATCAGCTGGTCCCTAGTTTTCAAACTTTCTGGTTACTTACTTACTTAAGGTGGCGCTACAGTCCGGGGTGGACCTGGGCCTTAGCCAACAAGCTTCGCCAGCCACCTCTGTCTCTAGCTAGCCGTCTCCAGTTTTGCACGCGAAGTTGGCTGAGGTCCCCTTCCACTTGCGTGCGCCATCTGAGTCTCGGTGCTCCTCTACCGCGCCGTCCCTGCGGTGTGGATTCGAAGATTTTCCGCCCGGGGCGTTGGTGTCCATCCGCTCTAGATGACCCAGCCATCGTAGACGTTTTGTTTTGACTCTTTTGGCAATGTCGGTATCGCTGTACAGCCCGTATAGTTCGATGTTATATCTCCTCCTCCACTCTCCGTCTATGCAGACGGGACCGTAAATCGTCCGAAGAATTTTCCTCTCGAAGCAGCCTAAAGTGTTTTCATCCGCCTTTGACAGGGTCCACGCTTCTGCACCGTAAAGCAGAACTGGGATGATGAGGGTCTAATACATGGACACTTTAGTTGCTAGAGAGAGAGAGGGCTTTGCTACTCAATTGCCTTTTTAGCCCAAAGAAACAGCGATTGGCAAGAGTTATCCTTCGTTTGATTTCAGCGTTGGTGTCATTGTCTGAATTGATAGCGGAACCCAGGTAGACAAAGTCCCTAACTACCTCAAAGTTATAGCTGTCGATGGTGATGTTTTGTCCAAGACGTCGGTGTTGGGTGTCTTTTCTTGATGACAGCATATACTTGGTTTTGCCCTCATTGACTGCTAAACCCATATTCGCCGCTTCCGTCCCAATACTCACGAAGGCTTCACTGACATCACGCTTTGTTCCACCGATTATGCCAATGTCGTCTGCGTATGCGAGTAGTTGAACGGACTTTTGAAAGATTGTACTTCTGGTGTTTTCGCGAGAGTTCTGCACAATTCTCTCAAGTATGATGCTAAAGAAGTCACATGACAGCGCGTCGCCTTGTCTAAATCCTTTTTTGACATCAAAGGGGTCGGTGAGGTCTTTGCCGACCTTGACGGAACAGCGTGAGTTTTCCATCGTCATCCTGCACAGGCTGACGAGTTTGGCAGGGATGCCAAAACTAGACATTGCGCTATATAGCTCGTCTCTATAGATGCTGTCATACGCTGTGTATCGATTTGGAATTACTGGGTTTTCTCCAAGATCTGGTGCAGTGTGAATATTTGATCGATTGTGGAACTTTCTGGTTAGTTGGAGTTTTTGCCCCTACCCTTAGGCTGACTCTCTGCTACATCACAAGCCTAAACAGAGCAACGATTCGGAGCAGTATTTTTGTGATCACCTTATGCAGACAAATTATTTTGTTTGATCACACTAACTGTCACAAAATGTGAAAATCACTGATCACCAGAGCCGGTTCCACCCCAGGTTGATTGAATTTGCTTGCGGAGTTGCAAATGTGTCTTTTGTCATGCGGACCATCACCGAAGTCAGGACATTTTTCTTCGATGGACGGTTCGAGACGGCCGCTCATCTAGTTGTAAGGAGAGCGGCACCATCCAGAGCACAATTGAGCCAAGGTGATCCATGTCTTACTCCTTATCAGCAATGGGTGGAGAGCGACCACCAAGGATGAGAGGTTTCCAAGGTGTTTGACAAGGTTGAGTGGTTTATGCTAGATAAGGAGCCTTGTAGATTGGCTCGTTGAAATCAGGGCGCTCGTGTATTGATTTCATTTTTGTATTTAAGGACAGGGGTCCCTTGCGTATGGCACGAGGTGGTTGAGTTTCATATTCTAATTGAGTCGTTGGGGTGGTCTTGAAGGTGACATGCTAATACGAATTGTTTGGTGAGCATGGTCCCTTCTGGGGTTGCTGGCCTCCAATTGGGCGCCTCCCCAGGTGGCGGATAGGGGAATGCTCATCAGATATGGTGGGTAAGGGTATAGAACATATCCGGGCGGACCAAAATAGCACAAACAAAAAATGCAGGAGCGTCTGTCTCAAAATGAGCGGCTCACTGGTCGGCGTCTGTGATCCAGGTTAGGGTCGGCCGAATATTAAACACCTCTTTCCCTTCCAAGCCAGATGCATTAATGAAATATTCTTCAAGTTATATTATTGCTTTTCTTCGTATAGGCATAACACTTGCGGGGGAAAGCTTTGGTGTTTCTTCTGTGCAGAGTTTTCATGTAGAGAATTACTTTTCTCTACTATCTTTCTATCTCTTCTATCCTCAATATCTTTCCGCTCGCGATGTGCTACGCATCTTAAGGGTAGTCATAACCCCTTGATCGCGAGTTAATTATAAAAAAAAATGGTGTTTTGTTCCCTTACTGGCAGAAGCTTTGTCTCGGAATGAAGGTGATCCTGGTGGGACGTCAGGTGACATCCTATGATTGTCCTCAATTCACATGCCGCCAGTTTGTATCAATTAGTTGCGCCGTCCATACTGCGGCAACATAAATTGAAACTAAGTCCAATAGCCTTGTAGGCGGCAAGAAGCGTCGCCTTCTCCATCCTCCAAGAGCTGGCAGCTATGAACTTGAGTACGTTATACCGAGTTCTGAGGCGGTTCCTGGCTTTGGTTGCATGAGTGGAGAGAGTCAACATGCTGTTTCGGATGATTTGTGGTTGGGAGACGCACGTGCCGGCCATTATAATGACCTCCAGAACTTAAGCCTTCAGCCCAATGAAAACGGATGCAACGGATTCATTGGGCTAAAGGCTTTTTGAGACGCGACGTAGGTACGTTACAATGTTCTTCTGGGCCGCTTACCATAAGAACGTGTATATCAAATGCAGTTGTCAGTTGTGTACTTCAAGGCTGTTTACTTCGCTTGTCCAGGGTTGTGAAGAGGGTTGCTGATTATTTTTTGATCGAGAGTTGTTGTCCGCCCGGGAGGTAATATTTCAGCATTGCCCACGTTGGGGCCAGTGGTTAGAACGGTACAGTCGTCTGCAGGAGGGGTACCTAGTTTGGTTGGAGACATAGAAATTGAAGAGAAGAGACCAGGGAATGCCTCCTTGGGCTAGTCCTTGTTTAATTTGTCTGTGCTGAGGTTTGTCGTTTTGAAATTCGACGATGGATTTTCTGTCACTGGAGGTAGTAGGGGTTAGTAGGCTATCCACCGTTTATGGGTGTTAGGTAGAGAGGACTCCAGGATGTCGTGTAGAAGTGTGGCGTGACTAACAGTGTCAAAAGCTGGGAAAGGTACAGGGGACAGCCACCGTCCTGTGACATGGTTGTTTTTGGTTCAATTCGTTTGGTTTTTGGTACAGATTCCCGATCCTGACTGTGGATCTTTTTTAGCGGCAGAGCTTGTATTCTATTAACTGTTGGTTGGCGAGTTTGTCGCCTTTATTGGGGTCGCTCACGGCATTTCCGTTGAAGAACCCTTTGCTAAACTTTCATTTTGTTTAGTAGGGTTATGGGTTACAGTTTCTTGTTAACGGAGCCAAGGTTAACGTCAACGTAATGAATCTCTGTATTGAGGCTTTGGATTCTGGCATCAGTTGGGTTGGTTAGTCTGATGGTGTCGCCTTCGTCTATGTTAATTTATCTACTAGCAGCTGTTGCTTGAAAATTTGATCAGATTTCGGGCATCCTTCCTGCCCGGATGGTGGAATGAAACGTGCTGCTGCTTTAGCAATTGTTTTGCTGTACACTTGACCAGCTTGAAGCAAATGTTAAAGAACTGCGGTTGCCGATCATCAGGGAAACTGAGCTAGGATCGAAGTGAAAGCTAAGGCCTTAATTCAGAGTTTGTTCCATCCCTCATTTTTTGTCATGAAATTTGGATTTATGACCGAAAGTGTCTTGTCGAATACACAAGCTACGGAAATAAGGTTTCTGAGGCGCGTTCCTGGTGTTACTCGTAGGGATAGAGTGCGTTACGTCAACCTTCGCGGGTATCTCACTGCTGAGCCCCTATTTCTCCGAGTGGAACGATCAGTACACTTCAATGGTTTGCAAACGTTCTTCGTATGGACCCCGATAGACTTCTTAGACAGGCCTTGTTGGCCAAGATACGAGTGGATCGTTCCCTTGAAGGCCCAGAAACAGTTGGTAGGATCTTGTAGAGAACCTTTTCTTATGACAAAATAAACATTTTGCAAATTTTTGATGTTTTTTTTCACGAACGGAAAGGATTAGAGGAAGAGGTGCCTAAGCACTCTTGTTTTGACACTTTCGTTCCGCTGGCCCTCAGAATTTTAGGAACATTATTCGCCTCCCTCCTTGGCAATAGCGACAACTGAATTAAATGAGTTTACGTCCAGACCCCATATTTGGGTTTCTGTGCACAACGATCAGAGTAGCTTTATCCATTAAATTACCAAATTTTTATTTAATTTTAATATGTTCGTGCTAACATATCACATAAAAAAACAATCTTACGCCGCTAGATTTTGTTTAATTTCGGGCTCGTCGGGACTGGCAAGCAGGTTCGTCAAGCTCTTCACTCCATCCACTTCGTCGGCTCGAATCTAGAAGAAAACATCGCATGCTACAATGAACAAAAAATTAAAGAAAAAACATTTAATTACCGTGACAACGTTGTAGCCCAAGTGCTTTAGTAGCCTCATCTTCAATTGCACTATTGCCGAGGGTAGTTCGTTAAACTTAAGGATCTGATCATCTTCTAGAACCTCCAGGTAGGTCTTCTGATCTTTGGTGAAAATACCCGCCACATTAATGCCTTCTATGGGTGAAACAATCTCGGCCTCAACGCCTTCTTCTTTCAGCTTGTTAAAGACATTCTGCAGACTAGGCCTGTTTTTCACCAAGTACTCTGGCGCAGCGAGGGTCTCGACGAATACTTGTTTTTTTTCCCTCATCAACCAGTCGGGCTTTTCAATGGCAACGCAGCTGATCAGGACCTTGTATCTCGTGTCGAGCTTTACACGATCTGGCTTCTTCGCGTTCGGATTCAACCTCAAGCTGGTGACTTCTCCAATTAGTCCCCGAGACTGATGACCCAGCATCCATAGGGAGAGCGCGCTTTCGATAAGTTGGTCTGGGAAGTATTTGTAGTCGTCAAACTCAACCTTTTTTAGAATTATACTGTCGATGAATCTGAGATCGGTTGGTGGCAAAAGGTCACCCAGCTGCAGCTGGGCACAGCACCAGAGGAAAGTTGACAGATCTTTGGGTCGTTTTTCTTCCCGGGACTCACGCAATCTGCTCATTGTCTCATTGACGAACTTCGCGCAAGTCTTTCTGTTGTTCCACCGACATTCCGTGAAATAGGCAAAGATGTGCTGGATCCCAACGAACTGGAACCGCCTCAGTTCCTTTTCGCTGCAGATAGCGTCAAGCTTCTCGCAAATCTCTGTCGACTTTACACGGTTGTATCGAAGTATTTTGAGCAGGTTCACCAGCAACGCGTCGTCTTCAACAGCTTCCAGTTGCAGAACTTCGGAATTGATTTTGGCGAGGAACTCCTCATCGCCGATAGGTATGCTGGCCTTGTAGGCTGCATTGCCAACAATAGACAGATCCATCGCAGTTAACTCCGGCATATACTGGGCTAGCCAGGAGCGCAGGAATTTGTTCAACAGATTGCCACTGTTGTGGTTCTTCTTGCCCAGGCCCAAATAGAAACATACCTTCACGAAGTTCTCCTTCGGACTGTCCTTGGTAAAATCAGCCACGATTCGCTCCATTGCTTTGTTATAGAATCCAGTTTTCGTAATCTTATTGGGCAGCAGGAACATAAAGGCGTACAGAGTGCGCAGTATGGTGTCGCTGTCCATTTGTTGCAGGTTATCCTCACAGAAGCGATCAACATCATTGAGAATCCTCACAAACTTTTGTGGTTCTCCGTTGGACTTGTACGTGAATGCAAACACGATCAAATGGGGAATCTGTTTGGCATCGATCTTCTTGAGCTCCGTTTGGAAGCTGCGTATGTCCGACACCGGGAAGAAGTCGGGATACCTGATTGTTGTGGGGACAAGTGGTTCGAACTTTGAGTTTTCCATTGCAAGATACTTCACAAAACGTGTGAGGAGAGTCCCCGTTTCGTCGGAATTCTCATAAAGAAAATCCCCCACAGAGAATGTGGAGTAATCAAAGCTACTGACGGCATTGGGAAGGTTGCACTTGAATACTGACGTATTTCGGAGAGACCTCGCCGCGTCTCGAAGTAAAATTGAAAACATTTCGTTTTCTTTTTGGAATTTTAAGAAAAAAAAAACTACTTTTTGCGGGTTTTTCGTTCGGATTGCACAATAACTTCTCGAAGGGATGTAATAGCCGTTGCCGCGCACATGTATGACTCAAAACACCTGATTTTGACATTTACAAATGCAGATGACAAAAACCGTGGTGAAAAGGAAAATCAAAACAAACGACACGAATGAGTTCGAGCTAGCAACTTTTGAGCTTAAGTTTTTTTTTACTCTTATACCAACCCTCCAAGCAAAAAAGCGAATCGCTTTATTCTTTACGCAAACTTTACGCTTTTGTTGCGCTGAAATATCAGCACGACGTATTAGAACTCAAAGATGATGGGGTGGTTTCAGTAAACAAATACAATCTCAAGTGTAAACGCAGAAATCTATTGGCTGGTCTGATAGTACTTCGAAAACATTTCGTTCAAACTTTACGCATTCTTTACGCTTTCACGTTAAGAAAGCGCTCTGCTTTGGCGTAAAGAATTTTCGCTTGAGCGTTAAGAATTCATTTCGCTTTGGCGTTGAGAAAGCGGCTCGCATTTGTGTTACGCTGGTGATTCTAATTTTCATATGGCGAAAGAAAGGAAATCGTTGAGATTCTAATTCGCCAAGGCGATACGCAAGCGAAGAGTTGTATGGGCAGATGAGTCATTTTTCGTTTCGCATTCGGTTCGCCTTGCTTAGAGGGAAGTGCCTTTACTGCCCCCCTCCCTGATAAGGCTTTTGTTGGTCAAAATATAATTTTTTGAATTCTAAGCTTATTTCTTTTGCTCTCCAGAGAAAATTTTGTTGTCATTTTTCCTGACATTAAAAGCGTCCTGCAGAGCAATTTTAAATTTTTTGAATGCCAATCTGTCAAGATATGAAAAAATGCTGCTTGTTTTTTGTGTAGGGCCAGCAAATGAATGCCCGAACGCCTCTCTGAAAATAATGAATTAAAAACTCATGGTCTGCCAATGGCGTTACGATGGAAAGCCGCGCATTTGATCCATTTTCGGTTAGTTCGTGAGAGGCGTGGAAGAATAATCTTTATTTTATTTCAAAAAGTGCGACTTGAATATGGGAAAAAAAAACGTAGATAGTTCCTTTAAGATCCTTCCTTAAGATCCTTTTAAGAAATTCAAACTGTAATAAAGGTGTGCGAAAGAGGCTAAAAGTGATACAAACCATGAAAGAGGTTTATGAAAAGTATGAATGAGATCTATAAAGAGATTAATTTTGAATTACTTGGCGAGAGGATTAAAATTTGTGTAGTAAATCCTGCGATTTTGGAGGATTAAAAGGAGATATACTAAATAATTCGTTGAAATTGAACGAAATTCTGGAATGTATACAACGAAAGGTTGAACATTTGGGCTGAAATGTTAAATTAAGTTTAAGTTGTTAGTAAGTTAAAATAAGTTAAGAAATAAATTAAGTAGGTAGTAGTAGTAGAAGTCGCGAGAAATGGTGGTGCTACACAAAAAAAAAAAATCGCCAACACTAGCGTAGCACACTTCTACCAAACAAAGTTATTTTTCTTAGATTCTCAGGCTTTCCAAAGTATCTAAGAACTAACACAAGATATACTTTAGAAAGATTGGGATAAACTAGGACAACGGAAGCCGTCCAAAATAGTCTGTTTACATTTTTTTTTAAACATTTTAACAACAATTAAGTTTGAAAAAGATTCCGAAAACCTCTTTTTCGCATATTCGAATTTATCATAGACAGAAACCTATTAAAATTTGGTGATTACAGAGCAAAAAATTAAAAATAAGAACTACTTAAACTTAAAATTGATTTAAGATTGCTTCGTTAATACTAACCTTAGAATATGAACTTTTTTGTGAAGTAGAGCCGATAAGAGTATAGGCATAAATTACTGAATAACTAGATATTCAACTTCGAGCATGTAAAAACTTTGCCCAAAAGCTGAAATTGAGGAATTCACATATCCACCGACATTTGCTTACAAATGTGAGTAAATTCATTGTAATGGGCATTGGGCATTGACAGTGTAACGCTGTGGCTCCACTGTCAATGCCCAATGCAATGGAAATGCACAATCACGGCAATTGCAATGAAAAAAAAAACTAGCAATCACATTTTCAATCATTTTCAATGTGGGCATTTCATTGCCTACAAACACAAATTTAAAACGAAAAAGAAAATCATAAAAGTTTTGAAATTTTCTATGTCTACGTTGTTTTCGGGTTTGAAATTTATATTTTTATTTGTATAGAAGACTTTGAAGCCGAAAATATTAAATTTGAGTTTCAAATGTCATTTTCAAATTATGGCAATGATTGGTCTTCAAATGGAAATCAATCATTGATGACCATTTAAAAATCAATATTGCAAAGCTAATTTCCAAAGCGTCTTCACTAGTCATGTAACAGTCAATGGAAATATTTCAATCAATTTATTGCTTTGCCCATTGCAAGTTGAGCTCCTGGGTAAGGTAAATTGTAGTTGTATCTTCTTAAGCCGCGTTGTCACAAGCAACGTAAAACAGGAACAGAAACGGAATCTCATGCATTAGCAACTGAAACCTAATTTCGCTGAATGCTTTTTGCGTTGCTAATGTATGAAATTTTGTTTCTGTTCCTGTTTCTGTTCCTGGTGATTACGTGGCTTTACACGTATTCTCCGACACGGATATTTAAAGCTTTATAAAAAACGTAAAAAAAAATTAGCGATGGAGGGTAGAGGGACGCAAGTTGAATATCTAGTTATTCAGTAATTTGGGGTATACGTCCTGAAGTCGAAAACCATTAGGAAATTCGGCAGTTGTATTCGTATTTATTTTCCCAACATCTACATTTCGGCTTACAACAAAGGGTCATAAATTGATGAGGATGACTTGTTTTTGTGGTGGCATAGCTTCAGCTTCGCCATGCCTTTCCCGGGCCCCATGGTAAATCCTCTGCCGATTTGCTAACTCGCACTGATCCGAACCGCTCTAATCCGCGCTTGACGTATGCTTGCATCCTCTAAAAATCACGAGATATACCATACAAATATAAATCCTCTCGCTAAGCGATTTCAAATGAATCCTCTAATAAATCCCATGCACCCTATTCACAAACCTATTTTATGCACCTTTGTTACAGTTTGAGAATCAAAAATGGAAACTAAAACTGCCGCTGTATGATAAGTCTGTCACAAATACGTTTTCTATTTTATATTTTACAACGGAAATCTTTTTTCGCTCCTCGGAAATGACAACTCCACTTTCTTTTGAGCGCCATAATGACAGAAAAAGAGTGCTCATGTAAAATGTATCCTATATTTATGTGATGGAGCCACTTTGGTATTTATTTTAAATCTTCTCCCGATAATCCTTTAATTATTGGCGGTGGAGACAGAATATTACTAACCTGTTATACAAAAGTTATACTTTAACGTGTCGGAAAACCCTCATGCGAACGAGCCGTTAATTTTGAGCACACTTTTTTGAATCTCACCACGACTGAGCCCCGCACCTGCGCATTCCATAGCGATAGAATGGCGAATGCATAAAATTTTTGATTGTGTTGTGTTCATCTTTCAAAGAATTCTTTCTCGACTCTTTTATCTCTGTGAGTCGTTGATCTCTGTGACTGGTGACTTTTGTTAGCAGCTGATTCTGTGTAACCTGTAAAATCGAAATAAACAGAATTTATATAAATTTTTTGTTTGAAAACGCAAAAATGTTGACAAAATTATTTACGTTTCGAACGCCTCGATTCTTTAGGATACCAATCAACGGTCTTGTAAGTTTTAAAGCCCGTCCATAATCGGTCCCATTTCTAATGGAAGAATCTCGTTTCAGTCGGGCATACAAAATGAACACTGCGCAGAACCAGATTGCTCCCTGGAACAGATACACATCGAGGAGGCAGTAAAACTCACACCGATCCTGTCCTCTGCAAGCGATGAACTCTGGAGACAATCACATCAGATCTTCGCCAATCATGGAATCAAAACAACAAATTTTCTGCGTATTGTCACGGGCAACCCGGCAATCTTGACCAGGCAGTCCAGTAAGATCATCGACAGCTTGGAAAACTGGCGTAGTTGTCAGTTTGGGGAGAATCTTCTGTACTTGCTAATCACAAAGTATCCGGCTCTGTTGGATCTGTCCGATGGAAGGAAGCTTCTGAAACAAGTGACCTTCCTCAAGGGATATGTTGGAACAAACAAGAACGTATGGAAGTTGCTCATGAACTCGCCAGATCTTGTCCAACAGTCTGAGGAGACTATCAGCAGGAAGATTGAATACATCAAACAAGAGATGCGTATCGAGATTCCAGAAATAGTCAAATCGGAGGCGTTGTCTAGATCTTTGCAGGAAATCAAGTGTCGCCACGTTTTCCTCGAGCGCTTGGGTCTGTTCAAACCCAGGCCACTGAAGTCTGATCCCGATGAGCCAACCAAGAATCCTCGTCTGTACCAGATAACAGATACCTCGGACAAAAGATTCGCCACAAAAATTGCCCACGTAACAATGGCCGAGTTCGAAGCATTTCAAGATCTCTACGAGAGGGAGTCGCGCCGCAACGACGGACGATATATCGATGACGATGAGCTAGATGACGAGGAGGATGAGCACGCCGGAAAGAAAATGTATCTTAAGTAGAAGAATTGTTGTGATGTCAATAAAAAATGATTTAAGTGTTAAGGAACAGATTTTGTCTTTGCAGATGTGCCCAGAAACCAAAAGCTTCTGCAGTTCCTTATTCTTTCCTCTGGACAGGTCGAAGGTGTCACAAGGCCCCTGCCGAGCTTCAGCCTTGCGTGATTGACTCTAACTCAGAGTCTAAGAAAGACGTCTCATTCTCTAGGAGTAGAATGAATAGTTTCCCGTTTAGTTCAAAGTTTAAAGAAACTTTGTCCTGGTGTAAAACACGAGGTCGTCTCTACAGAGGATACCCCTTACAGACCGAAAACACAGAACACCTACCTGGATCGTAACCGCACAAGAAATTCTTCAAGTCATAAAATCTATCACTCCGGCACTTACGACTGGAATGTCACTAAGCTGGAAGAGCAAAGAGGTTCCTACAGAATTGCCATTATGGTGATCAATCAGTATTCAGGAATCATTATGGCTCCCCTCGGTTAAAGAAAAGGTGCGATTCAAATTGGCTGGGGTCATATTAATCTCCGAGCCTATAAAAGCGATGAGTTAGAGATTATGGCAAGTAATTCCATGACTCTTAGGTTCTGACTGCGTACCGATCTTCGAATTTCGGGTACATTAGTATTGTTTCCGACTCTGTCGGTCCGATATGGAGACAGGAAACTGTTTACACAAGGTGCATCTGAGTGAAGACGAACTCTTGCTTCTGTACCGCAAGAGTTCGTCCGAACGACAGGAGTTCTGTCGAACCATACTGCGTGGCGGAGGATTTTCTGTCTGCTTAGAGCAAAAGTCCTGAAGTTAGGTAAAACAGGGGTGTGGTGAAAAAGGTTACACAGACACAGCACTAGATACCAAAACGGGCCGATCGCGATCCCTGGGACACGTTGAACTAAACATCAAAAGGCAACACAACCTAAACATTCTCCCTGGTGAACAAGCCAATTTCCCTGTAATCCCCAAGAAGGCCTTTAAAGTTTGTGCCGTCTACTTCCGCTAAACTTTCGAAGAAATATTTCCCTAAAAATTTCCTACGCATATGCGAAAGTGCCTCGCGTTTCGCAGTGACAAATAAGCGTGTCAGAGTGCCGGAGCCTCTTTGCATGTTTCCGCAGGAGACAGTGTCCTGTCAGAATTCCCACTAAGAAACTAAGCTTGCTCCTGCCCATTTCAAAAAGTCCCTTCGGTATTTTTCCGTTAAAACGTGGCCAGAGAGCCTTAGATACCCTGTCCAGTCAGACTAGACCACCTTTGGTTGGAAGTCATTGTTAGTTTCTCCCCATTAGTGCCTCTTACTACGCAGATGGATGGTTTGATGTTAAAAACCTCCCTTTTCCCGAGGAGCCCTCCTCTTCTTGGAAACTCGTCGGTTTGTTCATTACCTTCTTAACTGCATTGTCCTGACACTCAGCACAGTCTCACTCGATTCTGACTGCACAATGCTTAACGCATTGTGCGACAGCCCCAGACTATATCAGATTTGATTTTGATCGATTCCTTTGCCTTGAGCGTAGCCTGGCTATCGATGTAAATGGCGATATCTCTGCCCCGTACCGATCACATCTGCATTAGCTCGCCCTAAGTACAGCCAGAACCTCTGATTGGAAGACACTGAAATCCGGTAGTTTTAAGGATACCTTCTTTTAGTTCCGGGACTTTTGGAAGATACCGGAACCTGTTCCTTCCCCTGCTTTCGAACAATCTGTGAAAATTGCAATTTCTCTAGGCCTGGATAATTGGATTATTTTCCCAGTCCTCCCTCAATGGAGTTGGATTGCCTGGCAGTAGCTCCGTCAAGACAGGATCGTATACTGTGTCCGTAACTACTGCTCTTGTAATGATTTAAATTAGTGAGTCGTAGCGCACTATATCCAGTTAGTTTTTCGATCTGTAAATCAAGCGGTGCTAGGCGCAGGCAGCAGAGTGTTCGAGCTTCCGTAGGTGTAGTACGGAGCGCGCCTGTGATAGTAATACAAGCTGTCCTTTGAAACACTGATAATTTCCCATAAACTGTTTTTCTGTATATTGCTTTCCACTAAACCAAGGCACCGTAAGTAAGTATGGGTCTTACCACCACAGTATACAACCAGTGAACCATGGCAGGTTTTAAGCCCCTAGTTTTCCCTATACTATTCTCCTGCAAATAAAAAGAGTATTATATGCCTTATTAATTCTTTCCCCTACATTACGACTCCAATTTATTTGTTGTTTGTCCAGAATCACACCCAGATAGTTCGCGCTATCCGAAAGGGATAATTCCACTTCATTTTGAATTGTAGTATCTTGTACCTACTTCCTGGTAATTCTTTTTTACAATTACGTTTTTAAAGGGTTGACACTGACACTACAGCTTTTGGTCCAGGATATGATCGTCCTCAGAGCAACGACCATAGAGATTTAAGTACTTTCCCTGCACCATCATATCACTACGTTATCTGCGTATGCCATGGCACTGATACCCGTAGCACTTAACTTCTTCAGAATGTTGTTGATAAACAGCACCAACAACAGTGGAGATAATACTCCACCTTGAGGTGTTCCCTTGGTAACAGACATTCTAGCCGAGCTTTGCCCGACCGAAAAGTTAATTTTCCTACTTGCAAGCATGTTGCAAAACTAGTTTTTACATAGATAATGGCCTGTTTAATGCTAGCTTCTACTAGAGCGTTTTCAAGGGCACTTCGCTCCACGTTGGTGAAAGTCCCTTCAATATCAAGGCAGCCGACGTAAACTCATGGAAGTGTAGACTTCTTTAAATTTTTCCCACTATCTCTTGCAAGGCGGTTTCTGTGACTTTGCCCTTCATTTATGCATGCTGCGACTCGATTAGAGAGCCTTATTGGTTTGAAGTCATTCGCTGCTGTGGGCCCCTGTTTGCCAGCTTTTTATACCTAAAGGACCTTTACTTCCCTCCAAGCTGAAGAAATATATCCTATTACACTGTGTCTGAGAATAACCAACATATTTTGGATTGCCAACTTCGGTGCTCTGTCCATGATCGGAAGAATGCCATCCGGCCTGGAAATTTTCACGGCTTGAAATTGAAATTGAAAGGCTGAATTGTCCACCGTAATTTTTTTCCTGCCAATATGAGTACATATCTCGTCGTCGGAGAGAGAGATGCTTATGCTCTCAGATTGCCGAAGCATGCCATCCGCTAGTGTGGACACAGAAAACTGAATTTCTACCAAAGGTTCCAGAACCTCCTGGCTAAACGGCCTGCCCATGTTCCATCATTTTCCCTAAGGTAGCTTGGAACGCACGCTTCTTTTGAAAGCATCTTACGTAGCTTCGAGGACTCGTCTGTTACTGCGATGGATTTGCAGTATCCTTGCCAAGAAGCCCTTTTTGATTTTTTAACTAAGTACTTGAATTGTTTTTTGAAATCGCTGTATACTGGTACAGCTTTGTCCTATTGCAGAATTTTGTAACCTTTTTTTCTTTTTAAACCTTTATCCCTGTTCCTTAACATGTTTGGACACAATTTTAAAGGTTTAAGGATATAGCGCGTTAATATCCCAAAACCTTTAAAATTATGTCTAACAACCGCCAAAGCCTTAAAAGTTATATTGTTTGGACACTTTTATGAGTTCTTACGATTGGACACGCCTTCTCAAAAGCGTCAAACTCTTTCTGCCGTCCTATCTACGTCGTCAGAGTCGTCCAAATGGGCCGCTCGAGTATTCAGATACCTATGTACCTGGATGCCCAAGCGGCCATCTACCACTTCCACGTATCTACCGCAATCGGCCTTTCTGGGACTCCTTCGAAAACAACATACCCTGAACTGAAGGCTCACCTTGAAGCGTATCTATTGGTGATCCTATGAACTATTCTCCAATCCTTGATTTCTAAACCTTCTATGTTTGAAGGAAAGGTAATATCAATCATCTCTTGCCCATTTCTTACAACGAAAGTGGATGAATTTCCTCCATTACAAATCTTGAGTCCGAAAGGTAGAGAAAGAGACTCTTGATTACTACCCACTGTATGCGGCGAATTAAGGTAGGTATAGGTACCTATAATTAAGCATAGGCCTTGTATTCTGTGAAAAGTAGTCTTGGTTAATTTTAGCTCTAAGAAATCAACGACACTACTGGGCAGACTGAAGACGGCCTTAGACATTTACTAGTTGGCATCTGCCTACCTCCCAGTACTCTATACGACTTCTCTGCTATAGCTACTTTTTGATTATTTTATTCAAGGCCGCCGAGAGAATTAAGGGCCCCGAGAAGTCATGCATGGCTTTACTATGGCTTTCTAATTAGTTGGAACCTACTCATGATTTTGGGAGCAAACTCAACAACACATTGGGACCTATTATACTCATCATCGCCTTCCTGAGGAGACAGCGCCGGACTCTCCTCAGGAAGGCGATGATGAGTACAGGTCAAACCGCAAATGAAGAAGTGAAATGCCATTTTTGGAGGTTTTTCGCATAATTGTATGCTTTGTACAGTAATGGTCTTAAGTAAAATCCACCAAAAACGTGACGCTTTGAAGGAATACGCGCATTACCTTCACGCATTACGTCCCGTTCCCGATCGCCCTAAAAAAAAAGGCGGAGGGTAATGGCTCTACCTTTTGGCCCCTTCGTACATAACCTGAAGTCGACCTTAAGGTCTTATACTTTTCTCGTCTCAGACTTCATCGGTGAATTAAATGTTGATTGGAAAGTGTCATCTACGAAATTTTTTTCCGACCAATAAATTCTAATCTTCCCAGTCCCTCCTGTACTCTCAGAGTTCTGGGTTTAAGGAGGCAAGTCCTAGTAGTAACGGCATTGGTGGACCGCAGAATTACTCCCAATTGGAAATTATCGCACGGAAGTTAATCGCCCTTTCTGAAACTCTCCAAAGGCTGGCGCCAGTCAACGCTATACCAAAATGCTCACTGCAACGTGTAGGTACTATCTATCCTGTGAGAGTCATCTCGGCCTTTTTGGTAAGCGATCCTTGATCAGGCCATTCTTCTCCCGGATTGGGGCTGCACATCCCAACAGCGAAACACGTTTTTCTTGAATTCGAAGTTTGTCTGGGGTTGCGAAGCAAAAGCTATTCTATACAGGGGACAAATTACATTTATCCAACTTGACACATGGGCTGCATGATCTTCTGGTTTTGATTCTGGATTCATGGCCAGAAGCTAATTTCTCTTCTTTTCGAGAGAGGTGCTGCCAAACGAGTGCCAAGAAAACAGTTTCAGAAGAACCTAAAATGCTTCCGGACGCTTTCGGACGACCAACCGAAAAAGCCATAAGCCTTATGAGCTCAATTTTTTGCGGTCGATGTCAAGTAGATGTTGGATGTTGCTGTTCTTACTTATATACTTTCCCATTACGTAATTTTCAGTGGAAGATTGTTTGGTTTCGGATTGAGGGGTATTGTCCTTGGATCCCACAGCTTTACATGTGGACCCTATCCCTCTTTATGCGATAGAAAAAACCTTGGATTACTCAAGAGTGCCCCCGTTTTTATCCATATATGCTACGCACTCAGTTGAGTGCTGGCTATTACAAACTTTACTTTTAGTTTAGGTAGCACTACAGTCCTAGGCCTTAGCCAAATAGGTTCTCCAGCCAGCTTTTAGCTGTCTCCATAGTCTTGCGTGTGCTACCTGAGTCTCGGCGGCTCGTGGCGTCGGTGTTCTTCCGCTCTAGATCCATTCATCGCAGCAGCCATTATTTTGAATCTCAGCTATTGCAGTCGTTGGTGCATTGATGAAGCATGTACATGTACAGTTCGATGTTATGTCTTCTCCGTCACCTTTCCTCATTGATTTAAAGCAGCACAAAGCGTTTTCATCCTTTGCCGGGGTACATGCATCCGCACGCAAAGCAACTCTGCGATAATGACAACTTTATGACCTTGGCCTAGTGCATCCGTTGCATCCATCGCATTAAAGTACAAAACTGACAACTAAGTTAAATACACACTTTCCTTTAACTCAAAGCTAATTCCTAGCTGTCTATGGTGATGTTTCGTCCAAGACGTGTCGGTTTTGCGTGTCCCTTCTTGATGACCGCATAAACACTTTGTTTTGCCCTTGTTGACTACTAAGACCACTGGCAACGAAGGCTTCACTGGCACCTCGCTATGTGTTCTTCTGATTATGTCCATATGTTGTCTGCGAATGCTAGTAATTATACGGACTTTCGAAAGATTATGTCTCTGGTGTTGTGGCTGGAGTTCTGTACAATTCTCTCAAGTATGATGTTGAAAACGTCACACGACAGTGCGTGCAATTCGTCGCCTTGTCTAAATCCTCTTTCGACATCAAAGGGGTCTCGGGGTCTTTACTGAACTTGTGGGAACAGCGTGAGTTTTCCATTGTCATTCTGACATAAATCAGTTTGGTAGGTATGCCAAAACCATACATTGCGGTGTATAGCTCGTCCCTATAGATGCTGTCATACGCGGACTTGAAATCAATGAAAATATGGTGGGTATTGTCTTGGAATTCCTTGGTTTTTCCCCAAGATCTGCAGCAGCGTGCATATTTAATCGATTGTGGACCTTCTTAGCCTAAAACCATACTGATATGGCTTAAGGACTTTCCAGATTGTTAACTAACGACGTAAGGCGTTCACAGAACAGCAGAAAAGATCTTGTTAATGCGATGTTAGGGAGACTGATGCCCCTCTGCTCTGTATGACGCAATTAAGGGGATCTCCTTTTTTGAGGATCGGGATAACTATGCTGGGGTTCCATTTATCTGTCATACTCTCCTCCGTCCATAGCTTGTATTATTAGCTGGTCCATGCTTCCAACTAGATCCTCGGCAGAGGATTTGAAAAGCTTGACAGCTTGGCCTTAAGCTCTGGCTGCTTTGTTGCACTTAAGCTTTGATATAGCTGCTATCACTTTATCCAGGTCGGGTGGACTTGTATCGTTCGTATCCTTTGTCGGACTCTTTTTCGCCCGTATAGAATGGTTAATTCTGCCGGATGACTTTGGGATTCGGTTCGTCTTGGCCGTTTTACAGTCTGCTTACATGTTTTTCAAATCATCAGAATTTGCAATTCCACAAAGGTTTTCGCTTGGTTGGTCTTCCCATTTCGTATCGTTCCTAATTCCTACAGCAAGGAAATCATGAATTTCATTTAGTATCCTCTTTAAATTTATTTCCTCCGCGTGTCGACATGCTCATTGTTATAAAGGTAATATAGCTATACTTAAGGTACTTATGGGTACATAAAAAAGGGCTAATCTTACAAGTGCATACTATTATCTAATGTTCGTCAAAGCTATGAAGAAATATTATTACCCGGTAACTTAAACTTAATCTTTGGTCAAGTATGCACTTTCACTGTTTCCCTTGCGCCTTATATACATTCTTTTTTTTTACATTTTGGCCATATTGGTTGCACTTGCACCCATAAATCCACAAGCTTCTTTATTAGCCACTGATACATTCCAATCGTTGTCTCACTCCCATGTCTCCGCACTGAGCCCACTTAAATATTCAAATCATGCAGCAAAATTTTCACTTGTCTCCGACAAATCGTTGGGAAAATGATCATCAACCGCAAAACTGAAGACATTACTCCAATAGTTGACTTGCGGTTTGCGGTCACGTCTAATGGTGTGCAAACACACAAATCACTGCGATGTTGCGGCTGCGGGTGCATGACCTGTCGGTCTTTCCGACAGGCTCTCAGAGGTATTAACTAAAAGCCATTTGTCTTAACTTGTCATATTTTCGCCTATAGCTTTGGGTGCATTTTCTGAGAGAAAAAGTGACCGTTAACACTCGGCTAGACGCGTCTAGAATAGTAATCTTCCTCCGAGCAAAAGAAACTCAGCTAGACTCGGTATTCATGCGCGGCCGGCTAGCATTTTGGCCTAACTTTGGCAGAAGAAAAAGAAATGAATTGAAGGCGTGCTGCCGTGCCTCAGCCTAAAGGTTAATTTTCAAACAAAATTTCTTTTCAAACTCGGAAGTGTGCCTGAGTTGTCCGAGTTTGCGAAATACTGCAAGAAAACCATGCTACAATAATAGAAATCTTTGTATTAGTTGGCTAAATGGTGGATCTGTCAACATGGTGTGCGGCTTGGAAAGTCTCTGACGCTTAGTTACGTGATTCCATTATGTACTCTGCAAGTTGGTGGCAACGACATGTATAAGTTACGTGAGTTGCATTCAGAAGAAGTTGAAAATCATTCGCAGACACAAAAGAGAGTAAGTTTTGTAAGAATTCGTATAGGTACTTTGCTGAAAATAGGTAACAAATAGTTGATTGCATGCTTCTGAAACAAACACGCCACTTTATCGGCCACCATCTTAAAAGGGAAAGTACTTGGTTTCATAAGAGCATTGCAAGTAGTTTTGTGAAGCCTTTTCTAATAGTCTATTTATTTAGTCTAGAATTTAATGGCATTTCACTAAGCTTATATGAGAAAAGACTGCTTGGTCTAACTACAGAATTCTTAGTGTAAATATCGTTATCAAGAATTCCCTAAATGACAATGACACGTAGGTCCACTATTAGGTCTGAAGGATGGTGGAAGACTCCTTGGAAAATTGAAATTATTTCGTCATTATGCAAAAGTTTGGCGGCTTTCTAAACGGCAGTCGACACATCTGCAAAAGGTGTCTGTGCAGTTATGAGGCATGGTATGATGGTTGAAGGTGATGAACAGACTAAACATATAATTCAAAACTGGCTGGAGTTAAAGTAGCCATCAGAAGAAGATACAACTTACAACTGTAGTACTCAACGAAGTTGCGATTAGTTGTAGGTTACCTTATGTATGACCACATACCATCCAAATGAATATCAGTTTTGCTCTACGGAGCCGTGCTTCGCTTCAGGGTGGATTTAAAGTATAGTAAATAGTCCTATAGATCTAAGACTTGTCTTATTGCGTCGAAATCCTTCGAGGTAGTTAAGATTGAAATAGTTTTTTTTACCAATGATCTGTGTGCTGCCTCTTTTTCTTTCTATGCAAACGGCGAGTGGGAAGCCGTTGTTGTTGCATCGGCTTACAAAGCCTATAACTCTCTAAAGGGATGCTAATGCTCAGCAGAGGTACTGTTTTAGCCAGCAGAATCCATTTTACATCGTCTGACAACACTATTAACAATATAGGTCGTCGACCTACATTTGTCACTCGCAGGAGACAGTTAAGGTAATTGACTATGCCTAATCCAACAGATTATCCAAGACTATTAAAGGTTATTACACCAAGGGCTATCGCCATGTTACCATGTCAGATACATCGAATTTCAAATCCGCTTAGCTTTGCAAGAGGGGAGAAATCCGTGAAACTGATTGGGAACAGTTTAGGGTCAAGTTTGGCAACCCTGTTCAGATTCCACTCAAACTTAGATCAAGGCAAAGTGTTAAGCATCTCTATATCTGCTCAACACCTAAACAGTGTCCTTCCTTACCAGTTGCTTTAACCGGGCTTTGCGTTTTTTGTAACCAGGCATGCTAGTTAGGGTTACAAAAACCCACGCAGAAAACCGGTACCTTTTTGGTGGAATGGGGCAATAATACGAGGATTATAGCGGGAGACGATTAATAATAAATCCCAAAGTGTTTCCACCAGACAAATACAGCATTAATTTAACATGAAAACTCGTTTTTCTGTCATTTTGGCTCTCGAAAGAGAGTGAGGATGTCATTTTCCAGGTGCGAAAAAAGATTTCCATTGCAAACATCCCAATAGAAATAGTGATTCTGACAGATCTGCCATTCGGGGACTTTTTCAATTGTGCTTTTTCGATTCTCAATCTGTTTAAGAGGTGCTCTTAAAGGGTTGAAAATGGTTTGTGAAAAGGGTGAATGAGATTTATAAGGAGATCCATTTTTAATCGCTTGCCGAGAGCCTTTAAATTCGTATGGTTAATCGCGTAATTTGAAGAGAATTTGAAGAAGATTTAAATTAATCGTGAATTAGTGCCAGGTGGAAACATGGTATTATATGGAAGTCGAAGAATAAATCTTGTAAAAAATTTTGCTTGGAGGTCGAATCTCTATATAAAACTAGCTGGCTTTTGGAAGTTCTTCACAGGACAGACCAAACAAACTTGCTTCAATTCTCAAACGCAAACCTGATGGTACCTACACTGTTACCAAGGCGGACTTAAGACTCACTTTCGGGGAAATCAGATCACCATGCATGCTCTTCTGTGGTACTATGGTTGCCACTCTACATCGTACACAACGCACCTAAAATGGTTTATATTGCATCCAGAGTAGTGACTGATTGAATGACGCTATCAAATATGCACTTGCATCTTTTGTGAGTTTCAAGTCACCCGATCTAGGTGGAATCCACCCAGTTATGCTGAAACAAGGTTTAGGACATCAGCTGTTGCCCATACACTGAAAATAATTTTTACTGCAACCCTTAACCTGGCTTAATACCCACCCTTTCGCGAATGGTTATTGTCGTGTTCATACCTTAACCTATGGTAAGTCCTGATTATAGCCTAGCCAAAAGTTTCAGACCCATAAGTCTGTCTTCCTTCCTGCTGAAAGGCTTGGAGAGACTGCGTGTAGAGTTGAGCTGCGTGTTGAGCTGCGTGTACGCAAGGTTCCTCTTCGACTACATCTTCTTTCTGTGATGCAACGCGAAAAATCCTGCGAAACTACGGTTCAAAATCTTGATGGTAGAATTGAAAGTGCTCTTGACGAGAAGGAGTACCTACTGGGCGTTTTCGTCGACATTGAGGGCGCTTTTGATATCGCGTCCTTTGAAAGCATGTGCAACTCAGCCAGACCACACGGCGGTGTAGGCGAAACATTAATTCAATAAGGATAAGGGCAATGCTAATGCCCAGGACACTGATAACCGAGGGCGAGGCAGTTTGTGGCATATGCGTCATAACTGGGGTAAAAAGGGGCTGCCTGCAAGGTGGCGTTCTGTATTCTCTTTTATGGTGCGTATGATTGTAGACCCTCTGCTGTGGGCTTCCAGGAACCTACACACAAGACTTAAGTGGACGTTATCACCGTACATTTTGTCGGCTCAGTTCTAGTGACTGTAGAGATCCTCAGACATTATCGATGATTGGTGCACTAGGAATGGGCTTTCAGTAAAACCTCTTAAAACCACGAGTTTTCTTTTTACGAGAAAGACGAATGTCACTGGGCTGACTCAAGTCGTGTTTAAAGGGTGTCACTTTTGCGATATCCGATGAAGTAGTAATCCTTGACAGAAAATTGTTTTGGTCCAAGCATGTTGAATTCAAAAACGAAAAATCTCTGTCCACTTTCTGGCAGTGCATTAGGGCTTTTGGCAAGACATTGAACCTATCTCCGAAAGTGTTCATTTGGATCTATACGGCCATGCTAAGAACCTTCCTCTCACATGCATCTGTTCTTTGGTGGAACAGGCTTCGGGAGTAACGTCTTGCTGCTTTTTTTGTTTGCCAAATTCCAAAGAACGACTTGTCTTGTTTGCACAGGGGCCTCCACTACAAGGGCGACTTAGTAGCTTTGTCGCCAATCTTTTTTCGAAAATGCTGCATTCGGAAGGCAGCAGTGATTCTTGAGTCCTTGGTCACACTGGTATCCAGGGAAATTACATGATGACCTTGCTCAGCAATGATCAGAAGACGTTTTCTCAGGACCCGAACCTGTGGCTAGGTCTGTTGGTATCTCTTGCAACGTCTGCCATTGATACTTAGGTATCTCGTGAACACAGGTCTCGTTGTCAGGACTGCGATGGGTGCGGACAGACTAAGCGTCAACCACTGGACATCTCCATATGCCAGTGTCTTTTCTTCTATCTCTTAGGGCAATCTACTGCAGACTTCTTGGAGACAACCGCCACCTGTCCTGCCTGTGGAGACGGCGAAGATACAGCTGAATTCTTCTTTTGAATTTTTACTGCCTTTGTTCAGAGAAGGTATTGGATCTCTGGGGCTGACGTGGTGAGTATCGAGCTTCAAAAACACTTAATTACTTAAGCTTCTTCGCGCCTTTCTTCGTAATGAAAATAAACTTTAAAATATTGTTTCGTTCTTTTGACCGCTCAGACCTTATAAAAACTTATTTTGCATCTGACGTTTTATTCAACATGATACTTTTTACTACAAAACCATTTCCGTATTTTAGGAAAATTAGAATGTCTTGAGGAATGATTCTTTTCTAGCAAGTTCGTCAGCTTTTTCTTTTCTACTCCGTAATAACTTCATGACCGGATCGGATTTCGCCATAGTATAGGTACCTACACGTGTTCACAACTGTAGGTACACATATGTTCCAAAAATGTACATAAAGATCAACAACTGAAATCAAGTATTGAAAAAAAAAGGAATTCCTTATTATGAGTTCGGGTTAGGTACCTGGTTTGAATAAAGGATCAGATGTCCCTTCCACCTACGTTTCTCTTAAGTAAATAACCTTGTTCCGACGTTTACCTGTCCTTTATTCGAAAATGCATTCGAGGTTATCAGTTCTCAACAAGACTTTGGCGCAGACACTTGCTAGATTGGACGTAATTTTTAAAATGAGATTTTTGATATTTTTTTTGTTCTTGGCTTTTGTTGTTGCTGAAGAGGAAGAATTTGGAATCACGAAACATGTACCTATATACCTTCGATTAATAATTCCAAATCAGAGCTTATGCCTATGTTGAAAAATATCACAAATTGCTTTCAAAATTTGTCGTTTAGGCTTACTTTGATGTATCTGTGAGGGGGCGCGTTTGGGGACGTATCGAAATTGGTCTTTATGGGGATATCGTTCCGATAACTGTTAATAACTTTATGGAGTTGTGTAAAAAACCCGAGGGCAGCGGGTACGTCATATTAAACAAATTTTCTGCTGTAATTTCGATAACACTTTTTTTTTCTTCTTAACTTTAGCTACAAAGGAAGCCGAATTCACAGAATTCTTAAGGGTAGTATGATACAAGGAGGCGATTATGAAAATGGTGACGGGTCTGGTGGAGAATCCATTTATGGTCCCACTTTTGATGACGAGAATTTCCATGTGCACCACCTTACGCCAGGTACAATAAGTATGGCCAATAGGGGACCAAACACAAATGGAGCGCAGTTCTTCATAACATTAGCGCCGTTGAGTCACTTGGACGACAAGCACGTTGCATTTGGAAGGGTAAGTTGAGCAAAAGTCTCCAAATGGTTTTTGGAAAAATCAAATTTTTATGAATTTAAAGGTCACCTCTGGAATGGTTCTGGTGCAAGAAATTGGAAGGTTTGCTGCGAGCGAAGAAGGCGATCCATATGTAGATGTCGTCATATCTGATTGTGGTGAAGTGTGAATTTTGATTAGTGGCGTCTGTGAATTCTTCTTGCATCAACCGAGGTTTTTACAGTTATCGAGACTTAGTTATAAAATTTAAAAAATTAATAACATAAGTAACTTTAAATAAAAGATGTTAATATCAACTGTGTTAAACTTTTAATTTTTCAGTAATGATATCGATGTCATAATGTTTTTTAAGGTGGGGCTAATTGACAACTTTCAAAATCTGTGTTCATTATTCGAGCATGTTCTCGCTTTCCACAAGGACTCCATCACCTGACCCCTGTCCGGTTTTGGGTTTGAAAAATCTTTCGTATTCCTTGACAGGCTCAAAGTCATGGCCGAAGCAATTCCATCGCCTGAGGAAAGTTGACCGTAGTTTTGTCCTATAAGCATTTCTGGTGTCATTGCGTATGGCGTCAGATGGCAAGTCCATAAAACAGTGCTCGAAAGACAATTCACGCTTGAGTTTTTAAAAATACCAATGCGCATGGTACCAACAGTCACCTCTCTGCGAAAGATATGGTTTCCAGCGTACACCCCATGGTAAATATACCAAGGGTAAGGTTCATTAGTGCATCTAGAGTGCCCGCTCGTGCTATAGGGAAGGCCCTTAGCCAGGATAAGCGCTTCTTTAGAGTTTAGAGAGCAAGAAAGGCAGTAACGTACTTCCTTCCGCTAACACTTGTTCCGCCAAACAACTGATGCCTATGAGAGGCGTATGGTGTTGACATGGTCATTTTGATCCAGAGGATTTTTTTTCGGATATTAGGCCCCTGTCTTGCCCAAAACGCCTCTGCACTGCCAGAAAGGGGCATTGCCTTTTTGATTTTGGATTCGATAAACTTGGGCCAAAGAAGTTTACTAAAAAATTCCGTCACCCTTAAACGCGAGTCGAGTCAGACTAGTGATCTTTCCCCCTTCTTGTAAAAAGAACAACGGTGGTTTTAAATGGATTCACTGAAATCACATTCCTAATGAACCAATCATCGATCAAGTCTACGGATCTTTGCGCCCAAGAGCAGACAGTCCCTTTATAGGTCAGAAAGAACGGCGACATCATCGATCATCCGCGTAGGTTTATGTGTAGGTTCCAGGAAGGTTGAGAGTTGATAGCAGGGATTCTTACTTACTTTCTTAAGGTGGCGCTACAGTCCAGGGTGGACTTGGGCCTCAGCAAACAAGCTTCGACAGCCAGCTCTGTCTCTAGCTAGCCGTCTCTAGTTTTTGCGAAGTTGGCTGAGGTCCCCTTCCACTTGCGTGCGCCACCTGAGTCTCGGTGCTCCTCTACCGCGCCGTCCCTGCGGTGTGGATTCGAAGATTTTCCGGGCCGGGGCGTTGGTGTCCATCCGCTCTAGATGACCCAGCCATCGTAGACGTGGGGTTTTGACTCTTTTGGCTGAGGTACAGCCAGTACAGTTCGATGTTAAATCTCCTCCTCCACTCTCCGCCTATGCAGACGGGACCTTAAATCGTCCAAAGAATTTTTCTCTTGAAGCAGCCTAAAATGTTTTTATCCGCCTTTGACAGGGTCCATGCTTCTGCACCGTAAAGCAGGACTGGGATGATGAGGGTCTTATGTATGGACACTTTAGTTGCTCGAGAGAGGGCTTTGCTACTCAATTGCCTTCTAAGCCCAAAGAAACAGGCAGATTGGCAAGATTGGCAAGAGTTATCCTTCGTTTGATTTCAGCGCTGGTGTCATTGTCTGAATTGATAGCGGAACCCAGGTAGACAAAGTCCCTAACTACCTCAAAGTTATAACTGTCGATGGTGATGTTTTGTCCAAGACATCGGTGTTGGGTGTCTTTTCTTGATGACAGCATATACTTGGTTTTGCCCTCATTGACCCATATTCGCCGCTTCCGTCCCAATACTCACGAAGGCTTCCCTGACATCACGCTTTGTTCTTCCGATTATGTCAATGTCGTCTGCGTATGCGAGTAGTTGAACGGACTTTTGGAAGATTGTACCTCTGGTGTTGGCGCGAGATTTCTGCACAATTCTCTCAAGTATGATGTTAAAGAAAACGCATGACAGCGCGTCGCCTTGTCTAAATCCTTTTTTGACATCAAAGGGGTCGATGAGGTCTTTGCCGACCTTGACGGAACAGTGTGAGGTTTCCATCGTCATCCTGCACGGACTAACGAGTTTGGCAGGGATGCCAAAACTAGACATTGCACTATATAGCTCTCTCTATAGATGCTATCATACGTGGCCTTGAAATTGATGAAGAGGTGGTGAGTAACGATTTGGATTTCCTGGGTTTTCTCCAAGATCTGCCGTAGTGTGAATATTTGATCGATGGTGGATATTCTCCTCCCCTTTTATGGTACACACGAGGGAGTCTACCACGCGTGTACCATAAAAGGGGAGACAGAACACTACATTGTGGGCAGCCCCTTTTTACCCCAGTTAGGACGCACTTGCCAAAATCGGCCTCAGTTATAAGCGTCCTGTGCATTTGCATTGCCCTATATAATTCATTGAGTTTCATGTAAACTTTGTATTTTGACTCAGTAGCACATGCTATCAAAGGTCGTATTATCAAAAGCGTCCTAAATATCGACGAAAACGATCAGTACGTACTAAATCGAAGAGCAACCTTGCGCACGCAGGAGGGAAGACTGTCGATGATTCTGAACAGGGGTCATGTTAGGGGAACACACTCTTCTACACACAAAACGAAGAAGGTAAACCGAGCTAAGATGTGTGAAGGCCTTCAAGGTCTGAGGCAAGCTAACAAACTTCTAGGGAACTACAGCCAGAGAAGATTCAAGGCATGCATCGGCCTTAGTTGGCCCTGGTTCACCTTGAGCTGTTGCGCCACTCTATTTATTTATTTATTTATTTATTTATTTATTTATCGGCCTTAGTAAAAATAACTTACGCATCCTTACAGGTATCCTCACGTGGCATTGTAAACTTAGGGAACACTTCAAAAAAAGTGGTGTAACGGAGGAACCCTTCTGCAGATTTTGCGCTGAGGCTAAAGTAAAACTCCGGAACACATTTTGCATTTGTGGGCTCTGAACCACAAGAGAATAAAATGCCTGGGCAAAAACCAGATACCATGACAGACAGATATCCACCTTATGGACGCGACTTCTCACTCACAGATTCCTACGTTAAAGTGGACTAGAGAAGGTGCTCTTAGGATAAATTCTCTCAGCCAAGGCCAAAATCCGCACATACCCCCAATATAATATAGTATAATGAATTATGGTGCGATGGGAGCTCCTTTGAGGGAATAAACCTTCCCAAGACATACTGCGGGTACAATAGACCAACAGGTCGCAGGGCAAAACCCAACTTAATAACGATAATATGGGTTTGAATTTTTTGACTACGCTAAGTCCACTAAGAAACCAGGTTTCGATGTGAGCATGACTTTAACCATACGGAAAAGGCGGGAATTTAACCAGGGTAAAGATAGCAGCGAAAAATCTTTTTAGCGGGGACATAACATTTGACTAAAACCTTGTTTCAGCAGAACTGGGTAGATTGAGCTTCCATCTGAACCAGGTGACTAGAAACTCCCAAAAGGTGCATTTTGATAGCGTAGTCAAAAGCTTAGCTTAAGCTTAGCCAGAAGCATTTAGAATTGAAGCGAGTTTGCCGGTTCTGTTTCTGTGAATAGGGAGTTTCACAAGTTTCACTAATTTTTTTATAAGATTATTTTTGTCTTGCGAAAAAGTCTATTAAAATCCTTTTGCTTTGATCGATATAGATTCCAGTCTTTTACTAAATAGGCTTTTTGGCACAGTTCAGGAGCTTCCTGGTTTTTTACAAATACGCTGCAGTTTAGCATTCAACGCTCAGTCAAAACAACCGGTAAGGACGCTGTTCACGACTTGAAGAGACATCTTTAGCCTTTTTCTTGACCTTAGTTCGAGTTGAACTTCAACAGAGTTGTGAAGCTCCTGTCTAAACTGTTTCAAAATAATTTGTCTTGGATTTTTCCTCTCTTGCAGAAGTAGAACTTAACTTTCCATTTGGTGATAGTCTTATGGCGTATTCGTACGCCGAATCGCGAAACTGGTGTGGAATACAAAAAAAAATGTTCTTTTCTCATACACCTACACGGAATCCTGCTCATGTAAGTGTTCTTTTGAACTCCGAATTAGTTCGGTGTCGAGTTTTGACGGTGGAGGCTGGTCGTAGCTTTGATTGTGTATGTCGAGACTCAATTTTCTTGGTTATTATTCGTGATAATAATCGTGATTATACAACACGACTGAAATTGTATAAAATCGATAAAAACCTAAATTTAAAGCTATCACAATTCATTTTAAGCAAAAAGTAGAAAAAACCGACGCCAACAAAATCACGCTACGAAATGAAAAAAAAGTAAACAATTTGAAGTCGAAGCCATTTGACACTTAACGTGATGATTGCACCGGTGCCGTATTTGTCGTTCTGTACACAATGAAACCGAGTGTACACCACGCTGGAATTGTCGCGAACACCGAGTATTATTTGACAGCTCGGTCTGGCAGTTCGGTGTTCAAAAGAATACGCCATTAAGACAGGGTAAGGTCTATTGCCTGCTCTCTCCTGGCAAACAAATTTAGGCCAGCGACCTACTTTGTTAACGGCGATGTCAGACTATTGGGGGTCTTCGATTGCCTCTTCCCAAAGACTGTCTCTTCCCTCATTACATTTGCTGCTGCCCTAAACATCGATCTGCCCATATCAGCATAGCTACATAAGTTGAGGCCTAGGCCCATGCCCAACGCTTTTGTTTCACAGTATCTACTCTAAGTTCAACAACACAACTACCCTTTGTGTGGGAGGAGTTAGAGAGTGAAAAGGGAAGTAAACCAATTCAATAACAAAGGTTACTCATTCGCCGTTTGCATTGCGCATTGCATCAAGGAATGGAGGCAGCAATCAGATCTTACTGGTAAAAATCCTTTCGATCTTAACTGCCTCAAAGGATTTCGAGGCAATAAGACATATCCTGTCTATCCAACTGTTTATTGCACAGAAAGTGCGTCGAAAGAAGCCTTAAATCCACGAAGATCACAGATGTCACCTTTCCACTACACCAATGCCTCTTGAATGGAAGCTATGCGGTTTGCTATTCTTTATGACAAAAGCCTTGGTCTAAAAAGTGTACCTAGTCAATCTACGGCAGCAATGTGTAAACGAAATAGATGCACACCGTTCAATAGGGCCAGCCACGTCAAGTCAATCAAGCTCTTTAAGCTCTGATGCTACTCCCTTTAATGGTAACAGCATCCATAAAACCAGTGCACGAGCAGCGCCAACAATTGGTGCACTTCCTGGACCTCATGCCCATGGGTGCACCAACGACGCAAGTCCGGTTTCCATACGTCAGTACAAATACCCTCGATAGGGGTGGAACCGACTTCATTTGGAGGTCGTGCGCGCGAAGACCCATATGGCCAGAGGGGCAATGAATCTCATAACGAGCCTTGGTTAATTCTCCTTGCTTTTCGGTTCAGCAGAACAAGAGGCGATCATGGAAACCACAAAAGAGCCGATCAGAGAGCCTTCACTGTTAGCCCGTGAGTGAAGCTTCTATGCGCTTTTCTTCGATCAGTTGCCTTTCTTTACCCTGCCACCGCCCCTTAGTCAGGCGCATCTCATAGCCCGCCGGTTCCGGAGTCCGTTCAACCATCACAGGGGTATTTCAAGCAGACGCAACAGCAGCAGTACAGTAGTGGATGTTAGCCACACCTATGTTAAGATTGCCGAGTGAGTTGGATGCAGAACTACAAGACTGGTTTGGTTGTTCAAAAATAAATGTTGGGGCCTCCAGAATCCGTGCTCTGGCCGTATAGTCGAAAAGACAGCGGGGGATTTTTGGCCATTGCCACTACTACCTGGAGTTTAAAAATCCTTTGGGTTGACCCTTTAGGTTATAGTATAGTCCTGTAGGTTAGACTACACTTACAGTTGGATGAGTATGGCATGCTGAAAGGGGTAAGAGGGATGAGTGAAAGAGGCTGACTTCGGGGTTTGAAGTTGCACCCCGAAAAACAAACTAGGGTCCTCAGGGTCGACACACCCTCATATAAGTGAAGTGCCCTAGCGGAGGGTATGAAATATACCTACCTACTTTATAACTAATTCTCATACCTACAAAATTTAATGAAACAGAAAATTTCATAAAAAACAGTTTAGCTGTTTTGGAGGAGTTCGAGCACAAACACAATGAAAAATGCCTATTTTTAAGTCGAAAATAGCTACCACCATGAACCTATTACTGGTATTCACTGTCACGCAGAACAGCTTTATAGTTTTGACACGATTGTTATTAAGATTTATGACAACTCAAAATGCTGATAGGGACACATATGAACCATTGCAGTTGGAGCCCTCAATTGTCTTTGTCGGTATTTGTTTCTAATGTGCAATCCCTACCTACTGAACAAATAGCGTTTAGGAAAGCCGAACTCTTGGTTACTCCCTTGTGTTATTTTTATGGTTTGACAGCTTATTCATGCTTTCAAAGTCCGGTTTACAATACAAGCCTTATCAATGCGATTTTATCATTACTTAAGTGGTGATTAGAAACACCTCAGACCTTTAGTTAACAGTCTTCGCCGGACGACTAAGCAGCTAACTACAAATATGAAGTTTATCTTGGTTTTATGTGTCGTTTGGGCTGCCATAGCCACTTGTAAAGCTAGAACGCAGGTAAGACGGACTTTACGAGACAGTTTTATCCTTAAAATAATAATGCAAATTTCATCCTCGAATAGGTTTACTTTGATATATCCGTAAGAGACAGAGTTTTGGGACGTGTTGCTTTTGAACTTCTGGATGATATTGTTCCAAAAACTGTAAACAATTTTGTGCAATTTTGCACTAGGCCTGAGGGGCAAGGGTAAGCAACAATTGTGCAATCATAAACAATTATGTTGTTTTCGATTCTTCCCAGCTACAAAGGATCAAAAATTCATCGAGTCGTAAGAGATGAATTTCTGCAAGGAGGGGACTTTTTAAATGGCGATGGAACTGGTGCGACATCAATTTACGGCTATCTTTTTGAAGACGAAAACTTCACCGTAAACCATTTATCATCGCCATATATGTTGACCATGGCTAATAAAGGACCTGATACAAACGGATCACAGTTTATTATAACACTAAGAACGCAGCCTTCCTTAAATCGCCGACATGTCGCTTTTGGATCGGTAATTTCATTATTTTTTGTGTTAACTTTGTAAAACTAACTTATTTATTGTTACCGACATAAAATAATTTAAAGGCTATTTCTGGAGGCGATCTTTTGAAGGAAATTGGAAGGTTTGCCACTGACGAAAAGCGCCAACCAGAGGTTGATGTCATAATAAGTGACTGTGGTTTATTGTGAAGCCCGCTTAGGCCTGGCTGACGATATTTAAAAAACCTGCAATTTGAAAAAGGTTCATTTGTTAATAAATAAATTACCTGCAACATAAACGAGTTTTAATAAATCTGTATATTAATATCCAAAAAAGTGTGAGTTCCTTCCTATATTTTTGCATCTCTTGTTATTAATATTTTTGAAATTAGATTAGGCAGTTCAGACAAGATGACAAGTTACTATAAGCAGTTTAGGATAAACAGGTAAAGTACGATTAATCTTCTCCTAAAAACACTTTCTAAACTAATCCCTCGAAGCAATCAGCGATGGTATTGTACTAAATCGCAACGTCCACAATAGTGCAGCAAGATCACACTCACACCACTCTCTTCACATAACCTTTATCTTCACTGCTTTTACAACTTTAATAGGGCCTTCACATGTATGGCACATTGTGCTTCAAGGACATTAAATCAACGATCGAGGCAATAAAAAAAAAGAACTAAAATGTTTAGTTTAAGTCTAGTGTACAGTACTCCCTATAGAATGGCAATTTAACACACATCCCAGAAGGTCCTTAAGGAGACCATATTAACCTTGGTTCTCCTATCGTATCCTTTGCCAACCATTATCCAAGAGGCCATCATCAGGCATTGGTAAAAGTCGAAATGTAAAATTAAAAAAAGAGTGAACAAAGTTTTTTGTATAATGGTAAAAATATTTTTTGTAAATAAGGAATTCTTCGAATCGGCAGCATGAGCTCAGCTTCAGCTTGACCTGGTTACTTTTTGGCTTGTGGATCCCTATGAAGTTTTTTTTCGAGGCCGATATGATACTCAATTTCGGGGGAATATTGAACCAATTGGAATGGAATTCGGGCTGTATGTAACGTCTTAAAATTTTTTCGCCAACTTTAAGTTTTAAAAGTCTGCCAATTGTCGTTGTAGTGGATAGTTTGCCACTAGTCTGATCCTGATACCTATACGCCCGTCTCATGAAGACAGACCGATCTGTGATCTCGGTGTTTGGAATTGGACCTCGGAACCCGGTTAGATCACTTGAGGCCAATTAAATTATGTTTTGGTTGCATTTGTGCTATCCATGTATGGGCCTTCTTCTCCGTCTCAGTTCCACAGGGTCTGTAAGATTACTGCCTTGAACGTTGCAAAAGCAACTGAGCTATCGAAAAAATACTGGAAAAAATACTCCACCTTTTTGTAGGTGGATTTTTTTTTTTTTTTTGATCTTCGTACTTTGTTTTGTGTAGGTAGGTACCCCTATTGGCAGAGTGTTTGATTATATTACGTACTTTATGATAGGTCGGTTTTGTCATTGTGGACCTCGAACTCGAAACTCTCCGGTGACTCTGGAAGGGTTCTTTTGTCTTTTGCCGATTCAAACATGCCTGAGTTCGGGGTTACCTACATATGGGCTCAGTCAGTTAGCTAGTGAGATACTTGAAAATAGTTACCTATTCCTTAAAAAACGTATAATTTTTTTCACAAACATTCGACTTTCCTTGTCAACATGGCCAATGATTTGATTTTCGTCTTAGATGATCCGCCTGTCGCAACTTCAATAGTGTGCCTAGAAACCTCATTATTTAAAAAAAAATTGTTTTTAGGATTTATGCTGCCACCTTTGTGTACCAATACTTGCGACCTTCCAACCACTTCCTCTCGCAATTTTACGACATTGGACCCGAACCACTTGTTAGAGCATATTAGTAGAATTGACGCCAAACGCAGCAAAAACTGAGGAAGGTTTGTTGTTTGCACCTCAATCACAGACAGGCCTAAAGGGGACTGCGGGCGCTGGTTGACAGAGAAGAAAGCTTTTTTTTATTTACTAGCCTTAATTTTTATACCCCATCCCATAAAAAAGGAGGTACCTATATTAAGTTTGTCACATTGTTTGTAACACGGTGATATAACAATGGTAGACCCCCTAGCATATGATCGCGACCGAATTCTGAATCGAATGAGCCATGTCCATCCGTCCGTCCGTCCATCTGTGTAGCATATGTTTTTAGGCCTTAAATTTTGAGCTAGGGTGCTGAAACTTCGTACGTAAGGTCCACGCCATGCGAAGTAGTACAAGTGTAAAAAAGAAATCCGCACAAAGACAGGCCCACAATCGGTCTAAATGTGTAACTACCTCCAGACTTTTCAAAACTGTAAGACGTTATAAAAGGCTGAAATTTGACATTTAGCATCTCCTAATGAATGTAAGACACAAAAAAGACAAATTTAATTATATTACATTTTAATAAAAAAAATGCTTAATATTTTATGTAGAAAACGCTTAGTTCCAAAATTTTTTTATAGAAGACTTTGGGCCACGCCCACATTTAAAGCAGAATTGAAGAAAAACCTAAAATTTTACAGAAAAACTTAATTTCGACTGGCCTTGAGCCTAATTTAGGAAAACATGAAACAAACAAAGTAGCAGGTTAGGTAAACGAGACTTAAGTCCATATATCTCTCATTTCTTTTTAGCGACGCCCCCTATTAGGGGTCGATTTTTCATCAATATTGAATTTGAACCAATAAATTGCATTTTTACGTAGGTACATTTAAGTGTAACTTGGAAATATCTGTGGAAATATCTTATAATTATTAGTTTGTAATTAGGGGCGGTTAGACTACGCCTCTTTTCGAAGTTTGCATTACTTACAAAATGTCAAAAAATAACTATGCCATCAGCATTTTACAATGTGGGATAGGATGGGGTGCTCAACGGTCCATTTTACGGACTGTTACTTCTGCGTCCACACTGTAGCACTTACTCACTGATCCATTTTCCACTTTCCATTTTCCATTTGCCGTTTTCCATTTGCCGTTTTCCATTTTCCGTTTTCCGCTTTCCATTTCCCATTTTCCATTTTCCATTTTCCATATTCCATTTTCCATTTTCCGTTTTCCATTTGCCGTTATCCATTTTACATTTTGCTTTTTCCATTTTCGTTTTTCCATTTGCCTTTTTCCATTTTACATTTTCCTTTTTCCATTTTCCATTTTCCATTTGCCGTTTTCCATTTTACATTTTCCTTTTTCCATTTTCGTTTTTCCATTTGCCTTTTTCCATTTTACATTTTCCATTTTCCATTTTCCATTTTCCATTTTCCTTTTTCCATTTTGAATTTTCCATTTCCCATTTTTCATTTTCCATTTTCAATTTTCCATTTGCCATTTTCCATTTTCCATTTTCCATTATCCATTATCCATTATCCATTTTTCATTTTTCATTTTTCATTTTTCATTTTTCATTTTTCATTTTTCATTTTTCATTTTTCATTTTTCATTTTTCATTTTTCATTTTTCATATGGAATATGGAATATGGAATATGGAATATGGAAAATAGAAAATGGAAAATGAAAATTGGAAAGTGGAAAAAGGAAAATGGAATACGGCAAATGGAAAATGGAAAATGCACCAAAGATGGCAAATGCACAAGCTGGTAAGCCTCACCCTCCAAGGCCTTTCGGAGACGAGCAACGTTTTCCTCGTCGCTGAATCGCCCCTCGATTGTTGTCGACTTATACACCTGCTCGAAATAAGGCCACTCACCGGAGAAAGTCGGCAACTCCTGCACGTTCTTTCGATTCAGAATTGTGAGCAGATTTGCTATATCCGACGCCTGAATCGAAGCGCTCTGGCTGCTCGGTTCGCGATGCGAAGGAGAGTGCAAGGGGGTTGACTGGCAAGGTTGTGACATGACATTGAGTAGCGACTGGTGATTTGCCTGAATCATCTTGATAACCTCCAACCTATCCACACTTTGTTTTACGGTTTCTCCACCTACAGACTGCATCTTGGCGTTGGACTCCGATAGCTTCAGCTTCATGTCTTCAAGCTCGGCCCGCAACGATACGAGTTCTTTGTCGCGTTGAGCAACCGCTGCCGGCAAATGGAAAATGGAAAATGGAAAAAGGAAAACGGCAAATGGAAAAAGGAAAATGGAAAACGATAAATGAAAAATGGAAAATGGAAAATGGAGAAAGGAAAAAGGAAAATGGAAAATGAAAAATGAAAAATGAAAAATGAAAAATGAAAAATGAAAAATGAAAAATGAAAAATGAAAAATGAAAAATGAAAAATGAAAAATGAAAAATGAAAAATGAAAAATGAAAAATGAAAAATGAAAAATGAAAAATGAAAAATGAAAAATGGATAATGGATAATGAAAAATGGCAAATGGAAAATTGAAAATTGAAAATGGAAAATGGAAAATGGAAAATGAAAAATGGGAAATGGAAAATGGAAAATTGAAAATGAAAAATGAAAAATGAAAAATTAAAAATGGAAAATGGAAAATCGAAAATGGAAAATGGAAAGGAAAACGGCAAATGAAAAACGGAAAAAGGAAAACGGCAAATGGAAAAAAGAAAATGGAAAAAGAAAAAAGAAAAATGGAAAATGGAAAATGGAAAATGACAAATGGAAAATTCAAAATGGAAAAAGGAAAATGGCAAATGGAAAATGGAAAATGGAAAATTGAAAATGGAAAATGAGAAATGGAATAAGGAAAATGGAAAAAGAAAAATGGAAAAAGGACAAACGATGAATCCGCATCGTAGAATGTGCAGCCTGGAGCTGTAATAAATATCTAGTTCTTGTTTTCTTAGTCTTTTTTGAGCAGCTGGAAAGTAACTCCTGCGGCACAAGACTTGAACTTGAAGGGCCAAGTCCATTCTGCGCACTGCGGACAGCGCACAGTTGATTATTATTTTAGAATTGTCTGCTGAATGTTCTCCTTAAACGAGTATTCTCAGACTCGATCAGCCCCTGCGGCATAACACCAAACTTGAAAAGATCAAGGGTTTTGGAAGGCCAAGTGTCCATGTTTAACCCCTAGGGCAACGGACCCAGTCTGTTCATTCCCTAATTGATCAGTATCTGTTCCAGGACCCTGATAAGTACTGGAAATCCTTACTGAAATCCTTACTTCCAAAGTATACTTCGTCCTGACTGCAGACAGCGCACAAATGATTCTTATTTGAAAATTCATCAGCTGCATGTTCTCCTTCTAAGGCCCTCAAAATTGACTTCTTAGACTCCATGAGCCAGTCATTTTGGACAAGTAGGTATAGAGTTGCTATTTTCTTTTTACTCAACACTCACACTTATGAGTTCAGCAAGCCAGGTCCAAGGGAAGAACAAGGCGATGACTGGTGCTTTAAATGCGGAGGTATTTTATAAGTACTTGACCTTTAGTAACAGTTACAACACTAGGTGTCGCCAAGTTGTCGCCCATCAGTTCCTTCGCTGTTTCTACAACACGCAACCACCCACCCAACACCCAACCAAGGATCAACTGGGCGTGGACAACATAGACTCCAATGGCCGACCCCGAAATCAAGCCGCAATAAATCTCTTACTTCACCAACTATAGAAAAAAGCAAACTCGAGGGACAGCCTGCAACGGTGGCGGCGTACAACGAATGATACGACACACGAAGTTGGAGTCAGTGAGACAAACCTATAGCGAACCGACACTTTTTAAGGACACCCTTTTTCAAAACTTGAAGATGAGACATTGAAGCTGATAGTGCGCAGTCATCGGGCACGTTTCAACTCAGACAACTATTTAGTGGGTGATTCAATGTTTGAATTCTATGATGATTCGGGAATTCCAGGAGTTATTTTGTACCCCATTTAATAGTCTCGAGGTGGTTCAGTAGAACATCGCCTCGCTACCACCACTATCGATCCCAAGGATTCCCGTGATTGATCCTCTTTTTTTCAGATATGATAGTACAGTAAATACGACGTGAACGGAAGATAATAGAGGAGCGACAGAAGTGTTTTGATTATACTTATTGGTTTTGAATTGTTGAGGACTGCAATATAATATTATTCCTAATCCAGTTTCGCAATGTTTTGCTCATTCCAAAAAATGCACAACGACTAATTAATTATTTTGTTTAACTTGGCAAGAATCTGAGATTAACCACAATTTTTGTGGTAACATTTGCGTATATTAAAGATTATATTTTCTGTTAAAATTTTTACAAAAATCGATTTTTTCTATTTATAAAGATTTATTTATACTCATTATCAGTGCAGTTACTGATTATGACATCGTCATATGGACGATATTTTTCATTAACAGAAACCTTTCCAATTTTAAATAAAATTTCATGTCCAGAAACGACCTGTATAGGTAGACAATAAAATTGACAAAAATTTATTTTAAAACAAAAATACTGATTAAGTGTGAAAGGCATTACCCATCCGAAAGCTACATTTCTGCCTTTTAGCCAAGAAACATAATTAAGTGATATGAAAAATTGGGATGCGTTTGTGCCTGGGCCCTTATTCGCCATGGCCAATATGTATTTAAACTCATTATAGTTGACAGCGAAGCTCTCATCCTCAAAAAGAGCACCGTAAGCCGATGCTTCACCAGTTCCATCGCCATTTATAAAATCGCCTCCTTGTATAAATTGATTTTTAACGACTCGATGAAACCTTGACCCCTTGTAGCTTAAACAAAAAACAAAAAAATGTGTTGTTTAATGCTTTATTGCAATTATAGACACTCTTAAGTTTACCCTTCTCCTTCAGGCTTTCTGCAAAAGTATAAAAAGTTGTTAACAGTTTTTGGAACAATATCGTTAAAAAGTTCAAACTCAACACGTCCCAAAGGTTTGCCTTTTATTGATATGTCAAAGAAAACCTATATCCGAAGGTATACATCTATATTTGCCTTATAAACTTCAAGAGTTTATACTGTAGTCTTACGTGCGTTTTAACAGCTTTACATATGCCTACAACAGCGTAACCCAAACACAAAAATAACAGAAACCTCATGATACTGGTGCACTTTTGATTTTGTTACAACTAACAATCGAATGAGTTTTTTATCACCTTTTATGTCCTGTCGATACAAACTGAAGCCGGGGCTGGGTTACATACCTCTATCCGCCTTTGTGAGTGTGAGTATCCACAACCAGTCAAATCAAAAGAAAAGAAAAACAGTGCACAAGGAATAATGAGGAGTAGGGATAACAGGGATACCAGAACCAGTATTAGGCACCTGCGGAGCTCCGCCTTCTCATATTCGGGTCACAATGCTAAAAAAGACGTAAAAAAGGTCCTTTTCTATATATGCACATATGTATGTAGGAATGTGGGTGTTAAGAAACGAAAATTACTTCAGTTTCCTATCAACATGTCGTGGTGGCGAGACAAAATCTCTTTCAAAATCTTACAATAAGGGTTGAACGTGGAAGTAACTACTTTTAAATATTTGATCGAAAACTCTCAGTACTAACACGGATTTCTAAAATCCATTCTATATGAAAGAATGGTCTTTACACTTTCAGGTACATGAATTACAAAGAAAAGCCAAGTCTCAGGGTAAGAAGTTAATAAGTGCGTACGAAAAATTACAGCCCCAAAAATGGATGACTAAATCGTCTCAGTTGGGATCATCACTACTAGTTAGATGCCTCCATCTCCACTCCGCTCATACAAAACCTGCCACAAAAATGGTCCCAATTCTGTTGCATTTCCCGTTGACTTTCCATTTGAGAGTGTTTTCAAATTTCGCCACGGGTACCTACCAAAGAGCGCGAGTTTCTACGTGCTTGAATGGGTCTTAAGCGACTTTACCCTCAAGTTACTTAGGTGAACTGCATGTCGTAGACAGAACATCCAGGCAACAAACGCTGTGATGGCAGTAGAGATTGCAGGTAATGATGAAGGTGGTCCAAATAATTTTCCATAATTGTAGGGTTGCCACAGCTAAACTGAGGCTGTTACTCGAGAGGAGAAGCTCTTTTTGTCGATCCAGGGCTTAAGATTTTCGTCTTGCGGTTAGAGTCGAAAATTTTCATATCCACAATATAAAAAACAAAAGTTAGGGTGTGCTGGACGGTGTACAAGCAGACATCGCTATAGCAGCGGACCACTGCTAGATACCCTTTGAGATAGAAGTAAAAAAGAGAAAAGAGCATACTGAGAGCGGTTCAATTAGGCACTAAAAATGTCTGTCATCCCCTTTCTAGACAAGGATGTCACCACCGAACAAGAAATCTACAATACAGTCGAATACATAACCGGGGTGCTTTCTAGCTTTTTCGAAAAAAGGCCTGCCAAAACGGCAGCTCAGATGGAATGAAACGCCCTCCCTAGTATGGGACTCCATTAGAACGCGGAGCTAATCAATATCTCAAGATCTAGATGGAGCTTTGCTATAGAAGGAGTCATTGAATGGGCGACCTACAAGGAGAGCGTGAATCCTCAAAAAGAGAGATCAGATTAGCCAAGAGGAATTTTTGCGAATCAATCGAAAGCATACAGGAGCATCCCTAATAAGGATAAAATCTTCTCCAAAGCGTCTATATCGATGCCTTCACCCGGGAACAAGAAGACAGATAGCAGGAGCACCTGCTATAGGTGGTATGGTAATAGGTATACGAGGAAACGCTGGATTTGCTTACGGAAACCCATTTCTCACGTTGCACTGCACCACCGTGGACTACGACACCGTAACACCAGGACTCTCGGAGGAGGGTGGGGAAGAAAAGATATGGCTACGATCGGGCGATCGTATGATATGGCTACGATTGGGCTTTCTGACACGGATATTTGTCGCTTCTGCAGTGATCTACAGGTGGTTGAGGATATAGCACACAAACTGTGCCTGTGCGAATGTGAGACAATTTCGCGTGTGCGCAGGAAATTTTTAGGGGAATATTTCTTCGATCGCGATGGACACGTTTTGGTGCCTAGTTTCTGTGTGGTCCTTTTTACCACACCCCTGTTTAACCTAACCTAACCTTCTCAGCTACGCACTACTCCGTTGTTCCCAACTGGGTTGAGATTCCAGGACTGGATATTAATCCATCTAAGCCGGGTGGTCAAAGGATATAGACATGTGTACTCAGTAGGATACAAGCATCCAATTTTCTTAACCAACCTCTGTCTATCAACTCCTACTCTCACCTCCCAACGGTGGCGTCCACAGTTCCAGTCAGGCCGAACCACTTAGTGAACAGCTTATATGGGCTACTATGACGTATTTAGAGCTCAGGCCTAGAAGAAGCGGGCTATCCGGCTCTCCGTCCTTAAACAAAGGATCTGGTCCTCCAGGTTGGGGGTCGTACCCTCGTGGGGACTTCCCGGCCACGTAAAGAAACACCAGTTACGAAATAGAAACAAGCCTCGGATTCGGACGGATACACTGCTGACGACCAATGCAAACGACCAAAACACAACGTCTACGATGGTCATCTAGAGCAGATGGACACCAACGCCCCGGCCCGGAAAATTTTCGAATCCACCCCTCAGGGACGGCGCAGTAGAGGAGCACTGAGACTCAGGTGGCGCACGCAAGTGGAAGGGGACCTCAGCCAATTTCGCGTGCGAAACTGTAGACGGCTAGCTATAGAGACAGAGCTGGCTGGCGAAGCTTGTTGGCTGAGGCCCAGGTCCACCCCGGACTGTAGCGCCACCTTAAGTAAGTAAGTAAGCCGGAAGTCATGTTGTTAACCAGGAAAAGGTCAATTCCAACCCTCCAGGACACCAATAATGCGGGAAAATTAAGCTTCCGATATTCAAATCGGTTAGATAGCTGCAGATAAAATATAGAAGATCGTGCCAAACGGTCACGCGTGGCTTTATTGCCTACCGCTGAGCGTTCGGCAGTGTGTGGGGACTCCAAATGCACATGGTGCACTGGATTTGTATAGTGTATAGCTGTTGTAAGACCTATCCTAACGTACGGTGCGGTGGTATGGTGGAAGGCTTCAGAAAAAAATGTCATCTTAACCAAGAAGGTCCAAAGGGCTTTCTTTCGTCAGTCCGTCGAAGGAAATTCGGCCTGTGGTCCTCTAGATGTTTTATAGACAAAAGATCTAGAGGACCACAGTTTCTAGATCTAGGTTTAATCACCCTATTATTTTCACTTTTTAGAACGTTTAAGAAATTGAATCGGTATAGTTACTTCTTCATTGACGTCCTCAGATTTGTATACAAATCTGAATGGGCCCAAGAGAGCGGCACTTGAGCTTTAAACAGCAGTTTATTTTTATACACCATCCTATAGAGTAGGAGCAGGAGGTCAGGGCTGCCGGATCGTCTCCAGGCAAAAAGGGACAGCACAAAAGTTGGCACAAAGCAGTACTTTATTTTAGGTTTTTGTTTTACTCACAGTTTGTAACATAGAGAAATAATCACTGTAGACCCCCCAAGACCTTGAGGGCATATGTTCAGGATCGAATTGGAAGATGAGTGAGCCATGTCCATCAGTCCGTCTGTCTGTCGACAGTTTTTAGTCCTTAAATTTTGAGTTAGGAATTCGAAACTTGATATCTGTTCTTTCTATGTCTCGAAACAGTGCAAGTGTAAACATTTTTGAAATCCACCCACTGACACGCCCCCTGACACGCCTTCTTGCTTTACACATTAGCAAGAAAAATAAGTGGGAAAGTGCAAACAGTGCGTATGTAAAAACTTCAGTCCATCTGCGACGTATCGCAAGATACCATTCCTTAACAAAGAAGGAAACTTCTACGCCTCTGGGCGGGATAGAAAAATATACTGTTGAATGCTCTATGCTAGGTGGTTGCATAAACTCCGCCTTATTAGTTAGATCACTTATTAAAAAGATCACTTTCTTAAAAACCACGCCCACAAAAGTCGGCGGAGGCGCATAGGTACTTTATATACAAAAAAAGTTAGAAAATGTTAATATCTATAAATTTTGTCATTTTAAGTTAAAATCTTTTAAAAGGGGGGCGTGGTCAATGGAAAGGCCAAACCTTTCTCAAAAACAATTACAATTTCACATACCAAAAATTAGCTAGAGCCATTGTAACAAAGCCAAAATTTGAAAAAATTAGAGATGGTCGCACATACAGGCCTCTGTAGTGGGCGTGTCTGTGGGCGGATTCAATTTTCAAACTCGATCTGAAGGACTTGACTTCCAGCTTACTCACCAACTTTTAGCTCTCTACCTGGAGTTTTTCAATGCATTTTATCGATTTATTTCGAAAATGCTTCAAAACGGCAATATTAAAAGTTTTTCTGGCAAATATGACTAAAGAACTTCGTTAACTTTGAGTTGTTTTATCGTTGTTGAATTTTAGTTTTCTGCACGGAGTTGTTCAAAAGTCAATTTTTAACTCTTTATAGTTATCTTAAAACCTTTTAATTTGTTCAAAAACTTGGATTTTTTTTGTTAATGTTCAGTATTTACTTGACCTAAGTTTCGTTTTTCTAGTTCTTATCTGCTAAACTTCTTAAAAAGTGTGTTGAAACTTTTTTATTCATTTTTCCATGAAACTTCAAACTGGCATTAAACCGGTTTTTGTGCATAAAAAAAATTACCTCGATCGGTTCTCCGACTATATCCGCAGCTTAAGAGCACACCAAACTGCGATTGGACGGACGGACGGAGGGACAACGTGTGATACCATAAGAGATTCTTTTTCCAATTTTTGGAGGGATGGCTAAATAAGCTCTTTTATTATATTACCTTCCCCTGCAAGGTCGGGGTTAGAATAGCCTTGAGGTAAGGTATGCCTGTCGTAAGAGCCGACTAAAATCCACCGGAAGAAGTATTCTTTAATGTTTCAACGGATGCCGTCGATGCTGCTCCATTTGGGGCAACTTTTGGCAGTAAGGTTTTAACTTGTAGATGAATCTGAAGGTTGAATTAAAATCCAGAAGCGTCTGTCACACATTGTGCGGCTCACTGGTCGGCGTCTGTCTCCAAAGGGGCGCCTGTATTTAAACAAGTTAAAAAAAAAAAAGCAGTCCATCGGTAAACCAGGACTCTGTGAAAATTAAGAGCTTAGAAAAAGAGAATAATGAACTCCGAGCTAAGCTTACTGAAATGGAGCGACTCTTCCACGATCTAAAAATGGAAGTTGACTCTCTGCGAAAAGAAAACGAGGATATTAAAAATACTCCTTTCACGAAAGACTGTGAGGTAACGAAAGAGTGTGTAACACCGAACCGACCAGCAGTCGAATACTTCAAGGACGAGGTCGAACTTGCACTTGAGACCGATTCAGTCTTCAGGAAAAGGTCTAGCAAGAAGTGAAAGGCGAATTCCTCTCCCGAAGTAATACAAAAAGAAGATAAGCCCTCTAGCTCAAACAAGGCTAAACCAGAAGCGAAAATTCGTCCACCTCCCGCAGTATACATCGTGGGGATAGCAGACTTCGGGAGATTGCGCAACCTTCTTGCAAACACGGTGAGAGCAGAAAACTATAAGCTTACCTCGCACCGAAATAACGTGTGGAAAGTAAATGTTGACAACGCCGATTCCTATCGCGCACTGTCTCTTAGACTGAATGCAGAAAGAATCGAGTGGTATACTTATCAAAATAAGTACGAAAAACCACTGCGAGTCATTGTAAGGGGGCTCCACCCATCATGCACAAAAGAAGACGGAAAAAAGGAAAAGCAACGCACGGAAGGAGAAAGAGACACTGTGATCAGACGCGGACTTCCAATTTTTATGCTCTTTTTTTAAAGAACTGAGAGCATAAGCGATGTTAATAAAATAAAAATGATACTTAACATCAGGGTTAAAATCGAACCCATGCGAAAGGGAAATAGACTGATACCACAGTGTAAGCGATGCCAAGAATTTAGGCACACAAGTGCAAAATTGCCAAAAAGAACCACGTTGCGTGAAATGTGCCGGAAAACACCTCTCAACAGAGTGCAAAGTTGACATAAAGGCTCCAGCAGTTTGCGCCAATTGCCACGGAAACCACCCCGCGAACTATCGAGGATGCGAAGTAGCCATAGAGCTGCAAAAGGGACGAGAACCTCTTAAGGAAAATACTCGAGGTCAGAATCCAAGCCTAGGACGTCCAAAAACTGCTGAAACTCCTAAGCCAACTACTCGCTGTGGAAAGCAGTTAAGTCTATCAAGAAACCTATAATCCACTCGGCACCAATAAAAAAAGCTAACGGCGAATGGGCAAGAGAGTGGGCAACATTAAGAAGAAACATTCAAGCCTTTCGACGGTCCGCCGTTGGTTGACGTTCTAAACAACAACGCGGAACCTGATAGCTTTAAAATGAAAAAAGTTTCGTTAGTTGAACTCCGACAGACAATAAGCAAACTTAAAAATAATAAGGCGCCGGGTTACGACCTGATCACTGGCGAAATATTGAAAGAACTACCAAAAAAGGCACTAGTCAAGCTACTTTATATGATAAACGCTTCTCTTAGACTTCTATACGTTCCAAGACAATGGAAAGTTGCTGAAGTCATTACGGTTCCAAAACCGGGGAAATGCGCAAATGATAAAAAATCTTATAGGCCCATATCGCTTCTGCCGATAATATCGAAAGTATTCGAGAAACTTCTGCTGAAGCGATTACAACCAATAATTGCAGGAAGACGCTTGAGCCCGGATCATCAATTCGGTTTCAGACCTAACCATTTCACAATAGATCAAGCCTACAGAATAACGCATGAAATTGAAAAAGCCTTAGAAGGGAAAAAAATATGTTCAAGTGCTTTCCTCGACGTATCGCAAGCCTTCGACAAGGTATCGCACGAAGGTTTGAAATATAAGCTACGGCAAAACTTGCCGGAAGACATGTTTAAAATTCGGGCTGGCGTGCCCCAGGGAAGCGTCCTCGGTCCGAGCCTGTTCCTGCTCTACACAAGAGACATACCTCTAGATGACGAGACTGTCGTGGCCACATTTGCGGACGATAGGGCCATCCGGGCAACAGGTGAATCAGTCGAGTCATCAACGAGAAACATCCAACGAGCATTGGACAGAATTTGTGTCTGGACGAAGACTTGACGAATCGCTCTTAACGAGAACAAGTCTACGCATGTGAATTTCACTTACAGAGGGGTTAACAATTTACCTCTGTTCATAAATTCTGCACAAATACCTTATGCAAATGAAGCGAAATATGTAGGGATGACACTGGACGCTAAACTAAGGTGGAAACCACACGTAAAGAAGAAGCGTGACGAGCTCGAGATTAGGCTCGGGGAAATGTATTGGCTTATCGGAGGATTTTCGAAATTCAACATATATAACGGGCTGTACAAGCAGGTGTTAAAGCCGTCCTGGACATACAGTATACAACTTTGGGGTTGTACCAAGCCGGGCAATATGTCCATGTTGCAGACTTTCCAAAACAAGACACTAAAAGCAATTGTGAATGCTCCATGGTATATTAGGAATAGTGATACTGACAGAGATTTAGGAATAGCTACCGTGAGCGAAGAAGTAACAAACTTTGCTCGAAAGCTAAATGCGCGCCTTCATGTTCATTGCAACAATGAAATGATCCGTACTCTAAACGAGACTCTTAACGATGTTAACAACGAGCGACGACTACAAAGAACAAGACCCTTCGATCTAGCGACGTAGGGTGAAGCCGCACGAATGAACGGCTTAGTAGGTGCATTCACTGGATAGCAACCTACCCAATGCGGTAAACACTACGGAAGCGTAAACTACTTGTTAAGTTTACTTAGTTGTAGTCAAGCAGTATTATGAGAGGGGGAAAATTTACTACTATGAAGTACGTTCTGGCAGTTTCATAGTGTCTCTCATAAATGGGTGGTTTTATAGCACGTAGAAATCGGGCATAACCAATACCGGCTACTTCGGTATTATATACCTGCTATAGTGGGCGTATCCTGCCTGCAAAGATACCATCTTTGAAAGATTTTGGAGTTTTAACCTCCGTCCACCCTAGTATTCAAAAAAAAAAAAATTATATTACCGACCTAAGTAGCTAGCTAATGAACGCTGCCATTAAACATAAAAATATTTAAGCCACACTACCACGCCTACTATTGTGAGCGTCTACGACGATAAATTCATTTTTTAGACTGCACTCGACTCGATGTTCTTGAAATAATTCAATTATTTTACTTTTTATAGCATCGAATTTCAACCTAACTCAATATATTTGTCTCTCTCTCTCTACGTATGGTCCGTTATTCTACAAGACACCAAACAGACGTTGTCTACTTGGATAGTCAAGACATTTGACGGGTTTGTTAGAGTCCATTGTGTTCGTCCATTACGGGGGGACAATTCTGTGTAGAGTGGATACATCACTCACCAGCAGGAAAAGGGTAGTTGACAGAATTCAGCCTTGTCGTGCGCCATTTTGAGTTTAAAACTCCCCCGACAATTTCCCCCTATGATAAACCGCGACTCTTCGATCGTAGGTAGACCTTAAAATTTATCATAGTAGTCCAATAAAAGTAGTCCCTATTAAAGTTTATAAACATTTTGGAATACCCCTTACGTAAAGCGCCAGATTATACTTTAGGTTTTTTTTTTATACCCGACCCAGGGTATATTAGGTTTGATGTATAGTTTGTAATGCAGTGAAATAATCACCGTAGACCCCTAAGACCTTTTATGACCGACAGGAGAATCGATTTAGCCATGTTCGTATGTCCGTCCGTATGTAAACAACTTTTAGGCCTTACAGAGCTGAAATTCGGTGGGTTGGTTGGAAGTTCAGTCCTCCAGATCAAGTTTGAAAATTAGCTGAATCCGCCCACAGACCTGGCCACGACAGGCCTGTATGTGCGACGATCTCTAATTTGAAAAAACTCTTTTTCCAAATTTTAGCTAAGTTACAATGGCGCTAGCGCATTAATTTTTGGTATGTAACATTGCCTGGTAATTGTCTTTGAAGTAGCTAAACAAATTTAGTCTTTGCATTGACCACGCCCACTTTTTGTGGAGTCTAAGGCCGAAATGTATGCCACCACCTAGTATAAAGCATTCAACAGTTATATTTTAATATCCCGCCCACTTTTTGGAGGCGTGGTAGTTTTCTTTTTGGTATGGGTATTTTGGGTCGGGTATTTTGCAATCCGTCGTAGATGGACTGAAGCTTTTGCAAGCGCACTGTTACACTTTCCCACTTGTTTTTTATAAGAGAACCTTTGTGTGGAAGCATTTTTGTTACTGGTAAACGTTGAAATTAAAAAATTGAGTATTTATTTATTTATTTTTTTATATTATCAACATAGAAATTTTTCATTTTTTATATTTATGAACGGTCGAATCCCGCATAGAAGCATAACCAAACGAAGTTCATAGCTCACCACACTCAGAGATAATGATATCTGCATATGGAGTTCCTCTCGGGTTTGCTGGGAATTCTCCGAGTCTTTTCACAAAAAATAGCCCATCAGTGACCTTTAATTTAAAAAAAAAATTAACTTTCTCAACAAAAAACACTTTTATTTATCCACAACTCACCCTTCCGAACGCAACGTGTTTGCTATCCAAGTTTGTCACCGGCTTTATTGTTATGAAAAATTGGGCTCCGTTCGTGTGCGGCTGTCCTCTGTTTGCCATGCTAATCGTACCCGGTGTAAGGTGGCTCACAGCGAAATTTTCGTCATCAAAAGTGGGACCGTAAATGGATTCTCCGCCAGTACCGTCACCGTATTCATAATCTCCACCTTGTATCAAGTAATCTCTGAGGACTCTGTGAATTCGACTCCCTTTGTAGCTAAGTTATAGAATAGATAAAACAAGAGCTTAAACATGGTTTTTATAGAAAACGCATTTAGCTTACCCGCTGCCCTCTGGGTTCAAACACAACTCCATAAAGTTTTGAACAGTTTTTGGGAGGATTTTCCCATAAAGACCAAGTTGGATACGTCCCCAAGCGGTCCCATTCACAGATATGGTAAGATAAGCCTAAACGATACATTTTTGGAAGTCGTTAAGAAAACAAGTTTTATGAGATAACCGATGACCTACATGTTGGGTGATTTCGAATTCATCCTCATCAGCAACGACAAAGGCCAAACACAGAAGAAATATAAAAAACCTCATTTTGAAAAGGTACAACCACCTGTCCTCGTCTATGTTCGGAAGAGAACTGATTGTTAATGTAGAGTGTATTTCTGAAGGATAAATGGGACAAAGGTTGTGTGGGAACTGACAGGTAGGTGACTCGAACAAAAAATTTGGAACTCCTTTTAACTGCAACTTCTACATGGATTTCCATTGAGCATGGTACAGTTGTGATTTTTGATTGAAAAACACTTGTGAAAGCAGGATTGACGAAGACCAAAGAATATACTTAATCATCCCTAAGACAACATTGAAATACCACAACGAATGTAAGGATGGGTACATATTTCCTTGACCTTGCTCAAATCACTGCTCTAGTAATTTTCATACATATATTTTTTTTTTTTTTTACTCTAGGTCGATGTTGAGTACAAAGTTCCCTGGTCCCTAAAAACTTCTCTGAATAACTTCAACATGCATTTTAAAGAACTTCTTGAACAAAGAAGATCTATTTGATTCCGCTTTACGATTTCTGGCAGCTTAGTCTAGACTCTAGACTTTCCAATGTGTGTGCAACATTTACAAAATGTTTTCAATTCAAAAATTACAAGGAGGATTATGAAAATGGTATAGTACTGGTGAAAAACCCATTTACGGTCATATTTTGATGATGACAATTTTTGCGTGAAGTTCATTCAGAGAAATTTCCGGATCTCAGTTCTTTACAAAATTATGGCCCGCGGGGTTCTTAAAAGGCAAGCACTTTGCATTCGGACATGAACGTTGGGTCATAGTTTATTATACCCTACCCAGGGTATATTAAGTTCAATGCATAGGTTGTAACGCAGGCAAATAATCACCATAATCCTTAAAGACCTTTTCAGATATGATCGAGAACAACAGGAAAATTCCATGTCCGTCCGTCCGTATGTTAACAACTCTTAGGCCTTATATTTTCAGGGTAGCTGGGAAGTCCATTGGATCAGATCAGGTATGAAAATTAGCTGAATCCGTTCACAGAAACGTCCACTATACAGACCAGTATGTGTGACCACCTCCATTTAAAAAAAAAACACTTAAATCACGTTTTAGCTGTATTACTTTTGCGTTAGAACATCAATTTTTGGCATTAGGCACTGCTTTGGAATCTTTTGCTATGAATTTTTGCCTTGAATCTTGAACTCTTTAAGGCGATAAAAAAAAATTATCCCAGCATTGACCACGCCAATAACAGTATCAGTTTAAGTATCCACCATCCAGCATCAGCACCCAGCAGAAGTACCAAAATCATCATGAGCATCAGAGTCAGTATCCAGAATCAGCACCCAGCATCCAGCATCAGTATCCAGGATCCGTTATCCGGCATCTAGTATCCAGGATCTAGCATCCAGCATCCATTATCAGCATCAGCATCAGCATCAGCATCAGCATCAGCATCAGCATCAGCATCAGCATCAGCATCAGCATCGGCATCAGCATCAGCATCAGCATCAGCATCAGCATCAGCATCAGCATCAGCATCAGCATCAGCATCAGCATCAGCATCAGCATCAGCATCAGCATCAGCATCAGCATCAGCATCAGCATCAGCATCAGCATCAGCATCAGCATCAGCATCAGCATCAGCATCAGCATCAGCATCAGCATCAGCATCAGCATCAGCATCAGCATCAGCATCAGCATCAGCATCAGCATCAGCATCAGCATCAGCATCAGTATCAGCATCAGCATCAGCATTAACATCAGCATCAGCATCAGCATCAGCATCAGCATCAGCATCAGCATCAGCATCAGCGTCAGCATCAGCATCAGCATCAGCTTCAGCATCCAGCATCAGCATTAGCATCAGCATCAGCATCAGCATCAGCATCAGCATCAGCATCAGCATCAGCATCAGCATCAGCATCAGCATCAGCATCAGCATCAGCATCAGCATCAGCATCAGCATCAGCATCAGCATCAGCATCAGCATCAGCATCAGCATCAGCATCAGCATCATCATCAGCATCAGCATCATCATCCGCATCAGCGTCAGCATCAGCATCAGCATCAGCATCAGCATCAGCATCAGCATCAGCATCAGCATCAGCATCAGCATCAGCATCAGCATCAGCATCAGCATCAGCATCAGCATCAGCATCAGCATCAGCATCAGCATCAGCATCAGCATCAGCATCAGCATCAGCATCAGCATAAGCATCAGCATCAGCATCAGCATCAGCATCAGCATCAGCATCAGCATCACCATCAGTATCAGCATCAGCATTAGCATCATCATCAACATCAGAATCAGCATGATCATATAGCATCCATCATCAGCATCCAGCATTTAGAGGCTACATTCAAGCCCGAGCGTAACAGGTGCCGCTCAGTGCTTAAGTTGTCACTTTATTTCTCCATACTTTTAACAACATTCAAAACGTTGACTTGGCTTTCCAATCGGTTTGAAAACTTTTGAAAACTTTTGAACCGAATTTTTTTTGAAAACGGCTTGAAAACAAATTCGGTTCAACGAATAGTGGTGGATAATTAAATAGAGCGCAACAACTCGAGGTGAACCAGGGCCAACTTCTCAACAAGGTATGCTGTGTGTATTAGTTTTTTAACATGCAAAATGGGAGCTAAAATTTTTTGCCGGATCCGGACGGCACTTTGAGAAGTTTTTCAAGATAAATGTGACTCTCGGAGGGCTTGTCAGACCCTCGCTGAGGTGGGGACCGTGAAAAAGAACGAGTCTATTTTTTCAGGTAAGGATGGTAGGATTCGAACCCATACCTCCGGCGTAGTAAGCGCACACACTAACCACTACCCCACGGTACCCCACAGTGGTGGATAGTATGCTACCGAAAATTGGAAGCATTCGAATCTCTCTACCGGTTGTGCAGTAGTGTGACTTGAGGAGCTCGAGTCGATGTTCTTCAGCTGATTACGTATTTTACTCTTTGTGGCATTGATTTTCAACCCATCAATGTTTGTCTCTATGTGATAGTTGACAAATACAAATTGTCTGCGCAGTCAGGTTGTTTTAAGGAAGCTGTCAGAGTACATTGAATTCCTTCGTAGAATTCCTACCGGAGAATGCTGCGCAGAGTAGATACATCACTTATGACCAGCAGGAAAAGTATAGGTGATACGAATCAGCCTTGTCCTACACCACTGTTAATTCAAAACTCCCTTGATAATTTTCCCCTATGAAAAACCGCGACGCATTGTACCTTTTTGGAATATGTCTGATGAAGAGCGCCAGATAAACTCTTAATTGTTGTTTTTTATGAAAGATCTTTTATAAGTTCATTTTGTTTAGTATTTTACTTGCATTAACGTGCTTATTTTATTTTATTTTTTAGTTGACATTTTAGAGTTTTTTAATCTTAAATTTGAACTGTCGAATCGTGCATAGTAGCATAACTAAACGAATTTCATGCCTCACCACAGTCAGAGATTATGACGTCTGCATATGGAAGACCTTTCTCGTTGGCAGGAATATTTGCGAGATTTTCCACAACAGACAGCCCATCGATCACCTTTTTCAATCAAAGAAACATTAACTTTCTCAAACAAACATAATTTTCTATTCGTTATCGAAAAAACTTACCCTTCCGAATGCAACGTTTTTGCTATCCAAGTGTTTTGCCGGATTTATTGTTATAAAAAATTGCGCTCCATTTGTGTGTGGTTGTCCTCTGTTTGCCATGCTAATCGTACCCGGGGTTACGTGGCTCACGGCGAAATTTTCGTCATCAAAAGTGGGACCGTAAGCGGATTGTCCGCCAGTACCGTCACCGTATTCATAGTCTCCACCATGTATCATGTAATCCCTAACGACTCTGTGAATTCGACTTCCTCTGTAGCTAAAGTAAGATATTAAAGACGAGCTTAAGCAAGGTTTTTATGGATAACGCATTTAGTTTAGCTTACCCGTTGCCCTCTGGGCTTAAACACAACTCCATAAAGTTGTTAACAGTTTTTGGAAGGATATCACCATAAAGTCCAAGTTGGATACGTCCCCAAGCAGTCCCATTTACAGATATTTCAAGGAAAGCCTAAACGATAGATTTTTGGAAGCCGAAAAAAAAAATATCAAAACAACCTCGATGAGGATTTTACCTACCGTCTCGGTGATTTCAAATTCATCCTCATCAGAAACGACGAATGCCAAGCAGAGAAGAAATATAAAAAATTTCATCTTAAAAGGTAACAACCACCTGTCCTCATCGATGTTCGAAAGAGAACTGAATGTAAGTGTCGAGTGTGTTTTCGAAGGATAAATGGGACAAAGGTTGTATGGCAACTGACAGGTAGATGACTCGAACCATAAATTTGAAACTCCACCTTCTCACAGCAAATTTTACATGAAGTTCCATTGAGCATGGTACAGTTGTGATTTTTGATTGAAAAGAGCCTGACGAAGACCAAAGAATATAATCGTCCCTAAGAAAACATGGAAATAACGCAACGAATGTATGGATAGGTACATATTCCTTTGACCCTGGTTTGGTAGAACATTTCACGTAGAAAGAATCACTGCTTGAGATATTTTTATATAAAGTTTTGTATTTTTGATTAACATCGGTCTAAGATACAAAACTCGAGTTTCTGGTCCTTAAAAACTTGACTGGATAACATCAACCTATCTTTTATGTTTTCTCCCTATAAACTTTCAAATGTACAACATTAACAAAATGTTTTCGTTTTTAAATGTCTCAAGAAATCACAACTGTACCAAGGATAGGGTCCTTAAAGATCGATTGAATAGCTCAATAGAAGCCCATCTTAAAATTGACCTGAACAGGCGGAGTTCTATACGTAGTTTTCGTCGCACCTAGCAGATCAACGACTACCACCTGCACATCTTTGTAAGACTTATGACTTTGGTCCTATTTATTCTTCACACATTGGAGAGTAGGAATCAGTTCTTAGTCCAGCGCCGGGAAGGACAGTTGGACGTAATTTTTCATTATGCGAATTTTTATACTACTCCTGTGTTTGGCTTTTGCCGTTGCTGATGAGGAAGAAAGATTCAATTTCACAAATTTTGTAAGTATACCTCCTCTACGATCAGAAAACTCTCATTAAATTTGCTTTGGAAAATTTTTCAAATGCCAACACTTTTCGTATGTAGGCTTACTTTGACATATCTGTAGATGGTCTCTCTCTTGGACGCATCGAATTTGGACTTTATGGTGATGTCGTTCCAAAAACGGTTAAAAACTTTTTGGAATTGTGTAAGAAACCCGAGGGCAGCGGGTAGGCGACATTATTACTCATTTTCCGTAATAACCACGATTAAGAGTTTTTTTTCTTCCCAACTTTAGCTACAAAGGAAGTCGAATTCATAAGGTTCTCCAATTTTTCATTATACAAGGAGGAGATTATGAACATGGTAATGGTACTGGTGGAAAGTCCATTTATGGTCCTACTTTCGATGATGAGAATTTCCGCGTAAAGTTCGTTCAGAGAGGTACACTGAGCATGGCAAATTCTGGCCCAAATACAAATGGATCTCAGTTCTTTATAACATTATCGTCCGCGGGATTCCTGAATGGCAAGCACGTTGCATTCGGACATGTACGTTGGGCAATTAATAGTCCTTGTCGTTACTTAAGAAGCTTAATTTTTGTTTAATTTAAAGGTCCTCGATGGTTGGGAGGTTGTGCAAAGAATCGGAAATCTTCGCACCAAAAGCAATGGGCAGCCAAATGCAGACGTTCGTATCACTGGTTGTGCTGAGCAGTTCCATTCGACCACTTAATTTTTTATCGATAGTGGATGCTTGCCATGCGCGTAGAGCATGCTGGATTCTATAGCTCGAGCTTAACATAAGAAATCCTAAAATGGAAATAAAAAAAAAAAACATTTGTTCACTTTTTCAATTGAATTCATTTTTCTATCAGTGAGTAAGTGCAACAGTGCGTGTGTAATAGCTTCGGTCCGTCTGTAAGAGACCGCGGTATACCCTATTCCCATTCTCCTCTCAATTCCTATTCTCCTTTCCATTCCTATCTCCCTTTCATTCGTATATTTTCTTGTTTTCCATCCCGGTCCCTTTACCATTCATTCATCATTTTAAATAGAAAAAAAAAATTTTATTCCTTATAAGTATGTGTTTGTTTAATTTTTTTTAAAGGGGCGTGGCATGTCCACTTTCGTTTAACCAATGATCAATATTAGCATAGAAATATCCAAATTTGCGGCTAAAATGTACGCAAAAACTCTAAATCAATAATTTAATGAAATTGACCTCTAAAGATGGGCGTGGCCAAAAACTTTGTTTGAACGAAATCTAAAATAGTGTCCGGTGTACTTTACGTGCTAAATTTTCTTTCTTATTCTTTCCTTAATAAAGCTAAAAAGCAGTCAAACTCTAAGTTTTTCTGGAAATTTATAGGTTTTTCTTGAGCTCTGCCTCTAAATGAGGGCGTGGTCCAAGACCTTGTATGAACCAAATGTAGAACCAAGTATTTTTTACATATTTACATGAAGTACAAATTTTCCGATTTGGAACAAAGATATTGAATAAATTGCATTTAAAGTTTTAACTTTTAAATCGATGACATGCCCACTAAGGGGGGTCTGCCGATTTTGTTTTTTACTTTTTCAAATCTTAAAATGATTAGGAGATGCTAAATGTCAAATGTCAGCTTTTCACGACGTCTTACAGTTTTGACAGCACTGGAGGTAGTTGCACATTTAGGCCGATTGGGGGCGTGTCTGTGGGTGGATTCAAAAAATTTTAGCACTTGTATTGCTTCGGATGACGGAGAGCCTACATATAATATTTCAGGTTTTTATCTCAAACCGTAGAGCCTTAAAATTGGTGACACATGGACGGACGGACGGACATGGCTAATTCAACTCAGAATTCGGCCTCGCTCGTATGCCATTAAGATCTTGGGGGTCTATCGTTATTATTTCTCTATATTCCCTTTTCGCCTGTAGCAAACTTAATTATACTCAACTCCGGTGGAATCGGGTATAAAAAGCTTACCGAACGTATCGTAATCGTTGCTTATGTTGGGGAAGGGCCCCTACGGCGAAGCCATACAAAATTAAATTAAATATTGAAAAGCGAAAAATTACAAAAATTTACAGTTCTACAAACATTATAATAATGGCTAGTCCTATGTTCGTTATAAACACTGCTAAAAATGCTCAAAATCTTCTAGTGTCTTGACGGCAACAGCGATTTTGATCAGATTTGGTCATCATCATCATTTTCCGTGACCGCCTATCCTTAGATAACTCTCAGAGCGAAGGCGGCTAAAAAGTCCCTCCATCGTTCCCGTTCCTCCGCCACCAACTCAAGAGACACAGGCGCTAGCCCCAGACGGGTCCCGAAGAGGTTCTTTACCTGATCCCACCACCTGTTTCTTGGCCTACGAGGCGGGCGGCGCGCTTGCATATCGGCTTACATAACCTGTCTAGAAAGTCTGTCGGGGGGCATGCAGATCAAATTTAGTTAGAGTAGAAAACTTAAGGAAAGAAAGCTAGTTGCATTAAAAATTTTAAAATTGTAGTTTCCTAACCTAAAATTTTCTAAGTCTGTTTGATTTTCTAAGAACCAATTTACCATGTAACATTAAATCTTAAGGTTTCTTGGCCCGAATTCATACATAATTTGTACAGGCCACGCCCCCAAAAGTGGGCATGGGCTTAAAATTAAAATCAATGGGCTGAAGATTCTAAATTTTGTTAGAATCATCAGAAAATACTGTAAAAGCGAAAATTATTTCGGAAAAGAACAGTTTTTTCCTAAAAACGCCCCTTAAAGCGGGGCAAAGCTCAAAACTTTGTATGAAGCAAACTTAGCAAATAGTAATATCTTAAATAATTGTCATAGAATTTTTTTTTTCGATTCGGAGTAAACTTTCCGGGTTTTTAAAGATCTATAATGTGGGCTGTCAGATTTTTGCTCTGTTAATTTAAGTTCCTGTGCCTTGTCTAACTTGACCGAAAGGTGTTTTAAAAGAAAATGTGAAATAGAGATTGTCTCACATTGAAGCCAGTAGTGGACGTGGCTGGTTACGGATTAAGCCAATTTTCACACTTTATCCGTGCAACAAAAGAACCAAGCTGTGTGCCAAGTTTCAGCTCTCTAGCTTGGTGCTGAAGACCTAAGACCTTCACACATACAGACGGACGGGCGGACGGACGGACGGACGGACATGGCTTAATCGATTCACCTGTCGGTCTCGATCAAGTCACTAAAAGGCCTTAAGAGTCTGCAATGGTTATTTCACTGTGTTACAAACTATGCATTAAAACACATACGCCCACTTTTAGGGGGCGTTTTTAGGAAAAAAAAAACTATTTTTCCGATATAATTTTCGGTTTTAACGCATTTTGGGATGAATCTAACGAAATAACAAAATTGATTTTAATTCTTAGCGCAGACCCACTTTTGGGGCGTGGCCTACACAAATTATATACTAATTCGGAACAAAAAAATTTTAAGATTTGGTATTACACGGTCAATAGGGTCGGGTATATAGAAGTTTATCACAGACGAACTCTTGCACTTACTCACTTGTTTTTTACATAAAATGCTGTTTAATATTATTTGCGAATTTATGTTTTTATACCCCATCCCATAGGATAGGAGGTATATTAAGTTTGTCACATAGTTTGTAACACGGTGAAATAGTAATGGTAGACCCCCAAGACCTTAAGGGCATATGATCGAGACCGAATTCTGAATAGTATGAGCGGTCCGTCTGTATGTCACATGTTTTTAGGCCTTAAATTTTGAGCTAGGGTGCTGAAACTTCGTACGTCAGATGCACATCGTGCGAAGCAGTACAAGTGTAAACATTCTTGAAATCCGCCCAAAGACACACCCACAATCGGTCTAAATGTGCAACTACCTCCAGAGTTTTCAAAACTGTAAGACGTTCTAAAGGGCTGAAATTTAACATTTAGCATCTCCTAGTGAATGTAAGACACAAACAAGACAAATTTAATTGGTAAACCTCCTCTAGTGGGCGTGGCATCTATTTAAAGGGTAAATTATCAAATGCAGTTTACTTAATATTTTTGCTCTAAATTGAAAAAAATTTGCCTAATATTTTATGTAGAAAACGATTAGCTCCACGTTTTTTTTATAGAAGACTTTGGGCCACGCCCACATTTGGAGGCAGAATTGAAGAAAAACCTAAAATTTTCCAGAAAAACTTAATTTCGACTGTCCTTAAGCTTAATTTAGGAAAGCATGAAACAAAAAAAGGAACAGGTTAGGTAAACGAGACTTCAGTCCAGACTTTGTTCATATGAAGTTTTTAGCCACGCCCCTTTTTAGGGGTCGATTTTTCAAAAATATTGAATTTGAACCAAAAAATTTCATTTTTACGTACATTTAAGTGTAACTTGGAAATATCTGTGGAAATATCTTATAATTAATAGTTTATAATTAGGGGCGGTTGGACCACGCCCCTTTTCGAAGTTTGCATACTTATAAAATGTCAAAAAACAACTATGCCATCAGCTTTTTACAATGTGGGATAGGATGGGATATTCAACGGTCCGTTTTACGGACTGTAACTTCTGCGTGCACACTGTAGCACTTACTCACTGGTTCTATTATTTTAATGACAATTTCCGACGTTCATGGCAAATTTTCAAAATCGTCTCGATAGCTCATTTTTTATCGGCTTATACAGGGTGTTTCCAAATTCGATGCAAATATTTTGATACAAGATTCTTGGGTATATTTGAAGAAAAAATTGTTCTACAGTATGGGCCTATCTCAAATTTTGATACCACTTATTGGGAATTTAAGAAAACACCTACTTTGAGGTACCGTGACCCATACTAACACAAATATCTCCGCTAACACTTACAACAGGTACTTCATTTAGGACTTAGATTTTAGAAGAAATAGTACTTCTTTTAATTGCATTAAAATAAAATTGATGACTTTTTTAACTTTCGAGATATTTGCTTTTAAGTCGGATCCTTTTTCCCTGCCCATGACATTTTTTTGACTTTCAAGACACATTTCTGCGAAAAATGCGTAATAAACATATCGGTAATTTTTTTTTTTCTAGTGCACCTAACAATATTTAATAAAAATTACTAAGACAAGTTACCCGAAAAACCAACAGATTTTATGATACTTGGGAAATTCCATAGCAGGTAAAATTATGAAAAACTCGATTCATAGTGTTCAATTCCTATTATTCTGAATAAAAATGCTTGTGTTTGGTTTATGTTTTTTTTTATTTCATTAAGTTAACTTTACAATCAAATAAGGTGTTCAAAGTGTCCTCCTCCATTTTGTATGCATGCTAGAGCCCGTTTTTGGATTGCGCTGTCAACGTTTATTGAGGATAACTCCTGCCTCACTTGTGACGCCTACCTTTACCTTTTTATCAGGTAGTCTAATAAAAATGCATGCTCTAAAACCCACGTCTTGTTGTCAATCGCGGTTATAAAAGTAGGTAACAAATCATATTTCCACCTTATACCTGTCGCGGCTTCGTGAAAAGAGTTTTTCATAATTTTACCTGCTATTGAATTTCCCAAGTATCATAAAATCTGTGGGTTTTTCGGGTAACTTGTCTTAGCAATTTTTATTAAATATTGTTAGTTGCGCTAGAAAAAAAAAATTACCGATATGTTTATTACGCATTTTTCGTAGAAATGTGTCTTGAAAGTCAAAAAAATGTCATGGGCAGGGAAAAAGGATCCGACTTAAAAGCAAATATCTCGAAAGTTAAAAAAGTCATCAATTTTATTTTAATGCAATCAAAAGGAGTACTATTTCTTCTAAAATCTAAGTCCTAAATGAAGTACCTGTTGTAAGTGTTAGCGGAGATATTTGTGTTAGTATGGGTCCCGGTACCTCAAAGTAGGTGTTTTCTTAAATTCCCAATAAGTGGTATCAAAATTTGAGATAGGCCCATACTGTAGAACAATTTTTTTCTTCAAATATACCCAAGAATTTTGTGTCAAAATATTTGCATCGAATTTGGAAACACCCTGTATAATATTTACATAATATTTGGAGTACACTATTTTAGGAAGAAATAAGTATAAATCTGTGCGTATACGAGTTTTTATGTGTTGCCATTGCAGTGCAAAGGTATTTTTTATACCTAGGAAGTATATAGGATAGATAGATAGGAAGTATTTTAAGTTTGTCACATAGTTTGTAACACGGTGAAATAATCACCGTAGACCCCCAATACCTTAAGTTCATATGATCGAGACCGAATTGTAAGTAAAACGAGCCATGTCCGTCCGCCGGTCCGTCTGTCGGTAGGTTTTAGGCCTTAAATTTTGAGCTAGGAGCTTGAAACTTGATATCTGTTCTTTCTTGGGCCCGAAGCAGTACAAGTAAAAAATTTGTTGAAATCCGCCCCACTTTACTTGTTAGCATAAAAATCAAAGTTGTCGTAAGTAAGCTGAAATTTGGTATGCGATATTCTCGCTTAAGTGAATTGTGATTTAGATTTAAAAAAAAAAGCCAAAACCGCCCCCTTGTAGGTGTGCTCATATTTAATATGCATTCTATAAAACGTTTTTTATTTGACATATTTGCTTTAAATCCAAAAAACTTGCGGTATAAAATCTTCAGATATGTGCGCAAACTATCAACTCAAATGAATATATTTTTGCCACGCCCACCTGTGGGGGCGTTTTTAAGTAAAAATCAAATTTTTTGTATAAAACTGCGATTAACACGTGTATACCACAGCTGATAAAAAATATGATAAAAAAAATTATGTTATTGATAAAGGGTTGATGCCACGCCCCTTTTTTAAGAAAGAACATTCTTAACTGACAAATTCTTAACACAATTAAAGCTAATAGAAACTGAAATTTAACAAAGAAGCTTTTTGACGCATTTTGGAGCTTGACAATGGTCAATTAAGATAGGGTATCCAACGATTCGCCTAGGCGGATTGTAACCCTCCCACTAGTTTTTATTATCATACTTTGCGCCAGCAACGGCTTCTTCCCTAATAGCCTGGGAACAGTATAAAAGATGCCTCCAGATTCTGCCCACTTTTTCCAGAATTCCTTGGGGTCATTGCAGTATTCCCTGCATTCATTGGTGTTCCTTGCCTATTAGTACTGAAAAATTATGCTTCCCCTTTTTAAAGGATCCCTCCAGCTCATGCCCACTTTCTCCAGAATTCCATGGGCTTGGCATCATTCGTGTTCCTAACCTGTAAGTACCGAAAAATTGACTGCTTCACCTTCCTGCACAATTCCTCCAAAATTGGTCCAATGGAGTTCCAAAATTGGTATGTAGTTCCTATCGAAAAATTATATTCTTCTACTGTATCCATATTCTTATAATACCGAAAAAGAAGCTACTGAAGGATGTCATTTTAAGCTAAAAGTATGACATTCTTTTCCCCTTTTCTCTAAAGGGAAAAAGGATCCCCTTTTCTATAAAGGGGAAAATGATCCTTTTCCCCTAAACACACGCTATAGGTGTTTGTAGAGTTGTTCCAAGAGTACCTGTGATGCAATATTAGATCCTAATATGGGACACATATGAAAAATGCTTTGTGGATCGTTGTCAGTGGAAACAATGTTGGTGACTGCGGCAGCATATGGGACGAAAAAACTAAGAAGGAGACAATGTGTGAGACGAATAAAATGTGATCATTGTGTGTGAAAAGAGAATGCAGTGCGTCCAGACTTTGAGACGAAAAATTGACCACTCTGTGAATTGTGAACAAATGATATTTGGCGACTACCCCATTATATATCCAGCATCCTCTCGTGAGGCCCACAATAACCTTAAAAAAAAACGAAATAAGTGGCTCGGGGCTTATCCGTTTGTTTCGAGTCTTTGAATTGTGAACATCCAAAGTGAACATCCAAAGCAGTTGCTGCTTTTCTTTGTAACAAGTTTGCGATCAAGGGATTGTGACTATCCCCTTAATAACGTGAACATATCGTTTACGGAACCAAACAGTAAAAAAGGGAAAGAGGGAAACAGAAAAAAAATAGAAAAATCAAAAACGTACTCCCTGAAGTGTTATGCCTTTAGGGAAGAATTGAGAAAGAATGTTTTTCTGACTGTGATTAGGTGTTGCGAATGGAATTCCTTAGATGGTAGAGGAGTGGCAACACTCACCTTATATTTAATTTCAAGATAAAGAACAGAGATCTTTTGTCCTTTGGTTTTTTTTTAACTGCATTTACAGAGATGAGTTTTGGATAAGAATATGAGAAGGCGGAGCTCGGGAAGGTCCATATATGACACACCGAAAAGGTAAAAGGACCTTTTGTCTTCTTTATACGTTCACATAACAGCATTGCGAATTGAGATGAGAATATGAGAAAGTGGAAAGCGACAGATCCCCTATCCGGGCTCCTCGATCATGTGCAAGACGAAATCATTGTGTGGTGTGTTTACAGGCTATTCTATACTCACACTCACAACGAGATAGGTACAAACGGCGACCTTTTTTCCATGACCATAAAGGTCAAAATGATAAAAAATCAATGAATTAGGTCAGTCGAAAAACATAGCTGGGACTAGTAACATGTGGGGTAACATAAGGGTCTTGTTGTTCTTATATTTGGCACACACCGCTGTAGCATGGCAGCATGTAAGATTCGTAAACCTTTGAAATACCTAAAGAAAATTATTCATAGCTACTCATATTTTTTTTTATACCAAAAACTGTTAATAACTTTTTACATTTTTGCAGAAAACCCGTAGGAAAAGGGTAAGTTTCAAAGTGTCTATTGCAATCGAGATTATCATAACCTTTTTTTTTTTTTTAAAATACTCAAGCTACAAAGGATCAAAAATTCATCGAGTCGTTAAAGGTCAATTTCTACAGGCAGGTGACTTTTTAAATGGCAACGGAACTGGTGAGACATCGGCTTACGGTACAGTTTTTGAAGATGAGAACTTCGATATTAACCATTATCAGCATAGATACATATTGACATCGGCAAATAGAGGCCCACACACAAACACATCGCAGTTCGTCATATCGCTAAATTGTAGGGCGGGTTGGTTAAATGGGAAACATGTTGCCTTCGGATGGGTAATTATTATTTTTACCCTTAATTTCTATTCTAAATAATAATTTTAATTTTAAATCGTTTAGGTCTCCTCTGGCGAGAATGTTTTAGATGAAATTGCAGAAGTTTCTGTTGATAAAAAAGATCGTCCATACGAGGATATCATAATCACGGACTGCGGTGAATTCTGAAATCCACATTACATCGACTTCAGCAATGTTAAGAGATCCGGTTCCGGAGTGGCTCAATTGAATAAATAACAACTTCTTTGAAGTAATTATCTGAAATAAATCTATTAATTGCAAAAAATATGTTCATTTTTTTCACAAATTAATTAGATTATTTTCACTTTTAACAAAATAATTGATTTTAACTTTGAATATCTTTTTTCAAACGAACTTTCTGCTTTAAATTTAAACTATTAAAAAATTTAAAACCTAAGCGGCTTAGTATCTTCTCTGTTTCTTCCCTGCCACCTTCCACTTGCGTTGTGCTTAGTACAGCATCACAATTTTCCGGAAAATAGCATCTGGCATGTAAATCATTGGGCTATGTACCTACGGCAGCGACGAAAGCGTAGCGATGTTCCAATGAATTACCTCAAGCCTTGTAAAAACGACAAAAAGTGTTTTGGCTCTTATATTGAATAGTTTTGCAGCCAGAAAAAAGAAAATTGAAACATACACTAAACAAATACTGATTTTTTCATAAAAGTTTCAGTCCATCTACGGCGGATTGCAAAATACCCGACCATACCAAAAAAAAACTGCCACGCCTTCAAAAAGTGTGCGGGATACAAAAATATAACTGCTAAATTCTTTATACTAGTTGGTTGCATACCTTTCGGTTTAAAACTCAGCCTTTTTAACTTAAAAAAATCACTTTTTTTAACGCACATAGTACTTATTACTTACATAGTACATAGAACTTATACATGAAAGTTAGAAAATGCTAAAATTTAAAACTTTCGTCACAAAATTTTTAGTCAAATTTCATATATATTTATTGAAAAACAGCCATTTCAAACTAAAATCCCTTAAAAAAGTAGGCGTGGTCAATGAAAAGGCTAAAAATTTTTGCCCACTTCAAAGACAATTACAAGGCAATGTTACATACCAAAAATGAATGCGCTAGCACTATTCTAACATAGCTCAGCTTTGTACCTTAAAATTTAAGGCGTTAAAGTTGCTTACATACGGACGGACGGACTTGGCTTAATCGATTCTCCTGTCGGTCCCATTCTTATCTCTAAAAGGTCTTAGGGGTCTACGGTGATTATTTCACTGCGTTACGAACTATACATCAAACTTAATATACCCTGGGTCGGGTATAAATATTGAAAAGTTTTTAAGAAATAAGAAATTGAAAATATGTGCCCATTTTCAACGTGTTTAAAGTCATAACTTTTTATTTACTTTATTCGAAAAGTCGATATTAGGTAAATTTATATAACAATCGAAGCTAAAGCAAAGGCTCAAATAAAATTTTTGCTAAACGGTTTTAAACCTGAAGTTTTAGCCTATTTTTGAAAAAAAAAAATCGTGATAAATAATTCTGTCCCCACCACTATCTCCTATGTAGCATCGGCCAAAAGATTTGAAAAAAAATCACACACATCAAAAATTATTTGTAATTTTCGGGAAAGTTATAGAAATTTTCGAATATTTATCAAAAATGGCATTTCTAACTTAAAATTTTCTGAACCGGTCTAAAGAACAAACAACTGAAAAACCTGTGCTTTGAGTTAGGATTAGGAAAAAAAACTGTTGCTAACGCAAAGTAGTTACATGAAAAACCAGTGAGTAAGTGCCACAGTGCGTACGCAGAAGTTACAGTCTATAAAACGGACCGTTGAATACCCCATCCTATCCCACATTGTAAAATGCTGATGGCATTGTTATTTTTTGACATTTTATAAGTAATGCAAACTTCGAGAAGGGGCGTGGTTCAACCGCCCGTTATGACAAACTATTATATATAAGATATATCCACAGATATTTCCAAGTTACACCTAATTGTAACGTAAAAATGCAATTTTTTGGTTCAAATTCAATATTTTTGAAAAATCGACCCCTCAAAGGGGGCGTGGCTTAAAACTTTATTTTAACGAAATCTGAAACAAAGTCTCGTTTAAATAACCTGCTACTTTTTTTGTTCATGCTTTCCTAAATTAGGCTCAAGGCCAGTCGAAATTAAGTTTTTCTGGAAAATTTTAGGTTTTTCTTCAATTCTGCCTCTAAATGTGGGCGTGGCCCAAAGTCTTGTATTAACAAAATGTGGAACTAAGCGTTTTTTACATAAAATATTAAGCAATTTTGTTTCAATTTCGAGCAGAAATATTGAGTAAGCTGCATTTAAAAATTTACCCTCAAAATAGATGCCACGCCCACTAGAGGAGGTTAACAAATTAAATTTGTCTTTTTTGTGTCTTACACTCATTAGGAGATGCTTAATGTCAAATTTCAGCCTTTTAGAACGTCTTACAATTTTGAAAACTCTGGAGGTAGTTGCACATTTAGACCGATTGTGGGCGTGTCTTTGGGCGGATTTCAAAATTTTTTGTTATTGTACTGCTTCGCATGACGTGCACCTGACGTACAAAGTTTCAGCACCCTAGCTCAAAATTGTCCAGCCAGGATTTTCAACAACAACAGGCAGTCCGTAGATTTCTGATCACCTTTTCAGTCATGGAAACACAAGCCTTATATAAGAGGTTTGTGCAAAAGGCTTGGTATGTGTGTTGTGCGTCAGTTGAGCGTCAGTCAGTTGAAGCCAAAGAAAAGACAGCACGTAGTGATTTCGACTTAACTACTAGAGAAGAGATTTAGGGGTCTGTTTGGCTCTGCCTTCCCATTTTTGAATCCACCCACCGTATGCCGAGCGTGTATAGCGCATCCTCATACAAATACAAACGATACAATGAATTAAACACACGGAAATATTACCACCAGGTGAGAATCAGGTACACCCTGTCAAAAAACCCTGTTGTCAAATCCACCCCCCTTCGAATGTAGTCCATACGGGTTCTACTCAGAACGAATCATTGCTTGCAAAACAAATTGAAAGGAAGTCCGCTGGAAAAGGATGACCGCCGATTTTGCTTTCTATTATTCACTGGCTGTATTATTTGACTTTTACCTATACAGTTTCGGTATGGTTAGACCTAGACAAAAGGCGGTTTAGTGTAATACCACTTTTCGTAAGAGTGCAGAGTTACCAGCACGAGGATCTCTAAATAGTGGCTACCCGATTTGGGTGAAAAAAATTAAGCAACCAATAACCTTTGGGGTATAACTGTTTTCGAAGGTTACCCGACGAAGGGTGATGAAAGTTGCGCCTAACCGTTTCAGCGTCTTGTGGAGAGTTGTGGGGGCCCCGTGAGGATCCCGTGACTGTTGGACGATAGATAGGAATTTGCCTTCAGGATGGCAGGGAATAACTTGAGGTGGGGAGAACCGTTTTGGTATGAACTCAAGTCGACAAGCTAATGAGAAGTCAATGAGGAGTGGAGGGAGGCCTAAATAAGAGGACGAGGCCACGGCAACCGATTTCGATATAAGTCTTTACCCATTGCCCCTCGAATAAGAATAAACCTCAAGGATGGAGGAGGGTAGGGATAACCGTTTCGGTGTGAACCCTTATCGGAGGAAAATTTTTGTGCGAGACGCTGTAGCAGGGCTTCCATTTTCTGTATAGGCCTGCACTTCATGCGACTCAAGCTAGAGTTAACCTCGGAGGAATTGGAGATGTTAGGGGGTATAATATACTATACAATACTGTATACTATTCTATACAACACTGCAATGATACCAAGATACAAGGTCCAGATACTGAATGATTGTTCACGCACCAGACTTTATACTGTGTTAATCATTCATGTTTATCGTTCCTGTGACATAACGCCTAACAAAGAAGTTCGCATCAGCAAAAAGCGGCGCCCGCCGTAAGCTTACTGTCCACTTGTTGCATTCAACAACATATTCATGATCTACTCCTTATATTATGAAGTCTTTAGCTTACTATAACCTTAAATATCATGTTGATTAGTATAACTTTGCCTACGGTTTCCCTCTGGTCTTTTACACAATTGCATGAAGCTGCCAACCGTTTTGGGAAACTATTCTATACCATAAGGCTTAAAATCGAGGTAGATTTTTAGAGGCAGATTTAAAATCTTTACACAAATGTTCTTTTAAGAGTTTTCTGTGGCTTCACTTGTTCTGTGAACGGATGTCCTTCATCATGTTGTGAAGACACAACACAACAGAAATATTCAAAACTTTATTATAAAAGGAAGGAACATCCAATTGACCAGGTACACCGGGAACGGGATCAAGTCACAGACAATCAGATAAAATTGTTATTTCAGAGAAGAATAGGAGAATGGGAAGGAACATCTGTTGCTTTCTTCAAACAGGTAACTCAAATGTTCACAAAGGAGTAGGACTAATAAGTGTCATAAATCTTTTTTAAAGCCGACCGGTATTTCAACCCAATCTATACCTGCATTTGTTTTGGTACAGTTGAGATTTGAAATGATCACCGTAGACACTCGGAACGATTTAACGATTCGATTGGGAACGACAGGAGAGTGATTGACAAAATCCAAATTGATAATCCCATAAAAATTTAGCAGCAGAAATTCTTCAGTTAAGCTGTACTGCTATCAAGCAAATGCCTAAGATCAAGCTTACCTCTTTAAGTGGGTGTGGTGTCGATTTTAAGAAAATATTAGTTGTTTAATATTTCTCTTCTAAACCGAAATATGTCATAGTTATCATAGGGAATATGCAATTCTATGTTTTTTTAGCGGTCCGTCCACAAATGTAAAAAAGGACCGGACCACTTATGGTATCGCTACGTTGTCCGTCCATCCGTCCGTCCGTCAATCCGTCCAAATACATTTTAACTTCTAAACGGTAAATCGTAGAATGGCTAAATTTGGTGTACTAAACTGCGAAAATAGTAAGAAAATCCAATGAGGGCAATTTTTTTTAAGCCCAAATAACGGTTTGATAACAGTTTAAAGTTTTATAGGAAAATGGACTTAATGTTTTTCGGTATTTTTTTTATTTTTAAGAACTTGTGCAGACAAGAACTAGAAAAAAACGAAACTGAAGTTAAGTAAATACTGAACTTTAATAAAAAAAAAAATTTTGACAATATTGAAAAATTTTTGAGAAATGAAAAGTCGAAAAGGGAAGACTTTTTTAAAGTCTTTGAGGCCAAAACTTTTGAACCGCTTAACGCACAAAGCCAATATCGAACACAAAGCAAAGCAACGGTCTTACGCAAAAACTCGGGGCCCCTAAAATTTAACAGAAACATCCTATGCTAGCGCAGTTGGAAAAAAGTCTGATGGGAACTAAAAAACAAATTGAAATTGTTCTTTTATGGATTTCAAGTAAAAACAAGTAAGTAAGTGCAAGAGTTCGTCTGTAACGAGCTTCTAAATACCCGACCCTCTTTGGCCATTAACACCAAATTTAAAATTTTTTGGTCTGTTTCATATACTGAATGTCAATTATTTGTATTAGCCACGCCCCCCAAAAAAGGGCGTAAGTTAAAAATTAAAATCAATTAACTCTAATTTCGTTGGAATCACGAGAAAATGCGTTAAAAGCGAATTTTAATACTTAAAAAAACAGCTTTTTCCCAAAAATGCCCCAAAAGTGGGCGGAGCTCAATGCTTTGTCGGCAACAAACTTAGCAAACGGTAATATCTTTCATATTTGTCATATAATTTTTTTTCAATTTAGAATGAATTTCCCGAGTAATCAGGTTTTCAAAGATTTCAGATGTTAAAAGTGGGCATGGTCAATAGAAAGGCTTCTGGTCGATATTGCTCTCCACCAAAATTTGAGTTCATATGTTTTGTCTATCTTGACCAAAAGGCATTTTGAAATAAAGTGTAAATTTTAGGTTGTCTGACATTCAAGCCAATTGTGGGTGTGGCTGTAGGCGGATCTTCTCAATTTTCATACTTTGTCTGTACAAGATGAGAACCAAGCAACGCTGCAAGTTTCAGTTTCCTAGCACAATTCTACAGATTTCAAAACTACATACATGCGGACAGACGGACGGACGGACGGTCGGCCGGACACGTCTTAATCGACTTACCTATCGGTCTCGATCATATCTCCAAAAGGTCTGCGGTGATTATTTCACTGTGTTACATTAAAATTAATATACCCACGGTCGGGTATAAAAATATTTGAGCACCCTGCAAGGTCGGGCTTAAGAATAGCCTTGAGGTAAGGTATGCCTGTCGTAAGAGCCGACTAAAATCCACTGGAGGAAGTTATCTTCAGGCATAAGTGATGTTGTCCAGGAGTATAAACTTCTTGTGGGGCCACCCTTGGCAGTGAAGTTATAACTGAAAAAGATGAACCCGAAGGTTTAAATAAAATCCAGCAGCGTCTGATACATATTGTGCAGCTCGTTGGTCAGCGTCTGATCCCAGAGTGACGGCTGAACTTCAAACAACAGAAATCCAGGAGCGTCTGTTTCGGGACGAGCGGCTTCCTGGTCGGCGTCTGTTGTAGGATCGGCCGAATTTAAACCTGGCAGCTGGGTATAAAATAAACTTCAGGACAAATATTAAAGATATTGCTATTTGCTAAGTTTGCTCCAGACAAAATTTTGAGCTACGCCTATTTTTAGGAGGCGTTTTCAATAATATAATATTGTAAATGGTAAAAAAATGCGCTGAGTATTGGAGGAGTTACACCCCTTAAAAGCAACGTCAAACAAATGATTGTCTTTCCAATTAATTTTATTTATTGAAAAACTCTCAGCAATACAAAATCGACACTTAAATTGGCCTTGTTGTAATCAAGAACCTTAGCTGACAATTTCGTAAATTCTTTTCACTGATCCCTGAGCTTATGGTCCCGCTAAACACAGTTCGTCGATACACCAGTTTTTAGCGTTTACGGTGAAATTGTGCTCACAGTGGTAGTAAGCCACACTCTGTGATTACGACATCTGCGTATGGACGACCGTCATCGCTGGCAGCAAACCTTCCGATTTCTTTCAAAAGATCAATCCCCGAACTGACCTTTAAATGTATACAAATCCAAAGTTATTTTTTTGATTAAATATATCTGTAATTACCCTTCCAAATGCAACGTGCTCTCCATCCAAGAACTGCATACTGGCTAATGTAATAAAGAACTGCGATCCAGCTGTGTTCGGGCCTCTGTTTGCCATACTTATCGTTCCTTCAAAGCTGTGAGTCACTATAAAGTTCTCATCGGGAAAAGTGGGACCATACACTGATGCCCCACCAGTCCCATCGCCATTTTCATAATCGCCTCCTTGAATAAATTGGTTTTCACCAATTCTATGGATCCGGCTCCCAGAGTAACTAAATAGGGTCAAGACAAAAAACTTATACAATCGCGTTTATTACAACATCCTCCGACTAATCTTACCCGCTTCCCTTAGGTCTGGTACATAATTGCGTAAAACTGTAGACTGTTTTGGGAACAATTTGCCCAAAGAGTATTATTTCAACGCGACCCTTGTGATAGCCATTTACCGATATGTCGAAATAAGCCTGAAATAAATTAGCTTAATTAAATGCTTAGAAAATTGTAATACAGGATATAAATACCTTTTCAGACTGTCCATAGAATTTGTCATCATCAGCAGCGGCGAAAGCCAAATATGATAAAAATATAATAAACTTCATATTCCTCCAGAGCATGTTGAGCAAATGCGTTTAGATTGCAGACTGACACTTTCTTTTCGAATGTAGGCATTAACATAACTAGCCTCGTCCTCGAGAACAACAAGCAAAAAAAAAATTTACTAAACGATGTATTGTCTATCCCTATGTCCCATGCGGCAGGTATACCTAAACCCATAGAGTTCAAACTCATTCTAAGGACATGCGGCCAGATGCTGTTTGCATTCTCATTCAAAGAACTAACAAGACAAAGGAGAATGTTTCACCTGCCAAAAGATTTGCGGATACGCATTAAATGTGTCTAAAAATTCATCTTCATAGGACGGATTTACTGACGTCTAATAATGACATGTCGAGTTGACTTGTTTAAATTTGATTTAAAGTTGATTCCTGCAAAAACACTGATACTTGTTGCTAAGCAAGAATAGATTTCCCTATTTAAACCCCAGGACTAGAGCTGCTCGCGAGCTCTACGAGCAGAGAAGGAGAGAGGAACACCGGCCAGAGAGCGCGAGAAGCGCGCGGTTGAAGAGATAGAGAGATGTTACAACAGGAATGAGGTTAGAAAGTTTTACCAAAGGATCAAAAGGTCCTGCCAAGGGTATAAACTTCGAACTGAAGCCTGTAAGGACCACCAAGGGAACATCGTTGTAGAATCGCAGTCGGTGCTAAGGATTTGGAAAGACCACTTCTGCAGACTGTATAACGGCGAGGACGAACCAAATACCGCTGTCAGGCAGAACGAACCATTTAACCCGGGCGAAGACGTTACCGACGAAGCATACGAACGATACCGCCCACCCGACCTGAAGGAGGTAAAGGTAGCTGTGTCTAAGCTCAAGTGCAACAAAGCAGCCGGAGCAGACGGCCTAGCTGCCGGACTTTTTAAATCCGCTGACGATGAGCTGGTTAGAAGCATGCACCAGCTCATATGCAAGATATGGTCGGAAAAAAGCATGCCCGACGAATGGAACCTCAGCATTGTTTGCCCCATCCTGAAGAGAATCTGACAGGCACATATCAGTGTGGCTTTAGGCCAGGAAAGTCCACCATCGATCAAATATTCACACTGCGGCAGATCTTGGAGAAAACCCAGGAGTTCCAAATCGATACACACCACCTCTTCATCGATTTCAAGGCCGCGTATGACAGCATCTATAGAGATGAGCTATATAGCGCAATATCTAGTTTTGGCATCCCTGCCAAACTCGTCAGTCTGTGCAGGATGACAATGGAAAATTCACGCTGTTCCGTCAAGGTCGGCAAAGACCTCACCGTCCCCTTTGATGTCAGAAAAGGATTTAGACAAGGCGACGCACTGTCATGCGACTTCTTGAACATTATACTTGAGAGAATTGTGCAGAACTCTCGAGCCACAAATCCTACTGTTAGGCTTTATCGAAACTGTTACTTGTCTACCTACTATAAAGCCTGCTGCAGGCTTTATAGAGGCTATTGCTTGTGTAAGGCTTCCTGCTGCAGGCTTTGTAGAGGCTATTACTTGTATAAGGCTTCGTGATGCAGGCTTTATAGAGGCTTTTGCTTGTATAAGGCCTCCTGTTGCAGGCTTTATAGAGGCTATTACAAGTTAAAGCCTCTATAAGACAAAAGCCTCTAAAGGCAGCCTCTATAAAGGTAGCCTCTATAAAGCCTGCAACCGGAAGCCTTATACAAGTAACAGTTTCTGCTAGACTTGAAACAGAAATATTTCAGAAGAAAACTACATTCAGTTTACAGTTTCGGTAAAACCTGCAACAGAAATCTCTATACAAGCAACAGTTTCGGTAATGGCTGCAACAAGAGGCCATATATAAGTAACAGTTTCCGTGAGGCTTGCAGCCGGAAGTTTTATGCAAGTAACAGCCTCTGTGACGCTTGCAGCAGGAAGCCTTTTCTGTTAGATTTGAAACAAAATATTGCAACAGAAAACTGCAATCTACAGTTTCGAGTAGCCTCGGACACCTTATACAAGTAACAGTTTCGGTAAGGCTTGCAGCAGGAAACTTTATACTAGCAACAGTGTCGGTGCAGCCTGCTACAAGAAACTATATACAAGTAACACTTTCTGTAAGGCTTGGAAGATGAAGCTGTTTTTAACAGTTTCGGTAGTGCTTGCAATGGGAAGCCTTATACAAGCAGCGTTTACAAGTTTTAGCTTCGGTAAATATTGCAACAAGATGCTTTATACAGGTACAATGATACCGAAACTTCTATACGGCCTTAAAGAGGTAGTTCGCATTCTGCACTGAAATTCCGAAGTTGTTATAAGGCCTTATAGAAGTACTAGACTTATTGCAAATTAACAGAGGAGATTAACAGAAACTTGTCCGTCTATAAGACCTCTTTGCAGCTGCCTTAAGGTCTTATACAAATTGTGTCTGAAACGTTTACCTCGGAGATAATCCACAGGTACTTTAGAGTCCTTGTAAAAGTAATAGCCTCCCAAGATCGAAAACTAAAGCCTTATCGAAGTAAAATTGTTACTTGGGCACATAAGTGCCACAAAAAGTGACATTGTGGAAGACTGTTTGATAGGCCAGAATACATAAACAGGCCTTATACGTATGCCTGATAACTATTGCTAAAGCATACTGTAGCCGCCTTGCATATGATCCGCTCTCTGTTACAAACCAAAACTTCACCTTGAGGAACATTTTTATATCTATAAGACGCCAACGATGCAATATGTTCCACACTCTTCATAAGGAGTGGATCTCTGCACATTGCGGTTTATGTCCACATATGCAGACCATCATCTCACCAATCTCGAGCCCTTTTCAGGGTGTTTGAAAAGGTGCAGGAGAAGATTAAAGAGATGCATCGCAAAGCGTGGGAACGTTAAAAGAGTAACGCCAAACGACCGAGGTAACGAAACAACCTGATCGTTACCTCAGTCCTTTCTGATCTTATTCTTGAAAACAAGGTAATGAATGACTGCAAGAATAAGATCAGGAGTAGACAAATTTCTATGGCACTCTGCCATCAGTCATAAACTCGTGAAGACGCCCCGTAAGCACATAAGCCCCATTCCATTGCCAGGCTACCTTATCCTTCAAATTCATATTATGTAATAGTGAAGGCGGAGCTTAGCTACAACCAGACAGCAGGATACCAACAGTTACCTTTTGTTGTGAGTTTGAATATTCCATTTACTTAATTGCTGGTTTTGGAAAACACAGGTAAAAAGGTGTCTTTACATTTGAACTCAAAACCATTGTCGTTTCTTCTTGTGTTTCCTAGGAACATAATATACCTTCTTCTTTTCTTGGGGGATGATGTATATAACCAACATCAGGACAACATTCGAAGGAAGTTGTCAGTCTGGAATCAATCCTCGATCGCCGAACACCGTTTTGGTATGAAGTTTCTAATATTGTTTTTGTGTTCAATCCTTGCCGCTAAGGCCTTTGATCCAAAATATGATGGCATGACTGACAAGGTATAAAAATTTGTAAAAATATTGTACCTAAATTCTTTGAAAAAAAAAAAAACAATTTATTCATCAGGCTTACTTAGAGATATCAGTGAATGGCCGTGTTTGGGGACGCATAGAAGTGGCACTCTTTGGTGTTTATGTTCCACAAACGGTTGCCAATTTTAAGGAATTGTGTATCAGACCCGAGGGAGAAGGGTAAGTTTAATACGATTGAAATGTAGATAGCCTAAATCTATTTCACCGAACTCTATACAGCTATAAGGGAAGCAGAATTCATAGAATCATAAAGGACTTTATGATACAAGGTGGCGATTATGAAAATGGCGATGGAACAGGAGGCTCTTCCATTTACAGCTATTTTCCTGATGAGAACTTTAGGGTTAAACACAACTATGAGGGTACGCTCAGCATGGCGAACAAAGGACCAAATACAGCAGGATCACAGTTCTTCATAACATTAGACAAATTGAATAGTTTGGATGAAAAGCACGTGGCTTTCGGAAGGGTAATTCAATCAAAGTAGCTAAAATTTTTTGAATTTATAATTGCTTACATTTAAAGGTAATAACTGGGATGGTCCTGGCGAAAGAGATCGGGAGATTTTCTGCAAGTCCAACAGGTCGTCCATACGCAGATGTAATTATTTCAGATTGTGGACTACTTCCATTGGAATAAGATCAATTTATTGACTGAAGATTAGCCTAATGCTGGTGAGAAGCGGATTCAGACAAGAATTACTTTTGGTCTTTCGTTAAAACAAAAAAAAAAATCCAGAAATTAAATAGATTTTAAAAAATAGTTGTCTTTAACTAAAGTTATTTAAACGTCATTAAACAACGAGGGAATTGACTGGAGTGATACCGGGTACTGACGGAGTGCGTATGAAATTGTTTGTCAAGTCTTAACAGCTCATCCTGACTAGTTTCCTCTCTGAAAGGGAAACCGAGGAAAACTACTAAGGTTTTTGTTCTTTTAAGACTCAGTGTACCCAAAAAACTGTTTCGCCGCTCTTGTAAGACCCAGGCTTAGGCTAGATTAGGTAAGGTTAGGTTGAAGTGGCAGTCCAGTCCAAATAATTCGACACACTTAGACCCATATAGTGTATAGGTCCTACTGAAATTTATGCAATATTGCGTAAGTACTCGCTGAACCATTTCGAATGAAGCGTAAGAGACGTTCTGCTTCAGTTGTGTTATGAAAGCTAAAGGGTCTGTTCTTCCTATTGCAACCAGCATTAGTTGGCATAAAAAACTTGATGTGGCTAAAGAGTCTGTTTTTGTTTCGTCTGCATAAGAGAAGAGTGAAGAAGGAGATATAACACCGACCTGACCAGAAGAGTAAGAATAGAACGATGGCGATGGCAGGGTCACTTTAAGTAGATGGACACCAACGCAATGCAAGAGGCAAAAATAATCAGTACAACATGGGTGCTCTGATTGAAAGGATTGCTATAAACATCACAGACCCGTTTCCGGAAACAGAAAAAGGTAATCGTTACATCCTTGTTATGGCGGACTACCTCAGGAACTGGCCTATGGAATTACATTTCTAACCAGGATGAAACTTCGAGTCGTTGATATTGCAGGGATTTTGCGCATGAATTGGACTACAGAAGACACATGGACCACACCCCTTCACCTAAAATCAGATGGAATGGTGGGACGCTGTGAAAATACCTTAAAGGAACATCTTTCGAAGGTCGCGCAAGACTCATCGGGATTGGGATCGGCGAATTCCTTCATTTTAATCTCCTAACCGAATGTGGTTCATTGTACAACTGGATAGAAATTCTCAATAAATTTTTTTTTAGACCAACTGCTATGCTACCCAACGAGCTAATTCTCCGGTTCCCCCTTGAATTCCCAAAATGCAAAGGCGACTACGTGGTGGGTCTTACACAAACCAGAGAACCAGAAACAATACCAAAAAATAGTGACCGCATGAAAACATCAGGTCTGATGCGACACCAGCAGCACCGGAATCCAGCCAGGGAGTTCCGGTATGCCTCTACTAACCCACATAGTAGAAAAAGAAAATCACCCAAGCTGGCATGGGTTCCTACCAAGCAGTTACATGAAAAAATAATGACGTCTTCCGAATTCTACGAGGACCAGGTGCGAAATTATCCGTGTACATCGTCTACATTATTCATGAAAGTTACGTTATTGTTCGGGACGAACAAAACTAAGAGGGGAACAATGTGATGTGGTGACAAAGTTTTATGACCTCTATTGCACAGTATATCCAGTACTTAAGCCATAAATCTTCACTCCATTTAGATCCTCCAATTTAGAACCTGATCCTTAAGTTTATCCATGGCAGCCATCAGTCGTCCAGCACTAGTCATAAGCGCACTTTTAGGCGATATCAGACACTTAGCGAAGTTTTTAGGTCCCTCGTTCCAGTATAAATACCTTCTTGCGTGTTCTTGAATTTTCTAATGAGGCTCCCAGTCCCAGCTGCCACAATTGGCCGTTAGCTAATACGTGATCCAGAATTCAGTTAAGCTTGAATCTTTAAATTGTGAATACCGAAAAGGCAAAATATAAAGCGGCAAAATTCAAATAATGGTTTCTGAATAATTCTAGGAATTCGTTGTGTAATTTAAAAAGCAATATGGGGTCTCTCACAAACTTAAATATTACGTCTTCTTCTTCTTTTTATACCCCATCCCATAGGATAGGAGGTATATTAAGTTTGTCACATAGTTTGTAACACGGTGAAATAAAAATGGTAGACCCCCAAGACCTTAAGGGCATATGATCGAGACCGAATTCTGAATCGAATGAGCCATGTCCGTCCGTCCGTCCGTCTGTATGTCACATGTTTTTAGGCCTTAAATTTTGAGCTAGGGTGCTGAAACTTCGTACGTCAGGTGCACGTCATGCGAAGCAGTACAAGTGTTAAAATTTTTGAAAGCCGCCAAAAGACACGCCCACAATCGGTTTAAATATGCAACTTCCTCCAGATTTTTCAAAACTGTAAGACGTTCTAAAAGGCTGAAATTTGACATTTAGCATTTCTTGGTGAATATAAGACACAAAAAAGACAAATTTAATTGGTAAACCACTTCTAGTGGGCGTGGCATCTATTTTAAGGGTAAATTTTCAAATGCAGTTTACTCAGTATTTTTGCTAGAAACTAAAAAAAAATTGCCTAATATTTTATGTAGAAAACGCTTAGTCGCACGTTTTGTTCATACAAGACTTTAGGCCCCGCCCACATTTGGAGGCAGAATTGAAGAAAAACCTAAAATTTTCCTGAAAAACCTAATTTAGACTGGCCTTGAGCCTAATTTAGGAAAGCATGAAACAAAAAAAGTAGCAGGCTAGGTAAACGAGACTTCAGCACAGATTTCTTTAATATAAAGTTTTTAGCCACGCCACTTTTTAGGGGTCGATTTTCCAAAAATATTGAATTTGAACCAAAAAATTGCATTTTTACGTACATTTAAGTGTAACTTGGAAATATCTGTGGTTTCTAATTAGGGGCGGTTGGACCACGCCCCTTTTCGAAGTTTGCATTACTTATAAAATGTCAAAAAATAACTATGCCATCAGCATTTTACAATGTGGGATAGGATGGGGTATTCAACGGTCCGTTTTACGGACTGTAACTTCTGCGTACACACTGTAGCACTTACTCACTGGTTTTGAAACTCTACGTCACTGAGGGAAAATAAATGCTATTGTAGTTATATTTGTGTGATCCATGAATGTTTAGCCCTTCCGCTCTTTCGCGATTGCCATTTTGACAGATTAAGTAGGATCTCTTCTTTGAACGTGGTGAGTGCCAGCTGATCCGGTCGTGCTCCACTTTTCTGGAGATATAGGTTCTTTTGTTCTTTGGATCTTCGTACTCTTTATTCTATCTCGCTTTGTTACTCCTGGTGTCATGCGAAGCATCTTCATCTCAGCTACAGTTTATTTGCTCTCATATTTCTTATACGCTGTATGGGAACCATATATGTAAGCGCCGGATGTACAACTGCCGTGTAGAGCCTACCTTTCAGCTTAGGGGGCATTTTTCGGTCACAGAAGATGGCGGAGTTTTCTCGCTACTTCCTCCACCCCGCGTTTACGCGGTGATTGATGTCGTCATCACAGTTTGCTTTACTATTATGAATAGATCAGGTACTTAAACTTTTCATACTTGGGAAGCACATTTTCATTCAATTTAATGTCTGGAATTGGCTCGAGTGGTTCAGAGAATGTGCAGCACAGGTACTCTGTCTTCTTTTGGCTAATACGGTACCCTTCTAAAACATCCACCTATATATCAAGGGCTCGCTGCAGGGATATATGATCTTCACTTATGATGGAACCGCCGTCAGCGAAGAATAACTGATGTACTTTCGGGTCTGTCAATTTTCGTTCAAGCAAACAATCAAGGACTATAATGAAAAGCAAATGATTTTAGGACGCTTCCCTGATCGACTTTAATTGGGAACACATGAGTGACTCCGGAAGATCGGCGAACGAAGGCGTTCCTCCTCTTCAGAGCGGCAATTTTGAAGATTTTAGCTCAAGGTGCTTTGTCAAAGGTACCGATGTGTATAAAGAGGAAGAAACTTCTTCTGCTTGAACCTTCTTAGAGAGACTCTTGAGGTGTATATATTCCAATAACAGGCAAAGCATTTCATCTCTGTTGTTCGAGGAGCACTTCTTCCATGCTTTGAATTCCGCTTTCTTTTCACTGATCACTAGTTTCACCTCATCTGATCACCACCATGTTTCTTTGACCTATTTGCAGGGGCCTTGGGATGGCTTGACATGGTATTAAGCATGGTATTAAGCACGGCATGGCTTGACGTGGCTTGACATGGTATTAAGCACGATAAGACCGCAGAAGAGTTCCTAGTGCCGTACCCAAGTTCATCATAGCAGTCTTCATAGTTCTCGTTAGATTTCCCGACATGTACGTTCAAGTCTCCACCTACGAACAAAAGCTCTTCCTTGGGGATCGCCGTGATGAGATTATGAAAATCTATCCAGAATGCATCTTTTTTCCTCTGCTCACACCCAACTTGGGGAGCATAATGCACTTACGATGTTCCACTATTTTATAGTGATCTCTACATTCCACTGATGTAGAGATCACTATTTTTGATCGGACTAGCCCGCAGGAACATCCGAGTACTCACGGGAATCCTCACGGGGCACTGCGCTGTGGGTCTACATACTGAGCGGCAAGGCATACCGCATAACGATTACTGCAGAAGCTGCAGAGACGTTATAGAAATTGAATCTGTTCGTCGCCTGCTTTGCGAATGCCCAGCCCTAAACAAAATCAGGCGTAGTACCCTCGGCAGTTACTTCTTCAACGAGCTCGAAGATTTAAATAATCTAGATCTAAAGGACCTCCAAAGATTTGCATACAAATCCGGTTGGGTTCAAGAGGGCGGAACTCTGAGCTTCTAACAGCGATCTATTTCTGTTTTCGTTCCAGGTATTAAGAAGGTTCCCAATGGACACAATGGACCCAACTGCTGGTCTAAGTGAAGCCGTGACTATTGTCAAAAGGGCATCCATCAACCTAACCTAACCTAACCCATCCTACGATGTTCCACACCTCACCTTGCATCACCAGCTTAAGAGACATCAACTGGTCACTTGGCTTTGAAATATTAAAGATGCCATCAAGCAGCTCTGCAGCAAGGATGATACCGATTCCTTTCCTACCTTATTCGGTTCCGTAGTAGTACATCTTGCAAGCTTGGTCTCTATACCCAAGAAAAGAGCCCAATCTCTGGTGTTCCGCCATTGCGACTCTTGGACACACAAGATGTCTACTCGCCTTCTTGCCACTTTCTCTTCAAGTTTGTAGCTACGACCAGTCAAGCTTCCAACATTCCAACTCGTGACCCTGAGCTTGCGCTTAGGCAGTTGCATTATTTTGCTATCCCCCGGAAGCCCACAAGCTCTGATCCGAACATAATACTGCTCATCACAGGATCACTACCATGTTAGCTAGAAGCAGCAAAATGCTCTTGTCTAAGCGATTTGTTTTGTTCTACACGTGCATTGTCCTATAATTGTTGTTTGAACGTCCTTTTCCAACATCGGTGATCCTCCAGTCATGGCAATCCACGGACTTGAGTAATGCACACTTGTGGGAAAGTTTAAGATGTTGAATGAGTCGCTGGGCTCACTTAGGTGTTACAGTGGTCTAGAGCCCATCGGCGCCTTTTTGGACAAGCGTTATCTTTTCGTTTCGGAGGGTGCTGCAGCCATATTCTCACCCGTAGCTGCATACGGTGAAACAAGCTTGAATATTATAATTTATTGAATTTCAGAATACGATGGTTGGAGAAGCTATTGTCGTTTATCTACTTATAAGAGCTGTCAAAAGTAGGTACGCGTTATTGCACAAATAATGCTATAACACTTATTAACTGAACTTCTGTTAAAAGGTTATCAAAGTCTTTTAACAGATCTTGAAGTCTTTTTGGTGCGAAATAAAACCATCAGAGACAGATGGGCGAGCCCAAGTAGGACTAGAATGCATAGCTGAGTCGTGGGTGTTTAATTTTGCGCTGATTAACGTACATATTTCATTTCATTAGGACATAGTTACCAATGAAATTTTTGCTCTGTTAATCGTGCGTTGAATTTTCACTTCACAATTCTGCTTAGTTACGTTCGTGTCTGTGTTTTTTGCTGATGTGGCTGTTTTGAATGACGTCAGAAAGATTTCGTGTGGATGTCTGTAACATCCGTGGACTTCGCAAAAACTTCTTTGCAGCGTACGTCCACACCTCTCTTTACAAACCAGCTGTTCTGGCACTGACTGAAACTCAGGTAGGTGAGAATCCAGACGATCCAGCTCGTTCGGATCTGAATCTGGATCTACCGGGGTATAAGTTAGTGCCATTATTCCGTTTTCACCGCGGCCTCGCCATATACGTCCGCAATGATCTGGCCTACCAAATTCCACCACACATCAACAACAGCTCTGATCCCACATTCAGTTTCAAGTGGTTAAAATTTTCATTTCGTAGGCATGTGTCACATCACTGCTTTTTATACAGAAGCCCTAGTCTTAATAGCGAAGTAACCTGTAACAGGTTTGATGAGCTATCGGACTCCATCAATAGAATTGTACCCCATAATCCACGTACTGAAATCGCTGTTGCAGGCGATTTTAATATACAGAATATTCTCAGTGGCTTCGACATTCTGGACAGACAATACCCGAAGGCAGGTATATTGAGATTTTCGCTGTGGGCAACCATCTAACCCAGCTTGTAAACGAGCCTACGCGACATTGACAGTCATGCTGCCAATACTCTGGACTTGTTCCTAACCTCCCATCCTGACAAGTACTCGGTCAGCGTACTTTCACCTCTAGGCTCGTCAGACCACTGTGTCATATCGGCTTCTTACTCGCTTCAAAATAACACCTCTAAAGATCCGGCTCGCTGAAAAGAACAGTTAGGCAATACGAGAAAGCCAACTGGGACGGCTTAAACAGTTTGCTTCCTCGATCGTGACATTGAAGCCGCAGCCGATATGCTCACAGAAATAATTCTCATTGGCATGAAGTCCTTCATTCCCAACAGAATTAAGGTTATCAAACCAAAGGAGAATTCATGGTGTGATTCGAACTGTAAAGAGGCCATCAAGTTAAAGGAGGTTAGTTTTCGGTCATATAAAGCCAACCCAACCGAGTAAAACCGGAAAAAGCTTAAACGAGCCAGAAATGTCTGCAATGTTCATATCCGACGCGCCAAATTCTCTTATGATCAGAAATTGAGGCAAAAAATACTTCAGTGTCCCAAAGGTAGTAAAAGTTTCTGGTCATTCGTCAAAAATATTAAAAATTGTGCCTCAACCTCCATCCCGACACTTGTTTTCAATGACATCCCAGCTGTCAGCTCCTTGCACAAGGCCAATCTACTTGCAGCTCATTTTGCTGCCAGCTCCTCGCTCCCTGATTGTGCCTTGTCTCCACCTGTACTCGAGAGCGCAGAACATTCCATGGGACAAATTTGTTTCCGCACTTGTACAGTAGCAGGAGTCCTTAAAAACCTCAACATACACAAATCCGCTGGTCCAGATGGCATTTCCCCCATAGTTCTGAAGAGGTGTTCTTCCACGCTGGCAAAACCACTGCGTAGGCTTTTCTATCTGTCCTACTCTTCTGGTCTCTTTCCGAGTAGATAGAAAACTGCATTTGTTCAGCCCGTCCCAAAAAAATGGCGATTCAACTTCTCCGACCAGTTACCGACCTGGTAAGCACTAACATCCATTCTTTCCAAGGTCATGGAACGGTGATGAATAGTCAGCTTATGAAATATCTAGAATCACGGAGGCTTCTCAATGACCGTCAATAGGGCTTTCGTGACAAAAGGTCCACTGGTAATCTGATGGCCTATCTCACCGAAAAGTGGAACCGCTCCTTGCACCTTCATGGCGAAAGCAAGGTTGTTGCGCTAGACATTTCTAAAGCATTTGACAGAGTCTGGCACCAGGATCTCTTGTCGAAAATCCGTGCATTTGGAGTCTTTTATTCATTGGATTAGAAATTTCCTTTCGAACCAATCAATCCAAGTTGTTTTGGACGGTTTCAAGTCTGATGTCCATCATATTAATGCTGGTGTTCCACAGGGTTCAGTTTTATCTCCAACACTCTTTTTGATCTTTATAAATGATCTCTTGTCTGCCACATCTAATCCAATTCGTTCTTTTGCTGATGACAGTAATCTTAGTTTTTCATATTTGTTTCCTTGCAAACACCCCAGTCCTTCGGACGTCGAAAGGGAACGGTTAAGTATGTTGAACTCATTAAATTCCGACTTAAACAGCATATCAACATGGGGGCTTTTAAATAGAGTGGAATTTAATGCATCCAAAACGCAATGCTGTTTACTGTCATCCAAGCTGAATAGAAATCTTCAGCCATTATCCATGAACGGCACTTGCATCCACTGAAACCGAAAAGCTTTCCATCCTCGGTATGTGTGTTAATGACAACTTACGTTGGAATGACCACATATTCGACGTCGCCAAGAACGCAGCGAAATGCTTAGGATTCCTTAGTCGATGCAAGAAATACTTTACACCTTCTGATCTGGCTGTCATCTATAAATCGTTCATACGACCAAAACTGGAGTATAACTCTCATGTCTGGGCAGGAGCTCCTAAGACAAATTTACACCTACTCGATCGGATACAAAAAAGAGCATTGAAATTGATCGGAGACTCAAACATTGCGAAGTCAATCGACTCCTTGCAACATCGTTGCAATGTCTCTTGTCTTTCATTGTTTTATCGTTTCTTCCATAAAGAGTGCTCCAGTGAAATAGCCAGTTGCATTCCACCCCTTAAAGAATTCAACTGCAATACTCGTGCAAGAAGGAATGCTCATCAGTACACCCATGAGCCTAATTTCGGACCAACCGCGTTGTATTGGAGTTCTTTTTTTAGCCGAACATAAAGGATGTGGAACCGGCTTCCAAAGGAGGTTTTTACTTGTCACTACAGTCCACAACAATTCAAAACCAAAGTGAATCAGTTCCTCTCTTCTTTTTCTTCCTCTGATCCTTTCCATTCGCGTTATGTTAACTCAGTATAAGGGTAGCCATAACCCCTTGAACGCGGATAAAAAAAAAATAAAAATAAGGACAAACAGACTTATTGAAATATTCCTAGCTGCAGGCTAAGTTACACGAATATTTTGTCTGCACAAGCGGGCACCTCGGTGCATAATACTCATTGTTCATGGTTCTCTGTTTAGTTTTTATACTCACGCTAAATCTTTCGATGCCCTCCCGGTCGAGTTGGTCAATAAATCTAGACTGCCGAAGGCCGATAGCCGTTGGAGGAAAATAAAAACAAGCCCACCGTAAACAAGCCGCACCGCACAAGGTGAGCCTATGTAATTACAATGTATGCAATGTGCGCGCAAAATTGAAACCAGACGCGCGCAGCTTAAATTTATGAATGAAAAGCATAAAATGTAAATACAACACACTCGGCGGAAAACATTTGCCACAGCCGTCACATCACAATCACATCACTCGTATATATTGGGTAAATATTGCTGCGCACACGGTCCCGGTCCCGTCTTTGGACGTCCGTCTGCAGTACTGCGCGCAACATAATTGTAGAGTTTAACCATTCTGGTAGTATAGAAAGATAGACGGATGAACATGGAGGTGGCCAAGTAGCTCAGCACACTAGCCTCCTAACCATGGCCAACAAAACAATCAAGAAAGTTGCCACTGCCATAACAGACCGCGCTGATGGAATTCGATTGCTTTTCTTTTCAATAAGCCATGGTAGAAGCTCCGCGCACCAGCCCATACCCATAGACCATATTCCCTCGATTGGCTGCTACCAACAGCAGCTACCACCGACCGCCATCCAATCCATCGGTCGAGTCATTTTCTTCGGCCTGGCTAACTGGTATCGCAGTGCTATTAAAGTGGCTTGGATTCAGTTTTTCATATAGCGTTGTATTGATCGGACGTTTGGCGATACGGGGAAAACAAAAGTGAAATTCGCAAAAGGATATTTATGCAAACTTATAATCGATTGCATTGTGTTATGTGAACGAGGTGTTGCGGCTTTTGAAATTCGTTTCTAACACGAAAAGTTTTGAAAAAAAAAAACATAAACAATCGCCCGATTGCCCAAAAGAGACTTAATACATTTTTTGAGTACTTATTCATTTCGTGTGGATTAAAATCGGACCGGAAGTGCATGGTAGGTTCTTAAATGCCAAACGTTTCGTTCCAAAAATGTAATCTAAGCGTAATTGATTAAAAGATCTCCAACGATCAGTGTCCTTCGGTTCTATGAAATATTTTCTAGCTTAAAAAAAAAACCCTAACGAGCCGGTGCAAGTGTTAATTGTAAAAAATGCAAATCTTTAAATATTTTTAACTACTGCATCCAGGTGACCCACAAGGACTTGTTGTAACGAACACTTTACTCAAAGGATTAACACTCAGTACCTCATTATTTAAAAAAAAAATTAAGTTTCGTTATTGGCGTTTATCGTTTTTGGTATAAAGAAGCTTTAGAAAGTTTCAAGTGTATCGTGTGGTGAAACCCTGATGTAGTTTTTGAAATCGCAAATATTGAGTCATTGCATTACCCACACGTTATACCTAATTGGGATGTCTAAAAATAGTTAAGTTAGACCTAGTATGGAGGGGCTTTTTTAAGAGTGAAGTTAGTTCTCAACTGGGAATAGTGGACTTTTATCTTAGCTTATGTCTTTGGAATTTCGTTTCTTTTTGTGACGTTAATTTTTTGATCCTGTATGATAGCACCGCCACTTCACACAGGATCGGATAGCAAATCGGGGTTTGTAGGTACGAAAAAGATTTTTAGAGCAAAATACATAACATACCTGTAGGGTAAAACTATTTCGCACATTTTTCTATTACTTTTCAGTCGAAATATTTTGAATTTTAAGGCAACTTTTAAACTCCTTCGAGAATTCTTTTTTAAGACCATAGCGCTAGTGAAAGCTTTGTAAAAGAACGTTGAAAGAACATTTTTACAGATCCATTTTCTGTATGAGCTATAACAGGGCCCTAAAATGAGGCACTAACTTAAATTTGAACAATGAAAAAACTTTTTACTTTTTATAAGCTTGAAGAGGCGGGGCATCGTTGCGTTTTGGGTAGTGTTTGGAATATGCCAGCTGAAAAAAGGTCCACCTTCGAATATGTCTCGAAAATTTTGTTAAACTTATAGTGCCGTATGGTTTTGGCAAAAAAATGTAAGTCCCCGTGTGCATAATATGAAGAATAAGTACAAAGCACATAGCTTCTACATGGTTCTATTAAGAAGTGGTCCAAGAAGTGTTTTATTAAGAAGATGCCGAGATGAAATTTACCTAATTACTTTTTTTTCATTCTAAAAACTTGTCTTGATTTCTTCCATTTTGAGCGGTCCGTCCAAAAATGGAAAAAGGACCTCTTATGGTATCACTACGTTGTCTGTCTGTCCGTCCAATCGTTTTATAACTTCTGAACGGTAAATCGTAGAAAGACAACATTTGGTGTGCGTATAAACTGCGGAAATAGTCAGACAATCCAAAGAGGGCAATTTTTGCTAGGCACCGTTATTTGGTTTAATAACAGTTTGAAATTTCATGTAAAAATGAACTTAATTTTTTTCAGTGTTTTTTTCAAGAAGTTTAGTAGGCAAGAGCTAGAAAAACGAAACTTAGGTTTAAGAAAAACTAAGCTTAAATCAAAAATAAAACTTTTCGAAAATATTAAAACGTTTTTGAGAAATGAAGAGTCGAAAATGCATGACGTTTTTCATAGTGTTGGAGGCCATAACTTTTGAACGGCTTATTGCTTAAAATCAAAATTGAACACACGTATAAAGCAGCTCAAAGTAAACCAAGTGCTTAGAGGTCATATTTTTCAAAAACAGTTTGAGTACTGCAGTTTTGCGCGTTTTCGAAAAAAAAACGCAAAAATGCGTGAAAAAACCTGTGTCTTTGCACCCTTATCTCCGGTGCTATTTGGTGGAATTCTATGAAAAAAATCACACGTATCAGAAATAATTCAAAATTTTAAGGAAAATTATAGCGGATTTTGAAATTTGAAAATCTTCTGAGATTTAACTGGAAAACATGAAAACATTTTCAAAAACAATTCTTTTTAGTCTTCTAGTAACTTAACGGTATAGGCGATCTTTTTCAGATTTGGTTAAAGTACAAAGCTCATAAAAAGAAGGAAGGCTGCGATAAAAATTTTTTAAATTGCCGTTTTTAACCTAAGTTCTTAGAAGCCTATTTAAAAAAACGAAATAAAAAAAGGAGCTCTTTTTACCGTTTACGCATAAACCGCGGGTCATAGAATTAAAAAAAAAAAACATTTAAGGCCAGTTTGTAGTTGTGCTATTGGAAAAAAGTCTAACGGGAACTGGAAAAAACTTTAAAATATTTGTTTTATGGATTTGAAATTTAAAAAATTAAAAAAAAAGTCAAAAGAACGCATGTCTCCCCGTCTATCTCTATCAAACGGTATAAAGTATAATTTTTAAATTAACACCGGGCATAGTCCATCTTTTTAAATTTTATACAAAACTATAGCAGACTTCGAATATTCAAAAACTTCGAAGATTCAACTGAAAAACGTGAAAACATTTTCGAAAACTATTTTTTAAAAATTTCCTGTTCCTTAACGGTTATGATGACTTGGCTTAAATTCGGCTGAAGTAATGTTTAATAGGCAAGCGAACTGCATCAAAACCGTTCCCAAATTGCTGTTTTCGACCCTTAGTTTTTAAGCCCATTCAAACAAGCGAAATAAAAAACAGCATATTTTTACCGTTTTCTCAGAAATCCATGTCCACAGAGTTTGAGAAAAGTGGCAAATGCTAGCACAATTGGTTGTAAAATTGATCAAAAAGTCTAACGGTAATTAAAAATAATAAAAGAAAAAAAGACTTGTTCTTTTTCACGGTCCCCACCTCCGCGAGGGTTTGACAAGCCTTCCTAGAGTATCAATTGTCTTGAAAAACTTCTCAAAGTGCCGTTCGGATTCGGCAAAAAATTGTAGGTCCCCTTATATGTGAACAAATCAACACACACAGCATACATTGTTGAGAAGTTGGCCCAGGTTCACCACGAGCTGTTGCGCCACTCTATTTATTTTTTTTTTTAATTAAAAATAATCGAAATTCCTGTTTTATGGGTCTTAAATTATAAGAATCCTAAAAAAGGCCAAGAAAGAGTATGTCCTTCCCTCTATTTTCGTAACGGTAAAGCTTTTTGCCCCAAATCCGCTGGCTATGAGCTGGTTAGGAGCATGCACATCTGCATGCATATGGTCGCTGGCTATGAGCTGGTTAGGAGCATGCACATCTGCATACATATGGTCGGAAGAAAGCATGCCCGACGAATGGAACCTCAGCATTGTTTGCCCGATCCTGAAGAAAGGAGACCCTCTGAGTTATGCCAACTACAGAGGCATAAGTCTTCTTAACATTGCATACAAGATCTTTTCTGCTGTACTGTGTGAACGCCTGAAGCCGTTTGTCAACAATCTGATAGGCACATATTAGTGTGGCTTTAGGCCAGGAAAGTCCACCATCGATCAAATATTCACACTGCGGCGGATCTTGGAGAAAACCCAGGAATCCCAAATCGATACACACCACCTCTTTATAGATTTCAAGGCCGCATATGACAGCATCTATAGAGACGAGCTATATAGCGCAATGTCTAGTTTTGGCATCCCTGCCAAACTCGTCAGTCTGTGCAGGATGACGATGGAAAACTCACGCTGTTCCGTCAAGGTCGGCAAAAACCTCAACGACCCCTTTGATGTCAAAAAAGGATTTAGACAAGGCGACGCGCTGTCATGCGACTTCTTTAACATCATACTTGAGAGAATTGTGCAGAGCTCTCGCGCCAACACCAGAGGTACAATCTTTCAAAAGTCCGTTCAACTACTTGCATACGCAGCCGACATTGAGATAATCGGTAGAACAAAGCGTGATGTCAGTGAAGCCTTCGTGAGTATTGGGACGGAAGCGGCGAATATGGGCTTAGCAGTCAATGAGGGCAAAACCAAGTATAAGCTGTCATCAAGAAAAGACACCCAACACCGACGTCTTGGACAAAACATCACCATCGACAGCAATAAAATTTGAGGTAGTTAGGGACTTTGTCTACCTGGGTTCCGCTATCAATTCAGACAATGACACCAGCGCTGAAATCAAACGAAGGATAACTCTTGCCAATCGCTGTTTCTTTGGAAGAAGGCAATTGAGTAACAAAGCCCTCTCTCGAGCAACTAAAGTGTCTATGTATAAGATGTCCCTCATCATCCCAGTCCTGCTTTACGGTGCAGAAGCATGGACCCTGTAAAGGTGGATGAAAACACTTTAGGCTGCTTCGAAAGGAAAATTCTTCGGACGATTTACGGTCCCGTCTGCATAGACGGAGAGTGGAGGAGGAGATATAACATCGAACTGTACGGGCTGTACAGCGATACCGACCTAGCCAAAAGAGTCAAAACACAACGTCTACGATGGCTGGGTCATCTAGAGCGGATGGACACCAACGCCCCGGCCCGGAAAATCCGCACCGAATCCACACCGCAGGGACGGCGCGGTAGAGGAGCACCGAGACTCAGGTGGCGCACGCAAGTGGAAGGGGACCTCAGCCAACTTCGCGTGCGAAACTGGAGATGGCTAGCTAGAGACAGAGCTGGCTGGCGAAGCTTGTTGGCTAAGGCCCAGGTCCACCCCGGACTGTAGCGCCACCTTAAGTAAGTAAGTAAGTTAGTAAGTAAATCTTTTTGCCAGCCTTTTTTTAGAGTAACGAAACCCAATATAAAATCACCCAATATAAGAACAGTAGACAGCACTATGAAAAATGTTAATTACAGACTGTAAAATATTCCAGATATAAAGGCTAATATTGGCTCGTGGATGATGAACAGATAAACCAAAATTGAGAAACAAAATAATTTTGTTTTGTATTTTAAAGTCAGTGTGAATTATTGTCTTTATTTTCTGTTTATATTTCGGTTTAAGAAACTAACAATTAAGAATAAAGTTGTTGGGTTTTAAACTTCAAACTTTCGTGAGTTATTGAATATCCTGTTATTTAATCATCCTGAGAAATAATGGATCCCAGAGCTTCTTTAATTTAACACACTTGTTTTGTTTTTAATTTTTTTCACCCGAGCTTTTTAAAATTCAGTGAAATAAAAATATACTTTTATTAATTTTTATTTTTTTTGCAATCACTGCAATATAACAAAAATTTCAAAAAATTTTCTTTTAAACTAAAACACCCGATACGGGACCCATATGCACCCCAAACGTTTTTCGAAAACGGTCCAAACATATTTCAAAATTTCGACACTTTCGAAGAAATATTTCAGTCTTTGTGAATAACTTTACATAAAAAATAGTAAATAAATTCTTCTGCAATCTATTTTATTTTATTCCCACCCATCAAAAATAGATAAAAAATAAATCTTAGCCAAAATATTTTTTGCGTTTTTTCTTGTCATTTGAAAGTTTGAAATTTTAACTCGACTGAGAAAACAACTTTTATGCAAATTGGACCTTTTTGAATCCTTTCCATATGGACGAATGATTGCACCGTTTTTTTTTGTGTAATGCAAGGGAATTACAGGTCAATGGATAATTTTAACTAAGTAAAATTATACTGGCATTGAGCACGCTGTAAATATACCTAATTATCGAGCTCCCGATCCCGACCGATGGATGCTGTGCACGCAACTTCCTGCTGTGCAAACGAAACGCTCTGTCATCGCTTGGATGGCTTGATCCTTAAAATGCTCTGAAAGTATCGTGTCTTGGTTTTTTGAGGTACATCCCATATTGGTTAAAGCGCAAGCCCAAGTAACAACGGTTTCCTAGGACGAAGTATTTCGACAAATCTCTACTGAGCTGTCATTTGTGGTGCTAATGTTCATTCCAAGCTTATGTGAACACCTTCAGTTACTCTTGGGCAAACTAAGGTGCTGCAACCTACATTAACGTTTTGTCCTAAGCGGCAGGCGAATGTTTCTTTCTTTGTTGACAAATTGTCCTCGTTTACTTCAGGGCCAGCCAACTTTCTGGCCCCTTCTCGGGTTACTGGTACCCAATTGGGCGCCTCCTCGGGTGGCGGATAGGGGAATGATCACCAGATATGTTGGGTACCGGTATCAAAACCAGCAACAAACGAAAAATCCAGAAGCGTCTGTCCAAAAATGAGCGGCTTCCTGGTAGGCGTCTGTTACCCAGGTTAGGGTCGGCCGATTACAAAACTTCTTTTACTCTTCCAATATGCAAATAGAATGGACAACAATTAGATGCATGCCAGATGTTTTTATGAAATATTCTGCTGGTTATACTATTGCTTTTCTCCGTAAAGGCATAACACTTGCGGGGGTAGGCTTTGGTGTTTCACGAGCATATTATTAAAAAAAAAACTTTGCCTGTTATTCAATCGCCGAAAAAGCCTTTGTTACGGCACCGTCTTTGTCCTGCGCCTTATAACGTACAAAGCATTATTGAAGAATGCTTATGACCTTCCTTGTCGAAATCCAGTCTTTTGAAACAGTTTCGAAGAGTTGCACGTTGCACCGCGTCCTATCGTCTGATGTTTCACGACATTGTTGACTAGTTTTGCCGGGATATTGCATATCATATATTCGGCTTGAAATCGATAAAAAGATGGTGTCTCTCCAACAGAAATTTATTGTTCTTTTCATGAGTTGTCTTAGTGTGAAGATCTGTTCTTTGGTCGATACACTCAGCGAGAAGCCACACTAGTTCATGGCGAATAGTGTGACAAAGACAGCTTAATACATTCACCTAAATCATCCGACATTTAGGGATAAGCCTCGATAGTTCTTACAAGGCATTGGATCACCTTTCTTGAAGATGAGCCATTCATATGGAGCTGATTGTCCAGTATCTGCATATAGATCTGACCACGACCAAAACAGCATTGCTAAATTTTTCAATCCAGCTGTAATGCGCTGCCTCTTAGGGTCGGTTTATCGTTGCGAGATCATCCGAGTTTTCGAGTTAATCTGAGATTAACCCCAGAAATTAGTTTTTCAGTGAATTTGAATCTCGGATAATCTCGGCTTAACTCGCTTAATTTGGTGAGTTTATCCCGGATCAACTCTGGATCCATGATGTTGTCGTGCTGGTTAACCCTTGTTTTCCCTTGGACTTAGCTTGCTAAGCACATAAGTGCGAAATGCTGAGCAAGAAGAGAATGGCAGCACAATCGTTTTCCAAAATCGCAAGCTGATCGAGGTTTAAGTCAAAATTAAAGTAGGCATGAACTTCTTTGAATGTTCTTTCTGTGTGGAATATCGTATGGAATATAGTTGCTTTGTGTGTTTCTGTGAAAATCGACATCTGAGCGCAACTCGAACTTCTTTTTCGAGAGTCAATAAATTCAAGAGTCGAAGATATTAACAACTTAACTGACGGATCTAACTCTGTGCTGAAAAACTGCTCGCTGGGTTAACTCCTGATTCGATTTGATTTGGCATCGAGAGTTCTTGGTTCAAGCTCAGCGTAGCTTAGCACTAAAAAACCAGGCCTAAGTCGACATCTGTTCTTGTACAGTTTTCCCTCTCTGGAAATGATGCTTAAAAACTTCAAATAATCCCTGTGCTTTGGTGACTAGGTTTCCTATTTCGAAGCGCCTGCGTTTCGGTTCAGTTTTGTTTCAGTTAGTTGTTTGGTTGTTATATAGAAGTTTCTGGTCATGTTACGATCGCCAGACTCTTCGATCTTCTTGAGCTGGAATATTGCATAGTTTTTTTTTTGAGCAAACACCTTTGCTACTCCTTCCTTTCTTTGGCTCCATATACTGTTCTTGCTCTACGCTGCATCACTGTCATGACATAAAACCAAGCGACATAAAGGGTTAAATCTTATCGTTTAACATTGTGACTTTTTGGTAAAGCGACATAGTCCCAATTTGACCTCACACCATACCTTAGGACCGATATATTGCATGCTTGTTTTGGGAAATCTGCCGTTGGCCCACTCAGGGGCTCATTCGCCACCACCTCTTTTCCAGTACTCTGAATAGTACAAGGAAATGCTTAATGACCTTAGCTCCAAATAAGTATGAGTAGCTCATGTAAAGAATGTTTGTTGTATTGGTTGTTGTCAGCACCGTTGACCTTTGTTTGAGAAATTCGTATGAATTTGATGATGATGCCCATTGATGATGGCATGCCCATTGCACTGGTTCTTAAACCTTCAGCCCAATGAAGTATACAACTGATAACTCAGTAAAATGCACACGTTCTTATGGGAAGCGGCGCATAGAAAAAGTACGAGACGTACGTCGCTTGCCATAAGAACTTTTGTATTTCACTGAGTTGTCAGTTATGAAATTCGGCGTGACGGACGCAACGGATTCATTGGGCTGAAGGCCTTAGGCCTTCAATTTTCACTTAAATCTCGATCAGCCTGCGATTTTGGAAAACGATTGTGCTGCCATTCTCTCCCTGCTCAGCATTTCGCACTTATGTGTTTAGCAAGCTAAGTCCAAGGGATAACAAGGGTTAACACGCAAAAGTATCATAAGCACTGGATGTGTAGTCAACAATTACTACAATCACCAGGTTGACGCCGCTAAGAACATATGTACCAAACCACCAACCACATTGAATGTCTAAAATCGATAGATCTGTTTAATCTTGGACACTTAGTAAATGAGCTCTTGTGAAATGCTAAAGCCCGGCGGGCGAATCATAAGGATGTAGCCCGAGAATTTTCCAATGTAATCTTATATCATTGATGAATAAATATATTGTTGTCGTGAGATCAATGAAAGCATGCTTTGCTCAATGATAAGATGTTGATCAATTGAGCAGAGGCAAAAATAGCAAGTCCAAACTAGTATAAGGAAGACACTCAACATGGTGCAAAAGTGACTTAACATCTGTATTAACTGTTGTACTTAATACATAATATTCATTCCAAATTCTTTTTAGAATCGAAAATATGACAGCACAAGAAGTTACAGACCAAGTTGTAGAAAGATCGAATGGGCCATTGATTGCGTTTTACTTTTATATTTTTAACTATATGTACTTTATTTTATACCTCTCATATGATACTCGCGAAAATTATGACATTTCGGGAACTCGTCATGGCAACATTGTAATACCCAACCCTACATCCACCTCCTTTTTTCTGATTCATCCGATTTCGTGATCTCTCTTTCGATAGCATGTGGTGTGGATGCTGCCATGCCGGCCGGCGCTTGCGGTTGCATGTTAACTTTGGCATCCTTCCTAACATAAGGCGGAAATCGCATTGATGTAATAAGTCAGGCGGTTAACCTACCAATATCTCTTACGTGTATTTTACCTTTTTTACACAAGCAGGCTTTTGATCTGCTAAGCTAACGCATTTTTTGTATTTTTTTGTAAACCAAGAAGTCAGAATGGCGTGTTCAACAAGAGTTATGTGCCTACCTACCGCAACCAAATGATTGCAGTAGGTAATTGCTACTCAGACTCACATATGGGTATGGACTGGACATGCAGTGGCATACGGATTGTATAACATATCTTTTTTTCTGAAATGTTGACCTGGTTCTGAACGTGAGGGATTTTTTGTTGTATGCAGTGTGACACGTGATAGGTTACGCATAAATGTTTTAATAAACTTTAAATTAATTTAATATTTTTTTTTCATTTTTTTTACAAGATTCATCTCAATGAAAATGGTTCCTAGCCGATATAAAACGCTACTTCTGTGGTTACGACTTCTTGTGATTCTTTTTAATGGAGCAGATGGAGGAGACGTAAATAATTACGCACCCGAAGGTAAGTGCATATCGAAAACTTCTTTCAGCTAGAACTAGAAAGGGTTTAAATAATTTCTAATGTCATGCTTCCACCGCGCACTAATCCTCGATTAATGTAAATCTTCATTAAATTCTCTACAAATTACCCAATTAGCCATAAAAATTTATAGGATGTTTCCACTGCACATAAGACAGAGATTAACCTAGGAGGATTAAAAGTTAATCTCAAAGTGTTTCCACCGGAAACGAGGAGATGAACTTGACGTATACTTTCATTTTTGTGTTGTCATGTCCTCTGCGTGAGTTTTTTTGGCTCCCGGCAACTCAGATTTAACAATAACTAAATCCATATATCATTGCCCACGATTCTTTAATCTACGAAACGAAATAACCCAAAAAAAAGAAAAACAAAACACCTAATATGTTGATGTGATTTTGGTTCACGAATGCGATAGTAGGCGTACTCGTTCAACATCAATCAGCAGTTAACATTCACATCCATCATTCTGTTGCAGTGGGCATCCCTCAGTGTCTTTAACCGCTTTGAGAAGTCCAACACTAGGTACAGTCCTTTTACACAACACAGCAAACATAGCTGAGTTGATGACACCAAGCTGTCAAATAAAGGTTTGTTTTCTTTGTTTCTTCAGATAAAGCACAGAAGACGTCGAATTTTGTTTGGTTTGAATCGACAATTTGTGGGCAGAAGGGATTAATTACGCGATTCATTTTTAATCTATTCGCGAAGAGATTAAAATTCACATGGGAAATCTCTTGATTTAGAGGGGATTTAAGGAAGATTTGTTTTAATCGAAGGTTAGTGTCCGGTGAAAAAACCATATCAAATCCTCTCGGCAAACGATTAAAAATAAATGACATCGCAATTCTCATTCACCATTTTCACAAACCATTTTTTGCCCTTTCGAACAACTTTTTAACAGTTTGAGAATCGAAGGAGTACACTGAAAATGTCCACGTATGACAGATCTGTCTTAATAACAATTTCTATTGGGACTACACATATAATCGTCAGTTTCAGTTTAAGACGCGAGATTATAGGCTTTCGAAAGCTAGAACGATAGGATTTGGGATGAAACACTTTTAGTTGTTATATCGCAGCTGCGAGGATACACCTGACTTGCTGTGCCACTGTCCCAGTCTAAGTCAGTTGAGGAAAAGAATTTAAGGAAGTTGCTTCTTCCATGACATCTCAAAACTTTCAAACGCACCACTTACATCTCTTTCCAGGTTATGTCAAATCAACAAGGTGGCCCCAAGAAGTCAACACGGCGTAAGAAGGAAACGAAAAATCCATACAACAAGTATTATCCCCCACTGGGTGTCACAATGGGTTTCAATAGACCTAAGTGCGATGATGCGCGGGTTACCTCGCTCCATCAACCCAACAACCTAACCTTACCCATATCGCAGTGATTGGTGCCTGATAATGAAAAGCGTTTCTCTTTGCTGAAGCTATTTTATAGTGTTCCTGGACCTCAGGCGCTGTATTTAATATTTAATATACGCGGTATTTAATATACGTGTTGATGTATATTGTATATCAACACATAAAGTAGCTTAAACTTGTTTCCCGATTTCCAGCATAGCAACATAAAAGTGGGACTGGGATGAATGCTATGACCATCTTTTTTGTATTTGGGTACCCATTTTGATTATTCACCACACCTGGGCACACGTCAATCGTTCATTACACAAAAAATTTGGGTTTCATTAAACCCAATTCAGTCCCCATTTCAGTCCCCTTCGGGTAGGGGTTAGAATATACCCGAGGTAAGGCATGCCTGTCGTAAGAGGCGACTAAAATCCACCCTCCGTATGCCGAGCGCGTAGCGCATACAAACCATGCAATGGACAAAACGAACGGAAGTAATACCCCAGGTGGTAATCCAGCATCACTGGCAAATCCACCCTCTTCGGAGGTAGGCTCTACGAATTCTGGGGAGAGCCATTTATTGCTTTCAAATCCCTTTATGAAGAAACCAAGGGTACCTCGATCACCACCACCTAGATCGATCATCTCCGGGAAAGGAAGTCCGCCGGTTAATCGGGACTCAGCGAAAACTAAATGCTTTGAAGCGGAAAACAACGAACTCCGCGCTAAGCTTAAAGATATGGAACGTCTCTACCATGAGCTCAAAAATGAAGTAGATTCGTTACGAAAAGAAAACGAGGCTCTTAGGAATCCCCGTGATACTACAAAACGTGAGGACACGCCGAAGCGTCAAAGCGAATACGTGACAGACGAAGAAGAGCTTGCACGTGAAACTAATCCGGCTCTCAAGAAAAGATCTACCAAAAAACGAAAAATTGGGTCTTCGCCAGTAGTTGAGGCCGTATATAAACACGATGAAACACCAACCGTGTCAAAAAAAGCGACAGCGAAAATTGAAGAAAAAATTCGCCGACCGCCTGCAATAAATGTCGTTGGGGTCGCAGACTACGGAAAGCTGCGAAATATCTTAAAAAATACTCTGGGGACGAAGTATAATTTAATTTCTCTTCGAAATAATGTATGTAAAGTCAATGTCGATGACTCTGATGCCTATCGCGCACTTTCGCAAAAATTAAATACCGAGAATGTACAATGGTATACTTACGAAAACAAATTCGAGAAGCCGCTTCGGGTTTTCGCTAGGGGACTTCACCCAACCTGCACGAAGGAAGAAATTGTTGAAGATGTTCAAGCCCAAGGCTTTAAAATTCTTGATGCCGTGAACATACTTAAGAAAGAAAAACAACGTACGGAAGGAGAAAAAGACACCGTGGTCAAGCGCGGTCTTCCTATTTTCATGCTGACGTTCGATAGGATTGAAAACATAAACGAAATATATAAAATAAAAACAATCCTAAATATCAGGGTAAAAATTGAGCCCAAGCGAAAGGGCAATAGACTAGTACCTCAATGTAAGCGATGCCAAGGCTTCCGACATACTCAAGCGTACTGCCAAAAAGAACCGCGATGTGTCAAATGCGCCGGTGGACATCTTACAAAAGATTGCAACGTAAGCAGTCAGGCCCCAGCGACTTGCGCCAATTGTAATGGAAGTCACCCGGCGAGCTACCGAGGTTGCGAAATCGCAATAGAGCTACAAAAACGTCACGAAACTGTTAAGCAACATATTGTAGATAGGGCCACAACCCCAAAACGTTCTAGAGCTGACAAGCCGAAAACTCCCAAATCGGTCAGAAATACGAGATTGACGAGAAAAAATATACAGACTCCGCAAGAAAACGTCGCCGGTCCAAGTACAAAGGGAAAATCATCACTCATCGGCCCAAGATCGTACGCTGAAGTCGCGTCACACAAAAGCAAACCTCCAGAACCTACCACAACAGATTCGGTATCTCAAATATTATTTATGATATTGGAAAAGCTTGAGCAACAAACTAAAGTTAATCAAGTAATATTTGACAAACTGAGCGAGCTAGAGTTTAAACCTCGCAAAACCAATAACAAATCATGAATATGAAGCTCATTAACATACTTACATGGAATGCAAATGGTCTTTTAAAGAAAATCGGCGAACTAGAAGTATTTCTACGGGAAAAAAATATTGACATATGCCTGATTTCGGAAACACACTTTAAGAAGGGATCCGGACCCAAAATTAGAGGTTACATCGACTACCACGCGCATCATCCATCAGAAAATTCGAGAGGCGGATCCTCTCTCTACATCAAAGACTGCATTAAGCATTACAAAAACGAAGAAATTGAGCTTGACTCTATGCAAATAACTTCAGTATCGGTAAAAATAGGTCACCTAGATTATAATATTGCCTCGAGTTATTTTCCTCCACAGTATAGGCTAGCGGACGACGATCTTACTCCCCTCTTTGACTTACTTGGGTCGAATTTTATCATCGGCGGGGACTTTAATGCGAAAAACACCTTTTGGGGATCACGGTGCAATTCAACAAGAGGTAGAGTACTCTTCAAAGCTAGCATGAAACGTGGCGTGGTTTTCCTTTCGACGGGAAAGCCAACGTATTGGCCAACCGACAGAAACAAAGTACCTGACCTTGTCGACTTCTTTATCGCAAAAGGGGTTCCCCGCCACCTCACAAATGTAGAAGAAGGCTATGATCTCTGTTCGGATCACTCGGCAGTCGTTTTGAAAATCGGCGGAAGTCTAGCAAAAAATGAGAGAGCGCCTAGGCTAACTAATAACAACACCGACTGGGATGGCTTTAGGAAATACTGCAAAGAAAATGTATCTCTACATGTATCACTTACAACCCCTTTAGAAATAGAAGACGAAGTCGATAAACTGGTTAGAACTATCCAAGACGCTGCTTGGAACAATACTTCTTTCCGGAAGACTGGAGTAAGGAAAAGCGGATCAATTTACCCGCACGAAATTGAAGAGCTCATACGCGAAAAGAGAAAGGCTCGAAAGAGGTGGCATTTGTCTCGAGCTCCTCCTGATAAAACCATTCTGAATGGGCTATCTAACAAATTAAAGCACTTACTTCAAGATTTTAAAAGTCGCGAGACTACCAACTACCTCGAAAACTTGACTGCCGATAGAGGGTCAAACTATTCACTTTGGAAAGCCGTGAAGTCCATTAAAAAGCCCATAGTACACTCGGCGCCAATAAGAAAAGATAACGGTGAATGGGTAAAAGGCGACAAAGAGAAAGCAGATGTATTTGCAGAACATCTAGAAGAAACATTCAAACCGTTTGACGGGGAGCCGTTGGTTGACGATCTGTATCGCAATGCGGAATTAGACAATTATCGAATGAAAACCGTGACACTGTCTGAACTTCGTCAAACAATCCGAAATTTGAAGAATAACAAAGCTCCAGGCTATGACCTAATTACTGGGGAAATTTTGAAGGAGCTACCGAAAAGAGCGTTAGTCAAGCTTCTCTACATCATAAACGCATCAATGAGAATTTCATACGTTCCACGGCAATGGAAAGTCGCAGAGGTAATAATGGTTCCGAAACCAGGGAAATGCCCGAACGACAAAAAATCATATAGACCGATTTCGCTTCTGCCGATTATATCTAAAGTCTTCGAGAAACTTGTGCTCAAACGACTGCAACCAATAATTGAAGAAAGACGATTGATTCCGGATCACCAATTCGGCTTTAGGGTCAAACATTCAACACTTGACCAGGTCTATCGAATAACTAATGAAATTGAGAAAGCCTTAGAAGCGAAAATGATATGTTCTACCGCTTTTCTTGACGTATCCCAAGCCTTTGATAAAGTTTGGCACGAAGGCCTAAAATATAAGCTACGGAAAGTTTTGCCGGAAAAAATGTATGAACTCTTAGAGTCTTATCTTGACAACAGACTATTTCGAGTGAGATACGGGAGCGAATACTCAGAATTCAAAGAAATACAAGCCGGCGTTCCACAAGGTAGCGTCCTCGGTCCAACACTGTTTTTACTTTTTACAAGAGATGTACCTCAAGTAGAGACAACGACTATAGCCACGTTCGCTGACGACACGGCTATCCTCGCTACGGATAAGACAGTCGAACAATCAACGGGAAAACTCCAACGCGCTTTGAATAAAATATGCGAATGGACAAAGGCCTGGCGAATCCTCCTAAATGAGACAAAATCAACGCATGTAAATTTTACTTACAAGAGGGTAATCAACTTACCTCTATTTATAAACTCGGTACAAATTCCATACGCAAACGAGGCGAAATATTTAGGCATGACCCTAGACGCAAAACTTAAGTGGAAGCCACACGTTAAAAAGAAACGCGATGAACTTGAAATCAAGCTACGAGAACTGAATTGGCTTATCGGACGTTATTCGAAACTAAGCGTATATAACAAACTGCTATTGTATAAGCAAGTGCTAAAACCATCTTGGACGTACGGTATACAACTTTGGGGTTGTACCAAACCAAGCAACATATCTATTTTAAAAACTTTTCAGAATAAGACACTAAGAGCAATCGTAAATGCTCCATGGTATATAAGAAATAGCGATTTACATCGAGATTTAGGCATCGCAACCGTTACCGACGAAGTAAGAAACTTTGCTCGCAAACTTCACACTCGCCTTCACGGCCATTGCAACCACGAAATAATCCGAACTCTGGATCAGACAAATCTTGCACGCCGACTACAACGAACAAGGCCGTTGGATCTAGCGTCGTAAGAGGAAACCGCACATAATGACGGTATTGCAGGTGCTTTCGTTGGAAGGTAGCCTGCCAAACGCGATTACTATACAGAAGCATGAACTACTTGTTAAGGAAACTTAGTCGTAGTCTTACAAAGATTGGGAGGTTTTTTAGTGAGTAAGAATCTCACACTACTATGAGCACGCGCGTTCGATTCTCATAGTGCCTATGAAGGTTTTTACCTACCCACGGAAAAAAAAAAAAATTAAACCCAAACCATAGTACCTACTACACTCAATGCTAAATTTTTCTTACTCTGGTGCAATACAACTCAGCTTAGGTGATAGATTTCTAGGACTGACGACAGTAAAATCATCCGTGAGAACAAGAAATCTGCCATTCGTATTTACAGAGTAAAGTCGGGTGAAATGGCGCAGTCGCAAAAACGGTGTCTTTCTAACATGTGTTAGAATGACACCATGACACAACACAACAAAACAGAGCAACATTGTCTTGTGTTAAATTGAAGCGCTTTTTTTTGTCAATTCGATAGAATTCAAAAATCAAAAATAAACAATTTTAAACGTAAGATAACTTCTAAAAATGTAGGACATTAACTTTAAGGGCCAAAAAAGCGATCAACTAGAAATCTGACTTCAGAATAAATTATAGAGTAGACAAATTTCAAGCCTATAACATCAAAAGCTTAGCAAGCATATGACATTCTCTAAAACTGCCCTGGTTCCGTCATCCTCAGATGACATTAAAGACAAAGAAGATTAGTGGCAATGCGATCTTTTCAAGAACTGGTCTAATGGTACATGTGCCTACAAACACGTGCAATAAGTAAGGCAACAATGAAATGATAAAAATTTTATGCGCCCATCACCCGACAGGGTGTACCATATTACCCGTCCGTAAGAAAATATTTTGTTTTCAATAGATTTTCCTCTATTTTTTTTAATTAGCCAAAATGTGTTTCTTTTTACCTTTTCATGTAAATAAAAAAAATTCCAATATCCCCCCACACAAATATGAGTTAAGATTCAGATTATTTCATTTTAGGCCCTAAAAACCTCACTCCTATGCCTTCATCAGATCTCGACCGATCTGTGTACCATTCTGTTTTATTATTGCTCAGGTTGTTGCTCCATTATGCTCCTGCTCTTTTTGTCACTGCGTCCCACATTAATGTTCGTTTAACAAGTCAAACCTTCTGAAAAGGTCCGTATTGCCATTCTAAGAACGGTCTTACTTACACAGTTCTCAACAATAATATGCATAGGAGCTTTAATCGCACCTCCTTGGATTCGGTTGTACCAAGTTTTTACCAAGCAGGGATACAAGTTTGTCAGCATTTGTAAGTGCCGACCTCGCATTCCTTCCATAGCTTGCGAAACGTCCATTAATTTAAATGATCTGGCATCGAGAGAGCCATCTTTCCTAAAATAACTTAATAAGATAGAAGCAACCAATATTAAGTTGACCTTTTTTAATTGTTCAACAGTTGCGTTACTCATAATTCTTTCTACATTCCAGGTTCCGAGGGACGACACCTAAGTCCACGTCTGGACCACAACGGATGGAAACCTTTGGGTCATGGTGACCCTCTGAAAAATGACCCAACATTTGATTACAGTCCACCGGCACTAGAACGAGTACGCTATTGGGCCGAAAACAATAAGTCCAAGGAAGATGGTGGCAAAAAGAATCGAAAGGATATTCTGCTCCTTGGCGTTTCTTCGAAACGAGAGAGTTTAAAGAAGGAACCAAAATACACTTCGATAAGGAGAAGCTATTACAGTGGCCAAGGACATTTGCCAACTCGGTTAATGCCACCACCAATGCGGACGTCACAAACCCAAAGACCCCAGACCGCCCCAACTGAAATGCATCACTACCAAACTCACTATCCATCGACGAAGGCCTACTACCCATCGACTAAGGCATACACCTCATCTTCGAGCAGCTATCGCACCAAATCTCCGTATGACTCGAAACGTGAGGAATCCGTCAAGTATGTCAGTTTCACTAGACCAGACGTCAAGTATTCCAATACACGAACCAGTCCGAATGACTTTGTCGGCATGACATCGCCTCGAAAGCCATGGGTCCACGAGTTGCTTCAAAAGGAGCAAATTAAGCCAAAGCCAAGTTTTAATAAGCCCATGCCAACGGCACCAGTGATCAGTGTTTTCGAAACTCATCCTCCGTCTCATTTTGTATCGACGACTTCGACGCCAATCTACACTCCTCCAACAACGACTCCCCGTATTACCACCACAACTTCAACTACGACCCAGAAACCGATGTATCCATCTTACAAGCCCATCATTGCATCAGAACCCCTGTATCCAACGGTTGCACCCCTGGAAATTACAACAGAATCACCCTTCAAACCGTACAACGGACATTACGAAGTATCCATGTATCAGATCATCGAAGGTCATTCCAAGGTGAAAACTTACGGCCAAAATAATGAAACCTCCACCCACCAACCGAAAATTGTTCCCATCACCCCAAGAAGGGAATCGGTTATTCGCCATGTCACGGCAGACGACGATTCCAGGTTTACGCTCCAAGTGAGACACCTGCATACGAAAAAAAGCACAACGTCCACCACGACGAGCACCACCACAACCACAACTCCCCGGCCATACGTCGAGTCGAGCGAAAAGGGCACCTCGTCGACACCATCTCCAACAACACCCCAAAAAGGTGGTGCAAATATGCAAGGCCTCTTGAGTCTCCTAGATTCGTCGTTTGGAAATCTTTTCATCGACGAGCCAACTGGGGACGACATGGGAGCCCTCTTTTCCGGACCTGCCCTGGACAACGATCCAACAATCTTTGTGACCACCACCACTTCTTACCCGCCCACTGCATTGGAACTCGGTTCACCGAGGAGCGCCCGACAAATCTTTGACTACGATCAATTACCCGAATCCCGTCTGAAGGACTTCTTAAGCCCAGACTTTGATGACGAAGCCGACGGCCCGCCGAAGACATGGCTACGATCTTCGGGTGCCAATGTCAAAGCCGACAAGGAAAACAGATAGAACCGAGCAAGGGCTTGAACTTAACTTCATGTTTAACTTGTTTGAGATTAAGACTTCAAAGGATAGAAACACATATCTCAATATCTATACTCTAAACCAAATCTATTTATTTAGTTTCCAGTCTTTTTTCCAAAACATAAATAATTTTTTTTTGTATGTATATAAGGACGCATTATTTTTTAAGACTTATTTATTGTGACTTCTTAACGTGAGCATTATGATTTTCATTAAAAAATACATTAAAATATTAATAAATGTTTTACCTTTAACGGGGGGGAAAAAATTATATAGTAAAAGAGGACGATGGGTTCAGTTATAGGGAAATATAGAAAATTGCTTCCTCAAGCCTGTGAAAATACTCTTAAAAATACAGCAAACATAAGCTAAAAATCATTGCGAAAATCTAATTGGTTGAGACATTTTAAGAAATTTCTTAAGAACCTTTTCGAATTTCCTATGCCTTAGATCTGTCTTTGTATCAACCCAAGGAATTCTGAAGGAAGTATGCAGAAGCTAAAGGAATCCATTATTAATGTGAAGGATCTCATTTTTCGCTTTTAACAGGCAAGGAATTGCAATTAACCCAAGGAATTCTGGAGGAAGTGGTAGGTGTTAGAGGAATCCTTTATAAAGGTGAAGCATCTTATTTTTTGGTTCTTCCAGGCGAAAACTCCAACGGACCAATGAATTTGTATCAGAGTAACAGCAAAACATTTTTCGCGATCACAATACTAAGTCGGGCCATAAAAAATAAAATGTTTTTATTGATCCTTATTCACCAAAACAATTACTGTTTCGATTCGGCCTTATAATTTATGCCAAAGAAAATGTTGGGTCAAACTAACCCATTTCTTTCGCAAGTTTTTTTCTAAATTTTATGAAAAAGATTCGAAGGAAGAATCGAATAAACCCGTTTACCTTGGGCAAAAAAAAAAAAACCAATTGTAGAGAGAAATGAACAATCTGCACCACTTAATATATTGGGCTTTTAATACCTAACAGCCTGTTTAGCTAGAGGGCGGGTTACAATCCGCTCAGATGAATACCCCATCCTAATTTACCCCTGTCAAGCTCCGAATCACATTAATGAGTTGAAAATCTCATTTCGTAAAAAAAAGGGGCGTGGCGTCCCTTTCCAATGACATTGTAGCCTTTGTTCAAATATACTATCCAAAACTGTGGTTTGCATGTGTTGAGCGCATTTTATGTAAAAAACTATACTTTAAGTCAACCACACTCCCAAAAGTGGGCGGGTAAAAATTTTCCCAATAAGTTGCAATTTTCCCAATAAGCAAGAATACTACATACCAAATTTGAGCGTCCTAGAATTTTCGTTTCTCATGGTAATAAGTGAATTGGGTGTGTCAGTGGGCGGATTTTGAAAACTTCCACACTTGTACTGCTTCGGGACCTTAAAAGTCCAGATATGAAGTTTTAAAATCATAGCTCAAAATTTAAGGCTTAAAACTATCCACAGACAGACGGACGGACACATACCCTTAGGTATTGAAGGGATAAAGTCCAGGAAAAATAGTCAAAAATATTTCTGCTTTCTGGAAAAATGTTAAACAGGGCGGACTTTGGCCTAAAGTCTGTATTTTTGTTTGCTTAATGAAAAAAAAAATTGGAGTAACCAAATCTTATAGGAGTAAAATATTTTGTGACCAATAAGCTGTTTTTCAACTAAAACCCAAAAAATTAAACATTTTTTAACAGTTTATTGGCCATAAAATATTTCGCTCCTCTAAGATTTGGTTGGAGGAACGAAATGTCTATCACATGTCTATCCTTTGGTGGTCAAAGGATAGACATGTGCACTCAAGAGGATACAAGCATCCACAGGTTTTCTAAACCCACCTCTGTCTATCAACTCCTACTCTCACCTCCCCGTGGTGAACACCGGATGCCTAGTACCTCAACTGGAGATTGGGTTCCAACCCCTTTGGAAGGTTGTTGGGGGTAGCAGACGAGAGAGGGGGGAGGAGTGTTCCCACTAAGGCACTTCTCCTTGCATCCGGACGGCAGCGGAGGATTTCCCCATAGTTCCGTGGCGTCCATAGTGGCGTCCATAGTTCCAGTCAGGCCGAAATACTTAGTGAACACCTTATATGGGCTACTACGACGTATTCGGAGCTCAGGCCTATACGGAGCGGGCTATCCGGCTCTCCGTCCTTAGAGCTAAGCAAAGGATCTGGTCCTCCAGGTTGGGGGTCGTGCCGTCGGGGTGACTTCCCGGCCACGTAAAGAAACACCAGTCATGAAGCAGAAACAAGCCTCGGATTCGGACGGATCTACTGTTGACGACCAATGCATCGTTGTGGAATCGCAGTCGGTGCTGAGGATTTGGAAAGACCACTTCTGCAGACTGTATAACGGCGAAGACGAACCAAATACTGCTGTCAGGCAGAACGAACCATTCAACCCGGGCGAAGACGTTACCGACGAAGCATACGAACGATACCGCCCACCCGACCTGGAGGAGGTGAAAGTAGCTGTGTCTAAGCTCAAGTGCAACAAAGCAGCCGGAGCAGACGCTGGCGATGAGCTGGTTAGGAGCATGCACCAGCTCATCTGCAAGATATGGTCGGAAGAAAGCATGCCCGACGAATGGAACCTCAGCATTGTTTGCCCGATCCTGAAGAAAGGAGACCCTCTGAGTTGTGCCAACTACAGAGGCATAAGTCTTCTTAACATCGCATACAAGATCTTTTCTGCTGTACTGTGTGAACGCCTGAAGCCGTTTGTCAACAATCTGATAGGCACATATCAGTGTGGCTTTAGGCCAGGAAAGTTCACCATCGATCAAATATTCACACTGCGGCAGATCTTGGAGAAAACCCAGGAATTCTAAATCGATACACACCACCTCTTCATCGATTTCAAGGCCGCGTATGACAGCATCTATAGAGACGAGTTATATAGCGCAATGTCTAGTTTTGGCATCCCTGCCAAACTCGTCAGTCTGTTTGTCACGCTGTTCCGTCAAGGTCGGCAAAGACCTCACCGACCCCTTTGATGTCAAAAAAGGATTTAGACAAGGCGACGCGCTGTCAAGCGACTTCTTTAACATCATACTTGAGAGAATTGTGCAGAACTCTCGCGCCAACACCAGAGGTACAATCTTTCGAAAGTCCGTTCAACTACTCGCATACGCAGACGACATTGACATAATCGGTAGAACAAAGCGTGATGTCAGTGAAGCCTTCGTAAGTATTGGGACGGAAGCGGCGAATATGGGTTTAGCAGTCAATGAGGGCAAAACCAAGTATAAGCTGTCATCAAGAAAAGACACCCAACACCGACGTCTTAAACAAAACATCACCATCGACAGCTATAACTTTGAGGTAGTTAGGGACTTTGTCTACCTGGGTTCGGCTATCAATTCAGACAATGACACCAGCGCTGAAATCAAACGAAGGATAACTCTTGCCAATCGCTGTTTCTTTGGGCTAAGAAGGCAATTAAGTAGCAAAGCCCTCTCTCGAGCAACTAAAGTGTCCATGTATAAGACCCTCATCATCCCAGTCCAGCTTTACGGTGCAGAAGCATGGACCCTGTCAAAGGCGGATGAAAACACTTTAGGCTGCTTCGAGAGGAAAATTCTTCGGACGATTTACGGTCCCGTCTGCATAGACGGAGAGTTGAGGAGGAGATATAACATCGAACTGTACGGGCTGTACAGCGATATCGACCTAGCCAAAAGAGTCAAAACACAACGTCTACGATGGCTGGGTCATCTAGAGCGGATGGACACCAACGCCCCGGCCCGGAAAATCTTCGAATCCACACCGCAGGGACGGCGCGGTAGAGGAGCACCGAGACTCAGGTGGCGCAAGCAAGTGGAAGGGGGCCTCAGCCAACTTCGCGTGCGAAACTGGAGACGGCTAGCTAGAGACAGAGCTGGCTGGCGAAGCTTGTTGGCTGAGGCCCAGGTCCACCCCGAACTGGTTCCTCAAATTTTTTTTCGAAAAAACAAACCAAGGCAAACCTTGGGCCAAGGTCTGCCCTGTTTAACATTTTTTCATATAAATTTACTAATTTTCCTGGACTACTACGGCGATTATTTTTTTATTTTAAAACTATGAATCAAACTATTTTTTGGGATGGGGTAGAAATAGGTCCATTGGGTACGGTTCTACTGCAAGTCATTTAAAATCAAGCAATATTGGCCGTTACTGTACAAGCACTTTTAAAAAGATAAACTGAAGCCTATTTTTAGGCTACGATTTCATCGAATTGTATGCAATGAATTTTCTTTCTTTGGATTAATTTATTTATGTTATTAATATTATTGATTGTTATTTTTATAAAGTTTTTTTTTCGAAGTAAAGCCCACGAGTTAATACAAAAGTGTCACAATATGCTTTCAAAATTCAGATTTCCGAAATTCTGACAAAAGCAATAATATTCGGCTTATTCTGCTTTTTATACCCCATCCCATAATACATAATATCAAGTTTGATTCATAGTTTGTAACATTGTAAGATATAATCACCGTAGACCCCCAAGACCTTAAGAGCATATGATGAGGCCGAATTGTAAGTTGAATGAGATATGTCCATTCGTCCGTCCGACCGTCTGTCTGTAGGTAGGTTTTAGGTCCTAAATTTTGAACCCGGTCGGATGCCGAGCGGGGCATTCCGACCACCAAGCGCTCGCGTGCTGACAACCTTCGGGCCTAGCTGCAAAGGGTGCCCTGGGTTACCAGGATCAGCACATATCCGACATGGTGGAGGAGGGTGAGTTGCATTTTATACCTAGTTGCCTAGGATTCTATTCGGCCGATCCTAACATGGACAACAGACTCCTACCAAGAAGCCGCTCATTCCGAGACAAACGCTCTTGGAGTTTAACTGTTTGGTGTTCAGCCTCCCCTCTGGGTTCAGACGCTGACCAGTTTGCCAGCTTGCACACTATATATCAGACTCTACTGGGTTTTAGTTAGGCCTTTCAGGTTCATCTCTTGGCTATAACTTTGCTGCCAAGGGTGGCCACCAGGAGTATACTTATAACCTGCTCAAAACTACTTCTTCCAGTGGATTTTAGTCGGCTCTTACGACAGGCATACCTTACCTCAAGGCTATTCTGACCCCGAGCTTACGGGGGATACCCGGCCTTCTTGAACGAAGTTGATGCTGCCCTGGATAGAATGGCAGAAATTGACTTCTCTCTCCTCATGGGTGACTTCAATGCCCATTTGGATATGGACGACAGTACTTGGAGAAGTGTGAATGGGAGGCACGGTGACCCGGACCAAAACAGAAACGGAGGGAACTTGTTGGACTTTTGCTGTGCTTATGGCTTGTCTATTATGAACACCTTTTTCCCACACAAACACATTCAAAAATACACTTGGTACCAGCACAGTTTAAATTAGGGATCTTTGATTGATTTCATTGTGGTACCATCGCGTGTTCAAAAAATGATTTGAGATGTTCGCGTTTTGAGAGGAGCTGAGCTATAAACTGATCACTAACCAGTGTTGTGCAAATTGCGCTTTAGCGACAGTATTCCTTTGTCACCCAGGTAAGACGGGTGGACCGCATAAGGTGGGAAAGGTTACAGGATGCTGAATCTGATTACAGAGAGAGATTTGCACGACACGTTTCGGAGAAGTTTGAACAAATTTCAACTGACCTTTTAAATGTAGAGGAAGAATGGCAGCTGTTTTCATCGGCAGTCATTGCCTCTGCAAGAAATGTTTGTGGAATGAAGCGGCTTGGTGTATGGCGCTTGTAGTGAGAAAAGAACTGTGTGGCTTAAGCTGATGGAGAGCCTATATTGTGGGGATTCAATTTAGGAACTCTATTTCTCGAGCCCGGTAGACTGAGGTGAGAAGAACCTTCAATACGGCGGTCAGAACAGTCAAAGAACAGGCATGGAAAAAGTTCGGCGAGAGGTTGGAGCACGATTACAGATTTGTAAACAAGACATTTTTTGCAAACTATTCGCCGGCTCAGATCAAGGAAGTTGAATATCGTTCAAGGGGTTAAATCCAAAGACGGTACACTTCTTTCAAATGAGAACGACGTCTTAGGCAGATAAGACGTTAAATGGCTAATACATGTCATTAAGGTGGCCTGGGAAAGCCGTAAAGCACCTAGCGATTGGCAAACAGGAGTTATAGTGCCCATTTTCAAAAAAGGGGACAAGAGAGATTGCTCTAACTATAGGGGTATATGTCGCTTAAGTCTTCCGGAAAAAGTATTCGTGAAGGTGTTGGAAGCGCGTAATCGAGCCTTTGTTGCGGGAAGAGCAGAGGCACAGCCTTTTACTCTGAAGGTTATTCTTGAGAAGGCCTGGGGAATATGTAGAACGCGTGCTTTGTAGACTTAGAAAAGGCCTATGACCGGCTTCCTCGAGATAAACTCTAGAGAGTTTCGCAGGACTATGCACTGAGTGAGCCTCTTCTGAGAGCCATTCAGTCTTTGTATGGGAACTGCAGAAGCTGTGTTCGGATAAATGGCGTCAAATCCCAACCTTTTGATGTGTGTGATGGACTTCGCCAGGTTCACTATATTCTATCACCTCTCCTTTTCATAGCATATATGGACTGGATGGTGAACCTTAGTCTTGGTGAGGAATCGTTCGAAATGGCTGGCGTCATAAGCCATCTGCTTTTCGCAGATGATTTAGCTATCCTGGCTTCGTCCGAGGAGGAACTTCAGTGAGCACTGGATGGGTTTGCGGCCATCTGTGGTTTACGTGAGCAAATCCGAATTGATGGTTGTCTCCCAAACTCCTGTGCAGTGTACCCTGCACATTAATGGAGTCCCATTGAAACAGGTAGAGAAGTTTAAGTATCTCGGAGCGAGCACTTTTCGGCTGCTCAATCACCAACAAGGCACTGAAAATTGCAAAGTTATTGCTGAGGGCGGAGAATAATAACCCAAGGATCCAATTTGATTCGATTCAGATTGATTAAAAAAAAACAAGAAGGAAAGTGCAACAGTGCGTATGCAAAAGCTTCAGTCCATCTACCAAGGATTGCAAAATACCCGACCATACCAAAAAGTAAAATTCCACGCCTCCAAAAAGTGGGCGGGATATAAAAGTATAACTGCTGAATGCTTTATACTAGGTGGTTGCATACATTTCGGCCTAAAACTCCGCCTTTTTAACTTAAAAAAATCAGTTTTTTTAACGCCACGCCCACAAAAGTGGTTGGAGGCACATATAATGTATGCATAAAAGTTAGGAAATTCTAATATCTACATCTTTAGTAATATAATTTTGTGTCAAACTTCAATACATATATTTATTGAAAAACAGTCATAGCATAGTCATAACACAGCTAAAATTTGGCAAAAGTATTTTTTTAAATTAGAGATGGTCGCAGATACAGGCCTATAGATGGCGTGTCTGTGGGCGGATTCAGCTAATTTTCAAAAATGATCTGATTTTCAAAAAGGACTGGACTTACAGTCAACCCACCAAATTTCAGCTCTCTGCCTTAAAATTTAAGGCCTAAAAGTTGTTAACATACGAACGGACGGACGGACATGGCTTAATCGATTCTCCTATCGGTCCCATTCATATTTCTAAAAGGTCTTGGGGCAAGGGTCTTCGGTGATTATTTCACTGCGTTACAAACTATACAACAAACTTAATATACCCTCGGTCGTGAAAAAAAACTATAAGCGGGAAAACAAGTTCTGCCCGGGGGGTTGGATCTCTCGAACTTCACTGCTGATTGGGATTGCTGGGTCTTATCTTCTCTCGTGCGGCTTTTTTGACACGAGGTGGTAAACATAGTGTCAAGCCTAATGGGTAATACTAAAAGGAGTATGTGGATGCACACAAAAGTAATTTGTTCAGTACATAGCAACTTGGAGACGCAATTTGGACAAGCATAGTTAGATTGGACGGAGGCGACCGATAAAAAAAAAATTAATTATTGCTGCGTCAGATCTACACTTGCCAGGATGTACTTCTTTTTTTTGTTGTAGTTTAAGTTTTTTTTTTTTTAAATCGAGCCCTCCAATACAACACTACAACTTAATGTCTATGAACGATAGTGTGTACTGGTTTAGAATACTTGGGGTTTGCCAAAAAGTCCTTCAAATCTGTCGTACATACTTTTTTCATAAGATGACGGAAATAATTATTGACCCAATAATATGGTTTAAGATCAACGGTCTTAGGTAATGGAATGGCTTCGGCCAGACTCTGAGCCAGGAAAAGAATGCCATCGTATTTTCACGGATGGCTCCAAAACCGGACAGGGGTCTGGTGCTGGAGTCTTTGTGGAAAGCGAGAACAATACACTCCACTACCTCTTAGGTAAATATGCGTCTGTCTTCCAAGCGGAGATTTGCGGAAGACAGCGGAGAATGGCTATGCGGTATATTGTGACTAACAGGTGAAGGGCGAGAAGCATATGCGTTTGCAGTGACAGCCAAGCCGCTCTAAATGCGTTGCTCAACCCTCGTCCAAGATAGTGCTCGAACTCAAGTATACGTTGAACTTACTCGGAAGGCTAAATGCAGTGAATCATGTTTGGGTTCCAGGTCACACTGGTATCCAGGGAAATGAGATCTCTAATGAGCTTGCCAGACTAGGCTCAGAAGAGGTTTTCTCAGGACCCAAACCTGCTTTAGGCCTGCCTGTATCTGTTGTCACGTCTGCTATTGATACTTGGGTTTCTCGTGAGCACAGGGCTCGTTGGCGTGACTGCGATGGGTGCAGACAGACTAAACGACTACGCCCGATTCTCTCAAGAGAATCGATTGCAGACTTCTTGTAGGCGTCCTTGCGGGCACTTGAATGTGCTAGGCTTGATCGAAACCACCACCTGTCCTGCCTGTTGAGTAGTTTGTAGTTTTCCTGCCTTTGCTCGCATCAGGTGGCGGATCTTTGGGGCTGACGTGGTGAGTGCCGAACACCTAAGCTCTTCGTCACTGAAGCTCCCTCTCTCTCTTCGAAAGACGGGTAAACTAAATACTTAAAGTAAGGTGTCCGCGTGGTAGTACAATGGACCAGTAATTGTGTCTGAGTGCTTCATCTAATAGAAGCAAACCTCCGACAAATGAAAAAAATATCAACGGTCGTATTTTACTGTTGAGCCCCCTTGTTCTGTTAACAATCAACTTAAAAATAAAGAACACGAAAAAGCCTTTGTATTTTCTTATACCATATTTAGATGCAAGTTTGCAGTCTCGAAGTGAGATTCTTTTTACTTACCAATAGTAATTACGTGACGTATGTCCGTATAGGGTATCACACCAACCTACACAAAGGGGGTAGCTGCTCAATGCAAGTTCAATTGTTTATAAAGTAATTGTGTGAGTAAACAAACCGGCAATGTGCAAATAAGCTCTTACATGCGATTTTTTTATATACCTACACTTTGTTACAAGGTTAATGGCACTGTTCTGTGCAAGTTGGTTTAATACATCGAGACTACATTGTGTGTGCATTAACCAAACGTCAAAGTTCAAGAAAAAATCCTGTGTTTAAAACCACAAAACACGGCCACAATGACTTGTATTTTACATGTTTGCACTTTCAGTTGAAGCTGTGCCATTCACAACAGCTTTAGCAGTCCAACATCAAGTCCACCAAACCCTAACGCAACTACATATCATAAACGCTTTATTGTTCATATGTCCATTGATGTCTACTTTTCGATTCTCTTAAAGAAATATCGTTTGCAAAACAGAAGAGAAAGCCTTGAGCTAATATTTGATTGTCTCTCTTCAATCAAACACTGGTGCTGGGCTGGTCAAATCGACATAAAATTTCCAGATGTTCGTTGTTCCGAGGTTTCCACTTGCTGCAGTTGCTTGACTCAGCTCAATTCAACCTGATCGTGTCGTGCGTCGCGTCGATTTGATTGTGGATGTGAATTGATCGTACAATTACGCGAGACAGAGACGTACACGGTAAACAACAGAATCTTAATTGCATTCGACAAGCGCGATTAAATTGCCGGTGCCAGTGCCACATAAAACAAAAGTGATCTGTGAAAATGTAAGCAATTTTGAGCCATGTGCAATTGCCATTTGAGGTTAACCAAATGGGGTGTCTAAGTACTTTCAGTCAGGAGAAAAAAAAACGTTCGATCATTATTTCCTTATCAAAAATCATGAAAACATCATGAAGTCAGTGTCTGACTCTTTCTTTCGTTGTATATTTTAAATCGATCTTGTTGAGAGAGCAGGAGCCTTCTTTTGATCCACAAATGGTCTGGCATACGAGACAAGTTATCGGAGATACCATGGCAATGGAACTGCCTGCATAAAAACGAATTTCTCTTATCGCCGAACCGGCATCAAAAAATCGGATCATGTTAAACATTATGTACATGATCGCTCCTACACCCAGCACAATATGGACACATACAATGCCAGGCACGGTGCATAGATATTTCTCCTCATATCTATCTATTGGTTTGTTTCCCCAAAATTGGACGCAATTTATCTATGCTTGCGATAGTAAAAGTTAATTTAAAAATAAATAAAAATGGAGAAACAGCGAGAGAATGAGAACAGTTCAAAAACATTGGAGCACAAACTTTCACTTTTACTTCAGTAGCATGGATTTGTTTATGTTTAGGCAAAACGCACGTTTTTAGAACAAAAGATGTCCGTGTTGTTGCATAAGCGATTAAAGTTGTACTCTTGCGTGCATGTGTGGAATTTGACCCTGATTTCAATTTAAAATTAATGATTTTTTTTTTTATTATTTTCAATTCTGTGTTGGGAAGGTAAACACTTTTAATTGTCGAAAATCTCTTTGCCAAGTTGGAGCGGTTTTAATGGAAAAATATACCTAGACAGGTTGATGTGCCTATATAATTTCTTACATGCAATAAAGGTATAATTAATTTTAGCAGGTTTTACTATGCATGCTCATATTAAATCTATCGGCCAGTGGCAAGATCTCTGGCTCCTGTGTCGAGTTCACTGACATTGCAGTCGGCAGATCAGTGTTTTTCTTGGAGTATAGTGTACATTCCAGAATCCCTCATGTACGTACCTACCTACAGTGTTTCCGTGCCTTGACATGCCTTAACCATAACTAAATTTCTTGTTTGCATTCTCTCGGCCCGATTTCGGCAAAGCTGCAAATACGATCAAGGAATGACACCAAACGATAAGCCTAAGATCACATAGCTTAAAGTGCTATAGGTCGGCTATTATAAACTTTATGATAATAAATATTTAATTTTCATTTACATTTTAGCTTTCTTGGCGAATTTACCATCCTTTCTCTGCCACACTTAGACCTTTTGTTGTGTAGGTAATTTTAAAAGTGTGGAGGCATGAGATTGATTTCTCCTGTGAGGCCAAGTCAGAAAGCAAGTTCATTTCGCAATCTTAAGCTACGAAGAAAACAGCTGTTGTACTTCTTTATGAAATGGTATTACAGAGGTTATTCATGTCGGTACTCATGTACATTTATAGATGCGTGACTGGCCTTTCTTTAAGCCAATGTCAAAATCAGAGCGTAAGTGAATGACAGATTGCAAGATTTAAGTTTGGAGCAACAAATAAATCTATGACGTCTGATGCTGCCAAGGCCTACAAACCGTACATAATGCCAAAATTTTAGTCTTAGTAAAATTATTTCATAACGTCTGGGTAGGTGCGACAACATTATGCTTCTATAGTATGGTGAACTATGGCCATTTAACAAATCGTCATCCTAAAACTCAAGAATGGGTGGGAGTTATGCGGACGTGCCCATCTACAGTAGCCTGGCTAGAGGGATATTCCTGAAGCTGCAGCTGCAGAGCTGACGAATTAGCTAGAGTAGGTCTCGTTTTCAAACAAATCTGGCCTTCAGTGCTCGATCGTAGAAAAGCAAAGAGAGTCATCTCTTTTAATAGGCTGAATTTTAAAACTATAATCGGGCCGTCACAGACAAGGATTTATGTAGAGATTGCAGAAACGAGGTGGAGGAAGAAACCATGGTTCATCTTCTGTGTAACTATCCCGCTCTACAAGGCCTGACCTAGCATTTCGCTGCCTAGGACGAAAATAGTATTTGTCACCCTTAAAAAAAACTAAAATTTATGTACAGGGAGATTCAGCTAAGATGTGATGAAAAGCTAGAGCCCGTTAAGCCGGGAGAGCGATTTCATACAAAAATTACTTACCTAAAAAATTACTTACCTACCAAAGAAAAATTTTTTTAAAGATAGCGGCTCCACGTGACTGTCTTCCCAGCAGAAATAATGTTTCAAGGATAATTTTTTATTTTATTATTTTCCCACTTTCTATTTAGCAGGCAAAAAAAGTGACAAAATACTGGATTTATCCTATTTTACCGTTATTTTGCGTATATAATAGATGAAAATAGACTTGTGACTTTTTAATATGGCTATGGCACCCCCGCCCGCGTATAGCTCCTAGAGCGAAAACGCAGTATGATATTTTGGAGGACATTTGCCTGTGTTAGTCTCCTGTTTCTAATTTGTTCACTTTGATTTTGTAGTTGTCCATCCGCGATTTCAAAACTCTGAAAAACGTTACTTGAATCGCGCTTGAAACACAAGACAGCAATGAACCAATTGCACACCTTACATTCGAGAGAGCACAGCGCCTGTAATGATCGACAGTCTTTCATCATCATCATCATCATTATTTTCCGTGATCGCGGAGCGAGGGTAGCTAAATGGTCCCTCCATCTTTCCCGTTCTTCCGCCACCAACTCAAGAGTCACAGGCGCGATCCCCAGACGTGTCTCGGAGACGTTCCTTAGCTGATCCCACCACCTGTTTCTTGGCCTACCAGGCGGGCGACGCGCTTGCACTCTCAACAACAGTCTGTCAGGGGGCATGCGAATAACGTGCCCAAACCATCGAAGAATTGATCGTTCAACTCGGGGAAGCAGGTGTTCGACACCAAGATTCCTACGAATACTGACGTTTCTCACTCTATCCCTAAGAGTAACACCAGCAACGCACCTCAGAAATCTCATTTCGGCAGCTTGTACCCGCGATCTGATTCTTTCGGTCATTACCCAAATTTCATGACCATAGATGAGGGTTGGAACGAACACTGCATTAAAAACTGAGATCTTTGCTCTCAGTCCAAGCTCTGCTTTCCTGATGACCGGCCGGCGCAGTTCTTTTACTATTGCTGCAGCTTGGCCAATCCTACAGGATAACTCAGTATCACTTCTCCCATCTTTCGTGAAAAAGACCCCCGAGATACTTAAGCTTCTCGACCTATTTCAATGGGACTCCATTAATGTGCAGTGTATACTGCACAGGAGTTCGGGAAACAACCATCACTTCGGATTTGCTCACGTTAACCTTCACCCCAGCTTCACCACATATGGCCGCAAACCCATCCAGTGCTCGCTGAAGTTCCTCCTCGGACGATGCCAGGATAGCTAAATCATTTGCGAAAAGCAGATGGCTTATCCAGGTGGGGTGCCGTGGCGTAGTGGTTAGTGTGTGTGCTTACTACGCCGGAGGTCTGGGTTCGAATCCTGCCATCGTCACCTGAAAAAAAAAGACTTGTTCTTTTCACGGTCCCCACCTCCGCGAGGGTTTGACAAGCCCTCCGAGAGTATTAATTGTCTTGAAAAACTTCTCAATGTGCCGTTCGATTTGACGCCATTTATCCGAACACAGCTTCTGCAGTTCCCATACAAAGACTGAATGGCTCTCAGAAGAGTCCCACACAGTGCACAGGCAAAACTCTCTAGAGTTTATCCCGAGGTAGTCCCAAAGCACGTGTTCTTCATATTCCCCAGGTCTTCTCAAGAATAACCTTCGGAGTAAAAGGCTGTGCCTCTGCCAGGCCGAAAGCCGCAACAAAGGCTCGATTACGCGCTTCCAACACCTTCGCGAATACTTTTTCCGGAAGACTTAAGAGAGATATACCCCTATAGTAAGAGCAATCTCTCTTGTCCCTTTTTTTGAAAATAGGCACTTTAACTCCTGTTTGCCAATCGCTAGGTGCTTTACCACTTTCCCAGGCCACCTTAATGACATGTGTTAGCCATTTAACGTCTTATCTGCTTAAGACGTCGTTCTCATTTGGAAGAAGTGTACCGTCTTCGGCTTTAACCCCTTGAACGATATTCAACATCCTTCCTCTGAGTTGGCGAATAGTCTGCCAAAATGTCTTGTTTGCAGATTTGTAATCGTGCTCCAACCTCTCGCCGAACTTTTTCCTTGCCTGTTCCTTGGCTGTTCTTACCGCCATATTGGAAGTTCTTTGTGGCTCAGTGTACCGGGCTCGAGAAATAGAGTTCCTACACTGAATCCACACAATATAGGCTCTCTTCTTCTCTCTGATGGCTTCTTGAACTCCAGGAGTCTTAAACCACGCAGTTCTTTTCTCACCACCAAGCCGCTTCACTCCACAAACATTTCTTGCAGAAGCAATAACTGCCGATGAAAACAACAATTTGTTCAAACTTCTCCGAAACTTGCCGTGCAAATCGCTCTCGGTAATCAGATTCAGCATCCTGTAACCTTTCCCACCGTATGCGGGTCACCCGTCTTGGATTTGGCCTGGGTGGCAAAGGAATACTGTTGCTAAAGCGCAATTTGCACTACATCTACAGTCTTTCTTTGGCAAAAAGAAGTGCCTCATTAAAGCTCTTTTGTAATTATTTTGACTAAATCTGAAACTCATTGGTTACGATATCGCCTCTGCGGAAAGCTGGTCGGGCGGTCCAACATTTCACTCTGCATGGGTTGGCCACATTCCTTGATTGTGGCTCAAAGTGTTTAAACACAAGTACAGGAGAGTGTCTTGCAGACGTTATAATGGTTCAAAGTAACAGTTAAGCAATGACTAACTAAAACAAGCAAGCAGAAATCCTAAGATTTGACTAAATATGAGCAACCAAAGCTATTTCGATTATGGTTACAACGGAATTAAGACATTTTTTTGGTTTTATATAATTAACTCGGGATTAAGGGGTTATGACAAGACTACCCTTTAGATGCGTAGCACATCGCGAGGGGAAAGAATTTGAGAATAGAAAAGGTAGAAGAGAAATGTTATTCTCCATCCAACACGCAAATGCTGATGAGCCAGTACACGGAAAATGAAAACTCTGCACAGAAACACCAAAGCTTACCCCCGCAAGTGTTATGCCTTTATGGAGAAAAGCAATATGGCATGTATCCAATTGTTGTTCATTCTATAAAGGCAGATGTTTGGCAGAACTTTCTTTTTTTTGAATTGGATCGAAAAGGGGCGTGGTCCAATCGCACCTAATTACAAACTATTAATTATAAGATATTTTCACAGATATTTCCAAATTACGCTTAAATGTGCGCAAAAATGCAATTTTTTGGTTCAAATTCAGTATCTTTGAAAAATAGACCCCTAAAAGGGGGCGTGGTCAAAAACTTTATATGAACGAAATCTGGACTGAAGTATCGTTTACTTAACCTGCCACTTTTTTTGTTTCATACTTTCCTAAAATTAGGCTCAAGGCCAGTTGAAATTACGTTTTTCTGGAAAATTTTAGGTTTTTCTTCAATTCTGACTTCAAATGTGGACGTGGTCCAAAGTCTTGTAGAAACAAAATGAAGAACCTTTTTATTTGTGTCTTACGTTCATTAGGAGATGCTTAATGTCAAATTTCAGCCTTCTAGGAAGTCTTACAGTTTTTAAATCTCTGGAGGTAGTTGCACATTTAGACCGATTGTGGGCGTGTCTTTGGGCGAATTTAAAAAATTTTTACACTGGTTCTGCTTTGTATAACGTGGACCTTACGTACGAAATTTCAGCACCCTAGCTCAAAATTTAAGGCCTAAAAACATGTGACATACAGACGGACGGATGGACGGACATGGCTTATTCGATTCAGAATTCAGTCCCGATCATATGCCCTTAAGGTCTTGGGGGTCTACCATTATTATTTCACCGTGCTACAAACTATGTGACAAACTTAATATACCTCCTATCTTATGGGATGAGGTATAAAAACACAAAGTTATCGGAAAAAAGCCTCGTCGTTGTAAGGGTGGGCGAAGCGACAAACCAGAGCCTTCATCTTTTTTCAGCGTTCGGTTCCACGACGTCATCAGATCTGGTTCTCTTACAGCTGGAAACTGTCATCTCCACCAGATATACTTATCCTTCTTTTTAAGCTGCACAGAATAGGAGATAGAATGCTCCTGACTGACTTCCACCTGTTCGCAGTTAGTAGGCGATTGGGCAAGATGGCCCTATCTCCTTCCAAGGCGGCTATTTCCGAACCATTCAGGCTGCCGGGTTGACCCGCATATACTTCGCTATCTTACCCTGAGCGTTGCGAAGCAGAAGCTTATTTCTGATGAGCGTTCTTCACGCTCATAGCAACGGTGTCGGAGGCGGCAGGCACCCGAAGCATATCGCTTATATTGTCCAGCCCCGGGGATAGCTTCGACTGCGGATGTTCCAGCTGTCTCAGAAATCTCTTCGGCCTGCTTATTTTCCTTTAAATCCCGGTAAGAGTGCCAGTTCCAGCCTGCTCCCCGGTGAAATTGCTATCGGTAGTGAGTGTTCTTTCGAGCTCTTTCCTGTCGCTAGCAAAAAGTATCGTCTCGTCTAAAGCCCCAGGAGAGAGATGGATGATTCCAAGAGTTCGTCTTCAATCAACTCACACAAAGGCTTTTTTTCTTAATCATTTTAACCTTTTTAAGAAAAGTATCAAAAACGATTTGTCTTTTTTTGAAATAAAAATTTTAACTGTGATTTAAACGGTTTGTGTACAAGCCAACATTGTGTGCGTTCTGCTTTTTTCACGAGCTTCATAATAATAAGCCTGGCCTTACACGAGCGAGGAATTAGTTTTTTGGGTACATTAAGTTTAATGAGAGGCCTTAAACGAGCGACAGCTGTCCTTACATAAGACCCAAGGTAAACTCGTGGAAATGAATCCTAAGTATACCAAATTTCATATTTTTATCACTCAACCCGTTCGAAATTTACAGCAGGTGCGGACGGACGGACAGACGAACGAACGGACAACGCCAACGTAGCGATACCATAAAAGGTAATTTTTCGATTTTTGGATGGACCGCTAAAAATATTTTCATCTATTACGGGAGAAAATAAAAAAACTTATTAGGTTGGGCCAACAACTCAACGTGAACCAGGGTCAGTTTTCGTGAAACCATTCGGGCCTACAGTCTTTTGTCAATTAGGATTTTTTGGTCTTTTCCAGAGTAAAAACTGTGAAAATTACACAGTAGTCCACCAACTAAGCAAACTAGACCACTTTTCCCGCACTGTCGATCGATTGAGTGTTGCACGAGCACCCTGTAATAAACTGATATTGACCAGCATTTGATATGACATAGCTAAGATTCCTCTGTTGTAAATGCAATCACCTGTTCATAGGGTATATGCAACTTACACACAACTATTGTTTAGTGTGTGTTTTGTTTATAGCTATATTAAAAGCCAAAAAAAAGGAGTGAAATTAGATAAGTGCAACCCAATATCAGCTAGATAACATTTTTCAATTTCTTATTCCGATTATGGGTTTAAGTTTTTATGTAGACTCTTATCAGTAACATTCATAATAAAAATAAATTTCTAATGTACACTCACTGACACATTCCATTCATTGCTTCTCAACTTCTGCACAGTAAACATAGATCGGCTGACATGACGAACGCCGAAAGTGAAGATCATAAACTACGCGCCCGGCGTACGCAGAGTGTAACGCGCGCCGAGGAAATCACCAACAAGGAGGAAAAACAGAGAAAACTGCAGCCAGATAGACCGTAAGTGCCTGCCCGTAAGCAAATATATACTTTCGGCTTCTCAAACATTGCTTATCTTTGCAGTTGCCATAAACCAAGAGATTCACTCTTTTCATGGAGCTCCGGATTTGACAACTTTACAGGTCTAGTAAATTGGGGCTTCCTATTGCTGACCATTGGAGGATTTCGTCTCTGTTTGGAAAATTTGTTAAAGTAAGTTTTTAGCGACTTATGATGATTTATGACAGTTTAAGCATGAAAAATATTTTTTTAGATATGGTATCCGAATAAATCCTATTCAGTGGTACATCGTCTTGAGTGGGAAAAACGAAGGCGAAGGACATCCTTCTTTAATGCTTGTCGCATGTAAGATTCTGATAAGTTTGGTTCAAGTGCCTTTACTCAAATTTTACTTTTCAGATTCACTTGTGCCGATTAGTATATGCCTCTTAGTTGAGAAGGGATTAGCGGCGGTAAGTTTTTATAAATTTAGTTTGGTATTACTTCTTATTACTTTACTACAGTGTAGTATCAGTGTGATGCAGATATGTAAGGCATGTTCTTATAAGGTCGATTGCACAATTTCGGTGTGCTATTATAACCCGCTGTGCGGAGCACTTTACTTTACTTGGTCGCGGAATATGAGCCTCTCTTAAATGTCGAAGCTAAATTCAAAATACAAGGCAATGGTTAAGGTTTGAAAAACCTTACGCATTAAATGAGTTTTATCAATCAAAAACATTTGTTCCAACACTCTTTACATTTTCTTTTGGGCTTAAGTCTTGAAGTTTTAGGGATCGTTTCACATTGCTAACAAAATAAATATCTACTTGAGATATCTACATTCGGAAAAGATGTGCTTTCAGCAATCGTAATCTGTCGATGGTTTAAATTTTGTATCCATCTTGTTCGCTTTTATTTCAAATTTACTAGCTTCACTTTCAAAAATCTGTTTGAAGCAACTAATGTTCAGTACCAAACCCTGAGCATTGGGTGCCTTAAAATTATTCGCCTTAGGGCCAGTTTTTCAGTGAGAGATCATCCGAGTTTTCGAGTTAAACTAAGATTAATTTTAGAAATAAATTTTTCAGAGAATATTGATCCGGGATTAATTTCGGCTTAACTCGCCAATCTTTGATGAGTTAATCCCGGATCAACTCTGGTGAACGGTATGAGCTTCTTTGAATGTTTTTTCTGTGAAAAATGGCAGTGGCTTTGGTTGTTTCTGTGAAAAATGACATATGAAAATGACTTGAACTTTTTTTCCCTGTGAAAAAAGATATAGGACAGTCAATAACTTCGAAAGTCAAAAATTTTGACAACTTCACTGACGGAGTTAACTCTGCACTGAAAAACTGTTCGCTGGGTTAACTCTAGCTTTGTCTTATTCATCTTGGTTTAAACTCGTCTCAACTCAAAGAAAAGCTTCTCAAATTCCGAAAAAAAGCAGGCCCTTATAGGTTACATTTGGTGCAGAAACAATCACTTAATTGACATCTAAGAGTCAACTTATTAGTTAAATCGAGGAACAGTTGTGTTAGATCAGAGCTTTCCTCTGTTTATTTATTTTGACCTTGAATTTAAGGTATATTCACCTTATCTAAATGTTTTGAACTTTATATCAAAACTACTTTACTAAAAGTAGTTTTGGGAACTGTTTTTGAGTACGAAATCATCCTAGCTCGTAAGGTTGGTCGTAGAAATATGTTTCCAGTCAATTTTGATAAATTATAATATCGAGTTAGAAGAGAAAACTTCGATTTAGCTTGGTTAGTTTAGATGACCATCATTCATTTCAAATTACGAAATTAGAAAGCTCCGGAGCGAATGCAAGGGGTTTTAGGGGTTGAAACCCTCTTCGAAAATTGTGGAATGAAAAAAAAAACAACTGGAAAATAAAACAAGTGGGAAAGTGCAACTGTGCGTATGTAAAAACTTCAGTCCGTCAGCGACGGATTAAAAAAACCCTATCCTACCAAGTAGGAAACTACCACGCCTCCAAAAAGTGGGCGGGATATAAAAATATAACTGTTAATTGCTTTATGCTATGGGTTATTGCATACATTTCGGACTAAAACTCCACCTTTTTTAAAAAAAAAACTTCTTTTAAAGCCACGCCCACAAAATTGGGAGGAGGGATATACTATAAGAACAAAAAAGCCAGAAAATGTTAATATCTACAACTTTTGTTGTGTAATTTTTTGTCGAACTTCATATATATTTATTGAAAAACAGTCATTTTAAGCTAAAATCCCTCAAAAAGTAGGTGTGGTCAATTTAAAGGCCAAACTTTTTCGGTTAACTTAAAGACAATTACAAGGTTATGTCACATACCAAAAATTAGTGCCCTAGCTACATTTTAACATACCTAAAATTTGAAAAAAGTATTTTTCAAAATTAGAGATGGTCGCACATACAGGCCTGTAGTGGGCGTGTCTGTGGGCGGATTCAACTAATTTTCAAACTTGATTGAAAGAATTGGACTTCCAGCTCACTCATCAAACCTTAGCTCTCTAGCTTAAAATTTAAGGCCTAAAAGTTGTTTATATACGACCGGACGGACGGGCGGACATGGCTTTATCGATTCTCCTGTCGGCCCCATCCATATCTTTAAAAGGTCTTAGGGGTCTACGGTGGTTATTTCACAGCGTTACAAACTATACTACATCATACTCAATATATTCTGGGTAGGGTATAATTAATTCGAAACTGAAATGCTCGGTCAGGAAGGTTGCAGAGAGGCAGAGGGGTACCCGAAAAACATGTTAATAATAAAAAAATATTCATTTTGAAGACACACCCACGGAGAAGGAACTGGAACAAGTTGAGGAGGCTAAAAAGTATCAGCTCGATGCTCTCAACTAAGGGCCGGTTTTTCAGTGCGAGATCATGCGATTTTCCGAGTTACACTGAGATAAACCCCAGAAATGAGTTTTTCAGTGAACTAAGATCTGGGGTTAATCTCGGCTTAATTCACCAAATTTGGTGAATTAATCTCGGATCATCTCTGGAGACAGTATGAACTTCTTTAAATGTTTTTTCTGTTGTTTTGCGCGTTGCTGTGAAAAATGGCATTTGAGAATAACTTGAACTTCTTTTCTTGTGTTTTTCTATGTGAAGTGAGAGCTGGGAGATTCAATAATTTCGAGAGTCGAAGATTTTGACAAATTTGTTGACGGAGTTAACTCTGCACTAAAAAATAGCTCGCTGAGTTAACTCCAGATTCGTTTTGTTACGGGATCAACAAATCTTGGTTTAAGCTGGGCTTAACTCAGTACTGAAAAACCGGCCCTAAGTGGAAAGGTTCTGGAACCAGGGGCTATGCTAAAGAGTGGAGACTTTTGTGGCTGGGCGTCCCACATAACATGACTGCACAGGCGGGTGTTGGGATACTCCCACACCCCCGGCTGTCGGAAAACTCATTTGAGTTTATTCCATTAGGAGGGAGGGTTTTGATCATAAAGCTTAAGCTTAAGCATTCGACTTTGGCCTTAGTGCATGTGTGCGCACCAAACCTAGAGTCAGAGTATCTGGCCTTCTTGAACGAAGTTGATGCTGCGCTGGATAGAGTGGCAGAAATGGACTTCTTCCTTTTAATGGGTGACTTCAATGCTCATATGGGTACGGAAGACAGTACTTTGAGAAGTGTGATTGGGAGGCACGGTAACCGGGATCGAAACAGGGACGGAGGGAACTTGTACTTTTGCTGTGTTTGTACATCATGGCTTGTACATCATGAACACCTTTATTCCACACAAGGCATTCACAAGTGCACTTAGTACCGGCACAGTTTAAATCAGAGATCTTTGATTGACTTCTTTGTGGTACCATCGCGTGTTCAAAAAATGATCTGTGATGTTCGCGTTTTGAGAGGAGCTGAGCTGTCAACTAATCACCACCTAGTGTTGTGCAAATTGCGCTTTAGCGACAGTCTTCCTTTGCAAACCAGGCGAAAACCAAGACGGGTGACCCGCATACGGTGGAAAGGCTACAGGATGCTGAATCTGATTACAGGGAGCGATTTGCACGGCACGGTTCGAAGAAGTTCGAACAAATTCCAACTGGCCTTTTAAATGTAGAAAAAGAATGGCAGCTGTTTTTATCGGCATTCTTTGCCTCTGCAAGAAATGTTTGTAGAGTGAAGCTGCTTGGTGTGGCGGCTGGTGGCGAAAAAAGAACTGCATGGCTTAAGACTCTTGCTGTTCAAGAAGCCATCAGAGAGAAGAAGAGAGCCTATATTGTGTGGAATCAATGTACGAACTCTATTTCTCAAGCCCGGTACACTGAGGCGCGAAGAACTTCCAATATGGCGATCAAAACAGCCAAAGAACAGGCATAGAAAAAGTTCGGCGAGATGTTGGAGCGCTATTTTTGATCTGCAAACAAGACATTTTGGCAGACTAGCTATTCGCCAGCTCAGAGGAGGGAAGTTGGATATCGTTCAAGGGGTTAAATCTAAGGACGGTACACTTCTTTCAAATGACAACGACGTCTTACGCAGATGGAGCGATGCATTTTTCGGAGCTGCTCAATCTCCAACAGGGCACTGAACATGGCAATCCCGTTGCTAACGATATTAGGGCGGAGAATAGTATCCTACCGTAGATGAAGTCACTGAAGCGATTAAATCGCTAAAGGTGGGTAAGTCTGCCGAAGTTGATAAAATCCCGCTAGAAATCCTCAAGGCAATGGGCGACGAAGGTGTTAAATGGCTTACAAGTGTCTTTAAGGTGGCCTGGGACAGCGGGAAAGCACCTAGCGATTGACAAAAAAGGGAACAAGAGAAATTGCTTTAACTACAGGAGCATATCTCTCTTAAATATTCCAGGAAAAGTATTCACGAAGGTGTTGGAAGCGCGTTCCAGAGCAGCTGCTGTAATCGCGCCTTTTGTTGCGGAAAAGGCAATGCGGCTTTCGGCCTAGCAGAGGCACAACTGGCCAGCATTTTACTCTGAATGTTATTCTTGAGAAGGCCTAAGAATATGCCAAACTGGTCTATGAGTGTTTTGTAGATCTGGAAAAAGGCTTAGGTATGGTCCCTCGGAGTACACCATTGAGAGTTTTGCAGGACTATTTGCTAAGTGAGCCATTCGATTTTTGTATGAAAGCTAAAGAAGCTGTGTAAGGATAAGTGGCGCCCAATCCCGTCCTTTTGATGTATTGGAATTCGCCATCGCCAGGGCTGTGTTCTGTCGCGCGCCGTACCTTTTCATAGCATATATGGACTGGATGGTAAAGCACATATTCTTGGTGAGGAATCTTTTGAAATGGCTGGCGTCAGGGTAAGCCATCTGCTTTTCGCAGATGATTTGGCCATTCTTGCATCATCCAAGGAGAATTTTCAGCGAGCACTGGATAGCTTTACAGCCGTCTTTGGTGATGCTGGGATGAAATCGGAAGTGATGGTTGTTTCCCGAACTCCTGTGCAGTATACACTGCACATTAATGGAGTTCCATTGAAACAGGTTAAGAAGTTTGAGTATCTCGGGGTCTTTTTCACGAAAGATGGAAGGATCAATACTGATTTATCCTGAAGGATTGTCCAAGATGGAGCAATAGTAAAGGATAAGGATAGCTGAGCTTGGAGTGAAAGCAAGAATCTCAGCTTTTAATTCAGTGTTCGTTTAAATCCTCATCTATGGTCATGAAATTTTGGTAATGACCGAAAGAATTAGATCACGGGTACATGCTGCCGAAAAGAGGATTCTGAGGTGCGTTGCTACTGTTTACTCTTAGGGATAGAGTGAGACACGTCAGTATTCGTGGGAATCTTAATGTTGAGCAGCTACTTCTCCGAGTGGAACGATCGATTCTTCGATGGTTTGGACACGTTGTTCGCATGCCCCCTGACAGACTTCCTAGACAGGTCATGCTAGCCGAGATGCGAGCGCGTCGCTATTCTTGTAGGCCGAGAAACAGGTGGTGGGATCAGGTAAAGAACCTCTCTGAGTCCCGCTTGGGGATTGCGCCGGAGACGATGTAGTTCCAAATAGTTTTTGGACACGTTGTTCGTTTGCCCCTGACAGACTACCTAGACAGATGACAGATCACGATAGCCGAGATGCGAGCGCGTCGCCACACTGGTAGGCCGAGAGACAGGTGGTGGGAACAGGTAAAGAGCCTTTTCGAGTCCCGCCTGGAGATTGCGCCTAGTCTCTTCGGTTGATGGTGGATGATCGAGAACGATGGAAAGACCATTTAGCTACCCTTCGCTCCGCGACCCTTTTAAAGGATAAGCGGCCTTTACAAAATGATGATGGATAATTTCTGCCTTCACTAATTTCGAGTTTGCTCAGGTTGGTTGGGCTAAAGAGACCGAAAGCTGGTCCCATGTCTTAATAGCCTCCTTGCTGCTCTAGTCGCACCAACAATATTCACTTCTGGCCTAACAATTTTCATCCTGTAAAGACGAAAAAGTGTTTTGCCGTGGAGAACTATTATTTTACTCCGTCGGTTGATACAGAGTAGTTTCGGCTTTGTTTGATATGACACCCTTTTGTAAAACATGCTGGCAGTGGTAAAGAGGGGTCTACCATCTGAGGCTAGCATTTCATCCCTTAGGCGACCACAGTTTTTCCCAAAAGGGCTCAACGGTCTATGAGACTTCTGGCTGGGATTTGTAAGGTTCAAAATGCTGTACGCTGAGAAGTCGCCGACAGTCAAAGCATTTAAAGCGAGTTTAAGGGCTTTTTTTCGTCTTTCACGTTAAAAGAAGAAGGCCGCTCACCCGGTAGTGTTTCCAATGTATACCTCGTTTTAAATCGGCACTTTTGATGGAGTTAATATTGTGAAAATTCAAATAGGTACATGTTGACGGAATTAGGCATTTTCAGGACGCCATTGAACCAGCTGAAAAGTTTCTTCATGAGTCTGAATTCACAACAATTTTAAACCTGAAACCCCTAAAAAGGAAAAATACGAGTTTTTTTTAGGAAACAAATTTAATAGTCTCAACTTTAGCGTGGGTATACAAAAAACAAGCACATTGTTGGGCTACGAACAAATCAACATGATCAAAACGGTTTTTTTTTTGTTTTTGTTAAATTTAAATTACACGTATAAAAAATATATTGATGGACAACACAATGTGTTCCACCTAAAATCTAACCAATACGAACGCCAGCGCTTTCGCAGTACTTTTGCAGAACTTGCTTGTGATTCGCGTCCAAAGTTGCAATGAGTCCCGGTACGTCCTCGGGTCTGGAATTGACCAATTTAGCCAGAGACTGGGCCAGGAACTTTCTTCCGTCTGGAATGTCTGCCAAGAAATCTTGACTTTTGGGCTGAGCAAAGTTAAGCTGTGAGAATGCCGCCTGATAGCCGGGAGTATCGTCCACTTCGACAAAGTGATCGCCATCGTAGGTCGACTGATCTGGTGGCAATTCGAACATCTCGACCAGGGCCTGCAGGAGTCGTGACCAGCTTTGGATGTAGGGTGGTGCCAGCATCGCTGGACATTCTGTGAGAATTTTCGCAATGCCAACGGCTACGATTTTGCGGTCCATTTCTGTGCAGACCTTTGCCATGTCTGGTATGAAGACTCGATCGACGACCATTCCAAACATGGCCGTTTGAATTTGATCGACCAATTCGACGAGGGAGGGTGCGCCTAACTTGGCTGTGTAGTAGCAGAAGAAAACAATGAGACCGCGAACGTATTTTGTGGTCTTCGACAGAGAGAGTCGTTGAAAGAGCAAAGCGAAGATTTGACGCATTCGCTGTTGAAGTTCTGGCAGCGGGTAGTATGTCAAGAGGTTTTGCATCAAATAGAAACCCTCGTGGTCGTTCGATTTGGACGCAATCATCTTTTGAAAAACACCCAGCACAGCGTTCTAAAATAAAAGATTATTTAGCTTTCCAAAAAAAAAGGTTTCTTATGAGTCTTACCAATTTTTCCAAAGCACTGATCTGCGGCGACCCTTGTCGAATAAATGCACAAATAAGCCGAATAAGTGGTGCGACATTTCCAGGACGATCCCACAGTGCAGGCGCCAACAAACAGGGAAACAGCGCCCAATATGGCTCTGGGATAGAACCGATTCCTTCGCGAATTTCCAAAAGCAAAGAAAGCATTTGAAACACGTAAGGCATGAACTCCAAGATGTCCTGCTGTAGAATGCCTTGAAACACTGGAAAGAGAGCTTCTTCAAATGAGCTGACTGCAGCCGCTTCAGTCTTGCAAACGATACTAAGGATGAGATTACATTGTCAGTTTAGTGGAAAAGGTTTTATGGACTACAGGGGACTACTTACATGATGGCCAACGAAAGAGTTTCAAACAAGTAGTGATTGAAATGCGGCTTGGAGGGATTCTTTGCCACCTGTGTAAGGATTTCTGTCAGCCGTGGTAGTGCCACAGCCATGTAGGGCATTGTAGCTCCTTGTAGAGTATTGAAACTTCGCATAATTGCTGAAAATAAATTAAATTAAATTGTGAAACGTCGATGTGGAGTATTCGTAAATGCTTTTTCAAACCCCACGACAGGTGCTGTAAGCCCACTTACACCTCTGTAGGTCTGGTATCAGAAAATTTTCTGGTTAAATATGTTTGCTTAAGGTACAAACCCTAATTTGGACAACAAGTGGGAGTTCACAAGTGAAATTTTTGGCAACATTTCAACCAATCTCGCTTGAAATGTATCAAAAAAGTTATGTTACTAACTCACCCTTCATAACGTACTCGTTCTCCTGTGAACCAGGCAAAGAAAGGGCCGCAAACAGGGCTCCCAACAAGTCGCTCGTATACGGTGTCAATTGTGCTCCAGAGATCCTGAAGACAAAACCTTATTAAGAAAATCTTCACAACTTCTCGAAAAAAATCCCAACTTACAGCAGAGTATTGTTGTCGTCACGCATAATCAAGAGCTTCTCAATGGCACAGGCTGCATAGCTGTGCACAACGACGCTCTCGGCCTGCAAGTGACGAATCAGATGAGGAATGCATGCAACAATGGTCTGAGGACCCAGCAAGCTGCGGAAAATCATCACGAATTTGAGGGCATCCGACTTGAGAACTGGCAACTCATTAACTAAAAGGATCAAGCAACATGAGCCAAAAATTCTTACTGATATTCAAACCCCTCCCACTCACCATTGGGCCTCTCGAGCTCGGGAATAATGTGCTGCTGACAGAACTGGGGCAGCGGAACCAGTTCCGAAGCTTGTGTGATCCCGTGCTTTTGGGTTCCTCCACGGGACGCGAGCGATGTCACCAAATATATCGCTGTGTCCTTGGCCCGCCAATTGGCGGTGGGATTCTCGGCGTACTTTGCCAACAGAATCTCCAAATATTGCCCGAAAATTCCAAAGATTTTCAACTCAAAGTTCTGGCTGAGGGTCTTGACGAGATCGCATGCAGCTCGTCGGCGGGTTTCGATGTCGGAGCCCTCAATATCGCGACGAATGTACTCGTCGGGGTTGTCCTCGAAGAGTTCTTCGTCTGAGGTGCGGAAAGCCAAATTGGGAATCACCACTTTCTCGCAGATGTTGGCCAAGATCTTGGGATCCTCGAAGATGTTGCGGTAGTGGTTCCGTTCGGCTACAATCGACAGGAATTGGAGGGCATTGGAGACCAACTAAAATCGGGAGATAAGACTTCATTAAAACCCCAAAACACTGAGTCCCCAAATGTCTCTCACCGCATCGTATTTAGTTTGAATTCCCGTCTTGACGAGCAGCTCCCAGACATCGGTGACAAACTGCTGCATGTAGGTGCCAAACTCCTCGTCGTACTTCTGCGCGTAGAGTCCCAAATTCTCACAGACTTGAGATCGCAAATGTTCAAGAACGCCCGCCTCCTCATCTTCGCCGGTGTGCAGAAGCGGCACGTCGACAATCAACAGCTCATGGAATGCATTCATCCACGTTTGCATGTTGTCCTCGAAGAACTCTGGCAAGTCTTGCGAGTTCAGCGAGTAGAAAACCTTGCAAACCAACACCAAGCTGCCATAGATGACTTTTAGCGCCTGAACATTGTTCTCGTGCACTTTGGTCAGGTTCATTGTGGCAAGCAGTAGATCGGTCAGGGGCTTTGCCATTCGATCCAAGACCAGCTTGATCTCTTCCCAAAGCGACTGTGACTTGAACTCAAAGCGATAGCGCTTAAACAGGGAATGAGCTGTTTGCAGAACTCCATTTATCACGTTGAAATCTCCTGTGGCGAATTTCTCGACCATTTCGTCGATTAGTTGCGGCCATTTCTTGGGGAAGTCGTACTTGCCAATGATGCTCACAGCTTCGCTGAGTTGCTTCTGTAGGGCGTTTGGCGATCGCAACATCAGTGTGACGATCAGGGACTTGATCGCGTTGCGGTCGGTCTCGTGGATCTTGTCTGGGCCACCTGTGTCCTAGAAGGGACAAAGAAATGGTTCCAAATCATCTCTTTACTGGCGAATCAGTCAAATGATTACACCACGTTGTGCTTGTGAGGCGCACCATGGCGATACATTCCTTCCTTCACCCACACACGGGCAATACCAGGCATACTTACTTCGTGAGCCACCCAATTCCGTTTGATGTAGTTCTTGAAGACAATAGCGCCCGAGACCCGGATTGTTATGTCCAAATCTTGCTTGTCGACCAAGTGCAACATCAGAACCGCGTAGTTTTGATTACACTCGATGGATTCTAACATTTTTACAGCTAAAAAATTTATTAAAAAGTTTGGATTAGCGGGATTTCATTACGATTTACGAATTTTTCCTTTTCTTACCCGGTCTTCTGACAGCTGGATCTGGACTTAAAGTTTGTTGCAAATATCCCGCTAATTGTTGCAAATTGGCCTCGTTTACTTCCATTTTTGTGAGTTGATTATTTAGTTTATGAAATGTGATGCGAAATTCGGGCGGTTGTGGGTAGTTTTGATAATTTTTTTTTACTTGTGCAAAATTTAATGGAGGACAATGCTATGCCGCCTTGCTTTCAGTGCTTTGCAATTTGAAATAAATTATAACGAAGTTGGCTGCGATTAGAATATTAACTGTCAGATTACAGGTATGTGCAAGAGTTTTTATATTTTGAGTGCGTCCAGCTATCATATTTGAAGAATGAGTGCGGTTGGAGTTTAGGGAATATTTATTTATATTTAGAAGGTATACATAAATTAATATGTAATTCGTGCAGTTCATGTTATTGGTAACTTATATTTATTTATTATAGCTATTTGAAAAGTAATTATATAGCTATAATTCCTTTATATTCTTTCTGGGCTAGAAGAATAAATGTAGGCGGAATCGTTTTAGAAGGATTGATCAGTCATCAAAATAAGTTGTCTTTTAAACATTAAACATCGCCAGGCGAAAGATTCCTAACGATGTTTGCCTGGCAGCGTTTGAAATGATTAAAGGACCAGCTATTATGATAACGTTTGTAGAATTGTTAATTTTCTGCAATTTTTCACTTTTTAATATTGAATTTACTTTTGTGTGGCCGGATGGCAAAATGTCACTTTTTTTTATTTCTTACGTTTTTTACGTCTGCTATATACTAATCAAGTATTTAATGTAGTTAAGTGAAGTTAAAGTAGTTAAACTTAGCAGGCGTAGATAGCAATAGACGTTAAAATAAAGTTTGAAATGTCAACTCAACCACCAAATTGTCAAATCAAATTGCTTTTAAAGACGAGGCCGTAGCACGCATCGCCATTTGTCTTTAATGAATAACCCTTTCGGTTTGCGATCCAGAATCAGGGCGTTCTTCTTCTGGATTGGAGCGGTACATCCGAACAAAACACGTTTTCATGATTTTGAAGTTTGGCAGAACGGCTGAAGTCGATGTGGTCGTTCCTGTCAAAAAAGTTAAATGCAATAAGGGTGTGCGCACTGCAAAATAATGATGGATGTTAATGTCGAAAGTGGTGTACTATCAATATTGTTGACCGAAATCTCAATCAACACATTTGACCAAAAACAAAACGTCATAACGCTTTGTTTTTTTTTTTTTTTAGTTATATCGTTGCGTAAATTAAAAAATTCATTAGCAATTAAAAACTCATTTGATTATTTCTGAACCTAACAAACCTTATACCCTTATCCGAAAAAGTCCCAAATCTAATTAAAGTCTTATTAGATTTCCCATACATTTGTAGAATTCAGTATCTAGATCAGAATCTAGATTCCCACAAAATCGAATACAAATGTAATATATTGTACTCGATTTTCTGGGAATCTTATACTTTGTCTCCACCGATGATTAAAAGAAGATTGAGAAATATCAAAAACGAAGGCATACGTCAAGTTAATCTCCTCTATTCCGGTGGTCTTGATTGATTTCCATTTGAAGAGCAATCATTGCCATAAATCTATACGTGGCAATAAGTTTGAAATGACATTTGAAACTTAAATTTAATATTTTCGGCTTCAACGGCTTCTATTCAAATAAAAATATAAATTTCAAACCCGAAAACAACGTAGACGTAGAAAATTTCAAAACTTTTATGATTTTCTTTTTCGTTTTAAATTTGTATTTGTAGGCAATGAAATGCCCACATTGAAAATGATTGAAAATCTGATTGCCAGTTATTTTTTCATTGCAATTGCCATGTTCATTTCCATTGCATTGTACATTGACAGTGGAGCCAGTTTCAGGAGAGTCCAGAATGATCCCAGAATCCGGACCTTTTCGGACGACTTAACCGAAAAGTCCATAAATTTCGAACTGATTGGTTTTGCTCAACTTGCTCAAAAACAATCGTTCTTCAATGAACAGTTGATGAATTTTTCCTCGGAAAAATAACATATATCATTTTTTTCTTAGAACTTAAAGCAACATCTTCACCACTCTAGAAAAACAAACGTCGTTGTTTGTCAAATACGAAAAAAAGAAGTAATATCAACAATGATGGCAAGGGCAAAAAGGATTATACAAGTGAATAAAACAATGGCACTCTAGCTTCTGATTGCTCCTGCGACAGCCTTCGGTTTGTAAGGAAGCGCTAAAATAATCGCCTTCCTGATCGCCATCCATCTTATCTGAAAAGATGGGTTTGTGGCACCCACAAACCTAAAAATCTCACCGTTTTTAAGGTTTGTGGTGCCACGCTGTTCCTTTCGTCAAGGTAGGCGAAGACCTCACCGACCCCTGTCATGGCGACGCGCTGCCATGTGACTTCTTTAACATCATACTTGAGAGAATTGTGCAGAACTCTCGCGCCAACAACAGAGGTACAATCTTTCAAAAGTCCGTTCAACTACTCGCATACGCAGATGACATTGACATTGACATAATCGGTAGAACAAAGCTTGATGTCAGTGAAGCCTTCCTGAGTATTGGGACGGAAGCGGCGAATATGGGCTTAGCAGTCAACGAGGGCAAAACCAAGTATATGCTGTCATCAAAAAAAGACACGCAACACCGACGTCTTGGACAAAAGATCACCATCGACAGCTATAGCTTTGAGGTAGTTAGGGACTCTGTCTACCTGGGTTCCGCTATCAATTCAGACAATGACACCAGCGCTGATATCAAACGAAGGATAACTCTTGCCAATCGCTGTTTCTTTGGGCTAAGAAGGCAATTGAGTAGCAAAGCCCTCTCTCGAGCAACTAAAGTGTCCATGTATAAGACCCTCATTATCCTAGTCTTGCTTTACGGTGCAGAAGCATGGACCCTGTCAAAGGCGGATGAAAACACTTTAGGCTGCTTCGAGACGAAAATTCTTCGGACGATTTACGGTCCCGTCTGCATAGAGGGAGAGTGGAGGAGGGGGTATAACATTGAACTGTACGGGCTGTACAGCGATACGGACCTTGCCAAAAGAGTCAAAACAAAACGTCTACGATGGCTGGGTCATCTAGAGCGGATGGACACCAACGCCTCGGCCCGAAAAATTTTCGAATCCACACCGCAGGGACGGCGCAGTAGAGGAGCATCGAAGCTTGTTGGCTGAGGCCCAGGTCCACCCCGGACTGCAGCGCCACCTTAAGTAAGTAAGTAAGGGTGCCTTCGTGCTGGGATCATACCACATGTATGTCTCCACCGACCATAAAAATGCTATTAACAGCAGGTTAAATAAAAATCGGGCTCCACCCGACAAACATAAGATGAATTTGGCACGAACACTCTAGCTCTTTCATGTAGGCTCTCAAAAGAGATTGACGATGGTATTTTCGAGTGAAAAGATTTCCGTTCTAAAAATGCAAATAGAAAGCGTATTTATGACAGTTCTGTCATACAGGGGCAGCATCCGTTTCCTATTAACTCATAATAAAGGTATGAGAAAAGGGTAAAAGTATGATTTTAAAGAGGTTATTGTGAAAAGGGTGAATGAGATTTTAAGGCGATTTATTTTGAATTGCTTGATACTGGGATGTTTTAAAATTATATGGTAAATCTGGTTTAAGGCAGATTAGCTAAGGATTATTGTTAATCGTGGATTAGGGTTCGGTGGAGACATGTTAGTAGAGTGTGTCGTACTAGTGTGGACGAGATCCTGGGTTTCGCTTACTTCGAAAGGCTGGATAGAATTTAAGGTTTTTGCTTTGTTTATTCTTCTCAGATCGCATTGTGCGATTACATCAAATGTAGTTATTGCCCTCCAAGTTTCAACACCTTCTTCTGAGCTAAGCATTTTCTCTATATTGATTGAGGTCCTCTTCGTGTGCGTGAACGCCTGCATCGTAAACAGTATTTCTCCCAGAATTCCATTGGTCTGATTACAGACTGAATCGTTAATTAAATTGGGTTTGCCACAATCAGAAAAAGATTCTTTCTGTTTCCTCAACACCGACCTTGATTGTACTTCAGCGCTTTCTTGCAGGCTTCAGTTTTTGCACATTTCATTTTATTATTCGGGTAAACTTTCACTTCAGTAATTTCTTCTGTAGAATCTCTCTTTACACTCATTACCGTGCCTGTAACGCTACCTTTTATTAGCTATTATTCCTTTAAGAGGAGTTAATTTCATCTCTTAAGTTTATAGGCTTCCTGACCGTTTAAAGGCTTCATTCCCTTAAAGCAAACCAGGGAGTTCTTTGCCATTTCCCTGTTAGACTCTTATACTGTAAAGAACACATATTCAATGGCTATTTGGTTTTCAATTACTGATGACAATGAGTGTCGAAGTCAGTAAAACAGGTCAGGTCCTTGTTAAAAAGTTTCTTTTGGTCCTCAGCAACCGAAGGAGATGCTCAGCCAAGGTACTTACTTATTTTTGGTTGTATCAACTTAATCAATGTCTGCTTTCATGGCCCCTAGCATCTTCCAAATGTAAATCAACCTTATTGCTTAAGATTTTACTGTGTACTTAAATATCAATCTAATATTCTTTGTAACTTTTAGGAGATTATACCAGAAAATGCTGGAATATTTTCGCAAATTGTGAACATCCTTGTTCTTGTACTGCTGCCGATGGTTGTAATCCACGTCAAGGGTCACGCTTTTAGCTTAAGTGAGTATTTGTTGAATTCTTTCAATACTTCGAAATCGTTTAACTTTGGCATCTGGCAAACTTTGTGCTATCATTGTTTTATTTTTTATTAATCTGTGATATAGTTGGAGCCACAACCGTATGTTTCCTGTATTCGATTTTATTCCTCAAAATGTGGAGCTATGTCCAAGTGAACATGTGGTGTCGTAAAAATTACCACGAGAATCAGCATCAATCACGAAAAAGGCGTCCCAGTATTTCAATAGCAGAGCTGCGTAAGTCTCAAGCCTTTTTGTTAAAATTTCAAGCTTTTTCAAAAACTATAATTTATTCACACAGAAAATCCAAATGGCCATACAGAAGAGCCTACCGAAGCAGACAAAGATGTTCCCGAATTGGTTCAATATCCTAGCAACCTCTGCTACAAGGACTTGTTTTACTTTCTTGGAGCTCCAACATTGTGTTACGAACTGAATTTTCCAAGAACCACAAGGTACACGTTTTCCTTCTTACAGTTTCTCTTTGGGCATTTCAAGTAATGACAATCTTCTTTTAGAATTCGTAAGCGTTTCCTTTTGAAAAGATTACTTGAAGTTGTGTTTGGAGTTAACGTCTTGATGGCACTTTTCCAACAATGGATTATTCCATCCGTGAGGAATTCACTTGTGCCATTTTCCAATATGGACGTAGCTTTGGCAACTGAGAGATTGCTTAAATTGGCGGTAAGCTTTATTAAGAGACAAATTCGACAAATTCAGAAAATGCATAAAATTCTTTAAGATTCCCAACCATTTGGTGTGGCTATGTTTCTTCTACTTAACATTTCACTCATTTCTAAATCTGTGCGGAGAGCTCCTTCACTTCGCAGATAGAAATTTCTATTGCGATTGGTGGAATGCCAATAACATTGACACATTTTGGAGAACATGGAATATGCCTGTACACAGGTATATACATAAGCTTTATCCAACTTCCTTTACCGTGGGACCACAATGCCCGTAGCGGTGGTATGTAGCAGTAGTACGTAGTACAGCCGCGGAGCCATGTGGCGTAGTACGGAAAAAAATTGAACACAATGGTGTGGCGCGGCTATGTCGAACAAAAACCTCGTTTATAAACAATGGCCGATGCTCTGAGTTAATTTGAACTAGATTTAATATTTTTGTACAACGGATGACACAAATTCCATAAAATTTCTTTAGATTTAACCATTTCAATAAACTTTTCGACGTCCTTTTCCTCCATTGTTTACTAAACTTGTATTGAACTGTCCACCGTGTAGCGCTGTCAACCGTGTAGCGCTACGAAAGTTAAAAGTTGGCCAACTCTTACTACCGCCACAGCTACGCGCTACCGCCACAGACACACATTGTGTGCGCAATACACTGAATACATGTGTTTTAACTTTTGACAGTGCTTACTACCGCTACTACTACCGCCACAGCTACATCACTGTGGTTCTACGGTTACTTAATGCTTGTTAAATAATTTTTTTTTTTTTTTTGACATTTTAATAGATGGTGTGTCAGGCACTTGTACATTCCGGTGGTCCAGATGGGTTGTACCTCACGTCAGGCATCTGTAATTGTGTTCTTCATAAGTGCATTCTTTCATGAATATTTGGTAAGTCTCATCAGCAATTTATAGACCCGCAAATCTAACCTTTTGGGTTTATGCTATTCCAACTTTCGGAGAGTGTCATATTTTTTCTATAACTCACATATTAATTTCAGGTGAGCATACCGCTGCAAACTTACAAAATTTGGGCGTTCATGGGAATGATGGGTCAAATTCCCCTCTCATCGTTTTCGAGGACGATGCAAAAAACCTTTGGTCCTCGTATGGGTAATATTGTTGTTTGGGCATCTATCATTCTGGGTCAACCATTGTGCATTATGATGTACTACCATGACTATGTGGTGACGCACTTCAAGGATGCTTTAACAAGTGCTGAGTACAATGACAGTTAACTTAACAAAAAAAATTAGAAATGCTTTTTTCACATTCTTGTTGCATTTATAGGTGAACAATTAAAAAATAAAATATATTTTGTTACGTTTGAGTTTGGTTGCATAATTTCCTATAAGCTTCCTTAAATTAAGTGCCTTAAGGCAGTAAGGAACTTTGCCAGATGGTATTAAACGTCCGTTGGTAAGTAAAATATTAATCAATTAAAATTATGAATGAATGGTAAGGGCCAACGCCAGTCTGTCAGCTCAAGAACAATAAAAAAGACTTCTAACCTGGAAGAAAGCTCCCAGTAACTGAAGTACGAGGAATACAGAAGTATTCAAGCAGAATATAGAAGGGTCTCATAGAAGAGAATCGATGTCTACTCAATGAGGAACATTGTCCAATTTTATGAGGAATATTGTCCAATATCCGCCTAAGAAGTAACCCACCCCATAGAAGATTGAGAGCTAAAATCATCGGCTCTAATGGTTTATCGGCAAGGCTTACTACATATCTCATAATCGAGGTTTGGTTAGAGTATTTTACCGAATGCTACTGACTTCAAGGTGAATTTACTGAATGCAGAGAAGTCAAAAATATGTCATTCATTTAACTTCGCTGAAAATAATGGCTTCAACCTAAATGCTGAATTTTTGAGTTATAAGTGACAGGTAGCATGTCGAGTGGACTAGTAGAAAGAAGAGTTTATGATAATTGAACAATGTGAGGTGCGAGGTTTAGTTTATATTTTCACCGTCTCCAGGTTTCTGCCCTGGTCAATTCAATTCCCGAAATACTTAAAACAGAAGTGTGTCAGATAAGTGTAGGTAATTCGGAAAAAATTTAACTTATTTACTAGTCTTTTATCGAATTGCAGTAATTCATGTGACTTTTTGGAGGTATGTAAAGCTTATATTAGACTGCATGCCATTTTGGCATTTTTGAAGGAGGAAGAAGGTGCCATAGGAGAAAGGAACTTTTGGCGAAAGAACTTGCAAATCTCCATTGATTGACAATTGACCTCTCGTATGGATGGATTAATATTACGTGAAATTCAAAAATCAAGTGTCACTATGTAGTCGCTTTTGTATTGTTTCGTTTTGGTGAATAAAGTGTTGCAAAGTTGCGAAAATGCTACGATTTGAGGTCTTTACGAGTAAAACCCAATGGAAAATGAAGTTCCTTAAAAATTTAATTTGTTTTGACTTTTTGCGCAAACTTATAAACTGAAACTGAATTCTACTGAAGCGCGTGAATTTTATTCCCTGCGTCTAGTTCACGTTTCGAATTAAAAATGTTAAATTTCAAGTTTTTATTTAGCCACAAATTTCGACTTGGGCATTAGTCGAATTAGGACATTAATGGTTTCAATTGTGTTTGTATTTCTTTAAGCCAATAGACTATTCAAACCTTTGCCCTTTTCCTTTAGTTCCACAATAATTGACTTATACAGAAATCTATTTATTAGAGCATGGGAAACATTTTTGCCCTGCGACCTTAGGCTAAACCATGTATCCACCGGGCACTAATCCGCGATTAATATAGATCTTTACTAGATCCTCTACAAATCAATCCTCGATTTGCCATACAAGTTTAAATCTTCACATAAATCCCATTCACCCTATTCACAAACCTGTCTTCTGCACGCTTGAAACAGTTTCAGAATCAAAAAAAGGAAACTGAAGTCGCGTTGTCACAAGGAACAGGAACAGAAACAGAAAAAGAATTCCATACATTAGCAACGCAAAAAGAATTAAGCGAATTTAGGTTTCAGTTGCTAATGTATGGGATTCTGTTTGTTTTGTCCCTGTTTTACGTTGCTTGTGACAACACGGCTTTAAGCCAAAAAACTCTGTTTCTGTTTCTGTTCCTTGTGACACCGCGGCTTGAGACTGGCTCTCAATGACAGATCTGTCACAAGTACGTTTTCTATTGTGATTTTTACAGCGGAAATCGTTTTTTCTCTTTTGAGAGCAAAATGACAGAAACAGAGTGTTCGTGTCAAATTAATTATATATTTGTCCGGTTGAGCCACTTTGTGATTTATTTGCAACCGTCGCCCGTTAATCCTCTTTTAATATTCAGTGGAGACATAGTACTACAGTAGACTGCACGCCATTTTGGCATATTTGACGTACCTAAGAAGAAAAATGCAGGAAAAGAATTTCGAGTTGTTCTCAGGTGCCATTTTTCAACAAAGCGACTGTCCTTCACACAGAAAAGCATTCAAAGAACTGTTCTCCAGAGTTGATTCGAGGTGTTAATCTTAATTAACCAAATTTGACGAGCTAAGGCGAGATTGATCCCGGAGCTAAGTTCTAGGGGTTTTAGCAAAACTAATTTCTGGGATTTATCTCAGCTTAAAGCCGCGTTGTCACAAGCAGCATAAAACAGGAACAGAAACAGAATCTCATACATTAGCAACTGAAACCTAAATTCGCTGAATGCTTTTTGCGTTGCTAATACATGAAAATCTGTTTCTGTTTCTGTTCCTGTTCCTTGTGACATAGGGAACAGAAAAAGAGTTTCATACATTAGCAACGCAAAGAGCATTCAGCGAATTTAGGTTTCATTTGCTAATGTATGCGATTCTGTTTCTTTTTCTGTTTTACGTTGCTTGTGACAAGGCGGTTTCACTCCGAAGCTCGGATAAGCTCGCACTGAAAAACTGCGGCCCTATGGAAAATAGTTAATCATACTTCTTTCCCCTTTTACGGATTTTTCAAAGGTCGCTTATCCACAATTAAGAAAAATCTTCGTTAAAAAGGTATTCCCACCGCACACTTATTAAGATAAATCCTAACGAAATCTCCCCCTTATATCTCGAGAACTGCCGCAGGGGTTCTGAAGTCCTTACGAAGCGATTAAATATTAATGGCCTTCTAGATCTCTTGCACGCATGAATTCTCAGATCAAACCTTACATGAAGTCTACGCTTTCCCTTAGCAGACGGTTTTAAACAGTAGTGATTATATTATCTATATTAATTTATTTAAATTTTAAAATGTAGCTTTAGTAAGTATATATTCTCAAATTCTGGATTTCATCAATTTAGCTATGTCATTGAGATATGTCAAAAATATATCAAAACAAAGTATTTTTATTGAAGAACAGATTTGTTCCATCTGTCAAAGGATTTAATCTTTCTCAAAGGATTTAATCTTTTCCGATTTCGCATACTTTATTCAAAACAAAAGTGCAATTCTAGAGCAATGCAATGCAAAACACGAGAGATATGCGCTTCCCCGAGCTCGGGAGAATTAATCTGAACTCATTTACACCTGCAAACATCTCTCCTTTCAAACTCCCCAAAGCCAAGCAATTCATTTGTTTCAATTTGTGCGGATATGTTTGTTGGTTGCCAGCCCGTGTGTTTAAACGGGGACACAGTTTTTATTTCAAGGAGCAATTCTCAATTTTTAGAGCAATTCTACACCGCTGTTACAAGAAACAGAATTCCACATATAAGCAACAGACTCAGAGTCTTTTTTTTTGCGGTGGAAACTTTGAGACTAACTTTAAATTATCCTTTGTTATGAAGGATAACGAAGGATAATTTGCGAAAAATCGCCCAAAACGTAATCACCAAAGCAGGAGGGGAGCATGCAGCATGTTTCATTTTGTGGGCGATGTTTTATTTTAAAATAAGAAAAAGAAAATTTGCCCAAAGCGAATGAAAAATCAACCAAATTTATATTTGGTCGGTTTTTCGTTTCTCGGTCTTGGGCGATTTCGCTTTTGGGCTATTTTTCGCACAGTGGGTGGAAACACCTTATGCCAAGAAGTTTAAACCGTCCATTCTTGTAATTGGATGAAATCTGCTACCTCGTGCAGCAACCGACTTAAACACGCATGTTCAGCAGATATCGATCGAAGAAATCGGACTGAATGCATTCATTGCTTTGCGCGTGACGTTTCCATATCTTTGCCGAAGCAAAGCAAAGCCGGTGAGGTTATATTTTTCAAAGTTTTATTTATTTCAATATATTTATTTACATCACCTGCTGCCGCAGTTGCAACAAATTCCAACCTAACAAAAAATGTATCTAATTTCTAGATCGTTGAACAAACGAAAGATCTTCGAACTAGCATCGTATTCTGCAGCCAAAGTATACCAGCCAGGAACACAGCTGTCACCTGAAAATTCAGTCGAAAAGTTTGTAAGTGCACGCAGCGAAGGTAACGCCAATCTGTAAAATTCTTAACAAAAAAATGTGTCCAATTTGTTGGGAATAGGTTAATCCGGGTAAAACAATGTGGGGCAACAATAATAATCGTGGAGGAGGAGGAGGAGGAGGAGGCATGTGGAATAATGGCGGAGGCGGCGGTGGAGGCAACAATAACAGCCATAACAATATGTGTAAGTTTATAGCTTTTCGTTGATTCCAAAACTCACGCAAACTTAATTAGTTGACGGACCTGGCCCCATGATGTCCAACTTTCCGTTCTTCTCAAATAAGCTGAACACGAATCCGCCTCCACCACCGCCACTGATTGTCGATTGTGGTGAGCTTCGCGGTCAGCATGAGGGAAAGTTTGTGGAAATGACGGGCAAGTTCATCAAAAAGCGCATTGGTCGGTTTGCCGAGCTGCGAGATCGACAGGGAGCAACCCAGTTGGTCATATCCGATGACAGGGTGAGGTAACAGTGCTGGGTGTTGTGAAACATTACTCATGGGCTCGTGATTTTAATTAGAATCCCCGCTTGGCGCGTCGGTTCGGGAACATGCCGACTGAGTGCATCCTCACGATAGTTGGAACTGTTCTCTTGAGACCGTTCAACTCTAGGAACGGCACCATGCCGACTGGCGATATAGAGGTGGAAGTTGAAGATATCCTCAATATCGAACGATCGTCTGGATACCGACGAGGAGCCGAGAAACGTTCCTACAGCACGATGGCTGACAACAAGAATTGCATAACCAGCACGGAATACAAAATTGCCAGTAGGTGCCCCACCCACGTGCTGAGTCGTTTCCAGTGTTAATGATTTCTGCTTTCAGAGGGCGAAAATATTCTGAAATACTTTGAGAACCGCGAGTTCACTTGCAACGATTTGCGCAGAGATCATGTTGGAAAGGTGGTCTCACTAGTGGGATGGATCCCGTCTTCCTCGAACTCAAAGTTTCAGCAACTGAAGGATGGATACGGCCAGACTCAGATTATTATTGACGATAGGGCGGTGAGTCGGGGCACCTTTGAGGGTATCCTATGTATTAATAATTAATCCTTTCTATTTTTGCAGTTGCAAGATACTTTCCGGGACACTCCACAAAATGCAATCGTGCAGGTTAAGGGGAAGGTTCTAGCCAGGCCGAAGTCAAATGTGAACACGGTAAGTTGCCTTTTTGTTAGAAACTTTTTCATTTTGTTAAATTAGCTTTAGTCACACACTAGGTGACGCTCACATTTCGATTCGCTAAACGGCCGAAGACCTTGGCATTTTAGGACAAGAATTTTTAACTTGTTCCAGATTGAAATAGCCCCGGTGGTTTTGTATTATTCTCTAATCAAACTTGCAACAGTCTGTTTTTATTGAAATTGGTGATAAATAACTAAGATGCGGGTTAACACATTTACTTCCTGAAGTTGTTTTATGGGCTACTAAGAAGTATTCAAAGTCTAGGCGGCCTTTAAGATTAGTATATCCGGTTCATCGTCCATAGACTCCTCGCGATAACTTCCCGATTTACTAGCGACGAATACTCGAAACGGAACAAACAGCAGCTTTTGGATTTGTACATGGAATGTCTCAACTAGCGGAAACTAAATCACATCCTTTTTAGAAATAGGATGGACCGAGTAAAGGTTAAGTTGGGTTGTACAGGGGTGTAATTTGAAAATCCAACACTGAAACGGTGCCTTTACAATCTCCCTGATTTTCCGCAGCTTCCGAGAAGGCGGCGGCGCACAGTGGCTACGAATTTAGGTTTTGGTTGCAAAAATCATAACTTTTGAAATTTTGAAAATACATATTTTCGTTAAATTAAATTAAAACTGAAGCTTACAACTATCAACCTTGTGAATTTCAAAAAAATTGGTTTACAGAGTGCTTCGGAATTTAGTGTTGAAATGTGGTTTTTCATCCGTTCATTTTGTCGATTATAATTTGCAAAAAAAGGGAAAATTCTTTAGTGTGTCTTAAAAACACAGAGGTAGAAATTTTAAATAAATCGAGGGTTTAGCACACGATTAGAATAAAAAATATGACCAAACATGCAAAAAGAAATGTTTGTGTTTTCATATTATTAAAAGTTTTAAATACTACTTGCTTTTGTTGCATAACCTCAATAAACAGTTATTTTGATTCAAATTTTGAGGTTTCCGTTGAGTTAAGCTTAAGCACTCTTAAGCCACGATCAAAATATTGAAAAAAAAGCTTTTCCGCCTTAACTCAAGAGACTCAGGGGCAATCCCGAGACGGGACTCGGAAAGGTTCTGATCCCACCACCTGTTTCTTGGCCTACCAGGGAAGCGACGCGCTTGCATCTCGGCTAGCATGACCTGTCTAGGAAGTCTGTCGGGGGGCATGCGAACAACGTGTCCATCGAAGAATCGATCGTTCTACTCAGAAGTAGCTGCTCAACACCAGCAACGCACCTCAAGAAACCCATTTCGGCAGCTTGTACCGGCGATCTATTTCTTTCGGTCATCATTACCCAAATTTCATGAGTGCGAGTTGGAACGAACACTGAATTAAAAACAAAGATCTTTGCTTTCACTCCAAGCCCAGCTTTCTTGATGACAGGCCGGCGCAGTTCCTTTACCATTGCTCCAGTTTTGCCAATTTCATAAGAAAACTCAGTATCACACCTCCCTTTTTTCGTGAAAAAGTCGCTGAGATACTTAAACTTTTCCACTTGTTTCAATAGAACTCCATATATGTGTAGCGTACACTACACAGGAGTTTGGGAAACAACCATAACTTCCGATTCGTTCACGTTAACCTTCATCCTAGCATCACCACAGATGGCTGTAAACCTATCCAGTGCTGGCTGAAGTTCCTCCTCGGATGATACCGATACCAGGATAGCTAAATCATCTGCGAAAAGCAGATGGCTTATATTTACGCCAGCCATTTCAACAGATTCCTCACCAAGACTGCTGTTCACCATCCAGCTACGAAAAGTAGAGGCGATAGACAACAGCCCTGGCGAAGTCCAACGCACACATCAAAAGGTTGGGATTTACCGCCATTTATCCGAACACAGCTTCTGCAGTTCCCACACAAAGTCTGAATGGCTCTTAGAAGAGGCCCACTCCTGCAAAACTCTCCAGAGTTTATCCTGAGGAACCCGGTCATAGGCTTTTTCCAAATCTACAAAACACGCGTAGACCGGTTTGGCATAGTCCCAGGACTTCTCAAGAATAACCTTAAGAGTAGCTTGTGGGAGGGCTACAATCCGCTTAGGCGAATCGTTGGATACCGCATCCCAACTGACCACTTTCAAGCTCCGAATTGTGTCATAAATCTTGATTGTTAAATTTCAGTTTCTATTAACTTCAACTGTATTTAGAATTTCTCAGTTAAAGAATCTTCTCCCTTAAAAAGGGGCGTGGCATCCACCCCTTTTAAATTATATCTTTTTTTATTTGTTTTCTTTTTTTATCAGAAGTGATATACACGTCTTAATTGCATTTTCACATTAAAAAATTAGTTTATACTTAAAAACGCCCCCAAAAGTGGGCGTGCCAAAAATTTATTCATTTGAGTTGATATCTTACGTACATATCTGAACATTTTATGGTCCAAGATTTTTGGATTTAAACAAATATATAAAAAAAAACCGTTTATTAGAATGCATATTAAATATGACCACGCCTACAAGGGGGCGGCTTTCGATTTTTTGCTTAAATGCCAGTCACAATGTGCTTAAGCGAGGGTGAGGCGTACCAAATTTCAGCTTCCTACGACAACTTTGAATTTTCATGCTAATAAGTAAAGTGGGCGTGTCAGTGGGCGGACTTTGAAACTTTTCGTGACCTAGAAAGAACAGATATTAAGTTTCAAGTTCCTAAATCAAAATTTAAGGCCTAAAAACTACCGACACACGGACGGACGGACGGACGGACATGGCTCATTCGACTAACAATTCGGTCTCGATCATATGCCCTTAAGATCTTGGGGGTCTACGGTGATTATTTCTATATGTTACAAACTTTGAATCAAACTTAATATACTCCTATCCTATGGGTTTGGGTATAAAAAGCTCGTCGGTTGTGCCCCTGCCAGGCAGAAAGCCACACTGTTCTTCCCGTAACAATGGGTCGATTACAGCTCTGGAACGCATTTCCAACACCTCCGCGAATACTTTTCCTTTGAAGACTTTAGAGAGATATGCCCTATAGTTGGAGTAATCTTTGCTGTTCCTTTTTTTGGAAAGGGCACTATAATGCCTGTTTGCCAATCGCTCTCCCGCTATCCCAGGCCGCCTTAATGACACCTTCTTTATCCATTGCCTTGAGCATTTCTGGCCGGATTTCATCAACTCCAGTAGACTTGCCAACTTTAAGCGATTAAATCGCTTCAGTGACTTCGTCTAGTGTGGGGGACTATTCTCCGCCCTAATCTCATCAGCAGCGGGAATGCCATCTTCAGTGCCCTCTTGGGGGTCGAGCAACTCCGAAAAGTGCTCATCTGCGCAAGACATCGCTCTCATTTGAAAGAAGTGTACCGTCCTTAGATTTAACCCCTTGAACGATATTCAACTTCCTCTGAGCCGCCGAATAGGCTATCAAAATGTCTTGTTTGCAGATCAGTAATAGTGCTCCAACCTATCGCCGAATTTTTTCCATGCCTATTCCTTGACTGTTTTGACTGCTCGATTGGAAGTTCTTCGCGCCTCATTGTACCAGGCTCGAGAAGTTGAGTTTCTACATTAGATTCACACAATGTAGGCTCTCTTCTTCTCTCTGATGGCTTCTTGAACTCCAGGCGTTTTAAACCACACAACAATGAGACAATGACTGCCGATAGAAACTGCTGCCGTTTCTCCTCTACATTCAAAAGGTCAGCTGGAATTTGTTCAAACTTGTCCGAAACATGCTGTGCAAAGCGCTCTCTGAAATCAGTCAGCATCCTGCAACAGCAAAGAAATTATGTAGTTTTTTGTGAATTTCTAAATATGGACTACTTATTTCAATTTTTTTGCGCATTACCGTTTCGAAAACAGAGGGAAGGACATCGTTTTCTTGGTCGACGACGTTTTCTTGGTCTTTTAAACAATTTTTTTTTAATTTGAAATCAATCAAACAGCAATTCTGAACTATTTTTCAACTACCGTTAGACTTTTTTTTTCAATTTTAGAACCACCTGCTGACAGGTAAATTCGGCATTAATTCGATCAAAATTCGTAAATTCATGCTGTTTTTATATCCCATCCCATAGGATAGGAGGTATATTAAGTTTGTCACATAGTTTGTAACACGGTGAAATAATAATGGTAGACCCCTAAGACGGGCATATAATCGAGACCGAACTCTGAATCGAATAAGCAATGTCCGTCTGTCCGTATGTCATGTCCGTATGTCACATGTTTTTAGGCCTTAAATTTTGAGCTACGGTGCTGACGTTGCGCACGTAAAATTCGTACGTACGGTCCACGTCATGCGAAGCAGTACAAGTGTAAAATTTTCACAATCGGTCTAAATGTGCAACAACCTCCATAGATTTCAAAACTGTAAGACGTTCTAAAAGACTGAAATTTTACATTTAGCATCTCCTAATGAATGCAAGAGCTAATGGAAGAGCTAACCACAATTATAAACAAACTAAACAGCGAGAGCAACAAGTTTGGATTAAAAATAAACACGAGCAAACAAAATTCATAGTGTTTGACAAAAGTCAAGAACCACAAAACTACGAACTTAAAATAAATAACGTGGAAGTAGAAAGAGTAAACAACATAAAATACCTGGGAACAATAATAAACAATGATGCGAACCCTAACAAAGAAATACAGTGCAGAATAGAACAATCAAGATCAGCTTTCTGTAAACTGAAAAAAGTATTCACAAGCAGAGAAATAAATTTGAAGCTAAAAGTAAGGTTGATCAAATGCTACATCTGGTCGGTTCTTTTATATGGTGCAGAAACATGGACACTAAACAGCGCAACGAGAAGAAGAATAGAAGCGTTTGAGATGTAGGTATACATGAGAGTTCTACGAATTTCCTGGGTTGACAGAATCACAAATAATGAAGTTTTAAGAAGAATAGGAATGAAGAGAGAAATCCTTCTGTTAATCAAAAGCAGAAAACTCGAGTACCTCGGACACATCATGAGAAACAAAAAATATCAACTTCTCCAATTGATTCTGCACGAGAAAATCGAAGGAAGAAGGAGCGTTGGACGACAGAGATCAACATGGATGTCAAACCTAAGAGAATGGCTTAATCTTTCAACTACAGAAATATTTCGAAACGTAACAAACAAACAAACACTTGCATTGATAATTTCCAACCTCCGGAACGGAGAGGAACCATAAGAAGAAGAATGAATGTAAGACACAAAAAAGACAAATTTTATTGGTAAACCTCCTCTAGTGGGCGTGGCATCTATTTAAAGGGTAAATCTTCAGATGCATTTTACTCAATGTTTTTGCTCGAAATTGAATAAATTTCGCTTAATATTTTCTGTAGAAAACGCTTAGTTCTACATTTTCTTCATACAGACTTTGGACCACGTCCTCATTTGGGGGCAGAATTGAAGAAAAACCTGAAATTTTCCAGAAAAACGTAATTTCGACTGGCCCTGGGCCTAATTTCGGAAAACTTGAAACAAAAAAAATAGCAGGTTAGTTAAACGAGACTTCATTCCAGATTTCGTTCTCATAAAGTTTTTAGGCACGCCTTGGTTGGACCCAAGTTTGCACTACTTATAAAATGTCAAAAAATAACAATGCCATCAGCATTTTACAATGTGGGATAGGATGGGGTATTTAACGGTCCGTTTTACGGACTGTAACTTCTGCGTACACACTGTAGAACTTACTCACTGGTTATATGTCGGTTACACCCTGCAAGGTCGGGTTTTAGAATAACCTTGAGGTAAGGTATGCCTGTCGTAAGAGCCGACTAAAATCCACTGGAAGGAAGTAGTCTTCAGCATGTTATAAGTGATCCTATAAGGAGTATATACTTCTGGTGGGTCCGCCCTTGGCAATAAAGTTATAACCGAAAGATGAACCCGAAGACTTTAATAAAATCTTCCATATTGTGCGGCTCGGTAGTCAGCGTCTGATCGAAGAGGGACGGCTGAACTTCAAATAACAGAAATCCAGGAGCGTCTGTCTCGGGATGAGCGGTTTCTTGGTCGGCGTCTGTTGTCCGGGTTAGGATCGACCTGGCAGCTAGATATAAAATGCATTATCGGCCACGCAGCCCCTGTTATGATTTGTTGTGTAGGTACCAACTGTTATTTTTCGAAATAATAAATTCAACAAAAACAGTAATTATTGCTTAAAAAATTCACTTGTTTATTTAAAAAAATAAAGAAAATATTATTTCTTGTCCATGTACATTGCCAAGCCGTCTATCGATAGCCCTTTGACTAAACTCTTTAATCCTTTATCCATAGTAAGCATAAGGAGAAGAATATCCATAGGAGTATGGGTAGGCACCATAAGGTGAAGAGTACACAACTTGGGGTGAAGGTACTGGCGCTGGTCCGGGAATTGGTGATGGGGCAGCACTGATTACAGCAAACAAGGCCGCGAAAATTAAAACAAACTGTGAAAAAAAAACCAGAAAACGATATTTTATTAATTTTTACACTTGACCCGTTTTCTTAAATCAATAATTACGATTTTCATGAACATTTTATTTGATTGAGTTTTAACTTGGATTAAGTTAAAAGTGAAACTATCAGCTGAACACTTGTAGTTCTTGTGAAGATTACCTGCTCGAAATACAGTATTTATACCCAAAAAGGCAAAAGTATTCTTAAGAATGACTGGCCCCTAAAATACGTAATCGTTTTTGGTTATACATATTTTTTATTTCGACAGTTTAAATTAAACTAATTTAGAATTCCGCTCGCATATAATGGCTCGAATTCAATTGTCACCTCAGCCATTATTTGCAAAAGAGATTGAAGTCAGTTTTAATGGTCTTTTTCTGAGGCTGGTTTATTTATTCTTTTCTATAAGTCATTAAGTTCCGGGTTTAACGTGGGTAACAACATTTTTTGGGAGGAATATTGTTTACGTTTTGAAGTTTCTGCGACTTTCTTGAATTTGGTTATGTTCTGAAACTAAGCAAGCCTTTTGCATTTTTTCGAATGGTGTTCTATGAGTATTCAGTTACCCACAACTTTCTCTTATTCTGAGGAAATGTAGTAGTTAACTAAAGCTTGTCGAAATGCACCAAAAAAATTTGTATAAAACAGGCTTGGAACTAAATTATGGTTAGACTATTCTGGGACTCTATAACCAATAAATTCTAAACCGTTTAAGGGTGCTGCTGATCTAATAGTAAGAATGATCCTTATATCATTCGTAAAGTGTCCTTTAACATTTCGAAATTGTTGCTGAAGGTTGCACAATACCCAATGGGAGTAACCATAGTTGCCGCGAAAACAGGCTTTTTTGTTGGTTTTTTGACCTTCTTTTAAGACGCAAGTTTTGCCTTTTAAAAACAATAGTCTATCTCGAGTCTACCTCAAGTCTTACCCGGTTGATTCATTTTTTATTGATTTGATTCCTTTGCAGAAATTCGAGACCGGAGAAGTTGAGGTGATTGTTGAAAGCGTAAAAGTTCTTGATCCTGATGAGCCATACGAGGGACCAATCAAAGAGAAAGTACAGAAGATGTCAATTGAGAATGCCGAGAAAAACGGCACCGCCGAGGAGGCAACTCCAGCTGTTGTTAGAATAGCAGATACCAACAAGTTTACTACTCGGACCCATAACTGCGGCGAGTTGAGCAGCGCAAATGTTGCTGAAAAGGTCGTCGTCACGGGTTGGCTGGAATTCCAGCGCATGGGAAAATTCCTTGTGCTACGCGACGGCTATGGGCAAACACAAGTTCTGATGACGGAAAAATGTAAGCCTATCGAAGATTATGCCGATGGCATTCCATTGGAGTCTATTGTTCGTGTCGAAGGCACTGTTATTCCACGACCTTCGAATATGATAAATCCTGGAATGAAGACGGGTGAGATCGAAGTTGAGGCGACCGAAATTGAAGTGCTCAATCCGTCAAAGAAAAATTTGCCCTTCGAGATTCGTGGATATCAGCGAGCCAAAGAGAATCTGCGGCTGGAGTATCGTTATCTTGATCTGAGGTTTGTGATATTCCATCTTAACAATTATTAGGCTCAGCAATCCTTTTTCTTGTAGGTTTGCTGACATGCAGAAAAACCTGCGCCTTCGGTCTTCAGTTTTAATGAAGATGCGCGAATATCTGATCAACTATTTGGGCTTTTTGGAAGTGGAAACACCCACACTGTTCCGTCGCACACCGGGTGGTGCTCAGGAGTTTGTAGTGCCTACACGAAAAGCCGGACACTTCTATTCTCTGGTGCAGAGTCCACAACAGTTTAAACAAATGCTCATGGCCGGAGCCATCGATAGGTATTTCCAAATAGCCCGTTGCTATCGCGATGAGGCTACCCGACCCGATCGTCAACCGGAATTCACTCAGTTGGACATTGAGCTGTCGTTTACAACACGCGATGACATCATGACCCTAATCGAGGAGACTCTTAAATACTGCTGGCCGAAGCACCTTGGCGAGATTGAAGTACCATTTCCACGTATTTCCTATGACGAAGCTATGTCAAAGTATGGCGTTGACAAGCCCGACACACGTTTTGAACTATTTGTAAGGAATGATGATGAAAAAACGGACTTTTTTCACTTAATCAATGCTACTTTTCTATTTCAGTTGAATAATATAACGCATTTAGTTAAGGACAATGAAAATTTCAACAAGAAGTACAAGGATCTCAGCGCTTACATAATTCATATAGACAAATCTATGTCGCTACTTGACGCCCCAACCAGGAAGAACTTAGAACAAATTGTCAAGGACTTTAGTGGAACATTTTACTTCCGTAAATTTAGTGTAAGTTTAAAAATAGCCAAAACAACTGAACATAAAGTTTAATCGACTTTCTTATAGACCGTCAAGGATGCAACTGATAGATTAGGCAAACTATTGACACCGGAGGTGTCTAAAAAACTTGTAGCAGAGCTAGACATCAAAGGAGAAGACACGATTTTCTTGGCTATTGGCGAGAAGAGTGATGCTGTAAGTACTTTTTTAGGGGTGTGTTATCATCCTTAGCCGTACCAACCACTAACAAGCAAAGAGTGACTTGAGAAGAAGCACCACACATAGACTGGTTCCTTCGATGTCGCCTAAGGTTCTGGTTTAAATTCGACCATAAATTCATGAGTGAGTGCTAGTACAGCGGAAGCTCGACAACGGCATGTCTCTGTGACTAAATCTCAGTTGTAACAGAATGAACGAGTAACTTGAATGTGTTCATTAGTTCATTAGCTACTTTAAAGTAGTGTCTGCATTAAAGCCTTACCAGGACTTAGGCATGTATAAGAATGCCATTACTCGAGTATCACAATAATTCCACCTTCTGCAACCGTCCTTAGATTCAATTCGATAGTTTTTCAGCTCGTCAGATTTTCCCTTCACCTTGCAGAGTTGTTAATTGGCAAAGTTTCTAAATCTTGGATCTTCTTTTTCTCTACCTTCAAGCTTACATTACTGGCTCGCCTGCGACTAGATTACGCCGATCTCCTAGAAGAAAACCAACTCCTACCTCGCCGTAAGAACATCAACAAATTCGTGTGGGTTGTTGATTTCCCAATGTTCTTCAAAAACGACGACAACACTGGATACGAGAGTGCCCATCATCCGTTTACGGCTCCACGCGATGAGGACTTGGAAAAGCTTAAAAACAAGGAGGACTTGGAGAACATCCGATCACAAGCCTACGATTTGGTCCTCAACGGCAATGAAGTAGGCGGAGGTTCAATTCGTATTCATGACCGGGATTTGCAATCGTTTGTTCTGGAAGAAATCTTAAAAATCCCCCACGAGCATCTGAATCACTTACTGAGTGCATTGGAGAGCGGTTGCCCACCGCACGGTGGCATTGCACTGGGCATCGATCGATTGATGGCGATCATCTGCAAAGCCAAATCAATCCGTGACGTTATTGCTTTTCCGAAATCCTTAAATGGCAAAGATCCCCTATCGAAGGCACCAGTACCGATTTCAGACGAAGAAATGGATCTCTATCATTTGCTCATAAAAGGTGATGCCATCAAAGAAGAACCAGAAGAAGAGGAAGAGGAGTAGAAACGAAATGTGTATTTTTCAACGGTTTTCTATAAAAAACAAAACTAAGTTTAATTTTTAACATTACCCAATTATTTTTAACTGGTAAAATATTCCATTTAAGTACATTATCACATTTGCACTAAATTAATTTTTTACAAAAAAAAAACTAAAAACTAAAAATAATACAGACGTTGTAAGATTTATCGTTTTAATTTCAAGTGTATGTTTGTAGTTTTAATAAACCTATAACTTTAATATTAAGTGTTTTGCTTAAAAAAAAGTTCTTAAAAAATTTTACGACACAATATCAACAAAATAATTGGCGTTGAGGATACCCTCAACGAATTATTGAGGGTATTACAGGACATGGGCAAAAAAGTAAGCATGATGTATATAAAACATTTGACTGTTTGTAGCATGGAAAAGCAGACTGAATATATAACATCCTGAATCCAAGGTATACCTGTGCCCAGAAACCATAACCGCTTCGACTCTAAGTCGACTTTAGAAGAGATTGAGATTTTGATGGCATTAGATTGAGCGTAACCATATTTTACTTACTTACTTAAGGTGGCGCTACAGTCCGGGGTGGACCTGGGCCTCAGCCAACAAGCTTCGCCAGCCAGCTCTGTCTCGAGCTAGCCGTCTCCAGTTTCGCACGCGAAGTTGGCTGAGGTCCCCTTCCACTTGCGTGCGCCAGCTGAGTCTCGGTGCTCCTCTACCGCGCCGTCCCTGCGGTGTGGATTCGAAGATTTTCCGGGCCGTAGACGTTGTTTTTTGACTCTTCTGGCTAGGTCGGTATCGCTGTACAGCCCGTACAGTTCGATGTTATATCTCCTCCTCCACTCTCCGTCTATGCAGACGGGACCGTAAATCGTCCGAAGAATTTTTCTCTCGAAGCAGCCTAAAGTGTTTTCATCCGCCTTTGACAGGGTCCATGCACCGTAAAGCAGGACTGGGATGATGAGGGTCTTATACATGGACACTTTTGTTGCTCGAGAGAGGGCTTTGCTACGCAATTGCCTCCTTAGCCCAAAGAAACAGCGATTGGCAAGAGTTATCCTTCGTTTGATTTCAGCGCTGGCGTCATTGTCTGAATTGATAGCGGAACCCACTTAGACAAAGTCCCTAACTACCTCAAAATTATTGCTGTCGATGGTGATGTTTTGTCCAAGACGTCGGGTGTTTTGTCCAAGAAAAGACGGGTGTCTTTTCTTGATGACAGCATATACTTGGTTTTGCCCTCATTGACTGCTAAACCCATATTCGCCGCTTCCGTCCCAATATTCACGAAGGCTTCACTGACATCACGCTTTGTTCTACCGATTATGTCAATGTCGTCTGCGTATGCGAGTAGTTGAACGGACTTTTGAAACTACCTACTAAACTGGTACCTCTGGTGTTGGCGCGAGAGTTCTGCACAATTCTCTCAAGTATGATGTTAAAGAAGTCGCATGACAGCGCGTCCCCTTGTCTAAATCCTTTTTTGACATCAAAGGGGTCGGTGAGGTCTTTGCCGACCTTGACGGAACAGCGTGAGTTTTCCATCGTCATCCTGCACAGACTGACGAGTTTGGCAGGGATGCCAAAACTAGACATTGCACTATATAGCTCGTCTCTATAGATGCTGTCATACGCGGCCTTGAAATCGATGTGAAAAAGTACATTTTTTCCACTTTTTGTGGTCACAATTTCAAGAGAACAACAGCTTAAGTCACATTTTTTAGTTGAGGGTAAGGAAAAACAATCAAACTAAAAAAAAGACGACTTAAAATAGGAAAAGTTTAATTTAGCTGTTCTTCCGTGTTAAATTTTTCTTGTTCATTTTTGAAAGGGGAATAACGACCAAACTTTAGTTAAGTGGTTATTTCCAAAGGAAGAATGAATAATAAAAGTTTTGTTTTTAGAAATAAGACCTAAAGTCGACATAAGAATTAGATAATTTAACACAATATACCGGCTCCCATCGCCCAAAAGATAAATTTGTAACTTCACACATTTGTCAAAAACTTTAAACGGCTCTCCTGAAAAATGAGTAAAACTGACTAGCAGTTTTTCCGTGTGACCACAGCTATTTTTCATGAAGAAATCCTCGCCTTTTTTGAAATGCCCTCCCGTGATATTAACTCAAGTATCGTCCTCTATCGGGCAAGTGTGTTTTACATTGATCATATCCCCCTTGCACCCCTCTCCGGGCACCTATGCTCTTCCATCTCCTCCAGCTCAGATTAACTCAGGATTTATGAGTTCCAGAACAAAATTAATTTGGAGTCAGGGTAGAAAGTAGTTTTTCAGGGTAGGGGTAGGTTTACCCTGACGACAACCCCATCGAATCCAATGTCTGTACTTTCTCTTACAAAAACCGAAAAGAAGCTCAAATTTGTTTAACTCTTGAAATTTGGTGAGTTTAAATGAAAACAGCCCCGCATCGCATTCGACTGTCACACTATGTTTCCACCGGCAATAATACGAGCATTAGCGGGAGACGATTAATAATAAATCCAAAAGTGGTTCCACCACACATATATAGGATTAATTTGACATGCGCACTCTTTTTCTGTCATCATGGCTCTCAAAAGAGAGTGGCGATGTCATTTTCTAGGAGCTAACAAATATTTTCGTTGTAAACATCGCAATAGAAATCTTATTTCTGACTGATCTGTCATACGTGGAAAGTTTCAGTATCCTTTTTCGATTCTCAAACTGTTAAAAAGTTGTTCGAAATGGGCTGAAAGTGGTTCGTGAAAGGGGAGTGTCGAGAGGATTTAAATTTGTATGGTTAATCGCTTTATTTGTAGAGGACTGAAGATTTGTATTAATTGTGGATTAGTACCCGGTTGAAACATGGTATAGAGCTTATATCTGTAGTTAACTTCAGTTTTGAAAAAGTGACCCTAAAGGCACGCGATCTGACATTCTCATTTAAAGCAAAATATTTGGACCTATTGCTGGACAGATAATTAATTTGGAAACCAAACAGAATGACTAAAAAAGTCCATTCTCCTGCTAAAATGCTGTTTACTTTTACCATCGAAAAGTTCAAAGGAAATCTTGTCTGTGAATATGTAATATGGATGGTTCGTACGACAACCTTAGCGGCACTGCACATTCGGTTTCACTCGTCACTTCATTCTCCATACCTTAAGCAGAAGTAGCACCCGCGACTTATAGCTTAAAAGCAGCACTCCATAGGGCGGCTAGCAAGATCGGCCACTCCTATAGAAACATAGACTTCGCTACATCCCAACTACAACAATATTAAAATCTTTCATGGAAAATGAACCATTTTCTAAGATAGACCGTTCCTATATTTTAGTCTTTTTCCTTCTTCCAATTCAATGCATTGTTTTTCAATAGGAAACTACCTATTCGAAGCGAAGATTTATTCCGATTCTATTCGGAGCTGCGCTGCGTGCCATGGCATAGTGACATTAGGAAATTCAAGGCGCTCATAGGCTAATTAGATAATGGAGCTGAGATGGGAACAGAGTGGCGATTTAGGAGTCGAGGAGTTAGTGAGCGTCGTCGCGCAGTCCCGACCAGATTAATAATAGCAGAGGGTCTGATAAACTAACGGGTGATTTTTTAAGAGGCTGAGAACTTTTTTAAAAAAAAAACACAAAAAGTTCGAAAAAAATAATGAAATATTTATTTAAATCGATAGTTTGAACCTTGCAATTTAATGTTTAAAGATAATTTCATGCAAATGTTGACCGCGGCTGCGTCTCAGGTAGCCCATCCGCTGAGTCCAATTTTGGCATACTCTTTCACACATATCGGCCGGTATCTCACGAATGAATGCATGGATGTTGGCTTCCAGTGCGTCAATCGAAGCGGGCTTGTCTCTATAGACATTAGCCTTGACATACCCCCACAAAAAATAATCTAATGGTGTCAAATCGCACGATCTAGGCGGCCAATTGACCGGCCCGAAACGTGAAATTAACTGTTCACCAAACTCGCCTCGCAATTGCGCCATTGTTTCGCGTGCTGTGTGGCACCGTCTTGTTGAAACCACATATCATGCAAGTCAAGAACTTCCATTTCGGGCAAAAAAAAGTTTGTTATCATCGCTCGGTAGCGTTCACCATTGACAGTAACGCTGCGATTCGCATCATCTTTGAAGAAATATGGCCCAATAATGCCGCCGGCCCATAAGCCGCACCAAACAGTGGCTTTTTCGGGATGCATTGGTAGCTGTTGCAATGCTTCTGGCTGATCTTCACTCCAAATGCGGCAATTTTGCTTATTTACGTACCCATTCAACCAAAAATGAGCCTCATCGCTGAACACAATTTTTCGAAAAAAAAAGCGGATCCTCGGCCAGCTTTCCAAGAGCCCATTCACCAAAAATTCGGCGTTGTGGTAGATTGGCTGGCTTTAGTTCTTGCACCAGCTGTATCTTAAAAGGCTTTACGCCCAAATCCTTCCGCAAAATTTTCCACGTAGTGTTGTAACAAAGGCCTAACTGCTGGGAACGGCGCCGAATCGACATTTCGCGGTCTTCTGTCACACTAGCTGATACGGCCGCAATATTTTCTTCACTACGCACAGTACGTAAACGTGTTGGTGGTTTAATGTCCACCAAAGTAAACTTGGTGCGAAATTTGGTCACAATCTTCCGAATAGACTGCTCAGAAGGTCGAGAATGCCGACCATAAAATGGAAGCAGCGCGCGATGAACATTTCGAACCGAGCACGAGCATTTTGATAGTAAAATTCAATAATTTGCAAGCGTTGTTCATTTGTAAGACGATCCATGGTTAAATTGCAAACCAAACTGAAGCTGTTTGACAGTGACACAAGGTACTAAACACACGTCAGCTGTCAAAACCAGTGTTGCCAAAACCAAACCAGCTAAAAAATCACCCGTTATATGTAGAATGTAATTTGGTATGAGAGACCTACAATTCGGCGTTCGGAATCGGCGAAAAATTGATTAGGTGCCCTTCATCTCCCATGTGTGTAAGGCTTAGATTAGACTGTATGCCATTTTGGCATATTTGACGTATTTAAGAAGAAAAATGCAGGCAATATTTTTCTTTTTACGTTTAATATGCCAAAATGACATGCAGTCTAATCTAAGCTTAAGGAAACACCCACGGCATGCATAGTTGTCAGAGTTCAGGCGAGTGCACTCCTGAAGTGTGAGTTCCCAGTAAGTTTTTCATTCCCCACCCATCAGGGTATATTAAGTTTGATGTATAGTTTGTAACGCGGTGAAATAATCACCGTAGACCCCTAAGACCTTTTAGAGATATGAAGGAGACCGACGGACATGGCCTAATCGATTATCCTCGATTAGGCCATGTCCGTCCGTTCGTCCACCTGTCCGTCCGCACGTAAATAACTTTTAAGCCTTAAATTTTAAACTAGAGAGTTGAAAGTTGGTGAATGGCCTGGAACTCCAGTCCTTCAGACCAGGTTTGACAATTTATTAAATCCGCCCGAAGATACGCACACTACAGGCCTGTATGGGCGACCATCTCTAATTTTAAAAACTACTTTTTTCAAATTTTAGCTACATAATGTTACAATGGCGATAGCGCATTTATTTTCTATATGCGAAATTTGCTTTATAATTTGTCAAAAGATGACATTACCATCGTTGAAGATATTAGAATTTTCTAACTCAGTGAAACAACATTAAAAAATAAACAAATACACGTTTAACATAATAAACGAACATTTAATTTTATTTTTAAACCAATAATTTGGACGCATCTTTTTTAACATTTAAACATCAAAATTTTCGCGCGACGCATATCGAAAATTATATTTCCACCCTTAGGCGCTGGCCTGTTTATATATAAAGTGTTTTGTATATAAAGTATATGCCTCCGCCCACTTTTGTGGGATTGGCTTTAAAAAAAAAAAGTGATTTTTTTGTTTAAAAAGGCAGATTTTTAGGCCGAAATGTATGCAACCATCTAGTTAATATAACGCATTCAACAGTTATATATTAATATCCCGCCCACTTTTTGGAGGCGTGGAAGTTTCCTTCTGTGGTAGGGTAGAATATTTTACCATTCGCCACAGACGGACTGAAGTTGTTACGTATACGCACTGTTGCACTTTCCCACTTGTTGATATCTCATACCGTTTAAAAGGGGTTTCATTTAATTTTTGGTGGTTGCAGTGACATTTTTCAAGCATAGTTATTAGTTTAGCATTGATATGAGCAATCCTTGTGGCGGTTATCCTAGGTTTCCAAGCAGAGAAATATATTAATGCACTTTCAAAACGTGAAAATCAAAAGTGCATAGAAAAGACAAGCATCTTCAATTATTAGATACTTTTTTTTTTTGACTTTCTTGTACCTATTTTAATGTCAAATGAGGGAAAGCTTTCAAGTAGCGTTGGAAATTCAATAAAAAGCCACATAAAGTAATGCGCGTACAGATAAATGCACCAAAGTCAGTTGGTTTAGTTTTATGCACCAAAGTCAAAGAGGAAATGCACCATTACAGTGCAATGTACCTAGACATCCGATGACATTGAACGCTTGTTGTTTACTTTTCCCGCCAGACGATCACGGAAATTGAAATAAAATTTATTCGCTTGAGGGCATTCCATGCTTGAATGAGTCCTCCGTGGGTACCAGTACCTTACCATCCTCCATAAACATAGACACCAAGTTATTACTAATTTTTTTATAAGCTATTCTGATACGACTTGAAAATTTCTGGCTCCCTGGGCTATAAGTGCTGTAAAGTGTTTAGGTTTAAATATGGATCACTTAGGTAGAGATTCGCAGTGCAGACGCAGAGTGACCTTTATGCCAAGATTCGTTTAGGATAGTTGTCAGTTATGGTACCTCGACGTGACGGACACTATTGAGGCGCTCAGCGCCAAAACGGCCTAACCAACATTTTCAGGAAAATGAAACCGATTACACAGATTAATGCGAAATTTTAAAATTTATCATAAAAAAATTGGCCTAAGCTGTATAACTGAGTAGTTACTATAGGAGTAAATTTGTTTTTGCTAAAAGCAAAATTCAAAAAATCTTCCAATAGGCCGAACTGAGTTTTGGAAGAAAAAAAATGAACGTGGGTTAGGCCAAAAATGTATCGAGCAAAGAAAAATTATGTAAAAATCAAGTTTGCCAAGAAAATGTTAACAAGAAATTCTTTCGATCCAGTAGGCCAAGAAATGTTTGTTGAATTCTGTAAGGACTCATCAAAGCATTCTTAACACATCAGTGCTCTGTTTATGACATATCATAATTATTCTGTCCGGCGCAAGTGGCCTAGGAATTTTTGTTCTGATACTTGTAATAATTCGTAAAACCCTGTTCTTTTAAATAAATAAAACCATTAGTTTTGCCATCGTAAGTTCATAAAATTATTTATTTTTCTCAACGTTAACCATTAACAAAAAAATACGTACAACGTTTGTTTTTTGAAAATTTCAACATGTCTGACTCCGACACCTTAAACCAACTTGATTTTGAGGATTCCGGGTCAGAATACGTCCCAACAGAAAGTAGCTCTTCAATTTCTTCATATTCTGACGAAGAAACTTTGCCTTGGCCCTCTGGTTTTACGGGAACAAAGTCCCAGAGTGTGTTAACAGGTAACGAAGCTGAATTTAGATCGATTTACAGCGGGAATTCTAGTTGAAAATGATGCAAGTGCAACAGGAACTGAAGCGAAAATTGATGCAACAGAAGCCGAAAGCAGCCATATACCAAAGAAAGCTACTAGGAAACGAATGATTAACAAACCTTTGTGGTCAAAAAATGTAAGTAAGCTGAAGAGAAACACCGGTGAATCTTATAAGACTGTGAAAGGGATTGTAAGGCCAGCAAAAACGATGAGTGTATTGGATTGCTCATGTCCTTTGAAATGCCATCAGCATTTCCCTGAAAATAATCTTCAATGTATTTTTGAAAATTTCTACAAAATTACTGATCGTGATTTGAAAAATGTGTATTTATGTTCACAAATCGCTGTTATTGAAAAAAAAGGTGTTACAAAAAATCTGATGGTGAAAGCCGAAGATTCAGTACAAGAGATTACAAACTACCAGGGGTTAATAAGCAGATATTGCAGGTAACTGATGGTCGTTTAACACGTGCGCTTAAACACAAAACACCTGGCAGTACGACCACTATACCAATATTGGACCAAAGAGGAAGACATCCACCTCATAACAAGACAAGTGTGGAATGTACCGAAATCGTCAAAAAATTTATAGATAAATTCCCCAGGTACAATTCCCATTATTCAAGGCACAAAAACATTAAAAAAGAATTTCTCGCTCCAACCTTAAATTTTTCTTAAATTATGTACGAGCTGTATCGTGGAACTGTCGAAGAAGAAAAAGCTGTTTCAAAGTTCGTCTTTACAAACATATTTGCACAAAACTTTAACTTGCATTTTCGTGCACCAATTTCTGACAGTTGCAAGAAATGTGATTCATATAAGGTTATAATAGAAGCCGCAGATAATCCCACCGAAAAGCAAAGGCTTCTGAATGAACAAGAATTGCATCTCCGAAAATCGGAGTCAGCAAAACGTGGGATGCAATTGGATTCAAAGCTAAACAGGGATGAGTATGTGGTTATTGCCTTCGATTTAATGAGAACTCTTCCAACACCAGTCATTTCGACAGGAATAGCTTACTATAAAAGACAACTTTGGATCTATTGTTTGGGTATTCATGACTTAATTACAAACAAGTCATTCATGTATACCTGGGATGAGGGAATAGCTTCGCGTGGCCCACAGGAAATTGGATCTTGCATTATGCACTATATTAAGACCAATGTCAGGTGTAAGAAGTTGATAATGTTCTGTGACCAATGCGGGGGGCAAAATCGAAACATAAGAATGAGTACCATTTGCAAATACATTGTCAACAATTCCTCCTTCACAGTGCAAGAAATAGACCACAAATTTTTAGTATCCGGCCACTCATCCTTACCATGCGATCAAGATTTTGGTCTTATTGAAAAAGAAAAGCGCTTTTACAAAGACATTTTTACACCTAATGATTGTTACCGTGTTATTATCAGTGCAAAAAAAAAAGATCCCTTTCACCTAGTAAAGATGCGTGCAGAGGATATTAAGAGCATAGCTTCAGTAGAAAAGTTAGTCACTAATAGAAAAGTTTCTACTGATAAAAGGTCAAAAGTAGAATGGCTCAAAATACAGTGGCTTCGATTTCAAAATGCGAAGTCTTTCATTATTCAATACAAGTACTCAAACAACGAAGAAGTATTATTTGAAGAGGTAGATATTTCAAAAAGGAATTCAAGCAAATCGGTGGATGTGGAACTGGAGATTCTTTACCCTGGAGGAAGATTTATTGAAGCTGCGAAATTCAATGACTTACAAGAGCTGAAACAATTTATACCGCCAATAAACCATGCGTTTTACGACAGTTTGAAAACGAATTCTCGAGCTGAAGATGAAGACATTCAAGAGGAGCAAGACGAATAAATCATGATCTTCAATTTAATCATTTATTATGTATCTAGTAAGCAAGTGTGAAACTTATAACCTGACTTATACCCAATGTATTTTCAGTTTCAAGTAAAACGGCGTATCCCACAGTTGATATCGATTTTTTTTTTTTTCAATGAATTCCAAAATGGCCTAAGCCACTTTAATTTTTTTATTTGTCATTAAAAACAGCCCTTATTTTTCTGATTGAAGTATTTTTGAGTGATTTGAAATAGGCAATAAAAATTATAATTATAATCCTATAATAAAAAATAAAATAAAAATATTTAAAAAACGTGTAAATTTTTAAACCCATTTTACTCAATACGAAATTTTTGAGGTTAGACCGTTTTGGCGCTGAGCGCCTCAATTATTCATTAGGGTCTAAGCTTAACTTATAATAGCTTCAAAGTTCTTTTGCCTTTAGTAGTTGTGGACTGAAGCTGATGCATCAGTGGACTTCTACCGTGGGTTGTTTTTGTTAATCTCAGTTGTCAGCTCAGGTTCGTCAAACTAACATCAAAAAATACCGTCAAGTATGAAGACATACAGCCAACATACGCCTACAGACACGCCCACTACAGGCCTGTATATGCGACCATCTCTAATTTAAGAAAATACATTTTGCAAATTTTAGCTATGTTACAATGGTTACTATGTTACATTTTCGGTACGTAGTATTGCCTTATGATTGTCTTTAAGGTAGTCAAAAAATGTTAGCTTTTTTATTGGCCACGCCCACTTTTTTAGGGATTTTAGCTTAAAATGACTGTTTTTCAATAAATATATATGAAATTTGACAAAAAATTATGTGACAAAAGCTGTAGATATTAGCATTTTCTAACTTTTATGATAATATTGTATGTGCCTCCGCCCACTTTTGTGGGCGTGGCGTTAAAAAAGGGATTTTTTTAATTAAAAAGACGGAGTTCTAGGCCGAAATGTATGCAACCACCTTGTATAAAGCATTCAACAGTTATATTTTTATATCCCGCCCACTTTTTGGAGGCGTGGCAGTTTTCTTTTTGGTATGGTCGGGTATTTTGCAATCCGTCGTAGATGGATTGAAGCTTTTGCATACCCACTGTTGCCCTTTCCCACTTGTTTTTATTTCGCGTGTTTGAATGGGCTTAAGAACTTAGGGTCGAAAACGGAAATTTTTAAACGTTCTTGATGCAGTTCGCTTGCCCTTTAAATATTACATACTTCAGCCAAATTTAAACAAGGTCGTCATAACCGTTAAGGATCTCGGAATCTTTAAAAAATAGTTTTCGAAAATGTTTTCACGTTTTTTAGTTAAATCTTCGAAGTTGAATATTCGAAGTCTGCTATAGTTTTGTATAAAATTTAAGAAGATAGACTATGCCCAGTGTTAATTTAAAAATTATACAGTTTGAAGGATAGAGGGGGAGGGAGACATGCGTTTTTTTGACCTTTTTAAATTTTTTAAATTTCAAATTCATAAAACAAATATTTTGAATTTTTTTCCAGTTCCCGTTAAACTTTTTTCCAACCACCAGCACTAGCCTTGTATGTTTTTTTTTTTAATTCTTTGGCCACCGGTTTATGCGTAAACGGTAAGACAAGCTCCTTTTTTATTTCGTTTTTTAAATAGGCTTCTAAAAACTTAGGTTAAAAACGGCAATTTTAAAAAAATTTAAACCCAGCCTTCTTCTTTTTGTAAGCTTTGTACTTTAACCGAATCTGAAAAAGATCGCCTATACCTTTAAGCTTTTAGAAGACTTTAAGAAATTGTTATCGAAAATGCTTTTATGTTCTCAGAAGATTTTGAAATTTCAAAATCCGCTATAATTTTCCTTAAAATTTTGAATTATTTCTGATACGTGTGATTTTTTTCATAGAATTCCACCAAAGCACCGGAGATAAGGGGGGGTTTTTTCATGCATTTTTGCGATTTTTTTTCGAAAATGCGTCAAAACAGCAGTACTCAAAATATTTTTGAAAAACATGACCTAAGCACTTGGTTTACTTTGAGTTGCTTTATACATGTGTTCAATATTGATTTTGAGCAATAAGCCGTTCAAAAGTTATGGCTCCTAACACTTTGAAAAACGTCATGCATTTTCGACTTGTCATTTCTCAAAAATGTTTTGATATTTTCGAAAAGTTCGAAAAAAAAACACTGAAAAACATTAAGTCCATTTTCACATGAAATTTCAAACTGTAATTAAACCAAATAACGGTGCCTAAAAAAAATTGCCCTCTTTGGATTCTCTGACTATTTCCGCAGTTTATACGCACACCAAATTTTGTCTTTCTACCACTTACCGTTCAGAAGTTCTAAAGCGATTGTACGGACGGACGGACAACGTAGTAATACCATAAGAGGTCCTTTTTCCATTTTTGGACGGACCGCTAAGAAGCAGTTCAATGCGTTTGGAGAAAAATTGGCAAAGTTTTTTAATTCTCGTTGAGTTTATTCTAACCCAGAGAAAAGAGCAGAAGCAAATAACCAAAACTTCGAAATAATGTTAAAAATAGGGTGCTACAAAAACATTTGTCACACAAATCCCAGCGCTTTGTTTAAAGTTAAGGCATTGAATTTATTCCACGTGTTTTTATGTCTATATCCGTACAGTTATGTTGTAACTGGGACACCTTTTACATGACGTCTTGTCTTATTGTTTGGCTTCTGCAAAAGACAAAAAAGGAATGATCAATACAACCGGATGATAGACTTTTGTCATGTTTATCATCGCTCGTAATACGGGCCTACTATATTTTTTTTTTGTTTTAGCTTGATAATAGGCTCAACGATTTTTTCTTTCATTTCTATTCAACTTAATTTAAGTCGGCGCGTGAGTGATATTTATTATGAAGATCAACAAGATCGGTAGTAGCATCGAATTCATTCTTAATTGCTATCAGCTGGTCGCTACTACGTCGACCGGTGCGTGGTTGCCTGACACTCTAGTTAGGCCATTGCATCCATGCATTTGCGCTACATTAAAACTCGTTTGGACCGTGTTAGTCAAGTTTTTCTGGGCAAGAGATGTGGCGCACAAGAAGTGTGATTAAGTCAACCACTCCAGAAGCATTGGCCGTGGCCATGGTATTATTGGTAATGGCGTTAACAGCAGTATTCGTAATTCGATCATTAGGTCAGAAGATGTCAATATCAAGGCCATTTATTCATTCAGAAAATTGACTTGCTCGGAAGATTCAAGACGGTCGTTTATATTGATGATAATCTTATCTATCATCTAGTATCTATATTTCCTGTCAAAAAAAAGTCAGGCAAAATTCTAAGACTCGAAGCGAATGGTCAATGCATTTCTAAATTCAATAGAGAAATTACTACGAGTTTTACAAGAGAATAATTGAAATGTAATTCGCACGAGCAGCAAATGCGATTGATATTGTGCGGTAGGATTTAATTTTTTCATTACCGATGTTATAAGATAACCATGAGCATGAGCCATAAGACACGCATAAGACCTGGCGTACAGCACCTGTTACTAAATGGACTTAAAAAAGTCGTGACATTGCGATGGGGCAGCTTGCAAATATGAAATTAGTTGAGTAACATTTTAACAGCCTCTTAATTAAGACCACAAAGAATGATAATTTCTTGGCCACGGATGTGTGAAAACAAGCAAAGTCAAGGCCGTTGGGAAAAAAGTAAAGTGTACCATAAGGCCATGCAATAAACACCACCGTAGGTAATAAAATTGTTATGAGAATCCGTACAACAAGCCAGCTTTGTTTGGACTGCCATTTACAAGCTTCTTCTTATGTGGGCATTGAGTTCCTATGGCTTTTTTAATTATCCAAGTATCTTATTAGGAAACTAATTAATGAAGTGTTAGATCAGTTTAAACTCACACAATCAAGGACGAAAATAATTGACTAATTTTTTAATAATCCACTGAATGTTTTTCTAGATTAACAGACTTTCGTTAACTTATCGGCTTGGAATGACTCTTTGTTTATCTCATTTATTCTGTGAGTGATAGGAAAGATGCACCAGCTTTCTAAAGTAGGCATCCAAGCTAAGATAGACGTAAGTAAGGAATTAATAATATTAAAATTTTTCACATGTGGCATCTTTTACAATAAATTCGTCACGACAGATGATACCAGAAAGTGATTTGCAAGAGAGGTTAAATTTACTAATATAGGAGCTAATTTAAGTTGCCTCTTAAATATGGCCCTATAATTGAGGTTATATTTATTAGCACCTAAGGTTTAAACACGCTTCAGTACGGTAGAGACTTGCAATGCCAGTGTGGATGTCATTTTTGATGATCCTAATCTTTAAAGGTTGGCATTCGATGTCTTAAGTAGAATTGCAAAAAATTTGACCAAACCCAAACTTGCTGTGTTATATCCTTTTTGTTTGTCGAAGGTTCCATTGCTGCCTCTTATTCAGACACAAGCCGAGGAATGCCACTTCCGGGGCCCATTCGAGCCCCTAGTAGTGGAGTGGTTTCGTGAGCAGTAGCTCAATGCGTAGTAGCCTCTCTCATGCTCAGCTCGAAAATCGAGTCAAACAAAGAGCCACAAGAGTAGCCTGTTTCTTTTCTCGTAAATCAATGTTCGGGCCTCTAGAATCCGGCCAAAATCAAAGAGACTGCGGATAGGTTTTAAGCCGGTTGGGGTTGCACCCCCCCACAAAACCGTTTGTGGCTCACAACAAAGAACGGTTTTTTGTCTTCTTTCGCCGTTATTAAGACGCCAAATACTTAAAACGGCTTTAAAAAATAGTTTTTCTAACAGCGTTTTTCTTGTTTTCCAGTTTTTAGCGGTCCATTCAAAAATGGAAAAGAATCACCGTCGGTGTTGACTCTCTTGACTATAGATCGGTGTTGCTATATAGCCCGTACATTTGTGTGTTATACTATGTCAGTTCCAGAAATAATAAAATTTAGTTTTAATTGCCACCAAATTTTTGATTCTACGAAACGAATAGGAAAACAAAACGTCAAATAGATATGTTAATGAAATTTCAGTCCACAAAGTCGATAGCAGACTTTAAAATCAACCCTTCTGTTGCAGTGTGCACTACACACCACCTCAGTGTATTTAACTTTTTTGACAGGTCCAAGCAAATCAACAGCAACCCAAGAACGGTTGATGTTGCAACATCCTATAAGTCTTACCTGGTAGAGTAAAATACATCAATAATCTCAGGTAGAGCTTGATGTACAAGATTGCAGGAGCATCGTTATTTGTATCGTTACTTGTACTGCTTCGCATGACGTGGACCTTAAGTACGAAGTTTCAGCACCCTAGCTCAAAATTTAAGGCCTAAAAACATGGAGGGGGTCATTTGCACATATTGCTCCTCTTCGTATCCGCGTCTGGTTTGTCCGTCCGTCAAAAACCCGCTGGATCTTCTGAACGGTAACTACGTAGATATGGATTTTTAGCGTATCACCACTTTGTCCGTCCGTCCGTTCACGCGCATTGTAACCTCTTAACGGCAAGTTGTAAGGAAACAAAATTTGTAATAAAGACTTTTTAAACAGCGGAAAAAACAGAGAACCCAACGAGGGCAATTTTTTCGAAGCACTAATAATGGTTTAAGTACAGTTTGAAGTTTCATGGGAGAATGTATTAAAGGTTTTTCAGTATCTCTTTTTTTTTAAGAATTTTAGCAAACAAGAACTAGAAAAACAAATCTTAGGTCTAGAAAATACGGAACTTTAATAAAAAAATCTAGTTTTTTTTTTAAATTTTGAAAAGTTTTTAAGAAATGAACTATTGAAAATAAATGACATTTTTCGATATTGAACACACGTATAGAAAAGCCCTCAAAGTAATTAAAGTGATTAAGTTTTAATGCGGCCGTTTTGACGCATTTCCCAAAAAAAAAATTGCAAAAATGGGTGTCTCGCCCCTTAAAACCGAGGCCCCTTAAAACCGAGGCATCATATATGAAAAACCAGTGAGTAAGTGCTACAGTGTGTACGCAGAAGTTACAGTCCGTAAAACGGACCGTTGAATACCCCATCCTATCCCACATTGTAAAATGCTACAAATGTAATGCTACAAACTATTAATTATAAGAAACTTCCACAGATATTTCCAAGTTACACTTAAATGTACGTAAAAATGCAATTTTTTGGTTCAAATTCAATATTCTTAAAAAATCGACCCCTAAAAGGGGGCGTAGCTAAAAACTTTGTATGAACGAAATCTAGACCCAAAGTCTTGTATGAACAAAATTTAGAACTAAACGTTTTCTACATAAAATATTAAGCAAATTTTTTTCAATTTCGAGCAAAAATATTAAGTAAACTGCATTTGAAACTTTACCCTTAAAATAGATGCCACGCCCTTTTTGTGTCTTTTTTGTGTCTTACATTCATTAGGATATGCTAAGTGTCAAATTTCAGCCTTTTAGAACGTCTTACAGTTTTGAAAACACTGGAGGTAGTTGCACATTTAGACCGATTGTGGGCGTGTCTTTGGGCGGATTTCAAAATTTTTTACACTTTTACTGCTTCGCATGACGTGGACCTTAAGTACGAAGTTTCAGCACTTACTTACTTACTTAAGGTGGCGCTACAGTCCGGGGTGGACCTGGGCCTCAGCCAACAAGCTTCGCCAGCCAGCTCTGTCTCTAGCTAGCCGTCTCCAGTTTCGCACGCGAAGTTGGCTGAGGTCCCCTTCCACTTGCGTGCGCCACCTGAGTCTCGGTGCTCCTCTACCGCGCCGTCCCTGCGGTGTGGATTCGAAGATTTTCCGGGCCGGGCGTTGGTGTCCATCCGCTCTAGATGACCCAGCCATCGTAGACGTTGTGTTTTGACTCTTTTGGCTAGGTCGATATCGCTGTACAGCCCGTACAGTTCGATGTTATATCTCCTCCTCCACTCTCCGTCTATGCAGACGGGACCGTAAATCGTCCGAAGAATTTTTCTCTCGAAGCAGCCTTAATTGTTTTCATCCGCCTTTGACAGGGTCCACGCTTCTGCACCGTAAAGCAGGACTGGGATGATGAGGGTCTTATACATGGACACTTTAGTTGCTCGAGAGAGGGCTTTGCTACTCAATTGCCTTCTTAGCCCAAAGAAACAGCGATTGGCAAGAGTTATCCTTCATTTGATTTCAGCGCTGGTGTCATTGTCTGAATTGATAGCGGAACCCAGGTAGACAAAGTCCCTAACTACCTCAAAGTTATAGCTGTCGATGGTGATGTTTTGTCCAAGACGTCGGTGCTGGGTGTCTTTTCTTGATGACAGCATATACTTGGTTTTGCCCTCATTGACTGCTAAACCCATATTCGCCGCTTCCGTCCCAATAGAAGGCTTCACTGACATCACGTTTTGTTCAATGTCGTCTGCGTATGCGAGTAGTTGAACGGACTTTTGAAAGATTGTACCTCTGGTGTTCTGCACAATTCTCTCAAGTATGATGTTGAAGAAGTCGCATGACAGCGCGTCGCCTTGTCTAAATCCTTTTTTGACATCAAAGGGGTCGGTGAGGTCTTTGCCGACCTTGACGGAACAGCGTGAGTTTTCCATCGTCATCCTGCACAGACTGACGAGTTTGGCAGGGATGCCAAAACTAGACATTGCGCTATATAGCTCGCCTCTATAGACGCTGTCATACGCGACCTTGGAATCGATGAAGAGGTGGTGTGTATCGATTTGGAATTCCTGGGTTTTCTCCAAGATCTGCCGCAGTGTGAATATTTAATCGAGTGTGGACTTTCCTGGCCTAAAGCCACACTGATATGTGCCTATCAGATTGTTGACAAACGGCTTCAGGCGTTCACACAGTACAGCAGAAAAGATCTTGTATGCGATGTTAAGAAGACTTATGCCTCTGTAGTTGGCATAACTCAGAGGGTCTCCTTTCTTCAAGAAGTTTCAGCACCCTAGCTCAAAATTTAAGGCCTAAAAACATGTGACATACAGACGGACGGACGGACATGGCTCATTCGATTCAGAATTCGGTCTCGATCATATGCCCTTAAGGTCTTGGGGGTCTACCATTTCAACGTGTTACAAACTATGTGACAAACTTAATATACCTCCTATCCTATGGGATGTGGTATAAAAATCACACGTGTCAGAATATATCCAAAGTTTTAATGAAAACTATAGAGAATTTTAGAGTTTCAAAAACTTCTGAGATTTAAGTCAAAAATAGTCTATTTAAATTTATTTTAATTGCTTTTAAGTCTATTTAAATAAACAAAATAAAAACAAGTGGGAAAGTGCTACAGTGTGATGCAAAAGCTTCAACCCGTCTGCGACGAATTGCAAAATACCCTACCCTACCTAAAAGAGCAACTGCCACGCCTCCAGAGAGTGGGCGGGATGTAAAAATATAACTGTTGAATGCTAGGTGGTTGCATACATTTTTAAATAAAACCGCGTCATTTTAATTAAAAAAATCAATATTTTTAAAGCCACGCCCACAAAAGTGGGCAGAGACTTATATAATACACTAATACCTCGTTTAACGGCCTAGATACGTTCCACAAAACAAGGCCGTTAAGCGAAATGCCACATAACGAATTATCAAGTTTCATACAAACCTATACAAAATCCATTAGATTGGTTCCAAATCCTTAAATAATAGAAAACAATTTTAATAAAACATTACAAAAAAATTAAATATATTTCGTTCTTTTTTTCAACTCCGTCAACTAAAATCGGAAGAATGTGTCGGGGAAATTCAATTCTCATACCGATGCCCTTTTTACAGAAAAAAATGTTCGAGACCACTCTTAGTGAGCGAACATACGCTTATTAAGCGAACCGCTGCAATTCGTTTGCTAGCGTGTTTTTTTGCAGGGGAGACATCTGTCGCGACAAAAAAATACTTACTTTCGTAAAAAATTACGAAACAAGGTCATAAGAAAGAGAGGCCGCTATAGCGAAAGGCCCTATAAAGAGCGGCCGTATAGCGAGGTATGAGTGTACCTATATAATACACACAAGAAAGTTAAAAAATGCTAATGTCTACAACTTTTGTTTTATAATTTTTTATCAAATTTTATATATATTTATTGAAAAACAGTCACTCTTTGTTTTCCATCCCCTTCCCGTGGCCAAAAAAAGTATTTTTTATTCCTTATAAGGTTTTTTAATAAACTTTTTTAGATAATAATCACTCCTATAACCCCCTTAAATCAATATTCGCAAAGAAATATTTAAGTTTTATGCTAAACGCAAAAATTTAATATTCAAAATCAATAATTTTGTTTAATCGCCCCCTTTGTAATGGACGTGGCCAAAAACTTTGTACGAATCAATTCTAGAATGGAGTCTGGTGTACCTTATGTACAAAATTTTGTTTCTTATTCGTCTCAAAGTTAGGCTTAAAACCAGTCAGTATCTATGTTTTTCTTGGATTCTTAGAGGTTTCACTTAAATTCTGTCTCCAAATGTAAGCTTGATCTAAAACTTTGTATGAAAAAACTAAAGAACTAAGTTTTTTCTCTACATTTTTAATAATTTTTCGGATAAGCCGCGTTTCTAATTTTCCCGGTGACCACGCACGATGTGATGCTCACAAAAACTAAAAACGCGGCTTATCCGAAAATTAATAAAAATTTTATCAAACAGCCGCGAAAGCCTTAAACGTTGCATTTTTTCTACATAATTTTGAGTTCAAATTTTTCAATTTGGAACATAAATGTTGGTTAAAATTTTTTCTTTAATCGAAAGAAAAAATCCTTGCCCCGCCTTCTATACGAGGTCTACCGACTATAATTTTCTATTTCATATCTGATACCATGTCTCCACCGGGCACTAATCCGCGTTTAATATAAATCTTTATTAAATCAACCACAAGCCACGCGATTAAACATGCAAATTTGAATCCTCTCGGCAAGCGATTTAAAATAAATCCTTTCATTAATCCCGTTCTGCAACATCCTTTGTAACAGTTTGAGAATCAAAAAAGGAAACTGAAACTGTCCCTGTACGACAAATCTGTCACAAGTACGTTTTCTATAGTGCTTTTTACAGCGAAAATCGTTTTCGCTCCTGCGAAATGTCGTAGCCAATCTGTTTTAAGAACCAAAATGACAGAAACAGAGTGTTCGTGTCAAAATAATCTGATGTTTGTCCGGTGGAGCCACGGGATTTATTTTTAATCGTCTCCCGCTAAACCTCTTTTATTTGCCGGTAGAAACATAGTATGACGATCAATAGGAGATTCTAGGTGTTAAATTTAAGCTTTTCTTACAGTTTTGAAAGCGCTGGAGGCAGTTGTGCATTTAAGCCTATTGTGGGCATGCATCTGGTCGAATGGGAAATCGAAGGAAATGGAAAATTGAATTCATAATCCTCAAACCGCGCCCTCCCTTGGTGCCTTGGTTGCCTTGCATTATTTTTTGTTGAGCAACCCAGGCAGAACTTAAAAACATTAAAAATGCAGTGGTAAGCCGCAACATGAGGCACAGCATTTCAAAGTTTTGAGTCAGTTATATCTTCCAAAGAGAAATAATAAATAGAGTGATCATAAGGCAGCCAAGTAAAAAAATTTACTAAGAACCTGCTGTGCAAATATTCAAAACTTTGTTTATTGTGAAAGGAGAACTATTTCTTATAGGAAAAATATTCTTGCATTATTATTAAGTATACATCGTTTTCAACTTTCTTTTAAATGCACCCGTGATGGTGCTAAGCGCACCAAAAGCCTTTGTGACCAGGTTAAATTCTTGCTGCAGCAACTCCATCGAGGTCCTCTGCTTTCACTTTAGAGTGGACCATCTGATCTGCTGGCTCTAGAAATTCCTTTCGATTCGCACAAAGTCACACATAGGGTGTATACAAAACAATAGTCTGCAGAGTCCCACGATAGTCTTTTTTGTTATGGTTTCATAGTGTTCTTTATTACATAATTTATTTATGTAATTCCAATAAACTGATTAGAGAAGTATATCTCACTGTGGATAGTATCTGCGTGAGTCTTCTTTGCGTATTATGCTGCTTGCACATGCACAGCTCTGCGAAGAAATTGTAAGAAAGACACTCTGTTACATTGGATACACGTATTAAAACCGTATCTAGATACTTTTATTTACCTCTTTCGCCGACTAGTTGGTTGGGTTTGGGTGTCCCATGCACTTGAATCCAAGAATCACGCTCAGCAGCCTGTGTTAAACGTCGACTACGTTACCGTGGCTTGGCCGTGGTAACGTGGTATGCGTTCGCAAGTAAACCATAAAAAAAAGATCGGATGCCGATCGAATGCGAATATTCAGTTAAACATTTCATTCGCTTACGTGCACTTTAAACAGTAACATCGCAAACTGTTGCAGATTGTCGCCGCGCGTTTGGTTTGAATCTTTTCGTTTGCTGTCGTACCTTTTCGAAACAGCTTGTCAATGCTTAGTTTTAAAATTTGAAACCCTTAATAGAAAATCGAATAAGGATATGTTTGAAAAGTGGAAATTTAAAAATAAAAGTTTTGTTTGTTCTGCTTTGCTAAAAAATTTCAATTTTAGTGATAAAATAATTTTTCTGTGATAAAAAATTAAAATGAAATATTTTTTGCATCTTTTGGCGGTATTTTGTGCAATCGAAGGTAGTTTCGAAAAATTGTTGATTTATTTTTTCCCGAACGATGATTTTGTGAATGACGACACGGTGTAAATTATTTCAGGTTCCAACGGATTAATTTTCAATCAAGATTTTTTGCGAAATCTTTTCCGGAGTGGTGTTCTCGATGTGAATATTTTACGTTGTATGGTGAAGAATACGAACGTGTGTCCGAGTCCGGATGTAAACTTTCGGCTGTTTACCCCGTAAGTTAATCTGTAGTTATTGTTAAAATGTTGTGTTTTACCAGAACGGGTTGCATGTAAAATAAATTAATTAACAACCAAAAAGGGACAGTGAGCAAATTGTTAAGTAATTGGATGATTGTGTCATGGAATTTTCTGCAATCGAGTAGAGTAGACCCAACCTTCGTGTGTAGAGAATGAAAGTAGGTGACATTCGACAATGTATATCAGGATATCGTTATTATGAGTGATCGTTTAATTAAATGAGCTTTTACTTTCTCTTGTGGCAGCGAGGGTATAGTATTTAATAATAACTTTTGTTTTAATTATGTATTTGGTCTTCAGTAGGTACTCGATTTGATTTAATCCAGGTGCAGTAACTGATTAGGACCATTGTAATTTGGTTTTGCGTTTTGTTATAAGTATTGCTTCATTTAAGCGGAGACACATTTTTTAGCTATTAACAATTGTTAAGGCTATTTCAGTGCTTTAATATTTTCAAAGTCTTTTTTAAGAACGTAAATAAATTGTTAATTATATCTTCGCTGAGAGGCCTACATTTGTCGCCAATTTCAAAGGGCGTATTGCAACAAGACCCCGTGTACTCAACTCCTCGTTGATCTGATACCATGAGCTAATTTTCTGATTACCTCTCTCTCAATTTGAACCCTCGATCTCCTGCACAATAGCCGAGGCGCACACACAAACTATATTGCGCCAAAACACTCAAATCTTTCTAATTTGGGTGGCTACACAAACAAAATGTTGGCAACATCCCGATCCCCGACGTTAGTTTTAAGGTTTAAGGCTTAGTTATTTCATATAAACCTCTTTCTATGTGCCGTAGGCAATAATTATGGTATCAACCAAGACGCCCCATGCATGCTAAATTGCCTGCTTTTCCAAGACTACCGGGGATTTAAGGAAAATTCGAAAGAAATACTTAAGTAATATAACGTGGATTCATATGAGTTTCTTGAACAATCGTTTTGCCAATCTTGCTAGTTGAGTTGGCTAGAATCTGAATATTGTCAAAACTATAACAAAAGTTCAATTTACTGTAGCAGGCGGTTCGTAGCTTGCTTTTATAGGCTGCGAAGTTATGTAGAACTAGAGGCAAAGCCTCTAGTTCTACATAACTCCATAACTCCTTCTACATAACTCCTTCGAAATGTTGTGGAAGTTTTCACTAAAAACTCCTGCTAGCGTGCTTAATTTTATTTATTATCCTTTCCTAAATTAAGGCTTTAGACTAGTCCGAATACAAGCTCCGTTAAATATTTTAGGGTCTTTCCATTTCCTCCGTACGTGGGCGTGGTCCGAAACCCCAATATAACAGCGATACGTACGGTTAGCTTTTTAATTAAAACAAAAAGGGGTTTTTTCATGGGCACTAATTATTGCTAGATCGTTTCGTTTTCATTTTCCATTAATGGGATGAAACTCAATTCCATATTTAAGATCATTTATTCATTCATTTCAAAAACTGGGGATAAGACCAAATTATCTTGGATCGATGAAGTTCAGTTCAATGGGGTGACCATTGATCGAACATGCAAACTGACAATTTCTAGCTCAAAACGCTTCTTCTTAACTCGTGGTTTCCGCCTAAGTTTAGCGACTCGTGTAGGGTCATTCCTAGGTAATTCGCTTCGTTTGCATACGGTATCTGTATCGAGTTTATGAACAGAGGTTAGTATTCACCCTTATTTACGTAAAATTAACATGCGCTCAGTTGTTCTGGTTAAGAACGATTTGCTAGTCTTCGTGCAAATGCAAATTCTGTGCAATGCTCCTTGGAGGCTTCTCGTTGGTGACTCGACTGATTCACATGTTGCCAGAATGGTCGTGTCGTCCGCGAACGCGGCCACAACTGTATCGTCATCTTATGGTTAGTTTCTTGTGTAGAGCAGAAACAGGGTAGGACCGAGGACACTTCCGGCTCTCTTGAAGCTAGTGAGCACACTTCAACGACCGCGCAGGAGACTTGGTGGTTTAATTGTAGCTTTTTTGAAGCTTTTTTACCTATTCCATAGGATCGGAGGTATAATTATGGTAGATCCCCAAGACATTATTGACATATGAATGAGACCGAATTTTGAAACGAATAATCCATGTCCGTCCGTCCGTCCGTTTGTTTCCGTCTCCACATGTTGCTAGGCCTTAAATTTTGGGCTAGGGAGCTGAAATTTCGTCGTAAGTTCCATGTTATGTGAAGCAGTACAAGTGTAAAAATTTTTTAAATCCGCCCACAGACACGCCCACAAGCGGTCCGAATGTGCAAATACCTCCTGAGCTTTCAAAACTGAGACGTCTCAAAAAGCTGAAATTTGACATTTGGCATCTCCTAATGAATGTAAGATATAAAAAAGAAAAATTAAATTGGTAAACATCCTCCAGTGGGCGTGGCATCTTTTTTAAGGGTAAATTTTCAAATGCATTTTACTCAATATTTATACCCCATCCAATAGGATAGGAGGTATATTAAGTTGGATTCATAGTTTGTAACATAGAGAAATAATCACCGTAGACCCCCAAGACCTTAAAAGCATATGATCGAGACCGAATTGTTAGTTGAATGAGCAATGTCCGTCCGTCCGTCTGTCGGTAGTTTTTAAGACTTAAATTTTGAGCTAGGAACTTGAAACTTGATATCTGTTCTTTCTAGGTCTCGAAGCAGTACAAGTGTAAAATTTAGTTTGCAATAACCTCGCTTAAGTGTATTGTGATTGGCATTTAAAAAAAATGAATACCGCCCCCTTGTAGGCTTGGTCATACTTAGTATGCATTCTAATAAACGGTTTTATTTGATATATTTGCTTCAAATCCAAAAAACTTGCACTATAAAATGTTCAGATATGAGCGTAAGCTATCAACTCAAGTGAATAAATTTTCGCCATGCCCACTTTTGGGGGCGTTTTTAAGTATAAACCAAATTTTTTATATGAAAATGCAGTCAACACGTGTATACCACTACTGATAAAAAAAAAAATAAAAAAAATAAGATGTTGTTGAGAAGGGGTGGATGCCACGCCCCTTTCTTAGGGAAAAAATTCTTAACTGAAATTTAACAACCAAGATTTATAACACAATTCGGAGCTTGACAGTGGTCAATTGGTATGGGGTATCCAACGATTCGCCTAAGCGGATTGTAACCCTCCCACTAGTTTTGTTCCAAATTGATAAAATTTCACTAAATATTTTATGTAGAAAACGCTTAGTTCTACCATTTTGTTTATACAAGACTTTGGGCCACGCCCACATTTTTTTTTTTTTATAATTCACTCGCGAAGTAGGGGATTGGTTTCCCTTTTAACGCTTTACGTCTCACGAGTGGAAAGGATTAGAAAGAAAGGAAAAGAAGGAGAGGTACCGATGCACTCTTGTTTTGAACAGTTGCAGGTTGCAATGTGAAGGAAAGACTGATCGTGGGAGAATATTTCACATTCGCGTTGAGCGGCTTATAATAGAACCTCTTAACTTAACTGTACGTCCGAAAGTAGGCTCGAGGGTAAACTGATGTGCATTCGATCTTTTGCGAGTATAACGGTTAAAAGTTTTTAGGGCCGGATCGCAATAGGCTATTTCAATGGAACACTGTTTGTGGAAAGAGCGATAAAACAGTGATAGGCAGGAGACTTTACGTCGATGCTCCAATGAGTCAATTGACTGCGCAATATTTCTGTTTCCAATCAGTTTTATCGCCCGTTTTTGTATCCTATCTAGCAGCTGGAATGCTGTTTTTGGAGCACGTGGGAATTGCATACCAGTTTAGTGCGGGTGTAGGCCTTATATAAAATAGCCAAATCAGAAGGGCTGAAATATTTCTTACATCTTTTGAGGAACCCTAGGCATTTCGAAGCGTTCTTGGTGACATCGAATATATGGCCATTGCAACTAAGGTTTTTATTAACACACATACCCGAGAATAGAAAGCGTTTCGATTCCGGCTGAGTGTTTCGGTTTTGTTTCAATGACCGAAGACAGCATCGAGTTTTAGAAGCGTTAAACTCTACTCTATTACGAGATCTCTGCTGTTTCGGTCAGAGTTTAAAGAGTTCGACATACGCTGTCGTTCCAGTTCTACGTCCGAAGAGCAGGGGCGGAGGCAGAATTGAAGAAAAACCTAAAATTTTCGAGAAAAACGTTATTTGGATTGGCCTTGAGCATAATTTAGGAAAGCATGAAACAAAAAAAGTAGCAGGTTAGGTAAACGAGACTTCATTCCAGATTTCGTTTATGAAAAGTTTTTAGCCACGCCCCCTTTTAGAGGTCAATTTTTCGAAAATCTTGAATTGAAAAAATTGCATTTTTGCGTATAAATTTAAGCGTGACTTGGAAGTATCTGTGGAAGTATGTTTTAATTAATAGTTTGTAATTAGGGGCGGTTGGACCACGACCGTTCTCGAAGTTTGCACTATACCTACATAAAATGTCGAAAAATAACAATGTCATCAGCATTTTACAATGTAGGATAGAAAAGGGTATTCAACGGTCCGTTTTATGGACTGTAACTTCTGCGTACACACTGTAGCACTTACTCACTGGTTTGTTACGCCAATCGCGAATTTGTAGAGAAAAAGAAGATTTCGCTTGGTTGAGATAAAATTTTAACTCGGCTCACTTTTTTCGGTATCTGGGTGTCGACCCAGCATAGAACCCAGTGGGTAAATAGTAGCTGTTTTGTTATGCGATGATGAAATTTTGACCCCATTAATTTCGACCAATTGCGGGGGCTTATGAAATGCAAAACAGTTTGTAAAAAGTAAAAAAACTAAGCTACCTAGCTTAAAATTAAAGGCCCTGAGATTTGTTGCATATAGAAGAACGGATGTACATGGCTTATTAGACTCACAATTTGGCCTCAAATATAGGTCTTGGGTGTCAATCAAACATAATAATCATTGCTTTGGGGTCGCGGTCCAACCTCCGCGAAGGTATGACTAACTCTCTGATAACATAATTTTTCATAAGAGACCTCTAAGTTCGCAGTTAGGGATCGGCAAAAAATTGTAGCTCCCATATCGATGCGTATAATACCTAAAACGCACACAGCATGCATGGTGGTGAGAGGTTAGGCGATGCGGCTCTTCTGAGTTGCAAGTAGGGAAGGAAAAAAGGCCGGTTCACGCATGAACCCAAGTAGAACTATGATGTGCTTTTTTACCATGACTCGTGTGATCTGGTTTAAATAGTTGAAGAGGATGCTAATGTAGTCGTGTCAACATCCAACCTAGTGGAGTTGAGCAAAAGGATAAGGTCTGGTATACCTTTAGCCGATATAGTGTCTTTAAGGCCGTCGAAAAATGATTTTTACAGCATATGCAATCTGGTCCTTGCTAGTGCCGGATAATTGCCAAGTACCAATAGAGGCACCTGGAATCTGCCTCTATTGGGAGGCGGATTGGAATTTAGCAGTATTAATATGAGTGGATTTGTTTCTTAGGTACTTACTACCAGCGGGTTGCGTAGACCCTTGTCGTGAGTAAGGCGTGTAGAACTAATCTCGCATGATCCTCTTATGTCAGTATCTTTTGAAACCCAAGTGTTGTTGCCCTATAACATAAGCCCAGACGGACAAGCCTTGACTCCTGCTCCCATTTGGAGGATAAATACGTAGAAGCCGAGCAAATAGCTTGATTGCAGCTTGGCCTATAAATTCGACCATATTTTGTCTGTGCGTTGCGTCCGCCTTGCTTGCGCACGCATCTGATGTCCATGCTTTCGTTATAGTATGCATAAGACCATAAGATTATAAGATCCATAAGGTTATCTTTGGTTCAAGTCTCTACTTCTGTTACAAGGTTCAGCTACAGGCAGAGAAGGCAACCTGGGCACTCTTTACTCTATGCTCTGTGTTCAATATTACATTTTCGATGAAGCTTTGAATTGAGCATGAAACCCAGTTACTTAGCACTGAAGAATATTATGAGCGGTTAACCATTAAGAGGACAAGGGAGGATTTAATCGGGTATAACACCGAGGTGTCAGTTCAGTTTTTCTCGAGTTAACACCGAGGTGGCCAATATGACATATTGTGCTTACCTTATCTGTAGCATCGTCCCTGATTTCACTAAGCTTGGAAAAAAGCTAGTATCACAACATCATCCAAAAACGACACATAACCCTTTCCTGTCAATTTTTACGAGAATTTTGGTTATAATCAGTAAACCGAGTACAGGAGAGATGGACACACCTTGTGGTGTGCCTCTATGGGTAAATGGTTGAGTGAGTATTACCTTAGTGTTGCCTGAATAAATATTTTTAAGAGGTTGGCATCCAAGTGGATTGTTAAAAGCTGCTGCAAATGCTTTTAAAGGAGGCAAGGGGTGTTATAGCAGCTTATGGACTTTTAAATGATCCTTACTTCCTCGTGTAGAGTCGTTTACATGGACCTTTCCTTGAGGTAAGCAGGATGTAATTTCGATAGCGAAGTTTTTTCTATAAAACTTTGCATGTCAATGTTTAGGACCCGCTCTAGGGTATTGGGAAAGAAAAGATTAGAATAATGGGGGCTAGTGGAATCGACCCTGCGTTTGCCTATACCTTTCGAATAAAAACCATAGTCTTGTTTACCACCAAAGCCTAAATTTACACCCACCGAGGTATTGCTAAACCTTAGATATGTCCTTTGGTTCATAGCAGGTAGTATACCCTCAGGGCCTGACACTTGAAGTGATTCGAAGCCGTTGACGTAATACTTGTCAATAATTCAATTCGGATAGAACCGCAAGTATTTTTGAGTATGTAATTGGGCCACTTTTCATTTTTCTTGTTAAAATTAAACATTCTCATAAAAATCTAAAAATTATCACCCCATTCGACCTTGGTAGCCCTGGGCCATAAGATTGCTGCCTGCAAGAAAGACAAGATATTGTCTTACGATCATAGTTAGCGCCATTTATTTTAAACACTCTTAAACAAATTAACGTTTTAGCATTATGCGGTTTTGTGTTAATTGAATGAAATACAATTGATGCCGCCAATGCTCTTCGTTTTGTTTTATAAGCCCTGTTTATTGTATTGCAACAGTTTGGCAGACAATGCCATGGGCACTCTGAAATTTCACGAAAAAAAGTTGACAAGCTTAAACAAACGAAATAGTTGAGTTTGTTGATTTTATTGAAGCATCAACTGTCGTCATAAGTGACAAACAATCGTTTGTTTTGAAAGACAAACTTGCTACAATTGATTTGAAACTACACAACGAATTGATACAAGATTATAATTGTTTTTCCTTTATTCTACGACTATGATTAGAAACCCTTAACCTACGAGGTGATTTTTCTTTAATGAGGTCTGATGCATTTTTAGCTTTTCCATTTCCTAGAAAAATTATTCCACATTAAAAGAAATATTAAACGTAGTCCATCGAAGCACATTTGCCACGAAGGTCATTCGGAGCAAGCAATAAAAAAGTTTGTAATAAAAAGTCTAATTGTGTGTCTGGACAGAAAAACAATTAAAAATTTTCGTGTTGACTTAAAAGACGAACACTTCAAATAATTTCCAAACTCTGGCACTTTTATTTTCATTTGAGTTCAGTAAAGAGATCAAAGCCCTTCCACTTTTATTATAGGTATACTCGTCTTGTGAATTTCCCAACCCCTTTGGCCCAAGCAATTTGCCACACCAGTCAGTGATACTATACTTTCTCTGAATCTTTTTTAACTTGCAAAAAAACAATGAAGCCGTTTTGACTAAGTATTTAAGAAAAGCTCTAGCTCTTCAGGGCATCCTTCTGAATTTGCAATGCTTTCTTTTTCGCTAAATCGGTAGATTTTTCAAACATGCCAAAATTTATTAAACTCATTTTATTGTCTCACCGACTCGTTTGATTACCCTTTTTTAGCGGTTCGTCCAAAAATTAAAAAAGGATATTTTATGGCATCGATTAAATATATAACAGGCTAAGATTTCACAGTCGTTTAATTGAAGATTTTCGACTTAAATAAAGAGTTTTCAAAAACTCACGATTTGGTTAATTAAATTCGATTTTTTAGCTGCTGTAGGGTTGATTTAAAGGTTAAGGAGGGAGGTTTTTTAATTTTTACCATTATTTTTCAAAATTTTAAATAACTTATGATCATTAGGTATATGTATTGTTTTATTTATACGAAATCGTTTATAATTTTATATCCGAACCAGAGGGTTTGAAAAAAAACCTTACTGTATTCATCGTACCCACAGAGTATACTGGTGTTACATATAGGTATGCAAAAAACTGCATAGGGTTTTATTAAAAGGCTTACCGAACGTATCGCTGCTTATATTGAGGAGTGGCCTCTATTGCGAAGCCATACAAAATTAAATTTAACTTTAAAGGATGAAAAAAATTAGGTCTAGATGCGTTATTATTCTATCCTCAACGTACAGAATATTTTAGAGGTATCATTGGTGATTTTCATATTCCACCACATATTTCGAATTCGAGTATCATTTCCCCAATTGTGGAACAAGTATCACAACTTGCACGCCATTCGTTCTTTGTTAAATATAAATCTTCTCCAGTCAATATCCAACTGTTTTAAAATTTCTACAAACTCTAAAAGAGCCTCTCTTTTGTTAACTCTAATGAGCCACCACATTTCAAACCTAATTGCGCGCTGTCTTTATTAGATGTGCTTCTAAGTAGTTATTAAATGTATGACATTAAATATCTGCTCTGATGCATTTGCGCACCGCGATCTCGATTTTGCTACCTTTGACTTAGGCACACGTGAATAGAGCCTTAGCACAGCCCATCTAGTACCGCTATCTCAGTGTCAACGTTGAAAGTCTTTATAGCGATTGTCTGTCAATTTGCTAGAATTGTTAATAACTTAAACCCTGTTTGAGAAACATGTGCTTGTGCCTATGTCAAGTGATATTCTTAGAAACTTATCATAGCTATTATTATTGGTTTACATCAATGAAAAACTTATTTTCAAGTTATGCATTAATCTGATAAAAAATTGTGTTTTAATTTTTATTTTTGGGAGTTTTCAAAGCAATAGCATCGAAGTTAAGGGTGGGGGCATACGCTTTTAATGTATTTTTTCGATTTTTTTTTTTTCGAGAATCCATCAAAATCGCATTTTGGGAACTCTTATAGATATTTTTTAGTATTATATTATTAAAAAGTAAAAATTGCACACTGCAGCAGTATTATAATGTTTCATAAAATGCTTATATCATGGCTGTTTCACAACAAGTGCGTCAGCGTCAAACCAGAGCGGCAGCGTTAAAGTGAGACTATTCTTCTTTACAAAAATTATTAGCTAGTTAAAAAAACAAATGACAGTATAGCCGTCGACCTTGGCGAGGGTTTTTAAATTTTCCGAAATCTCCGGCGAGATAGCGATAGCGCCGGAAAAATGAACCACCCATACATTGCGCTTGACTGGAATTCATTTGAGAACTCGTTCGAGACACTCGCTCGCTCTCTCGCTCTTGATATGAAACAGCCCATCAGGGTATTCCTTTCGTTGTTTGCGGTACCGGTCGGTAGCTCCCGGTATTATTTAAAAAGATATATTATAAAAATTCAATGTTTGTTTAGTGTAAGATCGTTTTCACACCGAAGTCAGAATTTAGATTCTGAGCGATTCGATTTCAAAATCGAATTGACCCTTTCACACTGCAAAAATAATCTAGATTTTGTTGACTTTTCGATCAGTTGAACACCAACTGTCTAATTTTTCACTCTTGTCACAAGTTAAACAGCTTCAAATAAGTAAAAACAATTGTGGAGAACTAAAGAAGCACTGGGAGAATACATGAAAATCACCGCACAATTAAGCAGTATAAAAAAACGAAAATATTTCTCCTTTTTATTTTATAAAAAAAACTTCATCGGCTGTTATGTCTTCTTTTGATTGAATTAAAAAAGTGTGTTTGCTTTCATTTTCCTATGATTCCTATGATTCCCACAAAATCGAATATAATCTATTACATCGGTATTCGATTTTGTGGGAATCTAGATTCTGATCTAGATTCTGAATTCTACAAATGTATGGGAAATCCAATAGATTTTAATTAGATTTGGGACTTTTTTACTCTGAATCTAGATTCTGCCTCGGTGTGAAAACCGCTTAAGTTTCAATTTTCTTTTTTCTGGCTGTAAATCTTTTTAGTATAAGCGCCAATTGCCAAATTTTTTTAAGTAAAAATACAAACTTACATGTGAATTGCATTTAATTCAAATTCGAGAATAATAAAAAAACGGTATGATTTCATACTTGACGGTTTTTAAAAAAGGACCACTGCTTAATTTGCATATAAAGTGTTGTTTAGTATACATAATGGCGACTTTGTTTTTGTTTTCCTTTAATCAGAATTTCGGACTTTATGGCATTTTTGTAAGCGCATCTCGATAACTCATTTGTTTAGCTTACATATATAATACCTTCTTACAATTGAATACTTCGACTTCAATTTCAAGAAGATCTATGCAAAAAATCTGTGTGTACAATTATTAAAATAGATATTTTTCAATAATTGTTACTCTAGGTACTGCTAATATTTTTTTGCAAGTCTACTGTAATTATTTTAGCTGAATCTTAAGCTTAGGTACTCAAATTTTAATTGAAACGAAGTGTGGCAAATACATTAATTATTTATTTGAAAAAAAAAAAACCAAAAAGAAAATGACAAACGAGTTTTTGTTTTAAACTTTTTTTAATATTTTGCTTTAAATTTGTTTTAACGGTTTCTTAGCTTTTTTGATTTAAAATCCTTAAAACTTCTATCCCGAACCTTTTGTGGAGTACCGTTATATTTTAATACCCTATTCAACAGGAATGGAGTATATTAAGTTTGATACAGGCGAAAATGTAACATAGAGAAATAATAACGATATACCCCAAAGACCTTAAGGGCATATGATCGAGACCGAATGCCGAGTCGAATGAGCCATGTCCTTCCGTCTGTCCGTATGTCACCAATTTTTAGACCTTAAATTTTGAGCTAGGAAGCTGAAATTTTGTACGTAAGCTCTTTGTCATCCAAAGCAATACAAGTGTTAAAAGTTTTCAAATCGACCCACAGACACGCCCACAATCGGTCTAAATGTGCAACAGCCTTCAGTGCTTTCAAAACTGTAAGAAGTCGTGAAAAGCTGAAATTTACCAATTACAATCTTCTAATGATTATAAGTCAGTCATAAAAAATTAAAATAAAGTCCGCAGACCGCCCCTTGTGGGCGTGGCATCGAGGAAAGGGTAATCTTTAAAATTATTTATTTCAATTATTTTCTTCCAAATCGAAAATTTTTTACTTACAAGTTACAGTCCGTAAAACGAACCGTTGAACACCCCATCCTATCCCACATTGTAAAATGCTAAATTGATTTTTTGGCATTTTATAAGTAATGCAAACCTCGAAAAGGGGCGTGGTCCAATCGCTCCTAATTACAAACTATCAAAAAATAAGACATTTCCACAGATATTTCCAAGTTACGCTTAAATGTACGTAAGAATGCAATTTTAGCTTCAAATTCAAAATTTTGAAAAATTGACCCCTAAAAGGTGGCGTAGCTAAAAACTTTATATGAACGAAATCACGTTTACCTACCGTGCTACTTTTTTTGTTTCATGCTTTCCTAAATTAGGCTCAAGGCCAGTCGAAACTACGTTTTTCTAGAAAATTTTAGGTTTTTCTTCAATTCTGCCTACAAATGTGGGCGTGGCTTGAAGTCTTTAATTTAGAACTAAGTTTAAGAAGAACTAAAAATTTAGAACTTTGCGTTTTCTACGTAAGATTTTAAGCTAAATTTTTTTAATTTAGAGCAAAAATATTGAGTAAACTGCATTTGAAAATTTACCTTTAAAATAGATGCCACACCCACTGGAGAAGGTTTGCCAATTAAATTTTTCTTTATTGTATCTAACATTCATTAGGAGGAGAACGTCTTAAAGTTATGAAATCTCTGGAAGTAGTTGCACATTTAGACCGATTGTGGGCGTGTCTTTGGGCGGATTTGAAAAATTTTTACACTTGTACTGCTTTGGATACCAGGTCACCTATGTACCAAATTTCAGCTCCCTAACTTGAAACTTAAGGCCTAAAAACGTGCGACATACAGACAGACAGACGGACGGACATGGCTTATTCGTTTCGGTAGGTCTTGGGGGTCACCATTATTATTTCACCGTGTTACAAACTATGTGGCAAACTTCATATACCTCCTATCTTATGGGATGGGGTATAATAAGTGCCCTTGTATGCGTCCTCATTTTTTTCACGGACTTTATAAGGGTACCAAACTTCATCTTTCTACGACTTACCGTTTAAAAGTTACAGGTGCGGACGGACAGACGGATGGACGGATAGCAGAGCGATACAATAACGGATAACAGAGCGAGGTCCTTTTTCCATTTTGGGATGGACCGCTAAAAAGGCATAAAAAAGGCATAAATTTAGGCTACCCCTACTTTTCCCGTTCCCGAGAAAAATTCTCACCTGAGTCGACTCAGGTACGGGCTTACACCGAAACCGGTCGCCCTTGCCTTGTCCTTTCATCTAAGATTATCTTTTTTAAAGTCCTGCTTTCAAAATTTTGCTTTTCAAAATTCTGTAAATTTGAAAAATGCGTCTTAGTTTGTATCAGGATTCCTAATCCTAGGACCTATCCCAGCCTATCTCTTTTTTACCTTTGCTATACTTTGAAAAAGTCAAAAGTTTGCTTGAAAAAGCAGAGTTTTGAAAAGTAGAGTTTTGAAAGAAAGAATTTTGAAAAGCAGAATTATGACCAGCTACCAAGATTAATCCTCACTGGCCGTTGTTGACGTGGGCTTACACCAAAAAGGTATACCACTGCCATCAATTTCTTCCCTCTGATACTGATTCTTACCAATCCCACCTCTGCCATCCTTAGGTCAAATTCTTACATGGGCTACAGTAGTCATGTACGCTAGCAACGATAGCCGATGCTCTGGCACTTGGTCCTCTTTTAAGAATTTCCCTGAATCCCATTATTCTGCTGGCAGTGGTTCAACCTGAAACGGTTACCCCCACCCTCAATACCCTTTCCGGGTAAGTCTCTTACTAATCCACCCCCGAACAGGTTTATATCGATACTGGTTCCCTTAAACTTAACCCTTCGCAAATTTCAGACATAACCCGACAATGCTTGTAAAGTAACTTTTAAGGCTTTCGCGGTTGTTTGATATAATTTTTAATAATAATTTTCGAAAAGCCTCGTTATTAATTTTTATGAGCACAATTCTGAAACTCACCCCGAAGTTTTCGCTTCGAGTTACATCGAGCGTGGTCACCGGGAAACTGATTCCCGGTTCGGGGTGAGTCTCAGAAAAAAATATAATACTTGTAAAACTTCTGAAAAAGGAAGTTTTGTCTTCCAATGTTCAGGTTATTTTTGTGTGACGTTGCCAAAGGGATCGTTTACCAATTTAAGACTACGGTAACTTTTATTTTTCATTGTTAGCAGAGTTTCAGTTTCAGCGTCCAATTGAGAGTGAGCCCTCACTCTCCTTTATGACCAAGCCAGCTTAGAATCAATGTTGCACAAACATTAAGGAATAAGGAATACTTTTCTGTCGTCACTGTAAGCCGGTATCTCACAATAATAAAACATTGTGTACATTCTTGTTCTTTTACAATTTTTACAATGTGAGGACATTCTTTTATGAATTTCACTTCTTTATGCTTGTGACATCCTAATGAAAGCGATGCGCACCTGCGACAGTGGATCCAATCCCACTTAACGTGAAAGAAATATGGACAAACTGGTTGGGTTTTAATAGGTCAGTGAAGTAAAGGCCACAACGGCTGTCCTGTTTCCAAAGAATATTTTTACCCGACTTCAATCCAGACAGTGAGCGGCGGTGTTGAATCCAGTGAATAAATTAGTAAATAACGAGTTTTTAGTTTATATTTTTAGGTAAAGCTTAAAAGAAAAGAAAAAGAGACAAATTGAATTGATCGATCAATGTAAATAAAACCATTGAACAGTTTTACACTTGCGGTTGTGGAACGTAAAAACTCGTCTCTGCATCTGCACCATATGCGAAGACTTATACAATGAACACTTTGTCCGCCCCTGTCATCTTCAAAGGTAAAGGAGTTTTGTTGCTTGTCGCCACGAGAAGCGCATGGATTTCCATGATGACACAATGGAACAAAGCCTGTTTCTGCACAATTTATTGCTGCACAAGATTTGGTCATGCTGGCTTGCGGGAATAACATCTTCTGTAAGGTCTAGCATTTATGTACATGCTTAAGTATTTTTTGTGGTGAAATACCACGCAAACCGAAAAACAAGGTGCATCCCAATTAAATCTGAAAATCACGAATTGTTTGACATTTAAGACAGACATTTTCGTAAACTCTGTCAGGTTCATAGGAGTCTAACGAAGTTGTTTTATTTTTTGGTTATTGTGTAGGCAATGTTTACGTTCCGAAGGTGGAGTTGCAAGTTTGGCTACTGGATTTTCGTTCAATAAAATTTTTCGACAAAAATTAACCGACGCTAATGAGTAATAAGTCTTTTTGTTTCTGCTATCAATCTGAGTAATGAACTAAATCTCTTCGGCGAAAACCTAAGGGTATGGATTGTTGCATATAAAGCAACTTTGTTTAAATTTTATTATGTAGCTATTTGACCAAGGCTTTACCCAAACAAAGAGGAAAATACCGTGTCACCTAATCCATTTGCACACTTTGTTTGTCCAGCATGCGTCGTTGCAAACATGATTTAGATAAAAACACATGAGATGTCGAAACAACGCAGGTCATTAAAATTGTTATCTCAATAGGTGAACCTCGTTATACTTGTAGCGGGCAATGGGTTTTCTTTGACTTAAAGATATAAAGATGTCTAGTCGCAAGAGATTATCTAGACTCAAGAGTCTAGCGAGTGTACTTTATTCGCACCTAAATTTGCTCGCTTGAGTACTCACTTTGCACATAAATAACGAACACATCTTAAGTGAAACAAAGGTGGACATGGAAGGTCAAGCTACTGATTAGGCCAAATAACTGAGGCAATTACTTTTGATTTGAGCCAACACCCATGATGAACTATTGCAATGTCAGAAGGTACATTTATGCGGATTCATTTGTTGAGAAATATTATGGAAAATTTTGCATAAGTCGATGGTCCACGAGAGAGGCCCTATGCTTTAGAGAGTTGCAACAAATTTTGTCTGATGCGGTCTTTTCCGTAAAAAAATACGTCCGGATATTTTTTGTTGAATTTTTAAGATATTTTTAGAAAGTCAAGGAAGGAATACTAAAAAAACAGTTAAATTAGAATCCTGAAAGTATCCATACATTCAATTAAATAAAGCCAAGTCTGTAATATTCAAGACTCTTGCTTTAACATTTTTTTTACAAACTTAAGACTCATAATACTTTAACAGTGTTTTCAAAAACCAACTGAAGGGGTTGCACCGAGGGAACCAAGAATAAAACGAAAGGTCACTCTTGTTTGGAATTCCTCATTAGAGAGTCCACTAAATTATCTGGGACTTTTCGCAAACCATCCTAACCTAACTACTGACATCTGACTAATACTCCGAATGCGTTACTTCGCGGTTGTGTAGGATTTCGACTTTGGAAGTAATTCCTTTTGATGTATCCTGAATCGAACTCCTAAAGGGTTTAACCAAATCCATAGGAACAGGGATATAAAAGGATGTAAGCGATAACGAGGAAAGATTTAAAGAAAACTCTACAACAGAGGACGAAATCTTCTAAACTGACAGTACAAGGAATGAGTACATCGACATTAGAAAGTCTAGCCTAAATGGATTTCAAAAGAAGTGTGGGCTCTTAGCTTTATTTAAGGAAAAATGAAAGAATCTTTTATAAATGGAAACTAGATTTTCTGAAAATACTAATATCGCCAGTCCGAAGGGGCAAAGATGCGTTCATGTTGATAGGCAAAAACTACGTTGGGCTTGGGCACCTCAGGCCTTTAAGTTATAGAAATCTTCCAGTCAGGATGGCATTCTTCCAGAAAGCACCGGAGATACCACCCTATAAAATGATGGAATTTCTCAGACACAGTCTAAGAAAAGACTATTTGCCTTTAGCTAGGTAAGAAAAGGTGTTTTTTTTTTTTTGTTTTCCGTGAACAGGAAAAACCTTCATAGGCACAACGACACGAGGACCGGCCGCGCGTGCTCATAGTAGTGTGAGATTCTTACTTACTGAAAAACCCATTTATCGTCAGACTACGACTAAGTTTCCTTAACAAGTAGTTCAAGCTTCTGTAGTAATCGCGTGTGGCAGGCTGCTTTCCAACGAAGGCACCTACAATATCGTCAATTTTTGCGGTTTCATCTTATGATGCTAAATGCAACGGTCTCATTCGTTGTAGTCGGCGCGTAAGATTTGTCTGATCAAAAGTTCGGATAATTTAATTGTTGCAATGTCCGCGAAGTCGAGTACTAATTTTGCAAGCAAAGTTTGTTACCTCGTCAGTCACGGTTGCGATTCCTAGATCTCGATGTAAGTCACTATTTCTTTTGTACCATGGAGCAGTAACGATTGTTTTGAGTGTCTTATTTTGAAAAGTTTCTAAAATAGATATATTGCTTGGTTTAGTACAACCCCATAATTGTATACCGTACGTCCAAGATGGTTTTAGCACTTGCTTATACAAAAGCAGTTTGTTATATATGCTTAGTTTCGAAAATCTTCCGATAAGCCAATTCATTTCTCTTAACTTGATTTCGAGCTCGTCGCGTTTCTTTTTAACGTGCGGCTTCCATTTAAGTTTTGCGTCTAGAGTCATTCCTAGATATTTCGCTTCATTTGAGTACGGATTTGTACCGAGCTAATGAATAAAGGTTTGTTGTTTATCTTTTTGTAAGTAAAATTAATGAACGTAGCTAAAATTGTTCCCTCATCATGGGGTATGTCTCTAGTATAAAGCAAAAATAATATTGGGCCACGAACGCTTCCTTGTGGGACACTGGCATTTATCTCTTTGAATTCCGGGTACTGATTATCGCACCTTACGTGAAAGATTCTGTCTTCAAAGTAAGACTCTAAGATTCTATAGAGTTTTTCTAGTAAGGTAAGCCTTTGTTTGTTATTCGATAGACCTGGTCGATTGTTGAATGCTTTCCACGCAGCGCTCTGGATAACTCTCACGAGTTTACCTGCTTCGTCTTCTATTTCAGTTGGCGTTTTTTGTGGTGGTGCTGGGATGAAAGTAAACGTGAATAAATCGGAAGTTATGGTTGTTTCCCGAACTCCTGTGCAGAGTACCCTGCATATAAATGGAGTTCCATTAAAACAGGTGGAGAAGTTTAAGTATCTCGCGGTCTTTTTCACGAAAGATGGGAGGAGTGATACTGAGTTGTTATGTAGAATTGGCCAAGCTGGAGCAATAGTAAAGGAACTGCGCCGACCGGTCATCAGGAAAGCTGAGCTTGGAGTAAAAGCAAAGATCTCAGTTTTTAATTCAATGTTCGTTCCGACCCTCATCTATGGTCATGAAATTTGGGTAATGACCGAAAGAATAAGATCGCGGGTACAAGCTGCCGAAATGAGATTCCTGAGGTGCGTTGCTGGTGTTGCTCTAAGGGGCAGAGTGAGAAACGTCAGTATTCGTAGGAATCTTAAAGTTGAGCAGCTACTTCTCTGAGTGGAGCGATCGATTCTTCGATGGTTTGGACGCGTTGTTCGCATGCCCCCTTACAGACTTCCTAGACAGGTCATGCTAACCGAGATGCGAGCGCGTCGCCCCCCTGGTAGGCCAAGAAACAGGTGGTGGGATCAGGTAAAGAACCTCTCTGAGTCCCGCCTGGGGATTGGTGGCGGAGGATCGAGAGAGATGGAAGGACCATTTAGCCACCCTCGCTCCGCGACCCTTTTAAAGGATAAGCGGCATTCGAAAATGATGATGATGATGTTTATTGTGGTACGAAGTCGGTGTTGTTATTAGTTTTTTCCTTTTTCGCTAGGCTTTCGCCGATTTTCAAAAGAACTGCCGAGTGATCTGAACGGAGATCAAAGTGCTCATTTACGTTCGTAAGGTAACGAGGTACACTCTTGGCGATTAAGAAGTCGACAAAGTCAGGTATTTTATTTCTGTCGGTTGCCAAATATGTTGGCTTTCCCGGCGATAACAAGACCACGCCACGTTTCGTTCTTGCTTTGAAGAGGACTCTGCCTCTTGTTGAATTGCAAGGTGAGCTCCAAAAAGTTTTTTTTTTTTATACCCCATCCCATAGGATAGGAGGTATATAAAGTTTGTCACATAGTTTGTAACACGGACATAGTTTGTAAGACCTTAAGGGCACATGATCGAGACTGAATTTTGAATCGAATAAGCCATGTCCGTCCGTCCGACTGTATGTCACATCTTTTTAGGCCTTAAATTTTGAGCTAGAGTGTTCAAATTTCGTACATAAGGTCAACGTCATGCGAAGCAGTACAAGTGTAAAAATTTTTGAAATCCGCCCAAAGACACGCCCACAATCGGTCTTAGTGTGCAACTACCTCCAGAGATTTCAAAACTCTAAGACGTTCTTAAAGGCTAACATTTGACATTTAGCATCTCCTAATGAATGTAAGACACAAAAGAGAAAAATTTAATTGGTAAACCTCCTCCAGTGGGCGTGCCATCTATTTTATGGGTAAATGTTTAAATGCAGTTTACTCAATATTTTTGTTCCAAATTGAAAAAAAATTGCTTAATATTTTCTCTAGAAAACGCTTACTTCTACATTTTGTTCATACTAGACTTTGGGCCACACCCACATTTGGAGGCAGAATTGAAGAAAAACCTTACTTTTTTTTTCATTTGAACCAAAAAATTGCATTTTTACGTACATTTAAGTGTAACTTGGAAATATCTGTGGAAATATCTTATACATTGATAGTTTGTAATTAAGGGCGCTTGGACCACGCCCCTTTTCAAAGTTTGCACAACTTACAAAATGTCAAAAAATAACAACGCCATCAGCATTATACAGTGTGGGATATGATGGGGTATTCAACGGTCCGTTTTACGGATTGTAACTTCTGCGTACACACTGTAGCACTTACTCACTGGTTTTTCTGTCATTGTGGCTCTCAACAGGCGGTGGCGATGTCATTTTGCAGGACGAAAAAATATTTCTGACAGTTCTGTCATACGCTGACAGTTTTAGTGTCTTTTTTCGATTCTCAAACTGTTAAAAAGGTGGTTGAAAATGGTGGAAAGTGGTTTGAGAAAAGTGTCAATGAGATTAGGGTTATATTTTTAATCGCTTACAGAGAGGATTTAAATTTGTATTGTTAATCGCGTAATTTATAGAGATTTTAATGATGATTTATTATTAATCGTGGATAAGTGTCCGGTGGAAACATGGTGTAACCGAGAAGTCTCAAACAAAGTTGAATAAAAGAAAGAAGAAGAGAATATTATTTTTTTATTTAAAAAAAAGTTTAAAGCTTACAAGATGAGCTGATATAGAAGGGTGTGAAGTCACAGAAAAGCAAATCACTCTCAAAATAATCGTTTTTTAGATATGAACATTTTGAATTCAAAAATGTTAGAATTGATGTTTAAAAAAAAATCCAAAAATTTGATATTGCACTGACATTTAACCAATATAATGCAGTTTTATAATTTTTCGTTCTGGGGGGCTGGGGGGTTAAGCCCGTTATCCCCCCTGGATTTGCCTTTAAATCCCACCACCTGTTTTTCGCCAACCAGGGGGGCGACGCGTTCATAACTCGGCTAGCATGACCTGTCTAGGAAATTTTTCGGAGGTATTGATCGTTTGGGAAGATCAATGAGAAGTAGCTGCTGAGCGTTAAGATTCCTACCAATACTTACGTTTCTCCCTCTATTCCTTAGAACAACACCAGCAACGTACCTCAGAAATCTCATTTCGGCAGCTTGTACCCACGGGACTTAGTTCTTTCGGTCATTACCCAAATTTCTTGACCATAGATAGGTAAGGTTTGGAATAAGCCCTGAAATCGTTATTTTTACTCCAAGCTCAGCTTTCTTCAGCTTGGCCAATTCCACAGGGTAACTCAGTAACACAGCTCCCACCTTTCGTAAAAAAAATACCTCTTTCCTACGCACGCATCAAAATAACGGGATTTAGGGCCATTAATCAGGACACAGCTGCTGCAGTTCCCATACAAAAAGTGAATGGCTCTCATAGTCCTGCAAAACTCTCCAAAAAAAACTCCAAAGTTTATCCCGAGAGACCCGGTGATAAGCCTTTTCTAAACCTACGAAACCAGCGCAGACCGATGTGGCACATGACATGGTCTTTCGAAGAATAGCCATATTCTTCTAGAACTAAATATGGTCGGTCCTGCCACTGCCAGGCTCACACAGATTGCTCTTCCCGTAGCAAAAGCCCGATTTCAGCTCTGGGTTGCGTTTCCAACAAACACCATTGCGAACACTTTTGCCGGAAGACTTAAGAGAGATGTATATATACCCCTGCAAGATAGAGCAATCTCTCTCTAACCGTTTACTAGATTTAGAGGGCAAATTAAATATGACCACATCGACATGCGGGTAGTTTTCGCTACTTTTGTGAAATGCCAATCATAAATACACTCAAGCGAGGATATCGCACACCGAATTTCAGCTTCCTACGAAGACTTTAATTTTTCATGCTGATAAGTAAAGTAGGCGTGTAAGTGGGCGGGTTTCAAATTGTTTTTACAATTGTACTGCTTTGGGACTTAGAAATAACAGATATCAAGTTTAATTTTTCTAGCTCAAAATTTAAGACCTAATTACTACCGACAGACTAACGGACGGACATGGCTTATTGGACTTACAATTCGGTCTCAACCATGCCCTTAAGGTCTTTGGGGTCAACGGAGATTATTTCTCTATGTTACAAACTATGAATCAGTTTTTGTTGTATATATTTCATGACAAAAAAAACTTTTTCCTTAAGTGAAGGTTCTTGAGGTGTCAAGGATTGTCGCAATCTATTTACCTGATTGTGTATGCTTGATGAGCGGGAAGATAGGGTTCGATTCCCCCTAGTATTAGTTGAAAACAAAAGTTCATTCTTTTTCAACATCTCTACCTCCGCGAGAGCTTGACAACTGCTCCGATAGTATCGTTTGTCTAGGAAAACTTCTCAATGTGCCGGTCGGGTTCAAACGGGTTCAAATCAAACGTTTGACAATTTTATTATGTGATGCATTTTGACAAACACCGGATGGGTTGGGTACCGATGGGTGATCCAATGATTCGCTCAGGTGGATTCCAACTCCCCATCAGTTATTGACACCTCTTCAGTGTTCAACTGCTTGTAAACTACTTATTAAAATGCAATTTCAAAGGTTAACAAACATCAGTCGTTACACTATAAAGTTACTATTTGAATTTCCCAGTGTGCAAGTTTCACGATCAATGTAAATTTGACGCAGCCTGCGAATCGTTGTGCTGCTGCCGCCGGTGTATGCCGGGACGGTACGTGCATAAGTGAGGTAAGCCGAAGGCATTTTGCTACCTATTTACCTTTCACTTTCGTTGCAGTCAACCGTGTCGAATAAAAAGAGGAAGCGCGTGTTTGAGTCGTCTCAGTTTGCTGGATCACATATCTCACACTGATTAACGTTTTCGATAAACGATTTCTGGCTTTTAACTCTTTTTCAACCGTCCAAGTTTACATGCGAGTGCAATTAAGTGCAATTGTTAGTAATTAATTTGTTTTCGTTTTTCTTTTATTTCTTTCTAGCAAGGGACCACGTTTTGGAGTCGATCTGAACATTAAGAGCCCATGGAGTCTTTATCAAGCGGGCTTTAGTAAGCATAGAGAGTCTGCTTTTGTGATACACGGCTTTAATGGGACGGCTCAGGACAAGCACGTGATGTATCTTCGTGATGGTATTTATTGTTATTATGTTTCAGTTGTGTATACGAGTAATTTGAATATTTGCAGCATACCTGTCACGGGATTTCAATGTCATTACTGTGGACTGGAGGCTATTGACACAGTACCCATGCTATGTACCGGCGCTTATCAATACAAGGTTGGCTGCGCAGTGTGCAGCACAGGTAAATTAAAAAAAAAAGTTCTCACACACAACAAATGCAGCTTAATTGTGTTGTCCTTGGGGTTAACCCTTGTAAAATTTAAGCTAAGAGTATCTGAACGAAGAGTCGTTCTACACTTTTAGTTTCGGCAGAAGCAAGTTGATAAAGAAATAGTTTGAAGTCATATTGAATAAAATTTAAGGATGCTTAAAATCTTTCATTTTTATTAAGTAAAGCTTTCCTCTAAGAAACAACACACTCGAGTCAGAGCCTATATAATATTTTTCGTTGCAATTTAGATTTACTCCTTTTTGACACACCATGGCACAGCGCGAGAGAAAATCACATGCGTAGGGCATTCCCTTGGTGCTCACATTTGTGGAATGATGAGCAATCATTTGACACACAAACAACACAGGATAATTGGTAAAACTATATGAAAACGTTTCCACCTACTCAAAAACTCATCCCACCCTTCTTGAATTCCCAAAAATTAAGGCCTTGATCCAGCTCGACCATTGATTGAGCGCAAGAAGACCGATGGCTTTCGTTTGACGCGTGACGATGCGAATGTCATTCAAGTTATCCACACCAATGCTGGCTTCTTGGGTCAAGCCGAAAACACAGGACATTTGAACTATTGCATCAATGGTGGAATGTACCAACCCTACTGCAAGGGCAATCCAATTAGTAAGTTAAACTTTTGTTTTTGATTATCTACTTTCATAATACAAAGCTTGCTTTTTTTTATATTTAAGAACGATCGCGTTGCAGTCATTTCTTAAGTATTTGCTTTCTGGCAAATGCAGTTTTTAAACATAAGAAATTTTTGGGCGTTCCATGCCCAAATGGTTGTGTGAGAATATCCGGCCCCGGCCGGCTACCGATTTCGACAAATAATCCTTTCGAAATAAATTCTCTTGTGCAGGAATTTCACCTTGGAACTGATGCACCTGATGAGTAATATTATTTTTTTCTCAAATATTTGTTAAAAAAACGTATTAAATTTGTTTTTTAATTTCAGTGCTCGGGGTTGTTATTGCCTTGATGTGCCGTATGCAAGACATTGTCCTTTTTCCGGATAATATTTTGCTTCCATCACAAGTGTTCAATTAGTACTAAAAATAGTTTTTAGCTGTATCATATCATAAGTTTAATGTTGTAGTTGTAGTCTTAAAGATAACAAATTGATTGGTATGTAGGTACTAATTTAAGACAGATAAAAGAGTATTATAAATTAATAAATAGAGTGGCGCAACAGCTCGAGGTGAACCAGGGCCAACTTCTCAACAATGTATGCTGGTGTGTTAATTTCTTTTACATACAAAGGGACCTACAATTTTTTGCCGAATCCGAACGGCACTTTGAGAAGTTTTTCAAGACAAATGATACTCTCGGAGGGCTTGTCAGACCCTCGCGGAGGTGGGGACCGTGAAAAAGAACAAGTCTTTTTTTTCAGGTGACGATGGCAGGATTCGAACCCAGGCCTCCGGCGTAGTAAGCACACACACTAACCACTACGCCACGGCACCCCAAAAGAGTATTACGTCTATTAATAAATAGTTTCTTTAATAAGAATATATTGTGCAAATTAAAAATAATGTTAGATTATTCTAAGGATATTGAAAAGGAAAAAAAACGATAATAATGCATAAAGAAATGAAAGAGTTGTTATTGAAACTTATTTTAGGAAGTATGACAGTTCTTGAAACTTTTTTCCATATCTTACAGTGTGACAAAGAGAAGCTTAAACTCGTCAAGGATAGATGATCGAGATCATCCAAAAAAAGTCAAGAGGTATTTATATTATTTCCAAACAAGATCGAACGACAGGTATTTACACTTAAATTACAACTTGAACTCTAGAAAACACCAATGAGCTTAAAAGAACAGAAACGTAATTTTTTATCGAGTGCAAAGTAGCAGGGCTATAAAAGCTGAACTCCGCCGCTGATCGAACGAGGTTGAAGCTCTTCATACAAGCAAAATTAATCCAGCGGCGTCTTGTAAAAGAAAAATAAAAGAAAAGTGTGCAGAAAAGTTATCAAAAAATTACTGGGATAAGCCGGGGATGCGTTACCTACATAAACCCTTCGCTTTCTCCATGTTGTGAGAGAAACTTTTATAGCCGTTATGTAAAGCACAAAGTCTTAGTTCTAGCCAAAAAAGATATTTGAATAACAACGCCAAAGGTCTCGAGGAGTCCGTTTTAAAAATTAAGCTCGGATCGGATTCAGAATTAAAGCAATGCCATCGATCCTCAGTTGATCGGCAGACGTCTTCATTCTTACAAGGGGAAAACGTATACTTTTGAAGCCAACTTTTGGTGAACCAAAATACTAGCTTAGCCGACCCCCGTCAACAAATTTTTTAGGTATGCAGATCGCAGAAGTTTGAGTATTTGATCGTTTCTGTCCAGTAGACATGAAAAAGTTGTAACTTTCTTTCAGCAAAGCAATCTAGTGGCTTATTGAAGCCCAAACATCAAGCCACAAAGACTATTACAAAATGATGGAATGTCATATGCGGAGTAGAATATACTTCCCAGCGAGTCGCTCAACCGATATGATCAGTTTAATATTCAAAACAAGAGGCCAGCAAGGAGGTGGAAACTCCGGGCACTGTTGTGTTTCCTATCGCACCGCAACGAATGAGAGGTTGGGTTTCACTTCACCGGTGTATGTCCTCTATTCTTCGAGAATATCGCTGCAGCTTTTGAAGTCGCAGGAATTCACTGTGGAAGAGCTGATAAGCATCTTAAATGGCAGCTGAGGTTGGGACAAATTATATAACTTTGCCCGAAATGCTACAGAAGATGTATACCAGAGAAAAGCTTTTAAATGACAAGTTGAAACGTAGGAGAACAGTTGCCTTGTCAACCAGAAAGACGGCCATCACACTTAGACTTAATTTAAGTTTAGAAAATTGTAACAATTATAAAAAAAGAATAGTCAAACCAACTTACTAACTAACTACTGTACAGGCCAGGCAGGAACTATTTAATGATGGTGAATTCGTGACAAGATGGAACTACCTCTTTTATGACTTGGGACATATTTGTCCATAAATCATCTGGTCCTCGTTTTCAGAATCAGCAGCTCTTTAATAAGAGAGTGGCGCAACAGCTCGTTGGCCTAGGGCCAACTTCTCAACCATGCACGCTGTGTGTGTTGACGTCTTCACAAACAAGGGGACCTACAATTTTTTGCCGAATCCGAACGGCACTCTGAGAAGTTTTTCAAGACAATTGTTACTCTCGGAGGGTTTGTCAGACCCTCGCGGAGGTGGGGGCCGTGAACACACTAACCACTACGCCACGGCAGCCATCAGCTCTTAAATGATTTCTTTAAATTCAAAATTTTTGAAGAGCCAGTAGCAAGGCTATATTGAACGATTGCAGATTGCAGACTTCGCGGAAGACTCAATTTTCAAGTCCAGCATAGGCCAAGTGAAACAACCCAGTTTCAAGCTTTTTAAAATGCGAGAAATTGACTATTCGTGAGGATTCACCCGGTGGAACCGAGTATGCTTTAAGAAACGTTATCTATCAGAATCCAACCAAGTTTTTTTCTTGTTCTGAACGAGGGCTAAAAGGTTAACAAAAAAATGAGATTTCCACGTTGAACAAGATCCTTGTCCTTGTTCCCGATCGAATTATAATACTTTGCGGTGAAAAAAATTAAAAGAGGCACAGTGTGACTTAGCACAAATTTGCTTAAATTACTCATAGAGTGGCTGAAATTGTTTAAAAGTTGCTCCAAGAATTATGTTTTAGTTATTTAACTTACTGCATGATCTTTCATTTAGCCTTTCTTATTTTTAAGATAATTAAATTAAACAAGTGAGTAAGTGCAAGTGTTCACCTGTGACAAACTTCTATATACCCAACCCTATATACCGTGTAACACCAAATCTTAAAGTTTTTTTTTGGCCCGAATGCATATATTATTTGTGTAGGCCACGCCCTCAAAAGTGGGCATGGGCTAAAAACTAAAACCAATTAATTGTAGTTTCGTTAGAATCATGAGAAAAAACGGTAAAAGCGAAAATTATTTGAAAAAAAACCGTTTTTTCCTTAAAACGCCTCTTAAAAAAAAAACTTAGCAAATAGTAATATCTCTAATAATTCTCTTAAATTTTTTTTTTCGATTAGGAGTGAACTTTCCGAGAAATCGGATTTTTGAAGTTCTAACATGTTTTAAGTGGGCATGGTCGATATTGTGGGCGGTCCAATTTTCGCCTTGTTAAAGGTCTTGGGACAATATTGCTCAGTACCAAAATTTAAGTTCCTGTGCCTTGTCTAACTTGTCCAAAAGGCATTTTGAAAAAAATAGTGAAATAGAGGTTGTCTCACATTGAAGCCAGTAGTGGGCGTGGTCCTTGACGGATTGTGCCAATTTTCACACTTTGTCTGTGCAACAGAAGAAGCAAGTCGCAAACCAAGTTTCTGCTTCCTTGCTTGATTTTGAAGACCTAAAACCTTCACACATACAGACGGACGGACGGACGGACGGACAAGGCTTAATCGATTCACCTGTCGGTCTCGATCATATCTCTTAAAGGTCTTAGGGGTCTACGATGATTATTTCACTGTACAACAAACTATGCATTAAAATTAATATAGGCCTACCCTTGGTCGGGTATAACAAGCAAACGAGTAAGTGCATGAGTTCATCTATAACGAACTTGTAAATACCTGTCCCTATTTTCCCAGCAACACTAAATCTTGACGTTTTTTTTGGCCCAAATTCATAGTTTGAACATTGGAACATGGAAATAATGTGCATCTATGGGCCACGCCCCCAAAAATGGGCGTGGACTAAGAAGAAAATCTTTCAATTTTTTAATTCCGAGAAATGTAGTGAGGAAATGAGTTTAAAACGAAAACTAAAGAAAAATCAAGTGGGAATGTGCAACAGTGCGTATGTAAAAACTTCAATCCATCTGTGACGGATTGCAAAATACCAAATACCCTAACCTACCAAAAAGGAAAGTGCCACGCCTTCAAAGCGTGGGCGTTTATATTTTTATATAAAGCTAGTGGGAGGGTTACCCCACCGTTGGATACCCCATCCCAATTGACCCTTGCCACGCTCCAACATGCTTCAAAAATCTTGTTTGTTAAATTTCAGTTTCTATTAACTTTAATTGTGTTAAGAATTTGTCAGTTAGAGTCTGCTTCCTTGAAAAAGTGGCGTGGCATCCAGCCCTTTTCAACAAAATAATTTTTTATCAGATTTGGTACACATTTGTTGATGGCAGTTTTATATAAAAAATGTGTTTTTTACTTAATTTTTACTTAAAATCGCCCCCAAAGGTAGGCGTGGCAAAAATTTATACATTTGAGTTTTACGTACATACCTGAAAGTTTTATATTGCACGTTTTTTGGATTTAAATTAAATATATCAAATAAAAACCGTTTATTAAAATGCATATTAAATATGACCACGCCTACAAGGGGGCGGTTTTCGCTTTTTTCTTAAATACCAATCACAATATACTTAAGCGAGGATATCGCATACCAAATTTCAGCTTCCTACGACAACTTTGATTTTTCATGCTATTAAGTAAAGTAGGCGTGTCAGTGGGCGGATTTCAACAAATTTTACACTTGTACTGCTTCGGGACCTAAAAAGGACAGATATCAAGTTTCAAGTTTCTAGCTCAAAATTTAAGGCCTAAAAACTACCGACAGACAGACGGACGGACGGACGGACGGACATGGCTCATTCGACTTACAATTCGGTCTCGATCATGTACCCTTAAGGTCTTGGGGGTCTACGGTGATTATTTCTCTATGTTACAAACTATGAATCAAACTTAATATACCTCCTATCCTGTGGGATGAGGTATAAAAATAACTTTTGAATGCTTTATGCTAGGTGGTTGCATACATTTCGGATTTAAATGGCTTTTTGACTAAAACAATCACTTTTTTGAAAAAAGTTAGAAAAGTTAATTGGCTAAAGCTTCCGAAATGTAATTTGTTTTCAAATTTCATACATAATTATTGAAAAACAGTCATCTCAAGTTAAAATCTTTTAAAAGTTGGCGTAATCATTGTAAAGGCCAAACTTTTTCCTTGTTCCTAAAGACGATTTCAATAAAAATAAAAATTAGTGCGCTAGCACCATTGTAAGATAGCTAAAATTTGAAAAAAGTATTTTTTTGAAATTAGGGATGGTCGCACATACAGTCCTTTAATGGGCGTGTCTATGGACAGATTCAACTAAACTTGATCTGAAGGACTTGACTGCCATCTCGACTAACGGATAATGGGAAAGCCACACACTTATACTCTGTCCAATATAACTGGCAGTACAGGCCTTATGAGCTGATTTGATTACGAAAAAGGCTTATTTCCGTAGGTTTTAATACGGCACGTCCGATCTATGTTTGGATCGTCATATTAATTTGAAGTTAGACGTTTTTATGCAAAATGTGCTTTTAAAAAGTAATTTTTTTGGGATATTCTTCACAAACGAGCCATATACCTTACCGTTTGGTGGTGTGTACAAAGATAAATATGTTTTATCCTTAATAAATAAATCAAATAAAATGAAAATTTCAATCTAAAATATAGATTACACTTATTATTCTTCATTAGGGGGTTTGCTAATCCAAAATGCTTACTACGGAAACCCTGTAATAGCTTTTGTTAGAGTAGCGCCTTACGGAAAACAAAAGAGTGGGAAAAAGAGGCAATACAAAGTGAAGTTTCATACAAGCACAAACCACGTCAAGCCAACACGTTCTAAGATTTTAAAACAAAGAATCGATACTTATAGCTGTGTTTTTAAGAAGAGACATTAAATATTAAAAAAATGGAACAAAAAGGATTTTGTCACCCTGTGTTTTCAAATGGTCCGACAACTTAGCAACCCTCCTACATTCTCAATTAATTTTTTAAAAGACGAACCGCTTAGTTTTATGTTTTATGCAAAATGCCAAATTTCATCGGGCTTTTTTCAAAGCGCCTAGAAGTCTATACAATAACGACTCAACATTTTATCATCAGCCCTGGAAAGTATGCACGCAAAATTGCAAATGCGATGTTTTTCAATAAATCAGCGGGAACGAAAGAGTAGCGATTGAGTTGTTTGCAATTGCAACCGAAAGTGAGCGCGTTGTTTTGTGTTTTTAGGGGTACAGTCACTTACTGAAGGTGACTCTTTTGTTCGCATGGACCTGTATTTAGGTTAAGTTTAGGTTAGGTTTTGTTCGCATGGACCTGCATTTAGTAGTAAGCTTAGCCAGCCAGCTCTGTTTCTATAGCTAGTTGTCTTCAGTGTTGCACGCTGCAATTTGACTGAGCTACCATTCCACTTGCATGCCAGCCACCTGAGTCTCAGTGCACCACTTGGGGTTCAGGTCTGGACTTATCTTTTTTACGACGACAAGGTCCTAGTGAAGATCTATAGCAACTCAAAAGCGAGTCTTGGTAAAATTCAAGGGAATTAAGTTTTCTATGTATTATTGTTAAATAATTTTAACATGAATAAATAGATTCCGTTCATAAAATTTAAGAAAAGGAAAATAAGTTTATGAATATTAAAGTTAAAGTAAAATGGCTGGAAAAGTAATAGTTCTCAAATTTGGTTAATTTCGGAGTATTCTTTGCCAAATTTTTCAATTTAACACGTATATGTAACACTAGCTTAACTAAAACTAAACTTATTCTATTATTTTAGCATTTTAAAGGAACGTCAGAAAAATTTAGAAAAATGCTAGTACTGACTATTATACAATTTAGGAAGACACTTATTATTTAGTAAATTAATTATTTAAAATCATGGACTTTAATGAACATCCGCTTGCATGCGATAAGAGTTACCTGTGATCTTTGTGCAAAATTACAGCGTGCAGGCGGATTACTAGTAAAGAAACTATTTAAAAAATCATATAAGATTCCATTTTCCTGATATTGATATTGAATACCATGTCTAGATAAGGTAGTTCGACTGGTACCCACACTTGGATTGTGTCTGAACTTATGATCTCCTGTCAAGTGCGCATGCGCACTATATGCAGCCGGTTGTTTGCTTCTTCATCGTTTAATAGATGGTAACCGCATCTTAGCCAGGAAATAAAAGTCCATGACCATGGAATTCACTTCGTGTGAAGATGATAGAGTGAAAGTAAAAGATTTTAATGTTATCTGGTGGTGTTTATATTGCCAAATTATGTAGCAACAACTTTTACTTCATAAACTGTTAATGGAATGCTATAAATACAAAGATACTATGTAGTCCGAGTAACTTAGTCCAATTGCAACCTTTTATGATAACATTGTTCAAATAAACTTGTTAAACATTCATTTAGCCAGGAATTGGGGCGGAACGAATTGTAGCGGTGAATTTTTCGACAATCATTTTTGTATTAAGAATTATAAATGCTGTTTATAAAAACTTTCTTTCCTGACCTTACCAACTTTATAAACGCATGAAGTAAACATTTCGACATCACTTATGGAAAAATTATTTACTGCTTGTTATTAAATGCATGAATATTATTGTAAACAATAATTGAGATATCTTTTCAGAGTTTTCACGAAGGAAGAGAACATTTCTGTGGCAAACGGAATTCGTACGGAGACAATTCAGACAGCTCCATTTTTTTTTAACGCAGTAAAATACAATTAATTTGTAAGTCCCTATCCCTATATTCAGAACATAAAAGGTTTGGTAATTTTATTTTAAAGTCACATGACTAACTTGTCCTCTAGAGACACGCGATGCACAACTCGTCCTCTTCTGTAGACCAAAACCAGGAAGGGACGGAAGCTAAAGAGCTTGATAGGATCAGACCATCAGATAAGAATCCATTCATTGCCTTACGTCGCTGAATCCGAAAAGCTTGGAATTCTCGATATGTGTGTGAAAGTGAATGCCTGGGTTGGAATGAAGACATATTCGATATCGCAAAGTTTGCAGTGAAATGAATTGGATTTCTAAAACGGTGTAAGAAATACTTTACTCAATTGGATCTAGCCAACATCTTTAAAGCGTTTAATTGCTCTAGACTTGAGTACAACTTTCATGTCTGGCCAGGCGCATCAAAAACACCTCTGCATACTTGCTTGGATCCAGAAGTGAGCGAAAAAACTTATAGGAGACCCTAACATAGCGAAGCTGCTCGATACATTGAAACATTTCTTTTCCAGATTCGTCTCCAGCCTTTCTTTATTTAATATATCGTTTCTTTCCCGGAGCTGCACCCCATCTCTTAAAGAATCCAGACGCAATACGCGCACAAGAACGAATGTTCATGAATTCACTCTTGAGATCGGCTTTTGACGTGTACGGCATTATACTGGAATTATTTCTTAGCAGAACATCACGGATGTGAAAAAGCTTCCACGCGTGGATTTTCCTCGTTATTATAGTCCTCTATAATTCACCAAAGTGCACCAGCACAGGGATCAAGATGTTATCTCTAACGACGAAAATCTCGAATAACAAAAATCTGGAATATCTACATTTTTAAAAAATCTCGAGTGCAAAATCTTGAATGGTACAAAATATTGAATAGATAAAAATCTCTAAAGACGATATCTCGAAAAATCTCGAATGCAAAATTTTTTTTCGAGTTTTTATACCCGACCGAGGGTATATTAATATTAATGCATAGTTTGCAACACAGTGAAATAATCGCCGTAGACCCCTAAGACCTTTTAGAGATATGATCGAGACCGACAGGTGAGTCGATTAAGCCATATCCGTTCGTACGTCTGTCCGTCTGTCGGTATGTGTGAAGTTTTAAGGTCTTTAGAATTGAGCTTGAGGACGCTCGAGCTTGGAGCATATCTTGGTTCTTATTTTGTACAGACAAAGTATAAAAATTAGTTAGATCCGCCGAAGGCCACTCCCACTACTGGCTTAAATGTAAGACAACCTCTATTTCAAATTTTCTTTCAAAATGCCTTTGGTCAAGTTAGACGTAAGATGTAGGAGCTCAAATTTTGGTATAGAGCAATAATGGCCCAAAACCTCTAAAAGGGCAAAAACTGGACCTCCCACAATATCGACCATGCCCACTTTTACCATGTTAGATCCTTAAAAACCCGATTTCTCGGAAAGTTTACTCCAAATTGAAAAAAAAAATTTATAACAAATATCCAAGATATTACTATTTGCTAGGTTTACTCCATACAAAGTTTTGAGCTTTGCCCACTTTTAAGGGGCGTGTTTAGGAAAAAACGGGTTTTTTTGCAATAAGAGGCAGTATGATTGCAAACGGGCGTTTGCAAGAGGCAGTATGATTCCCCGCCCCCATACATATGCACTGCTTGGCCATAAGGTGTATCGCATCGAAAAAGCTTGCACTTGTTTATAATATCATCCTCTACATCACTATCATAACTTAGATGTTTGAGAAAGTGTTTGAAATTCGCCGCGATTTTTCAACATTTTCTCAAACATGTGTCTCTAAATGTAGGCACACTGATTCGAGATTTTTGTCGTTAAAATTTTTATGATTATGATTTATATACCCGACCGAGGGTATATAAATTTTAATGCATAGTTTGTAACACAAATAATCACCATAGACCCTTAAGACCTTTTGACCTTTTTGACAAAAGACTCAAAGTCATTGTACCAAGTAGGCAAGACTGGGTAGAGACTAAAGTTGACATCAAAGGTATAGCTATCTATACCGATGGTTCGAAAACAGAGAATGGAACAGGTTCTGGAGTCTTCTCGGAAACACTGCAAATCAACCAGTCACATCGACTAAACGACTACTGCAGTGTTTTTCAAGCTGAGATTTTTGCGGTGAAGAGAGCTGCACAGACAATTCAATCTATGGATCTTCCAGCAACGGAAATCACCATATGTGTTGATAATCAAGCAGCACTTAAAGCCCTGGACTCCAACCTCGTATACTCTAAGTGAGTCAAGGACTGCTTCATGGCATTAAAGGATATAAGCTTCCACACAGTTCTACTCTGCTGGGTTCCTGGGTACGTTGGCGTGGCCGGAAATGAATTGGCGGATGAACTGGCAAGGAAAGGTTCTGATATGGACACAACGATGGCTGACCGACGGGTTTATCTCCCTTTCAACACAGCCAAAAGTCTTATAGATCAATACACGATCAAACTAGCTGGTGAACGTTGGCAACAGTCTAAAGATTGTATCATAATTCACAGCTTATGACCAGTACTCGACCTAAAAAGAACAACGACCCTTCTATCTCTCAGTAGAAATTTCATAAGAACACTCGTTGGTGTAGTCACGGGACACTGCATCATTGGTGTCATGGCTACACGAATGGGAATCTTTGCCAACGACTTCTGCAGAAGCTGTAGGGGTGAAGAAGAAATAGAGTCTATAGAACACTTTCTCTGCCACTGCCCAGCTCTCCAAGAATGACGACTAACCTTTTTAGGAGTCAGGTTCTTTGATAGCCTGGACGACCTGGCAGGAATACCACTACTTGACCTAAAAAGATTTATCAAAAGATCAGGCTGGTTCAGTTAGTAAGACATATTTCCAACCATGTTTGTCTACCTCACAAGGGTAATCACAATGGGCCACCGAGTGAACTTGCACTAGTTGCAAACAACCCTTTCCAACCTCACCTAACCTGAGACCTTTTAGAAGGTCAACGGCCACGCCCACTACTTACTTAAATGTGAGGCAACCTCTTTTCACTATTTTATTTAAAATGCCTTTTGGTCAAGTTAGACAAGGCACAGGAACTTAAATTTTGGTACTGAGCAATATTGGCCTAAGACCTTAAACAAGGCAAAAATAAGATCGGCCACAGTATCGACCATGCCCACTTTTAACATGTTAGATCTTTAAAAACCCGATTTCTCGGAAAGTTGACTCCAAATCCAAGACAAATATTAAAGATATCGCTATTTGCTAGGTTTGCTCCATACAAAGTTTTGAGCTCCGCCCACTTTTAGGGGGCGTTTTTAGGAAAAAAAAAGTTTTATTCTGAAATAAAGTTCGCTTTTAACGTATTTTCTCATGATTCTAACGAAATTACAATTTATTGATTTTAATTTTAAGCAGATGCCCACTTTTGGGGGCGTGACATGTACAAATAATGTATGAATTTAACCCAAGAAACTTTAAGATTTGGTGTTACATGGTATAAAGTGTCGGGTATATAGAAGTTTGTCACAGACAAACTCTTGCACTCCTACTCGCTTGTTAAAATTAAAAATCAATGAAACATCAATTTCGAATTACTTTAAAGTTCCGTTAGACTTTCTTTTAATTTTACAAGCACCTGCAAGCACCAAGGAACAAATAGAGCTAGCTAGATCTTTACAACATCGAAAGTATTACAGCCTTTTGGAGCACAACCTTGGTCAATCTAACTATTTTCAGAAGAGGTACCCAGTGGAAAGTATTTCAATAATTTTTAAAGCCAGAGTCGAGTTGCTTCCATTGAATTACATACCACATACGGAGGATCTGTCTTCAATTTGCTCTTTGTGCAATACAAGGGAAGCAGAAGATATAAAGCATTTTTGGCCACATGTCCTGTACTGATAGAAACGCGATGTTCTGTTTGGGGCTGCAACCAATTAAACGAAACCATGTTGAACGAAATCTTAGATGGCGAGGACTGTGATAAACTTATTTCATTTTTAACTTTGCACTCAAATATGAGCAAAAAATTATTAGAGAATTATTTTACACCTAACACAATCTGGCAGACGGCTTAGGCTATTGCTAAGTATTGTCATTTTATTTTTATGTGATTTTTTTTTTAATTTCTGTGAATAAATTACTACTACTAACGGGTGATTTTTTAAGAGGTTGAGAACTTTTTTAAAAAAAAAACACAAAAAATTCGAAAAAATTGATGAAATATTTATTTGAATCGATAGTTTGAACTTTGCAATTTAATGTTTAAAGATAATTTCATGCAAATGTTGACCGCGGCTGCGTCTCAGGTAGCCCATTCGCTGAGTCCAATTTTGGCATACTCTTTCACACATATCGGCCGGTATCTCACGAATGAATGCATGGATGTTGGCTTCCAGTGCGTCAATCGAAGCGGGCTTGTCCCTTTAGACTAGCCTTGACATACCCCCACAAAAAATAATCTAATGGTGTCAAATCGCACGATCTAGGCGGCCAATTGACCGGCCCGAAACGTGAAATTAAATGTTCACCAAACTCGCCTCGCAATTGCGCCATTGTTTCGCGTGCTGTGTGGCATGTGGCACCGTCTTGTTGAAACCACATATCATGCAAGTCAAGAACTTCCATTTCGGGCAAAAAAAAGTTTGTTATCATCGCTCGGTAGCGTTCACCATTGACAGTAACGCTGCGATTCGCATCATCTTTGAAGAAATATGGCCCAATAATGCCGCCGGCCCATAAACCGCACCAAAAAGTGGCTTTTTCGGGATGCATTGGTAGCTATTGCAATGCTTCTGGCTGATCTTCACTCCAAATGCGGCAATTTTGCTTATTTACGTACCCATTCAACCAAAAATGAGCCTCATCGCTGAACACAATTTTTCGATAAAAAAGCGGATCCTCGGCCAGCTTTCCAAGAGCCCATTCACCAAAAATTCGGCGTTGTGGTAGGTCGGCTGGCTTTATTTCTTGCACCAGCTGTATCTTAAAAGGCTTTACGCCCAAATCCTTCCGCAAAATTTTCCACGTAGTGCTGTAACAAAGGCCTAACTGCTGGGAACGGCGCCGAATCGACATTTTGCGGTCTTCTGTCACACTAGCTGATACGGCCGCAATATTTTCTTCACTACGCACAGTACGTAAACGTGTTGGTGGTTTAATGTCCAACAAAGTAAATTTGGTGCGAAATTTGGTCACAATCTTCCGAATAGACTGCTCAGAAGTCGAGAATGCCGACCATAAAATGGAAGCAGCGCGCGATGAACATTTCGAACCGAGGACGAATTTTGATAGTAAAATTCAATAATTTGCAAGCGTTGTTCATTTGTAAGACGATCCATGGTTAAATTGCAAACTAAACTGAAGCTGTTTAACAGTGACACAAGGTACTAAACACACGTCAGCTGTCAAAACCAGTGTTGCCAAAACCAAACCAGCTAAAAAATCACCCTTTACAAGCACCTGCGGTAGAATTGGCCTTTTTTCTTAAATTTTGCGGACATGGGTTTCTGAGAAAAAAGGTAAAACATTCTATTTTTAAATTCGTTTGAATGGACTAGAGGTTACGAAGCTAACTTTTTTCAGCTTTACATACTTTAGCAAGTTTAAACAATAGGGTCATAACCGTAGCGGGACTTGAAACGTTAAAAAAAATCGTTTTCGAAAATGTTTTTATGTTTTTTAGTCTAAATTTAAGATTTTTGAATATTTGAAGTTTGCTTTGGTTTGGACAAAATGTTAAGACGTTGAGTCTGCCCGTTATTTTGGTTTGGGAGATAGAAGAGAAGCATGTTCCCTTACCTTTACCTTATTTTACCTTTTTTCTATTTTTTTAAATTTCATATCCAAAAAACAATTATTTTGCATTTTTTTCCAGTTCCAGTTAGACTTTTTCCAATGGCTCAATCACCTGTGCTAGCATTGGCTATTTTCCTGAAATCGGTTTTTGTGTAAACGGTAAAACAAGCTCCTGTCTTTACTTCGTTTTTTAAATAGGCTTAAAAAAACTTAGGTTAAAAACGACAATTCTAACGCAGCTTACTTTCCTTTTGTACGTTAAGATATGTACTAGAAGATTTTTAAAAATTATTTTGAAAATGCTCTTATGTTTTTGAGTTAATTTTCAGGAGTTGCTGAAGTTTCACAAGTAGCTTTAAATCTCCTTAAAATTTTGGATAATTTCTGACACGTGTGGGTTTTTACATTTGATTTTTCCAAATAACACCGGGGATAGCATACAATTTTTTTCAGAAAAATATGACCTAGGGCCGGTTTGCCCGATCCTGAAGAAAGGAGACCCTCTGAGTTGTGCCATCTACAGAGGAATCAGTCTTCTTAACATCGCATACAAGATCTTTTCTGCTGTGCTGTGTGAACGCCTGAAGCCGTTTGTCAACAATCTGATAGGCACATATCAGTGTGGCTTTAGGCCAGGAAAGTCCACACTCGATTAAATATTCACACTGCGGCAGATCTTGGAGAAAACCCAGGAATTCCAAATCGATACACACCACCTCTTCATCGATTCCAAGGCCGCGTATGACAGCGTCTATAGAGACGAGCTATATAGCGCAATGTCTAGTTTTGGCATCCCTGCCAAACTCGTCAGTCTGTGCAGGATGACGATGGAAAACTCACGCTGTTCCGTCAAGGTCGGCAAAGACCTCACCGACCCCTTTGATGTCAAAAAAGGATTTAGACAAGGCGACGCGCTGTCATGTGACTTCTTTAACATCATACTTGAGAGAATTGTGCAGAACTCTCGCGCCAACACCAGAGGTACAATCTTTCAAAAGTCCGTTCAACTACTCGCATACGCAGACGACATTGACATAATCGGTAGAACAAAGCGTGATGTCAGTGAAGCCTTCGTGAGTATTGGGACGGAAGCGGCGAATATGGGTTTAGCAGTCAATGAGGGCAAAACCAAGTATATGCTGTCATCAAGAAAAGACACCCAACACCGACGTCTTGGACAAAACATCACCATTGACAGCTATAACTTTGAGGTAGTTAGGGACTTTGTCTACCTGGGTTCCGCTATCAATTCAGACAATGACACCAGCGCTGAAATCAAACGAAGGATAACTCTTGCCAATCGCTGTTTCTTTGGGCTAAGAAGGCAATTGAGTAGCAAAGCCCTCTCTCGAGCAACTAAAGTGTCCATGTATAAGACCCTCATCATCCCAGTCCTGCTTTACGGTGCAGAAGCGTGGACCCTGTCAAAGGCGGATGAAAACACTTTAGGCTGCTTCGAGAGGAAAATTCTTCGGACGATTTACGGTCCCGTCTGCATAGACGGAGGAGGAGTGGAGGAGGAGTGGAGGAGGAGGTATAACATCGAACTGTACGGGCTGTACAGCGATACCGACCTAGCCAAAAGAGTCAAAACACATCGTCTACGATGGCTGGGTCATCTAGAGTGGATGGACACTAACGCCCTGGCCCGGAAAATCTTCGAATCCACACCGCAGGGACGGCGCGGTAGAGGAGCACCGAGACTCAGGTGGCGCACGCAAGTGGAAGGGGACCTCAGCCAACTTCGCGTGCGAAACTGGAGACGGCTAGCTAGAGACAGAGCTGGCTGGCGAAGCTTGTTGGCTGAGGCCCAGGTCCACCCCTGACTGTAGCGCCACCTTAAGTAAGTAAGTAAGGGCCGGTTTTTCAGTGCGAGATCATCCGAGTTTCTGAGTGAAATTGAGATTAATCCCAGAAATGAGTTTAAGTTAATCTCCAAATTTGGTGAGTTAGTCTCGGATCAACTATGGAGAACAGTATGAACTTCTTTGAATGGTTTTACTGTGTGGAATGACAGTTGATTTGCGTGTTTCTGTGAAAAATTACTTTTGGGAATAAGTTGAACATCTTTTCCAGTGTTTTTTCTATGTGAAGTGCGAGTTGGGAGAGACAATAATTTCAAGAGTCGAAGATTTTGACAACTTTGTTGACGGATTTAATTCTGCACTGAAAAACTGCTCGCTGGGGTAACTCGATATTCGGCCGCATGGTCTCCGACAGCAATGATTGTAAGTGTAAGTGTGGCAGTGGACGCAGTCTCAGTGTTAACAGTGTTAACAGCAGGTAATTGGGAAAATTAATTTGGAAATAATCTCATTATCTTGTCACGACGTCACAATAATCCGGATGTTTAGACCGAGGACAAGAATAATATAATGAGGATTTTGACGACGAACCAATTGTTTTATAGCCATTCTGTTAATAAACTTGGGGCAAGAAGATGAGTGTTAAAATTTTCGTTTATTTTTACGATTTTTTTTTAACTTGGTATGTGGTGGGTTTCTGTTGAGTTGACTCTAGATGTCAAAAAGCAAACCATGATTGGGAAAACCAGGTACGAACAGAATAAAACAGAATGCTTTCCAAATTACTTAAGTGGTCGATTATTTAAAAAAAAAAACCCCAGAGTCTATTAAGAAATTTGATATTCATATCACTGTGCAATAAATCTATGCTCACATATTAGGGCCACTAAACTCAACTTCCTTCTTTTGTTCTCATGCCAATGCTATGGACTGTCTTAACTTTTAAGGCAGACCTACCTTAAGCACTCCGCGCATTATTAAAAAAAAATCTATTTCCAATAAAATCGCACCGTGCGTCCCCGGTCAATACACCTGTAATTGTCATGAAGGTACACTATTTTTTGAAGCTCATCCAACCGCATATTGGCTGAATGCCAAAATAGCCTCAACATAGACGAGTGAAAGACCGATCGATTAATACGCACGAAGCCGGAGCTTAACTGCTCTTATCATTCGTGCAGACATCAAAGTCTCATTGTCTTACAATTCCTTATAACTTTTTTTTTTTGTCGGACGTGGAATATGCGCACATGTTAATGCAACATTACAGTTTAAGCCAAGTCAACTAACTGGGTGTAGACGCGAACAAGTTACTGCAGCCGAACATTACGTCACGATACTATGAAGCATACTGTTCGGGGGGCAAAAGAGAACTCTCAGGTGTATTGGGTTTACAAAAACAAAAATCCAACGCACCACACCGGTGAGGAGTTTTGGTTACCCCAGCCAGGTTTGCTGGCGTTGGAGTCACCGATGGAGTCTCATACTTGCACGACCATTACTCGTTGTTACATCTATTCGTTGGGTATTTTTATTCCACCTGTTAAGTGTGCCTGATTGGTGTTGTCAATTTGAGTTTATGTGCAAAACAGAAAAATAGTTTTTTTTAAGAGCATTATTGAGTTTTTTAAATTTACATTTGCGAAATGTTAAGTGGAAACGTTGTTTTGTTTACATTCGTTATAGTACTGTGTTGTGGAAATTGTAAGTTAAGATTTTGCAATCATTTCTGTCAAAAAAAAAATTGTGAATCTCGTTTGTTGCAGATATAAATGCACAGCGGGTAATTTTGCAGTCATTATATCTGGGAGATCAGACGAATTTCAATACGTCAAGAGAAGATTGCGTATGGAAGCGTGGTAACGACATATACGACAAGTGCCCGGATCCCGAAATACAATTGTTTTTATACACTCAGCTGAACGGAACAAGACGACTGGTAGGTACTAATTTTTTTCATAAAAAAAAATTAACGAAATCTTTGGGTTTCTTTGGCGTATGTGGAACATTTTTGTTCCCACTCTTGGGCGAAGTGAATTTGGTGGAATCTTTTGAAAATTATTTTATGCACAATGTCATTAGATTTCGTAACTGATTAAAATCAGTTGCTTCGGGGTTTTATTTAAATATCGGTGAGATATAAACAAACCACTTAAGTAGTCATCATGTTGGATTGGAATAGAGAAATGTAAACAAAAGACAAAATCTATCGCATCAGCTGTTGAAGAGTTGAGACGAAATCAATTAATTTCCAGTTTTAAGGTGTAGCCTTTGGGCATGATGATTGGGTATGGGTTGGCCCTTTGAAATAGTGACCTCGGACTCAAAGTCAAGTTCGGCATATTCATTTGAGAGCCCATCGATCATTGTTATGACATTCGATCGAGACGTACTTATGTTTTAAATGAGGTTTTGTCCATTAATCGAAAATACATTGAGATGAAAATGATTTTTAGTTCCTGTACAACTTTACTATAGAATTCTTAGACAAGCTCTACCATGAGCAGGTGTTTGCTGATTGATTTTAAATGAGTGCTTATATTCCATCTTTTCGTCTTTTATTAAATGTTGGTAGGAAGATTAAACCTAAAGTTTAAGCTAAGTTTAAGATAAATCTGGTTAAAGCTAGCGAATTGTTTCTATGCTTTAGTTCTAGATAACTAGAAAAAATACGCGCTTGCAAAATGTGTTTTGTTATTGGGCATTTTTCGTCTCTGTCGTTTATAGTCTCAATATAAGGCGAGCTTCACAGTTGGAGCCAGTTTTCCAGTAAGTCTCGATTTTTGCAACTGGTAACAAGTCAATCAAGTCCTCTATATAAAAATAAACCGGGTTATATTTAATTGGACCCACATTGCTGAATTTTGATACTCAGCTGAATTTTGATACGTTGAGTGCTTAGAACCTTTAGTTACAAGAATATTCAAATTCAACTTGCACTTTGGAGCATACATATCGAACTTAATTGACTCCGCGCTTTAATATCTGTTCTTAGATTCTTCACGGCGACCAAATTGAGTTCTCGCACTCACAGATTTCTTTGCCACATCCTTGCTACAGCGCCGTTCTCATTTGTTTCTTTCCGAACATGGAAATCATTTGCAAGACTCCGTTTTTTCAAAACTATTCTGAAGATCTGTACTCCGTGGGCCTAAACCCTTGACTACCTCCACAGCAGTCCATATACAAAAAACTCCAATAAGGCAGCTTTTTTGGTAGACTTAACTAAATTTTCTCCGCGAGGGTTTGACAAGCCCTCCGAGAGTATTAATTGTCTTGAAAAACTTCTCAAAGTGCCGTTCGGATTCGGCAAAAAATTGTAGGTCCCCTTGTATGTAAAGAAATCAACACACCAGCATACATTGTTGAGAAGTTGGCCCTGGTTCACCTCGAGCTGTTGTGCCACTCTATTTATTTATTTTTATTTTTAACTAAATTTTCATTGTTTGAGTTCAAATTTTTAGCGGTATAAGTGCATTTTTCCTAAAAATAGAAAAAGGACCACTTAGTCCTATCGAAGTGATCCTTTGTATCGAAGTGAAACTTAGTATCACTTCGATGTCTGCCCGTCAGTAACTTCTCAATAGTGAGTCGTAGAAAGATGAAATTTAGCAAACTTATAAAGGCTATGATAAAAATGAAAAAATGAGAACGCATATAAAGGCATTTTTTTTATACACACAACAGTTTAATTACAGATCGAAATTGGGTGGTAAAAAACACAAAAAGTGTTTTGGTACTTATCTTGAAAAGTGTCACAGTACAATATACTAAACAAATATTGAACTTTTATAATAAAATCGAATTTTTACAAAATACTGAAAAGCTTTTGAGAAATAAGGAATGAACCATTGATACCCATTTTCAACGTGTTCAAATTCTAACCTTTTCATTTCTTTATTTAAAAAAATTTTGGGCTTACATTTAAAACAGCCACAGGCTAAGCAAAAACTAAAATCAAATTTTGGTTAAACGGCTAAAGAACTGTGGTTTTGTCGTATTTCCGAAAAAAAAAATCGTGAAAAAAAATTTTTCCCCACCACTATCTTTGATATAGCTGTGGTAACAAGGAAAAACCGCTTAAGTCAATTTTACTCATTTTCTAGGAGAGCACTTCAAAGTTTTGACAAATGCATGAAATTATAAATGACCCTATTGGGCGAAAGGAGCCTCCGATCGCGTTGAACCAAAAAGTGAAATATGGATATTTTTACTATTTCTTAGTTTAAAATTAATAAAAAAATAATAATAACTGAAAACGATTTTATTGACGAAACTAATACTTGAGTCCTTAGGGCCTTTAAGGTTTTTCATCATGAAAAATCCTATCTGCAGTTAAGCTGGTTTTCCATATTAAAGAAATTTTCGTTTTGGTCTAAAGTCTACTTTAGCTGTTTTTCCTTGTCTAGTTGGTTAAATTATCCAGTGCTAATGTCGACTTTAGTTCTTATTCCTAAATAGAAAACTCTTTTTGTTCATTTTTCCTTTGAAAAAAACCACTTAATTGAAGTTTGTCCGTTATTCCCTTTAAAAAAAATTACCAAAACAAAAAAATTTAATACGGAAAAACAGCTTAACTCAACTTAAGCTATTTTTCCTCGACAGGGAACTGCTCTAATTTTATAAATTTAATTTGGAAATACAACCAAAGTCAAGTTAGGTTTTTATTCCTTTTTGTAAACCAAAAAAGCAAATAATCTTAAGTCAACTTTAGATAATAAATTTTAGTTTTTTTTTTGTTTGGTTGTTTTTCCTTATTCTCAACTTAAAAATGTGACTTTTTTGTGACTGTTGGGTTTTTTTTTGAAATTGCGACCACATTTTTGAAGACAAAAAGTTGAAAAAAATTTATAAAATAGATTCGAGTACGCTGAATCTAATGCCACCAAATTTCGTCTACAGTCGACTTCAGCGGTTATGGTTTGTGGTCACAGAGAATCGGCCAATTGATTTGAAAAAAATTATACAAATCAAAAACTATTTGTCATTTTCGGGAAAACTATAGAGATTTTTGAATATTTAATAGATACTGAAATTTAGCTCGAAAGCTTCAAAAACATTTCAAACATTATTTTTCAAAACATTCTGGTGTCTTAACGCTGATATCGATTATAATGAAATTTGGTTTTTATAAAAAACGCATGAAGTGAATTCGAAAATTTTTAAGATCTTTCAAAAATGTCGGTTTTACTTAAAATTTTCTGAAATGGCTTAAAAAACCTTTTAACACACTCGCTTTTATAACTGATACCTAAAAAACCTGTGCTCTGAGTATTAGAGAAAAGTAACCGTGGCCCAACCGCCCCTTATTACAAACTATCAATATTAATACATATATTTTCAAGTTACGCTTAAATATTCGTATAAATGCAAGTTTTCGGTTCATATTGAATATTTTTGAAAAATCGACTCCTAAAAGGGGGCGTGGCTAAAAACTTTGTATGAACAAAATCTGAACCGAAGTCTTGTACCTGCTAATTCATTTTTTTTCCTAAATTAGGCTGAAGGCCAGTCTAAATTACGTTTTTCTGGAAAATTTTAGGTTTTTCTTCAATTTTGCCTTTAAATGTGGGCGTGGGCGAAAGTCTTTTGCAAACAAAATGTAAAAATAAGCGTTTTCTACATAATATATTAAGAAAAAGTTTTTCGATTTATAGCAAGAATATTGAATAAAATGCTTTTTAAAAATTACTTTTTAAATCGTTGCCACGCACACTTACAATAAATAGGAGATAAAAAATAACAAATTTTAGGCTTTAAAGACGTCTTACGAAATTCTTTGAAAGCTCTGATAGTTTCACAATTGCACCGATTGTGGGCGTGTCTGTGGGCGAAAAAAAATTGAAATTTTTTTTACATTTGTGCTGCTTCGGATAACAATTAAGCTTAAAATTTATTATTATTAGGGATCATATGCCCTTAAGGCAAGCCTTCGACAAGGTATGGCACGAGGGCTTGAAATATAAGCTACGGCAAAATTTGCCGGAAGACATGTTTAAAATATTGGAAAATTATCTTGAAAGCAGACTCTTTCGTGTTAGGTGTAGTGGTGAATACTCGAGTTTCAAGCAAATTCGGGCTGGCGTACCCCAGGGAAGCGTCCTCGGTCCGACCCTGTTCCTGCTCTACACAAGAGACATACCTCTAGATGACGAGACAGTCGTGGCCACGTTTGCGGACGATACGGCCATCCTGGCAACAGGTGAATCAGTCGAGTCATCAACGAGAAACCTCCAACGAGCATTGGACAGAATTTGTGTCTGGACGAAGACTTGGCGAATCGCTCTTAACGAGAACAAGTCTACGCATGTGAATTTCACTTACAGAAGGGTTAACAATTTGCCTCTGTTCATAAATTCTGTACAAATACCTTATGCAAATGAAGCGAAGTATCTAGGGATGACACTGGACGCTAAACTAAGGTGGAAACCACACGTAAAGAAGAAGCGTGACGAGCTCGAGATTAGGCTCAGGGAAATGTATTGGCTTATCGGAAGATTTTCGAAATTAAGCACATATAACAAACTGCTCTTGTACAGGCAGGTGTTAAAGCCGTCCTGGACATACGGTATACAACTTTGGGGTTGTACCAAGCCGAGCAACATGTCCATGTTGCAGACTTTCCAAAACAAAACACTAAGAGCAATTGTGAATGCTCCATGGTATATTAGGAATAGCGATATTCACAGAGATTTAGGAATAGCTACCGTGGGCGAAGAAGTAACAAACTTCGCTCGAAAGCTTAATGCTCGCCTTCATGTTCATTGCAACAATGAAATGATCCGTACTCTAAACGAGACTCTTAACGATGTTAACAACGAGCGACGACTACAAAGAACAAGACCCTTCGATCTAGCGACGTAGGGTGAAGCCGCATTAATGAACGGCTTAGTAGGTGCATTCACTGGAAAGCAACCTATCCAATGCGATCAACACTATGGAAGCGTAAACTACTTGTTAAGTTAACTTAGTTGTAGTCAAGAAGTATTATGAGAGAGCGAAAATTTACTACTATGAAGTGCGTTCTGGCAGTTTCATAGTGTCTCTCATAAATGGGTGGTTTTTTAGCACGTGGAAATCGGGCATAACCAATATCGGCTACTTCGGTATTATGTACCTGCTATAGTGGGCGTATTGGTATCTTTGAAAGATTTTGGAGTTTTAGTCTCCGTCCATCCTAGTATTCAAAAAAAAAAAAAAAAAAAAAAAAAAAAAATGCCCTTAAGGTTTTGAAGGTCTACCATTATTCTTTCACCGTATTACAAACAATGTGACAAGGTTAATATACCTCCTATCCTATGGGATGGGGTATAAAAAAGTTAGAAAATGGATCTACAACTTTTGTATTGTAATTTTTCTTCAAATTTTATAACTATTTATTAAATAACAGTCATTTAAAGTTAAAATCCCTTAAAATTAGTACGCTTGCGCTATTGTAACATAGCTAAAATTTAAAAATAGTATTTTTAAAAACTATAGGCCTATAGTGGGCGTATATGTGGGTGGATTGAACTGATTTTCAAACTTGATCTGAGGGACTGGACTTTCAGCTCTCTAGCTTAAAATTTAAGGTTAGATCTTGTCGACGGACGGAGGAACATGGCTTAATCAATTCTCCTCTAGGTCACGATCACTTCTTTAAAAGTCCTTAGGGTTCTACGGTGATTATTTCTCTGCATTATAAACTATGTATTAAACTTAATACACCTTGGGCAGGGTATAAAAATTTAAATAATCTGTAACATGTTCTATGTTTGGCTTGGCAGAGACCTTAACATCGACTTCCTTTAGACAAAATAAAACTTTTTGTACACATTCTCTCGTTTGAAGTTGGATTTATTTTTATAAATCTAAAAAAAAAAAAATTATAAGAAGAATTCTAAAATTATAAGAAGAATTTTGTGAAGTTTTGCTGTACTTTAAAAGACTCAATAGAAAAATTAAACTCTGCATTCTTTTAATGTTGTTTTATATTTAGTTGCTTCATAAAACTTGCACTCCTCTTGTGCTGCCCCCTATTTCGTGATGCCCTATGCTTGGGCCTAGTTGACCTGCCGGTAAATCTAAGGCTGCTTCAAAACCATCGATACGATAGGGTTGATTATATCAAAACATCCCCCTGTATGTTTTGTTATAAGCACTTCAGAAACAAAAAATGTACTTTGAACTTGGACATTGAACTGCGAAAGGCATTTGATTTAATTTGACATAATGGTCTTCAAGCTTATCAAACTAATGTTCCCAGATTGGCCCATAAAGGGGCCATTATTAGCTTTCGACAAACCGTAATAAGTCTGTCTTTATTGGACCTGAAAAATCAGACTTATTCCTTGTTACCTTGGATGTACCGAAAGGATCAACTCTTGGACCGTATTTATAATTATTGAACCTTCAGGAATTTCCACTCTATGACTGTATTGCAGAAGAGCCTGGATCAGTTCTTTATGCTGATGACAAAACATTCTAGCAAGCGATTTATGGCTGAGTACCGCACTCTACAAAATTAATCCAAAAATTCCACCTGTGGAAAGCTGTTAAAAAAAGTGTAAACTAAAAATAAACACTGATAAATATGGTCTAAAATATTTTAGGAATTCCAGCAGCAAAAGCAGCAGTTAAAGAGAGTAAGTAATCTTTCAATATAAATAGATGGTAGATCAATTTCATGATGTTGCGAAACAAAATATCTAGGGCATAACTTCCATAACAGATTTATGTTTAAAAAGCATGCTAGGTTGAGTCCTCCGTAGAGCAAAAATGGTGCCTATGTCACTTCGGCCATTGCTTAACTCCAAGCAAATTCCATAAAAAACTAATAGGTATTCTAATATTTAATTATTAATAATTTAATAATCTAATATAAATAGACCCATTTTCACATACAGTTTACCCTTTTTGGTTCCCAATATCACCAATTGTGGCCAAGGAAGTTTATGAAAGAAAATTGTTGAGACATTGCTGCGGACAAGCAATTGCCACATAGGGATTGGTATTCTAACGGAGTTATTTACGATTCAACGAATATTACGCCGCAATTGATATACAAAAGCGAGCTTCTTACAAAAAAGCTGGGACGACTTAGTGTTCATACTAATGCACTTGTTAGATCTTTACTCGAAACAGAAGATCACCAAAGTTTAAATGATGAGTACTGTTTATTTCCAATTTACCTATATTACACTAAGATTAAATGCCTCTGTTAAGGTCTGTGTCTTAGCCCTTCTTAACGTTACGCATGACATAAAAAACGCCATAGATCAAGACTTCGTTAGATTGCTTTGTCTCCTTGACTTTTCGAAAGCATTTGATACTGTCGATCACAAAATTTAATTTTGCAAAACTAAAGCGCTTTTTTTGTTTTTCTGAGTCTGCCGCTAAATTGATTTCTCGAGCTAAAATCAGGTGTTTCATAAGGATCTATTCTTGGCCCTCTTATATTTATTATGTTTATGTTTATGTTTCTCTTATGTTTATTGATCATCATCAAGACCCCTCTACTCTATGCCGATGATTTTAAAATCCATCTCAGGTGCAGGCTTGGCTTAATCGAAGATGGTACTTGGAAGTTAAACTCAGATCTGGAATCTATTAGGCTTTGGTCCAAAGGTTAGGTTAGGTTAGATTAGGTTGGGTGGCTGCCTCCGCTAGGCAGGGGCACACTTAGGGAGGTCCATTATTGTGATACCACTTATAGGACCGGAGATACCAGCCCGAGGACCTAAATGTCATCTACCCATTTGGGTGGGAGGGTTCTAGGCAACCAGTGGCGGTGTATGCCAGTGAGATACTTCCTGAAGAAAGGGTGGTCTCGTACCTGCTGAACTCCAGATGGGGATTTGCCTTGAGGATGGCAGGGGCGAACTTGATGCGGTAAATGAGGAATGGTTTCCGTGTGAGAAAAGCCCGATAGGGGCAACCGATTTCGGTATAAGTCCGTGACAACTGCTTGCTAGGAATCATCCTCGATGATGGGAGGGCGCAGAGGTAACCGAACTCGGTGTAAACCCTTGCATGGATTGGGGGGATGTGGAACAGAAGGTGACGTGGAACAGGAAGGTAAGGGTAACCGAAACAGTATGCACGCGTACCAGTGGAAATTATGTGCCGGTGATCCCGAGGGGGTGAAGGGGTGAGGGCAACCGAAGCGGTATAAGCCCACACCATAGGGAAGTTAGGGAAGACCGGAGGGTAAAGATGGGTAGGATGGCAATTACTGTAAGAATTCTACTAATAACATTCCCGGGCGGTATGAGGGGCATATAATATGATATGTCTCCCCTTTACGTCGAGTATAACTAGATCTTTTGTTCTAGATCTTTTGTAGATCTTTGTACTAGATCTTTTTCTATTGCCCTTTAAGTGAGAGTTGGCCTCAGGGATTGGAGAGTGCAGGTGGGGTAACCGACTGCGGTATAACCGTTGCCGGAGGAGGATTCTTCGTTAAGACGCTGATGTAGGGTAACCGTTTCGTTGTGAACCCGTGCCTCAGGTGACTAAAATCAGAAGTTAGCCCATGGGGAGGTAGGGGTAACCGAAGCTGTATGAACCCATACCAGGGGGAAGATAAATCGATGTTCCCATTGGAGCGGAGACGTAAGGGCAACGGAAACGGTATGAGCCCTTACCAGGCCTGTTGGGAAGACTTGAAAGAGGGGGGGGGAACGGGAATATCTGGCGCTCCACTGTAAGGTGCTTGCTCGCCCATAGAGTTCCATATGGAGGATAGATGGGTTTTGTGATACACAACTAGGCGTTTAGCCAGTTTGACCGGAGATAAAGTTTATTATCCTCTTTAGATCGAGTCTCGCCAGATCATTTAGATCATCAAAGAAGTAATCACCTAAAGTTTTCCATCTCAATGTCGATAGGGCGGGACAGTTGCACAGAACATGAACCATAGTCTCTTCTTCCTCCTCATCCCTGCGACCTCTGCAGGAATAGTTGAAGGGAGCGCCAAGTCTTCTGGCATGTCGCCCTACCAGACAGTGGCAGGTGAGGGCCCCAATTATATCTTTCTAAGATTCAGCCTATTGAAGGAAAAGAGTCTATTTGTTTTCCTACGATCGAGCTCTGGCCAGATTTGTTTAGAGGAGAGACATATGCTGATGTTATTCCACCTATTATTTGTAATTGTGATGGCTTCGATGTCCAGGTGGAACTTTATCGAGTTTTTGGGTGCTGCCGGTTCCGTTGTATGAGTCGGGCTAGCATTAGCACCCTCTCTAGCTAGTTCGTCGGTTCTGCAGTTGCCTGGAATATCCCTTTGGCCTGGAACGGATAAGTCGCACCTGACAGCAATCTCGTTGAAAGATTCGCGGCATTGCTTTACCAATTTATATCGTAGCGTTGGCGATTCCAAGGCTTTTATTGCAGCTTGGCTCTCTGTATAGAAAACAATAGCGCTCACTTTTCCAATCGATTAAATTCAAATTAGTTAAAACCTTAGTAATGCCGCTTATTACATATTGGTGATAAATTTTTTGTTCATTTAGTGCAGTAATTCAATAATTCAATGCAATAATTCAATAGCATCACTCGGTATGTGTTTAGTTTAAAACGCAATCGCCACGTTTTGGGTTACGCCAATAGCATCCTGGAAAAAGTTCTTTGAAAATTTTTATCATTAAAACTCAGAATAAAATTATATCGTGCCAAACTCCTTCGTGCCTTTATGAAAAAAATTGTTTTTCCTGTTCTAATGTTCTATGTTCCTGTTCTAATGTTCTATTTCAACCTAGATTCTCAGTCTCTGAACGTCAGTTTCTTGTTTGTGATAACCTTTGTTTAAGGATACGGACTTTTAATGCCTGATAGATTTAAACTCCATATATCCTTAAACAAAGGCAATCTTTGCAGCACAACGCAATTTGTTAAGGCAGTTTTTAGGCATTTGGTGGAAAATTCTTAAACATTCATGGCTTCTTATTACTTTGGCTAAGCACTGTTAGTTTTTTTTAATAAGGCAAGTTTGCTTATTTTTCGTAAATTGTTTATTAATTTTTTGAAATTTTTAACATAAAATTTTAAGTTCTTTTTTTAAATTTTAAGTTTAAGTTAAATTCTATATTGTTAAAAATCTAACTTTTACTCTAATTTTTATTCTAAACTTTTACTCGCTGTAAGCTTTTTGTAAAAGACGATTTCAAATAAATAAATTTGAAATATATAGACCCAGGAGACAGGAAATTGCACAGTTTTTTATTTGAAATCTACAATGTAACGACAAATTTAACAACATTAAAAGCCCTGATAAAACTCGCTTACTAATTATGAGCTAATGCCCTCGCCTTCACCATATAAGCTCAGCAGTTATTAATTAAGCGTAAATGACATCTATCGTCCGTTCTATTTGAATGAAAGGGCGTTCATAAAAACATTTGCTAAGCGAAACTCAGGGCAAGACTGCTCGATGATGTGGAAAGCCGGCATTGCAGATATTTAGTTTCCACTATACAATCGGTAAACTAGCCGGGACACTTCTATGAACTTTCAATGAAACATGCAAGCGAATTGTTAAACTTCAAGTTCCATTCAAGCAGGAAGCAGCAAACTGAAATGAGAGAACGGTAACGGTAAGTGGTGAAAACCAACACCATATAAAACGTGCGACCAAATTTAATGCTTCACATGACGGTGTAAACTTGAAAGTCTAAACATCGATTTGAATGAAAACCGCACAATGAGCACCAAAGCGTCATAAAACCGACTCTTACTTTCGGAATCAGTGATGAGCAACATTTTTGGATTGTATATGCTGGCTGTAGTATGTAATTGGTGTAGATAGTTATGCACTGCACGATCGGTAATGATCCAGAAATTGTTGGGTCTTCCCCAGCTTATGGGAAAACTTGGTACAAAAAACAGCATTCGTTGTAGTAAATAAATTTTAAACACATTAAAATAAAAGAGTTTTGTGTTTAGTATGATTCGCGAATTAATTTCAGTTGGACACTGAACAAGGTGACTGGTTGAGGAACAGTGATTGGAGCCCACAGAAGGAGAACATCATTCTTATTCACGGCTATGCTGGGGGTGACAATACCCTTCCAATAACAGTGCTGCGAGATGGTAAGTTGGACAACAAGTTAAAATTGTAAAACTCTGAAATTTGAATATCCCTGATTAGCTTACCTGCGCCATGGAGGTTACAATGTATTTGTTGCCGATTGGGGTGCATTAGCCTTGCCGCCATGCTATGTTGCAGCGGTGCACAACTTGAAGCCAGTGGCTAGATGTTTGGCTGAAGGTTTCACTTTCTTGCGAAATTCTGGAATGAAAGTGGACAAGACGACTTGTGTTGGACACTCACTGGGCGCCCATTTGTGCGGATTGATTTCCAATTATATCAACTTCAGGGTCGAAAGGATTATTGGTAAGGATTTTCTTTTGAAGAATGATGGAGTGCGTATTTAAATTGTTTTGTTGCTCTTTGTGGTTTTTAAGGGCTCGACCCAGCACGTCCATTGATTAGGCCGGGAAATCCCAACCGACTGGATGTGGGCGATGCCAAGGCAGTACATGTCATCCATACAAATGCAGGCTACTATGGAGAAACGGGCAGAGTTGGCCACGTTGACTTTTGTGTGAATGGTGGAAAGCGGCAGCCATATTGCGGTGGAACATCAAGTGAGTATATTGGTTGTGGTTTTATTTCGTACAGCTTGCTTATAAGTATTCAAAGTCTCTTCAAAGACTGCAATAGTCGGAAACTTTATTAAAAAATATGTGTTTTCAAATTACGTTCACAAATAAAAGGAAAAGATCTAACCGGCTCAAGGATTTCCGCATTTTCTTGCGACCAGACAGTACTAAAGATTCTAGGAAGTGATTATGTGTTGTCTGGAAATGTAATCAAATCCTTAACACTTGAGTTAATAATAAATAAGTGCTAAAAGGTCGCAGCACTCTGACACAAGGACTAGTCTATTGTTCAACTATGTAGACACTTCACCTTAGGTTTTTAGTTTTCCGATCTATTGAATAAGACGTTTATTAACCAATGGGGTAGAGGTGTACAATCTTCCCCCTTTCCACGAAGAAGTCAGCACAAGACCTCTGTCCGGTTTGGAACTATCTATGAAAATACGATGACATTTTTCCTCTGACTCGGAGTCTGATCGAAGCCTGACTAGAGCCGATGTGGTAGTTTTATCGCAGGCATTTGTTAGTATTATTAAGTTGGGTTTTGCACTACGACCTGGTTATTTATTTTATATTATTTGGTCTATTGTACCCCGTGCTAAGCCTTTAAGAGGTTAATTCCCTTAAATTAATTAAGGAGCACCCCTCACACTATAATTCATTACTAAATTATACCGAGGGTATGTGCTCCAGTTTGGCCTTGACTGAAAAAACTCATCCTTATAGCACAATGAGAAGTGGGTCCAAGGCGGGTATCTCTCTGTCTGGTATCCGGTATTTACTCAGACATTTTATTCTCTTGTGGGTCCGAGCCCCACAGGATTGCAAAATGTATTCCGGAGTTTCACTAGCCTCATCGCAAAATCTGCAAGAGGGTTCCTCTGTTACACCAATTTTCCTTAATTGTTCCCTGAGTTAACAATGCCCCGTTAGGAAACCTGTAAGAATACGCAGATTATTTTTACTAAGGCCGATGCATGTTTTGAATTTTCTCTGGTTGTAGTTCGCTGGAAGTTTCTTTGCTTGCCTAAGACCTTGAAGGCTTTTCCACATCTTAGCTCGGCTTACTTTCTCTATTTTCCTGAATTTTTCCTTGAGGGTGTGTTCCCCTATCTTGCAGAAAGGTTCAGATCCTATGAAGGGTTCTTCTGCTTCTCGTCTTGCCAAGGAGTCCGCTGCTTCATACCCCTATATTGCAACATTGCCAGGCACCCAATATAGGGTCACTTTATTGACCTTGCCCTGATCAAAGCTTCTTTTGTCAGTCCCATCAGAGGGCAAAATCGTTAGCCATTTGAGAAGGGTCAAAGAGAAATCCTCGCATAATCATCATCATCATCATTTTCGGATGCCGCTTATTCTTTAAAAGGGTCGCGGAGCGAGGGTGGCTAAATGGTCCTTCCATCTTTCTCGATCTTCCGCCACCAACTCAAGAGACTCCGGCGCAATCCCCAGGCGGGACTCATAGAGGTTCTTTACCTGATCCCACCACCTGTTCCTTGGCCTACCAGGGGGGCCAATCCTCGCACAAGTTTTTTTAAAATTTCAATGCGGGTGGTACCAATCCCACTGAATCAAAAACTCTCTTTAAGCTAAAGATGGTTTTCAGCGAACACCCCATGGTAAATGAATCAAGTGGAAGGTTCGTCAGAGCATATAGCGTAGATGAACAAAAACATAAAATAATGAATTTGATAGGCAAGTCTTTAAAGCAGCTAATACAAGCCGTTCTTTGGAATTTTGCAAAAGGGGCAGTAATACGTTTTCGCGAAAGCCTGTTCCACCAAACAACTGATGCGAGGTAAGAGGAGTGATCTTATCATAGGCGCATAGATCCAATGCCAGCTTGGACCAAAAATGTTTTCAAGCAAGGATTACTCCGTGGGAAGCCCCATTAGCCTAAAGGGGAGTGACTCTCACATCGAGCTTGTGTTGATTCTTCTTCCTTTTCGGTTCATCAGAACAGGAGGCGATCACGGAAACCGCCAAAGACCGTCGTGACGGTCTATGCGTGTCTCTTCGAGCAGCTGCTTTCTTATTCCCTTCCACCGCCCCTTAACCATCAGGCGCACCTCAGAGCCCGCCTCATCCGGAGCCTATTCAACCAGAGCGGTATTCCGTGTCTTCGCGTCAGCAGCAGAACATTGGGTAGCAGCTTCACTCACGTTCAGATTATACCGAGCGAGTCAGATACAGAATTAAAGGTTGGTGTCTCTAAAATCCATGCCCCGGCTATAGTCGAAAAGAATTCGGGTGGATTTCGCAGCTTCTCACACTTTAAAACTTAACATTTTTTAAAAGTAGGATGACAAAATATCATCCAGAATCTGGTGGAACTTTTTCAGTGTTAAAATCTTTGCCTTTTCGAAGGGTAGCACTTAAAAATAACCGTCGGTTACTAAAAGCTCTTTAAAACTGATTTTTTGCAGAAGTACTGGTTACTAGTATCCTAGCTCCCTTCATCGCTGTTGTTTCTATTCGTTTGGTGGTAGGTTTGGAGCTCTCGGTCGGGCTCTACTTTGTTTTTTGAGGATGCGCTTGGTTCGTCCGACCTGGCAAATTCAACAATGCACTTTAACTCAACGATCCAGAGTTCATAGAAGTTTCGTAAAATACTAGGATCAGATGTTTGGTATCTTTGACGTTTTGCCCTATACTTTGTCTGGTGACACTTAAGTTTCCTGGGGCCTGATTTTGCACAGACTAACATTAGCCATCCGACTTTGGAAGTTGCATAGCGAAACTTAAGTTTTTCTTTTCCATCTGGTAGCTAAATTGTGATATCCAAGCCTCTCTTTTTTCTGAGGCATAAACCGTAGTTTTTACGTGGACTACGATTTTTATTGGTGGCACGACTTCAAGACCTACTGAAATAGCTTGTTACATTGCTATAAGAGGCTTTGTTGCCCATTACCTTCCTAGTGAGTCCGTCTTCTTGGGATTGATATGAGCTTTTGTTCTCCAATCTCATGGGCTTTACTTCGGGATTCTCAACTTCCAATATAAAATCTCTTTCGCATAAAACCGTGTCTACTCAAGAGTGCGCTCTTTATTTATTGCACGCAACAATCTTCAATGTCCAGGCATTAATTGGGTGTGTCTGACCTTAGTCTTACCCATATTGCTTGAGATGAGTGGTTCGTCTGTCTCCTCGGGACGTTTCCTAGCTTTTTCTATTACAGATTCGACAATAATTGGCTCTGCCTAAATGGCAGATGATATGTTCTTGTCAAGAAGGTGTTCTGGCAATATCCCTGCTTGAACATATGAAAGGGACATCATTTTCAACTGTAGTAAGACTTCTTAATTGGACACCTCCCAATCGGGACAACCCTATCTACGAAAACTAGCAATATTCATTAAATATATCCTCTACAATCGAGACCCTAAAATGGGGAGATTTCTTAATTGGGACTTAACTTTTTTTGAATGTTGCAGCTCCAAATTGGGCCATAAGCCTTCAGCCCAATGAATCCGTTGCATCCGTTACGTCGAAGTACACAACTGACAACTTATTGAATTACACAAGTTCTTATGGGAAGCGACGTACTTCACGCACTTCTTTTTGGGCCACCTTCCACAAGAACGTGTGCATTCAACTAAGTTGCCAGTTGTGTACTTACACGTAACGGCTGAATGCTATACCCCCTATATGGGGCATTTTGATGGAACTTTCTATGGGACTTATTTTCAACATCGTTGGGTTTGAAAAACAGTGAAACACAATACAGAAGACGTGAGACGACAAATACTACATACCAGCTCTTATTAGTTAGTTAAGGTGGCGCTACAGTCCGGGGTGGACCTGGGCCTCAGCCAACAAGTCTCTAGCTAGCCGTCTCCAGTTTCGCACGCGAAGTTGGCTGAGGTCCCCTTTCACTTGCGTGCGCCACCTGAGTCTCGGTGCTCCTCTACCGCGCCGTCCCTGCGGTGTGGTTTCGAAGATTTTCCGGGCCGGGGCGTTGGTGTCCATCCGCTCTAGATGACCCAGCCATCGTAGACGTTGTGTTTTGACTCTTTTGGCTAGGTCGGTATTGCTGTACAGCCCGTACAGTTCGATGTTATATGCTCCTCCTCCACTCTCCGTCTATGCAGACGGGACCGTAAATCGTCCAAAGAATTTTCCTCTCGAAGAAGCTTAAAGTGTTTTCATCCGCCTTTGACAGGGTCCATGCTTCTGCACCGTAAAGCAGGACTGGGATGATGAGGGTCTTATACATGGACACTTTAGTTGCTCGACAGAGGGCTTTGCTACTCAATTGCCTCCTTAGCCCAAAGAAACAGCGATCGGCAAGAGTTATCCTTCGTTTGCCTTTATTAGTACCAGTAAATTTTTTCTCTACAAATTTCTATAATTGTGACACCTGCTAGTCGGTACCTCAAAGAGGTAGACCCATTAGTGTCCCGGTTGTAGACACGTGGTTTACCCGTAAAATCAGGCATCTTGATATCAGAAGCGACCCTAAGGCCACAAACTAGAGGCAGGCACCACCTTATCCATACATTCCTCGGAGTTTGCTGTGAACTACTCAATTAGGGTTTTTTTTAACACCCGAACGAGGGACTAATTTTAATGCATAGTTTGTAACACAGTAAAATAATCATCGTAGTCCCTTAAGACCTTTTAGAGATATGATCGAGACCGACAAGTGAATCGATTAAGCCATGTCCATCCGTCCGTCCGTCTGTGTGTGTGAATGTTTTTGGTCTTAAAAATCAAGCTAGATAGCTGAAACTTGGTACACGGCTTGAATGCTGCACAGACCAAGTGTGAAATTTGGCTTAATCCTTCAACGGCCACGCCCACTACTAGCTTCAATGTGAGACAACCTCTATTTCAATTTTTTTTCCAAATGCTTTAGGTCAAGTTAGACAACCCGTAGAAACTCAAATTTTGGTATGGAGTTTAAATGGCCCAAATCCTTGAAGAAGAAAAAAATAAACTTAAAACTTCAAAAACTCGATTTATCGAATATTTCACTCCAAATAGTAAAAAATTCTATGACAAATATTAAAGATATTACTTTTTGCTAAGTTTGCTTCAGACAAATTTTTATGCTCTGCCTACTTTTAGGGGGCGTTTTTACGAAAAAACGGTTTTTTCCGAAATGATTTCTGGTTTTAAGGCACTCTGTCATGATTAATGACCAAACTGCAATTTATTGATTTAAATTTTTAGCCCAGGCCTACTTTTGGGGGCGTGGCCTTTACAAATAAATATGTGAATAGAGGACAAAAAACTTTAAGATTTGGTGTTGCACAGTATATACGGTTGGGTATATAGAAGTTTGTCACAGACAAATTCTTGCACTTACTCACTTGTTTTCTATACGAGTTTCTATAATTCCGACACCTCCTGTGTATCAAAGAGGCAGACCCTAGTGTGCAAATTTGAAAGGTTTTAGTGTATATGAATTAAAATGTATTTGGATTCCCAAAAGGAAACGGGATGGTCGTGGATTTTTTACCAGAATAAGAATATTATCTTCTTCTATACCTATTTTACTCAATCAATGTGATACTTTCAATAAATCAACTCTGATGTTCAACCTAAAATTTTATAGATGCCAACTTATGCAGTCACATCTGGTCGATTTGTTACTTAGCTCAAAGTATTTTCACCGGCCAAGAACCACACGCTGAGCCCTGCTCAAGGCGTTGTCCATCTGGCTTGCGGAGGATCTCACGAAGTCAAGCCGAGTATAATGTTCGTAATGCCATACCGATGGGAATGCATACACCAATGACGTAAGTTTTCTTTTCGTAGCCTACCTTTTATAATATTTTTATTTTTTAATATCTTCTTACCTTATACAGAGCTTATGGATCTTACTGCCTTAAGGACAATGTAACACCATTTTGCCCAAAGACACCTGATGAAATTGGCGACACAAGGTGCTGCCTAGCCACTCCCACCGAAGAAGTTAACGACAATAATCTACGTTTTCTTAGATTCTTAATTTGAATATAATGAGTTTTTTAATAATATTTTAAACAATTTGACATTTAACATTTGACACAATAAAACATAAAGAGAAAACAAAAATTTTGAAAAAAATATTTAATGACTTAAGTTTTAAAAGGAATAACTTTACAGTAGGCCAAAATTCTTTTCGATTTGAAATGTAGAAACATTCGTTAAGGTTGCTTTTAGTTTCGTTAAAAGGTGAATAGAACTTTTTTTAGTGCTTCTACAGGAAAATTCTTTTTCAACTCGTTAAACTAAAAGTAGGACAACATTTAACGTACTGTCCGAATAACTTCTTATGACTTTTTCATGTGTTCTTTTTACCTGACCAACCTTACAACAGTAGGTTTACCTGCCTCTTGATAGTTTTCTTACGCGAGAATAAAATTAAGTATTCAAATCAGGCATTTTGAACGTGGTTTTCATTTCAATATCGAAAATTAATTGCAAAACAATTGTTACAGCTATCGGAATTCTATAGAAATGGGCTGCCCATAATTTCTTTCATAAATTGAGATCGCTTGCAGGTTCAGTGCTCTAACAGCCATGAGGTAATACTTTTTAAAGAGTCACAAATTGTACATTATAATAAGACAATAAACAGTTATTTTTTTATTCTTTTCCTATTCATTCCTTTAAAATTAGGATAGAGTTGCCAAGCTTAATATATAAAAAGAAAATTATATAAAATTGGTTTTTATCTTTTATTTATGTTAAAATATGTTAGTTATTTCACTTAAGTCTAAAAAGTGATTAAATTTGGCAGGGTTGGTGTCAAAACTCTGCTTCTCAAAATTTAGTTTTACATAATTCTGGAAATGCAATTTTCACGCAGCAAAAAACAGTAAATGAGGGAGGGGCTGGGCTAAAACAGTGAGGGGGGGGGGGGGGCGTGCCTTTCCCCTGCAACCTTCCTGGCTGCTTTCATTTTGAAAAAAAAAAAAAAATGAAAAGTTTGCTAAGGAGCAGAATTAGCAAAATTTTCTTGCTTTAACCAGATTTTTGTAATTAAGTTTTGGCTCACGCGGAATTTCGAAAGCTCAATCTTAAAAGCAGAAGTTTGACAGCAGAGTTCTTACCCGCTCTCGTTTTGGCGACGTACATACCTTTCGGTTGCATCAAATAGACGCCTCAATGCTTTAGCAACTGCTCTCATATAGTCAGGACATCTTACGAGATCCCCAATAATAATGGATATTGTGAAACCCGAATTGTCGGCATAGCTGCATTCCACTCAAGCTCCTGTTGCAGGCTTTACTGAGGGCTGCAACTTTGAACGGTCTTCAAGCTTTATTGAACGCTCTTCGGGGCTTAAGTTCCAGCTTATTTTATCGCGCATTTCTTTTTAGGGTATATAAAGCTTTTCTGTTCTTTCTAAGCTCTTAATTCCCATGACGGATATTTCAATTTGTTGTCGTAGGTTTCTCAACACAGTTCAAGAACTAAATTTCACTTTGTGCACTTTGTCAAGCTGTTACGGAACAACAAGCTTACACTACTAATTAGTTTTTAGCTCTCCCTCCTAAAATGGATAAAGCATATCGTATAGTATCACTTCGCCCAACTAACATACTCTTGAGAGTTACTTGCTATAAACGTCAAATTAGCTCTTATTAGACGCTTATATGCTCTTGATACTCTTCGAACATAAAATCTTGTCATAAGATTCAAAAATTATCTTGTAACACTCTTGTTAAGGGTGTATCACTCCTGTAGCGCTTCACTCTTATTACCAGAGTATAATGGGCTCTAAAGGGCTCTAATAAGCTCTTGCAGCATTATATTTTCCTCTCTTTTTGGCAGAGGTAGCAATGAGAAAACAGCTCTTACAACAAGAGTTATAGTTTCCTTATCAGAGTTTAATAACTCTGATAGTTAGGCAATTTAACGCCTGTAAGGTTCTAAAAAGACTCTTATAACACTCTATAAGAGTGAAATTCTAAGAGCTTTACTCTTGAACATAACTCTTTTAAGGCTTTTGTAGAGCTTTATTAGAGCGAAAATGTTAAGGGGGTTAGCTGGGCTTAGCTGTCGCTTGGGGTTAGCTGTCCACCCGTCCGTCTAAGAACGCTGTATTTTCTGATCGAAAGACCATAATTAAGGTCTTTCTACCATAATTATGGTAGAAAGACCATAAATTGATGTGCTTTTAAACTGTTAATATGAAACACACCATAAATTGATGTGCTTTTAAACTGTTAATATGAAAAGTGAGTGCATACTACATGGTGTATTAATTTTAATACAAAATTTGTATAACAGTGAACTAATAACCGTAGACTCCTTTAAGACAAAAACTTTGAGAAATATGACCAAGACCGACAGGGGAATTGATAAAGGCATGCCGTCGTTAATCTGTTCGTCCGTATGAAAAGTTATTAGGTCTTTAGGACTAAGGTATAAAACTTAAACTAAGTGCTTAACTTGGTTCTCATTTTGTACTTATATGATATGAACTTTGATAAAATTCACCCACAGACACGCCCACAATCGCCTTGAGTGCCAAACAACCTGAAATTAAAGTTTTAATTAAAATTGCTTTTTGGAAAATTTAGACAAAGCGTAGAAACTCAATTTTTGATGTTTGCTAAAAGTGGGTATCTTGAAATAATATCGGGGTATCGGGGTATCGGTAAAATAATAATAATAGACCCCCAAGTGCCTTAAGGGCATATGATCGAGACCGAATCGAATAAGCCATGTCCGTCCGTCCGTCCGTCGGTCTATGTGTCATATCTTTTTAGGGCTTAAATTTTGAACAAGAACATCGAAGCAGTACAAGTGTTAACATTCTTCAAATCCACCCACAGACACGCCCACAATCGATTTATATGTAATACTACCTCCTGTGCTCTCAAAACTTGAAGACGTCGTAAAAGGCTAAAATTCGACACTTGTCATCTCTTAATGGTTTGAAAAAATTAAAAAGAAAATTTAAATCGATTGACCTCATTTAGTGGGCGTGTCATCGACTTTAAAGGTTAATTTTCAAACGCTTTTTATGAAATAAGTTTTTTTTACGAAAACGCTCAGTTCTACATTTCGTTTACACAAAACTTTTGATCATGCAGTCGATAGGCCCATACTTATGTACGGAATACTAGTCTGGTGGAAAACAGTAGACAAGAGTAGCAATATTGCTATACTACAGAATGTTCAAAGAAATTTCTTACATCACGGGTGCTCTTAGAACAGCCCCCTCGGTTGCGCTTGACATAATGCTCCATCCTCTTCCAGTTGATATCTCCGGCAAAGTGATGGCAGCGAAAGCAGCACTTAGGCTTAGGGAATCTTTGCAATTGTCTCGTGACAACATGGGACATGCTAGTATCCTTAATGGCCACGAAACAATCCTTGGTAACTCCGACTATGTTGTCCCATATCTAGACTTCAATGTCAAATTTAAGACCAAATTTTGCAAGCAGAACCGATTGGTGAAGTCTTAAATACATCTGCAATAGAAATCTACACAGATGGATCGAAAACAACACTTGGAGTAGGATCAGGAGTCTTTTCCAGTACTCTAGACCTATGCATCTCCAAGCGCCTGCCAGATCACTGCAGTGTGTTTCAAGCAGAAATTACAGCCGTTCGTGACTGGTTTTCAATTAACTCAGTTGACTGCAGCGCAATTGATTTCTATATAGACAGCCAAGCTGCAAAAAAAGCATTGGAATTGCCAACAATACGATCCAAGTTTGTAAAGCAATGCCGCGAATCTCTCAACGAGATTGCTGTCAGGTGCGAATCCCTGTGCTGGGTTCCAGGCCACCGGGATATTCCAGGCAACTGCAGAGCCGACGAACTAGCTAGAGAAGGTGCTAATGCTAGCCCGACTCATACAATGGAACCGGCAGCACTCATAGACTCGATAAAGTTCCATTTGGACGTCGAAGCCATCGCAATGGCAAACAACAGGTGGAATAAAATCAGCACATGTCTCTCCTCCAAACAACTCTGGCCAGAGCTCGATCGTATTAAAACAAAGAGACTCATCTCCTTCAATAGGACGAATCTTAGAAAGATAATTGGGGCCCTCACAGGCCACTGTCTGGTAGGGCGACATGCCAGAAGACTTGGTGCTCCCTTCAACGACTTCTGCAGAAGTTGCAGGGATGAGGAAGAAGAAGACCATGGTTCATATTCTGTGCAACTGTCCCGCCCTATCGACATTGAGAAGGAAAACTTTAGGTAAATACTTCTTTGATGATCTAAATGATATAGCGCGACTCGATTTAATGAACTTTATATAATGAATGAACTAATGAACTTTATCTCCGGGTCAAACTGGCTAAGCGCCTAACTGTGATCACACAACCCATCCCTCCTCCACATGGAAACTCTATGTGGGCGAGGGAGCTCCTACAGTGGAGCGCCAAATATACCCCATCACACCTCCCCAAGGTTTTCCCAACAGGACCTGCCTTTTATGGGCTCTTACCGATTGGGTTGCTCTCACCTCTCCGCTCTTGTGGGAACACTGGTACACATTCCCCCTGGTACGGGTTCATACCGCTTCGGTTACCCCCACCTCTCCCATTCCCCGGTTCGGGTTCATACCGCTTCGGTTACCCCTACCAATCCTACTAACACCCTCCGCAAGGTTTATTCTGACTTTTCTGTCTTTACCGAAATCGGTTACTCCAGTTCTTAAGGCTAACTCTCACTTAGGGGCAATAGTGAACCAAAGATCTAAGTCTTGTTAAGCTCGACGCAAGGGAAAGATACCCTAATTGTCCCTCACACCACACGGGACGTAATTAGTAGTATTCCTACAGTAATAACCGTTTTCCTCGTCTCTCCCCTCCCCACCATATCCCACTGTTCTTCTTGATTGGTGTGGGCTTATACCGCTTCGGTTACCCTCACTTCTCCACCCCCACGGGATCACCAGCACATAATTCTCACTGGTACGGGTTTATACTACTTCGATTACCCCTACCTTCCCCCAATTCTAACGCGAGTTGCCTGTAGTACGGGTTTACACCGAAGACGGTTACCCTACATCAGCTTCTTGCCTGAGAATTCCCCCCTGCAAGGGTTCACACCAAATCGGTTACCCCTGCAACTTCCCATCCCCGAGGATAATTCTGAGCAGAGAAGCAACAGGTTCGGACTTATACCGAAATTTGGGTACCGTTTACCTAACCTATAAATTAGCAGGTTAGGTAAACGAGACTTCTTTCTAGATTTAGTTCACACAACTTTTTCAGCTACGCCCTCTTTTGGGGGCACAAATATGGCACTTTTACGTACATTAAAGCGTAACTTGGAAATATCTGTGTTAGTACTGATAGTTTGCAATAAGGGGCAGTTGGACCACGCCCCTTTTCCAAGTTTGCATTGCTTATGAAATGTCAAGAATTAACAATAACATCAGCATTTGACAATGTGTGATAGGATAATGAATTCCACGGTCTCAGCAAACGGTAAAATTTTTCTTTTGCCCATTTAAATAAGTTAAAAAGCTTGTGGTTGGAAACCGCAATTTTGATACGTTTTTAATGCAGGTGTTTTCCTTTTAAACGTTACATACTTCAGGCAAATTTAATCAAGATCAGAACAACCTTTAAAGACTAGAGACCTTTAAAAATCGGTTTTTTTATGTTTTTAAGTCAAATCTCGAAGCTTGTGAATATTCTAGTTTGCTATAGTTTTGTGTTAAGTTTCAGAAAATGGTCTCCAAAATAAAGATGGACACGATATTTATTTAAAAATTTTATTTTATACCATTTGGGTGCCCCCCCACATTCGGTTTTTTAACTTTTCTTGTAATTTTTGAAAATTCAAATCAATTAAACATCTATTTTGAATTAGACCGTTAGACTTTTTTTAAATAGCACAAGCACTTGCGATAGCATTGGATGCTTAAATTCTATGGGTACAAGTTTTTGCGTAAACAAAATCCTCTCTTTTTTGGTTTTTTAAATAGGTTTCGAAAAACTTAGGTTAGAAACAACAAATTAAAATTTTTTGTACCCTTTGGATGGGGTATAAAAAGTATTATAGTAATAATACTTTTTATAATTCTATTATAAAAAATTAATGTAAAGATTTAATAATAATAGAAATTATTCTAATAATAGAATTTATAATTCTGAAAGAGTAAATGGTTTCCAAAATGTGTTTGAAAACACTTTGATTGACTTGAAAAATATATAAATAAAATAAAAAAGTTTCTTTAAATTAAATTTTTATTAATTCACTGATCAATGGAAGCGATTTCTTTTTTATGTGCTTCACTTAGAAATTTACTTGCATATCTGTAGGCTTAACCAATTTTAAAACAAAACACAAAGCAATAAACCACAATTTACTAATTGCTTCATGGTGTACATTTCGAGTTTTCATTTCCAAGTCACTCAATCTATTGAGTCTGAGTTGATATGGCTGAGTATTTTTGAGTCAAAAATTAAACGCGAAATAGTCGTATTTATTAGAATCAATACAAACGAACTACCAACTGCCACGGATATTTTCCAATGCTTTCTACGGGTACACAGCTTTTACATATTTTGGTCATGTTCCCGCCGGTAAATATGTGCATAAAAATTTAAGCGGGTACCTTAACACCATGCGACTAGTTTCCGCATTTACTATTGGAGTGGCTTGCATATAAAATCATTTCGTTCGAGTTTTCTACATTTCATCCACGAATTAAAATTCAAATAGTGTTTCACTATATTAACCGGCTTAATGCGAATACTATCTGGGTTTTTAACGATTTGGTCAAATGCAGTTTTTTGTGTAGCTACTTAGTGTGGGGCACTTGTTGGGTTTGGATCTTATATTGAAGATCATCTGTGAATATTTTAACACAGTGCTCATTCGGAATAAGGGTTTTTAAAATCAATAAAATGTTTCTACTTTTCGGCAATGTTGGTTCAGTGTTTTTAATTGTTTTGTTCTGTGTGCAGCATACGTTTGCTGGCGTAAATTTGACTGTTGGGTCATGCGTTGTTCAGTATTTGGAGGCGTGCGCTAGTGACTTTGTTAAATTTTACATATCGAGCAGTGATCATCCGCAGTATGAACCATATTCGATAACTAGTTCAAGGACAATTCTACCCGCATGGGTTACGCCCAGCAATCAGTATAAATTGGTGATTCACGGATATGGCGGTAGTCTGGAGTACGAAAAAACCAAAGCGATACATTTGGGTAAATACATTTATTTATTAATTTTCCGATTTTTTTTTAAATTCTTTTAAACTTATGTAATTTGTTTTGCATGTAAAATCAGCTGTTAAATTAATAAAGAGCAACGGAGTTTTGATAACATGGGAACTTATACGGGTTGTATGCTATTGTATTAGAGTCAACAGCATTATTTGTAGAAAAGCCCCTATTTTTAAACTATCAAGACCTAAATATCATTGTTTTTGCAATAAGACTATGAATGCGGGCGAATGTAGGAATATATTATTTTTTTAGCCTTTATATAAAAAGCATTATTAGATCCCTGGTGTTTTTAAATGTAGTTTACTTAGCCTAATTGTAGTGAAACTTTAGTTTTTTATGCTTTATATTTCAGCTTTGTCAAGAGAAGAAAATAATATAATCAATAAGAGAAAAAAAATGTAAAGACATGGAGAATCATTATTTTTATAGCAAACACATACATAAGGAAGAATTTATGTACGCGAATTTCGTTTTATGCTTTTCTCGTAAGTCCCTATCAATCCATGAAAAAACAACAGACCATGCCTGCCCACGCAAGGTCAAATGACTATTAGACTGCTGTAGCTATTAAGTTTCCCGCATAAAACATTTTGATTTATAGTGTGGCAAAAGTCTTGAGATAGTCTAAGATGCAAAGGGTACCTATCACGCAACCCTTATGTCGAAAGCCTTCGAACAGCTATGGGTAGATCTAAAAGACGACTAAGATTATGGCAAATCTTTTTTTTATCTTTTATGATTACAAACAGTCTATTCCGAAATAAACTTCGAAAGGGACCTTAAGCAGGCATGGCAAAATATTTTATGGGCGCGTTCTTTTAGCCATCTCCAGCTGCAGGTGGTGGAAGCATCATAGACACTTTGCTTAAACTAGCTGACAGCTCAGAAGACTGCGTTCAGTGCCCGCAGTCTGGCTTTAGTGATGGACATTTGCAGAGGAAGTGGGAGAGATTTTCTTTCTCATTCACATTTCCGCAACTTCGACTGTGGGGGCGGCAGTATGGGATACCCAGTTTGGCCGCATAGGATCCAAATGGTCAATGCCCCGTTATAACCGCTGTGACTCTGGCGCTGTTTGGCGAGTTCTGTTGAGTAGGTCTTTTGTTCAATTTTTATTATATATAAGCAATGTCTGCTTTGATATGGCGCATTTAGTCAGCTCCTACATTGGGAGTTGGCCTTTTCCAGAAAGTATGTTTTTCTAGTTGTATTTGTTTCATAACTGTTCTTAGCGAAATGTAGACCCTTGTCGCGAGTAAAGCCGCGTTCTCACAAGGAACAGGAACAGAAACAGAAACAGAATTTCATACATTAGCAACGCAAAAAGCATTCAGCGAATTTAGGTTTCAGTTGCTAATGTATGGGATTCTTTTTCTGTTCCTGTTTTACGTTGCTTGTGACAATGCGACTTAAGGCGTGTAGAACTGTAGCTGAATTCTGCCTGGCCAGCTTATCTGCATGTTAGTTTCCTTGTATGTCACTATGCCTTGGAACCCACAGAAGTATGACCCTAAAATGTTCGCCCAGACGGGCAAGCTCGTGAAGACATTCCGGCACCAGTTTAAAAGATATGGTGGCTGAATGAATAGCTTTGATGGCAGCTTGACTGTCGGTAAAGATCGCATTGCTTGGTTGTGCGTTCTGTCACGCTGAAGTTGCGTGCAGGTCTCTCGGGTTGCTAGTAATTCCACCTGGAAAACGCTGGGAAAATCCGGCAAGCGATATGCTATTGATATTTGCGGTGATTCCGAGTAGACACCGGCCGCCACACCACAGTTCATCTTAGATCCGTGGGTGCATATGGCTGTATCGAATTTTTTTGCTAATTGGTCCCTCTTCCATACATCCCTGGAAGAAAACTCTAAGTGGAAGACTTTCTTGAATTGTAATTTGGTTGTGGTGTAGTCAGTAGGGAATGGAACCAAGCTATTCGGTAATGAGGCTAGGATGTTGATGTGCCTATACGGCCTTGGAGTCCAGCACCCAGATTCCCTGAGCTTAACTGCGGTATTTCTTCGGTGTAGATTGAGGGTCAAAAGCTGCAAGAGTATTTGGGGGTGTGGCGTAAGCCTAAGGAGCGACACCAACCGAACATACCCCAGCGCAGCCAACCACACATAATCGCGAGTCAACATACCCCCAGCACAGGGCAGCCAAACGCAAAGACTCGACGACCGGATGTTAGAAGCCGCCTGAGAGAAGCGACCTGCTTTTTTTTCCGCCAGACTCTCGTTCATTCCACATTCCGCCATAATCGTCTCCAGACGCCTTCTTACGTTTTATGCGCGCTCAACTTATAAGTTCTTTTAGTTTAAATAACACCCCAGTGGGAAACATCCAATTAAATTTTTTTTTTTATTGAAGCCGAATTGGACGGACTCTAAAAGTACAATGAGGGCGTCCATTGGAACAGACCTTAGTGTAGCCGATGATGCCTATGATGGTTGTTCCTTGCAGTCTTTTGAATTTAGTGATTTTATAGCCCTTACGCAAGGCGGGCCACCATACAAGTGATGCATAGGTGAGAATCGGACGCACTACAGCTACGTACATCTATAAAATCATCTTTGGTTGAAGTACCCACTTCTTTCCAAAGGTTTTGCTACAAGGGTAGAAGGCGGCCAATGCCTTTCTAATTCCGTGTTCGATGTTATGATTCCAGTTAAATTTAGCATCGAACATGATATCCATATACTTACTTAGCGCTATAGAGCCGTTTGCGTGAATCTGCCCTTAAGGTAGGCATGTTTATGATTTGAATAGCGACGAGCTTATTAGAAAGCTTCGCATGTGGATGCCGAGGACACGCTCTAGGGTCTTAAGAACAAGTGAGTTAGACTTATCAGCCCTGAACTAAAAGCACAGAATCGGGCTGATACAATACAATAACCCTTGCCTGGGTATCGGAGGGGGCCATTTGCGACCAGTTAGTTTTACCACTTACTGACCATGCAGCCTCAGCACCTTGGCTTAAGAATTGGATTTTTATAAATTGGGTTTACTCTCATTTGGACGTTTATGGTGGGGGTATTGAAAGAATGAGAGGTATGAATGAGGGGAGTTGATTTCGGGGTTTAAAGTTGCACCACGAAATCCAACTAGTATCCGCAGGGTCGTCCTTCCCGTCACATCGCCTAAATGAAGCGCCCTTACGGGCACAAAATGCTCTCACAGCATTTGTCAGACTCTCGCGGAGATAGCGCAGTGAAAAAACTTTTATTGGCTTCGACGGGATCTATGTTAGAGCCTGCTAGTATCGGATGGAGCACTTAGACATTACTACTAGTCTATTGAACTACCATGCAGATACATTACATTAATGTATTCAGTTTTCCCATCTCTCAAATAAAGATGCGGAGGAGCTTCAGTGATGAAGAGGTGCTTAACACCACGGCATCCCCAAAGATCCGCGCCACCTGATTCGAGCAAAAGCAGGATGACTACAGAGGCAGTGCTCCGCTGAATAGTCATCCTCTCTACAGGCAGTACAAGTGGTGGTGTCGCTAGAGCCTATAAGTTAGGTAAGGTTAGGCTAGATTAGGCTATTCCTTGGTCGCTTGAGCCCAACACATTCAAGTGTTAAGCACATTAAAGTGAGCCCTGTGAGCCCTGTGCTTGTGAGAAACCCATAAGTACCAATGGCAGACTTAACAACAGCTACAGGCAGACCGAGCACTTGCCTTGCAAGATCATCAGAGATTTCATTTCCCTTGGTGCCAGTAATACCTGGAACCCAAACAAGATTCAGTGTATTTATCCTTTCGACTTTCGAGTTCAGTAAAAGCTTGAGTTCGAGAATTATCTTGGATGGGGTAAGAGAGTTGAGTAGCGCTTTTAATTCAGCCAGTACCAACGCATAATGCTTTTTTTCTTCACCTGTTGTTGTTGTTATCAATATACCGCATATCCATGGGATAGCGATAATAACCGCTTGGAAGACAGGCTTAAAAGGGGTATTAGAGTGTAATGTCCTCGGTTTCCACAAGACTACAACTCCAAGCCCCTGTTTGGCATCGGAGGCATCCGCGAAAAAATTATGAGGTTCCTTTCCTGGTTTAGAGTCTGGTGTAAGCAATATTTCATGGCTTGAGGATAGTCGACTTGAGAGTATAACTGCTCCTTTTACTTTACACGATCGACCATTTTAAACCAAACTGTTCTGTCAGGGTAAGGGCCAGCTATCCACTTATTTGTAGAAATTAATCAGGCTCTCGAAATTCCTCGGCTTGTAATTTTACACTGTTGGCGTTGTTTTACATGACTGTCAGTTTTCTGCTAATTGACTGGAATGACAGTGCAATGTTTCAATGCGTTCGTTAAGATCTTACTCGCCTTAGGGTGCGACAGCAATGCATCCTCTGAAAATCGATGCACTTTGTCGCCACATCACATAGCTCCCCTCTTAATTTTTTTCATCTAATACAAGTGCATCATCATTGCTATCATGTTGACCCAGTAAAGTGGTTGGACATCAGAAGGTCTAAAGAACAGTTACTGAAAGCTGTCCAGTTTTCTTGCATCTGGCTTTTTGATGTTTGATCTGTGATTACCTTATTTCTATCTCGCTATTTTTAACAGCTTTTTTAAAGACCTAATCAACTGGGTCCATAGAGCATTTTGATTAATAAAAGAGTTTCCTCCTCTTCGAAGCTAAGATTCAAGCTTAAAATCTTATTTCTGAGATTTATTCATATTTTAAGATTTATTTGTTGAGTTCAAATTCAAATTTGAATCTTGAAATATTTGCGATTTCAGAGTATTTAAAATCCGACTCCACCAACGTGATAACTGCAGATTGGGGCGCCTTAGCAGCTCTACCTTGCTATCCATCAGCTGCAGTAAATACAAAGCAAGCTGGCGAATGCATTGCTTCCTTCTTAATGGGATTTGCTGCAAGCAACACTGACTTTGATCCAACGAGAATTCACATAATTGGTTTCAGCTTGGGAGCGCATGTTGCAGCATTTGCCAGCAATGCTCTTGAGAAGACACTGCGAAAAAAAGTCCAAAGGATAACTGGTTGGTGTACAAAAACTATATCATCCATCTTTCGATGCATTTAAATCCACAACACTTTCAACTTTCAGGACTTGACCCTGCCTTGCCATTTTTCGCATCGTCCAACATCAATCAAAAACTTGATCCTAGCGATGCAGAGTTTGTCGATGTAATCCATACGAATGTTGGTATCTATGGCAAAATAGAATCCTGCGGACATGTGGACTTCTATCTGAATGGAGGTCAATTACAGCCATCGTGCAACACCAGCAAGAGTAAATATACTTAATCTTAATCTCCGATGGCGAATATCCCTAATATTCTTTTCAGACATTCCACTTTGCAGTCATACAATGGCGACAGTCTACTTCAAGGAATCGATAAAAAGTCCGACGGGCTTTTGGGGTGTACGTTGCTCAAGTTACTTTCAGTACATTTTCGGATGGTGCGGCAACAACTCGAGTCTTTTTAATTCCGATATCGCATTGATGGGCGAACACTGCTCGAACGCGTAAGTTTGCGCTAATTTTTTGTTTACATTATTTTAATAAAACAACGTTTTCAAGTTTGAGGTCTTAGGTATAAGCTGATAAGTTATTTTAGAACCGCGAACGATAAGATAAGAATCAAGTGAATGTTTACAAATAAATTTTTTTAGTGGAAAATCGATGAAGTGACAAGAACGTACTGTCAAGTGTGTTTCAGTGATTCTTTGTCTGAGTTGGGAAGTGCAGAACTGCCTCACTGTCTGCTGTTGGGACACCTGCTATTCGTGTTGTTGTGTAGATTTGTTTGGTGCAATATTAAACCCTAAATTTTTTCGAATTTGATTCAACGCAAGGTAGATTACCAACTGATGAGATGGTGACAGCTTAAGATTTATAAATGTCTTATCAGAAATTTGCGTTATTGCCTGAAAATAACAAAAGGAAATAAAAGCCACTGCTTATTTTTAAACGATGACAGATTCTTCTGGCTTGATGTCAATTTTGGCTTAAACGTAGATTCTCTACAGCTTGTATTTTATAGTGTTTTCGATAAATAATAATTATAAATTTTAAGAAGGTGTTTGCATGTGTAAAAACAAAAATTAATTAAATTGGCTAAGTGTATGCCGGAACGGTCTCCGAAATACCACTAAGTTAGCTACGGGTCACTTTCTTGATATGGCAGCACTATTCAAAGACCTAAAAAGTCTGGCAAAGAATATTGTACAAAACTAACCACTGACGTATGTTAAATGGCCTTGCGCGGACAAAGTGTTGAAATTTGTTAAATCCGCTGACGGGCAAGATGACTATTGGCTTTAATGTGAGACAACCTCTTATTCGCATTTTATTTTAAATTTTGGTGCATAGAAATCGCTGCTAAGAACCGGTAACACGACGAAAATTGAACAGCTCACCTTAAAATCTTTTAGTTTCTTAACGGTAAGAGCGATCTTGTGCAGATTTGGCTAGTGTAGAAAGCGTACAAAAAGAACAAAAAAATCTGAGTCAAAGCATTTTAGAATTGAAGTTTCCAACAAAAGTTTTTCTAAACGAATTTACGCAAAATCCGGTGCCCATAGTATTAAAAACATGTGAGACGGTGCAAGAGTTCGTCTGTAACGAACTTCTAAATTACCGACCCTCTTTACTCGTTAATAACAAATTTAAATTTTTTTTTGGTCTGTTTCGCATACTGAATGTCAATTACTTTTATTGACCACGCCCCCAAAAAAGGGCGTAGGCTGAAAATTAAAAAAGATTAACTCTTATTTCGTTGGAATCATGAGAAAATACGTTAAAGCGAATATTAGTACTTAAAGAACAGTTATTTTTCCCAAAAACGCCCTCAATGCTTTTTATACAACTAACTTAGCAAATGGTAATATGTTTAACATATGTCACATTTTTTTTTTTCGATTAAGAATGAATTTCCCGAGAAATTAGGTTTTCAAAGATTTAAGATGTTAGAAGTGGGCATGGTCAATAGAGTGGGCGTTCCAATTTTCGTCTAATTACATTCTTCTGGCCGATATTGCCCTCCACCAAAATTTGAGTTCATATGTTTTGTCTTTCTTGACCAAACGGCATTTTGAAATAAAATATAAATTTGAGGTTGTCTGATATTCAAGCCAATTGTGGGCGTGGCTGTGGGCGGATCCATACTGCTGCAAGTTTCAGTTTCCTAGGTCTATTTTAAAGACTTCAAAACTGCATACATGCGGACAGACGGACGGACGAACATGGCTTAATCGACTTACGGGTCGGTTTCGACCAAATCTCTAACAGGTTTTAGGGGTCTACGGTGATTATTTCACTGTGTTACGAACTATGCATTAAAATTAATATACCCTCGGTCGGGTATAATTACGACCTTAAGCTTTGTTTACAAAGGACGGACGGAAATGAATCAATCAATTCTCCTGTCGGCCTCGTTCATATTTCCAAAATAATGGTGATTATTTCACTGCGTTACAAACTAAACATTAAACTGAATTTACCTTGGGTAGGGAAGGTATAAACATTTTACACAGAGATTGACATTGACAGAACAATTTTTACTAAGTTCATCATTCCTTTACTTTTCATCATTCCTCTGAGTCGAATGAGCCATGTCCGTCCGTCCGTCTGTCTGTCCGTATGTCACCAATTTTTAGTCCTTAAATTTTGAGCTAGGAAGCTGAAATTTTGTACGTAAGATCTCTGTCATCCGAAGCAATACAAGTGTTTAAATATTTTAAATCCACCCACAGACACGCCCACAATCGGTCTAAATGTGTAACGATCTCCGGTGTTTACAAGACTGTAAGACGTCGTGAAAAGCTGAAATTTAATATTTAGCATCTTCTAATGATTGCAAGTTATAAAAAATAAAAATAAAGTCCGCAGACCGCCCCTTGTGGGTGTGGCATCGATTGAAAGTGTTATCTTTCATATGCAATTGGTCAATATATTTGTTCCAAATCGAAATTTTTTGCTTGATATATTATGTAGAAAGCAAATTTTTGCAGTTTCCTTCATACAAAGTTTTGGGCCACGCCCACATTTGGAGGCAGAATTTAAGAAAAACCTCTAATTTTCCAGAAAACATGATTTTCTACTACTTTTTAGCCTAACTTAAGTAAGAATAAAAAATAAAATTTATCACATTAGCTTCAACGTGTTCTATACTAGATCTTTCTGGCCACGCCCATGTTTGGAGGTAGATATTACGAAATTGTTGAATTTTAACAAAAAAAATGCATTTTTTGGCATCGAATTAAAGAGTAGTTGTTCAAATGCAACTTACTCAATATTTTTGTGCCAGATCGAAAAATTTTACTTAATACGCTATGCAGAAAATACTCTACATTTTGTTCATACAAAGTTTTGGGCCACGCCCACATTTAGAGGCATAATTCCATAAAAACCTATAAATTTCCAGAAAAACATGGATTTCGACTGCTTTTAGAAATAAAATTTAGCACATAAAGTACACCTGATACTACTTCAGATTTCGTTCATGCAAAGTTTTTGGCCACGCCCATCCTTAGAGGTCGATTTCACAAAATTATTGAATTTGTATCAAAAAATTACAGTTTTGCGTGCAATTTAGCCGCAAACTTGGATATTTCTATGCTAATATTGATTTTCGGTTAAAGGGGTTGGACTTGCCACGCCCCTTTTGTAAAAAAAAGTAAACAAAAACTTATAAGGAATAATTTTTTTTTTTTCTATTTAAAATGATGTAAATGGTAACGGGACGGGGATGGAAAACAAGAAAATAAACGAATGAAAAGGAGAATAGGAATGGAAAGGAGAAAAGGAATGGAAAGGAGATTAGGAATGGAGAGGAGAATAGGAATGGAAAGGAGAACAGGAATGAAAAGGAGAATAGGAATGGAAAGGATAATGAAAATGGAAAGGATAATAGGAATGGAAAGGAGAATAGGAATAGGAATAGGGTATACCGCGGTCCGTTACAGATGGACCGAAGCTATTACATACGCACTGTTGCACTTACTCACTGGTTTTTCTAATTTTAGTATTGAGTTGTTTTGTGATAATTTTTGTATTGAGTTTTTTTGTGATTTTTGTGATATTTTCCTTTTTAGAACACGCGGCGTAATTTTTGTCTACACAAATTTACAGCCCCCTTTTGCCATGGGGAAGAGAGTCCTGTTACCTCCTTGAATCTGTAAGTTGTATGCATTATGTATAGCTTTTGGACTGTTTTTTAATAACAATTACAATATGTTAAATCAATATTAAAAATAGCCTTACTATTAAAAATAATTTTTTTAAGGCATGCATTGTTATGTTTTTTGTTATAGTAAGATACTTTTTTTTCTTTACCTAAATAAAATAATTTTAATCGATCAATGTTTTTTTTTTGTTATGAGTTCTTTTTTTTAATTATTACTTTTTTCAAGACTAATTTTAAGTTTAGTCAATTTACTTCAATTCCACCTTGTGCTTAAGATTCGTACTTTAAGATGATCATCCCTTGGGTTGTGTTCCCTTAAGCTACTTTATTATTATTTCGTATTATAACAAGAAAAAGTCTTTTAATAGTAAATCAAGTATGGCGGTATTTTTAAGAAATTTATAAAGTTTGTACCACAGCCATTTGCCCAAAATTTGGCTAATGTTTGTAAGGAACTGTTGAATACTATTGAATGTATAAAAACTTCAAATGAGAAGTATTTTTATGGTGTGGTGCTTTGAACTTTTTGTCCATGTGAAAAACAATTTTATTGGTTAGGAAAATAGAATGCCTAACTTATCAACATCTTCTTATAAAAAGCAGCCCAATATTCTGCACTTCTTGCAAAACCATATTTAACTTTATGGTTCATATATATATAACTATATCCTTCATATATAATTAGAAAACTTCAAAACAATTTTACGAATTATTTTTAAAATCTCCAATTTTTAAAAATAATTCGATTTACGATATACAAACTTTAATTCCCTAGCCTCTACTTATATTGGGAATGTCTCAGATTTTCTAAAACAAAAACAAACCTTGTCATCAAAATTTTCTTTAATTAAAAAGCTAACGAAACGTGTCGTTGCTTATATTGGGGAGCGGCTCCTATGGCAAAGCCATCAAAATTAAATTTAATATCGAAAAGTGAAAAAATACAACAATTTACAATTCTACAGTATTATAATAATGGCTTGTCCTGTGATCAAACGCTGCCAGGTAAATTTTCTTATCTAGAGGCATAAGTGTCCGCAGGCTCAATAATTCTAATTTTGGATTAGAATTATTAATCCTTATGTTAATTCTAATTGTTTTACCATGCAATTTTTATTACCTGTTAAGATATAAAAAAAATAATATTATGATTATATTAAGCGCATATAAGCGCAAGCTCAGGGTCGCAGGTTGAAATGTTGGAAACGTGAGTGGTCGTAGCTACGAACTGGAAGAGATAATGGTAAGAAGGCTATTGCAATTCTTGTGTGTCCAAGAGACAAAATGGCGGAACACCTTAAATCGGGCCAGTTTTTTGGATATAAAGACAAAAGCTTACAAGGTACTACTACGGAACCGAACAAGGAACGGCATTGTCTTTATCCTTGCGGCAGAGCTACTTGATGGCATTTTGAATATTTGAAAGCCAAGTGACCGGTTGATATCTCTCAAGCTGGTGATGCAAGGTGAGGTCTGGAATAACGTTAGTGCATATAAGCTCCCCAAGTTGGGGGCTAGCAAAGAGAGAAATTTGCAATCTTATCAAGGCTGATCCTTGTAGCCGGAGACTTGAACGGACATGGGGTGTGGAACTAGGACCTCTTCTGGTGAAGATATCCTAAACGTTTGCTTAAGTTAGATATCCTGAAGTCATACGGTCTTATCGTGCTTAATACCATGTTCGTCAAGGAAAGTAGGCGCTTGATCACTTACAGGAGCGGTGGGATTAAGACGCAGATTGACTATCATTTAGTTCGAAGTACCCTAAAAACGCGGATCATAGATTGTAAAGTGATTTTGGGCGAGGCAATCGCAACATAACAACCTCTACTCAGACCGACAATTTTTTGGAACCGTCAAAGGAGAAAAATTGTAGGCAAGCAAAGGATTTTGCTAGAATCCACTGGAACAATTTTTATATGGAATAAAGCGAAGCATTTTTTAACATGAGGCAAAACTACCTCTGTAACATCATTGATGAAAACAAAGATGTAGAGTGCAGAGCACAAGATATGAGGGATGACCTACAGCGAACGTGCATAGAGAAGGCAAAATCGCTCCTAGGGACTTCAAATGGCCACTGCAAACAGGTCAATGAAATATGGTGGTGGTCAGATCAGGTGAAACTAGTGACCAGCGAAAAGAAAACGGCATTTAAGGCATGGAAGAAGTGCTCCTCGGAAAACAGAGATGAAGTGCTTCGCCTGGAATTGGAATCCTAAAGAGTCTTGCTAAGAATAAATGCGCCCAGCTTCAAGCAAAGAGGTTGGGGCCTATATCAGGAATTGAAGGAAGTTTCTCCTTCCACAGCTTATACACATCAAGCCACACAGGATCTTCGATAAAGCATGAATAGGGCGCTTAAATCTTCAAAATTGCCGTTCATAGGAGGAGAAACGCCCAGGAGATTCGTTTGCCAAAGTTTATCAACAATGATCAGGGCCAGCTTCTTGTGGATGACGACAAAATTTTCACAGGGCTGCATTATTGTGCTGGACTTTTCAATGAACAGTTTCGCAGACGACACTTTCCAGAAGAAACCACTCCCAACTGGGAAGAAGTACCAAACATCGCAGCCGAAGAAGTTGGGAAGGCGGTTAACTGCTTCAAAAAGTGAAAAGCGGTTGGGCCGGATCAGAATGGGAGACAGCGGGTCTAAAGTTGGCTCACGACCTTAATCTCCAAACTATAAAGAATTGACCGAATGCCTAATCAGTGGAGGGAAAGTTATCTACTTCCTTTGTACAAAGGAAAAGGTGGTACATGAAGCTGTGACAATATTCATTCTTTAAGCTGATGTCCCATACAATGAAGATCGCCGAGTGGGTACTACATAATTAACTGACTGCGAACTGACTGCGAAAAATAATAAGGCTGTCTGAGGACCAGTGCGGGTTTGTCGCGGGCGAATCAACCACTGATATGTAATCCAAAGAATAAGATGGCCTTCCGGAGTCACTGATGAGTTCTCAATTGTAGTCTTAGTACACCAGGAAAGCGTCGCAAGTCCTTTGCTTTTCATAGTCCTTGATTAAATGCTTTAAGAAAAACTAACGGACCCGAAAGTACATCAGCTTTTCTTCGCTGACGATGAAGCCATCATAAGTGAAGATCATACATCCCTGCAGCGAGAACTTGACGTACAGATGGATGTTTTGGAGGGAAATGGGTGTCGTATTAGCCAAAAGAAGACAGAGTATCTGTGCTGCCCATTATCTGATCCACCCGAGTCAATTCCAGACATTAAATTGAATGAAAATGTGCTTCCCAAAACGACATCCATCATCGCGTAAGCGCAGGGTGGGTGAAGTGGCGAGAAAAATCCGCCATCTTCTGTGTCCGGAAAATGCCCCATAAGCTGAAAGTAAGGCTCTACACCGCGGTTTTGCGTCCGGCGCTCACATATGGTTCACAATGTTGGACCGCGTATAAGAAATATGAGAGCAAGGATTAACAAAGCGAGATAGAATAAGAAGTACGAAGATCCGAGGAAGCCTCCATGTAAAAAAACCTATCTCCAAGAAAATGGAGCAGGACCGGCTCAGTTGGTATTGCCACGTTCAAAGGAGAGATCCCACGAACCCCGTCAAAAAGGCAATGTCAATCAGCATTCCAGCGCAATCGCGAAGGAGAGGGAGGCCTAAACATTCATGGGCCACACAAATGCAACGACAACAGCATTTATTTGGCCTCAGTGACAAAGAGATCCAAAGCCGGGTGTTCTGCCGGTATATTCTAAGGTCAAATCGGCATACTCCAGACCCGGACCATTAGGAATGCAGTAGAGTGAGAGGGTTATGATCCATCATTTATCATTTCGATGTAAATTTATCATTTAGACGTGCGTTATTGCGTCATTATTGCGTTTTAGAGGATTTTCGACTGAATATTAATTTTTAACAATTACTTACTTACTTACTTACTTAAGGTGGCATTACAGTGCGGGGTGGACCTGGGCCTCAGCCAACAAGCTTCGCCAGCCAGCTCTGTCTCTAGCTAGCCGTCTCCAGTTTCGCACGCGAAGTTGGCTGAGGTCCCCTTCCACTTGCGTGCGCCACCTGAATATCGGTGCTCCTCGACCGCGCCGTCCCTGCTATGTGGATTCGAAGATTTTCCGGGCCGGGGCGTTGGTGTCCATCCGCTCTAGATGACCCAGCCATCGTAGACGTTGTGTTTTGACTCTTTTGGCTAGGTCGGCATGTACAGCCCGTACAGTTCGATGTTATATCTCCTCCTCCACTCTCCGTCTATGCAGACGGGACCGTAAATCGTGCGAAGAATTTTCCTCTCGAAGCAGCCTAAAGTGTTTTCATCCACCTTTGACAGGGTCGATGCTTCTGCACCGTAAAGCAGGACTGGGATGATGAGGGTCTTATACATGGACACTTTAGTTGCTCGAGAGAGGGCTTTGACACTCAATTGCCTCCTTAGCCCAAAGAAACAGCGATTGGCAAGAGTTATCCTTCGTTTGATTTCAGCGCTGGTGTCATTGTCTGAACGTCTTACAGTTTTGAAAACTCTGGAGGTAGCTGCACATTTAGACCGATTGTGAGCGTGTCTTTGGGCGGATTTCAAAAATTTTCAGCACCCTGGATCAAAATTTAAGGCCTAAAAACATGTGACATACAGACGGACGGACGGACGGACATGGCTCATTCGATTCAGAATTCGATCTCGATCATATGCCCTTAAGGTCTTGGGGGTCTACCATTATTATTTCACCGTGTTACAATCTATGTGACAAACTTAATATACCTCCTTTCCTATGGGATGGGGTATAAAAAATAACAAATGCCAACGTATACTATCCGTTTGGAATCAGGGGCGGATTAAGGTAAAGTGCCGCCATGGGCCAAACTTTTTTGCCGCCCCATATACCACCACCATCACCCCTCTCCCCTCCCACCTTCTTCATCGGCTGCTGGTCACAAAGCTGTAAAATGAAATCAGCACACTGGAAAAAAAAACACTGTTCAGCTAAACAATTTATGGCAAAAAGGCAAAGGTAAATTCCAAAAGCGATCTCTACGTTTGGGAAAATGGTGTGTAAATTATTGGTCCGAATAAAACTTTTAATAACAATGTTTTCTTCGCAGTGGACTGCTGTTCTTGTAGCAGGTATCTGCATTCTCACGCAAGCACAAGTATGCGTTAAAGTTGATATCGTTTTTTCGTGGAATGTAATTATTCCTTAATATATGCCCTAAAATGCATGCACTACGATAAAAAAAGAAGATTCGAAGTCGCCGGGATGGTTCGATCTGAGATTTTCAGCATTTTTCATTATATGTATGGTAAAATGTTTGCCTGTAAGATGTTTAACATATGTTGGTATAGGTACTTACCTACCAAAGGAAAAAATATGTCCAGGGATGATAAAAAGGCTTTAAAAAATTATTATAGGATTATTTTTTTTTTCTTCTTATACATATGCCGCCCCCCAAAATTTGCGCTATGGGCCCCTACTAGGGCTAATATGTCCCTGTTTGGAATTAACAAAAATAACCTTTTACAAAATGGAGCCTACTTTGGTTAACGATTAAAAGTTAAACTAAATCTACATCAGAATTTTTTTTATCGTAGTCGCAGTATAATAAAAGTTGTCGAACATACTGTCAGATTCTGAATTAATGCAATATTAACTGCCAATTTAAAGTTCTTCGAAGGCATGACCCGCATTAAGCTAAGGCTTTTATTGGAGTCATTCCCTGTTTTAAGTACAATTAAATTAGTTCAAAATAAATTGTGGGCAATTATTATTTTTAACAGAAAATTTTAATCTGTTAATTGGTCCTATTGCAACCAATAATGATTTACATTTGCAAGCAATTAAATCAGATAAAAGTCTCTTATGTAGGCCTCTTATTTATACAATTACTTCCCGGGTTAACAAAACATTTTCTTGTAAATCTTGGTCAAAGCGGAACAAGTCGTTGGGCTTTAAAAAGTTTTTTTTTTTGTGTAAACAAGTTTGCTTTCTTTTCATTTTTTGTCCATTGACTCTTCTCTTTAGCCTTCTGTTTGTCTTTCGTTCCAGACTGTAGGCATGGTATCAGACTTCTTGGAACTCTCACTTTGTTGGTCGCACATTTTATTAATCGGATCTTTATTAGGAATATTGGCATTCACTGGACATTGTGAATAGTCGTTAGACGTGCCACCAACGAGGGTTTCTTCTTTCGGACGATGCAAATCCGAGTGTGTTTTGAATTTTAACAGACAGTTCGGACCGAAACGACAAAAAAAAAAAACGGAAGGCGAAATAGTTCCACAAGTATGACCTAGAGTAAGCGACGAAGAATAGTGGACTAAAAGTGCTTCAAATTGTCAGAACAAACACACGCTTACAATGGATTTTCGAATAACAATAGATCTTTTTCTATTGACGCAATTGATTTTAGGTAAGAAGCTAAAAGTTGAAAAAGTGAAATCCAATCGGAGTAGTGAACAGTTATAAGTCGGGCTGTGAACATTAACAATTAATGACATCATCTTTGCAGCACTTTTTCAATGCATTGAAGGTAATCCTCTGCGAAATGTCAGTGTTGCAGATGAACCGACAACACCATCGCCTCCTCAAAGCCAACAAACCATGAACATTGGACCGTGTAAATGGATATTAAGGAGATCTTGTCCTGACGATGATGTTCAGTTCTACCTGTTCACACGACGAAATGCGATGGACCGCCAGAGGCTGTACATCGATGACAGCCTTGAGAAGTCGAACATAAGTGAGTCGCATTTTGATCCAACGCATCCGACGAAGATCATAATCCATGGATACAATTCGGACATGTTTTTGAATAACTTGATTTACATGAAGGATGGTAGGTATGTGGGAGGCTTAGATTGGATGCCAAGACTGAATGTGTTTTTTTTTCTGATTATGACAGAATACCTTCAGAAGGGAGAATATAACCTAATCTATGTGGATTGGAGTATTCTTTCGCCAGGACCTTGCTACTTTAGTGCGGTGCACAACACGAGACATGCTGGCGCATGTGTATCCCAATTAGTGGAACGTATTTTGGACATGGGATCCTCGGATATGCACGTGATTGGATTCTCACTGGGCGCACAGTTGGCCAACTTCATTGCGAGAAACTTGGGCTCTTTTCTGCTGCCAAGGATAACGGGTGAGTACGAACGATTTTTAGCTGAAAATCCAAGCAACATAAAAGTTGATTACTGAAGTGCAGCCACTTATAGTTCCATATGTCATTGTTAAGTAATTTTTTTTTTCAAACGCCTCAGAGGTTTTTCTGAAACAGCGCTTCATTTGTGCAGTGCTTCAAGGTTGCAACAGCTGCAACCTTGCAACTGTTTCGTTGCAGACGCTCTATCTTATTGCGTCTATACCGGGGTGTTCGGCTCGAGATTTTTGTATGCCATAACAAGGCATTTTTAAGATCTAAGGAGTTGTTAAAAAATTAAAAAAAAAATACGTTGAAAGTTGTGATATGAATTCCCCGGTGTCTGCCTCTATCTTACCATCATCCAAAGTGTCTGGCTTTTAAATAATTTTGCATAGAATGTTATCTAGTATCTTTTAATCCAAAATTAGCTTCCAAGAAATTGAGCTATTTATCCATGATTTCCATGATTTTCTACCTCTTTAAATGTAACTACGGACACCGACACATACATCAACTTGGTTTCCTTCAATATTTCGAGGAGCTTACTTTCCAGCTTTGATATCTCTTTGATTTTTGGGGTGCCGCGGTGTAGTGGTTAGTGTGTGTGCTTACTATGCCGGAGGTCTGGGTTCGAATCCTACCATAGTCGCAAAAAAAAGACTCGTTCATTTTCACGGCCCCCACCTCCGCGAGGGTCTGACAAGACCTCCGAGGGTAACATTTGTCTTGAAAAACTTCTCAAAGTGCCATTTGGATTGGGCAAAAAAATTCTAGGTCCCAGCATACATTGTTGAGAAGTTGGCCCTGGTTCACCAGCTGTTACGCCACTCCATTTATTTATTTTATATCTTTGATCTTTGAGCCACCACCTGGCAGCGTTACCGATGTACAATTTGAAAATGTCGCCAAAAAAAGTCGGCCGAGCCAAAAAATGCGTCCCACTTCAAAAAAATACATGAATGCTTAAATTTTACAAAAAAAAATTCCTTACAAGATAGAAAAAAAATTATTTAAATTTGTAGTCTTAGACCCGCCGCTCAGTTGATACCCAAAATAGTCAAAAGGAACAAAGAGTTAAATGTGAAATAAAAACTTACTTGTTGCAGAATCTTTTAATAGCGAACTTCAACCTCTACAACCTCTACTGAGAATTACATTGCAGAGTTAGCTCCGTTAGAGCTCCGTCAGAGCTTCGTCGTAAGCTCCTTTCAAATCTCACTTCACATAGAAAAACACAGGAAAAGAAGTTCGAGCTGTTATCAGATGTAATTTTTCATAGAAACTCGCAAGGCAACTGCCATTCCACACAGAAAAAACATTCAAAGAAGTTCATACTGTTCTCTTAAATTATTCCGGGATCAAGTCACCAAATTTAGTGAGTTTAGGAGAGATTAACCCCAGATCTAGATTCACTGACAAACTAATTTCTGGGGTTAGTCTCAGTTTAACTCGGAAACTCTCGCTCTCCTTCCTCGAGTAATTAAAAAGGATCTGTTCCTCCAGGTAGGGGCTCGTCCCGTCGGCGTTAACTTCCGGCTACTCAAAGAAAACTGCTGACTAGGAAATTTTGTATGCATAACTGATTTGAAAATTAAAAATGCGTCCCAATTTCGCCTGTTTCTAAAACAAGGTCCGAAAACCGCTTATTTCGAAATTTGGTCGCCAAGCGTCCCAATAGTAGAAAAGTCGCCATTTGGCGACATATGTCGCCCATCGGTAACCCTGGGTGGTGGTACAATCTGTCCTTCTCTGCTTATTGACCAGCAATCGGCGACAAAAAGCACAACTGGCAAAAGAGTTTTTTTGAGCTTACACTTTGTGCTTCATGAGAGAAGGTTTGATCACATTTTGCCAAACCGAAATAGCAGCGGCTTCCTAGGATTATGCTTCGACGAATGGTCTCATTTGTAGAGTTGATGTTGACTCCAAAGTAGATGAGCTCCTGCTTAAATGCCTCGAAGTCATTTCTACCAACAGTGACGTTTTGTCCTATGCGGCGGGCGGATGTTCCTATATGTTTTTGATCACATAGGTACTTTGGTGGTACTTTCATATACTTCAAGACCAGCTCACTTCGCCTGTTCTTCAATCCCCGTAAAAGATTTTATCACGGTACGGTTGGAGCCGGTGATGATGTCGATACTGTCCGCTTACCTCAAAATTTGCATGGATCTGTTGAAGAAAGTGCCATCCATGTTTACCTTTGCATTATGATCTCCAAGACTAGATTGAAGAATGCACTTGATGACAATGCTTCTCCTTTCCGAAATCCGGTATAAGTTTGGAACAGTTTTTGTGAGCTGTTGTTAAACTGCACGTTACACCGCGTATTTTCTAACCTTACACGGCACAGTTTTATCAGTTATGCTGAGATCTTGCATTTGGCTATCGCCAGTCCACCTGACGATCTCCTGACGCTGATTGCTGTCATATGTGGTTCTAAAGTCGATGAAAGAGTGGTATACCTTGACTTAAAATTCATTGGACTTTTTCAGGATTTTTTCTTAGTGTAAATATCTGGTCTATGGCCGATCTGCCTCAATCAACATTTCACACTGGTAGGCATTAGATTAGTGTGTATGATCACATAGTACGTTTGATGGATCTCATATGCGACATTCAAGAGGGATATGCCTTAATAGTTCTTGCAAGACATAGGGCCGCCCTTTTTGAATATGGGGCCAACGGAATCGATTGTCCAGCATTCGAATATGCTTTCTGGCACCTCACTAAAATATCACCTCCGTATTTAAAGAGTTCGACCCTTCAGCCATCAGAGCCGGCTGTCTTGTTGTTAGCCTTTTCATAGCTAAGCTAACTCCTTCAATACCGGGTGGTGGGAAGGGGAAGCTCTTGGTCGACTACAGAGTAAGATCGTCCCTTCTCTCATACTCCCTTCTTTCTAACTTTATCTTCACCTTCTTCTACCTGAGTTAATTAAGGAGCTGCAGGAAATGCTGCTTAAACACTTCAACTATTCCCTGTTCTTCTTCGTTTGGGTTCTTAAGCCAGCACCAGCAGCCAGTTTGTTTGGCCGTTTTATAAAACTTTCGGGTCTCGTTACGATCGCTCGGCTCTTAGATCTCTTAGATCCTGATAGATCCTGATTTCACAGGCTTTCTCCGTTCCGCTAAGTAACATTTTCTTCTCCTTTCTCTTGGCTCGATACTCTTCATACGTTGCTCTTGTTTTCACCGCAACGTTTTCGCATTTTATATCTTCTGTCACTTTTTTCCCATTCAACCAATCATCATCATAACAAGGACTCTTTTTTAGGAGTAGCTGAAAAGTAAAGCGGGGATCACAAAGCAGCCTCAGGCTTCGGCTTCGCCCCGTTACGAAACGTGGGCTTTGAAACGGCTTTGTAATGACATTTCGCTGATGGAGAGTGAGCTTTTATTATGCAGTCACTACATTCTTCAAGCATGCCACGATAAATTAAAAAATGCGCATACACACCCTACCTGTACATAATTATGTGGAACATTCATGTATAACTAATAAATAAATAATACCCAATTTAGCCCAAAATGTAGACACATTCAGATATTCTGCGTCATATCCGTGCATGAGCAACACACTTATACAAATATATCCAAAGGCAGACTGATTTACTTCGTGTGTGCCATCGAAATCGACCCCCATTTGCTTCACACGAAGCAAAAGTTCAGCACATCTGAACTCGTGCTGGGCTTCTGAGCCTCATTACGTAGCATTACGTTTTCTCTTTGCGCACTCTTTCTCTTTGAAAACAACATTTTGAAGCCGAGCTTCATTGTGTTAGGAAACACTGAAATCGTATGGCTAAACTTGTAAACGTCAAGCCGAGGCCAAGCCCAGGCCGCTTTGTGGTTCCCGCATTAAAGTTCATTCAGCCACGCTTTTTATAGAGTCGCGGTGCTGGCTTCACTGGTTGTTGACGTCGGGGCAATGTTGATTTTCTTGGCAGCTCGCAGCTTCTTCTCATTGAAAGTCGAGTTCTGAATCTAGCCACGATGGGAAAATGGTCGGGTAGCTCAAGGTAGTTGTTATCCGACAGCACCGTTGATTCTTATTTCTGATTCCTCCGCTGCAGGTTCCTTATGAGGCCTTAAAAACTTGCTTCTGAGAATTTATTAGCCAGCCATTTTGGAGAATTTATAGAGCAAGAGCAACAGCTCTTGCTCAACTTACATAACACTATGAGTTCAGCAATGCCTTCAAGGTCCAAGGAAAGACAAGGGCAGTCCTTTGTCGGAGGTAGCATAAACGCACTTAATGTGTAGTACCAGTTAAAACACTGGACGTCACCAGGTTGAAGCCGATTCGTGCCTAACCTGTTCCTGATGGCCAACATTTTTTGTTTTTTTATTTTTTGTATCAGTTCATTCCACAGGCATGAAGGATATTCAGTTTAATACAAGTGTAACTATTGTTAAACCTTTATTCTCAGTAACGGTCGGCGTAATACTAACGAGCAATTTCGCGCTGTTGGTTCTTCGGATTATGCGAAGACGACTTTACTTGCTGGTTTAAGTCAGTTTAACCCTGGTTTTTTCGCGGGAGTTCACATTTCAAGTTTGATGTTAAGAAAGTTAATGCAATTCGTGGCATATTGTAAATCTTTTTTTGACATCAAAGGGTTCGGTGAAGTCCTTAGCAAAGTTGATTCAGCAGTGTGAGTTTACCATCTGTTTTCAAGACGCAAATTTTTAATCGGTGGTGTTTTTTTTTCCTGCCCAAGGCAACATACTAGTGGACGAAATGTGGAAAGGAAAAAAAAAAAAAATATTTGTGGGCCACCACCGCATGATCCTGCAAGCTTCACCTTTTCCGGGTACATGCTCTCATCGCTTGAGCTACGGATGACTGATTTGATTTTTGTGCAAATTTAACCGCCAGACTATTTTCGCCTTAAGTACGGCGAATATTCGTTGCTTTTTTTAACTGATTAGGATTGGCGCATAAACAACTTGTACTAGTTAATTTTGGTGTGACCACGTGATTATTTTAATGTGATTATTTAATATATATATTACGCAGTGATAGCAAACAAGCTTTTTAAGCTCCCAACACGAAATGAGGCTTTGTTCCATACGTTAGCTCCGCGAACTGACAATTGAAAGGTCCTGGGTTCAATCCCAGATCCAACCAACTTCGCACGCTAGTATTTTAACTCCCCTCTGTACTTCTTATGTCTAGCAGACGACCCTGAAAAAGGTCTTCATAGAGTAAAAGGATGATTATCCTAAGAAACATAATGCCAGTTGCTGTAAACATTTGTTTTAGAGGGTTGCCACGCGCAAATCTATAGCGAAATCGTAAGACTAGTCACTTTTGGTTCCAAAACCATTATTCAGTTACTTTATTTCATAATACTTTATCTACTAAGTAAGCATCGGGAAGTTGAAGAAACAAAAATTAAGGTTACCTTAAAAATGCTGTCAAAGCAATTTGGTTATACTGTTGGAAATTTTATGTGAAGTAGTTTCTTTCTTCGCTTTGTTATTAAAACATTTAATTGGTACCAAATTTCCAATAAAAAAAATGACTTCTTAAACTTTAAGAAAATTTGCTTGCTTGTTTTAATCTAACGCTAACAGAAAAACAACTTTGAAACATTGTGTAAAACATTTTTTTTTTTTTTTTTTTTTTTTGAATACTAGGATGGACGGAGACTAAAACTCCAAAATCTTTCAAAGATACCAATACGCCCACTATAGCAGGTACATAATACCGAAGTAGCCGATATTGGTTATGCCCGATTTCCACGTGCTAAAAAACCACCCATTTATGAGAGACACTATGAAACTGCCAGAACGCACTTCATAGTAGTAAATTTTCGCTCTCTCATAATACTTCTTGACTACAACTAAGTTAACTTAACAAGTAGTTTACGCTTCCATAGTGTTGATCGCATTGGATAGGTTGCTTTCCAGTGAATGCACCTACTAAGCCGTTCATTCATGCGGCTTCACCCTACGTCGCTAGATCGAAGGGTCTTGTTCTTTGTAGTCGTCGCTCGTTGTTAACATCGTTAAGAGTCTCGTTTAGAGTACGGATCATTTCATTGTTGCAATGAACATGAAGGCGAGCATTAAGCTTTCGAGCGAAGTTTGTTACTTCTTCGCCCACGGTAGCTATTCCTAAATCTCTGTGAATATCGCTATTCCTAATATACCATGGAGCATTCACAATTGCTCTTAGTGTTTTGTTTTGGAAAGTCTGCAACATGGACATGTTGCTCGACTTGGTACAACCCCAAAGTTGTATACCGTATGTCCAGGACGGCTTTAACACCTGCCTGTACAAGAGCAGTTTGTTATATGTGCTTAATTTCGAAAATCTTCCGATAAGCCAATACATTTCCCTGAGCCTAATCTCGAGCTCGTCACGCTTCTTCTTTACGTGTGGTTTCCACCTTAGTTTAGCGTCCAGTGTCATCCCTAGATACTTCGCTTCATTTGCATAAGGTATTTGTACAGAATTTATGAACAGAGGCAAATTGTTAACCCTTCTGTAAGTGAAATTCACATGCGTAGACTTGTTCTCGTTAAGAGCGATTCGCCAAGTCTTCGTCCAGACACAAATTCTGTCCAATGCTCGTTGGAGGTTTCTCGTTGATGACTCGACTGATTCACCTGTTGCCAGGATGGCCGTATCGTCCGCAAACGTGGCCACGACTGTCTCGTCATCTAGAGGTATGTCTCTTGTGTAGAGCAGGAACAGGGTCGGACCGAGGACGCTTCCCTGGGGTACGCCAGCCCGAATTTGCTTGAAACTCGAGTATTCACTACTACACCTAACACGAAAGAGTCTGCTTTCAAGATAATTTTCCAATATTTTAAACATGTCTTCCGGCAAATTTTGCCGTAGCTTATATTTCAAGCCCTCGTGCCATATTTTGTCGAAGGCTTGCGATACGTCGAGGAAAGCACTTGAACATATTTTTTTCCCTTCTAAGGCTTTTTCAATTTCATGCGTTATTCTGTAGACTTGATCTATTGTGGAATGGTTAGGTCTGAAACCGAATTGATGATCCGGGATCAAGCGTCTTTCTGCAATTATTGGTTGTAATCGCTTCAGCAGAAGTTTCTCAAATACTTTCGATATTATCGGCAGAAGCGATATGGGCCTATAAGATTTTTTATCATTTGCGCATTTCCCCGGTTTAGGAACCATAATGACTTCAGCAACTTTCCATTGTCTTGGAACGTATAGAAGTCTAAGAGAAGCGTTTATCATATAAAGTAGCTTGACTAATGCCTTTTTTGGTAGCTCTTTTAATATTTCGCCAGTGATCAGGTCGTAACCCGGGGCCTTATTATTTTTAAGTTTGCTAATTGTCTGTCGGAGTTCAACTAACGAAACTTTTTTCATTCTAAAGCTACCAGGTTCCCCGTTGTTGTTTAGAACGTCAGCCAACGGCGGACCGTCGAAAGGCTTGAATGTTTTTTCTAAATGTTCAGCAAACAAATTCGCTTTCTCTTTGTCTTCTCTTGCCCATTCGCCGTTAGCTTTTTTTATTGGTGCCGAGTGGATTATAGGTTTCTTGATATACTTAACTGCTTTCCACCGTCCTATCCGCAGCCAAGCCTTCAAGGTATTCAGTGGTCTCACGATTTTTAAGATCTTGCAACATTCCTTTCAGTTTGTTAGAGAGGCGGTTCAATAGGGTTTTGTCTGGGGGGGCCCTCGTGCCTTGCCATCTCCTACGCGCTCTTCTCTTTTCACGAATCAATTCTTCGATTTCGAGCGGATATGTTTTACGTACATGCCCGTCGGTGCTAACTGCGTTCTTTTGGGACGAATTGTTGTTCCAAGCAGCGCTCTGAATTGCTTCAATGAATTTGTCAACTGCGGTTTCTAACTCGAAAGGAGTTTTCAATGGCACATTCAAGCCAACACCCTCCTTACAGTCCTTTCTGAAAGCGTCCCAGTTCATGTTTTTGCTAGCTAATCTAGGAGCTCTTTCTATTTTCGCCAGTCTTCCACCCATCTTCAAGATAACTCCTGAGTGGTCTGAGCAAAGATCGTAACACTCTTCAATTCGCGTAAGGTATTTGGGGTACCCTTTAGCGATGAAAAAATCGACAAGGTCAGGCTTTTTATTCCTATCGGTTGGCCAATATGTTGGCTTACCCGTGGAGAAAAAGTCCACCCCACGCTTCATACTATTTTTGTACAGTAATCTGCCTCTTGTTGAATTGCATCGTGAGCCCCAAAAAGTATGCTTCGCGTTAAAGTCACCCCCAATGATAAAATTGGACCCAATGAAGTCATACATACGATCAAGATCGTCTTCCACCAGTCTATATCCTGGCGGGAAATAACAAGATGCAATGTTATAATCTAAGCAGTCAATTTTTACAGAAACTGAACTGATCTGCATAGAGAGATTGTGTAAAACATGTTTTGTTCTATTTTTTAAGGACTTGATCCGGCTATGCCGCTTTTTATAACTTCATCCAAAGACGAGAAGTTAGATGCTTCTGATGCAGCATTTGTTGATGTCATCCATACAAACGCGTTAGTCCAAGGAAAACTGGAGCGGTGTGGTGATGCTGATTTTTACATGAACGGTGGCATATTCCAACCAGGTTGCACAGGAAGTATGATTAAGAGTCTTTCTTTAAGGCTCCCAGAGTACTAATCTTTGCTTTTTTATTGCATAGATATATTCGCATGCAGTCATCAGAGGGCACCCGCTTACTTCATGGAATCTATAAACACTTCAAAAGGCTTCTGGGGTTGGGCGTGCAGTTCCTATATATCATACTTACTTGGCATGTGTCCACCCACAAATTACCTAGTGGAAGCCGGTGAAAACATAAATCCACAAACAAACGGTCTCTACCTTATCACAACTGCCAGTGATTCACCCTTCGCTATGGGCAAATGGACCGACTTGCCTGGGGAGCAAAGAGAGGACTACCCATTTTCGCAAAAGCCCCTTACACGGCACAGCCCGTTGCTGCGAGAAATCGACGAATGGGGCAAATTAGAGGGCAACTTTAACAACATTATGAACTTCCCAACGCCATACTCCCAGGATCCAAATGGCGAGACGTGGCCGTATTTCGGTAAATCGGGTACGAAGGAGATAACTCACGACTTAAAGGACAACGATTCAGATACTTTGAGGTCAACAGCGACTTCAGCTATGCGAAAAACAGAGAGACCAAGTTATACAAAATTTCGTCGAAAAGAAAACACAAATCCGGCGGAAACGAACGCGATCTGGCCAGCGTATAGAAGGAATCTTACAATGGGTTTCGTGGACAAGAGTGTCTTTCAAGTGCCTAGAATAAGTTATAGTTAAAGTATATTTTACGAGTGATTGTAGATAGTTGATAGGATAAAAGGAGTATAAGGTATATAACTAAAGTATAAGATTTCAAAATTTGTAAAAATAGAGATTGAAGATTGTGGGTTAATATTTAAGAATTGAAGAGTTCCATATTTTATTTGTATGTACGTGAATAGTGGTAATTTAGTTGTTAAACTTTTACTAAGTATGTAATTTTGAAATGGAAGATGTACCTATTTATTCTAGATATGTAAGCAAGTTGACATAAAAAATATTTTATTAAAATTTCGAAGTGAAAACACTGCTGTTTCGATTCATTTTGCATTTATTGCCAATGCCTCTCTTATTGAATACACCTCTCTCTCTCCGAAATAAAATTATTTCTTAGCCCCAAACCAAACTGTCAGCTTAGCTGGTTGGACTTCCTTAAGTAACTCTGTGTACCTGAGAATCTTTTTTTCATTTATTAAGCATGAAAATAGGGTGCAGAAAATTATCTAAATTTTATGATCCAAAAATGATTCTAATAACATATTGTATGAGTGTCTTCAGCCTGTCTGCGAGACATCAATCAATCAGTGTGGCTTCGGACCGGCAGATTTACCAAATTTTTACACTGAGTCAAGTGCTGTAAGAAGACCTTTTTTTGCATGCAGAAATTCAGCCTAAATGTAGGAAACAACCAATTAATCAGAAAGTTTGATAACTGGGTACCAGCTGATTTTGACAGCGACTGATCGTGAGATGTGACAAGAAAATCGTAATGATCACAGTTTACGCAGAAGATTTTTGTGATTTGTGATGACACTGTGACATCCCTGGTCTCATCAAATCTGATCAAAATTTCGTTGTGCAACATTGAAAAAAAATGCGGTGCAATATTAAGTTTGGAAGTAGCTCCTCTGGAATTGTTGGAAACATGCACCGAATGCACCGGAACGACCTAAAAATTCTTGCCGATTTCGAATGGGAATATGAAAGTTCTCTCATGACAACTGGCACTCTCGTATAACTGGTGGCTTTTTGAAGTCCCTAGGAGTGATTTGGCCTTCTCTGTGCACGGTCAGTGTAGGTCATTCCACATATCTCTTGTGCTCTGCACTCTACGAAGATCACCCATCTACATCTTCGTAGAGTGCAGAGCTCAAGATATGTGGGATGACCTAAAGTGAACGTGCAAAGAGAAGGCCAAATCGCTCCTAGCCGACAGAAAAAGAAGGCCGACAAAAAAAGAGCCAAAAATCTCAAAATTGCCGATCAGAGGAGGAGAAACGCCCAGGAGATTCATTCGCCAAGTTCATCAACAATGCTCAGGGATAGCTTCTTGTGGATGACGACAAAATTCTTCACAGATGGCGGCAGTATTGTGAGGGACTTTTGAACGAACAGTTTCCCAGGCACCACTTTCCAGAAGAAACTACTTCTAACCGAGAAGAAGTACCAGACATTACAGTCCACGAGGTTGGGAAGGCGGTTAAGTACTCCAAAAAGCGAAATCCGATTGGGCCAGATCAGATACCCTCAGAGTTCTGGAAGAAAATAGGAGACAGCGGGTCGAGATGGCTCACGACCTTCATCTCCAAACTTATAAGAGAGGATCCAATGCCTAATCAGTGGAGGGAAAGTTACACGAAGCTGTGACAATTACCGTTCTATCAAGTTGATGTCTCACACAATGAAGATCGTCGAGCGGGTTATCGAGGCTATCTGAGGACCAGTGTGGGTTTGTCGCGGGCAAATCAACCACTGATACAATCCAAAGCATAAGGATCATAATGGAAAAACATACGGATGCCCTTAAAGATCTGCATGTGGTGCTGGTTTATTTTGATAAAGCTTTTGATAGATTATACCACGAGATCTGATTTGGGTGGCGCTAAGAAAACGAGGAGTTTCAGAAGCCTACGTACGGATGATTATGGACATGTATGATGGAGCAAAGACGTGATAGAGTAAGATGTCCTTCCGGAGTCACTGATGAGTTCTCAATTAAAGTCGTGTACACCAGGGAAGCATTCTAAGTCCTTTGCTTTTCATTTTAGTCCTTGATTATCTGCTTGAAGGAAAGCTGACGGACCCGAAACTACATCAGTAATTCTTCGCTGACCATGGGGCCATGATAAATGAAGATCATATATCCCGGCAGCGAGCACTTGGAATATGGGTGAATATTTTAGAGAGGAATGGGTATCGTATTAGCCAAAACAAGACAGAGACAACACCGAACCAATTCCAGACATTAAATTGAATGGAAAGGTACTTCCCAAGTGTGAAAAGTTCAAGTTCCTGGGATCTATGATCAATAGCAAAGCAAACTATGATGACGCCATCAATCATCGCGTAAGCGTGGAGTGGATTAAGTTGTGAGAAAACTCCGACATCTTCTGCGACCGAAAAATGTCCTCTTAGCTGAAAGGAAAGTTCTACATCGCAGTTGTGCGTCCGGCGCTTACATATGGTTTTCAATGTTGGACAGCGCATAAGAAATATGAGGCAAATTAAAACGGCAGCTGAGATGAAGATGCTTCGTATGACAGGAGGAGTAACAAAGTGAGATAGAATAAGAAGTTCGAAGATCCAAGGAAGCTTCCATGTAAAAGAACCTATCTCCAGTAAAATGGAGCACGACCGGCTCAGTTGGTATTGCCACGTTCAAAGGAGAGATCCTACGAACCCCGTCAAAAAGGCATTGTAAGACGTTCAAAACTGTAAGACGTTCTTAAAGGCTAAAATTTGACATTTAGCAACTCCTAATGAATGTTAGACACAAGAAAGACAAATTTAATTGGTAAACCTCCTCTAGTGGGCGTGGCATTTATTTTAAGGGTAAATTTTCAAATGCAGTTTACTCAATATTTTTGCTCGAAATTAAAAAAAAATTGCTTAATATTTTATGTAGAAAACGCTTAGTTTCACATTTTGTTCATACAAGACTTTGGGCCACGCCCACATTTGGAGGCAGAATTGAAGAAAAACCTAAAATTTTCCAGAAAAACTTAATTTCGACTGGCCTTGAGCCGAATTTGGGAAAGCCTGAAACAAAGTAGCAGGTTAGGTAAACTAGACTTCAGTCCAGATTTCGTTTTGTAACACGAGAGACGGAAAGCGTATAAAAGTCTGCGATGGAGACGATAAAGGGCATTCTTGTACGAGTCGCAAAGTGTATCGGGCTTCTTGATATCAATAAAGAGAGTGAATTTAACTGTCGCGTTTTATTTTGCTTTCATCTTCAGAAGTGGGATAATAGACCCTACGTGTGAGCTAGTGTGCTTTGACTTTTTTTTTTTTTGGCTCTTGCGGAATTTACCAGGCAATATGCTTCGTAACAGCATCGGTCAGTGAGAAGAAAAACCAACCAACAAAAACAACACAGTGCATACGCGTGACACGCGCAGTTGATAAGAACACACTACCCACCCTAAGAACACACTATCTCACCTCACGCCTCTCGTCTTGGCTGCGTGGGTGCCAAACAACGGTGTTGAGTTTACCCAGTGAATGCTGACGGTGAATTTTTTTTTCTGCTTCTCGTCTGAAAATTTTGCCGCTGCTGCTGCTGCTCGGTTGCTTGGTTGCTTGGTTGACGGTTGTGGAGACAACCGGTGGTTTTTTTTTTCTTGCACAGTGCATACGAAGGCAATCGACTTAGCGGTCTTTACGTTGGTCTCTGCTGATCGTGAGAGAATTTGGTTTTCGGGATTTGCCGTCTGCATTTAAAAGGCAAGCGAGTAGTCGAAACTTGCTTAGATGGCGGATAGGGCAAAACGCGAAGCGAATTATGGGGAGATGACGAGAGATCAGCTCCGAGACGAGTTGAAGGAACGAGGACTGCATCAAAGTGGCACAAAAGATGAGCTGTTAATAAGACTATTAGATGCAACAGAGTCAACTGCTGGGCCAAGCGGGGGAGCAAAAACTCAAACAAAAGAGCCTGCTGAGGCGGGCGAACTACTGCTTCTGCGGGAGGAATTACATCGTTTGAAGGAGAAGTTTGCTGCACTCACAGCAGCCTACGGTAGTGAGGCCACGGGTGACATAAAGGGTGACGGGAGCATGAAGAGGATTGCCCCACACGTACAAACTGAAGTAGTGTCTGAGGCTGGGGCCGGGGAGAGGTGCTGCTCACGTAGCATATACTCAGTGAGAGATGTGGCCGATATGATACCGGTGTTTGACCCTAAGGCGTATTCTGGCCTGTCCTCCGTAGCATGGAGGAAGAAGATCCTCGACATCCAGAAGATCTACGCACTCGACGAAAAGCTAGTGCTGATGGCTGCAACGAACAGGTTAGTGGGGGCGGCCAAATTGTGGAGTGGCAGCGTGACCGTAGCATCTCTGGGGGAATTTTTCTCTGACCTGTGTAGCAATTTTCCGGCATTGGACGACGAAGCCGACATCCACGATCGCTTGCGGGGGCGGAAACAACGTTCGGGGGAAGACACGGAGGAGTTTGTCTTTGAGATGAAGGCCATAGCATCCCGAGGGCAGGTATTAGAAAGCACCCTGGTAAAATACATTATCCAGGGGATAGCAGACGCTGAGTGCCAAGAATCTTTTCGTGCAGTAAGACCAACCTCAGTCGGCGAGGTACTAGAAAGGGTTCGTTGGGTCGTCGGACTGAGGACGGGTGGTCGCCCTGCGAGTGATCGGACACGGCGAAAAGAGATGGAGATTAGGGAGTTGGGGCAACCAACCAACAGCGATACTGCAGGTGACGGAGTAAGATGCTTTGGTTGTCAACAAATTGGACACTATAAAAGAGACTGTCCATCGTCCAATGTTCGAAGCGAAGGTGGCGTTCGAGGAATCGCCGCAGCGAAGGGGCCGGAAAAGGCAAAGCAACTATTGCTGAAGGAAGACCGATCAGAATACATTAAAGATGTCACCGTGAATGGGTACAAAGTCAAAGCGTTCATTGATATGGGGAGTGACTGTGTCACACTGTGTCGCTCAACAGCAGACGATGGGGATATAAAGTACGTCGAAGACCAGAGGAGGTTGAGTGGTTTTGGAGGTGGAGCCTGCCGAACCGTTGGACGAGTATTCGCCGAAGTGGGGGTTGATCGGCCCCCGTAGTTGTAACACGAGAGACGGAAAGCGTATAAAAGTCTGCGATGGAGACGATAAAGGGCATTCTTGTACGAGTCGCAAAGTGTATCGGGCTTCTTGATATCAATAAAGAGAGTGAATTTAACTGTCGCGTTTTATTTTGCTTTCAGTTTATATAAAGTTTTTAGCTACGCCCCTTTTAGGGGTCGATTTTTCAAAAATATTGAATTTGAACCAAAAAATTGAATTTTTACGTACATTTAAGTAACTTGGAAATATCTGTGGAAATGTCTCATTTTTGATAGTTTGTAATTAGGGGCGATTGGACCACGCCCCTTTTCAAAGTTTGCATTACTTAAAAAATGCCTAAAAATAACTATGCCATCAGCATTTTACAATGTGGGATAGGATGGGGTATTCAACGGTCCGATTTACGGACTGTAACTTCTGCGTACACACTGGTTTTTGTGTGTCGTTCTTTCGAGGATCAAGAGATCGAAAAAACGAAATGCAGGTAGAATATAGTTCGCTCGCGATAAGGATCCGTAAAGATCCATAAAACGAATCATTCCTTGTCAAGTATCCTTGCGTTCAGCTTAACTTCAAGTAATGATTGCGGCTTCGGCAATTGAAATAATTATTTGCTATTTTAAATTAATTCAAAATTGACAGTTTAACTTTGTATGGTGATCGCGCAAAATATTTGCTATTGCTCCAAATTCATTGGCCCGTTGGAGTTTCTCGCCTGGTAGAAATGAAAAATGGGAGCTGGAGAAATCCCTTATAAAGGTGAAGCATCTCATTTTTGGCTTCTGCCAGGCAGGGAACTCCAATGAATCCAAGGAATTCTGGAGGAAGTGGGCAGGAGCTGGGGGAATCCGTAGTTAAGGTAAAGCATCCCATTTTTCGCTTCTACCAGACAGGGAACTCCAATGAACCTAAGAAATTCTAGAGAAATTCGGGAACGAACCATATTTTACAGATCACAACAGATTTGATTCGTTCGTGAAAACGAATTTTATTTCTTAACGAACCAAAAAATAAAGTTCGCGAACGAATCAAAAATAAAATTCCCTTGCGATCTTTTCATGAGAGAACGAATCATATTTTATCATTCTGCGAACCTTGGTTATAATCCATAATTTCCAATTGAAAAAGAAGAAGGAGAAATTCTGTAGGCAAAAATAAAAACAGTGTTGGCGCTATAAAAATTGAAAAAAAGCTTTTTTATGTATTTTAAAATAAAAGAATGGTAAAATAGGCCGAGAAATCGTGTGTCGTTCCCTTTATTTTTGAAACGGGAAAAAATATAAAAGGCGCAGTCCATCTTTTGAAATTAAAAAAAAAACTGCAGCAGTTTTGAAATATTAATTGCTTTCCTGGCCCTGGTAGTCCAGGGCACCCTTTGGCGCTAGGCCTGATGGGTGTCAGCATACGAGCGCTTGGTGGTCGGAAGGTCCCGCTCGCCGTCCGACCGGGTTTAACCCGAAAAAGTTACGAGCAGCCCGTCAATAGTGCCGCTATCCATTACGGGGGCGGAGGTGGACAGCGCCAAGTCAAAATGAGGGCTTAGGTGAAAACTCTACAAATCGACAACGGCACCAACTCAAAATTGGTACGTGGAATGTCTCGTCGCTAACGAGGAAGGAACTTGAACTGGTTGAGGAGGCCAAAAAGTATCAGCTCGATGCAACTGGCATCTCCTCAACTAAGTGGAAGGGTTCTGGAACCAAAGACTTCGATGATGGGTGGAAGCTCTTCTGGTCTGGCGTCCCAAATCACATGACTGCACAGGCGGGTGTGGGGATACTCACAAGCCCCCGGTTGTCAGAAAATGTATTCGATGTCATTCCGTTAGGGGGAAGGATTCTGATCTTAAAGCTTAAGCTTGAACGATCGACTCTCGCTCTGGTTCAGGTTTATGCACCAAATCGAGAGTCAGAGTATGAGTCCTTTTTGAACGAAGTAGACGCTGCCCTGCACATAGTGGCAGAAATGGACTTCTTTCTCCTGATGGGTGACTTCAATGCACATGTGGGTACAGACGACAGTACTTGGAGGAGTGTGATCGGGAGGCACGGTGGCCCGGATCAAAACAGGAACGGAGCGAAGCTGTTGAACTTTTGCTGTGCATATGGCTTGTCCATCATGAACACATTTTTCCCACACAGAGACATTCACAAATACACATGGTACAAGCACAGTTTAAATCAGAAGTCACTGATTGATTTCTTTGTTGTACCATCGTGTGTTCAAAGAATGATTTGTGATGTTCGAGTTTTCAGGGGAGCTGAGTTGTCAACAGATCACCACTTAGTGCTGTGTAAATTGTTTTTCAGTGGCAGTATTCCTTTGCCACCCAGGCGAAAACCAAGACTGGCAACCTGCATACGGTGGGAAAGGCTGCAGGATGCTGACTCTGATTTCAGAGAGCGTTTTGCACAGCATGTTTCAGAGAAGTTTGAACAAATTCCAACTGACCTTTTGAATGTAGAGGAGGAATGGCAGCTATTTTTATCGGCAGTCATTGCCTCTGCAGGAAATGTTTGTGGAGTGAAGCGGCTTGGGGTAGCGGCTGGTGGTGAGAAAAGAACTGCTTGGTTTAAAACGCCTGGAGTTCAAGAAGCCATCAGAGAGAAGAAGAGGGCCTACATTGCCTGGATCCAATGTAGAAACTCAACTTCTCGAGCCCGGTACAATGATGCGCGAAGGACTTCCAATCTGGCGGTCAGAACAGCCAAGTAACAGTCGTCGAAAAAGTTCAGCGAGAAGTTGGAGCACGATTACAGATCTGCAAACAAGATATTTTGGCAGACCATTCGCCGGCTCAGGGAAAGGAAGTTGAATATCATCCAAGAGATTAAATCTAAGGACGGTACACTTCTTTCAAATGAGAGCGATGTCTTGCGCAGATGGAGAGAGCACATTTCGGAGTTGCTCAACCCCCAACAGGGCACTGAAGATGGCATTCCCACTGCTGACGAAATAAGGGCGGAGAATAGTCCCACAGTAGACGAAGTCACTGAAGCGATTAAATCGCTAAAAGTTGGCAAGTCTGCTGGAGTTGATGAAATCCGGCCAGAAATGCTCAAGGCAATGGGTGAAAAGGGTGTTAAATGGCTAACACGTGTCATTGAGGTGGCCTGGGATAGCGGGAAGTCACCTAGCGATTGGCAAACGGGAGTTATAGTGCCCAGTTTCAAAAAAGGGAACAGGAGAGATTGCGCCAACTATAGGGGCATATCTCTCTTGAGTCTTCCGGGAAAAGTATTCGCGAAGGTGTTGGAAACGCGTTCCAGAGCTGTAATCGAGCCTTTGTTACGGGAAGAACAGTGCGGCTTTCGGCCTGGCAGGGGCACAACCGACCAGCTTTTTACTCTGAAGGTTATTCTTGAGAAGGCCTTGGAATATGCCAAACCGGTCTATGCGTGTTTTGTAGATCTGGAAAAGGCGTATGACCGAGTCCTTCGGGATACACTGTGGAGAGTTTTGCAGGACTATGCGCTGAGTGGGCCTCTTCTGAGAGCCATCAAGTGTTTGTATGGAAGCTGCAGAAGCTGTGTACGGACAAATGGCGTCAAGTCCCGTCCTTTTGATGTGCGCGTTGGACTTCGCCATGGCTGTGTTCTGTCGCCGCTCCTTTTCATAGCATATATGGACTGGATGGTGAAGACTGGCTGGCATCAGGATTAGCCATCTGCTTTTCGCAGATGATTTGGCCATCCGTGCATCATCCAAAGAGGAACTTCAAAGAGCACTGGATGGTGGAATGGTGGAATGAAAGTAAACGTGTACAAATCGGAAGTGATGGTTGTTTCCTGAACTCCTGTGCAGTGTATCCTGCACATAAATGGAGTTCCATTAAAACAGGTGGAGAAGTTTAAGTATCTCGGGGTATTTTTCACGAAAGATGAGAGGAGTGATACTGAGTTGTCCTGTAGAATTGGCCAAGCTGGAGCAATAGTAAAGGAACTGCGCAGGCCGGTCATCATTTGTAAACGTGTACAAATCGGAAGTGATGGTTGTTTCCTGAATTCCTGTGCAGTGTATCCTGTTTCCTGAACTCCTGTGCAGTGTATCCTGCCCAGGAGTTCAGGAAACAACCATCCAACCAACAATCTATAAATGGAGTTCCATTAAAACAGGTGGAGAAGTTTAAGTATCTCGGGGTCTTTTTCACGAAAGATGAGAGGAGTGATACTGAGTTGTCCTGTAGAATTGGCCAAGCTGGAGCAATAGTAAAGGAACTGCGCCTGCCGGTCATCAGGAAAGCTGAGCTTGGAGTAAAAGCAAAGATCTCAGTTTTTAATTCAGTGTTCGTTCCGACCCTCATCTATGGTCATGAAATTTAGGTAATGACCGAAAGAATAAGATCGCGGGTACAAGCTGCCGAAATGAGATTCCTGAGGTGCGTTGCTGGTGTTGCTCTAAGGAGCAGAGTGAGAAACGTCAGTATTCGTAGGAATCTTAAAGTTGAGCAGCTACTTCTCTGAGTGGAGCGATCGATTCTTCGATGGTTTGGACACGTTGTTCGCATGCCCCCTGACAGACTTCCTAGACAGGTCATGCTAACCGAGATGCGAGCGCGTCGCCCCCCTGGTAGGCCAAGAAACAGGTGGTGGGATCAGGTAAAGAACCTCTCTGAGTCCCGCCTGGGGATCGTGCCGGAGTCTCTTGAGTTGGTGGCGGAGGATCGAGAAAGATGGAAGGACCATTTGGCCACCCTCGCTCCGCGACCCTTTTAAAGGACAAGCGGCATCCGAAAATGATGATGATGATGAAAAATACTTTCTTGAATGTTCTTAAAAACACTTTAGTTGAAAGACTTAAATGATGGTGCCAGCAAATACTTATGTACATTGCAAATTGTGGACCACCTATTTTACATCAACCAAATCTGACACAAGCAAAGCCACATGAACGGACACTCACACAATAGATTTGAAATTAAAAAAAAAAATACCTCAAAGCAGTTTTTTTTTTGTTAAGAAAAATATGTGAAACAAATTAAAAAGTAAAGTTTTTTGCCACTCATTTTATAGAGCAACGAAACTTAAGAACCGCCCAGTATATAAGAACACAATAAACATATGAGCTTAACCTTTAGTTTAACTAAGCCGACGGATCGCTCAGCGGATTTCAAAAATTTTAACACTTGTATTGCTGCGGGTGACAGAGAGAATACGCACAAAATTTTAAGTTTCTAGCTCAAAATCGTAAGGCTTAAAAATTGGTGACTTGCGGACGGACGAACATGGCTCATTCAACTCAGAATTCGATCTCGATCATATGCCCTTAGGATCTTGGGGGTCTATCGTTATTACTTCTCTATGTTACATTTCCGCTTGTTTAAAAAGCTGACCGAACGTATCGTTGCTTAGAAGCAAAGTAGTTTATCTTCTTGCGAACAACACATATTTGCAAAAGAATAAATAACGAAATTCATAAAAAAAATTAAGAATCAAAATGAAAATTATGTAGAGATAAATCAATTTTCACCCAGCCCATTTTATGAAGGCGTGGCAATATATTTTCTGGGTAGGACAAGATTTTTTTTTCAATTCGTCGCAGACGGACTGAAACTTTTATTCTCGTACTGTGTTTAACTTTCCCCTAAATTTTTTTATTTTTTTATCGAAATCCGACCTAATTTAATACTTTCAATTATAACGTTAATGACAAAATGAGTCAAATGTCAGCATGGGTATCAGACCGCTTCAACTTCGCATTGCATTTATATATTGGATATTTTTTTTTTAGAGCCAAATTAGTTATCTCAAATGAGATAGCTAATAATTACCTGATTAAAAAAGTAAACTTTTAATTTTTATCAGAATCTAATCTTGACACGAAGCCAGTGTGTATAACCGAGTTGAGTTGTTATTGACGCTGCATGTCATGTTGTACATATCACAAAACGTAAAATCAACCCAAATCATGGAAAGCAATGATCGGTTTTCCAGTACAGAATAAAGTTTGTCAAAAAATGTCGTTGTCCGGCACTGATGATGACACTTCAATGTTCTGTTCTTTTGGTATGTGCAATAATTCAAACAACCACGAGTTCAAATACTTTACAAAAGAGGTCAAATACCGCTGACTTGATTGAGGATGGAAATTTGGATACAGTAAGTTGTTCTGATTTTTTTTTTTCAACCATTTCTAGGGGAAATTATAAGTTTGTGAACCCGAAATTTGTCAAGCAACTTCTGATGTCCGCTATCTATTACAAATAACAACTGAAATTGATCTGTTAAAGGTCTAGTACCAGAATCGTTGCGTATATTTATCAGTACCTAAGTTTCGTCAGAAATCGGCTCTTCATTATGACAATCAGCTGTTGCTAGGGGTAAAATTAATGAATGTGGGCACATAGCTATGCGATAATTTTATAAGACAAACATAATTATGCGTCTAATTTTGAAAACAGCTGGTTCAATAATAATAGACTACATAAAATTGTCAGCCGATTTGTGTATAAACACTGAAGCGTGGAAAAAAAACGCGGGGTGGATGGGTTCCAAACCGATTCTGTGTCTCTTCTTTATGACCTCAGTCGTGTTTTGACCGTCAACATATGTGACGCCGTGACGACAAACTTAGGCCTTCGATATTTGTGCTCTGATTGAAGTTATAAGTTTTCATTACAATTTCAGGAACAACTGATTCGAAAATATAAATACCCAGCCGAGGCACATTTTATAACCACCAAAGACAACTACATTGTACAAATTCATAGGATTGCGAATCCTGGTGGTAGACCATGCTTCCTGCAACACGGTATTGTAGATAGCTCAGCAACATACGTTCTTATGGGGCCGAATCACAGCTTGGGTAAGTGTACACCTATTAAAATAAATCAAAATAACTTAATACAAAAATTAAAGGTTATTTCCTTCACAATCGAGGATATGACGTTTGGTTGGGCAATGCGCGAGGAAATCGATATTCTAGAAATCACACAACACTGGATCCTGATCGCGATGAGGAATTTTGGAATTTCAGTTGGCATGAAATTGGACTTTTCGATATACCAGCTGTGATCGATTATATTTTGGATTTCACACATTTTAGACAGTTGCTCTATGTCGGCCATTCACAGGTGAACATTTTTAATGAGCACACATTTAAATTGAAAAAAAAAACGTAGCTAAAAGGGGAGAAATTGTTTGTATTGCTATCGACACTTTACTGAAAATTAAGTTCGATGAACGAAACGCTTCGATGCACAGTCACTACGCTATCGATATTATACGTAGGGTACTTAGGAATGAGTAGCCGGAGACTTATAAAGACCCGAAAAGGCATAATCTTTTGCCAACCATCTCTGTGCCTGGTCAAATTAATTACAACCCAGCTTTCAAGTGTATATCAAGGGTAGTTGAGGGACAGAAATGGGCTTTGTCTATTTGCACAAAAAAGTGCAAGTCTGTGCTAATAAAAATGATGAACGATGATATGAACTTATTTTAAGAGCTTAGTTTGACACTTTTTAACGTATTTATTTTTGTATCATAAAACTTCTTTTTTTCTTATCGAAACATAGGGCTCCACTTTATTTTTTGTTTTGTGTTCAATGCGCCCTAATTATTGTGCAGAAAAGATTGTCCTTATGCATGCGCTTGGGCCAGCGGCCTTTCTCAAGAATCTCCGAACACCGTTTTTACCGTATGGCCAAAGTTTTGCTAAGGTAATAAAAAAACGATTCATATCGGATTACAACATATTTTTTTTTATACGAAATCTTCTAGATAATAACTAATGCCAACCAAGAATTCCTCCCACATTCGAGCACAGATCTGTTCAAATCGATTTGCCTCAGGGGGGCACATATGGAAAGTGTATGTTTATCGATATTCTTTAAGATCGTTGGCAAAAACACGAGACAGTTAAAGAAGGTAATTTTTGCACATTCGTGCGAGGACATAAGAGTATTTACAAAATTTTGTATTTTAGGAATCTTTAGCTAAAATACTAGGACATTTACCAGCAGGAATATCATTCAAACAAGCCAAACACTTTCTACAAGTAATAGAATCTGATAAATTTCGTCAGTACAATTATGGCAAGGACAACCAAGAGATTTACAATCAAATTGATCCTCCGGAATACAATTTGACAAGAATAACGGTTCCAGTGGCGCTTCATTGTGGCTTGAATGATTTAGTGACAGATATAATTGATGCAGAAAGATTGAGAAAATTGTTACCGAATGTTGTCGTAATGAATAGGCTTAAGAAGTTCCCACAGTGGACTCACATGGATTTTGTGTACGCATTGGATGCGCCTAAAATGCTCTATAATCATATGGAGGAACTGAATAAGAAATTTTTTAAAGAAACACTTTAAAAAGAAATCTACAAGGTCATAAAAGAAGATAAAATGTAGTGTCTAAAAACGAATGAATTTTGTTTGCTGACATGCCTTGAAGTGCTTATTGCTAACCACACAAGTATAATACTCAAAAAATGAGCTCATTTATCTTAAGATCATTAGAATAAGAGCTGGAATATTCTGTTAAACAATTTTTCTTATCCCTAAACCTCTGGTTCGGGTAAAATTTGGCAACCTTATTTCAAGTTCGCACCTCAGCTCTTTTGTTTAGTGAGTACGTTTCGTGCACAATTTTACCAAAACGCTTTTTTTTACTGATGAAACATACATAGATAGATGCATATTAGCACGTTCTCATTATAGTAGGAGTCATAGCTACATGGCCCAGATCCCTAAGAGCTGATTAGAAGAACAGTCAATTAGGTATAACCAGTCACGCGTTTAAAATTTCTGTTTTTATTTGTTTAGAAGCAATCTTATAAGATTTATCATTTGAGTTAGTACCCAGAAGTCTTATGTGTTTTCTTTCAGAGACTTTAAGAGACTTTTAGCTGTTTTAACATGAATTTACTCATCCTTTTTATTAATATTGAGGTTTCCTTATTTAGTGAACCTCTGGAAATCACAATGTTTAGGACACTCGAACATACTGAACATCTTAAATCAAAATGGGTCTGTAACCCGTACGGATTATAAGAAACCTCAATTTGACTACGATAAAAGATTCAAAGTCATTATACCAAGTAGGCAAGACTGGGTAGAGACTAACGTTGACATCCAAGGTATAGCTGTTTTTACCGATGGTTTAAAAACAGAACATGGAACAGGTTCAGGAGTCTTCTCGGAAACTCTGCGAATCAACCAGTCATATCGACTTAATGACTACTGCAGCGTTTTTCAAGCTGAAATTTATGCGGTGAAGAGAGCTGCACAGACAATTCAATCTATGGATCTTCGAGCAACGGAAATCACCATATGTGTTGATAGTCAAGCAGCACTTAAAGCCCTGGACTCCAACCTCGTATAATCTAAGTGTGTCAAGGACATGCCTCATGGCATTAAAGGAAGTAAGCCTCCACACAGTTCTACTCTGCTGGGTTTCTGGGCACGCTGGCGTGGCCGGAAATGAAATGGCGGACGAACTGGCCAGGAAAGGTTCTGATATGGACATAACGATGGCTGACCGACGGGTTTATCTTCCTTTTAACACAGCCAAAAGTCTTATAGATCAATACACGATCAAACTAGCCGGTGAATGTTGGTCCGTACGCACGTGATAATTCATTTGACTGGAAAAGTTATAACATTTCAAAGTGAAATAGTGAAACAAGGTTTAACAAAAACAATAGGCATAGTTATGCGATTTGTAGGAAATTAGAGCGGCTTTAGCAGAATGCTGACATTCTTTTCCAATTTGAGCATAGTTTTTGACTTGCAAGCCAAAAAGCAACGAAAAAACTGCGGTGCTAAAATATGAGTCATTTCCGGCGTGCTCTAGCTGCTAAACTTTTGAACCAAAAAAAAAGTATTAGGTACGCTTTGTAAAGAAATTTAAATTTTTTTTTTAAAAACAGTTTTTTAGCCGAAAGCCCTGGTAGCTAGTGCTAAACTTGTTATTGATTATGTAATTGACTTATGTATCAATAAAGAAGGCCTCATCTTCCATCCCTACACTCGTTTACAATGACATTCCAGCTGTCACCTCTCTAGACAAAGCGAATCTACTTGCAGCGCATTTTGCTGCTAGCTCCATGCTCCCTGATTCTGCGATGTCTCCACCTGCACTGGAGCGCGTCGACTTTATCAGGGGACAAATTAACTTTCGCGCTCGTGTAGTCAAAAGAGCACTTCGAGATATCAACATTCACAAATCCGCTGGTCCAGATGGAATATCTCCAATTGTTCTGAAGAGGTGTTCTTCCACGCTGGCAAAACCATTGTGTAAGCTTTTTCATCGGTCCTACTCCTCAGGTCTCTTTCCGAGTAGATGGAAAACAGCATTTATTCAGCCCGTCCCTAAAAATGGCGATTCTTCTTCTCCCTCTAACTATCGTCCAATTGCACTAACTTCCAGCTCATGAAATATCTCGAATCACGAAAACTACTTAATAACCGGCAATATGGTTTTCGTAGCAAACGGTCCACTGGTGATTTGAAGGCATATCTCACGGAAAAGTGGAACCATTCCTTGCATTTTCTTGATGAAAGCAAGAGTCTTGCACTTGGTATTTCAAAAGCATTTGACAGAGTTTTACACTAAGCTCTCTTGTCAAAAATGCGTGCATTTGGAATCGACAAATCTCTTATTCAATGGATTAGTAATTACCTTTCGAACCGTTTAATTCAAGTTGTTTTGAATGGCTTCAAGTCCGCAGTTCATAAAATAAACGCTGGGGTTCCCCAGGGCTCTGTTTTGTCTCCGACACTCTTCCTTATTTTCATTAATGATCTTCCTTTGCTGACAGTAACCTCAGTTTCTCATATTCGTTCTCGGTTCCGCACCCCTGCTCTTCGGACGTAGAACTAGAATGGCAGCGTATGTCAAACTCATTAAACTCTGATCTAAACAGCATTGTATCATGGAAATCTCAAAATAGAGTAGAGTTTAATGCTTCTAAAACTCAATGCTGTCTTCTGTCATTGAAGCAAAACCGAAACACCCAGCCATTATCCTTGAATGGCACTTGCATCAATGACACCGAAACGCTTTCCATTCTCGGTATGTGTGTCAATAACAACCTTAATTGGAATGACCACATATTCGAAGTCGCCAAGAATGCTGCGAAATGGCTAGGTTTCCTTAAAAGATGCAAGAAATATTTCACCCCCTCTGATTTGGCTATTTTATATAAGGCATATATTCGCCCTAAGTTGGAATACAATTCCCATGTCTGGGCTGGTGCTCCAAAGACAGCATTGCACTTGCTAGACAGGATATAAAAACGTGCGATAAAACTCATTGGAGACAGAAATATTGCAAAGTCATCAATTGACTCATTGGAACATCGACGCAATGTCTCTTGCCTATCACTGTTCTATCGTTTTTTCTACAAACAATGTTCCATCGAAAAAGCCAATTGCATTCCACCCCTTAAGACGTTCAACCGTAATACCCGGCATAGATCGAATGCACATCAGTTTACCCTTGAGCCCACTTTCGGACGCACAGCTAAGTTAAGAGGTTCTTTCATAAGCTGTACAACGCGAACGTGAAATGTCCTCCCACGATCAGGCTTTCCTACACACCGTCTTTTCCTACACCGGTACCTCTCATCCTTTCATTCTTCTTCTAATCCTTTCCGCTCGTGAGATGTGAAACAACATTAAAAGGGTAGCCAATCCCTTAATTCGCGAGTGCATTATAAAAAAAAAAAAAACAGTTTTAGTAATAATAATAATATTTTTAAAAAACGTCAAATCACAAAACGGGTCACTGTTTAAACCCTTTACCGTTGTAGCTGGTGACTTGATCGAAGGCTGCAATGCACTGAAAATAAAGCAAAAGATAAAATAAAACATGAATTGTTGTTGTCAGAAAAATAGACATAAGAAATGTGAAGAGAAGTCCTATGTTGTCAGCAAACCACTACAGCGTAAGCCAGGTAAAGGTAAAAAGAGGCACCAGTTCATTAGATCAAGTCCGTGTGAGTAATTTACCTCAGCATGTCCGACTATAACAGCCTAAAACAAGAATATCAATAAAAGCCATCATGTTAGTTTGATGCTGCTGTGACCGCCCAGAAAACATCCCTCGACCTACAATTGGTCTGGAATAGGGATTACTACCCATGAAGATTCCACTCTTCAGGGTCCAATCCAATCGTGGTATGCGGGACTATCTTCGCAATACCACTTTATAGAGTGTGAGAACATTTCCAACACCCGTATCCCTTCAGGCCAATGGGTAAAGCCATCATCGAACCTGCATCGAAATTTTCTCAAGCTCCACTCCAACCAGCATACGCGGGATGTCCATCGCAATGCCTGGGATTATGACGAATCCACTCAACCGAGCGGGACTACCATCGCAAGGCCTGAGTTCAACAATATTGAGCAACGTTCTACGCACAATTCAATTAGGAAGCCAACGCGGTGAAATCTCATCCCATACAGTTCCGACGTATTGGAGAATAACTTTCCATACCTCAAGGGAAAACGCACAAAACAATATAAGCCATGGGACTCAAACAATGTGCGAAACACACTCAGAGCAAAAGTTTACAGATTTCCAGACATTATGGGTGAGAGACGTAGCCGTTCTCCACCACGCTACACGTACACGAACTTGATGATTAGCCTCTTGCCCCTAAAATTTACTCAACACACAACACTGACTTGGCTCCTTAAAGCAATCACCAAATTACGCATGCGCAGCGCATAATAAGAAGTAAAATGTAAACAATTTTTAGGCATTAAATTTTAAGGTAGAAAGCTTAAAGTTGGTGAATAAGACACTGTTTCAAATTAAAGCTATGTTACAAGGACGCTATCGCACAAATTTTTGATAGGTGACACAAACTTTTAATTGCCTTTGAGCTAGCAGATAAAGTTTGGCCTTTGCATTGACCACACCCACTTTTTAAATTTTTAAGAGATTTGAATTTGAAATGACTGTTTTTCAGGAAGTATTTATGAATTTTGACAAAAAGTTACATTACAAAAGTTTTAGATATCAGCAATAGCTAACGTGTATATAAAGTATAGTTATGCCTCCACCCACTTTTGTGGGCGTGGCTTTGAAAAAAGGTGATGGTTTTAGTTAAAAAGGCGGAGTGTTAGTCCGAAATGTATGCAGCTACCTGGCATAAACATTAATTAGTTATATTTTTATATCCCGCCCACTCTTTGAAGGCGTGGCAGTTTCCTTTTTTGATAGCGTAGGGTATTTTGCGTCTGCTGTTGCAGATGGACTGAAGTTTTTGCATACGCATTGTTGCACTTGCCCACTTGTTCATTCTTGTAACCCAGTTAGATCAGTTACAGTCAGGTATTCAAAGCCCATATGAGCCAGTAGTAAGTCTTTACGAAATCTAGTTTTACCTTCTCTATCAACAAGAATGTACAAACGGAAAAGCGGAAACTACGATTTCTTTGATTTAGGTACCAAATAAATAGATAAACTTACGAAGCTTAGCTTAAGGTGTTTCAGTAAGCTATATCAAAAACTCAGCAAGTGAAATCTTAAGAGTCGTTTTAAGGACTTCTGCTTCGGTTCAAAGTTGTATAATTCTGTAAGTTCGCACATCAACTCTTTCATCTAGAATTTTATTTTCTGTTTTCTGCCGCCAAAAAAGTTTATTGCTAATGAAACACACACTTATTTGAAATAAAAAAAGACATGAGGTTCCCAGGAGACTTTGTTGAGCAGGAGCACTTTAAACTTCAACATTTCATGTTCTTGCTATTGCTTTGGGACATAATAATGCCTTATCATTGTTGAAGCTTTAAACGATACAATTTCTTCACTAATGAAATCCCAAGAATCTGCAAGTCACCTTGATTAACATCGATTCGGCTACAGGTTTTTAATAAGGTCTTTGAAATGGATAGATTAAGTACACGCACCGGTTCGAATGACTTAAAAATATACAATTAGCTTAATTGCTGGAGAGACTAAGTAGCTTTTTTTCGGAGTTTATTCCACTGCACAGTGAATATTTTTTTAAACGTTTTTTTTTTTTATAAGAAGCGCCTCATTTCAAAACAAGTGATTTACAGCTAGCTTCGAATATGACTTTTGACTTCTGACCAATGGTCAAAAGTTTATATTATGATCTAGTGTGCTTTTTACACATGGTACTAAATTCGCTTGCTTTGTTTATTCCATTTGTTTCAGTTTATAACTTTGAATTTAAATATCTACAGTATATGTCAAAATAATTAACGGGCTTTAAAAGTAATCCAAATCCTATCAAAATCAAATCAAAACACGAAGTCGCTTTTACGAGCAATTCGTAATTGATGCTGCATGTTAAATGAATCACAATAATTCAGTCAAATCAGCCAAATTTATGAAGAGCTTCGTTCAACGCCTGCAGTATGATGAGAAGCCTCAATATTATACGGTGCCTAAGTGTGATCATGGCGTTCCGGCATTTTATTTTCCTGATTTTCGCAATACAAGGAGCGAATTCAAAGGCTGATATAGTGAAAAGGAGTTCTTTTCCTCGTGACGTGATTGAGGATGGAAACTTGGATACGGTAGATACTATAGATAGCATCCGAAGAAGAGTTTTGGATATACGTAAACATTTCGTTCCAGGCGCAATTGATTGCAAAGTATAAATACCCAGTGGAAACACATTTCATCACCACAAAAGACAACTACATCCTGCGGATTCATCGCATTCCGAATCCTGGTGGAAAGCCAATCGTGTTGCAGCATGGTCTGGCGGATAGTTCAGCGGGATATATTTTAATGGGACCGCTACATAGTTTAGGTAAGTTTTGAACACTGCGTTAAAATTTTTGAAGGCATCTTTTTATCAACCAGGCTATTATCTATACAACAAGGGCTATGACGTATGGTTGGGAAACGCTAGAGGAAACCGATATTCAAGAAATCATACAAAACTTGACCCTGACAACGATGAGCAATTTTGGAATTTCAGTTGGCATGAAATCGCAGTTTATGATATACCAGCTATTATCGATTATATCTTAGATGTGACGCATTTCAACAAGTTGTTCTATGTCGGACATTCACAGGTAAATTCTGAATTGATTCTAAACAGTTTAACAGCTGTAGTTGAGCAATTTAAAGCCCTGGTTAAATTAGATAGAGCCTTGATTATGGGTTGGTGATTAGAACGGTTTGGTGAGCAGAACAGTCTTTGCAATTATTTATTATCTATAGCTGAATTTTACAATCGGCAAATGCACAATTTAAATTACAATATTGTGGTGCGTTACAGTGCTTTAAATGGTTGTTGTTTTTTTTCTACCAATTGGTGAAGAAGAAGGTCTTTAAGCATGAAATCGTAGCACTCAACGCCCACAGTTTTCAAGCCTAATGTGTTTTGGGTATTAGGGAGTCAAACCTAAGTTTTTGAATCTCTAGAAGCGATAGTTTTGCTTACTCCAAGAGCCATGGAAATAAGCACCGTCGCTCTTGATGACTCCGGAGTGCATGCAGCAGACAGCACTCGTATTGTAGTATAAGCTTCTGTTCTAGTGGCCTGGTGATGTTGGACTTGGGCGAGAACTGGAACTCATAAAGGGAAAGGGAAACAATCGTCGCAAGTTAAGTATACGTTCATTATATTGTTTGCGAAATTCAGGTTGAGAATTTGTCAGAATTGTTCCCTTTTAACTTCCTAGAGAGGACAAATATTACCATGATTAAATTGACAGCAGATGTTAAGATAAGATTCGACTAAGTTAGAATTGTGTAACGACAACCATCCTTATTTAAAATAGAATTTATTCTCTTAAGAGAATAAAAGTCCAGGCCTTTTAGGATTGTGTATCCCCCACGATTCTTTGCATGCGCTCGCAGTTTTCCCCAGTCCTTAGGCGGCTGTTGCGTTATACCAATTCACGGTATTGCTTGTGCAACGCGGCTTAAGGATTGTGAATAGGCTGGTCGAAAAAGTCATATCCGGTCACCTGAGAGAGTCCTGCTACCTTGACAATGTCTTTATTTGCCTTGCAAACTCTGAGACGCACATGAACTTTAAAGTTGAGGTTGTAGCATGTTGAAAGAAGCGGACGTTAGGATTAACTCAAAGAAAATCAAATGTCTGTGTTGAGTTGTCAATAAAAGTTGCCTTAGATAAGGTTGGATAAGATTTTTTTATCTCACGAGCGGAAAGGATGAGAAGAAGAGGAAAGTGGCGAGAGGTACCGATGCACACTTGTTTTGAATAGTTGTAAATTGTATTGGGCAGGAAAGATTGATCGTGGAAGAACATTGTACATTCGTGTTGTACGGCTTATGAAAAAACCTTTCAACTTTACTGTACGTCCGAAAGTGGGCTCAAGGTTGAACTGATGAGCATTCGATCTCTGGCAAATATAACGGTTAAAAATCTTAAGGGGGGGAGTGCAGTTGGCTATTTTATTGGAACACTGTTTTGTAAGAAATGCGATAAAACAATGATGGGCAGGAGACGTTGCGTCGATGTCGAAGTGAATAAATTGACTCAGCAATATTTCTATCTCCAATAAATTTTAAGGCACCTTTTTGTATCCTGTCTAGCAGGTGCAGTGATGTTTTAATGGCACCAGCCCAGACATGGGAATTGTATTTCAGCTTAGGGCGAATATAAGCCTTATATAAAACAGCCAAATCAGAAGGAGTGAAGAATTTTTTACATCTTTTAAGGAAGCCTAGACATTTCGCAGCGCTCTTGGCGACGTCAAATATGTGGTCGTTCTAAGAAGGGTTTTTCTTGACGCACATACCAAGGATGGAAAGCGTTTCGGTTTCGTGGATGCAAGTGCCATTCATGGATAATGGCTGGGTGTTTTGGTTTCGCTTCAATGACAGAAGACAGCATTGAGTTTTGGAAGCATTAAACTCGACTCTGTTACGAAATCTCAATGATATAATACTGTTAAGGTGGGAGTTTAATGTGTTTGACATACGGCTTTCGTTCCAGCTCTATGTCCGAAGAGAAGGGGCGAGGAACTAAAAACGAATATAAAAAACTGAGGTTACTGTCATCAGCAAAGGAATGAACTGGATTAGTAGTAGCAGACAAAAGCTCATTTATGAAGTTAAGAAAGAGAGTCGGAGATTAAGCAGATCCCTGGGTAATCCCAGCGTTTATTTTGTGAATTGCACACTTGACACCGTCCAAAACAACTTGAATTGAACGGTTTAAAAGGTAATTAAATTACTAATCTATTGAATAAGAGATTCATCGATTCCAAATGCACGCATTTTCGACAAGAGAGCTTAGTGTAAAACTCTGTCAAATGCTTTTGAAATATCAAGTGCAACACTCTTGCTTTCATCCAGAAAATACAAGGAATGGTTCCACTTTTCAGTGAGATAAGCCATCAAATCAACAGTGAACCTTTTGCTACGAAAACCATATTGCCGGTCATTAAAGAGTTTTCGTGTTTCGAGACATTTTTCATTAGCTGGAAATTAATCAGCTTTTCCATGACCTTAGAAAGAAGGGAAGTTTGTGCAATTGGACGATAGCTGGAGGGAGAAGAGGAACCGCCGTTTTTAGGGGCGGACTGCGGACAAATGCTGTTTTCCATCTACTCGGAAAGAGACCTGAAGGGTTGGATCGCTAAAAAAGCTAACACAGACGCTGAATTCCTAATTATAAATTTATGGGACCCTGTCCTGTCCATGTGAGCTGACTTTCTAAAAAAAGGGACAAAACTTTAAAATGGCTGACGCACGAGGTAATACAGGCTTTGGGCCAACTTAAAAGGTTACATCAGGAGTCGAGAAGTGTACTCTAGCAGATGGACACAAAGAAGAAAGAACAACCCAAAGTTTTTATTTCTAAAAAGTTGGTTCCGGTGTAGAAAAATTACAGCATATTTTCGAGCAGTTGAGTTTTACAGCAAGATAGGACAAACAGTGAGAAAACGGAAGATATTCTCGACCACGTTCAAGTTGCATAGGCTGCAGGTTAGTTTAAGATCAGGCCTAAGGTCTCAGTTCTAAGCTTGAAAATTGTGCTAATTTGGTTGGCTATTAGACTGTTATCGAAGAAGCTAGCAGGTCCCAAAGAAAGCGAAAGATCATTGTATAGCAACCTGGTTGACGACGATTGTGCTCTAAGTTGACTCAATACGAAGAGGTTTTCATCAACCTTCGCGATACAATCGTAAAAGATGGTCCGCAAGCTGTCGGTTGGAATATTGGTGAATTCAAGCGTTATATCATGCATTGCGGCAAGGTCAAACCACTCCTTAAAGGGCGATAACCTATGTGCGTATGACATCATAACCTTGCAGTGCGTATGACATCAGTTTGCTCTGTAGGTTGAACTCAGGCCTGCTCAACAACCTTAAAATGTAGTCCGCATTAGCCTTGAGGTTCCTAACGTAGATTAAGGGGAGGCCCGATTCGACATGGATTGCGTAGGTTGGGGTTGATGAGGGTAGTTTGAAAATCCGTTTGAAAAATAAACGCTGTACCAGCTCGATATCATCAAATTTCTCATATTCAAAAACTTGGTTCCCATAACAAAGGCAGGTGTTTATGATAGCCCCAAACACCCTGAATTTTGAAGAAGAATCCAAGTAAGGGTTACTCAAAAACTTTTTCCATAGAAGGTTAATTGCTGTCTTAGCAAGGGTGCATTTTTCCTTTAGATGCGGACGGACATTAAGGTTGTGCATTATAAGAAAGCCAAGATATTTGAACAGTCAGTGTGTGTGCTTACTACGCCGGAGGTCTGGGTTCGAATCCAGCCATCGTCACCTGAAAAAAAAAGACTTGCTCTTTTTCACGGCCCCCACCTCCGCGAGGGTCTGACAAGCCCTCCGAGAGCATCATTTGTCTTGAAAAACTTCTCAAAGTGCCGTTCGGATTCAGCGAAAAATTGTAGGTCCCTTTGTATGTAAAGAAATTAACACACCAGCATACATTGTTGAAAAGTTGGCCCTGGTTCACCTCGAGCTGTTGCGCCACTCTATTTATTTATTTTTTAAGATACTTGAACTCCTTCACAACTTCGATATGGTCTGCACCTAACAACCATTGCTCACGAGTGCTTATTCTCCTGCAGCGCTTTTCGAAAATCAGTATTTTTGAGACATTGATAACAAGGCCCCACAACTCACAAAAGCGTTTCAGCTTATTTATCTGCAGCTGGATTTAGATATGATTATCGGCGAGAATGACTAGGTCGTCAGCATAAAGGAGGATTTTTTATAGCAAGCCCCCAAATTTTACTCCTCCTGGCATGTGTTTCCAGATGTCACCAATAAACAGAGCGAACAGGATAGGGCTGAGATCACAACCTTGGGGAACACCGGTTGAGGTATTGAAAGATTCAGATAAGCAGCTCCCATTTTACACATGTGGAGCACAGTATTAAAAAAAAGATTTTGATAAATTCATAGGAACTTCGAAGACAGACCAATTAAAAGCTTATAAAGCAGGCAACCTCTGTTAATGGAATCGAACGCAGCTTTAAAATCGACAAAGAATGCGTAAAATTTCTTTTTTTCATCAACATACTTTTTTGCGACCGAAGTCAAAACATAAATTTGATCAATTGTTGAGAGCCCAGAACGAAAGCCGGCTTGGAAAATGCTGAGCAAATTATTATTTTCTATCCAGCCTACTAAACTATGGTTAATAATCTTTGTAAAGACTTTTCTTGAACCACAGAGAGTCGATATTCCTGTGTTTTTCCGGTAGGTCTGGATTTCCTTTCTTACAAATTGCACAGATCAGGGCCTGAAGAAAAAACGCAGGTACACTTTTTTCCTCGAGAAACTTATTAAAAAGAATAACGATCTGGTCCATAAAAGCAGGCGGTGAGTTTTTGTAGAACTCTACCGGAACCCCATCAAGTCCTGCCGACTTTTTATTTTTCAGGCTTTTTAGTGCGGCCTGGAGCTCCTGAACAGTGATGGCCTGGTCTAACTCGGGAATTTTCACAAAAGGCTCGGCTTAATGAAAGGCTAAAGCAACAAATTGAGGTTGAAGCAGTTGCTGAAATTATTCTTCGACTCCAACAGTCGAAGCAGATTTTTGTGCACATCCCCCAATCGCTTTAGTGTCCTTACATGAAGCCAAGCTCGATGCGATGCGAATAAGGTGAGTTTTCTGTTTAGCTTTGAACAGAAGTTTGAACTGCTTCCATTTATGTGAGGTCAAGGCCAATCTCATAAGACTTAATGTCGGCCTTAGTTTCTTTTATCAGAGGGTATTTAGCGTAGAGAAAGACCAAAGGCACTATCAGGTCGACTTTAATTGTCGACAACAGAATCTCCAACATTGGACGGTGAAGCTTTGCATCGTCTTCAAGAGCTTGAGGTAACTGGCGCATGGTTAAGGTTATCTTGACTTTGAAATAAGTGCCATCTAAGTTGCTGCTTACATCATGCGCACTGTTAAGAGGCGCTGCTTTTCCGGTGATTGAACATACAACATTGTTCGTGGCAAATCGCTTTGATGGAAGATGATATCACCATGTGTCATCATGGTTACTGACAGGATAGGTTAGGTTAAACAGGGGTGTGGTGAAAAGGACCCTGGGGAACCAAGTGCAGATAACATTCGAAAGTTAAAAACAACCCAAGCGTTCACCGTGAAACAGCCAATTTCCCTGAAAAAGCCAAGAAGGCCTTTTAAGTTTGTGCCGTGTACATCTTCCAAACTTCCAAAGAAATATTCCCCTAAAAACTTTCAGCGCACTCGCGAAATTGCCTCGGATTCGCACAGTATGTAAGCTATATCCTCCTAAATATCCGTGTCAGAAAGCCTGAGCCTCCTTGAGTGTTGAATTACTGAATTGCCCACCGTAGTTTCTTTCAGTCAATAAGAAAACCTATCTCCTCTTCGGAGAGTGAGATACTTGTTCTCTCGGATTGCCGAGGCATACCATCCGTTGATGTGGACCCGGGAAAGTGAGTTTCCATCAAAGTTTCAGAACCTCCTGGCTACTCACAGCCCAGGTTCCACCATTCTTCCTAAGGTAGCTAGGAGCACAATATTCTTTTGAGAGCATTTTGCGTAGCCTCGAGGCCTCGTCTGTTACTGCGATAGATTCGCAGTAACTTGAAGCGTATCCATCGATGATCTGACATCGAAGCTTCATCAAGTACTCTCCACTCCCTTATTTCTTATTCTTCTGTATTTGAGGCAAGGGTAATATCGATCACCTCTTGCCTATTTCTAACCACGAAAGTGGTGAATTCCCTCTATTGCAAATGTTGAGGTCGGAAATTATAATAAAACCGTACAAACACTCACCTCTTGCATTAATGTCACTGCTTTCCCATTGTGAATGATGGGCATTAGCTTCACAGCCCAACACCAGCATCCAATCAGTATGTGTTGCCAGGTCCTTAAGCTTTTCCGGGATGACAACCTCGAAATCATAGGGGAGATAGACTGAGGACAGACAAAGTGGTTTGCCGCCCTCTCTTTCCCATACTGCCGCCGTCTGGTCACATGAGCTGTAATTTTCTAAAAAAAAAATGCCTTTAATTGTTTTTTGATTAGGATGCAAGTCCTGATCTTACCTACTGCCTTGAAAAACACGTTGTAGCCTTTTCGCCTGAGTCTCCGGATCGTGTTCTTCTTATCGATCCAGGGCTCTTAAATTAGTACGGCTGTGTCGTCCTGCCTGGTGATGTACTCGACCAGACATGCCGTCGCTGCCCTACTGGGGTGCAGGTTTATCTGCAGCACTTCCATCATCTTGGGGGGCTCATCCTCGGTGGATAATTCCTTCCACAAGGCGTCCTGGAACTTCTCCTCGATGTTTTTTCACTGGTTGATTGTCAGACAACCGCAGGGTTCCAGCTCGTTTACCACAGCAACGAGAAGATCGTCATTGGGAGCGCTTTGCTTACGACGCAAAGCAGATGAAGTCCCAGCCTTCATCTTTTTGCTCGCAACCCCTAGCAAAAGTGTTGGAGGTGGTAGGCACAACGGTCGCGCCAGCTGATTCTACATTGACCGTCACCGAAGCATTTCCCTCACACTTTCCAGCCTCGGGGAAGGCTTCGACTGCGGATGTTCCAGCTGTCTTAGCACTCCCCTTGGCCAGATTACTACCCTCCGCCTCTGTGATCAAAGCAGCAGGTACAGCCTACGGGCCAGCTGTATCCGCGCCTGTCATCACTGAAGCGATTCCCCCGTTTTCAGCCTCGGAGATAGATTCGACTGCGGATGATCCAGCTGTCTTAGAAAACTCTTCGGCCTGTGAGCTGCCCTTTAAATCACCGGCAAGAGTTCAAGCCTACTCATCGGTGAAATCGCTATAGTTTGTGAGTGTTCTTTCGATCTCACTATTCTAGCATAAAGCCCTGTTTCATCCAAAGCTTCTACCAGGAGACAGATGGATGAATCCGAGAGTCCATCTTCACTCACCTCTACCTGGACAGGGCTTGTTTTATTGATTTTTTTTTTTTGTTTATTTTTTTGTTTTTCCATTTTAAATTTAAATTTGGTTCCCACGAGTAAGGAAATAAAAGGTCGACCCAGGCAGAGCCGCCATACCTGGGCAAGGCTTAGTATAACAGGCCCGCGCCAAGGTGCCTCAGAGAGAGCTCGTACGTGGTTAGTTTGACCCCCAACGTTGCATCCTTCGGCACGGTTTGTACTACCCTCACAATATCACTGGAACCAGGTTCGGCAAAACTTAGTTCGTTACTCATCAGCCGGCCGAAGTCGGTTGAATCTTCGTTACTTAAGCCCCCACACCGGCGTCATTGAAGATGACGCTGACGACAAGGCGTTGCCACGTGGATATAAAATCCTGTTGTACTGACAGCATAACTTAATGGGTTTTTAATATCCCGATTATTCCTCTCGACCATGTTCGGCTGTGGATTGTAAGCTGGGGTCAACGGTTAGTCAACCCGGGGTGTTGTTGTAAGATTTCTTCATTTCGTATAAGGAACACATTGTGTTATTGAGTATGATTTCACTTTTACGTCGTCCTAGGCTCCTGAGATGTTGGCATTCGTTGCGTTGAACTGTTTTGGAACCGTTTTTGGTGTGATGGAAGCTAGAACTTCGAACGCTTTCTTTAGAGATGAAAATTCAGCGTCAACTGCATATCGAATGTATGGGAAGCGTATTGATGGTGCATCTGTTATGAAACAATTACACTTGTCAGGGTTGGTTACCTATAATGCTGGTTACCTCTTCAAGAAAATCGATGCCCTTCAGCGCGTGATCCCCTATATGCTTAGACTAACATATAGACTTCGGCATCCGGGCGGTATTTGGGCAGCAAGATGGATTTCTCGAGGTCGTCATACTACATTAACATACCCGAACGCCATTTCTACCTTATGCCTTTCCCTTATAAGTTAAAGTAAGGGAAAAAGCAAAAATCGAAATTATATTTTTTTATAACCTAAACAATAATTTTAAAGTTCGGAGTTCATACCACATTTAGATATGTTCGAAATAAAATCAGCCTTAATAAGCTCTGTTTTCTTTGTTTTAAAGACAACTTGAAATTATAGGCTACAATGAAAAATTTCCCAAGCTAAAAATGAAAAATAGCGCCAAAATTGGTGCTGTTCAAAGTGAAAACAGCCCCAAACTTTATTAAAAAAGGCCTCAAATATCATTTATAGCATGAACATGCCATGTTAGACAGAGATTCAATACATTGTTTTCACCCATTTTTCATTGGAGCCAAATTTCATGTAACCCATTTGATCGTACTCCCTGACGAGGGAGATTAACATTCAGAAAGAGATGAGCTCACTGTTCCTAGTTGCCTTCTTGTAATTGTGATGGAGGAGACTGTGAATGCTTTGGAATCCATAAACTAAAATATCCTATTATCAGTTAGCGTTGCAAAACTACACGAAGGGATCAGTCAACCAAGTTCCAATTTCCAGCGAATAATTTTTCTGTGCCAACCAATGAATTTTCTGGTCGATAGCTTTATAAATACGGATTTTTCATTTATTTTTATTTAACAGGGTTCAACTGTGATATTTGTGCTATGTTCTCTTCGACCGGATTACTGTGAAGAAAAAATAATTCTGGCGCATGCACTTGCACCAGTTGCCTTCATGAAGCATATTCGAACGCCACTTCTTCCCTACGCTAAGAATTATGTTAAGGTAAGGAAAAATAGTAAAAATTATAATTTTATCTCTTTCATCATTCTGAAATTCGTAAAGTTAGCGAAACCCAACCAGGAATTTATACCACATTCAGATATGTTCAAAATGATGTGTTTAAGTGGGGAACAAATGGAGGATGTATGTGCGAATATGTTCTTCCTAATAATGGGAAGAGATGTAAAGGAATTTGACAAGGTAAGTACAAAATTTTGAATGTTCCTTTTGTGCAAAGTAACCATACAAGTTTCGTAAAAATTTCAGACGTCACTACCAAAAGTAATGGGGCATATACCTGCGGGCATATCCCTAAAGCAAGTCACTCACTACATTCAACTTGTTAAATCGGACAAATTTCGTCAATATGACTATGGCCAGGATATCAATCAGCGAATCTACAATCAATCCACGCCCCCAGACTATGATGTTAGAAAAATTGAAATACCAATTGCTCTTCACTGTGGATCAAATGACTTTCTGAGTGAAATGGTCGATGTCCAGAGACTAAGGGCGATGTTACCTAATGTTGTCGAAGTGAATAAACTGCAGCCACCGCAATGGAATCATGTAGATTTCATATATGCAAAAAGTGCACGAAAAATTCTCTACAGTCATATCGATGAGTTGAATAAAAAGTTTTCTTGAAGGTGCAATTTTATGGACTTTTGTTTTGAAGGGACATTTAATTGTGTCCACTAAATGTAATGTGTGCATTTTTTGCAATATGTTTCAAATTAATTAGTGCAAATATTCTTCTTACAATTATACTTTACATTGTAAAATAGTACACAAGGCGTACCTTGGTAAAACAACAAAATACCGCACAACTCTTCCAGTTCGCACATCAACTCTTTTGTTTATTGATTGGATTTTGTTCAGCCTAAGAAAATTGTGTAAATTAAGAGCAGTAAAAATTGTTATTTTTAAAATGATACAAGTATACTCAAGAGACAAAGAGAGTAAAATAAAGCCTTTTTATTTATCCAGATGGGATAGGATTTAAGCTAAATAAGTCTTTTCAGCAGCACTGAATCTTTTGGGTGAAAAGCAACTGAGTTGTAAATCTCAAGGAGATAGGAATATCTCATTTGCACTCTCTAGTGCGGTTCTTGATATGAAGTTGGCTGGAGAAGAGGAATTTACGCTAAAACATTTGGTCCAATAATCTTTAAAGGAATGGGGAAAAAATTATTTAGCTGCATGGTCGCAATTGGTAAAAATAAAACGACGAATAAAGCGTCAAAAGTGGCCATGGTATACTATGGCAATTGTAATGCCATATCATAATACACCTCATCATAGTGCACGCATAAGCAGTGAGTGCCCTCAAATAGCGTGGTATGCTCCACTGAAGACAATTAGCTGGGCACACTCGACTAACACCGGCAAGATGAAACCCTTGATAAGGAATGCGTTGAGAAGTTTGAGTTTAGAAGAAAACCAAGAAACTTATTTTAATTTCAAAAATTTTAAATTGTACATTTTTATTGCAGAAATTCACAATCGTTTTCTAATTCAGGTTGTGGAACACCGACTTTAATTGGCCGCAAACTCCTGAGTTTCACTTTAATGTTTTGTTAGATTTGTCCCAGTTAAATATTGTACTGGTACCACAACAGTTTAGTAAGTCACCCACATGAAAATAAATTGTTGGTAATGAATTTGTTGCGCAATTCAAATGGATAAGATACAAAAATGAAGTTAATTTCGGCCCCCATGTGTGAGTAATATTAAAAACGCAAAATAACAGTAGTTTCCTATTCATTGCTCCCTATAATAAGACCAACGACCTTCACCTTATTAAACGATTGCAATTAACTTTTTTCAGCCAGAACAATGTGTAAGTATTTCTTCAGTACTGGAGATGTTGGTGGCACATTTTAATTATACAGAGGAACTTTGTCTAAAATCATTTTCGAATAATGGGTAGAAAGGTAAAATTCGAAGTTGTTTAAGCACAGGGGACACAAAAAATGCTTCTTCAAAGACGGGATCTTCTTTCCGGAAACTCTTATAAGTGATTACTTACAGCAAAAGGAGACGTACATTTTTTTATTTATTTTGAGTAATGCAGCTTTAAAGAACACACGTTGTTCTGTCAATATCGTTTCTTTCTCCCCTGTGTGTAGCACGATAGTTTGAGCTAAGAATTGATCTCATATATTTTCTAAGCTCAAACTCTTATTAAAAAAATACCTTCAACTTCTCCTTCTAAAAAACTCCTCTTTCTCCTACTCCTACTCCTAATTACCTGGGTGGGACTCATCATTTTCTATGACCGCGTATCCGTAAGAAGGGTTGTTGAGCGGGGGCAGTTACTTGCCCAATACTGTGTTATCAACTCAAGAACCACTGTCGCAATCTCTAGGCTGGTTTAGTAGATGCTATCTGCCGGAGGGTAGATATACCACACTTTGGCTTGAATCAAATTTTTAAATTAAAAAATTTCGCAATTGCTCATTTTGAACATGATATCATCGTTCTGAGATTAATGAGAGCGAACAAAGCACATTTTTTTAAATGTGCCCACATATTCTATTCCCTAGGGTTGACAGAATTTTTGCTCTTAGTTTGTTTGGGCGCTTTCTTTCCAGGTTAATAAAAATATCTTCGAAATCGTATTAAAGCTCTTTCTCAAGCCTGCGTTTCATATTTTTCATGGCGATCAGTATAAGAATTCTTTCTTCATTATATGCTTGCTATTTATATGGCAGATCGGAGTGAACTTGGACCGATGATTGACATTACAATCTACATGTTATAAATGTTGCTGCGAGATGAAAATGATTGTCTCAAGCAAATCAAAGCTGTTATTTTTTGAAAACCTTCTGGCTACGTAAGTTTCTCAGAAAAGATAAATATTTGTTTACACTTAGGAAGCGAAATTCGGGTAAGATGCATCTGCGGTAAAGTAAAACACGTTTTTATTTGAGCTCTCACCTCGTTCTGTGGTTTCTTAAACTCTCAAGTGTCATCGTTTATGTGTGAATCGTTAATTTTCTTTGTTTTCTTGAACACGATAACATTGCTAAGCTAGCATATGGCACACTGAAAAAAAAATTTATTAAAATTTCGTACAAGTTTTCTTACTTACCTGGTGAGGCACTGATCGGCGTCCACGTGATGACACCCAGTTATGCAACTGTCAATATATTTCAATGATTCCTTCGCGTAGTATAGTAACCGCCGGGAAATGGCGTAATACCTATTACACATCAAGAGCGAGAGAGCGCGCGAGGGTCTCGGGCGAGCTGTCAAATGAAATTCATTCAATGGCAATGTATAGTGTGGCTCATAATATCGCCGAACTTTTCGACAAATTAAAAAACCCTCGCCGAGGTTGACGATCATTCTGTCAATCACTGTTGTGAGTTATGACATGCTGTTTTTTTATTTCTTGATTCTTCTCGCGGTTTTTCGCTTTCATTGTTTAGTAACAAACAATTTCTCTGGTCTCGCCTTGTCACTGCTGCTCTGGTTTGACGCCCTCGCGTTTAATGTGAAACGTCCATAACTCATAAGCACGAGTGTTGAGCAATAAGGAAACAGCAATACTATAATTGTTCAAAATGGCGAGCTGATCGATTCTCAGAAGATAATTTTGAGGGCGCCTAAATGAAGACATGCGCCATGACTGCATTGATTGTCAAATAGTAACCACAGAGTTAGCCTGAGTGGTTCCCACGCTAATTAAGTTGGTTATTAACACTGATGCACCAGGCTAAAGCTGTCCTAGGCTTAAAACGTGGACCTGGTTCTCAATCTATGGGGGTTGTGATGTCGGGATAACTTCACGACGAAGTAAAAGTTATGAAAGAGGAAGAAATTGAATTCGGACGTTATAAAATAAAATAAACAGAGTGGCGCAACAGCTCTAGGTGGCGCAAAAGCTCGAACCAATGCCAACTTCTTAACAATGTATGCTATATGTGTTGATTTCTTTATATACAAGGGGACCTAGAGTTTTTATGCTTAGATCGGATGGGAGAACAACTTCGGCGGATAGGTTGGTGTGTACAGCCCCCACAAAACAACAACAGATAAGGGACAACAACCAACTAGAAAATTTTCTAGAATCTCCAGGTGGTCAAACCGCCAACGAAAAAGACGATTTGCTCACCGACGCAAGGCATACATCTTGAATGTGCATACTTAACGAGGGCCAAATGACGAGTCTGACCATTTTATTTTGATGACAGATATCAAAGCTTGACTTTGTTATTTGAATAAGCTGCGAACACCACCCCTGGAGTAGCCAAACCCAGATTTGAGTGCGACTCCTTGCTCTCCGTCACTCTAAGTCAACAATACTGGTAAAGCTAGAACCGCGAGACCATTAATGACATAACTGAATAAAGCTAAGGTTTCAGCCGCCCCTATATGCCCCATGTCAAAAAAGAGCGATTTTATGTCTTAAAAAAGCTATCGAGACGTATTCCTGCTAAATGTCACATAAGAGCTCTTGTACCATAGGAACTAAGTGATAATCTAAAGCCGTTCTGGGAGACACTAATGCACACTAACCAGTGTGACTTCCGGTCAAGCAGATTAACCATAGACTAGATGTTCATACTGAAACAAATACTGGAAAATGCACTTAATTTTAGGGCTTGACACATTATCTTTTTATAGACTTTAAGGAATTTTATGAATATAATTCATTTGGCGATTTGATTTTGAATGACGAATTTAAAATCATATGCATCCTTGTTTTTGCAACCAAATATCGCCACTGGACTCATGATCCGGCGTCTTTGTAAAGTGACAAAAATTTACTCGAAATTCAATCAGGGCAGTGTCAAAGTCAGTTTAGTAGAAAATTCTGCATTGTTCTAGTCATTTTATTAGGAATCTACACATTCGTTCTCATTTGTATTATTTATTATTTGGTAAACGGGATATGTTGCACTATGTGACGTTTTGGTCTATTGTGCCCTCATAATAGTCTCCCTCGCATAAATCTTCCTTGCGAAGTTATTTGAGGCTTGTCTACTCTAGCTTTACCTTCGCGGGAGAAATCTGGCTTAGAGCGCTCTCCCCAGTCCAGTGTCTTTTTAGAATCTAAGGATAAGGAATGGATCTAGTGATGGTATTTCCTCAACTGATAATTGGTGCTTGCCCAAATATTTCTTTCTTTTGTGGTTTAGTGCCCCACAGGAATCCAACAGATATTCAGGGGTTTCTCCGGTGTCGTCACAGAATCTGCAGAGACCTTCCTCAATTGTGCCCATTTTCCGAAGATGCTCCTTGAGTTTACAGTGCCCTGTTAGGAAACCTGTAAGGATTCAGAGGTTGTTTTTGCTCATGCTAATGCTTCGAATCCTTCATGGTTGTATTGTCCAAGAAGTTTTTTTAGACTGCCTGAGCGTTATTCCACGTTTTGCCTGTTTTGTCTCTCTAGTTTCCTGAATTCCGCCTTGAGAGTATGTTCCCCTATTCCGTGGAATGGGTTAGGTTCTATGAAGCCATCGGCTGCCCTCTTTATTGCCAGAGTGATAGCCATTTCATTACCCTCTATCCCTACATGGCCAGGTATCCAACAGCGAGTAATTTTGTGACTTCTTCAAGTGTTTTGAGGCATTCCCACATAAGCCTGAATTTAATGACATATGAATTAAGTGCCATGATGGCATCCTGACTGTCTGACATTGTTGCTATATCGCAGTTAGTGAGGTTTCTGTCAATACTGATTTGGGCATATCTGTTTATTGCGTATATCTTAGCCTGAAAGCTGGTGGTACCTTTGTTTATGGGCTCAGAGTATTTGGCTCTAGGCCCGAATACTCCTGCTTCTTTTCCTTCATCAGTGTTCACACGTGTCTATACAATTTTGTTGTTTGATTGCTCAGGTTATGAATGGTGAATTCATTGCTCCAGCTCTTTTTGTTTCTTAATTCTAAGCCTCTTAATAAAGTTCTTTTGGAAGTCGAACTTTATAATGGTGTCAACCCCTAGGAAATGCCAGAAGTAGTGGTAGTTAATTTATGTAGTGCGTTGAAACAATGCGCCTGTCTCTTTCTGTTCCTTCTTTGGCCATTCTGAGGGTTGTTTTGCTTGCATATTCCTCAAACCATAAGATGCACAGGAATCAGTTCCAACATCACCTCCATGCAAGTTCTCATAGCGCCTAGTTATTTTTGCCCACACAATTGCTCCGCATGTGATTATTGGTGTCACAATAGCAACATACATCCACCTAAGGATTATTGGACTGAATCTTCAGGAGTTGCCCGCTAGACTCCGGCAAATCATTAGAACTTGAGTCGCTTTCCTGGTTATCTCTTCTGTGTGGTTTTTCTAGATAAGTTTTCTGTCCAGGCTAAGAAGACCTAGATTTTTAACTTCTTTAACTGGTTTCAGTAAAGTATCTGACAGACTTATAGGTCTTTTTTTCTCATAAAATAAGTGTCATTTGTGCAAGCCCCTTTTGGATAATATTTGTTTTCAATTGTAATTTCTACATGTATCACCAAAAAGCCGACTTTAAGCCGCTTTAAGGTGTGTATATTTAGTGAATCTTGCATAAGTGCTAGGGAAACCGGCAAGTGGTTTATCTTATTTCCGTCACTGTGACTTTTCAATTCATGGCGAGTCATCTTATCATGATACATAGGAGGCTGGATCCCAGTTACCGATAATCCAAAAGTTGACTACGAAAAAATTTGGGTCTGTCAACTTCATTAACAATTGTCAAAAGCACCATCTGTTTTCGAACAAATTTTCCTAAATATTTAGCAGGGTTTTTCTTGCCAAAGTGTGATTGCTTAGGCTAGCAATCTACCAAGCCCAAAATCAAACAATCCGATCGTGTCTTGAATTCTTGGATCTATATCGCAACTGATACGTATTTCTGCATCCAGAGCTTGAGGACTCATTCTCATTGATGCCCTTCTGAATACTAACCAAAGGGAGTTAGAAGTCATTCTTTGTCCCGCAGGCTCTGTATGGTCGAGCATTGTTGTATTTGGGATGGCTGAGGAATGTTTCTCGCTGGCATGGTCTAACCCTGACTATTGATTCAGGTTTCTTTTTGCACGTTCATTTACTCGTGCCTTTCACGACTGCCCTAAACAGTCTATATAAACCATATCAAAAGTAGAACAAGCAGCTTTTTTGATAAAATTTTCGACAGAAGACTGTTTTCACTTTTCGAAGCCCTCGAAAGAAAGCAACTGAACGCATCTGGGAGGGTGGTAAGCTTTCTATGGATTTAAAGCAATCTATAATTAAACTCGGGTCTTATAGCCTGCAAAATGCTAAATGTGCTGTCCTTAACCGAAACATCAGACCTTATTTAAACTTCTTATTCTTAATTCTATAGAGAGACTCCTTGGTATTCTTCTAGAGGCCGGCTTTGTCTTAACCCCCCTCAGCTTATCTGCAGAAGGTTTTCAGTTATACTGAAATAACCCTCTGTGATGTGGTTTCTTCGAATGACGAAAAATTGAAATGGCTTTTATGTTCTACATTCTACACTTTAGAAGATTGTGAAGTATTTTTCGATAAAAGATTAAAAAAGAAAATTTATTACGCCAACTTCAGGCTCAAATATCTCAAAACAAGCACCTACTATGTTGGAAATACTTTGCTCATTTAACAAGTCCATAATCAAGTTTGATAACAAGTTCGTTAGTCTTAGCTAAAAGCTCAAGTAGTGATTACCTCCTTTGCCCGAAAAAATCCGTTTCTAAAGTGTTTAATAAAATAACTTAAACTTAAGTCCAGACTTAATTGGAGGGCTTTAAAATGGAGGCAATTAACTTTTCTTTTTGGCTCGTAAGCCTCATAGCTAATTTGCCTTCTCATTTGCATTATTGCACACAAAATAAAAATTTTCTACTGTGTATCGATTTCCAGCCCAAAGCGTTTCATGCACAAGCCAAATTTTGAAATGTGCTGCGGGCTATTTAACCACTCCGTACACCACTACCATTGTGTCTTGGCTTACATTGACAATGACGGTTGGGCCCGGAATCTTTATGTTCAAAAGATAATTATTTAAAAGCTGACAACGATTCGCACCTCTTTAGATAGATATTACCATTAATATTGTTTTGTGATAGTTAATTTGTTGTTGTTGTTGGTTGTTGGCTTGTTTGCCTTTGGCGCTTTATTAGCTTCGACAGCGGCACAGGGCACAGCACAGTATAAAACTATCACCCATATCGGCGGGGTTATGATGAATAAAGCGTCAAGCGTCAAAAACTTTTTTTGGCGTTCATCTGGATTTAGCCGAATTTTCACTTTTTTTTTATTGTATGCATGCATATAAGTTTGAAGTTTTCACTCTCTTTCGGTTTATTCAAATTGGCTTGTGATTGTGATACGTTGGCCATACCATAATCATAGTGTTAACGGTTTGTTGCTCTCTATATGGTCATTAGTTGTTTCTTGGACACAATGAAAGTAATGTCATGCGGTCGGCTAAATGCAGTTTATGCACTTATTTTGCTTGTTCAATTTTTATCGAGTGTTAATTGTGCTGAAGAAGATTACGATGAAGACAGTAGTCTTGAGGAGGATAATCCAGAGGAACAGTTGGTGAAGAAGAGCATCAGGGAGGATTCGTCGCTTAAAGTTGTATGTTAAAGTTTACATTAGAAAAGTTAAATCGTTAAGTTTTAATGTGGTTAAAGGATAAGCTGATTGCGAAGTATGGATATCAATCGGAAATGCACCATGTCACCACCGAAGATGGGTACATCTTGACAATGCATCGGATACGGAATACTGGACGTCAGCCTTATTTCTTACAACACGGGTTGGTGGATAGCTCTGCGGGTTATGTCATTATGGGACCTAATGTGAGCCTAGGTAAGTGGAAGAAAGTTTTTTTTTTTTAATATCCATAAGGTCTAAGCCCGACTGTTTTTATAAAGTAAAACAGTTTTTACTTTTACTTTTAAAATTTTGTATAATTTTTCATCAATGGAAATTTCCATTACATATTAACTGTGACCAGAATTCGCAAATGCATAAGACACACGCCGGCTTTTAAAAACACATTCGCGCTGCTTGTGTGTTGTTTACAAACATCGAACTGAATACAAATGTTTGCTACATGCAAATATCATGCCATAAGCATTTTTATGAATTCCGAAAAGAAATTTTACCTACCTAAAGGTTGAAGACATTTGGGGAGTTGAGGGCGCGTTTGAGTATTGTGACCCAGGAAATCTAGATAATAATGTACTTTGGGACAATTCCCCGTCAGTTGAATTTTGGAGTGAAGCTGGATATTGTCGTTATCAAAAAGTTACACAAGTCCCCATCGATCTAAGTGCAACTTAAAATTTTACCAGGAATCACAGAAATTTTCACCGTAAATTTTACTTTAAAACTTTATCGAAAAATTTCCTACAAAAATTTGAAGAAGAATTTTGAAGAATTTCATAATTCATGATTATTTGGCCCATTTCGTAGCCCTGTGAGGACCATTGCCAGTGGCTTTATTAACAAACCCCATATATGTATATCCATATCGTTTTCTCGTCTTCTTCTTATGACAGTTTGTTCCTGTCATAAGAACTCTAAAAAAAGAGTTACAGTATAATGCTATACGTCCAAAGCACTCTCAAGCGTGAATTGATGAGCATTTGTTCTTGAACGCGTATTGTACCTGAATTCTTTAAGAGGTGTTATGCAGGCAGCTATTTCATTAGAAAAATAGAGGAAGCGATAAAATAAGAAAAGGTAGAAGACACTGCTCTAACGAGTCAAGTATCTTTGTTAAATTAGGGTCTCCTATGAGCTTTATAGGAGACCCTTATATTTTCTGGATCGTATCAAGTAGATGCAGCGTTATTTTTGATGCACCTGCCCAAAGCTGTTGGCCAGATCCATTGTCGTAAAGTGGTTTTTGCTCCACTTTAGGAATCCTAAGCATTCTTTGCGACATCAAATATGTGGTCATTCCAACGCAGGATGTCAGTCACACACATGCCGAGAATAGAAACCTTTTTGGACTCAGCGATGTAAGTTCAATTCAAAGATAAAGGCTGAAGGCTGCTGTCTATAACACGGATTAAATATTTCATAAGAAATTCTCTCATGCACTCTATAAGAGTTTTGTCAAACCCATAAGCACACAACTTTGATAAAAGAGCATCAAGCCATACGCTATCCGAAGCTTTAGAAATAACCAGTGCAACGGCTTTGCTTTCACCATAGAAACGCAAAGAGTGATTCCACTGTTTGGTGAGATAAGCTATATCAGATTACTAGTGGATCTCTTGCTGCGGAAGTTATACTGTCGGTCATTTAAGAGCTTCCGGGCTTAGAAAGCAGCTGGACAAACGCTGTTTTCCATCGAGTTGGACAGAAGCCAGAGGAGAGACAGATAAAAAATCTTACGCAGAGGCCTGGCTAGGCGGGGTGCCGTGGCGTAGGGGCTAGTGTGTGCGCTTACTACACCGGAGGTCCGGGTTCGAATCCTACCATAAATAAAAAATCAATAGAGTGGCACAACAGCTCGAGGTGAACCAGGGCGAACTTCTCAACAATGTATGCTGTGTGCGTTGATTTCACTTCACATGCAAGGGAACCTACAGTTTTTTGTCGAATCCGAACGGCACTTTGAGAAGTTTTGCAAGGCAAATGATACTCTCGGAGGGCTTGTCAGACCCTCGCGAAGGTGGGGACCGTGAAAAAGAACGATTTTTCAGGTGATGATGGTACGATTCGAACCCAGACTTCCGGCGTAGTAAGCACACACACTAACCACTACGCCACGGCACCCCACGAATCCTACCATCGTCACCTGAAAAAAAGACTCGTTCTTATCCCCACCTCCGCGAGGTCTGATAAGCTCGTCGAGAGCATAATTTGACTTAAAAAACTTCTCAAAAGTGCCGTTTGGATGCAGCGAATTCAAAATTGTTTGTCCCCTGAATTTGCAGTGAAATAATCCCCTTCAGAGATATAATCGAGAACGACATGTGAATCGATTAAGCCATGTCCGTCCGTCCGTATATGTGAAGCTTTTAATCAAGCTAGAGAGCTGTAACTTGGTACATGACTTGGTTCTTTTGTTGCACTGATAAAGTGTGAAAATTGGCTTAATCCTCCAACGGACACGCCCTCTACTGGCTTCAATGTGAGACAACCTCTTTTTCACATTTTTTTCAAAATGTATTTTACTCAGGTTAGACAAGGCACAGGAATATAAATTTTGGTACTAAGACATATTGGCCTAAGACCTTTAACAAGGCAAAAATTGCACCGCCCAAAATATCGACCATGCTCCCTCCTAACATGTGAGATCTTTAAAAACCCGATTTCTCGGAAAGTTGACTCCGAATCGAAAAAAAAATTTCTTACAAATATTTAAGATATTGCAATTTGCTAAGTTTGCTCCGTACAAAGTTTTGAGCTCCGCCCACTTTTAAGGGGCGTTTTTAGGAAAAAACTGTTTTATTGTGAAATAATTTTCGCTTTTACCGTATTTTCTCATGATTCTGACGAAATTACAATTAATTGATTTTAATTTTAAGCCTATGTCCATGTTACATTGTATATAGGGTCGGGTATATAGAAGTTTGTCACAAACAAACTCTTGCACTTACTCGCTTGTTATTTTTGTCTCTTATATTAATTTTTTGTCTCCACTTTAAACCCTTTTTTCACACCTCTATAACAGTTTGTGACTTGAAAACAGAAAATTGTAAACAGCAAATACGTTTTCGATCACAAAAATACGTTTTCTTTTGGGATTTTTACAATGGAAACCCTTTTCGCTGTAGGAAAATGTCATCGTCACTCTTTTTTGAGAATTTGTCTGTTCTTCCATATTCAAACGATCAGATTTTAAGATTTTTAAGGTTTTGTAACAAATAGAGAAGATTTTTGTTTGGCTTTCTAAAAATTTTGTAAAAATATCCAAAAGTATCCATTTTGTTCTCCAAATCTATCGATACCTTCCAACTTTCGGGAATAAAAAATATCGATGTCTTACCAGCACTAGTTGCGTCGGTGAAAAATAACAACACATCAGTCAGTTGAACTACATTTCAAACCTATTTCGCCTCGAATACTTGAGTCTGTGTGCGCGAAGACGCGGATCGAGTTTCGACACCTCGACTCCTCGACTTTTCGACCACTTAATTATTACATGGAAACATGATAGTTTTTAAAAATTTTAACATCTTTCAAAAATTACATTTTTAACTTAAATTTTTTTGAAACGATTTAAAAAACAAAAAAAGAAACCCGCATTTATAACCGATAACTAAAAAACTGTGGCCAGGGTATTGACAAACAGGTTTTTTATTTTCAAAATGTTTTACCATTTAGAAACAAGAATATTTTGAGAAATAGTTTTTGAAGTGTTTTTGAAGCTTTCGAGCTAAGTCTCAAAATATGCAAAGTGTTAAAAAATTTATTAGTCTTTCCGAAAAGAAGAAATAATTCTTGATATGTGTGCTTTTTTCGAAATCGTTTGGCTATATGGCATCGGAGCTAGTGGTGGGAACAACATTTTCTCAAGATATTTTTTTTGAAAATACGTAAAAACCGCAGTTTTATAACAGTTTTACCAAAATTTTTTAAAGTGATAAACGTTTTTGTTTTCGGACTTAGTTTTACCAAAAGTTAATTTGAGCCTTTATTTAAGCTGCGGTTTTTAAATATGTTTGCACGATATCGGCCTTTTGAATTAAATTATTAAAAAGTTATGGACTTAAACATGTTAAAAACGGCCACAGATTTTCAATTCTTCGTTTGCCAAAAATTTTTCAGTATTTTGTAAAAATTACATTATGAAAATTAAATATTTCGTTAGTGCATGTTTCGATTTTCTTTTTTCTTATTTTAGAACTTTTCAAGATAAGTGCCAAGCACTCCTGTCTTTTTTGCCACAAAAATTCAAACTGTAACTAAACCTTTACATTACAAGTGTACTAAATTTCCCCTTTCTACGAATCACCGCTCGAAAAATACAGGTACGGACGGACTGACCTGCGGACAACAAAGTATAAGAGGACTTCTTTTTCATTTTTGGACGGACCGCTAAAAAAAGGCCTCCTATTCTCCTGATGCAGAATATAATTTGCACTGGTACTCAGCAGGTGGGAAATTATTTTAATAAAAACGCATGGAAATTGTTTCACGTCTTCAAAAGACTGATTACACCGAACTTGAGCTTCGTATCGCAAAAGAGTGTTGGCATTGCTGTTGCACTGAATACTCAGTTTCGAACTACGGCTTATGGGCTTCATTTTCATGTAGCGATCCCAGACTGACCAAATGCAAGTTTGGCTTCCGAAAACTTTGTGTATATGTCCTTTCATACCACAAGATCGCCCTTACCAGAACTCCAAGTTTCAGCTATCTGGCTCCCTAGAACGGAGCCGGACTCAATCATATCCCAAAAAAAAGGTCTTAGGGGTCGACGGTTATTAAAATTACTATGCTACAAATTGTGCTTAGGCCTTTTGTGTACTTTTAACCTCCGAAAATGCCTAAGAAACACGCTAAAATACCATTTGTTATGAAACCTTTCTTAATCCGCATGCGAACGCTGTCTGGTATCGGGGGAGTTTTTGGAACAAGTGTGATATTTTTTTTTCATTACAAATCTAGTCTATCAGTTCTTTGGTCTAGCCTAGACAAGAAATTTACGAAAAATAGACTCGGATAGAACCAAAAATAGTTTCAAGCCCCAATAAACAGATGTTTCTAAAAGTTTGAGTTTTATATAGTTTTTGGTAAAGAAAACACAAATTTATAAAGTAATACTTTTTATTGTCAACAACTAATTTTGAAGTCGTCATCGATGAATTTATAATCACTAAAATTAGTGCATTTTTATGCATATTATTTTCGAACTTTAGGGTTTAGGCCCTGTTGGAATTTTAAAGAAAGGGCAATATATTTATATAATTTTTTTTTAAGCATAGTTTACTTTGCTACTCAGCCCTATCCTAAAAGGTACGATTTTTATTTTTTGAACATTTTTCAAAACTTTGGGCAACGAAAAGGTGTAGAATCAAAAAATGTTGACCCTTCAGCCTACTCCACATGCCCTAATATTGAAGAATCTGCTTTCACTATTTTAGTAAGTACCTATGCTCTCATTAGCACTCTGTGGAAAAGAACTTAAGGTGAACCGTGTTCCTCATTAGTCGTTACAGTAACACTGTACAAATGAATCTACAAAAATATCTGAACAATACTCTCTTTCTGCAGCATATCTTCTGGCGGATCTTAATTACGATATTTGGTTGGGCAACGCTCGTGGTAATCGATATTCACGAAATCACACTTCATTCGATCCCGATGAATCGAAATTCTGGGATTTCAGTTGGCATGAAATCGGAATGCACGATCTGCCCACAATGATTGACTACGTTCTTAAAACGACGGGATTTAAGAAACTTCAATATATTGGCCATTCACAGGTATGTTTACACAATAGTAAGTAGAGAGTAGCTGATTAAGTTTCTGAACTAATTATCCAGGGATGTACTGCGTTCTTTGTGATGTGCTCCATGCGGCCTGAGTATAACAATAAAATAATTTCGATGCATGCATTGGCACCTGCTGCATACCTTTCGGAGACCGAAGATCATCCCTACATCAAAGTGATGGATTTATATTTGAAGGTTAGATAAGCTGAAAAATCTTGAAGTCTTGACATCTCTGTCTAAGTATTTATACGCTTTCAGAGTTTGGTTGGAAGTGCTATTAGGGAACTTTTTACCGGGGAATTTCGATTTCTCTGCCAAGTGACTAAGGAGACGGAACGAACTTGTATTGAGGCCATATTCTCGATAGCTGGTCGAGATGAAGATGAATTTAATGAGGTATTTCCTCAACTTGGAGAGCACTTTTTATATCTTAAAAATGAATCTAATTTTTTCGATAGATAATGTTTCCCGTCATTCTGGGACACTATCCAGCTGGTGCGTCAGCCAAGCAAATAAAACACTTTATCCAGATAATGAAGTCAAATCGATTCGCTCCCTACAGCTATAGTGTTTCGAAGAACTTGGCCTTATACAAAGAACACCTGCCACCAAAATACAACATGACAAAAGTGACAGTTCCAGTTTATTTGTATTATTCCTTAAATGATTTATTGGTGCAACCCAGTAACGTGGAGCAATTGTATGCGGACCTGGGAAATGCAGTCTCAAAATATTTGGTTCCACACAAGGATTTCAATCACATGGACTTTTTGTGGGCCTCGAATGTAAAAAGGCTTTTGTACGACGAAATCATTAAGAACCTGTCGAGATTGAAGACATTGGAAACGAATTTTAATTCGACTACGTGATTTTTTTATTTATTTATTTATTAAGTTGTTAAAGTTTTTTTATATGGTGTACCTATTTATTAAAGTTACTTTTAAAAAGTTGAATTGGTTCAAACCTGGTAGCTACGTATAAAATGTAACCTCGCCCCCTCCACCTTGCAGAGAAGAAAGAAGAAGCCTCGCATATGTTCTGATCCTGGTAAGCAAGGGCACCCTTTGGAGCTAGGCCTGAGAGGTGTCAGCATGCGAGCGCCTGGTGATCGGAATGTCTCGCTCGGCATCCGCCCGGGTTTCGTTCCCGAAGAAGTTTGGTAAGTAAAATTGGCACATGGAATATCTCATCCCTAACGGAGAAGGAACTTGAACTGGTTGACGAGGCTAAAAAGTATCAGCTCGATGCTACTCCTCAACTAAGTGGAAGGGTTTCGGAACCAGGGACTTCGCTGATGGGTGGAGACTTCTCTGGTCTGGCATTCCACATAACATGACTGCACAGGCGGGTGTGAGAATACTCACAAGCCCCCGGCTGTCGGAAAATGTATTTGAGTTTATCATCAGTTTATCATCTTAAAGCTTAAGCTTGAGCGATCAACCTTATCTCTAGTGCAGCTGTATGCACCCAATCGAGATTTAGAGTGTGCGCCCTTCTTGGACGATGTTGCTGCTGCCCTAGATAGAGTGGCAGGAATGGACTTCTTTCTCCTGATGGGTGACTTCAATTCTCATGTGGGTATGAACGAGAGTACCTCGAGAAGTGTGATTGGGAGGCACGGTGACCCGGATCAAAACAGGAGCGGAAAGAACTTGTTGGACTTTTGCTGTGCCTATGGCTTGTTCATCCTGTACACCTTTTTCCCATACAAAGACATTCACAAATACAGTTGGTACCAGCACAGCTTAAATCAAAGTTATTTGATTGATTTCCTTGTGGTAACATCGTGTGTTCAAAAAATGATTTGTGATGTTCGCATTTTTAGAGGAGCTGACCTGTCAACTGATTTGCCCCTAGTATTGTGCAAATCGCGTTTTAGCGACAGTATTCCTTTGCCACCCAGGCGAAATTCAAGACGGGTGACTCGCATACGGTGGGAAAGTTGACTGGATGCTGAATCTGATTGCGAGGAGCGATTTGCACGGCACGTTTCGGAGAAGTGTGAACAAATTCTACCTGACCTTTAAAATGTAGAGGAAGAATGGCAGCTGTTTTCATCGGCAGTCATTGCCGCTGCAAGAAGTGTTTGTGGAGTGAAGCGGCTGGGTGTATGGCGTATTGTGGTGAGAAAAGAACTGCGTGGCTTAAGACTCGGAGTTCAAGAAGCGATCAGACAGAAGAAGAGAGCCTATTTCTGTCTGAGAGAGCCTATGAAACTCTAGTTCTCGAGCCTCTACATTGACGCGCGAAGAGCTTCCAATATGGCGGTAATAACAGCCAAAGAACAGGAATTGAAAAAGTTCGGCAAGAGGTTGGAGCACGATTGCAGATCTGCAATCAATATGTTTTGACCGTCGCAGAGGAAAGAAGTTAAATATCGTACAAGGGGGTAAAATCCAAAGACGGTACACTTCTTTCAAATGAAAACGACGTCTTACGCAGATGGAGCGAGCACTTTTCGGGGCTGCTCAATCCCTCAATCCTTCTCATTGAAGATGGCAATCATATTGCTGACGAGATTAGGGCGGAGAAAAGTCCTACAGTAGATGAAGTCACTGCCCCGATTAAATCGCTTAAAGTAAGTATAAGTCTGCTGGAGTTGATAAAATCCGGCCAGATATGCTCAAGGAAATGGGAAAAATGGCTAACACGTGCCATTGAGGTGGCTTAGAAAAGCGGGAAAGCGCCTAGCGATTATTCTTACACCGCATTTTAGTGTGCGCAAGCTTGAACTAATGTTCTGCGGATAATGATAGGATAATCTTGTGACTAATGTTCTCCAATTGTCTGTACCTTGTGATCTTATTGGAATTTGCGGCTCTTTCTTTTATGAAGAGATCTTTTGGCGGCGTAAGGTTAAGGATTGTGTCTAGCCCCATGGTATGAGTAGATGTCAAAGCGCCTGAAGTTACGAAGCAAGTCATTCTTTGTACATTTGTTAAGGCTTTGTGATTTTTCATCCATGTATAGACATGGTTCTTACTATAACCCTATGGGATGGATTCGATGATCTACACGACCAGCAGCATCGCAGCCGTTTTCTTCGATCCCTTCTGGTTAAGTTGGTGTCGCTGTTCAGCCAACAGAAATGAAAACGCTTAATGTGAGCCCTTGTTAGCTTAATCCAACAAAGGGTTATTATCTGCCCCAAGATTATTCCTTGTACTTTTCAGTACAAGAAACCACCCAGCGCAATATGATGTTACGTTGAGGTGTGATCTTCCTTCTTTCTAGATCGAGGAGATCGAGGCTTATTTATCACCTCTTCTGTTCTGGAAGCCTAGGAGCCCGAAAGCAGGATTTCTCGACCGGCAAATGTTCCTGCTAATCTGTGTAACCACAGTTACCATGAAGCTCCCACTAAATGGCTAACCTTTTTTAGGCAGAAATGAACCAGTCCACAGACAAATCAAAAATCGACCTGGCTCATGGGCACTCTGCCTTCCATTTTACAAGAATATATCTTCCGGTGGAGCTTCGCAGCCCGAAGGTCACTTTTAGATGGACGACCTTAGCTGCCTGTAGTCTGGCAGCCCCACGAACGCCCTTTGTAGAATTACAGAAAAGAAATGGAACTGCAATAATTCCATTAGGACGCCGACCGACAAGCTGCCCAATGTAGATAGACGCTCCTCGGGTTTATCTAGGGTAAGCGGGTTCGTTAAGTCCGTCATCTCACGGAAGTGAGGTGCCCCGTGGGGGCTGCAAAGCCAATAGTTTGATGCTGTAGCTCTTCCTCCATACTCTCCGTCCATTGATCACGGGACTTAAAACCACCCGGAGGAATTTTGTCGCGAAGCAACCTTAAATGTTTTCATTCTACTTTGACAGGGTCCATGCTTCTGGTAACGTTAAGTAGAAATAGGATGTTCAGGGTCTTATGTACACTTTATTTGCTCGAGTAAGAGAGCTTTGCTACTCAATTTTAACTTCTTTGCTACCTTCTTAGCCCAAAAGAGCAGTGGTTGGCAAGAGCTAAACTTTACTTGCTTTCAGTAGTCTGTTGTTGATCGTTTTGCCCTAATTGATTGCTAAGCCCGTTGGCCGCTTCGGTCCCAAAACTTTCAAAGGTTCACTGAAATCACGCTGCGATCTTTCAATTATTTAATAATGTAATCTGAGCATGCAAGTCATTGTACGCACTTTTGAAAGCCCCTGGTGTAACGTGCCAAAGTTCTAAATTTCTTTGACAGCGTCTCGCCTTGTCTTAATCCTTTTTTGACATCAAAGGGCGGTTGGGTAAGGTCTGTGTCAGCTTTGACGAAACAGTGTAAGTTTTCCATTGTCATCCTTCGCAAATTGACGAGTTTGGCAGGATTTTGGATCTCAAAAATAGACATATCGCTCGTCTCTATTGATGTTCGCATACGTGGTGTTATCGTGGGGGTATCGATTTGGAATTCCTGGGTTTTGACCAAGATATGGCAAAGTATATGAATATTTGATCCATTGTGGACTTCCCTGGCCTAAGGCCGCACTAATATGGACCCTGCTGATAAACTTTCGTTACAACTACGTCTGCGTGGAGATATCGATCGTATTCTTAGTCAGTTTTTTTTTCTCCCATATCGAATGGTTCTTCTGTCTAACAGCGAAACTCGGTTATAAGTCTAGTCTTCACAAAAGGTTTTTCATAATCAAAATCCAAATTTCAAATGCTTGCAAAATAATAATAACTATAAAAAGTAATTAAGTGGAAGAGTTCGTCTGTAACGAACTTCTAAATACCCGACCTCTTTACCCATTAACACCAAAGTTAAAACTTTTTGGTCTGTTTCATATATGAATGTCAATTATTTGTATTGGCCACGCCCCTAAAAAAGGGCGTAGGCTGAAAATTAAAATCAATTAACTCTAATTTCGTTGGAATCACGAGAAAATGCGTTAAAAGCGAATACTAATACTTAAAAAAAACAGTTTTTTCCCAAAGACGCCCCCTAATAGTGGGCGGAGCTCAATGCTTTGTATGCAACAAACTTAGAAAATGGTAATATCTTCAATATTTGTAATATAATATTTTTTTAAGTTTAGAATAAATTTTCCGAGAAATCAGGTTTTCAAAGATTTCAGATGTTAAAAGTGGGCAGGGTCAATAGAGTGGGCGGTCCAATTTTTCTCTAATTAAAGGCTTTTGGTCAATATTGCTCTCCACCAAAATTTGAGTTCATATGTTTTGTCTATCTTGACCAAAAGGCATTTTGAAATAAAATATAAATTTGAGGTTGTCTGACATTCGAGCCAATTGTGGGCGTGGCTGTAGGCGAATCTTCTCAATTTTCACACTTTGTCTGTAAAAAATGAGAACCAAGCAACGCTGCAAGTTTCAGTTTCCTAGCTCAATTTTAAAGACCTCAAAAGTGCATACATACGGACGGACGTGGTTTAATCGACTTACCTGTCGGTCTTGATCATATCTCTGAAAGGTCTTAGGGTTCTACGGTGATTATTTCACTGTGTTACAGACTATGCATTAAAATTAATATAATATTTAATATATATTAATTATACCCGATTTAATATATAATATATATCGGGTATAATAGTGTATGCTTTACTTTCCCGCAGGCATTCACAATAGTTACGATAAGTAAACAATAAGTAAACAGAAAACATAAAGCTAAGAGCTTTTTTTTGACTCCTGTAATATTCCAATCGAAAGACTTATAAATCGGTTCATTACTTGTGCTAGGTACTTGGTTCTTTGATTTTACTTTAATTTTATTTATATTGTTCACTTCTTCGTTAATCACCATTTTACAGTCACAGGCTAATCGCACACATGACACTTTTAGTCACGCAACGGTTTGATTGCCTTTTTGAGTCCCACGGCACGACACACGAGCAACAGATATGAAAACGATTTTCGGCAACTTTTAAATCTGTGTTTTGTCACTAATTTTTTAGTTGCTCGCTGTCAGAAATGACTTCTCGAGCGCAGGCAGCTTTATATTCGAGCGTGGACCCCTGTAATTTCTTTCAAGTCGCCGACATTTTAGAGGGCAAACGTTAAAATATTTCATCTGTATTAGTGTATACAACTAGAAAAGTTGCTCATGTGAGCGCTGCTTTGGTGGATCGTGATTGAACTATTGATGCGTCATAAAATTGCAAGTGTGCGATTAGCCAAAAAGTACGGATTTTTTAGTTTTTCTTATAACGGGGTCATACTGTAATGTTTAAAGTTGACAATTATAAGTATTTATAGGATTATTTATTAGTGTTCATGTCAATTGATTATTTATGCTTTTACATTTATTAAGTAATCTTTTCAATATTCATTTCTTTAGAAAATTATTTGGGTATTTAATAGTTGATTTATTTATTATTCTAAAAAATTTTCAAAGACAAAAAAAAAACAATAACTAAAAAAAAATAGATATAAACATTATTGTAATAATCATTAAAATAGTTGTTAAACATGTTATTATTATAATGATTTAAATATATATTAACTCTTTTTCTAAGTAGATATTAATATTATTAAAATTATTTTACTTCTAGCTGATTTATGATTACCATTAATTTATTTATTTATTGTTTTGCAATAATAATATTTATACGTTTTATGAATTTATTTTGTTGTTTATTTATTTCTAAAGAAAGTTTGGTTTCTAGCAAAAGGATGGTAATCAAGACTCCGCAACAAGAGCCACAGCTTGTTGAACGTCAGCAAAATTGCCGCCGACACGGCCGGTGTAGATGAAGTCTACTGTATAATTCTACAGCATACATTTAGGCCAATATGAAATCTTAAAAATTAAAGTATAGGTGGCGCTAGAAGGCCGTCGCGCTTTCCTGGACTCAAACCAATCTTAAAAACAAAAGTGGATGAGTCGATGAAAACTACCAGAAATTTTATCCGAGCTCTGAATGCACCCATCACAACATCATTTCGATGCACCTACGTACGGTGTTTGTTTCGATTTCACGATGTTCCACCCTCGGTACATCTTGATATCCGTACTCAACTCACAAGTACTTTGGTGGATGAAAAATGAAAAGTATCGACCGGCGCATTAACACCCGTAGCTGCCCATAATATTCATCATCAGCACGCATACATTTACCCGATAGATACATTTCAGTTTTCCTTAGACCTCTATACGATTCGGTTCTGTCGTGTGCGATCCGCCAAAGAAGTGCACATAAGAAGTTATCAGCAAAATTTATCGAACATCTCCAAATGGGGGAGGGGATTATTAAGGGTAGATTTGATTATTGTGCGACACAATCTGTTATTTATTTTTTTGCTGTGCTGTGCTGTATGTAACAACTTTTGTAAAACAATAATAAATCGGTTGTATTTGTTGTCGAAGAATACAGAGTGTAGGTATACCCGCCTGCTAGTGTTAACGAACCCCTAAGGAAGCGAGTTTTCTTTTTCACGGTACAGGGTTAGCGCAAGTCTCAAATAAATAAATCGATTTTGAGGTTAAAATTTTTGAGAAAACTTCTGTGTGGTGTTTTCTATTTCCTATTGTCCGGAAAAAGGGGTGCGGGTGAAAAAGTGCTTAGACGGGCGAAAAAATATCTAATTGTGAAAAATTTGTGCAAAGAATTCGGAATAGAATTTTCCTACTCGGAAAAGTGTGTACAGCAGTTGAAATCGATTGAAGGGGAGGGCGCGACATAACATACCCCCGCCCCATATAACTACACCATGTTCGCAGGAAGTGCACCATAACCCAGAAATGCTTTGAACGCGTCAAGTGAACGGAATATTGTTTTTGCAAAAAGTTTGCAGAAAAACGGTTCAAGTGTAAAACGTTTTGAACACAGCCCACAGTTTTGGTTCATTTTATCGGTTAGAATTCGAATATGGAGGACGAACTACGCTGTCCGATATGTAAGCAATTGTTCGCGAATCCTGTGCTGTTGCCGTGCTACCATGCCCTCTGCCTGGGTTGTGCACTAGACATTCAAGCCGCGTACACGCCGGCAGCAGTAGCCGCGGCAGCTAATGGCACCATACAATCCACTGTAACAGGTTGTGCTGCAAACGCCTTGCATCACCACCATCACCATCGGCAGAATTCACCGGTGACGCATCACTCGTCGACATCCTCGGCGGCAAGTACCGCCAGCTCGGGCACCACCGAAAGCTCTGACCAGGATCAAGCCGATAAGGTCAGCATCTTTAGCGAGGCCGATTCCGGGGTGGTGTGCTGCACGTCACGCCCAGGATCGTATGTTGGCACGCCCAATCTTCAGGCGCTACTCTGTCCTCCCTCGAGCGGTGCTGTCTACTACTTGATCTGTCCACATTGCCGCAAGGCCGCCTTCTTCGACGAGAGTGGCGTTCGCAACCTGCCACCCTACAAGACGATGGAGTCGATTGTGGATCGGTTCTGCGCCCGCGAGGCCCTCCGCTGCCAGATGTGTGAAACCGATCCCAAGGTGGCCTCCCTCATATGCGAACAGTGCGAGATACGCTACTGTGACGGATGCCGTGAGTTGTGCCACCCAGCCCGTGGACCATTGGCCAAGCACAATCTAGTGAAGCCGCTGGGTGCAGCTCAGCAACGCGAATCGCTGTGTGCCGAGCACACAGAGCCATTCACCCTATTCTGTTTGAATTGTAAGGAGCCTGCCTGTGCGCAGTGTCTCAGCGAAAACGGTCATCAATCGCATGACGTGCAGCCGATAACACAGACCTGCAAGGCACAAAAGGTAAGTTTCTCGTTAACCTGCGATAGTGTGGCGATAGTGCGCTATCTGATACCGATATCATTCCAATTTCTACTCTTTTTTATCGATAATGAGTACACAGAGTTCCTACCTATACAATGTTTGTATTGCTTGTGTTTTTTTTTTTGTTTTCTGGAACATCACATGGAGTCGTGACTTGGTTTTTTTCCCCGAACTTATGATATCATGGATGAGTTTGCTTTACCCTCTTCAACCTGAAATGAAATTTATTGCACTTCTTGCGACAGTTTTCAGGCATATGGAAATGGTGGGCTTTATTTTCGGGGGCTTAAGCCGCCTGTTGTGTCACTCATTATGCATGCAGTTGGTCACAAGTTAGTTGGGATATTGATTGAGGAGTTTTATTTGCCATACAAATGTTTACACTATAGGAGCTACAGGAACAGGTATACTCTAAATACCGACAAGCCTATACCTGACATCGGATTAGATTGAATTTTTATCTTTATTGACACGTTAGACGGGGGACGTAAGGAAAAACCGAAGTGTCATAAAGCAAGTTGTTTCCTTTTATTTAGGTCTTAATAGTGACACCTTCTTTCCGCACTCGTTTTTGTTATTATCTACTTACCTACCTAAATAGCTATGGCCTTCGTCAACGTGCGATAAAACTGTTCTTCTAAGACAGCTCCAGGTAGATTGATTCTTTCTTATGGGAGTGATAGTTGTGCCTTCGAGTTTTAGTGATGAGCTGTTAGCCGCACAGATTCAAAGACAACACTTTGGTCTGTCGCTTGCAAAACTTGTTGTTTGCTAATATTTTTTGAAAATATGTACTAAATTCCATGACATTTTCTGACCCGACCAGAATCCGCAAATCGGAAGGAAGGATACTGTAAATATTTGTGGGGTATTAGAAAAGTATCAACGATAAATTAAGAAAATAGTCTCCATCTCATGAGGTGGTGTTTCAAAATCACAAAAAAAAGTTGTCAAAAAAGTTGTCAAAATACTGTCGAACCGACAAGAATATGGATCTGTGGTGTGCACTTCGGAGTTAGATGCATGACGTACGCTAGAGCTTCACACTGCATTTAATTATACTTGCTAGACATATTTTGAAATACGACTATTTATGATGAGGACTGTCTAAACGTCTAAAAAACGTAATCATAAAAGGCCTTAGTCAAAATAGTATCTTCCAAGACTTGACTTATATAGCAAACCTTTAACCATACGAAAGAACCTTCGACGACACATGAAACCTCGACGCCAGCTCTTGGCAGATGTACAGTAAAAAAGCGAGTCTATAAGATGACCGTAGTAGGTCTTACCATAGTGAAATGACGCATCCGCCCTCCCTCCTTCGCTGAAGCACAAAAAAGACTGAAACTTGAAAGTGTTCCACCTTTTTCTAGTGAACCAAGAACGTTAGATTCGATTGGAGATCGCTACGCTGATTAGACAGGCTTCTTTACTAGTGTTATATAATTAGGTAATTTGCGAAGAGAGTTCAATTATGTTGCGAGCAAGCTTTTAATCATCACCACAGAGCTTTTTTCGTGCGAAGCCGAAGAGGACTGCTCTGTCCACGCACTGCTTTGCTTACTTTTCCCGCCGATGAAATGTGATTTTGTAGTATCTGGCAATCAATCCAGCATTAGCCGAGTTGAGTAGCAGAAATATCTAGTTACACGTGATACTGAGCACCTTCTTAGAAAGTGTAAGATGTCCTCCCTTTCGTGAGATAGCACATCCTGTAGATCACGGGTAGATCCTACCTGTGGTGGGGCATGTAATTTAGAGAAAGTGACTCACCCGTCATGCTGAGCATAATGTTAATTTCGTCGACCTAAGTACCAACTTGCATTCAACTTGAAAACAGCTTTTTATATACCCAACCAGGAAAATAATCACCAGAGATCCCTAAGATATTTTAGAGATCTAATCGAAACCAGCAGGTGAATTGATTGAGCCATATCCGACCATTCATTTCCGCCCGCCTGTCCGTGTGTGTGTGAAGTTTTTAGATCTTTCTAGCTTTAAAATCGAGCTAGACAGCTGAAACTTTTACAGAAGCTTGGCTCTTAATTTGTAAAGACAAAGAATGAAAATTGAAAGGATCTCCCCACAGCCACGCCAATAATCGACTTTAATGTTAATGCATTTTCGTCAAATTAAATGGAGTAGGAACTTTAAGTTTGAGTCTTTAAAAACCTATTGGCAATCAGAACTCAGAAGAGCTCTTGCTCTTGCACTGTATGTGTTTCAAGTGTTCTTATGCACACATGGAACATTTTTGTCCTATTAAATTTTTTTCCGACTCCGAACGGCGAATTGAGAAATCTCTCGAGGCAAACGATACTCTCGGATGGTTTGTCAGACCCTCGTGGAGGTGGGACCATGAAAAACTTTTAATGCCCTGGTTAACATTCGAAACCCGCACTTACCACAGCACCACGGCAATCGATTAATCCATGTCCGTCCTTCTGTCCGTATGTTATAGTTTTTAGGCCACTGGGTCTTTCCGTCTGTCTCGTAAAATTTAACGCAACAAAATCATCCCACTCCTCATCATTGATTGTTTTAAGCCACAACCTCGTTTCTCACTGCACGGAACACCTTATCGTGGGCTTTACGATTCTCCTAAAGCCAAATGCTTTTCTGCAGTGTCAATTGTCTAGCCCGGCATTTGTATGAATAAATGTAGAAAGATTGTTAAAAAAATAAGTAAGCAAGGGTAGTTTGTCTGTAACGAACTTCTAGATATAACTGTCCCAATCTATACCCTGTAACACCAAATTTAAATGTTTATACCCTACCCAGGGTGTATATTTAGTTTGATGTATAGTTTGAAACGCAGTGAAATAATAACCGTAGACCCCTAAGACCTTTTAGAGATATGAATGGGACCGACAGGAGAATCCATTTAGCCATGTCGGTCCGTCTGACCGTCCATCCGTATGAAAACAACTTTTAGGCCTTAAATTTTAAGCTTAAGAGCTGAAAGTTTGTAAGTGGGCTGCAACTCCAGTCCTTTAGACTAAGTTTGAAAGCTAGTTGCATCTGCCCACAGACACGCCCACAACAGGCCTGTATGTGCGACCATCTCTAATTTTTAAAAATACTTTTTTCAAATTTTAGCTATGTTTTTGCGCACTAATTTTTGGTATGTGACATTGCCTTGTGATTGTCTTTGAGGTAGCAGAAAATGTTTTGGCCTTTACATTAACCAGGTCCGCTTTTTAAGGGATTTCAACTTAAAATTACTGTTTATACCCAACCGAGGGTATAATAATTTTAATGCATAGTTTGTAACACAGTGAAATAATCATCGTAGACCCTTAAGACTTTTTACAGATATGATCGAGACCGACAGGTGAATCGATTAAGCCATGTCCGTCTGTATGTGTGAAGATTTTACGTCTTCAAAATAAAGTTAGGGCGCTCAAACTTGGAGTGTATCTTGGCTCTTATTTTGTACAAACAAAGTGTACAATTTAGTTAAATCCGCCAGTGGCCACGCCCACTACCGCGGCTTCAATGTAAGACAACTTCCATTTCATATTTTCTTTCAAATTGCCTTTCGGTCAAGTAAGACAAGGCGTAGGAACTAAAATTTTGGTAAACAGCAATACTGGCCCCCTAAAACCTAAAATAAAGAAAAATTTGGACCACCCACAATATCTACCATGCCCACTTTCAACATGTTAGATCTTAAAAAATTCGATTTTTCGAAATGCCAAAGGACAAACACTAAAGATATAACTATTTGCTAAGTTTGGTTGATACAAAGTTTTAAACTCCGCCCACTTTCAGGGGGCGTTTTTATAGACCAGGCTCACTTTTGGGGGTGTGACCTATACAAATAATATATGAACTAGGGCCAAAAAACTTCAAGACTTGGTGTAACACCGCATATAACCTCGGGTACATAAAAGTTTTTCACGGACGAAATCTTGCACTTACTCATTTGTTTTTTCTGTCTCAATCCAACTTACACATTTCGAGCTATTTGTCACACCTTGACTAAAGTACCCTTGGCCCACACCTTGGCTTCAACTCCTAAACCAATTGGACTTTGTAAGGCTTCATACCGAGGTCTTTATGCAAAATTCGTCTCAATGATGTCTCCGAAATGTTCAATTTCTGAGAACACGGTGAATTGATGTTGATGGCGCTTCACGCACACTTTCTGCCACAGCAGCAATTTTCTCGGGTGTACGCACTGTTTTTGGCTTTGGCACTGTTTTTGGCTTCACGCTTTGGTTTATCGATGAGAATGCCAGTTTCTTTCACTTTTTCACAAGATAACGAGCATATGGAGCTGAGGGTGCTTCTCTTCTTCTAAAATCCGTACGCAAATTTCGCACATATTCTGCAACATTGCCATGATTTTCAAAGTAATGTCGCAATATTTCCCAGCGTTGTTCAAGCGTATTATACACAATCGTATTCGTTCAGCGGAAGGATAAAACTAATTATCTGTCAAATCAGAGATGAGCTAAGTGAATTCACGAAATAAGTACTAGTTGAAAAAAAACGTTAGATGGCGGACCCTGTATTTCAAATTTTTTCCTCTAATCTTTTTGAAAATAGAAAGAATTTTTTTTTGATTTAAAACCCACGAAACGTCTTTTCGGAACCTTTTGTGGTGTACCGTTATATTTTTTTTTTTATCTTCATATATTTACTTTGCGCTCGCAACGGTTACGTACTTTTGCCTAATACTCATAGCACAGAGTTTTTAGATATCGGTTACAAAAGCGAGTTTTTTAATTTGTTTTTTAAACTGTTTCAGAAAATTTCATGTTTTTTCGATTTCAGATTTTTAAAGTTTAAGAATTTGCTCCATACGCTTTATATAAAAACCAAATTTCATTATAATCGGTATCACCGTTAAGATTCCAGAATATTTTGAAAAAAAAATTTTGAAATGTTTTTAAAGTTTTCAAGCTTAATCTCAGAATCTGCTAAATATTCGAAAATTTCTATAGTTTTCCCGAAAATAACAAATTATTCTTAATGTGTATGATTTTTATACCCCAACCCATAGGAAAGGAGGTATAATAAGTTTGTCACATAGTTTGTAACACGGTGAAATAATAATGGTAGAATAATAATGGCGAATAAGCCATGTCCGTCCGTCCGTCCGTCCGTCTGTATGTCACATGTTTTTAGGCCTTAAATTTTGAGCTAGGGTGCTGAAACTTCGTACGTAGGGTCACGTCATGCGAATCAGTACAAGTGTAAAAATTTTTGAAATCCGCCCAAAGACACGCCCACAATCGGTCTAAAAGTGCAACTACCTCCAGAGTTTTCAAAACTGTAACACGTTCTAAAACGCTGAAATTTGACATTTAGCGTTTCCTAATAAATGTAAGACACACAAGAAGACAAATTTAATTGGTAAACCTCCTCTAGTGGGCGTGGCATCTATTTTAAGGGTACATTTTCAAATGCAGTTTACTCAATATATTTGCTGAAAATTGAAAAAAAATGTGCTTAATGTTTTATGTAGAAAACGTTTAGTTCCACATTTCGTTCATGCAAGACTTTGGGCCACGCCCACATTTTGAGGCAGAATTGAAGAAAACCCTGAAATTTTCCTGAAAAACTTAATTTCGACTGGCCTTGAGCCTAATTTAGGAAAGCATGAAACAAAAAAAGTAGCAGGTTAGGTAAACGAGTTTTCTGTCCAGATTTCGTTCGTATAAAGTTTTTAGCCACGCCCTTTTAAGGGTCGATTTTTCAAAAATATTGCATTTGAACCAAAAAATTGCATTTTTACGTACATTTAAGTGTAACTTGGATATATCTGTGGTTTCTAATTAGGGTCGGTTGGACCACGCTCCTTTTTAAAGTTTGCATTACTTATAAAATGTCAAAAAACAACTATGTCATCAGAATTTTACAATGTGGGATAGGATGGAATATTCAACGGTTCGTTTTACACTGTGGCACTTTTTTACACACTGTGGCACTTACTCACTGGTTTTCAAACCATTTGGCCCATGCTATATCGGAGATGGTGGTGGGTACAAAATTTTTTTCACGATTTTTTTTTTCGAAAATACGCCAAAACTACAGTTCTTAAACCGTTTAACCAAAATTTGGTTTTAGTTTTTACTTAGCCTTTTGCTGTTACATACATTAGCTCAGTATCAGCTTTCTAAATAAAGTGATGAAAAAGTTATGACGTTAAACACGTTGAAAATTAGTATCTATTTTCCATTCCTTATTTCTCGAAAACTTTTCAATATTTTGCAATAGTTCGATTTTATTATGAGAATCCAATATTTTTTTAGTGCATGTATAATTTTGTTTCCTTCGGGCTGTAAAACTTTTTAAGATAGGGCCAAAACACTTTTTGGTTTTTTTATCATTAATGTTCAAACTGTAATTATTTATGCGCTTTCATTTTTTTCACGAACCATAAGTGTACCAAATATCATCTCTCTACGATTTACCGTTCAAAATTTATAGGTGCCGACGGACAACGGTGCGATACCATAAGAGGTCCTTTTTCCATTTTTGGACGGACCGCTGAAAATGAATCACCACCCAGAAATAAATTTGCCCAAAATGTCAAAAATTAAACAAACCGGATGGGGTAAAAAAAGGGCAAGCAGGGGGTTTGCAATTAGGCAGCATGCCTCCTAATACATACACCAGTTCAACTCCCAAGGTCCGAAGTCCTTTTTCCATTTTTGGACGGACCGCTAAAAGTAAATGCATTTCTATTGTTCCAATTGTCTACTTTGGGATATTATGTGATGTCTAGAAAGATTAAAGCCGAATAGCTAGCAATGTGGCTTGGTTAAAGGTACTTCGCACTTCGCTTGCGGAGCAAGACCCAACAGGATAAGGCTTTTCATTACAATAGGAATAGCCATAAGGAACTTCTTAGTAGAAAAATTAGGGTCGGGAAATTCCCTAATACGATTAACTTTCAATTGCTCGTTTAGCATCACACTGCACGATTTTTTTTTAACTGTGTTGAATCATTAGGAAGATTTTAAGTGGTTTTGTCTCACTATGAGGCATGCTTTGAGATTTTTTTTCCAGCGTACCGATATTTGATTCCAATTAAACGGATTGCATTCGATTTTGTGGGCCGTCAGTAATTATATCGAGTATGTATGAAGGCATTCTGTTTATTATTTGAATTGGATTTGGATACAATTTGATTGATCGAAATGCATCGGCAATATGGAACCAACTGTTTGAAAACACCCTTTGTGCTTGTGAATACCAGAATAAATTGAAATAAACATAACCAAACATAAAAGGGGGAAGCAATGTTGTTCCATAAGGTGTTACGTTTAAGTACACCTAATGCTGATCTGTCATGTTACATTATTATCATGTGTCTTGAGTTCAGGGTGGTCCATCAATCATAAAGCGATTCTTAGCTTCCTCCTGCCAATTGCTTAAAATGAACTCCGCTAAGCCTCCAAAACAGAGAATATCGTCGTGGCGCTTGCAGCTTAACCCTTCTAAGCCTGGCGTTACCCAAACGATTGAACTACCTCTTCGTCGGGTCCAAGTACAATGAGTCTTAGCAGAGCCTTTATACGGGCAAGAAATTGTCTTACCCTGTCACTGCCATAAGACACCATTATACTCGCGTTTATCTCAGCTGTCGACGGTGACAGTTTTGTCAAAACTCTCATCTAGGTTAGGTCCAGGGGCCTCTCACAAAAAGCGAAAATGCGCAGCTTAAAAATGCATTCCAATGGTTTCGTGTTCGAAACGTTCTTTTCAATACCGGAGCTTCAGTAAACTTTCTGTAAAAACTTTCTGTAAACTTTCCTCCTGTAAACTTTTAGCTATCTACGCTAGGTATACGTTGTCGGTTGTCGTTTGACGCGTGAAAGATGGGCCACAAGCCTGTGAATTCCACGATGAATTGTTAATCGTTCCGTCAAGTAAGTCGATAAGTGGTGCTGCCATATTTAGCAAAATTTTCATGGCCTAGAAATTTAGGCTCAAAATTCAGAACTTCTTCTGAATCTTACCTCTTAACCATCTCACAATGGAAGTCGTAGCTCAATAGAAGTGCCAGTAGTAATGTCTTTATCGTTGACACTACTCAAGGGTTTAGTGCACTTTCTGCAACTTACTTTGCAACGTTTTAGTTTCTTACGCTGCAGTAGGTATGCTCACTCAAAGTAGGTGAAAAATCTACCTCAAAACATGCCAGTGCTCTGAGAATGCATCTGTCACTTCTTTATTGTATTCCGCTTGGGTGGTATAAGGTTTCCTTCTTAACAAACTTTTTATTGTTGCTGACGAAATGGTATTTGTATTCGCTGGGAAACACGGTGAAAGAAAAAAATTAGACCGGAATGCAGGAAAGGAAAAACCATGCATCAAGGTAAATGATGGTTTCAAATGTCAGAATGTGTGGACAGTAAATGTGTAATAAAAAAGTAACACAACAGTTTGTATTTCACCTACAAAGGTATACACCAAAGCACATTTATACGTATCTACACCTAACATAGGATTCTATTCAATAAGAAGGAAAAAAAAATAAACTTTTTTTTTATCAAAGACCTGTGCAAACAATAAAAAACGTGCCCAAGGTAAGGTTGCTTCGTGTTCTACTTTCGCTAGGACTGTCCAGCAATCACTTAATGCGTGCCACCCTCTGTTAAGGTATACACGGCTCCAATGATGGCCAGAAAAACTTTTCACATTCTTTCGCGTGGAATGTTAACGTACCCTACCATGACTTGGAATTGTTTGTTTTTTGTTTCAAGAACAAGGAATTGTTTTGAAAGCCATGGGAGGTATTTTTCTGCATCATGCTTAAAAAAATACAGAAGAGCTTTCTGGGAAAATAGCTTTGATGCATTAAGGGTAATAACTTATTATCAAGTATTCGTTAAAGTTTCTTCTTCTCCTTTTGGTAGCGCCCTGGTTGCGGGGGTGGGGTGAACCTCGTCGTAAGCAGTTCTACTTCCAAGTTCCAGTTCCTTACTATGGTTCTAGAAGTCTGGTATGCAGTGTCATATAAATAACAAAGGGTTACTAGATCTTGGAAGCAATCCAACGCACTTTCAAAGAGATAGTTTTCACTGCAACACAGGGGATGTAAAAACTCCTATTATAAGACCAGGATCCAGAACTGGAGGCAGGTAAGATCATGCTCAAAAGGCTGACAACGCTTCAAACATATTTAACCTTATAGCAGATGGGAAGAATTCGAGGAACGAACAGAAAATAGTTTTGCGAATTTAAGAAAACTCTAAAGAAATAAGGTTATAACACCAGGGCAAGTGTAACGCCTTTACGGAAAAAACCCCTGATGTAAATCTAACCAAACCACCCTGATTTCGATAAAGAATGCCGACGAAACACAATTGTATTTAGACATTGGGGCGCTTCAAATCCTGTCCCTATATCACCCGAAAACAAAAGACTTGTTCCTTTTCACGCTCCCCACCCTCCCATTTGTTTCTAAAACCTTCTCCAAGAATTGTTCGGATTCGGGAAAAGATTGTTGGTCGCCTTGGAAGTAAAGTACTCGACAAGCAAACAGCACACATGGTTGAGAAGTTGGCACTGGTTCACCTCGAGCTGTTGCACCACTATAATTTTATTGAGACAGAGTTACCGGATCTTCATTTGGTTGCTGTCGCACATTCGGGGACCAGAAACCACAGAAGAGCAGCGCTCGTCAATGACTATTATAAGAGAAACCTTAAGCCGAAGTTGGCTATTATCTTAATATCACGTGAAAATACCAGGTGTATAGTGCCTTGTTCCCTATTATCTTCCGAAAAATTTAATCGCCGTAAGATTCGTGTATCTAGTGTACCTTTTATGTTAATCTTTACTGTAGACAGATTCAGCTGATTTCCGAACTTGATCTTACTAAATTTCAGCTTTCTAGCTAAAAAATTTCGATCTCTAGCTTGTTTACATACGGACGAACAGACAGATGGACGCACGACTTAATGAATTCTTCTGTCGGCCTCGTTTAAATCTCTTAAAGGTCTTAGGGGTCTACGGTGATTATTTCACTCCATTAGCAACTATACATTAAACTCTATTTACCCTGGGTAGGGTGTAGGATATTTGTTACAAAGTGGGCGTGGTCTTTGCTGACATTTTTTGTTACTACTACTGATGGAATTATAACTACGCTAAAAGGTTTTTTTATTGTCAACTTTCACTGAAAGAATTAAAATTTGGTTGACCCTAGGCAACGCATAAAAAACGATTCAATGATCTCAGATAGTAAAACTTAGATCAAGATAGAGAAGAAGCAAAAACAAGATATTCTTCTTGGCTCATCCTCTTGGCTCTTGGAAAGATTTCGACAAAGCAAGATTTTATTAAGACTAGTCTTAAGATTATCGAACTGCATATCGTGAAGAAAGTGTCGTATAAAGCTTTTAATCCACTAAGACCACAGATGTCAGATGTTTCCACGCCCAATACTCTCTGATTGAAGCTGTGTTGCTTTTAATATAGTTCGCCTACAAAAAAATTCTGTTCAAAAGAGCAGTAGTAGCCTTACAGTGCTATAGATCGGCTTGAGTAAACAAAATAGAAGTGCAGCGACCCAGAGCCAAGCGCGTCGCCAGAGTTCTGTCCACTCATGCTGCTCCCTATATTGGTCAAAGCTCCAGCATCATCACCAGTACAAGGGCAGCACTAACAACTGGCGCACTTCCTGGACTCAAGCCCATGGGAGTGCACGCGACACGTCCGGTTTCCATCCTTCATAACAACCCTCGATATGAGCAGAGCAGAACTGCCCATACTTGGAGATCAGGCTCATGCGCCTGAGGAGGAGTTTATTTCATAAGGGACTTGGGACGCTTTTTCAAACTGCTTGCTTTTCAGTTCAGCAGAAGAGGAGGCAATCATGAAATCTGATAAAGAGCCGACCAGAGTGCCTTCGCCTTCAGCCACTGAAGCTTCTATGCACGCCTGCTCGATCAGCTTCTTTCTTTTCCAATCGAAAGGTTTTGTACCCAAGATGTGGTTGCTGCCTCTAATCCTCTGGGACATCCTCTTTGTTGCGGCATGGGCTTGCTTTGTTTCTAACTCTCTAAGTCCTCCTCCACAAAGGTAGTTGTTCAACTTATGTTACTATCAGTTTATGGAATATCTCGAATCGCGAAAGCTTCTTCAAGACCGGCAGTACGGCTTTCATAGCAAAAGGTCCACCGGTGATCTGATGGCTTATCTCACCGAAAAGTGGAACCACTCCTTGCATCTCCATGGTGAAAGCAAGACTGTGCTTGATATTTCTAAAGCATTTGACAGAGTCTGGCACTAGGCTCTGTTGTCGAAAATGCGTGCATTTGGAGTCGACGAATCATTTGTTTATTGGATTAGAAATGTCCTTTCAAACCGTTTAATCCAAGTGATTCTGGTCGGTTTCAAGTCTGACATCCACCTTATAAAGGCCCCAAGGCTCAGTTTTATCTCTAACGCTTTTCCTGATTTTTATTAACGACCTTTTGTCTGCAAAATCTAATCCAATACATTCTTTTGCTGACAACAGTACCCTCAATTTTTCATATTCGTTTCCAGAAAAACGTCCGCGTCCTTCAGACGTTGAAAGGGAACGGTTGCGTATGTTACATTCATTAAATTCTGACGTAAACAGCATATCATCCTGGGGGACTTTAAACAGAGTAGAATTTAATGCTTCAAAAACTCAATGCTGTCTACTGTCTCGCAAGCGTAATAGTAACCTTCAGCCATTGTCTATGAATGGCACTTGAATTACTGAAAAGCTTCTCATCCTCGGTATGTGAGTGAATGACGATCTACGTTGGAATGACCACATATTCGAAGTCGCTAAGAATGTCTTGAAATGCCTCGGTTTCCTCAAACGATGAAAGAAATATCTTACACCATCTGATTTTCATCTGAAACTTCAGTATAACTCACATGTGTGAGTTATCCTCGATAGAATCCAAAAACGTGCGTTAAAGCTAATGGGTGACATAAGAATTGCGGAGTCCTTTGACTCCTTGCAACACCGTCGCAGTGTTTTTTTATCTTTCATTGTTTTATCGTTACTTCTATAAAGAGTGCTCCAGTGAGTTAGCCAACTGCATTCCATCCCTGAAAGAATTCAGCTGCAATACCTGCGCAAGAAGGAATGCCTATCAATACACCCTTGAGTTCGCCTAATTTCAGACGAACCGCGCAATATTGGAGTTCTTTCATTAGCAGAACATCCCGGATATGGGAAAGACTTCCTCAGGCGGTTTTTCCCTGACACTACAGTGCTCCATAGTTGTTTAAAACAAAAGTGCAGCAGTACCTCTCCTGTCTCTCTTCAGATCCCTTCCGCTCGCGTTTTGTTAACTCATTATAAAAATAGTCATAGTCCCTTTAACGGGAGCAAATTATAAAATAAAAATGTAGGTATATTACGGGGAATCTACAGGGTTGGGACTCATATTGTGTTGCAATCGCAACGCTCAGAGGATTGTTTAGCTTAAACTAATAATGTAAAGCAAGAGGACAGAAGGCTGTTGACCTTGCCTCTCCATAACAAGGGCAAGGTAAACTGCCTTCTGCAAATGGAGGGTGTCGCCAGGCGGTAGCCCTTTGGCATATGACAAAAACATCAAATCTCAAATAAACTATGAACTTTACAGGGGAGGAGAAATCCAGAAAAAAACAAGCTGTGGACAGTTTATGGAGGAGGTTGGCAACTCTGTGCCAGCTCTACTCGAACCCAAGTAAAGACAAGGGGTAGAGATGATTTCTGATGATCTTAACAGCGTCCTTACCGGCTATTGAGAATTAGCGTGGCCGGTTACTAAAAATCCCAGCGAAAGACCGGTATCTCGGTGGAATGCCGAACAACAGCGCAAGGAAGCTACTGAGTCGGTCCTTAAAAACTAATTTAGTAAAAGACTGAAACCAGATCGAAGGGAAGGATTTTAAAAGTCTTAAACCCCGATTTTAAAAGGCGCAAGTCGAATTTCTAAATGAAGCTTGTGATAATCCGTCACATGAACATACCAACCAAACTTTCACCAATTGTCCAAGGTCGAAACCTTCAGCCTTCTCCTAGGCATTCACTTCCCGGCAAGTCATATTACCGCACGTGCTCTTCAGTGATACCGGAAAAGGTGATTACCGCTCTAGACCCAACGAACGCGAAGCAGCTAATGTGGTATATTGTATTCCAAAGTGGTGACTGATGACGCAATCAAGCAATTGCATCTTTTGAGCGTTTCATGTAACTTGGTCCAGATGCGGAGTCTACCCATAGTTATGCCGCAAGAAGGCTTAATCTTTTCAGCGTGGGCAGCTGTTGCCTTGGCATACGCACCCACCATTTGGCGTACGTGTTCATATACCAAAACCTGCTAAGCCTGGCTATAAATCAGCCAAAATTTTCAGACTTATAGATCTGTCTTCCTTCCTGCAGAAGAACTTGAAGAGACTGGTTGTGAAGAGACTGGTGAGTTGAGACTGGTGAAGAGACTGCTCTTCACCAGTGTTGGGCACGCACAACAGTGAGTTGTGCGTGCCCAACCCCAAGGTTGCGCTTCGATTGCCATCCTCTTCCTCATCCTCAAAACTTTTAAAAACATCTCTTCAAAACCTTGTTTGTTGGATTGAATGGGCTGGGTGCTGGGCCGGTATTAAGGGCGCTAAGCCTGATACCATTTTAGTATTTGCAACTCAGCTAGACAACACGTTGTAGATAAAACAATAGCTTCAAAGATTAAGGAAATGCTAATGCACACCCTTAGGGACGCTGATAACCGAAGCAGTATGAGTCGACAGCGTCATAAGTGCGGCGAATAGAACTGCCCGCAAGGTGATGTTCTGTCTCTTCTTTTATGGTGCATGGCTGTAGACTTGCTGCTTTCATCTTTTAACCTTCCTAACAAGTCTATGCGAATGATGTCGCCGTTCGTTCTGTCGACTGCTTTTCAATTCAGCAGAAGAAGAGGCAAAGTGGAAGAGGCCGCATATTGTCTTACGAAGCTAATGCTCGGAATACTGTTTATCAAATGCAATACCAGACGACAGAAGGCAGTTGACTTTGCCTTCTCCATCAGGCTTCACCAAATGGAGGGTATCGCCTGGACCCAATCAAATCTCAAATCAACTATTAAGTTCAACCTTACAAGAGAAGAGAAATCCGAGAAAAAACGAGCTATGGACGGTTTATAAAGGAGGTTGGCAACTCTGTTCCAGCTACACTCAAGCTTTGGCAAAGACAAGGGGTAGAGATGGCTACTCAAGATCTTAACAGCCTCCTTACCTTTTATTAAGTATAGCGTGGCCGGTTACTAAACATGCCTGCGGAAGACCGATATCTCGGTGGAATGCCGAACAACAGCGCATTCGCAAAGACACTATAGGAAGCTACTGAGTCGGTCCTTAAAAACCAATTTAGTAGAAGACTGGAACCAGATCGAAAAGAAGGATTTTAAATGTCCGTTGTGTGAGGCAGTCGAATCTCTAAACGAAACTTGTGAAAGAATTTCACGAGAACAGGCCAACCAAACTATCTTCAATTCTTCAAGCTCAAAATCTTTAGCCTTCTCTTGGACATTTACTTGCCGGGATCTCAGATCACCACGATCAACGTTCTCCGTTCGAGAGTGCACCGAAAACGTTGGACGCTCGATAGACCCAATGACCATAATGCAACTAATGTGGTATATTGCATCCAATCCAGAGTGGTGATTGATGGCACAAACAAATATGCAATTGCATCTTTTGAGAGTTTCAAGTAACTAGGTCCAGATGGAACCTACTCAGTTATGCTGAGCCCTGTTATGTTAAGCCCTGTTGCCTTACGTAAGCTGTTGCCTACGTAACCACCCTTTGGCGTATGGCTTAATTCGTGTTCATATACCAAAACTTGATAAGTCTGATTATAGCCTAGGCAAAAGTTCCAGACTAATAGATCTGCCTTCTTTTCTGCTGAAAAGGCTGGAGAGACTGGTTGAGCTGCGCATGCGCTGGGTTTCTCTTCGATTGCATCCTTTTCCTGAAGTGGAAATCCTTCAAAAACAGCGCATCAAAATCAAAAAGATGTTAGTATTGCAACTCAGCTAGACAACACGGTGTAGATGAAACATTAGCTCAAAGGATTAAGGGATTGCTAATGCACAGCCGTACAGAACACTGACATCGGAAGCAGATTGTAGCAAGTCCGGCATAACTGGGGTAAATAGGTGGTGTTCTTCTCCCCTGTAATGGTGCTTGCTTTCACACAACCTACACACAACACAAGCCTACGCAGATGACGACGACGTGTTTTTCTGTCGGCTCAAACCTGGGAACTGTCTGCTCTCAGGTACAGAGATTGCTAGAGTTGACCGATGGTTGGTTTACCAGGAATAGGCTTTTAGTGAATCCTTTTAAGGCTGTAGTTGATCTCTGTACGAAAAGAAGGAAGGTGACTATGTGTGACAAAATCCTGTTTTGAAAGGTGCTACTATCCCGATATCCGATGAAGTTAAATATTTGGGAGTAATCTTTTATTGAAACATTCTCTGGTCCAAGGATGCTGAATTTGATCCTAAACAGAAAAAGGTACTGGTACTTTATGAAAAGGTACTTTTGGCAAGAAATGAGTCTTATCTCCATAAAGGCTGGAGTTTTTTGGAGTAAGAACAGCCTTCAGTTTCCCTAAGTAAATAAGCATCTATCTTACAAGGGGAGCTATTCGCACTAAAAAGTCAGTCCCTAATCGTTTTCGATAGTTTTGCTAGAAAAGGTTTTCTCAGTATCCGATCGAAGTAACCCTTTTAACGATACTAAGGTATCTCGTAAGCCAGGCCTCGTTGTCGTGCCTTTAATGGAAGCAGACAGAACAAACGCTCGAAGATTTTCAAGGGTTCAGCTTTCTTTCTATCTCTCAGGAGATTTGAGTGCAAACTTCTTATAATCCATACTTACACATCAACATTCTACGGGTCACCTTCGCATCATAAGTTACATTAGAGAGGCATTAACCAAATCTTGGCTACAAAAGCCTTTGCTCTCAAAAGACTTCGATTAAAATTGACAAGTACTAGGCTCTTTCGTATAGTAGTAGCTATTGTTAAAAACATGCTTAAACATGGCACTTAAGCCTTCAAGACCAAAGAAAAATATTTTTCATGGTTACTTATAGTCAAAGTGAATTGTTATAATATAATTTAAAAACGAGGTTTTCTTACTTTCGCATCTGACTTTAAGCAATTCTCATGCTTGAGCTGTAAAAAGGGAGCTTAACCAAAATAACTCAAATTTAAGTTTTTCAGCGTAGCTACAAACCACCCAACTAAACCTTTTTAATTTTTTTTTTACACAAGGTGAAAATTGGTCCAAACTAGGCTTATAGACCTTGCTATTTCCGCTGGCTTAGAGAGCAAAGGAAAAAGAACAACTCATGCAATTAAGCCGCATTCCATTTGTGTGTAGTCGAGTTAAATGTCCTCGATGCCAATTGCGTTCAATGGCAATACAAACAAAGCAAATTTATTTTCTCTCTCCTTTTTTCCACATAACCTACTTCTTCTGTGTAAATATTCCACTTGGAAAATTATATTCAATTTAATGAAAATAGTTTTCCGACTAAGTGCTCCAACGAACGTAAACATTTGAAATCATCATAAATTCATTCAGCACTCGTTTGTATGTGTATAGTAGGTACAAATGCACACATTGATGTTTGTTTCAGAATTCATTGAACTCGTGATAAAATATTATTCGCAGAGATTGGTGGTGGTGGTGGTGGTAGGGTCTGCTACTGATGATGGTGCACCCAGCACCCCATATCGATGATGATGATGGTGATTAAATAGGTGCAACACCCGGCACACTTTTGGCTACACCCCTATAAAACACATCACAACAGCTCCGATTCGAAAGAGGGAACAATGACAAGATAAATTGAACCATTTTACCCACAGATGTTGGTAGAGCTCGCAGTAATGGAAACAGCTGTCCGCTGGGAGCGGGAGTCAGGGCGAGTCATCATCGTCGTCACTTTAGGAATCTGCCGGCAATGCCAGCCGAGAGTGTACGTTAAGTGTAAAAATGTTTTCATTGATTTTTTTTTTGTGTCCCCCTGTCTTTGATTGTTTCGTGAGCGCACGCCTTTCTCCGTGTGTTTATTTTGCACGTCTGAGATCCTTAATCTGTGTGATAAATGGATTATACACAAGGCAGCAGGCGAATCGACCCCATAAAGGAATTAATGAAAAGTGATGATGTTTGGGGAATTAATTTTTTAAAAATAAAAAAGTTATATTAATGCATAGGCACCCCTTTACAGAATCACATTATCTACACGTTAATTGATAGAATGAGAGCAAAGGCAATAAAAAGGATGAGGCTGCTGCAGGATGCGATAACAGTTTTAAACAATTTTTGTGTCAATAAAAAGGGCTTCGGGAAATTGTTCAGAATCGTTCAAATTACTGGTGTTAAAGACTTACTGTATCCCGGGGAACATACCTAGGGTCAATGTCTTTCGATGTGGTCAGATGCCCTGACTCCTGTGGACAGATGTCATCTATTTCCTTAGGCTCTGAGGTTTCAGCTGTATATGACTTGATGATCAGCATAAATTTATTGTTCCACCGACAGTGCCAATAATTGCGTCCAGTATACGTTTATCACAAAAGCATCAAGGCATTGCCGTACGTGTCAAATTAACAGTATCAAAACAGTCGAAGCAGTATTTGTGTGGTTATTGTTCAGATGGGGGGAAAACCTCTAGGTCGACTTCAACTACGATTAAATTTGCTTTTTAGAAGTTATTATCTTTTTAGAAGTTTTATTTATTCTTGAGAACTATCACAACACAACTGGTTCTTCTTTTATATACCTATTTTTGACCCAAAAATGTATGGACTGGCACCGCAATTGGCAGAAATTGATGACTTCTAAATGAAAAAAAAACGGTCATTTTGCCCCGTGTCGATTTAAATCATGTCGATTCGACAAAACAAATGCAATGACAGTTTATGCTAGAGGAATAGAAACACTCCTTTAGGACATTTAAAGACTCTGTTCTTCGATTACAAGCTCGAATATTATGCCTGCATTATTGGAAGCCGAACTGTGCCTCGACAAAGTCTTAGTTTACCCGAAAAACTCTTTTGTCTTTCTGGAATAGTGGCAGGAAATACTCACTGCTCCATGAAAATTGACAAAAATCTCGAGCAGTGAGACAATACTTTTAACGTGTTCAGGGACCTATTTTAAAGAAGGTTTATACATCCCTAATGTCATAATGATGTTATATGATTGCCATAATAAATGTTTGTTAATGCAATCTAGTGTAGTCAATTGCTTTTGCTCTGGACTGTGCTTACACTAGGCTGCAGACCTAGAGTGCTTATTTGCTCATTATAATATCCAAACTCGCAGCCTTAGTGTACACAACAAAAAAAGAAGCAATGAGCGTAGGTTGATTAGCTGTCATCACAGTCTGGTCTTTCCAAACTCGGTTTATGCAAGACTAATACGAGCCACACACCTCAAATCAAGCTGGAACTTAGACGCAAACACCGCCAGGATGTTTTCTCCTAAATGTAAAAGAGTGACAATTCGTATTCTATAAGAGTAAATGATCACATAAGTCAGATAAATCTATCGTTACCTACCGATATTCCGCCACTAGGTATGTGCAGTCGCAAGGCAGATCTCGGAGATGTTCTTTACCTGATCCCACCACCCAATTCTTCGCCTACCATGGGGCTGTCCCGCTCACATCTCGGCTTCCATGACCCTTCTAAGAATTTTGACAAGAGGCATGCAAAGAGCGTTTTTAAACCATCGAAGAATTGACCGTTCTACTTAAAGAAATGCTTCAATATTGTAAAGGGTGATTTTTTAGCTGGTTTGGTTTTGGCAACACTGGTTTTGACAGCTGACGTGTGTTTAGTACCTTGTGTCACTGTCAAACAGCTTCAGTTTGGCTTGCAATTTAACCATGGATCGTCTTACAAATGAACAACGCTTGCAAATTATTGAATTTTACTATCAAAATTCGTGCTCGGTTCGAAATGTTCATCGCGCGCTGCTTCCATTTTATGGTCGGCGAGTTTGGTGAACAGTTAATTTCACGTTTCGGGCCGGTCAATTGGACGCCTAGATCGTGCGATTTGACACCATTAAATTATTTTTTGTGGGGGTATGTCAAGGCTAATGTCTATGGGGACAAGCCCGCTTCGATTGACGCACTGGAAGCCAACATCCATGCATTCATTCGTGAGATACCGGCCGATATGTGTGAAAGAGTATGCCTGTGTGAAATATGATATGTGTGAAAGAGTATGAATTGGACTCAGCGGATGGGCTACCTGAGACGCAGCCGCGGTCAACATTTGCATGAAATTATCTTTAAACATTAAATTGCAAGGTTCAAACTATCAATTCAAATAAATATTTCATTAATTTTTTCGAATTTTTTGTGTTTTTTTTTTAAAAAAAGTTCTCAACCTCTTAAAAAATCACCCGTTATTTTATACGAAAAAATATTGTCTTTCCTGCGAAGAATATTAGGATTCCTCCAAAAATGAGTGACACTTAAAAGTCATTACCAAAATTTTATGACCCTAGACGAGGGTTGAAACGAACACTGACATCACAATGCAGATCCTTTACTATTACTCTTCAGCTTGGCCAATCTTAAAGGATAACTCAGTAACCTTAACTCCTCTATCGTGGAAAAGATCCCGAGATACTTGAACTTCTCCACTTGTTTCAATACGGGACTCCATATAAGTGCAGGGTACTGGTACACTGCACAGGAGTACGGAAGCACCATTACCACCGATTTGCTTAATGATACCTTTATCCCAGCATCACCATACATACGGCCGCAAACCAATCCAGTGCTTATTGAAGTTCGGAACATTCCTTGTCAAGACTACGCTTCACCATCTAGTCCATATAGGCAATGAAAAGAAGAGCTGGCAGAGCATAGCCCTGCCAAAGTCGGACTCACGCATTTAAAGGGCTGGATTTGATGACACTTATTCGCACACAGCTTCTGCATCTGCCAGTAACCATAAAAAGACAGAATGGCTTTTGGAAGAAGCTCACTCACATAGTTCTGCAAAACTCGCCAGAGCTGGGCCCGAAGAACCTAGTCACAAGACTTTTCTAAATATTCAAGATGATTGGTTGTGCCTCTACAAGGCCAAAAACTGCACTACAAAGGCCCGATTACAGCTCTGGAGCGCGTTTTCAAAACATTGCAACAACATACCCAAATCGTTAGGGGCTTTCCCGCTATCCCAGACCACCTAAATGCGACTAACAGTATTTAGCATCTTCTTTTAGCCATTGACATAACCATTCCTGGCTGGATTTCAGCAACTCAAGCAGACTTGCCAACTTCTTCTAGCAACGAACTTCTAAATACCCGAGCCTATTCCCGTTAACACCAAATTTAAAATTTTTTTGGTCTGTTTCATATAATGAATTATTTGTATTAGCCACGCCCCCAAAAAAGGGCTGTAAATTAAAATCATTAACTCTAATTTCATTGGAATCATGAGTAAATGCGTTAAAAGCGAATATTAATATTTAAAAAGCAGTTTTTTCCCGAAAATGGCTCCTAAAGGTGGGCGGAGCTCAATGCTTTGTATGCAACCAACTTTGTGAGAACCAAGAAACGCTGCAAGTTTTAATTTCCTAGCTCAATTTTAAAGAACTCAAAACTGCATACATACGGACAGATGGACGGACGGACGGACATGGCTTAACCGTCTCACCTGTCGGTCTGGATCATATCTCTAAAAGGTCTTTGGGGCATACGGTGATTATTTCACTGTGTTACAAACTATGCATTAAAATTTATATACCCTCGGTCGGGTATAAAGAAGAAGAATGGCAACTGTGACGTCATCGGCTGTGGGATTATTCTCCGCCCTATTATCGTCAGCGCTGCCCTTCAGTGTGCCCTGTTGAGACCGAGAAACTCCGAAAAGTGCGTGATCCGCGTGAAACATCCTTCTCATTTGAAAGATGTGAACTGTCCTTGATGGCTTTAACCCCCTATACAATACTAAACTTCTCTTCTTTGAGACGGCGAAAAGATATCCAAAACATCTTGTTTGCAGTACTGTTTAATCGTGGTCCAATCTCTCGCTTAACTTGTTCCTTACCTGGTCATTGGCTCTTCTGGCTACCAGATTGAAAATTCTTCGTGCTTTACTGAAATGTGCTCGGGAAGCTAGGTTCCTAGGTCCCACCAAACCGCTTTATTCCAACACTTCTTGAAGAGGGAGTGACTGCAAGGAGTGAAAATAGCTGCCATTCTTCCTCTACATTTAACCAGTGAGTAAGTGCTACAGTGTGTACACAGAAGTTACAGTCCGTAAAACGGACCGTTAAATATCCCATCCTATCCCACATTGTAAAATGCTGATGACATAGTTATTTTTTGACATTTCATAAGTAATGCAAACTCGAAAAGGGGCGTGGTCCAACCGCACTAATTAGAAACCACAGATATCGGCCCTTAAAAAAAATCGACCCTTAAAAAGGGGGCGTGGCTAAAAACTTTATATGAACGAAATTTGGACTGAAGTTTCGTTTACCTAACCTGCTACTTTTTTTGTTTCATGCTTTTCTAAATTAGGCTCAAGGCCAGTCAAAATTAAGTTTTTCAGGAAAATTTTAGGTTTTTCTTCAATTCTGCCTCCAATTGTGGGCGTGGCCCAAAGTCTTGTATGAACAAAATTTGGAACTAAGCGTTTTCTACATAAAATATTTTGCAAATTTTTTTCAATTTTGAGCAAAAATATTGAGTAAACTGCATTTGAAAATTTGCCTTATAATAGATGCCACGCCCACTAGAGGAGGTTTACCAATTAAATTTGTCTTTTTTGTGTCTTACATTTATTTTGAGATGCTAAATGTCAAATTTCAGTCTTTTAGAACTCTGGAGGTGGTTGCACATTTAGACCGATTGTGGGCGTGTCTTTGGGCGGATTTCAAATTTTTGCACTTGTACTGCTTCGCATGACGTGGACCTTATGTACGAAGTTTCAGCACCCTAGCTCGAAATTTAAGGCCTGAAAACATGTGACATACAGACGGACGGACGGACGGACATGGCTTATTCGATTCAGAATTATGTCTCGATAATATGCCCTTAAGGTCTTGGGGGCCTACCATTATTATTTCACCATGCTACAAACTATGTGACAAACTTAATATACCTCCTATCCTATGGGATGGGGCATAAAAATATCAGTCGAAATTTTCTAAAACTTCTCCGAAACGTGAGGTTCGGTTCAAGTCGTCAGAGTCTGGACAGGAGTCAGCATTCTGTTACCTTGGTTTCCCTTATGGGTGGGAAAGGAATAATGTCTCTGATTATGCAATTTAAACAACACTATAGGTGGTCATCACTTTGCAACTCATACCCCCAAGTCAGCCTTGGATAGAGTGCGGCAGGAGTCAAATTCTGCCATACTCTATCCTAGGTAGTACCGACTTCATTCAAGATGTCCGTATACGCTGACTCTCGATTTGGTGCGTTGTCCTCAACTAATGCCAAAGTCGATCGTTCAAACGTAAGCTTTAAGATAACAGTACCCGCCCTCCACCATCCAATGGAATAATCATCATCATCCTTTTCGAGTGCCGCGTATCCTTTAAAAGGGTCACGGAGTGAGGGTGGCTAAATGGTCTTTCCATCGATCTCGATCCTCCGCCACCAACTCAAGAGACACCAGCGCAAACCCCACGCGGGACTCAGAGAGGTTCTTTACCTGATCCCACCACCTGTTTCTTGGCCTACCAGGGGGGCGACGCGCTCGCATCTCGGCTAGCATGACCTGTCTAGGAAGTCTGTCAGGGGGCATGCGAACAACGTGTCCAAACCATCGAAGAATCGATCGCTCCACTCGGAGAAGTAGCTGCCCAACATTAAAATTCCCACGAATACTGACCATTATCCAATGGAATAATCTCCAATAAATTCTTCGGGGCTTCCAACAAAGACGCCAGACAAAAAGAGCGTCCACCCATCAGCGAAGTCTCTAGTTCCGGAATCTTTCGATTCAGTCCAGGGGTTGCCAGTTGCATCGAGCCGATACTTCTTAATCTTCTAAGCCAGTTTAAGTTGCTTCTCCGTTAGCAAGTCCTTGTACGAATTTGGAATTGACGCCTTTGTCGATTTCTGGAATTACCACGTAAGCTTTTAACTAAGCGCTGCCCCTCTCCACCCTTCTTAACGGATAGGGTCACCATTACCGAGATGCTTGTAACTTCTTCGGGTTCAACCTTGTCAGATGCCGAGCTGCACATTCCGACCACTAAGCGCTCGCATTCTGACACCCCTCAGGCCTAGCTCAAAATGGTGCCCTGGATTACCACGATCAGCACATCTTCAAGGCATCTTCGTTCAGAATATTCGGAATGCATTCTATTCATATTACCTCCCGAGATAGTACGAATTAGAGCGTTCGGAATATTCGAACTTAGTATTCCACATTTTCCATTCCTTCTACGGAATCAATAAACAAACGCACCCTTCATTTTGTTTACTTTTTTTCATTTCGCAGAGTGATTTTGTTCCCGTCGGTTTTTTGTACTTTTTACGAAAAATTAATTTTGATAGCTTTGAGTTTGGGATATTAAGTTATTTTTAATTGATTTCATACAATATAGGTCGCGTTGTAAAAAATCACAAATGAAAAACCAGTCGAAACGTCACTTCACACACACAACCAAAGCTACACCCAGCCTCCACCGTCAAATACTTCGGTGGCGAAATTTCGATTTCGCCGTCGACACCGAACTATTTCGGAGTTCAAAAGAACATTTACATGAGCACGATTGCGTTCAGGTGTACGTGAAAAGAACAATTTTTTTCTGTACTCCACACCAGTTTCACGATTCAGTGTTGAAAAGAATACGCCATGAGTTTTACGAAAGCGGGTCATAATACTGCTTTCAAAATTTGTGTTGTTTAAAATTCTGACCTAAGCTAAAAAATTCTGCTTATTCTGCTCTTTTAAGCAAGGATAGACTTTTTGGAAGCAAAGCAAAAGAGATAAAAAAAAAATGGCTGTGGGATTGCAGGGGGCGGTAGGCCCCTCCATCTCTGTGCCACTTTGTCAAAGTTGCATATCCAGAATTTCGTAAAACAGAATTTAAAAAGCAGAACTTTGAAAAGCAGAATTTTGATATTAAAAACTTTGACACCTGCGGAATTTTGAAAAAAACTCAAGTTTAGTGAAATATTCACCGTAGACCCTAAGACCGTTTGGAGATAATAATTTGAGACCGAAGGAAAAATTGATTAAGCCATGTATGTGAAGAACATGAAGCGAAAAAGATATGTACTAGCGCTTTTCTCGACGTATCGCAAGCCTTCGACAAGGTGTGGCACGAAGGCCTGAAGTACAAGTTAAGGCTTTGCTTACCAGAAAAACTCTATAGAATCTTAAAGTCTTACCTTAAAGACAGAATCTTTCGCGTAAAGTACGAAAATGAGTACTAGGAATTCAAAGAGATAAATGCCGGTGTCCCGCAAGGAAGCGTTGCTTTATATAAGAGACATTCCCCACGATGAGGGAACAATTTAAGCTACGTTCGCAGACGACACTGCTATTCTCGCTATAGATACGACAGTTGAATTATCAACAGGGAAACTCCAGCGCGCTTTAGACAAAATATGCGACTGGACGAAGAGCTGGCGAGTCGTCCTTAACGAGACTAAGTCAACGCATGTTAACTTTACTTATAAAAAGATAAACAACAAACCTTTATTCATTAACTCGGTACAAATCCCGTACTCAAATGAAGCGAAATATCTAGGAATGACTCTAGACGCAAAACTTAAATGGAAGCCGCACGTTAAAAAGAAACGCGACGAGCTCGAAATCAAGTTAAGAGAAATGAATTGGCTTATCGGAAGATTTTCGAAACTAAGCATATATAACAAACTGCTTTTGTATAAGCAAGTGCTAAAACCATCTTGGACGTACGGTATACAACTCTGGGCTTGTACTAAGCCAAGCAATATATCTATTTTAGAAACTTTTCAAAATAAGACACTCAGAGCAATCGTTAATGCTCCATGGTATATAAGAAATAGCGATCTACACCGAGATCTAGGAATCGCAACCGTGTCTGACGAGGTAACAAACTTTGCTCGCAAATTTAGTACTCGTCTTCGCTCGCGGACACTGCAACAATGAAATTATCCCAACTTTGGATCAGACAAATCTTACGCCCCGATTACAACGAATGAGACCGTTAGATCTAGCAGCATAAGATGAAACCGCAAAAATTCACGGTATTGTAGGTGCTTTCGTTAGAAGGCAGCCTGCCACACGCGATTACTACAGAAGCTTGAACTACTGGTTAAGGAAACTTAGTCGTAGTCTGACAGAAAATGGGAGGTTTTTTAGTGAGTAAGAATCTCACACTACTACGAGCACGCGCGGCCGGTCCTCGTAGTGCCTATAAAGGTTTTTCCTACCTACGGAAAAAAAAGTCATGTCTGTCCAACCGTATGTAAAAAACTTTTAGGCCTTAAACAGAAAAAGTATATCTCTAACATTGACCACGCCCATTTTCCTGGGGGATTCAAATTACAACGACGGTTATTCAATAAAAAATTTTGAAATTTAACAAAAAACTATATCGCAAATTTTGTAGGCATAAGGAATTGCTAACTTTTCTGTATATATTCTATATACCTCCGAAAACTTATGTGGGGGTGGCTTCAAAAAAAAAATTATTTTTTAGCTAAAAAACTGAGGTTCTAGTCCAAAATGTATGCAGGATGGTATGCGAAGGTGGTGGGTTTTATATATAGCTGCAAGGCTGATATTCGACCGATGCTAAACTGTACAACATACGCCGCGCCAACTAAAAAGCCATTAAATCCTGAGGCAGACGCTCCAAGATTTTTAGCGTTTAAAGTTCAGCTTGGATCAGACGCTGACGCTGTTTGTTTTTTTTTTTAGACCTTCAGGTTCATCCTTCTTCTATAAATTTGCTGCCATCATATGTGTACCATCAGGAGTTTATACTCCTAACAGCATCATTTCGGATTTCCTGGGGTTTTTTCCAGCCATTTTAAAATCGTGTGCTGACTCTCTAAGTATCCTTCTCCTTTCTATATTCAACCAGGCCTTAGCTACAGGTACATTTATTGATGAGTGCGGAAGTATTCATTAATAACGCCAATCTATAAAAGTGGTAAGAGAGACCTTATCTCAAACTATACCCCTTGTTTAAAACTATCGATTGTTCCTAAACTTTTGTACCGTCTTGTTGAAGAGCAAATGGTGCTTACCTTAAGTAACTTTATTAGCAATCATCGACATGGTTTTTGGAAAGGCTTGTCAATCTCTTCGAACTTAGTTCTCTTTGCAAACTTTTCCTTAATTTCTGATGAAAATCACGAACAAGTTCATGTAGTCTATACTGATTTTGTTATAGCATTTAACAGAATAAACCTATAATACTTCTATGGAAACTTAAATGTTATGGTTTCTTTGGTTCCTTGCTGCCGTTGCGTAGGTCTTATCTTTTCGGAAGAAAACAATTCGTTAAGATTGCAAGCTCTGTCTCAACAATTATTGTTAACGTTGAGTTTGGTGTCCCAGAAGGCAGTCATCTTGGCGCGATACTGTTTATTATTTTTCTTAATGATTTGACCAAAATTCTACGTTTTTGCTCCTGTATTTTATATGCGGATGATTTTAAGTTGATGATTTTTTTAAGGATGATTTAGTTGACCTTTAATGACAGACGTCTATTCCAAAAGGGTTTTGGATGCTTTTCGTGATTGGTGCAAATTGAACGCTCTTTTCTTAAAGGTCTAAAAATGTGCTGAGATGTTACTTAGCAGATCTCAACGAATTTAAGGATCTGGGGGTTATCTTCAAGGGAAAGCTCACCTCTTTGGTTTCCACATTAACAAAATTCTGTCAAAAGCTAATTCTTCCCTGAGATTTTTAAAGATGAAACTCTTCAGATTTTAGGAATCCCTACACTCTTACAACCCTATATGAGCAATGAGCATTGTGCGTCTCTGTCTAGAGTTTTGCAATGTTGTTTAGATTCCATTTTCCGCTTAAAGTATTAAAAGATTAGAAAAATTACAAAGAAATCTTCTTGCTTGGCGTTGAGCCATTCTTAACATAAGGCAATATCCACCATTCGTACCGATCGAAATGTTTGCTGTTGGGACTCGATTCCTTTGAAGTTTGTAGTAATCAATCTGTTGAGAATAATCGTAGATTTAAATAAAAATTAAATGTAACATGCTGATATTTACCAATGGCCTTTAGTCGGCTCTTACGACGGGCAAAACTTACCTCAGGGCTTTTCTAACCCTGACCTTGCATGGGGTATTAGTTCGTTGACTCTTGTTGCTCTTTTCAAATTCACAGGCCCAAACGTGTTGCGCCCTTTAAAAAAAGTCTTCAACTCACATTATCCCCCTCTTAGTTTTCTTTATCCCCCTCTTATCGAGTAACCACATCGTTATTGTGTGGTAAGAATGAAATCGCTTTGCAAAGCATGTCATTTTCTTTAAAAAGGTAGTGAGACTTGTTTCTTAAACGTTGTTGCAATGTTGACAAGATTCTTGTGTCAGTTGTTCTTGGTTTGGTACCGACCTGCATTTCAATATCTTTTATCATAAATTCAATTTAAAGACGCGCGTGTGTCGCGTATCTTGCAAGTCTGACACGTTGTCGCGTAGTATCATCCTCCAGAGGTTGTCCTCATGCTGTAATTTTCACCAGTCAGAGCTCCTAGACGAGATACCTTCAATTTCTGCAATGTCACCTATGTGTGTGTTGAACGAGGTAACACACTTCCTACTATACCGATGACTGGCTCCACTGTAAAACTTTGTTGCTTACTTACTTTGGACAATATGAATGAGTCTTTTTTTCGCGGATCTACTTCTCAAAAATACTCATCAGCTTCCCATTCCTTTACCTATTTCCCAGCACTGGGCTGCTTGCTTATCTTTGTTACATTTTAATTTGACAACTTTAGGTGTCTTGGTTCCTAGCATTAATCTTTTCTGCGTGGAAATTTGTTTTGTTTTGCAACCCGTTCTGACTTATACGTACTTACTTAAGGTGGCGCTACAGTCCGGGGTGGACCTGAGCCTCAGCCAACAAGCTTCGCCAGCCAGCTCTGTCTCTAGCTGACCGTCTCCAGTTTCGCACGCGAAGTTGGCTGAGGTCCCCTTCCACTTGCGTGCGCCACCTGAGTCTCGGTGCTCCTCTACCACGCCGTCCCTGCGGTGTGGATTCGAAGATTTTCCGGGCCGGGGCGTTGGTGTCCATCCGCTCTAGATGACCCAGCCATCGTAGACCTTGTGTTTTGACTCTTTTGGCTAGGTCGGTATCGCTGTACAGCCCGTACAGTTCAATGTTATATCTGCTCCTCCACTCTCCGTCTATGCAGGCGGGACCGTAAATCGTCTGACTTATACGTGCCTTAAGAAATAAAATAGCTTGGTTATTCAAGCAGTTCCAAACACCTATTGATTTTTAAGCTATGTCGCATGACATTCTGCAAAATAAGGGACCAGGCACAAAAGAAGCGCAGTCAAGGCATCAGACATCAAATTTACTTTGTCCAACGCTAATGACAACCTTTCATCAAAAGCAATAGCCAACTTTCCTCGGAGCATGTACCTATCCAAAAGCCTCAAATATCATATTGCCCGTCTCACTTAACATCACGTTCCGTATAAGTAGACACGTTCCATATTTTATTTACGTAAAAAATGTGAAGGACCGATCATTCTGCACCAACTCTCTACCAGGGCATATCATTCTAATATCATATCTCCAGCCAAGCCTAGGTTCCTAGGATATAATAAGGATAATGAGCTGAAAAACTTTATGCATCGTTTTCTTTCGTGTAGCATCAAAAGGCAAACTCTACGGAGCTTACTTCGTTTTATTTAATACATTTTACAAATCTACATTTCCCTATAGCCTCCCTTATTACGTATATGCGCCTACTGTAACACACGCACGTATTCCATGAACATTCATATTTCTAAATGATTGCTTCCTCTCCTTTTGCAGACCGAACTCTCGCACAATCTCCAGCAATTATCAGAGAAGGCCCGTTCAACGACAGAATTTATCCAACGATTAAAGGGAATGAGCGACAAAGTTACGGTAAGCATTAAGCACTATAATGGCCCGGAAGTAGTTTGCTTTCTCCATTACAATCATAACAAACAGAAAAGCTTTAAAAATGTCTGTGTATTATAAGCGGAATGTCCTTTATGGCGACTGCAGTGCCATAGGAAGAACACAAATAAAAAATAAAACAAAAATCATTGTTTAAAGGCTTATTACACAGCCACCACTCGTCCTTTATCGTTATGTGATGATGTTCATTTTATATTCCCCCATTTTTATAACCGTTCGCCTGTCTTCTGTATATATATTTTATTTATTTTTTAAATTCCCCAGGAATCGTGTATAGAATTCGAAAGACTGGTAACTGCACAATGCGAGACGTTAATACAAGCAATACACGACCGAAGGGAGTATCTCCTTGAGGCAATCCGTATGGATAAGGATACGAAAATTAGAATATTAAAGGTACTTGCTGGAATATTTATTATCTTCACTTATAACAAAATATTTCACTTCGAACGATTCATTTCTTATTCAAGGATCAACAATCAAATTGTACAGGAAAATTGCAGCAAACCACAGGACTTATACAGTTTTGTATTGAAGCACTTAAAGAGACTGATGGAGCTGCTTTCTTGCAAGTGAGTTGGTGTTGTTTTTTTTTGCCGAATTAAGCAAATGGATATTTGATGAAAATGTAAATTTTTTTTTCTTTCACGGCTATTTTAGGTGGGTTCCATGCTTATAAACAGGGTAGCAAATACGGATATGACCTGGCATCAGGAAGTGACAAATGCCGCACCAAGAGTCTCGCCAGTTGTCGACTTGACTTTAGATGATGCGTCACTTTTGCGGGCAATTGACAATTTAAACTTTATTCAAATGAAACGTGAGTATTAATCGGTTTTTGGTGTATTTTAAAAGGGGATTTGAAGATTTGGTCCTTCGAACCGGGTTTTCCTGAAAGCCTTCTATGCTAATTCGAGATGCGGGAACGTACATTAGTGTTCAGTCAGTTTATGAAATGTATGGTGATCTGATTTCATTGATTAGATTCTTTGAAGTTGACACCGTGCAGCCGTTCCTACTTGCACAAAAGAGGTCATGTGCATTTGATTAGAAGCTCAACGAAAATGTAAATACTGATGCTAAAACTGCTGTTAACGACGATAAAATTTCTCGACCCTATGTACAGAGAGCCTTATCTGACGTTAATCCTTACAAATTTAACGAGTTGAGAAGTTCACGCTTCTTAATGTTACAGAAGAGGCTGGGCAATATCAATTATGAGTGTAAAATTCATAAACCGGGCTTACGAACTTTTTTATATGGTGAATAAGGGCTTTAGTACTAATGAGTTTTTACTTTCTCCTGATGTCAAAACTCAACTTTAACACACTCTTGTGTTTTGAGCTCTTATAAGGCTCTTATAACGATCTTGTTTCTTGAGCTCTTGCTATGAATCTAACATGACTCAAACTCACCAATTGCTATAGACTAATAACAACAGAGTTCCTTACTGGGTCCTTAAGAATCCATAAGAGCCTTACTGGGTCCCGAATCTTATAACAAGAGTTAAAGACTTCTTATAAGAGTTCAAGTGTTAAAAAAGTCATGATCAGGGGCTAGAAAAAAACGTTAGCGAACGAGACTAAAGCTAATTCTTACAACAAGATAGCTTGCAGAGCTCTCAAATGGCTCTTATAAGCTATAGCACTCTGCAGGAATGAACGACTAAGGTCATACATAACTCAAATGTCACATTGATGAAGAGTTGCACATAGTCTACTAAGAAGGCTCTTCATTGATTAATCTAATGTTTATCACATGGCATAAATGCATTAAGTACACATCACTTGCCAAAAGAGTTTTAAGCCTTGTGACAGCTTCTGCCTATCAGCTTATTTGAGACAAAGAATTCACTTCTTTTGAATTAAAGATTTATAAGCTTACTAATCTGGCGTTTATGTTGGAATCACAGTTAAGCTTCAGCTTTGGGTTCGTCCCTATAACGATCCACTAGCTAAGAGTTTGCCCTTAAGTAACACTACACACACAAGAAGATTTTTTTTCGTTAGTGTCTATTTGGGAACTCATTGTGTAAGTCAGAATCTTTTTAAGTCCGAAAAGAGTCTTTGACTAAGCAATTTAGGCTTGTCTATGTATCCTTATAGATGACGTTGATGTATCTCTCTTTACACGAAGTTGTAAGTATACCTAGACTTTTAACATATATAGCGGAATGGAAGACCCATTTTCACAAGAAAGCCCCTCCCTGGCCCTTAAACTCTGATGACACAGTGGATCACACCGAAACGTTTATTCCCAGCCTCCATTACGCTTTTCGGGAAAGTTCCTGCCTTAACCAATCAACCATCAATCGCCTATGGTTGCCTCGAGCTTTTCATCCAAACCGGGCTATCATCTTTCAGGTCATTGGGCTTGAAACTTCCGTCTTACGAAAAGTGGTATCACAATGGACCTCCTCTGGTCTAAGTCTATCCCTGCCAAGCTGAGACAGCCACCTAACCTAATGTGTTTTTTTTTGTACCCTCCTGGTGGTATATTAGTAAAATAATGACGGTAGGGGATCCCCAAAGGCAATTTAGAGATTAAGGCATGTAAGTCTGCCTGCATGTGCGAAGATTTGGGTCTTTAAAATTGGGTAGAGATCAAAAACTGGGCACGATGCTTGTTTCCTTGCACAGAGGAAGTGTAAAAAGTTGTCTAATCCGCCAATGGCCGGTTTTGGTGTTTCTGATCTTTTAAAGGTTTAAAAGATTTCTTAAAACCTACAAACTTGTTGAACTTGGTCGGTCCACAGGTTCTAAATGTTAACATAAGTTGAAATAGGGTAAAAATAAACTGGTTAACCCACTTTGAAAATGTGTGAACTGCTGTTGTCCTTTTTGTGGTTTAGTCCAACTTAACTTTTAAACTCGGTGTAACCCACAAGCGGATCATTAGGATCGCAGTAGAGTGGGAGGGATATGATCCATCACTTCAGATCATAACCTCGCGCCTAAATAAAAAAGAAGAAGATTCCAACTAAACTCTAAAGAGCCAATTTTTCAGTGGGAGATCATCCGAGTTTCCGAGTTGAACTGAGATTAACCCCAGAAATGAGTTTTTCAGTTAATCTAGACCAAAAAAGACTCACCAAATTTGGTGAGTTAAGCTGAGATTAACCGCCGAGTGAATCCTGGATTAAAGCCGAGTGAATCCTGGATACACTCTGGTGAACAGTACGAACTTCTTTGAATGTTTTTTCTGTGTTGAATGAAATTTCATTTGTGTATTTTTATGAAAAATGACATCTGAGAACAACTCGAACTTCTTTTCCTGTGTATTTCTATGTGAATCGAGAGTTGGGGGAGTCAATAATTTCGAGAGTCAAAGATTTTGACTACTTTGCTGACGGAATTAGCTCTGCACTGTAAAACTGCTCGCTGGCTTAACTCCAGATTGGCTTTATTACGGAATTAACAGATCTTGGTTTAAGCTGAGCTTAACTCAGTACTGAAAAACCGGGCCTACAAGGTCGGAAATGTCAATTTTACTAAGACAGAAATTTAGCGCTTAACGCTTTTTTGCATTAAACTTAAATTACGATTAGACTTTATTTTAGATTAGGTCAGTTTTTAACGTTTTGTAACATCAAATTATTCCACAAGAGTACTCTTGGTTGATGTCGTGGATATTGCCAGTCAATCAAGTGGTAGGTGCCTTGGCTTATGATCAATAAAAAACAACAACACCTTAAAATTGCAACAACTTTGTTTCTTATGATTTCACGAAAGAATGATTTGATTTTTTTTATTCTAAGTTAAGCGTTTTAAGGACAGCACATCAGCAAGGACGGCTTTGAATTACATACTTCCCTTTTGTAATTTCATTATGCGATAGCTAAGATGGCTGAAAAAATGCAGGAAATAATTATAGAAATTAGAATTATTAGAAAGGCTACAAAAATGAACATAACCATTGACATAAGGGTCGCCTAAAGCAATCCACACATAAGGGCTTTGTAAAAAATGCAAATGCGGTTAATGAATCCAAAACGAATGCTAAGAGAGGTTGTAAGATACGGAAATCGGCCGTAAAAGTTGTTTGAAGTACCGCCTGTGCCTACATATACACTTACCAAACCCCGTAGTTGCAAAAGGCGTCAATATAGTTTCATTATTTTCATATCTTATCGGTATGCAAAATATTTGTTTTGTTTGAAAGTCATTGGCCGCTGCTGCTGCTGTTTGTACTTTACTTTTGTCACCATTGCTAATATGTGCCAGGCATTATAAACAGTTCTCGAACAAAGGAATAGAAAAAACTTCAATAGTCAAACAGAAGCCGGTTGCGAATTTTTATTTTTATTTTGTGTGATTTCGTTACTATGTGCGCTTTCGATTTAGAAGCTTTTGCGAAGCTAGAAAACTTACGTTTTGGTAAGTTAAATCAAGTCGATAAATTTTAGGCTTGCAAACTATAACTTACGTTTTTAAAATTAGCCTTTTAAAATTAGCCTTTAAAATAAGCCTTTCAATATTTAATTTAGAACTTTCGGGATCAAAGCATCAGATATTGAAATAACTGTTGTATACCTGGCCTAGTGTATACCTAGCCCTGTTGTATGCCAGCCTTAGTATTGTACGCGCAGTATAATCAAACCTCTTCGCTAGAAAAATGCTGACTTAAACTTAGGCCTAGCTAGGTACGTTTTTGATAAACTAAGAAGAAATGTTTGAAAAGGCTTGGCTCTTTTAATGTCTTCTTGAGCTTGAAAAGGGTGATAATTTCCGATTTAATCCACCCTTTAAATACTTTCAAAACTTTTAGTACATATCTTCAAAAACCTGATCTTGGTTTGTTTTAAAGGACCCAGAAGATACCCAGACGTAGCTCTATGTAGAAAGAGCCCTTAACGCCCCGTAGTACCCAGCTTTTTTTTTGCGTAGGAACGTGAAAATATTTCAAAAGTGATACTGAGCCTATGCTCATTAACTGATGTTTGGGACCTACACCAATTAAGGCCAACCCCGACCCCTCCCACTCCGGCCCGAAACCTCGCGGCATTCCCGTCAAGTGTTTTATCGCTAGCTGTGACCTCAGCCTTACATATTCGGCTGGCACATTCACGTTTGTTGCAACCTGAACTGCATTTCGCTATTAATCCTGTCTTCGTTGTTCTTTCATGATGCTAGACACTGTTACGCTCACTGCTACCCAAGCATATTGTGTTCTAAATCTCTGTCTGAATATTAGCGGTCCGTCTAAAAATAGAAAAAGGACCTCTTATGGTATCACTACGTTGTCCATCCGTCCGTCCGTCCAATCGCTTTATAACTTCTGAACGGTAAGTCGTAGAAAGACAAAATGGCGTGCGTATAAACTGCAAAAATAGTCAGAGAAGACGGCAATTTTTTTAGGCACCGTTATTTGGTTTAATTACAGTTTAAAATTTCATGTGAAAAAAGACTTAATGATTTTCAGTGTTTTTTTTCAAGAAGTTTAGTACGCAAGAACTAGAAAAACGAAACTTAGGTTTAAGAAATACTAAGCTTTAATTAAAAAATAAAACTTTTCGAAAATATCAAAACGTTTTTGAGAAATAAGAAGTCGAAAATGCATGACGTTTTTAAAAGTGTTGGAGGCCATAACTTTTGAACGGCTTATCACTCAAAATCAATATTGAACACACGTATAAAGCAACTCAAAGTAAACCAAGTGCTAAGGTCATATTTTTCAAAAACAGTTTGAGTACTGCAGTTTTAACGCATTTTCGAAAAAAAATCGCAAAAAAGCATTAAAAAACGTGTGTTCCCCCTCCCCTTATCTCCGGTGCTGTTCGGTGGAATTCTATGAAAAAAATCACACATATCAGAAATAATTCAAAATTTTAAGAAAGTTATAGCGGATTTTGAAATTTCAAAATCTTCTGAGATTTTACTCAAAAACATAAAAGCATTTTCGAAAACAATTTTTTAAAGTCTCCTAGTAGCTTCAAATTCGGTTAAAGTACAAAGCTTACAAGAACAAGGAAGGCTGCGTTGAAATTTTTTTAAATTGCCGTTTTTAACCTAAGTTTTTAGGAGCCCATTTAAAAAAACGAAATAAAAAAGGAGCTTGTTTTACCGTTTGCGTATAAACCGGTGGCCATAGAATTAAAAAAAAAACATACAAGGCTAGTGCTGGTGGTTGTGCTATTGGAAAAAAGTCTGACGGGAACTGGAAAATACTTCAAAATATTTGTTTTATGAATTTGAAATTTAAAAAATTAAAAAAAAGGTCAAAAGAACGCATGTCTCAGCCTCTATCCCCCAAACGGTATAAAGTATAATTTTTAAATTAACACCGGGCATAGTCCATCTTCTAAAATTTTATACAAAACAGACTATAGCCGATTTCGAATACTCAAAAACTTCGAAGATTGAACTGAAAAACGTGAAAACATTTTCGAAAACTTTTTTTTGTAATTTCTAGTTCCTTAACACTTACGACCACATTGTTTAGATTTGGCTGAAGTATGTAATGTTTAAAAGGCAAGTGAACTGCATCAAAAACGTTTCAAAATTGCCGTTTTGACCCTAAGTTTTGAAGCTCATTCAAACAAGCGAAATATAAAAAAGCATATTTTTACCGTTTTCTCAGAAATCCATGTTCGCAGAATTTGAGAAAAGTGGCAAATGTTAGCACAGGTAGTTGTAAAATTTATCAAAAAGTCTAACGGTAACTAAAAATAATCGAAATTGCTGTTTTATGTTTCCCTCTATTTTCGAAACGGTAAAGCTTTTTGTCAGCCTATTTTTAGAGTAACGAAACCCAATATAAAATCACCCAATATAAGAGCAGTCGACAGCACTTTGAAAAAAGTATATTACAGACTGTAAAATATATCCAGAAATAATTTTAATGAATAAGTAGAATGTTACACAAACTGCGCAATATAGATGACCATAACCTTCAACAAAAGCCGACGGACCGCTCCGCGTATGTCTTCATACTTGACGGTCTTTTTCTCTCAGGGGATAAGTTTGGGAATCTGTTCGCCAGCTGGTTGCGCTGTTTATAGTTTCGTGAATGGTTAAACATCATCTGTACCATGTTTAAACTGCTTCTGTGTACGCCGAGCAGGGTTGTCTTCATGTCCAAATCTGTGGAGGTAGGCTCTGAAACATCAATGACCAGAAAGCTCCCCATGCTCCCTATTGATCCAAGAGTGTCTATATTGGCGATGTCATATACCTTTGCCGCACGAGTCATATACCTTTGCCGCACGAGATTGTTCAAACCATCTTGCCAGTCTTCTGGGAATGCTCTTCGAGGGACTTCATCACCCTATACGGCTGTTGGCAACCTTGCCCTGCTTGTATGATGTTTTTCTGTGGCTTTTTTAAAAGGAGGTCTATTGACATCCTGTGGGGTGCCGTGGCGTAGTGGTTAGTGTGTGTGCTTACTACGCCGGAGGTCTGGGTTCGAATCCTGCCATCGTCACCTGAAAAAAAAAGACTTGTTCTTTTTCACGGTCCACACCTCCGCGACGGTTTGACAAGCCCTCCGAGAGTATCATTTGTCTTGAAAAACTTCTCAAAGTGCCGATCGGATTCGGCAAAAAACTGTAGGTCCCCTTGTATGTAAGGAAATTAGCACACCAGCATACATTGTTGAGAAGTTGGCCCTGGTTCACCTCGTGCTGTTGCGCCACTCTATTTATTTTTTCTATTGACATCCTTCCAGCTACTACGCATGCATGAGGTTGTTCGAAAGGCGCTACATATTCTCAATGCATTGGTTCTGTAGACTGCCTCTGTTTTTCAACTGCACGACTTCGTTTATTTTTCCGGTTTTTGTTAGCAAGGAGTCTGGGAACAATGCTGCACCTCAAACCTCTGGAGCTTTTCACAAGAAATGTGGCGGCAAAGGCAGCTCTCAGCTTAAGAGAGAAACAACATCGGGAAGCCACATAATGTCTAGAACAATCGAGTATACTGAACATCTTAAATCAAAATGAGTTTGTAACCCGTACAGATTATAGGAAATCTCAATTTGACTTCGATAAAAGATTCAAAGTCATTATGCCAAGTAGACAAGACTGGGTAGAGACAAATGTTGACATCAAAGGTATATAGCTATCGATATATCGACAAATCTTCTCGGAAACACTGCACATCAACCAGTCATATCGACTAAATGATTACTGCAGGTTTTTTTAAGCTGAGATTTATGCGGTGAATAGAGCTGCACAGACAGTTCAATCAATGGATCTTCCGGCAACAGAAATCACCATTGTGTTGACACTCAAGCAGCTCTTAAAGCCCTGGACTCCAACCTCGTATGTACTCCAAGTGTGTCAAGGAATGCCTTCTGGGATTAAGAGAAATAAGCCTTTACGCAGGTCTTCTTTGCTGGGTTCCTGGGCACGATGTCGTGGCCGGAAATGAAATGGCGGACGTAATGACCAGAAAAGGTTCTGATATGGACATAACGATGCCTGACATTGCAACACAGCTTAAAGTTTCATACACCAAGACGCGGTCAAACTAGCCAGTGAATGAAGGCAACAGTCTATGGATTGTATCATAACTCACTGCTTATGGCCAGTGCTTGTCCTGAAAAGAACAACGACCCTACTCTCAGTAGAAACTTCATAAGAACACGCGTTAGTGTAGTCACAGGGCACCTGTCATGACTGCACGAATGGGAATCTTTGCGAACGACTTCTTTAGAAGCTGCAGAGATGAAGAAGAAATGGAGTCTATGGAACAATTTCCCTGCCACTGCCTAGCTCTCCAAAAACGACGACTAACCTTTTTAGGAGTCAGGTTCCTTGATAGCCTGGATGACCTGGCAGGAATATCACTACTAAACCTAAGAAGATTTATTAAAAGTTCAGACTCATTCAGTTAGTAAGAAATGTGTCCGACCATGTTTGTCTATCTTACAAGGGTAATGACGATGGGTCAATCTGGCCACCGCGTGAACTTACACCAAACGCAAACAACCCTTCCAACCTAACCGAACCTTACAAAGAGGTGTTGGCATCAGTCCAACTGCTAAATATGCGGCTTCGTATATGGAAAGCGCTGCTAATTCGCCATGCATTGGTTGTGTAGACCGCCTCTGTTTGTGGACTGTATGACTTCTTTTCCATTGCAGTAGCTCATATTTGGTAGCCATAGAGTATATCGTTGACGTCGCAGCTCTTGCCAACAGTTGGAATCTCTTCTTCTTTTCGCGTCTTCCTTTATTTGGCAAGATCCTTTCTAGGGCAGCTGTTGTTCATCATGCCGCCTTCTCTCGAACATGTTGCAAATGTTACTTAAGAATTCTCCAAGCATCAATTGTGACGCCAAGGTACTTAAACTCTACCTTAAAATTTATAACATGGTCGCCCAAGCAGTCACTCTATCATTTCTATTACTCGTCTGCTGCTGGTTGGTACAAACACAATTTTTTCCTCTTTTAAACATTCGTCCATGATTGCTTCCATTTTTGTACCATTCTGATGGCTTCATACTGTCGAATTATAATATAAGTAGTGTGGCGCAACAGCTCGAGGTGAACCCGGGCCAACTTCTCAACAATGTATGCTGGTGTGTTAATTTCTTTACATACAAGGGGACCTACAATTTTTTGCCGAATCCGAACGGCACTTTGAGAAGTTTTTTTCAAGACAAATGATACTCTCGGAGGGCTTGTCAGACCCTCTCGGAGGTGGTGGCCGTGAAAAAATGCAAGTCTTTTTTTTCAGGTAACGATGGCAGGATTCAAACCCAGACCTCCGCCGTAGTAAGCACACACACTAACCACTATGCCACGGCACCCCACAGTCGTATTATAATAGCTCTTCAAAAAATTTTATCACTACAAGGATATGGCTATCTTGTCGTCAGGAAAGCAAATTATTTTCAAGAACCTGGGTATCCGGAGTTAGAGTACGTCGTCACACATAAGATTCCACAGTATCGGCCCTTGTGCGAAACCTTCACGGAACCCACCTGTGACGTTATATACTGCCTCATCCCGTAACTTCGGTGTCGTTGTAAAGTATTCTGTTTCTGAAGAAGTCTGTCATTACAATTTCTAGGTAGTCCAGCACCCTCTTGGTGGTGCTCGTAGAACTTCCTAGCAGTTTACTGTGTCGAAAGCGTACTTAAGATCCAGCAGGATGATTGCACAGTACTGCTTAATGGCTTCCTTTCATAGTCTTCCTTCTTTGACCTTTTTCACTGTATTTACGACTTCTTGTATGGCGTCGATCTTAGAACATGCCTTGCGGAAAACACATTGGTGATCCGCGAGACTTCCTTTCTCTCCGAACCTACTCCAGTTTATCACTTATTTTGCGTTCCAGTTCTTTGACCATTGTTTCCAGCATGCAAAGATGCCTGTACGATGAGGGATTCTGTGGTGGCTTATGGGCTTTTGGCAATAGCACAGGCAAACTCCATCCTGTATGCCAGCATTGTAGACATCTGCACAGCACATCCATAGATTTTATAGACTTTATTAGTATAATATTGGTTACATCCCTGCCGTGCTATTCCTCTGCGGGTTCATCCCTGCTATTCCCTCTCGCTGTGGAAAAAGTACAGCAAAAACGTTTCGGAAAATACTGCGGACGTGCGCGAAGTTTTTCTGCTTTCCATAAACTTCATCATAGCCACTTGGAATTGGAAGGCTTTCCCCGGGTCTTGATCAGCTAAGTTGCACGCAGCTCCTTAAGCTGCTTCTAAATCTCTCATGGAGTTTTTCGTGGTTGTTATTTTCCCTGGAGCGTTGCTGGTACAATGAACAAGTCCTGTGGCATTATCTGCCCGTTACCGGGCGATCTCATCATTCCACCAGTATACTAGTGGCCGTTGAAGATTTGTTGTTTTCGTTGCGCATCACAGGCTCTTGTAACTGATTTAAGAACCGCTTTGCTTTAACGGCAACATACCCTTATGGCGAAATATCCTTGTTAGCTTGAGTACCTCTTAGTTCAGCGTCTGTCTTCTCTGCTCTCCTATATAGCCCATACGAAGGTTTGAAATCGTGAATAGGTTGACGGGATCGATATGGAGTTCCTTAATTTTTCCAAGATCTGCCGCAGCGGGAGTCGCGTTTGATCGATGATTAAATTTTCTGGCCTAAAGCCACTCTGATATGGCCACGCGTTGAAGCTTAAAAGATCTTGTATGCTTGAAAATCGGGTAAAAAGTGAGCTCATATGGTATAAACATTTTTTAGTCATGATCTTTTATTGATCACTTTGTTTCCTCGATCGTGGCGTTGATATGGTGCGCCACTGATATGCTCATATCTCACCGATATGCGTACGTCTCTTTCACAAAAAATCTTTTATTCCCAACAGAATAAAGGCTATAAAACCAGTAGTGAATCAATAATGTGACTTAAATTGAAAGACCATTAACTCGAAGTGAAATGTTTTTTGCCTGATATGCAAAGCTGTTTAGTTTTGTCATATACTTTCTTTTTCATATCGTCTCTTATCTACCACAACCGAACCAACTTATCACCTCCGAAATGGGATTCAGCCAGGATGAGTTTATGACACTTAAATGAAAAATCAACAGCCTGTATATAGGCTATCGTCGCATAACAGAGTGTCCCAACCCTGCTCGCCATTGAAGATACTGATTACTTCGTTCTCATCCAGGGAGGATTTGCCAAAGAAACCCACACGAAACTCTCTTAATACAGGGCAGATGCCCAATAAGTGAAAGATGTCCTCTCTTGCTTTTAGGTTGCAGATGTTGCACAAAATTGGTAGATCTGGGCGGTGAGGGATGAAATTGAGACTGATAAGCTCACCTCTCAACTTAAATAACGTACTTATTTTCTCCGTAGAGCTACTTTTACGAAATAAGTGTTTTCGTGAAGATGGTAATTCATTTTACTGTAGAAGCACCTATACTGTGAAGAACGAGCTTCGTTGTAGAACTTATCATACAAGCAGCGTGCTGTATTTTGGAGGATGGCGTCAAACAAAGCTTTCAATGTCGACGGTTGGGCGTTATGAGTTATAAGCATGCGTAAACCGCAGTCAGATGCGAGTCCCTCCCACTCTTGAACGACTTTTCCTCTTGTTCTTAAAGCATGATTTAACACCAATTTCGGGATCCTTTCGTCCTCCATAGCTAATACCTTGTTTATGTAATTGAAGTGTAGCTTAAGTGTGTCCAAAAACATAGGTGGAGATCCGGTTTCAAGGTACAACATGTAATTGGGCGTGCTGCTTGGCAGGCGAAAAATTCTCTTGAGGAAGTAACGGAAAAACTTTTCAATCGCTTCGAAAGGCAAGTGCCCCCACACTTGAGCACCGTATAAGAGGATAGCAGCTGCAGTTGAGCGAAATAGCTTTTGCTTTGCTCTATGCGCTACAAGCTTATTGCTAAAACACCGGTTCCAGATGGCAGAAATTGCCCTCTTGGCTTCAGAAAGTTTGGATTCCAGGTGCTTACTCATGTTCAAGTTGGCACATATCAGTACTCCTAAAGATTTGTTTTAACGAACAATATCCACTGACCGCCCATCGTATGCCCATTTTTCGTTCCGACAGAAGCGCCCGCCGCCATCCCTAATGACCATCATCTTCGATTTGTTTAAGTTTACCACCAAGTTCCAGCGTTTGCAATATTGGTTTAGTCTATTCATCATGAGTTGCATGCCATCGACTGAGTTCGATAGGAACACAATGTCATCTGCGTACATCAAAGCGCTAATAACACGATTGGAAAACTCGATTCCGCCGCGAACAGCATCAGTAATGTCATTAATAAACAAGATGAACAGAAGAGCACTCAGAATGCACCCCTGCTTCACACCCATTGATGCAGGAAACTCTTCCGAAATAGAATCTCCATCCCAGACATACGCTACATTGTTATCGTACATTGCTTTCAGGACTCTGATGCATTTCGTTGAGACTCCTATTTGATACAGCTTGTAGAAGAGAGCTGGAAGCAGTGAAAAAACTATATGTTCCCCACCTTTTTATCATAGAAGATCCAAACTAACAGCAAACCTAGCAGCTTCTTGTTCAGATAGAAGTTCAAAACAGGTGGGAAAATCTAGCATAAGTTATTTAGACATGTGAAATCTCAGAAATATTTTAAGAGATCAGCCTTAAATCCTACGTGATACGTAGGGTAAAGTCTACATATTTAAAGTCAATATCAAAGCCTTTCGAAAGCTCATCATCTCGAATATGTATTAGGGGTTTCCCAATCATTTCCAGCAGAACTAACCTGTTCTTTGTTGCACATGCCCAGACATGAGAGTTATGTTCAAGTAAATGCCTTTAGAAAGATGATAAATATTTAGAGTGAAAGGTCAATCTGTCTAGATATATCTGCCTAGAATATAGGAGCTATAATTTGTAGATGTCACGTCAGTTTCCTTGGGTTTATCAAAAATAATTGCGTTATAATTTTAAGGTCCTTAAAGGGGCTAGTACATACCTTTATAAAATTCTGAAAAACTTTCCAGCTTTCCCCAGTGTAGTGCTAAACTGTAACTAAAATCCATATTTTATCATCATCCTGTATCTTTTCTTTTTTTTTGCTTATCCTTCTGCTTCGTTTTTTTGTAAAAAAAAAAATAGCTTCTAAGGACGGGGATGGAAGATTGCCGGCAGGTGAGAAATGTAATGATTATGTCTCTAGTCTTTCATGTTTATTTTCAAGCGTGTAACATAGCTGCACACACACACATTTGTTTGTTTTAATTGATTAACTTAATTCACTAGATAAGTTTTGTTTTCCTTGCAACTACTGTTTTGATGCCCGCAATTTAAATGTTAATATCCTTGTCCTTGTATTATGACAACGTTACATATAGCTTACCCCCACCCCTACGATACCTACTCACAATTTTTTTTAGGTTTCTTTTATGTTTTTTGCAAAGAAACCCTTTTACATTTGTGTTCTTAAAGTTGAAAAAAAAATCTAAAACTATATTCTTATTCTTCAGCCCCTCTAACGCCGTCGGTTATACCGGAGAATTGCTCGGCAGAAAATAATTCCGTAACAGTTGCGTGGCAGGCGCCTAATCATTGCTCCGTTGAAGGCTATGTCCTTGAGCTTGATGATGGAAACGGTGGTGAATTCAGGGTAAGGTACCTATGTTGAGTATAGAACTATTTCCGAACAAAGTGTCCACACTTTTGAAAACATTATATTCATTATGTCCTTATTTTGGTGATGGTTTTTTTGTTTTTAATGCTTGTCCCTCTTATTCAACAGGAGGTCTATTGCGGAAAGGAAACAATTTGCACCGTAGATGGATTACACTTCAACTCAATGTACAATGCTCGTGTGAAGGCGTTCAACAGCAGCGGTGAGGGGGAGTACTCAGATTTAATTGGTCTTCAAACAGCAGAGGGTTAGTTTTTCTTACCATTATTATACGCAACACACACTTAGGTTAAGTGATTTTCACTCTTAATACTCTTAAGAAATTGTGTCACAGAATTATGCGGGCAATTATCTGGCCCCCCATGAAGACTGTTTTACTTTTTTTGCCCTCGGTCATGTTTTCAATTATCCAACATGTTTTTGCTTAGTTTTTTTTTATTTTTTTTTTCAACTTTTTCACAAAGAAAAGGACGTTGTTTTGTAAAAGTTTCGCAAGTTGCTCAACAGGCACTTTGTGTAAATAAGTTGTTGTGCATTTTTACGACCACAGGCATCAGACTTGCGAGCGCTGTTACGTTTTTCCTGACAGCCATTCTAATTGACATTTTAGTCTCATGGCTTAAAGGCTTGTATATGTACTTTTTTCCAGCCAACCCCTATAATGTAATGATAAATAAATTAATCGTTTCAATTACTCAATGACTGTCAGCATAATTAATTAAAAAATTTAAACATCCACCCTCACCTCATCAACAGTTGCATGGTTCACCTTCAACCCACAATTAAGCGGAGGATCGGGTTCCGGGCTGGTGTTTTCCAACAATAACGCAACAGTCTCTGTGGAGGGATGGGAACATCGTGTGGCACTTGGCTCGGTGGGATTTTCACGTGGTGTTCATTACTGGGAGTTTACTGTCAACAACTATACAGCAGATACTGATCCTGCCTTTGGAGTGGCACGCATCGATGTCAATCGGAATAAAATGTTGGGTAAGTTGGGTTTTTGTATCTTGACTTTCAGTTTTGAGTTTTTGATCTAAAAAGGTTTCAGTGTCGCCAACAGAGTAGTTTTTTATATTCGTAAAATCGAGATTTTCCTTACATATGACACAAACCTACAAATTTAGCCGATATTTTTTTATTATCAACACGACTTCAGCCCTGTTAATGCTCATCTAAACAAGGCAGAGTGTAAAAGAAATATGTTTCTCTCGGTAGTGTTGCGAGTGCTCTTAAAGGAGTCTTTCTAAAATGGCCTAATAGCCTATGCACAGTATAAGTGCACCTAAGGCCCTCATTCTTTTCTTTTGTGAACGATGTTATGAAAACTAAGTAAATCCTATAAACCTTACACTCTATTTCTAATGGCATGCGCCGTGGTATAGGGCGGCTTTATTTTTTAATCGGATCTAATGTTTGAACTTTGATCTACAGCAACGGCCAAAGCTGCCTCTAGCCCATCCTCGTATGCAAAACTTTTGTTGCTCAGGTGAAACTTAAGTTTCATTTTAACTTGAAATACGGCTGCCGGTTTCATTGTCGATGTAAGGAAATAAAAATTTTCAACGGTTACTTTAACCGATTTTGGAACTATAAAATTTTGATTTGTGATGGCCAAACATATGGCCAAACGATTTTATCGTACTAATAAGGGTGTTAATAGGGTGTTTCCATCGCACATAAAACAGAGGTTATGTGCGATGGAAGGAGGAAGATTCAAAGATAATCCCAAAGTGTTTTCGCCGGGAAAAAGGAGATAGGGAGAACAGGGAGATACAGCATACCTGACCCTGACGTATGCTTCCTATTTTTACAATTCTCAATGGACATCATTTGGTGTGAACTGGTCGTCAGTTCCTCTGGCACATCTCTCTGTTAACGTGAGTTTTTAACTCTGATAATTGCTCAGATTCAGAAATAAATACACATATTTTTCAATTGAAGTCGAATTTTTGATTTTATGAAACGAAATAACCTAAAAAATAGTAAAACTGAACGTGGAAAATGTTTATAGGATTTTTGTCGACTTAAGTCGATATAAGACCAACTTGATCGACCTTAACATTAAGGCTAATCGCACACTAGCGATTTCTTAAAGCATCAATAGTTTACTCACAATACACGAAAGCAACGCTCACATGAGCAACTTCTTTAATTCGCCAAGGTGCCTCCACACAAACCCTAATGAAATATTTAACTGTTTGCTCTCAATAATGTCCCGGGACATTATATATAATTCCGGGGATATCTCTATAATGTCCCTGGAAACAAACTAAAGAGCTTCATGGCAGCATTAAAAAACAAAGCTGAGGCTGCATATGTTAAAAAAGTCATTTTTGGCAACAAGCAACTAAAAAATTTGGGGCAAAATACAGATTTAAAAGTTGCCGCAAACTGGTTTCGTGTCGGTTGCGCATGTGTGTGCCTTCCCATACAGGCTCATAGGATGCAAAACGCAACCAAATCATTGCGTGACTAAAAGTGTCATGTGTGCGATAAGCCCAACATCCACCATTTTGTTGCAGTTTGCACACCTCAGTGCATTCAACTCTTTTGACAGGTCTAACCACATCCACATTTACAGCAACATCAATTGTTTTGCGCATCCCTTTAAGTCTTGCCGAATGTTAAAATTAAAAGTCGCTAGACAAACCTCCAAAAGTAGCTAGATTAGCAAAAAATCTGAAGAAGAAACTTTTTCTTAAATAGCTTATAAAACATATTTACATATGAGATTTTTAAAACAGTTTTTATTCAAATTGCAAGGAATCGCACGGAAAATTATTATTCGTGCACCGAGTATGGTTGACGTGCGGTCAATTTCCACTTGTTTCCCTGTCGTGCGTCGTCTCTCCATCGAGTTAATAATTTTTCTAATAACGAGAATTTTTCTAAAGTTCTCAGTACTTCGAATAGTGTTGGTTATACTTTGTCTCCACCGGCAATAAAAAGAGAATTCGCGGAAAACGTTTAAAAATTAATCGTTAAGTGGCTCCACCGGTTTAATATAGAATTAGTTTGACATGAGCATTCTTTCATTCTCTTACTGTCACTTTGGCTCTCAAACGGGAGTGGCGATGTCATTTCACAGGAGCGAAAAAAGATTTCCGTTTTTAGAGGCCCAAAAGAAAACGAATTTCTGACATCCGTCGCAGAGGGGTAGCTTCAGTATCCTTTTTAGATTCTCAAACTGTTAAAAGGTGCATAAAAAAGGTTTGTGAATAGGGTGAATTGGATTTATGAGAAAATTTATTTTTAAGCGCTTGCCGAGAGAATTTAATTAGGATTGAGGCTAATCGCACATTTGCTATTTTATGAAGCATCAATAGTTTACTCATGTCATGATCCACGAAGGCAGCGCTCACATGAGCAATTTTTCTAGTTGTACGCACAAATACAGATACAGTTTACTCTTTGCTGTCTAAAATGTCGGCGACTTGGAAGAAATTAAAGGGTTTTACACTCGAATATACAGCTGCCTGCATTAAGCAGTCATTTCTGGCAGCGAGCAACTAAAAACCTTGTGCATTTGACCCTATATTAATCGCGAATTAGTGCCCGGTGGAAAATGACATTAGTAACACATATGACAGAATGACAAATAAATTTGAGATAAACGAGATGCAATGCCCAGAAACAGAATATGCTCGTAATCCATCACACTCACATTTCGTATAAGGTCTGCAGTTTGCTGTGTTAATGTAGGGGATTTCAGAATGGATAAAATGTCAAACTATTGTAGAGGACATTACATAAACAATTACATTACATTTATGAAAAAAAAAATGTTATTTGTGTGTCATAAATTATTTCTATAAGTCAAATGCCTGTGTCCCAAAGACGCTAGAAAAGTCACTAAAAATAATCAAGCGACATCAAAGTAATTTGAACCGTGATCCCTTTACTCCACACAACAAACACAGCTGAGTTGACGATACCCAGCTGTCAATAAAAGGTTTGTTTGATTTGTTTCGTTTGAAAACGATCAGAACACGTAGAATCCTGTACGGTTTGACTTGAAAATTCATGCGTGCAAGAGATTAATCACGCGAATAATTATTAAACTTAAAAATGCCAAATATCGTGATTAAGAGGGGATTAAAGGAAGATTTGTCTTAAAAATAAAATAAAATTCTGAGGCTATTCTTGAGCAAATGAGGTGTAGCTTAAGAAAGCCTATTAGCAATCAGAGCGTTGGCGTAAGACGAGCAAAATCGGTTTGATCGCCAGGCTAGAAAATTTTTCTTACTTAAGGTGGCGCTACAGTCCGGGGTGGACCTGGGCCTCAGCCAACAAGCTGCGCCAGCCAGCTCTGTCTCTAGCTAGCCGTCTCCAGTTTCGCACGCGAAGTTGGCTGAGGTCCCCTTCCACTTGCGTGCGCCACCTGAGTCTCGGTGCTCCTCTACCGCGTCGTCCCTGCGGTGTGGATTCGAAGATTTTCCGGGCCGGGGCGTTGGTGTCCATCCGCTCTAGATGACCCAGCCATCGTAGACGTTGTTTTGACTCTTTTGGCTAGGTCGGTATCGCTGTACAGCCCGTACAGTTCGATGTTATATCTCCTCCTCCACTCTCCGTCTATACAGACGGGACCGTAAATTGTCCGAAGAATTTTCCTCTCGAAGCAGCCTAAAGTGTTTTCATCTGCCTTTGACAGGGTCCATGCTTCTGCACCGTAAAGCAGGACTGGGATGATGAGGGTCTTATACACGGACACTTTAGTTGCTCGAGAGAGGGCTTTGCTACTCAATTGCCTTCTTAGCCCAAAGAAACAGCGATTGGCAAGAGTTATCCTTCGTTTGATTTCAGCGCTGGTGTCGATGTCTGAATTGATAGCGGAACCCAGGTAGACAAAGTCCCTAACTACCTCAAAGTTATAGCTGTCGATGGTGATGTTTTGTCCAAGACGTCGGTGTTGGGTGTCTTTTCTTGATGACAGCATATACTTGGTTTTGCCCTCATTGACTGCTAAACCCATATTCGCCGCTTCCGTCCCAATACTCACGAAGGCTTCACTGACATCACGCTTTGTTCTACCGATTATGTCAATGTCGTCTGCGTATGCAAGTAGTTGAACGGACTTTTGAAAGATTGTACCTCTGGTGTTGGCGCGAGAGTTTTGCACAATTCTCTCAAGTATGATGTTAAAGAAGTCGCATGACAGCGCGTCGCCTTGTCTAAATCCTTTTTGACATCAAAGGGGTCGGTGAGGTCTTTGCCGACCTTGACGGAACAGCGTGAGTTTTCCATCGTCATCCTGCACAGACTGACGAGTTTGGCAGAGATGCCAAAACTAGACATTGCGCTATATAGCTCGTCTCTATAGATGCTGTCATACGCGGCCTTGAAATCGATGAAGAGGTGGTGTGTATCGATTTGGAATTCCTGGGTTTTCTCCAAGATCTGCCGCAGTGTGAATATTTGATCGATGGTGGACTTTCCTGGCCTAAAGCCACACTGATATGTGCCTATCAGATTGTTGACAAACGGCTTCAGGCGTTCACACAGTACAGGCGTTCACACAGTTATACCCTTGGCAGGACCTTTTGATCCTTTGGTAAAACTTTCTAACCTCATTCCTGTTGTAACATCTCTCTATCTCTTCAACCGCGCGCTTCTCGTGCTCTCTCTTTTGCCTTCGGAAGAGCCGGTGCTCCTCTCTCCTCCTCTGCTCGTAGAGCTCGCGAGCAGCTCTAGTCCTTCTGTGCAGCGCCGCTTTGTATGCTTCCTGTTTAGCTGCATGTGCTTGCCGGCATTCATCGTCAAACCAGGGGTTTCGTTGTGGTCGCCGTGTGAAACCCAGCACTTCAGAGGCGGCGTCTCTGATGGCATTTTGGCAGTGTTGCCACTGGCTATCAATACTTGATGCTGGTTGCATAGGACTTCGTAGAAGGTTTTGAGAGACTCGGTTGGAGAAGGACCTGGCGATCTCTTGCGATTGTAGTCGGCCGACGTCAAACTTCCTCACAGTATTTCCATTACTTGGCGCTGGTCGGGATATCCGCAGCCGTACCTTGGCTACAACAAGGTAGTGATCCGAGTCAATGTTGGCCCCTCGGAAAGTTCGGACATCCATGATACTGGAGGAGTGCCTTGCGTCGATCGCAATATGGTCAATCTGGTTGACGGTTGATTGATCGGGAGATCTCCATGTCCCTTTGTGGATATTGAGATGCGGGAACTGTGTTCTAGCTACCACAACGTGTCGCCCCGCAGCAAAGTCGATCAGCCTGAATCCGTTATCGGAGGTCGTGTCGTGCAGGCTATGCTTTCCGACAGTACGACCAAAGATGCCCTCCCTTCCTAGCTTGGCATTAAAATCGCCTAGGACAATCTTAATGTCGTAGCTAGGGCACTGCTCATAAGTTTTGTCCAGGAGCTCGTAGAACATATCTTTGGTCTCGTCATCTTTCTCCTCTGTGGGGGCATGTGCGCATATCAGGCTAATGTTGGCGAATTTAGCCTTGATGCGGATCGTCGCGAGGCGCTCGCTTACAGGGTTGAAGCTCAAGACTTTTTGCCTAAGTCTGCCTCCAACAACGAAACCGCATCCAAATAGGCGCTGTCTTTGATGCCGATAGCAGTCGCCGTAGTAGATGTCGCAGTTTTTCATCCTTCTTTTGCCCGGCCCGTCCCACCGCATTTCTTGGATGGCAGTAATTTCTGCCTTGCAGTCGTTAAGGGCCTCCGCTAGTTGCTCGGCTGCACGTGGTCTGTTAAGGTACCTAACATTCCACGTGCAGAACCGGAGCTCGTTGTCCTTTTCTCGTTTGCATTGGTCGTCAACAGTAAATCCGTCCGAATCCGAGGCTTGTTTCCGCTTCGTGACTGGTGTTTCTTTACGTGGCCGGGAAGTCACCCCGACGGCACGACCCCCAACCTGGAGGACCAGATCCTTTTCTTAGCTCTAATAATAGTGTTCAATAAGTAGTTCGGCCTGACTGGAACTATGGAAGCCACCGTTGATTCCATCTGGGGAATTCCTCCGCTGCCGTCCGGATGCAAGGAGAAGTGCCTTAGTGGGAACACTCCTCCCCCCCTCTCTCGTCTGCTACCCCCAACAACCTTCCAAAGGGGTTGGGACCCAATCTCCAGTTGAGGTACTAGGTACCCGGTGTTCACCACGGGGAGGTGAGAGTAGGAGTTGATAGACAGAGGTGGGTTTAGAAAACCTGTGGATGCTTGTATCCTCTTGAGTGCACATGTCTATCCTTTGACCACAGAAAATTTTTCACTTCAACATAATCATAATGTTGAGTGTCCTCGTCCACGTTTCAATTGACAGCAATTTGACGGAAGCAGAAATTTCTATTTAAGATGCTACTTTGGTTTCGTTCACAGTCAATGCTTAGAAGTTCGTAATTTTTTCACACTTTTTATGACACTTTAGTCATTTTCCATTGGGAAAATAGAAGCGTTCTGAAAATAGAAGCGTCCTTTCAAGAAAAATATTGTTGTTTCAATCCTTCTAAATCAAACATGAAGTTCTACTAGGTACAACTGGAATTTTTTTGTATTTCTTAAATACCGATGAAATAAAGGGAATTCAAGCTGAAAACCCCTCTATAAGTGCTAATATCTGTCAATATTCTATTCATTTTAGACTTACGCGCGATTTTAATTGTCGTTTATGAATTCTTCTTTGGGTAATGCAACTGACATTAACATAATTTTTTAATAAATTTAGCACAATACTCGCAATTTTTCTTTCAAATTTAAACTTAAAAAGAGATTGATTTTAAAACCGAAGAAAGTCGAGCAAATAAACCCATTAAGCTCTGTGCAGATCTGCCTGCACCTACTTTGACTGAACACATGTTTATGTACTCAGTAAAAAATCAAGAATGAAAAAAAAAGCAAAGCTACATTATGACGTTTCAATCACACTCGTGGTTTTTGGGATTTTAAGACTGTAAAAAAGTGAAAGATTTTTTTGCTCTTACAACAACTCTAATGTAAATCTCGGATTTTTTGTGCGGTGAAAACATGAAAAGTATACAACATACCCGTAATCCTTATAATAAATTGAGGGCACACTGAAAATACTGTTCATGAAGCAATTTGAAACTGGATTGAGTGTTGCCCCGTATCTTTCGCCATCACGGGAGAGGCTTTGGACTTTTTTTTGTCGGAGATTGCTACTATCCGATGGAGCACACAGACACAACTACTATAGTCAATTTTACTGCCATGCGGACACCTAACTTTAATGTATTTAGCTTACCCGTCATGTAAAAATGAGAAGGAGCTTCAGTGATGAAGAGCTTAGTTGTTCGGTACTCACCACGTCAGGTTTTGGGCTTGGTCTTTTTATCTTTGCTGTCAAAAGTTATTGACCTAACTTCATGTTATTTGATCTAAGATGTTCACTGTCAAGACTGTGCTGTACTACTCAATCCATTAGGAAGAGGCGATGGGAACACATAACAAAGCACATAACTAAAGTTGAGTATTTAAAGATGTTAACCCACATTCAGCGTCTTAAATCAGATTTATATAAAAGGACTAAAAAGCTCGGTTCTCAAAATAATTTCTTAGTGGTTGGCCATTATTCCTACAAATGCTTTTGCAAAATCGACAGAAAAGCACTGCAAAAGCAGTGCTGGCAGCCTGGTTTTGTATATTTGCAGACCTTTTCAAGAACAACTATGTATAAGTATTAAGACCAGTCTGTCATGCTTCTGTCAGGACGAAAATATTTTCGTTTATTTATGTTTGGCATTGTTATATATCATTTTCATTTAACAATTTCAGTAAAATAACAAATTTTAGTAAAAAAATAAACAAATTTTTAACGACTTATCACAGTGAAAGCCACAGTAAATTGTGGTCTGACAAGGTCGAGGCTAGAATAGGCTTAAAGCTAGGTATTAGACGACGTGGACAGTAGTTAGTTGAGGGACTATACTATGCACAAGGTCCCGGGTTCGAGCTCTTTTCGGGGCAGTAAATGTTTTTCCACAGTCCTACCTCCGCGAAGGTCTGCCAAGCCATCCAATAGTACCACTTGTAATGGCAGAACTCTCAATTCGTTAGTTTTGTTTAGCACTACTCAAGCATTGAGTGCTTTTTTCAAGTAAGTTGTAAGAGTAAGTGTCAAAAACCGGTGTTCAAAACTCTTAAAGAAGAAGAAGCTTAAAGTTGTAGGGCTCGCGACTCATGCTGGCTCTCTACCTGGTTCGCAGTAGCCTTCCATATCCACTGCAATCTAGGGCACGCTTCGAATTGTCTAGACCAGGCGCTGAAGCATCCACGGCAAGCAAGGGACGCTCTTCCTTTGCATCTTGAAGCTGGGGGCTTGGACTTAAATGAGGTGAGATAAGCGTTGTGGCTGATCTCGTTGAGACAAATACCCAACGTTGCAGCTATTTGTGTCTAGGTTTGAATTGGATGTCTAGGGTTGAAGTCATAATTTTTAATTTAATTTGTTAAAATAAAACCATTAATTTCGTAATATTCAACGAGCCTCGCAAACACCTTTTAGTATTCGCTTTGAACAAGTTCATTAAACAGCTTTACAAATGACAACTTACTCAATTCACATTGTTGACTTATGAGAAGAAAAAGTATAGGTACCACCTACCCCCTGTTCTCATTTCGATTGAATGATACGCTTCGATAACAACACATCATCATCAAATTAGGTGATCGCCGACGACGACCGACGTGCCGTATTATTACTCACAAAGCAATATCGATAACTTAAAATAGGGGAACTCACACCCTACGTGTTTTGATTGCCTATAACCACTCAACTGAGAAAAACAGCTTAAATCCACTCGTATATGTAAATTCTCATCGAGATACACAGAAATTTTGTAACATTATCACGGATTGAAACAATGTCATAAAACACAAACCAAACTAGGAATGGGCTCCGGACTAGTCATGCGTTGAGAATTCAAAGCAATCAATGAAAGTACAAGTCGCATTTAGATTGGACACTATAAGGTCGGAGATAAACTATGTAACAGAAGCTCCAAATTTTCGATATTACCAAATCGCGATCTGTTTTATTGACAATTCAAAAGCCCTCGCTCTATTTTTTTTTATTATTATTTAACATTTTTATTAAGTCATTGTTTTTTTGTTTTGTTTTAGGAAAAGATGACAAAGCATTTGCCATGTATATCGATCGTCAACGATCGTGGTTCCAGCACAACTCTGTTCATGAGCGCCGCGTCGAAGGCGGCATCACCACCGGCAGCACTATTGGAGTTCTGCTTGACTTGGAGCGCCACACACTCAGCTTTTTGGTGAATGCAATGCCCCAAGGATCTGTTGCTTTTCGCGATCTTTACGGAGTCTTCTATCCAGCAGTTAGTGTTAACCGGGGAATAACACTCACCTTGCACACAGCACTGGATGCGCCGCAAATGGACTACCATTAACTTATTCCAACGATTATATTGTTAACAATAGGACATAATAAAAAATATATATATTCCATTTTAGAAGTTCTTATAGAAAGCCAAGGATGCATTTAATAAAAAACATGTTTACCCTCACATATCCTTACACGATGATCGATTTGATAATTTTTCTACTTTTAATATTGCTGAATACGTTAGTAACTCATAAATCATTGAATAAATATTAATTTCTAGCAAAAATTAAGTAAATTTAATCGCATAAAAAAACAAAGTTTTGTTTTGGTATTAATTTTGTTTTATAAAATTAATTTCATTCTAAACGCGAAAATAAATTAGAAATGTTTCAAAGTTGTACTAAAATTAAGTTGTACAAAAAAAAAAACATTTAAAAAACACATAAGTTAATACACACACAGGTAGTAAGAAGAATTTAGACGTTAATTAAAGTAGTACTTTGCAACACACAAACCCACACTTGTAAGGAATTAAAAACAAAAGGATTTGAATGATATAATAATTAAAACACAGAATTATTGGAATCAATAATATTAAAAAAAAAAAAAAACAAATGAAAATTCACCTGTACACTCCATTAATTTTAATGAGTTATAATTATAATTAGGACGCATCATACAGTATTTGTAGTGACCCACAATACAGGAATTGTATGATTTTGTAAATATAAATTTTAAATTTAAATGACTTAACTTTAAGGAATTTTAATAAAAATTAATTTATTAAACAAAACGTCGTTCTACTGTTTTTGCGCATTTTTTTGGTACAAATTTCCAGCGATTTAAAAATTCGTTTTTAAATGCTTATAACATGTTTCAGAAGAACTCTCGATTGAGGTTTTAGGTGTGATGTGAGCTTTACTATAAATACCCCTGGTCCCAAACTCTAAACCCATTCGGAGTTCAGCGGAGGGAAATAAGGGATTAAACAAAGCGACAAGAACAACAAGCTTCCAGCTCTGCTCATGGAATGTTAGGTCCCTTAATAGACCACGTTCAGCCGACCAATTAGTGGAGACCGGAGCAAGGCTAGATAATCCTCATATGCGCAGATGTCCCAGAAAGTCAAAGAAAAGAGAGATGACTACGTTTAATATATGTGTTATCAGCTCTGGGATCAAAACATATAAACAAGGTTGTCAATACGTTGTGGTACACAGTTCCTGCATTTTAACAACCACAAAGGGACATCGCGGTCTCCCGATCAATCAACCGTCAACCAGATTGACCAAGGAGATTGACCAAAACAATGCACATCCGAAGTCTTCGAGAAGCCGAAATTTCGTCGGATACTATTAGGTTGTAGCCAAGGCACAGTTTAAGATATCCTGACCGAAGCCAAGAAATAGAAATAGAACCGGGGAATATTGGCTTCACAAAAGGAAAAAGAGACAGCACGAGAAGCACACTTTTGAAGAGATGGAGAGATGCTACAACAGCAATAAGGTTCGACAGTTCTACTAAAGTATTTAAATGTCCTGACGCCAAGAGTATATAGAGTGCGAACAGCAGCCTGTAAGGATGATCAAGGGAACATCGCATTGGAATTGCAGTCGATGCTGAGGATTAGGAAAAACCAGTTCTGCAGACTGTTAAAAGGGAAAGAAAAACCGAAACCCGTTGTCACACAGAATGAACCATTCAATCTGGCAGATGAAGTCACCGAGCACCAGCTTAGCTGCAAGATATGCCGGAGGAAAACATGCCCGATGAATGGAAACATCATCGGCATTAGTGGACCGATCCTCAAGAAAGAGACTTTTTGAACTGCGCCAATTGCAGAGCTATCAGTCTCCCTCATATCGTACACAAGATCTTTTTTGTTGTGTTTACTAGTGTGACTAGTTCCAATACTAGCTCGTCGCCCGGTTGCCGAAAAAAGTCAACCAGTTCAAAATATTATCTGACCCCACAAAATCTTATTTTTCTCGGAACCGGGTCAAGATACAAATTCGGGATTCGCGTAGCAAAAAAGCTAAAGAAAAGTTAGAATCAACCCGCCCGTCGGGTCCCCAGCGTGGCCGTTGAAGTGCGCTCGCTTGCTTCAGAGAGCCGTGGCCTAAGACTCGAATAGTCCGCCATTGATTGAAGATCTTGGAAAGAATTAATGGAACTCCAAATCTATACAAACAACGATTTTTTATCGATTTCAAGACCGCCTGTGATAGCATATAGATTTTGTTTTCTTTCTTGTGTTAACATTCCTGCCAAACTCGTCAGTTTGTGAATGACGATGGAAAACTGACGATGTTGCGTCAAGATCGGTAAAGACAACTCACCGACCACCTTGATGCCGAAAAAAGGATTTAAACAAGGTGACGGGCTGTTACGTGACTTCTTCAACATCATACTTGAGAGAATATTACAGAACTTTCTCGCCAACACCAGAGGCACAATCTTTCCAAAGTCCGAACATCAATCGGAAGAACACACCGTGTCCGTGATGTCAGCGAAGTTTTCGTGGGATGGAAGCGGAGATGTTAGTCTTAGCAAGAAGAGACATGATGAATCATCGATGTCTTGGATAAAGGATCACCATAGACAGCTAGAACTTTGAAGCAGATAGAGCCCTAGTCTACCCAGATTCCGCTATAAATTTACACAACAAAACCAGCGCTGCGATCCAACTAAGGTTAACTCTTGCCCATTGCTGCTTCTTTGGGCGTAGAATGCAATTGAGTAGATACCCCTCTTTCGAGCAACTAAAATGTCCTTTTCTTATACCCTCATCATCCCAGCCATGCTTTACGTTGCAGAAGCATATGCTCTGTAAAGCGAACTAAACTAGTTTAGGCTGTTTCGAGAGCAAAATCCTTCGGGTGATTTATTATTTACGGTTTCATCTGCATGGAAAAACAGTCTAGGAAGAGACACAATCGACACCAGCGACACCAACCTTGTCACAGTACAACTACTGCGATGGCGGGGCCATCTAAAGCGAATGGAAAAAAACTCCCTGGCCCGGAAAATCTTCAAATCCACCCCGCATTAAAAGAGCATCGGCGTACTCAGATAGAGCACGCAAGTGAAAGGCGACCTCAGCCTCAGCTAAGTGACATAAATGACTAGGGAATCTTGCTGGCTGAAGCCCATGTCCACACCGGACTGTAGCGCCACCTACAGTAAGTTAGTAAGTAAGTTTACGTTGTTGGTCAATAAAGGATTCGCCAGACATGTTCTACCTGTGTTTTCTGATGGATGACGAATTTTTTTTATGGTACTCCTTTTTATTTACGGAGCTTATGGTACTCCGTCTTTCATAGCCCAATATTTCCTCCTCTTTTTCAACGAAAAACTTGATTAAAGGGTGTTCGTCTACAGGTAGTGACTTGTAGTGACCTGTGATCGATCAAAAAACTGATCTCATGGCAGGTATTGTATTCTAACATATTTCCAGTTTATTTGATAGCTTCAAAGCAGATTCATTCATTCATTTTTGGAATGAATGAATAAATAAAATGAAAAATAAAAAAAAAAAAAAAAAATTAAAAAAATTTCTTTACAATTTCAGGGGTGCAAACAAAGGCGTACTGTTGACAAACCTTTCACTATTTCCATAATATTAGCTTCGTCTAGAATATATTTTCCTATAACATGGTAAAGCTTCGCACAAATGGTGACGCGTGCGTCGTTCTCTGCAACCGAGACATTTGGCCTCCAGAAACTTATGGCCGCAAGGCTTCCGGCATATTGAAACTCTGAGAAATTTTAGTTTTACCAGCAGTCTTACACCGTTTTCTATAAATGTTCCGCGTTGTTATCCAGTACAATCGCGATCTAGGGCTTATGTTGTTATGAGTTTCCCTGCTTCATAAGTTTGGCCATGCCGCCAACACTCTAGGCTTGTTCCTCACCTCCACCATTGTCATTGATTGAAATTCGTTTGACAGCTCGCCCGAGACCCTCGCTCGCTCTCTCGCTTTTTTTGTGAAGCAGCCAAGGCAGTCTTGCAGTCCGTGAAAGTGAACTGGAACGGCCCCAACAACACTTGCCCTCGGTTACTTGCCTTTTTTGCTGGCTAATACGATTTCTCAAGTAATTCTCCTTGACATGAAACCTTTCATTCCTCACAGAGTAAAGAGTATCAGACCAAAGGAGCATTCACGATGCGAGTCGAGTTGTAAAGAGGCTATAAAGTTGAGGGGAGGCGAGCTTTCGGTTCTATGAAACTAACCTAACTGAGGAAAACTAAAAAAAGTCTATGCGAGTCAGGAATGACTGCAATGTTTTGATCCGAAGTGATGAATAATCAAAAATTTCGGTAAAAGATTATGCAATGTCCCAAAGGCAGAAAAAGTTTTTCGTCGTATGACAAAAACATAAAAAAAAACTGTGCTGCATCTTCAATTCCACCACTCATTTGCAACGACGTTCTAGCTGTCAGCTTAGAAAAAGCCTATCTCCATGCAGCACACTTTGTTGCTAGCTTCACGCTTCCTTCTTGTACAACTTGCTCAACCTGCATTTGAGCAGGTTAAACACTATATGGGCAAGAGTCCTTAAGTTGCTCAAAGTTCCAGATGGCAGACCGCCTGTTGTTCTCAAGAGGTGTTTGGCTGGAAGGACTACTGATGTGTGAGCTATTTCATCTGTCCTTACTCTTCTTCTACTTTCCCGAGCAGATGGAAAACAACATACGTCCAGCCCGACCCCAAAAAATGTCATTACTCTTCTCCATCCAGCTACCGACCGATTGCCAGACATTCATCCAGACGCTCCCCAAAAACCGACAGTGAGGCTTTCAATAACAAGGGTCTGCAGTTAACCTGAAGGCCTATATTGAGCATTCGATCAAGTTTAGCATCAAGCTATTTTGTCTAAAATAAGTGCATTCGGAATTGATGATACTCTCTTTCAGCGGACTAGAAATTTCATCCGAACCGCTCAATCCAAGTGGTTCTGGACGGTTATAAAGTCGTATGTTCAACACATTAACTCTGGTGTGCCTAAGGTTTTAGCTCCAATGCTTTTTTTAAATATTATTTATTTACGGTCCTTATGTTCCACTTCGAATCCAATACATTCCTTTGCCAACGACAGCACTCCAAGCTTTTTATGCTCGTTTCCAGGGAAACGTCCAAGCCGAATAGACGTTGAAATGGAACGATTCCGCATGTTTAACTTAATTGGCGATGATCTGGACATCACAACAGCATGGGGTCTCCCAAATAGACTGGATTTTGACGCATCCAAAATTCAATGCTGTTTACTTTCCTATAAGCCAAAAAGAAGTCTTCAGTCGTGCAATTTTTTGGTTCAAATTCGATATTTTTGAAAAATCGGCCCCTAAAAGGGGGTGTGGCTAAAAACTTTATATGAACGAAATCTGGACTGAAGTCTCGTTTACCTAACCTGCTACTTTTTTTGTTTCATGCTTTCCTAAATTAGGCTCAAGGCAAGTCGAAATTAAGTTTTTCTGGAAAATTTTAGGTTTTTCTTTTATTCTGCCTCCAAATGTAGGCGTGGTCTTGTATGAGCAAAATGTAGAACTAAGCGTTCTTTACATAAAATACTAAGCAATTTTTTTTCAATTTCGAGCAACAATATTGAGCAAACTGCATTTGAAAATTTACTCTTAAAATAGATGCCACGCCCATTGGGTTTACCAATTAAATTTGTCTTTTTTGTGTCTTACATTCATTAGGAGATGGTAAATGTCAAATTTGAGCCTTTAAGAAAGTCTTGCAGTTTTGAAATCTCTGGAGGTAGTTGCACATTTCGACCGATTGTGGGCGTGTCTTTGGGCGGATTTTAAAATTTTATTCGGACCTTACGTACGAAATTTCAGTATTCTAGCTCCAAATTTTAGGCCTAAAAACATGTGACATACAAACGGATGGACGGACGGACGGACAAGGTCCGTTATGGTCTACCATTATTATTTCACTGTGTTACAAACTATGTGACAAACTTAATTTACCTCCTATCCTATGAGATAGAGTATAAAAAGAAGTTTTCAGTCGTTATCAGTCGTGTGTGAATGACAAACTTCGTTGGAATCGTCAGCTTAGTGCTTAGGATTTCTAAAGCGATGCAAAAAATATTTTTACCCCTTCCGATCTGGCTAAAATCTACAGAGCATTCATGCGCCCCAAACTGGAGTATAACTGTCATGTGAGGGCAGGTGCCGCAGAGACAACCTTACATCTGCTTAATAGAATTAAAAAAGAGCAATTTTATACTTTTGTTTCCTGTGACCAATTTAATGAGTTTAATGCTGTGGATTCTTCGGCTTCTTTGGTCATGTGTGTTGATTAAATGGAGACAGCTAGCTGGAGACAGATCTGGATGGTGAAGTATGTTGACTGAGGCGCAGGTCCACCCCGGACTGTAGTGCCATCTTAAGTAAATAAGTAAGTATGAAAGATTATTTAATCGCTTTTTCCCTACGTTTTGACAAGGGTATGTCGTCTTCTTCATCTTCTTTTACATATGTTTGGATAATAAAGATCCCCAGAAGAAGACGACATTCGGCTTCAAAGCGTATGAAAAAAACGATAAAATAATCTTTCATTCAACCAGCACACATGACCAAAAAAAGCAGAAGAATCCACAATGTTTAATCTTATAGGTGACTTCAACATTACTAAGTTATTCGTCTCATGTCTTTCTCTGTGTTGCAGCTTTTTTTTACAAAGACTGTCCCAGTGAAATAGCTTGCTGCATTCCACCACCCGAAGAGTTTAACCATAAAACTCGCACTTGAAACGTGGCTCTCAGTTCATCCTTAATATTTCGAGCGTACCGCGTTTTATTGGAGCTACTTTTTTAGCAGAAGATCACGAATGTGGAACAGGCCTCCAAAGGAGATCTTTCTTCGTCAGTTTCGGGGGTAAACGAGGGTATAACCACCAGAGCTTTCAGTGGTGGTGGACACCTTATGGGAAAAGGAAGAAAGGGAGGGTTTTCATTTTGTAACTATCTACAAGGTTTAACAATCGATCGACCCTAACCCAGATAAGAACCGTGCGTCAAAAAGGGAGCCACTTATTTAATGGCAATCGCAGCTGGATTTGACTTTTGTTGCTATAGTTTTTGTCCTCCCGGATAATTTCATGGCTGTATCTGCATTCGTCAAACTCGCCAATTTTGGTCAATATTGGTGTTTTCAACAAAAGTGTTTCAGTCATTTACCAGTCTTGGAAATCGGCAGAACTCTGTGGGATGGAGACTCTTGTTAGGATGAAGATGAATAAAACCGACAGTTGCCTCGATTTTTTAGTCCCAGCTCCAACTACCAATTACGAAAGGCAAATTTCTTAAAGCGTCTTTTTATTTTCTTGTTTAATACTCGTGTATTGCATGCTAAGTCCTGATGCCCGGCTGATGTCATCAGTACCTTCTTCTCTTAACATCCAATCACTTTCGAGCTGATTTTTCTTGCGAAAAGTTCGGAGCAAAACCACTGACGACATCAGATCAAATTGCGACAGTCTCCGAGCAAACCGCATTGAAAGTAAGGATCCACTACAAAAGATCATAACTCTCTTATACCAAATTATTTATGCTATTATTTCAACACTAATTTGCAAAAAAAAAGATAAGACAGAAACCAAAAGACTCTCTGCACCACCCTATACTATGGTGTATAGCAAATTGCATAGGATGTGCAGGTAAAACTTGTTTCCACCGCACAGGTAATTTACACCACAAAAGCTGTGCACACACCGATCGCTGTTTCCCCAGACACGATCACCTGTTTGCTATGGGCCCCTCCATCTGTGCAGAGTCTCCCAAAGCGTATCGTCGTCGCCCGACACCGAAGCGTTGTTTATCCAAGCTCCGTAGGCACAGTTGATAAACGTACACCGTCGTGGTCGCAGACCTAACACAACCTGTAAGCCGCTTCGCCCCAAAACATGGGAGCCTCGTCGTCTTAAAAAGTATCGCCATTCAAAAATCGCTCTCGTAAAATCATCCGCTTTTGCGAATTATGCTCTATTCGTCGTCGGTGGGCCGACTTAAAAACGTCTATTTGTACGCCATTGTCATAGTCGGAGCTCGGAAAGGCTGGCACTTCACAGGGTATTCCATCGAGTTGCTTTTCAAAATTAGTATGGTCATGACATTCGTCGGTTTGTTGGGAAAGAAGAGTCTGCCTTGAGTAAGCGCGCGATCGTGATCCATCATTGTCAAAGGGAAAGTGATGTAAATTAAGCTTAAGTGCATTAAGGCTTTAAAAAAAAAAAAAAAACACAAATTAAAGTGTAAATAATAAATTTAAGGAAAATGAGATGTGATATAATTTATATTCGATTTTTATCGTGGCTGTTTATGGCAGCCAGTGTGTCGGCGTTCACTCTGAGGGTGCCGTCTAGTTACTCATTGAAGAACCTGCTCAACAGCCTGCTGCTCTCAAGTAATCCAAATCTAACCGGAACCGGAAGATTCCTCAATTCCGATGTACTAGAAGATGCGTCGCTCATCACGGTAATTTTTTTTTATTAATTTCAGTTGGACTATTGTGCTTGGCCACAAAATGTTTTGTTGTTGTTGACAGCTGAAGCTACTCAAGTGTTATTGTACGGATAGGGCTTAAAGTATCTGACCGAAAAGAAAAACAAATAGTATCGTTAGGCGGTAAGCGACTTTTAAGTGGATTGTACGAACGGGTACGTGTGTGCTTGAATACATTTTTAAAGCCGCCTAGAAGAACTTGAAGAAGGTCATCGGCTTGATGAATTCCATGTGTGTCGTTGCGTCTTTGTAGATCTTTATTTGGGACCGGTGACTTTGACACACATTTTCTGTCCTCAATAGGAGAATCATTCTTTTTTCGGATGTATCTGCCTTGCGTTTGAATGTTTGTATAGTGCGTCCTCTATGGTTTTTAAGGTTCTTCTTTTGAATGGTGGAATTTACAATAACCAGTATTAGGGTGATTGAGGATTTTCAACATTTCTTACAGGTTCAATGGCTTAGTCCAATTTATGGCAAAATTGTCACAAAAGCAATTAAGCCTTTATACCAGATACCTATGAGCTTATAAAACTACATTACTTTGGATAAGACCATACATAGTTTTTTCATCTGACCATGTTAATGATCATGACTTTAACAACGTCCTATCAAGGTTCCATCTTAAGGCTATCATCAAGTTTATGAAGGAAGCCCTTAAAATCTGATCAAAGAAAGGGGTACAAAAGGTCGCAGCACTTGTACCCCATACTTTTAATTTAATGTTTTCAAAGGCTGATTTGATTAGAATGATATCAGCTGACAGCTGTTCGTCTTAGCAGAAATTGTAAGAGCTAAAAATTGCCATAGCCATGAGGCACCATGGTGCAGTGGCTATCTTGCAGACAGCCAGTGTGGAAGATTATGGACTCGAATACCTGCCGCGACAAGCTTAAAGGATTTTCGTGGCCCCGCCTCCACTAGGGACTGACAATCGCTCCGGGAATCATTAGTCATTAAGAAGCTTACCTTGTTTCGCACAAGTCCTGATAATATGATGTTGGAAAATATTGTGTTTTTAGTATGCCTGTGGGGTCTATCAACTTTAAAAAATTCAGTTCCGCCAACATTGGCAATGATTCGTTTCACTGCACCAGGGTCTAACTTAGCATATAGTCTGCACTCTCATTGCTTCCAAGTACCTACCACAAGCCAATCTAATCTAAGTTTGGTATAACGTATCACCAGAACTAGAAAAAGGTATAAGAAGGCTAACACCATTCATTCGCTCTGTTACACTAAGCAAGATCAAACAGTTGGAAAGACGTGTATTGTCATGGTCAATATGGTCCATTCGATCAAGGCCTCAGCATAACTTTAGATTGCAGTTATCGAAGCTGTTGTCAATTGTATTTGTATGGCAATAAAAGAACCGGAAATTTCGGCCATTGTCTTTAAATTAAAACCTTGTATCAAGCGCAAGGCTAAATAGGTTTGAGGTACAAATTAAATTAAGCTACCAGCAGGTGCACTAAATTTTTCTTGGAAATAGAGCCCTGAATTTAAATTTACAAGATAAAATCTTACTTGTAACTGAAATCAGTTGCAGCTCACCAAGTAGGCTGAAAGAAGCAAAATTACACTGCAGGCCAAAAGTTTGAGTCCAGCCGGTTCCATTGATTTTGGTCATACCTGGGGATGAATTTAATGATTTTTTCATAAGAGCTTTTACATAAGAAAATAAAAATTTATTATTTAATGCAGATTTTGATACAAAACGGTTTTTTGTTTTTTAATGTAAGAAAACCGAATGATTGGGAAGTTTCTGGGGTTTTTGCATTTATTAATTTTTAATAACTTTCTTATTACTTTGTTCATAAGAATTGTTTCCAAAACCCAACATTTTTGTACCAGGATAGCGAAATAAAGCTTTAAAGATTAAAATGGGCGAATAAGCAAGGTAAGAAGAAAACTTCAACAGAGTTTTATGAAGCATAAAATCCAAGTTCCAGGTATTTTGGTAGAGTTTGGAGCCTGGGTTTGCTTCTCTGTAAGGGACTGAACTTAAACTTTTGGCCTGCAGTGTAATTCGATGGTTTAAGTCAAGAACTTTTTATACCCAATCCAGGGTATAGTAATTCTAATGCTTAGATTGTAACACAGTGACATAATCACCGTAGACCCCCAAGACCATTTAGAGATATGATCGAAACCAACATTTGAATTGATTGAGTCATGTCCGTCATGTTTGCACTTTTCAAACTCTGTTATACAGGAATTGAGTATATCAAGTTTGATACAGGCAAAAATGTAACAAAGAGAAATAATAATGATATACCCCCAAGACCTTAAGGGATCGAGACCGATTTCTATGTCGAACGAGCAATGTGCGTGCGTCCTTCCGTTCATCCGTATGTATACTAATTTTTACGCCTTAAATGTTGAGCTGGAAAGCTATAATTTTATATGTAAGCTCTCTGTCATCCGAAACAGTATATGTGGTACAATTTTTGAAATCCGCCTACTGACACGCCCAACAGGTCTAAATGTGCAACTACTTCAGTACTTTCAAAACTGTAAGACAAGGTGTCATGAAAAGCTGAAGTTTCACATTTAGCATCTCCTTCTAAACCAACATACTCTCGACATACTCTTGTCTTATAATGCTTTTGATACTCTTCGAACATAACATCTTGTTATAAGATCCAAAAATTATCTTGTAGCACTCTTTTTAAAGGAGTATCACTCCTATAGCGCTTAGCTCTTATTACAAGAGTATATTTAGCTCTTATAAAACTCTTCTTATAAGACTTTAAATCTTGTAAAGTTTTAGTTTTTTAATAAGAGTCTTATAAGAGTTTAGGTCTTGTAATAAGAGTGCAATCCTTGTAAGAAAAGATTCGCTCTTATAATAAAATCTTTAGTTTTATAAGACAATTTAATTTCTTCGGACTTCCTCGTGGCCCTTTCTCTTTTCAGAAAAAAAGCTTACTTAAGCTTATATATTTTTAACCGCACCAAGTGCACCATAATGTAAGAAAAACCTTTTTGAAAAGTTTTGAATAAAGTTACGACATAACGAGATATAAAACGCCATCGTAGAAATCGATTTCCGTTTTTTTTTAAGTATAATGTTCTCTTTTGGCCTTCATGTTCTATGAAATATATTTTCAATCAAATTTCATTTTGAATTGTTCTTGCAGCATTAAATCTTCCTCTCTTTTTGGCAGAGGTGGCAATGTGAATAGATACAGTTCTTACAGCAAGAGTTTTAGTTAACTTATAAGAAGCTTTTTAGTTTATTTATAACTCTTATAAGAAGCCATTTAACACTTGTAAGGCTCTTATAGGACTCTTATAAAGCTCTAAAAGAGTGAAATTCTAAGAGCTTTACTCTTGGACATAACTCTTGTAAGGCTCTTTTAGAATCTTATTCGATCTTAAATGTTAGTTGGGCTATCTTTATATGACATAAATATAAAAGGGTTAATTAATAATGCCAAGATGGATTCCAATCTAATTCCCAAAAGAATGCCCTGCCTTACCAAGATCAGCATAATACTAAAGGACAGTTCCTTTTCCTGCTTTTATAAACTGTTTTTAGTGTAAAATTCCTTGCAATAAACTTAGTAATGAGCCGAAAGTCCTCGATGCAAGAGCTCTTTAATATTGCAAGTCTTAATAATAGGTTTAAATTTATTGTTAATGTTTATAAATAAATAAATCAATAAGCGTAGTATTTTTTTTTCCTTCGGTGTTTTTGATAGTAATAAAAATGCCTTGTTGCTGATGTAGCCGTAGTAAGGGATGGCGAACCTTTTAAGAGCCCCGCGCCATTTACAAAAAATGAATAGTTTTCGGTACCTTTATCGTGCCAACATGCAGTCTTCGTGTTTTTTAATAGGGTATTTCCTTAGCATGTAAATAAAACAGAGATTAACGTAAATACGAAGATTAAAAGTTAACCTTTAAGTGTTCTACCGGAAAAGAGGAGACCACATCATGTGGTACATACTTGAGTTTTTTTTTTTTGCTCCCGGCCGTCTTTCGGTAGTTTTTAGGCCTTGCATTTTGAGCGAGGAACTTGAAAATTGGGGTCTGTTCTTTCTAGGTCCCGAAGCAATACTTGTTTTGCTTCGGGACCTAGATTTTGGTTTTTATTTGATATATTTGTTTTTAATCCAAAATACTTGCACTATAATATGTTCACATAAGTGCGTAAGGTATCAACTTGAAGGCATACATTTTTACCACGCCCACCTTTGGAGGCGTCTTTTTTTAGTAAAAACAAAATTTTGAATATAAAACTGTAATCAATACGTGTATACCACATCTGATAAATAATATGAATAAAAAAAAGATGTTATTGAAAAGTGGTTGATGCCACGCCCCTTTTTTAAGAAAAGAAGATTCTTGACGCTAGAAAGGTAACCTGACGAACATCAATTTTATTTATTTTTTCATTTCTCATTTTACTCCACTTTTCGATAAACTGCCAAATTAAAGCCTGAAATTTTTAAAAGTTCAAACTTTGTTTTAATAAACCACTTATTAACAGAAATTATTTAACTCTGTAGAAATTAGTTAATAACTTTTCCTTAGCATCGCAGTTAAATATCACTTCGTCGATTTGACTTATGGTTACATGTTACGTACTAAAAAAATATGGTAACCTTTCTAGGGTTAATTGAGAAATTCTAAACACAATAGAAACTGAACTTTAACAACCAAGATATTTTAAGCAAATTTAAGCTTGATAGTGGTCAATTGGAATGGGGTATCCAACAATTCGCCTGAGCGGATCGTAACCCTCCAACTAGTTTAATCTATGAAAAGAAACAAAGTGTGAAAAATGTTGAAGGGTTTTGAGTCCACAAAGTCGATAGTAGACCAACTTAATTAAGATCAGTCAGCAGTATCAATATTAGCATCCATCATTCTGTTGCAGTGTGCGCTCCTTATTGCGTTTAACTTTTTTGACAGGCCAAACCACAAACACACCAACAGCAAAGTCAACCGTTCTGCACATCCCTTTACGATACACAACAAACACAATTGAGTTTATATCAAAATAAGGTTTGTTTGATTTGTTTCATCAGAAAACGAAGAGAAGATGTAGAATGCTGTACGGTTGTGTAAGGCTGTAAGGCTGTGCGCAAGGCTACGTCATTGTACGTAGCTAATCGTCTTTTCAAATCAAAATCATAGAAAGAGAAAGAGCCAACGATTTAACAAAGACACAAACCACCGCGAAAGTCAACAATTCCAGCTTCACAGAAACGTCAAAACGCATGCAACGTGTTTATCGTGTTGAATTTTTTCTCAAAACTTTCTTACGCAAAAAAACGTAGCTACGCATAACAGAAGCAACGTTGTTGTAGCTCCCATTGAATTGAATGTGTTTGAATTTAAGTTGTCAAACCAACGTTGACGCAACGTAACCTTTTGGCATAGGCTTCAAGAACTAATGCCTGGAACCGATTTATTACGCGATATATTTTAGTTTCTTTGTGAGGAGATTAAATTTCGTATGGTTAATGTCGTAAATTAGAGGGGATTCAGCGAAGATTTGTCTCAATCGCGGATTATGTCCGGTGGAAACACTCTATAATCTCAACGAAGACAACTATATACATATGCTGCCACCCAAAGGTGGAATCGGGCTTCTCAGTTGCTGATGTGGCGAAAATATTTCGTCGAGTGCCACCAATAGGACGCGTACCAATGGTTCGCCATCGCTGGCGTAGTATGTTTTAGGGTAAATCTGAAGGGGCGATTCAGCAGTGCTAAAAACAGCACTCACAGTCTGAATTAAGCCATTCAGCAGTGTTCAAAATGGCGCTCATCATTTGACTGAATTTTATATTTTGTTCTCAATTCATTAAATTGCTTTGTTTTTAAATATTTAATAAAAAACATAAAACAATATCAACATCTCAGGGCAAGTCAGTTAATCAGCTCTATTATGGCTCAAAATAAGTTTCTTCAATAGCTTAAAAGTTACTTGAGTCTTCCAGTTGCCTAACTTGCCTCAATTACGGCTTAAACCTTAAAATGCACCTCGTAAGCTTTCACGCACATGGCTCCGATAACAGCTTCAACACACTCTCATAAGAGTCACTGCATCTAACGCTCGATCTAGGGCAATTAGTTCAAGCAAAAATTTCTCCGTTTCCCACAAATTGGTTTGGCAAACAAACGTTGCAGTAGCTAAACACGTATATGTTTGCCCACTTCTAATGAATCTTTATTGATTCTGCACGACCAACAGCCCAGCCACTCTAAGTGATGGTCTCTGCATTCTCTTTCGATCGTCATGGCTAAGAAACCTTTCGTTGACAGATTTCTGTTCAAGACGTTCGACCTCGAAGACCGGTGATGGATTTCTTGGTTGTAAACTTTTCATGACCATGGACATACTCACCTGCATAGCGATTAACGAAAATTATGTCATTCTAAGTGGCTACTTGGGAAAAACCGGTAGCCCAATATTTTGAAGCCATAATAAAATGCACCTACAAGCCAAAACACTTGAACTCTTTTGCAGGTGGCATGAGTATCCGAAGCCTGTTGTATGCACAGCTGATTGAATTGTATCTCCTTTTGACATTATGACATCACTCCTTTTGTTGTAGGTAGGTTGGTTGGTAGCCAAAACCGGTCCACATTGGCAGCCGTACTCTTTTGGACCACTTTCTAGACCAGATGATATTGTTTTCTTATTTCACAAACTCATAGATACTTTTGCAAACTAAGGAAACCAGCAATAAACATGCGTTGTTCAAAATTAAGACAACTTTTTTTTTGGTCATATAGAATAGGTGGTATCGCATAGCGCTCTATCTTGACTCGGGTTACATAATTTAATTATCCTAATCGACAGAGGCTTGCAATCACAAACACTCGCCATACACAGGTGCGCAAGCCGCGCGCCGCACATCTGAGGCACATACCCTACTGGCATACCCGTTTTGGTTTGCATAGAGAGTATAACCGCGCTGCAATTGCTACATCGATTGAATGCGGAAATCAATCTGCTGGATAGTCTTGTTCACTTTGGTTTTGTGCCTTTTCGTATTGGATGAGCTCTCGGATTGCCATTATGTGTTATGACGGTGCTGGTACGATGAACTTCTTTTATTCACTCTATTTTGGCATATTCGGTAGTGATTTCGCTCATGGAATATTACAGAGAGTGGTGCCGTGCCCTATAAAATAATAACGACTCATCAAACCATAAACACAAAACGTTACGCATCACAAGTAATGGTGATTTAACCAAGCCTATCCATTAAAAGTCTTGCGGGTATAGGCTGTATATGTCATAATATTTGGCGCCTCATGTTATTTTACTTCGTGAAAAATATTACTTACCCTCGAGTAACGAGTTTGAGGAAGTAAACTAGAACAAGGTCTTGGTCTTGTGTGTCTTGTCCGAATTGAAGGGGGCGGCAGCAAGCAGCACCATAATGTTGCACGGATCGGAGGCGCAGACATATGGTAGGTGCCTAGTTTTCCGAGGATTCCTTTGTTGCTTAATTGGTGTCCGTTGAGCCGGAACAAAAGTGCACGTGAACTTCATTGTTGTCGGAATCAGTTTCCTATGCGTTTACATTCTTAGTTTTGTGGGCTTATGTAGTCGTTGGCACGCTTGGCCTTGATAGGGGACTCTTAATCATACATAAAGCCTCGCAATGGGAGACGAAAAAAAGTTTGTTCTCTTAAGGGCCGGTTTTTCAGTGCGAGATCATCCGTGTTTCCAAGTTTAACTGAGATTAACCCCAGAAATGAGTTTTTCACTGAACTTAGATCTTGGATAAATCTTGGCTTAACTCGCCAAATTAGGTGAATTAATCTCGGATCAAGCCTGGAGAACAGTATGAAATTCTTTTTTGTACAGTTTTTCTGTGCGAAAAATGACATCTGAGAATAACTCGCATTTCTTTTCCTGTGTTCTTCTATGTGAAGTGAGAGTTGAAAGAGTCAATTATTTCGAGAGTCGAAGAGTTTGACAACTTTGTTGACGGGGTTAAATCTGCACCGAAAAGTTTCGTTTCCAGATTCGTTTTGTTACGGGATTAACAGATTTCGGTTTAAACTGGGCTTAACCCAACACTGAAAAACCAGCCCGAAGAGTCTTAATGCATGTTGAATCACGATCAAATTGATTGAAGCTTATATTGAGGGGCAACATTTTGTTATTGTAGGCTTTTCGGTATTTTCAGTTGATTTTATTTCTACACTGCTGAATTATATCCCTTAGGGCCGGTTTTTCAGTGCGAGATCATCCGAGTTTCCGAGTTAAACTGAGATTTACCCCAGAAAAAAAAACTGATCGCTGATTTGTTACGGGATTAACAGATCTTGGCTTAAGCTGGGCTTAACCCAACACCGAAAAAATGGCCCTTAAATGTATGAACTTTTTGAACTTTTTGTGAATTCCATCTTGACGGATCGAAATATATATTTTAGTTTTGACCTTTTGCTAATGTTTATAAATGAATTTTTCCTCGAGTATGATTTGAATTTAAATTGGATCGACTTTTCCACAAATAATTCACTGTTACTTAACTCTAAAGATATGCGACCTACTTTAATTCTCTAATGGCGTATTCTTTTCAACACCGACTCGCAAAACTGGTGTGGAATACAGAAACAAATTGTCCTTTTCTAGTACACCTGAACGGAATCGGAAACAAATGAAAAAAAATGTAAACAAAAAGAAGTCAAAAAAAAAATGGACAACTAACATGATGACTGCACCGGAGTAGCATTTGTCGTTCTGTATACAATGAAACCGAGTGTACACCACGCTGGAATTGTCGCGAACACTGAGTATTATTTGATAGCTCGGTGTAGCAGTTCGGTTTTCAAAAGAATACGCCACAAGACAGCTTAATGGTACCTTTTTCGATAGGATTAAGCAATGGCCTTGTTCTAGAATAATCGATGGTCTCAAAAGAGGCGCCCACGCGGTTCTAAAAGGCTAAATTCGTCGCAAAAATACTAAATTCGATGTTTTTTTTATTACCGGGGTTTTAAAAACAACAAACAAAATAATTTTCTGCTTACTTTTTTGACTTATCGAGCTTTTAAAAGCTGCTTAATTTTGTTCTAGAAACTAACAAATTTCTTTATCTTACGAAAAGAAATTAGTTAGTTCCTAACTAATTTCTTTTCTTGTAGCCCTGTGTATAGGCAAATTTAAGTTTAATAAAAAAATATTGGCTACTTTTTTTAATAAATAAACGAAAAGTACACATTTCTGTGGCAATTTTGCTTTTTTTTTTAGTTTAGCTCTAATTTTTTTTTAACAAATTACAATTTCTGCGGAGAGTGGAAAAAGTTGAAGCTATAATTTTATACATGGATTAACAAATACCAAGTGCCTGCCAACTATCCTGGTCGATTTCCCACCACGTGAAAAAACTCCTCTAAGTTCACGTGGTGGGAAATCGACCAGGATAGTTGGCAGGCACTTGGTATTTGTTAATCCATGTATAAAATTATAGCTTCAACTTTTTCCACTCTCCGCAGAAATTGTAATTTGTTAAAAAAAAAATTCTGGTCCAAGTTCTGTCTTTTTGGTCTTGAAAGCGAGTTTCCTTAGGGGATATTTTATCTATTTTCTTAATAAAAACAAGAGAGTAAGTACAAGAGTTTGTCTGTGACAAACTTTTATATACCCTCTATATAACCTTCTATATATCCTCTATAGGCCCGAATTCATATATATTTTGTATAGGCCATGCCTCCAAAAGTGGGTCTGGGCTCAAAATTAAAATCAGTTAATTGTAATTTCGTTAGAATCATGACAAAATGCGCTGGACCCGAAAATTATTGCAAAAAAACCCGTTTTTCCTAAACACGCGCCTTAAAAGTAGGCGGAGTTCAAAACGTTGTATGGAGCAAACCTAGCAAACAGTAATATCTTGAATGTCATGGTTCTAACGAAATTACAATTAATTGATTTTAATTTTTAGCCCCCTGCACAGCATGTTTCGAAGAAGTTTGAACAAATTCCAACTGACCTTTTGAATGTAGAGGAGGAATGGCAGCTGTTTTTATCGGCAGTCATTGCCTCTGCAGGAAATGTTTGTGGAGTGAAGCGGCTTGGGGTAGCGGCTGGTGGTGAGAAAAGAACTGATTGGTTTAAAACGTCTGGAGTTCAAGAAGCCGTCAGAGAGAAGAAGAGAGCCTACATTGCGTGGATCCAATGTAGAAAACCAACTTCTCGATCCCGGTACAATAAGGCGCGAAGGACTTCCAATCTGGCAGTCAGAACAGCCAAGGAACAGTCATGGAAAAAGTTCGGCGAGAAGTTGGAGCACGATTGCAGATCTGCAAACAAGATATTTTGGCAGACCATTCGCCGGCTCAGGGAAAGGAAGTTGAATATCATTCAAGGTCCAAACGAAGTGGCATAAGTCAAAATAATCAAGTCTTTAATCCGAGCCCAAGGTGGTGACAGCTTAAATAAGAACACAATCAGCGGCTCCATAATTCGCAGGAACTCCGCACGAAGGTTAGGCCTACCTGAGTGGTTTGCCCAAATTCATCAAAAATCCATTGCAGGCTCTTGGATTGAGGATCAAAAATCTAAGAATATTTTTCCCGAAAAAATACATTTTTTAGGAAAGTCTTTCCATATCTATACTCAAAGGGGCGAAGCCGAAGCCAAAGCCTGTTTGTGAAGCTGCCTTTATTGGTTTTAAGATGTAGAAATTATAGACAAGAGTAAATTCGAAAACACCGTATTTGTTAATCCATGTATAAAATTATAGCTTCAACTTTTTCCACTCTCCGCAGAAATTGTAATTTGTTAAAAAAAAAATTCTGGTCCAAGTTCTGTCTTTTTGGTCTTGAAAGCGAGTTTCCTTAGGGGATATTTTATCTATTTTCTTAATAAAAACAAGAGAGTAAGTACAAGAGTTTGTCTGTGACAAACTTTTATATACCCTCTATATAACCTTCTATATATCCTCTATAGGCCCGAATTCATATATATTTTGTATAGGCCATGCCTCCAAAAGTGGGTCTGGGCTCAAAATTAAAATCAGTTAATTGTAATTTCGTTAGAATCATGACAAAATGCGCTGGACCCGAAAATTATTGCAAAAAAACCCGTTTTTCCTAAACACGCGCCTTAAAAGTAGGCGGAGTTCAAAACGTTGTATGGAGCAAACCTAGCAAACAGTAATATCTTGAATGTCATGGTTCTAACGAAATTACAATTAATTGATTTTAATTTTTAGCCCCCTGCACAGCATGTTTCGAAGAAGTTTGAACAAATTCCAACTGACCTTTTGAATGTAGAGGAGGAATGGCAGCTGTTTTTATCGGCAGTCATTGCCTCTGCAGGAAATGTTTGTGGAGTGAAGCGGCTTGGGGTAGCGGCTGGTGGTGAGAAAAGAACTGATTGGTTTAAAACGTCTGGAGTTCAAGAAGCCGTCAGAGAGAAGAAGAGAGCCTACATTGCGTGGATCCAATGTAGAAAACCAACTTCTCGATCCCGGTACAATAAGGCGCGAAGGACTTCCAATCTGGCAGTCAGAACAGCCAAGGAACAGTCATGGAAAAAGTTCGGCGAGAAGTTGGAGCACGATTGCAGATCTGCAAACAAGATATTTTGGCAGACCATTCGCCGGCTCAGGGAAAGGAAGTTGAATATCATTCAAGGAGTTAAATCCAAGGACGGTACACTTCTTTCAAATGAGAGCGATGTCTTGCGCAGATGGAGAGAGCACTTTTCGGAGTTGCTCAACTTCCAACAGGGCACTGAAGATGGCATTCCCCCTGCTGACGAAATAGGGGCGGAGAATAGTCCCACAGTAGGCGAAGTCACTGAAGCGATTAAATCGCTAAAAGTTGGCAAGTCTGCTGGAGTTGATGAAATCCGAACAGTGCAAGAAGGAAGAACAGTGCGGCTTTCGGCCTGGCAGAGGCACAACCGACCAGCTTTTTACTCTAAAGGTTATTCTTGAGAAGGCCTGGGAATATGCAAAACCGGTCTATGCATGTTTTGCAGATCTGGAAAAGGCGTATGACCGAGTCCCTCGGGATACACTGTGGAGAGTTTTGCAAGACTATGCGCTGAGTGGGCCTCTTTTGAGAGGCATCCAGTCTTTGTATGGAAACTGCAGAAGCTGTGTACGGATAAATGGCGTCAAATCCCGTCCTTTTGATGTGCGCGTTGATGTGCGCCACTCCTTTTCATAGCATATATGGACTGGATGGTAAAGCGCAGTCTTGGCGAGCAATGTTTCGAATTGGGCCATCCTTGCATCATCCAAAGAGGAACTTCAACGAGCATTGGATAGGTTTGCAGCCGTCTGTGGTGATGCTGGGATGAAAGTAAACGTGAACAAATCGGAAGTGATGGTTGTTTCCCGAACTCCTGTGCAGTGTACCCTGCACACAAATGGAGTTCCATTAAAACAGGTGGAGAAGATTAAGTATCTCGGGGTCTTTTTCACGAAAGATGGGAGGAGTGATACTGAGTTGTCCTGTAGAATTGGCCAAGCTGGAGCAATAGTAAAGGAACTGCGCAGGCCGGTCATCAGGAAAGCTGAGCTTGGAGTGAAAGCAAAGGTCTCAGTTTTTAATTCAGTGTTCGTTCCGACCCTCATCTATGGTCATGAAATTTGGGTAATGACCGAAAGAATTAGATCGCGGGTACAAGCTGCCGAAATGAGATTCCTGAGGTGCGTTGCTATGGTGTTACTCTTAGGGATAGAGTGAGAAACGTCAGTATTCGTGGGAATCTTCATGATGAGCAGCTACTTCTCCGAGTGGAGCTAGCCGAGATGCGAGCGCGTCGCCCCCGTGGTAGACCAAGGAACAGGTGGTGGGATCAGGTAAAGGACCTCTCTGAGTCCCGCCTGGGGATTGTGCCGGAGTCTCTTGAGTTGGTGGCGGAGAATCGAGAAAGATGGAAGGACCATTTAGCCACCCTCGCCCCGCGCGTCTTTTAAATGATAAGCGACATAAGAAAATGATGATGATGATGAACCCCTATTGGCCTGTACAAATTACATATGAGTACGAGACAAAAAACTTACTTGTTACTAAGCTAGTTGAATAATTCATTCACACAATTCCACGCCCAGTTTTCAATAAATACATTTTTACAAGTTTTTTTGTGGGGTGCCGTGGCGTAGTGGTTAGTGTGTGTGCTTTCTAAGCCGGAGGTCTGGGTTCGAATCCTGCCATCGTCACCTGAAAAAAAGACTTGTTCTTTTTCACGGTCCCCACCTCCGCGAGGGTCTGACAAGCCCTCCGAGAGTATCACTTGTCTTGAAAAACTTCTCAAAGTGCCGTTCGGATTCGGCAAAACATTGTAGGTCCCCTTGTATGTAAAGAAATTAACACACCAGCATACATTGTTGAGAAGTTGGCCCTGGTTCACCTCGAGCTGTGGCGCCACCCTCTTTATTTATTTTATACAAGTTTTTTGTAATCCGCCTCTTTAACAATTATTTAGGTTTAAATTTTTCTAAATCAAAAAGTTTTTCAGGCATATTGTAACTGGGTCTCTTCGAAATTTTGTTCCTTGTTACCCGAAGCTATACAACTGCTAAAATTTTTTGAATCCTTCTATAGACACGCACACAAGCGGTCTGTATGTGCAACTACTTCCTGTGATATCGAAACTGTAGAACATCGTGAAGGGCAAAAATTTTACAACTAGCGTGCTCTAAAGATTGTAAGACATAAAAAGGAAAAATAGTGTCGGTGGACCTCACCTAGTGGGCGTGGCATTGATTAAAGAGAAATTTTTTAAATGCCTCTAATTCCATATATTTGTTCCAAATGGAAAAAGTTTTAATTGATTATATTTTATACATTATTGGTTATACATTTTATTCATAAAAAGGGTAGGCCACGTCCACACTTGGAGGCAGAATTCAAGAATAATCTCTAATTCGCCACAAAAACATGGAACTTATTTGACCCTTAGCCTAATTAAGGGAAGAATAATAAGAGAATAAATGTAGGACATAAGGTACACCACATTGCATTCTAGACTTTTTTATTCAAAGTTTTTGGCCACGCCCATTTTCAGGGTCGATTTTAGAAAATTTGCTTTGATTTGAACCAATTTTTGTTTACATTTAAGCCTAAAACTTAGATATTTCAATACTAATACGTTAAAAAATAAAAAACCTTTCAAGGAAACTTCTAACATCCCCTGCTGTTATCAATTTTATTTTAGAACGCAAGTTTTCCTTAAATGCTTTATTTTGCTGATTCCACTTTCTAAGAAAATCTTCGAAACACCCTGGCTTGGTTTGGCGACTGATAATAATGCAAAATGAACCGTTTGGATTGAAACACATGGAGCTCGAGAATAAATAGATCTAGCACAGGGCTCGACTTTCGAAACTTGGTATATTGAAGTGCGAAGAATTTGCGGTGGTCAAAAAAACGGTTCGGTGAGAACTTGGGACACGAATAAATGCACGGCGCTCAAGACGAGCCAGGGCTATAGTCTAGAAAGACATGGGAATTTAAATGGCATTTTGCTTTCTCGGAGTAGGTATATATCTACTTGTCAGATCCAAACGAAGTGGCATAAGTCAAAATAATCAAGTCTTTAATCCGAGCCCAAGGTGGTGACAGCTTAAATAAGAACACAATCAGCGGCTCCATAATTCGCAGGAACTCCGCACGAAGGTTAGGCCTACCTGAGTGGTTTGCCCAAATTCATCAAAAATCCATTGCAGGCTCTTGGATTGAGGATCAAAAATCTAAGAATATTTTTCCCGAAAAAATACATTTTTTAGGAAAGTCTTTCCATATCTATACTCAAAGGGGCGAAGCCGAAGCCAAAGCCTGTTTGTGAAGCTGCCTTTATTGGTTTTAAGATGTAGAAATTATAGACAAGAGTAAATTCGAAAACACCGTCTTTAAAATATAACAATGAGGACTTTCCTTAGCTTAGAGTGCCACAGTATTTATAAATGAATGCACCCTCTCACTTACTGATCTGCCGTGAATTTTGAGGTAACATTTGGGGACTGGCACCCAAGATGACAATACTGGCTATACTCGCTCGTTATAGGATAAGGGCATTCAAATACACATTTTAATGAAAGCAAGACTGGCCTTGGCCATTAGTCTATTCACACTCAAAAGCCATTCCATATTCGAATTACATTAACCCCCATTCTTACTAAGGAGCTTGCGCTACAGAGATTAAAATACCATTGGAAAGGTCTTCCGATGACTTGCTTCAGGAGTATGATTTCCGTAAAAACTTTTGATTAAACGTCCCTTCACGGGATGATTGGAAAAAAACGGCAAACCACACATTGACCGGTACAAAGAGGCGGCTCTTATCTGGGAGGCAGGGCTGGATAAGGAATTCATGCAGAATTGGGTGAACAATATACAGTGAGCCTTCGCTAGACTTTAATCCTTCTTACAGCTGAAGACCTTGCCATCAAGGTGACTCTTATGGACTCTTATTCACTTACTTAATTTAAGTGGCGCTGCAATCTGGGGTGGACCTCGGCCCCAACCAAAAAGCTTCACCAACCAGCTTTGTTTCAAACTAACCATCTCCAGTTTTGAAAGCGTGAGCGGCTTAGGTGCCTTCCACTTGCGAACGCCATCTGAGTCTCGTTACTCCTCTACTGCGCGGACCCTGCGGGGTGTTGATATCCATCCACTTTAGAAAACCCAGCCTACACGCAGTTAGTCGTAATCTCAATCTTCTGGCTGGGTCGGCGTCGCTGTTTACACTGGGCGCTTGACTTAAATTTAATAAAATTGCGATTGTCCTGAAAACGTATGTGGTCATCAACAAGGACAACGTTGTCATTTTGCACTGCATCCCTGTCTAGCATATTTAAGGGACCATGCATAACAGCAGACTCTTAAGCTTTGATCAGCTGCTTTCCTTTCCCCCCTGCCGCCCCTTAGTCAGGCGCACCTTAGAGCCCGCTTCTTCCGGAGCCAGTTCAACCACAGGCATATCCCGAGTCGTCACGTCAGCAGCTGTACAGTGGGTGGTAGCCTCACTCATGCTCAGATTACCGAGCGAACTGGATACAGAACTGCAAGAGTGGCTTGGTTGTTCAAAAATTAATGTTGGGGCCTCCAGAATTCATGCCCCAGCCGTAGTCGTAAAGACTGCGGGTGGTTTTTGGCCATGGCCAGTACCACCTGGAGTAGAAACATTCATTGGGTTCTCCATCCATCAACGATTTTTTGAGTTTTTACTACTGCTCCTGTAGGTTAGAGTACTCTAACAGTTAGTTGGGTGGGGGAGGAGTAAAGGAATAAGAGGGATGGGTGGAAGGGACTGATTTCGGGGCTTGGAGTTGCCCCGAAAAATTTGGAGAGACTGGTTGAGCTGCACGTACTCAAGGTTGCTCTTCGATTGCATCCTCTTTCTGAAACACGCTTAGTAAAAAATAAATAGAGTGGCACAACAGCTCGAGGTGAATCAGGACCAACTTCTCAACAATGTATGCTGGTGTGCTAATTTCTTTACATGCAAGGGGACCTACAGTTTTTTGCCGAATCTGATCGGCACTTTGAGAAGTTTTTCAAGACAAATGATACTCTCAGAGGGCTTGTTAGACCCTCGCGGAGGTGCGGGCCGTGAAAAAGAGCAAGTCTTTTTTTTCAGGTGACGATGGCAGGATGAAACACGCTTATCAGCGCGTGCAAACCTTGTTGGTAGGATTGAATGGTGCTTTTGACCAGAAGGAGTACGTGCTGGGCGTTTTCGTCGATATTGAGGGTGCTTTTGATAACGCGACGTTTGATACCATGTGCTACTCAACCAGACAAAACGGTGTAGCTGAAACATTAGTTCAATAGATAAGGGCAATGCTAATGCACAGGACGATGATGGCTGATAACCGAGGCAGATTGTGGCAAGTGCGTCATAACTGGGGTACACAGGGGCTGTCCGTAAGGTGGCGTTCTGTCCCCCTTTTATGGTGCATGGTGGTAGACTCCCTCCTATTGGCTCTCAACCTTCCTCAAAGCTACACACAAGCCTAAGCGGATGCCTTCTTTCTGTCGGCTCAAACCTAGGGACTGTGTGTACTCAGGCGCAGAGAGACCTAGACTTAAGATGATTGGTGCACTAGGAATGGGCTTCCCTAAAAAAGTTTCCTCTTGAAACTTCGGTTGTTCTCTTTACGAGAAGGAGGAATGTCAATGGTCTGACTGAACTCGTGCTTAAAGGTGTCACTATTCCGATACCCGATGAAGTCAAATATTTGGGACTCATCCTTGATAGAAAACTTCTTTGGTCCAAGCATGTTGAATTCAAAACCGAAAAAGCACTGTCTACTTTCTGGCAGTGTAAAGGGCTTTTGGCTAACATAGGGCCTTTCTCCAAAAAGGGTCCTCTCGATCTATACGGCCATGGTAAGACCACTCCTCCTAAATGCATCGGTTGTTTGTTGGAACAGGCTTTCGCGGAAACGTGTTACTGACTCTTTTGCCAGACTCCAAAGAAAGGCTTGTCTTAGCTACACAGGGGCCTTCCCTAGTACGCTGGGCTCTGCTCTAGATGCTCTGATGAACCCCTCCCCCCTTTTGTGTACGCTGAAAACCATCTTTCGCTTAAAGAGAGGTGGTTTTTGGTACCACACGCATTGAAATTTTGAAGAACTTGTTCGAGAATTGTCCTTCGATCCCTATCTTACGGACATGCCCTCTGACGCAATGACCCCAAAAATCCTTTCGCTACAAAACAACCAAGTTGAATTTTCTCAGGTAATGGAATGGCTTCGGCCAGACTCTGAGCCAGGGAAAGAATGCCATCGTATTTTTACGGATGGCTCCAAAACCGGACAGGGGTCTGGTGCTGGAGTCTTTGTGGAAAGCGAGAACATTAGACTCCACTACCCCCTAGGTAAATATGCGTCTGTCTTCCAAGCGGAGATTTTCGCTATCCTAATGACTATGCGCTATATTGTGACTAACAGGTGGAGGGCAAGAAGCATATGCTTTTGCAGTGACAGCCAAGCCGCTCTAAATGCGTTGCTCAACCCTCTTACCTCGTCCAAGATAGTGCTCGAACTCAAGAATTCGTTGAACTTAGTCGGAAGGCTAAATGCAGTGAATCTTGTTTGGGTTCCAGGTCACACTGGTATCCAGGGAAATGAGATCTCTGATGAGCTTGCCAGACTTGGCTCAGAAGAGGTTTTCTCAGGACCCGAACCTGCTTTAGGCCTGCCTGTATCTGTTGTCACGTCTGCCATTGATACTTGGGTTTCTCGTGAGCACAGGGCTCGTTGGCGTGACTGCGATGGGTGCAGACAGACTAAACGACTACGCCCGGACATCTGCGAGGGGTCAGCGTCTTTTCTTCTATCTCTCAGGAGAATCGATTGCAGACTTCTTGTATGCGTCCTTACGGGCCATCAAACTTTCGCCAAGCACTTGAATGTGCTAGGCTTGAGCGAAACCACCACCTGTCCTGCCTGTGGAAGGGACGACGATGCAGCGGAACATTTCCTATATAGTTGTCCTGCCTTTGCTCGCATCAGGTGGCGGATCTTTGGAGCTGACGTGGTGTGTGCCGAACACCTGAGCTCTTCATCACTGAAGCTCCTTCTCGTTTTTCTTCGTAAGACGGGTAAACTATAACATTAAAGTACGGTGACCGTGTGGTAGTAAAATGGACCAGTAGTTGTGTTTGAAAAGCTCCATCGGATAGTAGCAACCTCCGACAAATAAAATAAAGACTCGTTAGCTTAAGTCGGTGGAACAATAAAACTCACAGTATCTGAACCCTTCTGCAGGGTCAGCAAAAACAAATTTAGAATCTATACAAGTAATCTGGCTCGAATCGAGCCCAGCGGCAATTGCCTCCCTAACTGGACCATAAATTAATAATTTGTCTGAAGAGTCAGAAGAGTCATGTAGGGGGGATGACCTTCATTTATTGATATGCCATGTCCGGAGCTCCTTCATATCAGGAAGAACATGCTAGATAAGGAAAATATTTCATCGACAAACCTAGCCAATACTTACTTACTTACTTAAGGTGGCGCTACAGTCCGGGGTGGACCTAAGCCTCAGCTAACAAGCTTCGCTAGCCAGCTCTGTCTCGAGCTAGCCGTCTCCAGTTTCGCACGCGAAGTTGGCTGAGGTCCCTTTCCACTTGCGTGCGCCACCTGAGTCTCGGTGCTCCTCTACCGCGCCGTCCCTGCGGTGTGGATTCGAAGATTTTCCGGGCCGGGGCGTTGGTGTCCATCCGCTCTAGATGACCCAGCCGTCGTAGACGTTGTATTTTGACTCTTTTGGCTAGGTCGGTATCGCTGTACAGTTCGATGTTATATCTCCTCCTCCGTCTATGCAGACGGGACCGTAAATCGTCCGAAGAATTTTTCTCTCGAAGCAGCCTAAAGTGTTGAAACCAAGCCAATACCCCTCCAGAAAAGGTCCACGTCATCCTGGAAGGCCACCAATTTGAAAAGATAGTTTTTATATATCATCAGAAAAGACACAATTAGGCTTTAATCAAAGAGACCGAAGTGCCAGAACGCCAGGAGAGCTCTCCTGTTTATATGGCAAAACTCTTCGAACTTCTTATAGGGCCCAGGTCCAATTCGACCCTAGTACTGCACCTCTAGTGGCCCACTTTGGAATGTCGTTGCCGTTAACTCATGAACTCATCTGACACCATCCAGGAATCTCACCTGGATATTCTTGTTGACATTAGACCAAAATGAGTCAGAGTAGTACATATCAGGTAATTATTGTAGTTTTGATAAAGACCGTTAGTCACGTTCTGATTTGGAAATTCATCCGCTGTGCACTTTCCTTCTGAGACTCAAAAAATTGACTTTTGAGACGCGAATAGCCCGTCATTTTGGACAGGCATTATAGTATTGCCACTCTGTTCTAACCATAAGTCCAAGAACAGGCATGGATAAAGCGTTGTGTATGTTATAGTTATATACATACGTAGCCCATAGTCATACCTAAAAATATTTTCTGAGGCATGGCAGCACTGCCAAGCTACCTACATAGTTTCATGCAGCTCATTTGCTTCCATCAAAAACCCTGCGATTCGGATTGAAGCTCCCGCACAATAATCACCACCTTCTTCCCATCCGTAACATCAAGCGTCGGCAACCGCTTCGTACTCGAAATTACGTGCCATATCCCATATGTACGTAATTTCAAAACCTTTTTGTTTTCGCATCCAGCGAACCTCTGCCGATTCAATTTAAATTTCTGCAATTTCCACTATTGTGTAACAAATAAACGTTGTTTAAGTTTTTTGCTTCCTCTCTGCAGCACGTTTGCTCAGGATATTGTAAGATGGTGCGAGTGCTCTAGCTGACAAAAGCCAGAGATGTTACATGAGTAAAGAGATGTTTCATCCAACCGAAAACAATGGGCCACTTAAACCGACCCATTACGAGGAAGTAGGTGAGGATTGATTAGACATGCATGAAGCGCCAAAACAATGCAATAGTTCATGTTTTACAGTTTTTTGTCTGTTTTTTGTTTTGTTTCTAGTCTTTTTTTCATTTCTTCACACCTTAATTGCCGTCATTGGTGCAGACGCTCGAAACCATGTATGAGAAATAGTTGTGACATTTAACCTCTTTTCACATTTCTTTTTTATTACATTTATGCTTCGTCAAAAAAGAAGTTGAATTTATGTGTTGCTAGTGTGAACTGATGTCTTTATTAAACAAAACAGACACTTTGTGTCGTGTGACTAAACGGAAGAAGAAAAAAACGAGAAGACAGTCGCTCAAACGATTTGTCAGACGTTAATTGTGTTTTCTGAAATTCAACAGGTAATTATGCCCAATCGTTTGCCTGAAGTGAGAATATAAATTAATCAATTAATGATTAGCGGTTCCAAACGCCGACATTTAGTCACATATTCTTGTGCTTCGTCGTATGAAACGAATTTGCTAGTCCATAATGTGATTCTTTTTTAATTTCCTGGTTTTCTTAAGCTTTTTACCTGAGGCACTCAAACGGACTTGATGTGAATCCTCAAGTTTTCGACTAGCCGGAAAATAATTGACTCATGTCCAAGTGAAACACGAGCTGTCAGAAGTCTATCACAACACGTCTGTGAATGGCATGTGAGGAATTTCTGTCAACATTCGAAGAACACATTGGAAAAACAAATTTGCTTAGAATGATAGAAGTCAATTGGTCTGTTCCAATTTGTTTGTCTGGTGTGACATGAGGAAGAGCTTCAGATGTTTTTTCAATTCAAGCCCATATCTTACTCGTTACATGGCACGTGATGTCATTATACAACAATAATTGACTTAAGAGCTGTTTAGCATGGGCAATAGAACGTGCGATGGTCGCGCCCAGCTTAGCTTCGCAATAAATTTAGGTAATAAGAAGATGGCGCTTATAATTCGGTAGATACGAAGGATTTTGGACACCTCCCAGACCTACCTATGTCGGTATGATGTTGGTTAATGAACTGAGAAGTATTGGAATAAAACTATTGCCACGTGTCGTTGCTTTTTAAGGCAACACACGGCGACGTAGGTAGGTTGCCTGTGCACTGGGGTGGCGAAATAATCCACATTTGGCGCCATAAACCGGTGCCACTTGGAGATGGCAAAAAATATATAAATCTTCCTTTTGAAACACCCGTTCATACAGAGTTGAGTCCTATAATAGACTTAGCCACTTTATAGCGAATAAGAAAGTAAAGTAGTCGGTATCAGATGTTATTTTCGTTACACAGATCAGTTCGGGGTAATTAACGAACTGGAGGTCATTCAGGCAGGCATCTTGTCAGCCTCTGCTGTATACTTTTTTGAAAATTGGTATTGCTTTCAGATAAAAAAGGTTTTCAAAAACCCAAGAAGACTAAACTGGGAGAAGTGCTGCAGAGGACTGTGATCTGCCCTATTCAGAGAGAGAGAGATCTAAACATCGAACAAGAAGTCCATTATGAACCGAATACAATATGGGCGTGGCTCTCTAGCCAGTAAAGTCGTGTCCGAACAGATGCAAAGACGGAAAGAAAACGATTTCCGAGATGGAAATCCAAGCACGAAGTTCACCAAGAGCTTAAAATCCAGATATTAATATCGAGACTGATCGAATGGGTGACGAAAGCGTGTAAGGAGGGGCACGAACAAGAAAAAGAGATTCACAAATAGAAAGACAGATTTTCCAAGCGAAACTCATAGAGGAAGGTCTTAGCTGAAGCAAGTTAAAGTCCTCTTTTCGGAGGAGGATAAAAAGTCTAGAAAGATTCGCCTGTGCGATCCATTATTGATCCTGGGTGTGAGACGTGTGAGATCAACAAGCAGAAACCAAATAGCCAATACCGACAAGCCTATCCTCGTTCATATTCTAGGCGAAATGGTTCATTGATGGTTGATTGGGTTGAGGATCGAGTTCGGGGATGTCTTGAATGGATTTACTTTTAGTCCTCGGATTGGTCTTGTTAGCAGTCCGTCCAAAAATGAAAAAAGGACCTCATATGAAATCATACTATGTTGTCACTGCGTCCGTCCGATAGGGTTATAACATCTCAACGGTAAGTCGGAGAAGGACGTGTTGTCCTTTTACGAACTACCGTTGGTAGGCCTTTAATCTTCGGAATAATAGTTAGAGAACCCAACTAGGGCGATTTTTTTCAAACACAGTTAAAATTTAATAACAAATTTCATTACAGTTTGAAGTTTTATGGGAAAATGGATGCTTACCTGCTAAACTTTTTTTTATAAGTTTAGCAGGTAAGAACTACAAAAACGAAACTTAAGTTGAGTAAATGATTTCTTTAACGAAAAAATAGTTTTTTTTTTAAATTATTAATAGTTTTTGATCAATGAAGAGTTAAAAATTGATGGCGTTTTTGAAAGTGTTTAAGGCCGCTTAGTGCACAAAGCTCTAAGAATTAAGGCCGCTTAGTGCACAAAGCTTAAAATTTGCACAGAGCGAAATTGAACACTCGTATAAGGCATATTTCTCATAAAAGTTTTTAATACTGCCGTTTTGAAGAATTTTCGAAAAAAAATCGCAAAATAAACCCCCCATTACAAAAGTAAATTTTATTTTACTTTTGTAAAGCATTCAAGATTTATTATCTTTTAAGCATCACTAGGAGATAATGAGTGTCGAATTTCAGCCTTTTAAGACGTCTTAAAAATTTAAAGCTCTGTAGTTAGTTCACATTTCACCGATTGTGGGCGTATCGGTGGGGGATTTCAAAAAATTTTACACTTGAACTCAGATAAAAAGGAGCCTTTGCATTAAATTTCACTTTCCCAGCTTAAAAAATAGGGCCAAAAAACATGTGACATACAGACAGACAGATTCGACGGACGGACAAGGCTTTTTCGATTCAAAATTCGGTCTCGATCATATGCCCTTAAAGTCTTGTTACCATTTCACCGTCTTACGAACTATGTGACAAACTACCTACCTCCTATCCTATGGGATACCGAACGAATCGTTGCTTTTATTGGAAAGCGGCCCCTATTCATAATCATCATTTTCCTTGACCACTTATCGTTAGAAGTTCGCGGAGCGAGGGCGGCTAAATGATCCCTCCATCGTTCCCGATCCTTCGCCACTAACTCAAGAGACACAGGCGCGATCCCCAGACGAGTCCCGAAGATGTTCTTTACCTAATCCCACCACCTGTTTCTTGGCCCACCAGACGGGCGACGCACTTGCTTGTGCATAACTTGTCTAGGAAGTCTGTCGGGGAGCATGCGAACAACATGTCCAAGAAATCGAAGAATTGATCGTTCCACTCGGAGAAGCAGCTGCTAAACTGGAAGATTCCTACGAATACTGACGTTTCTCCCTCTATCCCTAAGAGTAACACCATCACTCCTTCCATCTTTCGTGAAAAAGACCCCGAGATACTTAAGCTTCTCTACCTGTTTCAATGGGGCTCCATTAATGTGCAGGGTAAACTGAACAGGAGTTCGGGATACAACCATCACTTCGGACTTGCTCACATTTACCTTCATCCCAGCTTCACCACATATGGCCACAAACCCATCAGCGCTCGCTTAAGTTCCTCCTCAGACGATGCCAGGATAGCCAAATCGTCTGCGAAAAGCTTATCCTGACGCCAGCCATTTCGAAAGATACCTCACCAAGACTGCGGTTCACCATCCACATCCAGTCCATATATGCTATGAAAAGGAGAGGCGAAAAAACACATCCCCGGCGAAATCCAACGCACACATCAAAAGGTTGGGATTTGACGCCATTTATCCGAACACAGGTTCTGCAGTTCCCATACAAAGACCGATTAGCTCTCAAAAGAGGCCCACTCAGTGCATAGTCCTGCAAAACTCTCCAGAGTTTATCCCGAGGACCATAGGCCTTTTCCAAGTCAACAAAACACGCATAGACCGGGTTGGCATATTCCCAGGCTTTCTCAAGAATAACTTTCAGAGTTAAAAGCTGGTCGGTTGTGCCTCTGCCAAGCCGAAAGCCGCATTGCTCTTCCCGCAACAAAGGCTCGATTACGCGCTGCCAACACTTTCGCGAATACTTTTCCCGGAAGACTTAAGATAGACATACCCCTATAGTTAGAGCAATCTCTCTTGTCCCCTTCTTTTGAAAATGGGCACTATAACTCCTGTTTGCCAATCGCTAGGTGCTTTTCTGCTTTCCCAGCCCACCTTAATGACACGTGTAAGCCATTTAACACCTTCTTCCCCCATTGCCTTGAGTATTGCTGGCCGGATTTTATCAACTCCAGCAGACTTACCAACTTTAAGCGATTTAATCGCGGCAGTGACTTCATCTACTGTAGGACTAATCTCCACTCTAATCTCGTCAGCAATGTCATTGCCATCTCCAGTGCCCTGCGCTTCACCTGCGTAAGACGTCGTTCCCATTTGAAAGAAGTGAACCGTCCTTGGATTTAACCCCTTGAACTATATTCAACTTCTTTGCTCTGAGCCGGCGAACAGTCCTCCAAGTTGTCTTGTTTGCAGATCTGCAATCGTGCTCTCGCCAACCTCTCGCCGAACTTTTTCCATGCCTGTTCTTTGGCTGTTCTTACCGCCATATTGAAAGTTTTTTGCCCCTCAGTGTACCAGGCTCGAGAAATAGGCTTCCTACATTGAATTCGCACAATACAGGCTCTCTCCTTCTCTTTAATGGCTTCTTGAACTCCAGGAGTCTTAAACTACGCAGTTCTTTTCTCACCGCCGCCACACCAAGCCGCTTCACTCCACAAACATTTCTTGTAGAGGCAATGACTGCCGATGAAAACAGCTGCCATTCTTCCCCTACATTTAAAAGGTCAGGTGGAATTTGTTCAAACTTCTCCGAAACGTGCCGTGCAAATCGCTCCCCGCAATCAGATTCAGCATCTTGTCACCGTATGCGGGTCACCCGTCTTGGATTTCGCCTGGGTGGCAAAGGTATACTGTTGCTAAAGCGCAATTTGCACAACGCTAGGAGCATTGAAGTCACCCATCAGGACGAAGAAGTTCATTTATGCCACTCTATCCAGCGGAGCATCAACTTTGTTTAAGAAGGCCGGATTCTCTGACTCTTGGTTGGGTACGTACACCTGCACTAAGGCCAAAGTTGACAGCTACAGCTTATGCTTTAAGATCAAAGTCCTCTCTCCTTATGGAATATACTGCAATACGTTTTCCGAAAGCCGGGGGCTTGTGAGTATCCCCACACCCGCCTGTGCAGTCATGTTGTGTGACAGACCAGAAAAATCTCCACCCATCAGCGAAGTCTCTGGTTTCGAAACCTTTCCACTTAGTTGGAAGACGCCAGTAGCATCGAGCTGATACTTTTTGGCCTCCTCAACCAGTTCAAGTACCTTCTTCGTTACCAATGAGACATTCCATGTGCCAATTTGAAGTTGGTGCCTTTGTCGATTTGTAGACTGACCATTTAAGCTAAGCCCTTATTTTGGCTAAGCGCTGCGCCCCCCTGTAATGGATATCGTGCCGTGATGCTCGTAACTTCTTCGGGTTGAACCCGGTCGGATGCCGAGCGGGATATTTCGACCACCAAGCACTCGCATGCTATTACCCCTCAGGTCTCCAAAGGGTGCCCTCTGGGTTACCAAGATCAGCACATATCCGAGGGTTCTTCTTTTTTCACTTCATGGTGGGAGGGAGGGGGATTGCATTTTAACATGGACAACATACGCCGACCAAGAAGCCGCTCATCCCGAGACCGACGCTCTTGGAGTTTAATTGTTTAGAGTTCAGCCGCCCCTCTGGGGTAGGACGCTGAGCAATTTGCCGCCAATTAGACCTTCCGGTTCATCTCACAGTTATAACTTCACTGCCAAGGTTGGCCCCTCCAGAAGTAAAGACTCATGACAGCATCACTTATAACATTCTGAAGACTACTTCTTCCAGTGGATATTAGTCGGCTCTTACGACAGGCATACCTTACCTCAAGGCTATTCTGACCCCGATCTTGCACGGTGTACCTTATGTGCTAACTTTTATTTCTTATTCTTCCCCAACAAAACTTGTTGTTTGTCTAAAAGCTGGTGACCTACGTATGGACATGGCTTACATATTCGCCTCAGTATTCGGTCTCGATCATATGCCCTTACGGTCTTGGGGGTCTATCGCTATTATTTCGCTATGTTACATTTTCGCCTGTATCAAACTTAATGTAGGTAGGTACTCCATTCCTGAGGAATAGGGTATAAAAAGCACGTTTTACCGTTTTCTGAGAAAACAATGTCCGAAAAATTTAAGAAAACCGGCAAATGTTAGCGAAAGTGATTGTAAAATTGAAAAAAATCTTAATTTCTGTTTTACGGATTTTAATTTTTAAAAATCTTAAACAAGGCCAAGAAAACGTATGTCCTTTCCCCTCTTTTGCAAACGGTTGTAGGCAAAACTATTACTTCTATTAAAAATTCGAAATAAATAACGAATGTAACGAATGTAATAACGAATGTAGTGAATGTTTTGAAATTAAAAAAAAACTAGCAATTTTGAAATAGAAAATAGTTTCCTAGGTGCGCTTGAAAACAATTTTGTTGTCTGACTACAATAATGCTGCTAGCAAAAAAGTATTTAATCGTAACTTCTGACAATTTAGATTAGTTAAAAAAGGTTCTACAATGTGCCCATGGTTTTTTGTCGTACACTTATCATTTGTTATTTGTATGGCAAGAATATAACACCACATAAATGGTCAATACCAGGAAAAATACCTTCAAAACAGCTTCTAAATCTCGAACCTTATTTACGTATGAACAGAGGCTCAAACCTTGCCACCGTATTGCATAATGTTGAAAGAAAAAAAAAAAAAAAAAAACAATCCGATAAGTACTAAATATATTTGATTAGGTCTGTAATGTCAACAAGTCCCAGTACTACCTACCCATTATGTTCACATCGGCAAGAAGGCGATTAGTCATAGCCTATACCTTTCAGACTTTGAGTCTATAGTTTTCGAGCGCACTCTGCTTAGCATAATACCCTAGGGGCAAGCAGATGGACAAAGCTTATAGGCATTTGCACCTTCGATTGTCGCACTATCGAAAATCCAATGTCGCATCGGACGGTGACAAATTGCTTTAATATTCAGCAATTTGCTTCGCAGTGCCGCGCCGTTTACGCTATTTTGCAAGCGACTTGCATTTGCATCTGTTGACATTGGTCTATCTATAGAGGTGTGCAATATTGTATATTGATTGCATTAAAGGTGACACAATCCAGTGGTAGGTATTAAAATTACAAAAAAAATTGAATGCAAATCTCCATTCATTTTTTCTCACTTCCCATAAGATCTTAATTAATTTTTTGTAATTACTTTCGAAAGTTTTACACTCTGTTAAACTTAACACCTAAGCGATGTTAAAGTTAATTGGATTGTGCAAAAAAAAGACTGTAAACAGGCTTTTATTTTAACACTTTGTAAGTGAAATTTTTGTTAATCATGCAGCTATTAAGTTTTCAAGACAGTTTAAGTATACGAAAGGCAAAGTAATAAGTTGACAGCCATTTAAAAACACTTATTGTGATGTTTACTACTATGTAAGATTGATTAATTTTCTAAATATTTTAAACTTTTTAGGATAATATTTTCATTCGTTGTCGCTGTCGTGTAATAGACAACTTTTATGCAGTTAATGCAATGGCAGCCGCATTTAGAAATGTTTCCGCCTAAAAGTTGAATTTAGTGCTTGCGAGAACCGTTTGTTGTTTCCTTATAACGAACTTAACTTCCTGCTGTTATCCTAATTTAATGTTTACTTTTATTTTGCTTTCAGCCAAAACTCATCCGGAAATATGGTTATCCATCGGAGACTCATACCGTCGTCACAAAAGATGGCTACATTCTGGAAATTCATCGGATACCAAAAGTTGGCGCAAAGCCTATCCTCCTGATGCATGGCATTCTGGATACCTCAGCTACCTGGGTACTAATGGGACCCAAATCTGGACTTGGTATATTTTAAAGCATCCTATTTCATGTCCAGTTAATTCCCATAATTTAACTTACACTTTCATCCAACTCTTAAGCCTACATCCTCTCGAATCTCGGCTATGACGTGTGGATGGGTAACGCTCGTGGAAATCGCTACTCAAAGAATCACACAAGTCTGAATAGTGATTATCAGGAATTCTGGGACTTTACATTCCACGAGATGGGCAAGTACGACCTGCCAGCTATAATTGATTACATTCTGGATAAAACTGGACACGACCAAATCCACTACATTGGTCATTCTCAAGTAATATTGAAAAATATTTTTTTAAATTTTGATGTCGTTTATTCATTCGGTTTTATAGGGAACAGCAGTGTTTTGGGTACTTTGCTCTGAGCAACCGTCTTACGCTGAGAAAATCCAATCGATGCATGCTCTTGCCCCAATCGCATTTATATCGGATATGAAAAGTCCGCTTTTCCGAACATTGGTTTTGTTCTTGGATTTTCTAACGGTAGCGTTTCTCAATTATTATTTTTTTTTAAGAATCTGAATCAACACCTCTTCTATTGACAGGCAGCAACACGGGTACTAAGGATCACAGAATTCATGCCAAATACAAAGTTCCTTGTGGACAACAGTCAAGTTGTGTGTCACGATAACGCAATGACACAAGATGTGTGTTCGAATATTTTATTCTTGGTAGCTGGCTACAATTCTGATCAATTGAATAAGGTAAGATTTTAATAAGTATATTCTGCCACGTCGGGTTATAGGAAACCCAAGTTGGCTGACCTCTAAGAGGACCTTGCTCACAAAAAAAAAAAAACCTCCAATTTCCCACGACTAAGCATTCTGGAGAAGTAAGCTGTGACATTCACTTTTTATAAAAATTATAAAACGAAATCCAATTTAAGGATGCCTGCTGCCTATACGTTACTTTTTTGACGTAATTTCCATAACTGAAAGAAAGTTAACCAGGACTCAACGAAAAATAAATATTTCAAATAGAATAGAATACTACGTTTCCGCTAAGGTTAACGAAATAGAGGCTTGAAAAAACAAAGCTTGAAAATAAAGTTGATAAAAAATAAGCTGTTACTGATCTGATGTCTACATATAAAGGGCCTTGAGAAAGTTTATATAACACTGCAATCGTCGTTGAAAACAATTTGGTAAAGATTCTAAAAAATCAGCAATTTCGTATTTTTCTGAAACTATCTTTCTATTTCATTCGTTTCTCTCCGGTATTCTGGTGTTAAATTTTCGCTGAAAGCGTCAACGGAGGTAGTCTTTGACTACTGAGTATCAAGAGGCATGTGAGACGAACTCCAAAATCATTTTTTTTTTCCGTGGGTAGGAAAAACCTTCATAGGCACTACGAGGTCCGGCCGCGCGTGCTCATAGTAGTGTGAGATTCTTACTCACTAAAAAACCTCCAATTTTTCGTCAGACTACGACTATGTTTCCTTAACAAGTAGTTCGAGCTTCTGTAGTAATCGCGTGTGGCAGGCTGCCTTCCAACGAAGGCACCTACAATACCGTCAATTTATGCGGTTTCATCTTATGCTGCTAGATCTAACGGTCTCATTCGTTGTAGTCGGCGCGTAAGATTTGTCTGATCCAAAGTTCGGATAATTTCATTGTTGCAGTGTCTGCGAAGATGAGTACTAAGTTTGCGAGCAAAGTTTGTTACCTCGTCAGACACGGTTGCGATTCCTAGATCTCGGTGTAGATCGCTATTTCTTATATACCATGGAGCATTAACGATTGCTCTGAGTGTCTTATTTTGAAAAGTTTCTAAAATAGATATATTGCTTGGTTTAGTACAACCCCAGAGTTGTATACCGTACGTCCAATATGGTTTTAGCACTTGCTTATACAAAAGCAGTTTGTTATATACGCTTAGTTTCGAAAATCTTCCGATAAGCCAATTCATTACTCTTAACTTGATTTTGAGCTCGTCGCATTTCTTTTTAACGTGCGGCTTCCATTTAAGTTTTGCGTCTAGAGTCATTCCTAGATATTTCGCTTCAGTTGAGTACGGGATTTGTACGGAGTTAATGAATAAAGGTTTGTTTCTTATCTTTTTATAAGTAAAGTTAACATGCGTTGACTTAGTCTCGTTAAGGACGACTCGCCAGCTCTTCGTCCAGTCGCATATTTTGTCTAAAGCGCGCTGGAGTTTCCCTGTTGATAATTCAACTGTCGTATCAATAGCGAGAATATCAGTGTCGTCTGCGAACGTAGCTAAAATTGTTCCCTCGTCGTGGGGTATGTCTCTTTTATGAAGCAAAAATAATATTGGGCCGAGAACTCTTCCTTGCGGGACACCGGCATTTATCTCTTTGAATTCCGAGTACTCATTTTCGTACCTTACGCGAAAGATTCTGTCTTTAAGGTAAGACTCTAAAATTCTATAGAGTTTTTCTGGTAAGCTAAGCCTTAACTTGTACTTCAGGCCTTTGTGCCACACCTTGTCGAAGGCTTGCGATACGTCAAGAAAAGCGCTAGTACATATCTTTTTCGCTTCCAGAGCTTTTTCGATTTCGTTTGTTATTTGATAGACCTGGTCGATTGTTGAATGTTTTTTTTTCTAAATCCGGAATAGATGATCCGGAATCAATCGTCTTTCTTCAATGATTGGTTGCAACCTTTTAAGCAACAGTTTCTCGAACACCTTAGATATTATCGGCAGTAGCGAAATAGGTCTGTATGACTTTTTGTCGTTCGGACATTTTCCTGGTTTCGGAACCATTATGACCTCGGCCACTTTCCATTGCCTTGGAACGTATAAAACTCTCATGGAAGCGTTAATGATATAGAGTAGCTTGACCAAAGCTTTTTTCGGTAGCTCCTTTAGAATTTCGCTAGTAATTAAGTCGTAGCCAGGGGCTTTGTTCTTTTTCAGATTATTTATCGTTTGACAAAGTTCAGCCAATGACACGGTTTTTATTCTATAATTATCTTGTACCGCATAAGGATTGAGCTCCTCGACCAACGGTTCCCCGTCAAACGGTTTGAATGTTTCTTCTAGGTAATCTGCAAATAAATCCGCTTTTTCTTTGTCTTCTCTTGCCCATTCGCCGTTGGCTTTTCTTAATGGTGCAAAGTGTGCCAATAGGCTTCTTAACGGACTTGACTGTTTTCCAAAGAGAGTAGTTCGAACCTTTATCGGCAGTCAAACTTTCGAGGTAAGCAGTAGTCTCGCGACTTTTAAAATCTTGAAACTCGTGCTTCAGTTTGTTAGAAAGGTGGTTCAAGATTGCCTTATCCGGGGGTGCTCGCGAACGTTGCCATCTCTTGCGCGCTTTCTTCCTTTCGCATATTAGTTCTTCTATTTCTCGTGGATACATTGTTCCTCTTTTCGATAAATCGGACCTCCGAAAAGAAGTGTTATTCTACGCAGCGCTCTAAATAATTCTCACGAGTTTATCTAATTCGTCTTCTATTTCAAGTGGCGTTTTGAGCGGTACATTTAAAGCTATGTTTTCTTTGCAGTATTTTCTGAAGCCGTCCCAGTCGGTGTTGTTGTTAGTTAATCTAGGCGCTCTATTCTTTTTCGCTAGGCTTCCGCCGATTTTCAAAATTTCAAAAGAACTGCCGAGTGATCTGAACAGAGATCAAAGCGTTCTTCTACGTTCGTAAGGTAACGAGGTACCCCCTTGGCGATAAAGAAGTCGACGAGATCAGGTATTTTATTTCTGTCTGTTGGCCAATATGTTGGCTTTCCCGTCGATAAAAAGATCACGCCGCGTTTTGTACTTGCTTTAAAGAGGGCTCTGCCTCTTGTTGAATTGCACCGTGAGCCCCAAAAAGTATTTTTCGAGTTAAAGTCCCCGCCGATGGTAAAGTTTGACCCAAGTGAATCAAAGAGCAGAGCAAGAAATTCATCTGCCAACCGATACTGCGGAGGAAAATAGCTCGTCGCGATGTTGTAATTTATGTGACTTAATTTTACTGAGACTGAGGTTATTTGCATAGAGTCAAGTTCTATTTCCTCGTTTTTGGAGTGCTTAATGCAGTCTTTAATGTAGAGAGAGGATCCACCTCTCGAATTTTAAGAAGGATGATGCGCGTGATAGTCAATGTAACCTTTTATTTTGCGTGCTGAACCCTTTTTAAAGTGGGTTTCCGAAATAAGGCATATGTCTACATTATTCTTCCGTAGGAATACTTCTAGTTCGTAAATTTTTTTGCAAAAGGCCGTTTGCATTCCATGTAATAATTTTGATTGACTTTCCCATATTCAAGAATTTTTTGTTATATGTTTTTCGAGGCTTAAACTCGAGCTCACTTAATTTGTTAAATATTACTTGATTAAGTTTCGCCTGTTGCTCAAACTTTTCTAAAATCATGTCTAGAATTTGAGAGACCGAATCTGATGCGGCCGATTGTGGCTTACTTTCACGTGACGCGACTTGAGCGTACGATCTTGGACCAACAAGTGTGGATTCTCCCTTTTGACTCCGGTGGGAACTAGGACCAGCGACGTTTTCTTCTGCGTTTTGAATTTTGCCTTTAATCAAACCCTTATCCCTTGTCGACTTAGGGGTTTTTGGTTTATCTACTTTAGGAGGTTTTTGGCTTGGGCCCTTATTTCCACTATTTTCTTCGGAGCTTCATGTCGTTTTTGCAACTCAATGGCAATTTCGCAACCTCGGTTGCTCGCTGGGTGACTTCCCCTGCAATTGGCACAAACCGCGGGGGCCTGACTGCTGACATTGCAATCCGTCGAGAGATGTTCGCCGGCGCATTTTACGCACCGGGACTCTGTGCACAGTTGGTTTTAAGAAAGGAACCTGTTGTCTGGGGCAGTCAGGAGGACAAGGCAGTCTTCTCTAGTCGGCCCGTTTGGCTGATGGACTAACTTCTTTACCCCATATAATCTTAATACGAAGGAGGAGGGCCGAGTAAATTGCTGAAAATTCCAGGAATTTCGTCCAAGCCGCCCTTAGGACTTTGGCAAGCCTGAAAAATAACACTTCTTTTCTGAAGCCTAAAATGTGACGGTAATTACTCTTTCAAAGAATTTAGGCAATGACAACAATTACGGTCCAACGGTTTGCGAGCACATAATAAAAATTGTGATATCTTCATAAATAAAATAAATAAATAGAGTGGCGCAACAGCTCGAGGTGAACCAGGGCCAACTTCTCAACAATGTATGCCGTGTGTGTTGATTTCTTCACATATAAGGGGACCTACAATTTTTTGCCGAATCCGAACAGCACTTTGAGAAGTTTTTCAAGACAATTGATAGGGAGGGCTTGTCAAACCCTCGCGGAGGTGGGGACCGTGAAAAAGAACGAGTCTTTTTTTTTCAGGTGACGATGGCAGGATTTGAACCCAGACCTCCGGCGTAGTAAGCGCACACACTAACCACTACGCCACGGCACCCCACTGGTGATATCTTCATAGAGCTTCAAAAGTGTTGCGAAACTTTCAAAAAGATGAAAGATTAATCTTGGTTGTTAAATTTTAGTTTCTATCTACTTTCATTGTATTTAGAATTTATCAGTTGCAAATCTCCTTCCATACAAAAGAGGCGTGGCATCAACCCCTTTTCAATAACATCGTATTTTTTATACCCCATCCCAGAGGATAGGAGGTATATAAAGTTTGTCACATACTTTGTAACACGTTGAAATAATAATGGTAGACTCCCAAGACCTTAAGGGTATTTGATCGATACCGAATTCTGAATCGAATAAGCCATGTCCGTCCGTCCGTCCGTCCGTCTGTCTGTTACATGCTTTTAGGCCTTAAATTTTGAGCTATGGTGCTGAAATTTCGTACGTATGGTCCACGTCATGCGAAGCAGTACAAGTGTAAACATTTTTTAGATCCGCCCACAGACACGCCCACAATCGGTCTAAATGTGCAACTACCTCCAGAGATATCAAAACTGTAAGACGTTCTAAAAGGCTGAAATTTGACATTTAGCATCCTCAAATGAATGCAAAACACAAAAAAGAAAATTTATTTTGGTAAACCTCCTTCAGTAGGCGTGGCATCTATAAGGGTAATTTTTTAAATGAAAACATGAAACAAAAAAATAGCGGGTAAGTTAAACGCGACTTCATTTCAGATTTCGTCCGTTTTTTTGTCTCTTAGGGGTCGATTTTTCAAAAATATTGAATTTGAACCAAAATATTGCATTTTTACGTACATTCAAGCGTAACTTGTAAATATCTTATAATTGATAGTTTGCAATTAGACCACGCCCCTTTTCGAAGTTTGCGCTACTTATAGAATGTCACAAAATAACAAAGCCTTCAGCATTTTACAATGTGGGATAGAATGGGGTATTCAACGGTCCGCTTTACGGACTGTTACTTCTGCATACACACTGTAGCACTAACTCACTGGTTGTTCATATTTCTTGTGAACAGATACTCCAGTGGATTTGCGGCTTTGGTTGTAGAACTTCCGCCACCACCAGATTTGCTCTACTATAGATCTTTTGGGTCGCTGACCACGAATTTCGGAATTTAGAAAAATCCCCCTTTTGGGGTAGTTTTCACCCCCTTAATTTGACCCGAATGTTGAATTTCTTATAAAGTATTACTTAGTATTCAAATTAAAGACAAAACCATAGTTTTTTTGACACCAACTTATACTCAAAGTGCATATATAGCAAAAACACCCCTATTTAGGGGTATTTTTGGGTGATTTAAGGGTGAAGCCCCAATTTTTCAAGAAAAAAAAACCGAAATTCGTGATCAGCGACCCAAAAAACCTATAGTAGAGCAAATCTTGTGGGGGCTGGAAGTTCTACAACCAAAGCCCCCCCCGCAAATTAACTGGAGTAAGATGTGTTATACACGAGGTATATTAATTTTAAGCAATTTGTAACACAGTGAAATAATCATCGCAGACCCCTAAGACCTTTTATAGATATGATCGAGACCGACAGGTGAACCGATTGAGCCTTATCCGTCCGTCCGTCTGTATGTGTAAAGGCTTAAGATCTTCAAAATCAAGCTAGTCAGCTGAAACTTGGCACACTGCTTGTTTTTTTATTGCACAGACAAAGTCTCAAAATTGGCTAAATCCACCAACGGCCAAGCCCACTATTGACTTCAATGTGAGACAATCTCTATTTCCCATTTTATTTCAAAAATCAAGGCGTAGAAACTCAGTTTTTGGTATTGAGCAATATTGGCCCAAAAGCTTTAACAAGGGAAAAATTGGTCGCCCTCAATATCGACCATGCCCATTTATAACATGTTGGATCTTTAAAACCCAAATTTCTCGGAAAGTTCACTCCAAATCGAAAAAAAAATTCTATGTCAAATATCAAAGATATTAGTCTTTGCTAAGTTTGGTACACACAAAATTTTCTGGTCCGCCCACTTTTAGGGGCGTTTTTTAGGAAAAAACTGTTTTTTTTCCGCAAAAATGTTCGCCCTTAACGCATTTTTTCATGATTCTCACGAATTTACATTTAATTGATTTTAATTTTTAGCCCACGCCCGTCCCCCATATTTGGCGGCGTGGTCAATACAAATAATATATGAATTTGGGCCAAAAAGCTTTTAGATTCGACGTTACACGGTATTTAGGGTCGGGTATATATAGAAGTTTGTTACAGGCGAACTCTTATACTTACTCACTTGTTATACCCGACCGAGGGTATATTAATTTTAACGCATAGCTTGTAACACAGTGAAATAATCACAGTAGTCCCCTAAGACCTTTTAGAGATGTGATCGAGACCGACAGGTTAGTCGATTAAGCCATGTCCGTCTGTCCGTCCGTCCGTCCGTATGTATGCATTTTTTAGGTCTTTAAAATTGAGCTAGGAAACTAAAAATTAAAGCGTTGCTGGGTTCTCATTTTGTGCAGACAAAGCATGAAAATTGAGAAGATCCGCCCACAGCCACGCCCACAATCGGCTTGAATGTCAGATGATTTCAATTTGTGGAAAAAAACTGTTTTTTTAAGTATTAATATTCGCTTCTTACGCATTTTCTCTTGATTCCCACGAAATTAGAGTTAACTGATTTTTATTTTACGCCTACGCCGTTTTTAAGGGGCGTGGCCAACACAAATAATTGACATTCAGTATATGAAACAGACCAAAAAGTTTTAAATTTGATGTTAATGGGTAAAGAGGGTCGGGTATTTAGAAGTTCGTTACAGACGAACTCTTGCACTTAATTACTTGTTATATTAAAAATTTGGTTTTTACTCAAATTTTTCATTTGAGTTGATAGTACATATTATATAAAGTTTTTTTTTGTCTTTTTACCAAATGTCAAGAATTTGTGTTTATTATGAGAGCCGTTAAATTAACAATTACTTGCTAAGATCGTAAGAAATTGTCAAAAAAGTGTCCGTACAGATGTCATTCTTTTATTAAAATTGAAATTGTAAGTGAAGGGACGTGGAATTTTTAAGGTTTTCCTTAAACAGTTGTTAAACTCCTGAAACAGTTATTGCAGGAGGTCTTAAGAAACACACAAGATTCAATTTAGTTTTTCATTTTGTTATTTCTTTTGTTTTTTTTAACCTTTTTTTAATAAAGTTAATAAAAAAAGAAATTAAGTGTACAGAGACTTTTTGGTGGTGTTTTTCTGTTTTGCTGAATAAAATGTTTATTTTTAATGTTTTTCACTCAAAATTAACGCTTTTGTTAATGTTCTAAGTTTCTAGTTGTTTCTTGTTTATATTTCTTTCAAATTAAAAAGTTTATTACAATTCAAGAAAAAGTAATCAGGTATATACGGAGTATGTGTATCTTAACAGCTTATGCAATTTCTTTGGATTTAAAGGAAATATATTGAATATAAACCATTTATTAGAATGTAAATGATCAATCCCACATGGGAGCGGTTTTTTTATTTTTTTGTGATATTCCAATCACAATACACTTAAGCGTGGATATCGCATACCCAATTACAGCTTCTTACGACAACTTTTATTTTTCATGCTAAAAAGTTAAGTGGGCGTGTCAGTAGGCGGATTTTAAAACTTATGTACAGGTGTACATATAAAGCTTTGGGACTTAGAAGGAACAGATATCAAGTTTCAAGTTCCTAGTTCAAAATTAAATGCCTAAAAACTACAGATAGGACATGGCTCATTTCTGTCGGTAGTTGCATATAAGATTTGTATATACACACATTTATAATAAAAAACAAGTGAGTAAGTGCAAGAGTTCGTCTGTGCCAAGCTTCTATATACCCGGCCATTTATTTCGTGTAACACCAAATCTTAAAATTTTTTGTCCCGAATTCATATATCCGCCAAAATTGGTTCTGGCCTAAAAATTAAAATAAAATAATTGTTATTTCGTTAGACTTATGACAAAATGCGTTAAAACCAAAAAAAATATATCGGAAAAAACAGTTTTTTCCTAAAAGCGCCCCCTAAAAATGGGCGGAGCTTAGAACTTTGTATGGACCAAATATTGCAAATGGAAATATCTTTAATATTTGTCATGAAATTTTTTTTCGATTTGGAGTCAACTTTCCGAGGAATCGGGTTTTTAAGGATCTAACATGTTAAAAGTGGGCATGGTCGATATTCTGGGTGGCCCAATTTTTGGCTTGTTAAAGGTCTTACGCCAATATTGCTCAGTACCAAAACTTAAGTTCCTACGACTTTTCCAACTTCAACAAAAGGCTTTTTGAAAGAAAATGTGAAATAGAGGTTGTCTCACATTGAAGCCACTAGTGGGCGTGGCCGTTGACGGATTAAGCCAAATTTCACATCTTGTCTGTGCAGTATAAGATTGAAGTCATGTACCAAGTTTCAGCTCTCTAGCTTGATTTTGAAGACCTAAACCCTTAACACATACGGACGGATAGACGGACGGACATGGCTTAATCGATTCACCTGTCGGTCTCGATCATATCTCTAAAAGGTCCTAAGGGTCTACCGTGATGATTTCACTGTGTTACAAACTATGCATTAAAATTAATATACCCTCGGTCGGGTATAAAAATTATGCTTCACTAAACCCTTAGTTTCTAAAACTTTTTAGGCAGTGCTTTAAAACTTTTTAGGGAAAGTGCAACCGTGCGTATGTTAAAAATTTTAGCCGTCTGCGACGGATTGTTTAATAACAAAACCACCACCAAAATCGAGGTGGGCGAGCTTAAATATATATTCTTAAGGCGCTTTATAAAATGTTTTTGGTTACATAAAATTTGGCCTGAAATCCCTGCCGTTTGGCTCAAAAATACACTTCCTTTAACCACGCCCACAAAAATGGGTGGAGACATATGGTATGTATACAAAAAATGTAGCGAATCTTTATACCTTAATTTTTTTATATGTTTTTTAATATATTTGTTTTCGAAAATCAGTATATGAAATGTGAAAAAAATTAATTGAATTACTTGAAAAATATACTTGAAAAATAAATATATGAAATATGAAAAATAAGAAAATATGAAAATAAGAAAAAAATTAGTTGAATTTATGTATAAAAATGGTTTAGAAAATGGCGTGGTCAATACTGGGGTAAAATTGTTGAAGTCCGTTGCAGACGGAGTTTAGTTTTTACATACGCACTGTTGCACTTTCCCACTTGTCATATTAAAAATTTTGTTGATACATAAAAACTCCCCCAAAAGTCCACGATCCCGACGATATTCATTCAGTGTGAGCCGCGATTTCTCTCCTGAGCCTTCGTTGTCACTTATTGTTTGTGACACCATAAATGGACTTTCTTATTATTTTTTTTTTTTTTTAAATATTTACACTACCTTTTGACAAAAGAAAAGTAGCCTCACCACCTCCTTTAACCAATAATACCAGCGGCCTTCTGACAAAGAGTAACTTACTCTGAGTTACTAAATTGTTGCAATCTCATTTTCTGTGCCCTCACTATTTAATTTGAAAATTGTCTAAAATTTTTTAATCATCCAGTCTTTAATTTCAGACAATGCTGCCGGTAATGCTTAGCCACACACCTTCGGGGGCGTCCATAAAGCAACTCGAACACTTTGGTCAGCTCATGAAGTCGGGCCATTTTCGTAAGTTCGATCGTGGATACTTACGCAATCAGCTGGAGTACGGACGGATGACACCGCCCGACTATGACTTGTCCAAGGTGAAGGTACCCGTCGCCTTGTACTACTCGATGAATGACTTACTAGTGTCAACGACTGGTGTCGACAAATTGGCACGAGAGCTGCCAAAAGTGATTGACAAATACATCGTGCCGATGGAAAAATTCAACCACTTGGACTTTTTGTGGGCGATCGATGTCAAGTCGCTGGTTTATGTCCGGCTCATAAGCAACATTCGAAGTGTGGAGAGTCATATGCATGGAAATCGTATTGTTGGCTCTTAGGTGATAGATTTATTGTAGATAAGTTTAGTTATAATAATAATTATAAAAAAAAAATATAGCTTTTACTTGTTGTACATGAATGTTAAATTTTAGCAGACTTTTTTGTGCGAGTTAATCTAAGATACTAAGTGAAAAAGTGGCGCTCTTCAATTACCAAAGTAAAGAAATTGTTTTTTCTTTAAGTAATTTTACTTGTAATTTTTCTATTGTACATATGTATATGAACCAAGTTTTTATTGTTAATTTTGTTTTATGCTACATTTGGTTGTAAGCCAAAACTTTATCGATTCGCAAGACTTTATTGTATATAAGATAGATGTTAAGAATTGTATGTTATAAAACTATTTGCGTTGTTATTATTTAGATATGAATAGCGCTTTTGCCAAAATAAATATTTTATATTTTGTACTCAAACTGCAAACAAAAAATTCTTATTAAGACAAAAATCCATTATATTTTGGATTTTTACTATAACTCAAGGCAAAAATTCTATGGTAATTAAGAATACAGGCCAAATTATTAGTTTTAGAGAAGTCGATACAAAAGGCTACAGGTTGGGCCAAATGAAACCTATACTACCTTCGATGGTTGTCTAGTGGTAACAGTGTTTATAAGATATCAAATTTGTGTATGAAAGTCTTGAGATGAAACTTTAAAATTCTCTGCATGGGAAATACCCAGTTAGCCAAAACAACAACAATGAGGCAGATGATCAAATTTTTTGTTGACGCCGTCAAAAGCTTACTCGAAGTCTGACGAGCAAGTGAAGTAAAGATCTTAATTCAGCATACTTTTCCATAGGATATATATGGACCAACATAGGAAGAACCATACCACGGAAACCTGCATATACTGCAGTCAGCCTATATTCAGGATGGTCTTTTAAACGGGACAAAACAATTGTTAACACTTTTTAAGCTACCGCAGGTAGCAGGCAGATGTCTCTCCAGTTTTCATACTCATTAGAAAATTGCCTTTTTCGGGAGCTTGACGATCATCCCATTTTTTACTCCTCACGGAAAAGTTCTGCCACCTTTGCTTGCTCGATGAGAGGTGCCGAATCTCCGCCGACGAAGCTACCCTGGAGATCCTTTAATGTCCGCTGGAATTCCTTCTTATCCAGCCTCAGATTTTTTTAGCGATTTGATCGTTGCAATATCGAATCTCTTCCTTACTGGGTGGTGAACTGTATTCGAGAAATTCTTGCTTTGGGCAACTCATTTTGACTTGGGGTCACGTCAGTTGGAAAAACATGAACCAATACCGATGTGAAATGTGTCTTCCTCTGCTTGAGTTGGTTCTCATTCCTAAGAAAATGGAATCCGTCAGTAGTCCGTCAGATAGTGAAAGTCTTTATTGGCCTTTATTGGGGTGCCTGAGAGAGTTATGGTCATATGCCAGCTTCTTTGAGATCCTGCTTTTACACCTACTGACGACATCATCAGTTTCTGCAGCAAGCGCGATGACTTAGCGCTTTTCACGTCACACACTACACTACTTCGTTTTGTTTAATGCTATACAAGGACTCGAGCTCATTTCGGCTTCCGAATAAGATGCTATGCGAGCTTTCAGTATTCCACGATCGATTATAGTCAATCCGCTGCCAGATATCTTCTGTCAACCACGCGCTATGCCCTCGTTGTGATTGGTCAACAATTTGACCCGTGCTGGTTCTTAAAGCGGCTTTAATGGCAGCACAGTGGTTTTCGTTGCTATTGGCAGATTGCTATTGCCATTGTTACAATAGATCGATCGGAACGCTGTTTTTGGATACTTCATAATATACAAATTTTCTACCTTGTGTTACGTTTGTCGGGAGCACCGAGACTCAGGTGGCGCACGTAAGTGGAAGGGGACCTTAGCCAACTAGCTAGAGACAGAGCTGGCTGGCGAAGCTTGTTGGCTGAGGCCCAGGTCCACCCCGGACTGTAGCGCCACCTTAAGTAAGTAAGTTACATTTGTCGACGTCCAAGGATCTATTGAATGGTTGTAGTGTAGGGCAGAGCTTTAACTTTGCGGTTGTACTTTTTCTAACAAAACCAATGTCAGCTCCTCTACTGTTGCTCACAATTCCAAGAGGCTAAATGGTCCCTTTGATCGGAAGTTGCTGAGTAATACCTCGAAACCCAACTGATCTTAAAGCATGTTTTGTGCTCAAACATTGTGCCACCAACGACAGATCATTCCTATAGTGCTATAAAATATTTGAGCGTCTCGTTGTAATCTTCGATCTTAGCATTAAAGTCTCCCATCAGCATGATGATAACTCCGTTCTGCGGCTCTAAAAGGCGACCTTTTCATCCTCTGAAAATGTGTCCGTAGTCGAGTAACAATGTATTATGGTGACGTGTCGTGTTCAAGTCAAGAACCGGGTCTTCAAAATACTATTACCATGGGGCTGCCGGGATAGCAGGCTCTTACGAGTTGCCGGTTTGATTGATAGGCTCACACCATTTTTTTATTACTTCCGATTACTTCAGCGTAGTTTTCTGAAGAAAAGTAGGGAGGAATCGCCTATAGTGATTTGTGATAAGTGATAACTTGAAATATGAAATATTTGTGAAGTCACAAATCACAAATATCTATCTGCGTAAACTGTGATCATCACAATTTTCTTGTGACAACTCACAATCAATCACCGCCAAAATGAGCTCTTCGCGACTTTTCAAATTTTCTGTTTCATTTTATTAGCGGTCCGCCCACAAATGGAGAAAGGACCTTCTATGATATCCTACGTTGTCCGTCCATCCAATCGCGTTGTAACTTCTGAACGGTAAGTCGTGGAAAGACAAAATTTGGTGAGCTTTTAAACTGCAAAAATAATCAAAGAACCTGAGGGCAGTTTTTTTTTTAAAGTCAAATAACAGCCTAATAACAGTTTAAAATTTTATTCCCTTAAAACGGACGACGTAGGATACCGTAAATGTTTTTCAATCCCTTCTTTTTTTAGCAGGCCAAAGTAATTAGAACATGAAACTTAGATCTTGAAGGTACTGAAATTTAATGAAAAAATCCAACTTTTTGAAAATATTGGAAATTTTTTGAAAAATAAAGAGTTGTGGGCCATCACTTTTAAACCGCTGAATGCACGAAGCCGATATTGAAAAAATGCGAAAAAAAACTTAAAGAAAACCAAGTGCCTGGGTCAAATTTTTCTGGAAAAATTCTAATACTGACGTTTTGACGCATTTTTGAAAAAAATGTAGCAAAAATGTATGAAAAGCCGTTATTTGCGGGGCTATTTGCAGAAATCATGTGCAAAAAATCACACGTTTCAGAAGCTACCGTCGATCGGATATAAAAATTAGCAGGGACAAGATTAGGGCTTAAGCGGGAATTCTGACAGGTCTGACACTGAAGGCTTTCTGACACGGATATTTTTCGCTTCTACAGTCATTTGCAGGCGGTTGAGGATATAACACACATTCGTGTTATATGTGTGTTATATATCCTTATCACATGATTGCCTGTGTGAATGCGAGGCAATCTCGCGTATGCGTAGGGAATTTTTAGGGGGAAACTATTTCTTCGAAAGCTGAGCAGAAGTAGACGACACAAACTTTAAAGGCCTTCTTGGCTATTACAGGGAAATTGGCTGTTTCACCAGGAGAATGTTTAGGTAATCATATTATGATAAAATCACATAAATAAAAATTTCCATTAAAAAAAAAGACGGCAACCCTATGTACTACTCCTTTGAATTTTTGGGCACTTAAAATGGTTCATACGAAAACCCTGTAAGAGCTTCTCTTAGAGTAGCATCTTATGAAAAACAAAGGAGTGGAAAAGGGAGGCAAACATCCCTATCCTAAGCTATACTGCCACATTATGTTGGACAGAGTTCAGTGCTTTTGATATGGTCATGAGGTTGATATGTGTGGTTTTGTAGTTACTGGTGAAGAGGACGAGTTCAGTTTTGTGGGGTTGAGCTTTTTTGAGGCAGCTGGGATCGTTGAATTGGTTGAGGGGGTTTTCCTTAGCCTACAGACTTGGGAGGTTTCTACAATTTTTGCTACATGAAGAGTCGCCAAGATAGCCGTTTGGCTTTGCTCAACTCTCTTGCATCGGATTTGAGGGATGTTTTGTAGGCATCGCAATCTATATCTGTGCGTGCGGCCTTAGCTCCGTTGAAGAGTTTTCTGCATTCATTTCGGAGTAAAAATATATCAATACTAATTTTTACTAGTATGTAAGATCAAGGCTTACCTTTACCTGTCTCAAACAGTTCGTAGTAACCAGGAATCTTAAGTCTGCAAATAATGTTGTCAACAACCCAAGGTTCTTCACAATATGTTCTCGATATTGAGCCAGCCGGAGAATAAGGGAGGCCGAAGCCTTCTTCGAGTGCTGGAGGTTAATCTGAAGTAACTGAAACATTATTGCTACGGTCAGGCAGAGAAACATCCACCACAGTGTTGTTGAGGTCCTCCGATCCTCCGATTCCGAAAACGAACCCAGAAGTGCGTTACGCTCAGAAGAATCCTGTTCAAGCAGTCTTCCGTCTCCATGTCCGACGGAGTGTCAGAGACAGAGGTGGCAGCAAGAGTGACTGTACAAGAGGAAACATCATCATAGACAGCTATAATTTTGAGGTAGTTAGCGACCTAGCCTCTTCTATAAACTCCGATGACGACACCCCAGTGCTGAGGTCGAACAAGGAATGATTCTTGCAATCAATTCTTGCTTTCTCTTTCTCTTGAGCAACTAAAATGTCCATTTATAAAGGGTGATTTTTTAGCTGGTTTGGTTTTGACAGCTGACGTGTGTTTATTACCTTGTGTCACTGTCAAGCAGCTTCAGTTTGGTTTGCAATTTAACCATGGATCGTCTTACAAATGAACAACGCTTGCAAATTATTGAATTTTACTATCAAAATTCGTGCTCGGTTCGAAATGTTCATCGCGCGCTGCTTCCATTTTATGGTCGGCATTCTCGACCTTCTGAGCAGTCTATTCGGAATATTGTGACCAAATAGTCAAATGGCCGCCTAGATCGTGCGATTTGACACCATTAGATTATTTTTTGTGGGAGTTACATCTTTTGACAGTTTGGGAGTATGTCAAGGCCAATGTCTATAGGGACAAGCCCGCTTCGATTGACGCACTGGAAGCCAACATCCATGCATTCATTCGTGAGATACCGGCCGATATGTGTGAAAGAGTATGCCAAAATCGGACTCAGCGGATGGGCTACCTGAGACGCAGCCGCGGTCAACATTTGCATGAAATTATCTTTAAACATTAAATTGCAAGGTTCAAACTATCGATTCAAATAAATATTTCATTAATTTTTTCGAATTTTTTGTTTTTTTTTTTTTAAAAGTTCTCAACCTCTTAAAAAATCACCCGTTATTACCTACCCTTTATCTTCCAGTCCTAAATGCGAACGCTTTAGTCGGCTTCCAATGATTAATTGATCGCGCCGTCAAAAACAAAGAGTGAGGAAGAAGGTATGGTAGGTAGGTAGGTAGAATAGTGGGCTTATTAAATGCACTTAGGCCAAAAAGTAGGCCCATTGTATCGCCACGTGGGTATCAAGGGAGTAGGTTGGCTTGAATTCTATGACAGCCAGCCAGTCTTTTCAATGAATTTTAGTAGCTTTTTGACCGGTGTTTCACTAGGATCGCTTAGGCAGTCGTGGAAGTAGGAGCCTAGTATGGATTTCCTGTGCGACGCGAGTGATGGGCAGCAATGGGGCAGCAGAGAAAGTGTTGTACGCTTTCTTCCTCTTCCTTATCTAGGCAGCTTCTACAGAAGTCGTTTGGAATAGATCTTGTATTTTTGCGTGAAGACCTAATAGGCGGCGTCCAGTTATAACTCCCACTGCAGTGTTAATTTTAGATCTCTTTAAGGAGATCAAGTTATCTGATCTTTTTGGATCGAGGCGAGGCCAGATTTGCTTGGAGGTTAAACAAGTGGTGCCGGTCCTCCATCTGGCGTTAGTTTCTTGTATGCTGTGATTTTTGAGCTGTTATTTGAAGGTAGCTAGGGGAGTACCTATATACAGGAGTTTTCATCTTCTTACAGTCTAGTGGCGTTCTTAGCAAGTTTATCAGCCTCAGAATTTGCCATGATATCTCCATAACCCAGCACAGGCGAATGTGAAACTGTTCGGACATCTCATCAAGAGATGTGAGACAGTTAATAACTAATTAAGAGTTTATAGAGATTGATGTCAGGGATTTGATGGCAGCCTGGCTACTCGTAAAGGTACAGATATCGCGGGCGGATATCACGTTTCACTTAAGCCAGGACCTGGCTTCACTAATTGCCATTATTTCTGCTTGGAAGACGCTGCATAGGTTGGGTAGGCGAAGGGATTTATTTGAGTTAAGGCACTTAGAGAATACACCACTACCAGCACCACCTTCCGTCTTAGATCCGTCTGTGTAAAAGTGTATGGCGTTACCAAGGGGTATATTACCGCCGTACCACAGGTCTCTGTTCGGAATCCGGGATTCGAGGTTTTTCTCTGGGAAGTATGAAGGTGAAGTATAATCCAGGTTCGTAGAGGTGACATGCTGTTCGTTTAGAATATTGGCATGTCCGTCAACGTAATCACACCATTGGGAGCATGCTTTAAGTCGAATTGCGCAGTTGGTAGCTGTTTGCTTAAGGGCGTAGGGTTCAATAGGATTTCGAGCGCATCAGTAGGAGTGGTTCTCAGGGCACCACTAATACAGATACATGCTTGCATTTGTACCTTTCTTAAAACGTTGAGATGTGTGCCGACGTTGAGTATGTGCCACCATACTGCTACGCCGTATAGAAGTATTGGTCCAATCACAGCTGTGAAGAACCAATGCGTCATATGAGGTTGTAGTCCCCATTTGCGCCCAATGGCTTTTTTGCTCATTAAATGGCCGTGATGGCTTTCCTTGCTCTTTCAGCTGTATTGAGCTTTCAGCTTAGTTATATATATTGGCGCTAAAAATTTAAATACAATTGTGTTTGGCGAATCAAATGAAAGCTGTTCCAGAATATTTATCAACGATTGCTTCACGAAGTATACTCGTGCACTGTTTATGGCAGCTAAAAATGTAAATTAGAGAAAAATTTTAAATATCTGTGGTATAGTGATGCTCAAATTTGTTAAAAGCAGTGAGTAAGTGCAATTAGCTTCGGTCCGTCTGTAACGGAACGTCTGTAGAACTTAATATTTTCTACATAACATATTAAGTAAAAAATTTTCAATTTTGAATAAAAATATTGAATAAATTGCATTTGAAGAATTACCCTTTAATTCGATGCCAAAAATGTATTTTTTTGAGTAAAATTCAACAATTTCGTAACATCAACCTCTAAACATGGGCGTGGCCAAAAACTTTTAAGGAACGAAATCTAATATAAAACCCGGTGAAGCTAATGTGCTAATTTTTATTTCTTATCCTTACTTAAGTTAGGCTAAAAAGTAGTCGAAATCCATGTTTTCTGGAAAATTAGAGGTTTTTCTTAAATTCTGCCTTCAAATTTAGGCGAGGCCTTAAACTTTGTATGAAAGAAATTTAAAAAAAAGTGTTTTCTACATAATATATTAAGCAAAATTTTTACGATTTGGAACGAAAGTATTGAATAAATTGCATGTGAAAGATTACACTGTCAATCGATGCCACGCCCACAAGGGGCGGACTGCGGACTTTATTTTTATTTATTTTTTTTTGACTTATAATCATTAGGAGATTCTTAATAATAAGTTTCAGCTTTTCAAGACGTCTTACAGTCTTGTAAGCACCGGAGGTTGTTGCACATTTAGACCGATTGTGGGCGTGTCTGTGGGCGGATTTAAAAAATTTTAAAACTTGTATTGCTTCGTATGACAGAGAGCTTACGTACAAAATTTCAGGTTCCTAGCTCAAAATTTAAGGCCTGAAAATTGGTGACATACGGACAAACGGACGGACATGGCTCATTCGACTCAGAATTCGGTCTCGATCATAATGCCTTTAAGGTCTTGGGGGTCTATCGTCATTATTTCTTTATTGTTCATTTTCGCCTGTGTCAAACTTAATATACTCCATTCCTGTGGAATAGGGTAAAATGATGGAATTACAGTTGTGGAACTTTCATTTGTAGCTAAATTTTAAATGAGTATTTTGTGTCAGTTGGGCAGGGTCTTTTCATAATGACGCCAATATACAGTGTGACAGCTGTGCAAATTCTGGTGCTGTAAGTGGATCCATGTATACAAATAGTTTTTACTTTAAGGCAGTTACTGGTCTCAAAGTCTTCAAAACTATTAATTCTCTGAAGAACTCCAATTTATGTGGTAATGATGGTATTTCTAATCTTGTTCTGAAGAAATATGCTCTTAACGTTGTTAACATTTTAGCTTACCTTTTTAATTCAAGTATCTTCTCTGGTATTTTTCCTGATTAACTAAAATGTGCCAATGTGATACCTCTGTTTGAAAAAAGTTGCAAAAAAAAATAAGAAAAATTACAGACCTATTTCCCTCTTGCCTTCCATCTGAAATATTTTTGAAAAGCGGTTAAGTGCAGAGTTTTGAAGTACCTCAAAAAAAAAATAACAGGACTTTCGACTGAAGACGCTCTCTTAGACTTTTTTACCTTAATTCAAAAAGGATTGGATGCTAAGAAATTCTGCGCTGGTCTTTTCGTCGATATAACGAAAGCCTTCGATATGGTTGATCACAAAACACTTTTGAAATTTTTTATTAATACAGGCTTCGTGGTTTTACTTACAAGTGGTTTTCGTCATATCTTGAAAATAGAAGGCAAAAAGTTAAAATCGGCAGCAGCCTTAGCAGTGCTAGATTTGTTAATCTAGGGGTTCCTCAAGGATCTGTACTTGGCCCTATTCTATGTTTAATCTATGTTAACACTCTTTTTGAACTTCCTTTTATGGGTAAAATCAAGGCATTTGCAGATGATTTAGGAATTGCATACGAGTCGACTAGTCGCTTGAACCTTTTAGTTACTGCCAACAATGACGTTCATCTTCTGAAAACTTGGTTTGCTGAGCATAAACTTATAGTCAGTACCAAGACTAAAATTATGTTTTTTTACCTCGGCTCAGCTGTTGCTCCAGATATAGACATTATATTTCATGCAGCTAATTGTTGTAACTTCAACATTAATACGTGCTGTCGTGTCTCAAACGTCTCCTTTGATGCCAACGCATCATGCGAAGAAGAATAAAGTATACATACATACATACAAATAACACACAACTGTAGGGTCTTTTTAACAACACTAACCTGTCCAGAAGATTCGAGATACTCTTGGCAGAATAGCAACATGGATGGATGCCAATACTCCATCCGAAAACTCTTTCAATCCTTGCTGGGAGGACACTGATTGAAACGCTTTTCAATTAGCCAATTTCCTGCGCAAAAGTACAAATACGTAGCTATAGACGTTGTTCTTATAAACATTAAGCTGGGTCCTTACCCCCCCTTTGAGATGTATAGTAAGTATTAAAGATTGTGATTTTTTACCTATTTTTGACTTACTTTCTATTTCAGGTCACCCAAAACTGTTTTTCGCATCGTAATTCATAATTTTTACCATGAAACTTGTCTAAAATAATAAGAGCACTCTTTCGTGGCCCTCTTTCTGTTGGGCTAAGCTGCTAAGAAGCCTAGAAAGCCTTCTACAAACTGCACCCAAAATGACCTGGGCGGTACAGTCACTTCAAAGTTGATTTCATCAAATCTTTAACTTGGGATAGGTTTGGCCTAGGAAAGTTTTAAATAAACTTTTTTGACTGTCACAGATAACACAACTACGTCACCGTGTCTCGTTGAACTAAAAGTGGCCTCTTTTGTTCCTATATTTCTTTCTCTGTTTCAACAATTTATTGAGCCTTAATATTATGCTACTCTTAAATTAGGTAGAGGCCCTTTGAACTTGCTAGAGGCCCCTTAGCATTATGTGGGAGAAATGTTAATTCACCCCAAAAATCCTTTTTAATAAATTTATTAGGTCTGCCCATTAGATTGGTTTCAGAGGTTGCCTCTAACGCAACACACGTAAACAAACAAACGACTTCACACTCCCTTTGTACCTTGGTAACTTACCTCTGCCATTGAAGGAAAAAGTCTATTGATTTTTTATCAATAGACTTTTTCCTTCATGTAATTTATTACATTAATTAATTCATTACTTCATGCAATTTCATGTAATTTATTATTATGCGGCCCACTCGTTCGATTTAAATTTTAAATTTAATCCTTTACTGTTCCAGCCTTGGATATACACTACCTCTAATTGATACTGACAAGTTGTCAAATTATGCCGTTTAATTCAATTAGTATTGACCTTCGATTTTACTTGCCACCGTTAAGAATACAGGACCTTTGCTTTAAATTGGGACAAATGTCATTGGACAAGTGCAGTTCGGTTTTGTACGCTTATCTAGAAGGATGACTTCAAGGACCAACTTTATCGAAGAGAAGCCAGTGACTACCGATGGCACCAGAATCCTTTTCAAATGCTTTCGTCTCTTGGGCATCAACATGCCGTCGAAATTCAAGATTCCGTATATCATCTACTCGTTACTGATCAATCTAGTGTCATTGTTTGTCCTGCCGCTGACCTTTAGCATAAGCTTCTTTACCGATCCTGAAAGTCTGGAGCTCACCCGCTTTTTTACAACTTTTCAAGTAGTCGTGAACCTTCATGCTTGTGCGATAAAGTTCATGGTTATAGCCTTCTATCGGCGACGACTATTTGAACAAGTTGTTGGGATCCTGAAAGGACTTGATGCGCGCTTAAATCATCCGGAGGAGATTGACGAGATTCGCGGAGCGGTGAAATTCGGCAATCGGACGATGGTCATCTTTCTGTTATGGTACTCTTCGTTTACGACGGCTGCATTTGCGGGCTCACTCTATAATGGCCGACCGCTGTATTCCTTGTACATTCCATTTCTGGACTGGCGTGATTCACAGCTCAAGTTGGCAATCTTTAGTGTGTGGGAGTTCTTTCTGCTTAACATAGCCTGTGTTCAACAAGTGTCCAATGATGCTTACACCATCATCTACATTCGAATGTTTCACAGCCATTTGAAGGCTCTCGTAATGAGGGTTAGCCGAATTGGATTCGATAAAAAATCAACCCCGGAGGAAAACCTGAAGGAGCTGCGGCTTTGCATTGCTGATCATAAGAAGGTCATTGAGTAAGTTGAATTTGATTGTAACTTTTAAGGGTAACTCCTAAGGTTTTAAGAAGTAAGGCATAGAAGTTAAATATTTTTATGATGTCACAGAAGCTTCCATGCTTGTCTAAGTGTTTGACAGATCTATAATGGCGCTTTTCGTGTAGACAAAAAGCCGTTTATGCGGCTTCTGATATTGAAATTTTCACAAAAGTTGCCCTAATGAAATTTCTAGCATGTGGAAAGATGTGTGTGACATTATCACTACCAGTGGCGATTTCGGGTTATTAATCTGGGTGTTTTCGATTGGATTATTATGAAAAAATATTAATGAAAAAATACCGTCAAGTATGAAGACATACACGAAGCGGTCCGCCGGCTTTTGTAGTACAGGTTAAGCTAAGCTTGTAACTTGTATACTTTTTTTTTATTTTTTTTTTATATTTTTTTCTTAAAAAGGAATACTTTTTTATAGGTTTTTTTATAGCTCTTGGTTCTTGTATTGAACGTTACCCAATACATGAGTTCTATTGGCTCTTGTATTAGGTAACGCTCAGGTCGTTGTGCTTGCGTCAAATTTGGTTGATGTAAAATAAGTGGCCCAGAGGTGACGATAGATGTACATAATGTTCATATTTGCTAGGAGCATCATTTTAATCAACCAACTAAAGTGTTTTCAGGTACATCTAGAAAACCATATACTATTTCAAAACTGTTTCAGTTTTTTTTTATTAATTTCAAAAGATGGACCATGCTTGTTATTTCACATTGTTGCCTCTAACCGTTTCAAAAATAGAGGGAAGGGCATATATTTTCTTGGTCTTTTTTATTATTTTCAAAATTTAAAATCCATAAAACAGCAATTTTTTTTTTCAATTAGCGTTAAGCTTTTTTTCACTTTTGTAATCAGCTGCATTCCATTGACCACTCTTCTTAAACTCTGCGGGTATGGATTTCTGAGAAAAAGGTAAAATATGTTGTTTTCTATTTCGCCTGTTTTTTAAAAAGGCTTAATTATTTGAGGTTTGAAATGGAATTTGGAAACTTTTTAAATGCAGTTAGCTTGAGTTGTAAGCGCTTCATACTTCATCTAAATTTGAATTAGATCGTCGTTACCGTTAACGAAATTAAATCGTTTAAAATCGTTTTCGAAAATGTTGTTACGTTACTGAATCAAATCTTCGAAGTTTTTAGATATTTTGTTGGATACACGAGAAAATGCGTTAAAAGCGAATCAATACTTAAAAAAATAGTTTTTCCCAAAAACGCCCCTAAAAGTAGGCGGATCTCAATGATTGTATGCAACAAACTTAGCAAATGGCAATATCTTTAATATTTGTCATATAATTTTTTTCCAATTTAGAATAAATTTCCCGAGAAATTAGGTTTTCAAAGATTTCAGATATTAAAAATGGGCATGGTCAATAGGGTTTTGTCAAAAACGCATATTGAAATTACATGTAAATTTGAGGTTGTCTGACATTCAAGCCAATTGTGGGCGTGGCTGTGGGCGGACCTTCTCAATTTTCAAACTTTGTCTGAACAAAATGAGATCCAAGCAACGCTGCAAGTTTCAGTTTGCAAGCTCAATTTTAAAGTCCTCAAAACCACATACATGCGGACAGACGGACGGACGGACATGGCTTATTCGAACTACCTTTTGGCTTCGATCATATCTCTAAGAGGTCCTAGGGGTCTACGATGATTATTTCACTGTGTTACAAACTATGCATTAAAATTAATATACCCTCGGAAAGTGCAACAGTGCGTATTCAAAAGCTTCAGTCCATCTATACCAAAAAGAAAACTGCCACGCCTCCAAAAAGTGGGCGGGATATAAAAATATAACTGTTGAATGCTTTATACTAGGTGGTTGCATACATTTCTGCCTAAAACTTCGCATTTTGAACTAAAAAAAACACTTTTTTTTACGCCACATAAAATGCTAATATCTACAACTTTTGTCATAAAATTTTTTCTCAAATTTCATATATATTTATTGAAAAACCGTCATTTTAAGCTAAAATCCATTAAAAAAAGGGCGTGGTCAATGAAAAGGCTGAAATGTTTTGGCTACTTCAAAGACAATTATAAGGCAAAGTTGCTTACGAAAAATGAATCCGCTAGCGCCATTGAAGCATAGCTAAAATTTTGAAAAAGTCTTTTTTATACCCCATCCCATAGGATAGGAGGTATATTAAGTTTGATTCATAGTTTGTAACATAGAGAAATAATCACCCTAGACCCCCAAGACCTTAAGGGCATATGATCGAGACCGAATTGTTAGCCGAATGAGCCATGTCCGTCCGTCCGTGTGTCGGTAGTTTTTAGGCCTTAAATTTTGAGCTAGGAGCTTGAAACTTAACATCTGTTCTTTCTAGGTCCCGAAGCAGTACAAGTGTAAAAATTTTCAAAGTCCGCCCACTGACACGCCCACTTTACGTAATACCATGAAAATTCAAAGTTGTCGTAGGAAGCTGAAATTTGGTACGCGTTGTCCTCGCTTAAGAGTATTGTGATTGGCTTTAAGAAAAAAGCTTGAACCGCCCCTTGTAGGCGTGGTCATATATAATATGCATTCTAATAAACGGCTTTTATTTGATATATTTGCTTTAAATCCAAAAAACTTGGACCGTAAAATCTTCAGATATGTACGTAAGCTATCAACTCAAATGAATAAATTTTTGCTACGCCCACTTTTGAGGGCGTTTTGAAGTATAAACCAAATTTTTAATGTGAAATTGCAATCAAGACGCGTATATCACTTCTGATAAAAAATGAAAGCAAAAAAAAGATGTAATTGAAAAGGGGTGGATGCCACGCCCCTTTTTAAGGGAGAAGATTCTTTAACTGAGAAATTCTAAATACAGTTGAAGTCAATAGAAACTGAAATTTAACAATCAAGGTTTATGACACAATTCGGAGCTTGAAAGGGGTCAATTGAGTTGGGGTATCCAACGATTCGCCTAAGCGGATTGTAGCCCTCCCACTAGTTTAAATTAGAAATGGTCGAACATATAGGCCTCTAGGGAGCGTGTCTGTGGGCGGATCTGTCAGCTAATTTTCAAACTTGATCTGAAGGACTGGACTTTCACCCAACCCACCAAATTAAGCTCTCTACCTTAAAATTTAAGTCTAACCTAAAAGTTTTTTACATATGGACGGACGGACATGGCTTAATCGGTTCTCCTATCGGTCCCATTCATATTTCTAAAAGGTCTTGGGGGCCTACGGTGATTATTTCACTGCGTTACAAACTATTCATCAAACTTAGTATACCCTGGGTCGGGTATAAAAATTGAAAATGCTTTTCTGTTTTTGATTTAAATTTTCTTGAAGGTTTTGAGACTGTAAAATTTGCTATGATTTTCCTTAAAATTTTGGATTTGTCCACACCGGAGATAGAAGGGAGAAACACACATTTTTTCATACATTTCTGCACTTTTTTTCGAAAATGCGGACCTGAACTTTTTCTGAAAAATACGACTTGAACACTTGGTTAAATATATGTTGTTTAACACGTGTGTTCAGTATTGGCTTTGTGCATTGAGCGGTTCAAAAGTTAAGGCCTCACACACTTTAAAGAATGTCACCCATTTTCAACTTTTCATTTCTCAAAAACTTTTCAATATTTTCGAAAAATTTAATTTTCAGTGTCTTGTTAACTTAAGTTTCGCTTTTCTTGGTTTTCTCAGCATAATTTCATAAAAAAAAAGTATTGAAAAAGATCTAATCCAGTTTCCTATGAAAACTCAAACTTTAATCTTTTTTTCTACTTAAAAAAAAATTCTGCTTGCCCTCATTGGATTCTCTGACTGTTTCCGCAATTTATAAGCACACCAAAAGTCTTCCTACGACTTACCGTTCAGAAGTTATAACGCGATTGGACGGACGGGCGGACAACTTAGTGATGCCGTAAGAGATGCCCTTTTCCATTTTTGAACGGACCGCTAAAAACTAGTGGGTGGGTTACAATCCGCTTAGGCGAATCGTTCGATATCCCATCGCAATTGACTCCTGTCAAGCCTCAAATCGGCAAAAGTCAAGTATGACAATCTTCTTCAACTAAAAAAGGGGCGTGGCGATACTTACTTGCTTATAGGGCTCCCCTGACCCATGGGGAGTCTAAACCTGGTTCACAGTAGCCTACTTCTGTCCTCTACGATCCTGGGCTCGCTTCCTACTTCCTGACATTCGTGATGCCTTGGCTTTTTAAACGGCGGTTCGGTCTTTCTGGTCGCCTCTCGCCTGGGGGCTTGGATACGAAGGTACTCTTGGCCGGAGCGTTATTGTCCATCTGATCGATGTGACCTAGCCAATGAAGTCTTTTTGTTTTAGCTTTTTGAACTACATCCACGTCTTGCTATTGTCTACATGAACATCTTCCATTCCTCGCATCCTCGCACACAGGACCGTAAATTCGCATGAAGTATTTTTCTCGAAAGAGCGAAGTATAATTTCTCCTTCTCTGCTTATCGCCCAGCACTCGGGCAAATAAGGGTTTTGTAGAGCTTACACTTTGTCTTTCGCGAGAGGCGTTTTCAACCCAATTGTTTTGCCAAACAGGAATAGCAAGTGTTTTCCTAGGGTTATTCTTCGACGAATCTCTACTAAGTTGTCTTTTGTGGAGTTGATGTTAACTCCAACTCCTATACCACCTCGAAGTTGCTGCTACCAACAGTGACGTTTTGTCGCAGGCGGCGGACGGATGTTTCTGTGCTGGTTAGTAGCATGTACCTAGTCTTATCCTCATTTACTTCCAGACCAACCAAATTTTCCTGCTCTAAATTCACCGCGAAAGCCCCTATCACGGCACGGCTGGAGCGGGCGATGATGTCGATATCGTCCGTGTATCCCTGTATTTGTAAGGATCTGTTGAAGATAGTGCCTTCCGGTGTTGATCTTTGCGCTTCGCAACATCATCTTCAGAACAAGATTGAAAAAATGCACCAGACAATCCTTGCCAAAACCCCGTGCATGTTTGGAACAGTTCCGAGGAGCTGTGTGTTTTCTAAGGTTACACGGCACAGTTTGATCAGTTTTGGCGGGATCTTGAATTCGGCCATACATCGCCAGGTATAGAGCTCCTGACGATAAATGCTGTCACATCCGGACTTAAAATCGATGATATCGACTTGAAATTTATTGGTGTTTTCGGGATTTGCCTTAGTGTGAAGATGTGGTCCATGCTGGAAGGTGCCGATAAGTGTGTCGCAGAGCGGCTTAAGATGCTTATACAGAACGTTTGTTTGGATCTTGTATGCGAGATTTAGCAGTTCTTGCAAGATATAGGATCGCCTTTCTTGACGATGGGCCATTATGATTGTCCAGTCTTCGGGCATGCTTTCTGTCACACACACTTGGTTAATGATTTGGTGCATGCACCCCACGAAAACATTTGAACCCACCCCACGAAATTATTTGAATCGCCCCGCAGGTAAGCCATCAGAGGCGGCTTTGTTCTCCGGCGGCTTTGTTCTCCTTAAGCCTCTTTATAGGTAGGCTAACTTCTAAAATGCTAGGTCGCTTGTGGGTCTTTTTCTTGGTCGATCGGACTCTCGTTCTCTCTTAGTAAAGTTTCTTCTCTCCCTTGTACTTCTTCCACTCTCTCCACATGATGGCCGTTTCACATTCAGCGCGAGAGCGTCAAACCAGAGCGGCAGCGACAACACGAGACCAGAGAAATTGTTTGTTAATACACAATGAAAGCGAGAAACCGCGACGCCTGTTTTGACTGCACAGTGACAAAACATAACATATTTCTAAAATATGTCGACTGCACATAAATAGTTTACATTTCACAAGTATTAGTTTTGCCAAAAAAATGTCTATTCAACAGCGTGTCATAACTCATAGCAGCGAATGACAAGAACATCGTCGACCTCGGCGAGGGTTTTCCAATTTTTCGAAAAGCCCAGCGAGCGAGACAGCGACCACGCCGGTATTGTGAACCACTCCATACATTGCCATTGATTGAAAACCATTTGACAGCTCGCCCGAGACCCTCGCTCGCTTTCTCGCTCTTTATGTGAAACAGCCATAGTGCCCATTAAGCAGCTGCAGGGAATGCTGCACTTCAACTATTCTGGTGACTAGGTTTCCTTCGCTATTTCGAAGAGCCTGTGTTCCAGTTCTAAAGCTACGAGCCAGTTGCTAAGCCGTTTTATAGATTGTTCTGGTCTTGCTTCGATCGCTACACTCTTTGATCTCGTTGGGCTGAGAGATTGCGTAGCCCCTCTTCTTTCTACGTAGCAAAGTCTTCTTCTCCTTTCTATTGGCTCGATGCTTCTCATATGCTCATACTGCTGCTCTTCTTGTCCGCTGCAACGTTTTCGCATTATGCATATTCTGTCCCTACTTTCCTGTTCACGCAGTCATCATCATACCAAGGACTCTTTTTTAGTGGCAGCTGTAAACCTAAAGTTGATTAGCCACTCTTCTTATGGTGTCTCGGTATTGGCTCCATTCTGGTTATTTACGCCTGGCGAGAGTGAATGCAAATCGTGGAATCGCTTAAATAAGCGTTCTCTGTAGCCTCCGGTTACTCCATCCAGGTGTGCTGAGGCGACCAACATTCAGTTTCTTTCTAATGCAAGGATACTACATACCAAATTTAAGCGTCCTACGACAATTTTGATTTTTCATGCTAATAAGTAAAGTGGGCGTGTCAGTGGGCGGATTTAAAATGGAGAGTAAAAAATCTAATTCAAGGAGCCCTTAATTTTCAAAATAAATTCTCTCTTCAAGTAGGTAAATACAGAATTTGCAGATGGAGTTTGTCAATTGGACGAAGCATACCTTTAGTAGGCGTTACATATGCGTAACAATAGGTCAAATGGCCTGGAAAATACTTATTTTTGGAAAAGTAAATGGTTGTTAGCTTGCCTTTTACACGGTTTATTCTCAAACTAAATTTAAATAAAAAGATCGTCATTAAGATACTAGAAACTTTCCAAAATATATATTTTTAGATACAATAAGATAGATAGAATTCATAATTTCTAAAAAACTTTCTTTTGTGTTGGATAATTTATGATAAGTGTGATCCAGTAAAGGTACGCGTTGTTTCATCCATTGTTGCTTTCCAAAGTACGTCAGATTTAGAACTTTTTTGCAAAAACTTAAGATAAGCCCCTGCTTAAGATTAAGTTGACTTATATGGGTGCTCAATATCAACTATTTCAACCTGTTAACACTTTGGAAAAGATTATAAAGTTTTTATTAAAAAAAAAGGAATACAAAGAATACAGAAAAAAATAGTTAATTTCTTATAAATTACTTTTTTAACATTCAAAAGTTTTATCAACAAGTCGTAAGACCTGAAGGTACCCCCTATTCGTCTGAGGTATTTTCTAGCATTATACCACACCCCTTGCAAAGTGACAGCATCCAAAGATAGAAATTGGACTCGCCCTGTATTGTAAAACTTTTCTATTCAATCTTCCAACATGATATCTAATAAATACTCCCTAATGAATCTCTATTTCCAGCTTGATAAACATAGTATCACCGATAATGTCGCCAACAGTTTTCCTACAATTTATGGTAACTGCAACAATTTTGGGATCAGCCCTAATAAGTATCGTCATTTCTCAGGATCGGCCAACAATAATAAGTTCATGTCTTACAATTGGAATCATTGTGACAGAAATCCTACCAACTTGCTACTATGTCAATTGCCTTATGCCCGAGGGTGAGCGCTTGTCTCAAGCTATTTTCCATATGAACTGGATGGATCAAAGCTTAGAATTTCGACGTTTATGCTTGTTTTTTATGCATCGATCTCAGCAGGATACAATTTTATATGCATTGAAGATACTTCCGATTACAATAAACACTTTTGTGGGGGTAAGCGATTCTACCGTTTTTTTTTATAATATTAAATTTTTACAATTATTTCATTTTAGATTATAAAATTTTCGTTTTCCCTGTATACACTACTGACAACGATGGGCTTTGGAGAAAGACACAATGAGCAGTAAATCGATGGTGATATAAAAAGAACTAATCAAAGACGGGAAAAAAGAGACTTGGTGATTTGAGAAAACTATGGAGAAACTTGTTTTTTATCTAAGGCACTTGTGCAAATAAAATTAGTATGACCACCATTACAAAAGATCGCAATTTGTATACCTCAGACTATTTAATGAAATAAAAACTTATTTAGGTGGAAGACAGTTGCTTAGAATGGAGGTTCGGTCTCAACCCTTGACCTTGAGCTTCACGCTGAAACCTTTCTTTAAGTTAAGATATAGGCAATAATTTAACCGCCTTTAACGAACGATGCAAATGATGACTTTCATATTGTCTTTAGGTATCTTAGCCTTAATAGGCTAAGATTGCCACCTTTAAATGGATCTAGCTCTGTTTTGCACCTGAGACACTGTGAAGTGTTAAACAACGGCAGCCTTCTAAAAAATTTTCTTACAACGATTTCTCTTTTCGCTACAATGATCAGACAACGATGATGATCAGACAACGACGATGCACACGGCCCGCACGCCATGAGTGAGTTTTAAATCACTTAAGTCGCAGCTACATGATGGGCATAAAGTATAGTAGCACACTTCAGGAAGTTGCTCCTCTTGCCCGAAAGGAACTTCTTGCAGAAATTAATTTTGCTAACAGTCTTTCATCAAAAAATTTTAGGGGCCAGTTGCAAGGTGGATCGAAAGATTGCACGCTTCTGACTTTTAGGTGCAATGGCGTCGCATAGGAAGATTGCTTTGCAACGTGGAATGGACCTCGCTTTGCAACAGCATGGACCTCGTAGAGGTGGTGGCTTGAGCCTGAAACCAAGTAGCACTATGATGTGCCTCTTTACCCGACTCAGGGTAGATTAATTTCAATGCATAGTTTGTAACACAGTAAAATAATCATCGTACACACCCAAGAGCTTTTAGACACATGATCGAGACCGACAGGTAAATTGAGTAAGCCATGTCCGTCCGTCTGTTCGTCTGTATGTGTGAAGGTTTAAGGTCTACAAAATCAAGATAGAGAGCTGAAACTTGGTACACGGCTTGGCTTTTCTGTTTCACTGGTTAAATCGGCCAACGGTCACGCCCATCACTTGCTTAAATGTGAGACAACCTCTTATTTACATTTAATTTGAAAATGCCTTTCTGGCCAAGTTAGACAATACATATAGGAACTCTAAAATTTTGATGCAGAGCAATTTAATAGCTAGCAATCTTTACTTACTTACTTAAGGTAGCGCTACAGACAGGGCCCTGGGCCCTGCCCTGGGCCTCAGCCAACAAGCTTCGCCAGCCTGCTCTGTCTCCAGTTTCGTACGCGAAGCTGGCTTAGGTCTCCTTCCACTTGCGTGCGCCACCTGAGTATCGGTGCTCCTATACTCCTAAGATTTTCCAGGCCGGAGCGTTGGTGTCCATCCGCTCTAGATGACCCAGCCATCGTAGGCGTTGTGTTTGGACTCTTCTGGTTAGGTCGGTGTCGCCTCCTCAACTCTCCGACTATACAAACGGGACCGGCTAGAAACTTTTAATAAGACAAAAATTAGACCGCCCACACTATCAACCATGCCCACTTTTCGAATGTTAAAACTTGATAAACTTGGGGTGGAATCAGCTAAGGTGATCTATGATAAGTTATGTCACAAATCACAAAAATCCGTCTGCGTAAACTGTGATAACAATTTTCTTGTGACAGTTCCCGATCAATCACCGTCAAAATCAGCTGGTCAGCAGTTTTCAAACTTTCTGGTAAGTTGGTGTTTTTGCCTACTATGAGGCTGACATTATGCATGTACGAATAAAAATCAGTGTTCTTACATCACAGGCCTAAATAAAGCAACGATTCGCAACAATATTTTTGTGATCACCTTAAACGAATTATTTTGTTTGATGACATTGACTGCCAAAAAATGTGAAAATCACAGATCACCATAGCCGATTCCATCACTGATTTCCCGCGAAATTCGTTCTTAATCGGAAAAAATATCTGTGACAAATATAAAAGATGTTACCCATATGCTAAGGTTTGTTACATACAAAGGATTGAGCTCGATTCTACTGGCATTTCCTCAACTAAGTGGAAAGGTTTCAGCGGCTTCGCTGATGTTCAGAGACTTTTTTGGTCTGGCGTCCACATAACATGACTGCACAGGTTGGTGTGAGGATACTCACAAGCCCGCGGCTGTCGGAAAACCTATTTCAATTTATTTCATTAGGTGCGAAGGTTTTGATCTTAAGCTTGAGCGAAGTTGATGCTGCCCTGAATAGAGTGGCAGGAATCGGAATGGACTTCTTTCTCCTGATGGGTGACTTCAATGCTCATCTGGGTAAGGACGACAGTACTTGGAGATATGTGATTGGGAGGCAGACTTTTGCCGTGCTTATGGCTTGCCGGTACGCTTGTGGTACTATCGTGTGTTCAAAAAATGATTTGTGATGTTCGCGTTTTGGGACGAGTTGTCAACTGATCACCACCTAGTCATCATCATCATCATTTTCGAATTCTACTTATCCTTTAAAAGGGTCGCGGAGCGAGGGTGGCTAAATGGTCCTTCCATCTTTCTCGATCCTCCGCCACCAACTCAAGAGACTCCGGCACAATCCCCAGGCGGGACTCAGAGAGGTTTTTTACCTGATTCCACCACCTGTTTCTTGGCCTACCAGGGGGCGACGCGCTCGCATCTCGGCTAACATGACCTGTTTAGGAAGTCTGTCAGGGGGCATGCGAACAACGTGTCCAAACCATCGAAGAATCGATCGCTCCACTTGGAGAAGTAGCTACTCAATATTAAGATTCCCACGAATACTGACGTTTCTCACTTTATCCCTTAGAGCAACACCAGCGACACACCTCAGGAATCTTATTTCGGCAGCGATCTAATTCTTTCGGTCATTACCCAAATTCCATGACCATTGATGAGGGTCGGAACGAACACTAAATTAAAAACTGAGATCTTTGCTTTCACGCCAAGCTCAGCTTTCCTGATGACCGGCCGGCGTTTTTATTTTACTATTGCTCCAGCTTGGCCAATTCTACAGGACAACTCATTATCACTCCTCCCATCTTTCGTGAAAAAGACCCCGAGCCGAGTTACTTAAACTTCTCCACCTGTTTTAATGGAACTCCATTTATGTGCAGGGTACACTGCACAGGAGTTCGGGAAACAACCATCACTTCCGATTTGTTCACGTTAACTTTCATCCCAGCATTACCACAGACGGCTGCAAAACTATCCAGTGACCACCAGTGTAGTACAAATTGCGCTTTAGCAACAATATTCCTTCGCCACCTAGGCGAAATCCTAGACGGGTGACCCGCATACGGTGGAAAAGGTTACAGGATGCTGAATCTGATTGCGGGGAGCGATTTGCACGGCACCTTTCGGAGAAGTTTGATCGAATTCCAACTGGCCATTTAAATGTAGAGGATGAATGGCAGCTGTTTTAATCGGCAGTCATTGCCTCTGCAAGAAATGTTTGTGGAGGGAAGCGGCTTGGTTTGGCAGCTGGTAGTGAGAAAAGAACTAAAAGTGAAACATAATGCAAACTAGAGTAACCATATGAAGACCGGCTAGAATCCAAAAAAAGGTATTTGGCTTTAAGACCCACATCGTGGAGAGGGAAAATCATCCAAAAAGCTAGAGAAGTGGGAAGTCTTTTTGATATCGAACGAGGTCCAAAGCTCAAAATGACTGTGCTGTTCATGTGGATCGAATACATTGTGACAACAGATCCAATGATGACGTGCTTTTTTAAAACGAACAAACCTAAGAGGAGGAAAATGTGATGTAGCCACAATATATCAAAAATGAAAATAGAAAGTGCCTTTATTGAGGCCAAGTAAAGAGTGTTCAAAGAGTTATTAATTCTCAGTCTGGAACTTAAGGAAGCTGGGTTTAGTAAGTAAATTTTTTCGATTTCGATCATATCTCTATTAGGTCTTAGGGATCTAAAACCATTATTTCACTATGCTACAAGCTATGCACTAGAATTAATATACCCTGAATAGGGTATAAATATGGACCAGTATCCAATGAAACAAGATCGTTTAACGTCTTAACACTAGTTTTTGTTAGAACCATATCTTTTTTTAACCTTTTAATGCTGTCTTAATGCTTTAAATGCTCTTAATGACTGAAAAGCCCAAACATTTTACAAGGGAGGTCGATTTTCTTCTGATCTGGCGTTACGGGCGAAAAAGAGTAATATACAATCCGTTGGTTGTTATACCCGACCCAGAGTGTATTAATTTTTATGCATAGTTTGTAACGCAGTGAAATAATCACTGTAGACGCGTAAGACCTTTTAGAGATATGAATGGGACCGACAAAATTATCGATTAAGTCACGTCATTCCATCCGTCCATCCGTCCATCCGTCCGTATGTAAACAACTTTTAAGACTTAAATGTTAAGGTAGAGAGCTGAAGCTTGGTAGGTTGGCTGGAAATCCAGTCCTTCAGATCAAATTTGAAAATTAGCTGAATCCGCCCACAGACACGCCCACTACAGGCCTGAATGTGTGACCATCTTTAATTTAAATAAATACTTTTTCCAAATTTTAGCTTTGTTTCAATGGCGCTAGCTCATTCATTTTTTGTATGTAACATTGCATTGCCTTTGAAGTAGCTAAAAAAGTTTGGGCTTTTCATTGACCACGCCCACATTTTTAAGGGATTTTAGCTTAAAATGACTGTTTTCCAGTAAATGTATATGAAATTTGACTAAAAATTATATGACAAAAGTTGTAGATATTTGCATTTTCTAGCATTCATGTATATGTAGTATGTGCCTCCGCCCACTTTTGTAGGCGTGGCGTTAAAAAGGTGATTTTTTTTTAGTTAAAAAGGCAGAGTTTTAGGCCGAAATGTATGTAACCACCTAGCATAAAGCATTCAACTCTTATATTTTTATATCCCGCCCACTTTTTGGAGGCATGGCAGTTTTTTTTTGGTATGGTCGGGTATTTTGCAATCCGTCGTAGATGGACTGAAGCTTTTGCACTGTTGCACTTTCCTACTTGTTCTAAAACTGAATTGATGATCCGGGATCAAACGTCTTTCTGCAATTATTGATTATGATCGCTTCAGCAGAAGTTTCTGGAATACTTTCGATATTTTCGGCAAAAGCGATACAGGCCGATAAGATTTTTTGTCATTTGCAAATTTTTCCCGGTTTTGGAACCATAATGACTTCAGCAACTTTCCATTGCCTTGGAACGTATGGAAGGCTAAGAGAAGTGTTTGTCATATCAAGTAGCTTGACAAGCGCCTTTTTCGGTAGCTCTTTAAATATTTCGCCAGTGATCAGCTCATAACCCGGGACCTTATTTTTTTTAATTTTGCTTATTGTCTGCCCAGGTTCGGCTAATGACACTTTTAGCCGAACTCACACTAAAGCTATCAGGTTCCGTGTCGTCATTTTTAACGGCGGCCAACCCGGTGGACCGTCGAACGACTTGAATGTTTCTTCCATGTGTTGCGCAAACAAATCCGCTTTCTCTTTGTCTTCTCTCGCCCAGTCGCCGTTATCTTTCTTTATTGGTGTCGAGTGGATTATAGGTTTCTTGGTGTTTTTGGTGGACTTAATTGCTTTCCACAGCGAGTAGTTTGAGCTCCTATACGCCTACAAGCCATTCAGTGGTCTCACAACTGTTATAATCTTAGAGCATCTCTTTCCGCTTGTTAGGGAGGTGAGTCAGAAGGGTTTTGTCTGGGGGTGCCCCCGTGCATTGCCTGCCATCCATCTTCTACGCGCTTTTCTCTTTTAACGAATCATTAATAAGCAATAATAGGCTCTCCCCAGAATCCGTAGAGCCTGCCTCCGAAGAGGGTGGATTTTTCAGCATATCTGGACTGCAACTTGAGGTAATTACATCTTTCGTTTTGTTCATTGACATTTTTTTTCTTAACTTGTCGTTTTTATGAGAAATGACAAAGCTTCTTTGGAGACAGACGCCGACCAGTGAGCTGCACTATATGTGATTGACGATTCTGGATTTTTATTAAACCTTCAGATTTATCTAGGTAGGTAGGCACTTAGGCCAAAAAGTAGGCCCTTTGTACCGCCACGTGGGTATACGAGTAGGTTGGCGTGAATTCTATGACAGCCAGCCAGTATTTCAATGAATTTTAGAAGCTTTTTGACCGGTGTTTCACTAAGATCGCTTAGGCAGTCGTAGAAGTAGGAGCCTAGTAAGGATTTCCTGTACGACGCCAGTGCCGCGCAGCAACAGGGAAAGTGTTGTACACTTTCTTCCTCTTCCTCATCTAGGCAGCTTCTACAGAAGTCGTTTGAGAATAGACCTAGTCTTTTTGCGTGGAAACCTAATAGGCGGTGTCCGGCGATAATTCCCACTGAGTGTTAATTTTGGATCTCTTTAAGGAGATCAAGCTATCTGATCTTTTTTGATCGAGGCTAGGCCAGATTTGCTTGGAGGTTAAACAAGTGCTGCCTGTCCTCCATCTGGCGTTAGTTTCTTGTATGCTGTGATTTTTGAGCTGTTATTTGAAGGTAGCTAAGGGAGTACCTATATACAGGAGTTTTCATCTTCTGGCGCAGTCTAGTGGCGTTCTTAGCAAGTTTATCAGCCTCACAGTTTCCCATGATGTCTCTTTGACCTGGCACCCAGCGCAGGCGGATGTGAAACTGTTCGGACATCTCATCAAAAGATGTGCGACAGTTAATAACGAATTTAGAGTGTAAAGAGATTGATGTCAGGGATTTGATGGCAACCTGGCTATCCGTAAAGATACATATATCGGGGGCGGATATCACGTTGCACTTTATCCAGGACAGGGCTTCACTAATTGCCCTTATTTCTGCTTGAAAGACGCTGCGCGCTTCGCCTTCGGGTAGGCGAATGGATTTATTTAAGTTAAGGCACTCAGATAACACACCACTTCCTACGCCCGTCTGTGTAAACGTGTATGGCGTTACCAAAGGGTATATTACCGCCGTACCACAGATCTCTGTTCGGAATCCGGGTTTCGAAGTTTATCCGGGTTTCAGATTTATCTAAAAATTTAAGCTATTCTTATGTTACCCGAAATGGAGCAACATCGACAGCCTTCGTTGCAACATTAAAGACTAGTTTTTCAGGCGGATTTAAGTCGGCTCTAACGACAGGCATGCCTTACCTCAAGGCTATCCTAACCCCGACCTTGCAGGGGGAATATAAAAATAAACAAACAAGTTAAAACGTTAAAGTTAGTTTTTATCTAGTTTTATTTGATCAATTGAAAAAGACTTATTGTAAATTATACACTTTTTCTAATATAAGTCAACTAGCTTAAATTTTTATCTCAGGTTCGGTCCGGTTGAAGCGAGTACTGACAGAAGAATGCGTTTAGAAATATTAGATGATGTTAAGTTGGCAGATGTCTTTGGTTGATGTACAACACACTCCCCTTGTAGGTATAATATTTATACCCGAAAGGACGAGAGACTGGCTGGTAATCAAAATGCATAATTCACGGTTTTGTGACCCCTCAGATTTGTATATAAATTTTGTATTGGTTCGTAAATAGTTCCGTTCTGGACAGGCCTAATTGATACTTATGAGTACGACTAAATTATGTGTTTATTCACAGCAACCAACCCAATTTGTAGCCATCGACTGCCATTTCAAATTTCTCAATTAGATAATTGGAAACTCACTTTACACCATCACGGACGTCAGTCAGCAGCTGTTAGTGTTGTTTCATACGCATACGCCGAAGCATGGCTTCCAAAGTGCCTTCGCGAACGAGAGCAATATCCATCCAAACTGCGTCCATAGCCAACAATATCGTCAGCAAGCCAGTGACTAACGATGGCACACGAATCCTGTTCAAGGGTTTTCGTGTTCTCGGCATACATATGCCCAAAAAGTACAAATTCCTCTACATCATCTACTCGCTCATAGTCAATATGCTGTCATTGATTCTCCTGCCGCTGACCTTCAGCATAAGCTTCTTTACGGATCCTGACAATCTGGAAATCGTCCACTTCTTTACTGCATTTCCACTAGCCTTGAACCTTCATGCGTGTGCCGTCAAGTTCGTTATGTTAGCTGTTCTGCGGCGACATTTGTTCAAAATCGAAGCGATTCTCGAAAAACTCGACGCTCGAATCAGTTCTAAGGAGGAGGAAGACGAAATTCGATGGGCCATTAAGTTCGGCAATCGAGCTATGATCAGCTTCTTTGCGTGGTTCTCCTCGTTTACGATTTTGGCCTTTGTGGGCTCAATCTTCAATGGCCGGCCAGTGTACTCGTTGTATATTCCATTTTTGGACTGGCGCGAGTCACAACTTAACCTCGCTATCTTCAGCATATTGGAGTTTTTTCTTCTTAACGTGGCATTAATTCAGAATGTTGTCAATGACGGATATGCACTCATCTATATTCGAATGCTACATAGTCATTTCAACACCCTGAAAATAAGGGTAAGCAGAATTGGAGCAATTGCAGGATATACTCAAGGGGATAACCTTAAGGAGTTGCGGCTTTGCATTAAGGACCATAAGAATCTTATCGAGTGAGTTGACTTTAGTTTTGATGTTTAAATGGTGTAAGCGTGTCTAGATCGTGTTTTTTTTTACCCGGCATGTGAAGTCCTAATATTGGTTTCTTATTCAACAAATATAGGAAACGAAATTCAACATGGTTCTCATAAGTTCACGAAAATCATAGGTTAAATTGAATGGATAGGTTAACGGAAAAGTTCAAGTTTTGCAGTAGATATAACTCTGATCTGCTGATCAAAAGGTTCATATCTACCATCTACCATCTCTGCGTGAAGGCCATGTCGTCTGCAAACACTGGGCCCGGTATTCTCGTGTCTCCTGTTTATACCCTACCCAGACTATATTAAATTTAATGTATAGTTTACAACAAAATGAAGTTATAAACGTTAAGTTATGTTGTCAGCTCCCTAATTTTGGTATGAACTAGGGCCCTAGAATTACTGTAAGGCAGTATAAAAACACTTCACCCAAAAATTAGCCACACCCACTTTTTATTAAATTTTATCATAAAATTAAGTTTTTTTGTTTCAATAAGTTTATATAAAAACAAAAAAAAAGTATTTTACAAATGTTTGCCAAGTTTTTCGCATGCAAAAAATATATCTGCACCCAATTTTGTTAGCATGGCTTTAAAAAATTTATTCTTTAATACCCGACGAAGGGTAGCTGTATAAATTTAATTGCATAGTTTGGAACACTGAAAAAATAATTTTAAGCCCCTAAGAATTTTTAGAGATCTGTTAGAAAAAAAACCGTCAAGTATGAAGACCAACGCAGAGCGGTCCGTCGACTTTTGTTGAAGGTTAAGTTCTATTTATTGCGTAGTTTTTGTAAAATCCTCTTTGTGAATTAAAATTATTTCTGGGTACATTTTACATCTCTTGTATACTTTTTTCGGACTGCAGTCTATTGCAAGCTTCTAATTTTTACATTGAGTGATTTTTTTGTTTCGTTACTTTTAAAAAAAAGGGTGGAGAAAAGCTTTCCCTTTACTATTTTTTACACACATATTTTTCTTTAAAAAAAACTTGTTATAAGTTTATCGTTTTTCTTTTTAAATCTGTCGTGTTGGTCGACGTTCATTTTGTTGGTTGACGTTGAGCTTGCGTCAAATTTGGTTGATGTAAGATAAGTGGTCCAGAAGTAACGATACATATTTGCTAACAGCATCAGTTAAATCAGCCAACTAAAGTGTTTCAAGCATATCTAGGAAATCATTTACTATTTCAAAACTGCTATAGTTTTTTTTTATTTTATAACATGGACTACGTTCTTTACTAGTTCTTACCGTTGCTAGTGCAACGTTGCTAGTGCAAGGTATATGAGAATCAAAATAAAATATAACGGTATTCAACAAAAGGTTCCGAAAGGACATTTTATGAATTTTAAATAAAACAAGTGGGAAAGTGCAACAGTGCGTATGCAAAAGTTTCAGTCCATCTACGACGGATTGCAAAATAACCGACCATACCAAAAATTAAACTGCCACGCCTCCAAGAAGTGGGCGGCATATAAAAATATAACTGTTGTAACATTTTTACTAAAAAAATCATTTTTTTTAACGCCACGCCTACAAAAGTGGGCGAAGGCACATACAATATATACACAAAAGTTAGAAAATGCTAATATCTACAACTTTAGTCATTGAATTTTTAAGTCTTTTTAAGCTAAAATCCCTTAAAAAATGGGCGTAGTTAATGAAAAGGCTAAAATTTTTTGGCTACTTCAAATACAATTACAAGGCAATGTTACATACTTAAAAAAAGAATGCGCTAGCGCCATTGTAACAAAGCTAAAATTTGGAAAAAGTATTTTTTTAAATTAGAGTTGGTCGCACATACAGGTCTGTAGCGGGCGTGTCTGTGGGCGGATTCAGATCTAATTTTCAAACTTGATCTGAAGGACTGGACTTCCAGCTAACTCACCAAATTTCAGCTCCCTACCTTAAAATTTGACGCCTTAAGGTTGTTTACATACGGACGGACGGACGGGCGGACGGACATGGCTTAATCGTTTCTCCTGTCGGTCCCATTCATACCTCGAAAAGATCTTAGGGGTCTACGGTGGTTATTTCACTGCGATACAAACTTTACATCAAGCTCAATACACCCTAGCTCGGGTATAAAAAATGCAGAAAAAAAGCGATTGTCCCTCACACTATCTCGATAACGATAACATGTACCGTTTCGAAAAAAATTTCAGACATCGACAATTTTTCTCGAGGCTCGTATTTAAAATATAGAGGGGCTGCAATATTGCGTTGTTTTTGAGATATGCTTAAAATCGTTTAAGTTGATTTATTTAAATTGTAGTGCTAAAAAATACCTATAACTTCTTAGTTGTTTCTATCTTATCAACTTAATTTTACACAAGCAGAAACCACTGGAGTAGGAAGCAAAAAATAAAAAAAACCAATGAGTAAGTGCGTATGTAAAAGTTTTGGTTCCTATTCTCCTTTCCATTCGTTTATTTTCTTGTTTTCCATCCCCGTCCCGTTACCACTTTCATCATTTTAAATAGAAAAAAAAACATTCCTTATAAGTTTTTGTTTACTTTTTTCTTTAAAAAGGGCGTGGCATGTGCAACCCCTTTAACTGAAATTCATAGAAATTAGCACAGAAATATCCAAGATTGCGGCTAAAATGTACGCAAAACGGTAATTCTTTGGTTCGAATTCAATAATTTTATGAAATCGAGCTCTAAGGATTGGCGTGGCCAAAAACCTTGTATGAACGAAATCTGAAATAGTATCAGGTGTTACGTTACGTTACGTTTTTGTTGGAGGTTGCTACTATCCGATGGAGCACTCAGACACAACTACTGGTCCATTGTACTGCATGGTGCAGACATTAATGTAAAGTGTCTGCATGGTGCAGACACCTTACATTAATGTATTTAGTTTACCCGTCTTTCGAAGAAAAATGAAAAGGAGCTTCAGTGATGAAGAGCTTAGGTGTTCGGCACACACCACGTCAGCTCCAAAGATCCGCCACCTGATGCGAGCAAAGGCAGGACAACTACATAGGAAATGTTCCGCTGCATCGTCGTCCTCTCCACAGGCAAGACAGGTGGTGGTTTCGCTTAAGCCTAACACATTCAAATGTCTAGCAAAAGCTTGGTGGCCGGTAAGGACGCATACAAGAAGTCTGCAATCGATTCTCCTAAGAGATAGAAGAAAAAACGGTGACCCCCCGCAAATGTCCGGGCGTAGTCATTTAGTCTGTCTTCACCCATCGCAGTCACGCCAACGAGCCCTGTGCTCACGAGAAACCCTAGTATCAATGGCAGACGTGACAACAGATACAGGCAGGCCTAAAGCAGGTTCGGGTCCTGAGAAAACCTCTTCTGAGCCAAGTCTGGCAAGCTCATCAGAGATCTCATTTCCCTGGATACCAGTGTGACCTGGAACCCAAACAAGATTCACTGCATTTAGCCTTCCGACTAAGTTCAACGAATTCTTGAGTTCGAGCACTATCTTGGACGAGGTAAGAGGGTTGAGCAACGCATTTAGAGCGGCTTGGCTGTCACTGCAAACGCATATGCTTCTTGCCCTCCACCTGTTAGTCACAATATAGCGCATAGCCATAAGGATAGCGAAAATCTCCGCTCGGAAGACAGACGCATATTTACCTAAGGGGTAGTGGAGTCTAATGTTCTCGCTTTCCACAAAGACTCCAGCACCAGACCCCTGTCCGGTTTTGGAGCCATCCGTGAAAATACGATGGCATTTTTTCCCTGGCTCAGAGTCTGGCCGAAGCCATTCCATTACCTGAGGAAAGTTGACTTGGTAATTTTGTCGCAAAAGGATTTCTGGGGTCATTGCGTCAGAGGGCATGTCCATAAGACAGGGGTCAAAGGACAATTCTCGAACAAGTTCTTCAAAATTCCAATGCGTGTGGTACCAAAAACCACCTCTCTTTAAGCGAAAGATGGTTTTCAGCGTACACCCCATGATAAACATATAAAGGGGGGGGGGAGGTTCATCAAAGCATTTAGAGCAGAGCCCGGCGTGCTAGGGAAGGCCCCTGTGCAGCCAAGACAAGCCGTTCTTTGGAGTTTGGCAAAAGAGGCAGTAACACGTTTCCGCGAAAGCCTGTTCCACCAAACAACCGATGCGTATGAGAGGAGTGGTCTAACCATGGCAGTATAGATCCAGAGGACCCTTTTCGGAGTTAAGCCCCATGTCTTGCCAAAAGCGCCTATGCACTGCCAGAAGGTGGACAATGCTTTTTCGGTTTTGGATTCAACATGCTTGGACCATAGAAGTTTTCTATCAAGGATTACTCCCAGATATTTGACTTCATCGGATATCGGGATAGTGACACCTTTAAGCACTAGTTGAGTCAGACCAGTGACCTTCCTCCTTCTCGTAAAGAGAACAACCGTAGTTTTAAGAGGATTCACTGAAAGCCCATTCCTAGTGCACCAATCATCGATCAAGTCCAGGGATCTCTGCGCCTGAGAGCACACAGTCCATAGGTTTGAGCCGACAGAAAGAACGGCGACATCATCCGCGTAGGCTTGTGTGTAGGTTCCAGGAAGGTTGAGAGCCGATAGTAGAGAGTCTACAACCATGCACCATAAAAGGGGAGACAGAACACCACCTTGCGGGCAGCCCCTGTTTACCCCAGTTATGACGCACTTGCCACAATCTGCTTCGGTTATCAGCGTCCTGTTCATTAGCATTGCCAAAATCCATTGAACTAATGTTTTATCTATACCATGTTGTCTGGCTGAGTTGCACATGCTATCAAACGTCGCGTTATCAAAAGCACCCTCAATATCGACGAAAACGCCCAGCACGTACTTCTTCTGGTCAAGAGCACATTCAATCCTACCAACAAGGTTTTGAAGCGCAGTTTCGCAGGATTTTCCGCGCTGATAAGCGTGTTGCATCTCAGAAAGAGGGTGCAAACGAAGAGCAACTTTGCTCAACCAGTCGTACCAGCAGTAAGGATGCTGTTCAGATTTTGAGCAGACATCTCTACCCCTTGTCGTGAACTCGAACAGAGTGGCCAAGCTCCTCTCTAAACTGTGACCAATTCGTTTTTCTTGGATTTCTCCTCTCTTGCAAAGGTAGAACTTCGCAATTGATTTGAAATTCGATGTATCTGTGATCTGACAGGGTGCTATCTGGCGATACCCTCCATTTTGCGATAGTCCTTGAAAACTTGTTGGACAGGGTAAGGTCAATTACCTGCTGTCTCCTGGCGGTAACAAAAGTGGGTCTGTGACCCAAATTATTGATGGTAATGTCAGACGATAAGATGAATTCCAAAAGACGATCTCCAAAAGACGATCTCATACAGTATTCTGAGCATTAGCATCGCAGCACAAGACGAGACCCAATCTTTTGGATTCACAATAATCTACAAGCTCAACAACTGCCTTTGGTGGAGGAGGAGTCAAAGAGTCATAGGGGAAGTAGGCCGAGGCAACGACAAAGGTTTCCCATTTGCCGTTAGCATGGCAGGGAATAGAGGCAGCAACCAGATCTTGAGCACAAAACCTTTTGATCGTGACGGCCTCTAAGGATTTGGATGCGATAAGATAAGTATCAGGTGTACTTTATGTGCTAAATTTTATTTATTTCTTATTCTATCCTTAATAAAGCTAAAAGCAGTCGAAATCCATGTTTTTCTGGAAATTTATAGGTTTTTATGGAATTCTGCGTCTAACTTTGTTTGAAAAAAATGTAGAACTTAATATCTTCTACATAGCATATTAAGTAAAATTTTTTCGATCTGCAACAAGAATATTGAATGGCCTATTGAATATTGAATGGAATATTGAAGTCGCCTTTCTTAAAAATTGGGAATATTACTGCTTGTTTGAAGTTCTTCCGAAAGACACCAGATTTGAGGACTTTATCAAAAGCTGTTGTAAGAGCAGTGGTGAATTCTTCTGTACTGTAGAAGAAAGATTTCCCCGGAATTCTATCAAAACCGGGCGCTTTTCCATTATTGAATTGACTTAGAGCTTAGAGCACATTGAACTTCTTGAACTAGGATCGGGCTATCTAATGTTTGATCATCAAAATATGGTTTGGCATACAGAATAGCCAATAATTGGGTGCGGGTTCAGAAACTCTCAAAGTGAGTTATGAGCTGCTTACTATTTTTTAGGGTGGATCCATTTAGTTTCCATTGTTGCCAAAATTGTGGAGAGTTTCTACAGTTTACACTTGCCCTAGCTTCGTTTTCACGCGACAGAGTTGCTTGTTGGACTTTCGCTGTGCATATGGCTTGTCCATCATGAACACCTTTTTCCCACACAAAGACATTCACAAATACACATGGTACAAGCACAGTTTAAATCAGAGGTCACTGATTGATTTCTTTGTTGTACCATCGTGTGTTCAAAGAACGATTTGTGATGTTCGAGTTTTCAGGAGAGCTGAGTTGTCAACTGATCACCATTTAGTGCTGTGTAAATTGTTTTTCAGTGACAGTATTCCTTTGCCACCCAGGCGAAAGCCAAGACTGGTGACCCGCATACGGTGCGAAAGGTTGCAGGATGCTGACTCTGATTTAAGAGAGCGATTTGCACAGCATGTTTCGGAGAAGTTTGAACAAATTCCAACTGAACTTTTGAATGTAGAGGAGGAATGGCAGCTGTTCTTATCGGCAGTCATTGCCTCTGCAGAAAATGTTTGTGGAGTGAAGCGGCTTGGGGTAGCGGCTGGTGGTGAGAAAAGAACTGCTTGGCTTAAGACGCCAGTAGTTCAAGAAGCCATCAGAGAGAAGAAGAGAGCCTACATTGCGTGGATCCAATGTAGAAACTCAACTTCTCGTGCCCGGTACAATGAGGCGCGAAGGACTTCCAATCTGGCAGTCAGAACAGCCAAGGAACAGTCATGGAAAAAGCAAGACTGGCGATAAGTCGGAGCACGATTACAGGTCTGCAAACCATTCGCCGGCTTAGAGGAAGGAAGTTCGGCGAGAAGTTGGAGCACGATTACAGGTCTGCAAACCATTCGCCGGCTCAGGAAGGAAGTTGAATATCATACAAGGGGTTAAATCTAAGGACGGTACATTTCTTTCAAATGAGAGCGATGTCTTGCGCAGATGGAGAGAGCACTTTGCGGAATTGCTTAACCCCCAACAGTGCACTGAAGATGGCATTCCCACTGCTGACGAGATAAGGGCGGAGAATAGTCCCACAGTAGACGAAGTCACTAAAGCGATAAAATCACTAAAAGTTGGTAAGTCTGCTGGAGTTGATGAAATCGGCCCAGAAATGCTCAAGGCAATGGGTGAAGAGAGTGTTAAACGGCTAACACGTGTCATTAAGGTGGCCTGGGATAGCGGGAAGGCACCTAGCGATTGGCAAACGGGAGTTATAGTGCCAATTTTCATATCTCTCTTGAGTCTTCCGGGAAAAGTATTCGCGAAGGTGTTGGAAAGGGGTCCCAGAGCTGTAATCGAGCCTTTGTTATGGGAAGAACAGTGCGGCTTTCGGCCTGGCAGAGGCACAACAGACCAGCTTTATACTCTGAAGGTTATTCTTGAGAAGGCCTGGGAATATGCCAAACTGGTCTATGCGGGTTTTGTAGATCTGGAAAAGGCGTATGACCGAGTCCCTTGGGATACACTGTGGAGAGTTTTGCAGAACTATGCGCTGAGTGGGCCTCTTCTGAGAGCCATCCAGTCTTTGTATGGAAACTGCAGAAGCTGTGTACGGATTAATGGCGTCAAATCCCGTCCTTTTGATGTGCGCGTTGGACTTCGCCAGGGCTGTGTTCTGTCGCCACTCCTTTTTAATAGCATATATGGACTGGATGGTGAAGCGCAGTCTTGGCGAGCAATGTTTCGAATTGGGTGGCATCAGGATGAGCAGATGATTTGGCCATCCTTGCATCATCCAAAGAGGAACTTCAACGAGCATTGGATAGGTTTGCAGCCGTCTGTGGTGATGCTGGGATGAAAGTAAACGTGAACAAATCGGAAGTGATGGTTGTTTCCCGAACTCCTGTGCAGTGTACCCTGCACATAAATGGAGTTCCATTAAAACAGGTGGAGAAGTTTAAGTATCACGGGGTCTTTTTCACGAAAGATAAGAGGCGTGATACTGAGTTGTCCTGTAGAATTGGCCAAGCTGGAGCAATAGTAAAGGAACTGCGCCGGTCGGTCATCAGGAAAGCTAAGCTTGGACTGAACGCAAAGATCTCAGTTTTTAATTCAATGTTCGTTCCGACCCTCATCTATGGTCATGAAATTTGGAAAATGACCGAAAGAATTAGATCGCGGGTACAAGCTGCCGAAATGAGATTCCTGAAGTGCGTTGCTGGTGTTACTCTAAAAGACAGAGTGAGAAACGTCAGTATTCGTAGGAATCTTAATGTTGAGCAGCTACTTCTCCGAGTGGAGCGATCGATTCTTCGATGGTTTGGACACGTTGTTCGCATGCCCCCTCACAGACTTCCTAGACAGGTCATGCCAGCCGAGATGCGAGCGCGTCGCCCTTCTGGTAGGCCAGGAAACAGGTGGTGGGATCAGGTAAAGAACCTCTCTGAGCCCCGCCTGGGGATTGCGCCGGAGTCTCTTGAGTTCGGAGGATCGAGAATGATGGAAAGACCATTTAGCCACCCTCGCTCCGCGACCCTATTAAAGGATAAGCGGAATTCGAAGATGATGATGATGATGAAAGTTGCTTGTATTGAGAATAGGCTGCGTTGTAGAGTTCCCTGAATGTCGTGCTCTCTAAATAGTCGAAGAAAGCACCATTGCGTTACATAAGGTTACTATAATTTGTTGGTCTTTTTATTCGAGAGGCAAAGTTTTTTTAAAAAAAGTTTGTGCGCTAAGGCCTGCAGAATATTGAACGTGTCGTGGAGCTTTATGAAATTTGGATTCAAACCCTTAAACCCATTAGCATTACGCCTAATATCTAACTGGACTATATCCTTATCAAATACTTCTGGAAAAAGGAAACTGTGGTATTATCTGTTCGTAATGGAGGCATAACGGAGTGCATGACAGAAGCCAGCAAGGAAGACTACTATTTCAATAGGTTATAAGCTTGAGTCAAAACATTTTGAAAGAAGTTAACCTTGAATTTTTTCCCATTATTTGACATTACCTATACCTTAATAGAATAGTGTAGGAATATTAAAATTGTCCCCCTTTCGAAACATCGGGTAAAAATTTTCCATTAAAAATAGCGATAAGTTCCGAAAAATTATTAGTAATATTACTAATAATAGTCAGAAAATACTGTCATTTATAACCTGATTACCTTATATAAGCTCCAATACAAAAAAGCTATTATTGGAGCAGACACATTTAAAATGCAATCATACGCAACGCATATCTTGTCTAAAACCGGACGCCATTAAAAGCTATTTCAAACAATCGTTTAGTATTTAAAATAGTTCGTAGCAAAAGGCTTAATTAAGTCTATGAATATACGCTTAGTGCGTTTTTTTTTTCGAAAAATGGGAAGGGTTAAAAAAGTTATAGAGTACCTAAGTACCATAGGAAAATGTGTATCGCTTTAAAAAAAGGCCACCTTTAAGAATAAAATAAGTTTTTAGCAAAAAATCATGAACATATTTTCAAAGTCACTTACTAATCGAACAAACTACACAGCTACTTTTTTTTTAAATTAATTTTTTAAAGATTTTCCCTCATCCTTAGGTTGATTAACTCCATCGCACCGGTTATATCGCCGACAATGTTTGTCCAGTTCACGGTGTCTGCCGCTGTCATGGGATCAGCTCTTATATCCATTGCAATGTCGCACGATCGAGCCACAATAGTTGGTTCTTGGCTTGTGATTGGAATTATTGTGTCGGAAATCCTGCCGACTTGCTACTTTGTCAATCGTCTTATGCCCGAAGGTGACCGTTTGGCTGAGGCAATTTTCCATATGAACTGGATGGATCAAAGCTTGCAATTTCAACGATTGTGTTTGTTTTTTATGCAACGATCACAAAAGGACATGATTTTCTATGCTGGAAAGATATTCCCGATTACAATAAATACTTTTTTTGGAGTAAGTCAAGACAGTAGCTGTACATATTCCGAAACTTGAGATAAAAAATGTTTTTTTTTTTTTCTTTCAGATTGTTAAATTTTCATTTTCGTTGTACACCCTCTTTAGCACCATGGACTTTGGGGAGAGATTCAATTAGCACAGTCGATTCTCGGTTCAACAAAAAAGCAAAAAAAAAAAAACTTGATAAAAAACAATTAAATTAAATAAACCGAGGGGTAATAAATTTTTATGTAGAGTAAATCCTTAGCGTACAGTTTAAGGCACAATAATATAAAACGAGCAACGTCAATTTATCAGTTGAAGGAGATTAAAACTTAAGCTCCATTATGGCTGCTTGGAACCTACATAAATTGCAGGAATTCGTTTCGAACAGCAAACAAATTTCACTCAATAGTTTCAATATTTCACAATGGTGGGGTGGGTGGTATGTGATACAAGCAAAGCTTATAGAAGTTTGATTGATTTCAAAAGTCCATCGTATAAGGGTTTTTAAGAAGGTTTGTTCTGTAGAATGTCCTAACAGATTTTAAAAGAATCTAAGTCTAAATAACACGCTACGGAAATGCAAAAAGTTTTTAGTTGAAACTTTTTGAAACGACCCCCCCAACCAATCACAAATGATAGGTACCAATAATTTAGCAATATGCAGAGACAAAAATACTTTACTTCACTTGTAACCTACTGTCCGCATACTCCTTAAATGAGCTTTTATACAGAATTCTTTTGTCAAACTTGCAGTTCGCAACACAGACCCTATACTACTAAGTATTAAAAGTATTACAACAGACAAAATAAGCATTTTACTGAAAGTTAGAGCCTAGCTGGTCCCACTTAACTTCATTCCGCATCGGCCCGACTTGCCAATCCTTTGTAAATTGTGTAATCACAAAACGAAGGTTTAGAAATTAGGGATTGGAGAGTAGTTGATGATGCGTCAATGTCGGATCACCGATGGATACGCTTCAAACTAAACCTTCAGTTCAGGGAATGCAGTTTTCAAAGAAATCCTATAAAAGCCGATTGGGGCAAATACGCGGAGGTGGCGCATAGGCACCTGGTGGTTACCCAAACGACCATCTTGGATGACTGTGACGACTTAAATAGCACGGTTGGAAATCTCAGTAGGGTATTAACTTTGGCTTTCGAGAAGGCATGTCCGATCGATAGAACTCATAAAAGAGCACAACCAAAGTAGTGGAATAGGGATATAGGTCCAAAAAGGAAAGAGGTTAGGAAACTCTACAATAGGGCTAAGCTTTTTAAAACTGACAATACATGGAATGAGTATAGCGATTGCAAAAAACAATTTAAGTACTTAGTTAGGAAGCCAAAAAGGGCTTCATGGCAAGGATACTGCGAATCCATCGCAGCAACAGATGAGGCCTCGAGGCTACGCAAGATGCTTTCTAAAGCAGCGTGCGTTCCCAGTTTCCTTTGGAAAAGTAATGGAACCTGGGCGGAGAGTTGCCAGGAGGTTCTGGAAGCCTTGGTGGAAACTCACTTTCCTGTGTTCACTTTAGCGGATGGTATGCTTCGGCAATACGAAAGTCGAGTATTCAGTCCTTCAAGCCGTACAAATCTCCGGTTGGCATTCTCCCGATCATACTGCAAAAAGCACCGGAGCAGGCAATCCAAATCATGAAGGGAATTCTCAGACACAGTCTAAGAATAGGATATATTCCTTTAGTTGGAGGGAAGTAAAGGTGATTTTTATACCTAAAGCTGGCAAACAGGGACACACAGCTGCTTAGGACTTCAGACCAATAAGTCTTTCATGCTTTATACTCAAAACCCTGGAATGGCTACTAGAACTACACATTAGGACCAGATGCGGCAATGGCTTTGTAATCGAGTCGCAGCATGCATACATGAAGGGTAAATCCACAGAAACCGCCTTGCATGAGGTGGTTGGAAAAATAGAAGGGAGTCTGCATGCAAGGAGTTTGACATTGAATGGGCTTTTAACAACGTCGAGCGCAGTTCCATTGTAAAAGCTCAAGTAGACGCTGGCATTGAACAAAGCTTTATAGACTGGGTTAGCAACATGCTTGCAAGTAGGAAAATTAACTGTTCGATTGGGAAAAACGCGGTTAGAATGTCTGTTACCAGGGGAACACCTCAAGGTGGAGTATTATCTCCGATCCTGTGGGTGCTGGTTATTAGCAACATTCTAAGGAAGCTAAGCGAATGGGTATCAGTGCCACGGCGTACGCAGATGACGTGGTGGTAATGGTGCAGGGAAAGTAATTAAATGTCTTAAGTGAAATCATGGAGGGTGCTCTGAGGACGATAAGCACCTGGATCAAAAGCTGTGGTCTCAGTGTTAACCCTTTGAAAACGGAATTGGTTCTTTTTACTTGGAAGTACAAGATACCACAATTCAAACTCCCCCAGTTAAATGGAGTGGAATTATCCCTTTCGGATAGCCCAGATACTTCATCTGGGCATAATCCTCGACAGAACACTGAATTGGAATCTTAATGTAGGGAAAGAATTAAGAAGGCTTACAATGCTCTTTTTATCTGCAGGAGAACGGAGTGAACTGCCATGGTTCACTGGTTGTGTACTGTGGTGGTAAGACTCATACTTACAAACGGTTTGGTGCGGAAAGCAACAAACAGAAAAACAGTGTACGAAAAACTATCAGCGGTTCAAAGAACGGCCTGTATAGCCATCACAGGTGCGCTCCATACTACACCTACGGAAGCTCTGAACACTCTACTGCACTTAACACCGCTTGATCTACATATAAAAAAAATTGCTGCCAATAGTGCGGTACAACTCATGTAGCAGTAGCTACGGGCACGACACGATCCTGACTTAGCTACTGCCAGGCAATCCACAAACGGATGAAATCCCCTCCCTGATGGACTTCGACATACCGTATGATGTTATTTATCCAGTGAGGGAAGACTGGGAAAATAATGCAATTATCAGGCCTAACGAAATTGCAATATTCACAGATGGCTCGAAACAAAAACATAGGAAGGAACAGGCTCCGGCATCTTCTCAAAAGACGCGGAACTTAAGGTATCCTCAAAACTACCGGATACAAGCAGTGTCTTCAATCAGAGGTTCTGGCCGTACTTAGGCCGGCCGAGCTTTTGCAGATGAGATCGATATCCGGAAGTGATATCGCCATTTACAGCGATAGCCAGGCTACGCTCAAGGCAATGGAATCGATCAACATCAAATCTGATATAGTCATGGGCTGTCGCACAATGCTCAAAGCATTGTGCAGTCCAAACCAAGTGAGACTGTGCGGGGTGCCAGGACACTGCGGTATAGAGGGAAATGAACAAGCTGACAAGCTTGCAGGAAGAGGAGGGCTCCTTGAAAATAGTGTGGTTTTTAACATCAAACCATCCCTCTGCGTAGTAAGAGGCACTATTGAGGAGAAAATTATTATGACTGCTAACCAAAGGTGGTCCAGTCTGAATGGACCTAGGGTATCTAAGGCTCTCTGGCCACGTTTTAACCGGAAAGGATCAAAGGGACTATTAAAAATGAGCAGGGTCAAGCTTAGGGCTTTAGTGGGAATTCTGACAGGTCACTGTCTCCTGCAGAAACACGCGAAGAGGCTCAGGCTTTCTGACACGGATTTTTGTCGCTTCTGCTGCGATATGCAAGCGGTTGAGGGTATGACACACATACTGTGTGAGTGCGAGGCAATTTCACGTAAACGTAGAAAATTTCTAGGAGAAGATGTATTTCTTTGAAAGTTTAGAGGAAATAGACGGCACAAACCTTAGGGGCCTTCTGGGCTATTACAGGGAAGTTCGATGTTTCAGCAGGGAGAATGTTTAGGTTTTTTTGCCTTTTGAGTTGTTAAATTCAACTGGTTCCCCAGGGATCGCGATGGGCCCTTTTTGGTGCCTAGTATTTGTGTGGCCTTTTTTTTACCGCACCCCTGTTTAACCTAGCCTAACCTAACCAAAACTAGGGAGGATGTCTTTCAATTCTTAGTGACTTGCCTTATACTTAATGAGCTCCTTTTGAGGTACTTTGAACTTAATAAGGCGACAATGCTAATTCTAAGCATTCTAAATAGAAATTCTGGGTGGAACGCTTTATAACTACACTAGAAAAGCTCTCGTTTATGGGAAATTTGTGATGGAGGATAGTTTTTAAAACAGAAGGTGTAGCTAGTTCGCTTATTTGCAAAATGTCGAAGTTCTAATTGACTTTTATAAGTTGTCGCGTATTTTATGTATTATTTCAAATTGTCAATCTGGTGGACGGTCAACATTGACCAAACTTGAATAGACTTGAAAGTTATGTACATGATTTTGTAAAAACTTAAACCTGTACCAGGAACCCGGGGCACCTCAAGCTCCGATTGGCCACTGTGATAGAAAAAATCGAAAAAGCCGCATTAGATCCTGACTTAAATAAAGCTTCCTCATCTTATGAGCCACATCCTACCCAGGGTAGTGTATAAACAGTAGTAGAGTGGGGTACCTCACAGAGGAACGGTCAACTCTTGTTGTGAACAGTTGCAGGTTGTATTGCGCAGGAAAGACTGACCGTGAGAGAACATTCCACATTCGCGTTGTACGGCTTATGAAAGAACCTCTAAACTTTACTGTACGTCCAAAGGTGGGCTCGAGGGTGAACTGATGTGCATTCGATCTTTGGCGAGTATTACGGTAGAACATCTTTAGGGCGGAGCGCAAATGGCTATTTCGATGGAACATTGTTTGTGAAAAAAGCGACAGACAAGAAAGTGATAGGCAAGACACATTACGTCGATGTTCTAATGAGCCAAAAGACTTCGCAATGTTTTTGTCTCCAACAAGTTTTAACGCGCGTTTTTGTATCCAATCTAGGAAGTGCAGTGCTGTCTTTGCAGTACCAGCCCAGACATGGGAATTGTATTCCAACTTGGGGCGAATATATGCCTTATAAAAAATAGCCAAATCAGAGGGGGTGAAATACTTCTTACATCCTTTAAGAAAACCTATTGTTATTGACACACATATCGAGAATGGAAATCGTTTTGGTTTCGTCGATGCAAGTGGATAATGGCTGGGTAATTTGGTTTTGCTTCAATGGCAGAGGACAGCATTGACTTTTAGAAGCATTAAACCCTACTCTATTGTGAGATTCCCATGATGCAATGCTGTTAATGTCAAAGTTTAATGAGTTTGACATACGCTGCCGTTCCAAATCAACGTTCGAAGAGCAGTTGCGCGGAACCGAGAACGAATATGAAACACTGAGGTTTCTCTCAGCAGCACAGGAGTGGATTGGATTAGTTGTAGCAGACAGGAGATCATTAATGAAAATGAGAAAGAGTGTCGGAGACAAAACAGAGCCCTGGGGAACCCCAGCGTTTATTTTATGAACTGCGGACTTGAAGCCATCCAAAACAACTTGAATTGAACGGTTTGAAAGGTAATTACTAATCCACTGAATAAGAGATTAGTCGATTCCAAATGCACGCAGTTTCGACAAGAGAGCTTGATGCCAAACTCTGTCAAATGTTTTGAAATATCAAGCGCAACAATTTTGCTTTCACCTAGAAGATGCAAGGAATGATTCCACTTTTCAGTGAGATATGCCATCAAATCACCAGTGGACCTTTTGCTTCAAAAACGCGTATTGCCGGTCATTGGGAAGTTTTCGCGTTTCAAAATTTTTCATAAGCTACTATAGTTAATCAGCGTTTCCATGACCTTAGAAAAAAGGGAGGTAAGTGCAATTGGACGATATCTAGAGGGAGAAGAAGAATCGCCTTTTTTAAGGACGGGCTGGACAAATGCTGTTTTCCATCTTCTCGGAAAGAGACCTCAGGAGTAGGACCGATGAAAAAGCTTGCACAATGGTTTTGCCAGCGTGGAAGAACAATAGGTGATAATTCATTTGGAGCAGCAGATTTGAATATATTGAGATCTTGAAGTACTCTTTTGACTGCACGAGTGCAAAAGTGAATTTGCCCCACGGTATATTCGACGCGGTGAAGTGCAGGAGGGGACATCGCAGAATCAGGAAGCATGGAGCTAGCAGCGAAATGCGCTGCAAGTAGATTCGCTTTATCTACAGCTGGTGTGTCATTGTAAACGTGTGTTGGGATGGAAGATGAGGCACAGTTTTTACCATTTTTGACGAAACAACAACAGTTTTTACTACCCTTGGGACAATGTAGTATTTTCTGCCTCAGCTTTTGGTCATATTGGAATTTGACACGGCGAATATGAGCATTACAAATATTTCAGGCTCTTTTGAACTATTTTTCGGTTTACCTGAGATGTGTTGGCCTTGTAGGACCGAAAACATAACTCATTTAACCTAATCATCTCTTTACAGCTAGAGTAAACCCTCGGAGCCATCCTTGTCGTTGTATTTTGACTCTTCTGACTAGGTCGGTGTCGCTGTACAGCCCATAGTGTTCGATGTTATATCTCCTTCTCCACTCTCCGCCTATGCAGACAGGACCGTAAATCGTTCGAAGAATTTCGCTATCGAAGCCTCCTAAAGTGTTTTCATCCACCCTTGACAGGGTCCATGCTTCTGCTCCGTTAAGGAGGACTGGGATGATGAGGGTCCCATCCATAAATGGTCACCTTAGTTGCTCGAGAGAGGGCTTTGCTACTCAACTGCCTTTTAGGCTCAAGGAAAAAGTGATTGGCAAGATCGCTTGTACTCCGATTTAACCTGAAAAGATCTACAACACCCTTCTTTTTGGGACGATCTTGATAACCCCCTGAGATGGAATGTATAAATTGATAGTAATCCCCTGTTAAATTAGATTATTGTTAGTGCCCACTAATTTTTAATCTATAAAGTAAGTAGAGGCTCTTCTGCTTATTTTTTGCTTGTCTGCATCATTGATCTGATCTAAAAGTGATATACTTTGAAGACGTGGCATGCTGCTGTTTGGCCAGTAGGATATCAAATTTCGTGGATACCTTTATTTATAGACTTTATTCAGTCCAATTAGGATTGTACCTTAGAAACTGATGCTGGGGTGGCTAAAAAAGTGTTTAAACCCCCTTAGAATCCATAAGCTTAATGGTTTACGTTTAAATGTGATCGTTACCGCATGCATGTGGCCTAGCTCAGCCAAAGAGGCAACTGAGCCCGAAAATTGCTTTTTATTACAGTTTATGTATGTAGCGTTTTTCATGAGGCGCCTTACATAAGGCGAATTCTCTAGCCTCAGCCGCAGAACCACCAGGCTCTAAAAGTTTATAGCCTGATGGCTCTGCGGTTCAACAAATCAAAATAGGACCAATCAAATTATTTATAGGTTTGGAACTTATAATTATTCAAAAGTGTAAATCTGATGTCCAAATTAATATTTAAATTACACCATCGATTTCACTAAGGCCAATTGCCAATCGGTCTTCAAATGGACACCCCTTAACTGCAGGAAATAATCGAGAAATACAGTATTGGTCTGCTCAACTTGCATTACAAATCGCTCAGAGGTTTCACCAGTCCTGCCAAAAGAGCTACAAGAGGTACCTAATTGCCTGTGGGAACCCTCGTATTTTGAAGTTGAACTGCCAAAACTTTACCACTATACTTAATTTATATCCCGCAGCATGATCAATGGTCAAGAAGTGGTTTTCATTTGCCAACTTGGCGGAAGATTATAATTGACCAGGTTGACTTTACAAGAGGGTATTTGCTGTACTCTATGGCAAGGAATATCCTGCAAACAATTAATTATAAAGTGCCAGCTGAAGTTTCACCTCAACCCACAATTAAATTAATACTTATTAGTTAAGCCAATTAGTATCGACCTAAAGTTTGGCCTGCAGAAAGTGCCTTGTAATAGGGGGCCTTTGCTGTATAAAAGGACACGGATGTGGTTTATCGACCACAGTTCTATTTTAACTACACACTCAAAAACATGACTATAAAGTCTAATTCACGGCCGAGCTCACCATCTACATCCAACAAAGTCAACATTGACAGACCAGTGACAAATGATGGTACCAGAATTCTCTTCATCTGGTTCCGCATCCTGGGCATCTATATGCCACCAAAATACAAGATTCTCTACATCGTTTACTCTCTGATTGTGAATTTCCTGTCATTGGTCATCCTGCCGTTTAGTTTCAGCATCAGTTATTTCACCGATCCCGAAAATTTGGAACTCGTTCGCTTTTTCACCACGTTTCAAGTGTCGCTCAATGTTCACGCGTGTGCCACCAAGTTTATCATAATAGCCTTTCTGAGACGGCACTTGTTCAAAATCGAGGCGATTCTCGAGAAGCTGGACGCTCGTATAAGTTGTTCCGACGAGATTGATGAGATTCGACGGACCATCAGGTTTGGCAATCGCACGGTGATCATTTTTTTCATGTGGTACTTCGCGTATTCGACGTCAGCTTTTTTGGGGTCGATTTATAATGGCAGGCCGCCGTACTCGTTGTACATTCCGTTTTTGAACTGGCGTGATTCGAGTCGAAAATTTGCAATCGTCTGTGGCTTGGAGTATTTTCTGGTTAGCGTTGCATGCTTTCAGGAAGTTTCGAACGACGCATACGCAGTCATCTACATCCGAATGTTGCATAGTCATTTGAAGACTCTGATAATGAGAGTCGGCAGACTCGGACGGGATCCAAAGTACACGCGGGAGGATAACCTTAAGGAGTTGCTGCTTTGTATAAGGGATCATAAGAATATTATCGAGTAAGTTGGTTTCTTTTTCAGTTTTCATTTTTTGTAGAAGAGCCGTGAGGGCTCTGTTTAAATGTTATCGGGTTTTAGTACGTTGGGCGAAGCGCTTGGAGACCCTCATTAAAGAATCTGCCTTAAACAGCTGTCAAAAGCTAAAAAGGTTAAGGAGCTGCCAATTTGAAAGACTCAATCAATCAATTTCTATAACTTCTAACCAGAAACGCGTTGATTTATAACAACAATCCCAGAGCCGCACGCCTGTGAATTTGACACTCAGGCCAACCAATTTCAAACTCCTTTTCATAAAGAATCGTCATCTTCATTACTCTCCTCAGGGTACAAATTATAATGCAATGACTGTAAATCCTTAAAAAAATTTTAGAGCCGAATGTTAAGTCTGACCGAGACCGAACATTCAGAACATCCGGAACAGTCTCGCCGGAACATTTTTTCTCTGACCCCAGATACCTACATTCAAATCAGTCGTAATGATACATGTCCTCGGCGGTCAGCCTTCAGAAACTACAACAAGACGAGTTGGCTTTCATAGAGAGATTCACTGAACCATTCGACGAAGGCTTCTCCCTTAAGTCCTCCCTGTGACAGCAATGAGCTTGATTACAAGGTCAATGAACTCACCACCTCCTGACCTTTCATTCTTCCAAGAAACAAGGGTTAACCACTTTGGTGGACCTCAAAACTGGTTTTGTCAGAAATTAATTCAGAAAACTCTTCAACGGAGCCAAAACATCCCTCAAATCCTACAAAAAAAGAGTTGAGGAAATCCAAACGGCTATCTTGGCGACTCTTCTGGAAGAACTTCTATTTTTCTACCAGAAGAGTCGCCAAGATAGCCAATTGGATTTCCTCAACTCTCAAACCTCCGAAGCCTTAATAGGGTAAGAAAAATTCTCTTAGCGAATCCAACCATGCCCAGGTGAAGCCTTCTAGCGAAGCCTTGACACCCACTTTCCGGATAGCCCCGAAGTTATTAATAGTGCAGACCTCAACAGGTCAATGACTCATACAAGCAATAAATACGATCTGATTGGGCACAAAACAGCCTCGAGCCTTAAAAGTCAACAGGACCACCGTCGTAATACCTGACGAACTACAAAATACGTCGGATATTATTTTCCCTACGCTGGAGATAGTTCTGAAAAGTTGCGTAGAGCTGGTCCACATTCCGCTGTTATGGAGGGAAGTGAAAGTGATGTTCATACCCAAAGCTGGTAGATACTCCCACGTAACTCCGAAAGATCTCAGACCCATCAAGTCTATCATCATTTCTCTTAAAAACTCTAGAAAGAATGATCGATATCCACCTGCGTTTTAGTATGACAAAAGGCTGCTGTCCATCATACTGCAAGGGCAGATCTGTGGAAACAGCTTTACATACCCTAGGACGATCCATTGAGGATTGTCTTTACCACAAAGAGTACATGATGGTGACTTTCCTCGATACAGAAGGCGCCTTTAATAATGTCAACACATCTGCGATCTTGGTTGCACGTCGCATCGGCACTCACTAAGGGCTGGTTTTTCAATGCCAGACCATTCGAGTTTCAGGGTTAAACTGAGATAAGCCCAGAAAGCAGTTTTTCAGTGTACTAGGATCTGGGGTTAATCTCGACTTAACTCACCAAATTTGATGAGTTAATCCCGGATCAAGTCTGGAGAAGAGTATGAACTTTTTTGAATGTTGTTTCTGTGTGGAGTGGCAGTTGCTCGGAGTATTTCTGTGAAAAATGACATCGGAGAACAACTCGCACTTCTTTTCCTGATGTGTGTATTCTATCTGAAGAGAGTTGGCAGAGTCAATAGTTTTTAGAGTTAAAGACTTTGACATCTTTATAGACGGAGTTAACCCTGCACCGAGAAACTGCTCGCTAAGTTAACTCCGGATTAATTTTCTTACGGGATTAACAGATCTCGGTTTAAGCTGGGCTCAACTCATCATCATCATCATCATTTTCGAAAGTCGCTTATCTATTAAAAGGGTCGCGGAGTGAGGGTGGCTAAATGGTCTTTACATCGTTATCGATCCTCCGCCTCGATCCTGCTGGGCTTAACTCAGCACTGAAAAACCGGCCCTTAGGGAGTTAATTAATCAACTTTTGACGAGCAGTATAATAAACTCAAAGCTAGGTGTAACCACTGCCAGAAGATCTGTCAATAGGCGAACCCCACAAGGTGGTGTCCCATTCCCACTCCTTCGGAAACTGGCGGTAAACGAACTGCTGGTTATCCTGGAAGGAGAGGGCTGCAGAGTGATCGCATATGAGGATCACGTCGCCATTGCCGTTTTGGGGAATCACCAAAACACCTAAAAAGAACTCCTACAAAATTCTTGTGGTCTAGGCGTCAACACCCATAAAACTGAACTCGTCCTCTTTATCAGGAAATAAAAAATCTCAGACACTGACCCCCTAAGATCAATGGGTCTAACCCTTAATAGATCTTAGGGGGTTCTAGGTATTTCAACCCTAAATATCTGGGTCTCATCTTAGACAGAAAGGTTAGCTGAAAATCTAATATACAGAAAAGAGTTCGGAGAGGTACCGTAGCACTCTTTTCCTGCAAAAATGCCATTGAAAATAAGTGGGATTTCAACCCAGAATCACCCACTGGCCATTTACCTCAGTCGTAAGAGCAATTCTGACGTATGGAACAATTGTCTTGTGGACTGCCTTGTATAAAGCTGGATAAAAGCATCATGACAAGCCGAGTGAAGTCCAAACACCAGCCTGCTTATGTAAAAACCGAGCACTTTGCACAACTGCCTCAGTAGCACTGCACACCCTATTCCATTTAATTTCCCTTGACATCTCCAGCAGACAAACAGCTTCAATCACGGCTACTCGCCTCATAGCAACCTCTCAGTGAACCGATAGCGAGGTTCACTCTGCTATTCTGAACGCGTCCAGGTACCATTTTACGAGCAGACTTCACCATGCCTCAGCTACAATTTGACAACAACGTCCCCCCTAGGTCCGCTTGGAATGAGGGTGCTCCTCTGGAATGTGAATCGATCCACTTCTGCACCGATGGAACAAAGACAAATGTGGGGTATGTGGAAGTGTGTTCTGAGAAAGATTTAATCATACTCTCTCATTCCGACTTCCGGAGTTTTATAGTGTTTTTCAAGCCGAAATTTTTGTGATAAAGGAAGTCTTGTCCTGGCTTAAGAAAAACGTTATAACTTCCAAGGATATACGAATATTTACCGACAGTCAGGTGGCCATCAAGTGGCTGGAATCAGTCTCTATAAACTCTTAAGCAAAGGAGTGCTGGGGTGCCTGGGCACAGCGACATTCCGGGTAACTGCAAGGCTGGCGAACTTGCAAAGCTTGCTACTGCTCTCTCAATCTTGCCTGGAAAATACTCCTCTCAATCTTGCCTGAAAAAGACTCCATAGGAATTCCAATTTCCACATGCAAACTCATGCTTAAAGTGAATGCAATAAAAATAATAAATCTCAGATGGACTGGTGAAAACACCTCTCTAGTGACGAAACAGATATGGCTAAAGCTAGATCTTAAAATAGATCTTACCCTTCTGGCGTTACTCGTCCCCCATTGGGCGCCGCTTCAGGTGGCGGATAGGGAAATGCTCACCAGTAGGTACCGGTATGGAAATATTCAGGGCGGAGCAAAACCAGCAACAAACGAGAAATCCAGACTATCTCACAATGAGCGGCTTCCTGGTCGGCCGGCGTCTGCTATCCAGGTTAGGGTCCACCGAATACTAAACACTTTTTTCTCTTCCAATACGCAAATAGAATGGGCAATAATTCGATGCATGCCAGATGCATTTATGAAAAACTCTTCTCCTATAGATATATTATTGTTTTTCTCCGTAAAGGCATAACACTTGCGGGGGTAAGCTTTGGTGTTTCTGTGCAGAGTTTTCATGTTCCGTACTGGCTCATCAGCATTTGCGTGTTGCATGGAGAATCTCTTCTCTCTTCTATATTTTCTATCATCAAATTGTTTCTGCTCGTGATGTGCTACGCATCTTAAGGGTGGTCCATAACCCCTAGATCGCGAGTTTATTAAAACAAAAAAAAAACGCTCCAAAAGCTTGGTTGCTCTTAATAGACTGCACATGAATGCTACAATTGGTGTAATTAGAGGAAACTGTCTGCAACAAGACTTGGTGTCTATTCCAACGACTTTTGCAGGAGCTGTATATAGATGAGGTGGAAGAAGAGACCACGCTCCACCTTCTCTATACATGCCCCGCTATCTCTAAGAAATCGACACCCCGAGAGCCTTCTTCTAAAATGATCTTTGCGATCTAAATACTACCAAACCAAAAAATCTCTCCCGCTTCATCAATAGCTCAAAATGGTTCAACGAGTAGGAGGGATTTCTAGATCCACGTTCGTGGTATCACAGTGGACCTACAAAGCTCTAAGTGGGTTGGTTTCTTGGGACCCGACTGCCATTTCAACCTAATATAACTTAACCATGACCGAAACTAAGGTGTGCTGACTTAGCCATGTTTACCGTCTCAAAAATCTTTCACATTTAGAGCCAAAACAAGTAAGTAGGTGCAAGAGCTGCGAAATAGCTGACCCTTTTTACCCTGTATTACGTACTATCTGGCACCTCGCCCTGAAGATCCCTTTTTTTGCCGTGAGCGTTAGAATAGTTAGGCTGAGAGGTTATTCACCTTTCGTGAGAGTTTAATAACGCTGCTTCCGTACTCAATTGTTCTCTCTAAAGAATAAGTTCAGTCTTATACCGTTTAGGGCTAGACATTCACATAAAGGATACCCCTTAACCCCGTAAAGGCAAATTTAGGCAAATTTGGCGTTAAGGGCGCCTTCGGGTCGGGTATTTAGAAGTTCGTAACAGGCGAACTCTTGCCCTTATTTACTTGTTTTTTTTTCAGTCTAGTGAAAGCTTTCATCCGAATCGGCGGTTTTCTCAAATAGCTTCTCAATTCTTTACAAAATTAATCTGCTGGTGTGCCGTGTGTCTTCGATTTGTTTGTGTCTACCGTTCCCAATCCTGTCACACACCCATTTGTTTTTAGTGAGTTTAGATCGAATCACAACCCAGTTTCGTGTAAGGTGATGCAGTCATGTCATTAGCAAACGTTTTTTTACGACATTAAAAATGCTAACTGGGCTCTATTCAAGTCTGAGCTTAGAGGACGGTTTAGAAATTTAAATTCTTAGCTGCGCAATGTCTCTAGTAAGGACGGCTGAGGTTAGCCTTTTACTGAGCATTTTTTTACCCGACCCAGGGTATATTAAGTTTGATGTATAGTTTGTAACACAGTGAAATAATCACCGTAGGCCCCTAAGACCTTTCAGCGATGTGAATGGGACCGACAGGAGAATCGATTAAGCCATATCCGTCCGTCCGGCCGTCCGTATGTAAACAACTTTTAGGCCTTAAATTTGAAGGTGTAGAGCTGAAATTTGGTGAGTTTGCTGGAAGTCGAGTCCTTCAGATCAAGTTAGAAAACTAGCTGAATCCACCAACAGACACGCCCACTACAGGCCTGTATGTGCGACCATCTCTAATTTTAAAAAACACTTTTTCCAAATTTAAGCCATGTTAAAATGGCGCTAGCGCATTCAATTTTGGTATGTAACAGCCTTGTAATTGTCTTTGAAGTAGCCAACAAAGTTGGGCCTTTTCATTGACCACGCCCACTTTTTAAGGGACTTCAGCCTAAAATTACTGATTTTTAATAAATATATACGAAATTCGACAAAAACTTATATGACAAGAATTGTAGATATTAGGTTTTAATAACTCTTATGTATATATTATATGTGTCTCCGCCCACTTTTGTGGGCGTGGCGTTAAAAAAGTTTTTTTTTAGTTAAAAAGGCGGAGTTTTAGACCGAAATGTATGAAACCACCTAGTAGAAAGCATTCAAAAGTTATATTTTTATATCCCGCCCACTTTTTGGAGGCGTGGCAGTTTCCTTATTGGTATGGTCGGGTATTTTGCAATCCGTCGTAGATGGACCGAAGTTTTTGCATATGCACTGTTACACTTTCCCACTTGTTAAGCTTTAGCTTGGTCATGTTTTGGGAGCTCTTTTGAGGTTAGGAGGCGTGTTCTTAATTAACCTTTTGCCGTTCAATATGTTATTATGAAATTAAACTGGGGTGGAATCGGCTATGGTGATCTGTGATTTTTACATTTTGAGATGATCAAGGTCAATGTGATCAAACCTAAGAATCCATCTGCGTAAAGACGTGATCACAAAAATATTGGTTCGGATCGTTGCTTTATTTTGGCTTGTGAATTTGTGATGTAAGATAACTTTTTTTATCCATACATGCAAAAAGTCAGCCTAAGTGTAGGCAAAAAGTGCAATTAACCAGAAAGTTTTAAATGTGGGGACCAGCTCATTGTGATGGTGATTGATCGTTAGCTGTTGCGGAAAATTGTGATGATCACAGTTCACGCAGACGAATTTTGTTGATTTGTGACATCACTTATCATAGATCACCTTAGCTGATCCTACCGCCCTTCCAGTCTTATTGTGTTTCCTTTTTCTTTTCTTCCAGCTTAAACAATGCCGTGGCACCGGTTATATCACCGACAGTTTTCGTTCAATTTATGGTATCTGCAGCCGAAATTGGAACAGCTCTCATAAGTATCGTTATATCGCAAGATCGATCGCCAATAATTGGTTCCTGTCTCCACATTGGATTGATTATCTCCGAAATTCTGCCAATATGCTATTTCGTTAATTGTCTAGTAGCAGAAGGTGAGCGCTTACCTCAAGCCATTTTCCACATGAACTGGGCGGATCAAAGCTTGGAGTTCCGACGCTTATGTTTGTTTTTTATGCATCGATCACAAGAGACAATGATTTTCTTTGCCGGAAAGATCTTTCCGATCACTTTGAATAGTTTTGTTGGGGTGAGTAGATGAAAACGCTGCTGTTTGAAAACCGAAGCTCATGATCAGTTAATGTGTTTTCAGATTGTGAAATTTTCTTTTTCCCTATACACTCTATTGGGTACCATGGATTTTGGACAACAATTCAATTAATGCCGAATCATTAGTCAAGACAATTGGAAGCTTAAGTTAAATCCTATTTGTGGGGTCACAGTTTTTTTTTTACTGATGTAAGAGCACTTGTGCAAGTATGTAATTAAGTATTTGATTATGCACATTATTATGAAGAATGCACTTGCCTTAATTGAATAAAGAAAAAGGAAAACAAAACAATATTAATACAGTTATAGACGGAATGACATTATTACAGCCGGAATACAATATAAAAGACGTGCTAGAATACTAAGACTGTCAAACGCAATCGATCGCAATGAAGCTGGCAATTTTACTTCCCATCAAAGCACCCGTATCAGCTGATAATAATGTAGATTGTCAAACCGTAATTTGCAACCCCGATTATTATAAAAATTCCCCATGTGTCTGTGGTAAGGTTGATGGCGAAACTCGATATTTCCCCAACGATTGTGAAATGTTGGCCGTCAATCTGTGTCAACCAGAAGGACGAGGTGAGTTGTTCTGTCTATCTTTTGAGCTTTTTGAGAACTTTATAAAAATTTTCTATACGTTTCAGAATACACCGAGTGCTAAAATTCTGACTGATTCCGAATGTAATATTTCTCCGCGATAAATCGTTAACAGTTTTGTAATAAACTCTTTTTCCATTTTACGATGCGACTTGACTTATTTTATTCGCATTCAGAGCTCAGGCCTAGAAGGAGGGGGCAATCCGGCGGTCCGTCCTCGGAGACATCAAAAGTATCTGGTCTTCCAGGTTGGGGGTCGTGCCGTCGGGGTGACTTCCAGGCCAATTAAAGAGTTACGAAAGTTACGAACCAGCGGCAAGTCTCCGGACTGTTTAGCTTCGGATCTGCAAGTGGGATGTTAGGCCCCTTAACAAACTGGATGAAACTGAGCAATCAGTGGAAGTCCTTAACAAGATAATAGATTTCCCCACGATAATCCACATCAAGGCTCTATTGGCGAACATAAGCCTCATATAAGTATGCGCGCATGCCCCCTCCCCCCCCCCCCCCCCCCCCCCAGAGAAGAAATTATGACGTCTCCAAAGTTATGTTCTACGAGCTGCTGGACAGACAAAACGCATGAGCAATGCCCTAGCCACGACCTGAAACCTTTATCGGAGGTCGTGTCGTGCAGGCTTGCCTTCCTAGCTTGGCATAAAAATCTAATTCTAATGCTAAGAAAGGGAGGATATATTTGGTGCTACGGTCGGAAAGCACTTCCTGCACGACACAACCTTAGATAAAGCGCCTTAGGTATGCATATGCAGCATACAGAGCGGCTCTGCACAGGAGGCCTAAAGCTGCTCGCGAGCTCTACGAGCACAGGTGGAGGTCCGCCCGTCCGTATGTTCATCAATTTTTAGGTCTTAATTATGAGCTAGAAAGCTTCTTGTCATCCGAAGCAATACAAGTGCCCCACGGTACAACGCCCACGATCGGTCTAAATCTGCAACTACCTCCAGTGCTTTTAAAACTGTAAGACTTCGTGAAAAGCTGAAATCTGATATTTAGCATCTCCTAATTATTGTTAGACATGAAAAAGAAAAATAAAGTCGGTAGACCGTGGCACCGATTCAAAGAGTTATCGGTAAACTCCCACGCCAACACCAGAGGCACAATCTTTCAAAAGTCCGTACAATTATTCACGTGCGCAGGCGACATTGACACAATCGAAAGAACTCATCGTGACGTCAGTGAAGCCTTCGTGGGCATCGGGAAGCAAGAGGCGAATATAGGCTTTGCAGTCAACGAGGGCAAAACCAAGTATATGCTGTCATCAAGAAAAGGCAGCCAGCAACTACTAACGTCTTGGACAAAACATCAACAAAGACAGCTTTAACAATGAGGTGGTGAGGGATTTCGCCTACCTGGGCTCCGCTATTAATTCAGACAATGACACCAGCGCTAAAATCAAGGATAACTCTAGCGAATCACTGCTTGGGCTAAGAAAACAATTGAGTAGCAAAACCCTCTTTCGAGCAACGAAAGTGTCCATCTAACACACACTCCCTCATCATCCGATTCCTACTTTTCGGTGCAGAAGCATGGACCCTGTCAAAGGCGGATGAAAATACTTTAGGCTGATTCGAGAGGAAAATTCTTCGGACGGTTTATGGTCCCGTCTGCACAGACGGAGAGTGGAGGAGGAGATATAAAATCAAACTGTTCGGGCTGTAGAGCGCCGCCGACCTAGCCAAAAGAGTCAAAGTACAACGGCTTCGATCACTGAGTCAGAGCAGATACCAACGCAATGCCCCAGCCCAGAAAATCTTCGAATCCACCCCGCAGGGACAGGGCAGTAGAAAAGCAACGGGACTTAGGTAATGCACGCAAGTGGAAGGGGGCCTCAGCCAACTTATAGCTGGCTGGAGATAAGGCAGGCTGGCAAAGCTTGTTGGCTGAGACCCATGTCCAATTTAGACTGTAACCTTAAGTAAGTAACTAACTTTGTCACGCAGAAAAAGCACACGACGAGTTGCTTAACAGGGTACGCAAACGAGGTTTGTGGATTTGCAAGGTAAGGAAAGGTAAAAGAGGAACGGACAAGGTAAAATGTACGTGTCACAGGAAGAAACTCTGTGCAAAAGCTTGTTGAGATATACAGAGGAAAACATCGTGGTAGAGTCAGAGTGTCTAGGTACTGGGATTATCTGGAAATATAATTCCGGCCGACGGCTAAGAGCTATGCCATCAGGTTTCGGTGAACCTTTAGGGGAACCTTATGGGGACTTCCGCTAGGCAAAACGGACCATCTAAGCTGGAGAAAGATGTCCATAGGTACGTTCGCCAACCTGACCTTATAACAACAATATCCGACTTAAGCCAGTGGCAAACTATTTTGTTGTGGAAATGCTAGAGCTCCTTACTACCATCCTTGCAAAACCGAGTATAAGCTGTCTCCAAAGATGGAGGCGGAAAAACAAAGCCTTTCCTATCTTGGTCATAAAACGCAGGTAAAATCTTTGTTGAATTAGGAACCTTGTCTACTTCGACATAACTCTGAAGGTAAAATCATCTCTGATTATTTCTCTGAACACCTGCTGTCTTGAAGATGTATTCACATCAAGCCAAGCTCTTGCTTAACGCAGTTCGGGTGGATTAAGGGGCATCTGCGTAGTAAATTGCTGTCTTGGAAAATGTTACCCTTTATAAGAAACCCTTAAAGGGTACATTAAAGACCTCAGTAAACCCATGCACATGCTATACGGCGCCAAAGAATGAGCTCTATCTAATTAGATATTAAAATTTGCAGTAAATCTACCTCTAATTTTAAAAATATTAAATCGCCTCCACTTTTGCTGAAACAAAAAAGCAAAAGGAAGCATCGTAGACGTTGTGTTTTGACTCTTCTGGCTAGATCGGTGTCGCTGTACAGCCTGTACAGTTCGATGTTATGTCTCCTCCTACACTCTCCCTCTATGCAGAGGGACCGCAAACCGTCCGAAGAATTTTTCTCTCGAAGCAGCCTTAAGTGTTTTCATCCGCCTCTGACAGGGTCCATGCTTCTGCACCGTAAAGCAGGGATGATGAGGGTCTTATACATGGACTATATTATTACTTGCTCGAGAGAGGGCTTTGCTAGCTACTCAATTGCCTTCTTAGCCCAAAGAAACAGCGATTGGCAAGAGTTATGCTTCGTTTGATTTCAGCACTGGTGTCATTTTCCGAATTAATAGCGGAACCCAGGCAGACAAAGTCCCTAACTACCTCAAAGTTATAGCTGTCGATAATGATGTTTTTCCCAAGACTTCGGTGTTGGGTGTCTTTTCTTGATGACAGGATATACTTGGTTCAGCCCTCGTTGACTGCTAGGCCCATATTCGCCGCTTCCATCTCAATAGTCACGAAGGCTTCACTGACATCACGCGTTTCGTTCTGCCGATTATGTCAATGTCGTCTGCGTATGCGAGTAGTTGAACGGACTTTTGAAAGATTGTACCTCTGGTGTTGACGCGAGAGTTCTGCACAATTCTCCCAAGTATGATGTTAAAGAAGTCGCAAGACAGCACGTCGCCTTGTCTAAATCCTTTTTTGACATCAAAGGGGGTCGGTGAGGTCTTTGCCGACCTTGCCATACATTGCGCTATACTATAGCTCGTCTTTATAAATGCTGTCATACGCGGCTTTGAAATTGATGAAAAGGTGGTGTGTATCGAATTGGAATTCCTGGGTTTTCTCCAAGATCTGCCGTAGTGTAAATATTTGATCGATGGTGGACTTTCCTGGCCTAAAGCCACACTAATATGTGCCTATCAGATTATTGGCAAACGGCTTCAGGCGTTCACACAGTACAGCAGAAAAGATCTTGTATGCGATGTTGAGAAGACTGATGCCTCTATAGTTGGCACAACTCAGAGGGTCTCCTTTCTACAGGATCAGACAAACAATGCTGAGGTTTCATTCGTCGGGCATGCTTTCTTCCGACCATATCTTGCAGCTCATCACCAGCGGACTTAAAAAGTTCGGCAGCTGGGCCGTCTGCTCCGGCTGCTTTGTTGCAGTTGAGCTTAGACACAGCTACTATCTCCTCCTCCAGGTCGGGTGGACGGTATCGTTCGGAGAGCCGGATAGCCCGCTCCTTATAGGCCTGAGCTCCGAATACGTCGTAGTAGCCCATATAAGGTGTTCACTAAGTAGTTCGACCTGACTGGAACTATGGACGCCACCGTTGATTCCATCTGGGGAATTCCTCCGCTGCCGTTCGGATGCAAGGAGAAGTGCCTTAGTGGGAACACTCCTCCCCCCCCCCACTTTCTCGTCTGCTACCCCCAACAACCTTCCAAAGGGGTTGGAACCCAATCTCCAGTTGAGGTACTAGGCACCCGGTGTTCACCACGGGGAGGTGAGAGTAGGAGTTGATAGACAGAGGTTGGCTTAGAAAACCTGTGGATGCTTGTATCCTCTTAAGTGCACATGTCTATCCTTTGACCACCAAAGAAAACACACCATAAAATTTAAAATTAACCGCACAGAGTTTGTGGTTTTGTCCACCCACACGACTTGCAGTGTATCTCGACCCGAGCCCAAGCACTCACTGAGGTTCTAGCCACTCTTTGGTCTGCTTATCAGCTTGGTTGCCATATACAGCTCGCTATCGCTAAACGGTTTTGGTTGAAGGTACCATGAAGCGGACCAACCATCACCCACATACGATGGAAAAACCCTCGGACCATCTCCAGGCCATGTAAAAGGTTTACTGCATTGCTCTTTTCTTAGACTATACATAAGCAAGTCAGCAACACTAGCTGGCGAGCAATGTAATAGGCGCGAGGGAAGGTAAAAGGGACACCTTGCAAAAAAATATAGAATAGCTCTAAAAGCAATGAGTCTGTGTTGAGAGCGTTGGGGAAATATTTTTGGTCCCCTTTTCTTTTCGAATCTTTTTTGTAAAGGGAGGTTTCCTACAACACGGTTATTCTTGACAGGCCTGGGAGTATGCCAAACCGGTCTAGGCGTGCTTAGTAGATTTGAAAAAGGCCTATGACTGGGCTCCTCGGGATAGACTCTGGAGAAATTTGCAGAACTATGCACAGAGTAGGTCTCACCTGAGAGCCATTCAGCCTTTGTATGGGAACTGTAGAAGCTGTGTTCGGATAAATGGCGTCAAATCCCTCCCAACCTTTTGATGTGTGCGTTGGACTTCGCCAGGGCTGTGTTCTGTCGCCGCTCCTTTTCATAGCATATATGGACTGGATGGTAAAGCGCAGTCTTGGCGAGCAATGTTTCGAAATGGCTGGTGTCAGGATAAGCCTTCTGCTTTTCGCAGATGATTTAACAATCCTGGCATCTTCCGAGGAGGAACTTCAGCGAGCACTGGATGGGTTTGCGGCCATATGGATGGGTTTGCGGCCAGCTTCACCACAGCTGGGATGAAGGTTAATGTGAGCAAATCCTAAGTAATGGTTGTTTCCCGAACTCCAGTGCAGTGTACCCTGCACATTAATGGAGTCTCATTAAATCAGGTAGAGAAGTTTAAGTATCTCGCGGTCTTTTTCGCGAAAGATGGAAGGAGTGTGATACTGAGTTATCCCGTAGAATTGACCAAGCTGCAGCAATAGTAAAAAACACTGTGCCGGCCAGTCATCAGGAAAGCAGAGCTTGGACTGGAAGCAAAGATCTCAGGTCTTAAAGTTTTTTTCACAGTTCTTACAGCTTTTTTTACAGTTTTTATGGTTTAATGCATAGTTTGTAACACAGTGAAGGACCTTTTAGAGATATGATCGAGACCAACAGGTGGATCGACAAAGCTATGTCCGTCCGTCCGTCTGCCCGTCTGTCCGTCTGTCTGTATGTGTGAAGTTTATAGGTCTTTAAAATTGAGCTAGCACGCTCAAACTTGGAGTGTATCTTGCGTTTTTACGAAAAAAAAAACGGTTTTTTCCGAAATAATTTTCGGTTCTTACGCATTTTGTCATGATTCTAACGAAAATACAATTAATTGATTTAAATTTTTAGCCCACACCCACTTTTGGAGGCGTGGCCTATACAAATAATATATGAATTCGGGACAAAAAAATTTATGTAAGGTCGGGTATATGGAAGTTTGTCACAGATGAACTCTTGCACTTACTCATTTGTTAATTCAGTGTTCGTTCCAACCCTCATCTATGGTCATGAAATTTGGGTAATGACCGAAAGAATTAGATCGCGGATACAAGCTGCCGAAATGGGACTTCTGAGGTGTGTTGGTGCTGGTGTTACTTATAGGGATAGAGTGAAAAACATCAGTATTCGTAGGAATTGTTGAGCAGCTGCTTCTCCGAGTGAAACGATCAATTCTTCGATGGTTTGGAAACGATATTCGCATTCCCCCCGACAGACTTCCTGTCAGGTTATAGGTCTATAGACAGGTTATATTAGCAGATAAAAGCGCGTCGCCCGACTGGTAGGCCAAGAAACAGGTGGTGGGATGAGGTTAAGAACATCTCCGAGACCCGTCTCGCACCTGTGTCTCTTAGGTTTACGGCGGAGGATGCGGAACGATGGAGGGACCATTTAGTCGCCCTCGCTCCGTGACCCTTCTAAGGATAAGCGGTCACGGAAAATGATGATAGTTAAATAATTCAACTCGGACGTACGGTAAACTTCTTCCATTTTCATAGATCATTGCCATATCCACGTTCGTTTATCCAGTTCTTTGCGCCTTGTACCGCAATCTCCAGGGCTAAACCGTGTCTCTTTGGTAGTTTCAGCCCTACTCTATACTTTCAATTACATCCCCTTGCGTTGCCAGTACTGGGAAAAAGGGGCCAATCTTTTAATAATTTTAATAAGGGGCCACTCTAGTCAAAATAATTGCTGCTGCCACCTGCCACACACAAAGGATATGTGTGGTGGAAGAATGCTCAAAAAACTCAACAAGTTCTTAATTAAATTAATTAAAAATAATGAACTTAATGCTTCATTGTACCATGCTATTTAACTAGAGGAAATAAGATTTGATCATTGATCAAGATAAATATTCGGGACTTCCATGAAAATGTTCTCCATTTTCTTTTGAGGAATGATAACTCCTGAGAATATTTTTCTGGAAGAGCTCTACAGTTTTTTTTTTGCCAACACAATAAATTATTGTGATTTTTCTGCATTTTGAAGTGATTAGTCTGCAGAAATAGATTGTCTTGCACCTCGGATCCCTTTATACCTTTATCTAACCCTCGGCATAGATATAGGGATATCCCTTTCTTTAACTGCTACCTGCTAAAGTTGTCTAGTCAGAAAAAGTTAAATTTAAATAGGTGAAAGAAATTGTTAGGAATCTGAGGCTTAACTCAATATTCAAGTTGTATTATTGTCATAAATTCGCATTTCTTAGCAAAAGTCCTCCCTTACCAGAAAGGGGCACCAACACCAGGCCCCTAATTGTCTGTGGGAACACTTATAATCTAAAGTTAAACAGGTCAACACTATGGCAGTTTACTCCTGTGATTAATTTATATTTTACCGCATGATCACCAAGAAATAATTTTATTTGAAAATTTTACAAATGAGTCTAATTGAACACTTGGAGTTTACTAAACAGTATTGGTTAGTATTTACCTTGTTACTCGCCCCAGACAAAGAATATTTTTCAAAGAGCTAATTAGAAAGTGCAATCTGAAGTTTTGCCTTAAGTGATTACACGGTTAAAAATATTGGTAACTTTTTTTTTATAAATCCCTTGTATTACGACAATAATATTTAAGTTTTTTTTCATTTATTTATAAATATATCTTTGTTATTATTATTTTTATTATTAATAAAACTATTTAATTGTTATTGTTATGTATATTGTTAAGTCCTTATGACTTTAAACCAGCATCAAATCTATTAGTGTCTATCTCTTTGTAATTTTGTTTTATAGTATTTTAGCACGTCTTTTCTCCGAAGGGATTTCGGAGCTAAGAGGAAAAACCCTTTTAGGCCCACTTTGTAGGACTACAAAATTTATGATTTGAAAAAATAATAATTTTAACGATTTTGTTTTATGAACAAAATAAATATTTAAAACAACACCGTCATTTCTACCAGTGTATTTAATTGGTACTTAATATAAGAATTAATTATGAGTCTATCCCGGGTTAGTTAAGCCAATTAGTATCGAACTAAAGTTTTGCTTGGCAGAAAGTATAGGTAGTAGGTACGAAGTAGGCGGTTTTCACTATATAAGGGAACATGCACCATTTATCGACTGCAGTTCTATATCTAATCGCAAATCCGGAAACATGACTTCAAAGTCTTCTTTACGGGAAAATTCCCCACCTTCATCCGACAAAGTTAAGAGGCCCGTCACTAACGACGGAACTAGAATCCTCTTCATATGGTTCCGCATTCTGGGCATTTATATGCCCCCGAAGCATAAGATACTCTACGCCATCTACTCACTGATAGTTAATATCTTTCATTGGTTATACTACCGCTGACCTTCAGCATCAGCTACTTTACCGATCCTGAAAATTTGGAACTAACACGTTTCTTTACCACATTTCAAGTGGCCATCAATGTTCATGCGTGTGCCAGCAAGTTCATCATCATAGCCTTCTTGCGAAGGCACTTGTTCAAAATTGAGGCGATTCTCGAAAAGCTGGACGCACGCATAAGCCATCCCGAGGAGATTGATGAGATTCGAAGGACCGTCAAGTTTGGCAATCGCACTGTGATCATTTTCTTTTTTTGGTATTTCTCGTATGCGACAGCGGCGTTTTTGGGACAAGTTTATATTGGGAGACCACCGTACTCGTTGTATATTCCGTTTCTGAACTGGCGTGATTCGCGGCAAAAATTCGCGATTGTTAGCGCCAGTATTTCCTGATTAACGTCGCATGCTTTCAGGAAGTTTCGAACGACGCATACGCAGTAATCTACATCCGAATGTTGCATAGTCATTTGAAAACGTTGATAATGAGGGTTAGCAGAATTGGTCGGGATCCAAGGTGGACGCAGGAGGATAACCTTAAGGAGTTGCTGCTTTGCATAAAGGATCACCAGAATATTATCGAGTAAGTTTGTTTCTATTAAAATCGAATTGGGTGCATTGGAGCTAATTCAGGGTCTTAGACTTTCCACTTTCTGCTTTTGATGAATTAACAATTTTTTTTCGGGACTGGAATCGAAATAAGTTGTGGAAAAGTTGAAGAAGTAGAAGTAAGAAGTCAGCCTCTCTCGCAAGACAACCTGACTGAAATATTTAAAAGTAGTATTTTTTGTCTTAGTTTCTGTTGGTGAGTCTTTTTCGCTCGTTAAACTTTGTCTATTTATCACTGTTCGAGCATTGACAGTATTTGCTTGTTCCAATTTGCCACAGCATATTCAATGCCTTGGCATTCTTACACATGTAGTCCGATGCCTAAGGTCCTCTGTAGTACAATCATAAAATCCAGTCCTCTGATCCATTCGTCGCATGTGCGGGGTCTACCAAAAGTATACATCAAAATGTCACTCAGTGTCCGTTGTATCGCGAACCGTAAAGTCGTTATTAAGCTTTTTTTGGTGGCTCTTCTTTTTCCGTATAAGCTGGAACTATGAATCCAAAATGCCATGACGGGAGCTCTTCTAGGATTGGATGCATTGCCACCTCTCTCAAGCTCGATAACTTCGTACTGGTACACCTGTTTGCTTGAGAAATTCGTATGATGGTTTTTCAGTTGTCTGCTTCTCGTTCAAACCTTTTTACACTATGCCTACCCCCTAATAAATGTAGGCACATGGCTTAGATGACCCATTCCGTTGCTGTTCCACCATTTGATTCATCTGCGCGGATATAAGCACTCCTCTTCCGGACCTCGTCACTCCACTCAGACACCTTTCAAAGCTTGGTCTGCTGCTAACATCTGCCTTCGTTTTCTTGTCGCTCGCATCTCGGCTAGCATGACCTGTCTGGGAAGTCTGTCAGGATCAGGAGGCATGTGAACAGCGTGTCCAAGTCCAAACGACCGATTATTCCAATCGAACAAGTAGCTGCCCAACATTAAGACCACTGCGAATATTGACGTTTCGCATTACCCAAATTGCATGATCATGAATGAGGGTTGGGAACGAAGGTCTTTGCTTTCACTCCAAGCCCAGTTTTCCGCATCACCTCGAGCTCGGGCATTCCTACAGGATAAGTCAGTATACTCCTTCCTTCCATCTCCCAATGATATGGTAGTCTCTACTGTTCCTTTTTTTTACACTGATTATATAACTCCTTTTTGCCAACTGCTAAGTGCTTTCCTGTTATTCCTAGGTACTTGAATCGCACATGCTAGCCATTTTACACATTCTTCAGACATTGTCTTGAGTATTTCTGGCCGGATTTTATCAGCTCTAGTAGATGTGCCAACTTTTAGAGATTTAATAGCGACAGTGACTTCATCTATTTAACTCCGCACTAGTCTTGACAAAAGTGGCGTTGTCATCTTCAGTGCCCTGTTGCGGGTTGAGCAACTCCGAAAAGTTCTTGCTTACGCAGATAGTAAGCCACCTATCTCATTTAAAGGAAGTGATTTTTTCAGGCAACGAAGGTCTGCCAACATATCTTGTTGTGCCATCACCAGCCGCCACAGCAAACCGCTTCTCCCCACAAGCATTGCCCGCAGGCCTAATGAGTCTAGACTAAAACAGCAACCATTTTTTCTTGCCAAATTCTAAAGTTCAGTTGGAATTTGCTAAAACTTCTCTGAAATCTGCCGATTTTTGGTTTGAAGTTATTCATATAGGCCACGCCCTAAAATGTTGGCGTGTGGACTAAAAAAAAAAATTTTTTTAAACTGATTTCGTCAGAACCGTGCACAAATGTGTTAAAAACGATCATTTAAGCATCTGTACTTAACCCGCTATCACCAAATTAAAAAATTTGTTGGCTTGATTCCATACACTGTATGTCAATTATTTGTATTGGCCACGCCCCCGAAAAATGTCGTGGACTGCAAATTAAAATCAATATTCCAGTTTCGTTGGAATCATGAGAAAATGCGAATATTATGCCTCGTTAGAGTCATGTTTAAAGCGAATATTATTACTTAAAAAACAACAAGTTTTTCCTCAAAACTTCCCTTTAAAGTGGGCGGAGTTCAATGCTTTGTATGAAGAAAGCTTAGCCAATGGTAATTTTTTTTCGAATTACAATAAATTTTCCGAGAAATAAGGTTTTTAAAGATTTAATTTTACATATTAAAAGTGGGCATGGTCAATCGTGTGGGTGGTATATTTTTCGTCTAGAAAATAATTAAGGCTTTTTGAAATAAAATGTAAATTTGAGGTTGTGTGACATTCAAGCCAATTGTGGGCTCGGCTTTGGCTGATCTTCCCAATATTCATGCTTTGTAGAAAATGAGACCGTAGCAACACTGCAAGTTTCAGTTCTTAGCTCAATTTTAAAGACTTCAAAACGGTTAACAAATGGACATACGGACAGATGGACGGACGGAAATGATTTAATCAGTTCACCTGTCGGTCTCGATCACATCGCCAAAAATTCTTAGGGGTCTACGGTGATTATTTCACTGTGTTACAAGGGTACCTAAGCACCAGAGGCTCAACATATTAAGGCCAACCAATGCCACCTCATGTAACTCTGGGTTGTGTGCTCTTCATATACAAGGAGGCTAACAATTTTCGCCGAGTCTGAAGGGAGAATTGGGAGAATCATTGAGAAGAAAAGAACGGGTCTATTCTTTTAGATGACATAGGTAGGGTTCGAACCCTGCTTTTCCGCTAAGTTTAGGCATTCATTAACCTCTAATACGCCACGGGACACCCTTTTTCGATTGTGGTAATACTTTGGCAACACCCTTTTATCAACAGGAGTCGAACAGTGTCCTAAAAGCTAAGCAACAATTGAAGGCAGTAGTAAATAGCACTTAAAAGCATGCATTCACCTAACCTCCCACCTATCCCAAATCCAAAAGTGTGCCCAAGAGGAGGATGTAAAGGAGATTTGAGGTAAGAGTGGCACCTCGAACTAAAGATATTTCTTGTGCATGGCGAAGAGAAACTTTTTTGTCTAAACTAGTTGGGGAGTACATAAGTATGTTAGGAGTTTTCGGTATTATCCCAGATTTAGAATTCCAGCTAAATTTAAAGATCAGCGAAAGTGTTATGTTTATTTTTTTCGAGGATAACGTATTCGCCTCGCACTCAGATCAGCCCTTAAGATTGCAAAAGCTGTTCATAGTAGGAACAAAACTGAAAAAAGTAGAGTGAAGAATCTCCAAAAATAAAATAAAAAATTCAGAAGAACTCAATAACCGACTGGCCGGCCCTATTATACTCTCACCAATCAGCTCAATATCTTTAAGTCGCAGGTTCTGCACAGACTGGACCTTGCAACATTCAAAACGTTGGCTTAGTATGGACTACCGTGGTTTCTACCTAGTTTAGAAATACTAAAAAATACCTCACGTTTATGGAAGTCTCTTTTATAATGATGGTTTCATTTCTATTTAGCTTGATTAATGCCGTAGCTCCGGTTATATCGCCAACAGTTTTTGTTCAATTTATGGTATCTGCGGCGATAATTGGAACAGCACTCATAAGCATTGTCATATCCCAAGATCGATCGCCAATAATTGGTTCCTGTTTTCACATTGGATTGATTGTCTCAGAAATTTTGCCAATATGCTATTTCGTCAATTGCCTAGTGGCAGAGGGTGAACGTTTACCTCAAGCAATTTTCCACATGAACTGGATGGATCAAAACTTGGAATTCAGACGTTTATGTTTGTTTTTTATGCATCGCTCACAGGAGACTATGATCTTTTTTGCCGGAAAGATCTTCCCGATCACTTTGAATAGTTTTGTTGGGGTAAGAAAATGGCACTCAATATGTTGTAATCGAAGATCATAAAAGTTTCTAATTTTTTCAGATTGTCAAATTTTCTTTTTCATTGTACACTTTACTGAGTAACATGGACTTTGGACAATTCACTTAGTTCCTTGACCGAACTACAATTGTTTTTATAAAAAGCTAAGCAACTTGGAAGATTACTTGTTTGGATTTACAGTAGTTGTGATGTTTGTCTTAGTGCACTTGTGCAATTAAAGTCTTAGATTATACACATTGTTATGCTTGTATCTATTAAATAAAGAAAAACACAAAACACTATTTATTCAGTTGTAAAAACGGCCTAATGATTATTGCTTAGCCTACTATATAAGGCACCCCAGAACCCTGAGACTTCTAAACACCTATCAACATGCAGCTCTTCTACTTACTCACACTTGCCGTTGCTTTCTTGGCTATTCAATTGACCAGCGCTGCTGTACCTGTGTCAAGGATGGCATGCCCTAGGATATATTGCCCTCAAAATTACAACCCTGTTTGCGGCAAGCTTGATGGCAAGACCAAGACTTTCCCTAACGCTTGTGAGATGTTGGCAGCCAATGTGTGTCAACCACAGGGACGAGGTGAGTTTTGTATCTCTGGTCTGATGTCTTAAATTTTTTAATAAAATTTTGTTTATTTTAGAGTATACCAACTGCTAAAAGGTTGACTGAGGCGGAGCATGATATTTCTTCATGTCTATAAGTATTAAATAAATGTCGTGAACAATTTTTGAAAATTATGTGCTTTTCTTATGCATGAAAAAAGCGTATGTTCGGTTCGGACAAATCATTTGAAAACAAATCAGTAACTGTCAATTTTTTTTAAGTTTGAAATTTTTAATCTTAGAAAAAGAAAACTTTTGCGACTTTACCCAAAAAGCAAAAAAAAACTATACTTTTTTCATCTTTTTATTCTAAAGTCATATTTTTTAGTTGAAAATAAGGAAAAACAACCAAACTAAGAAAAAACAAAATTTGTTATCTAAAGTTGACTTAAAATTATTGTTTTTTTTTTTTAGTTTACAAAAAGGAATGAAAACCTAACTTGATTTTGGTTGTTTTTCCAAATTAAAGTTACAAAATTACAACAGTTTTCTGTTGAGAAAAAATAGCCAAAGTTGAGTTTAGCTGTTTTTCCGTATTCAATTTTTTTGTTTTGTTAATTTTTTTGAGAGGGTATAACGACCAAACTTCAGTCAAGTGGTTTTTCTCAAAGGAAAAATGAGCAAAAAGAAGTTTTCTATTTCAGAACAAGAAATAAAGTCGACATTTAAAATTGATAATTTAACCAAATAGACAAGGAAAAACAGCTAAAGTAGACGTTAGACCATAATAAAAATTTCTTTAAAATGGAAAACAGCTAAACTGCAGTTAAGATGTTTCATAATGAAAACCTAAAAGGCCTTAAAGACTAAAGTATTAGTTTTGTCAATAAAATCACTTTCAGGTATAATTATTTTTTTTATTAATTTTAAACTTAGAAATAGTAAAAATATCCATATTTCAGTTTTTGTTTCATCACGATCGGAGGCTCCAATCGTCCAATAGAGTCTTTGCAATTTCACGCATTGGTCAAAAACTTTGCTCTCCTGAAAAATGAGTAAAATTGACTTTACCGGTTTTTCCTTGTGACTACAGATTTATGCGTTTATAGTATCTTAAACGTATCGACGACCTTTCTGAAAATTGTTGTTATTATAAAGCAATCGAGTTGCTTTGAAAATTTCAAAATAGTCATTTCCAGCCTCAGTTTTTCTAAGCCTATTTAAAATCCGTAGCTAAAAAACAGTATACGTCCTCAACCATTTTCTAAAAAAATCTGTGCATACATCACACACAGTCTATGCAAATCACCTAGTGCTTGAGCAGGTGCTAGGAGTATTGAAATAAAAACAACTTGCGATACTCGAAAAAAATGCGAAATAGACGTTTTATAGAGTTGAAACTTAGAAAATTGTAAAAAAGTTTAAAACAAGTTGGAAAGTGCAACAGTGCGTATTCAAAAGCTTCAGTCCATCTACGACGGATCGCAAAATACCCGCCCATACGAAAAAGAAAACTGCCACGCCTCCAAAAAGTGGGCGGGATATAAAAATTAAAGTGTTGAATGCTTTACACTATAGTAGGAGAGCCGACTGCATATTGTCTTAAGGCATAAAACAATAGGATGAGTTGAGTAAAATATGAAAGTCTGCTAGTAAACTTAGAGAAAAAACCAAGGGTTGTCGGCCAGGGGTGGAAATAACGGGCCACTTCCGGTACAGTATTTTAGTGATTTTCGTAGGCATGGAACAATAGATAAAGCTTATCACCATTCGACAGAGGGCGTTGAATAGTTCCCAAAAATATTGGGTTGGCAGGCACCAACTGCCCACTAATACCTGACAACCCTCGTTTAAGCCAGGCTTTTTTTCGATTAACCATAGGCATAAAACAATAGAATGAACCATATACCAAATTAAAGGTTAGAGCATACAGTTTACGAATATATAGGGTTGTCTGCGGTAAATTAGCCAGGTACATAGACAACCCTCGACTTTAAGGCTAGCTAAACAGGGTTTTTTTAAAAAAGGCGGGTAGTTTCAAAATGCAATAAAACAAGTTGTGTGTAAGATATTTACGATTTTTTTTTTTACTTGAAAGGCTATTATAAGCCACAAAAAGCTTTAAGATTTGGTGTTACCCGGTAGGTATATAGGGTCGGGTATATAGAAGTTTCAGGCGAACTCTTGCACTAACTCACTTGTTTTCTTTTTGTACGTTGCTTTTCTTTCTTTATGATGACGGCGGCATCAATAATTTTCAAACTTTGGGCTTAAACGTCTTCCTTTGTTCAAGAAGGGTGTAGTCCCCTATTCCCTTTGCGATGACCTACAGCGGCTTACCGAGGTGATTTTCATAAGTAATCATTGAACTATCTCTGCAAATATTTAAGTTTTGTGATAGTACCCGATAAGCGTCAGAGTCATCGACGCGACGTTAACTTTCCGAACGTTGCTCCGAAAAGATGTTACATTATATTTCGTCCCCAGAGTATATTTAAGGATGTTACGCAACCTTCCATAGTCCATGATCCCACCGTCATTTATTACGGTCATCGATTTTTTACTTGTGTTTCCGCTGTCACTTTTCCGCCACGACTGGTGTTTCTTCTGTTTGTTGAATTCACCTCGAGGGAAAAGGCGGCTTTTTGCTTGCTTTGCCTTTTCTTGAAGACGGGATTCGTTTCGGGTGCAAGCTCTTCGTTGTCCATGTGGTATTGGCATTGACGTCTCGGTGTTTCCTTGAATTTACCACGCGGGCTCCTCAAGGCTTCATTTTCTTTTCGTAACGAATTTCCTTCATTTTAAAGCTCGTTTTTAAGACTCTTCATTTCATTCAGCTTAGCGCGGAGTGCATTGTTTTCCGCGTCAAAGCATTTAGTCTTGAGTCCTGATTAACCGGCGGAATTTCTTTCCCGGCGATGTTCGATCTAGGTGGTGGCGATTGAGATACAAACAACGTGTCCAAACCATCGAAGAATTGATCGTTCCACTCGGAGAAGTGGCTGCTCAAAATTAAGATTCCCACGAATACTGACGTTTCTCACTCTATCCCTTAGAGTTACACCAGCAACGCACCACAGAAATCTCATTTCGGCAGCTTGAACCTGCGATCTAATTCTTTCGGTCATTACCCAAATTTCATGACCATAGATGAGGGTTGGAACGAACACTGAATTGAAAACTGAAATATTTGCTTTCACTCCAAGACTAGCTCACCTGATAAACGGCTGGCGTATTCTTTCGTGATTAGTAAAATCTTGGAAAGGGGCGTGGTTTAACCGAATTTTGTTACAAATTATCAATATTGGCACAGATATTTTCAAGTTAGGCTTAAAAGTGCGCAAAAATATAATTTTTATACCGCATCGCAAAGGATAGGAGGCATATTAAGTTTGTCACATAGTTTGCAACACGGTGAAATAATAAATGGAAGCCCCAAAGACCTTCAGGGCATATGACTGAAACCGAATTCAGAATGGAATAAGCCATGTCCGTCTGTCTGTCTGTCACATGTTTTTAGGCATTAAATTTTAAGGCCGAACCAATTTGCTGTCCGATGCAGTACAAGTGCTAAAATTTTTGGAGTCCGCCCACAGACGGTGTAAAAGTGCAACTACTTCCAGAGCTTTTAAACCTGTAAGATGTCTTGAAAGGCTGAAATTCGGCGGTTGTTATCTCCTGGTGATTCTAAGGTATACAAAATTGAACGAAAATCGCTTAACCTCCCCTAGTAGGCGTGGCATCGATATAGAGGGTAAATTTGCAAATACGTTTTATTCCATAATTTTGCTACAAATTGAAAAAATTTTACCTAATGCATTATGTAAACAATGCAATCGAAAAACAGTAATTTTAAGCTAAAATCCCTTAAAAAGTGGGCGTGGTTAATGGAAAGGCTAAAATTTTTTGGCTACTTCAAAGACAATTACAAGAAGAGAGAGTGCAAGAAGAGAAGTGCCTTAGTGGGAACACTCCTCCCCCCCCCCCCCCCCTCTCTCTCGTCTGCTACCCACAACAACCTTCCAAAGGGGTTGGAACCCAATCTCCAGTTGAGGTACTAGGTACCCGGTGTTCACCACGGGGAGGTGAGAGTAGGAGTTGATAGACAGAGGTGAAGTTTCGATTAACTTCAGAAAGTGAAATATGTTGAGACTCGTTGATTTAGCTCATCCAACATTGTCACTGCTACTTAAATTCTTGGCGAAACAAGGTTTGTGTATGGATTTGTTTCAAACTCGAGGTGAAGGTATATTTTATCTATGGACATACTTTAAGGTGACTCTTAGTATTACAAGCCAGAAAGCTAGCTTTTTGATCACAACTCTTTTTAAATAATGTGGCGTGCTAAGCTCTTAATGAAAGTATAGACTCCTTGAAGGAGACTAAAAAAAGCTTATTTTTTAATTTTTGTTTGAGGATTTATAGAACAAAATTAAAAGTTGAGGCTTGAGTAGGTAAAAATTCTATATTTTATTACATTTTAAATAAACCATCAGCCACTTTCTTTCAAGAACTTCTAGCATTGGACGTAATCTGTGAAAACGCGTAAAAAAAAAGTTAAAACAATGATAATAGAAGGTTAAAAAAGAAGAAGCACTAACTTTGTAATTTTGGTTGACATGAATTTACAACCCTCATCTCGCACTCATTGGAAAAGAATCTAATTTGACCATTAAGTTTTCCGCAAACAGGTGCGGTAACCGGAAGACAATGAATGTTGAGACCATTGCAACCTTTCGTTGCCAGAGGCATTTGAGCGATGGTCACTTGAATTGCTAGCAAAAGGACAGCGGCTGCCAGTAGGTTGAAGAGTTTCATTGTGCTGAAAGGTATATCTGGAATCTAAACGCTTGAGTGTTCTGGGTGTGTCTTTTTATAGTGGAGATGACTGCACTTCTAACTTTTTCCACAATTGAGCAAATATTGTTCTTGTTTTTACTTAAGTAGATAGAATGTGTATTTTTTTTTAACAACAATCTATATTTGTAGCACATTGTGCTTAGTTTTATTTACACAATTGTTTTCAATTGTCGGATATCCCATTTCTCTTTGAGAGCCCATCTGATAGAAACTAAAACTGTCACCTATCGCGCTCATTGTGACGTTTGTGAAAAAATGGTTTCGTAGTGACGTATAAGAACCTTATAAGCGTAGTAGATCTTAGCTTTTCCACACGTTATCAAACGGATAGATGTACCGAATTTTTTTTAACATATAAGCCTCTACAAAATAACTTTTATATTTAAAACAGTTCTGCGAAAAATTACTTTTTAAAAATTGCAAAATAAAAGAATTAGTTCTTTAGGACAACGAAGAATTTATTGAATGGCCTAAGTTTTGGCTTAGGTACTCTGTACATAGGATTTGCCGTCAGTAAAATGCCGCACATTGACAGAATTTAGATTTGTAGAGGTAGAACTTGATCAAACGCTTTGTAATTAGTTAGGGACATCCACAAACGAAGTTTAAATGGACCTTAGAACTTTTTTTTAAGATCTCTAAGGCGATTCAAGGTTACCAACGTTCGACCTCAAAACGTTAAACGGAATAAGTCAATGTGTTGAAATTTTTTGTTGCACCTGGAGAACAGCTAGAAAAGATTTGGAAGAAAAAACCGATAATCAAGTTGTGTTTGCTTCTAACGACTATCGCCCACGCGCAGTCATAAGATAAGCGAAGCTGATCGTTATATAGCTTAAACCCAGTGCCGTCGCCATTCTTATAAGCATGGCTGGTCAAATTGTCAGCTATAAGGGCAAGAACTGTGTTAGAACCACCTGAATCAGTAGGCCTTAGGCAAGGTGTTGCAGTAGAGGGCATCACAAGAGCCATCACTAACGCGTTTGAAAGTAGTTGTCCTCTTGGTATGAATCGAACAGCCAAGGAAGTGCCATGGTGGAGCAATAACCAGTCAAAACTAAGATCTGAGACGCGGAAGCTGTCAAACATGGCTAAGCGAAACGGAGACTGGCAGAGCTACAGAGAGGCACTAACCAACTACAATAAAAAAAATAAGGAAAGCTAAAAGAAATAGCTTCAGGAAATTCTGTGAGACAAAAAACTAGCACTCCGTGTGCAGCAAGGCTACACAAGGCTCTTGCAAAATCGAGTGGAGTGCCTACGTCTCTGAAGAAAGTGGATGGAAGCCATACGAAAAATGAGGAAAACAGAGCACTGCTGCTAGAAACACATTTCCCTGGAAGCACTCCTGACATTTAGGTCGGAAGCAGGACCAACACGTCGAGACCTCGGAGGGAAGACTGGCATATAGCAAAAGCCATTTGCTCTAAAGGCCGACTAGAGTGGGCAATAAGCTCCTTTCAACCTTTCCAGTCACCAGGTGTAGACGGCATCTCACTAGCCCTATTACAAAACGGGCAAGACATGTTTTTCCCACATACTTGGTAAGAATAACAAAAAGTAGTCTTGCCCTGGAATACATACCGAACCAGTGGAGACTGGTAAAGGTTGTATATATTCCAAAAATGGGGAATAAAAGACCCAACGCAACCTAAGTACTATAGACCGATCAGAAGCAGTGGACAATAACTTAAGAGAAGAAGGGCTAAACAACTTCCCTTTTCACCACCGCTAGCATGCGTACAAATCGGGGAAATCTACCGAGACCGCTCTATATTGGTTGACCGAAATTATCCAAAATGATCTTGCCACCAAAGAGACAGTAGAGGGGGCATTTGACAATACGTCACACGAAGCCATCAGGCGAGCCCTAGATAGGAAGGGAGTAAATAGCTCAGTTGCCAAATGAGCACAAGATCAGTGAATATGCATACATCGCAGGAAATTACCAAAGTCAGCACAACACCCTCTTGTTGCCCACAAGGAGGAGTATTGTCACCACTCATGTGGAGCCTAGTTTTGGATGAACTACTTGATACATTAACCAACCTAGGCATCAGCTTTCAGGCATATGCTGATGGTATAGTATTAATTGCCAGGGGAAAGTTTGAAGGAACGCTCTGTGGAATTATTTAAGGAGCACTCAAAACTACAAAAATGGTGCAACACAGCCGGGCCCAATCTAAACCCGGCTAAGAGAACCAAAGTACCATTCCCAAGGAAAAGAAATACTCTAATGAAACCTATAAGACCATCGGGCACGACACCGATACCAGTCAAAGAGGTAAAGTATTTAGTTTTAACACTGGACAGTGAACTCATCCAGAAAACGCACACAGAGGAGATCTCCAGAAAAGCTACTCGTGCTCGTATGATATGCAGGTGCCTTGCGGGTAAGTCTTGGGGATGCAGCCCTAACTTCATAGGATGGATGTACTCTGCCATAGTGAGACCGATGATCACTTACAGAGCAGTAGCAAGGGCAAAACGAACAAGTCTGAGCACAACGAGAGAAACACAGAACAGAGTGCAAAGACTGGCATGCCTCTGCATAACCGGAGCTATGCGAACGTGTCCGACCGCAGCCATCAAAGTGCTTTTGGAACTGACACCTCTACACATCGTGGTTAAGGAAACGGCTAGGAAAACGATCCTCAGGATAGCTAAAGAGGGGACTGGGAGGGAGAGGTGCATTGAGCCGAAGGAATTTCACGCACTTCTCGATAAACTCCCCCTTCTGGCTATCCCTAAGGATGACACTTTGATGAAGTTTAGCTTCGAGAAGAACTTCATCATGAAGCTCAGCACCAAAAAGAGCTGGAGCAATGAATATAGACTGAGCGACAGCACCATCAAATGGTATACAGATGGGTCAAAAACTGATGGTGGAACTGGTGCAGGAGTATTTGGGCTAAGAACAAAATACTTCGAATCCATGGGTTAATATACAAGCATCTTCCAGGCGGAAATATACGCTATAGACAGATGTGTTCAATTCAGTCTTGACAGAAATTACAGGAATTGCGACATAGCAATAATGCCCGGCAGCCATTCATTAAGGGCCCATATAGTCACGTCCAAACTGGGTCAAATGCCAATTCTACTCCGACCAACTAAGTACAGCCTTAACAGGTCGTCAACTTTGGAGAAATTTACGCAACATAGGTATCGGCAAGTTAAGAAGTGAACAAACAGTAAATGTTGACGATGATACTCTCAACAAACAATTTGTTTCCTCACCACTGGTACCTTTGTCGGGCGCTGTAGCTCTTGATGCTTTAGAATCTATACCGTCCTTTGGAAACCAGTCGAACAGTCCGGTTTGTTTTGGTTTTCGAGCGGTGGATGGTGCTGATATTGTTAAAAGCGTGCTTTCTGTAAGGTCAAATGCTGCTGGGCTTGATGAAATTCACCCCTCATTTCTAAAAATTATTTTACCAATCATCCTACCTCACATCAATTTCATTTTTAATACAATTTTGATGTCGGGTGAGTTTCCTAATTTATGGAAATTGGTCAAAATTGTCCCCATACCCAAAAACGCAAAAGGTGGCGAGTTTAGGCCCATCTCAATCTTATCTTTTTTCCAGGTTTTTGAAAGAATCGTCCATAAACAAATCAATAGTTACCTGACGTCAAACAACATGCTTACTCCAAAGCAATCTGGCTTCCGGGAAAAACATAGTTGTGTAACAGCATTGTTGAGCGTTACTGAGGATATTAGGCAGGCGTTGGACAGGGATGAGGTTACGTTTCTAGTTCTGCTCGACTTTTCCAAAGCTTTTGACACAGTCAATCATGTCAAACTATGCGAAGTACTTATGCAACAATTTAACTTTTCTTCTGACGCTGCCAAGCTACTTTTCTCCTACCTTACCAATAGAAAACAAGCTGTTCAAGTTGGAGACAAGTTGTCTAAACTTTTACCTAACGTTTCCGGTGTCCCTCAAGGTTCCATTGTTGCCCCTCTACTGTTTTCGATGTACGTTAATGAGCTTCCATCCATAATTGAAAATTGCTCGTCTCACATGTATGCGGATGACGTGCAACTGTACTTCAGTTGCCCCCTTGGGCTCATCGAGCATGGTGCTACATCTTAACGAAGATTTGGAGAAAATTGCACATTGGTCCAATCAAAATGGTCTTATTTTAAACCCAAATGTCTGGTCTAAATGTCTGGTCATTTCAAGAAAAATTTTGGATCTCTCTTATTTCCCCACGATCGTGCTGAGCAATGCTCCAATTGAATATGTCGATACAGCAAAAAACCTTGGAGTGACTTTCAATCGTTACCTGACTTGGGACAACCATATTAATGGACTCGTCGGAAAAGATTACGGTGTACTTCGTACACTGAGGGTAACTCAATCGATTACACCTGTAAAAACACGCTTACTACTTGCAAGGAACTTGGTTATACCTATTTTGCTCTACGGGTGTGAAATTTTTTGCAACTGTAACTACGTAAGCAAGATGAAGTTAAATGTCGCCTTTAACAGCACTGTGCGCTATGTTTTTGGCTTGCGTAGATACGACAGACTGTCTGGGTACTCCGTTCGTTTACTCGGTATGCCACTGGAAAACTATCTTCAGCTTCGTAGTTTGACCCTACTCTCTGACATATTGCTTACACACCAGCCACAATACTGTTTCGATAGACTCACAATAGCATCCTCACGCAGGACCCGTCACTTAATTCTTCCTCGTTTCTCATCGCTAACCTCCGAACGCCAATTTTTTGTAAATGCCGCCCGTCTGTGGAACTCACTGCCTCGAAATATAACGGAATCTCAGAACGCAAGAAACATTAAAAAAGCTTTGAAGCTCCATTTTTCGATTTAAATATTTGATTTTCGATTTTGTTTTGTTTTAACTAATCTTGTTTTTAGTTAATTTTGCTCAAATGTATATACTTGCTATATATATTTTGCTTGCTGTATATATTTGCTAATTTTTTTTTTACTATTATTCTTATTTCTTTTGTTTTTCCTCTTCTTTTTTTTATCCCTCCTCTTACTTATTTTATTTTATACTGCTCTTTATTGTAAAAATAGCTTAAGACTATTTCACAAGATATTGTATCTTACAGTTTTAAGCATTAACGAATTAAAAATAAATGAAATGAAAATGAAAAAATGAAAAAAACTTGTATGGGACTGCCTACACAAGCTTAATGATCTGGGCAAGGTCATAAAAGTGACCCTGTATTGGGTACTTGGCCATGTTGGAATAGAGGGGAATGGAGCAGCGGACTCCTTAGGAAGAAGAGGAGCAGCGAAACCCTTCATAGGACCTGAACCTTCTGCGGGATAGGGGAACACACTCTCAAGAAAGAATTTAGGAAAACAGAGAAGGTAAACCGATCTAAGATGTGGAAAGGCCTTCAAGGTCTTAGGCAAGCAAAGAAATTTCTAGGGAACTATAACCAGAGAAGATTCAAAGCATGCATCGGCCTTAGTAAAAACTAGTTGGGGGGCTACAATCCGCCTAGGCGTATCGTTGGTTGGATACCACATCCCAATTGCCCACTGTCAAGCTCCAAAATGCGTAAAAAATCTTGGTTGTTAAATTTCAGTTTCTATTAACTTTAATTGTGCTAAAAATTTGTCAGTTAAGAATCTTCTTTCTTAAAAAAGAGCGTGGCATCCATCAACCCCTTTTCAATAACATAATTTTTTTATCATATTTCTTTTGATATGCGAGGATATCGATTATGATATCGATTATGATATGCGAGGATATCGCATACCAAATTTCAGCTTCCTACGACAACTTTGATTTTTCATGCTTACAAGTAAAGTGGGCGTGTCAGTGGGCGGATTTCAAAAAATTGTACTCTTTTACTGCTTCGGGACCTAGAAAGAACAGATATCAAGTCTTAAGTTCCTAGCTCAAAATTTAAGGCCTAAAAACCACCGACAGACGGACGGACGGACGGACATGGCTCATTCGACTAACAATTCGGTCTTGATCATATGCCCTTAAGGTCTTGGGGGGTCTACGGTGATTATTTCTCTGTGTTACAAACTATGAATTAAACTTAAAATACCTCCTATCCTATGAAATGGGGTATAATAATCTGCGCATTCTTACCGGTTTCCTAACGAAGCATTGTAAACTTAGGGAACACTTAAGGAAAATTGGTGTAACGGAGGAACCCTCTTTCAGATTTTGCGATGAGGCTAGTGAAACTTTGGAACACATTTTGCAATAGGAGAATAAAATGTCTGGGCAAATACCAGATACCAGACAGAGAAATACGCATCTTGGACCCACTTCTCATTCTCAGATTCCTACGTGAGACTGGACTAGAGAATGTGCTATAAGGATGAGTTCTTTCAGCCGGGGCCAAACAGAAGCACATCCCCTGGATATAATTTAATAATGAATTATAGTGTGGGGCGAGCTCCTTTAAGGGAAGTAACCTCTCCAAGGGGGTAGGGGTTACGATAGAGGGGGATACAATAGTAGGGGGTAGAATAGACCAACAGGTCGCAGTGCAAAATCCAACTTAATAATAATAATAATAAGGTGTTGCTGGTTTTCGTCGTATTCGCTCGTGCAACCTTTACTGCAGAAATCGTCCTGGAACTGCTTTGACCACATACACTTTGGTCAAATACTAAATGGTGTAAGATGGTCCAACGTGAACGGGGTTGTCCCATCACCTGTTTCTGTGCAGTATGCTGTTTTGCAGTCGAAATTGATGTGCTCCCTGTTAACCGATTCTACAAATCAGACCTATTCCTGCTTAGATAAAATCATGTCGACCGCCCGTTCGTAAGTAAGCCTTCAATATTACGGTAGAGAGCTGAAAGTTGGTTAGTGATCTGGTAAGCCTTGTCCCCGCCCACTACAGGCCAGTATTTGTGCGACCATCTCTAATTTAAAAAAAAAAAGAATTTCATATTTTAGCTTTGTTGCAACGGTGCCAGCGCACTACTTTGACTTGATATGTGACATTGCCTTGTAAGAGTCTATAAGGAAGCAGGAAAAGTTCGACCTTGTTGTTGACCACGACCACTTTTAAAAGAGATCTTAGCTTAAAATGACTCTTTATACCCGACCGAGGGTATATTAATTTTAATGCATGATTTGTAACACAGTGAAATAATCACCGTAGACCCTTAAAACCTTTTCGAGATATGATCGAGACCGACATGTGAATCGATTAAGCCATGTCCGTCCGTCCGTCCGTCCGTATGTGTGAAGGTTTTAGGTGTTCAAAATCAAGCTAGAGAGCTGAAACGGCTTGGTTCTTTGTGCACAGACAAGTTGTGAAAATTGGCCCAATCCCTCAATGGCCACGCCCACTACTGGCTTTAATGTGAGCCAACCTCTATTTCACATTTTTTTTTTTCAAAATGCCTTTTGGTCAAGTAAGACAAGGCATAGGAACTTAAATTTCGGTACTTAGCAATATTGTCCCAAGGCCTTTAACAAGGCAAAAATTGCACCTCCCACAATATCGACCATGCCCACTTTTGACATGTTAGATCTTTAAAAACCTGATTTTTCGAAAACTTGACTCTAAATAAAAAAAAATGTTTATGACAAATATTAAAGATATTACTATTTGCTAGGTTTGCTCCATACAAAGTTTTGAGCTCTGCCCACTTTTAAGGGCGTTTATAGGAAAAAACTGTTTTTTCTGAAATAATTTTCGCTTTTACCGTATTTTCTCATGTTTCTAACGAAATTACAATTAATTGATATTAATTTTAATCGCATGCCCACTTTTGGAGGCGTGGCCTATACAAATAATATATAAATTCGGGCCAAAAAACTTTAAGATTTGGTATTACAACATGGTATATAGGATCGGGTATATAGAAGTTTGTCGCAGACAAACTCTTGCACTTACTAGGCTATGTCTGCAAGTGAATAGACGTCTGTTTCTGCTTCTCTTAAGCTTTCCGAAAATCTTAAAAAGCTGTTTTTCAAGTCTATTCAAAAGTAATATACCTATTTAACGCTATAAAAGTGAATATACCTTAATAGTAAAAACAACAAAAAAAAAAACATCCAACATAACATAAAAGTTAAATTAATAAAGTGTTAAACAAAGTGATTCCTGGGCTCTATATCTCTACAATAATGCCTGCTAGCACTAAAACCGACGGCAGACGTAAGGCCCAGGCTAATTGCACTCCCAACAGCAAAACAACTACACGTGATGGTGACAAAAGCAATACGGAAATTCATTCTTCTTCTATGAACTCGGACATAATAAAGCAGATGGAAGTTCTTATAAGAGAATCTGAAAATCGCATAACCATGAAACTAGAGGAAATGATGCGCAGTTTTAACAAAATGCTGGATACTGTTGAAAAAGAGGTGCTTATTCTTAAGAAAAAGTATTATTGTTCAAGGCTTAATACTAACCAGTCAAGTTTTAAACTGTGGAAAAATCTTCGGTCCTTAAGGGTTGTTAATAGTGATGCTTCTAACTGTACTCTTAAACCCGATACCTTAAATGATTATTTTCTTTCTGCAGTTCCAAATCCCGCTGAAGATTTGAGTTTGATTTCTGAAAATGCAAATTATGAGGAATACTCTGGTTTTGAGTTCCAATGCGTCACTGAATCTGAAGTAATTAAGGCAGTTACTAACATAAAATCCAATGCTATAGGAACGGATGGAGTGTCACTTAAGTTTGTTAAACTTATTTTAGATCATATTTCGTACGCATTGACTCTTGAGCACGCTTGCATTATGAGATCTGTTTTTCCTTTGAGTTGGAAACATACAAAAGTTATTCCAGTTCCTAAAAACTCAAATCAATGTATCCCACAAGATTTCAGACCCATTAGTATCCTTCCTTGCCTGTTAAAAGTTCTAGAAATTATCATGAAAATGAGTTTTAAACTAGTAACAGCCTATTAAACCCTTGTCAATCTGTCTTTAGGGCTCAGCACAGTTGCACAACTGCAGTTGTCAAGATTCTAGATGACTTAAGACATGCTTTTGACAAAGATCACATTTCTATTCTCTGTCTACTAGATTTTTCCAAGGCTTTTGACAGCGTGGATCATATTTTTCTGCTCGATAAACTAAAACGGTTTTTCTACTTCAGTCCAAGGTCACTCATTTTCATTGCGAGCTATTTAAGTAGTAGATACCAACAAGTTTGTACTGATCTAGGCACATCACGTAGCCTGAAAGTCCGAGCTGGTGTGCCACAGGGTTCGATTCTTGGCCCTCTTCTATTTTCTCTTTTTATAAACGACTTTCCCCGTATCTGTCAGCATGCAGTTATGGATCTCTACGTGTATGATGCTCAAATACGCTTTTCTAGGCCTATAGGGTTAATAGAAGATTGTGTCGCAAGATTAAATGAAGATTTAGATCGTATCGAGGGATGGGCCAGGACAAATAAACTTCATATTAATCCAACAAAATCTAAGACACTGGTAGTTCACAAAAGCAACAAAGAGCTGTGTTCCCTTCCTGAAATTGAACTTTTACATGAGGAAATTCCTTTTGTAACTGAAGCTACAAAGCTCGATATTCACCTAAATTCTAGGTTATGCTGCGAGTCTCACGTAAATCATGTAGTCAGACGTATTTATATTGGTCTGCGTCAGCTATATAAATACGTCAGAATATACAGAACATCATTTGTATTTTGTACCTATTACAATAAAACTAAAACTTGTTAGAGCCCTTTTCGTGCCCCTGATCAACTTTTTCTCAGAGTTGTAAAAGGCGGTAGTTTTTAGTAATCCTGATTTAATACCATTTAGGAAACTCGAAATTGCTTTTAACTCTACTGTCCGGTACATATACCGTTTTCGCAAATTCGATCAAATGTCTAGTTTTTCTTCCAATATTACAGGATGCACCCTAAGACAGCATATTAATAAAAGAAAATGTATTTTCGTGTTTAACTTATCAAAATCTGGCCAACCAACGTACCTTTATGGAAAATTTAAATTTGCTCGATCCTGGCGGACGAAACTTTTGCTCCTTCCAAACCTTAAATTCTTAAATAGTAAACGATTATTTTTTGTTCATGGCGTCAAACTGTGGAATTCTTTACCATTAACCATTCGCTTATGCAACTCAAAGTGTATTTCAAAAAAAAAAAAAATTAATTTCTTTTGTAAGAAATACTCCAAGTAATATTTTTAATTAGGTTTTTCAAATTCTATTCAAATTCTATCAAAATTTCTATCAAATTAAATATCCTTAACTTTTGATTCTAGCTTAAGTAGTTTTATATTTTATTCCTCTTTTTATATCACACTGTTTAATGTACAAGTAATATGATTTAATAATAATATATATATTATAATAATACATAATTCTTAATGTAAATAAATAATAAATAGAGTGGCGCAACAGCTCGAGGTGAACCAGGGCCAACTTCTCAACAATGTATGCTGTGTGTGTTGATTTCTTCACATACAAGGGGACCTACAATTTTTTGCGGAGTCCGAACGGCGCTTTTTGAGAATTTTTTCAAGACAATTGATACTCTCGGAGGGCTTGTCAAACCCTCGCGGAGGTGGGGACCGTGAAAAAGAACAAGTCTTTTTTTTTTCAGGTGACGATGGCAGGATTCGAACCCAGACCTCCGGCGTAGTAAGCACACACTAACCACTACCCCCCCCCCCCCCCCAATTCTTAATGTTCTCCCATTTGAATTCATTTAATAAAAAAATAAAAATAAAAAATAAATAAATATAATATATGCTTCCGCCCAATTTGGGGGCGTGGCGGTTGAATAAGTGATTTTTTGAGTTAAAAAGGCGGAATTTTAAGCTGAAATGTACGCAACCACATAGTATAAGGCATTCAACAAGTATGTTTTTATATCCCACCCACATTTTGGAGGCGTGGCAGCTTCTTTCTTTGGTTAGGTAGGGTATTTTGCAATCCGTCACAGACGGACTGAGGTTTGTACATAAGCACTGATGCACTTTCCTACTTGTTTCTATTTAGTAGACGATTAAAGACGTTTAAAAGAATAAAAATGAAATGTGACCGCGCCCACATGGGGGCGTTTTTAGTTTTTTTTTTAACAATACACTTAAGAAAAGTTAGAGCACACCGATTTTCAGCGTCCTACGACAACTTTGATTTTGTAAAGTGGGGCTTGTCAGTGGGTGGATTTCAAAATTTTTTTAACTTGTACTGCTTTGGGACCTTAAAGGAAAAGATTATCAAGTGTCGAGTTCGTAGCTAAAAACTTAAGGCCAAAAATACCAACAGATAGACAGACGGACGGACAGACATGGCTCATTCGACTTACAATTCGGTCTCGATCATATACCGCTATAAATTCAGACAAAGACACCAGCGCTGAGGTCTCACGAAGATTAGTGAACTCTTGCCAATCGCCGTTTCTTCGGGCTAAAGAGGCAATTGTACTCAATCACTCAGATAATTTTTAGTCCCGTCTGCATAGATGGAGTGGCGAGGAGGAGATACCCCGAATTGGACGACCTGGCCAATAGACTAAGAGTACAACGACCGTGATGGCTGGGTCACCTAGAGCGGATGGACACCTACCAACGCCATGGCCCGGAAAATCTTCGAATTTAGCACAGTAGAAGAGCACCGACACTCAAGAGGTGGCGCACGCAAGTGGAAGGAATCCTTACCCAACTTCTCGTGCAAAACTGAACACGGCTAGCTGGAAACAGAGCGAGGCTTGTTAGTTGAGGGCCTGCCCAGGTAAGCAAGCATTTAAGTTAAATTTAACAAGTGCTCAAATTTCATTAGAGAATTGGCTTGACGAGGTGGAGGAGTTCAACTACTTCGTCCTTCTTCAAGACTAAGCCTAAAGCTTCTAGTCGGCATCAATAGCCATTTTTGTCGGCAAAATCTTTTCAACGATTTATTATTCTTGGCTTTGTGGAAAGTAACCCCAGACTGTAATTTGTTTAAGAAGAAAGCGCTTTTGCCACCTTTTACTTCAAGTACGGGTCACTCCAGCTCTGATCCTCTCAAAGTTCGATCGCATTCACCTACTAGTGCGATATTGTAATCGTAAATGCCGAATTCTTTATCCTTGAGATCATCTCCTTAGACTATAGAAAATCACTGAATGACTTTTTTTCAGCACTTGCGTAAGTTACTTTTAATCTTGTCACTTTTGTCTTTCTTGATAAAGCCTTCACCCCAATGAATCCGTTGCGTCTGTCACGGAGAAGTACGCAACTGACAACTGAGTTAAATATACACGTTTTTATGTGAAGCGGCCCATAGAAGAACTTCGTGACGTACGTGGCTTTCCATAAGAACGTGTGTATTTCACTGAATTATCAGTTCTGTACTTCGACGTAACGGATTCATTGGGCTGAAGGCTTAAGTTTTTGTTCTTATATTACACATGCTTAAAGCTGTCCTTATCTTGTCCTTCACGTGGTTGAAAACAGGGTTTATTTTGAGAACTTCGTAACGTGTAACGTGTGTCGTATCACAGTTGAAGTAACATACACCAGAAAATATTTCTTGTTTATATTTTTGCGATTTTATAGGTACAGTGGGCCAAATTAAGGCCACTTTCCCCTGCTGCTTTTTAAACTGCTTTATATAGGTCATAAATATCAACACAGCAAAGCAAGCATACTACTGCCAGAGTTAAAATTAAAAAACCACATCTTTGTTCAAAACATAATTCTAAACAAAAACATTTTATTGAATCAACTTTGTTATTCTCTCCTATTATAATTCAATTCTTACCGATGCAGAGCGACTTGCTTAGGCCAGGTAATAAAACCTCAGAATAAACAAAGCAAATTGAGTGCTTGAAAATTAAAATGATCTCCACCATAAAGCATAGAATCAAATAAATTTTTATCCATTCCTGTTTGCAATTATTTTATCATTTGGTCATCATGTGATTAAGATTGTCAAACTCGAACCATGGTATAAAACTTGAATTTGGCTCCTAACATAAGTCAGAACCATTTTTTTTTTTCTTTTCTTTTATTGTTTATTATGTAAGCAAAGCCAAGAGATCTTAGAACTAGTTTTATTCAATAAATTTTAACAAAAATCCTATAAGGTATTCAAATTATGACGTCGATCTTGTGTGGTGTTTTCGTCTGGTTTAGTTATGTTCTTGAGAATCTTCGTGTAGCTATTATGTTGCTTTGCTTGTTTACCAAATGAAACGGCCATGACTTGTTTTGTTTGTTGATGCGTGATTTTAAAGTTTAACTCATTAGGAGGTTCGATTCGATTCTTTTGTAGATATGATTTCATCAAAAAAAAAAAAATAAATAAATAAAGACTTGTATAAGCATTTTGGTGCTGGCAGACAATAGATGCCAAGATTTTCCAAGCTAAAAAGGAATACGAGTTGTTGATTTGGACTATAGTCAAGAAAACAGTTTTCGACGTCTTATGGAAGTTTTTTTTTTTTCAAATTTGTCAAATTTTTAAGGAAATCAAAGAATCAAAATCATCAATTCATGAGAGTTCAACTCAAAATTCAGTAGATTTTGAAGAAGCATTCAAGTGATTGAAAGTGTGTTTTTAGGAGGACTTACCGAGGTTCAAAAGTTATGCCCTGCCTTCTAGACTTTTAACTATGGACATTTAGTGTATCATGTTGTAATGTGGCTTTTTGTTTTATCGCAACTCCGCCTTGCAAAGCTCCTAAATGTTTGAAGATCAAGGACTCGGCCCTCAATACGAAGTTGTTTGAAGTTAGCAGAAGTAGGTTTCACTCATGTCTAATGGTTTTTTTCCACGAAATATGGAGTGCGATACGGAGTCTCCTTGTACATTGGGCTAAGCTGCACCAATTTACTAGTGCTAAAAAATTAGAAGAAGAGCTTAAAGAACTTGTCGGCAATACTGAGCCGCGTTGAACGGACACTTTTCATGGCAATTTGATTTGGGTAAGCTTTAAAAGAATTCGTTGGCGTAAGTTTGGGCGTCATTTCGTCGGCTGATATGTTTGTTTCACAAAAGTTGTGTATATACGCCCAGACATGTAGAACCTGCCTTTTAGCAACATGATGCCACCAAATCCCGTAAAGCAAGTTTCATCTTAAAATGTTCTTCCAAGTAAAAGTTTAAAAAAAAAACTGGTTCGTTTGGAAAGTCTGGGTAAGCAGGACTTTTTTTTTGTTAATTTTATTTGTTCAATAAATTTTCTATGTATATTATGTAGAGCCAAATAATTGAAAAGACAAGTTCTGGCCCCAATTGCATCAAAAATTCCCAATTTGCGCGACTATAAATACACCATCCATTGTCAAGTGTAGTGTCAGTGCAGTTTGGATTTGCTTCTACACATTCACAGCGGACGAAAAAATCCTTTCAACATGAAATTGCTTATAATATTTTTAACATTGATTGTTCTGATCTCTGCTCAACACGGACACCGCGGTCGTGGTGGACTAGGACCCGGCAGACGTATTGGCGGTGGCGGTGGAGGAGCCAGCAGTTCTCAAGCTTCATCATCTTCGCAAACTTTTAATCAAGGCGGCCTGGGTGGTAGTGCTAGTTCTGCTACAGCTAGTTCAAGCTCGCATAGTTTTAATAACTTTGGATAAGGAGTTGACCGTTAAGCACTGAATTAATGATGGAGAAGTAATAAATGTTTGGATACTGTTAACCATACGCATTATGGATTTTCTTCATTTAATTTTGGTGCTCAATACAAGTTTACTAAGGGTGAGTTTTTCGGTGCGAAATCGTCATAGCTTTCCCAATTCTATTTCGGGTTAATTTTGAAAAGGTGTCCTTATTGTTATGTGCCTATTCTGTGTGTTTATCCTTAATGATGAAGGAACAGGGAACAGTCAACTAATTTTTCATAATTGCAGAACCCAGTCATTGTTAGATATGATTTTTCGGCTGAAATAAGGCTCAAAATTCAACTTCTCCGAAGGCCTACTCGCAGACACACGTATAGCTAGTTGCATATGGTTATAACCTGTGTGTTCCTGGGTCACTTTAAGATTGCACGGGAGTATTTGGGATACACTTTTGATCAAATCATGATGAGTTGTTTCAGCGGCACAGAATCTATTGCAGAATCTATTCCAGAATTATTTTTGAAGGGAACATCATATTTTTGTAGCAAAGCAAAGGCAAAACCAGTGAGTAAGCGGTACAGTGTGTACGCAGAAGTTACAGTCCGTAAAATGGACCGTTGAATACCCCATCCTATCCCACATTGTAAAATGCTGATGGCATTGTTATTTTTTGACATTTTATAAGTAATCAAAACTTCGAATAGGGCCGCAAACTATTAATTATAAGATATTCCACAGATATTTCCAAGTTGCAATTAAATGTACGTAAAAATGCAATGGGGGGGAGTGGGGTGCCGTGGCGTAGTGGTTAGTGTGTGTGCTTACTACGCCGGAGGTCTGGGTTCGAATCCTGCCATCGTCACCTGAAAAAAAAAAGGACTTGTTCTTTTTCACGGTCCCCACCTCCGCGAGGGTCTGACAAGCCCTCCGAGAGTATCATTTGTCTTGAAAAACTTCTCAAAGTGCCGTTCGGATTCGGCAAAACATTGTAGGTCCCCTTGTATGTAAAGAAACTAACACACCAGCATACATTGTTGAGAAGTTGGCCATGGTTCACCTCGAGCTGTTGCGCCACTCTATTTATTTTTTATTTATTTATTAAAAATGCAATTTTTTGGTTCAAATTCAATATTTTTGAAAAATCGACCCCTAAAAGGAGGCGTGGCTAAAAACTTTATGTGAACGAAATCTGGGCTGAAGTATTGTTTACCTAACCTGCTACTTTTTTTGTTTCATGCTTTCCTAAATTAGGCTCAAGGCCAGTCGAAATTAAATTTTAGGCTTTTCTTCAATTCTGCCTCCAAATGTGGGCGAACTTAGCGTTTTCTACATAAAATATTTTGCAAATTGTTTTTCAATTTCGAGCAAAAATATTGAGTAAACTGCATTTAAAATATTTAACCTTAATATAGATGCCTAGAGATGCATAGAGGTTTACCTATTAAATTTGTCTTTTTTGTGTCTTACATTTATTAGGAGATGCTAAATGTCAAATTTCAGCCTTTTAGAACGTCTGACAGTTTTGAAAGCTCTGGAGGTAGTTGCACATTTAGAGAGATTGTGGGCGTGCTTTTGGGCGGATTTCAAACATTTTTACACCTGTACTGCTTCGCATGACGTAAACCTTAAGTACGAAGTTTCAGCACCCTAGCTCAAAATTTAAGGCCTACAAATATGTGACATACAGACGGACGGACGGGCATGGCTCATTCGATTCAGAAATCGGTCCTTAAGGTCTTGGGGGTCTACCATTATTATTTCACCGTGTTACAAACTATGTGACAAACTTAATAAAAAGAAACAGGCAAGGGGGTCGCAGGGGGCGGCACATAATTTACTGTGTTGTAGTGAGCCATAAGACCACAATCGATGGGTCAGTAGTCCACAGACATTTTATATGGACCTTTGGCCCCCTCGAGTGGGTTTAAAGTCCATAAACTAATTGTGAACTTATAACCCACCCAAGTGGGTCACAAGTCCATTATGGACTTTTGGCTCATGGACTTATGACCCTGCACTGAAAATTTCCGCTGCCGGCTATTGATCGGAATGCTTAGCTGAAGCTGAAGGTATTGCTGTAGTTGAACTTGCTGCGAGCCGCTTATAAATATCGGACTGTGACGCTATTTTTGGGTACAATTTTGTCACGTTTTAAGCTTACCTGGCAATCGGGCAAGTCCGTAGCTAGGAGGCGGGGGGAATTCAGGAGTAATGCACTACCTTAAAAATCGAATACCCTGCCTTAAAAAATTCCATCAGTTATTATCTAAATAATTCCTCATTCTGTTAATAATTTAAGAGAACTTAAATTATTCAAAAAACAGGTCCTCTTCTTGTAATTTTCTTGTATATAATTTTAATTTATATAAATCAGGTAACAGCTCAGAGCAGGCAATTGTCAAAAAAAAAAAAACAATTGGTAACACTGCCTCATCAATTAATGGATTTTTTAGTCATTAATGTTGAATAAGATCTCTGTTTAAGTTTAAGCAAATTAAATGTTGGCGTAAGGTCCGCATAAGGAACCTTAAATGGCATATTCTCTGATGAAAACAAGCCTAGTATCTACCTTATCAACTACACTTAAGCTGGAAACTCAAGAGCTTTTCATGAATCACCGCACTACTAGTAGGTACTCTAAACATAAGGAAAGCTTTAGCTGCACAATTTCGGGGCTGTGGATCACTCTGGGCATCCAGGTTTCCTAAATGCGAACAGATCAATCGAAACCTTTCAACTACACTACAATACAATTTCTTATTAAGAATAAGACTAAGATAAGGAAGCTGAAAATTGTTCTTAAGGACTTTCGCATTAAGGTTCTTGTTCTTCACTAGAGCATTCTAGAGGTGTCTAGGAGCATATAGGAGAACATATTGGAGTTTAAATTTTTGATTTCAGATACAGTTCTTAGACCTTACTTGAGCTCAAAGTTTTCAATTTTCGGAGCAAATTCGAAAGTGATTTTTTTATTCAAAGTGTATTTTTTTCATTAAAACAATTTTTCAGACCCATAATGAACTCGGATAGGACCAGAAATAGTTTAAAGCTCCCAAGTAAAATTTTAAAATATAAATTAATAAAGTGACTTAATTAAGAGCATTTTTTGGATGTTTGCCAAACTTTGGGCCCTGGTAGAGAGCTAAGGAAAGGGAACTAAATAAAATATAATATTGATACCCCATCCCGCAGGATAGGAGGTATACTAAAGTCGCGTTGTCACAAGGAACAGAAACAGAAACAGATTTTCATACATTAGCAACGCAAAAAGCATTCAGAGCATTTAGGTTTCAGTTGCTTATGTATGGGATTCTGTTTCGGTCCCTGTTTTACGTTGCTTGTGACAACGCGGCTTAAGTTTGCCACATAGTCTGTAAGACGGTGAAATAATAATGGTAGACTCCGACGAACTTGAGGGCATATGATCGAGGCCGAATTCTGAATCGAATAAACCATTTCCGTCCGTCTGTCTGTATTTCACACGTAGGCCTTAAATTTAAAGCTAGGGAGAAATGAAATTTGGTACATAGGTTAACTGTTAACATCTCCTAATGAATGTAAGATACAAAAAAGAAAAACTTAATTCCTCCAGTGGGCGTGGCATCTTTTTTGAGGGTAAACTTTCAAATGCAGTTTACTCAATATTTTTGCTCAAAATTGAAAAAATTTTGCTTTATATTTTTAGTAGAAATATTTATTGTAGAAAACGCTTAGCTCTACATTTTGTTCACACAAGACTTTGGGCCACGCCCACATTTGTAGGCAGAACTGAATAAAAACCTAAAATTTTCCAGAAAAACGTTTTTTCGACTGGCCTTGAGCCTCATTTAGGAAAGCATGAAACAAAAAAAGTAGCAGGTTAGGTTAACAAGACTTCAGTCCAGATTTCGGTTATATAAATTTTCAAGCTACGCCATTCAACGCTCCGTTTTACGGACTGTAACGTCTGCTTACACACTGTAGCACTTACTCACTGGTTTTATACGCGACCGAGGGTATATTAATTTTAATGCATAGTTTTGCAATAGACCCTTAAGACCATTTAGAGATAAGATCGAGACCGACAGGTGAATGGCCACGCCCACTACTGGCTTCAATGTGAGACAACCTCTATTTCACATTTTTTCTCAAGGTCTCATTTTTCTCTTGTGGTCAAGTTAGACAAGGGTCAGAAACTTAAATTTTGGTACTGAGCAATACTGGCCTAAGACCTTTAACAAGGCAAAAATTGAACCGCCCACAATATCGACCATATCCATATCCAAAGCTAACTCCAAATCGGAAAAAATTATATAACAAATATTAAAGATATAACTATGTATTTCCTAGGTTTAGTCTATACAAAGTTTTTAGCTCCGCCCACTTTTAGGGGGCGTTTTTAGGAAAAAACTGTTTTTTTCTGAAATAACTTTCGCTTTTACCGTATTCTTCCATGATTCTAACAAAATTACAATTAATTGATTTTAATTTTAAGCTCATGCCCACTTTTATTGGTGTGGCCTATACAAATGACATATGAATTCAGGCCAAGAAACTTTAAGATTTGGTGTTGCATGGTATATAGGGTCGGGTAGATAGAAGTTTGTCACAGACAAACTCTTGCCCTTACGCACTTGTTTTTAAACTTTTTTGAGCATTTTAAACACATTGGGCAGTAGCAGTAGTAGACGGCTGAAAAAAGGGCAACATCTTTCTGGCATAAGTTAAGCGTAGGGCCAAGTGGAATTTGTTGGATTGTTTCATCCTAATATATGGATTTGGGTGTTTTGATTCCGAGCATGCTATTTAAAATTGAAGTTATAGGCAAAAAAAGTTCAAAAAGAGTGCAACTTTAACAAAACCGTAAATGGCCACAGCCGCCTGCCAGACGACTGGCACCTACCCTTAGCGGAGTGGCGAAGTGGCGTGAGCGAAAAAGAACCCTGCGAAAAAGAGAGTTGAAATCCTTTAAACCCACGAAACTGGCCGCCCAAACACTGTTGTAAGCAAACGCAATATTTTTTCCAGTGAAACTTGTCAAATCTCCATTGCATATTCTTAGGCAGAAATTTTAAGTCAAAGATGAGCTATACTTCGAACAGTTATAAGTTTTAAACTAAATGAGACTGACAATTTCTCAAAACATTGCAGATAATTAAGTGCAGGAGATAAGGAACACTTGACAAAAGAATAACGTGCAGCTGAAAAACTGCGCAATTTTCTGCCTAAAGCCATACTCAGCACAAAATTTCAATGAAAACCGTAATTTTCATCGTTAAAATTAAAAGTCATAAGTCGCAGAAAAAGACGAAAAAGTAAACAAACTATGGTAGACGCATTCGAAGGAGACGTGGTCTGCCAGTGGGACGACACTTTGCCACCCGATTTTTTGTAGTTCTGCTCACATATACGCAATCAGGATCAGGCCTTAAGTGCTGATCAGTTGGAGGTTTGAAGTATAACGTCTGAAAGTCAAAGCATTATCCTAGAACTTGTGAGAATAAGTATAACTAATTTTTATCAAGATCCGGCTCCAGCTGTAGCTATGCATTGTGCTCAAGCCCTTAACTGGGATCTAAACTTTGCGGTAAACTTTCTGTGAATATAGCTCTTTGTTGCAAAAACTTTTTAGGTCTTCCTTTTTTTAATAGCCTTTGCACAACATATTTTCAACCAGTTCAACAAATGGCAACATAATAGCGTAAGATGATGGTCGGAAAATTCTTCGGACGATTTACGGTCCCGTCTGCATAGACGGAGAGTGGAGGAAGAGATATAACATCGAACTGTACGGGCTGTACAGCGATACCGACCTAGCCAAAAGAGTCAAAACACAACGTCTACGATGGCTGGGTCATCTAGAGCGGATGGACACCAACGCCCCGGCCCGGAAAATCATCGAATCCACACCGCAGGGACGGCGCGGTAGAGGAGCACCGAGACTCAGGTGGCGCACGCAAGTAGAAGGGGACCTCAGCCAACTTCGCGTGCGAAACTGGAGACGGCTAGCTAGAGACAGAGCTGGCTGGCGAAGCTTGTTGGCTGAGGCCCAAGTCCACCCCGGACTGTAGCGCCACCTTAAGTAAGTAAAGTAAGGTGGTCGGAACTCGGAAAAGGACACTTTTCTTTTAAATGCAGTTTTTTCTTACACACAAATTCTAAAATTATTTTATTTTTCCGAACGCTTAGATTTTGGATCTTCGCATTTTAATACATAATTAATTTTTTTTTTACAATTTTCCCACATTATATTCACTTATAGTTAACTTGCAGTTCCTTAACTATGTTCCTGCTGTTTTAAGAACGTACACTGGCTTTTTTCACAATTTTAAGTAAACACCGATCTCCTTACTCCAGCTTCTAGAACTCTTTTATTTTCCGTCTTATTTAGCTTTCATAATCATTGTAGCTGTCCGATGAAGCGCTAGCTTGTGCTGACGATGCGCTTCCACCCAATCCACCAAATCCGTCTTGATAATTCTGGGATGATGCTGAGGCACTGGCACTACTTGAACTTGAACCACCACCTAGTCCAGCGCAATAAAACTCTGGACCGAAACCACCACCGTATCCGAATTGGTCCGAAATAGCAACAATTAACGACAAAAACACAATTAGGAATTTCATAATGAAGAATTACTTCATCAGCTGATGTCTGCGGTCATTTATTGAAGATAACCAACTGGTAGTTTTTTTAACTTTTATAGGATATTTATAGAAGCTGCGTTTAAGACTCATGATACGACTCCCAAGGAATTAACAGAGAAACAAGTAATTTTGAAAGTTTGAAAGTTCTTGGAAATCCTCAAATCCTTGCTTAATCAATGGAAACCAGTTCTTGTCTTGATTCCGAAAATTAGCAAATTTTCAAATCTGTGGTTTTTTTTCGAGAAGAATTTAAGAAAAAATTTGGGATTAAAATTATGATGTTAGGAATATAATTTGCGGTTTTGGCAAATCGATTAAAGCTACTGTTGTTTTCTAAGTCATAGTCTAAGCACTAAGCTCTAAAGAGTGTGAAACGATTTTTAGTTCTCATCTGTGTTAAGGCCAGACACAAAGCCGCATTGTGTCTGAAGGCCTACATTGACCTGCGGAACAGGAAATAGTTTTTATAGTGAATAAAAGTCTAAGGACTGTGGTAAGAAAAAGAAAGAATTAAGCTAAGCTGCTTCGTTTTCAAAGTTTTTGTTTAAATAAAAGTGAAAACTTAATGTGTAAAGCCTTTCCAAAAATCTGTAATTTAAACGGTCAAAAAAAACTGTTTTTTTATTTTATGTCCTAGTCAAAATCGAATATTTTGTATGAGCTTTTTTAGAAAAAACAAAACTTGGGTTTAGTGTATACAAAATAAAACAAAAAAAATCCAATTTCTTCAAAACGATTGAAACGTTTTTGAGAAATGAAGATTAAATGGTCAACCTCTTTCAAAAGGTTAAGATCATAAGTTTTGAACCCCTTAGTGCACAAAGCAAACATGGAACGCACGTATAAAGCAATTCAAAGTTAACAAAGTGCTTAATTCATATTCTTCAATAACTTTTCAAATGCTGCCCTTTGACGCATTTTGGAAAAAAAAATCGCTAAAGTTCATGAAAAAACGTGGGTGTGTCCAATTCCCCTCCTCCCAGATATTGTTTAAAATTTTAATGACAATAATAGCGAACTTTAATTTTCCAAAACCATCTGAGAGTTGGAAACAGAAAACCTCTTAAAAAAGCACGCAAAAACAGAATACCATTTTCAAAAATATTTTTTTTAAAATCTTCTAGTACTTACTTACTTAAGGTGGCGCTTCAGTCCGGTGTGGACCTGGGCCTCAGCCAACGAGCTTCGCCAGCCAGCTCTGTCTCTAGCTAGCCGTCTTCAGTTTCGCACGCGAAGTTGGCTGAGGTCCCCTTCCACTTGCGTGCGCCACCTGAGTCTCGGTGCTCCTCTACCGCGCCGTCCCTGCGGTGTGGATTCGAAGATTTTCCGGGCCGGGGCGTTGGTGTCCATCCGCTCTAGATGACCCAGCCATCGTAGACGTTGTGTTTTGACTCTTTTGGCTAGGTTGGTATCGCTGTACAGCATGTACAGTTCGATGTTATATCTCCTCCTCCACTCTCCGTCTATGCAGATGGGACCGTAAATCGTCCGAAGAATTTTCCTCTCGAAGTAGCCTTAAGTGTTTTCATCCGCCTTTGACAGGGTCCATGCTTCTGCACCGTAAAGCAGGACTGGGATGATGAGGGTCTTATACATGATCACTTTAGTTGCTCGAGAGAGGGCTTTGCTACTCAATTGCCTTCTTAGCCCAAAAAAAGAGCGATTGGCAAGAGTTATCCTTCGTTTGATGTCAGTGCTGGTGCCATTGTCTGAATTGATAGCGGAACCCAGGTAGACAAAGTCCCTAACTACCTCAAAGCTATAGCTGTCGATGGTCATGTTTTGTCCAAGACGTCGGTGTTGGGTGTCTTTTCTTGATGACAGCATATACTTGGTTTTGCTCTCGTTGACTGCTATTCTCGTTGACTATATTCGCCGCTGACATCACGCTTTGTTCTAACGATTATGTCAATGTCGTCTGCGTATGCGAGTAGTCAAACGGACTTTTGAAAGATTGTACCTCTGGTGTTCGCGCGAGAGATCTACACAATTCTCTCAAGTAAGATGTTAAAGAAGTCGCTTGACGGCGCGTCGCTTTGTCTAAATACTTTTTTGACATCAAAGGGGTCAATGAGGTCTTTGCCGACCTTGACGGACCAGCGTGAGTTTTCCATTGTCATCCTGCACAGAATGACGAGTTTGGCAGGGATGCCAAAACTAGACATTGTGCTATATAGATCGTCTCTAGATACGTGGCCTTCAAATCGATGAAAAGGTGGCGTGTATCGATTTGGAATTCCTGGGTTTTCTCCAAGATCTGCCGCAGTCTGAATATTTGATCGATGGTGGACTTAAGCATGCGATGTTAAGAAGACTGATGTCTCTGTAGTTGGCACAACTCAGACGGTCTCCTTTCTTCAGGATCGGGCAAACAATGCTGAGATTCCAGTCGTCGGGCATGCTTTCTTCCGACCATATCTTGCAGATGAGCTGGTGCATGCTCCTAACCAACTCATCGAGAGCGGATTTAAAAAGTTCGGCAGCTAGGCCGTCTGCTTTGTTGCACTTGACCTTAGACGCAGCTACTTTCACCTCCTCCAGGTCGGGTGGGTGGTATCGTTCGTGTGCTTCGTCGGTAACGTCTTCGCCCGGGTTGAATGGTTCGTTCTGCCTGACAGCGGTATTTGGTTCGTCCTCGCCGTTGTACAGTCTGCAGAAGTGGTCTTTCCAAATCCCCAGCACCGACTACGATTCTACAACGATGTTCCCTTGATGTTTCTCGCAGGCCTCAGTTCGAACTTTATACCCTTGGCAGAGCCTTTTGATCCTCTGCTAAAACTTTCTAACCTCATTCCTGTTGTAACATCTCTCTATCTCTTCAACCGCGCGCTTCTCGTGCTCTCTCTTTTTCCTTCGGAGAAGCCGGTGTTCCTCTCTCCTCCTCTGCTTGTAGAGCTCGCGAGCAGCTCTAGTCCTTCTGTGTAGCGCCGCTTTGTATGCTTCCTGTTTAGCTGCATATACTTGCCGGCATTCATCGTCAAGCCAGGGGTTTCGTTGTGGTCGCCGTGTGAAACCCAGCACTTCAGAGGCGGCGTCTCTGATGGCATTTTGGCAATGTTGCCACTGGCTATCAATACTTGATGCTGGCTGCATAGGACTTCGTAGAAGGTTTTGAGAGACTCGATTGGAGAAGGGCCTGGCTATCTCTTGCGATTGTAGTCGGCCGACGTCAAACTTCCTCACAGTTTTTCCATTACTTGGCGCTGGTCGGGATATCCGCAGCCGTACCTTGGCTACAACAAGGTACTGATCCGAGTCAATGTTGGGTCCTCGGAAAGTTCGGACATCCATGAAACTGGGGGAGTGCCTTGTGCCGATCGCAATGTGGTCAATCTGATTGACGGTTGATTGATCGGGAGACCTCCATGTCCCTTTGTGGATATTGAGATGCAGGAACTGGAGCCTGAATCCGTTATCGAAGGTCTTGTGGTGCAGGCTATGCTTTCTGACTTTACGACCAAGAGGCCCTCCCTTCCTAGCATGGCATTGAAATCGTCTAGGACAATCTTAATATCGTGGCTAGGGCACTGCTCATAAGTTTAGCCTCGGCAAATTAAGTCTGTAAGAGGACATGCGAAAGTGTTAAGGAGGTCATCTGCCAAGCACACTTGATGAGTCAATAACAGTAAGCCGATTTTTAGCCACTACAACGGCTGAGCAGGATAGGCCTAATTTTATATAGACAAAAAAAAATGCCACAAAAAGATGTCACAAAACAAAATTATACAGGAAAAACTTTAGCTGTCACCGAAATATTTTATTATTTTCTCTTCTAACAAAATGAAAAGGTTTTTCTTATTCTATACATTTCTCTAGCCCTGGGCTATGAAACGATCACCTGAAATATGATACCGATCTTAGGGTGATCTACAATGTTCGGCATTTAAAATAAAACCGTTTATCTCGTGACATAAACGTGGACTACCAACCGCGACTTACTACGAACAAACATTAATAATTTTTAATATTCAGCTTCCACAATCACATAAATCGTATAAAAAGTCAAGGCTTTTGAGTATAATTACAAAAGTTATAATGACAATAGATTATTATGAAGTCTGTCTACATTTAAAAGACTCACAAGTGTACATTTTCTATACACTTGAAATATTTAAACACCATAAACATTTCGCTCGTCTCTATACCATGTTACTAAAATCAATCGACCGAAGAAAGGTGTGTTCGGGCCAGGTATTTCCCCGAAATGTTTTGAATCTTTTGATGCCTCAGCATCGGCATAGGTATACGTCAGCTTGAAGAGGTTAATGAATAACCGGTTGCCTGATATGAAACGCGTTGAAGCGGTTAAAAGCTGTGCTGATTTTTTTCCGTCATTTATAATTTAGTTTACTGCTATGATTAGTTACAATTAATTAATGAAACTAATGAAACGAAAAAGAAATCCTTTTTTTATTGTTTTATTTAAAAAAATTGTTTTTAGTCATCAATTTAGTTCGATGAGCATAAAATAATTTGTATGAAATAAGGGTGTAAAAACATCGGAAACAGAGCAATTTATAGAACCAACAGAGTTTTCAAGGCTTTATGGTTTTAGATGATTCGGATATAAGGAAACCAAACGAACTTTATTGTTTTAACATGGCCACGTTAAATGTAAAAATGTAAATTAAGTATAAATCTTTGTAGGGTTCTAGGTTAGATTATCTATTAATAAGTAATATCGAATAGCTGGTTCTATTGTCAACCTGACGTACTTGCGTATGCGTTTGGATTGCAAAACAGAATTTGTTATTCATATTAAAAGTCTACCAGAAAAAAATAGGCCTAATGGGGTATTTGGAAACAAAAACGGGTTGCCCCCATAAGAGACTGTTAGTTACTTCCCCATAAGCAACTGGATTTTGTTGTAAGATTTAAATAAATTTTGTAAAAAATATTAGAATGCTCCATCAATAGAACTTGCTATTCGGTATAAATACCCGAGTTTTGTTCTTTTCGGAATCAGTCGTTTGATAAAAAATTACCTATCAACTGACCAACAACAAAATGAAGTTCCTCGTTGTTTTCGCTTTGCTTATTGTGGCAGTCACTGCCCAACACGGATTTGGTGGTCACCGCGGACGTGGTGGATTCGGCGGTCGTGGCGGCGGCGGCTTTGGCGGTGGTGGCTTCGGTGGTGGACCTGGATTCGGTGGTGGTCCTGGATTCGGTGGTGGCGGTTTCGGTGGTGGTGCCAGCAGTGCTACTGCCTCAGCACAGTCACAGAACTTCAACCAAGGTGGATTCGGTGGTGGAGGCGGCGCTTCTTCTGCGACTGCGCAAGCTTCATCTCAAAACTTTAACCAATTCGGAAGATAAAACAAAAACTGGCCATGTAAAAAATAAATTAAAATAGTTGTAAATAGAAAAGTCGTTGTTGTTTGATTCCACCAAGAAAAAAAATCTAGTTCTGTTACCGTCCTCGTAAGTGAACTCGCCCGTGAACTTAACCGATGTTTCGACGGATCTCTAAGTTGGATAACAATTCAGGTAGCCAAAATGAAACAGTCTTGGATTGACAAGGTTATGTTACAGGGCCCCTGTGACAATATAGTCTCTGCTCACTTAGGCCATCAGTTGGGTCCATTGCGTCGATTCGGGAACCTTCTTAACGTCTGAAACGAAAACATTGGAAATAGACCGCTGCTAAAAAGCTCAACGTGCCGCTCTCTTGGACCTATCTGTATTACTAAGATCTTCGAGCTCATTGAAGATGTAACTGCGAGGTACTACGCCTAATATTGTTTAGAGCTGGAAGATTCGCTTATAGCAGGTGACGAACAGATTCAATTTCTTCAACGTCCCTGAAGCTTCTGCGGAAATCGTTATGCAGTAAACCTAGCCACTCTGTGTGTAGGCCCGCAGTAAGAAATGAAAATTCTTAGCGTGAGCACCTGCCATGGTGGCTTGATCTGGGGGTTTCGGGTAGCCCTGTCACCATGAAGCACAGTCACCATTAAGATCCCAAGGGGGCCTACCTCTTTTAGGCACAAATGAACCAGGCCCCAGACGCAAAAAAAATCGACCTGACTCATGGGCACTCTGCCGCCCATGGTAGCAGAAATAGCCTCCGGTCGAGCTTCGTTAGCGGAAGGCCACTACCAGACAGCCTTAACTTTTTATGGCCTGGCAGCTACCTAACGCCCTCTCTAGAATTGCATAAAAGAAGCGGGCGGCAATTTCATTAGAACGCCGACCGACAAGCCGCCCAATTTGGACAGAATCTCTCCGGATTAACTAGGGTCCGCGGGTTCGTTAAACCCGTCACCTAACCGATGTAAGTCCCCTCTGCGGGAGCGTGTAGGCCCACAGTGCAATTCCCCGTAATCGGGCCCGTGAGTACTCAGATATCCCTGCAGGTTTGTCCGATCATAAATAGTGTTTTCTTCGTTTGGCTGGCCAAAGCTCCCTTGTGTGTCTGCACGTATCGAGTTATGTCCAACTTAGGTAAGTTAAACTCAAGAATCCAGTCTCTATCTTACGTGCTATCGACCTCAACGGAATACTTTCAGAATTGATGCTAGAAATGCATCCATTCCTGACCCAGATCTCGCTATCTTGTTTGCTTCTTCGTTTCCCGGGATATCGGTGGAACCTGGCACCCACCAAAGATTTGACGCATCGTCAAGGGAGTAGATGAAAATGGTCTTGTTTTTGGCGGTATTGCGCTCGGCATACGTGACCCAATTATGGCCATCTTGACACGATCTTCTATATTTTTCCTCCAGCTGAGTATGAAGTCCAAGATGATGTCCAGGGGTATCTTGCCGATTTGGATATCGGTAACTCAATTCCCCCCATTCTTGGTGTCCTGAAGGTTGCGCATACCCTTTTCCTATAGTAAACAAAAAACTTCCATCCCGGAAGGAGTTATTCCCAGACTTCGACCCTCAACCCAGTTACCAACAATATGAAGTGCGGAGTGGTTTCAGTCTCTATTAGACTGAAATATGAAAACAATGAGACCACTAGAAGGCGATATGCGAATATAAGCTAAGTGTTTTGAAAGGCTCCAAGTTCGTTAAGAAACCATGCCTCAATAAGGCTCTGCAGCAGTTAATGGGGGACGAAAAAAAGCGGATTAGAAGAAACATTCAAGCCGTCCGACATACCACCGCGCCGTGCCGGTACGATAAACGCTTGTGTGCGAACTTTATGCGTTTCAGGGCGGATGCTAAAGTCATATTTTTTCGAGTTCGCGATCAAGAGGTTATGAATACCCTTAAAATGCGTAGCACATTGTGAGCGGAAACAGTTTGAGAATAGAGTAGAAAAGGAATACTCGATCCAGCACAAACGCTGATGAAGTGATGAGCCTTGCAGAGAAAGCTTACCACCAAAGCTTACCACCGAAAGTTTATGCATTTATATTGCCATTACAACAGCTTAAAATAAATTATATAACCCAGCAGATTACCTAGCAATCTCCCTCCGGCCAAGATCCTTCCAACACCGAGGTCAGTTCGTGACCACGAAAAGTGCAACCTTGTCTTGTCTTGTCTTCCGCTAAATTCCATGGGGAGGGAATTGTCGATACCGAAATTCGAACTTGGAATATCAGTTTTCTGTCAGCTGACTGGAATGACAGTTGGGTTTGTTCGTGAAGTGAATCGATGAGTGCATTCAGCGATTCCTGCAAGTTTTATTTTTTGCGAATACATCACTTTGTCATCTCCACCAGCCATTAAATTGGAATAAGCGAAAAATATTGTGCATATTGCGCTTTAGCGACAGTATTCTATTGTCACCCAGGCGAAAACCAAGACCCGTGACCCGCATACGGTGGGAAGGGATATAGGATGCTGATCCGATCGATTTGCACGGCACGTTTCGGAGAAGTTTGAACAAATTCCACCTAACCTTTTAAGAGTAGAGGAATAATGGCAGCTGTTTTCATCGGCAGTCATTGCCTCTGCAAGAAATGTTTGTGGAGTGAAGCGGTTTGGTGTGGCGGCTCGTAGTGAGAAAACAACTGCGTGGTTTAAGACCCCCGGAATTCAAGAAGCTATTAGAGAGAATAAGAGAGCCTAAATTGAGTGAAATCAATGTAGTAACTCTATTTTTCCAGCCCGGAACATTGAAGTGCCGAGAACCTCCAATATGGCGGTCAGAACAGCCCAGCAATAGGATTGGAAAAAGTTCGGCGAGAAGTTAGAGCACGATTACAGATCTGCAAACAGATGTTTTGGTAGAATATTCGCCTTCCCTCAAATGTAAACCCCTACAATCAGCGACAGGTGCTACTGAGCTACCGGTCCCACAGAGTCTGCAGCGCCGTATATACTCTAAATATGAATAAAAAAACTATGTACTCCCACGGTTGGCGAATATGGATCCTACTACACGACTGACATTGGGGAAGGCCCACGACAAACGGTTTGCTGACAAGGTATATATCGAGGTGAGATGCTTTTATCGGGACTTTTTCTTTGGAGTCATCTGTTGATGTACGGTTCACTTCGTCCGACGATATCTAATTAAATTAAAGGGAATAAAGTGAAGTTTGAGAATTCAAGTGCTTCTTTTGTTTGCCTAAGAATACTGGTTCAGGATTGCGTGCAAGTCATTCTGGGTACTAATTTCCTCACACAAATGAGAACAACATCTTACGCAGATGGAGCGAGCACATTTTGATGCTGCTCTATCCCCAACAGGGCACTGAAGATGGCAATCACGGCAAATGGCTGCCGTGATTAGGGCGGAGAACAGTCCTACAGCAGCTGAAGTCACTGCAACGATTAAATTGCTAAAAATGGGTAAGTCTGCTGGAAATGATTAAATCCAGTCCGAAATGCGCTATGCAATGGGTGAAGAAGGTGTTAACTAGCTAACACGTCACACGTGTCATTGCGATGGCCTGGGAAAGCGGGAAAGCACCTAGCGATTAGCAAAAAAGGGGTTATAGTGCCCATTTTCAAGAAAAGGAACAGGGGCGATTGTTCTTACTATAGGAGTATACCTCTCTTAAGTCTTCCTAAAAAAGGTATTTTGCGAAGGTGTTGGAAGCACGCTCCACAGCTGTAATCGAGCCTTTGTTGAAGGAAGAGCAATGCCGCTTTCGGCCTGGCAGAGGCACAACCGACCAGCTTTTTACGTGTTTTGTAGATTTGGAAAAGGCATGTGACCGAATTCCTCGGTATAATCTCTGGATAGTTTTGCAGGACCATGTACTGAGTGGGCCACTCCAGAGAGCCATTCAGTCTTTGTATGGGAACTGCAGGAGCTGTGTTCAGATAAATAGCGACAAATCCCATCCTTTTGATGTATGTGTTTGACTTCGCCAGGGCTGTGTTCTATCGCCTCTCCTTTTTATAGCATATTTGGACTGGTGGGAAATCTTTCGAAATGGTTGGCGCCAGGATAAGCTATCTGCTTTTCGCAGATAATTTAGCTATCCTGGCATCGCATGAAGAGGAAATTCAGCGAGCACTGGTTGACTTTGCGGCCATCTGTGGTAAGGCTGGGATTAAGGTTAACGTGAAGAAATCCGAAGTGATGGTTGTTTCCGAACTCCTGGATCAGGTAAAAAAAATCGTCGAGAAATCGAGGAGACACAGGTGATCGCGCCTGTGCCAAACAGACACAAAGTCACTCTTTTAAAGGATTGGCGGCAACAGAAAGTGAGAGAGTGAGAGAGGAAAATGATTTAAACGAAGTCCCGAAGTGTCTTCACCGGACTAAAATTTGATTTATTTGTCATGAGAAACATTTTGTTGTCATTTTTGGCTCCCAAAAGAGAAAAAGATTAAATTTCTCAAGTTTGAAAAAAAAAAAACAATTTCGTTGTAAAAATCCCAAATGAAAACATATTTATGACAGATTTATGGATATTTATGACAGTATCAGTTTCTTTTTTAGAGTCAAACTATTATAAAGCTGTGCGAAAAGATTTCAAACTGTCATATATAGTTTTATTATAAAGTTTAATGGAATTTACATGGAGATTTCTGTTTTCATTTAATTAGTTGCCCAGAAGATTTTGTACATTTGTAAGGTAGATCAACGATTTGTAGATTTGTTGAAGTATATCGCTTTTAGTGTTCGGTGGAGACATGGTATTGCACTATTTGACAGTCACATTAATATCTTCAGCGACAGTCAAAGAGCAAAGCACTTCGCACACGACCAATCCAACCAAGCAAGGGCTTATCACATTGATGCCGGGTGCCACTACATTCGGGAAGCAATTGATAAAAATAATGTCAACATAGCAACCAGGTTAAAGTATAATGGTTTTGTGCTAAATCATTATTCATGAGTTTTTTTTTTCGAAAAAAATGTGCCTACAATCTTTGTTTGATACAAGAGCTTTTTATAATATAAATTCTAATATTTGACCAATACTTTAAGTGACTATAGTTCAAGGAATCTAGTTTTTACTAGATTCTAGCCTAATGCATTGGCCCGTCAAAGTTTGTTTGTTTCTTTTGCTTTCACAGTACAAAGGTTGTCGACGGAACTCGTCCAATCAAAAAGACAAAATACGAATTAAATTTTAAAGTTGAAGGGGTTTTTTTTTTTTTGATTTAGTCACAAAAAAATTTTAAGATTCAAATTCAAAATACCTGTTCGTCTGTGAATAAATAGGCAACAATCAGTTGACTATAAAAACCCGAACTGAGTTCGATAAGAAATCAGTCGTTGGATTTTGTCTAAGGATCAACTATACCTAATCGATAGTGTCAAAAAAATGAAAGTACTCGTGGTACTCGCTTTGCTAATTGTTGCTGTTGCTGCTCAACATGGCCATCACCATCGTGGTCATCATGGCGGTGGAGGCGGCAGATTTGGACCCGGTTATAGTGGAGGTCCCGGGTTCGATGGCGGAGCTGGATTTGGACCAGGATTTGGATTCGGTGGTGGACTCGGAGGTGGTGCCAGTTCTGCTTCGGCGTCAGCACAATCGCAGAGCTTCAATGAAGGTCTAGGTGGACTGGGCGGTGGTGGTGCTTCATCATCTAATGCCGTCGCATCAACTCAAAACTTCAATGAAGGTGGACTAGGAGGTGGTGGTGGTGCGTCATCGGCCAACGCCGCTGCATCATCTCAAAATTTCGACTCATTTAGAAGATAAATCTCATCGAACGAATAAATTTAAATAAATAAGTGATAGATAAAAATATTTTGTTGTTATGTTAATTTTATTTGTCTAATCTTTTTCAGTCATACTTGAGCAAGATACTGGGTAAATGATTCCAAGGTCCTTGAGCTCGGCCTGAATCTTCTTTAAACATTCTTTTTATAATATTCATACGTAGGATACTTGAAAGTGAATCCTTGTATTTTCGTTTTCCAGCTGTTTGAGATAACACTCCTGTCTTGGGCAGCGAGTACTTTGTACAGAGTGTTCAGGAAATAGCCACAACATTTGTTCGATTTCAAAATCGATTTCATGTTTACTTTTATCCCCGCATCATATATAGACAATCTGCAAAGCTGTTAAAGTTGCACTGGCGTTACCGTAACAATGGCTTGGTTACAGCCCTGGTACGTGCTTCAAAAAATTTTACGAACATACTAAAGCCGCCTCGAATACTTTTTTGGATAGACTTAAAAGAGTAGGTACCTACTTTATACACCTACCTATAGTTAGGGAAATTTTCCTGGTGCGTTAAGCGGTCCGTCCAAAAATGGAAAAAGGATCGCTTATGGTAGCACCTCGTTGCCCGTCCATCCGTCCGCCCGTTCGCACCTGTAACTTTTGAACGGTGAATCGCAGAAATATGAAACTTGATATGTTTATTAAGCCCGTGAAAAAATTAGGACACATTCAAGGACAACATACAAGGACACATGTAACGCTAGTTTTAATTTTGATGGTAAAAAAGAAAAGGAGTGTTTCGGCACTGATCTCGAAAAGTTTTACAGTCAGAAAAAATATATTTGAAATGTACACTTCACATAGGTACACTGAGTTTTCATAATAAAATCAAGATTTTACAAAATATTGTAAAGTTTTTGGGAACTGAGGAATGGAAATTATGTGTCCGTTCGCAACGTGTTTAAGGTGATAACTTTTTGATCACTCGATTCAAAAATCTAACACGGCAAACATACCAAAAAACCACAGATTAAGCAACGGCTTAAGTCAAATTTTGGTTAATCCGTTTTAAAACTTGTGAAAAAATGTTTTCCCGCCAATATCTCTGAAGCTATATGAACAAATGATTTGGAAAAAAAGCACATCAGGAATTATTTGTAATTTTTAGGAAAACTATAGGAAATTTTGAATATTAATCGAATTCTAAGATTTAGTTCAAAAACTTCAAAAACATTTTACAAATTATATTTCAAAATTTTCGGGCATCGTAACGGTGACACCTCGAAGGGACTATTAAAACTGACCAGGGACAAGCTAAGGGCTTTAGTAGGCATTCTGACAGGACACTGCCTCCTGCGTAAACACGCAAAGAGGCTAAGGCTTTCTAAAACGGATATTTGTCGCTTCTGCAGTGATCTACAGCAGTGATCTAGGCGGTTGAGGATATAGCACACATTCTGTGCGAATGTGAGGCAATTTCGCGTATGAGCAGGAAATGAGCAGGGGAATATTTCTTCGAAAGCTTAGAAGAAGTAGACGGCACAAACTTTAAAGGCCTCCTTGGCTTTTACAGGGAAATTGGCTGTGTCACGAGGGATAATGTTTAGGTTGTTTTTCCTTTTTGAATGTTAAGTTCAACTGGTTCCCGAGGGATCGCGATGAGCCCGTTTTGGTGCCTAGTGTTGCCTAGTGGTCCTTTTCAACACACCCCTGTTTAACCCAACTTTACCTAACGGTAACACCTATTTTAATTAAATTTGGTTTGTATACATATAAACCGTGTAATTCTAATTCCGTGTAATTCTAAAATTTCAAATCTCTCAAAGAAGTCGTTTCTAACTTAAAATTTTCTGAAAGAAAAATTAAAAAAACCTCATTTGTTAAAAATAGAGTAAAATAGAGTGGTACAGCAGCTCGAGGTAAACCAGGGCCAAATTGTCCAATTTACTCCAGTTAACTTGCGGCTTGTGTATACCCTCCGGCCACCGCCAGACTTGCTCTACCATAGGTTTTTTGGGTCGATGATCACGAATTTCGGGCTATTTTTCTTGAGAAATTGAAGCTTCACCCTATTCACGCTATATTCTAGCTTTGAATGTTAATTGGTGTAAAAACTATGATTTTACATTTAATTTAAATATTAAGTAATCTCTTAAAAATTTGAGTAAAACGTGGTAAATAAAACGTGGTAAATTACACTTCTTGACTCAAATTATGAGCATAAATTGCTTTTTAAAATTAAGTTAAGACATTTAATAATAATTAATAAAAACAAGTCTTGCACTTAGCAAGAGTTCATCTGTAACGATCTTCTAAAAACCCGACCGTCTTTACCTATTAACACCAAATTGAAAATTTTTTGGTCTGTTTCATATACTGAATGTCAATTATTTGTATTGGCCACGCCCCTAAAAAAGGGCGTAGGCTAAAAATTAAAATCAATTAACTCTAATTTCGTTGGAATGACGAGAAAATGCGTTCAAAGCGAATATTAATACTTAAAAATACATTTCTTTTCCCAAAAAACGCCCCCTAAAAGTGGGCGGAGCTCCATGTTTTGTAAGCAACAAACTTAGCAAATGGTAATGTCTTTAATATTTTTAATATAATATTTTTTTGATTTAGAATGAATTTCCCGAGAAATCAGGTTTTAAAAGATTTCAGATCTTAAAAGTGGGCATGGTCAACAGAGTGGGCGGTCTAATTTTTATCTTATTAAATGTTTCTGGCCGATATTGGTCTCCACCAAAATTTGATCTTATATGTTTTGTCTATCTTGAGCAAAAAGCATTTTGGAATAAAATGTAAATTTGAGGTTGTCTGACATTCAAGCCAATTTTGGGCGTGGCTGTGGGCGGATCTTCTCAATTTTCATACTTTTCCTGTACAAAATGACAACCAAGCAACGCTGAAAGTTTCTAGTTTCCTAGCTCATTTTAAAGACCTCATTTTAAAGACCTCAAAACTGCATACATACGGACAGACGGACGGACATGGCTAAATCGACTTAGCTGTCTCGATCATATCTCTAAAATGTCTTAGGGGTGATTATTTCACTGTGCTACAAACTATGCATTAAAATAAATATACCCTCGGTCGGGTATAAAAATGTAACCTGTCGGTTAGTAAGAGGGGTTAAAACTCCCCTTAAGTATGGGTTTGATAATCTTAAGTGCTATCAGGATGGAATTTTTTCTTTTATAGCTTTTTTTGATTGCTGATCATGAATCACGGGTTGTTTTCTCGAAAAACTTGGGCTTCACCATTAAATCAGAAAAAAAAAACCCTTAAAAAGGACATGCAAGGAACAAAATTGCGAAAATTGTGTTAAGGATTAACAGGTTAAGGGAGGTGTTTGTTTTAAGCACCCGAATGAACAATTTGACAGTTAATTTTTTAACCAGATATAACTATTGAGAGCACTAACGAGGCAGTTTGTGAATTCTACTATCAGAAAACTCTGATCTCTGAACTTTTATCTTTTTTTTTGTATAATATGCTCGTGATCAAGGGGATATGATTACCCTTAAAATGCGAAGCACATCGCGAGCGGAAAGAATTTGGTGATAGAAAGATAGAAAAAGAAAGTAATTCTTGATCCAACACAAACGCGGATGAGCCAAACATGAAACCTCTGCACAGAAATACCAAAGCTTACCCCCGCAAGTGTTATGCCTTTACGGGGAAAAGTAACCAGCAGAATATTTCATAAAAACATCTGACATGCATCTAATTGTTGTCCATTCTATTTGCATATTGGAAGGGAAAAGGGTGTTTTGTATTCGGCTGACCCTAACCTGGGTAACACACGCCGACCAGGAAGCCACTCATTTTGAGATATACGCTTCTGGATGTTTCGTTTGTTGCTGGTTTTGATCCGCCCGGATATTTTTCGTTCCGGTACCCACCATATCTGGTAAGCATTCCCCTATCCACCTCATGGAGAGGCCCTAATTGAGCACCAGCAACTCCAGGAAAGAGGGTGAAATCTGGGTGATTTTATTTATTTAAGGATTTCGTTGTAAATTTTATTAAAAAAGGACCAAAAATTCGTGATCAGGAACCCCGAAACTTAAAATGGACACAATTCCACCCCGTTAGCTCTTAAAATGGCCAAACTCATGTAAAGGGTAGAACCTTTCAACCTCCTCTTAAGTTAACCGTAGGGTTGAATTTTTTTAAATTTTTATTAAATGTTCACCTTAGAGTGAGAAACACAGAGTTAAAAAGAAGTTAGAAAGTGTAAATATAAAAAAAAAGCACCTTTTAGGGGAACTTTGCACCCTCTACGAGGGTTTGACAAGCGAGGGTTTGACAAGCGAGGGTTTGACAAGCCCTCCGAGAGTATCAATTGTCTTGAAAAACTTGTCAAAGTGCCGTTCGGATTCGACAAAAAATTGTAGGTCCCCTTGTATGTGAAGAAATTAACACACACAGCATACGTTGTTGAGAAGTTGGAACTGGTTCACCTCGAGCTGTTGCGCCATTCAATTTATTTATTATATATTTGCACCCTCTTAATATTACGTGAATGTTGAAATTTTTATAAAATGTTACTTAATTTTCAATTTAATGATAAAAACACTTTTTTTTATATCAATTATCGCTTAAAGCGTGAATATAGCAAAACACTCCTTTTCAAGAGGTGGCTTTTGCTGATTCAAGGGTGAAGCCCTTGTTTCCCGAGAAAAAAAATCCACAATTCGTGATCAGCTGATCCCCCCCTCCCCACCCCGCGAATTAAGTGCAGTACTTAGGCTGTTTTAGAACTGATGGAAAAAATTTGAGAAATATTATTTGACTCACAAGCACTACTGCAATAAGGATGACGTCTATAGAAGTAGTATAGTACTATAGTAGTAGTATTTTTGTTAGTAAACTTAACAAAAAAGATATATTTTCTTTTTCAAAAACGAAAAAAAAAAATCATTGCAAATGTTACAATCTACTTGAAATTTGGTCTCGCAAATTAGCTACGCATATTTAATCAGATTTGATTGATATTAAGTTTTACATATTCCAAAAGATTTCTTTTAAAATTATTTAAATTAGTTTCTTGTTTTAATGTGCTGAGGATTTGTTTCGGTGCTGAGGATTTGGAAAGACCACTTCTGCAGACTGTATAACGGCGAGGAAGAACCAAATACCGCTGTCAGGCAGAACGAACCATTCAACCCGGGCGAAGACGTTACCGACGAAGCATACGAACGATACCGCCCACCCGACCTGGAGGAGGTGAAAGTAGCTGTTTCTAAGCTCAAGTGCAACAAAGCAGCCGGAGCAGACGGCCTAGCTGCCGAACTTTTTAAATCCGCTGGCGATGAGCTGGTTAGGAGCATGCACCAGCTCATCTGCAAGATATGTTCGGAAGAAAGCATGCCCGACGAATGGAACCTCAGCATTGTTTGCCCGATCCTGAAAAAAGGAGACCCTCTGAGTTGTGCCAACTACAGAGGCATAAGTCTTCTTAACATCGCATACAAGATCTTTTCTGCTGTACTGTGTGAACGCCTGAAGCCGTTTGTCAACAATCTGAAAGGCACATATCAGTGTGGCTTTAGGCCAGGAAAGTCCACCATCGATCAAATATTCACACTGCGGCAGATCTTGGAGAAAACCCAGGAATTCCAAATCGATACACACCACCTCTTCATCGATTTCAAGGCCGCGTATGACAGCATCTATAGAGACGAGCTATATAGCGCAATGTCTAGTTTTGGCATCCCTGCCAAACTCGTCAGTCTGTGCAGGATGACGATGGAAAACTCACGCTGTTCCGTCAAGGTCGGCAAAGACCTCACCGACCCCTTTGATGTCAAAAAAGGATTTAGACAAGGCGACGCGCTGTCATGCGACTTCTTTAACATCATACTTGAGAGAATTGTGCAGAACTCTCGCGCCAACACCAGAGGTACAATCTTTCAAAAGTCCGTTCAACTACTTGCATACGCAGACGGCATTGACATAATCGGTAGAACAAAGCGTGATGTCAGTGAAGCCTTCGTGAGTATTGGGACGGAAGCGGCGAATATGGGTTAAGCAGTCAATGAGGGCAAAACCAAGTATATGCTGTCATCAAGAAAAGACACCCAACACCGACGTCTTGGACAAAACATCACCATCGACAGCTATAACTTTGAGGTAGTTAGGGACTTTGTCTACCTGGGTTCCGCTATCAATTCAGACAATGACACCAGCGCTGAAATCAAACGAAGGATAACTCTTGCCAATCGCTGTTTCTTTGGGCTAAGAAGGCAATTGAGTAGCAAAGCCCTCTCTCGAGCAACTAAAGTGTCCATGTATAAGACCCTCATCATCCCAGACCTGCCTTACGGTGCAGAAGCATGGACCCTGTCAAAGGCGGATGAAAACACTTTAGGCTGCTTCGAGAGGAAAATTCTTCGGACGATTTACGATCCCGCCTGCATAGACGGAGAGTGGAGGAGGAGATATAACATCGAACTGTACGGGCTGTACAGCGATACCGACCTAGCCAAAAGAGTCAAAACACAACGTCTACGATGGCTGGGTCATCTAGAGCGGATGGACACCATCGCCCCGGCCCGGAAAATCTTCGAATCCACACCGCAGGGGCGACGCGGTAGAGGAGCACCGAGACTCAGGTGGCGCACGCAAGTGGAAGGGGACCTCAGCCAACTTCGCGTGCGAAACTGGAGACGGCTAGCTAGAGACAGAGCTGGCTGGCGAAGCTTGTTGGCTGAGGCCCAGGTCCAGCCCGGACTGTAGCGCCACCTTAAGTAAGTAAGTAAGTTTTAATAAAACTGGCAGGCTATTATATGCTTGGAAACCAATGTAATTTATTTTTCATTGTCCTCTGGTTGTTCTGGATCTCTGGATTCTTAAATCGTCATCATTCCGCAAATTTTGTGATGAATTTCAATAAGCGACATACTCCTCCAGGTACTGAGGGCACATGCCATTTTTAATTTTAAACACGAATATAACAGTATTCATTGTCAATACTTGGTTAATGCTTAACCAGTTTAACGCATTCAACATGTTTACTATTGATGTATATCGGTTGCACTTTAGTATTATACGCATTGCTTTATTCTGTAGCACTTGAAGTCTGTCTTTTTGTACTGAGGACACATAAGCAACAGATAAATAGCAACAGATAAATTTTGTCTCATTTCTCTCAAAGCACCAATTTTTTGGGACAGTTTAATGCAAATATAGTCTATATGCTCACTAAAACACAAATTTTCGTCTAGCATAAGGAAAAGGTATTTTATTTTGCTAACAACTTCAATTTCGGTGTTATTTATTAGAATAGGAGGGGTTCGGGACAATAAGTTATCAAAAATGATCATAGCTTTGGTTTTATTAGTGTTCAAAATCAGTTGATTTCTATTAAGCCATTCTTTAATGGCGCATAAGTCACTGTTTAATCTAGCAATACACTCTTTTACATTAGTTCCGCAAATGTACAAAAAACCATCGTCAGCAAATAACACGAGATTACAATACTTTTTCACTTTTGTAAGGCCATTAATATAAATTATAAACAGAAGAACACCAAGTACTGTTCCCTGGGGGAGCCCTATTGAAACACTCAATTTTGGCGATAAATTTTCGGTAACTCTTGTCCGTTGAGTTCTACCCGATAAAAACGATTTAAACCACTTAAGCTCCATTTCTCTGACACCGATTTTAGTTTTTTAAGTAAAATTTTGCAATTTACCGTTTCGAAGGCCCTTTGGAGGTCTAGAAAGACAGCGACAATAATATTCTTCTGATCGACACTCTCTTTCCACTCGCTAAACACATGTCTCACATGAATGATTCGTTCTTAAACCGGACTGATGCACAAATAAAATGTTTTGATTGTCAAGATGGTTTTGTAGTTGCACTTGGACTATTTTTTTTTTTAATCTTTTCGTATATCTAAATGTCGTGTATCTAAATGTTAAAGAGCGTACTAGAAAAAAAAAATTATGCTTAGGTTTAAGATGACATTTCGCTTAATATTAAGAACAAAAGTAAGAAAAATATTTTATAAATCGTTTGTTTATCTTTTTCTTTTCTTTGGGAACTGCCAATATCAATTAATGAAATTTTTAAATCTATTTTTCCCAAGTAAACCAAACCAGTCACTTAGAACGAGGATTGCGTTTTTACTATTCAACATAACATTGCAAAAAAAATAACAACAAAGAAACGAAAATCTTGTTTTAGCAGATTTCGATGCATTATTTATTCGCCACCGAATGGTATAAAAAGTCGAAAGATTTCAGGTTGAGACATCAGTAATTTTGCACTCTTCAGTGGTTAACTGACCAAAAACAAAAATGAAGTTTCTTATTGTGTTCCTTATGTTGATTGTGGCCATTTCCGCCCAATTTGGAGGACATGGTCATGGTCGTGGACGCGGAGGCGGAGGATTTGGTCATGGAGGCGGATTCGGTCCAGGATTTGGTCATGGAGGCGGAATCGGTCCAGGATTTGGTGGTAGCAGCGGAAGCAGTGCCCAAGCTTCCTCGCAAACGATTAACCAAGGGGGATTTGGTGGTGCTGGCGGAGGTGCCTCATCAGCAAACGCTGTTGCATCAACTCAAAACTTTAATAGCGGATTTGGAAAATAAATTTTGCGAAATAAAGGATTAAATGTAGTAAAAAGCGTTAAAATAATTTAAACTTGTTAATAGAATTTAACTCTGACGTACCCGATGGTGATATTTTTGACACAACTATTTCAAAAGAAGCATTCTTGCAAAGTTTTAGAGGTGGCAATCGGATATGAAAAATCGAAACATCGAAATATATTCGTCTGTAACTCGCTAAACCAATTTGGCACTATCCAGGAGTCAGGATCAGGAGGCAGATTGACAGATTTTTTGGGTCGAGCGTCGTGCTCAAGCCGCTTAGATCAGTATAGACATCAGCACCGGCAACGTGGATTTTCATTACTGTTATCGCGTATTCATTTGAACACCGAACTACAGCAGCGAGTTGTCAGATTATGCTCGGTGCTTATGCGACAAATTCAGCGTGGTTTACACCCGGTTTCATTGTGCACAGAATGTAAAAAGCTATACACTGGTGCAGACATCACCTTAAGTGTCAAATTCCTTTAACTTCATTTTATTATTTAAATTGTAAGGTGAATTCGTTATTGCAATTTTTCTAATCTTATCCACTTTTAGAATAAAATCACGAAAGAAAATTGGGTCGAAGTCGAAACGTCACTTCACGTAAACAATTAAATTTACAAAAAATTTAAACACTATTTTTAGTAAATTAGCAAATTGCTAATACAACATGTAAAATATTTGTGGGGCAATATTTGAAAACTGTTTAATAAATTATGGAAGTAGTCTCCATCCTACTTGGTGTTTCACAACAGAAGTGACAGTTTGATTGTCAGTGGGGCCTGGGCGACTGTCACGCTTCACTTGATTCAACACAAGACTTAAAGAAAAGTCAGCAAAAATCAGATAATGAAGCATGTCAATAGGTCTTTTGGTGAAGACGTTGGGTTTAGGAATCAAATTGAATAAGAAGATGTTAAAACCTGTGACTTGGTGTGCATTTAATTTCCAAAAATTACAACCGTCAAATACATCAGTGGCGAAATTTCAATTTCGGTGACAACACCAAACTTTCCCTGCACCTTCCAGTGTGGAGTAGTCTCTTCTTCCATTTCATGCTACTCCTTTATCCTACTCCTGCCAAAGTCATAAACGACAAGCCTGGTTCGTGCGCACGCCTATCAGACTTTTTCTTGTAATAGCACCAGCTAAGATATATTCGTGGTTCTTGGGGCTTCCTTTATTGCCAAAATTTAAGGAAACACTTAGTCTATTTAGGGAAAAGGATAAAGTCTCTCTGGGTTACGAGTCTATTTCGTTACAAAGTTTTGATTAGGTTGGATCGCCTTAACGTATTCAAAATGGCGGGTGTGCCGATTTGGCTACAGATCTACTGAGTGGTTGCTTGAGGCGCGTAGCCATGGACAATCCAGGACAGAAAATGCAGCTTAGGGGCGATTGAAGATATATATCCAGACCCCACACTAGATAGCTGAAATTAGAGATCAGGACTATTTGTCTGCTTAGTAGAGGTAAGTAGATGGAAGAAGTACTGAACATCAAGCGGTATAAAATAACACTATAAATCCAGTGCTGCTGTAAAGAACATATTTCAAATTGTGCGCTCATACATAAAAACGATATGGTTGGAGCACATTCAGTTTGCCGCAATTGCCTGCTTATCTAAGGCTATTCTAACCCCTGCGAGTTCGGAGGGGCTTAAAAGCCTCTCGTAAGAGTCGACTTAAATCAAATGAAAGAAGTAATCTACGTCAAGCTATTAGCGATGCTCGGTCAAGAGTATACACTCCTGGTGTGACTTCACCCTTAACTGCCAAGGTTATAAATTGAATATGAAACTGAAGGTATACTACTTTTTCCCCCCTGCAAGGAGGGGATTAGAATAGCCTTGAGGTAAGGTATGCCTGTTTACCTGAAAAAAAAAGACTTGTTCTTTTTCACGGTCCCCACCTTAGCGAGGGTCTGACAAGCCCTCCGAGAGTATCATTTGTCTTGAAAAACTTCTCAAAGTGCCGTTCGGATTCGGCAAAAAAATGTAGGCCCCTTTGTATGTAAAAGAAATTTACACACCAGCATACATTGTTGAGCTGTTGCGCCACTCTATTTAAGGTATGCCTGTCGTAAGAGCCGACTAAAATCCACTGGAAGAAGTCGTCTTCAGCATGTTATAAATGATGCTGTCAGGAGTACATACTATTGGTGGGGCCATCTTTGGCAGTAAAGTTATAACTGAGAGATGAACCCGAAGATCTAAATAAAACCCAGAAGTATCTGATACATAGTATACAGCAAACTGGTCAGCGTCTGATCCCAGAGGGGCGGCTGAACTCTAAACAGTTAAACGTCAAGAGCGTCTGTCTAGGAGATGAGCGGCTTCTTGGTCGGCGTCTGTTGTCCATGTTAGGATCGGCCAGATAGAAACCTGGCAGCTGGATATAAAATGAAACTCCCTCCCACCATGAAGAGAAGAAAGAAGAAGCCTCGGGTATGGGCTGATCCTGGTAACCCAGGTCACCCTTTGGAGCTAGGCCTGCGGGATATCAGCATGCTAGCGGTTTGTGGTCGGAATGTACAGATCGGCATCCGACCGGGTTCAACCCGAAGAAGTTGCGAGCAGCCCGGCAAGGGGGCGGAGGGGGGGGGGCGGAGGGGGGCAGCGCTAAGCCAAAATGAGGGCTTAGACGGTCAGTCTACAAATCGACAATGAAAAAAACTTAAAATTGGCACATGGAATGTCTCAACGCTAACGGAGAAGAAACTTGAACTGGTCGAGTTCCAGAAGCCTCTGGAACTCCAGAAAGCCTCTGGGATGCCAGACCGGAAAAGTCTGGTCTGGCGTCCCACATAACATGCCTGCACAGGTGGGTGTGGGGATAGTCACTAGCCCTCGGCTGTCGGAAAACGTATTGGAGTATTGGCTTGAGCGATCGACTTTGACCTTAGTGCAGGTGTACGCACCCAAACTAGAGTCAGAGTATCCAGCCTTCTTGAACGGAGTTGATGCTGCGCTGGAAAGAGTGGCAGAAACGTACTTCTTCTTCCTAATGGGTGACTTCAATGCTCATGTAGGTACGGGCCACAGTACTCAGTACCCGGATCAAAACAGTAACGGAGGGAACTTGCCGGACTTTTGCTGTGCTTATGGCTTGTCCATAATTGCTGTGCTTATGGCTTGTCCAAATAACGCTTTAGCGGCATTCTTCCTTTGCCACCCAGGCGAAAACCAAGACGGGTTACCCGCATACGATAGGAAGGGTAACAGGATGCTTAATCTGATGACAGGGAGCGATTTACACGGCACGTTTCGGAGAAGTTTGATCAAATTCAAACTGACCTTTCAAATGTAGAGGAAGAATGGCAGGTGATTTCATCGGCGGTCATTGCCTCTGCAAAAAAATGGTTTATGGAGTGAAGCGGCTTAGTGTGGAGGCTAGTAGTGAGAAAAAAATTGCGTGGCTTAAGACTCCTGGAATTCAAGAAGCCATCAGACAGAAGAAGAGAGCCTATATTATGTGGAATCAATGTAGGAACTCTATTTTCGAGCCCGACACACTGAGCCGCGAAGAGCTTCCAATATGGCGGTCAAAACAGCCAATGAACAGGCATGGAAAAAGATCGGCGAGAGGTTGGCGCACGATTATAGATCTGCGAACCAGACATTTTGGCAGACTATTCGCTGGCTCAGAGGAAGGAACAGAAAGTTGAACTTCGTTCAAGGGGTTAAATCCAAGGACCGTACACTTCTTTCAAATGAGTACGACGTCTTACGCACATGGAGCGAGCACTTTTCAGAACTGATCAATCGCCAACAGGGCCCTGAAGATGGCAATCCCATTGCGGACGATATAAGGGCGGAAAATAGTCCTACAGTAGATGAAGTCACTGCCGCGATTAAATTGCTCAAAGTGGGCAGGTCCGCTGGAGTTGATAAGATCCGGCCAGAAATGCGCAATGCAGTGGGTGAAGAAGGTGTTAACTGCCTAACACGTATCATAAAGGCGGCCTGGGAAAGCGGGAAAGCACCTAGCGATTGGCAAAAAGGAGTTATAGTGCCCGAAAAACGGAACAGGAGAGATTTTTCCAACTTTAGGAGTATATCACTCTTAAGTCTTCCGCAAAAATTATTATGTTGGAAGCGCGTTCCAGAGCTGTAATTGAGCCTTTGTTGTGGGAAGAGCAATTGAGCTTTTGGCCTGGCAGAGGCGTAACCGACCAGCTTTTTACTCTGAATGTTTTTCTTGAGAAGGTCTGGGAATATGCCAAACGCGTGTTTTGTACATAAGAAAAAGACCTAAGACCGAATTCCTCGGGATAAACTCTGGAGAGTTTTGCGGAACTATGCACTAAGTAGGCCTCTCCTGAGATCCATTCAGTCTTTGTATAAGAACTGCAGAATGTTGTGATAAATGGCGTCAATCCCAACCTTGTCGCCTCTTCTTTTCATAGCATTAATGGATGGTGAAGCGGAGTCTTGGCGACGACCAACGAATGTATTGGAATTGTTCGCAGAAGGGTATAAGCTTTTCGCAGACGACTAGGCTACTCTAACATCGTCCGAAGAGGAACCTTAGCGAGCACTGCACTCTTGTTGTAATGCTTTGATGAAGGTGAACGTTAGAAAATCGGAAGTGGTGGTTCTTTCTCGAGCCATGTAGAGCATATTGCTTCTTGAAAATTAATGAAGTTCCATGGGAACAAGTGGTGAGGTTGAAATACCTCGAGGTCTTGATACTGAGTCTCCCATTGAATTGGGCAATCCCGAGCAATACTTAAGGATCTGCGCCAGCCAGTCATCAGGATAAGGAAATAAAAGCTTGCGTCATGTTGCATCACATTGCCCCCCTCTTAGTTCTGTTCGTCCCGCACATGTCCGTCATCATTGCTTCTATGGAAACGATGTAGGCGATCCATATGGACTATTTTCATCTACACTTTTGGTCCATACGGAAGACGACATCATTCGCGTTACTGCTAGGGAGCTTCCCTGTTTTGCTCCTTCTTTGGTGGTTTTTCCTTTTCACAATGTGGGTTGTAGAGCCATACCAGATCTCCCCCTTGTTGAATTCAGGTGCTGTTCCTGGCGCATCGCATCTTGTCTTCATGCGGTCCCTTGCAATATTTATGCTGCTTCTGGTCCTCTGGTGTATGTCCTTAATCCTTTTTCTAAAACGTGGTCGTCCTCTCATATAAGATCTTTAATCGGGTATCCGAAGCTTAGCTCACTAGGTAGCCTGATGGCAGTTTATTCAACGAGAGCTTCAGATTGAGTATAACAAGTTGTACTATGAGCCGTGTTCCGGTAGGGACCGAATCTGGGTGGTAGGGACCGATATACAAATTTTTCCCCCCGAATTTTTTTTCTCCGCTAGCCCCTGCGCTCTGATATTTAAATGTATTGCGTAAGGTGCGGGCGCTTGAAGAAGATTTAAGAAATTTTTGCAAATACATAATGCATGTGTGATTTCCTTAACATCTGTTGCGGGTTTGGTCATGGATTGAAATAAACGTCAATATGCTGAACGTCAATATATGATATTCTCATATTATGTAAATTTATTTAAACCAACTCAAATTGGAGAGGTTGACTCATTTGTATTCAGTCTAATCAAAACCAGTAGATCCAGGTGAACCCCCAATCTCAGAGGCAGCTTGAATGCATCACTGTCGCTGTGAGCTAGACAAACAAAATTTGACTTAAGGAATCATAATAAGGATGACGTTTTTCAATTTATTGGCGCACATTTACACACCTGCACGAGCAGCTATGAACATTATGCTCTTGACAATATGATGACCGTTTGATTATATGTATGCCAAGCGAATACCGATAAATACTTAAAAATAGTTTTTTTATTTATTTAAGAGATTTGGTAAAATTTGGGTGGACCAAACCAACCGGTCGCCTAGAACGAGGATGACTTTTTTTTAGCTAACAACAAATGTTTTACTTAACAAAACATTGCAAAAAAAAGAACAAAAAAGAATAATATAAAAAAATCCTGTTTGAGCATATTTTGATGCATTATTTATTCACCTTCGAATGGTATAAAAAGTCGCAACATTTTAGGTTGAGACATCAGTAATTGTGCACGGTTCAGTGGTTAACTGACAAACAAAAAAATGAAGTTTCTTATCGTTTTTCTTATGTTGATTGTGGCCATTTCCGCCCAATTTGGAGGACATGGTCATGGTCGTGGACGCGGAGGCGGAGGATTTGGTCATGGAGGCGGAATCGGTCCAGGATTTGGTGGTAGCAGCGGAAGCAGTGCCCAAGCTTCCTCGCAAACGTTTAACCAAGGAGGATTCGGTGGTGCTAGCGGGAGTGCCTCATCAGCAAACGCTGCTTCATCAACTCAAAACTTCGGATTCGGAAAGTAATTTGGCTGGAAATGTGAAATAAAAGATTAATAGTATTAAAAGGAACGTATAAATCTTTAAAATTCTTAAACAACGCTGCGCAAACGCCGAATATTCTGTTGTCCCTTCTATGGTTGTTGGTCCCCAATCGGGTGCCTTCCCAGGTGGTGGATAGGGGAATGCTCATCAACACATGAAAAATTCAAGTGCTCCAGTGTCAAACTGAGCCGTTTTCTGGTCGCCGTGTGTTATTCATGTTAGGGTAGACGGAATATTAAGTACCTTTTTGTCTTTCAACATGCGACAACAGTTAGATGAATGCCAGATCTTTTTAGTGTCTGCTGATTCATTGCTTTTCTTCGTAAAGGCATAACACTTGCGGGGGTAAGACGTGCAGGATTTTCTAGTTTCATACTGGCTGTTGTATCTTTCTTATTATAACCCAATTGAGTAAGTGCAAGAGTTTATCTGTGACAAATTTCTATATACCCGACCCTATCTATACCATGTAACACCAAATCATAAAGTTTCTTAGCCCGAACATGTTAACATGTTAAAAGTGGGCATGATCGATATTATGGGCAGTCCAATTTTTACCTTGTTAAATGTCTTAGGCGAATATTGCTCAGTATCTACCAAAATTTAAGTTCCTTTGTTTTGTCTAACTTAACCAAGAGGCATTTTGAAAAAAAAAATGTGAAATAGAGCCTCACATTGAAGCCAGTAGTGGGCGTGGCCGTTGACGGATTGAGCCAATTTTAATTTTCACACTTTGTCTGTGCGACATAAGAACCAAGCCGTTCTTATGTCGCACAGACAATAGTTTCAGCTCTTTAGCTTAATTTTGAAGAACTTAAACCTTCAGACATACAGACGGATGGGCGGATAGACATGGCTTAATCGATTCACCTGTCGGTCTCGATCATATCTCTGAAAGGTCTTAAGAGTCTACGATGATTATTTAACTGTGTTAGGTTAGGTTAGGTTAGGTTGATGGATGCCCTTTTGACAATAGTCACGGCTTCACTTAGACCAGCAGTTGGGTCCATTGTGTCCATTGGGAACCTTCTTAATACCTGGAACGAAAACAGAAATAGACCGCTGTTAGAAGCTCAGAGTGCCGCCCTTTTGGACCCATCCGGATTTGTATACAAATCTTAGGAGGTCCTTTAGATCTACATTATTTAGATCTTCGAGCTCGTTGAAGAAGTAGCTGCCGAGGATACTACGCCTGATGCTGTTTAGGGCTGGGCATTCGCAGAGCAGATGACGAACAGATTCAATTTCTTCAACGTCCCTGCAGCTTCTGCAGTAGTCGTTATGCGGTATGCCTAGCCGCTCAGCGTGTAGACCCACAGCGCAGTGCCCCGTGAGGATTCCCGTGAGTACTCGGATGTTCCTGCGGGCTAGTCCGATCAAAAATAGTGATCTCTTTTTGTTTACCGCTGGCCATAGCTCCCTTGTGTGTCTGCACGTATCAAGTTCTGTCCAACGTAGATTGGTTCTACTCAAGGATTCAGTTTCTAGCCTACGTGCTATCGAACTCAGCGGGACTCTTATGGATTTGAGGGCTAGAGATGCATTCATTCCAGACCCAAATCTCGCAAGCTTGTCCGCTTCTTCGTTTCCCGATATATCGGTGTGACCTGGCACCCAACACACAGTTACAGTGTTGCCAAGTGATAACTCGTCCAGAATTTCCCTGCATAGTTTCACAGCCCTTGACTTTACCACGTCTGATTCCAAGGCTTTAATTGCCGCTTGGCTATCAGAGTATATGGTGATGGTCTTGTTTGCGGGGCCGTATTTCTTCAGCTCGGAGGCAGCTTCGATTATGGCTGCCAGCTCCGCCTGAAAAATGCTGCAGTCGTCATTGATTCGGAAAGATTTACCTAGACCCAAATCTCCACAGAAAATGCCCGCACCGGTTCCGACGTCCATCTTAGAGCCGTCGGTATATACGGCGATCTCGTCGTCTCCTGCAATGGTCTTATCTTCCCATTCACCTCTTTCAGGTATTCTGGTAGCGAATCTCCTGTTGAAGGCGAATGTCATAGGTAGGTAATCTGTGACTGGGGTGTTTGTGGAGGCAGCCCACTGAGTTTCCACAGAGGCGTGTCCATAAGATCTTGAGGACCACAGTCCGGATTCCCTTAGGCGAACAGCTGTTTTAGCTGCCTTGCTGCTGCAGTATATGTCCAAGGGGGTGAGGTTGAGTAGTACCTCCAGTGCCGCGGTGGGTGTGGTCCTTAGGGACCCTGTTATACCCATGCAGGCTGCCCTTTGAACTTTGGTGAGGCTAGAGAGATGACACTTTCTTTCCGTAGCCTTCCACCATACAACTGCACCGTAAGTTAAGATGGGTCTTACAACCGTTATATACATCCAGTATACCATGTTTGGTTGCAGTCCCCACATGCTTCCGAACGTTCTGCGGCAGGCGTATAGTGCCACGTATGCCCGCTTGACACGATCTTCTATATTATCCCTCCAGTTGAGTTTGGAGTCTAATATGACGCCCAGGTATCTTACCGACCTGGATAACGGTAACTCCACTCCCCCCATTCTCGGGTTGCTGAAGGATGGAATTGCCCTTTTCCTTGTAAACAACACAACTTCCGTCTTAGAGGGGTTAATTCCCAGTCCTCGACCCTCTACCCATTTTTCAACAATGCGAAGTGCGTAGCTGAGTCGGTCACTGAGGATTGGTGGGAGTTTACCTGGGATCAGGATTGCTACATCGTCTGCGTATGCGCTCACAGTGAAGCCTTCCCTCTCCAGGGTTTTCAGCAATTCGTCCATTACCAGGGTCCATATAAGCGGAGATAGGACACCTCCCTGCGGTGTTCCTCTGCTGACGTTTCGTCTGCTGCATACTTCGCCTAGGTAGCAGTTTATCTTTCGTGTGCTTAACATGAGCCCGATCCAGTCGCATAGACTGCTATCTAGGTGGGCGTTTCTCAAGCTGCGCAATATCGCGCAGCTTGAGAAACGCCCACATTTAACTGTGTTACAAACATTAAAATGAATATACCCTCGGTCGGTTATAAAAACGTGTTTTAATTTTCAAGGCGCCTCATATCTCCAGTGACGTGTTAATGAATTCTATTGTTTTTCGTATTTGTCTAGGTCTAGGAAAAAAAATGCTTTTGTCCGTTCGTATATTTTGTACCTGCAATTGAAGTTGCGGCTGCAGCTAAAATCCTTTTCTCATAGTGGCTTATGTCTCCTGCATATGTGTGGAAAAATAAATAAGATTGAAAGCACACTTTTTTTCGTATCTTATCTGAATGATTCTGTTTTCAAGAAAAGAATGCTCCAATATCCTAGATATTTTCTTTCTTATAGTTTATACATTGAGATATATATTGAGATATATATTTATACAGAAGAGACAAAATACAAAAGCTACGATGGCTGGGTCATCCTGAGCGGATGGACAACAACGCTGTGGCCCGGAAAATTTTCGAGTCCATCCCGCAGGGACGGCGCAGTAGAGGAGCACCGAGACTCAGGTGGCGCACACAAGTGGAAGGGGACCTCAGCTAACTCCAAGTGCGAAACTGGAGACGGCTAAGAGACTGGAGACAAAGCTGGCTGGCGAAGCTCGTTGGCTCACGACCAGGTCCGCCCCGGACTGGTAGCGCCACCTTAAGAAGTTAAGAGGTGAGATTAGAGAGGTTAGAGAGATGTTAAATTATAACCTAAGATGGCTGGTTGCATACACTCTGGACTAAAACCCCACCTATTTGACTAAAAAAATAACATTTTTTAAAGCCACGCCCACAGAAGTGAGCGGAGGTATATACTTTGTTTGCAAAAAAGTTAGAAAATGCTAAAATCTACAGCTTTTGTTATATAATTTTTTGTCAAATTTCATATATTTATCGAAAAACAGTCATTTTAAATTAAAACTCCTCAAAAAGTGGGCGTGGTCAACTGGCTAAGGACAAACATTTTCTGCTGCCTTAATGAAAACTACAATGCAGTGTCACATACCAAAAATCAGTGTGCTTGCACCATTTTTCCATGACTAAAGTGTGAAAAAATTATTTGTCAAAATTAGAGGAGGTAGCACATTCGGGCCTATAGTGGTCATGTCTGGGGGCGGATTCAACTTATTTTCAAACTTGATCTGCAAAACTGGACTTCCAGCTCACTTACTAACCTTCAGCCCTATAGCTCAAAATTTAAGGCCTAAAAGTTGTTTACATACGGACGGATGTAAAGTTTGTTGTAGTGCCTTAGGGGGGACACTCTTTACTGCCACAAAGTAAGTAAGTAAGTCTTTTTAAGGACAGCTCTCCAGCTCTTCGTCCAATCGTTTTCGTGTTGATAATTCAACTGTCGTGTCAATAGCGAGAATAGGAGTGTCGTCAGCGAACAAAGTTAAAATTGTTTCCTCATCGTGGGGTATGTTATGTCCCTAGTATAAAGCAAAAATAGATTGGGCCGAGAACGCTTCCTTGCGGGGCACCATTTTTGTACTTAACATGAAGGATTCTGTCTTCAAGGCAAGACTCCAATATTCTATAGAATTTTCTGGTACGTTAAGCCTTTGCTTATGTATTAGGCCTTCGCGCCATACCTTGTCGAAGGCTTTCGCTTCCAGAACTTCATCAATTTCGTTTGTAACCGAAGTAAACCGAACTGGTGATCCGGAATCAATCGTCTTTCTTCAATGATTGGTTGCAACCTTTTAAACAACAGTTTTTCGAATACCTAAGATATTAGGGGCAGTAGCGAGAATAGCCTGTATGATTTTTGTCGTTCGGACATTATTCGGTTCCGAAGGAACCATAATACTTTCGGCCAATTTCTTTTACCTTGGAAAATAGAAAATTCTCATGGAGTTGAACATGCGACGTTTTCTCATTTTTCCCTTTAACGGTTCCGTACTCTTGGCCGACTTTGGAGTTTTTGATTTATCGTTTTTGAGATTCATTAGGCTTGGTTGGAACCTTATCTCCAGAATTTTCCTGACGAGTTTCATGCCGCTTTTTCAGATCTATGGCGATTCCGCAGCCTCGGTAGCTCGCTGGGTGACTGCCATTACCACTGACATCTGAACATTGCAATCTTCCGAGAGAAGTTCTTCGGCGCATTTTACGCATCGCGACTCTTTCTGGCTGCATGATTTTGTATGCAAAGGGTGGTTAAATTTTAAGGGCCGATGTTGGTTTTGAATAAAACACAAATTATGTAGGAAATTATTGTCATTTCTTTTTATTATGATAATATTTGTATGGTTCAATTATATATGTACCCTGCAAGGGCGGGTTTAAGAATAGCCTTGAGGTAAGGTATGCCTGTCGTAAGAGCCGACTGAAATCCACTGGAGGAAGTAATCTTCAGGCATAAGTGATGCTGTCCAGTAGTATAAACTCCTTGTGGGGCCACCCTTGGCAGTAAAGTTATACCTGAAAAAGATGAACCTGAAGGTTTAAATAAAATCCAGCAGCGTCTGTTACATATTGTGCGGCTTGTTGGTCAGCGTCTGATCCCAGAGGGACGGCTGAACTTCAAATAACAGAAATCCAGGAGCGTCTGTTTCGGAACGAGCGGCTTCCTGGTCGGCGTCTGTTGTCCGGGTTAGGATCGGCCGAATTTAAACTTGGCAGCTAGGTATAAAATGCACCCCCCTCCCCCCCCAAACCATGAAAAGAAAACGAAAGCAGCCTCGGATATTTGCTGATCCTGGTAATCCAGGGCACCCTTTGGAGCTAGGCCTGAGGGGTGTCAGCATGCGAGCGCTTGGTGGTCGGAAGGTCCGACCGGGTTTAACCCGAAGAAGTTACGAGCAGTCCGTCAATGGTGCCGCTATTCATTACGGGGGGCGGAGGGGGACAGCGCCAAGTCAAAATGAGGGCTTAGGTGGAAACTCTACAAATCGACAACGGCACCAACTCAAAATTGGCACGTGGAATGTCTCGTCACTAACGAGGAAGGAACTCGAACTGGTTGAGGAGGCCAAAAAGTTTCAGCTCGATGCAACTGGCATCTCCTCAACTAAGTGGAAGGGTTCTGGAACCAAAGACTTCGATGATGGGTGGAAGCTCTTTCGGTCTGGCGTCCCAAATCACATGACTGCACAGGCGGGTGTGGGGATACTCACAAGCCCCCGGTTGTCAGAAAATGTATTCGATGTCATTCCGTTAGGGGGAAGGATTTTGATCTTTAAGCTTAAGCTTGAACGATCGACTCTGGCTCTGGTTCAGGTTTATGCACCAAATCGAGAGTCAGAGTATGAGTCCTTCTTGAACGAAGTTGATGCTGCCCTGGACGAGTGGCAGAAATGGACTTCTTTCTCCTGATGGGTGACTTTAATGCACATGTGGGTACAGACGACAGTACTTGGAGGAGTGTGATTGGGAGGCACGGTGACCCGGATCAAAACAGGAACGGAGGGAAGTTGTTGGACTTTTGCTGTGCATATGGCTTGTCCATCATGAACACCTTTTTCCCACACAGAGACATTCACAAATGCACATGGTACAAGCACAGTTTAAATCAGAAGTCACTGATTGATTTCTTTGTTGTACCATCGTGTGTTCAAAGAATGATTTGTGATGTTCGAGTTTTCAGGGGAGCTGAGTTGTCAACTGATCACCACTTAGTGTTGTGTAAATTGTTTTTCAGTGACAGTATTCCTTTGCCACCCAGGTGAAAACCAAGACTGGTGACCCGCATACGGTGGGAAAGGTTGCAGGATGCTGACTCTGATTTCAGAGAGCGTTTTGCACAGCATGTTTCGGAGAAGTTTGAACAAATTCCAACTAACCTTTTGAACGTAGAGGAGGAATGGCAGGTGTTTTTATCGGCAGTCATTGCCTCTGCAGGAAATGTTTGTGGAGTGAAGCGGCTTGGGGTAGCGGCTGGTGGTGAGAAAAGAACTGCTTGGTTTAAAACGCCTGGAGTTCAAGAAGCCATCAGAGAGAAGAAGAGAGCCTACATTGCGTGGATCCAATGTAGAAACTCAACTTCTCGAGCCCGGTACAATGAGGCGCGAAGGACTTCCAATCTGGCAGTCAGAACAGCCAAGGAACAGTCATGGAAAAAGTTCGGCGAGAAGTTGGAGCACGATTACAGATCGGCAAACAAGATATTTTGGCAGACCATTCGCCGGCTCAGAGGAAGGAAGTCAAATATCATCCAAGGGGTTAAATCCAAGGACGGTACACTTCTTTCAAGTGAGAGCGATGTCTTGCGCAGATGGAGAGAGCACTTTTCGGAGTTGCTCAACTCCCAACAGGGCACTGAAGATGGCATTCCCACTGCTGATGAGATAAGGGCGGAGAATAGTCCCACAGTAGACGAAGTCACTGAAGCGATTAAATCGCTAAAAGTTGGCAAGTCTGCTGGAGTTGATGAAATCCGGCCAGAAATGCTCAAGGCAATGGGTGAAGAGGGTGTTAAATGGCTAACACGTGTCATTAAGGTGGCCTGGGATAGCGGGAACGCACCTAGCGATTGGCAAACGGGAGTTATAGTGCCCATTTTCAAAAAAGGGAACAGGAGAGATTGCGCCAACTATAGGGGCATATCTCTCTTGAGTCTTCCGGGAAAAGTATTCGCGAAGGTGTTGGAAACGCGTTCCAGAGCTGTAATCGAGCCTTTGTTACGGGAAGAACAGTGCGGCTTTCGGCCTGGCAGAGGCACAACCGACCAGCTTTTTACTCTGAAGGTTATTCTTGAGAAGGCCTGGGAATATGCCAAACCGGTCTATGTGTGTTTTGTAGATCTGGAAAAGGCGTATGACCGAGTCCCTCGGGATACACTGTGGAGAGTTTTGCAGGACTATGCGCTGAGTGGGCCTCTTCTGAGAGCCATTCAGTCTTTGTATGGAAACTGCAGAAGCTGTGTACGGATAAATGGCATCAAATCCCGTCCTTTTGATGTGCGCGTTGGACTTCGCCAGGGCTGTGTTCTGTCGCCGCTCCTTTTCATAGTATATATGGACTGGATGGTGAAGCGCAGTCTTGGCGAGCAATGTTTCGAATTGGCTGGCATCAGGATGAGCCATCTGCTTTTCGCAGATGATTTGGCCATCCTTGCATCATCCAAAGAGGAACTTCAGCGAGCACTGGATAGGTTTGCAGCCATCTGTGGTGATGCTGGGATGAAAGTAAACGTGAACAAATCGGAAGTGATGGTTGTTTCCCGAACTCCTGTGCAGTGTACCCTGCACATAAATGGAGTTCCATTAAAACAGGTGGAGAAGTTTAAGTATCTCGGGGTCTTTTTCACGAAAGATGGGAGGAGTGATACTGAGTAGTCCTGTAGAATTGGCCAAGCTGGAGCAATAGTAAAGGAACTGCGCCGGCCGGTCATCAGGAAAGCTGAGCTTGGAGTGAAAGCAAAGATCTCAGTTTTTAATTCTGTATTCGTGCCAACCCTCATCTATGGTCATGAAATTTGGGTAATGACCGAAAGAATTAGATCGCGGGTACAAGCTGCCGAAATGAGATTCCTGAGGTGCGTTGCTGGTGTTACTCTAAGGGACAGAGTGAGAAACGTCAGTATTCGTAGGAATTTTAATGTTGAGCAGCTACTTCTCCGAGTGGAGCGATCGATTCTTCGATGGTTTGGACACGTTGTTCGCATGCCCCCTGACAGACTTCCTAGACAGGTCAAGCTAGCTGAGATGCGAGCGCATCGCCCCCCTGGTAGGCCAAGAAACAGGTGGTGGGATCAGGTAAAGAAACTCTCTGAGTCCCGCCTGGGGATTGCGCCGGAGTCTCTTGAGTTGGTGGCGGAGGATCGAGAAAGATGGAAGGACCATTTAGCCACCCTCGCTCCGCGACCCTTTTAAAAGATAAGCGGCATTCGAAAATGATGACGATGATGATGGTTCAATTATGTATGGAAAAAAATATCGGCCAAATGGCCGCCGCGACCTCGGCGGTACACCTCCATCAAATGGTCCAAATTTTCGATGACGCTGAAGCATAATTGAGGTTCTATGCCGTTAATGTTCCAAATTATCTCATTTTTTAGTTCTTGAATTGTTGCTGGCTTAGCGACGTACACCTTCTCTTTCAAATAACCCAAAAGAAAAAAATCCACCGGGGTCAAATCACACAATCTTGGCGGCCAATTGACATCGCCACCACGTGAGATAACACGGCCATTGAATTTGTCGCGCAAAAGAAAAATTGTTTCGTTAGCTGTGTGGCAAGTGGCACCGTCCTGTTGAAACCACATATTGTCCACATTCATATCTTCCAATTCGGTCCATAAAAAGTTCGTTATCACGAGCGTGGGAGGTGCAATTGTTGGTCACGACGACAAATCAAGGTGGACGGCTCTTCAGCCACACTATCGCGAAGAGCAGCAATATTTTCTGCAGTTCGAGCTGTACGAGCAAGCATTGGTGTTTTAACATCTCTTACAGACCCGGTTTGCTAAAATTTTTGCACGATTTTTCCGATTGTACGCAAATATGGACGATTTAATTGACCGAAAAAGTCACGAAGTGCACGATACGCATTCTGATTTGAACGCCCATTTTGATAATAAGCCTGAATATTTCAAACGCATTGCTCGATTGTGTATCTTTCCATGGTTCAAATTGACTTAGTCTGAAATTGAGAAATGTCAAATGAAATGCAGAAAAAAACTTGACGTTTAGGTGTGGTTCGCATTCAACATCGGCCCTTAAAATTTAACCACCCTTTATGTCGGAAAACTTATCATTGCTTGCATCGAAGGACGATTCTGTTACCCTTCCGATTGGGCTCGATTTTGACCTTACTGTTAAAGATAGCTTCGATTTTATAAATTTCGTTGATATTCTTGGTGTTATAAAAGGTAAGCATAAATATTGGAAGATCGCGTCTTACTACTGTAGCGGTATCTTTTTCCCTTCTGTACGTTGCTTTCTTTGTTTATGATGTTTGACGGCGTCAAGAATTTTTTAAAGCCTTGGAACTTAAAGTCTTCTATGACTTTTCGCTTCGTGCAAGATGGGTGTAATCTCTTATTCCCCTTGCGATAACTTGCAGCATCTTACTATCTCTGCTGAATTATCTCTGCGAATATTTAATTTTTGTTAAAGTACGTGCCCGATAAGCGTCAGAGTCATTGACGCCACGTTAACTTTCCGAACGTTGCTCCGAAGAGATTTTACATTATAGTTTGTCCCCAGAGTATTTTTAAGAATGCTACGCAACTTTCCATAGTCCACGATCCCACCGTCATTTATTACGGTCGGCGATTTTTTCCTTGTGTTTCCGCTGTCACTTTTTCGGCAAGACTGGTGTTTCTTCTGTTTGTTGAATCCAGTCTCCACCTCGAGGGAAAAGCCGGCTTTTCGCTTGCTTTGTCTTTTCTTGAAGACGGGATTCGCTTCGCGTGCAAGCTCTTAGTCGTCCATGTGGTATTGGCATTGACGTCTCGGTGTTTCCTTGAATTTACCACGCGGGCTCCTCAAGGCTTCATATTCTTTTCGTAACGAATCTCCTTCATTTTAAAGCTCGTTTTTAAGACTCTTCGTTTCATTCAGCTTAGCGCGGAGTTCATTGTTTTCCGCGTCAAAGCATTTAGTTTTCGTTGAGTCCTGATTAACCGGCGGACTTTCTTTCCCGGCGATGTTCGATCCAGGTGGTGGCGATTGAGATACAAACAACGTGTCCAAACCATCGAAGAATTGATCGTTCTACTCGGAGAAGTGGCTGCTCAAAATTAAGATTCCCACGAATACTGACGTTTCTCACTCTATCCCTTAGAGTTACACCAGCAACGCACAACAGAAATCTCATTTCGGCAGCTTAAGCCTGCGATCTAATTCTTTCGGTCATAACCCAAATTTCAGGACCATAGTTGAGGGTTGGAACGAACACTGAATTGAAAACTGAAATATTTGCTTTCACTCCAAGACCAGCTCACCTGATAACCGGCTGGCGTATTCCTTCGTGTTTAGTAAAATCTTGAAAAGGGGCGTGGTTTAACCGACTTTTGTTACAAATTATCAATATTGGCACAGATATTTTCATGTTGGGCTTAAAAGTCCGCAAAAATATAATTTTTATACTGTATCGCAAAGGATAGGAGGCATATTAATTTTGTCACATAGTTTGCAGCACGGTGAAATTATAAATGGAAGCCCCAAAGACCTTCAGGGCATATGACTGAGACCGAATTCTGAATGGAAAAAGCCATGTCCGTCCGTCCGTCTGTCACATGTTTTTAGGCCTTAAATTTTAAGGCCGAACCAATTTTTCTGTCCGATGCAGTACAAGTGCTAAATTTTCTGGAGTCCGCCCACAGACACGCCAACAATCGGTGTAAAAGTGCAACTATTTCCAGAGCTTTTAAGACTGTAAGATGTCTGGAAAGGCTGAAATTCGGCGGTTATTATCTCCTGGTGATTCTAAGGTATTCAAAATTGAGCGAAAATAGCTTAACCTCCCTTACTAGGCGTGGCATCGATATAAAGGGTAAATTTGCAAATACGTTTTATTCAATTATTTTGCTACAAATTGAAAAAATTTTACCTAATGCATTATGTAGAAAAAACTTAATTCTACATTTTGTAAATAGAATATTTTGAGCCACGCCCACACTAGGAGACAGAATTGAAGAAAATCTTAAATTTGTCATAAAAACACAATTTTGACAGGCCTTAAGCCTAATTTATGAAGGAATAAGAAATTAAAATAAGCATTTTAAGTAAACGAGACTCCGTTCTAGATTTTGCTTTTGCAAAATTTTTAGCCACGCCTCCATTGAACTAAAAACTTACATTTTAAAGAACATTAAAGCGAAACTAGGAGATATCTATGCTAATATTGATAGTTTGTTATAAGAGGGGCTGGAACACGCCCCTTATCGGAACACGGTCCGTTTATCGGACTGTAACTTCTGCGTACACACTGTAGCACTTACTCACTGGTTTTGAGTAAGAGAATGGAACAGGTTCTGGAGTCTTCTCGGAAACACTGCAAATCAACCAGACATATCGACTAAATGACTACTGCTTAGTCTTATCTATGCTTAATCTTATGCTTAACCTTAGCTGTTTTTCAAGCTGAGATTTATGCGGTGAAGAGAGCTGCACCGACAATTCAATCTATGGATCTTCCAGCAACGGAAAGCACCATATGTGTTGATGGTCAAGCAGCACTTAAAGCCCTGGACTCCAACCTCGTATACTCTAAGTGTGTCAAGGACTGCCTCATGGCATTAAAGGATATAAGCTTCCACACAGTTCTACTTTGTTGGGTTCCTGGGCACGTTGGCGTGGCCGGAAATGAATTGGCGGACGAACCGGCAAGGAAAGGTTCTGATATGGACATAACGATGGCTGACCGACGGGTTTATCTCCCTTTCAACACAGCCAAAAGTCTTATAGATCAATACACGATCAAACTAGCCGGTGAACGTTGGCAACAGTCTAAAGATTGTATCATAACTCACAGCTTATGGCCAGTACTCGACCTAAAAAGAACAACGACCCTTCTATCTCTCAGTAGAAATCTCATAAGAACACTCGTTGGTGTAGTCACGGGACACTGCACCATTGGTGTCATGGCTACACGAATCTGCCACTGCCCAGCTCTCCAAGAACGACGACTAACCTTTTTAGGAGTCAGGTTCTTTGATAGCCTGGACGACCTGGCAGGAATATCACTATTCTGGCTGGTTCAGTTAGTAAGACATATTTCCAACCATGTTTGTCTACCTCACAAGGGTAATCACAATGCGCCAATCTGGCTACCGAGTGAACTTGCACTAGTTGCAAACAACCCTTTCCAACGTAACCTAACCTACTCACTGGTTTTAGTTCAAATTCAAACTTTTTGGAAAATCAAGCCCTGAAAGGAGGCGGAGCTTAAAACTTTCTAGGAACGAAATCTAAAAATGGGGCTTGGTTCACCTTATGAGAATTTTTTATTTTCCTAAATTAGGCTTATACCATGTTTCCACCGGCAATAATACGAGGATTAGCGGGAGCCGATTAAAAATAAATCCCAAAGCGGTTCCACCAGACAAATACAGGATTAATTTGACATGAGCACTCTTTTTCTCTCATTTTGGCTCTCAAAAGAGATTGGCGACGTTTTTTTCACGAGCGAAAAAAAAATTCCGTTGCAAACATACCAAAAGAAATCGTAAATCTAACAGATCTGTCATACATGGACAGTTTAAGTGTCCTTTTTCGATTCTCAAACTGTTAAAAAGGTGTTCGAAAAGGGTTAAAAGTGGTTCGTGAAAAGGGTGATTGAGATTAATTAGGCGATTTATTTCTAATCGCTTGCAGAGACGATTTAAATTTGTATGGTTAATCGCGTAATTTGTAGAGGATTTAATGAAGATTTTTATTAATCGCGGATTAGTGCCCGGTGAAAACATGGTATTAGGGACAGTCAAAATAACGCTTTTCTGGAAAATTGAACGTTTTTCTTCAATTCTGCATCCAACTGTGGGCGTAACTCAAAATTTTACTTTAAGGAGAATGTATAGAATCAATTCAATGGAAAATATAAAGTTAAATTTTTCGATTTGTAATCCAGTTAGTAGTTACATCAACTATGTGTCAATTATTTTCTTTTCAATGATAAATGTATTACTTTTTGGTAAGCTGAGCATACATACATTTAAAATTCGATATAAGTTTTCCACTCTATTGCAAAAAAAAAAAATATTAAAAAGCAAACTGAGATATCACGGATCACCAGTTTCCCCTACACCTCTCTTACTTAAACTTATGGTAAAAACTATTTCTATTCTAAGACACTTCAAAATCTGATTTCGTGACAATTTTTCGCTTAGGTTAAGAACCCCTCAACCTCAAGGGCTTATCAAGATGAACATTAAGCTTAGGTAGTTCCTCTCCTTGTCATGTTTGTCATTACGTTTTCCTCATACTTATCATCGTCTACCGATTGTCCTAACTGACAGACGATGACAAGTATGATAAATCACAATTTAACCACAAACATGTTGCCAATTTTTAAAGATCTTAAGAAAAATTAAAAAAAAATACAAGTTATTTGTGGACCCACAGTACCTACTAACTACTTTACCATATAACTTTACTAAACAAGCTATCATCTGTGAATATTCGCATCTCATTATAAAAAAATATCGATAAAATTTGTTTACACACCTACTTTACGGGCCTCTTTGAGTATAATTATACAGCCTATGCCTAATTTGAATTTCCTACTCATTACCATTGAGTGGTTTTACAATATCTTGTGGTTTCAATAGGATTATTAGAGCTGGTTCCTTCTAGCGCCAGCAATTAATGAGGGGCTTTTTTCTTATTTGGTTTTCGAATCTATTAACCAAATTTTTTCTTGACTGTAAAAAAATACTTGTTCGACCATGATTTGCCGGTAGGAATTGGATGGGTATATGTAAAAAAAAAAGTGCGTCCGGCTGCTATAAAAACAACGCAAAGCCTACCAGCGACATCAGTATCTTGACTTAGTTCTGAGCAACAAAGAAAAGTTTTGAAAATGAAGTTCCTCATTGTATTCGTTATGTTGATTGTGGCGATTTCTGCCCAGTTCGGTGGTCACCGTGGACATGGTGGTGGCCGTTTCGGTGGAAACAGGGGAGGTGGTTTCGGCGGAGGTCCAGGCTTTGGCGGTTTCGGAGGCGGACCAGGATTCGGTGGTTCAAGTGGAGGTGCCAGCAGCGCAACTGCCTCTGCCCAAACACAAAGCTTCAACCAAGGTGGATTCGGAGGATTAAGCGGTGGTGCTTCATCAGCTAATGCTGCTGCTTCTACGCAAAACTTTAACCAATTTGGAAGATAAATATTGACTGGAACTTTAAAATAAATATTAAGTATTAAATAGTGAACATTTTGTTGTTACTGATAAAAAAAAATAGAGTGGCACAACAGCTCGATGTGGACAAGGGCCAACTTCTCAACAATGTATGCTGTGTGTGATTTCTTCACATACAAGGTGACCTACAATTTTTTGCCGAATCCGAACGGCAGATTGAGAAGTTTTTCAAGACAATTGATACTCTCGGAGGGCTTGTCAAACCCTCGCGGAGGTGGGGACCGTGAAAAAGAACAAGTCTTTTTTTCAGGCGACAATGGCAGGATTCGAACCCAGACCTTCGGCGTAGTAAGCACACACACTAACCATTACGCCACGGCACCCCACGTTGTTGCTGATATTTCCCATAAATTAGCAAAATGTTGCGACTGGAACTATTTCAGTGATGCTTATCCAACAAATTTAATGAGATTATTGTACTTGTGCTGAGAATGAAGAAAAAGAAGAAGAAAATAAACTTCTGGCATTTATCAGAAAGTCTGAGTGTCAGAGGAGAGCCTTACGCAAAATTTCAAAGACCCCCTAGAACTACTGAAGATCCATATACTGGAGTGTATTTCAAGGGTGACGATGCTGCTGGTTGGTACCGTAGCAAAATAGCTCATTTGTGTGCTTGTGACTTTGCTGCAGGTCGAAGTCTACCATCGAAGGAAAAAGAATAAAGCTTTAGTCGAATAGTGAAACTAGTCGCGATTTTCTAAAATACCTAAACGGTATCATGCAAATTCTGCTTTCCCGTTTGGTTTAGTACAACCCCAGAGTTGTATACCGTACGTCCAAGATGGTTTACGGTTTATTTATAATACAAAAGCAGTTTGCATAGTTTCGAAAATCTTCCGATAAGCCAATTCATTTCTCTTAACCTGATTTCGAGCTCGTCGCGTTTCTTTTTAACGTGCGGCTTCCATTTAAGTTTTGCATCTAGAGTCATTCCTAGACATTTCGCTTCAGTTGAGTACGGGATTTGTACGGAGTTAATGAATAAAGGTTTGTTTCTTATCTTTTTATAAGTAAAGTTAACATGCGTTGACTTAGTCTCGTTAAGGACGACTCGCCAGCTCTTCGTCCAGTCGCATATTTTGTCTAAAGCGCACTGGAGTTTCCCTGTTGATAATTCAACTGTCGTATCAATAGCGAGAATAGCAGTGTCGTCTGCGAACGTAGCTAAAATTGTTCCCTCATCGTAAGGTATGTCTCTAGTATAAAGCAAAAATAATATTAGTCCGAGAACTCTTCCTTGCGGGACACCGGCATTTATCTCTTTGAATTCCGAGTACTCATTTTCGTACCTTACACGAAAGATTCTGTCTTTAAGGTAAGACTCTAAGATTCTATAGAGTTTTTCTGGTAAGCTAAGCCTTAACTTGTACTTCAGGCCTTCGTGCCACACCTTGTCGAAGGCTTGCGATCGTCGAGAAAAGCGCTAGTACATATCTTCTTCGCTTCCAGAGCTTTTTCGATTTCGTTTGTTATTCGATAGACCTGGTCGATTGCTGAATGCTTTTTCCTAAATCCGAATTGGTGATCCGGAATCAATCGTCTTTCTTCAATGATTGGTTGCAACCTTTTAAGCAACAGTTTCTCGAACACCTTAGATATTATCGGCAGTAGCGAAATAGGTCTGTATGACTTTTTGTCGTTCGGACATTTTCCTGGTTTCGGAACCATTATGACCTCGGTCACTTTCCATTGCTTTGGAACGTATAAAACTCTCATGGAACCGTTAATGATATAGAGTAGCTTGACCAAAGTTTTTTTCGGTAGCTCCTTTAGAATTTCGCTAGTAATTAAGTCGTAGCCAGGGGCTTTATTGTTTTTCAGGTTATTTATCGTTTGACGAAGTTCAGCCAATGACACGGTTTTTATTCTATAATTATCTTGTACCGCATAAGGATTGACCTCCCCGACCAACGGTTCCCCGTCAAACGGTTTGAATGTTTCTTCTAGGTTATCTGCAAATAAATCCGCTTTTTCTTTGTCTTCTCTTGCCCATTCGCCGTTGGCTTTTCTTAATGGTGCAAAGTGTGCCAATAGGCTTCTTAACGGACTTGACTGCTTTCCAAAGAGAGTAGTTCGAACCTTTATCGGCAGTCAAACTTTCGAGGTAAGCAGTAGTCTCGCGACTTTTAAAGTCTTGAAGTTCGTGCTTCAGTTTGTTAGAAAGGTGGTTCGAAATGGTGTTATCCGGCGGTGCTCGCGAACGTTGCCATCTCTTGCGCGCTTTCTTCCTTTCGCATATTAGCTCTTCTATTTCTCGTGGATACATTGTTCCTCTTTTCGATAAATCGGATCTCCGAAAAGAAGTGTTATTCTACGCAGCGCTCTGGATAACTCTCACGAGTTTATCTAACTCGTCTTCTATTTAAATTGGCGCTTTGAGCAGTACATTTGAAGCTGTGTTTTCTTTGCAGTATTTTCGAAAGCCGTCCCAGTCGGTGTTGTTGTTAGTTAATCTAGGCGCTCTTTTCTTTTTCGCTAGGCTTCCGCCGATTTTCAAAAGAACTGCGGAGTGATCTGAACAGAGATCAAAGCGTTCTTCTACGTTCGTTAAGTAACGCGGTACCCCTTGGCGATAAAGAAGTCGACGAGATCAGGTATTTTATTTCTGTCGTTGGCCAATATGTTGGCTTTCCCGTCGATAAGAAGACCACGCCGCGTTTTGTACTTGCTTTAAAGAGAACTCTGCATCTTGTTGAATTGCACCGTGAGCCCCAAAAAGTATTTTTCGCGTTAAAGTCCCCGCCGATGATAAAGTTTGATCTTCATCTGCCAGCCGATACTGCGGAGGAAAATAGCTCGTCGCGATGTTGTAATCTATGTGACTTAATTTTACTAAGACTGAGGTTATTTGCATAGAGTCAAGTTCTATTTCCTCGTTTTTGGAGTGCTTAATGCAGTCTTTAATGTAGAGAGAGGATCCACCTCTCGAATTTTCTGAAGGGTGATGCGCGTGATAGTCGATGTAACCTTTTATTTTGCGTGCCGAACCCTTTTTTAAGTGGGTTTCCGAAATCAGGCATATGTCTACATTATTCTTCCGTAGGAATACTTCTAGCTCGTCAATTTTTTGCAAAAGGCCGTTTGCATTCCATGTAATTATTTTGATTGACTTTCCCATATTCATGATTTTTTATTAAATGCTTTTCGAGGTTTAAACTCGAGCTCGCTCAATTTGTTGAATATTACTTTATTAAGTTTCGTCTGTTGCTCAAGCTTTTCTAAAATCATGTCTAGAATTTGAGAGACCGAATCTGATGCGGCCGATTGTGGCTTACTTTCACGTGACGCGACTTGAGCGTACGATCTTGGACCAACAAGTGTAATCCACACTCCCTTTTGACTCCGGTGGGAACAAGGACCAGCGACGTTTACATAACGCAACGTAAGGCACATATTGCCTTTAACAAACCCTTACCCCTTGTCGACTTAGGGGTTTTTGGCTTATCTACTTTAGGAGGTTTTAGGCTTGGGCCCTTATTTTCAATATTTTTCTTTGGAGCTTCATGTCGTTTTTATAACTCAATGGCAATCTCGCAACCTCGGTAGCTCGGTGGGTGGCTTTCCCTGCAATTGGCGCGAACCGCGGGGGCCTGACAACTACATTGCAATCCGTCGAGAGATGTTCGCCGGCGCATTTTACGCACCGTGGTTTTTTCTGGCCGTACACTTGAATGTATCGGAAACCTTGGCATCGCTTACATTGAGGATCAAGCCTGTTGCCCTTCCGCATGGGCTCGATTTTTACCTTGATGTTAAGGATTGCTTTAATTTTGTAGATTTCATAATATCATCAGTTCCATCAAAAGAAAGCATAAAAATTTGCAGGCCGCGTCGGACGTTAACTCTCCATACGTTAACTTTTCATACGTTGTTCCGAAGCGCTGTTAAGCTATATTTCGTCCCGAGAGTATTTTTAAGGATGTTTCGCAGCTTTCCCTAGTCCGCGATCCCAACGACATTTATTGCAGGTGGTCGGCGGTTTTTTTCTTGGAGTTTTGCTGTCGCTTTTTTTGGTGCGACTGGTGTTTCTTCTTTTTGCTGCACGGTTTTTACTTCGGGTGAAAAACCGGCCTTTCGTTGCTTGGTAAGTCTTTTCTTGAAGACCGGTTTCGTTTCGCGTGCAAGCTCTTCCTCGTCCGTCTGGTATTCATATTGACGTTTCGGTGTTTCCTCGCATTCTATGGTACCACGGAGTTCCTTAAGGCTTCGTTTTCTTTACGGGACGAATCTACTTCGCTTTTAAGCTCGTGGTAGAGACGTTCCATTTCATCAAGCTTAGCACGGAGTTCGTTGTTTTCGGCCTCAAAGCATTTTATTTTCGCTGAGTCCTGATTAACTTGCGGACTTCCTTTCCCGGAGACGTTCGGTCCAGCTAATGGAGATCGAGGTGCCCTTGATCTTTAAAAAAGGGATTTATAAGCAACAAATGGCTCTCCTGGATTGCCACCTGGGGTAATATTATCATGCGTTTTGTCTATTGCATAGTTTGTATGCGCTACGCGCTCGGCATATGGAGGGTGGATTTTAGTCGCCTCTTACGACAGGCATACCTTACCTCGGGAATATTCTAACCCCTACCCGAAGGGGCTAAAGCAAGATTCAAATAACAATAAGACACTTTCAAGGATTTTACACTATATATAGCACTATAGCTGCATGTACGTAAGGTCGTTCTACGATTCTATCCTCTTTCTGAGATGCAACACGCTTATAAGCGTGGAAAATCCTGCGAAACTGCGCTTCAAAACCTTGTTGGTAAGACTGAATGTGCTCCTGCCCAGAAAGAGTACGTGCTGGGTGTTTTCGTCGATATTGAAGGTTCTTTTGATAATGCGACCTTTGACAGCAAACGCAACTCAGTCAGACAACACAGTGTAGATGAAACATTAGTTCAATGAATTAGGACAATGCTAGTTCACAGGACGCTGATAACCGCGGCAGATTGTGGCAAGTGCGTCATAATCATGCCTGAGGTAAGGAGGTGCTTTACCGCAAGGTGAAGTTAGGCCTCCCTTTCTATGGTGCATAGTGGTAGACTCTTCGCTGTTGGCGGAGACCTTACTGGAACCTACACACAACACTTCGCGGATGATGTCGTAGTCCTTTCTCTCGGCTCAAACCTAGAGACTGTATGATCTCAGGCGCAGAGATCCCTAGACTTGATCGATGAATGGTGCACTAGGAATGGGCTTTCAGGGAACCCTCTTAAGGCTATGGTTGTTCTCTTTCTATGGTGCATGGTGGTAGACTCTTCGCTGTTGGCGGAGACCTTACTGGAACCTACACACAACACTTCGCGGATGATGTCGTAGTCCTTTCTCCCGGCTCAAACCTAGCGACTGTGTGATCTCAGGCGCAGAGATCCCTAGACTTGATCGATGAATGGTGCACTAGGAATGGGCTTTCAGGGAACCCTCTTAAGACTATGGTTGTTCTCTTTACGTGAAGGATGAATGTCACTGGTCTGACTCAACTCGTGCTTAAAGGTGTCCCTATCCCGACATCCGATGAAGTCAAATAGAGTGGCGCAACAGCTCGAGGTGAACCATAGGGCCAACTTCACAATAATGTATGCTGTGTGTATTGGTTTCTTTACATACAAGGGTACCTACAACTTTTTGCCGAATCCGAACGGCATTTTGCGAAGTTTTTCAAGAGGAATGTTACTGAGGGCTTGTAAGACTCTCGCGGACGTGGGGACCGTGAAAAAAACGAGTCTTTTTTTCAGGTGACGATGGTAGGATAAAGTCTATTATTAGAAGTAATCCGTGATAGAAAAACTTTTTGTTCCAAGCATGTTGAATCCAAAACCGAAAAAGCACTATCCACTTTCTGGCAGTGTAGAGGCACTTTTGGCAAGACATGGGGCCTATCTCCGAAAAGGGTCCTTAGGATCTATACAGTCATGGTAAGACTACTCCTCTAATATTCCTCCTCTAAGTAACAGCTTGTGTTGGATGTGCATCAGAGGCTTTCCCTAGCACGCCGGGCTTTGCTTTAGTTGCTCTGATGAACTTTCCCCTTCCCGTTGTTAGACTTATCCTGGAATGTACGCTGAAAATCAGCTTTTGCTTAGAGGGAGGTGGACCTTTTTCGGACCTTCTCGCTCAAGTCCTTTATTGAAATTTTGAACAACCTGAGCGAGAATTGTCCTTCGAACCCTGTCTTATGGAGATGCCCTCTGACGCAATGACACCAGAAATCATTTTGCGGCAAAACTACCACATCGACTTTCCTAAGGCAATGGTATGGCTTCGAAGAAGACTCTGAACAAGGGAAAGAATGCCATCGTATTTTCACAGATGGCTCCAAAAGCGGACAGGTGTTTTGTGCTGAAGTCTTAGTGGAACGCAAGAACAGAGGTTATACCCTTAGGTAAATATGCGTTTGTCTTCCAAGCGGGGATTTTCGCTACCCTTAAGGCTATGAGCTATGTTGTGACCAGACGGTGGCAGGCTAGAAGCACATGTGTTTGAAGGGACAGCCAAGCCGCTCTAAAAGCGTTGCTCAACCCTTTTACCTCGTCCAAGATAGCGCTCGAAATCAAAAAAACCTTTGAACTTAGTATTTCTACTAAATACATTGAATCTTATGTGGGTTCCAGATTAAACTGGTATCCAGGGAAATGGGATCTCTACAGGTCATCAGAGAACCCGCGCTAAGTCTGCCTACTTGACTGTCCCGTGAACACAAGGCTCGTTGGCGTGACTGCAGACAGACTGCACGACTACGCCCGGGATAAGGGTTTTGCGTCTTTCCTTCTATCGCTCAGGAGAATCGACTACGCAGCCTTCTAAGCTTTTGCTAAACACTTGAATGTGTTGGGTTGGAGCAAATCCACCACCTGCTCTTACTGTGGAGAGGACGACGATACAGCGGAACACTTCCTCTGTAGTTATCCTGCCTTTGCTCGCATAAGGAGGAGAATCTTTCGGGCTGACGTGGTGAGTGCCGAACACCTAAGCTTCATCACTAAAGTTCCTTTTCATGGGTAAACTAAAACCATTAACGTAAGGTGTTTGTATGAAAGTACAATGGACCAGTAGTTGTGTCTGAGTACTCCATCGGATAGTAGCAACCTCTAACAAAAACGTTAAAAAAAACGTAATTGTGGAGGATTAACGTAATTGTGGAGGAGGCGCCCACCTTTAGCTGGCGAATACAATTACGTTTTGGAGACTAGCAACCCGACGAGTAACGATTCTGAGGTACATGTTTACACCGAAAACGGTTACCCTGTATCACACGTCTCGAAATCTTTGACGTTTGCATTCTCCCATAGTTGAGGTCAATTCTTAGTTGAGGGGCAATATGTACGGACTTCTATCGAACTCGGTTGCCCTTGCCTGGTCCCCTCATTTAGAACTACTCACTGACTTCCCAAAAAAGTGCATTTAAGCCAGTGTGAGACAGATGTACCGTGAAATCCTTTGACACCTTGGAGCTAAAACATTTCCGCGAATTCTCCTTTTATTGTTCGCTTTTCCATAGATAGTGCGTCAGTCAAATAACCAAGTCCATTACGCTTTTAACGATAGAATTTAATTACAATATCACAGCAAACTCCTACAGTCACCACCTGAAAAAAGGACTCATTCTTTGAAACTTGAAAATTTTCGGAAAAACAACGATGGCTTGAATTTCTTTAGTGGAACAGGCTTCCGCAAATTAACTTTCCGCATCGTTACAACCCTTAAAGGCTCTAAAGCAAAAATGCAACAGTTCTTCTATTCGCTCTTCTCTGAACCTTCCCACATGCACTTGCATTATGTCAGAATAAGGGTAGCCGTAATTCCTTGAACGGAATTAAATTTATAGGCACAACAGTAGGTACCTACTTTGCCGTTACAATGTCACTAAAAAGTTATCAACACAGATTATTTGCCTGATTATAAAACCGTCAATAAAGTTTGTCTCACACGCCTACTTTACCAGCCGCTGTGAGCAAAATTAATCGATCGATGCTTGGTTTGAGTTTCCTACTCATTACCAATGCGTGGATTTAATATATCTTGTGGTTTTTTAAGATTGTTAGAACTGGTTTCTCTTGCTTTGCCAAAGATTATAGATAGTTTTTTTTGTTGCCGAATCTGTTTACAAAATTTTCGTTTTAATGTAAATCTTTCAACCATATGGTTAGCCGGCAAGACAGATATTTGTTGACGTTGATCGAAAAAAAACATCCGCCAGGCTACTATAAAAGCCCAAGCAAAGCCCTCTATCGGCATCAGTAGCTCGACTTAGTTCTGACCAATAAAGAAAAAAAAATGAAGTTCCTCATTGTGTTCGTTATGTTGATTGTGGCGATATCTGCCCAATTCGGTGGTCACCGTGGACACGGTGGTGGTGGTTTCGGTGGAAACCGAGGAGGCGGTTTCGGTGGAAACAGAGGTGGTGGTTTCGGTGGACATCAAGGCTTTGGCGGTGGCGGTTTCGGAGGCGGACCAGGATTCGGCGGTTCAAGTGGAGGTGCCAGCAGCGCAACTGCCTCTGCCCAAACACAAAGCTTCAACCAAGGTGGACTCGGAGGACTGGGTGGTGGTGCTTCATCAGCTAATGCTGCTGCTTCTACTCAAAACTTTAACCAATTCGGAAGATAAACTGACTGTGAACTTAAAATAAATTATTAGTATTAAAAATAGCGAAATTTTATTGTGTTTTAGTTAAGAGTTCTAAAGACTTGAAAAAGACCGGTTATAAAACAAGTCCTTGAAGGATAAATACCTACATATACCTAGAAATATTGAGCCTTAAGTAGGTACTTTAGTTATTTTCATTTTTTATGGGCCGTCTGTCTTTCGAGAGCATAGCGCATACCAACAATGTAATCAAAGCAAACGGAAGTTATATCCCAGGTGACGGTCCAACTTCAACGACAAATCGCCGGAGGTAGGAGTTTATAAGTATTGGCGTAAGCCATTTATTGGCCTTCGAGGGTTCTTCGATCTCCATCATCTAGATCGAATGTCTTCGGGAAAGGAAGTCCACAGGTGTACCTTTATTAGTTCCTTCAGGAGTCCTTTTCTTGTAGGATCTATACTGATATATATATATCTTGTGGTTTTTTAAGATTGTTAGAACTGGTTTCTCTTGCTTTGCCAAAGATTATAGATAGTTTTTTTTGTTGCCGAATCTGTTTACAAAATTTTCGTTTTAATGTAAATCTTTCAACCATATGGTTAGCCGGCAAGACGGATATTTGTTGACTTTGATCGAAAAAAAAAACATCCGCCAGGCTACTATAAAAGCCCAAGCAAAGCCCTCTATCGGCATCAGTAGCTCGACTTAGTTCTGACCAATAAACAAAAAAAAATGAAGTTCCTCATTGTGTTCGTTATGTTGATTGTGGCGATATCTGCCCAATTCGGTGGTCACCGTGGACACGGTGGTGGTGGTTTTGGTGGAAACCGAGGAGGCGGTTTCGGTGGAAACAGAGGTGGTGGTTTCGGTGGACATCAAGGCTTTGGCGGTGGCGGTTTCGGAGGCGGACCAGGATTCGGCGGTTCAAGTGGAGGTGCCAGCAGCGCAACTGCCTCTGCCCAAACACAAAGCTTCAACCAAGGTGGACTCGGAGGACTGGGTGGTGGTGCTTCATCAGCTAATGCTGCTGCTTCTACTCAAAACTTTAACCAATTCGGAAGATAAGCTGACTGTGAACTTAAAATAAATTATTAGTATTAAAAATAGCGAAATTTTAATGTGTTTTAGTTAAGTGTTCTAAAGACTTGAAAAAGACCGGTTATAAAACAAGTCCTTGAAGGATAAATACCTACATATACCTAGAAATATTGAGCCTTAAGTAGGTACTTTAGTTATTTTCCTTTTTTATGGGCCGTCTGTCTTTCGAGAGCATAGCGCATACCAACAATGTAATCAAAGCAAACGGAAGTTATATCCCAGGTGACGGTCCAACTTCAACGACAAATCGCCGGAGGTAGGAGTTTATAAGTATTGGCGTAAGCCATTTATTGGCCTTCGAGGGTTTTCGATCTCCATCATCTAGATCGAATGTCTTCGGGAAAGGAAGTCCACAGGTGTACCTTTATTAGTTCCTTCAGGAGTCCTTTTCTTGTAGGAGCTATACTGATGAAGAGCTCAGGTATTCGGCCGGCACTCACGACGTCAGCCCCAAACATGCGCCACCTTATGCGAGCAAAGGTAGGACAACTACAGAAAAAGGGCTCCGCTTAATTGTCCTCCTCTCCACTGGCAGCGCAGGTGGTGGCTCAAGCCTTACACATTCAAGTGCTTAGCAAAAGCTTGGAATGGTGACCCTTAAGGACACCTACAAAAAGACATGCAGTCAATTCTTCTGAGAGTTAGAAGGAAAACCGCAAAGCCCTTACAGATATCCTGGCGTAGTCATGTAGTCTGTCTGTACCCATCACGCCAACGAGCCGTGCGTTCACGAGACACTCAAGTCTCAATAGTACACCAGTGTTGCTAGATACACCGATTTATAGTATTTCTCCCGATTTTTAGAGCTATTCCCGATGCCCCGATCTCCGACGAAAACCTTGCATTTCCTCTCGATTTTCCAGCTTACATTGAAATATTTCCCAGATTTCAGTAACTTCAATCAAAATCCGGGTAGTGACTTGCTGATAATTTCCTATTTATCATTTATGTTCCATCAATATGAAAACATAACGCCTGAACTTCTGTGCTAACGAACTTATATGCATGCAAACCTGGCAAACCTTATTTGTACCTTTTATACTTTTCTGCATCCTGCTTCTTTTAGGGAACTTTATTTGCTAAAGATCACTTAAAGCTTATATAATACTATGACTCTACTACTATGACTTAAAGCTTATATAATACTATGACTCTGCCATAAAACTGCTATTAACGGCAGACGATTAAAAATATATATCCCAACGGCTCCACCGGAAAAATAGGATTCATTTGTTACTTTTGATCACTTTTTTTTGTCCTTTTGGCTTTTAAAAGAGATTGCAGATGAAATTTTCCAAGAGCGAAAAAAGATTTTCGTTGTAATAATCTCAATAGATAACGGGTTTGTGACAGATCTGTCATACAAGAAAAGTTTAACTTTCTTTTCCCGATTGTCAAACTGTCAGCTGCGCAAAAAGGCTTAAATGTGGCATAAAAATGGTTTGTGAATAAGGTGAATGATATTTATGACCGAACTCGTTTTTAATCACTTGCTGAGAAGACTTAATTTGTTTAACTTGAGTTTTAAAGGAGATAAGTTTAGTATTTATGTTAGTCGCGGATTAGTGTCCGGTGGAGGCATGTTATAGGGTTGGGCAAAAAATAAACAGCAGGATGGATATGATATGAAATGCTTAAATTTCTGTTTCATGTAATGTAACCTATTGACTGCAGACCCCAGCCAAAAACACATAAGTTTTGCGCTACCAAACTGTGTTGTTCCCGAACTAGATGACGCTTTTGTAATGTCCGAGTTATTAACAGCATTAAAAAAAATGAAAAATTCAAAGTCGCCTGGACCTGACGGAATCCCTGCAGAGTTTTTCAAGAATGCGACCGCTGAATTCCTCAGCTACCTCTTGGAGCTCTGTAATAAGATTCTTAAAGATGAAATAGTTCCCGGGAGCTTCTTGTGCTCAAAAATGTTTGGTATTTTTAAAAAAGGTGACCCGAGTGTCCCGGAAAATTACAGGGGTATTTCAGTCCTTAGCTCACTCAGGAAGATATTTACTCAAATGCTTTACCACAGGCTTGTAAGCTGGGTTGAATCAAATAATGCACTCAGTGCTTTTCAAGCAGGTTTTCGTCCAGGCCTGTCAACAATTGACCAAATTTTCACCCTAACGACTATTGCGAGTCATTTTATTGGGAAGAAAAAGAAACTTTACTCCTTTTTCGTCGACCTGAAAGCAGCTTTTGACACAGTAAATAGAAATCTACTTCTTTATAAATTGTCAAACCTAGGTATATCCTCCAAATTTATTAGATTATATGAAAAACTGTTGGCTAACAATTCTGCCTCAGTTTGGGATGGAAGTAAGAAATCTTCGGAATTTCTGAGTCCCCTGCTGTTTGCTTTGTTTATCGATGATGTAATAAATTTCTTGCCAGGTGGAGTAAGATTTGGAGATACTCTAATAAAGGTACTTCTATATGCCGATGATCTTGTTGTCTTATCAGACAACCCTCTTACTCTTCAGCTTGTCATCAATAAGCTGAAAGATTATTGTGATCTTTGGGACCTAAAAATTAATGTTTTAAAATCTAAAATTATGATTTTTAGACATCACCACAAATTGAGTAGGAGCGAAAGATGGACCTTGGACAACGACAACATTGAAATTGTGAATGAATTCAAATATCTAGGCTTCTGCCTGAAATTCAAATTAGACCTTTGTCCTTACATTAAAGAAAGATCGGTGGTAGCTAAAACTGCGATCAATTCTATGTGGAACAGGTTTTTCTCCAACAAAGATGTTGACTTGCGGTCTAAATTCAGGGTTTTTGAGGCGGTAGTTAACACCTGTTTTCGGTATGCAAGTGAAGTCTATGGTCACCGAAAGCTCGACGAGGTTGAAGCTATCCAACGTTTCTTCGTAAAAAGGATTTTCAGGCTCCCTCGATCATCGCCAAACTACGCAATAGACATTGAAACAGGTTTATCTCCAGTTTTTGTAAGAAATGCCAAATTAAGTGCCGACTATTTGTCCAAAGTTATTATAAGATCTGTGAATAACTTGCAACGTAGAGTTCTTTTGGTTGCACTAGAAGGGGGCTTTTCACCTTTTAAGGAATGACGTGAGCTTGCTGGTAACCATAATTGTCAATTAAATCTTGACAAGAGAAATTGCCACGAATGGCGAAGTATATTCTATGACTGCCTGGCAGCCATTTACGAAAAGCTCTATCAGCAGTCCTTGTGCAGAGCGAGAACATCACTTACAAGAGAACTTTACAAAAGCCTCACTCACGATTTACACACCGCCAACTATTTTTGTGATAAGCTGAACGCGTCCGAAATTAGTTTAGTATTTAAGGCACGCACTGAAATGCTTGATCTTAACTTCAGACCATACCGAAATGACTTAAACCCGCTTTGTAACCTCTGCAACCTCAATCAGAACGAAGACACCTTCCATTTCTTAGCTTTGTGTCCTATCCTTCAAGAGATCCGAAGATTATTTTTTGCCAAGAGCTTTCTCTCGATCCAGGAATGTCGCTCCTTACTAAACGGCGGATTTGGTTGGAAGATACTTACATGCTATCTAAAAGAAGCAATTGCTTTTCGTAATTTGTATCAGTCTCCGTGAGCTAAATCAGCAAAACAAAATCAGATCTATCCACGAAGAAATCCCTTTTGTTCCGTTTTAAGCTAAACCAAAAGCCCATAAGTGTAGATGACAAAGAAGTCACAATCTTTTCTTTTGTATTACAAATTAAATTAACAAAAAAAAAAAAAAAAACCTAATATAAGCACTAATTATTAATTAACTTTCTCGGTCCTATCATTCAACGGCAGACGGCTCTAAGCCATGTTGTATACTACTTTTTGTAAACTTCTTTTTGTAAAACTTATCGAAATGAAAATAAAAAGTTTTTTGAATTGAAAAATTGAATTGTAATGCATAGAAGAGCAAATTCAAAATTTTTTATTTGGCTTGAAGTTTGCATATGCGCGATGTTCGAAGAATATTTAACTATTTAAATAAGAAGAAAAAAATGGTTTCAACTGATTTTCCGATCAACAGCGATTTCGGAAACGCTGATCTCCCGATCTGAAAAAATATTTTATGGCAACACTGCGCGTGGCAACTGATGCAGGCAGACCTTAGCGCGGGTTCGGGTCCTAAGAAACCTCTTCTGGACCTGAAAAAATATTTAATGGCAACACTGCGCGTCGCAACTGATGCAGGCAGACCTTAGCACGGGTTCGGGTCCTAAGAAACCTCTTCTGAACCTGAAAAAATATTTTATGGCAACTTTGAGCGTGGCAACTGATGCAGGCAGACCTTAGCGCGGGTTCGGGTCCTAAGAAAGCTCTTCTGAACCTAAAAAAATATTTTATGGCAACACTGCGCGTGGCAACTGATGCAGGCAGACCTTAGCACGGGTTCGGGTCCTAAGAAACCTCTTCTGAACCTTAGAATTTTATGGCAACACTGAGAGTGGCAACTGATGCAGGCAGACCTCAGCGCGGGTTCGGGTCCTAAGAAAGCTCTTCTGAACCTGAAAAAATATTTTATGGCAACACTGCGCGTGGCAACTGATGCAGGCAGACCTTAGCACGGGTTCGGGTCCTAAGAAACCTCTTCTGAACCTTAGAATTTTATGGCAACACTGAGAGTGGCAACTGATGCAGGCAGACCTCAGCGCGGGTTCGGGTCCTAAGAAAGCTCTTCTGAACCTTGTCGAGCAAGGTCATCAGAGTTCCCATTTCCCGGGATACCAATGTAACCTATAAAATCCACTTAAGATTGACTGTATTCACAGCGGCTTGGCTATTACTGTAAACGCATATGCTTCTTGTCCTCCACCTATTAGTAACACAAGAACCTCCGCTTGAAAGACAGACGCATATTTACCTATGGGGTAGTGGAGTCTACTGTTCTCGCTTTCTACAAAGACTCCAGCACCAGACCCCTGTCCCGTATTGGAGCCATCCGTGAAAATGCGATGGCATTCTTTACCTGGCCTAGAGTCTGGCCAAAGCCATCCCATTACTTGAGGAAAGTCGACTTGGCAGTTTTACTGCAAAAGGTTTTCTAGGGCCATTGCGTCAGACGACATGACAGTGGTCGAAGGACAATCTTCGCATAAGTTCTTCGAAATTCCAATGCGCGTGGTACCGAAAGCCACCTCTCTTTAAGCGAAATATTGTTTTCAGCGTACACCCCATGATTAATATATCAAGGCGGAGGGGGAGGTTCATCCAGAGCATTTAGAACAGAGCGCGGCATAATAGGGAAGGCCCCTGTGCAGCCAAGACAAGCCGTTCTTTGGAGTTTGGCAAATGGGGCAGTAACAAGTTTCCGCGAAAGCCTGTGTCAATCGATGTATATGAGAGGAGTGGTCTTACCATGGCCATATAGATCCAGAGGACCCTTTCCGGAGATAAGTCCTATGTCTTACCAAGGGCCTCCGCACTGCGAGAAAGTAGACAGTGCTTTTTCGGTTTTGGATTCAACATGCTTGGAACAAGGAACTTTTCTATCAGGGATTACTCACAAATATTTAAATTCATCGGATGTCCGGATAGTGACACCTTTTAAGCAGGATTTGAGTCAGACTAGTGACATTCCTTCTTCTCGTACAGAGAATAACCATAGTTCTAAGAGGATTCACTGAAAGCCTACTCCTTGTGCGCCCACCATCGATCAAGTCTAGGGATCTCTGCGCCTGAGAGCACACAGTCCCTAGGTTGGAGCCAACAGAAGGAACGGGACATCATCCGCGTAGGCTTGTCTGTAGGTTTCAGGAAGGTTGAGAGCCAATAGCAGAAAGTCAAGCAGCATGCACCATAAAAGGGGAGGCAGAACACCACCCTTCTAGTAAAGGTACTCCTTCTGGTCAAGAGTACATTTTATCCTACCAACAAGGTTTTGAAATGCAGTTTCGCAGGATTTTCCGCGCTGAGAAGCGTGTTGCATCTCAGAAAGAGGATGCAATCGAAAAGCGACCTTGCGCACATCAGCTCAACTAGTCCCTCCGAGCTTTTCACCAGGAAGGAACGTAGACTTATGAATCTAATACTTTTGGGTAGGCTTTATTTAGACTCACCATGTTTTGGTATGAACATGACTTTAACCATGCGCCAAAGGGTGGGTATGTAAGCCAAGGCTAGACTTGCAGTGAAGATATTTTTCAGCATGGGCAACAGCTGACTTAAATGCTTCAGCATAACTGGGTGGATTCCATCTGGACCTGGTGACTTGAAACTGTCAAAAGATGCAATTGTCACCACTCTAGATGCAATAAACCAGGGGTGGAATCGGCTAAGGTTATCTGTGATTTGCACATTTTGTGACAGTCAATGTGATCAAAAAAAATAATCCGTCTGCGTAAGGTGATCACAAAAATATTGTTCCGAATCATATCCGAAAAATTGTTCCGAAGTATGTAGAAACTCAGCCTAAGTGTAGGCAAATAAACCAACTAACCAGAAAGTTTGAAAACTGGGGAACAGCTGATTTTGACGGTGATTGATCGAGAGCTGCCAGAGCTGCCACAAGGAAATTGTTATGATCACAGTTTACGCAGACGAATGTTTGTGACTTGTGACATCACTTATCACAGATCATTTTAGCCGATTCCACCCCAGTTTATCCGCGTTATGTTATGTTGGATCCACTAAAAAGAGCATTTGGTGATCTGAGGTGATCTATGATAAGCTTAGGTGATCTATGATAAGTGATGTCACAAATCACAAAAATTCGTCTGTGTAAACTGTGATTTTCTTGTGACAGATCTCGATCAATCACCGTCAAAAACAGCTGGTCACCAGTTTTCAAACTTTCTGGTTAGTTAGGGTTTTTACCTATTCTTAGGCTAACTTTCTGCATGTACAAATAAAAATCAGTGTTCTTGCATCACAAGCCTAAATAAAGCAACGATTCGGAACAATATTTTTGTGATCACCTTACGCAGACGAATTGTTTTTTTTTATCACATTGACTGTCACAAAATATGAAAATCACAGATCACCATAGCTGATTCCACCCCTGATTTCCCGGAAAATGAGTCTTTAGAAGGAGACTGAAGGTCACCGCCTTGGTCTCAGTGTAGGTAGGTACCTACTATCAAATTTGAGAATTTAAGCAAGTTTGCTTGGTCTGTTTCTGGGAAGGACTTTCACAAGCCTACTAGTTTCACCTAAGGATTCGACATCCTCAAAAAAAATTTTTATAGAAGCCATTTTTCGACTTGCAAAAAGGATCTTAAAGTCATTTTGCTTTGATCGGTGTAGATCCCAGTCTTCTACTAAGTTGGTTGTTAAGGACCGATTCAGGCGCTTCCTTGTCTCCTAAAAAATGTGCTGCAGGTCGGCCAAATTCCACCAAGTTACCGGTTTTATGCAAGTGTTTTACGCAACCTGGCACGCTAGTTTCAAGCGTGGTTATAAGTACGCTATTCACATGTTGAGCAGACATCTCTACCCCTTACCTTGACTTAATTTGAGTAGAACTTAAACAGAGTTGCCAAGTTCCTTTCTAAACTGTGCCCAATTATTTTTACACGGATTTTTCCTATCTTGCAAAGGTTAAACTTCGTAGCGGACTGTCGGAATGCTTATCGTAAAGAACGTCGTAAGAAACCCTAAAATCCACCAGATGACGGGCCAAAAGCCTTCTGTTTAATAGCGCTGTAGATTGACTTGTATGAAATAGAAGCACACCTACTACCAGAGCAAACCGGGTCGACCAGGTTCTGTCCGCTGATGGTGCTTCTTATATTGGTCACAGCTGCCGTGTCCATCACCAGTGCACCGGCAGCTGCAACAATTGGCGCGCTTCCTGGACTCATGCCCATTGGAGATCCCACGGCGAGCGTCCGGTTTCCATCTGTTAGCACAACTCCAATAGGAACAAATTCGACTTCACTTGGAAGTCTTGCATAGGCAGACTCATTGGCCAGAGGGAAAATTCATCTCATAACGAGCTTGGGTTCTTCTTCTTGCTTTTCGGTCAAGCAGAACAGAAGGCGATCGTGGAGACCGCCACAGAGCTGACCGAAGAGCCTTCGCCCTCACTCCGTGAAGCTTCTATGCGCGTTTCTTCGTTCACCTGCTTTTCTTTCCCCCTCTGCCGCCCCTGAGTCAAGCGCACCTCAAAGCCCACCTCTTTCAGAGCCCGTTTTTTTCCACAGGACTATCCCGAGTCGTCACGTCAGCAGTAGTACAGTGGCTGGTAGCCTCACTCATGTACAGAGCACCGAGCCAGTCGGATACAAAACTACAACAACTGGCTTGGTAGTCAAAAATTAATGTTGTTGCCTCTAGAATCCCTGCCCCGCCCTTAGTCGAAAAGACTGTGGGTGGTTTTTGCCATGGAGTAAAAACATCCTTTGGGTTTGGAATGGCACTCCGAAAAAAAACGAGCTATGGTCCGCTGGGTCGTCATCTCAGATAAGTGAATCGCCTTTGCGAGCCTCATCTTTCTTACTTATAGAAGAAAACTCGATATGTCTCTGCATGATAGAAAAATGGGCCAGCATTTCTTCTGGTGCTTTTAAAAAAATAAAAATATTTAGTTAACGTTATCTGAGAGGTTATAAAAGAACTCAATTCATAAAAGTTGTCGAGCGATTTTTAAAGAATCCTTAAGAAATTAAACCACTAAAAATCCAAAATGATTATTTTTTTATTTTATCTGCATCCCCCTAACAGCCATATTATCCTCTACCGTTATAATTTTGTGATGACGCTGCTGCGTTTGCTGATGAGGCACCACCACCGCCACCAAGTCCACCTTGGTTGTAGTTCAGTGATTGCGCTGAAGCAGTGGCACCGCTGCTGGAACCACCGCCACCAAAGCCACCACCACCAAAGCCTCCGCCGCCTCTTCCGCCACCCCTTCCACCGCCAAACTGACCGCGACCGTGTTGTGCCACAACGGCAACAATCAACAAGACGAATATAAACAGAAACTTCATAATTTGGTCAAATGCGGTTTTACTGTTGAAGTTGGTAAAGCTATACTGATGCCGATGCCGAATGCAACGCAGATATTTATAGTAAAATAAAAAGAATGACTATTTCTGTAGGACCTAATTTTTTTCTGAAACAAACTTGTATTTTGTATATTTTGGCAAATATACTAATAAGAGTTTTTAACATTCTAACAACAAGTTTGGATTTACATCTTTTTGGCTTGTAGAAAACGAAAAAATCGGCCCTAATATTGAAAAATACAATGAAGAAGAATTCTGTCATCATTATCACCCCGCAATTAGCAGATTAAAAAACGATGTTTATAATAAACAATAAAAGGTGCATATTGATTCCGGTTCCTTCCTTTAAAATTATCACACAAGATACTTAAATAAGAATTTAAATTTTATTAGCAAAATAACAAAAACACCATGGAGCAATACGTAACGTTGACACGGAAATCTATTGCGTAACATTTATTAAATATTTTTTATCATTTGTTAGAATAAATATCATCAGCGGCTTAGGAGGTAATGCAGATAATCTTAAATGCAGACTTGCCATGTCGGAAATAGCTGAGTGGATCTAGTATAAAAATACTTTAAGTAAAGTTCAGTTAAAGTAAATTTAAAAATATTGAAATACAATTTACACACGTAAATCATACCGAATCTGATAAGATATTTAAAGAAAAAATTCCTTAAGCTAAAATTAGGTAAATTATTTTTATAATTAATTTTAATCTTTCTGATTATCGCTAAAATTAGTTCTTTAATAGCCGAACCGTCGGTGTTGACTATGCAAAAAACAGCAAAAAAAAGAATTCGCACACCAAATTGTTCAAACTCTTGAAATATTGTGCCTCTGGTGTGGAATTCATGTTCTTATTTTATACTCCATCATATGCAAGTATGCTCAGTTCGTCACATATTTTGTAACTCTGTGGAATAATGGTGATAGACTCCCAGGATCTTAAGGGCATATGATCAAGGCTGAATTATGCAAGTTTTTTTATCTGTGGATCAAGCGGTGTAAGGTTCAGCAGAGTGTTCAGAGCTTCCGTAGGTATAGTACGGAGCGCACCTGTGATAGCTATGCTGATAATTTTCCATAAACAGTTTTTCTGTTTGTCGCTTTCCACCAAACCAAGGCACCGTAAGTAAGAATGGGTCTTACCACCACAGTATACAACCAGTGGACCATGGCGGGTTTTAAGCGCCAAGTTTTTCCTACCGTTCTCTTGCAGATAAAAGGAGCATTATCTGCCTTTTTGATTCTTTCCCCTACATTAAGATTCCAACTCAGTTCTTTTGTCCAGGATTACACCCAGATACTTCGCACTATCCGATAGGGATAAATCGGATAACTTGCGGAGTTTGAATTGCGGTATCTTGTACTTCCTGGTAAAAAGAACCAGTTCTGTTGTCAAAGGAATGACACTGAGACCACAGCTTAGGGTCCAAGTGCTGATCGCCCCCAGAGCACCCTCTATGATTTCATTTAAGATATTTAAGTACTTTTCATGCACCATTACCACCACGTCATCTGCGTAAGCCGTGGCGCTGATACCCATAGCACTTAACTTCTTCATAATGTTGTTGATAACCAGAACCCACAGGAGTGGAGATAATACCCCACCCTGAGGTGTTCCCCTGATTACAGACATTCTAATCGAGCTTTTCCCAATCGAAGAGTTAATAATTCTATTTGCAAGCATGTTGCAAACCCAGTTTATAATGCCCTGTTCAATGCTAGCGTCTACTAGAGCACTTTCAATGGCACTACTCTCCACGTTATTGAAAACCCCTTCAATATCAAGGAAGGCAGCCATCTCAGACTCATTACAATGTAGACTCATGCAAGGCGGTTTCTGTGTATTTTCCTTTCTTATATGCATGCTGCGATGCCATTAGAAGGCCATTGCAGCATCTAGCCCTAATGTGAAGTTCAAGTAGTCGTTCCAGGGTTTTAAGCATAAAGAATGAAAGACTTATCGGTATTAAGTCCTTTGCTGCCGTATGTACCTGTTTTAGGTATAAAAATCACTCTTACTTCCCTCCAGGCTGAAGGAATATACCCTTAGACTGTGTCTGAGAACTCCCATCATGTTTTGGATTGCCAACTCCGGTGCTCTTTGCAGCATGATCGGGAGAATGCCATCCGGTTCCGGAGTTTTGTACGGCTTGAATGACTGAATTGCCCACTGTAGTTTCTTCCTGTCAATAAGAAAACCTATCTCCTCTTCGGCCTCGTCTCTTACTGCAATAAATTCGCAGTAACTTTGCCATGAAGCCCTTTTTGACTTCCTGACTAAGTACTTAAACTGCTTTTTGCACTCGTTGTACTCATTCCATGTGCTATCAGTTTTAAAAAGCTTCGCCCTATTGTAGAGTTTTTTAACCTCCTTCGTCTTTAAACCTATATCCCTATTCCACCACTTTGGTTGGTCCCTTTTATGAGTACAATCAATCGGACACGCCTTCTCGAAAGCCAAGGTAAGTACCCTACTGAGATTTTCTACCGCCCTATCTTAGCCATCAGAGCCATCCATGATGACCGCTTGGGTATCCAGGTGCCTGTTCGCGACATCCATGTATTTGACCCAACCGGCTTTTCTGGGATTTCTTTAAAAACCACATACCCTGAACTGAAGATTCACCTTGAAGCGAATCCATCGATGATCAGACATCGAAGCTTCGTCAAGTACTCTCCACTCCCTTATTTCTAAACCTTCTATATTTGAGGCAAGGGCAGTATCGATCACCTCTTGCCTATTTGTTACCACGAAAGTGGGTGAATTCCGTCTATTGCAAATGTTGAAGTTGGAAGATATAATGAAATCGTATAAACACTAACCTCTTGCATTATTGTCACTGCTTCCCCATAGTGAATTATGGGGCTTCGATTAACTATCACAATTGAAGCCAAACCTTTATCGGTCTACGACCATTAATTTGTTTTTTGCACCCAAAAGTGGCGTTTATTCCACACCCAATTCAGGCCAAATGGTTTTATTTGCAACCCAAGGGTCCTTCATAAAAGGTTTTTAACTTTAACATAAGTACGCGCTCTAGCACTTACACACTGGTTATATTTTCTTTAAATACTTCAGGTCTTTTAGAAGTCAGTTTTATTTTTTGTGTAAAAAGTGTTACTTTGTAACCTTATATTGATCTACATTTGCAAGTAACTTAGGTTAAGCATTTTTAACCATTTCGAGCTATTAAGATTGACCTTAGTGTACTACGTTATGCAAATCTCCGATTTGTCGATGATTGATGGTCGAACATAGTACATAAAATCAAAAATAAAAAAATTTACGTATGAATGTATACAAATAATATGTTAATATAAACAAACAAGCTAATCAAAATTGTACTATATACAACTACCATAGTGTGGTTGACACCACTTCAATAATCAGCGAACTTAGAATACATTAAATTAATTTGTGCTTAAATAATGGCATCCTTTGACATTAATGGCAAAAGCAAGGTTGAATATCAACTAAATATATTTGCTTACATTTCCATAATATTCTTAAGCTGAAATATGAACCAACATAAAACAACTGGTTTTTTCAATAATTATTTTGTGTAATAGAAGGTAAGGTACTATTACAAAAATCGTAGCTTATTTGGACACTGACAGCTGTTTTCCACTCAGTAAGCGCTCATCAGTTCCATGATCACCTCGAAACACCTCGCACTTCACTGTTTTAAAATTCTTTATTCTATAGAACAAGTAGAAGTTTGGAGTTCACTGCCTGAATATATTTTTTCTAACACATATAAACTGTAAATTTTTAAAAATAAAGCAAATTAATATTTCCTTACATCTCGGGGTACTGTCTCAGTGTTATAGGTTCGCTTTTCCTGAGAGAAGAAATTAAAAACAAAAAAGATCTAGCCAGTCAGTGTCCTCAAACGAAAGGTGTCGCGTATCCCAAGCAGTGCTTTTTCTGATAAGAAGTTTTAGTCAAAATAAAGCACTCACCGCGCAAAAAAGTTGTGCAAAAATCTTTTCCAAAAGTTAAAAAAAAAACAAGTGAGTAAGTGCAAGGGTTCGTTTGTTACAAACTTCTATACACCCGACCCTTTAAAGTTTATTCCGGTCAAAATTTTAAAGTTTTTTGGCCGGAGGGCATATATATTTTGGCACGCCCCCAAAAGTGGTCATGGGCTAGGTTAGGTTTATGGATGCCCTTTTGACAAAAGTCAAGGCTCACTTAGACCAGCAGTTGGGTCCATGGGCTTAAAATTAAAATCAATTAATTGCGATTTCGCTAGAGTCATGAGCAAATACGGTTAAAGCTAAAATTATGTCAGAAGAAAACCGTTTTCTACTTAAAACGCCCCTTAAAAGTGGTCGGAGCTCAAAACTTTGTATGGTACAAGCTTATCAAGTAGTAATATCTTTAATATTTGTCATATAATTTTTGTTCTTTGAAGTGAACTTTCCGAGAAATCGGGTTTTTTAAGATCTAACATGTTAAAAGTGGGCATGGTCGATATTGCGGGCAGTCCAATTTTTGTCTTCTTTAAGGCTTTGGGCCATTAATGCTCTACACCAAAATTCAAGTTCCTACGCCCTGTTTGGCTTGACCAAAAGACATTTTGAAAAAAAAAAATTTGAAATAGAGGTTGTCTTACATCGAAGCTAGTAGTGGGCATGGCCGTTGGATTTTACCAATTTTCACACTTTGCTTGAACAAAAGAAGAACCAAAATACACTTTAAGTTTGAGCGTCCTAGCTCAATTCTAAAGACCTAAAAACTTTACACAAACGGACGGATGGACGGACATGGCTTAATCGATTCACCTGTCGGTCTCGATCATACCTCGAGACGGTGAGGTTTACAAACTTTGCATTAAAATTAATATACCCTTGGTGGGGTAAAAAAAAAACTGAGATATTTGCTTTCACTCAAAGCTCAGATATCCTGATCCGGCCGTCGCAGTTCCTTTACTATTGCTCCAACGTGGCCCATTGTAAAGGACAACTCAGTATTACTCTTTCCATCTTTCGTGAAAAAGACTCCGACCAAGATACTTAAACTTCTCTACCTGTTTCATTTGGACTCCATTAATGTGCACGGTGCATTGCACAGGAGTTTGGGAAACAGCCATCACATCGGATTCGCTCTCGTTTACCTTCATCCTAGCCTCACCACAGATGGCCGCAAATCCATCCAATGCTCGCTGAAGTTCCCCCTCGGACGATGCCAGGATAGCTAAATCATCTGCGAAAAGCAGATGGGTTTTCCTGACGCCAGCCATTTCGAAAAATCTCTCACCAAGACTGCGGTTCACCATCTAGTACATATATAATATATGCTATGAAAATGGGAGGATAGCAATAGGACACAGCCCTGGCGAAGTCCAACATACACATCAAAAGGATGGAATTCGAAGCCATTCATTCGAACACAGCTTCTGCAGTTCCCATACAAAGACTCAGAAGAGGGCAACTCAGTGCATAATCCTGCAAAACTCTCCAGAGTTTATTCCGTGGAACCCGGTCATAGCACTTTTTCAAAAGTACAAAACCGGCGTAGACCAATTTGGCATATTCCCAGGTCTTCTCAAGACTAACCTTAAGAGTAAAAAGTTGGTCGCTTGTGCCTCTGCAAGCCGGCAGCCGCATTGCTCTTACCGCAACAAAGGCTCGATTACAGCTCTGAAACGCGTTTTCAACACCTTCGCGAATACTTTTCTCGGAAGATTTAAGAGAGACATAGTTAGAGCAATCTCTCTTGTCCCCTTTTTTGAAAATGCGCACTATAACTCCTGTTTGCCAATCGCTATGTGCTTTCCCGCTCTCCCAGGTCACCTTAATGACACGTGTTAGCCATTTAACACCTTCTTTACCTATTGCCTTGATCATTTCTGGCCGGATGTAATTAACTCTAGCAGACTTATCCACTTTAAGTAATTTCATCGCGGCAGTGACTTCATCTACTGTAGGACTTTTCTCCGCCCTTATCTGTTGGGGATTGAGCAACTCCGAAAAGTTATCGATCCATCTGCCTAAGATGTGTCGTTCTTATTTGAAATAAGTGTACCGCCTTTGGATTAAACCCCTTGTCATGTACAAAATACATGATATTTTGACGGCGAACAGCCTGACAAGGGCAAGTGTAAAGGGCTTGAAAAATAGAGTTCCAATATTGATGCCACACAATATAGGCACTCTTCTTCTCTCTGATGGCTCTTGAACTCCAGGAATCTTGAACCACGCAGTTATTTTCTCACCACCAGCCGCCACACCAAGCCGCCTCACTCCACAAACATTCGGAATTGGTTCAAACTTCTCCGAAGTAGTCGGGCTAATCGCTTCCTGGCATCAGATTCAGCATCCTGTAACCTTTACCATCGTATGCGGGTCACCCGTCTTGGATTTCACCTGGGTGGCAAAGGAATACTCTTGCTAAGGCGCAATTTGCACAGCACTTGGTGGTGATCAGTTGACGTTTCTCTCAAAATGTGAACATCACAAATCATTTTTTGAACACACGTTGGTACTACAAAGAAATCAATCGAAGATCACTAATTTAAACTCAGCCGGTACCAAGTGTATTTGTAAATGTCTCTATGTGGGAAACAGGTGTTCATGATGGACAAGCCATCAGCACAGTAAATGTCCAACAAGTTCCCTCCATTCCTATTTTGATCCTGGTCACCGTGCCTCCCAATCACACTTTTCCAAGTAGTATTGTGCGTACCCGCATGAGTATTGAAGTCAACAATCAGGAGAAAGAAGCATACATTTCTGCCACTCTATCCAGCACAGCATCGTCGTCGTTGACGAAGGTCGCATACTCTGATTCTCGATTAGGCGCATACAACTGCACTAGAGTCAAAGTCGATAGCTCAAGCTTAAGCTTCAAGATCGAAACCCTAGCTCCGAATGGGATAAGCTCAAATACGTTTTCCGACAGCCGAGGGCTTGTGAGTATCCCTACACCCACCTGCGTAGACATGTATTGTTGAAAACCAGAGCAGAAAAGTCTCCACCCTCCACGTCTCTGGTTACGGAGCCTTTCCACTTAGTTGAGGAGATGCCAGTAGCATCGAGCTGATACTTTTTAGCCTCTTCAACCAGGTTAATTTCCTTCTCCATTAACGATGAGAAATTTCATGCGCCAATTTTAAGTTTGTGCCGTTGTCGACTTGTAGACTGACCATCTAATAGCGTCACCATTGCCGGCCTGCTCGCAACTTCTTCGGGCTGAACCCTGTCATGAGCATAGGCACGGGTGCAGGTCTCTACTCTGAGAACCCACTTATAGAAAAATCAATAAAATTGCCCGATTCTTGCAGCGTCTTCCAAGCGGAGGTCCTTGCAATCAAGGAAGCAGCCAGCCAACTGTCCATAAGGGCAATACTATAGGATGATATTACCATATTTATAGACAGCCAGGCAGCCATAAAGGCAATACCTGCCACTGAAGGTTCTTGGCTCACAGCACAATGTAAGACTCTGCTGTGTTCCTGGCCACAGGAACTTTCGTGGCAACGAAAAATCCGATGAGCTTGCACGACATGGATCAGCATTAGATCATCAGCGCTTCAAAGGATCAAACCCCCACTCTGTGACCTTAGAAGGCGGGTGGAAAACAAGATCCGGATGAAAGCAAATACGAGATGGACATCCTTGTCCACCTGTGAAATCTCAACACAAATGTAGCCTAAATATTATAAGTCCCGAACTAACGCGCTCATCAAGAGCAACAGAAAGACTCTGTCGTTACTAGAAGGTATACTCACTGGCCACAATCTTTTGAGACACCATGCTATGAAACTTAATCTCGACAATGACGACATCTGCAGAGGATGTGGCAATACGGATTGCTGCGCGAGTACACACCTCACTTTCTATGCCCCTGTCCCAGTCTTAGTCAGTTGAGTAAAAGAACTTTAAGAAGCTACTTCTTCGATGACATCTCAGAACTTTCAAACGCACCACTAACATCTCTTTCCGGGTACGTTAAGTCAACAAGGTGGCTCCACGAACTACACACGGCGTAAGAAGGAAGCGGAACATCCATACAACAAGGATTATCCCCCACTGGGTATCACAATGGGTCTCAATAGACCTAGGTGCGATGAGGCGCGGGTTACCTCGTTCCATCAAACAACCTAACCTAAACCCTATCAGATGCCGAGCGGGACATTCCAACCACCAAGCGCTCGCATGCTGACAACCCTCAGGCCTAGCTCCAAAGGATTCCCTGGGCTGCCAGGATCAGCATATATCCGAGGCTTCTTTTTTATTCTCTTCATGGTGCGGGAGGTTTCATTTTATACCTAGCTGCCAGGTTTCTATTCGGCCGATCTTAACATCGACAACAGACGCCGACCAAGAAGCCGCTCATCCGGAGACAGACGCTCTTGGATTTTTACTGTAGAGTTCAGCCAGCCCCTCTGGGACCAGACACTGATCATTTTGCCGCATACTATGTATCAGACGCTAGTGGTTTCTATTTTGACCTCCAGTTATAAGTTTACTGCCAAGGGTGACCCCACCAAGAGTATGTACTCCTGATAGCATCACTTGCAACATGCTAAAGACTACGTCTTCCAGTGGATTTTAGTCGGCTCCTACGGCAGACATAATTTGCCTCAAGACTATTCTAGCCCCAAACTTGCAGGAGTATCTTTTTAAGATTATTGTAAAAAAATTTAATCTAAGCATTTTTTTAATAAATTAAAAAAAAGCTTAAGATTACAACTGGTAGCCAAGAAACCTATGCATATAAAAGTTACATAAAAAATGTTACGCATACGCCACCGAATATTTTTTTTCTTTAAATTTTTATATCCTATCCAGGGTAAAAACGTTCACTTCTTTGATATTTCTTCAAACTTCTCCACTCACATTTATTGTAAATGGGATCCAAATTCTCTGCAAGCCATTTTTTTTCTCTAATTGCTCTTTCTTCACTAGCACTAAACAGAGTCCGTAATTCTGTCATGGGACAAGACAAATTAAGTCTTATGAAGAGACGCTTCAGATATTGAATTTTAACTTTTGTTTTTTTTTTTTTTGGAAAAAAAAAATATATAAATAAATAAGGTGGAGGTCGTTTTACCTATTACTCGGGTTAGTTAACTCATTTTTTTTTCCAATTTTAAGCACCTTATCTGTGGGGTTCAACACTTCAATCAACCTGAGAGTGAGACAACAGGATGGTGTAGATGTTGGCTGTCAACAGCTGCGATTTAATAACTTCAATCTGGATCATGGAGTCTTTAATACACAAAGAAATTATTTTTAACCAAATCATTCTCAACCTTTTTTAACGATTCTAATTTTTTAAAGGAAATTTAAAGAATTTCTTAATTCTTTTTTCGGAAAAATTTTTACTGGAGGTTTTGACGTCTTTGATCGACGCGATGCCAATGTCAAGGGCGATATCAAAGGTTTTACTTTTGGTATAATTTGTGACCTGACATATTTTTTTTTTAATTTGTTACAACTCGGAACCCTTATCAAACACACCTCAAGTTGTAGCACATGATCAAAAAGTATTTGGCTGGATGGAATAAGGAAATCGGAATAAGGATCCTGTTCAATGATCAAGCAATCAGAATTTTTGGTGCCCTTTTTTAGAAAAACCAAATTACATGAACTCTCAACGGACTGGAATTGTGTATAAAACCATGTATGAAACTAAGGTTCTGAACAGACTGAATTCATATGACAAATTACATAAAGCCGCAACATTTGTGGACACAATAAATGAGAGCCTCATTAGCATTCTTTTCTACAGCAAAAAAAAACCTTCACAAACGCAATTTATCTGAAAACTTTAAAAAGCCTCAGACTAAATCAAAAATAAATCTTCCATTAAATATTTTTGTTATTTTGTTTCATATTTTTTATATTTTTGTTTCATAAAAAAAAAGTCTAAATCTTATCTCCTATTTTATTTCTAGTTGATCCAGGGTCTATCCGCGTTGGTTAATAGTTTGACTTGAAGCTGAAGCTGTGGCAGATGATGCACCAGCACCTCCTCCCAGACCACCTTGGTTAAAGGTTTGAGATTGTGCCGAAGCCGTTGCTGATGAGCTGCTGCCGGAACTGCCACCACCGCCAAATTTCTGTCCTCCGAAGCCAGGTCCAGCAAAATTGCCTTGACCACGGTTGTTGTGGCGCTGTGGTGAGGCCATAGCGATGGCGAAGAGCATGCAAAGAACGATAACAAACTTCATGGTTGGACTTTCAGCGAGAACTAATGACTTTCAACTGACGAATTTCGGAAAACAGCAGCATCTTAAATAGCGATTTTTTTCGCATAAAATAGTTAAGTGCTAATTGAAACTGTTATTTTTTTTTTGCTCAATTTCGGTTGGACAGTGTGTAAATGTTGATATTAAATATGTACATGTATTCATGTTAGATCATATCTAACAAACTGTAGGAGGTTTCTCTATACCTTTTACTGTGCCTAGGTATGGTTTCTTTTTATCATTTCTTTGGAATAAATTTACCATGATGCTAAATTTCAATACTAGATAGCTGGATAGAGAATTGTCATTGATGTTTTTGGTTAAGCAAATTATATTGGTAATAAACCAAGTTAAATGCTAATTTTTTCTTATCCATAATGTATGCAAAAATAAGCTTGGACATTTTCATAAAATATATTTTTAATTTAGGAAAACCGTGTAAGGCAATGAAATGATAAGAGTTTTTTTCCATGATTAAACGTGGAAGAGTTTAGAGGTTCTTTCTTAGATCAGATCTAAAAATTACTCAAAATTACTGTCAAAATTTTTAATGGCGCAATTATTACGTTTTGTCTAGCTAATTTTTAGGAATTCAAGCATTACTTAGCTTTTGTAGACATGTTCTTAATCTCTTTAAGATGACCGAAACAATAAAAAAGGCAAAGTTTTCTAAGAGTCTTACTTACTTACTTACTTGCTTAAGGTGGCGCTACAGCCCGGGGTGGACCTGGGCCTCAGCCAACAAACTTCAGCAGCCAGCTCTGTAGGCCAGCCTAGAGTAGCCGTCTCCAGTTTCGCACGCGAAGTTGGCTGAGGTCCCCGTGCTTTTCTAAGAGTCATTCACCCTAATTAAGATTGAATTATAAGCAGCACCTCAGACTTTGTGGTTAGGATCTAAATATACTTTTCTTTATAATCACTCTCGTTGAAGCTCTTTGGTTGAGCTACAAAGAGTTAGCATAACGCGAAAGAAGGGTCAGAAAGGCCAAAGGGCAGGTATTGGTGCTTTTTTTACTCTACTCAGGGTATATTTAGTTCAATACATAGAGTTTGTAATGCAGTGAAATAATCACCTTAGACCCCTAAGGCCTTTTAGAGATATGAATGGGACCGACAGGAGAATCGATTAAGCCATGTCCGTCTGTCCGTCCTTCGGTATATAAACAACTATTAAGCCTTAAATTTTAAGCTAGAGAGCTGAAAATTTGTACGTGGACTGGACCAGTTCACTGGACCAGATCCGGTTTGAAAATTAGTTGAATCCGCCCACACGATCACTACGGGCCGGCTTGTAAGTGCGATCATCTCTCATTGTTAAAACTATTTTTATTTATTTTTTTTAAAGTTTAGCTGTTACAATGTTGCTAGCGCACTAATTTTTGGTATGTGATATCGCCTTGTAATTGTCTTTGAGTTATCTGAAAAAGTTTGGCATTTACATTGACCACGCCCACTTTTTAAGCGATTTTAACTTAAACGGACTGTTTTTCAATAAGTATGTATGAAATTTGACATAAAAAATCATTACAAAAATTGTAGATATTAACATTTTCGCCCTTCGCTCCCTTTTGTGGGCGTGGCTTTAAAAAAAATTAATTTTTTAGTTAAAAATATGGAGTTTTAGTTGGAAATGAATGCAACTACCTTGTATAAAGCATTCAACAGTTATATCTTTCCATCCCGACCACTTTTTGGAGGCGTGGCAATTTCCTTTTTAGGTAGGGTATTTCGCAATCCATTGCAGACGGACTGAAGTTTTTACATTCGCACTGTTGCACTTTCCCACTCTATTTTGTTTGTTTAAATACGTTTAAGAACTTGAGGTTGGAAACGGCTATTTTGAAATTTTGTAGATGCAGTTAGCTTCAGCCAAATTCAAATAAGGTCGTTAGCTATTACCGTTAACGGACTAGCCACCTTTAAAAAATCGTTTTCCAAATTTTTTTTCCTCGAAGTTTTTGATTTTTTGAAGTTCATAGTTTTGTATAAAATATTAAAAGTTATGTCTAGAAGACGTCAGTTATGTGATAGAAAGGAGCGATGCCTTCTTTTGACCTCTTTATACCCCATCCCATAGGATAGGAGGTATATTAAGTTTGAGTCATAGTTTAAAACATGGAGAAATAATCACCGAACACCCCCAAGTCCTCAAGGGCATAATATGATCGAGACCGAATTGTAAGTCGTCCGTCCGTCCGTCCAGCTGTCGATAGTTTTTAGGCCTTACATTTTGAGCTACGATCTTGAAACTCGATATCTAGGCCCCCTTAATTTTGAGCTAGGAAGTTGAAACTCGATATCTAGGTCGATAACTAGGTCGATATCTAGTTATCTAGGTCGATAACTTAACGGCATAAAGTATCAAAGTTGTCGTATAAAGCTGAAAATCGGTGTGAAAATATCCTCGCTTATGTGTATTATGACTGGCATTTCACAAAAAAGGGAAAACCACCCTCATGTGGGCGTATTGTAACCCTCCCACTAGTTCAAATACTTGTTAAGAATTTGTTAAATTTCAAATCTATAAAACAACAATTTTGAATTTTGTTTTTTAGCTTCAGTTTGACTTTTTTCCAACAGAGCAACTGCGCTAGCATAGGATGAATACCTTGAATTCTATGGTCACCGGTTTTCGTGTAAAGGGTCGTGTAAAGGAAAACAAACTCCTATTTTATTTTTTTATTTTAAATAGACTTCGAAAAACTTAGGTTAGACCCCTCAGGCTTAGCTCCAAAGGGTGCCCTGGGTTACCAGGATCAGCATATTTTTAAAGCTTCTTTCTTCTCTTCATTGTGGGGCGGGGGCATTTTATACCTGGCTGCCAGGTTTAAATTCAGCCGATCCTAACCCGGACAACAGACGCCAACCAGGAAGCCGCTCATCCCGAGACAGACGCTTTTGGATTTCTGTTATTTGAAGTTCAGCTCTTCAGTTATTTAGTCGGCTCTTACCCCCTTTCGACAGGCATACCTTACTTCAAGGCTGTTCTGACCCCGACCTGCAGAGGCTTATGTCAAACCGGTTGGGAATATTCCGAATCGGTCTACGCGTGTTTTGTAGATTTGGAAAAGGCCTATGACTGGGTTCCTCGGGTTCAACTATAGACTTATGAATATTTGCAATTTTTTTTTTGAAAATACGTCAAAACGGCAGTATTAAAACTTTTTCTGAAAAATAACCCAAGCGCTTCGTTCACTTTGAGTTGCTTTATACGTGTGAATAATATTGTCTTTGTGCAAGAAGCGGTTCAGAAAATACGGCCTCAAACACTTTGAGAAACGTCATTTATTTTCAACTCTTCATTTCTCAAAAACCTTTCAATATTTATAAAAAAAATTCTAGTTTTTCTAGTTCTTTCCAGCCATTGAATAAAGACAAGGAATAACTCTTTTTCACATATACAGTGCTTATGAGTAAAGCATTTATTTTGACATTAGTCCCCTGAAATCGGGTATCGACATGCTAGTTATGCGTCACGAATCGGGATACATACTGTAATATTCTGGCCTGGGGTTCGTCGAATAAAGCTCAATCTCACTTTTATAATTACACAATGAAACACTTTATTTATCAAACAAAAAACTTATTTAAATTCAAATCACACTGTTATTCCACTTCACAACTTAGAATCCAACACTTTATTTCAATTCAATCACATTTTACTTTATAACCGATTTTCACAAGTCAAGGTTTAAAATATAACTGTCCCGTACGAGCCTGTCACCCGTGTATTTATACAAAACTAAGCACCTTCTAGTACGTTCCATACTCCCCCTTTGGAAATTTTCCATTGGTACTCTTCCGCTGAATTAAAACGAGGGGAAATCGAAATTCGAACTTCGAATATGACAGCTGCTGTCAGATGACTGGAATGACAGTTGGGTATGTTCGTTTAGTGAATCGAGCGGCTGCGTTCGTAGAGTGAATCGATGGGTGCATTCGGCGACTTCTGCGTGTTGTTTTATTTCTTGTCGCCACATAACAATACTACAGTCACGTTAACTCAGGAATTTTAAACAAAAGTAGACCCAATAACCCAGAATCGTATCCCTCCGGCCGTCTCTCATGACATGCCTGGTGGAATACACAGGTAGTCCTCACTCACACAACTTAAACAGATGCTACACTTTTCTCCACAAACACCACTGCCTTGTCTCTTTATTCATTGTTTCCAGCTAAGTTTGTTAAAAACCATATTGAAAAATATTTAATCCATTTTGCCATGAAACTTCAAACTGTAATTAAACCGTTATTTGTGCTTAAAAACAACTCCGCTTGTTGGGTTCTCTGACTATTTCCGCAGTTTAAAAGCACACCAAATTTTATCTTTCTACGACCGACGTACTAGAACTTATAACGCGATTGGGCGGACGGGCAACGTAGTAATACCATAAAAGATCCCTTTTCCATTTTTGAACAGACCGCTTAAAAACGAGTGCCTCGAAACGTTATAGTTTTAATATCTGCTGTAGAATTTCAGGGGCACGATTTTTAGACCCGTCTTGAAGGCCAGTATCCTTTTAGTTCCAAAACTTTTTATCGATGAACGGATTGTATAAAAATCCCACCGAATTCAATTCTGTGCCATAAAAGCAGTAATTTTTCCACCAAGGCCGTAACGCATTAATACGTTGATCTAATCGACTATGGTATAGAGCTTTTAACAGTTTGACGTCTTCTATACTTTCCACTTATTTTATTAGAATTATTTGTGGATCAATTTAAAGAACGGAATAAGAATGGAAAGAACAATAGGTAACTTCTTTCCTTATCGGCACACTCTAGGTTGAGTATGAGTAGTTTATAAAATTTTCAGAAACTTTTGCATTTTTTCATATAAAAACGCGATCTGCTTGTCAACCCGCGGTCGAAAAATATGAAAGACGTCAGATTTTGACAGCCGTGGTAAAAGGTCTACCTATTGTCGACATTTTTATTTTTGTCATTATATATAAGAGTATTTGTGTATCCTCTTCTGATCAGCCTTAAGAATGTATTTTTCACTGTTACTTGTGTTCATTGTTCATTGGGTTCAAGTGAGAATAACGCCTAACACTGCGTTTTACCAATATTTAAATTCAAATTGTCAACACAAAATTAATTAATAAAAATATATTTTTTTAAAGTCTCGCACGTGACGTAAACATTAAAAAATCAAACGATCGCCAATTCTGCGAATGCATTTACATAATGACTGCATAATTTATGTTGATGTTAGCGATTTTTTTATGCAGGCATACCTCCTTGTATAAAATCGACATTATTAAAGCCTTTCATAAATAATAACAAGAATAAATAATGTAAACATAATGTCTACTTTCCTACGTCAACGGTGGTAATTGGATTATATGACAAACGAAAACGCCTCAGCTTTCATTAGTACCTTCGGTGAAATCACATCGTTTCGGGATTTTAAGCGTTAGGGGAACCACCTCTCACATGCACCCAAAAGATGGGAAATTAGAATAATTATGTGAATAGGAAAACAAGCTTAATCTGCAGTTCTATGAGAGATTTAATTTAATTTAAAAGAGTAAAAACGTAAACCACGCAACTTGTTCTAAGGTTTGTTTAGTGCTTTTGTTAGTTGGCAATGAAAATGGCATTCAGATATTTTGTCTAATGAATTGGGGTTTTTTTCATTACTACTTGTTTTTTTTCTTTGTTAATCATAACTAAATTTACTATTAACAAACTAAATAAAATCATCAAACAATTTTAATTGATGTTAATAACCCTAAGACCGTGATATCTACCACAAGTAAGAATTTTCTTGGAAATTTATTAGACTGGTAAAAAGCAAAACTTTTGCGGAATAACAAACTTAAAAAGTTGTTAAACCAGAATCGTTTTTTTTTTTGCCATCTAATACGAATCTGTAGTTTGTTTGTGTTTATCTTCGATCGATGTTCGAAATAAATTAACTACCTGAGCGTATGTTGACGTTATTTTACGACCAAAAAGTATGCGTAACAGTTCGTATTGTAAGTTCAGGGGTACGACCTCTGCGATGGTTGGTTAGCACATCAACGAGATTGTTATCTATTTAAATTATAGAAATGTCAATGATCACAGAGTGTCATACTTTTAACCAAAGCTATTAGAAATTTGTCAGTGCGATACATTTTGCGAAGTTCAAAAGGGGTTTTCATACATTAAGCAGTGTTGATATATCTTAGGAGGGTTTTTACCTCGAGAGAATGTTTTTTCCTTTTTCCCTCAAGATCTAGCAGAAATTCCAATATTTTCCCTGTTTCCTTTTTTCTAAGAAAGTTTAAAAAGCTAAACTTTTTTCTTAACCAAATTCATGGTTAAGAATCGTAACAATTTAACAAGCAATGAATACCAGGCGCTTAAAAAATTTAAACACAAATTTTACTTAATTATGGCAATATGAGCTTGACCAAAAATTTGGTTGAAGCTCAAAGCTTCTTGACAATTTGTTAACAGCTAACAGCCGGAAAGCGAAGGCAACAAAACATAAAATCTTAATAAAGAAATGAGAAATTTGAGAAATGCTCATAGCAATGAGTGAAGAAGGTGTTAAATGGCTAACAAGTGTCACTAAGGTGGCCTGGGAAATCGGGAAAGATAAGTTATAGTGCCCACTTTCAAAAAAGGGGACAAGAGAGATTGCCCAACTATAGGGGTGTACCTCTTTTAAGTCTTCTGGGAAAAGTATGCGCAAAGGTGTTGCCACCGCGTTCCAGAGCTGTAATCGAGCCTTTGTTGCGGGAAGAGCAATGCAGCTTTTGCCCTGGCAGAGGCTCAACCAACCTGCTTTTTACTCTGAAGGTTATGCTTGAGAAGGTCAGGGAGTATGCCAAAACCGGTCTAGGCGTGTTAAGTAGATTTGAAAAAGGCCTATGAATGGGTTCCTCGGGATGAACTCTGGAGTTTTGCAGGACTATGCACTGAGTAGGCTTCTTCTGAGGCCATACAGCCTTTGTATAGGAACTGCAGGAGCTGTGTTCGGATAAATAGCGTCGAATCCCAACCTTTTGATGTGTGCGTTGGACTTCGCCGGGGCTGTTTTCCATCGCCTCTCGTTTTCATATCGTAAATGAACTGGTTGGTGAATCGCAGTCTTGGTAAGGCAAGCGAGCACTGGATGGGTTTGCGACCATATGTGGTGAAGCTAGGATGAAGGTAAACGTGAGCAAATCCGATGTGATGGTTGTTCCTCGAACTCCTGTGCAAAGTAGCCTGCACATAAATGGAGTCCCATACAAACAGGTAGAGAAGTTTACGTATCTTGGGGTCCTTTTTAACGAAAATGGAAGGAGTGATACTGAGTTATCCAAGTTAAGATTGGACAAGCTGGAGCAAAGGTAAAGGAATAGCGCCATCCGGTCATCCGGAGAGCTAAGCTTGGAGTACAAGTAAATATCTCAGTTTTTATTCCCAACCCATGGTATATTAATTTGAATGCATAGTTTGCAACACAGTGAAATAATCACCTCTAAGACCTTTGGGGGTAATGTATGATTGAGGACAGGCTTATTTATTAAGCCATGTCCATCCGTCTGTCCGTATGTGTGAAGCTTATAGGTCTTTAAAATTAAGCTAGGACGCTCCAACTCGGTTTGTATAGACAAATTCTGAAAATTGATTCAATCCGCCAAACGGCTACGCTCACTACTGGCTTCAATGTAAGACAACCTCTATATTAAATTTTTTTTGAAAAAGCCTTGTAGTCAAAAAAGACAAAGCGTAGGAACTCAAATTTTGATATAGCGCAATAATGGCCACAAACCCTTTAGAAGGCAAAAATTGGACCGCCCACAATATCGACCACGCCCAATTTTAACATGTTATATCTTCAAAAAACTGATTTCTCGGAAAGTTCACTCCAAATCGAAAAAAAATTCTATGGCTAAGTTTTGTTTTTACAAAGTTTGGAGCTCCGTCCACTTTTAGGGGTGTTTTTAAGAAAATATCGTTTTTTTCCGTAATCATTTTCGGTTTTAAGCATTTTGTCATGATTCTAACGAAATTACAATTAATTGATTTTAATTTTTAGCCCAAATAATACACGAATTGGGGACAAAAAACTTTAAAATTTGTTGTTTCACGGTAGCGTTGGGTATATAGAAGTTTGTCACTGACGAACTCTTGCACTTTCTCACTTAAGTTAATTCAGGGTTCGTTCCGACCCTCATCTAAAGGGTTATTAATTATCACAAAATTTGGGTAATAACCGAAAGAATTAGATCACGTTTAGGGATAGAGTGGGAAACGTCAGTGTTCGTGGGAATCTTAATGTCGAGCAGCTTCTTCTACGAGTGGAACGATCAATTCTTTGATTGTTTAGTCACGTTGTTCACATGCCCCCGACAAACTTCCTAGAGAGGTCATGTTAGCCGAGATGCAAGCGCTTCGCCCGCCAAGACAGGTGGTAGGATTAGGTAAAGAACATCTCCGGGACCCGTCTGGGGATCGCACCTGTGTCTCTTAAGTTGGTGGTAGAGGTTCGGGAACAATGGATTTACCATTTGCCGCCCTCGCTCCGCAACCGTTCTAAGGATAACCTCGTTCACCGAAAATGATGATGATGATGATTGATGACGAATTGACGTAGTCCATTCCATCCATAAAAAAAACTATGTTTTAAAAACACCAGTTTCGAAACAGAGTTTCGAAAACACCAGATATGATTTTTAAACTTAAAACATCACTTCCCGGAGGGTTTATTCAACAGATCCCTACAAATTCTCGGTTTTGCGCACGATATCGAACATATCGTCTGCCGCTCTTGCCGTATTATGATAGAAGCTCTTACGGCAATTGAAAAGCACTCGAAATCAGTTGGTTTTGAAGTTAACTGGGATAAGAATAAGAATCTACATGTTTAAGAACCATGTATTTATAGGACCAACCGTTACTCTAGCAAGAAGTTCAAGATAACTAGGATTTTGTTGTTATTTCAGTTTGGCAAAATGATTCTCAAAAAATGAAAGCTCAAAAACCCAGCCCAAAACATTTTAAACTTAATTCTTAACTATTTCCAGATTTATTAAAAATTCAACAAGGGCTTTTAACCGGAGCTAGTTATGAAGACTATTTTTTCAAATAGGAAAGTAGAGGCAATTCACTACTTATAAGATATCTACCACAACAGAGGCCAATTTATGCAGAGCTCACTCTGAGGAAAAAAATGTGATGTACACAGCTACCTTTTGTACTGAAATGGTCTGCGATAAAGTTTTACTGATGGATTACAAGGGGTCTTATTTATTGAGTACCTGTATCCAATATTTTTTATGGCTTTACCCTAGTAGAGCCTAGGAGAAGGTTAGCAGTTTTTACACCAAAGGCTGGTAACGCTTTTCATGCAACCCCCAAAATATGCCAGGCGGCAGTCTCTTGTCGATACTTTAACATACATACTCACGCATTGGAAGGGCAAATCGGTAAAGACTACTTTGAACTCACCAGAGGGAAATTGTTTAGAGGTATTTGATTTTACTTTCACCTTTCACTTGCACGTCAAATATCACGATTAATACCATTTCCAGTTTGCTACCTTCATTTACGCACTTCAAGCTGGTTGGCGTCTATCGTCTTATGTTCTCCGCCGCGCCGTAGGCCATATAATCTCTGGGTTACCTAGTTTACCCACCAGAGGCGATTCACTTCTTTGAATTAAATTTAAAAATATTGCAAGCCGTAATGTTGGTACTATAGATTGGCTTCTCATATCGGGCGGATACACAATTATAATGCTCCTGCCAAAAGCGTCTTCGAATCCAAACCCCCATGCTCGAGATAACCAGGAAGTCCAAATCTACGGAACTTGGGTAGAGAAGTTTGCTAAGGTTTGACTTTCTCTGTTGGTCCAAAGAACCTGCTACTAAGGCTTATCGAGTATTTTTCAATCCACCATTAAAATAAATGTCATTTTTGGCTAAAGATTAGATTGCCACAAGGTTAGAGAATGAAACAATTTGTAAAGCCGTCAAATTGAATATACAAAAGCTGAGGATGTACGAACAGAAATTTATCCATGAAAAACCTGACCGAAGTTTGAGCTACAAAGGTTAAGTGAGTTTCTTTTTTAAGTGGGTTAAGATTTTTAGATACCTTAAAGAGCAGCCTGAATATTTGGATTTATTTGAGTGGGTGAATAGCACGCCTCAGTTAACTCTTTGGCCTTCTCCTGAGCCAATGAGCATAAAGCACTAAAAACTGCAATAAATTTCCAATAAATTAAAATAATATCGCTAGAAAAGACTCCAAAACTTAAGAAGTGTCAACCAAATCTTCACTGTTAATCGAATTATTCACTCAAAGCAGTATAATAGCTCCATGCACGATCGACTATTGTCCACAACCGATAGCAACAATTAAAATCACTTTTTTTAGCTTACTTTATTTTGTTTTAACATTATCCTTAAATTTATTCAATCTATTTATCTATGACTTAACCAAAAGAGTTAAAATTCTGCGATGACGAACTTGCTTGCGCACTGGAAGCACCGCCACTTAGTCCACCAAATCCACCTCCTTGATTGAAGTTTTGAGACGAAGCACTAGCTTGTGAGCTGGAAGCACCACCTCCGAAGCCACCTATAAAACCATTATTTCAAAGTAAACACATTGCGTCTTGTTTGTATTTTAAGGAATTAATCACCTCCTCCGAAACCGCCACCGCCATATGGCCGAGCGCCGAATCCGCCACCAGGACCACCGAAACCGCCGCCTCCATAGCCACCACCACCGTAGCCACCGCCACCGTAGCCACCACCGCCGAAACCGCCGCCGTGGCGTCTATAACCACCACCGTATTGGGGGGCTGCGTAAACGGCAGCAACCAAAAGGCACAAAACCACAAGGACCTTCATATCTTAAACTGTTGAACTCCACTCTTTAACAACTAACTACAAACTGATAACCTATCTTACCAGGCGGTTTTGTTTATATAAGAACCGAACGCTAAAATCTGCTAGAAGCCCATAAGATGCGTAGTCTAAGGGAAAAACTGGATTTCCAAAATCGCTTGAGCGATCACATTGTCATCCAACGGTCCAACGCTTCTCATTCGTTGTTTACGCATGTGCTGGGGGTATTCCCCCATGGTCTTCAAACCTAACACCTTGTTCAATCCCAAGTCGTTTATTATTGGAGGTTCTTTTTTTTTGTATAAGACCCAAAGCCAAACCTATTAGATGCTGTGATTGTCTAAGCAAACACTTGAAACTGGAAGGTAGGTAGTTTTTTTTTCCTTAATTTGCTCAGAGGTTGTTTCCCTATATTAGAATATCGCCATTGGATGGCGTCTAGTGGTCATTAATCAATAACTTTCGACTTTCGCAAAGGCTTTGTTTGCAATCATGTAATTTTATGTGTCTTTGTCAGCCAACATATTCGTAATACGGCGAGGTGTTTTCTTACCGGCTTTTGTTTGTTGATCTACGATCTTAAAGTGGTGTATGTTTGAGGCATTTGTATGTCTATAGAGAAACTACCAGTACCAGTCAGTGTTTATTTGCGCAAGGACTGTTCATTTTTAATTCATGTATTTTATTTTACATTTTGTTTTTTTTTGAAAAATTGTTGAACCTTACTTACTTACTTAAGGTGGCGCTACAGTCCGGGGTGGACCTGGGCCTCAGCCAACAAGCTTCGCCAGCCAGCTCTGTCTCTAGCTAGCCGTCTCCAGTTTCGCACGCGAAGTTGGCTGAGGTCCCCTTCCACTTGCGTGCGCCACCTGAGTCTCGGTGCTCCTCTACCGCGTCGTCCCTGCGGTGTGGATTCGAAGATTTTCTGGGCCGGGGCGTTGGTGTCCATCCGCTCTAGATGACCCAGCCATCGTAGACGTTGTGTTTTGACTCTTTTGGCTAGGTCGGTATCGCTGTACAGCCCGTACAGTTCGATGTTATATCTCCTCCTCCACTCTCCGTCTATGCAGACGGGACCGTAAATCGTCCGAAGAATTTTCCTCTCAAAGCAGCCTAAAGTGTTTTCATCCGCCTTTGACAGGGTCCATGCTTCTGCACCGTAAAGCAGGACTGGGATGATGAGGGTCTTATACATGGACACTTTAGTTGCTCGAGAGAGGGCTTTGCTACTCAATTGCCTTCTTAGCCCAAAGAAACAGCGATTGGCAAGAGTTATCCTTCGTTTGATTTCAGCGCTGGTGTCATTGTCTGAATTGATAGCGGAACCCAGGTAGACAAAGTCCCTAACTACCTCAAAGTTATAGCTGTCGATGGTGATGTTTTGTCCAAGACGTCGGTGTTGGGTGTCTTTTCTTGATGACAGCATATACTTGGTTTTGCCCTCATTGACTGCTAAACCCATATTCGCCGCTTCCGTCCCAATACTCACGAAGGCTTCACTGACATCACGCTTTGTTCTACCGATTATGTCAATGTCGTCTGCGTATGCAAGTAGTTGAACGGACTTTTGAAAGATTGTACCTCTGGTGTTGGCGCGAGAGTTCTGCACAATTCTCTCAAGTATGATGTTAAAGAAGTCGCATGACAGCGCGTCGCCTTGTCTAAATCCTTTTTTGACATCAAAGGGGTCGGTGAGGTCTTTGCCGACCTTGACGGAACAGCGTGAGTTTTCCATCGTCATCCTGCACAGACTGACGAGTTTGGCAGGGATGCCAAAACTAGACATTGCGCTATATAGCTCGTCTCTATAGATGCTGTCATACGCGGCCTTGAAATCGATGAAGAGGTGGTGTGTATCGATTTGGAATTCCTGGGTTTTCTCCAAGATCTGCCGCAGTGTGAATATTTGATCGATGGTGGACTTTCCTGGCCTAAAGCCACACTGATATGTGCCTATCAGATTGTTGACAAACGGCTTCAGGCGTTCACACAGTACAGCAGAAAAGATCTTGTATGCGATGTTAAGAAGACTTATGCCTCTGTAGTTGGCACAACTCAGAGGGTCTCCTTTCTTCAGGATCGGGCAAACAATGCTGAGGTTCCATTCGTCGGGCATGCTTTCTTCCGACCATATCTTGCAGATGAGCTGGTGCATGCTCCTAACCAGCCCATCGCCAGCGGATTTAAAAAGTTCGGCAGCTAGGCCGTCTGCTCCGGCTGCTTTGTTGCACTTGAGCTTAGACACAGCTACTTTCACCTCCTCCAGGTCGGGTGGGCGGTATCGTTCGTATGCTTCGTCGGTAACGTCTTCGCCCGGGTTGAATGGTTCGTTCTGCCTGACAGCGGTATTTGGATCGTCCTCGCCGTTATACAGTCTGCAGAAGTGGTCTTTCCAAATCCTCAGCACTGACTGCGATTCTACAACGATGTTCCCTTGATGGTCCTTACAGGCTTCAGTTCGAAGTTTATACCCTTGGCAGGACCTTTTGATCCTTTGGTAAAACTTTCTAACCTCATTCCTGTTGTAACATCTCTCTATCTCTTCAACCGCGCGCTTCTCGTGCTCTCTCTTTTTCCTTCGGAGAAGCCGGTGCTCCTCTCTCCTCCTCTGCTCGTAGAGCTCGCGAGCAGCTCTAGTCCTTCTGTGCAGCGCCGCTTTGTATGCTTCCTGTTTAGCTGCATGTGCTTGCCGGCATTCATCGTCAAACCAGGGGTTTCGTTGTGGTCGCCGTGTGAAACCCAGCACTTCAGACGCGGCGTCTCTGATGGCATTTTGGCAGTGTTGCCACTGGCTATCAATACTTGATGCTGGTTGCATAGGACTTCGTAGAAGGTTTTGAGAGACTCGGTTGGAGAAGGACCTGGCGATCTCTTGCGATTGTAGTCGGCCGACGTCAAACTTCCTCACAGTATTTCCATTACTTGGCGCTGGTCGGGATATCCGCAGCCGTACCTTGGCTACAACAAGGTAGTGATCCGAGTCAATGTTGGCCCCTCGGAAAGTTCGGACATCCATGATACTGGAGGAGTGCCTTGCGTCGATCGCAATATGGTCAATCTGGTTGACGGTTGATTGATCGGGAGATCTCCATGTCCCTTTGTGGATATTGAGATGCGGGAACTGTGTACTAGCTACCACAACGTGTCGCCCCGCAGCAAAGTCGATCAGCCTGAATCCGTTATCGGAGGTCGTGTCGTGCAGGCTATGCTTTCCGACCGTACGACCAAAGATGCCCTCCCTTCCTAGCTTGGCATTAAAATCGCCTAGGACAATCTTAATGTCGTAGCTAGGGCACTGCTCATAAGTTTTGTCCAGGAGCTCGTAGAACATATCTTTGGTCTCGTCATCTTTCTCCTCTGTGGGGGCATGTGCGCATATCAGGCTAATGTTGGCGAATTTAGCCTTGATGCGGATCGTCGCGAGGCGCTCGCTTATAGGGTTGAAGCTCAAGACTTTTTGCCTTAGTCTGCCTCCAACAACGAAACCACATCCAAATAGGCGCTGTCTTTGATGCCGATAGCAGTCGCCGTAGTAGATGTCGCAGTTTTTCATCCTTCTTTTGCCCGGCCCGTCCCACCGTATTTCTTGGATGGCAGTAATGTCTGCCTTGCAGTCGTTAAGGGCCTCCGCTAGTTGCTCGGCTGCACGTGGTCTGTTAAGGGACCTAACATTCCACGTGCAGATCCGTAGCTCGTTGTCCTTTTCTCGTTTGCATTGGTCGTCAACAGTAAATCCGTCCGAATCCGAGGCTTGTTTCTGCTTCGTGACTGGTGAATTGTTGAACCTAACCTTACCCAAAACGTAGTTCTTCTGTGTTCTCTGGTTTTTTCAAAAGTCTTTCGTTTGGGTATCATTGGTCATTGCCTTACTTTTTGAGAGCAAAAAAATTTATCTGGAGTATAGGCACTTCAGCATTTTGATTCTTTTTGTTAATTGTATGCAAAGAGGAAAGTTAGGCTTTTTCAGTTCCCGACATAAAAGTGGGACTTCGGTATGCTGATATGGTAGCACCTCTGGGAGACAATCGTTTTAGGATAAAACCAAGTCAAACAAGAGGGAAAGTGCAACAGTGCGTTTGTAAAAACTTCAGTCCGTCTACGACGGATTACAAAATACCCTACCCTAGCAAAAAGGAAACAAGCCCTTCAAAAAGTGGGTGGGATATAAAAACATAACTGTTGAATGCTATATTCTAGGTGGTTGCATACAATTCGTACCAAAACTCTGCCTTTTTAGTTAAAAAACTCTTTTTTTTTAGCCACGCCCACAAAAGTGGGCGGAGGCATATACCACATGTACAAAAAAGTTAGAAAACTCTAATATCCACAACTTTTGTCATATAGTCAAATTTCGAATATATTTATTGAAACACAGTAATTTTTTAAGTTAAAATCTCTTAAGAAGTGGGGGCATTGTTTTAGTTTCGTATCGTTACTCTAAAAAAACTTTTCCTTTAATCTTTTTTATATTTTTTCCTTAAAAAATCTTCTACAAGTTAATTCCTTTATTTTTTCAAATCTGTTGTGTTACCGTGGGACCACAATCCCCGTAGCGGTGGTATGTAGCAGTAGTACGTAGTACAGCCGCGGAGCCATGTGGCGTAGTACGGAAAAAAATTGAACACAATGGTGTAGCGCGGCTATGCCGAACAAAAACCTCGTTTATATAATTTATTTTATTTAATATTTTTCTACAACGGATGACACAAATTCCATAAAATTTCTTTAGATTTAACCATCTCAATAAACTTTTCGACGTCCTATTCCTCCATTGTTTACTTAACTTGTATTGAACTGTCCACCGTGTAGCGCTGTCAACCGTGTAGCGCTGTCAACCGTGTAGCGCTACGAAAGTTAAAAGTTAGCCAACTCATACTACCGCCACAGCTACGCACTACCGCCACAGACACACATTGTGTGCGCAATACACTGAATACATGTGTTTTGACTTTTGACAGCTCTTACTACCGCCACAGCTACATCACTGTGGTTCTACGGTTAACGTTCATGCGGTTGCGTCTGCGTCAAATTTGGTTAAAGTAAAATAAGTGGCCCAGAAGTTACGATATATATATATATATGTTTTTGCAGCATAATTTAGTCTATTAATTAAAGTGTTTTCAAGCACTTCTAGGAAACCATTTACTATTTCAAAGCTGTCATAGTTTTTTTTTATTTCTCAAGATGGACTACAACCGTTATTTATTTCAAAATGTTTCCTGTTAGTTTCGAAAATAAAGGGAAGGACCTAGGTAAGTTTGCTTGACTTTTTCCCCCTTTTTAAAATTTTAAAATCCATAAAACGGCAATTTAAAGTTTTCTTCCAATTGCCGTTTGACCTTTTTATTTTTGCAACCACCTTCGCCAGCATTGCCCATTTTTCTACAATTCATCGTACATGGATTTCTGAGATAACGGTAAAATATGCTGTTTTTGATTTCGTTTGTATAAACCGGCTTAACATTTTCAAGTTGGAAACGGTAATTTTAAAACATTTTTAATGCACTTACCTTGCTTTGTAAACGTTACACACTTCAGACAAATTTAATCAATATCATAATCAGCGTTAAGGGACTAGAATCCTTTAAAAAATTGTCAAAAATTTGACAACGTTGAAATGCCATATATTTTCTAAGGCGCCGGGTTTTCAGTGCTGAGTTAAGCCCAGCTTTAACCAAGATCTGTTAATCCCTTAACAAATCGAATCTGGAGTTTACCCGGAAAGCAGTTTTTCAGTGCAGAGTTAACTCCGTTAACAAAGTTGTCAAAATCTTCGACTCACGAGATTATTGACCCTCCAACTCTATCTTCACGTTGAAAAACACAGGAAAAGAAGTTCGAGTTATTCTCAGAAACACGCAAATCAACTGCCATTCCACACAGAAAAAAACATTCAAATAAGTTCTTACAGTTGATCCAAGATTAACTCACCAATTTTAACGAGTTAAACCAAGATTAACCGCAGATCCAAATTCACTGAAAAACTCATTTCTGGGGTTAATATCAGTTTAACTCGGAAACTCGGATGATCTCGCACTGAAAATACCGGCCCTAAAAATATTTACCTATCGATATTTACCTACCTATGCTGGGACGAAGGTAAACGTGCGCAAATCCTAAGTGATGGTTGCTTTCCATACTGCTGTACAGTGTACCCTGCACGCAAAAAAAAGGTAAAGAAGTTTTAGTATTTTAGGGTCTTTTCACGAAAGATGGAAGGGGTGATACTGTGTAAGCCTGTAGGATTCGCCAAGCTGGAGCAATAGTAAGGGAACTGCGCCGGCCGGCCATCAGAAATATTTTAATATTTTTTTGGTTAAAATTTATGTTTTTAATTTATTTATTTATTTCAATTTTTACTTTTAGATCATTTTAAAGAAAAAAAGCTGTTTACCTGTTTTCATATAAGAAAAATAGCATAAAAACCTAAAAAGGGGATATTTTTTAATAACTAATGGTTTCATTAATTTATAAAACGTCAAACAAAAAACTACCATCCCTCCTCTTATCTTGGTCCAGCAGTGTATATGGTCATGGAATTTGGGTAATGACCAAAAGAATTAGATCGCGGGTATACAAGCTGCCGAAATGAGATTTCTGAGGTGCATTGCTGGTGTTACGCTTAGGGAGTGAGAAACGTCAGTAATCGTAAGAATCTTAATGTTGAGCAGCTACTTATCCCAGTGGAACGATCAATAAATTGTTCGATGGTTTGAACACGTTGCTCGTATGCCCCCCCAAAGACTTCCTAGACAGGTCATGTTAGCCGAGATGCTAACGCATCGCCCCCGGGATGGGATCAGGTAAAGAACATCTCCGAGACCCGGCTGGGGATCGCGCTTGTGTCTCTTGAGTTAGTGGAGGATGGGGAACGATGGGATGGAAAGCAACAGGAAAACGGCATTTATAAAATTTAAGTCATTTTCAGCGCGCTTTAGCGGCTAAACTTATAAAGCAAAATACCCATCTAAGGTATGCTTATAAGGAACATTTAAACGTGTTTATTTTAGTCAGTGTGTGGGCTGACGAGGAGTTGCAAAATGTTTACGATTGGCCTTAAACGTAAGGGCATAAACGTAAGCCATTTGCTTTCTGTAGATGATTAAGCTATCCACCACTTACTGCATTCGTTTGTGGTCATCTTGATGATTTCTTATTTTTTTATAATACACTGTATTTAAAGGGGATATGAATACCCTTATAATGAGTTAACATCAGGCGGGCGGAAGGGATCAGAGAAGAGAGGATACTGGTGCACCTTAGTTTTAAGCAACTGAGGACTGTAATGGCGCGGATAAACCTCACGTGGCAGTTTGTTCCACATCCGTAATATTCTGCTAAAGAAAGAATTCCAATACAACGGGGAACGTCGGAAGTATGCCTATAAGGTGAATTGATGAGCATTCCTTGCAGTACGGGATGATGCCAGGGTAAAAAGTTAACGCCAGTAAGTTAGGTTTGGTGCCTAGTGTTACAGACACTAGGCACCAAAACTGGCCCATCGCGATCCCTGGGTAACCAGTTGAAAATAACATTCAAAAGGCAAAAACAACCTAAACATACACCGTGAAACAGCCAATTTCCCTGTAAAAGCCAAGAAGGCCTTTGAAGTTTGTACCGTTCACCTCTTCCAAACTTCCAAAGAAATATTCCCCTAAAAATTTTCTGCGCACTCGCGAAATTGCCTCGAATTCGCACAGTATGTGTGCTATATCCTCAACCGCCTGCAGATCACTGCAGAATCGACAAATATCCGTGTCAGAAGGCCAGTAAATCGGAAGTGCTGATTATCGTATTCGCGTTGTATAACGAGCTTTTGTGCCGTGCTTCTGCACCCTGCACATAAATTTAATCTGTAGAAAAATTTTAAGTTTCTTTAAAGGTTTGCGAATTACGAAAGCATTGAGAGGGGACATACTTTGTTATCCTGTAGGAGTGTAGGTTTGACCAAGCTGAAACAATATTAAAAGAACTGCTACTATGAGGGCCGATCATCAATAAAGCTGAGATCAGAGTGAAAGGAAAGAGCCCAGTGAGGAGGAGGGCTCCGAGAATGAGAACTCCGAGATACGTTTCTAGTACACTGTTGAGCAGCTAGGACTCCGAGTGCAACGTTTGATAACATACACCCACACAATATTCTTGGTAGAAGCAATTATACGTTCGTTGGTTGTTTTTGCGTCATTCAAGGAAATGTGTGATAATTTCAACTAAGAATCCGTGTTCAGATCGTGCTTAATCGCGCAAAAGTAGGCCAATGGTTCTGACACATTTCCCGCATGACCCCTGACAGACAGCATGGTAGGTCGGTCATACTATCAAGTAGACTTCTTAGGTAGGGCCCCTGGTGTAGCCCATTAGAATGAGGTGATTGGATTGGGTATCGAGGACCTCCTATTGACTCGTGTCTTAAATTCTTAGTTGATAAGGAAATACGTCGACCAGGTAACATCTTAATTGATGAGCGGTTAAGACTATGAAGTTCCAACGTTGGTACCGATTGCTCCCTGACGGTTGAAACCCACTCCTACCTTTTCCACGGAACATGAGAGGAGCAAGTCGTCGGGGCCTGATCCACAGTGATTAGATCTCCAAAGATCCCTCTCGAAACTTTGCTCGAATTCTTCTTTGACTTTGAAAGTCTGATGTTGGCCCACGCTGTTTGCTCGCGGTTCCTTTTAATCCTTCTGACCAAGATGTTTTCCTTTAAAGTACATGAAATTCGTACCCGAGTTCCTGTGTACTGGCTCCACGCACAAAGTTTCTACTAGTTTTCAAACCAGTTGACAGCCAACTTATGTGCCTACAGTGGTGGCAATTGGCTTTGAAGAGCACGGCGAATTATTTCCCTACAAGTAAATCCAGAAAACTTTATTTTTAAATATTTTATTTTAAATTTTCAACACACAAAATATTATCAAAAAGGCTTCTTACACTAGAATCTATGGGAAAATAAACAGTAAAACAACGAACATAAGTTAAAAATGACGAAGACCCTGCTTCAAAGGCAATAGCAATCTCTTGGAGCAACACTTCAAGAACCCAGTGCGTCCCGTTCAAAAGATTGCCCTTTTAGCAGCACAACTCGCACTGCACACGACTATGTCAGCGTAAATCAGACGATCCCTGCTGAATATCAACTGCTTGATGTTGTCCAGCGTCGCCTCGATGGCGCGCTCCCATATGGGTTCACTGTAGCACAGCCTTCCACAGAAGCATTTCGGACTCTCCGAGATGATATCGACCAAAATCCAAGGCAGAGTTCTCGAACTTATCGGTATCTTCGCCTGGGATACAACCTGTGCCGCACTCAACCACAGCGGCTGTGGGGAATTAGTTTCCGAGAGGCGGGCTTCGATTTTCTTCTCACAAATCGGCTGGAAGTTGTTCTCCCAAACATCCAGCACCTCAAGTCGCACCTCATCGATGCACGATGGCAAGGATTCTAGCTTGTTGGTGGCCATATGCAGATACCGAAGCGTCTTCATACCCCTGATCCCGAAAGGAACTTTGGTGACGGAGTTGTGGTTAAGCTTAAGCGTTACGACTTTCTCCAGCTTGACCAGTTGAATGGGAAAGTAGTTCAGCTTGTTGTTGCTGATATCTAGTTCGCACAGACTTTTCTTCAACTCTCTTCCGCCGAGCCAATTCCAAGATTTTTGTTCGCCCAGATTGTTGTTGGCCAGGTCCAATTCAACAAGTGGCAATCTGCCTAGTTCTGCGGGGATATTGGTTATATTGTTGTCGCTCAACTTGAGGCACGTAAGATTCCTAAGGCTGCAGATTTCGAATGTAATCTTGTGCAGGCCGATTCCGCTGACGGTGAGACTCTTCAGAGTTCTGGGAAATCCCTTCAAGGGATATTCGGAACGTTTCAGCACCACCATCTTCTGCACAGGATGGGATTTTGTGGGAATAGCCGTGGCGGCGGCTATATTTAGCTTCAGATTCGCAGATGACTTACCCTGGAGTCCCAGCTTTAGTGTCTGCAAGAATGATTTCAGTTGAATTGGGTCGCACTTGATCATAAGGTTTTCGGGTGGCTTCTTAAAGGATATTGTTGCTTTGCCATCGTTAATGAACTTGGTGAACATGTTTTCAATATTTTCGAATACTTTGTAGCGAACTCCGGTTCTGTTTTGCGGCGTAAAATGTATTATTTCCAAAGCGGATTTATCCTTCTTGGACGGATGGAATCCGATGGCGATTGTGGCCTTTGGAGTCTTGTTTCGATTGGTGTTTGTTTGGCGATTGAATATTTGAGTTTCACAGAGGATTTTCATTTTATTTTCTTCATTGGCTTAATAGGAATTTTTTTGCAATTTTCACTGGTTTACGAAAATATTTCGACTGTGGGCAAAGGTAAAATGTTTATTTTTGTTTTGAAAATATAGTGACAGCTGCAAGATGTCAATATGAACACTTGTTTGTCCAGGGATGTTATAAAGAAAAACTGCTGTAAAACACATGACGTCATTTGGACATACGTTGGGTAGTTCCCATTCGTTTCGTTTTTTATAAACCTTAAAAAAGATCGGATCCGTGAACAAAACAAGCTTAAAAATAAAAATCAAGAATATGCATCCTTAAAAAATAGGACGAATTTGACACTATGAAATTTTAGATATGTTAGTGCCTGTTGTCATTTGGTTTATCCTAACCTGATGTGTCAGAATTACTATGGTGAGGGTGGCCAGTGAGGTGGCCACCGTTCAACCTCAGTTTTATTTTGAGAAATAAAATTTGGGTAAGGTTAGGATGAACCAAATGAAAACAGGTACTAAGAATGACACTAGCGCACTAACTTTTGGTATGTGACATTGTCCTGTAATTGTCTTTGAGGTAACAGAAAAAGTTTGACCTTTACATTGACTACGCCCACATTTTAAGGGATTATAGCTAAAAATTACTGCTTTTCAATAAATATTATAGGCAAATTGATTAAAAATTATGACAAAAGTTGTAGATTATATTTTCTTACTTTTTTGTATAAAAAGTATATGCCTCCGCCCATTTTTGTAGGCGGTGATTTTTCGAAAAAGGTGATTTTTCGAGTTTCCGCAGTTTTAGGCCGAAATGAGTGCAATCACCTAGTATAAAGCATTCAACAGTTATATTTTTATATCCCGCCCACTATTTGGAGGCGTGGCAGCTTCCCCTTTTGGTAGGGTTGGGTATTTTGCAACCCATCGCAGACGGACTGAAGTTTTTACATACGCACTGTTGCACTTTCCCACTTGTTTTTATTCATAAATATAAATAAATAGAGTGGCGCAACAGCTCAAGGTGAACCAGGGCCAACTTCTCAACAACGTGTGCTGGTGTGTTAATTTCTTTACATACAAGGGGACCTACAATTTTTTTACCGAATCCGAACGGCGCTTTGAGAAGTTTTTCAAGACAATCGATACTCTCGGAGGGCTTGTCAAACCCTCGCGGAGGTGGGGACCGTAAAAAAGAACAAGTCTTTTTTTTTTGTTTTTATTCATGCATGCAGAAATTCAGCCTAAGTTTAGGCAACAAAACCAACTAACCACCAATTTTGAATACTGGGGACCAGCTGCTTTCGGCGGTGATTGATCGAGAGCTGTCATAAGAGAATTGTGATGATCACAGTTTTCGCAGACGAATTTTAGTGATCTGTGCTCATCACTTATCACTTTAGCCGATTCTACCCCTGTTAAGCCGCGTTGTAACAAGCAACGTAAAACAGGAACAGAAACAGAATCCCATACATAAGCAACTGAAATATAAATTCGCTGAAAGCTTTTTGCGTTGTTGATGTATGAAATTATGTTCCTGTTCCTTGTGACACCGTCTTTTCGTTGCTTTCATACATTAGCAACGCAAAAAGCATTCAGCGAAATTAGGTTTCAGTTGCTAATGTATGAGATTCTGTTTCTGTTCCTGTTTTACGTTGCTTGTGACAACGCGGCTTTGTGAGTGAAATTCTGTTTCTGTTCCTGTTCCTTGTGAAAACTCGGCTTTATACGTGAAAGTTTCTTTTTTCAGGACTTAAACTGTTGTAGGTACTATGTATCCACCAGTATTAGCGGGGGACGATTAATATTAAATCTCAAATTAGTTTTCCCAGAAAAATATAGGAATAATTTGACGTGAGCACTCTTTTTCTGACATTTTGGCTCTCAAAAGAGAGTGGCGATTTGTGTGGCGAAAGATTTCTGTTGCAAACATCCCAATAGAAATCGTAATTTTGACGGCTCTGTCATACGTGGACAGTTTCAGCGTCCTTTTTCGATTCTCAAACTATTAAAAGGGTGTTGAAAGTGGTATGTGAAATAGAAGAATGAGATTTATCAGGGAATTTATTTTTAATCGATAGCCGAGTGCATTTAAACTTGTATGGTTAATCGCGTAATTTTTAGAGGATTTAATGAAGACCTATATTAATCACAGATTTATGCCCGGTGGAAACATGATATGATTCTAGAAAAATTCTGTACAACGGCGACTAAGATATATCTTGAAAATGTCAAATCTTGTAAATGTCTTGCTCCCTCCTAAATCATGACATTTATACCATACGAATTTTAATCTCTCCGCGAAAGTAATCTCGTAAGAAATCTCTTCCATGCATGAGTTCTCAAACACAGCACATAGTTCTGTTCCGACGAAACTAATCAAACAAATGTTTTATTGACAGCTGGGTATCATTAACTCAACTGTGTTTGTCCAACAAACAATATTCGGTGATGACCTAAGTAAATTTAGATTTCCTCACTGATTCCATTCCTTTTTCTTGCTATTTTGAGCTTTTTTTTAAGATAGTGTGAGGAGTACCGGCATTTTGCCAGATAGAGTAGGTACAGTAAATGCGAGTGATCAGTTCGCGTGTATTTGAGAAAATGTTAGTGTGTCCACTGGTCGCCCAAGAGTCTCGATGCTTAGCAAGACGTAGTGCAATGCATAAGAAAGTCTTTAAAGCGTATAAAATCAGCACATCAAACGCCGGACGAATTGGACAGGAAGAGGGTCCTCCTTTCCGTGACTTATGTTGGCTGGGTGTTATACTGTGTCATAAATTACTGAATAACCAGATATTCAACTTCGGACATGTAAAAGCTTTGCCCACAAGCTGAAATTGATGAATTAACCCATTCTCCGACATTTGTTTACGTATGTGAGTAAATTCAGGAATTCGTCATTTCCATGCAATTTCGTGTTCCAGCTTTTACATCAACTGATCGCGTAGGGTAAATTGTTGTTGTATCTTCTTACACGTATTCACCGATACGGAAAATTAAAGCTTTAAAAGCTTTCAGGGCTTTATAAAAAACGTAAACAAATGGGTGTTGGAGGGTAAGAGGGACGCAAGTTGAATATCTAGTTATTCAGTAATTTGTGACTGTGTAATGTGAATGCAATTCACAGAATGGTTTATATTTAAAATGGTGAGGTGGGACCTGTCAAAAAAGTGAAAATGCACTCAGCTGCAACAGAATGGTATATTTTGATATTGATCAACTTGATCTTCTTCTTCAACTTTGTAGATTAAAAGCGCATTAACACATTAGACGTTTTTGCTAATCAATTTTCACAGATCAATTTTATTCGCCTATTCAGTTAACTGGCGACGGCAGAAACATTCAGGGGTGGAATCGGCTAAGGTGGTCTATGATGAGTGATGTCACAAATCACCAAAATTCGTCTGCGTAAACTGTGACCAATCACAATTTTCTTGTGCCAGCTCCCGATCAATCACCGTCAAAATCAGCTGGTCACTAGTTTTCATACTTTCTGGTAAGTTGGTGTTTTGCCTACACTTAGACTGACCTTCTGCAGATTGAATAAAAAAAAGGAGTTCCGACATCATAAGCCTAAATAAAGCAACGATTCGGAACAATATTTTTGTGATCACCTTACGCAGACGGATTATTTTGTTTGATCACATTGACTGTCACAAAATGTGAAAATCACAGAACACCTTAGCCGATTCCACCCCAGGGGTGACGTAAGAGCACTGACTTCTATTCGTACATGCAGAAAGTCAGCCTAAAAGTAGGCAAAAACACCAACTTACCAGAAAGTATGAAACTGGTGACCAGCTGATTTTGACGGTGATTGATCGGGAGCTGTCACAAGAAAATTGTGATGATCACAGTTTACGCAGACGAATTTTTATGATTTGTGACATCACTGATCATAGATCACCTTAGCCGATTCCACCCCGGAAGGTTTCTGTCGTCGCCGTTTAACTGAATATGCGAATAAAATTGATCTGGCAAAAGGGCCCTGTTTAAAGGACCCAATCTGAACCCTTTTATAAGGCCGGAATAAACTCATACATTTCTTTTTGACGCTTCAGCATTTCATGACTATAGACAAAAAATCGTGATGGCTTACCATGAGATTCGACACTGACCCTGAGTTAACCATGAAAATCGCCTCAGTTGGACAAGTTCACTCTAAGAAGAGTAAAGTTTTTTTTTGTCTTTTTTCCATCTTTGCTTGATTGTTTTATGTCAAGGTTAATTCTTGCTTAAGAAATTTAACGTTCAACGTTTCATTCTACTTACCATTAGGTTTTATTGATTTTCTCTTAATCTGCTATTCCAAACCAATCAACGGTGGTCTATCCCCACTGGGTTCCTTGAGACGATATTACTGAAAGGCTTTGACTAGAGAAATTCCAGACGAATCAAGCATAATCGCCATTTATAAAATAAAAACAACAAACCATAGAATTCATTCTTGGTACCTCAACATTTGCAATAATTTATTTATCTATGAATACAACTGTCATTTTCTTAAAATTTTATGCTTTACGGACTTGTGCACAAAAACACCCAAACACTTTGTTTGGCTTAATAAATAAATAAAATTATAAAATATATTTAAAAATCCACAATAACAATAGTAATTATAAGAAATCGTAGTTCATACATAAATTCCATTCTATTGCACAATTTCTTACAAATATATACTTCACACTCAATAAAGTAAGTTTTCACAATTTACAAAATCGACAAACTTAGCCAGACTTTTGTTTTTTTTATTATTATTCTTATTTATACTTCATACTAACTAAAGTTAAAAAACAAATATTTATTCGTATTAATGCCTTTCAAATGCCGTTTGCATGTTTCATTATTGTTTTACACATCTTTTTTTATATTCAATAGATTTGTGCGAGTATAAAATTAAAAATTTTTGAGAAAAAAAAATAAATTTACATAAATTAAGTTTAAAAGCAAACTGTCTTAAAATATATTTTAAATAATTCAGCCTTTAGGATTTAGCTTACAAAGACAAGAGTTAAATTAAGAATTTATTTGCCTTAAGTTTGAATGGGAATGGTGTGGGAGCTTTTTACATATTTTTCTAAATATTCTTTAACTTAACAATTTTTCTAGTTTAGTTTTTTTTGTAGGATTCACAGGAACCTTTGGGTCAAGATACTTTGTGTCAAGGAAGTTAGCTGTTCAAGGTTTCTCAATTACTGCTGAAGATTTTAATTGGTTTTTTTTTTTAATTCTGCTCTAGAAACATTTTTGGGGTTATCTGGCGCAAGTGCAGAGATCAAAAGAGAGACAGGAGAGGCCCTGCTGGTTTGTAAGCGATGAATAGACATAATGTCATCCATGACGTTTGTATAGCTTTTCGCTTGACCAGAAGATGAAACGGTGCCCTATGTAGGGTACTGCTTTTTTCAGTTTGTGACACTTTTACTGACAAGTTCTATTTTAAAGACATCGCTCAACAGCCGCATAGTGCTTGCATTTATGATTTTGTTTGGGTAGGGTATAATAAAAGGAACGAAAAGGATAGGCTGATTTCGAGGTTTGTGGTTGAACCCCGAAAACAAACTAGGGTCCGCGGGGTCGTCACTCCCGTCACCTCACCTAAGTGAAGCGCCCTTGCGGGCTCTTATGAATGAAAGATATCAGAATATAAATCTTAATCTGGCTGCGATCATAAAAAGTTTATGCCATTTAAGCGAACACTCACAAGAGGTTCGACACAAAATATAAAAATAAAATAACGTTCTGCAAACAAAAGCCACCCCACAGTTTTGCTGTATCAACATAATCCCGAAGGCATAAATATTACGCGTTCATAATCTTTCTCCCTTTCCATCCGTTATCTATCTTTTGACAGTGTACGCATGAGTGAGCCAACTCCGGCAATCTGAGAATGAAGATTCATTATTAATCAAAAGTCTGAGCTGGGATGATCAAGACAAACCATTGTAAACTTAACGATTGAATTCTACAATAAAAACTTTAAACCCAAAACAGTGATTTCATTACTAACAAAATAACTAACAATTTAAGTAGCAGCACAAATAGCTACTAGGAACTGTAGAAGAAAAGGAGACACCTAGCTTTCAGCCGATCACCATGATGCTGTGAATTACAATTTTAATCCCTCCGACCTTCAAAGAAGTCCAAATATTGGACATCAACCCGGTAAATATGTGAGTAGCTAAAATTAGATCTGGTACATTTAGGGTTATGCACCTACTAAATCTGGAAGCCTACCTATACGAAGCTATTCAGGAACCTCCAATACCAAAGTTATCATAACGACAACAATTCCAACCAAAAATCCCTCATCCACATTGACTTCATATATAAAATTTCTACCAAATAAAGAAACCGTAAGCCAAAGAGAGTGAGTAGATAGGTTTCTTAATGCCCTCTACATACCAAACCTAAAGCTGTGTTTTCGTGAAGACATGCGAAAACTTCTTCAAAAATATTAGTTTTCCCATGCATTTTTGTGAATTTCCTGTTTACGAAACCCAGATTTATAGTAGTTTTCTTTAAAAATCATTGTGAAAGTCACGAATATCAAATTGCCTTGAAAATTTTAAATTAAATTTGGAAAGCATGTCCCTTTTGTCAAAACTTTGATGTAAATATCTGCGAAATCAAGTGTCCGATCTGAAATCAGCTTATAGTTTTGAGGTTAACGTAAAATTCTTGACATCTTTCCAATCTTTTAAGCACCTTCCAAAATAAGTATGGGCTAAAATTTGACAACAAACGAAGAAAAATGAAAAACTAAGACATATTCTAGTCGGCGCGCGTTTAGAATGTGTGAATGGCTAAATGAGTTTTCGAAAACTTTGTGACCAAAACTCAGTTTTTGAGTCTGTGCGGAGAGCATATAAGTTGTTGCTGACAACACTGCATAGTGGATGATCTTCGCACATCGATTGAAATAGTGCTGCTGGCAACACCAACAAAAAATTACGTCATTAGCTACGCAGCAGCAGGAGTTGTCGGAAAGCAAGGAGCAAAAAACAAAATTATTTTTTAAGTAACATTTTAGAATATTATTTTTTTTTTTCTTTATGTACAATTCATTACTATTCCCAATAAAGCTTTTTCCTACAAACGAACGGAGCTTAAAAAAATTGTTGACTGCGTTGAGATGACAACATAAGTACTTTACCACACTGACATTGAATTCTCTAACCACTGGCAAGCAGTGTTCCTTGACCGATCCGTATTGCGTCAGTGACTGACGCGAAAAATGAGAAGTGTTCACTTTATTGGAACACGGGAAAACTTTTCGACAAGAACGTCAGTGCGCTGACACTGTCACATCACTGGCAGGCAACACACAACATTTTTGATCGTGACAGTAAAGAAGCTTCATCAGTGGCCTCAAAAACTGACCTGGTTTTTGACATAAGACATGGCCAAAGTCTTTTTTTCGATTCATCTCCAACCTAAAACTGATGTCCATTGTCTGGTTTGTTTTCACGCAAGAAAAAGAAAGGGTTATGTTTTTATAATAGATTTTTCTTAAAAAGTGCACTGGTGAAAGAGATATGCTAAGTAGTCTGTTGTCTTTAGGTGTGGATATGCGAATAGGATGCTAGATAGGATATGCGAATCCATTACGCGTATACTGGATTTTACAGAGCAAGTGGAATTCGCAACTGCAGATGTAGAGTAGGCGAGGGTTCGACTCGAGAAACTTGAGGTCTACTACGAGCGTTTCGTCAAGGTGCACAAAAAATGTATGCTGAAATGTAACGCCGTGCAAGCCGGAGCATTTAACGATATCGCAGAAAATGTAGAGACAAGGTATTACGAAGCAAAGGATAAGCTTTCGGCGAAGGTTGCAGCATTAACACCAGCCGCAAAACCAACTCAGTGAGCAGAAACCGTTGGCAGTGCTAGTGAACATCCCGTACCAACAACATGACATGAAAGATACTTGGGGAGAACTCGACGGTACACGGACGAAGTGGCCTGGTTTTCATGATTGTGTAGCGACCATTAATCACCACTCGAACACTCACATCTGGATTTCTGGAAGCTACAATACCAACTATCAGTTGAACAGATCTCGGTGAAAATGACATAACAAACACACTGCACTGGAAATGACAGCGTCAATTTTACATCCATTTTCCATCTCGCTACATCCGACAACTTCATTCTTTCTTCAGGCGGTCGTCAGCAGCAGTGAGTGCAATAAAATCTTAATCAACAATCTAAAACGTTTCAAAGTATTTAATATCATTTAATTTTAATTCATCAATTTCATTTTATTTAATTTTTTAGAATAAAGACTAAAGTAAGAAGTATTCGTTTCCTTTCATTGGTCTTTACAATTGTTTTACAGCAGCCATTCATGAAAACGAGAACGTGGCACTGGCATTATTTTTTCCATTCCAAAAACCATTTTGATGGGAAACGTCAAATTCATTGGCGACTATGAGTAAAACGTGCGGTTTCTTTTTTAAAATCATAAAAATTTGCTTTTTAATTAAATTTGTACGATGAAATAGTTCATTAAATTAATGAAAGAAATTAAAGATTTTATTAGTTCATACATAGTTTTAATGAAAAAAAAATCATTAATTCTATAACCCAAACCTGCAAACAATGACTTTTGATCATTAGATTATGAAACTGTTCCTAAAAAAATTCATCAGATTAATGAAAAAAATTACATAATAAAAAAAATACATACATTCATAAAAGCGAAACATGCGACCTAAAACTTTTTTTTTCATTGAATTATGAATTCGTTCATAAAATTAATTATAGAGTTCTCAATATGAGTGAAAATCTTCCTTACAGTTAAAGAAAAAAGCTATGCGTTTAAAGAAATTGTACTAAGTTTTAATGAACAAATACATATACGTCGTATGAATTGCATTCCTTTATTTTATGCATGACTTCCCTACCAAAGCGGTGCACCTGGAGCTGGTCGGCAACCTCAGCGCGAAGGCGTTTCTGGCTGCTCTTGATCGTCTAGTAGCAAGGAGGGGCATGGTAGAGCACATGTACAGCGATAACGGCACAAATTTTGTAGGTACGAATAGCGAGTTGCTAAGACTAGCGGCTCAATGGCAAGAGAGCGAGTTCCAGGCAGGGGCGGCAAAGCGTAAGGTTACTTGGCACTTCAACCCCCATTAGCGCCGCATCATGGTGGGCTTTGGGAAGCGAGCGTAAAGTGGGCAAAGTACCATCTTAATCGAGAGATCGGCGTGCGTAGCTTCACATTCGAAGAGTTATACACGGCTTTTGTGCGCATAGAGGCGTGCCTGAACTCCCGGCCGTTGTGCGCCTTAAAAGACGATCCAAATGACCTGACGGCCCTAACTCCGGGTCACTTTTTGGCAGGCGGCCAAATGGTCCGCCCTCTTGGTCCCACGGCACACGAGGTTCCAACCCATCGGCTGGACAGTTGGGACAAAATACACCAGTTTGAGCAGAGCATCTGGAACATGTGGTCACAGGACTACCTAAGCGAATTGCAGCTGCGCAATAAGTGGAGGCAACCTGATCGCAATTTACAGGTGGGCGATGTAGTTTTTCTTAAAGAAGATAGTCAGCCTCCAGGGCTGTGGAAGCGAGCACGCGTCACGAAGGTGTACCCGAACAAAAAGGGGGAGGTCCGAAGCGCCCGCATCCGAGCAGGTGGCCGCATTTACGACCGCCCAATAACTAAGCTATGTTTAATTCCATTTCAGAGCGATCAGCGGTCGCATGAAGAGATGTGCGCTAACGGGAAGTGCGCCCAAGGCTGCGAGCTGGCAGTTGCGGACGAGCCGCTATTCGTCGAACATTTTTAAGCATCGCGTCGTTCCTGAGTCGAGCTGGTTTTCCATTGACATTGCAGGGGCGTCAATGGTTTTCCCAGTCTCCATGAGGAAATGCTACTCAGAGGTAAGCCCCATGTTCAAGACTCCGACTTCGAGACCATACCTATACAAGCGTTTTTAAGCCACAGGCTTCAAGGTGGGCAGGATGTTAAATATTCTGTTAAATATTCTATGCAAGAGTCCGGCAGCGAAGACTCAACCCGCGGACACATCCTCATCTGAGCAAAGTAAGATGTTCGCCCGAGCAAAGTAAGATGCTCGGGCACAGATGGCGCGCAGAGCAGGCAGGCGTGAGCTGTCATTTTCGTTTTCTCCAGTTGCGGCATTATCATAAAAAGAGGAAGGTTGGGCTGGAGTTGGGTCTTGGCGAAGAACAGAGAAATAAAAAATATAAAGTAAGACTAATTTAAAAACAATGTCATTTTTGTTATCGAAGAGGAACCTTTTTTTTACAGTCCACTGCGCTCACCAGGCAAATTATTCAACATTGTATTTGATCAGTCTTTTGTCAAACGTCTTAACGAAAAGAATAAAATTTAAGTCACAAATTGTCTCTTCTGGTGTTCTTATTTTCGAAACAAGTTGTTTTCGGTTTTTTTTTTTTAACTAGCACCAGAGAACCAATAAAACTCGCGCGAATAAAGCCCCGTTGTCACAAGTAACAGAATCCCATACATTAGCAACTGAAAACTAAACGGCGGCGTTTTAAGCAACTAAATCAGCGACGTAAAATCAACAACTCGTCGAGAGGACTTGTTTCTGGAACAGAAAATCAAAACGTTGCTGTTGCATAGCAAACCTTGTTTGTATTTGAGCGAGCAACCGCCATTTGTGAGCGGCTCTCTTTCGCTTTTGACAAAATGTCAACCATTCGATTGTCAAACAATGTCAACAATTCATTTGAATTCTTTAGTTTTTTCTTGCGTGCTTTTTGGACCACAGAGCCAATATATGAACAATCGAATGACGCCGCAAACTTTTGAGTATTTCTTTGTTCTCTTTTTCCATTGCCTTTACGATTCTCTTGTCCATCGAAGTTTAGTTTTAGATGACGATCGAGGAGTTTGTGATTGATCTTCGTAGCGTTAAGTCGCGTCTTAAATAAGAAAGAAATGATGTAGCATTGTAGCATAAGTAAATAAATGCACACGAGCAGTCTAGCTGCTCGTCACTTGAAACCCCACCTAAGATTCAGTTGACCAAGCGAATTCCTGGTCACCGATCGTCTGGAATCGGAAACCACTCTCAGGCGCGTGGGAATGATTAAGTTAGCGAAAATCGCATAAGATAGATAAGGTAGCGACATGGTCGCATAAGATTTAATAATTAATAAAGAACTGACTTTCAAGCCGAACGGTTGAAACGGTAATGTGTTAACTTATATATATTCACTACATGGCGATCCTGCCATTTACATCCAATAGAGTACCATTAGCGTCCTAAGTAATGACCGCTCTGCATTCGCCGCGATTGTACACCCATCGGTCTTGTGCGTATGAAGATTAGTTAAAATATTCGGTTCATATCGCTAATGAATTTAAATAGACCAAAGTGCGTGTGAAGAAATCTGACCATAAGCAATGCTTCACCGTCGGCCGTGAAAAATAAAATAAAATCTATAATTTAATTCAGTGCATCCCGAACGCTACAATATCATTACATGATAACTATAAAAACAAAAAAAAATGCCTCTACATTTATGAATTGAACTCACCACACCAGTGCTAGTGAAGTGTACACACAATGATTGCTCGCGGGCTCCTAAATTTACGTAAACGTAAAAAGACAAACAGCAAGAAGAATATTCAGACAGAAGCGCACACCAGAAGCAACAAGCAGCAACAATTCAAGTTAGTAATTAAGTTCTAAGTTAATTAGGTATATTTTTCCCTTGGCAACAATATGGGCAAAACTAATTCAAAATTAGAAAAACCAAACGCCAACGTGATAAACGAGGTGGAAATTAATGAAAAAGGCATAAATTACGAAGCCTATTTCATAATTATAATAGTTCTTTTGGCCCTTAACTTATTAACTAAAATATACTCTTGGCATAAGAAATCACTAAAAAAAACTTACATGGCGAGAGCTGCGTCTCTCGCACAAATTTAATCTTGGTCTTCATGCCTAGCGCAAATAAGTGGGTACCTACATTTATATATATTTTTTTATAAATGGAATGGCTAAAAATCCTAGAAAAAATTCACGAAAATAGGGAAGTTATCGATAAATCAAGTAAATGTATAAACGTCAATAGATCTGTAGGTCAGGAAACTTTGGACAGGCACCTTAAAATATTAATAGATAAACTAGAAAGCATCAGGGTCATACTAAATGTAAATTTTTCAAAGCTAACGAAAAAACACAAGGATAGAGCCCATGAACTGTACAGTGAGTCTAGAGATAAAGTTTTAAGATCGGCATCTAGGCAGGGAGTACACCTCAAATTACCCGTTTCACTCCATGAGCAAGTATCAATCCAAATAGACACCAAAACTAAGAATATAAGTGATAAGAACCAACAAACTACTAGTAGCAAAGCAAGTATTTTAAGTTCGAACAAAATGTGGACAAATTTGGACGCGGCCAAAGTCGTGGACATAGACGCAGAAATTACAATAATAATTCAAACCATAGAAATTATCTTAATCAAACAAGGGACAATAGACATAAAAATAAAAGCAATAGAAACATTAGATTGACACAACAAGAAACGGAAAACGAAGACACCTCAAGTACTCAGTAGGTAGTGTAAGAACAAGCAGTAAGATCTATAATATTAATTTGAATCTCACATCATTCATAACATTTAGCACGTCACTAAATAATGATGTGACAACATTCATAGTCGACACAGGAGCGGATATTTCTATAATAAAAAGAGGACAGATTCAAAATTTTAATAACGTTAACGCTAACAAAATAACAAGCCTAAACGGCATAGGTCATGGAACAACATATACATTGGGAACGGTCCATTTCGACTAAATATTTAAAAATACGCTAATAGCCCACGAATTTCATGTAGTAAGTGACAATTTTTCAATTCCATCCGATGGAATAATCGGTCTCGACTTCGTCAAGAGATATCATTGTTTACTTGACTACAGCAGGGACAAAGACTGGTTGGTATTAAGGCCAGATGATTTTGATGACATTGCAATACCAATGTCATGCGCACCTCAAGGTTATGCAATAGCGATACCGGCAAGGTCTGAAGTCGTTAGGCAGGTCAACATCCAAAGCAAGGACAAAGAAGTGTTCGTTCCTCAACAACAACTCCAAGACGGAATATTTGTGGCAAATACTATCACAAAAGGCACCACAGCATTTGTTCGTATTATAAACACAACAAATGAGAATGCACTGATACAAAATGTTTTACTAAAAACAGAAAGTCTAAACGACTATGAAGGAGTATCAATACAAGACAGCCAATCCAAAGACCTAAAATTACAAAAACTTTCCAAAAATTTCCCAGAGTTCATAAAGTCTGATTTACAAAAACTTTGCTCTGAATACATAGATATATTCGCACTTGAAACAGATAAAATAACCGTCAATAATTTTTATAAACAAAAACTTCATTTGAAAACCGACGAACCTACATATATTAAGAATTACAGAATTCCGCAAACCCATAAAAGTGAAATATCCAAGCAAGTTGACAAATTAATACGAGACGATATTGTTGAACCCTCCGCATCAGAATATAATAGCCCAATACTCCTGGTACCTAAAAAATCATTACCAGGTAATAGTCAAAAGCGATGGAGGTTAGTAGTTGACTATAGAAACATAAACAAAAAACTCGTTGCAGACAAGTTCCCACTGCCCAGAATATATGACATCCTAGACCAATTAGGTAAAACCAAATATTTTTCTTGCCTGGACTTAACGTCCGGTTTTCATCAAATCGAGTTAGATGAAAACTCCAGGGACATTACATCGTTTTCAAATGACAAGGGTTTATTTCGATTCAAGCGACTGCCCTATGGCCTAAAAATAGCCCCAAATTCATTCCAAAGAATGATGACAATTGCTTTCTCCGGTTTAGCGCCAACACAAGCATTCTTATTTATGGATGATTTAGTTGTGTTGGGCCGTTCAGAAGCTGATATGCTTAGAAATTTGACACATGTATTCAAAACGTGTCGAAAATACAATCTAAAATTACATCCAGACAAGTGCACATTTTTCAGTCACGAAGTGACATACTTAGGTCATAAATGCACAGACCAAGGCATTCTTCCAGATGATAGCAAATTTCAGATTGTAACACTACACGCAACACTGAAAGCATTTCAACATTATTATTTTCACTAGTTATCCATTTTCATTTTCATTCATATTACATTTTCTTGTTATTTAATTTCTATAAACTGTATTCAAACATTCACTAATGAGTGAACTATAAAATATTATTAAAATCATCCTAAAAGTATACACCAATATTGTAACAACTTTTAAACAGCTGATTGTAAAAGCTATAGTAGGCTATGGTTAGCAAAAGCTCGCACATCAAATAAAAAGCTCTGCTAGAGGTGTATAAAAGGTCTGCACCAATCGCAAAACGAGGCTCTTGTTCAATCGGGAGTTTGAATTGACGATCTGCGATACGGGTGATTAGTCCTATCCCAAATTGTCAATCCACACTTTCTGCGCGTTAGTTCTTTTGCTAAATTTGTCGACCTTGTGGCTATTGCCGATTTGTTTTCTCCTTTAGAGTCAGTCACTACAACAGGTACGGCGGTTCTTGGATTGCTTGCCCGTGTGTGAAAGATCCTCAAGGAAGCTTTGCTAACCTCGCGCATTGGTCATTTTCCTGTAATTTTGTTCGTCAAGAGTTTTGAATAAAGATTTGAAAAGCAAGCTCTGGTTTCACTGCACTCCAGGGTGCGAATTGTTGGACTTAATCGGAAAACCACGCAAACCCAAGCTCTACCAAACTACACTGGCGCCCACAGGCTTGTTACAAGTGTAAAATCTGCAAAAAACAATACTACTGTCGTAAAACTCTTTACATCATATGAAGGGTCAGAAATATATGAAAGAAATTTCAATGCCATAATTGCGCGATTAGACCATTCATATGCAGACAAACGCCCATTGCATGTCCTAGATAATCAGATGAGCATCCTGTGCCAGGAACATCTGCCAGAGAAAAGCATCTTAGTTTAATAACAAATAAAATCGCATTGGAGTACTCAGGTAATGACGAATTAATCAATTCATTAGCCTCAAAATACAGAGCAGATGCAAGGGGTGTATTTATTTCAAGCCTCAATAAGCCTATTTGCAATATTCCGTTTTCTGCTGGCTGCGAAGATCTGCCCCCTGCATTAGCAAAGGCCCAAGAGCTCGAAGCAAACCAACATAGGTATAACTTTGCTAGAGCTTTCGATAAGAACTTAAATGGCAGTTCCACCTGAAGTAACGCCCCTCCACGGAACAACCCTAACTATAGACGAGTTTCGCGAATGCTCCTCTCAAATAGTCAACAGAATCAAATCCACCAATTGGTCGAACCAAGTGACCATGAGAGAGCGTTAGCTCATCGAAATTTCGTCAAAGAACACAACCTCGATATGAACAGTTGGCTGATGACCATATGAGTATCGATCATTCTTCTAGATTTCGTCAAAAACCAGACATTTGTTTAGAACAGCGTTCCAGCAGTAAAGTGCTTAGACAACAATCCCAATATTTAAAAAATCATACAACATTTAAACGGTCTCGTGAATCAGATAGGGTACCAGCTTGTAAGGCTCAGCGAATAGATTTTACGAAATCTCAAAATACTGTTAAAGAACAACCAAACAATAATCGCATATATGAAGGGGCGAATGAAAAAGTATACAAAAACGAGTATTTGTTTTTTCGAGCGAAGTCTCAGTGAACCCCCCCCTGACAATCAAAAGATTCAGTGTAAAAAGGACATTCCGTCTAGTGAAAATGCGATACCCTACACCTACACCCTACACTGTGAAGGGGACCGAGTCATGCAGTGCATACTCACTGCGTAAAAAATTCTTAGCCAGCGAATCATAATTATGTAAGATTCAAACAAAACAAACAACCAAAAGAAAGCCAAAAGAACCATGGGAAATAAATGTAAACAAACCATCCGTGCCTCTAGCCCAAAAACATAATGCATACATAGCGAGTATTCGTCACTACGGCACACGACCGGTGGGTACTAGTATTACGTATACGTTTTAGATGGAGTGCATTCTCCTATGCCCCATATAATACGGTGACGCGGACTCTGCCCACTTAAGAGTCAAAGGAATATCGTAAAATCCGCTGATGAATGCGAATAGTAAAGAATGCATTGATTTGGGGCTCGTGACACTTGGTGACCCTATGGCTTGGGTATATGATTTGATATTGTTTTGCTTGCTAGGAAATATTTAATAGGCTAACCGATTGTATGTATGAATAGTATGCAAGAATATTTTGTTAGTATTAAGAAGAATTTTTGTATAAATAGTGAGACAAAATAAAGAACAATTGGTCTTCTGTTCCGAGAGCTCACACAACAAGGGTGTTTTTATTTGCAAGGGCAACTCGCCTATTACCAAACTCCTCCTGTGACACCCTCCCAACTACCTAACTTGAGAAGGTGCAATACGCTCCATATCAAACAAGGGAACAGCTTTAAGCTGACCTTATGAGGTAGTCGGAACGAACCGCGGTTGACCAGCGAAAAAGAATAGAAATATACGGTCAACTCTGCAAAGCAAATATGGGTAAGACAGAATCAAAACTAGAAAAGCCCAACGCTAATATAACACTGGGGAACAATTTGAAAAAAAAATTTTGTTGCCTTGAATTTTTCAGCTGTTTTACAGTTGATTAGGTGCACTGATTACAAAACTGTACTTAGTTTTTTTCTATCACGTCAAGTTTTTGCACTACAGAGACGCTGTGTGTCGATCTTATCTTGTTATCAAAATAGCGTATCAGTGAAATAGAGTCTGAGTTCTTGTTGACTTACAGCGAGTAAGCAGAGTTAAATTTTGGTTTATATACATACTTATTCCATTTCATGTCTGTCTCTAATATTTCGCGTCACAAGTGCGTAAATAGCCCCGATTCATTTTGTTACATATGTGGCGGTTTTACCATTCCCAAGCAAAGAAAAGCCATCACTGAATTTATCAGGAAAGCGTATTTTGCATATTTTAAAATAAGTTTGGGTAATCAAGATAAACGTTGGGCACCTCACAAAGTGTGCAAGCAGTGTGTTGAAATGTTACGGCTGTGGACAAAGGGAAAAAGAAGTAAATTGCCATTTGGAATACCTATGATTTGGCGAGAGCCCAAAGATCATGCAGGTGACTGTTACTTTTGTGTAGTTAAAACGTCCGGATACAACAAGAAAAACAAGAGTAAAATAGAGTATCCCAGTTTATCATCAGCCACACGCCCCGTACCTCATTCAGCTGAAATTCCAGTGCCAGTTTACAAAGAACTACGTACTAACCAAGAATACGAAGAAAGTGAATATCAAAGTGATACCAACGATGAAGATTTTGAAATGGGAGATAACTCTGTTCGTAAGGGATTTGACCAAAATGAGCTAAATGATTTGGCCCGGGATTTGGGGCTTTCTAAAAAGGCATCAGAGCTCTTAGCATCAAGACTCCACGAGAAAAACTTACTTGGAAAAGGAGCAAAGGTTTCTTACTTTCGAACAAGAGAAAGTGCATTTTTGCAATACTTTCGAAGTGACGGTGAGTTTGTGTATTGCCACAACATTAATGGTTTAATGGAGGAGTTGGGAATTCAAACCTATGACGCATCTGAATGGCGACTGTTCATTGATAGCTCAAAGCGGAGCTTGAAGTGTGTCCTCCTCCATAATGGAAACATTTTTGGTGCAGTCCCAATAGGCCACTCAGTGTGTTTGCGTGAAGAGTATGATGTCATAAAGAGGGTCATTGATTTGTTGCAATACGACATGCACAAATGGATCATCTGTGTTGATCTAAAAATGGTATGTTTCCTTCTTGGCCAGCAACGCGGATATACCAAGTATCCCTGTTTTTTGTGTATGTGGGATAGCAGAGCTCGTGAGATGCATTGGGTACAGTCGAATTGGCCGCCAAGATCGGAACTCAAACCTGGTGATCCCAACATTTTACATCCGCCGCTTGTTGACAGAAAGAATATTATATTTCCACCTCTGCATATAAAACTGGGACTAATAAAGCAGTTTGTAAAAGCTTTGCCAACTGAAGGAGATTGTTTCAAGTACCTGATTTCTGCATTCCCTCGTTTGTCTTTTGAAAAGATAAAAGCCGGTGTGTTTGACGGTCCACAGATTCGGCAGCTCATTAAAGATGAAAACTTTCTTGGGTCAATGACAGAAATCCAAAAAAATGCTTGGTTGGCATTCAAAAACATAGTCAAAAACTTTCTTGGAAATACGCGAGCTGAAAATTGCACTGAAATCGTCCAGCAACTTTTAGAGACCTTTAAAGAACTTGGTTGCAACATGAGTGTCAAAGTTCATTTTCTGCATAGCCATCTATCTGATTTTCCGGAAAATCTAGGTGCAGTCAGCGATGAGCAGGGAGAACGATTCCACCAAGACCTAAAGATCTTGGAAGCACGGTACCAAGGAAGATGGGATGTACATATGTTGGCTGACTATTGCTGGAGTATCAGTCGAGATTGTCCACAGGGTGAACACTCCAGGCGAAGTTATAAAAGAAAATTTTTACCTTGAAATGCATGTCTGCAGTTTGATTAAGGAAGCTTTACAGCATTAATGAATAAAATTAATTTTTTGGAAAATTTTTCTGTGTTAAACTTTGATTGCATGTACATTTTGGACGCTATATAGAACAAAAAGGTGATATCACGTATCTTAAAAATGTGACGTGATAGAGAAAAACTGTTATCATTTTCGGATTCAGACGCCTCAAATTAGTTAAAAACAAGTATAATTTCTTTGGCAACAAAATATGTGTTCCCCAGTGTAATTAATGAAGTTAAAGTTAATGGTAAAAGCGTTGTTTTAGGAAACGGTTGTTTTCTAAAGGCGCACACAGGGAGACGACTTGCAGCGGCAACTATCAATAATTAAGGTAGATAAGTAGAATAAGAAGTAAAAAACGTAATTAAGGTATTTAAGTTAAATAAGAAGTGACAAAAGCAAATATGGGTAAGACAGAATCAAAACTAGAAAAGCCCAACGCTAATATAATTAATGAGGTTAAAGTTAATGGTAAAAGCGTTAAATATTAAGCTTACCTTATCATATTTATAATTATATTACTTGGGAATATTGTAATTAAACTATACGGTAGGCATAAAAAAAAGCCCAAAAAAGCGTCACTCGCGCAGGTATAATGTTTTTGGTCTATTTTTGTGGTTATTTTAACACTCAGCAACAAACCATATAAAAAAAAGTTGGCCCCCCAGGTCGCCTGACCTTACTCCACCTGACTTTTTCTTGTGGGGTTATTGCAAACAGGAAGTTTACAAAGCAAAGCCTACAAATTTGAATGAACTAAAGCAATCCATTCGAGAAGCGATTGCGGCTATTCCTGTTTCAACTCTGTAATGAACAACTTTTTGATAAGATGCCGCACATGCATCAACGAGCAGGGTGGGCATTTAAGTTCCATTATTTTTAAAACTAATTAAGATTTATGTAATAAAATAAAATAAGCTTTAAGATGAATAAAATTAAAATGAATTCCATACACTGAAAAAAAAAGTTATTTGAGTTTCTTAATATAGCAATATTCATCGGCCACCCTGTGTATCGCCCAATGCACGAACGAACGTCTTGAGATTTTGCGCAAGAGATTGTGCATAATAATATAAAGCTAACTGACGTTGGGGAAATAAAGTTAGTTATTGGCTGCATGATCGTTATGTCCTATAACCATCTCCCAGCTTTTAGGAATTATTGGTCCTCAAACCCTTCTATGGGAAATGATGCAATCAAATCCGCAATATCGCGAGATCGTTTCCAGCTGTTGTCGTCAAAAATGTATTTTGCTCCTCCCGAAAAGCCAGAAGGAGCGTCAAAGATATATTATGTTCAAGACATTGTTGAGTGTTTGAAATCTCGATTTCTGAGGGCCAGGGAGAAAAGCTCATTTCAAAGCCTCGACGAAATTCAAGGGACGCTCTTATGCTTCGATCGATTTTTCACCAGCGTCCCTCTTCTAGAAACATTGGATTATTCCGCTTTAGGAACTGTTATGTCTAATCGAAAAAAATTAACCGTAGTCTCTGCAAAGCTCAGGAAAGGAGAATGTGTTTTCCGAGAAAGCAACACGGGCCACCTAATGTATGTGAAATGGCATGATACCAAGGAAGTCATCGTTTTAAGTAATTGCATTTCATCCGATATGACAACAGTAGACAAAAAGCTAAAAGATGGTCAAAAAGTGAACATACCATGCTCAGAGATGATAAAATTCTACAGACAGATAATGGGTGGAGTAGACAGAGCCGACCAAATGGCAGGTCAGTACGATTTAGATAGAAAATCTTCTAAATGGTGGAAGAAGGTATTCTACCGGCTACTCATGATGTCAGTTGGGAATGCATGGATAATAAATTCTGAACTAAGTCGTAAAAAAGCTCCTCTTGTCGATTTTATGGTAGTTTTGGCGGAAAATTTAATTGAAGAAGGAAAAAAGACTGCAGTTATTCAGCGCAGCGTCACAACTGGCAGAAAAAGGAAATAAGGTCAGGGGCATTTACCAGTACAAACTTCCATGCGAAGGCGTTGTCATTCTGTTTGCGAAGAATGTCAGATTCCTCTCTGCATGAGCTGTTTTGCACCTTATCACAAGCCCAAATAATGTATTCTCACTGTCTTGTTTCCATTGAACTAATGAATTTTTTGAGTTCCCTTTGCTGAATCTATTTTCCATCAAATATGACTGGATTACAAATTAATAACAACTTTATTACAACTTTATTACAACTTTATTTTGTTTCAAAATATGATTTTCTTCATTTTCATATTTGTGTGCATAAGATCCTGACTGGGATAAATATGTCCCATCCAAAAATACGGACGGGACCTTTATGTCCCAGCCCCACCCTCAGCCCCCAATTGTGCTTTTTCAACTGAAAATAGTTAAAATGTCTAAAGTGTTACTATTTATACGATACAATACAAAAAAACGGTTTTTTTTACAATAGCGGCTTTTCGGATCGAAAGGGTTTTAAACAAGTAACTAAAATCGTTCTAAATTAATTTCAATCAAGTTAAGAAAATTCAAGAAAATATTTATTAAACGCTCTCAATTTATTTTATTTTGCGATAAAAAGCTGTCGATAAAATGGTGAATGAAAATGTTAACGGAGGTCTACTAAGACCAAGTGTATTAGATAATCACAGCTCTCCTCCTAACGCTCCACCCCCAAATCCCCCCAATCCTAATAATAGTCAAAACCAAGGTCTGGCTGATTACATCAATCAAGTGGTCGCGAATGCAATAGCCCAGCTCTCTACTGTGGCCCCTGACACCGACAATTTCGATCAAACGATCGAGGTATCACAAGCAGAAAACCTTGATGGCCTTGAAAAAGTCCCGGTCATAGTCAAGAGCCTAAGAGATTTCTCTGGGCAGCCGGGAGAGTTTAGCTCTTGGAAAGAGCGTAGACAGAATCTTGAAAATTTATGAACCAATACGTGGTTCCCCAAAATACTATGGTATTTTGAGCGTTATCCGGAACAAAATTACCGGCCACGCGGATATCGCCCTCGAGTCATATAACACCCCCCTAAATCGGCAAAAATATCTCGCTGCTTAATGCTTCATTATGCGGACAAACGGGATATCGGTACACTCGAATACCAAATGACGGTTTTGGTTCAAGGTGCGAAAGAGCCGTAATTCATCATGTTCTAGGATCAATAATCAACACATCCCTACAGTCGAAGTAGTCGAGCCCAGGTGCGATCCTACTAAACCAGTTTGACGATATCATTTCTGTTGATGGAACTACACACATCCTCAACGGAACGTTCTTGATGAAATTCCACAACGCAACGGTCATCATAAAAAACCAAATCTGTAAGTCTGAAGAGATGTCCTCGGTAGAGACACTGCCTGCAGTAATCCAGCCACAGCCAAAAGAAACACCTCTGGAGGATATCCTGCCACTAGAAATGATCCATGATCTCCATATAAACAACACCAAACATATTCAGAAACTGGAGATAGAGGAAGCAGTACATCGCTATCTTTCATACGGTCTAATACTTGGAATTGTCTTAGTGATAATAGTTTCAAGAAGGAAGTCGACAACTGTTACCATCAAGAAAGAACGAAGTACCAGTTTGGATGAAACCATCTCCACGATACCTGAAAGCGCCCCATCGTTCATCTCACCGCGCCTTTTAGAATCGGCACGTCAACAACCTAGAGTTCCCCGGTTTTACGAAGCCCCATTTTTCTAAGCTGAATGTGGGCATTCAGATTTGAGCATGGAGGAGTTAACACACAGAACACGTTCTCTTCAAATGCAAAAGAGATCGTATTCCAAAAGCAACATTCCAAAAATAACACAAACCAGCATCATGTTACATTTGTCGCAGCACCAACAGCAACATTCCGGACGCAACCCGATCCAGCGTCATGTGACGGTGTCACATCAGCAACTTCGCGGGAAGCACACCGGTAGTGGAATTCCCACGATTTCGGCTCAGCAATTTGGGTGTAGGTAGAATAAGTTTCTATTGTTCAGCTTAGTCTTAATCGTTTGCTTGTCCAATAAAATTCATTTTTTTTAGAGAACTTGTCTCCTGTTTTCTTAATTTATACAATTTGATTCACTTTGCAATCAAATGCTTTGTTCTTTTTTGTATCTCTTTTAAAATAAGTAAGTAGTCAGTTATAAAAGTATCTTCGACTCGTGTGGAATAAAAATAAAAAATTATCATTCATCTTAAAATGAAGTGTTTTCTTTTTTTTCTAATTAAGTAAAACCATTGTTAAAATTTATATCTATAGCGATGTATGCATATTAGGGTGGGTTTTTTTTATTTCTAATAGTAATAAAAAGTGGCAATTTGGTGTCCATAGCACACATGCAAAATATTTTTCAAATCGGTGTGGGATGACGCCTAACCAGTCGAACGCTACCCTACGAACGACAGACCGAACAACAATAAAAGACGAGGACACACACGAAGAGACTAACAACAGTACCTTTGCAACGGACGATAAAATCAGACCACACAATACACACGAGATAAGAACAGAAAAAACCCTAACGAATAAACAAAACACATCGACAGTAGCGAACCGCAACGAACAGCTAGGGGAAAAGAGAGACGAAAACGAACGTTACTAGGGATCGAGTATTGCGCACACATTCTGTTTCGAACCACCGTCGCGATCGCATCATTTCATTTTCTGTTAGAGTTTTCTGTCGCCAAACAGTCAACTGTACCATTGCTATAGTTTAATTGTTAAATTAAAACCCATAAGAAGTTTCGGGAAATAAAGGAATTAAATCCTACATCGGTGGACATTAACTAAATGTCAAAATTGATTGCTTTAAAAATTATCTATTATATCTGTCGTAATGGAACGTACCAGAAACGCTTGTAAATGTTTTATATTTGGCGAAACTTGTGAATTTGAAAATAATGTTATAAAGTGTTATGAGTGGAACAGGCACAATTTGAAAGTAAATAAAAAGGAGCGAAAAGAAGGAAATAAGTGGTAGTGTATTTTCTCTACGAAACAAGAGTTCTTTTTTTTCTTCAATCAATTCGGGTCGGTCCTGCATTTTAAATGATTTGAGGGTCAGAAAGACACATCTGACCTCGATTTTTTTTTGATCAATCTTTTTGTTACTTTTCAAATAGGCCTGAAATAAAGAGTAACTCCGTCCCTGTCTCTTAGGCAAAAACCCACCCCAACGACGAGCTAGCACGAGCCAACACGTAGGGAGCGGGCCAACACTTCTGGGTCCAGCGATGCTGGTTTATCCCCATTCCTTAAAGGACAGCCTGCCATAGCAGTTGGCCAGAAGAGGGTTCGTGCTACACACCTTGTACTACATATATCGATAGTTTGATAGTACATAAAAAAATAAAATAGTCTTGCTTACAATTGCATATTTCTCAAATACAGATTGCACAGTTTCGATCCAAGGTCCATGGAGACCTTATTTTTTAGAAATTATTTCAAAGAGAAAAAATAATTTTTGTCTCATGATCAAGTGGATAGCTTCACTCCGCAAAAGTGAAGTTATTTATTTTTCCCCTGCACCGTATATTATAAACATATCATATCACAGACGAATTTAAAAACAACTCTGCAACCTTCAGTGAGTGCTTTATTGTTTATAATAAGCAGCAGATTGCTCTTCCATACCTTAAAAAAAAGAAAACTTGTAAAAACTGATAGAGGAAGTTTTTCCAGTATGGGTAAAACTTTCCCCATCACCCGGCATCCGCTTGACGTTCAGTTCCGGGACACCCTGTATAGATTATTTATTTCAATAATATTGTATTGAATTTAAACTTAAATGTGAGAAATTTCATTTTTAATCCGTCCTTATTATCACAATGGACCTTAGTGCGATGAGGCGCGGGTTATCAGACTTCATCAACCCTACAACCTATGCATATCCTTCCTTATTGTATTCTAATACTCTAGACTCACTTTTGAGTCATTCAGTATTTAATTAAAGCCATTTTGTTTTACCTTAAATCTCAAAAGATTTTGGCGCCTTTTAACCGCATCAGCTTTAGCTTTTTAATATGTCCATTATTTAATTTTAATGCAAGAGAGTTTTTTTTCAACTTCTTCAGTGGAAGCATTTTAATATTTAAGTATTACTTTTCAACCCACAGGGAATAGATTTTAATATTTTTTTTGTATTACTTTTATGCCCAAAAAAAAAAAATACATTTTCGCGTGCTTTAAGTTTGTCTGCTAGTGCGATGGAGTTTTTACAAGACACACATTTGGGATTGCTCATTAAATTAAAAAAGGTTAATAAGAAAAACTGTCCAAATAAAATAATTAAATAAACAAACCGAAAGTGAGGACCCATTTATAAATAATCAGGATATTCTTCTGTCAAGTAAGCTAGATGAGCTGTTTATTCAATATAAAATGGTAGTTATAGTTAATCTTTCTTAATTTTTTTTTTTAAGTTCTAGACGGTATAGATCTCCCCCTTACTGAAATCAATGTAACGCGCATTGTTAAAAACTTAAGTTCAAAAGAATATAACAATCAAACAGTTCTTACCGCGACACCGGGTTTCGGCACGGGAGTAGAATATAGAATAACAGAGCTATTCAAAAGATGACAGCATCTGTTGATAGCAAACTTCAACTTCAAACGTTACCGAAGTCTATTGCGCGGCATTTGGAAATTAAATTCAGAGGAAGAAGACGAATCCCGTGTCGCTTCCAGGAGCTGATCACAAATGTAAGATTTAACACTGTCAATTTCAATTTTATATCATTATCGCATTAATTTAATAGATTAAAAACGTCTTAAGTTTGGACGTTAAAAATAAGCTCCCGCTTCGGGTTTTCAAAGCGCCTATACAACTACATATATGCCCCACTGGAAATCGTGTTGCGCACATGTGTGTTTTTTTATCGAGTCCCTAGAAACAGCAACTGCAGCGGCTGAAGTAGTTGATCCATTCGTAGAACGTGGAATTCTTCAAAAGCATGACGCATCTACAGGATAAGTGGTGTCCTGATCTATAAAGAGGTGAGCCGGTTCCTCAAACATGCATGTGCTTGATCATCATGACGTTTTAAAAGGGTTTAGAAGCGTATATAAGAAGAAGCGCAGCGGCGTTCATATTTCTAGAGTATTTCAAAACGATTACTCTAAAGAACTCTTCGCGAAGGTCACTAGTGGCAACGCCGACTGAGTAATTGCGTTCCACATGTGGAAATTATCCCACTAAGGATGAAAAAGAAGCCTGTGCCAAGGCAAATGTATCGATTTACCCATCGCTTAAAATCGCAGACAGAGCGGTTGGCAGCTATAGTAGTAAAATTTTAGACCTGTTTCAGAATTAATTTAAATTAATTCTTTGGATTAATTAAATTAATTTAAATTAATCCATCCAAATCAAATCCATCCAATCCAAATTAAATTAATTAACATTTATTAATTTAATTTGGATTTTAAATTGGAATTTTGGTAAAATTTTAAGGTATGGTTTTTTAAGTCATATCTTTAAATAAAAAGTTAATAATAAATAAGTCATATTTAAGTCATATCTTTAAATTAAAGTTAAAATAAAGACACTCGCTGTTTTTATTCAAAGTGAAATTGAGTTTTATTCGACGAACCCCAGGAAAAATATAACAATGTAGCACACGTTGCTTAAAACGGGAATTCCTATAGATTTCGTGCGCAACCCGCGTCGCGTCGGTGACTCATAAGGTTTTGACTCGAGAAGAAACTAGTAATCGAATCAACTAAAACCGACAACCAAAATAAAAATGACATCTACAAAAATTATACTATGGGTTTAGGAATTCCAGCGATGCTGCAAGAGCAATGCAAATTTCCGTTGTACCTCGAGCAATTGTATTACCTATATCAACACGATCAATTGGGTTTATAATTCGGTACCTATTAGTGAAATTCTTTCGCCTTGGACTAAACTTTCACATATATTTAAACTGATTGTGCTATTAGTAAGCTTGTAAAACAGTTGTAATACCACCATAAATTCATTTATGACATACTCAACTTTTTCATTAATTTTTATTATTTTCATTTCAATATCATTGTTATTATTCAATCAATTTTTTTTTTAATTCTTTATCATGTAAATTTAAACTTACAATCGATAAATTTTTTAAAGTGGCAACACTGATTTCGCCCATGAATTTAAAATAGCCCAGTCTGCTCACATGCACAATCAGCTGGTAAAGCTTTTTTTTTTTTGAAAAAGCTCATTTAAAATGAGTATAAAAGCAGACGCAAGAGCCTGTATGTACAGATCACTCGCATGCATAGTTTCGCCAAATTCCAGTCGGATAACCCAACTGACTGCTTTGGAAAAGCTTTGCATGAGAGCATCCCGCGCATTACAATTACAACCTACTTGTTTTTTTTCCGCGTATAAACGTTTAATTGCTGCTCCCAACATAACGTCCATTCGACGCGCATTGTGGAAGAGCGACTCAACGCACCGTATTGCCACTACACTCTAGCTTTCTTGCTTAGTTTGTTTTTTTTTTTTTTATTGTTTTTTTGATAATAAACTACACAACCAGTTCTTGAGATTGCTTAATTGTCAATTGATAAACCGGATCAAATCGCAAGCCATTCTAAAGGGCTGGCGATTTCATCACTACGAGATTATATTAGAAGAGACACTCTTAACTTCAGTCTCAGTGCTGATTAGGCTCGCAGATAATAAGTAAGGATTCAACTTCCCCCCACCCGTGGTAAGGGGTTGAATCTTTAATCTTTCATTTAAAAGGGCCCAGTGGTTGGGCCCCAACATTTATTTTTTTTAAGTAAGATGTAAGATGTTCGCGTAGATTCATGTTGAACGAATTTTTGTTCACAAATATTGAAGAGGAGGATATTGGCAACATTTGGTTTCAACAGGACGGTGCTACGTGCCACACAGCCGAAGCTACACTCGATGTTTTGCGCCCTGTTTCTGAAGATCGCATTATCAGCCGCATAGCTGATGTCGTTTGGCCACCTCGGAACTGCGATTTGACACCGTTGGACTATTATTTGTGGGGTGCCGTAAAAGATAAGTGTATCGCCGACAAGTCAGAGACAATTGGCGCTTTAAAGGACAATATTCGTGAAGCCATTGGTGAAATACAGCTGCACACAATCGATAATGTGCTTAAAAATTGGACCGATCGTGCAGGCTAATGCATGGCTAGCCGAGGCAGCCATTTAAATGAAATTATTTTCCATTATTAACCGGAAGGTTTGTACTTTCAAATAAAAAAAGAAATTTGAGAAAATTTTCAGTAGTTTTTCTTATAGCATTTTCGAAAAAAAAATTATTTGGCGGACCCTTTATATACATACATGCTGGATACCCGCACACTTACAAGCACCCATAGAATACGAAGACAAAACGCGACTGTTCGAAGATTCAAACAGTCGCGATACCCACCGCGAATTGTTTTGTAACATCAGTCATTTAACTGAAGTCTTAGCCACAACGTCGCACTTAAATTCCTAAATTAATAAAGTACAATAATTCCGTTAAAAAAGTGTTGTAACAAACAACATCCCCAAACGAACACATATTAAAACGAAATCCCTCACTTCCCAGCTGACATCCCTGTGCATTCATTCGTACGTTGACTGCTGAAGAGCCACCACAACAACCTTAAACCCTAAGAATAAAAAACTAAATAATAACGAATTTGATGCGTTTTTATTTAGTTGAATGAATTATATGCGCTACGGTGTAATATTTAACGACTACTGGAAAGAAGGATTGGAAATTCTACATACATAAACTGATGCGGCGAAAGAAATTGTACTTCGACAATTTAAAATGGGTCGCAAAATTGGACAATTGTCAACATATGAATCAACATCTGAGAAGAAGAATTGCGTAAGAGAGACCTCCACACATCGGGGCTTAGAAAGGAATTGTTGCTCCGACTTCAGGCCAGTATAACCGAAGAAGGTGTTCAAGAAGAACAGCAAAAAAGCACAGTAAGTACAGCCGATGAAATGCCCGCTTTCATGAAGTTGCTGTTGGAAAAATTCGAGAAGCTTTAGATAATGCCAGGCATCTTCCCACGCATCTTCTTCGTGCGCACTTATCTTTCACTTAGATATTCAAAGTCATTCCTCGCTTGAAATTATGTCACCAGAACCCATGGCATAGCTGCTATCGCTATGAATAAATGTATCGACACCTAAAATCCAAAACATGCAAAGTCGCCAGTTTGTCGCGATGCCATACCGACCAGGGTAATGAACACAAAACTGGGACACTATATGCATTGTTTTAATCTGAGTGTAACGAACATAAATTAGGATGATATTAATATATCACAACACCTTCACGAATTAATATATCACAACACCTTCACAATTATAAAAAAAACTCTTTGCTCTTACAATTGATTAATCTTAATTCAGTGGATCTGATTAATAAAGAAGTAAAGAACACAATAAATAAAAATGGCTACTCAACAGGAAAAACAACAAAAGAAAGCGCTTTTTTTAGAAGCTATAAAAGGAGACAAAGTATGGACTCAAACTTCATCTGCACGCAACCTCAAGATGGATACTAACAAGTCTGAACCTGTAGATTGGGATGATCATTATTTTGTAGAGCAAGCAGTACTTTCTGCACGGCCGATTCCTTCAGAAGCTGCATTGTATGCAAAGAGTTTCCTCAACTGGTATGTATATAATATAGCTCCAACATTGATACAAGACACTATAATAGGCCTTTCTTCATCTGTGAGGTATTCTGAAAAAGATTACCTAATATCTGATCGTTTCTTCAAATCAAGTTCTACCTGCACCTTATCTCCTCCTGGCTCTGTTCAAGACTCTTCTGATAAGACATGGAAAAGCACATGTCAAGGGTCAGTTGCTCCACAATCTACATCTGGTGCAAGTGCAACAGGCCTTGCCCGAGCCGGTGAAAGTAGTGTTAAAGCCATCACCACAAATGATGTCAAGGAGTGGTATTCTACTCTATGGGAGATTTTGTCAGCTCAATTAGATCCACAACAACATCAATACCCTGTGACATTCTTTCATGCTATCAACTATTTAGGCTTCATAGCGATGCAACTTTTAAGAGTGTGTGTGAAAGATCCTCATATGGTTGCCCTTCACATCCTGACATATACGAAGTCTCGGTACAACAAATTTTTCGGAGTGGACCTTGGTTTAAAGGACGTTGTACCTCCACATGACGATATGTAACAAACAACATCCCCAAACGAACACATATTAAAACGAAATCCCTCACTTCCCAGCTGACATCCCTGTGCATTCATTCGTACGTTGACTGCTGAAGAGCCACCACAACAACCTTAAACCCTAAGAATAAAAAACTAAATAATAACGAATTTGATGCGTTTTTATTTCGTTGAATGAATTATATGCGCTACGGTGTAATATTTAACGACTACTGGAAAGAAGGATTGGAAATTCTACATACATAAACTGATGCGGCGAAAGAAATTGTACTTCGACAATTTAAAATGGGTCGCAAAATTGGACAATTGTCAACATATGAATCAACATCTGAGAAGAAGAATTGCGTAAGAGAGACCTCCACACATCGGGGCTTAGAAAGGAATTGTTGCTCCGACTTCAGGCCAGTATAACCGAAGAAGGTGTTCAAGAAGAACAGCAAAAAAGCACAGTAAGTACAGCCGATGAAATGCCCGCTTTCATGAAGTTGCTGTTGGAAAAATTCGAGAAGCTTTAGATAATGCCAGGCATCTTCCCACGCATCTTCTTCGTGCGCACTTATCTTTCACTTAGATATTCAAAGTCATTCCTCGCTTGAAATTATGTCACCAGAACCCATGGCATAGCTGCTATCGCTATGAATAAATGTATCGACACCTAAAATCCAAAACATGCAAAGTCGCCAGTTTGTCGCGATGCCATACCGACCAGGGTAATGAACACAAAACTGGGACACTATATGCATTGTTTTAATCTGAGTGTAACGAACATAAATTAGGATGATATTAATATATCACAACACCTTCACGATATTAATATATCACAACACCTTCACAATTATAAAAAAACTCTTTGCTCTTACAATTGATTAATCTTAATTCAGTGGATCTGATTAATAAAGAAGTAAAGAACACAATAAATAAAAATGGCTACTCAACAGGAAAAACAACAAAAGAAAGCGCTTTTTTTAGAAGCTATAAAAGGAGACAAAGTATGGACTCAAACTTCATCTGCACGCAACCTCAAGATGGATACTAACAAGTCTGAACCTGTAGATTGGGATGATCATTATTTTGTAGAGCAAGCAGTACTTTCTGCACGGCCGATTCCTTCAGAAGCTGCATTGTATGCAAAGAGTTTCCTCAACTGGTATGTATATAATATAGCTCCAACATTGATACAAGACACTATAATAGGCCTTATTTCATCTGTGAGGTATTCTGAAAAAGATTACCTAATATCTGATCGTTTCTTCAAATCAAGTTCTACCTGCACCTTATCTCCTCCTGGCTCTGTTCAAGACTCTTCTGATAAGACATGGAAAAGCACATGTCAAGGGTCAGTTGCTCCACAATCTACATCTGGTGCAAGTGCAACAGGCCTTGCCCGAGCCGGTGAAAGTAGTGTTAAAGCCATCACCACAAATGATGTCAAGGAGTGGTATTCTACTCTATGGGAGATTTTGTCAGCTCAATTAGATCCACAACAACATCAATACCCTGTGACATTCTTTCATGCTATCAACTATTTAGGCTTCATAGCGATGCAACTTTTAAGAGTGTGTGTGAAAGATCCTCATATGGTTGCCCTTCACATCCTGACATATACGAAGTCTCGGTACAACAAATTTTTCGGAGTGGACCTTGGTTTAAAGGACGTTGTACCTCCACATGACGATATGTAACAAACAACATCCCCAAACGAACACATATTAAAACGAAATCCCTCACTTCCCAGCTGACATCCCTGTGCATTCATTCGTACGTTGACTGCTGAAGAGCCACCACAACAACCTTAAACCCTAAGAATAAAAAACTAAATAATAACGAATTTGATGCGTTTTTATTTCGTTGAATGAATTATATGCGCTACGGTGTAATATTTAACGACTACTGGAAAGAAGGATTGGAAATTCTACATACATAAACTGATGCGGCGAAAGAAATTGTACTTCGACAATTTAAAATGGGTCGCAAAATTGGACAATTGTCAACATATGAATCAACATCTGAGAAGAAGAATTGCGTAAGAGAGACCTCCACACATCGGGGCTTAGAAAGGAATTGTTGCTCCGACTTCAGGCCAGTATAACCGAAGAAGGTGTTCAAGAAGAACAGCAAAAAAGCACAGTAAGTACAGCCGATGAAATGCCCGCTTTCATGAAGTTGCTGTTGGAAAAATTCGAGAAGCTTTAGATAATGCCAGGCATCTTCCCACGCATCTTCTTCGTGCGCACTTATCTTTCACTTAGATATTCAAAGTCATTCCTCGCTTGAAATTATGTCACCAGAACCCATGGCATAGCTGCTATCGCTATGAATAAATGTATCGACACCTAAAATCCAAAACATGCAAAGTCGCCAGTTTGTCGCGATGCCATATCGACCAGGGTAATGAACACAAAACTGGGACACTATATGCATTGTTTTAATCTGAGTGTAACGAACATAAATTAGGATGATATTAATATATCACAACACCTTCACGAATTAATATATCACAACACCTTCACAATTATAAAAAAAAACTCTTTGCTCTTACAATTGATTAATCTTAATTCAGTGGATCTGATTAATAAAGAAGTAAAGAACACAATAAATAAAAATGGCTACTCAACAGGAAAAACAACAAAAGAAAGCGCTTTTTTTAGAAGCTATAAAAGGAGACAAAGTATGGACTCAAACTTCATCTGCACGCAACCTCAAGATGGATACTAACAAGTCTGAACCTGTAGATTGGGATGATCATTATTTTGAGATCAATTTTGTAGAGCAAGCAGTACTTTCTGCACGGCCGATTCCTTCAGAAGCTGCATTGTATGCAAAGAGTTTCCTCAACTGGTATGTATATAATATAGCTCCAACATTGATACAAGACACTATAATAGGCCTTATTTCATCTGTGAGGTATTCTGAAAAAGATTACCTAATATCTGATCGTTTCTTCAAATCAAGTTCTACCTGCACCTTATCTCCTCCTGGCTCTGTTCAAGACTCTTCTGATAAGACATGGAAAAGCACATGTCAAGGGTCAGTTGCTCCACAATCTACATCTGGTGCAAGTGCAACAGGCCTTGCCCGAGCCGGTGAAAGTAGTGTTAAAGCCATCACCACAAATGATGTCAAGGAGTGGTATTCTACTCTATGGGAGATTTTGTCAGCTCAATTAGATCCACAACAACATCAATACCCTGTGACATTCTTTCATGCTATCAACTATTTAGGCTTCATAGCGATGCAACTTTTAAGAGTGTGTGTTAAAGATCCTCATATGGTTGCCCTTCACATCCTGACATATACGAAGTCTCGGTACAACAAATTTTTCGGAGTGGACCTTGGTTTAAAGGACGTTGTACCTCCACATGACGATATGTAACAAACAACATCCCCAAACGAACACATATTAAAACGAAATCCCTCACTTCCCAGCTGACATCCCTGTGCATTCATTCGTACGTTGACTGCTGAAGAGCCACCACAACAACCTTAAACCCTAAGAATAAAAAACTAAATAATAACGAATTTGATGCGTTTTTATTTCGTTGAATGAATTATATGCGCTACGGTGTAATATTTAACGACTACTGGAAAGAAGGATTGGAAATTCTACATACATAAACTGATGCGGCGAAAGAAATTGTACTTCGACAATTTAAAATGGGTCGCAAAATTGGACAATTGTCAACATATGAATCAACATCTGAGAAGAAGAATTGCGTAAGAGAGACCTCCACACATCGGGGCTTAGAAAGGAATTGTTGCTCCGACTTCAGGCCAGTATAACCGAAGAAGGTGTTCAAGAAGAACACTATATGCATTGTTTTAATCTGAGTGTAACGAACATAAATTAGGATGATATTAATATATCACAACACCTTCACGAATTAATATATCACAACACCTTCACAATTATAAAAAAAAACTCTTTGCTCTTACAATTGATTAATCTTAATTCAGTGGATCTGATTAATAAAGAAGTAAAGAACACAATAAATAAAAATGGCTACTCAACAGGAAAAACAACAAAAGAAAGCGCTTTTTTTAGAAGCTATAAAAGGAGACAAAGTATGGACTCAAACTTCATCTGCACGCAACCTCAAGATGGATACTAACAAGTCTGAACCTGTAGATTGGGATGATCATTATTTTGTAGAGCAAGCAGTACTTTCTGCACGGCCGATTCCTTCAGAAGCTGCATTGTATGCAAAGAGTTTCCTCAACTGGTATGTATATAATATAGCTCCAACATTGATACAAGACACTATAATAGGCCTTATTTCATCTGTGAGGTATTCTGAAAAAGATTACCTAATATCTGATCGTTTCTTCAAATCAAGTTCTACCTGCACCTTATCTCCTCCTGGCTCTGTTCAAGACTCTTCTGATAAGACATGGAAAAGCACATGTCAAGGGTCAGTTGCTCCACAATCTACATCTGGTGCAAGTGCAACAGGCCTTGCCCGAGCCGGTGAAAGTAGTGTTAAAGCCATCACCACAAATGATGTCAAGGAGTGGTATTCTACTCTATGGGAGATTTTGTCAGCTCAATTAGATCCACAACAACATCAATACCCTGTGACATTCTTTCATGCTATCAACTATTTAGGCTTCATAGCGATGCAACTTTTAAGAGTGTGTGTTAAAGATCCTCATATGGTTGCCCTTCACATCCTGACATATACGAAGTCTCGGTACAACAAATTTTTCGGAGTGGACCTTGGTTTAAAGGACGTTGTACCTCCACATGACGATATGTAACAAACAACATCCCCAAACGAACACATATTAAAACGAAATCCCTCACTTCCCAGCTGACATCCCTGTGCATTCATTCGTACGTTGACTGCTGAAGAGCCACCACAACAACCTTAAACCCTAAGAATAAAAAACTAAATAATAACGAATTTGATGCGTTTTTATTTCGTTGAATGAATTATATGCGCTACGGTGTAATATTTAACGACTACTGGAAAGAAGGATTGGAAATTCTACATACATAAACTGATGCGGCGAAAGAAATTGTACTTCGACAATTTAAAATGGGTCGCAAAATTGGACAATTGTCAACATATGAATCAACATCTGAGAAGAAGAATTGCGTAAGAGAGACCTCCACACATCGGGGCTTAGAAAGGAATTGTTGCTCCGACTTCAGGCCAGTATAACCGAAGAAGGTGTTCAAGAAGAACAGCAAAAAAGCACAGTAAGTACAGCCGATGAAATGCCCGCTTTCATGAAGTTGCTGTTGGAAAAATTCGAGAAGCTTTAGATAATGCCAGGCATCTTCCCACGCATCTTCTTCGTGCGCACTTATCTTTCACTTAGATATTCAAAGTCATTCCTCGCTTGAAATTATGTCACCAGAACCCATGGCATAGCTGCTATCGCTATGAATAAATGTATCGACACCTAAAATCCAAAACATGCAAAGTCGCCAGTTTGTCGCGATGCCATATCGACCAGGGTAATGAACACAAAACTGGGACACTATATGCATTGTTTTAATCTGAGTGTAACGAACATAAATTAGGATGACATTAATATATCACAACACCTTCACGAATTAATATATCACAACACCTTCACAATTATAAAAAAAACTCTTTGCTCTTACAATTGATTAATCTTAATTCAGTGGATCTGATTAATAAAGAAGTAAAGAACACAATAAATAAAAATGGCTACTCAACAGGAAAAACAACAAAAGAAAGCGCTTTTTTTAGAAGCTATAAAAGGAGACAAAGTATGGACTCAAACTTCATCTGCACGCAATCTCAAGATGGATACTAACAAGTCTGAACCTGTAGATTGGGATGATCATTATTTTGAGATCAATTTTGTAGAGCAAGCAGTACTTTCTGCACGGCCGATTCCTTCAGAAGCTGCATTGTATGCAAAGAGTTTCCTCAACTGGTATGTATATAATATAGCTCCAACATTGATACAAGACACTATAATAGGCCTTATTTCATCTGTGAGGTATTCTGAAAAAGATTACCTAATATCTGATCGTTTCTTCAAATCAAGTTCTACCTGCACCTTATCTCCTCCTGGCTCTGTTCAAGACTCTTCTGATAAGACATGGAAAAGCACATGTCAAGGGTCAGTTGCTCCACAATCTACATCTGGTGCAAGTGCAACAGGCCTTGCCCGAGCCGGTGAAAGTAGTGTTAAAGCCATCACCACAAATGATGTCAAGGAGTGGTATTCTACTCTATGGGAGATTTTGTCAGCTCAATTAGATCCACAACAACATCAATACCCTGTGACATTCTTTCATGCTATCAACTATTTAGGCTTCATAGCGATGCAACTTTTAAGAGTGTGTGTTAAAGATCCTCATATGGTTGCCCTTCACATCCTGACATATACGAAGTCTCGGTACAACAAATTTTTCGGAGTGGACCTTGGTTTAAAGGACGTTGTACCTCCACATGACGATATGTAACAAACAACATCCCCAAACGAACACATATTAAAACGAAATCCCTCACTTCCCAGCTGACATCCCTGTGCATTCATTCGTACGTTGACTGCTGAAGAGCCACCACAACAACCTTAAACCCTAAGAATAAAAAACTAAATAATAACGAATTTGATGCGTTTTTATTTCGTTGAATGAATTATATGCGCTACGGTGTAATATTTAACGACTACTGGAAAGAAGGATTGGAAATTCTACATACATAAACTGATGCGGCGAAAGAAATTGTACTTCGACAATTTAAAATGGGTCGCAAAATTGGACAATTGTCAACATATGAATCAACATCTGAGAAGAAGAATTGCGTAAGAGAGACCTCCACACATCGGGGCTTAGAAAGGAATTGTTGCTCCGACTTCAGGCCAGTATAACCGAAGAAGGTGTTCAAGAAGAACAGCAAAAAAGCACAGTAAGTACAGCCGATGAAATGCCCGCTTTCATGAAGTTGCTGTTGGAAAAATTCGAGAAGCTTTAGATAATGCCAGGCATCTTCCCACGCATCTTCTTCGTGCGCACTTATCTTTCACTTAGATATTCAAAGTCATTCCTCGCTTGAAATTATGTCACCAGAACCCATGGCATAGCTGCTATCGCTATGAATAAATGTATCGACACCTAAAATCCAAAACATGCAAAGTCGCCAGTTTGTCGCGATGCCATACCGACCAGGGTAATGAACACAAAACTGGGACACTATATGCATTGTTTTAATCTGAGTGTAACGAACATAAATTAGGATGATATTAATATATCACAACACCTTCACGAATTAATATATCACAACACCTTCACAATTATAAAAAAAACTCTTTGCTCTTACAATTGATTAATCTTAATTCAGTGGATCTGATTAATAAAGAAGTAAAGAACACAATAAATAAAAATGGCTACTCAACAGGAAAAACAACAAAAGAAAGCGCTTTTTTTAGAAGCTATAAAAGGAGACAAAGTATGGACTCAAACTTCATCTGCACGCAACCTCAAGATGGATACTAACAAGTCTGAACCTGTAGATTGGGATGATCATTATTTTGTAGAGCAAGCAGTACTTTCTGCACGGCCGATTCCTTCAGAAGCTGCATTGTATGCAAAGAGTTTCCTCAACTGGTATGTATATAATATAGCTCCAACATTGATACAAGACACTATAATAGGCCTTATTTCATCTGTGAGGTATTCTGAAAAAGATTACCTAATATCTGATCGTTTCTTCAAATCAAGTTCTACCTGCACCTTATCTCCTCCTGGCTCTGTTCAAGACTCTTCTGATAAGACATGGAAAAGCACATGTCAAGGGTCAGTTGCTCCACAATCTACATCTGGTGCAAGTGCAACAGGCCTTGCCCGAGCCGGTGAAAGTAGTGTTAAAGCCATCACCACAAATGATGTCAAGGAGTGGTATTCTACTCTATGGGAGATTTTGTCAGCTCAATTAGATCCACAACAACATCAATACCCTGTGACATTCTTTCATGCTATCAACTATTTAGGCTTCATAGCGATGCAACTTTTAAGAGTGTGTGTTAAAGATCCTCATATGGTTGCCCTTCACATCCTGACATATACGAAGTCTCGGTACAACAAATTTTTCGGAGTGGACCTTGGTTTAAAGGACGTTGTACCTCCACATGACGATATGTAACAAACAACATCCCCAAACGAACACATATTAAAACGAAATCCCTCACTTCCCAGCTGACATCCCTGTGCATTCATTCGTACGTTGACTGCTGAAGAGCCACCACAACAACCTTAAACCCTAAGAATAAAAAACTAAATAATAACGAATTTGATGCGTTTTTATTTCGTTGAATGAATTATATGCGCTACGGTGTAATATTTAACGACTACTGGAAAGAAGGATTGGAAATTCTACATACATAAACTGATGCGGCGAAAGAAATTGTACTTCGACAATTTAAAATGGGTCGCAAAATTGGACAATTGTCAACATATGAATCAACATCTGAGAAGAAGAATTGCGTAAGAGAGACCTCCACACATCGGGGCTTAGAAAGGAATTGTTGCTCCGACTTCAGGCCAGTATAACCGAAGAAGGTGTTCAAGAAGAACAGCAAAAAAGCACAGTAAGTACAGCCGATGAAATGCCCGCTTTCATGAAGTTGCTGTTGGAAAAATTCGAGAAGCTTTAGATAATGCCAGGCATCTTCCCACGCATCTTCTTCGTGCGCACTTATCTTTCACTTAGATATTCAAAGTCATTCCTCGCTTGAAATTATGTCACCAGAACCCATGGCATAGCTGCTATCGCTATGAATAAATGTATCGACACCTAAAATCCAAAACATGCAAAGTCGCCAGTTTGTCGCGATGCCATACCGACCAGGGTAATGAACACAAAACTGGGACACTATATGCATTGTTTTAATCTGAGTGTAACGAACATAAATAAGGATGATATTAATATATCACAACACCTTCACGATATTAATATATCACAACACCTTCACAATTATAAAAAAACTCTTTGCTCTTACAATTGATTAATCTTAATTCAGTGGATCTGATTAATAAAGAAGTAAAGAACACAATAAATTAAAAGGGCTACTCAACAGGAAAAACAACAAAAGAAAGCGCTTTTTTTAGAAGCTATAAAAGGAGACAAAGTATGGACTCAAACTTCATCTGCACGCAACCTCAAGATGGATACTAACAAGTCTGAACCTGTAGATTGGGATGATCATTATTTTGAGATCAATTTTGTAGAGCAAGCAGTACTTTCTGCACGGCCGATTCCTTCAGAAGCTGCATTGTATGCAAAGAGTTTCCTCAACTGGTATGTATATAATATAGCTCCAACATTGATACAAGACACTATAATAGGCCTTATTTCATCTGTGAGGTATTCTGAAAAAGATTACCTAATATCTGATCGTTTCTTCAAATCAAGTTCTACCTGCACCTTATCTCCTCCTGGCTCTGTTCAAGACTCTTCTGATAAGACATGGAAAAGCACATGTCAAGGGTCAGTTGCTCCACAATCTACATCTGGTGCAAGTGCAACAGGCCTTGCCCGAGCCGGTGAAAGTAGTGTTAAAGCCATCACCACAAATGATGTCAAGGAGTGGTATTCTACTCTATGGGAGATTTTGTCAGCTCAATTAGATCCACAACAACATCAATACCCTGTGACATTCTTTCATGCTATCAACTATTTAGGCTTCATAGCGATGCAACTTTTAAGAGTGTGTGTGAAAGATCCTCATATGGTTGCCCTTCACATCCTGACATATACGAAGTCTCGGTACAACAAATTTTTCGGAGTGGACCTTGGTTTAAAGGACGTTGTACCTCCACATGACGATATGTAACAAACAACATCCCCAAACGAACACATATTAAAACGAAATCCCTCACTTCCCAGCTGACATCCCTGTGCATTCATTCGTACGTTGACTGCTGAAGAGCCACCACAACAACCTTAAACCCTAAGAATAAAAAACTAAATAATAACGAATTTGATGCGTTTTTATTTCGTTGAATGAATTATATGCGCTACGGTGTAATATTTAACGACTACTGGAAAGAAGGATTGGAAATTCTACATACATAAACTGATGCGGCGAAAGAAATTGTACTTCGACAATTTAAAATGGGTCGCAAAATTGGACAATTGTCAACATATGAATCAACATCTGAGAAGAAGAATTGCGTAAGAGAGACCTCCACACATCGGGGCTTAGAAAGGAATTGTTGCTCCGACTTCAGGCCAGTATAACCGAAGAAGGTGTTCAAGAAGAACAGCAAAAAAGCACAGTAAGTACAGCCGATGAAATGCCCGCTTTCATGAAGTTGCTGTTGGAAAAATTCGAGAAGCTTTAGATAATGCCAGGCATCTTCCCACGCATCTTCTTCGTGCGCACTTATCTTTCACTTAGATATTCAAAGTCATTCCTCGCTTGAAATTATGTCACCAGAACCCATGGCATAGCTGCTATCGCTATGAATAAATGTATCGACACCTAAAATCCAAAACATGCAAAGTCGCCAGTTTGTCGCGATGCCATACCGACCAGGGTAATGAACACAAAACTGGGACACTATATGCATTGTTTTAATCTGAGTGTAACGAACATAAATTAGGATGATATTAATATATCACAACACCTTCACGATATTAATATATCACAACACCTTCACAATTATAAAAAAAACTCTTTGCTCTTACAATTGATTAATCTTAATTCAGTGGATCTGATTAATAAAGAAGTAAAGAACACAATAAATAAAAATGGCTACTCAACAGGAAAAACAACAAAAGAAAGCGCTTTTTTTAGAAGCTATAAAAGGAGACAAAGTATGGACTCAAACTTCATCTGCACGCAACCTCAAGATGGATACTAACAAGTCTGAACCTGTAGATTGGGATGATCATTATTTTGAGATCAATTTTGTAGAGCAAGCAGTACTTTCTGCACGGCCGATTCCTTCAGAAGCTGCATTGTATGCAAAGAGTTTCCTCAACTGGTATGTATATAATATAGCTCCAACATTGATACAAGACACTATAATAGGCCTTATTTCATCTGTGAGGTATTCTGAAAAAGATTACCTAATATCTGATCGTTTCTTCAAATCAAGTTCTACCTGCACCTTATCTCCTCCTGGCTCTGTTCAAGACTCTTCTGATAAGACATGGAAAAGCACATGTCAAGGGTCAGTTGCTCCACAATCTACATCTGGTGCAAGTGCAACAGGCCTTGCCCGAGCCGGTGAAAGTAGTGTTAAAGCCATCACCACAAATGATGTCAAGGAGTGGTATTCTACTCTATGGGAGATTTTGTCAGCTCAATTAGATCCACAACAACATCAATACCCTGTGACATTCTTTCATGCTATCAACTATTTAGGCTTCATAGCGATGCAACTTTTAAGAGTGTGTGTGAAAGATCCTCATATGGTTGCCCTTCACATCCTGACATATACGAATTCTCGGTACAACAAATTTTTCGGAGTGGACCTTGGCTTAAAGGATGTTGTACCTCCACATGACGATATGTTATCAGACTTCAAAATCAACTTTGATAGGTTCAAGCTTGCAAGCATAAGATGCTTAACAATGATTGTTTATTCGCATATTTCTGTCACTGGAGATAAGAAAGATATGGTTTAATCTATATTCAGAGCCGTGGGCCTGCTATCTCTGTCCTCAGTGGGTTTAGGGTGTCTGGGGTGGCTGTATAGAGCTCATGAAACCACTAACATGGAGCTGGATAAACTTCTCAAATATGTTGCAGTTGAGAGACATGCTCAGATGGTTAGATCCATTCTGACCTTTATTCATACTACAGGTGGAAACCTAAATGAAAAATCCTGGCAGTGGTGTAGGCTATTTACAGATGGTGCTTTTGCAGAACTGTCTACCCTGAAGGATGTGACCTTCGCGGCTATTTTCATGGAAGTTGCTACTGGAGCGAATATAGATGATCCACTATGGGACATCCCCCAATTTCAAGGTAAAATGAAAGGAGTTCAAAAAGACTTCGCTTACAAATGGGGTCAAGAGATTTTAAGAGATATTCTAGGTTCCACAGAAAAAGAAGCGCAGACCGAGGAAACCAAGCGGATTGTATCTAGGATGAGCAAGCTTGTTCACTCTGCCCACAACGCCCCGCCAGAGGACTCCCATGAGCTCCTGGAAGCAGTTTCATCTGATGACGATAATTAATGGAAAATAACACAACAACCCATATAGATTAAGAAAAAAAAAAAAAAAAAAAAAAATTTAGAGCAAGATGACCGTTGTTCGGCCCTGGACTAATGAACATAAATTAGGACATGATAACTGCGTGCGTTATTAAAATAAATGACAAATTGTGGGAAATGCATTTTTACTGCTGCGCAAGATTAAGATAGTGGTAAGAGATGTTTGTGACATTATGGGTATAAAAGAAGTGGATTCAAAGGATGAGGTGTGCAGTCATTCACCAATAATAACTTAGTTAGGTCGCAGCGGCGCTTGGATGGCGGGCCTCAATAAAATTAATATTAAACAAATACCAAAAGTATTTTTGATACAATCACCAAAAACATCTGAAACCGATCTCTCTTCCCGTCTCAAGAAGGAAGCACGGAGATTTTGAAGTCATTACAGTTGACATAAACCAAAATTGTTTTCTGCTTGCTCAGCATTCTCACTGCTTAGACCTAATAACCGACTTAAAATGTCAAAACGGTGTGCCAACCCCGATTGCGTCATTACATCGAAAGACTGCAGTATAGATTAGGTGCTTTGCAACGGGCTATACGGAAAATCTTTCCATGCTATTTGCATCGGCCTAAATAAACGCTCAATGGCATATCTGGAAGATTATATAAAAAAACTTTGTTTTCTTTTGCGATAAATGTAAAGGCATATCTTTATCGCATGTTATGCGCGCGATTAAGTGTGTAAGCGACTACCTAAATAATCTCTCAACGGACAATAAAGCCCTTCGGAAGTAAATTGTGAGCCAGTTTAACAAGTTTGACGATCTTATAAAAGTGTTGAAGACCTGTCTGGCAATATCGATGTCTTTACCAGTTTATGCAAGCTTAAATTTAAAGTTATTGATAAACAGCTGTCAAATTTCGGTGACATAATTAAAAAAACCCCTACTGAACAAAAGTCCCTTATCGCAAGTGTTAGTAATGGCTTAAAGTCCGATATGAATAAAACTCTTAATTTACGTTTTTCTAAGATCGATGACCTTCTCAACTCAATACATTCGAAAGTTGATACATATCAGCAGTGTTCGTCAAAAAGTGCTTCTCCCTCACATCAAACTATTGATCCACTACTACCAGAAGTATGTAGTAGTATTAGTGATGTCAGCAAAGATGTCGCTGTAATACGGTTAGCTATTGGCGGAATCGCTGATGACATCAAACTTACTACTGATAAGATTGACTTTCTACCAGACATTCGCATTCAATTACAATCAAACTCAGTATACAACACATCAATACTCGCTGAATTGCTCCAAGTCGAAAAGCATCCAGTAACGTCAAACGCTCTTCCAACAAACGATTTCTGGATCTTCCGCAATCCTTACCTCTACCAAAGGATCGCTCACTGCCGATAATCTCTTGCCCTTTAACATCTGATACTTGTGCACCGTCCTCTGATACCCTTTGGTGACCCCGACGTGATTCCGAAGAAATAGATTCGGAATCTTACTGAGCTGCTAGCGGTAAAGCCATCACCGCCACACAGGTCTTTAGCGTGAGCTTACCATTGCAGCATAACCTAATTCTTACTGCGCTGCCAGCGATTAAGCCATCACCTCAACAATATCCAGCTTGAGTTTGCTACCGCTTCAGTGCCTAAGTCTTATTCTCAAATAAGTCAGAGGTAGTTCGACATTGAATCACTCCCTCAAACTACAACAGACGGGAACATGGACGACATGGAAGTGTTCCGCATCGTGGCCATACAGAAGGCCATAACAGAAGAACTTCAGAAGCAAGGAGAAGAAATCGAAAGTACTAGGAGGCTACCGTTTAGTCGTACTACCAGATCAAATAAAATACACTTAGTGCAATTCGTGTCTTCTCATTTTGGTACAATTTCGTGTCTTCTCATTTCGCTAAGTTAGCCTGCGTAATAGTTATTAATTTAATTTAAAAAAAATTTACGATTTATTAAGTAAAAGCTCACTTCAACACGGCTACTTTGACAAGTAGGCCAAACGTCAATCCAAATCATTGAGCATAAATTTTTGGTCCCAAGCCACACACATATGGAGTGTGACTCTCATTACGCGGGGATAAAAAAAAGAGAATTTCAGTTAATATGAATCACACACGAGATTGGTACCAATTTGTTCGTTCAGTAAGAACGAATAAGCCCCTCGTTGTCAACGAAATGGGTAGGTAAAAGTTCCTTGATTTTCGCCGAGCTGCATTTCCGAACAACTGCAAAGGAAATTTTTGACTGTTTAATGGCTATTTTCGAAAGGAAAAGTACTGCAACTCAAATGTGTTTACGAGAAAGCTAGTAACTCTTAAATCTGATAAAGGGAAAAATCTGGAGCAGCTTTTGCTTGTCTTCGACAGATTGGTAAGGGAGTTAAAGTCGGTAGGAGCGAAGTTGGAGGACATTGACATTGTTTGTCATCTTTTGCTTACTCTACCAAAGTCTTTCGAGCCGGTAATCACTGCATTTAAAACAGTAGAGCAAGAAAAACTTACAGTGGATTTCGTGAAAAGTAGATTACTCGAGGAAACAAGTAGGAGGAATATCAATGCACACAATGAAAAGTTTCAACACTCAAAAGTCGCCATGCACGTGAAATCCTCATTTAAGTACAAGTGCAACAAGTGCGGTAAAGTTGGCCACAGGAAAAGCGAATGTAGATGGAAACCACAAGGAAACGGGAAAAACTACGCAAAAATATACGAAAATACACAGCATAGTGTAAACCACCCATTTCCCAAAGCTCCCGTGTAAACTTTTTTTCCCAAACATTCCACTCCTCGAACATACCTATTCTCCATTCCCATCCTATCCTTTCAAAAAACTACGAACTGTCACAAATTACGGCAGTTGAGCGGTAACCGTCGAGGAATAAAGTCTTTTTCTTGAGTAAACAAAGCGTGTGTCGTATTTTCAATTGAAACGATATTTATTTCAGCGTCGGCTTGACTTAACAATAGTGCAAATGTCACGCAAAGCAAACGGGAAGAGAAAAAAGTTCGCTCTTATCGCAGACGCAGATGCTAAAACCGAAACCAAATGTGCAACTCAATGTAAAATGAAGTTTTAACTAGATTCTGGTGCAACGGAGCATATGGTGAATGAGAAAAAATATTTGACTGAGTTAAAAAGTTTGCCAAATCCAATTGCGCGAAATGGAATAACAATAGAAGCAACCAAAATTGGAACAGTTTGTGGTGACATTAGTTTGAACAATTGCGTAAAATTCCATTTGTGTTGAAGAATGTTTTATTCGTAAAAGAACTGTCCAATAATCCAGTTTCTATCAGAAAATTAGAGGAAAAAGGACTTAACTAAAATTGTTTTCAACCTAAACAAAGTAAATATATATAATAAACTAGCTGTTACCCGCGACTTCGTTCGTCGCGAAGTTTTTTTTTAACTTAAGGCAACTATTGCCGCTTGTCTCTTCAACACAAAGTATCAATTTCAATAGAATGAAAAACGCATTTTTGGTTGTCTTTTTGAAAAAGTTAAAAACTATTTTTATTAACAATAAAATCTTACAAAATTTTTAGGAATATTTCTTAGGTATATTTACTAGCGCAGTGCTTCCTTATATACTATATTTGCGGTTTTACTCTCATTGGCTAAAACAGTTATATTTGAGGCACTGCTAACGCGGGAGCATGCCACATACAACTGGCCGTGAGTAAAACAGCTTTTGCTTAAATCAACTCCAGCTTTTCCCAAAGTTTGTCCCTGCGATTTGTTGATCGTCATAGCAAAGCAAAGACTAATAGGGAATTGGAGAACTTAGAATGAACAAAAATATGTACTGAACATTCGAGAATTATCTACACAATATTTTATCACGGATTCACTACAGAAACTAACAACTGATGTAGGACTAAGCAAACAAAATATGTTTCTGTAGATTTCCTATAGTTAACCGTTACATTAATGTACACCACACCTATACGAAAAACGAACAAAAAATATGATATTAGAGTAGGGTTTCCAGAACATCTCTTTAAAAGAGAACATGTTCTCTTTCTGAACTCAGATCTATTTTGCACTCTCTTTTTTCTAAAAATTCTTTTTTTGTCCTCTTTTTGTTTTATGTTCTCTTTTTAGTCTCTTTTTCTATATTTCCAAAATATAAAATGAACAAGAGTTCAAATTGAATTCCACTCGGCAACACTTTTGACAGTTCGACCTTTTCCACACAAGATGTTATTCTAACTCAACTCAACTCATACCCTCAACTATTGCATATAAACGAGGTATTTACTACGTGACGAAAATAAGATAGAGTAGAGAGTAGATAGACAGAGAAACAGAAAGACGGGACTTTCCCGATTACGCTTGCTCTACTCTAACCACTACCAGACTACCGCACATATGTATGTGTCTACCTGTTTTGTTTTGGTTTGTCTGTTCTGTGGTCCTGGTGTGTGGCGGCTGCGGCGGTTTATCGTGCTTGTCCTCTATCAAAACAATATTAATTCGTAAGTTTATGTGTGAAAAATGTAAAAGTAGATTTTCAAATCAAATACAATTAAATTAACAGATAATGAGCAAACGAAAGTGTATATTTAACCAAGAGCTGCAGAAGAATTTCAAACAATTTACTGCAAAAGAAAACCGCAAAAAACATGAAGCATTTTGCACTATTTGCGAAACGAAAGTTTCCGTAGCCAACAAAGGACGATATGATTTGGAACAACATCTATCCTCAAAAAAACATAGAAGTGCTGTGCAAGCAGGTGAGATGTCCACAAAATTTCCTTCATTATTTGTTCCAAGAAATACCAAACTCGATGGCAAAGTTGCTGCTGCCGAGGGAACATTAGCTTTTCATGCTCTCAAGCACCATTACAGTTTCCTGTCAACAGATTCATCCAGTAAATTGTTCAAAGAAATGTTTAATGATTCCGATGTAACGTATTTCATCAGCTCACACAAAAACAAGAGCAATACAAAAACATGTCATAGCCCCCTTTTGCATGGAAAGTGTTTTTCATGCTATCGCCGAAACGCCTTTCTTGCCAGTTTCAACAGATGGAAGCAACCATGGCAACATAAAAATTTTCCCTGTTTTGGTGCAATATTTTAACAAAAAAACCGGCATCGAAACCAAACTAATTCATTTAGACAAATTGTCGAATGAAAACTCGGAGGCAATTTCAAATTTGCGGATAACTGCAATACAAATTTTTGAGGCTTAAAGAGAGCAGGAGTGAATAATGTATTTTCTAGACTTAAGGTTGCAATGCAGAAAGATTTAATTGGCATCGGTTGTCCTGTTCATATTATATTAAATGCAGCTAAAAATGGCTTCGACACATTTTCAATTGACATTTAAATAACAGTTATAAAAAAATTAATTATTTCGCGATATACACAATTAGAGCAGAAAACTTGAAAGAATTCTGTGCTTTGCTTGAAGTTGAATGCAAGGATTTGCTTCGGCATTGTACCACTAGATGCCTTTCTTTATTTCCCGCTATAAATAGGATCTTGCAAGTATATCCGGCTTTAAAATCATATTTTTTATCTAATGAAAATTGTCCCGCTCTTTTGAGAAATTTTTTTGAATCAAATTTATCTGAAGCGTTTTTTTCATTTTGTGCATTCTCTTGCTTTTTTGACGACACCGGCACATCAAAGATGTAATTTTTTGTTTTTTTTTAATCAGCACCTCATTTGGATAAATACTTCACTTCACAACTATTTCTTACACACAGGTTTTGCACGCTATGCAAAAATGCGAACGAAATTATTTGAAAAATCTTTCCCGCTTAACGTATATGACGAACGTAAAAATATCTTTTGACCAGACCTGGCAACAGGCACAATCTGCGGCTCATTCGTGTTTCGTGTAACCATCTCTATCTTCATGTCTATTTTTTTTTTCAATTGGAACGAAAACAGTGAAATGGTTGTTAAGCTTTATGCCTTGTGAGAAAGAGATGGCAATTTTCTTTTTTACAGTTGGGGAGCTTCTTTGTACAGTTTGGGTAGCTTTGTGAATGTGTAAAAAGGATTTTCGAGTACGTTTGTTTTGACATTCCAGTGAACGTTCAGTTAACTCTTCTGTGAAACGTTTAAAACTATTAAGTTTTGCCTATTTATTATAAAACATCTAAAGTAAGAGAGAAAACAAGTAGCCTAGCAAGGAGCCGTTTATGTTTTTCTTAAGTAAGTGTAATTTTTTTTCGTGTATCAGTAGCATTTTCTCAGTACATTCCGGACAAAGAAGCAACCAAAAAAATAAACGTGGAATTTAGTTACGCTTTAACTATTTTTTCTAAAAGTTTAAAAATGTCATTATTATCGAAGTCGCAGAATGTAAGCCATTATGCCCCTCATAAATGTGTGCAAAATCAAGAGAATACGATCATTAGTTTCTAAGATTTTGACATTTGAAGCCAAGTATATTTTTGTTACTTTAGTCGAACGGAGCTAGTCCAATTTTATTTATATGATGTGGTGAATCGGATTTAAAAAGAGCAGGTCTACCTCCTCTATCTTGATCATTTTATTTCGTCAACGTTATCTGAGAGAACCCACGCCACTATTCTGAGCATAGACTTTCAGCAAGCCTTTGACAGGATTGGGGTACATGTTGTCTTAAACCAACTTTTAAAATGGAAGATCAGTCCAAAAGTGTTCAATTTCAAGAAATCTTTCCTTTCCACTGTTTGGGTGGTTCTATAAGCAAGAGGCTTCGCGTATCTCTTCGACTCATACACTGACCGGGATTGAAAGTACCGGAGATCAAACAGTGTTTGGGTGATTTAAAAAAAAAAAGACTCCTGGCGTCTCTTCGATTCATACGCCGCACAGTGGTCGGAGAGGCGAAAAAAATCATTTTTTTTTTTTTTTTTTTTTTTTGCTTAAATCACTTAGGGGGGCTTGTATTCTTAAAGTATATAAGTTGAATAACTCATTTCGATAGATTGGAGAAAGATTTAGACTTACGACTGCAGCTGCGACAGCATTAAAGTCGCTACATTATGAAACTACTTTTGGCGCACATAACAGAGGGCCTTGTATTTTAGTCAATATTTCTTCTTCGGCAAATTGATAATAATTTAAATTGTTTAATGCATTTGAAAGCATGTCTAATGAAAACATAAACGTAATCGCAAATTTATTAATTTTATTTTTCAAGCAGCTATGCAATTTTGAATAAAATAGTCTAAAAATCAATATTTTGCAAAGTTCAGTAGACCAGAACAATTGAGCTCCACGCGGCTCCATTCCCTTTTTTGTTCTAAAATGCGACCGCGCTTATCAGTTCAAAAAAACCGTAGAGAAGTCGGCTCTGTTCTAGTCTGTCATAATATGAAGATTGTTATCTCCCACACCTCTCTCCAAAGCAGTTTAATTTTTTTCTCAATTGATCGCTATTGTTTGTGCGGACTAGTACGTGAACTAAATTACAACCTAGTATGGCAAATTTTCGGTTGACCTATCGCGAAATTGTAGAAATTATTTTAGCCTATGACCGTGATGTTATAAAGTGCGTGGAGAAAATAATAACTGATTTCCCATATTTAACTTCAAATCACCTTAAGGAACTAAAAAAATATTTACGCAAGGTATTTTTACCTCATTTTAATAGAAAATGGAAAGAAGTAGATCGAAATAAAGAGCGTTTCCTTAAAAGAAATGAGGTTTGGTTGACAAATACGTGCTCAATGAATGACATTAATAAAACTACTGAAAGGGGTCGCCCATCAAAGCCTTTTGAAGAGTGTTGTTTACGAAGCAAACAATTGAAAATTAAAAAACTAAAAGAAAATGTGCCTGAGCAACTAATTACATTAGCTGCCAAGTCAATTGAACACAACGAGGACAGGCCTGTAGTAGGATTTAGCGATGAGAAAGCTTTGGCACTAATGGCGGATGCCTCTCTGTCAAAACACCAGTACAATATTTTGAGGAAGTCGATAAAAGAAGAGGGGTTTGACATTTTTCCTTCGTACGATAGAGTCTTGGAAGCTAAATTACTTTGTTACCCGGAAAAATTGGAGGTCACTGAAAGTTTGGTGAAAATGCCCTTACAGTCATTGCTTGACCATACCACGAAAAGGATTTTGATGACTAAAACTGAAGTTGAATTAAATGCTTTCAGCCAAGAGCTAACCCTAGTTTCTAAGTGGGGCTGCGATGGCTCTTCAGGTCATAGTGAGTACAAGAGAACATTTTCAAATCAAGCTATATCGGACGCTAGTATGTTTCTCACGTGTGTAGTACCTTTGGTAATTAAAAACAAAAATAACTCCGATATAACTTATTGGAAAAATCCAAGGCCAGCGTCTACAAGACTATGCAGACCTTTGAAATTCGAGTTTGTAAAGGAAACGGCTGAAACTATCCGGAAAGAAGTTGAACGCGTGAAGCAAGAGATTTCGCAGTTAACTGAAACATCGGTTGTTGTTCATGATAAAACTTTCAGGATTCAACATGAATTGGTTCTATCTATGATTGACGGTAAAGTTGCTCAGGCAGTAAGTGAAACACCATCCATGGATGTTTGTCCCATATGTAAGGCGAAACCTTCACAAATGAATGATTTCGAAGTTTTACAAAATCTTCCTGAATCTGACGAAGCACTTAAACTTGGCTTGTCCCCTCTTCATGCGCGCATAAAATTTATGGAGTCTGTCTTAAAAATTGCCTATAGGTTGCCCTTTAAGCAAGGAAAAGCAACAAAGGAGATAAAGCCGCTAATAGAAGTCACAAAGAAGGACATTCAAAACAAATTTAGATCTACAATGGGCTTGAAAATTGATGTGGTCAAACAAGGAATGGGCACCACCAAAGATGGAAACACATCTCGTCGATTCTTTCAAGATCCAAAAACTACCGCAAGTATTACAGGTAGGTACTCTTGCCATGTTTGTGTTCTCAAACACATAATATTATAGCTACTGCATTAGGTATGTCTCATGACACAAAGAATCTTTCTGTCTACTTATAACAGGTGTAAATGAAGAGCTGATTCGCCACCTCGGAATTATTCTTGACACTATCAATAGTGGTGCTGCTGTAGATCCAGTCAAATTTGGGGAGTTTTGTAAAGAAACTTGGATGTTGTACACAGGCTTGTACAAATGGTATAATATGGCCTAATACAGTGCACAAAATCCTATGGCACGGAGCCACTATTATTTCAGCAGCGATATTACCGATAGGAATGTTAAGCGAGGAGGCGCAGGAAGCGCGAAATAAAGACTACAGATTGTATCGACAGAACAATTCCAGAAAGTGTAGCCGAAGTGCGACCAATGAAGATGTCGGCCACATGCTTCTGGTGACATCCGATCCTTACATACAAACATTTCGCAAAGAACCAAAAACAAAAAGCAAATTAGATTTTCACAAAGATGTAAAAAATCTGTTACTTTTGTAGCTTGTGAAATTCGTGAAAAAAAAGACAAACTGAAGCGTACATTTATCTAAAGTTCTTTAGAAATAAACGATTAACCTGAACTTAAGTTTTTATTTTGATTGGTTGAGCTGATGAATATAGAAATTTTATTTCTTTACAAAATTCAAATAGGCTCGTAGGTATTCCTGATTTATTACGAGAAAAACAATTCAATATGTATAGGTAAGTCATACAAATTGGAAAGATTAATATATGTTGCGCACGATCCGCAGTTCAAATAAGTTTCGAAATTGATAGTTTCGCACCAATGTGATGCCGCCACGCCCACAAGGGGGCTTCTTTTTTTATTTTTTAAATGCAGATCACAATACACTCTAGCAAGGATGTTGCAAACCAAATTTCAGCATTCTACGATAATTTTGATTTTTCATGCTTCTAAGTAAAGTAGGCGTGTCAGTGGGCGGATTTCAAAAATTTTTACACCTGTGCTGCTTTGGGACTCCAAAATAACAGATATGAAATTTCAAGTTCCTAGCTCAAAATTTAAGACCATTTAACTATTTTTTTCGCGAAAATGATGGTTTCCGACCACTGTGCGCCGGCCGGCCTTCGGCCTCACATACAGGTGCTCAGCGCACCGCTACGCCGCATTTGCCCAGCTCTAAATTTTTTTAAAATGCCCATCATTCTTAAAAATTGGGGGCAATTTTTCATTTTCAGTTTGAAAAATGTTGCATTGGCGTGCAAAAACGTGTTGCAAAAGTTATGTAAAATTGCCCCAAAAAATTAAAAAAAATGGCGCTATTTGACAATATTTTCGTTGTTGTTGCCGTTCACGTAAATTTTTGTGGATATTTTTCAACTCGAGACGTTAAGGTCGTGTAATGTATTTAACATTAATCCGAGAAAAATTACAAGTAAAGCAAATACATTCTTGTGTCAAGTATTGTGGTTTATTCGTACTTAAAATAAAGACCAAACTACGCGTGAAGGAAAAAAAAAGGAATATCAACCAGGAGCAGTATCTACCAAAGGTAACAGAAGACCGTTTCACAAGTATACATGTAATTGCCCCAAAAACCTGTGTTCTTGGAATAGGGAATTTTCCATCAGCAAGTCCAGTGTTTCGGACGCCCCATTCTTGGCTGCGGGCGTCCGATTTTTCGTTTTCAACGACTTAAGTCGAGTGTCCGCATCGATGCACTTGTAGCGAACAGCAGTAGCGGTAACCCGACCGCTAGGTGTGTTCAAGGTTCAACCCAGCCACCGGTATACCCAAGCGTTCGGTGGCCGAGCGGTTAAGTGTCCCACACTTCAAAGGGTTGCAACAAAGAGGGCGAAAGTTCGAGACTCCGAAGAAGAAAACACTTTTTTTTTGTATATAGATGCAAATTGAATCTGATCATTTTTCATTAATTAACTTTAAGTCAGAGGAATTAGTGTTTTGCAAAAAAGTAAATTTAAACCAGTTTTAGAGTAGTTTGACGCTCGCGCCTAGTGTACATATATATATATATTCGTTTGTTTCTGTTGTCGTAAAGCCGGATGTTGTTTGAAAATTTCTTTTACGCGCATATTTGTAAAGATACGAATTTGAATAGGGTGCATCTCAGGTACAGGGTTGACAACAACAATTCACCAAGGAGCGACCTGGATGCTGTGGCCACGTCATCGCCAGTTGCTGTGTGGATTTAGCGGTGAGTCTTTTAATTTACACCTGTCACTCTAAACAAAATATATTTTTGCAAATATACGAGCCCAAACGCAAAATAGTTGGCCCAGTAATAAACTTTATAGAAAATTATAGTCTAAGTGCATTTTTATTAAGAAGATTTAGTAAAAAGTTTAATTTTCTTCTTGATATGACTAAGGCATATAGATTTCATTGCGAAAGAAATGAAAAGTAAGAACGAGGAACTCTTGCATGTCAAATTTTTAATATAAAAGAATTTACTTGTAGTGCAAAACACTTAACCCGCTAGTTTTTTGCAGCAAAATAGTTGGCCCAAGCATATTTTTTTCTCTTTCTATTGGCATGTACCGCTTATTTATTGTCTGTTTAAATGCGGTTGTCTTCAGAGAAGCAAGTAGTGGACTGCAATCGCAGTTAATGTTCAAAATGCCTCGTGGAAAGTGCTTATCAGAAGACATGCGAAAGCTTCACAAGAAAAAAAGAATCACAAGAAAAATATTTCGGCTTATGACATCGCGAAAAAATTGGAAATTTCGAGGTCATCAGTTCCAAATATTATAAACTTGTTTAAGAAAACCGAAAACTTGACTCCACTGTAAAATAGTGGAAGACCACGCATCGCAACCTGACGCGAGAGAAGAGTTTTAAAAAAATTCTAAAGAAAAACCGTCGTTCTAAGACTGCCAATATAACCTTTGAGTGGAAAAACGGAATAAGAAAAGGAGTTTCAAGAGACACCTGCATTCGGGAAATAAAGAAAAAGGGATACGGCTTTTATTCAGTGAGTTCAACAATAATCGTTTGGTTTTATATCCAGTCTTTAAAAATATATTTTTCTTAAGGCAAAGGAAAAACCACTTTTAACTCCTTTGCAAAAGAAGAAGCGCTTAAAGTGGGCCCGTGAACATCAAAACTGGACGTTAGGTCAATGGAGAAGTGTGGTATGGAGTGACGAGTCACGTTTCGAGCTTTGTGTTGGAGATTCAAGAAAAAGAGTTCTTCGAACGCCGGCTGAAGCATTTCACCCAGATTGCTTTCGTAGGAAGACGAAATTTACCGCCTCAGTAATGGTCTGGGGATGTGTGTCTGCGCAAGGTGTGGGCAACCTTTGCTTCATCGATGGTATTGTGAACACCGCCAAATACCAAGGCTACAAACGGAAGATGGGCGGTTTATCTTCCAACAAGATGGCGCTTCATGCCATACAGCCAAACAAAATATGAACTGGCTTCGTGAACACAATCTTCCAGTCTTAACGTGGCTTGCAAGCAGTCCCGATCTGTCTCCAATTGAGACATTGTGGGGAAAAATGAAAAAAGAGTTAAGGACAAATCCGGCAAAAAACATCTTGGAATTAAAGCAAAAAATCCAAGCTGTTTGAGATGGAATAACCCCTGAATCCTGTCTTCATCTTGTTCACACCCTCCCTCGCCGAATTGCGACAGTTATCAAACAAAAAGGTGACGTCACTATTTGGTGAACACCAGTTATTTGCTACCAGGAATGCAGCCGAAAGATAAGTAGAAAAAATGAATAATTGACAAAAGATAAGACGCTCAGATTTTCAGACTGCCAACGACGAAGTACGACGCTCGATGCCGGCCGATTCATTGCCCTGTCTACATCGAATACCAACACGATCAAGTTGCCGCAGGTGCATGAGACATGACTCTGAGCGACGAATACAGCAGGGAGCATGGGTCTGTGGTCATATTGCAGTCCACTAGCCGACCCAATTATGCAAACCAATCAAAGCGAAAGTACGCAGCGATGAAAGGAACAATTCCAAGAAATGGACTGGAGGCGATGGATACTTTTGTTGGCTGGGGTGTGCGGAGCGGGGTTCATGTGCTCGTGGCTGGCTAGGGCTTGGAGTTGGTACAGTATGCTGAGTAAGCTTAACGTGTGGTCGCTGGTATGAGGAAAGCATGAACGGCGTGGTCTGGCGGATGAACGGGAAGTTGGATTCTAGCTTCATTGGGGTGCGGTCGTGGGAGTCTGGACTATCTGGCGGTCGTTGTCGATTCGGCGTGTTTTCAGTTGTATTCTGTAGTCAGGGTTTATATTATTTTGTCACATGTAATAATCGTCTAATATTTTTTTAATTCGTAATAAAAACCATTGCTGTACATTTTACGGAATTGTGCGTATTATTCCTGGTTTCTACACTTAGATTGTAACGTTAATTTTACCTTGAAGTAACATATTAATTGGTCTTTGTTTGAATTTGATCGTTTAAGCTAGTTCGAATATTGATTTTTAAAATAATTTTACGTAGGAAAGCACTTTATGTCAAATAAAAACAATTTTGTTTAAATTTAAAAATTTAAATAAATGAATGAAGTCTTATTCAAAAACATGACGTTTGAATAAGAAGGATATACAAGGATGAGGGGTTTTGGAAAGGGAAGAATGTTCTGGTGAGGAAGAGAAAGATGCCGATAAAGGGGTTACTTATGCGGGTAACGTAACCAAGGTAGGGAGGGTTTCGACAGAATTCAGGCAGGCGTATAACATTTCACGCCTAATAAGACTGGCATAATTTTTGGAACGTGTGCCAAGGGTCAAGTTCCCACCCCCCAAAGTAAAATTCCCTAAGGTAATTTACTTTATGTAAACTGTTGGAAATACATATTATACATTTATATGTTATCTACTATGTTTTGATGCATGCCATGCTTTACACCAGTGCTCTCCCTATCTCTCTTTATAAATCCCTATACATAGGAAGGCATTGATATAAAGACATGACATGTATAAGTAACTTCACTTGTTTGTAAGACGCCGAGCCGTATAGAATAAGTAGTAGCACGCGCTTTGTTAAACTTACATTAAAGAATTAAATCATATTATAAAATACATAAAGTCTCTTTCATTTAAACCTCTTTCCACCTTAACATGGTTGCAGAGCGTAGTTCGTTTTTCTGATTAGCTCTCGTGTCGGTCTCAAATTTAAAATTAAATTTTCCTGCGAAAATAAAAAAGTTTTTGTTCCCCCTGTCAAGATCCATTTGCAAATTGTAGAACGTGTAGTGAAGAAAAATGGTGGAGGAAAAAGTGACAATACCGGTGTTTGACGGTCAGAACTACAATATGTGGAAAAGAAGAATTACAATGTTTTTAAAAATGAAAAAATGTGAAATTGTTATAACAAGAGACAAAATTGAATCTGACAACAATGATTGGGATGAGAAGGATCTAAAAGCAATTAATTATATATATAGTGCTATATCTGACCGACAGCTGGAATTTGTGAGTGAAAAAAATACCGCGTTTGATATAATAAAAAAACTCGATAGTCTGTATTTAAAGGAATCAACCGCATTACAAATTATTTGTAGGAATAAACTGGAAAAATTCAGACTAAAAAATTATGAAAATTCGGCGGCATTTTTTAGTGATTTCGAAAAAACAGTAAATGAGTTAAAAAGCGCGTGCGCTAGTGTGTCAGAAAAAGAAAATCTTAATTATATATTAAATACGCTGCCAGAATCATACAGTTATATTGGTGATCTGATAGACACTTTAAAAGAAGAAGATCAGACGGCGGACTATGTAAAAAATAAAATTGAAATGAGTGAAAGGAAAAGAGAAGACAATAATAACGAAAGAAATTTCAATGCATTCATGACGGATAGAAGTCGGCAAGAACGAGCTTATGTTGGTCACATAAGGAGAGATTGCATTTTTGGCGGTCAAGCTGCAAACAGCAATCAAGCGTCGAACAACGGTGGATATTATCAGCGATCAGCACGGGGACGACATGAAGCGGGAAGAGGCTATGGAAGAGGACGTGGCAACTCACGAAATTGGCGTGGAGCAAGTGCACAACAAGGATAAAAGAGTGAAGGAAAGAAAGCGTGGGTCACGCGGGTAAACTATGCGGCAGATAACACTGGGGAACAATTTGAAAAAAAAATTTTGTTGCCTTGAATTTTTCAGCTGTTTTACAGTTGATTAGGTGCACTGATTACAAAACTGTACTTAGTTTTTTTCTATCACGTCAAGTTTTTGCACTACAGAGACGCTGTGTGTCGATCTTATCTTGTTATCAAAATAGCGAATCAGTGAAATAGAGTCTGAGTTCTTGTTGACTTACAGCGAGTAAGCAGAGTTAAATTTTGGTTTATATACATACTTATTCCATTTCATGTCTGTCTCTAATATTTCGCGTCACAAGTGCGTAAATAGCCCCGATTCATTTTGTTACATATGTGGCGGTTTTACCATTCCCAAGCAAAGAAAAGCCATCACTGAATTTATCAGGAAAGCGTATTTTGCATATTTTAAAATAAGTTTGGGTAATCAAGATAAACGTTGGGCACCTCACAAAGTGTGCAAGCAGTGTGTTGAAATGTTACGGCTGTGGACAAAGGGAAAAAGAAGTAAATTGCCATTTGGAATACCTATGATTTGGCGAGAGCCCAAAGATCATGCAGGTGACTGTTACTTTTGTGTAGTTAAAACGTCCGGATACAACAAGAAAAACAAGAGTAAAATAGAGTATCCCAGTTTATCATCAGCCACACGCCCCGTACCTCATTCAGCTGAAATTCCAGTGCCAGTTTACAAAGAACTACGTACTAACCAAGAATACGAAGAAAGTGAATATCAAAGTGATACCAACGATGAAGATTTTGAAATGGAAGATAACTCTGTTCGTAAGGGATTTGACCAAAATGAGCTAAATGATTTGGCCCGGGATTTGGGGCTTTCTAAAAAGGCATCAGAGCTCTTAGCATCAAGACTCCACGAGAAAAACTTACTTGGAAAAGGAGCAAAGGTTTCTTACTTTCGAACAAGAGAAAGTGCATTTTTGCAATACTTTCGAAGTGACGGTGAGTTTGTGTATTGCCACAACATTAATGGTTTAATGGAGGAGTTGGGAATTCAAACCTATGACGCATCTGAATGGCGACTGTTCATTGATAGCTCAAAGCGGAGCTTGAAGTGTGTCCTCCTCCATAATGGAAACATTTTTGGTGCAGTCCCAATAGGCCACTCAGTGTGTTTGCGTGAAGAGTATGATGTCATAAAGAGGGTCATTGATTTGTTGCAATACGACATGCACAAATGGATCATCTGTGTTGATCTAAAAATGGTATGTTTCCTTCTTGGCCAGCAACGCGGATATACCAAGTATCCCTGTTTTTTGTGTATGTGGGATAGCAGAGCTCGTGAGATGCATTGGGTACAGTCGAATTGGCCGCCAAGATCGGAACTCAAACCTGGTGATCCCAACATTTTACATCCGCCGCTTGTTGACAGAAAGAATATTATATTTCCACCTCTGCATATAAAACTGGGACTAATGAAGCAGTTTGTAAAAGCTTTGCCAACTGAAGGAGATTGTTTCAAGTACCTGATTTCTGCATTCCCTCGTTTGTCTTTTGAAAAGATAAAAGCCGGTGTGTTTGACGGTTCGGCATATTCGGCTGCCGAATTCGGTGACAGATTCGGCAGCTCATTAAAGATGAAAACTTTCTTGGGTCAATGACAGAAATCCAAAAAAATGCTTGGTTGGCATTCAAAAACATAGTCAAAAACTTTCTTGGAAATACGCGAGCTGAAAATTGCACTGAAATCGTCCGGCAACTTTTAGAGACCTTTAAAGAACTTGGTTGCAACATGAGTGTCAAAGTTCATTTTCTGCATAGCCATCTATCTGATTTTCCGGAAAATCTAGGTGCAGTCAGCGATGAGCAGGGAGAACGATTCCACCAAGACCTAAAGATCTTGGAAGCACGGTACCAAGGAAGATGGGATGTACATATGTTGGCTGACTATTGCTGGAGTATCAGTCGAGATTGTCCACAGGGTGAACACTCCAGGCGAAGTTATAAAAGAAAATTTTTACCTTGAAATGCATGTCTGCAGTTTGATTAAGGAAGCTTTACAGCATTAATGAATAAAATTAATTTTTTGGAAAATTTTTCTGTGTTAAACTTTGATTGCATGTACATTTTGGACGCTATATAGAACAAAAAGGTGATATCACGTATCTTAAAAATGTGACGTGATAGAGAAAAACTGTTATCATTTTCGGATTCAGACGCCTCAAATTAGTTAAAAACAAGTATAATTTCTTTGGCAACAAAATATGTGTTCCCCAGTGTAATGATTGTAACAGCAAGGTATATATAAAATGGTTTTTAGATAGCGGGTGCACAGATCATATAATAAATGACGAGACATACTTTGAACAGTTTGGAATACTAAAAAAACCCTGTTGATGTATTTATGATAATAGCACAGTAAAAGCAACAAAGGTCGGTAATGTAGTGAATTACTTTAATGTTTTTGGAAAGGAAAATAAAATCAATATGAAGAATGTATTTTATTGTAAAGATATGCATGCAAATTTAATAAGTTATAGTAAAGTATCAAAGAACAATACGATAGTGTCTAATGAAAAATTATTAAAAATTATTGACAGTGATGGTAAAATTTCGGCACTATCATGGGAAGATAATGGTTTATATCCGATAAAAAGTAAATTTAAAAATGCAGAGCCATCCATATATGTAAATATTGCGAATAAAAATATGAATAATATGAGTGAAAAAGAGAAACGGCATCGTTTGTTGGGACATGTTAATTTTAAATATTTAGAGATTTTGTCAAAAAAAAAAAAACAGTTGGTAAATGGTATACCGCGTGAATTTGAATCAGAATTTATGAAATGTAAAACGTGTATAGAAAATAAAATAATATAATAATAATAATATTCCGTTTAAGAATAATAGGGAAAGAGCTAAGGATATTTTGGAAATCATGCATACGGATGTTTGTGGGCCATTCCAGACTACGGGTTTGTGTGGTGAAAAATATTTTTGTTCGTTTGTTGATGATTACAGTAAAATTGCGAGAGTCTACACCATGAAATCTAAAGCAGAATTTTTTGATTGTTTTATAGAGTACGTAAATGAAGTCGAAAATTTAACCGATAAAAGAATTAAAATTCTTCGATGTGATAACGGCAAAGAATATTTGAATGGAAAAATTTTTAGTTTCTGTAAAGGAAAGGGGATTAGAATTAATAATTGCCCACCATACGTGCATGAATTGAATGGAACAGCCGAACGTTTTAATAGAACAATAATGGATATGTCGCGTTGCTTGTTAGAAGAAGCAAAGGTTCATAAAAGGTATTGGCCGGAATTTGTTTGCGCGGCAACTTATTTAAAAAACCGCACCTTAACGAATACCGTCGAACAAAAAACCCCTTTTGAGATATTTTTTGGAAAAAAAAAAACCAAATGTGTCAAACTTGCGTTTGTATGGGAGTAAAGTTTTTGTCAGAAAACCTGAACAAAAGAGGGTCTCTAAATGGGATAAAAAAGCCGATATGGGTATTTTAATAGGGTATGATGCAGTCGGTTATCGAATATTAATGAATAATAAAGTTATAGTCGCTAGGCATGTTGAGTTTGTTGAAGAAAATAAAAAATGTATTGGTTTAAACATAAATGATTCAGAGATTGAAAAAGACGATAATTCTGAAAGTGATTCCCGTAATGATAACGATGATAGCTTCAAGAGTATTAAAAATGTTAAAAGTGACAGTGATAAATCTGAATCCGAAAGTGAATCTGAGGAGCTTAAACCTCAAAGGAATAAGAAACCTCCAAAAAAGCTTGATGACTATCATGTTTATAGTAGTAAAATTGTTGCAAATCTTTGTAGAGCTAGTGTACCTTATTCGTTTGAGGAGGCGATAAATAGTAATGAAAGTATATTTTGGGAAAAAGCTATGGATAACGAAATGGATTGTTTAAATAAAAATCAAACCTGGAAATTGGTTGACAATACAGAAAACAAAAAGGTTCTTGATGTTAAATGGGTTTACACAGTAAAATCTAATAATACTTTTAAAGCTAGGCTAGTTGTCAGAGGTTTTCAACAAACTGATGCGATTGATGATATTTATTCACCTGTAGCAAAAACACAAGCTCTAAAAATTTTATTTTCTTATTGTTGCCAAATGGGCCTAAAAATTGAACAAATGGATGTGGAAACTGCATTTTTAAATGGAAAAATAAGTTCAGAAGTATATGTCAAACAACCAAAGGGTTATGAGGATGGTACAAGTAAAGTTTGTAAATTGATTAAGGCATTATATGGTTTAAAAGAAAGTCCGAGGGCATGGTATGATTGCCTTGATACTTTTTTGGTAGATTTAGGTTTTGAAAGAAGTTTTTTACTTTGAAAAAACAAAATGATATAATTTATTTATTAATTTACGTTGATGATTTATTAATTTGTGGCAAGAATAAAGAAGAGTTGAATAAAATTAAAATGTTGCTATCTGTTAAATTTAAAATGAAAGATATTGGTAAAATTAGGGAATATCTTGGGATTTCTATTGAATATGAGAACTCTTGTAATGAAATGAAATTGAATCAAACCGTATACATCGAGTCATTAGCGAAAAAATATAATTTGGAAAATCGTAAATAATTTAGCACACCTATGGAAGTAAATTTGAAAATTGAGAAATCTGATATTTGTGAAAGAGATATTAAATACAGAAATTTAATTGGTGAATTGTTATATATAAGTTCAGCTACAAGACCAGATGTAAGTTATAGCGTTAATTATTTAAGTAGATTCCAAAATTGTTATAATGAAACGCATTTTAAGTATGCTTTGAGAATTTTGAAGTACCTATATTTATCGAAAGACTTAAAGGTAGTATATAAAAAAAATGAAATTAAACAAATCATGGATTGTTTTGTTGACGCGGATTGGGCAGGTGATCATTTGGAAAGGAAATCTACTACTGCTTATTTGGAAATAAGCAGTTTTTGATCCAGTTTGAAAAAAATGCAACAATAAGAATTATGAGAATTGTAAAAATAAAGTATTTGAGCATTCAAAGGCAAGCAAGCCTGCAAAAATAAAGATACTTGAATATTAAAGCTCATTTGATTTAGATTTAAAATATACAATTGAACCATATGTAACAGGATTCAAAGAACACCGAATGCTGTGGGCAATGTCTATAAATTTTATAATTATTCTATCAGTATTTGCCTTCATAAAATTTTATAAATACTACAAAGCTTTCGAAGCAAAACGAGTGCAACGTGACATCGTCGAAATGATAGATATAATAGAAGCCAAAGCCCAAAGACTCATCCAAGAAAGATTGGGACAATCTTTTACTGGCTAAGGGGCGAGTTAAGACAACAGGGACCGATACCCTGATCTGAGTACTATCCCACGGCTAACCCGAATAAATTCTATACAATAAACTAAACACATGACATCGAAATCATCTTACTTTCCCAGGCAGAGCGAATTCAAGGCCCGTAGCACCTTAGTACAGCGACGAGAAATGAGTTTTTCAGCCACGAACCATGAAACCATTCGTCACCCACAAGACGATCAACATATCCAGAACAGACTGAGGAGTTCAGTTCTTTCCCGACATTCAGCCGCAGCAGCACTTAATAATAAATTAAAACCTGTTAAATAGATTAAGAGTTAGGGCCGATTTTTCAAACATCGAATAAACTGTTTTTGATAGCTATTCAATGAATAAATTCATCTCTCTGAATATCAGCTGGCCCAGGTCCACCCCGGACTGTAGCGCCACCTTAAGTAGAATATCAACTGAATAAGCCGATTTAATTTTTCAATCAAAAAGTTATCCGTTGATAACTAGTCGTTGATTTGACTGTCAAAGTGAAGTTTCAAAATCAACATAATGTCAGTTAAATTATTTTCTGAAGTGAAAACTATTTCTTCATAATAGTAAAATATTAAAGTGCGTTGTATAACGGAATAAGAATGAAAACTTTTACAAAAAAGAGGGAGAGATCAGTAAACTTCACACCACCTGAGATACGTAAGCTAATGGAGACTGTTTTTCAATTTCGAGACGTAATCGAAAATAAAAAAAAACTGATACGGCTACAAACAAAGAAAAAGAAACCGCATGGACAAAAATTGAGAGTCTTCGAGTGGTAATTCTGTGAGGTCTGCAAAAACCCTCAAGCTTAAGTATGAGGGCATCAAGAAAACAACGAAGAAAAAAACAGCACTGAAACGTCAGGAAATGTACAGAACTGGTGGTGGAGAGGCTCCAAAAATTATCTTTTCACCGGTAGAGGAGAAGGTTCTAGCTATGTGCTCTAACATTAAAGGATTGGAGCCACGGAATGACAGTGATAAAATAACAGGTGCGACACACTTTCTTTTATTCAAAAAAAAAAGTTTGCACTCTTCCAGCCTTACCTATTATATATTTCTCCCATGCATTTCTAGTACTCTCTTGTGATTCGATACAAGAAAAAGAAATAGAAATAATTGAAATGAGTTACGCCATTTATGTTTTGGAAGAATGCTTATTGACTACTCTGGATCCCGAGCCAAAAGCACCTAACGAGGATAACGAAGAAGTAAACGAAGGTATGTGTTTAACTATTGGCCTTCCTTACAGACATTTTTAGCATGTCAGTATTCCTATAAAATTTAAAAAAAGCTTACATAATTTGAATTACACGTATAAATTTTGAGTCTTCGATTTCCAAAAGAAAATGTTGTTTTAAATTAAGAAAAGATTAACAGACGGTTATCAGAGAGACTGATGTCTACTCAAATAAACAAAAAAAAAAAAACTTTTCTTTTTGTAGCTGCAATTGACGGATTGCATATTTGGTGGTCCTGGAAACCGCAATCCCTTACAACAATAATGACACCAGCTCTAAGAAGAAACCAAACAAGGCAAGTTTGGTGATTCACGTTTGGAGTTAGTGGAGCTACAAAAGGAAAAATGGCAAGAGGAGAGCTTAAAAAACAAGTAATTGAACACAAGCTTCGGGTGCAAGAGCATGAAATTATTCATCTAAAAAATGAAGAAAAAAGACAAGAAGAACATAAATATAGAATGCAACAAAGTTAACACGCGCAAGCAGCTACCTGTCAACAAGCGATCAAATTGTCAGACGCTGCGCATATCGACGGATATGCGCGTGCAATATTATATGCACGCGCCGCTGCGGGTTCGTGGGAACCAAGGTCAGCACATGCTGAACCGAACTTTCATTAGGGAAATATTAATTGTAATTGGGCATTCCTATTTGGACTCTCAACGTGTGAAGTAATAAATTATAACGTTTTACCTAACTTCTTGTTTCATTTAAATTGTTGTTGGGCACGGAATAAATTCCGTGCAAATATATTTTTTTGATTAAGTGAATTAAAAAATCCTAACTAACAATAATAAATTATCTAAATTTGATTATTTTATTATTCTAACGCGTGTATTGATTTTTTTTATAATAAATTATGCAAAAAGTACAATAAAAATCTCTTTTGTTAATGTAGCAGTGATTCAAAATACTCTATGAGTTCTTGGCGGGTCTCGCTGTTACTTACTATTTCAGTCTCAACACCAAATCTGTCAAAGTTTTCATCAGGTTCAACGTAAATTTCGGGATCTGCAGGTGGTTCTCCTTCTATTTGGCCAACAGCCATATCATGTAATATGACAGTTGCTACAATGGTATATTGCACCTCATGCCGATACTTAAAACAGGAAATCGCCTTTTTCAGACACCGAAGCATCTCTCTACCACATTCGGGGTTCTTATTTGAGCTTCGTTGAACAAACTTTGGCCTTGAGTTTGCGGATTATTTAGTAAAGTTTTTATAAAAAAAATGCACTGTCACCTAGTATTAATCCGTTCCCAAATTTACCAGCATCAAAGTGTTATTTCGCCGCGGAGTTTGAGAATATAAGACTGCCGTGTGTTGATCCTGGGCATCGAGCAACAATGTCTTGAAATTTTAGATCTGAGTCGCACATAGCTTGCACATTGATTGAAAAATACCCCTTACGGTTTTTGAAGTTTGCCTTAATTAACAGCTAATTTATTTGAGAAAAGGAAATAATAATATGACAAAATTAAACCTGAAGAGATTATCCTTATATGAGAGCAATCTATGGCAGAAATAACTCTGGGAAAGCGAGCTTTTTGGTAAAAGTTTTGCTGTGTTTTTAATATATCTTGACTGTTTCTTGGGAACTTCACAAACTCAGCCCTTAAACATGCGATTGCTTGAGTAACCTTAATAATCGTTGAGCATATGGTGGATGCATCTACGCCCGAAAAATCACCAATTGTAATATAGAAACTGCCAGTAGTTTGTTTTTGTAGTATGTTTTTGAAACATCGATGTTTTGGCACAAAAACATCGATGTTTGACATCGATGTTTCTAATCCGAAAACATCGATGCATCGATGTTATTTGGAGCGATGTTTTGCATCGATGTTTTTTGTTTTCGTCTTACACAGAATTCTTAAAAATCTCACGCCAATGAAAAGCCAACGCAGAAAAAAAACACAAAAATCACAGAAAAAAAGACCATCTCTTTTTCTAATTCGTCGGACGCACAGCGAACTCGGAACTGTAGACTATTTAACGCGGAAAAAGCTGCAGTTGGGTTGTTTATTGGGGATGCTTATGCTAAGGTTCAATGCAAACAGAAATTCCATCCCTATAACTGGAGTCTGGTTGCATTGAACTTGAACGCGACCATTTGTTCCCTTTCTTTCTCATGAATCATGAATCAAGATTGTTGGCAGATGACAGATCACAGATGACAACAATAACAAAAAAGAATTTAAAAGTCATTGGTTAACTGTCGTGGCTTCGTGGATTCTATAAGCTTTTCAAAGTAAATTATTATTTGTGTTACGCTTCAGCGTACTTAATGTACATTTTTTTAACATCTTTTTTAAGGTTTTGATAATGCCACCAATAAAAATTAAAAGCAAGGTCTGGAACTTCTTCAAAAAAAATTCGGATGTATCCGCCACTTGCAAACTCTGCAACAAGGAATTAAAAACTTCTGGCAATACGTCCAATCTCCGCGGCCACATTGAGAGGGTACATAAGCAATTATTATTGGCAGATGATAATGAATTGGTTGACAAAGACAACGCAGAAAAAGAATCTGTTAATCAACCTAAACAGAGGAAACTTTCAGAATGCATTGGTATTAGCATTGCATCTGCATGTGCATCAAGGTCTGTGCCTGGAACATCAGCGTCATCTTCAGATAATAATGCCGATGTAACGATGAGTTCTCAGCTCTCTACATGTGTTCCATGTCCATCTGCGTCAACATCAACATCAGCAATTCAATCGAAATCCTCTACAGCTCTGCTTCAGCCTAATGTAAAAGAATTTTTCGAGCAAGTAATAAGCATTTCTTGTAAGGACGGTAGTAGGTCAAAAAAAATAACCGAATCAATTACCAAATTTATCCTAATGGATAATAAACCATTTTCAACTGTAGAAGGAAAAGGATTTATTCAGCTCATGAAAGAAGTTGTTCCACTTTATACAGTGCCAAGCAGAGAGACAATAAAATTGCGTGTGGATGAACAATACGAGGCTCTGTCTTCAATTTTTAAATCATACATTAGTAAAGCTGACAGTTATTGTCTCACGTATGATATTTGGACAGAGACAATGCAAAATAAATCGTTTCTTGGAGTAACGATCCATTTTTTGGACAATTTTAACCTATTGAGTGGGACATTGGGCGTACTTGAGCTGAAGGAGAGCCACACAGCTGAATACATGGAAAAACAAATGTCGGGGCTTCTCAGCGATTGGAAGGTTTCAAAGGAAAAGGTTTCTGCATGCGTCACGGACAACGATAGCACAATGATAAAACTAAATCGCAGTCTGTTTGGCGACAAAAGGATAATTCCATGTTTCGCACACACCATTAATTTGGTTGTCATCCAGGCTATAGACAATTCAACGGAAGTGTCCGAATTAGTCACCAAAGTGCGAGCAATAGTTAAATTTATTAAGAGAAGCGTTAACGCTAGTGATGAACTACGCAAGAAACAAATATATGGCGGGAGTTCCGAAGGAATAACGAAAAAAATGATTCTCGATGTAAGAACGCGATGGAATTCTTGTTTTTATATGTTGGAGAGATTCGTCCAGTTAGCTTCTATTTTAAGCGACATATTGCTTTCTCGTCCAGAAGCTCCCTCTATGATCACTGGCCCTGAGCTAAATAATGTTAAGGAGGTGATAGAAATATTAAAGCCATTTGAGGTCGTAACAAGGGAGATTTCCGCGGAGAGCTTCGTAACTGTAAGCAAGGTTATACCGCTGGGAAGTTGCTTAAACGAAGCTTTGAGTAGATGTTCACCGCGAGATCCTATTGTTGTTCAACTAAAAAATGAGTTACAAAAAAATATGAACAAGCGATTTCAAAGAATTGAATTCAATTCGATTTTGGCGCTAGCAACTACATTAGATCCAAGATTCAAATTACTCCATTGCAAAGATGACTTGGCTAAAAGCAAAATTATTTTTTATTTGAATGGGTTCGCAAGAGATGGAAGAAAAATCGCCAACATTTCAGATTCTTCCGAAGAATCCGAAAAAGTAGAAAGAGCTTTTGATAATTGGACATATCATAAACACTTGGCTCATCAGAATGTTAAGACTAAGCAGTCTTCTTCCTCTTCCTTTGCAACAACGGAAACTGCAGTACAGATGTACTTAGGGTCAGCTGTTGCGACTATTACACAAAATCCAATCCAATTGTGGAATGATATGAAAGATGTGTTTCCCGGACTTTATAACCAAGCTATCAAATATTTACCCATTGTTGCAACATCAGTGCCAAGTGAACGGCTTTTTTCCAAAGCCGGAGCAACTATAAACCAGCAACGAAACCGCTTAACAGGCAAAAGGTTGTCAAAATTATTGTTTTTAAATTCCGTTTTGAATAAATAAAATATGTGCTTTCTTGACTCTTTTTCTTTTAATTGTAATGATGAGTAATATAATATCCACAGACACCAGTTGCCTGCGGCCTGCCTTGTCCATGTGTGCAGAGTGTAGTGTACTTCGCTCTTCACTATATTTTACTATGAAAATTTAGAAAAAAAATCAGTCGTTAGTTTTGTTTTGGCCTTACAAAAAACATCGATGTTTCGATACATCGATGTTTTTGAGGCCGATGTTTTTGGCATCGATGTTTTTTTTTTTCAGAAACATCGATGCATCGAAACATCGATGTTTTTTTTCCGATGTTTGCATCCCTAGCCATTGGCGATAAACCGTGTCGTTTTATCCTCAATTTTATCGACAATTTTAGATAATAAATATTTGTCCGAAGCATTTTGTAGCCTGAATCTCCTTTTGAAGACCTTATCTTCCCATTTTAATGGTCTGGTCTGCGCCTAACCATTCTAAGTTTCTTTAATTGTGGATTTAAGGAATCAATTAGGTATAAAATTTTCGTCTTCAACCGACATATCGCCCAGAAAATCAAAGAAATCCATTTGCTCACGCACAAAAGCTAAATTCAAATGAAAAAAAAAATTAAAATTTTTGACAAAACTAGTCTTATACTGACAGATACTTTATTTCATCAGACAGACATTTTATTTGTCGAATAAATGCTATCTGCCTATTGAAAAACCAACCCTTAGAAAAATAAATATATATTTTCAGCATCAGACCGGCGCGGCGGTAGAATTAATTTGTGTGCGAGTAGCCTTACTGGCTTTTTTTGTTTTAAAATAAGACCCAGATCACTTTTACCGATTTATGTCAAATTACAAACGTTTTGTTTGCGTATTTTCTGTCAACTGCCCTGAATTTTCTTAAAATTAAGAGAATCGGAGGTTAAGAGGTTTGTTCAATTGCAAAAAACTTTAAAATCCCCAGGCGAAATCCAAAATGTTACTCAAATTCAACATTTATAAATCCTGAAAAATATGGCTATGTCAAAACGCTGAACATTTAGGGTGAAATGTTGAATTTAGCTTAAATGCTGAAAATAGGCCCGGTCTGATCGTACTATAATCAAACAACAGTTATAATCCAGTCAAATTAAGATTTTACCAGAAAAGTTTTAAGATATTTCTGCTTTCTTTTCATTTAATTTCATTCCATTTGTACAAAGTTCCTATTATTTTCAAAACTTTTATTATCTTTTTGTTAAATTAGTTCCTCAAAATAGTAACTAAAGGATTTGCCAGCAGCCCTTAGAAGATGACCAAGACTACGATTTAAAAGGATGAGTTTTTTTTTATTTATGTTAAGACGTCTAGTGTTGCAATGTAAAGGCCAGGTAAATCTGACCGAAACTTCTGAGCACACCCTAGCAATCCTCCCGAACGTACCCGATAAGAGCGTGGCGGTTTTTCCTTTTCCATACGAGCATTCTTGCCTGGGAATCGAAAAAGGTCGGCTACAATAGGATTATAATGTTAAGAGTGAATTATGAATAAACTGAAATACAAATAATATATCGGCGTGTTTACTTGGAAGAAGAACTTAACAATTTAAGACAAGATTATTGCTTGGCTGGCTTGATAACAAGGGCCAAGAACTCATTCACTGCAGTCGTGACTCTCTGCCCTCTTCAGACAAAATATAATCCCAAAGGAGACCTCAGAACAAAAAAAAAGGACCAAAAATATGTAAACCAACGATAAATCCATTTTGGATAGAAAAACTTAGAATTTAAAAGCAGAACCAAGTGCAATTATGTTCCTTGACACAAAGTGTATTCTCAAACCTTATCCCTAAAGCAGACACAGAGCTATCTTACAGGCTAAAATCGTTATTCACAAGTATTGAGCAGTTGCGTGACAGAAATAAACTTAAAGCTTAAGTAGCAGCCAGGTGGTGGGTGCAGATAGTTACCGGGTAGCTGCCCAAACACGAACAAATGCGCGTGTTCGTCCTTTAAAACCTGTCACATAAAAATCTAGCAACCACAGCGCACCCACCACATGGAAAAATGGTTCAATTTAAAGCGACAAACCAAAAAAAAAAAGTAATTTTAAATTAAACTAGTGAAACCAAGATATAACTAAGAGATAAGTTTTAAGTAAATCACAGCTTACAGAGGCAAAATAGCAGAGGAATGAACGCTCCGATAGCGATAAATACTGGCAGCATCACCGACGAATCGTCCATTGTGTAGGGGTTAGGTTGCTTGGGGCCACTAGTCTTGCGTGACTTGAGTGTTGGCTTCTCGACGACATCTTCGATGGGGATCTCAGTCTCTAGGGGGGTCGGTCGCTCTTCCATGACGATCGGTGGCAGGCGTGGAATGCTCTCCACGTCGCCCTTGAGCAAGGCAAAGGCGTTGATTTTCGGGTTATCCTTGACGCCTTTGACGAATTCTAAGCGAATTCGGCCGTTTCTGATTTCCGATTCCTCTTCCTTCACAAAGAGGCGGTTGCGCGAAACCGTGAAAAAGATGTATTCGTCGTGAGCAGTGCCCTTGCCCACCTGATGGAAAATGTCCAAGTCCGAGATGACGGTGTGGTCGCCATTGAGCACGACGTCAAAGACTTTCATGTTGGGCGCATTGAAATACACCTCGCAGAATTTCAGGATCAGCACATATTCGCCGTCCTCGGCGACGGGAAGGTCATAGCCAAACGTGGCCGTATGGTAGCGTTCTGTCTGGTAGAGGATCTCGTCCTGCTGCGAAACCCGACCAATTATGAGCAACTGCTTGCCGTAATCGGACTCGGTGCCCACTTTGCCTCGCAGCGGATCCGGTTCGAAGAGTATGCCATTCTTGTCGGTGTGGCTGTCGCCGCCTGCATTTACGGCGTACACCACTCGCAGGCGATTTGTTGATTCCGCAGCACGTGTCAATTGCACTAACAAGACTATGGCGAGTATGGCATACCGGGCGTATGCACTGTTCGTATTGCAGGGTTTCAGCTTCTTTGCTAGCATGGTGACGGGTTGTGTTAGGGGGAAACTAGAATGTATTCGTACCTTTTTTTGGGCTCTGCACAAGTAAGTATCTCAGGTTGATGGTTCAGTTCATCTTATGAGAAGGTAATTTTGGCTTCAAACTTTCCAGGAGTTGTGGGCTTATTTCATTTTTATAGTCTAAGCACTGTGGACACTAAATTTAACAATTTCAAAAGAATTGGATGATTTTGTTTTTTTTTTATTATTTTTAAGGAAATACACAGCGTCAGGAAGCGACGAAAAGCTGACACGTAACGGATAGAAGAGTTTTTTGCAGACACTGATGATCAGCTGTTGGATGCTTGGTGTGAAGTAGTACGCAGTTAAAAATAATTATGCACCTCTACTACTATATTGGGCAGAAATTGTACTAGACTTATGCAAAAAATGTACAGTACCGTCCAAGTATATCAAGCAAGTAATTATATGTACTCATCACAAATTACTGAATAACTAGATATTCAACTTTGGACATGCAAAAGTTTCGCCCACAAGCTGAAATTGAGGAGCTTACCCATCCGCCGACATTTATTTACTAATGTGAGTAAATTCATCAATGCGTCTTTTCCATGTAATTTCGTTTTGGAGCTTTTACATCAGCTGATCTCGTAAGGTGTATTGTTGTTGTATTTTCTTACACGTATTCACCGAACCGGAAATATAAAGCTTTATAAAAGCTTTAAAGGCTTATAAAAAAAACGTAAACAAATGGGTGTTGACAAACCTACTTTAATCTACTAAACAAATCGCGATATCATAAAATCTTATTCCTCCTGGCAAGTAATTAAAAATAAATCCCCTCGTGTATCTCATTTACACTCTTTAAAAGTGCTATATGCCCCTGTTTAACCATGTTTCCACCGGGCACTAATCCGCGATTTATATAAATCTTCACTAAATCCTTTACAAATTACGCAATTAAACATACAATTTAAGATCCTTTCGGCAAGCATAAATCCCCTCATTAATCTTATGCAACTTTTTCACGAACCACTTTCAAGCCTTTCCGAACATTTTTTTAACAATTTGAGAATCGAAAAAGGGCACTTAAACTATCCACGTATGACAGATGTGTCAGAATAGCGATTTCTATTGGGATGCTTACACCGGAAATCTTTTTTCGCTTCTGGAAAATTACATTGCCACTTTCTTTTAAGACCCGAAATGACAGAAATAGAGTGCTTATGTCAAATTAATCCTTTATTTGTCTGGTGGAACCGCTTTGGGCTTTACTTTAAATCGTCTCCCGCTAATCCTCCTATTTTTTGCCAGTTTTAACATAGCATTAACCCTTTACGAACACCTTTATAAGAGTTTGATATTCGAAAATGGAAAACGAAACTTTCCGCGTATGACAGATCTGTCACAAACACGTTTTCTATTGGGATTTTCACAACGAAATTGTGTTCGCGCTCCTCAGAAATGTCATCGCTACTCTCTTTCGTGAGCTAAAGGGACCATGAAACCTCTGTCAAGTTATACTAAAGTTTAGATTAGACTGCATGCCCTTTTGGCATATTTGAATTACCTTAGAAGAAAGCTGCTGCAAATATTTTTCTTCTTATGTCGAATATCGGGAGGCGATTAAATAAAATTCTCAAGGTGGCTTGACTGGACAAAAACAGCATTAATTTAACATGAGCACTCTATTTTTGTCATTTTTGCTCTCTCAGGTACTCTCCTCTTTAATTCATTGTTTTCAGCTTGTGGGCAAATCCTTTTCATGTCAGAAGTTGAAGTCAGCCAGTAATTTGTGGCACTGGAAAACAGGCGATAAGCCCAGCAGCTGTCATTTGAGGTATCCAAGAACAGCTGACTCGTTTGCCAGCATTCACTTCGCAAGGGCCCTGCGCCTGACACCTTTTATTGTTTGACATAAAAGATACATATATTTGACTGCTGGTATTGGCAAGCTAAGTGCATTCGCAGCATTATTAGACTTGTCGAAAATCAGTACTTTTAAAAATTACATGAACACACCATCCTGGTCCACAGTGTGAACTACAGTATATAACAAATCTGGAGCTAACTCTGTCATTAAAGCTGTCGAAATCTTCGGCTCTCGAAACTTAGGGCTATGCCAAATATCACTGCAAAAAAGAAAGGAAGATGGGTAAGGAGAATAGAGCCTTACCGCAACAGAAATGTTACTTGGGTCGAGTTGTTCTTAAATGTCATTTGTTACAGACATGCAAAGCACTAAAGAGTTTTTCGCGTAACTATCTCTCTTTCTAACATTTGGCGAAATCCATTCACTTGATATGAAAACAATAAAGAGGTTGCAGAGGGTAGGCCTATTCGCGAATGATATAAAGCAGTTTGTTAATGACTCAATTGTGGAAATGAGGAAGTAACATGGGTCACCTATTTCAACTGAATACACTCTTCATACTGAATCAAAAACTGAGTTTTGGGCAAACAGTTTTCGAAAATTCGTTTAGCCTTTTAGGGTCTAATCATAGCTTTCATCGGATTCCATCATTGAAAAATCTGTTTTCATGAATTTAGACGTTTGAGCAAACAATGTTGGCTTTTATTGGTATCAAAATGAAGCTTATTAGTTGCAGAATTTTTTCCGTAACAAAAATACATAAATTGTCTTAAAACTTTTATGTAAACTCGCTTTTACTATTTCACTGACAGAAATCGATTTCAAAGAACAGCTGATTAGGATTTGTGTTTTTGCGACTAGATCGTTCCACTGAAAAGCATTCCATTCTTTTTCTATTCTCAACTGTCAGTTTTCCTTCCTGATCAACTCTAACCTCAAATGCCTGTAGCTGTTTGTTGGCACTGACAGAAATTTTCAATGATTGCTATGAATGACTTGTCAGAAAACCGAAGACATTGTTCCACTGATTTGTTCCAATGATGCTATCCGATGATAGCTATGATTAGACCCTTATACGGTTTTCACACCGAGCCAGAATCTAGATTCAGAGTAAAAAAGTCCCAAATCTAATTAAAATCTAATATATTTCCCATACATTTGTAGAATTCAGAATCTAGATCAGAATCTAGATTCCCACAAAATCGAATACAAATGTAATAAATTGTATTCGATTTTGTGGGAGCCATAGGAAAATAAAAGCAAACACACTTTTTTAATTCAATCAAAAGAAGAAATGACAGCCGATGAAGTTTGTTTATAAAATAAAAAGAAGAAATATTTTCGTTTTTTTTATAATTTTTAATTGTGCGGTGATTTTTATGTATTTTCCAGTGCTTCTTTAGTTATCTACAATTGTTTTTTACTTATTTGAAGTTGTTCAACTTGTGACAACTGTGAAAAATCGGACGGTTAGTGTTCAACTGATCGAAAAGTCAGCCAAATTTAGAAAATTTTCGCAGTGTGAAAAGGTCAATTCGATTTTGAAATCGAATTGCTCAGAATCTAGATTCTGGCTTCGGTGTGAAAACGGTATTACACTTTCTAAATGCGGACTAGGATTTGTTTTCGTTGTTCATTAGTTGTCAAATGGATTACTCCATACTTATTTTTAAAGGTGCTTTAAAATATCCAGAAAAGTTGGGAACATAACAACAATCTTACGTTTGCCTCAAAACTACAAGCTGATTTCAGACGGGACATTTGGTTTCGTAGATATTTACATCAAAGTTGACACAAAAGTGACATTTTTCCACATTTAATTTAAAATTCTCAAGGCAATTTGATATTTGTGACAAATTCACAGTGATTTTAAACGAAAACAACTAAAAAACTGGGGTTTCGAAAACAGCAAATAGGAAGTCTATTATAGTTGGGCCTAATAGCTTAAAACTTAAGCTTCGAAACATGTGACACACAGAAATGTGGACTGACGTGACTTATTTGTTGGCCTTACGTCAAAAATGCTGTAATTTTCTTAGAAACTCGATTACTAGAAACTAGAAATTAAAATTCTAAAATAGAGAAAAATTAAAATTCCTCAGCTGACATTTTTATCTGTCAAAAATGTTGGCATTTTGTCTTATATTGACAGGCCGGCATTTTAAGCCATTTAGGCCGGCCATTTTTCAGTACTAATTTAAGCCCAGCTTAAACCATGATTTTTTAATCCCGTAACAAAATTAGTCTAGAGCTTACCCATTAAGCAGTTTTTTTTAGTGAACAGTTAACTCATCAGTATAGTCCTCTTCCAGCCCTCTTCCAGCCCCTAGAAAAACACAGAAAAAAAGGTCGAGTCATTTTTCATCGGAACACGAGAAGCCTCTGCTATTTCTCACAGAACAAATATTAAAAAAAAGTTCATACTGCTCATGATCTGAGATTAATTTAACAAATTTGGCGACTTTAGCTGAGATTGTTATCTTTTCGGCCTGGGGTTCGTCGAATAAAACTCAATTTCACTTTTATGATTTCACAATTAAACACTTTATTTATCAAAGAAAACTTCTTTAAATTCAAATCACACTGTTATTCAACTTTACTACTTAGAACTCAACACATTATTTCAATTCAATCACTTTTCACTTTATAACCGATTTTCACAAGTCAACGTTTAAAATATAACTGTCCCGTACGAGCCTGTCACCCGTGTACTTATACAAAATTAAGCACCTTCTAGAACGTTCCATACCCACTTTGGTAATTTTCCATTGGTACTCGTCCGCTGAATTCCAAGGAGGGGAAATCGAAATTCGAACTTCGAATATGACAGCTGCTGTCAGATGACTGGAATGACAGTTGGGTATGTTCGTTTAGTGAATCGAGCTGGTGCGTTTGTAGAGTGAATCGATGGGTGCATTCAGGGACTCCTGCAAGTTGTTTTATTTCTTGTCGCCACATAACAATATATTGAAAAATTAATTTCTGGGGTTAATATCAGTTTCTGTTTCTGAAACAGAATTTCATACATTAGCAACGCAAAAAGCATTCAGCGAAATTAGGTTTCAGTTGCTAATGTATGAGATTCTGTTTCTGTTCTTGCTTTACGTTGCTTGTGACAACGCGGCTTAACTCGGAAAGTTGGATGATCTCCAACTGAAAATCGAAATTGATTGGCCCTTAGAAAAATTACGATCACACTGCATGATAATAAATGTCAGTGAATATGATAAGACATAAAGTCTTTTCTAGCTTTTAGTTTCCATTTGCCAAGCAGTTGCCAATTTTATATATTTAGGTTACTTACATTAAAAACAAAAATGGAAAGTGGAAATAGAGTGTACTTAAATTGGCATATGGATTGTGCCTGTCTTCATTTGGTTTATCCTAACCCAAATTTTATTTCTCAAAATAAAACTGAGGTTGAGCGGTGGCCACCACACTGGTGCTTCCCCTCCCATACTAATTCTGACACATTAGGTTGGGATAAACCAAATGAAAACAGGCTTTATAGCTTACGCATGGCCAATTGTGTCTTTAACTTGCAATCAGGAGAACTGTCAAAGTTTGTCAATTTAGACATTTGGCATATAACTCGAAACTTGGTATATAATCCGTTTTTTGGATCTACAAGTAGCCGCCTGAATGCCTTACGCTCCGTCTACACAACCAATGGCCAGTGCAACGGAAATGGACATGGCAATCGCCTTGAAAAAAAAGCTGGTAAGTAAATTTTTAATCATTTTCAACATGGGCATTTCATTGCCATCAGTGCCACATTAAACATAGAAAGGAAATCGTAAAATAATTGAAATTTTATAATATCTACATTGTTTCCGGCTTGAAATTTATGATTTTTATTTGAATAGAAGGCGTTGGATGCAAAAAAAAAAAAATATTTAAGGTCTATGTGTCATTTTAAATCTCATTCGGAATCAATCATTCGTGGTTATTTGCAAATCAACATTGCAAAGCTAATTTGCGAAGCGCCCACATTAGTAATGAAACAGTCAATGGAAATATTTTTGTCAATAGATTGCTTTTTCCATTGCAAGTGTGGCTCCTAGGTTATACCATAAAAATTATACCCCAGAAAACGAATTTTAAGATTTAAAAAATAAAATCGTTGGTTACTACATTAAAAATACGGCTTCTAAATTTTATAAGATATTTTCTAAAAACTCTTATTTTGTATTTATTGTAATTTTTATCTATTGGCACTTATATGCACTAAAAATTGGAAAATCACAGAAAGATTAATATTGTTTTAATAATATAATTTAAAAAAACTTAGTTTACTTATATTTAAAAGTACACTTTTTGTGATAGAAACATTAAAGCAAAAAGTAATGAAAAATTACTGGCTTTGCCCTCCCTTATATTGGCTTATTTTTAAGTAAATACAAAATGCATGAGGAGATTTCTTAATTATTTTAAAACTAAATTATAAAAAATAGTTAAAATGAAGTTTGGTCCATTCAATTGATTAGAAAAAAAAACATTAAATTTTAATTGAAGAACTCCCCTTCAACATTCGTGGGAGTTGGTTTGAATATTGTCTTGAAGTTTTTTTTTTTGAATTCAAAATATTTTTTATCATTTATTTTGATTTATTTTAGTAAAATAAAGAACAAAATCATCAAAACTAATACAATAACAAAAATTTAAAGGATTCTCGATATTACAAAAAAGAAACCTATTTTATTATGGCTAACTTGATATTCTAGCCCTGAAAAAGATCCCAACCATAACTGAAACGTGAGCAAATATTCAATAAAAAGGTTTGAAAAAGAGACTGCATTTTTGGGTGTTTTATCAAACATTTTCCACATTTTATCCATAGTTTTTTTTTAACACGATAAAATAACACAGCATTGTACATGTCCCTTCGGACCTACTGTCAAACAAAACCCTGCACAAGTTCGAGCAGAACTTTGCTCCTTCTCGCGTACAGCCTGTCTCATTTTAATGTATCAAAACAAACAGCAGGCTATCCCATGTTCACTACACTGGTCGTGTCTATTTGTTTCTTTTTTTAGTAAACATAAACAAAACCGCGAAGAACAATAAGAGAGAGATAGTAACTACCGAAGACACTATGTCGTATCTCTTCTACGACACGACAAAAGTTGGGTTTGGGTTGTTGCTCGAGCACGTGTGTCGGTTCATTTGAAATGTGTCAAAATCAGGACAAATTTTTCTAAAATAAATAATTAAAACCCGCGTCTAATATTAAAAAAAATTGTTAATAATTCGAGCTCAAAGTCAATAATGGACGAAGATCGTTTGCAATTACAGCGTCTGGCTGGAGTAAACATTACAAAGTTTGCGCCGCTGTTTTCACCGGATGCCAAGTACGTAACCTGGAACACCATCATCTGAATCCTAAGCAATAATCTCTTTTCAGTCTCATTTTTGTGGTCATTGAGAACACCATCCAGGTTTATTCAACCTCGACTGGAAGGTGTGTCCGTACCCTCGATGGAGCCCGTGCGCCGATCATCAGTTTGGAGTATGACTTGAAGAACACACGAGTTCTGGTGTCCTGCACTGAACTGGGTGAAGTTATTCGCTGGAATTGGTCAACGGGGACAATTCTAAGTCAAGTTTCACTTAAAATCCCAGCCGAATTTCTCTGTGAGACGTTCAATATTATTAATCAATACGTGGATGGAGAGTCACCGTGTGCATTCATAACATACAAGAAGAAAAAGACCCCTGTGCAGTGTTTGATCGTGGACACTGTCAAAGGAAACGTGCTAAACCGACCATTGAACTTGAAATTGGGGTAAGTGTTTGTCCGACCGTAGAAAGAAGATCATTTGATGAAGAATCTCTTTTCTTACAGGCGACAAATGGCTCTAGTCGCTGTGGACAATGAATTCTTTAAATATATCGCAATCGCGCAGGGCTCACATGTGTTCTTTATAGACTACACGAGTTGGAAATGGAGAAAGTAAACTTTTGTCCTTATTTTTAAGATACTGATTAAAATGGCCGCTGTGTCTTTTAGGCTAACAAATCCTTACTGCAATCGCGTCACTTGTATCGCTGTGCATCCGAAGGAAAAAATGACTGCAACCGGAGATGATACGGGAAAAATCCAACTGTGGAGACAATTTTTCGGGAATCAAGATAACAAAACTGTGAGTAACACTGGTTGTCATTTTTGTGAATTCTCATCCCTGTAAGAGCTTCCTTTTTTACCTACTCCTGTCATACGAATCTGTTAACCCTGGTTTTGCCTGATTTAAGACAGGAGACATCGGAAAAACGCCTTAAGTAGTCAAGAAACCTCGCTTTGTCGGGATCTCCTACTAGTGTTATCGCTTTCTTCTGGATTCCATCAAGCAGTGAGACCTTTTGTGTCTCATTAAAATTGTATCCAAGCTTAGGGCAAAAACGTTGTGTAGGTGTTACCCAGATCTCTTTGGATAAAGTATGGCTTACTTCGCTTTAAGGATCCTAGCCGTTTCGCAGCCTTCTACTACTCCTAAAGCAGTACGTGTGTTACCTACACAAAGAAGAATCCACCAAATTGGAGATTAATCTTTATTTATTAACCACGCTTAAGCCACGTATTCACAAGGAACAGAAACAGGAACAGAAACAGAATTTCATACATTAGCAAAGCAAAATGCAATAAGCGAAATTAGGTTTCGGTTGCTAATGTATGAGTTTCTGTTCCTGTTTTACGTTGGTTGCGACAACGCGGCTTTAGTTAAAATAAACCTATTACTCGGCGTACAAAGCCGCAGAGGTGCAAATGTAGATAGATACAAAGTTTTAATCAAGGCGGAATTCAAGCAAGGACTTGTAGCCATCCAAAAAAAGCACGACATAAGAAAGAAGAAGTGAGAAGTTAGCAAGCTTTAAAACAATGACGGGGCCTGAAACTACGAACAGCGCATTGTGGAGCTGCTGGAAGCAACGGACAAGGAAATTGACAAACAATAAGAGAACTTGGCATTGTCAATAAGTAGGGTGGCGCGCATACGAAGTAATAAGCATAGAGTCCACAAGAAGACGTGTGACGGTTAAAGCTAAAAAAATGACAAGAAAGCAGATCTTGAGAGCCACACGTCGGCAAATAAAAGTGAACAAAAGAATATATAAAAAGAAGAAAAGGAAGAAACAAACAGAAAATAAAACACTTATTCTGCTAACATAGACATCAAAAATTACATAAAAAGCTTTAAGCAGGAAATCAAAGGCGTTCAACCAAGAAAGATTATGTGCGAAGGTCGCAATGGAGCTAAAGATGAACCACCAAACACGGATGAACCACCACTGAATAAAGGAAGTAACGAAGGCCATTCAGCATGTGAAATCCTATAAAGCTCCGCGCGAAGAGGGTTTGCGGGCCGATGTGCAGTGTTACCGTGTGTCACACTACTGTGCACGACATACCGTGTTCGAGTTCCGACCGGGGCAATAAATGTTTTTTTCACAGTCCGAGTTTCAACCTCAAACACTGAGGAGAACCAGCAACCAAGAAAATTCATGCAGTTATTAATGCTTCCAAAGGACTGGGTGTCAACCCCCACAAAACTGAACTTGTCCTCTTCACCAGGAAATACAAAATCCCTCATATCGACGCTCCTTCAATCAAGGACACTAGCTTAAATTTTTCCGATGAAGCTTAACATCTGGGTCTCATCCTTGATAGAAAGCTCAGCTGGAAATCTAATATACAGAAAAGGGTGCGGAAAGCTACGATAGCACTCTTTTCATGTAAAAAAGCCATCGGCAATAAGTGGGGACTTCAACCCCGAATCACCTACTGGCTACACATCTCGGTCATCAGACCGAAACTGACGTATGGAACGATTGTCTGGTGGACTGCTCTGAATAAAGCGGTAGACCGCGACATGCTAAGCAAGGTCCAAAAGTCAGCCTGCTTATGCATAAGCGGAGCGCTTCGCACCACTGCTTCAGCAGCATTAGACACCCTGTTCCATCTAATTCCCCTTGATATTTTCAGCAGACAAACAGCTGCTATCTCGGCTACTCGCCTCAAAGCAACCTGTGAGTGGACCTACAGTGAGATAGGTCACTCCGCTATTCTGAAAACATACAGATCCTCTTCTGACAAGAACTTCCAGACAATTATCCCCCCAAGGTCTTCTTGGGATGACTGTGTGCCTCTGGGATGCGAATCGATTTACTTCTACACGCATGGATTAAAGACAAATGATGGGGTAGGTGGGGGTGTATTCTCAGAAAAACTAAATTTTAGTCTCTCTTTCCGTCTTCCGGATCATTGTAGTGTTTTCCAAGCTGAAATCATGGCGATTAAGGAAGCCTTGTCCTGGCTTAAGAATAAAATTATATCCGCCAAGGATATACGTATTTTTTCTGACAGCCAGGCGGCCATCAAGAGGCTGGGATCGATTTCTATAAACTCCAAAGTAGCTTTAGACTGCCGTTCGTCTCTAAAGGAGATGTCAGAGCAGTTCAACATTCTCCTGTGCTGGGTGCCAGGCCATAGTGACATTCCAGGCAACTGTAAGGCTAAAGAACTCGCCAAACTTGTTCTCTCAGTTTCGCATGATAAAGGCTTCTTAGGCATTCCAATTTCGACATGCAAACCGATGATAAAACTGGATCCAATAGAAAGAACAAATCTCAGATGGAAAAGTGGAAGTACCTGTCCTTGTATCTGAGATCTTAAACGCTCTAGGAGTTTGTTAGCTCTTAATAGATCGCACATGAGTGCTACAATCGGTGTTATTACAGGACATTGTCTGATAGGCAAGCACGTGACGAGGCTTGATGTCTTTTCTAACGATTTTTGCAAGAGCTGCGTGGACGAGGAGGAAGAAGAGACCACTCTCCACCTTCTTTGCACATGCCCCGCTCTCTCTAAGAACCGAAATCTTCACCTTGGAGCATTTTTCTACATTCTACGACCCAAAACGTCTCTTACGCTTCATTAGTAGCTCAAAATGGTCCAACAAGTAGGCAATTTTTCCAGATCCACGTGGTATCACAATGGACCTACTTAGGTCTAAGTGAGTTGGGTTCTTCGAACCATTTCAACCTAACCTAACCTAATACTTCCAAAAGCTTGGCTTACAGGTGTGTTAGTACCTTTGCACAAAAAAGGCGACAAACTCAATAGCGAGAGTTGCATTGTTGTTTGCTACAATAAAACTAGCGTACGTTTTTAGTAAAAAACTTTCTGAATCAGCAGATAATATCAAGGAGGCTTTAGGACAAACAGGGCCACAACTGATCTGGTAAAGCAAAATCTTGAAAAATGCTACAAATTTAATGCACTCGAGGGTAACACCAACAACTCACCTCAGAAATCTTATATCGGCAGCTTGTACCGATCTAATTCCTTCGGTCATTTCCCAAATTTCATGACAATAGATGAGGGTTGGAACGAACACTGAATTAAGAGCTGAGGTCTTTGCTTTCACTCCAAGATTAGCTTTCCTGATGACCGGCTGGCGCAGTTCCTTTACTATTGCTTCAGCTTGGCCAATCATGCAGGATAACTCAGTACCACTCCTTCCATCTTTCGTGAAAAAGACCCCGAGATACTGAAACTTCTCTACTTATTTCAATGGGACTCAGGGTAAACTGCACAGCAGTTTCCAAACTTCCAAACTGAACGATACCAGGATAGCTAAATCATCCGCGAAAAGCAGATGCCTTATCCTGACGCCAGCCATTTGGAAAGATTCTTCACCAAGACTGCGCTTCACCATTTAGTCCAAAAAGGCTGTGAAGAGGAGAGGCAATAGGACACAGCTCTGGGGTAGAATCGGCCTTGGTGATCTGTGATATTCACATTATGTGACATTCAATGTGATCAAACTTAATGATCCGTCTGCGTCACAAAAATATTGCTCTGAATCGTTGCTTTATTTAGGCTAGAAATGAAAGAACTTTTTTTTTGTATTCATGCAAGCAAAAAGTCAGCCTAGTGTAGGCAAAACTGGAAACTGGAGACCAGCTGATTTTGACGTTTAAGGGGCTTTCACAGACAACGAACTTGCGACCAGCGAACCGGAGAACAAATGACTTTGCTCCAAAATACTGTTTCAGAATTCAAATCGCAGCACGAAAATCTTTTAACGATCGAATAATCTATAACTTAATTCTTCTACAAAATCAATTTACATAAGTTCTGTCAAGATATTCGCAGTTCGCTGATTTCAAAACGAATTCGCAGCGACTTGTGCCAATTACTAAGCGAATTGTAAATAGCTTCACAAAGCTTTTGAAAATGAAGGATTTGAAATTACCAAATTATAGAATTCAGGATTCTTGTTGCTTTCTATTTGACAACTGCTTTCTATTTAACAAATTTCAGTTTTAAGCAATTCCAAAGAGCAATGTCCAATCCAAGCGCCTGTTCGCAGGTCGCAAGTTTGCCGGCTGTGAAAGTACCTATATTGATCTTGAGCTGTCACAAGAAATTTGTGTTGATCACAGTTTACGAAGGCGAATTTTTCTGCCGAATCACTTTAGCCGATTCCACCCCTGACGAAGTCCAACGCACACATCAAAACGACGGGATTCGACGTCATTTATTCAAATACAGCTTCTGCTGTTCCTATACAAAGACTGAATGGCTCTTAGAAGAGGCCCACAGTGCGAAGTCATGCAAAACAATCCAAAGTTTATCCCGAGTAACCCGGTCATAGGCCTTTTCCAAACCTACAAAACACGCGTAGACCGGTTTGGCATATTCCCAGGCCTTCTCAAGAAAAACCTTCAGAGTAAGAAGCTGGTCGGTTGTGCCTCTGTCAGGCCGAAAACCGCATAGCTCTTCCCGCAACAAAGGTTCGTTTCCAGCTCTGGAACGCGCTTCCAATACCTTCACGAATACTTTTCACGGAAGACTCAAGAGAAATATGCTCCTATAGATCGAGCAATCTCTCTTGTCTCTTGTTTTGAAAATGGCCATTATAACTTCTGTTTGCCAATCGCTAGCTGCTTTCCCGCTCTCCCAGGCCACCTTAATGACACGTGTTAACCATTTAACCTTCTTCAGCCATCCCTTGAGCATTTCTGGCCGGATTTCATCAACTCCAGCAGGCTTACCCACTTTTAGCGATTTAATGGCGGCAGTGACTTCATCTACTGTGGGACTATTCTCCGCCCTAATCTCGTTAGCAGTGCCATCATTGCCATCATCTGTGCCTTGTTGGCGGTTGAGCAACTCCGAAAAGTGCTCTCTCCATCTGCGCAAGACGTCGTTCTCATTTGAAAGAAGTGTACCGCCTTTGGATTTAACCCATTGTACGATATTTAACTACTTTCCTCTGAGACGGCGAATAGTCTACCAAAACATCTAGTTTGCAGATCTGTAATCGTGCTCTAACCTCTGGCCGAACTTTTTCCAAGCCTCTTACACGGAAGAGCTTCGCGCTTCAAAGTACCGGACTTGGGAAATAGAGTTACTACATTGATTCCACACAATATAGGCTCTCTTCTTTTTTCTGAAGTCTTCTTAAACTCCAGGAGTCTTAAACCACACAGGTCTTTTCTCACCACCAGCTGCCACACCAAGCCGTTTCACTCCACAAACATTTTTGCAGAGGAAATGACTTCCGATGAAAACCCCTGCCTTTCTTCCTCTACATTTTACAGGTCAGTTGGAATTTGTTCAAAATTCACCGATCAGATTTTCACCTATGAAAAATAAACTTATAAATCCTCACTAACACAATATTCCATTCTTTCGGGAGAGTATGTAGTCCTGCCAAACAATTAAGAAATTTCCACAATGTCTTGCACACAATTTTTTTTATTTAAATTTAAAGATAGGAAGAGCTTAATGAAGGATCCTGTAGTTTAGAAATGATTAAATTGTTCCCACAAAAAAGTGGGTGTGGTTGAAACAAAAAAAAAAAATTTTTATCCATCAGATAAGTTGGGCTCAGACCCTTCTTATTATAGGCGTTTGACCCACAGGTCGGAGATTGAAGTACAAAAATTATGCAATTAAGTTATCTAATCCATGGTTATCATTTAAATTTGTTTTCATAATAAACCTTGTTTTATATTCTTGCAGACTCTGTTACATTGGCATCATACTGCCGTTACAAGCATCGCATTTTCCTATTCCGGCTCCGGCCTTTACAGCAGTGGTCTTGAAGCCGTACTTGTCAAATGGAATATTGCCCGTCCTGAGGAAAAAGTATTTCTGCCCAGAGCTTCAGCAATAATTTTGCACATAACCACGAGCCAAGAAAATGCTTTTGTAGTTATTTCAACCGCCGACAATGGTACTATGCGTTTGGGTTCTAGCCACGTAGGGAGGTAGACAAATTTCGTTGAATCACAGCACCAAACTTAATCGTTCAACGACTATTGTCTATTTTCTACGGGATAAAGCTCCAAATATTTGCTGCTACTTTCACTAATAAATTTTCCGTTCAAGGCATTCAAATCGTTGATGTAAACATGACGACCAAATGTACAGTTCAAGAGTTCACTTTCATGGTCGATGACAAAACAGGAATGAACAATTTCCCCGTTGGCTTAAAGGTTAATCCACGCAAAAACACTCTTGTGTTGAATGGTAGAGCTGGTCATCTACAATTTTATTCCACCTACACCAGAAGCTTGCTGTACAATGTGAGTAAGAGGATAAAAGGAATTCTTTTCGATTAGTGAACGTATTCTGTGTTTACCTATTTAGATGGATATCGTTGGGCAAAATCAATTGTCCATGGAATCGGGAAAGATCCTGTACAACACTCATATAACACATGCTGCATTCAACATCGATTGGATGGCAACTGTAGAGACATTCAACGATAACCAGCACATGCCCGAGCTGCGGTTAAAATTCTGGATGTACAACAAAACGGACCAGAGGTAGGATCAAGTAAAATGTGTCGAAGAAGTTTTAACGAGTGTTCTTTTTTTCATTCAGGTATGCCCTTAACACCAATGTAGAGCTTCCTCACGAGGGTGGCATCAAAGCCATCGAATTTTCGAATCCGTACTACGTTGATAACCTTCGTTGTGCTACAGTGGGAGCGGACAAAATCTTAAAAATATGGTCACTCGAAGACACAACCAGCATCCACCGAGAAGGCAAATCTTGGTATTGCATCGCAAAAACGTCATACAAAAATCTTTCCGTCGAATCAATCAAATTTTCTGAAGATGGTTCATTGTTAGCCGCAGGATACGGCAACTCATTGTGTATCTACGTGGTGAACAACCTTAAAATGTTGGCAGTTCTGGCTCCAAATCCAAGTTTTGATGGTTTGCCCCATAAGACCCAAGTGATTGTGCCGAGAATCAAGCCAAATGGTTCGCAAAAGGATCTTAATGCACACAAACAAAAGACGATGCAATTGTTTACGAACCTCCTAAGTACCGAAGACGAAACGCTGCTGAAAGAAATAAAGAATTCTATAAAAGCCAAGAGAGTGTGGCCTTCGAGTGGCATAGACGAGACTGAGAAAAAGCAGTTGTATAGAAAAATCAAGCTCTGCAATCAGCTAAATTTGTTTCAAAAACTCTTGATATACCGAAAGCTGGGCATGACCTTTCAGCTGAGTCAAGAATGGCATGCCAAAGTTGCCGACTATATTCGAGTCAATGTACCCGATGACAACAAAACCCAGGCCCTGGCGAAAGAGGTGCCACTTCTGAGCACGAAAACTCGTTTCAAGGCAAAATATAGGCTTAACAAGTACATTAGTAGAAAACTGAAGTATGACGATACTGTCACAAGTAAACTGGCGTCAATGATGAGTATCCTTAAGCTAGATAACGCCCCAAATGCGCAAATAACAAATGGCCTAAGCAACGGCCAGGTCGAGGCAGCAGAAAATGCAAATATAAGTCCACCGCCTCAGTACGTGCCTACAATAAAGAAGGTAGCCTTTTTCTATGGAGATTATGCCCACCTGGTAAGCCTTTTTTTTTTTTAGATTCTCTTTGAATTATTAATTCTTAACGGTTTTTGCAGGTAATTTCGTGTACAGAAAACAGACTTTTCGTATGGAATTTACTTAGTTTGCGTCTACAATCCGCTTTGAAGCTATCCACTGAGCATGTTGTTGTCGATCCGCTTACAAATTTAGTAGCTGTGTTTACTAAAAACCGGGAATGTAAGTATGTTCTCTTGGACGCATTCCAGCCTTCTAACCACTTTTACTTTTAGTATATTTGTTTCAACCAAGCACCGCGATGCCATTATACTCTCGGTTGAATATGCCCGGTGTTAAGGGTATGACGTGGCTACCACGAAAGCGTCCTAATCCACAGTCTATACTGGTCAATTGGCAAGCTCGGTCGACGCTCTATTTTCTTACAGAAAACCATGTATGTGTGCGGCCTTAAAAAAGGGGTTGATAGTGTTTTTCTAATCTTTGTCCTCTTTTTGTAGGAACTATTGTACCTTGCTGCTGAGGACGGCCGTCGAGAACCAGCTCTTATGTTTGTTGATGATGCAGATGATGTCGCACAACTATATTCGACACTGGGAGCGGTGCCTGAGAATCAGTTTAGTAGCATAAAGAGGGAACAGGGACCAGAAGAAGACGCGGCAATTGGTGTGCATGGAAGGGCGGCGGTTAAAGCAGTTAGTTGAAATTTTTTTCCAATCAGCATCCATCAAAAATCTATTTTCAATTTTAAATGAGATACCGGCCTCAACTCAAAAAAAAATTGTTCAATAGGAACAATTAAGAATACGTTCTTCGTCATCTACTCGTCGGTAACTTACGACCACCTTCGTCCGTTCATTGAAAAGTCATGATGCTGTAGATCCCAATCTTTGATTAACACAGGGTGCAGTGCACTATTCCTCCGTATTACTCCCAAAGGACGTGTAACCCAGATGCAAAAGTTTTCCTCTAGTCCGGAAAATCAAGGATATAGCTCCTGAAGTTGTTCTTGCCTCCAAGGTTGACTTGCAGATCTCGATATAAAATCCTTGAAATACGCCGAGTCGATGAAGTTGAAAGCTGCCTTGAAGAAGAAAGAAAGCAAAAATTTTTTTCGCAATGCTCGTCAATTGGAATAAGTTGTCAACATTTGAATACCCTTTCCTGAAGACAGTCTGTAAATCGGACAGAAGTTCATTCACACAATTGCATTCCGTTAAGCAATATAGCTCCAGCAAAAAACTTCATTACAGTATTCAGGAACGAAATTCCTCTGTAATTGCTTTCGTCCTTCGTGTCCCCTTTTTGAAAGGCGGAAACAACGCTCTTTTGTTACTTGTCGGCATTGAAAATGGAATCGTATACCTCCATGAGATGTTCCGTGAACTGCTCCGTCGCGTACTTTAAGAACTCGTACAGCATAAGATACACGAATCTCCACAGGCACTTCCAATCTTCCAGAAATTGGCCCCATTTGGATAAACGAAATCCCAGAAGCCATCTAAATTTATCATTATTTGTTTCCGGGCCACTTGTCATGACCGCAAAGTGAATGTGATTTACGTGTAGTCCTTGCATTTTTCCTTTATCATTTCTCTGATTTATCTTAAAGTTACTTAGTCTGAATTTGGGAATGGATTCTCCATAGGGATAGGCTATCAACAAACTAGTAGTACTAGTACAAACCTTTTGTTGATTCCGCTATACTTGAGGGTTTAAACCGGTTCTCTCACTCTTTAGCAAAATGGAAACATTGGATCTCTAGGGGTATTCACATCCACAGTAACTTGAAATGACCATACCTGAGCCTCATTTTTTTCAGATTGGGAGAAAATTTACAACCCTGAGGATAACCTGAAAAACGATATAATCCAATATTCAATATTATTTTTCATTAATCTCGATAGCAGCATCGATTTTCCCGGTTCCGTAGTTTTTAAAAGTTATAATCTAGTGTTTTAAAAAAACTTCTTGCCGGAGTGGGAGTTAAAAGACGTTCCAAAGTGTTTATAGCTTCGTTATTAACTATTGCAAATACTTCCGAGAATATGAGATATGCTTTCCATAATAAAATTCTTAAAAATAATTTTTATTTTCCAGCTTTTAGCAATGTCCACCCATACGATGGCACCTCTCAGTTTATTGTGCGGAGATTTCCTAAAGGCGACTATTCAAGTGAACGCACCCGAGGAAGAAAAGCCCTTGCGAAAAACTGAAAACGAATCAAAGAGCGGCAACGAAACGAGTGATGACGAAGATGAGGATGTTAAAATGCGTGAAATTGGAAACCTTAAAACTAGTATCAAAAACTCCTTCGATTCAGATGAGGAATCAATTCAAGATGAGTTGAGAAAAGTTCTTGTAGAAAAATCTATTGACTTTGTTTGGTAACTTAAGAGTAAAGCTTTTTTTCCCAAAAGAAACAAAACAAAATAACGGTTTTAATTATATTTTTGTAACATTTCTTTTTAAACTAAATAGTGACTATTAAATGGACATGTTAATATGAAATATGAATATAGTACATAATTATACAAATTAGTTTGTGTGTGATACTCAATTTCGTTTGAGATTTCTGTTGCGTGGTATTAAGCCAGCGTGTGACAGAACGTTGTAGATTTCTGAACGTGGAATCTTTTCAGCTTGTCTTTCGAAAACCTTGAAGGAACGATAGTTTATTTGAAATGATGATAGTGTTATCATTTGAAAAGAAGCAACTTACCAACTGTTCACCTGGACCAAGCCAACTTGATTGTTTTAATGCTGCCTGAACTCGTGCTGTTTTGTAAAAAGGATTTCTGAATTCATTCGATAGTCTTTGTTCGTAAGCGTCGTTTTCGATCACAGCGAAATGTTGGACTTGTGCGAAGGCAGCCATCGCCATTATGCAGAGCTGGATAAGAAATTTCAATATCCTGTAAAAAATATTTGGCAGTTAGTTTATTAAATTTATAAGCAATTTATCCAATTTTGACTGATTTCTAAACTACCGGAACCTTTGCGCTTGATCTGGACATCGTCTAATGTTCTGAATTCTAAACCGTTTAACATTTCATTGTTGCAATAAAATAAAAGTAGGCTCTCTAGAGTATTATTCAATCAATGTGAATAGTAATGAGATATTGTTTCATGTTTATTGCTCAAAAGAATAACCCCTGAGGATGTAAAAAAAGATAGACGAAACGTTGCATGGATTGCATTTAGACGGTAAAGGGATATCGGGTCAACATGAAAGTGCGAGCATTTTTTTTCTTTCTGAACAGAATGTGGACTTAATTGAAACTCTGATTTGTTGTTATTCGGCTGTTCTGGTCATAGATTACACCAACTGGTCAAGACACTTTTAAAAGACTTAATTGAAACCTGCCAGGCAGTCCTAAAAGCTCTAAGGAGCGACAGATATGACTCGAAGGCAGTTTGGGAATGTCACCAAATTCTAAATACATTGGCTACCAAAAACAGTGTAAAGCTGATTTGGGTGCCGGGACTCGAAAACTATGAGGGTAATGAAAAAGCCGACATTCAAGCCAAATGGGGAGCTGAGATTCCTTTTATACGGCCTTTTCCCCTCTTTGGTTTCACCAAGGCAGACGTTTATCATCAAATAAAAAGCTGGACTATCAGTCTATGTTTACAAAAGTGGAATAATCTGGAAGGCCTCAAACACTCCAAAAAATTCCTCAGTTACAACCCCAAAAGAGCCAAGGAAGCCCTAGAACTCAACAGATCCGATCTAAGATTGTTTTGTGGAGCTCTCACATGGACATGTAGCATGTAACAATCACCTATCCAAACTAGGCCACAGCAGCACTGAAATCTGTAGACACTGTGGAGAAACAAAAGAAACTATGGAACACCTTTTGATAGAGTGTCTTGCTCTCCACAGATTCTCGCCCTCTGCTACCCAGCAGACTTTAGCAGACTTTAGCAGACTTTAATAATTAAGTAACCAATGTTACATCAATGTGGGATGCCGTGGCGTAGTGTTTTTATGTGTGTGCTTACTACGCCGGAGGTCTGGATTCGAATCCTACCATCGTCAGCTGAAAAAAAGGTTCGTTCTTTTTCACAGTCTCCAACTCCGCGAGGGTCTGACAAGCCCTCCGAGTGTATTATTGCCTTATCAGTGCCTTATCAAAGGCAAATCCCATGGCAGATCCCTATACGTTCCGTTTCGTTCCCTGTATGTGTTTTTGCGGGTTTTAGAGGGCAGGGGGTTGCAGAGTTGGCTATCTATCTCTTTATCGTCTGATCAGTGACTTGGTGCTCCTTTCAACGATTTCAGTTTAAGTTGCTGGGATGAGTAAGAGGAAGAAACCATGATTCATCTTCTGTGTAACTATCCCGATCATCGATCTTGCTAAGGGAAACTCTAGGTGAACATTTTCTCGATAATATGCATTATTATAAGAAGATAATAAGCTTTATCTCCGGGTCGAATTAGTTTAACGCGCCACATGGAAACTCAATGGTAGAGAATTTGGCTCACAGCAGACGTCAAATCTCCAAACATTCCCCACATCACACCCCAAAGTCTTCCCTTGCAGGACTGTTCTGGTACGGGTTCATGACGTTTTGGTTGCTCTCAACTTTCCACCCTTATGGGAACACCGGTATATTCTCTTTGGTACTGGTTCATACCGTCTCTTCCAATTCCCCAAGGTTGATTCTACCTCAGACGCTTTAAAAAGGGGCTTACATCGAAAACGGCTAACATGCATCAGCGTCTTGCCTAAGTATTCTCATACGGCAAGGGTTTTTAATAAAATCGGTTACCCCTGTACTCTCCTATCCTTAAGGCTTATTCTTACTTGAAGGACTTGTACCGAAATCGGTAGCCCTTTTGCTTTGTCATCTCATTCAGAACTACGCCTTACTGATCTCTTTTTACCTTGTCGACGCGGGTTCATACTGAGAACTGTTGCGTCCGACCTCAAGATATTTCCTTCAACTCATACCAACCCCCCTCCACCCATTCTCAAGACACTGGATCATATTTTTTTATATGATACTTCCTTACTGGACCCATAACTCTGCTGACAGTGGCTCACACCGAAACGGTTACTCCCAGCCTTCATTACACTTTTCTGGTAAGTACCTAACGAATCTACCATTGATTGGTGACCATCGGCACAGGCTAATAATACCGACACTGATGGTTGCCTCGATCATTTCACCCAAATGGGTGAAATGATTAGGTCCTCAAGCTGATAACTCCGGTCTTACAAACAGTGGTATCACAATTCTGCCCCTAGTTTCGCAAAGGAAAAAAAGAAAAAATAGATATTTAACCGCAGCGTAAATAAAGAAACTAAAAAAATTGACAAAATATTAGATTTGAAGCTGTCTTCGCTTCTTTTTTATACCCGACCAGGGTATATTGATATTAATTTATAGTTTGTAACAAAGTAAAATAACCACCATACACCCCTAAGATCTTCTAGAGATGTGATCGAGACCGACAGGTGAATCGATTAAGCCATATTTGTCCATATGTGTGAAGTTTTTTAGGTCTTTAAAATTGAGCTAGGATGCTGAAACTTGGAGTGTAGTTTGGTTCTTTTTAGTACAGACAAAGTATGAAAATAGATACGATCCGCGCACAGCCACGCCCACAATTGACATAGATGTCAGACAGCCTCAAATTTAAATTTAATTTAAAATTGCCTTTGGGTCAAGTTGGACAAGGCGTATGACCTCAAATTTTTTTGGTGCAAGGCCCGAAGCCTTTAAATAGACAAAAATTGGACCTCCACAGCTTCGATCATGCGCACTTTTAAAATGTTAAATCTTTAAAAACCTGATTTCTCGGAAAATTCATTCTCAATCCAAAAAAAAATTATAAATTATAATTATATTCCCGTTTCTCAACTAAAGGTAAGATTAGACTGCATGGCATTTGGTCATATATATTCCTTTTTTGACAGATATCTCGGTCACTAGCCGTCATATAGTGTCATTATCATAATTTCATCTAACCATAAGTCAATATTTTCCGGTATGACCATGTTCGTTTTGACAGATAAATATGACCATTAGGTCACTCTGTGTAATAGGAACACAAACATAATATTCCGCCATAAGCCCAATACGACCATATGCCATTCAAGAAATTTTCACTATGGAATATTTGGTCATATCAAAAAATCATAATTTGTTTTCAGTTCATGCATAAATGACAGATTTGAAATTTCTGCAAGAATGATATTTTTAGATTTGAAATTTTTCCTGCAATTTGCAAACTATCTTATCGTTCGAAAAAATTCCTTTTTAAATTTGTGTTTATCGTCAAGTGGCGTGCAAACCTCCAGTTTTTTAAGTGATTTCCAAAAGTGCAATTCGAGGGAGACGATTAAAGAAAAATTCCGTAGTGTTTTCACTGGACAAACATAAGATTAACTTAATACGAGCACTCTCTTGTTGTCGTTTTGGCTCTCCAAAGACAGTGACAATGACATTTCCCAGGAGCAAAAAAAGTTATTTCGTTGCAAACCTTCCAATAAAATCATGTTTGTGACAGATCTATCATACGTGATTAGCTTCCGTTTTCTTTCTCTAGTCTTAAACTGACAAAAGTGACAAGAGTTAAAAGAGGCGATTTTGGAGGAGAATTATATTTAATTACTCACCGAGGGCTTAAATTTGTATGCAAAATCTCTAAATTTGTTGGAAATTAGTTGAAGATTTGCGCATTTGTGCTCCCAAAATTTAAATTACGCATTTGTGTTCCCAAAATGTTCCAATGTTACGCATTTGTGTTCTAAAATGTTCCCAGAAAGGCGAAAATCTGACTCCTCGGCTCCTTGAACAGACTCGCGTTTCCATGCATAATTTCGACTCGGCTCGCAAAGCATAGTTGGCATAGTCGAGCATAGTCGACTCAAACAGCGTTTTCATGCGATTGAAGCCGCGTTCGACTCTGCATGGAAACGCGATAATACCCAATAATTGCTTCATTTTGTCCAACAAAACTTTGGATTCGGCCCAGGGATCCGAAATGGATTTCTTTGCTGTGTTCTTCTTGCCTTGATGTCCTCACATAAAATCTTTAAAATTCTTATGCTTCTACGATCTCAGGGAAGCCAACTTTTTCGAAACAACACTGTACAGGTCTGCAGCAGGATTTAGTTATTGCCTGAGGCGGCAAGATTAAAACCTATACATTTAGAAATATTTACGAGAAACGCTAGCAATAAAATCCTTTATATAACTTCTCACACAAAACACAGTATTTATCTATCAGGAACGATGTTACCTCAATCCTTATTGTAAGTCAGCCATCGATTCAAAATTTTGACTTCCTTATTTTTTGATCATGTGTTTTTTTAAATTTTTTTTACTTATCTGTTCTCGGAGCACTTGGTCAACGCTTCCGGAGCACCAAGTGCTCCGCGGAGCACACTTTGGGAACCGCGGGTGTAATACATCTGACTTTTATGGCCCGTCAAATGGGCTTATGATTAAAATTTGAGTCATATTTCAGCGTTTGTTTATAAGACCACTTGGCATACAGTCTAGTCTTACCTTTAGGTTAGAAACGGAAATTTAAAACTTTTTTAACGCAAAGTGTTTTCTTTTTATTCGCTTTGCACTTTAACTTAATCTGAACAAGATTGCTTCTACCGTTAAGATACCCACTAGAAGATTTAAAAAAATTGTTTTTGAAAATATTAATTAAAACGCTAACCGAACGTATCGTTGTTTAATTTTGGTTAGCGGCCCCTATGGCAAGGCCATATAAAAATAAATTTATAATATTTAAAAGTGAAAAATTACAACAATTTATACAATTTTACAATATTATAATAATGGCTAGTCCTATGATCATTTCAAACGCTGCCAGGCGAACATTGCATCGTCAGGAATCCTTATATTATAATGATGCTGACAGGAAGTGACAACTCTTCCTACGGCTTCCCATAAGAAAACAATAAATAAAAAATAAATAAATAGAGTGGCGCAAGCGCAACAGCTCGAGGTGAACCAGGCCAATTTCTCAACAATGTATGCTGTGTGTGTTAATTTTTTCACATACAAATCTGAACGGCACTTTGAGAAGTTTTTTAAGGCAAATGATACTCTTGGAAGGCTTGTCAGACTCTCGCGGAGGTCGGGACCGTGCAAAAGAACGAGTCTTTTTTTAGGTGACCATGGTAGAATTCGAACCCAAAAGCACACACACTACGAATCTCAAGTTTATAGGAGTCACACCTGCAATGCTTCTACATAAACGTATTCAGATGCACATAAAAAGCTAACGACTATTTATAGGGTCATTTTCTACCTCAACTTCTACGCCTAAAGCTTAAATTAATAACTGAATAACTAGATATTCAACTCGTGTTTCCTCCTTACCCTACACCCTTACCTTACACCCATTTATTTACGTTTTTTTTTATAAAGCCTTTAAAGCTTTTATAAAGCTGTGAAATTCTGTGCCGGTGAATACGTGTAAGAAGATACAACAACAATTCAAGCTCCATAACGAAATTGCATGGAAATGACGAATTGATGAATTTACTCACATTTGTAAACAAATGTCAGCGGATGGGTAAATTCCTCAATTTCAGCTTGTGTGCAAAGCTTTTATGCATGTCCGAAGTTGATTATATAGTTATTCAGTAGTTTATGGCCTAAAGGAGGTCGAATGACGTCCTAAATGTACCTTTAGGCTGATATGGATTGTCTGATCGTTACTGGCAAATAAATTTTGGTGCTTCAAGCCGCCCGGGTCGTGTATATTTATGCTTCTGCGTGCCCGATTGGATGCATTTAAATGCTGAGCACATCAAATTGCTTCGTTCGACCTTAACTGCTTCTCTTGGCTGTTACACTTCATTTGCTCCTGCATCGAACACATTTTATGAATACTCCAAGTCCATATTTACCAACCACACAATGCCATGATAAAATTTATTACATAATTAAAATAATGAGACCCCCGTACGCAATGTTGTGTATTGGATGACTGTCGTCCCAGACAGTAAGCTGAAGACTCCAAGACCGTGAGGTTGTTTTGTGTAAGATGCCAAGAAACCTGTTGATCCCGCATCTTCACATGGAGTAGAATACCACATGTTGTTATTGAAGTCTAAAATTGACTTCCGTAATATCTGCATTATCGTAATTTTTTTCTTGCCATGGACGCACACGAGTGGAGCGTTTCAAAAAACCTGTGTGATTATGGCATAAAGCAAGTTTGGCAGGAGATACTTGATATCTCGAAATCGGGATGTTTACTTTCACTTTCCTTGGACATATTTTTGTTTATTCTTGCGTACGCTAAAGACAGCTGGCACAGACGATCAAAAAAGAAAAAAAAAACTGATCCTTTCGATGCAGGTGCTTATTGTTAGATGCAAGATACTGTACGGTGCAATTTTCAGCACCGATCGAAGATAACTACTGACTTACTTAATGGACCTGATGTTTACATTCAGTCTCGTGTACCAGTGACCTCCAGATTGACAGTACTGGTTGGTGTTGATGGTGAATATTGGACAGGATGCTGCAGTATAGTTAGTAAAAAACTTTAAGGTTTAGCAGGAATAAGTTTCAAAGAAAAGAGAACCAATATGTGCTTAGCATCAAAAAAGTTTCTAACAATTTCCATCCTTATAAGTGTCAATCTTCTTTTTCACCAAAAGCGACATGACGAGTCAATGTTGAACCTGAAACCCTCAAAGTCGCCACTCAATTAGCCCAATATTATTATTATCGACAGACAGAGAGTGGAACTATTCAAGTAAGCACGTACTTTGGCTGAAGGTAAGTGAAGTAATTGAATACCAATCCAATGAGTGTTGGATAATGATATGCATTCAATTGATTTAAAGTTCAAATTTTAAATGAAGACACATAAAAGCGAAAGTGTTAAAACAAGGCAAACGTTTTTGCAAGTTTCTCATTAAGTAAGTGTTGTAATCATCCAAAAAGAATAACAATAGACTGCTTGAATTTTCATTGAAAGACTTGCCAAAACTTAAGGAAAGCACAAACTTGTGTTTTTTGATACTGTGTTTGTTGCTTTTATTTGGTTTTCAAACACTTTTTCTCTTACGAGAAACCGTAGGAAGAGTTGTCACTTAATGTCAGCATCACAATAATATAAAGGTTCGTGACGATATTCATCTGGCAGCGTTTGAAATGATCATAGGACTAGCCCTTTTTATAATGTAGAACTGTAAATTTAATGAAAAACCTTAAGAGGACCGGCCGCCCAAAACCATTATCGCCTCTGTACCTAATGTTGAAACTTCTTTCGAATAAGTTCGGAGAATGATTTTCAATTTATTTTTGAGAGAGTTAACCCAGAGTGAAATGAAACATTTTTTTTTTAAAGCTTAAGTTTTGGAGAGCTGTGGTCACCTTAAACTCATCATCATCATCATTTTTTATTTTGTCGCTTATCCTCTACAAGGGTCGCGGAGCGAGAGCGGCTGAATGGTCCTTCTATCGTTCTCGATAGTCCACCACCAACTCAAGAGATTCAGGCGCAATACCCAGGCGGAACTCGGAGAGGTTCTTTACCTGATCCCACCACCTGTTTCTTGGCCTACCAGGGAGTGACGTGCATGACTTGTCTAGGAAGTCTGTCAGAGGGCATGCGAACAACGTGTCAAAACCATATTGAAGAATCGATCGTTCGACTCGGAGAAGTATCTGCTCAACATTAAGATTCCCACGAATACTGACGTTTCTCACTCTATCCTTTAGTGTTACACCAGCAACGTACCTCAGAAATCTCATTTCGGCAGCTAGTACCCGCGATCTAATTCTTCCGGTCATTACAAAAATCTCATGACCATAGATGAGGGTTGGAACGAACACTGAATTAAAACCTGATTATTGATTATTGAAAACTGATTATTACTGATATTGCTCCAGCTTGGCCAATTTTACTGGACAACTCAGTATCACTCCTCCCATCTTTCGTGAAAAAGACCCCGAGATACTTAAACTTCTCCACCTGTTTTAATTGGAACTCGATTTATGTGCAGTGTAAACTGCACAGGAGTTCGGGAAACAACCATCAGTTCCGAATTGTTCACGTTTACTTTCATCCCAGCATCACCACAGACGGCTGTAGCAAGGATGGCCAAATCATCTGCAAAAAGCAGATGGCTCATCCTGATGCCAGCCAATTCGAAACATTGCTCGCCAAGACTGCGCTTCACCATCCAGTCCATATATGCTATGAAACGAAGCGGCTACAGATCACTGCCCTGGCGAAGTCCAACGCACACATAAAAAGAACGGGATTTGACGCCATTTGATGCGGAAAAAATGGAGATATGAAACAATTCGGGACAAGTAGAGCTCACCCACAGAAAGATGCTAACATATTGCCGTTGTCCAGATTTAGATGGTTGACAAACGACAACTGACAAGCCGAAGAGAGGAATGGGAAAGGTGGGTAACCGCGGAAGCGGTATGAACCCGTAGGTACCAGGAGGAACATATACCGGTGTTTCCATAAGTGCCTGTTTTCATTTGGTTGATCCTAACCTGATGTGTCAGAATTACTTTGGTGAGTGGAAGCGCCAGTGTGGTAGCCACCGTTCAACCTCCGTTTTATTTTGAGAAATAAAATTTGGGTTAGGTTAGGATCAACCAAATGAAAACAGGCACTAAGGTTGAGAAGGTGAGGGCAACAGAAGCAGAGTAAGCTCGCATTAGTCAAGTCCTGTAAAGACCTTTGGTGCCTGTTTTCATTTGGTTTATCCTAACCTGATGTGTCAGAATTACTAAGGTGAGGGGAAGCGCCAGTGTGGTGGCCACCGTTCAACCTCAGATTTATTTTGAGAAATAAATTTTGGGTTAGGTTATTATAAACCAAATGAAAACAGGCACTTGGAGGTGTAGTGGGAGAGGGAGGACTGATGGGAGAATTTGACGTTTACTGTAGCTGTTCTACGATTGAGTTTCCAGATGTAGAGGAATGGGCTGTGTGGTTCAGCGATTACGCGTTTACCCAAGGCTTCAGCTCAATGAATTCGTTGCATCCGTTACGTCGAAGTACACAACTGACAACTGAGTGAAATACACACGTTATTATGAGAAGCGAGGTAAGTCACGAAGTTCTTCCATGGGCGGCTTCCCATAGTAAGTTAGTAGTGGGTATAACCCACTACTTAAGTTGTATATTTAACTCAGTTGTCAGTTGTGTACTTTAACGTGACGGACGCAACGGATTCATTGGACTGAAGGCTTTAGTCATACTCTTCAAGAGTGCGTTATGATGCTGGAGTACGAAAATAGTATCATCTGTCATTATCATTGTGAGCTGTCAAAGTGCCATAATAATTTAAAGCCAGCCACAATGAGTTATGTGCCAGTGGCTGTACCTCGCCTGGTTTTCGACTTTAATCACAGACACAGCGAGATATGCATTGTGTTGCTGTATACGGTATGTCATAAATTACTGAATAACTAGATGTTCAACTTCAAGCATGTAAAAGCATCCACCGACATTTGTTTACAAATGTGAGTAAATTCATCAATTCGTCATTTCCATGCAATATTGTTTTGGAGCTTTTACATCAGCTGATCACGTAAGGTAAATTGTTGTTGTATCTTCTTACACGTATTCACCGACACGGAAATTTAAAGCTTTATAAAAGCTATAAAAAACATAAACAAATGCGTGTTGGAGGGTAAGAGGGACGCAAGTTGAATATCTAGTTATTCGGTAATATATGCCTATCTGTTTCCGTATGCTGAACTGCGAGACACAAAGATTCATTTTGTTCCGCCCATCAGGCTTTCACGTCAATTGAAAAAAGGCAAGCTAGTGAGTGGGCATAGAGTGACAAGGGGTTTTCTTTCGTAGGTTGCTTATATTAGATGAAGCACTTACACAACTCAACTAGTAGGAGGGTTACAATCCTCTAAGACGAATCGTTGGATGTCCCATCCCTATTAACCACTGTCAAGCTCCAAATTGGGTCATAAATCTTGGTTCTTAGATTTCAGTTTCTATTAACTTTAATTGTTTTTAGATTTTGTCAGTTACGAATTTTGTTCCTTAAAAAAGGGGCGTGGCATCAACCACTTTTCAATAACATCCGTTTTTTGTTAAGTTTTCTTATTAGGTGTTGTATACACGTGTTGATTGGATTTTTATAATAAAATTTTGGCTTATAAGTACTGAAAAACGCCCCCAAAAATGTTCGTGGCAATAATAAATTCATTTGGGTTGATAGCTTACACACATATCTGAACATTTTATAGTGCAAGTATTTTGGATTTAAAGAAAATATATCGAATAAAAACCGTTTATTAGAATGCAAATTAAATATGACCACGCCCACATGCCACATGGGGGCGGTTTTCTCTTATTTTGCAATGCCAAACACTTTAGCGAGGATATTGAATACCAAATCTTAGCTTCCTACGACAACTTTGATTTTTCATGCTATTAAGTAAAGTGAGCGTGTCAGTGGGCGGATTTCAAAAATGTTTAGACTTGTACTGTTTTGGGACCTGGAAAGAACAGATATCAAGTTTCAAGCTCAAAATTTAAGGCCCAAAAACTACCGACAGACAGACATGGCTCATTCGACTTACGATTCAGTCTCGATCATATGCCCTTAAGGTCTTGGGGGTCTGCGGTGATTATTTCTCTATGTAATAAAACTATGAATCAAACTTAAAATACTTCCTATCCTATGGGATGGGGCGTGAAAATAATAGACCATTGCTACCATGCAGATACTACATAAATGTATTTTAGTGTTGCCGCCTTTCGAAGAAATATGAGATACTTCTTCAGTGATGGAGAGCTTAGACGCCTGATGCAAGCAAATACTGGATCACTATAAAGAAAGTGTAAAGCTGTATGGTCGTCCTATCCAGGTCAGGTGGTGATTGTTGCTTTAGTCTGACAAACTTAAAACCTGAACCTATAAAGCAGTCTGCAGTTGATTCTCCTAAGAAATATAAGGAAAGGATGCTGACTTTTTGCAGATGTCCGGATGAAATTCTTCAGTTGAGAATAGAGTTCTGTGTAGCCAAGACAAGTCGTGTTTTGGATTTTGTCGCAAAACACCTGTTTCGTCAAATAACCTCTTCGTTTTAATCAAAATACCATCAAGTGGACTGGTCTAGGTCATCGTTGTTTGTATCCAAGGGACCCTTTTCGGAGATAATCTTCATGCGTTGCCGAACGCAAGGGGGCACGGACAAATTCAATTGTGGTGTGAGCTATACGTCCCATACGGCCAAACATGGGACGATCGACAACTTCTATTTTGAAGTTGTTAAAAATTTATTGAATCACCGATTAACGACACCTTAGTACCCAATTAGACGAAGGATTACCGATGGAAACCTTTTTTACCGACGATTAATACAACTAGGACCCAAAATCATAGCCACTAAGTAAAAAAATCATTGTGCACAAATATTGTCCTTGGCAGTCCAGCTTTATACAGCTAGACGATAAAAAGGAAATACATTTTGGGAGCTTTTGAAAGAGAAATTTTTCCTCTTTTATTTGATCCTGTATATCCAAGGATAAGGGTGTATATTAATATGGGTAAATGGAAGAGAGCTGCAATCTCTTCTCTCTTCTACATGATGTTGATGTAGTATGGGAGGCAATAGTCCAGCCATTTTACTGGCTCGGAATTGGATAGCTCTGCAGCCAATAGTCTCCGACTCCCAGCCACTTGGTTCGATAAAGCAAAGCGAGGTTGGAAACAGTGCGCTACGCAACCGTCAAAGATAAAAGAGCAAATATGATGCTTACTCAGCTTCTGACTTTTGTGACTCGTACTTCAGACCCCGCTTCAGTCATTAGTACGAGTAATGAATGGTTTTTTTTCTTGGTCGTTTAGGAGCGTCCGGGAGCATTCTATCTCCTTAAACAGTTGTTTTGGCACTCGTTTGACGGTTCCTCTTCTGAAAGGAGGAAACATTTGCTTATCGCCCTGAATCCAGAATCAAAGCAAGAAGCTCATGCCCAATCAACACATGTGTCAAGTCGGAAGAATGTCAGGTGTCCCTTATATAGCATAGCTTTGGCTCCACAAGTACGAGAAAAGACAAATTTCAAGATCGGAATGAACGTGTTTGACTATCGATTTGCAATCCCGAATCGTTATACCGAATTGCCAACATAAAAGGCAATAAGTAGGTAGATACATAAACATTGTTGCCAGAAGTTCAAAAGCACTTTTTATTTTTATTCGTAAACTTCTGTTTCTTGATCTTGACATGCTTTGACAGCGATGCCTCTTTACTTCACACACTCCTAGCCCGTCTGGTTAATATAGTGATGTGGTGTTATTTCATTTCACTGAATTAATGAAATGAATTCACTAAATTCCTTCTACAAAACACGTAATTTTTAAACTTTCAGGCATTATCAACGTGTTTTTGTTAAAACGTTGGTTTCAAACACTGATCGCTTCCAAATATATACAGAGATTTACAAAGTTTACGCACAAGCTATAACAATTATTCAGGCTGTTGTATAAGGTCTCTTGGATGATAACCGATTTTAGCACTTAGATTTCATAAACACTTTTTCTTTTATTTTCTTTTAGGATTTCTAGCTCACTTACATTATTGCGGGAAAAGCGGTTTTAAAACAGAACAGGGAAATAACGATCGATCCTCGAACACTGTGCAAGACAATTAAATATCGTCAGTAATCTGCGCACTCACTTCAGGTGATACGAGCTAATTGAAGACTGTCTTTGCAGACTGCATAAGCAGCGAGTTACCTATGGCTTACCCAGCCAAACTCGCAACAACCTTCACCCCACTTGCGGTCGTGTTTTCATAATCTTCGTTTGGGGTCTTCGCGAAGCATGAGCAACCAGGCCACACGTAAAATGGTCTTTCCTCTTTGCTCACCATAATGAATGTGTTTGCCGCATGCAATAAATATTTAATTGCAAATTGCCTGCCACACTTTAATATTTAATTTATAAACAAAACTGATGAAGAATATACCACGATTACAAATGACAATATTATGTTTGTTGTCAAATGGTTTTTCAAATTGACCGTTTAAGGCAGAACAACTTCATAATGGAGCCTAAGGCTATATGGGGGACGACTATTCAAGTAAGCGCGGTCACGTGGTGGCTCACCATGCCCTGAGTGGGGCACCTTCGTGTAAAGGCAGCTCATTGTCAGTCAGGTACTTTTCGGCTTTTGTAACTCTTTTTGGTTCCTCTGCAAAATTACTGGTTTGGATCTTTGTTGCAGCATTGCCTACAGGTTGTTTATCTGCATGCGAATTTTTTTAAATTTTGTTTTCTTTGCTGTATTCGTAGGTTAGTTAACTACCCACAAGAAATATGACAGTATGAATTTCGATGTCGGTGTGCTCAATAAATCTTTAAATAATAATTAAATCGTAAATTTAAAATTTTGTGATAAAAAAATGCTTGTTAAAATGGTTCGCATAAAATGTGGCAGTTCGGAAGTTTTTTTATGGGTGGACTAAACAATTAAATACGACTTCAATCGAGATGCCTTCTACATAATTACATTAAGGGTCTTATCATAGCTATCATCGGATAGCATCATTGGAACAAATCAGTGGAACAATGTCTCTGGTTTTCTGACAAGTCATTCATAGCAATCATTGAAAATTTCTGTCAGTGTCAACAAACAGCTACAGGCATTTGAGGTTGGAGTTGATCTGAGAAAGGAAAACTGACAGTTGAGAAGGAAGATGGAATATTTTTCAGTGGAACGATTTTGTCGCAAGAACACAAATCAAAATCAGCTGCTCCTTGAAATCGATTTCTGTCAGTGAAATAGTAAAAGCGAGTTTGCATAAAAGTTTTAACGCAATTTATGTATTTTTAAATGGAATTGTTATGGACAAAATCCTGCAACTCATAAGCTTCATTTTGATACCAATAACAGCCAACATTGTTTGCTTAAACGTCTAAAAACATGAAAACAAATTTTTCAATGATGAAATCCGATGATAGCTATGATTAGACCCTAAGTACCATTTTTTCCGATTTGGAACAAAAATATTACGATTAAAACGCATCTTTAAAATTTCACAGGCCTACCGATTTTTTTCGGACATCTTGCAAGGAGATTCCAAATACAAAAAAGTTTGCTTCGTGTACAAAAAACTTTAAAGTTAGTTGTACACTTAGACCGACTGTGGACGTGTCTGTCGGCGGATCATAAAAATGTCAACACTTATATACCACTTCGGATGTCTACTACCAGAGTAACCGCGCAAGGTGGAACTTGTAAACCATCGCTTATGCTAACGATCTTGTGCTCAAAGTAGGTGGCAAATTGTTGCCAACACTTGTTGATTTAATGCAAGATCCACTTAACGGACTCTGCCGATAGACCGGATCATGTGGCCTTAGCGTCAAAAACGGAGCTTGTTGTCTTTACAAACAGGAGGTCAATCCCGGACAGCATACCATCCATCAAGACAGTAAGTTTAGCTGGAAGCTATACATAGAAGAACAATTAAGTGGAAAAGTGCAACAGTGCTTATGCAAAAGCTTTAGTTCATCTACGAAGGATTGCAAAATACCCGACCATACCAAAAAAACTGCCACGCCTCCAAAAAGTGGGCGCGATATAAAAATATAACTGTTGAATGCTTTATACTAGGTGGTTGCATACATTTCGGACTAAAACTCCGCCTTTTTAACTAAAAAAAACATCTTTTTTTAACGAAAATGCTAATATCAACACTTACTTACTTACTTATGGTGGCGCTACAGTCCGGGGTGGACCTGGGCCTCAACAAGCTTCGCAAGCCAGCTCTGTCTCTAGCTAGCCGTCTCCAGTTTCGCACGCGAAGTTGGCTGAGGTCCCCTTCCACTTGCGTGCGCCACCTAAATCTCGGTGTTCCTCTGCGGTGTGGATTCGAAGATTTTCCGGGCCGGGGCGTTGGTGTCCATCCGCTCTAGATGACCCAGCCATCGTAGACGTTGTGTTTTGACTCTTTTGGCTAGGTCGGCATCGCTGTACAGCCCGTACAGTTCGATGTTATATCTCCTCCTCCACTCTCCGTCTATGCAGACGGGACCGTAAATCGTCCGAAGAATTTTCCTCTCGAAGCAGCCTAAAGTGTTTTCATCCGCCTTTAACAAGTCCAAGCTTCTGCACCGTAAAGCAGGACTGGGATGATGAGGGTCTAATACATGGACACTTTAGTTGCTCGAGTTAGCCCAAAGAAACAGCGATTGGCAAGAGTTATCCTTCGTTTGATTTCAGCGCTGGTGTCATTGTCTGAATTGATAGCGGAACCCAGATAGACAAAGTCCCTAACTACCTCAAAATTATAGCTGTCGATGGTGATGTTTTGTCCAAGACGTCGGTGTTGGGTGTCTTTTCTTGACGACAGCATATACTTGGTTTTGCCCTCATTGACTGCTAAACCCATATTAGCCGCTTCCGTCCCAATACTCACGAAGGCTTCACTGACATCACGCTTTGTTCTACCGATTATGTCAATGTCGTCTGCGTATGCGAGTAGTTGAACGGACTTTTGAAAGATTGTACCTATATGGTGTTGGCGCGAGAGTTCTGCACAATTCTCTCAAGTATGATGTTAAAGAAGTCGCATGACAGCGCGTCGCCTTGTCTAAATCCTTTTTTGACATCAAAGGGGACGGTGAGGTCTTTGCCGACCTTGACGGAACAGCGTGAATTTTCCATCGTCATCCTGCGCAGACTGACGAGTTTGGCAGGGCTGCCAAAACTAGACATTGCGATATATAGCTCGTCTCTATAGATGCTGTCATACGCGGCCTTGAAATCGATGAAGAGGTGGTGTGTATCGATTTGGAATTCCTCGGTTTTCTCCAAGATCCGCCGCAGTGTGAATATTTGATCTATGGTGGACTTTCCTGGCCGAAAGCCACACTGATATGTGCCTATCAGATTGTTGACGAACGGCTTCAGGCGTTCACACAGTACAGCAGAAAAGATCTTGTATGCGATGTTAAGAAGACTTAAGCCCCTGTAGTTGGCACAACTCCGAGGGTCTCCTTTCTTCAGGATCAGGAAAACAATGCTGAGGTTCCATTCGTCGGCATGCTTTCTTCCGACCATATCTTGCAGATGAGCTGGTGCATGCTCCTAACCAGCTCATCGCCAGCGGATTTAAAAAGTTCGGCAGCTAGGCCATCTGCTCCGGCTGCTTTGTTGCACTTGAGCTTAGACACAGCTACTTTCACCTCCTCCAGGTCGGGTGGGCGGTATCGTTCGTGTCAACAATTTTTGTCATATATATATATTTAAAAAAAGTCATTTTAAGCTAAAATTCCTTAAAAAAGTGGGCGTGGTTAATGGAAACACCCAACTTTTTTAGCTACTTCAAAGAAAATTACAAGGCAATGTCGCATACCAAAAATGAATACGCTAGCACCATACAGGCCTGTAGTGGGCGTGTCTGTGGGTGGATTCAGCTAATTTTCAAACTTGATCTGGTCCAATGGACTTTCAGCCAACCCACCAAATTTCAGCTCTCTACCTTAAAATTTAAGGCCTTTAAGTTCCTTACATACGGACGGACATGGCTTAATCGATTCTCCTGTCGGTCCCATTCATACCTCTAAAAGGTCTTGGGGGTCTACGGTGATTATTTCACTGCGTTACAAACTATACATCCAACTTAATATACCCTGGGTCGGGTATAAAAAGTTAAAAAAGCATACAGCCCCATAAACGTGCAACCGAATTTGAGGGGAAAAATGGGGTCTATCCCCTAGTACAACAAACCGGCTCTACACAGCTATAGATAAGAACCATACTTACGTATAGATGCTGTTATCCATAACCAAGCCTTAACTAAGGTCCAAAAAATAGCTTGCCTCGTCACCAGACGGGCTCTGAGTTTCACACCTCCATGGACTAGAGACAATTCTAAACCTTACACCTATAGATCTCTTCATTAAAGAAAACGCGGCAAAAAGCCCAAGTAAAACTTCAAGTAAAACGACAGGCAATTGGAGTTCAACACCCACAGGACGCATAGTTCAATCATACACACACTGGGTTGCTGTGTATGTAACAGACCACATAACACCTTATCTTGACTTCAATCAAGACTACACCATTCACATTCCCAGCAGGAAAGACTGGACACTGGATAACGTTGTAATCCACTCTGAGACAGCAATCTACGCAGACGGGTCTAAATCAAGTGAGAATGGCAGAGCAGACGTTAGCTCTAAGAAACTCGGTATCCTAACCAGCAGTAGACAGGTTACTAAACTTCTGCAATCTTCCAAGCTGAAATTCGAGCAATTTCTATAGCCGCCGAAAAAGCCGGAGTATTTAAACTATCACATGAGGATATTTCCATTTATGTAGAAAGCCATAAGCTGCGATTAAGGCCCTGGCGAAACCAACAAAAAAACTGCTTGGAGCTCAGAACTTAGGGCTCCAAGCAGGCAGAATAATGTGTGTATTGTTTAGGTACTAGGGATTAGGGAATTCATCAGAAATGAAAAGGCTGACGAGCTAGCGAAACATGGCTCACATCTATATATCACTACAGCGGACATAAGTGCCCATCCTCCGCTCTCTTTTTGGACAGGCTGTCTACATTATGTTTAAAATATTCCCCAAAATAGATGAGAAAATCGGCAGAGTTGCGGCTACACATACAAAGGCGTTATGGCCATCCATAGCAGCAGCAAGCTTGTCGAAAAAGCTTGTAGCACTAAAGAGGCCACCACTCGCCTGGCCACAGCCACAAGAGTTTTAACCGGCAATAACCTATTGGGAGAAGACTGAGCAAAATTAAGAATCATTAACTCCAACTACATTTGCAGGGGCTGTCACGATATGATCCCGAAGAGGAAGAAGATGTGAAACACCTCCTTTGCCAGTATCCGAGTGGCAGCAGACAATGTTTTCAACTTCTAGGACAATACTTCTTTGAGGAGCTCTACGAGCTTGCAAGAATACCGGTGGCGAATATGGTCAAATTTAGCAGGGACTCCGGCGGGACCCAGTTTTTCTTCGAAGCTCAGGATACTTTAACTAACTAAGTATCATATTTATACAAACATTTTTATCTCTAACATTTCTATCTCTCTTGTCCCCATAGTGTAACGCTAAAGGCCCTCGTAGGCCTATGCAAGATAGTGGCTTTGGCTGCTAGCAACCCTATTTAACCTAACCTAACCTAGGTACCTAGGTTCTTCTACTTGTTTCTGAGGAGCGAATTCATAGCTTAGACTTAAGAGAGTTTAGAGCTTTGGATTAATTTATAAGTTTGAGATTTTTCGCACTAGACATAGCTATGTAGGTACCGTAAATTTAGACCACGCCAAATGAGGTTTCTTGTATGGTTAATGTTTGTTTAAACTACGCTTTTTCTTTATAACAAAAAAAACTCAACAATTCAAATTGCCATTTTATTGCGAAAGGTATACAAACAGTGAATTTAATACTTTTGATTAATCATTTTCTTTTGCAAATGCTTACATAGAGATTTCACTATATCTTTTACACTAAATTCGAATAGACTAAATATTAAATGGACAATCCTCCAGTTTGCTTTGATCTTTAAAATATTTTTTTTTATGATAAATATTATCTTACATACAAGTTTAATTGCGAATTAGGAAGCGTGAATTTAAGATAATATATTTTCTTTTATTTATTTTAGACTACAATTTAAATCAAGGCAACTTTTTCAGCGTCGATTTTCGACATCACGTTAAGTACTGCAGAGTTTTTGTTTAGACACGAAAAAATCTGCAATTATGACAAATTATTTATATTTTTTTAAGACCTTTTACAGTAACATCTTCTTGCAATGTAGAATACTGAAGAATAAATTGCATCTTTATAGTTGAGATCCATAATAGACAACCCTTTTCAAGTATTCAAAGCTTCACAGTTTCTCAAGCATTTTTAATCTAAGAACATGATGAAGCGCAGATAGTGTGGTATCTTTAAATTAGATCTCTGAACTGCTCGGTCCATTCGTCAGTGCTTCCTTTGTCGTTGAGAAAATCGTCTTCCGACGATTCTGAATGTCATCTATGGCTAGGCAGGACCTGACCTCGTGGCAATCGGATTGTTGTTTTCCCCGAAACACTTGGTATTAATTCTTCCCTCATCGATCCGCCATCTAAGCACTGACAACACCAATTATCACATCTTAAAACCAAGATGAGTCCAGCAAGGACCCAAAAAATTATCGCTGGCCAAGAATACTCAAGGCACGACGACAACAGGATACATCCCAGGGCAATTGATGTAGTACACATAACTGGCGAGACATTTATCATGCTCGCTGTGTACTTGGGAATGAAGGACATCATTATACTGACGATAGAAATTCCTATAGAACACATGTTTGCCATGCTTGAACGGATTATGACAAAAGTGAAAAATATACCTGTTATTCCCGCAATAATCATGGGGACTAGATGCATGAATATACCGGCCACAGTGAGGGCAATGCCGAAAGCTATAACTGCTATAGCAAAGATGGTTACTCTCCAGGAGGCCAGCGAAGGTACTCTTATACTTCGTTCCATGGGGCCAGCTGTTGTCACCTATAAAAGAAAAAATATTAATAAAATTAAAAAAATTAAACGAATTGTACAGTTAAAAATAAGTAAAGTGCTTTGAGACATTTATGCTGCCTATATAATCGCGCATTAGAATTGTAATTTTATACAAAACAAAAACGACACTATCCGTCCATTTTGCAAGTTTGCTAAGAGCAAATTGCATTAAGTCCCCATATGTGGGAAAGAACTTGCCTGGTTGCTATTGCAATGTCGTCAACTTAAGCTTTCACTTTAAACCATTCAAAATCCTTGAAATGGCCAACAATTTCAGATGCAACACATCCTTGTGCTGGGCTCGAGACCACGGTTTTTTCTAGACAACCACAGAGCAGCTGAGAGGTTGGCCCAGATTCATCTTAAGCTGTTGCGCCATTCTATTTATGCAGAACTTTATGCGCGAATTCGCCTAATAATGTAGCGGAATTATCAGCACCACTATAACGATTAAGTTTAACCTGGATAGGAATCGACTGCATGAAATTGCCTTTTACAATAATGGCAAACAATATAAGTGGAAAAACATCAGCACTTGCCGCTCTTTCAAATAAACCTGAACACAGCTAAATTATGGAAAACAAGGAGTAACAAGGAGAAACAAGGAGTACCGTCCAAAAATATGGTACTGAATATTTTAAATAAGATCTTCACGCATGATTGTGTTGACTTTGACTTGTAAAACTTGCTTGCAAAAAGTCTTTAAGAGAGAAGTATAAAAGCATATTGAAAGCTGGCAGTTTAAACGACATGATGGTTCGTAACTTTGGGCTGATTTTAGTATTTAGCGTGGAAGGGTGCTTTCATCCTTTTGACAAAATACAATTTATTTGATTAATTCTGTCTGTCTTTGAATATTACCTACAAGGACTTCCCAAATGGAACAGAACTGGTAGTCATTCAGGGCTATGTAAAATTAGACCCCAATGAAAAATTGCCCCAAACTGAAGATGAAGCCAACAAAAAATTGCTTGAAATCGAATATGAAAAATTTCCCCAAAAACTTTGCAAGGAACACAACAAAAACAAAAAAGCAATACAAAGTTTTTGGCCACGCCCATCTTTAGGGGTCGATTTTACATATATTTTAGTCGCGAAATTGGTTATTTCTATGCTTATATTGATTTTTGGTGGCTCCCTGAAATTACGCCAAAAAGTCTTTTGGAAAAAAGGCCAAAAAATATTTGATTTAAAATTTTTGGAAAAAACGCAAAAAACCAAGAAGGAAAATACGCCAAAATCAAGGAAATTACGCCAACTTTTTTTTTTTTTGAAAAAGCCAAAATGTGAACTTGGCTCGATTTTCAAATGCGGTGTGGAAAATAGACCAAAAAACAATTTTCGTTTTTTCCTCAAAAATAGCTAAGGACTTATTTACATGCACCGATGGAGTCCTTTTGGGTTAAGACCAAAGTCGGGAGAAATGGTGGAGAGTGTGGGGGGTGGCGCGACCAATGGATGCGTTGTTCTGCGCGTATCCCGGCGCAGTAGCGTTTTCCTCGGATACACGTCGCGCCGATGATGCGCCGCCGTGACACGCGGCAAAAAAAAATCTTGGCCTTTTTTCCAATCTTTCGTTGGCATATTTTAAAAATTGAAAAAAAAGCAAAAAAAAAAGTGAGAAAAAACAATTCAGAAACAATTCAGAGTCAGAAAAATCTGGTGTGTTTTCTAGGAAAAAAACCCAAAAATTTGTATGTTGATTTTTTTGGCTTTTTTTCCATTTTCGTTTTTTTTTGCGTAATTTCATATGGCATGATTTCAGGGAGCCATTTTTGGTTATGGGAGGAGGAATGATGAAAGAAGAGAAGAAAGAATGATGAAAGAATAGAGAATAAAATATTTTTTTTTATTTATTAATGATTCATGACTTGACTTAAATTGAAAACAAGCCTGGATCCTAAAACACTTTGGAGAATTTTACGCCAGATTGGCGTCGGCAGTAAGATGAATAATGAATGCAGTCTTGGACGAATTAAGTAACTGTTTTTTAGAAACCTCTAATAAACCCAGAAGCTTTGAATTTGATGACTTGCCAAATAATATCAGCTTACCCACTCTAGCTGATTTTGGAGTTGTTTCTGAAAATGAGATACTTTCCGTATACTCATCTATAAAGTCTAACTCAGTTGGTGAAGACGGTCTACCACTCCGCTTCATACGGCTTATACTGCCTGATATTATCGGTCACCTCACGCATGTCATAAATTTCTTAAACACCACGTCTACTTTTCCTGATGCTTGGAAACAAGCTTAAGTTATTCCCGTCGCAAAAAAGGCAAATGCTTCCATGCCAAATGACTTTAGGCCAATTAGTATTTTACCCTGTTTATCAAAGGTTTTTGAGAAGTTGCTTGCTAGGCAGATTTTAGACAATTTGTCAATGAATTCCCTGCTCTACTCTTTACAGTCTGGCTTTAGAATGGACAGCTGCTTCACAGCTAAGACATTCTGTAGATCGTAGACATTCGTGTAGATTTTGATAAAAGTCTTGTTACTTTTCTGTGTTTGCTCGACTTTTCAAAAGCATTTGACAAAGTTCAGCACGGCATACTTTGCTAGAAGTTGAAACATTTCTTTAGCTTTAGTGATAGGGCTGTTAAGCTTTTGCGTGATTTTTTGTCAAACCGATCACAAAGAGTAGTTATTGGTGAAAAATACTCTGGTTTTAAGCCCCTGAAACAGGGGTTGCCCCAGGGGTCTATCTTGGGACCCATATTGTTCTGCATGTCTATCAACACCTTGCTTCAGTTTGTAAGCATTGCTTTGCTTATTTTTATGCTGATGACGCTCAATTCCGGATCTCACTTCCTTTGAGTAAAATTGAGCAGCTTGTGGCTTTGCTAAATGAAGATCTAACAGCGATCAATAAGTGGGCAATAAAAAATGAGCTTCTGCTTAACACTAGCAAATGCATGGTTTTGCCGATATTAAATCAGTCGTTTGAGCTCAATTCGATACCTGATATCTGGCTAGCCAATAGCAAATTAGAAGTTGTCGAGTCTGCGAAGTGTCTAGGTTTTACCTTAAACCGCAAGCTTTCGTGCTACAACCACACCAACCTCGTGATTGGTCGTGTATATGGTTGCCTAAGAAACTGTGGAAAACCGCCAGTGTCACTCACACGGAAACTAGACTAAAGCTCGTCAGCACCCTTATCATGCCATGTTCTCCTATTCTGAGGCTGTTTATCCCAACCCTGATTTGCTGTCAATCCATAAGCTTCAGGTTCAACGATGCAGTCCGATTCATTCACGGGCTTCGTAGATATGATAGAATATCCATGTATGCAAACAGCTTCCTTGGTCGGACTCTTACGCAACACCTTAATGCCAGAAATTGTATCTTTCTGCACAAAGTCATTTCATCAAAATCGCCACCGAATATTTATGAAAAATTGGGTTTCTCTCGATCGCGACGTACAATGAACATTAATATTCCTACCTATAAGTATCTTTCTTCCTCCCGGTTATTTTTCATTCACTCAGTCAAGCTCTGGAACACACTGCCCCCACATATTTAACTCATTAGACAAAGCGCAGTCTTCAGGTCGGCAATTTTCAATCACTTCTCTTCACCTTAGTTGAAATTTTCCTTTACATCTCTCACTGTTTTTCTTTTTTACCTCTTTTTACTACTGTGTCCTTTTTATAGTTTTTAAGTTAGTTTTAAGTCTCATTATACCCCATCCCATAGGATAGGGGGTATATTAAGTTTGATTCATAGCTTGTAACATAGAGAAATAATCACCGTAGACCCCCAAGACCTTAAAGGCACATGATGATACCGAATTGTAAGTCGAATGAGACATGTCCGTCCGTCCGTCCGTCTGTCGGTAGGTCTTAGGCCTTAAATTTTGAGCTAGGAACTTAAGATTTGATATCTATTCTTTTTAGGTCCCGAAGCAGTACAAGTGTAACATTTTTTGAAACCCGCCCACTGACACGCCCACTTTTCTTAATAGCATGAAAAATCAAAGTTGTCGTAGGAAGCTGAAATTTGGTATGCAATATCCTCGCTTAAGTGTATTGTGATTGGCATTTTAAAAAAAAAGCGAAAACCGCCCCCTTGTAGGCGTGGTCATATTTAATATGCATTCTAATAAACGGCTTTTATTTGATATATTTGCTTTAAATCCAAAAAACTTGCCTTAAAAATGTTCAGATATGTGCGTAAGCTATAAACTCAAATAAATAAATTTTTAAATAAAGTAAAAAAATCAAATTTTTAATATAAAACTGCGATCAACACGTGTATACTCCATCGGATAAAAAAAATTATGTTATAGAAAAGGGGTTGATGCCACGCCCCTTTTTTAAAAGGAGAAGATTCTGAACTGTTAACTAAAGTTAATAGAAACTGAAATTTAACCACCAAGATTTTTGACGCATTTTGTAGCTGGACAATGGTAAATTGGGATGGGGTATCCAACGATTGTAACCCTCCCACTAGTTTAAAGTAATTTCAGTACCATTTGTTTGCTTGTAGTACTGTAAAAGACATCGTCTTAATGTACAACCGTTATGATAAATAAATGAATGAATGAATAACTGGTTACGGGAGGGGGACAGACTGAGGAATGACTGGTACGAAAACCAAAAAATATAGGAATGGAAAGAAGAATAGGAATAGGGTACACCGAGGTACGTTACACATGGACCGAAGCTATTACATGCATACTGTTGCACTTACTCACTGGTTTAATCCTACATTTGATTTAGAGATTGAGCCGATTTTTCATTTATCGATGTTTCAAAAAATAAGCCCACACTAAATTAATCAGTCTCAATTAGTCCAGGCAACGTAGCAAAAATAGGGGAAATAAGTCGTGTAGAAGCGATATTTATTTCCCACCTCTGTATCTCCTTAAGTGTTCATCCCACCGAAAAAGTGTTTATAATCTTTTTTGTAGAGAATTTTAGTAGTCAACATTTTTTCGCTGGGAGCTATAGTTTTCGAGATATTTCCCAAAAACTGAAAAAAGGGACCTTTAAAGCCCCGCCCACCCGTTAGCTCCGCCCCCGCCCCCTTTGAGTAAGTAAGTAAGGCTAATAATTAGTTTTCTCAGGTAAGGGAGTACTTTTTTTTTGAGAGCCATGGAAATTTTTAAAAATTTAAAACTGGTCATATGCCACGTAGCGTTGCATGTGAGGCTGGAAGCCCGCTGAAGTCTTTTTTTTTAAGAATCTCCCGAGCACTGTTTGATTTCCGGTAAAATGTTGCATTGGCGTGAAAATACATGTTGGAAAAGCCGCAATTTAAAAATTAAAATTAAAAATCACATTAGAAAATGAAAATTTGCCCCAATTTGACAATTTTTCGTTGTTGTTGCCCTTCACGTAAATTTTTGGGGCTATTTTTCGTTTTTAGTTTGTGGCCTTTTTTTATTGGGGCCTAATTTCATGTAGCTGTCAGGTAGTGTGCACTTGGTAGGCTGACAGGTAGTCCTTTCAGGTAGTAAGCAGAGAGTGACATGTGTAAGCCGACTTGGAATGCGTATGTGAAGACAGATAGCTAGTGCCCATGCCTACTAAATTTAGTGTATGATAAATAAAGAACTTACACAAAAGTATAGTAGCGCTTCGGTCTAAATTCTGAAATTAGCAATATGAACAGCGTTAAGCGAACACAGTGTGTCCCAATCCCAACTTAAGTCTATTTCAACATAACATTTAAGAGTTTGGACCATAAAAGATGGTCAGACCTAGTGCTCATCGACGGATTAAACCATTTTTAGCATTTTGCCTGTGCAATCTAAGAATCAAGTAGCTTAATTTTCAAGACCTTAAACTTTCACACATCTAGACGGACATATGTACATGGATCAATCGATTCACCTATCGGCCTCGATCATATCTCTAAAAGGTTTTAGGGGTCTACGGTCATGCAGCAGTGTGATCATACATTAAAGTAAATATGTAACCTGTGTAGGGTATAAAAGCATTGTTAGTTGCGATTGCGTGCTGGGGTTAAGGAAAGCAATGAATTTCATCCCAGCATCCTTCCTACACTCATCGAAATACTTAAGGTGAATTCATAGAAAGAACGTTTTAACAACGTCCCGATGCTGTCCCGAGACAACAAATTGAACAAATTTGGACAAATTTTGATGACCCTCCGACTGGATTTGACAACGAAGCAGCTTAACATAAACGTCTACCTTGATTTTTTGCCGGTACTCGTCAACTATTGCATCGATGTCTGTTGAAGTATCTGACTCGGAACTTTCAAACTTTTCCGTATATTCAAAATCCGACGGCTGTAAAAAGAAATTTTGTTAATTTTTTTTTAAATCCACTAAAAATACAAGCTTACAACCGGTGGTTCTCCGTCAGATAGAATAGTTGACTCGACATCTGGATTTTCTCTCACTGGACAGGGTGACGAAGGTTCACCCAGCAGCAGCCATTCCTTCTCAACTTCTCGCTTGTTTTTGTTGTGTTTAGACTTTGGTTTATTCAAATTACCTTGTATGGGGAAGTTTATGTTCCATAAACTCCTTCGTCGGGCGGTGTTACTTTTGACTAATGGCACTGTTGAAAGACGGCTATAAGACAGTGATGAGTCACCTGTTAAAGATTTTGAATTCTAGCTTCACTGGCGATTAAAATATTTACATCTTAACTTACTGTTGTTCTGTTGCATGTATTTAGGCCTAAAGGGTGAATACAAAAGGTAGAATGCTCTAAAGAGCCCGGCGCAAAGGTGTCCCGCTGCCAGCATGTAGACAAGGTTCTGCAATGGACACGCAAATGCGAGCATTGCGCAAAGACTTCCTGCAAAATATTACAAAAATGTAGAAAAAAACAATCGTTAGAATTACTCAAACCGATTCTTACCTCCGATAAAGACAGCTAAAACTGGATTTCCGCTGTCTGAACTTTCGTAGCTTATTTGTCGGGACAAAATCTTCCATTCCGACTTGGCAAAACGCACAATAATGCCGTACATTTCGGGAAATAGCTCCAGAAATGCCCCGGAGCATGTAAGCAACAGAAGGCACGCAGCGGCAGGTATAAGCTTTTGAAAACTATTTTCCTCTAGTACTTTAAATAATGGCACAGCGATATATTCGTGAGTCCTAAAACAGTCAAACTACTATAAGAGGTTTTTTTCCAAATTTTCATACTTTTTCTGATGAACGATGGTAGATAGACAGCCAGCCGACAATAGAATCGAACCACAGACCACTAAAACAGTCAGAAACCCAGTGAATCTTTGGTATCTTGGCTTGCTTGTAAATTCGCCAGGAAACGCAAAGGCTATTAATGCTGCTGCTGTTAAAAACTAAAAATAAAATACACAACAAAATAATAACCTCCATTATTACTTCCACGAATTGCACATTGTCCTTTGAATTGAAAAATAATTGTTTCGTAACTTACTTACACTACTCAATCCATTTGGAAGTAAAAGGTCGCCATCCCATTCCTTGGTGTTGCCAGTGTAACACCCCACTATACTGAGTATACCGTTGAGACCCAGCATTCCAAGCGCCATAATAAAACTAAAAACCTTTGTGTTCTGATAAAATAAAAATACGAAGATACAAAACTTGAAGATTCAAAAAAGGTGCTAAGCCGAGAATACCTCCAACCCCAGCATAAACATTCCGGTAACAAGAAATACAACAGCAACGCCTAGAACATCAGGCCAAGGCTCGTTCTCTGACGAATTTCTTCCTACAAAAACAAAATTTCGTAAGCGATGTTTTGTGCGATTTGTTACTATTTCATCCACCTAATATCAAAATCCTGGCTAGTCCACCCATTAGCTCATCCAGACATGCACTAAGCGTTCGAGCCAGTGCTCCACATGCCGCTAGAATGGGTAATATGTCCATCCAAGTGGCAAGAAATAGGCACGTAAAGTCAAACTTATTACTAGCTCTAATGTAAGGCATTTGAAGTGGTCTAAGGCTATTTTTACAAGAAGCTGAAAGCAGAATAAACAGAGAAAAAATATTTACAAGAACCTACATAGTTTTATATACAATTTAATTTACAAATTTACAATTTATTTTACAAATAAAATGAAAACAGAATCTTGGCAATGGCTCCTAATATGAGAATATTTTGAGAGATTTTCGAATTTGTTGCACATTTGTTTTGTGTTTCACTATGCTTCCTTTTTCAAGTCTCAAACTGTGCATAAAGAATTGCGAAAAAGTTTTAAAGAGGCATGAAAGAGGTTTGTGAAGAGAATGAATGATATTATGCATCCGCCGTTCATAAGAATGCGATTAGCGGGAGATGATTAGAAATAAATCCAGGAGTGTCTCCACTGGACAAATATAAAATTAATTGACACGAGTGCACTCTTTTATTGTCATTTCAGCTCTCAAGAGAGTGTGAAGATGACATTAATTAAGAAAAGGAAAACTATTTCGTTATAAAAATCCAAACTGTCATACGTGGCTTACAGTTTCAGTTTCCTTTTTTCGAGTCTCAAAACTGTTTTAAAGATGCATGAAAAGAGTCAGAGTGTCATGAAGTCGAGAGTCAAGAGTGAATTAAATTTACGAGGAGATTTATTTTAAATTTCTTGCCGAGTGGATCTAAATTTGTATGGTAGCTTTCGTGATTTGTAGACGATTAGTTGAAAATTTTCTGTAATCATGGATTGGAAGCTACGAGGAGATTTATTTTAAATTGCTTGGTGAGGTGACAGAATTGATGGCACCGCTCACCCTAGTTTGCTTTTGATGATCAATCTAAAACCTCGAAATTAACCCCTTGCACCCATTCCCCATCCCAACCAAAATCATAAATGAATGGAGGACCTATTTTTTCAAAGTCCAGGTCCAGATGGTATTAGCGATTGCCATAGTTTATCCACATTCTCAATGTCTACAGTCGGGTCACAGCGTCTGGATGCCCCAAATATTCATTTATAAAAAAGAAAAAATTACTCTACTTGTGGATCGAACAACAATAAGGACTATGCACGTGTCGAGCAAAACAAGTGGTTTAGACTAAAATGGAACTATCCCGCCAGGCACTGCTTATGGCTTACATGGTAGACATCCTGGGACGAGCCGTAATGCTCGGGTCAGAGCTAGTCGGTTTCCGGAGGATAGCAAAATAATGCAACTGCCTAAGCGCAAGATCAGGGCCGTGATTTGGAATGTTGGCAGCCAGACTGGTCGTAGCTACGAACTTGAAGAGATGTAAGCTAGAAGGCGAGTGGACATCTTGTGTGTCCAAGAGGCGAAATGGCGGAACACCGGAAATTGGGCTCGTTTCTTGGATGTAAAGACAAAGTTTACAGGATGTACTACTACGGAACTGAACAAGGTAGAAACGGAGTCGGTTTCACCCTTGCGGCAGAGCTACTTGATGGCATCTTGAATATTTCAAAGCCAAGCGCGGTTGATATCTCTCAAGCTGGTGATGCGAGGTGAGGTGTGGAACATCGTTAGTGCATATGATCCCCAAGTTGGGTGTGAGCAGAGGGAAAAATATGCATTTTGGATAGATTTTCATAATCTCATCAAGGCGATCCCAAAGGAAGCGCTTTTGTGTGTAGGCGGAGACTTGAACGGACATATCGGGAAACCTAACGAGGACTATGAAGACTGCCATGGTGGAGTGGGGTATGGCACTAGGAACTCTTCTGGTGAAGATATCCTAAACGTTTGCAAGTCATACGGTCTTATCGTGCTTAATACCATGATCGTCAAGGAAAGCAGGCACCTGATCACTTACAGCAGCGGTGGGAATGAGACCCAGATTGACTATCAGTTCATAGTTCCCTAAAGCCGCGGGTCAAAGATTGTAAAGTGATTTTAGGTGAGGCGATTACAACACAACACCGCCTGCTGCTGACCGTCATTTTTCTGGAACCTCAAAAAAAATTAAGCAAAGAAAAAGGCGAAGCATTTTTAAACACTATGCAAAACTAACTCTGTAACATCATTGACGAAAACGAAGCCGAGCACAAGTTATATTTGGGATGAGAAGCCATAGAGAAGCCAAATCACTCGTAGGGACTTCAAAAGGCAACCGCAAACAGGTCAATGAAACATGTCGGTGGTCAGATCAGTGAAAAGAAAGCGGCATTCAAGGCATGGAAGAAGTGCTCCTCGAACAACAGAGATGAAATGCTTCGCCTGGAATTGAAATATAGACACCTCGAGAGTCTTGCTAAGAAGAAGTACGCCCAGGTTCAAGCAAAGAGAGTGGAGAGCCTGTATCAGGAATTGGAGGAAGTTCCCTCTCTCACTGCTTATACACATCAGGCCACACAGGATCTTTGACAAAACACCTTGAATAAAGGGGCTTAAATCTTCAAAATTGCCGCTCAGAGGAGAAGGTTAGGTTGGGTGGCTGTCCCCACTGAGCCACCATTGTGATACCACTTGTAGGACCGGAGTAAGAGGAAGGTAAGAGTAAGAGGAGAAGACACACCGAGGAGATTCGTTCGCCAAAGTTCATCAACAATGCTCAGGGACAGCTTCTTGTGGATGACGACAAAATTCTTCACAGGTGGCGGCAGTGAGGACTTTGTGAGGGATTTTTGAACTAACAGTTTCCCAGGCACAACTTTCCAGAAAAGACTACTCCTAACCGAGAAGAAGTAACAGACATCACAGTCGACGAGGTTGGGAAGGCGGTTAAGTACTCCAAAAAGCGAAAAGCGGTTGGGCCAGATCAGATACCCTCAGAGTTCTGGAAGAAAATAGGAGACAGCGGGTCTAGATGGCTCACGACCTTCATCTCCAAACTAATAAGAAAGGAGCCAATGCTTAATCAGTGGAGGGAAAGTTATCTCCTTGCTTTGTTTAAAGGAAAAGGTGATACACGAAGCTGTGACAATTACCGTTCTATCAAGCTGATGTCTCACACATTGAAGATCGTCGAGCGGGTACTAGATAGTCGATTACGAAAATAATAAGGCTATCTGAGGAACAGTGTGGGATTGTCATGGGCAAATCAACCACTGATGCAATCCAAGGATTAAGGATCATAATGGAACAACATCGGAATGCCCTTAAAGATGGTGCTGGTTGGTGCTGGTTGATTTCGAAAAAGCTTTCGATAGACTACCACGAGATCTGATATGGGTTGAGCTAAGAAGTTCGGCGCTTAGGAGTTCCAGAAGCCTACGTGCGGATGATCATGGACATATATGATGGAACAAAGACAGGAGTAAGATGTGCTTCCGGAGTCACTCATGAGTTCTCAATTAAAGTCGGTGTACACCAGGGAAGCGTCCTAAGTCCTTTGCTTTTCATTGTAGTCCTTGATTATCTGCTTGAAGGAAAACTGACGGACCCGAAAGTACATCAACTATTCTTCGCTGACGATGGGGCCGTCATAAGTGAAGATCATATATCCCTGCAGCGAGCACTTGATATATGGGTGGATGTTTTAGAGGGGAATGGGTATCGTATTAGCCATAAGAAGACATAGTACCTGTGCTGCCCATTCTACCCGAACCAATTCCAGACATTAAATTGAATAGAAAGGTGCTTCCCAAGTATAAAAAATTCAAGTACCTGGGATCTATGATCAATAGCAAAGCAAACTGTGATGACGACAACTGGGTGGATGAAGTGGCGAGAAAATTTCGCCATCTTCTGTGACCGAAATATGCCCCCTAAGCTCAAAGGAAAGCTCTACACCGCGGTTGTGCGTCCGGCGCTTACATATGGTTCACAATGTTGGACAACGTACAAGAAATATGCGAGCAAATTAACGGCAGCTGAGATGAAGATGCTTCGCATGATAGCAGGAGTAACAAAGCGAGATAGAATAAGAAGTACGAAGATCCAAGGAAAAGAAATAAATAAAAAGAGTGGCGCAACAGCTCGAGGTAAACCAGGGCCAACTTCTCAACAATGTATGCTGTGTGTGTTAATTTCTTGAATTTCTATTCAACTCTGTTGGCAAACTGATCATAAGTGAGACTTTGATTCAATGCTCTAAGGGTCAGGAAAAGGAAGCAGCTGACAAATTGTTGGCGATACAAAGAAAATTTAATGCCTAAAGACGCTAACACTCCGGTATACTCTTCGACGGTGTCTATGAAATGGGGATAGGTCGGTTGAGGCACAACCGACCAGTGGGAGGCACAACTGACCAGCTTTTTACTCTGAAGGTTATTCTTGAGAAGGCCTGGGAATATGCCAAACCGGTCTATGCGTGTTTTGTAGATCTGGAAAAGGCGTATGACCGAGTCCCTCGGGATACACTGTGGAGAGTTTTGCAGGACTATGCGCTGAGTGGGCCTCTTCTGAGAGCCATTCAGTCTTTGTATAGAAACTGCAAAAGCTGTGTACGGATAAATGGCGTCAAATCCCGTCCTTTTGATGTGCGCGTTGGACTTCGCCAGGGCTGTGTTCTGTCACCGCTTCTTTTCATAGCATATATGGACTGGATGGTGAAGCGCAGCCTTGGTGAGCAATGTTTCGAATTGGCTGGCATCAGGATGAGCCATCTGCTTTTCGCAGATGATTTGGCCATCCTTGCATCATCCAAAGAGGAACTTCAATGAGCACTGGATAGGCTTGCAGCCGTCTGTGGTGATGCTGGGATGGAAGTAAACGTGAACAAATCGGAAGTGATGGTTGTTTCCCGAACTCCTGTGCATCAGTGTACCCTGCAGATAAATGGAGTTCCATTAAAACAGGTAGAGAAGTTTAAGTTTCTCGGAGTCTTTTTCACGAAAGATAGGAGGAGTGATACTGAGTTGTCCTGTAGAATTGGCCAAGCTGGAGCAATAGTAAAGGAACTGCGCCGGCCGGTCATCAGGAAAGCTGAGCTTGGAGTTAAAGCAAAGATCTCAGTTTTTAATTCAGTGCTCGTTCCGACCCTCATCTATGGTCATGAAATTTGAGTAATGACCGAAAGCATTAGATCACGGGTACAAGCTGCTGAAATGAGATTCCTGAGGTGCGTTGCTGGTGTTACTCTAAGGGACAGAGTGAGAAACGTCAGTATTCGTAGGAATCTTAATGTTGAGCAGCTACTTCTTTGAGTGGAGCGATCGATTCTTCGATGGTTTGGACACGTTGTTCGCATGCACCCTGACAGACTTCCTAGACAGGTCACGCTAGCCGAGATGCGAGCGCGTCGCCCCCCCCCTGGTAGGCCAAGAAACAGGTGGTGGGATCAGGTAAAGAACCTCTCTGATTCCCGCCTGGGGATTGCGCCGGAGTCTCCTGAGTTGGTGGCGGAGGATCGAGAAAGATGGAAGGACCATTTAGCCACCCTCGCTCCGCGACCCTTTTAAAGGATAAGCGGCATACGAAAATGATGATGATGAAATGAGATCTCGTGATTTGCCTTATTAGAATTCTCGTGGGAAAAATGTTACGTATACGCCACCGAACATTTTATCTGAAAATTTTTTGAAGCTTACTTTGAAACTTTGGAATTTTCATGACATGTAATTTAATCTGTTACTAATAAAATTTTATTACACAAAATTATTAACATCTTTTTAATTTTTTAATACATAATAGACAAAATTACAAAAATCAAATTTAAAAAAATTGTAAAAAAAATATATTAAAAAAAAAATGTTTACCTGAAATAAATCCATACAGCGATGCAAATAATGTTGCAAGCACAACAGTCGGCCCAGACGACTCATTGTAGATGATAAGATTTACTAGAATAATTGATCCTAACGCCAAGCGCCCTCCACACCCATTCATTATGGCATCACACATGCTGTAAAAAAATTATATTTATTTAATATTAATAAAATTCAATTTATGAGTTCAGTTTTTTGAAAAATGTAAAATTTTGACAATTTTTATACATAGAATTTTATTATTTAAGCGGGCAATTGTCACTTAAATTGATCCTCCCCTTAAGGTGCGAAATAACATAGCAAGGGAAAGAAAAAGGCAAAAAAAGAGAAAATAAAAGAGGGTAAACAATATAACACAAGCACAACGCCTGACAAGGGCTGAACTAGAAACTCTGCATAGAAAGACTAAAGTTTCCTCCCGCAAGTGTTATGCTTTTATAAAAAATAAAGCTAAATGTGGCTCCTTTTTTGGTTTATTTGTCAAAATCATGTTCAAAATCTTTATCCAAGCACTCATTTGCAATGGCATTTAAAATGTCAATTCTTGAGACAAGGCCACCTAAATGGTGTCTTTACTTTGAGTTACACATTTCCTTGCCATAAATACATATGTTTTTTTAAACCCATATACGAACGCATAAAACAAGCTATGAACAAATTAATTTTCGTACCCATATAGCGGCTGGAACTTTTACAAATTTTAACATGCACTACTCTTCTTAATTTTAGAAGATTCAGGCCCGTTTCACACATACCCGGCTGCCGTCTAACCGGCACCGGCTACCCGGTCGTCGGTAATACGTTCTTATGATCGCTTTCACACCTGCAAACCCGGTTGCCCATACAAAAAACCGGGTAGCCGGTGCCGGTTAGCCGGCTGCCGGGTATGTGTGAAATGGGCCTTACTGTTCTAAAGTGGGAAGTTCACTTTTTTTTTTTTTTTTTGAATACTAGGGTGGACGGAGGCTAAAACTCCAAAATCTTTCAAAGATACCAATATGCCCACTGTAGCAGGTATATAATACAGAAGTAGCCGATATTGGTTATGCCCGATTTCCACGTGCTAAAAAACCACCCATTTATGAGAGACACTATGAAACTGCCAGAACGGACTTCATAGTAGTAAATTTTCGCTTTCTCATAATTCTTCTTGACTACAACTAAGTCAACTTAACAAGTAGTTTACACTTCCGTAGTGTTTATCGCGTTGGGTAGGTTGCTATCCAATGAATTCACCTACTAAGACCGTCAGTTCGTGCGGCTTCACCCTCCGTTGCTAGATCTAAGGGTCTTGTTCTTGTTCTTTGTAGTCGTCGCTCGTTTTTTACATCGTTAAGAGTCTCGTTGAGAGTACGGATCATTTCATTGTTGCAATGAACATGAAGACTAGCACTTAGCTTTCGAGCAAAGTTTGTTACTTCTTCGCTCACGGTAGCTATTCCTAAATCTCTGTGAATATCGCTATTCCTAATATACCATGGAGCATTCACAATTGCTCTTAGTGTCTTGTTTTGGAAAGTCTGCAACATGGACATGTTGCTCGGCTTGATACAACCCCAAAGTAGTATACCGTATGTCCAGGACGGCTTTAACACCTGCCTGTACAAGAGCAGTTTGTTATATATGCTTAATTTCGAAAATCTTCCGATAAGCCAATACATTTCCCTGAGCCTAATCTCGAGCTCGTCACGCTTCTTCTTTACGTGTGATTTCCACCTTAGTTTAGCGTCCAGTGTCATCCCTAGATATTCCGCTTCATTTGCATTTGTGCAGAATTTACGGACAAAGTTAAATTGTTAACCCTTCTGTAAGTAAAAATTCACATGCGTAGACTTGTTCTCGTTAAGAGCGATTCGCCAAGTCTTCGTCCAGACACAATTTCTGTCCAATGCTCGTTGGAAGTTTCTCGTTGATGACTCGACTGATTTCACCTGTTGCCAGGATGGCCGTATCGTCCGTAAACGTGGCCACGACTGTCTCGTCATCTAGAGGTAAGTCTCTTGTGTAGAACAGGAACAGAGTCGGGCCGAGGACACTTCCCTGGGGTACTCCAGCTCGAATTTGCTTGAAACTCGAGTATTCACTACTACACCTAACATGAAAGAGTCTGCTTTCAAGATAATTTTTCAATATTTTAAACATGTCTTCCGGCAAGTTTTGCCGTAGCTTATATTTCAAGCCTTCGAGCAATACCTTGTCGAAGGCTTGCGATACGTCGATGAAAGCACTTGAACATATTTTTTCCCTTCTAAGGCTTTTTCAATTTCATGCGTTATCCTGAAGACTTGATCTATTGTGGAATGGTTAGGTCTGAAACCGAATTGATGATCCGGGATCAAACGTCTTTCTGCATTGGTTGTAATCGCTTCAGCAGAAATTTCTCGAATAATCCCGGTATTATCTTGCACATTTCCCCGGTTTTGGAACCATAATGACTTCAGCAACTTTCCTTGGAACGTATAGAAGTCTAAGAGAAGCGTTTATCATATAAAGTAGCTTGACTAGTGCCGTTTTTCGTAGTTCTTTCAATATTTCGCCTGTGATCAGGTCGTAACCCGGAGCCTTATTATTTTTAAGTTTGCTTATTGTCTGTCGGAGTTCAGCTAACGAAACTTTTTGCTTTTTAAGGCTATCAAGTTCCGCGTTGTTGTTTCGAACGTCAGCCAACGGCGGACCGTCGAAAGGCTTGACGCTCTAAATAAGGCTCTAAATAATCAGCAAACAAATTCGCTTTCTCTTTGTCTTCTCTTGCCCATTCGCCATTATCTTTCTTTCAATTCAATTCAATTCAAAAAACTTTTTATTTTCATTTCGATAAGTTTTACAAAAAGAAGTTTACAAAAAGTAGTATACAACATGGCTTAGAGCCGTCTGATGTCTGCCGTTGCGGGCGGTCCGACATTTCACACTGCATGGGTTGGCCACGTTCCTTAATTGTGGTTCAAAGTGTTTAAATACAAGTAACAGAGGGGTCTATTGCAGACTAATTAAACCGCTTAATAAGTATAGGTGAAAACTATACAAGCAAACAAAAATCAAAAATCATTATCTTTCTTTATTGCGGCCGAGTGGATTATAGGTTTCTTAATACACTTAACTGCTTTCCACAGCGAGTAGTTTGAGCTCCTATCCGCCGACAAGCCTTCAAGGTATTCAGTGGTCTCACGATTTTTAAAACCTTACAACATTCATTTCAGTTTGTTAGAGAGGTGGTTCAAGAGGGTTTTGTCCGGGGGGGGGGGGTTCTTTCTGGATGCGTTCTTTTGGGATGAATTGTTGTTCCAGACAGCGCTCTTAATTGCTTCAATGAATTTGTCAACTGCGGTTTCTAACTCGAAAGGAGTTCTCAATGGCACAATCAAGCCATCACCCTCCTTACAGTCCTTTCTGAAGGCGTGTCCCAGTTCATGTTTTTGCTAGCTAATCTGGGAGCTCTTTCTATTTTCGCCAGTCTTTCACCCATCTTCAAGGTTACTCCTGAGTGGTCTGAGCAAAGATCATAACACTCTTCGATTCGCGTAAGGTATTTGGGGTACCCCTTAGCGATGTAAAAGTCGGCAAGGTCAGGCTTGTTATTCCTGTCGGTTGGCCAATATGTTGGCTTACCCGTGGAGTTCACTGTGTTAGCTCGTTTCTGGCACCTGAAAACAACCTTTACATCTAACTATAAAAGCGTTTGTTGAGACAATCCTGAAGAATAACGACGAGCCTTTTATTTATTGAATTAGAAAGTGAATTTAATTAAATTCTCCAAAATAACCAGTCACATACGAATTCGACTTCAAAAGACCAAGGACGATGGAAATAAATAATATAAAAATCTCAGCGTGCTGTCATCAGCCAAATTATTTAATGCAGTATACCAAAGTCGCAGTTGAAGAAGACCTAAGTTCAGACTGGAAATCAGAACAACGCTGGAGCTTGATTTAAGCTGGAACCAAATGCCAGCTGGCAAAGAGTACCTAGGCATTAGGAAAATCGTTAGTTTCCAATCAAAATATAACAAAATACAATAAATCTATGAGAAATACGCACATTTAAATAATTTGAAATCGTGTTATTCGCCCTGAGATCATCCGAGTATTAAACTAAGGTCAGCCTAAGAAATGTGTTTTTCAATCAATCTTAGTGCGGTGTAAGACCCGGCTTTTAACTTTTTACCTGCTTTTCTATGTGATATGACAGTTGTTTTGCGTCTTCCTATGAATTTTTTTCTGGAAAAAACTCAAACTTTTCTTGTTTTTTTTTGTGAAAAATGACAGTTGGTTAACTTTATTGAATAACTTAAAAATTGCTGAAAACCCCAGATAAATTTTAATCCGCAGTTGAGAGATCTTACCCAAGTAGCACATTCTGGAACCATTAGCATTGGTTTTTGAATATTGGATTTATAAGAGACTCAAAAAGCTCTTCGAGAATAAGGTTTCGATATCAGCCCATTAGTGCGCAGCTTATTAAATTAGAAAATTTTTCATAAAAACGTTTTCAGCACCATAATTATAAAATTAAATGTAGGTGCTATAAATGTTTCAAGCACTGAAGTTATAAGGCTATAAGTGCTGAGGAGTTAGGTTCTATATAATGCAGATTCTATAGACGTTTCTATCACATTTTTTATAATATTATAGATTCAACACAGCCAAAGTACTACTTTTCACTCCTATATAGCACTTGGGGATTGCCAGCTGTTACACAATAGAGAAGAATGTCATTGACAGAAATTGTGGTGAGAACATTTCAAGGAAAACATATAGTCTAAGACTTTTTCATTTGAAACGAATGATATGAATTTAAGCTATGTTACATTTATTTAGGAAAATATATCACACAAAAATTTGATTTCTGCTTTTATTAAAATTTAGGAAAATATTCATCCTATTTTTTACTATTTTTTTATGGTCAAATAAGTTATGTTTGGGCTTTAATAGGCCAGCAGTTCAAATATTTTATCCGCCCACTTTTTAAGCAGATATTTTAAAGGAGACTTCCTTGGAGTTTAAGACTCTTGAGTTATGAACTGCATCCTTGATAAGAATCAAACATCCGCAAAGAAAATACGCTTCAATTAACGCCTGCCGTGTCAGTAATAATAAATAGTCAAACCACCTAGTAGGGAACAGAAACTAACGTTAAGCATATAAGAAAAAGTGATGGTAACCCTAAATAAACTAACGTCATGTTTGAAAGAAAAGCGCAAAATCTAAAAATAGTTCTACATTAAGCTAGAAAGTCACATATAGAACCCAAAGTTTCTAAAAGCTTACGCAGAACACCTTAAGTGTTATAATAGTGCTGCGTGGGCCCTTCATAAAACCTTGCATTCTTTATTATGTTATATTCAATAATTAAAAAAGCGCATACTTCCTTTTCTTACTCATCATCATCATCATCATTTTGGAATGGCGCTTATCCTTTAAAAGGGTCGCGGAGCGACGCGGAGCGAGGGTGGCTAAATGGTCCTTCCATCTTTCTCGATCCTCCGCCACCAACTCAGGAGACTCCGGTGCAATCCCCAGGCGGGACTCAGAGAGGTTCTTTACCTGATCTCATCACCTGTTTCTTGGCCTACCAGGGGGGGGGGGGGGCGACGCGCTCGCATCTCGGCTAGCATGACCTGTCTAGGAAGTCTGTCAGGGGGCATGCGAACAACGTGTCCAAACCATAGAAGAATCGATCGCTCCACTCGGCTCCACTCGGAGACAACACTAAGATTCCTACGAATACTGACGTTTCTCACTCTGTCCCTTAGAGTAACACCAACAACGCACCTCAGGAATCTCATGTCGGCAGCTTGTACCCGCGATCTAATTCTTTCGGTCATTACTCAAATTTCATGACCATAGATGAGGGTCGGAACGAGCACTGAATTAAAAGCTGAGATCTTTGCTTTCACTCCAAGCTCAGCTTTCCTGATGACCGGCCGGCACAGTTCCTTCACTATTGCTCCAGCTTGGCCAATTCTACAGGACAACTCAGTATCACTCCTCCCATTTTTCGTGAAAAAGACCCCGAGAAACTTAAACTTCTCCACCTGTTTTAATGGAACTCCATTTATGTGCAGGGTACACTGCAAAATAATGGAGGGAAACAACCATCACTTCCGATTTGTTCACGTTTACTTTCATCCCAGCATCACCACAGACGGCTGCAAGCCTATCCAGTGCTCATTGAAGTTCCTCTTTGGATGATGCAAGGATGGCCAAATCATCTGCGAAAAGCAGATGGCTCATCCTGATGCCAGCCAATTCGAAACATTGCTCGCCAAGGCTGCGCTTCACCATCCAGTCCATATATGCTATGAAAAGGAGCGGCGACAGAACACAGCCCTGGCGAAGTCCAACGCGCACATCAAAAGGACGGGATTTGACGCCATTTATCCGTACACAGCTTTTGCAGTTTCCATACAACGACTGGATGGCTCTCGGAAGAGGCCCACTCAGCGCATAGTCCTGCAAAACTCTCCAGAGTGTATCCCGAGGGACGCGGTCATACGCCTTTTCCAGATCTACAAAACACTCATAGACCGGTTTGGAATATTCCCAGGCCTTCTCAAGAATAACCTTCAGAGTAAAAAGCTGGTCGGTTGTGCCTCTGCCAGGCTGAAAGCCGCACTGTTCTTCCCGTAACAAAGGCTCGATTACAGCTCTGGAACGCGTTTCCAACACCTTCGCGAATACTTTTCCCGGAAGACTCAAGAGAAATATGCCCCTATAGTTGGCGCAATCTCTCCTGTTCCCTTTTTTGAAAATGGACACTATAACTCCCGTTTGCCAATCGCTAGGTGCCTTCCCGCTATCCCAGGCCACCTTAATGACACGTGTTAGCCATTTAACACCCTCTTCACCCATTGCCTTAAGCATTACTGGTCGGATTTCATCAACTCCAGCAGACTTGTCAACTTTTAGCGATTTTATCGCTTTAGTGACTTCGTGTACTGTGGGACTTTTCTCCACCCTTATCTCGTCAGCAGTGGGAATGCAATCTTCAGTGCCCTGTTGGGGGTTGAGCAACTCCGAAAAGTGCTCTCTCCATCTGCGCGAGATATCGCTCTCATTTGAAAGAAGTGTACCGTCCTTGGATTTAACTCCTTGAATATCATTCAGGATTATCATTTCGTCAACTCCAGCAGACTCACTAAAGTGTGTGTACCTAAATATTCTTTAAAAAATGTATTGACAGCCAAATAAATTCTATAAGAGCTCGAACTAGAACCCTTTTCGCACCTAAAATTAAGTTCTATGAAGTACCGAATCGTCCTTTTAGGAGTTTTGTAGGGGACCCAAAACTCACTTTGCACTGAAAAGCTGATCCTCGAATATAAAGCATGAAAATATTATCTGTAGCCTTATCCAAAGCCCTTGATATATTTAAGGCTGAAAGTTAAAGTAGAAGTTGTTGTTTTTACCATGATTCCAACATACAATTTTAAACTCCTTGCCAAGAGATTAAAAACAAATCTTCTTTGAAATCCCATGTAGGTATATCTACTAACTTCTTCTAACCCTAGTCATACAGCGTTTGTTAGGTTTTGATTTAGAAAAACAAAAAAAAGAAGATTTCAAGAATGGCGTTTCTGTCACAAATATATTGACAGATACGTCAAGTTCCTTGACATATTGGAATTTTAGGAACCGTGTTTTTTTTTACGAGAACAAGATTCTCATTCTCACTTTCCTTTGAGAACTAAAAGTTTTAAGAACTAAGTTTTCAAAAACACTTTGAGACTTATAATCTTATTTCACTTATCTTCATTTTATGACCGGTGGAAACGTTTCATTCATGCTTGTGAAATACATGCTTCGATATCAAATCGATTTACTGTCTTATTTGCCAGTAAACAGAAAAAATTAGCCAAAATCAAACTTGAAGCTGTATATGAATCAGTCAGTTTTTTCAAATTCCACAATTGAAAACATCGATAGGGACAGCTATTTTGATGCAATCGGAAGAAAAGTCCCCAAAGGTAGACAGCCTCGATAAGTTTGTTTGTAAACATAACCTTTTTTGCGTAACAACTTTTCCGTGTTGTTACTTTTTTGCGAATTTCCATCGCTTTAGTTGGTTACTGATGTCTTTTTATCAGTTTGGATATTAAACAAAAGATACGAGCAAAACTTTTCTGTTTGTTTTCCTAACCCGTCAGAAAAAAGCTTATACCTCTGCCTGCTAGATCATAATAATAGACGTGATGGATATAGCTACAATTAATTAGCACATTCCGAGCTAAATTAGAACGCCGACTAGAACCTCGTCAACACAAAGTAGTTAGGTACTAATAAAAGAACACCTACTACGGCAAAGTGACTGTTATTTACAGCAAATCAGAATAACGAACAAATTATATGCCTATACACAAGGCAGGAATATATAGCTATGGATGTGTGTATCTGAGTTTGCAAGCATGTCACCCACATACTTGCTCCTAGCCAAATAATCAATTTATAGATTTTCACTCTTAATAAAAGTAAGAGCTCTAAATAAGCTCTATTTTGCTTGGACATTACGAAATGCATTTGTGTGGCGAGTTTTCGAATGCATTTGCTGGTGGATTCATTGGAAAATTGTATACCTTGTTGAGATGCGTTCCTCAGGCTTTTCAAATGCACTAATCCTTGGAATCCTTCACATTTACAGTGTAAACACTTTTTGAACAATGCACGACATGACGATTTTTTTTTCAAAGTTTCTTGCGTGACTGCGAATAATAACACATTAACCCCGAACCGAAACACCTATCTGCTAGGACTGAACTTGTTCTTCATAGGAATGTTGGTGTGAAACTGAAAAGTTTCGCAATCTCTTTTTGGTCAATGAATTTGAAAAGCTTTCTTGGTCTTGCGCAAATAGTTGCTGAGCACGTTTCATATTTTGAAAGCAGAAACATGCATTCATAACGAGAACTGATACTGAACATCGCTGGATTTTAGCTTCTTTGCTTTTGGCGGTTTTTAGTGGAGCTGTTATGGTGCTCCCAGGATGTTTTAGTGCTTGGCAGATAACATTTTCAGTCAGGTGAGAGTCAATAAGTAGAAATTTATAGAAGCAAAAAGGAGTTGTCCCAATATGGGTAAAAAAAAATGGTATGCCTCCCGATCCTGGGCTGAGCTCTGACCAATTGGAAGTCTTTAAAAGAAAGCCAGCCACCATGACCTTGGTAAAAGTATGTCACTGATACAAACAAGCTTCAACCCTTCACCCAAAGGGTATAGTCTTGTTTTGTTTGCGACACACTTGCTGCATTTCGTAAAAAGAAGAATGAATTGATTTCATACACCGAAAGTCACAGAAAAGATGATATTTGAAAAGTTCGTCTTTCGGATGAAAAAGATGTTAGTGGTAGGATTTTAAGCAAACAGGATAATATGCACAGCTTGTCGCTAAGGACGCGATACTCCTTCTGGTAATACAGAAGTGCTTTAACGTGCTATACAATGTGGATAGATGCATTTAAAAGTTCTGTGATGCCCTGGAGGAAGTAACTTCCTTAGATTCTCTGCCTCGACAGGCTTAGACTGGAAGAGTGCCAGTGGAAGTGAGTTGTGGTCCTGCACCATTCTGTTTCGCCAGATATCGTTGTTGTCGTGAATTTTTTTTAAAGCTTGATCCATCAGAAGATAAGTATGTCAGAAAGTATTCCTTATAAGGACAAAGTTTTTCAGTCACTCTTAATGAGTGCATTCGTCTGGGAACAATTATAACTCTGATTAGTCTGGAAACTTTTTTAGGTTTTCTAGGTTTTCTAAACCCACAAGTTTCTAAACCCACCTCTAACTATCAACTCCTACTCTCACCTCCCCGTGGTGAACACCGGGTGCCTAGTATCTCAACTGGAGATTGGGTTCCAACCCCTTTGGAAGGTTGTTGGGGGTAGCAGACGAGAGAGGGGGGGAGGAGTGTTCCCACTAAGGCACTCCTTCTTGCATCCGGACGGCAGCGGAGGAATTCCCCAGATGGAATCAACGGTGGTGTCCATAGTTCCAGTCAGGCCGAACTACTTAGTGAACACCGGGCTATCCGGCTCTCCGTCCTTAGAGCTAAACAAAGGATCTGGTCCTCCAGGTTGGGGGTCGTGCCGTCGGGGTGACTTCCCGGCCACGTAAAGAAATACTAGTCACGAAGCAGAAACAAGCCTCGGATTCGGACGGATTTACTGTTGACGACCAATGCAAACGAGAAAAGGACAACGAGCTTCGGTTCTGCACGTGGAATGTTAGGTCCCTTAACAGACCACGTGCAGCCGAGCAACTAGCGGAGGCCCTTAACGACGGCAGACATTACTGCCATCCAAGAAATGCGGTGGGACGGGCCGGGCAAAAGAAGGATGAAAAACTGCGACCTTTTACTACGGCGACTGCTATCGGCATCAAAGACAGCGCCTATTTGGATGTGGTTTCGTTGTTGGAGGCAGACTTAGGCAAAAAGTCTTGAGCTTCAACCCTGTAAGCGAGCGCCTCGCGACGATCCGCATCAAGGCTAAATTCGCCAACATTATTCTCATATGCACGCATGCCTCCACAGAGGAGAAAGAAGACGAGACCAAAGATATGTTCTACGAGCTCCTGGACAAAACTTATGAGCAGTGCCCTAGCTACGACATTAAGATTGTCTTAGGCGATTTTAATGCCAAGCTAGGAAGGGGGGCATCTTTGTTCGTACTGTCGAAAAGCATAGCCTGCACGACACGACCTCCGATAACGGATTCAGGCTGATCGACTTTGCTGCGGGGCGACACGTTGTGGTAGCTAGTACACAGTTCCCGCATCTCAATATCCACAAAGGGACATGGAGATCTCCCGATCAATCAACCGTCAACCAGATTGACCATATTGCGATCGACGCAAGGCACTCCTCCAGTATCATGGATGTTCGAACTTTCCGAGGGGCCAACATTGACTCGGATCACTTCCTTGTTGTAGCCAAGGTACGGCTGCGGATATCCCGACCAGTGCCAAGTAATGGAAATACTGTGAGGAAGTTTGACGTCGGCCGACTACAATCGCAAAAGACTGCCAGGTCCTTCTCCAACCGAGTCTCTCAAAACCTTCTACGAAGTCCTATACAGCCAGCATCAAGTATTGATAGCCAGTGGCAACATTGCCAAAATGCCATCAGAGACGCCGCCTCTGAAGTGCTGGGTTTCACACGGCCACCACAACGAAACGCCTGGTTTGACGATGAATGCCGGCAAGTACATGCAGCTAAACAGGAAGCATACAAAGCGGCGCTGCACAGTAGGACTAGAGCTGCTCGCGAGCTCTACGAGTAGAGGAGGAGAGAGGAACACCGACTTCTCCGAAGGAAAAAGATAGAGCACGAGAAGCGCGCGGTTGAAGAGATAGAGAGATGTTACAATAGGAATGAGGTTAGAAAGTTTTACCAAAGGATCAAAAGGTCCTGACAAGGGTATAAACTTCGAACTGAAGCCTGTAAGGACCATCAAGGGAACATCGTTGTAGTATCGCAGTCGGTGCTGAGGATTTGGAAAGACCACTTCTGCAGACTGTATAACGGCGAGGACGAACCAAACACCGCTGTCAGGCAGAACGAACCATTCAACTCGGGCGAAGACGTTACCGACGAAGCATACGAACTATACCGCCCACCCGACCTGGAGGAGGTGAAAGTAGCTGTGTCTAAGCTCAAGTGCAACAAAGCAGCCGGAGCAGACGCCTAGCTGCCGAACTTTTTAAATCCGCTGGCGATGAGCTGGTTAGGATCATGCACCAGCTCATCTGCAAGATATGGTCGGAAGAAAGCATGCCCGACGAATGAAACCTCAGCATTGTTTTCCCGATCCTGAAGAAGGGAGACCCTCTGAGTTGTGGCAACTACAGGGGCATAAGTCTTCTTAACATCGCATACAAGATCTTTTCTCCTGTACTGTGTGAGCGCCTGAAGCCGTTCGTCAACAATCTGATAGGCACATATCAGTGTGGCTTTAGGCCAGGAAAGTCCACCATGGATCAAATATTCACACTGCGGCAGATCTTGGAGAAAACCCAGGAATTCCAAATCGATACACATCACCTTTTCATCGATTTCAAGGCCGCGCATGACAGCATCTATAGAGATGAGCTATATAGCGCAATGTCTAGTCTTGGCATCCCTGCCAAACTCGTCAGTCTGTGCAGGATGACGATGGAAAATTCACGCTGTTCCGTCAAGGTCGGCAAAGACCTCACCGACCCCTTTGATGTCAAAGAAGGGTTTAGACAAGGCGACGCGCTGTCATGCGACTTCTTTAGCATCATACTTGAGCGAATTGTGCAGAACTCTCGCGCCAACACCAGAGGTACAATCTTTCAAAAGTGACATAATCGGTAGAACAAAGCGTGATGTCAGTGAAGCCTTTGAGTATTGGGACGGAAGCGGCGAATATGGGTTTAGCAGTCAATGAGGGCAAAACCAAGTATATGCTGTCATCAAGAAATGACACCCAACACCGACGTCTTGGACAAAACATCACCATCGACAGCTATAATTTTGAGGTAGTTAGGGACTTTGTCTACCTGGGTTCCGCTATCAATTCAGACAATGACACCAGCGCTGAAATCAAACGAAGAATAACTCTTGCCAATCGCTGTTTCTTTGGGCTAAGGAGGCAATTGAGTAGCAAAGCCCTCTCTCGAGCAACTTAAGTGTCCATGTATAAGACCCTCATCATCCCAGTCCTGCTTTACGGTGCAGAAGCATGGACCCTGTCAAAGGCGGATGAAAACACTTTAGGCTGCTCCGAGATGAAAATTCTTCGGACGATTTACGGTCCCGTCTGCATAGAAGGAGAGTGGAGGAGGAGATATAACATCGAACTGTACGGGCTGTACAGCGATACCGACCCAGCCAAAAGAGTCAAAACACAACGTCTACGATGGCTGGGTCATCTAGAGCGGATGGACACCAACGCCCCGGCCCGGAAAATCTTCGAATCAACACCGCAGGGACGACGCGGTAGAGGAGCACCGAGACTCAGGTGGCGCACGCAAGTGGGAGGGGACCCCAGCCAACTTCGTGTGCGAAACTGGAGACGGCTAGCTAAACAGAGCTGGCTGGCGAAGCTTGTTGGCTAAGGCCCAGGTCCACCCCGGACTGTAGCGCCACCTTAAGTAAGTCTGGAAACCTTACAAGTGAACAAAGAAGTTTGTTTGCTTTTGTCCTCACGTTTCTGTGGCCATGAAGCCAAAGTAGAGGTTTACATTGAGTTGTAATCCAAGAACCCTAAGCTTTTTGCCACCGATTGAGAAACTTACATATCTACGTTCGTGATGTCTAACCCCATAAGCAAATGCATCATGAGATTAAACACGCAAGATTCAAATGTAACATCTAAAATCTGCACAAATGATTGACTTCGAGCATTTTCTCGTCATGTCTAAATTCTGTGCTCGACTATTTTGAAGCTCCTCCAAACCATCTCAAAAATTTAATAAAGAAAGTCAATATTGAATCCTTCACCAAACTTGGTTGAGATAGGTGCCCAGAGTTTGCAAAGAGCACTTGAGTGAGGGAATTTCCCCAATACCTTTTTTAGACGTTAAAGTACACGGAACCTTAGTAATCCTCAAATGCTTTAAAAAAGTTGCCAAATATGAAGTTTTAAGCCACTGTAAGAGATGTGAAAAATTATGAATCTATAAGAAAGCTCTGCAGCATAAAATGGTAGCAGTGTATGAAGAAAATCAGGCCAATAGAAGGATAACAGTTTTGTCAAGTAAAATCAGACAAAACAAGGCCGAACTTCCAAAAAGATTCCGGAAAGATGTCTTTCTTAACAAAACATCAAAGCTCCCCATAGAGCCGAACGCCGATAAAATGTTATGGGGTCAAAGGTCTTCAAAAACTTGTTATGGCCAAAAATATAATAGTACATTTTTTTGGGAATATATATGGGAATATTTTGGAATATGTTTATTCGCAAAATTGTTGTTTTTGTGATTTCTCGCCCTACCTATGTATTAGTTCTTAAGTATAGTTTGTACTACCATGGGCCGTCAACATATTTTAAAAAGATATGATAAATTCTGACAGACGGATTGATTGAACTCTATTCGTGCATCTGATGGTCTGTCCGTTTGTTTGCTAACAAGTTTTCGTCCTTGAGTGCAGTGCAAAAGGAAAAATACAATATGACAAATAGGCAATAAGACAAAATAGAGACTGATGGCCTTTTCGGTTGGCGATCCCGGATTAGGGTTTCTGCTCCCGGATTAGGGCTGTCCGAACAGCCAATCACTTTTTTCTTAATTTTGAAGTTTGTCTGGCGTTGTATTTGTGAAGTAAAAGCTATTCAGTAGGGGTCAAATGACATTTATCCAACTTGATACTTAAGTTGTATGATTGTGTGAGTGCTTCTGGTTTTTCTTCTGGATTCAAAATCAGAAGCAAATTTCTTTTCTATCCAGAAGAGGAACTGTCCAAGAAAATAGTTTCAGGACAGTCCAGAAGGCTCCCGGACGACCAACCGAAAATGCCATGAGTCTTTATAAAAACGCAAAGCTGACTTTTGGAACGAAGCTCCATATTGTCTTCTCAGTAAGCTACTGTCAAAAGTCTGTCAAACTCTCAAAAGTCCCTATCAATCCGAGTGTCGCTTAAAATGTTACCGGGGGTCAAAGGTAACTAAAAAAATTTTCGTAAGTATTCCGGTAACAGTAAATTTTAGAGAATATAAAAAATACAGTTTTCAAAAATATCCTACAAAAATGATTAAATGACTTGTCGGTTGACTGGCATTCGTTTTATTGCCGAAAACTTTTCCCCAGCCGGTAGAAATACTCGCTCAATGTTAGCTTTTCCGCTGTTCGGACAATGCTTTATTCTTCGTTGATCTTTTATTGAACGTCACGCTAGGCAGGCGTTTTCAGTGAGCCTGGCTAAATAAATCTTCGTATAGTCTAACCTGGCCCATAGAAATTCTTGGGTGGGTGGTATCGGCTAAGGCTTATTGATGATAACCACGTTCTGACAGTCACTTTAATCTTGGGCGCCCGCCGTGATGCAGTGGTTAGTGGGTCAGCCTATAGTGCACGAAATACCGGCTTGGAGCCCCAAAACGGTAATGCCTTCGAGACCCTTGAAGGCACATTAACGTCGGATTATTATGTTAATTGCAGATTAGTGGTCGGTGGAAACATGGTATCAAGTTTGTTTGGTAACTCTGGCAATTTGTAGGGGATAAGTGAAAGATTAATGTTTCTCGCAGATAAGTGGCTGATGGAGACATGGTAAAAACGTAGTTAGTAAATCAATAGAATTTATTTTCAGTAAAAAAGTTTGTAAGAATATATCGTCGTGTAATCGAGAATACCGCAAAACTGACTATTTTTGTTTTCTTTTTTTAATGCAGGGTTTGATCACAACGTTTGATCCAGACTTTTTGTTGCTGTGACGTCTATTTTTGAGTAGGGAAAAAATTATGTCTTTTTATTGCAATACCATGTCTCCACCCAGCACGTATCCTCGATTAATATAAATCTTTATTAAATCCTCTACAAATCACGCGATTTACCATACAAACTTGAATCCTCTCGGCAAGCGATTAAAAATAAATCCTCTCATAAATCCCATTCACCCTTTTCACAAACCTATTTTCTGTCCCTTTGTAACAGTTTGAAAATCAAAAAAGGAAACTGAAACTGTCACAAGAACGTTTTCTATTGTGACATTTTCTGAGCAAATCGTTTTCGCTCCTTGGAAATGACATCGCCACTCTCTTTTGAGAGCCAAAATGACAGAAACAGAGTTTTCGTGTCAAATTAATCCTATATTTGTCCGATGGGGCCACTTTGGGATTTATTTTAATCGTCTCCCGCTAATCTTCTTTTAATTATCGGTGGAAACATAGTATAAGACAGTTTTTTGTATCTCCAGAACAATTTGAAAAATGTTACTTGTGCGGTACTCTCATGCACACGACGATGTACATATGTATGTATAAGTATTATCTCGTTCTTGAAAAAAGATGTTTTTTTTTAATTTTTTATTTATTTATTTTTGCCAGGGCCAACAACATTTTTAGATTTTCAAGTGAGAAAAAAAATCTTATTCATCAAAAACACTTTCATCACATTTAACAAATTGTCAACGTTAAAAGAAAAACAGTCAAACTTCTCAGTTTTGACAGCTTACGATTGCTGGCATATTCTATTTAAATATGTACACAATCTACTGACACCCTATACCCCCTATTTACTTGTTAGAACACACAGAAACATATTTTATTATTTGAAAACCTTCAAAACTAAGCGTGCGATATGCCTATTTATAAAACTATTAAAATCTACAAATTTGACAAGAAAATGAACATTAATTGCGAGCGTGTTATTTTGACTATAAACTGCCAGGTACATTATGTATTGAAATTTATACCATGTTTCCATCTGGCCCTAGCCCGCAATTTATATAAATCTTCAATCAATCCTCTACAAATTATGCGATTAACCATACAAATTTAAATCCTCTGGGCAAACGATTAAAAATAAATCCCCTCATTAATCTCATTCACCCTCTTCACGAACCACTTTCGACCTTTTTCGAAAAAGGACACTGAAACTGTCCCCGTATGACAGAGCTATCAAAATAACGATTTCTATTGGGATGTATGCAACGGGAATCTTTTTTCGCTCGTCGGAAAACGACATCGCCACTCTCTTTTGAGAGCCAAAATGGCAGAAAAACAGTGCTTGTATCAAATTAATCCTGTATTTGTCTGGTTGGACCACTTTGAGATTGATTTTTAATGGTTTCCCACAAATCCTCGTATTATTGCCGGTGAAAACATATTATTAAATTAAGATTCCCATCTCAATTCAATATGGTTATATTCAACTCGAACCATTGTCACAATTTATTTTTAAAAATATTCTCTTCACCTATTGTGAATGGAAATTCGAACCCCGATTATTGTAGACAGAAACCACGTCACAAATTCGAAACTCAGTACGTGTCCTGTCACTTTGACAGTTCTACGTCAGATAAATTTCATCGTGAATGCCAAAATATTGAGAAAATTATCGCAAATAAATTGTTTTAATTCATTTAAAATAACAAATTAAGTTCTATTTTCAAAATGTTAACACTACGCGAAAGGCAAATTAGTAAGCTTTTATAATAATATCGAAAATTGCTGTAAATTTTGCTGAAAGTTAAATTTTACATTCGATTATGCTGGAGTGTTTCCTCATCCCTATAAAACTAATTTTTCCCATATTTCTAATTATTTAGATGCAATTAAGCAGATGCTAAACTTAAATGTGCAACAGCAAAAGGTATTGGCAGCAGAACCAGTGTGGAAAATCCTTATCTACGACCGTGACGGTCAGGACATCATATCGCCAATCATTCCAATTCGGGAACTCCGCAATTTGGGTGTAACGCTGCATGTGTAAGTTGTCAACTTTTTCGCTAAACTTTATCGTCATTCAAAACTTTAGTTAATTGATTGTAGAGCAGAAGCCTTGTCATAGTTTACTGCTGAATGACCTCAGAATTTAAAAATGTTAAAAAAGAACTTTCTTGTTAGGCAGCTGTTTCTTATTACGAAGCAATTTAACTCAATTTATAGAGGATGGGTGATGTCTTCAAAGTGAATCCTGTCTTACTTCTAAGAAAGTTTCCAGTTAAACCAGCCGATTTTAAGCATTTGCTCACTGCGGCCAACTAAATTCCGTCTATTGCCTTGGTCCCATCCTGTAACTTGTTTTTACGCACCCAGTGTGCCTTCTTATATGGTCTAATAAGAATTTCCAGTGGCTATCCTACGTTCACTGTAGTGTTAAAACGTATCATGAGAACATCACTGTGTAAAGGTCCCTTACCTAGCTGCAACAATAACTGCTAATAGAGGACATTCTACACCAGGCACTTGAGGCGAGAGACCGTCGGTTGTTGCCTCCACCATTGAAAGACCACTGGTCTCAACTAAATCTTTTCCAGTCATAAATCTGACGAACCCTGCCCCTTGCAAGGTCCAAGAATAGCTTTGAAGACTGCTATTACTGGAAGACGAACTGGTGGTTTAAACGAAGTAGCCCTGTAGCCCTGATACATATTGTGCAACTCACTGGTTAGCGTCTGATTCCAAAGTCTGATTCCATAAAAATGGCAGAAACCCAGATGCGTCTGTTTTAAGATGAGCGGTTTTCTGGTTGGCGTTGGTTGTCCAAGCTAGAATTGACAAAAAAACAAAACGCATCAAGAAGAAACGGACGGAACAGCCTAGGAATCGTACTAATCCTTGTAGCCTAGAATACTTTTTAGAGCTAGGCTTGAGGGGTGTCGGCATGCGAACGGTTGGTGGTCGGAATGTCCATAAGATCTAACACCTTTCACGATATTCATAACAAGGGTGAAGTAAGCAGCGCTTAGCCATACCAAATGCTTAAAGGAAGATTTAAAATTGGCGCATAGCACATATCGCTGCCCACAGGGAAAAAAATTGAAGTTCTGGTCGGGCGTATGCCTATATGCATTGACAGAACCAGCAAGGGCCGGAATCCTCAAATACCAAAGATTGTCGGAAACACTCGTGGAGTTTGTTCGGCAGAAGAATCCGCCTTCCGCTCCTTGTTAAACCGAAGAGGGTTAGCAAGAATCAAAGCTGAATTGGCCTCAAGTCCAAGTTCGTCCTCGTCCATACAGTGTTTGCTACTTTTGATACGAGTATTTTTTATGTTCTCGTTTTATTTTCGCAGAGAATCAACTTCCTTTTTAAGACCATGGAACAGTCGCTCCATTTCAGTAAGCTTAGCTCGGAGTCCATTGTTCTTATTTTTAAGATATTCATTTCCACTGAGTCCTGGTTAACCGGCGGACTCCTTTTCCCGGAAATGTTTGATAGTGGTAACTGATTTGGTTTTGTCTTTTTCTCATAAAGAATTAACAGCAAAAATGTAAGCCCCAGAATTCCTGTCACTGAAACTTTGCCCCGAAAAGGTGAACAAATTCCAGCTAAACCATTAAATGCATAGGAAGAATGCCAGCTATCTCTGCTGAGAATGATTGTAAAGAGAATCAGCTTGGAGACAACGAAGCCATCAATGAGAATAAAAAGATCATCACTGTACGAATTCTCGTTTACCCTTTCAAAAACCTCTTTTAATTCTTTACGCACACCTATAATAACAGTTTGAGTTTCGAAACAGGAAACTGTCTGTATTTCTTTTATCGTTCAGAGCAGAGCTCGAGCTGTCAAAGGAAAAATTGTGTTTCTTTTTCCTTTTGTGCTTAGCGTAATTAGAGCCTGATATATGTATTCCTTTTTTTGCTCAGAGCATTAGCAGAGCGCTATCAATTAGTTCCAAATTTGAGCCAAAACCTGGGCGCAGAGAAATGTCATATGAGCGTCGAAAAAAAAATTAAAGGGGAAATGGTGGACGAAGTTTGTTGTTCTAAGGTCGAAACATTTTGATGCATTTTTGGGCGTTTTTCTTTTTTAGTTCAAAGGAGAGCACTTTACAGAGCTCGAGCACTCTGAGCGTGCTCTAAACCGAGTGCGCTCAGAGTACTCTGTTCTGATTTTTAAGCACATTTTTTGGTTTTCTGTCAGAATGCAAAATGAAAGTAAATAAAACTTAAAAGATTGGCAAAATATTTGTTACGAGCTGAAAATGATGCAAGATGAATATGGGGCGTTTTTCTTTTTCATACAGAGCAGAGCTCGAACTGTCAAGCAAAAATTTATGTTTCTTTTTGTGCTCAGAGCTATCAGAGCCCGAGATTTGTATTTCTTTTTTCGCGCCGAGCATGACCAGAGCGCGCTCAATGTCCTCGGAATAATTTGACAACGCCAAGAACTGCGTTGAAAAAAAAACACTTATTTGATGCTGTGCACCTAAAAACAAAATGTTTATAGGGTGCTTTGTTACAACATACATTAATCCACTATTAAGATAAACTCCGGAATCCCCCCTAAATCTTAGGATTTCCCATAAATTTAAAAGATTTACCAAGAGATTTAAAAGTACGGACTGTTTCCACCTGGTATTAATCAGCGATTAAGATAAATCTTCTTTAAATCCCTCATCAATGGCGAGATTTATACTATGTTTGCACCGGCCGTAGAACAGCGGTTAGTGGGAGATGATTAAGAATAAATCTAAATTTTCTGCACCGGACAAATATAGGACTGATTTGACACGAGCTCTCTTTTTTTTGCTTTCAAAAGAGAGTGACGATGACACGAGCGAGACCAAGAATGCATTTTCGTTGTAAAAATTCCAATAGAAAACGTTCATATTTGTGACAGATCTGTCATACGTAGACAGTATCAGTTCTTTTTTCGAGTATCAAACCGCTCAAAGGGTGTGTAAATAGGGTCCAAAGTGGCATAAAGAGGTGTGCGAAAATTTAATTTTAATCGCTTGCCGTGAGGGTTAAAATTGATATGGTAAATCTGGAGATTTAAGGGAGATTTGTTGAAGATTTATGTAGAATGGGGATTAGTGTCCGGTGGAGACATAGTTTTACCATATAAATTTTAATCTCTTCACCTAGAGATTAAAAGTTTGTCACATATGAATCTCTTTCCATGCAAATATTTTTATATCATATTGAGAACAGAACTCTACTTTTTGTGACGAAAATAGTCAAATAAGCCTTTGGGTATCATCAACTCAGCTGTGTTTGTTGTATTGTATAATGCTCCACCGGCACCACCAGCAATACAACCATGAATAGCGGGAGACGATAAAGAATAAACCCCGCAGTGTCTCCGAACCAGCATGAGTTGTACTTGACACCAGCACTCTTTCGTTGTCATTTTGGTTAGAGTGACGATGACTTTTCTGAGGAGCGAAAAAAATATTTCGTTGCAAAAATTTGAATAGAAAGCGTGTTTGTAACATATCTGTCTTACGTGGACAGATTTTTTTTTTCCAGTCGCAAACTGTTATAAAGGTGTGCGAAAAATGTTGAAAGTGACATAAAACAGGTTTGCGAAAAGGTTGAATTTAATATCTAGGCCAAAAAGTGCTGCTTTAGGCTAACAAAAAAATTTGTGAGACCTTTTATTTAACTAGGCAAACAGAGAAAGGTTGCTTCCATCAGTATCCATAGATCTTTTAAAAGCTAAGGCTCATGGGGACTGTTGGCTCATGGCGACCGCTTTTGGTGCTTCCAGAATTCATAATTTTTTTGTTCTTCTTGTTTTAGACAATTGCATTCCGACCGTGACTCCATTCCAGATGTCCCAGCCGTCTACTTTTGCGCCCCAACCAACGAGAATCTTGGTCGCATCCAACAAGACCTACAAAACGGCCTCTATGACATTTACTACTTGAACTTTCTCTCGCCGATTTCTCGGCAAAAGATCGAAGATTTAGCTGCTATCGCTTTGCAAGCTGGCTGCGTGGCCAACATTCGTAGCGTATACGACCAATACGTCAACTTTATCAGCCTTGAAGACGACTTCTTTGTGTTTAAGCACCAGAATAGTGATGCCATTTCTTACTACTCCATAAACCGGGCAAATACACGAGACGATGAAATCGAAGTTTTAATGGACAGCATTGTGGATAGTTTGTTTTCTGTGTTCGTTACATTGGGTAATGTACCCATTATTCGATGTCCCCGGAACAGTGCCGCTGAGATGGTTGGTCGAAAGCTAGAGAAGAAGTTGCGTGAGAATCTCTGGGATGCTCGCAATAACCTTTTCCATATGGATGCTACGCAAGCAGGAGGTGTCTTCAGCTTTCAGCGGCCGCTGCTGTTGCTGCTGGATCGTAACCTAGACTTGGCTACACCTCTACATCACACCTGGTCGTATCAGGCGCTTGTTCATGACGTTTTGGAGTTGAGTTTGAATCTTGTGTACTTGGAGGACGAAACAGCCGCTGGAAGTGGAACCAAAAAGAAGCTAAAGGCCTGTGATCTGGACAAGAATGATCGTTTTTGGATGACACATAAGGGTAGTCCGTTTCCGTTAGTAGCCGAGGCGATTCAGGAAGAACTGGAGTCCTACCGATCGTCCGAGGAAGAAATTAAAAAGTTGAAAACGTCAATGGGCATAGATGGCGAGAATGAAGTGGCCTTCTCCATGGTTAACGATACTACTGCTCGGCTGACGAACGCAATCAATTCACTGCCTCAACTGATGGAGAAGAAACGCCTGATTGACATGCACACGAAAATCGCCACAGCTATCCTAAACTACATCAAAACCAGACGCCTCGACTCGTTTTTCGAGCTGGAGGAGAAAATCATGTCCAAACAGACTCTGGATCGGCCGTTGCAGGACATCCTTAAAGATCCAGAGTTTGGCTTGCCCGAGGACAAAATGCGCCTGTACATAATCTACTACATCTGCTCGGCCAATGTTCCCGAATTCGAGTTCCAGCGTTTGCGAGAAACCCTCCAAGAGGCTGGCTGTGATCTGTCTGCGCTGGCCTTCGTGGAGCGGTGGAAGAGCATCAATTGCCGATCTTCGGTGAATCAAACAACGCAGTACGAAGGTGGTGGTACAAAGACTGTGTCCATGTTTTCCAAATTGGTGTCTCAGGGATCGTCTTTTGTGATGGAGGGCGTCAAGAATCTAGTCGTCAAGAGGCATGTGAGTAGAGGTTTTTGAATGCCTCTTTTTGAGCTTTTCAGCAAAGTTGGATTTTTTTTTTTATAGAATCTACCTGTGACGAAAATCACCGAACAGATCATGGAATGCCGAAGTTCGGTCGAGGCAGACGACTATCTGTACTTGGATCCAAAACTCCTCAAAGGCGGCGATGTTATGCCAAAGAATCGCGCTCCATTCCAAGACGCAGTTGTTTTTATTGTTGGTGGAGGCAATTATATTGAATATCAGAATTTGGTCGACTTTATGAAGCAAAAACAGAGCGCGAACGTCAATAAGAGAATCATCTACGGATCCTCAAATCTAAGCAACTCGAAGCAGTTCTTGAAAGAGCTGTCACAACTGGGAAAAGAAATTCAAGCGCCGGTGCTTAGTTAGGATTCCGTGTTTTGTTGTTAGTGAACTTTTTATTTTTATTTAATGAAGCAACAGTTCGTCTTTGGAAACGAACTAAAAAGGAAACAATATTTTGTAATTATAGGGCAAATATAAAGATAACAATTTAGTGTCGTTGCTGTTATGTAACAAAAGGAACGACGTGAATAGTGAGAAAAGGAAGTGATTGTAAGCTATCTACAAAGTAAATGCTTTTAAACAATTAATTTATGCATTTTACAAGGGTTAACAATGGGTGCTTAAAGTAAGTGCTGCAAGCGAAAAGCGTGATCGGGGGTAATTGTTAAAACATGATAATCATCAATGTTTAGGCTTAAGCCAACGATCAGGCCAAAGACGAGCAGCCTAAATTACTCATCTTTTATTTGACTGCAGACACCACCAAGTTAAGGAAGCGCCTATCAAAGTGAAAACGGAAACCCTGGAGAATTTGCACTTTAAGTCACACCGCCCACCATATTTGATATTCTTTGAGACCTAATGGCTTATTCAGAAGGTCAACGAAATTGGAAGTGATTGGATAGGTTCATATGCTTATCAAACAACATGGGGTAGCGAAGCCATTATAGAAAAGGGTGAGTTTATTTTTTCATTCTTTATGTAATAATAGTTTTGTACCATTTTCTAAAATGCAGCATGGACGAATCTTCTCTCTTGTTAGCAGTTAATCTTCTTAGGGCCGGTTTTTCAGTGCGAAATCATCCGACTTTCCGAGATAAACTGAGATTAACCACAGAAATGAGTTTTTCAGTGAACTAAGATCTGGGGTTAATCTCTGCTTAACTTACCAAATTTGGTGAGTTAATCTCGGATCATCTCTGGACAGTATGAACTTCTTTCAATGCTTTTTCTGCGTGGAATTTCAGTTGATTTGCGCGTTGCTGTGAGCAACGCGAACTTCTTTTCCTAGGTTTTTCTTTGTGAAATGAGAGCTGGGAGAGTCAATAATTTCGAGAGACGAAGATTATGACAACTTTGTTGACGGAGCTAACTCTGCACTGAAAAACTGCTCGCTGAGTTAACTCCAGATTCGTTTTGTTACGGGATTAAAAGATTTTGGTTCAAGCTGGGCTTGACTCAGCACTGAAAAAACGGCCCTCAGAGATAAGTCTACCAGATGAATCTTTCCTCTTCACTACTACTTCGCCTATCATGCTATTTTTTTTTAACGCCGTTAGCTTTCATTCTAACCGCTTTGTACTTCAACCAAATTTGGACAAGATCGCTGTTAATGATAATATAAGATTTTATGAAAATCCTTTTATGTTTTCGAGTCAAATCTCCGAAGTTATTGAATCTTTAAAAATGGCTATCAAAGAGAGAGAGAGAAAAATAAATCAGAGACCGAAAAACTGCAACAATATAATTTTATAATTTTTCATAAGATTCTTTCGTCGTTGTCTTCCTTGTTTCTTAAGCTTGCAGTTGGTAGCTCTCAGTATTGGTAGCCCTGTGTTTTGTACTGCATTTGTTGTTCAAATAAACCAGAACCTCGATTTGATGCCGTTAATTGGGACCGGATTGTATATGTACAAATTGTAACTCCATTTGCTATAACAAATCACAAGCATCGCTTTGTTTTTTTTTCCGTGGGTAGGAAAAACCTTCATAGGCACTACAAGGACCGGCCGCGCGTGCTCATAGTAGTGTAAGATTCTTACTCACTAAAAAACCTCCCGTTTTCCGTCAGACTACGACTAAGTTTCCTTAACAAGTAGTTCAAGCTTCTGTAGTAATCGCGTGTGGCAGGCTGCCTTCCAACGAAGGCACCTACAGTACCGTCAATTTATGCGGTTTCATCTTATGCTGCTAGATCTAACGGTCTCATTCGTTGTAGTCGGCGCGTAAGATTTGTCTGATCCAAAGTTCGGATAATTTTATAGTTGCAGTGTCTGCGAAGACGAGTACTAAGTTTGCGAGCAAAGTTTGTTACCTCGTCAGACACAGTTGCGATTCCTAGATATCGGTGTAGATCGCTTTTTCTTATGTACCATGGAGCATTAACGATTGCTCTGAGTGTCTTATTTAACAGCACAGAAGATGTTAAAAAAAATTAAGTTTGTATTTTAAAACGTATATGTAACCCCCTGCCTTCAAACACCAAAAAAAAAAAAAAAAAAAACACGAGAACGCAACGGGTTAGCCCTTTGATTTTCCCTGTAATTGCTCGCCAGCTTAAAATGTGTTAATGAGTTTTAAAATTGTAAATTGTTGTACATAATTTTTTCAATATAAAATATTATTTTGTGTGGCTCTGCTATAGATCCTCTTCATATCTCCAGTCACTCCCAGCTACATCTAAAAGCCAAATGGGAACTGAACAACTTGCAGTAAGGAAACTTTGGTCCTTCTTATGGACACCCACTTTCCTGAGAGCAAAGCAGAGACAATGCACTCTGAAAAAACTACAATATCAACCTAATAAGCTACGAAACAACCACTACTACCTACCTACCTACCTACCTATGACTCCTGGTAGTTAACGAGTTACTCCTGATCCTTTCATAACATTACGTATAGTATTGATAGCCTTCAACGACTAAACCGGCTCTAATGTTTTCGAATGATATTTCCTTTCTTGCTGAAAGTGTTAATAGTATGCAGCTTATGATCAATAGACTTTTGCTGATTACTGCCATAAGTAGAACTTATCTGTAAACCTGTCGAAAACTAAAATGATAATATTTCGAAATGGCTCATGGAGATACTCGAGATGTGAACAATGGACGTAAGATGGGGAACACATTGAAATTGTAAGACAATATAAGTATCTTGGAGTCCTAATCAAACCTAACCGAAGTATGAAAAAGCACTTCAAGGTCAAACTTTCGGAAGCAAAACGAGCAATAGGTTCAATATGGGGAAAATGTATTGGAAATCGATTTTTAGACCATAGCTCTAAGCTAAAAATCATACGCACAACTGCAAACTCGATTATATTGTATGGAGCTCAAGCTTGGGGATACCGCCAGTATAGTTACATATGCGGAAATATTTCTTTATTTTTGCATCAAGCGAGTGTTCAGGATAACTCCCAATCGATACACACCAACTTTTCATCGATTTCAAGGCCGCGTATGACAGCATCTATATAGCTATATAGCGAAATGTCTAGTTTTGGCATCCCTGCCAAACTCGTGAGTCTGTGCAGGATGACGATGGAAAATTCACGCTGTCCCGTCAAGGTCGGCAAAGACCTCACCGACCCCTTTGATGTCAAAAAAGGATTTAGACAAGGCGGCGCGCTGTCATGCGACTTCTTTAACATCATACTTGAGAGAATCGTGCAGAACTCTCGCGCCAACACCAGAGGTACAATCTTTCAAAAGTGACATAATCGGTAGAACAAAGCGTGATGTCAGTGAAGCCTTTGTGAGTATTGGGACGGAAGCGGCGAATATGGGTTTAGCAGTCAATGAGGGCAAAACCAAGTATATGCTGTCATCAAGAAAAGACACCCAACACCGACGTGTTGGACAAAACATCATCATCGACAGCTATAACTTTGAGGTAGTTAGGGACTTTGTCTACCTGGGTTCCGCTATCAATTCAGACAATGACACCAGCGCTGAAATCAAACGAAGTATAACTTTTGCCAATCGCTGTTTCTTTGGGCTAAAAAGGCACTTGAGTATCAAAGCCCTCTCTCGAGCAACTAAAGTGTCCATGTATAATACCCTCATCATCCCAGTCCTGCTTTATGGTGCAGAAGCTTGGACCCTGTCAAAGGCGGAAAATTCTTCGGACGATTTACGGTCCCGTCTGCATAGACGGAGAGTTAAGGAGGGGATATAACATCGAACTGTACGGGCGATACCGACCTACCCAAAAGAGTCAAAACACACCGTCTACGATATGGCTGGGTCATCTAGAGCGGGTGAACACCAACGCCCCGGCCCGGAAAATCTTCGAATCCACACTGCAGGGACCGCGCGGTAGAGGAGCACCGAGACTCAGGTGGCGCACGCAAGTGGAAGGGGACCTCAGCCAACTTCGCGTGCGAGACTGGAGACGGCTAGCTAGAGACAGAGCTGGCTGGCGAAGCTTGTTGGCTGGGGCCCAGGTCCACCGCGGACTGTAGCGCCACCTTAAGTAAGTAAGTAAGAGTGTTCAGGATACCTAACAACACTCAAAAATATGATTTACCTTGAGACTGGAATGTCACCTCGTTTCTTGGAAACACTTAAACTTAACTTTGATTACGTCGTTAAAATCATAAGAATGGAAGAACAAAGACTGCAAAGAATAGTTCTCACTCACATGCTTTCAATAAGAGGTAACTTTGTTCATGAATGGGACATTTTGGCGAGTAACTGTGACCTGAACCTAGACCTGGTCGACATTGAACGTGATAATCTCAAGAGCCAATTTTATAGACTATTGGAGAAAAAAGGTAATCTTCTCTACGATTTCTATACCAACGAAGCCCAGTGGTCACGGTCACCGTTCCGAGCGTATTACTCCAAGCTTAACCACAATTTGCAAGCTAAAACATACTTCCTCAATAGCAACTCTACGGAAAAATTAGATACTATATTCAGGGTCAGAGGTGAACTTTTAAGCCTAAACCATATTCCACGCCGAGCTGATCTCCGAATTGAATGTTCTCTATGCAACCTAAGAGAGCGAGAAGATGTCTTCCATTTCACAAAAAAGTGCCCAATTCTGAGCGAGCTGCGAAGAACGTTTTTTGGAGCGAATCAACTGGGTCTCGATGAGACATTTGCCATTTTTAACGGAGACCGAGGTTGGCCCACACTTTACAAATATACAGAAAATACATCACGCTACAGAAGACTTATCATTGAAGGCAACTTTTGAAATGTTTTATTATAATTTGAGTACCTTAAATTCAAGCAAATTTGTTGAGAGTAATGTCATTCTGGTAGACAGCCTTAAGCCAAACCAATAAGACTTTTCTTTATTACTTCTTTGTATTAGAATGTATGTACATATTTTAGAAATCTAATAAAAGTTCTTAAAAATTAACAAAAATCTACTCCTGATCCTAGCCTAAAGAAAAACGACCTTAAAGTCATAGCCTACGCTGACGATACCAGTATCAGGCAAGTTCCTCTACATTATTGGTATTGAATGCTTAGCCCTTGGCAAAAGCCATTTACTGCAGGTATTCATAGTAGGATAAGCACTGCACCACTCGCCAATATAAGCAACGATACGTTCGGTAAGCTTTTTAATTAAACAATCGCTATAGTTTTCCCTCAAATTTTGGATAGTTTTTAGGACGTGAGATTTTTTTCATGTTATTTGTCCAGATATGTTGCACCGTAGATAAGGGGGATAAATGCACAGATTTTGTATGCATTATTCAGTTGCTTTATAAGTGTGTACAATATCAGCTTTGTTCAGCTAGTGGTTGAAAAGTCATGGCCTAGAAAAACTTCGAAGCTGGCATCTATTTTCAACTACTTATTTCTCAAAAGATGCAAGTTGGAAGAAGTGCAAGATAATGAAAAAATGGTATACGAAGAAAACGAAAGTCTAGTCGCCCAAAAGAATATCCCTCCATCTTGTATTGAAGAAGCTAGCATCGTCGTAAGAAGACTTAAGATCAACAAGTCTACTGGTTTTAATGGCTTACCTGGGAAGCAGTTTAAATACGGAGGTGATGTTTTGGTGGGGTACACCAAGCGTGGGTGACAGAAAGTGTACCCAATGACTGGACAATCAGCTCCATATGGCCCATCTCTGGTAAAACACAGATTCAAAAGTTGACATAAAAACTGGTTTCGTGACGGTTGTGCGTATGTGCGCATTGCCGTACAGGCCCATAGGACAGAAAAAGGCAATCAAACCGTTGCGTGACTTAAAGTGTCATGTGTGCGATAATCCTAAGTGGAGATCTTTTCGAAGAATAACCCTGAGAAACCGTTGCTATTTCGGTTTGGCAAAACAAATGGGTTCAAAACTCCTCTCACGAAGGAAAAATTGTAAGCTCTCTAAAGCTCTTATCCAGTTCTGCTCGATAGCGCCGAGTGCTAGACGATAAGCAGAGAAGGAAAAATTATACTGGGCTCTATCGAGAGAAAAATTCTCCGGAGAATTTATGGTCCTGTGTGAGGGGAGGGCAAAGCTAAGACACTGAAACAGTGCCCGAGATTCTAGAAGACATGATAGATACATACGTATATCTGTTAATGTCAGTAGGTGCTAGACGATGTTAACATATAGGAAGCAGTGTCTCTAACACCAAAAAGCAGGCAAGGCAGTTTGATTTGCTCCCCAGGCGGGTCTTAAATGTCATTTGTCACAGAAATACAGAGAAGAGAAATAAAATCAACTGTCATTCTACACAGAAAACGGTACAGGTATTGCTTTTGCAATACTTTTGACAGCACTGTTTTCAAACCCAAGCCCCCAGGTTCGAGACGGCCAGGAAGACAGAAACTCCGTTTAAAGGACCAAGCCATCGCGGATGCCAGAGCGCTTGCTATTGAGGAGCTTCGCAGTGCCCAATAAGAAGATCCTGACATCGAGCCAACCCTTGCGTAAAAAGAATTTATGGAGGAACCGAACTGCCAGAACTACTTTAAGGACATAGTGGACGCAGTGGGACTCTCTCCATTCTCAAGATGTTGCTATGTGGAGAAGGTAGGGAATGTCGGATGGAAGATAATATAGGATGCAGCTTGTAGTTCCACGGTTCAAGTGTACTGTAATATACAATGGAAATACACGGTGGAGTGCAAAAGATGCGAGAAAGCTTTTATTGGCCAAGTGCAAAAAACAACGCTGAGAGCGGGTGTTGAGAGCGTAACACCTACTCAGCTACAGAAAATCAAAAAACGAGGTAAAGTGCACTAGTACAACGTCGATATCGTAGGTCCGTTTCCATAAACTGAAAAGGGTAGTCATTATATCCTTGCTATTGCTGAGTGGACTACTCTGGCACTCATTACTAAAGGCGCACCGAGCCTTTACACTGGGTGTGAAGGCTCAGTGTGCCTATGGAATTGAAACTCCGAGTCGAAGATATTCGGGAGTATACCCATCAATCGGACTGCAGAACACACGGACTACATCACTTCACCCATAATAGGATGCAATGGTGGAAAGGATTTTTTTCCAGCGACGACGGTTGGCTGCACTACTGTGATTCAGTGATTAAATCTGGAATCTAGGTTTATCAGCAACTTCCTTACTCTTGGTCGTACTTTCTCTTGATCGATGTCTAAACCATCAACCTTCCCACCTTACCATAACAATTGATTTCTCTTAAAATGGTAAGCTATCCCTATTTAAGGGCAGCAGAAAATGCTGCCTATATTTCTGCCTGGACGCTGCCTTAAGGACTCTCAATGTAATGGCTTTTAGCTTCCTATTCTGTACATGAAGTAGCCCCAGGAGCTTCTCTAGATACGTGTTGACTGATAAAAGGTACTTTTCCAACTCTGCTTACGTCTTCCACCTTAGCTTAAGGCTTAAAATTAAGCGGAGATAGAAGTCAAAGGCTTGTTAGGAAACCTCTTGCCTTTCCAATCAGCACCATCAAATTGAAGCTCCGTGTTTCCTGTGGTGTATATTTACTTCCACAGGGCATCCTGGAACTTATTCTCGATGCTGTTCCACTGGCCGATTGTCAAACGACCGCGAGGTTTTGTCTCGTTTACCGCAATGACTCCGTCCTTCGCGTCACTTTCTTAAAGACATTTTACATAAAGGCTCGTCATTTAAAAGATAAAGGCTTCTCATTCAAGCCTTTATCTTTTTCGCATCAACATTTTGGGAAATCACCTCCGCGAGGGTTTGACAAGCCCTCCGAGAGTATTAATTGCCTTGAAAAACTTCTCAAAGTGCCGTTCGGATTCGGCAAAAAATTGTAGGTCCCCTTGTTTGTAAAGAAATTAACACACCAGCATACATTGTTGAGAAGTTGGCCCTGGTTCACCTCGAGCTGTTGCGCCACTCTATTTATTTTATTTATTTTATTTTGGGAAATCTGGCTCTCTTGCTGCTCAGACTGCCTTTTTACTGTGTACCTTGGCCCCTTCTTTAAGCCGCATAGAGAACGTCTAGCTTTCACACCTTCCCTTGCAGCAGCATCACCTTTGGTTTTTACCTGTTCAATAAGTGGATCGACTAAATTGGGCCTTGCTCCCGCAAAAGCGGCCTTCTCTCACCCACTTAGGCTACCGGTGTGGCAACGCGATAGTCAAACTCCGCCAGCTTACACCTAGCGTTGCAAGGCCATTCCTTATTCTTTTCCGTTCTTCACGCTCTTAGCAGCGATGGTGGAGGCGTCAGGCACAATGGTCGGCCTACTGTACCACTTTTTTTTACTCACTGAAGCATTTGTCTGATTCTTACCCCACTTTGTTTCCACAGCGGATGCTCCGATTGTCTTTGCAAAGACTCCGACCTTACTACTGCCCTTTGAGTCACCGGTGTGAGTGGCAGCCTTCTAACCGGATGAATATTCTATCGTAAGTGAATCTTCTTTCAAACTCCTCCCTACCGCTAATCAAAAGCTCCGTCATGCCTAAAGGCCCTACCAGAAGGGGGATGGATGCATTAGACCCTCACTCAGCTCTATAGCTTGTCCTGGACAGGGCTTAATTAATTTTTTGTTGCTTTTTTGGTTTTCCAATGCAAATTAAGTTCCTTACGAGTAAGACTGGAAAGAAAAGGTCAGCCCAGGCAGCGCTGAATAAAGCTAAGTATAACAGGCCTGACTAGGGCTATTGAGAGAGCTCGTAAGTCGTTCGCTTGGGCCCCAACCTCCATCTTTCGGCACTGTTTGCCATACGCTCAAACCGCCAACGGAATCAGGCTTAGAAAAACTTATTTCATTTTTCATCAGTTGATCTTAGCCAGCTAAGATTTTGCGACGACTCAGAGAAGACCGGACACGTGCTTCAATTCGCCTGGGTGGTGTTTTCTACAGGGGATGCAGGTAGGCTCATTTTTCTAATTCTTGTGGCTCTCGGTTCATCATCTTCTACAAAGCTAGGATCGGTCGCCATTCTTGCAGTTTTTGACGATTTAGCTAAGCTCCAAGAGTAAAAAAAAAATATTTGATCCGATGTTTAGAGTGCTTGGATAATACACCCGATTTTGATCTTACCTGACTCGAGTCGAATGTTGTGCAGCTTAAGCTGCAGTTTGGGTACCATCGTGCACCTGAGGTGAGCATGCCCAGGTGGTAATATTTGGGCTGTGGAATTTCGTCTTAACTGCTTGGCAAATGTCCTTTTTTTGTCTTGACTTCGTCGAAAACCCTCAGCTCAATGGCGAGACTGTGGGAGTACGGGTAACGGTTCTTATCGATGGCTCTCTCGTAAGAGATTCGTGCATAGCACTTTGGAATGTAGCAGTTTAATTTCCTGGCTCTTTGAGCTGAATTAAAATTTCTCCTTTTTACTCCTTTTTAGGTACAACCTCCAATTTTGTGTTGGCTTTAACGTTGCGACGTATTTTTGCGTAGGAGAGCTCACCCTTTGCTTCTATGATTATTATTACATTGGGTCTTTCCTTGATGGTTGGTTATGCTGGTTTTTCCGGAGCTAATTTTTAAACATTCACAGAAAGCTTGTAGAGCTCCCTGGCGGTAAGGATTAATTCTCGAACTGCTTGGTTGTGTGACCTCGAATTAATTCTCGAATTGCTTGGTTGTGTTTTTGGAAAACTGTTTGGATATCTTTTTCCGTAATCACCTTTCACAATAAAAGCTGCTTTCTTTTATCAGTAACACGGTATTGCGACTGTTCCGTTGTTTGGTGATCGAAGATGCAACATCTTCCAGATCTTTGCGTTTCGAATTTTTCGCAAGAAGCAATTGAATTCAATACAGGGCAGTTTTTCGATGCAAGACATCTGAGTTTCGGAAATAAACCAAAGTTCAATTCAGAAAATGAGTTCATCAATCAATTTTAATTCAGTCAATTCCGGCTTAACGTATCAAAATGGTGGTATCGTCCTTGGATTATCCCTGAAAAACAAATTCAACTTTCTTTTGTCGTAAATCTATGAGAAATGACATTCGAGCAGTGCCATAATGGTGATAACCTTAACAAGTGATCTCACCCCGCAATCTCCAGGTTTAAAACCGAGTTTAATATGGCATTTTCCACTTCGTTTTTTTATCTCTTCATTCCACATCGCACTCATCATTTGTAGATCTTCAATCGCTGATAGAACCTCTCTAATTATATTCTTTGGGAAAAAGGTCCGAATCCTCGACTTTCCGTTCCTAATGGCCGACCCATAAGGAAATAGACTTTTTCACAGCCCAACACAAGCACTCTGATTCGGCGATCGGGTTCGTTAATGATTCCGAATTCCACAACTCACAGGTCTTCGTTTTTATGACCAATTTTCGAATAGGAGCATTCTTGCGTATAGCTGTTGCTAATGGTATTGGTATTACGAACATCTTGTTACCCGTCGGGATGCCTCCATAAGCAAAACGATGTGGATGACAATTTAATTTTGATGCATTATGTGAGTCCATTCGGCTTGTACGACCCTAATACCTGACGGTCCTTTGTTACTTTGTAGATATTTGTTGCGAACCACACACCAAGTTCCCAGCATGGGCGTGTTCCTGGATGTCTCAGGTTACGCATCTATGAACGGCTTCATTGAAACATTTACTAATTGGTTTTAAATTGGCTGTGTTGATGGTCAGAAAACAAAAGGAATGGAAGAGGAAATGAGAGGAAATACCAAGAATCGACTCACTCCAGAGGAGAACACAAAATATGTAAATTAATTATAACTCCCTAATTCGTTGAGAATTATTATTTAATTGATAAATGAAGATATTTTTGGGTTTGTTTTTCTTCCTTATGCATAACAAATGAAGACACGAGATCTTTTCGCTTCGATAAGAAGGGACGAAAATTAGTTTTACATGGATCATCAGTGTAGGTATTGTCTTACAACAAAGAGTTTCCAACAAGGTGCCCTTAACCTTTTCGGGATAAACATTGCATTTTAATTTTAATTTTAATGAATTTTTAATTAGTTATTCTGATTGGGTTTTTCTTATAGCCTTGCAGTTGGTTGAAAATTTTCAAAGTTTATTGTTATCCTGCGAATTGTAAAACGCTTTTTGTTTGACCTGAGTTCTCTCTCAATCGAGTCTTATTGTTCAGAGTTCTAAGGATATTGAGACAAGCAAGGGGTGGTATAGCCTTGGGCCTAATTAATAAACTCATTGTTAAGATAAAAATTTATTTATGACTTTTATTGCGGAGGCAGATCCAGGGGAAGATAAAATTTTGACAGCAGACTTATCGTTAAATCTTTATAATATTTTTATTTTTTATGACCAACAAATTGAGTTCATCCGCTGGGGGTTCTTAACCCAAATGAGATATCATATTTAGCGAAACACGCTAATGAGGTGAAGCTCATCCGGTGGTCGAATTGATGAATGAATCGTGAGGAGATCTCGTTTAGTTTTATTTTTTGGGAATAACCTATACCTAGTAGCGAACGGTCGTGAAAAGGGGTTAAGTTGTCTGCAACCAATTTCTGTTAAATTTTATCGTCCCGTCTTGGCTTATTCAGTCGCTTTATTATTGCTAAATGGCTATTAAGGCTGAGTTCGCGGAATCCTTTTAGTCGTAGGATTGTTTATGGCAAAAATTATGAGCATGTCATGGTGAGTCCCGGAAACGTTAAGTTTTTTGCTTTGCTTTGCTTTTGTTCAAGGAAGACAAATGAGGGTATCTTCAGCCGAGTTGACGGGAAGTGCTGACTGGGATGTCTATTAACATAATCTTACTTAATATATTTATTTTCCTACTCAACAAAAGCATGGAGTCTAGCAAATGTGTAAGCCAAATTCATTTATTACAATTAACCAAAGCTAAAAATTTACCAATAGGAGCTAAAATTTAAGCTAAGAAATTAGCAAAAACAAAAGGTAATCACATGCTTTTAACGGCTCTGCACTAAAAAGCCTAGATTTATCCTTGGGGGGATGGAAACTTAGGATGACCCTAAGGGAATGCCATTTATGATTAAATCCTTAGGTTAGGTTAGGTTGGGTGGCTGCTGGCTGCCCTCGCACACCTAGACCAAGAGAGATCCATTGTGATACCACTTATAGGACCGGAGTTGCCAGCCCGAGGACCTAAATGACAACTACCCATTTGGGTGGGAGTGGTCTAGGCAACCAGTGACGGTGTGATAGGAGAGGTAGGGGTAACCAAAGCGGTATGAACCCGTATCAGAGGGAGAATGAGTAGGTGTTCCCATTAGAGCGGAGAGGTAAAGGCAACCGAAACGGTATGAGCCCTTTCGGTTGCTCATACCGTGCTCGCAGGTCCTGTTGGGTGGACTTGATGGGGAATGTTGCGCGCTCCACTGTGAGGTGCTTGCTGCTAGCTCGCCCATAGAGTTTCCATATGGAGGAGGGATGGGTTTTGTGATACACAATTAGGCGTTTAGCCAGTTTGACCCGGAGACAAAGTTCATTATCCTCTTTAGATCGAGTCGCGCTAGATCATTTAGATCATCAATGAAGTATTCACCTAAAGTTTTCCTTCTCAATGTCAATAGGGTGGGATAGTTGCAGAAGATGAACCATGGTCTCTTCTTCCTCCTCATCCCTGCAACTTCTGAAGGGCGCATTAAGTCTTCTGGTATGTCGCCCTACTAGACAGTGGGCTGTGAGGGCCCCAATTATCTCTCTAAGATTCAGCCTATTGGAGGAGATGAGTCTCTTTGTTTTCCTACGATCGAGTTCTGGCCAGATTTGTTTAGAGGAGAGACATATGCTGATGTTATTCCACCTGTTGTTTACCATTGCGATGGCTTCGACGTCCAAATGGAACTTTATCGACTTTATGGGTGCTGCCGGTTCCGTTGTATGATTCGGGTTAGCATTAGCACCTTCTCTAGCTAGTTCGTCGGCTCTGCAGTTGCCTGGAATATCCCAGTGGCCTGGAACCCAGCACAGGGATACGTCGCAGCAATCTCATTGGGAGATTCGCGGCATTGCTTTACCAACTTGGATCGTATCGTTGGCTTTTATTGCAGCTTGGCTGTCTATATAGAAAAAAATAGCGCTGCAGTCTATTGAGTTAATTGAAAACCAGGCCGCGGCTTCACGAACGGCTGTCATTTCTCCTTGAAACACACTGCAGTGATCTGGCAGATGCTTGAAGATGCAAAGGTCTAGAGACTCCTGACCCTACTCCAAGTGCTGTTTTCGATCCGTCAGTGTAGATTTCTATTGCAGATGCATTTAAGACCTCACCTGACTCCCAGGTGGTTCTACTTGGAAATTTGATCTTGAATTTGACATTGAAGTCGAGGTATGGGACAACGTAGTCCGGGTTGCGAAGGATGGTGTCGTGGCCATTCAGGATGCTAGCATGTCCCATGTTGTCACGAGTCAGTTGCGAGAAATCCCTAAGCCTAAGTGCTGCTTTCGCTGCCATCACTTTACCAAAGATGTCAACGGGAAGAAGATGGAGCATTATGTCAAGCGCAGCCGAGGGAGTTGTTCTAAGAGCACCTGTGATGTCAATACAGGATAGTCTTTGAACTTTCTCTTTCTCTCTTTCTCTTATCTAGTGCCTTCCACCAGACTAGTACTCCGTACATAAGTATGGGCCTAACGAGCGCCGTGTATATCCCGTGCACAATCCAGGTTGGAGTAGGATTTTCCTGCAGGAATACAGGGCAATAGAGACCTTCCTTGCACGGTCTTGTATATTCAGTTTCTAACTGAGTTTCTTATCTAATATAACTCCCAGGTACCTAGCGTGATCTGCAATTGACAATTCAACGCCTTTTAGCGTTGGTCGAGTTATGGAAGGTATTTTATACTTTCTTGTGAACAGTACAAGTTCAGTCTTTGCTGGGTTTACTCCGAGACCGACACTATCTGTCCACCTAGCTAATTTGTTAAGGGCAAATTGCACTATGTCCCTAATAATGGGGAGGAACAGCATAAGCTATAACTTTAAGGCCGTTTTTCTCTAGGATCGAGAGTAGTTCGTTAACTACGAGGAGGCATGGCGATAGTACCCCGCCCTGTGGGGCGCCTCTGCACACGGACATGTCAGCTAGACAACTCCCCAGCTCGGCATGGACGAGCCTGCTTTTAAGCATTTCCTCAATCCAATTACAGAGGTAGTTGTCAACCTTCAACTTCAGGAGTGCAGCTGTGATAGCTTCCGTTCTGACATTGTTGAAGGCTCCTTCAATGTCAGGCAATGATACTAGAGTGAAATCCCTATTCTCAAAGGATTTCTCAATGATGCTAACCAAGGAGTGTAGGGCCGTCTCTACCGATCTTCCCTTGCGATAAGCATGTTGGGCACACGAGAGAAGACTGCTGTCTATGTTGGTTCTGATGTGGGCGTCGATCAGTCTCTCTAGGGTCTTTAACAGGAAAGAAGAAAGGCTGATTGGGCGAAAGTCTTTAGGAGTTGCATGGGAGATCTTACCAGCTTTTGGTATGAACACCACCTTGGCCTTCCTCCAGGATTGGGGTGTATAGCCAAGGTTTAGGCAGCTCCTAAAAATAGTGTGGAGCCAAGGATTCAGTATTCCGAGACCTTGTTGAAGTTCCACCGGTAGGCGTCATCGAGTCCAGGTGAATTATACGGGAGGAAGCTGTGTACAGTCCACTGCATCTTCTTGGGTGTGATTAAATCCTTAAAAGAGGGCTTTTTAGAATAGGACATTAGACATATAGGTGAAATGAAGACACGGCAGACGCTTAACTTTTTGTTCAGACCGAATGTGGATGGGAGACCTTACGTTTTCTAAAAAAAACGGATTGTATCCCGAATGCTGGCTTTTATTTCGGAGACCAAGAACTCTTCAACTCTTCAACGTCTCCGAAAAGGACTTTCCTTTTGAAGATTTGGTGTTGGAAAATTCACCGAAAGACATTACAAAACAAAGCGATCAGATTTAACAAGAACATTACTGTTCCCCTTGGATCTCCAGACTCCGCAGTCTTTGTTAAATATTACGAAATCTGGGTATTGAGGATCAATATCACCAGAAAACTGCAGCCACTTGCTAATGGGTGGGCGCCTCCGAATGGAGGAAATGCCTCACAACAATTATCGTCAAAATTGGCCCTATGCCTACTATAGCAAGTATAAAATACCGAAGTAGCTGAAATTGGTTATGCCCGATTTCCATGTGCCAAAAAAAAAACACCTTTTACGAGAGACACTATGAAAACTGAACCAGAACGCGCGTAGTAGTAAATTTTCGCTCTCGCGTAATTAACTACTCCTGACTACAACTAAGTAAACTTAACAAGTATTATTATTTATTATTATTATTACTATTTATTAAAAAGTTAATTAAATACAGTTTAATTTAAAACTAATCTATAGCACTAGCTACGAGGGCCTTCAGCTAAAATGTTAATGTTTTAATAAAAAAAACTGTATAAAACAGTGGTGGCGAACGATGATAAGAGCCTTACAATAAACATTTTTTTTGACAAAAAAAAAAAAAAATAACACAGCAAATATGTAGGTAGTCCTTATAGGATATTTAATTCAATAAATTTTTTTTTGACAGCTCTGCTTTTGGAAATGAGTCATTTTTTAAGGTTTCCCCCACCATTTACAAATTACAGTACAAGTAATTTTCATTATAGCAAGTGGCATACGAGCGGTATCCATTAGCTTTGCAGCACAAATCCCTCTCGGAGTCAGCGAGACTGCATGCTACATTGCAGATACCAACATAGATGCTCCCAGCTACGGTGGTGATAGCCATTGCACACACAAGGACTAAAAGGAAGACGGCTATCTTGTTAAAACCTGCCATCATGATAATATCAACGCTTCGTAGATTAAATTTAGACTTTTAAAGGAGCAGATACTCTAGTTGAAGCAACTATGAAAGATTTGTTCCATAATAAAATTTGTCTCGCTTTTTATACACCGGGCGAGTTGGGCGATAAGAACTACCTTTATTTGCCCCAACCCCATATGAGCAAACACGTTCCAGATTATCCACTATTTTGATGGTGACGAAATTCGCCTCACTATCTGCGCAAAATAATGACTATTTGATTAGCCTGTTACAGTAACCTTCAACTCAAGTCGAAAATGACTTCCTTTACTCAAGTGGGTATAAATGCCTTGTTATTGTCATAATGTTCCTTCCAACATCCAACACCAAATAAAAGTCCAAACATTTTTGATCAATTTTGTTTGTCAAAAACAAATAGTCTAAGAGCCCACAGTACATTTTTGGAGTGGTTATGCGTATAACCAAAACAGTTGCATATCATTAGAAAGGTCTATGTCAAGCGATGTCAAATTGCGAAGTCTGGCAACTTTTTATTTCAGCCGTGGCAAGTACGTATAGTGTTAACTAAAGAATGGTACGGCTGCTATTTAGGGTGTAACCACACCACTTCAAAGTAGCACTGGGCTTAAAGGATGGGTGCTCAAAGGATAGATATGTGCATTCGAGGGGATACAAGCATTCACAGGTTTTTGTAAACCCACCTCTGTCTATCAACAGAAATCTAGGTGCACACCGGGTGCCTAGTACCTCAACTGGATATTGGGTTCCAACCCCTTTACAAGGTGGTTAGGTGGTTGGGGGTAGCAGAAACGCGGCCAGGAGTGTTCCCACTAAGGCACTTCTCCTTGCATCCGGAAGGCAGCGGAGGAATTCCGCAGATGGAATCAACAATGGCGTCCACGGTTCAGGTCGAACTACTTAGCGAACACCTTATATGGGCTACTACGACGTATTTGGAGCTCAGGCCTATAAGAGCGGGTTATCCGGGTCTCCGTCGTTAGAGCTATTCGAAGGATCTGGCCATCCAAATTGGCTATGTCGGGATGACTTCCCGGCCACGTAAAGAAACAGTAGTTACGAACCAGCAACAAGTCTCGGATTCGGACGGATTTACTGTCCTGTCTGCATAGACGTGTACGAGGAGACATAACATCCAACTGTACGGGCTGTACAGCGACACCGACCGCTAGCCAGAAAGGTCTAAATACAAAGGCTACGATGGCTGGGTCATTTAGAGCGGATGGACATCAACGCCCGGAAAATCGAATCGCCCAAAAAAACAGGAGAGTGAAGCAGACGGTGCCGTTTCTACACCAAAACAAAGCGCGACACCTGCGTCTAGGAGTGCACCCTTGGTTCAAACAAAAGCATTACATGACTCTTCAAAAGCGCTCACCATCGTAGCTTTTGAAAGAAGTATGAAGAAACACATCCTGCCATCGTCACCTGAAAAAAAAAGACTTGTTCTTTTTCACGGTCCCCACCTCCGCGAGGGTCTGACAAGCCCTCCGAGAGTATCATTTGTCTTGAAAAACTTCTCAAAGTGCCGTTCGGATTCGGCAAAAAGTTGTAGGTCTCTTTGTATGTAAAAGAAATTAACACACCAGCATACATTGTTGAGAAGTTGGCCCTGGTTCACCTCGAGCTGTTGCGCCACTCTATTTTTTATTTTTTTATGCAGAAACACACCGAAACCCTCATGTATCGTTTCTCCGCTGAAATGGCCGACAACCTTATGCAGGAGATTCAATATATCGAGAAGAACTGGTTAGCGAAATTCCAAAAACTTAAGCAAAGTGTAAGCGACCTCCAACAACGTATGGAAAAATTCGAAGCGCAACCCCACGAAGCCCCAATTTCTCACGATGAATTAGCAGACCTCAGTAAAAGATGTGACGCCCTGAAGAGAAAAGAAATAGCCGCTGACGCTATAGTGTTCGGTATACCACAGCTGTCTGACGAAAACCATGCTGTCTAGGTGTGTTATGCGAAGCCAGACCTCGTTGGATTCAGTTCTAGCTAGGTTTTTTATAGAGTTATTGAAGAGTCTTTTGCTGACTCCACAGAATGGTTCAGGCCCTATGAGTGGTGAAGTTGCCCCGACTTTGGAAAACGAGTCTGCTAATTCGTTGCCCTCAAAGCCACTGAGGACTGGAATCCAGTGAAAGATATTTAGTTGTTTTTGGCAAGTTTTTGGATGGTTTCTTAAATAAGCTTTGATTTGATTACGTGTGAGTCAAGCGCCCTGAGAGCTGCTTCGCTGTCCGAGGAGATGAATATTGTTGTTTCTCTTGTGTTGGAACTTAGATTTATTCTCAGTTGACGGCACGGACTTCCACCAGGAATATTGATAAGTTTTTGCCAAGGCTAACTGAATAGTCCGCCTGGGGCAGTTCTCCATGAATACCATGAATACCCGGTCGCTGTCTCCATTTAAAAGCCGTCTGTATACCTACCAGGCAAGATCAAACCGAGAAGGAGTCGGTTTGAATTTTTCCCATGCATCTCTTAGAGGGATAGCTGCGAAGAACTTTTTATGGAAGCTATATTCTGCAAGTATATTGTCGAGAGGCATGCTGAATGTGCTTTCAGATTTTAAGTCAAAGTTGGCCGGCTTTGTAATAATGTTCGAATGGAGCAGACGATTCTTGCTTAGTCTTGCTTCCATTCTATGTAGAATGGAATGGATATGTGTTTGAATAGGTGTTAGACCCAGGATGACGTTAATAGCCTTAGACGAGGTGGAGAGAAAACATCATGCAAATTCCAGTTAGACGATGTATTTGTTCTAGCTTTCTCACCGTAATGACTTCGTTGATCTTTGTCCACCAGACCAGCATGGCATAGGCCATTGTCGGCCTAAAGACGAGCGTGTAAAGCATGGATAACCCCAATTGTAACCGCAAATTCGACGGCAGATCCACAAGGATCTGAAGCCTTTAATAACGGTACGTATTTAACAGTTACTTTCCGCCAGGTTTCTGGTACGTGACCCTAGACCAGGCTATATAGCTGCCAAGGATGAGTGCAGTGCGTCTCTTCACTTCTGTAGCAGTGCCGAGAAAGTGCCATCTTCTCCTGCTGCCTAAATGGCTTAAGATAAAAGTAAAAAGGCCCATTTTATGGCACAGTGGTTGCAAATTTTACTTGCGATTTTCCAGTCTTCCCTCGTCGGCTCAATTCGGGGAGATAGGGCTATTATGAGGGGATCCAAATTGGGATCCAGAAGTGAGTTTCAAGTAAGAGTTCAAGGGTTTCTTTCTTGTTTGGTGTCTGGCCTCCATTTTTGTCGGCAATCGAATCCAGAGAAAAGGTTTTTCCAGAGGTAAGAACTTTGTGGAGAAGGCAACTGTAAGATATTTCAGATATATCTTCGCAGAATCGTCTGAATGATTATTTTTTCTAATTTAATTATTTTAGTTGGTGAGAGCACTAAATTAGGACTGCCAGACACTATTGATCTGTTGAAAAGGTTCCTAACTCTAGATCTGAGCTTTGTTTTTTGCTCTTGATCTGGGTGAATGTAAATACAACTGGCTGGACAGTTTAGGGAGGTTTACGCTGTAAAGCCGCCCCAAAAGACCGTCGCCAAATCAAGTGCAGTGAAAAAAACGCCACTGGTCGGACGGAAATCGTACGCACAGGTTGCGTCAGACGAAAACAAGGCAAGATCGTCCATCACAGATGCGGTCGCTCAGATCCTCACTGTAATCTTCGAAAAACTTGAGGATCAGACTAAAATTAAGAGTTAAAACCTCGAAAAACTTACAAGAAAACATGAATATGAAACAGTTTTTTAAAATACTTACATGGAATGCAAACGGCCTTCTGAATAAAATAAACGAACTAGAAGTATTTCTACGGAAAAACGATATTGGCATTTGCGTGATTACCGAAACTCACCTTAAAAAGGGGTTTTTAAAAGGTTACAATGTCTACAATGTCGGAAAATTCGAGAGGAGGATCATCCCTCTACATCAAAAACTACATTAAACACTGCGAGCACGCAGAAGTAGGCTGTTAAAATAGACTGTTTAGATTAAAACATTGCATCTTGCTATTTCCCGCCGGAATATAGACTGGTAGGAGACGATGTTAATTGCATGTATGGCCCGATTGGGTCGAATTTCACCATTGGGTGCGACTTTAGTGCGAAGCATACTTTTTGGGGTCCAATATGCAATTCAACAAAAACAGTATGAAACGTGGGGTGGACTTTTTCTCCACGGGAAAGCCAACATATTGGCCAACCGACAGGAGTAAAAAGCCTGACCTTGTCGACTTCTTCATCGCTTTAGGGTACCCCAAATACCTTACGCGAGTCGAAGAGTGTCATGTTCTTTGCTCAGACCACTCAGGTCAGGAGCAATCTTAAAGATGGGTGGAGGACTGGCAAAAATAGAAAGAGCTTCCAGATTAGCTAGCAAAAACATGAACTGGGACGCCTTCAGAAGGAACTGTAAGGAGGGTGTTGGCTTCAATGTGCCATTGAGAACTCCTTTCGAGTTAGAAACCGCAGTTGACAAATTCATTGAAGCAATCCAGAGCGCTGCTTGGAACAACACTTCGTCCCAAAAGAACGCAGTTAGCACCGACTGGCATGTACGCACAACGTATCCGCTCGAAATCGAAGAATTGATTCGTGAAAAGAGAAGAGTGCGTAGAAGATGGCAAGACACGAGGGCCCCCCCAGACAAAACCCTCTTGAACCACCTCTCTAACAAACTGAAAAAAATGTTGCAAGATTTTAAGAATCGTGAGACCACTGAATACCTTGAAAGCCTGTCGGCGGATACGAGCTCAAACTACTCGCTGTGGAAAGCAGTTAAGTCTATCAAGAAACCTATAATCCACTCGGCAACAATAAAAAAAGCTAACGGCGAATGGGCAAGAGAAGACAAGGAGAAAGCGGATTTGCTTGCGGAACACATGGAAGAAACATTCAAGCGGAACCTGATAGCTTTAGTGTGAAAAAAGTGTCATTAGCCGAACTTGGGCAGACAATAAGCAAAATTAAAAAAATAAGGTCCCGGGTTATGAGCTGATCACTGGCGAAATATTGAAAGAACTACCGAAAAAGACGCTTGTCAAGCTACTTTATGTGATAAACGCTTCTCTAAGACTTCCATACGTTCCAAGGCAATGGAAAATTGCTGAAGTCATTATGGTTTCAAAACCGGATAAATGTGCAAATGATGTCTTATAGGCCCATATCGCTTCTGCCGATAATATCGAAAGTATTCGAGAAACTTCTGCTGTAGCGATTACAACCAATAATTGCAAAGAGACGTTTGACCCGGTTCACCAGTTCGGCTTCAGAACTAACCATTCCACAATAGACCATGTCTACAGAATAACGCATGAAATTTAAAAAGCCTTAGAAGGGGGAAAAATATGTTCAAGTGCTTTTTGCTCGACGTATCGCAAGCCTTCGACAAGGTATGGCACGAAGGCTTGAAATATAAGCTACGGCAAAACTTGCCGGAAGACATGCTTAGAATATTAAAAAACTATCTGGAAAACATCCTCTCCCGTGTTAAGTGTGGTACTGAATACTCGAGTTTGAAGTAAATTCGAGCTGGCGTACCCCAGGGAAGCCTCCTCGGTCCGACCTTGTTCCTGCTCCACACAGGAGATATACCTCTAGATGACGAGACAGTCGTGGCCACGTTTGCGGACGATACGGCCATCCTGGCAACAGGTGAATCAGTCGAGTCATCAACGAGAAGCTTCCATAGAGCTTTGGACAAAATTTGCGTCTGGACGAAGACTTGGCGAATCGTTCTTAACGAGAACAAGTCAACCCATGTCAATTTTACGTACAGAAAGGTGAACAATTTACCTCTATTCATAAACTCTGTACAAATTGCCTATGCAAGCGAAGCGAAATATCTGGAAATGACTCTAGACGCTAGACCTAGGTGGAAGCCACACGTTAAGAAGAAGCGTGACGAGCTCGAAATAAGACTCCGAGAAATGTGTTGGCTTATAAGAGAATTTTCTAAACTAAGCATATATAACAAACTAATCTTCTACAGACAGGTGTTTAAGCCCTCCTGGACATACGGAATACAACTTTGGGGTTGTACCAAGCCGAGCAACATGTCCATGTTGCAGACTTTCCAAAACAAGACACTAAGAGCAATTGTGGATGCTCCATGGTATATTAGGAATAGTGATATTCACAGAGATTTAGGAATAGCTACTGTGAGCGAAGAAGTAACAAACTTTGCTCGAAAGCTAAATGCTAGTCTTCATGTTCATTGCAACAATGAAATGATTCGTACTCTTAACGAGACAAACAACGAGCGACGAATACAAAGAACAAGACCCTTCGACCTAGCGATGTAGGGTTGAACCGCACGAACTGACGGTTTTAGTGCATTCATTGGATAGCAACCTACCGAATGCGATAAACACTACGGAAGCGTGAACTACGTGTTAAGTTAACTTAGTTGTAGTAACTTAGTAACTTAGTTGTAGTAAGTAACTTAGTTGTAGTCAAAAAGTACTATGAGAGAGCGAAAATTTACTACTGCGAAGTGCGTTCTGGCAGTTTCATAGTGTATCTCAAAAGTGGGTGGTTTTTTAGCACGAGGAAATCGGGCATAGCCAATATCGACTACTTCGATATTTTATACCTGCTATAGTGGGCGTATTGGTATCTTTGAAAGTTTTTGGAGTTTTAGCCTCCGTCCACCCTAGTATTCAAAAAAAAAAAAAATACCCGACCCTATATACCATGTAACACCAAATCTTGAAGTTTCTTGGCCCGAATTCATATATTATTTATATAGGCCACGCCCCCAAAAATGGGCACGGGCTTAAAATTAAAATCAATTAATTGTATTTTCGTTAGAATCGTGACAAAATACTGTAAAAGTGAAAATAACTGAAATCAGAAAAAAAAAACATTTTTTTCCTAAAAACCGCCTCTTAAAAGTAGGCGGAGCTAAAAACTTTGTATGAAGCAAACTTAGCAAATGGTAATACATATCTTTAATATTTGCTATATTTTTTTTTTTTTTTTCGATTTGGAGTCAACTTTCCGAAGTCGGGTCTTAAGGGATCTAACATGTTAAAAGTGGGCATGGTCGATATTGTGGGCGGTCCAATTTTTGCCTTGCTAAAGTTCTTAGGCCAATATTGCTCAGTACCAAAATTTAAGTTCCTGTGTCTTGGTCTAACTTGACCAAAAGGCATTTTGAAATAAAAAGTGAAATAGAGGTTGTGTCACATTGAAGCTAGTAGTGGGCGTGGCCGTTGACGGATTGAGCAATTTTTAAACTTTGTCTGTGCAACAAAAGAACCAAGCCGTGTACTAAGTTTAAGCTCTATAGTTTGATTTTGAAAACCTAAAACCTTCACACATACGGACAGACGGACAGACGGACGGACATGGCTTAATCGATTCACATGTCGGTCTCGATATCTCTAAAAGGTCTTAGGGGTCTACGGTGATTATTTCACTGCGTTACAAACTATACATCAAACTTTATATACCCTGGGTCGGGTATAAAAATGAGATAGAGGCTGTCTCACATTGAAGCCAGTAGTGGGCGTGGCCGTTGACGAATTAAGCCAATTTTTACACTCTGTCTGTGCAATAAAAGAACCAACCCGTATACCAAGTTTCAGGTCTCTATCTTGATTTTGAAGACCTAAAACCTTCATACATACGGACAGACAGACGGACGGACGGACATGGCTTAATCGATTCACATGTCGGTCTCGATATCTCTAAAAGGTCTTAGGGGTCTACGGTGATTATTTAACTGCGTTACAAACTATACATCAAACTTAATATACCCTGGGTCGGGTATAAAAATGAGATAGAGGCTGTCTCACATTGAAGCCAGTAGTGGGCGTGGCCGTTGACGAATTAAGCCAATTTTTACACTCTGTTTGTGCAATAAAAGAACCAACCCGTATACCAAGTTTCAGGTCTCTATCTTGATTTTGAAGACCTAAAACCTTCATACATACGGACAGACGGACGGACGGACGGAAATGGCTTAATCGATTCACATGTCGGTCTCGATATCTCTAAAAGGTCTTAAGGGACTACTGTGATTATTTCACTGTGTTACAAACTATGCATTAAAATTAATATACCCTTGGTCGGGTATAAAAAAACAAAAAACTCGGATTGGACTTTCATCGGACTTTACATGCAGACTTTGTCTAGAGAGCGATGAGTACTCTCTACACATAACCATGAAATGCAGGGCCCGGCTCTCTTGCGTATGAGGAAAAGTACTCCCGGCGAAAAAACTATTCCTTCGGTGAAGCTAGTCCATGTCTCTCCAGAGAAGATCCTTGTCTTCCTGACTGCCTTCAGAGGAGAGCTAGAAGAAGGAAAGACACCGACCCCTTGCAGATGTCCGGGCGTACTCGTTTAGTCATATGGGCCGGGCATCTAGAGTAGAATCTCCGACAAACATAGTTTTAAGGATATTCACTGAAATATATCATCGATTTTTTCTAGGGATCTCTAGAGCACACACAGTTCCTAGGTTTGAGCCGACAGAAGGAACGACCACTGCTACTTTTGTGTAGCTTCCAAGAAGGTTGAGAGCCGAAAGAAGAAAGTTTAGGACCCTGCACCAGATATGAAGTGCAGTTTCGCAGTTTTTCCGCGCTGATAAAAGCGTGTTGCATCTGAGAAAAAAGGTGGGGTGCCGTGGCGTAGTGGTTAGTGTGCTAGAGTGCTCTGTGCTTACTACGCCAGAGGTCTGGGTTCGAATCCTTCCATCGTCATCTGAAGAAAAAGACTTGTTGTTTTTCACGGTCCCCACCTCCGCGAGGGTCTGACAAGCCCTCCGAGAGTATCAATTGTCTTGAAAAACTTCTCAAAGTGCCGGTCGGATTCGGCAAAAAATTGTAGGTCCCCTTGTATGTGAAGAAATCAACACACACAGCATACATTGTTGAGAAGTTGGCCCTGGTTCACCTCGAGCTGTTGCGCCACTCTATTTATTTATTTTTTATTTTTATCTGAGAAAAAGGATGCTATCGAAGGGTAGTAACCTTGCGCACGCGTAGCTCAATCAGTCTCTCCAAGATTTTTAGCAGGACGGAGGACATACTATTGGCTACCAATAGTCAGACTTACCAGGTTTTGGTATGAACGCGACCTTAACCATACGCCAAAGGGTGGGTCTGTAAGTCAAGTCAAGGCTTGCTGTGACTTTGAATATTATTTTCAGCATGGGCAGCAGCTCACTAAACGCTTGTTTCAGCATAACTGGGCAGAAACCTTCTGCGGGCAAGGTGACTTGACACTCTCAAAGGATGCAATTGCATATTTGATAGGATCATCGGTCCCCACTTTGAATGGCACATACTGTTGGCTCTAGAGTGACCACTGTTGCAGGTACCACTGAAAAGCACGTGGTTATATGATTTTCTGGGAAGTGAGTAACTAGGAGAAGACTTAAGATGTCCGCCTTGGTGTCAGTGTAGGTACCAGCAGGTTTGAGAATTAAAGCAAGTTTACTTAGTTTGAACCTGTGAAGGACTTCCACAAGCCTACTAGTTTTACTTAGAAATTCAGCCACCATTTTTTGTAAGAGGACTTTAACGACTTACTTATAAAGGCTTCATCCTCCGTAGAGTTCTGATCTTGCTTTACTTTACTTTAGGTGGTGCTACAGTCCCAGGGTGGACCAGGGCCTACACCAACAAGTTTCGCCAGTCAGCTCTATCTTCAGTTTTGCATGCGAAGTTGGCTGAGGTCCCCTTACACTTGCGTGCGCCACTTGAGCCTCGGTGCTCCTCTACTGCGCTGCCCCTGCGGACTGGATTCGAAGATTTTCCGAAGATTTTCACACAGCTCCTTTCACTTCATCCGGTTGGGTGGGCGGTATCGTTGGTATGCTTCGTCGGTAACTTTTTCGCCATGGTTGTATGGTTCATTTTGCCTGGCAGAGGGTATAGGTTTGTCTTCGCCTCAGGAATTATTAAGACAATAAATAGTCATGACGTTATCGATTCGGGACTGCTAAAACCGTTTACCTTATGAAAATATAGAAAAGGTAGATCTTAGTTCGTTTCGTGTCTTTAGAAAACTCAAAAGACTGCTTTTGTCCGTAATTGAAACGAAAGTAAAATCTTCAATGTAACTATAGCAAATATCGAAAGACTCAAAAGGTACTTCGAATAAAGAAAACCATTCGAATACCCATAAAAGCTCAACCAACAATACTGTATCCAAAGCTGCCAACGATGTGAGTAATTGGTTACATTAGACACAATTAGCATGTTTCAACAGTTTCATTTCCAATAAATCGAGTATTTTTCAATACGACCTTGCATTCCTTGCAACTTTTCAATGAATGGACATGGGCAATCCCATTTTGAATTGTTTGCATATTTTCCTTATAGCTCAGCTTCTTACAGTTGTAGATACTTACTAGTTTATCTCTGAATTCAAATGTCATTCAATAAAACGCAAATTCCCATCGATCGGTAAATATTATGAATAAATAAAAAAATGCATATCTTGCAAAAGTCCGTAGGTACTTTCAATTCCACTTAACTTATCGACACATTTCTCGCATAAAACCTTCTATCGCTCGCATTTGAATACGCTTATGTGATCCCCAAGTGATACCTTTTTGAGTCACTCATATTTTTATGGCTTTTATATTGAAAAACCAAATAGGTGCCTACTCAATGAGTTGTCGTTATTTTCTTTTCCCCAAAACCCAACGAACTGGGTGTAATTGGAATGCAAAAACACTTTTTAAGTAGCACAATATCAAAAGGTGTGCAAACAAAATATTGATTTTCGTTCACGTAATAGCGCTTGTCATCGTTTAAGCCATAAATAAGCAGTGGAAAACGTTTAAAGACTATCAGCTGTCAGCGGGCACTCGTATGTCCACATTTCACAACATCGACTTGAAGAAATCACCGCCAGACGTACAGTCTCCAGCGTGATGGCTGTCAAGAGGCCTTGCGATTTACTTGTTACGCATGCTAAACACGTTCGCTGCGCCCCATGTACATGTGGCCGATCACATCAAAACACTTGAGTTCATGGCGAAAAACGTCAGCAAGTTGGTAAATATTGTTCGCTTTAGTACGACACGTCGTTGACCGTTGTTCGGGGGAACTCGAAACCCAATGTGAGAAGGGCCACTTAATATGGTCAAAATGAGTTCGAAGCGTGGAGTACCTACACCTACCGCCTTCGCTGGGACATAGTTTGACGTTTCAAGTTAAAGTTCAAGTGTCAAAAGTACTCATATGTTTTGAATAGTATTGAAATGACATATTGAATTGTGACAGTCGTAGGAGACAATGTAGTTGTGTCATCTTCTCATTCTGTTCTGACATAAAAGGATCGATCTAGTACAGAGCTCAAAATAGCCCTTTTGAAACACCTAAACTCTGCCATAATAATCTCACAATAACTCACTTAACTACTTAAGTTTCGAATCAAATTAGAACCCATTATAATTAACGTGTTTTGAGACCTCAAATCGTTCGATCACTCCAAAGATAACTAGATGAAACGCGAACGCCAACAAAGACCGTTGAAAGCGAAACAAAAGCGAAGCAAAAGAACTAAATCAAACCTTAAACCACAACAACTTAATAAAACCTCTAAATCTTGTGCGCATCTTTGTTTTTCTTTTTGTTTTGCTTTTGTGAGCGCGGCTAACATTCACAGACCCCAATAAGACCACACGCAAAGCAAATAAAATGGGGAAGAACGAACCTCACAAAAAGCAACACAACGAAGAACATTATGACTTATTACCTGAAGAAGTTATTATCAAAAAGGACGCTTCAACAACTTAAAACAGCAGACCTCTTTATTATACCATATCCTATAGGGTATATTACCTCTGATCAGTGTTATTAGGCACAGGTGGGTATTGCTGCCCCATGCGAAACGGAGCAACTTTGGCCTCATATCTTGCACAAGGCATTGGCATAAGGAGGGCATTACCATGCGAAGAAAGAATTTTCGAACCCAACTCGGAGTTGAGAAAAAAAAACCATGCTTAAGCTCCTCCCTTGTGTTGGTCCACGTAAATTAAAGAAAAAGAAAACAACACTCATGAAGTTGTCTAAAATAAAAAAGAGAAGATCCAACAAACCACTGGTCACCACACCACTGGTATCAGGTAAAAGGAATCGTGAGGATGCCCACTAAAACACACATTGTTTGGCCTGGAGCTATTATGTGGTATCGTCTTGAATATTTACTCCCAGGTCCCGGTCCCAGGTTGGCTCGGTTTTGTGCTTTTGTACAGACACTTTGACGGCATTCGGCAAACAGAGTTGCCACTCACATTTGAATTTTTTTTTAAATGAAGCCATGGACATTTGGAACACAATAATTATTACTTTTATCAATCGACATTCAACTACAAAATGGGGTTTTAAGGCTGTTCTTTAAAAATGTAAAAAAAAGTGGACTCTATTTGGACTCTCGACTTAGAAAGACCCGCGAAAAATGCAGGCACCCGCTTCCTTCGCGGTCCACAGACTTTTAAGTGGCTGAATTTTTCTCAGTAGCATAAAAATAATGATCGGTTTTCTGGGGTGTTTGAAGCCTGGATGCTAGGACCCGAAGATCTTCTTGCTAAGACCTAGTGCTTGAGCTTCATGAGCTACATCCATTATCTATATCTTAAAACAGTGCAGACAGTTTGCGGTTATACTCGCCGATTGCATCATAGAGCATCAATTAATCCCCCTATAGAATTGTCATGTACATGCCTTGTGTTCCTGAATTCGGTTTAGAAAAATGGTGAACTGTCATTTCAGTCATATGACAGTAAATTGACATTCGATATTCGAATTTTGTTCCAGTACAAAAGTACCAGTGGAAAAATTATCAAAAGCGAAATTTCGAAAACTTGGTTTATTTTAAAAAGGTGGATAGTTGAATGTGATAGTTTCAGTTGTTTTTGAACCTTTGACTTATGCACATCGGGAAACAAAACAAAAAGTGATTGAACTGGAATAAGGATTCGAATTCAAAGTGGCAAAGTTGGATTTCCTGCCATCGTCACCTGAAAAAAAAAGATTTGTTCTTTTTCACGGTCCCCACCTCCGCAAAGGGTGTGACAAAAAATTGTAGGTCCCCTTGTATGCGAAGAAATTAACACACACAGCATGCATTGCTGAGAGAAGTTGGCCCTGGTGCACCTCGAGCTGTTGTGCCACTCTATTTTTTTAAAGTTGGTTTTATTGTGATTTGCACTTAAATTAGTTGCGCTTGACAAAGTTATTCTAAAAGTGACATTGACTTTTATTCGACGAATCTAAGGTAAAAATATTACATAATCAATCTCTCGTAAGGACCGAGTATAATTTCTTCAGAACTTCAGAATGGGTTTGATGACCAGCGCACGTATCGTGGTTTGTCTTTATGGAAGGAGTTTTAGACTTCATTACTCTTGCCAAGTCCATTGTAAGAAAAAAAAAAATTAGCAAAGAAGGAAAAGAAGTCACATGACAGTGAAAGCGCGTCATCAGGTATGATTGTTTCACCTTACCTTACCTAGACGGTTAGCTAAAGTAGATAATATCGCACTGACACAAGGCTACAAATCGCGATCCTTGGGCAACCAGTTGAATTAATATTCAAAAGGCAAACTGCTTAAACATTCTCCCTGGTGAAATAACTAATTTCCCTGCAATAGCGAAGAAGACCTATGGTGAAATTAGTGCTGTCTAGTTCCGATTGACTTTCGAAGAAATATTCCCCTAAAAATTGCCTCGCATTCAAACAGTAGGTTGAGACTGTGCATGGTACCAGGACATAAAATCGATATAATGTATTACCAGAATATAATATCCTCAACAGCTTGCGGATCACTGCAGAAGCATATAATATTGCATGCTCGTCTATTTATCCTTTCTAGGTCCTTGTACCATGCACAGTTTCAACCAGTTCTGAACTGCCCCTATATCAGACTCGATGCTGTACGATTCCATTGCCTCATTAGCCTCATCCTCAACAGCTTGCGGATCACTGCAGAAGCATATAATATTGCATGCTCGTCTATTTATCCTTTCTAGGTCCTTGTACCATGCACAGTTTCAACCGGTTCTGAACTGCCCCTAAATCAGACTCAATGCTGTACGATTCCATTGCCTCATTAGCCTCATCCTCAACAGCTTGCGGATCACTGCAGAAGCATATAATATTGCATGCTCGTCTATTTATCCTTTCTAGGTCCTTGTACCATGCACAGTTTCAACCGGTTCTGAACTGCCCCTAAATCAGACTCGATGCTGATCGATTCCATTGCCTTGAGCGTAGTCTAACTGTCGATGTAAATGACCATATCTTTCCCGGATCTCATCTGTATAAGCTCGGCCACCAAGCACGTCGCCTATTCTAAATATTTTTTGATGTCTTTCCCGATATTGGTGGAGAAGTGTGGGTCTTCCATCGTCATCCTGCACAATCTGACGAGTTTGACACAAATGTCAAAAACAAGACATTACCCTCGTCTATATGATGTAGATGCTGTCAAACGCAGATTCTTGAAATCTATGGCAAGGTTGTTAGTATCAACTTGGAACTCCAGCGTCAAGATCTGTCACAGTCGTGTAAATATTTGAGCATGGTGGACTTTACTGAAATTAAACCACAATGTACAGCCGAAAAGATCTTGTATGTATGAAGACATCAACACACACAGCACAGTTAAGTCTCCTGTCTTGAGGGTTGCTCAAACAATGCTGAAGTTCCATTCATAGGGCATGCTTTTCCCCGAGTATATTTTGTAGATGAGTATAGGAACATAAAATCATCGCCGGAGTCGAACTTCGTCAATGAACTCTATCGCCGGGTCAAACTGGCTAAACGCCTAGCTGTGATCACACAACCCGTCCCTCCTCCACATGGAAGCTCTACGTGGGCTCTTATGGGAATACTGGTACATATTCACCCTGGTACGGGTTCATACCGCTTCGGTTACCCCTACCTCTCCCATTCCCCGGTACGGGTTCATACCGGTCCGGTTACCCCTACCTCTTATATTACCCCTCGCCGTCCAAGGTTTATTATGACTTGAGTCAACTGAGGTACGGGTTTATACCGAAACGGTTACCCTAATTCAGCGTCTTAATGAAGAATCATTCTCCGGCAACGGTCTGTTACCCTATCTGCACTCTACAATCCTTTAGGCTAACTCTCACTTAGGGGCAATAGTAAACCAAAGATCTAAATCTAGTTAAACTCGATGCAAGCGAAAGATACCCTTTTTGTCCCTCACACCACACAGGACGTGATTAGTAGTACTCCTACTGTAATTGTCATTCTCCTCATCTCTCCCCTCCCCAAAATATGCCAGTGTTTTCCCTTACAGGGCTGGATCGGTGTGGGCTTATATCGCTTTGGTTGCCCTCATCTCTCCACCCGGGCACGGGTTTATACTGCTCCGGTTACCCCTACCTTCCCCCAATTCTAACGCGAGTCGCCTGTAGTACGGGTTTACATCGAAAACGGTTACCCTACATCAGCTTCTTGCCTGAGAACTCCCCCCTGCAAAGGTTCACACCGAATCGGTTACCCCTGCACCGCTTCCCATTCCCGAGGATAATTCGAAGCAGAGAAGGAACAGGTTCGAACTTATACCGGGCTTTCTCTCATATAGGAACTATTTCTCACTGACGAGAAATAGAAGGGAGAACCTAACTATGTACCCACACCAATAACGTGTCGCCTGCGCCTCGCAAAGTCGATAAGCTTGAATCGTTATCGGTGGGGCTGTCGTGCAGACAGTTCTTTCCGACTGTCCCATCAAATATGCGGTCTCTTCCTGGCTTTTCAATAAAATCGTCTATACTGCAAATCGTAGTAGATTACATTGCATTACATTGCCATTTTGGTGGCATTTGACATCAGATGTAGCTGCCCAATTTCGTCATGCCATAGCTCTGCGACGAACGCCTCGTCTTCCTGGCACCAAATTTTTAAACCTAAACCAGGGTAGGTATTTTAATGCATAGTTTGTAAAACAGTGAAATAACCACCGTAGACCCCCTAAGACCTTGTAGGGCCGGTTTTTCAGTGCGGAGTTAAGCCTAGCTTAAACCAAGATCTTGTAACAAAACGAATCTGAAGTTAACCCAGCGAGTAGTTTTTTAGTGCAGAGTTAACTCCGTAAACAAATCGTCAAAATCTTCGACTCTCGGAATTATTGACTCTCCCAACTCTCACTTTACATAGAAAAACACAGTAATAGAAGATCGAGTTATTCTCAGATGTCGTTTTTCAGAGAAACACGCAAATCAACTGCCATTCCACACAAAGAAAAAATGAAAAGAAGTTCGTGCTATTCGCCGTAGTTGATCTGAGATTAACTCACCGAATTTGGTGAGTTAAGCCGAGATCAACCCCAGATCAAAATTCACTAAAAAACTAATTTCTGGGGTGAATTTCAGTTTAACTCGGAAAGTCGGATGATCTCGCACTGAAAAACTGGCTCGTAGAAGTATGTTCGAGACCGACAGGTGCATAGATTAAGCCATGCCCGTCCATCCGTCTGTAAGTGTGAAGGTCTTAGGTCTTCGAAATCAAGCTAGAGAACTTAAACTTGGAGCACGGCTTGGTTCTTATGTTGCACAGACAAAGTGGTAAAATTTGTTAAATGCGCCGACTGCCACGCCTACTTATTGCCTTTAATGTGAGGAAACTCTATTTCAAACTTTCTTTCAAAATGCCTTTTGGTCAAGTTAAACTGGGCGTAGGAACTTAAATATTGGTACAGAGCAATATTGTCAAGAAGCCTTAGTTAAGGCGGAAATCGGACCGCCCACACTATTAACCATGCCCACTTTTAACATGTTAGATTTTTAAAAACCCGATTTCTCGGAAAGCTTATTTTAAATCGAAGAAAAACTTTATGATAAATATTTAAGATATTATACTGTTTGCTAAGTTTAGTTCATAAAAAGTTTTGAGCTCCGCCTACTTTAAGGGGGCATTTTTAGGAAAAAACTGTTTTTTTACAGATATAGTTTTTGCTTTTCACGCGTTTTCTTATGATTCTAACGATAAAGGGTGGTTATATTTTAAGGGCCGATGTTGGTTTTGAATAAAACACAAATTATTAAGGAAATTATTGTCATTTCTTTTTATTATGATAATATTGGTATGGTTCCTTTATGTAGGGAACAAAATATCGGTCAAATGGCCGCCGCGTCCACGGTGGCACACCTCCATCCGATGGTCTAAATTTTCAATGACGCTGAAGTATAATTGAGGTTCTTTGCCGTTAATGTGCCGAATCATCTCATCCTTTAGCTCTTGAATTGTTGCAGGCTTATCGACGTACAAATTTTCTTTCAAATAACCCAAAAGAAAAAATTCAACGGTGTCAAATCATATGATCTTGGCGGCCAATTGACATCGCCACCACCATTGACATCCACTGTTGCCATTTCTTGGGGGCGAAATTCTGATGACCACCATTTTGGCCATTGACGACGCGACGCTTGAAATGGTCAAAAGGCTTTAGTTCTTGAGTCAATTGCCACTTATAAGCGTGCAAATGCAAGTATCTATGCATAATGCTCACCAACGACGAGCGTGAGAGGTGCAATTCTTGGGCACGACGACGAGTTAGGGTGGACGGCTCTTCAGCCACACTATCGCGAACAACAGCAATATTTTTTGCAGTACGAGCTGTAGGAGCATGCACTGGTGTTTTCACATCTCCTACAGACCCGGTTTGCTCAAAATTTGGACGATTTTTCCGATTGTACGCACATTTGGACGATTAAATTGATCGAAAAAATCGCGAAGTGTACGATATGCATTTTGATTTAAACGCCGATTTTCATAATAAGCCTGAATAACTTTAACGCGTTCAAATTGAGTTATGCTAAGTTTCCACTTGTCGATTTGTAATTGACAAACGACGTATTTTTAGGTTATATTGAGAAATTGGCAAGTAGAAATAGAGTGTCTTTGAATTGACATATGAATTGGCTTACGCTTTGCCAATTGTGCCTTTGATTGACAAAGGGGAGAACTGTCAAAGTTTGTCAATAAATCGACAAGTGGAAACTTAGCATTAGTCTGAAATTGAGAAATGTCAAATGAAATGCAGAAAAAAACCTTGACATTTAGGTATGGTTCACATTCAACATCAGCCCTTAAAATTTAAGCACCCTTTATAAACATCAATTGATTTTAGTTTTCAGCCCACGTCCATATGTCCATATTTAGGGGCGTGGCCAACACAAATAGATTGACATACGGTATATGGTTTCGGGGCAAAAAACTTTTAGATTTGGTGTTACACAGTCGGATATAAAGAAGTCCGTTACAGACGAACTCTTGCACTTACTCACCTGTTGCTTATTAGATTTTGTTAGAATCTAGATTCTTAATTCTACAAATTTATGGGAAATCTAATAACTTTTGATTTGATGTCCAGTTCTCACTCTGAATCTAAATGCTGTCGAGGTATTACACCCTTGAAGCTAAACCGAACTTTCTTGTTGCCTTTTTATGAAAAAAGGCACTATCATTCCTGTTTTTCAATCGCACGTTTCCGCTAACCCGTATTTCTTGCGAATTCAACTCCAGCAAACCTACAATTTTCCAGCGGCTCTTATTTAAATTTAGGCCATGACTTTATCTATTGTGGATTATTTTTGCCCTTATCTTGTTGGTGTCATATTCTCGTTTGAAAGACGTGTAAACCGTTTTCGGATTTAACCCCTTAGGCACCTTTATGATCTGTAATCGCGCTCTAATTTCTTGCAGAACATATTTTATGACTGCTTGCAACTTCTTCGTGCCTTAGTTTACTGAGTTCCGCCCGTGTTCAGTCCACACAATTGAGCCTTTTAAGGAGTTTTAAGCCATACAATTCTTTTATTACATTAAACCATTAATCCAAGCCACTTCACTCCTCAAACAGTTCTTAGAAATGAAATTCACTACCAATGAAAAGAGCTACGTACGCAACGTACGCTACTTCGAAGTTCAGAGAAAATTTAAAGGAATTTGAAATTCTTAAAAAACTTTAAACCGGTGTAAGACAAAGCTGCAATCTTTTGAGCAGTAATCTTCCTCTTGATGATTATAGTGATGCTCATCGCTGTTCGACGGTAGAACGCGCGCGATTCGCTGGCCTTTAAGAACTCTCTATTAAAATCATTTTGACTTCGCAAAGGGCAATTGCTTTCAGTTACATAAAAGAATCAGCTATTTCAAAACAAGGGAGAAATTTCTAAGATCAGCTAATCACTTCCGACAAAGCATTTACTATTGTTAAATGAGTATTTCACAGAAATTAACATAAAAGAGTGATTTAATATAACAACTCATGAACCATATCGAAAAATCTAAAAATAAAGCTCACAAGTTCATATTAATATCTTAAACCACAAAAAAAGTATTGCTAAATTTTTTTAGGAAAAAAAAACGATTACTTCACAGGGCAGCACTTTCTATTCATAAGTAACGATAAAAACCGCATTCGCATCAAGGAATGTGGTTTATAATCTCTCTGAAAAATTCCACAATATATCTTCAATAAAAAAAATGTTTAAGTACCTTTATACAACTCGTTTATCTTATGGAGAAAATATCTTAATGCGACCCGAATAGAGTAAAAAATCAATTATGTGTCCTACAGCCTTTCCGAAATCCTAATCGAAAAAAAATGACTCACCTGAAAAAGTAAAGGAAACGGAATGTATAAAAAAAACATACACACACAAAGGAATCTTAACGCAACTTAAGAATGATTGAGGTTATTACTATTTCGCTCGAGGCTATCACATGACAACATGGCAACAGGCTGTGTGTGCATAGAACACCCAAATTGTCAACAGGACGCCACCTTCTCAAAGTCAAACCTCACAAAATGAATCATCTAGAGTTGTTTCGTTTTCGTTTTTGTTTTTTGTTTTTTTATCGTAACTTTGATAAAACAAAAAATTAAATAAAAATGTAAACCCAATCAGCCGACAACTTAAAGGCCTCCTACCACTTAATAACTGACCACCAGCTCGGAATTTCTTGAAATTCTTGAAATTTCACAAATGAAGCAAGAACCTATGCGTAGAAACTGTTGCATTGTCACAGTAAATGGAGCAGCACCCTATTTTATTTTGTGTTTTTAATTTTTGTAATAGACTTTTAATCACTTTTCATAAAAGTGGCGCCCAATGCGAGGGTGAATTCTCAAAAGAAAGTATGTAACAACTGATGTCAGGCCACAATGCTTTAATAGTGCTCAAGGGAAAACGAACGACTGGTGAAAGGAAAAATTACATACTGTGTAAGGAAAAGTAAATTAACCTGATCAAGAAGCATCTTTGTTAAAAACACCTAACAAAAACCAACTCACCCTATGGCGCTATGGTAAGACAACACCATAATGAACGTTTGGTTAATTCCTACAGGATGTGCTCCTGCTGATAGACTAAAAGGCGCACCGATCTCACACGCACAAATTGGAGATGTAACTCACTGATAAACACGAGTATTAGAATCAATACCAAGAGGCATTCGGAGATTATTGAAGTTCCCCACAACGTGAGTTAAGGCGTATAGAGCTACATAAGATGGTTTTACCTGTTGATTGCAACAACATCGGCCCAGGAGGGATCTCTTATCGCTGCTATCCAGAACGATTGTTGCCCAAATTATAAACATCATGAACGTCAATGCCGGGTGTTTTTTTTTTTAACGTGTACCTGTGCTTCAAATAAAAAAAAACAACGACAAAGATTGACCTGCTCAATGGCTAATTGCTTTGCGGCAAATGGTGAAATAGGTTGCTCCATGTTTTAGTGTCGTAAGTGCGAGTTATATTGTCAATTCGATGGGGTCATGTCATGAATTAAGATTAAAGTGCTTTAAAGGGAGAGCGGAAAGATATTTTGTGAAGATGTGTAGATACAGTTGAAGATGAGCATAATATAAACGAACTTAAGTGCAGTCGAACACGTTAATTTTAAAATATTCCAACGACTACAATAATTTCTTTGCTTGAATTAGCAACACCCCCACATTTTTGCAAGTTTTATGAAAAGGATGTAACTTTTGAAACTTATACCAAAATTTATTGATGTCATCATGAGAACACATGAGGCTGCGAAACTTTTTCGAGAGACCAAAATCTCGAGAATATAAGGTAAGCAAATAAGGCAGCAGTTAGTTTGTGTGGCAATTCAGCTAGTTTTGCTGCCCCTATTGCGAAGAAGGACGAAGCAACCGGTCCTTTTCGTATTGAAAAAGCACTTTTTGCTCTTCAAATGGGAACGTTATTATATGAATTCTGCACTTAAACCATCTTACACCGTCCTTGGCGGTGCTGTGGATCCCTTTTAACTATTCCAAAAAGTCAACAAAACCACTTTTCCGACTGATGAAAACCAGGGGTGGAATCGGCTAAGGTGATCTATGATAAGTGATATCACAAATCACAAAAATTCGTCTGCGTAAACTGTGATCATCACAATTTTCTTGTGACAGCTCCCGATCGATCACCGTCAAAATCAGCTGGTCATCAGTTTTCAAACTTTCTGGTAAGTTGGTGTTTTTGCCTACTCTTGGGCTGACTTTCTGCATGAAAAATCAGTGTTCTCACATCACAAGCCTAAATAAAGCAACGGTCAGGAACAATATTTTTGTGATCACTTTACGGAGACGGTTTATTTTATTTGATCACATTGACTGTCACAAGATGTGAAAATCACAGATCACCATAGCCGATTCCCCCCTGTTTTGGATCACATTCTCCACTTAAATCCATTCATCTCATATAAACTCTTCATTTTGATTTGGCAGTTGTTCACCCTGCTCATTAATCGTTTTGAAATGCTTAAAAAAATCATTTGTTTTGGCCTTCAAGAGCTCTAAATTTATTGTTGTCTGACGGAGTCCCAGAAGTAATTTTTGAAGGCCTTAAAAAGGAGAACACGCATAGCGAAGGAAGTCTCGGATATGATGTTATTAAGCTGTTAACAGTTAGTACCACAACTTCTCTAACTGAGCTACCCCGACTCATTTCAGACTAAGGACAGTAAGGATCTCCAGTATACTTGTCAGGGGTATAGGAATAGAGTTGATGACTGATGAGCCCCTCCAGGGCCAGTTTTTCAGTGCGAGATCACCCGAGTTTTCGAGTTAAAGTGAGATTAACACCAGAAATGAATTTTTCAGTAAATATTGATGTGGTATTAATCTCGACTTAACTCGTCAAATTTGGTGAGTCAATCCCGGATCAACTCTGGTGAACTGTATAAACTTCTTTAAATTTCTTTTCTGTGTGAAATGGCAGTGGATTTGCGTGTTTCTGTGCAAAATGACATCTGAAAACTACTCTAACTTCTTTTTCTGTGGGTTTCTATGTGAAGTGAGAGCTGGGAGAGTCAATAATTTCGAGAGTAGAAGATTTTTATAATTCTACTGACGGAGTTAGCTCTGCACTGAAAAACTGTCCCTTGTGTTAACTCTACATTCGTTTTGTTCCGGAATTAACTATTCATGGCTTAAGCTGGGCTTAACGTAGCACTGAAAAACCAATTCAATGGCTGCTCTGACACCTCCAAAGTGAGTCACTTATACTGACGAACCAGGCTCGCTGTCCTAGGGTTGAAACGTGGATCTGGCCCTCCAAGTATGGTGGTTACGCAGTGCGTGGGGTAAATTACCAGCCACGTAAAAAAAGACTATTTCTGAAAGGGATATAAGTAGTCTCGGATTGATGTAGGAAGGTGTAGCAGAGGTTTCGAAACCACCTAGCGAAAGGAGACCGAAGAGTCAGGCGATCGATACAAGACCAGAAAGTTCTATAAAATGGCCAAGCAAATGGCAGCTAGGTTAGAAACCGGATTGCGGGCGTTTCAATTCAATTCAATTTATTGAGGCATTCTATAATCTTACGTGTACATTACAAATTATTTATTCTATACTATTGGCCGACTTTAAAGGTATGACTGGCTAAAGATTTTGAAAGAAAATCATTTGAGTTTAATCGTTTCTTACAATTACATATTGTGAAGTATGTATATTTAAGTGTTTATGGTGTATGCTTGCTCCCGACATACAAAAACGGCTTTTCTTAATACTATATTAAATGTTTCTTAAATAAACTTAATCCTAAAAATAAAATATAAATTTAAATTTAAATATATTTGTACTATTCAGTCAAGACAATCTGAATTAATTTAATTGGCGAGGAAAAGAAAAAAAAATACTAATAATGTATACACACACGAGGCTTTAAGTCTACTTTCAACCTTATAAAACAATATAAGCAAAACAGATAAAAGCTTCTTAACATTGGTCAATGTGTGCGTGATCCGAGTTCGGACTAATTTGTCCTACCCTCTTAAATTTATCGGCATTGCCTTTTCGTAAAAAGACAAAGCTTGGTTTCCATTTGCGTTTGGTCTAAATTGAGTAGCAGAACTTCTATGCAGGCAGTTAAATGGCGAGAGGTAATAGTTGTCGTGAATACTCTCTCTGCTATTGGAATCGAATAAGGAGCTTACCAAGGTGTTACAATGTGAAGACATGCGATTTAGTTTTTTCTGCAGAAGATCAGATTGATAAACTACCAGAGGTGTAATTTTTGCGGGCTCTTCGAAACAGCGAAATCGAGTCACAGAAGCACTGGTTATAGTTGAAGCTTTAAAGCAGCCTTTCCAGTATCTGCCTTGTATGGGCATCAGGTAGAGGACATGAAAGAAGTAGAAGTGAGAAAAGAAAATGACAATTAAAAGCGCAGTTGACCAAGAGAAACTCGCAACCCATAGTATTCAAGAAGTTAGCTTAACTGTAAAAAAGCTTAAGAAAAGCAATGACCCTGGCTCTGGTGGCTTACCTGCGGTGCTCTTGCGACTATGTCAATGTCATCTGCGTAGGTGGACGTTTGAAAAATATTGCGATCTGGTGTAGGCGCGGGAGTTCTACACAATACTCTTATGTAGGCTGTTAAGATATATGACATATGACAGCAGGTCACCATGTATAAATCCTTAATTTTCATCAAAGTGGTTCGGCCAGTGAGGTCCTTTCCGATATTGACGGATTACCGTAAGTTCTCCATCGTCATCCTACGCATACTGACGAGTCTGGCAGGGTTGCCAAAACTAGACATTGCCCAATAAAGCTTGTCTCTATAGATACTGTCATACGGGGCCTTAAAACTGATGAAAAGGTGGTGTGTTACGATCTGGAATTCCTGGGTTTTTTCCAATATCTGCGGATAAGAAATTTGCTTCACTGTGGACTTTTCTGGTCTAAAACCGGACTTCTATGGGCCTCTTAGACCCTTGAAGAAAGGCCTTATGCGTTCACGCAGTGCCACAGAAAAGATCTTGCTAAGGCGTCAATGTTAGTCGTATGCAGGCAGAACCGAGTGGGACTGCGCTGAGTGCTAGGACACTGCGGCATAGGGGGAAACTAACAAGCTGACGAGCTTGCAAGAAGAGGAGGGCTCCTTGGAAATAATGACCAACCCTCTGCGTAGTAAAAAGCACTCTTGAGGAGAAAATTGTAATGACGGCCAACCGAAGGTGGTCTAGTCTGACTGGACACAGGGTATCCATCAGGGCTCTCAGGCCACGATTCGACGGAAAAGAATCGAAGGGACTATTAAAAATGAGCAGGGACAAGTTTAGAACTTTAGTAGGAATTCTGAGAGTACCCTTTCTCCTGCGGAAATACACGTAGAGGCTCAGGCTTTCTGACATGGATATTTGTCGCTTCTGCAGTGATCTGCAGGCGTTTGAGGATGTAGCAAAGATATTGTGCGAATGCGAGACAATTTCGTGTATGGGCAGGAAATTTTTTGGGGAATTGTGTCTCGAAAGTTAAGAGGAAGTAGACGGCACAAAATTAAATGGCCTTCTTTGCTTTTGAAGGGAAATTGGCTGTTTCACCAGGGAGAATGTTGAGGTTGTTTTGCTTTTTGAATGTTAAGCTCAACTGGTTCCCCAGAGATCGCGATGGACCCGTTTTGGTGCCTATTGTCCGTGTGGTATTTTTCACCACACCTCTGTTTAACCTAACCTAACCTAAATGCTTAGGAGGCTGAACTAAATGCTAAGGACATTGAATCCTATCCAATGTTCCAATGTTCTTTGACAACTTCCTTACCGCTGTAGTTGGCGCATTTCAGAGGGTCTCTTTTCCGGAGGATTAGACAAAAAATCCAGAGGTTCCTTTGGTCGAGCATGCTTTTCTCTAACTTTAGAAAATAAGATCATCGCCAGTAGATTGGAAAAGATCGGCAGCTAGGGCGTTAGCTTCAAAACCTCAGCACGAGCTGCCATTCCACTGCGATCTTCCCTTGATAATCCTTACTTGTCAGGCTCTTTTTATCTTTTGGTAGAACTTGCGAAGCCCAAACATCTCATAGAAACGCCATTTCTCTTCAACCATGAGCTTCTTGTTCTCTCTCTCCTCATTCTGAGAAGCTGGTGTTCGTCTCTTTTTCTTCGGTTGTAGTCGTTGAGCCTTTTCGATTTATTTCTTGACTTTGGGGACTTACTTCCTAGAACCCGACTTCTGCTTGTAGAGCTCGTATTCTTTATATTTAGCTGAATGTGCTTGGTATTCATTGTGAAATTGTCAAATAATGTATTTCGCTGTGGTGGCCGTCTGAAACCCAGCACATTACATGCGGCATCTCGTAAGGAATTTTGGTAACACTTTATGTTGGCTGCAAAGGACTTCGTAGAAGGTTTTGAGAGACTCGATATGGATCTAATGATTTTGTGCGATTGTATCCTTTCTACATCAAACTTCTTTACACTTATTTGGTTACTTGGCAGTGCTTTGACGGGATATCTACAGCTGTGCCTGTGATATACTAGTGATCCGAGTCAATGTTGTCACTTCGGAAAGTTGGAACGAACATGATTCTGAGTGAATGTCTTGCGTCCATCGCAATATGGTTAATATGGTCAATCTGGTTGACGGTTGCTTCATGGGAAGACCTCCATGTTTCATTGTGCATGCTGAGACGAAGGAACGGTGTAATCTATTATCCTGAGTTCTTAATCTCTAATAGGAGGTCGTGCCTCCGTTCAACGCCTCTAACGACAAACTAACATCCAAATGTTCTTTTTTTGTCAGTAATCGTCCGACTCCGAGGCTTGTAGACGCTTCGAAACTAATTTTTTCTCTACGTGGGAGGGAAATCAGCCCCACGGCATGACCTTCAACCGTATCCTTCTGATATCAAATTCTTTCACACTATTTTCGTTTCTTGGCATTGCGTTGACGGGATATCCGCAGCTGTATACCTGTAATGTTTTGAACCGAGTCAACGTTGACCCTTCGGAAAGTTGGTAAGTTCATGGTTCTAGATGAGTGACTTACTTGGATGGCAGGTAAATCTTGTTGAGGCATGAAACACCTTTGTGCATGCTGAGATGTTATCCTGTGTCCTGAATCTCTTATTGGAGGTCGTGCCTCCCTCACTCTAACGACGAACTCACATCCAAATAAGTGTTGGTTTTTTGTCAGTAATCGTCTAACTCCGAGGCTTTGTAAATGCTTCGCAACTAATTCTTTCTCTACGTGGACGGGAAATCAGCCTAGCGGTACGAGTCCCAACCTGGAGGACCAGACCCTTACTATAGCTCCAAGTTAAGGACAAACAGCCCTGTAACCTCCTGCTTATGGGCCAAACCTCCAAATACACTGGAGAAGCCCATAGTCACTAAGTAATTGGACCTGACTGGAACTACGGATGCCACTGTTGATTCCATCTGGGGAATACCTCCGCTTCCATCCAGATAAAAGGTGAAGGAGAAGCGTCTTGGCTTAGTCACTTTTCGTTTTTTTAGTCTTGCCCATTGTTTATTTCTCTGTATGAGACTGGGGACTTCATTATGTAAGATTCCCATAAAAAAGATCAATTTAATTAAAGAATTGTCTTCAGTTCTGAACCTTTTAGCTCTACTGCCTTAAGTTTGACGAATTGTAGCTTCTTCACTGCAATTTAAAAACACACACTAACTTACTCGAATTTCGCAATCGCTTAAATTCAAAGCACTATTCCCTTGGATTAATTCGAAACAAAAAGCCACTTGAATTTCTCAATTTTCATCTAACACTTCTCACTAATTTTAATTTTAAATAAATCATTACAGCAGCGCGCACAATGATTTTGCGTGCGCATTGAGTTAACAAGAATATAATTTCCAGCGAAAGTAAAGTCGAATTTGTGCTCAATGCCACTTCAGTGTTTTTTGAGTGAGAACACATTGCCATGAAAATTAAAAATTAGGTAATTTTGTTTATTTGACTTGAATGATTGATACTAGATTGGAATCGCCAAATAAAATATTTAATCGTAAATTGCTTTTAAAATATCGCTACGGACAATTCGAGAGAAAATAAGAATATTTTTTTTTTCGATGAAACATTTCTGTTTTTGGGCGCTTTAAGAGTGTAGGTCGTGGAAACACCTTGCAAATGATTATTCTTTGACATATTTATAGTAAAAACAGTGTATATGAACTTTAAGATTATATTACAGCATTTTTAATATTTATTTTGTAAACATTTTTGGTCCAAAAAAGGCGAAAAGGGTTTGATGAAATAGCAATAAATGTTTCATTAAGCTCCTAAAAATACTTCAACGTTTAAGTACCTGTATACAGTTACAATCCTTAAGCACCTGTATCAAGTAGATGTTACCATAGTATAAATAACTTAATTACAATAAATTAAGCACAATAAAGTTTGAGCTGGAAGTTCGAGTTCTTATGTTTATCTCGCAAGACAACGACACTGTGAGGATCCATTGTATTGTGGTTAGGCTAAAAGTTTACTTAATAGAAGTAATACCTCTTCGTACCAGATGAAAGGGGGTAAACCCGTAGTACTGAAACGTTTCAGATCCGGATAAATATTAAAACCTTGATGCTCCTTGAATCCTTTTGGATTTAACGACGTCATATCCAGTTTCGAAATCCATCTTGGTCTCGTCTGTGAACCTTTGTTGGTGGTCAGATATTTCTACCTCATGAGCTACTAAAAAAGTATTCCTTGACTATTTTTTTGTGGCCCTCGTTTTAGTTTTTTAGAGAATAAGTCCCTTATAAAAAGATCCGTCCCTTGGCTTCGAATTATTATCTAGTAGAGGCGGCATTTGATGATTTACCCGGAAATGTCGAACCTGACAGCAAGGCTCCTGCCGGTCATATACATAATTTTCGATGGAGCTACAAATAAATACAAAGTCAAGTTTGAGGTCAGATAGCTTTTCGCGAATGACGATTTTCAACTGCAGATTACTATAGATATGGAACCCTTCAGTGATGCTTGTTAAGCTCCTAACGAGAAAGAAATCAATAGCGGTGAACAATCTAGTCTGCATGAGTCCTAACAACATATTCTAAAAGGTACTCTTCTCTCCTATTGACTGCTCCGGACCATTTATAGCATTGGCCTCATAACCTATAATAGAATATTAGTTGTGTCTGAACTTCTACAGGCAAGAAATTGTCAATATTGCTGGGGGTATAAGTCGAACTTCACACGCTATTCTGCATTCCCCTTTTGGCGGGAGCTGAAACATGCAGGGCCAACTTGCCTCTGTTCTTGAATTTTTTGAATAGCAAGTCAGCTCATGTTTCTTTTGATCAAGTGCACACTCTTGGCACAGGCTCATGGCGTTTGTAGATTAAATTATCCTCTATCCTTACTTTATCTAAGCCTCTATACTTTACTTCATCTAATTATCCTCTATCCTTACTCTAAAAAAAAGCCAGTGTTCGTGGATAAGACCAAGTTTTATGGTTGTCTTAAGCAAACCGCTTATTATGGGTGGCGAACGCTCCCTGATAATGCTCATCTATCTTGTTTGGAAAATTAAGGTTGTGATCAACTCTTACTTACTTACTTAAGGTGGCGCTACAGTCCGGGGTGGACCTGGGCCTCAGCCAACAAGCTTCGCCAGCCAGCTCTGTCTCTAGCAAGCCGTCTCCAGTTTCGCACGCGAAGTTGGCTGAGGTCCCCTTCCACTTGCGTGCGCCACCTGAGTCTCGGTGCTCCTCTACCGCGCCGTCCCTGCGGCGTGGATTCGAAGATTTTCCCGGCCGGGGCGTTGGTGTCCATTCACTCTAGATGACCCAGCCATCGTAGATGTTTTGTTTTGACTCTTTTGGCTAGGTCGGTATCGCTGTACAGCCCGTACAGGTCGATGTTATATCTCCTGCTTTGGAATTCCTGGGTTTTCTCCAAGATCTGTGTGAATATTTGTTCGATGGTGGACTTTCCTGGCCTAAAGCCACACTGATATGTGCCTATCAGATTGTTGACAAACGGCTTCAGGCGTTCACACAGTACAGCAGAAAAGATCTTGTATGCGATGTTAAGAAGACTTATGCCTCTGCAGTTGGCACAACTCAGAGGGTCTCCTTTCTTCAGGATCGGGCAAACAATGCTGAGGTTCCATTCGTCGGGCATGCTTTCTTCCGACCATATCTTGCAGATGAGCTGGTGCATGCTCCTAACCAGCTCATCGCCAGCGAATTTAAAAAGTTCGGCAGCTAGGCCGTCTGCTCCGGCTGCTTTGTTGCACTTGAGCTTAGACACAGCTACTTTCACTTCCTCTAGGTCGGGTGGGCGGTATCGTTCGTATGCTTCGTCGGTAACTACTTCGCCCGGGTTGAATGGTTCGTTCTGCCTGACAGCGGTATTTGGTTCGTCCTCGCCGTTATACAGTCTGCAGAAGTGGTCTTTCCAAATCCTCAGCACCGACTGCGATTCTACAACGATGTTCCCTTGATGGTCCTTACAGGCTTCAGTTCGAAGTTTATACCCTCGGCAGGACCTTTTGATCCTTTGGTAAAACTTTCTAACCTCATTCCTGTTGTAACATTTCTCTATATCTTCAACCGCGCGCTTCTCGTGCTCTCTCTTTTTCCTTCGGAGAAGCCGGTGTTCCTCTCTCCTCCTCTGCTCGTAGAGCTCGCGAGCAGCTCTAGTCCTTTTGTGCTTGCCGGCATTCATCGTCAAACCAGAGGTTTCGTTGTGGTGGCCGTGTGAAACCCAGCACTTCAGAGGCGGCGTCTCTGATGGCATTTTGGCAATGTTGCCATTGGCTATCAATACTTGATGCTGGCTGCATAGGGCTTCGTTGAAGGTTTTGAGAGACTCGGTTGGAGAAGGACCTGGCGATCTCTTGCGATTGTTGTCGGCCGACGTCAAATTTCCTCACAGTGTTTCCATTACTTGGCGCTGATCGGGATATCCGCAGCCGTACCTTGGCTACAAGAAGGTAGTGATCCCAGTCAATGTTGGCCCCCCCGGAAAGTTCGGACATCCATGATACTGGAGCAGTGCCTTGCGTCGATCGCAATGTGGTCAATCTGGTTGACGGTTGATTGATCGGGAGATCCATGTCCCTTTTCGGATATTGAGCTGCGGAACTGTGAACTAGCTACCACAACGTGTCGCCCCGCAGCAAAGTCGATCAGCCTGAATCCGTTATCGGAGGTCGTGTCGTGTAGGCTATGCTTTCCGACAGTACGACCAAAGATGCCATCCCTTCCTAGCTTGGCATTAAAATCGCCTAGGACAATCTTAATGTCGTAGCTAGGGCACTGCTCATAAGTTTTGTCCAGGAGCTCGTAGAACATATCTTTGGTCTCGTCATCTTTCTCCTCTGTGGGGGCATGCGCGCATATGAGGCTAATGTTGGCGAATTTAGCCTTGATGCTCGCGACGAGCCTTGATGGATCGTCGCGAGGCGCTCGCTTACAGGGTTGAAGCTCAAGACTTCTTGCCTAAGTCTGCCTCCAACAACGAAACTGTGAACCACATCCAAATAGGCGCTGTCTTTGATGCCGATAGCAGTCGCCGTAGTAGAGGTCGCAGTTTTTCATCCTTCTTTTGCCCGGCCCGTCCCCCCGCATTTCTTGGATGGCAGTAATGTCTGCCTTGCAGTCGTTAAGTTCGCTAGTTGCTCGGCTGCACGTGGTCTGTTAAGGGACCTAACATTCCACGTGCAGATCTGGAGCTCGTTGTCCTTTTCTCGTTTGCATTGGTCGCCAACAGTAAATCCACCCGAATCCGAGGCTTGTTTCTGCTTCGTGACTGGTGTTTCTTCACGTGGCGGGGAAGTCACCTCGACGGCACAAGGACCCCCAACCTGGAGGACCAGATCTTTTGTTTAGCTCTAAGGACGGAGAGCCGGATAGCCCGCTCCTTATAGGCCTGAGCTCCGAATACGTCGTAGTAGCCCATATAAGGTGTTCGCTAAGTAGTTCGGCTTGACTGGAACTGTGGACGCCACCGTTGATTCCATCTGGGGAATTCCTCCGCTGCGGTCCGAACGCAAGGGGAAGTGCCTTAGTGGGAACACTCCTCCCCCCCTCTCTCGTCTGCTACCCCCAACAACCTTCCAAAGGGGTTGGAACCCAATCTCCAGTTGAGGTACCAGGCACCCGGTGTTCACCACGGGGAGGTGAGAGTAGGAGTTGATAGACAGAGGTGGGTTCAGAAAACCTGTGGATGCTTGTATCCTCTTGAGTGCACATGTCTATCCTTTGACCAACACCTTGTGATCAACTCACCTTTTTTAAAGCAATCTGCGGTCATAAATGTCTGCGGATAAAATGACGCGTTTCTGACTGCCTCTGCTTTATTTCGAGAGCCGTGTCTGATGTAGGTAGAGACTGGTAGTTTGCGCCGTAGTGCATTGGTTAGTTCGTCGGATTATTGTGCACGAGGTTCCAGGTTCGAATCTCTGCACAGGCTGCTTAAACTTTTTTAACGTTTCCATGTTAACGTGGCCTGAAAAACCCTACGAGAGTATTTTATTTGTCATTAGAGACCTTCCAATTCGCCATTCGGAATCGCCCAAAAATTGGAGGTGTAAGAACACCTGAAACGCACATATTCTTAGGCGATGGCTCTAAGTTGGCTTTTTTTCAGTTTTTTTTAGCCAGATCTATGCCGCAACCGTGTCGAGCTGCTAAAGTAAAACTGATCGCGTAACAGCCTCCGATGAACTCAGGACTCAGAACCTCGGATATATTTCCCGTAGAACTAGGTTCATCTGACTCTTTGTCAAAGTAACCTAGGTCTAGGCACTGAAGCCATATCGGTGGTGCTTCTTTTAAGAAGTTGCTTGATCTGGCCAAAGTAGTTACAAATCTCACTCTTGCGATTACTTAGGCTTTCATGAGTAGGCAGAGCCTGATTGCTATTTCAAGTTTAAAGAAGTTCTACCTTCTCCTTAAACAAAACTTTCGACGAGTTATCCTGTAGCTGCAAGGCGGCATTTTGTGCAGTTTATGTGGCCAGAAGCTTTTCCAAGGATTAATCAATTAAAAATATTTCTTCATCTAGAAAAATTTATATAAAATTAAGCTTAAAACTAGACTTGTAGCTAAAATACAAAAGTTTGGCTCAATATAAAGAAAAAATAGGAAAAGAAGTTGAAACTATTCTCGAGAGGTTATTCCGGGGATAACACAATATTTCTAAAACAAATTTTACAATGTTATTATATTAATAATTATGTATTATAATTTTTCTTCCATAGTATTATGGTTAAATAGTTGATTATATTTTTTATTAATTAATTTTTAATTTAAAAATGGCAGCAGCTTTCATCGGCAGTCATTGCCTCTGCATTGCCACAGCTCGAGCTGAACCAGTGCCAACTTCTCAACAATGTATGCTGTGTGTGTTAGTTTTTTCACATACAAGGGGACCTACAATTTTTTGCCGAATCCGAACGGCACTTTGAGAAGTTTTTCAAGACAAATGATACTCTTGGAGGACTTGTCAAACCCTCGCGGAGGTGGGGACCGTGAAAAAGAACAAGTCTTTTTTTTCCAGGTGACGATGGCAGGATGATGAGTGTGGTGGCTGGTGGTTAGAAAAGAACTGCGTGGTTCAAGATTCCTGGAGCTCTGGAGTTCAAGAAGCCATTAGAGAGAAGATGAGTGCCTATATTGTGTGACATCGATGTAGGAACTCTATATCTCGAGCCCTTTACACTGAGGCGCAAAGAATTTCCAAATGGCGGTCAGAACAGCCAAAGGACAGGCATGGAAAAAGTTCGGCGAGAGGTTGGAGAACGATTACAGATCTGCAAACAAGACATCTTGGCAGTCTTGTTGCCTGCTCAGAGGAAGGAAATCGAATATCGTTCAAGGGGATAAATCTAAGGATGCCACACTTTTTTCAAATGAGAACGACGTCTTGCGCAGATGGAGCGAGCACATTTCAGAGCTGCTCAATCCCCAACAGGGTACTGAAGGAAGCAATCGCATTGCTGACGAGATTAGAGCGGACAATAGTCCTACAGTAGATTAAGTCACAGCCGCAATTAAATCGATTAATAGTGGGTAAGTCTGCTGGACTTGATGAAATCAGGCCAAAAATGTTCAAGGCAATGGGTGAAGAAGGTGTTAAATGGCTAACACGTATCATTAGGGTGATCTGGGAAAGCGGGAAAGCACCTAGGGACTGAGAAACAGGAATCATAGTGCCTATTTTCATAAAAGGTGACAAGGGAGATTCCTCTTGCTATAGCGGTATATCTCTCTTAAGTCTTTCGGGAAAAGTATTCGCGCAGGTATCCCGCAGGTGATGGGGCGGTTTTGATTTTTCATGCTTCTTTTGTGTGTTGGTGGCGTGTCAGTGGGCGGATTTGAAACATTTTTACACTTGTACTGCTTTGGGACCTGGGAAGCGCGGTCCAGAGCTGTTATCGAGCATTTTTTGCGGGAAGAGCAATGGGGTTTGCGCCCTGGCAGAGGCACAACCGGCCAGCTTCTTACTCTGAAAGTTCTTCTTGAGAGGGCCTGGGAATATGCCAAACCGGTCTACGCGTGTTTTGTAGATTGGGAAAAGGCCTAGAACCGGGTTCCCCGGGATTGGCTCTGAAGAGTTTTGCATGACTAATGCACTCAGTGGGCCTCTTTTGAGAGCCATTCAGTCTTTGTTCGGGAATAGCAAAAGCTGTGTTCGGATAAATGGCCTCAAATCCCAACCTTATGCAGTGTGCGTTGGACTTCGCCAGGGCTGTGTTGCATGCCTCTCCTTTTCACAGTATTTTTGGACTTGATGGTGAACCGTAGTCTTGGTGAGGAATCTCCTGTGCAGTGTACCTGCATATTAATGGAGTCCTATAGAAATAGGTAGAGAAGTTTAAGTATCCCAGGGTCCTTTTCACGAAGATGGAAGGAGTGATACAGAGTTATCATGTAGGATTGGCCAAGCTGGAGCAATAGTTAAAGAACTGCGCTAGCTGGTCATCAGGAAAGCGGAGTTTGGAGTGAAAGCAAAGATCTCAGTTTTTAATTCAGTGTTCGTTGCAGCCCTCATCTACCGACCGGAAGAATTAGATCGCGGGTACATGCTTCCGAAATGAGATTTCTGAGGTGCGTTGCTGGCGTTACTCTTAGGGATAGAGTGAGAAACGTCAGCATTCTTTACAGTGGCATCCACCCAATAGTGTTACTGTCTAAGCGAACAGAGATAACCATACCGGATTTTAAGTATGACATGCAGAATTTTAAGGAGGGCACCCCGATTTTACTTTTCAAATGACAGTGTTTTTAACCAGCTAATGAAAAGTGCCATTTGCACCTTACAAAAAAGAATTTATTTGTTAAATCAGTCGGGACAGTTGCTAATCTAACTGAACTAGCCTAAACTAGACTGAATTAGACTTCAAAATGCGAAGTCCTGTCTTAACGTTCTTCGCCGTCTAAGCTTATAGTGTTTGATCCTCAAATTGCACCAGTTTGCAGGGTAGACTCTTCGCTCGGGGTAGAAGGTTCAAAAGTGGTGGTATTGACTTAAGCGAGAGCTATTTTATTTGCGCGATGGACTTAAGTTCAACTAATAAGCCCGGGGGACTTAGGCCATGCCAGTACGTCATTTTTCCAGGATACATGACACATCGCGTTGAAAAACAGCAAAAAACAAAGATGGTACGATTTGCGACACATGAATCTGTTACCCTCCTTTCACAAACGACCTTGAATGGATTATGGCACAGCTACCTTTGTCTAGCATATGCTCGGAGCCTGGGCGTTGCAACTGAAAAATGAAACAACAAAAGGGGGGTTAGCCTTCTGTATTTTTTTTTATCGAATGAAAATAGCACAGAGGTGGGTTTGTCGGTCCCGCGCAAAGTTGAAGATAAAAAAAACCCGAACCTGTTTTAGGTTGCTATTTAAACTTACCATAACTCCTGCACCGACAGTCTGCTCTTATTCGTTGGAAGTGTGGTGGAATCTCTGAAATCACCTTTTTTATTTAGAAGTAACCGCATATTTCGTGGAAGCTGTAGATTTACTAAAAGGGTTATGACTTTTAAAAGGGTTATGACTTATGAAAAGGATTATGACCTATGAAAGAGCAACATTGCTTCAAACAGGTTTCTCATTCATAGTCTTGCCAATGTTCGGAAACTTGGTTGTCTTTTAAGTGATCTTGCAAGGTCTATGGGCATTATGTAAGTCCACTGTTTTGGGTGGGATATTTTTTCGTTGCTTAAACATGCGACGTGATTCATTGCTAGTTGAGCAGATCTGCTTTTCACGGTAACAAGGGGTGAAAAAGTACGTAGGGTTCATCCGTTTCGGCCAAACTTCAACTAAGTAAGTCTAAGGAGAATACCAAAAAGGCAACAAGGTGAAGATTTTTAGCATAGTTTTGATTGAAGATTAAAAGTAGGGAATGGCAAAACTTGCTTCCTCCTAAAGGCTACCTTGCATGTAAGGACGCGCACTTAGGACTATAAAAATACTAACATAAACTTATAAAAAAAAAGATAAACTCGCATACAGATGCGAAAATTCTTGGGTAAGAGTTGCAAAACTTGTGCAAATTTAATCCGCACAAATGGCGAGATTATTGCATAAGAAATTATTTTCGCAATGTCCAAAAAATTGTTTTCGCGAATATATGGCGAGATACAATCCAATTGAACCTTGTATCGGACTGATTTGGCGCCAAACGTGGTCGAGCTATTATTTACCAAATTTATTTCACTTGCGGATTTGCCAAGTAAACAAACTTCTACACGGCCTGCTGTTTAATTATTGCGTATTCGGTTCGTGTGAGTTGCTAAAGTAGGTGGTCTTCTTCTTCGCTATATTAATATTTCCCCTCAACCAAGGCATACTTTATCGACCTAAACGAGTGATTTCTACTTGGATCTTCAAAGGATTCTTTCGGCAAATTAGATCTTATGAATGAGTGCATTTAATCGCTAAAAGATCTTCATGCAGAGTTCTTATCAGTTCCTCTTTCCAACCAGCAGAATGCGGTACTGGGCGGACTCACTGTGTGGCGTACTCAATGGTGAAGTACATACCCTTGGAGGTCTAGGATATCGGTTTTTTTTTTCAATTACGATCTTCAATTCGTATTGGTATACAGATACCTGTTGCTGGTGAGAGATCCTTTTTCTCAGTCGATTTCTCGCCCTCCTTAAGTGCGAAGGTATAGTAAAGTGATTAGATAGGATTCGAAATGTATCTCATCAGCCTCTGTCAAGAAGTTAATTGCAACCTTTGGCTTAGGACACTTGTGTTGCCGACACGTTCTGTGTGGGTTTTTTCCTCTATTTATTTAAGGCTTCTGATTTCTTATCTAGGAATTTTTAGAGTCGAAACGGTTTCCACCTTTGCAAGCATCTTGCGTCTGTTAGTTTCTTGAATGGAATTTCCTGCCAGGAAAAGTGAAAGGAGATTTCGCACATTTCTAATGGTCTCACCTTCTATATGCCTCTACTAGGAGCGGATGCTTTAAAAGGGGCTTCCAAGAAATAGGGTCTGAGATTTCAGGACTATGATAAGCACTTTTTCTTAGTTGGCGAGAGAGAAGAAACATTTGGCAAATTTTACCAGTATACAAGTGATTGTCGGTTCATAAAAATCCTGTTTCTGGCCAATGAATCAAATTCGAAAGCCATGAGCAGCAATTGAACAACAAGACCCGCACTAGATACACGTTTTATATCGACTCGTGGTCATTGAAGTAATCTTGTCTTCTGGCCCACTCGCATTGGAACTGCACCTCTAACCATTGGCGCTAAAAGCACCTTCAATGCAATAAAATGTTCCCATCGCATTGAATTCCAGATGGTATGGGGCTTCTATCCGTCGCCGAAACAATTTTAATTGCATGCCCAAAAGGAGTTATTTTCTGTCTTTTGGTTTTGTTTTCTTAATGGCATTTCGTGTATTCTTCTCACTGTGTGTTCTCATGATCTGACTCCTCTGCGAGTTATCCTTTATATCGACGTCAACCTCACTATACGCAACAGCCCACAAACAAGATAGCTACATATTATGATCACCAGGAGATGCCCACTCTCGACACTGTTATAGAGGTTGCTCCTCTTCGAACCGCCAACGACGAATGGACTCGAGAGGAGAAAAACCAAACAACAACAACAAGGAGTATTGTAAATTCTTAATACAATAAAGAAATAAATTACTCAATCGTGGTAAACGAACATAAATTGTTTGTTCTTTTTTGTTTTTCTTGCATCGCTATGTGTTGGGTGCATTCTCAAATGGATTGTATATCAAGTGATTTCGCCACTAAAGTTCCATCGACCACCCTAAAGCTTTTGAATGTGCTCTAGTTTGTAGGGTGATTGTTTTGTGAAACAGTGACATGAAACACAGAAAATTTAGCTGTTTTTCGTTCTTCACATTAGAGCCTTATTGTAGTCAGTCCATTACCATAAAAAGGTATTGTCGGGCTTATTTAAGTGCGCCGAATGCGGCAAATAAAGAATTCGCGTTGAAACACAAAATACCACTTCTCAAGTACACCAAGTCGCTTCTCCTCACAAACATCGTCTGCAGAAGTAATGTCGTTGCAAGAACCCGCCATCCCATTCTCTTCATTTATTGGAACAGTTTATATTTGGTAATATAAACTGTTCCAATAAATTCCGAAGTGTTTCCACCCAATAAATGGTTGAACTCGAAATTGGGAGTGTTTCTGCCTTGTGCTACCAAAACGATTTCATATTCCACAACCAACCACTGATTGTCATAACTCAAATCTTAAACGCTGAAGATTCATTTTTTTATCGAATGCAGTAGATGGCACTGTATTGTTAAACTGCGAAATTCCACTACACACCTGACAAAAAACAAGTGAATCGTCATATTTTTACATTATTAATCTTTCTGCCCCGACTTAATCCTTGGGACACTTAACTGATGCAGCAGTACCTACGCAGTGCTGTCTTCACTTCATTGAACCTGGTATTGCGATAAAAGGCGCTCTGTGCTTTCGGAAGCAAAGAATTCGCCCCACAATCAATGTTTGTTTTAACGGAAGTATCACTTCTTTCAAGCACAAGGTTTTCGAAAAGATTCTTGAAACTTATTGTTTAACTAGGGAGCAATTTGATCTAAATTCTATATGTCTCCACCGGCCATAAAACAGCGATTAGCAGAAAATGATTAAAAATAAATCCCGAAGTGTCTCCACTGAATAAATACAAGAATAATTTGACACCATCACGAGCACTCATTTGCTGTCATTATACCCCATCACATAGGATAGGAGGTATAGTAAGTTTGTCACATAGTTTGTAACACGGTGAAATAATAATGGTAGACCCCAAAAACCTTAAGGGCATATGATCGGGACCGAATTCTGAATCGAAAAAGCCATGTCCGTCCGTCCGTCCGTCTGTATGTCACATGTTTTAAGGCCCTTGAATTTTGAGTCACGTCATGAGAAGCAGTACAAGTGTAACTAGTGGGAGGGTTACAATCCGCTTAGGCGAATCGTTGGATACCCCATCCCAATTGACCACTTTCAAGCTTTGAAGTGTGTCATAAATCTTGGTTGTTAAATTTCAGTTTCTATTAACTTCAACTGCATTTAGAATTTCTCAGTTAAAGAATCTTCTCCCTTAAAAAGGGGCGTGGCATCCACCCCTTTTCAATTACATCGTTTTTTTGTTTAAATTTTTTATCAGAAGTGATATACACGTCGTGATTGCATTTTCACCTTAAAAATTTGGTTTATACTTAAAAACGCCCCCAAAAGTGGGCATGGCAAAAATTTATTCATTTAACCCTTTCGAACCTACTGGTACAAGGTGTGTACCAGCTTGTACCAACAAGTGTTCAAAAAATCCTAACTTCTGAAATGTATGTATAAATTAAATGTAAAGTATACCATTCCGTACTCTGAAGCATAAACAATAAATTTTTATCTCCAAACGGTAAACTTTACAGTCTTGTCATTATCTGTACCAGTGTTTTTGCCACCAGTGCACGTGTCGCCGTAAACTTTTGCCAAAAAAAAAACAACATTTCGCTATTCAAAGTTGATCAAAAGTGTGTAAAACTATTAATTCAAAACTGTTTTGTTGTTATATAAAACGTAAGTAGTGAAATCACCTCCACAACTGATTATTTAGCCCTTTTTTAATGATTGGTACACATTTGTACCAGTGGTACTTTTTGGTGGTAATTATGTGTACCAATAGTCTTTTACGGCCACCTCATGAGAACCATATCTTATTGGTTTTTTTTTTTCACTTTATTCCGTAAAAGTAAAATGCCGAAGCAAATGCCGAGACGAGAGATCGCAAGGGTGCTTGAGGAGCCATTGGACGATTGTTTGATGGATGAGACTTCAGGAAGTGATTTTGCGGGCGATAGTAGTAGCGACTACGAGCCAGAAGATGATGTCAGCGCAGAAAGTGCAGAATCTTCAGAAGAAGAAGCAGAGGAAGCAACAAGACATTCAAGAAATTCAAGTGAGTTCCAACAAGAGGTTACGCAGTCTGAGGGTAGAGGTAATGCCGCGGATAATTTTACACGGATTTGGAATGATCCTGGGGATGGTTTTGTTCCACGAGCGACAGCACCAATACCCCGAGAATGTACAATAGATTCAAGTATTTTACATACGTCCACACCCATCGAAGTTTTTTATGAGGTTTTTCCAAAAAGCTTGTACATGTACATAGCTCAACGCACCAACGAAAGAATTAAATTGTTGCCTTCAAGTAGCAAACGGAGGAAGTATAAACTAACAGATGCAGGCGAAATCAAGGTTGTTGTAGGTTGTATGTTCATCATGAGCTATAACAGAGTCCCAGCTTTGAAAGATTACTGGTCAACACATCCATCGCTTGGAAACAATGCTGTCAAATCAGCTATTTCAAGGGATAGATACAAATTTATATCCTCAAAAATGTATTTTGCCCTACCTGAAAAACCGATTGATTGTTCAAAGACGTACTATGTAGATGACATTGTTTCTTGCTTGAAAGGCAGATTTAAGAAATTGCGACAAGATAGCTACAGTCAAAGCATTGACGAATCTATGACAAAGTTTAAAGGTCGGTCTTCCCTCAAGCAATATATGCCGCTAAAACCTATAAAACGTGGTATTAAAATGTGGTTAAGGTGTGATTCTGTAACTGGGTATACTTATGACTTCAATATTTACACTGGAAAGGAACAGGAATCTACGGAGGGAACTTTAGGAGAAAGAGTCGTCAATGCTTGCTTTAGTCCGGACAATAACTGCACCCGATGTTATGGTTTGCTTTGACAGATTTTTTACCTCTGTTAACTTACTAGAAAGCCTTAACTTTCCAGCTGTGGGCACATGTATGGCCCAAAGAAAAAATTTGCCAAAAATAGGCGATAAACTCAAGCGAGGGGAGGCAATTTTTAAAACCAGTTCTTCTGGGTTAACTTGTGTAAAATGGCAGGACACAAAAGAGGTAATGGTTTTGAGCAATTTTCACAAGCCAACTATGACTACGGTTATGAAGACGTTGAAAAATGGGCAAAAGGAATCAATTCCTTGCCCAGAAATGATTAAAAACTACAGAGAAATAATGGGAGGAGTCGACCTTGCTGATCAAATGGCTGCTGTTTATGATCACAATCGGAAGTCAGTCAAATGGTGGAAAAAGATTTTCTATCGTCTTATTATGATGTCTGCTGTCAACGCTTGGATCATACATTCCGAACTAAACAGGAAGAAGACTCCTTTCATCGAATACCTAATAACAATATCGGAGAGTCTTATTGCTGAAGGTGTTGAAACCACAAAAATTCGGAAAGCAAAAAGTAGAGGAAGAGTGTCTGAGAGACAAAAAAAAAACATGGGCAATGTTTCATTGCATTTACCTATTTTAGTAGAGACCCGAAGACGGTGCTCTAATTGCGCCCAAAAACAAAAATAAAGGCGCACAAAAATAATTTGCCAAGAATGCGATATTCCTTTGTGCAAATCTTGCTTTGCACCATACCACTCTAAATAATTTTTTCTTTTTTTCTTTTATATTAAATGCTGAATGCAAATAAATAAGTTCAAATAAAGTTCTTTTTTTCATAAATTAAATTGTTTCCAAAATTTTATTTCTCCATTTATGCAGGCGGCTTTAGTACTGATGGTACACATATATACCACTCATAAATACTGGTGGTACAATGGTGTACCGTCTCCTAACAGCCACGCCCCCCATTTGTAATTTTTTCTGAGCTGATAATGTGATCAACAATTGCGAAATCTTTAAAGTTGCACAAAAAAAGACTTAAAAAGTAACGTATTTGAATTCAGGTTCGAAAGGGTTAAGTTGATAGCTTACGTACATATCTGAAGATTTTATGGCAAAAGTTTTTTGAATTTAAAGCAAATATATCAAATAAAAACCGTTTATTAGAATGCGTATTAAATATGACCACGCCTACAAGGGGGCGGTTTTCGCTTTTTTCTTAAATGCCAATCATAATATACTTTAGCGAGAATAACGCGTACCAAATTTCAGCTTCCTAGGACAACACTGAATTTTCATGCTAATAAGTAAAGTGGGCGTGTCAGTGGGCGGATTTTGAAAATTTTTACACTTGTACTGCTTCGGGACCTAGAAAGAACAGATATTAAGTTTCAAGCTCCTAGCTCAGAAGTTAAGGCCTATAAACTACCGACACACGCACGGACATGGCTCATTCGACTTACAATTCGGTCTCGATCACATGCCCTTAAGGTCTTGGGAGTCTACGGTGATTATTTCTCTATGTTACAAACTATAAATCAAACTTAATATACCTCCTATCCTATAAAATGGGTTATAAAAATTTTTGAAATCCGCCCAAAGGTACGCCCAAAATCGGTCTAAATGTGCAACTACCTTCAGAGATTTAAAACTGTATGACATTTAGCATCTCCTAATGAATGTAAGACACAAGAAGGAAAAATTTAATTGGTAAACCTCCTCCAGTGGGCGTGGTATCTATTTTAAGGTTAAATGCTCAAATGCAGTTTACTCAATATTTCTTCTGGAAATTGAAAAAAATTCGCTCAATATTTTATGTAGACAACGCATAGTTATACATTTTGTTCATACAAGAGTTTGGGCCACGCCCACATTTGGAGGCAGAATTGAACAAAAACCTAAAGTTTTCCAAAAAAACGTAATTTCGAGGCTAATACAGGAAAGCATGAAACAAAAATGTGGGGGTGCCGTGGCGTAGTGGTTAGTGTGTGTGCTTACTACGCCGGAGGCCTGGGTTCGAATCCTGCCATCGTCACCTAAAAAAAAAGACTCGGTCTTTTTCACGGTCCCCACCTCCGCGAGGGTCTGACAAGCCCTCCGAGAGTATCATTTCTCTTGAAAAACTTCTCAAAGTGCCGTTCGGATTCGGCAAAAAATTGTAGGTCCCTTTGTATGTAAAAGAAATTAACACACACTAGCATACATTGTTGAGAAGTTGGCCCTGGTTCACCTCGAGCTGTTGCGCCACTCTATTTATTTATTTATTTATTTTATTTTTATGAAACAAAAATAGTGGCAGGTTAGGTAAACGAGAACTCGATACAGATTTCGATCAAAAAAAGTTTTTAGCCACGCCCACTTTTAGGGGCTCATTTTTTAAAAATACTGAATTTGAACCAAAAAATTGCATTTTTACGTACATTTAAGCGTAACTTGGAAATATCTCATTTTTGATAGTTTGTAATTAGGGGCGATTGGACCACGCCCCTTTTTAAAGTTTGCATTACTTATAAAGTGCCAAAAAATAATCATGCCATCAGCATTTTACAATGTGGGATAGGATGGGGTATTCAACGGTCCGTTTTACGGAGCACCATTTGAGCACCTGATGCGAAGACATGTTGGGTACAACCCCTCAAATTATCGTGTAGTTTTTTTATGTCGAGCCTAGGGCACCTTAGCTTATAGAAGCTAAGGTTTGATATATTTTTTTCGAATGAATTTCTTGATTTTCGGTCCTACGACTTCTACGAGCAAGAGACTCAATGAAATGGCTGTTTTTTTCGGTTGTCTAGCAGTTCGCATTAATAACATTGCCGATCATGGATTGATTATGAAAAGCTATGCTTCCGATTTCTGGAACTTTCAGGAGATCGGAGAATCTTCCTTCCTTCAGCGCCTCAACGACTGCCTTTACCTTAAACTGGTCCAGGCGAGCTAAAGGTGGCATGATTAGCCCGTTCCTCAAATGGAGTTTTTCGATCGGAACTGGTCACATCGGTGTTCCAATGGCCGAAACAACTTTCACTGGTATATGAAGCTGCTTACGAGCCATGCTAACATACTAATCGGACTCAGGGTAACCACCAGTATACGAGCTATGGGATCGCTAATATTCTCGCTCGTTTCGTTCTGCACTCTCAAATGAGAGTGAGGATGACATTTCCCAGAAGTGAAAAAAAGTTTTGTCATAAAAGTCCCTATAGAAATAGATTGAAAAACAATTTGGGGAAAACGTTCCTCAATAGACGTACGGGTACGTTTGTCCGTTTTGTGTGTGTTTCAGATGGTACTGTTTTGAATTTGTTGAAGCTTTTCTTCGTTTTCTAGCTGCGTTGCATAAGTCTTCGTAGATACTCGCCTTTTTTTTTAATTTTTTTGGATTCCTTGTGTCTATAGAGGATTTAGGGACTCTTTACAAGGACTCTTTACACCTGATGCGAAGACACGTTTGGTACAACCCTACAAATCATCATATAGTTTTTTTATGCCGAACTTAGGGCACCCGAAGCTAAGGTTTGATATTTTTTTTGGAAGGAGTTTCTTCATTTTCTGTCCTACCAGTAGCTCTCTACTGTGCGTACAAAACAGACTTCTACGTGCAAGAGACTCAATAATGTGGCTGTTTTTTTTTTCGGTTGTCTAACAGCTCACATTAATAACATGGCCGATCGTGTTCCTGTGTTGCCTACTTCGGGACTATGAAAAGCTATGCTTCCGATTTCTGGAACAGAATCGCATCAGTCTGCCTTTCAGGTAGAATCTTTCTTCCTTCAGCGCCTCAAAGACTGTCTCTACCTTTGACTGGTCCAGGCGAGCTAAAGGTGGCATGATTAGCCCGTTCCTCAAATGGATTTTTCGATCGGAACTGGTCACATCGGTGTTTCAATGGCCCGAACAACTTTCACTGGTATACGAAGCTGCTTATGAGCTATGCTAACATACTAATCGGACTCAGGGTAACCACCAGTATACGAGCTATGGGATCGCTAATGTTCTCGCTCATTTCGTTCTGCAGTAAAAGATTTTACTTCGGCTGGAAGATTCTCGAAGATACAAGAAACTGGAGCTATAAACGGATCAGCTGTCGTTTTCGTCGATAATTCGTGGATGGTCAAAATCTTCCGTACCATCAAAATGATGGAGGAGAGGTTTTCGGTCATTTGTTCCATTTGTTCCATCGGCTTCGGCTCTAATAGAGTTTGAGGTACGCAATCTGACACTTCAGTCACCTTTATGTTAGTGGTTTCACGAGTAGGGGAGAACAGTATGGTGCTCAGTGTGTACCTCTGAATACAGTAAAAGGCTTTAAAATGACACTTTACATGTAGGTATATACGCAGCTAGCGCTAGTCTCTGAGCACTTATTCATTAGCGCAGTTCTAGGCGATATAAGTCTCTAAGTAGGTTAAAGCTAGAGGTAGACTAAGGCAAAAAAAAAGTGATTGAAGGAAAGCATTGGTTGCATTTTGATATTGTCTCCACGGCAAAAAGATTTTGAATGTAAGATCTGTCCGCAGGTTAATGTACGCCCTACTGCCAATACTTATCCTTTCGACTGTAGGGAATCAAACAAAGGAAGTAGCTATCTAGTCTGTAAGTTACCACAGCTTTCATTATAGTGCAAAAGAGGATTGAACTTATTTTTGGAAAGATCGATTATATAAAATACGGACCTGGCATTTGCCTGTCTATGGAATATCTAGCAAGACTTTTTTAGACTTTTTTCTGCTCGCTCATAAATCTATTTAAATTTGTTGCCATTTCCCTGCCCTGCCGCAATATGGTATCGGAAAAGATCAAGTTTGATGTGTTCAAATATATTTTATGGCAACCCAAGCCATTTTAACATAAAACCTTTAGCTAGATCTGATTTGTAATTTTCTAATCAGAATAGAAAAAAAAATCTCGTGCAATTCGATGGACAAGCTCGGCAAAAATGTTAAAACAAAAGAATATCTCATGAAATGTGATAAATGAAAGCAAATTCAAAAGGTTATCCCACATTGCGGCCGCCGCCGTCAAAGCGCCTTTGAATGAATCCTTCCGCCGAATTGCATGCATACCATTGAACAATAGACCCAACATTTTTATTTCGCAGACATTTCGTCTGAAATACACCGGCTAATAACGGGCATTATTTTTCCCCGAGCAATGAGTATGCGAGGCTTTTGTTTTTATCTCGAAACAAAAGCCATCCAACAGATAATGTGGAATAATGGACGGTCGGATCCAAGTCGTACTTGACGTACATACATACATACCACACAAAAATACCTAAGGCTTTTGTCTTACCGGCTTTTGCCTGCCTTTTTTTTTACGCATATTCATCAATGGTCAATGGTCAATGATTTTCTTTAATTACGGCCGAATGAAAAAGGCGGCGTCGTTTACCTTCGGGTTTCGGCGTTCTGGCTACTTAAGATTGCCCGTGATAGGGAAGCTCTTTAGACACGTACTTATGAACCCATATCAATTCGCTTGATTGGCTCGGTGTGCCTGAAATGTGCCATCACAGAGCTCTGACAAAGTATAAGGACAATTCAAAATTAGGTATCTACTGTGACTGTGGGGAATTTTTAATGGTGATAGATTTATGGTGTTGCTTATCTGTATGAACATTTATTATGTTTTTTTTTTTCGTGGGAACATTACCTTCTATGCAACAAAAAATATAAAATAAAAAAATTTAACCATAAGTATATTGTATAAGCATACGTTTTCTTAAGCTGGCTTGAAGTCTTGAACATCCTTTGCCTAACCAAGGCAGATATAATGCCCTCAGCTACAAGCCGTGTTAAAAAAACATGGCTTGACAATCTCCTCAGCCAGTATTGTGAAACTACCTCCTATAACCTAACATCACAAAAAACAATCTAAACTTATAGACTTATAACATTTTGAGACAAAGTCTCCTTCACGAGGGGCTACTAACCCTAGAATACCATTTATCTTTAGAGATTTCTCAAACCGCCGACAGTTTAGAATGGGCGAAAAATGGTAGGTCCCCTTTATGTATATAAAAATACCTGTATAAGGCATCCGGATCTTGTTCAGAACTTATCCAGCTAATTGGCATAACTATGAGCTATCTCGGGGTCTATAAGGCATCCGGATCTTGTTCAAAACTTATCCAGTTGGCATAACTATGAGCTTTCTCGGGGTCAAAAATAAGTTTTTGAGGTTTCTTCAAGTATAAGCTAGTCTGCTGACCCAATCGAAGGTAGCGGATACCTGAAAGAAGTGTTTGAAACACCGGAAGCGGTATGAAGCTGCTCCAGCCTACAAGACAAATCGAGACAACGCCTCCTTTGGAAACCAATGGGTTATGCCCACAGCAAACCCAACCTCTTAAGCTAACTCAGCCTACTCCTACTCTGTTCAATACAAGCATGACAGGCGCCACGGAACGAAGGAGTGACCGGACTCCTTACGTCAGAAGTGAATCTGCTGCATGCAAGGACCAGTGAAGATGTTCGTATAGAAGAAAATCATGAAAGGAATTTCGTGCCCAATGGTACTCCTGAAGGCTGAGTTGCTTAAACAGTTCAGGGAAGAGAGAATGCATTACCCTTTCGAGGACGAATTAATTAAGGGGGGGTTCGGCTTGTAGAGGTAATTTTTGCATGTTCCTTTGGCAACATAAAAGCAAGAAGCAATGAAGACATACCGAAAAACTTTTACCTCTAGAGATTTGAAGCTCAGGCAAGATGTTGAGCAGTGAGAGAGATAAAGGAGGAGACAGCTTCGATACAGTCAGGAAGACTAAGTCAGAAGTTTATCCACGCACCATAATATGGGTGCAAGATCTGATATTTCGTCTAAGAACCATGCACCTCCGAGGACTTGTTACTCAAGGTTTAATTCGCTCACGTGCCTTAGTTGCGGTTAAGATGAGTAAACTTTTCAATGTGGCACTTGCTTGAAAACCCTGCAAGTTGATAGGGTTACAGGCACCAAACCTTCAATGGAGATTACAGTCCCGACAAAAACAGTTTTTGACAAGAGAAAACTTGCATCAAGGGAAACTATATTATAAGGAAGCTAAACGTAGAATTCTTAATGAAGAAATGACAGGAGAGCAAGTGGAACAAAAAAGCAGGAAGCTTGGTAAAATAGCGGAGTATGAGTTTCCGAGAACATTTGATGGCTGTTATAAAAACAATACACCTTGCGTGAAGGTTAAGGTAGACAACATAGAGCAGCTGGGCCTATTGAAGTGGAGCGTCAGTTAGTTTTTCAGGTAGAGGTGCTGAGAAACTTTTCGCGCATTCTTGCGAGTGTAGGGTCTGTGCTATTGACCGGCTGATACCACTCGTTGGTTCCATACAAACCACATGGCTGCTGGGTCAGATCAATGACTATGTCAATCATATTAAAAGGGCTAAATAGGATGGGTGGTGGTGTTGACTCACTTAGCCGTCGCATTTGCCCACGAATTCTATTGAGGCCTTCTTCACCTAAATCTTGTTGCTCCTGCTATTTCTGTGGGGTGGATCGAAGATCTTCTGGGCCGGGGGCTTAAGTGCGGACTAAATGACCGCAGTCATTACGGTCGTTGCATTATGACTCTTCTGACCACGTCAGTGTCGCTAAACAGCATGGCTCCATGGCATATATCCAAAACTCCCCGCAGACGGTCCATAAATCAACCAACGAATTTTTCTTTTAAAGAAGCCTATTGCGTTTTCATTCGCCTTTGACAGGGTCCATGCTTCTGCACCTTAAAACAGGACTGGGACTACGATAAAGATCCTAATAATGGACACTTAAATTGCTCAAAGGAGCGATTTGCAACTCAATTGCCTTCTTAGCGCAAAGAAGCAGCGATTGGCAAGATTTAGCCTTCGTTTTATTTTAGCACGAGTGCTAAATCGTGAATTTTTTAAGGCTGTGTGTGTACCAAGACTTTGGTATTGGGTGCCACTTCTTGATGACAGCATGAACTTGATTTTGTCCTCATTAAAGGCTTAGTCCATATTAGTGGCTTTTGGAGGGTTCACTGGCTTCACGCTGAGTTCATCCAATTGTGTTTTTGTCGTCTGCGTATGTGAGTAATTGAGTCTCAGGTAATGGTGCTGGAGTTATGCACAAATATTATTTCAAGTATGATGTTATTAAAGAAGACACATAACAGCGCGTCGCCTTTTCTATAGATCCTTTTTTGACATCAGGCGTTCACATAATACAGCATCAGAAAAGTTGTTTTTTTTGCTATGTTATATATAGACTCCTGCGGCTGCCTCTGTAGTCGGCGCAATCTAGAGTGTCTCCTCTCTTGAGAATTGGCCAAACAGTGCTGAGGTTCCATACATCGGGCATGCTTTCCTGCGACCATATCTTGCGGAGAAACTGCTGGTGCATGCTCCTTACCAGTCCATCCACAGCGAATTTAAAAAGTTTTCCTTTTATGCTTGTAGACATCGCAAGCAGCTTTAGTCTTTCTGATATGCAGAGCTATTTTATATGCTTCCTGTTTAGACCTATGCATTTGCAGTGTTCATCGGCTTTAGCCGAGCATATCTTTGACCTTCCTAACGAACACCATTGGACAATTTGACCAGACTTAGATACAGATACTGGTTCGGGAGTCCCACTACATCCCAGAGCTCACGGCTTGTTCGCGAAGCGATTGAGATATCATTGTGGAATTTCGACCAAAGATCTTGTGAACTTTTGGCCCATGGACCTATGACCCTGCGCATGAATGCAATAATCGGTTCATCGGCATCGATCGTGAATTGACTAGGCCCAACAATGCAGTGAGCACGATTTGCTCTCATGCCACCTGTAGCACAATAGCGAGCACCTTCCGACGTCAAACTTCCTCACAGAATATTTAAATTTTTCGCGTTGGTCGGAACATCCACAACTTTATCTTGTCCGCTCGGAAAGACAACTATAATACACGGGAAGAGTATCTTGAATTGATCACATAACATGGTCAATTTGATTGTTCAGACTCTGTATTCCGTGGTTGATGATGAAATGCGGGAACTGTGTACTTACAACGACAGCGTGTCACCCCGCAGTAAATCGTTTGGCTTGAATCCTTTATCGAAAGTCTTGTCGAACAGGCTGTGCCTTCTGAGCGTCTTTCCTTCCTACCTTGGCACTAAAATCGGCTACGGCAATCTAACAGTCCCAGCCAAGGCATTACTCATACGTTTTATCAAGAACAGAAAAAAAAAGCTTTTGGCGATGTCATCTTTCGATTCTGTGGGGGCATGCTCGTATATGATGCTAATGTTGCTGAATCTAGCCTTCACACCTAGTCGCGAAGAGCTTGCTCACATACTTGAAGTTCGATACCTTTTGCTCTACGTCTTCCTTCAACGATGAAACCACATCCAAATAGGCTTTTGTTGACGGTAGCAGCTATGTAGCTGTTTTCTTTTTCCATCGCGTTTATTGGATGGCAGTGTTATCCTCTTTACAGTCCTTATCTAGTTATTCTCAACTCCTTTGGCTGTATATATAGTCGGAGAGCTGATGACGATTCTTTTTACTGATTTCAAAAACTTTTCAACCTTCATAAATTTGTTGTCCTGAGTTAGAAGATCGCAAAAATGACATTATGCCGCCTGGTACCGGGGGCCTCAGGGAGATGCACCGACTTAAGGTTACACAAAACAGTAAGAAAGTTAACCAATAGTATGACGTCATACGAAGCTGAAATAACGTATCCAGCATCTCGTAGCGATTCCAAGTCATAAAAAGTAAAATCATATTGAAAAAATTTTACTTAATATATAATGTAGAAAAAATGCAGTTCCACGGTAAAGTTTTGGGCCATGCCCACATTTGGAGGGCATGGCAAAACTTTGATTTTTTTAGAAAACCGTTTATTTCAAGCCAAATTTATACATAAATTAGAAATAAATTTTACCACACAAGTTACACCAGACTTCATTCTACATTTCACTCGTACAAAGTTTTTAGCTACGCCCATTTTTAGGGGCCGATTTAACTTAAAATAAAATCTTATGCAAAAATTGTTGCGTGCATTTGCAAGCCTAGCTTAAACATATAGGGCCCTATAACAAAACAATAACATCAGCATAGATATACCCACGTTAGGCTTGCAGGTGTATACAAAAATGCATTTTTTGCTTCAAAATTACGTAAAATTGTAAAATCGGCCCCTAAAAATGGGCGTGGCCAAAAACTTCGTATGAATGAAATGTGGAATGAAGTCTGGTCTAACTTGTATGGTAAAATTTATTTCTTATTCTTTTATAAATTAGGCTTAAAACAAAACACATTTAAAAAATGTAAGGTTTTTCTTAAACTCTGCCTCCAAATGTGGCCATGGCTCAAAACCTTATATGAATAAACTGTAGGACTGGGTGTTTTCTTCATAATATATTAAGGAAAATGTTTTTCGATTTTGAACAAATATATTGCATAAAATGCATTTGAATAATTATTTTTTTTTGTTCTATGCCACGCCCACTACGAGAGGTCTACCGATATGATTTTTTATAACTTGGAATCGCTGCGAGGTGCTTAATACAAAATTTCAGCTTCGTATGACGTCTTACTATTGGTTAACATTCTTACTCTCTTGTGCAACTTTAAGTCGGTGCATCTCCCTGAGGCCCCCAGTATCAGGCGGCAGAATGTCATTTTTGGAATCTTCTAACTCAGGAAAACAAATTTGTGAAGGTTAAAAAGTTGTTGAAATCAGTAAAAAAAATGTTCATCAGCTCTTAGACTAATAGGCACTGACCTCATAACAATCTTAACAACCTTCTGCTCGGCTGCATGTGGCCTATTAAGGGGCCAAATATTCCATTTGCAAATCCGATGCTCGTTGTTCTTGTCTTGTTTGCCGGGAAGTCACCCGTATGGCCCCACCTAGACGAGCAGGGCCTTATTTTAACTCCCAGGTTGAAGAGCCGGATATTCTGCTCCTTATATAATAAGCTTAGAATACGTCGCTCAAGGAAATAGAAATATTAGTGGAACCACTTGTCGCCAACAGTCTTAACCTTAATCCTTTCAAGTCTGGTTACAATGTTGTGCTAGTGCCGTACGTCTGTTATTCTACGTGACAGTCAACACAGGTCGTCTGCGTCGTCAAAATGTTTTAAAGAATTTGTCAGGGTCCATCCGACTCCATCGCGGAAAGTGCGAAGTACATCACTTCTAGCAGGATTTTAATTTCAAAACCGTTCAACAGTTCGTCGGCACAACTCGAGCGCGGTGCCAAGTATTTCGAAATACTCAGAATACGAGTTGGGTGCCGTGGCGTATCTGCTTACTACGCCGGAGATCTTGTTCGGTTCCTACCGTAATCACCCAAAAAAAAAAGACTCCTGCTTTTTCACGGTCACCACCTCCACGAGGGTCTGGCAAGCCCTCCGAGAGTATCATTTGTCTTGAAAAATTTCTCAAAGTGAAAATTGTAGTTGCCCTTGTATGTGAATAAACTAATACATACAGCAGACATTGTGGAGAAGTTGGCCCTGGTTCACCTCGAGCTGTTGCGCCACTCAATTTTATTCCTTACAACGCATTCTAAACAGTATTGAAAATGGACAAATGCTCTTCTGACGTAACCCTTTTACGTAACGCTCGTAACCCCAATTAGCTTCTAGTCATTTACCCACCTACTTATAGGGCTCGCAACTCATGAAGGGCCGCTACCTGGTCCACTGCGAACTTCCATCCTCTGCGTTCCTGCGGGCACACTGGACAACCTCCTTGTTTGCGCTGTCAAATGTGTTCTCGAAGCTTATTTGGAACATGTTAAGTGGTGATCTGAATTAAACACACTGATCAAAACTAATCCGTAAACCATAAGATCCTTTTCGGTAACTTTTCATATTATTTGGCACTTATAGACACTTATCTTAGGTGCCTATCTAACAAGGCGGCCCTCCACTTTTCACTCCTACCATGATTTCTTTTTTTCGTAAGCTTGCCGAACATTTCTTTTTTTATAAAGTTTTAATGTTAAAAAGATTTTGACCACTCAAAATTAACGAAAAATCCAGGAATCAAATCTTTAATTTAAGTATCGTTTTGATTTTTTGGAGCTTGCTGTTGTAAAGATTCTAGAACGGCTTCGTTGTTGAGACCGTTTCGAATAACTTCATAAGTTGTCTTTTTTTCTTTAATTATAGGAACAAAAAAACATTTAAATTTAAATTTTTTGGAAAACATTTCATCCTTTGTTTTTTTATTGATTCTCCTTCAAATTCTCTTAACATAAAAAAATATTATATATTAATAAGACAATAATATAAAAAAAATATATATTTATATCTTAAAAGTTTTTATTTTTTATTTAAAAATTTCTTTTCTAAATATTTACACTCCAGTTGGCATGGCATTATACATATAAATATAAATTAATTTGCTTCATACATGCAAAGTTCGTTTTGTTTAATTTTAATTTAAATAGCTCTTAAATTTCCTTATAATTTATTTGATATTATGTATATTATTAAACAACTTAATTAATTGGAATAAAACATTTATATATAACAAAAAGAATGCACAATGAATTATATTAACAAAATGTACTGATGGAGCAATTATTATAAACTTTACTTTCTTTTCTTAAAAAAAAAATACGCCAACTTAAATTTACAATTATTTTATTCATTTATTTTTCTGTACCTATTAAAATTTGATCTTTTTATTTTTTTTATATATATTAAGTCTTAAAATTTATGTATATAATTTAACTAAATCACATGTTTTTTATTATTAATAAAGAATACACAAAAGTTGATTACTCAATCAGGTTTAAAAGTGAGGAAAACAAAATTTAAATAAATATAGTACATTAATGTTCAAAATTCCTATTATTTTTTATAAGATTTATTGCAAAAATTGGTCTTGTAACATATAAATTAATAAAAAAAGAAACAATCAAGAAATGTGTTAAGATATTTTTTTTTAAATTTATACAAAGTTGCGTGTGAAGAAAATTTATTTAAAAAAGATAGTTTAAATGTACAAAAGGAACTTCTTGCGAGTGACTTGAAAATTCTGGTACCCACCGGCAACACATTACTCAGTGAGTTTTCAAAATATTTACATGTGTCAAGTTACACTATAGTTGACCATTTAATGATCATCAGCTTGAATTGGCTGTTTCTCGTTCCTAAACAGATGGCATAACAAGACCAGCTTGATCATATCACTCAAGTGTGATGTTCGAAAACGCGTAGAGATTTTGAAAAATTTCCATTTTTCTCCAAATGATTAAAGTAAACGAATCTATTGAATTGGAATTGTTTGCGTGTGTGTGTGTTTTTTCACCTAATTTAATTATCGAAAACTCTTTCAAGAACTAAAAAAAAATTACTTAGCGAACAAATTGTACATAAACTGTTAGCACTTATAATATGCGCATTCGCCATAGATCCAGGGGGTCAGGTGTATACAAAAATTTGGCGATTTAGCCCGCGATATTTGCCTCTTTTAGCAGACGTATACAATGCCAATTGTTTCACTTGCGAATGAGCCCCAAATTGAAGTCGTCCGCAAGAAGTCCTTAATTTTATGAAGTTTCTCTACGCATTATAAATTTGTACAACTAACACAATGTGTAGGCAATCATCTGGGTAATGTGTTCTGGAATTTTCTCTTTTTTTTTAGAATAATTTAACGATTGTTTTAAACATAATAATAAATCCCCCTTGAGTAATTGTTTTTTTTTGTTTTTGTTTTTTTTTTAAATAAATTAAATTGTACGTGTTGCTAAGACTGATTGTAATATAATTACAAATGAAAACTACCAAATGTCCTTAAGGAATCATGGATTCACTGCGTTTATAGCATAAATTTCAACTTTATAAACAATATTGTGAATTGTGGATCGCATTGCGATTGCCTGCAGCGGGAAATAGCATCGTTAGGCCATTCGAACCCTTGAGTAGCCTCCGTTACCGCGGCAGATGCTGTGTCTGTTACCGCCCCAAAGCGATCGTGTGACTTTGCTCCTTGATTGGGGCTGGGCAGCCAACGTGATCTTGATGCGCTGTTTCCTCGATCACCAAGTTTTGTTTTTTTTTGGAATAGAACATAATGGCACAGATTGAGTTTAGATTGATTTGTTAAACAGCAACACTAACCCTCTGTGTACGTGTGTGTGTGAGTGTAGTAAATTCTATCGGGTTTGCGCTTTTGGCCTTAACGATCATCGACAGCCGCAACCAACTACTGTCATGTCCTGGTAGCTTTTCAGCACAACCGACTTCTCATCGTTCAGGTACAGCATCGAGATGCCCGTCAGTTGTGTTGGCACACAGCACGGCTTTGGCACTTTACCCGGATGGATATTATTGACTAAGGTTTGGATGACCGCATGATTTGTGGTATTCAAATGCTCGGCCAGCGGAAACGGACACTTGCCGTGACAATAGTATGCGTCGTAGCCCGGCGGCGCTACAATCCAGTCGGCCCATCCGACGTCCGCGAAATCCACGTACAGCGAATGCCGTCGGCAAATCTCATCGTTGTTTTTCCTCCGATGGGACTTTCTGGTGTGGTGGGCGCGTTTCGGGCGGCTCATGTCACGTATCGAGCGTGATTTATGCCGACCGTCGTCGGTGTAGGTGAATAGCAGGGGCTGCTTGCGCGACCATACGTCTGGCGATTCGCTTGCGCTGCGTCGCAAACGCACGTGTGGATGTGGCGCTGGCTTAAGGTTTCTCGATGTGCGCACCTCAACCAGGAGGCCGTAATTGTTTTTTGGTGTAGCTAGCCATCGATCGACAGCTGGTTGAACGTCAAAGCTAACGATTCCGGTGCTATTTAGACGAACTTGTTTACTATCGAGGAGCAAATAGACCGGCTCCCGTTTACCTTTAACGCCCAGCTTAAGAATATCGTAAACTAGGACTTGGTAGCTGCTTCGATTGGCGGCGGCAGCTCCAAGGCCGCGTATTGAATCACGGCTCAGGCTGAGCTCGGCAGCCTTAAGTTTCTCTTCACTCGGTATTGTGTCGACGGTGAAGTGTAATCGAAATCGATGATGATGAGGAAATCGATCGTCGATTTTACTATCTGAAAAGAGTCGAAAATTGAAATTTTAGTTATTGGCTCATGATAGATTGATTAAGGTGTTTGCAATAGCTACACTTCTACAGGATTGCATACCTACTATAAGAGAAACATCATTTCGCGAATGTATACTTAAATACTCTCTTTGAAATTAGGCTCAACATTTTTGAACGCCATCTAGCGAACATTTTTAGTTAACTATTTCTTCACATCCAAAACTATTGCTTTGACTTGAAATGTATTCTTATTGACGATTACAGGCCTACCCCTGGCGGCCAAATTTTGATCATGTGAGAAAATTTTTGTTTAACATATTTGACCAAATTTGACCGCCAGGTATCGCATTGTTTCAATTGACGAATGGCAAAATCAGAAAGCGATGCCTGGTAGATAAAAAAAAGAGTAAAGAGACATACAAAACTGTCAAAACTGAATAGCTTGACAGTTTGAAAAGCGTTAAAATTTTTTTCAAAAGTGGCAAACGCTTCAATCGCTTGTTTTATTACCCGCAAAAGAGTTTTGTTGGTCAGTTTCCCTTACCTTACTAACTGGTAAGGCGCGTTCAGTCGAGTATTTGGGTTTTGATCGCTGGTTCAGGGCATTCTGAATGACCTCCATACAACCAGAGTTTAATTCACTGTGTAGATTTGGGATCGGTGCTCATCCTCAGTTGAGCTTTGTATGTATTTTGATCTATCACATTTGAAATGACATTGAGACTTAGTGCAAAAAATAAAGCCAAATGTTTTTGTACTAAGGCTATTTTACATGATAGTCATTCCGCTCTATCATCTTTCTGAAAATCTTAAACCAAATTTTTTTCTGCTGGAATCTTCTTTGCATTTCATCGTCTGCCATAATTATGACGTTTGTGTATGCAATTATATGTCGACAGATACAGGCGTCATTTAAAACCACTCAGTGGATATTGACCGCAATGCTAGTTTTTTTGCAATCCGTATCATGGACCATTGCGTTGGTCACTGTCATTTAAATGTGACAGATTTGCACTAGACTGGTTCATAGTTCTTTTCTCTTGACAAATTTAACTTGATATCTTAACATCGTAGATGATATATAAACAATTAATAAAGAGACAAGGAAGTGGTGTTTTGGGAGAAAAGTGAAGCATCGGTTGTGTAAGTCTGCGGGACTACCTATATGTGTTCGACCAGTTTTATACGCTTCTGGGAACTGGCTGTACTTTTGTTTAACATTCCTGAGTCAAAGTGACATTAGATCCCCACTGGTGACGCATAAGCTTACATGTCGATACCCGATTTCGGAGGACTAATGTCAAAATAAATGGTTCACCCACACGCAGTGTATATGTGAAAAAGAACTATTCCTTGTCTCTGTATTCATAGAATATAAATGAAAAACTCTGACTGTTGAAAGTGACAGCAGGGTGTAAGAATATGAGATTGGTGCACGCTTTGTCAGTATAAAAGCCAAGCCGTTGAATGCAAGCTAGGTGCCTGTTTTCATTTGGTTTATCCTAACCTGATGTGTCAGAATTATTATGGTGAGGGGAAGCGCCAGTGTGGTGGCCACCCTTCAACCTCAGTTTTATTTTGAGAAATAAAATTTGGGTAAGATAAGATAAACCAAATGAAAACAGGCTCTAAGCTGCATTAAACTAATGTCAAATTAGAATAAAAATTAAGTTTTGACAAACGCTTACCGTGGCGAAAATAGATTGAGTAAACGTTTCAGAAATCGTATGAAATTTATGCCAAATTTTCTGCTAAAAGTTAATCATTTTTGTAAAATTTACTGAAAACCAAAAGAAATCAAGTATAATGCTTTTTTCGTCATGACATACCTATGGCGTGTAATGGAATTTGATTTGATTTGACATGAGTAAGTTAATTTAAGGCTCGTATGACAACACTGTCTTCAACTATTGCAGTTGAATTGTGCCGAGGATTTTGTCGGGGCAGAAAGTGCAGTACTAAATATTTTGCCGTTTCTTTTTTTTTGTCAGCTGTACAGTGGAATTAAACAATTTCTGTGAAAAAAAGCGAACAAGTTTTATTCGCTTTTATTTTAATTTTGTTCACAATTCCATAATTTTAGGTGCTTACTCACAATATAAAATGTCGAAATAGCGAAACGTGATGTTTATTTTCAGCTACCTATGCTTTTTGCTTAATGTCAAAAACGAACGATCAGAACCGGCGCGTTAGCTCAACAGTGCAATTTTTAGGGTTGCACGCACCTCATTTTTGACAATCAGCTGATTGCACTGAAAAGTACGAGTGCATTTTCAGGGCGCACTGGGGCTAGTTTCATCAAATAAGCCTATAGACTCATCAATGTTTTTTTTTAACCAAGCTATTGAGTTGGACTTCAAATAGTTTGGAATAAAATAGATAGTTTGGGAGCTTCACAAATAAAGTTGGTAGAGCTGGTCATGCCAAAATCGTTCGTAAGTGGACCTGTCAAAAGTTTTTAGTGAAGTTTCTTTACTCTCTCTGGGTATGTTTTCAGTTTTTGGTAGTATCAACTTAAAAAGAAACAGAATGGGTGATAGAATGGCGCTGTTTTCAGTTCCGCTTTAGCTATTATTCCATGTTTCTTTTGCCCTTTGTTCTTTTTCACACTTTGCTGGATTTATCAACATACATAAGTATAATTTCTTTATGGAACAAAATGTGAATGTCGGTTGTTGAAGTTTTTTTTTTTAACATAATAAAAAATGTTAGGATGGAAACTCAATGGGTACCTAAATAATATTTTAAATTTTTAATACAGGCCGTTTTAAGAAAAATAATTTGCGAATTTAGCATAAATATTTTAAGGGTTCATCCTTAGCCCATTTTTGTGGCCAGCTTTTATATTAAGCTCCAGTTTTCAGATGGTTTATTTGTATACCTCTATTTGTTCCCGACGCCACTTGTTTCGCGATGACTCAATCAAAAGTGTTGAATAAAAACTCAAAAAGTTTTAAGCGTGGTTTAGGTAGAGCGACCAATGGTAGTTAAAATATTGTCGTATATGAACGAAGGCGTTTTCTAAGAGGTATAGAAATTTTCTTTATACACATGGAGTTCCTCTTTTGTCAGACCCCATTATAACCAATGAAACATTTTCTTTTCTGACTGGTAATGGCATTCACTTGAGGTGAAACTTTATTTTAACCTTAGGTTTATATTTAAAGAATTTAAATTAATAAAATTAAAGCATTTTACGTCGAACGAACTTTCAAGGATAAACTCTCTTCTACAAAACTAAAAAAAATCTATAGTTGCCTATCCTAAAGTGTATCTACACATCGCCTTCTAACTTGTACTCCACTAAAACGTATCCACAAAAGAAAGAACCAAAACGATGCTACTTTGAAATACTCTTACTTAAACAAGTTAAATGTAAACATTCGTCTGATTTATGTTTGTGGAAGCGTGGCGCAGAAATTTTAATTGCGGAAAATTGTGAAGAAAAATCTTTGCTTTAGCAGAGATGAAAAACATTTTCCAAAAAAAAAAAAAACACAGCTACCTGGTGGGTGAGACTATAATTTCGCACTGTCTTGCCTTAACGATTTAGTGTCTGGGTATTCGAAGGAGGAAAAAATGGTTCGTCCAGCATTCGAATGGAACATAAATAAAAGAATTATACTAAATTTGCTGCCGTTTTTCGCTGGGTAATTTGTATAAGTTGTTATGTCATGCCGGGTGCGTTCTGAGAAGATGATTTCGCTAGACATTTGATTAGTAGGTTATGTCTGATGTGCAGATAGTTTGTTGTTTAACAGGTCGTAGAATAAAGTCGGCACTCTTATAATTTTATTTTGGCATTTAGAAATAATATTTATAGTGATCTTTGGACTGGCGAAAGTATTATGCGGCTCGTGTATGCTGATAGAAAGGTTTATTACTTAACCTATATTTTCCTAAGTAAATAGCCCTGAATCTTTGGTTTTTATTTACAGCTGGCAGATGGAAAAGTAGGTATATCATACATTCCGTTTTTGAGCAAGAGAACGAGACTTATCTCTGTTTGGGGCAGATTTTGGTTTTGTTTGGTTCTTCAAACTTTTTTAAAATTAACCAGGGGCCGTCGGCCGCTATAACTACTTCATGAAAGTAGGTAACTACGTTTTGATAAAAACCAATTGGTGACTTATATATAAAAATATTTTGATTTGAAGACCTGTAATTTGAACAAGTCGACGCGCTACGTGCCACACTCCGCAGACCACAACAAATATACACAACCAATTCGACGGTTACATTACGTAACTGTGATTTAAACCAGCTGCCAAGATCGTGGAATTTAACACTTTTTTATGGCAAAAAACTGTAGAAATCTATCAATAATATCGAGATCTTTCTGTGTGATCCCATCAAGCAATATTGACTTGGTAGAGAACGTTTCGTATTGATCATAAGATGGGTGGAGTTAAAGGCATAAGCTGCAGGGCCCTCTCGCTAAGTTCCGGATGAGAAGAGGCAAGCTAAAGCCTGCACATATTCCTTCGCTCTTAGTATTATATTTTTTGAAGCTTTGCTCAGACAATGGTTTTGGCATGGCTTGCAAAGATTAATGTATACTCAGGAGAGCTTGGAAGAAAATTAATAAAAAAAATGTGTGGAGTTTGGGATTCAGCACTTCTTGTACAAAAAACTCGCAATAAATGTGTGCCTGGCGGCACTTCGGCCAGGGACACATGGCGACAGGAAATGGTGCGGCAAATCGCCGTCCGACGAAAAGCTCCAGCGTATCTAAAGCAGCCAGCGAACGATTGTGGATATAACGATTTGCCGCATGATTGAATCGGCGACAATTTTTCAGCCTGCGGATCTTTTAAGCCACATGTGTGTTAAGCATGCGGCTTCTCCGACAAAAAAACGAGCGGTAAAGTGTCGAGCTGCACTTAGACCAGGACCAGGATCAACAGCAGACTCCAAACGATTGCTGCTACGAAAGTTTGTCCCCAACTTGTATTGGCGGCAACTCATCAAACTACAACTCTTTTGAGATAAGAGCATAAAGAATTTTGCAAGAAAAAAAGCTTAAAAATGTTTTCTTAAAAATCAACATGAACCGTACAGGGATTCAATGTTTTCGGGCTGAGTATGCTTGTGTTGTGCACCTTTTTGCCACAAAAAATGTGCTCCAAAAAATTGCACAACTTTGCTGCCGCTTGATATGTGCAATGTTGCATTGAGACTAGACGATCATCCAACATTGTCTTCGCATCGATCTGTCAGAGAAATATTTTAATTCGTTATTAATATACACTCCTTGAGCCTAAATCATCGACCTTTGTGTCTTCAAGGGGCCCAGATTCCAGCTTAGCCCAACAGAGCTAACTAGCGAAGCATAGGGACCGGGAGGCCCAGGTCCACTCCGGACTGAAGTGCCACCTTAAGGTTAATCCGAACATCGCTATTGCCTCGATATCACGAGAATTGGTCAATATGTCTGTTTCCGACAATAGGGCTTTAAGCTTTTTGACAGTTGACAGTTGCATGAAAGAAAAAAAAAAACACACTGGAGCCCACACACCCAAATTGAAATGGATTTATTTAATTTCACGGCTTTAAAATTTAACGTTTCCTTCTTGTGTCGCTATGAATTCCTAGGATTAAAAAAGTAAAGGCTGCTTTACTTAACCTCCATTCACCTCAAGCAAAAATGGCGGACATTTTTTCAAGACAGATTCAAGGTTTGTTGATCCCAAAATAATATGATTTTGCAGGAAGCCGAGGGAGGAAGAAGGAATTCAAAGTCTCTGATTAAATCATTGACTCTCTCAACTGTCATTTACCGTAGAAAAAGATAAAAAGAAGTTCAGCTTGTTTTCCAGACTCTGCTCAAATGCGTCACTTTTTATAGAAACAAGCGATGCATTTGATCACGGCTTTAAAATTAACGTTTCCTTCTTGCGTCACTATGAATTCATATGATTAAAAAAGTAAAGACTGCAGTTACCTTAAGCAAAATGGGGGAAATTTTTTCAAGATTCAAAACAATATGTTTCTGCAGAAAACCGAGCGAGGAAGAGGGAATTCAAAGTCTCTGACTTTTCAAATCATTGACTCTCTCTCAACTGTCATTTACCTTAGAAAAAGATAAAAAGAAGTTCAGCTTGTTTTCCAGACTCTGCTCACATGCGTCACATACATAAACATAAAAATAGAAACATAAAAATAGTTTTGGAATTGCTCCTCAGAGTTAACTCAGCGAATTCGGGAAGTTTAAGGTAAGAGAAATTAAAACCGGTAAGAAAAACCCTTTCATGGAGCTAACCTCTAATATCACCAGCTCCATACTCCTTCTCACCCAAAAATATTACGAAGATTAGACGACCAAATTCATGGGTCATGCTCCTCTTAGGAGGACTTGTGAAAAATATAGAGTCTACTCAGGACCTAGATTTTCTAAAAAAACGTGTTTCTGAGGGCCAGTTTTTCAAAACGAGATCATCTGAGTTTTCGAGTTAAACCGAGATTAACCCTAGAAATGAATTTTTCAGTGAACAGTTATTGATCCGGGATTAATCTCGGCTTAACTCGCCGCCAAATTTGTTGAGTTAATCCCGGATCAGCTGTGGTAAACACTATGAAATTTTTTGAAGGTTTTTTTTTGTGTCAAATGGCAGTGACTGCGTGTTTCTGTAAAAAAATTACATCTGAAAATGACTCGAACTTATTTTCCTGGCTTTGTCCATATAAAATGACAGCTGGGAGAGTCAATAATTTCGAGAGTCGAAAATTTTGACAACTTTACTGACGGAGTTAACTCTACACTAAAAACTGTTTGCTGGGTTACCTCTACACTCGTTTTGTTCCGCGATTAACAGATCTTGGCATAAGCTGGGCTTAGCTCAGCACTGAGAAACTAGATCTGAGTGGGTAAGGTGCAGTTTTTTGATCGGGTTCCCTCCGCTCATAAAACGTCGTTCTCCATAAAATTTCAGAAAATATAATTTTCATTGCTCGTCGAAACTTTTTCAGAATCAAAACGTCAAATTTAACTCCAAGAGCAATGGAATGACAGACAAATATTCTTTGTCATTGGTAGATAACACATGTGTTTTTTTTTGCTATAAGGTTTGGTGTTTCAATGAACTTTAAGTTTCGGATATGTCAATGCAATGTTCGAAACTAGTTTCGAAAAAACTAATGTCATTAAAATCTAACTTAACTAATCTGTCAAACTAACTTAATGTCATTAAAATATTCGAAACTAATTTCAAAAAAATTAATTTTAGGATTGACCCTCCTATAATAATGACTTTTGATATACCAATTTGTAAAAAAGTTGCTCTCGACTAGACTCTAGAGGTCGTTTAAGTGTCATTCTATTGACGTGACATTGAATTATCTGCAGTTATACTTTAGGAAGTGGAAGAATCTTTTCAAGTTGAAATGTCAAATGTTGTCTTTCCACCGTCACCCAGTCATCAGGACTAAAAAAAGATTGTGAGCTAGTAGAACGAAGGGACAATTTGCCTTCAGCGCTCAAAGACAAATATTCTGATTTTTTGACACCAAACGCTAAATTTTTCAATAAAAAATCCACCAAACACTCACAACAAATATCTTACTTTCCCCAGAAATATGCAGAGAATGGTTTCACTTTTCGGTATGGTATGGCATGGCATCAAACCGGTGGACCTACATTATAAACGATAGCCGTACATTGACTATACTCCTATGAACGTTTTTTCATGACGCTAGCTTGGAATGTTTATTTAAATAAATTGTTTAATTTTTATGTTCGTTGGAGTAAAATAGACCAGGAAGAAATTTTCTTTTCTGAGTTGAGAATTTGAAATCGAATGTTATAAGACTCAAATATCATGTAGAGAAATAGGTATTACACAAAAAGGTGAATATTTATAACAGAAGTAACAAACTTTTAAATTGTGCGCCTTTTTTGCGACTGACATTTTAATTGTCACTAAAGACTTGACAACGTCGCTGTTTTTTCTTGATATACTCTCGCTTTGACTTTTCACCACGATAAAATATAGCTGTCAACATAGAATAACAGGTCTGTAATTCTTCGACTTGCTGCATGCAATTTGTCAAACAACAACAGAACACAACACTTTATCATCTTCAACAAACTGTCAGAATATGAAAAATTGAACAACCCTGTCTTTTCTGTAAATTCGCAAAACTTGTTATGAAAAGCCATAAAAAATCTTTTATTAAAACATCTAATAAAACCCGTAAATACAATACAGGGTGTGTCTAAAAACAAAACAATAAACAAAACTACGCTAGAATCGTTACGTTAAGTGTTTATACTACGAAACGACGACGCATAAAACAACTTTAACACTTAAAAATTAAATTTGTTGAATGAAAAATTACTCCACTGGAATTAACTATACAAGTCTTAAAAACAAATACATAAAAGAATAGAAAATAAAACCAAATGTAATATTATTTTAAATTTTTCACGCCTTTCCCTTATTTCATTGACAGTCGACGATAATTGATTGAATACTTATTAAGTAAATGGGGACTTGCTATTCGAATTGACACTTGATTTCAAGCCGGTGAACGGATAAAAATAAAACTGGTTTTATTTTTCTGAAGGAAATTAACATATTTTTAGCTTAGCAGCTTTAATTAAATTTTTTTTTTGTGGAAAAAAAGATAAATGAGAAGAAATCAACGAAAAAATAACGTTCGCGTCAATGAATTCCTTAATGTAAACGTAATAACGTTTAATCTGTCAATTTAAAATCTCTCGGTATTTTTTGATAGATATGTAGTTTCGTTTAAGTTGTTAGTATATTTTTTTGTTAACCAACTGACACATTTGATTGCAACTAACCAAGTGAAAAATTTAAATCACGCTTTTGAAAAGTTGACTGGAGTTAAAATGTTCAAGTGGGAAAATTTGTAATTACTTGCATTCGGAGTGAGGTTTAACGAGTTTTAATAGTCTTAGATTGCCTAACCACTAGTGTTAAGTTATATTTGTTTATATATTGGCACTTCTAATGAAGCTAAAGGATATTTATTAAAATTCTGTTTGGTCAAACAGAAGGTTTGGTCAATTAAGAGGAGGAAAACGTGTTAAGTTATAAATTTTTGCGGCCTCTTTCACCCACACGTGAATTTAATAATGTCTTAAGCATAGGGACATACACTAAAGACAGCCGCGTTATTTCGCTCTCACTATCGGCTGTCATGTCACAGATACTTGACCTTAAGTCAAACATTTCTTAAGTGTTGAGATATTATCATTCTGCTAATCTCATTTATTTATTCTTTGGTCTTTGAGATAACCATCCGTTTTTTTGTTTTATAGAAAAGTCGCTCACGTTAACCGTGAAGGCGGTAGCGGGCTCGAGCCCTGGCCGTGTAAAACTTCAAACGTAAATAGCCTTTTACCACGAGGTAAAGGCTAAGATCCAAAGATCGTGCGATGGTATGATCGGCACGAAAAGGTCAGTAGAGATAAATGTTTTGTTTTGTACTATTAATGTAATATCTTGGCTTTTTGCCGAGGTCTTTGATGGAGAAACAAGAAACAAGAGCTGATAGCCAGCGGCAACATTGCCAAAATGCCATTCAAAATTCAGTCTCTAATGTGCTGGGTTTTACCCATCTATCACAACGAAAATTCTGGTTTTACGATGAATGTCAGCAGGCTTATGCAGCGGAAGAGGAGGCACGTAAGACGGCTGTCCGCAGAAGGTATTCGCAAGCTTTACTAGCAGATGATCGGAGAGTAACACCGGCTTCAGAAAGAAAGAGCACGAGAAGAAGTCGTAGAGATGTTGTAGAGTAGAGTAGTTGTAGAGATGCTATACAACAGGAGTAAGATTCGAAAACTCTAACATAGGATCAAAATAACCTGCCAAGGGTAAAAGTACGAACTGAGGCCTGTTAGGAGGGCCAAGGAAACATCGCAGTGGAATCCCACCTACTGCTAAAGTCGGTAATTTGAAAAGACCATTTCTGCAGACTCCATATGGGCTAACACGAATAGAATATTCACTGTCGACGAAGAATAAGAATTATACAGACCACTTGATCTGGATAAAGTGTGTCTTAGTTTAAGTGCAATAAAGTAGCCGGAGCTGACGAACATTGTTGCTGACGAACATTGTTGCTGTCGAACATTTCAATTCTGCTGGCTATAATCTGGTTAGGAGCATGTGCCGGCGCATCATCTAGATTCCGATGAATGCAACCTCCAGCATTATTTGTCTGATCCTCGAGAACACCCTCTAAATTGCGCCAACTACAGAGGCATCAGTCTCCAAAACATCGAGCTATTTGTCAACAATCTGATTCAGGTCAGGATTGACACCAGGTTCATGGTGTGGCCTTAGACAAGGAAAGATCAATTGTTCACACTGTGGCAGTTCTTGGAAAAAGCCAGGAATTTCAAGTCGTAACCCGGCATCTTTTTATCTTTGTCAAGTCTGCGCATGATATCATCTTTAGAGGTGAGCAGATTGGATAGCAAACTAGATGGCAGTGTGACATTTTTGCCATTCCTGCAACATTTGTTAGTTTGTGCAGGATTGTGATAAAAAACTCACGCTATTTCGTCAAGACTTTTGATGTCAAAGCGAGGCGCTGTCATGTGACTTCTTTAACATCATGCTTGACAGATTTTTTGAGAACTCCCGTGCCAACATCAGAGGTAAAATCTTTCGAAAGCCCGTGCAATTGCTCCTATTCTCGCAAGTGCTCGAGGTTTCTTCATTTCTCTCGAGCTGCTAAGGCGGGATTCACAAACAAGCTTAGGCCTCACCTCGGCCTGACGTTAAGAGGTGTCAGTATTGCTTAGACTTCCATATCTCGTTTAACAATGAACGTAATGTCTCTTAACGGAATGTGATTCTAAATATGACTCTGCGAAGCTTTAACTTAGTCTGAAAGCTCAACAGTTGATAAAAAAAAATCCAAATCAAAAACTTTTTATGTGCGCTCTTCGTGCATTCTTAAAATAAGCACCCAGATATGAAATGTCATTTCAAAGCAGATTGAAAGCCCACGTTTCTCAACGGGGTAAAGAGGAAGCCGAAGACTGTTTGTAAGGCTCTCCATTTAAAAAATCCGCATTATAATACTCACACTTGGATCCTGTCAAAGGCGGCTATTTTTTTTTTGTTTTGTTTTTTATTAACTCGCGATCAAGGGATTTTGATTACTCTTTAGGGGCATAGCACACTCGCGAGCGGAAATAATTTGAGGATAGAAAGAATGGAAGAGAAAAGTAGATTTCCATCTAACACGCAAATATTATTGAGCCAGTACGAAACATGAAAATTCTGCACAGAAAAACCACAGCTTATCCCCGCAAGTGTTATGCCTCTACGGAGAAAATCAATAATATAACTTGCAAAGTATTTCGTAAATGCATCTGGCATGCATCTAATTGTTGTCCATCCTATTTGTCTATTGGAAGAGAAAGAGGTGCTTAATGTTCGGCCGATCCTAACCTGGATAACAGACGTCGGCCAGGAAGTCGCTCACTTTGAGGCAGACGCTCTTGGATTTTTCGTTTAATGCTGGTTTTGGTCTGCCCCTGATATTTTCGATACTGGTACCCACCATATCTATTCGCCACCTGGAGAGGCGCCCGAGGGGGACCAACGACCCCAGAAGGGGGTAAAAATTATTTAGACTGCCTTGAGAGGACAATCCTTGGTATGGTTTTTGATCCCGTCTGCACAGACAGAAAGTAGAGGATGTAGAGATATGTATAATATGGTTTATCATTGAACTATACGGGCTAGAAGAGCTGGAAGAGTCGAAGTACAACTGCTGTTATGGCTGGGTCATGGACACCAAACGCCCCCGCTCGGAAAATCTTTGGGCTTTCGCAGAAGAGGAGCGCCAAGACTCATGCAGCACACGCAAGTTGGACCTCAGCATACTTTTCTTGCAAACTAGAGATGGCTATAGCTGAAAACTGATATGGCGGGCGAAGTTTGTTGGATGAGAGTCCAATCCGGACTGTAAAACTAACTGTCACTCACAACTCAGAAGCACCCTCACTTGCCCTCTTTCATTTATACATAATGTGTGCGTTCCTTCACACACATAAAAAATTTAGCTTTAAAGGTTTGGTTAATTTCATTAAGGAGTGCATGTGTCCTGGTTTAAATGCGGGCAAACGTTGAATAAGAGGGAGAAATAAAAAACTTTAACTAAATTTTTTAGTAAATTTTGTTTCAGGATTACCCGGTTAATAATTGTCGGTATCGTGGGCAGAGTCGATAAGTTGATTGCACTATCTTTTCCGTATTTCTATATAAAAAAAAACGTTTGAATGTGTAGAGTCATTCATAACGTCGACAATTTCAGCGAAGGAAGCCTGCACTGTTAATCTGCTCCTTAGGTTAACCCCAGATTCATTTCCCATAATCAAGTAATTCTGGTTTTACCCAGGGTTACAAAGGATATCGGAAGCTCCTGTAAATCAATTGGTACACTTCATTAAGGAAATTTTGCCTCAGGATTATTGTGATAAAAGTCCCGACTTCGGGAATACCCATGTCAGAATGACACCCTAGAATTGTGACTTCCCCACACTCATTGAAACAACTGAACTAGTTCGTTATTTAAAACGGTTTGTTCTTTACTTTTAAAGATCAGATTCGAACCGCAAATCGAAGTTCCTTAAAAATTGATCGAATAAATAAGTCGAATATTTGGAACAGAATTTTTTCTAAATCACAACTTGTGAACAGTAGATTTTCTCAAAATGAATACGTTTCACGTGTATAACAACCCTGGCGCCGTTTGGTATAGAAGACATAATGAACCTGATCCTCAAAGGTATACGACCCTACCCATTCCCACTTGACAGGCTATTATCTTTACAATCTTTCGAATGAAATTTATTATCCTATACGGTTCTAATCATTGTCATTTGTGTGAGAATGGAAATATGCACAAGAGCACATTCGAACAAGTGTAGCAATTACTTTTCAAGGTCATTCGAAAGATTAAAAATTCAGGTACAGACCCAAGCTTGGGTCTTGTGGTATATCTTTCAAATTCAACTATGTGTGCGTTTCTATTCTGTACTTAAGGATACGATTTCAAGAATGTATGTATGGTAGGTATTTAAAAACTCACCTTGATGTGTAAAACTTCTCACAGTGTTCGCTGATTTCGTTAGTAAGCCAGGCTTTGGAATATTTACAGAGTCCAATTCTTCGCCCATAATTTGTGCGTACAGTTTCTTCATTGCCTCGGGTATGATAATTTTGGATCGATCAATTTTCGGCGGCCTCTTCATGTTGAACAATGACAGCAGGCTGTTTTCGATTTCGACTAGAGTATCAGGATCAGGCTTTTTAGCAGTAATTGTGCTAGTATCACTATAACTATAATTTACATCAATATTATTATCTATAGTTTCACTGTCCAGTTGATCATCAACATCGTCTTGGATCCCGTCGTGATCGTTTGCATGATCGTCGACGTTTCGATGCAAATTTTTTGTTTCTATTTCCGATGATGATGATGATGATGATTCGGATGAAGGTGTTGTTGTATCTACAACTCTTTTCGCTGATGATTCATTCGATGTCACTGTTTTCGTTGAACCCATTTGGAAGACTGTCTTTTCTTTAACTAATTTGTTTTTGCTTGAAAGATCACTACTATCACTAGCACTTAATTTATTATTAGAATTAAAATTATCAATCACTGGAAATGGTAATGATGGAGATGACGACGACGACGATGATAGCGATGACGATAACGAGTACGACGACAACGATGTTGATGTTTCCTTCGTGCTAGCAACTTGAACGATGGGTTTTACAGTCGCCAGCACTATAAGGAGTAGAAGCCATGCGCCCATGGTCGCTTGCAACTCTGTAAAAGGTTAGAAAAGAACAAAACGAAAGAAATCTTTAACATTGCATTTCTATATTTTAAATCTAAATAAAAATAAGTGTAAGTGTGTGTGTGGCTGTGTATGCACAGTAAAAAGGATCGTGTTAACCACGGCCGGGCTTATGTGTGTTTTATAATCGCCTAATTGTGCAATTGTATGACACTTTCGAGCTGATGTCCTACCTCTTTTCATTCCGAGGAATAAATTTTCCTCGGTCGGAAGGCACTTAAGCCCCTATTGAAGTCATAAAAGTCGTCAGGTACTCTACGCTCTCTCTCTGTCTCTCTGAAACGAGTGTCGAAAACTACCTGCGTTTTGGAAATGCCGCATCTTATCCCTCATACAAGTGCGGTGCGCCTTAACCTCTTGCCTTGATGATGCGGCCCTACCTGTATGCTATACATTGTAAGGGTGTTCACAATATTGTTATTATTACATTTCAAACAATAGCTCGTTGAGATTAAGGAATGCGAAATTATCTTTTATTACTTTTACTTGTGTTTCAAGTGGGTCTTAGCACTGAGCTGAGCACCCCGCATCCCGATGAATGCCAATATAGGATACTTACACGCACGCATTTAGGTTTGAGCTGGGAGAGCTGCATTTTTTTTTCTTTTATCTTAACGCATACAAGTGCTTCAAGATTCGAGCTTCTTGTTCGGCTGCAGTTTAAATATGCCGCTTAGGATGCATGGATATAAGAACTGGGTTAAATGGGTTGCACCTGTTCAATGTATTTATGGTGGTTCACTTTGGAACTAGTTTCTTTTGCTCTTTTCATTATGAATTTTATTTGCATTTCTATTTTTACTGTTCTTGTGATAATTTTATTTATTTATTTCTGTTCTTTTTTTTTCTTGTCCAAAATAGAAACCTCCACGGATCGATCGATGCGGTATAGAATGGTTTATAGAACAAATTTAAATATATTTTTTTTATGTGGTCTGCATCGCGTGGAAATTTGAATGACACGCTTGTTTGGAGTCCACGTGGAACGAGCTGTAAATACGTGCTAACTATGAAGTCAAATCTAGAACTATAAGTGGGAATCAGAAGCTAAAAGACAAGTTGCATCAAAGTCAGGTGAAATTGGACTGAGAACTGAGCTAAGACTAAAATATTTCACATATTTTCTACTAATTCCGCGGGCAATATTAAAAGATTTCTACGGCATGAGGTGATTTCTCGTCAGGAACAGGAAAATCGAAATCAGGATCTCGTTAAGCTGCGTAGGTATGAGGGCTTGAATGATGAAGACAATCCCCGCGTGCCAGCTTGTTTTACGTAGGCAAAACTCTGCTAATAAAGGTTCTAATACCACACAGAACATCTAAAAATAGGCTCAGGCCTAAGCTGACGATGGCATTCTAGGCAAATTCTGAGGGATGAAATGTAGCTTTTAAAAACAGCGATCAAACAAAGAAATTCAGGGCACTTTTCGAGAATATTTCAGATAGTCAACTGACTTCGCATTGTTTGAGTTACTTATTAGTCTTCACGCTGATTTTTGGACCTGATCGAGCAAATGCACGGTGGTCTTTGCTGCACACACCCAGGCTATATCTTAGGTTTATTCGTATTTCAATGCATAATATATGTTAGCCGGATCAGATGGTGTAGAGGTGAGCATTTCCTATCCAAGTCCAAGTAAGAACAAGATGACGGTTAAAAAGGTCAGCTTAAGATCAGTGTCCTTTTTGATGTTTTGAACTAGATTGTTGTGATACTGTAAGCCCCCCTGCAGAAAAGCGGACTGAAATCTTTTCGCAAAGAGACTAACAAGCTCCTTAATCGGCCCTTAAAAAAGTAAGCTTAAAAAAGACTTCAAAACTTGTGGAAAAACTTAAGCTTAAGAAAACAAAAACTTAGAAAACAAGTGCAAGAGTTCGTCTGTAACGAACTTCTCTATACCCGACCCTATTTTCCGTGTAACAACAAATCTAACAGTTTTTTTTTGCCTGTATTCATTTACCATGTCAACTATTTGCATTGGACCCGCCCTCAAAAATGGGCGTGGGCTGAAAATTCAGATCAATGGGTTGTTATTTCGTTAGAACCATGAGAAAAAACGTGAAAAGCAAAAATTATTTCTGAAAATAAAACAGTTTTTTTTTCCTAAAAACGCCCTCTGAAGTGGGCGGAGCTCAAAACTTTATATGTGTGAAATTAATTTAGGAAATAATTCAATGCTTGTAATTCAAATATTTGTCATAGAATTTTTTTCGATTTGCAGTAAATTTTCCGAAAAATCGGGTTTTTAGAAATCTAACATGTTAAAAGTGGGCGTGGTCAATTGTGTGGGCGGTCCAATTTTCGCCTTGATAAATGCTTTTGCCAATATTTTTCGGTACCAAAATTTGAGTTCCTACGCCTTGTCTTGACCAAAAGGCATTTTGAAAGGAATTGTAAATTAGTGAGTGTCTCACAGTGAAGCCAGTTATGGGCGTGGCCGTTGGGGGATATGACAAATTTTCACGTGCAACAGAAGAATAAAGCCGTGCATTAAGTTTTAGCTCTTCAGCTTGTTTTTGAAGACCTAAAACCTTCACACATAAAGGCAGGAAGACGGACGGTTACGGACGGACGGACATGGCTTAATCGATTCTCCTGTCGGTCCCATATCTCTAAAATGTCTAAAGGGTCTACGGTGATAACTTCACTGTGCCACAGACTATGCGATAAAATTAATATAGCCTGGGGTCGGCTATAGGAAATCCCGAAACCAAAATTTAAAACAATAAATCGAATGTTGCTTCATTCAGATCAAGAGGCAAGGCTCTAATTTTCCTAGTTTAATGTATATGGGGGCATACAAGACCACTGCAAGGATTTCAGATAGGCACATGTTTGGTGCATTAAAATAATTTTTACTCATAACCGATTTAATAATTGCGCTCTAGATTTTATTTGAGATTTTGTCTGATTAATAACGCTATCAAGCATTCAATTCGATCCTTTCAAATCTTCAAGTCACCTGGTGCGAATTACTTAGCCATGTTGGAACGAGATTTAAGTCAAGTGCCAAAGTTGAAAATGATCACGGCAAGCCTGTCCTTGGCTTGAAAATTCCTTTTCGCCTGGACAAAAATTAATAAGTCCAAATTTATAAATTTATAAATTTTCTTTCGTTCTTTTTGATCAAAAGTTTGGAGAGAAGGGTTGAACTGCACGTGCGCAAGGTGCACTTTTTAGATGTTCAAGTGCACCTTTTCCCTTTTTGTGAGAGTAAGGAGAGCTTGTTTGATCTAAATCCTTCTGAAATGCGACACGCCTATCAGTGCGAAATACCCTGTGAAATTGCGCTTGTGCTCTTAACCGGACCCCGATTTCCGAAAAATATTCTGTCAAATGCGTCATATCTTTGTTAAATTGAGCCTGTCCATAAGGGGGCATTCTGTCTCCCCTTTATATTGCATGCTTGTTGACTTTCTGCTAATGGATTTAAGTTTTCCTGGAACCTATCTGACCTACGATTAAAGTGAACACCTGGGAGTGATCTTTGACACAAACTTTTACTCTCGAAATACGTTGGATTAAAATCCAACAAAGCACTACCAATTTTCTGACAGTGTAGAGGTGCTTTCGAGGCAATGCATGGAGCTACATAAGACCCTCACCTTCTCAGTCCTGTTTTACGGTGCAGAAGCATCGACCCAGTCAAAGGCTGCTTCAAGAGGAAAATTCTTGGGACGATTTATACGTCTGCATAGTTGGAGAGTAAAGGAAGAGATATAACCTCGAACTGTACGGGCAGAGTCAAAATACAAGGGCTACAATTGCTAGGTCATCTAAGGCGAATGGAACCAACGCGCCTGCCCGGAAAATATTCGAACCCACCCCGCAGGGACGGCGCAGTAGAGGAGCACTTGGACTCAGGTGGCGCACGCAAGTAGAAGGGGCCCTTAGTAAACTTCGCGTGCGAAACTGGAGATGGGCTAGCTGGAGACAGAACTAGCTGGCGAAGCATGTTGGCTGGGGTCCAGGTCCACCCCGGACTGTAGCGCCACCTTAACCTTAACTTACATGGAGCTTCTTTACATCTCCAAAAACAGTTCGGGTAGCGAGGCTTTGTCAATACGGCCATAGCGAAGTTACTAGTTCGTTTACGCATCAGTTATTTGGTGGCACAAGCTTTCGCGAAAATGTGTTATACTGCCTTTTTGTTCCAAACTACAATGGCCTTCCCTGGGCTCTGGTCAAGATACTCCAATGGGCCTACCCTTGATATATTTATCATGGAGTGTACGCTGAATACTATCTCTAGATTAAAGAGAGGTGGTTTTTAATACCAAGCGCTTTTGAGTTTCCGTAAACTTCAAAATTTGTGAAATCACCCCCCAAAAGGTGTGAAATCACCCCCCAAAAAAGTATGAAATATGGGGACTTAAAATGTATGCAATAAGTACAGTTTATTGTTCTTAAAATATTTGCATAAAATAAGGGAGCGAGTCATAAATTTGCTTTCAAAAATCTGCTTACAAAATTCTACTTTTTCAAAAATTCTGACTAAAACAATACAGTTTTGCTTTCAGAGCTAATTTTTCAAGATTTTAACGTAAAGCGACGATAATAAAAGTAACAGGCAAGGGCTTGCAGCGGAGCGGCATGATCCCCCATACGCGTTGCACTGTTTCGTAAAAAGAACAACATTTTCAAGGAACAATTTTTAAAATCAGAATTTTAAAAGCAGTATTTTGCTAAAATAGTTTTGACCCACCTGAAACTTTGACCCGAACCGATTATTTTTTTTTCTGATAAGCTGATTCGTTCTCTTATATCATATCCGTGGCTTGATGCGGCGCGTGGGGTTGCACATCTCACGCTACGCGAACGCGCGTGACCGTAGCATGTCCGATGCGACTGTGCGAACGCACGCGGCCGCGTACGTTCTGTGCAGTGTTCTCCGTCCAATATTAGTGCGCTTTATTGCTATTTTTGTTGTATCAGAGTCTTGTCTAGTAATGTTTATAGTCTTTACTTAAATTCTTTCCTCTCTCGATATACAGATATTGCGACAAAGCTTGGGGCCTTTTGTCAGTTTGGTGGAAGTATAGAGGTAGGAAAACGGACTTTACCCTTCACACTGCACTCAGCAAACAAAAAGTTTCGTGCCTTGCTGATCCTAACAGAAGAGAAAAAGGAACTAAACCCCAATCAGGAACTGAAAGGGGGTTAGAATAAAATTAGCGGCCAACGCCTGTAATGAGTTTGATTTGCTTGCTAAGATGTATGCGACCAAAAATTTGCCTAACTAAGCTGACGACATAGTAAGAGTTTTAATTTTTGGAGCATGTTTCATTTTTCTTGAGCATCAGACTTAGCTACTACTTGTCGACTTTACAACATTGAGATAACTTGATTACAATTCCTTTTTCTTTTTGGCAAAAATGCATCTGTATCCAAAAAGGAACTTACCTATTCGGCGCCACCAAGATTGACCCTAAAGTGATGCGTGAATTTCTTTCTTTAGAATAAAGGAAACATGATAGCTTAAAATTTATTTTAGAATAAGAAATATAAATTTTTAAAGCGTTTAAACTAAAACACCGGTCATTGAATACTTCTAAAATCCTGAGACTTGACTCGCTTTTGCAGGAACTGAACACCCAAGGTAAATCTATTCAAGCCCTGTCCAATCTCAGCCACTTGAATTATGCGTTGGTGGAACAATAATATGCGTACGAAGTAATTTCAATTAAGGAACCTGAAAATTTTATGGAAGCTTGAATGCAGGAGGAGAAATTGGGCAAGTCCTAGTTTTATAGTAGAAAAGGTTTGCGTAGGACTTCTAAAAAGTATTATCGATCATATCATAAATGGTAACCGACTTTACAAGCTAATTTCATTAGAAATTTCGTTTTTAAACTTTAATTCTACAATGTGTCTGTAATTCTACTGATATGTTCAAAAGTCTAAGACCTAAACAACTTCTTATTTGCAGCAATAAGATACAATGTATTGCGCAATTCTTTTGTGTTTTCTATAAAAATTCTATTCTATAATTCTTTTCCATAAAATAGAAAGCAAAAAAACGGATCTATTCGTACTCAGGGAATAAATAAATCAAGACTCAGCACTCAAACAATAATAATCTCTTATCAATTCAAATAAGCAAAAGAATGCAAAACATTTCCCAAGCGGCTTCTTCGAAGCTGTATATTCAAGGGTTATCTGCACTTAGACAGGCTGTCTGTGAGTGAAAGCTACGTGCAAATGTCCATATTGACACAATATCAATCCAGACAACCATTGCCCTCAGCAGACGCGTCTTCAGGAAGCACAAGAAGTCTAATAGAAAATGAATAGGTTATACACGACCAATGAACTCAAGAGGTAGCAAAATATACGAATTGAAGTCTTCTTTGTTCCGTTTTGGCCGATGAGCACCTATGTGACGGAAGGGATTAAGTCAAATTTAAATAATAGTGTCTGATGAGATTATTCCCTCAAAGTCTTGATTGAGATATTGTATAAGGATCATCATCAGCCGTCCATAAAATATGCTACAGATCCAAAACGCATCTTGGATCTTGCCACATTTCGTCTAGGTATCGATTACTCAACCATTTGCCGTCTTATGATTCTGACGATCTTTCCATGAAGAAAAGGAGTATAAATGTGCGAGTTGTTGTTGCCCATGTCATAGTCATAAGTAGTCAGGCATGAAGGCACTCGTTACTTCCGTTCGAGTTAACTTAACCGCCAGGGGACCTTAATTCGTTGACTTTTCAAAAACATTTTTCGTAGAACTAACCGAAAATTTGAAGCAAGTTCAACCTTAAGTAGAATCCATCACCAAAGCTCGGTAAGTCAATGTCCAGTAGAAATCGGGTCACTTATGACATTGAAACAAATTTATTCAGCTTTAGATTAAATATAAAAGATAAAGTAACGAATTATAAAACAAAAAAGAAACTCTTCTGACATGGGACTTTATTGGTACAGGTTGAAATTCATATAGGCTTTCCGTAAATGAACTCAAAGTAAGAGATTCTAAAGCTTATCTGAATATCCAGTGAAGCTTAGTTTTAGCAGTGAGTTTAAAGTCAACCATAAAAGCCCCGGCGCAAGTAAAAAAACTATTTTACTTCATTTTTAATGTTTGTCATACTACCGACGGCATTTTGGTTATAAGTCATATTTGTTGTTAAAACCGGAAAAGTTAGGCAATTTCATTTTCGATCTTTTACAAACAAAATGTAGAAGATTTGTCTCCATTATGTAGTAAAGCTTTATCAGAATTTTTGCAACAATTTAGATGCTGGAAACAAATTAAGCTAAGAACTAATAACCACCAGATCGTCAGATTCTCATGATTGGGAAACGCTTTTTGTTTGAAAAATCATAAGAAAACACCATTCTGCACAATACCCAGCTATAAATAAGGTTTGCTTGACGTTACCAATTTGTAGAACAAGGAAGAGGAAATTTATTGTAAATTTAAGAGTTTCCAATTAAAATTAGTAGGAAATTTTCGCAAAAAACTCTAATTGAAGAAGATATTTATTTTAAGAAGCTTCTAGTATTTAAGACGGCTTTCGAATGCTTGTAAAGCAACCTCACAATACATCAGAGAAGTACTCGTTAAACCCTTTAGTCCAATTAGTTTTACTCTTTTCCAAGACGAAGGAAGAAATCTCTTCCAACTCGTTTTGCCAAGTTTTGACAAACGTATAGTTTTTAACTCAAGGAGATTCCGATATTTAACTACATTACCGACTATACTGAAAAGGCGAGATTGTTATGCCCTTGCAACATCAATGCGTGATTTTCTTCAAGCGAAACTGTCGGTTGCACTAATAAAAAATGTCGCTGCATTTTATGCCAATTTACTCAATTTGCTTAGTTCTTTTCGATTCTCATACTTGAGTGAGAGCTTCAGCGCGTGCGCATAAAAATAAGTTTTGCTTTCAATATCCCGTTCTATTCTTCATTTACGTTTAACAGCTTAAGCCCTAACAACCTGGACAAGGAATTTCCAGGTGCTATCAAAACGTTCCTTTGTATCCCAGGACATAGTGTGCTGAGTTTTACTAACCGCTACTTTCATATTAGCTCTTTAGATTTTCATGTTCCTAAGGCTGATGATAGCTTAAAGGTGGTTACACACAGTGAAGTAATAAGTTTTACAGAGAAAACAAAAATCGTAAAGTTATGTTCCCATGGAGTAGGGTAATAATGGTATATTTTTTGGCTTGGTGAAATTATTTTATTGCAACTAAAATTCATGTTGAAATGTTGGCGGACGGATATGTCGAAAGAAAAAACCGTGTGTGGCTCACCGAAATTTCCGGTGACATTTCACTGACTTTTTTCCACATTTCCGTCCGCTAACATTTCAACTCCACTCTACGACTAATCGTTAAAATAGAGGGGCCTGTACGGCTTAGTTGTCATCATAATTGTTACAATTTACTTAACAAGACATGTTGACAATAAATAAAAAATACAAAAAAGATGATTGATTGAACCTGGATTCGAACCCAGGACCTCCCACTGCAGCCCATCACAGCCCACTTCCATCTCGGGTGTTTAAATAGCCTAAATAATCTCTCTGCATAGATAATGCAAAAAAAACAACAACTAAAATTTATGTTTAAGTTACACAATGTCGTGTCTAACTGTGGCCCCGCGTGATATTTTCTAGTCCAACCGTAAAATTTCAAGGGTTTTCAAATGGAATATTGTCTGCCTCAAAATCCCGCTCGGGACTCGCAGGCTAGGTAAGCTTGAAGCGGCTGTTGGATTTGAAAAACTGACCCACTTAGACCTATATAGGTGGTTCGGGCGTGAAACTGTAGGTGATGTATGGATTGAAATTTTGATTGATTTTAACAGCTCAGAAACTGCGAATGCGTACAGGTAAATGAGAGAGAATTTGTGTAGAGAGTTTGTGAAGTTTGGCGGGAAGGCTATGGCGGGAAGAACTGCCAATTGGAAAATCTCATTTTTAAGAGTGAAAAATTAGTGAGACACTTTTACTACAGAGGAAAAAAAATTAACTTTCAAAATTATATTATTATTTACATTACATTACTTTACATTATTAAAATGTTTGTAGAATTGTAAATTGTTGTAATTTTTCACTTAATCTGTATGGCTTTGCCATAGGGGCCGCTCCCTAATATAAGCAACGATACGTTCGGTTAGCTTTTTAATTAAGATTTACTTTCGTTAGACCTTCAGATTGTGCCCGTATTTGGTGTATCATAATAAAATACCGAGAGTAAAGAGCCTTAAATACGAAAAACCGGCAACTTTAAAACATTCTCTGTAAATTGACAAACTGACCAAGTTTCAAAAGTCAAACTTTCGATTGGTGAGAAAAAGAAGACTTACGACCGGCGAATGAAATTTAATTCCTCGCATCTATAAATCTGGAATTTTTTTGCCGTCAGGACTTACTGACTGTCTGAATGCGGTGTAATTTCTCGTAGGCGCAGGGAAATTATAGGGAAATATTTCTTCGAAATTTAAGCGAAAGAAGACGGCGCTATTTTCAAAGGCCTTATTGGCTATTGCAGATGTTTGTGGGGATTGCTTCACAAGGAAAAATGTTTAGGATTTTAGTCTTTTGACGATTAATTCAACTGTTTTCGCAGGTATCGCAAAGGGCTCGTTTTGGAGCCTAATGTTTGAGTGGCAATTTTTTTACCACACCTCTGTTAAACCTGAGAGTTAGTTGAGGGTAAGGTGAGCAGTAACTTTATTATTCTAGCAGCTGCTAGAATCGATTTGATACTAAAGTCATAAAGTGTCCAGATTGCTAAGTGATCACCTGATTGTGACAGATTGATTCCAAAAACCCATGCCTTATTCGAAAAACCATCTTTTCTGCCTAATTTACTTTATCTAGAGTCGAGTGCTTGAAATTATTCGAGATACAGGATCCGTGGGTGAATTTCTGAATGGTCCCTTGTGCAAAAAGGGAAAATAAACTTATGGAAATAAAGGGTTCGCCATCTAACGTTTTTTTTTCCACTTAGTGCTTATTTCGTGAATGGTAACACTTAGCTCATGTCTGATTTGACAGATAATTAGTTTTATCCTTCGGCTGAACGAAAATGGTTGTGTATCAACTTGAACAACGCTGGGAAATATTGCGACATTACTTTGAAAATCATGATAATGTTGCAGAATGTGTGCGAAAATTGAAATCATCTTTTCAGATGAAGCTTATGTTGATCTTGGCGGGTTTGTAAACAAGCAAAATTGTCGCATATGGGGCACAGAAAACCCGCACGCATACATTGAAAAGCCGATACACCCAAAACGAGTCACTGTCATGTGCGGATTTTGGTCCAGAGGCATAATTAGGTAATTTTTCCTCGAATATGAGCAAGGAGTGGCCGTTACAGTCAATGGCGATCGTTATCGGGCCATGTTGAACGAATTTTTGTTCACAAAAATTGAAGAGGTGGATACTGGCAGCATTTGGTTTCAACAGGACGGCGCTACGTGCCACACAGCCGAAGCTATACTCGATGTTTTGCACCCTGCTTTTGAAGATCGCATTATCAGCCGCAGAGCAGATGTCGTTTGGCCACCTCGGAGCTGCGATTTGACACCGTTGGACTATTAATTGTGGGGTGCCGTAAAAGGTAAGTGTTAAGCCAATTAAGCCAAGAGACAATGTTAAGCCAAGAGACAATTGACGCTTTAAAGGACTATATCCCTGAAGCCATTGGTGAAATACAGCTGCACACAATCGATAATGTGCCTAAAAATTAGACCGATCGTGTAGGCTACTGCATGGCCAGCCGAGGCAGCCATTTGAATGAAATTATTTTCCATTATTAACCGGAAGGATTTTTGAGAAAATATTCGGTTGTTTTTTATAGCATTTTCCAAAAAAAAAAGTTATTTGGCGGACCCTTTACATAAGCAAACTCGTTGAAAAAAGTTCAAATGGTCAACTTTTAGCCATACATACGACGGTAAAAATCCGAATATCCAAAAGACAGCTTTTTAGCAAATTTACGCTTCCATATTCTTATACGAATTTTAAGCCGCTTATCATTGTAAAGAACTTTCGCAGTTCGGAACTGAAGCCGGCAAGTGTGAAAAGGTTCACCATCTTCTGCTGTCTAGAAACGCCAAAACCCGTACAATATGCTTTAAGTTCATTTTGGAACACCCTTTTGAAGTCTTGTTAAATGAACTTTCCTATATACTGAAACTAGAACATAGCGACTACAAATGCTCAGGGTGACGCTTTAGTTATGAGTATTGTCAAATCTCAACGGCAACCAAATGAAATAAGCTTTGTCAGGACATACTGGATCCATCGTACCTGTGTTCAGAGAGCCTCCACATCATGACGGTAGCTTGTTATCTAATAGGTAAACGTAATTGGACCACTCTTTAACAACGTCAAAGGCTTCACAGTCTTTATAGAGCAAAAAAACTTAGGTGTATGCTTTTTCAAGAACGTCTTAAGACGGGAAGTCTGTTTGTAAGACTCTTTTGAGTTCTACAGTTCCCTTTATTGGAAATGGAATATGATTGCCTTTAGGCGTAGTGAATTCTTAGGAACTGACATTCTGATTAAAAAAAATGTTCGGGGGCTTTACCTTTTGTATATTTCACGACAGAACGAACTAAGCGCTAAGAAAACACATTCAGGATGTCCTTGTTGTAGTTATATGAGTAATTGTGTATCATTTTGATTGAGAATTAGGAAACTTTGAAGAAAAGAAAAGAGACTAATACTATGTCTCCACTGACAATTAAAAGAAGATTAGCGGGAGACGATTAAAAATAAATCCTAAAGTGGCTCCATCGGACAAATATAGGATTAATTTGACACGAAACCTCTGTTTCTGTCATTTTGGCTCTCAAAAAAGAGTGGCGATGTCATTTCCAAGGAGCGAAAAACGATTTCCTCAGTAAGGGTCACAATAGAAAACGTACTTGTGACAGATCTGTCGCACAGGGACAGTTACAATTTCCCTTTTTGATTCTTAAACTGTTACAGAAAATGGGTTTGTGAATAGGGTGAGTGGGATTTATGAGAGGATTTATTTTTAATCGCTTGCCGAGAGGATTTAATTTTGTATGGTAAATCGCGTGATTTGTAGAGGATCTAATAAAGATTTATATTAATCGAGGATTAGTGCTTGGTGGAGACATGGTATAAGAGTAACACAGACTCGAATAGCGGTAGCTGGAATCCTGAGCTATTATGAAGGTTGAGAATGTTTTTTTTTTTTTTTGAAATTGTGACACGATCACTTTCATCAATAATCCAATTAGTCAAACTGAACTCAGATCTCATACACCAACGCACGTGGGTCAAATGTGGCGCATCTTCGGAGGCACACACGACCTCTCCAGATCTGAATATGACTAGAAAATCAATTGAAATAATTAAGCAATTATCTTGTCTCACAATGTCGAAGACTTTTTTCCTCGGACTTCCTCACACCAGACTAATTTTAAGCAACTTTTAAACATCTATAAGTATACCTACTTGAAAATCGACAAAAAAACATTCGGCAAAATATTAGTAATTTTCCGCCGGACTGACATGCTAATACACACAAGTAAAACAAGATAAAGGCATAGCCACATTTATATTGATTTTAATAATTCCGACAAAACTTCATACGGCGATGAAGGCTTCTCTCAAGGCTTCATCTCTCGACGTCTAAGCGCATAGCTAATGAAGTGCGGCTCTAATACAGACAATCATGAAAATTAACATCCACCAGCAGAAAAAAAGCCAGCGTTTTTATCTTCTATTTTTTTTTTCTATATTACTTTAATAGACAATTAGGACTTTGCTTTTTCGGTCTTCTTCGGTAGACTAAATAATCTTTCCACACACAATAGGATTGTTTGAAAACACAATATTGAAACAACAAAAGGGGCAAAAAACCAAGTTGTTTACATTCGCCGAACAAAGTTTAAGCACCATTTTGTCTCTCGAAACCAGTCTAAGGCTTCTGACTTTAGAGTTATTTCACGATGGTGGAAAAAAAAACAAGAGCTCATTGCAACTAGGGGTATAAGGTTGCAACTCTTTACTCTTGGGCTGTACACACAAGTCTATTATGCACTCTTCCATAGTATGTAGTTGTGACTTGTGAGTGAACAATTGTTTACGACGTTATCGTTCACAATAAAAAAAAATTTATAAAATCAAACACACTCAGCCTCAGCGCAAAATATTTCTTTTAAGGAAGTGACAAAAATATCATAGAAACTCACCTCAGTCTTATGTTTTCTTGTTTTGTCCGCGTCCGCGTGTAAATTTATTAAATAAAAATAAAAAAAAACAACAATTACTAACGGTAGTAATAATAACGTCTATTGATCGTTATACACTTCATTTACAGGATCTGTTTGTTTTGCAATTTTATTTTCTTCTTAATCGATTATGCGGTTAAAGTTTTCCGACGATAGTGATAGATGAAGAAAATATAGTTTTTAAAAACTTTTTTGCGCCGTTGTGTTATTATGATTGTCACAAAAATGCCAAACAGCATCTATGAAATAATTATGATCACTAATTACTGTCACAATCATGTCAGTTGTAAAAACGTTGTGGTAGTAGTAGTATTTTCTTTTCACTTTGATGGATGTGACTCTGCAACAATGCAGCAACCAGAGTAGCAACAGCAGCAGGTGCATTAAATGTGACAACGAATTTAAAGTCGTGTTGCTTTTGTTTTAGAGAATTTTTTTTCCTCCTATATTTTTTTAAGGAAACACAATTCTTTTTTTTTTTAATAATGAACAGGGTGATACCACTTTTTTGCAAACACTTTGGTACAAAAAATAAACACTTTTTGGTTATAAAAAAAAAAATATTTTCTTTTCACAATTTTTTCACTTTCCTTATTATGCAAAATAAGAAAAAAAAATCAATAATAATTTTTTTTATTCGTGTGATACTTTCATGTGCTTTTTGATTTCGTTTAACTTTTTCTTCTGGTGGTGCTTCGGCCGATGTGAGTTGCATTTGTAGTTGTAGATTTTCACTTGAGCGTATTTTTTTTTCTTTCTCGTTAATATATTTTTAAATAAACAATGCACTTATTTATTGTAATGATTTTCAATTGCATCGATATCTTGTACGGAATGCTCATAAACATGATTATTAAGATCGCGTAGCTGTATCGTGAGAAATCCAATTTGTTGAAATCGGGTTCACACGGGTTTTTTTTTAACATTTATAATTTATAAGAAAATACACATTTTCCCGACATATTTCTTTCTGGTTGAAAGAAAAACCCGCAGAGATTTCCTTGCGCAATTTTTATGACACACTAATTAATTGATTAACATTAGTAGCGCGCTGTGGATGTACTATAAAAAACGTTTCGCTAGTCTGTATCTCTAAGCTGACTTCGGGTTTTTGGAACGTTGGATTACTATTATTATTTTTTTTTTTCAATTTTGTTGTTGCTGTGTTGGTATAATGAGTATCTTAGCGAGAGATCTCAACGGAATAGATTTAAACTCGATCAGGGCTGTAGAACGACTAACGCCTATCTGTCTACCTGATTCAATAATCCAAAGTGTATAGACTATACACCAGCAGCCAGTGTACGCAGCTACTGCTGCTGGATGATCACTTGTTCACGTTGTTTAGTTGTTGCTGCTGCTGCTGCTGCTTCATCGTTGGAGTTCCGTGACTCCTGTTACTATTTGTGGACGTTGGTGTTGGTGTGTTTTCTTTTTTGTCCCGCTCTTCTTTTTTGCTTCTCCTTCGCTGTGTTGGTGTGTGAGAGCCACTTGTGCTCATATGTTGGTGTGGGAGAGTGAGAGAATGCGCAGTGCTTTTTCAAAAACTCACTTATACAGTGATCATGCTGCTACGATCATCACAGTGCAGAGTAGAAGATAAAACATTATGGTGATCTTGCTTGAAGAAACCCATAAGATACAATTTTTTTTTTATGTGGCTTAATTTTTGTGCATGAGGCACAAGTAAACACATTCCATTGAGATGTGTTTCCTAAAAGAAATCGTGCAATAATATTAACCGCAGCATTTTTAGTTCATACTAGTTCGCCGCTCCGAACCACGATCGGTTTATCGATTCTAGGCGATCTTGCAACACTGAGAGAGATTTTCCCAGTTAGTTTGTGTGTTTTTTTTAGTACTTCCAGTTTTGATGGGAAATCATCTCCCATGTACGATTTACCATCCCATCGGATCTTGATTTAGTACTAAAAAAATCTCTCTGTACTAAACTTGGTCTTGTCTGTGGCTAAGATTGCGAGATCAGTAAGAAAAAAAAAAAAAAAAAATAAACTGTACCGCTAAATGTTGTCCAACTATCTTTGAACAGCTACCGAGTTACTGATCTTGCTGTGGATGTGTATAGATCGTTGATGTGTACACATTGCGAAGATCGTAGATATAGTGAATCCAGTTTGAGGAATGTTAATATTTATATTAGCTTTTTTTTATGTTTTAATTAAGCCATAAAATATGGATAAATTATATAAAAATTTTACATTTTAAATAAATTTGAAGCTGTACAGACAAAGGGAATTTTTGGGTACGAAAAAAAACTATTAGGATTTACCTTGATTAACATGAAGATCTTGTATATTTCTTTTCGTTTGTTTGTTTTCAGTGTGGTGGCCTATAAGCTTGCCCTGATTCGATTTGGTGTCACTGACTAATTTAATTACATAATGAGACGGATTTTTTCTTGAGAGATTATTCGGAGATTAGCTTAAGCTGATGTTTTAAAGCAGCGAACCGAATTAAGACACACGTCATTTTAGAGTCTACGATCGATAAGAATATGTGAATGACATCACCGAGCGTACGTTAACGGTTCAATCACGTCCCTATATAAGAAGCCGTCCCAGAAGAGTTAATAATTAATTAAAATTTATAACGACGTGTGGCAGACAACAACTGTTGTTCTTTTCACTTTGTGAGAATTTTTTTCTGTCGTCTCTTTTAAGAGAAGGAGTTGAACGAATATCAAAATCAATGTCTTTGGAATTTTTTTATATCAAGGCCCTTAGTTGTAGGTAAAGAGGCCTAAAGTTTAATTTGGATCGATCATAATCATAACCTAAGTGGAGCTTAAGCTGGGGATAGATGGTGAAGGTAAAATGCATTAAACCACTTTTCTGGAGCTGTTTAAAAGTAAATAGGTACCTACCTTCTTTTCCACATTTTAGAAAGCAAGTAGGTACAATTCCAGTGAGAAATAAAGGAGCTAGTGGGACTTCACACAACATTTGATTTATTTTAAGTTTTTGGGTTTATATTGAGTTTAGTCAGAAGCCTTCCACGAGCGACAACTGTCATCATTTGTCGCATATGACTCGAACTTATCTTAAATATCGACGGTAACTGTTCTGCCACTCGTGGAAATAGTGCCTAAGGTGACTGTAATACTTGGTTAAGCCTACTAGCATATTTAACATCAACCACACCTGGATTTTGTGGCTGAATTAAAGAAAAATCTCTACTTTGCCAGATCTAGGGAATATTGTAGGAATATTGATAGAATTGAATGATATCCCAATTACTTAATCGAAGAGGAAGTATATGACACCCCTTGCAATGAGTACCCTTTGCAATGAGTACACTCTTCCCGAGTATGCAACGTAAATTGTGCTCGCTGATTACAAAACCAAAATTGGTAAAAAAATATATGTTGTTTTTATATATGTTTTTTTAAAAACTACTTCTTAGACTTACTCACCCCGAAGGTTTCGCTCAAGTTTAATTGAGTATTATTTTATTGGAAACTGAATACACAAGACCGTTCAAGGAAGGCCTCTATTGCCCTAATCCTAGGCCCAAACTGGGGACTCCAACCCAAGATTGTGCACTGGATATACACGGCAGTCATTAGGCCCATACTTATGTACGGAGTACTAGTCTGGTGGAAGGCACTAGACAAGAGTAGCAACATTGCTATACTAGAGAAAGTTCAGAGACTATTTACATCACAGGTGCTCTTAGAACAACTCCCTCGGCTGCACTTAACACAGTGCTCCATTTTTTTTCCCGTTGATATATTCGGTAAAGGGATGGCAGCGAAAGCAGCACTTAGACTAAGGGAATCCTCGCAACTGACTCGTGACAACATGGGACATGCTAGCATCCTGAATGGCCACGACACCATCCCTTGCAACTCGGATTACGTTGTCCCATACATCGACTTCAATGTCAAATTCAAGACCAAATTTCCAAACAGAACCACCTGGGAGTCAGGTGAGGTCTTAAATGCATCTGTAATAGAAATCTACACTGACGGATCGAAAACAGCACTTGGAGTAGGATCAGGAGTCTTTTCTAGTACTCTATGCATCTCCAAGCGCCTGCCAGATCACTGTAGTGTGTTTCAAGCAGAAATTACAGCCGTTCGTAAAGCCTCGGCCTGGTTTTCAAATAACTCAATAGACTGCAGCGCTATTGTTTTCTATATAGACAGCCGAGCTGCAATAAAAGCCTTGGAATCGCCAACGATACGATCCAAGTTGGTAAAGCAATGCCGCGAATCTCTCAACGAGATTGCTATCAGGTGCGACGTATCCCTGTGCTGGATTCCAGCCCACAGGGATATTCCAGGCAACTGCAGAACCGATGAACTAGCTAGAGAAGGTGCTAACGCTAACCCGACTCATAAAACGGAACCGGCAGCACCCATAAACTCGATAAAGTTCCACCTGGACGTCGAAGCCATCACAATGGCAAACAATAGGTGGAATAACATCAGCACACGTCAGCGCCTCCATATGGAAACTCTATAGGCGAGCAAGCACCTTACAGTGGAGCGCCAAATATACCCCATTAACACCTCCCCCAAGTTTTTCCTAACAGGACCGGCCTGGTAAGGGCTCATACCGATTCGGTTGCCCTCACCTTTCCGCTCTTGTGGGAACACTGGTACATAATCCCCTACCTCCCCTATTCCGCCCCCCACCTAACCTAACCTAACCTAACCTTAATTGAGTATGGTCACCTGGAATAATCGCTGACCAGGAACCCACTCAATTTGAGTCAGATGCCCTGGATTTTATATACCCATAGGATAGGAGGTGTATTAAGTTTGTCACATAGTTTGTTACACGGTGAAATAATAATGGTAGACCCCCAAGACCTTAAGGGCATATGATCGAGACCGAATTCTGAATCGAATGAGCCATGTCCATCCTTCCGTCCGTTTGTCTGTATGTCACATGTTTTTAGGCCTTAAATTTTGAGCTAGGGTGCTGAAACTTCGTGCGTAAGATCCAAGTCATGCGAAGCAGTACAAGTGTAAACATTTTTGAAATTCGCCCAAAGACACGCCCACAATCGGTCTAAATGTGCAACTACCTCCAGAGTTTTCAAAACTGTAAGATGTTCTAAAAGGCTGAAATTCGTTTGTCTGTATGTCACATGTTTTTAGGCCTTACATTTTGAGCTAGGGTGCTGAAACTTCGTGCGTAAGGTCCAAGTCATGCGAAGCAGTACAAGTGTAAACATTTTTGAAATTCGCCCAAAGACACGCCCACAATCGGTCTAAATGTGCAACTACTTCCAGAGTTTTCAAAACTGTAAGATGTTCTAAAAGGCTGAAATTCGACATTTAGCATTTCCTAGTGAATGTAAGACACAAAAAAGACAAATTTAATTGGTAAACCTCCTCTAGTGGGCGTGGCATCTCTTTTAAGGGTAAATTTTCAAATGCCGTTTACTTATTATTTTTGCTCGAAATTGAAAAAACTTTGCTTAATATTTTATGTAGAAAACACTTTGTTCAGAATGGAAGAAAAACCTAAAATTTTCCCGAAAAATTTAATTTCGACTGGCCCTGAGCCTAATTTAGAAAAGCATAAAACAAAAAACGTAGCAGGTTAGGTAAACGAAACTTCAGTCCAGATTTCGAGAGAACTTTACCAAGGCGGATGAAAACACTTTAGGCTGCTTCGAGAGGAAAATTCTTCGGACGATTTACGATCCCGTCTGCATAGACGGAGAGTGGAGGAGGAGATATAACATCGAACTGTACGGGCTGTACAACGATACCGACCTAGCCAAAAGAGTCAAAACACAACGTCTACGATGGCTGGGTCATCTAGAGCGGATGGACACCAACGCCCCGGCCCGAAAAATCTTCGAATCCACACCGCAGGGACGGCGCGGTAGAGGAGCACCGAGACTCAGGTGGCGCACACAAGTGGAAGGGGACCTCAGCCAACTTCGCGTGCGAAACTGGAGACGGGTAGCTAGAGACAGAGCTGACTGGCGAAGCTTGTTGGCTGAGGCCCAGGTCCAACCCGGACTGTAGCGCCACCTTAAGTAAGTAAGTAAGTCCAGATTTTGTTCACATAAAGTTTTTAGCCACGCCTCCTTTTAGGGGTCGATTTTTCAAAAATATTGAATTTGAACCAAAAAAATGCATTTTTACGTACATTTAAGAGTAACTTGGAAATATCTTGTAATTAATAGTTTGTAATTAGGGGCGGTTGGACCAAGCCCCTTTTCGAAGTTTGCATTACTTATAAAATGTCAAAAAATAACTATGCCATCAGCATTTATGTGTTAGGATGGGGTATTCAACGGACTGTAACTTCTGCGTACACATTTAAGCACTTACTCACTGGGTTTTACTGGTTTTGGTCCGCCTCGAGAGTTTGTTGCCCAGTACCCACCATATTTGGTGAGCGTTCCTTTATGAGTCCTCTGGGGAGATGCCCCATTGGGGACAAGCAACCGCTAAAGGCGAGGCGATTTTTAAATTAATGATGAACCACACACGGTTTTTTCTTTCACATTTTGTCACCTAGTATTTCAACTCCACACTAAGAAAACAATATGTTGAAAAACATTTTACTTACACAATATCGCAAAAAACGACCTCCGAAAAGCATTCTTACGACAGCTAGTAATGCGACGGAAAAAAGAGCAGCAACCTAGCTTACTTCGGATGGTTGAACCCCAAACTTTACTTTTTCATTTATTCACGAAATAAATGAAAAATGAGGTGTTTTCTTCTCAAGTAATTTTATTTTCTAATTTAAAACAAAAATACCTATAGAAATGCATTTAAAAATTTACTTCTAAAATCGATGACAAGCCGAAAACTACCTCCCATCTATCGTCACCTCCAAGATTCTACCCAGGCGTCGTGTCCTGGCTAAGTAAATGGATGTTTAAAATAAATAGAGTGGCGCAACAGCTTTAGGTGAACCAAGGTCGACTTTTCAGCCATGTTAGCTGTGATGTATTCTCCACTTATAAGAGGACCGACATTTTTTTGTTTTTTTTTTTTTGCGGAATACAAACAAAGTAGTACTCACGAAGGGTTTATCAGATCCCCGGAGGGTTGGTATTTTTTCCAGATGAAAGAGATTTTTGAAAGCTGACCTCTCGCGTAATAAGCACGCACAATGACAAATACCGTTGAATATTCCCATCCTATCCCACATTGTAAGCTACTGTTTATTGTTATTTTTTTGAAGATTTGTGGCTTAGGGGCGTAGCCGATCATCCTTATTGTAAACTTTCATTATTAACATACATATCTCCAAGTAGCGCTCAAATGTACTCAAAAATGCAGTTTTTTGGTTTAAATTCAAAATTACTGCAAATTTGAACCCTGAAAGGAGGCGTGGCAAAAAACTTTCAAAAAACAAAATCAAGAATCGAGTCTCACTTTCCTTATGTATTAGTTTTTATTTCTTATTCTTTCCTAAATTAGACTTAAGGCCAGTCGAAGTGACGTTTTTCTGGAAAATTCAAGGTTTTTCTTCAATTCTGCCTGCAAATATAAGATTAAATTTTGTTTTTCTACATAATAAATTGCCCAAAAATGTGTTTTCTACATAATGCATTAAGCATTAAACAAAAAAAAAATTGAATATAATGCATTTTAAAATTTACCCTTAAAATCGATGCCACGCCCACTAGAGAAGGTCAAAAATGATTTAATATTTTTTTTTATTTCTTCAGACGACGCACGTCTTAAAGTTTTGTGAGCACAGGTGGTAGTTATACATATAAACCGGTTGTGGGCGTGACTGTGGGCGGGTTTCAAAAATTTTAACACCTGGACTGCTTCGGGTGCAAAGAGCCCGCGCACAAAATTCAAACCCTAATAACATTTGACACACAGACAGACGACGGTCGGACGGACATAGCTTATGCGATTTATAATTCGGTCTCGATCATATGCCCTCAAGGTCTTGGGTCTTGGGGGTCTACGTTTATTATTTCATTGTGTTAAAAACTATGTGACAAACTTAATATACCTCCTATTCTATGGGATGGGGTATAACAAGCCATCCTCTTTGAATTCGGCTGCAAAATAGTTCATAGTCCGCCGGAGCTCGTTCGTAATGATGAACGATGAACAAAAGGTGAGCTTAATCATTCTACCTTAAGCCTCCAGCTCAATCCGCAAATTTGCATCGGCTTCCGGCTAGAAAACAAAAATATTTCGGCCATACGAACAAAGAAGCCAATATTTTCTTCAAGGGTGTTCAGCCAGTTGTGAAAACGAGGGTGAATCACGGGTTAGCTCACATTGAAGTCAATGAAAATTATAAACATTCAAGACCACTATAAGTGTTGCTAAATGTTTTTATTGGGGTGTAGTGTTGTTAAATTTAAAAACTACAATTTTGAAAAAACATTTATTTTTGGTAGTCTTTACCCCAGTAAAAATTGGCATTTCATCTATGCAGTTGCGGTCGAATCATCGGCGGACTCCGCAATTGCACGGTCCGTATGCAAATGTTGTTCAGAGGTTACCTTCTAAGACCTTTGTTTTATCTTAACTGTAAATCTAAAATAGGGCCCTATAATAGCGGCTTTAAGCCATTGTATATCCACAAAACCTAATGTTATTTATATATCTTGTTAGAATCGAAAAGAAGAAAGGTAGAACCGTCAAAGTACACCGATAATCTAGTGAGAATCAAGCATGTGTTTAATGTGCTTAATACCTGGCCTTATAACGTTATAACCCTGCATTGTCATACGGTTTTTAGCGGGCCGTCCAAAAAGAGAAAATGGACTTCTCATTCGCTTGTGGACTTCGCTTCGTTGGCCGTCCGCCCGTCCGCAACCGTTGTAAATTCTGAACGGGGCGAATCGTAGAAAGATGATATCTTGTGGACTTATAAGGCCTGTTAAAAGAATTATAATCCATATGAAGGTAATTCTTTTTATAATTTACACACATAATGGTGTAAATGCATATTGCACTTTGAAGGTAAAAAAGAACAAAAGTGTTTTGGCACCCATATTGAGAAGTCTAAGTGAAAAAATGAAAAATTTCCCAGAAAAAATGGGTATTGAGCTTTAAAAACAAAATTTAATTTTTAAAAAATATTGAAAAATTTTTGGAAAACGAGGAATGGAAAATATGTGCCCGTTTGCAACGTGCTTAAGGTAATAACTTTTTAACCATTTTATAAAAGGGCCCAAATATAAAGCAATCATATCTTAATGAAAGTCCAAAATCTAGTTTGGTGAAACAAAATGATCGTCAAATGTTTTTACAAAAATCACAAATATCATAAGGATTATTTTAAATTTTGGGGAAAACTATTGAGATCTTTCAATAGTTAAATGCCAAAAAAGAAGTTTGTATGTGCCCCCTGTATGTCAGTAATATGTATCGATAATATGTACATACCTATTTCGAAAAAAGAGTCAGAAATCGGTAATTTTTTTAAACTTTTAACGAAAACCATAAAGTAGGGCTGAATATAGATAGTTTTCGAGATGCACTTAAAATTATTTAAGTAGTTGAAAAACGAATTTCATTTTTTTTCAATTACTTGTTCTCTAATGGAAAACCGTAGGAAGAGTTGCCACTTATATAAAATAAATAAATAGAGTAGCGCAACAGCTCGAGTTGAACCAGGCCAACTTCTCAACAATGTATGATGTGTCTGTTAATTTCTTCACATACAGACATACAATTTTTTGCCGAATCCTAATGGCACTTTGAGAAGTTTTTCAAGTAAAATGATACTCTCGGAGGGCTTGTCAGACCCTCGCAAAGGTGAGGACCGTGAAAAAGAACGAGTCTTTTTATTTCAGGTGCCAATGGTAAGATCAGAACTCAGACCTCCGGCGTAGTTAGCACACACACAAACCACTCGCCATGGCACCCCACAAGTTGTCACTTAATGATAGCTTTACTATATTTTAAAGGTTCTTGACGATGCTTGCCTGGCACAGCTGGAAATGACCATAGGACTAGCCGTTATTATAATGTTTATAGAATTGTAAATTGTTGTAGTTTTTCACTTGTCAATCTTAAATTAAGTTTTGTATGGCTTATATTGGACCGCTTTCGAATATAAGCAACGATGAGTTCGGTTATTTTTTTTAATTAAAATTGTTGAAGTTGCGTTACTGAAATTTTGCTACACTATAAAAAAAAAAGCATTTAAGAAATCGTACGCACAGATTTTATAGAGAGAAAACGAGGTGCGTTTGAAAATGTGCCATAAAAGTCGGGAATTGTCAGTAAAAGAAAAGAAAATCAGTGACTTAAGGCACAAAACAAGCAAATTCGTATGAACGTTGTATGAAAAACTTTCTTTAAACATCTAGCATAGAGTCTGGTGAACCTACCTTGTGTGCTAAATTTTACTTCTCTTATTCTTTTCTAAATTAAGCTTAAGCCCAGTCGAAATCAAAGTTTTTTTTAATAGCAAATTTAAAGTTTTTTCTTAAATTCCGCCTCCTTTGCAGAAAATGCTCGTGTGAAAAATATGTAGAACTAAGTTTTTTATAGTATGTAGTGTTTTTTTTATTTGCTTCGAAAATATTGAATTAAATGCATTTAAAAAATAACTCTTTAAATCGATGCCACGCCCACTAGGCCTAACAATTTAACTTTTATTTTTTATGTCCAGAAGAAAATTAAAAGTGAAATAAATGTAAAATTTCAGCCTTTTCCTTGCACTTTAGAAAGTACAAAGGGAAGTTGCACATTTTTAACGACTGTGGCCCTGTCTTTGAGCCGATTTGAAATTTTTTTACACTTCAATTTCCTTTTGTCTTCCCTTAAATTTCACATAATTTTAAATCCATAATCCAGATAACACATTGTGTCCATTTTTGGACCCGCTAACCTTATGTTTAACCATTCTATGTCCAACATAAAAAAAACAAATTATAAAGTAGCGCGAGTTTTTTTTAGCAATGTCAAGATGTACTTTGGGTAATTCAACACCTTTAATTTTGTGGGGATCTGTCATAATTTGTATGTACTTAACCACCAAAAATTATTGCGAAATATTGAGAACTTCCATAGTTTAGTAAAGCCTGTAAGCCTTTCCCTAAAAATAGGCGTGGTAAAAACTTCGTACCAACGAAGTCTGGAATTCTGCCTGGTTCACGTAAATTTTTAACACTTTCCTCAATGAGGGCAAGGTAAGGCTATTCAAATCCCGTTTTTCGAGGAAATATTTTTATACCCCATCCCATAGGATAGGAGGTATAATAAGTTTGATTCAGACCCCCAAGACCTTAAGGGTATATGATTGAGACCGAATTGTTAGTCGAATGAGCCATGTCCGTCCGTCCCTCTGTCGGTAGTTTTTAGGCCTTAAATTTTGAGCTAGCAACTTGAAACTTGATATCTGTTCTTTCTAGATCCCGAAGCAGTACAAATGTAAAATTTTTTGAAATCCTCCCACTGACACGACCACTTTGCCTATTAGCATGAAAAATCAAAGTTGTCGCAGGAAGCTGAAATTTGGTATGCGATATCCTCAAGTGTATTGTGATTGGCATTTAAAAAAAAGCAAATACCGCCCCCTTAATATGCATTTTAATAAACGGTTTTTATTTGATATATATTTGCTTTAAATCCAAAAAACTTGCACTATAAAATGTTCAGATATGTGCGTAAGCTATCAACTCAAGTGAGTAAATTTTCGCCACGCCCACTTTTGGGGGCGTTTTTAAGTATAAACCAAATTTTTAATATGAAAAGCGTGCAAACCACTTCTGATAAAAAATATAAACAAAAATACGATGTTATTGAGAAGGGCTGGATGTCACGCCCTTTCTTACTGAGAAGATTCTTAACTGAGAAATTCTAAATACAATTGAAGTTAAATGAAACTGAAATTTAACAACCACGATTTATGAAACAATTCGGAGCTTGACAGTGGTCAATTGGGATGGGGTATCCAACGATTCGCCTAAGCGGATTGTAGCCCTCCCACTAGTTTTTTTTAATTCTGCCCAGATACTTTTTAAACCAAGTGTAGGATGAGGGTTTTTCTATTTTCTTATTTTTTTTTTATAAAAAAGTTCTAAATATATAGGATCAAATACTATTATTATTATACTCATTAAAATGTAATAAATAACAGATTACCAATGAAGCTTAACGAGCTGCTAGAAGCAAAGACTTTCGGCACTAAGATAATTAAATTTATCTTTATACTATTCTAAGTATAATAAGGATAAAATATATTTGGGAAATAACTCTTAAATCGATACATACATAGGCTCTTAAAACAATTCAAGGTCAACTTTATCCGAGTAGATTTGTTTTTAAGTGTGTGACTGCTGGAGCTATTATTGTGAACTATCAGATATAAGAAAGTTCTGAGATCTAGTTTACTAAAAACGGTATGAGATTTCGGTCTTACATCTTTAAGCTCGAAGAGAGACTAGGCATTCACCAATGTTCACATAATATGATCCCGTGAGAATCAAAAAGAAGTAACTAAGGATCTTGAATAAGCTATAGAGGGAAACATATGATCTCGTGAGAATCAAAAAGAAGCAAATACGTGTTTAATATTTCTTCCCTTACAACCGTTCAGACAATGTTTTCTTATCATCCATAGCGTAATAAGTTTAGGAAGTACTGGCAACAAGAAAATTCAAACGAAAACATCCTACGTGCACAATTTATCTAAAGCATATCACTGCAATTTCTGCTGAAAAAAAGAAAACTCAAAGACTAATGAAAGATGACTCGTGCTTCCTATTAGATTGCTCTTAGATGCTACCTCGAAGGTCTTTCCTCGCTCATATAAGACCCATTAAAAATACACACACATACCCTCCACTGATTCATCACCGGAAGCAATGACAGTGACATCAAATTCCAGCACAATATTCATCCAGTTTAAGTGGAGCTGGAGCTTCTTACGTTCACACGCAGACACGCTGACAATAATTGATGTCATGCAGCCAGCAAAAAAAAGAAATACTTTTATCATATAAAATCGGTACAGCGCTCGAAAAAAAAAACATAATTATAATACAAACTTAATTTTATTACCACTTCTGACACTGAAGCATGCTCGGCTGTATCTATAGAAATATCAAGAGATTTGGGAGTAGGTACCGCCCAAAAAAAACATTGCTGGCGCACTATATGTGCACATAGAAAACCCCACAATATAATTTCAATATCTACGTAGAGTCGTATCGTATTTAAATCGCAGCCATGAGCCAGATGCCTTGCAAAAATGAGGCAAAAGTTTACTTGTAAAAATCGACAACGAAAAGGTGAAAATCACGATATACAAATAGTGTATACCTACAATGACATACGGCTTCAGTGGACTAACAGCTCGCTACCAGTTTTTTCTGCTTCTTATTTTTCGTTTTACGTTTTGTTGTTGTTGCCTTTTCTTGTTTCTTCTAGACTCTACCTAGTAACAAATCTACTAGTCATCTGTTTCGCATCATATTAGTTTCAGATAAATTAATTCATTCCTTGCTACGCATATAGTCTATACTCTGTATGAATAGCTATGCTCGAAGAGCACTCCTAGACTTTCAGACTACCCTAGCTACTGCCTCGAGTTAAGTGCTCTGACAACGAAAAAAAGACACGAAAAAAATGTAAGAAAATTATGAAAAACGTATACAAGAGAGCTGCGATGCTATTATGTAAGAGGACATAGATACCCTATTTTTATACCGAATCTTGGACTTAATTTAAGCTTACATTTTCATCTAAGCTACATTAACAAGTTAAAGTAACCAATATTTCGAGGTAGCAGTAAGTATTTAAAATCTTGTGGGTTGCGACGTAGCCTTCTTTGTGTGTGCTTGCTTAGCGGGAGTTCTGGGTTCAAATCCTGACTTTGTGTTATGAAAAACAACTCGTTATTTTTCTTTATAAAATGCTGGCGTTATGCTACCTGCGAGAGTAACATTTGGTTCGAAAAACTTCTCAAAGTGCCGCTCGGATTCAGCAGAAAATATTAAGTCGTTTTAAGTACCTTGAGCCCTCCTGTTGATTTAATATAGCTAGAAAGGGAGGTTACCGGTGCGTTTGAAAGTTCTGCGAAGTCGCGGAGGTAGAAGATACCTAAATTTATTTTCCTCAACTGGCGTAGACTGGGACAGTGGCACAGAAAGTGCACAGTCCTCGCAGCAATCCGTGTCGCCAAACCCCTTGCAGATGTCGTCATTGTCGAGATTTCATTTCATAGCATGATGTCTCAAGATTGCGCCCAGCAAGCATATCTACTTGTAACGACAGAGTCTTCCTGTCTCTCTAGGCTACATTTGTCTTGGAATTTCACAGGTGAAGAGGAGGTTCACCTTGTATTTGCCTTCATCCAGATCTTGTTTTCTTTCCTCCTTTTGCGCTCACAGAGTTAGGGTTTGATCCATTAAAGAGTTTTTGGCGGTTCTAATGCTGATCCTATTCGTCAGCTGCGTCGTGGCTCCGGACGTTCCAGTGGTCCAGGAACCCAGGGCTGATTTCGAAGGGCGATATTGCCTTCATGGCTGCCTGACTGTTGCGCTTACTATACATCCGCTATTTTTTAAAGAGCGATGTACGTAAGTACGTCACACCCAACCACAAAATGACAAGCATAAAATATGTAACTGAGTGGCTCCTTGGGAGAATGTTCGGTCCCTCATTGGCTCGGGTTCAAATCACGTAACGGGTGTAACGTTTTTTAATCGAATGTGTGCGACATAGTTTCTGTCGTACGATAGCCTTCTTTATTATTTTATAAATTGTAACTTTCAAGCAACAACTGCCGATCCCCAATTTATTTGGATCAACTTTTCTAGTTGTACTCCTATACTAAAGCTTAATCTCTCTGCCCATTGAATCCATTGCTTCCGACAGTAGATTGCACAGGAAAGTGACCCGTAGAAGAATTGTGTGTTGTACGTCGCTTCCCATAAGAAAGTGTGTATTTGCCTGAGTTGTCGGTTGTGTAGTTCAACTCAACGTGACGAGCGCAACGGATGAATTCCTTGGGCTAAATACGCTCAACGGAAAACTTTTCCCACTTAAATTCGTGCAATGAAATTAAAGTCGCAGTGCCACCAGAAAATGCACCCATACCTTTCAAGGCCATCAGTTAATTGTCAAAAACTCAGTGTAAACCTAAAAATCCATCGAATGCAAAATAACGCAACTGACTGCGAAACTGTCATTTTGCATTGCTTAATGACAGGCAACTGATAAAAAGAAAATGGCGCACCTGGCTGTGAAACTGTCAATTCACACTGCACAGCTGACAGACAACAGATACTTGAATTGTTCAGAACTGTATTTTATTTACCGACCAAATTCTCTGTTCAATGAATACCGAACAGTAATCCGCAATTAAGATAAATCTACAACTAACCTCTTCCAAATCTCGTGGTTTGCCATACAAATTTAAGACCTCCAAACAAGTTATAAAAAATAAATCTCCTCAGAAGTCTCATTCACGCGTTTGACAAACCTCTTTTATTCTACTTTTAGCCATTTTTTTTCACGTTTATAGCAGTTTTTGACATAAAAAATGAAACAGAAACAGGACAGCTGGAACATGAAATAGATGTGCCACAAAAACGTTTTTTTTTAAGGATTCTCATAACGAAATTGTATTCTCGCTCGTGGATCGCTTCAAAATCAGAACAAAAGTGTGCTCGTGTCAAATTAATCTTATGTTTGTCCGGTGCAGACACTTGGGGATTTATTTTTAATTGTCCGCCGCTAATCTCAGTTTCATGGCGGGACGAGATTTTTTGTTAGGCTGTATTAGTGGTGTTGGAAAATAATGGGGTGGAATCGGATATGGTGATCTGTGATTTTCACATTTTGTGACAGTCAATGTGATCAAACAAAAAAAATCCGTCTGCATAAGGTGATCACAAAAATAGTGTCCCAATTATTACATGCAGAAAGCCAGCCTAAGTGTAGGCAAGAACACAAACAAAACCAGAAAGTTTGAAAACTGGGGATCAACTGATTTTGACGGTAATAGATCGAGAGCTGTCACAAGAAATTTGTGATGATCACAGTTTACGCAGAAGATTTTTTATGATTTGTGACATCACTCACAATAGATCACCTTAGCCGATTCCACCCCTGGGTAAGTATCTTTGCTTCAAATTGAGGTTATGTTTTTATCTTTGGCGTTGGCTAAGGCTATAGAGAATTCACCCTAAAGTAGGTACCGCGTATTGTTCTGTACTGATTTTGTAACGCACTTGAATATATTTTTTGGATATATGTCAAAACGCGAATAGAAACAACCATCGACCAAATATTTGCTACGAGGTGAAAATTGTGCGAAAAAATTTTACGTTACAAGAATTCATCAAATTGTTTTACTTTCGACCTCAAAACAACTAATTTCGTTCCCATTTCTGTTTGTTATTATATTTTGCCATTCATCTGTCATTTTGCTGCGCTCAGCAATTTGTTCAGCATGCTTGGTCAAAAAACATAGAGCGGGCTCTGCTCATACTCTGAGCGAAATAAGAAAGAAGAATGCAGGGTTCTGTTTAGGTACTCCGACCGAGCACAAAAAGAAACTCAATTTGAAAGAATTTGAGCTCTGCTCTGAAGGAAAGAAGAAAAACGCCCTAGAATTGTCGAGTGTGTTCTGATTTTACTTACTTTAGGTCGTGCTATGATCTGAGTAGAATCTGGTCCTTTGCCTATAAGCTTTGCCAGCCATCCAGTTCTACACACAAAGTTAGCTGAGGTCCCTGTTCGACAATATTTTCCGGGCCGGACGTTGATGTATATCCACACTAGATGACCCAACCATCACAGTCATCGTATTCTAACTCTTTTGGCTACCTTGGTGTCGCTGCATAGCCCGTACGGGGCGATGCTATATCTCCTCCACTCTCTGTCGATGTAGACGGAACTTAAAATCGCCCGAAGGATTTCAAAAACCCTGAAGCGTTTTCATTCGCCCTTTTATTGGATCCATGCTCCTGCATCGAAAAGCAGGACTAATGAGGGTGGTCTCATAAATGGACACTTAAGTTGCTTGAGAGAGGGCTTTGCCTCGAGAGAGTCCTTATTAGCCCGAAAAGCAGCGATTCGCAAGAGTCAGCTTTCGAGCGGAACTTAGGAGGACCAAAATCCCTTAAAGTTATATCTCAAAGCATCGTTTCGGAATTACTAGGATTTTGCCCATATCTGTCGACTGTCGCAGTGTAAATATTTGATCGACATGCTACTTCCGGAGTCTCAAAACCTGACCTCTTTGCAAAATCAGCAAAAGAGCTTCTCGATAACGCTTAGTTTCCCTAAATATTCTCTGAGCTTACGATGCCCTATAGGAAGCCCTGTAAGGATTTTGTAGGTTGTATTTACAGAGGCAGATGCATGCTTAAACAACGTCCTCTAGTGTAATACCTTAAACTTTCTCAGCTTGCTCACCCCTTTTTTTCTAGCTATTAGATCAACTTATCTTCTCCATTTTCTTGAATTCTTCTCAAGGGAGGTGTTCCCTATTTCACAAAACGGCTCAGGTTCTATGAAAGGTGCTTCTGCCTCTTGTCTTTCCAACGAGTGTGCAGCCTCGTTTCCTTGTACACCGACGTAGCTAGAGGGCCAATAGAGAGTCGCATTTTTTTACCCTGCCGGGGCAATTGAGCTTGTTGAGGCTTTTGCATTGTTATAACATTTTCTGAGGTAGATGATGATGAACCCAGATGAACCTAAATCAATCAAAAGGGCGGAGTAAAGGGTCTGTACCTATACTGTTGGAGGGAAGCCCGGTATACTTTCAAGTAGAAGACAGGTGGAGACATTTTAGCAATGCATATTGCCGCCAAAAATTCAAAAGTTTTGAAGCTAGCCAAAGGGGATTTTTCCATTTACGTAGCCAATTTGTTTCTGGCGCAACACCAAAAGTATATAATCTTGTGTATAAGAGCTCTGTCCCAACCGTATTGTTGTGTTGCGGTACCAGCTCTTTACAAAGAAGTCCAAAACAGATAGGAATAAACTATAAGTTTTAATTTAAACTATCAGTAAAGAGACGTTCATTGCTCTCAAAATGCTGCCTCCTGCCATAGTTTTAAGAGCCATTACAGACCATGGAGATGGAGAGGCACGAAGGCTCCCCCAGACAAAACCCTCTTGATCCACCTCTCTAACAAACTGAAAGGAATGTTGCAAGATCTTAAAAATCGGGAGACCACTGAATACCTTGAAGGCTTGTCGGCGGATAGGAGCTCAAACTAGTCGCTGTGGAAAGCAGTTAAGTCTATCAAGAAACCTATAATCCACGCGGCACCAATAAAAAAAGCTAAGGGCGAATGGGCAAGAGAAGACAAAGAGAAAGTGAATTTGTTTGCTGAACATTTAGAAGAAACATTCAAGCCTTTCGACAGTCCGCCATTGGCTGACGGCAGCTTTAAAATAAAAAAAGCTTCGTTAGTTGAACTCCGACAGACAATTAGCAAACTTAAAAATAATAAGGCCCCGGGTTACGACCTGATCACTGGCGAAATATTGAAAGAGCTTCCAAAAAGGGCATTAGTCAAGCTACTTTATATGATAAACGCTACTCTTAGACTTTTATGCGTTCCAAGACAATGGAAAGTTGCTGAAGTCATTATGGTTCCAAAACCGGGGAAATGCGCAAATGATAAAAAATCTTATAGGCCCATATGGCTTTTGCCGATAAAATCGAAAGTATTCGAGAAACTTCTGCTGAAGCGATTACAACCAATAATTGCAGAAATACGCTTGATCCCGGATCATCAATTCGGTTTCAGACCTAACCATTCCACAATAGATAAAGTCTACAGAATAACGCATGAAATTGAAAAAGCCTTAGAAGGGAAAAAAATACGTTCAAGTGCTTTCCTCGACGTATCGCAAGCTTTCGACAAGGTATGGCACGAAGGCTTGAAATATAAGCTACAGCAAAACTTGCCGGAAGACATGTTTAAAATATTGGAAAATTATCTTGAAAGCAGACTCTTTCGAGTTTCAAGCAAATTCGAATACTCGAGTTTGAAGTAAATTCGCGCTGGCGTACCCCAGGGAAGCCTCCTCGGTCCGACCCTGTTCCTGCTCCACACAGGAGATATACCTCTAGATGACGAGACAGTCGTGGCCACGTTTGCGGACGATACGGCCATCCTGGCAACAGGTGAAATCAGTCGAGTCATCAACGAGAAACTTCCAACGAGCATTGGACAGAAATTGTGTCTGGACGAAGACTTGGCGAATCACTCTTAACGAGAACAAGTCTACGCATGTGAATTTTTACTTACAGAAGGGTTAACAATTTAACTTTGTCCGTAAATTCTGCACAAATGCAACTGAAGCGGAATATCTAGGGATGACACTGGACGCTAAACTAAGGTGGAAATCACACGTAAAGAAGAAGCGTGACGAGCTCGAGATTAGGCTCAGGGAAATGTATTGGCTTATCGGAAGATTTTCGAAATTAAGCATATATAACAAACTGCTCTTGTACAGGCAGGTGTTAAAGCCGTCCTGGACATACGGTATACTACTTTGGGGTTGTATCAAGCCGAGCAACATGTCCATGTTGCAGACTTTCCAAAACAAGACACTAAGAGCAATTGTGAATGCTCCATGGTATATTAGGAATAGTGATATTCATAGAGATTTAGGAATAGCTACCGTGAGCGAAGAAGTAACAAACTTTGCTCGAAAGCTAAAGGCTCGCCTTCATGTTCATTGCAACAATGAAATGATCCGTACTCTAAACGAGACTCTTAACGATGTAAACAACGAGCGACGACTACAAAGAACAAGACCCTTCGATCTAGCGACGTAGGGTGAAGCCGCATGAATGAACGGCTTAGTAGGTGCATTCATTGGATAGCAACCTACCCAACGCGATAAACACTACGGAAGTGTAAACTACTTTAAAATTTAAAAAATTTACTACTATGAAGTGCGTTCTGGCAGTTTCATAGTGTCTCTCATAAATGAGTGGTTTTTTTTGGCACGTGGAAATCGGGCATAACCAATAACGGCTACTTTTGTGTTATATACCTGCTACAGTGGATATATTGGTATCTTTTAAAGATTTTTTACCAGAGCTTTAGCCTCTATCCAGCCTAATTTTCAAACACAAAAAAAAAAAATTAACGTTTATGATGATCTTGTTTAAATTTGGCTGAATATGTTATGTTTAAAAGGCAAGCGAACTGCATTAAAACGTTTCAAAATTACCGTTTCTGACCTAAAGTTTTTAAGACCATTTAGTACCTTACTTAAAGTTCAAATTTCCTCAGGTAATGGAATGGCTTCGGTTAGACTATGAGCCAGGGAAAGAATGCCATCGTATTTTCACGGATGGCTCCAAAACCGGACAGGGGTCTGGTGCTGGAGTCTTTGTGGAAAGCGAGAACATTAGACTCCACTATACCTTAGGTAAATATGCGTCTGTCTTCCAAGCGGAGATTTTCTATATCCTAATGGCTATGCGCTATATTGTGACTAACAGGTGGAGGGCAAGAAGCATATGCGTTTGCAGTGACAGCCAAGCCGCTCTTAATGCGTTGCTCAACCCTCTTACATCGTCCAAGATAGTGCTTGAACTCAAGAATTCGTTGAACTTAGTCGGAATAGGCTAAATGCAGTGAATCTTGTTTGGGTTCCAGGTCACACTGGTCAGGTCCAGGTGACTAAACGACTACGCCCGGACATCTGCGAGGGGACAGCTCTTTTCTTCTATCTCTTAGGAGAATCGATTGCAGATTTCTTGTAGGCGTCCTTACCGACCACTAAGCTTTTGGCAGACACTTGAACTTGTAGGGCTTTAGCGAAACCACCACCTGTCCTGCCTGTGGAGAGAATGACGATACAGCAGAACAATTCCTTTGTAGTTGCCCTGCCTTTGCTCGCATCAGGTGGCGGATCTTTGGGTCTGACATGATGAGTGCCGAACACCTAAGCTCTTCATCACTGAAGCTCCTTCTCATCTTTCTTCGAAAGACGGGTAAACTAAAAACATCAATGTAAGGTGTCTGCATGGTAGTACAATGGGCCAGTAGTTGTGTCTGAGCGCTCCCTGAGATAGTAGCAACCTCCAACAAAAACGTAAATGTAAACCTTACTCAAGGTGGCGCTACAGTCCGGGGTGAACCTGGGCCTCAGCCAACAAGCTTCGCAGGCAGCTCTGTCGCGAAGTTTGCTGAGGTCCCCTTCCACTTGCGTGCGCCACCTGAGTCTCGGTGCTCCTCTACCGCGCCGTCCCTGCGGGGTGGATTCGATTTTCCGGGCATTGATGTCCATCCGCTCTAAATGACCAAGCCATCGTAGCCTTTGTATTTAGACCTTTCTGGCTAGCGGGCGGTGTCGCTGTACAGCCCGTACAGTTGGATGTTATATCTCCTCGTACATGTCTATGCAGACAGGATAGTAAATCCGTCCAAATCCGAGGCTTGTTGCTGGTTCGTAACTACTGTTTCTTTACGTGGCCGGGAAATCATCCCGACATCCCCAATTTGGATGGCCAGATCCTTCGAATAGCTCTAACGACGGAAACCCGGATAACCCGCTCTTATAGGCCTGAGCTCCAAATACGTCGTAGTAGCCCTGACTGGAACTGTGGACGCCATTGTTGATTCCATCTGCGGAATTCCTCCGCTGCCTTCCGGATGCAAGGAGAAGTGCCTTAGTGGGAACACTCCTGGCCGCGTTTCTGCTACCCCCAACCACCTTGTAAAGGGGTTGGAACCCAATATCCAGTTGAGGTACTAGGCACCTGGTGTTCACCTAGATTTCTGTTGATAGACAGAGGTGGGTTTACAAAAACTTGTGAATGCTTGTATCCTCTCGAATGCACATATCTATCCCTTGAGCCCAGTGGTACTTTGAAGTGGTGTGGTTACACCCTAAATAGCAATCGTACCATTCTTAAGTTAACACTACCTACTTGCCACGACTGAAATAAAAAGTTGCCAGACTTTGCAATTTGACATCGCTTGACATAGACCTTTCTAATCATATGCAACTGTTTTGGTTATACGCATAACCACTCCAAAAATGTGCTGTGGGCTCTTAGACTATTTGTTTTTGACAAACAATATTGATCAAAAATGTTTGGACTTTTATTTGGTGTTGGATGTTGGAAGGAACATTATGACAATAACAAGGCATTTATACCCACTTGAGTAAACGAAGTCATTTTCGACTTGAGTTGAAGGTTACTGTAACAGGCTAATCAAATAGTCATTATTTTGCGCAGATAGTGAGGCGAATTTCGTCACCATCAAAAGAGTGGATAATCTGGAACGTGTTTGCTCATATGGGGTTATGGCAAATAAAGGTAGTTCTTATCGCCCAACTCGCCCGGTGTATAAAAAGCGAGACAAATTTTATTATGGAACAAATCTTTCATAGTTGCTTCAACTAGAGTATCTGCTCCTTTAAAAGTCTAAATTTAATCTACGAAGCGTTGATATTATCATGATGGCCGGTTTTAACAAGATAGCCGTCTTCCTTTTAGTCCTTGTGTGTGCAATGGCTATCACCACCGTAGCTGGGAGCATCTATGTTGGTATCTGCAATGTAGCATGCAGTCTCGCTGTCTCCGAGAGGGATTTGTGCTGCAGAGCTAGTGGATACCTCTCGTATGCCACTTGCATCAACGGTGGAATGTACTGTTATTAGTAAATGGTGGGGGAAACTTTAAAAAATGACACATTTCCAAAAGCAGAACTGTCAAATAATTTTTATTGAATTAAATATCCTATAAGGACTACCTACATATTTGCTGTGTTATATTTTTTGTTCAAAGGCTCTAATCATCGTTCGCCACCACTGTTTTATACATTTTTTTTTATTAAAACATTAACATTTTAGCTGAAGGCCCTCGCAGCTAGTGCTATAGATTAGTTTTAAAATAAACTGTAATTTATTTACTTTTTAATAATTAGTAATAATAATAATAAATAATAATAGTCGTTAAGTTAACTTAGTTGTAGTCAAGAGGAATTACGCGAGAGCGAAAATTTACTACTACGCGCGTTCTGGCAGTTTTCATAGTGTCTCTCGTAAAAGGTGTTTTTTTTGGCACATGGAAATCGGGCATAACCAATTTCAGCTACTTCGGTATTTTATACCTGCTATAAGTAGGCATATATAGTAGGCATAGGGCCAATTTTGACGATAATTGTTCTGAGGCATTTCCCCCATTTGGAGGCGCCCACCCATTAACAAGTAGCTGCAGTTTTCTGGTGATATTGATCCTCAATACCCAGATTCCGTACTATTTAACAGAGACGGCGGAATCTGGAGATCCAAGGGGAACAGTAATGTTCATGTTAAATCTGATCGCTTTGTTTTGTAATGTCTTTCGGTGAATTTTCCAACTCCAAATCTTCAAAAGAAAAGTCCTTTTCGGAGACGTTGAAGAGTTCTTGGTCTCCGAAATAAAAGCCAGCATTCGGGATACAATCCGTATTTTTAGAAAACGGAAGGTCTCCCATCCACCTTCGCTCTGAACTAAAAAGTAAAGCGTCTGCCGTGTCTTCATTTCACCTAAATGTCTAATGTGCTATTCTAAAAAGCCCTTTTTTAAGGATTTAATCACACCCAAGAAGATACAGTGGTCAGTGCACAGCTTCCTCCCGTATAAATCACCTGGACTCGATGGCATACTACCGGTGGAACTCCAACAAGGTCTCGGAATACTGAGTTCTTGGCTCCACACTATTTTAAGGAGTTGCCTAAACCTTGGCTATACAGCCAAATCCTGGAGGAAGGCCAAGGTGGTGTTCATACCAAAAGCTGGTAAGATCTCCCATGCCACTCCCAAAGACTTCCGCCCAATCAGCCTTTCTTCTTTCCTGTTAAGGACCCTAGAGAGACATAGACAGCAGTCTTCTCTCGTAGACAACAGAGAAGACAGCAGTCTTCTCTCGTGCTCCCAACATGCTTATCGCAAGGGAAGATCGGTAGAGATGGCCCTACACTCCTTGGTTAGCATCATTGAGAAATCCTTTGAGAATAGGGATTTCACTCTAGTATCATTGCTTGACATTGAAGGAGCCTTTAACAATGTCAGAACGGAAGCTATCACAGCTGCATTCCTGAAGCTGAAGGTTGACAACTACCTCTGCAATTGGATTGAGGAAATGCTTAAAAGCAGGCTGAGTTGTCTAGCTGATATGTCCGTGTGCAGAGGCGCCTCACAGGGCGGGGTACTATCGCCATGCCTCCTCGTAGTTAACGAACTACTCTCGATGCTAGAGAAAAACGGCCTTAAAGTTATAGCTTATACTGTTCCTCCCCATTATTAGGGACATAATGCGATTTGCCCATAACAAATTAGCTAGGTGGACAGATAGTGTCGGTCTCGGAGTAAACCCAGCAAAGACTAAACTAGTACTGTTCACAAGAAAGTATAAAATACCTTCCATAACTCCACCAACGCTAAAAGGCGTTGAATTGTCACTTGCAGATCACGCTAGGTACCTGGGAGTTATATTAGATAAGAAACTCAGTTAGAAACTGAATATACAAGACCGTGCAAGGAAGGCCTCTATTGTCCTGTATTCCTGCAGGAAAATCCTACGCCCAAACTGGGGACTCCAACCCCTGGATTGTGCACGGGATATACACGGCGCTCGTTAGGCCCATACTTCTGTACGGAGTACTAGTCTGGTGGAAGGCACTAGATAAGAGAAAGAGAGAAAGAGAAAGTTCAAAGACTATCCTGTATTTACATCATAGGTGCTCTTAGAACAACTCCCCCGGCTGCGCTTGACATAATGCTCCATCTTCTTCCCGTTGACATCTTTGGTAAAGTGATGGCAGCGAAAGCAGCACTTAGGCTTAGGGATTTCTCGCAACTGACTCGTGACAACATGGGACATGCTAGCATCCTGAGTGGCCACGACACCATGCTTCACAACCCGGACTACGTTGTCCCATACCTCGACTTCAATGTCAAATTCAAGATCAAATTTCCAAGTAGAACCACCTGGGAGTCAGGTGAGGTCTTAAATGCATCTGCAATAGAAGCGCCTGCCAGATCACTACAGTGTGTTTCAAGGAGAAATGACAGCCGTTCGCGAGGCCGCGGCTTGGTTTTCAACTAACTCAATAGACTGCAGCGCTATTTTTTTCTATATAGACAGCCAAGCTGCAATAAAAACCAACGATACGATCCAAATTGGTAAAGCAATGCCGCGAATCTCTCAATGAGATTGCTGTCAGGTGCGACGTATCCCTTTGCTGGGTTCCAGGCCACAGGGATATTCCAGGCAACTGAAGAGCCGACGAACTAGCTAGAGAAGGTGTTAATGCTAACCCGACTCATACAACGGAACCGGCAGCACCCATAAACTCGGTAAAGTTCCACCTGGACATCGAAGCCATCACAAAGACAAACAATAGGTGGAATAACATCGCCTAATTGTGTATCACAAAACCCATCTTTCCTCTTACAGTGGAGTGCCAGATATTCCCCATCGTTCCCCCCCTTCAAGTCTTCCCAACAGGACTGGCCTGGTAAGGGCTCATACCGTTTCCGTTGCCCTTACCTCTCCGCTCCAATGAGAACATCGATTTATTTTCTACCTCCCCCTGCTGCAACAAGAAGCCTTATATAAGTAACAGCCTCTATAAAGCTTGCAACAGGAAGCCTTATAGAGATACTAGCCTTTATAAGGCCTGCAATATGAAGCCTTATACAAGCAACAGATTCGGTAGTGACTACAAGAGGAGGCCTTATACAAGTAACAGTTTCTGTTATACTTAAAACAGGAATATTACGACAGAAAACAACATTCAATCTACAGTTTCGGTAAAGCATTCAATAGGAAACTTTATACAAGCAACAGTTTTTGTTATGACTGCAACCGGAGGCCTTATACAAGTAACAGTTTCGATAAGGCTTGCAACAGAAAGCTTTTTACAAGTAACAGCTTCTGCGAAGCTTGCAACAGGAAGCATTATACAAGTAACATTTTCTGTTACGTTTGCAACAAAAACATTGCAACAGAACTCTACATTAGAGTAAAAGTCTCTATAAGTCATGCAATAATAAATCTTATACAAGTTACAGTTTCGCTAAGGCTTGCAGCAGGAAAGTCTATGCAAGCAACAGTTTCGGTGGAGCCTGCAATAGGAAACCATATACAAGTCACTTCTTCTGCAAAGCATGTCACACGAAGCCATATACAAGCAACAGTTTCGGTAAGGCTTGCAACAGGAAGCTGGTTTCAACAGTTTCGGTAGGGCTTGCAATGGGAAACTTTATACAAGCAACAGTTTCGGTTAAGCTCTGCAGAAAGAAACCTTATAGAAGTATCTGCTTCGGTTAAGTTTGTAACATAATGCCTGCTACAAGTATAGTGATTCCGAAACTTCTATACGGCCTTAAAGAGGTAGTTCACACTCTGCACTGAAGTCCTTAGGCCTTATAGAAACAATAACTTCCCAAAATCGAAAATTTAAGCCTTACCGAAGTAAAATTGTTACTTGGGATATCGTCTACTTCGGTATTATGTACCTGCTATAGTGGGCGTATTGGTATCTTTGAAAGATTTTGGAGTTTTAGCCTCCGTCCACCCTAGTTTTCAAAAAAAAAAAAAAAATACAGACCATAACCTGTGGGTAAAATGCACTCGGCAAAATTAGGAGGCACTCATACTGCAACATTTGCCTCGAACGGTCGGCCTTGATCTTAGCAACCCTCTCTACCTACCATACATAACCTAGCCCCGGTTATGCTTTTCAAGCATGATGTGAAATCTCTAGTATCTAGGTACTAATTAAAGGCGAGTTTAATGTCTCCAGCCATTACAAAAAGAAGTTCGAAAGTTTGTTTTTGCCTTGTCTGTTAAATCAGACCTTAGGACATTTTAAGGGCTCAAGCTTTTTCCTTTTTCTACTGAGGTCATTTTCTAAAAAATGAAGCTTTCCTCTAAGAAGGATTCTTGTATAGTATTTCCTTTTGCGTCGGGGAAATTGTAGGTCCCCTTGTATGTAAAGAAATTAACACACCAGCATACATTGTTGAGAAGTTGGCCCTGGTTCACCTCGACCTGTTGCGCCACTCTATTTTATTTATTTCCTTTTGTGCCAAAATTCAAAGTACAAACTGCATTTTTTAATTTCTATAGTATTTCAATTCATTATGGCAATGTTTTCTATATATATTAGGCTCTGCAGCCATCAGATGTGGTCCCTAAGACTCTGTATTTAAGCAATTTATAAGAAAGATTCTTACTCCTCCTAATAACCTTGTCTTTTTGCTTCTCTAACAAATTAACATAGACCAGTCAGAAGCCATTTTTTTTACCTTAAAAATCGCGGTGAGTTATTGCACCATTAAAACCGGCAACAACAGGTATTAAATTGCTGTTTTTTTTTTTTTACAAAAATCTGTATTTTCATTTTCATAAATATACAATTTGAATTCTAAATTTCTATAATTACTAACAATCTATACATATTCAAATCGGTACATAAATTATACGAGTTGCGTAGTTTCGAATATTTTGCCAACGATGACGCACGATTTCAATAAATTTCACCTTTCAAAACCATCTTGTATATACCTTTCGAAACGCGTGGCTTAAAACTCAAAGGCTCTATAATTGTACAACTTATTTGACAGTTTAAATGCAGAATGTTTTTTCGCCGTTAAAATGTAAGTCTTAAGCCTCACGTCAGTAAGGAAAAAAAAAATGAAAAGAAAAAAATTGCTACTGGAACTGGTGACTTTTAAAAAAGAGCCGGTTTGACCTGAATAATTCTGAGCCATTATTTTCGGCTTAACCTGAAAGAGTGGCGATGTGTTGCTTTGCCGTCGGCTTTGGCTTTTTGTGTTGTGTATGGGACATTTATGTTCCGTTTAAATGTCTTACTCCATAAATTATTCTTACTGAAAGTAAAATACGCTACTAACAAGTTTTTAAAGAAGACCCTGGTATCATATTTTTTCCCTTGTACAGTATGATCGCAATCTTACATAACTTAAAATTACGAAACCTTGGTTCGAGTAGTTTTGTCTGATTGTTAAGGAAACCACACATAATTTTTTTTTTGGGTATTAGAAAAATAAGGATTTGCTATGATATTTTTCAATGGTAGTAGACTTTTCTTTATAAATGTGCGTTGCCTTTGGCATGCAAAATGCAGGGAATGAGGATATCGTTTATGCTGCAGCAAAGTATGAGGGATGCCCCATGAAATAAAATAATAAAATGAAACCCCACTTGTAGACCCCAAATAGAACCCGCAAAAAGACCAGGGCTCCTTTAAATGTAGCGGTCTGGAACTTATACTACTCGTTACGAGCTTGGTTCAACCTCGGACAAGAAGTTTTCTTGCTTCTTACAAGGTTCTACGGCTCTGATCTGAGTTGTAATAGTTGATCCTTTTTATGTCTTTTTCGTTAACATATTCGCGACTTTTGTTTCTGTAGGCTTAAATAATTTTCATAATTTTTTATTGTGTTCTGAAAGAGTGGGTGGACTTCCAGTCTGACTATATCAGTCTTGTGCACTTGCCTCAGAGGAATGAACTGACATGGCTTCATCAACTCTATTGTCAGCCGTAATCATATCTCTAAGGGTAAATTTATTGGTGATAAATCCGCTGGCGATGAGCTGGTTAGGAGCATGCACCAGCTCATCTGCAAGATATGGTCGGAAGAAAGCATGCCCGACGAATGGAACCTCAGCATGTTTGCCCGATCCTGAAGAAAGGAGACCCTCTGAGTTGTGCCAACTACAGAGGCATAAGTCTTCTTAACATCGCATACAAGATCTTTTCTGCTGTACTGTGTGAACGCCTGAAGCCGTTTGTCAACAATCTGATAGGCACATATCAGTGTGGCTTTAGGCCAGGAAAGTCCACCATCGATCAAATACTCACACTGCGGCAGATCTTGGAGAAAACCCAGGAATTCCAAATCGATACACACCACCTCTTCATCGATTTCAAGGCCGCGTATGACAGCATCTATAGAGACGAGCTATATAGCGCAATGTCTAGTTTTGGCATCCCTGCCAAACTCGTCAGTCTGTGCAGAATGACGATGGAAAACTCACGCTGTTCTGTCAAGGTCGGCAAAGACCTTACCGACCCCTTTGATGTCAGAAAAGGATTTAGACAAGGCGACGCGCAGTCATGCAGAACTCTCGCGCCAACACCAGAGGTACAATCTTTCAAAAGTCCGTTCAACTACTCGCATACGCAGACGACATTGACATAATCGGTAGAACAAAGCGTGATGTCAGTGAAGCCTTCGTGAGTATTGGGACGGAAGCGGCGAATATGGGTTTAGCAGTCAATGAGGACAAAACCAAGTATATGCTGTCATCAAGAAAAGACACCCAACATCGACGTCTTGGACAAAACATCACCATCGACAGCTTTGAAATAGTTAGAGACTTTGTCTACCTGGGTTCCGCCATCAATTCAGACAATGACACCAGCGCTGAAATCAAACGAAGGATAACTCTTGCCAATCGCTGTTTCTTTGGGCTAAGAAGGCAATTGAGTAGCAAAGCCCTCTCTCGAGCAACTAAAGTGTCCATGTATAAGACCCTCATCATCCCAGTCCTGTTTTACGGTGCAGAAGCATGGACCCTGTCAAAGGCGGATGAAAACACTTTAGGCTGCTTCGAGAGGAAAATTCTTCGGACCGTAAATCGGTCCCGTCTGCATAGACGGAGAGTGGAGGAGGAGATATAACATCGAACTGTACGGGCTGTACAGCGATACCGACCTAGCCAAAAGAGTCAAATCACAACGTCTACGATGGCTGGGTCATCTAGAGCGGATGGACACCAACGCCCCGGCCCGGGAAATCTTCGAATCCACACCGCAGGGACGGCGCGGTAGTGGAGCACCGAGACTCAGGTGGCGCACGCAAGTGGAAGGGGACCTCAGCCAACTTCGCGTGCGAAACTGGAGACGGCTAGCTAGAGACAGAGCTGACTGGCGAAGCTTGTTGGCTGAGGCCCAGGTCCACCCCGGACTGTAGCGCCACCTTAAGTAAGTAAGTAAGTAAGTAATAGTTAAACTAATTTTCATTACAATCGGTGGTTTAGCTGCATGTGCTTGCCGGCATTCGTCGTCAAACCAGGGGTTTCGTTGTGGTCGCCGTGTGAAACCCAGCACTTCAGAGGCGGCGTCTCTGATGGCATTTTGGCAATGTTGCCACTGGCTATCAATACTTGATGCTGGCTGCATAGGACTTCGTAGAAGGTTTTGAGAGACTCGGTTGGAGAAGGACCTGGCGATCTCTTGCGATTGTAGTCGGCCGACGTCAAACTTCCCCACAGTATTTTCATTACTTGGCGCTAATCGGGATATCCGCAGCCGTACCTTGGCTACAACAAGGTAGTGATCCGAGTCAATGTTGGCCCCTCGGAAAGTTCGGACATCCATGATACTGGAGGAGTGCCTTGCGTCGATCGCAATATGGTCAATCTGGTTGACGGTTGATTGATCGGGAGATATCCATGTCCCTTTGTGGATATTGAGATGCGGGAACTGTGTACTAGCTACCACAACGTGTCGCCCCGCACCAAAGTCGATCAGCCTGAATCCGTTATCGGAGGTCGTGTCGTGCAGGCTATGCTTTCCGACAGTACGACCAAAGATGCCCTCCCTTCCTAGCTTGGCATTAAAATCGCCTAGGACAATCTTAATGTCGTAGCTAGGGCACTGCTCATAAGTTTTGTCCAGGAGCTCGTAGAACATATCTTTGGTCTCGTCATCTTTCTCCTCTGTGGGGGCATGTGCGCATATCAGGCTAATGTTGGCGAATTTAGCCTTGATGCGGATCGTCGCGAGGCGTTTGCTTACAGGGTTGAAGGTCAAGACTTTTTGCCTAAGTCTGCCTCCAACAACGAAACCACATCCAAATAGGCGCTGTCTTTGATGCCGATAGCAGTCGCCGTAGTAGATGTCGCAGTTTTTCATCCTTCTTTTGCCCGGCCCGTCCCACCGCATTTCTTGGATGGCAGTAATGTCTGCCTTGCAGTCGTTAAGGGCCTCCGTTAGTTGCTCGGCTGCACGTGGTCTGTTAAGGGACCTAACATTCCACGTGCAGATCCGGAGCTTGTTGTCCTTTTCTCGTTTGCATTGGTCGTCAACAGTAAATCCGTCCGAATCCGAGGCTTGTTTCTGCTTCGTGACTGGTGTTTCTTTACGTGGCCGGGAAGTCACCCCGACGGCACGACCCCCAACCTGGAGGACCAGATCCTTTGCTTAGCTCTAAGGACGGAGAGCCGGATAGCCCGCTCCTTATAGGCCTGAGCTCCGAATACGTCGTAGTAGCCCATATAAGGTGTTCACTAAGTAGTAGTTCGGCCTGACTGGAACTATGGACGCCACCGTTGATTCCATCTGGGGAATTCCTCCGCTGCCGTCCGGATGCAAGGAGAAGTTCCTTAGTGGGAACACTCCTTTAACTATTAAACGGCTGAAAAAATTTTTTTAAGACTAAGCAAACTAAAAAGAACGATGGCTGGGTCATCTAGAGCGGGTGGACACCAACGCCCCGGCCCGGAAAATCTTCGAATCCACACCGCAGGGACGACGCGGTAGAGGAGCACCGAGACTCAGGTGGCGCACGCAAGTGGAAGGGGACCTCAGCCAACTTCGCGTGCGAAACTGGAGACGGCTAGCTAGAGACAGAGCTGGCTGGCGAAGCTTGTTGGCTGAGTCCCAGGTCCACCCCGGACTGTAGCGCCACCTTAAGTAAGTAAGTAAACTAAAAAGAAACGCTTTTGTTGCCGTCATATAAAAATTGTGTGCTCAGAGTAGGAATTAAGGAAAAAAAGTCATTGCTTGCGCTAAGTATGTACTTTATGTACTTGATAATCAAAAATACAGTGCTATTCCAAAAAGGATTCTCAGTAGCCTTTTTATCGACTTTAGATCCAAAACTTTAGAGCCAAAAAAAAAATCAGACCTAAACCATTTTTCGAAGTTTGAAGGAAATTTTTTATAATTCAAGGGTTTATGGCTACGCTTATGACTAGTTAATACATCGCGAGTGGAAAATATAAGAGGAGAGTCTGTGTATGAGTCTGAGTCTAAATAAATAATTAAATTGTTTTCTAGATAAGCTTAAAATCATTTGAGTTGATTTACTTAAATATAACTGTTGAATGGTTTATACTAACTGCTTTATACAATCACTTTTTTAAAGCCACGCCCACAAAATTGGATGGAGGCACACACTACATATACATGAAAGTTAGAGAATGTTAATATCTACAACTTTTGTTATAGAATTTTTAGTCAAATTTTTTAATGTTTATTGAAAAACAGTCATTTTAAGCTAAAATCCCTTAAAAAAGTGGGCGTGGTGAATGAAAAGGCCAAACTTTTTTGGCTTCTTCAAAGACAATTACAAGGCAATGTTACACACCAAAAATGAATGCGCCATTGTATCATACCTAAAATTTGGAAAAACTTGTTTGAAGTTAGAGATGGTCGCACACACAGGCCTGTAGTGGGCGTGTCTGTGGGCGGATTCAGCTATTTTTCAAACTTAATCTAAAGGACAAATTCAGATCTCTAGCCGAAAATGTAAGGCCCAAAATTTATTTACATTCGGACGGATGGACGGACGGACGGACAGATATGGCCTAAACGATTGTCCTGTCAGTCCCATTCATATCTCTAAAAGGTTGTGAGGGGCCTACGATGATTATTATTAAACATAAAGTCGCAAAATATACTTAATAGCATTTCATACAAATTAAGTAATAATTCTATTATTATTATTGGAAAACCACTCCGTGTTTGCTTTCATACTTGACGGTCTCTTTTCTATGAGAAGTGACAGTTGGGGGTTATCTCCACATTCTCACTGTCTGATCTTCGCGCCTCATTGTACCGGGCTCGGGGCCAAATAAAATGCCTTCTGGGGTTGCTGCATGGGGTTGGTACATAACATATGCGGGGGTAAGCTTTGGCGTTTCTGTGCAGAGTTTCCATGGCTCATTTACTTTTGTTTTGGACCTATAGTAACTCTTCTTTCTACCTTTTCTGTCCTCGAATTCTTTCGAGTACTACGCGTCTAAAGGGTATGACTACCCTTGATCGCGAGCTAATTATAAAAACAAAAATTGAGAGCCTGCGTTCTGGTTGTATAGCCACAGCCAGTTGACCGTTTTATAGACCTTTCTAATCTTGTTTCGATCCCTTAAAGTGCAAAGTGCTTTTTCGTTCCATAAGTACGTTCCGGCTTTTGTTGTCGTTTGATTATCAAAACAAAACCCGGAACCTAACTTAGCCTACTCTCCAGTTCAGCTTGCCTTTTTTTTACGTTGCCGGGAAGTTACCCCTAAAGTACAAATACCGAGCATGGAGGGCCAGATCCATGTTTAAGACCTAGGACACTTTAGGCCTAGTGCCACTTGAACGAGTTATCCACTTTTGGGAATTGACCTGACGCTATAAAATAAGCCGCAAAATCAAAGGCCCGAATTGTCAAATCTACATTATGTTAAACAGGGGTGTAGAGAAAAAGGCCACACAGATACTAGGCACCAAAAGGGGCCCACTGCGGTCCTAACATTGCCAAAGTTGTAAAATTAATTAAGCTACAAAAATAGGTCTGGCAGACGGGTTGCATGAAAGCAACGCCCTCCATACATTTTCAAAATTTGCACACACACGATAACTTCGCATCACTCCAAATTCGAAGAGTGGGCCCAAGCCAGGGGTTGCAGGACTGCTCATATAGTGAACAGTTCAATGAACACTATTTTTCATATGAAATGAGGCAACACAAAAAATAAATTAGCCAATATAAACAAGTTAGTAAGTACAAGAGTTCGTCTGTAACGAACTTCTAAATACCCGACCCTCTTTACCCATTAACACCAAATTTAAAATTTTTTGGTCTGTTTCATATACTGAATGTCAATTATTTGTATTAGCCACGCCCCTAAAAAAGGGCGTAGGCAAAATAAAATCAATCACGAGAAAATGCGTTAAAGGCGAATATAAATATTTAAAAAAAAAAATTTCCCAAAAACGCCCCCCAAGAGTGGGCGGAGCTCAATGCTATGCAACAAACTTAGAACTAACAAACTTAGGTTAAGGTAAGTACAAACTTAGGTTAAATCTTTAATATTTGTTATATAATTTTTTTTCAATTTAGAATGAATCTCTCGAGAAATCAGATTTTCAAAGATTTCAGATGTTAAAAGTGGGCATGGTCAATAGAGTGGATGGTCCAATTTTTCTCTAATTAAAGGCTTTTGGTCGATATCGCTCTCCACCAAAATTTGAGTTCATATATTTTGTCTACCAAAAGGCATTTTAAAATAAAATAAAATTTGAGGTTGTCTGACATTACAGCCAATTGTGGGTGTGGCTGTGGGCGGATCTTCTCAATTTTCATACTTTGTCTGTAAAAAATGAGAACCAAGAAACGCTTCAAGTTTCAGTTTCCGAGCTCAATTTTAAAGACCTCAAAACTGCATACATACGGACAGACGGACGGACGGACGGACATGGCTTACCTTACATGACTTACCTGTCGGTCTCGATCATATCTCTAAAAGGTCTTAGGTCTGTGCTACAAACTATGCATTAAAATTAATAAACCCTCGTTCGGGTATAAAAAGAAAAGAAATTTAATCATTGTTGTTGCATTTCGTGCTTTTGGTGACTTTTTTCATATTTCGAGTTATACCCTTAGATCCTACTGCCGTTATACCCTAGAGACGACCCAGTCAGGGGCACATCCGTCACCAGCCCCATTCAAGTACCCTGACAAGCACTAGAAATCTTCAATGACGGCAGCCCAAAATAAGTCGGGGTAACTAACATTGTCGACCTGAATAGTGACAGCATCGTTTGTCCTTATTTGGGAATTCATCTGCTGGTATGTTGTTCTTGTGGTGACTTAAATTGAGTTCTGAGGCTCGAACACAACACCCGCATTGAAGAACTCAGCAAGCCAAGTTCAAGTGAGGACAGGACTTACTGGTTACTCGCCTACCTAGGACAATGCTTTAATTTCAGCCAACGATATCAGCGCTGATATCAAGCAAAGGACAACTCTCCTAAGTTTTTGAGTTATGAAACAGCGAAAAACTGGAGAAGAGCTCCACGGATCAAATCCGGCCAGAAATCCGGGCAACGAATGTTTCTAAATGGCAATGGGGCTAGGGATTCAGCAATTCTTACATCTTACTTACTTAAGGTGGCGCTACAGTCCGGGGTGGACCTGGGCCTCAGCCAACAAGCTTGCCAGCCAGCTCTGTCTCTAGCTAGCCGTCTCCAGTTTCGCACGCGAAGTTGGCTGAGGTCCCCTTCCACTTGCGTGCGCCACCTGAGTCTCGGTGCTCCACTACCGCGCCGTCCCTGCGGTGTGGATTCGAAGATTTCCCGGGCCGGGGCGTTGGTGTCCATCCGCTCTAGATGACCCAGCCATCGTAGACGTTGTGATTTGACTCTTTTGGCTAGGTCGGTATCGCTGTACAGCCCGTACAGTTCGATGTTATATCTCCTCCTCCACTCTCCGTCTATGCAGACGGGACCGATTTACGGTCCGAAGAATTTTCCTCTCGAAGCAGCCTAAAGTGTTTTCATCCGCCTTTGACAGGGTCCATGCTTCTGCACCGTAAAACAGGACTGGGATGATGAGGGTCTTATACATGGACACTTTAGTTGCTCGAGAGAGGGCTTTGCTACTCAATTGCCTTCTTAGCCCAAAGAAACAGCGATTGGCAAGAGTTATCCTTCGTTTGATTTCAGCGCTGGTGTCATTGTCTGAATTGATAGCGGAACCCAGGTAGACAAAGTCCTTAACTACCTCAAAGTTATAGCTGTCGATGGTGATGTTTTGTCCAAGACGTCGATGTTGGGTGTCTTTTCTTGATGACAGCATATACTTGTTTTTGCCCTCATTGACTGCTAAACCCATATTCGCCGCTTCCGTCCCAATACTCACGAAGGCTTCACTGACATCACGCTTTGTTCTACCGATTATGTCAATGTCGTCTGCGTATGCGAGTAGTTGAACGGACTTTTGAAAGATTGTACCTCTGGTGTTGGCGCGAGAGTTCTGCACAATTCTCTCAAGTATGATGTTAAAGAAGTCGCATGACTGCGCGTCGCCTTGTCTAAATACTTTTTTGACATCAAAGGGGTCGGTGAGGTCTTTGCCGACCTTGACGGAACAGCGTGAGTTTTCCATCGTCATCCTGCACAGACTGACGAGTTTGGCAGGGATGCCAAAACTAGACATTGCGCTATATAGCTCGTCTCTATAGATGCTGTCATACGCGGCCTCGAAATCGATGAAGAGGTGGTGTGTATCGATTTGGAATTCCTGGGTTTTCTCCAAGATCTGCCGCAGTGTGAGTATTTGATCGATGGTGGACTTTCCTGGCCTAAAGCCACACTGATATGTGCCTATCCGATTGTTGACAAACGGCTTCAGGCGTTCACACAGTACAGCAGAAAAGATCTTGTATGCGATGCTAAGAAGACTTATGCCTCTGTAGTTGGCACAACTCAGAGGGTCTCCTTTCTTCAGGATCGGGCAAACAATGCTGAGGTTCCATTCGTCGGCATGCTTTCTTCCGACCATATCTTACAGATGAGCTGGTGCATGCTCCTAACCAGCTCATCGCCAGCGGACTTAAAAAGTTCGGCAGCTAGGCCGTCTGCTCCGGCTGTTTTCTTGCACTTGAGCTTAGACACAGCTACTTTCACCTCCTCCAGGTCGGGTGGGCAGTATCGTTCGTATGCTTCGTCGGTAACGTCTTCGCCCAGGTTGAATGGTTCGTTCTGCCTGACAGCGGTATTTGGTTCGTCCTCGCCGTTATACAGTCTACAGAAGTGGTCTTTCCAAATCCTCAGCACCGATTGCGATTCTACAACGATGTTCCCTTGATGGTCCTTACAGGCTTCAGTTCGAAGTTTATACCCTTGGCAGGACCTTTTGATCCTTTGGTAAAACTTTCTAACCTCATTCCTGTTGTAACATCTCTCTATCTCTTCAACCGCGCGCTTCTCGTGCTCTCTCAATTCTTACATCATCCGAAGAAAAACTTTAGTGAGCGTGGAATGGTTTTGCGGCTGCCTGAGATGGTGCTTGAGGAGTCAACGTAAGCTTATCGGAAATGATGGTGTTTCCCGAATTCCTGTGCAGTTTACTCTGCAAATAGGCATGATCAAGCTGGAGCAATGAAGAAACTGCGCCAGCCTCTATTCGTGAGAATCTTAATGCTTAGCGGCTTTCTCGACGTGGAGCCATCAATGCTTTTATGGTTCAAAAACTTTATTCGCATGCCTTCCGGCAGACTTTCCAAACATGTCGTGCTAGTGAAGATACGAGTGAAGGCGATAGTGCTTATTACTAGGAAGCTTTGATGAATTCAACATCGCACCTACCCCAAATCCTATAGTGTGCTTAGGCAAGGAAGTTGCAGGGCGGATGCAGCATGCCTCCCAATCATATCGACTTATTTCGGCTTTTTTAACTTTGTTATCTTCCACTATAACTTCTATGTTAAGGAATGATCACGAATATTTAATTTATAATTGTAAACTAGTTTTTTTTATTCTTTGATAAACTAATAAATGCAATACAAAAAACAAATAAAACTGGCTGACTTTGCATTCTTGTATTTTGGGCAATCGTTACCTTGTCAATCACTTGTCACCTTGTGATTTTTATATCCTGCTTAGGATAGATATATGCAAACAATTTGTAACTCAATTCAATAATCACCAAAGGTAATTAAGAATTTTTACGGATATATTGTACACCGGAAAATAGGAAAATTTATTAAACCATGTCCATTCGTCTATGCGCCCTTCCATGTGTCCGGACAGATATGAAGTTTAAAGTTCATGCAGTTAAAATTTAAAGGCCTTTAAACTAGCGACAGACTGACGGACATCGGTCAAACGATCCTCTAAATCAATTCTAAAGTTGGTTTTCAGAAGATATACTTACATTGCTTTCGTCAAAAACTTTCCATGAGGACACATATGACTTGTAATGACACATCAGCCTTAAAAAACTCTTTCAAACTATACGTTGATTCCCACGTCTCACATCTTTTGTCCTAATTGATGGATTGTCATTCTCTTACAAAAATTTCTTGTTGCTGTGTACATACTTACTATAATGACATAAATTAACATCTGTCAATTTAAAATAATTATACCCTTGCCCCGAACAACCTCATAAGAACCGCAAACAAAGCTTCTAATAAATATTTTTTTAATTAAGAGCTCCCAAGCTTATCTTGTCTAATATTTTACCGAAATTTCGTAATTATATCCTAATTTATTGACCATACCCCACCTTAAGAATTTGTCATCTCAAGGCTTAAGTGAATATTAAAAAAAAAAAGAAAAACTGGTAAAGGAGCTTTAATTAAGCTATCAATAAAAAAAAACTTGTTCTTTTTTTTGCTTTTTGTTTCTGGTGATCACCGTCACGATGCACTACCCTATACACATTAGTGCATATCATATAAAGTAATTGATACGCAAATAAAAACGTTGAGTCGTAAAAATGTAAAAATCAACAGTATTAGAGCGATGGTGGTTTGTTTGTGTGCAGATGTTGGTTAAGTTTACATCTTCGAAACATTTTAACCATCGAAATCATAAAAAAAAGTGATCCCCACTTGAGAAGGGAAAAAGATACATCTCTTCATATGTTAGGATGTGTGTGACTATACTAAGTGATTAACCCCACTGTACATCGGTCTCTCTTGGTCCGTCCGAGTTATTTTCCATTCTTGGATGTCCACTGGAATTTCTGCGTATACTGTATACAATGATGTTTGTATGGCGTATGACATAAGCTTGCAGCGACCACCCGCAACCATCCTTTGCCATCCATTAAGGTGAATTAGTACAATTCTATTGGTTGGTAAAATTAGAATTCCATGCATGATCGTTCTGTGCCTCTCTGTCGTCCTCATGCTGCAGACGACTATGACTGAGCCGCTCTATCGGGCTGTCTTTGTTTTTCATAGGCTTTGTCTTGCACCTGTTTCGAACCGAATGTATAGATCCCAGCTTTGACTTGACGAGTACCAGCGAGATATGTACAACATCCAGCCCAAAACAGTAGTTCTAAGTGACTCTCAACTTCTAGCCAAGCGGCTGGCGGCGATCTTGCAGCTTGAAGATCGTCGCGTCGTTGTAGCCTTATTAATTCTCTACATTTTAGCCTTTCCACACAAGCTACAATATCAGCACGCTCTCACGAATCAAAATAAATAAATACACGCTTGGATTTTTTTTCACACATTTCTCCGATCGCAGATACTCGCGATCGCGATCGTACACTGGCGTCCAGTTCAGATACAAAAAAAAGAAAAAAAAAACTTTTTTTTTATTTGTATAGTCTTCGGCGCATTTTAGCAATGCCAGACATTCTGACTATCGGCACAGATGGCAATCGCCTTCATCTCTGTGGAACAGGTTCCCTCTCTGATTCTCTGAAAGAAATTCAGCAAGCGTGGAACATGTTTACACATACGTTCATCAGGTTGTTCGGTTGTGTTTTTTTTTTTTTTTTTCTTAAATAAATTATTTCATTTGGTTTCTTTTTTTATATGTGTATACCGGCAGGTATACCTGCTGTGCTGTAACCAACTCTCTACTAAATAACCCCAGTGTGCTTGCGATTAGATTAATCGCTCTGATCGATCGATCTTGCTCGAAGAACGTTCGCAATGTTGAAGAACTAGATGGAGTATCTAGATATGTAGCTAGACATACTCGTCGCGAATAATCATTAAAAATATACACAATTTTACGAAATACTGGAATGTGTGCTGTGTATAGGTATGAATCGTGTTTATTTAAATTCAACGAAATTATAATGAAGTATAGGTTAGGTAGTATCTCAGTGTAGTAGATAGATACTTAATTCTGATGTATGTGGGTAAATATGTTAATTAATTTATTAAGGCAAGCACAGTTGCTGGTTGGAGAATGGTTACCATAAAAAAATGTAAGCATATAAGATTCACGTCGAAATGCTTGCGTGATACCCTATGTCAGTGGTGTAGTTATAGTGGGGGCCTGTGAGCGAAGTCTAACACTGTTAAGTTTTTCCATGGTAGACTATAGGGGAGGCGTTTAAAAATGGATGACAAAAAAATACAAAATCAAGTTGTTGTCTTTTTGCTATTTGACATTTTTAAGCAAGGTCATGCAAGGTCGGGTTTTAGAATGGCCTTGAGGTAAGGTATGCCTGTCGTAATGGCCGAATAAAATCTACTGGAAAGAAGTCTTCAGCATGCTATACGTCATGCTGTCAGGAGCTAGGCCTGAGGGGTCTTAGCATGCGAGCGCTTGGTGGTGGTTTGAAGATCCCGCTCGGCATCCAACCGGGCTTAACTCCAAGAAGTAACGAGCAGCCCGTCAATGGTGCTGCCATCCATTACGGGGGACGGAGGGAAACAGCCCCAAGTCAAAATGAGGGCTTAGGTGGGAATTCCACAATTCGACAACGGCATCAACGGCGGAAATTGGTACATGGAATGTCTCGTCGCTAACGAGGAAGGAACTTGAACTGGCTGAGGACGCCAAAAAGTATCAGCTCGATGCAACTGGCATCTCCTCAACTAAGTGGAAGGGTTCTAGAACCAAAGACTTCGCTGATTGGTGGGAGATCTTCTGGTCTGGCGTCCCAGATCACATGACTGCACAAGCGGGTGTGGGGATACTCAAAAGCCCCCGGTTGTCAGAAAATGAATTCGATATCATTCCGTTAGGGGGAAGGGTTCTGATGTTTAAGCTTAAGCTTGAGCGATAGACTTCTGCTCTAGTTCAGGTGTATGCACCAAATCCATAGTATGAGTCGTTTTTGAACGAAGTTGATGCAGCCCTGGATAGAATGGCAGATATGGACTTCTTTTTCTTGATGGGTGACTTCAATGCACACGTGGGAACGGACAGCAGTACTGTGAGGAGTGTGATCGGGAGGCACGGTGACTTGGATCATAACAGGAACGGAGGGAAGTTGCTGGACTTTTGCTGTGCATATGGTTTGTCCATCATGAACACCTTCTTCATGCACAAAGACGTTCACAAATACACATGGTACAGGCACAGTTTAAATCAGAGGTCACTGATTGATTGCTTTGTATTCGTGTCTTCAAAGAATGATTTGCGATGTTCGAGTTTTCAGAGCAGCTATGAGATGATGCTGGAGCTGTCAACTGATCACCGCTAAGAGCTGTGTAAATTGTTTTTCAGCGACAGCATTCCTTTGCCACCCATGCGAAAACTAAGACTGGTGACCCGCATACGGTGGGAAAGGTTGCAGGACGCTGACTCTGATTTCAGAGAGCGCTTTGCACAGCATGTTTCGGAGAAGTTTGAACAAATTCCAACTGACCTTTTGAATGTAGAGGAGGAATGGCAGCTGTTTTCATCGGCAGTCATTGCCTCTGCAGGAAATGTTTGTGGAGTGAAGCGACTTGGGGTAGCGGCTGGTGGTGAGAAAAGAACTGCTTGGTTTAAAACGCCTGGAGTTCAAGAATGGATCCAATGTAGAAACTCAACTTCTCGATCCTAGTGCAATCAGGCGCGAAGAACTTCCAATTTGGCAGTCAGAATAGCCAAGGAATAGGCATGGAAAAAGTTCGGCGAGAACTTGGAGCACGATTACAGATCTGCAAACAAGAAATTTTGGCAAGATAATTCAATATCTTGCCAAAATTTCTTGCCAAAACACAATATTCAACTTCAGAGAAAGGAAGTTGAATATTGTTCAAGGGGTTTATTACAAGGACGGTAAACTTATTTCAAATGAGAGCGATGTCTTGGCGCAGATGGAGAGAGCACTTTTCGGAGTTGCTCAACCGCCAACAGGGTACTGAATATGGCATTCCCAATGCTGTCGAGATAAGGGCGGAGAATATTAGTCCTACAGTTGATGAAGTCGCTGCTACTATGAAATCGTGTTTTTTAGATCTGGAAAAGGCCTATGACCGGATCCCCCGGGGTACACTATGGAAAGTTTTGCAGGACTATTCGCTGAGTGGACCTCTTCTGAGAACCATCCAGTCTTTGTCTGGAAACTGCAGAAGATGTGTACGGATAAATGGCGCCAAATCCCGTCCTTTTGATGTGTGCGTTGGACTCCGCCAGGGCTGTTTCCTATCGCCTCTCCTTTTCATAGCATATATGGACTGGAGGGTAAAACGCAGTCTTAGTGGGGAAACTTTCGGAATGGGTGGGTCGGAATAAGTCATTTGCCTTTCGCAGATGATTTGGCCATCCTTGCATCATCCAAGGAGAAACTTCAGCGAGCACTTGATAGGTTTACAGCGGTTTGTGGTGATGCTAGGGATGAAGGTAAACGTGAACAAATCGGAAGTGATGTTGTTTCCATAACTCCTGTGCAGTGTACCCTGCACATAAATGGCGTTCCATTGAAACAGGTGGAGAAGTTTAAGTATCTCGGTGTCTTTTTCGCGAAAGATGGGAGGAGCAATACTGAGTTGTCCTGTAGAATTGACCAAGCTGGAGCAATAGTAAAGGAACAGCGCCGGCCGGCCATCAAGAAAGCTGAGCTTGGAGTAAAAGCAAAGATCTCAGTTTTTAATTCAGTATTCGTTCCGACCCTCAGCTATGATCATGAAATTTGGGTAATGACCGAAAGAATTAGATCGCGACAACAAGCTGCCGAAATGAGATTTCTCAGGTGCTTTCCTGGTGTTCGTGTTATTTTTAGCGATAGTGTGAGAAATGTCAGTATTCGTGGGAATCTTAATGTTGAGCAGCTACTTCTCCGAGTGGAACGATCAATTCTTGGATGGTTTGGACACATTATTCGCATGCCCCTCGATAGACTTTCTAGACAGGTCATGTTAGCCGAGATTCATTGGAGTGACAGGTCATGTCGCCCCAATGATTGGCCAAGAAACAGTTGGTGGGATCAGTTAAGAACATTTCCGAGACCCATCTAGCGATCGCGCCTGTGTCTCTTTGGTGGCGGAGGATCGGGAACGATGAAAGAACCATTTACCTGCCCTCGCTCAGTGACCCTTCTAAGGATAAGCGGTCACCAAAAATAATTGGTTGGAATTCTCTAGGTTTGCTTTAAAAATGTTTTGAGCACCGCCCAATTTAATGAGTGTTTTTAGAAAACAGTTTTTTTTGGCTAAATCTTCGTTCTTCAAAAATATTACTATCCTCACGGTTCTAACAAAATAGGTTTAAAAGGTTTTCTTCTTAGCCTACTCTCACTTTTGAGGGCATGGCCCATACACATTTTTAACTTTCAGTGAATATATTCAGGCCAAAACCTTCAAGAAATGGTGTTGCTGGCTAAATAGGGTCGGGTATTTAGAGGATCCTTACGGCGCCTCTTGCACTTACTCACTTGCTTTCCATAACTTCTTAGACAATTGAGTCCGACAGTTTTTCGAAACATATTAAGAATCAGGACACTAAAATACATTTGGCAAGAGGGATTATAATCAAAATTGGTAGATTATTCGCTATCATTTGGCGAAGTGGAACGTAAAATATTCTTTGAAGCCATGGTGGATCCGCTTGGGAATCACGTCTACATACTTTTTTTCGATGCTATTTCGATAGAACACTGTTTGTAGAAAAAGTGATAGAACAGTGACAGGCAAGAGACATTGCGCAATATTTCTGTCTCCGATGAGTTTTATCAAGCGTTTTTGTATCCTGTCCAGCAGGTGCAATGCTGTTTTTGGAGCACCAGCCCAGCCATGGGAATTGTATTTCCATTTAGCGGATATGTACCCCTTATATAAAATAGCCAAATCAAAAGGGGGTGAAATATTTCTTACATCTTTTGAGGAAACCTAGGCATTTCGCAGTGTTTTTGGCGATTTCGAATCTGTGATCATTCCAACTAAGGTTTCTATTCCAACGAAAGCGTTTCGATTTCGTCGATCGGTGTTTCGGTTTTGCTTCAATGACAGAAGACAGCATTGAGTTTTGGAAGCATTCAACTCGACTCTGTTTTGAGATTCCCATGATACAATGCTGTTAAGATCAGAGTTTAATCAGTTTGACAACGCTGCTGTTCCAGTTCTACTTCTACGTCCCAAGTGCAGGGGCGCGGAACTGAGAATGAATATGAGAAATTGAGGTTACTGTCATCGGCAAAGGAGTAGATTGGATTAGTAGTAGCAGACAAGAGATCGTTTATGAAAACGAAAAAGAGAGTCGGAGACAAAACGGAGCCCTGGGGAACCCCAGCGTTTATTTTGTGAACTGCAGACTTTAAGCCATTCAAAACAAGTTGAATTGAACGGTTCTAAGGGTATTTACTAATTCATTGAATAACAGATTCGTCGATTCCAAATGCACGCATTTCTGACAGGGGAGCTTGGTGCCAAACTCTGTCAAAAGCTTTTGAATGTATTAATATAGAGTTCAAATTTTGTAAGATGCAAGAACAACCACTAAACAAGAGATTTATTTTGTTCTTATTAACAACTGTCAAATCATTTTACGAATTTGGTATTACAATAACAGCCCTGACTTAGCTAGCTTTTATAGCTATAAACAGGGTTACATGTTTAATGTTTTCAATTTGTTTTTACTAAATTTATTTTTGTTGCGAAATTTGGTGCCCTGACGTCTATCATTCTGCAGAATTCGCACACATGAAACTCTGTACCTAACTCTTTGACAATAAAGCTTTGTTTTAGCGGGAAGGTACCTACTTATCCTTACCTTCATTTTGAAAAGTGGGTACCTTCCTTGTCATGTTAACATTGTAAGCACGTTTGTTGAAGTATATTGGTGTAAGAAGACACCCACTGTACCATGATATTCTTTTCATGAGTCTTCAATACATATTCGAACTTCCTCAAATCAAATTTCATTGAATCCAAGAACAAAATTCCCATTGTGTAAGAATCCAATCAAAAAAGAAAAGATGATCAAAATACCATTCGTAGCGATCTCCAATTGGATAAAAAGAATGGATCCTAAATACAAAGATGCTCCCGGCCACATCGCGTTCTTCATAAAAAAAAACAAAAAACCGAAGGAACCATTCACATACAGATACATATGGGAATTATACTCATATATCTCAACAATTTATTGTTTAATACGTACAAGAAAAAAAACAAACAAAACCAAACACTTAACAGGGCACTTAACAGAAGAAAAAAAAAATCTTGGAAAAAGGGGAAAACGAAATTCTTGACTCACGGATTGGCTCAAGACCCGCGTGCGTGGGAGGAGCCCAAAATCCTTTTGTCGGATGTCCGCGCGCTTGTATTCGTTACTAAGCTATGTGAAAAGATCTGTATCTGAAGAATATGCCTTCTAATGGTGAAACATTGCCATCACCGGTTATTATACGCGAGAAGATGATGGGAAAAAGCCAAAAAATTGGGAGTGATTTTTGAAAAACAAACAAAAAAAAAAATTATGCATTAAGATGAGGATTCCTTCGTGTTGGGTTGCGTAATTAAATTGATTATTATTTGTCCATTTGAGGAACTGACTCATCCGGAGGTATCCAAAGGCATGCAGCAAAAGGATCAGGGGTGTTATTAAAAACTGATTTGAATCGAAAATGAGTTGAATTGATTGTAATAATGATGTGAAATTTGTTAATGCTTGGATGCTTTTTGGATTTAATGGAATCACAAGGCCATTCATTTTTCTCTTATACAAAAGCAATATAAAAATTTTGTGTCGGCTTGATCATATATTGCACGTTAGAATCTAATCTTATTCTTAAGAGGACATCGTTTTATTTTTCTAAAAGCTTTGACAATTATTTAAAATCAAATGGACTCAGATTCACGTCATCATCTTGTCCAAAGCTACCCTATAAATAGAAACTTCACACAGGAAAAGCTTTAACTTAAGACAAAAGTAATCCTTGTCTTAAAATTCTTTAAAGCATCTTAAGTTATTTGGCTGTTTACGCCCATGCTTGTCGTCCCTTTACTATACAAATTCATCTTTTGGCTTTTGCGCAATAAGTGCAAAATTGAAATTGAAAACGAAATCCTTGTTTTCTGCATTCAATTATTTTGTACATCTATAAAATCACTTTGTGGCCTTGTCGATAACCGAGCTTCAAGTAACCCGTTCTCCAATGTTGGCACTTTCTGGTAATATTTCAGATCTCTTCTGGTCATTCCAATGGACATCCTTTCTTCTCCGTGGTACTGTGCAAGGGTTTTTCAGTCAGCTATATCTTCTCTACAGGTTTGATCCGGTTCATTTTCAAATCTTTCCTTTAACAAGAGTTTCCTTTCCTGTAACAGAGTTGATAGAACAAAATAGAACCTTTCCGAAGCTTGCGATCGAGAAAAAAATAAAAAAAATAAACAGCTGAAAAGACGCCATAACCTTTTGCTGTGAGACACATGACGACATAAAATCGTGCGGCAAATAACCGCAAAAATTTTCTGCCGCAAGCATATACTCAGCACACGACTAATAAGAAACTGTCATTTTAATCGTTGAAAAAACAAATCTTGCGCTGCGACTTGAAGAGTCGTAGTTTTAAAAGCCTGGTCCTCTAGCCGGACGACCCATTTGCCGCAAAGGCTATCTAAAGATTTTCTTATAACCTATTGTATTAGAGCTGATAGAATAAAATAGAACCTTTTCGAAGCTTGCGATCTATATCTTTTTTGTATCATAATTCACTTTCTTGCTATTTGTTTTTCCTTATGGGTCAGAAAAAAACAGTTTTGCTGAAAAGACGAGGTTTTGCCTAGCGCCACTTCGGATTTCGACATTTTGTCATAACCTTTTGCTGTGAGACACATGACGACATAAAATCGTGCGGCAAAAAGCCGCAAAATGTTTTGCCGTCAGCATATACTCAGCACACGACCAATAAGAAAGTATCATTTTAATCGTCCGAGAAACGAAACTTGCCCTGCGACTTGAAGAGTCGTATTTTTAAATACCTGAGGTTCTAGCCGGACGACCGTTTGCCGCAATATTATGGCGTCGGCATCGTGTGATCGTGATAAAATTTTTTTTTTTTTTGGATTTTGTGATCTTTAAGTTTTTTCACTCATCTAAAAAAATCATCAATCGTCATCACACATCATGGATGCCAAAACTTTCTGAGGTACAACTAGGAATACCTTGAAAAACACGAAGAATTGGAAATAATGTGATGAGGTTTTACGTCAAGAGATCGTCAGCCAGGTCCTTATCTGCAATAGAGTCTCGAAAACCTTCAACGAAGTCATAGGCAACAGCATCAAGTCTTATTAGTCAGTGTTATTGCCAAACACCATCCGAGATGCTGACTCTTATATGCTGCGTTTTACACAGCCACCACAACGAAACCACTGGTTTGACAATGAATGCGGCTAGGTACATGCAGCAGGAAGTACTTGCCGACAGGAAGCTTAACATTACCGAATCTCGCTGCTATTAGTCAACATGGGTGAAAAAGACACCCACGAAAAGCCATACATCCCACCCGAACATGGCACATAGGAACTTGCACCAGCTTCATCTGCAAGGTATGGTCGGAACAAAGACTACCCGACTAAGAAACCTTAGAATTGTTCGAGCGATTCTAAAGGAAGGAGACCCTCTGAATTCCGGCAACTACAGAGGCATCAATCTCCTTAATATCGAATGCAAGATCTTTTCTGCTATACTGTCTGAACACCTAAGGCCGTTTGTCAACAATATAATGAGCCCAAGAAAGTCATACATACTGGAGGCTGTGTAGGAGAAACAGGCCTTATAATACCTTATCTTGACTTCAGTCAAGACTATTACCAGCAGAGAAGACTGGAGGTTGGATAATGTTTATAACTAACTCCGAGGTAGCTATCTCTACAGATGGTTCCAAATCAAGTGATGGTACTGGATCAGTTGTATGCTCTGATAAACTTGGTATCCTAATAAGCAAAAGACTGCTGAGCTCGTCTTCCAGGCCGAAATTCTAGCAATACTTATATTGTCGCAGAGTATTGGAACTATCACCGCAAGATATTTCACTTTACATTGACAGCTTAGCAGCCATTAAAGCCTTGAACAGTAAATATCGCCTAAAAGGAATCTGTCGCTCAGAACCGAGAGCTCTAAACAGACAGAATAATATCCGCTTTGTATCGTTACCAGGCCATATAGTGACTTCATCGGGAATGAAAGGCTTGACGAGCTAGCGAAATAGGGCTTATGTAAAACTACAGCGGACAAGACGAATCTCCGCCCTCTGTTGAGATAGGCAAAAACAGATGGGAACATTTACAGAGCTGCGCAGCGATTCAAAGGCGCAATGGCTATCCAAAGTTGGCAGCAAAACAAAAAAGCGCATCGCAGTAAAAATGCCATCACTGGCCAAAACTTCAAAACTGGTAACAGGCCGCAATCTATTGGCAAAACACTCAGCAAAACTAAGAATCACTAACACCACAACATTTTCAGGACTTTCAAGATCCAAAAGCGGAAGAAGATGTGAAACACCACCTTTGCCAGTATCCAAGTGGCAGCAGACAACGCTTTCAACTTCTGGGACAATACTTCTTTGAGGAGCTGAACGAGCTTGCAAGTACACCGGTGGCGGATATCGTGAAGTTAAGCAGGGTCTCCAAGTTTCTATTTCAACTGACTAAGTATAAGTTCCATTCACGTTGTAACATCGTGATCAAAGTTAGATTAAAATCTTTATTCCTTACAGGTTGTTTCCATAACGTGACTCTAAGGTCCCTCGTGGGGCTATGCAATCTGGTGGCTTTTGCTACCAGCAGCCCTACCTAACTTAAACATCATACTCGGGTGAAATTCGCTGAACTCCCGCGCGAATACCTAAGACACAATCTTTCAAAAGTCCACCATTGATATAACCGGAAGACCACAGCGTCGTATGAGTGGAGCCTGCGGAGCCTGGGCCGGCCAGCGGTGAATATGGGATTTAAAATCAATGGGAGCAATGTTAAGTATGTATACAGGATACAGTATAAGTACGTATACACCCAACTCCGCCATCTTGGACAAAACAACACCATAAGCAGCTGTAACTTTGAGGTAGCTAGGGACTTCTAAGATCAACTCTTGCCAATCGCTAGGCTTCTTTGCCAAAGAAGGCAATTGAATAGCAAAGCCTTTTCTCGATCAACTTAAACTTTTATAAAACCATTATCATCCCTGTCCTTCTTATCGGTGCCGAACCATGCACACATGCCCTGTCAAAGGCGGATGAAAACGAAAGTTCTTTCGGTGATTTCTGCATAGATGGAGAATGAATAAGAAAATATGACGTACGGGCTGTTCAGTCAAGCCGAAAAGAAGATAGCACCAGAAGAGTCAGAATACATAGGCTGCGATGTCTGGGTCATCTAGAGTGGATTGCCCCACAGTTTCCTCGCCCGGAAACTTTTTTGATTCCATCCCACAGGGCGGCCGGCGCTGCGGCGCAGCAGACGAGCACCGAGACTTCGAGCGAGGTGGCTCACGGAAGTGGAAGGAGCCTCAGCCAACTTCACGCGCTAGACTAGAGATGCAAGCTGGAGACAGAGATAATGTTTGGCGAAGCATATGTCGGTTGACACCTAGGTCCTTCCCGTACTATTGCGCCACCTTAAGGAAGAAAGCAGGCAGTGCAAAACCACTTAAGGTGTTCACACTGTGTTTTAAATAGTTCTTGTGGGAGATGTTGACGAGATACATGTCTTAATATAGTTGGTACAGACCAAAAAGAAACGTTTTTGCTTAATTAAGAGGCAGGCAGAGCTGATTGCTTTCCTTATTTCATTACTCTTTCTGGTTGGCGCCTTAAGCTCTTTCAGGTACCAACGGGTTGCGAACATTCAACCACAGAATAAATGTGGATATTTATAGGAACTTGATGAGCAGCACTTGAGGGTACTTCACGATAGCCGGTTTATATATTGGTATGGTATTGGTATTTCACAAGTTTAAGGAAACAATTTTTAAGACCGGAATTACCAGCCCGAAAACCTAAGTGACGACTGGCCGATTTGGGCCAGAAAGGTCGAGGCAACCAATTCCGGTATTAGCCTAGTTTCGAAGGTAATCCACAAGGTAACCCACGTCCAGTGAGGAACTTTCCCAAAGAATAGAGTCTCGTGACTGTTGGACCTCAGATATAAATATGCCTTGATTTGGGGAGTGATGAGGTGGGTTGTGTAGGAATCGGAGGGAATAACATGTGGTCGGGGTTATCGTTTTCGGTATGAACTCGTGTCAGCAAGGTAGTGGGAGGTCTGTAACGAGTTGTCCTGTATGAGCAGGCATTGCCCTTCAAGTAGTATAAGCCTCAAGGATGCCAGAGTTCAGGGGTAACCGATTTCGGTGTGAACGCGCTTGCCGGGGGAGAATGTCTAAGAAGACAAGACGCTGATGTAGGTTAATCGTTTTTGGTGTAAACCTGTACTTCGGACGACTCAAGGCAGAATTAACCCTGGGGGAATGCGAGAGGTAGGGGTAACTGAAGCGGTATGAGCCCGTACCAGGGGGGAATATACCGGTGTTCCCGTAAGGACGGAGAGGTTAGGGCAACCGAAGCGGTACGTGCCCGTACCAGACCAGTCCTTTAAGGGAAGAAATTGGGGCGTGGTGCAGGGGATGATGGTGGATTTTGCTTTTGCTATAGGTGTTCTACTATTGAGCCCCCGGGTGGTATAAGGGTCAGTTGTGTGTTTCACCATTTAGGCGTTTAACCAATTTGACCCGGAGATAATGGTCAATTATCTTTTTTGAAGTCGATTCTTGCTAGGGCAAGAAGGACGGAAAGTTAAGCGCAACCGAAGTGGTATGTGCCCGTATCGGACCGTTCCTGTAAGAGCAGACCTTGAGGTGTGAGGCATGGGTTGTATGCCAAGCTTGTGCCAACTCATGACATCCCATGGGACTCTCTGAATTAACGCCAAAAACCAGAAATAAAACTAAAAAAAAGTTTATGTGAACCTTTCGCAAAAAAAAAACAAAAATTTAAGATTCCACAGAATCAAGGAAATTGAGCCAACAAAAGGAAAACGACTCCATAAAATATTTCACTTTCTATACCCTATACGAAGTATGAATGTAGCTATATCAGCCCGTACGTTGTGACTTTATCGGAATAGGAAAAGGCTGTTGCCCCTACACTAACAGCGTACCAAAGAGTTAATCCTCTTTTTTCTTATAATGAGACATGAACATGGCCTTAACCATTTAGAAATAAGCCCAAAACAGATGATCAGTCAGATCTACGGTCAAACAAAGGCTTTCCATACCTAGACAGATCTTAATATCCAGGCAGATCTAAATAGCTCAACAAAGCTCACAAAAGGTCATCACAGAAGTGGTAACAGGCTGATGTGGTCAATAATATACTTTAACTAGATTTACAGAGACTGCCATGACCCTGAAATGGAAGAAGTTTTGGAAGCGGAAGTAAGACTGAAAGAAAATTGTTATAAGGTCAACAAAAACTCTGGCTGGACGAAGTTAATTTTTGAAAATCAGGGTCGGGTAGGTACATCTAAAAACTAGTACATCTTTAATCAGATTGTGTATATAGGATGTCAAGGGCTTAAAGCCTCAAAAATGAATTTAAGAGCATTTCTTTTATCTCGTTGTGTCGGTTTAAAAATTCGCCTCCTTAATCTGCTAGGCCATTGGATCGCTTGGATCGGGAGCTTCGTCAATTTCAATCCACCGTTTTAACCTTAAATTTCAACTTCTTTTCATTTTGTCCTTTTATGTAAGTCTAAACATTGACACTTCGGTGATCTTGAAAAGATCAGTTGTACAAAGTGAATGTACAAATAATTGCATAATTGTAATAAGCTTGTAATGGAGAAGAGTAAACTGGCAAATGATCGCAGCCTTTGTTTGTGTTCACGAGCTTATTTAATGCATCTCCAAAGAATTCACGAATTGTATTCGATTTGAACGTTTATTCGCCTTAGGTAAAACAGAACAACATTAAAACAACCAGAGCCACCACACAAAAGTCAAAAGAACATTAAAGCTGGGAAAAAAATAAAAACCTCACAATTAATTGGAAAATACCTGAACAAAAATTTCGAGCATAAATCTACATCCACTTCGTGTCGGTGCTGCAGAGAGACCGCACACCAAACCAAACGCGCGCAGCATGGCAAGCCTCTTATTCCGTGCAGACGTCCAAGCACACTCGGTAGACCACCGGGAACCTCACGAAGATATGTTTGCGAATTCCCTCGGGGCATTGTGTGTGCGGTGTGCGGCGGTCTTTTCGGTGATTAGCTGCACAATGCATTCATTCATAACAAGAACTGTCTCGGCCTTATTTGTTTTATAACTTCTTTATTTGCCGACCGAGTTTTGCCGAACACAGGACTTAAAAGTTTTCTGGGAATTTCCTTGAATTTTAACGATCGACCTTTTACTTCTCTATTCGATTTGTAGCTTACAGCTGGATGTCCTTAAAGTTTTTTTTCCCTTGGTGGTGATGGTGCAAAACTTAATAGTTATTGTTTTGGAGGCTAGATGCCATCTGCTTTAGTATGCGCCTGAGGGTAGTAGGGCTAAAGGATTCAAACAGTTCAAGCCGACAGGACAGGTGAAGAATTTAAATTGAAGTGCCTGAATTCATCTTGGAGAAAAACCATATATGCTTGACAAAGATTAATGTTTTTTGTAATAATATTCGCGATCAAGGGGTTAGTAAACCCCTTAAAATTTGCCAACATATCACAACGGAAGCAAACAGAAGAAAGAGGGAAAAAGAAAAGAAATATAGAAATAAGAAACCAAAAGCTGCTAAAAATAAAGACCAAAATTTCCACCCTTAAGTGTTATGCCTTTACGAGAGGAAACCATAGTAAAATCAGCTGTCTTATCAGTTATACCCTGCTAGAATAGCTTCGTTTGTTTACGGTGGCAGATCCTAAACTGGATTACAGACGCTTGTTATACCAGAGCTAAAAATTAACCTTTTGCGAGGCGAGTCCATAGGCACACTCATCCTTACTTACTTACTTAAGGTGGCGCTACAGTCTGGGGTGCACCTGGGCCTTAGCCAACAAGCTTCGCCAGCCAGCTGTCTCTAGCCGGCCGTCTCCAGTTCCGCACGCGAAGTTGGCTAAGGTTCTGATTCTCGGTGCTCCTCTATCGCGCCGTCCCTGCGGTGTGGGATCGAAGATATTCCGGGCCGGGCCGTTGGTATCCATCCGCTCTAGATGACCCAGCCATCGTAGACGTTGTGTTTTGATTCTTTTGGCTAGGTCGGTATCGCTGTACAGCCCATCCAGTTCGATGTTATATCCCCTGCTCCACTCTCCGTTTATGCAGACGGGACCGTAAATCGTCCGAAGAATTTTCCTCTCGAAGCATCAACAGTAAATCCGTCCGAATCCGAGGCTCGTTTCTGCTTCGTAACTGACGTTTCTTTACGTGGCCGGGAAGTCACACCGACGGCACGACCCCCAACCTGGAGGACCAGATCCTTTGGTTAGCTCTAAGGACGGAGAGCCGGATAGCCCGCTCCTTATAGGCCTGAGCTCCGAACACATTGTAGAAGCCCATATAAGGTGTTCACATAAGATAACACACTCATTCACAACGGCGGAAATGACAGTGGATCGGCTACACGCCTTAAGAAAGGTGGCATTTCCATTGCCAGAAACACAAAGGGACCCATTAACTCTAGGTGGCAGAAGAGATGATCGATCCCGAAGCACATAACGTAGAACTATGAAAGAGGAAGGCAGGCAACTGTGGAAGAGTTGGAGAAAACGTAAGCATATTGCTGGAAACCACGCACCATGGCGCGCAGGCGTCCTAATGACCAGCAAAGGGAAAACAGGAAATAACATATCCTGGAGGGCATACTGGCAGGTCACTATTGGAAAAAAGGCGAAACCGGCGATTATTTTCCCTGTGTTTGCAGATCTTCACGGATCCTTCTTTCATAGGGAAGGATATAAAAAAATAAATTAATTGAGTGACGCAACAGCTCGAGGTGAACCAGGGCCAACTTCTCAACAATGTATGCTGTGTGTGTTAATTTTTATTGGAAACAATACGTTTTCTTGGTCTGGATAGACCACGGTCCATTAGACTCCTGGTCTTTCGGTATTGAGTGTCCTCAAAAATCTTGGTCTGTGCTACTTCAGTTTTTCTGCACAAGAGCGAACTGTAAGAACTGCCAAGACGGCCTTTGCATGGTTAAGGTTCATTTTAACAACCCTCCTTATTTCTTACTTAAGGTGGCGCTACAGTCCAGGTTGTGTATCTGGACCGCGGCCTCAATCAACAAGTGTCTCTAGGCAGCTCTGACTCCAGCTAGCTGTCCGCGCGTTGCACGCGAAACTGGCTGAGGTGCGGAACTCAGGTTGACAAAGTCGGTATCGGGTGTCTGAATCCGTGTCGTTTTAATGACGGCATATAATTGGTTTTGCCCTCGTTTAATGGTCAGCCAATCTTCGCCACTTCCGTCCTGACAGTCACAAAGTCCTCACTGACATCATGCTTTGTTCTTCCGATTATGTCAATGTCGTCTGAGTATGCGAGTAATTGTACGGATTTTTGAATGATTGTGCCTCTGGTGTTAGAGTTCTGCACATTTCTTTCAAGTATGATGAGAAATTACATCACAGCGCGTCACCTTGTCTAAATCCTTTTATGACATCAAAGGTGTGTCAGTGAGGTCCTGCCAAACTTGAACGAAAAAGCGTGAGTTTTCTTTCGTCATCCTGCACGAACTGGCGAGTTTCGCAGGGATGCCAAAGCTAGAAATTGCGCTCTGTAACTATCGTCTCTACAGATGCTGGCATACCCGGCGAAGAGATCGATGAAAGGTTGGTGGGGGTATTGATTTGGAATTCCAGGTTTTTCTCCAAGATCTGCCGCAGCGTGAATATTTGATCCATGGTGGACTTTTTTGGCCTAAACAAAGGCATACTTTGGACCTATCGGATTGTTGACAAACGGCTTAAGGCATTCACAAGTACAACAGAAAAGATCCTGTATGCCATCTTTCCTTTGACCGATTAACAAACTTCATGTTCCTTCTTTTCCTGCCGACTTTGAACTGGTGAAGCCTTTTAATAAGATGGTATGAAACATCGTTTGTAGTCAGTCCGGTAAGGCCAGGCTGGTTGTATGGTGTAGCTTAGGTCAGAAGAATCTGGGGTCTGACTGCCTGAGGAGAGGTGGAGAGTCCGCTATCAAAGGAGAGAGGTGAAGTCTTGCAAATCTGCTGTAGTTTGCCCGTTCCCTCGGCAGGAACTGTAGCTTTGGTAACTTACGCTGATCTATGGAGTACTCAGGATTTTGAATTTCTTACAGCAGGCCCGCCATTAAGCAACTTTCCAGTCCAGTTTTTTTTTTGTAATTTATACGCGTTCAAGGGGTTATGACTACCCTTATACTGAGTTACCACAACGCGAATGGAATGGATCAGAGGAAAAAGAAGACAGGAACTGGTGCACTTTGATTTTGAACTCTTGTGGACTGTAGTGACGAGGAAAAACCTCCTCTGCGGGAGCCTGCTCCACATCCGTGTTGTTCGGCTAAAAAAAGAACTCCAATACAACGCGGTTCGTCTGAAGTTGGGCTCAAGGGTGTACTGATGAGCTTCTTGCGCGAGTATTGCACTTGAATTCATTAAGGGGTGGAATGCAACTGTCTATTTCACTGGAGCACTCTTTATGGAAAAAACGTTAAAACAATGAAAGACAAGAGACATTGCGACGATGTTGCAAGGAGTCGATTGACTTCGCATTGTTTGAATCACCATCAATTTGAATGCTCTTTTTTGTATCCTATCGAGTAGGTGTAAATTTGTCTTAGGAGCTCCTGCCCAGACATGAGCGTTATTCTCCAGTTTAGCCAGATCAGAAGGTGTAAAGTATTTCTTGCATCGACTAAGGAATCCTAAGCATTTCGCTGTTTTCTTGGCGACGTCGATTATGTGGTCACTCCAACGTAAGTTGTCATTAACACACATACCGAGGATGGAAAGCTTTTCGGTTTCAGTGATGCAAGTGCCGTTCATGGATAACGGCTGAAGATTTCTATTCAGCTTGGATCACAGTGAACAGCATTGCGTTTTGTGATCCCATTAATTCTACTGTGTTTAAGAGCCCCCATGTTGATATGCTGTTTAAGTCGGAATTTAATGAGTTCAACATACTTAACCGTTCCCTTTCGACGTCCGAAGGTTTGCAAGGAAACGAATATGAGAAACTAAGATTACTGTCATCAGCAAAAGAGTGAATCGGATTAGATGTGGCAGACAAGAGATCATTCATAAAGATCAAAAAGAGTGTTGGAGATAAAACTGAGCACTGGGGAACACCAGCATTAACATGACGGACATCAGACTTCAAGCCGTCTAAAACCACTTGGATTGATCGGTTCAAAAGGAAATTTCTAATCCAATGAATAAAAGACACATCGATTCTAAATGCACGCATTTTTGACAAGAGAGCCTGGTGCCAGACTTTGTCAAATGCTTTAATAATGTCGAGCGCAACAACCTTGCTTTTACCATGAAAGCCACTTTTACCATTTTGCCACGAAAGCTGTATTGACGGTCATTGAGAAGCCTTCGTGATTCTAGATATTTTATAAGCTGTCTATTCATCAGAGTTTCCATGACCTTCGAAAGAATGGATGCTCGTACAATTGGTCGGTAACTGGTCGGAGAAGTTGAATCGCCCTTTTTTTGGGACGGGCTGAACAAATGCAGTCTTCCATCTACTCGGGAAGAGACAAGAAGAGTAGGACAGATAGAAAAGCCTACGCAGTGTTCTTGCTAGCGTGGAAGAGCACCTCTTCAGAACTATGGGGGAAATACCATCTGGACCAGCGGATTTGTGTATGTTGAGGTTTTTAGGGACTCCTGCTACTGTACGAGTGCGAAAATGAATTTCTCCCATGGATTTTTTTACGCTCTCGAGTACAGGTGGAGACAAGAGACAATCAGGGAGCGAGGAGCTGGCAGCAAAATGAGCTGCAAGTAGATTGGCCTTGGAGCCAAGAAGCTGACAGCTGGGATGTCATGAAAACGAGTGTCGGGATGGAGGATGAGGCATAATTTTTAATATTTTTGACAAATGACCAGAAACTTTTACTAGCTTTGGGACACTGACGTATTTTTTGCCTCAATTTCTGATCATGAGAGAATTTGGCACGACGGATATGAGAATTGCAGACATTTCTAGCTTGTTTAGACTTTTTCCGATTTGCCTCGGTTGGGTTGGCTTTGTATGACCGAAAACTAACCTCCTTTAACTTGATGGCCTCTTTACAGTTCGAATCACACCATGAATTCTCCATTGGTTTGATATCCTTAATTCTGTTGGGAATGAAGGATTTCATGCCAACGAGAATTATTTCGGTGAGCATATCGGCTGCGGCCTCAAGAAAAGACATAAAGAAACTGTTTAAGTCGTCCCACTTGACTTTCTCGTATTGCCAAACTGTTCTTTTCGGAGCCGGATCTTTAGAGTAGTTATTTTGAAACGAGGAAGAAGCCGATATGACACAGTGGTCTGACGAGCCTAGAGGTTGAAAGTAAACTGACCGAGTGCTTGTCAGGATGGGAGGTTAGGAACAAGTCCAGAGTGTTGGCAGCATGATTGTCAATGTCGGGGATCCGCGTAGGCTCGTTTACAAGCTGGGTTAGTTGGTTGCCCACAGAAAAAATCTCAACATACCTGCCTTTCGGGTGTTGTCTGTGCAGAACGTCGAAGCCACTGAGAAATGTGTATATTAAAATCGCCTGCAATAACGATTTCAGTACGAGGATGACGGGATACAATTCTATAGATGGAGTCCGATAGCTCATCAAACCTGTTACGGGCTAATGCGCTATTAAGACTTGGGCTTCTGTATAAAAAGCAGTGATGTGACACATCAATGAACCATTCAACCCGGCCGAAGACGTTATACCAACGAAGCATACGAACGATACCGCCCACCCAACCTGGAGGAGGTGAAAGTAGCTGTGCAACAAAGCAGCCGGAGCATACGGCCTAGCTGCCGAACTTTTTAAATCCGCTGGCGATGAGCTGGTTTAGGAGCATTTACCAGCTCATCTGCAAGAACCTCAGCATTGTTTGCCCGATCCTGAAGAAAGGAGACCCTCTGAGTTGTGCCAACTACAGGGGCATAAGTCTTCTTAACATCGCATACAAGATCTTTTCTGCTGTACTGTGTGAACGCCTGAAGCCGTTTGTCAACAATCTGATAGGCACATATCAGTGTGGCTTTAGGCCAGGAAAGTCACCATCGATCAAATATTCCCACTGCGGCAGATCTCGGAGAAAACCCAGGAATTTCAAATCGATACACACCACCTCTTCATCGATTTCAAGCCCGCGTATGACAGCATCTATAGAGACGAGCTATATTGCGCAATGTCTAGTTTTGGCATCTCTGCCAAACTCGTCAGTCTGTGCAGGATGACGATGGAAAACTCACGCTGTTCCGCCAAGGTCGGCAAAGACCTCACCGACCCCTTTGATGTCAAAAAAGGATTTAGACAAGGCGACGCGCTGTCATGCGACTTCTTTAACATCATACTTGAGAGAATTGTGCAGAACTCTCGCGCCAACACCAGAGATACAATCTTTCAAAAGTCCGTTCAACTACTCGCATACGCAGACGACATTGACATAATCTGTAGAACAAAACGTGATGTCAGTGAAGCCTTCGTGAGTATTGGGACGGAAGAGTTAAGCAGTCAATGAGGGCAAAACCAAGTATATGCTGTCATCAAGAAAGGACACCCAACACCGACGTCTTGGACAAAACATTACCATCGACAGCTATAATTTTGAGGTAATTAAGGACTTTGTCTACCTGTGTTCCGCTATCAATTCAGACAATGACATGTCCATGTATAAGTCCCTCATCATCCCAGTCCTGCTTTACGGTGCAGAAGCATGGACCCTGTCAAAGGCGGATGAAAACACTTAAGGTTGATTCGAGAGGAAAATTCTTCGGACGATTTACGGTCCCGTCTGCATAGACGAAGAGTGGAGGAGGAGATATAACATAGAACTGCACGGGCTGTACAGCGATACCGACCTAGCCAAAAGAGTCAAAACACAACGTCTACGATGGCTGGGTCATCTAGAGCGGATGGACACAAACCCCCCGGCCCGGAAAATCTTCGAATTCACACCGCAGGGACGGCGCGGTAGAGGAGCACCGAGACTTAGGTGGCGCACGCAAGTGGAAGGGGACCTCAGCCAACTTCGCGTGCGAAACTGGAGACGGCTAGCTAGAGACAGAGCTGGCTGGCGAAGCTTGTTGGCTGAGGCCCAGGTCCACCCCGGACTGTAGTAAGTAAGTAAGTAAGTAGATGTGACACATGCCTACAAAATGTATATTTTAAACACATGAAATTGAATATGGGATCAGAGCTGTTGTTGATATGTGGTGGAATTTAGTAGGCCATTTCATTGCGGACGTATATGGCGAGGCCGCGCTGAAAACTTCCCTAACAGAAGAAGCACTGTAAAGGAAGTACATCGCATCCACGCAGGATTTGGGGAATTCGTTTTCTTTGCCAGGCGGGATTATACCGACGATAAAAGCTATCCAGTCTTAGATGACTGTATTTGAGCAGTTGACAGATAGCCACCCTGCCTTCCGACTATGACCAATCTTGGGGATCCACTGTTTGATGTACATCAGCCTCAAAGTAACCAATTAGGAAATTTCTGTTGCGAGCCCTACCTTCCCGTTGTTTCAGAGAACAGGGGTGCATTCGGTTAAGCTCTGTTGGTCTGACAAAAGATTCGCGTATAAGCCCGGGGACAAGTATACTGGTTGTGGACAGTGGGCTGTTGAAGATACGTAGTATTTTTCATGCTTACCTTAAATATGCTCGTTGCATGTTTTAAGCAAGGAGCTGCTCCCGAACAGCACGATGTATCGCATATTTTCTAATAATGCTCGGCAACGTGTGTTCAGTTTTTCTGGGATCTCGAACTCGGCCACAGGCAATAGTAGAACTCCCGAGGATGAAAGCTGTTATATGGGGGTATAAAATCGATATAAATATGGTTTCAGTCTATAGTTTCATTTTGCTGCATATAACGACGAAGCCTAAGAGAAAAAACTTTATTTCTACATTACCTATACCCTGTATCCATCTATATAAATGAAACCTTCTTTCGGCATAACTCAACATTCTTCCAGCACCTTCTGGCGCTGTAAGATCTCCCAGATCGAAGGCAGAAACCCAATAAAAGTTCATTACAGCAATTACCATTAACAGTGGAAAATTGGTGATCAAACAACAATAAATTTATTCTGAATTGAGTGTGAATTGCATCGAATAGTTTGTGTTAATTGAAATCACTTTGAAGAAGACAAAAATACATGAACCTATTAACGCAACGCCCCGAAACTACACAAAATATAAGTGAAAACATTTCATGACTTATACCCTTCACAGAACACTCCTCATTTGAATCCTTCAAACGCCACCCTGCCGAAGAATCAAGCGCGAGAGAACTTGAGTGTTTATGAACACCGATGATTTGGTAAATAATAACACTGACGAGCGAGTTACCAAATTTTATGATTTCATAAATAGATGGATTCGTCACATTAAAACCTTAAAAGAAATGCTGCTCGCTAGTGTAAACAAGCGGTGCTGGCGCCTGTGAAAAACACTCGCAACCGCCACGTACAAGGACTACCCCTGGATTTATGTCTTTCAATTTTGTTGTTCTTTCCGATTAAAGGGTGATACTGAAGTTTTGTGATGAAAAGATGTGTGAAAACTGCCGCTCATTTGATGGTTTTTAACATTTTTTTTTTGTTGTTGTTGATAGTAGTTTGTTGTTATATCGATGCAACACCAGACAACAAATAATAATAAAGAACAACAAAATTAAATAAAAATTATTTTTACGGACTTATCGCCGCAGGAAACTTAGCCACTAAAGTGGTCGCGATACCACGAGTACGCGGCCATATCGGATTTCAACGCGCCCATTGATTTCCGAACTTGTCATATACGCATGGGAAAGACAAGGGAATTATTAAAGATTTTCGTTGAGGTTTATGTCCCTACCACATGGGGCGAGGTCAGTTTCATTAAATATTTTCCCCGAGTTAGAAATATGATCGTTTTTTAAGTTATTGCATTCTTCTCTCGGTGTCTGCGCCATGAATTACTCGTATTAGTAGGGCGATTCTATAATGATGCTTGATTTAACATAAATTTATTTGACGTTTATTCATACGGTTTACAGTTAACAATAAATTCCATCGTCGAACGTGTGACTTGAACCTTCTGCTCTTTGGTGATGGCATCTCGCATCATGGTGTTTTTAGCCAGATGGCGCAGAGCAGAGGCCGCTGCCTCTGAATCAGTGCGACTCGCCGCAAATTGAAAGATCCCACAATATATCAGAGTTAGCAAACAAGCCAGCAGCGCTAAGAGGACGTAAATATAGGAGAAGTCATTGTTCACCGAGTCGGCTGAAGTGTATCATCTTCTATCTCTGTATAGTATATACCTGCACCTTGAAGTGGGGAGCATTACTCAGCCTTGGTTTTCGTGATGTACCATCTTCGAAGCGTTACAATTGTTCGTGGGAAGTATTTCTGTTTGTCTTTTGAATATCCAGCCACCCCAGGTATACCTACCCATAGCAGCATACCTGAGGTCTTCTTCATTGAAACTTGATCATCCACTCTGATGTGTAATTCAGTGGAATCCACTTACCTCCATCGGAGGAGGCATCATTGAGCTCAGCATCGCACTGCATGAAGATCAACATTATCACTTTATTCGTTGTTTTCGTGCTCTACCAATTTCATTCTGTTTACTAACTTTTCACTTGGTGTTGCCATATAAAGGCAGCGCACACGGCGCACATTCGGCTCGTGAAGATCACCTTTCTGAATTGACTTTTTAATGAGACGATCATGAAGAGATTCAGCAGGTCCCCATATACCAGTGCCAGCTACTGCTCAGTGTATTCGAATCACTATTTGGGAGGAAGAAGTTTCATTGAGCAAAAGTCAACTTGTGGCTTTGGTTAAAGGTTCCCATTTTCATTGAAGAAAATAACTTGTAGACCACCTAAATGTCATTGTTTGACGGACCTGAATCAACAGTTTTGCGCAAGTCCGATTGGTATTTCCAAACAGTGAATAAAACGTATTACGGTCTTGATCATCAAATATTTTAGTTGTAAAAACTAGATTCAATGCATCAAATGTACGGACTTGTATGCGATTCCATACCTACTTAAGAGCAGAATGGTTTCGATCAAACTTATCCTCAATAACTGATACACACCGCAGATCGAATCAGGATCTGAGACAAAACAAATTTTTGGAAGAACTAGCAGATGTGTTTGAGAAGTTTCTCTTATCAGGACAAAACCAAAAAATATAAGCGAAGGCCACTTTCTTACTATCGTGGAACTCCAGCAAAAGTAAAGGCTTTTAAAAAGACAATGGACGTTATACAAGAAGACTCTTTCACAGTCCACGGCACTTACTACGTGCCTTCGTGGCATGAATATTAACCTCTTGTGTCAGCTCGGTCTCATGATCTACTCTCATGAGCAGTTTTCAATATCTCTCACAAGCACAATTTCTGACAAGCTTTAAGTCTCTTAAAGTCTCTATTAAGACATATTTAATATATTATTTTATAGACATATAAATATTAAAAAAAATACTGTCAAGTATGAAGTCATACACGGAGCGGTCCGTCGGCTTTTGTAAACCGCTAAGCGTAAAATTGCATATACGAGTTTTGTCATTTTAGTGGAGAAATTAGAGGAAGACATCATTGTCAATTTGCTCGATTTTCAGATTTTAAAATATTTAAAAAAATGTTTGAATAATTTAAAGGTGCCTACTTTAATTTAAGGTACCTTTTATAACCTTTTTTATAAGTGTTCTATTCTTATTTTAGGCGAATTTTATGTTTTGGTGCTCAAATTATTAGCAAAACGCAGGATGGAATAAAACTATTTAGCGGTCCGTCCAAAAAAACGAAAAACGATCTCTTATGGTATCACTTTGTTGTCCGTCCATCCAATTACGTTGTAACTTCTACCGGTAAGTCGTAAAAAGACAAAATTTGGTGTGCTTTTAAACTGCGGAAATAGTCAGAAAACGGATTAGATCATTTTTAGAACATTTTTCAAGAAGTTTGGAAGGCAAGAACTAGAAAAACGAAACTTTGGTCTAGTAAATACTAAACCGCAATAAAAAAAATCCATTTTATTTTATATATTGAGAAGTTTTTGAGAAAGGATAAGTTAAAAATAAGTAGCACAAAATTTTGTGCACGCATTTTCGAAAAATATCGCAAAAAAGCATGAAGATCGTGAGCTCACTCCACTTCAACTCCGGTGTTGTTTAGATAAATCATATGAAAACCAGTGAGTTAGTGCAACACTGTGTACGTAAAAGTTTCAGTCCGTAAAACGAACCGTTGAATACCCCATCCGATCCCACATTGTAAAATGCTGATGGCAAAGGTATTTTTTGACATTTTATAAGTAATGCAAACTTCGAAAAGGGGCGTGGTCCAACCGCCCCTAATTACAAACAATTAATTATAAAATACTTCCACAGATATTTCCAAGTTACACTTAAGCCTCGTTGTCACAAGGAACAGAAACAGGAACAGACACAGAATTTCATACATTAGCAACGCAAAAAGCATTCAGTGAATTAAGGTTTCAGTTGCTAATGTATGAAATTCTGTTTCTGTTCCTGTTTTACGTTGCTTATAACAACGCGGCTTTAAATGTACGAAAAACTCAATTTTTTGGTTCAAATTCAATATTTCTGAAAAATCGACCCCTAAAAGGGGGCATGACTAGAAACTTTATATGAACGCAATCTGGACTGAAGTCTCATTTACCAAACCTGCCACTTTTTTTGTTTGATGCTATCCTAAATTAGGTTCAAGGCCAGTCGAAATTAAGTTTTTCTTGAAAATTGTAGGTTTTTCTTCAATTCTGCCTCCAAATGTGGGCGGGGCCCAAAGTCTTGTATGAACAGAATGTGGAAGTAAACGTTTTCTACATAAAATATTAAGCAATTTTTTTTCAATTTTGAGCAAAAATATTGAGTAAAATGCATTTGAAAATTTACCTTTAAAATAGATGCCACGCCCACTAGAGGAGGTTTACCAATAAAATTTGTCTTTTTTGTGTCTTGCATTCATTAGGAGATGCTAAATGTCAAATTTCAGCCTTTTGGAACGTCTTACAGCCTTTTAGAACGTCTTAAATGTGCAACTACCTCCAGAGTCTTGAAAACTCTGGAGGTAATTGCACATTTAGACCGATTGTGGGCGTGTCTTTGGGCGGATTTCAAAAATTTTCACACTTGGACTGCTTCGCACAACGTGAAATTTACGTACGAAGTTTTAGCACCCTAGCTCAAAATTTAAGGCCTAAAAACATGTGGCATACAGACGGACGGACGGACGGCGTGGCTCATTCGATTCAGATTTCGGTCTCCATCATATGCCCTTACGGTCTTGCGGGTCTACCATTATTATTTCACCGTATTGCAAACTATGTGACAAACTTAATATACCTCCTATCCTATGGGATGGTTTATCAAAATCGATATTTAATGGATTAACACAGCTAAAATTTGATAAAGGTAGTGGTAGTTTCACAGCTTCAAACAACAAGCTTCAAACCCTAAAAATTAAAGATATTCCTCTTACAACCAGTGAAGAGGTTAAGTTTCTAGGGATAACTTTAGACAACAAACTCACCTGGAATACACATTTAAATTCAATATGCAAAAAAGCTATGAAAGCTTTACTTACTTACTTAAGGTGGCGCTACAGTCCGAGGTGGACCTGGGCCTCAGCCAACAAGCTTCGCCAGCCAGCTCTGTCTCTAGCTAGCCGTCTCCAGTTTCGCACGCGAAGTTGGCTGAGGTCCCCTTCCACTTGCGTGCGCCACCTGAGTCTCGGTGCTCCTCTACCGCGCAGTCCCTGGGGTGTGGATTCGAAGATTTTCCGGGCCGGGGCGTTGGTGTCCATCCGCTCTAGATGACCCAGCCATCGTAAACGTTGTGTTTTGACTCTTTTGGCTAGGTCGGTATCGCTGTACAGCCCGTACAGTTCGATGTTATATCTCCTCCTCCACTCTCCGTCTATGCAGACGGGACCGTAAATCGTCCGAAGAATTTTCCTCTCGAAGCAGCCTAAAGTGTTTTCATCCGCCTTTGACAGGGTCCGTGCTTCTGCACCGTAAAGCAGGACTGGGATGATGAGGGTCTTATACGCGGACACTTTAGTTGCTCGAGAGAGGGCTTTGCTACTCAATTGCCTTCTTATCCCAAAGAAACAGCGATTGGCAAGAGTTATCCTTCGTTTGATTTCAGCGCTGGTGTCATTGTCTGAATTGATGGCGGAACCCAGGTAGACAAAGTCCCTAACTATTTCAAAGTTATAGCTGTCGATGGTGATGTTTTGTCCAAGACGTCGATGTTGGGTGTCTTTTCTTGATGACAGCATATACTTGGTTTTGCCCTCATTGACTGCTAAGCCCATATTCGCCGCTTCCGTCCCAATACTCACGAAGGCTTCACTGACATCACGCTTTGTTCTACCGATTATGTCAATGTCGTCTGCGTATGCGAGTAGTTGAACGGACTTTTGAAAGACTGCACCTCGGGTGTTGGCGCGAGAGTTCTGCACAATTCTCTCAAGTATGGTTTTAAAGAAGTGATCAAAGGGGTCGTTGAGGTCTTTGCCGACCTTGACGGAACAGCGTGAGTTTTCCATCGTCATCCTGCACAGACTGACGCGTTTGGCAGGGTTGCGAAAACTAGACATTGCGCTATATATAGCTCGTCTCTATAGATGGTGTCATACGCGGCCTTGAAATCGATGAAGAGGTGGTCTGTATCGATTTGGAATTCCTGGGTTTTCTCCAAGATCTGCCGCAGTGTGAATATTTGATCGAGTGTGGACTTTCCTGGACTAAAGCCACACTGATATGTGCCTATCAGATTGTTGACAAACGGCTTCAGGCGTTCACACAGTACAGCAGAAAAGATCTTGTATGCGATGTTAAGAAGACTTATGCCCCTGTAGTTGGCACAACTCAGAGGGTCTCCTTTCTTCAGGATCGGGCAAACAATGCTGAGGTTCCATTCGTCGGGCATGCTTTCTTCCGACCATATCATGCATGCTCCTAACCAGCTCATCGTCAGCGTATTTAAAAAGTTCGGCAGCTAGGCCGTCTGCTCCGGCTGCTTTGTTGCACTTGAGCTTAGACACAGCTACTTTCACTTCCTCTAGGTCGGGTGGGCGGTATCGTTCGTATGCTTCGTCGGTAACGTCTTCGCCCGGGTTGAATGGTTCGTTCTGCCTGACAGCGGTATTTGGTTCGTCCTCGCCGTTATACAGTCTGCAGAAGTGGTCTTTCCAAATCCTCAGCACCAACTGCAATTCTACAACTATGTTGCCTTGATTCAGTTCGAAGTTTATACCCTTGGCAGGCTTCAGTTCGAAGTTTATACCGTTGGCAGGACCTTTTGATCCTTTGGTAAAACTTTCTAACCTTATTCCTGTTGTAACATCTCTCTATCTCTTCAACCGCGCGCTTCTCGTGCTCTCTCTTTTTCCTTCGGAGAAGCCGGTGCTCCTCTCTCCTCCTCTGCTCGTAGAGCTCGCGAGCAGCTCTAGTCCTTCTGTGCAGCGCCGCTTTGTATGCTTCCTGTTTAGCTGCATGTGCTTGCCGGCATTCATCGTCAAACCAGGGGCTTCGTTGTGGTGGCCCTGTGAAACCCAGCACTTCAGAGGCGACGTCTCTGATGGCATTTTGGCAATGTTGCCACTGGCTATCAATACTTGATGCTGGTTGCATAGGACTTCGTAGAAGGTTTTGAGAGACTCTGTTGGAGAAGGACCTGGCGATCTCTTGCGATTGTAGTCGGCCGACGTCAAACTTCCTCACAGTATTTCCATTACTTGGCGCTGGTCGGGATATCCGCAGCCGTACCTTGGCTACAACAAGGTAGTGATCCGAGTCAATGTTGGCCCCTCGGAAAGTTCGGACATCCATTATACTGGAGGAATGCCTTGCGTCAATCGCAATATGGTCAATCTGGTTGACGGTTGATTGATCGGGAGATCTCCATGTCCCTTTGATGCGGGAGATCTCCATGTCCCTTAGATGCGGGAACTGTGTACTAGCTACCACAACGTGTCGCCCCGCAGCAAAGTCGATCAGCCTGAATCCGTTATCGGAGGTCGTGTCGTACAGGCTATGCTTTCCGACAGTACGACCAAAGATGCCGTCCCTTCCTAGCTTGGCACTAAAATCGCCTAGGACAATCTTAATGTCGTAGCTAGTGCACTGCTCATAAGTTTTGTCCAGGAGCTCGTAGAACATATCTTTTGTCTCGTCATCTTTCTCCTCTGTGGGGGCATGTGCGCATATCAGGCTAATGTTGGCGAATTTAGCCTTGATGCGGATCGTCGCGAGGCGCTCGCTTACAGGGTTGAAGCTCAAGACTTTTTGCCTAAGTCTGCCTCCAACAACGAAACCACATCCAAATAGGCGCTGTCTTTGATGCCGATAGCAGTCGCCGTAGTAGATGTCGCAGTTTTTCATCCTTCTTTTGCCCGGCCCGTCCCACCGCATTTCTTGGATGGCAGTAATGTCTGCCTTGCAGTCGTTAAGGGCCTCCGCTAGTTGCTCGGCTGCACGTGGTCTGTTAAGGGACCTAACATTCCACGTGCAGATCCGGAGCTCGTTGTCCTTTTCTCGTTTGCATTGGTCGTCAACAGTAAATCCGTCCGAATCCGAGGCTTGTTTCCGCTTCGTGACTGGTGTTTCTTTACGTGGCCGAGAAGTCACCCCGACGGCACGACCCCCAACCTGGAAGACCAGATCCTTTGCTTAGCTCTAAGGACGGAGAGCCGGATAGCCCGCTCCTTATAGGCCTGAGCTCTGAATACGTCGTAGTAGCCCATATGAGGTGTTCACTAAGTAGTTCGGCCTGACTGGAACTATAGACGCCACCGTTGATTTCATCTGGGGAATTCTTCCACTGCCGTCCGGATGCAAGGAGAAGTGCCTTAGTGGGAACACTCCTCCCCCCCTCTCTCGTCTGCTACCCCCAACAACCTTCCAAAGGGGTTGGAACCCAATCTCCAGTTGAGGTACTAGGCACCCGGTGTTCACCACGGGGAGGTGAGAGTAGGAGTTGATAGACAGAGGTGGGTTTAGAAAACCTGTGGATGCTTGTATCCTCTTGAGTGCACATGTCTATCCTTTGACCACGAAAGCTTTATGGACCCTAAAACAGCTCGTTGGTAAAACATGGGGACTCAATCCCAAAATGAGCCTATGGGTCTATACTCAAATGATCAGGCCAATTATTTTCTACGGCGCTGCCATATGGTGGAAAAAGTGTGAGCAGTGAAAAGCTAAACAAACTGCAAGGGCTAGGGTGCATCTGTACCACTGGAGCTATGCGAACCATTCCCACAGCTGGTATGGAAGTCCTCCTAAACCTTCCACCACTACATATAGCTGTTCAGGCAGAAGCAGCAAGACAGGCTATAAGTCTTCAACGCAAATATACATACAAAGAAGGTAATCTACAAGGGCATCTAGAGATACTGAAGAAAGTGGATCTGGTTAGGGAACTGACACTTTTCAGCGATATCATAGACCCTATTGTAAGCTTTAGCAAAAACTACAAAATCTTAATCCCAAAAAGAGAGGAATGGACTAGAAACGACGACGCCCAAAAGTGGTACACGGACGGGTCGAAGTCAAGCAGTGGAGTTGGGGCTGGTATAGTAGGACCGAGGTGTCATAAACACATATCTCTCTGTAAAGAAGCCACAATGCAACCAGGCAGTCCTGAAAGCTCTAAGGAGCGACAGATATGAATCCAAGGCTGTTTGGGAATGTCACCAGATTCTAAATAAACTGGCTACCAAAAACAGTGTGAAGCTGATTTGGGTGCCAGACACGAAAACTATGAGGGTAATGAAAAAGCCGACAGTCAAGCCAAATGGGGAGCTGAGATTCCTTTTATAGGGCCTTTTCCTATCTTTTTCACTAAGGCAGACATTTATCATCAAATTAAAAACTGGACTATCAGTATATGTCTAAAAAGAAAGGAATAATCTGGAAGGCCTCAAACACTCCAAAAAAATTCCTCAGGTACAACCTTAAAAGAGCTAAGGAAGCCCCAGAACTCAACAGATCCGATCTAAGATTGTTATGTGGAGCTCTCACTGGACATGCAGCATGTAACTATGGCTTATCCAAATTAGGCCACAGCAGCACTGAAATCTGTAGACACTGTGGAGAAACAAAAGAAACTATGGAACACCTTTTGATAGAGTGTCCTGCTCTTGCTCTCCACAGATTTAAAATTACTGGGATACCCAATTTAACAGGGAAAGACTATGAAAACATCCCATCGAGGGAGGTTATCAGTTTTGTAAAGATAGCTCTAAGAACCTAGATCAAAGTAAAGGGGTACAATAGATTTTTTAGGTCGCAGTACAATTACGCAGTACATTATACTTGCACCCTATACATTCAATTCAATAGTTTCACAGCTAACCGTCAATTGATTTAATTCTTCAGGGAAATCAGGTTTGGAGCAAAAGGCCGCATGGTAGATGGTGGGGGCAGTCCATTTTTCCACGAGTTAAAGGCCTTTGTCTACCATTTGAACTCAAAAGACCAAAACTTCAACTCATACGCCTAGCTTGTTTGAACGAAATTTCTTGTGTAATTGTATCTAAATATGAGATGTAGGCGGAACTAAGCATACTAATTGCATACTTTGTCTTTGAAAATTCATGATCAAGCTACACTCTAAGCTTAAGCTAGGTACCTACTCTAGCTCCATTTGAAAGACCTAAAAGACGGACGAACATGTTTTAATAAGTTCACGGTTCACCTATTGTTGTCGATCATAGCTCTCATAAGGGGTATTCGACCATGATTTAATGAAATCATGTTGCCAACAATGCATTAAAAAACAAACCTATACCTACTTTGGGTAGGGTAAAAAATTGCCATCGAAAGGGACACGCTTCGTTTTTACCAAAATTTAAGGTACATCCTCCAGGTAGGTTAAGAACAACTGCGAAATGCTCCTCTAAATCAGAACGAAATTCCAAGTCTAATTATAATTTGTTAGCGCAGCATTCGGGCGGAAGAAAGTGACAGACAAAGAGGCATACGGCATACCGCCTCGAAAAATCTTCAAAACAAAGAGACAATTAATTACCTATAGATAAACATGAAATTTTAGACCCTCCCAGGCGCTCAAAAGTGAGTCATCTCTTACTCACGCTGAAAGAATCCAAAGAGAAACTCAAACTACAAAAAAGCAGATAACGTCCGACTGAACCCAATGTGGCCGCCTTAAAAAAAATAAAAAACAATTCATTTCTTGTCACACTATAATTAAAAATTACTTCAATGTTACACATTTTATCGCAGCATCTCAGATACAAATTTAGCTCTCACGTACCTAACTAAAAAAAAAGAGAAAGAGAAAAAAATCGATGCCACAAGGCAAGGCTCAATTTGTGAGCTACATTAAAACCAATGACAGATAAATTTTATGTCCCATGTCCTGGTCTCGAACTATAAGTCCAAGTATTTCGTTACATCGTACATAATTTTAGTGCGTTTATGTATTTGGCGCGGTGTATCTAAAATTTATCTTAGATGAAACAAATCAAACATTTTCGAAGTTATCTAAAAAAATCATCTCTTTGTATAGTGCGGAGGCTCATATTCTTTTGTTACCTGTGGCGTTTGTCGCGTTCGTTTTTCTGACCATTCCCTTGTCATTTGCTCACCACCCGGTTTGATCGTTCTAAGAAATCTAAAACAATAAAATTTTACAATTTATTGATAAGAAAATTAAAAAATACCAGTCGGAATATTAATATTTTCCTTTTTTATTAAAGATGGTGTATGGGAGATTATTCTGGTAAGGGAAAGATAAGACTACAAAATATTCTTGTAACAAAGACAGGGAGACACAAAGTCTGCTAGTTGCAATAAGTTGAATGAATAAAAATTGGTGTTTGAATGAAAAATTTCGGATAAAGATTTTTTGCGTTACATACACTTAACATGGTTTTGGTTTTGAACTTTATTATATTTTACAAACACAGAGTTAGGCACGCACCAACTGACAGTCATAAGTGACAATCACTCAAGGTATACTTGCTTCAACAAGGTATTCTTTTTTCAATTCTTGCAATGGTATACATTCCATCAAGTAGAGATATAAATAAACAATCGCAACACAATCAACAATCAATATTGATGAACAATATCAAAGGGAAAACCCTCGAGAACATGTCAGTCTTTCAATGCTCTAATTAACAAGGGCGGCATATATTTCGAAATTCAAAGAGCCGAAAAATACACAAAGAAATTGCATCACCCTCCCAAACAACATTCATCAATGCATCGTTGACAAGAAACAATGACAGGTGTTGAAGAGGATGAACATCAAGAGTTGAAGAATTTCAACTGTTTCCATTCAGTCTGCCAGCAACACAAACTGTTCCATATCCAACCTGGCTGCTCTTAAGGGGCTTACAATTTAGATTATACATAAAACAAAAAGAAACAAACCAGAAACCGCCCGATTATTTTATTTGTAACATTGAGCCAGTTGTTGGAACCATTAAAATAGAATTTTACTATTGATTTCTGCATTCACAAAGTTCAATTTATGGGCAATTTCGCTAAAGATTTAAGTAAATTTAAATTTAAAAAAAAAATAGTATTTAAGTGCAAATCTAACCTAGTTTTGTGAAGCTAATCTAACAATTAAGATTTCAAATCATCAACTTCGCTCCCTGAACTGTCATTGCTCATAGAACAACCAAAAAAAAATAGCCTAAAATTCAAATAAAAAGTACGGGCCGCTCTCCGAGTAAGACTTCATGCTAGACCCCTACGCTACCAGCGTATAGTTTCTAGTCTAGTATAGTAGCTCGTTTAGTATACCTGGTTTCACCCAGTTAAGAAAAAATTCACCTTAAGCCCTCAAGGCCTCTTGGGGATGTGGGATGTGAGCGAGACCAATAGAATAATTAATTTAGCCATAGGTATATACGTCCGTCTGCATGTAAACAAGCTGCAAGTCGTTTAGTCCTTAATGGGTTTAACTTTGGCTGCTGCACAAAGTGCTTATTTTGGATGATCAGGTTTGGAAATCACCTTGTTTCAGCAGTCAGTGCTTAAAAGTTAAGTAAGAAACTGCCTTAGTTGCTTCCCTGATTCTTCCCACAACGGAATGATGCTTACTAGGGGCTACCTTAGAATCGAGTAGAGTGTACCAATTTCAAAATAGAAAAGATAGAAAAAGATAGATAACAACTAATGGTAAATACCACTTTTGGCAATTGTTTCTAATAGACTTAAGTTCAGTACAGAACAATTTACAGATCAGGAATACAGAATCAATGTATTGTGATGTGGCGTCTTGTTGCGTCTTCTCGTAAAAGACATGCAGGAGTCCCCGAATGCGCCTATCGATTAACTTTACGAACACACCTAACTATCAATCCAGACAGCTGACAACTGACACCAAACTGACGTTCGATGTTCGAATTTCGATATCGAATTTCCCTCCAATGGAAAAGTAAAAATGGAAAATAATCAAAGGGGTAGTAAGTGCTAGAAAGTGCTGAATTCGTAGAAATTCACAAATGACAGGCTCGGACGGAAGAGTTATATTTGAAAAGTTGACTTGTGACAAGCGAGAGCAAAGTGAAAAATGATTTAATTGAAATATTTTATTGAATTCTAAGTAGTAAAGTTGAAATAAGTGTGATTTGAATCAAAATAAGTTTTGTTTGGTAAATAACATGTTTTATTGGCGATTAAATGCAACCCCCAGCGGAGAATAGAGGAAAAGAGACCTGCAACAACGTCACCGTTAAAAAAATCCGCAAAATCATCATCCCGCTTTGATTTACCCATTTGTCAACTGGCAAAAACATAAACAAAAACCGACCAATGAAACTGAGGCGGGAAAAAACACATCCTCTTCATTGAAGTTTTGTCAGTCAAAAAGAGCTTTTCGTCAAAATGTCACTATTCGTCACTTGGTTTAAAAGCAAACTTCTTTATTGACGAATGGAAAAGTCAAAATGCGATACCTGGTGGAGAATAGAGGAATATGTAGAGACCTGCAACAACGTCAAAGCCTGCAACAACGTCAGCTTTCAAAAAATCGCCATATTCATCAACCGGCTTTGATTTACTTGTCAACTGGCGAAAAAATAAACAAAAACTGACCTATCAAACTAAGGCGGAAAAACAGCATTGAAGTTTTTGTCAGTCAAGAAACAGTCAAATTTTTCAGTTTGACGTTGCTGCAGGTCTCTACCTGGTGGACAGTAGCGATGCCTGGTGGACAGTAGAGGAATATGGAGAGACCTGCACCAGCGTCAGACTGAAAATTTTGACTGTTTGTTGACTGGCAAAAACTTCAATGAAGAATGCGTTTATTTTCCCGCCATAATTTTATTGGTCAGTTTTTGTTTAATTTTTCGCCCAGTTGACAAGTAAATCAAAACCTTGTAATAAACTGGGGAAGTTTGTAAAAGCGGACGATGCTACAGATCTTTACATATTCCTGTATTCTCTACCGGAGGATGCCTACGATCGCCAATAGTTCAATTTCAGTTTCTGATGCTCTCAAACTCAATTATCACCATGGCACTTTTCATAGTTCTGCCCGAAGAAAGGACAATTAGCAAAATTGGTCGAAATTTCCACCACTAATGAGACCACCTATGTAAAAAATTCACAAAATATTGAGGAATGGAAAAGTCACAATGCGAAACCTGGAGAATAGATGAAGACGTAAGACCTGCTACTGCAACAAAGGCAGAACCAAAGATTTTGTCTGGTCAAGACTGACAAAAACTTCACTGAAGAAGACGTGTGTTTTCCCGCTTTAGTTTTTTGGTAGGATTGGCCAAGCTGCAGCAATAGTAAAAAAACTGCGCCGGCCGGAAATCAAGGAAACAGAGCTTGGACTGAGAGAAAAGATCTCAGTTTTTAATTCAGTGTTCGTTCCAACCCTCATCTATGGTCGTAAAATTTGGGTAATGACCGAAAGAATCAGATCGCGGTTACAAGCTGCCGATATGAGATTTCTGAGGTGAGTTGCTGGTGTAACTCTTAGGGATAGAGTGAGATCCGTCAGTATTCGTGGAAATCTTGGTGTTGAGCAGCTGCTTCTCCGAGTGGAACTATCAATTCTTGAATGGTTTGGACACGTCGACTTCCTACAGACTTCCGGCAGACTTTCTATATAGGTTATGTTAGCCGAGATGCAATCGCGTGGCCGCCTGATAGGTCAAAAAACAGGTGGTTCAACATCTCCGAGACCCTTCTGGGGATATTTTCTTCACCCACTCCACGTCTAAGTAGACGGGACTATAAATCGTCCGAAGAATTTTCCTTTCGAAGCAGCCTTAAGTGTTCTCATCCGCCTCTGACAGGGTCCATGCTTCTACACCATAAAGTAGGACTGGGATGATGAGGGTCTTATAAATAGACACTTTAGATTCCTTTTAAGCCTAAGAAATAGCCATTTGGCAAGAGATCCTTCGCTTGATTTCAGCGCTGGTGTAATTGTCTGAATTGCTAGCGGAACTCAGATAGACAAAGTTCCTAAGAACTTCAACATTATATTTGTCTATGGCGATATTCTGTCCAAGAAGTCGGTGTTGGGTGTCTCTTCTTGATGACAGCATATCCTTTGGCTTTGCCCCCGTTGACTGCTAAACCCATATTCGCCGCCTCCGTCCCAATACTCACAAAGGCTTCACTGACATCACGCTTTGTTGTTCCAATAATGTCAATGTCGTCTGCGTATGCGAGTAATTGAACTGACTTTCGAAAGATTGTGCCTCTGGTGTTGGTGCGGGAGTTCTGCACAATTATCTCAAGTATGACGTTAAAGAAGTCATATGACCGCGGGACCGCCTTGTCTAAATCCTTTTTTGACATCAAAACTAGAATTCGCACCATATAGCTCGTCTCTATAGATTTTTTCATACGCGGCCGTGAAATCGAAAAAGGTGGTGAGTATCGCTTTGGAAATCGTGGGTTTTCTCTAAGATCCTCCGCAGTGTGAATTTATATGTGGTCGATGGCGGACCTTCCCGGCCTAAAGCCACACTGATATGTGCCAATCAGATTGTTAACAAGCGGCTTCAGACGTTCACACAGTACACAGTACAGCAGAAAAGATCTTGTATGCGATTTTAGAAATACTGGTGCATCTCTAGTTGAACAGTTGAGAGGGTCTCCTTTCTTGAGGACCGCGAGAACAATGCTGAGGTTCCATTCGTCGGGCATGCGTTCCTCCGACCATATCTTGCGGATGAGCTGCTGCATGCTCCTAACTTCAAAGCTCAAAACTTCTCCTAAAGCTCAATGACAGCGGGTTTAAAAATTTCGGCATCTAGGCCGTCTGCACCGGCTGCTGTGTTCTACTTAGGCTTAGACACAGCTACTTTCACTTGGCCGGTATCATTTGTATGCTTTGTCGGTAACGTCATCGCCTGGGTTGAATGGTTCGTTTTGCCTGGCAGCGGTATTTGAATCGTCTTCGCCGTTATACAGTCTTTAGAAATGGATTTTCCGAATCCTCAGCACCGACTACGATTCCATTGCGGATGGGCGGTGAGGGGCTGGTTTGGTTTAAATTGGAGGGAATAACTTGAAGTCGAGGGTTACCGTTTTCGGTTTGAACCCTTATCAGCAGGGTAGTGGGAGTTAAGTGAGGAATAGTTCTTTATGAGAATACAAGGCATAAGGGCTACCGATTTCGGTATAAGTTCGGTATAAGCTCATACTTCAGACGACTCAAGTCAGAATTAACCCTCGGGAATGGGAATGGAAGGGATAGCTGAAGCGGTATGATGAACCCGTACCAGGGGAGTATAATACCGGTGTTCCCGTAAGAGAAAGTAAGGTGAGGGCATACCAACGCGGTGTAAGCTTCCACCAGTCCAGTCCTGTAAGGGAAACCTGGGGGTGTGGGAGGAGAATTATGTAGGCGAATTTGATAAAATCAGCGCAAAAAATTTAAAACGGTTATTTTATTCAAGCCATGTCCGTATATGTGAAGTTTTTAGGTCTTTAAAACTTAGCTAGAAAGCTGAAACTTGGAGTGTATTTTAGGTCTTACCGACAAAGTATGAAAATTGATAGGATCCACCAACAGCCACGCCCACAATTGAGTCAACCTCAAATTAAAGTTTTATTTCCGAATGCCTTTTGGTCAAGTTAGACGAGACATATAGGAACTCAAATTTGGGTGAAAAGTAATATTGGCAAGAAGCCTTGAATTACAAAAAAAAAAAAAAATTTGACTGCACGCCACCCTTCTGGATTCAAAGCCAGAAGCAAATTTCCCTTCTTACCAGAAGAGGAACTGTCAAACGAGTGCGAGAAAACAGTTTCAGGAGAGTCCAGAAGACTCCCGGACGCTCCCGGACGACCAATCGAAAAGGCCATTACTTGTTTTTTTATTTTATTCAACTGTCAGCTGTTGAAACTGTCATCTGTTGTACAACTGTCTGCTGAATATTTAAGGAATGAAGTTCTCTTCAAATAGATTTAAATTGTTTAAAAGTTTTCTTTTATGAAACATTAAAAAATGTTTTCCAGTTCTCTGCAATAAAACGGTAAGAGGTTTTAATTTCACATATTGCACAAAAATTAAACTAAAAAATGCTCTATTGAAATTAAATTTGCAAGTTCATTGGATGGTCAAACTTTATTAAACAACTTTTTTGCGGATTAAATAGTAGACATCTGTTGAGATTGACAGCAGTCTCTGTTAACGTGGCGGAAATGGCCCAACTGCCATCACAACACTGACTATTTGTCCTAATGTGCCTGCGGATACGGAAACGTTTATGGATTGTATTTGGATATGTCGATAATGTAGTCGAACAGATGCTGTTCCCAACAGTTGAGGGTAACAGTAATCTGTTGTTTGACTGAACATATTAATTTTGCGCTCATTGACGCTGCTGCCGTCGACCCTGACTTCTAATTTCGCCCTTGATACGCTGAAGCTGTCTTCAGTTAGGTACGAGATTTGGCAGACAGCTGCCAAATCTTCTAGTATAAACCAGCTGATAGAATTTAGATTGTCGACTCGCCTTCTCAATGAAAAACACAAGATGTAGAAGAATGTAGGCCCCTGAGGGCTGGCTGCGCCTACCTAATTTGCCACGTCCATGGTGACATTTCTTCCTTACTTACGGCATATCTCCGTCGGCTCCTTAGATCCTCATTCTCCACAAAATAAACAAAACAAGCGCTTCAATCAACAACAAAAATACAAACAAGGAGTCTCACTTTATTTTCTGTAATCTGTACAAGAGGACAAGTCCTAGGGAACTAGAATCAGCTGCAAATCCATCACATTCGTCCCCGTATGCCCAGTTACCAGATGGAACTTTCCATCGCTCAGCGTCCGATAGAAATTGTAGGAATCGTTTTGCTGCAAGTACTCGTGCAGCGCCGCCATGCTGTTGTTCTGCAGGAACTCCTCCAGCACCAGGCTGCAGCCGACAGCACCCGCTGCCGGGCAAGGTCCATCGATGCCATCAGTGCCTGCACTGAGAAAGCAGATGTCCTTGAGCAGCGGATTCGAATAGCACTCGAGTGCCATTCGCAAGGCAAGTTCTTGGTTACGGCCCCCTACTCCAGTGCCAGTCACTTGGACAGTGGGCTCGCCGGCCATTACCAACAGCAGGGGTTTCCCCGCCCTCTCACTCATCCGCACCGTCTTGATAAAGTGCTTGAATATTCTGCAGTCGAAGGGAAACACGTCCTGAAAATCCTCCTCACTAAGTTTGCCTTCCTTGAATGCTTTCAGCAGTTCCAAGAGCAGTTTGTACGTACTAAGGACTTCCCCGATGGAGCCTTGGATCGATGTGCTCAGGATGAAGGGGTTGTAACCCAGCTGCACGCCCTCCGACACACAAGCCGATGTGGCCACTTTGTTGTCGCCCACAATGTAGATTGCGTTGTTCAGGCCCGGCACATCGGTGTTCTCCTTCGTTTGTATCGTCTCCTGCACCTCCATGGACAGACCCAGCCACAGTTGGTACTTTTTGAGAATGTCTTGCGCGCTGAATTTCTTCGAGCGAATCGGGCTGGTCGGCCCACTAGCTATCAGATCCACTGGGTCGTTGACAATGTCGCTGATGACGAACGATATCACCGCGTAGGCGTTCTTTGCCGCAACAGACAACCGTCCGCCTTTCACATCCGACAACGCAATCCGAACAATGTTCAGTTCGTCGATTGAAGCTCCCTTGTTGGATAGCGTCTTTATGAGGGCCTGCTTTTGCTCCAGCTTTAGTGGAGGCTTCGGCATTGGCAGCAAGGCGGAACCACCACCGGAAATCAAAACAAACAGAATGTCGTTCTCGCCCATGCGATAGGCCAGCTCTTTGATGCACTTGGCTGCTTCCAGTGCCACTTGGTCGGGTTGATTGTTTGGCGCGCCCTCAAACACCTGAATCTTAGACTCATCCGACAGCTGCATGTTGTGGTCCCCAGCGAATTGCTTCAAAGTACCCACCGGGATGCTAAGTATCCCCGAAACCAATCGCTTATCCAGGGATCTCTCCAGCTGGACTGCCATGCCAAGGACGGCCTTACCAAAGCCGACGACATGACATCTCTTGCGGGTGATGTCGAGTGTTTTCCCCTGGATTTTGATGACCACCCGCTTGTTTGGCGCTAACTTCGGCTCCAGGGCATATTTGTTGTGAACGAAAAGATTCGCGGGACGAACTGATTCCACAGCGTTGAGGAAAATTTGCCGCAAATTTTCTATGTGAACCGAAATCGACTTGACCATTGCCATTTGGATCGTGACAATTCGAAACGATGTTGACGGAGAAAAGTCAGCATTATTTGGAAGTGTCACAGCACCGAACTGTCAAACGAAATGGATGCGGTCAGACTGGTATTCAACGTTGGGTGCATTCAGTATGTGCTGTCAATGTTTTCGTCTAGCGCTAGAGTATGTTTGGGGCGCATATTGCTAGGCCGATTATTTCGCTCCAAGTAAAACCGCGAATGCTGTAATAATCCGCTATAGCAGCTACGCAATAATAAGCAAACATGGTTTCAGAAATTCTAGTATTAATTTAAAAAAAAAAAACAAGACAGATTCATAGCCTTTTCGAATCGCTTAAGACTCTTTATACCACTTTTGACCCTATTCGCACTCCCTTATAACAGTTTGAAAACAAAAATGTTCAGGTAAGACAGGTTTGTCACAAAACCCTCAAAGCACGCGGTGTTAAAATTGACTCAAAAATGAAATCTCCACTCCATACATCATATCAAATCGGTGTCAAATTGTAGTGTCAATTTTGAGTCAATTTGAAGTTAGTGCTCTTCCTAGATTGAAAAATTGTTTACACCGTTTTTTGGTGTCTGTTTGGTTTAAAAAATCTGACTCCATTTTGACACAATTTATTTGACTTATCTTGGAGACCGTTTTTTGGTGCTAGTTTGATTTAAACTCAGTTTTGACTTTGCTTTATGAAATACTCACTTTTTGTGTAGGTTATTCTCAAATCTTCGATGCCACTTCACATAAAAAACATTGCAAAAAAAAAAAACGCAAGAACCACAGAACTCAAACAAACACTTAATTAAACTCTGGGTTGATCATACAACAATCGAAAAAGACTGCAAATCGACCGATAATAAAATTCGAGGTAAAAATTAATGCGTAGATGACCGATGCCGATGAGTATTCGTGGTTGCGTATCTGTGTGAGCATGTAGAACACAATAAAAAAAACTCAATTGTGTAGAGTTATTTGAGTTAGAAACAAGTTAAATCGGTTTCAGAAAAATTTACTTGGAAAATTGCTTAGGAACTCCATTATTGATAAATGATTACTAACACGGTTTTATTTATTTTCAAGTCCGTGTATCAAATCATAACATAGAGACAAACTATTTAGGGCAAAATGTATAGTTTTGACATCCCTGGCAAACTTGGACATTTCTTGGACATATAACGATGTTACTGTAATGTTTTCGGCCTGGGGTGGAATAAAACTCAATTTCACTTTTATAATCACACAATGAAACACTTTATTTATCAAACAAACTTATTTAAACTCAGATCACACTGTTATTCAACATTACTATTTAGAATTCAACACTTTATTTCAACTCAATCCCTTTTTACTTTATTACCGCATTTCACAAGTCCACAATTAAAATGAAACTGTCCGTACGAGCCTGTCAGCCGTGTATTTATATAAAACTAAGAACCTTCTAGTACGTTCCATATCTCCCCTTTGGCAACTTTCCTCTGGTACTCCTCCGCTGAATTGCAAGGAGGGGAAATCGAAATTCGAACTTCGAATATGACAGCTGCTGTCAGATGACTGAAATGACAGTTGGGTACGTTCGTTTAGTGAATCGATCGGGTGCGTTTGTAGAGTGAATCTATGGGTGCATTCAGCGACTCCTGCGTGTTGTTTTATTTCTTGTCGCCACATAACATTATGTTATGCAGTATAACGATATAACAGCAAGGTCGGTAGGGACCTCTCCGAGAACTTTGAAAAATTATATTGAAAAATTGGCAAGTAGTGGAAATAGTGTGTCTTTGAATTGACTGTGGCGTTTGTCAATGATTGGCAATGAATTTGCAAGACAAGTGGAAATGGCCAAATTGACATATCAAATGTCACTTTGTCTTTTAACTGACACTGAAAATTAATTGGCATACATGTTGCCAATTTTGTCAATTCAAAGACCCACAACTTGACAAACCGCACATGCTGAAGTTTGTTTTTCAATTGCTGTTTTTTTAAAACTAATAATTTTCAATAGTTTAAATAGTGTTTATATAGTGTGTTTAGAATGGAAGCAAGCCGAATAGAAGGCGAACCAAATAAGAGTCGCATTCGCAAGTCCAACTTCGAATGGAGCATGGAGTTGTCATCTGCTCTCATTCGTAACGAATTCTGGATCCAGAACTCGAGTTTCTTCCTTTTTTTCACTGCCTCATCTCAAGCTCCAACTGGTCTCCACCCAAAACCACGAAGGACGCTAGAGAAAGGTGTGTTCTTTTTAGCATGGTTAAACTATGGGAAGGGGAGGAAAAAAAATTTTAGGTTTAAAAATATTTCAAAATAATATTTTCAACTGAAAATACAAACCTTTTTCAAGAAAAATTACTTTCAATCGAAGCACTTTACACAAAGAAAACAGCATTTGTCAAAATTATTTCATTGACAACTAGACGCCTTTTCCAAATTGACAGTGGAAGTGGAAATGGCTGTCTTTGAACTAACCGAGGGGTTTTTTAATAACTCTTGGTCAATAAATAGACACACGTTTTTTGTGACAATTAAAGACGCAAGTGGAAATGAATTGGCAGCAGTGTCGATAATTGACAAAGAGGAGAGCTGTCAAACTTCGTCAATTCATCGACAAGTGGAAACTTAGCATAAAGTAGATTGGGACTTTGTCTGCCTTAGCAGTTCCGCTGTAAATGCGGACATCAACCATCAACTGGAAAGCAATTGGTTCTAATCACTGCTTCTAAGGGCTCAGATGCCAATAAAGTAGCTACGCCCTAAGAATGCTACGAGGGAAAAAATATTTTGGTTAGTTTTGATCCCCTCTCTATAAACGGAGAGTGTACGATCTGCACCGACCTAGCTAGAAGAGTCAAAGTAGGTACAACGACTGCAATATTGCTGGCTGGGTCATTTGGAGTGAATGAACACTAATACAACGACCCAAAAGATCTTTGAATCCACCCGGTAGGCAAATCCACCACTACGAACCTTAGTGAATTTATCTCTCACTAAGGTTTGTAGTGGTGGATTTGCCTAGAATGTATCAGGTCCTTGTGTGCACTAGAAGATGAAAAGGAAGTTGACGCCATTGCCACCGATTTCAGCGAGGCCTTTGACAAACTCGCGCGCCAAGTTATAGTTTTAAGCTCAAAGCGCTCGGCTTTCACCCTTGTTTTGTCAAATGGATCAAATCATGCTTGGAGGATCGGCAACACAGAGTCGTTTTCAGATCCTCGGTCTCAGACTCAATTAATGCAACCTGTGGGGTACCTCAAGGCAGTCATCTAGGACCAATTCTCTTCATACTTTCAATCAATGTTAATATGATCATGATAAATTCTGATTTATCTGTCTTTGCAGACGACATGAGAATCTCTAAGGTAATCTCCTCGCCCCTGGATGCCTTCTATCTGCAGAACGACCTTAACCGATTTTCAGAGTGGTGTAAAAGGAACCTTTTGGACCTTAACGTCAATATATGCCAGGCAATTACTTTCTCCCGCAAACGTACCGTTCGATCCTCTAGAACTAACTTTATCAATGACATACCGGTGCCGACAGCTACTGAAATTTGCGATCTAGGAGTTATCTGTGATAGCGAGTTTAACTAATCCGTAGTCATGTCAGCAACATAATAAGCCGCGCTAACTCCGCACTTGGTTTTGTGAAGCGATGGTCAAAAGAATTCTCAGACCCCTACGTTACCAAAGACCTTTACGTGACTTATGTTAGACCCCCCCTAGATTGCTGATGTTCTCTTCATCCACCAACTTCTTGCTGGCAACATTGATAGCCCACAACTCCTACATCTAATCACCTTCAATCCTTACAACCGGAACCTTCGATCAGTACCTTTGTTCCGACTGAAATCCCATCGCACTTACTCAGGTTGGTCAGTATGAACCTATTTCTAGAATGTTAATAGTACCAAATGAACCTTAATAGTACCAAGAGCACACTTAACCAGTGAGTAAGTGCTATAGTGTGTACGCAGAAGTTACAGTCCGTAAAACGGACCGTTGAATACCCCATGGTTATTTTTTTTACATTTTATAAGTAATGCAAGCTTCGAAAAGGGGCGTGGTCCAACCGCTCCTAATGAGAAACCACATATATATCCAAGTTACACTTAAATGTATGTAAAAATGCAATTTTTTGGTCCAAATTCAATATTTTTGAAAAATCGACCCTTAAAAGGGGGCGTGGCTAAAAACTTTATATAAACGAAATCTGGACTGAAGTCTCGTTTATCTAACCTGCTACTTTTTTTGTTTCATGCTTTCCTAACTTAGGCTCAAGGCTAGTCGAAATTAAGTTTTTCAGGCAAATTTTAGGTTTTTCTTCAATTTTGCCTCCAAATATGGGCGTGGCCCAAAGTCTTGTATGAACAAAATGTAGAATTAGGGGTTTCTACATAAAATATTAAGCAATTTTTTTTTTTAATTTTGAGCAAAAATATTGAGTAAACTGTATTTGAAAATTTATCTTTAAAATAGATGCCATGCCCACTAGAGGAGGTTTACCGATTAAATTTTTCTTTTTTGTGTCTTACATTTATTAGGAGATGCTAAATATTAAATTCCAGCCTTTTAGAACGTCTTACAGTTTTGAAAATTCTGGAGGTAGTTCCACATTTAGACCGATTGTGGGCGTGTCTTTGGGCGGATTTCAAAAATTTTTACACTTGTACTGCTTCGCATGACGCGGACCTTACGTACGAAGTTTCAACACCCTAGCTCAAAATTTAAGGCCTAAAAACATGTGACATACAGACGGACGGACGGACGGACGGACATGGCTCATTCGATTCAGAATTCGGTCTCGATCATATGCCCTTAAGGTCTTGGGGGTCAACCATTATTATTTCACCGTGTTGCAAACTATGTGACAAACTTAATATACCTCCTATCCTATGGGATGGGGTATAAAAAGAGTCTTTTAAATCTACCCAATCCCGAAAGCCCTGAATATCCCAAAGTTCTAATCTCCCCTTTATTTTTCTTAGCTTTAAGTTACAGTAAGTTAAGATTGTTTAAATTCTTAGTTTTATGTTAAGTTTGCAATAAGCTAGTGAAGTGCCCCCAACAAACATACTCTCGAGAGATGTGCTCTACAAATCTAAAAAAAAAACCTCTTATAAGACTCTCGTAAGACTATACTCTCAGAACATAATCTTTTTTGATTAAATTGAATTTTACTCTCATAGTACTCTCATTAAAAGGGTAAGAGGCTACCAGAGTAAAAAAAGACGTAAACTCCCATTATGAGAGAATATTTGATTCTTGTTATGTGTGTTCAACTCTCATGTTACTGTCAAAGAGTAAAAGTATTATAAGAAGAATCATTATGAGAGTCAAAGTATCGAAGTACTCATAAAAATACTCTTTTCAGCCTTACACTCTTGTTTTGAGACCGGATGGCTGATAAAAATACCTATTCATGTCAATTCAAAATAATTGCGTCCCACCATACGTCAAAAGTTATTTTGTCAGTATGTAGTGTGCTTGCGGTGACAGAAGATTTTTAATTAATTTAATGCATTTCTTTATGGAGAAAAAAACCTCTGCAGCACAAATCGTCACCGAAAACATATTCATGGTCTGTTTGGCCAGCATGAATTGGCTTACTTTTCTACACGCAAACAAACTCACAGTCAACTCCGATGACGTCAGATTTACATATACTTTTGCGAGCAAATGTCATAACATGCGTATGCCGTAATCTTTATATTCCTTCATTCATGTGTACGCGGCAATGATGGAAAAACAGAAATGCGTCTTTAAATAGTACGAAACCACGACATTTCTTAATTCTTAAAAAACAGTTTATTTACTCTGATTCGGGAAGACAAAGCCAATTTTACTCTGGTTAAGAGGGTAAAGCTCTGGAAAACAGCCAATATGCTCGCACGAGGAGAGCTAATCTCTGTTAATAAAGCTTAATCGCTCACAAAAAGTGAATGACTCTTATTAGAAAACTATTTTTTCCGCCATTTAATTTCTTACCTCTTAGAGTTACCAACGTCAAGGTATACGCATCTAGTTGATTTGCATTCGTTTGTTATAAATAAAACTAAAAAAAATATATACCGAAAAGATTTTATGAATGTACGAAGAAATGTTAATTATTTCTTTTTGTAGGACGATAAGAGCTATATTTTGGTTCTTATTATGCCCTAAAACTAGATTTATTTTGAAACGTATAGTTTGTAACAATAAATTATCACCGCGTAATCGCATACTTTGCATTTTAATTGATTGAGACCGAATACATAATCGACCATGTACCTAAATACGGACGGACGTGGCTTATTCGACTCAGATTTTGGACGCGATCATATCCTCTTACATCCTATTTTACTCCTTACCCTGTTAATTGAGGTAAAAACACATTTTAAACAGAGAAAATGCGGCAACCCTCTTGCGATGAGCTATCTTTTATAATTTATTTTTTAAATTGATTATTTTTGAGGCGCTTTGTTTTTATCGAAGTAAGATGTAAACTTTAGCAGATAAACTTTCAGTTGCACTAAGTTCTTGCATAAATAACCTCAGAAAAAATATTATTAAACTCAATAATATTGATGACAATGGTGTACCATCAAACAGGGCATTGAAAATAACAATTACTTTTAGAAGTATATCTTTTTCTCTTTTTCACTTCATGTCCTTAGGAAAAATTAAACCATTTTTGGCACACAACATGATAAAGATGGCACGAAAATTGTTTGTTATATGTTTCTCACTCTTTCAAACAAGACTAACTCTTCACATCCCATAAGAAGAACTTATTGTCTTATTATGAGACCGAATAACTCTTGCAAGGAGAGTTTAAGACTTTTTATTAGATCAAATAACTCCCGTTAGACTCTCTTAAGCGCTCTCATAGTACTCTATGAGAGGCAAATTCCAATAGGTAAGCTCTGGAAGAATACTCTCATAAGACTCTCGTAGAGTGTTATGGGAGGAAAAATGTTAGTTGGCCCCCAGGGGGGCGTCAAAAAAAAAAGTAAACCGTCCTCAATTTACAGCAGCCTTTTTTTCAGCAATATAAATAGCAATTAGCAGCTATGTACAAACTTATATCGGTTTGGTCATCTTCCAAAAGAGAAAATCTTCGAGCACACCTTCTTTGGTTCAAGATCCAAGTGTTTACTTTGACATGTCTTATTAGCACAAATAATGATCTCAGCACTAAGAGAAACTTCGAAATCTGTCGCAATCTTCTAAAATTTACATTATAATACATTTTTCAATTGCCGAATATGCCTTATTCCTTTCTCTACACAGAGAATTCAGGACATACAAATCAAGAATCAAAAACCCTGCAAAATGTAGGGATCCTCTAAAATTGTAATTTCAGTGGCTCATTTCGCTTACAATAATTATAAGGGCCTTGAGGATTTGGACCTTAAAGTTTGAAGGGCTTATGGCTTCATAATTCAACTCATATTTTACCCCCTAAGAGTCCTATTAAGTTAAATCTGTTGTCATCTGTCTAGTAAGGGTGCATCTAATATTCAGACTTACCTATTTGAGAAGTGCATTCGAAAACGGTTGCTCACAAATCGTACTGACTGCGAAATACCAAAACGTACTCATAAAATCTTTAGAGAAATCTTAAATGTGGGCTACGGTGTACATCAACTTTGCAAATGACAATCGATTCAATGCACTTAGCTGGCTGCATGTTTCTTTTCTACCTTGCTCACAAACCGCAAGCATCAATTTGCCAGTATTACAATTAGTTCGCTCTTACAAAACCGATATGTGTCACCATCCATCCGTCTTCCTGATGACTGTGGGTAATTCCCTCCCAAACTAGTCCCTGGTGGATGCCTTTTATTGATAACCACAGAGTAAAACAAATTACGAAACCAAATTCACTTAATCGTTATTAGTATGCGCACAGCATAACCTCAACGTTGCTATACCGATTCTGAAAATTTTTAAACACAATCGCAAAAAGACTTGCATAAAGAATAAGATTGGCGACTGCAAGGGACGCAACGTCAAAGTCGCATCATTCTGTCATGCCTCAGTAGCGATGTTGTGTGGCACAATATTGCTTGCAGCATTGAAGCATTCACCATCAAAGCTATGATTCTCTACGCTTGGCCGACGCGGTTATACCTGCAGAGGCGTACCGCGCAAACAGTCATTAAAAGACCACAAGACACAACCCATCCTCATAAATGTGAAGACAAGATTGTCGCTAATAAATGGTAATAGATTGTACCCACATAATAATTTCATTAGAGGATACACAAATTTCTCTAGACCCACAGAGTATGGAGTCTAGATTCCGCTTCCACGCCATGACGATATCGACGAATCGCATGCGATCTCTGGTGCAAATACCACAGTGTCTCATGCGAGGAATTTCCTCGTCAATCTCAACCATACACCTGATGGTAAGAGCAAGAGGGGGCCTCTTTGTAACTCTCACTTTCGTTTCAGGCCGCCACCTGTAGTAAGGGGGGCTTGCGAGTTTTTTCTCAGCAACGAGTATAGTTACTTTTGTCGAAAGACAAACATCGCACCGAGTTAACGATTTCATTCCAAAGCGGTTGGATGTTCGGAAGTTGACGGTGCGCGGTGGACCTCCTCTAAGTGCTTTTACCATCGAGTTTGTTTTAGAATTAGCCACGGAATTCCCTGACCCAAAAGCAAACTACTCGGTTTCATAATAATAATTTGCTCGCGTCTGCCACAGGCTGTTCTAGTTCGGATTGTATAGATACAAGTGAATGTTTCGAGTGTGATCCGTGCAAGAGTGCTCCGTAGGCGGTGAAGTTATGTGAAGAATTGTAGCCGCATGTTTATCGAGTACCTGAAGATCTGGAATGTTTCATGAATATGTTGGGAGCTTACGCAAAAATCGGATTACTCATCGTTTACCTAAGATATGCTAGTTAGTATGCCTTTATTTTTTTTTTTGTATCCATTATGCTATGTCGGCCTTAATTTTATATAACACTTTGCGGGCATAGAAGCGATACACAACAACTCGGAGGTAGGTATAGTTGGTTTGGTTATCACAAGTTACTCAATCTTGTTCGGGTTTATTACCTTACCAGCCGCAAAAAGAGAGTGGATCATATGGTTTCTTATTGCCACAGACGAATGCAAATATCGGCCCATAAAAATGAGTTCGAGAGACTCGAACGTGCAGTACAATTTAAGAAAAAGACAAGGAAACCCGCAAAGCCCCTCGATATACATGCCAAAAAAAAATCGTATCGTACGTCTGTATGACTTTAACACTTCCGTGATGGTTCCTTGTTTATTCATTTTGTTGTTGTTAAATATGGTTAGCGTGTTCGGTTGGTAATAAATTTGAGTCTTGAGATACCGGTTCCTCGGATGTAGTACCATGCACTGTACTACCTACCTCTAACCTCTTTGAAATTATTTCGACAGTTTGTATCGACCATCCTGTTGTTGTATGAGATTAAACTTTCTTCCTGGTCATGATCCTATAAACAAATGTATAAAGGCAGATACCTGTTGGCTACAGGGTTCATCGCAAAGGTGACTGCAGGTATTTTTAAATCTTTTTTGCCAACGGAACTGTGACGTCTGTTTGTCTTTTTACTTGCTGTCATTTTTTGTTACTCATCCAACTGACTTAGTCCGGTGTTCGAGTCATGCTGATGCTTATAGCTTTCCATCGGAGATACTCGTAATTGCTGCAACTGGCTTAGATATGTCAAAAATGCAGTTAAGCTCCAAGTTGCGTATACCTAGTACATATATATATATATATATATATACTATATGTACAGTTGTCATCTCCCAACACCCCGTTGCCGGTACGAGCGAAATGAGATCTTTGAGAGCAAAAGTTAATTGCTTCTACTTTATGACGAAGGCCAGTTGAGCTAATAGGTACATTAAGCTGTGGCATATCTTCAATGCCTTAACACTGACATGCTTGGTACGTAATTGTGTAAATTTGATAGTTCAGCACAGTGCCAGGTTAGTGGGGGTCATTATATGAAGCATCTCGTGACGACTTGGTATACATTAATGTAGGTCAAGGAATATTGAAAGCGATTCTTAAGTTCTATGCCGGAGTTTTACTTTATTTATTCGTTACAGGATGTCTAACTAGTCAGTTGAAACTGACGTCTCTAAACGATTTCTATAAGACAATTCAATGGATTGTTGACACATGTGTCAGGCAGATACTTATGGCCTCTTCGGTTGGTCATCCGAAAGCGACCGGGAGCATTCTTGACTCTTCTGAAACAGTTGACAGTTTCTCTTTCGAAAAGAAGAGAAATCGGAATCAGAATCAAAACCACTAAAGCAAGCACACTATCATACAGCGCATATGTCAAGTTGGATAAACGTCATTTGTACCTAGTAGAATAGCTTCTATTTCCGAACACAACGCCTGATAATCTTTAAAATCAAAAGAACGTGTTCGGCTGTTCGGATGTAAGCTCGGGAGGAGAATGCCCTGATTTAGGATCGCCGACCGTAATCGCTATTAGATAGTAACTATGACAGTTTTCAGTGCATAGTTGTAGGATTACCCCAAGGCTAAGACTAGGATTACTTGGTGTCGGATTAAAATAAATCTAGCGTAGCCCAGAAAGCTTTTTCCAAGTCATAAATTTATTGAAATTACCTTGCCATAAGGTGAATTACCCTTACGTCAAAATACAATGAAAATTTCACGCAAGTTCTGCCAAATGCGGGCGGTGTCCATTATAGATAATTCGGAAATCGTTCAAAATTTCTGTGTTTCTCACCAGCTATCAAATTTCTCACCAGCGTCGAGCCTCTTATGCGCGAACTGCATTTAGGTAATGGGAAACTTTTCAAAGCTGACTTAAGCTCATTTAAGGCTATTTTCGTCAGGCATGTAGGCATAGGTACACTTATTTTTTTGCCTGGTATTCGTTGAATAAAACTCAATTTCGCTTTTGTAATTGCACAAAAAAAAAACTCTTTGGGTATCAATCAAAACTTATTTCGACTTAAATAAAACTAAATTAAACTTCGCTGCTTACACTTCAAACCTTTATTACAAATAAAACGCTTTTTACTTTTCTTTCGATTTTCACTAGTCAACGTTTCAAATATAACTCTCCCTAACTGTCCCGTACGAGCCTGTCATCCGAGTGATTATACAAATTCAGCACCCTCTAGTACTTTCTGTATTTCGCCTTTGGTAATTTTCTACTGGTATTTTTCCACTGGCACGTTTCCATTGGAGCGGAATTCGATATCGAATTTCAATCTTCGAACGTCAGTTTGATGCGTTCCTAAAGAGAATCGATGGGTGCATTCAGCGACTCCTTCATGTCTTTTTCCGTCTTATCGCCACGTCACAATACATAAGGTAGGAAAGGCAGCTCGATAAAATTTTCAACATTGCCGACTCTATTTCAATGCACAAAACTGGGAATCCAGAATTTGCCGTAATACGCCTACAGTTTGTTGCTCTAGTTAAATAGGAATAGCTTCGAATCAAATTCGAGTGAAAATCTTAATCCTTAAGGTTGACCTAAGATTAGGTCTGGATTTTTTTTTGCATACAATCTTTGTTGATCACGTTAAATAAGAAGGTTATCCTAAGAAGTTATCTCGTTTAAAGCTATCCGGAGTTAAATCTGAGTTTCGGGTAACTTTGCCATAAAAAAACTGACCCCTCTTAAGGGTTAAAAAAATAGTTGAATTGCAAAATGTAAAGAATTGAATAATAATGCCTATGCAACCTATTTTTCAAAATACCTTCAGAATTCTATTGCACTGGTTGATAATAATGCATGGTCATAATAAGATCGCAGCTCACACTGTAACCCTGATCAGGAAGTGTAAAGTTTTCAAGTATAGTTTCAGGATGGAATTCGACTCTGGAATTTTAAAAATCACAATTCTTAGAATCAAATGCAGGTAGAATAATTCTTTATTATAAGCAAATCGAATGCCTAGCTCACGCCGAGGTCTACAACGAGGATCAAACGTATTTTTAGTTCTCTTATTCAGTAATATTTGTAATATGTTCACAATTCGTATAAGACAAAATTTCACTTTTTTTAAATTCCACAACGAACTACTCTGATAATCACAAATCACTTCTTAAAGTTCAGAAAATATTAGCTCATCTTCACCACAACTAGAATTACTTTTCAACGCTTTATTTCAATATAATTACCTCCTTTTGCTTTCGTTTGCAATGTTCACCATTCAAAGATTCAACCGAGTCTGCCCTTCTGGGGTTGCTGGTCCCAAATTGAGCGCCTCCCCAGGTGACGGATAGGAATGCTCACCAGATATGGTTGTTACCGGTATGGAAAATATTTGGGCGGACTAAAACCAGCAACAAACGGAAAAATCCAGGAGCGCCGTCGGTCTCAAAATGAGCAGCTTCCTGGTCGGTCGGCGTCTGCTTTCCAGGTTAAAGTCTGCCGAATATTAAACACTTCTTTCTCTTCCAATACGCAAATAGAATGCACAACTATTAATGCATGCCAGATGCATTTATGAAATACTCTGCCTGTTATGCCTTTTCTCCGTTAAGGCATAACACTTGCGGGGGTAAGCTTTGGTGTTTCTATGCAGGGTTTTTATGTTCCGTACTGGCCCATCTCATCAGCATTTGTGTATTGGATTGAGAATTACTTTTCTCTTCTATCTTTTCATGGAAAAGAAAAATTAACCCCCTTGATCGCGAGTTAAATATAAATAAAAAACTGTTCAACTAAGTTTCTAGCAGCGTTAAGTATCGGCTTTTATAAAGTGTTGTTGAGCCGCAATAGATCATTCCCGATGACGCTAGATTAAAAGATCGGCATCACCGAATGACAGTTTTAGGGACTTCGTTATATGGCTCGCACGAATAAACAATGAACATTAGTGGATGCTAAGTTCATGCCTAATGGAATGGGCACACTACTACATAACAAAAAATCTGACATATTATCACCACACAAGATCTTTTCTGCTGTACTGTGTGAACGCCTGAAGCCGTTTGTCAACAATCTGATAGGCACATATCAGTGTGGCTTTTGGCCAGGAATGTCCACCATCGATCAAATATTTACACTGCGGCAGATCTTGGAGAAAACCCAAGAGTTCCAAAATCCATACACACCACCTTTTCATCGATTTCAAGGCCGCGTGTGACAGCATCTATAGAGACGAGCTAAATAGCACAATGTCTAGTTTTGGCATCCCTGCCAAACTCGTCAGTCTGTGCAGGATGACGATGGAAAAATCCCCTTGTTCCGTCAAGGTCGGCAAAGACCTCACCGACCCCTTTGATGCCAAAAAAGGATTTAGACAAGGCGACGCGCTGTCATGCGACTTCCTTAACGTCATACTTGAGAGAATTGTGCAGAACTCGCGCGCCAACACCATAGGTAAAATCTTTCAAATGTCCGTTCAACTAATCGCATACGCAGACGACATTGACATAATCGGTAAACCAAAGCGTGATGTCAGTGAAGCCTGCGTGAGTATTGGGACGGAAGCGGCGAATAAGGGTTTAGCAGTTAACGAGGTCTTGATGACAGCAAAACCAAGTATATGCTGCCATCAAGAAAAGACACCCAACACCGACGTCTTGAACAAAACATCACCATCGACAGCTATAACTTTGAGGTAGTTAGGGACTTTGTCTACCTGGGTTCCGCTATCAATTCAGACAATGACACCAGCGCTGAAATCAAACGAAGGATAACTCTTGCCAATCGCTATTTCTTTGGGCTAAGAAGGCAATTGAGTAGCAAAGCCCTCTCTCGAGCAACTAAAGTATCCATGTATAAGACCCTCATTATCCCAGTCCTGCTTTACGGTGCAGAAGCATGGACCCTGTCAAAGGCGGATGAAAACACTTTAGGCTGCTTCAAGAGGAAAATTCTTCGGACGATATACGGTCCCGTCTGCATAGACGGAGAGTGGAGAAGGAGATATAACATCGAACTGTACGGGCTGTTCAACGATGCCGACCTAGCCAAAGGGGTAAAAATACAACGTCTACGATGGCTGGGTCATCTAGAGCGGATCGGAAAATCTTCGAATCCACACCGCAGGGACGGCGCAGTAGAGGAGTCCCGAGATTCAGGTGGCGCACGCAAGTGGAAGGGGACCTCAGCCAACATCGCGTGCGAAACTGGAGGCGGATAGCTAGAGACAGAGCTGGCTGGCGAAGCTTGTTGGCTGAGGCCCAGGTCCACCCCGGACTGTAGCGCCACCTTAAGTAAGTAAATATTATCACCACATTAGATCATGTTACAATAGCATCAGCCCAGTACCTGATTTTCTTTTAGTATGCAGCGCTAGTTTTGCTTCTCTCTTTAAGGTGAAAGAAGAAAACTACGTTATTTCAAAACATAATATGAAACTTGAAAACAACTTCTGGAACAAATCTTCAAGCTATTAGAATTTGGAGTTTTTTTTTTGCATATGCCCCCGCCCATCATTGTAGGCGTGACTTTAGGACTTTTTTTTGCTCCGTGTAAAATTTATTTAGGTCCCTTGAATAGGGAAAAGGAAAATTATATTTTCAATTCCGTTTACTCTTTCGAGAAGTGGCTTTTTTTATGTACAGGGCATAGCGCAATGCGTCGCACAAGGACTGAAGCTTTAAAAGGTAGCTTAAAAGCTCACTGTTTCATTTTGCTACTATTAACGCGCCTCGATCCAGCATACTCATCCTGTCGAGGGTGTCCTATGATGAGCCACTTGGTGAGTACGGACGGTCTTGTGGTTTGTTGACCGATCAGATTGACTGCGCTGGTAAATGAGCGCGAGCGATGATAGGTTCATTCGATGAAAGCCCTAGTGTGGCACCACAGAGGGCACTTATCCGCTTTTCTATGTTCGATAAAGCGTAGACAACAACCGAGTATGCCCTGCAATGTTTTCGATGACAGCACTGTGGTGTGGCGTAGGAACTGCTGCTACATTGAAGTGCCCCGACGATTTCGTCGGCACAGAAAGATCAGGGATGTTAAAATTTGAGGTTTCAGTTTTTTGGTAGATTTCGATGAAAATAGGCGTTTTCACGATTAAACTTAGTTTTGGATAATCAGCTGAACGCACTGAAAAAGTAATTTTTTTTTTCAACTAGCCATGGGCCTGCCGTAGCCTTTTGAAAGGATTAAAACGATTCTAAATTGTATCTTGATAATAACTTCACAATTATCGTGGAGCCAAAAGGATAAAAAATGACACAAAAACGACTTAACTAAAGACTGTGGCGACCTTCGTAGCTAATAAAAGAAATGTTGAAATGTTTTTTGGAACCTTAATTAACCCAGGTTTTACTCTATATTTCTGACCATTCAATTTTGATTAAAATGCAAACCAACAGTTGGGTCGCTCTATACTATGTGTCATTGACACCTGGTTGCAAATCAACCGGAATATTTACACAGGTGGTCGCAAGGAAGGATATTATTATCACATCAGTCAAAGGGGGCATTTAGTCTTTCATGATAAAATGCCTCATTCAATCGACAAGTTCTGTCATTAGCTGTCGGTGATGCCAAAACAAGCATTTTATTTCTCACAATATGCTGACATTGAATGTCACTTCTTCAGCAATGTATAATGGTCGGTTAGTTGAAATATGTCTGTCAAATCGAATGACGCCTTTATCCATATTGAAACAGTAGAGCAGGTATGGTTCGTGCTCTTTTCACGATTTGAACGATTTTGAAAAGACGTCGAGACAAGACCAAAGTAGGTACTCTTGGCAAGTAAGCCGTAATTTACAAAACGGCGTGAATTTGCTATTACACACAGGTGGCCGGGTTGGGCGCGTCTGAAATATTGCTTCGCGAAAAGTCGATTAAAAATGTTGACGATAAGCCTTAAAGGGGTCTGTGCATTACGTGAGAGAAATTGTTTATGTATCGCGATATAATGGTTGCAGCTATGCATTGCAAATTGTTTTTTTTTTTAATTATTTTACAAGTCGATCCGCTGCCGTCTTAGAATTCTGTCCGACCTGCGTAATTCAAACGCTGATATTAGGTAGGTAGTTCCGTTCAGTTGAATAGAATAATATACAGCTTAAGTCATTGAATTTTATTAAAGAAAAGAATCGACCTTAAAGAATTTATGAAAGCATTATTGTGTCTGAGCCCGAAAAAAACTTAAAACTAAGTGTTTTGTCCTTCAAAAATATTTTTCACCTGTAGTCTTTTTAACCTCTTAAGGGGTGTGATCGTTGATATTTCTCAAATTTAATTTTTTCAAGCTGGGGCCACCACGTACGACGTACGTAGGTACGTGTACGATTTATTAGCTGCAGCCGCAACAATTGTTGCTTCTATTGTTGTTTGTTTTAACCAGTGATTCATTATTTAATCAAAATTTCGATTCAAGTCATGTAGACTTCACCTGAATTAGACCTAGAAGCTTTAGCTGAATTCCCAAAATGTGTAGGTACCTGTAGTTAGTTATATTTGCATAAAAAATAGTTGTCAACATGACTCCACAACGGCATTTTGTCATTGATTTTGAGGGTTTTGCTGCCATCTTGGTTATGCAATTTATTATATTGTGGCAAACGTAAAGTAATCATGAAATTATGATAATTTGACACCAAACTAGTATTACGTTCTGGGGGTAAGTAGTGACGGTCAATTTTAATGGCGCCTTCGGTCACTGACTTTGATTTTAGTAGTTTTGACCTGAGTTTCTTCCATCAAATATCAGAAGTGGAATTTTATGTTCAGGAAAGAAATTTAAAATTGTAATTTTCTTTTACTCGTCTACTCTTAATCTAAGTTACTTTTACGTTTAGTTTAATCGCCAGCGGAAATGCATTTTTACGATTAAGTGCCTCTTACTTCCATGACGGCTTACGTTCGAGCAAATCCAAGCACCGAATGAGTGTGAGGATGTAATAATGAAAAGTATGATCGCGTGCAGCTAAGCTCGAACGCAGGCAACTTCTTCGCAACACTTTTGATTGAGCCCAATGTCAGGTTAATGGGTGGTACTCTTGCAATTTTTATTCCCAACATTTTAAGTGGAAAACAACTCATTCGAATCTTATTAACTGACCATGAAATGCAACGATTTTCGACTATATGAAAACGAATTGGGGCCAAAAGATATTCTTAAACAAAGTAATATGAGAATTCAACGTTCCTACTTAGGCAATTGTCGGTCAAAACCTCAGGCTGAGCTTTCAGAGTTTTGAACAATTTCAATTCAACCATAAATCAATTTAACAAACCGCGTTCGAGCCTAATAAAATGCACAAACGAGAAGATCCAGCTCTAATAAGCCGATGTGTGCTGGCGTTGAAGGAGGGAGGAGTTATGTTCAAACCAATACAACAGCTCCGTGGGAGTTCAGGAAGGAGGATTAAAAGTTTTTATCTTCTAATCATTTTTCCCTGAGGTTTTGACGAATAGAACTTAATATTTCTTCACTCATACCTCGGTTAACTGCCGAAAAACGTTGCAGATTTCCACGATTGGAAGATTGTTGGAAAATTACTGAAAATAGTCATGATAATTGGCGTCTCCTCTCCACTGTATGTTTTTTAGTCATTTAGATGAGCCTTTTATTTAAATCCTTTAGTTCAGTTTTTGGCCGTAGTAACGAAACATTTTAGCCGCAGAGTGAATACAAGTCTCAAAAAATAAAAGGTGTTTTAGCGGAAGGCCCGAGAGTGGCTTTATACCGAAGATAGGTATTCGAGTTTTACTTCAACATTTATTAACAGTTAGACTTTGAGTTAGACTTAGACCTTTTATTCCTACTTAAACCTTCCTATTTAGACCTACCACAAAGACCTAGTTATTATGTTTTCATTTTAATATTTATTTTTAGCCTGACTTAACAAGGGGGGATTAAGTCTACAACTTTTACGTTCATCAAAACACAAAAAACAATTTTTTATTTAGTGATTTATATTTATGGGTAGTTTTTGTTCGTTTTTCATATAAAAATTAACTTTGTTTGGCATTCCACACTGAAAATACCAATAGACGTCAAACTGTTAAAAGGTCTTTCAAAAACTTTAAAGTATAGTTAATAGTTGCTGTCAGCTCTTTCACCGATATTGATATATCAGCTTGCTTTCATGAAATGGCTTTCGGGAAGACAGTTCTTTTGGTGAGTTCAGTGCCAATATGGTGAGTTCAGTACTAATTTTGTGAGTTCAGTGCCATCAATGACTTTGATGACTTTATTTCAGTGCTCTAATTCAATAGCAGCTGGTGCTCCGTGAGACATTCGCCAGCTGTTTCAATTCTTCAACGATAGCATAATTTAGAAATTAAGAGAATCACAGAACAAGCTCTTTATGTTAAAGTCTTCTTCGACATCCTGACAGATTAAAAAAGGAAAGTTTTTCTTTCAATTGAACTAGGGTATTTCCACCGAACACTGATCTGCAATTACGACTTATCTTTTCCAAATCTTCCCAAATCTCGAGATTACCCTTAAGGCCCAACCACTTTGACTGAGATGACTTTGATGAGCTTAAGTCGGCTTTTCACACGCGATTAGTATACCACGACCATAGTAGCCTTATGCTGGGGTTCGTAAGGTTTTCGTTAACTTGTGTTGGCTTAAAGTTTTGTTTTAGCTTGTCATTAGTTCACTCATTATCATATTAAAGCCCACTTTTATGTGCTTGAAAAAATCCGTGAAAGAAGGGAATAAACCAAGAATTGTACGCTGACCTCAAAAGTTTAAACACATTTTAGGTCTGACATCGGTTTCGGAGATATTAACTTTTAAAGTTGTGACATAATTCTAGAATTTGATTTTAAATTCTCAAGGCAATGTGATACTCGAGACGTTCACAGTGCAATCCTACAAAATTTTCCAATCGTTTGCCTAAGTCTATTATGGGCAACATAATCTTTTGGCAGAACTTGAGTGGGATTTTCGTTGTATTTTGACATAAGATTAATCCCGCTGAAGTCTATTATGTTTGGGCCTTTACTTATTTAAAGTACGTTTACACCGCGCCTAATTTACGCATTTAAGTTAAATTTAACATTTCACCCTAAATGTTCATCGTTTCGCCATATATTTTTTTGGATTTATAAATGTTGAATTTCAGTTTAATGTTAGGGAACTCACGGAAGTTGACAGAAAATACTCAAACAAAACGTTTGTAATTTGACATAAATCGATAAAAGTGCTCTGGGACGTATTTCAAAACCAAAAATAAGCAAGTATTAACGACAATTTTTGCTGTATGGAGCACTTGATATTTTATATTTTGACCCCGACTATCATTTGAAACGGTGAAACTTCAGTTCAAACAGCAAAATTGGATTTCGAAATTTTTTCACTTAATTTTTAATTAGAGTGCTGGTTTAAATGTATCTACTTCACGCATGAATTCTCAAATCAAGCCGCACAAAATTCTACGTGCTCTGACGAAAGAAATCGAACAAAACTTTTAATGACAACTGCGCGTCATTAACTCAGCTGTGTTTGTTGTATTGAGTAAGGGATGTGCAGAGTGCTTAGGAATTCCGTTTTTTTGTTTGTTATGGTTTTAATTTATTTAGAAGTCATAGATTGGTGATCGTCATAAACCAGAACAGCATTACGTTCGATGTTATGGGGTCTCACAGATTAATGCCTTGCTGTTTTCCACGATTGGCAGTTTACTGGAAATGGACTGGAAATAGTCTTGGTAAATGGTGCGTCAACTAGATGTCAAGGAAATCAACAATCAGCTGTCGAATGGAGGGGTTTGACGCAGAAATTTGACAGCCGATTAGAAACACACAAATCTTATGCGATTTTTGAACCGTTTAGTCAAGTAGATTGTGGGAACCGCAATGTCCGCAAAAGGACACTTAAACTGTAAACGTGTGATAGATCTGTCAGAATTACGATTTCTATTGGGATACTTACAACGGAAATCTTTTTTCGTTCCTGAAAAATTACTACGCTACTCTCTTTTGAGAGCCAAAATCACAGAAAAAGGGTGCTTATGTCAAACTAATCCCATATTTGTTTGGTGGAACCAATGCGGGATTTATTTTCATTCATCTCCTGCTAATCCTCGTTCTATTGACAATGGAGACAAAGTATTGAGCTCATTGAAGTCTTGGGGGTCTACGGTGATTATTTCTCTGTGATACAAACTATGCATTAAAATTAAAATACCCTGGGTCGGGTATGAAAATGGATCTTTTTCTTCTACAACCCTCTTTCCTGCAGGAAGGGCTGGTAAATTGTCAGCCAACAGAAAGTCTTGAGTCATAGTAGCTTTGTAATGGCTTGCAACACGGATTACGAACATAAGATTTGATTCGTCCGTCAACAAAATCTCTAAAATTAGTTTGAAAAATCTCTTATTGGGCAAAATAGCGAAAATAGCAAAATTTTACTCAGAAATAGTTTTATACACCCAAACTCGTATCTATTCCTATAGGGGCGGATTGCCGCCATACATATTCAAATAAACAAAAAAAGCATTTTCACAAAATCCGGATGAAGAATAAATAGAGTGGCGCAACAGCTCGAGGTGAACCAGGGCCAACTTCTCAACAATGTATGCTGGTGTGTTAATTTCTTTACATACAAGGGGACCTACAATTTTTCGCCGAATCCGAACGGCACTTTGAGACTCCGGATGAAGAGCCTTTTGAATTTTTCAAGGGTTTGGTTTCGAGATTTCTTTGCTATAAATTGTTTTAAATACCTGGATGGACCTTAAATATAATGATAGAACAAAATTAATGTTTTTAATTATGTTAAAAACAATGTTTTAATTTAACGAAGAGACACTTAACTTTAGTCTGCCTCGCACATACAGGCCTGTAGTGGGCGTGTCTGTGGGCGTATTCAGCTAATTTTCAAAATTGGTCTGGTCCAATGGACTTCCAGCCCACGTACCAATTTTTAGCTCTCTGCCTTAAAATTTAAGGCCTAAAAGTTGTTTACATACGGACGGACGGACGGACGGACATGGCTTAATAGATTCTCCTGTTGGTCCCATTCATATCTCTAAAAGGTCTTGGGGGTCTACGGTGATTATTTCACTGCTACAAACTATACATCAAACTTAATATGCCCTGGGTTGGGTTTAAAAATTGGCTTTCAAGTTAAAAGCTTACATTTTTTTCCTGTGGTCTTGAAAAAGGACGTGCTTTTACTACTGTACAAAGTAAAAAATCTAAAATTTTTAAAAGTTTTGGCAGATTTATCAATACGTAACAAAAAACGACCATTGTGTTAAACAAGCTTTAAAACGGCCATTCGCCTTACACTTATCTTGATGTGAATAATCAATACCCACCTCATTCCTGAAAATAAAGTTTATTGGAACCTTAAACTAGGTTCACTGTTGGTTGGTTGTCTGGAACTCAGATTGCATTACATCCTAGGGGCCATTAACTTTTCTCCGAACTTATAAAAATTAAAGTCTATTAAACGCTTGAAATTAAAGCCTTAAAATTATAGCCGCCCCATTGAAGTGTTTAATTATTTTTCTGATGTATTCATTTTTTACTAGGAAGGTAGTATAGTTTTTAGTTTATACTTTATTATAGGCTTTATGTGTTATTTTTAATTTTGAAAAATACTTCCGCCGAATTCTATGATCTTATTTTTACGTAGTTAGGCTCTTAAAAAAAAAATAGTTGCTTACACTCGGTATTGTTATTTTTTAAATAGATTTTTTAACTTGGTTGCAAGCTTATACCTACTTACTTAAGTGCTTAAGACTGTCACTTTATGTATTGTTCCATAGACTAGAATATAAACACCAGCGTGAAAATTAAGATCAAAAGGAAAGCATAAATTTTCTCAAGTCTGAGCATTCTTCCATCCTATTAAATAATACCAAATATGGGCTAACTTCTTTTAAGTTCAGCCTTGAACCTAATTTAGGTTAGAGTGCAATAGCTCCCTGTCACATCTGTTAGTTAATACATTTCTTTGTTAATTTTAACTTGAATTTATTAATTTTAATTCAAATTTTATTCGATCAAATCTTAAGCAAGCCCCCAAATCAATTTGATCTTTCACCAAATTAAGTCTGCGAAGATTTGCATAAAGTTTTGCCAATAAGTAAGTTTTGTTAATTTTTACACCTTTATAATAATGACATAATTAAGTTATACCTCGTGAATAATAATCATTTCATGTTTATACTCCACCGTTTGTCGTGGAATTGCAACTCGTAAAGTTGAGTAATACTATTTTAATGAAGCATTTGAAAAGAAATCAACTTGAGCCAGAATAGCTGCCTACATAAGGCAACCTTGAAAAGCCACAAAGGTTAACGCATTTTGTTTAGGGTTAAGCTAATACAACTTTAATGACTTAATAATAAAATTTGATTGTAAGTTCATTGTCGCCAGTAGATATTTCGTAAAAAAAGGCATGTAGCCAAATGTGTTTAAAAATTAGTCATAAGGTCAATGAAATTATTGTTTCCTTATAATAATTGTTATAACCGGGTCCATGTAGAGATTTGAGAGGATAAACATTTTTTACGCCACCTACCAAAGGATTGAGGAAACTGGTTAACGATTAAAGAATTTATAGCACGGAGCAAAAATATCCATGCCACCCAACATCATAACTTAAAGTCTAAGTTTTTGAGAAAGTTTTTGACAAAAGTAGTAAACATCTGCTTGACATCAAATGGTAAAATCTAAGAGACTAATGATCGTATTTTCTTGATTTTGCACATATTTTTGAGGGACATGAAGGCATACAGTTGGCGACTTAATTAATTATGATGTCTTTTAAACTTTCATAAAAAATAGTGTAAGAGTAGTGCCCAGTTACGAAAAACCTCCGTAGAAAATCGGTACCTTGGTGGAATGCCGAACTGCAGCGTTTTCGCAAAGAGACCAGGAAGCTCTTGAATCGGTCCTTAAAAACCAATTTAGTAGAAGACTGGAATCTATATCGAATCTATATCGAATCGATATCGATCAAGGCAAAAGGATTTTAAGAGACTTATTCGCAAGTCGAAAAATGACTCTTATAAAACTGACTCTTATAAATGACTCTTATAAAAATGACTCTTATAAAAATGACTCTTTCTCCTTGAGACTCACTTCCCGGGAAATCAGGTCACCACGTGCTCTACAGTGGTACCGGCAACGGTGGCCATTGCAGAACCAGCGAACACAACGCGGCTTAACTGGTACATTGCATCTAGAGTGGTGACTGATGACGCTATCAAATATGCTATTGCATCTTTTGAGAGCTTTAAGTCACCTGGTCCAGATGGAATCTACCCGGTTATGCTGAAGCAAGGTTTAGGTCAGCTGTTACCCACGTTGAAAAGAATTTTCACTGCGAGCCTTGCCTTGGCTTACATACCCACCCTTTGGCGTATGGTTAAAGTCGTTTTCAGACCAAAACCTGGTAAGTCAGACTATAGCCTAGCCAAAAGCTTCAGACCCATAAGTCTGTCTTCCTTCCTGCTGAAAAGCTTAGAGAGACTGGTTGAGCTGCGCGTGCGCAAAGTTGCTCTTCGTTTGCACCCTCTTTCTGAGATGCAACACGCTTATCAGCGCGGAAAATCCTGCGAAACTGCGCTTCAAAACCTTGTTGGTAGGATTGAATGTGCTCTTGACCAGAACAAGTACGTGCTGGGCGTTTTCGTCGATATTGAGGGCGCTTTTGATAACGCGACGTTTGATAGCATGTGCAACTCAGCCAGACAACATGGTGTAGATGAAACATTAGTTCAATGGATTAGGGCAATGCTAATGAACAGGACGCTGATAACCGAAGCAGATTGTGGCAAGTGCGTCATAACTGGGGTAAACAAGGGCTGCCCGCAAGGTGGTGTTCTGTCTCCCCTTTTATGGTGCATGGTGGTAGACTCTCTACTATTTGCTCTCAACCTTCCTGGAACCTACACACAAGCCTACGCGAATTATGTCGCCGTTCTTTCTGTCGGCTCAAACCTAGGGACTGTGTGCTCTCAGGCGCAGAGATCCCTGGACTTGATCGATGATTGGTGCACTAGGAATGGGCTTTCAGTGAATCCTCTTAAAACTACGGTTGTTCTCTTTACGAGAAGGAGGAAGGTCACTGGTCTGACTCAACTAGTGCTTAAAGGTGTCACTATCCCGATATCCGATGAAGTCAAATATCTGGGAGTAATCCTTGATAGAAAACTTCTATGGTCCAAGCATGTTGAATCCAAAACCGAAAAAGCATTGTCCACCTTCTGGCAGTGCAGAGGCGTTTTTGGCAAGACATGGGGCTTATCTCCGAAAAGGGTCCTCTGGATCTATACTGCCATGGTTAGACCACTCCTCTCATACGCATCGGTTGTTTGGTGGAACAGGCTTTCGCGGAAGCGTGTTACTGCCTCTTTTGCCAAACTCCAAAGAACGGCTTGTCTTGGCTGCACAGGGACCTTCCCTAGCACGCCGGGCTCTGCTCTAGATGCTTTGATGAACCTCCCCCTCCCTTGATATATTTATCATGGGGTGTACGCTGAAAACCATCTTTCGCTTAAAGAGAGGTGGTTTTTGGTACCACACGCATTGGAATTTTGAAGAACTTGTTCGAGAATTGTCCTTTGACCCCTGTCTTATGGACATGCCCTCTGACGCACTGACCCCAGAAATCCTTTTGCGACAAAATTACCAAGTCAACTTTCCTCAGGTAATGGAATGGCTTCGGCCAGACTCTGAGCCAGGGAAAGAATGCCATCGTATTTTCACGGATGGCTCCAAAACCGGACAGGGGTCTGGTGCTGGAGTCTTTGTGGAAAGCGAGAACATTAGACTCCACTACCCCTTAGGTAAATATGCGTCTGTCTTCCAAGCGGAGATTTTCGCTATCCTAATGGCTATGCGCTATATCGTGACTAACAGATGGAGGGCAAGAAGCATATGCGTTTGCAGTGACAGCCAAGTCGCTCTAAATGCGTTGCTCAACCCTCTTACCTCATCCAAGATAGTGCTCTAGTCAAGATAGTCGGAAGGCTAAATGAAGTGAATCTTGTTTGGGTTCCAGGTCACACTGGTTTCCAGGGAAATGAGATCTCTGATGAGCTTGCCAGACTAGGCTCAGAAGAGGTTTTCTCAGGACCTGAACCTGCTTTTGGGCTGCCTGTATCTGTTGTCACCTCTGCCATTGATACTTGAGTTTCTGGTGAGAACAGGGCTCGTTGGCGTGACTGCGATGGGTGCAGACAGCCTAAACGACTACGCCCGGACATCTGCGAGGGGTCAGCGTATTTTCTTCTATCTCTTAGGATAATCGATTGCAGACTTCTTGTAGGCGTCCTTACCGGCCACCAAGCTTTTGCTAGACACTTGAATGTGTTAGGCTTAAGCGAAACCACCACTTGTCTTGCTTGTGGAGAGGACGACGATACAGCGGAACACTTTCTCTGCAGTTGTCCTGCCTTTGCTCGCATCAGGTGGCGGATCTTTGGGGCTGACGTGGTGAGTGCCGAACACCTAAGCTCTTCGAGAGACGGGTAAACTAAATACATTAATGTAAGGTGTCTGCATGGTAGTACAATGGACCAGTAGTTGTGTCTGAGTGCTCCATCGGATAGTAGCAACCTCCAACAAAAGAGTAACTAAATATAAGGTTTTTTTTTGTGTGCTTCTTTGTCTTGAATAGGCTCAGAAAATGCTACTGATACAAGGAAGACACTATAAATGCCTCGCAAGTGGGCTGCATTTTTATACCCGACCGAGGGTATATTAATTTTAATGCATAGTTTGTAACACAGTGAAATAATCACCGTAGACCTCTTAGACCTTTTAGAGATATAATCGAGACCGACAAGTGAGTGGATTAAGCCATGTCCGTCCGTCCGTCCGTCTGTCCGTCTGTCTGTCTGACCGTCTTTAAAATTGAGCTAGGGCGCTCAAACTTGGAGCATATCTTGGTTCTTATTTTGTTCAGACAAAGTGTAAAATTTAGTTAAATCCGCCGACAGCCAAGCCCACTACTGGTTTCAATATAAGACAACCTCTATTTCAAATTTTCTTTCAAAATGCCTTTTGGTCAAGGTAGACAAGGCGTAGGGCCCAAAATAATGGCCCAAAATCTCTAAGAGGGAAAAAATTGGACCGCCCACAATATCAACTATGCCCACTTTTACCATGTTAGATCTTTAAAAACCCGATATCTCGGAAAGTTTACTCTAAATTGAGAAAAAATTCTATAACTATTATTTAAGATATTTCTATTTGCTAGGTTTGCTTCATACAAAGTTTTGAGCTCCGCCCAATTTTAAGGGGCGTGTTTAGAAAAAAACGGTTTTTTTTGCAATAATTTTCAGGTTCAGCGCATTTTGTCAGGATTCTAACCAAATTACAATTAATTAATTTTAATGTTTAGCCCAGACCCACTTTTGGGGGCGTGGCCTATACAAATAATATATGAATTCGGGACAAAAAATTTAAGATTTGGTGTTACACCGTATAACAGGGCGGATATTAAGAAGTTTGTCACAGCCGAACTCTTGCACTTACTCACTTGTTTCTCCCTAAACTTAAGGGGTTTTCGAAAAAAAATAAATAACAAAACTTTCGTCCTATCATCTTCGACGATCAATTCATATTTGATGATATTAGGCAAAAGCGTTGTTGTGTGTGGTAGTATACCTACTCATATGTCATTTGAACATTTTAAACCTGTGCAACTCAGTGTTCGCTGAGAATCTGGCGCTGGTTACGATTTCGACTTTATTTCGAATAAAATATCGACTTTATTTCCACTCGATTACTCAACTCTTGCATGGGAACAATGTATGAGAAAATTACACGAATAAAGTCTCCAGCCCAATGAATCCGTTGCGTCCGTCATGTCGGTTAAGTGAAATACGCACGTTTTTATGGGAAATAACTTACGTCACGCACTTTTCGCTTTTTACATGTGTCTTGAACTGAGTTATCAGTTGCGTAATATTGACGTGACGGGTTGTCAAAATAAGGCTAATTGCACACATGACACTTTTAGTCATGCAACTGTTTGATTGCCATTTTGAGTCCCATGGACTATTGTCGGAATGCGCGCACATGATAGCAGCCAACATGAAACCAATTTTGGGCAACTTTTAAATCTGTATTTTGTCACAGATTTTTTAGTTGCTCGCTGTCAGAAATGACTTCTTAGCGTAGGCAGCTGTATATTCGAGCGTGGATGTGAAACCCTTTAATTTCTTCCATGTTGCCGACATATTAGGTAGAAAAGGGTAAAATGTTTCATCTGTATCTATCTGTACAACTAGAAAAGTTGCTCATGTGAGCGCTGCTTTCGTGGATCGTGAGTAAACTATTGACGACACAACTAAAATATCTGTACTAATACAATTTACACCTAAACTGTATTAAAAAATCTCAGAAATACAACATTGATGTTTTTTTATTCAACGGGGACGAAGTACCGGCTAACGGCTAGTTCTAAATTAAATTATTAAATTTTTACTTATTATAATAAATCAAATATATTTGTTTATTAAGTTGACAGTTATCAATCATTGTTTTTGGTGCGCGAAAAATTGGTGCAGTAGTAAGCGTGTTGGACTATTGGGCAAAGTTCCCGGGTTCGAATCCGGACCGCTGCAATACATGTCTTCTTGCGGTTCCCGTCTCCTCGAGGGTCTGCCAAACCCTCTTCCCAATTTGCTGCTCGGAATCGGCAAAAAATTGTGGGTGCCCTCCATGTGTGTATAAACACCTGTAATAAACGCAACATGTATGGTTGAATGAGGTGAGGTAACGGCTTCTCTAGAGCTGTAAGTGTCCAAGCTTTGTCCTGAATTTTGTCCAAGCTTCGTAAAAAATATCGTTGCCGTCTTAATCTTTCTTCTCTATGGTGCTTCTCTTTTCTAACCATGGTGCTGCACGCATGTAAGGCATAACATTTTTTGAACTGGACACTTTTTGACTAACACATCCATATGCAAATAAGCGGTGCTTCTTTTGTCGACAGCAGTCGCGGTGGTCAAATTGCAATTTTCATCTTCTTTTGGCTGCTTCGTAGCAGTTTAAAGCCTCCGCTTATTGTTAGATGTCATCACTTCATCGTACTTATTTGATGAAGTGATACACCTAGAAGCCCATACTAGGTGTTTAAGGTCCCGTCTGCATAGACGGAGAGTGCAGGAGGAGATATAACATCGTGCACGAGCTGTACACCGACCTAGCCAGAAGAGTCAAAATACAACGGCTACGATGGCTGGGTCATCTAGAATTGTGGGACACCAACGTCCCTGCCCGGAAACCCTTGGAAACGGCTAGCTGAAGACAGAGCTGGCTGGTGAGGCATGTTGGCTGAGGCCTAGGACCACCCGGATTGTTGGGCCACATTAAGTGAAGCTGTTTACCAAGAGGTTTAAACTATGTCCCCACCCGCCATTTAAATTTTAAATTTCAATTTCAGCAATGACATTTCCCAAGAGCAAAAAGGATTTCAAAAAGATCTGTACAGTTTCAGTTTCCTTTTCCATAGGAGAGGGATATATACAGCTTGATTCAATGTTTTTAACATAGAGAAATAATCACCGTAGACCCCCAAGACCTTAATCGAATTGTTAGTCGAATGAGCCATGTCCGTCCGTCCGTCTGTCGGTAGTTTTTAGGCCTTCAATTTTGAGCTAGGAACTTGAACCTAAATATCTGTTCTTTTTAAGTCCCGAAGCAGTACAAGTGTAAAAATTTTTGAAATCCGCCAACTGACACGCCCACTTCACTTATTCGCATGAAAAATCAAAGCTGTCGTAGGAAGCTGATATTCGGTAAGCGTTATTCTCGCTTAAGTGTATTGTGATTGGCAAGTCTAAAAAAAACCGCCCCCATGTGGGTGTGGTCATATTTAATTTGCATTCTAATAAACGGTTCTTATTCGTTATATTTGCTTTAAATCCAAAAACATCGGACCATAAACTGTTCAGATATGTGCGTAAGCTATGAACTCGAATAAATAAATTTTTGCGACGCCCACTTTTGGGGGAGCTTTCAAGTAAAAACCAAATTATAAATATAAAAATGCTGGTTCGATACTCAAACTGTTACAAAGGTGTTCGAAAAGGGTTGAGTGCGGTATAAAAAAGGTTTGTGAACGGGCTGAATGTGAATTATGAGGGGATTTATTTTTAATCGCTTGCCGAGAGAATTTAAGTTTGTATGGTAAATCTCGAGACTTAAGGCACATTAGCTGAGGATTATTGTTAATCGCGCATTAGTGTCTGGTGGAAACATGGTGTAAAGGAGATTAGTTGAGGATTTATATTAATCGAAGATTATTGTTCGGTGGAGACATGGCATTAAGGGAGATTAGTTAAGGCGCTTTATGTTAACCGCAGATTTATGTCCGGCGGAGACATGATATAAGCTTGACTCCTACTTAACTATAATCGTCAGCGTTGATTCCATTTTGTAAATTCTTTGGCTGTTGCCTGGATGCAAGAAGGAGGTGCATTCGAACTAAATAATCTCTCATTTCAACTGGGGGGAATGCTTCTAAAATCACTTGCATATCAGGTCTCAAGATAATGAGGATTTCCAAATAGTGGCCTCGATTTTTATCACCGTGAAATTCTGACTTTAAAGTTAATCATTATGGCAGGGCTCAGTATTAACCAACAGGGGCAAAAAATACGATTTAAATAAGTGTTACTTTTAAGCTTAGGAGGTAGGAAATGTTAATGTATGGTTACGAGTGTTTCTGATATTCTTGTCTTATGATTCTTCCAGCCGCCGCCGATGGAAACAAAACCAACGAAGTTTACGTGACGAATTCGTGTCTGGAGAAACCCTTTCGATGTCCCCATCCAAAAATTCAATTTTACCTCTACACCAGGCACACACAAGAAAGCCCCGAACTGATAGATGTCCTCGACGAAGAGTCCCTCTACTACAGTCACTTCAATCCAAAGCATCCGACAAAAATCGTTATCCATGGCTTTGGCGGAGGCCGGAACAACTCGCCGAGCCCTGACATTCGCAACGCGTACTTTAGCATTGGTGACTACAACATCATAATTGTAGACTACGGCAATGCGGTAAAGGAGCCATGTCTTAGCCAAATGGAGTGGGCACCACGTTTCGGAAGCTTGTGTATCTCACAACTGGTAAAATACTTAGCCCGCCACCCGAGAGGAGTTCGACCAGATGATCTGCATTTCATTGGCTACAGTGTTGGAGCTCATATTGCCGGTCTGATTGCCAATTACATAACGCCGGAGGAGGGAAAACTTGGTCGGATCACTGGACTCGATCCAACGATTTTCTTTTACGCGGGCACGAACAACTCACGTGATCTTGATCCAAGTGATGCGAATTTCGTAGACGTCTTACATACGGGGGCTGGTATATTGGGCCAGTGGCATAGCAGTGGTCATGCGGACTTTTATGTAAACGGCGGCACTAGTCAACCCGGATGTGCGTCTTCGACGATTTTTCGTAAGATTTTATTCTCTATGATTTATGTCAGCTTTGAAGTTTGAATGATATTATCACGTTTTTGTAGAAACCCTTGCGTGTGACCACACAAAGGTGACGCCATACTTCATAGAATCGATTACATCGACAAGAGGCTTTTACGCCGGGCCATGTCCGAACCTATTGACTTACCTGATAGGATGGTGTGAGCCGAAGGACAGTGATTACGTTCTGATGGGGGAGCATGTTACGCACAAGTAAGTAGGCAGTAAAATATTCAGGAATCCTTTGTCTTAAATTTTGTTTTTTATTATTTCAGGGCTCGAGGAGTTTATTATGTAACGACAAATTCAAAGCCACCTTATGCGCGGGGCTTCCCAAGCAAAGGCAGATCAATGTTTGGTGAAAAATATCGAGGGGTTCGATAAGGTCATTTAAGTAACATAAGTTCTTATAAGCTATTAAACAAATTCGCGCAACTGTTATATTTATGATAACGTTTTTACATAAGTCACGGAATTACAATTATTGGCAGTGTACATTACATTTATACTAGTGATTAGGATCTATTCTCGTTTCCTTTTGAAAAACGGTTGTGATTTATGGTAAATTGTATTGATTGTGTGAAAAAAGTAGAAAAATATTTTCTGCAAAATTATTTTTGTTTTGTTATCATTATTTTATTTATTGAACATTAATGTTGCGCATATCGAAATAAAAAAAAATATTTAAATTTGTAGGAAGTGTAGCATTTTACAAGTTTTTTGCAGTACAATAACTCAGCAAACACAAAAATGTTCTCTCACACTTGTCGATAGAATCACTGCGAAGGATTCTACATGCGCTTTGGTGCTTTCCATCGGCTGGAGAACGAATAACTCCCTACAGCCGGTGGATAGCTTTTTTATACATCGGGATTGCTTTTTGTGTGACCACTTGGGTGGGATACATTCCAAGCAGGTTCCTCATATATTGTACTAGGGACCTGCTTTATATTGCCAAACCCAATTGGCACGAGAAGTCTTTCAGGACAAATGTTGCTCTCAGAGGTTTTGTCAGACCCTCGCAAAGGTAGCGACCGTAAAAAGAACGAGATTTATTTTTTTTGAAACGACAGAGGTAGGAATCAAACATCCGCGTAGTAACATTCTGACCACTCTACCCCGTGGCAGCGGCAACCAGTTTTGTTAACAATTTGAAGATATCTGTGTCTTTGCTTTAGTCCACGCTTTTCAGAATACTTGAGCTTTTTCTATTCGAGCGACGTTTTGATTTTTCTTCTCTCTTCAACAGCGACGAATAGCATTCGGCCGACGACTGCACTTTGCCCCTTCAAGTTTGAAATAAACTTATTCGTTCTAAGCAAGCAATTCATCGGTGTTTTCTAAGTATGTAGTAATCTATGTAGGCGATATCTATTGTAATACTTGTAATACTTGGGTTGAGCAAATAATCAATCCATGAGGACTTTAGCATCCCTCCCAAATTCTTGAGAACTTCACCGTCTTGGAACTTTATACGTCCAATCAAGTGGCATCCAAAGCATAGTGTTCTCTCCGAGTTGGTTTGAAATAGTAATTGTGTACGAACCAAATCGAACCTTTTTCACCAAAAGCAATCTATTACCTAAACTTAAAATTCTGAAAAAATTTAAAAGAATTGGCACGTATCCTCCTGTAAAATGTATGATATTTCGTTGCTCAATGGTGATTTAGGACGGCTTAGGTGATTTTGAACGGCTTAAGTGTGGGCCTAGGTGCTACAAAATTCTGGTGTGCTCCGGTAGTATATAATAGAAAACTTTTCTTAACAATTGACAATACCTAATTTGTATGACAATTATACCTTGAGTATGAAACGCGTTTCCACAAAAACATCTTCGAAATTGATATTTTGAGCATTATGTAGGTACTTATTGCTGTGTAAAATTTGATTTTGACATCAATTGCTAAAATAAAATGTTTCTAGCTAACTCTTTCGTAGTTAACCGGTGATTTTCATTTCGTAATCTCTCCTAAGTAAGGCCTACAGCTAGTTGGAAGCCACGGAGGTTTATAAACTTAACTCTTGAAAAATGAACATGGCTTAATTAATTCTCCTGTCGGTCTCATCCAAAGGGTCTTAGTGGTCTGCAACCTATACCTTCATTACATTAAACTTATTAGGTATAGCTTGAGTAGGGTATAAAATTTATTTTATGAAAATGTGTAAAATTCTTATGATTCAGTCGAAATATCACATTTAGTAACGAGGGGCCCATTTCAGGATAAATATTTAAGTTCGTTAACAAGTAAAACTGTAAAATTCAGCAACGACCGTTTGGTGTGAGCTTTGGGTTGGCGGTCAAAACTTCTTTCAAAAAGAAATTTGGCCAGGCCATCACAGTCAAAGTCAAGTGCTATAATTATAGTCGATGAAAACCAATCTCTTTGGCCCGAATTGGATGATATGGACACCGACCTACAAAGGAATTGAGACTAAGGTTTGTCTTCACAGCTCTACCTTCACTCAATAATGACGGTTTCTACCTATGTCCAAGAATATGCAGGCGACATAGCTATCCTTATCAATAGTAAATTCGAAGACACAGTCTCGAATCGCCTTCAGAGCGCTCTAAACCTTGTTGCTGAATGGTGCAAAAAAGTCGGCCTCAAAGTAAATCCCAAAATGAGCACCATATTCGCATTCACCAAGAGAAGAAAGCGAGAAAGGCGTAGAAATGCTACACTCTTCGGCGAAACAATAGAGTTCTCAACGGAAGTCAAATATCTAGGAATCACACTAGACGAAAAACTTACATGGAGCTCTCACCTTACCAAAACAGTTGACAAGGCCAGGTTGTCCTTATAGACCTGCAAAAGTCTGCTTAGTAAAAACTGGGGACTTAACCCCAAAATGACAGTGTGGACGGCAATAACAAGACCTATCATCACATATGCAGCCGCCACGCCGTTTGGCTAAACTCAACAAAGTACAAAGACTGCCTTGTGTCTGTGCAACTGGAGCAATGAAAACAGCAACACCAGATGCACTTGAGGTTATCCTAACCCTCAATTCACTAGGTGAGTCCTAGGTACTCACCCAGCTTTTTCTCTTGCATGCAGATCTTACATTTCTGCACACACCTGCCTCAGCTCAAGAATCAGTGAGTCCCAGGGCCTCAGGTGTGCATTTATGTTAGTCTTTTTAAATTACGTTTTTTGGTTTTTTGCAGAGAATTCAAGTAACGACATCGATTTTTAGTAGACCGATCAAAGGACCTGCAATGATCCTACTACGGAATCAACTATAAATGGGATTTAATTGACCTTGCATAAATTCTAAATCAACCAATGATTCTGATCTGTAACCAGTCATATAAATCCTGCAAAAACAATTCTTATATGAAAATTAAAAAAACTAAAACGGCACGTTTGCAACAATAAAAAGAGGATTTAATCTGCTTATCTTTGCTTGTTTAATATGGTGACGTGTTCTTTTTGTCGCTTTTCCGGATAGGCCTTCATTTCCTCCTTCTGGAAAAACTAGCCTTTAATTTTTTTTTCTAATTTTTTATCCGTTTTTGTTAAAGGTTTAAAATTGTGATTTTAACAAAAAAAACCAATTTAGGCTTTAACAATTCCTCCAAGGAAACCAAGATAAAGCTAAATTTTTATAAGCAATATGAATTTATCGTCCTAAGGAGAAGTTTAAGTTGTAAGAACAAACGCATTTTTCAATAAAAATGTATCCAAAATATTAAAAAACAACAAGTTTTCAAAAAGTGAGTCCCAGGGACTCACCTAGTTAATTGTGCGGTTTTTTTGCACCTAGTGAATTAAGGCCTAAACATCCCACCACTTTATACTCTAAAAACTGTGTGTAAAATTACTATCAATAAGTGTGCAATTTTTTGTGTAAAATTACGCACAATGCGTTTCAGCGAAAACTATGTTTAATACTGCAAACATTGTGTTGCAAATTTACACATAAATGTGTAAGAATTACACGCAAAACGTGTAAAAATAAACACCAAATGTTTAAATGCAATAACTGGACTAAAGTTACACATAGACTGTTTAAAAATCAACACCACAATGTTTAAATTTACTACAAATTTGATGATTATTACACATTATTGTAATAAATAATGTGTTAAAATTTACACATTATTGTAAATTTATATGTGTAAATTTTGATGAAAGTGAGAGGATTGTTTGGTGGGGCAACGAAGCGTTTTTAAGTTCATTCCATCAGTGGTGATCAGACCATTACCGATGCATGTCTTAATATTGTTTGCGCTCCCTCATTTTATTTATTTATTGAACGAAATTGTTAGCTTGTGCCAAAATGGTTACTTCTCCTAAAAATCTTTATATTTTCTACTACTAGGCCATCAAATTGCAGTTTCGTTCAACTTTTCACAGCAATAAATCTGCAAAAGCGGTAAGCATTTTGGGAACAAAGCCATGCACTTATCTGCGGAAATTATAGCATGTACACAATTTTGTTGAAGTTTACACATTTTTTGTGTAATTTTATACATTTTAAGGTGTACTTTTAAACAAATTCACACACAATTATGTTGAATTTTACGCATTTAAAGTTTAAATTTAGACAATTATGTTTAATTTTACACACAAATTGTGTAGATTCACACATTTTATACCTTAAAATGTTTACACAGAAGGATGTTTAATTACACATCAAATGCCTAAAATTACTTGCCTAAAAAAAAAATAGTAAAATTACACAATTTTTTTTAAGTGCTTATCACAGAAGATGAATCAAATTCCAAAATAGTTCACTGATAATCTACAAGAACTCATCCAAAATGAATTACTTGAAATACACTTAACAGACAAATGCTTACCACGCTATAACTTCCGACACGGAATTTCATTTTCACGGTCATTTCATTTTCATTTTTCATTTTCATTTCATTTTCCTCTATTTTGTAGAAAAGCTTACACTTTAAGACTTAAAAGTCTTCTTGAATAGTGACGATTACAATTTTTAAACAATGATTAGAGAACAAGAACCAGTAAGTAAGTGCTACAGTGTGTACGCAGAAGTTAAAGTCCGTAAAACGGACCGTTGAATACCCCATCCAATCCGACATTGTAAAATGCTGATGGCATAGTTATTGTTTGACATTTTATTGTTTGACATTTTATAAGTAAAAGCCTTCGAAAAGGTGTGGCACGAAGGCCTGAAGTACAAATAAAGGCTTTGCTTACCAGAAAAACTCTATAGAATCTTAGAGTCTTACCTTAAAGACAGAATCTTTCGCGTTAGGTACGAAAATGAGTACTCGGAATTCAAAGAGATAAATGCCGGTGTCCCGCAAGGAAGCGTTCTCGGCCCAATATTATTTTTGCTCTATACAAGAGACATACCCCACGATGAGGGAACAATTTTAGCTACGTTCGCAGACGGCACTGCTATTCTCGCTATTGATACGACAGTTGAATTATCAACAGGGAAACTCCAGCGCGCTTTAGACAAAATATGCGACTGGACGAAGAGCTGGCGAGTCGTCCTTAACGAGACTAAGTCAACGCATGTTAACTTTACTTATAAAAAGATAAACAACAAACCTTTATTCATTAACTCGGTACAAATCCCGTACTCAAATGAAGCGAAATATCTAGGAATGACTCTAGACGCAAAACTTAAATGGAAGCCGCACGTTAAAAAGAAACGCGACGAGCTCGAAATCAAGTTAAGAGAAATGAATTGGCTTATCGGAAGATTTTCGAAACTAAGCATATATAACAAACTGCTTTTATATAAGCAAGTGCTAAAACCATCTTGGACGTACGGTATACAACTCTGGGGTTGTACTAAACCAAGCAATATATCTATTTTAGAAACTTTTCAAAATAAGACACTCAGAGCAATCGTTAATGCTCCATGGTATATAAGAAATAGCGATCTACACCGAGATCTAGGAATCGCAACCGTGTCTGACGAGGTAACAAACTTTGCTCGCAAACTTAGTACTCGTCTTCGCGGACACTGCAACAATGAAATTATCCGAACTTTGGATCAGACAAATCTTACGCGCCGACTACAACGAATGAGACCGTTAGATCTAGCAGCATAAGATGAAACCGCATAAATTGACGGTATTGTAGGTGGCTTCGTTGGAAGGCAGCCTGCCACACGCGATTACTACAGAAGCTTGAACTACTTGTTAAGGAAACTTAGTCATAGTCTGACGGAAAATGGGAGGTTTTTTAGTGAGTCTCACACTACTATGAGCACGCGCGGCCGGTCCTCGTAGTGCCTATGAAGGTTTTTCCTACCCATGAAAAAAAAAAAAATAAGTAATGCAAACTTCAAAAAGGGGTGTTGTCCAAACCGCCCCAAATTACAAACTATTAATTATAAGATATTTCCACAGATATTTCCAAGTTACACTAAAATGTAAAAATGCAATTTTTTGGTTCAATTCAATATTTTTGAAAAACGGACCCCTTAAAGGGGGCGTGGCTAAAAACTATATGAGCGAAATCTGGACTGAAGTCTCGTTTACCTTACCTGCTACATTTTTTGTTTCATGCTTTCCTAAATTAGGCTCAAGGCCAGTCGAAATTAAGTTTTTCTGGAAAATTTTAGGTTTTTCTTCAATTCTGCCTCCAAGTGTGGGCGTGGCCCAATGTTTTGTATAAACAAAATGTGGAACTAAGCGTTTTCTACATAAAATGTTAAGCAAATTTTCTTCAATTGCAAAAATATTGAGTAAACTGCATTTGAAAATATACCCTTAAAATAGATGCCACGCCCACTAGAGGTCTTAGGAGGTCACTTTTGTGTCTTATATTCACAAGGAGATGCTTAATATCAAATTTCAGCCTTTTAGAACTTCTTACAGTTTTGAAAACTCTAGAAGTAGTTGCACATTTAGACCGATTGTGGGCGTGTCTTTGGGCGGATTTCAAAAATGTTTGCACTTGTACTGCTTCGCATGACGTGCACCTTACGTAAGAAGTTTCAGCACCCTAGCTCAAAATGTAAGGCCTAAAAACATGTGACATACAGACGGACGGACGGACATGGCTCATTCGATTCAGAATTCGGTCTCGATCATATGCCCTTAAGGTCTTGGGGGTCTACCATCATTATTTCATCGTGTTACAAACTATGTGACAAACTTAATATACCTCCTATCCTATGGGATTGGATATAAAACATAACTAATACTCGAGGTTAGTTATGGAAAAAAGACTTAAGCTCTATCCGAAACCGTTTGAATGTGGCCTGGCAGAGAGTTCTATAAACGGATTGAGTTAACAAAAAACTGACGTTCGGATGTAAGACAAGAGAACCGTGGAAGAATGAGCTGAGGAGATCTGTTTGACGTACTAAAAAAGATGACTGCTAAAAAGATGACTGGGTTGATTAGTTTGAATAACACATTCCCAGGCGGTCTGAACTGGAAACAGAACAAAACTACAGTTGGAGCCGGATTATACGGTCCGTGCACTAAAACATTACTATTCGCTAGTATAAAACTTTACATCTATATATAAATACGGAACTGGATATAAGCAGTTCCGTATTTCAGGCTGAAATACATGCAATTGAACTTTACATCCGAGAGAATCTAGACAGAGCTATAACATATAAGAACATTTATATTCACTCTGATAGCAGGGCAGCTCTACTCGCAATTAACCTTCCTATACTCGCGCGCCGGTCTCTCTGACCAACAAATCATTAATTCCTCGTATACTTGAAAAATATCATTCCTGTCTCTTTGAAGTTTTTAGTACCTTCCCAAATAACTATTCTCCATGATTAAGCTGGGCGCAAGCGCACGTACTAAGTAGGCGTGTAGTTTTTTTTTGTGAATTTTCGGTCCGTCAAACCACGGCGGCGCGAGTATAGGTGTTGAAATTTTTGGGAAATATTTTATATTTAGTTTAACTAAATAGTTCAACTAAATTAAATATTTTTTGTTTTTTAGAATTTAGTGAGTGAAAAATATTATTTTAATAAGTGCGATTTGTTTTGTACAAAATTTTGCATACATGACATTTTCAATAACTGTCATAAATTCTTTTGTCTTTTTTGGTAGCACATTGGACAGGGATTTAGTACTGGTTTGAGTATGAATTTGTGGTATGTTCGGATTGGTTCGCTTTACAAACGTATGAAGATTGCAAAACTTTTTATACTTTTTTATATTTGCTGTTATTTGTTTTTATTGAAATAATAAGTTTTTGAATGTTTAAATAGAAAAAAATATTTATTTTCATTATTTAAGTTAAGGTCCAAAAAAAATTGAAATTTTTTGAGAGGCTAACTTTAAAAGTTATTGCTGCCAAATAATGTAAGATTTCCTATATTCTTTCTACTATTTGTTTTATTTAATTATAGTATTTTCTATAAAACAAACAACAAAACTTTCTTTAATATATATATTCAAGAAAATACAGACAAGATAAAATCTCGGTCTGTGTCCTCTCAAAACGCGCGAGTACAGGAAGGTTAACGCCTTTGAGATAACATCAAAACTGGTCTGGAACTGTCTTCAAATCCTACAAATACTGGCCAGCACGAACAAGACTGAGGATTTGGAAAGACCACTTCTGCAGACTGTATAACGGCGAGGACGAACCAAATACCGCTGTCAGGCAGAACGAACCATTCAACCCGGGCGAAGACGTTACCGACGAAGCATACGAACGATACCGCCCACCCGACCTGGAGGAGGTGAAAGTAGCTGTGTCTAAGCTCAAGTGCAACAAAGCAGCCGGAGCAGACGGCCTAGCTGCCGAACTTTTTAAATCCGCTGGCGATGAGCTGGTCAGGAGCATGCACCAGCTCATCTGCAAGATATGGTCGGAAGAAAGCATGCCCGACGAATGGAACCTCAGCATTGTTTGCCCGATACTGAAGAAAGGAGACCCTCTAAGTTGTGCCAACTACAGAGGCATAAGTCTTCTTAACATCGCATACAAGATCTTTTCTGCACTGTGTGAACGCCTGAAGCCGTTTGTCAACAATCTGATAGGCACATATCAGTGTGGCTTTAGGCCAGGAAAGTCCACCATCGATCAAATATTGACACTGCGGCAGGAATTCCAAATCGATACACACGTACTGTGTGAACGCCTGAAGCCGTTTGTCAACAATCTGATAGGCACATATCAGTGTGGCTTTAGGCCAGGAAAGTCCACCATCGATCAAATATTGACACTGCGGCAGATCTTGGAGAAAACCCAGGAATTCCAAATCGATACACACCACCTCTTCATCGATTTCAAGGCCGCGTATGACAGCATCTATAGAGACGAGCTATATAGCGCAATGTCTAGTTTTGGCATCCCTGCCAAACTCGTCAGTCTGTGCAGGATGACGATGGAAAACTCACGCTGTTCCGTCAAGGTTGGCAAAGACCTCACCGACCCCTTTGATGTCAAAAAAGGATTTAGACAAGGCGACGCGCTGTCATGCGACTTCTTTAACATCATACTTGACAGAATTGTACAGAACTCTCGCGCCAACACTAGAGGTACAATCTTTCAAAAGTCCGTTCAACTACTTGCATACGCAGACGACATTGACATAATCGTTAGAACAAAGCGTGATGTCAGTGAAGCCTTCGTGAGTATTGGGACGGAAGCGGCGAATATGGGTTTAGCAGTCAATGAGGGCAAAACCAAATATATGCTGTCATCAAGAAAACACACCCAACACCGACGTCTTAGACAAAACATCACCATCGACAGATTGAAATAGTTAGGGACTTTGTCTACCTGGATTCCGCCATCAATTCAGACAATGACACCAGCGCTGAAATCAAACGAAGGATAACTCTTGCCAATCGCTGTTTCTTTGGGCTAAGAAGGCAATTGAGTAGCAAAGCCCTCTCTCGAGCAACTAAAGTGTCCATGTATAAGACCCTCATCATCCCAGTCCTGCTTTACGGTGCAGAAGCATGGACCCTGTCAAAGGCGGATGAAAACACTTTAGGCTGCTTCGAGAGGAAAATTCTTCGGACGATTTACGGTCCCGTCTGCATAGACGGAGAGTGGAGGAGGAGATATAACATCGAACTGTACGGGCTGTACAGCGATACCGACCTAGTCAAAAGAGTCAAAACACAACGTCTACGATGGCTGGGTCATCTAGAGCGGATGGACGCCAACGCCCCAGCCCGGAAAATCTTCGAATCCACACCGCAGGGACGACGCGGTAGAGGAGCACCGAGACTCAGGTGGCACACGCAAGTGGAAGGGGACCTCAGCCAACTTGGCGTGCGAAACTGGAGACGGCTAGCTAGAGACAGAGCTGGCTGGCGAAGCTTGTTGGCTGAGGCCCAGGTCCACCCCGGACTGTAGCGCCCCCTTGACAACAACATAACGAACAAGGCTCACCTGATCTGAGTGCCAGGCACAACGGATTTGAAGGCAATGAAAAAGCATACAATTTTCTGACCGATGTACAGAAAATTGTCTGCTGATCTGTGGAGACATGGCCTTAAGAATGGGACATAAGAACGTGGTTACAAGAAGAACTAGGACAGCTTGCTGCATTCAACCACATTTTGGCAAATTCTATTAAAGAAATCTGCCTTTTTATTTCCAATAAGAAAATCAAATTAAAAAATCCATTTTTTTATTTAATTAATTATAACATTTCATATTTATTTTGCTATATTAAATTTTCATACATTTATATAATGTGAATTAGTTCATTTCCATACTGTTTTTGTTGATTACTTTTGAAAACAAAATTTGATCCTAAAAAACAAACTTAATAATGCCATATATGAACAACTTATCTCTAGTATACCTAAATTGAAAAAAAAAACATAAATATACATTTAAGTATGAATGAATACAATATTAATTTATCTAAAATTAAAAATAAAGTTTACACTTATAATTTTTCTTTTCAAAATAAAACTTTATTTCTCTTTGTCTAATTGTTATAAGATTATTACTTCAGTTTTTTGGTTATTTTTGCAATGTTCAATTGTATTATTAACCTTTGTAGATATTTTATTTACTTACAATATTATTTTATTGAATTATTCTTAATTTGTGCTTATATGAATTTGTTTTATTTATTAATTATTTTTTTTCTATAGAAAACCCTGTTGGCTCTGGGTTTCGGATTTCCGTGACAATGGAAATATATTTTCTTTATATAAGTAATGTTTATATGTCTGTATATATATTTTAAATTTATTTTTATGTCTGTTAAATAAATTATTTTACTTTTTTTTTGGAAATTTATCTACTTAATGTTATTTACTCGAATTTAAAAAAAAAACGAAATTTTTTTATGAGACGCATTGATAATAATTTCCAATTTTACAGATGATGGAGGTAAGTTTTGTACATCTGTATCTGATTAGTTTTATATATTATGTTCTTACGGCAAGCTCTGGATATGTCTTTTAACGGGGACATATAGGTAATAACATAGGAACTCTGGGATTATATAAGATTTGGAACGAATGCCATTCGGAATTTAGATGAAAAATGTCATGGGGAAGTACATTTCCTTTTTTTCAAGTGACATTTTAACGTTTTGACATTTCTTAAATAACTGACGCGTAGCTAGTTGAAATTAATCAGGACTCAGTAGTAAGGGATGGTCAAATTTAACAGTGAAGTGAAGTTTCTTTTACTGTCAGTACCAACAGTAAATTTCGTTAATTTCGTTTCTTTTTGTAAAAATACTTTCTTTTGAGTAAAATACATAAAACTCATCGGGTTAAGTGTTACAATTAAAACAGTAGAATGTGTGAAAATCCTTTTTTTTTTCAAGTTCCTGTAGAGCTGTATTGAAGTAAAGACAGAATTTTACCTCTGACAATTAAGGACAAAGAAAAAGTTTTTGTACATAATCTCTTTCTTATTTTTAAATATAATTTTCTTTATTTACAACAGGAGGGGTTTCATAAGGGGTTACATTGGGTAAAGTACCTTTTTTCAAACACTTGCTCTAAATACAGTAATTAAGTGGAGTTGGAACGTTCTGTGGTTTTTTCTTACTAAAACAAAAGTGTATGTACAAAATTTGTTTTTATCAACAAAATGAAAAGTTAACGTTGATTTAAAATAAAAATCGATTGGTGAATGTTAAAGCAAAACGATCTACAATGTTCCAACGTCTTAGCACACACCCTGTATTTTTGGTTAGATCTCGATTAATTTTGTTTGCTTACATCAGCAACTTTACATTAGCAAAACGAATAGGTCACTAAAAACATAAAGACTTTTTATAACTATTACACTGAACATAAGAATAATGAATTTTCACTAACTGTATTTTACACTTAATTACACTGGGAAAAATGCGCACACTTCTTTTTTTTATACAACTTGTTTGCATTTATTCAAGTCCTTCGAGTATAACACTTAAAAATCTATTTATTTGCAAATAATTTCAGTATTGTCGCTCACAGCGTTATTTTTTTGCTTTTAAAACTTAGTTTTACCCAAGGTTTTCTTTTATATAATATATTCTTTTCTTAAAATATTAAATTTATTTTAGATTTCGTTAAAACACAATTTATATAAGGAATGACTATGAAAGAATATCGAAATATACATTTATTGGGATTATAATAATTTAAAATATTTTATTTACATAGTTTTTTTTTTTAATATTCACAAAAGCAATTGCTACTATCGTTTATTATAATAGTCTGATATATATTTTTTATTTATTTAAAATCTTTTTGAACATAACACATTTATTATTAGTTTTTTTTACTTATATTTAATCAATTATCTATTTTGATAATATTTTTTATTGTCAACACAGCCTTGAGAGTGAGAACTCCCAATAATTTTATTTATTTTAAATTAAAGAATATTGTAAAATTAAAAAATTGTATTTAGGTACTAATAACTTATTGCCCCTTGAAAAAATTAAAAATTTGAGCAATGTTAAAAACATTGTCTTATTTACAATTAAACTTAAGATTTTTCTCAAATGTTTATTTTTTTTTTTACAAAAAGACATTTTCTATTTTAAGCTTTTCAGCAACGGAAAAATTATGAGCGCAGTTAGAAGCGTCTTGACGTGACATTGATACTGTTGTCATTACATTTGTGAACGACTAAAAACTCTGTCAATGGATTTTTTTGTCTTTATTAGTTGACAGAGACACAAGATTGTCAAAATATATAGGCAAGTGCAGACACAGTACAAATTGAAGTGATGAAAATTATTGCGGGCTTTACACGAGAGAGAATGAGTTTTAAGCGAAAACTGTAATAGCTGTCAAACCTTTGTCTTACTGGTAGCTTTGTCTGCAGTTCAGCAATACCTACGTGACACAAAACCGTCGATAACATAAATCTTTAAAAAATTAAGATCTCTGCGACAAGAGCGAAGAAAAAAAAAATTTCAAAATTTTCATTCACCTTTTTTCACACGTCTCTCTAAACCCTTTTATCTCTCTAAACCCTAAGGCCACACCAATTTTGCTTTGTTTAGGACTTGAAAAAGAAAATCCGGATATAACGTATCTGGCACAATTATGTGTTCCATTGGGTTTTTAAACAGTATCCTTTTTTTAGTCTGTAAAATACAACCAAAGCGTTCCCTTGAGAGTCAAAATTACAACAAGAGATTGTTTGCGTCAAGTAAAACCAATGCTCATGCGGTGGAAACACTTCGAGATTTATTTAAAAACATCTTTAATTTATCTTTGTTGTATGACCGAAGTTGACATAGCAAAGACTTAAAAGCAATTTTTTTAACTTTTCTTGCGATTCCCTATTCTTGGATGTCCTCCTTTTTTGATTTTAGTTTTTGAGAAGAATTTGAGCCATTTTTGAAAATTTGTCTAATTTGAAAACGCCTTTTCATAAATTTTATAAAATAAAATTCGGATTTGAAAAAACTTTTTTTTTTAAACAAATTACAATATATTTTTTTTCTTGAATTTAATTTTAAAACATTTATGTAATATATTTGTATTTCTTTACAAGTAGGGAATTAAACCATTTAAAATAGTATTATTTTTATAATATTGTTGTTGTTTTTGTTTTTTTTTTAATTATTATTATTTTATTTGAATATACATTGTATATTTGATACACATTTTCAATTTCTCTACATTTATAGAATAAGAATTGACTCTTTTAGTTTAGAAATTGCGTACATTTTTAACATTTTGAATTTGTTGAAATAATAAGAAATAAATAAAACTTAAGCAAATCGAAGCTATATGTAAGTAACACGGATTTAAAAATACGTATATCACATTCATATAAATATACAAATATAAATTCTACTATAATAATTATAAATGTTTATATATGATTTTTGTTTTTAATGAAATTTCGAAATTCCTAAAATTTTTAATTTTTTTTTTCCTGACAATCAGTTTGGTACATTCATAAGATAATTGCAAAGCGGAAATTTAGTTCAAGTTTTTGGAAAAAAGGGGGAACAGTACTTAAGGGGAAAAGTACTCATAAGGAGAGCAGAGGTGTTATTTTTTACCAGAGTTGCCAACACTCTGGATTGAGTCTTGTAAAATCGAGATTAAATATATAACAAATATTGGAAAACGATATTTGTTCATGTTCTCGAATTAAAATAATTAAGACTAGCCGAAGGATTACTTACTTAAGGTGGCGCTACAGGCCGGGGTGCACCTGGGCCTTAGCCAACAAGCTTCGCCAGCCAGCTGTCTCTAGCTGGCCGTCTCCAGTTTCGGACGCGAAGTTGGCTGAGGTCCCCTTCCACTTGCGTGCGCCACCTGAGTCTCGGTGCTCCTCTACCGCGCCGTCCCTGCGGTGTGGATTCGAAGATTTTAAAATAAACCAAGCCTAAGGATTGGTTTTCGCAAAAAGTATTTGTCCTTGTTGAATCTGGCAGTTCGGGGGAGTTCTTGGTATTAGATTCCGATAACTCGAAAATAAATTTATGGGGCTAAATAAAGTGCTTCGATATGTTCTAGTAACTAGAGAAATAGACACAAACGCGTATATACCCAAAAACGTATAGTAAGTATGAATAGGGGCATTATGCATGCAACCCTCTTCTTGTAACATTGAAAAAAAGACTCCAGCTAAAGATTCTATTACTGTATGGGTGCAGCATGTCGAAACTCAGCACATCACGAGCCAAATGCAGACATTCTTAAACAAAACATATTCCAAAGATTTTGCTGCTAATTTGTGTCTCTAAAGACCAGCTCTATCTGGATAAAGACCACAAGATCGGGCGACACTGCAGGAGAGTGGCAGCTCTAAACTAGCTATGCGATTGAATTTAAACCATAATAAAATATTTTGAATTTGAACCAAAAACAAATGGATCAGTCGATCTAAAAAGACACGGAAGACTTTATGAGATCTTAAAAGATACATTCCAGTTGCTTTACACTCGCTTTGAAAATATATTAGAAAAACAATCAAAAATCATAGAAAATGTCAACAAATAAAAAAGAACACAAATCGCCGCGAAAGCCATCAATTCAAGGTTCACAGAAACGTCAAAACGCACGCAAAAATTCATCGTGTTGAATTTTTCCGCTTTCTCAAAACATTCTTACGCAAAAAAACGTTACGACGGATGCTCGAAACAAACGTTGCTCCCATTGCATTTAATATGTTTGAATTTAAGTTGCTTAATCAACGTTGACGTAACGCAGTTTTGTGACATAGCCTTTACGATCAGCCAGAAGGCTATGTCCCTTTGCGATCAAACCAGAGCGACAGCGTCAACGCAAGACTAAAAAAATCGTTTGTTAATACACAATGAAAGCGAGAAACAGCGAGACAGCGATAACGCCGGCATGCGTTGTGAACCACTCCATTAATTGCCCCATTACTTTTGACAACTCTTCGCTCTCTCACGCGAGTGAAAATGTTATGACCAATGCGTTTCTTTTTCTAGCATTTATAAAAAATTCACCTTGAAACTAAGCTCGCATAATTAACCTTAATTATGAACTTCAAACCGGCTGTTTCACAATAAGCGCGTCAGCTCCAAATCCGAGCGATAGCGTAAACGCGAGACTAGAAAAATCGTTTGTTAATACACAATTAGAGCGAGAGACCGCAACCCGCAACGACTGCTTTGACTGCAAAGTGACAAAACATAACACATTTGTAAAATGTCGTCAACGTTATTAGATTACACATGTATTGTTTATTGTTCACAACTATTCGGTTCAAAAAAAAAAGTCTTAACATGACAACTCACAACAGCGAATGACATTATAATGTTCGACCGTTTCTCGATTTTTCGAAAAGGTCGGAGTGCCAGACAGCGATAGCGGCGGTATTGTGAACCCCATACATTGCCATTAATTGAAACTAATGTGACAAATCGCCCGGGACTCTCGCTCGCTCTCTCGCTCTTGTTATGAAACAGCCATAATGCCTGTTTGGAAATGAGCGCGAGACAGCGAGATCGACAGAGATCAAGCCTCGCGCGAGTTGTCAAAAGAATTTAAGTTATGGCCGTTTCACATTCAGCTCAATAGCGTCAAACCAGAGTGGCAGCGACAACACGAGAAATCGTTTGTTACACGACTTTATTGCACATAAATAGTTTGTATTTCACAACAAGTATTAGCTTCGAGAAAAAAATGTCTATTCAAATGACAACTATGAAAAAATGTCTTTTCAATAGCTATTCGTGACAGAACAATCGTCAACCTCAGCGAGGGTTTTTCAATTTTTCGAAAAGCCCGACGAGCGAGACAGCTATTACGCCGGTATTGTGAACCACCCCATACATTGCCATTGATTGAAATTCATTTGACAGCTCGCCCGAAACCCTCGCCCGCTCTCTCGCTCATTATGTGAAACAGCCATCACTCGAAACTTGTTCGAAGTGAGAATCAAGGGAAGCAAACAGAAAGACCACGTTCTCGCTCGTTGGGCCATTTAGAAAAATTGTAGAAGCTTGACGAACATTAGACGTTTTGCTTTCAATTAAAAGTATGGCAGTGAACAAAGACCCTCGAGTTTTTGGGTCGGTAATGTTTCTTTTATTTTTAAAGTAAAGAATCATCATAATTGTAAAAATACTTTTTCTCACAGCTTAAATAGAAATTGAGCAGCTCCTGTTTTTTTTTTCGCTTATGGCCTTTTCCAAAACATAAGTGAGCATTCTAGGCTCCCCTTAAAGTGTTTTCTTAGCACTCGTTTGACATTTCATCTGGTGAAAAGAAGACATACCTATTTCTTCTGACCGTGTATTCAAAACCAAAACGAGAACCACATAGACTCATACAACGCACGTGTCAAATGTGACAAATATCATTTGTGTCTTGCTAAACTTCTTCCCAAAAACAACGATGACATTTCCCACAAGCGAAAAAATATCTTCCCAATTTTTTAGTCTTCAATCAGCCCGTGTTAGGATTTATTGGATACATATGTCTGCTTTTCATCTTTCCTTTGATTATTATTTCGGTTTAGGGTGCGATGGAATCATAGCATAATGTTGCATTAAAACAGGATACAAAAACGACAGTAAAACTAAAATTGTGCGCGAAACTTCCATTAAATGTTTTTTAAAATGTTGTCTAAAATGTATTGGAACTCTTTCTTGATTCCGATAGAGAAAAAAAAATATTTTCTCTGCAGGTAGGTACTTAACACTTTCAGATCCTTCGGAACTTTTTTCTTCACCAATAGCAACTCGCAAAAGTGTATAAAATAGCACTGAAAAAACGAAAATGCATAACACAATGTCTCTCGCAAAGACTTATCCGTAATTAACATATGTAAGTCTACAACTAATCTCCTATAAAATTCGGGATTAACCACACAAATGTAAATCCTATCCTTGTAAATCTCATTACCATTTGCAATTACTTCTTTTTTGACACTTTCAACCATTTTCACACACCTCTATAACAGTTTGCGAATGAAAAAATTAAACTGAAACTGGCCACGTATGACAAATATGTTTCTTTATCATTTTCATATTTGTCTGGTGGAGACATGCGGGATTTTTTTTGAATCTTTTTTGCTTATACCAGTTTTATGGCCAGTGGAAACAGAAAAAAACCGTAAAATGTTCTGCTATTCGTGATGTTTGGTCCTGCCTTATTGCTGTGAAATAAAAAAGTTTCCATTTGGTTTTAAGATACACCATAATGACAAGAAAAAGGCTCTTCTATTTGTTACTAAGTTGTTTCGTAAAGAAAAAGCTATTGCGGATTTTTCTGGAAAGCTTTAGTATTTTCTCTGACAACTCACAAGTAATTACCACCTCAAAAGCTAATCTTATTCCGGTTAACGGAAGTTAAACTGTGCGTTCCAAAATTAGTTTTAATAAGTTAAAGTTAACTCAAAATAGCTATACCCGTTTGAATGTCAGTATAAATTTTGTTTTACATTATGTCTTAATGATAAACATTGATTTAATTTTTTACAAAATATTTTAAATTTGATGTGAGGATTTAACAAATGCTTTACATATTTTTTTTCAATGATAAATTCTAATCTACATAGTTATAACGAGAATAACAATTTTTATGCATATAATTTGTTTTTATTTCAAAGGAATATTTAGATATACATTTAATAAACATATACAATTCTGTATTAACCATAATTTTACTTTACATTTTTTTTTTATGTTTGAACAATGTTATAAAACTTACTGGCATATTTATACAACTTCTTTGTTTTTTTTTAGTTTTAATTGAGAAAATATTTAATACAATTATTTTGTTTTTAACAAAAATTAATTAATTTCAGGAATATAGACTTTTATGGAAAATAGTGAAAGTATTAAATAATTGCACTAAAGTAAATAAATTCATTTCTGTATAAGTTTACACTGAAGAGCTTTTAGATATTGATAGCAGGTACGATAAAAATAAATCAATTTTATTATGATTATGTTGTTTTGATAATAATTAATTCATGTATTGTATAGATAGTGTAAATAAAAGATATATATTTATTTGGTTTGTTTTCTACTAGGTCTTTATGAAAGGAACAATAATTCATGAAAGTTTATATGTAATAATATTTTTCTTTATATTACTTGTCAGTTTTGACATTTTTATTTAATTTCTAGACACCTTCATTATTGCTATGCTTCTGCTTCCTTTTTTTTTTGTAATAAATTTTTAAAAGAATAAATATTCTTAACATAACCAGTCAACTAAAAAAAGACTAACTAAAAACTTAATATAAGCTTTGACATAAAGTAAAACTAATATTATAAATAGAGAATAGCTATTTCATATTTTGGTTTTTATCATTTTGCTATTTAAACGTCATTTTTTATTTCTTACATGTCTAAAATTCACAGATAGTGTTGAAAACTTTAAAGTGTGTTGCGCTATAACTTAGGTACAAAAGTTTATTGCTCTTCAGTGTAGACAACACTCTGTTCTGTCTGACCCATATTTTATAAATTTTGCATCGATGCTTACGCTTTTGATAGTTTTACTAAAATAAAACAAAATGGCTACCTAAAATGACTATATTTCGATGATAGAGGTAATGTTTAAGAACAAATAACAATCTATTATTATCACGGGCTCCTTATTGGTTGTAGTCATAGCTATCTGGTTCAGACTGTGTTGGCTCTTCAGCTATTGTACTGGGCAGAGCGAAGGGGTTATTAGGTACGTGGCCTGTCGCACCATAATTTATTGCGTTCGGTTGTTGCATTTGAGTGTGTTCATTATCATCGTCACCCTGTGGAATTGAAATTTTAATAATAAAGTTGTAGTTTGAAGTAGTAAACTACTTAATGTTCATGAAATAATAAATAATAAAAAATGCAAAATAATTAATAATACATAATTACTAAATATAAATAATAAAGCTTTTTTTATTGCTCTTGGTTTTTCACATAAAGGGTGATCCAACTAGAACTTAACAATTTGTTCACTTCATTAAATTACCCTTCGTTTTGCATTGACAAAATTTTCGAAGTAGTAAAATCTTATAAAAAAACATAAATAAAAAGCTAAAATTTTATAGGAAAAAGCTAAAAACCGATATTTCATAAAATACTTACGAAAGAAGTCTCTCTGACACCGCCAGCGATCGCGCCTCCTGGATGAGTCCAAACCTTTTGTTCCTCCACTACTGGTTCCGCCCATGGTTGAAGTTCGCCTGATGCGAAAAATCCATAAAACGAGCAGCCAATTAAGTGCACTGTTGCTGCTATTGTGAATACAGTTGTCCAGCATCCTCTGGGCTGTAATTAGAAAATTTAATTTATGATAATTACCTAAATCGAAAGTGGGGGAAAGTATGGGGCCGTTTACTACAAAAAGCAGAGAAACCCAACAAATGTTTGCACCACGTCTTTGAAAAAACGTCACCGCAAACAGTTATAATTTTTTTGTAGGTAGGGACTTTGACCTACTGAGCTAAGCCTTAAAGTAAGACGACGAAACAGGCGCTTAGATCTAACAAAGAATAACTCTTGTCTCTAAGTAATTAAGCAAGATAGTCCACCTTCGAGTAACTTGAAAGTGTTCATTTATAAGACGTTTATAGATGATCCGGATAGTCTTCGTCAAAGCTGGATGAGGAAGTTTATGTTTGATTTGAGAGAAGGTATGATACCAAACTTCTAAGGCTTGTAAGGTCAGTGTCGTCCTAGCAATAAGAGTCAAAATAAAACTATTGCAATTGCGGAGTCATCTAGAGCCCAACGGATCCACCTTGAGGGATAGTGCAGTTGAGGAAATCAGGTCGCATAGATTAGTGGAAGGGGAAACTAGCCAGCATCGCCTTTAAAACTGGATGCAGCTAGAGGCAGAGTTGGCTTACATTTATGTATTTAGTTTACCCGAAGAAAGATGAAAAGGCTTTTTTTCGTCTAGCAAAAGCTTGGTGGCAGATAAGGACGCCTACAAGAAGTCTTCAATCGATTCTTCTAAGAGATAGAAGAAAAGACGCTGACCCCTCGCAGATGTCCGGGCGTAGTCGTTTAGGCTGTCTGCACCCATCGCAGTCACGCCAACGAGCCCTGTTCTCACCAGAAACTCAAGTATCAATGGCAGAGGTGACAACAGATACAGGCAGCCCAAAAGCAGGTCCAGGTCCTGAGAAAACCTCTTCTGAGCCTAGTCTGGCAAGCTCATCAAAGATCGTATTTCCCTGGATATCAGTGTGACCTGGAAACCAAACAAGATTCACTGCATTTAGCCTTCCGACTAAGTTCAACGAATTCTTGGGTTCGAGCACTATCTTGGACGAGGTAAGAGCATTTAGAGCGGCTTGGCTGTCACTGCAAACGCATATGCTTCTCGCCCTCGACCTGTTAGTCACAATATTGCGCATAGCCATTATGATAGCGAAAATCTCCGCTTGGAAGACAGACGTATTTTTACCTCAGGGGTAGTGGAGACTAATGTTCTCGCTTTCCACAAAGACTCTAGCACCAGACCCCTGTCCGGTTTTGGAGCCATCCGTGAAAATAGGATGGCATTTTTTCCCTGGCTCATTGTCTTGCCGAAATTACATTACCTGATGAAAGTTGACTTTGTAGTTTTGTCGCAAACGGATTTCTGGGGTCATGTCCATAAGACAGGGGTCGAAGGACAATTCTCGAACAAGTTCTTCAAAACTCCAATGCGTTTGGTACCAAAAACCGCCTCTCTTTAAGCGAAAGATGGTTTTCAGCGTACACCCCATGATAAATATATCAAAGGGGGGGGGGGGGGGGGGGGGAAGGTTCATCAAAGCATCTAGAGCAGAGCCCGGCGTACTAGGGAAGGCCCCTGTGCAGCAAAGACAAGCCGTTCTTTGAAGTTTGGCAAAAGAGGCAGTAACACGTTTCTGCGAAGGCCTGTTCCTGTTCATATGGGAGGAGTGGTCTTACCATGGCCGTATAGATCCAGAGGACCCTTTTCGGAGATAAACCCCATGTCTTGCCAAAAGCGCCTCTGCACTTTTCGGTTTTTGATTCAACATGCTTGGACCACAGAAGTTTTCTATCAAGGATTACTCTCAAATATTTGACTTCATCGGATATCGGGATAGTGACACCTTTAAGCACGAGTTGGGTCAGACCAGTGACATTCCTCCTTCTCGTAAAGAGAACAACCGTAGTTTTAGGAGGATTCACTGAAAGCCCATTCCTAGTGCACCAATCATCGATCAAGTCTAAGGATCTCTGCCCCTGAGAGTACACAGTCCGGTTTAAGCCGACATAAAGAACGGCGACATCATCCGCGTAGGGTTGTGTGTAGGTTCCAGGAAGGTTGAGAGCCGATAGGAGAGAGTCTACCACCATGCACCATCAAAGGGGAGATAGAACGCCACCTTGCGGGCAGCCCCCAGGCCCCATTTTGTTTACCCAAGTAATGATGCACTTGCCACAATCTGCTTCGGATATCAGCGTCCTCTTCATTAGCATTGCCCTAATCCATTGAACTAATGTTTCATCTACACCATGATGTCTGGCTGAGTTGCACATGCTGTCAAACGTCGCGTTATCAAAAGCGCCCTCAATCGTACTCCTTCCGGTCAAGAGCACATTCAATACTACCAACAAGGTTTTCAAGTGCAGTTTTGAAGGATTTTTCACGCTGATAAGCGTGCTGCATCTCAGAAAGAAGGTGCAAACGAAGAGCAGCCTTGCGCACGCGCAGCTCAACCAGCCTCTCTAAGCTTTTCAGCAGGAAGGAAGACAGACTTATGGGTCTGAAACTTTAGGCTAGGCTATGGTCTGACTTACCAGGTTTTGGTATTAAAACGACTTAAACCATACGCCAAAGGGTGGGTATGTAAGCCAAGGCAAGGCTCGCAGTGAAAATTCTTTTCAACGTGGGCAACAGCTGGCCTAAACCTTGCTTCAGCATAACTGGGTAGATTCCATCTGGACCAGGTAACTTAAAGCTCACAAAAGATGCAATAGCATATTTAAAAGCATCATCAGTCACCACTCTAGATGCAATGTATGTCGAAGTCTAATGGTTGAGAACGAGGTCCAATTATTTGAATTTTTCCACTATCATAGTGGAATAGGGTTTCCCCTGAAAACTTCAGAATGACTGATATCCGCGTGCATGCACTAGCATTGACAATACTGCTGTCTACAGCTCGACATGGATACTTCAAAGGAAGATCTATTGAACTGGCCAGGAGTATACATTGACAGCATTCCTTAACATAGAAGGCACTTTTAAAAATGTCAACTTGTCTAAGATAAAAAGGTGCTCTGACGCCTCTGAGGATTTAATGGATCTTATTTAGTTAGTAAGTTAGTCAACTCCTAGCGAGTTGTTTTGATCCATTCCCTTGATAACCCCTTGGCAGGTTCATCATACAAATCTCTGTACCTACGGCTTCTTGCCTCAAAGCTACATCAATGCGGACAATAAAGACCTCTCTATTCCTTGACTTTTAAACATCTAGGATCCATCTTTGAAACAGACTTCACCATATCCTACCTTCAGTTTGACAAATATTTAGAAATAATAAACATTCCTATTCGACCTATTAGAATGATTTTACTTTTCTGGAAAAGGATCAACTTCTCTACCACTTCTAAAACTTCTTAAACTCACTTTTTGCCTTCCTAATCATTCTAGTGTTTTTCAAGCGGAAATCATGGGGAGAAATGAAGCCTTGTCCTGGCATAAGAACAACGTGATGACATCCAAGGATATTCACCTTCTCGCGCAGTCAGACCGCCTTGATTTAGTAATTATAAACTCGAAAGTAGCCCTCTGGACAACTGAACGGATTCTAGGTCTGAGCAGTTCAGCATTCTCCTGAACTTGCATCTCCAGAAATTTGCATCTCCAGCTCCACATCCAAAACCTTGATAAAACTAGATGCCATAGAAAGTATTTATAAACCTAAGATGGACCTTGGCAACACTTGTCCGACGACCAAACAGATTTGACGAAAGCTTGCTGTCAAAGGCCCTTAAGGTCACACTTCAGCTTTTCTTTACATGCCGGCTTTATATCAGTTTTAAATCCCCACCTTGGAGCTTTCTTCTAGAACAATCTAAAACGTTATTTGCACCACACATAAAACAGAGATTGAACAAGTGGCCGCTTAGGTGATTCCCCCATCCCAATTGACCCCTGTCAAGCTCCAAGCAGCTTATGTCAAAAATGACAGTCTCCTTCAGCTAAAAAAGGGGCGTGGCATCAACCCAAATGTATCAACCAAATTATTGTCCAGATGATTGGTTTGCATGTGTTAAGTGCATTTTTACACCAAAAATTGGTCTTTTATTCCAGTACGCCCCCAAAAATGGGCGTAATAAAAGTTTTGCCAGTAAATTTACAGATATAACGGGTGATTTTTTAAGAGGTTGAGAACTTTAAAAAAAAAAAAAAACACAAGAAATTCGAAAAAATTAATGAAATATTTATTTGAATCGATAGTTTGAACCTTGCAATTTAATGTTTAAAGATAATTTCATGCAAATGTTGACCGCGGCTGCGTCTCAGGTAGCCCATCCGCTGAGTCCAATTTTGGCATACTCTTTCACACATATCGGCCGGTATCTCACGAATGAATGCATGGATGTTGGCTTCCAGTGCGTCAATCGAAGAGGGCTTGTCCCTATAGACATTAGCCTTGACATACCCCCACAAAAAATAATCTAATGGTGTCAAATCGCACGATCTAGGCGGTCATAATCAAATTTTTTCACAATCTTCCGAATAGACTGCTCAGAAGGTCGAGAATGCCGACCATAAAATGGAAGCAGCGCGCGATGAACATTTCGAACCGAGCACGAATTTTGATAGTAAAATTCAATAATTTGCAAGCGTTGTTCATTTGTAAGACGATCCATGGTTAAATTGCAAACCAAACTGAAGCTGTTTGACAGTGACATAAGGTACTAAACACACGTCAGCTGTCAAAACCAGTGTTGCCAAAACCAAACCAGCTAGAAAATCACCCTTTAATTTTGGTGGTTAAATAATTAATTTTTTTTTTACTTTATTCATTTTATTTTATTCCGACAGCACCGCACAAACACCAACAGTGGAAAGAAACTTTGCAACTGAGGAGGATTTATTTATTATCGGCGAATTTGCTAAGCACAAGAGGTGTGGATATGCGGCTAGAGCTGCTGTTCACAACGCAGCTGCTGCAACAACGACCGGTTTCGACACAGATGACAACCAGATGAGAACCTCTAGTGAAAAAGTAGGTACAAACATTTTTGATGAAAACACAACCAAAAGTGGGCGTTTTGAAAAATTCGTATTTAGTTAAAAATTCTGCCAGATAAAAGCCTTAAAAGTTTATACTTTTTAAACACGTTGTCATGTGCTACTTTTCAGAGGAGGATCGAGCAGGATCGAGCCATGTCTCCAAGCGAATAACGGTGCCACACACGTGTACTAATTCTACTGTTTCGACTCACAATCCAACGCTAGAATAGATAGGCCCGCACAGATAAATTGTCATCATAATTGTTAGATAGACAAACTTTAACTAACTTTAACTAACGGTTTAAAAAATAACAAATTAAAATTGGGGCGTTTTTTGCTTTTTTGAAGTTTCAGTCACAATACACTAACGCAAGCATACTGCATTCATAATTTAAGCGTCCCACGACAATTTTTATTTCCCATGCTAATTTGGAAAGTGGGCGTGTCAATAGGTGGATATCAAAAAAACTTGATACTTGTACTGCTCCGGGACCCAAAAAGGTCCTGATATCTAAGCTTTCAAGTTCCTAGCTCAAAATGAGGGGACTTTAAACTACCGACAGACAGACGGACGGACATGTCTCATTCGACTCACAAAACGATCTCGATCGTAATTCCTTTAAGGTCTTGGGGTTCTACGATGATTTTTTCTCTATGCTACAAAACCAAATAAACCAAACTTAATATACCTCCATCCTATGCGATGAGTTATAAAATGAAAGACTAAAAGTAAATCCCTAAGTCTTTCCACCGGAAAGAAGAAGATTATCTTGACGTATACTTAAATTTTTGACATTTCTTAATGTCAAATTGTGGTGTAAAATGGCAGTCGTTAGCTCCTCTGCCATCTCGCTTTGAAACTGGGATATTTCGTCTGATTCAGAAGTATGTAGTAAAATTTATTTTTACTTGCCACCAAATTTTCGATTCAACGAAAAAAAGCAACGCAAAAAACAATAGAAAAACAAAACGCTATCAGCAGCATCAACATTAATATCCACCATTCTGTTGCAGTGTGCAGAGCTCTTTGATAGGTCGAAGCACATAAACATCAGCATCAACCATTATCCGAAGTTCTGTAAAGTTTAATTGGGTATTTCCACCGGGCACTAATCTGCGATTAGGACAAATCATCCTTAAATCCCCTTTAAATCACGAGATTTACCATACGAATTGTTATGTGGCGACAAGAAATAAAACAACACGCAGGAGTCGCTGAATACACCCATCGATTCACTAAACGAACATACCCAACAGTCATTTCAGTCATCTGACAGCAGTTGTCATATTCGAGTTTCGATTTCCCCTCCTTGGAATTCAGCGGAAGAGTACCAATGGAAAATTACCAAAGGGGAAGTATGGAACGTACTAGAAGGTGCTAAATTTTGTATAAATACACGGGTGGCAGGCTCGTACGAGACAGTTATATTTTAAACGTGGACTTGTGAAAATCGGTAATAATGCAAAAAGTGATTGAATTGAAATAAAGTGTTGAATTCTAGGTAGTAAAGTTGAATAACAGTGTGATTTGAATTTAAACAAGTTTGTTTGATAAATACAGTGTTTTATTGTGTGATTATAAAAAAGAAATTGAGTTTTATTCGACGAACCCCAGGCCGAAAACATTACAGAATATTACTCTTTTCACGAGGAAATGACAATTTTAATCGCGTTATTAATATTTTCTCGCAAGAACGGGGTGAAAACCTAAACCAAACCGTACAGAATTCTACGTGTTCTGTGCGTTGTCTGACGAAACAAAACAAACACACCTTTTGTTGACAGCTGGATACCATCAACTCAGGATCAGCCACAAATCACATTGAGAAAAAAGCAGTACACCTGATGCGTCGCTCGTCATTGGATGCCAAGCAAAACAAATTGCTGATCTGTGATTGGCCAGCACAGATTTTTTTTACATGCATGCAAGGTGACAGTTCCATCCCATGACGTCAGATTTACAGTTAGGTCTGACAAACAAAAGTCATAACAAACGCGTGTCGTTATCTTTATATTCTTTCATTCATGAGCATCAGCAGTGTTTCTTGTGTGGTGTAAAGGGATGCGCAGAACGGCTTATGTTAGTGTTGCCGTAGATGTGGTTGCTCTTGTCAAAAAAGTTAAATACAATAAGGTCTGCACACTGCAAAATTATGGTGGATCTTAATGTTGATACTGCTGGTTAACGTTGATCAAATTGGTCCACTTTTGACTTTGTGGACTAAAATTACAACAACATATGTGGCGTTCCCTGTTTCTATATTTGGGTTATTTCATTTTGTAAATCAAAAAAATTGGTGGCAATTAAAAATGAAATGAATTATTTCTGAATCTATTTTAACCAGAGATGAAAAAAAATTGACGTTAAATATAACGGAAATATGACGTGACGTTATTAAGAAATGTCAGAAACGATAACATACGTCAAGTTAATCTTCTCTATTCCGGTGGAAGCACTTTGGGATTAACTTTTAATCGGATTCAGACACATTTAATTAGCATAATAATTATAACAAATTTTAAGTCAAATTTACTATTTGTAAGAGTCTGGCAAAAAATTGTGTGCTCTAGAATTTATTTCAGATTTTGTCATTAAATCTTTGCCTTTCGAGATTTTGTCCAATTTCGCGCAATCGAAATTCTTAAAACTCTTTGAGGATTGAAACTCAATTTTAAAGAAATCTCTTTTAGACACGTTCCACAGTCTAGGACTACCTTGGAGATGATAGAGACTTCGTAAAGGTACTTGAAGATATCGGTGGGAAGTATCGTCCTGTGGGATCTTAGCAGAATGCGTGTAACTTATCATCAGCAGGATAAGATTGCCCCTTATTGTCATGATTTCCGAAACGTAGGAGAAGACGAAAAGAGGGGTTAAGTCCGTCTGGGAGAACACCCCTTTCTACTCCATCACTAGTTTTTGATTTATCCGTGTAGAAGTAGCCCAAGAAATCTTTCCTAGAGGAATGGTGGCCTGGAAATTTCTATTAGACCGAAATTGGGGTTAAATGCATGCTTCAAGAAGGGATCCTGGATGAATTCAGAACAGCAGAGTCGTTACATGTTTCCTTAGATATTTTTTGAGTTGTGGCAAGTGGCTGCGGTTGCTGCTATATGTGCTTGTGTAAGTGGCGGAATCCCAATCCATTATTGGCCTGATATGTTTTCAAAACCAAAGCGTATTGGTACCTCCGTTTTATTGTTTTTTTTTTTTTTTGTTTTTCTAGACGAACTTAATTCTCCACTTACATTTTGTTTTATTAGTCCTTCGATAGCATATGGCACTATTACTCCAGCCAGTGTTCCGATACCGTTTGACAGTCCCATCAGAATACTAGCGTATCTGGGCGCAATGTCCAAATGGTTCACATTGTATCCTGAAATGGCGAATCCACTGAACGCCACACCGCATGTGAGTGCGAACATGGCACCCGTCTGGAAGAAAATGTTAAATAGAATTTTTTTCCAAGCTCATAGTTTCAGAAAACCAATTTATAGGACTTTCTTATATGACAACAACTTACCGCACTATTCGAATGAGCAACGAAAAGGAAGAACAGCCCTTCCATTCCGAAACCGCCGCAATTGAAGAGCTTCCGCACATTTGTCGTCGACATTATTCCATTCTTTCGCAAGTAATCCGCCAGCATACCTCCAAAAGGCACAATAGTTGTCATGATGAGATGCGGCAAGGAACCCACTAGGCCCGCTTCTTCGATTTTAAAATCGAATTTGTGCTTCAAGAACGAACTCTGATACAGGACGAGTAGGTAGAAGTTCCACGAGCGGCAAAAGTTCGCCACAATTATCGCATACACGGGCATAGACCTCGCGATATCGTGCCAAGGAGTTGTCGCTAGTGAAGGCATTGTTGGCTGAACAGAGCTTTCGCCGAGGGATTTCTCAATATACTTCAACTCGGGTATACTAATCGCGGGATGTTTGCGAGGATTCTCGAAGCACAGCCACAACCAGAAGATGTACCTGTAAAAAGGATGCGCTATCAGATCAGAAACAAAATGTGAAAAAAATCGCGCACAAACCATGTGATTCCGAATATACCGTATGCGTAAAACGGTGCTTGGTAGCCTATTACATCAGCCAGTATGCCGGACAGCGGAAGTCCAAATACCACACCGGCGTAGGAGCCACTGAACGCCAGAGTTGCCAAACGTGAACGCTCCATTGGGGGTGCCCAGAATCGCCAGATTCCATGGCAGGCAGGATATGTTACACCCTAAGCGGAAAGAAAACGCAAACCAATATGGCTGAGTATATGTTTTGTATTTCGCAGGATTGCATTTTCCATTGTGATGGTATCAGACATATTTTTGAATGGAAAAAAGGATTTCCAAGGATTAAGTCATGTTTTTACGTCTCACCACAGGGGAATTTATTCTGCTCCTTTGCACAAAAGATAAATTATACGGTCGTGCTTGCTTCAATAGCTTTTTGCCTTCTTAACCATGAATCCTTTAATGTTTTTTTTGGTTTTCTGTGGGGAGGATTTGACGTTTTGCTTACCTCAAACAATCCTTGTAATACTCGAACACATATCACAACTTTTCCACGCATCAGTGTCATCGCAAACGGTACAAACAGATGTAAGCTTGCCGAGCTGGCAATGGCCAGCCCAAAGATTTGATTTGCCGGAAATTTTGACGCTATGAAACCGCCTGGAATTTGTGTCACCAAGTAGCCCCAGAAGAATGATGAATCGACGTGACTCTCAATAGCCACTGTCCAGTTGAGAAAGGCAGTCTATAAAGATGAGAATTATTTTCGTTAAAAGGATTTGATAAATGGATTTATTCGAATTGAGAGTGTAGAATGACTTTTGTGCGGATATAGAGGGGCGGGTTGGTCTATACCGGAATTTCCACTCGAATTGCGTTCTGATATATGGTCATAATACTACAGGATATCCCTTAAAGGGGTTCATTTAAATTATTGTTTGTGTAAGGGAGGAATTTAGAGTCGATTTAGGTTTTCTTATTTGGAAGTCTAGAGGATTATGAATGAAGCTTAAAACCGATACATAATTTCGTATAAGTGCTCCAACGAAAATCTCTTTTAATACGAGCTAAACAGAACTATTACAATTTTAGCAAAACGGTTTTTGAAGCATAGATCACAGAATGCAGCTTTAAAAACTGAAAAAAGAGACGTTTTAAACCCGTTTTGCTATACCAGTAAATAAAATATTGTTAAGGTGAATAAAAACTGTACTCAAGTAACTAATTGGTTGATTTGAAGCTTGGAGACCCGCCAAAATGATCGTCTTCAAAAGCATGATTGGTGAATTTTTTGGCAGATTCTTGTCACCTTAAAGTTCTGAATTCGAAGACCGTGGGTTCACTTTTTTTTACATCAAAATTATCAGATCTTTTGAAAATCTTGCTAAAAGTGCGTGTTTAACACTGCGCTAAAAATATTTCAGCTTTTCTAAAGCCTGAATTTCAGGGAAATGTTGAACTTCGTTTCTCACATTGAACAATCCTCTCAATTTTCTAACTCTCTTGGACTCAAATCAGGCCATTACATAACTCAGCGCGCTTTCAAGGAAAAACTTAAAAAAGTGCGGCCAAAATATGGAATAAAAATTAAAAATCAACAAAACAAGCAAATCAAATTCGTATAACAACCTTTCGTATAACACTCGAACCTGTTGGCTCTGACTGTCTGACACAGGCTGTCATTTGAAATGTTGAAAATTTCCGTGTAAACTGCAAAAATTGATTTCGAATTTTTTTTGCGAAAGTTTAAGCTCTAGTGCCAACCGACTTTGGAACTTCTTGCTCATACATGTCACATACCTATGTGCAGGGCATTCCTAGACCCCTGTAGGTAACTATACATTTTTAAGATCCTATTTAGGTACATTTGAATATTGCTACTTAGTCAAGCATTTATTTTAGTTTTAGATATCAAGTTTGATTCGTTCTGTGTGTCGGTAGCTTAAGGTCTTAAATTTTGAGCTTGGAACTTCAAGCTTTATGTCTGTTAAAAATTGTTTGCCCTCAGATACGCCCACTTGGCACTTGAGAATTGGCATATGAAAAATCTTAAAGTCGATAATTATTTATCGAGTGAACGATCGTTATTTGCTTCGTTTAAAGGAGGGCTCTGATCCCACTTAAGCTTTGGCCATAAAAGTTATTAAGACACAACTACACCCCTGTTTTTTTTTTATTTCTTTGCAGAGACCTTACAAGAATGTACTCAGTTTTTTTGTCCTTTGGAAATAGATGAGGAAGCTCCAAGGAACTGCCACCTGATATGAGCAGATGCAGGACAGCTACAAAGAAAGTGTTCCGTTGTATATTTTCGATCTCTCCACAGGAAGTTTAAGAGCTGGTTTCTCGGAAACTTAATGCGTATAAATGTTTGACTCAAGCTTTCTGGCCCAAAAGGACGCGTACAGAAAGTCTCTGCAGTCGATTCTCCCGAGAGTTAAGAGTAAGAACGCTGACCTTATTTAGGGGTCCAGGTGTGGTTGTTTATAGTCTCCTTTTTCCCATCGCAGTAGCGTCAACGAATCCTGTGCTAGTGAGAATGTCCGAGTATCAATGGCGGACATCACAACAGATCTCTATAGCGTCGCTATAGCTTTGCATAAAATATGCTTTTCCCGATGAGTTTGTGATCGGGTCAGTTTTGTACAAGCGGCGTATCAGGCGTCTTGTGTTCTCTGTAGAGTTGTCGCTTGCTTTATTTGTTGTGGTGGGTTCCAGCATTTCAGCTCAACTTTCGACCAACCCAACTTCATTCTTAACCGCAAGTATGCACGTTTCGGTCATGTTCATGGAGATACCAAATCCATAGCCTCGGTTGAGCGCTGAGCAATTTCAGCCTCATAGGCCGTAGGTGGAGCAGCCCCCGCTCCCTATAGCTTCAATGCATGCAATCAGATCCACCTGGTCAATTGACATCATGAGAGGTGCCAGATGTTGGCCCCTCAATTCCCTAGATCTCTCGACTGGACACTGCTTCGCGGACAGCGGACACTCATCAAGCTGCATCAACAGTAGCTTTGATCATCCTTGACAAGTACTTTCTCTCAAAGCATGATCACTGCCTCCTCCTCAAATCCGCTGTGTGTGTGCCGGATATCTCGCTTTCACCCAGACAAAAGAGGACTCGCTCTTCGGTTGAGGGCTTAAGTAGGTCAGCTTCTACTCTTATTGAAGGTTTTTCAAGTGTCTCTTAAGACGAAGTTGAAAAAGCCTCAAGGAAGTTTTGTTATTGTTTTCGGACATAAGGATCGTACCCCCCGAGTAACGTCGATCCGTGCAGAGTCCTGCCAAGTACGCGTACATGGCTTTAATCAAAGTTGGGAAGGGAGTTTTGTATCCGGATGGTTACCATACGCAACCGGGTACTAAAGCCCGCAGCCATACAGATTCGACTCACAACAATGAACGCGAAGACCTTGTTATTTAGAGGGAAGGGACTGGGTGAGAAGGTTTTAGGAGAAAGGTGTGGTGGAACGGAAAATGTTTTTGTTTGGCTTCACCCTTGATGACCCAGAATAATTGAGGCATATAGGTCCCCTCTTAGGATATTTGGCCGGTAAGGTTGTTATTTTCCTCTTTTCCATAAGGGTAATGGAAAATCTCGGCTTGAAAGGCAGGCTCATATTTACCTGGGGGAAGTGGAGTTTCGTTTTCCACAATCACTTTAGAACCAGACCCCTCTGTCTGAACTCTGAGCATCTAAAACAGAGTCTGGCGTGCCACGGAAGGCAGTAACACGTTTCCGTGATAGCCCATTCCAGCAAATAAGTGATGCACAAGAAAAATGAGAGGAGTGGTCTTACTCGTGGCGGTATAGATCCAGGGCACCCTTTTTGGAGACTTTCCAAAAGCTCCTCTGCACTGACAGAAAGTGGACAGTGCTTTTTCGGTTTTGGATTCGGCATTCTTTGACCAAGGAGAACATTTTCCAAATATTTGACTTCATCGGTCATTGAGATGTTGACACGTTTATGTTGATGCAAACCAGTTAGGTTGGAAGGGTTGATTGCTTTTGGTGCAAGTTCACTCAGATTTGGCCAGATTGACCCATTGTGATTACCCATATAAGATAGGCAAACATGGGTGGACATATGTCTAGCTACGAGCCAGCCTGATCTTTTAATAAATCTAATTGGGTCTAGTAGTGATATTCCTGCCAGGTCGTCCAGGCTATCAAAAAACCTGACTCCTGGTTAGTCATCGTTCTTGGAAAGCTGGCAGAACAGTAACCTTCCCTCTTTTCGCAATGAGAACAACCGTCACTTTAAAAGGATTCGTGGAATGCCATTCCCGGTGCAGCAATTCGCTATCATAACTTCCAACAAGTTTTTGAAGCGCAGTTTCGCAGGGTTTTTTGCGCTTATAAACGTGTTATATACTTACTTAAAATTGCGCCACAGTCCTAAGTGGACCTGGGCCTCAGCCAACAAGCTTCGCCAGCCAGCTCTGTCTCCAGCTAGCCGTCTCAAGTTCTTCACCCGAGGTTGGCTGAGGTTCCCTTCCACTTGCTTGCACTCCACCTGAGTTTTGGTGCTTCTCTACTGCGCCGTCCCTTAGACGTCAAATCGAATATTTTTCAGGTTCAGGCCGGGCCTTGGTGTTCACTCGTTCTAGATGACTCAGCCACCGCAGTCGTTGTATTTTGAGGCTTCTAGCCCGTTAAAATCGATGTAATGTCTCCCCCTCCATTCTCCATCGAGACTTTCACCTCAAGCATTTTCATTTGCCTTTGACAGGTTTCATGCTTCTACACCATAAAGCAGGATATGGTTGAGGAGGATCATAGAAATGGCAAGAGTTAGCCTTCACTGCATTTCAGCGCTGGTCGTTGTTTGAATTTAAAACGGAACCCAGGTAGACAAAGTCCCTAACTACCTTAAAGTTATAGCTGTCGATGGTGATGTTTTGTCCAAGACGTCGGTGTTGGATGTCTCTTCTTGATGGCAGCATATGTACTTGGTTTTACCCTTGTTGACCGCTAAGCCCATTTAAGCTGCTTCCGTTCTGACCCACAGGAAAGCTTCACTGACATCACGCTGTATTCTTCCAGTTATGTCAATGTCGTCTGCGTATGCGAGTAAGTGAACGGACTTTTCAAAGATATCGCCTCTGGTGTTGGTGCGGGAGTTCTGCACAATTCTCTCAAATATGATGTTTAAGTAAAGGGATTTAAGGTGCTTATCAACTTTCTCAACTCCATTGGTTGATATACGCGCCGACCTATGAGGTCAATAGGAGGAACTCAACAACCATTACAAACCAGGTTACACGAGTTGTGGTATCAAAAGGGCACATTAAGTGCTACATTGCTTCATTCTTAAAAATGAACCGCAACCTCTACCTACCATGATATTAAAGAAGTCACATGGCAGCGCGTCGTCTTGTCTAAATCATTTTTTCATCAAAGGGGTCAGTGAGGTCTTTACCAACCTTGACGGAACTGCGGGTGTTTTCCAAACAAACTGGCGAGTTTGGCAGAGATGCCAAAGCTTAACATTGAGCTTTATAGCTCGTCTCTATAGATGCTGTAATACGCCCTTGACATCGATGAAAATGTGGTGGGTTTCAGTTTAAAATTCCTCTAAGATCTGGCGAGGAGCAACCCTGCGCACGTGCTCAACCTGTTTCTTCAATTCAACCAGACTTATAAGTCTCAAACTTTTGGTTAGGTTATAGTCATTGCATAATTGCATATTTGACGTCATTAGTCACTTCTCTCAGTGTTGGTTGGTTTTAAGGAGGTTACCGCTGCTGGTACCAGATAAGAGTACGTGCTAACCTGAAACCCAGAAAGACACTATATAAAAGGACAGGGTCTCTTCCTAGGTGCCCGCCTTGGTCCCAGTGTACAGGTGTACCTTCAGGCTTAAGCATTGAATACAACTCGCATACCGACTTTTTTTATAAAATATTTAACAAGCCTACTATTTCGTTAAAATATTCGACCTCCTCACAAATTTTTATATAAAAGTCAGTTTTCGACTTTTGTTTCCTACTTGGACTAACTTGGTTTTTAGGGATCAATTCAAAAAAGGTTCAAAGTCTCTTTGCGAATACACGAAATTTCTTCCTTTCGCCCAGGTATACCGGTTTTCTGCGGAGGTTTTTGATAACCGGAGCACACTAGTTCTTGAGAATTGCTTAGATCTTTACACCAAATGAAACTCATTAGTTCATTCTCACCACGAAAACAAACTATAGGGGTTTTGCTTCCATTCAATTTGTACCCTAAAACTGAGAAATATATGTTAAGGCTTAAGAAAGATTTTTGCGCATTCAAAAGCCCTTGGCAAAGCTTTGAAACTTCTAGGGGTAAAATCTCTGTAATCAACCACGCAAGATAGTCAGATCAAAACCCCGTTCCTCAAATTTTATTTCATATTCATCAAAATCTCAACTCAAAATTTGTTTGCGAAACAATTCTTTCCCCTGCGATGCGAAAGAGCATAAAACATAAGACAAGGCTGAAAGTCCTATTGGCAGCAAAGCACATAAAGCCTCCACCCTATACCACCCACAACAATGCATTATAGTACTCAGTTTAATGCATTCTCATCCCGCTCCAGTGAGCACTAACGATACGAAAATCTACTACGTCCTCGACGATGCTGAATGGATACATTCGCAAAAAGTGCTCCTGTTTTTTTTTTGCACTCTTCTTCGGAAAAAACATCCGCCCGCTGCCGCCGCGCCGCACATACTTTTCATTTCATTTATTCAAAGTACTTGTTTGAAACTGCTAAAGGATGTTTCAGCACCCCCACACACATCGTGCTCATTGTCCTCGTTTTTTTCCTCGGAATGGAATGGGACCACTGCTTACGATACGATAAAAGGGCGGACTGGAAACCCAAAAGAGAACATTCGCCGCAGCCGCACCATATCGAATAAGGAGGGAGTAGAGTGCCGGAATTAAAGATTTTCCATTCAGGGCTTTACACCCCCGTAGGGTATTATTAACGAGCGTGACACAACTCGCTACAAATATGATCTCTAATTTTATTGTATTTATCTGTATCTGAGCAGCGTCTACCAGTCTACACCATACTTCGAATATAGAAGTTCTATTTTCCCAATGGGTTGGGTGGACATTTCAAATTTAATTGACAGACTGATTCAATTTATACACCAGAGCCGAAGTAAAGGAGCATCCGCATGTATGCAATTAAGGGTATTAGATTGCCAAACTTACCCCATTGTGTTCCAGTTTTAATTTCGCGGCTGACATATTACAACGCATGCCAAAGGATATCATAAAGCCAAAGCATGCCATCATCGCGATGGTGTAACGCGCGGGTAGGCAGGGACATTCTGCTCTGCAATATTTGTCGATTTTTCGCAACGGTGGTCGTTCGATTTCTTCAAAGGAACTCGGAGATTCGGGTAGTTCACCATCGAACGTCTTGCCGGGCATGCCATCACCGCCGATACCATCACCACCGTCCATTTGTTCATAGCCATGTTTGGAGATGTCGAAGTTCTCGAATTGCGGCTTTATTCTGAAATGAAAGAAAAATTTCCAAATTAGTTAAATTTAAGAAGGGTTGAAAAAGGATTTAGTTTTTGCGCTGGAACATTCATCCTTTCGATAAGAGAAGGAGCATCAGCTTCAAATATGCCAGGGCTCGATTTTCAGAACTATAAATTCAGCGCATGTTTGTGGTTCTCGTCGAGTAGCTACATAGTTGACTGTCAGAGACTGTCAAACGACCCTTAAGTTAGGTTTTTCCAAGTCTTTTTACTTTTAGAACGACAAAACATTATGTTTAATATTTTTATGTCAATAATTAACTGGGAGCCCCAAAACATAAAAAAAGAACAGCTCTATCGTGGTACCTTTAGTTGACGCCTTGTTGGCTACTTTATTGCCTTGTTATGAGTCAATTTCTTGGTCTACAAAGCAACGTTTCCATCTCAAATTATCGCAAATAAATGCAGCACATGCAATAAATAAACTTCCCTTCAGATGATGTAATAAATCTTTGATATAATGCCACCCTTGCATGACGGCATTTCTATTTTATCCTGTGGCTCAGCAGCATCTAACTTACCGTCTTACAAATTAGTCTCCATGACGTATCCCCAACCACCACGACTGGGACGAAATCATAATTTTTCAATATAAAATGCTGTCGTTTGTTTTTAGCTGTTTGGTATTCGGCTGCTTTATATAGAAATTGATAAAAGATGTTAATTTAAGGAACCAACTTGAACGGCGGATCCTTGCCAGAGAGACAATCGAATTGTATTACTCCGCCCAACAGCGTTTTATGTCGCGTTGATGGCTGAGCAGCTGCACGCGACTTTGAGGGTGCTCGACAATGAATAGGGTGCGAATTTTGTAATCTCGAAGAAATTCGAGTATTTTCAGGACCGATGAAACTAATTAACGGTTTTCAAGAGATGTTGCAAGGATTCTATTCACTTTTTGGGACTGAGTGGAGGAATTTGTGAAATCTAAGAAATTTAGGCGAAACAAGGCTGATGATGACAAGAATGACTTAAGAAAAAAGCGTGAAAAAACTATTTCACTTAACATATGTGACTTACTTTCTTACAGGAGGACGAAATAATAAAATATTTCTACGTTTTTACTGAAGTTTAATCGATTTGGATAACGATTATTTCATTAATCACAATTTCGGTTTGTACCAATCTTACAAATGATACTTTCTGTTAACCATCGAGTTTCGGCAGCCTCGTCAGAAGCCATCTACCGCCATCAAGGCTTGATCTTGAAACACTGATTTTCATAGTTTGGTGAAAATCAAAAAAGGATATTAGAGGCGGCGCTTCTGATGTCATGCTATAAGTTTAAGCATGACATCAATTTTTACCGCTGAAACTATTTCGGCTACAGCTAAGAAAGAAACATAATATTCCGAAGAAAAAACGTGGCAGCATAATAAGCCCCCGATGTATAAGAAATAGAGAAATTCTACAGAAAATAAGAACCCACCAAGGCTGAGAAGTTTGAATCAGCGGCTACAAGGCGATTTTTTTTTTTTTTTTTTCAAAAGGGGGTTTTTATTTCAGATATTCGTCATCGGATTGACTGCGATAAGGAACCGCTGTGAAGCAGCAGAAACGAGGGCACCTGGACGAAAAGAATGAGGACTACTTTGACCCCACCTGACCCGAACGAAGAAAAAAAAATGCTATGTCCAATAGCTACGGTCCAATAAGGCCACCAAGCTCTTTTAAGCGATGATGTTGTAGGAGCATGCACTAGCTGACTTTCCAATTATTACGAGAGAAAGGGATGCTCGACGCATGGAACTCGAATCCTATTTCCTAGTTCCCTATCTTCGAGAGAGTTGACACTTCACTACGCCAATTAAAAAAGCAACAGCCATCCTTGTGCCTTTATGCCAAAAAGTTCCCACAATCGATTTCCAGACGGCTTTCTGGTTTTTAGCGGTCCGCCTGAAAATGGAAAAAGGACCTCTTATGATATCACTTCGCTTTCCGTCTGTTCGTAGAGTTTTCGGTGAGTCGTAAAAAGACGAAATTTGATACACTTGTAATGTCCTTAAAAAAATGTGAGAACGCATACGATGGCAAGTTTAAATTTTGATGATAAACAAGACAATAGGTGTTCTGGCACTCTTGAAAGGTTTTACAGCCATGAAGAGGTAAATTGAAATAAACACTGGACGAATATTGAGCATTCATGATAAAATCGAGTTTTTACAAAATTTTGAAAAAAATGTCGAGAAATAAAAAATATGTGCCCATTTGCAACGTGTTTAAGGTCATAACTTTCCAAACCCTTTATTCAAAAAACCAATATTTGGCACACTTATAAAGCAGCAATAGCTGAAGCGAGGGCTAAAATTAAATTTTGGTTAAAAAATTTTAAAACTTCGTATTTTCAAAAAAAAAAAATAGTAAAAAAACTTGAAAAAAATTTTGGAGGGCTCCACCCTCCATTTAGTGGTTGATATTGTGATGTAGCGACAAGACGTACAAAGACATGCAGGAGTCGCTGAATGCACCCATCGAATCACTTTACGAACACACCCGCTCGATTTTCAAAACGAACATACTCAAATGTAATTCCAGTCAGCTGCCAGCAAACTGGCTTGTGGAATTCGAATTTTCGTACAAGTGAAAAAATACCAATAGAAAATTACCAAAGGGGAAATACAGAAAGTTCTAGAAGTTGCTGAAGTTGTATAAATACACGGATGAAAGGGTCGTACGAGTCAGTGTGTCGCTTGAGGACGTTGTCGAGAAAAATCAATTCAGCGGCAAGATGATCGCTGTCACATATTCTGTGGACACGTTGTATTAATGTTGAGACTACGGATCGCAAATTTGCCGGAGCATGTGGATATTCGAAAAAAAAACTGATGTGAGAGTTTTTTTTATGATTTTTTTTAAAAACACCGGTCATAAGGGGGAGGGCCAGTGCACATGCCTTTTCGACAAGGTGCACATGTCAAAACGACGGTATTTAAAACTGTTTTTGAAAGATGTGACTTCATAACTTCGTTTACATTGCTGTTTGCGTTGCTTTTTACGTGCGTTCAATATTGGCTTTGTGCACTAAGTGCTTAAAAAGTTATGGCCTCAAACATTTTGCAAAACATCATCCATTTTCAAGTCTTCATTTCTCAAAAACTTATATTGTATTGTAGAAAACACACGACTGCTGCTGCGGCAATTAGTCGGGGGACTCGATTTGCGACAATTTTTCGCTTTGCGACACTTTCAAACCGCACGACAAAAAAATTAATTTTTGTTTTTTTCAACGATGAAAATTACAATTTTCACCACAATTCATAAGAACCGCACAGAAAATTATTGTTTGTGTACTTTGTTTACCACAAAAAGCTTTCAAACTCTTTTTTTTCAACAATGAAAATTAATGGTGTATTCTTTTCAACACCGAATCGTGAAACTGGTGTGGAATACAGGACAAAATTGTTATTTTCTCGTACACCTGAACGAAATCGTGCTCATTTAAATGTTCTTTTGAACTCCGAATTAGTTCGGGGTCGACACCGAAATCGAAATTATGCCACCGTCGCATTTGACGTTGGAGGCTGTGTGTAGCTTTGATTGTGAAGTGACGTTTCGACTCAATTTTCATTCGTGATTACTTACAACACGACTGAAATTGTATGAAATCGTAAAAGCCTCAAATTTAGAGGTTTCAAAATTAATTTTAAGTAAAAAGTGCAAAAAACTGACGCCAACAAAATCACGCTTCGAAATGAAAAATAAAGTAAAAAAATGAAGTCAAAGCAATTCGTTCTGTACACAAGGATACCGAGTGTACACCACTCTGGAATTGTCGCGAACACTGAGTATTATTTGACAGCTCGGTGTGGCACTTCGGTGTTTAAAAGAATACGCCATAAATTTTCATCAAAACTGACAGGAGCCGCACGGAAAATTATTATTCGTGTGTTGAGTATGCTTGCTGCAAAAAATCGCGCTGTTTTTTGTCGCGCGTTTTTTTGTCGCCGTGTGTCCCTAGCCTCAGACTGTAATTAAACCGTTATTTCTGCTTAAAAAAATTTATTCAGAGAAAAGTTTGGATTCTCTAACTAATTCCGCAGTTTGAAAGCACACCTGATTTCGTCCTTCTACCACTTACCATTCAGAGAAGTTTTTACGTGATTGGACGGAAAAACGGACGGACGGACAACGTAGTAATAACATAAGAGGTCCTTTTTTGCCATGTTTGAACGGACTGCTAAAAACTCTTGCCATATATGGGGAAAAACTCAAGGAAACTCTTTTTCTACAGAAATGGGAAATATTGGCAATTTTCAGCGCGTTCTAGCGGTAGGTACGGCTTAAAAAACAAAGTCGCAATCAAGCCCTGTTATCAAAAGTCGTCCTCACTTTTGAAAGCCTATGGTGAACGAGACCGTATAATTTCACGCAATCTCCGCAAACCGTGGAAACAAGTCCTTTATTAATTCTTTTAAATTCATAAAAAAATCAACAAAATTCTTAACAAATAAAACAAGAAAATTGAACCACTTGGTGGATTTAGTTTTTTTTTGCGTCTGCGTCCGGTGTATAATAAATAGTTAAAGTTTTTTTTTCGATTACGTGTAACAATACATTCCACCACTGCAACTGGCATAAGATGAGTGTCCATGAGCTCTGCAGCACTCGTTCCTCTCAGGCACAGTGCGACCGCACACCTGGTCACATGGTCCCACTCGGACTCTTCCAGCTTCGACAGTGATAGCCATTGCGCACACAAGGAGTAGAAGGAAGACTGTTGTTTTATCGAAACCAGCCATTATATGAGTTTTTAAAAATTTACTAAAAGATTACTCAAAAATAGTTTAAATTTTGTTCTGTGTTGATCCAAGCATTTGTTTGTCCCATTTATAGCAGGGTACCGGCGGCATGCCCCAGATGTTTAATCAAAACAAAAATCTCCAAAAATATTTTTTGATAGTTTAAATGTGACCTTCGGCGCGCGTGTGTAATCTGGCTTAATGGTTTGTTCTTCTGATAAAGAAAGTGTTTCAAGCTCATCATAAGGTTGTTTTGATTACGTCGGCGGGTAATTCCAGTCTGTTTACGTAAGTCTAGTTGGATTTGTCTAAAATAGACAAAACCCAGTTTCAAGTAACTAACAAAGTGTGCGACTTATCTACTAAACTTCATCCCGTTCACGGTGCGAATCAAAAGAAAAGTTGCATTGAAGTAAGTAACCGTCAAAAGGATTTTTTCATGCCAATAGGATATAACCAAGGCAGCGGAACTTTGAGGATGTAACAGCGGTTTTCTTTTTGGAGTTTATGGACACAATGGAGCAAATTGCTGGTTTAAGTAACACATGAGCCCCAGGTGTTTTATCAAACCAAACGGCGCAGTGACATACAAGTCATTGCACTTGCTGATCCCATGACTGTCATAGCCGAAAGTCACACTTCGCGATGTAAGTAAAGCAAAAACGTAGGAATTTAAGTGTGAAAACACCTTAAGGTGCCTTGAATGACAGTGTAGAAAATATCCAAATTCGTCGTCTTTAAATGTCTTAACATAATATTTTTCTAGCAGCAAAATGTTTATAGCTAACACAAATTATAATTAAGTACACAAGTTTCTAAGCATAGGGGAAATAATGACCTACTTGACCATCTGGGCATCTCTATGTCTTCAAGCTTCATCAATAACTCTGTATTTCATTTAACGATAAAAAAGTTGTATAATGCTTTTTAAGTGCTTCCCGATTAGTATCGATAGCAACCAATATATACAACACACCAGTAAGATGTTATTCATCACATGTTTACCTGGCAATTGTGCCCTTAAATTGAATTGAAACCCACTCGATGAATAGCGAAAGCCATTAGCTTAAACGAGTTGTTGTTATGGTAGCCGGAGCCGAGTGGCAGGAGCACAGGAGATCTCTTCTTTTCTATGGTTCTGAAAGCCCAACCCTTATCGTTTTGCGAAAATCAGTGGGTAAAGTGATTTTATCGGCGCGGTCTAGCAACAATAGGAAGCCAAAGCCATCTACCCTTCGCGCGTTTGGAATGGATTCCAACCCCTGACAAACATAGCATCCGTATCCGTATATTTGAGAAAATCTGGCGACACGATTCTTTGACGGTATAATTCACTCTCTAGACAAGGTTATTTTTCAAACATTCTTTTTCCTTGGCGTTCATCTGTGACGACTCGTGAAAGAAAGCTGAGGGGTTGGTAAGGCAATCCATTTAAGCGATTTGTCATATTGGGATAAAGCACAGGCCGCACAATGCATGTAAAATCATTAATTTCTTGAGCTTTAACGTTTGGATGCTCTTGCCTTTTTTAAGTCATCAGTCCAAGTAGTAGGTATACATGCTGACCTAAAAAGCATAAATACCAATAAATTCCTCAACTGGGTTATGCTATGCTGCAAACAAAAGAATTGAACAAGTTCGTCTGTTGGCAGACGGCAACCCCAAGCACGTCTCCCCATAAAAGTATTTGGCAGACATTATAGGGAAGTTTTATGAGAGTTTGTCTTCCGATGGCTCTGCGGAATAGACTCTGTGGCGGCAAGTGAATCACATAAGTGGCGCCAATTTTATAATAAAAAAAAAGCCAGATATAGTTTCAGATGATTCAGAATAAATGTTTTTCTGAAAGAATTGCGCAAAATCTACGTTCAAGATTATATAAATTTATTCAAAACTAAAAATAGAATGCTGAATTTTGACACCAACTTTTTTATTCGAGTCACATTTTGTATTATTTCTACATAAATTCTACATAGATTCAATATAATAGCACCATTCCAAAATCGACTATTATAGGAAATCAAGCTTGTTTTTTTTTCAGTCTCCCGTTTAAAGCTTTTGCACACGAAACCTATATTAAACGCGAATAGAGTAAGTTCGACCCGCAACCAGGATAACATAATTAGGTCTCGTGCAGTGTTATCTTCTCAGACATCAGAGCAAGGACCACGTGCACAGAAGTGTAGATACTGAAAGAAAGCTTGCGTAACTATCTCAAGCCCCGTTTGTGAAAGCAAAACTTAACTTTGATTAAAACTGAATTACTTAGGTTAGGTAGGTAGGCAGAGGTGGCGGTTCAAATATGAACCCAGGAGCACTTGAGGAGCCCTTTTTGATACCACGACTCGAGTAATCTGGATTGTGATGGTTACTAAGATTGTAACCCATGAATTCGGTGCCTATATCCAACCAGTGGACTTGAGAAACTGGAGAAGCTCTTGTATCCCTTTGCTTGAGATTCCACTAAGTCACCGAAGAAAGCTTGATTCAGTGCGCGCAGTCTGTCTCTTGCTAGTGCCGGACAATTTCAGAGAAAGTGGAGGAGAGTTTCTTTCTCATTCACATTTCCGCAACTTCGACGCAGTGGGTGTTGAATGGGATACCTAGTTTGGCTGCATGGTGCCCACTTGGCCAATGTCCCGTTATTACCTCCAATCTATTAATGCCCCCAAACGATTTTAAGGAGGGTTTTATTGATAAGAACCCTCCTTAAAATCGTTAGAATCACGGCGGGTTCTGTAGAGTAGGCCTTTGGTTCTATTTTTATTAGTTATATAAGCCATATCTGCCTTAATATGGCGCAATCAGTCAGCCGGAAATATTAGAGGTTGCTCCTTCCAGGAAATATGAGAATGTGGATGTAATTTTTACGGATGGTTGTCATCTTTACGCTCGTTTACTTTCACGTCCTGGAACCCACAGAAGTTTGACCCTGAACGTTCGCCCAGTGACGACATTCCTGTACCAGTTTAGAGGATATGCGGTGACTGAATCAATAGCTTTGATGGCAGCTTGACTGTCTATAAAGATGGCAATGTTTTGTTTGTGCGTTGTGTCACGCTGTATTTGTGTATGGAAGAATCACGAATAGGCAGTAATTCTGCCTCAAAAAAGCTGGCAATATCTGGCAAGCGATATGATATTGGCGGTGATAGCGGTGGTTGCGGTGATTCCCACAAACCAAATTTCATCTTAGTTCCGTCGGTGTATATGGTCATGTCGAAATTCTTTGCTACTTGGTTAATCTCCCATTTAGACCTGGAAGGAAACTCTATACGTGGATGCATTTCTTGAAGTTTGGGTGTTGCGTAGTCAGTTAAGAACGAAACCAAGCCATTTGGTAATAAGTCCAGGATGCAGTTGTGGCAGAACGACCTTGTAGTCCAACAGCAAGATTTCCTGATGTTGTTGTGCGGTATCTCTTATGTGTAGGTCGAGGGGCAACAGATGCAGTAAGGTCGTCCGTTGGGGCAGATTTTAGTTTACCTGTGGTGTCTATGCTGGCAGTTCTTTGCAGTCTTTTAAGTTTCTTGAGGTCATCTCGTTTACTCAACGCAGCACAAAGTGATCCATACGTGACCATCATCTACAATGACTGGGTCATCTAGAGTGGACACCAAAACTCCGGCCCGAAAGATCTTGGAATCCACCCCGCAGCGGTAGTGGAGGAGCACCGACGCACAGGTGGCGCATGCAGGTGGAAGGGGACCCCAGCCAACTTCGCGTGCGAAACTGGAGACGGCTATAGCTGAAGACAGAGCAGGCTGGCGAAGCTTATTGACTGAGGCCCAGGTCCACGTCATCTTTGGTTGAAGTCCCCACTTCTTTATACAAAGGTTTTGCTATAGACGAAGAAGTCGGCACATGCCTTTCTTATTCTGTACGCGATGTTATGTTTCCAGTTAAGTTTAGAATCGAGCAAGATACCCAGATACTTAGCGCTGGAGGATAGCGTGAGAGGTTGACCATTAAGACGAGGGAGGGTAAAATCGGGTACTTCGGTTTTAGTAAAGAACAGCATTAGCTCAGTTTTGTTCGGGTTATCGCCGATGTCACATCTTGCAACCCAGGTGCTTACCTTGTCTATAAAGAAGCGTCTATAATTTCACCAATTACAGAAGGAAACTTCCTTGAGATTAGTATCACCACAGTTTTAACGAGAATTTTGTTCATTGCCATTAGTCATAGTAGCGGAGAAATGACACCGTCTTGTGGTGTTGCGGCTAAGTGACTCTTATACTGTGTTTCCATCGGCAATAATATGAGGATTAGTTGAAGACGATTAATTATGAATCCCAAAGTGGTTCCACCAGACAAATATATTGGATTAATTTGACACGAGCACTCTTTTTCTGTCATTTTTGCTCTCAAAAGAGAGTGGCGACGTCGTTTTCCAGAAGCGAAAAAAAAAAATTTTGTTGTAAATATCCCAATAGCAATCGTGATTCTGACAGATCTGTCATACGTGCATGATAGGTGTTCGAAAATTGAAAGTGGGTCGTAAAAAGGATGAATGAGATTTATGAGGGGATTTATGTATTTTTCAGCGTATGCCGAGAGAATTTAAATTTGAATGGTTTATCGCGTAGTTTGTAGAGGATTTAGTGAAGATTTATATTATTCGCGGGTTAGCGGCCGGTGGAAACATGGTATTACCTAGTGTTGCCAGAAAAATTCTGGTTCTTGTTCCCCAAAGCCCAGCTCGATCAGAGATTCACGAATAACATCAGTATCAACTTTGTTGACAGCTCTCTTAATATCGAGGAAGAAGGCTAAAATTTATTCTTTTAAACGTATGGATCGCACCACCTCGTGAAGAGCCATTTGGATTCGGGTAAAAATTTAGCTTTCGAAAAATCTGTTTAACAAAATCCTGCAGATGTTTGGGGGAGCGTGCCGCTTTTTCCCTTTGCTTTACTTCAAAAAAGTTTAAAGTTTACTTAATCATGTCTCCACCCAGCACTAATCCTCGATTAATATAAATCTTTAATAAATCCTCTACAAATCACGCGATTTACCATACAAATTTAAATCCTCTCGGCAAGCGATTAAAAATAAATCCTCTCATAAATCCTATTCACAAACATATTTTCTGCACCTTTGTAACAGTTTGAGAATCAAAAAAGGAAAGTGAACTGTGAAAGATCTGTCACAAGTACATTTTCTATTGTGACTTTTACTGAGAAAATCATTTTTCGCTCCTGGGATATGACATCGCCACTCTCTTGAGAGCCAAAATGACAGAAACAAAGTTTTCGTGTTAAATTAATCCTATATTTGTCCGATGGAGCCACTTTAGGATTTATTTTTAATCGTCTCCCGCTAATCTTCTTTCAATTGTCGGTGGAGACATAGTATTAAAAAAGTAGAATTTTATTACTTAAGTCAGAAATTTGAGAAGCACGGGTGGAATCGGCTATGGTGATCTGTGATTTTAACATTTTGTGAAAGTCAATTTGTTCAAACAAAATAATCCGTCTGCGTAAGGTGATCAAAAAAATATGGTTCCGAAACGTTGCTTTATTTGGGTTTGTGATGTAAGAGCACTTGTCTTTATTCATACATGCAGAAAGTCAGCCTAAGAGTAGGCAAAAACACCAACTAACCAGAAAAGTTTGAAAACTATGGGGACCAGCTGATTTTGACGGTGATTGATCGAGAGCTGTCACAAGAAAATTGTGATGATCACAGCTCAGGCAGACGAAATTTTGTGATTTATGACCCATCATAGATTGCCTTAGCCGATTCCACCCCAGAATTTTGAAAGCAGAATTTCAAAAGCAGAATTATGAGCCGCTCCCGAGCGTCCCTAATGTAGGCATTTTGTGATTGGGATAGCGATGATTCTTCTACAAAACTTCGCATGTGAATGTACGACACGCTTTAGGGTTTTAAGACCAAAGAAGGTTGGCTTGAAGTGCCTTCCGGTGGGTTCATGACCGCGTTTGCCTACCTTTAGTATAAACACTTCTATAGCGCGTCTCCAAGAGTGTTGCACGTGGTTTAGTATTAGACAGCTTTGAAAGATTGACACATAGCCAAGTCTTGCATTGTTAAGTATTGCGTCCTTTATAGCATTACAGGAAGTATTCCGTCAGGGCCTGGAGACTTAAACGGTGAGAAGCTGTTATAATAGCCCAGGAAATCCTTTCCACAGAAATTATTGAAAAAATGTTGTTGTGTGGTGCAGGTTGTACTTGCCGAGACCACAGGCCTCGTAATAGTATCACTACAACCGGTTAAGTGTGTGTTAAATATGGAGTTCCATGCTCTCTGCTGACAATTCTGTCCATCCTTCATCTGACCTTCTTAGAAAGAAGGGATTGAGTGTTCCTTGGACAACAGATTCTTGCTAAACCTAGCCGAGTTTCACGAAAGATGGGAGGAGTGATACTGAGTTGTCCTGTAGAATTGGCCAAGCTAAAGCAATAGTAAAGGAACTGCGCCTGCCGGTCATCAGGAAAGCTGAGCTTGAAGTGAAAGCAAAGATCTCAGTTTTTAATTCAGTGTTCCTTCCGACGCTCATTTATGGTCATGAAATTTGGGTAATGACCGAAAAATTAGATCGCGAGTACAAGCTGCCGAAATGAGATTCCTGAGGTGCATTGCTGGTGTTACTCTAAGGGACAGAGTGAGAAACGTCAGTATTCGTAGAAATCTTAATGTTTTGCAGCTACTTCTCCGAGTGGAGCGATCGTTTCCTCGATGATTTGGACACGTTGTTCGCATGCCCCCTGACAGACTTCCTAGACAGGTCCCCCCTGGTAGGCCAAGAAACAGGTGGTGGGATCAGGTAAAGAACCTTTCTAAGTCCCGCCTGGGGATAGCGCCGGAGTGTTTTGAGTTGGTGGCGGAGGATCGAGAAAGATGGAAGGACCATTTAGCCACCCTCGCTCCGCGACCCTTTTAAAGGATAAGCGGCATCCGAAAATGATGATGATGATGAAAGTAGAGGTAAAAAAGACACGGGCATGCCTTCTCATACTTAATTCACTACTGGTGTAGTAAAGTGTAGTGAGCCATAAGACCACAGTCAACGGGTCAGTAGTCCACATCAATTTTTTGTGGACCTTTGGCACCTTTGAGTGGGTTATAAGTCCATAAACTTATTGTGACTCAAGACTTTTGACCCAAGTGGACTTTTGACCCATGGCTTTATGACCCTGCACCGAGAGATCTTCGTTCCACCATGGGGGGGAGTGTTATTTTTGCTGTGTATAACTGAGCGTGAGACTTTGTATGTAATGTCCATTGCCATAAAGAATTATTATTTAACCCAGGATAAAAAATACTCAAAATGAATCTGGGTAGGCGCAGGAAGCAGTTTTTCAGTGCATGGCTGACTCTGCCTAAAAGTGTTCGCTAAATCTGCCCTGTTTAACCGTACTTCTTAGAAACACTGCGACAGACAACTAGTTTATTTGTTTATTCGAGTTAATGTAGATCAAAAGTGACTAAAAAGATTGCTAGGTTAGGTTAGGCTAAACAGGGGTGTGGTGAAAAGGACCACACAAACACTAGGCACAAAAAAGGACCCATCGCGATCCCTGGGGAACCAGTTGAACTTAACATTCAAAAGGCAAAAACAACCTAAACATTATCAATTGTGACACAGCCAATTTCCCTGTAAAAGTCAAGGAGGCCTTTAAAGTTTGTGCCGTCTACTTCTTCTAAGCTTTCGAACAAATATTCCCCTAAAAATTTCCTGCGCATACGCGAAATTGCCTCACATTCGCACAGAATGTGTGCTATATCCTCAATCGCCTGTATATCACTGCAGAAGCGACAAATATCCGTGTCAGAAAGCCTGAGCCTCTTTGCGTGTTTACGCAGGAGGCAGTGTCCTGTCAGAATTCCTACTAAAGCCCTTAACTTGTCCCTGCTCAGTTTTAATAGTCCCTTCGTTCCTTTTTCGTCTAGTCGTGGCCAGAGAGCTCTAGATACCCCGTGTCCAGTCAGACGGGACCACCTTTGGTTGGCCATCGTTTTAATTTTCTCCTCAATAGTGCCTCTTACTACGCAGAGGGTTGGTTTGATGCTAGGAACCTCACTATTTCTGAGGATCCCTCCTCATCTTGCAAGCTCATCAGCCTGTTCGTTTCCCTCTCTACCGCAGTGTCCTGGCACCCAGCACAGTCTCACCCGGTTCTGACTGCACAATGCTTTGAGCATTGTGCGACAGCCCCTGACTATATCAGATTTGATGTTGATCGATTCCATTGCCTTGAGCGTAGCCTGGTTATCGATGTAAATGGCGATATCTCTGCCGGATATCGATCTCATCTGCATAAGCTCGGCCACCCTAAAAAGATTGCTAAGTCTAAATATTTCGAAGATGAAAAGCTGCCTTGCCCAAGAGTTCTATAGTTAGAATTGCATATTTTCGTATACTGGCTTGTAAGAAGATGGGTTCAGAGAAAGCCGAAAACGCATGCCGCCTTGTCCCTTATCTCTTTTTATCTAGCAATATTTGGATGCATTTTTCTGAGATCCTAAGTTATCGTCACCTTTTTCCAACCTCCAACGCCTGAGATGTGTTTCTAAAAGGAAGGCTTAATAGATTTTTGACTTGACAGATTACTGACAAATGTTTGGTCGTATTTCATTTAGCCTTCTTAGTCGCACTGGAAGCTTAATCAAGGTGGAAGCTTAATCAAGGTCGTGTATGAGCGCAGGAGAAACCCATACCAACTTTAGAACTTTAAGCTCATAAGAGCCTTCGGCTGACCAGAGGTTGCGAGAGGTCAGAAAGATGATTTTTAACACTCATAGAGGGTACCTGCAATTTTTTGCCAACACCGAACGGGAAAGGTCGCTCAAGATCAATGGTACCTACTCTCGGAGCAATTCTTAGACCTTCACAGAGGTGAAACCGTAAAAAAACTATTATTTCCCCAGTACAAATTCGAACCCAGGATCTCGTGCTCGAAACCGAAGCCCCTAAAATGATCATGCTGCTCATACAAGCACAGGGCCGAAGTCGGATTTAAGTTTAAGGTATAGGAAACCAGTGGAAACAAGTAAAGATTGCAGCGAAAATTGCTACTCGATCTGGTGATAGATGAGTGCATCATAATTGATAGATAAGTTCGTCTTTGTATGTGAAGAGCACAACCCACGCAGCGTGAATAGTTAAGAAGTTGCAAAGCTCTAGCTAGACAAAAGAAAACCCAACCTACCCAACCCAGCCCTCGTTCCGAGGAGCTATCGCATACTCGTTAGGTAGGAACTATGAGGTAAGTAAAAATTTCTGCGTTATATATTGTTACATATATTGTTTTTATAAAAAAATCAATTAACATACCATATAGCGAAGTTCTGCTCTAGAGAAGTCACTTCTAATGACTTGCTAACCGACTACAGAACGACGACTTCTGCTGAGAAGTTGCCAGGCTGAGTTCTTACCAGACTGCAGTAATAACTATTCCGTGTGGAAAACTTTTTTTGGCTAAACACCATCCATCAGGCTCTTATTTCGGATCCCACAGTCCACAACACAAGACAAGCTTTAGCCTTATTTGAACCAAGGTCAGCTGCTATGACTAGCAAGAAAACATGGATCGTTGAAGGCAAACATAACATTGATTCTTCGATTTCCGAAGAAGTGCAATGACTGAGCTTTATTCTAAAGATTTATTGGAGAAGAAAAAAATTAAGGCCTATTACTAAGTCTCAGTAAATTGTGTGTTCAAAAAAAAGGATATAAAACCGCAAGTAGGCGACTGCCTTAGCAAATCCACTTCTACGAAACTTTGAAGTAGATATTGTCAGTTGCACAAACTGCTGTCTGCCTCCACAAATTCACTACATACACCCAATTGGTATACACATACAGTCTAGTCTAATAATAGAGAAAGCCCCAAAAAAGCCGGCAAAAGAAAAAAAATATTAAAATTCAGCTCACGTCATTGTCAATCAAGGAACGTGGCCGCAGCAGCATACATTCTCGAAACGTAATTTCTTACTTAATCGAGTGATAGCGTAGCGATACGCCGCGCCGGCTATATTATGACGTTGCCACCCAAAGGATATCACTAGGGCGGCACCGTAGCGCTTTTATATTTCGAACTTCTGCTGCTGATATGGCAATAATAATGGCACTTATCATGTTACGGTACAATGAATTTGTGAGGTGATTCCATGAACGAAATGAGGAATCAACCATTTAAGTTCGCACCCCCACCCTATGGTTGCGCAAACATCCTTGACACCCCGAAATGCAGACACGGTCTTCCACTTAAAGTTGCTCGAGCGAAATCGATTAGGGTTGGGTGAAAACAAAAAGCTATTCGCCTCGATACTGAGAGGCATTCCGTGAAAAAGGTGAAGCAGCCACTGTGGTGTGCCTCCGCAGATGAGCATTTCTTTTCAATCATGCACAAAATAAAAGCTCAGGACACTCTGTTGAATTTCCATTAAATGAATCTATTCATAACGGCGGCGCGGCTCACAGGGAAGTCTATTGTCTTCGAATCAAGATGCTGGACGAAGCAGAAAAACTCAATTCACTTTATGAAATGAATTTTCAAATTGTCCTGAAACGAATTCCGCATCAACTGAGAATGGAGTCCTTCCTTGTCGAGGGTGTGTTTTTCGCACCCAATGTTCCCGGGGGACATATGTATATTTTATAACACTTGTAAGGCAGACCTGTAACAAGCCGACCTGTTGATTTCCTAATGTTTATGTGTGGCTGCTACCTTTAACAAGGACGCTAGACGTTACATACACTCCCATGGGGGTAGTTTCGGGTTGGTATACCATGAGGTGTGGTACAAATAAAATTCAATTGGATTGAGTAGTAATGCAGAGATAACCCCGAGGTGGGTTTTATTTATTCGCCTATTGACACTGATTACGCCGACTGTGAATTGCTTTTTGTGTGTGTTGATAGGATATTGCAGTGATTGATGTGCTCTGATTTCAATCTTTGATAAAATAGATTCAATAAAAATAATTGAATTGAAAAAATATCTCCTGTTTGCTTCCGTGGGAAGCAATATAGTTAATCCATAAGAAAAATACACGATGATTTGCTAGGACCTTTCTTTAGCCTAATGAGATTAAGACCTGGACCGTTCTCTCGGTGCACCTCATCTCCATTTTGGCCTGTTTCTACACGCAGTTCTAAAATATTATTCTTACGTATGAAATATTGGTCCCTGAAATGCATGCATTTTTCGAATATTTCATGTAGGATACACCCATAATTTTGGCAATCATGTGTTGCGTGTAAATTCACATCTAAATCACATGTGTAATCGCCTTCATGTGCTTTGTGGACACCAAGCGATGCTCCGTCGTTCAAATGCACTGAAAGGACACATTCCGTGTCGCATGCTCTTCACATGCCTGCAGCAACCAAGATGCAACCCTTCTAATGACTGATGGCAATAGGGAGTGGCACTAAATCATATCAGCATCTAAAAGTGCAGCTTTGTTAGCATCAGGGCTGGAATCCAGGATTTAGTACCACCAAGAAACTGGTACCATGTACTTTTCAATACTTAATGATGGTGAAGAAGTCTTTAAATCTAGCTCATATTGCAACGACAAACTCTTTTTTGTACACCAAAATGTTAGAAGTCTGAAGGAAAATTTTTGCACTCTGGTCTCGCATCTGGACTCTTTTTTGTGTTTGCCAGATTTTATTTTTGTCTCAGAAATTTGGATTTTTGATAGAGAAAAACATAATTATAATTTGCCCTGTTTCAACTTTTATCCTGTTACAAATGAAGATTATGCTGCAGGTGGGGTCGGATGTTTTGTTAAAGATGTGTATGCGTGTGATGACTCAAAGATTGATTGCCTGAGTGCTGATATTTTGAAACTTTCGTTGGAAATTAATAATGTTTTCTATGTAATCATGTGTGTTTACAGACTACATAACTCTAATTTATCAATTTTTCTGGAAGAGTTTTCAAATCTCCTAAGTAATGAAAAATCTAAGAACCTACTTATCCTAGGTGATTTTAATATAAATATTCTTGAACGTTCTACTTTTGTGTCTAGTTATTTGGCTTTGTTATCCTCTCATGGACTAGCTTCCATCATAAATGAACCAACAAGAACTGAGCCTGGGACTTGTTTGGACCATATTTATGGGCGTCTTTCTAATATTTCCCTAAATCTTTGCGAGAAATGTGTGTTCGACTTCGGAATATCTGACCATTCCATGACTGGTCTATTAGTTGGCAACGCTGGTATAAATAAAAACCGAACATACAAGACTAACAACTCTAAAAACTGCATTGATTTTGCCAAACTAAATGCTTTACTTTGTTTAGAACATTGGAATGTGGTTTACACAGAAGATGATTTCTCTAAGTCGTATGATTTTTTTAGTAAAATTTCTTAACTCTCATATTTCTAACTGCGTGTATACAAAACGTATCAGTAGCTCAAACCGAAGACTCAAACCTTGGATATCTATAAACTTGTTACGCAAAATTCAAAAGCAAAATAAACTTAGAAAACTATGCCTGAAACATCCACAAAATAACCTTTTTAAAATAAAGTATAAAAGACTCTGTTTGATCACAAAGAAAGAAGTTTCCAGGAAGTTTATAGACGTGTTTTCAATTCTTTTAAAGGTGACATTAAAAAAGAATGGCAAGTAGTCAATAGTATTCTGAACTCATCTACAGCCTCAAAGAATCCAGTTTTACTACGCTCTGGAAATACAGTATTAACTGATAAAAAACATATAGCTGAAAGGTTCAATTGCTACTTTGCCTCAATAGCTGAAGCTCTCCTGCCGTGTTATAATCTTGCGAGCTGTACTTTTTGTGATGGTGTTGCCGACGAATCTCTTCACTCCAATAGCTTTTTCTTTATTCCAGTTACACCTTTGGAAGTGCATAAAACCATAAAAACTTTAAAAAACAGCAATTCAAGTGGGTTTGATGGAGTATCTAACCGTATGCTAAAAAAAATATCCTGGTTTGTGGTCGATGTTTTAGCCTTTATCTTTAACAGGAGCATTCTTACCGGTACCTTTCCTGATTCACTTAAATGCGCCGATGTTCACTCCTTATTTAAAAAAGGCGATCGTAGTTGCATAAGCAACTACAGGCCAATTTCTTTACTTCCTTCTGTCCGTAAAGTTTTTGAAAAGTTGGTGAAAAGTCGTGTTACTAAGTTTCTAAACAAAACTTATTTTTTCAGTAAGGTTCAATTCGGATTCCAAAAAGGCAAATCGAATGAAGATGCTCTTTTGGAGTTTTGCTCCCATGTTTTCTCAAATTTAGACAAGAAAAAATATTTGTTGATATAACCAAGGCCTTCGATATGGTTAACCACACTATTTTGCTCAGGTACATCAAAGGAGCTGGATTTCGGGGTTTTATGTTTGAGTGGTTTAAGTCTTACCTGGCTAACAGATTTCAAAGAGTTCATTTGGAAGGCGTTAGAAGTGAAGTGAAATATATGAAAATGGGTGTTCCTCAGGGTTCAGTCCTTGGTCCCATCCTTTTTCTTATATATATTAATTCACTTTTTTCGCTAAATTTTAAAGGAGTTCTGACGGCCTATGCTGATGACATTGGTTGGGTTTATGGCGCTAATAGTCGGATAAACCTTATATCATATATAAACTGGGATCTAAGTTTACTAAGATTATGGTTTGCGGAACATCATTTACTTATAAGCTCTAAGACTAAGCTGATGTTTTTTAGTTTATCCGGTAAACATTTTTCCAATCCTGATCTCTCCTTTCATGCGCCGGGGTGTCGAAGATTAAATTGATTAAATGTGGCTGCAATGATTCGGTTTCCTTTTTTAGTGGCTTGGATTGCAGTGACAATTGCTTTTTAGTTGAGAAAGTCGATGAGTTCAAGTACTTGGGTGTAATAATTGATTCAAGGATGTCTTTTGCTTCTCACACTCAGGCACTGAAAAATTATTTTCGTTTTACCTTGAGAAACTTTTTTTATTTGAGTAATATTTGCTCAAAAGAACTGCTTACATCTATTTACTACGGGGTTTTTCAATCTAAACTGGAATACGGCATAAGCTGCTGGGGTGGAGTTTATTTAAATAAAATGAGCCCTCTGTTGACGCTTCAAAAGTATATTGTACGTAAAATCTGTTCTAAACATCGTTTGCATGCCAGTTTTCCTCTGTTTCGAGATTTAAAAATTCTTCCGATTCGCCATCTTTACTGTTTCAAAGTCTTAAGGGCGTTTTTTCTTCGATCAGGCAATCTTAATTCTAGAATCCTCGACAATTACAATCTTCGTGGCAATTTTTCGAATTTTGTACCTGTTCCATCTTTTCGAACCTCTGCGTATCGTACCTTCTTAACAGTAACTTCGTGTCGTCTTTTTAATAAACTCCCGCTGTCAATAAGAATTTATAATTTGCCAGGCGTTTTGAGCCTGATTAATAACTGGCATTTTTCTTTTGATTATAATGAATTAGAATCTCTTTTAAGTATCCAGGTTTAACAAACGGTTTTTTTTTTTTTATTGTTTTCTTTTTTACTCTAGCATTTTGGTTATTTATTTAGACTTTTTTCACCTAGATACCTATAGCTACATATTGATGAAAAAATTGTTAATCATTTTCTAAAGCTTTCCTCTCTAAGATTTGTAACCCCACTACAATCGTTTAAGTTAAATGTTTATTTTGAAGTGACTCTCAACTCTATTTTCACCTAAAATATAGAAAGTCACTATAATAATTGTTAATTTTTTCGCTACTTTTTAGCTTGAATTGAAAACTGTATATACCTATGCTTAAGATTCAATGTATGCGTTTTGAAAAAATTAATAATAAAATACAAAAAATACAAAAAAAAAAAAAAAAAATACCATGTGAGTTCAAAAAAATCCATCCGACTTCCGCATTCAGTACAGGGGTCTATTACCGAGCGCTTGAAAAATTTTCAAAATCGGAAGGAATCGGCTGAAGGAAGATCAGAACTCGTGTACACCATAAGAGCTATTGATCACTGCTCTAGACCAGAAGATTAATACGATCAGCAGCAACGCCAGATTTACTTTGCAGTCAATGACGGCTCTGATAGACATATATTATCCTTTCTATCGCAACAAGGAACAACAGGCTAGCAACTTGCTTTGACACCGCAATGCTCAAAAATTAAAAATTAATCAGCATAGAGCCAAGTTCTAAAGGTTCAATTTACGAGCTCCACAACATCCTTAGTCCATGAAAACGCGTTACGCAGAAGCACTACTTTCATGAAGACATCAGTCGACTTTAATAGAAGAGTCTCTCTTAGTCAGCAATTAGTCTTAAAGTCTTCTTAGTTAACAAAGCAGCTTTTGAAGGCCATTCTTCTATGACAGCGGCCTTTTAAGAGTAGGCGGAAGACGTCGTCAGACTTCAATTTAGGCTGACAGAAAGACACCCTATACCAGCAGGTTATGAGTGAAGGACACTTATATTCTCTATACTCTAATGCTTAGCTGGCATACATCCCCTACATATCCCACTAAAATTTGAGCATCTGGACAGGGGGCACTTTCTAAGTTTCGCCTCAAACTTGTGCGTAACTTTCAATGCGACTAACGAGAAATATTTAATTTTGTCCTGAAATCATTGGAGAAAAGGTCAAAATATTAATTTTCAAAAAAAAAAAATTAGTGTAAGCCCCTTGGTCCTGTCGTGGTGATGCGACAAAAGCTCTTGATCATGATAACTAGAACTAGTGGGAGGGTTACGATCCGCTTAGGCGAATCGTTGGAAACCCCATCCCAATTGACCAGTTTCAAGCTCCGAATTGTGTCATAAATCTTGGTTGTTAAATTTCAGTTTCTATTAACTTCAACTGTATTAAGAATTTCTCAGTTAAAGGTTCTTCTCCCTTAAAAAGGGGAGTGGCATCCCCCCCTTTTCAATTACATCGTTTTTTTGTTTATAGTTTTCATCAGAAGTGGTATACACGTGTTGATTGCATTTTCACATTAAAAGTTTATTTTATACTTAAAAACGCCCCCAAAAGTGGGCGTGGTGAAAATTATATATTTCAGTTGATAGCTTTCACACATGTCTGAACATTTTATAGCGCAAGTTTTTTGGATTCAAAGAAAATATATCGAATAAAATTTTTTTTTTGAAATGTCAATCGCAATGCACTTAAGCGAGGATAACGCTTCCCTAATTTCAGCTTCCTACGACAACTTTGAATTTTCATGTTATTAAGTAAAGTGGGCGTATCAGTGGGCGAATTTTAAAATTTTTTACACTCGTACTGCCTCGGGACCTAGAAAGAACAGATATTAAGTTTCAAGCTCCTAGCTCAAAATTTAAGGCCTAAAAACTACCGACACATGGACGGACGGACGAACATGGCTCATTCGAATAACAATTTGGTCTCGATCATATGCCCTTGAGGTCTTGAGGGTCTACGGTGTTTATTTCTCTATGTTACAAATTATAAATCAAACTTAATATACCTCCTATCCTATGGGATGGGGTATTAAAACGAAGAAGTTCCTTTTGACATATCTCATGACCAAGTGCAGAAAGAGTTTTTAAACAAAATGAGAAGTCTCGAAATTGCACTGTTATTTGAATTTTTTAGAGACATCTGACAGCCATTCAATGCCACTACCAAATTTTTGAAAGGTTCAAAGATGGTTCTAGCTTCTGCAGTGGAAGCGCTTAAATCTCTCAAGTATAAACCGTCGCGTGTCCAAAAGAAAAAAGTTTTATTACGAAGAAGAATTAGGAAAAGTTAGGCCGAATCCTTTAGATAATTATCAAAATTCCCAGATGCCCAATTGTAACCGAATGGAAAAATTTTGGTTGGATCTTTCATTCCTGTGGTTGATCAGCATTCCAGTAAATCTATGAGCGCCCCGATAAAGCTCGAGCCAATGACGTTGTAAGCGAGCGACTTAAGGTAGGCGGCGTACGACGATGACACAAAACCATCTTGAAACCGTCTTGAAACCGCCCTGAAAAAAGGGCTACGTGGCGGTTTTTATTTGCATGTCAAGCAAGCGACTTGTGGTCTCTTACTTTCATCTCCTCCGATTCGTCTTCCAATGCAAAGAGCTCACTGAAGCGGGCTGCAGAAAGAGTTTCGTAGGACCTGAGAGGAAGGGCATGCAGAATGAACACTTCGCAAAATATCTAATCAACGATGGTACGACTTGGAATAATTTTAGCTCACCTGCAGCCCCAAACATAGGGGGTCACTGGGGAGCTCCTGTGAAGTGTGTTAAATTGCCTCAACGTAGAACATTAGCCGCATATTTTCCTAACCTCTTATACCTAATAGAGGGTTGCATCAACTCGAGGCTACTGTACTGTGCGCATCTACTGACGCATGCGATCAACAAGAATAAATTTCTAGACACTTTTTGATAAGCGAGCCACTCAAAAAGATCCCAAGACTCGATATTAGTGATGTCAAGGTGAGTTTGCATGATCACTTGCGCTTAATTTCATAGATGTGTCAACATTTTTCAATGCGCTGAATATTTGGTGAAGCTTCAGCAACTAGAATGGTGGAGTCGATCTTGTTATATCGGTGATATTGTCGTATTAAGAGAGTATAGAAACCCACCAAGCAAATGGAGAATTAAATCTATAAAAGACGTGCATCCAGGAGCTGACGGTAGACATAACTTCAAGCTTATCTAGCGTCAGCTCCTAATTATAATTCATTTCAATGAGATAGGTACAATTATTGTATTCCAAAATGAGAAACAAAACTTACTGGTTCGTTTCGGTATGCTCTGACATTGTTTAATATTATGAGATGACTTATGACCTCTTACGGAGCAAAGCAGAACTAATCACACCAAAGAATCACGCGGAACTAAAATCTTAGCGCGCACCGGCCGGACCATATGTAGGAATTCTAACTGATAAAAGCTGCCTTACTTACATATTTGACTAAAAATGGACAATTTTTTTTTTTAATTGTGAGTGAGTGCAAAAGTGCGATTAAATAACTTCAGTGTGTCTTTTATGAACCGTTGTACACCCTTATAATATCGTTATTAATATTTTAAGCTTGTAACACAGTGAAATAATCATCGTAGACCCCTAAGACCTTTTAAAGATATGATAGAGACCGACAGGTGAATCGATTAAGCCATGTCCGTCTGTCCGTCTGTCCGTCTGTATGTGTGAAGGTCCTAGGTCTCCAAAATCAAGCTTAAGAGCTGAAACTTGATATGCGACTTGGTTTTTCTGTTGCACAGACAAAGTGTAAGAATTGGCTCAATTATTGGCGGTCAACGACCACGCCCACTACTGGCTTCAATGTGAGATAACCTCTATTTTACATTTGCTTTTAAAAATGCCTACTGGTCAAGTTAGACATGGCGTAGGAGCTCAAATTTTGGTAGTGTGCAATATTGGCTTAAGAGCTTTAGCAATACAAAAAATTAACCCCCAACAATATTGACCATGTCCACTTTTAAAATCTTGGAACTTTAAAAACCCGATTTCTCGGAAAGTTCACTCCAAATCGAAAAACAACTTTTAACATATATTAAAGAAATTACTATTTGCTAAGTTGCCCCACTTTTAAGGGGCGCGTTTAGAAAAACACGGTTTTAGTTAGTTAGTTAGTTATTCGACTTTTATTTCATAAAGTAGGTTTTTCACAATTTAACATATAGTTTTCAAGTCTATTTAAGTTTGTTCATTGTAGACCACCAGATTGACAATTTGGGATCCTACATAAAACATGCGATAACTTATATAATTCAATTATAACTTTGAATATTTACAAAAGAATTCTATAAAGAGGCAGAATTCTATAAAAACGTATAAATTTCCAGAACAACATGGATTTCGACTGCTTTTTAGCTTTACTAAGGATAGAATAAGAAATAAAATTTAGCGCATAAAGTACACCGGATACATTTTAGATTTCGTTAATAAAAAGTTTCGGCCACGCCCATCTTTAGAGGTTAATTTCACAAAATTATTGAATTTGAAACAAAATATTACAGTTTTGCGTACATTTTAGCCGCAAACTTGAATATTTTTATGCTAGTAATGTTTTTCGATTACAGGGGTTGGACATGCCACACCCCTTATGGGCAAAAATAGGAATGGAGAGAAGAATAGGAATGGAAAGGAGGATAGGAATACTACGGTCCATTACATCATCATCATCATCATTTCCGAGTGCCGCTTATCCATTACAAGGGTCGCGGAGCGAGGGTGGCTAAATGGTTTTTCCATCGTTCTCGATCCTCCGCCACCAACTCAAGAGACTCCGGCACAATCCCCAGGCGGGACTCAGAGAGGTTCTTTACCCGATCCCACCTGTTTCTTGGCCTACCAGGGGGGCGACGCGCACGCATCTCGGCTAGCATGACCTGTCTAGGAAGTCTGTCAGGGGTATTCGATCGCTCCGGGAAAGAATCGATCGCTCCACTCGGAGAGTAGCTGCTCAACATTAAGATTCCCACGAATACTTACGCCTCTCACTCTATCCCTTAGAGTAACACCAGCAACGCACCTCAGGAGTCTCATTTCGGCAGCTTGTACCCGCGATCTAATTCTTTCGTTCATTACCCAAATTTCATGACCATAGATGAGGGTCGGAACGAACACTGAATTAAAAACTGAGATCTTTGCTTTCACTCCAAGCTCAGCTTTCCTGATGACCGGCCGGCGCAGTTCCTTTAGTATTGCTCCAGCTTGGTTTATTCTACAGGACAACTCAGTAGGTATCTCTTCTCCCATGTCCCATCTTTCGTGAAAAAGACCTCGAGATACTTAAACTTCTCCACCTGTTTTAATGGAACTCCATTTATGTGCTCTCAGAAGAGGACTCAGCGCATAGTCCTGCAAAACTCTCCACAGTGTATCCCAAGGGACTTGGTCATACGCCTTTTCCATATCTACAAAACACGCATAGACCGGTTTGGCATATTCCCAGGCCTTCTCAAGAATAACCTTCAGAGTAAAAAGCTGGTCGGTTGCGCCTCTGCCACGCCAAAAGCCGCACTGTTCTTTCCGTAACAAAGGCTCGATTACAGCTCTGGAACGCGTTTCCAACACCTTCGCGAATACTTTTCCCGGAAGATTCAAGAGAGATACCCCTATGCCCCTATAGTTGCCGCAATCCCTCCGGTTCCCTTTTTTGAAAATGGGCACTATAACTCCCGTTTGCCAATCGCTAGGTGCCTTCCCGCTATCCCAGGCCACCTTAATGACACGTGTAAGCCATTTAACACCTCCTTTTCACCCATTGCCTTCAGTATTTCTGCCCGGATTTCATTAGCTCCAGCAGACTTGCCAACTTTTAGCGATTTAATCGCTTTAGTGACTTCGTCTACTGTGGGACTATTCTCCGCCCTTATCTCGTCAGCAGTGGGAATGCCATCTTTAGTGCCCTGTTGGGGGTTAAGCAACTCCGAAAAGTGCTCTCTCCATATGAGCAAGACATCGCTCTCCGTTACAGACAGACCGAAGCTATAACATACGCACTGTTGCACTTACTCACTGGTTTTAAATAGGCTTCGATAAACTAAAACTAGAAACGGCAATATAAAATATTTTAAACGCAACTTGCTTTGTTTTGTACATTTTTGTACTTTAACCCAGTCTGAACAAGATTAGCTTTAAGATAGCAGAATATTTAAAAAAATTTCGAAAATTCTTTTATGTTTTTAAAATAAATATCAGGGGTGGAATCGGCTATGGTGATCTGTGATTTTCACATTTTGTGACAGTCAATGTGATCAAACAAAATAATCCGTCTGCGTAAGGTGATCACAAAAATCTTGTTCCGAATCGATGCTTTATTTAGGCATGTGACATAAGAACACTGACTTTTATTCGTACATGCAGAAAGTCAGCCTAAGGGTAGGCAAAAACACCAACTTGCCAGAAAGTATGAAAACTGGTGACCAGCTGATTTTAACTGTGATTGATCGGGAGCTGTCACAAGAAAATTTTGATGATCACAGTTTACGCAGACAAATTTTTGTGATTTGTGACATCACTTATCATAGATCACCTTAGCCAATTCTACCCCAGAATTATTTGAAATTTCGAAATTCGCGTTAGTTTTCCTTAAAATTTTAGATAACTTCTGATAAAAGTGATTTTTTCATGTGATTTGTCTAAACAACACCGGAGATAACGGGGAGCCCCATGTTTTTCCATGCATTATTGCGATTATTTTTCGAAAATGTGTTAAAACTGTAGTATTAAAACTTTTTCTGAAAAAGATGACTTAAACACTTGAGTTAACTTTGAGTTGCTCAATACGTGTATTCAATATTGTCTTTTTGCAGTAAGCGGTACAAAATTTTCAACTCTTCATTTCTCAAGAACTTTTCAATATATTTTAAGAAATTGAATTGTTTTCGTTTAAGTTCAGTTATATACTAATTTTAAGTTTTTCTTTTCTTGTTCTTCTTAGCTAGTTAAAGTCTTAAAAAAAGTATTGAAAAACATTTAACTTTATGAATTAAACCGTATTTGTGCTTTAAAAAATTTCCCTCGTTGGATTTTCTGTCTATTTCCATAGACAAAAACTCACTTTCTACGTTCAGAAGTTTTGACACTATTGGACGGACGGACCGCTAAAAATCTTGAATTTTTTGAAAAAACGTATTTTTTAACGCATCTAACGCCTTATTTAGGACCAGGCCCTATTCTAGATTTTGTACATGTAAAGTTTTTGGCCACGCCCATTTTTGGGGTAGGTTTCACAAAACTATTGAATTTTAACCATAGAATTACATTTTTGTCTGAATTATGGTAAGCCTAAGAAAATATCAACATTTTGTAGGGGGCGGTCGTATCACGCCCTTTTTGTAAAATAAATTTTTTTTTACACCTCTTTTTACGCCTCTCTCTTCAAAGAAAAACCGTTTGCAATATGGGATAGGATGGGATGGACTTTAACTATTGCGTACTCATATATACTCAAGTCTTTTGACAAGTTTTAATTAATTTTTGGAATTTAAGAATTAATTGACGACCTTCTGGTCATTATTGTCAGAGTTTTGTTGTAAGAATTTGAGATTGTCCAGCCACACTCTATAGACCGGGTTTGGTCACCCTTTTAGCCCTTATATCTTTCTTTCTTTTGTGGCTCTTATTTTTCTTTTGTTCTTATAGTAGATATTTCATAAAATATCTATTTAACCCAATGAGGATGCGCTTTTGCGTAACCTAAAACCGCATCGATTCCGTAAATTTTCGGGAGTGCAGTTGTAAGCTTGATTTCCAGAATCATCAAGCTAAAATGATTTTTTTTTTCTGTTCATGGCAATATGCCATCATGGTTTAAGACCTATATGGAACGGCAGAAGAACCTTTTCAAAATGGATTTAAAAGGCGTTGTGCACTGCATACCTGTCTAGCATACCGGGACCGGGATACCTTTAATGCATGATGAATCTAAAAGTATTTGACCCTTTCAACTATTCACAACTGCTTCAAAATGACTTCGTCTTCCTTTTAAGCTATTTCCAAACTATTTTGTTCCATGACTTAAAGTTGAAAGAAAAAAAAAAATCTAGCCTCAAGACAAAGTCCTCGTGCATATATTAAGACAAAGAAGAAAGTCCGGCAGTGAGCGGTTTTTGACGCCCCCATAAACAAAAGAATTTAAGTGAAAGTTGTGCACCTCCAGGCCGCGAATGCCATTCAAAGTGTGAAAGCCTTTAGCCGGCATAGTGCGGTCCGTGCGTCGTCGCTCTATTGGCACGTCCATAAAACGTGCATAGAATCCTTAACGGAGGAGAAAATTCTTGGTAACCGAGCATTACTCCGCACATCAGACTATTGGATAAATTTTCTTCTACTTTGTCCTCAATTATCAAGGAGTTGAGATGCGAGAGTAAATACAAGTGTACAGCATCGGACGCAGCAGATAAAGCAATGAAAATTCTTGAGAGAACAGCTCATTAAAGAGCCGCCACCCTCTTATGACATGATATGATGCTGTGCTTGTGCCATAATGCAAGCTACACGCACAAAGGACTAAATACTATATATGATGCCTTTGGAGTGGCCTCAATCTATGAGAGATCGATATCTCTATTGTTGATATGGCATCAGCATCCTTGTTTTGGGTAAATGACTTTTGCATTTAACCAAAAGCGAGTGTCTCTTAAGTTCATAATAAAATTTTGCTTTGGCTTTAAGGATCTCATTTTATTTTATGCACCGAAACCGATAAATCACAATGTCGAAAAAAGGATGCGCGTCAGTTAGTTAGTCAGTCGTCTGTTAAATTAAATTTTCATTCACAAATGCGGTCATAATTCGATACGCTATGGCTGAGGACTTACCCTCCAAAAACTCCGGTTGCCTTCTCACGGAACGCTTGTAATCCCTTCATATTGAAGCCGATAGATATGACTTGGCTTGGATGTGTCTATCTGGGGAAGTTACAAATTATGATGATGGAACGATTATGCTGGACGATACGCTCTATAGGGGTTGGTTTTCCACTGATTACACTGATACACGCGGGCACGATGTGGTTTGCAATGTTCCTCGATGATAACGCTTTAAGAGGGGATAATGCACAGTCTTCTTAGCGGCATGAGGTCCTTTGCAATGGTGCAAATATGATTGCTTGCAGATTTTTACTAGTTCCGGCTGCGTGGGGGTTGATAAACACCTACTACCAATAGAATGCTGGTGTAGTATACGGCACCTTGCACAGCAATTTATAAGGATTTCACTTTGTGATGATTATTGTTTCACCGAAATCCATTTCAATTGAGGATTTGACTCGGTTGGGGCTGTTTGATGAGCATTTTCTGAAACGAAAGGAGAGTGTCGATTAGAGATAATGTACTTTGCTAAGGGATGTTTTCAACTTGGGTTTATTATGTTTTTTGAGGAGCTTAAAGAAATTTCTTTAATCTTGTTAGAGTTAGTTTTTTTTTCAGGAGCGACAGAAAAGTCGCTGCCGACATTATTCTAAAAGCTCGAAGCCAACACCTTGAGGAGCCTAATGGGAGCAAATAGATGCCGACAGCTATCGATCATGGAAGGCCTCTGACTATAAGTGTATAGGGTGTTTTAAGTGCGAGTGCTTCTAAGAGCCTCACTGGAGTTACATGACCCACCTATAAGAATTATTTTAGCCCATAAAAATTTATCAGCTCTTCTTATGAGAGTTTCTCCTCTTAAAAATTAAACTATGACTACTATTGCGTTACTTATGGCAATATTGACAAGCTCATCTTACCTCAAAAGCTTGAACAGAGTTCAATCCAAAATGCAAAACAAAACAAAGATATTTTTCGGTTTAAAAATATTTTAATAGCTTTTCTGTAGGTAATAGTAATCTTGTTAAACATTCTACGAATTACAATACATTCCTCCGCTGCAATAGGAGTAAGATGAGTGTCCATGAGCTCTGCAGCACTCGTTCCTCTCGGCAACAATTCGGCTGCACACTTGATCGCAGGGTCCAACACGAACTCTTCTAGCTTCGGTGGGGGTGGTGATAACCATTGCGCACACAAGGAGCACTAGGAAGATGGTTGTCTTATTGAATGCTGCAGCCATTTTAAAATTGGAAAATATTTAATAATTGTAGAATAAGCAAGGAAATACTCTTGGCAAGACTAAGTTGTCTTCTGTGAAGAAAAAGGGATCGCTCTCACTATTTATACGCTAATCGCGAGCGATTGCCTCTCTGATATGCTTTCGTCTCGAAGCAAGATTATTTTATTCAATTATTTGCTTCGAACTTTGAACCATTTTCGCGCAAGATTCTGCCATGAGTGGGATTCTGTTTACTTCGTGCGGGTAATTCCAATGCTGTCGTCACTGTGTTTGAGGTAGTGAGAGATGATTTTGCATGGCCTACTTAAATTTAGTATAGCTGTCGTTAAAGCTTGGTTGAAGTGTTACGTAGGGAAAAATAGGTTTAGCAGTGAGACATAACGATAGTTGGGAAAATGTAATGATAAAATAGGCGGGGTAGGGTTTCCAGGCTCTAAGGTTTATAGAAACAGCCGATTCATTGGAATGAGTAGTTGATTGAGCGAATATAAATTTGCGACTGTACCACGATGTCTCGAAAACCATATTCTCGAAAGCGAAAATCTCGAAAACAAAAATCTGGAATTAATGTACCTACATTTCTACACACATTTAAAAAAAAATTAAAAATTGGCGACGAATTTCCACGATATATGGCCAAACAGTGAAATATGTATGGGGGGTTATGCTGCCGGTCATACCTCCCCCTAGTTTCACTCACTTTAAACTAAAAAAAAATCTCGAAAAACTTTATTGCATTCGAGATTTTTTCGAGATTTCGTCTTTCGAGATTTTTGTTTATTCGTTAATTTGTACCATTCAAAATTTTTAAAAATATTTTCGAGATTTTTGGCATTCGAGTTTTTTGTCGTTCGAAATAACGTCCCGTTTTTGTATCATATCTGCTAAATTTTATTTTAGCTATTGTTTAAGCGAAAACTTAACTTTTAATGCTTTGACGAATCGTTGCTTAGCGAAATGAAGCTTCGCAGATATTTGGGGAAAATATATGTAAATGGGGCTTACGCAAATATTGCAGGCGATTTATCGAAAAGGAGGTGATCTAGGAAGTAGAAACTTCTTAGCATTTGTTTGTTTCTATAGGTACTCTGTTCGGGAAAACTTGACAGCAGAGGATAGGATATTTTTATACCCGACCCAGGGTATATTAAGTTTGATGTATAGTTTGTAACGCAGTGAAATAATCACCGTAGACCATCAAGACCTTTTAGAGATGAATGGGACCGACAGGAGAATCGATTAAGCCATATCCGTCCGTCCGTCCGTCCATCCGTCCGTATGTAAACAACTTTTAGGCCTTACGTTTTAAGCTAGAGAGCTGAATTCTTGGGTTAGCTGGAAATTCCTCCTAGATTAAGTTTGAAAAATAGCTGAATCCACCCACAGACACGCCCACTACAGGCCTGCGTGTGCGACCATCTCTAATTTAAAAAAATACTTTTTCCAAATTTTAGCTATGTTTCAATGGCGCTAGGGCATTCATTTTTGGTATACAATATTGCCTTGTAATTGTCTTTGAAGAAACAAAAAAATTTTAGCATTTATATTGACCACGCCTACTTTTAAAGGGATTTTAGCTTAAATATATATGAAATTTGACTAAAAATTTTATGACAAAAGTTGTAGATATTAGCATTTACTAACTTTTATGTATTGTATGTGCCTCCGCCCACTTTTGTGGGCGTGGCGTTAAAAAAGTGATTTTTTTAGTTTAAAAGGGCTGAGTTCTTGGCCGAAATGAATGCAACTACCTACTATAAGGCATTCAACAGTTATATTTTAATATCCCGCCCACTTTTTGGGACGTGACAGTTTTTTTTGGTCGGATCGGAGATGGACTGAAGCTTTTGCAGACGCACTGTTGCACTTTTCCACTTGTTTTGAATACCTTGCATAAAAGTAAAAAAAAACTATTTACTTTTAGGCCTTAAATTTTAAGCTAGGAAGCTGAAAAATTGTAGGTGAACTAGATAGAGTGAACTAGATAGCTAGAGATAGAGTTTGAAAAAATATGAGACCGCTCACAGACACGCCCACTACAGGTCCGTATGTGCGACCATCTCTAATTTTTATACCCCATTCCATAGGACAGGAGGTATATTAAGTTTGATTCATAGTTTGTAACATAGAGAAATAATCACCGTAGACCCCCAAGACCTTAAGGGCATATGATCGAGACCGAATTGTAAGTCGATTGAGCCATGTCCGTCCGTCCGTCCGTCCGTCTGTCGGTAGTTTTTAGGCCTTAAGTAGTTTCAGGTAGTTTTTTGGAGCTAGGAATTTGAAACTTGATATCTGTTCTTTTTAGGTCCCGAAGCAGTTCAAGTGTAAACATTTGTGGAATCCGCCCACTGACACGCCCACTTTACTAAATAGTATGAAAAATCAAAGGTGCTGAAAGAAAGCTGAAATTTAGTATGCGATATCCTCGCTTAAGTGTATTGTGATTGGCATTTAAAAAAAAAGCGAATACCGCCCCCTTGTAGGCGTGGTCATACTTAAACTGCATTCTAATAGACGATTTTTAAATGATATATTTTATTTTAAATCCAAAAAACTTGCACTATAAAATGTTCAGATATGTGCGTAAGTGAATCAATTTGCGCCACGCCCACTTTTGGGTGCGTTTTTAAGTATAAACCAAATTTTTAATATGAAAATGCAGTCAACACGTGTACAGAAGATTCTTAACTGAAATTTAGCAACCAATTTATGATACAATTCGGAGCTTGACAGTGGTCAATTCGGATGGGGTATCCAACGATTCGCCTAAGCGGATTGTAACCCTCCCACTAATTAAAAAAAACTTTTAGCTAGGTATGTTACAATGGTGCTAGCGCACCAATTTTTGGTATGTGACATTTCCTTATAAGTAGAAGAAAACGCTTAGTTCTACATTTTGTCTATACAAAGTTTTGGGCCACGCCCACATTTGGAGGCAGAATCTTAGAAAAACTTTTATTTGCACGAAAAACATTTCGACTGCTTTGTCGAAAGAATAAAATATATCTACTATATATAAAGTGCATCGGACTCCGTTCCAGATTTTGTTTACATAGAGTTTATGGCCACGCCCATTTTTAAAGGCCGATTTTACAACATTATTGAATATTAATCAAAATATTGCTTTTTTGCTTAAAAATTTTTGGACCCTACTTGGATATATCTAGGCTAATATTGATTTTAAGCTATAGGAGTGGGACATGCCACACCCCCAATTTAAAAAATAATTAAATTCAAAAAAATTATGAGCAATAAAATATTTTTTTTAAGGTAATCAATGTTTCATGAATGGTAATGGGAAGCGGATGGAAAACAAAAAGATAGCAAGGAGAAGGACAATAGGGTATTTAATTGTTACGGTTTATATGGCAACCCCGGCACATTTGTGTAAGGTATTCAGACGAGATTGAGAAGCAAGCTTTCTTTCTTTCTTGTAGGTACTGACTATTTTTCTCAAACAGGGTACATTAACAAATATGAGCTGCTTTTGCGTAGAAAGTGCTAGAAACATTCATTCCAGTTAATTTTCAATAAATATATTGCAGAATTTTCCGCCCATTTCGCTATAAAAGCATAAAAAATAAGTATTCAATTTAACGCTATACCTATAATAAAAATAAGTTATGCCGACATGTGCCTCAAAATAATATGCAAAAACTAATCTCAAAAACCAGTGACGAAAGCATAGGAATTACCCACGAAGTAAAGAAGACTAATCCGACTAATCAGAGAACTATTTTACTCGCGCAAAAATGGTTCAGAGGTCGAAGCAAATAATTGAATAAAATAATTTGAAGCTTGCTTCGAGATGAAAGCATATCAGAGAGGTAATCGCTCGCGTCGCGATTAGCGTATAAATAGTGAGAGCAATACTCTTTGCTTCACAGAACACAACTTAGTCTCGCCAAGAGTATTTCCCTGATTTTTCTACAATCATAAAATTTTTCGAATTTCTATAATGGCTACATTCAATAAGACAACCATCTTCCTAGTGCTCCTTGTGTGCGCAATGGTTATCACCACCCCCACCGAAGCTAGAAGAGTTCGTGTTGGACCCTGCGATCAAGTGTGCAGCCGAATTGTTGCCGAGAGGAACGAGTGCTGCAGAGCTCATGGACACTCATCTTACTCCTATTGCAGCGGAGGAATGTATTGTAATTCGTAGAATGTTTAACAAGATTACTATTACCTAAACTGAAAAACTATTAAAATACTTTTAAGTCGAAAAATACCAAATTTGTTTTGTTTTGTGCATGGATTGAATTAAGTTTAAGCTTTTAAGATAAAGCTTCTCAAAATTGCCAAGAAACGATATAAAAATATCGTTGTTTTCATATTTTGAAAACGGATTTTATAATTTTTGTAGGACTTATGATTATTTGCTGGTGGTCAAAGGATAGACATGTGCACTCAAGAGGATACAAGCATCCACAGGTTTTCTAAACCCACCTCTGTCTATCAACTCCTACTCTCACCTCCCCGTGGTGAACACCGGGTGCCTAGTACCTCAACTGGAGATTGGGTTCCAACCCCTTTGGAAGGTTGTTGGGGGTAGCAGACGAGAGAGGGGGGGAGGAGTGTTCCCACTAAGGCACTTCTCCTTGCATCCGGACGGCAGCGGAGGAATTCCCCAGATGGAATCAACGGTGGCGTCCATAGTTCCAGTCAGGCCGAACTACTTAGTGAACACCTTATATGGGCTACTACGACGTATTCGGAGCTCAGGCCTATAAGGAGCGGGCTATCCGGCTCTCCGTCCTTAGAGCTAAGCAAAGGATCTGGTCCTCCAGGTTGGGGGTCGTGCCGTCGGGGTGACTTCCCGGCCACGTAAAGAAACACCAGTCACGAAGCGGAAACAAGCCTCGGATTCGGACGGATTTACTGTTGACGACCAATGCAAACGAGAAAAGGACAACGAGCTCCGGATCTGCACGTGGAATGTTAGGTCCCTTAACAGACCACGTGCAGCCGAGCAACTAGCGGAGGCCCTTAACGACTGCAAGGCAGACATTACTGCCATCCAAGAAATGCGGTGGGACGGGCCGGGCAAAAGAAGGATGAAAAACTGCGACATCTACTACGGCGACTGCTACCGGCATCAAAGACAGCGCCTATTTGGATGTGGTTTCGTTGTTGGAGGCAGACTTAGGCAAAAAGTCTTGAGCTTCAACCCTGTAAGCGAGCGCCTCGTGACGATCCGCATCAAGGCTAAATTCGCCAACATTAGCCTGATATGCGCACATGCCCCCACAGAGGAGAAAGATGACGAGACCAAAGATATGTTCTACGAGCTCCTGGACAAAACTTATGAGCAGTGCCCTAGCTACGACATTAAAATTGTCCTAGGCGATTTTAATGCCAAGCTAGGAAGGGAGGGCATCTTTGGTCGTACTGTCGGAAAGTATAGCCTGCACGACACGACCTCCGATAACGGATTCAGGCTGATCGACTTTGCTGCGGGGCGACACGTTGTGGTAGCTAGTACACAGTTCCCGCATCTCAATATCCACAAAGGGACATGGAGATCTCCCGATCAATCAACCGTCAACCAGATTGACCATATTGCGATCGACGCAAGGCACTCCTCCAGTATCATGGATGTCCGAACTTTCCGAGGGGCCAACATTGACTCGGATCACTACCTTGTTGTAGCCAAGGTACGGCTGCGGATATCCCGACCAGCGCCAAGTAATGGAAATACTGTGAGGAAGTTTGACGTCGGCCGACTACAATCGCAAGAGATCGCCAGGTCCTTCTCCAACCGAGTCTCTCAAAACCTTCTACGAAGTCCTATGCAACCAGCATCAAGTATTGATAGCCAGTGGCAACATTGCCAAAATGCCATCAGAGACGCCGCCTCTGAAGTGCTGGGTTTCACACGGCGACCACAACGAAACCCCTGGTTTGACGATGAATGCCGGCAAGCACATGCAGCTAAACAGGAAGCATACAAAGCGGCGCTGCACAGAAGGACTAGAGCTGCTCGCGAGCTCTACGAGCAGAGGAGGAGAGAGGAGCACCGGCTTCTCCGAAGGAAAAAGAGAGAGCACGAGAAGCGCGCGGTTGAAGAGATAGAGAGATGTTACAACAGGAATGAGGTTAGAAAGTTTTACCAAAGGATCAAAAGGTCCTGCCAAGGGTATAAACTTCGAACTGAAGCCTGTAAGGACCATCAAGGGAACATCGTTGTAGAATCGCAGTCGGTGCTGAGGATTTGGAAAGACCACTTCTGCAGACTGTATAACGGCGAGGAAGAACCAAATACCGCTGTCAGGCAGAATGAACCATTCAACCCGGGCGAAGACGTTACCGACGAAGCATACGAACGATACCGCCCACCCGACCTGGAGGAGGTGAAAGTAGCTGTGTCTAAGCTCAAGTGCAACAAAGCAGCCGGAGCAGACGGCCTAGCTGCCGAACTTTTTAAATCCGCTGGCGATGAGCTGGTTAGGAGCATGCACCAGCTCATCTGCAAGATATGGTCGGAAGAAAGCATGCCCGACGAATGGAACCTCAGCATTGTTTGCCCGATCCTGAAGAAAGGAGACCCTCTGAGTTGTGCCAACTACAGAGGCATAAGTCTTCTTAACATCGCATACAAGATCTTTTCTGCTGTACTGTGTGAACGCCTGAAGCCGTTTGTCAACAATCTGATAGGCACATATCAGTGTGGCTTTAGGCCAGGAAAGTCCACCATCGATCAAATATTCACACTGCGGCAGATCTTGGAGAAAACCCAGGAATTCCAAATCGATACACACCACCTCTTCATCGATTTCAAGGCCGCGTATGACAGCATCTATAGAGACGAGCTATATAGCGCAATGTCTAGTTTTGGCATCCCTGCCAAACTCGTCAGTCTGTGCAGGATGACGATGGAAAACTCACGCTGTTCCGTCAAGGTCGGCAAAGACCTCACCGACCCCTTTGATGTCAAAAAAGGATTTAGACAAGGCGACGCGCTGTCATGCGACTTCTTTAACATCATACTTGAGAGAATTGTGCAGAACTCTCGTGCCAACACCAGAGGTACAATCTTTCAAAAGTCCGTTCAACTACTTGCATACGCAGACGACATTGACATAATCGGAAGAACAATCGGAAGAACTTCGTGAGTATTGGGACGGAAGCGGCGAATATGGGTTTAGCAGTCAATGAGGGCAAAACCAAGTATATGCTGTCATCAAGAAAAGACACCCAACACCGACGTCTTGGACAAAACATCACCATCGACAGCTATAACTTTGAGGTAGTTAGGGACTTTGTCTACCTGGGTTCCGCTATCAATTCAGACAATGACACCAGCGCTGAAATCAAACGAAGGATAACTCTTGCCAATCGCTGTTTCTTTGGGCTAAGAAGGCAATTGAGTAGCAAAGCCCTCTCTCGAGCAACTAAAGTGTCCATGTATAAGACCCTCATCATCCCAGTCCTGCTGTACGGTGCAGAAGCATGGACCCTGTCAAAGGCGGATGAAAACACTTTAGGCTGCTTCGAGAGGAAAATTCTTCGGACGATTTACGGTCCCGTCTGCATAGACGGAGAGTGGAGGAGGAGATATAACATCGAACTGTACGGGCTGTACAGCGATACCGACCTAGCCAAAAGAGTCAAAACACAACGTCTACGATGGCTGGGTCATCTAGAGCGGATGGACACCAACGCCCCGGCCCGGAAAATCTTCGAATCCACACCGCAGGGACGACGCGGTAGAGGAGCACCGAAACTCAGGTGGCGCACGCAAGTGGAAGGGGACCTCAGCCAACTTCGCGTGCGAAACTGGAGACGGCTAGCTAGAGACAGAGCTGGCTGGCGAAGCTTGTTGGCTGAGGCCCAGGTCCACCCCGGACTGTAGCGCCACCTTAAGTAAGTAAGTATGATTATTTGCTGGGTAAGATCAGAAAAACACTGACTTCTACCGAGACTGATACTTATGAAAAAAACCTTGTGGCTGTTTCAAAGCAGGAATATCAAAATAACGAACCTAACCTTATTTCCTAACCTGAATCACAAGCTCAAATACTCTGTATCGTTGGCAAATTTAACGAATCCTCACACTTTGTGCAACAGAAGCTTCAAGCCGTGTTTCAAGTTTCAGCTCTCTAGCTTGCTTTTAAGGACCTAACACCTGCACACATACAGACGGATGCCCGGGCGGAAGGACCTGGCTTAGTCAATTAAACTGTCTGTCTTTATAATATCTCGAAAAGGTCTAAAAAGTCTATGGTGATTATTGCTCAGTCCTACAAACTATGCATTAAAATAAATATACCTTGGGGGATAAACAAATTTTTTTTTTTCTTAAACGCCCCCTCAAGGTGCTCAAAATCTTATATGGAATTACTTAGAAAACATGATAATATTTTCTCGATTAGAAGTGAGTTTTCAAAGAAGGTAGGTTTTTAAATATATATAGGTAACGGAAAAATTGGGCATGGTCGATGGTGTGGGCTGCCTTACATTCGTTGTATTAAAAGCTTTTAGCCATAATTTTTATTCACGCTCATTTGAGTTCCTACGCCTTGTTTAACTTGACCCAAAGTCATCTTGAAACAAGATTTTATCCGCAAATCAATTCTGGGCGCGACTGTAAGCGGATCTTTTCAATTTCCATACTTTGTCTGTAAGAAATGAGAATCAAGCTAAGCTACACTGCAGTTTTAGCTTTCTACCTTTTTCTCAAAGACCTAAAAACTTCACAAATACGGACAGACACACGTGGGAATCTTAATGTTGAGCTTCTCCGAGTGGAGCAATCGAATCTTCAATGGTTTGGACACGTTGTTCGCATGCCCCCTGACAGACTTCCTAGACAGGTCATGCTAGCCAAGATGCGAGCTCGTCGCCCCCCTGGTAGGCCAAGAAACAGGTGGGGGATCAGATAAAGAACCTCTCTGAGTCCTGCCTGGGGATTGCGCTGGAGTCTCTTGAGTTGGTGGCGGAGGATCAAGAACGACGGAGAGACCATTTAGCCACCCTCGCTCCGTGACCCTTTTAAAGGATAAGCGGCGTTCGAAAATGATGATGACTCTGGGTCGGGCCTTATCTCCCCGCTAGCCGGAAATGTATTCATATTCTTTAAAAGGGATTTTACTCTGAAAAAGGTTTAGATTCTTCTTAGCAGCTCAATACTCTCGTGACAAGGTTATTGAAGTATGTATCGTTGGATTGACCATTTGAAATCAGGAAATATAAGTTCTCTAAAAAGTTTGTCTGAAATCGCTTCGAATGTGTTAAATACGGGTTTTGGTGTGCCAACATGCTGAATGCCGACATGCTTCACAGAATCCGAGCAGTTTTCGGATTCTGTAAGACATGGACAACATGCCAAAATCCGGCAGGTTTATCGGATTTCAGGATTTTCAGTTCATAAACATTAAAATGTTACAACAAAGTGCTTCTCGCAGCTCGTTTCGGGACCAATGTATAATCCTTTGGTGACAAAATCCTAGGCCCAGTGTCTACATAAAATATCTATGAAAAGTATAAACATTCAAAACCACTACCACTATAAGTATTGCTTGCGGCTAATTTGTGGGGTGTTATCTATCAACATAATAGGAAATATATGAAAATATCTATGGCTTCACAGTTCTAGAAGCCACATTTTATGATTCTAACTAGACTGATGTAGAGTAAGCATGTGGTTGTGCGCAGATCCAGAAACAAATTGTAAGGAAGCACCTCGTAGAGAGTTCGACTGAGCTTATCGGTATAGGTATGCATATAGATTCTACTGTCTTGAAAAACTTCTCAAAAAATTGGCAAAAAATTGTAGGTCCCTTTGTATGTGAAGAAAATAAAACACACAGCATACAAGCATACATCGTTGAGAAGTTGGCCCTGGTTCACCTCGAGCTATTGCGCCACTCTATTTATTTATTTATTTTTATGCATAGATCCTATTCAAACAATTCTTTATAAATTTAGTTTGTACTGCAGTAGTGTCTAAGCGCTTCCACCACGTAAGTGATCTACGTTAGTTTAGTTTTGGACCCATGTATATCACATTAACCAAATAACTAAATAACTTAGTCCTGCCTCGCTGCAGGCTATGTCAGACTTTCTTCATCAGTTCTTCAGTTTTATAAGTGTGCAACAATATTAGAGCTTGTGATTCTGGCACACGTCTTCTTTTCGTCTTCTTTTCACGTGCTTCGAAAATTTTAAAAACCCGTCCACGACATATAAAAACAATATTTTTACATGGCTTCTTTGCAATAATTACAAACTTTGTCTCAAAAGCTTTAACATAATAATAATCCATACACAAAACAAAAAAAAAGTTGTTATTTTTTGGTTTAAAAATATTTTAATAATTTTTCAGTTTAGGTAATAGTAATTTAGTCGAACATTCTACGAATTGCAATACATTCCTCCGCTGCAATAGGAGTACGATGAGTGTCCATGAGCTCTGCAGCACTCGTTCCTCTCAGCAACAATTCGGCTGCACACTTGATCGCAGGGTCCAACACGAACTCTTCTAGCCTCGGTGGGGGTGGTGATAACCATTGCGCACACAAGGAGCACTAGGAAAATGGTTGTCTTATTGAAAGCAGCCATTGTGAAAATTCGAAAAAATTTATTGATTGTAGAAAAATCAAGGAAATACTCTTGGCGAGACTAAGTTGTGTTCTGTGAAGAAAAGGGGATTGTTCTCACTATTTATACGCTAATCGCGGGCGATTACCTCTCTGATATGCTTTCGTCTAGAAGCAAGTTTCCCATAAGTGGGATTCTGTTTATTTCGTGCGGGTAATTCCAATGCTGTCGTCACTGTGTTTGAGATAGTGAAAGATGATTCTACATTGCCTACTAAATTTTAGTATATCTATCGTTAAAGCGTAATACCTAATTTTTTATATGCTTGGTTGAAGCGTTACTTAGGGAAAAATAGGTTTAGCAGTGAGCTGTAACGATAGTTGGGAAAGTGTTATGATAAAATAGATGGGGTTTCCACAAATATTGCAGGAAAATCATGTAGGCTCTAAAGTTTATAGAAACAGCCGATTCATTGGAATGAGTAGTTGATTGAGCGATTATAAACTTTCGACGCAAAAGCAGCTTCTTCAGCTTTTACTTGTTTCTATACGCACTCTGTTCGCGAAAGTCAGTGCAGGGAAGATGTAACATTTACTTTTATCTTTAAACAAACGGGTCGCTCTTAAACTCTGTGTGACACATGTATTTGTATTTTTGTCTTTCATTAAACTATTAATTAAATAAAATAACTTATAGGAAGATGGTTATCTGGATTAAGTCTTACTTTATAAGGCATATTGACAGATGAACTAAAAGCTAATTTAATTTAAGTTTAATAAGGGTAAAGAAAAAGTTTAACAATCAAATCAGAGAGAGAAAATATAATAATCAAAAAGCAAAAAAGCACTTAAAAAAATTTAATCCAATTGGGTGCTTGTTTGGGTGCTGTGTTTTTCATATGTGCAGAAATAGTTTCCTCTGAAATTGAATTGACGACAAAATATTATGTAATTCTTTTGGAGGTCTCTTCCATATTCGAATTGCATTTATGTACTTAGAAGGAACGTTCCCCGATGGTATGTGAAATAATCATCTTCAAACCCCTGTCACATCTTGGAAACTGAAGTTTCCCTCAAGTATTCAGGACATACATACACATACTCCAAAAAGTCTCCGTACACTTGATCCTTTTTTTTGGATTGTAATAAACTTTTTAATTTGAAAAAATATAAAATAGAAACAACTAGAAACTAAGAACATAAGCGAAAGCGTTAATTTTTAGGCAAAAACAAATAAACTTTTATTGCAAAATAAAAAAATAATAAACATTTCATTCAGCATAAAGGAAAAACATCACCAAAAAGTCTCCGTACACGTAATTTCTTTTTTTATTAACTTATTAAAAATTGGTTAAAAAAAACTAGAATTAAGAAATAACAAAATTAAAAACTTAATTGAATCTCGTGAGCTTCTTAAGACCTCCTGCAACAAATGTTTCGTCGAATGCACTAGCTTTAAAGACGTCTCTAAAGAAATCTTATTTCTTCCGAAAGCAAGATGACTTTCAAGTCCGTTTTTTTTTGGACAATGTACAACAAAATGATTTTTTGCATATTTTTTGTGTAACTAATTCTATAATGAATAAGTAAGGATTAAATCTGGGGAATGAAAATGATTTTTTAGTTTGCTTTTTGAAATGTTAAAGCAACCTTTCGTCCACCAACAACGATATCTGCTTGGGTTCATTATATCAATATATTGAAGTAAAAAATTGTTCCATAGACCCAGTGTTTGGCTGCTTTAAGTCAGTTTTTCCTTGATTCAAGAACCTATAGTTTCCCATCGCCAATCTATGAACACAAGTTACTTCGACACCAAAAGAGACCTTTCTTCCCCAAACCTTAACATAATACCTCACCATGCCTAACAACAGGCGTTAAATTTTTCGGATTCAAAGCTGTGTTTAGTTTTCTCCACTTCATGCGCCGACGTCATCTAAGCCATCTAAGCCGACGTCATCTAACATCTAAAGATTTATATATTTATAAAAATTTATCCCAGGATAGATTTGGCTTCTATGCAAAAGACATTCTTTTGCATGGCTTGTATAATAGCTTTTCGTGCAAATGGCTTCTTCCGGCTCACTTAGCCATTATACCCACTTCTTTTCAACGCATTTCTTAACTCCTTAAAACAGATAACTATTCCATCTGCGGTATCCATTTAACCAGCAATAACGGGACCACCTACCTTATGATCTTAGGCGAATCCTTATATTTCATCTACCATATCATTTTTTAGAGAGCATTCCCTTGTAAAACAAAACATTGTCATCGCTCACTTTACACGTGCGTTATCAAATTTGTTTGAGAGTCCTAACGGCAGGAGGTTGCAAGTTGGCTATTTCATAATAGTCTAACAGTGGCCAGGGAAATAAGCTTATTCTGGCTTTTAATTCCTTATTCCTTGTGAAAAAACAAAATTTTTTACATGAATGAAATTGGTAATAATTAAGCTTACCAAAAACCCACAAAATTCCACGTCCCTGCACTTACATTTCCTATTTCACTAAAAGAAAGACATCTGTACGGAGACTTTTTTGACTCTTTTTTGCGATCTTAGCAAGTAATTATTAACAATAACGGTGCTCATAGTGACAAAAGACAAAAAACATACATTTTCTCTTTCTGTGTTCCATATTAAGATCTTAACATTGAACGGTAAATATTTTTTACAATAATATAAAAATTAAGCTGCTGTACGGAGACTTTTTGGACTTTGTGTATATGTTATGAACAGTGCTATAAAGTATTAGTTATATTTCGAAAGCTGTAGAAGTGTAGAAGTCATCTAAGCTCATTATTAGCAAAGAAGTTTCAAGACAAGATACCCTGTTACAGTAAGTTGTGTATAAATCTGATACAATCATAAAAAAGTCGTGATTGTTTGTAATTTTGTGTCATACAACCTTGAATTTTTGTAGGTATCTTTATGATTGGATGTCAACTTAGCTCTAGACACAGTTTCAAACTAGGGAGTTAGTAACTGTGATGACAACCTAAGACTACGAATACCAAGGAAGACTCTTCTTAGAGTGTCAGATGTTGCCTCACAACAACTCAGATTTCTGTTTATGACAAAACCCAAGTATTTAACATGCTCCAGCTCCTCATACGGAATAATGTCGGAGATTAAGACAAACCGGAGAAAATCATCATCATCACAAACGAACTAATTTTTTGAACAAACAATAGCGACACTTTCCGTTGATTAAGTTTCAATTTATTTAAATTTGACCATTGCAGTTCGCTTGCAAGAACTTCATCACTCTGGCCACACAATCTTTACTCCAGTCGATTGGCCGAAACTAAAAAAGAGCCACATCACCCGCGTACATGTGTACTAAATACTAATACTAAGGTCTTCACCAGCCGCTCTGTCTCTAGCTAGGTTAGGTTAGGTTGATGGATGCCCTTGGGACAATAGTCAAGACTCACTTAGACCAGCTAGTTGGGTCCATTGTGTCCATTTGGGGAACCTTCTTAACACCTGCAATAAAAACAGAGATAAACCGTTGTTAGAAGCTCAGAGTGCCGCCCTCTTGGACGAATCCGGACTTGTAAACAAATTTTCGGAGGTCCTTCAGATCTACATTATTTAGATCTTCGAGCTCGTTGAAGAAGTAACTGCCGAGAGTTACTTACTTACTTAAGGTGGCGCTACAGTCCGGGGTGGACCTAGGCCTCAGCCAACAAGCTTCGCCAGCCAGCTCTGTCTCTAGCTAGCCGTCTCCAGTTTCGCACGCGAAGTTGGCTGAGGTCCCCTTCCACTTGCGTGCGCCACCTGAGTCTTCCGAGAAGATTTTCCGGGCCGGGGCGTTGGTGTCCATCCGCTCTAGATGACCCAGCCATCGTAGACGTTGTGTTTTGACTCTTTTGGCTAGGTCGGTATCGCTGTACAGCCCGTACAGTTTGATGTTATATCTCCTCCTCCACTCTCCGTCTATGCAGACGGGACCGTAAATCGTCCGAAGAATTTTCCTCTCGAAGCAGCCTAAAGTGTTTTTATCCGCCTTTGACAGGGTCCATGCTTCTGCACCGCAAAGCAGGACTGGGATGATGAGGGTCTTATACATGGACACTTTAGTTGCTCGAGAGAGGGCTTTGCTACTCAATTGCCTTCTTAGCCCAAAGAAACAGCGATTGGCAAAAGTTATCCTTCGTTTGATTTCAGCGCTGTTGTGGGTGTCTGAACTGCCGAGAGTACTACGCCTTATACTGTTTAGGGCTGGGCATTCGCAAAGCGAGTGACGAACAGATTCAATTACTTGAACGTCCCTGCAGCTTCTGCAGTAAGCGTTATGCGGTATGCCCAGCCGCTCAGCGTGTTGACCCACAGCGCAGTGCCCCGTGAGGATTCCCATGAGTACACGGATATCCGACTCAAAATCTTCGACTCTCAAAATTATTGACTTTCTCAGCTCTCACCTTACATAGAAAAACACACGAAAAGAAGTTCGTGCCATTTTCAGCTGTAATTTATCAAAGAAACAAGTGAAGTCAAAAATAGTGACAAACACAGTTTAAAAAGCACCCAATTGGATTAAATTTATTTTTAATGAATTTCTTAAATTAAAATGTAATTTGTTTGCTTTTTGATTATTATATTTTCTCTTTCTGCTTTTATTGTTTAACTTTTTCTTTACCCTTATAAAACTTTAAATAAATTAATTTTTACTTCATTTGTCAATATACCATATAAAGTAAGATTTAATCCAGATAACCTTCTTCTTATAAGATATTTTATTTTATTTATTAGTTTAAAGAAGACAAAAATATAAATACATGTGTCACATGATATAAGTAAATGTTACATCTTCCCTGCACTGACTTTCGCGAACAGAGTGCGTATAGAAACAAGTAAAAGCTGAAGAAGCTGCTTTTGCGTCGAAAGCTTAAAATCCCTCAGTCAACTACTCATTCCAATGAATTAGCTGTTTCTATAAGCTTTAGAGCTTACATGATCTTCCTTCAATATTTGTGGAAACCCCATCTATTTTATCATTACACTTTCCCAACTATCGTTACAGCTCACTGCTAAACCAATTTTTCCTTAAGAAACGCTTAAGCCAAGCTACATAAAAAATTAGGTATTTCGCTTTAACGATAGCTATACTAAAATTTAGCAGGCCATGCAGAATCATCTCTCACTATCTCAAACACAGTGACGACAGCATTGGAATTACCCGCACGAAGTAAACAGAATCTCGCTTATGGAAAACTTGCTTCGAGATGAAAGCATATCAGAGAGGTAATCGCTCGCGATCAGCGTATAAATAGTGAGAGCAATCCCCTTTTCTTCACAGAACACAACTTAGTCTCGCCAAGAGCATTTCCTTGATTTTTCTACAATCAATAAATATTTTCGAATTTTCACAATGGCTGCTTTCAATAAGACAACCATTTTCCTAGTGCTCCTTGTGTGCGCACTGGTTATCACCACCAGCGAAGCTAGAAGAGTTCGTGTTGGACCCTGCGATCAAGTCTGCAGCCGAATTGTTGCCGAGAGGAACGAGTGCTGCAGGGCTCATGGACACTCATCTTACTCCTATTGCAGCGGAGGAATGTATTGTAATTCGTAGAATGTTTAACAAGATTACTATTACCTACTGAAAAGCTATTAAAATATTTTTAAACCAAAAAATAACAAATTTGTTTTGTTTTGTGTATGGGTTGAATTATGTTAAAGCTTTTGAGATAAAGCTTGTCATTATTGCAAAGAAGCCATGTAAAAATATTGTTTTTATATTTCGTGGACGGATTTTACAATTTTCGAAGCACGTGAAAAGAAGACGAAAAGAAGACGTGTGCCTGAATCACAAGCTAACTCTAACATGCCTGCAGCGAGGCAAGATTCAGTTATTTGGTTAATGTGATACATAAGGTCCAAAACTAAACTAACGTACAGATCACTTACGTGGTGGAAGTAGAAACTAAATTAACAAAGAATAGTTTGAATAGGATCTATGCAAATAAATAAAAAAATAAATAGAGTGGCGCAACAGATCGATGTGAACCAGGGCCAACTTCCCAACGATGTATGAACTGAGGAGTAAGGTTTTATAGCGCAGGTTCTTTAAACCTTTCTATCACCCGTTTTTCAACTTTGTATTTTAAGATACTATTTTTCACTCTAATATAACACTTGGGGGTTGCCAGATGTCATTCAATAGAAAACAATGTTGTGACAGAAATTGTTGTAAACACTTTCAAGAAAAACATTAAGATATAAGACTTTTACATTTTTTAATAGAATTATATGAATTTTAACTAGAATGCATTTTTATTCTGAACAAAGAAGATCACACAAAAATTTAATTTCTCTTTTTACTAAAATTAAGTACAATACTCACGTTTTTTACTAATCTTTCTATGAAGGACTCAAAAGAGTTCTGTTTGAGCTTTCTTGGTCCAGTCCAGCAGTATTTTATCCTTTCACTTAAATGCCCACTTTTTTTGGCAGAAATTTTTAGATAATATCTTTCTTGGAGTTTTAAAGTCTTATGCTGTGTAGGTACCATAGATAAGAATAAACTATGCACTAAAAATACGTTGCAATTCACAACTGCTTTGTCAGTAATTACAAATAGTCAAACCACCTTCTAGGGAACAGAAACCTACATATAGCATAGCTACATAAATTAGTACCATGTTTGACGGAAAACACGAAACCTTATAATAGTTCTACATGCAGCTTGACAGTCCTACATGGAACGGAAAATTTCTTAAAGGTAACGCAGAACACCTTAAGTGTTATAATGGTTCTATATGCGCCCACATAATACCTTGCATTCTTTATTTTCTTTTCGTCCTATTTTATCAAACCATTCACAGAAACCAAAAGCGCACTTTGTTTTATGTTAAGTAATGCACTCATTTTTCTCATGAATTTCATCAAGAAGATAACATGCCTCGTTAACATGACCGAAGTTATTTGTTTCAAAAACATTTACGCTTGGGTTCTAATCATAGCTATTATCGGATAGCATCATTGGAACAAATCAGTGGAACAATGTCTTCGGTTTTCTGACAAGTCATTCATAACAATCATTGAAAATTTCTGTCAGTGCCAACAAACAGCTACAGGCGTTTGAGGTTGGAGTTGATCAGTGAAAGGAAAACTGACAGTTAAGAATAAAAAGAGAAAGGAATGCTTTTCAGTGGAACGATTTTGTCAAAAAAAAACACAAATCAAAATCAGCTGTTCCTTGAAATCGATTTCTGTCAGTAAAATAGTAAAAGCGAGTTTAATTAAAAGTTTTAACGCAAAAAATTCTGCAAATTATAAGCTTCATTTTCATTGTTTGCTTAAACGTCTAAAAACATGAAAACAAATTTTTCAATTATGCAAACCGATGATAGCTTTGATTAGATCAGAACCGAGTGAGACTGTGCTGGCGCTGGGTAGTTATTGCCATTTTTAAGACATTTAAAAGACCGCTTTTTTAATGAGCATTTAATGGAGAGGCAGTAGAGTTCTTTGTCAAGACGCGGCAGGAGAAGAATTCGCTTTTTTTTTCTTTGAGCAGGGGGCTTAGATGAATTTCTTTGCGATTTCGTTGTTGCACGAAAATCACGACTGATATGCACTAGAATTTTTGGCAGTCTGTCCGTCATTGAATTGAAAAGCACTTGGAAGAAGAAGAGAGTCAAATTCGGACAAAGCCTCTTGCAATGACAAGAAATTCAGTTTTAATCTCTTCACACTAGGAATGGCTGGAAGGTCGATACAAAGAGTGCATTTCCAAAATAAACTTGAATTTTATCTTAAAGTTATAAATAAGTTCGAATTAAATTCACTGCATTTCAAATAAAACAGGTTGTCGTAGAGCCCGGTCAACATTGCTCAGCAGGTCTTTACACTTGGTGCAAAATTCTATCATCACGACGGTCAGCAGTTCAAGGGCAATGAAAAGGCAAATACACGTGACAAAAGAGAGAAAAAACGCGAGTGCTATAGTCGGTGAGCAAATTTCAACTGAATACACAGTTGAAGGGCATTTTTAGGGGAATATTTCTTTGAAAGTTTGGAGGAAGTACATACCTTAGGGGCCTTCTGGGCTATTACAGGGAAGTTAGGTGTTTCATCAGAAAGAAGGCTTAGGTTGTTTTGCTTTTTGAATTGTTAAATTGAACTGGTTCCCAAGGGATCGCTATGGGACATTTTTTGATATGTGGCCTTTTTCACCACACCCGTGTTTAATCTAAACTAACCTACAAAGAGCATAATGAGAATGTATACACAAGTGAAAACAAAACCACACCAAGAGGTGAACACCATGAAAAATTGTGTAGTTACAGATTCTTTCAAAAATTTATTGACAGTCAAATAAGTTCTGTAAGAGCTCCAAGTAGAACCCTTTTCGCACCTAAAATTAAGTTCTAAAAAGCGTCAAATCGACCTTTGTATAAAAACGAATTTGTATAAAACCAACATCAAGAACCTAAGGTTTTCTGATGTGGTGCTGTTAAGGTAACAGTGGCCATAACAGGAGCTTCTGTGTCACTTGGACTTTGCTCGCCATTTTCCCATAGTAAAAATAGTTTTTAGAAGGCGCTTTGGTGATGAGGACCATTTTAAGTATGTAAGTGTTTGTTGGAGTAGGCAGGCAACGATCAAACCAGAGCACCAGAGCCCATAGTGGATGCAAAAGGACGCTAAAATCTTAAAAAAGGATGATCTTCAAGTTCGTAAAAGAACTAAAGCTTTCCGAGTAGGAACACAGGAGAGGCAGACATGCACCCTGCAGTATACCTTCAATGATGCCAAAAACCATGATAAACCGTTTAAAAAACCCATCTTGAAGTCACTGATACAGAACAAAGATTTCTGAAGTGGATTTTCCTTTTTGATGATCTCATAAACACTAACTTACTTATTTAAGGTGGCGCTACAATCCGGGGTGGACCTGGACCTCAGCCAACAAGCTTCGCCAGTCAGCTCTGTCTCTAGCTAGCTGTCTGCAGTTTCGCAAGCGAAGTTTGGCTCAGGTTCCCTTCCACTTGCGTGCGTCACCAGAGTTTCGATGCTCCTCTACTGCGCCGTCTCTGCGGTATGGATTCGAAAACTTTCCGGGCCGGGGCGTTGGTATCCATCCGCTCTAGCTGACCCAGCCATCGTAGACGTTGTGTTTTGATCTCATAAACACCCTATAGATTATTCCAGCGCAGTGTGTTGTATTCAGATCACCACTTCACCCGTTCTGCGATGCATCTTGGGTTCCCCTGAACCCATGGGATCAGAAAGTGTCAAGTCAGAGCACTTGGTCGGCAGGAGGGGCGTCAAGAAAATCAGTTCGAAGTGTCGCGATTGGAAAACATAAAAATGTCAGAGATCCAATGGTTCCATTCCAGGTTTGGAATGAGGCTTTTGAGACCGAATTGTTCTTTGATACAAGTATGGTACGGAATTTGGAAGGTGAATTTCAATACTCTTAGAGACAATTTGTCATAGGAGACTTTTCAGTCCGTGGCTCAAATTGCGAGGTAAAATTTAAAGGTCTTCCATGTGCGAAACAACGCCTAGAAAATTTTCGGTTTGTGAAGAGACAAGCCTTGATACTTCTCGAGCTGTGGCTCATATTCCTTGTTCTTTTGTTCTTTTCATACAAGTAAATGATATTCAACGTAGAGACGACATTGAAATACTTAATCGGAAGAACTCAACATTATGTCACTCACGACTCACCTATTGAGTTTTGAGACTGAAGTTTTAAGACCTCGCTTGATTTCAGACAATGAGAAAAGCTACTTGGCGGTAAGAAACCGATGGATCTGAATGGATGGAAAATATGAATTCACAAGCCTCCATCATAAGCTTCAAATATTTCCTCGAAAGTTTAGGGGAAGTGGACGGCACAAAATTTAAAGGCCTTCTTCCTTCTTGGCTCTTACGGGGAAATTGGCTGTTTTAGGGGCTTTTGAATGTAAAGTTCAACTGGTTCCCCAAGATTCGCGATGAGCCCGTTTTGGTACCTAGTATCTGTGTGGCCATTTTCACTGAACCCCTGTTTAACATAACCTAACCTAAGCTTCCATCATCCGAGTATACAGAAACAAACGCATGAACCTTGTCAAAAGTCGGATGAGGACGCTCTAGGTTGCTTCGAGAGGAAAATCCTTGCCGTGATTTTTTGTCCCGCCTGATGCATTAACGGAGGCCCGGAAAATCTACGAATCCACGCCGCAGAAACGAAACGTAGTGAATTATTACCGATACTTAAGTACCGCACGCAACTGAGAAGACAACCTCCAGCCAGTCCATGGTAGGCCCGCAACCCAGATCGTGACTCTAATGTTATTCTTTAAAGGCTCATTAGCGATCTTGTAAAAAGCATATCTAGATTCTGGCCAGCTGATTACTTGATGTTCTAAAAGGCTGTTGCAGAAAGGTTCTATCTGCCTGTTGATGAGCCCTTCTTATGCACCTTTGCGTCCTTTACTACACATAGCTAAAAGGATTATACAAATATTCTGTATCCTTTATTTCTCTTCTATGTTGGCACTACTGAGCTGATTAAAAGATTTTGACAAAAAACCTAACCGAACGTATCGTTGCTTATAGCCATTGCTTATAGCCTCTTCGATTATCTTCCATATATAAGTATCTAGTATCATTTCACCAAAAATCAGTATAAAATAAAAGACGTTTGGTATTGATCCATAGGTTCTCAATACTTTTCCCGCATATCGCGCCACTCCGCACCACAGAATGCGTGGTTAAATCCAATTATTATAAGCCCATTTTAAGACTATACAAACAGTTTTCTTAAAGGGATGGCACGTGACTTTTTTGGTCACTGGCTCTTAGACTACTATTATGTAAGTATGATGAGTTTGAAACGGGCTTATCAACAAAACATGAAGCCAGATTACAAGGTGAAGGTCACGCTTAAACTATGAGAACCAAAAAAAGCACAGCGTATAAATAGGGTAAGCAATTGCTTTTACTCACAGAGCAAAGTTATAACTCTACGAGACGAGACAACTCTATAATTCCGTAAAACAGTAGTCGAACTTTTTAGATTCAATAATGGCCAGTTTCAATAAGACAACCATCTTCCTTGTGTTCCTCGTGTGCGCAATGGTGGCAATCACCACCACAGAAGCTAGGAGGGTTCGTGTAGGACCCTGCGATCAAGTCTGCAGCCGAATTGTTGCTGAGAGGCACGAGTGCTGTAGAGCCCATGGACACGCATCTTACACCGAATGCAATGGAGGAATGTATTGTAATTCGTGGGCCTTTTGATAAGTTGCACAACTGAACAGCGATTGAAGAACTATTAAAGTATTTTTTAACCGGAAAATACCGAATTTGTTTTGTTTTGCATTTTGGATTGAATCAAGCTTTTGGAGATAAGTAGAAGCCTGTTTTAGAGTCCAAAATTGAAAATACCGAGCTTATCATCATTTACTAGCAGCCATCATGAGCCTGAATCTAAAGTTCAAAATGCAGTTGTAGACACTTAAAAGTGAAAAACTGTTGCAGAAAATCTCGCATAGCCGTCAGCGAAACATTTGATTGGATGTATATCCCATAGGCTTAAAACTATTGTCCAATCCCTACGAACGGATGTGGTGGAAGCACTCAGCAAACGCATCACCACAAACTCAATTAGGTAACAAAGAATAGTATGAATAGTAGAATAAACTCACCTTTTCAAGTGAAAAAATCACTTTTTAAAGCCACGCCCACAAAAGTGGGTGGAGCCACATACTGTATAAACAAAAAGGTAGAAAATTCTATTATCTAACACTTTTGTTATAATATTTGGTCAGATTTTGAATGTATATTTATTAAAAAACAAAAGTGGGCGTGGTCAGTGTTAAGGCCAAACTTTTTCTGCAACGTCAAAGACAATTACAAGCCAATGTCACCGAAATGTCAGCCAATGTCATACCGAAATTAAGTGCGCACGCACCATTGTAACATAGCTAAACTTTGAGAAAAGTATTTTTAAAAATACCTAAGAGTTTGTCGCGTGTAAGCGTGTCTGTGGGCCGATGCAAATGATTTTCAAACCTGAAAGAAACAGATTTTCAGCTCTCTAGATTTAAAAAAGGGCCAAAAATTGTTTACAAACGGACGGACGGATGTAATAAATAGAGTGGCGCAACAGCTCGCGGTAAACCAGGGCCAACTTCTCAACAATGTATGCTGTGTGTGTTAATTTCTTCACATAAGGGGACCTACAATTTTTTGCCGAGTCCGGACGGCACTTTGAGAAGTTTTTCAAGACAAATTATACTCTCGGAGGGCTTGACAGACCTTCGCGGAGGTGGGGGCCGTGAAAAAGAACATAAGTCTTTTTTTCAGGGGACGATGGTAGGATTCGAACCCAGACCTCTGGCGTAGTAAGCACACACACTAACCACTACGCCACGGCACTCCACCGGACGGACAGATGGACATGGCTTAATCAATTCTTCTGTTAGTCCCATTGAGATCTCAAATAGGTCTTAGGTTTCTACGGTGATTATTTCACTGCGTTACAAACTATACAACAAACTTAATATATCTTGGTTAGAGAATAAAAATCACACGTTTGAGGGATTCTTCAAACTTTTAAGGAAAAACATAGGAAATTTTAAAGTTAAGCTTCGGAGATTTAACTCGAAAGCAAAAACTAACTGGAACACTTAAGGCATTGTGTTTTCCAGCACCCGCAAAGAATCAACTTTCAATGCAAAAAATCAAGTAACGCGCATAGGCTGACTCGTAACGCCCAGCTGCACCCTTCATTATTCCTCCATGCAATCGCCTCACCGGAAGACATTATCCCTCGACCACACTTAGCCTAATCAATTCTTGTTAAACACACACTTTAAATGGCGCAGCTAAATCCCTTCCAATTAAGAAAATTCAAGCAAACCCACGAGTTGTAAGACAGGACAAATGCTGATCGCTCTCTTATCCCTTGTTCTCGGTTTGTAGCGACCAGTCGGAAACTCCCCATCTCGGCCCAAGTGCTCACCCATGTGGCAAGGAGATCATCATCTGCTGCAATGCAACACTGCACTATGGGAAAATCGCCATCATGCTCCAAGGCGAATATGCACGCCTTGAGATGGAAAACGAATCGAGAACAATACGCGAAATGTAAGCCCCATTCAAGTGCAGTCTTCTAGTATCTTAATGGTGACACCTATTTTGTTAAGATTTCGTTAAATTATCAAACGGAAAAACAGCAAGCCGCATTAAAATTTTATAAAATTGTCGTTTCAAGCCTAAACGAAGTAAAAAAGGCGATCCTCCGCCACCTTCAGTTGTTGGCGGAGGATCGAGAACAATGGAAATACAATTTACGCCTTGCTCCGCCACCCTTGTATATGATAACCTGCCTATTAGAAAAAGATGATGACGATGAAAAAAGGAAGAAGCCTACGCAAAAACCGGTATCCATAGAATTTGAGAAAAACATCCAATACTTACGAGAATCGGAAAAATTTTTTTTTTCAAACCTTTAGCAAAGTGGTATTTTTTCTCTGAAGACGATCAGCACCTGGACCAAAACCTGTGGTCTCAGCGTCAGCCCATCAAAAATGGAATTGGTTCTTTATACCAAAGAGCACAAGATATGGCAACTAAGACTCCCGAAATTAAATCGTGTGGAATAATCCCTTTCGGATAGCCCGAAGTATCTGGGTATAATTCTGGACAAAAAACTGAATTAGTATATTAATGTAGGGGAAAGAATCAAGAAGGCATTTAGCTTATGCTCTTTTTATTTGCGAGGAAACGGTAGGAAAAACTTGGGACTTAAAATCTGCCATAGTTAACTGGTTGTATAGATACTGTGGAAGTAGGACCCATACTTACTCACGGTTACTAGTGCCTTGGTTTGGTGGAAAGCAACAAACAGAAAAAAAATGTTTAGTAAATTATTATCAGCGGTTCAAAGAACGGCTTGTGTAGATATCACAGGACACAGGTACTATCCGTACTCCACCCACGGAAGATTTGATCACTCTGCTGTTGGCAATAGTGCGCTACGACTCATTACTTTAAATATGACTCCAGGAGCAGTGTTGTATCTGTAAAAACTAGATATCATGGAAAATTTACTATTAAATTTGTAAATCGAAGGTGACAAATATTAACAACATTCTCAAGGTTTGTGCTTCTTAGTTTTGAACTCTTCCCACTTATAGGTACGGGGCGTTTTTAGTAAACAAAAATTTTTTTGGCTCGAGATTCCACTCCTAACATGGCTCTAACAAAATAAGATTAACGGATTTTCTTCTCAGCTTGCGGCCTTCTTTCGGGGGCGTGGCCTGTACGAATAATTGAATATCAATGCATGAATTCAGGTCGAAAAGCTATATAAGATTTGATATTACTGCGTTAATAGAGTTGGGGTAGAGTGTTTAGAAGTTCCTTTCTGACGAACCCTTGCACTTACTCACTGTTTTATTTCGTTTTCAGTTTGTTGGGTAACCAGGTGATTGCTCTTCTTTTATTTGTGATGGTTTATATGGCAGCCCCAAAATAACTTAAGCTTATAACAAAATAAGGCCCGTTTATGTAAGGTGTTCAGGCGAGATTGAGAAGCAAACGTTCTATCTTCCCCATACTGACTATATTTTTCCCAAACAGAGCAGGTACACAGAGTAACAAATAAGTAAATAAGCTGCTAGATAGGCTTCCTTTGGGTGGAAATTTTGTACCTACCTACACTCTCCAATCAATTATGGCTGTTTCTCCAAACTTTTGCATCTAATGGATTTTCTTTCAATATATTTGCAGAAACAGCACCTATTTTATGGTTATATTCTACCCACTATTTTATCGCTATAGCTATTTCTCTGCTCAACTTGTCTTAACCTATTAAAAAAAGTGAAGGCCAGAAACGTGTCTCAAAATAATATGTTTTACTTATAATGTGTCTTAAACCCATGTGACGACAGCACAGGAATTACCCACGAGGTAAACAAAAACCGACTAATCAGAAAAACATGAGCTTGTGCGAAAATGGTTCAAAGTTCGAAAAAAATAATTGAATAAAATAATCTGAAAATTGCTTCGAGATGAAAGCATATCAGAGAGGTAATCGCTTGCGATTAGCGTATAACAGTCCCCTTTCCTTCACAGAACACAACAACTCGCCAAGAGTATTTCCTTGATTTTTCTACCTACAATCAATAATTTTTTTCGAATTTGTACAATGGCTGCTTTCAATAAGACAACCATTTTCCTAGTGCTCCTTGTTTGCGCAATGGTTATCACCACCAGCGAAGCTAGAAGAGTTCATGTTGGACCCTGCGATCAAGTGTGCAGCCGAATTGTTGCCGAGAGGAACGAGTGCTGCAGAGCTCATGGACACTCATCGTACTCCCATTGCAGTGGAGGAATGTATTGTAATTCGTAGAATGTACACAACTGAATACCGACTGAAAAACTATTAAAATATTTTTAACCTTAAAGTACTGAATTTGTTTTGTTTTGCATTTGGATTGAAATATTTCTGGGCTTTTTTTTCCATGGGTAGGTAAAAGCCTTCATAGGCACTAAGGGTCTAATCATAGCTATCATCGGATTGCATCATTGAAAATTTTATTTTCATATTTTTAGACGTTTGAGCAAACAATGAAAATGCAACTTATGAGTTGCAGAATTTTTTCCGTAACAAAAAAACATTAATTGCGTTAAAACTTTTATGTAAACTCGCTTTTACTATTTCACTGACAGAAATCGATTTCAAGGAACAGCTGATTTTGATTTTTGTTTTTGCGACAAAATCGTTCCACTGAAAAGTATTCCATTCTCTTTCTATTCTCAATTTCCTTTCTCTGATCAACTCCAACCTCAAATACCTGTAGCTGACAGAAATTTTCAATGATTGCTACGAATGACTTGTCAGAAAATTATGAGAGGGCGAAAATTATGAGAGGGCGAAAATTTACTAATATGACGTGCGTTCTGGCAGTTTTTATAGTGTCTCTCATAAATGGGTGGTTTTTTAGCACGTGGAAATAAGGCCGCATAACCAATATAAAGTAGCCGTATTATATACCTACCTGCTATTATGTGGGCATATTGGTATCTTTGAAAGATTTTGGAGTTTAAGCCTCCGTCCACCCTAGTATTCGAACACAAAAAAAAACGAGGATCGAACGCGCGTGCTTATAGTTGTGTGAGATTCTTACTCACTAAAAAACCTCCCAATTTTTGTGTTTTCGGCGTGCAAGATTTGTTTGATCCAGAGTTCGGATTATTTCGTGGTTGCAATGGCCTTGAAGGCGAGTGTGAAGTTTGCGAGCAAAGTTTCTTACCTCGTCGATCACGGTTGCGATCCTTAGATCTTCATGTAATTCGCTATTTCTTATATACCATAAAGCATTTACGATTGCTCTTAGTGTATTATTCTGAAAAGTTTATATTCTGAAAAGCGCGTTTGCAGTTTGCCCGTTAATAGTTCGACTGTCTTATGCGTAGCGAGGATAGCCGTGTCGTCAGCAAACGACAGTCGTTGTCTCTTCTTAAGGTAAGTCTCTTGTAAAAAGTAAAAACAGTGTTGGACCGAGAACGCTACCTTGTGGAGCACCGGCGGCGTTGATTTTTTAAAATTCTTAGTATACGCTCCCGTATCTCACGCGAAATAGTCTGTGATCAAGATAAGACTCTAAGAGCCGGTTTTTCAGTGCGAGATCATCCGAATTTCCGAGTTAAACTAAGATTAACCCCTAGAAATGAGTTTTTCAGTGAACAAAGATCTGGGGTTAATCTCGGTATGACTCACCAAATTTGGCGAGTTGAAAGCAGCATGAACTTCTTTGAATGTTCTTCTGCATGGAATGTCAGTTGATTTGCGCATTGCTGTGAAAAATGACATTTGAGAATAACTCGAACTTCTTTTCGTGTGTTTTTCTATGTGAAGTGAGAGATTTGAGCGTCAATAATTTCGAGAGTCGAAGATTTTGACGGAGTTAACTCTGCGGTAGATGCGGTAGAAGATGAATGTTCGACCCTAAAGTCGATTTGGTACCCCGAATCAATCGTCTTTGTTCAATAATTGGTTGCGGTTGTTTGAGTACAAGTTTCTCGAAGTCTTTAGATATAATCGGCAGGAGCGAAATTGGTGTACATAATTTTTTGTCGGTCGAGCATTTCCCTGGTTTCTGAACCATTATTACGAATCCGACTCTCATTTGCCTTGCAATGTATGGGATGCGTTTATGATGTAGAGAAGCTTGACTGACTAAAAATTTCGGATTGTTTGACGAAGTTCAGAGAGCGACACGGTTTTCATTCGATAATTGTCTATTTCCGCATGAGATACAGACAGACCATCAGCTCTCCGTCAAACGGTTTGAACGCTTTCTGCTTTCTCTTTTTGGCCTTTTACCCATTCACCGTTATCTCTGCTTAATGGCGCCGACTGTACTATGGGCTTTTAAATGGACTTCATGGCTTTCCAAAGTTTGACCCAAGATAAAAGAAAGTTTTCGTATTTTCAGAAGGGAGTTGGTAGTTTTCTGAAGCCACTTTTAGTATTAATTTGTTTCTGCTTCAAAGAATCTTCACAGCGAAAAAAAAAATTTTTTCAACACTTATTTAGTTTTTACTCCGGTCTCATCTATCACGCGAACTTCCATCTAAGCGGGGAGACGCCTTCTATTTAACCTATTTTGAAAGCCAATTTATTTTTTTTAAATTTACTCACGTTGTTACGATGTTGTTTGATGATTTATACAGGAATTTCCCAATTCTGTAATCAAATTTTAATGTGAAAAATGATGAGTTCAAAACCAGGCTTATCAGTATCAATCATAGCACTTAGCGCGATTATCAGGGGAAGGTCACAATCGAAAAGAAAGTGTTTTGTTGATGAAGCATCTGTGAACGAGCTCACTGTTCAAGTAAATAAATAGACTGCAATTCCTTGAGTAATCAACAAATACAATTTCACCTCTACGAAAGTTTACTATTCAAAACTGTTCACAAATTGTCGTAGAATTATTTATTTCAATCTGAATAATGACGGCTTTTGACAACAGAACCGTCTTACTTCTACTCCTTGTGAACGCAATGGCTATCACCACCGAAGCTGCAGGAGTACGGGTCAGACCATGTGACCAACTCTGCAGTCCTATTGTAGCCGAGAGGAACGAGTGCTGCAGAGCTCATGGATACTCATCTTATGTCAGTTGCATGAATGGCAGAATGTATTGTAACACATAATTTGTGAAAAATTGTAAATTACCGACATAAACGCTTCTAACCAAGTCCTAGATTATTCGGAGTTCTTATTCTCATATTTTGAACTTCGTAACGTCTCATTTTCTATAATTTAAAGGATCCAATTTTTGTTGCTGTTATCAGGACCTTTCTTCATAATCATCATTTTCCTTGGCGGCTAATCTTTAGTAAGGTCCCGGAACGACGGCGGCAAAATGTTCCATCGTTCTCGATCCTCCAACACCAACTCAAGACACGCAGGAGCGACCGACAGGCGTGACTCGTAGATGTTTTTTACCTGATCCCACCACCTGTTTCTTGGCCTTGACAAGCACCATGACCCGTCTCGAAAATCTTTGAAGAATTGATCGTTCCACTCGGAGAATTAGCTGCTCGGCATTAAGATTCCTACGAATACTGACGTTTCTTACTCTATCCCTAAGAGCAACACCAGCAACGCACCTCAGAAATCTCATTCCGGATGCTTGTACCCGCGATCTAATTCGTTCGGCCATTTTCATATCCATAGATGAGGGTTGGAACGAACACTGTGAATTAAAAACGGAGATCTTTGCTGTCACTCCAAACTCAGCTTCCCTGATGACCAGCTGGCGCAGTTCCTTTACTATTGCTCCAGCCTGGTCAATCCTACAGGATAACTCAGTTTCACTTCTCTCGTGAAAAACCCCCGAGATACTCAAACTTCTCTACCAGTTTGAATAGGACCACATTTATGTGCACTAGAGTTCGGGAAACAACCATCACTTTGCTCACGGTTGCCTTCATCCCAGCCTCCCCGTAGATGGACGCTGAAGTTCCTCCTAGGACGATGTCATCATCAGCGAAAAGCACATGGCTTATCCTGACGCCAGCCATTGCGAAACATTCTCCGCCTACACTGTGCTTCACCATCCAGGCTAAATAGGCTATGAAAAGGAGAGGCGATAGAACACAGCCGAGGCAAGGTCCAACGCAAGCATCAAAAGGACGGGATTTGACGTCATCTATCCGCGCACAGCTTCTGCAGCTCCCATTACTACAAAGAATAAATGGCTCTAAGAAGAGGCTCACTCAGTGCATAGTCCTGCAAAACTCTAAAGAGTTTATAAAAAAGAATCCGATCTTTTAAATTCATACAAAACACGGAAAGACTGGTTTCACGTATGCCTAGGCCTTCTCAATAATAACCGAGTAAAACGCTGGTCAGTTGAGCCTCTACCAGGCCGAAAGTGTCACAAAGACTCGATTATAGCTCTGGAACGCGCTTCCAACAGCTTCGCGAATACTTTTCCCGGAAGATTTGAGAGAGATAAGCCCCTATAGTTAGAGCAATCTCTCTTGTCTCCATATTTGAAAATGGGCACCATAACTCCTGTTTGTCAGTCGCTAGGTGCTTTCCCGCTCTCCCAGGCCACCTTAATGACACTTTTCAGCCATTTAACACCTTCTTCACCCATAACCTTGAGCATTTCTAGCCGGATTGCATCTACTCGAGTAGACTTGACGACTTTAAGCTTCAACCTTAAGCGACTTCAGCTACTATAGAACTATTCTCCGCCCAAATATTCCTAGCAGTGGGATTGCCATCTACGGTTCCCTGCAGAGGGTTGAGCAACTTCAAAAAGTGCTTGCTCCAACTGCGTAAAAAATCGTCCTCATTTGAAAGAAGTGTCCTTGGATTTTACTCCTTGTATAGGATATTTAATTTCTTTCTCTTGAGACGGTGAATAGCCTGCCACTCGTTTGCCGATCTGTAGTTGTGCTCCAATCTTTCGCCGGACCTTTTCCATCCCTATTCCTTCGCTGTTCTCACTGTCTGATTGGAAGTCCTTCGCGCCTAATTGTACCTGGCTCGAGAAGTTAAGTTCCTTCATTGATTCTACACAAAAAAAGGCCCTCTTCTTCTCTCTGATGGCTTCTTGAACTCCAGGTTTCTTAAACCACGCAGATCTTTTCTCACAACCAGGCGCCACACCAAGCCGTTTCATTCCACAATCATTTCCTGGAGAGGCAATGACTGTTGGTGGAAACTATTGCCATTTCTCCTCTACATTTAAGAGGTCGGTTGGATTTTGTTCAAACTTGTCCAAAAAATGCCATGCAAATTGTAAGCTGTAACCAGGGGACACTAGTTATTGCTTTTCTCCGTAAAGGCATAACACTTGCTGGGGAAGCTTTAGTGTTTCTGTGCAGAGTTTTCATGTTCCGTGGCTTATCATCGTTTGAATTTGGTCGAGACTCACATTCCTCATCCATATTTTCTCTCCTCAAATTCTTTAAACTCGCGATGTGCTAAGCATCTTAAGGGTAGTCATAACCTCTTGATCGAGAGCTAATTATAAAAAAAGCATAGACTTATCATAACTTATGCAGCACCAAAAACACTGCAAATACAATGCTTGACAGGAGTTGTAAAAGCTTAAGCTACAGCAGCAGTGAAAGTCATTCTGAACCTACCACCACTTCACCCTCTCATTGATAAAGATGATTAGGTAAACACGTTTATGCTCAGCTAATCGCGGAAGGTCACTCAAATTTAAGACAAGCTTTTTGTTTTAATCTTTCTCTCAGAAAAGGCGAACCTATAAGACTGAACCAGTACCCCGAGATGTATAATTACTTCATTTTTAAAGCTTTGCAGCTTATGCTCACTTTGACTTGGCACTGGAACCGACCAAGAGTGAGCCAACGTTTAACTTCAATCAAGGCTTCAAGGTTGTATTCCCAGATCCCAGATCGTATTAACTGGGTATGATATTGACTTGCGTTTGCCAAGGATTCTTATGTATCGTATGTATACACAGATAAGGATCCAAGACATACGAGAGTGTTTAGGCTCGTGTTTTTGCTGCTTTCACAGGAATCAGAAAGTAAGAAGATTGCATATCAGTATTCAAAAAGCTGTATAAAAATATGAAATCATATCCAGCAACAAAGGACCAAAAATTATAAAAACCAGAATAAGATTTTTTTTTAGATTTCGTATCTATATTTTTTAATATCACTTTTTTAAGTCTGTTTCCGGTTGGTTTAACAATAATTTAAGCCTTATTTTAACGTATTACGTCCAACAATACATTCCACCACTGCAACTGGCATAAGATGAGTGTCCATGAGCTCTGCAGCACTCGTTCCTCTCAGGCACAATGCGTCCGCACACCTGGTCACAGGGTCCAACGCGGACTCTTCCAGCCTCGGTGGTGATAGCCATAGCGCACACAAGGAGTAGAAGGAAGACGGTTGTTTTGTCGAAACCAGCCATTATTTAGATTTTCGAAATTCACTAAAAGATTTAACGAAGATTACTCCAAGAAATACTCTCGTAGAGTCAAAATTATGTTCTGTGATGATCCAAGCATTTGTTCATCCTATTTATATGCTCAGCGGGGTGCTATGCTCCAGATGTTTCAATAATACAAAATAGCTTGAAGAATAATGTATTTTGATAGTGTTTTCTTGCAAAACAAATCTTGCTTAATGTTTTTTTTGGTTTTATGATAAGAACTTTTCAAGCTCATAAAAAGGTTTTTTGATTACGAGCCGGGTTATTCCAGTTAGTGTGAAGGCGAAATTATAAAAATTGAAGAAATAAATAAAGAAACTGTTTCCGATTTTGCTTAAAAATTACGATTTCCTTCTGGAGCTAATCCACAGTTTCAATGGTTTTTAATACTTACTTACTTAAGGTAGCGCTACAGTCCGGGGTGGACCTGGGCCTCAGCCAACAAGCTTCGCCAGCCAACTCTGTCTCTAGCTAGCCGTCTCCAGTTTCGCACGCGAAGTTGGCTGAGGTCGCCTTCCGCTTGCGTGCGCCACCTGAGTCTCGGGACTCCTCTACTGCGCCGTCCCTGCGGTGTGGATTCGAAGATTTTCCGGCCGGGGCGTTGGTGTCCATCCGCTCTAGATGACCCAGCCATCGTAGACGTTGTGTTTTGACTCTTTTGGCTAGGTCGGTATCACTGTACAGCCCGTACAGTTCGATGTTATATCTCCTCCTCCACTCTCCACCTATGCAGACGGGACCGTAAATCGTCCGAAGAGTTTTCCTCTCGAATCAGCATGAAGTGTTTTCATCCGCCTTTGACAGGGTCCATGCTTCTGTACCGTAAAGCAGGACTGGGATGATGAGGGTCTTATACATAAACACTTTAGTTGCTCGAGAGAGGGCTTTGCTACTCAATTGCCTCCTTAGCCCAAAGAAACAGCGATTGGCAAGAGTTATCCTTCGTTTGATTTCAGCGCTGGTGTCATTATCTGAATTTATAGCGGAATTTAGGTAGACAAAGTCCCTAACTACCTCAAAGTTATAGCTGTCGATGGTGATGTTTTGTCCAAGACGTCGGTGTTGGGTGTCTTTTCTTGATGACAGCATATACTTGGTTTTGCCCTCATTGACTGCTAAACCCATATTCGCCGCTTCCGTCCCAATACTCACAAAGGCTTCACTGACATCACGTCTGCGTATGCGAGTAGTTGAGCGGACATTTGAAAGATTGTACCTCTGGTGTTGGCGCGAGAGTTCTGCACAATTCTCTCAAGTATGATGTTAAAGAAGTTGCATGATAGCGCGTCGCCTTGTTTAAATCCTTTTTTGACATCAAAGGGGTCGTTGAGGTCTTTGCCGACCTTGACGGAGCAGCGTGAGTTTTCCATCGTCATCCTGCACAGACTGACGAGTTTGGCAGGGATGCCAAAACTAGACATTGCACAATATAGCTCGTCTCTATAGATTCTGTCATACGCGCCTCGAAATCGATGAAGAGGTGGTATGTATCGATTTGGAATTCCTGGGTTTTCTCCAAGATCTGCCGCAGTGTGAATATTTGATCGAGTGTGGACTTTCCTGGCCTAAAGCCAGATATGTGCCTATCAGATTGTTGACAAACGGCTTCAGGCGTTCACACAGTACAGCAGAAAAGATCTTGTATGCGATGTTAAGAAGACTTATGCCCCTGTAGTTGGCACAACTCAGAGGGTCTCCTTTCTTCAGGATCGGGCAAACAATGCTGAGGTTCCATTCGTCGGGCACGCTTTCTTCCGACCATATCTTGCAGATGAGCTGGTGCATGCTCCTAACCAGCTCATCGCCAGCGTATTTAAAAAGTTCGGCAGCTAGGCCGTCTGCTCCGGCTGCTTTGTTGCACTTGAGCTTAGACACACCTACTTTCACCTCCTTCAGGTCGGGTGGGCGGTATCGTTCGTATGCTTCGTCGGTAACTACTTCGCCCGGGTTGAATGGTTCGTTCTGCCTGACAGCGGTATTTGGTTCGTCCTCGCCGTTATACAGTCTGCAGAAGTGGTCTTTCCAAATCCTCAGCACCGACTGCGATTCTACAGCGATGTTCCCTTGATTGTCCTTACAGGCTTCAGTTCGAAGTTTATACCCTTGGCAGGACCTTTTGATCCTTTGGTAAAACTTTCTAACCTCATTCTTGTTGTAACATCTCTCTATCTATTCAACCGCGCGCTTCTCGTGATCTCTCTTTTTCCTTCGGAGAAGCCAGTGTTCCTCTCTCCTCCTCTGCTCGTAGAGCTCTAGTCCTTCTGTGCAGCGCCGCTTTGTATGTTTCCTGTTAAGCTGCATGTGCTTGCCGGCATTCATCGACAAACCAGAGGTTTCGTTGTGGTGGCCGTATGGAACCCAGCACTTCAGAGGCGTCACAAGCTTTCGAAGTTTTCAAACTAGTTTTCGGCGGTAAAAGCAGTTTAAGATGATCTAACAACAAATGAATCACCATCAACATTTTCTCTACAAGTTTTATTTATAGCATCAACAAAATATGTTGACAAATTTAATCTTAACTGTTTTTTTTTTCGGGCTTTGCATAAATAATGCAGAAACGTGTAGCAGTGTATCGCGCATAGGTCTCGAAAACAGTGACGACAGCAGATACCGAAATTAGCCATTCAAGTAAACAAACAAACAAATTGATGAGCCACAAACCGGCTTATCAGAAAAACATATTAATTTGTTTAGCAGCCGAAAGTGGAACATTCATCAACGGTTTTATTCAATTTGAAACTTGTTTTAAGATCAAAACGTATCAGCAAGGTAATATCCCTGGATTTGGGTATAAATAGTGGGATACATTTTTGAATCTTCACAGAACACAGCTGAGACTCGTAAAGAATACTTGTAATACAACAATTTTATCAATTTTAACAATGGCTGCTTTCAATAAGACAACCGTTTTCCTGGTGCTCCTTGTTTGTGCAATGGTGATCACCACTGAAGCTGGAAGAGTTCGTGTTGGACCCTGTGACCAGGTGTGTAGTCGTTCAGTACCCGAGAGGAACGAATGCTGCCGAGCTCATGGACACTCATCCTACGCCAGCTGCAGTGGAGGAATGTCTTGTAATACGTAAACCATAGACAGTATACCAACATGAATACCGACTGAATAATTATTAAAATGTTTCTAACCAAAATGTCCTGTATTTGTTTGTTTTTAAAAACTTGTATGATTGTGTTTTAGCTAGTTCCGTCTATTTTTTATACCCAACATGGTAGACACCCAAGACCTTAAGGGCATATAATCGAGACGGAATTCTGGATCGAATAATCAATTTCCGTCCGTCCTTCGGTCCGTCTGTATATGTCACATGTTTTAAAGCCTTAAATTTTGAGATAGGGAGCTGGAATTTCAATCCTACAATACAAAATTTTGCCTTATGTATTGTATACAAAACATTTAGTACCCACATTTCGTTTATACAAAGTTGTGGGCCACGCCCATATTTGAAGGCAGAATTGAAGAAAAACCTCTAATTTTCGAGAAAAAGGAAATTCGACTGGGCTTCAGCCTAATTTGGGTGCCATGGCGTAGTGGTTAGTGTGTGTGCTTAATACGCCGGAGGTCTGGGTTCGAATCCTGCCATCGTCACCTGAAAAAAAGACTTGTTCTTTTTCACGGTCCCCACCTCCGCGAGGGTTTGACAAGCCCCCCGAGAGTATTAATTGTCTTGAAAAACTTCTCAAAGTGCCGTTCGGATTCGGCGAAAAATTGTAGGTCCCCTTGTATGTAAAGAATTTAACACACCTGCATGCATTGTTGAGAAGTTGGCACTGGTTCACCTCGAGCTGTTGCGCCATTCTATTTATTTATTCAGCCTACTTTAAGAGAAAATAAGACATAAAAATTCAGGTAAACGAGACTCCATTCTAGATTTCAAGACAGTTTTTGCAATTTTTTTAGCCACGCCTACTCTTAGGGCTCATATTTCCAGAAATCTAGAATTTAAATCAAAAAATCGGAATGTGGTGTTTATTTCAGGGTCACTTGGAGATATCTAAGCTAGTGAAGATGGTTTGTAATAAGCGCGGTTGGACCACTCCCCTTTTCAAAGTTTGTAGCTAATCCGTGTCCTTGTGAAGGTTTTAGTTCTTCAAAATCAAGCGCGAGAGCTAAAACCTGGGGCACGGCTTGGATCATCTGTTTCACAGACAAAGTGTGAAAATTAGCTAAATCTGCCTACGGCCACGCCCACTATTGCCTTCAAAGCGAGGCAAACCTCTATTTTACATTTTATTTCAAAATGCCTTTTGATCCAGTTACAAAAGGCAAAGAAACACAAATTTTGGTACAGTGCAAAAGTGGCCGGAAGCCTATTATAAGACGAAAATTGTGCCGCCCACATCGTTGACCATACCCACTTTTAGGGTGGGTAAGTTATACATTATATCTTAATTATGGTAAAGAATCGATTTTTCAGTAAATTCATTCTAAATCGAACAAGTGAGTAAGTGCAAGAGTTCGTCTGTGCCAAACTACTAAATACCCGACCCTTTATGTACCATGTAACACCAAATCAGAAAGTATTTTGGACATAATTCATATATTTTTTGTATAGGCTATGTCCCCAAAAGTGGGCACGGGCTAAAAATTAAAATAAATTATTTGAAGCTTCGTTAGTAATGAGAAAATACGGTAAAAGCCAAAATTATTTCGGAAGAAAACCGTTTTTTCTTAAAACGCCCCTTAAAAGTAGGCGGAGCTCAAAACTTTGTATGGAACAAACCTAGGAAATAGTAATATCTTTAATAGTTGTCAAATATTTTTTTTTCGAGATGGAGTGAACTTTCCGAGGAGAAATTATCGGCGGTCCAATTTTCGCCCTGTTAACGGTCTTAGGCCAATATTACTGAGTACTAAAATTTCAGTTCCTACGCTTTTTCTAACTTCACTAAAAGGCATTTTTGGTCAAGTTAAGGCCGGTATTAGGAACGGCCATTGACGGATTGAACCAATTTTTACATTTTGTCTGCTCAACAGAAGATCCAAGTCGTGCACCAAGCTTCAGCTCTCTAGCTTGATTTTGAAGACCTAAAACTTTCACATGGACGGATGGATGCACATATGGCTTAATCGATTCACCTGTCGGTATCGATCATATCTCTAAAAGGTCTTAGGGGTCTACGATGATTATTTCACTGTGTTACAAACTATGCATTAAAATAAATATATCCTGGGTCGGGTTTAAGATATAAGAAACATTGCGCTCCGCCCACTTTAAGGGGCGCTTTAAAAAAAATACTGTTTTTTTTTTAGGAATAATTTTTGCTTTTTTGCATTTTCTCGTGATTCTTGCAAAATTAGAATTTATTGACTTTAATTATTAGCCCCTCTCTTTCTGGGGGATGCAGAATTTAGAACTCAGAATTTTTGCCAGAAGACTTTTAGATTTGGTGTTACATGGCAAAAAAAAGGGGCGGGTACAGAAAAGTTCTTTACAGACGAACTCTTGCACTCACTTGTTTTTTAATCATACGAAATACGTCAAAACTTTTTAACCGAAACTGGTTAAAGCCTTTGCTAAAACTGCGGCTGCAATCTCACCCAATATCGGCTTCTTGGATAAATTAACAAAAAAGTTATGACCTTAAACACGTCGCAAACGCGTACATATTTTTCATTATTTATTTTTGAAAAACTCATTAATATTTTTAAAAAATTCGATTTTATTGTGAAAATTCTATATCTGTTGAGTGTACCTTTAAAGACATCTGCTAAAACACACAAAATTGCACTTGAAGCGCCCTCAATTTTGATGTGATACCTTAAGAGGTTCGTTTTCAATTTTTGGGCGGACCGGTAAAAAAAATTAAGCTGAATAATACGCGCTGGATGGAACTTTTTAGGGATCAAATAAGGGTGAAGTATCCCACGATCGTCTTTGGCATATTATAGCCTACATAATATTTTGATACATACAGTAAAGATATTTTATGGTCATAACTTACAAGACTGGGGTGCCGTGGCGTAGTGGTTAGTGTGTGTGCTTACTACGCCGGAGGTCTGGGTTCGAATCCTGCCATCGTCACCTGAAAAAAAAGACTTGCTCTTTTTTCACGGCCCCCACCTCCGCGAAGGTCTGACAAGCCCTCCGAGAGTATCATTTGTCTTGAAAAACTTCTCAAAGTGCCGTTCGGATTCGGCAAAAAATTGTAGGTCCCCTTGTATGTAAAGAAATTAACACACCAGCATACATTGTTGAGAAGTTGGCCCTGGTTCACCTCGAGCTGTTGCGCCACTATATTTTTATTTATTTAACTTACAAGACTTCTGTGCAGTACTCCTGTGCAGTGTACCCTGCACCCTGGGGTCTTTTTCACGAAAGATGGGAAGAGTTATACTGAGTTGTCCTGTAGAATTGGCCAAGCTGGGGCAATAGTAAAGGAACTGCGCCGGCCGGTCATCAGGAAAGCTGAGCTTGGAGTGAAAGCGAATATCTCAGTTTTTAATTCAGTGTTCGTTCCGACCCTCATCTTTGGTCTATGGAATTAGATCGCGGGTACAAGCTGCCGAAATGAGATTCCTGAGGTGCGTTGCTGGTGTTACTCTAAGTTATAGAGTGAGAAACGTCAGTATTCGTGGGAATCTTAATGTTGAGCAGCTATTTCTCCGAGTGGAGCGATCGATTCTTCGAGGGTTTGGACACGTTGTTCGCATGCCCCCTGGCAGACTTCCTAGACAGGTCATGCTAGCCGAGATGCGAGTGCGTCGCCCCCTTGGTAGGCCAAGAAGCAGGTGGTGGGAACAGGTGAAGAACCTCTCTGAGTCCCGCCTGGGGATCGCGCCGGAGTCTCTTGAGTTAGTGGCGGAGGATCGTGAAAGATGGAAGGACCATTTAGCCACCCTCGCTCCGCGACCCTTTTAAGGTATAAGCGGCATTCGAAAATGATGATGATAACTTACAAGACTTGTTACTTACATACTTAGCGTTTTCACACACATTAGTAAGTAAGCCGACTTCTGACACAGAATAAAGATCTTACACAGAATAGTGTAAAGATTGTTGTAGAGTGAAGAGCAGGGCAAACAATCTTTAAAAGAATTAAGAGGTGGAACGAAAAGAGAACTTATCAAGCCCGCTAAAACATTATTGAACCAAACTTTTAAAAGAATCAAGTTAAGTATATTTCGGTTATTATTTATTCTTCAGTCGTTATTTATTTTGGTACAATCTCTTAAATTTACGTGTTACAAGACATTCCTCCACTGCAGCTGGCGTATGATGAGTGTCCATGGGCTCTGCAGCACTCGTTCCTCTCGGGTACGGAACGGCTACACACCTGGTCACAGGGTCCCACACGGACCCTTCCAGCCTCAGTGGTGCTGATAACCATTGCACAAACAAGGAGCACAAGGAAGATGGTTGTCTTATTGAAAGCAGCCATTATAATGATTCAAAAAATAAAACTTTTACGATTTGTAGATAAACTCGAAGAAATACTCTTGGAGAGCCTCAGCTGTGTTCTGTGAAGAATCAAACATGCTCCCTCACTATTTATACTCTTAATCCGAGGGAATCACCTTGCTGATATGTTTTCATCTCAAAACAAGTTTCAGATATATTTCGTCACTTATTTTGAATCATTTTGTGCCATTTAAAAAAAAAGTATGTTTTTCTGCTAAGCCGGTTTCTTTCTGATCATATGTTTATTTGTTTACTTGAATAGGTAATTCCCATGTTATCGTCACAGTTTTTGGACACACGTTTTTGCATTAATTTAATAAAAGCACGAAAACAGTTTTAATTATTGTATTTGCTTAGTTACTTAGTTAGTATTTGCTACCTTACTTAAACTTGTATAAAGCCCTACAAAATCTATTGTATTTTATTATTCGCATAACTCTGGACATCTTAAATTGAGAAGTAGTTTTTTTTTTCTGTCTATTAAGCTTAAACAGATAAATTGTAAGAGCTGCTGCAAATCCGTGTCAAAAATCTAAAAATTTTGAGTTTCAATTATCGAACAAATTCAAACTATTTTCTGCGCTCTCGGTGTTTGGTAGTTAGTTAGAGTTTTCAAAATTTTACCCTAAAATATAGGGTATTGCATTTTTATACCCGACCAAGGGTTCATTAATTTTAATGCATAGTTTGCAACACAGTAAAATAATGACCGCATACCGTTAAGACCTTTTAGAGATATGATCGAGACCGACAGGTGAATCGATGAAGCCATGTCCGTCCATCCGTCCGTCTGTATGTGTGAAGGTTTTAAGTCTTCAAAATCAAGCTAGAGAGTTGAAACTTGGTACACGGCTTGGTTCTTTTGTTGCACAGACAAAGTGTGAAAATTGGCTTAATCCGTCAACGGTCGCGCCCAGTACTGGCTTCAACATGACATAACCTCTACTTCAAAAAAAAATTGTTTTTTTTTCTGAAATAATTTTCGCTTTTACCGTATTTTCTCATGATTCTAACGAAATAACAATTAATTGATTTTAATATTTAGCCCAGACCCACTTTTGGGGGCGTGGCCTGTACAAATAATATAGGTATAATATACATAGTATATAGGGTCGGGTATTTAGAAGTTTGTCACAGACAAGCTCTTGCACTTACTCACTTGTTTTAACTCCTTTTGATTTTTCTGGATTAGGTATCGACATAACATACGCATAACCGCCGGCCGCCTCTGTCATGTTAAAGAGGATTTTTGTTTTAACTCTTGAAGGGCCTTATACCATCTGAAGTTTGTAAAACTATAGCGCTAATGGCAGATCCTCAAGACTGGACATATACGATCTAGATGGGATTGTGAGTCGAAAAACATATATTCGTCCGGCCGCCTGTTCTTGTGCCACATATTTTGAAATGCCTTGAATTGCAAGACAGGAAGTCTGAAAATATTTGTCTGGATATATGTCCCGAAGTAGTATACAAGCTTAAAGTTTTGGAGATCCGCCCACTGTCATTCTTCCTTCATTCAGAAGGGTATAATTAAGTCGCCAGAAAATTTTTTAGAAAATAGTCGCAAAAAGTTGCAATATCAACAGCATGCACAAATAACTTGAATAGTTTGAAAGACAAAAAAGAAAACAAAAACACGCCCCCAGTAGCCTTAGAAAATCAAAGAAATAATTCATGGGTCACCCCACAAAATTTTAGTCACGTTTTTTATTAGTTGTATTTTTTGGTACATTTTCCCAGGGGGCGGCAAAAATGTGGGGCCGAGGGCGGCGGCACTTTACCTTAATCCACCCCTGGGCTTGTAGGTCGGTGAACAAGGATGACTTTGGGAACCCTCTGAGCAAATTTCCTATAGTCAATTTTTACTGAAACCGATTTGACTTGCTTCTAATTCCAATAACTCTCCACAAACGAGTTTTGTTTTTGCGCGTTCCACATACATGTTCCCAAACATACGCAACCACGAATACTCATCGTGCCTCTACAACGTTATCTCTAAACAAAATTCTGAGTCCATTTATCTGAAACCGATTTGAGTTGATTCTAACTCTAGCGTCTCAAAAAATGTTTTTGTTTCATGCTCATCAATTCACATGCTCACACTCATACACACGAATAATCGGCCTCGATCGTCGTACATCATTATCGGTTCATTCATTATCGGTCGTTTTGCAGTCTTTTTCAATCGTTGTCTAACCAACCCAGAGTTTAATTAATGGCGTATTCTTTTGAACACCGAACTGCCACACCGAGCTGTCAAATAATTATCCGAGTTCGCGACAAATCAAGCATGATGTACAATCGGTTTCATTGTGTACAGAACGACAAATTCTGCACCGGTGCAGTCATCACGTTAAGTGTCAAATTGCTTTGACTTTGATTTTTTTACTTGTTTTTCATTTCGTAGCGTGGTTTTGTTGGCGTCGGTTTTTTGCACTTATTTTGTTAGCTTTGTCCTTCTGATATTTAGAATTTTTGTATAGATTTTATACAATTTCAGTAGCGTTGTAAAAAATAACGAATGAAAATTGAGTCGAAACATCACTTCACATACAAGATCGAAGCTGCACCCAGTCTCCACCGTCAAATACGACGGTGGCGAAAATTCGATTCGGGGTCGACACCGAACTAATGCGGAGTTCAAAAGTTGTACGAGAAAAAAACAATTTTTTTTCTGTATTCCACACAAGTTTCACGATTCGGTGTTGAAAAGAATACGCCATAAGTGTTTGTTTGAGTTCTGTGGTTATTGTGATTTAAAATTGAGGGAAGTGCTTAACTTTAAATCGCATGTACTTCCACAGCATTGATTGCATTGGTATTGCAGATTTGAGAATAACCTACAAAAGAGAGCGAGTATTTCACAAAACAAAGTTAAAATCGGGTTGGAATTTTTAAAGCAAACTCACGCCAAAAAACGGTGTCAAAATTGAGTCAAATTAATGAAACAAAACTAACACCGAAAAATGGCGTCAAATTGGAGTTGAATTGGAGTAACCAAATAGACACCAAAAAACGGTGTCAACAATTTTTCAATATAGGAACAGCACTTAACCGTAGGACCACAATGCCCGTAGCGGTGGTATGTAGCAGTAGTACGTAGTACAGCCGCGGAGCCATGTGTCGTAGTACGGAAAAAAATTGAACACAATGGTGTAGCGCGGCTATGTCGAACAAAAACCTAGGTTATAAACAATGGCCGATACTCTGAGTTAATTTGAGCTAAATTTAATACTTTGTACAACGGATGACACAAATTCCATAAAATTTCTTTAGATTTAACCATCTCAATAAACTTTTCGACGTCCTTTTCCTCCATTGTTTACTTTACTTGTATTGAACTGTCCACCGTGTAGTGCTGTCAACCGTGTAGCGCTACGAAAGTTAAAAGTTGGCCAACTCTTACTACCGCCACAGCTACGCGCTACCGCCACAGACACACATTGTGTGCGCAATACACTGAATACATGTGTTTTAACTTTTGACAGCTCTTACTACCGCTACTACTACCGCTACAGCTACATCACTGTGGTTCTACGGTAACTCCAAATTCACTCAAAATTTACACTAAAATTTGTCACCGATTTGACGTCAATTTTACGATTTCTCAGTCAATTTCAACACCGGTTAGAGAAAAGTTAACGTCTCCGAAGGGTTCAGAATCACACCTCTAAAAGTGGGCGGAGGTCAAAATGTTGTATGGACCAAACTTAGCAAATAGTTATATCTCTAACATTTGTCATAATTTTATTTTTTCGATTTGGAGTTCACTTTTCGAGAAATCGGGTTTGTTTAGATCTACCATGTTAAAAGTGGGCATGGTCGATCTTGTGCGCTGTCCAATTTTTGCCTTCTTAGAGGTTTTAGGCCATTATTGCTCTGCACCACCAAAATTTGAACCAAAAGGCATTTTGAAAGAAAAATTTTAATAGAGGTTGCCTTACATTGAAGCCAGTAGTGGGCGTGGCTGTTTGCGGATTTAACTAATTTTCACACTTTGTTTGTACAAAATAAGAACCAGATACATTCCAAGTTTGAGCGTCCTAGCTTAATTTAAAAACCTAAAAAGACCTAAAAACTTCACACACACGGAATCCAAACACGGAAGAAAGTAGAAGCATACTTTAAGGTACTTCATTTCTTATCTAATCACATCGAGTCTTTAAAGGATCAAATAATGGATAAAAGCCATTTTTCGTTGGCTCTGGGTATACATTATGTCTTAACATGGCGCCTATACACGGTCGTTAAAAAAGGCATGATTCCAATCTAGTCCAGTCTTGTAGACTTATCTCTAAAATTTGCTCTCAAATCTGAATAAGAGGCTGATGTGCCATCAATTTTGAGGCTGATGCACGACGACTGTGATGTCTTTTCGAGCACAAAAAAATACAGTTTTCTCTGTCTAGAGGACCAAGATTTTAGTAGGAGTTTTGATAAGTTTTTGGCACTTGGCTCAGACTTACATTGCAGTCAATATGCGGCATGGTTTAAAAGTTTAATTTTATACTAAGAATTGAAAGCACACATAGATATTGCCAAATAGCAAAGGCGGATTTGAAAAACTTCTTATCGAGCTTCGGAACATCCTTCAAAGAAGACCTAAGAACCATGGAAACTGAATTCGGAAACTTATGTTAAGACTACCTTTGTGTGCCTTGATATCTTACCTACGATCAGCCGTGATCCTTTTTATTTTAATAGTAAAAATAACATACATGAGCCTTTATATCTTTAAGAAGGTGACGACTACCTTATACGAAAGTCAAGCTTTTACGAGCCCACTTAAGCGAAATTTTCTTTTGTCAAGCACCCTTGGCTTAAACATTATTCAATCAAAATTTAAAAACAAACAAATTAAGTACATTTAGGTCAGAAACATTTTAATAATTCTTCAGTCGTTATTCATTTTGATACAATCTCTTAAATTTACGTATTGCAAGACATTCCTCCACTGCAGCTGGCGTATGATGAGTGTCCGTGAGCTCGGCAGCATTCGTTCCTTTCGGGCACTGAACGACTACACACCTGGTCACAGGGTCCAACACGAACTCTTCCAGCTTCGGTGGTGCTGATAACCATTGCACAAACAAGGAGCACAAGGAAGATGGTTGTCTTATTTAAACCAGCCATTATTAGGATTAAAAAAAAATGTGTTCTTGGAGAGACTCTGCTGCGTGTTCTGTGAAGATTCAAAAATTGATCTCACTATTTATACGCGATCGAGGGGATTACCTATCCCCTTCGAGGGGAAGGTTTTAAGCATTCCAATTATTTCGTCAATGGTTTTGTTTCCACCTCTGATGCCTGTTCCAATTTAGCTAAACATTTTGTTTTTCTGATAAGCCGGTTTTTAGCTCATCATCTGGTTGTTTGTTTACTTGAATGGCTAATTTATTTGCTGTCGTCATACTATGTTTGCGATAAACTCCTACACGCGTTTGCACTTTGTATGCAAAACCCGAATAAAAACAATCAAAACGGAATTTGTTTAAATTTCTTTTTTATTGATGCATTAAGTGAATTTGTAGAGAAAATAATTTATAAATTTAAAGAAAAGGAGAAAGAATTTTTGGTCCTCAACAAAGTGTGTTTCTACAATCCATAAGCTTAAATTTGTACAAATTCTTAATTGAGTGTCAATATTATCATGTTTTCAAGACGCTTCTTTTAATGATCAGTTTAAGGCCAGGTGACGGCGAGCCCGAAGGCTCATCTTGTTTGTTTTAAGATTAATTTTGCTTAAAAAAAAGTTCGTCTTCAATTTTGATGCCCTATGTGACGAAAACACACTGGAATTACCCGGCATCATAATCAAAACAACCTTATAGTAAGGTTGAAACGTGCTTATCACAAAACCAAAACATTAAGCTAGATTACACACGGCGCACGAAGGTCACATTTAAACTATCAAAAAAATATGTTTGGAGACTTTTGTTTTGGTGAAACATCTGGAGTATGGCTCAGTGCTTAGCCTATAAATAGGAAGACCATCTGCTAGGAGCATCACAGAACACAACTTAAGCTCTACAAGAGTACTTCTTTGAGTAATCAATTCAATCGTTTAGTAAATTTTTAAAATCTCTATAATGGCTGGTTTCGACAAAACAACAACTGTCTTCCTTTTACTCCTTGTGTGCGCAATGGCTATCACCACCGAAGCTGGAAGAGTCCGCGTTGGACCCTGTGACCAGGTGTGCGGTCGCATTGTACCCGAGAGGAACGAGTGCTGCAGAGCTCATGGACACTCATCTTATGCCAGTTGCAGTGGTGGAATGTATTGTTACACGTGATATCGATGAGACTGAAATTGTCATAATACCGCCGAACTAACTTGTGCTCAATAACTTTAATTTTTTGTAAATATTTAATTTGAGAAATAAAATAAAAAAAAATAAAATATGAAAAATACTTCAGAACCATTAACTGTTGCCAATTGGGGAGTTTTGGAATTGGAATTTTTTGAAAGCTTGTTCTCCGTATAGTTCACGGGTTTCAACCCCCAAAACCCCCCGGCCTGCGTTCGCCCTGGTATATTTCAAAAGATTCATGTAGGAAGGTCGATGTTTATGTACAGATCAGGGATTGGCTTGTAAATCTAATGCAATGGTGATGACTTCTCCGAAGTAAATTGTAAATTTCAATAATTCTTTCCGCTCTTAGTCATACATAAGTTGGTCGATGAAAATTTTGAAAAGCATTGTCCATATAGGCACGGATGATTCAAAGGAGGAATATCCAATCGAGTACATAATTTTACAGCATGAAGGCATTGCAAAATTCATGAAATCCGGACAAATCTAAGATGTAATCTGTGCAAATATATACCCCTGCGTGTTCTTAGGCAATAAAACCAGAAAAAGTTCATGCCAAAATCACTTTAAGGCTCAGAGCGCCTGAATGGAATCCAACCTTATTTGGACATTTGCCGAGGAACGTTCGGGGCAATGGCAAAGCCACTTGCACGTAAAGGATCACCTTAAATACAATCCCTTCAATGGATTTAAGCCCCACTCAGTGGGCTTAGAAGGCGGGTGGTAAACCAGATCTGGATCAAAGAGTTTAAACACAATTACAGGAGTCTATCGCGGGTAGATATAATGGCTTTAAGTAACTTATACAAGCAAACAAATGTCCGAATAAAAGTAATTATAGGGTGGACCTCCTTGTTTAATTTTACGCCAATTGTGGCGTTAACCTAATAATTTCCAAACTATCATGCGCGCTTTTGTGGGCGTGGCCCTAAAAAAATGATTTTTTAGTTAAAACCAGTGAGTAAGTGCTACAGTGTGTACGCAGAAGTTATAGTCCGTAAAACGGACCGTTGAAAACCCGATCCTATCCCACATTGTAAAATGCTGATGTTATTGTTGTTTTTTGACGTTTTATAAGAAATGAAAACTTTTCAACCGCCCCTAATTACAAACCATCAATTGTAATTAGGGGCGGTAACCATAACGCAGATATTTCCAAGTTACGCTTAAATGTACGTAAAAATGCAATTTTTTGGTTCAAATTCAATATTTTTGAAAAATCGACCCCTAAAAGGGGGCGTGGCTAAAAACTTTGTATGAACGAAATCTACGGAATAAAATCCCGTTTAACTAGCTTGCTAATTTTTTTGATTCTTTCGTAAATTAAACTTAAAGCCAGTCGAAATTTCGTTTTTCTGGAAATTTTTAGGTTTTTCTTCAATTCTGCCTCCAAATGTGGGCGTGGCTCAAAGTCTTGTATGAACGAAATGTAAAACTATGTGTTTTTCACATAATATATTGAGTAAATTTTTTTCGATTTGGAACAAAATTATTGAATAAAATGCATTTAAAAAATTAACTATTAAATCGATGCCACGCCCACTAGGGGAAGTTAAGCGATTAAATTTTTATTTTGTGTATCTTACAATAAACAGGAGATAAGAAATACCAAATTTCAGGCTTTTAAGACGTCTTACAGCTTTGAAAGCATCTGGAGGTAGTTGCACAATTGCACCGATTGTGGGCGTGTCTATGGGCGGATTCGAAAATTTCTTATACTTGTACTGCTCCTGATGACAATAAACCTACGTACCAAATTTCAGCTCCCTAGCTTAAAATCTAGGAGCATGCACCAGCTCATCTGCAAGATATGGTCGGAAGAAAGCATGCCCGACGAATGGAACCTCAGCATTGTTTGCCCGATCCTGAAGAAAGGAGACCCTCTGAGTTGTGCCAACTATAGGGGCATAAGTCTTTTTAACATCGCATACAAGATCTTTTCTGCTGTACTGTGTGAACGCCTGAAGCCGTTTGTCAACAATTTGATAGGCACATATCAGTGTGGCTTTAGGCCAGGAAAGTCCACAGTCGATCAAATATTCACACTGCGGCAGATCTTGGAGAAAACCCAGGAAATCCAAATCGATACACACCACCTCTTCATCGATTTCAAGGCCGCGTATGACAGCATCTATAATGTCTAGTTTTGGCATCCCTGCCAAACTCGTCAGTCTGTGCAGGATGACGATGGAAAACTCACGCTGTTCCGTCAAGGTCGGCAAAGACCTCACCGACCCCTTTGATGTCAAAAAAGGATTTAGACAAGGCGACGCGCTGTCATGCGACTTCTTTAACATCATACTTGAGAGAATTGTGCAGAACTCTCGCGCCAACACCAGAGGTACAATCTTTCAAAAGTCCGTTCAACTACTCGCATACGCAGAAGACATTGACATAATCGGTAGAACAAAGCGTGATGTCAGTGAAGCCTTCGTGAGTATTGGGACGGAAGCGGCGAATATGGGTTTAGCAATCAATAAGGGCAAAACCAAGTATATGCTGTCGTCAAGAAAAGACACCCAACACCGACGTCTTGGACAAAACATCACCATCGACAGCTATAATTTTGAGGTAGTTAGGGACTTTGTCTACCTGGGTTCCGCTATCAATTCAGACAATGACACCAGCGCTGAAATCAAACGAAGGATAACTCTTGCCAATCGCTGTTTCTTTGGGCTAAGAAGGCAATTGAGTAGCAAAGCCCTCTCTCGAGCAACTAAAGTGTCCATGTATAAGACCCTCATCATCCCAGTCCTGCTTTACGGTGCAGAAGCATGGACCCTGTCAAAGGCGGATGAAAACACTTTAGGCTGCTTCGAGAGGAAAATTCTTCGGACGATTTACGGTCCCGTCTGCATAGACGGAGAGTGGAGGAGGAGATATAACATCGAACTGTACGGGCTGTACAGCGATACCGACCTAGCCAAAAGAGTCAAAACACAACGTCTACGATGGCTGGGTCATCTAGAGCGGATGGACACCAACGCCCCGGCCCGAAAAATGGATCATCTAAAAACCAGAACAATCTTCTCCCACTGGACACCACAATGGGTCTCCACAGACCTAAGTGCAATGAGGTGCAGGTTATTTCGCGTTCATTAACCCAATAACCTAATCTAAGAAATATTTTGAGAGAATTCTCATGATTTGACTCTTTTCAGATTGTCTGCCCTCAGATTCAAACCTATACATCTACATTGTTAAAATGTACGTATTCATAGCTGAAAGACCGTTTTCATCGTTTTTTCTTTAGGTCCGTCCTATCTATTCTTTTTCGGCTTCCGCTGGGGATCCACAAGGCAACCATCTGTGTCTTCTTTTCTTTATTATGGCTCTGGATGATGTCGACAGAGTTTTAAGCCTTTCCTTTGTCTCTAGACAGACGATACTTCAAATTTGGCATCCAACTAAAGCTGACTCGTCATCTCAGGAGTTCTCTTACCTTAAAAAAAAAGCCTTGATCGTATTTCTATACCCGACCGAGGGTATATTAATTTGAATGCATAGTGTGTTGTAACACAGTGAAATAACTATCGCAGACCATTAAGACCTTTTGATCGAGATTGACAGGTGAATCGATAAAGCTATGTCCGTCCGTTCGTCTGTATGTGTGAAGGTTTTAGATGGTCTTCAAAATCAAGCTAGAGAGCTTAAAGCTTGGTTCTTTTGTTGCACAGACAAAGTGTAAAAATTGGCTCAATCCGTCAACGGCCACGCCCACTACTGGCTTCAATGTGGGATAGCCTCTATTTTACATTTTTTTTCAAAATGCTTTTGGTCAAGTAAGACATGGCGTAGGAGCATACATTTTGGTTCTGATCAATATTGGCCTAACACCTTAGGCCTAACACCTTAGGCCTAACACCGCTAAAGACTCGCCAGACTTTAGCGAGCGCGTCTGCTAATTCGTTGCCCTCAAAAACACTTTGGGCTGGAGTCCAGTGAAGGATGATTAAGTTGTTTTTTGCTAGTTTTTGGATTGCCATGACTGTTTCTAAGACAAGGTTTGATTTGATAACGTGTGAGTCAAGCGGCTTGAGATCTGCTTGGCTGTCCCAGGAAGATGAATATGGTTCTTCCTTGCGTTGGAACTTAGATTTGTTCTAACACAAAAGTTGATTGCAAGGACTTTCGCCTGGAAAATGGATAAGCTTTTGCCAAGGCTAACTAAATAGTCCACCTGGGGGCGTTCTCCACGAATGCCGGACCCGTTCACTGTCTCCATTTTTAGAGCCGTCGCTATACCAGACAAGGTCAAAAGCGAGAAGTTGGTTTTGATTTTTCCAATTCATTCCTTGGAGGGATTACTGCGAAGAAATTTTTCTCGAAGCTATATTCTGCAAGAATAATGTCGAGAGGCATGCTAAACGTGCTTTCAGATTCTGAGTCATTAAGCAAAGCTAAGTGGCTGCCTTTGTAAGAGTGGTAATCTATGTTATTCGATTGGAGCAGACGATGAATGCTCAATCTTGCTTCCATTCGGATATATGTTTGAATAGGTGTTAGACCCAGGATGCGACTTTAATTACCATAGTCGGAGCAAAGACATCCCGCCATGCAGATTCGAGCTAGACATTGCATTCGTTCAATGCTTGATCGTCAATCAATTGTTTTAACCGCAGTTCAATTTGTTCATCTTTTCCACCAGACCAGCGTAGCATAGGCCATTGCCGATCTAAAAACGTGCGTGTATAACAAGTATATCATCGCCTTTGAGGGCCTTAGACCTCAATAGTTACCGCAGATTTGACGGCAGATCCACAAGAATGCTCCAGATTCTGAGAGCACAAGAATTTCCAGATTCATTCATTCTCCCACAAGAATTCTCCAGATTTCCCGGGGTGTTCTATCTGTGGGTTCCATGATAGTTTGCTATCACGGACTATTCCAAAGTACTTTGCTTCCCTTACGAAATCTATAGTTTCACCACACAGTGTGGGTCGTTGGAGAGGATCTAGTTTCTTCCGTTTTGAAAAAGGGACAATAGTCGTCTCCTTAGGATTTACAGAGAGGCCTTCTTTGTTGCGCACCATTTCTGAACCACATAAGGTGCAAATTGCACGGTGCTTTCGAATTTGGCACTGACAATGATTACTACATCGTCAACATTATCCTAAGGCATCAGTTCCTTGGTATGTCAAGGATTGAATTATATATTGTCAACAACAAGGGGCCATAAGAATGGCGAAAAAACAACCTCGTGACTCGAAAAAACAAAATCCTCGTGACGCCAAAGCCGAGATTTCCACATCATCGACGCGGGTCGTAGTGTGACATACCACTTTTTCGAATACTCAATTGCATGAAACGTATGACGTTTTTAAAACTAACAGCAATCTATTGGAAGCTCATTCACAAGAATATTTTGATTATTCTATTTATTGGTCACGAACAAATGCCTAAATGGGGGTTTCCACCGGACACTAATCAGCGATTAAGACAAATCATCATTAAATCCCCTCTTAATCACGAGAGAGTTATGTCAAAATCGAAAACATACGTCAAGCTAATCTCGTCTTATCCGATGGAAACACTTTGGGATTAACTTTTAATCTGTCTCCGTTAATCTCTGTAATATGTGCGGTGGAAACACCCTGTCAAGAAGTTTGTCTCTATTTGAACTACTCTAAGACTGATGGCCTTCCACGAACGACAAAACAGTTTTCGGGTACACTGAGTCTTATCAAAGAAATGTTTTTCGAGCTGATCTCAACTATCGACACGACACGGTGAAAGTCGACAGTTGAGACCCTAAATAAAATAACTAGTAGTACCTGTCCAGAAGGAAGGGTTTTAAAGATTGGCATTGATAAACATTATATGGATTTCATATTTCTCGATAATATTCGCTTAAAATAGGTTTTTATATGCACCCTGTTGTGCAAAATATATCAAAAAATTAAATTGGCAATATTCGTACGTAATACGAGCCTCTTTCTTTTTAATGATATGAAAAAAAATATCAATGGGTTTCAAGGGGCTGAAAAGTCAATGTTCTTAAGGCACACATTTATAGCTAATAATAATTTTGTTATTGATGCTAATTAGAAACAAATTTATTTCTCATTGCAAAATGTGTCTTTCTCCGAAAAATAAAATTTTATTGCAATCTTGGTAGGGTAAAGTACCCTACAAAATTTTATTGAACGTAAAGTGTCTTCAACATCTGTTTGATTGCATTTTCTGAAATTCACATAAAGTTAATGTGTTATTTTATCAAGCTATAAGCTAATTTAAGCTAATAAAAAAATTTAATCTGTTTCCGTGGTTTGCATAAAATAATTCAAGCACGTGTGTCGCATTCCCGCAAGTATTCCGAAAACTGTGACGACAACAGGGAATTACCGATTCAAGTAAACAAATAAACAGATGATCTGCTAGAAACCGGCTCCGCAGAAAAACATATTGTTTTGGCCGAAAATGGAACAAAGGTCGCAATAAAATGTGACGAAATTTAATCAAAAACTTGTTTGGAGATTAAAACATATCGACAAGGTATTCCCTCGGATTAGAGTATAAATAGTGAGGGAACATCTTCGATTCTTCACAGAACACAACAAATAGTCTGAGTCTCTTCGAGAGTATTTCTTTGAGTTAATCTACACAAATCGTAAATTTTAATCCTTATAATGGCTGGTTTCAATAAGACAACCATCTTCCTTGTGCTCCTTGTTTGTGCAATGGTTATCAGCACCACCGAAGCTGGTAGAGTCCGTGTTGGACCCTGTGATCAGGTGTGCAGTCGCTCAGTACCCGAGAGGAACGAGTGTTGTAGAGCCCATGGACACTCATCATACGCCAGCTGCAGTGGAGGAATGTCTTGCAATACGTAAATTTAAGAGAATATACCAAAATAAATACCGACTTAGAGAGAATTAATAAAATGTTTCAACCCTAAAATACTTAAAATGTTGTTTGTTATTATGTATTTGAATTAAGTATAATAAGAGCCCGCTTTTGTTTAAAATGGTGAGCGAAAACAAGCCTTAAGTCTATAGCTAGGCTTAGACTTTAGCGTTAGACTAGATTAGACTAGACTTTAGCGTTATTCTAAAGTTAAACAGGGGAACTTGTTGTAAACGTATTCATTTTCTTTCTGCTGTTGCAACTTGTTAAAAATTAGTTTCTTAAAAATTAATTATTCTTATAAATTAAAAACGTGTTGGCCAACCGACAGAAACAAAGTACCTGACCTTGTCGACTTCTTTATCGCAAAAGGGGTTCCTCGCCACCTCACAAATGTAGAAGAAGGCTATGATCTCTGTTCGGATCACTCGACAGTCGTTTTGAAAATCAGCGGAAGTCTAGCACGATCTGTATCTCAATGCGGAACTAGACAATTATATCGAATGAAAACCGTGTCACTGTCTGAACTTCGTCAAACAATCCGAAATTTCAAGAATAACAAAGCTTCAGGCTGTGACCTAATTACTGGGGAAATTTTGAAGGAGCTACCGAAAAGAGCGTTAGTCAAGCTTCTCTTCATCATAAACGCATCAATGAGAATTTCATATGTTCCACGGGAATGGAAAGTCGCAGAGGTAATAATGGTTCCAAGACCAGGGAAATGCCCGAACGACAAAAAATCATATAGACCGATTTCGCTTCTGCCGATTATATCTAAAGTCTTCGAGAAACTTGTGCTCAAACGACTGCAACCAATAATTGAAGAAAGACGATTGATTCCGGATCACCAATTCGGCTTTAGGGTCAAACATTCAACAATTGACCAGGTCTATCGAGTAACAAATAAAATTGGGAAAACCTTAGAGGCAAAAATCCACTTTTCTTCATGTATCCCAAGCCTTTGGTAAAGTTTGGCCCGAAGGCCTAAAATATAAGCTACGGAAAGTTTTGCCGGAAAAAATGTATGAGCTCTTAGAGTCTTATCTTGACAACAGACTATTTCGAGTGATATACGGGAGCGAATACTCAGAATTCAAAGAAATACAAGCCGGCGTTCCACAAGGTAGCGTCCTTGGTCCAACACTGTTTTTACTTTTTACAAGAGATCTACCTCAAGTAGAGACAACGATTGTAGCCACGTTCGCTGACGACACGGCTATCCTCGCTACGGATAAGACAGTCGAACTATCAACGGGAAAACTCCAACGCGCTTTAAACAAAATATGCGAATGGACAAAGGCCTGGCGAATCGTCCTAAATGAGACAAAATCAACGAATGTAAATTTTACTTACAAGAGGGTAATCAGCTTTCCTCTATTTAAAAACTCGGTACAAATTCCGTACGCAAGCGAGGCGAAATATTTAGGCCTGACCCTAGACGCAAAACTTAAGTGGAAGCCACACGTTAAAAAGAAACGCGATGAACTTGAAATCAAGCTACGAGAACTGAATTGGCTTATCGAACGTTATTCGAAACTAAGCGTATATAACAAACTGCTATTGTATAAGCAAGTGCTAAAACCATCTTGGACGTACGGTATACAACTTTGGGGTTGTACCAAACCAAGCAACATATCTATTTTAGAAACTTTTCAGAATAAGACACTAAGAGCAATCGTAAATGCTCCATGGTATATAAGAAACAGCGATTTACATCGAGATCTAGGCATCGCAACCGTCACCGACGAGGTAAGAAACTTTGCTCGCAAACTTCACACTCGCCTTCACGACCATTGCAACCACGAAATAATCCGAACTCTGGATCAGACAAATCTTGCACGCCGACTTTAACGAACAAGACCGTTGGATCTAGCGTCGTAAGAGGAAACCGCACATAATGACGGTATTGCAGGTGCTTTCGTTGGAAGGTAGCCTGCCAAACGCGATTACTATACAGAAGCTTGAACTACTTGTTGAGGAAACTTAGTCGTAGTCTTACAAAGATTGGGAGGTTTTTTTAGTGAGTAAGAATCTCACACTACTATGAGCACGCGCGTTCGATTCTCATAGTGCCTATGAAGGTTCTTACCTACCCACGGAAAAAAAAAACTCTTATAAATTCATTAATTCTTATAAATTAATTGAATTTAATTTCTTGTAAATTAATTGGTTTCTTTAAAGCTGCAAACAAAAATACTGTCGGCATGGTAGGAACTAAACCATGCGGACAAATAACTTTAATGTATTTAGTCCTGCCGTCTTTTGAAGAAAGAGCAGAAGGAGCTTCAGTGAGAACTTACCATGTCAGTTCCATGTCGCCACTCACCATGTCAGCTCCGAAAACCCTCCGCACCCATAATGTTAGTGTAGGCAGAACAGCTTCAAAGGAATTTTGAGGCTGCTCTTTATTTCTAAGTCGAACTAAATTTAAATATCTGCTAAAGGTGTTCGTTTTAATTTCGTTTTTGTTGGAGGTTGCTACTAACCGATGACGCACTGAGACACAATTACTGGTCCATTGTACTACCAAACAGACACCTTATTAATGTACTTAGTTTACTCGTCTTTCGAAAAAAGATGAGAAGGAGCTTCAGTGATGAAGAGCTTAGGTGTTCGGCACTCACCACGTCAGCCCCAAAGATCCGCCACCTGATGCGAACAAAGGTAGGACAACTACAGAGAAAGTGTTGCATTATAGGTATCGTCATCTTCTCCACAGGCAGAACAGGTGGTGGTTCCGCTCAAGCATTACACATTCAAGAGTCTAGCAAAAGCTTGGTGGCCGGTAAGGGCGCCTAGAAAAAGTCTGCAATCAAAAGAAAAAAACGCTAACCTCTCCCAGATGTCCGGGTGTAGTCGTCTGCGTCTGCACCAATCGCAGACGCAGATGTCAACGAGCTATGTGCTCAAGAGGAACCCAAGCGTCGATGGCATTAAACGTAACAACATATACAGGCAGGCCTACCGCAGGTTCGGCTCCTGAGAAAAACCTCTTCTAAGCCTTATCTGGCAAGCTCATCAAAGATCGTATTTTCCTGGATACCAGTGTGACCTGGGACCCAAACAAGATTCACTGTATTTAGCCGTCCGACTAAGTTCAACGAATGCTTGAGTTCGAGCATGTGGAATGAGGAACGCATATGGAACGCATATGATTCTTGCCCCCCACCTGTTAGTGACAATATAGCTCATATCCAGGATAGCGAAAGTCTTTACTTGGAAGACAGACGCTCATTTACCTAAGGGGTAGTGGAGTCTAATGTTCTCGCAAGGACTCCAGCACCAGATCCTTTCCGGCTTTGGAATCATCTGTGACAATGTGATGGAATTCTTTCCCTGGTTCAGAGTTTGACCGAAGCCATATCCATGTTGACGTGGTAGTTTTGTCGCAAAAGGATTTCTGTGGCCATTGCGTCAGCGGGCATGTACATAAGACAGCGGTCGAATGACTAGTCTCGAACAAGTTCTCACTCTTTATAAGCGAAAGATGGATTTCAGCGTACCTACACCCCTTGATAAATATATCAATGGGGGGAATTCGTCAGAGCATCTAGAGCAGAGCCCGGCGTGCTAGGGAAGGCCCCGGCATGCTAGGAAAGACAGCCAAGACAAGCCGTTCTTTTGAATTTGGCAAAAGAGGCAGTAACACGTTTCGCGCGAAGCCTACCCCACCAAGCAACCGATGCGTATGACAGTAGTCGTCTAACCATGGCCGTATAGATCCAGATCCTTATAGATCCACCCTTTAGGGAAATAAAGCCCCCTGTCTTGTCAAAAGCACGTCTGCTCTGCCAGAAAGTGGACAACGATTTTTCGGTTTTGGATTCTACTTGCTTGCACCATAGAAGTTTCTCTCAAGGATAACTCCCAAATATTTGCCTTCATCGAATATCGCGATAGTGACACCTTTAAGCAGAAGTTGAGTCAGACGAGTGAACTTCCGCCTTCTCGTACAGAGAACAACCGTAGTCTTAAGAGGATTCACTGAAAGCCCATTCCTAGCACACCAATCATCGATCAAGTCTGGGGATCTCTGCGTCTGAGAGCACACAGTCCCTATAGCTTTGAGCCGGCAGAAAGAACGGCGACATCATCCGCGAAGACCTGTGTGTAGATTTCGAAAAGGTTAAGAGCCGAAAGCAGAGAGTCTTTCAACCATGCAATGCACCATAAAAGGGCAGCCTCTGTTTACTTCAGTTATGACGCTTTTGCTACAATCTGCCTCGGTTTTCATCATCGAGTGCATTAGCTTTGCCCTAATCCATTGAACTAATGTTTCATTTACACCGGGTTGTCTGGCTGACTCACACATGCTATCAAAGGTCGCGTTATCATAAGCTAGGCACCCTCGGTATCGACGAAGAAACATCCAGCTTGTACTCCTTCTGGTCAAGAGCACATTTAGTCACCAACCAACGAGGTTTTGAAGCGCAGTTTCTTAGTTCCTTTACTATTGCTCCAGCTTGGCCAATCCTGCAGGACATAACTCAGTATCACTCAGAAGGAAAGATAGTTTTTACCAGCAAATTTTATAGATGCGCTTCAAGTTCTGAGCAAAGAAGTGGCCCTAGACACAAATACCTGGCACGGCGCGCTTGAACTTCAATTTAAATACAAAAATAAACAAATTTGCGTAATTTTTTTTAGGTTAAAAACGTTTTATTAAAAAGTTTCTTCAGTCGGCATTCATATTGGTCGGTATTTTCGCTTAAATTTAGGCATTACAAGACATTCCGCCACTACAACTGGCGTAGGATGAGTGTCCATGGGCTCTGCAGCACTCGTGTCTCTCGGGTACAATGCGACTGCATACCTGGTCACATGGTGGAACACGGACTCTTCCAGCTTCAGTGGTGATCACCATAGCACACACGAGGAGCACAAGGAAGATGGTTGTCTTATTGAAACCGGCCATTATTAGGACTCGAAAAAAGCTTAAGTATAGTTTAACTCAAAGAAATACTCTTGAAGAGACTTTTAATTTTGTTCTGTGAAGAATCAAACATGTTCCCTCGCTATTTATACTCTAATCCGAGGGAATACCTTGCTGTGATATGTTTTCATCTCAAAACAAGTTTCAGATTAAATTTCGACGTTTTTTACTGCGACCTTTGTTCCATTTTCGGCGATAAAATATGTTTTTCCGATAGCCCGGTTTCTGGCTCACCGTCACCATTCCGAATGTTGTTTTGGTTACTTGAATGGGTAATTCCTCTGGCTAACGTCACTGTTTTCGAGATTCATGCGATACACCTATACACACCTGTTAATGTTATTTTATGCAATGACCGAGGTTAAGGTTATTAATTGGTAGAAGATAAAAAACAAACTATTTTTGGGTGAAATACATTCAAATACAAAGCCGTATGTATAAAAGATGTAGATACGACAGGAATCTACTGAAAATAGAAAAAAAATAATCAACGTTACTGACTCAACTAAATGGTTTGGGAGAATGCTTGGAACATTATCAACCTCAATCGCCGTAAAATTCAATTATGCAGACAAGGAAGAACTTAAGCTTGAGCGATCGACACGGACCCAACCTATTGCCAGAGTATCCGGCCTTCTTGAACGAAGTTGATGCTGCGCTGGTGACTTCAATGCTCATGTGGGTACGGACGACAGTACTTGAGGAAGTGTGATTGGCAGGCAGGGTGACCTGGATCAAATTAGAAACGGAGGGAACTTGTCGGACTTTTGCTGTGCTTATGGCTTGTCCATCATGAACACCTTTTTCCCCCACAAAGACATTCACAAATACACTTGGTACCGGCACAGTTTAAATCAGAGATCTGTGAATGAGTTCAGGGTGTTCAAAAAATGGTTTTTGATGTTCGCGTTTTGGAAGGAGCTGAGCTGTCAACTGATCACCACCTAGTGTTGTGCAAATTACGCTTTAGCGACAGTGTTCCTTTGCCACACGGGCAAAACCTAAAACGGGTGACCCGCATACGGTGGAAAAGGTTACAGGGTGCTAAATCTGATTGCAGGGAGCGCTTTGCACGGCACGTTTGGGAGAAGTTTGAACAAATTCCAACTGATCTTTCAAATGCAGAGGAAGAATGGCAGCTGTTTTCATCGGCAGTCATTGACTCGGCAAGAAATGTTTTTGGAGTGAAGCGGCTTTATGTGGCGAGTGGTGGTGAGACTCCATGAGCTCAAGAACGTATCAGAGAGAAGAAGAGAGCCCATATTGTGTGGAATCAATATATAAACTCTATTTCTCAAGCCCGGTACACTGAAGCGTGAAGACCTTCCGATATGGCGGTCAGAACAGCCAAAGAACAGGCATGGAAAAAGTTTGGCGAGAGGTTAGAGCATGATTACAGATCTGCAAACAAGATATTTTGGCAAGGAAGTTGAATATCATTCAAGGGGTTGAATCAAAGGACGATACACTTCTTTCAAATGAGAGTGATGTCTTGCGCAGATGGAGAGCGCACTTTACGGAGCTGCTCAATCCCCAACTGAAGATGGCAATCCCATTGCTGACGAAATTAGGGCGGAGAATAGTCGTACAGTATATGATGTCACTGCCGCGATTAAATCGTTTAAAGTGGGAAATTGTGTTGGAGTTGATGTAATCCGGCCAGAAATGCCCAAGGCAATGGGTGAAGAAGGTGTTAAATGGCTAACAAGTATATTCCTCTTAAGTCTTCCGGGAAAAGTATTCGCGAAGGTGTTGGAAGCGCGTTCCACAGCTGTAATCGAGCCTTTGTTGGGGGAAGAGCAATGCGGCTGTCGGCCTGGCAGAGGTACAACCGACCAGTTTTTACTCGCAAGGTTGTTGTTGAGAGGGCCATGGGAATATGCCAAACCGGCCTACGCGTGTTTTGTAGATTTCGAAAAGGCCTCTGACCGGGCTCCTCGGGGTAAACTCAGGGGAGTTTTGCAGGACTATGCACTCTCTGGGTATCTTCTGAGAGCCATTCAGCCTTTGTATGGGAATTGCAGAAGCTGTGTTCTGATAAGTGGCGTCGAATTCCAACCTTTTGATGTGCGCGTTGGACTGTTCTACCGTTTCTCCTTTTCACAGCCAATATGGATTGGATGGTGAACCGCAGTCTTGGTGAGGCATATTCGAAATGGCTGGCGTCAGGCTAAGCCATCTGCTTTTCGCAGATGATTAAGCTATCCTGGCATCGTCCGAGGAGGAACTTCAGCGAGCACTGGATGGCATTGCGGCCAAATGTGGTGAGGAGGGAACGAAGGTAAACGTGGTAGAGAAGTCCAAGTATCTCGGGGTTTTTCTCACGAAATCTGGAAGGAGTGATACTGAATTATCCTGTAGGATTGGCTAAGCTGGAGCAAAAGTAAAGGAACTGCGCCAGCCGGTCATCCGAAAAGCTAAGCTTGGAGTGAAAGCAAAGATGTCAGTTTTTCATTCAGTTTTCGTTCCAAACCTCATCGAGGGTCATGAAATTTTGGGTATGACCGACAGAATTAAATCGCGGGCACCTGTGTCTCTTGAGTTGGGGGTGGAGGATCGGGAACGATGGACATTTAGCGCCCCTCGCTCTGGGAGTCCGCTCGCGGTCTCCGAAAAAGATGATGATGATGATGAGATATTTCGTTTGCTTAAAAGGGGCTTAAGAATTGAGGTTGGAAACGCCATTTTTGAAATGCTTCTAAGACAGTTGGATTGCCTTTTAAACGTTATATACTTCAGCCACCTTCAAGCAAGATCGTCATAATCATAACCGTTAAAGGACTAGAAATCTTTAAAAAATCGTTTTCGAAAAGGTTTTAAAGATTTTGAGTCAAATTTTCCAAGTTTTTGAATATTCAAAGTTTGCGAAAATTATGTAAAACATTTTAAAACACAGACTATGCTCGATTATTATTTCAAAATTAAACTCTATACCGTTTGGCAGATAGAGAGAAGACATAATGCTATTTTGATCTTTTTATACCCCATCCCATAGGATAGGAGGTATATTAAGTTTGTCACATAGTTTGTAACACGGTGAAATAATAATGGTAGACCCCCAAGACCTTAAGGACATATGATCGAGACCGAATTCTGAATCGAATGAGCCATGTCCGTCTGTCCGTCCGTCTGTATGTCACATCTTTTTAGGCCTTTAATTTTGAGCTAGGGTGCTGAAACTTCGTGCGTAAGGTCCACGTCATGCGAAGCAGTACAAGTGTAAAAATTTTTGAAATTTAGAGGTTGATTTTTCAAAAACATTGAATGTTTTTGAAAAACATTCCCCCCCCCCCTTTAGAGGTTGATTTTTCAAAAACATTGAATTTAAACCAAAAAATTGCATTTTTACGTACATTTAAGCGTAACTTGGAAACATCTGTGGAAATATCTTATAATCAATAGTTTGTAATTAGGGCCGGTTGAACCACGCCCCTTTTCGAAGTTTGCATTACTTATAAAATGTCAAAAAATAACTATGCCATCAGCATTTTACAATGTGGGATAGGATGCGGTATTCAACGGCCCGTTTTACGGACTGTAACTACTGCGTACACACTGTAGCACTTACTCACTGGTTTATAATTTTTTTAAATTTTAAATACATAAAACAACTATTTTGAGTTTTTTTTCAGTTGCCTTCAGACTTTTTCCCAATAACACAACTAAATGCGGTAGCCTAAGATGTTTTTGTGAGGTATAATGGCCCCCGGTTTTCGCGTAGAGGGTAAAACAAGCTCCAATTTTTACTTCGTTTTTTAAAGAGGCTCCCAAAAACTGTTGGGGATTTTAAAAAATTGTTTTTGAAAATTCTTTTCTGTTTTTGAGTTAAATCTCAGAAGGTTTTGAAACTTAAAAGTTCGCTTCAATTTTCCCCTAAAATTTTGGACAATTTCTAATGCGTGGGATTTCTTTTAAATCATTTTTCCAAATGGCACCGGAGATAAGGGAATATGACACACGTTTTTCATGTATTTTTTAGATCTTTTTTTCGAAAATGCATCAAAACGGCAGTATTAAGACTTTTTCCGAAAACTATGACTAAAGCAAGTTTACCTTGAGTTGCTTTATACGTCTGTTCAATATTGGCTTTGTGCACCAAAGCGGTTCGAAAGTTATGGCCTCAAACACTTTGAAAAACTTCATTCATTTCTAACTCATCATTTTTCAAAAACTTTTCAATATTTTGAAGAAATTAGTGGTTCGGAGTTTCGTTTTTCTAGTTCTTTCCTGTTTAACTTCCTGGATTCTCTGCCTATTTCCGCAGTTTAAAAGGACACCATATTTTGTCTTTCTACGACCTACCGTTCAAAGGTTTCACCGCGATTGGACGAACAACGTAATGACACCATAAGAGGTCCTTTTTTTCCATTTTTGGACAGATTGCTAAAAAACAATACGTAATCTTAGGCCTCAAAACATTTTATTTAATCAACGATACAGGAGAACATAAAAGCGTTAAACATATTTATTTTTGTATTAAACTACGAATTGCAAGACATTCCACCACTGCAACTGGCGTATGATGAGTGTCCGTGAGCCCTGCAGCATTCGTTCCTCTCCGGTACACTACGACTGCAAACCTGATCGCAAGGACCCACTCGGACTCGACGAGCTTCGGTGGTGGTGATGACCATTGCTGCACACACAAGGAGCACAAGGAAGACGGTTGTCTTGGTGAAACCAGCCATAATTAAATTCGGATAAATTCAATGATTTATTGTATAAATTTACTCAAAGATTTACTCTAGCAGAGCTGAGTTGTAGAAGCGTTCTATGACAAGCCTAAGTGTGCCTCTTGGTATTTATACGCTGCACGAACGTAACTACTCGTTACGCGATGTGTTTCGATTAGAAAACTTGTTGCTGATTCTCAAGAAATTTCACTTTGTTCGACCTTCCCGCCTTATTCTGATCTATTAATGTTTTATTTTTATTTGCCGGTTACTCCAGATTAAAATGATTTCCCAGAATAGTGTATACGGTTTTTCGCTAAATCAAATGGGGAAACCCGCTGTTTACATCTGTCTTATTAGTAGATACGTATAATCTTAGACTAATCTTAGTTAGCAGTCTAAAGCGCTTTTGCGTACAATCTGTGATGCGAATCACGTGGGTGAAAAGCGGTGGACTGGAAATATGCAAATATAAAAATTTATGAAAAAATACGAGTTGTTTATTGTAAAACTAGTCACACGTGATATTGGTACTTTTCTGGTGAAAATTGTACAAGTGCAGCGATTATGCAAGCTTGAACGATTATGTATGATGCTAGAATTATTAATGAAGGTAAAGCAAAAATTTATTGGAAAAGAAAAAGCAAGTCTTTTTTCTAAGAAATTTACAAGGACTCTTTTTTTTGATTAAAAAGATGCGCCATAGTTTTGTTACCTAATAGTAAAGATAGAAAAAAATTATATATAGAACGAAAAAATAAATAAATTATTGGTAGCTTGCGATGCTACCAAGTTTATACCAAAGGGCGGGTATTGTGGGTGAAGTGAACGTGTAAGTACATACAAAAGTACAAACACAATTGTACTGCTCGGGCTCGGAACCTAGAACAAAGATATTAAAGTTGAGCAACTCACATAACTAAAAGAATAATTTTTGCCACTTTGCAAAAAATCTTTTTTAATGTGCTTATCGCAGGTTCAATTACTCGTTTAACGTATTATTCATCTCAAAATTCAAAAGCGTGTATCATAGAAATATATTTGGAGAATTGTGGGGTGCAAAGATTACGAGGAAAAACCCACTTAGGTAATCGGAACATCATTTTTTTAGTCGAGATCAATAGATCAATTTATTTATTCAAAAAGTCCGAAATTTAATAACCAAATAATCTGAAACTAGTTTTATTGCTTGCGAGGAAAAAAAAAACATGGCAGGAGGTTGATTTCATATTTCGAACGGAGTATAAATACAGAGCGAAAATGCTCATAAAAGTAGAAGATCACAACAAACTTGTTCAGAAAGTTTAATTTATTTTTGTCGAGTTCTCTAAATCTTAACAAAAAAAAAAAAATGGCTGGCTTCAACAAAACAGCAGTCTTCCTTGTACTCATTGTGTGTGCAATGGTGATTACAACCGAAGCTCAGAGAATCCGTGTTGGTCCTTGCGATGAGGTGTGCAATCGCATCGAAGCCGAAAGGAACGAGTGCTGCAGAGCTCATGGACACGGATCTTACGCTACGTGCCATCTGCCTGGCGATAGTGCTGGACATCTGTATTGTTATAGGATTTACTAAAAGCAAATATCTTGTGTAGTCGAACTATAATTCTATTTGTATGATGTTAAAAAAAAATATAATAAATTCAAACTATGAAAATAGAAAAGTTTTATAGTAGTAGGTACAATTCTTCAAAATTTCGGCAACTGCTTCAAAGCATGCTGTGTAATTTCTTAGACCCCCAAGGGCCAGTAATTCATTACGTGATCATCCGACTTTCCGAGTTAAACTGAGATTAACCCCAGAAATTAGTTTTTTAGTGAACTACGATCTGGGGTGAATCCCGGCTTGACTCACCAAATTTGGTGAGTTAATCTCGGATCATCTATGGAGAACAGTATGAACTTCTTTGAATGTTTTTTCTGCGTGGAATGTCAGTTGGTTTGCGCGTTGCTGTGAAAAATTACATTTGAATATAACTTGAACTTCTTGTTCCCTGTTTTTCTATGTGAAGTGAGAGCTAGGAGAGTCAAAAACTTCGAGCGTCGAAGATTTTGACAACTTTGTTGACGGAGTTAACTCTGCGCTAAAAAACAGCTCGCTTATTTAACTCCAGATTCGTTTTTTTACGGGATTAACAGATCTTGGTTTTAGCTGGGCTTACCTCAGCATTGAAAAACCGGCCCTAATAAGTTTAAGGCATCATGGTCTATGCGTTGTTTAGCAAAGCCAAATCGGAAAGGGTAAAACACGTTCTGCATCTCTCTACGAATCCTTACTGTATCGCAGTGCTTTAGACATCAGGTGTGCTTATGTGGTCATTCCAATGTAAGTTATCACATGCTTTCGAGTTGCGCCACCCACATGCATTTTGTAATCCGAAGTCGATCTGAATATCAAGCAGCTATAAAATACCCCCAGAAATAAGTTGAAATCAGAAATCTGAGATTTGGTCCTTCGAGCCAGATTCTATGAGTTTTAAACAAGTGGGAAAGTGCAACAGTGCGTAGGTTAAAACTTCAGTCCGTCTGTGACGGATTGCAAAATACCCTACCCTACCAAAACAGGAAACTGCCACGCCTCCAAAAAGTGGGAGGGATATAAAAATATACGGTGGGGTGCCGTGGCGTAGTGGTTAGTGTGTGTCCTTACTACGCCGGAGGCCTGGGTTCGAATCCTGCCATCGTCACCTGAAAAAAAAAAACCTAGTTCTTTTTCACGGTCTCCACCTCCGCGAGGGTCTGACAAGCCATATTTGCAAACTTGATCCGGAGGACTGGACTTTCAGCCAACCCACCAACTTTTAGCTCTCTAGCTTAGGCTTTAAGGACTAAAAAATGTTTACATACGGGCGGGCGGATGGACAGAATTGGCTTGATCGATTCTCCTGTCGGTCCCATTCATATCTCTAAAAGGTCTTAGGGTTCTACGGTGGTTATTTTACTGCGTTACAAACTATACAACAAACTTAAAATACCCTGGATGGGGTATAAAAAAGCAGGCATTCTTCAAAGCATATAAGATATAGCCTGAGGCACACCCTCTCGAAGAAACAACTAAAAAGAAAACTAACTGGCACTTTCAACTCAGGAGAGCCATCGTCTGACCTCTCTTAAATTCATGTATTTTGCTTTAAAGGTGTTTTTATAGGTACATTATGAAAGGGACCTACAATTTTTTTACCGATTGCGAATGGCGAAATTAGTGGTTTGTCAGACCCTCTCGGACCATTTGTCATACCCTCGCGGAGGTGAGACTGTGAAAAAAGACTCTTATTGCCTGGGTCGGGATTTGAACCGTACGCCTCATACACAGTAATCCAATATACTTACTACTGCACCGCGTCACCTTCACGACGGATGGCGACCAAAAAATTGGTCACCATTTCGTAATGAAAGCGGTACCCTTAAGCCTTCAGCCCAATGAATCCGGTGCATCCGTTACGTCGACGTACACAATACTGACAACTGAGTGAAATACACACGTTCTTAAGGGAACCGATGTACGTCGCGAATATGCTCTATGGGCTAGTTCCCATAAGAACGTGTGTATTTAACTCACTTGTCAGTTGTGTACTTCAACGTGACGGACGCAACGGATTCATTGGGCTGTACCTGATTCAAGGTACGTCCGTCCGTCCGTTTGTCCGTCTGTTCGTATGTGTGATGTTTTAAGGTCTTTAAAATTGAGCTGGGACGCTGAAACTTTAATTGTATCTTGGTTCTTATTTTGGGGTGCCGTGGCGCAGTGGTTAGTGTGTGTGCCTCTGACGCCGGAGGTCTGGGTTCGAATCCTGCCTCTGCCACCTGAAAAAAAGACTTGTTCTTTTTCACGGCTCCCACCTCCGCGAGGGTCTGACAAACCCTCCGAGAGTAACATTTGTCTTGAAAAAACTTCTCAAAGTGCCGTTCGGACTCGGCAAAAAATTGTAGGTCCCCTTGTATGTGAAGAAATTAACACACACAGCATACATGGTTGAGAATTTGGCCCTGGTTCACCTCGAGCTGTTGCGCCACTCTATTTATTTATTTATCTATTTATGGTTCTTATTTTGTACAGACAAAGTGCAAAAATTGGTCAAATCCGCCAACGGCCACGCCCACTACCGGCTTCAATGTAAGACAACCTGTATTTCAAATTTTCTTTCAAAAAGCCTTTGGGTCAAGTTAATCAAACCTAGGAGCCCAAATTTTGGTAAAGAGCAATAATGGCCCAAGGGCCGCTTTTTCAGTGCGAGATCATCCGAGTTTCCTAATTAAACTGAGATTAACCCCAGAAATTAGTTATTCAGTGAACTTCTATCTAGGCTTAATATCGGATTAAATCGCCAAATATGTTAATCTCGGATCCACTCTGGAGAACAGTATGAACTTCTTTGAATGTTTTTTCGTGTGTGGAATGGCAATTGATTTGCGTGTTTCTGTGAAAAATTACATCTGGGTATAAGTCGGATTTTTTTTTGCCTGTACTAATACCCGACCGAGGGATATTAATTTTAATGCTCAGTTTTTAACACAGTGAAATAATCACCGTAGACCCCTAAGACCTTTTAGAGATATGATCGAGACCGACAGGTAAGTCTATTAAGCCATGTCCGTCCGTCCGTCCGTCCGTCCGTCCGTCTGTCCGTATGTATGCAGTTTTGAGGTCTTTAAAATCGAGCTAGGAAACTGAATTTTGCAACGTTGCTTGGTTCTCATTTTATACAGAAAAAATATGAAAATTGAGAAGATCCAGCCACAGTTGTTGGCTTGAATGTCGGACAACCTCAAATTTACCTTTGATTTCAAAATTCCTTTTGGTGAAGATAGACAAAACATATGAACTCAAATTTTGGTGGAGAGCAATATCGACCAAAAGCCTTTAATTAGACAAAAACTGGACCGCCCACTCTATTGACCATGCCCACTTTTAACATGTGAAATCTTTGAAAACCTGATTTCTCGGGAAATTTACTCTAAATTGAAAAAAAATTTATGATAAATATTAAAGATATTACCATTTGCTAAGTTTGTTGCATACAAAGCATTGAGCTCCGCCTACTTTTAGGGGGCGTTTTTGGGAAAAAACTGTTTTTTTAAGTATTAATATTCGCTTTAACGCATTTTCTCGTGATTCAAAATTAGAGTTAATTGATTTTTAATTTTCAGCCTACGCCTTTTCTTAGGGGCGTGGCCAATACAAATAATCCATATTCAGTATATGAAACAGACCAACAAATTTTAAATTTGGTGTTAATGGGTAAAGAGGGTCGGGTATTTGGAAGTTCGTTAGAGACGAACTCTTGCACTTACTTACTTGTTTTCTATGCGAAGTGAGAGTTGCGAGAGGCAATATTTTCGAGAGTGGAAGTCGAAATCGTTTAAGAAATGACCAGAGCAATACAAAACTATCTTTTATAAGCAATACGCCAGTAAAATTTTAAAAAAACATATTTTTTACCAAATATTTTTTAGCTCTTAAACACTAATTTGCCACCTATAACAGTTTGAGCAAACATCCATAACAGTTTGATTGATGTTCGAAAAAATTACCTGAAAATGTTCACGTAAGACAGATCTTTCGCAAATACATTTTCTACTTCCCTGTTTCTTTTATTTCTTTTCGTCACTCTCTTTTGAGAGCCAAAATGACAACTAAATGGTGATCAAGTGGTTATTTCATATTAATCTTGTCTGGTGGAAACACTTCGGGATTTATTTTTAATCACCTTCTGCATAACGCAGTTTAATGGCCTGTGGAGACGCAGTCTAAGACTTGTTCTGTCTTTAATAAAGAAATGAAGAGACCCAAAGTCTAGGGTGGTAAACAAAGCTCAGATTTCATATTTTGTTGCTATTTGAGTGCCTTTTACTTATTTGTTGATATTAGTTCATATGAATGAGACTGCTGCAGATTCTTAATACAGAAATTAATCTTAAGATTTTTTTACGAGAACGACTAATGTGTTATTCCAAATAAACCTAAGCCTAATGTACAATGCACCTTTAGATTTCTTATTTGTAATCTTAATTAAATTTATTTTTTTTTTTTTTTTGACAAAGAATTAATCAAAAACGTGTAGACTTTTATATACAAGGAACATTACGACGATAACATTGGATTTACCCACTGCAGTAAACAAAGTCATTTTCGACTTGTGCTGAATTAGGAACAGGCTAATCAAAAAGACTTTATTTTGCGCAGATAGTGAGGCCAAGTTCATCACAATCAAGTGAGTGGATAACCTGGAACGTGTTCATTGATGGGGCACGTAAAGGTAATTCCTATCGCCGGATGCGCCCGGCATATAAATAGCGAAGCAAAATTATTGTTTCATCACAGAACACATCTTTCAATTAACCAGACAACCTGCTCCTTCAAAAGTCTATATTAAATCGTCGAAGCGTTTAAATTTTTCATAATGGCTGGTTTCAATAAGACAACCGTCTTCCTTTTACTCCTTGTGTGTGCAATGGCTATCACCACCGTAGCTGCCCGAACCCGTGTTGGACCCTGTGACCAGGTGTGTAGTCGCTCCGTTCCAGAGAGGAACGAGTGCTGTAGAGCTCATGGACACTCATCGTATTCTAGTTGCAGTGGTGGAATGTATTGTAATTAGCATGAGGTGGGAAACCTCGAAAAATTATTCCTTTCCAAAAGCAGACCTATCGAAAAAATGTTATTAAATTAAATATCCTATATAAAAGGAGTATTTGCTGTGTTATTTTTTTTATTCAATTGTTATAAGGTTTTTATCATCGTCACCACGGTTTTTTTTTACATTAGGGGGTCGCGAGGGTCGCAAGGGGAGATTACCTACTTAAAAGCGAGGAGTTCAGAGAGCTTTCGCAAGTACAAAACAATGAAGACTTTTAAATAAGTCTCAAAGACTATTGTTGAGTAGTTGAGAGCATCCTCGCATAAATAGTATATAGCATAGAGTGGTCTTCGTAGTGGACCGGGGTGGACCGGGGCCTCAGCCAACAAGCTTGGCCAGCCAGCTCTGTCTCCAGCTAGCCATCTCCAGGTCCCCTTGCACTTGAGCGTGTCACCATAGAGTCTTAGTGCTCCTCTACTGCGCCGGCGCTGCGGCATGGATTCGAAGTTCTAAACTTCAACCTATAAAAACTAGATTTTCGAGTTGCATATGTAAAACACATGCGTTCCTCGAAGCAAGTGGCCAGACACTTAAGAATATGTAAGAGGGAGAGAACACTATCAAGATAACCAACTGCAGTAAACAAAGTTATTTTCCACTTTGTTGAGTTAAAACCAGTGAGTAAGTGCTACAGTGTGTACGCAGAAGTTACAGTCCGTAAAACGGACCGTTGAATACCCCATCCTATCCCACATTGTAAAATGCTGATGGCATTGTTATTTTTTGCCATTTTACAAGTAATGCAAACTTCAGGAAGGGGCGTGAAAAATGCAATTTTTTGGTTCAAATTCAATATTTTTGAAATATCGACCGCTAAAAGAGGGCCTGGCTAAGAATTTCATATGAACAAAATCTGGACTGAAGTCTCGTTTACCTAACCCGCTACTTTTTTTGTTTCAGGCTTTCCTTAATTAGGCTCAAAGCCAGTCGAAATTAAGTTTTTCTGGAAAATTTTAGGTTTTCCTTCAATTCTTCTTCCAAATGTGGGCGTGGCCCAAGGACTTGTATAGGCAAAATGTGGAACTAAACGTTTAAATATAAAATATTAAGCAAATTTTTTTCAATTTCGAGCAAAAATATTGAGTAAAATGCATTTGAAAATTTACCCTTAAAATAGATGCCACGCCCACTGGAGGAGGTTTACCAATTAAATTTGTCTTTTTTGTGTCTTACATTCATTAGGAGACGCTAAATATCAAATTTCACACCTTTAAAACGTCTTACAGTTTTGAAAACTCTAGAGGTAGTTGCACATTTAGACCGATTGTGGGCGTGTCTTTGGGCGGATTTTTACATTTGTACTGCTTCGCATGACGTGGACCTTACGCACGAAGTTTCAGCACCCTAGCTCAAAATTTAAGGCCTAAAAACATGTGACATACAGACGGACGGACGGACGGACATGGCTCATTCGACTCAGAATTCGGTCTCGATCATATGCCCTTAAGGTCTTGGGGGTATAGCATTATTATTTCACCGTGTCACAAACTATGTGACAAATTTAATATACCTCCTATCCTATGGGATGGGAAAAGGTGTTTTGTATTCGGCCGACCCTAACCTGGGTAACAGACGCCGACCAGGAAGACGCTCATTTTAAGACAGACGCTTCTGGATTTTTCGTTTGTTGCTGGTTTTAGTCCGCTCCAGATGTTTTCCATACCAGTAGCCATATCTGGTGAACATTCCCCTATCCGCCACCTGGTGAGGTGCCCAACAGTTGGTGAGGACCAGCAGTTTTTTTTTTTTGCCTGGTCATTTTTGAAATGTCTTTCGCTAAAATGTCCAACCTAGTTTTTCTCTTGGTGATAAAAATAAGAAAATTATACTAGAAGGCGTTTCAAATTGTTTTAAACCCTTTGAAAGTTTAAAAAAATTTTACCCTGAGCTTAGCATATCTACACATGCTCAAGTTTGAGAACGTAGGCTCAGGGAAATGTATTGGGTTATCGGAAGATTTTCGAAATTAAGCATACATATATAACAAACTGCTCTTGTACAGGCAGGTGTAAAAGCCGTCGTGGACATACGGTATACAACTTTGGGCTTGTAGCAATCCTTTGCTCGAAAGCCAAATGCTCGTCTTCATGTTCATTGCAACAATGAAATGATCCGTACTCTTAACGAGACAAACAGCGAGCGACGACTACAAGGAACAAGACCCTTCGACCTAGCGATCTAAAGTTGAACCGCACGAGCTGACGGTTTTAGTAGGTGCATTCACTGGATGGCAACCTACCCAACGCGATAAACGCTACGGAAGTGTAAACTACTTGTTAAGAAGAGAGAGAGAGTCAAGATTAAGATGAGAGAGCCAAAATTTACCACTATGACGTGCGTTCTGGCAGTTTTCATAGTGTCTCTCATAAATGGGTGGTTTTTTAGCACGTGGAAATCGGGTATAGCCAATATCGGCTACTTCGGTATTATATACCTGCTATAGTGGGCGTATTGGTATCTTTGAAAGATTTTGGAGTTTTGGAGGCCAGCAACAGGAAGCTATATACAAGCAATAGCCTCTATAAAGCCTGCACCAGGAGGCCTTATAAAAGTAATAGCCTCTATAAAGCCTGCAACAGGAAGTCTATACAAGCAATAGCCTTTATAAAACTTGCAACGGGAAGCTTTATACAAGTAATAGCCTCTAGAAAGCCTGCAAGAGGAGACCCTATACAACTAAAAGGGTATGTAAGGCCTGCAACGAGAAGCTTTATACAAGTAATAGCCTGTATAAAGCCTGCAACAGGAAGCCTTATAAATACAAGCAATAGCCTCTATAAAGCTTGCAGCAGGAAGCCTTATACAAGCAATAGCCTCTATAAAGCCTGCAACTGGAAGCCTTATACAAGCAATAGCCTCTATTAAGCCTGCAACCGGAAGCCTTATACAAGTAATAGCCTCTATAAAGCCTGCAACAGGAAGTCTTATACAAGCAATAGCCTCTATAAAGCCTGCAGCAGGAAGCCTTTTACAAGCAATAGCCTCTATAGAGCCCGCAACCGGAAGCTTTATACAAGTAAAAGCCTCTATAAAGCCTGCAGCAGGAAGCCTTATACAAGCAATAGCCTCTATAAAGCCCGCAACCAGAAGCTTTATACAAGTAAAAGCCTCTATAAAGCCTGCAGCAGGAAGCCTTATACAAGTAATAGCCTCTATAAAGCCTGCAACCGGAAGCCTTATACAAGTAATAACCTCTATAAAGCCTGCAGCAGGAAGTCTTATACAAGCAATAGCGTCTATAAAGCCTGCAGCAGGAAGCCTTATACAAGCAATAGCCTCTATAAAGCCTGCAGCAGGAAGCCTTATACAAGTAATAGCATCTATAAAGCCTGAAAGCGAAAGCCTTATACAAGTAATAACCTCTATAAAGCCTGAAGCAGGAAGTCTTATACAAGCAATAGCGTCTATAAAGCCTGCAGCAGGAAGCCTTATACAAGCAATAGCGTCTATAAAGCCTGCAGCAGGAAGCCTTATACAAGCAATAGCCTCTATAAAGCCTGCGACAGGAAGCCTTATACAAGTAATAGCCTGTATAAAGCCTGCGACAGGAAGCCTTATACAAGTAATAGCCTCTATACAAGTAACAGTTTCTGCTAGACTTGAAACAGAAATATTTCAGAAGAAAACTACATTCAGTTTACTGTTTCGGTAAAGCCTGCAACAGGAATCTCTATACAAGCAACAGTTTCGGTAATGGCTACAACAAGAGGCCATTTATAAATAACAGTTTCCGTGAGGCTTGCAGCTGGAAGTTTTATACAAGTAACAGCCTCTGTGAAGCTTGCAGCAGGAAGCCTTACACAAGCCACATTTTCTGTTAGATTTGAAACAAAATATTGCAACAGAAAACTGCAATCTACAGTTTCGAGTAGCCTCGGACACCTTATACAAGTAACAGTTTCGGTAAGGCTTGCAGCAGGAAACTTTATACAAGCAACAGTGTCGGTACAGACTGCTACAAGAAACTGTTTACAAGCAACACTTTCTGTAAGGCTTGGGAGATGAAGCAGTTTTTAACAGTTTCGGTAGTGCTTGCAATGGGAAACCTTATACAAGCAACATTTTCAAGTATGAGCTTCGGTAAATAAAGCAACAAAATGCTTTGTGCAGGTACAGTGATACCGAAACTTCTATACGGCCTTAAAGAGGTAGTTCACATTCAGCACTGAAATCCCGAAGTTGCTATAAGGCCTTATAGAAACAGTAGACTTCTTGCAAATTAACAGAGGAGATTAACAGAAACTTGTCCCTCTATAAGACCTCTTTGCAACTGCCTTAAAGTCTTATACAAATTGTGTCTGAAACGTTTACCTCGGATATAATCCGCAGGTACTTTAGAGGCCTTATAGAAGAAATAGCCTCCCAAAATCGAAAATTAAAGCCTTATCGAAATAAAATTGTTACTTGGGCGTAACTACTGTTTATTTACGTGCCCGGGAAGTCATCCCGACGACACGACCCCCAACCTGAAGGGCCAGATCCTTCGAATAGCTCTAAGGACGGAGAGTCGGATAACCCGCTCCTTATAGGCCTGAGCTCCGAATACGTCTTAGTAGCCCATATAAGGTGTTCGTTAAGTAGTTCGGCCTGACTGGAACTGGTGGACGCCACCGTTGATTGCATCTGGGGGATGCGTAGCATCCGGAAGGCAGCGGATTCCTCCGGATGCAAGGAGAAGTGCCTTCAAAGAAGAGTTAAAGTGGTTTCCATCTATTAGACGCTACTAAAAAAACAAACCAGAAAGCCGAATTTTCAGTGGTACATAGTTATCAGACGGAAGGCTGGACTAAAAAGGTCTGACATTCGTTATTTTACGTCTTCTTCGAAGTGGTTACACCCTAAAGAGCAATCGTAGCATTCTTTAGTTAACACTACCTATTTGCCACGGCTGAAAGAAAAAGTTGCCAGACTTTGCAATCTGACATCGCTTGAAATAGACCTCTCCAATGATGTGAAACTGTTTTGGTTATATAACCACTCCAAAAATGTGCTGTGGGCTCTTAGACTATTTTTTGTTTTTGAGATGTTTGGACTTTTATTTGGTGTTGGATGTTGGTATACAATTAACATTATGACAATAACCAGTGGACTTATACACACTTGAGTAAATGAGTTGAAGGTTACTAACAGGCTAATCAAATAGTCATTTATTTGCGCAGATAGTGAGGCAAAGTTCGTCACCATCAAATGAGTGAATAATCTGGAAAGTGTTTGCTCATATGGGGTTGGGGCAAATAAGGGTAATTCTTACCACCGAGCTCGCCCGGTGTATAAAAAGCGAGACAAATTTGATTATAGAACACATCTTTCATAGTTGCTTCAACTAGAGTATCTGCTTCTTTAAAAGTCTAAATTTAATCTACGAAGCGTTGATATTATCATGATGGCCGGTTTTAACAAGATAACCGTCTTCCTTTTAGTCCTTGTGTGTGCAATGGCTATCACCACCGTAGCTGGGAGCATCAATGTTGCTATCTGCAATGTAGCATGCAGTCTCGCTGTCACCGAGAGGAATTTGTGCTGCAGAGCTGAGGGATACTACTCGTATGCTAGTTGCATCAATAATGAAATGTACTGTTATTAGTAAATGGTGGGGGAAACCTTAAAAAATGACTCATTTCCAGAAGCAGAACTGTTAAAAAAAAATGTTGAATTAAATATCCTATAAGCACCTATAAGCTACCTATTTGCGCTGTTATTTTTTTGTTGTAAGGCTCTTATCATCGTTCGCCACCACTGTTTTATACAGTTTTTTTTTTCGTTAAAAGAATCGCATGCGAAAAGCGAGGAGTTCAAAGAGCTATTTCAGCTTAAAACGGTGATGACTTTTGAAAAAACCTCAAACACTACACCGTATAGAATAGTTGGGAGCATCGTGGCTCTTAACAGCGAACTATATAAATCGACTAGGAATTGGATTACCGAGTTGCAAAATTGACATCCATCTAAGACACATCATGCATTCCTAGAGACAAGTGGCCAGACCAAAGAATACGGGAACATTATGAAAATAAGTCAGCAGTCTTGCTAAGAAGAAGTGCGCCCAGATTCAAGCAAAGTGAATGGAGGGCCTGTATCAGTAATTGGAGGAAGTTTTTTCTTCTACTGCTGAAACACACCAGGCCAGGCCACACAAGATCTTCGACAAATTACCTTGAACAAGGGGGCTAAAATCTTCAAAATTGCCGCTAAGAGGAGGAGAAACGCCCATGAGATTCGTTCGCCAAAGCTCATCAGCAGTGCTCAGGGACAGCTTCTTGTGGATGACGACAAAATTCTTAACACTTGGCGGCAGTATTATGTGAGGGACTTTTGAATGAACAGTTTCCCAGGCAACACTTTCCAAAAGAAACTTCTTCTCCTAACCGGGAAGAAGTGCCAGATATCACACTCGAAGAGGCGGTTAAATACTCCAAAAAGTGAAAAGCGGTGTGGCCGGATCAGCTACCCTCAGAGATCTGTAAGAAAATGGGAGTCAGTGGGTCCAGATGGCTCACGGACCTTCATCTCCAAACTAATAAGAGGGGATCCAATGCCTAATCAGTGGAGGGAAAGTTATCTCCTTCCTTTGTTTAAAGGAAAATGTGATACACGAAGCTGTGACAATTACCGTTCTATCAAGCTGATGTCTCACACAATGAAGATCGTCGAGCGGGTGCTAGATTAGATTGTCGACTGCGGAAAACAATAAGGCTTTATCTGAGGTTCCGACACTGGTTGTCGCGGGTAAACCAACCACTGATGCAATCCAAAGTATAAGGATCATAATGGAAAAACATCGTGACGCCCTTCAAGGTCTGCATATGGTGCTGGTTGATTTTGAAAAAGCTTTCGAAGGGCTACCAAGAGATCTGATATAGGTGGCGCTAAGAAAACGAGGAGTTCCAGAAGCCTACGTTCGGATAATGCATATGGAACATGCATAATGGAGCAAAGACAAGAGTAAGATGTCCTTCCGGAGTCGCTGATGAGTTCCCTATTAATGTCGGTGTACACCAGGGTAGCGTCCTAAGTCCTTTGCTTTTCATTTCAAGGAAAACTGACGGACCCGAAAGTACGTCAGTTGTTCTTCGCTGACGATGGGGAGATCATAAGTGAAGATCATGCATCCCTGCAGCTAGCACGTGATACTTGGGTGGATGTTTTAGAGGGGAATGGTTATCGTTTAAGCCAAAATAAGACAGAGTACCTGTGCTGCCCATTCTATGATCAATAGCAAAGCAAACTGTGATGACGACATCAATCATCGTGTAAGCGTAGGGTGGATTAAGTTGCGAGAAACTCGGCCATCTTCTGTGACCGAAAAACTGTTTCCAAAAAACTTCTCCGTGACCTTAACTAAAAGAAGGCTCTACTCTACACCGCAGTTGTGCGACCGGCGCTCACATATGATTCACAATTTATGCAGCGTATATAAGGACAATATGAGAGCAAATTCACGACAGCTAAGTTGAATATGCTTCGCATGACAGCAAAAGTAAGAAAGCGAGATAAAATACGAAGTACGAAGACCTGTGCTTCCATGTAAAAGAACCTATGTCTAGAAAAATGAAGCGTTGGTGTTGCCATGTTCAAAGGAGAGATCCTACGAATCCTGTCAGAAATTCAATGTCAATCAACATTCCACGCAATCGCGAAGGAAAGGAAGGCCTAAACATTCATGAACCGCACAAATGCAACGACAATAGCAACAGCATTTGTTTGGCCTTAGTGACGAAAAGATCCAAAACCGGTGGCTTGCCGGTATATTTTGAGGTAATTGGCGGGCGTAACCCACAAGTAGACCATGGGAATGCAGTAGAGTGAAAGGGTTATGATCAATCACTTGAGACCATAACCTCGCGCCTAAAAGAAAAAGAAGAAGCGTTTGGCTTGGTTGGTAGTATAAATGTTCGGCAAAGGAAACGTTTCCTGAAAAATTTAGAAAATAGCGGTTGGTCATATATTCCAAAATGCAACAAAGCCCCTGGAGAATCAAACACAGTGTAGAGGAAGATCTTCAGGTATGAAGTCATACAAGGACTGGTCCGTCGGCTTTTGTTGCAAGTTAGGATCATCCGGGGTGCGACCTGTGAAGTTTTTAGGTCTTTTAAATTGACCTAGGATGCCCAAACTTGGAGTGTATTTTGGTTTTTATTTTGTACAGAAAAAGTATGAAAATTGGTTAAATCCGCCAAGGGTCACGCCCACTATTGGCTTCAATGCGAGACAACTTCTATTTCACATTTTCTTTCAAAATACATTTTGGTCAAGTTAGACAAAGCAAAGGAACTCAAATTTCGGCGCAAAGCAATATTGGTTCAAAACCTTTAACGAGGCAAAAATTGGACTGCCCACAACATCGACCATGCCCACTTTTAACGTATTGGAGGTTTAAAACCTCGATTTCTCGAAAAGTTTACTCTAAATCAAAAAATTAATTATGTAACAGTAAAGTTTTGAGCTCCGCCCACCTTCAGGGGGCGTTTTTAGGAAAAAACCGTTTATTTCCGAAATAATGTTCGCTTTTAACGCGTTTTCTCATGGTTCAAAGGAAATTCCAATTAATTGATTTGAATTCTTAGACCACGCCCATTTTCGGGGGCGTGGCCAATGCAAATAATATAAAATTATGGCGAAAAAACTGAGATTTTGTGTTACACGGTATATAGGGTCATGTATATAGAAGTTTGTCACAGACGAACTCTTGAACTCACTCACTTGTTTTTATATCCGACCCAGGGTATATTAAGTTTGATGTATAGTTTGTAACGCAGTGAGATAATCACCGTAGGGACCGACAGGAGAATCGATTAAGCCATGTCCGTCCTTCCGTCCGTTCGTCCGTATGTAAACAACTTTTAGGCCTTAAATTTTAAGGCAGAGAGAAATTTCGTTGGTTGGTTGGAAGTCCAGTCCTTCAGATCAAGTTTGAAAATAAGCTGGATCCGCCCACAGACACGCCCACTACAGGCCTGTATGTGCGACCATCTCTAATTTAAAAAAATACATTTTGCAAATTTTAGCTATGTTACAATGGCGCTAGTGCATTCATTTTTGGTACGTAACATTGCCTTATAATTGTCTTTAAGGTACCCAAAAAAATTTTAGCTTTTTCATTGACCACGCCCTCTTTTTAAGGGATTTTAGCTTAAAATGACTGTTTTTCAATAAATATATATGAAATTTGACAAAAAATTGTATGACAAAAGCTGTAGATACTAGCATTTTCCAACTTTTATGTATATATTGTATGTGCCTCCGCCCACTTTTGTGGGCGTGGCGTTTAAAAAAGTGATTTTTTAAGTTAAAAAGGCGGAGTTTTAGGCCGAAATGTATGCAACCACCTAGTATAAAGCATTCAACAGTTATATTTTTACAACCCGCCCACTTTTTGGAGGCGTGGCAGTTTTCTTTTTGGTTTGGTCGGATATTTTGCAATCCGTCGTAGATGGATTGTTATTATTATTATTATAAATTCTTTATTTCTTTTTAGAGTTTACAGAGCAATTTACAAGAATAATAGCATGGCAAAAACCTGCCGTCTGCCTACGTAGACTGATTGAAGCTTTTGCATACCCACTGTTGCACTTTCCCACTTGTTTAATCACATTCCGCTAATCGCAGTTTGACGGCATGGGGAGACGCAGTATAAATAATGGCTGTTTCACATCAAGAGCGAGAGAGCGAGTGAGCGTATCGGGACAGTTGTTAAATGAATTTCAATCAATGGCAATGTATGGGGTGGTTCAAAAACCGTCGGCAGGCGTGATCGCTGTCTCGCTCGCCGGGTTTTCGAAAAATTGAAAAACGCTCGCCGAGGTTGACGATTATTCTGTCAATCGGTGTTGTGAGGTATGCCATGCTGTTGAAATGCTGAATAAATTTTTCTTTTTCTCGAAGCTTAAACTTGTTGTGAAATATAAACTATTTATGTGCAATAAATTCGACAAATTTTGGATATACTTTATTTTTTGTCACTGTGCTGTCAAGACGGTCGTCACGCTTTCTCGCTCTCATTGTGTATTAACAAACGATATCTCTGATCTGGTATTTTCGCTGCCGCTCTGGTTTGACGCTTTTGCGCTGATAGGAAACGGTCATCACATCAAGAGCGAGAGAGCAAGCGAGCGTATCGGGACAGTTGTAAAATGAATTTCAATCAATGGTAACAATGTATGGGGTGGTTCACAAACCGTCGGCCGGCGTGATCGCTGTCTCGCTCGCCGGGCTTTTCGAAAAATTGAAAAACTCGCCGAGGTTGACTTTTTTCTCTTTCGCTGTTGTGAGTTCTGAGAGGCTGTTAAATAGACGTTTTTTTTCGAAGCTGATAATTTATTGTTGTGAACAATAAACCATGCGTGTGCTATCAAGTAGAAAATTGTGTGTTAACAAACGATTTATCTGGTATCGTGTTGTCGCGGCTGCTCTAGTTTGACGCTCTCCCGCTGAATGTGAAACAGCCATAAGACTTCTTCCATTTATAATAATGAAATGAAGAGACCAAAAGTCAAGGATGGTAAACAAAGTTGGGATTTTATATTTTGTTGCTATTTGGCTGCTGTTTCATTCAAAAGTAATGTTATCAAAGTAACGGCGGGTAGGCTGTCGCGAGTAGTCGTCTTTAAGCTCGCTAGTTTTCTCAGTGACAAGGGAGGGAGTTATATTCATTGAAACTAAAGACGTCTGTGGGCAGTTTTTCATGTATCGGAAGAAGTCCGGATCAGGGGGATCTGCTGCTCTGTGAACGATTGAATAAAATGATGAGCAAAAAAATTGACGACAGTATTGCCCTCGTTGGACGAAGTATTGAGATAGTTTTGAGTAGAGGTAACGTGTATATTTAACTCAGTTATCAGTTGTGTATTTCAGCGTGACGGACGCAACATATTCATTGGGCTGAAGGCTTAAGACTGCTGGTCGTTTTACATTCAGCGCGAAAGCGTCAAACCAGAGCGGCAGCGACAACACGAGACCAGAAAAATCGTTTGTTAATACACAATGAGAGCGAGAAACCGCGACGACTTTTTTGCACAGTGACAAAACATAACATATTTCTAAAATTTGACGACTTTATTGCACATGAATAGTTTTTATTTCACAAGAAGTATAAGTTTCGAGAAAAAAATGTCTATTCACTAGAGAGTGTCATAACTTACAACAGTGAATGTCAGAATAATCGTCGACCTCGGCGAGGGTTTTCGAATTTTTCGAAAAGCCTGGCGAGCGAGACAGCGATCACGCTGCCGGTATTGTTAACCAACGCATACATTGCCATTGATTGAAATTCATTTGACAGCTCTCCCGAGACCCAGGCTCACTCTCTCGATCTTTTTGTGAAACAGCCATGGAAGGTATTTTGAAAAATCAGACGAAGAGCGGGATCTTAGATAGGACAGCCACTCTTTGTTTCTTTCGTGTACCAGGTTGTGAATGAACTGCCATAATTATTCTTTTTAGAGCAGGTATGGGACGGTTTGGATGAAGCAGCTGAGTATTTTGAAGTAAAACAGGGCAACTGTTGAAATCAACATTCCTTATCAGATTATTGAGCTTATTAAAATCTGCTTTGCGATAGTTGAAGCAGTACCGAGATTTGGAGAGGAGAGTAGTAAATTGGTTGTCGAGAGAAAGTGTATACCCGGTGGGTGAAGAGCATCAAGAGTAGAGAGAAGGTGGCCACCTGCGGAAACAACGCAATTTTCGGGATCTGAGAAGAAGAAAAGATCGACTTGTCTATCCATATTGTTTGTGATATTGGTGATTTGGAAAAGACCAGAGTGTCAGAGAGGCGCGATCAGAGAAAAGAATTTTCTTTTCCGAGAGCCGGTTAGCGGCGATTAAGCGGATTTCATCATCGGCCATAGACCACTTCAGGTGCGGGAGATTAAAATCATCACAGATTATAACAATATCATTGGGGTCAGCGATATCGAAAATTGAGTCAATAGCAAGTTGATAGCAGTGAGTGGGTTGAGAGGGAGAATATTGCAGGCTATATAGAGCTTTCGATTCGGGAGTGTTCTAGTGGCACTTGAAAAACTAAAGTCTGCGAAGTTCGATGACTTAAAAGGCGAGGGCTCGTTGTGGTTGTGAATAGCCAAGAGAACTCCTCGGCCATAGCCAATCTTCATCATCGCCAGTCTTCTTCTTTGACGCTTCTCAAAAATCATGATTTTGGTTTTTTGGACGTTGATATGAAGAGGTCCCATGTTTTGCATTAGGCTTTAAGCTTGTATATTTGGAGATGGAGAGTGAATGGGTTGTCAGAAATCAACGCCAAATCATACGCATAGAGGAGAACTTTTATGAGAATTCCAGCAAATGTGATACAACATGGCAGGGAATCGTGACTGTCGATGAAAAGGGCAAATACCAAGGAACTCAGAATGCCAAGAACTCAGACTCCTGATGAAGTTATAAACCAATCAGATTGGAACCATCACACACAGCAGCAACTGAATCCGCAAGGAATTTAGAGTAAAGCTGCAGAAACTTTCTGGATACTCAAATCGAGGCTAACTCATACAACAACTTGTCTATTTACGGTGTCAAAGACAGCTTTGAAGTCGACAAAGCATGCATATAATCTCTTTCTGTTATCGACAAATTTTTTCGCAAGGCACGACAGACCAAAAATGTGATGATCTATGGTTGAGAAACCATCAGAACGAAGGCAAACCTGAAACATACTATATCGACTATAGTCGATCTCTTTCTTAGTGGATCAATCTCTTAGGGCCGGTTTTTCAGTGCTGAGTTAAGCCCATCTTGAACCAAGATCTGTTAATCCCGTAACAAAACGAATGTGGAGATAACTCAGCGAACTGTTTTTCAGTGCTCCGTCAACAAAGTTGTCAAAATTTTCGACTCTCGAAACTATTCCGACTCTCCCAGCTCTCACCTCACATAGAAAAACACAAGAAAAGCAGTTCGAGTTATTCTCAAATGTCATCAAGTTAACTGACATTCCACATAGAAAAAACATTCAAAGAAGTTCATACTGTTCTTCAGAGATGATCCGATATTAACTCACCAAATTTGATGAGTTAAGCCGAGATTAACCCCAGATCTTAGTTCACTGAAAAACTAATCTGAGATTTAGTCTTAGTTTAACTCGGAAAGTTGGATGATCTCGCACTAAAAAACCGGCCCTTTAAGAGAACTGCTGCAAATAATTTCCTTAGAGAGTTAAGGATAGAAATTCCTCTATAATTCTCAGGTCGACTTGCATCACCTTTTTTAAAAAATGCTTAAATTAGAGCTTTACTGAAGCTCGTATAGGCAAACATAGGCGTTATTAAGTTAAGTGTTGAGAAGAAGTTGAGAATACAAGATTGGAGACTCTCGTTAGCGTTTCGGATTGCGTCGATACCTGAAGCTTTGCCGCTTTTCATTATTCGCAGAGTAGACTCCAATTCGGAAAGCGAGACTGCGTTTCGTCCAGTTCGGGAAGTTGGATATCATGAAGCGGATAGCTAAGAGTGTTTCAACTTTCCTCGGGCGTGTGTGTCAGCTTCGATAAGCGTCATATAAAGTTAAAGTATAGCATGTAAGCTTAATATAAAGTGGTTAAAAATTAATGACCTTAAACCCGTTGTCAACCGCGTTACGAGCTCACAGTGGCTATATTATGTGGCATCATTTCGAATAATACATTTCTGATTTTCTGATGATGGCATTTGTTTTTTGTCCTTAAATTCTTAGCTACGAGTTTTTAGTCTAGTAAAACCCACTGACTCGCACAGCTTATTTGATTGGCTGAAGTTGCAAAACAGTCTTGAGATAGCGTCACTGTGGTGCTTAAATTTAGCACTAAGTTTGCAAATCACTGCTTTAATTTGGGAAAGACCAATGCCAAGATCGATACTCAATATCGATAGACCATGTTGCCAATTAGGTGACATGTTGACCCCGCTGACGGCATTCAGCACTCATCAAATAAAAAGAAGAGATTCAAAAGCTCGTTCATCAGCAAGTAAAAAATTGACGTAGAGAATTTTGATTTTCGCTTTGTGTTTCCTGATCGTTAAAAATTTTTGTTAAAAAAATGCAAAATGTCTAACCTCGTTCTCTTTTCGAAGACGAAAATAGGACCATAAACACGTGTTGGCATTTCAACTTTCTCGAAAAGTCCCTTAAAAAAGTTTCTAACAAAGTTTAGCCGTAAGCTTCCCTCTGAGCTTAGCATACGCATAATAAAGTTTCAAATATGTATCCTATAATCTATACGTAAGAGTTCCATAAATGTTCTCACATTTTACCGAGTGACCTGGTAAAAGCTTTTATTGATCGACAGAAAAGTTGTGTAACCAATTCTCCCTCCAATTTATGTAAAAAATTTTCCGCTTACGCAATAATTTTGCGAAAACTTTAGAAAAAAATAGCAACTTTTGAGTTGTTTTCTAAATATATGTAAAATTTTTAATTAAAAGATTTACCTTAGGTAATAGGTTTTATCCAAAACTATTTATCCAAAAATGAGCGTTCCTTTACAGATTTATCCAAGTCCACATTTTATTTGTTAAATATTATTTTTTTCACTCTATGAATAATTTATCTGCATTTCACTTAACATTTTTGTACTTCTAGTATTATTGTGCCATATTAATTAACAAAGAAAAAAAAAAACTTAAGCGATCTTCACCTAAACGTAAACAAATATTTTTTTATATAATTTTTTTTTTAAACAAATCGATTAAATATGAAATATTTATTTTTTATTAAAAAAAATCACTTTTTAGCAGCTTTCACTTATAAAAGTTTCAAAATGTATTTTCCGTTTTTCCCGTTCTCGGAGATAAAACAAAATTAAAATAAACCAAATTAGTTAAACAAAAAGATTAATAATTAAACTAAACAAATTGAATTAAATGGCCCACCGCTAGCCCCATTCTGATGGGCTTAGTCCTGGTCGAGCTCTATATGAGGACTGTGAGGAGATCTTTTCCTTCGTTAACCCGAATGCAAAGTACATAAGATTTTTTTTTTTGTAACAAAATAGGTTTGGGAAGCGGATCGAGTCACTTTTGGGCCAAAAGCTGTACAAGTATCTGTTTCACTAATTTCCCGGGATTTCCATTGACAAATCACTGTCATACACACTACACGTCTAAGCGATCCGGCGGGGCACTCATCCTCTCACCCAATAATCACGGCAGGACTCTTACGTAGATTTTGTTTCTTTTTTATTTTGTTTCACTTATGTATGTAACCGTACAGCACCTCCTCAATGTACAAGGATGCACACGAGCAAGATATTGAATGTTTTGCGTTTCACTCAGACGTGCAAAGAGGAATTTTGGAAATTTGAAAGAAAAATTCTACCGAGCTCAGGAATATTGGGCAAAGTGCACCACACAGGATGGCAAGGATCGAAGGACTAGTCGTACATAGACGACTCAACAGTACCGACCAGTTAAGTTTACCAAAGAAAAAATAAAGCAACAACACTGCGCCCAAATCGGAAGCCTCGATACGGCAAACTAATTGTGGTGAAAAGCACACAGGACTCGAAATCCTGCGCAGAAACTCGGAAAACCCATAGAGCTTTTCGCGTTGATACAAAATTCCTGTGTACATAGACCCCCGGGTGTACTTGTAACAGTATCCATTCATTGGACACACATATTTGGCGGATGGTGTCAATGCGGGGGTTGTACGTCCGGCCAATCTCGGATGCGCAATAGGTGGAGCTCGAGAAGTATTTACTCCGACCTTATGGAATGCTGCTGTTTCGCTTGCACTTGCTGTAGGATTTCGGATTGGGGCGCGGATTTGTTCCTGTTTTGTTCGTGATTGTAGATAGGTATATGCGGGGGCCATACATTCCATGAAAATGTTAACGTTGCCATATTATGGCATTCAGCCATTTTGATTTTCTCATATTAAAGGCATACCAAGATGTTGGGGTATTGGAGAAAGCCAAAAAAAAGAAGAAAACCTCATGGAAAAGGTCCTTTTTTGTTGGTGTTTTCTTTTTCGCCTTGTTTTGTGGGACTTGCCGGATGTAGGGGTGCCTAGCTACCATAAGCAGATTTCATCAGATTCAGTCAAGTTTAAAACTTACTTGGGTATTGGAGGGTTTCATGATAATGCCTGGCGTACGAAACGAACAGGGCAAGACTATGAAATGTGAAATTTATGGAAAATTATGGGATTTTTTCCGTTAAAATTTACATTGAAGAGGATGGAATGTTTTTTATTTTAGTCGGAAAAATTTGTATACTTTAAGGAATAGTAAACAATGGACGAAAAGGCATCAGTTTAAAGCCAAAACAGAAACTTTATTTATTTAATTTTTTAAGACTGTTGAAACCCTTAGAAAAACATAACCGTCGGGGATAAACGGGACAATACGGTTTGGTATTGACACTTTGAACACATTTTACCTACTCCAACTTTTGTTAAACTCCTTGCAATTCAAAATGCGGCTACGGTATTTCTGCATTTGACTTAAACTCATGCATTTTGACGAAAGCCACAAGTTTTGAAATGCTAGTCTGCTTATACCCTTGCATGCGTAGTTTGTAACATATTCAAAATAAGGAGCCCAGACGACCTCTAAGACTGGTGAATTGATACAGCCATGTCCTGAACGTCCTTCTGTCAGTATGTGTAAAGTTTTTAAACTCCGAAACTGAGTTAGAGAGCTGGATTTTAGAGTGTAGACTGATGTTATTTTTGTACGGGCTAAGTGTGAATTTTGCTTAGATTCGACTATTGCCGCGCACACGATTGATTTGACCTTAAATTGAGATTTGCATCCAAAAGACCTTTTTACGAAGTTGGTCAAATGACAGATATTTGCGTACTCAAGCACCCAAACTTCTTCTTAACCAACGTCTGACTATTTACTCCTACTCTCATCTTTCCGTGGTGGACACTAGTGTAGAAATGTGCAGAACTCTCGCGCCAACACCAGAGGCACAATTTCGGAGTAGTCCGTACAAATCTCGCCTACGCAGACGACATTGACATTATCGGAAGAACACAGCGTGATGACAGTGAAGCCCTAGAGAGTATCGAGACGAAAATGGCGTATATAGAAGCCAACGAGAAGGCGAAACTAAGCATGTGCTGTCATCAAGAAGAGTCCCCCAACACCGATGTCTTAAACAAAACATTACGATGGACACCTTATGGACACCTAATAGCTTTGAGGTAATTGGGGACTTTGTCTGCGTGGGTTCCGCTTTAAATTCAGAAAACGACACCAGCACTGAAGTCAAACGAATGTTAACTCTTTGCAATCGCTGTTTCTTTGGGCTTAGAAGGCAATTGAGTAGCAAAAGCCCTCTCTCGAGAAACTAAAGTGTTAATGTATAGGACCCCTATCAACTCAGTCCTGCTTATCGGTGCAGAAGCATGGACCCTGTCAAAGGCAGACGAAAATGCTTACCTCTGCTTGACCGGGTAATTCTTACAAGGCTTAATTGCTTATATTAATCCCCTTAGAATATTAAAGTATCCTACAATGTTTTTCGGAACTCCATTGGAGTTCTTAGTATTAAGATCTTTATTACTTCTTCTGGTATTGGTAAACTTTTAGTCACTCTTTATTTGTTTTAGAAAAGTAACCCAAGGCTTCTTTGATTTAGACATGACCTAAAGAAGTTTGCTAATATTTTATTGGACTTTACCCGACCCAGGGTATACTAAGTTTGTTGTATAGTTTGTAACGCAGTAAAATAATCACCGTTTAACCCCTAAGGTTAGGTTAGGTTGGGTTGATGTGCCCGCTGGGCAGGGACACACTTAGACCAAAGGAGGTCCATTGTGATACCACTTGTAGGACCGGAGTTACAAGCCCGGGACCTAAATGATGACTACCCGTTTGGGTGGGAGGGGTCTGGGCAACCGTTGACGGTATAAACCTATACCGAAGGTCACCAACCAGAGTTTGATTGGTTGAGACATACCCAAGGGTATTTAAGGCTGGGGGTAACCGTTTTGGTGTGAACCGTTGTTAGCAGAGTTGACAGTGAGAGGGGCTAGTGAGAGACCTTCCTGAAGAAAGGGTGGTCTCGTAACTGTTGGACTCTAGATGGGAATTTGCCTTGTTGATACGGATGGGGGGGGTACTTGAGGTCGAGGAGGAGGTGGGTAGGTCAGTGAGAAATAGTTCCTATAGGAGAGCCCGGCAGGGCAACCGATTTCCGTATAAGTCCGAACCTGTTGCTTCTCTGCTAAGAATTATCCTAACGGATGGGAAGGTGCAGGGGTAACCGATTCGGTGTGAACCCTTGCAGGGGGGAACTCGCAGGCAAGAAGCTGATGTAGGGTAACTGTCTTCGGTGTAAACTCGTACTACAGGCAACTCGCGTTAGAATTGGGGGAAGGTAGGGGTAACCGAAGCAGTATAAGCCCGTACCAGTGAGAATTATGTGCTGATGATGCCGTGGGGGTGAAGAGATGAGGGTACCGAAGTGGTATAAACCCACACCAATCCAGCCCTGGGAAGAACCCTGGGATATGGTCGGGAAGGGCGATACAAGGAAAATGGCAATTTCTGTAAAAGTACTATTAATTTCGTCCCGTTTTGTGTAAGGGGCAAAGAGGGTATCTTTCCCTTGCTTCGACTTTAACTAGATTTAGATCTTTGGTTTACTATTGCCCCTAAGTGAGAGTTAGCCTTAGGGATTGGAATTTGCAGGTGGAATAACCGATTTCGGTAATGACCTTTGCCGAAGGATGATTATTCATTCAGACGCTGAAGTAGGGTAACCGTTTCGGTGTAAGCCCATACCTCAGGTGACTCAAGTCAGAATTAACGTTGGGGGGGGGGGGGGGGAAGTGGGAGTGGTAGGGGTAACCGAAGCGGTATAAGCCCGAACCGGGGAATGAGAGAGGTTGGGGTAACCGAAGCGGTACGAACCTGTAGCAGGGGGATGTGTACCAGTGTTCCCACAAGAGCGGAGAGGTGAGGGCAACCGAATCGGTATGAGCCCTTACCAGGCCGGTCCTGTTGGGAAAACCTTGGCTCCACTGTGGTTGTTCCCTTGCCCACATAGAATTTCCATGTGGAGGAGGGATGGGTTGTGTGATCCCGGGTAGGCGTTTAGCCAGTTTTACCCTGAGATAAAGTTCAGTAGCCTCATTAAATCGAGTCGCGCTAGATCATTTAGATCCTCAAAGAAGTGTTTACCTAAAGTTTTCCTTCTTAATGCCAATAGGGCGGGACAGTTGCACAGAAGATGAACCATGGTCTCTGCTTCTTCCTCATCCCTGCAACTTCTGCAGAAGTCGTTGAAGGGAGCACCAAGTCTTCTGGCATGTCGCCCTACCAGACAGTAGCGTGTGAGGGCCCCAATTATCTTCCTAAGATTCGTCCTATTGAAGTAAATGAGTCTCTTTCTTTTCCTACGATCGAGCTCTGGCCAGATTTGCTTTTGAAGAGAGACATGTGCTGATGTTATTCCACCTATTGTAGACCCCTTAGACCTTTTAGAAAAATGAATGAGACCGACAGGAGAATTGATTAAGGCATGTCCGTCCGTCCGTATGTAAACAACTTTATGGCCTTAAATTTTAAGCTGAAAAGCTGAAAATTGGTATGTGAACATTGCACCAGATCAGGTTTGAAAATTCGTTGTATCCGCCCACAGATACGCCTACTACATGCCTGTATGTGCGACCATGTCTAATTTTAAAAAATAGTTTTTTTACCATACTTATTTTTAGTACGTAACGCTGCTTTGTAATTGTCTTTTAGGCAGCAGCAAAAGTTTGACGTTTACATTGACCACGCCCACTTTTTAACGAATTTCAACTTAAAATTACTGTTTTTCAATACATATAATATGAAATTTAACAAAAAATTATATGACAAAAGCTAAGATCTTAGCATTTTCGAACTTTTTTTTAATGCGACTTTTGTGGGCGTGGCCTCCTCACAAATAGTGATTTTATTAGTTAAAATGACGGGGTCTTAGTCCAAAATGTATGCAACCAACAAGCGTAAGACATTGAACAGTTATACCTTACATCGCGCCCACTTTTTGAAGGCGTGGCAGGTTTCTTTTCGGTAGGGCTGGGTATTTTGCAATCCGTCGCAGTTGGGCTGAAGCTTTTCCATACGCACTGTTGCACTTTCCCACTTGTTTTGGTTGTTGTTTTTTTTTTTAAATTTTAATAACATCTCACTTCTCATGCAACTTTTGCTAATATTGCATCAGCATTATTAGCTTTTCGGCCTTGGGTACTCAAAGAGATTGTTCGAATCAATTTGGTCGAAGTCTGATCATTCTTACATCATTTTATTATTTTTATTTCATTTTTACGACCTAGAAGTGTTTTTTGAGATAGCAGTGCGACTTAGAGACTTGTAAGAGTGAATAAAACACGACGTGTTTCAAATATTAAAAATATTGTAACATAAGTATTTCGGTGCTTTGTATCAATCGCGGTATTCAAGCATTTAAAATAGGACAAGCGTTTTTTCTTGGGAGATTGCCTAAATTATTAACAACCGAATTTTTCCGAATAACATTGAAAAAAAAGCTGATTTGGGTACAGATAGGCATTTGTCCTTTATTAAAAGAGAACGATTCTCGCAAGAAAATGAATTGGAAACTATCCTCCTCTGTGTCGCTAAACTACTGGCTTCTTTCGAATATATATAAATTTAAAGGACTTCCCACGACCCTCAGGACATATAAATTAGTTTAATCCTGCACACACTAAGATTTTATGTAAGAAAAATACCAGATCAAGACCCTTCACATGAGAAGACTCAAAATCGGGGAAGGTTGCTATCGAGGTTATACTCCAAGCAAAAATTTTAGCAATATATACTCATTAGCAATGGATTCCGAAAATATAAGAGCATTATGAAACTATCAAAAGAGGATAGGTATTCCCATTTAGGTATTTAGAAAACCATTCTTCGTGGCTCTGGCTACTTCAACAGCTAAAATCTCGTGAAGTAGGACCTTGCCAATTAGTTTTGTTGAAAATAAGAATGCTGATGAGCTGGCCGTATGCCTATGTCCTAAAGCGGACAAGAGGGCTGGCTCATTATGCTTCAGAATAAAGCAGGTTTTGGCTTTCAGTGGACAGTAGTTAAAAAAAATTTTCATAGCTTCAAAAGGGCATCTCTAGCCAAAGCCATAATAAATTGATAACAGGACATGTTTAATGTTTCGTTTTCGAAAATAAAAAATAAATAAGTAGAGTGGCACAACAGCTCAAGGTGAACCAGGGCCACTTTCTCAACCGTGTGTGCTGAGTGTTAATTTCTTCACATACAAGGGGACCTACAATTTTTTCCCGCCCTCAAAGAGCTTAAGGGCATATGATCGAGACCGAACTCTGAATCGAATAAGCCATGTCCGTCCGTCCGTCCGTCCGTCTGTATGTCACATGTTTTTAGGCCTTAAATTTTGAGCTAGGGTGCTGAAACTTCGTGCGTAAGGTCCACGTCATGCAAAGCAGCACGAGTGTGAAAATTTTTGAAATCCGCCCAAAGACACGCCCACAATCGGTCTAAATATGCAACTTCCTCCAGAGTTTTCAAAACTGTAAGACGTTATTGAAGGCTTGACATTTAGCATCCCCTAATGACTGTAAGACACAAAAAAGACAAATTTAATTGGTAAAGCTCCTCTAGTGGGCGTGGCATCTATTTAAAAGGTAAATTTTCAAACGCAGTTTACTCAATATTTTCGCTTCAAATTGAAAAAATGTGCAAAATATTTTATGTAGAAAACGCTTAGTTCCACATTTTGTTTATACAAGACTTTGGGCCACGCCCACATTTGGAGGCATAATTGAAGAAAAACCTAAAATTTTCCAGAAAAATTTGGTCTTGAGAAAGGAGAAGGTTAGGTAACGAGACCTTAGTCCAGATTTCGCTCATATAAAGTTTTTAGCCACGCCCCCTGTTAGGGGTCGATTTTTCAAAAATATTGAATTTGAAGCGAAAAATTGCATTTTTACGTACATTTAAGTGTAACTTGGAAATATCTGTGGAAATATCTTATAATTCATAGTTTGTAATTAGGGGCGGTTGGACCACGCCCCTTTTCGAAGTTTGCATTACTTATAAAATGTCAAAAAATAACTTTGCCATCAGCATTTTACAATATGGGATAGGATGGGGTATTCAACGGTCCGTTTTATGGACTGTAACTTCTGCGTACACAGTGTAGCACTTACTCACTGGTTTAAGTACGTTTTGCCCTCGTACCAAATCTGAGAAAGAACGCCAATACCATTAAGATACTAGAAGATTTAAAAAAATTATTTTTGAAAATGCTTTTAAGTAAAAAAAAAGTTTCTAAGTTTTCGAGTTAAATCTCAGAAATTTTTGAAACTTCAAAATTTGCTAAATGTTTTCTTAAAATTTTGGATCATTTCTGATATGTTCGATTTTTTAGCGGTCCGTCCAAAAATGGAAAAAGGCCCTCTTATGGTATCACTACGTTGTCCGGTCGTCCGTCCAATCGCCTTATAACTTCTGAACGGTAAGTCGTAGAAAGACAAAACTCTGTGTGCGTATAAACTGTGGAAATAGTCAGGAATCCAAAGAGGGCAATTTTTTTAGGCACCGTTATTTGGTTTGATTACAGTTTGAAATTTCATGTGAAAATGGACTCAATGTTTTTTTTCAAGAAGTTTAGTAGGCAAGAACTAGAAAAACTAAACTAGGAAAATTAAACTAAGCTTTAATCAAAAAATAAAATTTTTCGAAAAAATCAAAACGTTTTTTGAAATGAAAGTCGAGAAATGAAAAGTCGAAAATGCATGACCTTTTTCAAAGTGTTTGAGGTCATAACTTTTGAAGGGTTTATTGCTCAAAATCAATATTAAACAAACGAATAAAGCAACTCAAAGTAAACGAAGTGCTTAGGTCATATTTTTCAAAAACAGTTTGAGTACTGCAGTTTTGACGCATTTTCGGAAAAAATCCCAAAAATGAATGAAAAAACGTGTCCCCCCCCCCTTATCTGCGGTGCTGTTTGGTGGAATTCTATGAAAAAAATCAAACGTATCAGAAATAATTCAAAATGTTAAGGAAAATTATAGCGGATTTTGATATCTCAAAATCTTCTCAGATTTAACTCAAAAACATAAAAGCATTTTCGAACACAAATTTTTAAAGTCTTCTAGTAGCTTAACGGTATAGGAGATCTTTTCCAGATTCGGTTAAAGTACAAAGCTTACAAAAATAAGGAAGGCTGCGTTAAAATTTTTTTAAATTGCCGTTTTTAACCTAAGTTTTTAGAAGCCCATTTAAAAAAAGAAATAAAAAAGGAGCTTGTTTCACCGTTTACGAATAAACCGGTGGCCATAGAGTTAAAAAAAACATCCATGGCTAGTGCTTGTGGTTGTGCTATTGGAACTGGAAAAAACTTCAAAATAGTTGTTTTATGGATTTGAAATTAAAAAAATTATTAAAAAGGTCAAAAGAACGCATGTCTCCCCCTCTATCTCCCAAAGGGTATAAAGTATATTTTTTAAATAAACACCGGGCATAGTCCATCTTGTTAAATTTTATACAAAACTATAGCAGACTTGGAATATTCAAAAACTTCGAAGATTTAACTGAAAAACGTGAAAACATTTTCGAAAACTATTTTTTAAGGATTTCTAGTTCCTTAACGGTTATGACCACCTTGTTTAAATTTGGCTGAAGCATGTAATGTTTAAAAGGCAAGCAAAATGTAATGTTTAAAAGGCAATTCAAAATTCAATTCAATTTTCAAAAAAACTTATTTTTCCATTAAAGCTCAATATTTACTTGACTTAAGTGTCTTTTATCTAGTTCTTGCCTGTTAAACTTCTTAAAATAAGCACCTTAAAACTTTTGTCATTTTCCTCTGAAATTTCAAACTGTAATTAAATCGTTATGCGTGCATGAAAAAAATTTCCTTAGTGTGCGTTCTCTGACTATTCTCGGAATGTATAAGCACACCAAATTTCGTCATTCTACGATTTAACGTTTAGAAGTTATAAAGCGATTGGACGGACGGAAGGACGGACAACGTAGCAATGCCATAAAAGGGTCCTTTTTCCATTTTTGGACAGACCGCTAAGAACATTGCCTTTATATGTGTTCTTATTTTTGTATAAACCTAATAATCGTATAAAAGAAGTTAAAAATTTCTAAATTTCACCTTTCTACGACTCATCGTTCAGAAGTTATAGGTGCGTAGGAACGGATCGACGGACGGACAACGGAGTTAAACCATATGAGGTCCTTTATTCCATTTTTGGACGGACCGCTAAAAAGCTGACTGGCACTCACAGCATAGAAGAGCGACTCACCGTTCAAAAGTTACACGGATGGACAATGGAGTTAAACCATAAAAGGTCCTTTTTCCATTTTTGGCCTGCTCTCTTGCAACCATTAATGTTGAGAGCGTTACAGCTGATTTAACACACATTGAAGGGTCCTATAGTTTTTTTGCCAATTCGAAACAGCGAGTCAAGAGGTCTTGCATGAGAAATTACCCTCTCCAGAAGGTTTTGCAATAACCCCCACGGAGTTTGAACCGTGAGAGAACTTGTATTGTCCCGGGTTGCGATCCGAACCCGGGACCTCATGCACAATAGTCTGATGCACTAACAACTGGCTCCACTATGACAGCACATGGCAAGGATAATTCCAAAGTTTTGGATTAACCTTTGCTTTAATGAAAATGTGCAGCAGCCAAGCCGATCTCGATGGTTTTTTCAAAGTTACTTGAATCTCTCAAGCTGGAAGTTTTGGAGCTTCGAGTAACTTTTTCAGGAATAAATCGTTTTACCGCCCATACCAATATCTATATAAATTTTCTTTAAATACAAAGTTTGAGGTCTTATACACAAGCGACCAGAAATTTATGTGAACTGGTCCGGGACTCAATGTAGACTCAAGGTATAGAGCCTTGTAGCTTCCACGAGCAATCATACCGCCTGCATCTCTCGTTTCCAAGGACTCAAGCTTTCAACTTTTTCTTACCTGTCGACAATGACAGTCTTGTCATAAGAAGGCAATAACAATTGTATTCTGATGCCTGTTGGAACAACCGCCATGTCCCATCTTCGTTCTCAGCGACTGTATAAGTCTGAAGATGTCTCGAGAGAAGGACTCTGACAAAAATGTTGAAGCGATATAGAAAACCGGTATGGAGGGGTAGAAAGAGAATCGGTGTAGGGCCAAGGCCGCATTTAGGGCATGCGATAAGATTGATCGTAGATTTTTCGAGGCGATACTAAGCAGGCTGATAATTTCTTTTCCGTTTTGTTCCGTTTTTTTTTTGTGTCGAACAATGCACATGGAGCAGCTCCATTCTAGGGATTTTGCCCTAGTGTATGCTCTTGCTCTCTAGTATTTCATTCTCCATACTTTTGAGCATTTTCGGTGCTAGTTGGGTGTCAGATCCAGCAGTTGTGTAAGGCTAAAGTTTGGCCACTTGTGTGTCACTTATCCAGTGAAGATCGACAACCGGGAATAACCAAGAGAGAAAAAACCGTTATGGCTCACCTGCAGGGCCACGATCCTGCTTAGTACACCCATTGCGGGAACTGCTTTTACCAATTAAGCTATCGTTTACCGATTATTTCTCTGTCCAAATTCGACCACATTACTTGTTTTCGTCGTAAAAATTGATATTCTTTTCAATTAGGAATAGATTTTTTAGGGTTTCAGACGTAGCAACTGAAGGTTTTTCAAAAATGTAAAAGAAGCAACAATACACCTTTTTGAATCCTCTTTTCTAATTGAAAGAATTTCCCAAGTGCTTCTTCAAGCACAAATATATCGTGGCTCTTTAATGAACCAGAAGTACCAATGTGTCCACTCAACTCAACACTCCATTTTCTATTCCTCCTTCCTAACAATGCATAAGGATCTCATTAAGATTCCATATAATTTCTGATAAGCGCCGCCGTCATGGTTGGTTGTCCGTCGTTACCCCCTGGCATTTTAGCTTTTCATTCGATTTAATTTCAGGAATTGAAATTCATTTGTGCCGACTCGAGATAAAAATCAAGAGCGTTAGAGGATGACTCTCTAAACGGTTCCCATCAGAGACACGGGGTGATGCTATATTCATACCACTTAAAAGGGTGGGATGCAGGTTGGTTGCTCATGCCATACGCACTCGCCTATTCAAATGAGAAAATATCTCGGAGTTAATTTAGCGCTATGAAGTTGAAGTTGACTTGACGACTGTTACCGAGGTGATTTCTAATGAATTTCCAGCATTTTTCTTCATGTACTCGTGATGGGGAGAGAAGTAGCAAATAATGGAAAACATTCCTAGGAAATTGACACACAACATTTTGCAATTTCTCTGGTCTAATATAAATTGAGTATCGTTATCATTGGTCACACAGAGTGGTCCAGAGCCACTTTGTTGGATACCATTTCTCTGGCAAGGGTTGATTTATGGCTCTGTCCATTTGATCGGGCTCGGGCCCCGTTCAAAAATGTCATTAATCTCCAGTCAAAAGGTGGATAAGGATTAAGTAACAGAAATATCACATACGATAAGAAAATTGATTCAAGATAATAAATATTCCTTAACGATGTCAAACGGGGGTAGTTAAGGCAGCGAATCGGTCTCCGATTGCTATCTTTTATTTTAGACCTTTCACTGTCGGACATTCAGCACGAACGACAACGAACTAAAAGTCTAGGAAGCACCAGTGATTAATTCCATTTACATAATTATAAGCGATTACCGTGATTCGTTTAATGCACTCGCTCCACCCTTTCGCAATGAAGATCCTGCCGCCGGCGATAGCCAAAAGTCCGCTGGCAACGGCAATGACAACGTCGGCGATGACGGCGATAGAGACAATGGTGTATTGTCGAAATCCATAATATTTAAAAGCTTCAATTAATACGTATGGTGTGCTGGGCGACGTACCGTCAACCCTTTTAGTGTTTGAATCCATTATCACTCTGGTGACGTTACGCCTCAAACCGAACATAAACGCTTTGTTCAGTTTTGTAAAACGAATGTGCACCCAACCACCACCTCCGCATATCACCCTCACCCAGGAATGTCCTTGGTATTTATTTTGTCATCAAGAAAAACATCCCCCTTTGTGCGCCGACCGTCGAGTAATATGAGAAAACTCATGCAACATGCTAATAATTGAGAACTTAACAAATACCTATAAAAAAGGTGCAGGGGTTGGTGGTTTCACTCTTTTTGGTTTGGATAAGAGGGTTCGGCTTTGGGATTTTGAATTGAAGTAATATGCCGCAATGATATGTTCATATATAGTCTCTGTCTGGGTTCTGGGGAATTAAACTTTTTTTTGAGAGGGTGGATCCGGGATGTCTATTGAAGAGATGCGTGTACCTGTTTTTATTGAACCTCTTAAAGAAACTAGGGAATGGGAATTCATTAAGGGAAGGAATTACGAAGACGATTGATTCTCGGCTTTTTTTATGATTTAAAACTTGGGTGTCTGTGGATTCTGTGACTTGGAAGCAAATATGCAATTCCCCAAAGAATTGTGTTCCGCATTACACCCCCAGACTCAAGGTGAGGTGCCTGCTGCCAGTCATTGAACTGGGCTATAAATTTCGGTCTTAGGGAACCTTTAACATGTTATAAGAACAAGTTTTGGTTCTAATACTTAATAAGCTCCAATTACTTTAAAACTCGTATAACTAGTTCGACAGGTGAATTCATAAATCTATGACCAAAGTTGCATACACGTAAAACAAAGAGCACTGAAAAGTCCAGATTAGTCGGTTGCTTTAGATAAGAACGAACGCAATGCTAGCTAGAGAACTAGCTGCTTAAGGCAAGGACCCCATACAAGCGGAATAAGGGGCACATCACTAACTCATTCAAAGAATTTAAGGCCTTTTCTGAAAACGTCCAGTAAAATTTTCCATTTTTCAGGCCAGTTGTGTCAGGTCATCTTAAAACCCTAGTGGGTCTCAGCCTGAAACAACTACTAGCTCAAAACCGCTTTCAAGAAAGCCAGCCCCTCGAATAAAGTGACCTGAATGTCGCTGTAAATTACTCTGAAATTAAAATCTAAGAAAATCTGATCAGAGTAGCCAAGTTGAAGTTCAGGCCTTTGATCCATTTTTCACGAGATCAACATTTCTGCCCGCCAGAAGCTCAACAAACCTTTTTTCACTATTAAAATTGGTCGATGCGACCGATGCCTGCCATCAATTGTTCGATTTCCAACTTTTAAAGGGGTAAGCTCGGCCTCCCACGGTCGCCCAATGAGAGGTTACAAGAGCTCTGCGAACGAGATTGGAACTGCTTGGATCAAATTCGCGGGAGCTTCAGAAGCCTCATTTTGGCATCACTATTAATTTGAGAAAATATTATTCAATGTAAAAATACTGCAGTGTACATGCTCCTTCCGCACCTCTTGAGCTGGTCCTCGTCTAAGACGCAAAGATCCATCTAAGCTTTTAGTGTGCCCCGAATCTACGATTTTCCCGAGCAGGGGCAAAGACTTGATGTTAGCGCCCCTCTTTTGAAACAATTGAGAAAATTAATTTAAAAATGCCTGCCTCTTTAGCATTTCCATTTCGGTGAGTGTTGTATAGAGATAAAAAATAAACATTATATACAATCTTATAGGCTTTATCTTGTATACTATATACTTTATCTTGTAAAATATTGGTAAAAAAAAATTACAAAGAACAAAGGAGCTCAACCCAAAGACGTAAAAACAAGTTCCTTGCACGGCTGTCGTGCGTGAGGGTACAGTTTCATGACTTACCAATTTCTAGGATTCGGAGATTACTGAAAAAGATTGAAAATAATATTGTCAATTAGTGTCTCCACTAGATGTTTTCCAGTCCTTTCCCAGTCACTTTCCTGCGGTGAAAATCACCAAGAAATGACATATCCACGACTAAAGACAGTAGGTTACGCAGTCGCGACTTTCAGCACGGATAAAAGAGCTAAGGACACGTCTCCTCAGGTCAGCTAAATGACTTACCGATTTTCAGGGTTGGAAAATTACTGGAAAATGATGTCCGTCCGTCCATCCGCCCGTATGTAAACAACTTTTCGGCCTTAAATTTAAAGCTAGAGAGCTGAAAGTTGATGAGTTGAATGGAAGCCCAGTCCTTCAGATCAAGTTTGAAAATAAGCTGAATTCGCCCACAGACACGCCCACTACAGGCATTTATGTGCGACCATACTTACTTACTTAAGGTGGCGCTACAGTCCGGGGTGGACCTGGGCCTCAGCCAACAAGCTTCGCCTGCCAGCTCTGTCTCTAGTTAGCCGTCTCCAGTTTCGCACGCGAAGTTGGCTGAGGTCCCCTTCCACTTGCGTGCGCCACCTGAGTCACGGTGCTCCTCTACCGCGCCGTCCCTGCTGTGTGGATTCGAAGATTTTCCGGGCCGGGGCGTTGGTGTCCATCCGCTCTAGATGGCCCAGCTATCGTAGACGTTGTGTTTTGACTCTTTTGACTAGGTCGGTATCGCTGTACAGCCCGTACAGTTCGATGTTATCCTCCTCCTCCACTCTCCGTCTATGCAGACGAAACCGTAAATCGTCCGAAGAATTTTCCTCTCGAAGCAGCCTAAAGTGTTTTCATCCGCCTTTGACAGGGTCCATGCTTCTGCACCGTAAGGCAGGACTGGGATGATGAGGGTCTTATACATGGACACTTTAGTTGCTCAAGAGGGGGCTTTGCTACTCAATTGCCTCCTTAGCCCAAAGAAACAGCGATTGGCAAGAGTTATCCTTCGTTTAATTTCAGCGCTGGTGTCATTGTCTGAATTGATAGCGGAACCCAGGTAGACAAAGTCCCTAGCTACCTCAAAATTATAGCTGTCGATGGTGATGTTTTGTCAAAGACGTCAGTGTTGGATGTCTTTTCTTGATGACAGCATATACTTGGTTTTGCCCTCATTGATTGCTAAACCCATATTCGCCGCTTCCGCCCACTCACAATGGCTTCACTGACATCACGCTTTGTTCTTCCGATTATGTCAATGTCGTCTGCGTATGCGAGTAGTTGAACGGACTTTTGAATGATTGTACCTCTGGCGCGACCATGTGCGACCATATCTTATTTAAAAAAATACTTTTTCCAAACTTTGGCTATATTGCCTTGTAATTGTCTTTGAGGTAGAAGAAAAAGTTTGGCCTTTCCATTGACCACGCCCACTTTATTAAGGTATTTTGGCTTAAAACTTTTTCAATAAATATAAATGAAGTTTGACTAAAAATTATATGACAAAAGTTGTAGATCTTAGCATTTTCCAACTTTCTTGTATATATTGTATATGCCTCCGCCCACTTTTGTGAGCGTGGCGTCACAAAAAGTCATTTTTATAGTTAAAAAGGTGGAGTTTTAGGCCGAAATGTATGCAACCACCTACTATAGAATATCCAACAGTTATGTTTTTATAGCCCGCCCACTTTTTGGAGGCGTGGCAGTTTCCTTTTTTGGTAGGGTAGGGTATTTTGCAATCCATCATAGACGGACTGAGGTTTTTGCATACGCACTGTTGCCCTTTCCCACTTGTTTTTTTTTCGCTTGGCACTGATAAACTGTTGAAGACAAAACGAAAAGGAGAGTATGAATTTGCCTTCCTCTGGCTGGACTGAACTTATTTTCGCAATAATTACATTGTTACTTCCGTTACTTCCGTTTGGGGTTGTACCAAGCCGAACAACATGTCCATGTTGCAGACTTTCCAAAACAAGACACTAAGAGCAATTGTGAATGCTCCATGGTATATTAGGAATAACGATATTCATAGAGACTTAGGAATAGCTACCGTGGGCGAAGAAGTAACAAACTTCGCTCGAAAGCTAAATGCTCGCCTTCATTTTCATCGCAACAATGAAATGATCCGTACTCTAAACGAGACTCTTAACGATGTTAACAACGAGCGACGACTACAAAGAACAAGACCCTTCGATCTAGCGACGTAGGGTGAAGCCGCATGAATGAACGGCTTAGTAGGTGCATTCACTGGAAAGCAACCTACCCAATGCGATTAACACTATGGAAGCGTAAACTACTTGTTTAGTTAACTTAGTTGTAGTCAAGAAGTATTATGAGAGAGCGAAAATTTACTACTATGAAGTGCGTTCTGGCAGTTTCATAGTGTCTCTCATAAATGGGTGGTTTTTTAGCACGTGGAAATCGGGCATAACCAATATCGGCTACTTCGGTATTATTTACCTGCTATAGAGGGCGTATTGGTATCTTTGAAAGATTTTGGAGTTTTAGCCTCCGTCCATCCTAGTATTCAAAAAAAAAAAAAAAATTGTTACTTCGTTAACACGGAACTCTGTTCTGTTTAAATGTGAATGCAATTTCCTGTTCGCCCCTCTTCAGTTGTTGTCCGTACGGCTGCCGCATTAAGTGTACATGCATTTACCGCCCCTGTAAGCTGCCGCCCGGGGCCCTTACGGGGCCTTACGATCGGCTAAACAATTGCCCTTGTAACGCTTGTCGAAGCAGCTTTCTCGGCAATCCAGAGGTCTGCAAAAGCATAAGCCGATTATCTATTTCACAACCACCCAACGGTCCCATCTTTCACAACGCTTTGAAAAAGATGGGACCCCCCGTTTTTGACATACTGAGGGATTTATTTAATTTTTTAATCTTTGACCTGTCGATGCGTTTGTAATGCAAACTTCGAAAAGGGCCGTGGTCCAACCGCCCCTAATTACAAACTATCAATTATAACGCAGATATTCCCAAGTTACGCTTACATGTACGTAAAAATGCAATTTCTTGTTTCAAACTGAATATTTTTGAAAAATCGACCCCTAAAATGGGGCATGGCTAAAAACTTTGTATGAGCAAAATCTAGAATTAAATCCAGTTTATCTAACCTGCTAATTTTTTTTTTTCATTCTTTCCTTAATCAGGCTTTTCTAGAAATTTTTAGGTTTTTCTTCAATTCTGCCTCCAAATGTGGGCGTGGCCCAAAGTTTTGTATGAACGAAATGTAGAACTATGTGTTTTCTACAGAATATATTTTTTTGTAAAATTTTTTCGATTTGTAACAAAAATCGTTAAGTTCGTCGTTAAGGTGGCGCTACAGTCCGGGGTGGACCTGGGCCTCAGCCAACAAGCTCTGTCTCTAGCTAGCCGTCTCCAGTTTCGCACGCAAAGTTGGCTGAGGTCCCCTTCCACTTGCGTGCGCCACGTGAGTCTCGGTGCTCCTCTACCGCGTCGTGTAACAAAAATATTGAATTAAATATATTTGAAAAATTATCTTTTAATTCGATGCCACGCCTACTAGGGGAGGTAAAGCGATTAAATTTTTATTTTATCTTACAATAAACAGGAGGTAATAAATACCAAATTTCAGGCTTTTAAGACGTCTTACAGCTTTGAAAGCTCTGGAGGTAGTTGCACGATTGCACCGATTGTGGGCGTGTCTGTGGGCGGATTTGAAAAATGTTTACACTTGTATACTGCTTCGGATAACAATGAACCAATGTACCAAATTTCAACTTCCTAACTTAAAATTTAGGGCTTAAAACGTGTGACATACACACAGAAGGACGGACATGGCTTATTCGATTCAGAATTCGGTCTCGAATGCCCTTAAGGTCTTGGGGGTCTGCCATTATTATTCCAGCGTGCTACAAACTATGTGACAAAACTAATATAACTACTATCCTATGAGATGGGGTATAAAAAGAACCCTTATGTATCATTATATTGTCCGTCTGTCCGTCCGTTGAAAATCCTTTTTAACTTTTAAACGGTAAGACGTAGAAAGAAACCGCTTTTAAGTTTCGGAAATTAAAAGAGAGAGATTGAACGCATACTAGCAGAATTTTTCATATACCGAGAACGGTTTAATTTACAGTTTGAAAGTTTCAACTTGGGGAAAATAAATCTTAAATTTTTGTAAAAAAAATCCTTTTTTTGAAAATATTGAAAGGTTTTCGAGAGATTAAGGGTTGATAAAACATGCCGTTTAGAAGGTTTCCTAGACTTTTGTAGTCTTAACTTTTGAACCACTTGCTCCACAAAAGCTGATAATAAACACACTTTTGAACCAGCTCATGTGTTTTTGAAGCTGCTTTTTTCTGAAAGTGTTCTGGTTCTGGTACTGCTTCTTGGAGTGAAAAAGGACTCCAAGTATGAAGTCATACACGGAGTGGTCCGTCAACGGGTTTTTCTTAAGGTCTAGCGTACAATTATTGCTTAATTTGAATATAAATTGTTGTTTAGTACTTACCTATATTTGAGAGCTTTTTTTTCTTTCATTTATATTAATGAAAATATTTTGAAATGCATCTCGATAGCTCGGGGGATATTGGGGTGCCGTGACGAAGTGGTTAGTGTCTGTGTCTACTACGCCGGAGGTCTGGCGTCTGGGTTCGAATCCTACCATCGTCACCTTAAAAAAATACTCCTTCTTTTTCACGATCCCCACCTTCGCGAAGGTCTGACAAGCCCTCCGAGAGGATCATTTGTCTTGAAAACCCCTCAAAGTTCCGTTCGGATTCGGCAAAAAAATTTTAGGTTCTTTTGTATGTGATGAAATAAACACACACAGACACAGCTTACATTGTTGAGAAGTTGGCCCTGGTTTACCTCGAGCTGTTGTGCCACTCTCTAAAAGGATTTGAACTTGTCTCTTAGACCGTTTCAGAAAATTTTAAGTTAGAAACTTCATTTTTGAAAGATGTCAAAATTTTTATAATTCTTTTCTTCTCAAAAAAAACGTGAAAACCGCAGTTTAAAAACGTTTTAACCATAATTTATTTGATTCTAGACCACTGATACTTACCTCGTTCTATTCTCGTCCAAGTGTAGCTATATAAATAAATGTATGTATACATAAATAAATATAAATAAATGCGAAATCGTGGATGGAAAAATGCGTTCAACGAAGAAATTACAAAGCTTTAAATAGTTTTTTAGGCACCGTATATTTTACAATATTCGAATCATATTAACAGAATGGTTACAATGTTTTCATTGGGAAATTTTATATTTTTACGTTTCATATCATCACGTGTTACAAGACATTCCTCCACTGCAACTGGCGTATGATGAGTGTCCATGGGCCCTGCAGCACTCGTTCCTCTCGGGTACGGACCGACTGCATACCTGGTCACAGGGTCCTACACGGACTCGTCGAGCTTCGGTGGGTGTGGTAATCACCATTGCGCACACAAGGAGCACAAGGAAGATGGTTGTCTTATTAAAACCAGCCATATTGTAATTAGTTGTATGAAAAAGTATCTTGACTGCGGCTGTGTTATGCTCTGACTGAGGTTCAGTTGCGTTCTGTAAACACTTCGACAGTTATCTCGCTATTTATACGAAAGATGAGTTCTTGCTGATGTAATAGATCGATTAGCAAACTCGTTTCAGATTGTTTGCAGGCACTTTAATAGACGACCTCCGCCCCCTTTATTTTGATTATTAATACGTTTTTAATTAGCCGCTTAGTCCTAGATTAAAACCAGTTTAAGTCGTGCGTCGCCCATTTATGCTTGTTTACTATACATTTTATTGGGTAAACCCCGCGTGCTGTTATCATCACTCATCTGATCTCAAAACGCGACCAAACTGTCTATCAGCGTTGTATGCATTCCATTTCTGGGAAATATTATACAGCTTTGGAATATTTGCGAGTTTTCCCATGGCACTGATAATAATAATACTTCTAGAAAAATTATTGCTACATAAACGTCAAAAGCTCGATGTCTTGAATCGGCAATAATGAAGGTTGTTGGGAAGTTATTAACCCGTATTTATTCTTGAGAGAACGAATATTACTGTTGGGATTGCTAATTTTATGCGATTTTTAGATTTTGCTTCTAATATTTTATCAATGCATTCCTTTTCCTAATACAAGTTAAATGGATCCTCTTAAGAAGGCACAAATAGCCCCTACATGCCGCTAGGATGCGAGTTTAAATTTTGGCTGGTATTAAGCCCACAGCCCATTTTATAAGCAATCCTTGTACGATGAAAGTCACCTTAAATCGAAACGACTCCCAAAACAATTTATAAAAACTCATCATGAATCCGTTGACACCTCTTCCTTTCGCTTTGATTCCGTCCCGTCTCTGGTGAGACGTTTAATTATCCAAGTCCCTGCAATGCCCAATCTGACATAAATTATGAGTCATTAAGCTGCCTTCATTTCTTAAGGAAAGTCGAAATAGTACAAGCACAAAAAAGATCTTAATTCAATTCAAATAATCTCAGTCTCTAAAAAAATGGGGAACCTAGATTACAACTTTGCGTCGAGATACTTCCCCGTCGAGGCTGGGGGACGACGATCTTACTTCCCTCATTGACTCACTTGTGTCAAACTATACCATCGACGGGGATTTTAACGCGAAAAAAACTTTTTAGGGCTTTAGGTGCAATTCGTCAAGAGGCAGAGTACTTTACAAAGTGAGTATTAAACTTCCCGGCAGAATTTTAAAGGAGTTTCGAAATTTTTTAAAGAATGTGCCGTTGGGAAAGTTTATAAAAGTCTCCATGAGTATTTTACAATTTTAATGTTTCTGAAACCGAGAAAATGTCAAACGACTAAAAATTTATGCACGCAGGCCTATTACGCTACTGCAAATAGTATCTGAGGTATATAAGAAAAATGTTGCTTAAAAGGCTGCATACAGTTATTGACTTTTTAAACGATTGATTCCGGATCAAAGATTTGGCTTTGGGGCATTTAAAGCATTCAACAATCGACCAAGTCTATCGAATAACAAACGAAATCGAAAATGCTCTGGAAACGAAAAAGTAATCGAAGCCGTATCGCAAGCCTTCGACAAGGTATATCACGAAGGCCTGGAAAATAAGTTACGGCATATCTTATCCGAAAAATCTATAGAATATTGGAGCCCTACCTTGAAAACATAATCTTTCTTGTAGGGTACAACAATGAGTTCTCAGGATTGAAAGAAATAAAAGCCGGGGTGCCGCAAGGAAACGTTCCCGGTCCAGTCTTATTTGTGCTGTAAAAAGTAGACGTTTCCCGCGATAGGAAATAAATTTTGATATCGTTTGCTGGCAATACAGCTTTTCTCGCTATATATACGACAGTTCCATAATCAACGAGTAACGAGCTTTAGACGAAATATGTGACTGTACGAGTTAATGAGTCGTCCTTAACAAACGAACATGTGAGACTAAGTCTGGTTATTTGATGGTTAAAAAGATAAACAACAAACCTTTATAAACTAGCTCGGTAAATACCTAGTCGCAACACCTTAAAGGAAGGCACATCGAATTATCGGAAGGTTTTTGAAGATAAACATTTAAGGAGTTGGCCATTGAGTGGCTTGTTTTGAAACCATAGATTTTTTTTAGCATTATCAGCTGTTTCCTGCTTGAAATTTTAACAGATAGTCATTATCATATCTTAGCAACGACGCGTTGGGAATTATTGAAACTTACATATTTCCAAATTGAGTGTTGTGTAGTTGAAGCAATGCATTATACCCACCGCGCCTGCTGCAAATTTCGTACTAGAGGACAACATTTATGGTCCCCGCCGTGGTACTGTGCACACAGACTAGAATGTGCCTGGTGTAGCCGAGATTTTGAGACTCAAGTCAAGAACATTCATTTACCATAGATCTTAAGCCCTAATTATGTTCGTCACCTGGTTTGCGAATGCCCAGCCCTAAACAGCATCAGACGAAGTACCCTCAGCAGTTGCTTCTTCAACGAGCTCGAAGGTCTAAATAATGTAGATCTAAAGGACCTTCTAAGATTCGTATAGAAATCCGGATGGGTCCAAGAGGGCGGAACTCCGAGTTTCTAAAAGCGGTTTATTTCTGTTTTCGTTCCAGGTGTTAAGAAGGTTCCCAATGTGGACACAATGGACCCGACTGCTGGTCTAAGTGAACCATGGCTATTGTCAAAAGGGCAACCATCAACCTAACCTAAGTCTCAATTAACAGCTCATAATTTCACGCACTAGCCTGAGGATGATGTGCTTACTACGCCGGAGGTCTGCGTTCGAGTCCTGGCATCGTCACCTGAAAAAAAAGACTTGTTCTTTTTTACGGTCCCCACCTCCGCGAGGGTCTGACAAGCCCTCCGAGAGTATCATTTGTCTTGAAAAACTTCTCAAAGCGCCGTTTGGATTCGGCTAAAAATTGTAGGTCCCCTTGTAAAGAAATAAACACACACAGCATACACTGTTGAGAAGTTGGTCCTGGCTCACCTCGAGTTGTTGCGCCAATATATTTATTTATTTTATTTAACCTGAGGATGATTCTGCACAAAGATCTCGCTTTATAGGACCAAAAAGAGTGACAGTTCGGTACGGATTGTGTAGTGGTGGCTTTGTGAGACAATTTCTCTTCGCAAATGAAGTTGGAAAAAACGTTGAGAGTTACAGAGCCATGTTATATTAACCGAAAAGCGACATCTTTTACTGAAATTGAAGACATGAACTAGGACGACCCATGGTTCACTCAAGATGCCGCGCCATCGCCATGCCACACAGCCAAACGATTTCTTGCGCACCAAACACCCAAGCTAACAGCTGTCTTCGCGATGTAAATTGGCCGCCTCGTAGCTGCGATTCGACGCTTTTGGACTTTTTGGAAACTGTGAAGGATCGATGTTATGTCAAGAGTCCAGAAACAATTTAAGCAGTTAAGGCCAATACTATTCAAGCAAACCGTGAACTTCAGCCCGAAACCATCAACAAACCAACTTGGAAAATTCTAGTGAGAGAATGCGCCATTGCCATTGCGAAGGCAGGCGAAGGCATTGCCATTGCCATAAGGCAGCCTTTTGAACAATTTTGTATTTTTTATAATAATTTTTGGAGCCCTTTGCACTGCGAGTAACTTCACGTCAAATGAACTGACTGCTTTCGGAAAATGGCTTCTGATTTACTTACGCTGACTCTGAAGACAGATTAGATTGACGATAAACCCAAATCTGCGAGCGTATCTCCCATCTTCTACATTTCTGCGTCTAGGGAAAGTCTTCTCTACTTTTCTCTTCTCTCTTTCTATCTTTTTATACCCGACCGAGGGTAGGTATATTTATTTTAATGCATAGTTTGTAACACAGTGAAGTAATGACCTTAGACCCCTAGGACCTTATAGAGATATGATCGAGACCGACAGGTAAATCGATCAAGCCATGTCTGTCCGTCCGCCCGTCCCTCCGTCTGTCCGTCTGCCCGTATGTATGCAGTTGAGGTCTTTAAAATTGAGCTACGAAACTGAAACTTGCAGCGTTGCTTGGTTCTCATTTTGTACAGACAAAGTATAAAATTTGAAAAGATCCGCTCACAGAAACGCCCACAATTGGCTTGAATGTCAGATAACCTCAAATTTACATTTTATTTCAATTGCCTTTTGGTTAAGATAGACAAAACATATGAACTCAAATTTGGTAGAGAGCAATATCGACCAGAAGCCTTTAATTAGACAAAAAGTTGACCGTTCACCCTATTGACCATGCCCACTTTTAAGATCTTAAATCTTTAAAAATCTTATTTCGCGACAAATTCATTCTAAATTGTAAAAAAAATTGTATGGCAAATATTAAAGATATTACCATTTGCTAAGTTTTTTGCATACAAAGCATTAAGCTCCGCCCACTTTTAAGGGGGTGTTTTTGGGAAAAAAAACTGTTTTTTTAAGTGTAAATATTCGCTTTTAACGCATTTTCTCGTGATTCCAACAAAATAAGAGTTAATTGATTTTAATTTTCAGCCTACACCCTTTTTTAGGGGCGTGGCCAATACAAATAATTCCGATTCAGTATATGAAACAGACCAAAATATTTTAAATTTGGTGTTAATGGCTAAAAAGGGTCGGGTATTTAGAAGTTCTTTACGGACGAACTCTTGCACTTACTTACTTGCCTAGTAAGTAAGGGTAGTCATAACCCCTTGATCTCGAGCTTATAATAAAAAAAGGTACTTTAGAGGTTTTTTGAAGATAATTTTTTTTGGACACCGTTGGAGATGATGAAAGGAACGCACGTTGAAGATACACAAATTTTTCAAAACGCTCTTGACAACAAAGCGACAATAATCTGTGGCCTTCCTGGATATCGAAGGGGCATTTGAAAAAACGTCACATGAAGCCATTTAGGTGAGCCCTAAAAAGGGAGGGAGTAAATAGCACACTTTCCCGATATGAATGCATGAGCTGCTGAGCACAAGATCAGTGGAGACGCACACATCACAGGATATTATCAAGGTCAGGTGGGTGCCCACAAGGAGAAGTATTGTCACCCCTAATGTGGAGCCAAGTTGTTCATGAACTACTTGATACATTAACTATCATAGGCATCAACTGTCAGGCCTATGCCGATGACATAGTATTGTTCGCCAGGGGAAAGTTTGAAGGAACACTCTGTAAAATTATGCAAAGAGCACCAAAAATGGTGCAACATCAGCTGGGCTCTATCCAAACCCGGCCAAGACAACTATAATACCTATACTATAATTCAAATGAAACCTATAAGACAATCGGTCGTGACACTTTCACATACCAGTGAAAGAAGTTAAATACCTCTTCTTGAATGTCCTAGACAGCCAACTTATCTGGAAAAAACTTACAGAAGAGATCTCCAAAAAGGCTACTTATGCGGGTAAGTCTTGGAGATGTAACCCAAACATTATAAGACAGTAAGACAACTGATCACTTATGGAGCAGTAGCATGGGCGAAACGAACCAGTCGAGCCAGACGAGGGAATGAGACTGGCATGCCTCTGCATAACCGGGACTATGCGAACATGTCCCACGGCAGCCATAGAAGTGCAATTGGAAGTGCTATCGTGGTTGAGGAAACGGCTAGGAAAACGATTTTGAGGTTGGTTAAAGAGGGGATCGAGAAAGAGAGGTGCATTGAGTCAAGGCAATTTGACGCACACTTCTTAAAAAAAAATCCCCTTTCTGGCTATCCTTAAGGATGACAGTTTAAGGAAGTATAGCTTCGAGAAGAACTTTTTAGTGCTGAGCTCGTAAAGCTCAGCACTAAAAAGAGCTGGAGTAATGAATACACCAAATATAGACTAAGCAACAGCAGCATCAAATGGTATACAGATGGGTCAAAAGCTGATGATGGCACTGGTGCAGGAGTATTTGGCCAAGAACCAAAAACCCTGAATCAATGGGCAAACATACCAGCATCTTCCAGGCGGAAATATACGCTTTAGACAGATGTGTCTAATTCAGTATTAAGAGAAGCTATAGAAATTGTAATAATAAATGAAAGCCAGACAGCCATCAAGGCGCTAAATGCCCACATTTCCAGATTGAAACTTGTATGGGATTGGGGCAATTAAGTGACTCTCTTTTGGGGGGTACCTGGCCCTGTTGGAATAGAGGGAAACGAAGCTGCCGGCTTCGTGGCAAGACAAGCAGCAGAACCCTTCATAGGACCTGAACCTTTCTGCGGAATAGAACACAGCCTTCGGGAAGAATTCAGGAAAATGGAGAAGGTAAGCCGAGTTAAGACCTGGAAAAGCCTTCAAGGCCTGAGGCAAGGTAAGAAGCTTCTAGGAAACTACAACCAGAAGAGATTCAAGGCATGCATTGGGCTGAGTTAGAATAACTTACGTTTCCTAACAGGATTTCTAACGGAGGAATCAAGGAACATTTCAGGAAAATTGAAGTAACGGAGGACCTTTCTGCAGATTTTGCGATGAGGTTAGTGAAACTCCGGAACTCATTCTGCAATCTGATCGACAAAAGAATCAAACGTTTGGGAAAACACCAGATACCAGACAGAGAGATATTTACCTTGAACCCGCAGATTCCTACGTGAATCTCTACTAAAGAAAGTGCTCTAGGATAAGTTCCAAACATGAGCACATGACCTCGATATAACTTCGTAATGAATTATAGGTCGAGGGGAGTTTTTTTGGGGGCATAAACCTCTCCTTTAGTAATAATAATATAAATAGATACACTGTGTCCATTCCGCTATGACGTTACGGTCAAAGAGCAAGAAGAAGGATCAATAAGTTGGAAGGAACAACTAAAGCTTACCTACTTTTTGTATTGAAATATTCAAAGTCTGATATAGAGAAGCTGTCTAGCTCAGACTGGTTGTCTCTCGTTGTCAATCACGAAGATTGAAGGTCCTCAACCTACCATCGATACCTACCTCGTACTCTTCTTTTTCAATTGCTCGCATATTGTGCTGCTAAAAAACTCTTTTAACAAAGAAATTACAACATTGCAAATTTTTTTAGGCACCTGTTTTTATTACACAATTTTGCATCAGAAAGATTACAATATTTTCATTGGGAAATTTTTACATTTCTTATTTTTATTTTACGTGTTACAAGACATTCCTCCACTGCAACTGGCGTATGATGAGTGTCCATGGGCCCTGCAGCACTCGTTCCTCTCGGGTACGGACCGACTGCACACCTGGTCACAGGGTCCTACACGGACTCGTCGAGCTTCGGTGGGTGTGGTAATAACCATTGCGCACACAAGGAGCACAAGGAAGATGGTTGTCTTATTAAAACCAGCCATATTGTAATTAGTTGTATGAAAAAGTATCTCGACTGCGGCTATGTTATACTCTGACTGAGGTTCAGTTGTGTTCTGTAAACACTTCAACAGTTCGCTCGCTATTTATACGAAAGATGAGTACTTGCTGCTGTAAGAGATCGATTAGCAAACTCGTTTTAGATTATATTTTCATTCGGCTTACTAGACGACTTGCACGCCCATTTGTTTTGCTTATTAATACATTTTTAATTAGCCGCTTAGTCCTAGATTAAAACCAGTTTAAGTCATCGTTTTACTGGGTAAATCCCGCATGCTGTTATCAACAGTCATCGTGATCTTAAAACGCGGCCAAACTGTCTATGAGCGTGTGTGCATTCTGTTTCTGGGAAATACACATTTTACTACTTTAGAATCTTGACGCGTTTTCCCCTGACACTGATAATTGTAAGAAATTTATTGCGCTCCATGGGCGTCACAATTGTAAAGTGATTTGTGAATAGACGAGGTGTGTAGACGGGACAATTATTAACAAATTACAATAATTCTTTTGAAATTGTCCGAAATCTTTTTGGATAAACTATTTTAAATTCGTTCTTTGAAAAATTAAAATGATAATCTAATATATAAAATATGTTAACATATAAATATACATTACATTATATTATATAATATATATAATATGTATATTATTAATATTAAAACAGTAATATACTGACAGTTGAAAAACCTAGAACCTTACTTACTTAGGGTGGTACTACAGTGCGGGATGCGGACCTGGGCCTCAGCCGACAAGCTTCGCCCGCCAGTTCTGCCTAAAACCTTAATAGGTGAGAACTTATTATTTTGTCATAAGACTTTTACACGTGGTTACTCCTATGGTACAGCGAAAGACCATCAAAAAATCTATAGAGATCCACTCTATATACGCTGAATCTTAAGCAAAAAACGGAACTTAGGTTGTTGGGTTGATGGAGTGAGGTAACCGGCGCTCATCGCACTTAGGGGTATGGAGACCCATTGTGATACCCAGTGGGGGATAATTCTTGTTGTATGGATGTTTCGCTTCCTTCTTACACCGTGTTGAGTTCCTGGAGTCGTGGAGTCACCTTTTTGATTTAACATACCTGGAATGAGATGTTAGTGGTGCGTTTAAAAGTTCTGAGATGTCATGGAAGAAGAAGCTTCCTAAAGTTCTTTTCCCCGACTGACTTAGGCTGGGACAGTGGCACAGAAAGTGAGGTGTGTCAGCACAGCAATCCGTATCGCCATATCCTCTGCAGATGTCGTCATTGTTGAGATTTAGTTTCATAGCATGGTGTCTCAAAAAATTGTGACCTGTAAGTATGCCTACAAGTAACGACAGAGTCTTCCTGTTGCTCTCGATGAGCGCGTTATTTCGGGACTAATCATATTTAGGCCATCTTGTATTTTCTTTCATCCGGATCTTGTTTTCCACCCGCCTTGTTAAGTCACAGAGTGGGGGTTTGATCCATTGAAGGGCTTGTTGAGGATCTAATGCATGTCGTGCAAGCTCATTCGTTCCCACGAAAATTTCTGTGGCCAGAAACCGAGAAGAGTCTTACATTGTGCTGTAAGCCAAGAACCTTTAGCTCTTTGCGACAACACTTACCAAGTTCGGATTTGATTTCAGGGGCAGCTATTTCCTTAATAGCTGCCGGGTTGTCTATAAATATGGTAATATCATCCCTTATTGACAGTAAGCTAACTGCCTCCTTGACTGCAAGGACGTCCGCTTGGAAGACGCTGCAAGAATCGGGCAATTTTATTAATTTTTCTATATGTGGGTTCCTAGAGTTTTAGAGACCCGCGCGAGTGCCTATGCTCATTTTTGAGCCATCTGCGTATATGGCTATCGATAAATTCCCACTTTCACCGATTCCCACTCATCCCTGCTAGGAAACACGCAGTTAAAAGGCGTTTCAAAGTCAAGGCAGTGGGTAAGGTAGTAGGAGGAAGTGTCGGTTCCTATATAACGCTATCCATTCAGGTGACTGACTGAGCCTCAAGGCGCTTTTCGCAGCAGATTCTTGCATATAGAGGTCGACGGGTAGCATATTGATAATTGCCTACAGCCCTGAGGTTGGTGTCGTTCTCATTGCTGATGTCGTACCAATACATACAGTTCTCTGTATTATTGTCATGTAGCGTAGGTTGGATGGCTTCAAGTCCGCAGTTCACAAAATAAACGCTGGGGTTCCCCAGGGCTCTGTTTTGTCTCCGACTTTCTTCCTCATTTTCATTAATGATCTTCTGTCTGCTACAACTAATCCAATCCACTCCTTTGCTGATGACAGTAACCTCAGTTTCTCATATTCGTTCTCGGTTCCGCTCCCCTGCGCTTCGGACGTAGAACTAGAACGGCAGCGTATGTCAAACTCATTAAACTCTGATCTTAACAGCATTGTATCATGGGGATCTCAAAATAGAGTAGAGTTTAATGCTTCTAAAACTCAATGCTGTCTTCTGTCATTGTAGCAAAACCGAAACACCCAGCCATTATCCATGAATGGCACTTGCATCAATGAAACCGAAACGCTTTCCATTCTCGGTATGTGTGTCAATAACAACCTTAGTTGGAATGACCACATATTCGAGGTCGCCAAGAACGCTGCAAAATGCCTAGGTTTCCTTAAAAGATGCAAGAAATATTTCACCCCCTCTGATTCGGCTATTTTATATAAGGCATATATTCGCCCTAAGTTGGAATACAATTCCCATGTCTGGGCTGGTGCTCCAAAGACAGTATTGCACTTGCTAGACAGGATACAAAAACGCGCGATAAAACTCATTGGAGACAGAAATATTGCGAAGTCAGTTGGCTCATTGGAACATCGACGCAATGTCTCTTCTGTTCTATCGCTTTTTCTACAAACAATGTTCCATCGAAATAGCCAATTGCATTCCACCCCTTAAGACGTTCAACCGTAATACTCGCAATAGATCGAATGCACATCAGTTTACCCTTGAGCCCACTTTCGGACGCACAGTTAAGTTTATAGGTTCTTTCATAAGCCGTACAACGCGAATGTGGAATGTCCTCCCACGATCAGTCTTTCCTACACAATTCAATCTGCAGCTGTTAAAAACAAAAGCGCACCGGTACCTCTCATCCTTTCATTCTTCTTCTAATCCTTTCCGCTCGTGAGATGTGAAACAACATTAAAAAGGTAGCCAATCCCTTAATTCGCGAGTGAATCATAAAAAAAAAGGTTTTTGGTTTTTTCCAGCTAATTGTCACCAGACTAAACACCCATACGTTAAAACAGGTCTAACAATTGCAGTGTCTGGGACCCCAATTTTTCCCGATAATGCGACTGCAAGTATAGAATACGGTTGAAGCTTTCCTTACTCTTTCCTCAACAGTGAGTTTCCGGCTTAGTTTTCTGTCAAGAATCACTCCTAAGTATATCATCGGAGAGTTGAAGACAGGTTCCATCAATCGCCGGTAGAGAGATTTGCGGTATATTTCTTTTGTTTGTGAACAGAACGAGGACGGTTTCTTGTGGGTTAACACCCAAACCGCAATGCTTTGCCCACGAACTAAGTTTCTCTAGAGCTTTCCCTAGAAGTTCGCTGATAGTGGCTAGGAATTTACCTTTGACCATTAAAACAAGGTCATCGGCATAAGCCACCACGTGAATCCCTCCCACTTAAGTATCTCATTGACTACCTTCGTACTTATAGAAGTGGTGAGATGACTCCTCTTTGTGGGGTGCCTCTGGAGGCAGTCACCTTAACAACACTATCGCCTATGGATGCATTGATCACCCTTGTTTTAACCGGATTTATAATCGGATTAATACGGACTTGGTCAACGTTAAGATTTTCTAAGTTTCGTTTCATTGCACAGGTCTTGACATTATTAAAGGCACCCTCAATGTCAAAAAAGGCTGCAAGGGTATATTCCTTGTCCTGAAGTGACTTCTCAATCACGCTGACTACTTTATGCAGCGCTGTTTCAACGCCCTCACCTTAAGTGTAAGCATGTTGGGCTGCTGGTATCAATGTGGGGTCAATTTGATTGCGAATATGCATATCCATTAGTTTTTCTAAAGTTTTTAGCATAAAGGATAATAGGTCCTTGACAGTCGGATGGCTCGATTTTCCTGCTTTTGGAATGAAGATGACTTCAAACTCTCTCCATAATTTGGGAATGAGTCTATTGCCCAGTTTAGCTTAGTTTCCGTTACTATGCCTTCTGGAATTGTAGTTTCAGTTACCGGATTAGTTGTTTCCTGGTTGTGAGTCTCGACGAGTTGGCAGCCTGGAAAATGTGTTTCCATTAGAAGCTCTAGCGTTTCCGTACAGGATTGCGTCCACAAGCCGTTAGAGGTTTGTAGATAGCTCGGAATCGCTGGTTCTTTAGATAGGATTTTCCTTAGACGGGCTGACTCTGTTGTACTTTCAATGCTTGCACAGGAAGTGCGCCAGGACCTGCGATTAGCACTGTTGGGGGCACTTTTGAAATTCCGTTGGCTTGATTTGTACAACTCCCAGTCCTCTCGCCTATTACTGGCCTTTGCCCGATAGAAAAGTGTTCAGATTTCCTCCTAATTTCAAGTAGATCTATTGTCCACCACTTTGATGATTTTCTACTGTCACGAATGATGCGTAAAGGGCACGCTTTGTCGAATGCATTGTGTAGAGTCCTAGATAACTCTGTGGCGAAGGCATCGACGTCATTCGTAGTTGTTGTTTGATATTCTTGTAACTTTGTTTTGCTTAGGCCTATCTCCCTGAGAAATACCTGCCAGTCAGTGTTCCGAGGATTTTGGTAAGTAGCAGGCATCGGTTTTGTTGTGTTTAAAGAAACCTCAATTATTTTGTGATCTAAGAAAGAATCTTCTTTAGAAACTTTCCAGTGTTCTAAAGAGAACGAGTGAGAGTTACTGCACAACGTCACGTCAAGCACCTCTCTTCTATTTCTTGTCACAATGGTGGGTTCGTTGCCCTTATTAAATACTTGTAGATTTTGTTCTAAGATAAATTCAAAAAGTGACTCACCTCGCTTGTTGATGTCGGAACTGCCCCACTGCGTGTGGTGGGCGTAAGCATCACAGTGGGTTATTACCACTGGCCTTGCAGGCAACGTTGATACCAGCGAGAATCCTGTTTTCTACCAGCTTCCATTGGTCTTCAGATAGCTTTTGATCTGGATTACCAGGGCCAACTACTGCAACCCCAAAGCTCTCCTTGACCAAATCCGCAAGTGTTTTTTGGTTTTTTGCCTGCCTATTGACTACCATGGAGATAGGTGTCGTTATGCCGACCTCTTTTGGAGCTTCTTGCAGTCGCTTGAGGTTCGGACTGGCCCTTGCCCTTCGTCTCTGCAGTTTTCCCGATGCAGGATGCCGAGGTGCAGGGCAGTTGTCATTGCGCCCTCGTTATCAGGTTCTCGAAGGCTCCTTCGGAGGCCTGCTCCCTAGCTACCTTCTTGTCAACGCCAGCGGCGTTGCTCAAATGTCCCTTGGGACCCTTGGGGTCCGATTTCTCTTTTCCCAGGTTAATTGAAGATTTGGAAGGTTTATCATTACCTACAGTGGAGGGTAAGTGGCCTTCCTTCTTTCGTTTGATTTACCTTCCTTGCTCCTTGGGATTTCCGTTCCCGAACCTGGCACCAAGCAGTCTTAGTAAGGTCCATGATCTCATGTGCCCTTTTCGCCACGGAACTTAGAGTGGGTTTGTTTATTTTTTCGACCCCTATTTAAATTTCCTCTATTTGAATCGTCTACCACCAGGCAAATTTCTCTAGCCTTCATGAATGATCTAAAATTGTGGTTGAAATTATTCCAACTTTAGAATTGTTTAAATACATTCCGTCGCTTAACTGCCAAAAACGAATTTTCCCAAAAATTCAATCAAAGGAATCCAGCTGATAAAAACGACAGGCTTAATCATTCCGTGTTTTATTTCTCAAGCCGAAATTGCAGGACTTGAACCGTATTATATAGGCAGGCAATGGTCATTTTATCAAAGGTTACTCACTTCTTCGAATGGTTTTTCGTATGAGGGATGAGACATAAAACCCATGAACATGACAAATAAAACCCAAGGACCGCTCATTCTTTGACTTGAAGTCGTTATAATTTATTAGCTAACATTTGCTTATCGCATTTCGTTTCGCCAGCACACTTTTTCAACACCCACTGGAAATACAATAAAATGATGTAGGTACGAGTATTTAGAATATTATGGCAACATAAATTCGTTTCGCAAGGATTCACTCAACGGCTATAGCGTACGGTAGTGAATCCCTTGTTTTCCTGTATCGAAAAAGTTCCCAAGACTCTGAATCAAACTCCTCCTTCATAAAAAACCAAGTTTTTTTCTATCCTACCATTTGCGCAAAGAAGCATTTCTCCATGGATAAATAATATAAACAATTCCCAGGTAAGTACATAATATAATGTAGGTACATGAAACATTTGTAACCGATCCTTAAATAGGACACGACCCCAATTTATACCCCTAGCGTGTATGCGTGTATTCTTTGTTACTAATGTATTTGTTAGCGTGGGGAGGTTTTTAATTGCTTTGGCCTAAGCTTGCGCAAGAAAGCTTTTTCCCTCGATACGTGTGTGTGGGTGTTTATAGATACTTGTACATATTCTAATTTATTTTTTTCGTGCAGTGAATCAAGGATAGTGGGTACCTACTTGACGGCCATTGAAACAGATGCTTTTTTGTTTTGCATACAAAAACTGCAAACACATAGAGAAAAATATTCTTGAGGTTGTTAAAAAATAGCAAAAAAATACATTGGAGTTTTTTTTTATCTATTTAGGTACCCAGCCGGCTTATTTTTAACCCGTCCGCTTTAAATGAGCCTCGATCCTTGATTTTTCCGAATCGAATTCACTCCCACTCCAAGTTTCCTTCCTGCTGAAAGTATGGTTTGTTTGATGTAAGGTCTTCACCAAATAGGACTCTTTATATCAAGTTGTTGTTCTTTTGTGACCTTTAGATTTCAGAATTTCACCTTTAAGGGATGGTAAAGCTTCTCACTACTTTAAAGTAAACTTTCCTTTTTTTGCAATGACATTTTTGTGAGATTTTCTTTTTTAACGAACAGAGTTTATAGAATATGAATTGAATATAGAATATGCAAATTGAAAGTGCCAAGCCATTTTGAAATTATTTCAAACGCCGGACAATTTAAACTGCATCGTTAGTAAAAAATCCAATCTTGAAGTTCTGAACATAGGTGTTTGCCCCAAAACTCTAGTTACACGAAGCGTTTTCATGTTTCCGACTGTGGATGCGGTTATTTAACCTCTGACGGGTGTATGGTGGAGGCCTTTGCTTTTACTGGAAACAGGGGCAGATTAAACCTACGAGCCAGTGGGGTGCTGGGGTCCAGGTCCCCTGAAAATTCTTTAGGGTGACCTGGGGGAAAATTTATGAGATAGAATAGACGATAGATAGATAGAAAAACAACGTATTACGGCTTTTATGGTTTTATATAATTTATATTTCTACACTCAGAAAAAAAAATGTTGTGTACCTACCAAGAATTTTAGATTCTTAAAGGATTGCGAATTAAAAATTCGTGGCCCAGAAATATTTTCTTGAAGCAAGAACTCGTTTTTGATTTTTTTAAAAATTAAAAAAATACTAACACCCAAATTCTCATCATCATCTCCGCCACCAACTCAAGAGAAACAGACGCATTCCCCTGACGGGTCTGGGAAATGTTCTTTACCTGATCCCAGCACTTGTTTTTTTGGCCTACCAGGCGGGCGACGCGCTCGCATCTAGTCTCGGCTAATATAACCTATCAAGGAAGTCTGTCGGGGGGCATGCGAACAACGTGTCCAAGCCAACGAAGAATTGACCGCTCCACTCGGAAAAGTATAGCTGCTCAACATTAAGATTCCTACAAATACTGACGTTTCTCGCTCTATTTCTAAGAGGAACACCAGCAACAGATATCAGAAATCTCATTTCGGTAGCTTGCATTCGCGATCTAACTCCTTCGGTTACCCAAAATTTCATGACAAGGGTTGGAACGAACACTGAACTAAAAACTGAAATCTTTGCTTTCACTCCATGCTCAGCTTTCCTGATGACCGGCCGGCGCAGTTCCTTTACTATTGCTCCAGCTTGGCCAATTCTACAGGACAACTCAGTATCACTCCTTCCACCTTTCGTAAAAAAGACCCCTAAGGAGAGGAGATATCTAAACTTCTTCACTTGTTTCAGTCGAACTCCATTTATATGCAGGGTGCACTGCACAGGAGTTCGGGAAACAATCATCTCTTCCAAATTGTTCACGTTTACCTTCATCCCAACATTGCAACAAACGGCTGTAAATCTTTCCAATGCTCGCTGAAGTTCCTCCTTGGATGATGCAAGTTTGGCCAAATCATCATGCGCTTCACCATCCAATATGCTATGAAAAGGAGCAGTGACAGCCCTGGCGAAGTCCAACGCACACAGCGAAAGGACGGGATTTGACGCCATTTATCCATACACAGCTTCTGCAGTTTCCATATACAAAGACTGGATGGCTCTCAGAAGAGGCCCACTAAGCGCATAGTCCTGCAAAACTCTCCATAGTGTTCCCCGAGGGACTTGGTCATAAGCCTTTTCCAGATCTACAAAACACGCATAGACCGATTTACCATGTTCCCAGGCCTTCTCAAGAATAACCTCAAGAGTTAACCCCTTCTGGGGTTGCTGGTCCCCAACTGGGCGCCTCCCTAGGTGGCGGATAGGTGAATGCTCACCAGATATGGTGGGTACCGGTATGGAAAATATCCGGGGCGGACCAAAATCAGCAACAAACGAACAATCCAGGAGCGTCTGTCTCAAAATTAGCGGTTATATAATAGCGAATATAAAACGCCTCTTTCTCTTCCAGTATGCAAATAAAATGGGTAACAATTAGATGGATGCCAGATGTTTTTAAGATATGCTCCGCTAGTTATTTCATTGCTTTTCTCCGTAAAGGCATAACACTTGCGGGGGTAAACTTTGGTGTTTCTGTCCAGAGTTTTCATGCTCCGTACTGGTTCATCAGCTTTTGCGTGCTACATGGAAAATTACTTTTCTCTACTATCTTTCTAGCTTTTCTATCTTTCCTCCGCTCGCGATGTGCTACGCATCTTAAGGGTAGTTATAACCCCTTGATCGCTAGTCAATTATAAAAAAAAGAGTAATAAGCTGGTCGGTTTTGCCTCTGCCAGCCCGAATCGCTAGCCCAAATCGCTAGCCTAAATCGCTAGGTGCCTTCCTGATATCCCACCCAAGTAACACATAAGTTCTTGCTATGGCCACCGTTACCAGTCCAGCACCACATCATAAGACCTTAGGTTCTTGAGCTTGGTTTTATTCAAGTAACCGGGCCCCGTACAAAACCCCTATAAGGACGATTTGACACTTTATAGAACTTATTTTTGGGTGCAGAAAAGGTTCTACTTCGGGCTCTTGTAAAACTTTTTCGACAGTCAATACATTTTTAAAAGAATATGTAGGTACACACACTTTCGTGGTGTTTACCTTTTACTGTCATAGTGTGGTTTTCCTAATAGTTGGGTATACACACATTCCTATCTTATTCTTTGAAAGTGTTGATGTTTTTGCACAAATAACTTCGTTCATGTTAAATGATGATGAAATTAATGAGTAAAACGAGTGCATTTAGTTAGCAGAAAACAAGGTGCGCAGCTTGTTTCTTTGAATGATTTATTAAAATAGGACGAAAAGAAACAATGCTTCTCTTGAAATATTAAATATAAAATAAAATAAAGAGTGCAAGGTTTTATGAAAAGCCCACATAGCACCATTGTAACACTTAAAGTGTTCTGGGTTGCCCTTTAGAAGCTTTGGGTTCTATGTAGCAGTGTCTAGCTTCATTATAATAATTTGTGTTTTCTGTCAAACGTGACGCTAATTTATTTAGGGTTACCATCACTCTCTTTTCTTGTATGATATACGTTGGATTCTGTTTCCTTTGGTGGTTTGACTACTTGTAATTATTGACATGGCAGACGTTAATTGAAATGTATATTTTACATTTCAATGTAGTTTATACAAGTAAGTAAACTCCAAGGAGGATACGTATTTAAATTCTACCTTAAAAGTTGGCATGTCAGTGAGCTGATAAAATACCTTAAGTGCTGGACCTAGAATGCCTAGAATGCCTACATCAATTTACAATTCTACAAGCACTATAGTCATGGATGGCCCCAATATAAGCAGCGATACGCCCTGTTAGCTTTTTAATCAATGTTCATAGAAAAAATAGCAAAAAAGCATGAATATTCTCTAGAAATCAAATTTTTGTGTGTGATATACTTATCCAGCCTAATATGTAATCTAGTTAAAATTCATATAAATCTATTAAAAATGTAAATTTCTTATATCAAAATGTTTGGTTGAAATGTTCTCACAACAATTTCTGTCAATTACATTGTTTTCTATTGTATGACTTATGGCAACACCCAAGTGCTATATAAGAGTGCAAAGTAGTACTTCGGATGTGTCAAACCTAAAGTGTTAGAAAACAGGTGCTAGAAAGGTCTACAGAACCTGCGCTATAGAACTTAACCCCTCAGCACTTATTACCTTATAACTTCAGTGCTAGGAACGTTTATAGCACCACGTTTACGGAACCTTTAGTTTTATAATTATGGTGCTGTATACGTTTCTATGACCAATTTTATAAGTAAATAAGCTGCGCACCAATGGTACGATAACGAAACTTTCAAAAACTTTAGTGCTACTGAAGAGCATTTTGGGTGTCTAATAAGTCCAATATTCAAAAACCAATGCTTATGGTTCCAGAGTGTGCTACTTGGGCAAGCCGCCAGGTGTTAGCCATTTCACACCTCTTTATCCATTGCCTTGAGCTTTTCTGGCCGGATTTCATCAACTCCAGACTTGCCAACTTTTACCGATTTAATCTCTTCAGTGACTTCGTCTACTGTGGGACCATTCTCCGCCCAAATCTCGGCAGCAGTGCGAGAAGGCCATCTTCAGTGCCCTGTTGGGGGTTGAGCAAATCCGAAAAGTACTCTCATTTGAAAGAGATGTACCGCCCTTGGATTTAACCCCTTGAACGATATTCAACTTCTTTTCTCTGAGCCAGCGAATGGACTGCCCGTGCTCCCAACCTATCGCCGAACTTTTTCCATGCCTGTTCCTTGGCTCTTCTCACTGCCAGATTGGAAGTTCTTCGTACCTCATTGTACTGGCCTCGAGAAGTTGAGTTTCTACATTGAGTCCACACAATGTAGGCTCTCTTCTTTTCTCAGATGGCTTCTTGAACTCCAGGCATTTTATTTTAAGGCACGCAGCTCATTTCTCACCACCAGCCGCTACCCCAAGCCGCTTCACTCCACAAACATTTCATGCAGAGGCAATGACATAGAAACAACTGACATTCCTCCTCTACATTCAAAAAGTCGCATTTGGAATTAGTTCAAACTTCTCTCTCAGGTATCCGCCAAATTCAAAATGTCCAAAAAGTGACAAAACGCCCCAATCTCAAAGTGTAAAGCATCACAAACCCCAAATGAAATGTCGGGTCGACCAAATGGACAATTTTTCAACAAAAACAAATAGCTAAGACATTTTGTGGCGTTATGAAATTTTAAAAATTGGACGTTTTTGCTTTGAGCGAGAAGACTGTACGCCGCCGTCCGGCCGTTCTTGAATAGGAAAATCGATTAAATAAATCAACTGAAAATAATAAAAAAAACATTACAGCATCTTCGACATCAAAAATGTGGCCATTCCCATTGACTTAATGTTGTCATTGTCACATCAGTAATCTGTTTTAACATTAAGAGGTTGTACTACTTTTAGGTCTCGGTTTTAATTAAGGAAAGCGAGTTGAGTTTCAAAGGCATTTGAATGCGAATCCAATTGAAAACTCCTCGTTATTGATAGGATTTTAATGACGGTGTTTTAGCAAGCTTAGAACCATGAATGCTGTTTTTTTTTAAATTGTGAACTATCACCAGCAAACAATATACAAAATGGAAATAGTGGAAGGTTATAAATGAGTTTTAGAGATACAAGCAAACGATCTTAAGGTGTTACCCAAACCGCTTATAGGCTTAAACGATTTAAAAGATTTCTTAAAAAGCTAACCGAACGTATCGTTGCTTATATTGGGGAGCGGTCCCTATGACAAAGCCATTCAAAATTGAATTTACTATTGAAAAGTGAAAATTCCCAAAAATTTACAATTCTAACATTTTAAATTGGTGATTTAAAAGATTTTTGCTAAGTTTATTGGACTAATGAAGGCCAATTAAGTCCCAAAGGGTTGGGGCTATGGCTGCTGTATAATGCAGGCGCCAGTTAGATAGCTTACCATATTGTCAAAGCTCTCATATTATACGGTCCTGGTAGTTTTTATAGCTCACGTATAACAATCTGTACCACCAATACAGTCAGCATAGGATAAGTGACCATGGGCTCTACAACATTCGTGGGTACAATGCAGTGGCAGACCTGATCGCTTGGCGGAGCACGGACTCCTTCAGCTTATGGTAATAAATATTACACACAAGGAGCATGAGGATTGAGCAATACAATAATTTTGAAGAAAACACTTTATAGGAAATTGAAAAAAAAAACTTTACAATTACAGCTGATGAGAAACTCAAAACATTGTAACGATACAATTGTTTACTGCAAATATTCATATACGCAATTAGCAAAACGACCTCATTGCATTAATTCAGTCATCCCAGAAACCAGTTTTGAGTCGTTTGCTTATTTTACTACAGTCTAGATGCTATTATTGTAATGGTCTTTCCAATAAGCCGGATAAAACTCATCAATCATTCTTTTCAAATATAAATAAACAACGTTTTTTTAAACTACTTTGTATAAACAGAAGTGGGTAGGTTCTCCATAATTGAAAGACTGATGTACTTGAAAGTGCACGCTTAAGCTGTCTGAGAGGCTTGGCATGTTTTTAATTCGAAAAAAAAATCGCAGAAAACAACAATAATAAAAACTTAAATGGGATTTTGAAGATCAATTCAGTAACTACTCACCAGAGGCGTCGGTCGGCGCGACGCTGAACTTTAATTTTACGATTCCATTGTAAATTTTCCTTGGTATTATTAATAGTACCAATAGCAGACAATTATTGGCATTTAGCACTTGAGTCTGCGATTATCATATTCTAATTGCGTTAATAAAGGTTTTGTTGGAGTGAATAATGAATATGTAGTGAAAAAAAGAATAATTAAGAAATTATGATTAAATTTGCGAGGATCACATCAAGAAGAAAGCTCGAGTTAGTGATGAAGGAACGAATTGTTTACACAAACAATTTTTACAAACAAACAACAGTTTCAAGTCTCAATAAAAATTATGGTAAGTTTGTGAGGGCAATTCTTACCGCCAATTATAACCACTTTGAGAAGATGAAATTGTCGCTTCTGTATAACATAACTCTATTTCAGAACGTTCTTATAAAACATCCACCCACGCAATTCAAAAAACAAAAAGAAAAACTTAATTTTCAAAATCAAAGTTTCGAATTTCATACTTTTGTTGCGATTTTTACCTTCGCAACGCGAATATTCAAATAGTCAAATTTTACCTTGGCTACACTAACAATTAGTAACCTTGTTGGATGGTAAAAATGTATTTTTTGGAAATAGTCAAACTCACGACCCACAAAATTTGGTTGCGTTCCACAAGCCATGCGAAAAAATGTGATGAAACAACAACCTGACAGAAAAATTCGTTGGTTTCTGGGACCATCATGTGGATGAAGAAGTGTCCTCAGAACTCGCGAACATTCGTTCATTCGCAAGTATAATAATTAGCCATTGTCATCGAATACCGTTGGTATTGTGGGTTGTTGTCTTCGCTTCATCGAATGAAAAACTGCAAAAAACTTTAGCAACTGTTGGTAAAAATCAACAAAATGTAAAATTTTTGACTTAATAAAATGACTCGCAATGTCAATAAAAATTGAAGTAGCGGGAAACAAAACAAGGTGACTATGCAGTCAAGGGTTCTGTAACGTAAACAAAAACAACGGTAAATTGACTTACGATTTCTGGATTAATTGGAACAGGTTAAATCGAACAACAAAGATATGATCTTATACCATCGACAATAGGCTGTGCTGTGTGGTGTGCAACGTAGATAAAACAACTCCCAAAATCTTCTTTGCAACTCTAGCTCAAATAGGTGATTCCTTAAAAAAAAATAAAGTATAAATAGGTACAGTTATTGTTTGGTTCTTCACAAAGTACATTTCCGCCTCAAACAGAGTGTTTCCCTTCGTTAAAATCGTTAAATTTTTTTGAAGAACTGCAATATGGCTGCCTTTACCAAGACAACTGTCTTTCTGCTACTCCTTGTGTGTGCAATGGCCATCACCACTGAAGCCAGAAGGGTTCGTGTTAGTCCATGCGATGAGGTCTGCCGTCGCACCGATCCTGAGAAGAACGAGTGTTGCCGTGCCCATGGTCATCAATCCTACGCCATCTGCAACGGTGGAAGAATGTATTGCAATACAAAATAAGATTTAGCATGACATAAGAACGTCAACTGTTCACTGTAATCGCATTTTGTATTATAAAACAGATTAAAAAAATATATTAAAACTTTTATTAAAAATGTTTGTAAAGTTTTGTTGGTAAAAAGTTTCTCTGTCCAAGTTTTGTAATGGTTTTCGACAGAGCATAACTCGGAACATACCAGAAAACCAGAGGCTATTGAAAGTTAACCAGACTGCCTCTTTATTTTGTGAAGTTACGTTCTATGAGAAAGATTAAATTATTGAGACGGAATCAGCTGAGGTCAAAGCCAAGTAGTTTTAAGGATGTTTCACAATAAGCGCGAGAGAGCAAGCGAGAGTCTCGGATAAATCTCAACCCATGGTAATGCATGGGCCGATTTAATGTGCCGGCAGTATTTCCGTCTCGAACTCGGACTCTGGCCCCGCCGCCGGCTATTTCGAAATATTAAAAAACCTAAACCAAGGACAACGATTATTTAAGCATTTTTTGGTATATTGTGAGAGACTATATTGAAATGAAAAAATATTAATGAACTAAATGCAGAGAAAATTGAAAAGCGAAATTGAAAAACGAACACTTGCTGTGTACTGTAAAGAATTATCAATACATGTACCTACCTACAGCAAATCCGTTAAATTTAGCATAAGTAGATACAGTCACTGTCGAGGTTTCTCGCTTTCATGGCCGTTTCACATTCAGCGCGAGAGCGTTAAACCAGAGCGGCAGCGACAACACGAGACCAGAGAAATCGGTTGTTACTACACAATGAAAGCGAGAAACCGCAACTATTTTTTTACTGCACAATGACAAAACTTTTTCCTAAAATTTGTCGACTTTATTGCACATGAATAGTTTATATTTCACAACAAGTATTAGTTCCGAGAAATAAAATGTCTATTCAGCGTGTCATAACTCAAAAGCGACTGGCAGAATAATCGTCGAAATCGGCGAGGGTTTTTCAATGTTTCGAAATTCCCGGCGGGCGAGACATCGTTCACGCCGGTATTGTGAACCACCCCATATATTGCCATTGATTGAAATGCATTTGACAGCTCGCCCGAGACCCTTGCCCACACTCTCGCTCTTTATGTGAAACAGCCATCACTCGTCGAGGTTTCTCGCTTTCATCGCTTCTATCGTTGCAACCTATTATGGTCGACTCCGTCTATGCTTATACTAAAGGCCATAATCACATCATCAAATTTGATGTGATTAAATCAGAGCTTTAATCACATCAAATCAGAACTAAGTTCCATACAAAGCCTGCGAACTTTCGAGCTCGCAAACTGCGACCAAATCAATTTGACCATATTTAAAAGAGCAAAAATATAAAAGACAACACGGAAAATGAAGTGGGGCTTGTAAATCCAGGTTTGAAAACAAAATTTTCATATTTTCCCGCGGTTAATTGGAGTTTCGGTGCGAACTGTCAAGATTTGTTCACGTTCCACATGGCAAGAATTGAGTCCACAGCTCGCACGACCAAATAGCTTGAGCCCGCGGGTTTAACGAACCTCAAATCGTTTGTTAACATTTTTTTTTCAATCAGCTTTAATCGAATTTGAATTGTTGTCAATCAAATTCTTGAATGCTGCGAATATTTTTTTTATTAATGGCCTTTTTCGATTGGTCGTCTGGGAGCAGTATATGGACTCTCCTGAAACTGTTTTCTTGGCACTCGTTTGACAGTTCCTCTCCTGAAAAGAAGAGAAATAATATGCTTCTTGCAGAGAATCCAGAAGCAAAATCAGAAGCAAGAACACAATCATACAGCGCATGTGTCAAGTTCGATAAATGTCATTTGCCCCGTTTAGAATAGCTTTTGCTTTAGAAATACAACGCTAGACAAACAGCAAATCAAAAAAACGTGGATGTACACTTGTACAGCCCCAATCCGGGCAAAGAACGCCCCGATCCGGGATCGTCAACCGAAAAGGCAATTAGGTATTAAGGCCCAGCCATAGTAGACTTAGATGAACCTAAGTTGGCTTTCCGAAGTGTTCCATTACACGCGATCCTTATGCCACGATTATAAGAGAGTCGCTCGACTTTCGCTCGATTTCGTAAAATTTTCGTTAACTTTTGCTGACTTAAGGCCCCAAGCGTAATAGACTTAAGTCCAAAACGCAATGTTGTGTTGCAGCGTGCGTTCGATGACAAGCAGAGTAGAAACAACGGGTGCATATGGGGCAAAACGAAATGTTACTTCAAAGCTTCACTCCACGTTTGACCGTAAATATCGTAGACGCATCTATAACGCAAAAGTAGATCTACTTTCTAGTTTTGCGTCCGTTGAACAACCTCATGCTCATTCATTGCGTGGTGAGTGAGTATAGTTCTCTTGTCGTCAGTAGGTTGTGGGGACGAAAAAAGGTTGTTTCTGTTTCTTGTCAGAATAAAAAAAACAGGTTTGCGTAGGGTAGAGAGGTTTGAGTAGAGAATGTGATGTTTTTCGGTATTATTTCAGTTTGTCGCGATAACTCGCAAGTTGTTGGTTTTTAGCATGCACAAAGACACGAGTGCACCACCTTGGATATATTTGTGATGGAATAAACAGAAATAATTTTATTTTCATTGCTGGGCAACTTGATTCGTTTTCAAAAAGCATCTTTTCTGCTCGTTCTTTTGCAAATATCTTTCAACAGAAATTGAATGTGTTTGAGGTGATACTTTACAATTTCCTGACCCAAAACGCAAAGCGGCATTTCGTTTTGCAAATTTGCTGCGTGCGTAGTTTGACGTAAAGTATCGTAAAGTTTTGGCAACGCATGGCAAAGGCCATTAACGTACGCACGCAGCAACGCAACATTGCGATTCCAGCATTATGTGTGATTAACCTTATGGGGAAAAAACCAGTGGGCGGGCTACAATCCGCATATTCGAATTGTTGGATACCCCATCCCAAGACCACTGTCAAGCTCCGAATCACGTCATAAATCTTGGTTGTTAAAGTTTAGTTTCTATTTACTTTAATTGAATTTAGAATTTTTCAGTTAAGAATCTTTTTCTTAAAAAAAGGGCGCGGCGTCAACACACCTTTAAATAGCATCGTTTTTTTTTTTTTGTCAACATTTTTATCAGACGTGTTGATTGATATAAACGCCCCCAAAAGTGGGCGTGGCAAAAATTTATTCATTTGAGTTGATAGCTTACACATATATCTGAACATTTTATGGTGCAAACATTTTTGGATTAAAGGCAAATATATCGAATAAAACCGTTTATTCGAATGCAAATTAAGTATAACCACGCCCACATGGCAAGCTCTAGTTTTTTTTTAAATACCTACCAATTTCAATAGCTACCTACGACAACGTGTCGGTGGGCGGATTTCAAAAAAATTTAAAAAAATGCACTTGTACTGCTTCGGGGACTAGAAAGAACAGGTATCAAATTTCAAGTTCGCAGCTCAAAGTGTAAGGCCTAAAAACTACCGACACACGGACGAACGGACTCACGGACAAATGGACGGACATGGCTCTTTCGACTTACAATTTGTCTCTATCATATGCCCCTAAGGTGTTGAGGGTCTCCGGTGACTATTTCTCTGTGTTACAAACTATGAATCAAACTTTAAACACCGCTTGTCCTATGGAATGGGCGATGGGGTATAAAAAACCGAAGATCCCGTGATTTCCGTGCCGAACCTGTCACTTGAGTTGGGCTTACTTGAGAGGGCGAAAGTTTACGAAAGACCTAATGATGACCTACCGAAACCGAGCAAAATTGAGTATTCAGAGTTATGTGTAATGCGACATTGATGAAAGCTGGCTTAAGCTCAACAAAGTCTAAAGGGTAAGCCTTCAGCTAATCCCAAACAAGTGAAAGGTTCGACGCAGAAATTTTAAAGCTGGTGAGAAACAAACAAATGTCACACAATTTCGGAAACGTTTACTAAACGCGCGTGTTTATGAAGGAACAAAACTTCTTGTTATGTATTTTGACATCAGGTTAATCCCACTTAAGGCCATTATGGGTGGGCCTTTAAAGTGAGATAAATACATCCTACCTTTCCTGCACTTCGCATATTTTTTGGAGAGAGTATCGCAAATTTACTTAAAATAACAACCCTCTACACCAATTAAGGAAAAATTTTACCTACGTGCGCTAAGCCTTCGATGAAAGCCGACGCAACGCTCGGACCACTTCGAGTATGTCTTCATACTTGACGGTCTTATTTTTAGCTCCTAACGTTGTTGTGGTGCAGTTGGAGTATGAGGATGAGTTTTGGAGTTAAGTGATGAACAAATGAAAATAAATTCTTAACGACTGTTTTAAATTTACTGAGATCGAAAAACTAACGAAAAAGGAACTCTAACGAACCGTAGCGATAATGTTCCCTGATGCAAACTATTGACAAGAGCGTTTGAGGCGTTAATAAAGGCGGTAATAATTTGGAAATTCACGCGATGATGACCTAAGACTTGTAGCGAATCCCATGGTAGACGAAGTACCTACCTAGCTTCCTCAGACTTGTAAATCGTCTATGGCAGCATCATGTCCGTTTCACAATCGGTGCGTCATTGTCAAATTAGAGCGTTAGTGGGACTTGAAAAATCGTTTGCTATTATACAATGAGAGCGAGAGACCTCGAATACTGTTTTGATTGTGAAGTGACAGTATATAAAATTTTGAAGCTGACGATGTATTTGTCGTTAATCATTTATAACGTGTAATCTTCTGGCATGAGGAAATTATTATTTTTCATTTCAACATCTTATCACAATAGTGAATGTCAAAACAATCGTCAACGTCGGCATGGGTTTTTCGAATTAGCCGGCCGGTCGGTGTGCGTCCGAGCCCGAGACCGAGAAAAGCCGTTATCCACTTTGAATCGCCCCATACATTGCCATTGATTGAAATTTATTCAAGACTCTCGCTCGATCTCTCGCGCTGACTGTGAAACCACCATAAAACTTCTTGGTTTGCCCTCAGTGACTGCCAAGTCCAGATTCGCTTATTCGGTCTTAATACCTATTCGAAGCTTTTTCAGTAAAACTAGCTTCACAAATATCGAGTCAGTAGTCTGGTGAACTTTCACATGGTCTCTGATGGTTCTCTAGCATGTTCGGAGTTTTCTTCTATCGAAATTTACGTTTGTAAACTGAGTAAGAGGAACTTTTCACCATAATGAAAGAACAAAAAACTTTAATAAAAATATTTTTATTTATTTTCAATCTGTTTTATAATACATAATACGATTACAGTGAACAGTTGACATTCTTATGTCATGCTAAATCTTATCGTGTATTGCAATACATTCCACCGCTGCAAGTGGCGTAGGATTGATGACCATGGGCACGGCAACACTCGTTCTTCTCAGGATCGGTGCGACGGCAGACCTCATCGCATGGACTTACACGAACCCTTCTGGCTTCAGTGGTGATGACCATTGCACACACAAGGAGTAGCAGAAAGACAGTTGTCTTGGTAAAGGCAGCCATATTGCAGTTCTTCAAAAAAATTTAACGATTTTAACGAAGGGAAACACTCTGTTTGAGGCTGAAACGTACTTTGTGAAGAACCCTAAAATTACTCTAGCTATTTATACTTTATTTTTTTTTGAAGAATCACCTTTTTGGGCTTGAGTTGCCAAGAAGATTTTGGCAATTTTATTGCGTTGCACACTGCACAGCCCATTGTCTATGAAAAAAAAAATCATATCTTTGTTGTTCGATTTAGCCTGTTCCAATAACTAGTCATCACCAGGCATTCAATAAAAAGAATCTCGTGTCAATTTACCGTTGTTTTTGTTTACGTTACTAGAAAAACCCTTGACTGTATCGTAACCTTGTTTTGTTCTACCTGCTTAAATATTTACTTACATTGCGACTTGCGAGTCATTTAATTGACTCAACTCAAAGAGTGATTTACACAAAATTCTTCTTTACATTTCTGACATTTGAATAAACAGCCAGAAAAAATAAAAGGATGCTTTAGTCTTGCTTCTATTTTGAAAAGTGTAATTTTTGCAGCCCGAATCAGGCTTTTGTCCTCTTAAGACAATCCTAGAATGCTTGTACAGTTAGCTCACCTGACCTAACTTGGACTAAAAAAAAATTTAGTTTTGGTTTCTTTGGTGTGTGTTGTAAGAACAGATGGTCAACCTGGCATTGCTTAGTTTCGCCAACCTAACTATAACTCACATCAAGCTTTTCTTATACCTCCACGCTATTACCATTGATCGGTTATAGTTTTCGTCCGGATAGGCCTGGACTTGTAAGCTTAGTGTAAACTCAGTGGATGTGTTATAAGGAAAAATAAAATGGCTTCACTTAACTGCCTGGCTTAGTTTAGACACTCCGCTAAAGAACAAAGGACTCAATTTTCGTTCCGTGATTTTTCTAAAGAAATTCATAGGAAAGCTGTATTCAAGGACCTTATGCTCACAAAATTAAAAAAAAAAATGCATTAAATTTCTCGTTTTTTTTTTATATTATTTTTACAATTTTATTGAAGTTAACAGTTGGCAACCTTGCAGTATATTGTTTAAGGACTTTTTTATGTATTACAATACATTCCACCACTGCAACTGGCATATGATGAGTGACCATGAGCACGGCAACACTCGTTCTTCTCGCGGTCGATGCGACTACAGACCTGGTCGCATGGTCCAACACGAACCTTAGCCGCTTCAGTAGTGATGACCATTGCACACACAAGGAGTAGCAGGAAGACAGTTGTTTTGGTAAAGGCAGCCATTGCAGTTATTTAAAATAAATTCACTATATTTTTGCAGGAATCAATCTGTTTGAGAAGGAATTGAACTTTGTGAAGATCTATGCATTTGCTCTCGCTATTTATACGTTATTTTAGGAATCACCCGGCTGAGTTAATTCAATCAAGAAACCAGTTCACGAAGATTTTGGCAATTTTATTACGTTCGCACACAGCACACCTCTTTGTCCAGTTTCATATCATATGTTTTATTTTTTTAATTAGCCGGTTCCGATTAGTGGTCATCATCCCGTAATGATAGCAAAAAAAAACCAGTCTTGAGTCAATATAAGCGGTTGTTTTTGTTTACCTTCCTAATAGATAAACCTATGACAATTTCGTCAATCTGTTCTACATGCATATATTTTTATCATACGCTGCGTTTGATTGAACCTAATTTTAGATAAGATACTAAACGTATCAAGAGGTACCTAACCTTCAATGTATTAAAGATTATTGCATGAGTAGAGTGAAGTAAACTAGCTACTGTTGGTGACTGAATAAGGTGTAATCAAAGGATTGGCGTCAACTCGGCCTAAGTACGGTAGTCTAATTTACTTACTTACTTAAGGTGGCGCTACAGACCGGGGTGGACCTGGGCCTCAGCCAACAAGCTTCGCAAGCCAGCTATGTATCTAGCTAGCCGTCTCCAGTATCGCACGCGAAGTTGGCTGAAGTCCCCTTCCATTTGCGTGCGCCACCTGAGTCTCGGTGCTCCTCTACCGCGCCGTCCCTGCGGTGTGGATTCGAAGATTTTCCGGGCCGGGGCGTTGGTGTCCATCCGTTCTACCCAGCCATCGTAGACGTTGTGTTTTAACTCTTTTGGCTAGGTCGGTATCGCTGTACAGCCCGTACAGTTCGATGTTATATCTCCTCCTCCACTCTCCGTCTATGCAGACGGGAGCGTAAATCGTCCGAAGAATTTTCCTCTCCAAGCAGCCTAAAGTGTTTTCATCCGCCTTTGACAGGGTCCATGCTTCTGCACCGTAAAGCAGGACTGGGATGATGAGGGTCTTATACATGGACACTTTAGTTGCTCGAGAGAGGGCTTTGCAACTCAATTGCCTCCTAAGCCCAAAGAAACAGCGATTGGCAAGAGTTATCCTTCGTTTGATTTCAGCGCTTGTGTCATTGTCTGAATTGATAGCGGAACCCAGATAGACAAAGTCCCTAACTACCTCAAAATTATAGCTGTCGATGGTGATGTTTTGTCCAAGACGTCGGTGTTGGGTGTCTTTTCTTGATGACAGCATATACTTGGTTTTGCCCTCATTGACTGCTAAACCCATATTCGCCGCTTCCGTCCCAATACTCACGAAGGCTTCACTGACATCACGTTTTGTTCTACCGATTATGTCAATGTCGTCTGCGTATGCGAGTAGTTGAACGGACTTTTGAAAGATTGTACCTATATGGTGTTGGCGCGAGAGTTCTGCACAATTCTCTCAAGTATGATGTTAAAGAAGTCGCATGACAGCGCGTCGCCTTGTCTAAATCCTTTTTTGACATCAAAGGGGACGGTGAGGTCTTTGCCGACCTTGACGGAACAGCGTGAATTTTCCATCGTCATCCTGCGCAGACTGACGAGTTTGGCAGGGCGGCCAAAACTAGACATTGCGATATATAGCTCGTCTCTATAGATGCTGTCATACGCGGCCTTGAAATCGATGAAGAGGTGGTGTGTATCGATTTGGAATTCCTCGGTTTTCTCCAAGATCCGCCGCAGTGTGAATATTTGATCGATGGTGGACTTTCCTGGCCTAAAGCCACACTGATATGTGCCTATCAGATTGTTGACAAACGGCTTCAGGCGTTCACACAGTACAGCAGAAAAGATCTTGTATGCAATGTTAAGAAGACTTATGCCCCTGTAGTTGGCACAACTCAGAGGGTCTCCTTTCTTCAGCATCGGGCAAACAATGCTCTCTTCGTCGGGCATGCTTTCTTCCGACCATATCTTGCAGATGAGCTGGTGCATGCTCCTAACCAGCTCATCGCCCGCGGATTTAAAAAGTTCGGCAGCTAGGCCGTCTGCTCCGGCTGCTTTGTTGCACTTGAGCTTAGACACAGCTACTTTCACCTCCTCTACGTCGGGTGGGCGGTATCGTTCGTATGCTTCGTCGGTAACGTCTTCGCCCGGGTTGAATGGTTCGTTCTGCCTGACAGCGGTATTTGGTTCGTCCTCGCCGTTATACAGTCTGCAGAAGTGGTCTTTCCAAGTCCTCAGCACCGACTGCGATTCTACAACGATGTTCCCTTGATGGTCCTTACAGGCTTCAGTTCGAAGTTTATACCCTTGGCAGGACCTTTTAACCTCATTCCTGTTGTAACATCTCTCTATCTCTTCAACCGTGCGCTTCTCGTGCTCTCTCTTTTTCCTTTGGAGAAGCCGGTGTTCCTCTCTCCTCCTCTGCTCGTAGAGCTCGCGAGCAGCTCTAGTCCTTCTGTGCAGCGCCGCTTTGTATGCTTCCTGTTTAGCTGCATGTGCTTGCCGGCATTCATCGTCAAACCAGGGGTTTCGTTGTGGTCGCCGTGTGAAACCCAGCACTTCAGAGGCGGCGTCTCTGATGGCATTTTGGCAGTGTTGCCACTGGCTATCAATACTTGATGCTGGTTGCCTAGGACTTCGTAGAAGGTTTTGAGAGACTGGGTTGGAGAAGGACCTGGCGATCTCTTGCGATTGTAGTCGGCCGACTTCAAACTTCCTCACAGTATTTCCATTACTTGGCGCTGGTCGGGATATCCGCAGCCGTACCTTGGCTACAACAAGGTAGTGATCCGAGTCAATGTTGGCCCCTCGGAAAGTTCGGACATCCATGATACTGGAGGAGTGCCTTGCGTCGATCGCAATATGGTCAATCTGGTTGACGGTTGATTGATCGGGAGATCTCCATGTCCCTTTGTGGATATTGAGATGCGGGAACTGTGTACTAGCTACCACAACGTGTCGCCAGAAAGGCCGATACGTTCCTTAAATATGCTCTCCTCGTTAGTTTATATATACCCCATCCCATAGGATAGGAGGTATATTTAGTTTGATTCACAGATTGTAACATAGAGAACTATAATAACCGTAGACCCCCAAGACCTTAAGGGCATAAAATCGAGAACGAATTGTAAGTCGAATCAGCCATGTCCGTCCGTCTGTCTGTAGGTAGTTTTTAGGCCTTAAATTTTGACCCAGACACTTGAAACTTTGTATCTATTCTTTTTAGGTCCCGAAGCAATACAGCTGAAAATTTTTGAAATCCGCCCACTTTACTCATTAGCATAAAAAATCATAACTGTCGTAGGATGGTGAAATTTGGTAAACAGTAGATATCCTTGCGTAAGTGTATAGTGATCACGGTTGCCACATTGGTCATTTATGACCAATTATGGACATTATTTTTGCTTCATTTTTTAAGACATTAAAAAATTAACTCAAGAAACTTTTATTTTTGTCTTATGTAAGCTAAATTTGCTGAGTTGATCCCGGATCAGCTCTGGTCAACAGTATAAACTTCCTTCAATGTTTTTTCTGTGTGAAATGGCAGTGGCTTTGCGTGATTCCGCGAAAAACGACATCTGTAAATGACAGAAACGTCTTTTCCTTTTTTTCTATGTGAAGTAATAGCTGGGTGAGTTAATCATTTCGAGAGTCGAAGATTTTGGCAACTTTACTAAAATTAGTTGGGATTAACAGATCATGGTTTAAGCTGGGCTTAACTCAGCAATGAAAAACCGGCCCTGAATGGTTTAAAAAATCTCTTCAAAATGGTTAAACGATTAATGGTTCGAAAATTTCAATACTTTTATCTACAATCTCTTGTCTCTTCCGTACAGCTCAGCTGCCGCTGAAGGAAAGTTTTATGAGTTAAGACAGATTAAACCAAATTTAAGAAATAAACTTAATTTAAACGTTTTTTAAAATCTATAGGTACCTTTATTTTTAAGGCTTTTATGCCGTTATCTCACTATATAGGACCTCATTATAGGGACTTTATATGTATGGTTCGTTAATTTTATTTATTTATATTAATCTAACTTGGGGTGCCGTGGCGTAGTGGTTAATGTGTGTGCTTAGTACGCCGGAGGTCTGGGTTCGAATCCTGCCATCGTCACCTGCAAAAAAAGACTTTTTCTTTTTCACGGTCCCCACCTCCGCGAGGGTCTAACAAGCTCTCCGAGAGTATCATTTGTCTTGAAAAACTTCTCGTATGCGGCAAAAAATTGTAGGTCCCCTTGTATGTAAAGAAATTAACACACCAGCATACATTGTTGAGAAGTTGGCCCTAGTTCACCTCGAGCTGTTGCGCCACTCTATTTATCTATTTTATTTTTTAATCTAACTTAATAGTAAGAAGTACATTGTGAATTTTAATTAATTTAATTTAGCTTAAACAGTTTTGAACTTAAACTATTTTGGTCATTTTTAACTTTAGTTGGTAATTTTTAAACCCCATCCCATGGGACAGGAGGTATATTAAGTTTGTCACATAATTTGTAACACGGTGAAATAATAATGGAAGACCCCCAAGACCTTAAGGGCATATGATCGAGATCGGATTCTGAATCGAATGAGCCAAGTCCGTCCGTCTGTATGTCACATGTTTTTAGGCCTTAAATTTTGAGCTAGGGTGCTGAAACTTCTTACGTAAGGTGCACGTCATGCGAAGCAGTACAAGTGCAAGCATTTTTGAAATCCGCCCAAGGACACGCCCACAATCGGTCTAAATGTGCAACTACTTCCAGAGTTTTCAAAACTGTAAGACGTTCTAAAAAGCTGAAATTTGATATTTAGCATCTCCTTGTGAGTATAAGACACAAAAGTGACCTCCTAAGACCTCTAGTGGGCGTGGCATCTATTTTAAGGGTATATTTTCAAATGTAGTTTACTCAATATTTTTGCTCGAAATTGTAGAAAATTTACTTAAAATTTTGTGGCCGCGCCCACATTTGGAGGCAGAATTGAAGAAAAACCTAAAATTTTCCAGAAAAACTTAATTTCAACTGGCTTTGAGCCTAATTTAGGAAAGCATGAAAAAGAAAGTAGCAGGTTAGGTAAACGAGACTTCAATCCAGACTTCGTTCATTTAAAGTTTTTAGCCTTTCAGGGGTCGATTTTTCAAAAATATTGAATTTGAGTTAAATATTGGCCTTAAACACTAAGCAGTTTGAAAGTTATGGCCCCAAACACTTTAGAAAACGTCATTCATTTTCCACTAAGTAAAACAAAAGCTAAAAAGCACTCGAAATCCATGTTTTTGGGGAAATTCATAGGTTTTCCTTGAATTTTGTCTGTAAATGTATGCATGGCCCAAGACTTTAAATGAACCAAATGAAGAACCAAGTATTTTCTACACAACATAATAAGTAAACATTTTTTGAGTTGGAACAAAAATATTGAATAATTTGCATTTGATGGTTTACTCTTTAAATCGATGCCAAACCCACTAGGGGCGGTCTGCCGATTCCGTTTTTACTTTTTACGCCTATCTTATATTCATTACGAGATGCTAAATGTCAAATTTCAGCTTTTCACGACGTCGTACAGTTTTGAAAGCACTGGAGGTAGTTGCACATTTAGAGCGATTGTGGGCGTGTCTGTGGGCGGATTCTAAAAATTTTAACACTCGTATTGCTTCGGATGACAGAGAGCTTACGTAAAATTTCAGCTTCCTAGCTCAAAATGTAATGCCTAAAAATTGGTGACATACGGACAGACAGACGGGCGGACGGACATGGCTCATTCAACTCAGAATTGGTTCTCGATCAAATGCTCTTAAGGTTTTGGGGGTCTATCGTTACATTTTCGCCTGCATCAAAGTTAATATACTCCATTCCTGCGAAATAGGGTAAATTCCGAAGTGTCTCTACTGGACAAACAGGATTAATTAACATGAGCACTCTTTTTTGGCAAAGTGTCTAAACTGAGTGTAGCAATGATATTTCTCAAGAGCGGTATTAAAATTTCGTTGTAAAAATCCCAAAAGTGAAGGTCTTTGTGACAGCACAGATCTGTCATATATGGTCAGCTTTAGTTTCTTTTTTTTTTTCTTGTATCAAATGTTTATGAAGCTGTGTAAATAAGGTTAAAAGTGAGAGGATTTATTTTTAATCGCTAACCGAGAGGTTAAATTTTTATGGTAAGCCTCAAGATTTAAAAAAGTTAGTTGAGAATTTATGTTAATCGAGGATTATTCTCCGGTGGAGACATAGCGTCATCTCTCGAAACCCATCATATAGGTTGGCTAGAGAAACCTTTCCATATAATAAAAAAACAATCAAGTAAGATACAATGTTTTTATTTCTCTTTTATATTTTGATCCATTAAAAAGGCATTGACATTCTTATGGCAAAATCTTTTTACGTATTACAATACATTCCACCACTGCAACTGGCGTACGATGAGTGACCATGAGCACGGCAACACTCGTCCTTCTCGCGATCGATGCGACTGCAGACCTGGTCGCATGGTCCAACACGAACCCTAGCAGCCTCAGTAGTGATGACCATTGCACACACAAGGAGCAACAGGAAGACAGTTGTTTTGGTAAAGGCAGCCATTGTAGTTATTTAAAATCAATTTTAATATTTTCAAGGAATCAATCTGTTTGAGATGGAATCGAACTTTGTGAAGATCTATGCATTTGCTCTCGCTATTTATACGTTATTTTAGGAATCACCTGGCTGAGTTGATTCAATCAAAAAACCAGTTCTAGAAGATTTTGACAATTTTATTACGTTGCATATAGCACACCCCTTTGTCTGATTTGAAATCATATGTTTTTTTTTATCGAATTAGCCGGTTCGGATTATAATCAGTCGTCATCAGGTATCCAGAAAAAACCAGTCTGTCTGAAGATGGTTGTTGTTGTTTACGAGACAAACCCTCGAAACAAGTGTCGTCACGCTATTCTAATTGAATATTTACTTACACTGCGAGCCACTTGAGTGAATCTATTTTGTTGGATCGATGATACTGATTCTTATAGAAATTCGTATGAGACTTTTTAGCACTGTTTAAAGCCGAAACCTCTTTTGGTCTGTGTATAGAGATTTTTTAGAGACTCAGTTTAGACTGGCTGCAAAATTTAAGTGCTCGAGTGTCAGGCAAGATTTAATAAACTGAAATATTAAGAAATGTAGGGTCTATGACGAAACAATTTTATTGAAGCCGTTACTTCGATAAGCGTTTCCGAAGAGTATTTAAGATAAAAATTTTTACAAAGCTGATAACTTTAGACTATTATTTCTGTACAAATAGCTACATCTCGTTTTGCAATGCCAAGACGTTAGCTGAATTAAATAGTGTGACGGTACTTAAATGATAGATGCGGATCGAGGCCGATAATAAAAACAAGACTGGTAGGTATAAGCAATGTGAAGATTTTACTGTACTATGAGCTATATCTTATGCAACAGACGCAAATTTGATCAGTGCTAGCTCGAACAACAAATTTATTTTAAAATTAGTTGGTACTACAAGGTTAGTTAAACTAATGGTTGGCCTTTGAATGTAGTGGAGGCGATGTACTCATCCCACAGTTCGGTACCCCCACCATTGCATCGACAGCATATACGAAAGTGATGTCAGTGACTGTCACGAAAAGTGATTCGATGCATTAGCGACAGGGTGTAAGTTGGCAATGTCTGAATATAAAAGGTATGCTAACATTTATAATTTGCTTTCTTAGATTTTAACAAGTTTATTCACAACTTTAAACTAGATTAAGCATAGATTGACAAAACATGGAAGTATGTCAGGTTAACAATGGCACATGCTTCGGTGCAGCATCTAGACATTTTTAGAGGCGAGTGGGTGCTAACTAGCCTGCCCAAAATACAGATATCGTCATGCTGGTCGAGCTTCAACGCGAAAAGAGAAAGCTTGAACTACGAAACTTGTCATACATACATACGAAAACACTGGATTTCATCATAAAACTTGGAACAAAATCAGTTGTGTATCGCCTCATAGCTGAGCACCTTTCAATCAATTATTGATCTATATCAGGAACCATTAGTTCCCATTTAAGGACACAATTTTCAAAATTCAAAACTGACGAGGAGCTAAGGAGCATCCAAGGAAAAACAAACCAAAATAGTGACTTTAATCAAAAGGCTCGCATCGTTGCAAGCACTTCGGTAAATATTTCTGCAAACAATTATTATTCTGGTCTGAAAATGCACTAATCTATTTTGGTCTTTTTGTTGTTATTTATTTAGTCTTTGTGTACATGTCTAAGGTGTGAAAATAAAATGCGCCTTAGTAATCTTTTGATTAAACGTTGTCTGGTCATGCTTCAGTGGTTAATATGCCGCGACCTATAGACTTGATCACTGCGGACTAGAAACACAAATTCTTATTTTGATGAGCACCTTATAGGCTAGTTTTTATATAAAGGCAGCCAATACTCCAAAGGATGGTAAGACTTCGCTGATCCCAAGATGCTGATATAACTAGTACTTACCAATCAAAAGCTGTATCAATACGAGCTCTCTCTGGTCGAAAACTGCAAGGTTTATCCCCTTACAATGATCACGAATCTAAAAGGCTGTTCCAAACTGTTTCTCCAAGCGATTAATCTTCCTTCTTGCAATTCCCTTTCGCAAATCGTTTTAAGATTCCCTCTTTGCAAGCGCTAAGTGTCACCCGTTTTATTACAGTTGCCATTTAAACCTTTTCCTACCCTTTGGCTTAAGCATTACAAGTTAGACTTTGGCTTTCGGCAATGAGCGATTTAATCGCTGCATTGCCGAAAAGCCAACGCCCCGACTCCGACCATTTTCATGTCGTAGCTGGATTCAGAGCTTGACTTTCCGTTTTCAACGAGAAGAAGCTGCGAGCAGCCCAGAAAAATAAACTCAACGTTCGATGACTCATCACAGCACACCTTGATTGGCCAGTGCCTACAGAGAGCACTTGTGTGAGAAGCTCTCCGCTTTGCATTCACTCTCCACAGACGTTGACAACCAGTGAAGCCAGTACCGTGACACCATCAAAAGAGTGGCTGAATCAACTTAAGGTTCTTAGCCACCCCTAAAAAAGACTCCTTGGCATGATGATAATTGCGCCAACAAGAAAAAAGTGACAGAAGATGCAGAGACAGAAGAGCAGCCTATGAAGAGTATCGAGCCAAGAGAAGGGAGGACAAAAGGTTCTTGCGTCGAAAGAAGGGGGCCTATGCAATCTCCCGGCTCAAGGCGATTGAAGAACCTTGCGATCAAAACAAGACCAGAAAGTTCTATAAAACGGCCAAGCAACTGGCTGCAGGCTTTAGAACCGGAATGCAGGCTCTTCGTAATAGCGAAGGAAACTGACTCACCGCCATAAGAAGGCTTAATGGCTTTCATGCGGAGCCCTTTAAATACGAAGGTGATGTTTTGGTGTGGGGGGGGCATGCACCAAATCAATAACCAAGTGTGGCTGACAGACAGCATGCCCGATGACCGGACAATCAGCTCCCTATGCCCCATCTTCAAGAAAGGCCCTATGTCTTGTAAGAACTATCAAGGTATATCCCTGTTAGATGTCTCATATAATAGCAACAATCAAGCTTCGTCAGATTTCTCTGACTCCACCTAAATGTCTCCGAAATGTTCTTGATAAATCCATCCCCTTTCGTGCTCTATTTGAATCTTCGTGCTCCTCTAGTGGGCCATTCCTACGGATTTGAAAGATAGACGTGAGGCACTATCTTTCACAGAACCTTGCAAATATTAGGATATCCGGACGATAATGACATCATCACCCGGCAAGACAAATGGGTTCAAAACTCCTCTCATGAAAGACAAAGTGTAAGCTCTACATTATCATTACTTTAGCAGTTCCGCTTTATGGCGCCAAGTGCTGGACGATAAGCAAAGAATGAGGCATTAGGCTTGGCTCTTTCAAGATGGTCCTGTGTGCGAGGAGGTAGAATGGTGGAAAATTTACAACCGCAAACTCATATGTGCTGTACCAAGAAGTGGATGTAGTTTAAAAATTCAAAGCACGAAGACTACATCTTGACTTGCGGTCACATCGAACCGATGGACAACAACCCCCCAAGCGCCCAGGATAGAGATCACCAGGGAGACCTAATCTCCGTCTAAGGACTAAGTATGCGTTTGAACTTGAGCTTAGGATAACTCAAGTTTAGCACCTTAAATATTCAGATTAATTTTTTAGATTTTTATAACCTATCGCCAAAGGTTTCAGAGCTTCTAAGAGTGTCTGTACTCCTGACGAATTTCAGTCATTACCTCAAGCCGACTTTGCGGAGAAGCTAGTTCTTGGCTTCTCCTTTTTTCAATCCTCTAATCTTTTCAAAACTGCTGGGTTATATTAAACCAGAATAGATGACGAGCAAATGTAGATTAGATGCAGAACAACTAGTAAAACAAAGTCCCCATTTATAAGACCCACATCACCCCAGTACTGATTTGCGGTGCAGAAGCATGGACCCTGTCAAAGATGGGTAAACGCCTTAGGCTGCTTCGAGAGACAAATTTTTCGGATGATTCATGATTCCGTATGCATTGACGGAGAGCGGAGGGGTAGATACAACATGGAACTGTACGTGGAACACTAACACAACATGGGACACTAACGTCCAGCTCGGAGCAACTTCGAATACACCGCAGGGACGGCGTAGTAGATGATAAAAGACGTAGAGGAGCACCGAGACTCAGGTGGCGCACGCAAGTGTACGGGCACCTTAGCCAAACTGGAGACGGATAGCTGGTCCACCCTGGACTGTAACTGTTACACCACCTCAAGTAAGTAAGTAAGATGAGGATAGCTTTATGAAAGTGAAGATGGGTTTGAATTCTTCCCGAACCTTTATGGCAGCTTAATTGAAATTTGTCAAATGATATAAAAATAAGCTAAAAATCAATCTGTCAAAAGCGCCACATTATTGACAAATTCCCAAAGCACTTCCAACTCAATAAACCGCACTTTAATCAAAAATGTTTGGTTATGGTAAAATGTTACATCATACCCACATTTTCTCATACCGTTCAGTCACAAATTCTATTGCAAGCCTCTCAAGTGCGTTCCTTTTTATCTTTTTCATAGCCGATACGTTCCTAAACTTTCTTTTAAGTTTTCATCTGAACATTTTATTTAATTAAGTCGAAACCAATTTATCAAAAGAAACGACTCTTCTGCAGCGCTATTAAATCTGTAAAAGCTTCATACCGCCACCGTAGCACACGGTTCCTCTGTTTGTTTCAAATTCAATTAACGAGGACAATTCGGTAGCTAAAATCCAATGAAAAGTGCCACCGGTCTTACCTATGCAGAAACGTCGAGACCTAGGACACGACTATACAACGACTTTATCACCCATCATCACCCACTCTACATAACAGTCACGGGGAATATCATCATTATTAACCTGCCGCTTAAGGGGGATGAACAACAACAACAAAAACCAAGTGATAAACCAAATTACAGGGATAAAAGGACGACAACAGGAAAATAATGCTTCGCTGTGCGAAAAGCATTATGCACTGCGTGTCTCTACATAGTGGCAGTGCCATGCCATCCCCTTTGGTATAAGGAACCGGTGCGGTGGTTGAGTGAATCAGAGTCAGAACCCCGTAAAAAAGTTATAACTTCATTTTGCTGGTTGCTGGCGGCTGGGCCGTACGCCCTCGCTTGGTGGGGTTCCCCTGATGGTTGGGTGCTCACTTTCACCCCTTTTTGTTTGTCTCGGGGATGTTTTCCAATATCTTCCAGGCATATAATTTTTCGATCAAGAGATCAGCAAACAATTCAACAGCAATTTAGAAGTAGCATCCACCACCCCCGCCCCTTCGGCTACCACTTTTCCGATGGGATGCGATTCTGTGATTATTCCTTGCGCGAGGGAACGAACGGAAAACATTTCAAAATTTGTTTGCCGACACAGTGCAAAGTGGACGACCGGCGACGACGGGAACATTTTGAGTTTTTGTATCTATTTCAAATATTAAAGATGTGCAGAGCTTTGGAATGGATACGCAGATGCGGTTCAATGTAAAAGTAATTAACATTTCGGTTAGGGATTTTTAGGTTTTTGGCTGAAGGTGTATGCAGAGCCATGTTCCGACAGTGAACAGGACTTGTTTTTCAATAACATGCAAATGAATCGTTGAGCAAACGCAGAGAGCACGAGGCACATTAGTAAATATTTGAAAAGTGTCTAATGTTTGATGATACAGACTCAAGGGGATATGTTAATAAGAGTGATAAAAAAAAGCAACACCGGGAGTCACACCCACTAAAGGTTCAAAAAGAAAATTGTTGCTGAACGGAACTGCAGAGATATTCATAAACTCTGGAAGATAAAAGGGATGGAAACGTGAAGGCCATAAATTTTTACAACGTTTTAATAGAAGGTTTTTGTTTGGTTTCAATAATCGCACGGAACATGCTGCGGTTTCTTTTGTGTCATGGACTGCTGATAAACACTAGGCAGTCTAAACCATTGCCCAAAGAAAAGAGTACGCTGCCATCTCACGCTGAAACTGATATGCCAACTAAACAGTTTGGGATACTTCGGTTCTGAAACCTTTCGCCAGGAGATTGACTTGAAGCTTCGCTCCGTTTATAGAGGACCGCGATATACCCTATTCCTATTCGCCTTTCTATTCCTACTAAGGTTTCCATTTGATTCTCCTTCCCATTGTTATTTTTTTATTTTCCGTACCCTTTCCCGTTGAAAGACCCCCAAAAACTTAAGGGCAGATAATCGAGACCGAACTCTGAGTTGAATGAGCCGTGTTCGTTCGAAGTTCCCAATTTTTAACTTTAAGCTAGGAAGTTGCAATTTTGTACGGAAGCTTTTTGACATCCGGGGCAATACAAGTGTTAAGATTTTTCAAATTCTGAAAAGCTGGGCATCCACAATCGGTCTAAATGTACAACTACTTCCAATGCTTTCAAAACTAAGACGTCGCTTAAAGTTGAATTAAAGCATCAAGAATCTCCCAATGATTTTAAGACATAAAAAAAAATTAAGTCGGTAAAACTCCCCTAGTGGGCGTGGCATTGATTTAAAGAGCTTACTTTCAAGAGCGTTTTATTTAATATTTTGTTCGAAATCGAAAAATCTATTTACGCAAAAAGAAAGTACGTAGTTCAAGTTTTCCTCATACAAAGTCTTAGGCCACGCCCACATTTGGAGGCAGAGTTTCAAAAAAAAAACTTTTAATTTGTCAGAAAAATATGGATTTCAACTGATTTTTAGCCAAACTTAAGGAAGAATAAGATATAAAATTCAGTACGTGACGTACTCCAGACCCCATTCAACATTTTGTTTATCCAAAATACTCGGCCACGCCAACAAAAATATTGAATTTATTTGAAAAACATACTTTTGACTATATTCTACCCGAAAACTTGGATATTGGTCGTAAGTGTGTGTGCTTTGCTTACTAAGCGGGAGGTCTGGGCAAAAGCCCTCCGAGAGTATGATTTGTTTTGAAAAACTTCTCAAAGTGCCGTGCGGTTTCGGCAAAAAATTGTAGATTAAAAGCAAAGAAATCAATATTAAATACCTAACGCCGAACATTCTCAACATTTTTTTAACTCCTAGAAAACCTTTTTACGTTTCTACATTACCGAATAGACGAAAGTCCCCACAGGGTCTTGGTCATGACCGTCACCTGTGTCATGTTAGACAGGATCTTTATTTTAACTCTCGAAAGGCTTAAATAACCCATCTCATCCCGTTTATAAGAAGTTTGTAACACGGTAGCGATAATGGCAGACAAGACACCCAAGACTGGACATATGATAAGACGAAATTGTGAGTCGAACAAGCCATATCCGTACGTCCACCGGGTTTTGTGCTGCATATTTTTAAAGGCAAGGTAGAAAGTCTGAAACGGTGGTCAAAGGATAGACATGTGCACTCAAGAGGATACAAGCATCCACAGGTTTTCTAAACCCACCTCTGTCTATCAACTCCTACTCTCACCTCCCCGTGGTGAACACCGGGTGCCTAGTACCTCAACTGGAGATTGGGTTCCAACCCCTTTGGAAGGTTGTTGGGGGTAGCAGACGAGAGAGGGGGGGAGGAGTGTTCCCACTAAGGCACTTCTCCTTGCATCCGGACGGCAGCGGAGGAATTCCCCAGATGGAATCAACGGTGGCGTCCATAGTTCCAGTCAGGCCGAACTACTTAGTGAACACCTTATATGGGCTACTACGACGTATTCGGAGCTCAGGCCTATAAGGAGCGGGCTATCCGGCTCTCCGTCCTTAGAGCTAAGCAAAGGATCTGGTCCTCCAGGTTGGGGGTCGTGCCGTCGGGGTGACTTCCCGGCCACGTAAAGAAACACCAGTCACGAAGCGGAAACAAGCCTCGGATTCGGACGGATTTACTGTTGACGACCAATGCAAACGAGAAAAGGACAACGAGCTCCGGATCTGCACGTGGAATGTTAGGTCCCTTAACAGACCACGTGCAGCCGAGCAACTAGCGGAGGCCCTTAACGACTGCAAGGCAGACATTACTGCCATCCAAGAAATGCGGTGGGACGGGCCGGGTAAAAGAAGGATGAAAAACTGCGACATCTACTACGGCGACTGCTATCGGCATCAAAGACAGCGCCTATTTGGATGTGGTTTCGTTGTTGGAGGCAGACTTAGGCAAAAAGTCTTGAGCTTCAACCCTGTAAGCGAGCGCCTCGCGACGATCCGCATCAAGGCTAAATTCGCCAACATTAGCCTGATATGCGCACATGCCCCCACAGAGGAGAAAGATGACGAGACCAAAGATATGTTCTACGAGCTCCTGGACAAAACTTATGAGCAGTGCCCTAGCTACGACATTAAAATTGTCCTAGGCGATTTTAATGCCAAGCTAGGAAGGGAGGGCATCTTTGGTCGTACTGTCGGAAAGTATAGCCTGCACGACACGACCTCCGATAACGGATTCAGGCTGATCGACTTTGCTGCGGGGCGACACGTTGTGGTAGCTAGTACACAGTTCCCGCATCTCAATATCCACAAAGGGACATGGAGATCTCCCGATCAATCAATCGCCAACCAGATTGACCATATTGCGATCGACGCAAGGCACTCCTCCAGTATCATGGATGTCCGAACTTTCCGAGGGGCCAACATTGACTCGGATCACTACCTTGTTGTAGCCAAGGTACGGCTGCGGATATCCCGACCAGCGCCAAGTAATGGAAATACTGTGAGGAAGTTTGACGTCGGCCGACTACAATCGCAAGAGATCGCCAGGTCCTTCTCCAACCGAGTCTCTCAAAACCTTCTACGAAGTCCTATGCAACCAGCATCAAGTATTGATAGCCAGTGGCAACATTGCCAAAATGCCATCAGAGACGCCGCCTCTGAAGTGCTGGGTTTCACACGGCGACCACAACGAAACCCCTGGTTTGACGATGAATGCCGGCAAGCACATGCAGCTAAACAGGAAGCATACAAAGCGGCGCTGCACAGAAGGACTAGAGCTGCTCGCGAGCTCTACGAGCAGAGGAGGAGAGAGGAGCACCGGCTTCTCCGAAGGAAAAAGAGAGAGCACGAGAAGCGCGCGGTTGAAGAGATAGAGAGATGTTACAACAGGAATGAGGTTAGAAAGTTTTACCAAAGGATCAAAAGGTCCTGCCAAGGGTATAAACTTCGAACTGAAGCCTGTAAGGACCATCAAGGGAACATCGTTGTAGAATCGCAGTCGGTGCTGAGGATTTGGAAAGACCACTTCTGCAGACTGTATAACGGCGAGGAAGAACCAAATACCGCTGTCAGGCAGAACGAACCATTCAACCCGGGCGAAGACGTTACCGACGAAGCATACGAACGATACCGCCCACCCGACCTGGAGGAGGTGAAAGTAGCTGTGTCTAAGCTCAAGTGCAACAAAGCAGCCGGAGCAGACGGCCTAGCTGCCGAACTTTTTAAATCCGCTGGCGATGAACTGGTTAGGAGCATGCACCAGCTCATCTGCAAGATATGGTCGGAAGAAAGCATGCCCGACGAATGGAACCTCAGCATTGTTTGCCCGATCCTGAAGAAAGGAGACCCTCTGAGTTGTGCCAACTACAGAGGCATAAGTCTTCTTAACATCGCATACAAGATCTTTTCTGCTGTACTGTGTGAACGCCTGAAGCCGTTTGTCAACAATCTGATAGGCACATATCAGTGTGGCTTTAGGCCAGGAAAGTCCACCATCGATCAAATATTCACACTGCGGCAGATCTTGGAGAAAACCCAGGAATTCCAAATCGATACACACCACCTCTTCATCGATTTCAAGGCCGCGTATGACAGCATCTATAGAGACGAGCTATATAGCGCAATGTCTAGTTTTGGCATCCCTGCCAAACTCGTCAGTCTGTGCAGGATGACGATGGAAAACTCACGCTGTTCCGTCAAGGTCGGCAAAGACCTCACCGACCCCTTTGATGTCAAAAAAGGATTTAGACAAGGCGACGCGCTGTCATGCGACTTCTTTAACATCATACTTGAGAGAATTGTGCAGAACTCTCGCGCCAACACCAGAGGTACAATCTTTCAAAAGTCCGTTCAACTACTTGCATACGCAGACGACATTGACATAATCGGTAGAACAAAGCGTGATGTCAGTGAAGCCTTCTTGAGTATTGGGACGGAAGCGGCGAATATGGGTTTAGCAGTCAATGAGGGCAAAACCAAGTATATGCTGTCATCAAGAAAAGACACCCAACACCGACGTCTTGGACAAAACATCACCATCGACAGCTATAACTTTGAGGTAGTTAGGGACTTTGTCTACCTTGGTTCCGCTATCAATTCAGACAATGACACCAGCGCTGAAATCAAACGAAGGATAACTCTTGCCAATCGCTGTTTCTTTGGGCTAAGAAGGCAATTGAGTAGCAAAGCCCTCTCTCGAGCAACTAAAGTGTCCATGTATAAGACCCTCATCATCCCAGTCCTGCTTTACGGTGCAGAAGCATGGACTCTGTCAAAGGCGGATGAAAACACTTTAGGCTGCTTCGAGAGGAAAATTCTTCGGACGATTTACGGTCCCGTCTGCATAGACGGAGAGTGGAGGAGGAGATATAACATCGAACTGTACGGGCTGTACAGCGATACCGACCTAGCCAAAAGAGTCAAAACACAACGTCTACGATGGCTGGGTCATTTAGAGCGGATGGACACCAACGCCCCGGCCCGGAAAATCTTCGAATCCACACCGCAGGGACGACGCGGTAGAGGAGCACCGAGACTCAGGTGGCGCACGCAAGTGGAAGGGGACCTCAGCCAACTTCGCGTGCGAAACTGGAGACGGCTAGCTAGAGACAGAGCTGGCTGGCGAAGCTTGTTGGCCGAGGCCCAGGTCCACCCCGGACTGTAGCGCCACCTTAAGTAAGTAAGAAAGTCTGAAACTATGTTTATTGTTTTTTTTTTGTCCCAAGAGAATTTAGTACAGGAATTTAGTTGCTAAAAAATTGGTGGAAAATAGTCGAAAGAAGTTGAAACTATGTCAATAGCCAAGCCAAAAATATTACCTCAGAACACAAAAACAATAAAACCAAAACTTGCACCCCTGGGGACGTGGCTGCCTTCGGAAGGCCAATAATAAGGGTTCTCCCACAAAATTTTAGCCACATTTTTTAAGACTTTTTTTTGTGTTCCCAAGGGGCGGCAAAAACATGGGGCCCAGGGTAACACTTTATCTTAATCCGCCCAGAGAATAGGAGTGGGAAAGCAAATAGGAATAGGGTATAGCGCAGACCGTTATAGATTTACTTACTTACTTAAGGTGGCGCTACAGTCTGGGGTGGACCCGGGGCCCCAGCCAACGAGCTTCTCCAGCCAGCTCTGTCTGTTTTCAGATTCGCATGCGAAGTTGCGTGAGCCACCTGAGTCTCGGTATGCTTCTCTACTATACGCCATCCCTGCGGGTTGGATTCGAAGATTCTACGGGCCGGGACGTTGGTGTCCATCCGGCAGACGAACCAGGCATCGTAGCCGTTGTATTTTACTGACCACAGGCTAGGTTAGGTTGGGTGGCTGGGTCTCCGCTGGGAAAGAACACACTTAGACCAAAGGAGGTGTGATACGACTTGTTCGAACGGAGTTACCAGCCCGGGACCTAAATGATGACTACCTGTTTGGGTGGGAGGGGTCTAGTCAACAGTTGACGGTATAAACCTATACCGAAGGTCACCAACCAGTTTGATTGGTTGAGACACACCCGAGGGTAATGAAGGCTGATAGGGGTAACCGTTTCGGTGTGAACCGTTGTCAGCAGAGTTGAGGGGGGCCAGTGAGAGACTTTCCTGAAGAAAGGGTGGTCTTGTAACTGTTGGACTCCAGATGGGAATTTGCCTTCATGATGCGGATTGGGGGAGGGATTTGCTTGAGATCGTGGAGAAGGTGGGTGGGTCAGTGAGGAATAGTTCCTACAGGAGAGCCCGGCAGGGCAACCGATTTCGGTATAAGTCCGAATCTGTTGCTTCTCTGCTAAGAATTATCCTCGGGGATGGGAAGGTCCAAGGGTAGCCGATTCGTTGTAAACCCTTGCAGGGGGGTATTCTCAGGTAAGAAGCTGATGTAGGCTAACCGTCTTCGGTGTAAACCCGTACTACAGGCAACTCGCGTTAGAATTGGGGAAAGGTAGGGGTAACCGAAGCAGTATAAGCCCGTACCAGTGCTTTGCTGGTACGGCAATTGAGTACCAAAGTGCTTTGCTACTCAATTGCCTTCTAAGCCCAAACAGACGACGATTGGCAAGAGTTTACCTTCGTTTGATTTCAGCCCTGGTGTCATTTTCCAAATTTATTCCGGGGCCTATAGCTACCTACACATATTCCATATGTACCTCAAAGTTAGAGCTGTCTATGGTGATGTTTTGTCCAAGGCGTCGGTATTGGGTGTCTTTCCTTGGTTAAAGCATTAACATGGTTGCGCTCGTTGACTGCTAAGGCCATATTTGCCGTTTCCGTCCCATTTATCACGAAGGCTGTTTTTGACATGAGTTGCCTGTTCGGGAAGGATGCTCTAATTTGCACGTTATGTTCTTCCGCTTATGTCAAAGTCGTCTGCGTATATGTAAGTAATTTTTGAAAGATCGTGCCTCTGGTGTTGGCGCGGGAGTTCAGCCCAAACCCTCTTAAGTATGATTTTAAAGAAGTGTTATGACAGCGTGTTGCCTTGTCTAAATCATTTTTTGGCATCAAAAAGGTCGGCAAGGCCTTTACCGCTCTTAGGGGACATCGGAAGTTTCCCATCGTCATCTTTCACAAACTGACGAGCAGACGTTGCCATAGCTCTTCTTCATAGCTGCTAGTCTTACACTCGGCCTTGAAATCGGAAGATGGGGGTGGGTCTGAGATCTGGGTGTCAATCAATTTGGTGTTTGAATTTTTACCGCTGTGCCAATATTTATCGATTCGATAGTAGACTTTCTGCACCTAAGGGAACAATTATATCAGATTTTTGGCTTTAGGCATTCACACAGTACTGCAGAAAATATCTAAGCTTCTGGGGTTGCTGGTTCCCAAAAAATATCCGGGGCGGACCAAAACCAGCAACAAACGAAGAATCCAGGAGCGTCTGTCTCTAAATGAGCGGCTTCCTGGTCGGCGACTGTTATCCAGGTTAGGGTCGGCCGAATATTTAACACCTCTTTGTCCTCCAATATGCAAATAGAATGGACAACAATTAGCTGCATGCTAGATGCATTTGTGAAATACTCTGCTGGTAATATTATTGCTTTTCTCCTTAAAGGCATAACCCTTGCGGTGGTAAGCTTTGCTGTTTTTGTGCAGAATTTAAATGTTCCGTACTGGCTCCTCAGCATTTGCGTGTTGGATGGAGAATTACTTTTCCCTTCTATCTTTTCTTACCCTATCCTTACTCGCGATGTGCTACGCATCTTAAGGGTAGTCATAACCCCTGGATTGCAAGTTACTTATGTATAAAAAAAAAGCTCAGCCACAGGTAAATTAATTTGATCCAGGTTGGATGGGTGCGGTATTGCTCGTATTCTTCGCCCAAATATTTAATGGTTCATTATTATTCTGCCTGACAGTGGAACTCGGTTCGCCGTTGCACCTATACCTACAGACTGGACTAATAGTCCTTCCAAATCTTCAACACCGACTGAAATTCCAGTTCATTTTCCTATTAACATCCTAACAGGCTTCGAGTAGAACTTTTTTAATCACTTTTTTAATCACCTTTTTTAAATTTTTCTTTTCTCTTCGGTTATGGTTCGCTACTCTTCGATACCAACTTAAATAAACTGTCGCTTTCAAATTGGGTAGGTATATGAAAGTCCCCGAGTATAACTTTGACACCGTACTCCGCACAGACTCTGGTGTAGGCTCTATCTAGGGGGTCATAACTCCCTTCGTTAACAGGTCCTCAGTCCTCAGCGCCTTCGGGAAGGAGCATGAGCACATATAAACTAACATTACCAAAGACCAATGATGCTTCGAAAAAAGCCTTCGAAGCCTTAACCTATTGCCTTCGATGCTTCAAAACCTTAACCTATATTTTCCAAGACGCAGAAAGTCTGCTACCCTAAAAGTGCGCAGTCTTTAAAGGAAATAAATATCTAGATCTTTTCTATTCGTATTGCCAGATATTATCGATCGTATTTTCGATCGCAGTAATATCTTCCTTATAACGTAGGAGACTACGTTTTAGTTTTTAAGTTGCACCTTTGCCATCACCAGAAACTCGCTTGTTCTTGCTTTTCATTTGAGCAGAAAAAGTGGCCAATAGGCAAATAGACACCACCGAAGAATCGACCGGAGTGCTTGCGTCTTTGATCAGCTACTTCAGTTCCGCTGCTCCTTAATCAGCCGCGGCACAGGGCCCGCCTCTTCAGGACTCCGAAGCCCGTTTAACCATAGAGGTTTCTCGAATCTTACCGTCAAGAGCAGCTTATTCCGAAGCATCCTTGCTCATGTTTAATTTGCTGAGCGAGTCGAACAATGGCCCACAAGAGTGATCACAATTGATCGCAACAATGCTTAGGTAGCAATTTTGGCGACGGTGTTTTTGAAGATCTACGCTATATGGCCGTAACAAGAGGGACCAAATGTGTTTCACCATCTGAGCCACTTATGGAGGACGACGCTGTTTGCTTGTTAATCTCAACACCTCACACATCAATTTGCCAAACCGATCAATAGGTAGAAGCCAAGTTGAGCCAGAATAATGTTATGCGATCCAAAATCTACCAGAGACCTTCAATGAAATTTGCCGTCATTATGCCAGGCAGAATAACAAGGTTGGTCCACTAAAGAGACCAAAGTCAAACCCGAGGGGTTGTTGAGATTGTGACTAAACGCATTCTATCTAGGTGTTTGATGCCTGACAGTGAGCGGCTACAAAAATCTCTATGTGCTTTGTCGTCATGACTTCGTTTCTCAATTATAGAAGCGGTAAAAAACCAAACAGTTAAACACTTAAGTATAGTCGCTGAGTAAGTTGTACACTGTTTTTTGAAGGTACACATATTCATGGTTTTACTAAATCTCTATAAAGCAATAACACCTTTCCGATGACAATCCTACATCTATAAAAAAAGTCGTCTATATAAATAAAGAGCTTAACAAGGGCTTCCAATTCGCCCTCACGCAATCATCCATAAGTTCACATCTGTATACCCTTGGGAAATCATTAAATCTACTCTTAATAAAACACAGGCCAAGTGAAAAATCGGCGCACACAGGATATAAAGCACGATATAGAAAATTCCTATGAAACAGGATAATACATTCGAAACGAATACATTCCCAAAGAAAAATATCCCTGTTCGAGTTAGGCCATGTATTTGAAATCGTAACCGCGTCGTCGTTTTGTGGTGACTAATGAATTATTCAGCTTTTTCCCACGAAATGGAACAAAGTTGATCCTTTAACATTAGGAGGACTGGTATAAGGAACGGTTATCCGCGAAGGTTAACCCTCATCACACAGAGCAACACGTTGTGGAGAGAGCTATATACTTGCACTCCCAAAGGACATATGACTTTATTATTAAATTATTTATTTATTGTAATTGCTGTGATTTGGGTGGGACTGAAGTCATCTCTTGGTCATGGATTGACACCTTGTAGAGGTTTGATTTTGGATTAGAAATTCACGAAAACCCCAGGACATTGGTAAAAGACTTAATTTTTGTCTCAGTACATTTTTACAAATTTGTGTCAAATTCTCTGCGTTTTGTAAAACTGGTTTTAATATGGCAACACTAAAAGTCCTGTGGACCCCTTATTCATTTGCATAACCGACTGAACCCTGAACTCTAGAAGTAGCAAGATGCTTACATTACTCTCTCTCTCTCTCTCGTCTAGGTCAATGGACTCCCTTTTTGGAAACATTCATTGAAATGGAGTGCACATGCATTTAGCTAATTGAAATGGTCGCTTTGGGAATAACACTCGTCCTGGTATGGTCTCCCATAATGTCACTCTTCTGTGTAGACCTATACATCTCATTTAAAGGTACTTTAGGTTAACGAGTATTGTCCACTTTATAAAAGTGGTGCGACTCTGTGGATATTTTAAGATAAAATTTTACAATAAGGAAAACCGAAACTCTAAGAATATGTTTCGTTGTTTCGAAACAAAAGTCCTTTTCGGTATTTACAAACAGTAGACAAACAGAAATCCAATTAAATGTGGTAGTGTTAGCAAATACTAGTCGCTAATATACCACAGAGGAAGGAAAACGTTTTATTTATTTTTATTTTTCTTGTATTTATGTCTGAACTTAAGCTGAATGCGAATCTGTTTGGCACGTCTCGTACTCAAAGGGGATTATGAGGATTCCCATCGAAACGGAGAAGGAAACAGGCTCATGCTCTTCGAGAGAGCTTAGGGGTCGATGATGTTGACTCACAAGTGGATGAAGAAAGAAATTCATCAAAATAAGAAAATCGAAATGTTTGTTGAAAAGTGCTGACTTAGCATATTTTTCTATATTTCATTTGCTCTATACTGTACTTCCATAATCTGCAAGGTATACAACCTCCCTTTGGTAGATATATCTAACCTGAAATATATGAGTTTGCAAGGGGTTTGCAAGAAACTTCAAGGACAACTAAGTTCAAAAGGCCCATGCAAATTGTGGTTCCAGATAGAAAAGAAAAGGAAAACTTTGTGATTGGTAAAGGGACGACGACAATCAAACCATTCAAGTTCAATTCTCATTAAGTCCTCCAATCGTGGAGATGCAAAGTTTTACCACAAACACGTATCTTATTCTTGGGAAAAATGTGCCCAGATCTAATTCAACTTAACGACGACCTATGGCCCCAGGCTTCTGCCGATTACTGCTATATGTCTCCTCCACCGGACATTAATTCGTGATTAACATTTAAATCCTCGAATAGTGTACCTTATATCTCGAGATTTATACCATATCTCCACCGGGCATTAATCCGCTATAAATATAGATCTTTGCTAAATCCTCTACAAATTACGCGATTTACCATACAAATTTAAATCCTCTCGACAAGCGATTAAAAATAAACCCTCTCATGACAAGAAACTTTTCGGATTAACCGCGTTAATAACTATTTTTAATGAGTACAATACTAGACTCAACCCGAAACTCCCGAGTTTCCCGGTGACCACGCTCAATGCAACTTGAGCGAAACGTTTGGGGTGAGTCTAGTATTGTACTCATTAAAAATAGTTATTAACGCGGTTAATCCGAAAAGTTTCTTGTCATGTCAATTAACAACCGCGAAAGCCTTAAAACTTATAAACCCTCTCATATTCCCATTCAACGTATTCACAAACCTATTTGTTGCACCTTTTATTACAGTAACAAGGAAACTGAAACTGTCCCTGTACGACAAATCTGTACAAATGCTTTTTTTATTGTAATTTTTACAGAAGAAATAACATTGCCACTCTCTTTTGAGAGCCAAATTGATAAAAACAGGATTTTCGTGTCAAATTAAGCCTAATTCTTGTCCGGTGGAGCCACTTTTGGATTTATTATTAATCGTCTCCCGCTAATCCTCTTTTAATTGTCGGTGTAGACATAGTATAAGGTTAGCTAAGGCTGGCTTTTTAGAAAGAGAGCACGAGAAGCGGGTAAATGAAGAGATTCTACAATATAGGAAGCAAAAAGCGTCTAGTCAAGAGTACAAAGTTCTAGCCGATCGCTTTACTGGAGACAAAGCTCATGTCATAATGGAATCGGAGGCGATAAGAACGATATAGAAAAACTATTCTTTGTCTCCACCGAAAATTAGTCCGGAAAATTCTCGAATAGTCTGCCTTATATCTCGAGATTTATACCATGTCTCCACGGGGTACTAATCCGCGATAAATATAAATTTTTGCTAAATCCTCTCCAAATTACGAAATTTACCATACAAATTTAATTCCTCTCGGCAAGCGATTCAAAATTAATCCTCTCATTAATCCAATTCACCCTATTCACAAATCTATATTTGCTGCACCTTTGTAACAGTTTGAGAATCAAATTAATCCTTTATTTGTCCGGTGGAGCCACTTTAGGATTTATTTTGAATCGTCTCCCGCTAATCCTCTTTTAATTAAAGGTGAAGACGTAGTATTACGATAGAAAATTAAATCCTCTCGGTAAACTACGTCCAACAAAACATAAATCCCTTCATAAATCTCATTCATCCTATTCACAAACCCTTTTATGCCACATTCAAACCTTCGAATACGTTTGTCAGAGTTTGAGAATCGAAAAATGAATTTGTCCATGTATGACAGGTCCGTCACAAATACGGCTTATGGCCATTTTGACATTCAGCGCGAGAGCGTCAAACAGAGCGGCAGCGACCGAGACCAGAGCAATCGTTTGTTACTACGCAATGAAGGCGAGAAACCGCGACGAGTGTTTTGACTGCACAATGACAAATCGTAGCATATTTCAAAAATTTGTTGAATTTATTGCACAGGAATGGTTTATATTTCACAACAAGTTTTTCCAGCATTGATAAAAAATAAAAACGGTTATTCAACAGCGTGTCATCACTCATAACAGCGACTGATGGCTTTTTCACATAAAGAGCGAGAGAGCGAGCGCGGGTCTCGGGCAAGCTGTCAAATGAATTCCAATCAATAGCAATGAATTTCGCAATATCGGCGTGATCGCTGTCTTGCTCGCCGGGCTTTTTGAAAAGTTGAAAAACTCTCGCCGAGGTCGACGATTAGTCTGTCAATGGCTGTTGAGAGTTATGACACACTGTTGAGTTTTTTTTTCGAAGTTAATAGGTACTTGTTGTGAAATATAAACCATACATTTGCAATAAGGTCGACAAATTTCAGTTATTTGTTTAGTTTTGTCATTGCGCAGTGAAAATAGTCGTCGCGGTGCCTCGCTTTCATTGTGTATTAACAAACGATTTCTCTGGTCTCTCGTTGTTGCTGCCGCTCTGGTTAACCGCTCTCCCGCTGAATGTGAAACAGCCATGACAGAATAATCGTCGACTTCGGCAAGGGTTTTTTAGTTTTTTGTAAAGGTCGGCGTGTGACAGAGCGATAACGCCGGTATTGTGAACCACCCCATTCATCGCTATTGATTCAAATTCATTTGACAGCTCGCCCGAGACTCTCGCTCGCTCGCCCGCCCTTATTGTGAAAGAGGTATTACTATTGAGACTTTTACACGGGATTTTTGTTTTTGCTCTTCAGAAATGTCATTGTCACTCTCTTTTGAGAGCCAAAATGACAGAAAAAGAGCGCTCGGGCCAAATTAATCCTATGTCTGCTACATCGGGATTTATTTTTAATCGACGCCCGCTAATCGCTGTTTTAGGGCCGGTGGAGACATCGTATAAAGACGAGGACGTACTGAATTCCGCTGTCAAGCAAAATGAACTAATTAATCTGGACGATGACGACCCCAAAGAAAAAAACCAGCGATATCATCCAGTCGTCCTGAGTGAAGTGAAAGTAGAGCTTTGCCTAGGCTTAAGTGGAACAAATCTGCTGGGAGCTGTCGGTCTATAGTTGCCGAACTTTTCGAGCCGGAACGCGGAAGGATATGATTTGACTTGTATGCATCAACTCATCTGCCAGATATGGTCGGAGGGAAGCATACCCGGTGCATGCAACTTCAGCATTGTTTGCTTGATGCCCAAAATATAGGACATTCTGCAATTGAAACTGAAATTCTCTGCGCCAACAGCAGAGGCATCTGTCTCCTAAACATCGCAAACTGGATCTACCCTGTAATAAAATTCTGCTTGCTTAAGTCAAGCAAACTTCAAACAATTTTAAACAAATTTTTGAGTTTTGTGAAGAAAGCAAAGGTAAAAAAGAAGCAAGCAGGGCGATGCAGGAGGCGACAGGCCCCTCCCCCCATTCATATTTCACTATTTTGCTTTGTCAAAGTTGCAAGTTCAGAGCTTTGTGAAGCAGAATTTTGAAAAGCAGAATTTTGTAAAATTATCTTTGACCCCGGCAGAATTTTGACCCCAGCACGGTGTTTTCCGATCGGTAAAGCCTTTGATGATGAGCCCTTTGATTTTGAAAAAAGATTTCGACAAGGCTATGCACTGACATGCGCCTTCTTTACCATATATCCAAGAAAGAATTCAAGTAAAATGTTTTGATGCCAACACCAGAGGCGCGCTCTTTCTAACAAAAAACTATCTGTCACTAACAGTTCAAAAGAGCCTTCGCCTGACCAATCACAACCATATGCAATTTGCGTGTGTTTCCAGGTATTCTTACACACATCACACAAAGAGGGAACAATAATTTTTTTGCCGATTTCGAGCAACGAATTGAAAGGTCTAGAAGCGTTTGTGTCAGATCCTCGTGGAGGTGGCACGATCTTTCATAGGCCCGTACTATTAAACTCGCATACTCAGATCCATCATCATGCGATGCCTTTGGCTACATTAACGGAGAGCGGAGGAGGAGGTCGTCAGCATTATTTTAGGAATTAACAGCTTAAAAGTGCTTCCGGTCCTGCTTTAAGGTACAAGGATGCACCCTGTCAAAAGCAGGTAAAAACGCACTAGGCTGCTTCAAGAGGAAAATTTGACGAACAATTTATGGTCCCGTCGGCGAAGACGGAGAGTGTAGGTAAAGATATATATACGGGCTGAAAAGCTACACCGACCTAGCTAGAAGAGTTAAAATACAACGGCTGCGATGGCAGAGCGGTTGAACACCAACGCAACGCCCCGGCCGGCGCAGTAGAGGAGTACCGAGATTCAGGTGGCTTACGCAAGCGGAATGGGACTTCAGCCAACTTCGTGTGCAAAACTGAAGACGGCTTGTTGGCGAAGCTGAGGCCCTGTTCCACCCCGGACTGAAGCACCATCTTAAGTAAGTAGGTAAGTAAGTTCAAAAGTGCAGCAAGACTTATCTTCTTTTTCGCTTTGATCCCTTGTAATCGCATTACGTTATAAGGGTAGCCGCCCATGATTGGAAGTAGCCATAGACCGTCATTGGGAGCTGACTCATTAAACAAATTCTCAAGACTTGTTAAACCAAGCCAAGGCTTGTCGAAGAGACAAAAGACTCCCTGTGTGCCCATGACCATAAATATTATAAAAAAGTATAGTTCTGAGGAGTAAGGGCAGAAATAAAAGAAACCAGGACACATGCAGCTTGCACAACAGCTCCTGTGGCTTTTTTTTAAAAAAACCTCAATCACAATGAAGCCACCCGCTCATCATCATAAAAACGAAATATGCCCATCATCCGAAAGTGTTCTTAATTTTTCTGCCCGCTTTGAAGCATAACCACAATGTGATGGCTTTGCACAAAAAAAAAAAGCTCCAACTCATGTAAAGTTAATGAACTTTAACGATTCGAGACAAGATGCGGATGAACATTCGCCTCCCATTCAAGGATATATTTAAATCCCTGCTGTGATGAAATCCTCAAATGAAAAGCGATGCGATGCGGTGATAAAAATGATGAAGTGGTGTAAGTAGACTTAGGGGATATCGATTACAATCAGTTGCCCATTTTGGTGTAGATATGCCTACCTATTGAGAGATTTTCACTTTGAGGATAGATTTAAGGACGAAATGAGGGGCGGCTTCTTTTTAAATGAAAATTGTGTTTTTTGTGGTTGCAGGCATGTAACACATGCCTACGGCTTTGACGAGGAGAGTCCATATTTGACGAGTATCTCAGCGGCCAGTTTACTACGGGCGACAATGGAACAATGAGGCATTATATTAATTTTTGATGATGTCTTTTGTTGGTCTTGTCAACAAGGGTATAATTGATGTAGGTACTCGTGAAGTAATTAGAGTCAGTTTGCTTAATTAACACGCACCATAAATGTGAAACGTCACAAGGCTTTTGTTATCGTTGCGAACAATTTGTACACTTTGGGAAATTGATATACTTGAAAAGGTGCTACGTCATTTTTGAAGTTGAGGAATGGCACAGGCACAGGGACCATAAGACGGGAGGGTGTCTCTTACCTTATGGCCACGTGTCATTAAGATTTGGCGGATCATGGCTTCAGTATTAAAATTTGCGTACAAATCAAGTGTACGCAAATGAGGCGAAATATCAACAAACGACGGTAGAATGCCAAACTTAAGCTGAACATACGCTAAAAAAATGCGATAGGCTCGAAATTCGGTAATGAGTACTTCAATTTGCTCCTTTTCGTTCTATTTTCAACGAAAAGGAACAATTTCGATTTTTCAGACAAAACTAAAGAAGATGACATTGCTTTCAAAGTATATCACTAAGGCCTGCTAAAGTAGCCTTAAGGCCTGGCGGTAGTGTTGTTAAGGTGTCTCCCTCCAGAGGTACAATCAGGAGTCATCTCACCACTTCTATGGGTTCTGGTAGTCAATGAGACTGTTTAAGACTGTTCGTGGGAGGGATTCACGTGGTGGCTTACGCCGATGACCTTGTCATAATGATCAAAGGACTCCTATCCACTTTCAGCGAACTATTAGGGAAGGCTCTAACGAAGCTTAGTTCGTGGGCAAAGTAGTGCGTTTTGGGTGTCAACCCACTTAAAACCTTTTTCGTGCTGTTCAAAAACAAAAGAAACATACTGCATTTCTCTCTACCGGCGATTGGGGGAACCTCTCTTCAACTCTCCGGTATAGAGCATGCTACTTAGGGTTGATTCTTGACAGGAAAATAAGCTGGAAACTCAACGTTGAGGAAAGAGTAAGGAAAGCCTCAACCGCATTCTATACTTGCAGTCGCATTTTCGGGAAAAAATGAGGTCCTTGACCCAAAATTGTTCTTTGGATGTACACTGCAATTGTAAGACCTATTCTGACGTATGGGTGTTTAGTCTGGTGGCAAGCAGCTGGAAAAAGCACAAACCTACGCTACATGACAATAATACAGAAAGCTGCATGTTTTGATACGACATCTGCAACGAGAACGACACCAACCTCAGAGGTGGATTAAATTCTCAATATGCAAACACTTGGGGTCTATATGTAAGAATCTGCTGCCATAAACACCTTGAGGTTCAATCCGACACCTAAATGGATCCCAAGCTCATTTGGTCATGCGCAAATGCTTCACAGCATTATAGAAACCGACACATTTTTCGACACACCTATCTTGACTTTGAAACGCCTTTTAATTTCATGTTTCCTATAGCAGGGATGAGTGGGATTCATGGGAACCGCTAAGAAACTTATCGATAGCAATATACACAGATGGGTCAAAAATGAACATAGGCACGGATGCGGGTTTCTGCTCCGAGAACCCACATAGAAAAAAAGCCGGCTTCCAAGCGGAGGTCTTTACAGACAAGGAGGCAGCCAGCCTACTGTCAATAAGGGCAATACCACCGATGATATTACCACATTTATAGACAGCCATGCAGCCATAAAGGCAATAGCTGCCACTGCAATCAAATCCGAACTTATCATGTGTGGTTGTGAGTAAGGTTCTTGGCTCACAGCCCAATGTAAGACTCTGCTGGGTTCCTGGCCACAGAAACTTTCGTGGCAATGAAAAAGCCGATGAGCTTGCACGACAGGGTGATCCCAGCATTAGAACCCAGCATCAAACCTCCACTCTGTTACCTCAGAAGGCGGGTGGAAAACAAGATCCGAATGAAAGCAAAGACAAGATGGGCATCCTTGTGTACCTGTGAAATCTCAAGACAAATGTAGCCTAAATATGATAAGTCCCGAACTAAGGCGCTAATCAAGAGCAACAGGAAGACTCTGTCGTTACTTGTAGGTATACTTACCGGTCACAATCTTTTGAGACATCCCGCTATGAAACTAAATCAATGACGACATTTGCAGAGGATGTGGCGATACGGATTGCTGCGAGGGCACACCTCACTTTCTGTCCGAGTCTAATTCAGTTGAGGAAAAGAATTTTAGGAAGCTACTTCATCCACGACATTTCAGAACTTTTAAACGCATAACTTACGTCCCTTTCCAGGTATGTTAAATCAACAAGGTGGCTCAAAGAACTTAGCACCTTGACCTGGATTTGGAAGTGCAAATATCCAAACAACAAGGATTATCCCTCACTGGGTATTACTTACTTACTTACTTAAGGTGGCGCTACAGACCGGGTGGACCTGGGCCTCAGCCAACAAGCTTCGCCAGCCAACCCTGACGGCTAGCTAGCGTCTCCAGTTTCGCACGCGAAGTTGGCTGAGGTCCCCTTCCACTTGCTTGCGCCACCTGAGTCTCGGTGCTCCTCTACCGCGCCGTACCTGCGGTGTGGATTCGAAGATTTTCCGGGCCGGGGCGTTGGTGTCCATCCGCTCTAGATGACCCAGCCATCGTAGACGTTGTGTTTTGACTCCTTTGGCTAGGTCGGTATCGCTGTACAGCCCGTACAGTTCGATGTTATATCTCCTCCTCCACTCTCCGTCTATGCAGACGGGACCGTAAATCGTCCGAAGAATTTTTCTCTCGAAGCAGCCTAAATTGTTTTCATCCGCCTTTGACAGGGTCCATGCTTCTGCACCGTAAAGCACGACTGGGATGATGAGGGTCTTATGCATGGACACTTTAGTTGCTCGAGAGAGGGCTTTGCTACTCAATTGCCTCCTTAGCCCAAAGAAACAGCGATTGGCAAGAATTATCCTTCGTTTGATTTCAGCGCTGGTGTCATTGTCTGAATTGATAGCGGAACCCAGGTAGACAAAGTCCCTAACTACCTCAAAATTATAGCTGTCGATGGTGATGTTTTGTCAAAGACGTCGGTGTTGGGTGTCTTTTCTTGATGACAGCATATACTTGGTTTTGCCCTCATTAACTGCTAAACCCATATTCGCCGCTTCCGTCCCAATACTTATGAAGGCTTGACTGACATCACGCTTTGTTCTACCGATTATGTCAATGTCGTCTGCGTATGCGAGTAGTTAAACGGACTTTTGAAAGTTTGTACCTCTGGTGTTGGCGCGAGAGGCACAATTCTCTCAAGTATGATGTTAAAGAAGTCGCATGACAGCGCGTCGCCTTGTCTAAATCCTTTTTTGACATCAAAGGGGTCGGTGAGGTCTTTGCCGAGCTTGACGGAACAGCGTGAGTTTTCCATCGTCATCCTGCACAGACTGACGAGTTTGGCAGAGATGCCAAAACTAAACATTGCGCTATATAGCTCGTCTCTATAGATGCTGTCATACGCGGCATTGAAATCGATGAAGAGGTGGCGTGTATCGATTTGGATTTCCTAGGTTTTTTCCAAGATCTGCCGCAGTGTGAATATTTGATCGATGGTGGACTTTCCTGGCCTAAAGTCACTCTGATGTGTGCCTATCAGATTGTTGACAAACGGCTTCAGGCGTTCACACAGTACAGCAGAAAAGATCTTGTATGCGATGTTAAGAAGACTTATGCCCCTGTCGTTGGCACAACTCAGAGGGTCTCCTTTCTTCAGGATCGGGCAAGCAATGCTGAGGTTATATTCGTCGGGCATGCTTTCTTCCGACCATATCTTGCAGATGAGCTGGTGCATGCTCCTAACCAGCTCATCGCCCGCGAATTTAAAAAGTTCGGCAGCTAGGCCGTCTGCTCCGTCTGCTTTGTTGCACTTGAGCTTAGACACAGCTACTTACTACTACATTGGGTATTACAATGGGTCATAATAAGTGCGACCTAAGTGCGATGAGGCGCGGGTTATCTCAGTCATCAACCCTAAAATATAACGTTAACTAAATTACTAAGGCCCGGTTTTTCTGTGCTGAGTTAAGCCCAGCTCAAACCAAGATCTGTTAATCCAGTAAAAAAACGTATCTGGAGTTATCCCAGCGAGCAGCTTTTCTATGCAGAGTTCCAGAAGCAAAGGTGTCAAAATCTCCGACTCTCGAAATTATTGACTCTCTCACCTATCACTTCACATAAAACAAGTGAGTAAGTGCAAGAGTTTGTCTGTGACAAACTTCTATATACCCGACCCTAAATACCGTGTAACACCAAATCTTAAAGTTCCTTGGCCCGATTTCATATAGGCCACGCCCCCAAAAGTGGGCATGGACCTAAAATTTAAATCAATTAATTGTTATTTCGTTAGACTTATGAGAAAATACGGTAAAAGCGAAAATTATTTCAGTAAAAAACAGTTCTTTTTTTCTAAAAACGCCCCTTAAAAGTAGGCGGAGCTCAAAGTGGAGCAAACTTAGCAAATAATAATATCTTTGATATTTGTTATATAATCTTTTTTCAATTTGGAGTCATTTTTCCGAGAAATCGGGTTTTTAAAAGATCTAACATGTTATAAATGGGCATGGTCGATATTGTGGGCGGTCCAATTTTTGCCTTGTTAAATGTCTTAGGCCAGTATTGCTCATTACCAAAATTGAAGTTCCTGTGACTTGTCTAACTTGAGCAAAAGGCATTTTGAAAAAAAAGTGAAATGGAAGTTGTCTCACATTGAAGCCAGTTATGGACGTGGCCGTTGACGTCAGAGCCAATTTTCACACTTTGTCTGTGCAATAAAAGAACCAAGCCGCGTACCAAGTTTCAGCTTTCTAGCTTGATTTTGAAGACCTAAAACCTTCACTCACAAGGACGGACGGACGGACGGACTTGGCTTAATCGATTCACCTGTCGGTCTCGATCATATCTCTAAAAGGTCTTAAGGGTCTACGGTGATTATTTCACTGTGTTACAAACTATGCATTAAAACTAATATCCCTCAGTCGGGCATAAAAATACAGGAAAAGCAGTTCGAGTTGTTCTCAGATTTCATTTTTCATGGAAACACGCCAATCAACTGTCATTCTACACAGAAAATCCATTTAAAGAAGTTCATACTGTTCTCCAGAGTTGATTTGGAATTAACTCACCAAATTTGGCGAGTTAAACCCAGATTAAATTGACATTTCCGGGATTAATCTCAGTTTAACTCCGAAACTCGTATTATCTCGAACTGAAAAACTGGCCCTTAGGAGTCTGATGATGAAGACTTCGTAACAACGTTGCTATCCCAGCTCAGCTACTTTCAGTTAAAAGACTGTAACTTTAGTACTTGTATATTCCCAAATATCCAATACTTCCGATAATTGGGAATATTTTAACTTTTCAAAACTCAAATTCAACACTTTATTTCTCAAACAAAAAAATTTAAGTTCAAATCACACTCAATTCAACTTGGCCACTTAGGGCCAAATTTCACAGTCGCAACTTAAGTAAAACTGAAGTTGAGGACGCTTCAATACTCAGTCTCCGTTTCGATTCCGCTGACGGTTTTGCAGAATATTAGCTGTAAGCTTCTAGAAAATGCTGTGAAATCAGTTTTGTTCTGTAATTCTGAAAACATTCAAAAAACATTCAATGCATCGAGTTGGTTTTTCGCTTTCTCCATTCATTATTGTTAAATTGATGCACTTTTTATCAAAATAGAAATAATTTGGATTGTTTTTTTATGAAAAATTTAATTCGGCAATGTTGGTGACTTAAGTGTGTGAATAAAAAAAAATTAATGTGAAACCGGAATTTCATCCTGAGTGAGTAAAGTGTCAGAAACAATACTTAAGTTTCGACTGTGAAATCGGTCCTTAGAATACTACACTTTATTTGATCACTTTTTACTTTAATCTCGATTTTCTCAAGTCAACGCTTTAAATATAACTGTGTCGTCTGAGCCGGTCATCCGTACAAATTCACCACGTTCCAGAAGCTTCCTTCCACTGGTATTCTTCCACTGGTACTTTCCACTGAAGGAAAATTCGATATCGATATTCGAACTTTGAATGTCAGTTTGCTGTCATCTGACTGATATGACAGTTAGGTGTGTTTTTCAATGAATCGAACGGGTGCATTCGTAAAGTGAATCGATTCAATGACTCCTTAAGATATGTCTTTTCATGTTTTATCACCACATTGTGTTCCAAGTATCTTCCACACAGCCGATGCGACCTACTACGTTAAGCAGTGCAGTATCAGAAGATCTTTATTTGTCTTTTACAAGTGCTGTCCTGTGATGCTGAAACATGTCGAGATGTCACTCCGTCGTCTTGAGGATGAACGAAGCCAAGCTCAACGGTCTTAAATCTATTGCTGTAGTTTGGCTTTTCGGATTGAATGTCTCTTGGACTTCTCTTCAATCTCTGGGAATAGCACAGCTTTAACCAGGACATGTAAAAACTTTTTAAATAATGGAGTGATAAGTTCACCTATTTTTTCGAATGAATTCAGCTTAGTGCATCTTATCTTATTTCATAATTTTCAAATATTCTTACGCTCCGCGTGTAACCCAAATCATAGGCAAACGGTCATTCGTTATCGTGTTATTTATATGTCTATAGCCTCTTCGTTTGCAAGGGGTTATATGGGTCACTTCATTTTCATAAGATCGTGTGTATTTTAGTGAGTTGTCAGCTGTGCACTTCGACGTGACGGACGCAACGGTTTCATTGGGCCGGTGGCATAAGTAGATCATAAGCTTTTAAGACCTTTTTTTAAGTACCTAAATGTCTTCCTGTAAAATGTGGCAAAAAATATTGCAAGCGGTCAATTTTGAGTTCAAAGCTTAGTCAAGAGAATCTTTTCGGGCATTCTTTTGTAGATTGGTCAGAGGACATCGGATCCTATGACAGGATACACAGTCGGAAACATTCTGCAACTTTCGGACTTCGTACCATTAGACCGATTGGTTTTGTCGATACAAATTTTAGGTGGTAGATTAGTAGTAAAAGCTAAGACTAAATCTACATGTAAACCAGTGAATAAGTGCTACAGTGTGTACGCAGAAGTTACAGTCCGTAAAACGGACCGTTGGATACCCCATCCTATCCCACATTGTAAAATGCTGATGGCATAGTTATTTTTTGACATTTTATAAGTAATGCAAACTTCGAAAAGGGGCGTGGTCCAACCGCCCCTAGTTACAAACTATCAATTATAACGCAGATATTTCCAAGTTACGCTTAAATGTACGTAAAAATGCAATTTTTTGGTTCAATATTTTTAAAAAATCGACCCCTAAAAGGGGGCGTGGCTAAAAACTTTATATGAACGAAATCTGGACTGAGGTCTCGTTTACCTAACCTGCTACTTTTTTTGTTTCATGCTTTCCTAAATTAGGCTCAAGGCCAGTCGAAATTAAGTTTTTCTGGAAAATTTTTAGGTTTTTCTTTAATTCTGCCTCCAAATGTGGGCGTGACCCAAAGTCTTGAAAGAGGTAAATGTGGAACTAAGCGTTTTCTACATAAAATATTTTGTAAACTTTTTTCAATTTCGAGCAAAAATATTGGGTAAACTGCATTTGAAAATTTACCCTTAAAATAGATGCCACGCCCACTAGAGGAGGTTTACCAATTAAATTTGTCTTTTTTGTGTCTTACATTCATAGGGAGATGCTAAATGTCAATTTTCAGCCTTTTAGAACGTCTTACAGTTTTGAAAACTCTGGAGGTAGTTGCACATTTAGACCAATTGTGGGCGTGTCTTTGGGTGGATTTCAAAAATTTTTACACTTGTACTGCTTCGTATGACCTTACGTTCAGCATTCTACCTCAAAATTTAAGGCCTAAAAACATGTGACATACAGACGGACCGACGGACGGACAGACATGGCTCATTGGATTCAGAATTCGATTTAGCGATACCTAAATTGGCCATTAAAAAGTCTAAACCTGCTTATAACTTTTGTATGAAATTACGCCGACAAACTCAAGTTATTCTAAAAGTGCTGTCAAATTCTCTTCCGTTATTTTTAATATTAGCCAAAGAAACTCGATACTGTACTCTATGCTGTTTGTTAAAGCTGACTAAGCAAACACCGAACGTCGTCGTCGTCGCCCCAAGTTCGATCTATTACTTTTATTTGTTTACGCTTCTTCCTGTGAATGAAGATGTACCCAAGGAGCATGTAGATATGTATGTGTCTGCCTCGCTGCATCCACATTTTAGTGTTATTGTATCAAAGTTTCTATCTGTCACTCAAAGGAGCGAAAAGCAATAACAAGAACTCACCCTCTTGGCGCCCCCTGAACTGTTGCAGGATTTGGCAGAGATTTCGCTCAAATTTGACCTTCGGGCATTTTTCTGTCAAAGGAACTGCTCTAAATCCTCATATCGAATACGTTTTGATTGTCAGTGTTTTCCGGGTGCGTTCATATGTTTGCTCTCGCCAAACAAAAATGGATAGTTAATCGCTACTTTGACATTTCTCAAGTGCTGTGAAAGAAATTGCGACCAAACCATCATGACGCATTGAGTAAAGTGGGACCAAATTAATTTTACAAATAATCCAAAGGATATTTCTCATTATTTCTGATGATGATGATGACCTGATAGCTTAATAATTTGAAAAGGCTTGCGCAAATTAATACCACCACAACCCTTAGTCGTTGGCGGTTTTGTTTGTGGTCATTAAAGGACTCGAGATGCATAGAACTCGAATGATGACAAAATATCATATATCTGACATGTTGTGTGTGTTCCGCACTTTTTTTTTTGCGAAGTAATTCCTTTCATTATAAACGGCTTAGCATATTTCCCCGGAGACATCAAAGCTCTCATTTTCATGACATATGTTCGTCAGAAGTTTCGCAAATCCTTTCGTATTTATTTTTTTCCTTTTTTTGTGGCATTATCCTTTTCAGATAAAAATCTCAATCGATTACCGAGTTTGAGGGTACATTGAAAATGTTCTCCTTTCACTTGAATTTTAATTAAGATTTTTAATGCCTTAAGTTTAGTCCTTAAAGAGCAAAGGTAAATAAAAGTGTCGCGTACTGAAAGTTTAATACATGAGTATAGGTGACGTTGAGGCAAACTTTGCGTTAGGATGCGATTGTGATTCCTTTGTTCATCCGTTTCCCATTCTTCATCGAGATGATACGGTGGAAGGACAAAGGATAAGAAGTAATTTTCTTCATTTCCTTAATAGAATTTCTTATCTGTGATTATCACCTTAACGGCTTAAGCTGTCTTCATTGGCACTTCTTTCGGGCAATTTTATTGTTTGTTCAACGTTGGGACATTAGGGTGATTACCGGCAAGGATGTATTTTTCTTCTTTTTTTTGTGCTGTTTCCTATAGTTTATCCCTTATTTTTCTTACTTTTACTTAAACTGAAAGAAGGGATAAAAAGAAAAGAAACAGACAATGAACAAGTTTAACTTTTGACACAAAACGTCTTGCCAACGGGGGGTGGGTCTTAGAAACAGCGAGTTTTGTTTAAGATTCTGTATATTTGTAAGACAGATGTGCAGTTTTATAACGTTAGTTGTCCGCTGTGAACATCCCATTAAAAGGACGAGTTGGATCATCCTTTATAAGTTTACTAAAAAACTTAACAAAACTCAAACAAAATATGATTTCGTTACGTTTCGAAAACAGAAGATTCTTAACTTCACTTCTGAAATTTATCACCAAAACAAGCTCATCCAAAGGACAATTCGAATCGATTCAAAGAAAAAACTCCTTCTTAACTTTGAAAATAAAAACGTCAACTTGTTTTCGAACCCATCTCACGAACGCAAAACGGCGAAACCAATAAAATTGAACCAAAAAAAGAGAAATTCAAACAAATTGAAATACAATTATTTGAAATTGAATATTTGCGGCTCGACTTACTCGCAATAAAGTACTTAAGCGCCTTTGAAGAGAGAAAGAAAACGAAATTAAAGACGCGACCAAGGCGTCAGCAAAGCATATCCTTCCTGTCGCTGTTCGTCTAATTTTATATAGGTACGTGATCCAAAATCACACAGAAGCTAGGAAAAAGAAAATCAATAGCGATGACAAATATTTTGGCTTTTTCTTGACTTTTTTTTAAGATACATTTCCAAGGAGATGCTGTAGGAATTTCCGAATGTTCGCCCTTCAAAAATGTCTGTATTTGAATATATTACATCATACAAACACAAGGCCGACGAACTTAGTTCCTATTCTGTTTTTTTTTTCGAACTTCAACCCTCTGTTGGCTGGTGTCGGTATGTATATGCGCGGCAGGCACATTCCTTTTTCAATTAACTTCAACGAGAGCTCTCAATGAACATCCTATTAATGATATCATCCTTCTGATGCTGTTAGATCCTTTGCAATATGAAATTCAAATGCTGCCAATGAAACGGGCATTGATGAAACGCAATCGATTGAATTTGGAGCCAATACCCACACTTCTTTGGATTATGGCACAGGATTTGGTCCTGTTTTTTTTTTGTATCCATCACAAGAAGGGTAGAAAATGTAGGATTTTTCTTTGTGAATGATGTAACATTAGTTTTGCCAAACTATAAAGGCCCTGATCCAAGTATTGTTGTGTATTATGTCATCAAAAGAGGCGAAAAAAATTCTATGAATGGAAGAAAATCAGAAGACAGTGATGAGGTCATTTTTATTATTTTTTTGAAGTTGGTTTAACGTCCTTTACTGTACTGGCTATTGAATGGAGAATAGGGACATTAAAGTTATCTGAAAACTTTTTCTTAACAAGCTCGACATTGGGGTGAAGGTTGACATTAAGCCCCTCACACTTAACCCACACTTCGTGAGCTACATTTTGTCTTACAATCTCGCAAGGTTTGAATAATCTAATTGAAATTGACTGAAGGACTCATTTTCTCAGTTCAACATCGAAGCTCAGATGATCCTTTGGCCGAACTGTCTCTATAATATTCTTTGCAACTGTCTTACGCTCTCTCGTGGGCCGGTTTTTTACTGCAAACTCATTCGAGCTTCAGATTTAAACTGATATTCATCCTAAAAACGAGTAATTCTTAAGCATTAAGTTTAGTAAGTTAACGATATAGGATCGCTCACGTTGCGTACAGACTACGCGGCTCTCAACCTCAATCTCATCAGTTCAAAAATCCTGATCGTGAGGGCCAAGAAGCAAGAAGGATCGACCCTCCCAGACAGAGACCCCACTACCGAACATAAGATCGCCCATACAGTCGAATACATTACCGGGGTGCGTTCAAACAGCAGAACAGGAGGCAGCAGGAGGCAAGAACACGGAGCTCAAGATCAAACAAGTAAGTAAGTGCAAGAGTTCGTCTGTAACGAACTTCTAAATACCCGACCCTCTTTACCCATTAACACCAAATTTAAAATTTTTTGGTCTGTTTCATATACTGAATCTTAATTATTTGCATTGGCCACGCCCCTAAAAAAGGGCGTCGGCTGAAAATTAAAATCAATTAACTCTAATTTCGTTGGAATCACGAGAAAATGCGTTAAAAGCGAATATTTACACTTAAAAAAACAGTTTTTTCCCAAAAACGCCCCCTAAAAGTGGGCGTTTTTGAGAAAAACTCAATGCTTTGTATGCAACAAACTTAGCAAATATCTTAAATATTTGTCGTATAACTTTTTTTTCAATTTAGAATGAATTTCCCGAGAAATCAGGTTTTCAAAGATTTCAGATGTTAAAAGTGGTCATCGTCAGTAGAGTGGGCGGTTCAATTTTTGTCTAATTAAAGGCTTCTGGTCGATATTGCTCTCCACCAAAATTTGAGTTCATATGTTTAAAAGGCATTTTGAAATAAAATGTAAATTTGAGGTTGTCTGACATTCAAGCCAATTGTGGGCGTGGCTGTGGGCGGATGTCCTCAATTTTCATACTTTGTCTGTACAAAATGAGAACCAAGCAACGCTGCAAGTTTCGGTTTCCTAGCTCAATTTGAAAGACCTCAAAAGTGCATACATACGGACAGACGGAAAGACGGACGGACGGACGGACGGACGGATGGACGGACATGGCCGAATCGACTTATCTGTCGGTCTCGATCATACCTCTAAAAGGTCTTAGGGGTCTATGGTGATTATTTCACTGTGTTACAAACTATGCATTAAAATTAATATATCCTCGGTCAGGTATAAAAATCAAGATCTAGATGAAAACCTTTCAAAAGAGGGGCCCATCGAATGGACGACCTATAAGGCTATAAGGAGAGCGCAAGAATTCTGACAAAGGAGATCTGATTCGCCAAGAGGAATTCATTGAAGAATTTCTGCGAATCAATCGAAACCACAGATGAAGCGTACCGACTGAGGAAAGTCCTATCCAAAGCGCCAATACCGAAGATTACGAAACAGTAACACAGGGTTCTTGGAGAAGGATGGAGGAAGAAAAGATCAGGGCTATATTCGATGTTAAAAGCCTGGCCTGGGCGATCAACTACTTCGATGCTTTTAAAGCACCAGGGATGGATAATAATGCTCCAAAAAGCAGGGGAAACTATCATTCCATGGTTGAGCTATGTTTTCAAGTCCCGCTTAAAGCTGTGCTATGTTCCCAGAGCTCGGAGAGAAGTCCGAGTGATCTTTAGCCCCAAGATAGGGAAGGCTAGCTACACTACTGCAAAGGAGTATAGACCCATAAGGCCATAAGCATGTCTTCAATTATGCTCAACCTGACATTCGCTTTAAACAGGGCTTTCAACACGAGCGAGGTCGTATCCTCATCTTTCATACCTGAAAGATGAGGATGAGAAAAAAAGACTACCACAGGAGATGACGATATCGCCGTATACTGACGGTTCTAAGATGGACGTCAGAACCAGCGTAGGCATCTTTTGTGAAGCTCTGAGACTAAGTTAATATTTCCGGATCTATGACGACTGCAGTATTTTTCAGGCGGAGCTAGCAGCCATAATCCAAGCTGCCACTGAGCTGAAGCCACCATCGCCCTACACTGACAGCCAAGCGGCCATTAAAGCCATGGAATTAGATGTGGTGAAGTCGAGGGCTGTGAAGCTATGCAGGGAAATTCTGGACGAGATATCACTTTTGGCAACATTGTATATCCCGGGAATTGAAGAAGCGGACAAGCTTGCGGGATCTGGGTTTTCCACCCTTGACCTGAAAATTTACTACTGGCAGGTACTATAGATCCATCCCAAAAGACAAAAAAAAGTATGGTGAAGGCCATCAAGATAAGGTTTGACGGCGACCAGAAGCTAGAAGAGTTCAGACAAGACGTGAGACGCTTCAACAGTAGCGATGGGTGAAAAGAGCGAATATGGCGATTTTGTCCTATCTTAACATCAGCAGGGAAATTACAAACGAGTTGGTAAAAGATGCGTTTACTTATGTCATTGTGCTTTCATGCAGAAGAAGACACTCGCCGAGGCACTAACATTTGCCCTGACAATGGAAGCTGTGGACCAAGCTTCGAAAGGTAGCCAACGCATCAGGGAAATGGCTGCGACATCGAAAGACAAATCACGAATACCGATCGGGGACAGATGAGTTGCTGTAATTGTTAAAAGCTGGGACACCTACAGCGACTGTGCAGAGCTTCATCGAGACAAGCAAGCTGCCCTCACTGTGCAAGATTGAGGAAAAATGACGAAGCGCAGAAGTAAGTTGATAAAATCGACGCCCCGGGCTCAGACCATCATCAAAGTTTCGCAAACAAAACACGGCAAAAAGAGTCTAAGAGTAGAGCCTAACAATCATCGCCAACAAAAATAATGTGGCCACACGGAAGGTTTCCGAAGAAACCTTGTTCAAACGTCCTGGCTACATAATACCAGCTGCTACAGTCTGAAGACAGCTACAGGAAAAGCAGCTAAAGTGTACAGGGAGATGCTTCCACAGATACAACTAGAGGGGTTGACCTTTTCACATGATTTCCTGGTAGCCTGCAAATGCGGCGAATGTATCATAAGAGTAGACTTTATTAAGGCACACAAGGTAATTCTAGACCTTCGAATGCAAGCGCTAAGGTATCGAACCGTGTGTGGTCGTGATCCCTATCGTATACGGAAATGACAACGCTGTGAATCTTCGAGCGATAGTGGGAAGCGATGAAGTTCTGTGGCACGCTTCAGAGACTGTTCCATGGACACGTTTGGAGGGTGGCCCTGGGAACCACCGATTCTATCTCGTCGTCACAGTATGAGGGCACTAATCACGACATTCGAATATTCGAAAATCCTGTCAGTTGACTGTGTGTTCGTTAAGTGAAAGAGATGGGTGAGTTCAGCGACATTACAACTCAATATTTGGTGGGTCGGTCGCGTTTCATATTCTTGACTAGAGAACAGTTTAAGCTTCTTTTCTTTTCTTTGTTTTTTTTTTTGTAAAATGACAGTAGCAAGGTGTGTTCTTATTATAGTTAAGAGTGACAATTAAGTAGATCCCTAACGGTCTTCATCGAAGGTTAGCCCCTAAAAGCTCATGAACTTCATTTTTGTACCATAATGCCCAAGGCATACTAAATTTAACACACAGCTGGTAAGGGTAACACAGATAAATAATATCCGTACTTCAAAAACCTTTAATATTTACCTTTCAAATTATGATGAAGGCCGAGAGATGAATAGGTTTAGCCATGTCCATATGTCCGTCTTTTTGTCTGTCCGTATGTGTGACGATTTAAGGTCTCTGAATTTGAGCTAGACAGGTTAAACTTTTACCTTGGTTTTCGTTTTGTACAATGTATACAAAGTATGAAAATTAGTAAGATCCACCTACTGCCACACCCACACTCGTCTTGAATGAAAGACAAGCTCAGATTTACCTTATTTCAAAAGGCCTTTTGGTGAGGTTGACAAGTCGCTGGAACTAATATTGTTGTGTTGGACTCGTTCATAAATTTCGGGATACAACGTTGAAAATTGTGCAGCTTTTAGGATTGTTATAGTCACAGGATTGTCACGACAGTCAGCCTGAAGTTTACATACGTCTATTTAACTGATGAATTAAAACTCTCATGTCTTGGCAACTAGCTACCTAAGCTCTCAATTGGAAAATCGCCGTTACTTGTTCTTCATTGTTGATTTGTGTTTTGTTTTCTCCATAAAGAGTGAAATAAACAAATTATATCTTTCTAGAGAAGGGGCTTTAATAACCGAATATTTCTTGTTTTGATATTACAAACACATTTTCTTACGGAAAAATTAAGTGGTTTGCATACATTTCGGAGTAAAGCTCCGCGTTTTTAACTTAAAAAAATCAATTTTTTTCAGCCACGCCCACAAAAGTGGGCGGAGGCATATAATATATATACAAAAAAGTTAGAAAATGCTATTATATACTAAATGAAATTTTTTGTCAAATTTTGGCCTGTAGTGGGCGTGTCTGTGGGCGGATTCAACTAATTTTCAAGAAGATTGGACTTCCAGCTCACTCACCAACTTTCAGGAATTTAAGGCCTGGAAGTTGATTACATACGGACAGATATGGCCTAATCGATTCTCCTGTCGGTCCCATTCATATCTCTTAAAGGTCTAAGGGGTCTATGGTGATTATTTCAATGCGTTACAAACTATACATCAAACTTTATATACCTACCCTGGGTAGGGTATAAAAAGACATTATGTATTTTAAACCTCTTTAAGAGCCTGTATTGAACGTGACGCAAATACAAATAAGGAATCAAATCGCTTGTTTATGCACTCTTCTGCAAGGGTCCTTGAGTTATGCACAGAGAATGCATTCTGATACAGACATTTATGTGGTACAGAAATTCTAGGACGTCCGTCTACTTGATTGGATTTGAGAAAGTTGTAAATAGGATTAAGGAAAAGCCTTCCATGTGTGTGGGCCATTCCTCTTTTGGATATAATACTTCATCTTTCATACAAAAACGCAACACACTTCTTAGGCAGGTATTAAATTTTATATTTTACTTAAATCTAAATTCGATATTCTATTATTATTGAATATGTTTAGTCTCTTACAATAGCATACAATACAAACGAACATGCCACAAAGCAATATATATCTTCTCGCATGATTTGTTTTGCAAATCCTTAAAAAAAAAAACATTTTCTCTTTATTTGCATTTGTTCTTTTCCCCTTTTTTGTAAACGAAAAAACAAGACTTTGGCGAACCACATTTCGATAAATCTTCAGATCGTGATTGTCGGATTTGGAAGGGTTGGTTTTTATTGAGTGTTCTGTTCCGTATCCGGGTAATAAAGCCCGTGACATTTTATTGATGCTGGGTGTTATTTTTCAATTCAAAGTGTGTTTGCACCACTTCGAACTACTTTTATAACCTACCTGTGAGCAAACGTTGATAGGTATTATATTATTGTTGAACTTAACACATACTTACCCTAGAAGCACAAATTCATTTTAAGCCACGCAATTTAAAATAGTTCTGTTGGTATAGGGTTGTTCTATGAGCTTTCGTAGGGAGATATATCGGAATGGAGAACGGAATTTCCTTTCCAGTCTTCCTCCGCCTTTTAATCAAATCTGTTGAACTCAATTAGTGTAGAATTTACAGTCAGAAATGGTTTAGCAAAATACTGCAAATTTAATATACCCGTTTCTTATCGGCTGAAGGCGTCTGCCCTACAATTAGCATCCTAGCGGAGGGCAAAACCCGGCGAGAAAGAGATTTGAAATCCTATCAAACCACAAGATAAGTTTAAAACCAGTGAGTAAGTGCTACAGTGTGTACGCAGAAGTTACAGTCCATAAAACGGACCTTTGAATACCCCATCCTATCCCACATTGTAAAATGCTGATGCCAAAGTTATTGTTTGACATTTTATAAGTAATGCAAGCTTCAAAAAGGTGGGTGGTCCAGCCGCCCCTCATTACAAACTATTACTTATAAGATGTTTCCACAGATATTTCCAAGTTACACTTAAATGTACGTAAAAATGCAATTTTTTGGTTCAAATTCAATATTTTTGAAAAATCAGCCCCCAAAAGGGGGCATGGCTAAAAATTTTATACGAACAAAATCTGGACTGAAGTCTCGTTTACCTAACCTGCTACTTGTTTTGTTTCATGCTTTCCTAAATTAGGCTCAAGGCCAGTCGAAATTAAGTTTTTCTGGAAAATTTTAGGTTTTTCTTCAATTATGCCTCCAAATGTGGGTGTGGCCCAAAGTCTTGTATGAGCAAAATTTAGAACTAAACGTTTTCTACATAAAATATTAATTTTTTTCAGTTTCGAGCAAAAATATTGAGTAAACTGCATTTGAAAATTAACCCTTAAAATAGAGGCCATGCCCACTGGAGGAGGTTTACCAATTAATTTTGTCTTTTTCGTGTCTTACATTCATTAGGAGATGCTAAGTGTCAAATTTCAGTCTTTTAGAACGTCTTACAATTTTGAAAACTCTGGAGGTAGTTGCACATTTAGAGCGATTGTGGGCGTGTCTTTGGGCGGATTTCAAAAATTTTTACACTTGTACTGCTTCGCATGACGTGTATCTTTCGTACGAAGTTTCAGCACGCTAGCTCAAAATTTAATTAAACATGTGACATACAGACGGACGGACATGGCTCATTCGATTCAGAGTTCGGTCTCGATCATATGCCCTTAAGGTCTTGGGGGTCTACCATTATTATTTCAACGTGTTACAAACTATGTGACAAACTTAATATACCTCCTATCCTATGGGATGGGTTATAAAAATGGCCTTGACGCAGGCAATCATGCATTTGCACTTAAAGTTAAAGCTTTCTAAAACCACGTAATTAGAATTCATAAAGGTAGTCCGACGCATTTCCAAAAAGGCATCTTGATTCCAACTTCAGTCAAATTCTTTCGAATCTAAAATACATACAATAGCGGGACAGCCTTACTCTCAAAAAATTTGCACGATTCTCTGGATTGCGCGATACGTCTTCTCATTGTCATTTTGTATGTCAAGTCAATGAAACTCTTCTTTTCTTTTATTACTCTTAACGAGTTTGAGTATACCTCTTAGTTTGCTTTTATAAATCTTGAAACGAGTATTCGGTTGCTAACTATTCGGTATTCGACCTGCTACTATACTGAATATCGAATATTCGGTCGAATACGAGGACGTGTAGTGACGGCTAGGATTATCGCTGCAGCACCCGCCGCCCAAAAGATAGCGCTTGTCACAAAAATCGACTAAGGGCCGGTTTTGCAGTGCGAGATCATCCGACCTTACGAGTTAAACTGAGATTAACCCCATAAATGAGTTTTTCAGTGAGCTAAGATCTTGGGTTAATCTCTGCTTAACTCACCAAATTTGGTGAGTTAATCTCGGATCATCTCTGGAGGACAGTATGGATTTCTTTGAATGTTTTTTCTGCATGGAATGTCTTTGATTTGCGCTTTGCTGTGAAAAATGACGTTTGAGAATAACTCGAAATTCTTTCCTGTGTTTTTCTATATAAAGTGAGAGCTGGGAGGGTCAATAATTTCGAGAGACGAAGATTTTGACAACTTTGTTGACGAAGTTAGCTCTGCACTGAAAAACAGCTCGCTGAGCTTACTCCAGATTCGTTTTGTTACGGGATTAACAGATCTTGGTTTAAGCTGGGCTTAACTCAGCACTGAAAAACCGGCCCTAAGGGGCCTAGGCAGTGCCGTGACATTGTGCAAAACGACATTGTGCCAAATATGAATCAAAATTTGGCCTAAAATCACTTTGCGAAAGTGTCATAAGACGAAACTTCATCATTTGGCATTATAACACTTTTCAAAGCGACATAACCCAACTAACCAAAGAGTCATATGACCAAATTTTATGCTTACAAAAGTTAAATATTTATGGGGGGCATGCTTCCCCCCTGCAGCTCCCTTGCTAAATGTTACTTTTACCTTTCATTGGGTCCTTAAGTAGAAAGTCACATAATGTCAAATGGGCCTTTTGAGACTTTACCTAAGCGATATTAAGCCAAATGTTAATATTCGGCCTATTGTCATTTTCAAAAGCGTCATTATGCCAAATTTGGAGATTTGACACAATGTCACAGCACCCGCTTAGGCCACTCTCACACAAGTGTGTGTTATGTAAGCCTGTGGATTGACATGACTGGGAACCAACGATGTCGAAAAAAGACGATCAAACACTAGAAATGCTTACGTCAGAGCATGTCAGTTTCCGAAGGATAGCAAAATAATGCAACTGTCTAAGCGCTCAGTCTAACCTCAGGGTCGCGAGTTGGAATGTTGGAAGCATGACTGGTCATGGCTTTAAACTTGAAAAGATGAAGGTAAGAAAGCGAGCGGACATCTTATGTTTCCAAGAGACAAAATGGCGGAGCACCGGAAAACGAAGATCGAGCCCGTTTTTGGGAGACACGGAGAAGGGCTTATAAGATGTACTACTACGAACCCGAACAAGGTAGGAATGGAACCGGTATCATCCTAACGACAGAGCTACTTGGTGGCATCTTGAATATTTCCAAGCCAAGGGACCGGTTGATGTTTCTCAGCTGGTGATGCAAGGTGAGGTGTGGAATATCTTGAGAACAAGTTGGGTGGAAGCAGAGAGAAAAAGATGCATTCACGATAGACTTGCATAGACGATGCATTCGCGATCTCAAAGGTAGAACTTATGGCCGAGACTTGAACGGCCATATCGGGAAATCCAACAAGGACTATGAAGACTGCCATGGCAGCCTGTGGTACTCTAATAGTAGGAACTCTTATGGTGAAAATATCCTAAGCGTCTGTCATACGGTCTTGCCGCTGAATACTATGTTGAATCTGAAAATGAGATACCAGATTGACTATCATTCGGTTCACAGCTCCCTAAAACCGCGGGTCAAAAATTGCAAAGTGATTTTGTGTGAGGCTATTATTACACAACACCGTCTACTACTGATCGTCATTTTCATGGATCTGTAAAAGAAGAAAACTAAGCAAGCGAAGGTATCTGGGAGAATCATCTGGTACAATTTACACAATGCGAATCTAATAAATGAAGATGCAGAGTTCAGAGCACAAGATATATGGAATGACCTACAGCGAGCAGGTCAAAGAAACATTGTGGAGGTCAGGTGAGGTGAAACTAATGATCAAAAAAGGAAAAACTAGATTCAAGGGTCCTAAGATAGCCTCATAATTTTTCGCGTTCAACTGTCTAGTACCCGCTCTACGATTTTCATTGTGTGTAATATCAGCTTTATAGAACTTTAATTATCACAGCTTCGTGTATTCGCTTTTCCTTTTGTACAAAAAAAAAAAAGCAGAGAGCTTTTCCTCCATTTATTAGGCTTCGGATAGATTTGGAGTCTAAGGTCGTGAGCCAAAGCCAGCTTGGCTCGCAGTGTCCCATTTCTTTTAGTTTAGTGTAGTGCCCCAAGGGCATTTTTATTAAGCTTAATACAAGCAAACTTAAAACTAGGTACAAAATCTTGTACTTAACTTAAAACTAGAGGGGAAAAGCAAGAGCGGAGACCGAAAAGGGTGCTGAAATTAAGAATTGATAGAATTTAAGAGAATTTTTTTAAACAATGGTTTGGGGCAATCAAGGTCAAAAACTTCAGCGTGGTTATTTTCTTTACGAAGCTCTGAGAGAATCTGATCCCGCTTTTCAGTTTTACAGGAGTACTTTACCGCCTCCTTCCCAACCTTTTAAACTGTGCTGGTACTTCTTCCCAGTTGGAGTTGTTTCTTCTTGAAAATATTGCCTACGATATTGTTATACAATATATATATTGCCTACGATATATCCAAAAGCCTCCCACAATACTGGCCGGCCTGTCGAAAATTTTGTCGTCATCCACAAGAAGCTGTACCTGACATTGTTGATGAACTTTGGCGAACGAATCTCCTGGGCATTTCTCCTCTTCTGAGCGGAAATCTTGAAGACTGAGCCCCCTTATTCAAGGTGCTTTGTCGAAGTTCCTGGGTGGCCTGGGTGTGATCAGCAGTCGGAGAAGAAACTTCGTCCCATTTCCGACACAGGCCTTTCATTACCTTTGCTTGAGCCTGGGTGCACTTCTTCTTAACGGACGAAGCGTTTCATCTCTATATTGTTCGAGGAGGACGTCGTCCATGCGCTGAATGCCGTTTTCCTTTCACTACTCCTCATCTGAACACCACCATGTTTTTTTGACCTGTTGGTATAGTGGCCCTTTGAAGTTCCGCAGGAATCATTTGGCCTTCTCGACGCACTGTCATGTGACTTCTTTGTGCAGAAGCAGAACCCCTTTGTGCCAACACCAGAGACACAATCTTATAAAAGTCCGTTCAACTACTCGCATATGCTAACGACATTGACATAATTGGAAGAACATAGCGTGCTGTCAGTGAAGCCTTCGTAAGTATTGCGACGGAAGCGGCGAATATAGGTAAAACCAAGTATACCTATGCTGTCATCAAGAAGATACACCCAACGTGCAGAAGCATGGAACCTGTCAAGAGAGAGGAAAATCTTCGGACGATTTATGGTCCTGTCCGAACGGGCTGTACGTAACGACACCGGCCTAGCCAGAAGAGTCAAAATACAAAGGCTATACGATGCCTGAATCATCTAAAGCGGGCGAACGCCAACTGGCCGGCAAAGCACCCCCCCGAACTGTAGCGTCACCTTAAGAAAAAGGTGTTAACTATATCGACTCAAAAAATTCATACTTTTGAGCATAACTTTCCATTTTTTTTTTACATTTTGTACAATATTTTCCTTACATTTAACTTTGAGATTTAAAATGAGAAAATTTTTTGAGAACAATGTTTTAGCTCTCTCTGCACTCCATGACATGAGGAAATCTGCCCAAATATACGTAGAAAAAAGTAGGGAAACAAACCTTTTGTGTTCGCTCTTAGGAAATACATAATTGTTTCTAATTATTTAATTTTTATTCAGCTTCAGCTAAGAATTTCGATCAGGCCTTAAGTTATATGTACATCCTCGAACATGCAAATTCTATTATGTGAGAATATAACGTCAATCTCTATCTACCTGACTTTCTGCTAACTCACTCATTAAAATCGTGTACACGTGTACCATCCCTTTCCATCGAAATCAACCTGAGCTGAGCTGTGACAAGGACGGAACATAATATTTCAAGCAAAATCCCCTTTATAGACTTAGGTACAATAATTTGTCTAAATCCTAAGCTCCTCGCAAAGAGTTCTTGCCTTATAGATAATTTCGATACTCACTCGCGGAGTGCATTACCCGTAATCCCTATTAATGTTCTCAACTTAGAGATTCTATTGTTTTACAACATTTCAGAAGACTCCATGCCTCGGTCTTAAACGGGATTATTGGGCTTTTATGTCGCGTCCCCCCTGATACCTTCATAAGCCAGAAGGGATTCTCGAGTGCAAATTTTATAAAATGCTCCAAATGCTAGAGCAAAACAAAAAAAAAAAAACAATAAAAAAAAGCCTTGACGGCTTCGCTGTTTATTGATTCTCAATCCAGCATCTCCTCTCATTGAAAACCGAAACGGCCAACGAACCCCTGGAGAGCGATTTGTACATTTCACTTTGGGTTTCACTACAATTGTCTGAGGTGAGGGATGCTGCCGCACTTTTCATTTTGTAGTCCTTTTTTGTCCCCATCAACGCCGCGCTCTACATGCGCTGGGCGGATTTCATGCTGTTCGACTGTTATTTATTTCCCAACAATATTTATGCCATTTAAAGGAATAATTTACGAGAGGACACTTTTACTCGAATGAATTTTGAAACAAAAAAAAAAGAAACTTTTGTACGTACGCGAAGGAAACATCGTTGAAGGAAACTAACCCTTTAACTTGTACAGGAAATGAAAACAATTTATTTAAGTGTCGGGCTGATAGATTAGATATTGGGTTGTATTAATTTATTTCATAGGGTTAAGTTGCAGTTAGTTGTTAATGCTAGATTTAACAATAGTCGTTGTGTCCTGTTACAAATTTATTTGCTTGTTAAGTCTATCTATCTATATGTATATGTAATTAAGGTAATGTATGTAGATATAACGAAAATCTTTCATTTACCATTTTAACTACCATTCGCAACATTTTTGAACATCCTTTTAATGCCCTAAGAGAACAATTAAAACCCTAAGCACACTACTATCGGCTCAATTCGCATTTGGCCATTGAACTCGACAGTTCAGCAACCAAACTGTTTTGCAAGCACGGTAAAGATTTTTAAACACAATTGTAAATATTTTCTTTGTAACATTCATAGTCATCTCAGGCTAAATGAGCGTAACTTCGGGAGTGGAACTACAGACGACTAAGTAGCTTAAAACAGAGCTTGTTGATTGAGATCCGGGTCCTCCGAAGCCGCATAGTAGACCGTAGAGCCATCTCATTTAAGGTAAAGTGAAAGTGAGTAAAAGTTATTAAGACCTCCGACACATAAAAGTATTCAGTTTACCAATGTCCCTTCAAAGTATCGTTTTAGCAGGGTGACTTAAGACTAGGATTTTCCAAGAGTTTATGTGCCATTATCATTTTAAAAACCGCATGTCTATCAAGAGAATCGCGGATAGACATCCGTACATCGCGGACATACTTCCATCTTTCCCGATCCTTCGCCATCAAGCACCAAGTCGAGAAGTTTGACCGCAATCACAATTTTATGCTAGGAAAAGTCTTGGAGTCGGCCAACCTGCAATACACTTCAGGATTCTGATTTGAACCGCTTATACTGCGAGCTTATTCCTTCAGCCATAACCAAAAATTTCTTACGATATTCTACCATATACTTCGGTACTCTTCGATATTTCTTACATAGTTAAGAAAACCTCTGAGATCTCCTAATGACCGGCTGGCATATACATACATAGTTACTATACTACAGTGCTTTTTCTTACTTTTTTATTTTTGTTTTATTTTCTATACTTGGTGAAAAAGTTGAAGAAAAACCTACCCACTTCAAAGGACTCCTTTTATTGATGCACTAATTTACTCCAAACCGCTTCACTGCACAAACATCTTAGCTGAGGTAATGACTGCCACTGAAAAATCTGCGATTCTCTCCACATTGAAGATGAATATAGCAGTGAGAATTTTTTTAAGCTTTTAGGAAAAGTGTTCTAGTTTCGTCGACTATCGATTTCGGTCTTTGGCTGTCTCAAACCCTCTAAGCTGGAGGGTTGTCGTCCATTCACTCGATGTGACCGAGCCAATGCAGTTTTCGCACAAAGTACCATAAATCCGCCGTTTTTCCCTCGAAAGAGTCGAGCATAATTTCTCTTTCTCCTTATATCGTCCAACACTCGGCCACAAAAAAGGGTTTTGTAGAGGTTCCTTTGTTTTTTGTGAGTGAGGTTTTGAACCCATTTGTTTTGCCAAACTGAAATAGCAGCGGTTTCCTAGGCTTATTCTCGGAAGTGAAACAAAACATCGGCTCTTTAATCTAAAAAGATTGCTTTCCACTATGGGGCAATCACTCCATATCTAAGTTCTTAGTCAGATATCTGTCGTGATTCTTGCCAGAAGAAAATTAGTAGTTGAGATACAGAAAACCCATGCATCTCAACAGATGATGCATTGGCTAAGCGCGGGAAAATTCGCGGATTCAAATGAGTTACATCGATCAACCATCCGCCATACCATTCCGTCGCCTACCTTAGATGAAATATAAGTGACGTGGAGGTAGTTTTCACACATTCGATTCATACCTCCAACACCCTCCTACTTTGATAGTTTTACTGGCCTTCTTATAGCAACGGCGAAGACATGTACCCATGGGTATACCAAGGGGCTTCCGCAAGGAATACCATGCTGGAACACAGACAGTGGCAGACTGTACGTAGGATTTCGTTTAAATGGAAACCCTAGCCTAGCCTTGACGGAAAAATGAAGCAGAAGTGAGTGAACACGGTCAACAGTGTCGACTTCAAACACTCAATCTGAGAAGAATAGAGTTTGCTTTGGAAAGTAGGCTCGTCAAACCCACCACTAGATAAAAAAAAAAAACATCGATCCGAATAGAGTAGCTACAGTCAAAGTAGAGTAGATATAGTCCAACTGTTGAAAGCAGACCCAGATAAAAAATTTAGATACAAGTCACATCAACAAAGAGTTCAATTCTTACAAAGAAGTACAACACCACATGGCCCTTCTGGAGTTTCTGGTCCCCTATTTGGCGCCTCCCCAAGTGGCGGATAGGGGCATGCTCACCAGATATGGTGGGTACTGGTATGGAAAATATCCGGGGCGGACCAAGACCAGCACAAAGAAAAAATCCAGGAGCGTTTGTCGCGTCTGCTATCCAGGTTTGGGTCGGCCGAATATCAAACGCCTCGTTCTCTTCCAATAAACAAATCGAATGGACAACAATGAGATGCATGCCAGATGCATTTATGAAATACTCTTCTAGTTACATATATTATTTCTTTTTCCGTAAAGGCATAACACTTGCGGGGCAAGCTTTAGTGTTTTTGTGCATAGTTTTAATGTTCCGTACTGGTTCATCGGCATTTGCGTGTTGGATGGAAAATTACTTTTTTTCTTCTACATTTTTCTTTTCTATCCTCAAAATCTGGATCCCAACCCCTTGATAGCGAGTTAATTATAAAAACAACAAGAACCCAACCCTCTTTAGCCATTAACACCAAACTTAAAACTTTTTGGTATGTTTCATATACTGAATGTCAATTATTTGTATTGGCCACGCCCCTAAGAAAGGGCGTCGGCTGAATTAAAATCAATTAACTCTGATTTCGTTGGAATTTCAAAGATTTCAGATGTTAAAAGTGGGCATAGTGAATAGAGTGGGCGGTCCAACTTTTGTCTTATTTAAGGCTTCTGGTCGATATTGCTCTCCACCAAAATTTGAGGTCATATGTTTTGTCTATCTTGACCAAAAGGCATTTTGAAATAAAATGTAAATTTGAGGTTGTCTGACATTCAAGCCAATTGTAGGCATGGCTGTGGGTGAATCTTCTCAATGTTTATACTTTGTCTGTACAAAATGAGAACCAAGCAACGCTGCAAGTTTCAGTTTCCTAGCTCAATTTTAAAGACCTCAAAACTGCATACATACGGACAGACGGACAGACGGACGGACGGACATGGCTTAATCGACTTACCTGTCATGCTCGAACATATCTCTAAAAGGTCTTAAGGGTCTACTGTGATTATTAAAACTGTATTACAAACTATGCATTAAAATTAATATAACTATTCAGTGAGACCCATTCAGCAACCTATTCAGTGAGACCCATTATAGCCGAAGGTCATACTGCCCTCTCCTCAATAAAAACTGCAACTGCAGCCGGTGCAGTTGGTATATACCTTTACCCGGAATTCCTAAAACAGTGGTCCAAAAGCAAGAATAGGGCTTACCTGTGCCTTTTTCATTATGGTCATCCGCCATATTACCTAAAGTCTTCAAGAAATAAAAAATCATTGCGCTCGTCAAGCCAAGCAAACTCGCAAATGCTCCGCAAATCTACCGTCCTATTGCCCACCTGTCACTTGGCCCAAAACTATTTTTTAGGTTTTAGGAAGTCCAGAAGTTCACCGACCAGGTCTTAGACCTAACAAACTTTATGGAAAACGAATATTACTAAAAAATGAAAACTTTTGTAGGCTTTGTGGCTCATACACCAGCCTACGGCCCCGTTTTGAAAAGAGGCATCCTGGTACTAGCTTCTCAATACCATCCCGGTGCACGAAAATCTGCAACCTAATATGTGCGGTGCTCAGTGACAGGATATTTAATGTCTGCCTCAACGATAACCGCAGCAGAGCAAGAAGACTCAACAACGGCCTTCCCCAAGGGTCAGTAGGTACTCGCCCCTACACTTTTCAATGTGTACTGTGCAATGTGTACCTGCAACATCCCAGCCACGTAATTTCGAAAACCCAACTACGCCGATGACAACACAATGAAAGTTGGAAAGCTGGAACATCTCAAAAAAGGCATCTCAAAAAATAGTTTCTCAAAAAATAAAGACTAGGAACAACGTCATTCAAGAACTACCATCCACCTCAAGGACTACGCACCTCCACTATCTTGCTGGCATACTCGACTGCAGCTTATGGAGCCCCCGTTTAGCCCCTCTTCTAGTATCTAGCTATGGGGCAAGCTAAGATCAGTTGAATGGCTTTCTGTACTCTGTGTATAGCCGCATCTCACCTTAGAAAGAAGCAAGCATTGATAAAAGAATTCCATAGAATCCGAGAAAATTAGGTTAGAGTCCCACTTTGAACAGATATTGAAAACTTAACCACCCTGAGACTTCGCTCAAGGCACCCTCCGATCGGACTCGCTAAAAAGTTTTATGCGAAAAACTTTACCCTGGGAGAATCCTACCCATCAACGTGGGCTTATTCAGGCAGGCAAAGCCTAATATTCAAAAACGAAAACAGAAAGCCAGAATTCGAACTACCGAGGAAAGTGTATAGTTCAACTTTAACCGGATGCAGACTTCCAGTGGGAGATGCAACGCTACCTCAGCCATAGATAGGAATAAGCTATGGGATGGGAATAAGCATGCAGCGCACAATTTGATCAGTTTTGCAGTGATCTCAAATTCCGTTGACGATGCTGTCATATGCCGATTTAAATTGATGAAAAAATGTTGTGTCTCAACTTTAAATTGATTGTTCTGTTCCACGATTTGTTTTAATGTGAAGATCTGGGCTATGGTCGATCGGGCAAAAAGCTCGCCTTAGGTTAGGTTAGGTTGATGGATGCCATTTGACAATAGTCACGACTCACTTAGACCAGCAGTTGGGTCCATTGTGTCAATATTGGGAACCTTCTTAACACCTGGAACGAAAACAGAAATAAACCGCTGCAAGAAGCTCAGAGTTCTGCCCTCTTGGACCCATCCGGATTATTATCCCCATCCGGACATTATTTAGATCTAAGCCCGCCTTAGAATCGCCTCTCCGAAAGATGAGTCATATGGAGCTGATTCTACAGTCATCTGTAATGCTTTCTGTCACCCACACTTGGTTGATGATTGGGTTGCATGCACCTCACTTAAACATCACCTGCGTATTGAAAGAGCTCCGTATGTAAGCTGGTTATACCTTGTTGTTCTAAAGTCTTTTTATAGATAAGGCCACTTCTTCGCAATTTTAGGTGGTGCGACTTCCTTTTGGACGACTGAAGTTTCGTTCTCTTCTTTTGCGGCTTCTTCCCTATCTATCTAGTACCTCTTCCACTCCTATCTATCTTGTACCTCTTTCCCTGATACACATTGAGCTGCTGCTGAAAATGCTGCTTTACCACGCCAACTACTTCTGTGACTAGGTTTCCTTAACTATTTCGAAGAACCTGCGTTCCGGATCTAAAGCCAGCAGCCAGTCGCTTGGCCGTTTTATAAAACTTTCTGGTCCTGTTTCGGTCGCTAGACTTTTTGATTTCCTTGAGCTGGAAGATTGCGCTGCCCTCTTCTATATGCATTGAAGTCAGGCAGAAAGACCTCAAAGTCTCCCTACCATATGACTATCCGATTTAGGGTCCGTCTATAAAAATACGATGCCATTCCTTCCCTGGCTTAGTACGAGTAATGGTGATAAAGTAATGACTCCAACTAATCCTGGACCTTCTACCTTCCTTAACTTTCTAGTCGCACTACAGTCGGGGGGTGAAGGTGGGCCTCAAGTCATCCATATAGTATCCCTTACGAATTTTGTTAAAAACTCATTTGTTATAAAGTTCGGTACTTATGCTGACTCCTAATATCAAAATTCTTAATAAACTCCCAGCATGCCTCATCATATTTTAAGTGGCATGACTGGGAACAAAGGACACTTGAAAACAACAATTCTATATTAAAGCAGCTTATCAAGCAGCAAACGCCAACGCGCCAACTCAAAATTGCATTCTCATCTTGTAATCTTCCTACCTCGCATGAAGATTTAACAGCCATGACAACACAACAATAGCCTGGCTGGCAACAGACTTTCAAAAAACCTTCTGGGATATAGGTACGAGTGCAATACTCTTTAAGAGCCGATTTATAAGCCCCACAACCAAAGACGAAAGAGAAAAACACCAAAACACAAGAATCAGAAACAAGCTAAAAGCTTTTAATGTTAAATCGAGTGGAAGGTGATATGATTATGTTTCCTTGACATTATCCAGCAGGACGAAAAAAAAAACACATACAACAGGGATTGTTATCCCCTTCTGTGTATCGCCGGCGATTATTATTTATCTGATGAAGTCTATTGTTGGAAGAATCGGATGTAGCCATGCATTGAACAGATAAAAAGTTTGAAAATAGCGGAAACGGTCATTAGAACTGCGAACAATATCGTTACTAAATCGCCCCATAATGAATGCAAAACTACCAAACGAAGAAGTTCATGCTCGAAGGACCTTTTAGTGTTGCACAAAAAAACAAAACTCCTTGGCGAAATTATTTAAAAATGAGTCTTTTCCTCACCGCACTTAGTCACTATACGAAAGTCGTTAGCAATGACAATTCTGATTGACAATAATAATGAAGAATAATTGAATACCGTTGTTGTCGCAACAGAAAAAGTTCCTAGCAGCGCAGCTCTCCTTTTTTATATCCCTTCCGCAAAGAGGAATCTTCTTCTCCCTTGTGATCTTCATCAACGCAGCATAAAGTAATTAGTGAATTACTACTCCAACCCTTATTATACTGTTTAGGCTTTTTGTGTGAAAGCTGATTGTGAATCCATAAAAGGGACACTTTTCCGCCACTAATTACATTTCAACGAAACAGGATTAATGATGGTTTCATGTTTCAGTATTTAATTTCATAAATTGTGGCATAGTTTGATGGATTTAAAAGTAAAAAAAAATAAAGCCCCGGCATATTTTTTGGGGAAAATTAATCTTTTTAAAGAGGTTTGAATAAAATTTATTGCAAACCCCCTCGAACCAACATAAATATTGCAAAAATACCCCTTACCTACCAGCACAGGATACATTTTCTCTTTGAAATGTGTCTAACACCATGGTGATGCATTTGTTAACGCTTTGTTGCATAAACTGAATAGACTTGTGTATACACCCTTAACGTAGCACAGCAGCACCCTCTTATACGGAGCTCCACATCCCTTAAGTGCAAGAGTTTTAGTGTTCAAATGGACGCGAATTTTGTTTCGCAGAGATTTAAATCATAAATGACAAAATCTCAACTCCTGGGGGGGGCTGAAAGGAAAAAAATCAGAATTTTTTAAGGCGGTAATAAATGTAGACGCGTCATTTAACTTCAAAAATATTCTCATTAGGTCAGAAGGCGGTCGTCCCTTATTTTTGTTTATTTCAGTACTTGCGCTGACAATGACGGTGCGGCATACGGTAGCTAAACAGCTATCTGCAACTTAGGGTACACCAGCGTTAAATTGGTTTTTCACCCTCAATTCATGGACTTATTAAGCGTGACATTTTGTTAAAAACTTGGAGTCATTGTGAAATTAATTGGTAAATTTCTAGGAAATTTTCTGGTTCATTGGGAAGTCAAAAATAACTTGGATTTAGCTTCATGATTAAATGTTCGAAGTTAAAATGGCTGGCGAAATATTTCAACACCAAAAAAGCAAGTTCCTCACTCCGATGTACGCATCTCGAGCTACTCTCTGTCTATGCAGTCGGAACCAAAAACCACCCGAAAAATTTTCCCCCAAGACTAGTCAAGAGCGACCTCATGTGCCCTAGGTTTCCACATCGTAAGGCCGGGCTGAATAATGATAAGGATCTTAGGAAACTACACTCTATAGGGCGTTTCCACGGCACATTATACAGAGATTAACGTAGAAAGATTAAAAGCTAATGCCAAAGTGTTTCCACCGGAACAGAAAAGATTAACTTGGCGTGTGCTTTCGTTTTTGACATTTCTCAATGCCATCACGTCATCTGCGCATCTTCTTGTAAACGTGCATTATTTTATCTCTCGGGCAACTCAGATTCAGAAATAGTTAAATTAATTTTTAATTGCCACCGACTTTTTTAGTCTACGCATCGAAATAACTCAAAAATAGAAAAACAAAACGTCAAATCAACAGACTTATACCATGTCTCCACCGAGCATTTATCGTCGACTAATATTAATCTTTATTAAATCCTCTACAAATCACGCGATTTACCATACAAATTTAAATCCTCTCGGCAAGCGATTAAAAATAAATCCTCTCATAAATCCCATTCACCCTATTCACAAACCTATTTTTTGCACCTTTGTAACAGTTTGAGAATCAAAAAAGGAAACTGAAACTGTCCCTGTACGAAAAATTTGTCACAAGTACGTTTTCTATTGTGACTTTTACTGATGGAAATGACATTGCAACTCTCTTTTGAGAGCCAAAATGTCAAAAACAGAGTTTTCGTGTCAAATTAATCCTATATTTGTCCGATGGAGCCACTTTGGGATTTATTTTAATCGTCTCCCGCAAATCTTCTTTTAGTTATCGGTGGAGACTTAGTATTAATTTAAGAATTTCGGTTTGATTTAAGCATTCTTGCGTGGAAGAAATTAATTACGCGATTAATTTTTAATCTTGTCGTGAGGATATTAATATTCGTTTGGTTAATCATGTGACTTAGGCTCATTTGCTGATACTCATCATAAACTGCTAAGTTTACTTGGTAAGTTTACTAAGTAAGTTTACTTAGCAGTTTATGATGAGGCTCTACTGAGAGCCTAAGTTCCACATAAAAAACTGTCAGAACATTAAAAAAATGGCCGTTAATTACAACTTAGTTAAGCCCCAGAAATAGTAGGTCGTAAATATTTAAGTAGAACATAGGAAAATTTATTTTCAATTTTTGTTTATATTGTCAGAAAACTTTTTGATTATTGGTTTCACGACTGCTTTAGCATAAAAATAGCCTAAGGTGCTAGTTTTCACATACATTTTATTTAAAAAAAATTCAAAACATATTTTTTCACCCAACACAAATGACAGCTGCTACGCTGTGTTAAAGTTAAATTGATTTTGAGCAACCGAAAATCGTTATGTTCTACATAGGCGGTAAGTATAACTTAAGTCTTAAGAGGAACTTATATTTATGTGTAGTATCAGCAAACTGGCCTTAGAGGGGATTTAAGGATGATCTGTCTTTATCACGGATTAATGTCCGGTGGAAACACCCTATTAATCGTTCGAGCCTCTAGTGTTGATGCGGGAATTTTCTTAAGTATGATGTTGAAGAAGTCACATGGCAGCGCGCCGCCTTGTCTAAATTCCTTTTTGACATAAAAGGGGCCGGTGAGGTCTTTACCGAACTTGACAGAAAAGCGTGAGCTTTCTATTGTCATCCTGCACAGACTGACGAGTTTGGCTGGGATGCCAAGACTAGACATTGCGCTTTATAGCTCGTCTCTATAGATGCTGTCATACGCGGCCTTGAAATCGAAGAAAAGGTGGTGTGTATCGATTTGGAATTCCTGGGTATTCTCCAAGATCTGCCGCAGTGTGAACATTTGATCGATGGTGAACTTTCCTGACCTAAAGCCACACTGATATGTGTCTATCAGATTAATGACAAACTGCTTCAGGCGTTCACACAGCACACCAGAATAGATCTTATATGCTAAATCTCGTGAATTAGATGGGATGTGAGGATGATTTGTCTCAATCGCGGTTAGTGTCCGGTGGAAACACCCTTTAACACTGACACTCTCTATACGAATCCTGCATGTTGGCTCTAGTGAGGTCAATTGCAGTGCTATTAGGATTTTTAATCTAGCTTCATCCAGGTTGGGTATTAGACTTTGTTGGGCAGGGGTCAGAGAAATGGGGGAATTGTTTAATGTAATTTTCGAAAAATTACAGATTCGGGCCCCTCTTTTCCATTTTCGATCAATCCATCCATTATTTATACAAGATTGTGGAGAAGTTGGTCTGGAAGTCATACTCCTGTAGCACATCGTTTAGAGGCATGCTGAATAGGCTTCAAGATTCTAGAACATTATGCAGAGCTTAGTCGACGATGAATGCTCAGTCTTGCTTCCATTAGAATGTGTATTTGAACAGGTGTAATACCAAGGTTGGCATTAAGTGGCGTGAACCTACATTATTTTCAGGAGCTGCTTAAACTTTGACTGCACCTGAAGAGATCCTGAAGAGAAGCCAAAGTCATCTTCATAATGAGGTTCGGTAAGACTTCCCGCGAATTCCCCCAAGACTTTTCGCGAATCCGCTCAAGACTTTCACCATTCCCCTGAAAGACTTTCGTCCGAACTGCCTTTTCTTGTTATTAATAAAGACCCTGAAGGAAGAAACTTATACGAGAGGATGCTGTGCTGTTGCAGCTAAAACGTGATTGTGTGTTTTCTCATTCACTTGTCACTCATGTCATTTTTGTCATACTTTAAGGCGAAGGAATTAAGCACATAAAAGTATTTCTGCTGAAATCCGTCATTCAAAAAGATCAACCTTTGTTTAAGGACTTGTCAAAGACCTATCGTTCGTTCACAACTTAAAGGCAAAATTTAAGTTTTCGTCTTTTAGGTGAATAAATTATATTTTGCTATTATTTATACATTTTAATCTTATATTAACACTTAATAGCACATATTTAAAATATTTTATACAAAAATCATTTACCAACAAGCATTTTAACAGTTAAAAAAATGTATAGCATCTGAAGGGAAATCAAGTTTTTTAAGTAAAGCTTCAGCTAAATTATTAAATATTGGCGGACCACATATACAAAAATATGTACAATAAGTTGATAGGGATTTGTCAGTAATAGATGATAGAAGATCCTGGTTAATATGACCTTTTTCTCCTTTCCAATCATCGCTGGGCTGTGAGAGGATATGAGTAAGATGGAATCTGTTAAGAAAGAATTAAAAAAAAAAACTATTAACTACATTTAAGATTCTACAAAAAATACTAGATGGCGTTGCGAATGGAGATGGGATCGAGTGGCGCTCCCTTAAGCCAACACAGCCATCTGCTGTTTGTACAAGAGAACAAAGTTCTAGCAGTGTCTATCTGGTAGATGGTGGATTTTTTAGATTTATACAAATTTAATATTAAATAAAAAACTCGGAGCTGATGTAAATACATATGTAACTAATTTATTTATTTAAAGAAGCAACTTTATGCCATTTGTGTTAAAATATAATTTTGGGCATATGCAATGATGAAGTCCAATTTTCGACAACTTTATCGAGCAGCTGGGCTAAGAGAAGGCAATTTTTTTATTTATTCATATCTCATATGTCAATTCGAAGAAACGACATATTTTTTCCACTCGTCTGCTTTCCAAAATATCGTAAAATTGCGTCATTTTTTATATAACAAATGACAAGTGAAACCTGAATTACTTAAAGTTTAACCAGTATTTATGGCTGGATTCAACTTCTGACGCCGTGTCCTAAAAATATTTCTGACACCATGGGAGATGAAAAGGTCCCAAAAGTCTTTGTTACACAAAGTTGATGGCTCTTGTCAAATAAACCGAGGTTTACAAATAGATGAATGATTACGTTCATAGCTAATACAAAATAACGCAGCACGTAGTCTATAACTGCTTAAGGGTAAGGAAATATTTTAAATATAAGAAAAAAATTACCTGTCATCACTTCTGGCCACATCTTCAAGTTGTGTCCTGCACCAAATATCTTCCTCGTTTCGATTGAAGAACATAAGAACAATCTTTTCCCTGTAAGAAATTTCGAGAATATTAGTTAAGAGAAGAATAATCCCCTCTTTGGATCACTCACACTTTAGTACAGTTTCTAGCCAACAAGTGATCAGTAAGAGCAAAAAATGGCGTTATTCCACTTCCAGCGGCAAGTAGGCCGATCCTAGTGTGACCAATGAATTTATTAAGTCGCAAGCTCCCCTTTGGTTGCGATAGCTCTAGTTCGGAACCGATCCTCAACTCGCTTATATGCTTTGCCAATAACCCATCGGCGTAAGTTTTTAAAAGGAAGTGTAAGTCTAGTGGGTCTCCGTTGGCAGCTAGTGAATACTTCTTTGGAACCGGGGTATAACTGCGACTCACTTCTTGACCTAATTTTAAAGTAGACAAGGTAAACTTATTTAGAAAATGATCTTGCTAGCACTAACGAAGGACCAAATTCATGTCCTTCTTTAAGGCTCAATAGGGCTCACCTTCTATACAACTAGATATGGTCACATGATATCCAATCGGAAGGCAAAATATCACATCCCTCTTCGCCCGCAAAACTAGCGAAAATGAATTATGATTAAATTTTTTATTGTCTTTGATTTCAAACTCGAAACGATAGTCGTCCAATCGCTGATCACTTGAAGCGGCCATTGTACCATAGTCAGACCACACTTCAGCCTGAGTCTTTTGAAAATTCAGTTCAATTTTTCCTGATTCACTAGAAATCTTAACGGCTACCGGCGGCCAATTAACCTCATTTAGAAGCTCAAAGTCGTACATATGGCATTTGTTTTCGATGAAAAGTTTTAAGTTGACGATCTTGTCGGTCTTTTTCGTTAAAATCAGTCCTGGATTACAAAATTGTCTTGTATAGAAGTACAAGCTTAGGTCGGACCGTTTTTGAATCCAATCAAAGCGCGGAATGACTTCAGTGCTCACTGCCGTGGGTGTAGGCACTACTCTTTTTTCCGGTGGTGCCAAATTAAGAGTTGCCGGTTTTAAAAAGTCGACGTCTATTTTGACAACATTACGCAGCGGTCCTATAAAGCATTTTTTTAAAAGTTGTTCGTAGTTTACCCACGCATGGACTTCATCGAACAGTTTTGTTGCATCTTTGCCGGCTCCGCGCATTAGTTCTTCTGGACCTATTGTAAACGAGAAAAGTTTTATATTTTAGCTTGAATTTTTTTAAGTTTTAAAAATGTACAACGTTTAGCTAGAGAGACATCCAAATGCCACACAATTCTAGATTAAGTACTGCTTTTTAAACGCAAAGGCTTAAGATTCTATTTTTTTTTAATATTGGGCGAAAAGAAACGAGACTTATTCTATGCCTCCAGCGAATACTAACCCGAGATTAAGATAAATCTCCTCGTCAATCTTACTTATCCTTCTCACAAACCTCTTTTATGCCACTTTTAGCCCTATTCACACACCCTTATAACAGTTTGACACACGATAAAGGAAACTGTCAACGAATTACAGATCTGTCACAATTAATAAGATTTTTACAACTAGATAGTTTTCGCGATCCTGGGAACTGTCATCGTCAATCTCTTTTGACAGCCAAAATGTCAACAAAACGGAGCTGGTATCAAATTCATCATATGTTTGTCCGGTGGAAACACCAGATCGTCTTCCGCTAATAGTAAATTCATGGCCGCATGGCCGGTGAAGACACATTGACATTATAAACATTTAAACACAATTTTTTTTGACACAATAATATATTTTTTTTGTAAAAACTAATGAAATTGAGTTTTATCTATTGGACCCTCTAATATATCTTGCAGTATAAAAAAAAAAACATACCTCCAGGATGAAAATCCATATACCTAGTAATGTTGTACACTTTCCCCCGAATGGCCATCCATGCGTCAGTTTGTGTACAGTGTTTACTCAGCTCGCTTTGATTTACAGGAATAATAGCACCTTTTGTGCCTGACAAATCAACACCGGAATTGCCCAAGCGTATCCAGTCCATAAGGGAATGGCCGGGTTTCAAAGCACATTTGTTGCGTGGATTTCCTAAAGACGGATGAAATAAAATAAATATGCATTCAAATCCAGGATAGAATGCATTCAGATAGCCTTACCGGTGGCCGATCCCGCATTGAGTTTCTGTATTTGAGGCGATTGTTTTAAGTTTGCCACCGTGGAAGGAAGTCCCAGACTTGCCTTCTCTGGTCCCGACATTGTGTAAACTGTAAAATTAAAAGTTTTACTCTTATTAAAAAACTTGTTAAAATAATAAATTATTATTACTCTTAAAAAATTAAATAAAGAATTTACCTAAAGTATTTTTTCTTAATACTATTTGTAGTCTATTTATATTACCAGGTAAGAACATTATAAATCAATATTATGCTCAACTTCCAAAAAGAAAAACAATTTACTTAACCACTTAACACTAATCTCTCTCGCTCGGGACGCTGAGATCGGGAGTAATTTTTGCAAACCTAGGCTGTCTGTAGGCACCCAATACATGTTGCAAGTGTTTGGCAGGCAACCCTATGTTATGAAAACCAAGAAAGACAAGCTTTCATTTAATATGAATTTGGTAAAAAAAAACGAGATGGGTCCAAATTATGTGCAGAAGCTTGCCTATTTAATCTTGGCAACCCTGGCTTAAGGCAGGCTTAGATGTGGCAACCATATTTTTTTATGTTTTCCAGGCAATTTGCTTTAATGAAATTTCAATTTTGTTGAAAAACTTAATGAATGCAATTTCCGACGAGGATTAACCTTTAAAAATAAATTATTAAAAATACTTGAGGCAAAACTTTAATTGGCAACCGTAGTGTAACATGCTTTAGTATCATTAAAGCTTAGATTAGACTGCATGCCTTTGTGGCATATTTGACGCAAGCTGAGGAATGCTACAAATGTTTCTTGCTTAGGTTAGCGTAGGTAGCGTAGGTTCATCAAAATGTCCGACACATTCACCAGAATGCCAAGTACCTTGTTCAAAATCAAAAATGCTGTGATTTGCTTATATTCTCGATTACATTGAATGTCTTAAGGCCAACTTGCACTAAACTGCTGTATAACTGAATAAATTCATAATTAGTTAACAATGGATAAGTCAATAAATAGTTATATTCTCAAGTTGTGTTGCACCACTGCAAAACTACAAATAGATAACTAACCCCGAAATAACAAATTATTCGTAGCTTGGCAGCACTAAAAACTCGTTATTGGACGTCAAATATGAACAGCTGTGTCCGCGTTTTCTTCTGAAAATGTATCCGAGCAAATATTAACACAGCATCATCGACGGCGAATGGGCCAAATAAATATTATAGCGAAAGTTTTGTTAAATCAAATAGAAGATATAAACCCGACCGCAAATGTGTAAGTATTTCAAATGCTCTTACAAACGAAGAACGTGTTTTTATTGCATCGAAATACAAAAATAAAATTTGATTTTCACATAGTTTCGATAAAATTGGTTCGTTAATAAAAAGCTCGACCGAAGAAATTGCGTCAAACAAAATACCAAATTTCTTTTGTCAACGTCATCGGAGTCAGAGAAGGTGCAATTCATATAATTTCTTCCTTCAAATTCCTTATTTGACGTTTGTATCCAACTAACCGTCCTTCCGCAAGTGAATAAATATTTTACCAATTTAATCATGGATAGCTGAATAAAGGTAGTGGCGCAACACAGTTTTTTGCTAATCAGCCGATTAGGTGAAACGAACAGATAAATGAATAGATACTGCTGTCAAAAAGGTTTGGTCCAAGTGGCCCTTAGTGACTGTTTTCATTTGGTTGATTCTAACCTGATGTGTCAGAATTACTATGGTGAGGGGAAGCGCCAGTGTGGTGGCCACCGTTCAACCTCCGTTTTATTTTGAAAAATAAAATTTGGGTTAGGTTAGGATCAACCAAATGAAAACAGGCACTTAGTTGGCATTTTTATCTGTCAGATATGCAGGCATTTTGTCTCATCTTGACAGGCAGGCATTTTAAGGTATTTTAAGGCATTTAGAAAAAATTCTATTACACTGCATGATGCTGCATGCGAGTAAAAATGACAGAAAAATTGCCTCTTGGCATACAGTCTAATCCAGCCTATAAATACATAATTTGATATTTGCTAAAAAAAATCAGATGACGGCGCAAATAGGGTGCCGGGTTTCGGACTAAGCATTAAAATGCTACAAATGCCCTTTCATTGACATTAACCTCTTTTATTTCAAACTATTCTAGATTGCATTTACTTGCCTCTCTTTGATTGTCATTTGTTAGAAAATAAATGCTGGCAGCAAAATGTAAGCTGTTCTTGGATGTCCTTAAATGACAGCCTGCCGTGCATAACCCTGTATGTCTGTGCTAGGTACATCATATCACCTCTTTTTTATTTCTTTCATTTCGAAGACGAATTTCACTCCTTCATACAAAAAAAAAGCAGCACCATTCACTCACTTTTAAAACAATTAAGCATTTAAATTGCTAGTACGAAACATAAAAAATGTCTGTCGAACATCTTTCAATTTAATTTCAATCTACAACATGGCGTCTTCAACAGGAGACTCGTTGAACTTTTTGCTTCGCTGACGATTTTTTCTGACTTTTCTTTAAGTCAAGCATGAAATCGTGTTTGTGTTTTGCGGCTGGGGGTTTCTGGTAGAGCTGCGTCAATAGAGCTTTTCGCCAAAATGTCACTTTTCTTCACTTGGTATGAAAACAAACTTGTTCATCTCGTTCGCGCATTTCATTGTTTTCATACCACGTGAACGGATTTCGCCAAAGGTTAGAAGGAGAGGTGCGAGCGAAATAGTTACGCGAAAAACTCTATCGTGATTGATTCGATCCTTTGGACCCGTTCCTCTAAGTGCCTGTTTTCATTTGGTTGATCCTAACCTAGCCCAAAATTTATTTCTCAAAATAAAACGGAGGTTGAACGGTGGCCACCACACTGGCGCTTCCCCTCACCATAGTAATTCTGGCACATCAGGTTAGGATAAACCAAATGAAAACAGGCACTAAAAGTATTGTTTAGTTTCTATGAACGAAACGAATGAAAAAGTAAAACCAATCGTTCCCACAATATTAATCCTTTTTTCTTTCAAATGAACGAAAGGAATGAAATCGGTAAGAACCAATACTTTTCTCTCCATTATTTTTGGTCAAATGAGCGAAACAAAAGAGAAACGGTCAATTCAATCATTCACGTTCCATTCCTACATCGATGACCGTAGCCAAGCTGTTACGAGATTTCGAAAAATGTGTATTTGCCGCGCACACGCCAATCCGGATTGGACGGAAAAACGGTGATTGACTTTGGATCGATGACTGGAAGAAGAACGAAATCGGTAAGAGCGATGATGGTTGAAAAAGGAACGAATGAATGATTGACTGAAAAGATCGGGTCCTTTTTCAAATCAATCCTGGATCGATTTGATTCGGAAAAATGAACGATTGACACAGCTCTAGTTTCTGGGGCCCAACGGACGATCAAACTGTCAACCCCGGTTGTGAAACACTAAATTGGGGCGGAGACTTTCTTTACTGCTTTGCAACCAGGATTAGTGGGAAACGATTAATTATAAATCCCAAAGTGTCTGGTGGAATTACTTTGAGATTTATTACTAATCGTCTCATGCTAATCCTCGTATTATTGCCGGTGGAAACATAGTTTAACCTTAATCCTGAACCGAAGTGAACGGAAAACCTCACGGCTTTGACCTAATTTTAACACCGAAGTTCGGATACTCGCGCACTGAAACAATAGACCTTAATAATAGAAATACAGAGAAATTTTATTTTAACACAGACTGAAGCTTCGATTGTTTGTGCCTTTTTGTTTTTGTACTGTTAAAGCATAAAAATGTTTCATAAAATTATAAAATTTCGGTGCCAGGACAACAAGCCTCGTTTGCCATTTCCATTTTTTATAATTTTTCCACCACTCATCTCATGTCATTTCGCTTGGTTCATCAATAAGCTCAGAATTTGCGGTCAATTTTTTCCGAGCATAAAGAGAGCGTTCTGACCAGCGATGAAATAAACACAGATATATCGGGTTTTTCAGAGATATTTGGTTGTCGGTCAGATGCGTAGATCTGGATAACAAAACCAGATTTGACCAAAACACACCAAATTTTGTTGAATTCAACGCTTAAATCAAATCTTGCCTAAATCTCGAGATTTACCATACCAACTTTAGCCTCAGAAGAGGTTAAGAATTAGTCGCATTATAAATCTCTTCCATGCATGAATTCTCAAATCAAATCAAGAATTCTGTTCAATTATTTGTAAAATTTTCAAATTCAGTTGAAAAAAAACACTCGAACAAACTTCTTATTGACAGCCGTAACATCAACTCAGCTGTGACTATTTTAATGTGGGTTTATTTGAATGTCGTTAGATGTGCAAAGCAGCTGACGACCAGACATTGCCATTTGACACAATGTGGAATGTCATTGGATGGATGTCATTGTCATCAAAATAAAAGTATGCGTCAAGTTAATCTTCTTTTTTCCGGTGGAAACACTTTGGGATTAACTTTTAATTTTCCTTATTCTCTGCCTTATGTGCGGTGGAAAAACGCTGTCTGAATAGTTAAACTTTTACAATGTAAGATACAAAATCAATGATGTTTAATTTTTTCAGATAAGGGGTAAAAAAGTGAAGCAAATGTCAGATTATTGACAAAAAAAAATTATATTTAATACAGCTCCAGAGCCCAGACCAAACCAGATATAAAGCTTCCAAAATTGCAGATTATGTTTTTCTTTTTATTCCAACGCTGGTTCTGACCATAAATTACTGAATTGCATATTCAGTATGGTTCCCATATAATCAGAGCATAATCTGAGTGAAAAAAGAAACGAATGTAGGATCTATTATCCGCACCTTAAAATCAAGTTAAGTTAAAGGCCAGGAACCCCCAACGACAAAAAATCGTGCGGCAAATTGAAGCTTAAGTGTTTGTTCAGCAGACAAGACTTGAGCTGCTTCGGCTAAAACAATTTATATATCCAACATTTGTCTAGGGCCTGGGAGGCAGCGATTCTTTCAAGCCAAACGATAAACAGTTGCAGGACTTTTTTTCGATGATAAAAATAACAATTTATCAAAATTTACCAGAATTCCACCGCCGATTTTTCTTGCGGCCGAAAATCGTGCGGTAGTTTGCCGAACTTTTATCTCGGCAAAAAAAAATTCGATAATTTGCCGTATAAGTTTTTCTGTCGTGTTGTTTTCCAGGCCTTAGGCCCGATGCACACTTGCTATTAATAGAGGAGAGACCACTCAACTAAAAATACTTGCACATAAATTAGAAATAGTTTATGTGTAAGGTAATTTTTGCATTTTATTTAGTTAAATTTATTACCTTTTTAGAGCAATAATAAGATGATCGATGGCGATGGGGTTCCGATTCACGACATTGTAATAACTTTTTTTTACAATTAACTCACGAACAAGGTTTTGTCATCTCGCGAGCGGGGAAGGATTAGTATTAGAGGAAGAAAAAAAGCAGAAGAGGTACGTACAGCTGCACGATTGTTTCAGTGCATGTCATTGTCCATGACATTTAGCATTCGCTTTGTAACCTCTTATGAAAGTGCCTTTGGAATTTACTGAACGTCCAAAAATGGGCTCAAAGGTGCATTGATGTGCGATCTTGATCTGATTCGATTTTTTAATTTGATTGATTGACAGATAATGGCTGGGTCTGGGTGTTGTGGTTTTGCTTAATTGACAGATGACAGATAATATAAGGATTCAGAGAAACAATATATATTCTGAAGATGAAATCAAAGCCAATAATGTTAAACATGTGCATTGACAAAAGAGTAATGAATAATTTTTCTGCGCACGATTAAATCAATCCAATTGAAGTTGAGTTCCGAACTGGAACAGTTGCTAGATTGTGGAGGAATATGGTAGACTAGTTCATCACAAATGCATTAGGCCCTTATGGAAAGAATGACAGTATGTACAGAGCTGGACGTACGCGGCAGTGAAGTTGAAGTTTCTCTGTACCTGACGATTGTTGCAGTTGCAGATGTCCACATCGAGGTTCATCATCTGCTCTGCACAAGACAATACAATAAAAATACAAAACAATAATAAAAAATTATCAAACGACAACGCTAAGCAGAGTTGATAAGTGAAAAATTGCAAGGAAATACCACATTAACAATTAAGTATGTGCACCGCTCAAACATCGAGTGGTGAGACATCAGAAAATAACCTGCTGTCGACCCCGCCACTTGTATGCTGTGCACATTGCTACATCTTTTTTTTTGTGTTAGGTTAGGAAGACAGGCAAAGAAATGGAAATGCTGTGCTGAGCCAAGCGAGAGGATGTTGACAAAAAAAATAAGAAGAAAAGGCAGGAAAAGGAGATAGAGTAGGGGCAGGGGACAGGGCTGGATCAAGATGTTGGTCGTGATCGCGATCGCGATTAACTTATCCACTGCTGTTTATGAACGGTTTAAACGAACTCATCTAATTTAATTCGATTATTTTTTCGAATGCACTGAATGGTTTCATTTGTTAATTAGTCGCGGCGGTGAAAAAAACACTGAATAAGGTTTAAGTTCTTATAAGGAGCTTAAAGATTTTGTCCAGGTAGGCTTTTTACATAAGCACTGGAGCGATCGGCCGGCAAGTGCTAATTTGTAGGTTTAACCCGCAGCGAATCGCGTTTTAAACCATTTAAAGAAGTCCACGCAAAGTAATTACTGCGGGAACAATTTAGCTATCGCGACTGAACTTTAACTGAGGATCAATTTATTTTTGACGTTTGCTCAAACAAGCCGAATTGTTCTCCCACTTGTCAAAACTAATGGCATCTAAAGGCCTCGCCAGAAGGAGTGTTTGTGAGATCGCTAGTTGTTACTTGCGGGTGCGCCTTTAGCTATGTATGTCTCGTGCATAAATTACTGAATAACGAATATTTGGTAACGAATTGTCATCGTCATATTTGTCATATAATACTGAATAATGCATTATTTTTTAATTACTATGCAGTGAAATTGAATAAAAATGCAATGAAATTCTATTGGTTTGCAATGGGCAGACCGTGAATCAAAAAAATTGCAGCGCGTCACATGTTCCGACACAAAAAAAATTTACTACTCTGCGCAGGGCCAAGATCTATAACAATATCATATAAAGATCCAACACCATAAATTACCTACTGAATAACTTGATATTCATCTTCGGCCATGTTAAAGCTTTGCCCACAATAAATTCATAATGCAGTCCTACACTAGTAAAAGTCGTCTTAACTACTGAAACGTCAAAATTTTAAAGCTAGAATCGCAATGCTGCGTTGCTCCGTGCGTACGTTAATGTGCGTTGTCATCCTTTTCCAAAACTTTACGATACTTTAAGTCAAAGTACGCACCTAGAAAATTTGCAAAACAAAATGCCACTTTGCATTTTGGGTAGGAAATTGGAAAGTATCAGCTCAAACACATTCAATTTCTGTTGAAAGATATTTGCACAAGAACGAGCAGAAAAGATGCTTTTTAAAAACGACCCAAGTTGCCCAGCAATGAAAATAAAATTATTTACTTTTATTCCATCACAAATATATCCAAGGTGGTGCACTCGTGTCTTTGTGCATGCTTAAAACCAACACATTGCGACTTATCGCGACAAACTGACAGCAACGCAACATTGCGTTTTGGACTTAACAAGCGGGTGGCCACTTTTAAGCCACTTTTAGCGCCAACATTTTAAGCCTTAAATTTGTAAATATGTAACTGAAAATATGGTATTACTAGGAACAGTGCGCTGTTTAAAGGTCTGACCAGAATGCGTAGCTTAAGCTGATGCTGACGCTGGAGCTGGGGCTGAATAAGTAATTGAATACACAAATGTATTCTCATGCGAGCGAAAACAATGTGAAGCTGAAGCTGACAGTTGCAGCTGGAGTTATCATGACTCTTTTCTAACATTGAAAATTTGTCGAAAGTGAGAAAAACTTCAAGGAGGAAAAGGCGACTTTATTTCCGGCACTTGACATTCTACATGTCTGTCTCTTGTATTTGTTTTTTTTTTTTTTTGCTTTTCATACCCCCCAATCTCATAGCATATCAGGTATTTTAGGTTTGATTCATAGTTTGTAATATAGATAAATAATCACGAATCACCGAAGAACCCCAAATATAGGTTGTAATATAGATAAATAATCACGAATCACCGTAGAACCCCAAAACCTTAAGGGCATTCGATCGAGACCGAATTGTGAGTCGGATGAGACATGTCCGTTTGTCCATCTGTCTCTCTAGTAGTTTTTAGGCCTTAAATTTTGAGCTAGGATCGTGAAGCTTGATATCTCGTCTTTCTAGGTGCGAAGCGCACAAGTAAAAACATTTTTAAAATATACTCACCAAAATATTGTGTGAATCGAGGTTAAACTTTGCAAAACATGTTTAACATCGCAGAAACAAGCTTTTATTATTTTTCGGATTAGGGAACATCTTTTTACTTTTTTTACTTAAGGTGGCGCTACAGTCCGAGGTGGACCTGGGCCTCAGCCAACATGCTTCGCCGGCCAGCTCTGTTTCCAGCTAGCCGTCGCCAGTTTCTTACGCGAAGTTGACTAAGGCCTCCTTCTACTTGCGTGTGCCACCTGGGGTGGAAACGGCTAAGGTGGTCTATGATAAGTGATGTCACAAATCACAAAAATTCGTCTGCGTAAACTGTCATCATAACAATTCAATTATCTTGTGACAGCTCCCCAATTATTGTGAAATTCAGCTGGTCACCAGTTTTCAAAATTTCTGGTAAGTTGGTGTTTTAGCCTACTCTTAAGCTGACTTTCTGCATGTACGAATAAAAATCAGTGTTCTCACATCACAAGCCTAAATTAGCAAGGACCCGGAACAATATTTTTGTGATCACCTTACGCAAACGGATTATTTTGTTTGATCACGTTGACTGTCACAAAATGTGAAAATCACAGATCACCATAGCCGATTCCACCCCTGGATTCGAAGAGTAGTTAAACAGACTTTTGAAAAAATGTGCCTCTCGTATTGGCGCAGGACTTCTACACCTCTCTCAAGTATGAAGAAGTCACATGACAGTGCGTCGCCTTGTCTAAACCTTTTTTTGACATCAAAGGGGCCGGTAAGGTCTTTACCGACTTTGACGGAACAGCGTGAGTTTTCAATCGTCATCCTGTACAGATTGATGAGTTTGACAGGGATGCCAAAACTAGACATTGTGCTATATCCCTCTTCTCTAAGATAAGCTGTCATTATGCCATACGCGGCCTTGAAATCAATGAAAAGGTGGCGAATATCGATTTGGAATTTCTGGGTTTTCCTTTCTGGTGGACTTTCCTGGCCACAAGCCACACTGATGTTTTTTTATCAGATTGTTCGCAAACGGCTTCAGGCTTTCACACAGTACGACAGAAAAGATATTGTATGCGATGTTAAGAAGACTGATGCTTCTGTAGTTGCCACAGTTCAGAGGGTCTTCTTTCTTCAGAGTCGGGCAAACAATGTTGAGGTTCCATTGCATGCTTTCCTCCGACCATACCTTGCATTTGAGCTGGTTCATGCTCCTAACTAGCTCATGGGCAGCAGATTTCGAAAAAATTCGGAAGCTAGCCCGTATGATCCAGCTGCTTTGCTGCAATTAAGCTTATTCACAGCAACTTTCACTTCATCCAAGTCGGATGGGCCCTATCGTTCGTATGCTTCGTGAGTAACGTGTTCGCCCAGGTTGAATGGCTCGCACTATTGGAACCTAAGATACTAAAAACCAGTGAGTGAGTGCTATAGTGTAAACGCAGAAGTAACAGTCCGTTAAAAAGACCGTTGAATACCCCCATCCCCATTGTAAATTACTTGACAATTTGTGACTACTGTAAGCTTTGAAAAGGGGAGTGGTCTAACCACTTTTATTACAAACTATCAAAAGTAGCATAGATATCTCCAAATAACGCCGAAACGTTCACAAAAATTCAATTGTATTGTTCAAATTCTAAATTTTTGTAAATTTGATCGCCAAAAGGAGGCGTGGCTAGAAACCTTGTAGGAACGAAATCTGCAATGGAGTCTTGTTTACTTCGCGTGCTATTTTCTATTTCTTATTTTTTCCTAAGTTAGGCATTAGGCCAGTCGAAACTAAGTTTTTCTAAAAAAAAATTCATGGTTTTTTTTCAATTCTGCCTCGAATTGTGGGCGTGGCCCAAAATATTTTCAAAACAAAATGTAGAGCTAAGTGTTACACATGAAGTAAAATTTTTTCGGTTTCCAACAAAAATATTGAATAAAATGCATTTAAAAATTTACCTATTAAATCGATACCACGTCTACTGGAACGGGTTTATCGATTTAATTTTGCTTTTTTTTTTTTGTCTTATACTATGTCTCCACCGACAATTAAAAGGGGATTCGCCGTAGAACTGTGTCAATCGTTCATTTTTCAAAAGGACCCGATCTTTTCAGAATCATTCATTCGTTCCTTTTTCAACCATCATCGTTCTTACCGATTTTGTTCTTCTTTCAGTCATCGATCCAAAGTCAATCACCGTTCCTCCGTTCAATCCGAATTGGCTTAGCACTTTAGCAGCAGCCAGCGTGTGCGCGGCAAATACACATTTTTCGAAATCTCGTAGCAGTTTCTCTACGTTCATCGATGTAGTAATGGAACGTGTTAATATTGTAAATGATTGAAATGACCCTCTCTCTTTCGTTTCGTTCATTTGGCCAAAGATAATGGAGAGGGAAAAGTATTGGTTCGTACCGATTTCATTCGTTTCGTTCATTTGAAAGAAAAAAGAATTAATATTGTGGGAACGATTGGTTTTACTTTTTCATTCGTTTCGTTCATTTGAACAGGGAAGAGGATTGATATTAGGAACGATTGGTTTGCCCAACCGGGATTGCAATCACCAATACTTTTAGAGGAACGGGTCCAAAGGATCCAATCAATCACGATTGACACAGCTCTTATTAGCCGGAGACGATTAAAAATAAATCCCAAAGTGGCTTCGCCGGACATATAGAGGATTAATTTGACACGAACACTCTGTTTCTGTCATTTTTACTTTAAAAAGAGAGTGGCGATATCATTTTATCATTTTCCAGGAGCGAAAAACGATTTCCGCTGTAAAAATCACAATTGAAAACGTACTTGTGACAGATCTGTCGTACAGGGACAGTTTTAGTTTCTTCTATTGATTCTCAAACTGTTACAAAAGTGCAGAAAATAGGTATGTGAATAGGGTGAATGGGAGTTATGAGAGGATTACCGAGAGGATTTAAATTTACATGGTAAATCGTGTGATTTGTTGAGGATTTAATAAAGATTTATATAAATCGCGGATAGTGCCCGGAGGAGACATGGTGTTACAATCATTAGGAGATGCCAAATATAAAATTTCAACATTTTAAGATGTCTAACAGTTTTGAAAGACGTCTAACAGTTTTGTGTTTCTGGAGGTAGTTGCGCATTTAGACCGGTTGTGGGCGTGTCTGTGAGCAGATTTTAAAAATTTTGACTCTTGTACTGCTTCGTATGACATAAAAGCTCCACTTACGAAATTTCAGCTTCCTAGCTCAAAATTTCAGGTCTAAAAACATGTGACATATAGACGGACGAACGGACATGGCCTGTTCGATTCAGAATTCGGTCTCCTTCCGATCATACGCCCCTAAAGTCTTGGGGCTTACCATTATTATTTCACCGTGATACAAACTATGTGGCAAACTTAAAATACCTCCTCCTATCCCATGGGATGGCGTATAGTGTTCTGAAAAATTGGTGAAAAGTCACATTTTCCCACATTTCCTGAGCTGCTGAAACAATTTTTTATCTACTTTTTTCTTATTTTTTTTTAAGCAATGTCTCATCATACTATACATAAAAATACTTCCATTTATTCACCTTGTTTTTGTTTATTTTCACTCTACACTAGCTAAATTTTTAAGACCCAAAAACTTCTTATATTAAGACGGACGGACATGGTTTACCCTTGGTAAGGTATAAAAACAGCGAAAGGCTTATCCCTTTCAAATAACTCCGATGAATACGTAATCAAACCCAAATTATTCCGAAAATGTTGTAATGAAAAAGTAATAGGTGGCACGTTTTAAATTTAAAAGCACTTTCAAAAATCTCATGGCATCACTGTTTCCACCATCTGTTTATATTCGCCGCGCATTCCACACGGCGGCGATAACAACCGCTCGCCGACAACAAATTCCCCAATTCACTTTGATGAGACTGAACCAGTTCACCCAAGACAAACGTCAAAAGTAGAAGCAACACTCGAGCTGAGAAAAACAAAGTTTTTTTTCTACATTTTCCGGTAAATGGTGCATTTTTTACTCGTGAGTTTTTATTAAGAATCTTTTAACTTACCCCTAAACTATATCTGGAACTACTATCACCAACTGTGGTGGCCAGCGTGAGTTATTTTCAACCAATTTAATTTTAACAAAACAAAATTATACCTGTTCAATGGAACGCAGTTTATCCTTTGTTCGCGGCTCGGCTTCTGCAACTACGTTTTGTGCAATAAGTCTTTCATTGTTAACATTGTTCGTGATTTAAACAAAGCTTGTTACGTAACTTTTAATTAACAAGGTGCATGGGGGGTCCAGTTGCAAGGATAAACAGGTGTAGCTACTGGAAATCTATCACCTACGCCTTGCTCAACTATAATTATTATTTTCGGATATCCCAACAGATGATATCACCGTTTTCACACAAAGCATACACATTCCCTCATTTTTTTTTTCTGAAATTTATTACTTGCCGCCCTAACAACAATTAGACGACAAACAGGACTGGGAACTTATCGGAAATGTGTTATCTCACATAAAGCAAAAAAAAAAACAGAACAGCCCGAACTCACTTTCGCGATGTGTACACTATCGATAGGCCCCACTACACATCTGCTTTACTCCATGTAAGTGGAGTTCGACACGATTGGTAACTTGTTGGCATTCAAATGTTGTTTCTCGAATAGTTTTTCTACACGTCTCGGGTCGGGACTTGACTGTCATGCGTCATGGACACTCGCTCGATTCGATCTAGATCTAGATTATGTTTTGGAGAATCTTTTTTTAGAACTTGTTTATGCATTCTTCTTGTTTGGCTGAGCTTTATCGTGCGTGCTGGGATGAGTTTGCAGCAGCCTCTGACTCATTAGGCAAACTTAATTAGAGTCAGCTGGCGTAATTGTGGTCAATCAGCGCGCTTCATGTAAATCTATATCGTATTGGAGTTCCTAGATAAGTAAGCCGCCGACTTTGCTTGCATGATATGAACGAGTGATAGGCTAGACACGATAACCATGTGTGCGGAAAAGATAAAAAAAAGTACAATTCCTACGAAAAGGTGAATCACTCCTGGATAAGGAGTCATTGGCTGAAGGCCATTTAATTTTGCTTCTCATTCCATTCAACTTTGCTCTGTGGAGGATAAAGTTTAATCTTTTATTTGATATGTGGGCTCTATGAAAAAAAACAAATGTTGGTGGTGAAGTGTTTCAATCCACTAAATCATTAATCTTATCACAAAAGCGTTGGTACAACAGATTTTGATTAGTTGGTTCTAAGCACTTGTGATCTATTTATGGGCTGCTGATAACTGGAAGAACAAACTTGGAGTCATGCAAATTTTTTGCTAGTTTTTGGAGTTAATTTCAATGAAGGGTGGTATGAACCCTTGAATGATCAGAAACTGAGTTTTAAATTCTTCTAGCAAAAGCTTCAAACACCGTAAGCCTTTACCAAAATTTGATTAGGTAAATGACTTTTTGGTTAATAAGAAAATGACTTCGCCTAAATGGCATCGAGTCAGTATCGAGCCACCTTTAAAACAGGAAAATTCAAAACCAGCAACGGTTAAGATTCAGAAGCGCTGCGTTAAATTGTTCGGTTTCTTAATCAGCGACTGTAATCCAAGTTAAAACGCGGCCAAATCGTTCTACAAGAGCTGCGGTTCCCTAAGTTCGTCCACCAAGTGCTCCACGAACAGATAAGTAAAAAAAAAACCAAATGATCAAAACATTGAATCGCTGGCCGCTGTCTTACAATAAGGGTTGAAGTAACATCGTTTCGGCTCCAATTTCTCTCACGAGAGGTGTTCCGCAAGGATCTATTTTTGATATTACATCAATGACCTGCCAAATGTACTTCAACACAGTCAAGTACACATATTTACAGATGACGTGCAAGTTTACTTGGGAGGCCATATAGTTAAAATCAACTCTACTTCCTTCTAGGAAAGCTTAATGAATTCGCTCTATTCTAGCAAATGTCAGAGGTTCGGTATTTGTCACCGAAAAGTGGGTACATCAATGTTACCCAAAATTAAAATCAGTCGTATCGAATAAAGCTATGTATAAAAGGTTAAAAGTCTAGGTATTGTGTAATTTCTTCGTACCCGAGGATTTTGTCACACCCAAGAAGATACAGTGGGGAGTGCATAGCTTTCTCCCATACAAGTCACATGGACTCGATGGCATATTACCGATGGAACTCCAACAAGGTCTCGGTATACTGAGTCCTTGGCTCCACACTATCTTTAGGAGTTGCTTAAACCTTTGCTATACACCCAAATCCTGGACGAAAGCCAAAGTGGTGTTCATACCAAAAGCTGTAAGATCTCCCATGCAACTCCTAAAGACTTTCGCCCAATCAGCCTTTCTTCTTTCTTATTAAAGACCCTAGAGAGACTGATCGACGCCAAGATCAGAACCAACATAGACAGCAGTCTTCTATCGAGCTCCTTACACGCGTACCGCAAGGGAAAATCGGTAGAGACGGCCCTACACTCGCTGGTTAGCATCATTGAGAATTCCTTTGAGAACAGGACTTTCACTCTAGTATCATTCCTTGACATTGAAGGAGCATTCAACAATGTCAGAACAGAAGCTATTACAGCTGCACTCCTTAAGCTGAAGGTTTACAACTATCTCTGTGATTGGATCGAGGAAATGCTTAAAAGCAGGCTCGTCCATGCCGAGTTGGGAAGTTGTCTAGCCGACAGTTCCGCGTGCAGAGGCACCCACAGGGCGGGGTATTAGGATGAGTACTGTTCACAAGAAAATATAAAATGCCTCCCATAACTTTACCAACACTGAAAGGCGTTGAACTGTCACTTGCAGATCACGCTTAAAACCTGGGGGTTATATTGGATAAGAAATTCAGTTGGAAACTGAATATACAAGACCGAGTAAGGAAGGCCTCTATTGCCCTGTACTCATGCTGGAAAATCCTAGGCCCAAATTGGGGACTCCAACCCAGGATTATGCACTGGATACACACGGCAGTCCATAGGTTAGGTCCATAACTTATGTACGGAGTACTAGTCTGGTGAAAGGCACTAGACAAGAGTAGCAATATTCCTATATTAGAGAAAGTTCATAGACTATCCAGTATTTACATCAGGGGTGCTCTTAGAACAATCCCCTCGGCTGCGCTTGACATAATGCTCCATCTTATTCCCGTTGACATCTTCGGCAAAGTGATGTCAGCGAAAGCAGCACTTACCCTTAGGGAATCCTTGCAATTGTCTCGTGACAACATCCTTGGTAACTCCGACTATGTTGTCCCATACCTAGACTTCAATGTCAAATTCAAGACCAAATTTCCAAGCAGAACCGCTTGGGAGTCAGGTGAGGTATTAAATGCATCTGCAATAGAAATCTACACAGATGGATCGAAAACAGCACTTGGAGTGGGATCAGGAGTCTTCTCCAGTACTCTTGACCTATGTATCTCCAAGCGCCTGCCGGATCACTAGTGTTTTTCAAGCAGAAATCACAGCTGTTCGTGAAGTCGCGGCCTCGCTTTCAATTAAGCGATATTTCTGCAGCGCTATTGTTTTCTATATAGACAGCCAAGCTGCAATAAAAGCCTTGGAATCGCCAACGATACGATCCAAGTTGGTAAAGCAATGTCGCGAATCTCTAAACGAGATTGCTGTCAGGTGCGACGTATCCCTGTGCTGGGTTCCAGGCCACAGGGATATTTCAGGCAACTGCAGAGCCGACGAACTAGCTAAAGTAGGTGCTAATGCTTATCCGAATCATACAACGGAACCGGCAGCACCCATTAACCCGATAAAGTTTCACCTCGACATCGAAGCCATCACAATGACAAACAATAGGTGGAATGACATCAACACATGTCTCTCTTCCAAACAAATCTGGCCAGAGTTCGATCGTAGGAAAACAAAGAGCCTCATCTCCTTGAATAGGAAGAATATTAAAAAGATAATTGGAGCCGCACGGGCCACTGTCTGGTAGGGCGACATGCCAGAAGACTTGGTGCTCCCTTCAACGACTTCTGCAGAAGTTGCAGGGATGAGGAAGAAGAAGAGAGCATGGTTCATCTTCTGTCCCGCCCTATCGCCATTGAGAAGGAAAACTAGTTGAACACTCCTTTGACGATCTAAATGATCTAACGCGACTCGATGTAAAGAGGCTAATGAACTTTATCTCCGGGTCAAACTGGCTAAACGCCTAACTGTGATCAATACAACCGATTCCTCCTCCACACGGAAACTCTATGCGGGCGAGGGAGCACCTATAGTGGAGCGCCAAATATACCCCACCACACCTCCTCCAAGTTTCTGCCCGACAGGACCGGCCTGGTAAGGGCTCATACCGATTCGGTTGCCCTCACCTCTCCGCTCGTGTGGGAACACTTGTACATTCCCCCTAGTACGGGTTCATACAGCTTCGGTTACCCCTATCTCTCCTATAGCAGCTTCTTGCCTGAGAGTTCGTTTACACGATGGGTTTACACCGCATCGGTTACCCGAGCCGGGCTTTCTTTCATTTAGGAACTGTTTCTCAATGATTTCTCATGCAATGTTTAATTTTCATGCAAATATTTAGTTTAAAAATGGTAACTTTTCTTGCGAATATTAGTTTCAAAAATTATTTTTTATTTAACTTTTACTTGTTATCTTTTTGTTTAGTGTTGTACCAGATTATCGTTACTTATTGATTTTAATTTTAATAGACTTGTCTTAAACTGCACCAGTTTTAAAGATTTTTGTTCTCAGGTGTATGTTGTTGTTTTCAATAAATGAAATCATTCAAATTAAATGATTCAAAATTCGTTTTAGCTTATTTTCTTCCGTTTTTAAAAACCAAAACAGTTTTTCGTTTTTTATAGAATCCCAGGATTTGGCTGTAGAGGTACGGGAACGTTCCTTATACTTCTGCTACTTCTTCTTCTTCATAGGGTTCCTCTCCGCTCCGGAGGTTGGAAATCATCGTTTTGATTCATTGTTTATTCATTACTCCTCTGAATAGTTCCGGTGTTGAGATATTTAGCCATTCTCTCAGGTTTGCTGTCCATGTTGTTCTTTGCGCCCCTCTTGCTCTAGCTCCTTCTATCCTTCCTTGTAGAATGATATGCAGTAGTTAATACTTATTGTAGTTAGGTATGTGTCCTAGACATCCCCCTAGATATTCCAGATTTCGTTTTTTACTAAAAACATTTTTACTTTTTTTCCTATAAACTGTTCTTAGTACTTCCTCGTTTGTTATTCTAGTCATCCACGAAATTCGCAGTATTTTTCTGTGCACCCACATTTCGCAAGCTTCTATTTTCCTTAAGGTTCTTTTCTTTAGCGTCCAAGTTTCGGCCCCATATAGCAGGATTGACCATATATAAGGGGTCCGCCATCTAAAGTTTTTTTTTTCTCAACAAGTGCTCAATTTCGTTACACTTAGCTCATGTCTGATTTGACAGATAATTAGTTTTTTCCTTCCGCTAAACGAATATGGTTGTATATACGCTTGAACAACGCTGGGAAATATGCGTTTTCGCTTCGCTTAGTGGGCCTGCGATCGACTTAGAGAAGATACCGATTTTGCCAAAAAAAATCATCGTTTCAGATGAAGTTCATTTTGATCTTGGCGGGTATATTAACAAGCAAAATTCTCACATTTGGGACACAAAAAACCCGCACGCATACATTGAAAATATGATGCACCCAAAACCAGTCACTGTTTCGCGCGGATTATGGTCCAGAGGCATAATTGGGCAATTTTTCTTCGAAAATGAGCAAGAAGTGGCCGTTACAGTCAATGCCGATCGTTATCGGGCCATGTTGAACGAATTTTTGTTCACAAAAATTAAAGAGGAGGATATTGGCAACAACAGCGGTTTGGTTTCAACAGGACGGCGCTACGTACCACACAGCCGAAGCTATACTCGATGTTTCGCGGCCTGTTTTTGAAGATCGTATTATCAGCCGCAGAGCTGATATCGTTTGACCACCTCGGAGCTGCGATTTGACACCGTTGGACTATTATTTGTGGGGTCCCGTAAAAAATTAGTGCTACGCCGCCAGCGACATTTGACGCTTTAAAGGACAATATTCGTGAAGCCATTGGTGAAATACAGCTGCACACAATCGATAATGTGCTTAAAAATTGGACCGATCGTGTAGGCTACTGCATGGCCAGGCGAGGCAGCCATTTGAATGAAATTATTTTCCATTATTAACCGGAAGGATTGTACTTTAAAATAAAAAAATTAGAAATTAGAGAAAATATTCAGTAGTTTTTTTTTTGTAGCATTTTCAAAAAAAAAGTTATTTGGCGGACCCTTTAACATTTAACCAGTCTTGTTTTTGTTTCCATGTTCGCTGCTGCATAAGAGTTTTTTTTTTTTTTTTGCAGAAGGCGACTCTGGGCCTTGTGTTTGCGTTTTTGCAAATACCATTAATTTGGTTTTTGCTGTGTTAATACGTAGTCCGTATTTTTCATTTGCGAGATTCAGCTTGTTCATCTTAATTTTTTGCTCTTTTAAGTCGTTTATTATTAATACTGCGTCATCTGCGTAGATTGTTTATTCTCGCGCGATTGATCTTTACACCCGAGTCGGTGCCTTCCATGAAGATTTCTTCTGACTACATGTTGAAGAGGCGTGAAGAAAGGATACAACCTTGTCTTACTTTTAATTTTTAAGTCGTCTAATTCTTCTCCTTCTATAGTCTTCCTAAGTCCGCTACTAATAATCCGGTTTACTCCTTTGCCGATGACAGTTAACTTTAGTCTTTGCTTTTCGGAAGTTGAACTGAAGCGTACGTCAAATTCACTCAACCTTATCATGAAGTTCCCTAAACCCCAGATTATTGATTAGACCGCCACAAAATGCCTGAGATTTCTTAAATTGTGAAAAATCTTTTTTTTTGTGTAACTGATGTAATGAAAGCCTAGTAACATCAGGTTCATTCGATGAAAACCCTAGTGCGCAATATGGCGCCATAGTGCGCACTTTTTTCCCTGTTCTGCGTTCGATGAGCTAAGACAATAACCCAGTCCACTTTGAACTTTATTCAATGACAGCACTGTGGCGCACTTTTTCAGCACTAAAGTGCCCTGAGGATTTTGTCGGGGCAGAAAGTTCAGTGCTTTGAAAATTTGACATTTCAGTTGTTTGTCAGCTTGTAGCGAAATAAAACAATTTCTGCGACGATAAATACAAATTTTATTTGCTTTTATTTTGATTTTGTTCAGAATTTTATAGTTTTAGGTACATTTTTGCAATGGAAGAAATTATCATCTTGGATTCTTCGAATGAAGCCTCAGTTAGTATTCCGAATGGACAGTGCCCTTTTCAGAGTTGCACTGAATTTTTGACAATCAACTGATCGCATTGAAAAGTGCGAGTACATTTTCAGGGCACACTGGGGCTAGTTTCATCGAATTAACCTATTAACAAACTTGTAATTCGACATGACGTGGCTCCTTTCTATGCTTAACTAAAGCTACAGAGATGTTTTAAAAACATGTTGGCTTATTGATATGTTTAAATTCAAAACCAAAATCAAATAGAAATTTTTTATCAAATTAATCGATTAATATTATTCAAAACACTCAACACTATCCATCAAATGTTTGACTTCGCTTTCAAAAATTTTGTTTTTGGTGACGGAGGAAACAATAACATCTTTTGAAAGTAACTTGGAAGAACTTTGAGAAACCCTGAACGTAAATGGACCTCCCATGTCTGAACACTTAGTCTGGCACTGTAAATGGTCTCAGAATAGTCTCTGAGATTCTTCTTTTGTTGTTTCCCAGGTTAAGGCATCCAGAAAAATCAATATTTTTACTTTCACTATCTTCACTATCACGAAGAAACAATAAAAACTCTCGTAAACTAATTTATTTATTTGTGGAGTTGTTATTTACTCAATATTTTATAGCAATTACAACCACGAGAAATGTCAAACGATAATGCTGTCATTTATTTTCTTTCTCACACATGATCGAAATCTTTCATTTTCTATATTTACATGAAGAAAATTGTTCGAACAGACGAAAACGTTTTTTCGCTTTCGGCGCACAGAATGTCACCCCAAATGTTTTTATTGAATATTCTGCTGGTCAAATCATTACTTTTGTCCTTGAAGGCACAACACTTGCGGTGTTAAGCTTTGGTGTTTCTGTACTGGCTCAGCAATCGAACATTTTTTTAGACATTTTCGTCTCATCTAAGACTAAAGCCGCGTTGTCACAAGGAACAGGAACTGAAACAGAAACCGAAACTGAACTGAAAACGGCGCCGTTTTTGTTTATGTTTCAGTTGCTGGTGCTGCAACAAAAAACAGAAACAGGAACTGAAAATAAACTCAGAGAACGCTTTCAAAAAACTGTCATTGAAACGTATGACATATCGCAAAAGGTTTTGACAACGAAAAACTTTTGCTTTATTTTTTTTTTAAGTTTTATGTTGCAATTGGTGTGATGGGTGAAAGTTCAACTTTATCGTTGATTCAATTTCAATACAAAGGTCAAACTGACACTATACGCACAAAATGGGTTTGATATGTATCCTCATGCCACAAATGCAGTGTTGAAAATGAAAAGGAATTACGCTAATCAACTCCCAATAGTTCTGGCAAATATGTGACAACAGATGCTCAACTTTTGACGACCTCGACCTTTCGTTTTACAACAATAGCAATTAAATATCGTCAAACAATGTGTGGGCCAAATCATGATGCCCCATGAGATAGACCTCACACGACGCACGCACCCGCAATAACAATCATAACCAACACAAAAACACGGTCCAGTATAAACCAAATGCTTGTTTATTACGCCTGATACATGACATAATTTATCCTGCCACAGCACCCGGAATTTCTTGCTGCGCAAAATATGTCTTCTTCTGCAATCCATGAAACGTCTCAGAAAAATACGCCGACTTCATTTCATACATTTTCCTGCAACAAAAAAGGGATATACTACTATATGGGTTGCTTGGCCTTTAATAAAAATTGAATTGAGTCCTACTATCTTTAATAATATAAGCTTACTTACTTACTTAATAATATAAGCACATAATTTTATTTATTTATGGTTGCTGCTTGCAAACATTAAACATTCCTTGCACGCACGAAAGCCGCAAAAAAAAACTATGTATATTTCAAAAATGAGTTTTTGACATTATTTGACAATCGAACTGGTGACATTTGCCAAAAGCAAAGGAGAGCCGCTCACGAAAAGCAGTTGCTCGCTCAAATATAAACAAGGGTTGCTATGCAACAGCAACGTTTGATTTTCTGTTCCAGAAACAAGTCCTTTCGAGTTGTTGATTTTGCGTCGTTGCTGGTTCAGTTGCTAAAAACGGCGCCGTTTAGTTTTCAGTTGCTAATGTATGGGATTCTGTTTCTGTTTCAGTTCCTGTTCTTTGTGACAACGCGGCTTAAGATGATGCAGTGTCACTCTAGCACGTTAAATGTTCTTTAAAGATGCGAGAAGGTGAGAATATCCTTTAAATTGAAAGGACTGAAAGCGGGCGGCGTTTGAAATTAGGAAAGCCTTCTCCATCAGCAAACAATATTATCAGACTTTAGTAGGCTGTATCTTTTAATTAGAGACATTGAATATATCAACGACTTAAGTTATTTTTCTCCCTAGATTCATGTTTTTCAACTGAGTGAACTAAATACTGGTCTCAGCCAACTTATTCGACTTAACTTCCTTACCATATCATTAATTTTTTTTATGGAAACGTATACTTTGTGCTAAAATATAATTTCTATTAAGCACAATTAATGTGGTTTTTTTTGGTATCGGGTAAATTAAAAACCAAGTTTTATTTTTTCGTGGTTGAATTAAACAAAAAATTAAATTGAGATTTTTTGTGATAGTATAGGTGGGAATAGGTGAGACCTGCCATATCTTAGTTTTGTTTGAAGGGTGGGGGAAGGCCAATACAATTGTACTGGGTCGGGTTAAGCAAAAAAGTACAATCGGAGTAAAAGTACAATGTCTTGTAAAAACTATGTTTTCTTCAAGGTAAAAAGGTAATTTACTTAACCATAATGTTTTTATTTCAGCAATATGTTGACGGCACTATGCAACAATAACCATAAGTGACTGTTTTAAAAACAAAAACAATGACAATGCGGCGTGAGCGAAAATAAATCGTTACGCATAAGTTAGCGCAACAAAAAGACAGACTTCGATGCGAAATGGTGTTTCATTTTTACTTTGATTTACATTCGCCAAAAATATCTAAGGTATTGAAATCATACTACGCCGAAATACTCTGTTAACGAACGTTTAAAATAGTACTTTGTAGACGTTTCGATAAAGAACTTCTTATGTTTTAATTAAAGTTGCTGCCGTTTTACTACGAAATTATGACAAATATTTTTTTTGCTCAATGTGATATATTTACGAGAAAAGAGCTGAATGTCTTGAAATTCATTTTCAAAAGGTTTCAAAAAATTCATTGAAGATGTCTATATACCATACCAACCTAGCTTGAAATACACTTTTTACTTTAGCGAAAATTCAAGCTTTATTCTGCTTAGGAATTGAAAGTGCTTCTGGATTACACTCATTTATTTTTGTAAAAAATTTTATTTTTTATTTTTTAAAATTTTATTCTTTTATTATTTTTATTTTTTAATTTAATTTTTAATTTTTTAATTGGCAAATTATTTTTTTCAACGCAAAGTTAATCTGAGTACATGGCTCCGTTTTAGTATTGATGGAAAAAATTGTTTTCCATCCCTACTTTGTTCGGTACCAACAGGAAAATTTTTTCCCATCCCTAGTTTGTTTACATTTTGCTGTGGCTTTGTTGCGGAAAATTTTCGGTGACGAAACTAAAAACAAAATAAGCCATTGTTATGTTTTTACATTCAAAAACCTCAACTATATTATTTGCTACTACATTTGTGCACCAAGTCCCTTATAACATACGCATTTCGAAGCCTGCTTGCTTTAATTTAACATCCGACAAAGTCGTGGGTGCTTCTTCACCTAAAAATATACGAATACCGCGACCTGTAACTGTCGAAGAACATGATTAGGATGAATACAGTTTTTCCATTTCAAGCCCATGTTGAAATTAAAGTTTTTGCACTAGTCAATTCAATACAAACATTTTATAAAACAAAACAAAATTATTTCTGCAGAAAGACCAACCCGTTCCAAATTTACACGAAGTAAACAAGCGAACTGTCAACACAGTCTGTTGATATTGGTAAATCTGAAAATGAATCTTGCTAAAAATCGAGATTTTATTCTGCGATTTCAGATTCCAGAAATGTCAGTTTTCCCCTTAATTTCCCCTCATTTTTGCCACCAAAGAAACGTTTTCAAATTTAGATCTGTCAGTTTTGACATACCCATACCCACTTCAAATTTTTTTTGACTCCAAACGAAACGCACATAAGAAATCCTTTTTCAAATAAAATAAATTTTTCTATTTTATTCTCTTCTACAGGATGACAACATCGCTCAGCCAGAGTTTATACACTAATCATCCACATTTTTGAATATTTTTTCTACGATATACAACCCATATTTAAAGCATTTAAATCATTCCATTTTGGGAAATTTATGTAAAAAAAAGTACAAAAAGAAAAAACTAACTAAACGTATCACAAAATGGGTGAAACAAATTCCTTATCCACCACAACGCTCAAGCGTGCAAAACCTTCGTCGCTACGATTGGTCATAGAAACTGTAATTTTCACAATTATAACAAAAATCGCTAGATTAATTTGCATTCTAATCTATGGAAAGAAAGGTGATTCTATGCCGCCAATAACGGATCCAATTTTATTGGAATCTGCCACCTCATTGGCTGAGAAAATACGCAGTCAAAAGGTTTGTTATTGTTCTTTGAATCTTGTAATTTAAAAATAATTTCCCTTCTTTAATTGCAGATAACAAGTGTGAAAGTTGTAGAATCTTTTATCCGTCGTGTGCAAGAAGTAAATCCAGTACTTAATTGTGTTGTTGATAAACGCTTTGAGGAAGCTCTAAAAGATGCAGCACATGCTGATGCGCTTATTGCATCGGGCAAGTATACTAAAGAAGAACTAGAGCAACAAAAACCTTTCTTGGGAGTTCCTATTTCGACTAAAGATTGCATCGCTGTTAAAGGTGAGTGATATAAATTAGGACTTAATTCTAGTTTTGGAGATTACATTGTGCGACATGATTTGTAAGCAGAGAAGGTCACTCGAATTAAACTGATTTTGTAACCTGGGGGTACTTCTTTGAGTGAAAACAATCAGATTCTTGCAACTAGAAAAAGTGTTTTCATTATTTGTGGTGTTTTAAATACCATAAAAACTTACTTTTTTTTACTTATGACGTAAAAACTTTGATTTCTGAAAGGTTCCAGGATAATAATATTCTTCACAAATTTACTTGATCTCACCGACAAAAAGTTAATTGTAGTAACTTCAAACAAATAAAATGTCTCCACCGCTGAAAAGACATTTCTTGTTTTCTTTTTGTCCCTCTATCCGGCACCATATCCGGAAATTCAAGTTTAAAAATTTTTTTAAGATGATTTTTTCCTGAGCGTGTTTCGCGAAATGTTTGCACTCACAGCAAAGCGCGCCAAGTACATGTGCGACCTTCTGTTTATCAATTGAATGACTGACTGCCACTGACCTATCCCAACAAATGATCGTTCGTCAATTGAAGCACCTGGAGAGCTCATGTTACCATGTGGTTTACTATAAACGACTTGAACCCAACGACCCAGACGACTGCATGATAATCAAGCGTACAAGGCAAGCGTAAGTCGATCTCAGTTTCCCACAAAATCGAAATTTCTACGTAAGCATAATTGGCGCCGCAACTTAGCAAATCGTTTAAGGAATGAAACAACAAAAAAGGCTAAACAGCTGGAGGGAATTTCCGTAAAATTAAAAGCAGAATGACTGGTCAGCAAAAAAACTGTTGCCAAAACTTCCAATTTCGCCATTGCGGGCGATTTCAATGTCCCAAGAATTCTCCGTGGTTTCGACGGAGGCTGGATACGTCGAGGTATTTTTTCTAAGCTTAAAAACATTATCCTTAACTTAAAGATAAAAGGTAGATTCCATCTTCTCCATCTTCATCTTATGTTTCCCCTTCGTTAGAGTAGCGAAGATTTGAGTTGCCAACATTAAAGCAATAAACACGTTGGGACTTTCACTAATTTGTTTTTTGTTTTTGTTTTTCTTTAGACTTCCTCCACACCGCAGGCCTTTATGCCAGGAAACACGTCCGATCAAAAGAGGATTCCGATGCTATGGCCCTGATGAGAAAAGCAGGTGCGATTCCTTTCTTCCTAACGAATGTTTCAGAAATGTGCATGTGGTAAGTTCAGAAGTTCTTTGTTCGTTGTTCTTTTTGCACAAATATTTATCACCCCTTCTAGGTGGGAGAGTTCCAATACAGTTCACGGCCGCACTGGCAATCCTTATGACACTACTCGCATTGTCGGTGGTTCCAGCGGAGGTGAAGGATGTGCTCAATCAGCTGCAGCGTCTCCATTCGGTCTTGGATCCGACATCGGTGGTTCGATCCGAATGCCAGCTTTTTTCAATGGGATTTTTGGCCACAAACCATCAAAAAATATCGTTTCAAACAGAGGTCAATTCCCGTTCCCCTTCTCTGCAGAGCAACAATCATTCCTTGGCATCGGACCAATGTGCCGATATGCAGCTGATTTAAAGCCAATGTTAAAAATTATTTCCGGCTATCAAGCTAGCGTTCTCTGCCTAGACGAGCCAGTCGATGTCAAACAACTGAAATACTTCTTCCAGGAGGGCGATGGAGGGGCTCGTGTTGTCTCGCCACTCGACGAGGATTTGCTTACTTCCATGCGAGGTGTCGTCGAGCACTTGCACAAGATAACCGGCACTAAGCCAAAACAAATTCAGCTGGAAAAATTCAAGCAATCTGCCGCAATTTGGTTCGCCAACATGAAGGATGACTCGGGCAAGGGATTCGCCCACCAATTGGCCAACCTAAAGGGTGAAATCAGCCCGATTACTGAGCTTTTTAAATTCTTCATTGGTCAATCGAAGCACACTTTCATTGGATTGCTCACTGCCCTCGTAGATAGATCCCAGCCGCAATACGGTTCCTCAAAATATCATCACCTAGTTAAGAAGCGCGACGAATTACGTAAAGAATTGCAAGATCTACTCGACGACGATGGCGTACTTATCTATCCAACCCATCCCACCGTGGCTCCTTATCACAATGAGCCTCTAGTACGTCCCATCAACTTTTCCTACACTGGAATCGTAAATGTTTTAGGTTTTCCTGCCACCGCAGTGCCACTTGGCTTGGGAAGTGAAGGACTTCCGCTGGGCGTTCAAGTAATTGCCAATTTCAACAAGGATCGCTTGTGCTTAGCCGTCGCCGAAGAGCTCGAAAGAGCCTTTGGTGGCTGGGTGAGGCCAGAAGTGAAAATTTAAAGAAATTCCAGAAAAATTTCGTCGAATTCGGAGACGGGGGGTACTATTATATGTTACTAACCTTAAGAATGCACTGCATCTATGAATGCGTTTGTGTATGCGTATAACGCTACGCATATATTTTTTATAAAAGAATGTTATTTTGTAAAACCTATTTAAATGTATTTGTACTGTACATTTTCGTCGTTTTTTTGTAAATAACTAAAGTTTAGGATCTCTTACGATCGGGAAAATAAGAAAATAAAATAAACCATATTTAATAAATCTGTTGTGTTTTATTTGAAACCCTAATATGATAGATTGAGACTCTCTAATCTAATCTAAGCAAGAGTCAGCGGACATCCGAAAGAAAGCATAGAAGTTTGAATTTCGAGAGACTTTTCGCTGCAAAAGTGACTGACGTCGCCATCATTATTTTTTTTTTACCTCCAATTTTTTTTTACCGACGTATTTTCCGATTCCATTAAAAAAGTCGCTAGGCACATCATCTTTTTAGATCAATCGATACAAAATCTTCAGGTCTGACATACTTATGGCCTTTTCGGTTGGCGATCCCGGATCAGGGCGTTCTTCTCCCGGATTGGGGCTTCTTTCCGAACAGCCAAACACGTTTTTCTTGATTTTGAAGTTTGTCTAGCGTTGTATTTGTGAAGCAAAAGCTATTCTACAGGGGACATTTATCCAACTTGATATTGACACATGTAAGACATGCGTGCTTCTGGTTTTGATTCTGGATTCAAAACGAGAAGCAAATTTCTCTTCTATCCAAAAGAGGAACTGTCAAACGAGTCCAAGAAAACAGTTTCAGGAGAGCCCAGAAGTCTTCCGGACGCTCCCGGACGACCAACCGAAAAGGCCATTAGTTGGTTCAACCACCTCAATGCTTATATAACGGTGCGATATCTTCACCAGAAGTTATCGTACCCCAGTCCACCATGGCAATCTTCATAGTCCTCGTTGAAAGTAAAGCTTACGTTTAAAAACAGTTAAATTTTTTAATTAACTATCAAGTCCCTTGTACCGTTCACGTTTATTGCTCTTATTTTGTCTGTGCATTTTATGCAAGATTGAGCAATGATCCCAAAGATTATCCATGAAAACCTACAATAATTTCTTTCTGTCAAACGATATCAAGCAAACCTCGTAATCCTTGCACCATAGCACCACAGTAAGCGCAGTTTTCGAAGTTCTACTTTCGTTGACACTAAGGCCACATCCCTATTTGTACTCTTTGAAAACTATTTTCGATTAGAGCTTTTTGGCCAAGTGCTACACTGAAGGTCCCCCTTAAATTTTCTCTCACCAAAAAATGCAGAAATAAGCAAGTGGGAAAGTGCGACAGTGCGTATGCAAAAGCTTCAGTCAATCTACGACGGATCGCAAAATACCCGACCATGCCAAAAAGAAAACTGTCACGCCTCCAAAAAGTGGGCTGTATATAAAAATATAACTGTTGAATGCTTTATACTAGGTGGTTGCGTGCATTTCGGCCTAAGACTCCGCCTTTTAAACTAAAAAAAAAACCGTTTTAACGCCACACCCACAAAAGTGGGTGGAGGCACATCTTTATATACATGAAAGTTAGAAAATGCTTTCAGCTCTCTACCTTAAAATGTAAGGCCTAAAATTTACATTAACGTTTACATAACGTTAACAAGGCAGCCTGTTTACATTCGGGCGGACGGACATGTCTTAATCGATTCTCCTGTCGGTCCCATTCATATCTCTAAAAGGTCTTAGGGCTCTAAGGTGATTTTTTCACTGCGTTACAAACTATACATCAAACTTAATAACCCTGGGTCGGATATAAAAATTTAAATTTCAGTTGTTTGTCAGCTTTTAACCGTTTGACGTCTACTGGTAATTTTAGTGAGGGATGCCAAACAAAATTCCTTTTTATATGGAAAACGAACAAAAATTCGTAAAATATGCAACCTTTTGTTTGATGAACGACAAAATTGTAGATTTCATCAGTCTTCCTAAGTAGTACCATGTCTCCACCGTGCGCTAATCCCCTATTAATATAAATCTTTATAAAATTCCCTACAAATCACGCAATATACCATACAAATTTAAGTCCTCTCGGCAAGCAATTAAAAGTAAATCCCCTCATAGATCCCATTCACCTTATTCACAAACCGATTTTTTGCACCTTTGTAATAGTTTGAGACTCAAAAAAGGAAACTGAAACTGTACCTGTACAACGGATCTGAGTAAGTACGATTTCTATTGTGAATTTTACAGCGAAAATCGTTTTTCGCTCCTGGGCGATGACATCGTCACTCCCTTTTGAGAGCCAAAATAACAGAAACAGAGTGTTCCTGTCAAACTAGTCCTTTATTTATTTTTAATCATCTGCCGCTAACTTCTATTAATTTTGTATAAGGCTATAAATATTTTAATGAAAAAAAAAAAACAACAAATAGGTACACAGATTCAAAGAGATCACATCTTCGGAACACTTTTTCGATAATTTCCACTTGTTTTATTAAAATATTAAGAAGCACAATAACTAAAGGTTGAGTATAGTTTATTAATAATTCACACTTCAACAGCCACTATTGAATTTTTTTTTACCTAAAAACGCGATTTTCTTGGCATCCCTGATTTGAAAAATGCGAAAGACGCCAGATTTTGACAGCCGTACTAAAAGGTCGATTTACCTCGAATTTTGGTGTCACTTTTCATCGCCATAATTGAGATCCGTTATAAAATACGAATGGAATCCACGACCCGAGTTGGATTCCCGTATACGTTTAACCTCCCAATGGGGACAACTCATCTGCCAAACCTAAGAAATTTCATACCATAGCGCTTTTTGCCAAAACGACACTTTACGTCACTTGGTATGAAAACAAACATCTTTATCTCGTTCGCGCGAGATACGATCACAGGCGGCCTGCCCAAGTGAATGAATTTCGCCAAAGGTTTGGTCTATGGGTGCGAGCGAGATAGTCACGCGAAAAACTCTATATACCCTCTAACTTCTTAATTGGGACATTCAATTTAACTTTTCTAGACCAACCACCCTTTGGTTTGCCAGTAATTAGGGGCACTTTACTGCAAAAAGACAACAAAAAGACTTATCTACTCAGGGCAATTATGCTAATGGCTTTTCGGTTGATCGTCCGGGAGACTTCTGGACTCTCCTGGAACTGTTTTCTTGGACTCGTTAGACAGTTCCTCTTCTGGATAGAAGAGAAATTTGCTTCTGGTTTTGAATCCAGAATCAAAACCAGAAGCACGCACACAAATATACATGTGTCAATGTCAAATTGGTTAAATGTCATTTGTCCCGTGTAGAATAGCTTTTGCTTCACAAATACAACGCTAGACAAACTTCAAAATCAAGAAAAACGTGTTTGACTGTTCGGAGAGAAGCCCCAATCCGGGAGAAGAACGCCCTGATCCGGGATCGCCACAACCGAAAAGGCCATAAGTTTCCACTGTCGATTTGTAATTGACAAACGACGTATTTTTAGGTTATATTGAGAAATTGGCAAGTAGAAATAGTGTCTTTGAATTGGTTGCCAATTGTGTCTTTGATTGACAAAGGGGAGAACTGTCAAAGTTTGTCAATAAATTGACAAGTGGAAACTTAGCATTAGAGTTAAACTCCTTATGTCCTAATTAAGGACTAAGGACAAGACTAAGGACTAGACTTGAAACAAAAAATATTTGTGACTTTGAGAAGTCAGCTATCTGGGACTGTAAAATTCCATTTTCTGAATGTTTGCAACTGAATCCCTTTATAGGAATTCTAAAATTGTTAAATTTGAATAACAGTAATAGACAATATCAGAGACGAAAAATACTACATTCTAGCGCTTGTTAGTACCAGACAGTTTTTTTTACTATAAATTTTATAAAAATTTCTATAATTGGGACACAATATAGAAATTTCTATAATTGGGAAAAAAACAAGGAAGTGGTGTTTTGGGGGAAAAGTGAAGCATCAGTTTTAGTTGTGTGAGTGCGGACTACTTATGTGTTCAACCAGGGGTGGAATCCTCTAAAGTGATGGCTGATGGTCACCACGTTGATTATCAAAATTGACAATCACCCAGTTCTTGCTCTCTGTTAAGTGATCACGAAAAAAAATTTAAAACTTGGCAGCACATACATTTTCATCTGTCAGATGATGTCATATCAATACAGCGCTTCACAAATAAATCTAATTTACTTTTGTTTACATTTTTCGGCAAGTGCAATTACATTTATTTTATTACTGCGATGTAAAAATGTACGTACATATTTTAAGTTATTATTTTTGTTTGAATTCTTCAATTCATGAATTCAAAGTTTCAAGCAAATAAACATCAAATCGAAAGGATGGCCGATTTCATGGCAGCCCACCCCTAATTACCAAAAAGCTACGATTCACGACTTACGTGCTACGACTTTCATGTGTTGGAAAAACCACTCAATAATAAAACGGGAACATTTTTGCTGGTTGTAATTCAAAATGGTCCTCCAAAAAATCAATCCCATAACGAAAAATAAAAACTTAGAATATTGCGTGAAGCAGTCCTTAGACTTCGAGTTATCCACTATCGTTCTTATTTGACTGAAAAGCAAACTCACTGAGTAACACATATCACAGGTACAAATAGTTAATCACTAGAACTGACGGAGTTCAGAAAAAAAAAACACAAAAAGAACCCAATTATTGCAAAAACACGACTAGCTTTAATGGAAAGTGACACTAAAATAGCTGTCAGCTGAAATTCATCACAAAATGGTGATGATCACTGCGATCATCACCTTACGGGATCCCAAATTTAAAAATGTGATGATCAACTATCAGTTTTCACTTAGAGGATTCCACCCCAGGTCATGAGACGGCCCGAGGTTCATACGTTTCTGGGAGCTGGCTCTACTTTTATTTAACATTCCTGAGTTAAGGTGGCATTTGTACCTCGATTCGTGATACATTCGATACATTCACTCACAAGTTCATACCCGATATCAGGCGACTAATGTCAAAAAATAGTATATGTGAAAAAGAGCTATTCCTTGTCTCTTTATTCAATGGTTTTACGTATGTATATAATGCTAAGGAATTCTGACCGAAATGTTTTTGTCCTTACCTTGTTCCTAATGCATAATTGACTAATCGAGCGGAAATAAAGTCGAATCACAACGAGCGCCAGTTTTGGCCCCCACCGTTTAATAGAATAATCGAGTACGATTAAAATGTTCAACTGACAGATGAGTACGTATGTCACACAAACCCTTTTACCTGCTTCAAACAGACTAAAGCTACTATCACAACACAACATCTGTCACTCACTGAACTCGAGTTTCCATATCGAGTTATCAAACCCGATTGAAGCTTGTTGGACTCTGGAAAAGTGTTGGAAAAGTGAAAAGTGTGGGAAAAGTGAAAAGTGAATACTGGTGGGTATTTGCGTACGTTTGTTTTGAGATTCCAGTGAACGTGCAGTGAGTAGTGACTCTTCTATGAAACACTTAGAAATATTTAGTTTTTTCTATTTATTTTAAAATGTTTTAAGTTAGAGCGAACAGAAATTGCCTATTTCTTAGGCGTTTATGTCTTCCTTAGGTAAGTGTAATTTTTTCTCTTCTATCAGTAGTATTTTCTGAGCCTATTCCGGACAAAGAAGCACACACAAAAAAAAAACGGAATTAAGGTACTCTTTTACTATTTTTTCCGAAAGTTTAGAAGACATCATTATTATTTAAGTTGCAGATTGTTGGCCTTAGTGTTTCTCATGAATGCGTGCAAAATAAAGGGAATACGATCATATGACGAAAAGTAGATTCTTCCTACTTCTGTTAATAGGAGCTAGTCCACTGATCAGATATAATGAGATAGGCAACTTGCAATCCCCTTGCCTGAAACACCCGCAAAAAAAAGGAACGGGATCTCTCTCTTGACCCTGTCTGTGAATGCATGTGAAGTGAGCAATGGAGATGTTCAATGAATCCATTTAAAAATGGCGGAAGCTGAGATAATCTGCCGTCTCAGTCATTCAAAAAATATAAACAAAGTAAACAGCCTCCATTCTTTTTTGGTTTATTTTGTTTTACAAATAATTATTATCTTCTAAGTTAAGGAAAAATCTGCCGCCCAAGCAAGTGCCTATTAGAAATAAATTTTTGCCATGCACATCGGGTCAACTGAAAATCGAATTTGTTTTGATTACAAAAATGTCAAAAGACATCTGATTCTGGTTTGCTGCGTTCAGTCCATAGGTAGAGTTCAGCACAATTGAGGTGGAAATAGAAGGTGGAAATCTTTGCTATTGGGAGTTTTTTCCTTTTTGCTAATTTTTTCTTTAAAATAAACAATCAAGCTATTTGATTGTGTGCATAAATTTTATTAATTAATGCGTTTTCTTATAAAAAAATTACGTGGGACTTTCTGGTCTAAACTTCTGGTCTAAACTTATAAAAATTAGTTGCAAAAAGAATTTGATAAATTTTCCAGTAGTCCGAAACACATTTTGAAAACAGTTTTTTTTTATAAATAAATAGGCACATTTAAACAATACTCTGTTAGCTTTAAGATCAATGTTTAGAATAAGGAGTTTTTTCGCTCACTTTTTTATTTGTTTCCGAATGATTTCATGAATAGTTTCAATAGTTCGTTTTAATTATTACTAGTTCATTTATCCAATTATAAATAGTAATCCAAATGAATAAATTGACGTCTCAAGTCGACAAGAAATAAAAGGAATAAACGTAGGGTCTAGATACGGATAACGTTTTTATTCACATTTTATTTTTCTCAATTTTTCGCGATTGCACACAAAATTGAGAAAAATGTATTTCAGTTTAATTTTTAAAAAAAAGTTTCAATCACACATTGTTTGTTAATAAAATGTTATTCAAATAAAAATTTTATTTAGCTATTTGCGAATTATTGCAAATAAAATTGATGGCATGATTGAAATCAAGTCAAATGATTTATTTGAAAATGTATTTTTATTTCATTATGGAAATGCAAATAACTTCGGTAGGTACAAATTTAAAAAAGTTCTTAAACTTTACAAAAGAAAATTTAAAGCAAGAGATTTTGTATATTATAAGCTCTTCCAATAGTTTGAAATTTTGACATATAATCCATTATATTTGATTTCTTTGACATCATCTGAAAATCTGTTTTTTTTTCCGTTCTGTTCCTTGTGACAACACGGGCTTACGAAGCGTTAAATTTTATCTCATTGGTTCAAAGTGTATTCAAGCTTATCAACAGACGAGCTATCCGTTCTTCTGTATTTCTCTCAGATGGTCCTAGGTCTTTATTTAAATATATCTTTTACCCGAATTTAAAAGACTGTACATTTTTTACCAGTATATTTAAGGCGTCACTGACAAAGTCACTAGAATTTTTGAGCAATACAGAGTGAAACAGATCTTACCACCAGAAAGGTGATCTTTTAAGCAAGACTAACATTCACCCAAAGATCGGATCCAATTCTAGACACCAGTATTGTATATGCTGTGCCTTTTAGCTGTCATCGGCATTCATTGGACGAACCCGGCGAAGTATTTCACATCGTTTGAAAGAATGTACAAATGCTGTGAGCATTTACAGTTAGTTAGGAGTTGATTAAAGACAAGTTTATCTTACGCAGACTTTTCAAAATAGACTCAAACTTTTCTTATAAGTTTAATCACTTCTTAACATCAAAGCAAAATCAAACACAAAAAAAAATACATGAATTTTCAACAAAAATATAATAATAAAATATATTAAGTATTTTCTAGAATTTTTATTTCAAAACTATTTAAACATTTTTTCAATCAAACAAAGCCTACAAAGTTCACACAAGTCTTAAGTTCCACGTAAGTCTTACCTAGGGCTCCACTGGTATTCCAAAAAACACTGAAGTTATTCCCAATAGTAATGATAAATATCAATAGAGTTTACGGCAAACAATAATGCTAAGTCATTGTGTAGCAGAGTATGTTAGAACTATAGCAACCGACAAAGAATCGACAAGGTAAATGTCTCCGTTGCAAATAATTAAAGTAGTTTTTCTATTTTAAATCTTGAATGAGCGTAATTTGTGTATCACTCTAATATTTTATATTGCCTCCACAAACAAAAATTTCATCGTTTTTCGCAATCAATTTATTCATTTCTTTCTTTTCCATGAAAGTGAACAATGCAGCATTTAAAAAAATAATAAATAAACTCTTATTTGAAAGGAAAAATCAAACTTTCTTGCACGAGATTCGGAAAAGTGAACTTGTCTGCTCGGAAATCTGAATAAAAACTCCGAACGATTGCCACGAATCGATCCTCGATATGAAAACCTGAAACGCAGTCGATATCTAAAATGTGTAGCCTGAAACGCACTCAAAACCCAAAATTAGCTGCACCAAGCGCACTCATTTTGGCCTTGGAGGCACAAATCTTGCTTCCAGCTTGGTTGACTGTATTAGTGAATTTTTTTTTTGCACCCCATAAAGTAGCATTGCAGCCCACTAACACAATCATGATAGCTGGCAGCATTTTCCCTAGAGAGCCGAAAACGAGTTTGGGGACAAAAAGAGGCACCCCAGCGAAGATGACTATCTCATTATACCTGATCAATGAGCTAGTCCATATATGATGATTATTAGAAGTGTTCCCAGGCATTACCTCACATACCACGCTGTGCTACAGTATATGGGCGCACACTTCCATAGCAAACAACGAGGAACAATTACTTAATTTGATTCTTTGCTTCAGTATATTAATTAAATAATTATTTTTTAAGACAACGATCAGTTCCTATTCAGATCCACTACACAATCAGAGGAATAGAAGACAAAATTTGATAGTATTCGGTTATCCTCAGAAGTCCCCTTATCTAGCACAATCTTTGGGTGAAAGGAAATTAGACAAGAAACCATTGTTACACTACAATAAATAACAAAAAGATTTATCAATCAAACATATTTATCACTAAAAATCTGAAATAAAAAATTAGCCAAGCAATTGTTTCAAGGTAACATTTTTAATAATATTAAGTATACAAGTTAAAAATTGTATTCCTGAATGTTTTAATCTCAATTCTGAGGAACTTTCTTAACTTTTTATCATTTCATAAGCCCCACCAAATCAAATGACGTTTAAAAGAAAAACCTAAAGACTTTACTTCATTTATAAAAAACAAAAAAACCAAATTTAGTGATAAACAAAATTTCAAATAATCACATATTTAAATCGATTCAAATTATATCAAATTTATAATTCGCTTTTAAGTTAACCATCACATCGTGTTGTGTTGTGTTACCAAATAACCAAGTGCACTATTAAAACAGAATGCAAATCAAATTAAAATCGAATACATGAGGAGACAAAAAGCTTGAACTGTAGAGACTTTTCGAAACCGATCCTCACTCTACACTCTACCGCCCAGGGAGGCGATCAATTTCAGCAATTCACCGCGTTTCGCACTTATCGTGTCGTGATGCAGTGGTCCCACTCCATCGACACACTCGAACCTGTTCACATAGTCAGCAATGTTGTCCGTCATGCAAAGGACGTGTATGCCACAGTCGTAACTGTTCGATTGTTGGAGGCAACGAATCGGTTTCGTGTGGCAATTTCGACAGTTCAATGCATCTTTTATGCGATTCACAAACTGATTCATGGTTTCTTGATTGGCATTGCCCAGTGAGTCGAAATGGAAGAAGGTACGTTCGGGCCTCGAGAAGACCAACAGGCTCCAATGTGTGCCGCCTGCACGATATGTTTCGTTATCGTTCAGCGCAAAGAATATGAAAGGCTTCTTGTCGGCGTTGAGTTGTTCGAGCAGATTTTCCAGCTCTGTGTCATCCATCATCTTCATGCATTGTGTTACTTCTGGCGATACGAAGAGCAGATCACTGTTTGTTTTGTATTTTAACCTTTCCAGGTATTCAAAGTAGAACGAGAGAATCTGATCGTTTAGCCAGTGTGGGCCTTGTAGGAGTTGTATGTCCGACACACGCAGCAGTGTGTCATTGAAGCTGAGCGCTACGGGATCAGCACGTGAGTGATTTGAGTGCATTTTTTTGATGTTTTCTTAATTTGCTTGATAAAGTCATTCGACTTGCAGAATTTGCCGATGCACAAGGAACCTACGTAGAAGAGTTTTAGGTTTTATTGGACAAAATTTCTTCGGTTTGTATCCTACTCTCTTTGGTAAGCAAAAGTTTGTTTTGATAAGCTAAATCAAAATGTCTTGATGATCTTGATTTGCTAGCTAAGAACAACTCCTACTAATTGCTGCTGCTTTGGGCTAAAAAGGCAACTGTGTAGCAAAGCTCGCTCGCGGACAACAAAAGTGTCCCTTTATAATTCTACTTCATCCCAGTTGAACTTTAGCGTACGAAAGCTTGGACTTTCGCAAGGTAGACTAGGACACTAGATTCTGCTTTGAAAGAAGAAACTTCGTGATTTTTGAACTTGTAAGTCAACTGCACAAAAGTCAAGCGGACTGTGCTGCGGCCGGCAAAATTTTTAAATCTTCCCCGGTGACTTGGAGCAAGGGATAAATACTGACTAAAATAACGCGATCAAGAGGAAAAGAACCTGACTTAAGCCATTCGACGGTACTGCAAACTGAATGTAGCTAGCTAAGAACAAAACTGGCTGGAGAGGCTTGTTGGTTATGTCCAGATCCACCCGAAAAATATGCCAGGACTCTGTATAAGTCATAATAAATTCCCGCCATAAGTTTTTTATGAGTACCACATAAAAAAGGGCGCTATGAGACCGATAAACGTGCTTCGTTCTACTCCCTGCATAGAATTCCAGAATTTCTTAAGGAGCGCCAAAAGAGCAACAGCAGCTTAGGCGCCAGCTGTTAGGTACGCATATCATGTACCATTTCAGTCAGATATCCTTAAATCACAGCTTTTAAAAGACAATAGCCATCTTTAAATCTCCAATAAATACATATATAAGTCAAAAACCTGCCCCACCTCGTCTGGAGCACCATCAACTATCGCTGTCGGTGCATCCATACCGCTTCTGCAGAAACGCATTTATTTGAGTCGCAAATCAAAACAAATCGGTCAGAATGCCGACTTTGCTTACCAAAACAGAGAGTATAAGAGAAGAACCTTATCAACCTTATATTTACCTTGAAGAAGTTTTTCTTATGTCTTTTATAAAACAATATAGACCGGCAATATTATGCGTAAAAATGTATAAACTTATTTTTAAGACAAACTTTCGATTTCGATGAACTTGAAATGTGTCGCAACTCAAAAGTGCAAAAAAAAAAGAAATACTGAAACTGACAGATGTCAAAAGAACGATGTGCAGTTTTTTTTTCATTTCTTCTTTTTTGTGTTTCAATTTTCACACACAATTTTAAGGGAATTTTAAATATTTTGCTTACCTTAACAAAAGATGTTCTTAAACAATCACAAGCACTTAATAACAAAACAAATCGGAATCAACAAATGTTTGCAAAATATATGATCAAAACTTGATTTATTTTTTTACACCACAGAAAGGTTTTGAATTCGCCGTAAAATATTCTTTTGACTGGGCATTTATATGGGGCATGGTAATGCAGTTCGTATTGCTTGCGTTCCACATTAACTAAATCTTGTTGAGAAAATTGTATGAAAAATACAGGATATGGATATTCAATATACTTCTTATGTAATACTTTGTTTCCACCGGCAATAATACGATCTAACCCCGACCTTGCATTTTACCCCCTGCAAGGTCGGGGTTAGAATAGCCTTGAGGTAAGGTATGCCTGTTTAATGTTTCAACGGATGCTGTCGATGCTGCTCCATTTGGGGCAACTTTTGGCAGTAAGGTTTTAACTTATAGATGAATCTGAAGGTTAAATTAAAATCCAGAAGCGTCTGTCACACATTGTGCGGCTCACTGGTCGGCGTCTGTCTCCAAAGGGGCGGCTGTATTTAAAAATGAAAATAGAAGTGACTTACCTATTTCTCATAAAAACGACAAGTTAAAAAAAAATGGCAATGAACAAAACGAAAGATTGGATTACCCCAATCTCCCCCTGGGTGGCAGCCCAGCTATGCTGAAAAATCCAGTCCCTTCGGAGGCAGGCTCTATGGATTCTAGGGAGAGCATTTTATTGCTTATAAATCCTTTTGAGAAAAGGACAAAACTAAATCGATCACCACCACCTAGATCGAACATATCCGGAAAAAGCAGTCCACCGGTAAACCAGGACTCTGTGAAAATTAAGAGCTTAGAAAAGGAGAATAATGAACTCCGAGCTAAGCTTATTGAAATGGAGCGACTCTTCCAAGATCTAAAAATGGAAGTTGACTCTCTGCGAAAAGAAAACGAGGATATTAAAAATACTCGTTTAACGAAAGACTGTGAGGTAACGAAAGAGTGTGTAACACCGAACCGACCAGCAGTCGAATACTTCACGGACGAGGACGAACTTGCACTTGAGACCGATTCAGTCTTAAGGAAAAGGTCTAGCAAGAAGCGAAAGGCGAATTCCTCTCCCGAAGTAATACAAAAAGAAGATAAGCCCTCTGGCTCAAACAAGGCTAAACCAGAAGCGAAAATTCGTCCACCTCCCGCAACAAACATCGTCGGGATAGCAGACTTTGGGAGATTGCGCAACCTTCTTGCAAACACGGTGAGAACAGAAAACTATAAGCTTACCTCGCACCGAAATAACGTGTGGAAAGTAAATGCTGACAACGCCGATTCCTATCGCGCACTGTCTCTTAAACTGAATGCAGAAAGAATCGAGTGGTATACTTATCAAAATAAGTACGAAAAACCACTGCGAGTCATTGTAAGGGGGCTCCACCCATCATGCACAAAAGAAGACGTTGTAAATGACCTAAAAACTAAAGGCCTTAAAATTATTGATGCCGTCAATATCATTAAAAAGGAAAAGCAACGCACGGAAGGAGAAAGAGACACTGTGATCAGACGCGGCCTTCCAATTTTTATGCTCTCCTTTGAAAGAACTGAGAGCATAAACGATATTTATAAAATAAAAATGATACTTAACATCAGGGTTAAAATCGAACCCATGCGAAAGGGCAATAGACTGATACCACAGTGTAAGCGATGCCAAGAATTCAGGCACACAAGTGCCTACTGCCAAAAAGAACCACGTTGCGTGAAATGTGCCGGAAAACACCTGTCAACAGAGTGCAAGGTTGACATAAAGGCTCCAGCAGTTTGCGCCAATTGCCACGGAAACCACCCCGCGAACTATCGAGGATGCGAAGTAGCCATAGAGCTGCAAAAGGGACGAGAACCTCTTAAGGAAAATACTAGAGGTCAGAATCAAAGCCTAGGACGCCCAAAACCTGCTGAAACTCCTAAGCCAAAGACTCCAAAGACGCCAAAGCCGATCAAAAGTGGAAGATTGGCAAAGGAGGCGTCGACAAAAGGCGTAAAAGCTCCACAAAAGAGCGGCGCCAGTTCAAGTGCAGCGGAGAAACCACCACTGGTCGCACCGAAATCATACGCACAGGTTGCGGCAAACGAAAGCAAGGCAAGATCGCCCACAACAGATGCAGTGTCTCAGATCCTCGCTGTAATCTTGGAGAAACTTGAGGATCAGACTAAAATCAACAAAGTTATATTTGACAAACTGAGCAAGCTCGAGTTTAAGCCTCGAAAAAATTACAAGAGAACATGAATATGAAACAGTTATTTAAAATACTAACATGGAATGCAAACGGCCTTCTGAATAAAATAGACGAACTAGAAGTATTTCTACGGAAAAACAATATTGATATTTGCATGATTACGGAAACTCACCTTAAAAACGGGTCTACACCCAAACTTAAAGGTTACAATGACTATCACGCACATCACCCTTCGCAAAATTCGAGAGGAGGATCCTCCCTCTACATTAAGAACTGCATAAAGCACTTCAAGAACACAGAAGTTGAGCTAGACTCTATGCAGATCAGTTCAGTTTCTGTAAAAATTGACTGCTTAGATTATAACATTGCATCTTGTTATTTCCCGCCAGGATATAGACTGGTGGAAGACGATCTTGATCGTATGTATGACTTCATTGGGTCCAATTTTATCATTGGGGGTGACTTTAACGCGAAGCATACTTTTTGGGGCTCACGATGCAATTCAACAAGAGGCAGATTACTGTACAAAAATAGTATGAAGCGTGGGGTGGACTTTTTCTCCACGGGTAAGCCAACATATTGGCCAACCGATAGGAATAAAAAGCCTGACCTTGTCGATTTTTTCATCGCTAAAGGGTACCCCATATACCTTACGCGAATCGAAGAGTGTTATGATCTTTGCTCAGACCACTCAGGAGTTATCTTGAAGATGGGTGGAAGACTGGCGAAAATAGAAAGAGCTCCTAGATTAGCTAGCAAAAACATGAACTGGGACGCTTTCAGAAAGGACTGTAAGGAGGGTGTTGGCTTGAATGTGCCATTGAAAACTCCTTTCGAGTTAGAAACCGCAGTTGACAAATTCATTGAAGCAATTCAGAGCGCTGCTTGGAACAACAATTCGTCCCAAAAGAACGCAGTTAGCACCGACGGGGATGTACGTAAAACATATCCGCTCGAAATCGAAGAATTGATTCGTGAAAAGAGAAGAGCGCGTAGGAGATGGCAAGGCACGAGGGCCCCCAGACAAAACCCTATTGAACCACCTCTCTAACAAACTGAAAGGAATGTTGCAAGATCTTAAAAATCCTGAGACCACTGAATACCTTGAAGGCTTGTCGGCGGATAGGAGCTCAAACTACTCGCTGTGGAAAGCAGTTAAGTCTATCAAGAAACCTATAATCCACTCGGCACCAATAAAAAAAGCTAACGGCGAATGGGCAAGAGAAGACAAAGAGAAAGCGAATTTGTTTGCTGAACATTTAGAAGAAACATTCAAGCCTTTCGACGGTCCGCCGTTGGCTGACGTTTTAAACAACAACGGGGAACCTGATAGCTTTAGAATGAAAAAAGTTTCGTTAGTTAAACTCCGACAGACAATTAGCAAACTTAAAAATAATAAGGCCCCGGGTTACGACCTGATCACTGGCGAAATATTAAAAGAGCTACCAAAAAAGGCATTAGTCAAGCTCTTTATATGATAAACGCTTCTCTTAGACTTCTATACGTTCCAAGACAATGGAAAGTTGCTGAAGTCATTATGGTTCCTAAACCGGGGAAATGCGCAAATGATAAAAAATCTTATAGGCCCATATCGCTTCTGCCGATAATATCGAAAGTATTCGAGAAACTTCTGCTGAAGCGATTACAACCAATAATTGCAGAAAGACGCTTGATCCCGGATCATCAATTCGGTTTCAGACCTAACCATTCCACAATAGATCAAGTCTACAGAATAACGCATGAAATTGAAAAAGCCTTAGAAGGGAAAAAAATATGTTCAAGTGCTTTCCTCGACGTATCGCAAGCCTTCGACAAGGTATGGCACGAGGGCTTGAAATATAAGCTACGGCAAAACTTGCCGGAAGACATTTTTAAAATATTGGAAAATTATCTTGAAAGCAGACTCTTTCGTGTTAGGTGTAGTAGTGAATACTCGAGTTTCAAGCAAATTCGGGCTGGCGTACCCCAGGGAAGCGTCCTCGGTCTGACCCTGTTCCTGCTCTACACAAGAGACATACCTCTAGATGACGAGACAGCCGTGGCCACGTTTGCGGACGATACGGCCATCCTGGCAACAGGTGAATCAGTCGAGTCATCAACGAGAAACCTCCAACGAGCATTGGACAGACTTTGTGTCTGGACCAAGACTTGGCGAATCGCTCTTAACGAGAACAAGTCTACGCATGTGAATTTCACTTACAGAAGGGTTAACAATTTGCCTCTGTTCATAAATTCTGCACAAATACCTTATGCAAATGAAGCGAAGTATCTAGGGATGACACTGGACGCTAAGCTAAGGTGGAAACCACACGTAAAGAAGAAGCGTGACGAGCTCGAGATTAGGCTCAGGGAAATGTATTGGCTTATTGGAAGATTTTCGAAATTAAGCACATATAACAAACTGCTCTTGTACAGGCAGGTGTTAAAGCCGTCCTGGACATACGGTATACAACTTTGGGGTTGTACCAAGCCGAGCAACATGTCCAGGTTGCAGACTTTCCAAAACAAGACACTAAGAGCAATTGTGAATGCTCCATGGTATATTAGGAATAGCGATATTCACAGAGACTTAGGAATAGCTACCGTGGGCGAAGAAGTAACAAACTTCGCTCGAAAGCTTAATGCTCGCCTTCATGTTCATTGCAACAATGAAATGATCCGTACTCTAAACGAGACTCTTAACGATGTTAACAACGAGCGACGACTACAAAGAACAAGACCCTTCGATCTAGCGACGTAGGGTGAAGCCGAATGAATGAACGGCTTAGTAGGTGCATTCACTGGAAAGCAACCTATCCAATGCGATAAACACTATGGAAGCGTAAACTACTTGTTTAGTTAACTTAGTTGTAGTCAAGAAGTATTATGAGAGAGCGAAAATTTACTACTATGAAGTGCATTCTGGCAGTTTCATAGTGTCTCTCATAAATGGGTGGTTTTCGAAATCGGGCATAACCAATATCGGCTGCTTCGGTATTATGTACCTGCTATAGTGGGCGTATTGGTATCTTTAAAAGATTTTGGAGTTTTAGTCTCCGTCCATCCTAGTATTCAAAAAAAAAAAAATTCATAGTGAAATTCAAATTGATCTTGTGGCAAAAAAAAAACTCAAAGAAACCCGTAAGGTATCATTTTTGTTGTTTTATTTTTGACTTGTTTTCAAGCAGTGGACAAAATTTTGTCGGGTCTACTTAAGTTGGGTGCCTTATCAAATCAGGAATCTTACTAAGAATTTAATTCACAACTAAATTAAATTTGAGTCTAGTTTCCTTGGGATAGATGGATTCATATTCTTATGGCAGGGGCGAACGCAGACAAAAATTTCGGGGGAATTAATGAACTACATTTTTTTTTGGAACTGCCACTCTGTAACCCCATTTTGATCAGGTAGTTGCAGGGGTGTTGGGGAACATGAAAAAAAAAGTTTATGTTTATCCGAGAATTTTAGTTTCGAATTTCCTTCCCCCTGCGATCGCCTCTGTCGTATGGTAAATCTCGATATTAAGGGTTTTGATTTTCCAGTGGAAACGCACAACAAATTTGAGATGCCTAGTTTGATGATGTATTGAAAACATGTTAAACGCCACTCACATTTTATTATAAGGTTTTTTACGTCAGGCCCTCATTGTAGTCCAGACTGTGTTTTAAGGCTACCACGGAGATATTACTGAACCACTTCTTTTGTTTTCTTAAAATTACTGTTTACATTGATGCAATAAAATTGCGATAAGAGCAACTCACCCTCGAATCGGACTTGAATTCAAGAAACATCAAAACAATGCGCCAATGCAATGATGCTTTCGTCCAAATCTTAATTGTTTTGAACTGATTTTCTTGGTAAATGAAGATTTTTGTTTATTTAGCTATTTGGAAAATGTTTTCTTTTTGAGCAGTAAAATGAATACGTGACAAAACCACGACACACAAATATTTCAAATAGCTGATAAGATAACATCTACATAGCTTATTGTTTTAAATTATGTTCTCTATTACTTAATTTTTGGTCGACGCTCTTTTTTAGGTTCCAGTTTCATAATTGTACATAAGAAGGACGTGTCTTCTGGGCTGCATTATAAATAAAATGTTTGAGAGTGTAGGTAAGTGTACCTTTATATCCGAAAGCGTCACGTCGTAAGGATCAAAACTCTCTCCAAGCGATAGACAATGTCTAAAAACGGGAGCTACGTCTGTAGGCATTTCGAAAGCATTAGAACTCTTCTCCAACAATCTAGAATCGGTACAATTGAAGTATGTAAACACTGGAAAAAACTAGTTTCAAAAAATGTCATATGAAATGTCTTTAAGTATAATATTTCTTCTGTAGGTCACACGCTGATATTCCATCCAGAATTTCTCTGACGTAGGTAAAATCTTTGAAGTATATTCTTTGCTTGCGATAGTGAAATATCTGCCGGCTTATCATAATGGTCGAGGTTCCGGCACACATGTGTTAGAATATTTGGAATAAATGAACATATGTACATATACCTAGAATATTAGAATGTTGACCTAGCACTTTCTGTTCAAGCTGAATTCAATTAGTTTTTTGGCTGTAAGTCTAAATTGAATCAGAATACAAGGTTAATCCCACTTTCATGTGCAAAAAGGACTGGTTCGCCAAAAACATTGAATAGAAATATTAACATTTTATGATTTCTTTATTTATTCCATACCTACTTAACAACAGAAACTGTAGTCATATCCAAAGTATCGAATCCTTCTTGCCTTCAAGCCTTCTAGTGAATACCCCTAGTTGGGTGTCCGACGACCTTCGACGGATTAAGTTCGAAAATATCGGCTCATTTTGTGAACTGGCTTATATCATCTTCTCCAAGTCACCTGCACAGTGTACACCACCTTTTGATTAGACACCATCCCAGTTTGGCAAAGATGAGTCTGCCTTAAAATATTTGCTCTATCTAGCAGCATATTCAAACACAAACATTTTCGAGCTTAGGTTCACTATAAGGGTACACTCTTCGATAGGAACGGAACCATTATAGGATTCATGGTACACTACACAGGAGTTCGGGAAACAACCATCCTATCCGAAACAACCACCTGTCCACGTTAACCTTCATTCCAGCATCATCACAGATGGCTGCAAGCCCAACCAATGCTCGCTATTTCTCCATCTCGGTCGATGCAAGGACAGAAAAGCAGATGGCTTATCCTGACGCCAGCCATTTCGAAACACTCCGCCGAGGCTATAAAAAGGAGAGGCGGTAGAACCCGGCCCTGGCGAAGTCCAACGCACACATCAAAAGGACGGTATTTGACGCCATTTATCCGCAGACAGCTTCGCAGTTCTCATACAAATACTGAATGGCTGTTAGAAGAGGTCCACTCAGTATATAGTCCTGCAAAACACTCCAGAGTTTATCTCGACGAACCCGGCTAGGTACAAGCCTTTTCTTAATCTACAAAACACGCGTAGACTGGTTTGGCATATTCCCAGAACTTCTCAAAAGTAACCTTAACACTAAAAAGCTGATCGGTTGTGCCTCTGCCAGGCCGAAAGCCGCACTGCTCTTCCCGTAACCAAGGCTCGTAAAAAAGGTTTTAGAAACAATTTTGCGAATACTTTCCTCGGGGGACTTAAGAGAGATGTAGTTTGCCGATCGCTAGGTGCTTTCCCGCCATCCAAAGCCACCTTTATGACACGTGTTAACCATCTAACAACTTCTTCACCCAATGGCCTTGCGCATTTCTGGCCGGATTTTATCGACTCCAGCAGAGTTGCCAACTGTTAGCGTTTTAGTCGCACCGGTGAATTCATCTCCTGTAGGACTAATCACCGCCCTAATCTCGCTAGCAGTGGGATTGCCATCTTCAGTGCCCTGCTGAGGGTTGAGCACATTCGAAAAATCTTCGATTCCTCCGCGTTAGACATCTTCCGGTACCGTCCTTGGATTTAACCCTTTGTACATATTTTAAATTCTTCCCCTGACATGGGGAATAGTTTGCGAAAATATCTTGTTTGCAGATCTGTTTGCAGAACCTCTTCTCGAACTTTTTCCATGCCTGTTTTCTGGCTGTTCTTACTGCCTGATTGGAAGTGCTTTACAGCTCATTGTACCGGGCTCGAGAAGATGAGTTCCTACTTTTATTCCTCACATTATAAGCCTTCTTCTTCTTTTTAATAGCTTCTTGAGCTCCTATATGGTGCTTTAAACGGCGCAGATCTTTTCTCATCATCAAACCAACTGCCACACCAAGCCGTTCACTCCACAAACATTTCCTGCAGAGGTAATGCTTACTTTAAATACTTAAGGTAGCGCTGCAGTCCGGGGTTGACCTATGTGCCTCAGCCAACATTCTTCGTCAGCTAGCTCTATCTCCAGCTAGCCGTCTCCGATTCGCACGCGAAGTTGGCTGAGGTCCCCTTCCACTTGCGAGTGCCACCTCAGTGTCGGTGCTCTTCTACTGCGCCGTGCCTGCGGGGTCGATTGGAAGATTTTCCGGGCCGGGGCGTTGGTGTCCATCAGCTCTAAATTACCCAGCCATGGTAGCCTTTTTTTTACTCTTCCGGTCGGTGTCGCTGTACAGTCCGTACAGTTCGATCTTATATCTTCTCCTCCACTCTCCGTCTATGCAGTTCATCTATCGTCCGAAGAATTTTTCTCTCGAAACAGCCTAAAGTGTTTTCATCCGCCTTTGACAGGATCCATGCTTCTGTACCGTAAAGCAGGACTGGGATGATGAGGGTTTTATACACGGACCTTTTAGTTGCTCTAGAGAAGGCTTTGCTACTCAATTGCCCTCTTAACCCAAAGAAACAGCGATTCGCAAGAGTTATCCTTCGTTTGATTTTAGCGCTGGTGTCATTGTCTGAATTGATAGCGGAACTCAGGTAGTCAAAGTCCCTAACTACCTCAAAGTTATAATAGCTGCCGATGGTGATGTTTTGTTCAATGCGTCAGGGTTGGGTGTCTTTTCTTGATGACAGCATATACTGGCTTAGTACGGGAAAAGTCCAGCAAGCTCCCCCCGTTCCCGTTTTGATCCGAATCACCGTGCTACCCACTCCTTAAAGTACTGTTGCCCGTATCCACGTGAGCATTGTAGTCACTCATCAGAAGAAAGAATTCCATTACGCCACTGTACCCGTGGCAGCATCAAATTCATTCAAGACGGCCGGCGGCATACCCGATAGAGCCAAGGTCGAACGCTCAAACTTAAGCTTTAGGATCTAAACCCTCCCGCCCAACAGAATAAACTCTAATGAGTTTTCCGACAGCCGGGGGCTTGTTAGTATCCCCATAGCCGCCTGTGCAGTCATGCTACGTGGAGTGTCTGATCAAAAAAGCCTCCACCCGTCAGCAAAGTCTCTGGTTTCGGAACCTTACCACTTAGTCGAGGAGATGTCAGTAGCATCGAGCTGATACTTTATAGCCTCCTCAACCAGTTCAAGTTTCTCCTCCGTCAGCGAGACATTTCATGCGCCAATTTTAAGTCAGTGTCGTTGTCAATTTGTTGAATGACCATCAAAGCCGTCATTTATTTTTGTTATACTAAGATTCCTAGTATGATACACTCGAAAGAACTTATACTCATTGACAACTTGAATAGGTTCTCCATACCTTATTGACATTTATCCTTCGCGCGGTTTTCCCAGTGCAGTTTTTGAAAACCATTGACGAAACCCAAACTCCACAAAGGCTCAAAGGACAACTGTACCTACTCATCAAACCATTTTTTTTAAAAAACATTGCGGAAAAGTTAGCTCGAATTGTTGTCCAGAGTAAAAATGGGGTTTAAAACTAATTCGTCCACATTTTATGGGGCTTATTTAGTTTTACTCAAAAACTGGGATATAACATCCCACTAAAAAACTCGGATCTAGCATTTCAATTCTATTAAGGGCCAGTTTTTCAGAGCTGGAATAAGCCCAGCTTAAGCCAAGATCTCTTAATCGCGTAACAAAACGAACTTGGAGTTAACCTAGCGAGCTGTTTTTCAGTGCAGAGTTAACTCCGCCAGTAAACTTATCAACATTTTGAACTCTCGAAATGATTGACTTCCCAACTCTTACTGCACTTACAAAAACAAAGGAAAAGAAAATCCAGTTATTCTTAGATGTCATTTATTACAGAAACACGCAAGTTAACTGCCATTCCACACAGAAAAAGCATTCAAAGAAGTTCTTACTGTTCTTCAGAGTTGATCCGAGATTAACTCACCAAATTTGGCTCCAGAACAAAGTTCAATTAAAAACTCATTTCTGGGGCTTAATCTAAGTTTAACTCGGAAACTAGTATCATCTCGCACTGGAAAACTGGACCTAAAAGGTTGCAACCCTACTATCGTCATCTGAAAGAAAAGACTCGTTATTTATCACGGTCTCCACCTCCTCGAGGATCTGACAAGCCCTCTGAGAGTATCATTTGTCTTGAAAAACTTCTCAAAGTGCCGTTTGGATTCGGCAAAAAATTGTAGGTCCCCTTGTATGTGAAGAAATTAACACATACAGCATACATTGTTGAGAAGTTCGCCCTGGTTCATCTCAAGCAGTTGCGCCACTCTATTTTAAAAGGTTGCAATTCAGCAACATTGAAAACTAAATTCAGAAGCTCAATGTTTAGTTCATAGCTAAGTTTAATTAGACCTTTTAAAGTTTGGGAAAAGTTGTGTCATACCATTTAGAAAGAACATAATGATTCTCTCGAATTTAAATGGTAACAATTCTAGTGCAGAACATTCTGTGTTACGCATACACCCGGACAAGTGTTGACGTATGTAAACGTAGTTGAAACCAAATGTACAGCATTTATATTTTTAGATAGACACAATCATACGAAAAGCAACAGAAAGAAAATATACTCTGATAACCCCGTCCCAGAAAACAACATATTAAAAAGTTTGTGAGCGAAACATGAACAAATACGAATAGGGTAATTCGAATTTGTTGGCAAGCAATTTTGATACAGTGATGAAAGAATTTTTAAGAACGCGACCTTCAAAAATTCTCTTAAAAACTTTCGCGCAAATTTACCACCGGGTTTACTCCGACTTAACCAATGAAATAATCAAGTATTTATATTTGAATCAATTTTTCAATTACAGAACCTATAATGTCGACATTCTTTTACGAAACTGGCCCTATAGGTACTGAAAACCCAAGTGCTCTGTACTTTGCTTTTATCTGGCAATAGACTTTTGATAATCTAGAAATAAACTTTGCCGGGTTAAGTTCGTCTTAATCATGAATTGGCATAAAAAACACATTTCTCCGGTTGACTTGCGTTTAACCTGAGTTTTAATTCGGATATTGACGCAATGAAAACAGATCTTCAGGCCAAGTTATTCAGACGATAGTTAGCCCTAAGCCCTATCTGAAACAAGAATTAGTTTATCTGGGATTAAAGTAGTCGATCTGGGGTTAATCTTATCTTTTGGTAGTCGCTGTGCAAATGTAATTGTTTATATGAACAGAGGAAAGTTAGTACGAATAGTTCCTTAGGTTTAGTCCTGACCCACGAATTTTTGTTAGTTAGTCTTGAGTTAAATCGATGGCTTATAGAATTCGTGGTTTATAACCAACCCAGAAAAAACCCATTTAAAAATCTCTAAATCGAACTGATAAGGTTGCGGGCTTCGATCGTATAAGTTGGTGGCTACTCCCATACATGTAACGAGGAACACACTTACTACATACAAATAAAAAATGTAGTGTCTAGACAAAGAGCTAATCATAAGACTATTGAAATGCCTCATATTGGCTGAAAGAGATAGTAAGTGAACAGAGATAATACAGAATCATTATAATGAACCCTTATCGCACGTAATAAGTTCTTAGTGTTACAATCTTTGGGACAAGCCTTACATGCCCATATATCTCCAATAAAATACAAAAGTCCCCGCCTAAAAGAGAACCTTAAATGAGATCCTATTTACACAAAATAAAAAAGTCGCTCTTCTTGCGAAAACTTCTAACCACAAACACAATCTTCTAGAATGATTTTTATCCTCTTTCTATGCATCAAAATCTACTGATGCAAATAAGGGTGACGAATTTCGAACATAGACGCGTTTTATATTTTATAATATGTATTTTTTTTCGTGTTGACCAGTTCAGTCTTTTATAAGCTCATCTCTTCTCGAGTGATCTACTTCACTCTCCAGAGATAAGCCTCGAATTGAAAATACTTTTGAAAAAAGAAAAATCAGAAATAAATAGCCTCGAAAAAAAGATTAAATTTTTATATAAGCGTTTGCGAGCTAAGCCCTAGCTCTCATTTGAGTTCGATTACTCAAAGTGAATACGAGCTTGTCTACATTCGTCGGGTGTCTTTATATTTTTTCCCTGTTCACCTCTGGTGATAATTGAAAAACAAACGAATTTTAAGGAGAGCCAACACACGCTCTCGAAGTGCATTCTCAGTGCACCTAATATCCGGACTCTAAGGAACTTGCCAAAATAAATATATTTTGAAATATTGAATTTTCGTTTGATTGTGTATAAGTGTTCCGCTTCCATTTTTCATTTGACCCGATCCAACAAACTTTAATGGTGATTTTTAACAAACCAGAGCGTGATATTAGTGATTTGATATTGCTGGTGAATTTCGATTCTCAAAAAATCGATTTGAGTTGCCTTTCGAATTGGATAGTTGCTGAGAAACTGTTTGATCTTTGCAAAGGTATGATTGTTTGTGTTTTTGTTATAGGAAACAAAATTGATTGATATTAAAAGGTCAATCGTATCAATATTATTAAAAAAAAAATTTTGAACGAACGAGCACACGACGTTATTGAGCTCAACTGATAAGGTCGTACATTTTTAAATGATTTTGCTGTTGCTATGGATGAAAAACAAAGGGATTCGATGAATGCAAATAGGATTTCGATTCACCTGAAATATAAAATTCTTTAGTGTTAAAAAAATATAGTTTTGGCTAAAATTTTATAAAAATATATTTTTATGTAAGCTGTTGAAAGAAACACGCTTTCCAGGAGGAGGGATTGCTTGTCCTTGCTTATAAGGATAATATTAAATTCATAATTTTCCACAACTACCTGCCTGATGGTTGATGGGGCTAGGAATCCAGCCCTCAGCCAAAGTTGTTTTAAAATGTGGATTGTAAGAGTAAACGAAACATTTACAAATTTACATTTTTGTTTAGAGTTGCACCAGGATTAGCTTTTCCTGGATTAAAATGAATCATATGTTAACCTAGAGAAACAGAAACTAACGCCATTCTTTGCGCCGTTTAAACCAATATCTGTCTATCCAGAAACAAAACAAAGTTAAACCAGGGAACAATTTTCCACTGCCAGTTATCAAAATCTTCGATTCTAAAAATCTTTTACTCTTCCAACTGTCACTTCTCAGTTAAATTAGGGTAAGGAAACTTATTTTCCAGTCTCTGCTTACTCGTGCAGAGACTGGAAAATAAGTTTCCAGTCTCTGCACAAGTCTGCGACTCGTGTGTTTCTTTATTTTTTTCCGGATAAGGAACAGAAAACACAAAATAATTCAGCAGTTTTGTCTGGAATATCATGGTGGAATAAATAAATGAACAAAAATGAAAGAAAATAATATTCTCCAAATAGTGTCTTGCGGCAGTTCTTCTTCTTCTTCTTTTTAGGCGCGAGGTTATAATCTGAAGTGATGAATTGTAACCCTCCCACTCTACAGCATTCCTAATGGTCCGCTTGTGGGGTACGCCGATTTTAACTCAGACCTTACGACAGTAACATTTCCATTCACGTTTAATGTGAGAATATTAGTTTCGTTCCACCCCTTCCATAAGTACAAAAGGAATACACACATTCCACATATTCCAGAGTGCATAAAATTAAAACACCGAAATAGTATATCCGGAATATTCCGATAAATTAATAATCCCTAATAGTGGCATTCTGAGTATTACGATCATTCGGAATGAATAAAGTAGCACACCCATAAACACTCGAAACAACTGTCACTTAAAAAAAAAAACGAGGAAACGTAGTTGGAACTGTTTACCAGATTTTATTCCGAGGTTAACTCTCTGGATCAAAATTTACTGAAAAGGTTATTTCTGGAGTTATTCATAAGAGTTAATAAAAGATTCCAGAAGTGGCCCAAAAAGAAGTGAGTGACTCCGAATCAAAACCTACAGATAAACTATTTTCAGTTAAATGCCAATGCTCATGTTCTCTTTCACTGAATAAATAAATTTTATTCAGTTTTTTAGTAGCTATTCAGATAACGTAAGGATTTTGTTTAATTTAATACTATGTCTCCACCGGCAATTAAAAGACGATTAGCGGGAGACGATCAAAAAATAAATCCCAAAGTGTTTTCACCTGACAAATATAGGATTAATTTGGCATGAACACTCTGTTTTTGTCATTTTGGCTCTCAAAAGAGAGTAGCGATGTCATTTCCTAGGAGCGATTTTTACAGCGAAAAACTATTTTCGCTGTAAAAATCATAATAAAAGACGTACTTGGGACAGTTTCTGTTTTCTTTTTTGATTCTCAGACTGTCACAAAAGGGCAGAAAGTAGGTTTGTGAAAAGGGTGAATGGGATTTATGAGAGGATCAATTTTTATCCGCTAGCCGAGAGGATTTAAATTTGTATGATAAATTGCGTGATTTGTCTTATCTTCTATTTGTTTCTAGCGGATTTAATAAAGACTTATAATAATAATCGGATAAGCGACCGGTGGAGACTTGAGAGCTTATTATTGAGTTACTCAATTTTAAACAGACAATAGGTCAGCTCGTTTACTTTTGTGCTTAAACCCAGCTTTAACCCAGATTCCGAAACAAACCGAATCTAGAGTTAACCCAGCGATCAGATTTTCAGTGCCGAATTAACTCCGTCATTGTTGTCAAGTTGTCAAAATCTTCGACCCTCGAAATTATTGACACTCCCAGCTCTCACTTCACAGTGAAAAACACTGGAAAGAAGTTGAGTCATTTTTAGATTTCATTTCCCACAGAAACACGTAAAGGCTATTGCCATTTCACACAGAAAAAAATATTCAAGGTAGCTCATACTGTTCACCAGAGTTGATCCTGGATTAACTCAACAATTTGTCGAGCTAAGCCGAGATTAATCCGGTATCAATATTCACTGAAAAAATCATTTCTGGGGTTAATCTCAATTTAACATGGAAACTCGAATGATTTAGCACTGAAAAACCGGCCCTTAAATGCTAACAAATTAGAAACGAACATTCCACCTTCCAATACTTAATTGCAACTCGATTGAACGATTTTTATCGTTTTTTTTTTTTTTTTAACTTTTTTTGGTCTTAGGAAGAAGAATAAAGAAACAACACGAAGAACGCACATGAATTACAAAATTCCCAAATCAATAATTTATATAATTTTAGATGTCAAATCTGACTTTTGACAGATCTTACACTCCTACCCGAAGAAATTTCTTGGGCTAAATTTGTCAGGAAGGGGAAATGTCTTATTATCTCATCAGCTCTCTCGCTTTGGGATGTAAACGAGCAGACCTTATATGAAAGCAATCAATGTCAAAATGTTAATTTGTAATTTGTACAAATGTTAATTTGCATTAATGCAAATCAATGCGTTTAATAGTTGATTTATGTATAGAAATAAAGAGGAGTGTACATATTTCTGTGTGCAATCAGCAACTAAATATGATGATGAACTTTTTTGATAGTGTTGTGTAGGGGATTGATAGTGTAGGGGTTTTCTATCGATTCCTAAATAAAATTCGACAGTTTTTTAGTTTTCACGAAACGAACTTACCTTTATTTAATGCCGAGCCATCCAGGCGTAGATTCCAAAAAAATATCCCACTCGATTTCTGCCAAATAGACCTGTCAATAATGGATGAAGTGTTTCTCACCAGATGCCAAATTTCCTTATCGAACCTTCCACTTGAGGCCTTTCCATAAAATATTTAAATGAGTTTAATTCGGCTTTCATAAATCTCCCAGATCAAATGTAATTCGTATGCAACAACCGAAATAGCATTTTGGCTCACTTTCGACACGATTCGAACAAATCAACGAGAACACAAATCACCCGCGAGAACGAAATCACCCGAGGCTTCACAGATACGTCAAAACGCACGCAAAAAGTCATCTTGTTAAAATTTATTTTTGTGCTTTCTAACTTTACTTTCTAGTTACTTTCTAACGTAAAAATACGTAACGACGGGTGATCGAATCAATTATGCGGTAGCTCCTAACCGTATTGAATTTAATGTATTTGAATACAAGTGGTCAAATAGACGTTGGCGCAACGCAGCTTACTCAGCTTAGCCTTTCGCAAACCACCGCGAAAGTCAACTATTCCAGGTTCACCGAAACATTAAAACGCATGCAATTGTTTTGAATTTTTTTGCTTCCTCAAAACTTTCTTAAGCCTTCAGCCCAATGAATCCGTTGCATCCTTCACTTTGAAATACACAACTGACAAGTGAGTTAAATATACAAGTTCATATGGGAAGCGGCCCATAGATGAACTTCGTGCAATACGTCGCTTTCCATAAGAACGTGTGTATTTCACTGAGTTGTCAGTTGTGTACTTCGACGTAACGGATGCAACGGATTCATTGGGCTGAAGGCTTTACATGAAAAAACCACAAATTACTGAATAACAGTTATTCAGTAATTTATGGAAAAAACGTAACGACGGATGGTCGGAGCAACGCTGTGGTAGCTCCCATTGAATTTAGTGTGTTTCAATTTTAGTTCTCAATTCAACGTTGACGCAACGCAGCTTTGCGACATAGTCATTATGATCATCGCAAGCGTTTGACAGAACTTGAGTGGCATTTGTATTTTGACATTAGGTTAGTCCAGCTTCGTATGCCCATTATAGTCAGGCCTTTGGACTACAATCGAAATCGAGCAAAAAGCTCATTGAAGTCTTCTGACTGTAGCGTCGATGTCTTCAACAGTTTAAACTGATAACGACTTGATATTGATGATCGTCTCTTTTATCAGCTGTTGCTCCTTTTAAGTTAAGGAAATTCCCATCTTAGAAGGGTGCCGTGGCGGACGAGTTACCTACTCTGTTTTCGTTTTCCTACCACGCAGGAGGTATGGGTTCGATTCCCACCTCGTTCATCTAAAAATTAAGGTTTGTTGCTTGTATCTCTTACAAAATCTACATTGCAAATTCGATTGCACTTGCAACACCAGCAACATCGGTATTTGAGGAGCATAAGGCACATCGGCTTATAATAAGTTTCTTTTTGTCGATTTTAGGTTATATTGGAAAATTGGCAAGTGGAAATAGAGTGTTTTTGGATTGACATTATGAACTGGCCTACGCTTTGTCAATTGTGTCTTGCATTAATACTTAGGACAACTGTCAAAATTTTTCAATTCATCGACAATTAAAAACTTTACATTCTATTGGCGCGCAAATAAATTTAGCGAATAATTAACGACGAATTGACATAAGAGTGGTAAAAAAAAATTATAACAAATAGAAATGGCGGGCGAGGTTTGCTGCTCTTGCGCCGAATGTAATCAATTTGATCAATTTATTCTTAAGTGAAATTATTTTTTTGCATTATTTTCGCCTACATAACAAATACTTTGTCAATTTGCTCCTGTTGTATTTTTTATTCTGACAGATAACCAATAAATAATGCCTTCAAGTGCGTCATAAAACCAGAACAGAGTACTCTTATGGCGTATTCTTTTGAACACCGAACTACCACACCGAGCTGTCAAATAATACTCGGTGTTAGCGACAATTCCAGCGTGGTGTACACTCGGTTTCATTGTGCACAGAACGACAAATGCTGCACCGGTGCAGTCATCACGTTAAGTGTCCAATTGCTTTGACTTCTTTTTTGTTTACTTTTTTTCATTTTGGTAGTGTTATTTTGTTGGCATCGGTTTTTTGTACTTTTTACTTAAAATAAATTTCGATAGCTTTAAATTTAAGATGTTTAATAAGTTTTTATCGATTTCAAACTCGCATTGTGAAAGATCACGAATGAAAATTAAGTCGAAACATCACTCCAAATAAACAATCAAAGCTGCACCCAGCTTTCACCGTCACATAAGTCGCTGGCGAAATTTGGAGTTCAAAAGAACACCTATATAATTCCGTTCAGGTGTACGAGAAAAGAACGATTTATTTCTCACACCAGTTTCGCGATTTGGTGTTGAAAAGAATACGCCGTAAGTATTGTCAGCTAAATTCAGTGAAGGCTCAGAGTCAAAGGCTGGAGGTCTATGTAGTACTCTAGTCTATACTACTATTTAGTGCTTATTTATGTCTTATATGCTTGGGCCTGGATTGAGTCTGAAGCCTTCAGCCCAATGAATTAGCTGCGTCCGTCACGTTGAAGTACACAACTGACTCAGCTAAATACACAAGTTCTTATGGGAAGCGACGTACGTCACGCACGTGGGTATCTAACTTAGTTGTCAATTGTGTACTTAAACGTGACGGTCCCAGCGGATTCATTGTGCTGAAGGCTTAACTTGGTTGTCGATGTTAATTTCGTTTATATGCCGAGGTTGAAGCGAACTTCAAGCCAGGTTCAACCTCATGTACATAGGTATAAATGAGGAAGCTCGCATGTGAACGCACTAGTTTTTGTGGTTGTGGTAATCCAATTACACACCATCTGCAATAGAATTGATCCTTCCAAAGAAAAGATCCTTCCAGAGTTAAGGTTCTCAGAAAGTTGTGCCAATTTTTACTTGACAAATCAAAAAACAAAAAAACTAGTTCAATTAGTGGCAACGCAGTATTCTTTCCGTCTTCCGTTGTAAAGCTTTTTATAACTTTTACGGTTCTTAAGCTCGAGTCATTTTCAGAGGTAATTTCTCACAGAGACACGCAAACCCACTGCCATTTCACACAGGAAACCTGAGATGTTAAGCCGAGATTCTTAGGTTAATCTCAGCTTAACTAGGAAACTCAGATGATCTGGCACTGAAAAACTGGCCTTAGAGAAATGATCAACACCAACAGAATAATCGATTCAGCCATGTCCGTCCATCCGTATCTAAATAACTTTTAGGCGGATTCAATTTTGAGCAGCTTCAACGCGAAAGCTATCCTTTATACTGCCTGATCAGAAAAGAATTGCACAACCCGATTTAAAGAATTCGAATATCTGATTGTCTCAGTTATTCTCAGAGTTAGCAAATTGTTCTGCAATTAAAAGATTAACAGAACACGTACCGTCTAGTTTAATCAGGGGTTTCGGTCAACGAATAATGCAGCGACGTCAAGGATACAGATCTGTCATCGTTCCATATTGAAATCACTATCTTAAGCCGCGTTGCCACAAGCAACTAAAACAGGAACAGAAACAGAATCTCATACATAAGCAACTGAAACCTAAATTCGCTGAATGCTTTTTGCGTTGCTAATGTATGAAATTCTGTTTCTGTTTCTGTTCCTTGTGATAACGCGGCTTAACCCTGGGTTAACATTGAAACAAAGACCAACTATCTGAGATTCTCAGCAGGGTTATCGAGCGGCGAACCATAAGAATTATTCAGTGCATAGTTAACTCCGTCGATAAAATTATTGCCATTTGACTCTGCACTGTTCAAGTTTTAAGGTTATTGACATCACCGGCTGTGGACTGTCAAACGAAATATTTTATAAATGCATGAGAGAAGTAGTTCAAATTCTTCGTCAAGGTTTAGCTGGGGTTAAACTGACATTTAAACAAAACTATCATGGTTAAGTCGGTTAAACTTCAGTTAAACTTTGAAACTCTTTAGGAATTAATCACTAGTTAGTTAGTCCCTAGTTTTATAAATTAAATATCTTTCCTTTATAGATATTATATCGAATGTTCGTTTTTTTGCAGATTGTAAGGCAATGGCGTCTATCCCCCAAGGGGCCTTTGCAGCGTGCAAAATGCGTGCCTACAATGAAAAGGACTTGACTGTGGCAAAGGTTAAAGCTAATACTGAGAAGCCAGATATAAGAAAGAATTTTGCCAACAAGAAGCGTAAGTATCGTGCCTACACAAAGACACATTTTTCAAAAGAAAAGCTCCTTCAATTAATTATATCAATGAAAATGTTCTTTTTCTCAGTACTAGAATACAGTCCAGTTAAATATAACAGCAAGCTAATGAACTCGATTTGGGGATTCTACAATCGTTACTCTCCGCATAATATTAAAGGAAACGATTACGAAGTTGTTAACAAGGATTTTAAGGAGCAACAGCGGTAAGGCTTACAATTTTTATTAAGTTTATTATTTAAAACTATCTTCTTTGCAGTATGGCTGTTGCATCGTATGCCATTGAACAAAATATGTCAATGGCTCTTCAATCCGGAAAGGAATGGAACTTCCCTTAAATAAAAACCATAAAAATTTAAAAGTGATATTATTAAATAGATGGCATAATGCTGCCCTAAAATACGGAAAACAATTACATAATCAATCGGATCACAAATTAAAGCTTATATTATGTTAGTCAAAAAAAAATAAACAAAATTATTATTATATTGCATTGGTTTCATTTTTATTTTACATTTTAACAAATAACTTTAACAGCGATACACATTTACATACATTAATATTAGCAGAAGCAAATATTTCCGAAAAAAGCGTTTAGCAAAAATTCAAAGTGATTTGTTTTTAATTCAAACTTTAACGACTTAAGTTTTAAGTTTAACATTTAGACTATAGGTTTTTAAAAGTGAAATACTTGACTTAATTTAAAAAGCACGACTCATAAGTTGGTACCATGTATTTGATGTTAATGAAAGCATCTTCGCCACCATGCATCTCCAGAACCTGTAAGGTCTCATCAATTAAATCTCCCAAGTTCATGTTGTTCTTTTGGCTGTAATCGATTTCATCGCCACAATTTACTATAAGAAAAGTAAAAAAAGCTTTAAGAATTCTGGGAAAATAATCGTTCTTGAGGCAGCATACAATTTTTAACTTTGTACGAGTTAAACTTTGGTAGCAACTGTCTATAGAATGGTACTAGCGCCGGTCCCACAAGATCCGATGACATAACCAATTGCTGGAGAATCTTTAGAGTTGTACACATAACCTCTAAATTATTTGTACTTAGGGCATCTATAGTTAAGAAAGAATAATATTAGCTCTGTCACAAAAGAAAACTTATAAAACAAACTTTTGATTGGGAGAATTAGTTGAGGTATGATTGGATGAATCTTTTCACCACCATGAGCCAATAGGTCCAGGACGCCTTGACGAGCATAGGTTTTGTACGGGTGCTTACTCTCAGAGAGCCCATCAAAGAAAAGAGGTAAGTAGAGGCTGTAGTCTAGTTTTTCGATATCCACCTACATTGTATGGGAAATGTAGTTCGTCAAATAATTAAATAACAAAAAACTATAAACCCCGCTCAAAATTAAAAAAAAGTTTTAATTTTAAGTCCCAATATTGTTTCAGATTCAATACCTGATTCTAAGTTTCTAGATAATTGATAGGGTCAACAAGGAAATTGCTCGATTTCTTCAAGGCTTCGTTAGCTTTTATTTCCTAAAGACCTTGTCATAATAGGCCCAAGTAGGATTAGTCTAATGTCAAAATACAACGAAAATTCCTAAAACGAAAGTTCTACCAAACGCTTTTGGCGCCCATAACAAACGATTCGAAAATCGTATGAGAGTTTAGTTTCTCTCATCAGCTGTCAAATTTCTTCGTCTTTTGCTCGAATTCGTTAAGTTTTCGTTAACTTTTGTTGGCTTAAGCCAGTCCCAAGCCAGTGAAAGGTTCGAAGGGGAAATTCGAAAGCCGGCTAGAAATACACAAATCTCATGTTTACTTTTATACTATGTTTCCACCGGCAATAATACGAGGATTAGTGGGAGAGGATTAAAAATAAATCCTAAAGTGGTTGCACCAGACAAATACAGGATCAATTTGACACGAGCACTCTTTTTCTGTAATTTTGGCTCCCTAAAGAGAGTGGCGATGTCATTTTCCACGAGAGAAAAAAGATATGAATTGTAAACTTCCCAAGGGAAATCGTAAATCTGACAGATCTGTCATACGTGGACAGTTTATGTGTCCTTTTTCGATTCTCAAACTGTTAAACAGGTGTTCGAAAAGGGTTAAAAGTGGTTCGTGAAAAGGGTGAATGAGATTAGTGAGGGGATTTATTTCTAATCGCTTGCCGAGAGGATTTAAATTTGTATAGTTAATCCCATAATTCGTACAGGATTTAATGAAGATTTATATTAATCGCGGATTAGTGCCCGGTAGAAACATGGTATTAAGTCTATTATGGACACCGCAATCGTTTAGCATAACTTGACTGCGATTTTCATAGTATTTTGACATTATTTTAATCCCACTTAAGCGTGTTATAGTTAAACTTCAAGCCCAGTACCTATTCCCAAATGATGATTGACAGTTTTCTCTAAAATTTAAAGGCTTGCGCAACTAAGGGTCTTAAAAAAAGACTTGTTCTTTTTCACAGTCCCCACCTCCGCGAGGGTCTGGCAAGCCCTCCGAGAGTATCATTTGTCTTGAAAAACTTCTCAAAGTGCCGTTCGAGTTCGGCAAAAAATTGTAGGTCCCCTTGTATGTAAAGAAATTAACACACCAGCATACATTGTTGAGAAGTTGGCCCTGGTTCACCTCGAGCTGTTGCGCCACTCTATTTATTTATTTATAGACTTAAATGCGTCAATAAGGTTATCGAAATCTTCGGCTTTCCAAGTTATTGACACATTGGCAACTGTCACTTTTCTCAGTTCATCTGTCATGTTCGAGTTGTTCTCCAGAATCTGTTCAAACGCGCAACGCGGCAATCACATAGAAAAAACAACAAAGAAGTCTACAGTGTTCTCGAGTGTGATCCGGGGCTAACTCTCCAAATTTGGCGAGCTAAACCGAGATTAGCCCCACATCAAAATTGACTGAAAACATCATTTCTGCGGTTAACCTCAGTTTAACTCTGAAAGTTGGATGATCCCCCACTGAAAAAATTGCCTTAGAGGACAACTTTAAATTTGCCGAGATAAACTTGGCCAACTTTTTCAATTTTTTTAAAATTTTCAAATACGATTTGTTTCAAAAAAGGCTAGGCTAAAGCAGTGACAAGCAAAGTGTCATCAAAAGGTAAAAGTGTCATCAGGCAAAGGTCATCTTTATCGAAAGTAACAAAGAGTTTGTCTGACTTAACTCTCGAAATTTGACTTGAAAACACTTTCTACAACGTTACGCCTTCAGCCCAATGAATCCGTTGCATCCGTCACGTTGAAGTACACAACTGACAACTAAGTTGAATACACACGTACTTATGGGATGCGGCCCATAGAAGACATGCGTGACGTACGTCGCTTCCCATAGGAACGTGTGTATTTCACTGGGTGATTAGTTGTGTACTTTGACGTGACGGACGCAACGGATTCATTGGGCTGAAGGCATAAAGAATTCTTTGCGTCCCGTCAAGTCGAAGTACACAACTGACAACTTAGTTAAATACACACGTTCTTATGGCAAGCGGCTCATAGAAGACGTGCGTGACGCACGTCACTTTCTTTAAGAACGTGTATATTTTACGTTGTCAGTTGCGTACTTCGACGTGACGGACACAACGGATATATTGGGCTGAGTGCCTTACCTAGTATCCTCTTTAGTTCTGGATATGTCTGGCCGAGTTCCACTGTTGGAAAGTGACTGGAAAACATCTAGTGGAGACACCAATTGCAAAGACTACTTTCAGTCATTTTCCAGTAGTCTTCCAATCCTGGAAATCGTTAAGTCATCTTCCTGGCCTGTGGAGACGTGCCCTTAGAGTCTGCTGAACTCGTCTGTGGCCTGGCGTTGGACGCAGAATAAAACCATTTGGCGAAAAACTGCATGATTTTCTGCCACAATCATACTTCTCCAGTTAATTTGCGGCTTTGGTTGTATACCCGCTGGCCACTTCTGGACACCTTCTAGTACGCTCCATACTTCCCCTTTGGTACTTTTCCGCTGAATTCTATGGAGAGGAAATTTTCGATATCAAAATTCGAACTTCGAATATCAGCTGACTGGAATGACAGTTGGGTGTGCTCGTTTAGTGAACCTAGCGGGTGTGTTCGTAAAGTGATTGATGGGTGCATTCAGCGATTCCTGTATGTCTTTTATTTCTTGTCGCCGCATTACACTACTGTGAGTTTTTTGGGTCGCTGATCAAGAATTTCAGGTTTTGTCCTCAAGAAATTGGGTCTTTACCCTTAAAAAAAACACCTTTAATTTGAATATTTTGTAATTTTTTATAAAAATTTGAATATTGTGGTTAAATTAATGGGGTGAAAAGTACCCCTAAAAAGGGGATTTTTCTACATTTCCACTTTTTGATTCAAATTATGCGTATAAACTGATTTCTAGTTTTGAGTTGAAACATAAAATTTAACCCTTCGGATAATAGGAGGGGATTAAAACTCCCTCTGAATATGGGTTTTACCATTTTTAAAGCTAACGGGAATTTTCTCTATTACAGGTTTTTTCGGTTGCTGATCATGAATTAGGAGTTTTTTCTCGAGAAATTAGAGCTTCAGCCTTAAATCAGCAAAAAAAATACCCGTTAGAGCATGCTGGACAGTACATACAGATCAAATCATACGCTCTTAAAGTATTGGGGTGCCTACTGTTTTCGCCACTGTTTAAATTTACATATGTGTATCAGATTGTACCATGAGCCAATTCTTTTAGTTGACTTTCAATCTGTAATTCATATCTGTAATAAATGTGTAACTAATGTGTTTCAATATCGCCCCGCCCCTTAATTGACACGCGAGTTTCCGGATTCCGGACAATATAATACTAATTTTGTAGAGACAAAAGGTTCTGAAATAGCTACCTATTTATATGCCTTAAATTTCATTCCCAAAATAGTATAACTAAAGGCCTTGCTGGAGCGGCAAAGGTGCAACTTACATAGTCAACTTTGCTTTACGTTAACATGCCTGGAAATACTAACGAAGCCATTTGCAAGCACGCGAACGCCGTTTTTTAATCAATATCTTTCACGTGTCTTACAATTTCGTGAATTCTTTGCTGAGACTTTTTCAAGTGACTTTTCACAATGAATTCATGACAAAATCAATTAAACTATTATAATTAACATTTAAAACAACAATTACCGTCCATCCAATTTTATCACCTCCTGTGAGGTATTCCATCTTGATTGGCAAGTCTCCACGGTCATAGTACATCCGGAAGGAAGTCGTTTTGGTGTGATGTGGTTTGTATTCTAAAACCGACCTTAAACTGTTGCACAAACGGGTCAAAATATTTTCTTTTCTTACTTTGATTGCTCCTAGCGCTGAATTTCTCCTCATCGATAACAACGGTATTCTTCTGCTGTGATTGTATGGAGAATGGTGGTACGAGCCTGGCAGTCCTTAAACGCTGTTGCGGAGCAGATGAAAAACGCAGCTTGTTGGAGTCATTCTTTTGCAAACGACACGTCTCTGACCGCCTGGCTGTTAAAGACATTTTCTTAGCCGGAGGAAAAATGAAGTATTTTGGGCCAAATAAACTTTCTGAAAGGATGCGAGTTTCACTGAGGAGTAAAGGTATTTGAATACCTATGCCATAGGCCACTAACAAAAACCAAAACAAAGCTTAGGCGTTGCTAAGGACTAACGCGCAGTTGTGTAATTAATGGTTAGAGATACTAGTTTAAAGGGGTGGCCACAATAATAGAACCTACCAGTAACTGTCAATTTTTTAACTACTTGGTGAATGTTAGGGATTCGTCTTAGATTGCATTTCCTCTAAACTAGGTTGTGGCTAGCTTTTAGCATTTTTATATACCTTCACCAATATTGTCATGTTGTGAACTATGGAGCTCTTTTGACTTAACTCAATTTTCGTTTTGATCTGTAGGTACCTACACAAACCCAATAGGCTATTAAATCAGTCAAAAACTGGCATCAATTTTAACCTTATTACTTCTTAGTTCTTAATCACTGTCTACCGACTCTCTGTAATAAAATCGGAAGCTTTAGTCTGACCCCTGATAAGAAATTCAATAGAATTTTATATTCATGACAACTTTGTCGTAGACTAAATTTCAGATTATTATCATTTCTTTTGAAGTTATAAAATTGATAGTTTTTAGTGATTAGTTCTTCAGTGCTGAATGTACCCCGAGCTTAACAAAGATCTGTTACCAAGATCGTCTCACACAACTTTGACTCTGATTTCAGAGAGCGCTTTGCACAGCATGTTTCGGAAAAGTTTGAACTAATTCCAACTGACCTCTTGAATGTAGAGAAGGAATGGCAGCTGTTTTTATCGGCAGTCATTGCCTCTGCAGGAAATGTTTGTGGAGTGAAGCGGCTTGGGGTAGCGGCTGGTGGTGAGAAAAGAACTGCTTGGTTTAAAACGCCTGGAGTTCAAGAAGCCATCAGAGAGAAGAAGAGAGCCTACATTGCGTGGATGCAATGTAGAAACTTAACTTCTCGAGCCCGGTACAATGAGGCGCGAAGGACTACCAATCTGGCAGTCAGAACAGCCAAGGAACAGTCATGGAAAAAGTTCGGCGAGAAGTTTGAGCACGATTACAGATCTGCAAACAAGATATTTTGGTGGACCATTCGCCGGCTCAGAGGAAGGAAGTTGAATATCATTCAAGGGGTTGAATCAAAGGACGATACACTTCTTTCAATGAGAGTGATGTCTTGCGCAGATGGAGAGCGCACTTTTCGGAGTTGCTCAACCCCCAACAGGGCACTGAAGATGGCATTCCCACTGCTGACGAGACAAGGGCGGAGAATTGTCCCACAGTAGACGAAGTCACTAAAGCGATTAAATCGCTAAAAGTTGGCAAGTCTGCTGGAGTTGATGAAATCCGGCCAGAAATGCTCAAGGCAATGGGTGAAGAGGGTGTTAAATGGCTAACACATGTCATTAAGGTGGCCTGGGATAGCGGGAAGGCACCTAGCGATTGGCAAACGGGAGTTATAGTGCCCATTTTCAAAAAAGGGAACAGGAGAGATTGCGCCAACTATAGGGGCATATCTCTCTTGAGTCTTCCGGGAAAAGTATTCGCGGTGGTGTTGGAAACGCGTTCCAGAGCTGTAATCGAGCCTTTGTTACGGGAAGAACAGTGCGGCTTTCGGCCTGGCAGAGGCACAGCCGACCAGCTTTTTACTCTGAAGGTTATTCTTGGGAAGGCCTGGGAATATGCCAAACCGGTCTATGCGTGTTTTGTAAATCTGGTAAAGGCGTATGACCGAGTCCCTTGGGATACACTGTGGAGAGATTTGCAGGACTATGCGCTAGGTGGGCCTCTTCTGAGAGCCATCCAGTCTTTGTATGGAAACTGCAAAAGCTGTGTACGGATAAATGGCGTCAAATCCCGTCCTTTTGATGTGCGGGTTGGACTTCGCAAGGGCTGTGTTCTGTCGCCCTGACACTGGGTATTTCAAATGGGGAATGTTGCTTCTGCAAAACACCACCAGTACCAAACAGCGCAAGAAGCGGGACCAATTTTGTCGCAGGTTGTGTATAAGCGACGACACCAACTAGCAGTCCATATATATATGAGTTTTGTTCCCGTACCTGTCCTAAACTACACAAAATAACCCAAATTTACGACAAATAGCCAAATCCTGTTCCCGTACACGGTTTTTGTGTAGCTTTGGACAGGAGAGAGAGCGAAAATGAGAGTTTCAAATTTCCTCTCCCTACGAAATTTAGACCAAGAAATTTCTTTGGGCAGAATTATGAAAGGTGTCAGCGGCGGTAATTGAACATCAGATGACATTTGGTTGGACACTAAGGTGTTAGCTATAGCGCCTCGTAAAATTTGTACTCTTGAACAACTTTTGCTGAATCTATAATTTGAGTCCTTTTTATGTGAAGTTTCTAATGTTAATTTTTTCAACCCCACCCCTGCAAATAAAGAGGAATAATTAGAATTAAAGGAATTTTAAGGAATTAGGAATAATTAAAATCTACTTCGCGACCCACAAAATCCACTGTTTGGTTTGAGTTTTGAGCTGATGGCTTAGTCGGTCCACAGTTCCTTAAGAATGATGTTGTCCATATCATCAACTTCAACGTCGAGCGCTATAGGGCCTTATAATTTTTGACAGATGACAGTTGTTTGAAAGAAAAAGACCCATTGCTGTCCAAACAATCATTGCTGACTAGAGGAATAAGTATGGGAGGATCAACTTAAACCTAACAACATCGGCTGAATGTTGATCAATATCTGTTATTTTAAGACAATTTTTTTTATACTCCATCGCATATGATAGGAGGTATAAAAAGTTTGATTCATAGTTTGTAACATAGAGAAATAGTCACCGTAAACCCCTAAGACATTAAGGGCATGACGATCGAGACCGAACTGTTAGTCGAATGAGCCATGTCCGTCTGTCCGTGTGTCTGTATTTTTTTAGGCCTTAAATTTTGACCTAGGAACTTTAAACTTAATATCTGTTCTTTCTAGGTCCCGGAGCAGTACAAGTGTAAAAATTTTCGAAACCCGCCCACTGACACGCGCACTTTACATATTGGCATGAAACATCAAAGTTGTTGTTGGAAGCTGAAATTCGGTGTGCGATATCCTCGCTTAAGTGTATAATGATTGGCGTTTCACAAAAAAGTAAAAACCGCCCTCATGTTGGCGTGGTCATATTTGATTTGCATTCTAATAAACGGTTTTTATTCGATGTATTTATTTTAAATCCAAAAAACTTGCACTACAAAATGTTCAGATAATGTGCGTATGCTATCAACTAAAATAAATAAATTTTTGCCACGCCCACTTTTTGAGGCGTTCTTAAGTATAAACCAATTTTTTTTATAAAAAACGCAATCAACACGTGTTTACCACATCTCACAAATAATATGAGCACAAAAAGCGATGTTATTGATAAGCGGTTAATGCCACGCCCTTTTTTTAAGGAAGGAGACTCTTAACTGAAAAATTATTTATGCAATTACAGTAAATAGAAACTAAAATTTAAGAACCAAGATTTATGATGCAATTCGAAGTTTGACGGTGGTCGATTGAGATGGGGTATCCAACGATTCGGTGGGGTGCCGTGGCGATGTTATTGAAAAGCGGTTGATGCCACGCCCCGTTTTTAAGGAAGGAGACTCTTAACTGTAAAATTCTAAATACAATTAAAGTTAATAGAAACTAAAACTCAACAACCAAGATTTATGACGCAATTTTGAGCTTGACGGTGGTCAATTGAGATTGGGTATCCAGCGATTCGGTGGGGTGCCGTTGCGCAGTGGTTAAGGTATGTGCTTACTACGCCGGAGGTCTGGGTTCGAATCCTACCATGGTTACCTCTAAAAAAAAAAGACTCGTTCTTTTTCACGGTCCTCACCTCCGCGGGGGTTCGACAAGTCGTCGGAGAGTATCATTTGTCTTGAAAGACTTCTCAAAGTGCCGTTCGGATTCGGCAAAAAACTGTAGGTCCCTTTGTATGTGAAGAAATTAACACACACAGCACACTTTGTTGAGAAGTTTGCCCTGGTTTACCGCGAGCTGTTGCGTCACTCTATTCATTTATCCAACGATTCGTCAAAGCGGATTGTAACCCTACTACTAGTTCAGATTATGGAGCTCTCCAAATACGAAATGTGTATGAAATTAGATGACGCAAAACAACCCAAAATAGCTAGACAATCACAGATAACACACAAAAAAATCCTCTATGCATACAGTCTTACCTATGTAATAGTCTGTTTCCACCGGGTACTAATCCGCTATTAATATAAATTCTTCCTTAAATCCTCTACAAATTACGCGATTTACCTAACAAATCCTCTCGGCAAGCGATTAAAAATAAATCCCTTCATAAATCCCATTGACCCTTTTTCTAAATTACTGAATAACTAGATATTCAACTTGCGTCCCTCTTACCCTCCAACACCCATTTGTTTACGTTTTTTATAAAGCCTTTAAAGCTTTCAAAAAGCTTAAAATTTCCGTGTCGGTGAATACGTGTATGAAGATTAACAATTAACACAACAATTTACCTTACGCAATCAGCTGATGTAAAAGCTCCAAAACAAAATTGCGTGGAAATGACGAATTGATGAATTTACTCACATTTGTAAAAAAAAAAACTGTCGGTGGATGGGTAAATTCCTCAGCTTCAGCTTGTGGGCAAAGCTTTTACATGTCCGAAGTTGAATATCTAGTTATTCAGTAATTTATACCCTTTTTATGAACCACTATCAACCCTTTCCGAACACCTTTTTGACAGTTTGAGAATCAAAAAAGAACACTGAAACTGAAACGATTTCTATTAAGATGTTTACAGCGGAAACATTTTTTCGCTCCTGGAAAATGGCAACGCCAGTCTCTTTTGCGAGCCAAAATTACAGAAAAAGAGCGTTTATTTGTTTGGTGGAACCACTTTGGGATCTATTATTTATCGCCTCCCGCTAATCTTCGGATAATTGCCGGTGGAAAGAACACAAAACCTTAAGAACGCGTATTTATGCCTACATACAGCCACGGATCTCCCCTATTTCCTCATTTCGATAGGTATTCGGCTAAAGTCACAGAGATAATTGAAAAACTACTGCCAAGGGCACAGAAATATGAACCAGCGTTGAAATCTATCTGCTCTTAAATTAAATGGTGATGCGACGCGACGCACGTGACAAGAATATTATTCTCCCAACAAAAAATGTTTTTCGCTCATGTACACGACTGCTTAGGAAATGCATTTTATTAGACATTTCAAAAACTTGCATCTAGGTGGCACTGTAGCGAATTCACCACACAACCACAGCAAACGAGCTTACCTCTCCCAAATTGAGTTGGATTGCTCAATACCGAGTGAAAATTGATCGAAGAGTGGCGTGCGGATAAGTTGTGCCTCGCGTTCCTTTCTCGATTTCGCTTAAAATACTCTGAATTAAAAGACAAAAAATGTTCAAATCATTTCTCCAACAAAAGAATAACAATAAAAAGTCAAATGAACATTGTGAAAAAGTGTTTTAACGCCAGAAAAATCCAATGTAAAAATCATTCGGGATAATTTACACAACTACACCACCATTTTGTTTTATTTTTCTCACCCCAACTAATCTCCCGTATAGAATACTAGTAGAGTAGTAGTGGTATTGGATATTCTTCTGGTTGCCCAGCGAAATCAAAGTTTTGTCTACATTTTCCGCCGCTTTGCAAAACAAATAACAAAAATGGAAATGCAATAAACAAAATGAAAAGAAAAAATTAAAAGTTAACAATTTATGTTGAGTGCAAACACAAGAATCTACTCTGCCCCAGTGTGTGTATTTTTTTTGCTTCTATAACTTGTGTAATTGTGTACCTCTAGAGCTGATTTTTTTTTTATCGCTCATTGTGAATCGACCAGTATCAGTGTTTGCAGTCGCCGTTTGTCACGTACACCTATTTTTATAGAACACAAGAACAACAAAACTACGGAGTTTATGGTAAGTTTTATTGACAAATAATTATCGCCTTATCGTTCAATATGATTTTTGCGAGAAACGAAAATTGTTCAAAATTTCATAAAACCCCTCATTTACACGCATGGAAATTTATTTGACTATTGATGCGGACACGAGCGAGAGGGAAAAGTAAAACGAGTTTTCCCCTAATTTTTTTTTTTATGGACATCTGCCGCTGCCACACTGCCTCATATGGAATTGTTAGTGTTTTCCCTTGTGGTCCTGTTTTATTTTTTGTTGTTGCTACTTTTCGGTAAAGTATCGGTTGTACGCTTGCACTAACCAAGTGGCTATGGCGTGCACAACACATAATTCACAATGGAAAATTGCGCGATGTCGGTTGTCGTTGTCGATTAAAAGAAAAGCCCAAAGAAAATGAGAAGAGGAATCAATGAGGTAGATGGGAGGTGTAGATAATTAGATTTGTGCAAGTTTTCCTCATCCAACCAAACCTATCTATTGCCGACGAGCACTTCTTTGTTGTGGAAATGAATTTTGTCAAAATCGATGCATTCGAAAAGTAAAGAAAAAAAAAAAAAACTGAAGAAGCCCGTATCGAAATGGATACGCAGCGCGATGATGGTCTTCCAAGGCAGGATATAAAAGTAATTTAATCCCTGGTTCTATTTATCTTGCGTATAGTAGTGCAGCTTGCCTTGGGTTTCGCTGGCTTCAGGCATGACAAGGACCTCTTTTCAAAAAAGTGCTGAAAATGTATGCGTAGCATGTACGCACGGGTGTGTGTATGTAAAATTTGGCCCAGCATGAAAGATTATGTTCTTATGGCGAAATTGAGGTGTATAGTATAGGTAGGTACCGCACGGATGGCTTCGAATAATGTCCTTGTCTTTGCCTCTCGAACCAAGCAGTGGGTACTTCAAGGAGCCAAAGTCTTCGACCCCAAGTGGCGTTGTGAAATAGGTTCAAAAAATTATTTTAGGTGGGTATTCTTACTTTAAAACAAATATGAAATTTAAATATTAAAATGAGTTGGAAGCATGTGTTTTCTCCAGAGCAGAAATAGAGAAGAGGTACCTACTTCGTTTTCTATTTGAAACGAAGTAGGTACCTATGTCCAAACTAAGTCTCCGTATTATTAGGTAAAGTCCTGATAGGTGCTCATTTGAAATTCATAAATTCATGATTAGTTAGAAGAATCAAATCTTAAACATGATTTAGTCAAATTCCAGGATTGTTCTGGAAAAAAGTTAATAAGATTTATATTTAAACCTACACTCTACATACCGACATACATAATTGTATAATTTCAGCAAATAATGTCAATATTCTGTTCAAACTAAATAAATAAACTAAAGCCGAAAAGAAACTATAGCTTAATTGGTAGCCGCAGTACCCCTTATAGGTGAAGTTATCAGGATCGTGCTGTGCCTATGACAAGCTTAGCAAGTTTTTGAATAGTATATTTGAAGATGTATAGTAGGTGCCTGTATGGCTAACCAATGGTGGCAAAATGTTGGGCACCTATTAACAAATCTACAACAGCCAACGTCCGTTTTAAAAATAATGAAAACATCCGGTTATTACGAACCAAGAGTCAGTTTTTATTTTTAAATTTTCATTAAACTTTGCAAATTTGACTGCACTATCTCCAGTACTGTATAGCTAGGTTGTACTGTATAACCAAAATTCTCAACTGCCAAAATTTGGCCCTGCAATACCTCCTTATTTTTTCGTTCAATCAGATTTCCTCAACTTTTTGGGACTGCCCCCAGAACTGAATAGCTGCGTCATCATCATCATTTTCGGTGACAGCTTATCCGTTAGAAGGGTCGTGGAGCGTGATGGCTAAATTGTCCTTCCCTCGTTCTCGATCCTCCGCCACCAACTCAAGAGACACGCAGGCGCGATCCCCAGACGGGTCTCGGAGATGTTCATTACCTGATCCAACCCCTCGCATTTTAGCTAACATAACCTGTCTTGGAAGTCTGTTGGGGGGCATGCGTACAACGTGTCCAAACCATCGAGGAATTGATTGTTCCACTCGGAGAAGTAGCTGCTCAACATTAAGATTCCTACGAATACTGACGTTTCTCACTCTATCCTTAAAGGCCCAACCATAATAGACTTTGATGAGCTTAAGTCGGCTTTCCGAATTTTCCCATTCCACGCGATTTACATATATGCCACGACCATAATAGCCTTATGCTGGGTTTTCTTAAGGTTTTCGTTAACTTGTGTTGGTATAGACTTTAGTTTTTCTTGTCATTAGTTCACTCATTGTCATATTTAAGCCCATATTTATTTTTAAACGTGCTTCAAAAAGTCCGTGCAAGAAGGGAATATACCAAAAATTCTACGCTGACCTCAAAAGTTTAAACGTATTTTGGATTTGACAATCGGCTTCGGAGATAACGGGTGATTTTTAAGCTGGTTTAGTTTTGGCAACACTGGTTTTGACAGCTGACGTGTGTTTAGTACCTTGTGTCACTGTCAAACAGCTTCAGTTTGGTTTGCAATTTAACCATGGATCGTCTTACAAATGAACAACGCTTGCAAATTATTGAATTTTACTATCAAAATTCGTGCTCGGTTCGAAATGTTCATCGCGCGCTGCTTCCATTTTATGGTCGGCATTCTCGACCTTCTGAGCAGTCTCGTTTCGGGCCGGTCAATTGGCCGCCTAGATCGTGCGATTTGACACCATTAGATTATTTTTTGTGGGGGTATGTCAAGACTAATGTCTATAGGGACAAGCCCGCTTCGATTGACGCACTGGAAGCCAAAATCCATGCATTCATTCGTGAGATACCGGCCGATATGTGTGAAAGAGTATGCCAAAATTGGACTCAGCGGATGGGCTACCTGAGACGCAGCCGAGGTCAACATTTGCATGAAATTATCTTTAAACATTAAATTGCAAGGTTCAAACTATCGATTCAAAAAAATATTTCATTAATTTTTTCGAATTTTTTGTGTTTTTTTTTTTTTTAAAAGTTCTCAACCTCTTTAAAAATCACCCTTTATTAACATCTAAAGTTGAAGAAAAAGTGATACAATTTTCAAATCTGATTTTAAATTTTCAAAGCAATGTGATACTTGAGACGTTAACAGTTAAGGTTTTCAAATCGTTTGCTTAAGGCTATTATGGGCAACACAATCTTTTGGCAAAACTAGAGTGATATTTTCGTTGTATTTCGACATAAGATTAATCCCGCTCAAGTCTATTGTGTTTGGGCTTTAAGCGTTACTCCAGCAACGCACCTCGAAAATCTCATTTCGCCAACTTGAACCCGAGATCTAATTCTTCATTTCATGACCATAGATGAGGTTTAATACGAACACTTAATTGAAAACTGACATCTGTGCTTTCACTCCAAGCTTAGCTTTCCTGATGACCGGCTGGCGCAGTTCCTTTACTATTACTCCCGCTTGGCTAATCCTACAGGAGATAACTCTGTATCACTCCCTCCATCTTTCGTGAAAAAGACCCCGAGATACTTGAACTTCTCTGCCTTTTTGAATGGCACTCCATTTATGTGCAGGGTAGGTACACTGCACAAGAGTTCGGGAAACAACCATCACTTCGGATAGCTGCGTTGTACCTATTATAAAATGGTAAAAAGTCAAAATGTTGTCCTTCGACATTAATTTTTCGGTACTTTCCCCAATCGCGTTATTTTTTACAAACGAATGCAGCACAAATTAGTTGAGTTCCTTACTGAATAGAGGCAACACTATGCCCTTATGAAGTTGATAATGTTTTTTAACGTTTCACTATAACGAACTTCGGTTAAAGCGAACCCATTTGGTCTTACTTAAGGTGGCGCTATAGTCCGGGGTGGACCTGGGCCTCAGCCAACAAGCTTCGCCAGCCAGCTCTGTCTAAAAGCTAGCCGTCTCCAGTTTCGCACGCGAAGTTGGATGAGGTCCCCTTCCACTTGCGTGCGCCACCTGAGTTTCAGTGCTCCTCTACCGCGCCGTCCCTGCGGTGTGGGCCGGGGCGTTGGGGTCCATCCGCTCTAGATGACCCAGCCATCGTAGACGTTGTGTTTTGACTCTTTTGGCTAGGTCGGTATCGCTGTACAGCCCGTACAGTTCGATGTTATATCTCCTCCTCCACTTTCCGTCTATGCAGACGGGACCGTAAATCGTCCAAAGAATTTTCCTCTCGAAGCAGCCTAAAGTGTTTTCATTAGCCTTTGACAGGGTCCATGCTTCTGCACCGTAAAGCAGGACTGGGATGATGAGGGTCTTATACATGGACACTTTAGTTGCTCGAGAGAGGGCTTTGCTACTCAATTGCCTCCTTAGCCCAAAGAAACAGCGATTGGCAAGAGTTATCCTTCGTTTGATTTCAGCGCTGGTGTCATTGTCTTAATTGATAGCGGAACCCATTTGGTCGGTCCCTTAAAAATCGCTTTAAGCGGGTACTACTGTACATAGAGTGGTAGGTACCTGCTTGTCAACTGGATAAAAAATAAAACGTTAAAGCAAAAATGGGAAGTAAAACATTCTTAATAATGTAATGTTTTTGTAATTTAAAAAAATATATTAAAGTTTTGACAAGCTGCCAAACGTTTTGCAGAGTTCTTTATGACAGAGTTGCAGGTCTTGGCATTTTTTATTGTATCTACCTACCAGGTATAAAGAACATTCTGACTTTTCCATTCGTCTTTTAAAGGCAATTGAAGGTCCACCAAAAACTGAATGAATGAAGTATCTATTAGAGATCTGCAAAAACTTGATAAACCCAGCTTTTTTTTTGAAGCTTTCAAAAAAAGTTTATTAAGGCCTTTTCGGTTGGCGATCCCGGATCCGGGCTCTCTTCTTCCGGATTGGGGTTTCTCTACGAACAGCCAAACACGTTTTTTTTTTGTATCTTGAAGTTTGTGTAGCGTTGTATTTGTGAAGCATAAGCTATTTTACAGGAGGCAAATGACATTAATCCAACTTGACATTGATACATGTATGATTGTGTGCGTGCTTCTGGTTTTGATTCTGGATTCAAAACCAGAAGCAAATTTCTCTTCTATCCAGAAGAGGAACTGTCAAACGAGAATAAGAAAACAGTTTCAAGAGAGTCCAGAAGTCTCCCGGACGACCAACCAAAAAGGCCATTAGTTTCAGCACTTATGAAAAATGTTCGCTCTTAAATTTTTGACAGTCCCAGTTTTGACTGCAAGTGTCTATATATTATTTTTTTTAGGTAACCAGGAACCGTGGCGTAGTGGTTAGTTGTGTGTGCTTACTACGCCAGAGGTCTGGGATCGAATCCTGCCATCGTCACCTGAAAAAAAGACTTTTTCACGGTCCACACCTCCGCTAGGGTTTGACAAGCCCTCCGAGAGTATTTATTGTCTTGAAAAAAACTTCTCAAAGTGCTGTTCGGATTCGGCAAAAAATTGTAGGTCCCCTTGTATGTGAAGAAATTAACACACACAGCATACATTGTTGAGAAGTTGGCCCTGGTTCACCTCGAGCTGTTGCGCCACTCTATTTATTTTTTTAACCACCAGGAAGGCACATAGATATAGATATCTATTGCATTATGACTTTTTTACTAACTGACAAACGAAACGTCAATTGGCAAGCAAGGGGGGCGTTTTCTTGCTGTAAGTTTTAAGCTTAAGCCTAGTATGGTGATCGCGAAAAGATTTTGCTCCCACACAAAAATCTCAAAGTACCAAAAATTTTGCAATCGGTTTTGCAAAGTCGTACGCAACTGGAGTGAAAAATTCTTAAGTTATTATGCCTTACACAGTTACATGCATGAGCCAATAGATAATACATAGATAAATTTTTAGCCTGAACAAGTGAGTCTTAGATGTCGGGGATATAGTTAGATCAAAATTTTGAAAACTACGAAATATCAGTAGGTATTTTCAGAAAAGGAAATGTCTTTGACAGTGACACATGCCTTTGACAGATGTTTCTATTCGCGTGAGTACCTTGATTTATTTTTTTTTTTTGCAGGCACGTTGCTCGGTGTTGAGAAAATTACTGCTTCTGCAAATGTTTTTCGCGATATTTTTGCCTATTACCGTTTCGAAAATAGAGGGATTATCACTGAAGTCATTTGCAAGCTTAAGTTATGCTGTAAAATACAAAAGGGCTTTTAGTTTAGCTAAAACAAAAACAATTTTCAAAAAAGAAAAGTTAAAAGGAGGCTCGACTTAGACAACTAAGCAATGGACAATTCAGCTTGTCCCAAGGGGATCTGATTTTTATTCAGCTAGCTGCTATTATCTAGGATCTATTCGTATTAGCAAGCTCCAACCGTATCCGCCGTTTAATAAAGAAGAACGTCCCTTTTTGTCCCTCTCCCGAGGGACAAAAAGCTTTTATCAAAAAACAATCTTCGGATCTCTTAAAGGATAGGACAAAGTTCTATGAGATGAAGGGTGTCTTGATTCTGACGAAAAATAATTTCTGACCGTTTTTTTTTTTTTTACATCAATTACGAAAAAAGACCAGAGATAAGACAGAACACCCGTTTTTTCATTCATTTATGCGATTTTTTTGAAAATGCGTCAAAACGGCAGTATTTAAACTTTTTAAGAAAAATATGACTTAAGGTTGGTTAACTTTGAGTTGCTTTATAAGTGCGTTCAATATTGGCTTTGTGCACTAAGCGGGCCAAAAGTTATAGCCTCAAACACTTTGAAAAACGTCATCCATTTTCAACTTTTCATTTCTTAGAAACTCTTTAATGTTTTCAAAATTTTTTTTTTGTTTTGTTAAAGTTCAGTTTAACCTTTGTTTCTTTTTTTAGTTCTTACCTGCTAAATTTCTTTAAAAAAAAGTATTGAAAAACATTTAACTTCAAACTGTAATAAAACCGTTATTTGTGCTTGCCCTCGTTGGGTTCTCTGACTACCTCCGCTTTTTAAAAGCACGCCAAATTTTGTCTATCTACGAAGTTATAACGCGTTTGGACGGACGGACGGTTAACGTAATGATGCCTTAAGAGATCCTTTTCCCGTTTTTGGACGGACCGCTAAAAAAAATTCGTGACTACAGCGCATCAAACAACCATGTTTCTAATGAAGATAGGTGTCACCCAAACGACCGACCGTTGGCTGTCCTCAGATACTGCTAGGCTCGACTTATCTTGGCAAGTCTTGAGTTTACCCCATCCTTACTTTAAACGTCAAATTCAAATTTGACGCCCCCGCTCGGGCTTATTGCAAGCTTAACTTAAAACTAAGAATTTAAACAATCTAAACTTACTGTAACTTAAGTTTAAGAAAAAAAGGGGAGATTAGAAGGGTTAGCGGGATTGGGTAGATTAAAAAGACTCTTTTTAAGTGTGCTCTTGGTACTATTAAGGTTAAATGATTGTGCGTGCTTGTTACAGATACGTAACATTCTAGAAATAGGTTCATAGTGACCATAGTTAGTGCGATGGGATTTCAGTCAGAACAAAGGTACTGATCGAAGGTTCCGGGTGTTAGGATTGAAGGTGATTAGCTGTAGGATTTGTGGGCTATCAGTGTTGCCAGTAAGAAGTTGGTGGATGAAGATAATATCAGCAATCTCGCGTCGCCTTTTTAAGGACTGCATATCGATTAGTTTAAATCGATCTTCAAAGGATGGCAAAATAATGGGGTCTGTCCAACCAAGGCCACGCAGAGCGAAGCGGAGAAATCTTCTTTGGACTGCTTCTATTCTCTGTATATGAATTTGTTGGTAGGGAGACCAAACTTGACTGGCATATTCAAGGAGAGGTCTAACATAAGTTACGTAAAGGGCATTGGTAACGTATGGGTCCGAGAATTCTTTTGACCATCGCTGCTCAAAACCAAGTGCGGAGTTAGCGCGGCTTATGATGTTGCTGACATGGCTACGGAAGTTAAGCTCGTTATCACAGATAACTTCTAGATCGCGAATTTCAGTAGTTGTCGGCACCAGTATGTCATTGATAGAGTAAGTTCTTGAGGGTCGAACGGTACGTTTGCGGGAGAAAGTAATTGCCTGGCATTTATTGACGTTAAGATCCAAAAGATTCAAAAGAATACACCTCTCTGAAAATCGGTTAAGGTCGTTCTGTAGATGGAAGGCATCCAGATTACCTTAGAGATTCTCATGTCGTCTGCAAAGACAGATAAATCAGAATTTATCATGATCATATTAACATCATTGATTGAAAGTATGAAGAGGATTGGTCCTAGATGACTGCCTTGAGGTACCCCAGAGGTTGCAATAATTGAGTCTGAGACCGAGGATCTGAAAACGACTCTGTATTGCCGATCCTCCAAGTATGATTTGATCTATTTGACAAAACAAGGGTGAAAACCGAGCGCTTTAAGCTTAAAAACTATAACTTGGTGCGCGAGTTTGTCAAAGGCCTTGCTGAAATCGGTGGCAATTGCGTCAACTTCCTTTCCTTAAAAAAAAGACCCCTGCGGTAATTGAATATATTTTTTAACAACATGGCTCAGCACATTATTCTAGTAAGGAGCTGTTAAACGATTTGTTAGCGCAATTTTAGCAAAAACAACATTTTTATTTACTATGTGACAATGCCATGGTTAGCACATACCAAATTTTTCTTATATGAATAACTTGCTTATGTAGCTATACTAATGCGAAATTTTTTTGAACACTAAAAAAAATTGCCTGAGGTATTAAATTTAAACAAAAACTTTGTTTATAGTTGTTTATTTTGCATTTAAAAAATTGTGTCTTTTCTTTTTAATTGTTTGGAAGTCTTTTTTGCTACAAAATACATATCGAAAGTAACTAAGGTCTTTTAAACGAAGTCGGGTCAATATCCCTGTCGTTCCACTGATCCACCCTCTCATCAGAATAAGTGGGTCTACGCGCGCAGGACTACCTAATAATTAAAATCTAATAAGAATCGACAAACATCCCTTAGATTGTTAACCTCCCTAAATAAACATAAACAAGTCACAACAACCTGTTAAAAAATGTGTTTTTGTGACGAAATTCTTCTAGACAAGATGTTCAATACTTTTCAACCCCTAAAGGGCAAAGGCAATGGAATATAGGTTAGTGGTAGGTACCTACATAGAGTAACAAGTGAATCGTACTTGTCAAAGTGGAATTTTTCACAAGAAAACAACCCCAAAAATTAAGAAGATTTATAGGAATCTTTATAGGAATAAAAATTAGACAAAGAATTTCTAAATTCTTTCTGTGGACTTGAGTACTTTTAGGACTAAAGGGTTAGTTTCGGTCATAAACTATTAACCTTATACCGATTTACTTGAGAGATTGAGTGTGTCCCGTCGTCGTAGGGCACAGCATACAAGTTGAATAGTAAGTTATTATGACACACTTTTTTATGGAAAAGTTCGTGACGTACGCTAAAGTAGGTAAAAGATTTAAAAGTACAAGAACACTAAATTCCAATAAATTAAGAACGCAACTTTTTTCCTCAAATGACTATAACAGTCAGGGGTGCTAGAGTGCTTACAAAAATAATTCTTAAATTAAGCCCATTCTGAAGAGAATGAGCCCTGTTCATAGATGTTTGATAAGCTTTTGCTATGCTGTTGCTAAGCTAAACTGGAATTTAAGTTCATCATAGACGCATTAAACCCATTTCTAAATGAAAAACTCGGGTCTAAAGTTAGTCACGGCAAGGGGTATGTTTAAGCTTTGTTTTGCTCTACCAAATACCTAGAAAAACATACACATTAACAACCATTCAGCGTTCTCGGATAAAGAACAGTTTCGAAAATGTTTGTAACATAAGCACAAAGAAATATCAAGAAATCGCAGCATGGACGTACCAAAAATATTTCTTTCTGTTTCTTGGTCACTCAGCCTTTTGACGATGCTTTACGAAATGAGGCTAGCATATGAAAAATTGATTAAAATGTCATTTTCTGACACAATTCTCTCAGACAATCACTCATTTAAGAGTATTGATAAGTACAGAGCTTCCAAAACTGTGCTTAGACTCGGGTCTAAGTAAACACAGAAAGAAAATTGTCTATGAATATTGTCTAAGCTGTATGATAACCTTAGACTATGAATATGGGCCAATGGTTATAAAAGTATTGGGTCATACTTTTTTAAGAATACCTAGATGCTGAAGAGAAGCAGCCGTCTAACTCAAAGCTGCTTCTCTTTGAACTCACCATGGATTTCGGGAATAGAGCAGTATTGTTAGTCGCTGAAAATAGATGTTCATTTGACTTCTAATACTATGTCTCCACCGACAATTATAAGAAGATTAGGGTGAGACGATTAAAAATAAATCCTAAAGTGGCTCCATCGGTCAAATATAGGATTAATTTGACACGAAAACTCTGTTTCTGTCATTTTGGCTCTCAAAAGAGAGTGGCGATGTCATTTCCCAGGAGCGAAAATCGACTTCCTCAGTAATACATCTTCAGTTTCTTTTTTTGATTCTCAAACTGTTACAAAGGTGCAGAAAATAGGTTTGTGAATAGGGTGAATGGGATTTATGAGAGGATTTATTTTTAATCGTTTGCCGAGAGGATTTAAATTGTATGGTAAATCGCGTGATTTGTAGAGGATTTTATTATGATTTATATTAATCGAGGATTAGTGCTCGGTGGAGACATGGTATAAGGCTACTTTACTGCTCTCTTTACCGTCTTTAACTGTTTAGGGAAGGTATGATTACCCGTATCTAGGGTTCCAATTCCAAGGGATACCGCCAGAATGATCATAATTTTTTCCACAAAGAGGAATCGGATATTGTTGGAAGCTTCACTTCAAGTTAAGAGTACTTAATCCTATAAACCGATTTCTGCCGAGTATACGAAGGTATCCTGGTCCTACTAAACTAGAGTACGAGCTGATATAGTATTACTGCCATTTTCTTCTTACCTTATGTAGGTTCTCGTTCTTATAGGGAACCTATGGTAGCCAATTCCTTAGACAAAATACAAGCAAAAAATTGAATTTCGTTGAACCTCACATTTTTAACTGACTTTTTTGTGTTGTTTTTGATGTAAGGCTATTCTGAAATACCGATTTTAAATAGTAAATCACGTTTTTATCGCTGTGAAAATCTATTTTTCTCAATTTGTAACATTCGAAGACTCAACGTTTGCCATTGGTTAGAGCCTGGTTGATTTTCTGCACGCATTATACCTAGGTACAGACAAATCTACATCAGGCAACCATAAATTCACATAATTTAATCGTTCCTTCTGACTGGTAGGTATTCCGTTCACAAAAAAAAAACACTACAAACATAAAAATCACTCAGCCGTTCAGAAACGACCCCGACCATCTGCGATCATTATTAAACCAACAGCACGAGTGTATATCCGTTCAACACAAAGAAGGACCCATTCTGAATAAAAGGACCTCCAACATGCCCTAAAGGGTGCTTAACAAAAGATCTCCTCGATCGACCAGACACCAAAAACAACAAAAAACGGAACAAAACTTACAATATTGCTGCCTCGCTCATTTTTCACATTCTCGTTCGTTACCTTCCTACCTGAATTAAATGAATTTAAACAACACTGTTTCCCATAGCCCGTGACGTATGCCACTCCAATAAAAAAAAGGATGAGGTCTACGTCCACGACAACGAAATCCAAAAACAGGACTTGTACAAGGGTCTACCACGTACCACCTATAACGACCGGCAGACCGAGCGAGTATCAACGGAAGTAAGCCCTTGCACAATAACTGTGCCTTCACGCACACTAATATATGCACTGCTCTCTCTGAAACGGCAAAAGTTGTAGATATTTCGTTTCGATATCCTTGCAGGATAACCGAAAACCGAACAATACTGGAACTGCCACTTTGTTTGATGTGCATACAGCGTTTCATTAGGGGCGAATTACACCATGAAGCCACCTTTCGTTTTTATGCTTCAAACACAGTCGTTTGTGTGCGTTATGTTTGCGTTCGGTGTAGTGTGACCAGTTCACAATTGACTTGTTTTTTGAATTTTGTTCTACATCTGGCATTTAGGGGTTGCAAGCAATACTTGGGGTATCGAACCAGACGTTCAATTTTCAATGAATTTTTTATTTTATTTGCATGAAACTAAAAAGACTTCAGAGAAATTAGTTTTTTTTTAATGTTTATTTGCTTGTCGGTTCATAATCAACAAATAGAAAGAGGAAGCAAATAAACCTACATCTATCATTATTGATTTGATGGTAGATGGGGGGGTAGGTATATTTTCTAAGCGTAACCATCGTTTACGGCGAAGTTTGCCAGAATTTTTGTTAGTTTGTTTATACCGTCCTACTTACATTCTTGAAATACATGTACGATGTGATATTTTTATTGTATTTTAGCGAAGGCCTGTGACGAATGAGTATGAAAAAAAGTATCCGGCAATTTGTACCTACCCGCGGCTCCGATGACAGACAATCAAGGCTCTTGTCATGGAAATCTCAATATTTTTTTGTCAAAGGCTCAAAAGGCGTTAGAACTCAGGAGTTGTTTGCTCGCATTAATCCGAGATTTTACATAGCCCCAAGGCACGAAATCGCACGGCGCCCAGCGTTAAATCGCATGATCATGGTGGCGAGTTCACATATGCCTGTTTCACATCAAGAGCGAGAGAGCGAGCGAGAATCTCGGGCGAGCTGACAAATGAATTTCAATCATCAATAGATCTTTTAAAAGTTTGACGTCTACTGGTATTTTCGAGTGCGGGATGCCAAACAAAGTTCCTTTTTATATGGAAAACGAACCAAAATTACACATAAACGTAAATAAAATTACACAAAACGTAAATGAACGTGAAAGTTGTAGGCTTGATCGGCCTTCCTACGTACAGCTAAAAATATTTAAGTTATAAAACACGGAAAGGATTAGAAAAGTGTTGTTTGTGTTGTAAAAACAGTACCACCAAAAGGTTCACGGATTCAAGAAGTTCAAATCTTCGGAACACTTTTTCGATGCTTTCCACTTATTTTATTAAAATAATTTTTGGGTAAATTTAAAGAACGGAATAAGCACAATAACTTTTTTCCTTTTCGGCATAGTTGTTTATTAATAATTTGTACTTCTTCAGAAACTATTGAAGATTGACTATCCCGCGGTCGAAAAATGTGAAAGACGTCAGATTTTGGTAGCCGTGCTGAAATGTCTATGGGCAATGTATAGGGTGGTTCACAATACCGGCGTTATCGCTTTGTTGTACGCCGGCCTTTTCGAAAAATTGAAAAACCCTAGCCGATGTCGACGATTATTCTGTCAAGCGCTGTTGTGAGTTATGACACGCTGTTGAATGTACTTTTTTTTGTCGAAGCTAATATCTACTTGTTGTGAAATATAAATAAACCATACATTTGCAATAAAGTCGACAAATTTAAGAAATTTATTAAGTTTTGTCACTGTGCAGTCAAGACATCGCGGTTTCTCGCTGTCATTGCGTAATAAGAATAACAAACGATTTCTCTGGTTTCGCGTTGAAGCCGACGCTTTGGTTTGACGCTATCGCACTGAATGTGAAACAGCCATAAGGCTTGTCGCACACCGGACACTTTTAGTCACACAACGATTTGATTGCCTTTTTGTGTCCTATGAGCTTGTATATGGATGGGAATGCACACACAAGCGCAACCGACACGAAGCCATTTTGCGGCAACTTTTAAACTAATTTTTTAAGTTGCTTGTTGTCATTTTGAATGCTGCCATGAAACAATTTAATTTCTTTCACTTCGGCGATATTTTATAGAGCAAACAGTCAAATATTCGTTTTTGTGTAGATAGGTACCTTTACGAACTAAAGGAGTTGCCTATGTGAGCGCTGCTTTCGTGGATTGTAAGTAAACTATTGATGCTTAAGAAACTGCTAGTGCAGGATAAGCCTAAGATTTTCCTGAACTTAACATCAGATTTTGGTCTTGCAATCGCTGCTGCAATGAAGCAATTATTTTATGCCCGATGTGGCAGGTGGTGTCGGCCTAGTGCATCGTCTAGATCTATCCGGAACGTCGTGTATCCACTGAAACTACAATCTCATTTTCAAAAAAGTTAAATGTTAAATTCTCATTTAAGGGCGGTCGCAGTGTATAACTTTACTCCGTCAAAAAAAGAACCTCTTAGGTTTGGGACACACGGCGACAGAAAAACGCGCGAAAAAAAGCAGCGTGATTTTCGGCAGCAAGCATACTCAACACACGAACAATAATTTTCCGTGCAGTTCCTGTCAGTTTTGATAAAAAATTAATTTTCATCAATGAAAAAAACAGTTTGCAGGGTCTTTTTGGCAAAGTCAGCACACAAACATTCGTTTGCTGTGTGATTCTAGTGAATTGTGGCCACGAAAACAGTCATTTTTATCGTTAAACAAAATAAATCAATTTTTTTTCGTGTGGCTTGAAAGAGTCGCAATTTGGATATTTGTCGCAAATCGAGTTTCGCGACTTATTGTCGTTGCAAAGTTGAATTAACAAGTGAAATGCAACGCTAAGGAATCGTATAAACATAGGCTTTATCTAATTCATCGATTTTCTTTTGATTACTTTCTTATAAACTTACTCATCCATTTGTTGGCTTTCTATAACTTGACATTTAAGCTAAATTTTTAAATATACTGCTGGACAAAATTAGAGGAACGGTGCTAGTTGTTTGTTTGACGTTTTATAAATTAATGAAACCATTAGTTATTGAAAAATATCCCTTTTTTAAGTTTTTGTACTTTTTTTCATACGACAACAGGTTAACAACTCTTTTTTCTTTCAAATGATGTAAAAATAAAAATTAAAACAGATACTCATCAAAAAAATAAATTTAAATCAAAAAAATATTAAAATATTTAACTTTTAACTTCCGTTCCTCTAATTTTGTCCACCAGTGTGAGGTATAAGTTCTTAATAAACCACCAGCTGTAACCCCGAATCCATTTTTTTTTTTTTCGAAATAAATTTTGACAAAATAGGCAAAGCTTAGGAACTCAAATTTTGGTGTTAAGAAATTGGGCTAACAACCTAACAACACGATGATAATTGGACCGCCCTCACCATCGAAATTGCCCATCTTGACCGTGTTATATCTTTAACCTTCCTGTACTCGCGCGTTTTGACAGGACACGTATACTCGCGCACGGTCTCTCTGTACGAGATTTTATCGCGTCTGTATTTTCTTGAATATAATCTTACTTAAGGTGGCGCTACAGTCCAGGGTGGACCTGGGCCTCAGCCAACAAGCTTCGCCAGCCAGCTCTGTCTCTAGCTAGCCGTCTTCAGTTTCGCACGTGAAGTTGGCTGAGGTTCCCTTCTACTTGCGTGCGCCACTTGAGTACCCGGTGGTCCTCTACTTCGCCGTCCCTGCCGGGTGGATTCCAAGATTTTCTTGAATATATATAATATAGAAAGTTTTGTTGTTTGTTTTATAGTAAATATACAATAATTAAATTAAACAAATAGTAAAATATGTATAGGGCATCTTGCATTATTTGGCAGCAATCACCTTTGAAACAAGCCTCTCAAAAAATTTAAATATTTTTTTTACCTAAACTTAAATAATGAAAATAAATATTTTTTTTATTAAAACGTCCAAAAACTTATTAATTCAATAAAACCAAATAACAGCAACTTATAAAAAAGTATAAAAACATGCAATCTTCATACGTTTATAAAGCGCACCAATCCGAACATACCTAGCAGAAGTTCATACTCAAAACAATAACAAATCCCTGTCCAAAAAAGACAAAAGAATTTATGGCAGTTATTGAAAATGTCATGTATGTAAAATTTGGTGCAAAACAAATCGCGCTTAAATAATATTTTAAGTTTATTATAGTAAAATAATATTTTTCACTCACTGAATTCTAAAAAACACAAAATAATTTCCCAAAAATTGTAACACCTATACCCGCGCGCGCCGGTTTAAGAGACCGAAAATTCGCAAAAAAAAACTGCAGGTCTACTTGGTACGTGCGCTTGAGCTCAGCTAAATCATGGAAAATAGTAAATTAGGAAGGTACTTAAAACTTCAAAGAGACAAGAATGATATTTTTGAAGTATACGAAGAATTAATGATTTGTCGGTCTGAGAGACCGAGGCGCGAGTATAGGAAGGTCAAAAAATTGATGTCTTTGAAAGTTCACTCTACATTGAAAAATTTTTCAAGCAAAACACGCCGGATTTTTTATAGAATAATTTCCGGCTTTTTTCCATAAAAATTTCTGGCGTAGTTTCCGGCAGCCGAAAGCAAGTTGTTTTTGCTAGCTGGTGTTAAGTTTCGGAAGACTGATTAAGAAAACTGATGTGGCTGCGTTGATAATTTGATCCAGTACAAAACTTTTACACTATTTTTTTTAAAATATGTAGCATACGCATATACAACATATTTATACCCGACCCAGGGTGTATTAATTTTAATGCATAATGCACGAAGGCCCCTTAGACCTTTAAGAGATTTGATCGAGACCGACAGGTGAATCGATTAAGCCATGTCCGTCTGTCCGTATGTGTGAAGTTTTTAGGTCTTCAAAATTGAGCTAGGATGCTAAAACTTGGAGCTTATTTTGGTTCTTATTTTGTACAAAGTATGAATATTGATTCGATTTGATACGATTGACCCACAATTGACTTACATTGTTTCGCCCACTACCTCAAATGTACATTTTTAAAATTTAAAATTACCTTTTGATCAAGTGGGGCAAGGCATAGGCTTGAAGCCTTTAATAAGACGAAAATTGTACCGCCCATACAATCGACCATGCCCACTTTTAACACGTTAGATCTCTAAAAACCTTATTTTCCGGAAAATTCATTCTTAATCAAGAAAAAAATTTATGAGGAATATTAAACATATGATTACTCTCTGCTAAGTGTGTTTTTTTTACAAAGTTTTGATGCCGCCCACTTTTAGGGGGCGTTTTTAGAAAAAAAAGGTTTTTTAAGCAATAATTTTCGCTTTTAACGCATTCTCTCGTGATTTTAACGAGATAAGATTATTTGATTTTAATATTTAACATAAAACAATTTTTGGGGGCGTGGCCATACAAAAAATTGGCATACAGCATATGAATTCAAGGATTGAATTCCGACCGGGGCAATAAAAGTTTTTTGGCGGTCCCGTATTCGACAAACATGAGTTTTGCACAGACGCCTTGTCAAACCAGGGAATGCAGGTTACAGTAGGTTGACATTCGGTAGGTTTTACGCAGTGGTTCGTGCGAGAGCTTCGGGGATATACTTTTATGCCATTTTTTGCATTTTCCTTGTAATTTGTATTAACTCTTCGGCCTTATTCTTATTTGTCTTTAAAAAATTTCAACTAGCTTTGGATGGTGCTCTGATGTTAAAAAAAATTTTATGTCTTTTTAGTTAATTTGTTGCAAACCACTAGTTCCGTTTACTTTTCGATTCCCTGAGAGATGTTTTTGGGCGTGTGATTGTGTGTGGCGCGCTTGCTCGGGTTCGTACCTAAATCTAAATGAAATTAAATAGAGCTAAAATGTCTCATATTATTCACAATGGCGGGGTACCACTCAGGAAACTCCCCCAGCGGTTTTCGAACTTTTTATTGCTATTTAAATGTAAATTTTAATTTATTTTATACACCGCCGTATGCTATCTGTTCATTTTGCTATGTCTTTCTTAGTTTCGGGCAAGTTTCTTCGCAATCTTAAATGGTTGCTAGATAAACGATTCAGTGCTGCAGCATATGAGAGCTCTTAGTACTAGTTGCTTTTTTCAGGGAATATATGTACGCCATTGAAATTTTGTAAATAGCAGTTCCATTTCAACTTGTTTAGTTCGGAGTTTTCTGGTCTCAATTTCGATGCATTGGACAGGTTTGACTTCCTGTAATAAGTTGACTAAAAATTTTACTCAACTGACCATTACCGAAAAAGTCCAGTTTGCTAGGTCCTTGTATGAAGTACACAAGCTGGCTAGTTTTCATAAACCCTCAGATTTAGTCGAATAAACTCTTAGTAAATAATAACCTTATAGCCAAATGGCCATACCGTTTCGCGTATTTTTATAAAAAGTTTTTCTTGGTGAATTTTGGTCCGCTCAAGACTGCCCTATTCTGTTTTCTTTCTACCGCGACCTTCCGGAGGACGTTCAAAAAAAAAAAAAAGAATTTGTGACAATAGACAACCTATAAATAATGAAATTAAATTAAGGTTTCTAAGCTTGAATTGTAATTGATATATTCAATTTTTTTATATCAAAATAAACATATTTATTTATTTAACTTTATTTTATTTATTTTTACACAATTATTTATAAACATTTATTTATTTATAAACATTTATTTAATTACCAATCTCTGGGGATGTATCAGAAATTAATATTAAGCAGCTTTTACTTGATATTCATTCAATTACATGACACAACTCTCTTGTTTGAAGTGGTTCTCACGGAAAGTGCACGTACAGAAGAATTTTTGTAGATGTATTTTGTTGTTTTAATGGATTTTTTATTTTATAATTTTCATTGTAGAAATTATATTTATTTGAAAAGTTTGTTTATTAAAAATTTGCAAAAAAAAATATGTCTTGCTTGCTTAAAATTATATTATTGAATTCTTAATTTATTTACTAATTTCTATTTACTTTTTAATTTATTAAGTTTTTCTTGCTAAAGTGTGAAGAAAATCTGAAAATTTTTAGAAAAATGCAAATATAGAGCCACATTCTTTACACAATGTCCAATGTGGAAGCCAAAATATTCGATGTTTCGAAACAAATTTCACACACAATTCCGACTAGTTAAAATACTGATTCCATTCTTAGAGAGGGTTTCACACACTGGTTATTTGGAAAAGTGATTTGCATCCACAAATTTTCTTCGCTTACGTATTTCTTTTCTTCTCTCTTTTCTCCCGCTTGCAGAATCTTTTAACGTAACAAGACATCTCAAAGTAGAAAACCAAAAACAAATAAAAAAACATGGCTTCGACAGGACTAGACTCTAAAACTGCCCGTATTATGGTCTTCAGGCCAACATGGGAGGAATTCAAAGACTTTCCGAAATACATTGCCTATATGGAGTCACAGGGAGCACACAAAGCCGGACTGGCAAAAGTAAATTCAATTCAAACATCAGCATAAATGAGTGTAGAGATCTTTTAAAACGTGGAAATTTTTTGTTGTATAGGTTGTTCCTCCACCAGAATGGGTACCGAGGAAGAGTGGCTATGAAGATCTGGACGCCCTCAATATTACAATACCCGCTCCCATTTGTCAGGTTGTCACTGGCAAACAAGGACTCTATCAACAAATAAACATTCAAAAGAAACCGCTTACCGTTAAGCAGTTTGCCGAATTGGCAAACACAGAACGATATCAACCACCGAAACATTTTGACTTTGAAGATCTCGAGCGGAAATACTGGAAGAATATAACGTACGTGGCTCCAATTTATGGAGCCGATGTTAGTGGCAGTATTACAGATCCCGATATGGATGTAAGGCTTTTACACATCAAATTCTTGGATGAGCTTCGGGTCACATGTAGGCTTTTCGTTTTGTTTCTTTTGTGTTGTTTTCTTAGAGCTGGAACATCAATCGACTGGGGACGATTTTGGATTTCGTCAACGAAGACTATGGCATCCAGATCGACGGTGTTAACACAGCGTACCTATATTTTGGCATGTGGAAGACAACATTCGCATGGCATACCGAGGATATGGACTTGTACTCTATAAACTATTTACATTTTGGTGCACCAAAGACTTGGTATGTCGTTCCTCCAGAGTATGGCAGAAAACTGGAAAAAGTGGCAAATAGTTACTTCCCTGCCAGCTATCAGAACTGTAACGCATACCTGAGACACAAAATGACACTAATTAGCCCGCAGATTCTGAAGCAACACGAAGTACCCGTCAGCAAAGTATGAAAGACAACGTCTTTACGCTTTTTTCCTTGTCTCTAAAAGTTCCTTTCTTTCTTAGATCACACAAGAAGCGGGCGAAATTATGATTACTTTTCCATTTGGGTATCATGCTGGCTTTAATCACGGCTTCAACTGTGCCGAGTCGACAAATTTCGCCATGGAACGTTGGATAGAGTACGGCAAGCGTGCCGTTCAGTGTACCTGCAGGTAAATATTTCAACACAACATACCCAAGAACAATTTTTAAACTCGTTATTTTCTCGCACAGTAATGACATGGTGAAAATATCCATGGACACATTTGTGAAGCGCTTCCAACCAGACCGCTATCAGGCCTGGCTCGAGGGCACCGACATCGGTCTGCATCCTGAAGATCCGCCCAATGCCCTAACACCAGCACCGCCACCGACCCAACTAGACGTGTTATGCAACAAGAAGTAAGTCATTGTACATTTTCCCAATTCCTGAGGTTCTCTTACTAAAGGAATTTCTTTTCTTTATTCTCTCACACATACAACTACCCCATAGAAATGGGGACGTTCCTGTGCAATTATTTCAAAGAATGAAGAAACATTGCAATCCCACAAAGAAGAAATCCTTCAAGGAGCGCAATCCCGATCTAGATCTCGACGAAATTCAATTGAATCCAAATATACCCGACGATGTTAAGGCTGTGCTCAAGGAGAGCGTTCTCACACTCGACATTGAGGACGACGAGGAGGTGCCGGCTATTATGGAACCAGCCGCTATAAGCAATATTAGTCCGGCTATATTGAAAACTAAAAAAGAATTACTAGACTATATTGACGATGGATCAGGTAAGGAGTTGTAGTTAGTCTTGTAGTTGTTGGTAGCTAACATCACTTCATCCAAGTAATCTGTGAGATCCTCAGATGTGTTTTCTTATTTTTTTGCGTATTTTTTCTTTATTTTTATTTTCATTTTAACTCAATTGTGCAGAGAGAGAGTGTGTATGGGTGTGTGTAGTATTTGAGAACCCTATTCTATTCCACTTTGGGTAGGCTTAGGATATTTTACGTTTGTATGGTTGGCTCGGGGTAAGGTTGAAAACTGTCTGAGCTGTTCTTTTAAAAAAATTTTAGTCCCCACAAAAGAATTGTGTTGAGTTATAGAAAACCCCAAACCAAATATCAACCTTCGATTCCTAAAAAAATCAGAGGCTGGAACTCATCGTGGCTATTCCAACAAAGGTTAAAATCAGATCTGAGAGCACAACAGAACGTCGTCGCTGCAAATGGTTTCAATAGATCCGCGTCTCTCAATTGTCTCAACAGTCTAGATGATGAGTCTGTGTTAGCATACTTTTGATCGACAAATCTCTGCTTGCAGATCGAGTTTACTCTGCGTTTTCTAATGCCACGAAAATTTGTTGATTATGATCCTTACAGATTTGTTATCCTCTCGGATTTCGGGTATTGCAAAGGTGTCTGCATCTTTTAAGTAACAGAGGTCTCGAAAAGCACCTTAGAAAGCCCTAATGCCCTGATTGAACGGCAATTGAGAATTCTCAATTGGAAGGTTTTTTAGTGCCTTGAAGCCTTCGGACTATCATCATGGCCCTTTTGCATGGGACAACTTCTTCAGGAGTGAAGTTGTAACACTAGCAGACGAAATTTCGAAAAAAAATGTTGTCTCACCGGCAGAGCACGATCCTGCTAACTGCACCTTTTTCCGGAACAGCTTTAACCAATTCGGCTATCGGCGACGCTGGAGTGCCCTGTTTTAATTCACTAATCTAAGTCTTCGAAGATAGGCGAGGAATAATGACTGAATTTAGACAGAGAATAAACAGGTCACCGATAGCTTGATTGGCCCTGACGGTGAGCCAAAAACAGTGCTTCCATTCTTTATTTTTCCGTGAGGTGGTCGAATTTAAACGAATAATAAATTAGTCACCGATAGCTTAATTGGTTAAAGCAATACCCGCGATAAGTGTCATTAGCAGGATCGTGCCCTGCCGGTGCCAAAAAAAGTGTTTTTTCATTCAACATTTTGTCCGTGGGGTAATCGAATTTGTATACAGAATAAACCGGTCACCGATAGGTTAATTGGCTAGAATAGTACCCGCGATAGGTGAACTTTGCAGGATCGTTCCCAGCCGGTGTGGTAAAAAAAAAATTTTCATTCAACATTTTGTCCGCGAGGTTGTTGAATTTGTATAGAGAATAAACCGGTCGCCGATAGCTTGATTGGTCAAAACAGTATTCGGGATAGGTGAAGTTTGCAGGATCGTGTCCTGACGGTGAACCTAAAACTCCATTCTTTCAACATTTTGTTCATGCGGTTGTTGAATTTGGACAGAGAATAAACCGGTCACTGATAGCTTAATTGGCTAAAGCAGTACCCGTGATAGGTGAAGTTTGCAGGATCGTTTCCAACCGGTGTGGTTAAAATAGTTTTTTCATTTAACAATTTGTCCGCGTGGTGATTGAATACGGACAATGAATAAACCGGTCACCCATAGCTTAGTTGGCTAAAGCAGTACCCGGAAAAGGTGTGGTTAGCAGGGTAATGCACTGTTAGTGAGCCAAAAACTTTCCTTTTTTTTCATTCAACATTTTGTTCCGTTTTTTTTTTTTTTTTAACTCCATTCGAGGACGAAGAATCTACTTATTTGTCATCAGAATTTTTAAATAGGTCTTTTCATAAGCTTAAGAACTGGTCTGTCTCTTGTTGAGAAGTAAATTTGGTCATGGGGGTGAAAGGGATCGATTCCGATAAGACATGAAAACGGTGCCTTCGAAAAGTTTTCGGCGAAGGGAAGGTTTTATCGAACGTTTTGTTAAGCCGTATGTAAAGCCTATTAAAATTTGTTCGTGTCGTAGGTTCTAAGTTAAAACCAGGTGCTGGAAACTTTCTCTGTTTCAGTTGTCTCTAAAATATCAGTCAATCTTTAAATAAATAATTTTCCGCCTAACTATTGTTGCCTGTCAATAACATGCATAACCCTCTCGGCTCTGCGCTTCATCAAAACGTCTAACCTTATCCACATGAAAACCATTTCATACCATCACTACTCGTCACGTTCTCGCTAATATCATCATCATTTTTGAAATTGATTTTCCAACACTAATTGCGAAACTCTTGCCCATTTTTATCGTTTTAGAATTCGACGACGACGAGGAGGCATTTAAAAAACGTAAACAAAAGCGAAAGTCAGACGCCGAATACGACGACGATTGGTTTGAGAGCAAACGACGTTCCAATTCCCGTGGCAAGGGACGTAGTCCTAAAGGCAAAGAATCTCCAGCCGAGGGTACAGTTAAAATAAAAAAAGAACGCCTCTCAACGGAGAAATCAGAAACAAAAACTCCGAAACAAAAAACCCCGCGCAAGACGCCAACACGAAAAAAGAAGGAGAACAATGGTACGTGAAGTATGCTAGGTGCAACTTCCTCAAGAACAATCATTCTATCAGTATCTCCTTCTCTAGATTCGTCAAGCTCCGTACCATCATCACCGGCCACTACACCAAAACCAGCTGATAGCGAAGTCCTTCGGAAACTAAATGAACACCTGATGAAGAACCTAAGTCCGACTCTGCAATTTATCAATCACCCTATAAAATTCGAAGGGAAAATTCCGATAATAAAGAAATCGCCTTCGTCGGAGAATTTAAATCTAAATCAATCAATCGATTATCAATACCAAACACAACAACAACAACAACAGCCCCAACAATCGGCATTAACATCGCCCCCATCTGGTGGCGCATTGTGTATAAATTTCAACACAACAACGACGACGACGACGACACCTCCGAGCTCAGCTGCGTCGTCTGCCGCATCATCTGCTGCTGCAACAGCTGTTTTCAACAATTCTAGTCAACACAATGGATTGAACACAACCATTGTGTATAAAGCCATAGGAGGTGGAACAACAACACTGTCGCCAATCTCAGTAGCAATGCCTACCACTACGAGTAACACAATCACATCTACGGATGGTGCTGCACTGCACATCAAAAGTGAAATAATTGAGAGCGATGGTGGTAGTGGCGATGCGAGTTCAGACTTAATGAATTCCAATACTAGTCAGAATGGTGGTACTGGAGCAACATCAGGTAAGCTCGCACAATGTTCCTCTTAAAAAAACAAAAATTGTTTTCTTTTAATTTTTCTTAGTTTTTATTTATATTTTTTTTTTTCATCTGTTTTATTTGTTTTATTTGTTTTTTCATATTATTTTTTCCAATTTATATTTTTGCCTCTTTTTAATATTTTAAACAATTAAAAAAAAATATTGTCGCAAAAATTTTGCACAATTTGATGCGATGCAACGGTGAAATTTCATCCACACTAAACTTGTTGATTTTTTCTTTGATTAAACATAAAAGAACTAAAAAAAAAAACAAATAATATAAAATGGTTAAGTGGATAACTAGCTTTATACAATAATATGTGTTTACTAATTTCTAATTTGTTTCTAATTGGCTTATGGATCGTGTTTTTTGTTTTACAAAGATAACAATATTCCTTGGGTATTGATAAAGTTACTGTTTTTAAATGTTTCATTCTGTACAGTTTGTCTTCAGTTAATATAATACTAGACTAAGTTTGGTTTCTTGTATACACAACAAATGGGTGGTGAAGCATTATTTTATTTCCATCGTTTTCATTTTAACTTGGTTTACATAATGGTTTCGTGTCACGCGTCACTCCTGTACAGTCCTTAGAATGTGTGTTACTTTGGCACTTTAAACAAAAAGCAATTTTTACCAAGATTGAACGAATCTGCAGATCGTAGAAGAATGTTGAAAAGATGTCAAAAGCAGAAAGAACTAAAATAAACCTTAAAAGATTCTTATACACTTTTAACGTAAGAACAAGTCTGACTAGTAAATAATTGTAAAACTATCTCAACTCAGAAATCAACGTGATGTGTAAAATAAATCGAAGTGCCATTATCATCATTTAAATTTCCCCTTACAATATCCATATACCCTATTGCTTTGTACTGGTATATTTCTTAAACACTGAACACATATCAAGAACTATTTTGAAGGAGAAGATTGACTAACTTCGTTGTGTTAACCTCGCTGCGAAATGCCAATGAAAAGTGCACAACCATTAGATAAAGAAAAAAGAAAGCTTTCGCAGATAAATTCACTCTGTGGGTGATCCCCGTTACCGTTTTTGTCAAGCTTCTGTAACTTTAAGATCCCTGTAGCCAATGATTAATTTAACCCTATCGAAGGAATCGTAGTCGTCAGTAAAACGTAACCCTTGCACAACAAAGTTCCACCTTCAGCCATCGCCTTTGCTTATTTCCTCGTGGGCTCAATACTACCAGACAGCTCTGTAGTCTAATGTGCACTGTTTTCCTCAAGGATATCAGTTCTTAATATCCCCTCTAACAAATCGAAGTTACAAATTCGTCAAAGTGGACTTTGTGAGGTAATTTTTGATCTTACCTGAGCCCGACTACTGGTACTCACAACAGCATCTCACGGGATGTAGTTTCACTGGTCGAAATGGCTCTGCTTATTAACTTCGTCCGAAGAGGGTTGAGAAAATAACCGCCCAAGGAAAAAAACTGTGTTACGATCTAGAAACATTAAGATTATGCGCAGATCTAGCGAACTAGTCTGCAAGTACGTAAAAAAATACTTTTTTTTCCTTGCTCCACATATTCGAAGGCTTGAGGAACTAAGTTCGGTTCGTCATTAGAAGCTCAGTTTAAAACGTCAGTCTTCTTCGTACAAATTAGAACAGCGCTTAGTCAATTTGGTTGGAATTATCTTGTTCGTTTCCACTGTTTGGATACAAAATAGTCATTTAAATATTTTTCGATTGAAGAAAGGATATTCCTTGTCCTCAGAGTCTTTGGGTTTAAATTCCACAGCTGATTTTTCCGCAAAACGCGACATGGGTAGCGTAGGCTTTGTTCTTAGGTTAAATCTTATTTCAAACACCCTACCTTATCCACGATATCGCAATACTGCGGCAGTACAGAGATCGGGGAGCTTCGGGAGCTTAATTTTTTAATTTAATTGAATGGTAACCTCAACTATTTAATTTAATGGTGTAACGTCTCCCATGATAATATATAATTAGTTGCCGATTTATGGCGGGAATTTCGATGAGGTCCTTGTAAGTTCCTATTTAATTGCAGGCAACTCATTTTGACCTGGGCTTAAAAAACGGTGTGATACCGATGTGAATTTTTATGTGATGTCAAGACATGAGCTTAGGTTAAGTTAGGTAGAGTTGCTGGCAGCCACCAGCTCGCATAGACCTTCGAGGGCCCTTAGAGCCACCCTATGGAGACAATCTGTGAGGAATAAAGATTTAAAATAAACTATGATACTTAGTCAGTTGAAGTATCCTGATCTTTTAAGAGAAACTTGGCCTAGCCGGAGACCCTGCTGGACTTCACAATGTTCGCCAGCGGCGTACTTGCAAGCTCGTTCAGCTCATCAAAGAAGTATTGTCCCAGAAGTCGAAAAAGTTGTCTGCTGCCATTTGGACACTGGCAGAGGTTTCACATCTTCTTCCACGAGCTTACATATTTCCCTTCCTGCTGGATGAGCTGTGATAGGATTTTTACTTTTCTCTCGGTCGTCTATCGCCGCGTATATTCTGAATGTTTTAAAAATTTAGAACCTGCAATGCAGCCATTAAGTAGCTTCAAAGACTCTAAAAGCCTCTTAAGACTATTTTTTCAATGGTCAATGGTTGTAGGTTGCTCCTTTGATGTCCAACTGATTGTTTTGGCAAAACTGGTGATCAGATTTCACGTAGCCTGCAGGCTCCTGAAGCTCGACGAACTTTTACTTCATTCGTCAAGAAATCATTCAACTTCCCACGCTCGCTCAACGGGGGGTGTCAACTTCGCCCATGGGACTGCTTGAATTATTTCGAGGTCGAGGTTTCGAATCCCAGGCGGAGCAAGCTTAAAATTTTCCTTCCAGTTTCCGCGAGGCAACATTAATTTTTTTTAAGGCAATAAGATCAGGAGGAACTTTAAGTACAATTTTAACCAAAACGCATAAACTATGTTGTGTTAAGTCTCGTAGGCTAACTTAAGCTTACATTGCGAACGCGATAGCCTCGCTGTTAATCACGTCAGCAACGTTCCAAGAAACCTGGATAAAAACAAAAAGGCTGTCGCAGGCAAAGCCTCACCTTATATTTTCGATTTATCTGAAATTTCAAGATCCCTTTAGCTAAGTAAGATCCCTTTTGCGTCAGTCCAATAATTCTTTCACATAAGCTTCCACCTGGGCTTGTTTAAATAGCGCTTTCTAAAAAAAATGTAAGGCATTTGTTATTTTCACTTTCCTTGACTCCTTAGTTGGCTCCGCGGTTATTGTCTCTTGTTTTTTTTCTGCTACCAGCAATTGTGGCTTGGCTTAAGTACTTCTTGGATCCTTTTCATTTAATTCTAGATCTCATTTCGTCAAAGTGAACTTTGTGAGATAAACTTGATCTCTGCCTGAGCCCGGATACCAGTCATCACAACAAGTTTTCGATGGATGTTCGAGATAGGTTCCTTCTCGTTCTTTTTCCATTTGACTCCTTACTTGTAGAATTTTACTTTTGTAGAAAATTCCGGAAACAATATCTGTCTCAGGGTTTTTGACTCAATTTTCCCGTCTTTCGAAAAAAGATGAGATGGACGAAGGATTAAAAAATTGATAAAGAGCTGAGGTGTTCGACTTTCACCAAATCAGGAGCATAGATTGGCATGGCACTAGGTATAAAAGAGGAGGACATTTAATGTGGTAGCATAACAAATCTCTAATGAACATTATGTCCTTAGACTTTCTTCAATTTTAAAGTTGAAATACCTAGCAACTGACACCATGTCATGGAATTCGAAAGTTTCTCATCGCATTTTCTTGAAAATAAATTTTGTGAAAGGCCTCTGTACTCTTTCAAGGGCGATCAGAATGAATATTGTACGTTGGCATATTCAAGAAGAGAACTAACTTATGCAATACGATACAATACGTTACACCTTCGTAACGGCTGTACGTTACATGCGTTCTTATACACATGTATGGGACCATCAATTTTGACGATCCAAAAGGATGGATCGAGTAGTTAGTCTCTTAAGACAATTGGTTCTCTCAGAGGGTGTAGTACGCCTGCAAGGAGATGGATGAGCAAAAAAAGTATTTCACCAGTCGGGACTCGAACCCAATACCTCTCGCACAGCAGTCAAACCACCAGTGGCGGGAACTTTTGTCGAGCTCCTCTACCTTGCCTTTTTCAGCCATTTAAACGCAAATTCGATTTCTTTTTCTTACATAGGTACTCGTATCCATGTCTCCCTTAAATCTCGAGATCAACATACATACATACATTTCCTGTGGCCGCTTATCTTTAGAAGGGTCGCATCATTAGAAGTGGCGGCTAAATGATCCTTTCATCGTTCCCGATCCTCCGCCTCCAACTCAAAAGACACAGGAGCGATCCCCAAAGATTACAGCACTCTGTAACCTTTGCCACCGTATGCAGGTCACCAGTCTTGGTTATCGCCTGGTGGTGATCAGTTGACAGCTCAGCTCCTCTCAAAACCTTTGAACACACGTTGTTATTTCCGCTGCAAGGTCGGGAATAAATAGTCTTGAGGTACGCTTGTCGTAAGAGCCAATTAAAATCCACTGGAAGAAGTAGTCTTCAGCATGTTATAAGTGATGCTGTCAGGAGCATAAACTCCTATTGGGGCCATGCTTGGCAGTAAAGTTATAACTAAGAGATGAACCTGATGGTCTAAATAAAAACCAGAAGTAACTGATCAGCGTCTGATCCCAGAACAGGGGGGCGGCTGAACTCTAAACAAAGAAAATCCAAGAACGTCTGTCGGGATGAGCGGCTTCTTGGTCGGCGTCTGTTGTCCATGTTAGCATCGGCCGAATAGAAACCAGCCAGCTAGGTATAAAATGCAACCACCACCCCCCACCATGAAGAAAAGAAAGAGGAAGCCCCGGATATGTGGTGATCCTAGTAACCCAGCGCACCCCTTTGAGCATGAGGGTCAGCGTGCGAGCACTTGGTGGTCGGAATGTCCCGCTAGCCATCCGGCCGAGTTCAACCCGAAGAAGTTACGAGCAGCCCGGCAATGGTGACGCTTAGATGGTCAGTCCACAAATCGACAACGGCACCAACTTAAAATTGACAATCTCGAGATTTACCATACAAATTTTAATCCTCTCAGCAAGCGATTAAAAATAAATCTCCCCATAAATCTCATTTACCCTTTTCCACACAGGACAGATCTGTCAAAAATATTTTTTCAATTGGAATTTTTACCACGAAATCACATTCTCACTCCTGAGAAATATCATCGGCACTCTTTTTCGAGAGCCAAAATGACGAAAAAAGATTGCTTGTCCGGTGGAAACACTTCAGGATTTATTTTTATTCGTTTCCCACTAATCGATGTTTTATGGGCAGTGGAAACATACGTAAGAAATCAGTAGCTTTTGCAGTGAAAAGTGAAACAAATACTTGATGTGAGCTAACAATAAAATATCCAGCCGACAAAATGCTTTTTGTGTGTGTAACTTTTTGTCCTAACTAGTTTTGGTAACATTTATGATGTGTTTTTAGTAGGGGCCCTAGAACTCAACTCTTTGGTAGCCCCACAAAAAAAGCATTTTAGTACATAAATCAATGCGAATTTTTAAAAACATTGCCAGGCACTGATGTCAAACTTACACCGCAAACACATTTTATGACGGCTGTCTAATCCCGGCTTTATAAAAAATTAGGGTAATCGGATCAATCGTGTTCTAACTTTAAACTACAACACTAACACCATACCTTTGTTTTGTGTACAACAAAGTCATAACAGTAACCAGTATATTATTTAATCTTTAACAGCTATTTTTCATAATAAATTTTTTTAAAAATTCTTCATGTGTGGCACGAATCCTCTTCATTGATTGCTTAGTTTGCTAACCACATTGAAATGAGTTTTGTTAAACAAAAAAAAAAAAAAAATCATATTTCGGCTTTTAGCAACATCAAAATACTCCATAAAATATCTTTGTGTAATTTTCTTCGTAGTCCATCGAAAACATCAAAAAAGCTTCCACTGCTACCATAACTACAATGCCTATAGATCAAGACACAATAACTACTATTCACAGTATAATTCAAGATATCGAAACTACTACCAAAGCTATCCCCCCAGAAACTATAACGTTCGGCGATATTGATTCTAAACAAGTTTGTGTTGCTCACGCAAAAGACGACATTCTATTATTTTTTTACGATATTAGTTGCTCAGTAAGATGAAACAAAAAAAAAACACAATAAAAAGGACCAACAATTATTTAATTTGGCTTTTTTTTTATTTCCATTGTTTAAATTATGATTTTACGTGTACCTATTATTTTTTTTTTTCTTTTACAATTTTTCCGTTAAGTGTTTAATCCTTGTTTGAATTTATTTTTACCTTGATCTATTTTATTTTCGTTTTTACTCTCTTTTTTATGATTTTTCTCTTCGTGTGTTAAATTTAAATTTACTTTACAACAAAATCAGAAAATACAGAAAAAAAAACTCAAAAAACAATAAATAATCTGTGAAGTAGTTTTTAATTTTTGTTTTTCCAATTCTTAACGTCTCTATTATGTGTATGTATCTTTCTAAACGAACCCGAAATTGCCAAAAATAAAAGATGTTTATATGGTCACCACTAATAATAACACAACGTACATCATTAATCAGCAACCAGAACAAGAAGAGGCTCTAGCAGCCGATAACATGAGTATTGAGACCTCAAATACCGATCCTACTAACGACAACAACTCCCCCTCGGTGACTAGCATCCCCAGCTCTTACACGGCAAAAATGTTCTATAACCTTAAGCAGAAGAGAAAACGAAAACTACGCAATGAGCCCGACGAACAGTCGGAATACCTGGAGAAGATGTCTGTGCGAGGGCTCGATATCCAAAGATACGAGACCATTGTCGATGGGGTTGCCTATTGTGCTGTGTGTGCCAAAAAGGAAATTTTCAAAACTTTCAAAAACAAGTACAGCTTTCAAAGACACGCCTACCTGTTCCACGAGGGAGAGAACCGAAAGATATTCGCTTGTCCCGTCTGTAGCAAGGAGTTTTCGCGGCCCGACAAGATGAAAATGCATAAGAAGGAGAAGCACGGCAATGTTGTCGACTTGGAGGAGCAAATGAAGGCGGCCGCCGAAGAGGTCAAACCTCCGGTGGCGGCGAAAACGCCTGCTCGACGAAAGCGAATTACAAAGGCGCAAAAACTCCAGCAGCAACAGCAGGAGCAACAACAGCAGCAAGAGCAACAGCAACAGCTAGAAGAAAACCAAACAATAACTATTATAGAAACAACAGCCGAAAGCAATAACAGCAACAGCCAAAGTTTTAGCAATTCAACATCGCATCACCTGCAAACGATCGATTTGAGCAACATGATTCTACCTAGTCAACTGCAGATAAGCACTGCAGATCTCCTACAACACCACCAACAGCAACAACAGCAACAGCAGCAGCAGCAGTTGCAAAACACCACAATACTCTATAACCAGATCGATTTGAATAACGCCTTGCTTCAGAATCAATTGCATGCTAACAATATTATTATTCAAGGCCCGTTGACGACCTCGAATGGTTCCCTCCTTCCGGTGCAGACTCTCGATGGCAGTATATTCCATCATCAGTCGCAACTGAATCAGTCCTCGTCACAGCATCACATTCAGATAAAGAACTCCCAACAAACCTCCTCGGCAACAACGTCGTCAACTTCAACGTCCACCTCTAGTCACCATCAACAGCAGCATCACCACCACCAGCAACAGCAGCAACAACAGCACGATAACCAACACCAGCAGCACCATCAAATGGACATGACATCCCTGACGAAGCTCGAAAACGTCTCATATATGCCGGCCTCGAACGAGAACCATGTCATTGGAACTGTGCAAAGCTATCAGATAATAACGCCGGACGGCCTGCATGCCTACCAGCCGAAGCTACTCAATGCCAACGAAATCGAACTGTGTCCCTTTACGTCTGCCTCGGGTGGTGGCTACACCTTTAGCAACAGCTCGACGAGTCAGAGCAACAACAATGGTGGCAACGATCAATCCCAGTTTATGGACATTAAGAACGAACTACTGATCAAGAGTGAACCATTCATGGATACATCTGGAATGTATCATTTGCCGTTTTCACCGACTTCGATGATTAATGCCGTCAGTGAAGTGAACAACTCATCATTGCTGGAAACTAAAGAGATTAGGTAAAGAAAAAAAAAACGTATTTGATAGCGATTTTTGACTAGAATGTAATTTTAGCTGTAGAAATATGAGAGTTTTTCCAGTAGCAGAAGCTAGGATCTTAGTTTGTTTATCTTTTTTAATTTTAGTTGAGAGTTTGCTGTGTTTCAGTATGTAATTGTTATTATTTTTCACTGGATTTAAAAAATTTTTATTCAGCCTCCATGGTCAAACCATTATGCTTAAGCGCTCTCGTTTGTAGACCAGTCTGGTTTGTACACTGACAAATAGTTCCTTGTCGTCTCCTCTGTCTCTTGTAACATCCCACTCGAACCGGGTGTCAACATATGGATATCAAGATATCAAGATTTTTTTAAGATCTAAAATACCCAAGTTATCCAACTTTCGATTGCCGTGTCGACCGCTGTCTTCATGACTTCGACGTTGGGAAAGATAATCCAAACCAACATTGATGCTCTGACCAGAGACGAGCCTGTCTTAACGTTGTTGAGTAGCCGTTTTAATGTTTTCAAGTGCTGCAGCCATACAGCAGTTTGGAAAAAAGATCTAGACTCGTGCTTATCTATTTTTTTCTTGGAGTTTGTCAACTCGTTCCCTTATATGTCTTATATCCCTTATATCTTAAAACTTATAAGATATTGGAAGTCTGAAGCTTTCTGTTCCTAATGTACTTATAATTGCTCTTACAGGAAATTGTATGACACTATTGCCCTTGGGCATCCTTGTCACTGAATTGCGAAACGTTGTAATTCATTAGGCACAGACTACAGAAAATCTGCGACAAAAAACCGCACGATTTTTTGCCGCAAGAATTCTTCTTTGCAAATGGAAAAATATTTTGCCGTTATATTCTTGTCATTTTTGATGACAACAAAAATTTGCATAGTTGATAAATTTGTTTTGAAACATTTTGCCTTGCTACTTGGATCACATTTTGAAAAATCGCTTGCAAACGCGCTTCTGGTCGGATGACAATTTGCCGTACAATTTTTGTCGTTGCATTTGTTTTATTTTAACGTGCGACTTGGAGGAGCCGCCGTTTGAAAAATCGCAATCGTCTGTTGCCTCTGCAAACGCTCGAGCTTTTGGTGGATGACAATTTGCCGCAAGATTTTTTTGTCGTCGTATTTCGTTTTGTTTTGACGTGTGGCTCAGAGGAGTCGCAGTTTTAAAAATCGCCAATCATTCGTTGTCTCACAAAGCTTGAGCTTCTGGTCTGATGACGATTTGCCGCACGATTTTTTGTCTCTTTTGTTTTGGTATGTTTTGCCGCGCGGCTCAGAGGAGTCGCAGTTTGAAAAATCAATCGCCAATCATTCCTTGTCTCTACATATGTTTGAACTTCTATGCGGACGACAATTTGCCGCACAATTTTTATCGTTGCATTTTGTTTTTTTTTTTAACGTGGGACTTGGAGGAGTCGCAGTTTGAAAAATCGCAATCTTTTGTTGCGTCTACAAACGCTCAAGCTTCTGTTCGGATGACAATTTGCCGCACGATTTTTTTGTCGTCGTATTTCGTTTTGTTTTGACGTGTGGCTCAGAGGAGTCGCAGTTTGAAAAATCGCCAATCATTCGTTGTCTCACAAAGCTTGAGCTTCTGGTCGGATGACGATTTGCCGCACGATTTTTTGTCTCTTTTGTTTTGGTATGTTTTGCCGCGCGGCTCAGAGGAGTCGCAGTTTGAAAATTCAATCGCCAATCATTCCTTGTCTCTACATATGCTTGACCTTCTATGCGGACGACAATTTGCCGCACAATTTTTTGTCGACGTGTTTTTGTCACTTTTTATATCCTACTCGTGAAAATTGTTTTTATTTTCCGCTCTTGAGTAAAGTTTAAATCAATTTAATCCAGTGAAAAACCTTATGCTTTCCTCTGATTTTTTTATAGTTCGCTAAAAGTCTTAAAAAATTGTATTTTTTATCTTTGCTTGTTATTACTACTTGTATGTGTTCTTTTTGCCATGTTGTGTGATGCATTAAAAAATTATATACGAAAATTCGTTTTCCTATTTGAAAAAAAAAAAACAATAAATGCTTGTTTTAAATTTTGAATTTATATTTTTATGCGTTCAATTTATATAAATTTCCTGTGTATATCCTTATATCCTTATGTGTCTTACCAAGCAAATTCGTAGCCATATCAGAACACGTCTTATTTATTTTGATGATTTCACAACCACTATTTCTTCTTACAAACAAGATGGTAGTGATCTCTATCCCTGGTTATAATTGTTAGAAATTTCTTCAGGAACATCAGCAGGAAATGAGAGGACAAATTTTAAAATTATTCAACAGCAGAAATTGGAATCCATATAATAAGTCATCCATTATGTTGGTTTTTAAACCATCAATGGCTGTTTATCGGCTTGGACTACTGAGAAAAATGGTTAAGGTCTGAAATCACACGATTTTAATGGTCGAAAGGCGAGAGAAAAAAAATTTCGTCACCAAAGATATCTATTACTGCATACGTTGTGTGGCACGTAGCGCCACATAATATTGGAGTGAACATTTTTCAATTCGGGCTAAAACAAATTCGCCACTACTCTTCTTAAGGGAGTTTATAATTGAACACATATTTGAGTTTGCCAAAAACGCTGGCACATACCCTGGTTTCCTTAAAAGACGCAAGAACTATTTTAACCCATCTTATGTGCCTATTTCTTATAAGGCCTAAAGCTAGTACACCACTCCCATGTCTTGCAGAGTTGTAAGGGAATTTAATCATTTCAGAATATAACTCATATAATTTATCTCCTAAAATGTTTCACTCATGAATCCACTTAAAGATCTTAACTTCAAACTTTGAAAACTGACTTTTTTTTTGGAACATACCTTCGAGAGGCTTGCTGAATGGGCTTTCAGATCTCTGTCGTAAAGCAGATCTTAAAAGCCGCTTTCGTAAGAATGGGAGTTTTCGGGGCAGCGATGAATGCTCAGTCTTGCTTTCATCCGGATATGTGTTTGAACAGTTGTTACACCCAGTATGACGTTAATGGCCATAGTCAGTTGTTACACCCAGTATGACGTTAATGGCCATAGTCAGGGTGGAGCGAAGACATTTCGTCATGCAGATTCTACCTTGGCGTTGTAGACTCCTTAGACTCCAACTGTTACCGCAGATTCGACGGCAGATCCACACACATCTGGTGCCTCCGTTTACGGTTCGTTCTATTTGTGGGTTCCGTGATAACTTCCTATCAAGGCCTATTCCCTCGTACTTTGCTTCCCTTGAGGACTCTATAGTTTCACCATAGATTATTCAGAATCTCCTACACACTGTAGGAGAAAAAAATGAATTGTCGAAACTGCATTGTCAAACTTTTGCCTCATCAAGAAAGAGAAGCAGAGTTGGCCCTTTTCGAAACGTTACATTGAAGCTGTTGAGGATGTCTTTAAGTCTATATATTAATAAATAGAGTGGCGCAACAGCTCGAGGTGGACCAGGGCCAACTTCTCAACAATGTATGCTGTGTGTGTTAATTTCTTCACATACAAAGGGACATACAATTTTCTGCCGAATCCGAACGGCACTTTGAGAAGTTTTTCAAGACAAATGATACTCTCGGAGGGCTTGTCAGACCCTCGCGGAGGTGGGCACCGTGAAAAATAACGAGTCTTTTTTTTCGGTGACGATGGTCGGATTCGAACCCAGACCTCCGAAGTAGTAAGCACACATACTAATCACTATACCACGGCACTCCACGTCTTAAAGTCTTAAATCTACAATATTAAACTTGAGCTATGGGTTTGCCCAGGGCTATGTACCATATGTACATGTCGCCTTCTAAACTGATGGTGAGAAAGAGAATAAGAGTCATTGACATATCGGTTCATCTCTTGTTCGGCCTGAAGCGGCCTAGGAATCGGGCAGTTAGAGTGAACTCTTACTACGCGACGTTTAAGAAAAATTATTGGCCTTATCCGAAGACTTAAATCGAACTGAAAAAATCATAGACCCAATAGATCCGCCTTAAGTTTCTGACAGAACATTTCACTACTCCGCCAATAATTCCGTGATTTTGCTTTGGTTGCTCTTACCTCTCCCATTTCCCCTTACAGGAATGATGCGGGTTTATACCTTCCCGCCCTCACGGGAACACCGGTATATATTCTTCCTTGGTACGGGTCCATACCGCTTCGGTAACCCTACCTCTCCCATTCTCCCGAAGGTTAATTCTGATCTAGGTCGCTTGTAGTTTTGGTTTGCACCGAAGACGGTTACCCTGCATTAGCGTCTTACATAAGAATTCTCCCCCGGTAGGGGTTCATACCGAAATCGGTTACGCCTGCACTCCCCCATCCTTGAGGTTAATTCTTATTTGATGAATAATAGCCATGGACCGAAATCGGTTGCCCTTGCCATGTTTCTCATTCAGAACTATTCCTAATCGACCTCCCACCCCTCCCCTCCCATCCTCTAGGCAAACTCTTATTTGGAGTCCAATAGTCACGAGACACTTTTCTTTAGGAAATCTGTCACTGGGACCCTCAACTCTGCTGACAGTGGTTCAAACCGAAATGTTTATCCAAGCCTCATTTACCCTTTTTTAGGGCAAGTCTCTAACCAATCCAGCATTGATTGATCGTCTTGATGCGAAAGGCTTACACCGCCACTGGTTGCCTAGACTTTTCTCACCCAAAACGCGTAGTTATCCGGTGCTACAAGTAGTATCACAATGGACCCGCATTGGTCTAAGTAACCTTGGTCTGGCTAGCGGAGAACTTAACCTAACCTAGTCTTCACAGGTACAGTGAGTGTCATATAATCGTATGCTCAGCATACCCCTAAGGGGCTTCTCGAATAAATTTCAAATTGAAATCGAAATTTCAGTAGGCCTTGCAAGCTGCAGTTATTTCGCTGATCTTGCTTTTCAATATCTCTCCGATCTACAGCAGCTAGACTTTCAAGGATGCGTCAATAAATGAATTTATATGAAGCAGGATAGGAGAGCTAGATTTTGGCACCATTTTGCAGGGAGAGTGAGCGACTGTGAAAAGGACTTACTGAGAGAAGAACGCAGAGGTGATCACGATCGATGCAATGAGATTTTTTTAAGTCGCTGATACCTTCATTTAGATTCTTCTCTTTTGCTTGCTACTATTAACAAGAGCTAAGGCAATCGTGCCTTTTCAAATCATTCCAGCACTGGTCTAAAAAAGAACCCGACCTGTATCGATCTTAATTCTTTTCCTCTATCGTTCATCGTAGTCGTAGTTCTTCCGATCATCGCTCCAAGACCAAATCATTGTTCTTAGTCGATCCATCGTTCTTTTGGATCGGTGGTAAAATGTTTCCAAAAACTTAGTTTGGGTTATAGCATTGTGCAGGCTCATAAGTCCACAGGCCTGAAGGGACTCTTCAATCTGATAACACGACTATTTGCTATTTTCACGTGGTCTTCGGTGACGGACGTGGGAGAACGTCATTCGTAGAGTTCATCTTCAGTTTAATCTTTCTTCCAACTCAAACTTTATGAGCCTTGGAGTAGAGTCCTTTTATCTTACCACCAAGATCGCCCTGGGTACATTAACGTGCTTACAATTTTGGACAATTTTGCGCAATTGAGACAAATTAATTTCATCTTAGCCAAGGTTAAGTTACGAGCTGAACTGAGGAATCAAAATTACTAAAGAGTCAGATTCCTTGTCGATCAAGCGCTGTAACCAAATGACAAGGCTGCTTTTATAGCACTTCTGCAATCTAGATTTAGACCAGTGCATAGTCCAAATTTTTTTTTGATTTTTCTTCAACTCTGTCACACCCACATATATACCAACCCACGTGAAAAATCAGCATTTTATGTGTGGTAAAATCCTTTTAACGGCAGTTTTATATAAAGCAAATATAAAAGGGATTTTGAGCTTCAATTTAGTGGCTTAAATCTAGCATTTCCTTTCTAATATTTGACTATGAATTTGCTTGAACAAAAAATCTAACCAACGCAAATATTTTAAATATTTTAATTTTTCGATGTTTTATTGTAAAATTTGATGCTTGTTTGTAGCAAAATTGAACTTGACAGCACAATCCCTACCAAAATCAATATTTAATAATGTTGCATGATCTTTGCGTGCAGCATATTTTTAACAATTGAAAATAAACTGTAATTGCACACGTCACACTTTACTTGCACATCACTTTGTTTCCTTAATAAAATACACTACAATAAAGAAATACCTATTTTTGAAAAAGTGTTTAAATCCACTACTCCAATGCATATTTAACATGATGAAACTAAAAAAACATGCATAATTGATTTTACACTCTCTTAAAAGGTTTTTAAAATTTTAAAAGCTTGCAAAAAGGTAAAAAAGCCTTAAATTCAGTTGAATGGCTTGTCTCCCTCACAAGTAAAATTTTTCAGGCTCTAAATCAAAAAAAAAATTATTAATAATCGTAGACAAGTGCTAAAAGACTTAAAATACACGCAGTAACAGACTATTTTGTTTTACATTGTATTTGTAAGTTTTAAATTGTAAGCTCAAATTGGCAGTAACTTAATAATGTATTATTTTGTTGTAATTTTTTGTTTTGTTAATTTGAATTATAAAAATATAAAAAAACTATTTATTTCGTCTTATACTTTAGTTGATTTTGTATTATTTGCACAAATTTGTAGAACGTGATACACTTTGTGAAGTAATGTAAAATTTGGAAAAAAAAGCAGAAACGTTTTGTAAAATTGGTAAAACTATTTTTACCTCATGTTTATTTTGTTTACTTATATTTATTTAATTTTTTTTTTTTACACAAAAAACTTTTCCAGCTACGATATATCGGAGGCGGTGTTATTAGCTCTTTGAGACTCGTAAAAAAAAATCACATACACATAATTGGATAAACAAAAAAGAGAACAGACAGAATCACATTCCTAAAATACATGTAAATAACCTGAATGTTTGTCAATAACATTTTACTTGTAACAAGGGCAAACCAAACAAAAAAAGAATTCAAACACAAATTGACTTTCTTTGACAGACATTTTGAGTATGTTTTCCCCCTAAAAAAAATAATATAAAAAAAACAACTGAGGTATGTGGCTTTTAATTTTTATCTAACACTCAACACATTCTTAAAATAAGCATGTCGAAACCTTCTCATACTAACAATGATGTCATAATAATTATAATGCACTTTGGTAGCTTGTTTGCTTTAACATTTATCTATTTTCTTATACAAATACTATTTACTAATCCAACATTAAGAATAAATTTTAACATAATATAGTAAAAAAATATATATTTATTTATATTTAGTTCTTAGACGTGCAAAATTTTTGTGATTCTTTATTGAATTAAATATTAATTTAAAAATTATTCAACATAATTATTTAAGTCAGAAAGTTTCCTAGGTTTTACATTGATTTTTTCCAGTTGCTTTAATACCATAAAAAAGCTCCCGTTCATGTCTTTATCAAGAGTTTCAGATGCAGCACAAACGCTGCTAAGTCAGTACGGAGCATGAAAACCCTCAACACAAAAGCTTACCTCCGCAAGTGTTCATCAATCTACAGAGAATAGTTATGGTAAAAACGAAAACCCTTTTTACTTTCTTAATTGTTCTCTTATGAGAAACCGTAAGAAGAGTTGTCACTTAATGTCAGCATCATTATAATATTAAGGTTCCTGACGATTGTCCCCCCGTATCTCGCAAGCTTGTCCGCTTCTTCGTTCCCCGGGATATCGGTGTGACCTGGCTCCCAACACAGAGCTACAGTGTTGCCAAGTGACTACTCGTCCAGAATTTCCCTGCATAATTTCACAGCCCTTGATTTCACTACATCTGATTCCATGGCTTTGATTGCCGCTTGGCTGTCAGAGTAAACGGTGATGGTCTTGTTGACGGGGCTGTGTTTCATCAGCTCAGTTGCAGCTTAGATTATGGCTGCCAGCTCCGCCTGAAAAATACTGCAGTCATTATTAATTCGGAAGGATTTGCTTAGACCCAGAGCTTCAAAGAAGATGCCTAGGCCGGGTCCGACGTCCATCTTAGGGCCGTCAGTATATACGGCGATCTCGTCATTTCCTGTGATGGTCTTCTCTTCCCATTCACATCTTTAAGGTATTCTATTAGCAAACCTGTTGAAAGCATAGAAAAATCGTTGAAAGCTGAAGTAAAAAAATCAAATAAATGTTGCTGTTCATAATCGAATTTCCACCACTGTATGTCCTTCCCTCTTCCACTTGCGTGCGCCACCTGAGTCTCGGTGCTCCTCTACCGCGTCGTCCCTGCGGTGTGGATTCGAAGATTTTCCGGGCCGGGGCGTTGGTGTCCATCCGCTCTAGATGACCCAGCCATCGTAGACGTTGTGTTTTGACTCTTTTGGCTAGGTCGGTATCGCTGTACAGCCCGTACAGTTCGATGTTATATCTCCTCCTCCACTCTCCGTCTATGCAGCTCATCTATCGTCCGAAGAATTTTCCTCCCGAAGCAGCCTAAAGTGTTTTCATCCGCCTTTGACAGGGTCCATGCTTCTGCACCGTAAAGCAGGACTGGGATGATGAGGGTCTTATACATGGACACTTTAGTTGCTCGAGAGAGGGCTTTGCTACTCAATTGCCTTCTTAGCCCAAAGAAACAGCGATTGGCAAGAGTTATCCTTCGTTTGATTTCAGCGCTGGTGTCATTGTCTGAATTTATAGCGGAACCCAGGTAGACAAAGTCCCTAACTACCTCAAAGTTATAGCTGTCGATGGTGATGTTTTGTCCAAGACGTCGGTGTTGGGTGTCTTTTCTTGATGACAGCATATACTTGGTTTTGCCCTCATTGACTGCTAAACCCATATTCGCCGCTTCCGTCTCAATACTCACGAAGGCTTCACTGACATTACGCTTTGTTCTACCGATTATGTCAATGTCGTCTGCGTATGCAAGTAGTTGAACGGACTTTGGAAAGATTGTACCTCTGGTGTTGGCGCGAGAGTTCTGCACAATTCTCTCAAGTATGATGTTAAAGAAGTCGCATGACAGCGCGTCGCCTTGTCTAAATCCTTTTTTGATATCAAAGGGGTCGGTGAGGTCTTTGCCGACCTTGACGGAACAGCGTGAGTTTTCCATCGTCATCCTGCACAGACTGACGAGTTTGGCAGGGATGCCAAAACTAGACATTGCGCTATATAGCTCGTCTCTATAGATGCTGTCATACGCGGCCTTGAAATCGATGAAGAGGTGGTGTGTATCGATTTGGAATTCCTGGGTTTTCTCCAAGATTTGCCGCAGTGTGAATATTTGATCGATGGTGGACTTTCCTGGCCTAAAGCCACACTGATATGTGCCTATCAGATTGTTGACAAACGGCTTTAGGCGTTCACACAGTACAGCAGAAAAGATCTTGTATGCGATGTTAAGAAGACTTATGCCTCTGTAGTTGACACAACTCAGAGGGTCTCCTTTCTTCAGGATCGGGCAAACAATGCTGAGGTTCCATTCGTCGGGCATGCTTTCTTCCGACCATATCTTGCAGATGAGCTGGTGCATGCTCCTGACCAGCTCATCGCCAGCGGATTTAAAAAGTTTGGCAGCTAGGCCGTCTGCTCCGGCTGCTTTGTTGCACTTGAGCTTAGACACAGCTACTTTCACCTCCTCCAGGTCGGGTGGGCGGTATCGTTCGTATGCTTCGTCGGTAACGTCTTCGCCCGGGTTGAATGGTTCGTTCTGCCTGACAGCGGTATTTGGTTCGTCCTCGCCGTTATACAGTCTGCAGAAGTGGTCTTTCCAAATCCTCATCCTCCTCAATCTTTATCACCAACACTCTTTCTGATTTTCCAAATGATTCTTTCGTTGAAATAAATCTACAGGCGTTGTCCTTAAATGGCATGAATGACCATAAACATCACTGAAACCGAAAAGCTATCCGTCCTAAGTGTGTGTGAATGAAACGTTGGAATGTGTGGTCACATTCGACGTCATCAATAACGCGACCCTAGGAATGATTTAAACCTTCTGATCTGGTTTTTTAAAGCCTTCCTAGGGACCAGTATTACTCTCAGTTGGGGCCGGTGCACTTACACCTTTTACCGACATGATTCAAAAAATAAACGACTAAACATTTGTAGTTTGTTGCCGTTCATTGTCTTATCACTTTGTCCATTAAGAGCTTCAGTGAAAAAACCAAGCACATACCACCTTCCAAAAAATTTAACTGCAATACCCACGCAAGACGGAATTAAGAGTGAACCCTTAAGCCCAATTTCGAACGAACAGCGATGTATTCGAGTTTTTTTTTTAAGCCATGTTGTCAGGCTAACATTTTTATATCTTGTCAGATGCAAGTAGGGGTTATTTCTGGGCAGGTGCACCAAGACCACCTTGCCCTTATTCGATAGCATCAAAAAAGGATCGAAAATGTGTTAAAAGTTAAAACATTACACAAAGCAACAAAAATTGATTTTTGTAATGTTTATGGAGTACAAAAATACTGCCTTCGCCCGCTCATTGATAAGTCATGGCGGAGGCAGCGACGAAATGCATTTTGCTTGTTCTTCACGAACAAATGTTTTGGAGTTGAGGCCAACCTAACTAAAAATCAAAATAGGATCGTTAAATTTGACGGGTGACGGCAAAATAGTAAAATCTTTTGTATTTCTAAGACATCGTCGCAGTATCTCTTATCTTTAGCAAACAGTGTTCCAATTAAAATACTAAGCTCCATTGCACTTAACATAAAACAAAGTAATAGAACCGGTAAATTTCAATGTAAAACTTAAACAAACTTTCTTATAGTTAGACTATGCGTAGGCTACAATATAAATATTTTCGAAACAGCTTATAAAACCAGAAACATGTAATGAAATTTAATCCTTTCACTTTGTTTCCCTTATTTTCTTTTTTCCGTTTTTCCATAAGAAGTACTAGGACTAAGAAACGTCAATCCTCTGCTGTTAAGCAGTAAAGCAACCCAGTTACAATACCAAGAGCAGTTTGTTAACCGTTTCGCGGAATTAATTAAGACGTACGGTAGCGATAAAAGTTACCTAAACCAATTGGCATTCCAATCGGCTGACATATTTCAAAATTTTTTGCCTGCTTTCAACATCGACCAATTGAGGCAACCAGCAACGACCAACAGCTCACAAACTACAACTCAAAGTTTACGACAATTTCGTATTCCAAAGGTACCAAAAGAACGCCGGCCACACAAAGCTTCAGTTGCACCAAGCGCAGTTGCCATCGACAGGATACCCTCACCGATTGTAACGGCCATGCAGCAAAATTATCTTGACAAACTGTCGCCGCCGCCTGCAAATCATCAGCAAACAATTTCGATGACAAATGAAACAATTTTGCGACAGCAATTTCACAACGACAACAACACCGAACACTTAACGATTCCTGCAACAAATTCAAATCATAATCCTACCGTTGACCACAGCTGGACACCACCGCCAGACACACTAATGCCGGTAGATTTAAGTCAATATTCCTTACAAACATTGCAGGATCCTGCAAATACTTATGCAACACCGTCAGCAGTGGCCAGTATGGAGCAACTACCTCATGATATTCTTCGACAGCCGTTCGACAATGGAATTTCGTCCATCAACACCGATAACAATAACACAGGCAGCAATAGTGACACTGCAATGGGCAACAATAGTTGTGTGTCGCAGCTTTATGTTTGATTTTAAAAAGAAAAAAGTGACTCAAAATGTTTTTTTTTTGTTTTTTGTGTACAAAAGAAACCCTCTAACAACAAGAACCAAGCAAACAGTTTAAGTAAGTTTTAAAATGTTGTGTAATACATATTTTACTGACTTTTTAAAAAGGATACATTTTTCCTTAAACAAAATATAAATTTATTGTTTCGACTACTTTAAAAAAAATATATTTTCAAAATTCGATTTTATCAAATTTTTTGACAGTTTCTTTGTGTTTAATTACACCTCTTATCATTTTTCAGGCTCTAATCGGATTTTCGCTCTTTCATTTAATTTTTAAATTCATTTTTCAATCATTGTTTTTCCATTCCACATCGACTAAACTGTTTAAGCAGGTATGACATTTCATTTCTTTTCATGCATAAAAAATGCCATCGGTAGGTGAAGAAGACAAATAGATGCTGAGTGATAGGGACAACACAAAGCACGTGTAAACAAATAATAAAAAAAAAAACGTAAAAAATGTAAAACATCGTGTGGAACCGTACTTTTTCCACAGTGCGATACATGCGCGAGGCTTTTAAGAGAATAGTGTTCGCACTTTAATATACTGCAATCCAATAGTTGATGCGACTTTTTGTAATTTTGTCAAACAACTATAGAGATTTTAGCATGTTAATTCTCGTAATGCTTTTCGACAGACAACCAAAAAGTGACGCAACTGGAAGTTGTATTACACGTCGGTCGCCAAACATCAAGCGCCACGAATTTTCACTGACGGTTCCATGAGATAAGATCATCTTGCTTTACCCTGCTGCTTTGTGAAACTTCTTCAACTAAGCTGCGATGAATTTGTTCCAAAATTCTGATGTGCTGTCCGACGTTTTGAGGAGCATTCTTCTCCTTTCGTAGCCAAAAATTGATTTAGGATTTTTTAGCAGCTTCTTCCGCTGTAACTACACTCAGTGACCAATACCTTCATCGTAGATTTAATAATAGACTCTACATCTTCGTCCTACCTATTCTACGCCTTCAAAAATGATGCGCCATCTCTTATGTCGGTATGTGAAAATTAAATAACTTTAATAAAAGACAAGCTAATTGTTTTCGTATGGCAAATTAATTTAACTTGGTCCTTAACAATTTATTTGAAGAAAAATTTTAATTCAAAGCAGTCAAGTTGCCGCTTCTATTGACCAAAGTAAAATGTGCTTTCTTGCTGCGTTTTCTTTCACTTCTCTTTTGCATCTTGACAGCGATGATTTTCATTGCCTTGTACTCTTCAACGGTCTGAGACATGCTCGTATACACTTTGCTCCTCAAATAGCCACACAAAAAGCAATTACTCAAAGGTTGTGCTTTAAAAAAAAAAACTTTGCACTTCAAAAACTCAGTTCCTTTCAACTTTTTGTCTGACCCGAGTGGGTTAGAGAGCTCAGAGGTTGATTAAGAATCATTGCATTTCTTCCTCAGTGGATGCAATAAAAACAATGAACCAGAAAGTTTGAAAACTAGCGTCCAGCTGATTTTGACGATGATTGGTCCTACGCTGTCACCTGAAAATTGTTATGATCAAAAGATGACGAATTTTTGTGTCTTAACCATAGCCGATTCAACCTCAGACTTATGGCCTGATAAGTGATAGCTCAGACTTCTGATATAAAGTCTAAAAATCTTTTATATTTAGGGTTCCATAATTTTTCTCTTAAGCTGATAATCAAATGGGACTGCTAACTTCACATTCCTCTGAGTCGTGCCCTGTTGTGTCCTTTATTTAGTAATTATAAATAAAGCTGTTCAGTACTAGATTAATGTCATTTATATTCTGTACTAAACAGCCCCTTATGACTGCGATAAAAAGCAAAGGTCTAAGAACGCCGCCCTGATGTACACCAAACGTGCCCAAACCTTGTTTGCAATATGGTTAAGAGTCATTTGTTAAGTCTAGTACAGCCTTTTGGATGCGTCGACAAGGTCAACAAGGAAGAAAAATGACGAATTTTCAAGTACGTTTTTCCTGCCGTCAGTTTTCAGTGTTACAGATTTATATGCTCATTCTTCTTTGAGAGGCTGCATTAGAGCCCAAGTCTTGCCTTTTCCCATATATTCTAGCTGCCTTTGACCAGTTGCTGTCTGAAGCAATCAGTTTCGATATGCTATTCATACCATCTCTGAGAGACGTTAATTGCTTTTTTTCTGCAAACTTTTCTCCATACGTTTTTTTACCAATGAGTTGTTCGATTTATTTTGAAATTGTCCACTTTTTCCCCGTCTTAATATATTTGCACCATAATTGCATTAAAGATGGCTTAAAAAAGCCTTTGGGTCCATCTTCTTGTCTTTGTCCAAAACTTCGACTCGTTCTTTAAGTTTTATTGTAGAATTCAATAAACTTCGATTTTTTAACCTCGTGTCCCCGCACGAGGTGATAATCTGTTAACTTTAGACTTATATGACAGAAGGGTTAGAGGATCGTCAAAACGAAGCATAAATGATCCACTAGATCTGCTTGGATAGTTTTAATATTGAGATAGGATTAACGTTTCAGGTTCATCGTTCGCTTTGGCGGCCCATGCACGTTGGGCGCCAAACTAAACGATGAAACTAGTTTGACCGTCAGCCTTGGATCTCTGTTTGTTTCTTTGTTAAATATAGCAATATGCATCGTTTTGCCCGACCGTGTGTCGAGGTATCGAAATGTGCGATAGAGAAAAAGTTACTTTTTTAGCGCAGACGTTGGATAGCCAGTAACACAAAGTGTGCTAATAAAAGGCGAACTAACCGAGAAACAAAATGATCGTGTTAATCTCTTAAACTCAGAGTAATAAATTGTAAGCTGTTATTTAGCTACATAATTCCTTCTTAGCTTATTCGTTCATTTTGATGCCCCATGCACGTTGGGCGCCAAAATAAACCATAAAACTATCTTGACCATTAACCGAGGATAGAAATATCTCTGTGAATGCTCTAGCAAATGTCGAGGCTACTGAAAAAGCTCCGTAATTTTTAGTAGTAACGTTGGATAGACAGTTGTAAAAAGTATGTCATTAAAAGGCGAGAAAGCGATCGTTAAGCTCTGGATTTTATGCCCATGAAAAAATAACAATTAAGAGACAACATCAGCCCATTTGATTGTATTTTTTTACCTCTACCTGAACCCTTACAATGAACTATTCTTTCTAAGCTGCTGTAGAGTCTAATTCTAAAATGCCCTGCTCAGTTCTAAGCAATTTATTTGTAAAAGAATGTTTAAAGAACAACCTAGCTCAGTAAATACTCATGCGAATACCTCAATACTTCCTTTGACTGTTTGCTTCCTTTCCTATGTAGATAAAAATTCAGCCCCCTTACAATAGAACATGTATTAAAAACCGTACCAAAAAAAAAAGAAAACCTTAAAAAACCAATAAAATTTGTTAAAGAAAAAATGAATATAAATAATTTTAATAGCAAAAAGACAAAACTGTAATTTACGGAACCTGTTGAATCATTGTTTGAGTGAAAAATGCCTGTTTGAATTTATTATGGAAAATCTATTAAAAATTATGTATGCCTAAAATATTATGTTACAATCAACGTAAATAAATTGCAAGTTTATTTTAAATAACTTAAAAGCGGAAAAGAACTTGTGATGATATTTGAAAAAATAATATATAAATTGCTAAAAAAAGAAAAATTTATAAATGTTTAATGTGAAACTAGTAAAGTCGCTGTTTTAAAGGTGGTTAAACAAAACTCGTATAAAAAATAACAACTGAAATAAGACGTCAACTTAAGTAAAAAAATAAGAAAACTAAAATGTATTAAATTTTATTAAGAAAAGATTAAATTAACTTTAAAAGCAAAGAAAAAAACTTCACTTAAAGCCTATGATTAGTTTATTTATTTTTCAAATTAAAATAATTTTAAAGATTTCTATTACTTATTGCAAAAAATGTGTGTGGCAAGATACATTATATGCGTAGAGTTATAGTTTAGAAAATCTAAGTTTTATAATTTATTTAAGAAAACGAACAAAAATAAAAGCCATTCGAAAAGTTTCATTTTATTTGTTTTTGTTTTTCATGCAAATTTGTTTTATGCAATTTTTTTTTTATATTTTATCTTATAATGTACTGTTCCACCTATTCCTATATATTATTCATATATTATTATTTAGCATAATTTATTTATCGTAATTGTTAGTTGATAAGCAATCTTGAACAATGTTGTGAAATGGAAAAAACATTGTGAAAAATATATGAGTCTTTTTTTAAAAAAAGAAAAAGAAGAAAATGCATAATGATGCATTTTGAATTCTTTTATGTATACAAAAATACGAAAATAATATATATATATTAAAGTACACACTGTAAGATACAAATTAATAATTAATAATAAATTAAAAACGAAATTATTTCATAAATTTTACATTGTTTTGTTGTTATTTATTGTGGCTCTCTTCTTCTATTTTTTGAGAGGAGAAAAATCAGTTGGTCGAATTTCCCAAAACAAAAAAAAAATTAGCAGGTGAGTAAGGTTAAGTCATTTTTATGGACATTCTATCATCTACGGGTAGTTTCTAATCTAATTTACGCCTGAGATGTTTTTGATGTTGTTAAAAATATGGCATAAACTAAAATAAAAATAAATTAATAGTGGCGCAACAGCTCGAGGTAAACCAGGACCAACTTCTCAACAGTGTATGCTGTGTGTGTTAATTTCTTCACAAGGGAACCTACAATTTTTAGCCGAATCCGAACGGCACTTTGAGAAGTTTTTCAAGGCAAATGATACTCTCGGAGGGCTTGTCAGACCCTCGCGGAGGTGGGTTCCGTGAAAAAGAACAAGTCTTTTTTTTTAGGTGACGATGGCAGGATTCGAACCCAGACCTCCGGTGTAGTAAGCACACACACTAACCACTACGTCACGGCACCCCACATAAACTAGTTCCACATATAATAGAAACCTCGAAAGGCGATATTAAGCCTCATTTTGTATGCGATAGCGATAGCTCGGACTTTGTTAGCTTTCATTATAAGGTTAGGTTTCATTATAATATTTTGCGCGGTCACCAATCGCCAAAAAAAACTATACTTCACAAAATATTCTACACAGAGCTCCCTGCAGAAACATGGGTAAGCAGTTGTTTAGTGTAAAAGCCTAAACTTAAAGGATTTAGATGAGCTTAATACCATATCTCCACCGAGCTCTAATCCTTGATTAATATAAATCTTTATTAAATCCTCTATTAATCACGCGATTTACCATACAAATTTAAATCCTCTCGGCAAGCGATTAAAAATAAATCCTCTCACAAATCCCATTCACGCTATTCACAAACCTATTTGCTGCACCTTTGTAACAGTTTGAGAATCAAAAAAGGAAACTGAAGATGTACCTGTGCGACAGATCTGTCACAAATACGTTTTCTATTGTGACCTTTACTGGGGAAATTTTTTTCGCTCCTGGGAAATGACATCGCCACTCTCGTTTGTGGGCCAAAATGACACAAACAGAGTGTTCGTGGCAAATTAATCCTATGGTTGTCCGATGGAGGCACTTTAGGATTTATTTTTAATCGTCTCCCGCTAATCTTCTTTTAATTGTCGGTGGAGACTTAGTATAAGTCGGCTTTCAGAAATGTCATTACACATAACACCCAATTCGTATGCCACGACCATATTTTTGCACGGTTTCGTTAAGTTTTCGTTAACTTTTGTTAGCTTACAGTTTGGTTTTGCTTGTCATAAGTTCATTAATTGTCATGTTTAAGCCCATTCATTTATATTTTTTAAGTGCTTCAAAAGATCTGTGAAGGAGGGAAATATATCAAGAATTGTACGCTGACTTCAAAAGTTTAAGCACATTTTAGATCGGACAGTCGGCTTCGGAAATATCAACATCCAAAGTTGGAAAAAATTGACACAATTTTTAAATCTGATTTTTAAATTCTCAATTCAACTGGATACTCCAGACGTACACAGTGAATTCTCATAAGAGTTTCAAATCGTTTGATTAAGTATATTATAGACACCACAATCTTTGGCGGAGCTTGAGAGAGATTTTCGTTGGACATATTTCGACATTAGGTCAATCCCGCTTAAACCTAGTATGGTTTGGCCTAAAATCTTTCTAGCTAAGTGTTAGTATTATTAGTAGTGTTTTTTTTTTTCAACTGTGACAGTAGTAATCCTTTTTAAAGCCAAAACGGTTTAAAGTGGTGTACGGATCGTTCTAAGATGAAATTGGACATGTTTGCCAGCAAATACACCAAGACGGGCAACTATAATATCGATGGGGAAAACCCCCCAGTGTAATAGCTTGTCATTTTAGTAAAGCTTCGTTCTCTCATAATTCCTTTGACAACAACGCCGAAGTAACCACATCAAGTAGGTCACAACCTGAGCACCGGTGCTTCTCAACTGCGGCCTCTCTACCGGGTGGATTCGAAGACTTTTCGGCCGGAGCTTAGGTGTCCATTCGCTCTAGATGTACCAGCCATCGTAGTCGTATATTGAGTCGATGCTACATCTCCTCTTCCCCTCCCCTTCAATGCGGATGGGACCATAAATCGTCCGAAGGATTTTCCTCACGTAGCAGCCTAAAGCGTTTTTATCCGCCTTTTTATCACTTTAGTTTCGCGAGAGAAGCCTTTGCTGCTCAGCTGCCTTCCTAGCCCAAAAAAACAGCGATTTACAAGGGTTATCCTTCGATTGATTTCAGGGCTAGTGGCCAAAGTCTTAATTTATAGAGGAAAAAACGGTTAGACAAAGTCCCTAACTACCTCAAAGCTACAGCTGTCTACGGTGATATTTTGCCCTTGGCATCATTGTTGGGTGCCTTTTCTTGAAGACAGCTTTATACTTGGTTTAGCTCTCGTTGACTGCTGAAGCCCATATTCGCCGCTTCCGTCCCAATACTCACTGACATCACGCTGTGTTCTTTCGATTTTGTCTATGTCGACTGCGCATGCGAGTCACTTTGAAAAACTGTGAGGACTTTTGTGGAAAGATTGTGCCTCTGGTGTTGACACGGGATTTCTGCACAATTCTTTCAAGTATGATCTTAAAAAAGTCACATGACAGCGTGTCTCTTTTTTATCTTTTTTTTTGACACCAAAGGGGTTGGTGAGATCTTTACCGACCTTGATGGAACAGAGTGAGCTTTCCATCGTCATCCTACAGAGACTAACTAAAACCACACAGATATGGACCCATCTGATTATTGACAAGTGGCTTAAGGCGGTCACACAGTGCACCAAAATAGATCCTGTATGCGATGTTAAGAAGATTGAGGTGGGTGGTTGGCATACAGTCCGGGACCTGGACGTTGGCCAACAAACTTCGCCATACTCACTGAATATTACAGCTTAAAGGGGTAAACATAATACGCTATGTGCGACAAAATGTGCAAATACACACAAACTCTTTACAGTAGGAGTCCAGCTCGGATTCGTTAAATTCGTTCACTTTTGACTACATGTGCAAGAGCGAGCTTAGTCGCTTGCGCATACGCAAATTTTCGAAAACAAGCAGCTGCTTCGAAGGTTTGCGTTTTCGATTCTATATTAGACTCTGTTTATAATTTAAATGTCTTCCAAAACTGAAAAAATGTGTTTTATGGAGCGCGAAGTGCTTTTGGCTCAGTGTGTTTGATCTATGCGCGCAAAACTAATTGTGGTTATGTGGAGAATTTTGCACAAACATAGGGATGCATTTCGTTCTATTTAGACATTAGCCTATGCCTGTTAATGCCTATTATAGTTGGGCCTTAAGGCTGAAAACAAAGTGAAGCTGTGAGGAGAGCGGCGATGCGAGTGTCGGAGAGAGCGCCGAAAGCAAACATATACTTTCTTAAGAGCAATCACATAGTGAGAGTGAGGCATGAAGCGGCGGTAGCAGCACTATTATTATAAGCAATAAAAGCGATTCTCCGCTCTTATCGAGCTAAAATTTTTGTGCAAAACATGAAGTTAGAAGGGTTTAACAGTTGTACTTTTTGTAAAAAAGGCATTCTGGGACCAAAGATGTCATCAACAGCCGATTCATGTAAGATTAGTTATGGGATGATGTGGCTATCGATTCTATATGAAACTCTACCCATTCAAACGATGGCTTGTATCTTAGCCAATAATAATACCTGTACTTAAAAAACTACATATTAAGCCGCTGTTAACTACTTGGTCTTTCCAAAAGCAGGGAAATCAAGCCGCACGACTTTAATCAATCTTTATGCTAAAAACTCAGGAAAAAATAATAAAAATGCACATTTATATTTGCATAGAGCCTAAATCGATATACACAGATTAACATGCCTACACTGTAAGTCCGTGTGATTGAAAAGTTACTTTAAGACAAGGAATTTATTCTAGCAGTCTTTCTTGACATTGAAGGTGCTTTCAACAATGTCTAGACCTGCAGTGTTGTTAAACGAAAGGAAAGTCTCAACATTGGGTACCAGGCCATAGTGACTTTATCGGGAATGAAAAGGCTGAAGAGCTCGCGAAATATGGCTCTCATCTATGTATTACTACAGCGGACATAAGAACCCATCCTCCGCTTTCCTCTGCAGCAGGCGAAATGTCTACGACCATACACAATATAGCCCAAAACAGATGGGAAAATTTGCAGAGCTGCGGCCACACAAAGGCGCTATGGCCATCTATAGATGGCAGCAAATCAAAAAAGCTTATAGCATTAAATAGGCCATCACTGGCCATAGCCACAAGAGTGATAACAGGCCATAACCTGTTGGGAAAACACTCAGCTAAACTGGGAATCACTAACACCAACTACATTTGCAGGGGATGTCATGATCCAGAAGCGGAAGAAGATGTGAAACACCTCCTCTGTCAGTGTCCAAGTGGCAGCAGACAGTGTTTTCGACTTCTGGGCCAATACTTCTTTGAGGAACTGAACGAGCTTGCAAGTACAGCGGTGGCGAATATTGTAAATTTCAGCAGAATGTCCGGCTGGGACAAGTTTCTCTTCAAAGCTCAGGATACTTCAACTGACTAAGTATCATAGTTAAATTAAAATCTTTATTCCTTACAGGTTGTCTCCATGGGGTGACGCTAAGGGCAATCGTAGGCCTATGCGAGCTGGTGGCTTCTGCTGCCAGCAACCCTACCTAACCTAACCTTAAGTCTCAACATTGGCCATTGGCCAAACGTAACTAGTTTCGTTGTAAATATGCTTAAGAGTAGAGAAATTAATGCATCCATAGGAGACAGCGTTGTAAAGGTGTCTCCAACAAAATTAGGTTAAACAATGCTTAGAAACTCAATTTTTTGTGCATAGTAGTGACCAGAAAACTCCTACCTAACTGGATAAAAACTGGGTCACTCACACCATCGACCATGGCCACTTTTAAAATATAAGTTTTTTAAAGACTTGATTTCTCGGAAAATTTGTTCTAAATCGAGCCTAAATGATAGAGTTCACCGTTTTCATGTCTCCTTTCATTTATCGCGTGGAAACTGTAGATTCTGCATTGTTTTATCACTTTTGCAAAGAAGAAATCTCTGTTAGGAAGGATTCCATGTTTGCAGCTTTAAATCTCATACTCGACTAAAATCGCTGCAGTATGTGATATCTACTCGTTGATAAACTCTCTCCTTCTTCGCCGCTCGCCTCGCAGCTCCACCATGTTTTCAGCCTTCAGCCTAAGTCTAGGAAATTAAGGAACTGTGGTAAATCGTTGATCAAATGCCTTTTTTTCGAATGATGTTTGTTTTGAAAAGTGAAAAATTACAACAATTTACAGTTCTACAAGCATTATAATAATGGCTAGTCCTGTGATCATTTCAAACACTACCAGGCGAACATCGTCAGAAACAGGAGCAACGTTCGGTTAGTTTTTAAATTGATACTAGTTTTATTAGGATTTATGGACCTTAGATCTCTAGCTCAATAAGCTTCTCCATTGCTTCAAAAAGCAGAGGCAATAAACCTTTTTGATTTGGGCAAATGGGAGAGATTGGAGAGATGGGTTGAAACTTTGCATCACCGATATCACCTTATTAAATTTAAATTTTTTATATAATATTTAAGCCTCTGGGGGGTGCCGTGGCGTACTGGTTAGTGTGTGTGCTTACTGCGCCGGAGGTCTGGGTTCGAATCCTGCCATCGTCACCTGAAAAAAAGACTTGTTCTTTTTCACGGTCCCCACCTCCGCGAGGATCTTACAAGCCCTCCGAGAGTATCATTTGTCTTGAAAAACTTCTCAAATTGCCGTCCGGATTCGGCAAAAAGTTGTGGGTCCCCTTGTATGTAAAGAAATAAACACACCAGCATACATTGTTGAGAAGTTGGCCCTGGTTCACCTCGAGCTGTTGCGCCACTCTATTTATTTATTATTTTTTTTTATCTAAGCCTCTATATTTGCTGTTAGAGAAGTCGGCGTACTAACGGGTGATTTTTTAGCTGGTTTGGTTTTGGCAACACTGGTTTTGACAGCTGACGTGTGTTTAGTACCTTGTGTCACTGTCAAACAGCTTCAGTTTGGTTTGCAATTTAACCATGGATCGTCTTACAAATGAACAACGCTTGCAAATTATTGAATTTTACTATCAAAATTCGTGCTCGGTTCGAAATGTTCATCGCGAAACAATGGCGCAATTGCGAGGCGAGTTTGGTGAACAGTTAATTTCACGTTTCGGGCCGGTCAATTGGCCGCCTAGATCGTGCGATTTGACACCATTAGATTATTTTTTGTGGGGGTATGTCAAGGCTAATGTCTATAGGGACAAGCCCTTCGATTGACGCACTGGAAGCCAACATCCATGCATTCATTCGTGAGATACCGGCCGATATGTGTAAAAGAGTATGCCAAAATTGGACTCAGCGGATGGGCTACCTGAGACACAGCCGCGGTCAACATTTGCATGAAATTATCTTTAAACATTAAATTGCAAGGTTCAAACTATCGATTCAAATAAATATTTCATTAATTTTTTCGAACTTTTTGTGTTTTTTTTTTTAAAAAGTTCTCAACCTCTTAAAAAATCACCCGTTACGTTCAGAATCATTAAAATAAATATGCAAAAAATAAATTCAGCAGTAGTTCTAGCAGTTTCTGCGAGTTTTTGAGAAATCGAACATTTCTGATGAGCCGGATTCCAGATCTTGCCGTCTGCGGAGTCTTGAGGGTTCTCACTAAAAAATTTTCACAACTGCAGTTAGGATTTCCTTGTACTTATTGCAGTCTCTAATCTTTGGCTCTGTTCAACTCAGGGTTCCAGTAAGGAACAGTTTTTTTCTGATTCCTTCCTTAAAAGCAGATCGAGAGAACTAGAACAACCCAGTTCAAGGACAATACGCCAGCAGACTGGAATGAAATGCAAAAATCTTTTCATACATACAAATTTATTCTGCAAAAGAAATAAGAAGACATCCATTGCTTTCCGACATAGAAACAACACCGACTCGACTTTGTTCATTTTTTTTTTTTTCAAATATTTCTAAATTTTATTTCTACTTAATTTGTGTTGTCAGTATATATTATATATATATATATTTTTTTTTTCTTTTTTACAAGTGTTTCGTTTTGTGTTTGCTTCTCCTTTGCATGCATCTAACTCATGGATTTATTGAACATCCATACAAAATTACATCGCTAAATGATCTTTATAAACTAAATATTTTTGTTTTTTATATATAATTATTTTACTTTATATAATTATCTTTTATTAGCTGTGTTTTACAATTACATTTAGACAGAAGACTTTGTTTCGGTGCAATTGATTTTGCATTCTATTTGAAAAATCGTTAAGTAATAATTTATTTATGTTTACTCTGTATTTTATACATTTTGAATGATAGAAAAAAATACTAGTTATTCTTTCTTAAACAAAAGGGGGATACTTAAACACAGAGAAAAAAAATAATTGTACATTACACGGAACCGAGCCAAACAGTCCTGGTAGTCTTTTGAATGAAAATCAACTAAACTTTAGGGGGGAAAAGTATTTTCCTTCACTAAATACAGGGGATGCTAAACTAATATTAAACAAGCATTCACTTCAGTAAAAAAAATTATAATAAATCTAAAAAAATAATATTACTACATTTCGTTTTGTCCCGGTCTTCAGTTTTTACATGTTGGTGTCGCCGCCGTTTTGATGATTTCGGGCTGACTTTCGTCTAGTCATTACTCTCGTTGGCTGGCTATTGCTATTTTCGTCGTCGCTTCGGTCCACCGAAACCCCTCCAATGTGCGAGTCATCTTCATTCAAATCGATCGACAGTACTGAGGATGACCGGCGAGTCTTCTTTTTCGATTTCTTCACCATCGAGGTACGTGTTGCTGCGCCATTTGTGCTGCCGCATTCACTTGAATCACTGTCATAGTTACGTTTACGCGCCGAGAGTCGCGTTTTGACCGCAGCACCGCCAATGGTACTATTGCTATTGCTGCTCGCATCGATTATCAGATCGTCACTGTTTGCGGATACGTGTTGCGTTAGATCGGTTTCGTTGCCGTTGGCGTCATTTGAATTACTGATGCCGTTAAAAAATTCACTACCACCTGCACTAACCAATATTTTGCTACCGCTGCTGTTCGGATTGGGCGTCCTTAGACACTGATTTTCATCGATTGTCTCGAGATTGGTGCCACTGTGTGTGTTAAAACTAGCGCCCGCTACGAACTTGGAATTTGTCGTAATGGTGTTGGAGGGTGACGAGTATTCGACTTCGGATCCGTGGGGTATGACTACTTTGATTGTGCCACCGTTCATGGAACGGTGCTGCTGGGCGGATGGCGATGATGGTTCAGCTGCGGCGGGATCGGTGGGTGGTTCATCAAGAATTCCGTTTTTAAGTTGAAAGTTTTCCTTTTCCAAAAATTGTATGCGGTCTCGTGTGCTTTTGAGTTCTTGCTGCAGGAACAAAATGGTACTTTGCATGCCCTCGACATCCTCATCCAGTTCTTGCAGGAAGTCATCGAGTTCTGTAAGAAAAAATAAATTCGAAAAACATTTATTAAATACAAAAAATAAAGAGAAAAACAATGTGCCAATAAAACTAAATTTAAAAAGATAAAATTAATTTAGTCCATAGTCCTAATAAATAGGCAAAAAACAATTTTCTCGGAATGTGAAATTCACCAAACTAAATTTGGGCGCTTGACTGTAACTCCTCCGCCCTTAAACGAAGTACGCCCATCAAGAAACCTTCACCTTAACGCATGCACTTTTTCGTTGCCTCGTTAGGGTAGTTATCGAAATATTGGGTGGTAAAAGAGCACTCGTAAATATGTAGATTTTGGTGGTGTTTAAATCTATTTTCTTGGAAAGTCTCCTGGCTGGCTGATGGATTTTTTTGGACGTGGTCTCCCACCGAACCGATCGATCACCTCAGTCGTTTTTGTGGCCACACTTCAAACGAATGCACATTAACGAACCCTTTTTCCCGTTGCTAATAGACTTTTCCAGGTTACAAAAGACCGAGACAACTTTTCGGACGCCAGATTGACATATTTCTTTCGTCAACTCCCGGTTGTAGAAAGCATAGACAACTTAACTAATCACTAGGGTGGAATCCTCTGAAGTGAGAACTGATAGTTCATCATCACATTTTCCATTTTGGGATCCCGTATGGTGATGATCACAGTGATCATTACATTTTCGTGATGAATTTCAGCTGACAGCTATTTTAGTGCTGATTGGATCGCCAGGTCCTTCTCCAATCGAGTCTCTCAAAACCTTCTACGAAGTCCAAGCATCAAGTTGATAGCCAGTGGCAACATTGCCAAAATTCCATCAAAAACGCCGCCTCTGAAGTGCTGGGTTTCACACGGCCACCACAAAGGAACCCCTGGTTTGACGATGAATGCCGGCTAGCACATGCAGCTAAACAGGAGGGATACAAAGCGACTCTGCACAGAAGGACTAGAGCTGCTCGCGAACTCTACGAGCAGAGAAGGAGAGAGGAGCACCGGCATCTCCGAAGAAACAGGAGAGAGCACGAGAAGCGCGCGATTGAAAAGATAGAAGAGATGTTACAACAGGAACGAGGTAAGAAAGTTTAACCAAAGGATCAAAAGGTTCTGTCAAGGGTATAAACTTCGAACTGAAGCCTGTAAGGACCATCAAGGGAACATCGTTGTAGAATCGCAGTCGGTGCTGAGGATTTAGAAAGACCATTTCTGCAGACGGTATAACGGCGAGGACGAACCAAATACCGCTGTCAGGCAGAACGAACCATTCAACCCGGGCGAAGACGTTACCGACGAAGCACACGAACGATACCGCCCACCCGACCTGGAGGAGATGAAAGTAGCTGTGTCTAAGGTCAAGTGCAAGACAGCAGACGGCCTAGCTGCCGAACTTTTTAAATCCGCTGGCGATGAGCTGGTTAGGAGCATGCACCAGCTCATCTGCAAGATATGGTCGGAAGAAAGCATGCCCAACGAATGGAACCTCAGCATTGTTTGCCCGATCCTGAAGAAAGGAGACCCTCTGAGTTGGGCCAACTACAGAGGGATAAGTCTTCTTAACATCGCATACAAGATCTTTTCTGCTGTACTGTGTGAACGCCTGAAGCCGTTTGTCAACAATCTGATAGGCACATATCAGTGTGGCTTTAGGCCAGGAAAGTCCACCATCGATCAAATATTCACACTGCGGCAGATCTTGGAGCAAACCCAGGAATTCCAAATCGATACACATCACCTCTTCATCGAATTCAAGGCCGCGTATGACAGCATCTATAGAGACGAGCTATATAGCGCAATGTCTTGTTTCTGCATCCCTGCCAAACTCGTCAGTCTGTGCAGGATGACTATGGAAAATTCACGCTGTTCCGTCAAGGTCGGCAAAGACCTCACCTCTTTGATGTCAAAAAAGGATTTAGACACGTCGACGCGCTGTCATGCGACTTCTTTAACGTCATAATTGAGAGAATTGGGCAGAACTTTCGCGCCAACACCAAAGGTACAATCTTTCAAAAGTCCGTTCAACTACTCGCATACGCAGACGACATTGACATAATCGGTAGAACAAAGCGTGATGTCAGTGAAGCCTTCGTGAGTATTGGGACGGAAGTGGCGAATATGGTTTTAGCAGTCAACGAGGGCAAAACCAAGTATATGCTGTCATCAAGAAAAGACACCCAACACTGACGTCTTGGACAAAACGTCACCATCGACAGATATAACTTTGAGGTAGTTAGGGACTTTGCCTACCTGGGATCCGCTATCAATTCAGACAATGACAGCAGCGCTGAAATTAAACGAAGGATAACTCTCGCCAATAGCTGTTTCCTTGGGCTAAAAAGGCAATTGAGTACCAAAGCGCTCTCTCTAGCAACTAAAGTGTCCATGTATAAGACCCTTATCATCCCAGTCCTGCTTTACGGTTCAGAAGCATTGACCCTATCAAAGGCGGATGAAAACACTTTAGGCTGCTTTGAGAGGAAAATTCTTCGGATGATTTACGGTCCCGCCTGCATAGACGGAGAGTGGAGGAGGAGATTAACATCGAACTGTACGGGCTGTACAGCGACACCGATCTAGCCAGAAGAGTCAAAACACAACGTCTACGATGGCTGGGTCATCTGAAGCGGATGGAAACGATCGCCCCGGCCCGGAAAATCTTCGAATCCACCCTTCCGGGGCGGCGCATTAGAGGATCACCGAGACTCAGGTGGCGCACGCAAGTGGAAGGGGACCTTAGCCAACTTCGCGTGCGAAACTAGAGGCGGGTAGCTAGAGACAGAGCTGGCTGGCGTAGCATGTTGGCTGAGGCCCAGTTCCACCCGGACTGTAGCGCCACCTTAAGTTAGTAAGTCAGCTTAGAATCAACCGAGGATCGACATTTGCTGTCTGAGTCAATCTCGAGTTGAACTATTACACTAAAAATGGCACTGACACTTCGATATTCACTTAAAAATCATACTTTTATATTTCCCTCAGCCTTACAAAAATAAAAACAAAATACGCTAGACAATAAAGGTACTAAGGCTAATCGCACAAATGACACTTTTAGTCAGGCAACGATTTGATTGCCTTTTTTTGCCGACACGTAATTAGTTTGCGGCAACGATTTGAATTGCCTTTTTTTCGCCGACACGAAACTAGTTTGCGGCAACTTCAAATCTGTAGGCTAATCGCACACTTGCAATTTTATGAAGTATCAACAGTTTACTCACGAGGCACGAAATCAGCGCTCACATGACCAACTTTTCTAGTTATACACACAAATAATGAAGCATTTTACCGTTCGCCCTATAAACTGACGGCGATTTGGAAGAAATTAAAGGATTTCGCATCCACGCTCGATAATAGAGCTGCCTGCGCTCAGAAGTCGTTTCTGACAGCGAGCAACTAAAAAATCTGTGACAATACACAGATTTAAAAGTTGCCCACAATCGGTTTCATGTCAGTTGCTCATGTGTGACACATATTTTTTAGTTGCCTGTTGTCAAAAATTACCTTTTTTACACACGCAGCTTATTTCTTTTACTTTGGCGACATTTTAGAGAGTAAACGAAAGAGGAGTTGCTCATGTGAGCGCTACTTTCGTTGATTGTGAGTAAACTATTGATGCTTTAAAGAATTGCTAGCGTGCGATACGTCTAAGAGTTGCTTGTGTAAAATTTGATCGATCGCCGCTTGATTTTCAAAGCTCAAGCTAAGATTATAAAATCAGCATAAAAACAAATATTTCTCTATATAATTTAAGGTAAAAAGAAGAAGATAACCTTAACCAGTTTGGCTCAAAAAACAAAATTAAAATTTTTATGAACAATATTTACCAGACTGAGATTTTTTAACTTCTTCGGCGAAGCTCTTTTGCATGGCCAATTCGGTTTCCAACTTTGCCAATCTTCCATTGGATGTCATTTTCCCGAGCTCTTCATTTTCCTATAAAGAAAATTAGACATTTAAATTTGTGTTAAAAAAAAAATCAAGAATAATGTGTTATTTACCTGATATAATAATCTACATTTAGCCATCAGCCGTTTTCCCGTATTAGAGTCCGGTGTGAATTTCCACGCCGACAGCTCTTGTTGAGTATCTTCAAGTTTTGCCTTAGTTGCCTGTAGTTCTTTTTTGAGCTTCTCGAATAGTAAGTTAACGGCAGGATCGAGAAGTGCCGAACGCAATGCAGCAGGGCCAGGCGCTTGCGCGGCTTTGTATTCTGCGATTTGGCTCTAAAATAAGCAACAATAGAAATTTTTTCAAGACCTAATTTCGCGATGTTTTTTTTTTAATTTACTTACGACATAGTCTTGAAATTCTTGTTCTTTGTTGGCAAGCCTACGCATAAGGATTTTTTCACGACGTTGTGCATCAGTGAACTGCTGCTGCAGGCGGCTTTGTTCGTCCTTAAGACTGTGTATTTCTTCTGTGAAATCAAAAGGGAGAATGTAAACATTTCAAATTTTCTAGTTGGTTGGAAAAAATGTAACTTTTTTTTTTAAAACCATTAACTTATTCGAAATCATACCAATAAAAGAAACGAGTTAAATTTCTTTAGAACTGTGTGCGACAGAGACTCAAATCTTCCATCCACGTTATTTCTTGTGAATCCTCGTCTTGGGATGTAAGGTGAACATCGGACGAAAGGACGAGGAAGCGGATATTTGAGCGTGAATAGATGAACCGATAAAATTGCCGAGACTCAAACGAGCGAAGGGAACACTACATTCAATCACTTTTTTTTTAATTTTTTCTTCGAAATTTACACTTTTTTATGGGAAAGATTCTTTTTTCATTTCTTTTTTAAAACTTTATTTTTTCTGTAAAAAAAATAAATAAATTACGTATTTTCAAAATGCACAACACTAGATTACACTGTCCATTTTTTATCTTTCCCTTTCACAGTTTTTTTTTCTCCTTTTATCATTAAAATATTTCACTTCTTATACAAATAATAACGAAAAAATATGGGAACCAAAAATTATATCAATTGAATTTTAGTATACTGGAAGTAATAAGTTTAGGAACTTTATGGTTTGTCTTAATTGTATGAAGTTTAGCTGGATGATTCAATTTGTTTTGTTGCTAGTATTTCTAGCTCTGTTAAATAACGTCTAAACTCGTGAGTTTGGTCTTTATCTCATAGTCCCTTACTTTTTCATCTTTTAAATTAAATGAAACATATTCAAAATTAAAATAAATAAAAACAATGCTTCGAAAAAAAACGCAAACAATATTATTGGGCAAAATCTGCTTTTAGCAGGAGGGCAATTGCTAGAACCTTGGATACTGTATCCGCGGAGACTGAAAACATTTTCTCAATTTCGACAAATTGAGAAATTTCTCGTGACAATTGCGACTTTCGAAGGATTTGTCAGTCCCTCGCAGAGGTGGAACCTCGATATAAAAAAAACTTGTATTGGCCGGTCGGGATTTGAGCCCGGGACCTCGCCCAGTATTGCAAAAAAACCAACCATTCTACCACGACGACCACAATACGACAATCTGTATGTAAGATTTGCCTTACAACAAATATAGTGATAAGTCAAAAAGAATATTTATACTTAAGACTATTCCTAAGATTATGTACCTATGTGTTTTTCAAATTTGTTCAGAACTAGTGGTCCGTTGGCTGGAGGATCGTTCTTGAAAAAGTTACAGACTCTGAGCCTGATGAAGCTGAGACAACAGCCTAGTACACTTGAAGGTGCATTGATATTCCGAAAATTTTTATCGGCCAGTGTCAGTTGTATCAAAGAACTGACTTAAAAGAATATTAAAAACGAGGGGCGCTACAGCGCGAGGTGAACCAGGGCCAACTTCTCAACAATGTATGCTGTGTGCGCTAATTCTTTCAATACAAAGGGACCTACGGCCTATCCGAACGGCACTTTGAGAAGTAGTAGGCACACACATTAACCACTACGCCTAGGCACCCCCATTGTATTCTACATGAGGACATACAATTCTTTGTCGAATCGGAACGGCTCTTTGAGAAGTTTTTCGTGACAAATGATACTCTCCAAGGATTTGTCAAACCCTTGTGGAGGTGGAGGACGTGAAAATAAGCGAGTCATTTTTCAGGTGACAGAGGTAAGTTTCGAACCCAGACTTCCTGCGTAATAAACACACAGCCGAGGAAACAAAAAAAAAACTTCTGCTTCTTCGAAAACAAATTAAATTTTTAAAAAATGTATGGGAAAACTCATGTTTAAGATTAAGGTTATGCGAAAAGTGTATGATCCAGTGTGACAAAGCTTTTATAAAGGCTTTATAAGGCTATGCAATAAAATTCTAATTATCCTGCGTTTTAAACAAACTTTTCACTTTTTTGAAGTTAAGCAAAGGTAAAAAAAAGCACGCAGTGGTATTCCAGGGGCGGCACGTCCCCATACATATTTCACTATGTCGCTTTGTAAAATTTGCATTTCCAGAATTTTGAAAGCAAATTTCGGAAGCAGAATTTTGTAAAAAGAATTTCTACCCCAACAACAACAGAGTGACACTGTGTAATATGTATAAAGCGGCGTTCGGCCTCCTTTATCATCCTTCCTCTTTCTTTTTTTACCTTTATGCATCAAAGTAAGATTGCGCTGGTGGAGCGCAAATCAAAAATACAAAAAACTAATGAAATTTTATCAGATTAAAATAAGGAATCACGAATTTTGTAAAAACTTATATTGTTACATACACAAAATAAAAATTTAATCGCTTTACCTCCCCTAGTGGGCGTGGTATCGATTTAAAGGGTAATTTTTCAAATTATTTTTCATTTAATTTAAGGAGACGATTAAAAATAAATCCCAAATGAAGATGTCATTTCCCAGAAGCAAAAATGATTTCCGTTATAAAAATCACATAAAAAACGTATTCGTGACTGATCTGTCGTACAGGGACTGTTTCAGTTTACTATTTTGATTTTCAAACTGTTGCAAAGGTGTTTAAAATAGGTTTATGAATAGGATGAATGGGATTTATTAGAGGATTTATTTTTAATTGCTTGCCGTGAAGATTTAAATTTGTATGGTAAATTGCGTGATTTTCATACACATACATCTTTCACGAAAGATGGGAGGAGTGATACTGAGTTGTCCTGTAGAATTGGCCAAGCTGGAGCAATATAAAGGAACTGCTCCGGCCTGTCAGGAAAGCAAAGTTTGGAGTGAAAGCAAAGAGCTCAGTTTTTAATTCAGTGTTCGTTCCGACCCTCATCTATGGTCATGAAATTTGGGTAATGACCGAAAGAATTAGATCGCGGGTACAAGCTGCCGAAATGAGATTCCTGAGGTGCGTTGCTGGTGTTACTCTAGGCCTAGGGGATAGAGTGAGAAACGTCAGTATTCGTGGGAATCTTAATTTTGAGCAGCTACTTCTCCGAGTGGAGCGATCGATTCTTCGATGGTTTGGACACGTTGTTTGCATGCCCCCTGACAGACTTCCTAGGCAGGTCATGCTAGCCGTGATGCGAGCGCATCGCTCCCCTGGCAGGCCAAAGAAACAGATGGTGGGATCAGGTAAAGAACCTCTCTGAGTCCCGCCTAGGGATTGCGCCGGAGTCTCTTGAGTTGGTGGCGGAGGATCGAGAAAGATGGAAGGACCATTTAGCCACCCTCGCTCCGCGACCCTTTTAAAGGATAAGCGGCATTCGAAAATGATGAAATTGCATGATTTGCAGAGGGTTTAATGAAGATCTATTTTAATTGCAGATTAGTACCCGGTGGAGACATGGTATTCAGCTAAATAAATTCAATCAAATCTAATATAAAAAACGCCTGTTGGCACTTTAATTCAATTAAATTTTTGCTGCTGCTCACGAAGATTCTCGACACGAAGATTTCAGTCATTGAGGCGAAGAGCAGGCCGTTTTAAGAGCTAACGGTGGTTTATAAAATACTGAATTTATCCACTGGTGCTAACTTAGGAGCATAATATTTTTTTTTTATTATTGTCTTGCTTATTTTTTACAAAAACTTTAACGTTTTTATGCGAACTTCATTGTTATTTTTTTTCGTTTTCTGTGAATATATTTCACAATTACACTAAAGTTAAATTTTTTGTACTACTTTTTTTGTATATTAAAAATGCAAAGAGAAGATACAAAAAAACGTGTGTTTCTACGATATTTCGGTCAATGAAGCTTGGTGGAAAAATCAATAGACTGAAACATAAAAAAAGGCGGGAAATTAAAGCTCGTGTTTTTACTTGAAGTTTTTGTCACTTTTGCCGATTTCCAATGCTTGAAAAACGTGATGTTTGCATATGAATAATGTCAGCTTCAACTGCCAGCTTTTGCTTCACACTGTGTTCGCTCTCATGAGAATTCGTGTTCATCTCATACGAGCTCGTTTTGGATTTGGAAATAGGGGCCAAGCCTATGCGCAACGAAATTTCGCTGTCCTAAATATAAGCATTGTCGAATAACACAACTTTATAAATTGCATTACATAAAACGACAAGATACTTTGTAATTGCCGCAAATTGCATCGGAATTGACAAAAACTGTTAGTGTTGGTCAACTGCAAGGTCTGAACGTATTCGTAGTAAATGTGCTCCCTAGTATGAAAACTTCAATTACCTGCGATCTACTGTAACTCAAAACATAACAACTGCAATGCAATTCCAAGTCCCACTGTCAGATAAGGTGACAACGCAGGGATTTTAAATCGAATTTAGTAAAATTATTAGTATTTATCAGAATTAACATACTTTTTTTTTATTTACATACATGTGTTTTCAATGCCAAATTGAATGAAAAAAAAAACTTTTGAGAACTTTTTTGCCATTGGGTTGGTTGTTGTGGAAATGTTTCCGTAGATTTCACTTCCATAAATGGACATATCTCGAGAGATCTCGTAGGTTCAAAGTAAGGATATACCAGAATATACAAAATTTGACGTACCTAGCAATATTCATTCAAATATTCACTCCAAATACTCAAGTCGTGTACAAAACACCTCGACTCGTACTCGTTTCGCATCGTATTTGCTTTGCGATTATGCAAGTCGTATGCGTTGAATACGACTCTATCACAGGGCAGTAACGCGTTTCATCGCACTTCAAATACGCAAGTAGTCTCGAAATTTCAGATGAAAAAAATCACAGCAAACTTGAAAGGTTCGGTGATTTATGTAAGGAATCAAATTGAACTACAAAAACGGAGGATCAATTCAATCGATCTATTTTTTGATGACCGCATTGATGTGGAGAAACTAGCAAAACGGTTGGCAAATATTCGCAGAGCCATCAAAGATAATTTCTACCCAATGAATTTGCCGAAGGCATGGTGTTTTCTTAAAGTAAAAATTTTAAACCGATTTCGAACGCAAGAAATCAATTCCAGTTTTATTATTTTTTTCCAAATTCCCAACTTTGGGAAGAAGTAATCCCTTGTTAAATGAGTACACACAACGTCAGTGGCACCAATTTTGAACTTGCTGGCTGCACTATATTTCTTCACTAAAGGAGCATATCAAACAAGCGCTGAAAACTAATTTACTTTAGCAATACCACGGCCAATGTTTTTTAATATTTTAAAGGAAATTCAAAGTTGCATATCGACAAAAAAACATTTAAAAAAATCTGCTTAAAATTGTTTGTTTTCCATGTTCCCGATAAAGTTCACTTGAAGGCACATTTAAAATGTCAAGTGAAGAAAATACGACTGAATCCGTTGAAAAAACGTTCGGTTCACCGATGTGAACCGAAAAACGGTCGCGATGGTATGAGTTTTTCTGTATGACATAAATAAATAAATAGAGTGGCGCAACAGCTCGAGGTGAACCAGGGCCAACTTCTCAACAATGTATGCTGTGTGTGTTAATTTCTTCACATACAAGGGGACCTACAATTTTTTGCCGAATCCGAACGGCGCTTTGCGAAGTTTTTCAAGACAAATATTACTCTCGGAGGGCTTGTCAGACCCTCGCGGAGGTGGGGACCGTGAAAAAGAACTAGTCTTTTTTTTCAGGTGACGATGGCAGGATTCGAACCCAGGCCTTCGGCGTAGTAAGCACACACACTAACCACTACGCCACGGCACCCCACATGTTCTGTATGACATAAAACTCATAAGCGTAGTACGAGTATGTTCGTAGTGACTATCAGTTTTATAATAACGAAATACGAGCAAGCTCGTATATGACTCTCGAATAGGACTTGCGTATTTGGGGTGATTTATTCAACATTTCTTGAATCAAATGAAGAAAAACCTAAACTCTTTATGGAAAGAACTTTAATTCGAAATACCCTACATTTAAATTATACTTTTACACATTTCATAGAAAAAATTTAAAGCTTCTTGCGAAGTTTTTCAATGGAAAGGTTGGATATGGCTCATTTCACTTAAGATTCTGGGTATAAAAACAAGTAAATGCAGGAGTTCGTCTGAAACGAACTTCTTTGTACCCGACCCTATTTACCGTGTAACACCAAATCTAAAAGTTTTTTGATTTGAATCAATTATGTAATTTATTTTTATTTTCCAAGCTCCCAAAAATGAGCGTGGGCTACAAATTTAAAGTCTTTAGAATAATGAGAAAAAGTGTGAAAAGCAAAATAAAATTATTTCTAAAAAAAAAAACAGTTTATTTCTAAAAAGACCCCCTAAAAGTGGGCGGAGCTCAAAACTATGTATGAAACAAACATAGAAATATGTTTAATATCTGTAATATATTATTTTTTTCGATTTGGAGTAAATTTTCTGGGAAATCGGGTTTTGAAAAATGTAACATGTTAAAAGTGAGCATGGTCCATGGTGTGGGTTGTCAAATTTTTGCCTTAATAAAGGCTTACCAAAATTTGAGTTCCTACGCCTTGTCTAACTTGACCAAAAGGGGAAATTTTGAAAGAAAATGTAAAATAGCGGTTGTCTCCCATTGAAGCCTTTAGTAGGCGTGGCCCTTGGCGGATTTAACCAATTTTCACATTTTGTCTGGCAACAAAAGAACCAAGCCACGCACCAAGTTTCAGCTCTCTAGCTTGATTTTGAAGACGTAAAATCTTCACACATACAGACGGAAGGACGGACATGGCTTTGTCAATTCACCTGTCGGCCTCGATCATATCTCTCAAAGGTCTTAGGGGTCTACGGTGATTATTTCACTGTATAAAAAACTAAGCATTAAAATTAATATACTCTGGGTAGGGTATAATAAATAAATAGAGTGGCGCAACAGCTCCAGGTGAACCAGAGTCAATTTCTCAACCACGTATGTTGTGTGTGTCGAATTTTTCACATACAAGATTACTCACAATTTTTGGCCGAGACAAATGTTACTCTCGGAGGGTTTGTTAGATCCTCGCGGAGGTGGCGACTGTGAAAAGGAACAGTCTTTTCATTTGCAGATGGTAGAATCCCATCTGCCGCGTAACTGGCACACACGCCCCACTACCCCACGATACCCCCCCACAGGATCCTAGGATGCATACGTATAGTTATTAATTTTTTTTACTCTATTAAACTTAACAACTCCTATGAAATAGGTTTTAAAAACAGATAAATTAGTGGCACAATGCAAATAGTTGCAGACAGCTGAGACGGTCACCTTGAAGGAAAAAATTGTGCCAGTCAGCGGCTAATATAATTCACATATAATCACATTTTTTCCCCGTGATGCACCGAATAAGAATTTCGTTGGTTATTGTAAATAACAATTTCAAAAGTTTGATGTTGCGTACTAGTGGAATTGAAACACTAACGGACGAACTGTCGATTCACCGGCATAGATTAAACTTTTTGTCGGGAGAGCCGCCCTGGGGCTCTGGCACTGCGGTCGCTTTGAAGGAGTCATCTTCTTCAGGAAGACAAGAATCTTTTCTGGAGGGATATCGGCTAGGTTTGCCGAAGGAATAATTTCTCGCCGAGGATATTTTTCCTCAGACGCAAGAGAGACGCATTCCATGAATATGTGTTGAGAGGACTACGCATCGCTCTCTAGACAAAGTCTGCATGTGGCGTTCGGTGAAAGGCCGATGCGATGGAGATGTTTTTTCAGTTTGTAATGGCCACTGAAAATTTCAGTGAGGATTTTTAAATTAGCCCTGTCAAGATCAGGGTGTTAAGCCTCCTGGGGGAGAATCTGGGAGAGTTCTTTTTGGAACAATGCTGTCCAGGTGTGTTAAGCCAGACCTCGTTTGATTCAGTTCTAGATAGGTTTTTTATAGAGTCCTTGAAGAGTATTTTATTGATTCCACAGAGTGGTTTGGGCCCTATGAGGCCCTATAGGGTTGCCCCGACTTTAGCAAGTGAGTCTGCTAATTCGTTGCCCTCAAAGCCACTGTGGGCTGGAATCCAGTGAAAGGCATATTTTCTGAGGCACATAAGGCATATTTACCCTGCCGGTGACGATTTTTCATCCAGTAGTATTTCAACTCCACTCTACGACTGAAGGCAGTGAGTTAAATAAAAAGCAGTCAATGCACTTACGTTGACGAATGGAACCTCAGCATTGTTTGCCCGATCCTCAAGAAAGGAGACCCTCTGAACTGTACTAACTACAGGGGAATCAGAGTCAGTCTTTTCAACATCGCATACAAGTCCTTTTCTGCTGTACTGTGTGGACGCCTGAAACCGTTTGTCAACAATCTGATAGGCACATATCACTGTGGGTTCTTTTTTTATCGCATACGCAGACGAGAAGGACATAGTTGGAAGAACGAAGCGTCATGTCAGTGTAGCCTTCGTGATTATTGGGACGGAAGCGGCGAATATAATAGTATAATAGTACATAATATGCTCTCATCAAGAAGAGACGCCTAACACGTCTTGGACAGAACGTCATCTTAGACGGTCAAAACTTTGAGGTAGTTAGTTATGGACTTTGTCTACCTGGGTACTGCTATCAATGCAGACAATGACACCAGCACTGAAACCAAGCAAAGGATAACATGCTGTTTCTAGCCCAAAGAAAGAAGGCTAAAAGTCATAAAAACAAATCTTCACTGAGAAAACACAGTGTTGTCTTTAAAAGTTTTTCATACATAAGTTTACGAGCGCTGCAAAACATTTTGGGAGTAGATTTTAAGTCTTAAAATATGTTATTTTAGCTTAAGAATCTAGATTACGGTGAATTAAATAATCAAGGTCTGATAAGTTTATTTTTTATCTGACGCTAATAAAGTAAAGACAAAAAATAGGAAGTTGATAATATTCTTATGTTAAATTTGCCCGAGTAATAACTAATTGGAATTACTCTAATGTTAAATCTACATGAATAATATCACTTCCCCATATCAGAGGTTATTTTTAATGTCAAATCTATGTTGGAGAAACATTAATTTGATATTTAAAATGTTAATATAACATTTGAACGCAGACAACTAGTTTCATATTTATAGATATAAATTCAACACTTTCAATATCAAACTGATATTAAAAAAAATATTGTGAAGATATGATCAGCAAATGAATTTTGATATTTTAAATGTTGAACGACTTTTATCATCCTAAAATGTTAACCCCTGAAATATCATTTTTATACCCGACCGAGGGTATAATAATTTTAATGCATAGTTTGTAACACAGTGAAATAATCACCAAAGACCTTAAAGACCTTTTAAAGATATGATCGAGACCGACAGGTGAATCGATTAAGCCATGTCCGTCTGTCCGTTCGTCTGTATGTGTGAAGGTTTTAGGTCTTCAAAATCAAGCTAGAGAGCTGAAACTTCGTACACGCCTTGGTTCTTTTGTTGCACAGACAAAGTGTGAAAATTGACTCAAGCCGTCAACGGCCACGTCCACTACTGGGTTCAATGTGAGACCTCTATTTCACATTTTTTTCAAAATGCCTTTTGGGCAGAAGAACTTAAATTTTGGTACTAAGCAAAACTGGTCTAAAAAATATTATATGACAAATATTTAAGATATTACTATTTGCTAAGTTTGCTTCACACAAATTTTTGAGCTCCGCCCACTTTTAAGGAACGTTTTTAGAAAAAAACTGTTTTTTTCTGCAATAATTTCCGTTTTTACCGTATTTGCTCATGATTCTTACGAAATTACAAGTAATTGGTTTTCATTTTAAGCCCATGCCCATTTTTGGTGGTGTGGCCTGTACAAATAATAAATGAATTCGGGCCAAGAAACTTTGAGATTTGGTGTAACACAATATATATGGTCGGGTATATAGAAGTTTGTCACAGACAAACTCTTGCATTTACTCACTTGTTTTTCGGTGCAGAATCTTCAGTGGTGAGGGAGAACTGCAGTAATTTAATTAATATCAAAAACACTTTTCCCCTTCTGGGGTTGCTGTTCCCCAATTGGGCGCCTCCCCAGGTGGCGGATAGGGGAATGCTCGCCAGAAATGGTGGGTACCGGTATGGAAAATATCCGGGGCGGACCAAAACCAGCAACAAACGAAAAATCCAGAAGCGTCTGTCTCAAAATGAGCGGCTTCCTGGTCGATGCCTGTTACCCAGGTTTGAGTTGGCCGAATACAAAACACCTTTTCTCTTCCAATACACAAATAAAATGGGCAACAATAAGATGCATGCAAAATGATTTCCGTAAAGGCATAACACTTGCGGCGGAAGGCTTTGGTGTGTCTGTGCAGAGGTTTTAAGTTTGGCTCATCAGCGTTTGTGTTGGATCGAGAGTTACTTGCTTCTTCTTTCTTTTCTATTTTCTATCCCCAAATTCCTTCCGCTCGCGATGTGCTACGCATTTTAAGTGTAGTCATAATCCCTTCATCACGAATAAATAAATAAATAGAGTGGCGCCACAGCTCGAGGTGAACCAGGGCCAACTTCTCAACAATGTATGCTGTGTGTGTTAATTTCTTCACATACAAGGGGACCTACAATTTTTTGCCGAATCCGAACGGCACCTTGAGAAGTTTTTTTAAGACAAATGATACTCTCGGAGGGCTTGTCAGACCCTCGCCGAGGTGGGGGCCGTGAAAAAGAGCAAGTCTTTTTTTTTAGGTGACGATGGCAGAATTCGAGCCCAGACCTCCGGCGTAGTAAGCACACACCTTGATCACGAGCATATTATAAAAAAAAAGTCAAGCTAAGTTTATTCGACTTCGCTCATTTTATTAATACCACCCCGTTTGATTGGAAACACTATCTAAATGTACAGGGGCTGAATACTGTACTTTCAGAAGCTGCAAATTTCCAAAACGGGAGGCGTATCACTAAAGAGTAGTTTATTTTATATTTATTAAAAATTAAACATACATATACCGTCAAGAACAATAGAAAAACTTTTAAATCACGGGTTATTGTTTAATTATACAAAATGGCGGCAACGTTTTACGATAAACATAAGTCAGTTGCTACCGAAATGAATTTAGTAGATTTAGTTCCTGTTTCCGTACCTTGTAGGTACGAACTGGTAACCGATTTAATTTTTCCGGATTTTGGCTTATCGGAATTTCGAGCTATCGGGATTTTGGTTTTCGGTGTCTGTTTACATACCGAAAAACCGAATGGAATGGAAGAGTGAGTGACGAGTGCTGAGGGAGAGGCGCGAAGTGCCCCGATCATACACAAACAAGACGATCTTGGGACGTTGCTCTGTTTGTCAGGGTTTACGTCTTTATTCAAGGCGGTCCACCAGACATCAGTCCAACGGTCTAACGAGTGGAGAAATCGATATTAGTATGGCGAACCTTAAGTTGTGAAGAAGATGAAGACTTTTATCGGCTTCTTGAAGACTCCGATGAAGAAGAAGAAGGTGATGATGATATTTTGTTATTTTTTCCACCTTAAAAAAAAAAAGAACAGCATATAGGGCTTACCTAGGAGCTCAACTTGCAATCAATTAATAGAAATTCAGACAATGACACCAGCGCTGTCAAACGAAGGATAACACTAGCCAATCGCTGTTTCTTTGGGCTAAGAAGCCAATTGAGTAGCAAAGCCCTCTCTCGAGCAACTAGTGTCCATTTACGCTGCAGAAGCATGGACTCTATCAAAGGCCGATGAAAACCCTTTAGGCTGCTTCGAGGGGAAAATTCTTCGGACGATTTACGGTCCCGTCTACATAGACGGAGAGTGAAGGAAGAGATATAACATCGAAATCAAACGAAGGACAACTCTTGCCAATCGCTGTTTCTTTGGGCTAAGAAGGCAATTGAGTAGCAAAGCCCTCTCTCGAGCAACTAAAGTGTCCATGTTCAAGACCCTCATCATCCCAGTCCTGCTTTACGGTGCAGAAGCATGGACCCTGTCAAAGGCGGATGAAAACACTTTAGGCTGCTTCGAGAGGAAAATTCTTTGGACGATTTACGGTCCCGTCTGAATAGACGGAGAATGGAGGAGGAGATATAACATCGAACTGTACGGGCTGTAAAGCGACACCGATCTAGCCAGAAGAGTCAAAACACAACGTCTACGATGGCTGGGTCATCTGGAGCGGATGGAAACGATCGCCCCGGCCCGGAAAATCATCGAATCCACCCTGCAGAGACGGCGCAGTAGAGGATCACCGAGACTCAGGTGGCGCACGCAAGTGGAAGCGGACCCTTAACCAACTTCACGTGCGAAACTGGAGGCGGGTAGCTAGAGACAGAGCTGGCTGGCGCTTGTTGGCTGAGGCCCAGGTCCACCCCGGACTGTCACGATTGATTTCCATTTAAAGAGAAATCATTGCCATAAATCTACGTGGCAATAAATTTGAAAATGACATTTGAAACTTAAATTTAATATTTTCGGCTTCAACGGTTTCTTTACAAATAAAAATATAAACTTCAAACCCGAAAACAAACGTAGACATAGGAAATTTCAAACCGTTTATGAACTTCTTTTTCGTTTTTAATTTGAATTTGTAGGCAATGAAATGCCCACATTAAAAACGATTGAAAATCGAATTGCCAGTTATTTTTTCATTGCTATTGCCATGTTCATTTCCATTGAATATGTAGACGCAGCATTATAAGATTTAGTTCTTTCCTATTTGGAAAGAGTTAATTACTCATTAACGAATCAAAAACATCGTTACCATGTGGACATTTCGGAAAAATTTCAGTTTTCCGATATCTTTACAAAACCTGGATAAAAGAAATAAGTTCAGAGAAATGCCTTGCGATGTGTTTGTGGTTCGAGGGTCACTAAGGTCGCGCTTTTTTAAGATTTGACTGACAAATTTCATGTGTCGATTAGCTCAATATCCCTTATAAGATGCGCTTAATTGTGAACTAAGGGGTGAACTAAGTCCAACCAAGTAGTTTGCAATTGTCATTTGACACTTGTAGCATAGCTTAAATAAAATAAATAAATAAATAGAGGGGCGCAACAGCTCGAGGTGAACCAGGGCCAACGTCTCAACAATGTATGGTGGTGTGTTAATTTCTTTTCATACAAGGGGACCTACAATTTATTGCCGAATCCGAACGTCACTTTGAGAAGTTTTTCAAGACAAATGATACTCCCGGAGGGCTTGTCAGACCCTCCCGAAGGTGGGGATCGTGAAAAAGAACAAGTCTTTTTTTTTCGGGTGACGATGGCAGGATGGCCGGTGGTCTGCAGCATAGCTTAGGTTTCACCAATCGAAAGCCAGATAAACTTCAAACTCATGAAGAACGTGTTTGGCTGTTTGGTTGTTATCCCGAATTAGGAGGTTCCTGGTCGTTCTCCTCTGTAAAAATCTGACTGATTTCAGAATCCTGCCCGAAGTAATTTTTGTGGGTTAATAATGCAGGAAGGGGGAATTGTGTTATTGGGTCATATTAATAAAATGAGAGAATTGGAGTGGAGTGTAGTGTACTGAGGGATAGAGCAAGTGTGCGATGTTTCCGGAGTGGAGCGTGAAAAGTCGTATTTAATAATCTTCACTCCCCTCATGAGTGATAACTTACATACTTACATAGAATGGGGGCACTTAATTGTCATACAAATTTTTTCCTTCACATATGAGTTTAATAAGTCAAAAAAAAAAAATTCAAAAGTCTATTTGATAACTTCAAAATATGAATTTTTGCTTGAAATGTATGCGGTGAATCAAGTTGCAGTGTGAGCTGATTACATTTTTCAGCTTCCGCGGTAGAATTGGTTGAATTGAGCAGAATGGTAGTTTTGACGCCAAGGTTATAAGTATTACTGTTCCACATCGAATTAGACTAAAGCAAAAAACAGTGCACATAAAAATAAACGAATTTTGTTCCATGCAACTGCAAGCTAGCTTTCATGGGAATCGCAGTGACATGGCCAAATAATTGCAAAAATTGTGCAAACCAAGTCATTCTTAGGTACGAACAAAAGAAACTTTTCCGTTAAAAATCGCGAATGTTACTATTTCATTTCGTTGAGGGAGCTTCATAGATGCCTCAAGTTTTTGACTCTTCGCTCCATTTTTATTAATATGAAAATTAAAATTTGGGGAGTTCACTTAAATGTCACATAATCTGGAGTGGAGTGGAGTGAAGCATATGCTTTTAAATATGCTTTATTCATATGAAATTCACATCTCTCGAGTAAAACTGAGTTCACTCGACTTCACTCATTTTATTAATACGACCCATTCTCTCATCGGCTCTCTCTTCTGTTCGAAAGTACTCAATTTGTGTGTAATCGAACAAGAAATTGCTGAATACTGTAAAAATTGTAAGGTTTTGGGTGTCGATATGAGGGATTTTGAGGTTTTTGGAGAAGAGGAGATAAGGTTGTTGTTCTTTTTAGGTATTTTTTCAGAGAAAGACAACAGCAATGTCATCCGCGTAAGCGATGACTTTCTATCCTTTGCCTTTGAGGCTTTCAAGCAAAGAGGTACAATAGGACTCCATGTTGTTGGGTTCCCCTGCTGAATGATCTGCCAAAGGTCACACCTAGCTTTGACTATAGAATCCTACTCACTAGATGTGGATTGATTTATTTTAGTAAGTGAACGGTGGACCATGCTGTAATTGCAGATGAGTGAGATTGAGAGTGATTGAGACTATTAAAAGCAGTTTGCGTTTTGCAGTATGCATGAAATTATATCAACGTAGTACGAAGGTGGATATCGATCATTATTTCTACTGTTTTGGGAAGGAATGATGAGAGAAAAATAGGTCTGAGATATTTTTGAGTATGGATTCATTAATTTCTTTATAATAACGGAATAAAGGCCCTGTGTTCAAGGACTACTTCTAAAAACCAAAACATTATGACTACATAGGCTCGTAGACATCAAGAGGTTCGAAAATAAAATACCGATTAAGTATGAATGGCTACAGTGCCCCCGATAGGATACTGCAAAGAACTGGGACAAAGGAACGATAATAGTTTAGGGCACTGCGAACTTAATCTTATAAACGAAAAGAAATAAAACATGATTGTTGATGTTTTTAAATGCAGCCATGATGACATGATAAAATTGACTCTAGTAGTTAGACATATTATACTTAAGACAAACCATAAAAATACCCTTATTACTTCACTTGAATTTTATGATTTCAAATATGTATAACTTTTGTGTTGATATTTTTTTTAGGAAACAACTTATTCAATACTCCCGGTTCCGACACTCTTATTGCTTAGGGAGGTAAACTTAGTGGAAACGGTCACTTGATCAACCCAGACTGTGTAGAAAACAAGACGATTTTTTTAGAAAAATAAATTAACTAATTCAAGACCACATCCGGTTTTGAGCGCGCGCTCGTGTTATCACTTCACCGTTTCTTTTTTTTCAGCACATCCTTTCGATCTTTATTGCAAAAACTATTATTTACAAGGATAACAATGGACTGGCAAAAAATTGATTCTTTTTCATTTCATTCGCACATGGAAAGGATTGCTTTTTCGTTTCACTAATTTCTTTTTACGACGCACTGTCCACCGGTGTTACAAACTCAAAAGGAAGAAAGGAACCGAAAAAAATATTGATTTCTACCAAGAACCGAACAGGATGTTATTTTTTTTTTGTTTTGCAGACAACACTTGTTTGTTTTGTTTCCATTTTTTTTGTTTTGACTTAAACCTAGAGTCTCGAGCAACATACGATTTACTATAAATATTCAAAACTTGAGCAAGTCGCAAGAAAATAAAAAAACTAATTTTGAAAATTAAAAAAATATAGAACAATAGTGTTTAACAATAGAAAGAATTGAAAATTATCAAGTTCTAGCCGCACGTCTGTGTTCATTTTGTTGGTAAGAAGGAAGACAACAAGTTCTTCAGCAAAATTTTACCATTTTCGAAATGATTTCTTAAGTTTTCTTTTTTTTGTTTCAAGTTTTTTGTTTGTAAGTGTTTTTTGTTTTTCTTTAGATACCTTCCAACAAACGTCGATGCTGGGCTGTGTAACATGTTTCTGTGGCTGTTGACGACGGCAAAGACGACGATGCTAATGTTGAAGAGTTGTTGATGGCGACGGCGTTGCTCAGAGGCGAGGATGGAGGTAGAACACTACCACCGTCGGTGGCTGCTGCAAACGATGCCGCCGTCTTTAGTTTATGTAAGATGTGGTTCTCGTCGTCGTTTAGGTCTGGTATATTATGATCACCACCAGAAGAACCACCACCACACGTCTTTAATATTGTCTTCTGTTTCTGTTCATCGAGGGGCATAGCGGCGGCGGCGGCGGCGGAGGCGACAACACTCATTTTGCGGAAAACAACACCAAAAATTTATTTATTTTTCTTTTCTTTAATTATTTTCAACAAAATTTTCCCTTATTTTCATTAAGTCGGGGGTAGTCTACAGAGAAAGAATATACATACAACAGCTTGCATTAGGGCGTCTCTTTTAAAGGATAAAATAAGGATTAATCAAGAATAAAACAATTTGATTTTGTAGATAGAAAGGAAAATGCCAACAGTACACGCACTTCTTTTTTTCGCTTTTTTTACTCTGATCTGATTCTATGCTGACAATGAGAATGGCGGCGGCTAGATTTTTTCGTTTTTGTATTTAACGCACTTGCAACGGAGGAGAGGACGTGAATTATAGCGTAAAATAGTCTACGGATACTTGCGAGGTTTTATGTAATAAATTTTCGAATAACAATGCACTGTTTAATGTTGTAAAATTGAGGCAAATTTTAAGCAAAAATTTTCTAGTGCTACGAAAAAATTCAATATGGACGCTTTGAGTTCGAAGTGGTCAAGTTAGAGGGAGATGGTATTATTTGTGTGTGGATGGTGTGGATGGTACGGCGGTGTAGCACTGCCAGATAGCGTAAAGCTAGGTCCCACTACGAACCTAATCAGTAATATATCCGTCCTTCAACTTTGTTTCATGGTTTTGTACTAAGCATATCTTACTGAATGGTATTGTCACAATAAATTACCAAATAACTAAATTATTTAACATTTTATCTGCCCCAAGCTTTAAAAATGAGTAATTTACCCATTCTTTTTCTTAACGAAAAATGTGATAAAGTGTGTATGTAGGGTTTTTCGCGTAACTATCTCGCTCCCACCTCTCGTATGATAAATCGCAAGGTTTGTAGAGGTTTTAAAAAATATTTATATAAATCGCGGATTAGTGCCCGGCGAGACATGGTATTAATTTGTATGGTAAATCGTACGATTTATAGAGGATTTAATGGAGTTTTATATAAATCGCGGTTTAGTGCCCAGTGGAGACATGGTATAAGACAGGTTGTCACGTTTAAATCCGTGAACGTGTATTCGGGACCGAAGCTTGCAGATTTGGGATTGTGACATAGATTAACGAAAGGAAATTGGCATCACAAAATGCTTGAACGTATCGAATATGGCTGTTTTTTAATGGAAATATTAACCGTTCGAAGCACAAGAAGCAGACGTAATGTTCAATAACCACAAATTAATGGTAAAAAAAGCAAAACCTAAGACCGAAAGATAGATTTGTGAACTTGCGTGGCAATTTTCCACAAGTACTTTTCCATTCGAAGGGCAATCGTTACCGAAATTCGAACGAATAGGTGATCCACATGATTGGGCTCACTGGGGCTTGTGCCGCCGTAACCAATCAAAAAATCTGTTATGAAAATGCTACCTACTGTCAGCATAGTACTTGAATGAGCTTTTATACTGAACTATTTTGTCAAATTCTGCCTCGAATACATGCCCCGGCAATACGAGCCTGTTAAACTGAAAGTTACATTAAAAAGACTTGGTGTTCAATGTTGAAAGAATTCAACATTAATTTCTATAGGTGGAGTTGGACCATATCTACAGTTAAATTGAAGAAAATTAAACGAAAACCAAAACTTTCCATGTGGCGCACATCCCAATTACATTTTTTTAAAATCAGCTTTCGAGTAAACATTTTTTTGATTTTGTTTTTACAATTTTTTTCCATGTAGAGTGAATTTTCAGAGAAATCAAGTTCTTAAAGATATAACACTGTAAAAATGGGACGGTAGATGGTTTGGTCAGCACAATTTTCGTCGTGTCAAAGTCTTTTAGACGCGATTTCTATGCACTTAGATTTGAGTTCCAGTTTAACTTAGTCCAAAGGCCCCTAAAAATAAAATGTGAATTTGACGTAGTCTTATTATTTAGGTCAATCGTGTTCGTGGCTGTAGGCCAATCTTGGCCAATCTTACACTCTCTCTGAATAAAATGAAGAGTAATCTATACTTCAAGTTTCAGCTCTCTAGGTCAATTTAAAGAAACTTAAAACTTTGTTTTCACTAGAGCTAATGAGATCATTTCTGATTCACATTATGATCTCATTATCATAACATTAGCATTTGATTTGGTTGCTAATGAGGAAAATTCAAAACAAACAAAACTAAGTTCATCGCTTTGAGCGCCGTTTTTTTGTTTGAAAACTGAAAAAGCCAGTGGCTCTGCTGATGGTTCGCAGGACTCAGGGCGCTGGGAGTTCCAAATTTTAAGGGCCCGCTCACCATATAGATTATGATGACATTAAAAATAAAAACATAAAGTGTGCTGATTTTTAAAAACAACTGACACACACACACCTGTTAAATGCAGGCATTTCACTATATCCTTTTTTTTTATTCTTGAATAAAAAAGCTATTTGCAGTGTTAGTTTTTTTTTTTGTTACACGAAATTTTTAAGCAAATAAAGGGTGATTTTTTAGCCGGTTTGGTTTTGGCAACACTGGTTTTGACAGCTGACGTGTGTTTAGTACCTTGTGTCACTGTCAAACAGCTTCAGTTTGGTTTGCAATTTAACCATGGATCGTCTTACAAATGAACAACGCTTGCAAATTATTGAATTTTACTATCAAAATTCGTGCTCGGTTTGAAATGTTCATCGCGCGCTGCTTCCATTTTATGGTCGGCGAGTTTGGTGAAAAGTTAATTTGACGTTTCGGGACGGTCAATTGGCCGCCTAGATCGTGCGATTTGACACCATTAGATTGTTTTTTGTGGGGGTATGTCAAGGCTAATGTCTATAGGGACAAGCCCGCTTCGATTGACGCACTGGAAGCCAACATCCATGCATTCATTCGTGAGATACCGGCCGATATGTGTGAAAGAGTATGCCAAAATTGGACTCAGCGGATGGGCTACCTGAGACGCAGCCGCGGTCAACATTTGCATGAAATTATCTTTAAACATTAAATTGCAAGGTTCAAACTATCGATTCAAATAAATATTTCATTAATTTTTTCGAATTTTTTGTGTTTTTTTTTTTTAAAAAGTTCTCAACCTCTTAAAAAATCACCCGTTATATGGAATTTTTAGTTTAAACATAAAATCAATAAAAATTAATTATTAAATTAATAAAAGGACAGAAAAATTAACATGGGCGCCCCATTGAGTTTTTTTGTAGTGAGATTCAGCTCCGTCCCTGAAACAGCTGCCAAAGCTAATACCATAATTATAAATGAAAACACTTTTTTCCCGAATTTCATAATGAGCTTATTTCGGCTCTAATGTAGTATTAGGAAGGAGTCTACATTTATTATTTCACTGTATTAAAAACTATGCATTGAATTAAATATACACTGGGAAGGGTATAAAAAAGCGCAGCGGAACACAAACGCTACCGTAGCGTTACTGAAAACAAGAGGAAAGGCTCCAGGAAAACTGGGGCTATCTAGTCTCTTTATTCGTTAGATGCATGGCATAACTTGTCGATTTCCATGATTGCACAACCATCCCCACAATCATGACTGGTAAACACTTGAAGACCCTAATAGCATGTCTCCACCGGGCACTAATCCGCGATTAATACAAATCTTTATAAAGTTCCCTACAAATCACGCGATTTACCATACAAATTTTAATCCTCTCGGCAAGCGATTAAAAATAAATCCTATTTTCTGCACCTTTGTAACAGTTTTAGAATCATAAAAGGAAACTGAAACTGTCCCTGTACGACAGATCTGATACGAGTGCGTTAACTCATGTGATTTTGACAGCGAAAATCATTTTTCGCTTATGGGAAATGACATCGCCACTCTCTTTTGAGAGCCAAAATAACAGAAACAGAGTGTTAGTGTCAAATTAATCCTATATTTGTCCGGTGGAGCCACTTTGCGATTTATTCTTAAACGTCTCCGTTTATTTTAAAACGGAAAAGAATATGAGACATAAATCCTTAGGGACATTTTTGTTGTTTTGTTGTGTAATTATAAAAGTGAAATTTAATTTTATTCGATGAACCCCAGGCAAAAATAACACATTACTGAATAACTAGATATTCAACTTCGAACATGAAAATGCTTTGCCCACAAGCTGAAATTGATGAATTTACTCATCGTCCGACAATTTCTTACAAATTCTTCTCTTCCATGCAAATCCGTTTTGCGCTTTTTCATAGGCTGATCGCTTAAGGTAAATTGCTGTTGCAACTTCTTACAAGTGTTCCCCGACGAGGAAATGTAAAGCCTTATAAAAGCTTTATGAAAAACGTAATTGGGTGTTGGAGGGGACGCAAACTGAATATCTAGTTGTTCTGTAATTTATGTGCAGGTCTCTACATATTCCTCTATTCACCACCGTGGGGTTGCCTGAAAAACTGGAATTTTCGGGAGATGATTTAAAAGAGTCTCCAAACGTAAGTTAAGGCCAGAGACACACGGCGACAGAAAAACGCGCGACAAATTACCGTCCGACTAGAAGCATACGTGCTTATATTCTAGACAACACACGATTGCGGCTACGACAATTAGTCGCGAGACTCGTTTTGCGACTAATTTCCGAATTGGGACTCTTTCAAGCCGCACGACAAAAAATACAATTTCATTTGTTTAACGATAAAAAGTGACTGTTTTTACCACGATTCACTGGAATCGCCCCGAAAATAAGTGTTTGTGTACTGAGTTTATTACGAAAAGCTTGCACTCTTTTTTTAACGATGAAAATTAAATTTTTCATCAAAACTGACAGGAATCGCTCGGAAAATTATCGCTCGTGTGTTGAGTATCCTTGCTGCAGAAAATCGCCCTGTTTGTTGTCGCGCGTTTTTCTGTCGCCGTGTGTCCCTAGCCTAACTTGTATCGTGCAAGGAACACAAAGGAGGAGGTCTGAGACCACTGACTGCGTACTCAGCAGATAAAACAATATGATTTTGTTCGCATGTTCGAGCTTTGCTCCGAGCGAATAAAATCCTAAGGGTGGAAAAAGAGATGTGCTGGTAGCCCTAGCATGTTACATGTTTTTGACATTCCTTACTTTGCTAACACATCCCTGCCTTACCATGTCTTGATTTTTGATACTTTTGATATAGAAACGAGGATTTCGCGGAGAAATATTTTGTAAACAACATGGAATCAAAAGTATCTGTTAACAAGCGGCCTAAAAACCAAGATAGGTCAGAGCTGGAAAATCTTTCTAAACCTGATCTTATCGACAAGATTATTCAATTGCAAGCACACAACTTCCAGCTCAAAAATCTTCTGCAAAAGAAACTGGATGGTCAATCTGTTGCCGGTGAGGTTGATGCCCTTCAAGAAGAATCACCTGTGGAAGGACGAAATAAGAACAACCGAAAGTTTGATTTCCAAAAGTAAGACTCCACCTAAATCAAAAAGATCCAATTAACATGAGATCATTCTTCCTTGCAGATGCCACAAGCGACATGTCTTACTTAAGTTCCTTTATCTTGGGTGGGATTATCAGGGACTGGCCTGTCAGGAGGACAACCATGCAACAATCGGTAAGTAATTTTGATTTCGACACAATCGGATTGTGAAGTTAAGCTTAATTGCAGAGTACCACATGTTTAAGGCACTCACCAGGACTTGCCTGATTGAGTCGCGACAAACGTCGAACTATCACCGATGCGGCCGGACCGATAAGGAAGTCAGTGCATTCTGCCAGGTCATTTCAATTGATTTGAGGAGCAAGTTCTCCGAGGAAGAACAGTTGTCTGAGGACGCTATCAAAAACGAAATAGACTATTGTGGCTTGCTGAACCGACTGCTTCCAAAGAACATTCAATGCATTGCATGGATGCCACTGCGCAGCGGAAACTACAGTGCCCGGTTTGATTGCAAGAATCGCACTTATCGGTATTACTTTCCCAGTGGCGAGCTAAACATCGAAGCTATGCGTAAAGGATGCGAATTGCTTGTCAGCAGTGAGGCTACTGACTTTAGAAACCTTTGCAAAATGGACGTTCATAATGGAGTTATGAACTACAAGAGGAAGATGTACTCGGCGAGGATAGAAGAGTGTCCTGATCAGGGAGACAGCGATGGCTATTCGATGTACTATCTGGAAATACAAGCGAACTCGTTTTTGTGGCATCAAATCCGTTGCATTATGGCTGTGCTGCTTCTTATTGGCGCGGGAAAAGAAGAGCCTGGTGTGATTCTGGATCTACTAAACATAGATGCGAACCCCTGGTATAAAAAAATTGTTTAACTTAGAAACATACTTTTAAAAGCAACATTTTTAGCAAACCCCAATATGCGCCAGCGGCTGCATTCCCCCTGAACCTCTACAACTGTGAGTTCCGAGCCACCTCTTCCCAAAAGTCTGCTGGACCAAAAGCAAACGCCGAACAAGAAGACAGAGAGTCCCTTTCAGATACAACCGAGTGGGTATTCAGCAAAGAGAGTCTGGAAAAATTAATTGAGACAATTCAGGGCGAGTGGACACAAAGTAGCGTGAAGTAAAATTCTATAATTGATAATTAAAAATGAATCTCTAAACAGATTTTTTTTACAGAGCCGTCATGACAAGGGATACCCTCCGAAGTTTAGAAGTAATTTATAGGGACCTCTACGGGGGCAATGTCAAGGCACAAGCTGACATACTTCAGGAATGCGTGCGAGTGAAAACATATCAAAAACTGATGACAAGAAAGCGATGTGGTAAGTGAATCAATCTTTTAATGTCCTTAGAACAGAAAATCACAAGGGACACAAACTATCACAAAGCCCTTATAATTAACTGCAAAAGACTGTGTTACAGTAGACTTTCCTCCGTCAGTGCTTTTGCTACTTTTAAGGCAATTCTGTACCTTTGTTAAAAAATTGCAACCAAAAAGATGGCTCTTGTTACCGCTACAAAACCACCTTTCTAACAACCTAAAGCACGTACCTCGAAAGTTTGACTGCCTTTAAAGGGCCACATTACTCGCTTTCGAAAGCTGTGAAGTCTATTTAGCGCCATTAGGCCATTAGTGCCATTAGGAAAAGCTAACCGCGAATGGGTAAGAGGAGACAAAGAGAAAGCGGATTTATTTGTAGAGCATTTAGAAAAGACATCCAAAGGGTTTGACGGGAAACTTCGGAGCAAGTTGCGGCTGCCAAACAAGATTGAGCCCTCCAAGGCTCTCGGCCAATACGGGATCCCAATGCTGATGCTCAAAAAGCCCGGCGAAACTGGCCTCTGTTCTAACCCTCTCCCTAAATTCGCTGCAGATACCAGGAATATGGAAGGCTGCCCGGATAATCCCACTAAACAAGTCAGGAAAGCCAAATGATCAAGGAAAATCCTACCGGCCAATCTCTCTTCTCTCCCTGATCGCGAAAGTACTTAAGGCCTTACTTCTTCCTGACCTCGCCGAACATCTTGCACCAGCTTCTCATCAAAATGGCTTCCTTCTGCGAACCAAAGCAACCTTGCCACAGGACTGTCGCTCTGGACCTATTCCAAGCTTTTGACACTGTAGATCACGCCATACTTCTACACGACATCTTGGAGTCCTCTTTACCCAATACACGAAATCGGGGTGGATAGCCAACTAACTAAGTGGCCGCCAATCGTATGTCGAGTTTCGAAACGTCAAATCTCAGCATAGACGGGTCAAGGAAGCGCTCTAACACCTATCCTCGTCAACTACTACATCTCCAAACTGCCCTTCCCACCTCACAGAATAAACATTGTGTCATATGGTGACGACTGCACTATTCCCACTACTGACCCCAACATACCCAGACTATGAACAGAACTGAACTGTTACCTCCCGGTCCTGGAGAACTTTTTAAATGACCAAAACCTCCGATTGTCGGTCGAAAAATCATCAGCAACCCTTTTTACTACATGGTGAAGGGATGTAAAATCAGTTCTAGATAGATTTGGTTATAATCAGAAGATGTAACCAAAACTTCTTTGTGTTACCTTCGACAGCATGCTGACTTTCGCCACCCATGCAGCAACTGTCAGGAACTGCCTCAGAACTCGAAACAACTCAAGTCCAAAGCTGGCAGCTCCTGGGGTATGGAAAAAGAAACGGTTTTCGCCACCTACAAGGCTATTGGACGCTCCGTGTTAAATTACGCTACCCCGACGCATCTAAGTGACACGAACTACCGGTATGATCTGCCAAAATTCGGCAATGACGACAATCACTAGATGTCACCCGATGTCCCACTAAGATCACCTTCACACCGTGACGAAGCTGCTGCCAGTAAGGGACCACAACACCATGCTCTCAAAGTGCAGCCTACCACGCAAGACCAGGACCGCTCTGGTCCAGTCGCTCCTTTAATAACTACATGGGCCGCCTCGACCCGTTCATCCTTAAACATATTATGTCCTGACTGCGGGGATGGTCCACATGACACCAGACACATTTTAAACTGTACAGCAAATCCCACCGTGCACTCTGGCTTAAACCTATCGACAAGTGGCCATTTTCCTTGGCCTAGAAACTGACCTGTCACAAACAGAATAGAAGCTGCTACAACAACAACAACGGGAAACAACGGGTACCAGATAATTATAGAATAAAAACCGTATCATTGGCAGAACTTTGTCAAACGATACAAAATCTGAAGAACAACAAAGCTTCAGGCTATGACTTAATTCCTAAAAAAATCTAAAGGAGCTACTGAAGAAAGCGTTGGTCACGCCTACATGAGAACTTTATACGTTCCAAGGTAATGGAAAATAGCCGAAGTTATAATGGTTCCGAAATCAGGAAGATTTCCAAACGACAAGAAATCATACAGATCCCTTTACCCTATTGCCTATAATATCTAAGATTCGAGAAACTGTTGCTAAGAAGGTTGCAACCAATTATTGAAGAAAGACGATTTATTCCGGATACCACTGCGTAAGCTCTTTCACCTATCCTACTCTTCTGGTATTTTCCCAAAAAGATGGAAAACAGCATATGCTCAGCCCGAAGAAAGGAGATTCTTCTTCTCCAACCAACAACCGTCCAATTGCGCTCACATCTATCATTTCAAAGTTCATGGAAACATTGATGAACAGTCAGCTCATGAAATATCTGGAGTCAGGAAAGCTTCTTAATGACACTCAGTATGGCACTTGAGCTTAGACACAGCTACTTTCACCTCCTCCAGGTCGGGTGGGCGGTATCGTTCGTGTGCTTCGTCGGTAACGTCTTCGCCCGGGTTGAATGGTTCGTTCTGCCTGACAGCGGTATTTGGTTCGTCCTCGCCTGCAGAAGTGGTCTTTCCAAATCCTCAGCACCGACTGCGATTCTACAACGATGTTCCCTTGATGGTCCTTACAGGCTTCAGTTCGAAGTTTATACCCTTGGCAGGACCTTTTGATCCTTTGGTAAAACTTTCTAACCTCATTCCTGTTGTAACATCCCTCTATCTCTTCAACCGCGCGCTTCTCGGTCTCTCTCTTTTTCCTTCGGAGATTCCGGATCATCAATTCGGGTTAAAAAAATTTCAACAATCGATCAGGTCTGTGGCATAACAAACGAAATTGAAAAAGCTCTAGAAGCGAAAAAGATATGTACTATCGCTTTTCTCGACGTATCGCAAGCCTTCGACACGAAGGCCTGAAATATATAAGTTACGGCCTACCTTATCAGAAAAACTCTTTAGAATATTGGAGTCTTACTTTCAAAACAGAATCTTTCGTGCAAGGTAAGAAAATGAATTGAATATACTCGGAATACTCGGAATTGAAACAGACAAATGTCGGTGTATCACACGGGTAAGCGATCTCTTCCCAAGCTTAGTTTTGCTTTATACTGGAGACATACTCTAAGTAATGTAAGGAAAGAATTATAGCTCCTTTCGCTGACGACATAACTATTCCCGCTACTGAAACGACAGTTTAGTTATCAACAGGAAAACTTCATCGTGCCTTAGACAAAATATGCGACTGGACGAAGAGCTGGCAAGTCGTCCTTAACAAGACTAAGTCAACGCCTTTCATAGTCAAGGCAAGAAGCAAAAATAGGGGAAATTATTTGTGTAGAACACAAATCTCTACAAATTTTAGCACAACCTGTAGAGAAAGGAGTCCCGAATGACACACCGAAAGTACCTACTGATAGGTGGGCGGGTTTTAAAGGTCCCTTTTTCAGTTTTTGGCAAATATATCGAAAACTATAGCTCAAAGCACAAAAATGTTAGCTACTATATTAATCTACACAAAATTTTCTACAAAAAATTCTCTACAAAAAAATTCTCCACCCACCAGAATTTTCGGTAAAAATAAATCACTTCTACACGAATTATTTCCCCTCTTCGGTATTTTTTGGTTTTCGTTGCCTGGAATACTGATTTCCAGTTTTAGTAGAGAAAAAGTGTAAAAATAAAGAAGTATCATAGGGACTTTAGCGGTAGACATAACAGAGGCAGCTATCTTCGAAAGCCGATCTTAAGAAAATGAAAAATCAACTAAAAATTTTTAACAACAAGATTTTCCGATTCTGTGTGTGACATGAAATTGTTGTTTTTTTTCAGAGAGCCTTGAAAATCGAGTCGAACACTTTGTGAAGAAACAGCGCTTGATCGTTAAAGACAGCACTCCAAGTGTTGAAAATTAGTTGCGAAAAAATAAAGACAAAACTTAATACAATTTATATTAATTCTTTTATTTGCAACATCAATAAGTGTTTTAATATATATTTTTTTATTTATTTAAGAACAACATTAATCCTAGGCAGTCATAATTATTATTATTAGAATATTCTAATACGTACGTGATTAGATCTAATTTAATTTTCCACCAACATACAAATATGTTTGCTATTAAAATATTATGTATATACAAAATTCAATAACAGCTTTCAACACTGTTGGTTAGCACAAAAAATATGCTTTTTCTGTCTTAAATGATTTTTTTTAATATATTACTTAAATATTTATTTTATTCCCTTACTTTTTTAATTAAAAAATAGAAACAACATAAATAACAATATACCTGCAGGTTTTTCAATTGTTTTCTTTTTTTTCATGATAAAGAAATCTGCACATCGAGCCTAGAAATTATTTAACATTAACTTATATTCAAAATGAACATGCACATCTTTATAACTAATTAAAACTACACGCTTGCAGATTTATTTACACAAAACGTATTGAACGCTTTTCTATTTCTTAACTAAAACAGACTGGAATAAATTTATATTTTTCAGAGGAATTTTAACATTTAAGGTACAACTTTATTTTATTTTTTTTTATATTTTTTAAATAAACATTAGTTTTCTTCCGTTATTTTTTTTTTGTTACAAAAAAAAATTGCCTAGCATTAAATTTTACAACTTTCTAAAGTTTTTGTGTTAGTATTTGCACTAATTTTCCGAAAACTTATTCAATGGATTGATTTGTTCCGAATATATATTTCTAATTTATTCAGTTCATGTTCCAACGGATTTGGCCTTTTGGAATCTGCAGGTAAAAGAAAAATAATATTGATTGGGCAAAAAGATAAAGGTGGCGGATATATCTTACTTTCGCTTTAAAACTTTCAAAACTATGGGACCTTCACGAACATTTTTGAATAGACTTATTGTTTCAGCATGGCTCATTCCTTGAACTGAGATTCCGTTGATTTCCACGATTTCATCACCTGAAAAAAAAAACAATAAATATTATGTAGGAGTCTTGTGAGATGTCATAGTAAGAGGTAAGTGAATTCCTTATAGCAAACAATTTGAAGAGGCTACTTTTTTTTAGGCTGCTGTCGGTTTAAAGCTAATATAAAAGTGGGTTAGAAAGGTGGGTTCAATGTTTGCGAACACATGTCTGCGAACACGCCTCAGGGTGAAATTCGGAGGAATCTATGGAGAAGATGCACGCAAGAGATGTTTCCGACAGAAGTTCCACCTACAAGCTAAGCTTTACTGTTCTGGAACTAGTTTATCTTTGGAGTGCAACCGCCAAATCCCGAAATCGAATCCCGATTTGATCTATCAAATCAAAATCATAAATCCATGAAGAACCCACAATTTTCCTACTTCAGCTGGTATTGGAAACTGCCTAAATCCACCCGCAGTCTCCTTGACTAAGAGGTATGGCTTCTGGAGGCACCAACATTCATTATTCCAAATAAAACAAGCTACTCTTGTTGCTATTTGTCCGTCTCGCTCAGCAAACTGAGCATGAGCGAGGCCAATGCACTTGCTGATGACGGTCGACTTGCGATACCTCTATGGTTAAACGGGCTCCAGAAGAAGCGGGTCCTGCGTTACGCCTGACTAAGGGGCAGTTGATGAAAAAAGGGAAGCAGCTGATCGATTAGAGGTCCAAAGAAGCTTTAATAGCTGAAGCCGCACACATTTTGGTCGGCTCTTTTTCTATTCTAGGAGTCTATTAAACGGGACAGATTGGCGTTAGTCTCAAGAGCTAAAACAAAGCATTCCCTTACACCGGGCATCATTATGAATAAATAATATTCAACGACATGCTCCAGAGGATTACGAATTAGGAGCACTAAAAATTGCGATAAAGTCCAGATACAATGAGCAGATAGAGCAAAAGGATCTAAACTCATAGACGGGTAAATGCTACGGCTTTACAACCCACACCGTAGAAAGGGATAATTGTTATTACAGGACCATATTAAGTTTAGCAATTAATATATTTTTCAAAACAATAGTTGCCTTGTGGATCGTCTATGTACATTTAGAAGAAATTTGCTTGTTCGTGAGACATAAAATTAAGAGGGGGACGACGTGAAGTGGCAACTTTATTCAATATTGAAGTGGCAACTTTATACAAAAAGCAGTTTGTTTGGGCCTTTAGGTGAGAAAACGACATATTTACATGAGACATTGAACCCACCCCGACGAACTGCCTGAGCGAAAAACATTCGGAAAAGTCAAACTGCCAAGATACCATGATGGATCGTCCATCATAGGACCATAATGAAGTTGGCTATTAGCAGTCCATATATATTATGTCAATGAATGTCAAATTATTAAATAAAAAATGGGCTTCTGTCATTCACTAGGCGACTTGGGGCCAAATTTGAAGTTTTGGTCTTATGTCGCTGGATCTTATTTAACGTCTCCGAAAAAAAAAACCATTCATTTGAAATTCGTCTATGGCAGTATCTATAGGACGAGCTTCACAGAGCAATGCCTACTTTTGGCATCCCTGTCAAAATCGTTTGCTTGTGCTATGGCAAACACACGATGTTCCATCAGCTTAATTAAGAGAAGATCTCTACGACTTCTTCAATTTCAAAAAAACAACGTGTTTTCATGACATTGATTGTTGTTTCACATAAAGAACGAGAGAGCGTGCGAGGATCTCGGGCGAGCTGTCAAATGAATTTCAATCAATGGCAATGTATGTGGTGGTTCACAATACCGGCGTGATCGCTGTCTCGCTCACCGGGCTTTTCGAAAAATTTAAAAACCTTCGCCGAGGTTGACGATTATTCTGTCAATCGGTGTTGTGAGTTATGACACGCTGTTGAAGGGACATTTTTTTCTCGAAGGTAGTACTTGTTGTGAAATATAGACTGCTTATTTGCAATAAAGTCGACAAATTTTAGAAATATGTTTTGTCACTGTGCAGTCAAAACAGTCGTCGCCATTGACATACTACATATGGACTGCTAGTGAAATGTCACTTCCATACGATTCCCTACGTGAAAATCGTCGCTAATATCTACTAGCTCTCTGCCTGAAGCGGAATCATTTGTAAATAAAAAATAACAAGGCACCTAGATGAGAACTCATATAAATTAGTAGCCTTGTAGATGAGCACTTGTAGATACTCCTGCCACCTACTGGAACCTACAGTGCAACTTTTCCGAACATTATTAAATTTCAGAGTTTTTTTTCAATTGAAAGAAATTGTTGGTGCTTTTAAGATGACATTGGTTTATCTAGACTATACGAATATCTAGTCCAAAGTGACCATTCGTCCCACATTACGTGGGCTTAGTCCCACATCGAAAATTGTACCATAAATGTCCCACAAAACAAGAAGATGTTCCGCACTGTCCCCCGAAACGGAACTTAAATTTTTCGTTCGCTTATTTTATAGAACTCCCTATCGCTGAGTAATTTATAAAATAAGCGAACGAAAATCAAGAATCATACGGTGACCTCAAAAATGCAAGCCGTTTTCAGATTGGACATTCGGTTTCGTAGACATCTGTATCCAAAATTGAGGCAAAAGTGACATTCATTGCAATCTTAGTTTATAATTTTCAACAGCAATGTGATATTCGTGACGTTCATAGTGGGTTTGAGCAAAAACTAATATAAACCAGGGGGTTACAGAATCAGAAAATTTATAATAATATATGGGAAAACTCATACTTTTTATGAAGGTTATACTATTTATTTCTGACAGATCTGTCGTACAGGGTCAGTTTCGATTTCTTTTTAGATTCTCACACTGTTACAAAGGTACATAAAAAAGGTTGGTGAATAGGCTGAATGGGATTTATGAGAAGATTTATTTTTAATCTTCTGCCCATGTTTTATGCGAGCTTACGCAAAAAATAAGTTTATGATTCATGTGACAAGGTTGGAATAAAACTGAAACTTTTTCACATTCAAAAAATATATGTGCACCTATATTTTTTTCTGGTGGATTTCTTTTCTTTGTCCAACATTTTGACATTTTGGATCTGGTCACTTTAGTCTAGTCACATAACCTTAACCTACTTTTCAACCAAAAAGAGAATTCTTACGCCGAGTTGGCTTTCTCTTTAAAGTCTGATCAGTGACATAGTATAAGATTACCGAAAAGCTTCTTTTTGTATTATTCGCAAACTCGAATGAAATTGTTGAAGCTAAATCGATTCTCGACAATCTCCAGTTTTATTACATTCAGCTAAACAACACCTCATTATAATTTTTTGTATTAAGAAACAAGCTCGAAACAAATAAAAGCAAATGAAGTCAAACACTTTGAAATTAGCGTATCAATTCACCTTTGAAAAAAAAATGTTTCCAAAATTTTTCGCTAATCTCCGAAGAAGCTAGTAGTCATGTTGGCGACAACATGAAATTGACAACTAGCAGTCCATATCTAGTAAGTCAATGGTAGTCGCGTTTTCTCGCTCTCATTGTGTATTAACAAACGATTTCTCTGGTCTCGTGTTGCCGCTCTAGTTTGACGCTCTCGCGCTGAATGTGAAACGGCCATCACGTGAACGAATTTTGCGAAGCTCACTCACCAATATCACAACAATTACCCGATCAATTATTCCCACATTTGTGAAGAGCAGAGCGTTATGCTAGTGCCGCTGTCATCAAGAATAAGCCAGGTTTTATCCAAAAGATCGTCGCTGATTGACAGCTATAAGCCTATGATTGTTTGTGCCAAATGATTGATTGCGCTGAAATCAAATGAACAATAACTCAATTTTTCGTAGAGTGGAGTTAAAATGTAAGCGGACGGAAATGTCGAAAGAAAAAACCGTATGTGGCTCACCGGCAAGGTACAATCCTGCAATCCTTATTTGTCGCGAGTAATGCTCTACGATTTGAGCTAAACTACCATCCTGATAACCTCGAGATTTACCAAACAAATTCAAATTAAATCTTCCCGGCGAGTAATGAGAAATCAATCACCTCCAATAATTAGTGCTCGTCTCAAGTTAATCTTATGTTTGCCCGGTGGACACACTTCGGGTTTTGTTTTTAATCGTCTCTAACTAATCTCAGTTTAATAGAGACATATTATTCGTATGGTTTATTCGATTAAATTAACTTTACCGCAGTCCTGATGTGCGCAAGTTCTGCAAGATGTGCGCACACTGTAAATGTACTTTGGGCCTCTCGCGCAAGTAAAACGTCAATCAATTTTGTGTGAAAATATTTAATTATTACTTGAAAACTTACCAGCCTGTAATGTTCCGTCATCATCTGCTTGTCCGGAAGGAAACACAGTTTTGACAAATATTCCCATATTACCCTTGGGAGAGTCACGTCCACCGACTATACTGAAACCCAAGGACTTCATACCATGTCCCTTGTAGAAAGTTACAGTTTTGACCAAACATTTGTGGATTCCTGTACAAGAAAAATTATATTGAAAACAGATATTTAGAAAATAATATTTTAGGTTTTTTTTTTAATATGTATTAAACCCAACTACCACATTTAAGTCAGTAATTACAAAAGACAAGATAATTTACAAAGAGATATTAGCTGCATTTTATTGTCACCACAATATGGTCCGAATCGAAATTGTTTTCGAAAGTCTGAATGATTGGCAGCACTGTTGGACCAAGCTACTTCAAAAATGTCAACAGACTTCAGGAGCAGTATTGACGATTGATGGTTTCCCTGGCGGTCACTTTTAAAATATGTGAAGACCTATAATATCACGTCAACGGCTGACTGTTGTTGTCATGCCATTTGTCAAATGAGTATGAAAATTAATTGTTTAGAAACGATAATTGCCTTCTGATTCGCATTTTCTGAGAGGAAAAACTATTTTATTCACAAATCAGGTTATCACACGGTTATCAATAAAGCAAATTCGTTCATCAACGGCAGATCAACTTCGAGATGTGTGTTGACAGCTATATGTTTTCACATATTCCAAATTTGACCACCAGGTATCGTATTCTTAATTTTGCAATTGTCAATTTAATTTTTTTCTTAGTTGAAATTTTTATTATATACCCACAGAAATTTTCTTAGGCCGGTTTAGTACAGAACATCGCCGCCACTGACCTGAGTTTTGAATGACACTCTTGCTCAACCAAAAATCATTCAGTACACCAATCATTCAATCCGATTTAAAACAAATCAAAGTCGACAAAAAAACATAGCAATTATTAAGAAGTTTTTACAAAGGTGAAAGACAGTTAATAATTTTTTTTCCAGTGCATTTACAAGCGTTCATTAGTTGGGATGACATTTGCAAGGGTTTATTTTTGAAAATATAAAAAGGATCCTGACATCCTGAGGGAAATTCGAGGATATTCCGTAGTAAACGTAGGATGTATATAAATGGCGATGGTAAGTTGAAAAACACAACAATCCCGGTATTTTTTTTTTGACGTTTACCAAATTTTTACAACTTTACGAGTATTTGGCAGCACTTCTTACTTTTCGTGAGGCTAAACAATTAATTAGTCTAGGGGAAATAAGACAACAAAACCAATTGGACGACTCACATTAAATTTTCTACTTTTAGGACTCTTCAATTCTACTTGGTTCTCCCCAATTGCTAACAGTATAATTACTCACCATCATTCGAAGGCCGGACATCCGTCGTCGCCGGCCTTTCTTTGAGTGTAAGTGTTGCCGTCGTCGTTATCGTCGTCGTACTTGTTGCAGTTTCGAATTCATTTCGATTTATCAAACTGTCAGACTTAACAAAAAGAGTATCTGGTTGATTAAGTTGTTGTTGCTTTTGTTGTTGCAGTTGCGGCGAATTTTTACAATGATTAATTATGATATCACAATGATTGTTATTTTGTTTACTTTCAACATTGATAGTTGCTGTTAGATTGTCTCTGTGTCGTTTTGTACTGTTATTGGTTAGATTAAGCTCAGAATTGGTTAGAGTTTCTTTGGGAGAGTCTGTCGAAACAGTTGTGATGCCATCGCTCTTGGACGGTTGAACGAATAGACTCAACCGACTCGAGCTCAGGCGTGAGTGGGCAAAGCGCACCGAACGGTAATTCGAATTCGAATAGTTTATCGAATTTCGCGAGTAATGGCCGCGTGGACCGAATTGGCCGGATGTGCCTCTATCGGCACTACTGTCACGGTGACTTTCTATCCGATTGGGATCACTTGTGTCACGGGGGGCTTCAATGTGCAACCGGTGCACATTTTCTGTACTTTTATACATAGCTCCATCTGAAGGGGGTTTAGATAGGTTAGTATTGGGGTTACTGTTTCGTTTGGCCTTCAGCAATTGGGCGTAGTCCGAATGCTGGAGCGCTTCAGTTCGCTTTCGACTGAGAAGCTGCCACTTTTCGTCGTCGCTGATTGTGTTGGTTATGGTTGTTACACGATTAGCATAGACAGGTGTATATTCGGACGTACTGTAGAGGGGAGTGAGTTCCAGGTTTCTTGATGTTCGAACGCGCGGCAGGCGCGCCGATTCTTCGGCTCCAGCGCCTATTGCATTGCGGGGCGTTGAACAGCGCATTGGCGGGTTATTTCCGACTGTCATCGATCCACTGACCACTGACCTAGTGTCATCGTCTTCCTCGAGGGCTATTTGGAGACTGCTCAGGTCGTAGCTATTGATGCTGTCTGTGCTGTGAGTTCGGTGGCTGTATGATAGACGCTTTCGCGCTCTTATATAGTAGTCATCGGCCTCGTTTGACTGCATGAGACCGTCATTGCAGTCGATTTTTATTTTCGTGCAGAAGTCGGTGACAGTAGCTATCTCATCGTGAGCAATGACAAGGTCTATGCAGTTGTCCACGAATGACGAGAGAAGTTTCTGTACTTGATCAAAGGATTGAATGCCACGCAAATGGTTGCCATTGACGTTGACGATTTCGTCACCAATCCGGAGTCTGCCATCTCTAGAAATTTAACGAAATGAAAAATAGAGTAAGGCTTAACCCAGCTTAACCCATAAATCAATTCAACAAAATGAACTTACTTGTGTGCAATTCCGAAAGTGTCAATCTCTACGACCAAATACCGAAACTGCTGCTCATTGCCGCTGGTCAGAACCGTTTTCGGTGACAACACCAATCCAATGAAGTCACCTTCACAGCGTCTCTCCAATTTGATTTGCCGGAAACGCCGTCGTATCGTTTCCGTTTCGTAATCGTAATTATATCCACCAATCGATACCGGTCCGCTGCCATCGTTTTCATTTCCGCTTGGCCCTGTCGCCGATGAGATGCTTCCGATTCTTATCGAATTCATCGACACCAGGCTGTTCCGTTTCGTAGACGCATCATCGATTTGGCCACGCCCACCATCACTGTCGTAGCCCGATTCATTCGAACTCAGGCAACTACTTAATCTTTGGTAAAGTGGTTCCCAGTCCTTTGACGAAATACTATTATTTCGCGAGACATCACCCTGTGGGGAGCAATTACTTATCGCACTATCATCCGAGGAGTAGCGCTTGATCACGCCGCTCCGATAAATCACCTTTTGCTGGTGATTTGGACTAGTGCTGGTCAGCGAGACGGTATCACCGTCTCGGCCTCCATTGGTAATTACCGACGACGACGTATTGTTGTGCTCGGTGGTGCGTTTATGAAGATTTGTCAACGATTGTTTCAAAACAGAGCCTCCATTCTCCTCGGGCAGCACCGAGAGTCGAGACCGCAGGAAGGCGTAGGGGAAGTTTCCACGACGTGGCTGCTCGCTTGCGTTGACGACTCCCGCCTTCGCGATGTCATCACAGCTCGATGACTTCAACGTAGACGGGCCGATAGTGGAGTTTTTGTGAATTGATTTCTTACCATTGGCCAAATTGAGACCTTCCGTGGGATCGTCACATTTGACGTAGGAGCAAGTGCTTAGTTGACTGGTGGAGCTACTGCGATATAGCTGTGGTTCGGAGGCTTTCACTAGGTTATGAGATTTATGGTTTAGCATTCCGGTCGACCCAATGCGATGGAAGAACGACTTGAGGGTCTTTTGGCGATCTTTTGTGAGGGAAGCACTCTTGCTGGGTGTATTGTGGGGAGTTTCCAGTGACGAGTCCCTTGAGGAGGGTTTTTGGTGTTGCTGTTGCTGATGCGATTGGATTGTTTCTATTGAGCCGGATTTGCATTTTTTCAAGGTACTTGTTGTATTGTCTGGAGGATAGAAGATGCTCTGAAGATCTGGATGGCCTTTCTGGTCACCTCGTTTGAGGATGTCCAGCTTGCGGCTCATTCGTTTGCCCCATGTGAAAACTGAAATAAGAGAGAAAAGCAAAAGTTAGCAAACTCCTAACATTAAACGCATACAATTTTTTTTTTCGTGAAAGGGGCTATGAAAACCATTATAAAGAGTTGACATAACGCGAGCGGAAAGGATCAGGGGAGAGACAGGAGACATTCTGGTGCACCTTGGTTTTAAACGATTGAGGACTACTGGCGCGTGAGGTTTTCATGTGGAAGTTTGTTCCACATCCATGATGTTCAGCATAAGAAAGAATTCCAATACAACGCGGTAGTCCGAAGTAGAGCTCTAAGGTGAATTGATGAGCATCTCTTCCAGCGTAGGTATTGCAGGGTACTGGGGCCTTGTTTGTAATAGTAGCGATAAGACAAAGAAAGACAGGAGACATTGCGACGATGCTTTTAAGAAGTCAAATGACAACACAATGCTCATGTCTCCCACAAGGTTCAACGCATGTTTTTGGAGCCTATCGAGTAGGTGTAAGGTGGGCTTAGGTGCACCTGCCAAGACCTGAGAATTACACTCCAGTTTTGAGCTTATGCATGCTTTGTAAATGTTAGGCAAATCGGAAGGTGTAAAAAATTTCTTGCATAAGGAACCCTGAGCATTTCGCTGAGTTCTAGGCGACCGACGCACGTCGAATATGTGGTCGTTCCTACGTAAGTCGTCACTCACACACATACCGAGTATGGAAAGCTTTTCGGTAACAGGGATGCAAGTGCCATTCAAGGATAATGACTGGAGGATTCTAAATCGCTAGGATGAGAGAAGACAGAATTGTGTTTTAGAAGCACTAAATTCTACTCTATTAAGTTTCCCCCACGTTATTATGCTGTCAAGGTCAGAATTGAATGAATATGACATACGTAACCGTTCCACTTCAACATCCAAAGAGCTGGGAGGTCCCGTTTTCTTGGGAACTCAGTATACTGTCATCAGCAAAAGAATGAAATGGAATAGATGTGACACACAAAAGATCATTGTGTAAAGAAGATCGTTGGAGATAAAACTGAACCCTGGGGCACACCAGCATTAATACGGTGGATATCAGGCTTGAAGCCATCCAGAACCACTTAAATTGATCGGTTCGAAAGAAAATTTCTAATCCCGAGAACAAGAGGCTTATCGACTCCAAATGCACGCTTTTTTAACAAGACAGCTTGATGCCAGACTCTGTCAAAAAGCTTTTGAAATATCGAGCGCAACAGCCTTCCTTTAACTGAGATATGTCATCAGATCACCAGTGAACTTTTGCTACAAAGACCCTATTGCCGGTCATTAGGAACCTTCCGTGATTGAAAATATTTCATCAGCTGATGATTACCCAGCCTTTCCATGGCCTTGGAAAGAATGGACGTTAGTTCAATATTAGGTAACAGGTCGGAGAAGAGGAATCGCCTTTTTTCGGGACGGGCTGGACAAATGCTGTTTTCCATCTATTTGGAAAGAGACCAGACGTATTGACGGTCAGTTTTGGAGTATGTGAAGACCTATCACAACGTCAACGGCTGGCTGTTGTTGACATCCCATTTGTCAAACGAGAACCTACGAAAATCATTTGTTGAGGAAAAATATTTTCTTTTGTATTTGGAAACGCGAATTCATTCTTCGAAGAAGGTAAAACGTTTGTACGTTTCTCAACTTTGATGTCTGTGTTGACAGATATAGGTCTTCACATATTCCAAATTTAACCACCAGGTATCGCATCCAGATTTTTCCAATCGTCAAAAAGATGGATAGAAAAGCTTACGCAATGGTTTTGACAGCGTGGAATAACACCTCTTCCAGGACTATGGGGGATAAGCCATCTGGACCAGCATGTTTGTGTATGTTGAGGTTTTTGAGAACTCCTGCAACTGTACGAGCACGAAAGTGGAGCGGTCCCACGTAACAGACGGTGACGACGCACAATCAGGAAGCGTAGAGCCGCAAGCAGATTATGGCTTTGTCTAAGAAGCAGACAGCTGTGATGCTATTGCAAATGAGCGTTGGGAAAGAAGATGAGGCACAATTTTTAGTATTTTTGACGAAGGACCAGAATTTTCCACTACCTTTGGGACATTGTAGAATTTTAAGCCTCAATTTCTGGTCATGTAAAATTTTAACTCGATGGATCGCTGCATTGCTTTAATTTCTGGCTTGATTGAATTTCTTACGATTTGGATTTTTTTGTATGATCGAAAATTCACCTCCTTCAACTTGATGGCCCCTTTGCAGTTCGAGTCGAACCATGGGTTCTCCTTAGGTCTGATACTTTTGATTCGGTTGGGAATAAAAGATTTCATACCAATAAACATTATTTCTGTGAGCATATCAGTTGCGGCGCTCACGTCCGGACAATAAAGCAAAGTGAACAGTTAAAAAGTTTAAAGAAGTTATTTAAGCCGTCCCAGTTGGCTCGGTCGTATTGCCAAACTGTTGGAACTTTGCTCGTATAATTACAGAGCGAAAAAGATCCCGAGGTCTGGTGAACCTAGGGGTGATAGCAAGCTGATTAGCAAGTCTAGAGTATTGGCGGCATGATTGTCAATGTCAGGGACCCGCGTAGGCACATTAACCAGCTGGATTAAGTTGTTAGACACAGCAAAAGGCTCAACACATCTACCTTAGGGTGTTGTCTGTCCAGAGTGTCGGAGCCACATAGAATTGTGTACATTGAAATCGCCTCCAATGGGCGAAAATTCTCAAGATAGAGTCTGGCAGCTCGCATCAAACTAATTAAAGGTTGATTCACTGTTTAGACCAGGGCTTCTATAAATAAAGTTGTCTTAGGACTGAGAGCTTTACCCAATATTGAACTCACGTTCAGTGCTGGTGTTAATTCGTGGTGGAATTTGAAGACTGCGGTGAAAACGGTATAATCGCACTAACCTTCACCTCAGTAGATCTAGACTAAGATCCGAACGATCGCTGTCATCCGGATTTTTACATACCTGGGTTTCAGTCAGTGCCAAAATAGCAGGATTATTGTGGAAAGCATGCGGACGTACGCAGCGAAGAAATTCTTTCGCAGTCAACGGATGTTACAAATGTCAACGCGAAAGCTTTCACGCGACATGCAGCCTCAGGAGTTGAAACACAAACACGAAACGAACCGTGAAGTGTTGAAGTGTAAGTTCGAGGTCTATCTAGCGAGTAATTTCAGTCTTTTTTTTTTTCTTTAAGGAAAGATCTTCAGAGCATTGGCAAAAATTGTCCCGTCATGCCATGGCTGCACTGGCCTGGTCAATAAATACTTACTTCTTGTTTAACTTTGAGACAGCAACCAAGTGTAATGTAACTCCTCTCCCCTTAAACTGGTATCAAATGTCATGCACTGGAAATTTATGTTTCAAAATGGCCAATTTATATTTCAAATTTTCGCCATTTAAACTCTGTTCCTGTTAAACCCAACATATTTTTCGTGGAGGTGGTGACAGTGAAAAAGAAAGAGTCTTTTTTTAGATGACAGAGATGGGAGTCGAACGCAGAATTCTGCGTAGTAAGAACAAACACTAACGACAATGTGCGCCGCGGTTACCCACTGTGACTGAGCCCCAGCGGAAGAATTGTTTGATGTGAAGCCAGCTTTGTCTGATTACATTACGTTTATTGGTTGAGCAGGTCTAAACTCAAAACTACATCCCTAGCTACAACTACATCCTAAGGTTATAAGAACTTTTTCAGTTCTTGTGTGAGCAGATGTGTTGTACGTGTGTAAATTGTACAGGTATAATTTCTCAATCAATATGCAAATTAAGAAACTTATCCGCAGTAATTTTTTGCATTACAAAAAGTATCTATTACGAATCCACACAAAATCGCTTAACCTCATGTTATTCCCGAGCTAAAAACAATATTACCTTGCTCATCTCTATAAAATAAATGAATATTTGTTCACTCTAGCTCTATGGCCCCCGAACGCGCTAGCACTTACTACACTACAATCCTAATGCGCCTTGTCCACAGAGAGACCAACAAGGAAAACCTCCAACCGGATGCTGGGTAACCTATTTGCCCAGATGTTCAATTGGATCCAAAGCATCACAATCGCGTGGCTGGATCATAACGGCGAAGAAATTTGCATTTCCTTACACCCGAAGGTTTAAAAGCACGCGCCTACGCTCGCTCCTACTATATTGACCTGATATGATGCGCCACGCCACTAGGGTATATAATGGGTTCTATGAACTGATTGTACCTAACATAAAAAAATAGTGTAAATGTGTAAAAACTATATTTTTAGAGTGTTAAAAGTTTGAGCTCATATCTCCGTCATGACATGTTAAGACCGGGACCGGGCTCTTGCATTTCAGAAGGTTTTAGAGATTGGTTCGAAGAGAGCATTCAATTGTTATTATTTTTGATGGCTATGAATATTTATTTTCCTGAAACCAAATTATAGGGCACTGCATTATCCCAGTTAGAATCTTAATTTGTTTTCGGAGTTCGATTTCAAGTCTTAAAGTGAAATTGTGACGCCATTGTGGCCAAATCCCCGAGATGTTTTTTTGATGTTTTATCTTATCCTTTCACGCAAGTATAAAACCCACAGCAGCAAGGCACGCGGTCGATGGGTGATGATGTGCGCCACGTGCGCCTGCGCTGGGTAGTGGCTGCATACTCTTAAACTCACACTCGCGACTCTGCTCTTCCCGATAATAATTTGCAATAATTTGAAATTTATTGCCATTTCTCGGTAAAGGCAGGGAGGATATAGTAAACAGACTGACAGACACTATCTAGTTTATTACACTTTATATTGAAAGGAATTTAACTCGTTCAGATACTTTGTTGCAGCTGAGACAAGCCAGATAAATCCTTTATAAAATGTATAGATTCAGTTCTAGTCGCTTTAGTTATATCGGATTAAGTTAGGGCTAGTTATAAGATTAAGTTATTTTAGAATTCAAATATTTGGCGATTGGGCGAGCTTGCAGAAAGACAACTTCGTTTTTAATTCATTTTTACTCCACTGCATAAAAAATTTAACGAGAAAAACGTGGAAATGCTGACGCTTTTGCCATTACAGTTTAGGTCCTTAGTGCAGAGTTAACTTCTTGTCATTAAATAAAGTTGTCACAATCTAATAGGGTGTTTCCACCGGACACTAATCCGCGATTGAGTCCGCCTTAAATCCCCTCTAAATCACGAGATTTACCATACGAATATTAATCTCTTCACGACAAGATTAAAAATTAATCGCGTTATTAATCTCTTCTATGAGTTCTGTGCAGTTAATTTAACTCGTTCAGATACTTTGTTGCAGCTGAGAAAAGCCAGAGCTTGTTTCTGAAAAAAATCGGTGGCAATTAAAAATTAATTTAATTATTTCTGAATCTGAGTTGTCGGAGACATAAAAAAACATGTTCAGAAGGAGATGCGCAGATGACATGATGTCATTGAGCAATGTCAAAAACAAAAGCATACTTCAAGTTAATCCGGTGGAAACACTTTGGGATTAACTTTTAATCTTCCATTCTTCCACATTAATCTCTGTAATATGTACAACAGTGAATTCACATAGAAAAAAGCAGACAGTTCTAAAATTCATTTTTCATAGAAACACGCAATGAAACTGCGAATTCACATAGAAAAAACCAGCAAAGAAGTTCGAAGTGTTCCCCTGCGTTTGATCCGGGATAAACACATCAAATTAGGCGAGCCAAACCGAGGTTGAGCACGGATATTGACTGAAAAACTCATTTCTGGGGCCTCAGTTTAACTTCCGAACTCCAAAACTCTTAGGGCAGGTTTTTCGGTAGTTTTAACCAAGATCTGTTATTCCCGCAACAAAACGAATCTGGAGTTAACGCAGCGAGCCGTTTTTTAGTGTATAGTTAACTCCATCAAAATCATCTACTCTCGACATTATTGACTCTCTCAGCTCTCATTTCACATAGAAAAACACAGGAAAAGAAGTTTGGGTCATTTTTAGATGTTATATTTTTCAGAAACACGCGAAGTAACTGCCATTTCATACAGAAAAAATGTTCAACGAAGTTCAAACTGTTCAACAGAGTTGATCCGGGATAAACTGACTACATTTAACCAGGTAAGCCGATATTAATGCCTAATCAATAGTGACTAAAAAACTTTTTTTTTGGGGTTAATCTCTGTTTAACTCGCACTGTTTATCTCGCACTGAAGAACATGACCTTAGGGGCAGAGACTCCCAGATGGATCAAACTCTATAGAAATGTTACAACTTGCTTCTCACGTGAAATGTTGGTTGCTTAGCGTGACTCCGAGAAAAAAGTCATTTGAGAAGATTCAGAAGCATAACTTAAAATTCTTTGCACGGAGAAGTGACAGTTGGGCGTGCCAATAATTTCGAGAGTCAAATATTTCGATAGCTGTATGGACGGAATTAGGTCTGCACTGCAAAACTTCTCAATTAATAAACTCCAGCTTCATTTTACTCCGGGATTTACTCCGGGACAGATCGAGAAGCTTTATATAGCCAAGTCGCACTTAAAGCGCTGCTCAACCATCTGAACTTGGTTGGAAGGTAAAACGCAGTGAATATAACGTTTTTCTTCAGGACCGTACTTGAGTTAGGCCAACTGCGATGGGCGCAGATCCAGACGGACACAGAAAGTTCGTTTCGACATCTGCGTAGAAACTGCAACTTTCCTTCTCTAGCAGAGTTGACAGCAAATTGCTTGTTCTCATCAAATCAAGCTTCTAGCCGATGAGAGCACTGTGCAATGGCAAGTGGCGCACTACCATGCTGCACTGAAGCTGTGCCGGTTTTTTTTTTTCGGGGCAGCAAGTTCAGTGATGTAAAAATTTGACGTTTTAGTTGTACTTGTACGTTTTGTAGTGTCAGTTGTGCTGTGTGATTTGACAGTGTCACAGTCCGGCTTGTCTTTTAGCAATTTGAAATGCAATTTCGAGATTTCCACTGACTTTTTGACAATCAGCTGATCACGAGCGCTGCATGCGGGGCACACTGAGGAGGCTATAGTTTTATTTGGTTCATTCGATGAAAGCCCTAGTGCGCCATATGGCACCAAAAAACTCACTTTTTTCGCAGGTTTACGTTCGATAAAGCGGAATCAGGATTTGAATCGGCTTAGGTGATCTATGACGAGTGATGTCACAGATCACGAAAATTCGTCGTCTTAAACCGTGATCATGGCAATTTGCTTGTGGCAGATCTCGATCAATCACCGTCAAAATCAGCTGGTCCCCAGTTTTCAAACTTTCTGGTTACATTGACTCACAAAATCGTCATCTGCAAGAACGATGTAAGGGCGCACGAGGTCTTTGCCGAGTTAATAGAACACTTAAGCATAAATTACTGAATAACTAGATATTCAACAACGGACACATAAAAGCTTTGCCTATAAGGTGAAATTGAGGAATTTACCCGTTCGCCGTCATTTTTTTTTTTACAAATGTGAGTAAATTCATCAATTCGTCATTTCCATGCAATTTCGCTTTGGAGCTTTTATAGCAGCTGATCCCGTAAGGTAAATTGTTGTTGTATCTTCATACACGTATTCACCGACACGGAAATTTAAATCTTTAATACAACTATAATGTTAAATACACACGCTCTTATAGAAAGCGGCCCATAGAAGAAGTGCTGACGTACGTTGCTTCCCATAAAAACGTGTGTATGTATTTACTTGATGGCCTTTTCGGTCGATCATAGGGAAACGTCCGGGAGCATTCTGGACTCAACTAAAACTGTTTTCTTGGACTCGCCTAACAGTTCCTCTTTTGAACAGAAGAGAAATTTGCAGCACTCACACAATCAAACAACGCATGTGTCAAGTTAGATAAATGTCATTTGTCCCCTGTAGAATAGCTTTTGCTTCACAAATACAATGTCAGATACACTAAAAAATTAAGGAAAACTTGTTTGACTGCTCGGATGTACAATCCGAGAAAAGAACGCCCTAAACCGAAATCGCCAAACGAAAAGGCGATTAGTTGTCAGTTTTGTACTTCGGCGTGACGGACGCAACGGATACATTCGGCTGAAGGTTTAAGTCGACAAGTGCTCTTAGAAGCGTTATACTCTCCATAAATCTTCCATATCTTTAATTATGTATAACTAAACTTAAGCATTACTGGCCTAATGCTCTCAAACTCGAAACAGATGTCGATTTTATTGCACCCGTTTTAAATTTGAATGAGGCAGTAAAAGTCACAATCACATCTGATCGAATAGGAATTAAGTGATATTTCTTCATTCCACGATACAAGCATCACGCTGCCTCATCTGATTTTTAAATGATCTCATATGAAACACATTAATTCATTCAAAACGTTTTCTTTTAAATTGTCAAACTGTCAAACGCCTAAGACCTTGAGGAGTGTACCATACCTGTTGTGGGTAATATTTGCATTATTTCATTTATAAATCGTTTTTGATTTGCATTCTGCTTTGAATGATGCCCATTCAAGCGATTTTTCATTCAATACCAATCTTATAAACCAATGACCTTACGATATTTATCAGAAATAGTCCAATCAATTACCTAATCTAGTTATGGCCCCGCGCGCTGCCATCGAGTTCCGAAATGCAACAATGAGAGCGTGCGGCTGTCATCTTTTAAGAGTATATTATTCATCGCTTATGCAAATCAAATTGCAATTTCCACATCTCTAGGTGGCATGTGCTGGACAAGAATTTTCTGTTCAATGGGCAGGATACAACGTCACATCTGGGTAGTAAAGTTTAGGAGTTACGGTCTTGTTTACCAGGGACGAGTTAAGGCCTAAGAGGAAATCATCGTGGGTTGGGGTGTGGCGGCCACCTTCAGGAACAAATAAAATTTTTGCTTAAGTGACATGAGTTCAAGTGGTTCCATTGCGTGTGTACGATCATTTGCCGGATGCTGTCAGAGCCATTATTGGCGGGAGTTTTAAGTTTCTAGTTAGAGTTAGAGGTCATCCGAAATTCTAGAATTCCTTGAATGATTTAAGTGTCTTTAAACTGAATTTAGTTTAAAATTGTTGATGATTTGAGGTAGGCAAAAAACTAGCAGCGCAAAACGACCTTTAAGATTAAATGTGCAAAGAACAAAGTACCTGCTTTTAATTTCACTTGCGGCTAGCAGCACGGCCAAAAAGTATATTTGGGCACACTATATAGGAAAGTTTCCTTCACTCAGCTTGAGATATGTAATTTCAACGTTTCCGATTATATTCGCCGGACCGCAGAATAAGGATATTTCTAACACAGATTACAGAACCTTTCCAACTCTGGACAATCTATGCCAGTTATTTTAAGAGAAGATACAGTTGAGAGAGTTGATGATTTCGTAAATCCAAGATTTTGAATAAAATCACTGAAGGAGTTAGGCCTGCTCAGACAGCTAACTCCAGAGATAAGTGCGGGGCAAACGATGCACTAAAAAATAACCTTTCAATAATGATCCTTTTCCACCGTGGTTTAAAATAAAAATTGTGATTTGCTTATACGGTGGGACAGGTTACACAAGACGTTGTTTCCGACTTTAGGGAGGCAACCATTTGCAACGCACGTTTAGTGCAATAAAGGGTATGTCACAAAGCTGCGTTGTCGTTTGCATTGTCCCGTTGTTTTATACAACCGCGTTGAAAATATACCATTCGAAAAACGACTGAAAATCATGGAAAATGCCAACAAATCAACATGAACACAAACCACCGCGAAAGCCATTAATTCCAGGTTAACAGAAACGTCAAAACGCATGCAGAAATTCATCGTGTTAAATTTTTGTGCTTTCTCAAAACTTTTTTACGCAAAACAACCTAACGACGGATGGTGGAAGCAACGTTTGAATTGAATTAAATGTGTTTGAATTTAAGTTGTCAAATCAGCGGTTGCGCAACGCAGCTTTGTGATATAGCCTTAAATTCAAAATGCTTCTCAAAATGTAGAAGAATAATGGTAGCCTTTTTAGTTTTAGTAATTGCTTTGAGAAAATGTTTGGTGAAAAATGGATTGCTTCTTTTAAAATACCTAAATTTCAAGAAATTATCAGAGAAGAAAAGAACTTACCTTGTTTGAATTCAGCGTGGGGAGTTTCGCCTCGGGCCCAATAAATTTGTTGCCTCTGTACCACAACTGACAACTTAGTTAATAATGACAATTACGTTTTTATGGCAAGTGGCCCATAGAAGAAGGAAGCGACGTATTCGTTACTTCCCAAGAACGTGTGTATTTAACCGAATTGTCAGTTGTGTACTTCAACATGATGGAGGCAACGAATTTATTGGGCCAGAACCATTTGCTTTTCGGTTTCGACAAAGAACTTGCAAACTGTCAGTTAGAACAGAAATAAAACTACCATGAAAACATTTTAAGTCATGTTAAAATCCGACAGATATACAATGCACTTTTAGAGGATATACGTTGAATGACGTATTCGTGCTTTAATCCAATGACAGTAAGGAATACTCTTAAATGACGATATCTGTCAAGCATTTTTCAAAACAGCAATAATATCCAGGCACTAACTTTGGCAACCCCACCCCCATCATATCGTAATATCGTAAGCGTCGTTGTATCATTAACAGTGTTATATAAATTAATACACTGATTCCATTAAATCACCAAATATTGGCAAGCAAATCTTAAAATATGTCTCCACCGGACACTTATACGCCACCAACATAAATCATCAACTAATCTCCCTCTAATCTCGAGATTTACCATACAAGTTTGAATCCTCTCGGTAAGCGATTAAAAACAAATCCCCTAATAAATCTTATTTACCCTAAAGAGATGTGTACTCTTTAGGTCACTTTTCAACACTCAACACTATTCACACACTTTAATAACAAGTTGATACTTGAAAAAGATAAGTGAAACTGCCTATGCATGACAGATTTGTCACAAATACGACGAAATTGTAATATCGGACCTGGGAAAATTCATCGCAAATCTTTTTTGAGAGTCAAAATGACAAAAAAGAGTGCTCCTGTCAAATTAATCCTATATTTGATGGAGACACTTTAGGATTTATTTTTAACAGTGTCCCACTAATCGAAGTTTTATGGCTGGTGGAGAAGTATTAGCTGTTTCACAATCGGCACGAAAGAAACCTGTCAAGCCTCTCGCGAGTTGTCAAATGAATTTTGATTTCAAGGTGCTAGCCGCGTGCGTCACTCGTCGGTCATTTCGAAAAGTTTGAAAAAAAAATTGTCAAGCTCTGAAATGAGTTTCCCATTTCGTAATCCATCGCTTTGGACAGAAGAAAGGTTTTTTGGAAACCTGAATTTATTAGACGAGATCCTGTTTTATTTAAATCTTCGTGAGCTTAATAAGCTCATGAAACAAACACTATACCTGACAGTTTACTTATTTATTTATTTGTTAATGCAAACTTATAGAGTTCTTTGTTTTTTTAAAGATTTTCTTTTTGTGTTTTACCGCATAAGTACGAAGAGAGAGGATAAATTACGCGCTCTATTTCGCAGTCTTGACTCTTGATTCTTGAAATCAAAAAAAAAAAACAACTTTTTCGACTGAATTCGTAAAAAAAAAAAGAGTTTTCAAACTTTGAAAGTACTTCTTGTGCGTTCAGTAAAAAGTAGATACCGGTCTGAAATCAGAGACCTGGAACATCTAATTTTTTTACACCTGAAATCTTTTTGAAATGTCGATATGAGAGTTTCTTATTTGATTCTGACTGATGGTAAAGGACGTTTTTCATACTAGGTACCAGACGCTTCCAGATCCATGTGAACGTTTTTTTTTTAGCCAATAGAAAATTACAAAAGTGTGTTAAATAGGAGTTAAAAGATTACAAAACTGTTACATTTTTCGCCTAACAAAATAAAAGAGACAGCTCAAACAGTCAGTAATGTTTTGTACTGTCACATTGTTGTCAAAAGAGTCGTCGACGCTGAAGGTTTTGATTGTGTATTACCCAATAATTTTGTAGTGTGGCCAACAGCCCGACGCACGTTCGTCGAAACACGCTTACGCGCTGATTGTGAAACGGTTTTCTGCAGAGGTGATAGAAACGCGATAGGTGAAAAGGGGCTTAAATGGCTAAAGATAGGAACCATTGACATAATTGTATGGACTGCTAGTTTGTGTCTACGTTCATACAAAACATACGACAAAATAGGTACCCTGAGTTGCGCTGCTGTTTGGTACTGGTGGTGTGTTTCAGAAGCAGTCGCCATTGAATTAGCCATTGACTTCAAAATTTTCCAGTGCTTCCAAATTTAGCCACGGGTACCAAGCAGCGCGAGTTTCTACGTACTTGAATGGGACCATAATGGGGTCATGAGCGGAGACAGCAACTAGCAGTCCATATTATGACAATGGGCGCCACAGAGCTGTCATCCAATAGAGTGCAAAGTATATTTGGTTGTTGTCTTAGCTTCATCGAATGCAGAACTGCGAAAAAACAGCTCACTGTACACCATACGGCGCGCGGCGCACTAGGGCTTTCATCGAACAACCTTATGAATCAGAAAGTTTGAAATCTGTCGAATAGCTGATTTATACGCTGTTACCACCTCACATTATAGAAACCAACGTAGGAAGATTAAAAGTTAATCCCAAAGTGTTTCCAACAGAATAGAGGAGAATAACTTGACGTATGCTTTCGTTTTTGACATTTCTCAATGACGTCACGTCATCTGCACATCCCTTGCAAGGTGTGCTTGTTTTGTTTCATCAGAAAACGAACAGAACACGTACAAGTCTGTTCGGTTTGATTTAAGAATTCTTGTGTGGATGAGATTTACTACGCGATTAATTTTTAATCTCCTCGTTAAGAGATTAATATCCGTACGGTAAATCACGTGATTAAGAGGAGATTTAGGGATGATTTGCCTTAGTCATGGCATGCCCCATGACTGACTTCCTAGACGTGTCATGCTAGCCGAGATGCGAGCGCGTCGCCCCCTGGTAGGCCTAGAAACAGGTGGTGGGATCAGGTAAAGAACCTCTCTGAGTCCCGCCTGGGGATTGTGCCGGAGTCTCTTGAGTTGGTGGCGGAGGATCGAGAAAGATGGAAGGACCATTTAGCCACCCTCGCTCCGCGACCCTTTTAGAGGATAAGCGGCATCCGAAAATGATGATGAAATGATGATGATTGCCTTAGTCGCGGATAAATGTCCGGTGAAAACACCCTATTAGATGGTTTTTGGTTGTGAGTCGTATCTAACAAGAGAATTGTGATGATCACAGTTTACTCAAACAATTTTTTGTGATATCACTTATCACAAATCACCATAGCCCATTTCACCCCAGTATTCTCTGATCCCCTAAGCAAGCTTAAGACACTTCGAAGGCCGAAGTTGTGAACTAGCATTTTCTAGCATTCTTATTGACCTTTTTTTTATGTTTCCACGTTTTACCTAAGATAAGTTGAACAAAAAATCTTTCGTAGTTTCACAATGTCTACAGGGTTTTTTTTAATCAAACGAAAAGGTAAGGTACCTATCCCTGTTGGTAATGAATCGGATCTGGCGAGTGTCATTGAGGTTGTGGTCTTTTGGCGCTGGTAATGCATTGATGGTTTCTTTTATGAACTTAAATCTTAAGACGCGTTCCGAAAATCGCAAATATGCAGAACAGTTTATTGACATTAGCCAATAGACCACGGTTAAACTTTACTTTCTTCTTACCTGTGGAAAATAAACTCTTCCGATACTTCTTTGCTTTCTTCTGTACTCCACATACTGGTATCAATAACATTTTAACAACAACTTCCTTAGGTATGCAACACATTGGTGCGTTGCCTTCGATTAATCAATCACTTCCCCGCTGCGCGCGCGGCGCGCTGCCGAGGCTTAAAGTTTTTTTTCTTCCTCAGCTGAAAGAATAGTCTCAAATGGACGGCAAGCTGTTTCGCTTTAAATTTGCTCACTTGGAACTTTGATCGAGTGTCTTTTAACTTTCTACAACTACGTATTCTCACTGCAAAATTATTGAACATTGTCGCGAATTGAACACCGTATAAGTCAATTTTGACTTTCTCAGAGCCAAAAAAATCTGATCACTGTGCTTGAACACCGATTTTGGTTTCCTCAACTAATAGTGACGAGAGCTCACGCATCTGTGTACAACGACTGAAAAATTTAAACTGATCAATTGGGAAAATCGACAAAAGCCAATAGCACAGGGTACCCCCGTAGCATTTATGCAAATAAAAAGAAAAAAAAATGTTTAAATCAATTCAACTCCGATTGCATAGTAAACACAGAGCTGAAAAAAAACACGCTTAGCATACATTTTTTTCGAGCAAATTTTTCAGAAAAAAATGTTGTTGAGTAGAGTATGTGCATCGCATCACATTTTGAGCTCAACGAAGCTCGAAATGAAAGGTCTATTTGCTGGCCGTAGCTACCAAGTTTGTAATGCAATGTTAATTTATTCGAAAGTGTGAAATTATTGCCAAGACAAATCATAATTTTTTGTTGAAAAGAAGTTGTTGCAGTTCAAAAATGCAAATATGCCATGACGTCTCTTCATATTAGTTTTTGGGTATTTTGAATAAAAACCCACAACAGAATTGGTTCGATTGAAAGTGATGTCAATGTCAATAGCCTAAAGTCTTGCAAAATGAAAAATTTTCATAAATGTTCATTATTTTGAGAAAAATATTAAAACAAATTAGACTAAAGTGAAGGTAAATGCGACAATGAATACAAAATGAACCGAAATGCAATCGTGGGTTAGGTTAGGTCATAAAACAAAAATACATTGTTTTCCATTATGGTCAATAAAATACTTGAGATTTAAGTTTGCCTATTTAAAGATGAATACTTTGAGTTGAGCAAACACTTGGGGTTGCACGGAACTTGTATTATTGTTTGCTCGTTTCTGAGGCATTTGTTTTTTTTTAGACCTCATCACTGGTAGCTTGAAAATAGATTAAGAAATAAGTTTGAAATGGAGTTCATTAAAAAAATGACAGTGACAGATGAAACCAACTAGTCGCAAAAATGGTTTTATGGGTGCCCTGGATCCTATTAAGACGATTCTATAAGGATGGATATATTTTTCCGGCCTCAATAATTGGGAATCAAATAGAAAAAAACAAAATTAAATGATAAAAAATTATGAAAGCAGAGCCAAAGGTTGTCAAGGTTGGCATTTTACCAGTGGCGAGATAATTCGGTCGATCAAATGGCAAAAATTGCGAGTATCTAGACCACTTAGGGCCAGTTTTTTAAAACGACATTATCTGCGGTTTTCGGAGTCTCAGATCTGAAATCAGCCCCAGTTTAACACGCCAAATTTGGTGGCTTAATCCCGGATCAAACTCAGGATAAGAGTCCGAACTTCTACGTCAGTTTTTTTTTCTATGGAAAATGACAGTTGCTTTGCGTTTTTATGTGAAAAATGACATTTGAGAACAACTTGAACTTCCTGGTTTTTTCTAAGTGAAATGACAGTTGGGTTGGGAGAGTCAAACATTGTGGGAGTTCAAGATTTTGACAACTTAATTGACGGAATTCCCTGCACAGAAAAACTGTTTGCTGGTAAAACTCCAGATTCGTTTTTATTCGGGATAAACAGATAAAAGTTAATGTTGAGCTGGGTAATCGCTTTGGGAAAAACCGGTGCTAAGCACCTTAACCACCCAAAACCCAAGAAAGTATTCATTCTGACAAAACTATAAAAAACAATGACAAGGCCAGATACCAATTTGCGTTTAAGATAAGATCGTCATAGCGAACCGGTCGAGAAGGATGATGAAACTTACTTACTAACTTAAGGTGGCGCTACAGTCCGGGGTGGACCTGGGCCGCAGCCAATAAGCTTCTCCAGCCAGCTTCACACGCGAAGTTGGCTGAGGTCCCCTTCCACTTGCGTGCACCGCCTGAGTCTCGGTGCTCCTCTACCGCGCCGTCCCTGCGGTGTGGATTCGAAGATTTTCCGGGCCGGGGCGTTGGTGTCCATCCGCTTTAGATGATCCAGCCATCGTAGACATTGTTTTTGACTCTTTTGGTTAGGTCGGTATCGCTGTACAGCCCTCCCCCACTCTCCGTCTATGCAGACGGGACCGTAAATCGTCCGAAGAATTTTCCTCTCGAAGCAGCCTAAAGTGTTTTCATCCGCCTTTGACAGGGTCCATGCTTCTGCACCGTAAAGCAGGACTGGGATGATGAGGGTCTTATACATGGACACTTTAGTTGCTCGAGAGAGGGCTTTGCTACTCAATTGCCTCCTTAGCCCGAAGAAACAGCGATTGGCAAGAGTTATCCTTCGTTTGATTTCAGCGCTGGTGTCATTGTCTGAATTTATAGCGGAACCCAGGTAGACAAAGTCCCTTACTACCTCAAAATTATAGCTGTCGATGGTGATGTTTTGTCCAAGACGTCGATGTTGGGTGTCTTTTCTTGATGACAGCATATACTTGGTTTTGCCCTCATTGACTGCTAAACCCATATTCGCGGCTTCCGTCCCAATACTTACGAAGGCTTCACTGACATCACACTTTGTTCTACCGATTATGTCAATGTCGTCTGCGTATGCGAGTAGTTGAACGGACCATTGAAAGATTGTACCTCTGGTGTTGGCGCGAGAGTTCTGCACAATTCTAGCAAGTATGATGTTAAAGAAGTCACATGACAGCGCGTAGCCTTGTCTAAATCGTTTTTTGACATCAAAGGGGTCGGTGAGGTCTTTGCCGACCTTGACGGAACAGCGTGAGTTTTCCATCGTCATCCTGTACAGACTGACGAGTTTGGCAGGGATGTCAAAACTAGACATGGCGCTATATAGCTCGTCTCTATAGATGCTGTCATACGCGGCCTTGAAATCGATGAAAAGATAGTGTGTATCGATTCGGAATTTCTGGGTTTTCTCCAAGATCTGCCACAGTGTGAATATTTGATCGATGGTGGACTTTCCTGGCCTAAAGCGACACTGATATGTACCTATCAGATTGTTGACAAACAGCTTCAGGCGTTCACACAGTACAGCAGAAAAGATCTTGTATGCGATGTTAAGAAAACTTATGCCCCTGTAGTTGGCACAACTTAGAGGGTCTCCTTTTTTCAGGATCGGGCAAACAGTGCTGAGGTTCCATTCGTCGGGCATGCTTTCTTTCGACCACATCTTGCAGATGAGCTAGTGCATGCTCCTAACCAGCTCATCGCCAGCGGATTTAAAAATCCGTCTGCTCCGGCTGCTTTGTTGCTTTGTTGCACTTGTCCGTCTGTCGGTAGTTTTTAGGTCTTAAATTTTGATCTAGAATTTTCAAACTTCATATCTGTACTGTCTATGTTCTGAAGCAGCACAAGTGTAAATATTTTAAAAATCCGCCCACTGACACGCCCACTTTACTTGTTAGCATGAAAAATCAAAATTGTCGTAGGACGCTGAAATTTGAAATGCAGTATTTTTGCTTAAGTGTACTGAAATTGACATTGCAAAAAAATCGAAAAACGCCCCTATGTGGGCGTCGATGCCACGCCCTCTTTTTATACAGGAAGATTTTCAACTATAAATGCGATTCGGAGCTTGACAGGGATCAATTGGGATGTGGTATCCAACGATTCGCCTAAGCGGATCTTAGCCCGCACACTAGTTATACCTAAAGAAGGTTAACGCGGTCGTCACGACTCACGAGACCCCGGAAATTGTTAGGCTATTTGGTTAAGCCTCTTTCGTGTACTTAGAGCTAAAGAGTGTTAAAAGATTCTAGATGAGTGATTGCTACTTAAAACAAAACTTCCTTGTCTCAAAGGAGATCCCGAAAACAGCAATCGGAAAATCCAAAAGGCACATGTGTGCCCACTCTGAAAAACGCCACAGGATGGCGTAATTTCTCCTCTACTCTGGCAAATAAATCCTTCTGGTCCTGGGTTATTGAAGAATGCTCACCAGATAGGAATTATCCAGGCATTAAATTATCCACGATGGACGAAAACCAGAAGCAAATGAAATTAAAAAAACCAGCGAAAGAGCCGAGTGTCAGGGCCATGAGCTGTAAGGGCACAGCTCTTCATGCCTAACTTGCAGCATATGTCCACATTAAGGTAAAAGCGATTAGGGACTTATGTCTACTGCAAAAGGCTAATCTTAAATAGAGAGGAGTAACAAATTGCGCTGTATTAAGGAACGTATGACCTAACGAGAAAAAAAAAAAAACTAAAAGCCTTATGGCATATTCTTTTGAACACTGAACTGCCACACCGAGCTGTCAAATTATACTCGGTGTTCGTGACAATTCCAGAGTGGTGTACATCCGGTTTCATTATGTACAGAACGACTAAAGCAGCACCGGTGCAGCCATCACGTTTAGTGTCAAATTGCTTTGACTTAATTTTGCTCACTTTTTTTATTTCGTAGCGTGTTTTTGGCGGCGGTTGTTTGTGCTTTTTACTTAAAATTAATTTTGATAGCTTTGTGATTGAGAAACTTGGCAAGCTTCTATCGATTTTATACAATTTCAGTCGCATTGTAAAAAATCACGAATTAAAACAGAGTCGAAACCAGAACAGAGTTAAACAATCAAAGCAACCCAGCCTCCACCGTCAAATGCATCGGTGCCAAAATTTCGAGTTCGGTGTCGACAGCGAACGAATTCAGAGTACAAACCGAATGATGATCTTATAAATGTTCTTTATAAGAGCATCATTCCGCTCAGGTGTACGAGAAAAAAAAAACATTTTTGTAGACACCAGTTTCACCTATAGGTGCCGATTAAATCACATCCTAAACAATTATCACAAACAAGGTTACACGAGTTGTGATAACAAAAGTCAAAATAAAGGGCTACTTGGGTTCAGTCTAGAACAGTTACGCCTACCAGCTACCTTATTGTGCTCTTCAAATCTTGTCAACACAAGTGGGACCATATAATTTCGCCTGTTAAGAGTAATGTAACAGGTAACCAAAATGGGATACGGACGAAAAAGTAAAAGTGGTCATTATCATTGTGGCGTAACCACAAGGGTTTTTGACGGTCCCAAAATCTCTTTTCAACTCTTCCCAGTTACCTGAGTTCTTCACTTACAGTTCGCCATCATGTATTTTAGATTCGACTAACTTCCCAAATGACTAATGGCGTATTCTTTTGAAGACTGAACTACCACACTGACCTGTCAAATAATACTCCCTGTTCGTGACAATTCCAGCTTGGTGTACACTCTGGATTGTGTACAAGACAAAAAAATACTGCACCGGTGCAGTCATTACGTTAAGTGTCAAATTGCTTTGACTTCATTTTGTTTATTTTTTTTACATTTCGTAGTTTTTACTTAAAATGAATTTGGATAGCTTTGAGTTTAAGATATTTTGTAACGTTTAAGCTATATACGTCTGTAATTTTCTTAATTGGACGATAATGATCCTGACTCCTTACACCCGTTTTCAAGTAATCATTTAGGTACAAATTTTGATAATCACTTTTCAAGTGCTGCGCTCAGATAGCAACACAGATATAGGCAGTTGGCTGTTAAAACTGATTGTAAAAAAAACAATGCTTAAATGTTGATCCTTGCTTATGTTGAAGGACAAAAAGTCTAAAAAAACTCTACAACCGAAGGTAAAAAATTACAATGTTCCTGAAAATATTCACCTCCGCGACTTTAAACCATTGAACCCTACCCAGACAAAGACTGGTTACCGGCGAAGTGCTGATCGCTTAAATAAATGCGCTGTTTGACTCTGGGAGTAAAGCCTTCAGCCCAATGAATCCGTTGCATCCGTCACGTTGAAGTTCACAACTGACAACTGAGTTAAATATACACCTTCTTATGGGAAGCGGTCAATAGTAGAACTTCGTGACGTACGTCGTTTCCCATAAGAACATGTGTATTTCACTGAGTCGTCGGTTGTGTACTTCGACGTAACGGATGCAACGGATTCATTGGACTAAATGAAGGCATAGGCTTCGGGATAACTTCACCTCGAAAAAGAATATACCAATGCATATTGCGACTTCTTAGATGGATCTCAAAAAATAATAAGACCAGGGGGTGGAATCGGCTAGGGTGATCTATGATTTTCACATTTTAAGACAGTCAATGTGATCAAACAAAATAATTTTTCTGCGTAAGATCACTTATTTTTATTCAAGCATGCAGAAAGTCAGCCTAAGTTAAGGCGAAAAAACCAATTAACCAGAAATTTTGAAAACTGGGTACCAGCTAATTTTTACGGTGATTGATCGAGAGGTTTCACAAGAAAATTGTGATGATCACAGCCTAAGCAGACGGATTTTTGTGATTTGTGACATCACCTATGTCCTATCACAGATCACCCTAGCCGATTTCAGCCCAGTTTAATCATCTGAAGCTGTAAGTATTACGATGTGTAATGTATATATGGTGCAGCACCTGGAAAATGTCATCACTGGTGTACGAGAAAGCTAAACATTATTTGTAAAAAGGAATTTTCGAGACTGGCCTTGTGCGGGTATTTTCTTTTCCTTAAATCTGCACTACATTTGTCAGCACCAGAAAAATGTTACGAAGGGTGCTGCCAAATTAACTGCTCTTCTTGTTCATTGTTTTTAACGTAAGAGAAAACATGTGATATTGCGAAAAAGGATAGAGATGTTTGAAAGGTTAAATTTCTTTGCCTAGGATAATAATATGCTTAGGAAAACCATAAGGAAAGATTTAATTACGACTTAGCAACAAAAGTAAAAACAAGCTACAATACCAATCAGGTTCACAATAATTGATTAAAAAATAAACATAATTTTGTTTGGTTTGGATTGGATTTAATTGAATAAAGACTACTTTTTACGATTAAAAAAAGAAACTCTAAGTAATTAAACTTCTGATCCTAATGGTAAGGAAAGGATCTTCACCCAATGTCCGACATCTTCCATCTCTCATTCAGTGTACAATCTCTTATAATGACATGCATTATCTGCCGTCATAAATATATGGCAATTGCAATTGGACTCACATCGCACGTATCTGTTAAAACAAATTTATCTCAAGGTGAACGTCTTGAACCAATTATTTTTTTTTTTTCTCTTTGTTTTACCTTTCTCATTCACAGATCATAATAATCCAATCCAATTCCCATTGTCAGATGATATTCACAATTTACGCATGAATATGTGCGCCAGATATTACCGCCATGCTCCATCGTCACCGTGGCTGCTGCATGTATCATCGCCTGAACGCCTGCCATCTGCTGCCAATTGGTGAAGTGAAGCCAATTATTGGATTGCCGCCGCGAGATTATATTCACTAATATCGTCTGACTGCTTTGGAATTTATGCGATTATGTCAAATTAATGTCGAGAGCAGTTTTGGTTCGTTCGTCATTATTATTATTATTATGTTTTTTTTTTTTTTTGAATTTCTTTCATCAACTCCGTAGACAGGGTTGCCATTAATCAGAAATTGTTATTATTTTATTGGCTTTTTTGTGATTTTTTTTTTTGCGTTGGGGCTATTTAACATGTCTTGCCAAATGTACCTGATCTTACTTCAAAACTATGGCTTAGTTACAAGCAGGCATTATTTTAAATAATTACACACTGCTTCAAAGTCCAACAATATTTGCGAAAACATTCAAATTTTTCATTAATATCCAGAGATTTCCAGTTATTACCTATCTATACGTACTAACTTCATCAGGGACTTTTTAAAATCGTGTATATGAAGTCGTTATAACATCTGCTTTTTAAGCTTTTTTAACGTTTAAGTACCTCATACTTCACGAAAAGGTTTCGAAATCAATTTTTGCTCCTAACACTGTTTTTTCCAAATTTCAAATGACAGGCACTGTCGAAGTCACAAGCAAGTGCTCCTCCTCATAAGCCCGAAAATAGTTGCTATCTTATACACTTCTACGTTTTCTAAAATACATTTTTCGCATAAAATTTTCGTCGATTTGACAGCTGCTATGAAGTTCTTATGACAGCGCGCAGAAATGCCATCTAAGCGACTGAAACAATAGAGTGAGAGTATTTTTAAATCTGTTCAATTTGACACACTCCTAAACGCATAGAAGAAATTCAACATTCCAATCATTAAAATTTAACATTCCAAAATGTCCAGCTGTCAAAGAATGTTATGACAGCGCGCAGAAATGCCATCCAAGCGACCGGAACAAAGGAGGGAGAGTATTTTCAAATATGTTCAATTTGTCACACTCCTAAGAGCAGAGAAGAAATCCAACATTTACATTGTTCAAAATTTACATTCCAAAATGTTCAGCTGTCAAAGAATGCAAAAATAAAATGCACACTTTTACACACACAACACATTGTGTATATAGAAAATATTAGAAAGAAATTTTACTAGCAAGGATAACTTGAACTAAACATAATCCGTTACATGTGACATCTGAATTTCACAATGTCGCACCTGATTGAAATCAAGCAAAGCCCCCTTGATAGTCATTGCGCGTCGCAGAAATCTTCAATTTTTTTGACAACTTCGGTTTTCGGTGCGATATGAATGAGAATAGTATGAGATAAGACCTCTAGCGACATAATGCAAGGCGTCTACTATATTGCGACTAATTGACGACTGTTGAAACTCGATTTATTTCTACAATGCACTCACACTGTCATCAGCTGATTGTCAAAAACCAAGTGCAACTCTGAAAATTGGACTGCATAGTTGACAAAAAACTGATTTTTATTCGGTCGAAGGTTCAATTCTTACAGCATTAAACTTTCTGACCCAACACAATATGCGGAGGACATCAGTGTGGTAATGCTAAGGTTCAACTTGTCGATTTATTGACAAACTTGAGACAGATCTCCTCTTTGTCAATTAAAGACACAATTGGCAAAGCGTAAACCAATTCATATGTCAATTCAAAGATACTCCATTTCAACTTGTCGATTTCTCAATATAAATGGAAACTTAGCATAATAGTGCCCATCCTAGCGCTGTCATCGAATGCATTGCAGGCATTGGTTTGTTGTCTCCGCTTATCAAAGGTTGAACTGCGTTGAAAAAGTGCGCTCTATAAAGCCATAAGTCCCAGCAGGCTATGAGGTGGAATTAGCATTTCGCTTTGGTGACATCTTCAAAATGTCAATTTATGAAAGCGTTTCTCTTCTGATTCAGATTTAATAACCAAAAAATAGTTAAGCTTCACCCTGATTGACACAAGACGCAGATTAGATTGTTTCATTGATGAAAGAAAAAATGATAGTCTTCAGGCTTTCGTTCCGACCACAGTAAGTCAGGTAATTTCGAAAAAGGTGTTTGTGGATTGCAGTAACGTCACGGCACATAAAATCACGACTGCAAAAAAATTTATGCAGAAATCACGGGATCCCGTATTGGATTTTGCTGTGTTAACTTCTTGTTAAGCCTTTCTTAACGTGAGAAGAGTGACAGAGAATCGTCATGCTTTGAACACAAGCTGTGTCTCATAAGAGCACTTAGACGAGGGACAACAGTCTCCGTCAGATAATTGGATCCAATTAGGGCACTAAGCCACCTGAAAACTTTAAAGAGCAACTAGATTGGACCCGTGAGAAGTGAGGTTAAGCATTTAGAAGCTTACTTGGTGCTCCATGTTGTGTGGGTGCAGCTCCTGGAAAGTGTTTTAAAACCCATGCGTAAAAAGGGTGCTTCCGAAGCAAATTAAGGAAAACCGTGTCTTTAATAAATAAAAGTGTTTGAGAAAGGATCATACATAAGCCTATATTAGGCAAAATTATCATAATCACGCTTCAGCTTCGGCTTTGCTTAACAGTAGATTAGCTATGAGAGTTCTGGCGCAAAATTTGGCGAAATTTTTCTAAGTCGCTTATCTTTTAGATCTTTGTCTGGGTGTATGCAATGATTTTGTGCTTTTGTGTTGTGCCTGTGGGTATGCAATGATTTTGTGGTGTGTCTGTGGGTATGTAATGATTTGCCTAAGGGTATGCAGCAATTTGTGTTTTCAGTGTATGGATGGCTAGTCATCTCATAAGAAAAAATATCATTGGGGTACACTTTGGAGGATGAGAAATTTGAGTGTGATGCATTCATCTGTGGCGACTATCGGGTGCAGCGCTCGCGGAGGGGGCGGTTTGGAGTATGTTGTGAAGAATGATTCAAGTAGGGTGGCTAAAAAAAATGTGGTGACGCTTAGCACCGGCGGTGGGTATGATTGATGATAAGAGTAAGTGAGTCAAGGCTAAAGTTGAATGTGCTGGATAAGGTATATAAAATACTATGAGTAGGTTGGCTGATGATAACCATTATGAAATTTTATATGAGGTTTAATAAACTGAGCTTGTGGGTTAAGTAGTAAGTAAATCAAGGCTAAAGTGATTATGATACAACTCAAGTATTCAAATTTTTTATTTAATCAATAACACAAATTTATTTTTAGAAAGGATAGGTATAGGTACTCCCTAGTTGATTTCACAATAAAGAAAGTACATTCATACTTGCGGTTGTGGTATAAGTTATAATATTGCAGTATAAATTTGTTGAATATGGTTGAACTGACATGACCTTACATGCTCAAAATATTTTGTTCATATTCTTAAGCTTGTGGCACCCAAAATAAATTAGTTGTTTTTAGAAATCAATGTGACACGGTGCTAATTTTTCAAAGTTAAGTTTCAAAGAAATCTATTGAAATTAAAATGGATGATAATATTCGGCAAATTGTTAAAAAAGTGAAGCTCCTGTTTGAGTCAGGAGTTGACAAGCAAGAAAGAGTTGCTATGTGTGTAAATGAATGTACTGAAAAAATTAATGTGCTGCGGAAAAACCTGATTAACGCCAAAAATATTCATGAAAAACAGTACATTTGCAATGGATTATGTTTACTGCAATCTTACCGCGCACGGTTAAAGCGAGTGAAATCTGTAGCGCAAGGTGTGAAGAAGAGAGGGGAGGGTGCAGGAGCATCTCCACCATCAACATCATCATCAGCGGCTGAAACTATTAAACCAATATCGGAAGAATCAACCTCAATTGGGCCTATGATACGATGGGAGGATGGTGAATCAGCATTCCAAAGTCGAATAAGAACTGGGGTGCTAATCAACCTAGCACATAAAGAGCCTAATGATTTTCTGGATGAGTGCTGTGAAGTCATCTGTGACCATTTAGTGAAAATCTTAAGGGAGCATTTTGCAGTTAAAATAAATGCAACTTTTTGTGGGGAATTTAAGATTGTGAAGGAAGGAAATGAAATGTGCGAACTAAAGTATTTAAATACGAAAAATACAGCCCTATTCAACGTGACAACAAAACTGAACGATTGGTATGAAGAACACCTAAAATCACCGATATTGACAATGCTTGAGGAGTTCCAAGAAAAGGATAGCGGTTGGGCGCTATCGAGAATAGTACATTTGGTGCTGAATATCAACAAATACACGCCACTATTGGGATCATCATACATCGACTTACCGTGGGAAATAAAGTTGAAGCACGCATGCGTCAATGTTAGAAATGATGATAACGCATGTTTTGCCTGGAGCATAATTTCAGCGTTATATCCTCCAGCGCATAGTTCTGATCGGATGTCATCATATCCTCATTATGCAAGTATACTTAGTTTTAAAAATATACAATTTCCAATGAAAATTAGGGATATTTCAAAGTTTGAATCATTAAACAATATATCTATCAATGTATATATATTAAAACTAGTGAAGGAGTACCATAAGGAAGTTCTTAAGGTAGTGCCATGCTATCTTACGAACAATAAGTTAGAAAAACACATTAATTTACTCATGATACAAAATGTTTATTATAATGATGAAAATGATGATTACGATGAGGATATGGATGATGATACATGTATATCATACCATTATGTTTGGATAAAAAACTTATCTAGGCTAGTATCGCGTCAGGTATCCAAACATAATAGTCAGAAGTATATATGCGATCGTTGTTTGCATTATTTCAATAAAAAATGTGCATTGGAGCACCATGTAGTAAATTGTAGGGAATTGAATTCCTGCAGAATAAGACTACCTACAAAAGATAGATCATGGCTAGAATTTAAGAATTTTAGATATAAGCTTGATGTACCGTTTGTTATATACGCTGATTTAGAATGTATTTTAATTAATTGTGATGATGCAAATGATATTAATAATGATGATGATAAAATTGGAGTGTATGAAAATCATATACCGTGTAGTATAGCCTATTATGTAAAATGCTCCTACGACCCCACACTATCATTTTATAAAGCTTATCGTGGTACTGATTGTATTGAATGGTTTACGACTGAATTAGCACAATTTGCTGAAGATGTTGAAACTGTTTTTGAATGCCCATTACCTATGAATAGTTTATCACATGATCAATTGAGAAATTTTGATGTAGCAACGCTCTGCCATATTTGCGGGAAATCACTTTGTCGTGATGATAAAGTTAGAGATCATTGTCATTTAACAGGAGAATATCGTGGGCCTGCACATTCAAAATGTAATCTAAATTTTCAAACAAGCAGTATTGTGCCTGTGATCTTTCATAATCTATCCGGCTATGATTCGCATTTCATAATAAAAAGCTTAGCTGTTGATTTAGAGGGAAGAGTAAATTTGCTCCCCGTCAATAAAGAGCGATATATTTCTTTCACAAAACACTTGATGGGAAGCGCAGTTAAATTTAGGTTTATTGATTCATTTAAATTTATGAGTAGCAGTTTAGACACACTTGCATCCAATTTAAAAGAATTTCCTCATTTACGGAAAGAGTTTTTGGATATTTCAAACACGCAGTTTGATTTATTAAAGCGAAAGGGTGTTTACCCATATAGCTACTTTAATCACTTTAACAAATTTCTAGAAACTAACTTGCCTGATATAACAAAATTCTATAATAAATTGTCTGACTCAGATATTAGTCAAACTGATTATGATCATGCTCATGCAGTCTGGCGTGAATTCGGGTTAAATAACTTGGGAGAATATTCAGATCTATATTTGAAAACTGATGTTCTTCTTCTTGTTGATGTGTTTGAGGAATTTCGTTTGAATTGCATTCAAACTTATGAATTGGACCCTGCTCACTATTATACGCTACCGGGCTATGCTTGGGATGTTATGTTAAAATATACTGATGTGAAACTTGAGCTTTTAACTGATATTGATATGTTCATGTTCGTTGAACGAGGTATTCGAGGGGGGCTAAGTCAATGCTCCAAAAGGTATTCGAAGGCGAACAATAAATATTTACCTGACTATGATCCATCACAGGAGGCAAAGTATCTATTGTATGCTGACGTTAATAACCAATATGGTTGGGCAATGGTACAATCTCTACCTCAGGGTAATTTTAAATGGATTGAGAATTGTGAAAACTTTAATGTTGAAAACATACCTATTAATTCTAGTACTGGTTACATACTAGAAGTGGACTTAGAGTATCCAATTGAGTTACACGATGGTCACAGTGATTTACCATTTTGCCCCCAACATCGCTGTGCTCCAAACTCAAAAGATCGAAAATTAATGGCAACTCTTTATGATAAATCGAATTATGTTATCCACTTCCGCAATTTACAGCAAGCTCTTAAGCATGGGTTGAAACTAAAAAAAATTTATAAAATTTTACAATTCGATCAATCCTTCTGGCTTAAGTCATTCATTGATTTGAATACAAAATTGAGAGCATCAGCCAAAAATGAATTTCAAAAAAATCTGTATAAACTGATGAATAATGCAGTTTTCGGTAAAACTATGGAGAATGTTCGAAAGCGAAGCGTTGTCAAACTGGTTACCAAGTGGGCAGGTAGATATGGTGCTGAAAGTTTGATAAGTAAGCCTGAATTTAAGTCTTCATCAATTTTTGCTGAAAATTTGGCTGTGATTGAGTTAAATAAAACAGACATTTTATTGAATAAACCAATATATGTGGGAATGTGTGTTCTTGATTTGGCTAAGACAACATTGTACAGTTTTCATTATGACTACATGATTCCACAGTTTGCCGAAAATTGTACCGTATGTTACACTGACACAGACTCTATTATTTATGAAGTAACGTGTCCCGATTTATATGAGGTTATAAAAAGGGATTGTCACACCCACTTTGACACTAGTGATTATCCTGAAGATAATGTCTGGGGGATTCCACTCGTAAATAAGAAAGTACTCGGGCTAATGAAGGATGAGAACAATGGTCACATTATGAGTGAATTTGTTGGTCTTAGATCAAAAATGTATGCAGCACGCGTACATAATGCCAAAAATGAGATAAAAAAATCTAAGGGTGTAAAAAACTATGTCATAAAAACGAAGTTGAATTTCGATGACTATACTGAGTGTCTGAATGGTGGTATATCAAAAAAAATGATACAAAATTTAATACGCTCGAAAGCTCATAATGTTAGCTCAATTAGCCAAAAAAAAATTGCACTTAGCTCGCATGATGATAAAAGGTATCTTTGCACGAATTCATATAAAACGTTAGCGTGGGGTCATAAAAATATTCCAATTAATTAAACTGTTAAAAATATTCTAAATAAATAAGTTTTATATTAATATATTATGTATACCTATATTTAAGATGTATGAATTGATCAAACCAAACCAAGTGTCTTTTAAATGAAATAAATATGAATTAATAAATACATCAAGTGTTTGCATTCTTTGATTTAATATATAGAATAAATTTATTTTCAGAAGGGAAGGCGGTCTACTAGCTAATTTTCACTTGAGCTGACTGATTTCAAACGTAGGCATAAACGCTTTTTCAGATGGAGTTGAAAACTTTGATTCACTTTTAACCCTAGAAAGATTAAAAAAAATTTCTTTCAAAAATGAACACATAGTTCAAAACAGTGAACATTTGTCGCGGCTACAGAAGCTGAAAACTGAAAAGGGTGAAAAAAAGTTTCCTTTCAAATGAGCACGCAAATAGATACTTTTAAGGTATATATTTATTTATTTATTTTCGCTTTTTATTATTATTTACTGTTTATACATAAATGGTTGTGAATGTGGGATTTCCCTACAAATTTTCAGAGCCACAGAGCGCCCCCATGGTCTGAGGTATATGAGGACGAATCCACCATTATTTATATCCGCAATTGTTTCATCTGTAATTTTTGTATAGCGCTCTGGTAAGAAGACCTGTAGAGTAAAATAAACAAAAATTTTAATTAAAAAATAAAAAAAAATAAAAAAAATTAGAACTTACTTCAAAGTCACCGAGATCTGCAACTATCTTTGGGCCGTACTTGGTCACCGCCTTCCTTATCCCTACGATATTGTAGGGTTCTTCAGCGTTTAAGCTTATAATTGGGCGAGTGGGCTTAAACCCACCCTCCAAATTTTCCAGACTAGCATGTGACATGTTGATCTATTCGTTTACTAATAAGTAGAATCTAAGCACCAGAAGGGTATTTATACTAATTTCTGTGAGAAAGCCCTTTTAAATTCATATCGCAATCAAAAATGTGGTGGCCTAATAACTGTGATATAATCATAAATTAAACCGCAACATTCCATAGTTTGATAAATGAAATTCACATGATGCACGATTGCGGTTTTCCTCCACAGTTTATTTCATGACAAAACATGACAATTTTCAAATAAAAATCCATACACAAAGTTGAATCATACATAAAAAAAATAAATAGATTTGGGTTTTATTTTCAACTTTCCGCTTTATTTGTTTCACATAAAAATCTATTTATAAGGTATACATTTTGCAAGGCGCAGCACTTGCTATGCGATAAGCATCTAGTTTCATTTGGATATAAATTTTTTAATCCTTTTAAATTTGGGCAATTTTTATCTTCAACATTTATAACATTAACATTTTCATTCAGCAATAATTGTTTCATCCATTGAACTTTTTCAGCACCTTTTAGATAAACATCCGTATTTTTGATTCTGGTTTGAAGATATTTCTTAACTTTAGTGAACTCAGTAAATCCACCATCCCATATCAATCCATGATGGTTTTGAAACAGCCATTGGGCTTGTCTTCTTAACGCGACAGTCAAAAGTGATGAGTCGAAGGGGGGCGTCAAGATAAAATGATGATGATGTCCATGGTTGAATACAGCTATTTCTTTTGCAATAAATGTATTGTTGGGGCCTTTAAAGCCTTGCACATCAACAATGAAGAAGGATGCCATTTTACGGAAATGATGTTGCCACGGAAGAGGATTGCATTCAAATGATAATAATTTTATATATCTTTAGATACCAATTGATTAAGTGGGTTGTAGCTTATTATTCGATCATGCAACATGAGACAGTATGCAGAAGTTTTATCAGGGATTGCGGTTGATGTTCTGATTTCCAAGCGAACATCCACCGGGCCTGACTTTATTATTTCCGTTTGGTGTCTGCAATCTATTACAAAGATGGGAGCTCGTTCCTTAAATAGATCTCTTGATAATAGGGGCTCCGATATTGATCGATTAAAGTATGATTTTTGGAAATCAGCGTACATACTATACAATGTACTAAAATTGTTCCTTTTAAAAGCTAGATTTAAATCCTCATATGGGTACACATCTGAGTTTAAATGGGCCCTTAAATTTGTGACATTACAATGATCAAAGTGTGTAGGATCTTCTTTCAACAAATTACGTTTATTGGTTTGCAATGCCACAACAATGTAGCGTGGTTTCTCCACTTGCGTTGTTGTCTTAACATTCCAAATGTGATGAGTAGTGGTTGGTAATACTGGATATTCATACAGATCCCAACTTCGAAATGCAATTTTCACTGATGTACCATTATTAATAGATTTGTATAGTTGTAGCTTGTAAGAATCTGCCAATGTCACATGTGGAACCTTCCATTGAATTTTATGTATGGTTATCTTAGCCTTTTCATCATCTACCCCCTCAACAGTTAATGAATTATCATCCATGTGCGATCTTGTTAGAATCAAATCATGCCGAGCATTAGGAATTATTTTCTTGAAATCTTCAGCGAACCCCAATAGTTTGCTCAATGGGATGTTAAAATTAAAATAAAAATCGCTTACATCGACAGACGCGTTAGGTGCCCATCCAGCATTGTAAAGCATATCACTCTCATTTTTATTGAGGGAAATATAGTTTTTAATAGTAGTTGTGAGACCAACACTGCGAGTGCTATCAATTTCTACACCATTTAGCTCATAACGAATCTCATCAAATAGGAAGGCTATCCCATTGTTGACAAGCTTTGTTTTGCTAACTTTTTCCCCTCTATGGTTTGATACATTTCCTTCAATATATAAAAAGCTGTCTGAAGGTAAAATATTAAGATTTTGATGCTGCACACAAATTTGTATAATGTCATTTTTATCAAAGTTATTTACGAATGGTGAGTAGGTGTGAAATTCATACTTTGAGATGCTATCATCAAATGTTGGTTCTTCAAAAATGTCAAACATATTCCTTCAATTTGTAGCCTATTGATTGTAAATATTGACGATTTTGTTTGCTTAGACGATTTGTAGTTGCTCGCTCAAGTGATGGTGTGATATTGATGCGCCAACTATGATCTCTATGGCTTTTATAGGTACCTCCCAATGGGCTATTGTATATAATCATTATTGCGGTTTAAGATGAAGTCGAGTTGTAATGGTTTCGCCTCGAAAGTTTATGAGATTACCGTCTTGGTCCAATAGTTTTAACGTAATAGAACTTATCCTCTTGACATTCACTGGTAAATAGATGACATTCTGAGGTACCTCTATTATTTTATACCCCGGACTTACTTTGACTGAGAACTCATGGAGCATGTGTACAGGCTGATTGTTAATATATGTTCCATCAATCAAATTACATTCAATTCGTATTGTATTGACCCTGTTGATATCAACGTAAAGATCCGATTCATGTGTTGTATTGGATGCCAGTTTTCTCCGACTAAACCCCAGTAGTGATCCAATCGAATTGTTTTGTGAAAAATCAATATCTACGGTGCTGAAAATTTCACACTTTAAAGTGTTATTATTAGCCCTTATTTTGATTGTTGGTTTGTTGGTATCATCATCATCTTTGATTGCAGCTTGAATTAATTTGTTGATATCCTCAATCTCATAGGATCCTACAGGAAATACGATGATGCCATCTCCAAAATGAAATAAGTTATTGATGACGTCTACATTAGGTATTGAGTTATATGTTTGAAAGTCCACTAGTCCGCATACATAATCGGAATTAAGAAGGATTGGAGGGAAATACTCTGCAGTGAGAATCGATTGGTTACCACTCAATGTTAGTGTTAACGCCATTGCTGATGAAATTGAAATGAAACAAGTTGTTGATGTACTTTTATACTTATTTATTACATTCTTCAATTAAAAATTTTAAACACATATGCCCACATACAAATGTACCATAATTTTGGTAGTTGTTGTAATTGTAATGTAAATTTTTTCCTAAATATTTGATAACTTCTAAAGGTGGTCTTAAATTACCAAAACTATCAAAATATTTAATTTTATCTTTATTTTTAATATATGCCACCCAATGTGTGCCAGATCCTCTATCAATATCTAAATTAATTACCCCACTCTCATAGTCGAATGGTTTTAATGGTAGTGTGTCTCTCATATAAACACCTCGGAAATTATTGATATATTTTCCTCCAAACTTTGCAATATCAATATTGGTGAGAGCTCGATTGGGTAGTAGCCTTATTAGTTTTTTGATTCTTGTGGTTTGAGAAATAGACCAAAGCCATTTTTGTGAGGTTGTAAATAGAGACCTTTGCCCTGTTTGATTTTTATTGCTTCTACAGCTCTGTTGTGTCGCTTATTTTCTTCCAACTGATGTTGAGCTATCTTTGAATCATTTATTGCTTTAGCTACACCTGCAGCTCCTCCGGACAGTGCACCAAGCGCAGATAAGCCAGCAAAAATTGGTAGCAATGGTAATACTCCACCAACTTTTGGTAGTGGTATAATCCGAGGTATTGTCACATGTTTGCGTTTATTCCTTATAACATTTCTAACTGCCTTTAAAGCTGAGAGAGCAATTGCCCTAGGATTTTCAGTGCTGATGGGTCCTTTAATGGAGTTTTTGGCCTCCTTAATTGCCTTTCTAAATAAATTTGTCTTTTTACGTTTTACAGTTGAGCTTCTTTTTCGAGTTTTCCTCCTTTTTGATTCTACATCCATACCAAGTTTTGTTTTAGCCTTCATCGCGTTTGTGACTAGTAGACTATTGAGTCTTTCCGATATTGATGAATCCTTAGCTTTAACTCTCTGCCAAGATTTTTCTGCCAATATGTTATCCGCTATATGACGGTCAGCTAAATTTTTGTTTGCAGAGTATGCTATATCGTGTTCACGGCAAGCTTCATCCAATTTATTAATCCCTCTATCTCCTCTAGCAAGACGCTCTTTAAGTTTAGTTCCAGGACCACAAAAATTATATGAAGGTAGGTGTAATTCAAATGGTAACTTATTAATTATTGAGTTAACTAGTCCGTATCCATTGAATGATCGTTTTGAACTGTCAGGTGGTGAACGATAATCAATCATTTTATAGAACCGATTTATTACACGCTCAGATTAATTATGAGGTGTGGGTATAAAAAGGGGTGATTTATATATTGGCGGCTCATTCAGCAAGATGAGGTTTATCAAGCAGTTGGAAGTAATTAACATAAAAAATTTTGATAGTAAAACGTATGAGAAAAGTAAACATGGTGCACTATTCCCTAATAGTATTCGCGGAATAATTGCAGGTCCATCTAATTGCGGGAAAACGAATGTAATGCTAAGCATACTTCTCGATCCTAATGGATTAAAATTTGAAAATGTTTACATTTACTCAAAGTCATTACATCAACCTAAATATATATATCTGAAAAAAGTTATTCAATCAATTTCTGGAATGGGGTATAACGAATTTTCGAATAATTGTGAAATCATGCCGCCTTCTGAAGCCCAGCCAAATTCAGTATTTATATTCGATGACGTGGCCTGCGATAAGCAAAATAATATTCGAGACTTCTTTTGTATGGGTCGCCATAATGATGTAGATAGTTTCTATTTATGTCAGTCATACACTCATATACCAAAGCATTTGATTCGTGACAATGCGAACTACATAATTCTTTTTAAACAGGATGAGCTTAATCTTAAACATGTCTACAACGATCACATTAATTCAGATATGACAATGAATCAATTCAAACAATTGTGTTCTGAATGCTGGAAGAAAACTTATGGTTTCTTAGTAATAGATAAAGATCGTACAATAAAAATGGGCCGTTATAAAAACTCTTTTAAAGAAACTGCTGTTTTGTAATGTATTTCAATTAAATAATAACAACTAAAAATCTGTTTGTAAATCTATCACCAACTCATGTATGGAACCGGGCTGTACGGAACCGCCCCTGTACGGAACCGGGCTGTATGGAACCGCCCTGGAGCTGTTCGGAACCGCCCTGAGCTGTTCGGAACCGCCCTGTATGGAACCGCCCCCTGTACGGAACCGCTGTTCGGAACCGCCCTGGAGCTGTTCGGAACCGCCCTGTATGGAACCGCCCCTGTACGGAACCGCTGTTCGGAACCGCCCTGGAGCTGTTCGGAACCGCCCTGTATGGAACCGCCCCTGTACGGAACCGGACTGTATGGAACCGCCCTGGAGCTGTTCGGAACCGCCCTGTATGGAACCGCCCCCTGTACGGAACCGCTGTTCGGAACCGCCCTGGAGCTGTTCGGAACCGCCCTGAGCTGTTCGGAACCGCCCTGTATGGAACCGCTCCTGTACGGAACCGGGCTGTATGGAACCAACTTCCTGTTTGGAATTTATCTATATAAACAGACCCCCTCTTTTGCAATCGATTTATATAAGACTAATCCTGTTTGAATGTAGTCATCATAAAATCACTCCTCCTGATTCACAAATGGGTGCTTCAGATAATTTACTTAAAAATCTTATAGTAACAAAAAGGGCTTTGAAGAAGAAATATATGCAAATCAAAACTGGAAGAATTATAAAAGATACCGAAATTGAAAATGTTTTCAAACCAGTTGTTGACCCCTTAAAAGAGATTGTAAGAAATACTAAAACGAGTTACGAGCAAACTATAAATGGTAAAACTAGTAACGAGCAAACTACAAATAAACTGTTTAAACAACGAAAGCTGCAATTTAAAAGTCCTTTAGAAGAAAAAATTTTAGATGATGAATCAACATTAACATATTCTAATCCATTAGAAGAAGAAGAAGAAGAAGAAGAAGAAGAAGAAGAAGATGTTTCATTTAGAACCCCTACAAATTCGCGTGCTTATAATCAAAGTACACCGGTCAACCGATCGTCACCGTCAGATTCAAGTCGTGATGAGGTCTTTGGCCCATATTTCGATGTAGGAACAAATACAACAAGGTTGGGCAAATCAAAATTTCGAATTGATAAACATGGGAATTATGAAATTGATGGTGAAATTTTCCTCGCAACAGATGGATTAAATGAACTTATTTTTAAAAAAGTCCCCCGAAAAATAAAATATAATGACGATGATTTGAGCTTATATGGGCGAATATTAGAAAAAACATGTGCACACAAGAAAAACTATGATCTTAATTCACATGTTAAGGGTAATCGAGGTCAAAAGTATAAAAAAATTATCCAACCTTTAATTCAGAGTATGCAAAAAAGCGGTAAGTCATATGATATGAAATATTCCACCAACGCAATCGATTATGTGCATTGGGATGATCCTAATGAACTCGTTGATAGACTTAAACTTTTAATCGCATCTCAAGCAGCTGGTAATAACAATCATCAGAATGAGATAAATTCAATTGAGGAGGAGTTGCGTGAGTCGAATATCATATATTAATCCGGCATTCAGAATGTATGCTATCATTATCAAAATGAGTGTTGACAAGTTCGGAAGAAGTTCAAACCGATTTTATAGGCCTGCTGTAGGTTCTCAGGGTCCAGCTGGGGTAGGATTTAAGCTGACACCTAATGGTGATTTTGATATCGAAGGAAAATGTCTAAACAACGTTGGCCTACCTGTGAACCCAAGGCAAGCATGCAATAAAGAATACATAGATGATCGTATAGACTTTCAAGATAAAACTATATTAATACTACAACAATATGTTGATGGAAATTATAATTCACTATCGGATACCATTAATGACGTAATCACGAAAACGTTAAAGCTTAACAAGAGCGGATTTTTTGATGGCCAGCACAAACAATTGAAAAACATTGGTGAACCAATGAGTGATGAGGACGCAGCAACAAAGAAATATGTTGATAACGCAACTGATATTATTTTAAAAAAATGCCATTCAACTTTCAATGTGAAATTAGAAGAAGCCGATAAGACTTTGAGATTGTATGCTGATGACCTTAATTTGAAAACGCTCGAAATATTCAATTCGTTTAGAAAATACTTTCTAGATTTACTTGATAAATATGTAGCAGATAATAAGCCCTATGTAGGGACCAAATCAACTTCTTGGGGCCCGATTTAAGGGAACGGATGATTCAGTAGTAGTTTGAACGTAAATTGATCAACATGTCAAATGTGAATACGGGATTGATTTTAGATGATCTGTTAAATTTCATGAAGGCTAGTCAACACATTCTACTTGAGGAGCATTATCATGAATTTATTGATTGCATATCATTTCTGAGGCAGTTTGAAAATGTGACTACAACTCAATCTAAATATGGATGTCATTTTTTGAATTGTTCCTGGTCTTCAAATCTGTGCAAAGCAGGACCTGATACTTGCGCTTGCTTTATGCTTGATAATAGCTTACTTAGAATTAAGAAATTGATGTCTCACTATAAAAGAATGATTAATAAATAAATAATAAAATCTAAAACTTTGTTTGTTTGCATTCATTTCATTCAAAGATGAGTAAGCGAAATGTTGTTGATGAGCTGCACAAGCCTGCTCGAAGAAATTTCTCTAGACGGCGGGTTATCATTAAAGGCTTCGATGATCTTTGGCAAGCGGATTTGGTTGAAATGATACCGTACAGTGATGTTAATAGTGGGTACAACTACTTACTAACCGTAATTGATACATTTTCTAAGTATGCATGGGTGGTCCCTTTGAAACATAAGACCGCATTGGCGACTACGCAAGCAATGAGATCAATTTTTATTGATTCAAATCGGTCACCCAAGAACCTACAAACTGATGATGGCAAAGAATTCTTTAACAAAATCTTTCAAGGCCTGATGAAGACATACAACATTAATCACTACTCTACATACAGCATGTTAAAGGCGTCGATTGTTGAACGCTTCAATCGCACGCTTAAAGAAAAAATGTGGAAGGAATTTAGTTTTAACGGGAATTACAAGTGGCTACCCATTTATAAGGACCTGATGCATGCATACAACAACTCTATACACAGAACTATAAAAAGACGACCAGTGGATGTAAATAAGAATAATGCAAAAGATATATTATCAACCATGTACAATCGAATTAAAATCGCTCCGGAGGGAAAATTCAAAGTTGGTAGCAATGTTCGAGTGAGCAAGTTTAAACATGCTTTTGAAAAAGGTTACACTCCCAATTGGTCGACGGAAATATTCAAGATAAGAAAAATTAAGTTGACAAATCCGGTTACATATCTTCTTGAAGATTTTCAAGGCCAGCCTATTAGTGGATGTTTCTATGCTGAGGAATTACAAGAATCGAAGTATCCCGACACATTTCTAGTAGAAAAAATTATTGCAACAAAAAATGATAAGGTTTATGTTAAATGGTTGGGTTTTCCATCCGATCACAATTCATGGATCAATAAAACACAAATTATTTAATATATTCTGATTTTATTCATTTTTATTTTTATTAAAAGTTGTATATACATTATTTATAAAATAGTCATCGCATAGGTCTGCTTCATAGATTTGAGATTTACTAATTCCACGTTGGGGTCAAGCTGTAGTTCCTGGTTTGTAAAGAGCTCAATTTCACCATTACTTAAAATTCTTTCTTGTTCATATTCACGATATTCGAAGCATGAAATGGCTAGAGAACGACGTTTATAGTTGCTATCATAAGTACACCGAATAGTAAGTTCTTTGTTTTCATCGAATTCCAATTTAAAGTGCCTATAAAAAGGTTCCTTGCTCTCAATTATCCCAGATATTTCGATTTCTTTCTTTATCAAATCTTGCCTAAATCCCTCAATCGCCTCGTGTACAGTTACAAATTTTTTCCTTTCCATCTTTTCCGTGGTTGGAGTTATGATATCATTATATAGAGATGGGTTGCTTGTGGTTTTGTTGCTATTGATTGATGAAACCGTCAGTAAGCGAAATGAAAGTCCAATTTCCACAGTATCATTGTTGGGTAAGCTTAAGGCAAAAGTTACATTTTCCATTTGACTTTTATTTCTTAAATCAAACTCGAGCGGTAATCCATCAAGAAACAATGGTAGGACTGCAAATACTGATAAAGTGATGAAAAACATTTTCGCGGTCAATAAGTCTCTCTTCGATGAAGGTCAACGCTAAAATAAATCAAAGAAATTGAATTGCTACATTTAAACCAAAAAATCTTAATACTTACTGTGAATTATAGCCATCAGTAAAAAAATTTCTTCCATTCCAATGTCATCCTTCCCACCTACTTACAACCACAAATATCATATGAAAGTGGTGGTAAAATATCGTCTAATTCATATAAATTCATTGGTACATTATCTGTCATGCTTCTTCTTAATAATGGACAACTATATGAATACTTGAAATGCTCTCTTAAAGGATCGTCTTGTTCTTCCCACTTATGAATTTGCACTTGGCAAAAGTAGCATTTTGTGTTATCATTTTGATTTGTATAATACATCCCCGTTAAAGCCAATTTATTTTTATTAACGTGATTTAGTGGCCAATTATCAAATGTTTTTAAACGTTCTGACTCAAAGCGATAAATACTTTCCATGACTAAATCCTTCTTCCAAACCGCTCTTAATGACAGTAAGCTCTAAAATAAGTTATTCAAATTAAATGACTACACGTCAAGCATTATAAGATCGGAAATGGCGTCGGTCACATCAGTTCCCTTCTCCTCCGCAGCCCTAGCATTTCGATTTTTTGGCCTTCGGCCTTCAGATGTAACCAATCTTAAGGTTTCGACATCATCACCAAAAGGACAATCCATAGGGAACCGATTTGTTTTCCTCTTAGCTTTTAAATTTGATAAAACTGTTCCATACATAGTTATTTCACCTCCTATAACATGTAACTTGACATGTTGAAATGCTTGAAGTTTCATTTGACAGTTCGCAATGGATTCTATTGATTCACCATTCCTTAAACGAAAAATAAGGCAGCTATTCCCATCTTCAGGTGTAGCATAAAGCTCACATATCGCTCTGTAAAACAACACATCCGAGAAATTTATCTCTGTCCAACCAGCTTCACAAGTACATAGTTTTTCACCCTCCCTCAACACTTCACACCAAAACATTTTGGTTTTGTAAATATATTACACAATATCCTCAACACTCTTCTTAAGGGCTTTGCAGTCACCTTGAATTTTATTATACGCCTTTCAGTATGTCTATTGATGCGTTTAATTGAAACACCCCTTTCTTCTTCCGTCACTTGCAAGTCTATTTCTTGAGTTCTGCTCTCATATATCATTCCTTGATGTATGCCATTTATCCGTCTAGTCCTCACCTTTTATAGTACCCTAACCTTGATCCACTTTCTCATATCAACCATCATACCTTATCCAGCACATTCAACTTTAGCCTTGACTCACTCTTATCATCAATCATACCCACCGCCGGTGCTAAGCGTCACCACATTTTTTTTAGCCACCCTACTTGAATCATTCTTCACAACATACTCCAAACCGCCCCCTCCGCGAGCGCTGCACCCGATAGTCGCCACAGATGAATGCATCACACTCAAATTTCTCATCCTCCAAAGTGTACCCCAATGATATTTTTTCTTATGAGATGACTAGCCATCCATACACTGAAAACACAAATTGCTGCATACCCTTAGGCAAATCATTACATACCCACAGACACACCACAAAATCATTGCATACCCACAGGCACAACACAAAAGCACAAAATCATTGCATACACCCAGACAAAGATCTAAAAGATAAGCGACTTAGAAAAATTTCGCCAAATTTTGCGCCAGAACTCTCATAGCTAATCTACTCTTAACGTTGACGAGTAAGGTTCTGCTTTCATTTCTCTTTTGACATTGGTGAATTGAAAACGAAGTGTTTCGCAGTGTGCCACTGGTGCAAAGTTAAAATTGAAATCATCTGAACTTTAGCTTGCTTGAAAGCCCAGCAGCTATGAAAACAATCTGAATAAACAAAGTTTTTAAGAAGCTAAGGGGACGTTTTGTTGCTTGAATTGGGCAGCAGATTATTATGTATAGGGCACTTGTACGCAGAAAAGATGCTGAGAGCAACTTTTATTCTAAACCACCTGGCCGTCATAAGTTTTATTTATAAAAATCTTGAATATCTGTTAGCTGGCAACCCAGTTTTTCCATTGTTAGCGATGAGTATGTTCGTCTTCCCAACTGTTGGAATATTTGAAATTTAAATCAATTTGGTATGAATTTCATCTTCGATTTAAAGTGATTTGATCGGACTATGTATATTCAAGGTCTTCACTTCACAGTTTATTAATTAAACGATTTATTTGACGTTTGCTATGGTGGTGCAACTCTGCGAGGGCAGTTCTGCTTTAATATATTAAGTTGCACTGATTGCTGCATAACAATTAAAAACTCATTGAGTTTGATAAAATTTATTCGAGGTTCTTCTTCAAAACCTCCCTAATGATCGTGTTGCACGAAGAGTGCATTATTGCTGGGCAGGCATAACATCACACGCAAGCGCACATATTTGTAATGAAAAATCGCGTAGAGATTGTAAGGTAGCATTGTTTAATTTGTGTACAAGAAGTTATTCGAAAAGTTTCACTTTTGAGTGTAATTCGTTTTGGAATTATGCATGCATAACCCTTTTGCTTTTAGCACGAACATACCTATACACATAATTACTTTTGTCAGGTTGAACACCTTTAAATTTTTTTTTACGATAAACGTAAAATTAACATTAAATTTGTTAAAGATTGCCAAAGACTTTATCTGTTAGAGATCAAAATCACAAATTAAAAAAAGCTTTTCAATATAGTCAGCTTAACATAATAGCTACTTAATTTGAATACCATGTGCAACACCGTTAAACAAATTCAAGAATTAATGGCTCAGTTGTGACAGGGCCATAAAGTAAATGAAGTGGACCACAATGGTTGTTTAAGCTTAGGAGCCTAAAACTATACCAAAGTTTCTTTGATAATGGATTTGGCAGCAACCGTTAAACTTCAAATATTTGCTTTATTATACTTAGGGGCATAAATAGTTAGTGGTCGCCGTTGGGCCAGCAAAGTTGGAGACCGACAATTTTCGTTGACATATACGGAATCAGGGCACACAAATACACATTTAAGGATAAAAAAATCCTACAAATTTAACTAGGTACAACTTCGTAATGGGTTGAAGTCTCCATTTCGGTGACAAGGAAGGTGTTGCCGTTGGTTAAAACTGCAAAGGATTAAAGTCTGTCAGTTCGTCATTAATTTGGAGCCCATCTTTTGCAGAGTGTAAATTGCAGATGTTGGGTGTTGCAAGTCAAGTAGTCATTGATCGCTGTCAACATCTCGACCTTCATTGTGTTGTATATACTAACTACACAACCATGGGCTTATGATACCTGGCACTATGTAACTGGCGGGTACTCGTGTGTCCATTGTAAGTTTTATGGTCGTAGCACAACAAAATATGTTCGATAAAGAACAATTTTTGCTTTTGATTTTTGTTTGCAAAATATTTTTCCTATTGCAATTGAAAACAGTCAAATTTATATTGCGTTCCAGTTAAAAAACCAGTCGGCTGGATTTTTTTTTCTCCAGTCAAATCCTTCAGGTTCCAGTCAAACTTGACTGGAAAACAGCCAAAATGGCAACAATTAATAATCAGTGCTGGGGGATCATGGACTAAATCCCTTTCTGTGGGATTTCTGATATCAAAAGGGACAAACAGAAAACCATATGATTTTGTAAGTATTGTTTGAATCTGTGGGATTTCATTTTAATCCTAAAACGTGAACAAAAAATAAGGTTTATCGCAAATAATCGAACATTTAGACAATTTTTTTAAGAAGCTTAAACTTCAATATAGTTGCAAGAATTTGTGTTTTAAGGAATTATAAGCTTTTTATTATTATTATTTATGATAAATGTTGAAAGCTAATGCTTCCAATCGGTCAACGTTTGAATGAATTAAGGATTAGCTCAGCGTTTAGCCTATAGAAGACTTGGCTTAACATGGCAGAAGACTAGGTTTAAAACAGCATAACATGGCATTTAAAATATAAAGACAAAAAATTACTCCAAATTACTCAAAATAATTGAATTTTGTTGCCAAAAAACATGGATATTTTGAATGCCTTAGAAGGAGGATATAAGGTGGTGAGTTTTCTAATTACTATCGACAGTGATGTCAATTCAGCTTCAGCAGGGCAGAAAATAACCTAAAATGAGTTACCCCGACTTATTTGGGGCTAAAGTAATTGAAAATTTCCAGTCAGGGTAATGGAATAGAGATGCTGGCGGATGAGCACCTCAGTGGGTTGCTGACTCTTATATACTAGGCCTGATGTCCTAGTGCTGAAACTGGCCCCTACTTAAAGACACGAGTATGCCCACTAGTACCACACAGTTAATATTACTGCGGTTACACTATAGATAGCATCAGGTATGACGAAATTAAAAAACCAGAATGGTGCGGATTTGTGTCGGCTGAAATCGACTGAGGCGAAAAAATACTGCCCTTAACCTGATAAGTGATCGGCTTGCCGCGGTGATTCACATCAGAGGCACTTTTCGAATTATAGTGCATCAGGTTTCCAGGAGAAACACCCTGTAAAGGATGAATTTTGTGACCTTCTGCATGGAGCCACGGATCCTATCAGCAGAACTAAACCATAAAGTTTATATTCGGGGGCTTTGATTCCAAGATCGGAACGGCGAACAACTTCGTCAGATTAGTTATGAGTATGACGATGACTGGGTGAACAGAAAAAGCTGGTAGAAGATTAATACGCAAAAGCGTTGCAGCGTAAGACAAGGACAGTGAATGAAGGGTATAGAGCTAAGACAAAGGAGGAGAAAAGGTTATTGGCTAGAACTATGAAGATCAACGCAATCTGCCAGGTAGAGCGATCGCACAGTCTAGTGATCAACAAAAGCCCAGAAAGTAACTATCAGCAGCTGACTGTGGGCTTTAAAGCAACAAACAATGAAGGCTCTTTGAGAAAAAAGCCGGAATCCTAGTCACCGAAGCAAATGTGTTCAAGCAGCATTTTCAGCAGCTGATAAATGGGCTTCATAGAGAGAGTGAAAGGAATAAGAGACAGAAGAAGCGGCCCAAAAAAAAGAATCAGAGTCCAGACCACCAAGATCAAGTTCAATTGCCAGTATTAGAAGAATAAGCTTCACTATAAAATAGTTTAAGAGCAAATTTAAAGCCTTGCCTTTTATGGCTAACCTGAGAAGCTATCCACATGTGCAGAAGATGTTTTGGTGAAAGTCTGCGACATTTAAGTTAGCATGTACCAGAGTGTATTACTTCCATACGCTAGATCTTCACACTAAGACAAGTCCCGGCAAGGGGTGTAAATTTTGTGTGCTTGGAAAGCATTAAATCTTAAACAGATTCCTGCATAAAATTTTTTAGGTGCAATTTAGAAAATATAAGTTTAAAGCACTTTTTTGGCAATTTCTGAGGGTTATACAAAGTCTGGCTCGGTATAGTACAGTAGTACGAAAAATTGATAGGTATAGTGTAACCCTACTATTGAAGTACAAACGACAGCACTGGTAAGGAGAACGCACTGCAACAATCTGATAGGTCCATATCAGCGTGATTTATAGGACAGGAAAGTCCGACAAATCGATCAAATATTCACACTGCGGCAGGAGTTCCAAAAAGATAGGTACCACCACCTTTCCACCGATTTCAAGGCCTCATATGACAGCATGTCTAGTTTCGGCATCCCTGTTAAACTCGTTAAACTGTTAAGCTAGTGGGTGCCATGGCGCAGTGGTTAGTGTGTGTGCCTCTGACGCCGGAGGTCTGGGTTCGAATCCTGCCTCTGCCACCTGAAAAAAAGACTTGTTCTTTTTCACGGCTCCCACCTCCGCGAGGGTCTGACAAACCCTCCGAGAGTAACATTTGTCTTGAAAAACTTCTCAAAGTGCCGTTCGGATTCGGCAAAAAATTGTAGGTATCCTTGTATGTGAAAAAAATATAGCACACACAGCATACATGGTTGAGAAGTTGGCCCTGGTTCACCTCGAGCTGTTGCGCCACTCTATTTATTTATTTATTTATTTGTTAAACTCGTTAGTCTGTGCGGGATAACGATGAAAAACTCACGCGTCACGCTGGTTTGTAAAGCATCGTTAAAGACTTCATTGACCCCTTTGATGTCAAAAAAGGACTAAGACAAGGCATCAATTCAAACAAAACAATTCATCAACAAAACATCAATTTTAAGAGAATTGTGCAGAGCTGCCGTGCCAGCACCAGGGGTACAATCTTTGAAAGGTCCGTACAATTGCTCGTAGACCAAGCAGAAGTCGTAGAAAGCAGAGTGTCAGTGAAGCCTTCACTAGTATTGGAAAGGAAACGGCGAATATGGGCTTTGCAGTACGAAAGCAAAACGAGGTATATGCTGTCACCAGGTAGGCCCAACACCGACGGCTTGCACCAAACCATACACAGCTATAACTTTGACAGCGTCAGGAACTTTGTCTTCCCGGGTCCTACTATAAATTCAGACAATGACACCAGCGCTGAAACCAAACGAAGGCTAATTCCTGCTGCTTCTTTCGGCTACGAAGGCAATTAAGTGGCAATCAAAGTGTTTATATGACCCTCATCATCCCAGTCCTACTATCCGTTGCTGAAGCATGGACCCTGCCAAAGGCTGATGAAAACGCCCTACTAGGCTGGTCCGAGGGAAAAATCCTTCGGACGATTTATGGTCCTGTCTGTATAGATGGAGGGTGGAGGAGGGGATATAACATTGAACTGTGCTGGCTGCACAGTGATACGGAACTAGCCAGAAGATTTCCAATATAACGGCTGCGATGCCTGAGTCATCTAGAGCGGGTTGACACCCACACCCTTACCCGAAAGATCCTCGAATCCAGCCCGCAGGGATAGCGCAGTAGAGATGCACCGAGACTCAGTTGCCGCACATAAGTGGAAGTGCTTATCCACCTCATCCAACTTTGCGTTCAATTAGCAACAAGGCTGGCTGGCGAAGCTTGTTGGTTGAGGCCCAGGTCCACTCCGGACTATAGTACCAGCTAGACCAGTTCTCAAGTTCTCTCTAGTGCACTACCCCTGCGGTGTGAATGTGATTTTTCGGGGCGGGACGTTACTGTCCATCCGCTTTTCTGGGAATGCAGGATCCCATTGGCCTTCTTCCAAGTGGTGGATAGGGGAACGCCCACTAGATGTGCGGGGTACCTGCCTGAAAATAGACCGGGCGGGCAATAACAAGCAACAAAAGGAGAAATCCAGCAGCGCGGTCTCAAAATGAAAGAACGAGATTCCTTGGTCGGCATTTGTTATCCAGGTTAGGGTCGGTGATTCTAAACCTGGCAGCTGGATAAAAAATGCAGCTTCCCTCCTTCACTTTTTCTTTTCCCGGGTAAAATTTAACTAAAAGATGGGTTGTAACGGTAAACCCATCTAGTTATATCATTGCTTTTGAGCTTAAAGGCCTTTCCTAACATTAAAGCCTGCTGGTTGTATCTTTGCTTTTGAGCGTAAAGGCATAACACTTGCGGTAGGAGCTTTGCCTTTTATATGCAAGGTTTTTACGTTCAGCTCTTACCGCGCAGTGTTTGTGTTACATATCGGGTATCGTCTTTAGTTTTCTCTTCTTTTGTCTCTTTCCTTCCGCTCGAAAGAAAGTCGTTGGATTGTCGTAACCCCTTGACATGATTTTTCAGTCGCATGCGTACACGAAACAATTCGCATGTCATTCATTGTAAGAATTGCAGTACTCAAAGTGGATCCTCATTTAAGGAGTCCCAAATGAAAGAATGTAAGCCGAGCGCACTTTTGAATGCTCCAGGTTATAGCTTTTGGTTAAGGCAAAGGCCCAAACTGAGTTTTCTTTAGAATGCCTTTTCAGCCCGTATTGACCCCTGGACATTACCAAACAACTCCAGGTAACACTCACGAAGGCTCCTTAGCTAGCTGCTTTAAGGTGCGCGTCCACTTAAGAGTAAAACTACTGTGCGAGTAGCTCTCATGCCACTCTCAAGAGCCACGAGAGTACCTAAACTCACAGAACAGTGAGAGACTTTCAGGAAGTCGGAAAGTTAAGACTTAAGAGTAAAAAATTAACTCTCTGCGAGTACTCTCGGAACTCTCGAGATTGGCCTAAGAGCTGCTCGAAGTAGCTTTACTCTCAAGCGGACGTGCGTCTTTAGTTTTGCACCCGAAGATTGTTGAGGACCCTACAAGAATGATCTTAGTTATTCGAAAATCGACTGTGATATTCAACTGTCTTCGAATTTCTTAAAGCCAAAAATGCTATGTGAAATGGGCAACTATAGATGTCGACCTGATTCACTGTAATGTCAACAAAGGTAACCCGAAGTACTTCATCATTCACAATTAAAGTCCTCTAGGCTACTCCGTATCTGTAGAGTTAAATATTGACCAAGTTAAGGTATGCGGTTGTCAAACGTCTGCCAGATTGCACTTACCAGAAATGCAAGCAAAATAAGTTTACAAGTGGCCCAATGATAATAAGTTTACAAGGCGGATGAAAACACTTTAGGCTGCTTCGAGAGGAAAATTCTTTGGACGATTTACGGTCCCGTCTGCATAGACGGAGAGTGGAGGAGGAGATATAACATGGAACTGTACGGGCTGTACAGCGATACCGACCTAGCCAAAAGAGTCAAAACACAACGTCTACGATGGCTGGGTCATCTAGAGCGGATGGGCACCAACGCCCCGGCCCGGAAAATCTTCGAATCCACACCGCAGGGACGACGCGGTAGAGGAGCACCGAGACTCAGGTGGCGCACGCAAGTGGAAGGGGACCTCAGCCAACTTCGCGTGCGAAACTGGAGACGGCTAGCTAGAGACAGAGCTGGCTGGCGAAGCTTGTTGGCTGAGGCCCAGGTCCACCCCGGACTGTAGCGCCACCTAAAGTAAGTAAGTAAGTAAGTGGCGCCCAATGCTCCTAAAACGACTTAAACGTAAATAAATGTCAGTAAGATGCGCTAAAACCCCGGACTTAATTCGAAGCCCATAAATCTCTTCAAATAATTGCTGTGCGTAAAGTCATTTATTACTGACAGCAGACATATAATGCACACAGCAAACAATGGAACATACGACTCGCGTCCTGAATGACAATAAAATCCCCCAAAGGTCTAGCTAATAGACAGCAATACATAGGAAGTATGGTTCTGAGGGTTTGTATTGTATGTCTTCACTTAACTAACTGGTGACAGAATTACCCTAATTCAATAGTGGCAACTTTACTGTCACCAGCAAATAGATAATGTTGTCGCTTGTCGGTTTGTTGAAATTAATACTTAACTCAAGTGATGGCCTAGTTTTTCTCTTCTGTTTTTTTTTCTAAACAAGGCGTGTAGCTTCAGCTAAGCTGCTGCATGCGCCCGAAGGTATCTATTACAATTTGCTGTGCCTATATCTATCTAAAGTGAATTGTTTGGATGTAGAACGCAGTAGCTATCCGATTTATTTTTAGTGCCCTTATGCAAGTTGATGTTATGAGCTAGTAGAGCGGAAAGCAACAATGTTATTATTATTTGTTGTAATTGGGGGGAAAGTGCAACTTTTTTAAGTTTTTTTTTTTTTTTTTTTTTTTTTTTTTTGAATACTAGGATGGACGGAGACTAAAACTCCAAAATCTTTCAAAGATACCAATACGCCCACTATAGCAGGTACATAATACCGAAGTAGCCGATATTGGTTATGCCCGATTTCAACGTGCTAAAAAACCACCCATTTATGAGAGACACTATGAAACTGCCAGAACGCACTTCATAGTAGTAAATTTTCGCTCTCTCATAATACTTCTTGACTACAACTAAGTTAACTTAACAAGTAGTTTACGCTTCCATAGTGTTGATCGCATTGGATAGGTTGCTTTCCAGTGAATGCACCTACTAAGCCGTTCATTAATGCGGCTTCACCCTACGTCGCTAGATCGAAGGGTCTTGTTCTTTGTAGTCGTCGCTCGTTGTTAACATTGTTAAGAGTCTCGTTTAGAGTACGGATCATTTCATTGTTGCAATGAACATTAAGGCGAGCATTAAGCTTTCGAGCGAAGTTTGTTACTTCTTCGCCCACGGTAGCTATTCCTAAATCTCTGTGAATATCGCTATTCCTAATATACCATGGAGCATTCACAATTGCTCTTAGTGTTTTGTTTTGGAAAGTCTGCAACATGGACATGTTGCTCGGCTTGGTACAACCCCAAAGTTGTATACCGTATGTCCAGGACGGCTTTAACACCTGCCTGTACAAGAGCAGTTTGTTATATGTGCTTAATTTCGAAAATCTTCCGATAAGCCAATACATTTCCCTGAGCCTAATCTCGAGCTCGTCACGCTTCTTCTTTACGTGTGGTTTCCACCTTAGTTTAGCGTCCAGTGTCATCCCTAGATACTTCGCTTCATTTGCATAAGGTATTTGTACAGAATTTATGAACAGAGGCAAATTGTTAACCCTTCTGTAAGTGAAATTCACATGCGTAGACTTGTTCTCGTTAAGAGCGATTCGCCAAGTCTTCGTCCAGACACAAATTCTGTCCAATGCTCGTTGGAGGTTTCTCGTTGATGACTCGACTGATTCACCTGTTGCCAGGATGGCCGTATCGTCCGCAAACGTGGCCACGACTGTCTCGTCATCTAGAGGTATGTCTCTTGTGTAGAGCAGGAACAGGGTCGGACCGAGGACGCTTCCCTGGGGTACGCCAGCCCGAATTTGCTTGAAACTCGAGTATTCACTACTACACCTAACACGAAAGAGTCTGCTTTCAAGATAATTTTCCAATATTTTAAACATGTCTTCCGGCAAATTTTGCCGTAGCTTATATTTCAAGCCCTCGTGCCATACCTTGTCGAAGGCTTGCGATACGTCGAGGAAAGCACTTGAACATATTTTTTTCCCTTCTAAGGCTTTTTCAATTTCATGCGTTATTCTGTAGACTTGATCTATTGTGGAATGGTTAGGTCTGAAACCGAATTGATGATCCGGGATCAAGCGTCTTTCTGCAATTATTGGTTGTAATCGCTTCAGCAGAAGTTTCTCAAATACTTTCGATATTATCGGCAGAAGCGATATGGGCCTATAAGATTTTTTATCATTTGCGCATTTCCCCGGTTTAGGAACCATAATGACTTCAGCAACTTTCCATTGTCTTGGAACGTATAGAAGTCTAAGAGAAGCGTTTATCATATAAAGTAGCTTGACTAATGCCTTTTTTGGTAGCTCTTTTAATATTTCGCCAGTGATCAGGTCGTAACCCGGGGCCTTATTATTTTTAAGTTTGCTAATTGTCTGTCGGAGTTCAACTAACGAAACTTTTTTCATTCTAAAGCTACCAGGTTCCCCGTTGTTGTTTAGAACGTCAGCCAACGGCGGACCGTCGAAAGGCTTGAATGTTTCTTCTAAATGTTCAGCGAACAAATTCGCTTTCTCTTTGTCTTCTCTTGCCCATTCGCCGTTAGCTTTTTTTATTGGTGCCGAGTGGATTATAGGTTTCTTGATATACTTAACTGCTTTCCACAGCGAGTAGTTTGAGGTCCTATCCGCCGACAAGCCTTCAAGGTATTCAGTGGTCTCACGATTTTTAAGATCTTGCAACATTCCTTTCAGTTTGTTAGAGAGGCGGTTCAATAGGGTTTTGTCTGGGGGGGCCCTCGTGCCTTGCCATCTCCTACGCGCTCTTCTCTTTTCACGAATCAATTCTTCGATTTCGAGCGGATATGTTTTACGTACATGCCCGTCGGTGCTAACTGCGTTCTTTTGGGACGAATTGTTGTTCCAAGCAGCGCTCTGAATTGCTTCAATGAATTTGTCAACTGCGGTTTCTAACTCGAAAGGAGTTTTCAATGGCACATTCAAGCCAACACCCTCCTTACAGTCCTTTCTGAAAGCGTCCCAGTTCATGTTTTTGCTAGCTAATCTAGGAGTTCTTTCTATTTTCGCCAGTCTTCCACCCATCTTCAAGATAACTCCTGAGTGGTCTGAGCAAAGATCATAACACTCTTCAATTCGCGTAAGGTATTTGGGGTACCCTTTAGCGATGAAAAAATCGACAAGGTCAGGCTTTTTATTCCTATCGGTTGGCCAATATGTTGGCTTACCCGTGGAGAAAAAGTCCACCCCACGCTTCATACTATTTTTGTACAGTAATCTGCCTCTTGTTGAATTGCATCGTGAGCCCCAAAAAGTATGCTTCGCGTTAAAGTCACCCCCAATGATAAAATTGGACCCAATGAAGTCATACATACGATCAAGATCGTCTTCCACCAGTCTATATCCCGGCGGGAGATAACAAGATGCAATGTTATAATCTAAGCAGTCAATTTTTACAGAAACTGAACTGATCTGCATAGAGTCTAGCTCAACTTCTGTGTTCTTGAAGTGCTTTATGCAGTTCTTAATGTAGAGGGAGGATCCTCCTCTCGAATTTTGCGAAGGGTGATGTGCGTGATAGTCATTGTAACCTTTAAGTTTGGGTGTAGACCCGTTTTTAAGGTGAGTTTCCGTAATCATGCAAATATCAATATTGTTTTTCCGTAGAAATACTTCTAGTTCGTCTATTTTATTCAGAAGGCCGTTTGCATTCCATGTTAGTATTTTAAATAACTGTTTCATATTCATGTTCTCTTGTAATTTTTTCGAGGCTTAAACTCGAGCTTGCTCAGTTTGTCAAATATAACTTTGTTGATTTTAGTCTGATCCTCAAGTTTCTCCAAGATTACAGCGAGGATCTGAGACACTGCATCTGTTGTGGGCGATCTTGCCCACAAAAAAAAAAAAAAAAAAAAAAAATATTATTTGTTGTAATTGGGGGGAAAGTGCAACTTTTTTAAGTACCGCTTCCGTGTTTTAGAAGCTATTATCACGAAAGGTTTGTAATTGTTATCAAGTAAAGGCTTAACACTCTCCAAAGACGACAGGAACAATTTAGTCAAATCGGCGGTATAAGCAGCTCTTTCTACACTTGAAAGAAGCTTAAAAGTAGCACAGACAAATATTCTCTTATAGTAAAGTCGCAGCGGCAGCTAAGAGCTGTAACCATGTTTACCTGCAACTTGAATGCAAACATGGGCTGCCCTCTCAAAACACCGCTAATAGCTTGTCTCTTCAGAAAGTTTTGTATTTCTTTAGACAGTTGTCATCAAATGACTTGGCAAATAGAAAGCCCGCAAACGGCGGCGCTTGCTCCACAACGTTTACTCAATCTACCCAATCATACCCGCGGGTAGATATCATCTAAGGCCAAAGACAACAAAACTGCAAGTCTATAAAATATTGCACTTCACACGACAAAACTTCCATAAAGGTCATTAGTCACTCGCTGCAGCATCATATAGGCACCCAGCCAATCGAGCTCGAACTAATGCGCAGGTCCAAGTGGACGATATAGCCACTAAAGCTAAGTAAATACCAACATTCTGCACCCATGTCAGAGCTGGACTGTCGCAGTTGCTCTCACACTCGAATGGGCTTAAGATCGCGAACATCTCTTCCTGAACAGCATCAACATGATGGCATGGTTATATAAGCTGACTGCACAAGACTGGCGGCGCGCGTCCTGCTCCTCCTTTCCGCGAGTATAGGCGATTTTGACCACACCGACCACAGTAGCTGCGCCATATACATACAAACACGACTGCGCGGCGAAAATGAATTTAACCTGGCAGTTGGCGGGCGGTTGAGGCCATAAATGCCACCATCACTAGACTTAAAGCGATTCTCATCGGGATGCAACTCTAAGCCGCGTATGTGCAACGGTGAAGGAAGAAAAACCGCCTCCTCTTACCTTGATTGCGTAACGAAATGCGACTTGTACAATGCACTTGGGGCGAAGTACTTATATGCTGTAATGGGTATGGCATGGCTGTAATAGAGGCGCACAAAATATCCGTTGCTGGCACGGCTACTTAGACTTATGCGCGGCTACTGGACGGAAGTCTTTGCTATTTGATTAGATACGCGTCGGGAATATGGGATGAGGTTATGGAATTGGAATGTTAAAAGGTATAGTGTGCATTGCTAATGCGAAATACTTTTTTGAATTTAGTTTTTATTTTTTCTAGTCACAATGGAAAATCCACAAAGTGGCAGCCCTGAACAATGGGTGTGTCAGAATCCATCAAAATTATGCAGGTACATCATTCAAGCTTTCTCTTAGAATGTTTTAGTCTTTTGGTGATTCCAATGGTAGACATGTGCACTCAAGAGGATACACCAGCCTTTACAGGTCTTTAAAGCCAACTTCTCTATATTAACTCCCACTCTCAGCTTTCCGTGGGTGGAAACGCCTCGAGATTGGGTTCCTTGGGAAGTTTTGTTTAAGGCAGCAGACGTGAAAGGGTGTTTCCACTAAGGCACTTATCCTTGCAGACAAAAGTAGCGAAGAAATCCACCAAATGGAATGAACGAAGGCGTCCTCAGTTTAAGCCAGGTCAAACTACTGAGTGAAGATCTTATATGGGCTTACTATGAAGCAAGCCTTTTCAAAGTTCATTCCTATAAAAAGATCTGGTCTGTGACTTTGAGTGTGATGCTCAAATCCGGCAATTAGAAAAATCCGGAATCCGCTGCAAAGCAGATATAATCCAAAAAAGGAATGAAAAACTGTCATGTGTACTACGGCGACTCCGACTACTATCAAACCGACAACGAAAGAAACGCTTACTTGGATGTTGGATGTGGTTTCGTCGTCGGAGACAGACGGAAAAACCTTCAGTTTTAAATATGTGAACGAGGACCTCACCACGATTCACATGAAAGCTAAATTCACCAGCATTCGCCTCACAGAGGGTAAAGATGACGACTTAGTAGATCAAGTTCTACGAGCTCTTGGACAAAACGTAAGCAGAACCGTAAAGCTATACAACATCAAGATAGTCCTTGGCGATTGAAGCGCCAAGCTAGGAAGAGACGGCATCTTTTGTGGCATAGTCGGATAAATAACAGCTTGCACGACATCACCTCCGATAGTGGATTCAGACTGATCGATTTTGCGCCGGGCGCCATTTTGTGGTATAGCTTAGTATATAGAGGTATGCACGTCTCAACATCTACCAATTGACATGGCGATCACCCGGTCAATCAACCGTCAGCTCATTGACCGGGTGATTGCCATGTCAATTGGTCATCATAAGTCTCATTCCACAGGGGCACAACATTGACTTGGTTTGCTACCTTGTTGTAGCCAAGGTAGGGCTACTGTTGATATCGAAACCAAGGCTAAGAGAAGAAAACACAGTGAGGAAGTTTGACGTCGGAAGGCCACAATCAAGTTTGAAGTCGGAAGGTTCCAAACTTTATCGAGTCTTTCGATAAACCTTGAAAACTGAATGCATTTTGGCGACAATTTGAGTTGCCACTTCTGATATGCCGTGATTCACGCGGCCACCAGAATAACCCCCCGGGTTTGAAGATGAATGCCGTAAGCAAATATACGGGAAACACAAACCGGCTCGGGATTGAAGGACGAGAGCTGCTCTAGACGCGAGCATTAAAAGGAGAGATTGAAGAGATTGAGACAAGAAAAATTAAGTTAGATGTTCCACCAAAGGGGAACCTGGTCAAAGTTCTGGCGAAAGCCTGTAAAGACAACCAAGGCAACATCGTGAGTTCGCAGTCGTTGCGGGGATTGAAAAAAAAAATTCGGTAGACTGTATAATAGGGTGGAGTGGAGCGTAAAATTTTTATACCCTATGCCACAGGAATGGAGTATATTAAGTTTGATACAGCCGAAAATGTTACATAGAGAATTATATTGACGTTCAATCCCACTGTATAATGGCGAAGACGAGCCGATCTCCACTATCAGACAGAACGTACAATTCAAATGAGCACAAAAACACGCTGGCGAAGTTAACCAAAAACACCGCCCACCCGACCTTAAAAAAGTGAACGCAGTTGTGCCTATAGGGTTACAGGCAACAAAGCTGTCAGAGGTGACAGCGTGGCTGGCGATGATTTGGTCCGGCGCATGAACCAACTCACTTGCAAGATATGGTCAGCGGGAAAATTGCCCGAATAATAGAAACTAAGAATTTTTTCCCGATCTCTCTTAAGTTTGAAGACACGGAGAAACTTTGGGTTGCGCCAACTGCAGAGATATCAGTCCCTAACCATGTCACACATGATATTTTCTGCTCTACTGTGTGAACGCCTAATGCCATCAACTGGTAGACAGGGGGGTTGCAGGGTGCGACACGCCCCATACATACAACAATGTGTTGCTTTGTTAAAGTGTCATTTCCAGAATTTTGTAAAACAAAACTTTCAAAAACAGAATTTTAAACACACAAAAGATGTGTACCTACGCAAAAGATAAAGTCCGTTAAGCGGACCGTTGAATACCCCATTTTATCCCGCATTTTAGACTACTGCTATTGTTGCTGTTTGTTGACGATTTGTGACTACTGTAAACTCTAAAAAGGAGCATGTCCAACCACCTCTATTACAAATTATCAATATTAGCACAGCCATCTCCAAGTAACGCTGAAATGTAGACAAAAATGCAATTTTTTGTTCAAATTGTACTAAATTTTTGTGTAAATTCGACTGTTTAAAGGAGGCGTGGCTAAAAAATTTCTTGGAACGAAATCTCGAATAGAGTCTAGTTTACCTTACGTCATAAATTTGGCTTTAAACCAGTCGATATTACATTTTTTTAATTTGGAAAATTCAAGGTTTTTCTTTAATTCTGCCTTTAAATGTGGGCGTGGCCCAAAATTTTCTGTGAACAAAATGTAGGACTTAGAGTATTCTAAGTAGCACAGTTGGTAAAATTTTTTCGATTTCAAACAAAGATATTGAATAAAAGCATTTGAAAATTTACATTTTAAATCGATGCCACGCCCACTGGATGAGATTTATCGATTTAATTTTTCATTTTTATGTCTCACAGTCATTAGGAGATGCCAAATGTGTATAAAATTTCAGCCTTGTAAGACGTCTAACAGTTTTGAAAGTTTTGGAAGTAGTTGCACATTTAGGCGCAGATTGTGGGCGTGTCTAAAAGATTTAAAAAAAAAAAAAAACAACATTTGCACTGCTCCGGCTAACATTGAACTTATGCGCTAAATTTCAGCCTCCTAGCTAAAAATTTTAAGACCTAAAAACGTGTGACAAACAGACAGACGGGCGGGTATGGCTTATTCGATTCAGAATTCGGTCTCAATCATATGCCTTTAAGGTCATGGAGATCTACCAATGATTTCATCGTGTTGCAAACTATGTGACAAACTTAATAAACCTCCTATCCTATGGGATGGGGCATAAAAATTGCGGGAAGAAATTTCCAGATGCGGATGGAACCAAAAGATCTTTGTTCCCATCTGCATAGTCGGAGAGTGGAGATGAGCATTACACGGGCTGTAGTACAGCGGCATCCTGCTATCAGCCAGAAAAGTCAGAATACACCTAGAGTCTAGGGTCATTTAGAGCGGATGCTTCAGCCCGGAACCAAACCTATGCGGGGATGGCGCAGTATAGAGGAGCACAGTATCTCTTGTGGCGCAGGCAAGTGTAAGTGGAATGTTGCTGCTTAAGTTCCAGGTTCACCCGGAATACAGCGCCGGACTGCGCCACAGCAGGGTAAATACATAGGTTATATGGTAGGTATTAGGAAGTTCGTTAGAGGCAAACTTATTATAATCGCTTTAGAAGTATTGACACAATACAAAGTCGTACAAGTAAACAAGTGCAAAATTTTTTCTATAACGAACTTTTAAACACCAGACCCTATTTATCCTGTAACACCAAATTTAAAAGCTTTTTAGCCTGAATCCATGAATTATTGTAAGTCTCTTATTTGTGTGGACTACGAACAAAATCATTTAATCTTATTTCGTTAGAACGATATGTGGAGGAAAAAAAAACACTTTTCTTCAAAAAACGCCCCTAAAAGTGGGCGGAGCTCAAAACTTTGTATATAAACAAACTAAAAAAATAATAATATATTGAATATTTGTAATAATAATACTTTTTTCGATTTGGAATTGAAATTTCAGAAAAATTAGGTTTTTAAGATATAACAAGGTAAAAATGGGCATGGTCGATAGTGTGGGCGGCCCTTTTTCGTCGTGTTAAATGTTTCTGTTCTGGGTCGGGTATAAACCTGATCTAGTACCACCCAACTGTGCGGAAATAATACTTTAAACTTTTTCTTTAAATTGACTTAGGTACCACAAATCACAGAACATAAGATTACCCCATTTTGAGAAAATAAGTTCGTACACTGCGCAGCCTCGTCATTGGAGTTTATGAAAAATAGATTCATGAGCTGTGATTGGCCAGCACAGATTGTAAGCAAATGTAAACAAACCGACCTGTTTTACCCGCATACGAATTGACAGTGAACTCTCATGACGTCATATTTACAGTTAAGTCTGGCCAACAAATGTCACAACATGCGTAAGGTAATCTTTATATTACCACTTACTATTAGCACTGCCAGAAATCGATTCCAATAAACAGATTATTTGCGTAATAACATACGTATATGTTTTTGGAGCAAAATCGTTCCACTGAAAAGTATTTCATTATCTTTCTATTCTCAGCTGTCAGTTGTCTTTGATACTGATCAACTCTAATCTCAAATGCCTGTAATTGTACTAGTGTTTGCACTGACAGCAATTTATGGCTGGAAAAACTATAACTATAATCAATTTAAAAGATAAAGGAAGACACAGTTTCACTATTTGTTCTAATGATCTAAAACATTAGATTACGCCTTTTACGAAAACACAAGGTCCATTCACGAATCAACCTCGTCATCGAATTCAAAGCAAAACAGAAAGCTGACAGATTGAGATTGGCCGACATAGGTGTCGTTTAAATATAAGAGCTTTTTTTACACGAGTCCAAAATGACAGTTCCATACGATGACGTCAGATTTACAGTTAGGTGTGTAAACAAATGTCATAACAGCGTAATCTTTAGATTGTTTCATTCATGAAACGAATACTATGTTTAGGCCTTAGTACTATGTTTCCACCGGCGAAAAAATGAGTATTAGCGGGAGACGATTAATAATAAATTCCAAAGCGGTGCCACCAGACAAATATAGGATTAAATTGACATGAGCACTCTTTTTCTGTCATTTTGGCTCTCTTAAGAGAGTGGCGATGTCTTTTTCCAGGAGCGAAAATAGATTTCCGTTGTAAGGATTTCAGTAGAAATCGTAATTCCTACAGATCTGTCATACGTGCACAAGTTTGTCCTTTTCGATTCTCAAACTGTTAAAAAGGTATTCGAAAAGTTATGAAAGTGGTTCGTGAAAAGGGTGAATGAGATTTATAAAAAGATTTATTTGTAATCGCTTGCCATGAGGATGTAAATTTGTATGGTTGTAATCGCATAATTTGTAGAGGATTTAATGGAGATTTATATTAATTGGGGATAAGTGCCCGGTGGAAACATGGCATAAGAAAGTAATACCTATATGTTTTGGGGCCTAAACAACAACTATTTTTCGCGGAATATGTAGGCAACACTGTAAATATTCACAATATGTAATTGCAAAACATTTTGTTTTTACTTTGTTTAGTATGTTACATCATAATTGACTCTATCAACCATGTTTGATTGAATTTTTGAGGAATTCTGAAATTGCAGTGAAATTTCAAACTTCGTTTATCAAATATGAAATTGCAAATAAGTATGAAAATATTGTAGGTAGTACAACCCCATAATATGGAACGTTTTTATACCCGACCCAGGGTATATTAAGTTTTATGTAAAATTTGTAACGCAGTGAAATAAACACCCTAGACCCCTAAGACCTTTTAGAGATATGAATGGGACCGACAGGAGAATCGATTGAGCCATGTCCGTACGACCGTCCGTCCGTATGTAAACAACTATTAGGACTTAAATTTCAAGGTAGAGGGCTGAAGTTTGAAAATTAGCTGAATGCGCCCTCAGTCACGCCCACTACAGGCCTGTATGTGCGACCATCTTTAATTGAAAAAAATACTTTTTCCACATCTTAGCTATTGTACAATGGCGCTGCGCATTCATTTATGGTATGTAACATTGCCTTGTAATTGTCTTTGAAGTAGCCAAAATTTCTTAGCCTTTTCATTGACCACGCCCACTAATATGACTGTTTTTAATGAATAAATATGAAATTTGACAAAAAATTATGCGACAAAAGTTGTAGATATTAGCATTTGCTAACTTTTATGTATATATTTAATGTGCCTCCGCCCTTTTTTGTGGGCGTGGCGATAAAATAAGTGATTTTTATACCCGACCGAGGGTATATTAATTTTAATGCATAGTTTGTAACACAGTGAAATAATCACCGTAGACCCCTAAGACCTTTTAGAGATACGATCGACACCGACAGGTGAGTCGATTAAGCCATGTCCGTCCGTCCGTCTGTCCGTATGTGTAAAGTTCTTAGGTCTTTAAAATTGAGCTAGGACGCTCAAACTTGGAGTGTATCTTGGCTCTTGTTTTGTACAGACAAAGTGTGAAAATTAGTTAAATCCGTCGATGGCCACGCCCACAATGCGGTGGGCGTGGCCATCTATTTAATTTTTTTTTTTCAAAATGCCTTTTGGTCAAGTTAGACAAGGCGTTAGACCTCAAATTTTGGTATAGAGCAATAATGGCCCAAAACCTCAAAGAAGGAAAAAATTGGACCGCCCACAATATCGACCACGCCCACTTTTACCATGTTAGATTTTTAAAAACCCGATTTCCTGGAAAGTTTACTCCAAATTGAAAAAAAATTATAAGACAAATATTTAAGATGTTACTATTGGCTAGGTTTGCTCCGTGCAAAATTTTGAGTTCCTCCCACTTTTAAGGGGCGTGTTTAGGAAAAAATGTTTTCGGTTTTTCGGTAATTTTCGGTTTTAACGCATTTTGTCATGATTCTAACTAAATTACAATTAATTGATTTTAGTTTTTAGTCCAGACCCACTTTTGCGGGCGTGGCCAATACAAGTAATTTATGAATTCGGGACAAAAAAATTTCAGATTTGGTGTTACACGGTATATAGGGTCGGGAGTTTGTCACAGACGAACTCTTGCACTTACTCACTTGTTTTAGTTAAAAAGGCGGAGGTTCAGGCCGAAATGTATGCAACCACCTAGAATAAAGCATTCAACAGTTATATTTTTATATCCCGCCCACTTTTTGGAGGCGTGGTACTTTTTTTTTTTGGTATGGTCGGGTATTTTGCAATCCGTCGTAGATGGACTGAAGCTTTTGCATACGCACTGTTGCACTTTCCCGTTTGTTTTATTATAATTCGGCGCATTTCTGTTGAAATCAATTAATTTCACTCCATTGTGCACGTTTAAACATTTTTGACAAAATTCACGTTGGAAAATAAAAAAATGTATAGACATAGGGCACATAAACGAAACCTAACCTTCTTTTTGGTGCATGTTTCACAAAATTTGGTTTAGAAATAGCGGTGTACAAGGGTCCACGAAAAACGTTTTGCCTATTAATAAAATTCATTATGATGAGGATTATGAAGACAATTTTTTTGTTTATTTTGGCTTCAGAAATAAGTATAAATTTACCAATTTTTGTCCAGACAACTTCACTGCACAGGGTATTGCCTATCGATGATTTCGTAACCACTAAGAAACTCCATGATTATCTCGATTTCAAAGCATAAACAGTATTTTATGGACTGACTTTCTTTTCAAACTTTGTCAAATGCACGAATTTCCTGTTGTGTTGGTGATTTGGTAAAATATTTTAATCACATCGGCGTTAATTTTGAAAAGATTGAAGTTGAGAAGATTCGGATGTAAATGTTTAGCAAATTCGTAAGATTATCTGGTTCAGAGCAGCAAGTTCTTTTTGAAACTCAATCCCAACTGAGGTGTTTCAACACGAAACTAGACTTCGAATAGGTTTCGTGTTACAAACGTAAGTGTTTATTCTCAAGTACTTATTTTGATGTTCTCGTTTCCCCAGTTCGTAGAAAAGAATCTTTGCAAAGCGCATGATTTTTTGAAACCGCTTCTTTATTGAGGATAATAAGGAGTGAGATTATTGAAATAACTTTAAAACAGATTTGTATGACTAAAGTGACTCCGATAAAGTGCAAAAAAATTACCCAAACTTTAAGTTTTTTCAGTTTTTAATTGTAAGTTAATTAAAACGTAACTGTAGGTAATAATGTAATCAAATTAAGAAAAAAATGAACATGGTCCACTGCCTCAGATACGAGTTTAATGCACATGCCCGTAAGATTAAAATTATGTGTCAGAGTTTGCCTGACACGTCGAATAGTGGCATATTCATGTGTCTCAAACTTTGCACAATTTGGCTTTAAATTAATGAATTCGTTATGTGGTGCAGAGACGAGCGACACTACTCTAGCAGGATTGTTATGGAGCTATTTAGGTATACCTCGAGCCGCAATTAGTCAAATCTAATTGGTTTTTTGCCAAAGTCGAAATGACCTGCTTGATCAAAGCGGGTATAATAATACTCACGGTACAACCAAAGAGTTTAATCACTCAAAATTTATAAACACACATGTGAGGTATGACATGACAAACAACTATTACTTCTAGATTTGCTTTTTTTGATGGATGGTAACGTGTGAAATGTGAAAACCGAAACGCAACAATAATTACGAGGTCTTTCATTGCTTTAGCTGGCCATGGATTCGAGTCTGAGTTGTTAAACTTTACGCACTTGTTCCGTTCCGTATGTCACGCCTGATGCGAAGCGAGTGATTGACCGTATTAAAAGCATTGCAAACAACTGCTAAGAAATTAAGGCTTGAAACTAAGTTTGAGGTTAGCTCTCTGTATATATAATTCAAATTCAGAAGCACCTCTATATCGATTCCAAGGGCAATAACCTCATCGTATAATTCTTTTCCGGTAAAATTATTTAGCTCAACTGGACTTGTTTCGTGGTGGCTACAGCAAAGATTTACGGGCTAACCATTATCTTAGCGATAAACTAAAAAGCAAACCAATAAATTTAGTCAGTGTGGCTTAAGGGAAAAGGGTGAGAGAAATGAAAGTACGAATCGTGTAAATACAGCAATGATTACTTGATACAAGTACAGAACTCTAAGGTGAGGTCTTAAGATTGAAGTCAACATTATGCCATTCCACTGTCATACATATATCAGTGCTTTCAAAGTTTAAAAGCCTTTTTCACGAGCGACTTAATTATTGTGTCGCTGAGTCCCGGTACTTTGATGATGGCTTCTCATAGCATTTACACGGCAAACTGCAGTTTGGACCTGTAGATTTGAGTGTTCAGGATCGGAAATGTTGTTTCTAAACAATGGCTTGAACAGACAATTTTCTAGAGGTTCAAAATAATTTCAAGGATGGCATGGGGCTTTTTAAGCCCCTCTAAAAGATATTGGGGGAGTGAAGTACTTTTCGGATTAGTAAATTCCACAAAGAATTCTTGGGGTAAACATCCTACTGCTACTATCATGGGCGGGATAGAAAAACTCCTGCATTCCGACCGTGTGCACTTAAAACAACTCCAGCCAAAAGGCTTTCTGTAGACAACGAGTTTGAATAGCTTGCTCGTTTCACTAATGTAGTCTGGAACGGATCTAGCCACTGAGAAACAGGAAAATCGATCCTCTTACCAAAAAGAGGAGTAAGGGAGATTTCTTCAACTAAAGAGACTGCTCTTATCCATTTGTGCTGAGCACAGTGTTGGAATAGAGAACTAGAATCGTATTGCGGTTTAAGGCAGTTTAAGAACTATTTCAAGACTTCATTGTGTCACTTTTATTTCTTAAATCTCTTTAGAAGAGGTCTGTTCTTACATATCTTCTCGAACCAGATGACTGGCACTCGAAGTTCTCTCTGTGCCTATTTAAGTTAAGCTAGCGTATAGTCACCTTTATTTTTGCATTTCAAACTTTATCACTATGGCTGCTTCACAATAAGCGCGAGAGAGCGTCTTCGAGGGTTGTCACATGATTGCAATTATTCTATCAATTTCACACGATGGAAAATTATATCGGACAATAAAAGGCCTATTGAGCTAATTGGCAGTGCGCAGTTTTTCGTAGTTTTGCGTTTGATAAGTAGAGACAACAACCCATCGCGCACCATACTGCTTTCGATGAAAGCACTGTCGCGAAGATTTTGTCGGGACAGATTTAAGAGCTGCACTAAGCAGTACAAGTAGGCAGTAATTTTAAGAGCTGCACTAAGCTTTTGACAGTCAGCTGATCGCACTGAAAAGTGTGAATGCCTTTTCAGGGCACGCTGGGTGGGGTTAGTTTCATCAAATTAATAAAACGAAAAGGTTCTCGCCGTGTCGCAGTAGTTTCGGGCTTATTGATTATTATTTTTCCGTTTGCTGTCATTTCAAAGTGGCTGCAATAGTATACCTATACTTTTCCTTATATACTTTTCATTCTTGACTTTTCAAACTGTTTAAGTAGGTAGGTACTTCTTGTGTGTTCATTAAAAAAAAGTTACTGGTCCGAATATGCAAGCGCCTAGATTTCTGAAGAATTCTTGACCCACCTGGCAGATTGCTTGATATTTCCTCTTCTGAGCAGAAAAACAGTAATTTGCAAAAACCAAAAGCACGAATACAATCATACAACAAGCGTGAAGTTGGATAAATATAATTTGCTATGCCTTAAAGCATAGCTTTTTTGTTTCACAATCCAGCACCAGATAAACGTCAAAATCAAGGGGAACGTGTTTGGATGGGCGTTCTTACAGATTACCAAACGAACAGGCCATACATTTTTGTGGGGATTTATTGAAAAAATAAAACGTCTATTTCGGTTTAAGATGCGGTGGAAACATGACATAATAATGCAAATAACAGGGTATATAAAAATGACGAATAAATATACGCTTTAAACTGCAATCAATCTATATTGAGTGCTAACAATAATACCAACTTTTTTGACAACTAAAATCTCGAATATTTTTTCGACTTTAAAAATGCACAAAGAAATTTGAAATAGTAGTATTTTTTATTTGATTTCAACTGATTAAGAAGAACGTTTTCTCAGCAGGCACCAAACACTTCCAAATTTCCTGAACACTCTTATTTAAGAATGTATTAAATAGTACTGAAAAAATTACAATTTAAGTACCTTTTTTTCGCTACAAAATCATAGTGGTAGCTTAAAAGGTACCACTATGCTTTGTTCTATCACATTGCTGTCAGAAAAATCGTTGACGCTAAGCATTTTGAATATGTACTACCTACTACACGATATAGTAGCGTGGCAATCAGCCGACGTTCCTTTTTGAAATCGGCTTCTAAACTGCTCACAGAGTTCGCTGTTTTATCGTCTTTTGCATTTGCTTCCCTCGCATACAGGACCAAATATCTGACGACCCCGAAATTCTATTTCATTGCTTAGCTTCAGGCATTCAGCTGCAGCTCCATAAAGCCGGACTGACAATGACAAAATAAGAAATTTGGGAAGAATCATATCTGTAGATTTGCTCTCATGGGTTCTTGGTTTGTTTTTAAGAAGAAAAGTTGAAGGCTACCGCAAACGATCATTTTGCCCTCGGCTTGTGTGGCAGGCTGATAGATATGGGATTGCATGTGACAAAGAAAAATGAGACGGCAACACTTGTTTGTAAGCCAGTGGTTTTGTTTTTACTTTAAGTAAGTAATCCCCTTAGAGTCAGTTTTTCAGTGCTTAATTGAGCCCAGCTTAAACCAAGCTCTGTTAATCCCGGAACAAAACGAGTCTGGAGCTAACCTAAGATTTAACTACGTCAGTAATGTTGTTAAAATCTTCGACTTTCGAAGTCATTGCCTCTCCCAGCTCTCACTTCACATAGAAAAACACAGGAAGAGAAGTTCGAGTCATTTTCAGATGTCATTTTCATAGAAACACGTTAAGTCACTGCCATTTCACACAGAAAAAACATTCAACGAAGTTCAAACTGTTCACCAGAGTTGATCCGGGATTAACTCACTCAAATTTGGCGAGTTAAGCCGAGATTTAGCCCGGATCACTGAAAAATTATTTTAGTGAATATCACTGAAATATTAAGTGAAATATTCACTGAAATAATCAGGGAATTAAGGAAATTTTTCAGTGAATATCTTGAAAATGAATGTGAATTTTCAGGATTGTCACCGAAAAACTCATTTCTGGGGTCAATCTCAGTTTAATCAAGGTCTATTTCGGAAACTCAAATGATCTCAAACGGAAAAAATTGGCCCAAAAATCAAAAATAGGAAAAATTTGCCCCAGTCCAAAATCTGCCAAAGTCCAGTTTTTGTAAGCCACACTATAGGGCCACACATAGTGGGCAGCACTAAAAAGGACATCTGCCTAGTTATATGCGAGCATTGATTCCCTAGCAAAAATTCGTCAAACGGACGTTTTAAGAGTCAAGCCATCAGAAATATCCATAGCTCACAGCGATAAGTTTCGGCAAATTGAAGTGTGCCTTAAATTTGGGAGCAACAAAAGTCATATTCTAGATTCCGCAAGGACGCTTCACTTATAGGTGAGGTGACAGGGGTGACGATCCCGCGGACCCTAGTTTTTTTTCGGGGTTCAATCCCAAACCCCGAAGTCCAAAATTATAAATGAATAAATAACCTTAAAAATTTCTACTCCAGGTGTTAGAAACCGTAGTCTCTATGATTATGGTAGGGGTATGGCGGCTGGAGGCCGCAACATTTATTTATGGAAAAAAGAAACAAGCCGCTCTTTCAGATCTTTGTTCGGCTCTGTCGGCAAACTGAGCGTGCCGGCAAGAATCGGGATACTTTTATGGTTGTACGGGCTCCGAAAGAGGCGGGCTCAACGTTGCACCTGGCTAAAGTTCTAACCATAATAGCCTTACCATAATGGACTTAGGTGAACTTAAGTCAGCTTTCATAAATGTCCCATTTCATTAGACGCAGTGAAATGGGACATTTATTAAAGCTGACTTAATGTCTCATTTCATTAGACGCAGTGAAATGGGACATTTATGAAAGCTGACTTAAGTTCACCTAAGTTCATTATGGTAAGGCCATTATGGTTAGACCTTTAGCCAGGCGCAACGCTGAGCCCGCCTCTTTCGGAGCCCAGAGACGCAGTTCGTATGCCACGACCGTTTGCTCTGTTTCGTTAGGTCTTCGTTAACATATGCTCTCTTAAGTTTAGTCCCTGTCAAGTGAGAGGTTCGGCACAAAAATTTGACATCTGGGTAGATACGCACAATTTTCATATGATTTCCAAAGCATTTACTTAAGTCTATTATGCGCACCGTAAGAGTTTGACAGAACTTAGTGGGTTTTTCGATGTATTTTGACATTAGGTTAACCCCGCTTATGGTTGGGGTTTACGGGACAACGGAAGAGGAAAAGGAAGCAGCCGACCGATGGACGGCACAAAGAAGCTTTACTGGCTGAATGCGCAAGCACTCCGGTCGACTCGCTGGTCGAATACGACGAAAGTTACCGTCGATATTGTTTTTTCCGCAAAGTGACAAATGACAGCACGAATAACCCGACACGCCATTAAGAATGTTAGTGTTAGTCTCTAAAGTGATACACGTCAAATGTCACTATGCCTATTTGTTGCCCGCATAACTTGACCGTCTACTTTACCTATCATGTCCACGTTAGGAGTTCTATACTCTCCACAGTTAAATTCCTACACACGTGGGCTTGCAATTAGGTTATGTCGGGTTCAATAAATTTGCCTGGAATGCGATCGAGATTCCATTCAACCAGCCACAGCCAGCCCACTCACAGTTCACAGACTGACAAATTTTCCGGTTGCGTGCGCAACTTTCATTTGTTTACAATCCACTTTGTATCTCGATCTAGAATACGATGTGGTTGTGGATGTTTTTCGGTTTAAATTCTTCAACTCCCCCTTTAGTCTAGTTTTGCTTGTGATTAATCGATTGATTAATCCGTCTTGGCTGTTGGTTCAATTCACTGGTCAATAGGAATTAAGCTTTTTTATCAGCATTTAAATAAGAGCTAGAGTCCCAAAGGAATGGGGTTTAGCGCAATTAAAGCCACTCTCTGATGTGTTAACATTTAATTGACGCACATTCCAAAACTCTGTTTTTTTATGTATTTCAACTCTCTTATTTGGTGTCTTTTGTATTTTATTAATTCACATTCCAAACATGGTCAGAAAGAACACATGTTTTCGGAGGATGCGGTAATAAAATATTAAAGCCTCCACTGTAGGGTTTTGAGTTATGGCTTTTAAATGACTTTTTGTCGGACGCTCGTCTTTATGACTTGTCGAATATGAAATTTTATAACAGGTGAGCTGTTGGGATGATGATTTGTTTTGATAGCGGTTACGCTTTTCGAAAGAGATTAATATAACAGATATTACGGCATAGAGTCAGGGATTATGAACCTAATTTTTATGATTTCTTTTTTATTAAGAGACAAAACGGACTATAACTTTGCTTTGGCATTTATGTGTTATATTTTTTGTTTTTATTGAACTACAAATCATAGAATTCAACTGAAACTATTAAAACTATGCAAGGGTTTTTGGTTCAAGCTTTATGATTCACCCGCATTATGATGTGAAATGCCCATGTGACTACGTCCCTTAATGTCTTGCGAGCTGCAGTCTTTATAGCAAAGATGTGATTTTCGTTTGGCACTGGTTTATTTTCATTGCGAAAGGAGCTTTCAGATTATGGCGTAGTCTACTGTATTGAATGAAAAAACTTTGAGAAACGAAATTTTGTCTATTAGTAATGTCTAAGCAGGCATGGCAACCTTGGTGACTTTCTACTACGAAATTAAAGGTACTAACAAAGTCGGTAGCATTTTGCGAACTTTGTGTAATGGTCAAACTTTAAATGATTAAAAAAGTTAGGATGCGATACCTGGCGGCCATATTTGCATCATGTGAAAACATATATCTGTCAACAAAGAATTAAGGAAAAAGAAAAAGAATTAAGAATTAATTAAGGAAAAATAATTAAGGATAAAGAATTAAGGAAAAAGGTTCATTCGTTGTAACTACCCCCAGTGCGTCCTGAAAATGTACTCGCACTTTTAAGTTCAATCAGCTGATTGTCAAAATCTCAGTACAACCCCGAAAACTGTACTGTTCATCGATCGCAAATTGCACGCCGGATCTTGTTTTTCCCAAAACTAGCTCAGAATCTATTCACAGAATCCAACATGGTGCTTTTGCACATTGTAAAATGCACCTAAAATTATAGAACTGTGAACAAAATCAAACTTGATTTACATTTGCAGAAATTGCTTTATTCCACTGCATAAGCTGATAAACAACTGAAGTGTCAGATTTTAAAAGCACTCGACTTTCTGCCCCGACCAAATCCTTAGAGCACAGCACTTAAGTGCTGCAATAGTGTGCCACAGTGTTGGCATCGAATAAAGTGCAAAGCGTAGGTACTGGGTTGTAATCTTAGCTTCATCAAACGCAGGACTGGAAAAAAAGTGCGCACTGTGGCGCCATATGTCGCACTAGGGCTTTCAACGAATTAAACTATAGTTTGACAAATGTGATGACTGTCACGCTCAGCTGTAATAATATATAGGTCTTCACAAATTCTTAATTTGAACGCTTGGGTAAGCCTTTAGGTGGCAATAGCATTTTAAAATATTATGACAGTGGTAACTTGTTGCTTGCCTTATGCGATTCATCCACAGTCAATCGATTGACGTCAAGCACGCGTTTGTGTTTGTACGCGTTACCACATTTAATTGAAACTGATTGACGAAAAACCAAACAAATTTGATTTACCATGATGAGCCTCAGGCCGACTGCTGGGTCTTAACTAAGAGCTAGATTGACGTATCAAAATTCTAATGCCGCCCTTACACGGTCAATCGATTGATCTCAATAAAGTTTATGTTTTTGTGAAGATTTAGCAGCATCGACTTCAGAAATATTTGAAAGTCTGATTGCTGCGGACTCTAAACAAAAAGTTAAAATCGTTTGTTAATGGATTGATTTGTGTCTTTACACAGGAAGTTCAATCTGCACATAAGTTATGATTGACGTCAATCGATTGACCGTGTAAGATGCGCATAAAACTAGCGCGAGGAAATTTGGACTCAAGAGAACTTAGAACAAATTGGAAGTCCAGTTGCAACTAAAACTAAACCAAAAACTGAAAATTGGTTTCAATCATCATCAATTAAAAGTGGGATCAATCTACTAGTCTATACGATGCTTGACATCAATGGATTGACCGTGTAAATTCCACATAAATCCGAAGGCAGTGCAACATAGATTTCATGAACAATTGAAGGTCCGGTTACTACTAAAACTAGACAGAAATTTAAATTTGATGCCAATCGATTGACCGTGTAGAAGTAGAGGATGCATTATAAACTAAACCGATTTCAGCAAAATATAGATGCTGGAGGTGGGAAGAACTTAAAACTCGAACTAATTAAGTCAATTTTAGTCCTTAAGTATTAACTTAGTGAGTGGGGCGTACTGCTTAAGAGTCAGAACTATAATGGGTATCTACTGTGCTCGAGTCAATTGCTCTTACACTCGTCTTACACTTAAAGGGATTCGTAGTCCTTCACCGATTGCGTACAGGTAATTGGGGACTACCCTTATGACGAATATAAAGTATTAAGGGAAGAGCGAGATATAATACATAGGTGCCAGAATTCTACCTAAAAAAGGGAGAACGCTTACACAACGCTCCATCTATGTACTTAAAGGACAGAGCACTCTGATTTATTGATCCTGGAACAAGTTCAAAGAAAGAAGAAGATCAAAGTTAGGGTCAATTTAAAGAGCTGCTTGGTAAAAAGACTAAAGCTGGAGAATGTCTTACATTTGTGAATAAAATATTGTGCTTGTGTCAAGAAGATTGGAACGGCCAAAAAAACTTGGCACGAGCTGCTGAAACAGCCAACTGATACTCAAAAATGAAGCACATGTGTTGTTGAAGCTCCAAAGTTCACAAAAGTCTTAGTGTCTCAGGAGTCAGGACTAGTTATGTGGATTATTTCACAACATTCTCTTTCAAACAAACTTAGTCCAGACACAAGATCCACAGCAATGTCCGGGGTGTACCGCCAAAAAAAACAGTTTGTTTTTATGGATCTGAGTAAAGTGTGCTTGGCGAAGTAGACCGAAAGTTCTTGGATGAAATGAGAGTACAGAAAAACTCCAATAAGGCTGCCAAGCTTTTCAAAGGGGTTAATAAAGGAGACTTCTAGAAAGTTGCACCAACTAAAAAGCCCACATTAGTCTTTTCCTGCAAGGCTTTTACTTCTGTTTTGCGTGAATGCTTTGCGAGCTGAATGCCATAGAGGTGTAGCTTTAGGCTAGACGATTCTATCATCGATTAAACATTCGCCCTGCTCCAGATCTAGGAAAAGTGCTCAGAAGTTTCGAATCAATATCTTCATTAATCAATATGAACACAACTCAGAATTTCAATTCCAACACAGATTTCTTTACCTCAGCTATTGTTACTACAGAAGATGTGTGTGAAGTAAAGCGGCTTGGCGTAGGTAGCGGCTGGTGGTGAGACAAAAACTTCGTTGTCTTAGACACTTCGAGCTCACATTCTCTCAGAGTGAAAAAGAGCCTCCACTCCCCTTATTAGAGAGAACTTGCATACTTGCGATAAGGACAGATTGGAGGACGATTATAATTTTTTAGCATTTGATTTACATTCTAAGAGAAATGTAAGTCTTTTTAAAACCCAAGAGGTTTAATGGCAACAGGACGGATACACTTCTTTAAAATGAGCATGAAGTCTTAGGCCCATTTTACACATACCCGGGAGCCGGCTACTCGGTCGTTGGAAATACGTTCTTATGGGCGCGTTCATACCTGCAAGCCCGGTTGCCCATACAAACAACCGGGTAACCGGTGCCGATTAGCCGGCTTCCGGTTATGTGTGAAATGGGTCTTAAACTATGCCTCCACCGGAAATAAAACAACCATTACAACCATGATAAACCTCGAATTTCTAGGAGATTAGATAAAGATTTAGATAGATTTTCGAGGATCAGTATTCGGCGGAGACATTGACATTGACATGTAGGCCGTTTGGCCTTCTGCTCTTTTAAGTGTCTTAGCAAGCTACGTTGCACGTTGACTTGACAATTTAAATTCAAACACAGAAAGCAAAAAAATGATGAATGAACAATATGAACTTTCGCGTGCTTTTTGACGTTTCTGTGAACCTGGAATTGTTGGCTTTCACAGTGGTTTGTGTCCTTGTTGATTTGTTGGCATTTTGTATGGTTTTTAATGGTTTTTCGGATGTATTTTTTCAACGCGGTTGTAAAGCAAACGACAACGCAGCCCTGTGACATAGCCTTTAAGATTGGAGTTTTTTACCTAGTTGACCTTCATTGAGTTCCTATCAGGAACTTCAATGATCTCGGACCAAAAACTAGCGCTAAGAGCTAGTTGGAACAATAGATATTCTCTATTCGCAAAGTTAAAATAAGATCTGTGTATCTCGGGAAAAAATAACCTGGAGTTGGCCCGAGCCTTCCAGTCTGCTTCAGCTGTCCATACTGAAAGTTCTGTCGTCGAAAAAACGGGCAAAGAAGTTTGAATTTTTCTCCAGATTCTATTGGAATGTAATTTATTACGGAAATACGCAAAAAGAACTGTAATTTTACTGTCAGTTCGAACTGTTGCTCAGCGTTTAACCCATCAAATTCAGCGAGTTAAACCCTGATAGAAATTGACTGAAAAAAACTAATTTAGACCCAGCTTAGTAAGAAAGTAAGATTAATTATTAATCTTAAGTAAGTACAATTAAGTAAGACCCAACAAGTGTTTCGTCGATCTAAGGCCAGGCTTGCTGAAATCATATCCAATGCGACCCTTTTATCGCTGGCAGCATAGCACAAAACGAGGACGAACAAAGACCCGCAAAAGTGTTGCGTTAAAATTGTTATTGAACGTCACTAAACTCAATTTGACAACAAGTTTACCGTTCAACTCTTTTGTATTTAATTACCCACAAAATCATCCGATACTCATTACACGTAACAGTACCCACAAGCCTCGGATGCGGAATTCAGTTCTAAGAAGGTTTGGTATCCTATACCACCATGGAGGTAGTCTTTTTACAGGATTGCCCGCGTGCACTCGTTTTCGATCTTCGCAAAATGCAATTTGCTTTACGCTAGCCGTCACTCACCATCATCGGACAAAGATGACATATCGCAACACCATCGCCATCGTTGAAGATGTCAAACGGATAAAGGGTCTGGCGAATGGCATCTGGCGTTTGCCAATCTCATCGCACATGAGTGGAACTCTAGGCATGCGGTTATTGCACACACGTTTATGTCATGTCAACCTCATGCCTTCGCCAGTATCACAAGGGCTTAGAGAAGGCATATTCAATTACTTTACTCAACGGTATTTTGGTGTTGATCTAAAATAAAGAGGGTAGATCACAATGGATGGTTACATACCGTTTCTTGTTTCCTTGTGATGGGTGTCTTCATCGAACACAACGACGGGCACAGCTGTTACCAGTTTGTAGTCTGGTAAGTGACCTGGAAATGATATAAAGGAAACATAGTTTTATAAACGGAATCTGAGCTCATCTAAAGGACGAGATGATTTGGTTTTAATTTGTGCCATAAGATGTGAGGTTATTTTGCATGGATGGAAATCAAAGGTTCCGCCTGGTTTGTACTCTTTTGAGTTCCGGGTTTCAAACCTGTCCTCCATCTAGTAGGCTTACCATCTGATCGTCTTATTTGCGCCCAAAAAAAAAACCTATTTAGATAAACTCATAATGGGCTTTGACGAGAATGGGAAAGCCAAAGTGCGTCATTTTTAAGCCACTGATACATGCGTAACCACCGGCTCTGTGTCCCAACAAGAACATGTTCATTTGTGACCGCTCCATGTGATTTGAGATCTCTACCTGTTTTGGTACAGATTAATTACAACCGATAACATCCATAAAAACTAGCATCAAAAACGATTCAATATTTATTCTACTTTTATGGGGTCTAATTATCCATCTTTGCGCCGCCGCGGTACGGACTTGAAACAAAACGAATTCATTCTTCTTCTTTTACAGTTGCGATCTCTCAAAACGCATTCGAAACGCTTCGGATTTGTTGTCAAATAAAGAAAAAATAGCCTCAAATCGAAATAGTATAGCCTCCGTCAGACAGAGTAACCAATAACCCGATTCACCTTCACAAAAGAAAACCCCGTCGTAATCCAATCTTAATGCTATCGATCGACACACATTTGCATAAGAATGCGTTCAAATTTGAAGATCATTAGAAGTTTAGAATCGAAATTGAGAATCAAGAAATCAATTGATTGACAGTAATTTGACACGCTCCAAAGGTCACCACCACAACATCGCATTTGACTAATCAGATCTGTGTTCAGAGGACACCGCTTTAAGAATGCAACATCGATACGGTATTGAAGCTTAGATAACTTGTTTGAGATGATGTTTTGGTGTTGGGTAAGACAAAGTTTTTATCCATCAAGGCTAATGCTGGGTTACACTATAGCAAATGAGTATAATGGCTATTGTCGTCAATGTCAGAAGCCCTACGAGATCTTGATGATTTCACGATGACAGTATGTTTTGACAGCTGTCGGGGGAAACCAACCAGATTGTTAGTGTTTCTGGACTTTAATGCAAAGCTTAACATTCTGTTTTACAAGGCATACGACAAAATATTATAAGGAGCAACAGCGTGCGATAAGGTTGGAGCCTAACATTTTACGTCCGTCATATTTTCGATAAGCTTACGGATGGGACTTAAGACATTTGGCAGTCAATTCGAAAAAAAACTCTCCCGCCTCTACGATTATTTTTTTGACGTTTGCCTGTCAAGTCAAAGTGGCTCTGTGGAAAGGCACTTTTTGTTGAAAATATAAGGTCTGTTCGTTTGCTTTTGTGCGCTAAAATGGACGGCCTGTCCAATTTTGAAGAGTTGGAAGGCAATCCTCTCAGATAGAGATAAACTGTGGAAAAGTAAACGTTAAAGTTTAGAGCAATAAAATTTGTACACGACTTAAACGTCAGCAAATTAAAGATTGATGGATTTTTATCATTTTAATTAATTCAACTTTTATTTGTGACCTCAGACAAAACGACCAAAACAAACGAAAAATAGCTAAATCCTGTTCCCATGCCCATATATAATAGAATTTTTGTGTAGAGTGAGAGAGAGAACAAAAATGACAGTTTAAAATTTCCTCCTCCTTAGGAAATTTAGCCCAAAAATTTCTTTGGGCAGAAAAATGTCATGGCGGAAACAATTGGGTTGAAAAACATTAGCTAACATTTAAGTGGACACTAAGGTGTTCGGCCCCAACCACAATAGACTAAAGTGGGATTAACCTAATGTCAAAATACATCAAAAATCCCACTCAAGTTCTGCCAAATGCTCATGGTGCCAATAAGAGACTTCAGTAAAAGTTTCGGGCATCGTATGAAATTTGTGCGTATCTACCCAGTTGTCAAATTTCCGTGCTGAACCACTCACTTCAGTGGGACTAAAGTTAAGAGAGCAAAAGTCAACGAAGACCTAACAAAACCGCGCAAAAAGCTATTATGGTCGTGCCCGGCATACGAATTGCGTGTGATGGGACATTTATGAAGGCTGACTTAAACTCCTTTTAGTCTATTTTGGTGCGGCCTTTAGCTATAGCGGCTTGTGAAATTTGTAACAATTTTCGCTGTTTTTATAATTGGAGGCCTTTTTATGTTAAGGTTCGAATCTCAACGAATGTTAAAATCAACTTTAAACATAAAAAAAACCAAAAGTCAGTAAATTAGTGAACGTGAAGCACTTCTTATTGCATACAATGTTTTATCAATCGTTATCTATAACTTTTCCTTTACATTTGGCTTTGACGTTTAAAATGTGGACAGTTTTTGGTATACAAAGCGTTCCCTTGCTTTTGGTTAGTTTTTCCTCTCTCTGTGAGATGTTTACCCCCATTCTTTCAGATAAGGAAATCTATCCAAAATTAACCGGAGATTAAGGGAACAAACCTAATAGTTTTTATCATTTTAATTGTCAAATCTGACTTTTGACAGATCTTATATTCCTACCCGAAAAAATGTGACAGGCAGGGGAAATCGTCTCTTCACAGCTCTCGCAAAAGTTCCCAATTTGTGTGTAATCTAACAGAAATTGGCTAGATTTAGTTTAAATTCGTTATTTTGGGAAGTAAACGAGCAGATCTAATTGCGTTTTTCATTAAAAAAAAGATTGGCTCTTTCTGTCAAAAAATTTTATCTTTTTTGATTGCTTTTTTATTGAAAATAAAAGAGCAATTCTAGATCACTTCGCAGCACGAAAGATGCGCTCCCCCGATTTTGGGAGATTTTGATCTGAACTCACTTACACATTCAAACATCCCTTCTGACAAATGCCAAATCGAGGCAATTTCAATTGTTTCGATTTTATATTATGCAAGCAGGTCTCGAACCAATCAATGAACTGGCAAACCAATTGTATTTTTATTTTTTCCAACATGTCCTTTTAAGTGAATCATAACAATTATGATGACAGCTAAGCCGAATATGCTCCTGAATTGTGTAGGTAAATGGGACATGGGACAAGTACATTCATGACTCAGCCAAGTGACAGATGTACTGTGTCCGTGTTTTGATTTTGTTTTCACGCTTTTAAGCAAATTTTTCTTCTTTTCAGAAAAGTCGAGTCTAATAAAAATGGTTTCAGAAGAGTATGAATGCTCCCAGACGCTTCTATACGACCAGCCAAAAAGACCAATGTTGATTTTAGTTAAAATTCATGTTTCTCCTTTAATCCAGCAACACCTGAAAGTTGTTTTTTTTTTTCAAATACAGAGAAACATTTTTGAGTCGAAAAGATTATTTTAAATGTCTTCGCGCTAGTTTCAATGCTAATTCCATTTCTATCCACTAGAGACTAAAGAAAGAAAGATAAATGTGACGTATTTGACCTTGTTATCCTTCTCAAGGCCAATGATGACACAAGGGAAAAAAATACTCGCCCTATTTCACTTCAGAGGGGCAAATTTTCCATTTTAAAGTGAGTTTAAACTTTGAGCTTAAGTTTTTTGTTTTTCTGAATCTAATACTATGTCTCCACCGGGCACTAATCCGCGATTTATATAAATCTCTATTAAATCCTCTACAAATCACGCGATTTACCATACAAATTTGAATCCTCTCGGCATGCGATTAAAAATAAATCCTCTCATAAATCCCATTCACCCTATTCACAAACCTATTTTCAGTGCCGTTGTTACAGTTTGAGAATCAGAAAAGGAAGCTAAAACTGTTCCTGTACGACTGATCTGTCACAAGTACGTTTTCCTTTGTGCTTTTTACAGCAAAAATCGTTTTCTCTGGGAAATGACATCGCCACGCTCTTTTGAGAGCCAAAATGAGAAAAAAATTTATCTTATATTTGTCCAATGGAGCCACTTTGGGATTTACTTTTAATCGTCTCCCGCTAATCCTCTTTTAAATGCCTGTGGAGACATAGTATAAAATTGTTTGAAAAGTCTTGGAAGTTTTATTAGAATTTATAAAAATCTGTAAAAATTTTAATTCAGGGTGCGGTGGAAACATAGCACAACAACAGCGTTGAAACAAAATTGATAAACGACAATAAAAACTGCGTATAAAAATGCAATCAATCCAAATTGATAGAAACTACTAATGTTATTTTTTTGACAGCTTTGATTTGACATATCCACCATCGATCAAATATTCACACTGCGGCAGATCTTGGAGAAAACCCAGGAATTCCAAATCGATACACACCACCTCTTCATCGATTTCAAGGCCGCGTATGACAGCATCTATAGAGACGAGCTATATAGCGCAATGTCTAGTTTTGGCAGCCCTGCCAAACTCGTCAGTCTGTGCAGGATGACGATGGAAAACTCACGCTGTTCCGTCAAGGTCGGCAAAGACCCCACCGACCCCTTTGATGTCAAAAAAGGATTTAGACAAGGCGACGCGCTTTCATGCGACTTCTTTAACATCATACTTGCGAGAATTGTGCAGAACTCTCGCGCCAACACCAGAGGTACAATCTTTCAAAAGTCCGTTCAACTACTCGCATACGCAGACGACATTGACATAATCGGTAGAACAAAGCGTGATGTCAGTGAAGCCTTCGTGAGTATTGGGACGGAAGCGGCGAATATGGGTTTAGCAGTCAATGAGGGCAAAACCAAGTATATGCTGTCATCAAGAAAAGACACCCAACACCGACGTCTTGGACAAAACATCACCATCGCTATAATTTTGAGGTAGTTAGGGACTCTGTCTACCTGGGTTCCGCTACCAATTCAGGCAATGTCACCAGCGCTGAAATCAAACGAAGGATAACTCTTGCTTATCGCTGTTTCTTTGGGCTAAGAAGGCAATTGAGTAGCAAAGCCCTCTCTCGAGCAACTAAAGTGTCCATGTATAAGACCCTCATCCCAATCCTGCTTTACGGTGGTGCAGAAGCATGGACCCTGCCAAACACTGACCCTGCTTCGAGAGGAAATTTCTTCGGACGATTTACGGTCCCGTCTGCATAGACGGAGAGTGGAGGAGGAGACATAACATCGAACTGTACGGGCTGTACAGCGATACCGACCTAGCCAAGAATCAAAACACAACGTCTACGATGGCTGGGTCATCTAGAGCGGATGGACACCAACGCCCCGGCCCGTAAAATCTTCGAATCCACACCGCGCGGTAGGGGAGCACCGAGACTCAGGTGGCGCACGCAAGTGGTAGGGGACCTCAGCCAACTTCGCGTGCGAAACTGGAGACGGCTAGCTAGAGACAGAGCTGGCTGGCGAAGCTTGTTGGCTGAGGCCCAGGTCCACCCCGGACTGTAGCGCCACCTTAAGTAAGAATTGACATATACCTTCGGCTTTAAAATAGTACAAAAAGTCTAAAATGTATTAAAACTTCTGAGTTAATTCTGGTTGATAGAAAAGATATTTTTTTTTAGGCCTAGCAAGGATTTTAGATCTTTAAATCCTTGCTAATCCTAGCAAGGATTTTAGATCTTTAAATCCTTGCTAGGTCTAAAAAAAATTTGTTGAAAGCTTGAACCAATAAAAAATGACAAAAGTGCATTAAAAAGTTGTAAAAAATGTTATAAATTGTAACTTTTTATTTGTGTAGTACTAAATGATTTTGTAGCTAGCCGATTAGCCCAATGTTCCTCGAGAGAAGAAGAGAATATACTGTTATGTGGCGACAAGAAATAAAACAACATGCAGGAGTCGCTGAATGCCACCATCGATTCACTAAACGAACATACCCAACTGTCATTCCAGTCATCTGACAGCAGCATATTCGAAGTTCGAATTTCGATTTCCCCTCCTTGGAACTCAGCGGAAGAGTACCAATGGAAAATTACCAAAGAGGAAGTATGGAACGTACTGGAAGGTGCTTAATTTTTTAAAAATACACGGGTGACAGGCTCGTACGGGACAGTTTTTTTTTTTTAACGTTGACTTGTAAAAATCGGCAATAATGTAAAAAGTGATTGAATTGAAATAAAGTGTTGGATTCTGAGTAGTAAAATTGAATAACAGTGTGATTTGAATTTAAATAAGTTTGATTGATAAATAAAGTGTTTTATTGTGTGATTATAAAAGTGAAATTGAGTTTTATTCGACGAACCCCAGGCCGAGAAACTTTTCTTTCCCAATACGGCCCATTGAAGATGAAGCACGAAGAACCAGAAAATTTGCCCGGGGTTCGTCCAATAAAAATTTCGCTTTTATAATTTCACTTTTATAATTACACAAACGAAACACTTGAAGCAGCATATTATCAAACAAAACTTTTTTAAGACTTTCTTTGCTTTACCTAAGTTTCGATATTCACAATTCAAACGTGAACACAATTCAAGTACGACTGTGTTGTCCGACCCTATCATCCCTGTATTTATACAAATTCAAACGTTCCAGAAATTTCCCCCTAAATAATTTTCCATTAGTATTTCTTCACTAGTACTTTTCCATTGGAAAGGAAAATCGATATAAAAAATTCGAACTTAGAATGTCAGTTTGCTGTCACCTGACTAGAATGACAGCTAAATGTGTTTGTTTAGTCAATCGAGTGGATGTGTTCGTAAAGTGAATCGATGGAAGAATACAGCGACTTTTGCATGTATTTTCACGTCCTCCCGCCACATAATATTACTATTTCTGAAGGCATTCGATTTTTTGGCATCCAGCCAGTTGTAAAATTTTGCAATGACATTACGAGACCTCATTAAGCCTCAAGACCATGACATTAAAACCTCAAGACCATATTAAGCAACGGGGAAATTTCTGGTGAACGAATTTGCCACCGAGCTAAGCTACCAGGCTTGCCAAATTTGGGAGCACCATACAGCCCGCACAAAGTCAACAAATTGCCCCAATGGACATTTTGCTCGCCCGATTTTTGAACGTCATTTTCTGACCCATGAGGGCTTTCTTAAGTCGCCAATGAGCCACAAATCAACATTGATCCGAAAGGCAACATTGTGCCAGTGGTCAAATTCAGTCTGATTTATGCAGCAGAGCTGGGGAAAAATTAATGCTTCGGGGATGCGCATTACCCACAAAAGCAGTGGCGCTTAAACGTTTCTCGGCTTCCTACATTTATGTGACAGCGTCAGTTTCAGCTAAGCATTCTAATCAGACTTTAAATCAGTTCGATAGTGTTAACAAAGGATAACATTTGTGTTGAATGCAAAACTCTATTTGGTCCTTTGAAACATCATCCCAGTTTCTCCTTTTTTTGTTGTTAAGCCAACCTTTTTTTACACAAGAGTATAGATATTCAACTATATACTGGAATACCCTAAAACCCCCACGAGTATGTTCAGTGCCTCCAAATTGTACCAAGGTTTTTAAAGTGCATTGAGATTCCTTTTTTGGACGGATCATTATGAATGTGGAACAAGCTTTCATTTACTGATTTTTTCTATTACGAACAATTACTCTAAACCATAAAATGAACTTTTAACTACAATTAGATCGTTTTCATGCCCTGCAAGAAGTAAAGTTACCTCCTGACCTTTCACCAATAAAAAACTATAAGTGTTGTGAAGAAGTGCTGACTTCAGAAAAGAAAATTAATTTCACATCTCGGTATGCTTCCTCAGAGATCAGCTTCTCTGACAAATTGATGATCAGCACAAAAGTTAATAAAAAAAAACATCTAGTATTTCATCCACCAGCATTTAGCAGTTAAATATGTTTCAACTTATAAGTTTTATGCATATTTAACTGCATCTGCTCTAAAGATCTCGCATTCTTCTATTAAGTGTGATGACTTGGAATTAATTAACAAATAATAAACTTACAAAACGATCAATTAATAATTAAATGGACGTTTTGTTGGCGATCAATAAAATTCAAAAGGCGTAGGCCGAGGGTAGCCTGTGACTTTTATTTCGATCGGAGGAATCTTTCTTGGTCCAACAGCGCCAAGACTGCGACCTATAAACTTTAGTGCGACCCAATGTTAAGCTCCGACGATCGGAAAGTTAAAAGATCATTTATGAAATCTGACCCAAGGGCATCAAGTGATCATTATCTGTTTGTAAGGAGTAGGTATAAAGTTTACGCGTGTACTCAATGTGTGGCAGACATTAACAAACCGTTAATAGGAAATATGCGATCAAATGACCCCACAAGCCGTTTGTTCTCGGTTCTCGTCTTACAAAGATCCTCTCGTTTCATTGTTTTAACGATTTTCGAATGGGCTACGGGTACGGCTTATCCCAATCAAAGCGAAACCGAAAAGAAGGCGTCGCGCGCGTTTTAAAAGCAAAGCCCATCCATATTCATTAGACCAGCACCGCAGAAGCTCCAAGCTATTTGTGCGCCTCCATAATAACATTGTGTTGTAATCTCAGTCTCTCAGAGGCCCCGACACAGAGGAGGATGATGGCCATGGCAGTCGTTTCCCTTGTTAAATTCCCGAGAACGTATATTATTCCTTTGGGATTGTTTTATATCATAAAAAGAGGTTAATTAAAGTAGATTAACATGGCTTCTGTTCGTCTGATTAGAATGTCAAATGAGCGTTAGGACGGAAACTGAGAGAAATTCAGAAATGGCAATGGTGTGCGCTTCAAATGGCCGAGTTTTGTGCCATCGCAACATTAAGAAAATTAACCTTTCATGCATACTTAATTCTCATGTACCTAGTAGATTGCAGTAGTTAAAAGAAATTCTACGATTGTAGTTAATCCGTAAACTAAAACATTTGGGTACACTTTGTATTATGCTGAATGCTGAACTGTCAAAAAAGATTATGACAGAGAAAGATATAGCGTAGAAAAAAGCGGTCGCCGTGATGATTTTGATCTGATAATCACCGAAGATCCCTAAGGGCCCTCTATTGCCTCTCCCAACTCTCACTTCGCATAGAAAAACACAGTAAAAAAAGTTCGACTTATTCCTAGATGTCATTTTTCACAGAAACACGCAAATTAACTGTCATTCTACACAGAAAAAACATTCAAAGAAGTTCATACTGTTCTCCAGAGTTGATCCGAGATTAACTTACCAAATTTGGCGAGTTAAGCCCAGATTAACCCTAGATACAAGTTCACTGAAAAGCTCATTTCTGGGGTTAATCTCAGTTTAACTCGGAAACTCGGATGATCTCGCATTGAAAAACCGGCCCTAAGAGCTTTTAGGGCTTTAAAGGTGAATTTTAGGTGAAGAGCTTTTTAAGTGAATATTGATTCGGAACTTATCTCGGCTTAACTCGCCAAATTTGGTGAGTTAGTCCCGGATCAACTCTGGTGAATAATATAAGCCTCTTTGAATGTTTTTTCTATGTGAATTGGCAGTGGCTTCGCATGTTTTTGTGAAAAACGACATCTGAAAATGGCTTAAAGTTCTTCTCCTGTTTTTTTTTTATGTGAAGTGAGAGCTGGGAGAGTCGATAATTTCGAGTGTTGAAAATTTTGACAACTTTACTGACGGAGTTAATTTTGCACTGAAAAACTGTTCACTGGGTTAACTCTACATTCGTTTTTTACCGAGATTTACCGTGTGTATGTTCAAAGGTTTTAGGTCTTCAAATCCAAGCTAGAGAGTTGTAACTAGGAGCGTGACTTGATTCTTATGTTGCCCAAATAAAGTGCTAAAATTGGTTAAATTCGACAACAGCTCGCTGTTCTAACGAAATAAGTTTAAAAGATTTTCTCCTCCAGAAGTCCACGCCCATTTTTGAAGGAGTGCGGTCCATAAACGGAGGCCTAAATTGGAGGCCTAAAAAACTTCAACATTTGGTGCTGCTGGGAAAATAGGGTCGGGTTTTTAGAAGTTTGTTACAGACGAACTCTTACTTAATCATTTTTGTTTTTTTTTATAGATTGACAAACTAAATCGCCTTTTTGTTGATGATTGCAAAACTTTTCTTTAATTTACATTCCCAAAATCTGTTAAAAAGGAGACAAATTCTCTGCTTAACAGGAAGTTAACCAGATATCTTTGGAGAAAACACGATCGAATAGCTTGTCAGAATACTTAACCTGTTGGTGAGCGTTATGATGTTCTAAATGAATTGTAAAAAACCTTATCCATGAAATAATTGCCATGAGGCAACAAAACTGCTTACTTAACAGTAAAGTTATACAGACAATATGAGACAGATACGCATGCTGTCTTAATTTTGAAGCCATGTAATATAAGCTTTCCTTATTCTAAGAAACTTAAAAGTGTTCACAGCAATCATTTACAGTCTATTAAGAAAGAGACAATGACTAAGTGACTGTTGCAAAAATTATCAACTGTGAGAAGAATTTTTGTGTTCTTCAGGGATAATATGAGAAAATGCAAACCAATAAAAGTATTTCTCTTATTTCTAACAAACACTTAAGTGCTTATAGCTCGTGTTTATTGCTAAGCAAAAGGAAATATATCACACACAAAAATATGAATTATTGTTAGGTACAGTTACAAACACTTTTTGAAGCCAACAATCAAGTGTTTGGCAGCGATTGGTTGCCGGACACAACAAATGGCTGTTTCCCAACAAACTCGAGAGAGTGAGCGAGATACCGGGCGAACTGTCAAATCAATTTCAATGAATGAAAAACTCTCGCCGAGGTCGAGGATTACCGTAGGACCACAATGCTCGTAGCGGTAGTATGTAGCAGCAGTACGTAGTACAGCCGCGAAGCCATGTGGCGTAGTACGGAAAAAAATTGAACACAATGGTGTAGCGCGGCTATGTCGAACAAAAACCTCGTTTATCAACAATGGCCGAGACTCTGCGTTAAGTTGAGTTAGATTGAATATTTTTGTACAACGGATGACACAAATTCCATAATATTTCTTTAGATTTAACCATCTCCATAAACTTTTCGACGTCCTTTTCCTCCATTGTTATTCTGTCATTCGCCCATGTGAGTTGTGACTCTAGTGACACGCTGTTCAATACACGTTTTTTTTCGAAGCAAATACTTGATTTTGTGAAGTATAAACCACACATTTGTAATAAAGTTGACAAATTTTCGAAATATGTTATGTCTTGTCACTTTGCCGTCAAAACAGTCGTCACCGCGGTTTCTCGCTTTCATTGTGTGTTCACAAACGGTTTTTCTAGTCCCGCGTTGACGCTGCCGCTCTGGTTGGACGTTAACGTGCTTGTTGTGAAACAACCTGCTGCATAGTATTTCCTTTTGTACTTGCTCAACTCACAATAGCATGTGCCAGTCGCCTGGAAGTACGTGCCTACACCGAAGACGGTTACACTGCATCAGCGTCGCGGCTAAGAATTCTCCTCCGGCAAGGCTTCATACCGAAATCCGCTAAAACTGCATTCCCACATACTGGAGACTTATTTTAACTTGAGGGGCAATAGGTACGCACTTACACCGAAATCGGTTGCCCTTGCGTTATCCTTTGACTTGGGACTACTCCGCTTTGTTTTTCCATTAGTTTGTCGACGCGGGTTCGTACCGAAAACGTTTAGCCCCGACCTCAAGTTATTTGCGCGAATACCTATCAATCCGCCATTCATCCTATCCTTAAGACAAATTAAAATTGGGGCCCAGCAGTCACGGAAGTTTTTTTTTTGCAAAGCCCAGCACTGGCCCCCCTCCCCCCCAATTCTTGAGGCTAGCATCGAAATGGTTACCCCTAGCCTTGATTACACCTTTCGGTTCAGTCTCTAACCAATCCACTATCGTTTGGTAACCTACGGAACAGGGCCTTGACTTTTGCACTCAAATCGGATAGTCATCATTTAGGTCCTCGAGCTGAAACAAAAAGTGGTACTACAATCGACCTGCTTTGGTCTAAGTGTGGGCGTTTTTCTTAGAGTGGATGGACACCCGGTAACACTTGTCTGGTGGCGAACCAGAATTGGGTTAAGCTAGACCTACAGTGGTGTGCAAAATAATAGGTGTATTTTTGGTTTGTGAATAAAAGGTAAGAAGTCAACTGCTACCGGCAGCTTCACTTCTCAGTAACCATCTCCTGATTGCTAAAGGTCTGACATGTATTCTACTAAAATTTTATTTTGGAAAGAGCTTTTCATAATAAAATTCATAGATATTTTGTTTTGTGTGAAACCATTTTTCCAAAAACTACATAACTATTATTTTGCACATCACTGTAATAATATGCTCTAAGAGTTTGGTCGGCCCTTGTCTCTAAACGTCATTACGGGACAGGGATTCTGTCTAAAAGCTGACCAATCACCAAGGTTTGACATTTTTATACCCTACCAAGCCCAGAGCATCAAAATTGTAATGCATTGTTTTGTATCATAGCGAAATAGTGACGGAGTCTACCAAAGAACTTATTGAAATATTATCGAGACTGACAGATGAAATGATTAAGTCATGTCCGTTCGTCTTTATGGTGAAGTTCTTATAGGTTTAACATTGTACCTAGAGAGCTACACCCAGTTTGGATTAGGACTTGGTTCTTGGCTTAGACTTGACTTAAATCTACCCACAAACTCGGCCACTTTGGAACCTTTGACGGGATGAGATTAGATAAACTATGAGATTAGATAAACCTATGGTCATGGTTTCCATGTAAGATAGATCCTCGAAATATCGGGCTAAAAAAATACCATTTTAAATGAAAGACAATCTCAATCTCAAATTTACATTTGAGATTGTCTTTCAGACAAGTTACAGACAAGTTTCATAATCAAGTTAGACAAGAATCATAAATCTTTAACTGCCCACTTTGACCATGTGATATCCTTAAAAAATTAATTTTGAAAGTTGATCGAAATCAATTTTTTTTTAAATTGACTTTTTTCCAAAGTTCTAAGGTTGGCTCATAAAAACAGAGTTATCATAACGTGAATGGAAAGGATCAGAGGAAAAAGAGGACAGGAACTGATGCAATTTGGTTTTGAACTGTTGGGGACTGTAGTGACGAGAAAAAACCTTCTTCGGAAGCCTGTTCCACATCCGTGAAGTTCCGCTAAAAAAGAACAATTTCTGCTTTCTGTTGAAAACTAGCTCAAAACTTAATGTCACCTTAAACTTGGTGACATACGGACGGACATGGCTAATTCAACTCAGAATTCGGTCTCGTTATTACTTGTCTACGTTACATTTTAGCCTGTATCAAACTTAATTTACTCCATTCCTGTGGATAGGGTATAAAAAGGAGCTTGTTTTACCATTGTCATAACGAAGAATAATTTTAGAAAAACAGTTTTCAAAAATGAAATTTAAAAAATTTCTAATGCTTAAAGGTAACGATCGTACTTTAAATGGGCTGAAGTATGAAATGTTTATATCACCAGCTAACAACATTAAAAACGTTTCAAAATTGATCAAGTTTTATGTCAATTCAAACGAAATTAGAACGGCATGTTTAACAGTTCTCGCAAAAATCCATGTCAGCAGAATCTAAGAAAAATGGCCAATGCTAGCGGAGGTGAAAAATTAAGAAAAAAATAACGAAAAAAAAAAAAATTATCGAAATCGCTACTTTAGGCTGAAATCATAGCTATCATTTGGTTGCTTCATTGAAAATTTTATTTTCATGTTTTTAGACGATTGAGTAGATAATATTGACATGGATTGGTCTTAAAATGAAGCTAACGAATTATTGAATTTTCTGAGTAAAAAGAAATACTTCGATGAACAGCTGATTTTCGTTTCTGTGTTTCGGAACCAAATCGTTTCACTGAATGTATTCCATTCTCTTTTCATTCTCATCTGTCAGTTCTAGTTTTAATGATCAACTATAACCTCAAACACCAGTGATTGATTGTTTAGTTTTTTTTTGCCATTGTCCGGTCGCTGTACTGCTTGCAATTTTAAAAACATGCAGCAGCAAAACTTAAAAGAGTTGAAGGCTCAACAAAAATTGGAAGCAAGAGACTTCGAAACAAAACTTATTTTAGAAGTAAAAAACCATGGTTGCATTTATGCCAAAGATAGTGAGGAATACAGTAACCGTGGACGGCGAGAAAATGCTTGGGTGGACATTGCCCTTGTTTTGGGAAAAAGAGGTAAGGAAGGACTTATTTGTTTGTTGTGTCGTGTGTATCTCTTAACAAAGGTATCTTTGTTTTTAGCTGATGAATGCCAAAAAAAAGGGAATTCCCTTAGAGACTGCTTTCGCTCTAATTTTAGAGAGCAATGCAACACTCCAAGCGGGTCAGGATCGAGTACGAAGGCAAAATGGTTCATTTTGAGACCTTAATATTTTTGATCCCTTATATAAAGGTTCCTGAGGAGTACGTAAATATTTAGACTTGGACATCGAAAATATATATTTACAATGATATGTACCTCTATTTATACCCCATCCCATAGGATAGGAGGCATATTAAGTTTGCCACATAGTTTGTAACACGGTACAAATAATAATGGTAGAGCCCCAAGACCTTAAGGGCATATGATCGAGACCGAATTCTGAATCGAATGAGCCATGTCCGTCTGTCCGTCCGTCCGTCCGTCTGTATGTCACATGTTTTTAGGCCTTAAATTTTGAGCTAGGGTGCTGAAACTTCGTACGTCAGGTGCACGTCATGCGAAGCAGTACAAGTCTAAACATTTTTCAAATCCGCCCAAAGACACGCCCACAATCGGTCTAAATATGCAACTACCTCCAGATTTTTCAAAACTGTAAGACGTTCTAAAAGGCTGAAATTTGACATTTAGTATCTCTTAGTGAATATAAGACATAAAAAAGACAAATTTAATTGGTAAACCTCCTCTAGTGGGTGTGGCATCTATTTTAAGAGTAAATTTTCAAATGCAGTTTACTCAGTATTTTTGCTCGAAATTGAAAAAAATTTGCTTAATATTTTATGCAGAAAATGCTTAGTTCCACATTTTCTTTATACAAGACTTTGGGCTCCGCCCACATTTGGAGGCAGAATTGAAGAAAAACCTAAAATTTTCCAGAAAAACTTAATTTCGACTGCGGGGGTCGATTTTTTTAAAATATTGAATTTAAACCAAAAAATTGCATTTTTACGTACAATTAGGTGTAACTTGGAAATATCTGTGGAAATATCTTATAATTAATAGTTTGTAATTAGGGGCTTTTGGACCACGCCCCTTTTCGAAGTTTGCATTACTTGTAAAATGTCAAAAAATAACTATGTCATCAGCATTTTACAATGTGGAATAGGATGGGGTATTCAACGGTCCGTTTTACGGACTGTAACTTCTGCGTACACACTGTAGCACTTACTCACTGGTTTTCTCACAGCGATTGCGGCAACTATTCGAAAGAAACTTCAGGAAATTTTTCCAATGACCTCGAAGAGTTTGGATGGGATTGTGCGGGAAACTTTGCAGATGCACAAATTGCAACACCCGTCAAAAGACATGCAAAACACAATCCTCCCCAAAACAAAAAGAAGTGAAGCAATGATGAGGATGAGCTTGGTAGGGTGCTAAAAGCTATGGAAAATACGGCAAGTCCACCACCCACCACTTCAAAGAAAGCAATTGAGCTATTTTTTGAAGGCATTGCAAAGCAGGTGGAACACTTCACTGTTAAACAGCAGATTGAGCTGCAGCTATTGTTAGCTGCAGAGTTTCTTTCTTTTATTTAAGTCCATGATTTTAGTTTATTACACTGTGTCACTTACTTGTATTATTTGTTTATATGTAGTTATTGTTCGTTTTGCAAGTAAAAAGGAACCTTGTTTCGCACGTCGAAGCCAAAATTAAGTAGACGTCAAACTGTTTTCACTGACAGAAAAAATTTTCAATGATTGCTATGACCAACTTGTCAAAAAAATAGAACCAGCGTTCCACTGGATTGTTCCAATGATACATTCAAATGATAGCTATGATTACAGCCTTATCGATTTGAAATTTTAAAAATGATCAAAAGGCCAAGAAAACGTATGTCGTTCCCTCTATTTTGAAAGGGTTATAGGCAAAAATTCGAAATAAATACAGACGAAATCCATCTTTTGAAATAAAAAAAAAAACATAGCAGTTTTAAAATCGCAAATGTTTTCCTAGATATGCTTGAAAATACTTTAGTTGACTGACTAAAATGATTCTGCTAGCAATTCTGCTGTTTATCACTTGCTGTTCACTTAGCTTACATCAACCAAGTTTGACGCAGGCACAACCACATGAACGTTAACCAACACAACAGCTTTAAGAGAAAAACAATAACTTAAAGCGCTTTTTTTTAAGAAAAAAAATATATATATATAAAAAAATCAAAGCAAACATTTTTTTGCCACCCTTTTCTAGAGTATCGAAACTAAAAAACCACCCAAAACAACAGAAGACTGCATTACAAAAAAATTATACAACGGAATGTAAAATAAATCCACAAATATTTTTTATGAACAAGTAGAATTTTATATGAACTGTGCAATAAAGATGAGCTTAACCTCCAACAAAAACCGAAGGACAGCTCCGCGTATGTCTTCGTACTTGACGGTCTTTTTTTTTTCTTGCAAACTTGGGTACAATTATAATTATTTCAAGGTAAAGAAAGACTCCAACCAGATCGTGTCTTTTAAAGCCATGGCTTCCATAACCACAAATCTCTTCCTTATTATCTTCCTATTACACCAAAAAAGGGAAATTCCTCCAAATCATCTCCTAAGATATGTCTTGAGAAGAAAAACCTCCACAAATTATACAGAGACACATGTCCAAAAACTAAGCCGACCTAATAAACGCTTCTTTTTTTTTGACTAGACGCAATTAAGAATTCCAAAACGAAGCTGAACAAATGCTGAGCCCATAAATGTTGCATGCAACTTGATTTATTTGCTCATTTTGTCCACCGTATGTTAATATTTATTTATTACACAAAACCCGAAATCCAAATTCATGCATCAGGTCCTATGGTCCTACGCCTATCTGTGGTTTATGCCACAGTGTGTACACTGGTCCAAGTTATCACATTTCCAAGATAAATCTCTCCCACTGTCTTGAGTCAAAATAAATTAATCATGTTTAAATTCCAAATCAGTTCTACAAATAAAAAAATAATTCATATTTGGAAGGAGTAGATATATCTCTCTGGCTTGTTTTTTCGTAGACACTAAACCTTTTGTCATGCTATTCAACTAGAACCATTAATGAATTCATCTTATTAGGTTTAAACTGGATTTTCGTAGAGGCAATAGAACGTTTTCTTTTGGAACTAGTTAGAACCCTGAAAAGACAATAAATTAATTTTACGCTGATTGAATGAGAAGACAAAAAAAATAATGCCATTCTTTTGTATATAAACTTTGGAATTTTTTTTTTTGAGAAACACTGTCTTACAATTTTGTTCCATAAGAATGTCCGAATAAATTACTGTTTCTGTTCGTGTATCTCTTTTTCAAAGATGTGTCCATAAAGAAAGAACTTTGCTTAGCTTGAAACATGGGTATACAGGGTTTTAGGTGATATATATCTCTAAGAAAGGAACACTCAAAAATGTTTATGATAAAAATGCTAATTTTTTGGCGTTGAGTACGATTTTTATGCAAACTAACAATAAACGTTGTTTCTTTTCTTTTTGTGTCAATTTCTTAGAGATAAAGATATTGAATTTCATTTGCTCTTAACCGTTTGGCAGATGACGTTGCCATTGCTGTATCGGGGAAGCACCTTAACACCCTCAAAGAACTCCTACAGAATGCTCTAAACAAGATGGGCTGACAGCTGTGGTTTGGGGGTCAACCCTCACAAAACTGAACTAGTCCTATTCACCAGGAAATACAAAATCCCACATATCGACCCCCCCTCAATCAAGGGCACTAGCTTAATCTTCTCTGAGGAAGCTAAATATCTAGGTCTCATCTTAGACAGAAAGCTTAGCTGGAAGTCTAATATACAGGAAAGAGTCCGGAAAGCTACGGTAGCACTCTTTTCCTGCAAAAAAGCCATCGGCAACAAGTGGGGACTTCAACCCCGTATCACCCACTGGCTATATATCTCGGTCGTAAGGCCGATACTGACGTATGGAACAGCTGTCTGGTGGACCGCTTTGGATAAAGCGGTAAATCGTGATAAGCTAAGCAAGGTCCAAAGGTCAGCTTGCTTATCTATGAGTGGAGTACTTCGCACCACTGCCTCAGCAGCACTAGACATTCTGCTCCATCTAATTCCTCTTGACATCTTCAGCAGACAAACTGCTGCCATCACGGCTACTCGCCTTAAAGCAACCTCTCAGTGGACCAATAGTGAGATAGGCCACTCTGCTATTCTGAACACATTCAGATTCCCCTCTAGAAACATGGACCTCACCTTACCCCAATTACATTTTGAAAAGAACTTCCAGGCAACGATCCCCCTAGGTCCTCCTGGGAGGACTGTGCGCCTCTGGAATGTGAATCGATCCACTTCTACACTGATGGATCGAAGACAAATGATGGGGTAGGCGGGGGTGTATTCTCAGACCGACTAAATCTAAGTCTCTCTTTCCGTCTCCCGGATCATTGCAGTGTTTTTCAAGCTGAAATTATGGCGATAAAGGAAGTCTTGTCCTGGCTTAAGAAAAATGTTATATCCGCCAAGGACATACGCATATTTTCTGACAGCCAAGCGGCCATCAAGTGCCTGGAATCGGTCTCTATAAACTCTAATGTAGCCTTAGACTGCCATTCATCTCTAAAGGAGATGTCGGAGCAGTTCAACATTCTCCTGTGCTGGGTGCCAGGACATAGAGACATTCCAGGTAACTGCAAGGCTGACGAACTCGCCAAACTTGGAACTACCCTCCCAATTTTGCCTGATAAAGGCTCCGTAGGCATTCCAATTTCGACATGTAAACTCATGATTAAACTGGATGCGATAGAAAGAACAAATCTCAGATGGACTAGTGGCAGTACCTGCCTAGCGACGAAACAGATCTGGCCAAAGCTTGATCTTAAACGCTCTAGGAGTTTGATCGCTCTTAATAGATCGCACATTGGTGCTACAATAGGTGTCATTACAGGGCACTGTCTGATAGGCAAACACGCGACAAGGCTTGGTGTCTATTCCAACGACTTTTGCAGGAGCTGCATGGATGAGGAGGAGGAAGAGACCACTCTCCACCTTCTCTGTACATGCCCCGCTCTTTCCAAGAACCGAAATCTTCACATTGGAGCTTTCTTCTATAATGATCTCAGTGATCTCAGCACGACTGACCCGAAACGTCTCTTACGCTTCATTAATAGCTCGAAATGGTTCAACGAGTAGGCAATAGAGTCAGATCCGCGTGGTATCACAATGGACCTAAATAGGTCTAAGTGTGTTGGTTTCTTTGGATCCGACAGCCACTTCAACCTAACCTAACCTAACCTAACCGTTTGGCAATAAATTCCTAGAGCCTTAAATATACAGAAAATGTCAATGATCTACGTTTTGTGTTTCCACAGATTACAAAATTTAGTTATTTAAAATGTTTTTTTATAAAAAGCTTTTAACCAATAAAAATATAATCATAACTCATCATCATCATCATCATTTTCGAATGCCGCTTATCCTTTAAAAGGGTCGCGGAGCGAGGGCGGCTAAATATAATCATACATAAGAAATCAAACATTTTTTGAACAGTTTCAAGTTTGATGACACCAGATTAGTTTTCAAATTTATAATTTCTTGAAATCTTGCAATGTTTTGAGGTTAATTTCAAATTTTACTGGACTATTGCCAATGAGATTGTGCGGAAAAATCCATAGAAGTAAGTTTTAAGCGTCAGCCACAAAAACTTAGCCTCTCGCAGACCAGAACGTATATCTACCGCGTCTTCGAAATTTATAAAAGGAACAGTTAGAAAGCGCAACAGTGCGTATAAAATAGCTTAGACCGTGGTATACCCTGTTCCTTTTCCTATTCTCCTTTCCATTCGTATTCTGCTTTCCATTCGTTTATTTTCTTGTTTTTCATTCCGTCCCGTTACCATTTATGCATCATCTTAAATAGAAAAAAGAAATGCCTTCCTTTTAAGTTTTTGTTCCCTTTTTTTAAAAAAGGGGCGTGGCATAAAAATATCTAATATAAAAATATAAAATGTACGCAAAACTGTAATTTTTTGGTTTATATTCAATAATTTTGTGACCTCTACAGATGGGCGTGGCCGAAAACTTTGTTTGAACGAAATCTGAAATAGTATCCGGTGTTCTTTATGTGGTAAATTTTATTTCTTATTCTATACTTAGTAAAGCTAAAAAGCAGTCGAAATCCATGTTTTTCTGGAAACTTATAGGTTTTTATGGAATTGTGCCTCTAAATATGGGTGTGGGCCAAAATTTTGTATGAACCAAATGTAGAACTTAATATTTCCTTCATAACATATATTCAGAAAAAAATTTTCGATTTGGAACAAAAATATTGAATAAATTGCATTTGAACAATTACTCTTTAATTCGATGCCAATAATGTAGTTTTTTGAGTAAAATTCAACAATTTCGTAATATCAACGTGGACAAAAACTTTGAAAGAACGAAATCTAGTATAGAACCCGGCGAAGCTAATGTGTTAAATTTTATTTCTTATCCTTACTTAAGTTAGGCTAAAAAGTAGTCGAAATCCCGCTTCCTAGCTCAAGATTTAGGGCCTTAAAATTGGTGACATACGGACAGACAGACGGACGGACGGACATGGCTCATTCGACTCGTTCTATCGTCATTATTTCTCTGTTACATTTTCGCATTTATCAAACTTAATATACTCCATTTCTGTGGAATAGGGTATAAAAATATATTTACATAAAAGACCGTCAAGTATGAGGACATACGCAGAGCGGTCCGTCGGCTTTTCTTGTAAATTAAGTTTACCTTTACTTCACATTTTGTGTAAAATTTTATATTTTTTTATTCAAGTTATTTCTGGATATATTTCACGTTCTGTTGTGTACTTTTTTCGTATTGCAGAAAGAACAATATAGACTTTCTTATGTTGGGTGATTCTTTAGCTTCGCCCCACTAAAACAAGGATGGCAAAAAACTTTTCCTTTAATTTTTTTCCTAAATATTAACTTTTATAAGTTTGTTGTTTTTTTTCAACGCTTTTGTATTGGTAAACGTTCATGTGTTTATGCTTGCTTTAAATAAAATGTTGGTTGATGTAAAATAAATGGCCCAAAAGTTACAATAGGAACAGTTTTATACGTAATATTTTCTAGCAGCATCATTTTAGTCAGTCAACTAAAACCTTTTCAAGCACATCTAGGAAACCATTTACTATTTCAAAAACTATTTCAGTTGCTTTTTTTTTAATTTCAATAGATGAATTACGTTCGTTATTTATTTAAAACTTTTGTCTCTCTCCGTTCTGAAAATAAAGGAAAGTACATACATTTTCTTGGCCTTTTTTACCAGTTTTTTTAAATAACATCCAGCAATTTAGTTTTTTTTTTTCTTCATTAACGTTTGGCTATTTTTCAATTTTACAACCAAGCTGCTTTCCATTGGCCACTTTTCCAAATGAACACGTACACGTAAAAATTTATTTAAAAACAGGTTGTTGCATTGCTTCATAGCTTTTCTTTGCAAGTGTTCAAGCGGCTCAAGCTTTAACTAAGCTTTATATGTACGTCAAATAAAAGTTGAAAAATGTAGATTTTCTTAAAATTTTGCACATTTTGTTATAAGAACTATTCCAAATGAAACTGGCGTTGTTTTTTGAAATATTAAAAAAAAATGACCGTCAAGCATGAAGTCATTCCATCTGCTTTTTTGAAGGCTAAGCGCACAATTATTGCTTAAATTGCATATAAAATGTTGTTTAGTATATTTGCGATATTGTTTTACCCGACCGAGAGTATAATAATTTTAATGCATAGTTTGCAACACAGTGAATCACCGTAGACCCCTAAGACCTTTTAGAGATATGATCGAGACCGACAGGTGAGTCGACTAAGCCATGTCCGTCCGTTCGTCCATCCGTCCGTCTGTCCGTCTATCCCTCTGTCCGTATGTGTTAAGTCTTAGGTCTTTAGAATTGAGCTAGGACGCTCAAACTTGGAGCATATTATGGTTCTTATTTTGTACAGACAAAGTATGAAAATTTGTTAAATCCGCTTACGGCCACGCCTACCACTGGCTTCAATGTAAGACAACCTCTATTTCAAATTTCCTTTCAAAATGCCTGATGGTCAACTTAGACAAGACGAAGGCACTCAAGTTTTGGTATTGAGCAAAAGTGGATCAAAGCCACTAAGAAGGCAAAAATTGAACCGCCTACAATATCGACCATGCCCACCGATTTCTCGGAAAGTTCTCTCAAAATCGAAAAAAAATTCTAAGACAAATATTAAAGATGTTACTATTTGCTAAGTTTGCTCCATACAAAATTTTGAGCTCCGCCCACTTTTAAGGGGCGTTTTTAGGAAAACACTGTTTTTCCGAAATAATTTTCGGTTTTAACGCAATTTGTCATGATGCTAACAAATATTACAATTAATTAATTTTAAGTTTTGGGCCGGACCCACTTTTGGGGGCGTGTCTTATACAAATAACACACGAATTCGGGTCAAGAAACTTTAAGATTTGGTGTTACACGGTATATAGGGTTGGGTATATGGAAGTATGTAAAAGAAGAACTCTTTTACTTACTTATTGGCCAATATGTTGGCTTTCCCGTGAAAAGAAAGTGCACTCCACGTTTCATACTATTTTTGTGCATGAATCTGCCTCCGGTTCTAATTGCATCTTGAACCCCAAAAAGTATGCTTCGCGTTAAAGTCGCCCCAATGATTAAATTCACACGATGAAACACCAACCATATCAAACAAAGCGACAGCGAAAATTGAAGAAAAAATTCGCCGACCGCCTGCAATAAATGTGGTTGGGGTCGCAGACTACGGAAAGCTGCAAAATATCTTAAAAAATACTCTGGGGACGAAGTATAATTTAATTTCTCTTCGAAAAAATGTATGGAAAGTCCATGTCGATGACTCTGATGCCTATCGCGCGCTTTCGCAAAAATTAAATACCGAGAATGTACAATGGTATACCTACGAAAACAAATTCGAGAAGCCGCTTCGGGTTTTCGCTAGGGGACTTCACCCAACCTGCACGAAGGAAGAAATCGTTGAAGATGTTCAAGGCTTTAAAATTCTTGATGCCGTGAACATACTTAAGAAAGAAAAACAACGTACGGAAGAAGAAAAAGACACCGTGGTCAAGCGCGGTCTTCCTATTTTCATGCTGACGTGCGATAGGATTGAAAACATAAACGAAATATATAAAATAAAAACAATCCTTAATATCAGGGTAAAAATTGAGCCCAAGCGAAAGGGCAATAGACTAGTACCTCAATGTAAGCGATGCCAAGGCTTCCGACATACTCAAGCGTACTGCCAAAAAGAACCGCGATGTGTCAAATGCGCCGGTGGACATCTTTCAAAAGATTGCAACGTAAGCAGTCAGGCCCCAGCGACTTGCGCCAATTGTAATGGAAGTCACCCGGCGAGCTACCGAGGTTGCGAAATCGCAATAGAGCTACAAAAACGTCACGAAACTGTTAAGCAACATATCGTAGATAGGGCCACAACCCCAAAACGTTCTAGAGCTGACAAGCCGAAAATTCCAAAATCGGTCAGAAATACGAGATTGACAAGGAAAAAAATACAAACTCCGCAAGAAAACGTCGCCGGTCCAAGTACAAAGGGAAAATCATCACTCATCGGCCCAAGATCGTACGCTGAAGTCGCGTCGCACAAAAGCAAACCTCCAGAACCTACCACAACAGATTCGGTATCTCAAATATTATTTATGATATTGGAAAAGCTTGAGCAACAAACTAAAGTTAATCAAGTAATATTTGACAAACTGAGCGAGCTAGAGTTTAAACCTCGCAAAACGAATACCAAATCATGAATATGAAGCTCATTAACATACTTACATGGAATGCAAATGGTCTTTTAAAGAAAATCGACGAACTAGAAGTATTTCTACGGAAAAAAATATTGATCTATGCCTGATTTCGGAAACACACTTTAAGAAGGGATCCGGACCCAAAATTAGAGGTTACATCGACTACCACGCGCATCATCCATCAGAAAATTCGAGAGGCGGATCCTCTCTCTACATCAAAGACTGCATTAAGCATTACAAAAACGAAGAAATTGAGCTTGACTCTATGCAAATACGAGATTGTATCGCTAAAAATAGGTCACCTAGATTATAATATTGCCTCGAGTTATTTTTCTCCACAGTATAGGCTAGCGGACGACGATCTTACTCCCCTCTTTGACTTACTTGGGTCGAATTTTTTCATCGGCGGGGACTTTAATGCGAAAAACAACCTTTTGGGGATCACGGTGCAATTCAACAAGAGGTAGAGTACTCTTTAAAGCTAGCATGAAACGTGGCGTGGTTTTCCTTTCGACGGGAAAGCCAACGTGTTGGCCAACCGACAGAAGCAAAGTACCTGACCTTGTCGACTTCTTTATCGCAAAAGGGGTCCCTCGCCACCTCACAAATGTAGAAGAAGGCTATGATCTCTGTTCGGATCACTCGGCAGTCGTTTTGAAAATCGGCGGAAGTCTAGCAAAAAATGAGAGAGCGCCTAGGCTAACTAATAACAACACCGACTGGGATGGCTTTAGGAAATACTGCAAAGAAAATGTATCTCTACATGTACCACTTACAACCCCTTTAGAAATAGAAGACGAAGTCGATAAACTCGTTAGAACTATTCAAGACGCTGCTTGGAACAATACTTCTTTCCGGAAGACTGGAGCAAGGAAAAGCGGATCAATTTACCCGCGCGAAATTGAAGAGCTCATACGCGAAAAGAGAAAGGCTCGAAAGAGGTGGCATTTGTCTCGAGCTCATCCTGATAAAACCATTCTGAATGGGCTATCTAACAAATTAAAGCACTTACTTCAAGATTTTAAAAGTCGCGAGACTACCAACTACCTCGAAAACTTGACTGCCCATAGAGGGTCAAACTATTCACTTTGGAAAGCCGTGAAGTCCATTAAAAAGCCCATAGTACACTCGGCGCCAATAAGAAAAGATAACGGTGAATGGGTAAAAGGCGACAAAGAGAAAGCAAATGTATTTGCAGAACATCTAGAAGAAACATTCAAACCGTTTGACGGGGAGCCGTTGGTTGACGATCAGTATCGCAATGCGGAACTAGACAATTATCGAATGAAAACCGTGACACTGTCTGAACTTCGTCAAACAATCCGACAGCTACGACCTAGTTCCTGGGGAAATTTTGAAGGAGCTACCGAAAAGAGCGTTAGTCAAGCTTCTCTACATCATAAACGCATCAATGAGAATTTCATACGTTCCACGGCAATGGAAAGTCGCAGAGGTAATAATGGTTCCGAAACCAGGGAAATGCCCGAACGACAAAAAATCATATAGACCGATTTCGCTTTTGCCGATTATATCTAAAGTTTTTGAGAAACTTGTGCTCAAACGACTGCAACCAATAATTGAAGAAAGACGATTGATTCCGGATCACCAATTCGGCTTCAGGGTCAAACATTCAACAATTGACCAGGTCTATAGAATAACTAATGAAATTGAGAAAGCCTTAGAAGCGAAAATGATATGCTCTACCGCTTTTCTTGATGTATCCCAAGCCTTTGATAAAATTTGGCACGAAGGCCTAAAATATAAGCTACGGAAAGTTTTGCCGAAAAAAATGTAGGAACTCTTAGAGTCTTATCTTACCAACAGACTATTTCGAGTGAGATACGGGAGCGAATACTCAGAATTCAAAGAAATACAAGCCGGCGTTCCACAAGGTAGCGTCCTCGGTCCAACACTGTTTTTACTTTTTACAAGAGATGTACCTCAAGTAGAGATAACGACTGTAGCCACGTTCGCTGACGACACGGCTATCCTCGCTACGGATAAGACAGTCGAACTATCAACGGGAAAACTCCAACGCGCTTTGAATAAAATATGCGAATGGACAAAGGCCTGGCGAATCCTCCTAAATGAGACAAAATCAACGCATGTAAATTTTACTTACAAGAGGGTAATCAACTTACCTCTATTTATAAACTCGGTACAAATTCCGTACGCAAACAAGGCGAAATATTTAGGCATGACCCTAGACGCAAAACTTAAGTGGAAGCCACACGTTAAAAAGAAACGCGATGAACTTGAAATCAAGCTACGAGAACTGAATTGGCTTATCGGACGTTATTCGAAACTAAGAGTGTATAACAAACTGCTATTGTATAAGCAAGTGCTAAAACCATCTTGGACGTACGGTATACAACTTTGGGGTTGTACCAAACCAAGCAACATATCTATTTTAGAAACTTTTCAGAATAAGACACTAAGAGCAATCGTAAATGCTCCATGGTATATAAGAAATAGAGATTTACATCGAGATCTAGGCATCGCAACCGTGACCGACGAAGTAAGAAACTTTGCTCGCAAACTTCACACTCGCCTTCACGGCCATTGCAACCACGAAATATCAGTCTGAAATATTGTCTGAACTCTGGATCAGACAAATCTTGCACGCCGACTACAACGAACAAGACCGTTGGATCTAGCGTCGTAAGAGGAAACCGCAGGTGCTTTCGTTGGAAGGTAGCCTGCCAAACGCGATTACTATACAGAAGCTTGAACTACTTGTTAAGGAAACTTAGTCGTAGTCTTACAAAGATTGGGAGGTTTTTTAGTGAGTAAGAATCTCACACTACTATGAGCACGCGCGTTCGATTCTCATAGTGCCTATGAAGGTTTTTACCTACCCACGAAAAAAAAAAAAAACTTTTAATTTAAAAATTATGAAATATTTACCCCTAAAAGTCATTTTTCTATACTTTTTGACTTAAATTATGCGAACGATCTGTTTTCTGACTCTGACTGAAATGAGAAGTTGAAACATTTAATCCATTTAATAATAATTTATTGAAAAAATTACCCTACGATTGACACAAGGGTTTTAACAGCCGTTTATATGGGCTTGGCCATGTTAAGAGCTGACGGGATGGAATTTCATCTATTTTTACCAGATAGCTTTTTCACAACAAGTGCGTGAGCGTCAAACCAAACCCTTAGCGTCAATATAAGACTAGACAAATCGCTTGTCAATACACAATGAAAGCGAGAAACCGCGACGACAGTTTTGACTGCAAAGTGACAGGACATAGCATATTTGCAAAATTTTTCGACTTTGTTGCACATGAACAACACAAGTTCACTTAGGGTAGAATCGGTAACGCTTTTCTATGAACAAATGCGAATAACGCAAAATAAAATCGATGACCCATCAGATATTGCGTGAACTTGATCGAAGTGTTTTAAAGCCTCCACCCTCTGTTCACGACTTTTTTCAATTGGTGTGGGTTAGGTTATTTTTTAATGCAGTTCAATTATTGACTGATTTGATAAACTTGAGCCCATGTGCAATTTTAACAACTCTGTTGGGCATAGTATTTATCAATATTACTGACTCAGGACTGCTGAAAAGTCCTCCAATTACCGTAAAGGACTGCTCATTACTTATTAAAACAAAAACTAGCAACTGTTCATTGCAGTTAGTTCGCAGTTAACTGTCGCTTTGATGATCCATGAACTCCGTAAATGCCAAAACCTAATGATAAAGAAACTTCATAACAAGATGCTATACATTTTCTTTCCAAGTTGGCGGTTTTATCTCAAAAGAGTTAATTTGAAGCTTATAAGAGCTTTATACAGAGCAGAGCTTAGCTGCATAAATCTAAGTTATGTCCAACATAGAGCATAGAACAACGTTGGTTCGTGCCCAGGGAGATATAGCAAAAGGGTGTAATACCTACATAATTTATAAGTATCTTTAAAGGCTGCTAAGAGGCTTATAATAGTCGCTACATGCATAAATTTTAAATTATTTAAGCAAACCTACAAAGTTTCTACACCTCAAAATTTAATATTTTTCTTTCTTCAATGTAAGGCTCCTTTGGCTTTGTACCGACTTGGCCTCATGGTCATTTAATAAGGGCTTAAATTACCAATCGCATCGCATTTGATGCGCCTTTTCCAGATGACCGAAATAAATTGAATAATCAGATCACCTCTATCTACAAGAATTCGGATTCCTTTTGAACCCAATCATGCCACCGGAAATCCCAAGCCCAATCCCAAGCCCGACTCACCATTTTGTCCAATTAGCTGCGAAGTTGTCTTCTCGTTGCTTTTGTTCTTCTCAAAGACTCCACTCGTGGACGATGACCGACTATGGCCAGTCGTCGTCTTCGTCGTCGGCAGCGTTGACTTATTATTATAGTAGCCCCCTAGTGAGCCGTGTTGTTGTTGCAGTTGCTGGCATTGTACACTGTTACTTTTCCCGAACAATTGCTGCTGCAGGTGCGCGGTGATTTTTCCATTCACTTCGTTCATTGATGATTTTTTAATGCCACCTCCTCCACCGCCACCACCACTATCCACCTGATAGGTGGTAGGTGCTGTTGAGGTTGTTGTTGTGGCTGTCGACGGCGGCGATGGTGTCGCTGCCATCGATTGTGTCGACGATAGGACGGCTGAATTCCGATGCAATCCCAGATTCGTGCAGCTCAAGATCATCACGGGTGAGTCATGTAAATCTGGCAAAGATGAAGATATCGTCATACTACCAACGGTTGACAATTTTAAGCCACTTCCACACGATGCCCTCGGCGATGAGGAGATATTAATAGTGTCGACAGACTTTCGCGTCTTGAAGAGGCGCATCTTCGTGGCGAAGAGTGGGGTTTTTGTGTTATTGCTTCGACGCCCGCTGAGATCTTAACGCGCAAAAGTGACTGAATCTGCAATGGGAATAAGAACAAAGAAAATTATTGAAGTTATGTCACACACAGTCATCGCGCATCAGATCCTCGCGATGAGCTACAATATAATTTGCTTTGAGGAATGTATCTTCGTTTAATATTACTGTCAGGTGCAGTGCACATGCGCAAAGAGCTTGGGGAATTTCAGGAAATGTAATCGTTAATGTTTGTGGTTTTCGTTAGGGCATCCAGGGGGCTTGACGCAATCCGGGGGATAGTTATTTGGCGGCTTGTAAAAGAATTCAACAGAAACCGGGGCCCCAGGATGTTGGTACATTCAATTTAAAATGTTTGGTTATTTAAGGTCTTTTTAATTGAGGCGCCACAGACTTCATTTATGGCCGTAACCGGTGAGGGGGAGCACAGGGGTTCAATTTTTGACAAGTGCAACTTTTTAAAACGAGAACAGAACAATAAATGCGGTTACACGATATTGTGCCAAAAGCTTTGACACAAATTGAGTTCACACAAAAATTGCCATGCCTCCAATAAGTGGGTGGGATAAAAAAAACCTTAAGAAGCCTTATGCAACGCGGTTTATGCTGCCAGCTTAGAAACAGAGAAGATAGAACAATCCCAACCCGTAGAGACCATTATCAGGTGCAATTATTCTCTAAATTCGTTATAAGTTTCCACTTGTCGATTTGTAAATGACAAAGGATACATTTTTATGTTAAGTATATAAAAAATTGGCAAGTAAAAATAAAGTTATATACCTACTTTGAAATTTAATATAAATTGGCTTACGCTTTACCAATTATTGTGTCTTCAATCAGAAAAAAAGAGAACTGTCAAAGTTTGTCATTTCATCAAAAGACTTATGGCACACTAGCAATTTTTTAAAGAATCAACAGTTTACTGACAATACTCGAAAGCAGTTGATCGCTCACATGAGCAATTAAAGAAGTTGCTCATGTGGGCGCATGAGCAACTTCTTTAAATCGCAAAGACCAACACACAAACCCTGATGAAATATTTAATTATTTGCTCTCTTAAGTGTCGCAGAAGTGAAAGAAATTAAAGATTTTAATGGCAGCATTCAAAAACAAAGCTGCATGTGTCAAAAAAGTCATTTATGATATGAAAACAAAAAAATCGGTGGCAAAACACAGATTTAAAAGTTGCGGCAAACTGGTTTCGTGTCGGTTGCACGTGTGTGCGCATTCCCATATAAGCTCATAGGACACAAAAAGGCAATCAAATAGTTGCGTGATTAAAAGTGCCATGTGTGTGATAAGCCTAATACCCTTTTCACACCAAATCAGAATCTAGATTCAGAGTAAAAAGTCCCAAATCTTATTGCAATCTATAAGATTTGCCATACATTTGTAGAGTTCAGAATCTCGATCAGAATCTAGGTTCCCACAAAATCGAATACAAATGTAATCGATTGTAATCGATTTTGTGGGAATCATAGGAAAATGAAAGCAAACACACTTTTTTAATTCAATCAAAAGAAGACATGACAGCCGATGAAGTTTGTTTATAAAATAAAAAGAAGAAATATTTTCGTTATTTTTATACTTTTTAATTGTGCGGTAATTTTTATGTATTTTCCAGTGCTTCTTTAGTTATCTGCAATTGTTTTTTACTTATTTGAAGCTGTTTAACTTGTGACAACTGACATTGGTGTTCAACTGATCGAAAAGTCAATAAAATCTAGATTATTTTCGCAGTCTGAAAGGGTCTATTCCATTATGAAATCGAATTGCTCAAATCTAGATTCTGGCTTCGGTGTGAAAACGGTATAAGAAAATATAAATTTTAGTTAAAATCAATGCAGAGAATTGTAGGGATCTATTACATTTTGGCTGGAAAGAAGTGTGCAAAACAATCTGTCATAAAGTCTAGAAAAATTTTAGAATTTGTTTTATACGGCGCAATCGGTTTCAAAAAGGAATTTCTACAAATTTCTAGGTTTACATATACATAATTACGAGATTTACTTACAAATTAAAAATCCTATCGGCAAGTGACTTAAAATAAATCTCCTCGTAAGTCTCATTCACCCTCTTCACAAATCTCTTTTATGTCACTTATATTAACTTTCGCGAACATTTATAAAAGCTCAAAAAAAAGAAGTCTAAAAAAAAACATGGAAACCGTTCACGTATGACAGATCTGTTACAAGTATGTTTTCTATTGGAAATTTCACAACGAAATAATTGTTTTCTCGCTTCTCGGAAATGTCATCGTCATCCTCTTTTAAGGTTTAAAATTACAAAAAAGAGTGCTAGTGTCAAATTAATCTGAAATAAAGTCTCCATCGGGCACTAATCCGCGATTAATAAAAATCGTCATTAAATCCTCTACCTAAAACACGATCTACCATACAAATTTAAATCCTCCCAGCAAGCGATTACAAATAAATCCTCGCATAAATCCCATTCACCTCATTTACAAACCCACCTTGTGCACGTTTGTAATAGTTTGAGAATGAAAACAGGAAACTGAAAACTTTCCAGTACGACAGTTCTGTCATAAACACGTTTTCTATTGGGATTTTTAGAACGAAATTCTTCTTTTTTTTTTGCTTCCGGGGAATGATATCGCCACTCTCTTTTAAGAGCCAATTTGTCATAAAACAAGTAAGTAAGTGCAAGAGTTTGTCTGTAACGAATTTCTAAAAACCCGACCCTCTTTATCCATTAACACCAAATTTAAAATTTTTTGGTTTGTTTCATATACACTGAATGTCAATTATTTGTATTGGCCACGCCCCTAAAAACGGGCGTAGGCTGAAAATTAAAATTAATTAACTCTAATTTCGTTGGAATCACGAGAAAATGAGTTAAAAGCGAATATTAATACTTAAAAAAACAATTTTTCTCCCAAAAACGCCCCTTAAAGTGGGCGGAGCTCAATGCTTTGTATGCAACAAACTTAGCAAATGGTAATATCTTTAATATTTGTCATACAATTTTTTTTTTCAATTTAGAATACATTTCCCGAGAAATCAGGATTTCAAAGATTTCAAATGTTGAAAGTGGGCATGGTCAATAGAGTGGGCGGTCCAATTTTTGTCTAATTAAAGGCTTCTGGTCGATATTGCTCTCCACAAAAAATTTGAGTTCATACGTTTTGTCTATCTTGACCAAAGGCATTTTGAAATAAAATGTAAATTTGAGGTTGTCCGACATTCAAGCCAATTGTGGGCGTGGCTGTGGGCGAATCTTCTCAATTTTCATACCTTGTCTGTACAAAATAAGAACCAAGCAACGCTGCAAGTTTCAGTTTCTTAGCTCAATTTTAAAGACCTCAAAACTGCATACATACGGACAGACGCACGGACGGACGGACATGGCTTACACCGACTTATTTGTCGGTCTCGATCATATCTCTAAGAGGTCTTAGGGGCCTACGGTGATTATTTCACTGTGTTACAAACTATGCATTAAAATTAATATACCCTCGGTCGGGTATAAAAAGTGCGCGTGTCAAATTAAACCTATATTTTTCCGGTGGAGCCACTTTGGGATTTATTTTTAATCGTCTCCTGTTAATCCTGTTTTTATTGCCGGTAGTATTATTTTATCCAGTGGAGGCACTTCGGGATTAGCAGCTTTATAACCGGTGAAGACATAGTTTTAGGGTACATACCGAATAAAAGCTGATTACTAATAATGATGCCACGTGTTCGAGAGCTTAGAGTTAACCTAAGCATCAGTAACTTAAATTAGGTTCAATGAGTTCATATTGTTTTTATGGTTAACAGAGGAATAATGCATACCTATCATTGCGTTTTCGACCTTGCTTACTTGCTGCGCTTTAATGAACCTTTAATGAACCTCCTCTCTTTCAGTCAAGAGAGGAGGTTCTCTCTTTAGTCTAACTAGAAGCCTCAGCATTTCATATTCGACGGCTTTTCAAACTACGATTCCTTCAAGCATGACGTTTGAAAACTCTTGTTTTGAACGATGTAAATGGAAGTTTTCATCAAAATTGACGGGAATCGCACTACTTGGTTGTGTGCTGAATATGCTTGCGGAAGGAAGTCGTGCGGTAATTAGCCGATTTCTGGACTAAGACTCTTCTTATAAATGGACGCTTTAGTTGCTCGAGGCAGGGATTTTCCACTCGATTGTCTTCTAAGCCCCGAAAAAACAGGAATTGGCAAGCATAAGCCTTCATTTCAGCGCTGAAGACGTTGCCTTTATAGCGGAACCCAGGTATACCACTTTCCTGACGACCTCAAAGTTGTAGCTATGTTGTCTATGGTGAAGTTTTGCCCGAATCGTCTGGTTTGGGTGTTACTTCCTGATGACAACATGTATTTAGTTTTGTACTAATTGACTGCTAAGATCATATTCGCCGTTACTGTCCCAATCCTCACGAAGGCTTTACTGTCACCACCCTGTGGTCATCCGATTGTGTCAATGTCGTCTGCGAATGCAAGTAATAGCCGTTTCACATTCAGCGCGAAAGCGGCAAACCAGAGCGGCAGCGACAACGAGAGACCAGAGAAATCGTTTTTTAATGCACATCGAAAGCGAGACACCGCTACGACTATTTTGACTGCACGGTGACAAAACTAAACAAATTACTAAATTTTGTCGATTTTATTGCAAATGTATGGTTTAGCAAAAAAAAAACCTCCATTAAACAGCGTGTCATAGCTCACAACAGCCATTAACAGAATGATCGTCGACCTCAGCGAGGGTTTTTAAATTTTTCAGAAAGACCGGCGAGCGAGACAGCGATCACGCCGGTATTGTGAACTCCACACATTTCTATTAATTGAAATTCATTTGACAGCTCGCCCGAGACCTTCGCTCGCTCCCTCGTTCTTTATGTGAAACCGCCATAATTGACGTGGACTCTTGAAAGATTGTTGGCCGTTTCACATTCAGCGCGAGAGCATCAAACCCGAGCGGCAGCGACAACGCGAGACCAGAAAAATCGTTTGTTACTACATAAAGAAATAAAGAAACCGCGACGACTGTTTTGACAAAACATAACATATTTCTAAAATTTTTCGACTTAATTGCACATTAAATGGTTTTTATTTCACAATAAGTATCAGCTTCGAAAAAAAAACAGTCTACTCAACAGCGTGTTATAGCTCACAACAGCGATTGTCATAACAATCGTCGACCTCGGCGAGGATCGAGGTTCAATTTTTCGAAAATTCTGGCGTGCGACACAGCGATAACGCCGGTATTGTGAACCACCCCATACATTCCCATTGATTGAAATGCATTTGACAGCTCGCCTGAGACTCTCGCTTGCTCTCTCGCTCGTTCTTGATGTAAAACAGACGCTTCTGGTGTTGTCGCGGGAGTTCTAGTCAATTCTTTCAAAGCTTAATGTTGAATAAATCTCATGACAGCACGTCGCCTTGTCTAAATTCTTTTTTGTCATCAAAGGGGTCCTTTTGGTCTTTACCGATTTTGACAGGAAAGCATGAGCTGTCCATCACCATCCTGCACAAATTGAAGAGATTTTAAGGATGCCAAAACTAGACATGGCCTATACATAGCTCATCTCTTTAGATGCTGTTATAGGCGGCATTGAAATCGATGAAAAGGTGGTGTGCATCGATTTGGAATTCTTGGGTTTTTCCCAAAAAACGATAGTGAACTTTTCTGGCCGAAAGCCACACAGATATTGACCTGACAGATTGTTGACGAGCAGCTTTCGGCGTTGACACGTAAACGTTCACAATTTTCTACGGGGGTTAAGGATTTCGATGCGATAAGACAAGTCCTAAGGCCCTTCAGACTTCTTCAGGCAGGATAGGTGGGTGGTTTCACTCAAGCCTAGCACGTTCAAGTGTCTAGCAAAAGCTTTGTGGCCGGTAAGAACGCCTACAAGGAGTTTGCAATCAATTCTCCTGAGAGACAGAAGGAAAGACGTCGACCCATCGCAGATGTCCGGAGATGTTCAGTCTGTCTGCACCCATCGCAGTCACGCAAACGAGCCCGATAGAAAAATAATCGCTAATCCAAGTTTAAAGCTTTATATAATCGAGGTATCGATACTGATTGGTTAGCTTTTTTCGATAACCAGTTCCGAATAACGTCTATCGATTCACCTGCTTTAGTTGCACTTTTTTTGATTCTCTTGTCCACTTTGTCCACAATTTGTTTTGGCCTTATGGCTAAGCTCGATCGTGTTAAGATCTCTGTTTTGGTTGGTTGCTCGTACACCTACGACCGATTGCGCATGCCTGGCCACCAGCAGCATCAAGACGATGATGCATATAAAACGATGCCTAGGTAACACGACTCGGTGGTGGTGGTGATGGTAGGCTTCATGGCTGAATGGAAATGGAAACTTTTTTCCTACGCCTGCAGCAATATTCGCGAACAAAATTCACGCGCGCATATAATTAGCGAGGAATGGCTCGTGTAGAGCGCGCGGAGTTGAGGCAAACTGAAAGTGAAAACCTCTTTGCTATAGCAGCCTGGACTGTGGAGTGGTGAAACCAGCTCTTTTTTTTGCTTAAACATTCTTTAAAGGTGTGGTGCCGGCCAAAAAATGATGATTGTCTTTGTTGCCCAAATTAGCAGCAAAATAAAGAAGAACATTATAGAAAGCAATTTACAAGCGTCCGCGTAACATAAGGGCTATCCAGTTCAAAAATATACAAACTGTATAGGTACCGGCTTTTTAAATGAGGTTTCTTTGGGTTAGTAGTTTAGTGTGGCATTTCTGAGAACAGATTTGAGGATGTAGCGTTGCATCAGGAGCCATGTTAAACGAGGCTGGACTGATGAGAAACATTGTTGTGTTCTCCTCCGACGAATTTGTTAGCTCTTTTGTGTGAAAAGTTTCAGGAGTTTTAAGCCTTAGGATGAGTTCAGAAAGATCTTATAGAGACGAAAGTTAATTGAGCTTACAAAAAAAAGTCTCAAAGTTTGCATAACGAGAGCGAAACGACAAATTGGGTTTAAAAGACCATTTTGGTAAGCAGGACGAGACAACAATGGAAGGCGAAAGACAGTGCGACGTCTATTCACCTACGTCACAAGCTCATTTCTGCGATCGTTGTTTTCTCAACGCCGATCTTTAACGCCTTCGCCTAGAGATGGAACTGGTTTGACAACGCGACAGAACAGAGTTTCATCAATATTTTGTAGGGGTCCAACATTCAGAAGGCTGGTGTTGATAGATACAGCCTTATAGGAGGTGCCCCAACATTCTGGTCCTTCCGATTATTGTTGCCTTCAACTCATCAGTGGCTGCCAAAATGAATTCCGAGCATGCCGGCCCGTCCAAATGCAACAACTTGACCAGGTTTTTTATTGCCTAAGAGAATACTACTTCCCAAGGCATTACAGACAATTGCTGGTGCATGATGCCCATTCAAAATGTCAAATATTTGGAATTCCTCGTCGAAAAAAGTTGTAAAGAATTCAAAGCCAAAGACAGCAAGACAAACCCACAAGCACATGCACCATGTGGCCCAGATAGAAAGAGCCACACACAAGCTAGATGCACAAAAAGGCTGAAATTCACAGCATTCACAGCAGAGTGATCACGAGAATCGGTTGGAAATTCCAGACTTTGCAAAGTTGTTTACACGACGTACTATGAGAATTGACTTCTATAGACCCAATATGACCGATGACATTTCCAGCATCGCCGGATGTCAGAAGAAAAAGTCAAAGTGTTGATCTAGTTTTCACTATTCACCTTAGCATGAGGAAAAAAATGCAGTTAAAATTATCATTAATAGAATTTCATTTTTTTATTGCAAAAAAATTGTGTTCGCATTCGGATAGATGAGAAAGTTGTTTTGGCGTTTAAAATCCCAAAACGTATCCGCCAACAACGTTGAACACGTCCAACTGGTTGGCTATAATATTACGGCCGTAACTTAGGGTATAAATGGTATGGAGCGACCGGTGCAATTTGGTACTTGCAGTTTAGCCATAGATACTTATTTCTGATGTGAGTGCTGATGCTGGGTGGGTATGGGTTAGGCGTCGAGACGGCCGTCAGACATTTGTGCCTTTCGGTTTAAGAGATGTTCATAAAAATTTGTGCATTTATACGTGTTGGTGATGAAATATTAAAATTCCACGCGTGTTGCGCAACAATTTTAATTGCATCTTGGGATGTTAAGCTTTTCACTTTTTAACAGGTTATTATAGGTTGGAATGCGTGGCGATTGCACTTGCATTTTAAGCCATGATCATTAATCATTAGGCAGCTTTTTTTTATTATTTAGAGCTTAGGACATCTCTTTGACTTTTGAGAACAGCCTTGATGCAATGTCACTTCGAGAAAAATCGCCATTTGTTTAACCTTCCAACGACTTTTTGAGAATTGATTTTTTGAGAGATTAGTTCAACTCTCTAAGTCTCTTAAACACCAACGTTGGCAAGGACGGACTTTAAGTCGGAAAATTGAATTAAATTGACATCAACGAAATGTGGTTTCAGCCAGACGGCGCAATCCTGTACATACGATTCGAGGGCATGATCTTCACCAACACCACATCGCCACCGTGATCGTGGAATTTAGCCTCGTTTTTTTTGAAATCGGTGATCTATGTCAATAAGCCACAAACCCCTGAAAGCCAACATCAGCCTGATTTGTGAGCCAGGGTTATCGAAAATTTGACGTTTCGGATGCGCACCACCCAGAGAAGCCTCGGGGGACACTTGACGTACCTATATATAACGCCATCCCTACGTTCAAATCGAAAGATACCAAGCGTTTAACGAAAGACCCATTACGTAGCGAGCGTAGAAATTCGTCCAGCGGATTTCTTTCAAGGGGTTCTAGGTTTCGATATCGAAAGACTGGCTGAAAGGGATTTTTTGGCAGCCCAGAAACGAATTTTTTTTAAAGCGTTTCCACAACGCCGATAATGTAAACATTTTTGGAAAAACTTTACCAGCACACAGTGCTGACACTTTCATCATCATCATTTTCGAATGCCGCTTATCCTTTAAAAGGGTCGCGGAGCGAGGGTGGCTAAATGGTTTTCCCATCGTTCTCGATCCTCCGCCACCAACTCAAGAGACTCCGGCGCAATCCCCAGGTGGGACTCAGAGAGGTTCTTTACCTGATCCCACCACCTGTTTCTTGGCCTACAAGGGGGGCGACGCGACATGACCTGTCTAGGAAGTCTGTCAGGAGCATGCGAACAACGTGTTTAAACCATCGAAGAATCGATCGCTCCACTCGGAGAAGTAGCTCCTCAACATTAAGATTCCCACGAATACTGACGTTTCTCACTCTATCCCTTAGAGCAACACCAGCAACGCATCTCAGAAAACTCATTCGGCAGCTTGTACCCGCGATCTAATTCTTTCGGTCATTACCCAAATTTCATGAGCATAGATGAGGGTCGGAACGAACACTGAATTAAAACCTGAGATCTTTGCTTTCACTCCAAACTCAGCTTTCCTGATGACCGGCCGGCGCAGTTCCTTTACTATTGCTCCAGCTTGGCCAATTCTACAGGACAACTCAGTATCACTCCTCCCATCTTTCGTGAAAAAGACCCCGAGATATTTAAACTTCTCCACCTGTTTTAACAACCATCACTTCCGATTTGTTCACGTTTACTTTCATCCCAGCATCGCCACAGACGGCGGTAAACGTATCCAGTGCTCGTTGAAGTTCCTCTTTGGATAATGCAAGGATCTGCGAAAAGCGGATGGCTCATCCTGATGCCAGCCAATTCGAAACATTACTCGGCAAGACTGAGCTTCGCCATCCAGTCCATATAGGCTATGAAAAGGAGCGCCGACAGAACACAGCCCTGGCGAAGTCCAACGCGAACATTAAAAGGACGGGATTTGACGCCATTAATCCGTACACAGCTTCTGCAGTTTCCATACAAAGACTGGATGGCTCTCAGAAGAGGCCCACACAGCGCATAGTCCTGCAAAACTCTCCACAGTGTATCCCGAGTGACTCCCGAGGTCATACACTTTTCCAGATCTACAAAACACGCATAGACCAGTTTGGCATATTCCCAGGCCTTCTCAAGAATAACCTTCAGAGTAAAAAGCTGGTCGGTTATGCCTCTGCCAGGCCGAAAGCCGCACTGTTCTTCCCGTAACAAAGGCTCGATCACAGTTCTGGAACGCGTTATCAACACCTTCGTGAAGTGCTGATACTTTACCCTTTAAAACTATCTTGGTTTATTTATCTCGTCCAGTTTATTGCCCTTTAAAAAAGGAGCTATTAACTGGAGCTAGACACATGGCAGGATGCTTTCTTCTACTTCAAGCTAAGATTCGATCTAGACTTAAGTTGAAAGAGAGAAACACGGCGTGATAGTGATAGGCCATATCTGCTTTGGGATGACTACAATTTTGTAACGAAGTGATTCGTTATACAATAAAATAATTAAAAACCACCGGTACCTACAAAGTAATATAATACAACACCCCCAACTTGGCCTGAAGTCAAGCAGCATTGAAACACATGGCAAAATGCTTTTTACCTTTCGAGTTTCACTCGTTTATAGAATTCACATTCCCTCCCTAACAAACATACTCTCGAGAGATGTGCTCCACAAATCTAGAAAAACCTCTTATAAGACTCTTGTATTATCTCAGCACATCTTTTTTTTCATTAAATTGAATTTTACTCTCATAGTACTCTCATTAGAAGCGTAAAAGGCTACCAGAGTAAAAAAGGCGTAAACTCTCATTATGCGAGCATATTTGATTCTTGTTATGTGACTTCAACTCTCATGTTATTCTCAAAGAGTAAAAGTATTTTAAGAAGAATCATTATGAGAGTCAAAATATCGAACTCACGCTCTCAACACTCTTGTTTTGAGACCGCATGGCTGATAAAAATGCCTTTTTATGACAATTCAAAAATCAAAAATTGCGTCCCACCATCCGTCAAAAGTAATTTTACCAGAGTGTAGTGCGCTTGCGGTGGCAGAAGTTTTTTAATTAATTTAATTTAATTAAAAAAATAAATAAATAGAGTGGCGCAACAGCTCAAGGTGAACCAGGGCCAACTTCTCAACAATGTATGCTGGTGTGTTAATTTCTTTACATACAAGGGGACCTACAATTTTTTGCCGAATCCGAATGGCACTCTGAGAAGTTTTTCAAGACAATTAATACTCTCGGAGGGCTTGTCAAACCCTCGCGGAGGTGGGGACCGTGAAAAAGAACAAGTCTTTTTTTTTCAGGTGACGATGGCAGGATCCGAACCCAGACCTCCGGCGTAGTAAGCACACACACTAACCACTACGCCACGGCACCCCACAATTTAATTAATTTAATTAATTATTGAGAAAAAGGTGTAGGTCCCTCTGCAGCGCAAATCGTCATCGAAAACATATTCATGGTCTGGTTGGCGAGCACAGATTGACTTTTCGACACGCAAACAAACTCACAGTCAACTCCGATGGCGTCAGACTTACATTAACTTTAGCGAGCATATGTCATAACATGCGTGTGTCGTATTCTTTATATTCCTTCAATCATGTGCACGCGGTAATAATTTCATAACAAAAATGCGTCTTTAAATAGTACGAAACCACGATATTTCTAAATTCTTAAAAAACTGTTTTTAAGAATTTAGAAATGTCGTGAATCTCGAGAAATATCGAGAATTTAGAAATTTACTCTGATTCGGGGAGACAAAGGCAATTTTACTCTGGTTAAAAGAGTAACAGTCTGGAAAACAGGCAATTGGCTCATTCGACTCACATTTCGGCAGCAATCATATCCTCTTACATCCTATTTTACTCCTTACCATCTTGGTAAAGCATTTTTGGCACACAACATGCTAAAGATGACACAAAAATTGTTTGTTAAATGTTTCGCTCTCTTTCAAACAAGACTAGTTCTTCATACTCCCATAAGAAGAACTTATTGTCTCATAATGAGATCGAAGAAATCTTGCAAGAAGAGTTTAAGACTTTTAATCAGATCAAACAACTCCCATAAGTAGAGCCGTTTAACTCCCGTAAGACTCTCTTAAGCGCTTTCGTAGTACTCTATGAGAGGCAAACTCCAAGAGGCAAGCTCTTGGAGAATACTCTCATAAGACTCTCGTAGAGTGTTATGGGAGGAAAAATGTAAGTTGGGTCGTTACGAAAAAGTTATAAACTACAACGACGATAGTGGGAAAAGTTCGAGTTCCGATTGGTCTAAACGCTAGTAAAGTCAGTAAGCTACTTTGAACCATAATTCAAAGGGCACTCCCGACTCTTCTTATCTTAGAGAGTTTGCTTGATAAAGGCATTTTTCATTTTTATTATAAAGACCCAGGCCTCCTTTGTTGACGTCCGCCTGATAAAGGCAAGCTAAACCATTTTGTCCAGCACAGAAAGCAATCGACCGCCACCCGACGTCTTGGGCAGCATAGAGACCTCTCCGGTTACCAAGACCGAGTCTTTAATTTTTTTTCTTGTCTCAAGATAGAGTCCTTTGCGGTTATCAAGACCACTTTCAAGTCACTAGACTGAGTCCTTAATTTTTTCTTCCCGTCCCATGATAGAAAGGAAGTCCTTTCTCCTTTCCGGTTACTTCGACCGAGTCCACTTTCCAGTCGTCCGACTGAGTCCTTGTGCCAAGTAGTTTATAAGTAGCAACGTAAAGTATTTTTGAGTAATGAATAACAAAGAGTATTGAAGAAAAGCAAACTTGTGTATTCCAACTTCGACAACCAAAGTTATAGTCTTCTTAGGCAATAGCCTGGATCCGACGAGCAACACACCAGGCCCAGCAATAAGCGGAAAAAAGACCCATAAAATTTCTTCCTTTTTCTATTTCGCTTTCTTTCACTTTAATAAATGAATCATGATTGCCTTTAAAAATAACGCTGCCCCACCCATATGAAAAACTTTTAGGGGTTGAGTAAAGTCCATGACCTTGGAGAAGTTTTTTTCAAGATGAGAACGAGTTTTGAAACCGAAGAACGCTCCATTCTTTCTATGTTTTCCTTTTTCTTTATTGCTTCTTTGTGCTCTTTTCTGGGCCAGACGAAGATGTTATAAGACCCCCACATTTTATACCAAAATCTAGAAAACAAAAATCTTGAAACCAAAATCTAAAAAAAAACTACTCGAATGGCTCTTCATCCTATAATTATACGTGAAAAAACCGGTCTACCAAAGAGGCATGATTCCTTGCTGAGCATCTCGGGTTACTGGTGGCCAAGCTTCTTACAATATGTCCAGTCATTCACAAAGTAGCCCAGTATCTAGATCCCCTGTGGATTTGTAGGCCCAGTCTGACCTCTTTGCACGGATTTGTTTGTTGAGCGGGTGGGGTAGTGCAATGGACAAAAACGCAAACTAGCCGATGAGTCTAGCCGAGCTATCGAAGCGTACCGCCCCGACTTGGTGGTAGTGTCTACCTAGCGTATAGACACAACCACCAAGTCGGCCTTACGGCCCCTTCCTAGCCTCGCATACACTCTGCTACTTCAAATTACGAACCAAAAAGCTCAAAAACAATATTTTCAAGACCGCCGTTTATTCAAGGCCGGACATTAGAACGGTGCACAAATGTTTACCTGCATAGCTTCTGCTAGGCCGATCAGCCCATAAAAAAAACTCCAGCCCAGGCACGTCCTATAGTAGAAGTTGACTGCGCAATCATTAAAGCGCCGTTGTACAGGCGCAAAGCTTCCCGGACTATAAAAGTCTTGCGAGATATTCTAAGGACCAGCAGAACAGAAAGAACGCAGCAGATTGCCAAGTTGAATTTGGCAAAAAAAAAACAAAGTTTTTTTCGCCAACCTTTGTCAAATTGACAGAGGTTGGCGGAAGAAAGAAGCCTGTAGGTTTCTAAACGCCCCTGGGTGCAAAACACCAACGCGGCGATTGATCGCTTCTCAACCTTTATGCTGGCCCACTCTGGACGAAATTAGTCGACCTTCAATGGCTAAAAGCAACTCTTCCTTCAAGTCATGAGACTTTCAATCGCGTTCTTCCGATTCAGGACTGGAAGATCGATTAGATGGAAGATCAAAGAGGTTATTCAGGTCTGCGATTGTGGTGATCAATCAAGAATCACTCTGGCTTAGACAAGCGGTATGACACGATTCGGTTGGTAGACGGGTAAATTACCTCTTAAGAGTCTCGTCGTATTATCCCGGTCTCTGGTACTTCAACATCATTTAGAGTTGTGAAAGATCATGCCACCTCGGATTTCGTGGCTTAAGCTCCATTTTAAACTTCTGTTCCTGTATTCTGAACCTCTTTTGGACATGGAGACACAAGACTGCTGATACCATAATTTTCTAAATGAAGACAATCTTCCTCGACCGTCTTCGGAAACAGAGAACCTCTTGGTTTGGTTCTCTTTTTCTTCGTCTTTTTCCAGACAGAGATTGTCTATATCCAAGAGCCTTAAGATGTCGGTGACGAGCTTTGCGGACTCATTACTCCTGTATGTATTGTATGTGAGAGAAATGTACGCCTAGATCTTTCAAACTCTTGAGAAGTTAAGTAGGCTGACTTTTCACTTATCTCTCTTAATACTTCCAGTCCTCCGCCACTTTAGATCCTTTCTATACGATTTTGCCTTCCTGGAAAATAATCGGTTCACTTGTGAATCAAAAATCAGTGTTTTTCAACCAGAAATCCTTATAACGATAAAGGAATTCTGGTTTAAGAATAACGTGATATCCGCCAAGGATATACGAAACTTTTTGGACAGTGAAGCGGCCTGAATTCAGCCCCCATAAACTTGCAAAAAAGCTTCAGACTTCTGGTCATCTCTTAAAGATGTCAGAAGAGTTCAATTTTTAGAAGCGCTAGAGTATAGCGACATTAAAGCAAGGCAATTGAACGCGCTAAACTTGGAAGTACTCTCTCTCTCTCAATATTGCATGGAAAAGGTTCCACAAGCGAATTCATGCTAAAGTTGGATGTAATAGAAAGAAGAAACCTTTGACGGGCAGCTGGCAATACTTGTTTGGCGACGAAAAAGATTGGGCTAGTGCTGGATCTGAAAAACTTTTACAGCTTTATCGCCTGTAATAAACAGCACAATAAATCACCATGCAGTCTGCTGTCAAGCTAAGAGTTATAATAGTCGGGTTCAAGTACCTATACCTACGTACTTATAAGGTATGGAGAAAAAATGCTCTTCGCCGTTAGTAAAAAGTAGATTAGATGTAAATGTTCAACTAAAAAAGTCATCATCTTGAATTTCACCGCTTTCTTGACAATCCGAATCATTTCGAAATGCTTTTTGTCAAGTTATACTTAAAGCCTAGGCACTCGTCCTTCATTCGAAAAATCATTCCATTGACTCCTACAACTTTGATCACGGTATACACCTTTCTCGGTACCGTTTACTTCGATGTAACTTCATTTGATTGCTCAACTGAAATAATAATCGTACAACAATCGCTCAGTCCAAAAAAAAAATTAAAAAAGATGTCACCATCTCTGATGCCTGCCTTGTTCTGAATAATAAAGAGTCAGCGCGCGTACGAAGGCGTCTTCCGCTTCAATCGCGTCGCTTTTGGCCTTCGGGAATAAAAATCATTTCCCGTCGCACAGGTGAAAATCTTTTTAATTGGCCGCAGTGTGTCAGATTAGTTTTATTAATTCACTGACATGATTGCATTTTGAAAGACCGAACGAACCCACAGAGGATGGGATCTCGGGTCTCTTGTGTTTTCATTACCAAAATTCGATCTGGTGTAATTGTTTACCCACCAGTTGATTTGGGTTAAGTAGACGCAACAAGAGTGCGACTTGAGTCAGACACAAATGCGTTTAATGAGGCTCGCTCAAGCCAATCCCGCAGTATATAGCGGTTAAAAGCTGGTCGAAAAAAATGCGTGCGTCTTGTACTTTCTGCTGACCATCAAATTCAATTGTGGGATTATTTTGTGTCAGCCCCAGCAAGGCTGTATCAAATGACGAATCGAAAGGTTAGTGAACTTCTTACGAAACCAATTTGATAGCATTTTCAAGATCAAACTTTTGATTTAAAAAAAAAACATACACATACCTACACTGTCTGACGGTGCGGTGTGTTGGGAGATATTCGATTTGGCTGGTTCTTTTCTTACCAAAAAAATCTATACAATCGATGCTGGAAAAAAAGAGTTTTTTTCCCGAGGGAAAAACTCAATTAGCAGTGTTGTTAAAGGCACATAACGTGTAGCTATTTACCTATTTTACTGGAAAAATACATTTTAAATCCATTTGCTAGATACGACCAGTGATTGCCAAAAATATGCTTCCTGGTTCTTGAAAATGCAAAAAAGGGTGTTACCTTGCTTTTCTCGAGGCATGAGGAAAGCAAATATACTTCTAGGACAACAAAACCAAAAAAGATTCAAACCATGGTTCACCACAAACTTTTTACTCGACCGTTTTTATTCCCTACCCATACTGTACCTGAAATCTCAAGCATAAGAACAAGAACCTTATTGGGTGTTTCCACCGGACACTAATCCGCAATTAAGACAAATTATCCTTAAATCTACTGTAAATCACAACATTTACCATTCGAATATTCATCTCTTAATGAGGAGAATGAAAATTAATCGCGTAATTAATCTCTTCCACGCAAGAATTTTTAAATCAAACCGTACAGAATTCTGCGTGTTCTGTGCTTTTTCTGACGAAACAAAATAAACACACCTTTTATTGACGGCTGGGTATCATCAGCTCAGCAGCGTTTCTTGTGTGGTGTAAAGGGATGTGCAGAACGGCTGATGTTGCTGTTGATGTGGATGTGTGGTTGTTTCTATCAAAAAAGTTAAATGCAATAAGGTGCTTATAAGTGTTTATAAGGTGTGTATAAGTGTAGTACACAATAGGTGTGCACGCTGCAAAATAATGATGGATATTATAATATTGATACTGCTGGTTGATGTTGATCAAGTTGGTCTACTATCAACTTTGTGGACCGAAATCCCAACAACCTATTTGACGTTATGTTTTTCTATTTTTGGGCTATTTTCATTCGTAGACTAAGAAAAACGGTGGCAATCATAAATTAATTTGATTATTTTTGAATCTAAGTTGCCTGAGAGATAAAAAAAAATTTGAACAAGATGTGCATTTGACGTGATGTTATCGGAAAATGTCTTAAAACAAAGCATACGTCAAGTTAATCTCCTGTGTTTCGATTGAAACATTTTGGGATTAACTTTTAATCTTCCTACGTTAATTTCTGTATTAAGTGCGGAGGAAACACCTTATTACTTCCTTTATATTAAGCTGCAATACAGCAAAATTGCGTTCATGCTTTTTGGTACTGGAGCAGTAGGTATCTCAGTCAGTCTTTAAACAGTCAAAGGGGCTTGCAGCTCGATGCACATCATCTTTAACCGTTATAACTCGTGTTTTGTTTCATATTTTTGTTTAAAAGCCAAGAACTTGCTAGAATTCTCTTTCCAATGGAGTCGTAAATTATCCTCAGCGCAAATAAAAGAAATATCTAATTTTGATTGTTTTTCACAGCTGTTGCGAGCTGTCAGACGAAGTAAATTCAGTACATTTGAACTATAGCTTCGTTTTGGAGTCACAAAATTTAGCATTACGTTTTTTCTTCGATTGGCTAACGAAAGGTTGAATTCAAAGCGACAAGCGACTGAAGGAAGGAAGGAAACACTGAAATCCTTGAACTTGTAAACGTCAAATCGAGATGAATCTAATACTATATTTCCACCGGCAATAATACGAGCATGAGGATTAGCGAGAGACGATCAAAAATAAATCCCAAAGTGGCTCCACCAGACAAATATAAGAATAATTTGACATGAGCACTCTTATTCTGTCATTTTGGCGATGATGTCATTTTCACAGAGCGAGAAAAGGATTCCGCTGTAAACATCCCAATAGAAATCGTAATTCTGACTGATCTGTAACACGTACAAAGTTTCAAGTTGTCCTTTTGCGATTCTCAAACTGTTAATAAGATATTCGTAAAGGGTTGAAAGTGGTTTGTAAAAAAGGTGTATGAGATTTATGAAGGGATTCATTTTAAATGGCTTGCCGAGAGGATTTAAATTTGTATGGTTAATTGCGTAATTTGAGGAGGATTTAATGAAGTTTTATATTAATTGCGCATTATTGCCCGGTGGAAACATGGTATAAAGCGTGCTTGTAATTTGAGTTTTAGCCGTTAAATTGAGTAGGTCCAAGGTATAAAAATTACAATAAAGCAGAAGAAAATGGTCGAATTGAGATAACGATAGTAACAACGTGAAAGGATTGAGAGTAAATATAATTGCGCATAAGTTGAACCTCCATGCTACCATCGACACCTGAAAAAAAAGACTCGGTCTTTTTCACGGTCTCCACCTGCGCGAGGGTCTGACATGACAAGCCCTAAGAGAGTATCATTTGTCTTGAAAAACTTTTCAAAGTGCCTTAAGTGCCTTTCTTTGCTAAAACTTAGCAAAGAAATATTCAAGTTTGCGGCTAAATGTACCCAAAATTTTTAATGTTCTGTTTTGAATTCAATAATTTCCATCTTTAAAGATGGGCGCGGCTAAAAACTTTGAATGAATAAAGTCAAGAATAGATCCAGATACCTTTTGTGCTAAATTTTATTTCTTCGTTCTTAAGCCTAATTTCGACTGGTTTTAAGTATATTTTCTTAGGCTTAAAAGCAGTAAAAATGTATGTTTTTCTGGAAAATTTAAGGTTTTTCTTAAATTCGTCCTCTAAGAGTGGGCGTGGCCTAAAACTTTGTATAAATAAAATTTAGAAGTAAGTGTTCTACGTTATAAGTTAACATTTTTCGATTTGCAACTGAAATATTGAATAAATTTCATTTGAAAGACTCTTTCAATCGATGCCACACCCACAATGGGCGGTCTGCTCACTTTATTTTTATTTTTCATGTCTTATTTAGGCAATGCCGAATGCTAGATTTCAGCTTTTAATGACGTCTTACAGTTTTGAAAGTACTGGAGCAGTTGCACATTTAGATCGATTGTGGGCGTGTCTGCGGGAGGATATGAAACATTTTAGAACTTGTATTGCCTCGGATGACAGGGAGCTTGCCTACAAAATTTCAGGTTTCGAGCTCAAAATGTAAGGCCTTAAAATTGGTGACATACGGACGGACAGACGAACGGACATCGCTCATTCGGTTCAGAATTTGGTCTCGATCATATGCTCTAAGGTCTTGGTGGGCTTCCTGAAATTACGCCAAAAAACGAAAATGGAAAAAAGGCCAAAAAATCTCGATACAAATTTTGGCGTTTTTACCTGGGAAAACATAAACTTAATTTTTCAAAATTTTTCTGCGTATGCAAAAGAGCCAAGAAAAAAGTTTGGAAAAAAAGCCAAAATTTTTTTGGCCTTTTTTTCCAAATCGAAAAGGAGAAAATGCCAAAAAAATTAAAATAGAGGCGCAAATGGAAATAAAGTCGATTCGAACTTATTACGTTCGACTTAATTTCAAGGCACCAGAGGTATGTTTCAAAAGCAGCATAAAATTTCAAAGCCTGGTAGTGGCATTCGTCAATTCACGAGTGGAAAAGTCCGAATGCGATACCTGGCGGACAGTAGTGAATATTTTGACTGTTTGTTGACTGACAAAAACGTCAATACTGTTTTCCCGCCTTAGTTGGATCGGTCAGTTTTTGTTTAATTTTCATCCAAGTGACAAGTAGGTAAATCAAGGCTGGATGATAAACTTGGACAGTTTGTGAAAACTGACTTCATTGCAGGTCTCTACATATTCCTCTATTCTCCACCAGTGGGTCGCCTTCAATTGCCAATAGAAAACATATTTGTACTTGACGAATGGGAAGTCACAATGCGATACCTGGTGGAGAATAGCGGAATATAATAGGGACCTGCAACAGCGTCAAACTGAAATTTTTGACTGTTTGTTGACTGAAAAAACTTCAATGATGAAGACGTGCATTTTCCGGCCTTTGTTTCATTGGCCAGTCTTTGTTTATTTTTTCGCCAGTTGATAAGTCGGTGATGAATTTGGGGATTTTTCGAAAGCTGACGTTGTTGCAGGTCTCTGCATATTCCTCTATTCTCCATCGGGGGGCTGCCTTCAATCGCCAATAGATCTGTCATATATTGACCTAGGTGTGGGAAAAACGATAAAAGTGGCATAACAGAGGTTTGTGTATGTGTTTAAGAGAGAGAGAGAGAGAGATAGAATGAGATTGATGCCACGTCTCCACCGACCATAAAACTGCGATTTATGTGTCGCCAGCAAAGCCGAATAAAAATAGAATAATTTGAGAGCCAAAAAAGAGTGACATTTCCGAAAAGCGAGAAAACAACTTCGTTGTAAAAATCCCAATAGAAAATATATTTTTTGACAGATCTGTCATACTTGGACAGTTTAAGTTTCCTTTTTCGAGTCTCAAACTGTTAAAATGGTGTGCGAAAAGGATTAAAAGAGGCATAAAGGAGGTTTGTGGAAAGGGTAAATGAGATTTGCGAGGAGATTTATTTTTAATTCCTTTCCAAGAGGACTAGAATTTGTATGGTTAAACTCTAAACTTGTAGGAGATTAGTTGAAGATCGAACATGATCGAATATGTCTCCACCGAACACTAATCGCGGATGAGTGTTCGATGGAGACATACGGTAGCACGGGCAAAAAGGATTTTACAATGAGCAAAGTGCTTAGTAAAATTTCATGATTTCAATGAAAAAATTACGACCTTTTGAGGACATTTAAGAAAGAGAAGCGCAGTGTACGGGCATCTTTGAGAAATAAAAGCAAAGAGCACACAAAATTGAGAAAGACGTGTGGATGAGGCGGTAGTAAAGCGACATTGGAGCCACTCGTGGAACGTGCTCGAGCTTTAATTACTCACTTTTAACTGACGAAGCAGTTGAAGGGTAATGAAGCAATTGCGGAGCGAGATTTGGTGGTAGTATGGGAGAATTAGTGAGATGCTGGAGAAACCCTGCTGAAAGCATGGTAGTAAATTTATTGTAATCCTGCAAATTTGTTTTTAAAAAATAAAACTTAGCGCGCCACCTACTAGTAGGCAGAAAAAATCCTAAAAATTGGTTAAACTAAAATAAAAACTTAGTTTTATGTCCCAGATATATTTAATTTCCCTGGTGCTTGTTAGCTTTATGACAATTGACGCTGTAAGAAGCCAACTGCTCACTTCATGCAAACACCTGTCATTTTCTATGAATAACGTAATATATAATTGTCATTTCCCCTGAGCACAGCAGCCGGTCCATAAAGACAAACGCGTGTCAAAACGTCAACTAAATAGTAAAAGTAATATGCCAACTCGGGTAAAATTGATCCATGCTTCATTTATTTTTATAGAACTTTTCCTCACTTTCCATTGAGGCCTGTATGTTAGGCTCATTTTGACTGTCAAGTTAAATTAAAAATTTACTGTCAATAAAAGTGCAGCCCCATTCGCATCAAGGCTTAAATAGAAGTGTGTCAATAGTGTTGTTGCTGCAAGCATATAAAAGAGAATCTCAAGCCTAGATCCGTGGCCTAAACTTTGTTCATTCAGCCCAAGTGTGCTCACACACACACACACGTTAAACGATAAAACGCCAAAGGAATTTCCAGCTTCAATCAAAGACAAGTTCTTAAAAAAAAACGAAGCAAATTGCATTAACAACGACGATACTTGGCCAAAGTCACTGACTGACATAATTATTAATGCATCGCTGATATCTTCGGTAGTTGGTCGATCTGGTGCTGCGGGGCGGGCTGGTGGTGGCGGGCGATCGGTATGTGATGCTAGTGAAATCAGGATTAAGCATATGCGTAGAACCACTCTGAAGGTCAACTACTTGAGACGCCTTCAGGCGGAGAAGCAAAGCAAAAGGATTGGTCGGCGCGCTTCGGCGACGTATACATTCCTGTGCAAGTCTTAAGGAATTCCATGCCTCAGTTTTGAGTTTTAAGTCTAAAGATAGATTAAGAATGATGGCACTGATGTTGGCTGCTTATGCTAGCTAGTTGCTGCTGCTGCTCTGTTGTGGATATAAAAATAGTTTACACATTTTATTAGCATTTTGCTTTAATTTTGCCTTTTTTTTAGGTAGGTACGCTGTTGCGCATATTTACAAAATCTTGACATCGAGACAGCAAACGGACAGGGAGGCGCCAGATGAAGGTGATAATGAAAGGGATTGGTGGTGGTATAGTCTTGTCTGCCGCGGGTGGTTTAACATCGATAAAGCTGAGCTTTTCAAATCAGTTTACGACGATCGGAAAAAGAATAACAAAGTTTGCATGGCCCTGAATGAGGCTAAATCCTGTGTCACCATTCGTTGTAGGTGGTTTCAGGGGAATTACACCATGCCACTTTAGTCACGACATGCAGGACTAAAGTGCTTTCTAAGTACTACCAACCCTCTAAACTAGTTTCATCCGCTTAAGAACAAATCACGCACTAAGCGCATCAACGTGTACGTCATCGTGTCAGTGTTGTGCAACCAAGACAACTTGCCACATACACTTCATATCCTGGCCTGGCACCTTGGCACGATGTCCATCTTTTTCTGTTTGTCACAAATCGTGAAGTTCATGCTTGACCATCAGATGACATCTTGATTGCACAGGTCCAATGGACAAACAGATCGTATCGGATCGAATCTTTTCTCTAGCTGTCTACTCCTTCTGTCGTATATGCCGGCCGGGCACAGATCCATCCAAGGGGATAAAATCGCGCACTTTGGACACTAGACACGACGCGAAGACTTGACAGTGTGAGATGGAATCACTGGATTCAAACTATGGTTTGGATTAATTTGATTAGATTTGCCTGTGAGTAATGTGTTATGCCTGCCGAGCATGGTTATAAATACGCTGGGCTGAACTGGAGCTGAATACCTCTTTTAAGGAGCTGAAGGAGTGGATTCTATCTGTTTTTCCTTTGACTCTTTCTTCCCGCCTCTATAGTTACTTTTCAGAGACGAAAGCAAAACCTAAACGTTTTTAAAGTTCAGTTGATCAGCGCCTCTTAAGATCACAAAAAAAAAATTAATAAATAGAGTGGCGCAACAGCTCGAGGTGAACCAGGGCAACTTCTCAACAATGTATGCTGTGTGTGTTGATTTCTTCACATACAAGGGGACCTACAATTTTTTGCCGAATCCGAACGGCACTTTGAGAAGTTTTTCAAGACAATTGATACTCTCGGAGGGCTTGTCAATCCCTTGCGGAGGTGGGGGCCGTGAAAAAGAAAAAGTCTTTTTTTTCCAGGTGACGATGGCAGGATTCGAACTCAAACCTCTGGCGTAGTAAGCACACACACTAACCACTACGCCACGGCACCCCGCCTCTTAAGATCAGTCCACGAAAAATTCAGTACAGGCACTCGGCCTACCTAAAGCCTACTGCCTTAAATACCGAATGTAAATGCACCCATCGAGAGCGAGAAGCACAGCGTTCCTTTTTGCAGTATTATTGTAAAGGGAGTTATGAGCCCCTGAAAGCCCTTGTATTGCAAAACACGCTGTGAGGAGAAAGACAAAATTTTTGGAAGCAAAAAATATACGCACAGCGATCATCAGGCAAGCCAGTTCCAGACGGACCGGGCTCTTCATGGGCCAAATATAGGAGAGCAGAGAATACATAGTTTTGAAAACTATACACACCCTGGACAACCAAGTACTCAAGCTTATGTTGAGGCTACATCCCTCTAGGGATCTGCAGCCAAAAAAGAAATGCAGCCGTCAAGGGGAGTAACAAGCGCCTGTGACGCTTTCATGTAGCAAAGTTCCAGGCGCCACCCATTTACTGGTAAGCAAAATGCCACAGGACAGGGCGCGTCGATTGTAGCTGCGCCGCCGCATCAGGAAACTCAGCAAAAACGAAGTATGGAAGCTCCATTAGAGATTAAGAAACGCCCGAAGATACTTGAGAAGGGCTATTAAAAAGGGCAGGCAGTAAGAAGAGAAAATTCAAAGAGCTGTGTCACGAAGCTGATCTTAATCATTCGTGAGAAAAGCCTACCAAGTGGTTATGACGAAGTTAAAGAATGGTAGAAAACCCCCTGCCTACGTCCGCAGTGTTCTTTGAAAATGATGTCGAATACTACAGAAAAGTTTTCCGAGATTGCAAAACCAAAACCAATGGGAAGAAAGCAACTGGTGTCGATGGACTGCCCAGCATTGCATTAAAATCAGCAATCGATAGGCACCATGCCTTTTTGCAGATGTCTACAATGCTTTTCCAAGGACGGAATTCGCCCGAAACAGAGGAAGAAACTTGACTTGACTTCTCTTCGCCAAAAAAGGCAACAATGTGTCGCAGAAACCCTTATCGTGCAGGCCTCCTTCCATGCTGGATACAATGGTTAATAAGGTACAGGCGCAAAATAAGTCATTGACTGGACGAGAGTGCGGTCGACGAAACAGGAGATCATGTTGATCGCCAATAAGGTTTCTGGGGTATTTTCGGATCAACAACGACTGAAGTAGTTTTCAGGCGGTGCTGGTAGCCATAGTCGAAGCCGCCACTGAACTGAAGAAGCACAGGCTCTAAAACAAGACCATCACCATCTATACTTTCACAACTAAGCGGCCGTTAAAGACATGGAGTCAGAAGTGGTGAAGTCAAAGGCTGTGAAACTATGCAGGCAAATTCAGGGCGAAATATAACTTCCAATACTGAAACCCTGTATTAGGAGCGCCAGCGCCAGGTCACACTGATATCCCGGAAAACGACGAAGCGGACATAAGCTTGCGAGATCTGAGTCAGGAATGAATGCATTTCTAGCCCTTAAATCTTTGAGAATTCCGCTGAGCTTGACGGCACGTAAGACAGAAACAGAATTCTTAAGTAGAGCCAACGTTGGAAAGAATTCGGTACGGCCAGACAAAACAGGGTGAGCTATGACTGGAGTGGCATGAAAGATAACAAAAGGAGACCAGTATTTATATATAATCGGACTAGCCCGCTGGGATATCCGGGATTTTGAGTACTCAGGGCTAGGCATCATGGCAACACGAGAAGCTGCAGACTCTGCAGGCACTATGAAGAAACTGAATCTGTTCGTCACCTGCTATGCGAATTCCCAGCCCTAAACAGCATTAGGAATAGTATCCTCGGCGGTTACTTCTTACATGAGCTGCAAGACACACCAATCCTGATGGGCCCAAGAAAGCGGAACTTTGAGCTTTTAACATAATAGAGTACTACGACACCGACAACGGGATGAGGAAGTCGACACTGGCTGTGTCCCCCAAGGTTTCGTAGTAGGGCCACTAATGTGACTTCGAATGTACGACGACGTACTCAAGCTCCGAATATACCGAAGATAATTGCTTTCGCTGACGCTATAGCGATCACTGTGGTGGGTGACCAAATTTCTTCAAGAGCTAGAGCACGACAATAATGGAGCACAGAATGGTACAAGACTGACTGCTAAGCATGGATCTATTGACGGAGGTGCTACTCACCATCAGCAGATGAATAATGGAAACGGTAAGAGTGATCTTGGGTGATCATGATCATGTTTCTGAAGCAGAGCTGAAATACCTTGGCGTCACAATTGATGCAAGGTTAACCTTTAAGCAAAGTTTGCAACATGCAGCGGGAGAAGGCGACAAGAACAACGTTCGAGGACAAATCAGATGCTGGAACCAAGGCAAGCAAGCTGCGCTCACATTGCTCTAGGAGAAGACTAAATAACGAAGCATCTGTCAGGGCCGACATTTTACCTGCTGGATGCCTAAGAACCAACTTCGTGGGGCAGAAGAATCTTCATCCCTAAAAGGATTTCGTGGCATCAACCCCTTTTTAATAACATCCTTCTTTTTCATTTTTTTTTTATCAGAATTTGGTTTATATGTACTTAAAAAACCCCACAAAGTGGGCGTGGCAAAAATTAATTCATTTCATTTGATAGCTTACACACTTATCCGAACATTTTATAGTGCAAGTTTTTTGGCAAGTGCAAGTTACAAAAAATATATCGAATAAAAAACGTTTATTAGAATGCAAATTAAATATGACTACGCCCACATGGGGCGGGTTTTTCTTTTTTTTGAAATTCCAATCACAATGCACTTAAGCGAGGATAACGCATACCAAATTTCAGCTTTCTACGGCAACCTTGATTTTTCATGCTATTAAGTAAAGTGGTCGTGTCAGAGGGCGGATTTCGAAAACTTTTACTTTTCTACTGCTTCGGGACCTATAAAGAACAGATATCAAATCTCAAGTTCCTAGCTCAAAATTTAAGGCCTAAAACCAACCGACAGACGGACGGACTGACGGACATGGCTCATTCGACTTACAATTCGGTCTCTATCGTATACCCTTAAGGTCTTGGGGGTCTACGGTGATTATTTCTCTATGTTACAAACTATGAATCAAACTTAATATACCTCCTATCCTATGGGATTAGGTAGTTGCATCCTGTGGCAACTTTGAATTTTCATGCTAATAAATAAAGTGGGCGTGTCAGTGGGCGGATTTTGAATATTTTTACACTTGTACTGCTTCGGGACTTAGAAAGAACAGATATTAAGTTTCAAGTTCCTAGCTCAAAATTGCCACGCCCCTTTTTAAGGGAGAGGATTCTTTAACTGAGAAATTCCAAATACAGTTGAAGTTAATAAAAACTGAAATTTAACAACTAAGATTTATGACACAATTCGGAGCTTGAAAGTGGTCAATCGGGATGGGGTATCCAACGATTCGCCTAAGCAGATTCTAACCCCCCCCACTAGTTTTGTTTATATTTTTTATCAGAAGTGATATACACGTGTTGATTGCATTTTCACATTAAAAATTTGGTTTATACTTAAAAACACCCCCAAAAGTGGGCGTGGCAAAAATTTATTTATTTCAATTCATAGCTTTCACACATATCTGAACATTTTTTAGCGCAAGTTTTTTGAATTCAAAGAAAATGTATCGAATAAAAAATGTTTAATAAAATGAAATATGACCAAAAGGGGCGGTTTTTGCCTTTTTTTGAAATGGCAATCATGATACACTTAAGCGACGATAACGCGTACCAAATTTCAGCTTCCTACCTTTCAGCTTCAAACCTAGCCTTTTCATTGATCACGCCCACTTTTTTAAGGGATTTTAGCTTAAAATGACTGTTCTCCAATAAAGATATATGAAATTTTCCTAAAAATTATATGACAAAAGTTGAAGATATTAACATTTTCTAACTTTCATGTATATGTAGCATGTGCCTTAGCCCACTTTTGTGGGCGTGGCGTTAAAAAAAGTGTTTTTTTTTAGTTAAAAAGGCGGATTCGTGGCGGTTTTTTTTTTGGTATAGTCGGGTATTTTGATATCCGTCGTAGATGGACTGAAGCTTTTGCATACGCAATGTTGCACTTTTCCACTTGTTTTTACTATTTCATGTATTTTCCTAACATAAAAACTGAAAAACTTTTGAAACAATTTTAACTTAAAAAAATTAGGTAGGTACTTTTTTAAAAACCATGCCAGAGCCAAGAAAGCGAAGACATATGGTATGCATGTGAAAAAAATTCAAAGAGTTTTTACCACAATATTTTTAAAAAAAAAACTCGTAAGGAAAAATGTAATTTCAAGCTTAAATTGGATTAAAAAGTGGTAATGGCAAAAGTTTGGGCGAGATTTTCGCAGTGGTATTAAAAACAATTACAAAACTATTACTTGGAACAAGTCTGGAAAAAACACCCATGAGGTAAATTAAGGTGCCATATAGCCCTCCAGTGGGTGCCACAAAACCCTCCACTTTTTTTCAAATATTTTTAAGCCTTTTTATTCTTGAAGTAAAATGTATGAATGTAACTGGGGGTTCTACAAAAGTTCCCTTCTTCTGGCTTGAATTTAGTTTTCATGCCAAAATCTTTTTAAGTTTTTTAATTATAACGAAAAATAAAAATGGGTGCCATATCCCCCGACTCTACCCTATAAGAATCTATTGCATAGGGATTGGTCGATAAATGGCTCCCTCTACAGTTAGTGCATGAAAGTCAGTCAGTCGTTGTACAGCACTCAATAAAGAAACACTAAAAGTAATAAGACGAGTTTAACTAAAATACAACAATAACAACTCGAAATTCTTTTCCTGTGTTTTTCTATGTGAAGTTACAGTTGAGAGAACCAATAATTTCGAAAGTCGACGAATTTGACAACTTTGTTGACGGAGTTAGCTCTGCACTGAAAAACTGCTCACTGGGTTAACTCAAGATTCGTGTCGTTACGGGATCAACAGATCTTGGTTTAAGATGGGCTTAAACTCAGCACTGAAAAACCGGCCTTTACGGGTAGCAAGCATTGATCAAAGGATCAGGCACAGTCATAACCACTAGATGCTGACCAAACAATTTTCAAGTCGTTTAACATCATTTAAGAAATGGCTTCTCCATGGATAACTCCAGTGAATTCCCAGAGTCATCTATACTGGTTTTCTTAACTATCATTGTCCCTATAACGTTGGTGTGATTAAAATTTAAAAGACTTAGTTCTAAAATGAAGACTTAAAGATTCTGGAATGTAGAACTACTTGTGTTTTGAACTACATACAAGTCTTTTCTCCAAGAACACCAAGCTGCTTCACACCACAGACACAACAAAAATCTTACGTTCCCTCTCTTTATAAGACAGAGTTCCTTTTTTTCGTTCCTCCTCTTCGTATTAGAACCAATATCCCTCTAAGGGACACGGTAACAGTTAACTCGCATGTATTGATATTTAAAATCTCTTCGTATATTTTCTTTGCGCACCCGCAGTTCAATCAGAGATGAACGCCTGCTTTATTGAAATTTTAGTCCTAGACTTGCATGTTACACAACTGCTTCATTCCAAGGTTGATTTCCTTTGGTTATCTTAAACATTTGGCCATTTAAACCGGCAAAAATCCTTGTCGTACTATTCCTTTTTTTAACTCTTCGAAAACTATATAAGAAGCCCATCATCGGCGACAAAAGAACCTTTCTTAATTGTGCCATATGGCCTTGGTGTCGCTTGGTATAATAAATTTTGCATTAAAGACTCCTTAACGAGGTAAATTAAGCTTAAATAAATGGATTTAAGAGAGTTGGGACTTACGCAGATATGCAAGTGATTAACATTAAGTATCCTTTGCACGTTGGTCGGTCGGTCGGGCTCACTCGTAGTGAAATCTACCTACCTGTCCCAATGGTGGATAAATGTGGCTTTTTAATAAAAAGCCGCGGTAGTTATACCAATTTGATTTCATTTTTATTTCAACTAAAATTGTGTTTGCAATTATTGTTTTTTATCATAAACACAAGTCAGTGTAATAAATTATTCGATTGCTGCAATATGGTGTCATGACTCATGAAACTTTGCTGTGAACTTTTATTGGTTAATAAAAAAAGATTTTCAACTTTTAAAGGCATATTCAGTGGCTAATTTATGCATCGAGATACACATTAGATAACTTCTTGTAATGTGTGGTTTTAATGTTTTTTTTTATATTTAATACTTTTTCGGTGTGTGCTTTAATGACATAAATTTAATGGAATTTTTTTGACGATGTTCCAAAAATAAAATTCGCATGTCGAAATACCTGAAAGTGAGCATTTAATTTGCTCAGTTTTGAACTAAGACGCGAGCTCGAAACGTTTCTTTGTGTTTTATATTCGTAAATAAGTGAGTTTCTTGCACCAGTATCCATGTTCACCTTTGTGATGGCAGCCAACTCGTGCACATTTCCTTAACTCTAACTTGGACCGCAACCGGTAGCTATTGGTAACGAGCAAACATATTCTGGATACCATAACACTTGTACAGTTTTATCAACATCGCAAAACAATTCTTCATGCGATTCCAGCCAGAATATAGGCAAAGAAAAATCATTCCGTTCAATCAAAATATCTGCACAGCAAAACGAATTAGTCATTAGAAGCGTTCTGGCAAGACTTATGCCACCAACCGTTTTGTCTAATTGCAACAATCTCCGCGAGCAAGAAATATCTGCAAAGTAAAATGGATTGCACTGAATCGCAGATGGCCATCAAGCAACTCCTCTGGCAGGACTGCTTTCTACATTATAATACTACTACTATCCTCATCTGCGGGGATAGACTTTAAAAAGTCATCCAAAGACACACACACTCACTCGCTCGATCGGCCAGCAGGCGATCAGAAGACCATTCACCATTGCGTTCACCCATTGATTGATGGCATCAAAAAGATCAGCTTCGACCGATGAGAGGAATTACCAACTTAAGACCTGAATTATTAGCGCGCTTGTAAAAATTGTCCGATGTTTTATAGACTATAACCGAACACGCGTGCATTCGAAATATTTTTTTTCTTTTTTTCGCTTTGGAAAATCTTCTCCGATATAGAAAGGAGAAGTTGCATTCATTCCAAATGGGCCGTTTCTCTCGCCATTTTGCCCATATTAGCGGAAAGCAGCAGATACAGAGCCCCATGGCGAGCGCGGTTTGTTTTCGCGAAAATGCTGCCCATCAAACGAGGTTTGCCACGAGTTTTTGAGGTAAATCGATCGGAAAAAGTTTTCCACGCAAGAAAATGCTCAGGCAAACAGTCAGCCGTCAGAGATGAAGACCGCGAATCATCGCATGCTCAAACGGGGTGCGATCGAGTGGACTTTATGTGAAAGTCAAGCCGTGATCGAGCCCTGGCCGTCTTACTCTATTAAGAGTGATCATGTAACCGAGTGCATCGAAGAGTGAACAATCAAGGAATTGTGAGAGAAAAAACAAAAAATAAGAAAAACGCGCGTGCGCGCAGCAAAACTTAGACTTGACCAGGTGTTTAGGTCAAAAGTAGAGAGAGGCTCTGTATAGTGCATGCGGCTATAAGTGACTTTGTGCATGCGGCTCTGGCCATGATGCATGAGGATTGAGTGGCATTGAATGTCATTGAACGCTTTGTGGCGAGAAAGAAAACCATTATGGCGATATGGTCACAAAAACTAAGGGAAATATGCATTCGTATAAGTGGCGGAAGGTGCAAATTAGCTTGCAGAGAATCGGTTGCAGCTTGACGACGACTTGGAGCAATTAAGCTTATGAGGTAATGAAAGGTAATTTCCAGGTAACACCGTGTGTGTGGTCAGTTTTTGTATATGTCGTCCATCTCGAAAGGGTCTTTTTTTGGGTTCATTGAAGATGAATGTGGAAATGGGTTGTGGTTGAGAGGATGAAAAAGAAGGCCATACACCCTGACAACTGAGACATCAGTACAAGGATCCTTTGGTGCCATAAGCCGAGGTAAATAGCTTCACCTCACCCAGAGGCGATGCATAAAATAAACATTATGCACCTGAGGTTTTATTGAACGCATTTGAACCAAAGGAAGAAAAAGGGTCTGAAAATCGAATGAACATTTTTATGAGGGTTCTCATTTTCGAACCATTCATTGCAAGTCATTGTTAAGTCCGTAAGTTCCACAAATCGAAGTCCATAGAACATAAGTTTTCATTTTTTCAGGGTAAGTAGCTACTGTTCTTCAAGGACTGCGTTAGATTTGGATTTTTTTTACACCGATATAAATTTTATCTGTCATCAAAGCAGTTTTTCAGTGTTGCGATTGGGTGTTGTAGAAACAGGGTAGGCGCTAATCGTCGATAACTTGATGACGCCCAATGTTGTAACTGTTACCTACTACAACGAAAAATTGCTTTGTTTTCATATATTTGTGGAGTTTAAAATCATTTTTTGATTTTTAAATGAGAAGAGTGGAGCAAGAATATAATAGCAAATCTATAATTGTCCAAAATCGCTGGTTGATCGAGTCTCAGAGTTAACTTTGATAGCCTCAAAAGAAGGAGATGTAGCAGAGGTATTCTCAAATAGGAACCAACGATGCTGTCAAAAATTAGGACGACAACTACTTTTTTTAAGCTACACCGACATATTCAGGGCTATGGTCAGTAAGGGTTTTCAGTCTATAGTCAGGCACTCCAACAGAAATGGTGGCGGATTAGCCTCTGAGGTCCGGTTTTTTCAATGCTGAGTTAAGCCCAGCTTGAACCTAAATCTGTTAATTCTGCAACAAACCGAATCTGGAAATAACCCAGCGAGCAGTTTTTCAGTGCAGAGTTAACTTTGTCAGCAAAGTTGTCAAAATCTTCATCATCATCATTATTATTTTTTTCTGTGACCGCTTATCCTTAGAAGGGTCACAGAGTGAGGGTAACTGAAGGGTTCCATCGTTCCCGATTCGACGCCTCCGACTTAAGAAATGCAGGCGCGATTCCCAGACTGGTCTCGGAGATGTTCTTAACCTGATCAGTTTCTTGGCCTACCAGAGGGCCAATGCGCTTGACAGACTTCTTGAACAGGTCAGGTTAGCCGAGATAACATGATCTGTCGGGGGGCATACGAATAACGTGTCCAAAGCTTCAAAGAATTGATCAACATTAAGATTCCTACGAATATTGACTATTCTCATTCCAACTTTGTTCCTAAAAGTAACATCAGGAACGCACTTCAGGAATCTCATCTCGGCAGCTTGTACCTGCACTCAAATTCGTTCGGTCATTACCCAAATTTCACCATCAGTGGGGATTGAAACGAAGACTGAATTATGAGATCTTGGTTTTCACTCCAAGCTCAGCTTTCTCGATGACCAGCTTGACCAATCCTATACAGGATAACTCAGTATCACCCCTTCCATCTTTCGTCAAAAAGACCCCAAGATACTTCAACTTCTCTACCTTAATCAATGGGACTCCATTTACCTATGTGCAGATCACACCTCACAGGAGTTCGGGAAACAACCAACTCTTCGGATTTGCTTACGTTTATCTTCTTCCCAGCCTCACCACAGATGGCCGCAAGCCCATCCATTGCTCGCTGAAGTTCCTCCTCGGCAAATCATCTGCGAAAAGCAGATGACTTTTCCTGACGCCAGCCATATTTCGAAGGTTTCCTCACCAAGACTGCGCTTCACCATCCAGTCCATATATGCCATGAAAAGGAGAGGCGATAGAATACAGCCCTAGCGAAGTGCAACGCACACATCAAAAGGTTGGGATTTGACGCCATTTATCCCTAGACAACTTCTGCAGTTTCCATACAAAGACTGAATGGCTCTCAGAAAAGGCCCACTCAGTGCATAGTCCTGCAAAACTCTGCAGAGTTTATTCCGAGGAACCCGGTTAAAGCACTTTTTCAAAGCTATACGACACGCGTAGATCGGTTTGGCATATTCCCAGGCCTTCAGAGTAGAAAGCTGGTCGGTTTTGCCCCATTGCTCTTCTCGCAACAAAGGCTCGATTACAGCTGTGTGGAACGCGCTTCCAACAACCTTCGCAAATACTTTTCCCGGAAGACTTAAGAGAGATTTACTCCTATAGTTAGACCAATCTCTTTTTTCACCTTTTTTGAAAATGGGCACTATAACTCCTGTTTGCCAACCGCTAGGTGCTTTCCCGCTTTCCAACGTCACCTTAATGACTCGTGTTAGCCATATAACACCTTCTTCACCCATTGGCTTGAGCATTTCTGGGTGGATTTCATCAACTTCAGCAGACTTAACTACTTTTAGCGATTTGATTGCGGCAGTGACTTCATCTACTGTAGGACTACTCTCAGCCCTAAGCCCGTCACTCGCCAGCAGTACGATTTCCCTGTTGGGGATTGAGCAGCTCCGAAAAGTGCACGCTCCATCTGCGTAACTCATCGTTCTCATTTGAAAGTTTAGTGTACTGTCTTTGGATTGGTACGATACTTAGCGATAACGATACGATATTTAACGATATTTAACTTCCTTCCTCTGAGACGGCGAACAGCCTGCCAAAATATCTTGTTTTCAGACCTGTTATCGTGCTCTAACCTCTCACCGAACTTTTTCAAAGCCTGTTACTTGGCTCTTCTGACCGCCATATTGAAAGTTCATCGCGCCTCAATGTACCGGGCGCGAAAAATGGAGTTCCTACATTAATTCTTCTCTCTTCTCCTCGCTTCTTGAACTCCAGGAGTCTTAAACCAAGCAGTTCTTTTCTCACCACCAATCGCCACACCAAGCCGCTTCTTTCCACAAACATTCTTGGCAGAAGCAATGACTGCCGATGAGAACAGCTGCCATTCTTCCTCTTCATTTAAAAGGTCAGTTGGAATTTGTTCAAACTTCTCCGAAACGTGCTGTGCACATCGCTCCCTGTAGCCAAATTCAATTCGGCAAAATTCATCAAACTGTGCCGAGTATATTATAAGAAAATGCAGGCAAGGAGATGCATTGTCATGTGCATTTTTTAATCCAGTTCTGAAGATGATAGTGCACAGGGTAAGGGTACGTAACGTTAGGTTAGGTTTAAGTCCCCTTCTGGGGTTGCTGGTTCCCAATTGAGCGCCTCCCCAGGTGGCGAATAGGGGAATGCTCACCAGTTATGGTGAGTACCATCATGAAAAATATTCGGGGCGGACCAAAACCACCAACAAACGAAAAATCCAGAAGCGTCTGTTTCAAAATGAGCGGCTTCCTGGTCGGCATCTGTTACCCAGGTTAGGGTCGGCCAAATACAAAACACTTTTTTCTCTTCCAATATGTAAATAGAATGGACAACAATTAGATGCATGCCAGATGTTTTTATGAAATATTATATGCTGGTCATACTATTGCTTTTTGCATAACACTTGCGGGAATAAGCTTTGGTGTTTCTGTACAGAGGTTTCATGTTTAGCTCATCAGCGCTTGTGTTGGATCGAGAATTATTTTCTTCTTCTATCTTTTCTATCCCCAAACTCTTTCCGCTCGCGATGTGCAACGCATTTTAAGGGTAGTCTTAACCCCTTGATCACGAATGTTTTATAAAAAATAGTGGCAGTCGGTTTCGAAGAAACCGACACACTTAGACCTTATAGGTCCATTGTAACACCACGTCGATCTGGAAATCCCTCCAACGCGTTGAACCATTTTGAGCTATTTACGATGCGTGAGAGACTTTTTGAGTCGGTTAGAATTTATATCGTTAAGATAATTATAGAAGAAAGCTCCAAGATAAAGATTTCGGGTCTTACAGAGAACGAAGCATGTGTAGAGAAGGTGGAGGTCTCCATCCATGTAGCTGCTACAGAAGTCGTTGGAATAGCCACCAAGGCTTTATTCTATGCTTAACTAACAGACAGTGTCCTGTAATGACACCAGTTGAAGCACTCCTGTGCAATCTTTAAAAGCGATTAAGCTCTTAGACAGTTTAAGATCTAGCTTTGGCCTTATCTGTTTCCCCGCTAGTACTAGCACTCGTCCATCTGAGATTTGTTTTTTCTATTGCATCCAGTTAAGCACGAGTTTGCAGGTGGAAATTGGAATACCTAAGGAGTTTTTTTTAGGCAAGATTGAGAGAAAAGTTTTAAGCTTGGCGGGCTCGTCAGCCTTACAGTTACCTGGAATGTTGCATGCCCTGGCACCCATGAATGATAAACTGCTTCCACAACTCCCTTAGAGATGATCGGCAGTCTAGAGCTACTTCAAAGTTTATAAAGACTGATTCCAGGCACATGATAGCCGCCTGACTGTCGGAAAAAATTCGTATATCCTTGGAAGATATAACGTCTTAAGGAAGCCTTTATAGTAAGGGTAAATACGGAAGGCAATATCCATACTGGGATACTTGGTATGATGACGATATTGACATTCCCGCTCCAACAGTGCCGTGATGGAGACTTATACGGCGATCGAGGATTAAGTCCGTTTATGTTATGTCAACAAATAAAAAACATCCGTCCGCCGCCGTTTAGGATAGAACACCACTGTTGGGAGCAGCAACTTAGAGGCAGTTTAAGTTCATCTGCCTTGAAGTTAAAATCAACTGCACAAATGAAATCACTGAGGCGATTCGTCAAAAAATAGCCCTATGGAAACCTGGTTTCTATTTCGGTTTGGCAAAACAAATAGGTTCAAAACTCCTCTCTCGATGTTTGTCTATAAAACCCTCATTTTGCCAGTTCTGTTCTAGAGTGCCGAGGCCGAGTGCTGGATGATAAGTAGACGGAGAAACTATGCTCGCCGGTTTCGAGAGAAAAGTCAAAGTCCTGCAGTGTGCGACAAGGGCAAATGGAGTTTGGAGGGGATCAGCCGCGAACTCGGAGCGCTGTATCTACCAAAATGTGAATGAACTTCAAAAAGCCAAATCACGAAAATACATTGGCTCGACCACATCGCGCGTCCAAGCTCGACACGAGCAGGAAACCCGAGCCTCCGTTTTAAGGATCAAACCATTGCGGTCTCTAGACAATTGGAAATAGCGTACCAGAAAGCAGATAGGAGCAATTGATGGGTCAGGAGGCCTATAACGAACCATTTTTTCCAAAATAAGGATGAGTGCCAATTAATTAAATTAATTAGTTGAAATCCACGTTTTTGGGGCAAGCGAACACAGAAAATGATGATAAGGATGAAAAACAATTCGAAATTAGGTATTGCCTGTCCTGATATGTACACTAACGTGCGTTATGGAGAAAATCTCTTTTGTAGTTAGCTAACGAAGTCACGGCCTATTGAAAAAATTGCACCTCTGGTGTTGGCTGGGTGACGTAATGAGGCATATAGGTATACAAGTAGGGCATATTTCCGAAGGAGTCTAAGCTAGTCCTGATTGCAATGCAGCGTAATTACTCCAGCACTGCAGAAGGTACACCCCTTGACAGGCAGTCCTAGTACTAGTGTCACAAACTCGAAAAAGAAGAAGTGCAACCGAGCTGCAATGTAGGGAATTCTCTGAAACGCTTGTAACTTGCTCCCGTTATTCATTGATCATTATCTAGTATCCTTGTGGTGAGCCAAAAACCTGAATGTTCTCATTACGTTGTGGAACCCAGGAACCACGTCACATTTCTTCATCGACTGCGATTCCAAAGAAAAATTTTCAAGAATTTCTGGTGGATTTTAAAAAAAATCACACAAACATTCATCCTTGTTCCAAGGAATGCCCGTACGTGCGCATATTCAAGCACAGCCAGTCCCCTAATGCCCATAAGTATAAAAGTCACTTCCTCAATTCCAAATTGATCCTTCTGATGATGACAATGATGGAACATGATGATCAATACGCCTTACGCATCCATATTGCAAGCACTACTGCTGCTGCTAGCTGCTATCTATACTACAAAAAAGGCCCATAGCCCTTATTCTAGTTTTTCATCAAGAGTCACCAGATGTCATGGTGTAACATCGTATTGCCCGTACCTACTCCCAGCCCCTCCAAATAGATTAGCTCTATTCGTATGACGATGAATGCTGGAGGCAGCAAAAAAAAGAATGCCAAAGGCTTAGGTTTCGATCTTGGTTGCACAGATCGTGACGCAAGAACGTTGACGATCAACATTTCATATAGAGCTGTGCTGTGCTGTAATAATAGCAGTAGTAACCAACGATCAGCATCGGTAGCAGAAAGCGATTAATCTTCTCGACATGCAGCATGCGTTCACGTCCATATATCAAAACCCAAAAGGTCTATACACCATCGGCCATCATCGTCGAGATTGTGTGTGTCTCCTCGAGTCGCCATAGACAATAACAAAATTCTCGGAATGGAATTCGATTTATGGAATTTTTACTTTTAATTCAACGAACTTCTAACAACGATCGCTACACAGAGAGCCATAGATACTTCTACCTTCTACTGCGGCGAGTATTTGCGATGTCTAAATTAGGCTTTGATTGTGAATTCACTATTGTGTATACGTGCCCCCAACAGCAACAACAACAGCCGCATCGCTGTTGTCATCATTCGCAGTGAAAACAGCAATTTTCCCCATCAACGACTCTGGATCGAGCTGGTTCTCGTCGATCGCCCATTGGGGATTCACCTTAATGCAGGACGCGAGGAGCAACCCAGCAGTAGCGTCTTCCAGCCGCGTGTGCATTACTGTGCCTCCTTTGCCAAGCGTGTGTTCCCATCACCATTAGCCAAAATTGGTAAACGCGAATCGTTTACCCGACTCTCTTGATGATGAGTGCTCCGCATGAGTGCTGTGCATCCATCAGACTGTTTGTTAGCTGCACATCAGCGCAGTGACCAGATTAAGGATTGATAATTAAATCACGATTATGGCTAAATTTGGACGTTGAAACAAATCTTTCCCGGGGAACTGACCGCATTCGCGCGAGCGAGAAAGACCGGGCTCGACGCACGCGCAAATCCCAATAGTCGACTTGATCAATTGACACTGATGTTGATGGGGATGACGATAATGATTGCAGTTACAGTTGGACGCACCACACACACACACACACATCATGGCTGATTGTCCTCATCATCGTTATCATCAACAGCCATATTGCGGTTAAAGAAGGAAACGACTCATGGGTAATGGGCCTCGTATACGCATTCTATAAAAATGCTGTTACAGTGATGCATCTTGAAATATTGTTCTTAACTATCATGCAACGCGGATAGAATAAAATCGTCTTGACATTAGGTGGAGTGATATTGAGGAAGAAGTTCCAGGTTTACTTCGAGTATACTTTTACGGGAATGAGGCTCGTGCTTGGAGATGGTTCTTATAAGACCCCTTATCAATTTTTTCAAATTATTTGATCATGCATAAAAATCTGGTCCAACAAAGTTGCCTTTCACAATGACACGTCTAAAGCATCAAAGGCTTCGCAGTCCTCCGCACAGAGCAACGGATGTTTTTAAAGACGAAGCTAGGTTTGATAAGCGTTAGAAGATCGGAGTATCTATGTTGTCAGGACAAACAAACTTTCTTAAGCGCCTTAAAATAGTGGGCACATTTATTTTTTTCAATCTGGTTGGGTGGTTGAAAACTCTCAGCTTCGGTTTGTGTCTGTTATATTTTGTGAGCACTTAAGCCTTAGGCTTGGAAGGTAAGTTCGGAATTGACCCCCAGATCAGTACGGATATCAAGGCCGCACATCTAAAGATGTGCGAGCATTTGCAGGGTCGATCTTATACATGCAAAATTAGCAAGTATAGGTTTGACTTAATTGCAACCCTCGTCACTGTGTTATCAATGTGTTATCAATTCTTAGTGGGACTACAAATTCTGAGACTACAAATATAAATCCATAACTGGTAGAGACTAGTGCTTTTTATGGGTTTTGTTTTTTCACTGAGCCAAATTCAACACTTTTTAACACACTTCGGTAAGCAACTGCGAAGTAAAGCAACGTCGTGTAGGTGTTGCGAAGAAAACAAAGTTATAAGGTTGCCCCAGACTGGGTTTAAACCTTAGATCGGCAGCAGGTAGTCTAAGAACAATATAAAAGCAATAACCTGTAATCTCTAGTCAAAATTTTTTAGCGAAGGAACAAGCAAGATCCTTCTGTCTAGTTAATATGAGCAGAATTGAGAAGGTAGAGTGCCTGTTTCTCCCTCTAACTGCCGAGGAACCCCTTTTTGTCATGCGAAAGAAATAATAATTGTTAAAATATTTCCGTACTGCATTTTTATGAAATAACAAAAAGGTCCGATAAGGCTCCCAAGAGCTATACAGAAACATACAAATGAAAGCAATCTCCTTTGCAGGATAGCTCTAATTTTATGTTCTTAAAGCTCTCCCATAAGGCCTTTACTACGCACGTTAATTGGGCAGACATTAGATTACAAAGACTGACTGATGTGAGGAGAAATGTTGGCTTCAATTAGCCGAGATCCCAACAAAGCACATAGCAAATGACACAATGTTTGTTTAAATATTTCAGCCAATAAAAGAAAACTGTTGAGCCAACACCAGAGGCACAATATTTTTAAATATTTAAGTACATATCTTGCCCGTAAAAGTGGAACACATAATGTCCTATATACAATCTGTAAAGTAGCCGATTAAAACTAAAATGGGTCTGGAAGTGGCCTGCCCATCAAAAAGGAAAGCTTAACGCTCTAACTTTAAAGTATTTGAGGACTTAAGCGTGCAACAATTGGGAATAGCTTTTTCGTGTAAAAAAGGAAATCAAGTGATTAAGGAGGGGATTTTACATAGAAGTTACGGCCAAGTTACGGCCTTTTTGTTGCCATAAGAGGTGGCTGATCGGCCCAGTGACCTGGGAACGCCTGAACCTAAGAATCAACCGTTAAGGGTGAAGCCAAACTGTAACCACACCTAGGCTATGTTTTCCTTTTGCTTTATCACTCAACCAGTGATCTGGAACAAGGTGCCATGGCGCTATCGGGCGCACCTGTATGCCGCGCATACCGTGCAGGACATGGGTCGTTACTCGAGTGACTCATAAATCAAAAGCAAAACAAATTCTAATCGTGAGTCGGTAACCGCTCGCTCTACTCCTTAAATAGAGACGGTTTATTGGAAGAAGCCATGCGTATAACAAATACTTCCAAGTTTGTTAATCTAGCTTGTCTTGACGGTGACAGCACGCCTAAGTTGTTTCCCCGTAGTGCTACTATTGTTCTGATTAGCAAGAAGACTTTGGCTAAACATCATCGAACTTTGCCGAGGGAACCATGATACTATTTATACCACCGACAAAAATATTATTATTATCCTGTCGTGCAAGCTACGTAATTGAAGTTTTCTTTAAAAGGTCGGTCCTGATCGGCTCACTACCAGCCGAGTTCTGCAACGGTTTCACCCCATTTTTAGAACTACAACAATCTAGAATCGAGAAAAGTCTCGGAAATCGGCTTCAAAAATCTCGAATAGGAAAAAAAAATGAAGATTTCGAAAGACAAAATTTCGAACAAAATAGAACGTTAATTTTTTTTAAGGCCTTCAGGCCTTTTCACGCCTACCCTATATCTCAACGCTATGCTAGCCCTGACCTTGTTGAGATATTCGACAGATTAAGCCGACTTTAACCTGAACAATAGGCGCCGACCAAGAAGCCACTTATTTTGAGACAGACGCTTCAGGACTTGTTCTTGTTTGCTTGTTTTCGCCTGTTAAGAAATTATTTTGATATGCCAGGTAAGGGATAGGAACTGTAGCTATAGTTTAAATCACCTCAAGACGAGGAGAGCTTATATTGTGTGAAATCAGTGTGAGGAACTTCCGGAATCCGGCATTTTGAGACGTGAATAACTTGCGACCTACTGACCCGAACAGCCAACAAAAAGTCGCATCATTAACTTATGAAAACAGCTACTTTCGAGGCACTTTGTCCGACTCGATCGGCAAACTGATCATGAGTGAGGTAGCAACCCAATGTGTGACGAGGCTGGTACAACTCAGGATACGGCTAAGGTTGAAGAGGTTGCGGAAATGGAAAAGGAGCATCTGACCGTTGGCAGCATTAATTAGGTATGCTGCTGAAGGCGGAAACACCCGGGCCTGTCAATAGGTACAGATCGAATAAAGGCTCTCTAAGGCCCGGTTTTTCAAAGCTGTGTTAAGTCCAGCTTAAACCAAAGTCTGTTAAGCCGTAACATAACGAATCAGGAGTTAAGCCAGCGAGTATTTTTTCAGTGCAGAGTTAACTCCGTCAGCAAAGTTGTCAAAATCTACGACTCTCGAAACTATTGACTCCCAACTCTCACTTTACATAAAAAAAAACCCAGGAAAAGAAGTTCGAGCTATTCTAAAATGTCATTTTTCATAGAAACACGCAAATCAACTGTCATTCTACACAGAAAATACAGTCAAAGAAGTTAATTCTTTGGTCCAGAGTTGACCGGGATTAACTCACCAAAGTTGGCGAGTTAAGCCGAGATTAACCCCGGATCTAGATTGACTGAAAAACTAATTTCTGGGGTTAATCTCTGTTTAACTCCGAAGCTCGGATGATCTCGCTCTAAAAAACAGGCCCTAACTGGAACAAACTAGTCTCTTACATCGGGCCCCCATCTCTTTTGCTTAGTCGCAAAAGAAGCCAGTTTCTAAGGCGGATGTTGTGAATTCCGACCATCTAAGACATTCGTCACTGATGCCTTCACCAAAGTAATGTAATTTTACCCATAGTATCACTATGGGACCAGTAGTTGCTCCATCGGAAGGAAGCGATCTCCACAACAAACGGGTTCCCAGGTGGCCAGGGAAATTGGGGCAACTCCTAGTAATAAGTAAACGCAGGCCATCTTATTGTACCCCTTTTCAAAAATGGGAACAAAAGAGAATGCTATAATAATAGAAAAATATCTTTCTTTCTTTACTCGTTCGAAAAATGGGTCGTACAGTATGACTGGGTGCGAGTCCTTTCTAATAATTTCCGGAGGCTTTTGCGGACTTTTGTGGACACTGTGGTGCAGTCCTAAGTGTGTCGTCGGTGTGCACGATTTTGCTGGTTTAAATTCCAAAAATGTTCGGTCTTCCGCGAAGGTTAGTTCTTTGTGATTATCACTTGTCATGAGAGACCTCCAAATCAGCCCAATGCAGCGGACCAATCGGAATAGACAATAAATTTTAGGTTCCCTCCAAATACCTACGTAAGAGCACCTGTAATGCACAAAGCATTTTTTTTTGCGCTGGGTGGTGGTAATCTTCCAAAGACGAAACTGAGCCCATACTAAGCAAGTGTAAGATTTCCAATCACTAAACCCACCTCCCCTCCTACCACTGATCCTCGCGGCACCGACCGACGTCAAGCACTTCATCGCGAAGGGGGTAGGTAGGTAGGTAGGTAGAATAGACGGTTCAGGAAAAAACCCAAGTGGTGGAAAATACCCAAGTGGATGTGTCTTTTTGATACCACAACGCGTGTAACCTGGTTTGTGATGGTGGTTGAGATTGTTGTGTGATCGGAGCCTATTTCCCAACCAGTGTATCCGTTTACTCGAAATATTACTAAGGTCAACCAAGAAAGGTTGGTTCAGTGCACGCAGTCTGGCTTTTGCTAGAGCCGGACATTTGCAGAGGAAGTGGGAGAGAGTTTCTTTCTCATTCACATTTCCGCAACTTCGGCAGTGAGGGTTGTATGGGATACCCAGTTTGGCCGCATGGTCTCCAATTGGCCAATGCTCCATTATTACCACTGTAATTCTGGCGATGTCAGGGCGGGCTCTGTTGAGTAGGTCTTTTGTTCTATTTTTATTATATTTAGGCCATGTCTGCCTAGATATGGCGCAATTAGTCAGCCCCCTCCATTGGGAGTTGGCCTTTTCCAAGAGATATGAGTGTATTTGCTCCTTAACTGTTCCTAGCGGAATGTGGACCCTTAACGAGAGTGAGGCGTGTAAAGCTGAGCCCTGTCTGGCCAGCTCATCTGCACGTTCGTTTCCTTTAATGTCATTATGCCCTGGAACCCACAAAAGTGTGACCCTGAAACGTTCGCCCAGACGGGCAAGCTCGTGACGACACTCCTGTACCAGTTTAGAGGATTTGCTGGCTGAATCAATAGCCTTGATGGCTATAGCTTGACTGTCTATAAGCGTCTGTTCGCGAAGGGGGACTTTAACCTTGTGTATTGGGCTCATCCACATTGGCTGCAACATGCGCTCCATTTCGTTGCCGTTCCTGTCTTTGTTGCTCTTTCATGCATGGTGGACACTGTTATACTTATTGCTTCCCAAGCTTCCTGTGGGCCCAACATATGTCCGATGGTATTCTCAGGGGTTAAGCTTTCACCGAGTCTGTTCGCCAGCTGGTTACGCTCTTCGTGATATCGCGGAAAGTGAAAGATTGCGTGCTCTACGGTTTCAACTGCTTCTGTGCACGTTGTACAGTAAGCGTTGTCTTCGTGCCCAAATTTGTGCAGGTAGACTTTAACCATGACCAAATCCATGACCAGTGAGCATCTGCGTTAGGTGGAAGTTGAGCTATTATTCAGGTATTAGGCACAGACCCTGTATCAGGTCAACCCGATTCGGGTTTTAAACTTCCAGGTTATCGCTTAGAGCCATTATTCTTTCCACGTCGTGGCCTCGCCATTTATATTCGTAATGATGTAGTCTACCATATTCCTCCACAATTTAACACCTGTTCCAACCCGGAATTTAACTTCATGTGGATAGATTTCACCGTCCGTAGACAAACTATTCATTATTGTTTTGTGTACAGAAGCCCAAATTTGGGCAGTGTATTAACTTGTAACGAGTTTGATGCTCTGTCCGACTCCATCTTAAGAATTGTTTCCCTGAATCCTAATAATGAAATTGTGATTACGGGCGATTTCAATATTCACAATTCTAAGTGGCTTCGACATTCTGGTCAGACAACACCCGAAGGAAGGTATGTTGAGATCTTTGCTGCGTTGAATAACCTAACGCAACTTGTAAACGAGCCTACACGGATACCCGACGTTACCAACCATTCCGCAACACACTGGATTTGTTTCTTACCTCCCACCCCGATAAGTACACCGTGAATGTACTGTCTCCTCTAGGTTCGTCAGACCACTGCGTCATATCAGCCAAGTTCTTATTAGGTAATCAACCTAATAAGGTAATAGCTCCGAAAAGAACAGTGTGGCGGTACGAGAAAGCTAACTGGGACGGCCTTAATAACTTCTTCGGTCGTTTTAATTGGTCCTTGTGCTTTCTCGATGACAACGTAGATGCTGCTGCTGATATGATAACTGACACCATTCTCCTTGGTATGAGATCCTTTATCCCTTACAGGATTAAGAGTATCAAACCAAAAGAGAACTCGTGGTTTGACTCGAGCTGTAAAGAGGCGATTAGGTTAAAGGAGTTATGTTTTCGGTCCTACAAGATCAACCCATCACAGGTAAACCGAAAAAAGTTTAAACAAGCCAGAAATGATTGTAATGCTTATATTCGCCGTGTCAAATTCCAATACGACCAAAAGCTGAGGCAGAAAATACTACATTGTCCCAAGGGTAGTAAAAACTTTTGGTCTTTCGTCAAAAATGTCAAAAACTGTGCCTCATCTTCCATCCCAACACTCGTTTACAATGACATTCCAGCTGTCACCTCTCTAGACAAAGCGAATCTACTTGCAGCGCATTTCGCTGCTAGCTCCATGCTCCCTGATTCTGCAATGTCCCCGCCTACACTTGAACGCGTCGAATATACCATGGGACAAATTCACTTTCGCGCTCGTGCAGTCAAAAGAGTACTTCGAGATCTAAACATTCACAAATTCGCTGGTCCAGATGGAATATCCCCCATTGTTCTGAAGAGGTGTTCTTCCACGCTGGCAAAACCATTGTGTAAGCTTTTTCATCGGTCCTACTCCTCAGGTCTCTTTCCGAGTAGATGGAAAACAGCATTTGTCCAGCCCGTCCCTAAAAAAGGCGATTCTTTTTCTTCCTCTAGCTATCGTCCAATTGCACTTACTTCCCTTCTTTCTAAGGTCATGGAAACGCTGATTAATTATCAGCTTATGAAATATCTTGAAACACGAAACCTTCTTAATGACCGGCAATACGAACCGGCAATTCAAACGGTCCACTGGTGATTTGATGGCATATCTCACTGAAAAGTGGAATCATTCCTTGCATCTTCTAGGTGAAAGCAAGATTGTTGCGCTTGATATTTTAAAAGCATTTGACAGAGTTTGGCACCAAGCTCTCTTGTCGAAAATGCGTGCATTTGGAATCGACGAATCTCTTATTCAGTGGATTAGTAATTACCTTTCGAACCGTTCAATTCAAGTTGTTTTGGATGGCTTCAAGTCCGCAGTTCATAAAATTAACGCTAGGGTTCCCCAGGGCTCTGCTTTGTCTCCGACACTCTTTCTCATTTTCATTAATGATCTCCTGTCTGCTACAACTAATCCAATCCACTCCTTTGCTGATTACAGTAACCTCAGTTTCTCATATTCGTTCTCGGTTCCGCGCCCCTGCTCTTCGGACGTTGAATTGGAACGGCAGCGTATGTCAATCTCATTAGACTCTGACCTTAACAGCATTGTATCATGGGGATCTCGAAACAGAGTGGAGTTTAATGCTTCTAAAACTCAATGCTGTCTTCTGTCATTGAAGCAAAACCGAAACACACAGCCATTATCCATGAATGGCACTTGCATCAATGAAACCGAAACGCTTTCCATTCTCGGTATGTGTGTCAATAACAACCTTAGTTGGAATGACCACATATTCGAGGTCGCCAAGAACGCTGCAAAATGCCTAGGTTTCCTTAAAAGATGCAAGAAATATTTCACCCCCTCTGATTTGGCTATTTTATATAAGGCATATATTCGCCCTAAGTTGGAATACAATTCCCATGTCTGGGCTGGTGCTCCAAAGACAGCATTGCACTTGCTAGACAGGATACAAAAACGCGCGATAAAACTCATTGGAGACAGAAATATTGCGAAGTCAATTGACTCATTGGAACATCGACGCAATGTCTCTTGCCTATCACTGTTCTATCGCTTTTTCTACAAACAATGTTCCATCGAAATAGCCAATTGCATTCTACCTCTTAAGACGTTCAACCGTAATACTCGCAATAGATCGAATGCACATTTACCCTTGAGCCCACTTTCGGACGCACAGTTAAGTTTAGAGGTTCTTTCATAAGCCGTACAACGCGAATGTGGAATGTCCTCCCACGATCAGTCTTTCCTACACAATTCAATCTGCAGCTGTTTAAAACAAGAGTGCACCGGTACCTCTCATCCTTTCATTCTTCTTCTAATTATTTCCGCTCGTGAGACGTGAAACAACATTAAAAGGGTAGATTCGCGAGTGAATTATAAAAAAAAAAAAAAAAGCTCCATGCTTCCTACTGATTCAAAAACCTATGCTAGCGTTCAATCTCTGCGTTCATACCTTTGTTGGAGGAGTTCCATCTATCTTGGCGTTTTTATGGGGTTGTACACAGAGGGACTTAAATATAAATATCTGTTAGCAACCTTGTACGAGGTCTTGGTCATAGCTCTTCTTCATCCTGCAAGAGGCGATGACTCTTTTGTGCTGCGAGTGCCAGTTAGATTAGTTAGTTTCGAAGAACTAAGACTAAGTTGCCATATTCTAAAAGTCATTCAGCCTTTGTGGGCATATACGGCCGTACACTCGACATTGACCGCTTATTTATCCGCAATTGGAGGACATAAGAGTGGATTATCTGCTTTTTGATTATGATTTATCTATCCTCACAGGATACGAGCATCACCTGAGATCGTTGAACGGGTTTGGGCTGTTTGTAAAGTTACTGGGTAAAAATTTTGCGAAATCGAAGTTGAAAATTTCCCGAACTTGTGTGTAGTGCTCCCTGTTCATAAATGGAAATGGAGTCCCATGAAACAACTAGAGAGTTGTTAAGTACTTCAGGAATTTAATTTACGGAAGATGAGAGGAGTATAATGCTGAGTTATTCTGAATGTTTGACCAATATGAAGTAATAGATTGAAAGAATTATGCCCGCCGGTCGTCAGGAAAGCTGAACTCGAAGTAGAAGGAAAGATTCTAGATTTTGACTAGTTCTTAGTCATTAAATTTAGATATTGACCGAAAGGGTAAGATCACAGGTACAAAGGCGATCAAAAGTACCATGGTTTGGACCTTAGATAGAATATCTTGAAGGGCTATGAAATACTGATCTAACAGAGTCGAAAGCCCTATTCGAGCATCGCGTTTAAAGGGCAAGCTCAAGTTTTACGGTATGAAAGACCTCTTCAAGTCGAGGTGTAATAGGTCGCAATAGTCAGGAATAATAAAGAAAGAGATCAAGTCGGTGGTTAAAGGAGGGTGGAGATACTCTATGTAACCTCTTGCAGAAATAACCGATTCAAGAAAGGCACAGACCTTAAATTAAAAAAAAAAACATTAGAGATTTTCTATCAAAAAGGACCTACTCTTGCTCCAAGAACGTATTTTTGAGAAGCTGAGACAACTACCCAACACTTTACCAATAATTGTAGGTATACCTATTTTAAAAGCATCAATTTTACCTGTATAGAGGAGGCAGAGCCATTTCATGGCGGTATAAACAATGTGGCAGCTCTGTCCGGTCAGTGTATTCTTACAATTATTCACTCAATGAAATCCATTTGAATAGTTAACACTCGAAATAAAATGCCTGCCGTAACGTAAAGAGGTTAGCAAAACCTACAATTGCTCGAATAATTTCCGACTTTATAGTGTGAACTTCTTAGTAACCTTGTTCCATTTTTATTAACGAGTCATAAGTCATAACTTATGGAGTATTCTCTCTTTTATATAAAAGTGTGTGAATTTCTTGTCGCAATTTGCAGTTTGACACTGACAAAATGCTCCAAAACCCCGCAGTAATGGAAAGTTATGCCAGCAAAAATGTACAAAAGTAGAACTGTGGCTACTACAGCCCGCTGAAGTGAGTATCTATCTTGCTGGATTGTGTAACAATCACCGACATTCTTCTCTGATTACGTCGATTACGTTGAAATGAAAAAAAAAAAACAAAAAATAATCAATCAATCTTAAATGATGATTCCCAAATTAAAGGAAAAGTAACAAAACAGGTTTTGAGAAAAATAGAAGAAATCCCTAATTCAGTTGCCGGTATTCGGATGAGACTTCACAATGGAATCAACGCTGCGATCGTTATTATAATATACAAAAGTATCTAAGAGTATTTTTCTTTTTTCCTAGTCATGAACATGATTCATGAGTCCTCAGCTCATTAACATTCCAATTGATGGGCCACACAAAGCCGCACAACTATACAGATCTCGACAAGAGTGTGTCCTTGAAAATCGTCAAGCACACCAAAAAGACATCGCAGCGCAAGTCAAGATGTTGGACTTTGAAGGTTTTGTGCACTCCGAAGACCCAAAACCAGTGTAACCACTTGCTTATGCACTCGACATTTGAATTAAATTGATGATGCAGACATCGAAAAAAAAACCAGTGGAATCAATGTCATTTGGTTGGGAATTTGGTCCTAAGTGCATATACTACAATGAGTAGGTACTTTAGTGCTTTCTTCAATGAATTGTAATAAAATTGTTGAAAGGCATCTTTACAATGTCAGAACGCAATGCGTTTGGGAATTTTCGTGGTGAATGGATTTGCAGCAATGATGCAGTGACACTGACAGTGATTGTTAGACACTCGGTTAGGTATTGACATAGTAAAGCGAGTTATTTATTTTACACCTGACATCGTATGCTATAGTAATGGTTAAGCAATCTACTTTGGCCTTCCCACTAATCATGACTTATTAACAGCTTTGCGATGAGTCTCCCTAGTACTACACAGTAGATTCGTTAACTTAGCTTTTGGTTCCATCATAAAAGCGCATCACCCAGGGAAGTGGTGTAATCAAATAGTCAAATAGTTCAACACGGGTTTCCACCTGCAATTTTATTTTTTGTTTTATATTTTTTAGGATTTTCCTATTTAAAATCCGTAACTCAACCGTTTTTCCCAAATGGTAGAGTAAAGTTGGGGAATATGGCGACCCCTAATAGCTTTTTGAATATTTCCAACAATAAAAAATAATCCACTACTTTCTGTGGATTTTCGAAGTAAGAAACATCAAGAAACATACTACTTCATTTTCAGGGCTTAAAGAAATAAATAGGAAAACTATTGAAAACAACCATATCCCCCAAGCGCGGGTGCTATGGTGTTATGTTACCCAATCAGGTAATTTAGCGCATTAGAGTTTTTTATGCTTTAAATTTCATGCCTTACAAATTTCGAGTAGGGAATTTCGCTAGGGTGGTCAAAGGATAGACATGTACACTCAAGAGGATACAAGCATCCACAGGTTTTTCTAAGCCCGTGGTGAACACCGGGTGCCTAGCACCTCAACTGGAGATTGGGTTCCAACCCTTTTGGAAGGTTGTTGGGGGTAGCAGAAGAAAACGTAAAGAAACACCAGTCACGAAGCAGAAACAAGCCTCGGATTCGGACGGATTTACTGTTGACGACCAATGCAAACGAGAAAAGGACAACGAGCTCCGGATCTGCACGTGGAATGTTAGGTCCCTTAACAGACCACGTGCAGCCGAGCAACTAGCGGAGGCCCTTAACGACTGCAAGGCAGACATAACTGCCATCCAAGAAATGCGGTGGGACGGGCCGGGCAAAAGAAGGATGAAAAACTGCGACCTCTACTACGGTGACTGCTATCGGCATCAAAAACAGCGCCTATTTGGATGTGGTTTCGTTGTTGGAGGCAGACTTAGCCAAAAGGTCTTGAGCTTCAACCCTGTGAGCGCCTCGCGACGATCCGCATCAAGGCTAAATTCGCCAACATTAGCCTGATATGCGCGCATGCCCCCACAGAGGAGAAAGATGACGAGAAAAAGATATGTTCTACGAGCTCCTGGACAAAACTTATGAGCAGTTACGACATGGTTACGACATTAAGATTGTCCTAGGCGATTTTAATGCCAAGCTAGGAAGGGACGGCATGTTTGGTCGTACTGTCGGAAAGCATAGCCTGCACGACACGACCTCCGATAACGGATTCAGGCGGATCGACTTTGCTGCGGGGCGACACGTTGTGGTAGCTAGTACACAGTTCCCGTATTTCAATATCCACAAAGGGACATGGAGATCTCCCGATCAATCAACCGTTAACCAGATTGACCACATTGCGATCGACGCAAGGCACTCCTCCAGTATCATGGATGTCCGAACTTTCCGAGGGGCCAACATTGACTCGGATCACTACCTTGTTGTAGCCAAGGTACGGCTGCGGATATCCCGACCAGCGCCAAGTAATGGAAATACTGTGAGGAAGTTTGACGTCGGCCGACTACAATCGCAAGAGATCACCAGGTTCTTCTCCAACCGAGTCTCTCAAAACCTTCTACGAAGTCCTATGCAGCCAGCATCAAGTATTGATAGCCAGTGGCAACATTGCCAAAATGCCATCAGAGACGCCGCCTCTGAAGTGCTGGGTTTCACACGGCCACCACAACGAAACCCCTGGTTCGACAATGAATGCCGGCAAGCACATGCAGCTAAACAGGAAGCATACAAAGCGGCGCTGCACAGAAGGACTAGAGCTGCTCGCGAGCTCTACGAGCGGAGGAGGAGAGAGGAACACCGGCTTCTCCGAAGGAAAAAGAGAGAGCACGAGAAGCGCGCGGTTGAAGAGATAGAGAGATGTTACAAAAGGAATGAGGTTAGAAAGTTTTACCAAAAGATTAAAAGGTCCTGCCAAGGGTATAAACTTCGAACTGAAGCCTGTAAGGACCATCAAGGGAACATCGTTGTAGAATAACAGTCGGTGCTGAGGATTTGGAAAGACCACTTCTGCAGACTGTATAACGGCGAGGACGAACCAAATACCGCTGTCAGGCAGAACGAACCATTCATCCCGGGCGAAGACGTTACCGACGAAGCATACGAACGATACCGCCCACCCGACCTAGAGGAGGCGAAAGTAGCTGTGTCTAAGCTCAAGTGCAACAAAGCAGCCGGAGCAGACGGCCTAGCTGCCGAACTTTTTAAATCCGCTGGCGATGAGCTGCAAGATATGGTATCTGCAAGATATGGTCGGAAGAAAGCATGCCCAACGAATGGAACCTCAGCATTGTTTGCCCGATCCTGAAGAAAGGAGACCCTCTGAGTTGTGCCAACTACAGAGGCATAAGTCTTCTTAACATCGCATACAAGATCTTTTTTGCTGTACTGTGTGAACGCCTGAAGCCGTCGATCCACCATCGATCAAATATTCCAAATCGATACACACCACCTCTTCATCGATTTCAAGGCCGCGTATGACAGCATCTATAGAGATGAGCTATATAGCGCAATGTCTAGTTTTGGCATCCCTGCCAAACTCGTCAGTCTGTGCAGGATGACGATGGAAAACTCACGCTGTTCCGTCAAGGTCGGCAAAGACCTCACCGACCCCTTTGATGTCAAAAAAGGATTTAGACAAGGCGACGCGCTGTCATGCGACTTCTTTAACATCATACTTGAGAGAATTGTGCAGAACTCTCGCGCCAACACCAGAGGTACAATCTTTCAAAAGTCCGTTCAACTACTTGCACACGCAGCCGACATTGACATAATCGGTAGAACAAAGCGTGATGTCAGTGAAGCCTTCGTGAGTATTGGGACGGAAGCGGCGAATATGGGTTTAGCAGTCAATGAGGGCAAAACCAAGTATATGCTGTCATCAAGAAAAGACACCCAACACCGACGTCTTGGACAAAACATCACCATCGACAGCTATAACTTTGAGGTAGTTAGGGACTTTGTCTACCTGGGTTCTGCTATATATTCAGACAATGACACCTGCGCTGAAATCAAACGAAGGATAACTCTTGCCAATCGCTGTTTCTTTGGGCTAAGAAGGCAATTTAGTAGCAAAGCCCTCTCACGAGCAACTAAAGTGTCCATGTATAAGACCCTCATCATCCCAGCTTTACGGTGCAGAAGCATGGACCCTGTCAAAGGCGGATGAAAACACTTAAGGCTGCTTCGGGAGGAAAATTCTTCGGACGATTTACGGTCCCGTCTGCATACACGGAGAGTGGAGGAGGAGATATAACATCGAACTGTACGGGCTGTACAGCGATACCGACCTAGCCAAAAGAGTCAAAACACAACGTCTACGATGGCTGGGTCATCTAGAGCGGATGGACACCAACGCCCCGGCCCGGAAAATCTTCGAATCCACACCGCAGGTACGGCGCGGTAGAGGAGCACCGAGACTCAGGTGGCGCAAGCAAGTGGAAGGGGACCTCAGCCAACTTCGCGTGCGAAACTGGAGACGGCTAGCTAGAGACAGAGCTGGCTGGCGAAGCTTGTTGGCTGAGGCCCAGGTCCACCCCGGACTGTAGCGCCACCTTAAGTAAGTAAGTAATATGGTAGCCTCTCCATACCCTGCAGATAGACCATTCAGATTTTTGGTGTCATGGACCAAAAGTTATCTTAAAGCTTAAAGGCTTGCGCTTTTTTACCATCACTGTGTCACCAACGGGGGTCTTGGTGGTTGTAAAAACTAATAAGAAACTTATATTAAATCCTTTTAAAACTATGTTGAGGATAAAATGCTACCCCGGTCAAATTACCCTCACAAAAAATGCACTGTGAAGGTGTATACATAAAACCACCCATTGCGTTTTTCGTTCCTTTTTTGTAATGGCTTTTCTCAGGAAAGGCGAACCTATAACACTGAAACAGGGTCCCGAGATGTAAGAAGATACTTATTTACTTCATTTTAAAAATTTTGCAGTTTAAAGTGTTAGGAAATACGACATCAGGAAGTCAATTCCAAAGTGTACTTGTTCTATAAAAGAAAGAATTTTGGAACAGTGTAGTGCGAGGTGTTTCGAGGTGAACATGGAAGGGATGAGTGCTTAACGCTTGCCTTGTAGATCGAACAAAAGAAGCATTTTCAGGAATTAAGTTACTTAATTCTTCAGAGCATTTGCCATTATAATATTTATAATAAAGGCATAAATAAAAAACTTGCACATGAAAGTTTTAAAAAGTGCTACAGCAAGTCAACACCACCAGATACCACTCATCCATCATGAGCTGAAAATCAATGGAGCACATAATTGACAAAAATGGTAGAATCGCGTACTTTTTTTTGTAAGATGAACAGTATGTTACTCATAAATAAATAAATAGAGTTTCGCAACAGATCGAGGTGAACCAGGGCCAACTTCTCAACAATGTATGCTGTGTGTATTAATTTCTTCACATACGAAGGGACCTACAATTTTTTGCCGAATCCGAACGGCACTTTTGAGAAGTTTTTCAAGACAAATGATACTCTCGGAGGGCTTGTCAGACAATGGCAGGATTCAAACCCAGGCCTCCGGCGTAGTAAGCACACACACTAACCACTACGCCACGGCACCCCATGTTACTCAAGACCCTTTAAACAGCAATCGAGGAACAAACAGAATATTGCTGTGTACGAATTCAAACACATCTCGGCTGAAAAGAAATCTGAAGTGCGCTACTTTTCCCGCTGCCCTACATTACCCGACTTTATCCTAGTCCAAATAGAAGCGTTAAGGGCACACCTTCTTAAAACTACCGATTAGTTTAAGATTGATCCAACAAACCACCACTTCTTTAGGAACTGTTGGTCCTTAATTAAGAGCCTACCTAAATATGGACTATCAACTTGTCGGGCGATCTTTCCAGCCTCCAATAGGGTACATAATACTCCTCTCCACATGATAACATGATAAAAGCATCATAAAACTTATCGAGTCACTTCGCTTAATGGTGCCAAGACTATTGAGCTTACGTCAATTAAGCTACTTCAAGACATCTAAGTCCATTAATTAGTAGAAAATTCAAAACTTACCTTAATAAATCAATCGCCTTGTCCTCAATATTGAGAAAAAAAAAAAGTATCTATTCGCTTAAGATTCAATAATGAGTTCCTATATAGAGGCCAATAAAGTTCCCATAGGTCTTGCCGCGCTACAAAAGAAAGAATAGCCCCAATTCGATTAGGAGGACTGTGAAACGTCTTTATCTCATTTACGAAACTGTGATGTAACCCTGCTACAGTATCTTTTCAATTAGGTCCAGAAGGAAAATGAGCTCAAACCAGATACCACTCATCATCATCACTATTATTATCTTCAAACTAAAGATACAAGAAAAAAAGAAAGAAACGAGAATGATAAACGATTAAGAATGCACCGATGCACAGGCTAAGAGCACCAGATCAGAGCAACCCAAGTCCCAGCGAGAGGGGTCATTAAATAATAGAAAATAAATCCATCATATATAAACGGGTATAAAAATGGAGGAACTAATGAACCGTCATTTTCTAAAGCACAACAAAATTCCAATCGCGCGCCGGTTTGAACTTGTTTGAAGATTAGATCATGTTCTTGTTGTGTTTGTGTTCGAAAAGAATCTCAAAGTCTGTAAAAAGACTAAAATTGACATCGAAAAATGCACCAACCAAAGTGACCTTCAAGTTGTCGCTACAGAAAGTGATCTTCAATTGAAAATTAAGACCGTTTTCCAACTTCTAATAGTAGTTTGCATCCATTATGCTCCTAGTAAAAGAGAGCAGCAAAGCACTTGCCTTTGTTCATAATTCTGCGGTTTCTTGTAGTCTCTTCGAGCTCATCTTGTAATTAAATCCTTAGTCTGTAATTAAAATAAACTGACAGATAAGCCAACGGGGACGTTATAAAGAAAGGTATCAACTTTAATGAGACTCACCACTTTCACGGAATTTAGTCCTGTGCGTTTTGAAAATGTTCTTACGAGCCTGCGTTTGTCTTAATGGAGGTTAAGACAACAAGCAATACTGCAACTAGGAAGAGTTTTTGTTTCTTATTTAAGCACCAAGGCTTGACTTTAATAAATTAAAAAAAACACAAGCCGCAAATTATAAAAGCCGTTTGAAGTCAAACGTTTGGGCTATTGAACTTCTTGAAGGCTTATAAAAAATTAGCACAGTTTATAAAGACTTTCGTGTACTGCCTTGGTAATGGTACAGGTGTTTTAAACACTGCCTTATCTCTATGATCTGGTATATTGCTCATCGAATAATGTTGGTTTAAGGTTGTGAAAAGGAAAAGGATTAATTTCATAGGTTGCACGACACGACTTGGTTTTAACAAAACATTAAAATTCACACAAACTGCATATTTGTCTGCGTAGTTTAAAGTCAGGCTACCAAAATAAGCGTAGCATCAAGAAACATTACTAGGAGCTGTTTACATTGTCCTGGGTAAATGTCCGTTGATGCTTCCTGTCTAGGTCTGTTCCACGAAATGCTCTGAATTGCTTCAACAAATTTTTCCACTGCACCCTCTATATTCTATTTCGAATTGCTCAGCATTTTCGGAAGTACATTCAGACCCACCACATTCTTACAGTCTTTTTTTGAAGATATTCATAGTTCATGCTTTTTATGCAAAATCCAATATTGCTTACAAACGCCAAAGACCTATAACAATTCTAATAAAAAAGTTGCACTCCGAGGAGCATAACTCATCGGCAGGAATAGAAATAATATTAAGAAAAAAAGGCTTAATTCTGAGTACATGAGGGCCAGGTGTTTCTACGCATTATCCATTTCCAAAGCTATTTATCATGCAGACAAACCAGAGTGACGTTAAACTGCAAAGTTGACATAAAGGCTCCAGCAGCTTGCGCCAATTGCACCGGAAACCACCCCGCAAACTATCGAGGATGCGAAGTAGCCATAGAGCTGCAAAAGGGATGAGAACCTCTTAAGGAAAATATTCGAGGTCAGAAACCAAGCCCTGGACGTCCAAAAACTGCTGAAACTCCTAAGCCAAAGACGCCAAAGCCGATCAAAAGTGCGAGATTGGCAAAGGAGGCCACGACAAAAAAAAGAGCGGCGCCAGTTCAAGTGAAGCGGAGAAACCACCACTGGTCGGACCGAAATCATACGCACAGGTTGCGGCAAACAAAAACAAGGCAAGATCGCCCACAACAGATGCAGTGTCTCAGATCCTCGCTGTAATCTTGGAAAAACTTGAGGATCAGACTAAAATCAACAAACTTATATTTGATAAACTGAGCAAGCTCGAGTTTAAGCCTCGAAAAAAATTACAAGAGAACATGAATATGAAACAGTTGTTTAAAATACTAACATGAACTAGAAGTATTTCTACGGAAAAATAATATTGAAATTTGCATGATTACGGAAACTCACCTTATAAATGGGTCTGGACCCAAACTTAAAGGTTACAATGACTATCACGCACATCACCCTTCGCAAAATTCGAGAGGATTATCCTCCCTCAACATTAAGAACTGCTTCAAGAAGATAGAAGTTGAGCTAGACTCTATGCAGATCAGTTCAGTTTCTGTAAAAATTGACTGCTTAGATTACAACATTGCATCTTGCATCATTGCAGACTGCGATGGAAGACGATCTTGATCGAATGTATGACTTCATTGGGTCCAATTTTATCATTGGGGGTGATTTTAACGCGAAGCATACTTTTTTGGGGTTCACGATGCAATTCAACAAGAGGCAGATTACTGTACAAAAACAGTATGAAACGTGGGGTGGACTTTTTCTCCGCGGGTAACTGACAGGAATAAAAAGCCTGACCTTGTCGACTTTTTCATCGCTAAAGGGTACCCCAAATACCTTACGCGAATCGAAGAGTGTTATGATCTTTGTTCAGACCACTCAGGAGTAATCTTGAAGATGGGTGGAAGACTGGCGAAAATAGAAAGAGCTCCTAGATTAGCTAGCAAAAACATGAACTGGGACGCTTTCAGAAAGGACTGTAAGGAGGGTGTTGGCTTGAATGTGCCATTGAAAACTCCTTTCGAGTTAGAAACCGCAGTTGACAAATTCATTGAAGCAATTCAGAGCGCTGCTTGGAACAACAATTCGTCCCAAAAGAACGCAGTTAGCACCGACGGGCATGTACGTATAACATATCCGCTCGAAATCGAAGAATTGATTCGTAAAAAGAGAAGAGCGCGTAGGAGATGGCAAGGCACGAGGGCTCCCCCAGACAAAACCCTGTTGCACCACCTCTCTAACAAACTGAAAGGAATGTTGCAAGATCTTAAAAATCTTGAGACCACTGAATACCTTGAAGGCTTGTCGGCGGATAGGAGCTCAAACTACTCGCTACGGAAAGCAGTTAAGTCTATCAAGAAACCTATAATCCACTCGGCACCAATAAAAAAAGCTAACGGCGAATGGGCAAGAGAAGACACAGAAAAAGCGGATTTAAATGAAATAGATCATTATGGTCTTTACTCCGCAGTTTGATGATCGACGTGTGTTTCGCTCAACGACCTTGGCCTCGGACGCTCATCAGTGGGTGTTGCCAAGATCGTCCACCCAGAAAGCGGATTTGTTTGATGAACATTAAGAAGAAATATTCATGCCTTTCGACGGTCCGCCGTTGGCTGAAGTTCAAAACAACATCACGCAACCTGATAGCTTTAGAACGGAAAAGACAATAAGCTAACTTAAAAATAATAAGGCCCCGGGTTACGACTTGATCACAGGCGAAATATTGAAAGAGCTACCAAAAAAGGCACTAGTCAAGCTACTTTATATGATAAACGCTTCTCTTAGACTTCTATACGTTCCAAGACAATGGAAAGTTGCTGAAGTCATTATGGTTCCAAAACCGGGGAAATGCGCAAATGATAAAAAATCTTATAGGCCGATATCGCTTCTGCCGATAATATTCGAGAAAGTATTCGAGAAACTTCTGCTGAAGCGATTACAACCAATAATTGCAGAAAGGCGCTTGATCCCAGATCATCAATTCGGTTTCAGACCTAACCATTCCGCAATAGATCAAGTCTACAGAAGGGAAAAAAATATGTTCAAGTGCTTTCCTCGACGTATCGCAAGCCTTCGACAAGGTATGGCACGAAGGCTTGAAATATAAGCTACGGCAAAACTTGCCGAAAGACATGTTTAAAATATTGAAAAACTACCTTGAAAGTAGTAGTGAATACTCGAGTTTCAAGCAAATTCGGTCTGGCGTACCCCACGGAAGCGTCCTCGGTCCGACCCTGTTTCTGCTCTACACAAGAGACATACCTCTAGATGACGAGACAGTCGTGGCCACGTTTGCGGACGATACGGCTATCCTGGCAACAGGTGAATCAGTCGAGTCATCAACGAGAAACCTCCAACGAGCATTGGACAGAATTTTTGTCTGGACGAAGACTTGGCGAATCGCTCTTAACGAGAACAAGTCTACGCATGTGAATTTCACTTACAGAAGGGTTAAAAATTTACCTCTGTTCATAAATTCTGCACAAATACCGAATGCAAATGAAGCGAAATATCTAGGGATGACACCGGACGCTAGACTAAGGTGGAAATCACACGTAAAGAAGAAGCGTGACGAGCTCGAGATTAGGCTCAGGGAAATGTATGGGCTTATCGGAAGATTTAAGCATATTTAACAAACTGCTCTTGTACAGGCAGGTGTTAAAGCCGTCTTGGACATACGGTATACAACTTTGGGGTTGTACCAAGCCGAGCATCCATGTTGCAGACTTTCCAAAACAAGACACTAAAAGCAATTGTGAATGCTCCATGGTAGTGATATTCACAGAGATTTAGGAATAGCTACCGTGAGCGAAGAAGTAACAAACTTTGCTCGCAAGCAAAATGTTCGCCTTCATGTTCATTGCAACAATGAAGTGATCCGAATTCTCAACCAGACTCTTAACGATGTAAACAACGAGCGACGGCTACAAAGAATAAGACCCTTCGATCTAGCGACGTAGGGTGAAGCCGCACGAATGAACGGCTTTAGTAGGTGCATTCACTGGATAGCAACCTACCCAATGCGATAAACACTACGGAAGCGTAAACTTCTTGTTAAGTTAACTTAGTTGTAGTCAAGAAGTATTATGAGAGAGCGAAAATTTACTACTATGAAGTGCGTTCTGGCAGCTTCATAGTGTCTCTCATAAATGGATGGTTTTTTAGCGCGTGGAAATCAGGCATAACTAATATCGGCTACTTCGGTATTATATACCTGCTATAGTGGGCGTATTGGTATCTTTGAAATATTTTGGAGTTTAAGCCTCCGTCCACCCTGTTATTAAAAAAAAAAACCAGTGAGTAAGTGCAACAGTATGTATATAATAGCTTTGGTCCGTCTGTAACGCACCGCGGTATACCCTATTCCTATTCTCCTTTCCATTCGTTTATTTTCTTGTTTTCCATCCCCGTCCCGTTACCATTTATGCATCATTTCAAATAGAAAAAAAAATCCTTCCTTTTAGTTTTTGTTCACATTTTTTTAAAAAAGGGGCGTGGCATGTCCAACCCGTTTAACCGAAAATCAATATTAGCATAGAAGTATCCAAGTTAACTGCTAAAATGTACGCAAAACTGTAATTTTTTGGTTCAAATTCAATAATATTGTGCAATTGACCTCTACAGATGGGCGTGGCCGAAAACTTTGTATGAACGAAATCTGAAATAGTATCCGGTATTCTTTATGTGGTAAATTTTATTTCTTATTCTATACTTACTAAAGCTAAAAAGCAGTCGAAATCCATGTTTTTTTCTGGAAATTTATAGGTTTTTATAGAATTGTGCCTCTAAATATGGGTGTGGTCCAAAACTTTGTATGAACCAAATGTAGAACTTAATATTTTCTGCATAACATATTAAGTAAAAATTTTTCGATTTGGAACAAAAATATTGAATAAATTGCATTTGAACAATTACTCTTTAATTCGATGCCAAAAATGTAATTTTTTGGGTAAACTTCAACAATTTCGTAATATCAACCTCTAAACATGGGCGTGGTCGAAAACTTTGTAGAAACGAAATCTAGTATAAAACCCGGTGAAGCGAATGTGCTAAATTATATTTCTTGTCCTTACTCAAGTTAGGCTAAAAAGGAGTCGAAATCCATGTTTTCTGGAAATTTAGAGGTTTTTCTTCAATTCCGCCTCCAAATGTGGGCGTGGCCCAAAACTTTGTATAAAATTTTTTCGATTTGGAACGAAAATATTGAATAAATTGCATGTGAAAGATTACACTCCCACAAGGGGCGGTCTGCGGACTTTATTTTTATTTTTTATGACTTGTTATCATTAGACGATGCTAAATAATATATTTCAACTTTTCACGACACGTCTTACAGTCTTGTAAACACCGGAGGTTGTTGCATATTTAGACCGATTGTGGGCGTGTATGTGGGCGGATTTGAAAAATTTTAACACTTGTATTGCTTCGGATGACAGAGACAAAATTTGACGAAATTCCAGCTTCCTAACTCAAAATTTAAGGCCTAAAAATTTGTGACATACTGACGGACGGACGGACATGGCTCATTCGACTCAGAATACGATCTCGATCATATGCCCTTAAAGTCTTGGGGTTCTATCGTCGTTATTTCTCTATGTTACATTTTCGCCTGTATCAAACTTAATATACTCCATTCCTGTGGAATAGGCAAATGTGGAACTGGCAAAATGGTGGAGCAGGCAACACATACCACCTGTCCAGCACGTATCAAAACCCCACCCCTTTTTTGCATAAGCCCCGTCGGGCGGCACAAAGAGTTTTGGAAAAACTCACACAAAATCCCTCTGAGAACTGGTCTCAGAAGCAGAAGAGTTCCTTCGAATGGGTCACTTGTATCATTACTCAGGGAACAACGAACTTATTGATGTCCAAATCTGTGAAGCGCGACAGGTCGTTGGAGAACCCCCCTGCTCCATAGAAAGCGAAGAACAGTTCTGCCTTTAAGTCGGCTTCAAGTACGTAGAAAGTACAGCGACAACTTCTAGGACCGTATCATCGCCACAATTGTCGATAGAGCGAGCCTGGGTGGAAGGATCCCTATGGACAAGTGGAGGAAACTGGAGTCTAGACTTGCCAGCACTCTATTAGGACTTCTGGATCCCGCATATACCACCAAATTGCGAAGACGCTGGCCGGTACAAAGGATAGGTCAAGCTGATTAACAATGGTCACTGGACCTTCTAAAACCGCGATTCCGAGAATCGAAGGAATCTGGCCGGGTCCACGCATGGAACAGATCCCTCACAGAACAAGGGCACGCATCCGCCTGCCAGAGGCTTCATGCGCACGCATCCGCCTCGAACCTGAGGGTCCAAAGTCGAGAGTGAAACTGGTCAAGGCATGCAACTTGGGCTGAACAAGGGCTGAAGACTGACGACTGGAAAATCGGTAGCCTAGAAGCGCCCAAGGAATCCTACAGGATCACAGTCATTGCGGCTAACGAAGAATCCTCTGTGCCTCTGGAAAAAGGCAACCACAAAATCAACTTCGGTTTTGGGAAGGAACCCCTATAAATCTACAGGAAGGAGAGTGCGCCATCTATGCCGACCACCTCGGAAGAGGCCAGACAAAAGTTTACAAACTCTACCGTCCCTGAATAACATTTCTGCACCTTCGGAGTCGTGTAATACACCAAAATCGGAGAGCGTCTTTGACCTGTGCTCTTTCCTCCTGACTCTGGAATTAGATATAGATACGGAAATAGAAGAAGGACAAAAACTGTTGAAACCCTCGCACGAGATAGACACTAGCCTCTGACACTTATATGATAGGGGTGAGTTACACAATATTCTAAATGAGCAGCATCTCACCTCAACGAACCTGGATTATATTCACCTTCATACTTCCCAGAGAATAAAACTTCTAAGCCCTGATTCTGAAAAAAGACCTGTAGAACGGTGGTAATATGCCCCTTGGTAACACCATACATTTTTACACGAACGGATCCAAGACGGAAGATCGTGCAGAAAGTGTTGTGCTGTCTGAGTGTCTTTTGTTAAATAAATCCCTTCGACTTTATAATCAAAGCAGTGTCTTCCAAGCAGAAGTAATGGCGATTTAGTAAAGCTCTGTCTTGGTTAAAGTGGAACGTGATAACCGGCCGCGATGTCTGTATCTTCACGGATAGCCAGGCCGCAACTAAATCCCGGACATCGTTCTCTATAAACTCTTAACTAGTTATCATCTGCCGCACATCCCTTGACGAGATATCCGCATAGTTTCACAACCGCCTGTGCTTTACATTATCGGAAACTGTGAGGCAGACGATAAAGTCTACTGTACTGGTACTCCCCTAGCAACCTTCAAATTACAGTTCAGTAAGCAAAAAAACTAACGCCAGATGGGGGGCAGGCACCACATGTCAAACCTCCAAGCAAACCTGGTTCCGTCTAGATCCAAAATTATAGAGAGACTATAGAGATTATAGAGATCCAAAATACGAACTACAGTAGGAATTATTACCGGACACTGCTTATTAGGTCTTTACGCAAAAGACTGGGTGCTTCTCAAACGACTTCTGTAGAAGCTGCCTAGGTGAGGAAGAGAAGGAAAGTGTACAGCACCTTCTTTGTAGCTGCCTGGCACTCGCATCGTACAGGAAATCCATAATAGGCTTCTACTTCTACGACTATCTAAGTCTATACTAGAATTCACTGACAAGGCTTCATACTGACTGAAGGCTTCTACTGACAAGGATGTCATAGAATTCACGCCAACTTCTCCTAAGTTATATACCCACGTGGCAGCACAATTGGCCTACATTGGCCTCAGTGCACCTAAAAGCCACTTACTCACCTACTTACAGACCGACGGACGGACATAGCGTAAACAATTCACCTGTCTTTTACAAACTGCGTTGGGTATATAAATTACACTCTTGCTTTGAGGACCTCAAACGAGGCGTTAAACAAAGTTTGGAGGCAAGTTATGATACAGGTACTAGCTGTCAATAATATAGCTATCTCCTCGCGCCAATAATTGCCTCAATATCTGATTGGTTCGATTCCTCTGACTGGTTTGAATTAACGCACGGCGGTGTTCCTCAAGGTTCCATTCTCAGACCTATTCCTTTTTTGCTTTGTTTTTGGCGATATTTGTCCGTTTATTTTCGGAAGAATACTTTTTGCTGGTGTCTTAGTAAAAGTACTACTCTACGCTGACGATTTGGTAATACTGTCTGTCTGACTATACCTTTCCACCTCACAGTTGCAACTCGTAAGACTACGTTCTTTTTGCAAGAAGTGGCGCTTACACGTCAATGCAAGCAGAAATAAAGTGATATGGTTTTTCTGTCGCGACAAATCAGGCAGGCGTACGGAAGTTAATTTGTGTTTTTAAGCTATGCAAGAACTTAAACCTAATCTTTTCTAGGCGTGCTCAACAGAAAAAGTAATGAGGCCAAGCTAGGTCAGAGCTTAATGTGGCCCAATCACTTTGCCTGTACATTCTTTGTAAGATCCTCCAGATCCACAGATTTGCATCCTATCTACAAAAGGTCATAGACCCGATGGTAATTATTCGACTACTATTCACCTTCACGCCGTAAAATATATAATTATTTGCCGCAAACAATATTCGTTAGCAATAAACTAGGCGTTTGCTTGCCGAAAGATGCACAAATATTTGCCCAAAGCAAATAAATGTGTTTCTTATTCCTTATTCCATAGACCCAAGTAACTATTTAAGGTTTATATAAAATTTAACAAAATAAATAAAGTGTTTGTAGAAAAACAGAATAAAAAAGGTGATTTTTTTTCAAACATTTCCTTGCTTGCAGTAAGTAACAATTGCATGTTTAGGTGAAGATAAACAGCATTCGTTGGAAATAGTTTAAGTTCTTAAGGTGGTTGTTAAAAACCAATTTTCATTTTTCCTGAAAACATGAATTTGTTTTGGAAAAACAAAAAAGTGATTGCTGAAAACATTTTCAGCAATAGGTTTTTCTATTTTTATAGGAATCACAAAGGAAGTGGCTCAATGATTTTGTGTCATTAAGAGTTCTTCGAAAGACTTTGTTCCACTTTTAACTTAGCTTTCATTTCTCAAATGTAACTAAATAATGCGACTAAAATTGTTTGAATAAAGAGCGTGGAGCCTGTAAAGCCTAAGTCATTCAAATAAGATTCTGTTTGATGGCGGTGGTGAAGCTAAGTTTGCACCACTATTTGGAATCGTGGAAACTGTCTATTATACTTTGACATTTGCGGAGAAAAGCCCCTCTAAGTACGTCTTCAAGACAAAAATCGCTAAGTTATCGCTTTTAGTTATAAAAACAATTTCACCCAAAGAATATAAAAGGTGAAACTTTTGCGCCACCTTGTGTTATGATCCTTCCGGAGATCCTTTCTTAATGTCAGCCATTTGGCGCTAACGAGAAAACTCCACAGACCGCAAAGTGTTACTCCATGTCCGTTTTAATTGGGGCCTGATTGGCCCTGTCAGCCCAGGCTTTGCGGCAAACGAGGTATCATGCTCGTATAACGTATTATGACAACTCTTAGCCTCTTATACATCCCAAAGAAAAATACAACAAATAATGGCATTCAATATTCAATTCGAGTTTAAATAATAATAGTATGTGCCCCCAGCCCCGAGTATCCGTATCCAACATTTTCAGCTTGTTTTCCATTTAATGCCGGTGATACAGAAATTCCAGTTGCAATCATGCAACACCGATCATCATCGCACAGCTGCGCACAAGACCAAGACAAGTTCGTTTTGCAACCCATTTCATAACACAAAATTCTATATCTGACTTGAGGTACAATTACCATTACGCCAGGTAACTGACTCCGAATGTACTTTCAGCCTGAATTACTGCGATGGGTAACAGAAGAACTTCTGTTGGCTATAATCACCTTTTCCTATACAGTATCCCCCCGGTATTATTATATAAGCCTCTCATTAGTGCGCGAATATGATCCCCTCAACAACGGCTATATAACTAGCGTAGAGCTAGTTCTACCATTAGACTTATCTCATGGCATCTTATACGTCTTTTTTGCAAAAATCATTCAACACCGTTTTGTAATAAACTCAAGTTATTTAATAATAACAATAAAAAAGTGCCTATAATGGGTTAATAACCTTGTCCGCGTAAGGTTCGCAACTTAAAAGCCGGAATCGATAGGTTTTTTTTTTGTTTTTTGCAAGCAGGTGTGAATTTCAATTAATTATATTTCCATAATCGTAAGATTTTACAGGTCGCTGTCAGACAATTAAAACAGAAAAACTGCCCAGACGAGCGTAATTTTCAACTCATACCAGCTCGAGCAGTGGCCCGAATAACGATTCAAGAGACGCATTCAGCGAGCAAAAGAAAAAAAAAGTAAAACTTCACAATAGCCAATAGTTCCACGCTATATACTTATCTGTTCTTCAAAGGCCACTGAGTACACTCTCTGCAGAACAATGCTGAATTCTAAGAATTCCAGCTTAAAGAGGGCGAAAAAAAGACGACAAGACACACACGTCAGTCGGACGTTTTCCAACCATCATTTACCTACCTACAACCAAGGCTAATCAAATTTCGTGGCACGATTTTCGCGGGCATTTCTTGGCAAAATGTCATCAAACCGGTAGACAGGCAGCAGGGTGTTAAATATGTAAAAAGTTAAATTCCACAGGTATATTATGACAAGCATATAGGTATATGCCGCTGACAGTTTACATAAAAATATTTACACTTTGTTCACTGAACGTGTGCGCGCTGATTTGAGAACGAAAAGAAAATTGAAAGTCTCATCACACAGGGGTTCGTCGTCGTCGTCAGACACAGATTGAAACCTTTCATTGAATGACGCTGAACGTGATCATCCAATGAGTTCCGACAAAGCCACATAAAAGCGGTGTCCCAAATTTTACGTCATTTTTAATTGATGAATGTCAGCGCGGGTGTTGTTACATTATTTGGAAATTTGCATAAGTTTAGCCTCGTTTTTTTTAGTGGGTTATTGAAAAATCAGTTAAATAGGAAGACTTTGCCGAAGAGATTCAATAAAACGAAAGCGTTGCCTAAAAAACCAGGATCCTATTAATCAGCCAATGACAAATCACAACTTAATTAAAGTTTTGATTATATTTTATGCTACCGGATGAACTCACCCATCGACTGACCCATTACACACAGTCACTCATCGAGTCACTCATGGCGCATTCCCGAATCAGCCTCGTCACCGGATTTGAAACAAAAAAGATTGCTGATCTATGATTGGTCAGCACAGATTGTTGTGTAAGCAAACCGCCTTTTTTACACGAGTACAAAATGACAGTTCCATTCAATTTCCATGACGTCAAATTTACAATTAGGTCTGTCAAACAAATGTCATAACAGACGAGTGGCGTAATCTTTATATTCTTTCATTCATGTCACAGTCAGCTGACAGGCACAAATCACAGAACATTAGATTGCAGGGACCTGTAATCGCCAATCGAACACCCACACTTTTGGATTTCGGGAAGCTAAAACACCAACAATCATCAAACAAGTCTTACTGAAAATTTGCGCAACAAACACAGCGCATTTGAAATGACAGCCGCTAAATTTGTCATCTATTTTCTTCTCGCTTCATCCGGCATTCATCGGTCATTCTTTCTCCAGTCGTCAACAGTAGTAGTGGGTGCAATAAAATACAATGCAAGGTGTTAAAAATCATTTATTTTTAATTAAAGTACATTTCAATGTACTTTAATGTGTCTTTATTAATACAATTTCCGTATTAATAAAGACTAAATTAAGAAGTATTCGTTTACTTTAACTCGCCTTTACAAGGTTATGTCTACTATGAAAAAAATTTATATTTTCTACACAATACGTCATCGGTATGTAGGTAAGTGCCGATACCCTTGCACTGTTTTCGATTATAGCACTGTGGCGCCATCATAGCAGCACCAAACTGGCCTAAGCAATTTGTCAGAACTGAAAGTTTGACGTTTCAGTTGTTTGCCAGCTGTGGTTTCGAATTTTTTTCCAATGCAGCCTTTTGTGTTCGATTAGAAAATTATGGCCTTTTCGGTTGGCGATCCCGGATCAGGGCGTTCTTCTGCTCCTGGATTGGGGCTGTACATCCGAACAGCCAAACACGTTTGATTTTGAAATTTGTTTGGCATTATATTTGTGAAGCAAAGGTTATTCTCCAGGGGACAAATGACATTTATCAAACTTGACACATGCGTTGCATGATTTTGTGAGTTCTTCTGGTTTTGATTCTGGATTTAAATAAAACCACAAGCAAATTTCCCTTCTATCCAGAAGAGGAACTGTCAAACGAGTCAAAGAAATCAGTTTTAGGAGAGTCCAGAATGCTCCCGGGCGACCAACCGAAGGGGCCTTTAATTTTTAGGGATGAACTTAGTTTCTGACAATCATCTGAACGCACTGAAAAAAAACCTTTGAATTTTCAGGGCGTGCTGGCGCTAGTTTCATAAAATTCACTTTTTATTTTCCATCATGGATGACAGAAAACTTACATTTAATTCGAATTCAAAATTTCTCCTAAAATGGCAATGTAGAAATGGAAAATTTCTAAAAAGGGCATTTCGAGAACTTGTCCATTAGTATAAATAGGAGGAAAACTCGCTCTAAGTAGTAAGTTTAAGTTTTGAATCTTTGAATTGTGAACGTCGAAATCAAAAGTATAAAGTGGTTGAATTTCAATAAATCGTTGCATTCTAAATAAGAAGTTGAATTTTTGAGATCTGAACCTAAATAAGTTGCGTTTAATATAATGCACATTCAGGGCCAGTTTTTCATCCGAGTTTCAGAGTTAAACTTTGATCAAACCCAGAAATGAGTTTTTTAGTGACTCTCCAAACTCTCCTGCTGAATTAATCCCGTATCAACTCTTGAATGAATTTCTTTGAATTTTTTTTCTGTTTCAAATGGCGCTCGAACTCATTTCTGTGTTTTTCTATGTGAATTGAAAGTAGGGAGAGTCAATGGTTTCGAGAGTCGAAGACTTTGACAAATTTGCTGCAAAAATACAAAGTAAACTCCGTCAGAACTGGTGGATGGATTAACTCCAGACTCGTTTTATTCTGGGATTAATAGTTTTTGGTTTAATCTGGGCTTAACTCAGCACTGAAAAACTGACCCTTAGCCGTGTAGTTATAAAAACGAAACTGAGTTTTATTCGCAGAACTTAAGGTAAAATTATGATAATACTAAACAGTAATTTACCCATTTCGTCACCTGAAAAAAGGTTTGACAAGAAAGCGAGGGTTTGACAAGCCCTCCGAGAGTATTCATTGTCTTGAAAAACTTCTCAAAGTGCCGTTCGGATTCGGCAAAAAATTGTAGGTCCCCTTGTATGTAAACAGCATACATTGTTGAGAAGTTGGCCCTGGTTCACCTCGAGCTGTTGCGCCACTCTATTTATTTATTTATTTAAGTTACCCATTTCACTTTTATCCTGCGTTTCCTCCGGCAATAATACGAGGATTAGCGCGAGACGTTTAATAATAAATCCCAAAGTGGTTCCACCAGACAAATATAGGATTAATTTGACATGAGCTTTCTTTTTCTGTCATCTCCGCTTTCAAAAGAGAGTGGCGATTTCATTTTTCAGGAGCGAAAAAAGATTTCCGTTGTAAACGTACCAGAAGAAATCGTAATTCTGACAGATCTGTCAAATGTGTACATTCCCAAACTGTTAAAAAGGTAGTCGAAAAGGGTTGAAAGCGGTTCGTGAAGAGGGTGAATGAGATTTATAAGGGGATTAATTTTTAATCGCTTGCCGAGAGGGTTTAGTTTTGTATGGTAATCGCGTAATTTGTAGAAGCGATTAAATGAAGATTTATATTAATCGCGGATTAGTGGCAGGTGGAAACATGGTATTAGTCTCTTTATCGAATTGAGAATGCCGAAGGCAGCACAATCGAACTTCTAAATTTATGGAGACAGATTTCTGGTATCCCACAAAATTTCGACGAGAAAGCTTTAGGCCCTAAAATGCCTTGAATCAACATGAGACTCAGAAAATATGCTTTCTTGATAGGTTCCACTTGACGGGAGTCGATCAACACCCCTTTCTGGATTTGATCCACTGAATGGTTTTCTCGTTCAGTGATTCCACAGAGACGTGCACCATTTTTATTTCTGAATTCTTTTAACACCGAAAAACACGGAAAAACTAGTGTTGTGAAGAGCGTAATAATGATTCTTTCGTGGTACTCACTTTCACGCCAAATCAGACCGTTTAACTTCTGACTGTTTCACATAAAGAGCGAGAGAGTGAGCCAGGGTCTTGGGAGAGCTGTAACATTATTTTCAATTAATGGCAATGTATGGGGTGGTTCCCAATACTGGCGTGATCGCTCTCTCGCTCGCCGGGCTTTACGAAAAATTGAACCCTCGCCGAGGTCGACGATTTTTCTGTCATTCGCTGTTGTGAGTTATGACACGCTGTTGAATAGACTTTTTTTTGTCGAAACTCATACTTGTTGTGAAATATAGACTATTTATGTGCAATAAAGTCGACAAGTTTTAGAAATATTTTATGTTTTGTCACTGTGCAGTCAAAACAGACGTCGCAGTTTCTCGCTCTCATTGTGTATTAGCAAACGATTTCTCTGGTCTCGTGTTGTCGCTGCCGCTCTGGTTTGACGCTCTCGCGCTGAATGTGAAACGGCCATTAAATTTATAGTTATTCGTTACACCGAACAAGGTGTTGAAAAGAATGCGCCGTTAAACTAAATACAGTTGTTGCCGACGCCACTGTGTCAGACTATAGTTTAAATATTCCGGGGTCGAATCGGCTTCGCATGGCTCCAAACTGGATTTGAACTTTTGATTCAGGATATAAAAAAATAGCAGAAACACTATTGCTAAAACTCGAATTCTCCAAGAGCGGGTAAATTGGTTCATTCTATCAGGTGATTTGGTGCCTAAGAGTAACAATTATGTATTTGCGGAAGACCATATGCAATGAGACTGCACTTTTAGCAAAGAACCTATGGGACCTTATCATACGCTTTTTAATTTCCGCAAAAACTGAAGGCCTCCCCACACAAGGACTTTTTTTGGGCATTTAGGTTTTTTTTCGGTTAGATATGATGCAACGTTTGCAGTTTATGAAATTAATTTATTGAGGCTTAGCTTCTGATGTTACTGGCTTGCCTTAAGCTTTGTCTGGCTTGCTTTTTGCTTCACAGAATTGAATATTTGCTACTCCATGTGAAGTCCAAATTGATCTCGTGTTGTTTGCTTTTTGGATTCATCCTGTTAGACATTCTAAGTTTTATTGGATTAATATTGTCAAATACGTTTAAAAAAACGAATCTAAAGTTGCCCCTTTCATGTCTATTTGGCAAAAATCTCCTCGTAAATTGCTTTTAAATCTTAACCGCTTTTTACATTCGATGTGTCCTATTTGGGGTGTGAAAATTAATGACGTAAAATGCATGCAAAACTATGTAGAGGGTGCTATGGTACCCGAGCCATATCACCCTCACAAATACTACTTCTATCTGGACTTCGTCATGACCCTTTGAATACTAAGCGAGAAGCTAAGACAATATTGTTGTATGCTTATCCGAACATGCCATGGTGGTTGGAAGAGAATCTGAGTGGCCCACTTTACCCGTTGCGCCATATCCGCCGACTTGTGAAAAACTACTGCATTGCGTAACTTTTTTTATTTGTCATGAAAAATAACGAGTCCGGAAGTGTGGCAAAGAAACCTGTTGGTTACCTGCTGGTTTGATAATCCCAGTCTTTGAAGGGATACTAAAACAGTTGTGTCTATTTTCAGATAGTTTGGTGAGCCATAGGCTGATTTTTTGAACGCAGCTCCTGTAAAATGCACAATACATCGTTCAAAAGAAGCAGTTGGGCAAGTCCCAAAGCTTTTTAACACGAGCAAGAGAACTGCCCACGTCAGTCCTAAAAAAATTTTTCACATATAGAGAAATGTCTTTAGCAACCTGGTCATTTTGTCAACCTTTGAGATAATGGACTTGATTTAAAATAATGACAAAACTACTTAAACTTACTCTTGTGTTTGCATCAAGTAATGATTTATATTGCAATGTTGCACACGTACCTGGAAATAAAAGAGAATATATGCATCAGTTAAAGCTCTTAATAGATCTATAAATAGGTTTAAATTTAAGTCTTTTCTTAATGCATACTTCATGCTTAAAATTACTTGACGCTTAATGACTTATACATGCGACTGGAAACTTTCATTAGAAATCTCAATGAATGTTTCGTTTCCGTTGTTACCGATTTGTCACACTCGACGAGCTCACCTAATCAGCGCACAATCTTCCTAAGTCCAGTCTCCAGCCAAATGACAAGTCGGTTATATAGGACCCACTAATTTCTTTGTCACGCACCGCAACAATAGTACATGTCGTCGTTGATAACTAAATTACGTTGACACTTAATTGATGTAAATTTGAGGTCATTACACTGACACAATTGCATGATTGACTTTCTGACGAAAGTGACAGACTTTCTGATTTAGAGTGTGTTTTTTTTCGTTAGCTCTACTTCCTCTTGTTTGCCTTGCATTAGGCATGCGCCGCTCCGCCGTGTACTTGTACCCGTAAGGTATAAAATCTTTCAAAAAAGATCTCAAAAACCTACAACGCCTGAACCGTAAACCGAAGGCGTGGAAAGTGATATGAGGCGCATCGAAAGACTCGAGAAGAAGCTTTTTTCAAATGCATTTCGGCGGCTTAATACACAATTACCGTTAAGCAATTAAAGAAAACATATCGTACAGCAAATAAATCTTATGTCCGTTACACATGTTATTGAGGAAGAGAAAAAAGAAACAACAATCTGTGCAGTTGTTTCACCGATTTCTAGTTTCGTGAACTTGGAAGCCGTAGCTTTTGACCCATCATCATCAGAGTTTTGATTCGGATTCCCCTTGTGAGGTTGGATGAAGCGAGGAATTCAATTAAAAAACAATCTTCAGTAGTTGTTGCTGGAGAAAAAAAAAACATTTTTATATGAATAAAATTTGTGTTTTTTCCTTTCATCTTGTAGCGGATGCAATTATCTGATAATGGAGAAGCAACAGTGTGCGCTTGCGCACCATACATCGGGAGGCAACATGCATTCTCACGGCTCAAAGATCATGATCATGATGATCGGCGGATTACCGTCGGCAGCTGACTCTCTTGTTTTGCACTTTTTAATCCAATTTTGTAAACACCAAGAGCTTGAGTTTTTATGCGCTTAATCTAATTTTTGATTGATTTCAAGTTGGAAGATTGTGTTAGAATCTTGTTGATGTTGATTAAAATCGTATTAGGGAGAGCTTGATGGTCGTACTCAGAAGCTATGCGACGCGAAGCAAAGGTTTGCACATTGTGTATACGCTTCATAGATAAAAACAAGTAAGTAAAAGCAAGAGTTCGTCTGTAACGAACTTCTAAATACCCGACCCTCTTTATCCATTAACACCAAATTTAAAATTTTTTGGCCAGTTTCATATACTGAATGTCAATAATTTGTATTGGCCACGCCCCTAAAAAAGGGCGTAGGCTGAAAATTAAAATCAATCAATTCTTACTTCGTTGGAATCACAAGAAAAAGTGTTAAAAGCCAATACCAATACTTAAAAAAATAGTTTTTTCCCCAAACCGCACCCTAAAAGTGGGCGGAGCTCAATGCTTTGTATGCAAAAAAATGTGGCAAATGGTAATATCTTTAACATTTGTCATATAATTTTTTTTTTTCAATTTAGAATGAATTTCCCGAGAAATCAGGATTTCAAAGATTTCAGATGTTAAAAGTGGGCATGGTCAATAGAGTGGGCGGTCCAATTTTTGTCCAATTAAAGCCTTCTAGTCGATATTACTCTCCACCAAAATTTGAGCTCATATGTTTTGTCTATCTTGACCAAAAGGAATTTTGAAATAAAATGTAAATTTTATGTCTGACATTCAAGCCAATTGTGGGCGTGGTTGTTGGCGAATCTTCTCAATTTTCATACTTTCATACAACCATGCTCAGAGCGCCGGTAACAACTTCTTGCATAACATGTCTTCTTGTCAGTTTCGGCGTTGGTAGTCGCAATTAACATTTCTGGCATTTACGCCGAAGAATGTAAAATTTGCAGGTTATATTGTTATCGAAATTTTATCAATTTCAAGCACACAAAAAGGCTAGTTAACCTACACAAAACGCAAGCAATTTAACAAACGTCAATACCTAACTACATGCGAAAATCGTCTTGCATGTCGTTTACTAGGCCCGCATATACGCAAAATACATGCAACCCTAAGTGCAACTTGCAGGTACATACGGTCACCACGTAGAACATGCGACTTTTTGGGACAAAATTCGCATGCGTAATATAAAAAAGCAGTCAGGCCGAACTACTTAGTGAACACCTTATATGGGCTACTACGACGTATTCGGAGCTCAGGCCTATAAGGAGCGGGCTATCTGGCTCTCCGTCCTTAGAGCTAAACAAAGGATCTGGTCCTCCAGGTTGGGGGTCGTGCCGTCGGGGTGACTTCCCGGCCACGTAAAGAAACACCAGTCACGAAGCAGAAACAAGCCTCGGATTCGGACGGATTTACTGTTGACGACCAATGCAAACGAGAAAAGGACAACGAGCTCCGGATCTGCACGTGGAATGTTAGGTCCCTTAACAGACCACGTGCAGCCGAGCAACTAGCGGAGGCGTTTAACGACTGCAAGGCAGACATTACTGCCATCCAAGAAATGCAGTGGGACGGGCCGGGCAAAAGAAGGATGAAAAACTGCGACCTCTACTACGGTGACTGCTATCGGCATCAAAAACAGCGCCTATTTGGATGTGGTTTCGTTGTTGGAGGCAGACTTAGCCAAAAGGTCTTGAGCTTCAACCCTGTGAGCGCCTCGCATCAAGGCTAAATTCGCCAACATTAGCCTGATATGCGCGCATGCCCCCACAGAGGAGAAAGATGACGAGACCAAAGATATGTTCTACGAGCTCCTGGACAAAACTTATGCGCAGTTACGACATGGTTACGACATTAAGATTGTCCTAGGCGATTTTAATGCCAAGCTGGGAAGGGAGGGCATCTTTGGTCGTACTGTCGGAAAGCATAGCCTGCACGACACGACCTCCGATAACGGATTCAGGCTGATCGACTTTGCTGCGGGGCGACACGTTGTGGTAGCTAGTACACAGTTCCCGCATCTCAATATCCTCAAAAAGACATGGAGATCTCCCGACCAATCAACCGTCAACCAGATTGACCATATTGCGATCGACGCAAGGCACTCCTCCAGTATCATGGATGTCCGAACTTTCCGAGGGGCCAACATTGACTCGGATCACTACCTTGTTGTAGCCAAGGTATGGCTGCGGATATCTCGACCAGCGCCAAGTAATGGAAATACTGTGAGGAAGTTTGACGTCGGCCGACTACAATCGCAAGAGATCGCCAGGTCCTTCTCCAACCGAGTCTCTCAAAACCTTCTACGAAGTCCTATGCAGCCAGCATCAAGTATTGATAGCCAGTGGCAACATTGCCAAAATGCCATCAGAGACGCCGCCTCTGAAGCGCTGGGTTTCACACGGCGACCACAACGAAACCCCTGGTTTGACGATGAATGCCGGCAAGCACATGCAGCTAAACAGGAAGCATACAAAGCGGCGCTGCACCGAAGGACTAGAGCTGCTCGCGAACTCTACGAGCAGAGGAGGAGAGAGGAACACCGGCTTCTCCGAAGGAAAAAGAGAGAGCACGAGAAGCGCGCGGTTGAAGAGATAGAGAGATGTTACAACAGAAATGAGGTCCTACCAAGGGTATAAACTTCGAACTGAAGCCTATAATGACCATCAAGGGAACATCGTTGTAGAACCGCAGTCGGTGCTGAGGATTTGGAAAGACGACTTCTGCAGACTGTATAACGGCGAGGACGAACCAAATACCGCTGTCAGGCAGAACGAACCATTCAACCCGGGCGAAGACGTTACCGACGAAGCATACGAACGATACCGCCCACCCGACCTAAGCTCAAGTGCAACAAAGCAGCCGGAGCAGACGGCCTAGCTGCCGAACTTTTTAAATCCGCTGGCGATGAGCTGGTTAGGAGCATGCACCAGCTCATCTGCAAGATATGATCGGAAGAAAGCATGCCCGACGAAGGGAACCTCAGCATTGTTTGCCCGATGCTGAAGAAAGGAGACCCTCTGAGTTGTGCCAACTACAGGGGCATAAGTCTTCTTAACATCGCATACAAGATCTTTTCTGCTGTACTGTGTGAACGCCTGAAGCCGTTTGTCAACAATCTGATAGGCACATATCAGTGTGGCTTTAGGCCAGGAAAGTCCACCATCGATCAAATATTCACACTGCGGCAGATCTTGGAGAAAACCCAGGAATTCCAAATCGATACACACCACCTCTTCATCGATTTCAAGGCCGCGTATGACAGCATCTATAGAGACGAGCTATATAGCGCAATGTCTAGTTTTGGCATCCCTGCCAAACTCGTCAGTCTGTGCAGGATGACGATGGAAAACTCACGCTGTTCCGTCAAGGTCGGCAAAGACCTCACCGTCCCCTTTGATGTCAAAAAAGGATTAAGACAAGGACTTCTTTAACATCATACTTGAGAGAATTGTGCAGAACTCTTGCGCCAACACCAGAGGTACAATCTTTCAAAAGTCCGTTCAACTACTCGCATACGCAGACGACATTGACATAATCAGTAGAACAAAGCGTGATGTCAGTGAAGCCTTCGTGAGTATTGGGACGGAAGCGGCGAACATGGCTTTAGCAGTCAATGAGGGCAAAACCAAGTATATGCTGTCATCAAGAAAAGACACCCAACACCGACGTCTTGGACAAAACATCACCATCGACAGCTATAACTTTGAGGTAGTTAGGGACTTTGTCTACCTGGGTTCCGCTATCAATTCAGACAATGACACCAGCGCTGAAATCAAACGAAGGATAACTCTTGCCAATTGCTGTTTCCTTGGGCTAAGAAGGCAATTGAGTAGCAAAGCCCTCTCTCGAGCAACTAAAGTATCCATGTATAAGACCCTCATCATCCCAGTCCTGCTTTACGGTGCAGAAGCATGGACCCTGTCAAAGGCGGATGAAAACACTTTAGGCTGCTTCGAGAGGAAAATTCTTCGGACGATTTACGGTCCCGTCTGCATAGACGGAGAGTGGAGGAGGAGATATAACATCGAACTGTACGGGCTGTACAGCGATACCGACCTAGCCAAAAGAGTCAAAACACAACGTCTACGATGGCTGGGTCATTTAGAGCGGATGGACACCAACGCCCCGGCCCGGAAAATCTTCGAATCCACACCGCAGGGACGGCGCGGTAGAGGAGCACCGAGACTCAGGTGGCGCACGCAAGTGGAAGGGGACCTCAGCCAACTTCGCGTGCGAAACTGGAGACGACTAGCTAGAGACAGAGCTGGCTGGCGAAGCTTGTTGGCTGAGGCCCAGGTCCACCCCGGACTGTAGCGCCACCTTAAGGAAGGAAGAATACACAAAAGCGTTGGCCGTGATGCCACATTTACTCACATGCACAGACTTTCACCCATTAGTCATGTCTTAGACTTAGTGCCTTGAAAATAAGTCTCGTCTAGACTCTTATAATAAAAAATGAAGTAATAACTACCAAAGTTTTAATACTTCTGCAAGTCATTAGCTAATTACAAGTGTAGGTACAACCGAGCTTTTCTCCCAATTAAAGGTTTTACACTTTCAATTACCCAGCCCGCATTTAGAAAACGTTTCATAATTCAAAAGAAACACTTTTACTTGTTTGTATATAATTAAAATCTAGTGCTAAGCTTAAGGTTTTTTTTTTAAAAAGGGAGTATAAGAATGATGGCATTTTGATGAAGCATAATACATCTTGAAGACGTTAATTGTAATCCACTTGTTGAGTGATGTAATGACACTTATTCTTTTATAATCAACTTTCTATAGCCCATTCTTTTATGATTTCATTTGTAGGTTCCTGGTTAGTTTTAATATGGAAGCTACCAGCCACATCTCCGGAAAGATTAATTGCTTCCTAAAGTAGCCGCCAAAAGCCGTATATAATGCTTTTCTAGGTAGAGGCTTTTAGAAAATAGTAAATCTAATAGTCTCTGCAGTAAATTGTCGTCAATTTAAGGCTCATCCAAAGATCCAACGTAAAAGTGATATAAAATTTATATGCACCTTAAGTTGCTGACATTTTTATGCGCATGTAATGAAAAAATCCAAAGACATCAACACTAAATACCTATTTCCTTGGTTGTATATTTAAGCCTTTCTCCTCTTTTTTAACTGGCGATTTTCTCAACATTAATTCGTCTTCATCGAAGAAATAAAATTGTTTTCCAAGTTCGAGGAAAAGTATCCTCAGTCTAAACAAGTCTCCATAATGAGCACTTTCTTAACCGCCAAGTCGCTGCAAAAGTAAACCAACTGCGCCATGCAAGTTTTTTTTTCTACAACCACTTGGATTTGCACACCTGTATGTCGGGCTCGGTGGAAAAACTCGCACGAATTTTCCTTTTCCCGCCGATATTTCTCTCTGTCTGGTCATTTTGCTTTCATGTGACATCGGCTAAACTGTCGACAAAGCCCGCATAGTTGGTGGCCTTGCTCCCTCTCTATGCCCTATGTGTGGGCAAACGGTTGTATTGCTCTTGACAGAAGCTTGAACCTTGTCAAGACGGCAGCGCGAGGTTCAAAGAAAGTAAAATTGGTCTCGTGAAAGGAAAAATAAAAAAAAAAGCATCGGCGACTCGCAAAAATTTCCTTCTTTAAGTCAACAACAAAAAGCCATTGAGACGGGGACACAACAAGGGTTCCCTTTGATTGCTCGGTGGTGTGCTGTGCGCTTTGTCGTATGTCAGTTTGCTCTCGCCATGGTTGGCACTTGACAAGTGGTTTTGGCTCGCCTCTCGACGGCGAACTGAGAAAAGCAAAAGTTTTGCCGCCAAAAAGACCAACCCAACACAACACACACAACGCCACTGGGTTGAAGTGAGTGATACACTGAGTTCAAGTGGCACTTTTAAGTACGACTCGCATGCGCATGCAAATGCGCAACGAATTTGCTGAAATCGTATACACAATTTGGCGCGGAGTGTGGGTGGTGTTTATAGGAGCGGAAATGATAATGTGTCAGGCTAAACGTTCTCAAGTGCTGATTTGTTGAAGTGAAACATATTTTTGCTGCGAAGCGTGTGATTTCAAAATAATTGCATCAATCAGTTGGCATATGGAGGGTTTCTTTCCGGTGCATGTAACTAGAACTGTTGCATGTTTTTTTTTATAACATTTTCTGCAGAAAAATGTATATTTTTTGGAGCAATTTCTTTTATTGCGAAATGTTTTATTGTGGTTTGGTTCTGGAGAAGTGTCCTCATTTTAAAGAAATTCAGAGCAATTTTTATACAACACCGAATTCCTGGTCATTAAAGACTCTGCCACTGACAGCTGACAGCAGCTCTTGGCAACTATGAACGGTTTGATGAGATCCTGAGCTTGATACACGAGATATTCGGCCCGAAGCTAGACATACAAGAATTAATTCAAGAAAGAATCGGGAATTCGCATTTTGACCTATATGAGTTCTTCTTCTTTATTCTGACAGAAGGCACAGTTATACTTCAAACGGGGCACATCAAAGTTAATGCTTCTTCGTTTTGTTACCTACCTCCTCATAGCATTTTTCGTTTAAGAAATTATTTTGTGTTTCAGCCAAAAGAATCAAGTTCTTTCATTCGTGCACGATAAAAGTCGCGACAGTTGGCGGTAGCCTAGTTTAAGTAGGCCCTTATGTCAAACGTCCAGTAAAATATCTTAATTGTTGGTTCTGGTTTCAAGGTTGTCAACCTTTTTTGCCAATATCGCATAGATAGGGGAATATTATCGAAAAGATTAATGGTTTCTTAACTGAAGATAAAATGCTCATCGACAACTGTCATTGCATTGACGAGGTCATGAGCCAAATGTAAAAATATCGGGCCACCTATATGTTAAAGTCATTTTTCGAACCTCTAGGAAGATTTCATTTAAAAGTTGGCATTTATGCATATTTTCGGTTTTAATACTTACTTACTTAAGGTGGCGCTACAGTCCGGGGTGGACCTGGGCCTCGGCCAACAAGCTTCGCCAGCCAGCTCTGTCTCTAGCTAGCCGTCTCCAGTTTCGCACGCGAAGTTGGCTGAGGTCCCCTTCCACTTGCGTGCGCCACCTGAGTCTCGGTGCTCCTCTACCGCGTCGTCCCTGCGGTGTGGATTCGAAGATTTTCCGGGCCGGGGCGTTGGTGTCCATCCGCTCTAAATGACCCAGCCATCGTAGACGTTGTGTTTTGACTCTTTTGGCTAGGTCGGTATCGCTGTACAGCCCGTACAGTTCGATGTTATATCTCCTCCTCCACTCTCCGTCTATGCAGACGGGACCGTAAATCGTCCGAAGAATTTTCCTCTCGAAGCAGCCTAAAGTGTTTTCATCCGCCTTTGACAGAGTCCATGCTTCTGCACCGTAAAGCAGGACTGGGATGATGAGGGTCTTATACATGGACACTTTAGTTGCTCGAGAGAGGGCTTTGCTACTCAATTGCCTTCTTAGCCCAAAGAAACAGCGATTGGCAAGAGTTATCCTTCGTTTGATTTCAGCGCTGGTGTCATTGTCTGAATTGATAGCGGAACCAAGGTAGACAAAGTCCCTAACTACCTCAAAGTTATAGCTGTCGATGGTGATGTTTTGTCCAAGACGTCGGTGTTGGGTGTCTTTTCTTGATGACAGCATATACTTGGTTTTGCCCTCATTGACTGCTAAACCCATATTCGCCGCTTCCGTCCCAATACTCACGAAGGCTTCACTGACATCATTTTCGGTTTTAATGCCATTGCGATAATCAAAAAAAGTACTGCGACTCGTGCTCGTAAAGCCTTAGGCTTTTCGCACACATGGCACTTTTAGTCACGCAATAATTTAATTGCCTTTCTGTTTTTTATGCGCTTGTATGGGAATGCGGACACATGCGCAACCGACATGAAACCAGATTGCGGCAACTTTTAAGTCCGTGCTTTGCTACGGACTTTTTAGTTGCTTGTTGTCATAAATGACTTTTTCAAACTCTTTAATTTCTTTCTCTTCGCGAGATTTTAGTGAGCAAACAGTTAAATAATACAGTGTGGGTTTGTGTAGTTACCTTTGCGATTTAGAGAAGTTGCTCATGTGAGCGCTGCTTTCGTGGATTGTGAGTAAATTGCTAGTGTGCGAGAAGCGTACTAGTAGTAGTAGGAAGATGGAGTTGAAGTAGGAAGATGGAATTGAAGTAGGAAGATGGAATTGAAGTTGCATCCCAAAAAGTTCACTGTGTGTTCGTCGTCACTTCCGACACGAGGGCAATGGCATAGACTGCACGATGTAGGTTTTAGAACCTTTTTATACTTTGACTTTCGTGCCATGATGTTTATCATAGTTCTAAACTAGACTAGGTGACTGTTCCTGCTAGTCAGAGCCACACCACACTAAGACCAAAGGAGATCTATTGTGAGTTCACCATCCTGAGGATCTAAATTATAACTACACGTTTGGGGTGAGAAAGTTCGAGACAACCAGTATCGGTGAAAGCCTGTTCCGAATTCGAAGGCACCAATCAATGCTCGATTGCTTAGGGACTTACCGTGGGACCACAATGCCCGTAGCGGTGGTATGTAGCAGTAGTACGTAGTACAGCCGCGGAGCCATGTGGCGTAGTACGGAAAAAAATTGAACACAATGGTGTAGCGCGGCTATGTCGAACAAAAACCTCGTTTATAAACAATGGCCGATACTCTGAGTTAATTTGAACTAGATTTAATATTTTTGTACAACGGATGACAAAAATTCCATAAAATTTATTTAGATTTAACCATCTCGATAAACTTTTCGACGTCCTTTTCCTCCATTGTTTACTTAACTTGTATTAAACTGTCCACCGTGTAGCGCTGTCAACCGTGTAGCGGTAAGAAAGTTAAAAGTTGGCCAACTCTTACTACCGCCACAGCTACGCGCTACCGCCACAGACACACATTGTGTGCGCAATACACTGATTACATGTGTTTTAACTTTTGACAGCTCTTACTACCGCTACTACTACCGCCACAGCTACATCACTGTGGTTCTACGGTTACTCGAAAAACGGAAATGGATGCTGGAGGTAGCCGTTTCGGTGTGACCCACTGTCCGCGGAGTTGAGGGGTCCACTGAGAGATTTTTTTCTCAGAGGACCCCTCACTAAAAAGGGTCTCGGGACTATTGGACTCCAGATAGGAATTTCCCTTGAGAATGATATGGGTGCCATGAGAAAACTCGGGGCAACTTTATTACTCATAGGGCCTGACCTATGACTGAATGGAGTCAGTAAAAGACTCTTCAAGAACTCTATTAAAAACCTAGCAAGAGCTGAGGTTAGCATTGTTCCAAAAAATTCTTTCCCAGATTCCGCAAAGGCGGATGAAAACACTTTAGGCTGCTTCGAGAGGAAAATTCTTCGGGCGATTTACGGTCCCGTCTGCATAGACGGGGAGTGGAGGAAGAGATATACTATCGAACTGCGTACAGTAACTGCGTACGGTAACTGCGTACAGCGATACCGACCTAGCCAAAAGAGTCAAAACACAATGTCTACTGGGTCATCTAGAGCGGATGAACACCAACGCCCCGGCCCGGAAAATCTTCGAATCCACCCCGCAGGGACGGCGCAGTAGAGGAGCACCGAGTCTCAGGTGACCCACGCAAGTGGAAGGGGACCTCAGCCAACTTCGCGTGCGAAACTGTAGACGGCTAGCTAGAGACAGAGCTGGCTGGCGAAGCTTGTTGGCTGAGGCCCAGGTCCACCCCGGATTGGAGGTCCACCCTGTAGCGCCATCTTAAGTAAGTAAGATTCTTCCCCAGGAGGTCTAAAAGCCTAACCATAATTGACAGGCCAAATTTAAAAATGCTCACTGAAATTTTCAGCGGCCATTGTAAACTAAAAAAAAAAAAAAACATCTCCATCGCATCGGCCTTCCGGACGCCGCATGCAGACTTGATCGGTCCTCTCTCCTACACATATTCATGGAATGCCCGGCCCTCTTGCGTCTGAGGAAAAATATGCGAAGAAATATGCGGCGAAGAAATTATCTCTTCGGCAGACCTATAGCCGATATCCCTCCAGAGAAGATCCTTGTCTTCCTGACTGTCTCCGGAGTAAAAAGATGGCTCAGGATTTCATCAGGGAAGGCACAATAGGTTCCTGCAAAAAAAAACCGCAGTGCCAGAGCCCCAGGAAGGCTCTCCCGACAAGCAATCTAATGTAATGGGTTGGGTGGTCTTGGTATGAATGGGTTGGGTGGTGTTGAAGGGAATAACTTATGGTCGAGGTTTTTCGCAACTTTCCAGGTGGCGCTGGAAGGTCAGTGAAGGATAGTTCTATATGAGAAAATTACGCCTATTGCTTCTCAAGTAAGAATAAGCCTCAAGGATGGGAGAGTGCAGGGGTAACCGTTTTCGGTTTAAACCCCCGCCACTCAGCCAGGCAGAGTTCTTAGACAAGACGCTGATGCTGGGTAACCGTCTTCGGAGTAAGCCCGCACTTGTGGCGACTTAAATCAGAATTAACCCTCGGGGGAATAGGAAAGGTAGGGGTTACCGAAGCGGGTTGAACCCGTATCAGGAGGAATATATACCGGAGTTCCCGTAAAGGCGGAGAGTTGAGATCAACCGAAGCGGTATAACCCCATACCAGTCCAGTCCTGAAAGCGAAGAATGGGTGATGCAGGGGAATGAGCTAGAGTTTGCTCTAGGTATTATTCTACTATTGAGGTTCCGGGTGGTATTAGGGACAGTTTCTGTGGTTCACAATTTAGGCGTTAGCCCCAATTGAGCCGGAGATAAAGGTTATTATCCTAAGTTGAGTCTAGCTGAGAGTTTGCCTCAAGGATGATAAAAAAAAGTACGGGAGAGTGCAGGGGTTACCGATTTTGGTATGAGCCCTTGCCGGAAGAGAATTCCTAGTCAAGACGCTGATGTAGGGTAATCGTTTTCCGTGTAAACCCGTTTTTTAAGTGACTGAAGCCATAATTAAACTTGGTAGGGGGGGTTTGAGAGGTAGGGGTAACCGAAGCGGTATGAAAACGTATCAGGGGGCAATATAAACAGGTCGGTGTTCCCATAAGGGCGGAGAGGGCGTGAAGTCAATGAATCGGTATGAGCCCGTACCAGGCCAGGCTGTAGGGAAAACTTTTGCGTGTGTAGTGGGTAAGAGGGGAGTTATGGGATGATTTAGTTTTTAGTTAGAGGCTTTTAGAAGATTTGACCAGGAGATAAAACTTATTATCTCCTTTAAGTCGAGTCTTGCTAGATCGTTTAGATCTTCGAAGAAGTATTCATTAAGGAAGAGATAATATCTGCGATCAAATCGTTGAAAAAGTATAAAGCTGCAGCACAATCCGGTATTCCCGCGGAGTTATTCCAAGCATTTTTGAACAAAACGACCAGCACTTCAATTGTTGCTTTATAGACTTTGAGAAGGCTTTAGATGGATTCAACCGAGAGTTTATCTGGCATGCATTACGAAGAAGGAAATATTGCTCAAAATTAGGCGTCCTGCATGGTTTATTGCTCATCATGATTTTGGTTAGCACCAATCTTATAGGATGTTTCCACGCTTATCCGCGATTAAGACAAATCATCACGAGGAGATCAAAAATTTGTCGCGTAATAAGCCTCTTCTATGAAAGAATACCTTAATCAAACGGTACACAAATTTAATTGTTCTGTGCATTTTCTGGCGAAACAAAACAAATACACCTTTTATTGACAGCGGGGTATCATCAACTCAGCAGTGTTTCTTGTGTGGTGTAAAAGGATGTGCAGAGCGGCTGATGTTACTGTTGATGTGGATGTTGTTGTTCCTGTCAAAAGAGTTAAATGAAATAATGTATGCACTCTGCAGATAATGATGGATGTTATTTTTGATACTGCTAGTTGATGTTGATTAAGTTGATCCACTATCTACTTTTTGAACTTAAATCCCAACAACATATCTGACGTTTCGTTTTTGTTTTTTTGGGTTATTTCGTTTTGTAGATTTAAAAAATCGGTGGCAATTTAAAACGAATTTAGAAAAGTGAAAAATTTCAACAATTTACAATTCTACAAACATTATAATAGTGGCTAGTCCTATGATCAGTTCAATAGGCTTTGTCATAGCGGGCGCTTCCCATTATAAGCAACGATACGTTCGGTTAGCTTTTTAATTAAAAACGAATTTCTGAATCTGAGTTGCCCGCGAGATAAAAAAAATTCACATTTACAATAAGGTGCGCAGATGACTAGGTGTCATTAAGAAATGTCAAAAACGAAAGCATACGTCAAGTTAATCTACTCTTTTCCTGTGGAAACGCTTTGGGATTAACTTTTAATCTTTCTTCGTTAATATCTGTGTTATGAGTGCGGGAGAAATGCCATATTTACAGCAGATATTTAACCTGATATGAATCCACTACTACCCAATTCTCAGTTCGTGGTGTTCTCAACAATAAATTTGCAACATAATCTCCAGAAAAGATTTAAAGGCCTACTTGCACTTTCTGAATATTTTATGCCAAAAAGAATAACATAATTAATTAAAAAAAGGTTTCACTTTTCTGCAAGAAGTTTTCAAACTTTTTTGCAAAAGACATGACCGCACCAAAACATTAATTTGGTTAAAAGTGAAACTTTTTTCTAATTTTCCCTTGCCATAACTGCAAAAAAGAGATCACCAAAACTTAGCGAAAATTCATTAATACATAAATAAAATCGCATTCCAATAGAAAGAACACCTTACGAATTTCTTGACTTTCATCTTCTGCAGCAAACGTCTTCAAGTTGACGCATAATTTTCGCCAACTCGTGCATAGTTCTTTCACCTTTCTTTTGTTCACTTCCCCCCCCAGTCACAGCCATGACTGAATATGGATTTGCGTTTGCCATTTGAATTTTAATTACTTTGCAGTTTTGATTTATTGCTTCCATACTAAGTCATATATTGTCTTTTTCAGAGTTCAATGGTTGGACAACAGCGAGTGGAAGCTTAAGGCAAAGGGCAACAAGGGAAATTTAAAGAAAAAACTTCTAGTTACTATTCTAAAAGATTTGCTGACCAACTTCTAAAGCCTTCTTTAAGCAAGGCTTTAGATTGATCTTATATAGCAACATAAGAGTTTCAAACATTTCCATCGACGCTGAACTGATTCAACAAGCACACTCCATTTAGGGCCTTCATTCATTCACTCATTCATCGTTCTAGTGTGAAGACTGCCTTAAATGAAATAAACTATGAGCCAATATGGTGTTACCAGAAGGTGCCAATACGTGGTCATCGTTACTTATATCCGCAGCTACAAAAAACAATTCAACTTGGTTTCTATAAGCTTTGTAATAGCAAAGTGACTCACATCCATTTGTAGTTAGGCTTGGAATCAATCAGAAATGTAAAAATCGAACACATTGACTTTACGTTACTGAATGAAAAGTTTTAACTTTGTGAACGCAATGATGGTTATGCATCAAAAGCCTTAAGTAAATAAGTTAATAGCGTGCATGCTGAATACTGACCAGTAGGTCGTGGGTTCGAATTCCGGCTGGAGCAATTTTAAAGATTTTTTTTGCACCCACTTTGGAATGAGACAGCGATGAGAATGACGACTCCACGGACTAAAGTTGAGGTATTTCGTAATGCGTAAGACCCCAAACGTCAACCCTTTTATACAATTCGTCCCCATTTTAATATTCCCATTAAATAGCAAATTGTGACAAAACCTGGAAATCTGTTAGGTCCATATCAGTTTGGCTTAAGACGAGGTTAGTCCACCATTGATCAAATATTCCCCACCTTCTCATTGATTTCAAGGCCGTGTATACGACAGCATCTATTGAGACGAGTTTATACATATACTCGTTAGTTTATGTAGGAAAAGTTACGCTCTTCCATAAGGATCGGTAAAATCCTCGCCGACCCCTTCGATGTCAAAAAATGATACAGAGAAGGCGGCGCGTTGTCATTTAACCTCTTTAACATCGTCCGCGCCAAAACCGAAACTCGGGTGTCCAAGTAGCCTACATGTTCTCTCTGCATAAATAATGTACATAAACCAACAACAGAGGCACAATCTTTCAACGTAGTGTTAGTAATGCTTTCGTCAGTTTTGGGACAAAATCGGCGAATGAAGCCCTCAGAAACATGGACCTCTTCAAAGTCGGTTGAAAATGCTTACGGGTGATTAAAATTTTTACGGGTGATTTTTGATCGGGTGATATTTGAGGAGCAAATATAGCACCGGACTATGCGGGGTGCACAGCGACGTCGACCTAGTCAGAAGAGTCAGCATACAACAGCTGCGATGGCTGGGTCGCCTACCTAGCCAGCTAGAAACTGAGCTGGCGAGGTTTATTGGTTGAGGTCCAGGTCCACGCCGGACTGTGGCGCCATCTTTGCGAAACACGCTTTTGAATTTGCTTTCGTTGCTGGTTTTGGACACACTCGGGTATTTTCATGCCCGTAGTCACAATATCTCATAGTCCGCATAGTTCATATTTCTGCACCATTAAGCAGGACTAGGATGATGAAGCAGTGATTGACAAATGTCAACTCCCGTTTAATTTAAGCGCTGCTGGCATCGTTGCATGAGTTTGTAGCGGAACCCAGGACTTTGTCTACCTGGGTTTCGCTGATCGTCCTTGAAGACTTCGGCTTTACTTTTATAACCTTTTTAGGTAGGTTTTTTTTTAACCCTTTGGGAGAACTTTCGAGCTTCATTCCTTCTGAAGTTGCCGGTCGGAAATTGGGCGCCTTGTCTGGTGGTGGGTACAAAGGTTAGCCCTGAGGCTAAATATGGTGAGCACTGGCAAGAAAAACCCAGGAGCGTCTGTTTCAAAATGAGTGGCTTTGTGGTAAACGTCGGCCGAATATCAAGCACCTTTCTCTTTTCCAACATGTAAGAAGAATCCTCTTCTTATAGTGTTGCCGTCCCATGGAGGGTCTTTAAGTGGTTCACAGAAGCCTTCCATCCTCTGCGACCCAAGACACTCTGCTGGCAATTGTCCAGACTAAGTGGTCTAGCAACTGATTATAACCCGTAACAGATGTAAACCGTACATATTATTAGAAACCTCAATTTGACTTTGATAGAAGTTTTAAAGTCGTCATACCAAGTAAACAAGACTGGGTAGAGACAAACGGTGTGATCAAAAGTATCGCTATCTATAACGAAGGATCGAAAACAGAAAATGAAGCAGGATCAGGAGTCTTCTTGGAAACACTGTTCCACACACTGACACACATTAGCCAGTCATATAGACTAAATGACTGCAGTGTCTTTCAAGCCAAGATTTATACGGTGAAGAGAGCTTCACAGACTGTTCTTCACTCTATGGACCTTCCGGTAACGGAAATCAACATATGCGTTGAAAGTCAAGCGCTACTTTAAGCCCTGGATTCCAGCTTCGTGTAGTCCAAGTGCTGCTTCGAGAGAAAAATTCTGTCCCTGTCAACGAGTGGAGGAGGAGATAGAACATTGAACGGTACGGGCTGTACAGCGACACCGACATAGTCAGAAAAGTCAAAATACAACGGCTACGATGACTGGATCATCAAGAGCGTATGGACACTAACGGCCCGGCCGGGATAATCACCGAATCCAACCCGCAGGGACGTCATAGTGGAGGAGCACCGAGACTCAGTTGGCGCACGCAAGTGGAAGGGGACCTTAGCCAACTTCGCGCGCGAAACTAAAGACGGCTAGCTGGGGACACAGCTGCCTGTTGAAGCTTGTTGGCTGAGGTCCAGGTCCAACACCCGCACTGTAGCGTTACCTGAAGTAAGTAAGTACTCCAAGTGCGTCAAGGATTGCCTCATGGCAGTAAGAGAAGGTACTAAGATGCCTTCCAACAGTTCTACTCTGCCCCTGGTTCCTGGACACGTGCGTTGGCGAGGAAATGAAATGGCAGACAAACTGGCCAGGTAAAGTCATGATAGCTTCTGGACATAACGGATATATTCTCCTATCAACACAGCCAAAAGTTTCATTAATCGAGACAGGGTTTTTCTGTAGCCAGTGAACGATGGCAGCAATCGATAACTCACGCAATTAATGGCTCACTGCTTATGGCCAGTGCTCGGCATAAAAATAACAACGACCCTTTTAACTCTCAGAAGAACCTTCATAAGAAACTCTTTGCCCTGGATTCCAAAGCACTGCACTATTGGTGTCATGGCTACGCGAATGAGAAACTTTGCCAACGACTTCTGTATAAGATGTAGAGATCAAGAAGAAATAGAGTCTATAGAACCCCTTCTGGGGTTTCAGCTCTCCTGTCCAGCTCTCTAAGAATGATGACTAACCTGTTAAGGTCTCAGGTTCTTTTAATAGTCGGGACGACCTGGAAGCAGTATTACTTACTTACTTACTTAAGGTGGCGCTACAGTCCGGGGTGGACCTGGGCCTCAGCCAACAAGCTTCGCCAGCCAGCTCTGTCTCTAGCTAGCCGTCTCCAGTTTCGCACGCGAAGTTGGCTGAGGTCCCCTTCCACTTGCGTGCGCCACCTGAGTCTCGGTGCTCCTCTACCGCGTCGTCCCTGCGGTGTGGATTCGAAGATTTTCCGGGCCGGGGCGTTGGTGTCCATCCGCTCTAGATGACCCAGCCATCGTAGACGTTGTGTTTTGACTCTTTTGGCTAGGTCGGTATCGCTGTACAGCCCGTACAGTTCGATGTTATATCTCCTCCTCCACTCTCCGTCTATGCAGACGGGACCGTAAATCGTCCGAAGAATTTTCCTCTCGAAGCAGCCTAAAGTGTTTTCATCCGCCTTTGACAGGGTCCATGCTTCTGCACCGTACAGCAGGACTGGGATGATGAGGGTCTTATACATGGACACTTTAGTTGCTCGAGAGAGGGCTTTGCTACTCAATTGCCTTCTTAGCCCAAAGAAACAGCGATTGGCAAGAGTTATCCTTCGTTTGATTTCAGCGCTGGTGTCATTGTCTGAATTGATAGCGGAACCCAGGTAGACAAAGTCCCTAACTACCTCAAAGTTATAGCTGTCGATGGTGATGTTTTGTCCAAGACGTCGGTGTTGGGTGTCTTTTCTTGATGACAGCATATACTTGGTTTTGCCCTCATTGACTGCTAAACCCATATTCGCCGCTTCCGTCCCAATACTCACGAAGGCTTCACTGACATCACGCTTTGTTCTACCGATTATGTCAATGTCGTCTGCGTATGCAAGTAGTTGAACGGACTTTTGAAAGATTGTACCTCTGGTGTTGGCGCGAGAGTTCTGCACAATTCTCTCAAGTATGATGTTAAAGAAGTCGCATGACAGCGCGTCGCCTTGTCTAAATCCTTTTTTGACATCAAAGGGGTCGGTGAGGTCTTTGCCGACCTTGACGGAACAGCGTGAGTTTTCCATCGTCATCCTGCACAGACTGACGAGTTTGGCAGGGATGCCAAAACTAGACATTGCGCTATATAGCTCGTCTCTATAGATGCTGTCATACGCGGCCTTGAAATCGATGAAGAGGTGGTGTGTATCGATTTGGAATTCCTGGGTTTTCTCCAAGATCTGCCGCAGTGTGAATATTTGATCGATGGTGGACTTTCCTGGCCTAAAGCCACACTGATATGTGCCTATCAGATTGTTGACAAATGGCTTCAGGCGTTCACACAGTACAGCAGAAAAGATCTTGTAGCAGTATTACTACTAAACCTAAAAAAAATATTATAAGATCTGGCTGGTTCAGTTCGTTGGGTCAACTACGGGTCTACCTAGTCAACTATAGGTCAACCGAGTGAACTTTCACCAAGTGCAAACAATCCTTCCACCTAACCTTACCTTAGCGCTCTGGCGTCTGCGACAGCTTGGTCCTTAAAACGGCCGACGCGACGGTTCGGTTTTCCTGGTCGTCTCGAGCCCGGGTACTTAAATTCGAAGACCCCCTTGGTTGGCGAGTTGTTGCCTATTATTCAGGCTCGATGCCAGGCGCGAACGCAGGGGGGAGGGGGGGTTTGGGGGTTGAAACCCCTCCCGAAATATGTGGAATGAAAAAAAAAGAACTGGAAAAATGAAATTCGAAACTAAAATTCTCGGGTAAACATAAACTATCTTTAACATGTCCCCCAACACCCCTGGAACTACCTGATCAAAAAATGGGGGCTGCTCAAGGGCCAAAAACGTATTTCAATCATATTTTTTGAAAAACCCCCCCCCCCCCGAAATTTTTTTTTGCGTTCGCTCCTGCTCGATGCGACAGAGCCAATGAAGTCCTCGTGATTTGGCTTCTTGACATCATCCACATCTTGATACAGTTGGGATCAAAATTCTGCCTGGACTCAAATTCTTGTTACGAATTCTGCTTCTCAAAATTTTGCGTTTCAGAATTCCGTTTTATAAAATTCTGGAAATGCAACTTTGTCAAAGCGACAAAGTGAAATATGTATGTTTCTCTTATTTTCTTTTCTTCTGCCTGTTTCTTGTTTTTAACCTTTGCTTTTCTTAAAAAAAATCGAACGTTTCCGGCGGGTCATAGTTCTGTATTCAAAACTCTGCTGTTCACTATTCTGGCTCTTCAAAATTCTGCTTTCCAAAATTCTATTTTTTAAAATTCAGTTTACCTATCTGCTTTTACAAGGAAACTTTCGATTTTTTTGAAGTAAAGCAAAGGTAAAAACAAGAAACAGGCAGGGGGGTTGCTGGGAGGTGGCACGCCCTTTCATACATGTCTTACTATGACGCTTTGTCAAAGTTACACAATTTTAAAAAGCAGAATTATGAAAGGAGAATTTCGAAAGCAGAATTTTAAAAAAAAAATTTAAGCCCGGCAGAATTTTGACCTCATCCCGCTGAATTTCATTGCTTTAGTCAGAATTTTGAGAAGCAGGATTTTGAAAAAGTAGAATTTTAAAAAGCAGAGTTATGACCCCTTGTAGAGTTCATAGAGTTTGCGGTTCTATCTTCTCCTCTATTCGCCCTCCTTACACAGGACCATAAATTGCAAATGAAATGAACAACTATAAATTATACGTCAGATGTTTTTACTCGCTTATATCATTGCATTCTGCGTAAAGGCATAACACTTGCGGGGGTAAGACTTGGTGTTTCTGTGCAGGAATTGCATGTTCCGTATTAGATCATCAGCGTTTGTGTACGATCGTAAACTTCTTTTTATCCTATCCTCTCAGCGGTTTCCTTGTGAGGCGCGTGTGGAACCCAGCACGTCGAGGCGGAATCTTGGAAGACATTTCGGCTTAAAACGTTTATGATTCTAGCGGCATCGTTTTTTGATAGGTTGACTCGATTGGAGAAGAACAAAATAAGCGACTTTCTAGCCTGTAACCAAGGACAATCCTTGTTTTCCTCTCCATTAATACAATAAAACTCGAAAGCATACAAATATGTTTGAATTAAAAATACTCTGCTTGTTATACCATCGCTTTTCCCGTAAAGGCATAACACTTGCGGAAATAATCGTTGATGTTTTTGGTGCAATCTAAAATTAAAGTGTGGTTGACGAACTACACTGCATCAATTAATTAAAACGTACAACATCTACCTACCAATAAGCCCAAGTTAACCGCAAGACTCTTTGAACAGAAGCCGTCATGATATCAGGTGAGGTGCCGTTTTGGAAATAACAAAGCTTAAATTATGACTGACATATGACGCCAGATACTACTTCCTCTTCGGGCAGGGTTAAAACTGCTGAGCTAAATTCTAAATGGACGCAATCATACCAACGCTCTGGGTTCGAATTTCGACCAGTCCGACAGCCGTCATGATTGTTCGCCGTCATGATTGAACCCCAGCGTTATTGGCGACCGAGTTAAATGGCCTTTTTTGTTGCTCCTCTTACGACGTTATTTCTAAAAACAAATTTATAAATTACGAGCCAAATGAAAAATAAAGTTCCATAGGTCTGCCAAAATGGTTGCCGAATATTTAGTTAGTAACCCTTTCAAAGCCCAATGGGTCGTACCTACCTACAGAGGTTGTACCAGCACTCGAAGAATGTGACGAAAACTGTTTTCCGTCACAACTTTCTACACTTAGAATGAAAATCTGGGGTGGAATCGGCTAAGGTGATCTGTGATTTTCACATTTTGTGACAGTGAATGTGATCAAACAGAATAATCCGTCTCCGTCAGGTAATCATCACAAGAATATTGTTCCGAATCGTTGCTTTATTTAGGCTTGTGATGTAGGAACTGCTTTTTTATTCATGCATGCAGAAAGTCAGCCTAAGTGTAGGCAAAAAAAAACAACTAATTTGAAAGTTTGAAAACTGGGGAACAGCTGATTTTGACGCTGATTGGTCGAGAGCTGTCAAAAGAAAATTGTGATGTTCACAATTAACGCGGACGAATTGTTGTGATTTTAAACTTGGCCGATTCCACCCCTGCCTTCCGAGTTCAAAACGGAAGTAACTATTGAATCAGACACTTGCGCCACAGGTTTTTGTCCCTTTAAACTCAACACACAATAAACTACAATAAGGATATACAAATATTTAGAAAAAGGTTGGGTAGAGGTACTACTTATCATGATGTCAACAACATTTACACTCACCAAATGCTTTGCAAATAAATCCGTTTAATCTCTCGCCGATATCGTTCCCCAGAGCGAGAGGCAAACATTTACGCACTTACATGGTTATTTTGTGACAGCCAACAAAGTGCCTGGCCAAAGCTCTTTCTCATCTCAGAGTATGCTCAGGTTACCTCTAATGCCCTTCCACCATCAAGATTGTGCCGCTCTCGAGACATCTTAATCCAAAGACTCTTGGCAAACAAATCACGTTTGTCACCCAACGCAGCACTGACAAATAATAAAGAACAAAGTCATTAAAAGAACTCCTGCCAATTATACAGCCGCCACGTTATAGTCAGGTGGAATAAAAAAGACTTTCATTAAAATCTTACACCTCTTAGCCGAGCTCTATCGTGTAGATAACAATCTCAGTATACACATTGTCGGTCGTCGCACAAACAGCAAACATCAACAGCCGACCAACACCAAACAAACAAACAAACAGAACAGATCCCCCCCTGTAATGGTATGAGCTAGATCTGACGGTGGTGAGGTGGTGGAGGTCTACCGGAGCCCTGAAGTGACTAGTTAAAGGAAAACGTGTTGCATCCGAGTCGTTGTCATTTTTAATTCCACATAATATGAATGTATGCATTCCATCATCCATTCTTTGCCCTGGGTTCGCATATTTCTATGACTCGATAGGGTCCTAGTAGTACCTTCGACGCGATGGGTTCCCCTTTCTAAGCTCGACTCCAAGGCAAGATACTGTCGTGCGACCTGTGTCGTTGATCTTGAGTACGGATAGACGGATATATGGTGACGGTGCTGGTATACCAGATGCAATTGTCGGAGGAGGTATGCGACGAATACGCATAGCTCCAGATGACAACAACCAGATGATATAGAAAATCAAAATAACAAATGCCTCCGATGTGCGAGGAATGGGAAAACTCTCTTGATGCGCGAATCTCCGTCCTGCTGGATGTGCGATGCCCAAGAATATTCTTTGGAATCCTGAACGTAAAGTTTTTCTTCGCATCGTTCTTCATCACTGATGATGAAGCGAATTCCTATGCCGAACTGTATCGCAACTAACCTCGTCCTCCATATACGTACGAAGATAAAATATCCGGCTACAAATGTATTGCATGCGAGCGGTAAATAGCCCAGGGGTGTTTTCATTTCGTATCGTGTTTTGTCTAAAGTGACAATTTAATAATGATGAGGTTTAAAACAAAAAAAATATATGTCCAGATAGTGATGAGACTCATTAGACTGCTGCATGTTTTCTTTTGTGAATGTATAGGGAAGCAAGGTAGATAAAAAGCCTTATTAAAAGCAACCTAATTGGCTTAATCAGTAGAGAGGTTGCAGATGAGGTAGTGACAAGACCTAATGGCATATAGGATTCCTCAAACGACTCTTGAAATCCTTGGGCAAAGTAAATTTTCCAGAGTCTTCCTCGTCTCCAATGTTATCATCACAACGTGCCAAGCAGTTTATCTTTAAAACTATCACCAGGGTTCCATTCTTTGTCCCACACGTTTTCTTCAACATTAAATGGAGTTCTATAAATTTTCTTTTATAGAACTGTCTTAGATTTGATCCTAGGGCAAGAGACCTTAAAAGCAGCCAAGCGCTCACCTGACGCTGTGCAAAGGCTTAGGTCAGCTCTTTGAACTAACTTTGCTCTGCCTGCCCTGCATCTGAGAGTGCTGGGCTGAAACTTTTCACCTTCTCACCTTATCCGCTTAAAAAACAATAGGATCAGCTAAGGCTGCCATGGGCTGGCACGTGAGATCTCAAAGATGCCATTACCTCCAGCTAAAAGACAATCGTCTATCCACTAAAAGGGAGTACTGCTTTTAGAGCAGCTCAATAGCTTAGCAACCAACTTCAAATTGAAAACATAAGCTCGCGACACTGCGGAAGCGAAAGCTTTGAAGTGCAGCAATAACTGGATAGCCTCCTTTAGGCAACAAATAAGCGCGTCGGTAGGGACAAAGTAATATACCCAGCAATTAAAGAATAAACTAAGGCGGGTAATAGTACTTCCACTCTACGGCGGGTGGTTCGACATCTCATATCGCCTTACCTGCTGCATAGAAGTTCTAAGTTTGGTGTGTTCGCCAGTCCAAAGCACCAAGTTTCGCAGTTTGAAAGCACCAAGTGAATGTTGAACGGCCCTGACAAGGGCTTACAGAGTATCAGAGTAAGTCTAAAGAAGAAGTCGGAAGAAGTTTAAAGTTCATAGATTCAGAGTTTCAAGTCCACTTGATGACCTCCTGACTGTCCGAAGAGATTTGTATATCCTTGACAGATGTCATTTTACTTTAAAGCAAGTCTTAATGCTTATAAGACAGTCATATAAATTAGGCCTGACGATCTATATATAAGAATACGAAAAGAAAGAGAATAAAAAACTTATAAGTGGATCGATTCGTTCCAAATTCGGTCTCCAAAAGGCTCTCGCTACCGTTCCACTGAGAGATTGTTTTGGGTGTGTTGTGTTTAATGTTGCTGAGGGAGTGGTGCGAAGTGATCCGTCTGGTGATCGTGTGAAAGTTAGTGTATAATTAATTTCAACAACCAAAATAAATCTCGACGCAAGAAATCCAACGACGCTATGAACGTCCGAACCTTCCGAGAGCCAACATTACTCGAAACAGAAGTTCGTTGTAGCCCATATAGATACAGCTGACACTTCCTATGCCAAGTTACCCTCGAGTTTCTCAAAACCTACGAAATCCTATGCAGCCAACATCAGGTGTTGATACCCAGTGGAAAATTTTCAAAAGATGAGATACGGTTCCACAGTTACTACAGCTGGCATCAAGTTCAATAGATCCGCGAAAGGGTTAAAAGAACCTGTCAAGTTAGCTCGAGTCGAAGCCTTAGAACGACCTGTTGGGGCTGAGGGCATGGAATTCGACTATAGGTCAGAATGGACTAAGCTGGGTGGAAAGATAACGCGAAGTCGGCTGGAGCTGATGGCCTAGCTGCCGAGATTTTCAAAACGCCTGACTATGATTTAATTATTGGTGAGAAGTAATGAACCAATTTTTATCTGCAGGATATTGATGGAGGGAAGCATGACCGATGCTTTGAAGCTTAGCATCGTTTTTCCCGATCCTCAAGAAAGGAGATCCTCCGAATTGAGCGTCTTATCTCTCTTCTTATAACAGACAAGAAGAATTGCCAGACTGCGAGTGTAAACGCCTTAAACCATTTTTCAACAGCCGTAGAGGTCCACATCAGATTGGCAAGGAAAGTCCACTACTGATCCGATTTTCGCACTGGGGCAGTTACTGGAAAAAAATGCGGCCCAGAATTCCAGATCGATACGCTCAACATTTTTATCGATTTCAAGGCTGCATATCACAGCATCTATAGAGAGTAGTTTTTTAAGGGAAACCCCAAAAGGGCGACAGGCTGTCAAGACTTAAAATAATTGTATACCAACACCAGAGGCACAATCTTTCAAAAGTCCGAAAGAATACTCGCACATGGCAGACGACATCAAACAATCGGACGAACACAACGTGATGTCTGTGAAGACTTCGTAAGTATTGATGCAGAAGCGGCATATATATGGGCTTATCAGTCAATAGAAAGCTATAGAAAAGGCACAAAATACAGAAGTCTTGGACAAAACATCGCTAAAGACATCTTTAACTTTGAGATAGCCAGGAACTTTTGGCTATCTAGACTCCTCCGAGTATATAAACTCAGCAATAGTTTTTGCGAGTCGTTGCTTTTTTGAACTACACAGGACTTTGCTAGATATTGAGTCTAGCCCTTTCTCGGTTAACTGAAGTGAGTATTTTTAAGGTCCTCATCATCCCACTCCTGCTTGCAGAAGAATGTAGCCTTTCGAGATGAAAATCCTTTCGAGACAAAAATCCTTGTTTTTCATTCCCGCCTGCATAGTTTGAGAGTGGAAGTGGAGGTACAGTGACACCAATTTTACCGGAAGGGTAAGAAACCTTCCGGCTGGACTCAGGTAGCACACCCAAGTAGAAAAGCACCTCAGCCATCTTTGGATGGCTAGCGAAGCTTGTTGACTAAGGCGCAGGTCTATAGCGCACTGTACCACCATGTTAAAAAAGTACTTACCTATAAGACTCCCGACCCATGGAGGGTCTCTATTTGCTCCACAGTAGCCTTCCATCCTCTGCGATTCTGGGCACGCTGCTTCAACCACGATAGCTTGGTCCTTAAAACCGAGACTCGGTCTTCCTGTCGCCTGGGGGCATGGATTCGAAGACGCTCTTGGCTTGAGCGTTGTTGTCCATTGGCTCGATGGGACCGAGCCAATGAGTCTTCGTGTTTTGGCTTTTTTAATTGGGAGCTATTGTTTATGTTATCCGAGGCTACTACTTGTTCCCCTCTCATAACTAAATTTTTTTAACGTGGCCGAGAACTTACCCTTGCAGCACCCGAGAACTTACCTTTGCCCCCCCAAATCTTAGAGGGCCATGTCCATGTTTAAGCCCTAGGACGGCGGGCCTGGTACACCAGAGTCAGTAACCCACTTCAGGGATGCGAGAGCTGCCGTTGACCCACTCAGGGGCTCATCCGCCACCATATCCGTTCTTGTACCCTGACTTGTACTGGAAATCCGTATTGAAATCCTTATTGGACAAATTCAAGTCCAAGGGCGGACAAGGCCAGTACCCGGGCGTTACCACACTGAGGTATCACAAGCACTTGATGTGTAGTAACAGTTACAACACTGGGCGTCACCAGGTTGACGCCGATCAGTGCCTACCCTGTTAGTACAACACCCAACCACTTAAAAAAGTAAGTTATTTTAAAGCAAGCAATGAAGTGTTTGCAATCGATTTGTGGCATATGCACAGATACTAGCTTGAAGCCAAAAAAAACGTTTCTCTCGTGCTTGTCAGACATGAAAGTGTTCACAGAGAACTTTTGCAGGCAAGCGAAACAGTAAATTAAGTATGTAATGTAAGCTGCTAATTTGTTACAAACATTTAAGTGTTTTCAGCAAACAATTCAATAGCATTGCTTTTATTGGTTCAAATATGCGAGCGTTTTTGAAGAAAAAAATTTATTTCGTGGAAACATGAATCTCGTTTGGAGGAAGCAAAAAAGTGTTTGATGAAAACATTTTTAAGAAGAGATTTCAAGCAGTATGTGTCTACTATTCTCTACTACCTGCCATTTTCCCCTTTAAGTGTGGAGTCACAACAAGTATGTCTATAAATTTTCAGATTTTATTAGTGCCTTTGAGCCGAAAAATTAGGTGCTCCTAGATAGTAACAAGAACTGTTACACAAAGAGTTGTATTTAAACAAATGGCGAACCCTGCAGCCAAGGTCGAGCTGCGAATTTCCCGAGCTAGAACGCCAATATAAGGATATGCTTTGGAAAAATTCGATGTCGGCCGCAGAAAATCGCCAAAGGACTTTTTTAACTCTCTGGATAACAACTTAAGCCTTCAGCCCAATAAGTCCGTTGCATCCGTCACTTTGAAGTACACAACTGGCAACTAAGTTGAATATATACGTTCTTATGGGATGCGGCCCATAGGAGAAATGCGTGACGTTCGTCGCTTCCCATAAGAACGTGTTTATTTCAATGGGTGATCAGTCGTGTACTTCGACGTGACGGATGCAACGGATTCATTGGGCTGAAGGCTTTAGTTGTTATCCAGAGGAGGTCCTCTGGTGATTTTCTGCGGAGTTTTTTAGCAGATGTGGATTGGATACCAAAGTTCTCGCCCTGAAAATCTCTGAATCCATTCCGCAGTAACGTCCGAGTACATAGAAAAACTTGCACATTTCTACATTAAAATGTATTTAATAGCGATTTTTAATTCTGGCGCCTTAACGAAATCCCACACTTTTCTTCTGCCCACAACCTCCATGTCTCTCATCATTACCGAACAAATTACATTTTTATTGAAACAGTCACGCCATTGACTTTAAATTTCCATCAAAATAACCTTCTGTTACAATTTACTTGCGTTTCTATAATTTTTTTTTACCGCCAATCGACCTTAATTACGGCCAGTCAACTGGATTTAACTTTGGAATAAATTTTCATTTAACAAAAACTAAGCAGCGGAATTTATTGCCCAAAATATGTTAATAAAATTAATTTGAAAAAAAAATACAATCAATTTTAGTGGGCTCTTCATTTGCACACTTTGGTGTGGCTAAGAAGATTGTTATGTGGCTTGAGGTTGAGCTATCTAAAAATAAGGTTTTGTGTTTTGAGTAAGGTAAGCCCAACTAGTTGGGGTGCTAAATTCCTGATTTCAATGAAATTTCGCTTTGATTTCCATATTAAAAAAAAAGTTATATGTATTTTATGCGATGGTTTTAGTGATGCTTGAATACGAAATATGTACGCTTAACAGCTTGCGACTATAACAAGGATAGAATTTTTATCATTAAATGGCAATGACCTAGTGGAAACTAGTTGTCTTCTTTTAAAGAATGCTTCTAACGTTTATCGACAGGTAAAAATGTGTTGGCCAAACTGATAGAGATTTTTTTTTCCGATGATTCTGACATCTTTAGCGCTCGTTTTTGTCATGTTAACTTGTGTTTCAGGAATTTTAACGCCACCTTTTGGTCAGCACATTTTTCTATATTGAAAATATTTGTCATTAAATATTCAAAAAAATCAATCATATTTTTTTTCCATAATTTGGACTCACCCAGTGCACACGCGCATCTCGCAACAGTAGAGGGTGTCAATGATTTTTTTTTTCTTTAAAAAGAAATCAGGTCCTTTTTATTTCCCAAAGTGAAGGGCCCAAATGCGTACATTTTTTTGCTTGCCAATTATACGATAATATAAAATGCTTTTGTATATTTATTAATTTTATGCAAAAACGTAAGCAGCGTGTAACAGAATTTGATTTTTGTTGGTTCATTCATTTTTTTATTGTTACTATATCATCCGCAGTAATTTGCATAATCAACCAGACAACTTTCGGCCATTAAATTTAATGGAAGCCTGAAAAGTTGTGAAACATAGGATATGCTCTGATCACCCATATTTGTTGGTTTTATAATAATCGACGATCATGTATGACAGGAAGTTAATTGAATAGTTGACAGCGGGTTACTAACTTCATGCAATTTGTTTCGCTTGACACCTGTCGATGATTTTTCCATGACCTTGGCGGAAAAAACAAAATTATTTAAAGTTTCCAGTTTGAGTTCTTCTAAAGCTGATTACATTGAGTTGAAGTCGCAGTAAGGTTACGTCCGTCTGCGATCGTTGAAAGTTTAAAGTGGAAGCTGCAGCAAATATGCCAGGGAAAATGATATTTTCTTATGCATAATGCAAAGCATTCTGTCTCACGAGAAAACCGTAAATTATTGCACTCTGGCTATGGAAAAGATCGCTTTTGACTTGAAACACCTCGTATAATAACTTTCTGTGGCACCACAAAATTGTGTTTTAAATTTAAATTTTAAGCAATGAAGCCTAGCAGCAACCCACTGAACTTGACCGTGGTAAATGGTCTTCAATGATCAATAAACTTATATAAACAACAGAAAAGCTGGATGTCAATGATTAATACCGGCAGTGAACTTTAGTGATGGTTCGTGCTTTGAGCATAGGTTAAATGTTTTTTTTTTTAAATGTGACCTTAAGCAAGTTTCGATGGATAAATTTGTTCAGGTTGAATAACATTATGACCAAAAAAATTATACTTTTAGCTATGGGGCATTTGTTGGGTGTATTTTTAAGTTATTTTTATATATAATCGATTATTCATTAAAAATGTTTTTGTTTCTACATTTAAAGCTTCAAAATGAGGTGGAAGACAATTAATAATAAATCCCAAAGTGGTTTCACCAGACGAATATAGGATTAATTTGACATGAGCACTCATTTTCTGTCATTTTCGCTCTCAAAAGAGAGTCGCGATGTCATTTTCGAGAAGCGAATAAAGATTTCCGTTGTAAACAGAAAGCGTAATTCTGATAGATCTGTCATACGTAGACGGTTTCAGTGTTCTTTTTCGGTTGTCAAACTGTTAAAAAAGTTGTTTGAAAAGGTTTGAAAGTGGTTCGTCAAAAAGGGTGAATGAGATTTATTTTTTAATCGCCTGCCGAGAGGACTTACATTTGTATGGTTAATCGGGTAATTTTTAGAGAATTGAATGAAGCTTTATATTAATCGCGGATTTGTGCCCGGTAAAAATATAGTATTATGTTCACAACATAAGTCCAAATGCCCATAACTTGACTTACTCGACCTGGAAACTGTTCAATCTGAAAATATTCATTGTTGCCTGCACCTAATTTGTATAGCAAATTGAACCGGATTTTAGCAACTTTAATTTCCTAGATTTGTCTTAAAAAATATCTCCACCAGGCACTAATCCGCTATTAATATAAATCCTTATTAAATCCTTTACAAATCACCCGCATAACCATATAAATTTAAATCATCTCGGCAAGAGATTAACAACAAATCCTCTCATAAATTCCAATCACCCTTTTCAGAAACCCCTTTTATGCATCTTTGTAACAGTTTGAGAATCAAAAAAGGAAATTGAAACTGTCCCTGTACGACAGATCTGGCACAAATACGTTTTCCATTAGAATTTTTGCAACGAAAACTTTTTTCGCTCCTGGGAAATGACATCGCCAGTCTCCTTTAAGAGCCAAAATAACAGAAACTGAATTTTCATGTCAAATTAATCACATATATGTCTGGTGGAGCCACTTGGGGATTTATTTTTAATCGTCTTCCGCTTATCCTCCTTTTATTGGCCGTGGAGACATAGCATTAGATTAAGTCTTGTGAGCCAGGGTCAACCTCTCAATGTGCTGTGCGCGTTGCGTTGTATTCATCACATACTTGCCCGGGATCCAAAGTTTTTTGCTGTATCCGAACTCCGAACGAACGTTTAGAAATTTTTCAGAAAGATTTTAACTTTAATTTTTTAAAAAATAAGTTTTTTTTTTTTTAGTTGATCGCAGGGGGCATTGCAACCAGATCTCCCAGAGTACGGAGCTAGGCACACATGCTCCCTATAATCCCATTTTATAGGGCGTTTCCATCGTACAAAAGGCAGAGTTTAACGTAGGAATATTAAAAGTTAATCTCAAAGTGTTTCCACCAGAAACGAAAAGATTAACTGGACGTATGCTTGGCTTTTTGACATTTCTAAATGACGTCTTGTTATGTAAAACGGCATAATCTGGCGCATCTCCTAAAAAACAGAAGTTTTTGACTCCCGGGCAAATCAAATTTAAAAATAATTAAATTCATATTTCATTGCCATCAATTTTTTTATTAGTATTTGACCCAAAAAAAGAAAAAGCAAACGTCAAATATGTTGGTGGAGTCTTGAATTTCTGCACAACCAGCAGTGCCAATACTAAAATCAATCATTCGTTGCAGTGGGCACTCCTCCGTGCATTAAACCGTTTTGACAGTTTCAACCACATCCACCCAAACAGCCACATCAATCATCTCTTTACACAACACAGTAAGCACAGCTGAGTTAATGATACCAAGCTGTCAAATAAACGTTTGTTTTATTTGTTTCGTCAGATATCGCACAGACCACATAGAATTCTGTACGGTTTGAATCGACAATTTATGCGTGGAAGAGATTAATTACTCGATTAATGTTTTATCTCTTCGCTAAGAAATTAAGATTCGTATAGTAAATCTCGTGATTTAGAGGGAATTCAAAAAGGGTGTTTCCACCGGACACCAATCCGCAATCAAGACAAATCATGCTTATATCTCCTCTTAGTTACAAAATTTACCATACGCATATTAATTTCTTCACAAAGAGATTACAATTTATTGACAGCTGGGTATCATCAACTCAGCAGTTTTTCTGGTGTGGTGTAAAGGGATGCGCAGAACGGCTGCTGTTGATAAGGATGTGGTTGTTTCTGTCATAAAAGTTAAATGCAATACGGTGTGCACACTGCAAAATAATGATGGATGTTAATGCTCATACTCCTGGTTGATGTTGATCCATAGTTGGTCTACTATCGACTTTTCTGGACCAAAATCTCAACAACACATTTAACGTATTGTTTCTCTATTCTTGGGTTATATCGTTTCGTGGATTAAAAAAATCAGTGGCAATTAAAAATAAATTTTAATTACTACTGAATCTGAGTTGCCAGAGAGATAAAAAAAAAATCACATTTACGTGATTTCATTGGGATATGACAAAGTAGAAAGCAAATGTCAAGTTAATCTCCTCTGTTCCGGTGGAAACACTTTGGGATTAACATTTATTTTCCCTACGTTGATCTCTGTAATATGTGCGGTGGAAACACCCTATAAGGAAGATTTGTCTTAATCGCAGATTAGTGTTCGGTGGAAACACCCGATGGAACATCCGTTGGTTTTATGTGCATTACCTATGCAAAGAGGCTGTTTAAGCACCCGAGATGGATGTTGGGATCTCTACGACAAAGCCTCACTGGACCCAAAACCAATCGGATAGTGCTGGATTTAACCCCAGATTCAACTAACAATTTTCTATATTTTTCCCAACACGTTGTCTTCTTTAGTAAATTCTGATAATAATGACTATTAAGCCTCTCTATTCTGACGTTGACTCGTAGAGTGCTCATAGTAGTGTAAGATTCTTACTCACTGAAAAACCTCCCGTTTTCCGTCAGACTACGACTCAGTTTCCTGAAGGATTACTACAGAAGCTTGAACTTCTTGTTAAGGAAACTTTGTAGTAGTCTGATGGAAAATGGGAGGTTTTTTATTGAGTAAGATTCTTACACCACTAAGAGCACGCGGGGCCGGTCCTCGTATGAAGTTTTTTCCTACCCACGAAAAAAAAAAATCGTAGAGTGGAGTTAGATAATAGGTAATGGTGAAGAATCATACCCTGCTGATGAATCCCAAACGCCATCTTCCGAGAAACTAAAGAGTTCATTTAGGTATATTGCCCCTTATCATGCTGGTCGTTCTTCACGGAACAGAAACATTGACCCTTTTAAAGGTGGATGAAAGCGCTTGAGGCTGATTCGAGAGGAAAATCCCTTACTGGATTTATGGTGTTGTTTGCCTAGTTGGAGGCTGCCCCTATATAGGAAAGTTCTCATAGGAAAGCCTTGTGCAGCCTTCAAGCCTCTTTTTTTCCAACAGCCCAAGTAGTTGGGCCAATTTGGACGTTGAAACGGATCGTAATTTTCCCTTGAAGGGGGATTAAATAGGCCTTGCTACAGAAGTTATAAAAATGTGGGCATTTAATTTTTTACTGTTATTCTTCTTTACTAAATGAACGACGCATAGGTGTTTTTACATTTGACCTTGAAGATTTTTTTTAACACAAATGAAATTGGTTTAGTGGACCTTTTTAGTAAACTTCATGGTGATAGAAGTTTTCTGTCGCGGTAGGAAGGTAGGTTCACAATCTACTTAGTTTTGGTTCTTTGTGAATTTTCTTTGAATGAGAAAGAATCTGCACATCAACACTTTAAATTTCCCAGAAAACCGTTGACTTCTAAGCCAACTTTTTACATCATTTTATAGTACTGCCGTTTTTTTTAAACAATTTTAGTGTTGGTCCGATTACCATTGATTTTAGGTCATTCAATGCTGCCTATATTACGTGACGTTTACTTTGAAGATGATTTAATACCTATTTTGCTCCCTATATGCTCCTAGGTAGATAGATACTTTACATTATAACGTTGATACTCCATCCATTATCATCCACCTCATTCCCTCAAAACTTATTACGTGTTTCATTATACCTATTCACACATTGTGCACACACCATAAGGAAAATATAATTTTTCAAATAAATAAAAAGAAAAAAAGTGGCACACCAACCTTTTTACAATGAGCCCACACAGCTCGGCGTCGGCATTATTTCCAATTAGCTGAATAAGTGCATAAAATAAATTCCATAGATGCGAACAAATCAGCACACACCGACTGCGTTATCCAATTGAAGAAACCGCAACAAGTTGTTTATGAAAAAATGTTATTGTTGTTACGCATACAACACACACACAAAGAAATCAATTGTTTAATAAAAAATTCTTTATGCAATGTCATGCTCCAACTCTCTGCTTCATCTCACAATAAACACTCTGGTCACTTCTATGATGAATCTTGATTGAATTAAATTATGCGAAGCCGAGATAAATTGCACTCAACGGAAACATTTGAATTTAACGAACGCAAGTCGGAATAACGGTCAACAAACACTACCTACTTGCAGCAGAAACAGAGCAGGGTGCTTTTAATTTCACCTCAATTGAGAATGAGAACACGACACTTATTGAATTTAAATATTCGAATGAGGCAGCAAAATGACTTATCTTGACGGGTTGTACTTAAAAAAGTGCACCTGAACACCGATCCGCGGATGAGTACAATTAAAAAAGCATTTACTCTAGACTTGTAGAATTTGTAGTCTAGAAGCGAATCAAGAACACAACCAGAACAAAAATACCGTTAAATTTCGAAATCAACTGCAGCTCTCGCTCGATCCGGCACACTCAAAAGAGTTCTTCTATTTCACGGATGATTGCATTCAACACCCGAGGGCCCCAAATAACAGTTTTTTCTTTTTGCATTCGACCAAGCTCGCGCAGCTTAGAAGACAACACAAGACGCCATCTGGCTGGATGAATGAAAATTGAAAAGCCTCTTCGCGGTTCAATCGGTCTTAACGAGAGCACAACACCGCAAGTCAAGTCACTAATTGAAAAATCGAAAACATTCATAAATCACTCGGTTTCCCGAATCACACACAAAAAATGGCTCCCCGATGGGTTTCGTGTAGCTGGGCGCTTTTGGGGGGCTAAAAATGCGAAGAAGAGGAGACCCAAACAAAACCGCTATTTCTTATTATTATGTAAATCTGAGAGATCGGTCCGCCGAATCTAGACCAAAACGTGACACTTTGGTTTTTTTTTCGTCGTTTTGTTTTATCGACATTTTGTACTGCTCCATGCAATTGGATACATGTGTCGAACTGTGTAGTAGATTTGAGATTACCTGCTGCAGGCAGGCAAGGCACGTCGAGTAGGTGGTGAACTACATTCACCGCGGCCGCCCCACACTACCTACCGCTATCGCCGACGACCGTAATAATAATTGCAGTTCACTGCTGCTGTGTATTGTTACGATTTTTATTAAACGATTCGCGCGTTTGTTTTGGTTTTGGGTTGAGGCTGTTGCTTTGTGTGCAACAGGTGCAGCTGCTGCTGGTGGTGTGTTGTCCGTGGATCGCGTGGTAACCTTGTCCGCAAAGACACAAAACACGGAATTCGTTTGGTTTCTTTTTTTTACTGCTTTTTTGCGGTCCGTTCTTTTTGCCGAAAACCAGATTTTTGCCTAAATACCTTTGGTGGTATGGTTCTCGTTTTGATTGGAATTTTTTTTTGTCATATATCAACGACTTTAACACTGAACAATAAAAAAAACCGCACGCGATTGTGTGTGTTTATTTATCTTTTCCCCGATGTGTCTACGATTCTTTGCACAGAGACTCCGGCGCGGCTAACTGACAACTCACGTTCGTCTCGAACGACGGCTACGAGGTGAATAAAATGTGACGATGATGACGGACGACGAGAAACAGTGAAAAAGGTGTTGTAAACAAAAGTAGTGCCAGTGTGGTATGGTATGAGAAGGTTTGAAAAGAAAAGACTGCTGCCGTGCAACATGTTGTGTATGATGGTGAAAACGAAATCAACTTTAGGAGTGGTGAAAATGTGCAACACTTCAAGAGGAAGAAGTATTTTGGCGGGAGATTTTCTGTGTGTCCTTAACCCACCACTTGTTGTTATTGTTATCATTATCACATCGCCCCTCAAAAAATTTTTTTTCGGCTTTTACCAATTTCAAGTGGTTCCAGTATTCCACCCTTATCACTATGGAAGAGAGGCCTACTAGGCCATAAGCTACTGAATAACTAGATATCAAATTTGGTCATGTTAAAGCTTTTCCCATATGCTGTAATTGACGAAATTTCCCATACTCTGACATTTGTTTACAAATTTTAGTACATTTTTCAGTTCATTAGTTCCGTGCAATTGCATTTTGGCTTTTTTTTACAACGGCATATGTTGGATAAATCACGACAGCTGGCGTATTAAGCTGGTTTCACAAGCCGGCGTTGGCTTCTTCTTCGGCCCGTTATAACATGGCTGCTTTGGACAAAAAACTTGTTTTTCGCGTGTTTCATTGACCAAAAAAGAAAATTCTAGATCAACTCCCAGTCCCGCGATTTCGGAAGAATTAATCTAAGCTCACTTATACTATGTCTCCGCCCACAATTAAAAGAAGATTAGTGGGAGACGATTAAAAATGAATCCCAAAGTGGTACCATCGGACAAATATAGGATTAATTTGACCGATGGTGCCACAGCAGAGTGGCGATGTCATTTCTGTCGCACAGGGACAGTTCCAGTTTCCTTTTTTGATTCTCAAACTGTTACAAAGGTGTAGAAGATAGGTTTGTGAATAGGGTGAATGCGATTTATTAGAGGATTTATTTTTAATCGCTTGCCGAGAGGACTTAAATTTGTATGGTAAATCGCGTGATTTGTAGAGGATTAAATAAAGATTTATATAAGATTTATATTAATCGAGGATTAGTGCTCGGTGGAGACACACGTAAACACCTCATCTGTCAAATGCTGAGCAACATTGTCAAAATGAGTAACATTGAAATCGTATGGTAGAACTACAGTAAACGTCAGACCGACTAACAGCTCCAGGCATGTTTGTGAATTCAGCTTTAGGTATTTAAGAACACCTGACTTACCATCTCCAGTTTCGCAGCGAAGTGAGGTCCCCTTTCACTTGCGTGTGGCACCTGAGTCTCGGTGCCCTGAGGGGTGGACTCAAAGATATTCCAGGCTGGGGCGTTGGTGTCCCTGTCCACCCACTCTACATGACCAAGCCATCGTAGAGCCGCTGCATTTTGACTCTTCTGGCTAGGTTGGTGTCGCTGTAAAGCTCGTACAATTCTGTTATATTTCCTTCTCAACTCTCCGGCTATGCAGATGGGATCATAAATCTTCCGAAGGATTTTCCTCGCGAAGCAGCCTAAAGTGTTTTCATCCACCTTTGACAGGGCCCATGCTTCTGCACCGTAAAGCAGGACTGGGATGAAGAGTGTCTAATAAGTTAAGTTGCTCGAAGGAGGGATTTCAAGAGTTTGATTTCAGCTTCAGCGCTGTTGCCATTGTTTAAAAATATAGCGGAACCCAGGTAGACAAAGTGTCTAAACCCTATAACTACCTCAAGGCATAAATTACTGAATAACTAGATATTCAACTTCGGACATGTAAAAGCTTTGCTCACAAAATGAAATTGATGAATTATCCCATACTCTGAAAACTTATTTATTATATAAATCTTATTTACAAATGTGAGTAAATTCATCAATTCGTCATTTACATGCAATTTCGTTTTGGAGCTTTTACATCGCGTAAGGTAAATTGTTGTTGTATCTTCTTACACATATTCACCGACAAGAAAATTTAAGGCTTTATTAAAGCTCACAAGGCTTTATAAAAAACGTAAACAAATGGGTGGTGGAGGGCAAGAGGGACGCAAGTTGAATATCTAGTTATTCAGTAATTTATGCTCAAGGTTAAAGCTGCCTATGGTAATGTTTTGTCCAAGACATCGGTGTTGGGTGTCTCTTCTTGATGACAGCATTTACCTACTTGGTTTTGCTTTCGTAAGCTATTAAGCCCATATTCGCCGCTTCCGTCCAGTACTCACAAAGGCTTCACTGACATCACGCTTTGTTCTTCCAATTATGTCAATGTGGTCTGCGTAGGCGAGTAGTTGAACGAACTTTTGAAGGATTGTGCCTCTGGTGTTGGCTCGGAAGTTCTGCACAATTCTTTAAAGTATGATGTTAAAGAGTTCCCATGACAGCGCGTCAACTTTTCTAAATTTTTTTTTTTGACATCAAAAGGGTCGGTGAGGTCTTTACCGACCTTGACGCAGCGTGAGTTTTATATCGTCAACCTGCACAGAATATATAGCTCCTCTCTATGATGCTGTCACGCAGCCTTGAAATCGATAAAAAGGTGATGGGCATTGCTTTCGAATTCCTTGGTTTTCTTCAATATCTGTCGCAGCATGAATATTCGATCGGTGGTGGACTTTCGCCTGGCCTAAAGCCAAACTGATATGTGCCGATCAGATTGTTGACAAACGGCTTCAGGGGTTCACATCCGACTTTACGAAAACTGATGCCTCTGTAGTTGACACAATTCAGAAAGTCTTCTTTTTTGAGGATAAAGTAAATAATGCTGATGGTCCATTTGTCGGACATGCATTGCTCCGACCGTAGCTTGCAGGTGAGCTCATGCATATAAATTTCGGCTTCTAAGCCATCTGCTCCGGCTGCTTTGTTGCACTTAAGCTTCTTAGACTCAGCTACTTTCACTTCATCCAGGTCGGGTGGGCGATATCGTTCGTGTGCTTTGTCGGTAACGTATTCGCCCGGGTTAAATGGTTCGTTTTGATTTACAGCGGTATTTGGTTCGTCTTCGCCGTTATGGTTTTTCGCAGAAATGGTTTTTCTAAACACAGCACCGACTGCAATTCCACTACCATGTTCCTTTGGTGGTCCTTGAAGGCTTAAGTACGAACTTTTTATCATTGACAGGACCTTTTGATGCTCTGGTAAAACTTTCGAACTTCATTCCTGTTGTGACATTTCTCTATCTCTTCAACCACAAGCTTCTCTTCCCTCACTTTTTCCTTCGGAGAACCCAGTGTTCCACTCCTCCTCTGCTCGTAGAGCTCGTGAGCAGATCTACTCCTTCTATATGCATAGCCGCTTTGTATGCTTCCTATTTACCTGCATGTGCTTGCCGGCACTCATCTTCCAACCAGGGTTAGTTGTGGATGTGGCCATGTGAAGCCCATCACTTCCAGAGGGCATTTTGGCAATGCTGCCACTGGCTATCAACACTTGATGCTGGCTGCATAAGACTTCATAAAGATTTTGAGAGGCTCGATTTGAGGAGGACCTGGCGATCCCTTGCGATTGTAGGCTGCCGACGTCAAACTTTCTCACAGTATTTCCTTTTCTTAGCATTGGTCGGGATATACCCAGCTGTACCTTGTACGACGAGGTAGTGATCCGAGTCAATTTTGGCTCCCACAATATGTCGCCTCAAGCTGACTGTTTTGCTGCGGGCTTGGACCCTTCCAAGCTGGCATTAGAATTGCCGAGGGCAATCTTAATGTCGTAGCTCGGGCATTGCTCCCAGGTTTTTCCCAGGAGCTCGTACAACATACCTTTAAATAAATATGAGTGGCGCAACAGCTCGAGGTGAACCAAGGCCAACTTCTCAACAATGTATGCTGGTGTGTTAATTTCTTTCCATACAAGGGGACCTACAATTTTTTGCCGAATCCGAACGGCACTTTGAGAAGTTTTTTCTTGGGCTTGTCAGACCCTCGCGGACAACATGCCTTTGGGGTTGTCATATTTGTCCTCGGTGGGGCATGCGCGCATAGGAGGCTAATATTGGACGAATCAATCCTTGATGCGGATCGCCGTGAGGCACTCGCTCACATTCATAAAACTCAAGACTTTTTGCCAAAGCCTAACTCCAACGACGAAACCACATCCAAATAAGCGTTACTTTTTTCAAGAGCTGCATATATCGCAGCTTTCCACCCATCTTAATTATTTGTAATTTTATTAGTAGTTATTAAAGAATGTATGGCTTAGTTAAGACAGGAAAAAGATGCCTTAGTCAAGCTTTTACATCGTTAAGATACCCGGTCGAGTGGGCTTAATCGTGCGTCGGTCTAAGTCCAATTCGTCCAAGTTGAATGGTCTTACACATATAAAAAGCGGAGTTCGGTTCATATAGCCGGATGGAATCTTCACATATCCCAAAATCGAAATTTGATTCTGCTACGATTCTATCACTTGTCCTTCCCGATTTCTGTTCTAAATTTTTAGCCCCGATAGGGTATTTTTTTATTCAGCAAATTCAAGATTTTGTGATTGCAATTTGATTTAAGGCAATCATTAGTGTAGGCTGTGGAAAATTTGTGTTTGCTGTTATCGGAAAGCACACGAGCCTCTAATAGATATAAAAAGTTCAACAATTATTGCAGGTGGTGCAACGCTTTTAAGATAGTGCACCGAAAACGTGCACTAGACATACTTTATGGATCTTGTATGCAGAATATAGAAACATCTGTATTGATAGTATTTTACCGAATCTGGTGTATACGTATCACTGCAATAAAGTTTTTTGATATAGTTTTTAATAATTTAAGCCACACAGATAAACAAGGTTCTACTCGCAAGTATTTCCTAGTCCTAATCCCATGCCCTGCCAGTTAGCTGCAAGCTAATGAACTTTGCAACTGGTGGAAATGCACTTAAAAGTGGCTTATGCATCAGCTTTCAAAAGCTGATTACTCATCAGACAAATTTGCATAATTTAGTCAAGTTATGCTCTGGAAGCATTAAGATATTTTCGAATACGGCCTTGTCGATCTATGTGCAAACTTAGACACATTACATAGCATGTTCTCATGTTACTTTGCACGTGACCGCACATAAAAACTATGACACCATCATCAAGCTCAAAACAATGCCAACTCGTGAAGAGTTTCACTTCGATTTGGTCGTTGCAACACATCGTACATGAAACAATAAATTTAGTAACAAATAAATGAAAAAAAAAAAACACTATTCGAGTCGGTATAGCTACACTATTAGTTCCGCCATTCACAGTTTCTGAACACAGTCCAAAGTCATACCATTTGATAAAGTGATGTTATACCAACAAGTTTTGCCGAAAACAAAAACCCTCCAACCTTGTAACCCAAATTATATACCAATAAAGCTTAAAATGGTAAAAAAAAAATATTATTAAAATGAAATGTATCCACATTCTGATTATTTGCCCACGAAGGTAGCTGCAAATGGTCAGAGTCAGCAACATGGAGGCGTTGACTTTTGGTTTCGTGCAAAAAACATTTCCACATTGAGTAAAGAACAACGTTTATACTTTTACTACTAAAGTTTTTCAAGTTGTATAATACTTGGAGGACTCACATTTTTAGATTCCAAATAAGTTTTGCTGTTCGTCTTTACGAAATCTTAACCTAAAAAAGAAAGATTAGCACGACTTCAAGCCTTTGCGTCGATAGTGGAATGCTCTTTCATGCCATTTTATTGACCTAGCTCTAACCATAAAAAGATGAGAACGCCATCTTTCGAGGCTATTAAATGTCGCTCATAAATCGATTTATGAATGAAAATCAGCGACGAGTTTGGAACAGATGTTAAACGCCTTTGTACAATTTACGCATAACCGATTTGTCACCGTTTAAAAGTTGTTAGCTTGCTTGTAAATTGGCTTAACAGTCGCAGGCACCAATGGCTTTTATTTAAGGTCTTATGTGGGAAATCGTACGGAATTAGTGCGAAACTCGTCAGTAGGTACAGGGACAATTATTGTAGAATTTTTGCCTCTTATGGCCTTTTCAGTTGGCGTTTCGGAATCAGGGCTTGACCAGATTGGGGATGGCAACCGAACAACCAAACACTTCCTCGTGTCACTTTGGCGGTAAAACGTCAAGCCCAATTTTTTCCAGAAATTCATTTGTGTTTTGTTTACAAATGAATTTCTGAATGAATGAATGAAACCGCGATGGCAGACATTAATTTGCAAGAATTTGATTTTGTGTCGGGCGCAGAGGTGGCTGGCCCATAGGAGGTAGGCCCATAGAGGTAGGCCCATGGCCCTCCAAGAGATGGAGGGTCTCTTCTGGACTTGTGACTTGTGGAGTGGTAGTAATGAGTGTCGTGTTGAAGCCTACAGCCTGTAGGGTTTAAAGACGACGCATATGTTACTTGTGCAGGGGTAGCAAAAAGTGCCGTGCTATAAGTTTAGGGACGACGCATGGGATGATTCTAAGCATCCATGCTATGAGGCATGCCAACTAGGTACTCCTTTCATCTGGTCTCAAGGATGTTGTGGATGTACTTAGTTTATAACCCGCGGGGCTTATATCCCAAAAAAAAAGGAATTAAGCCCGGCGGGGCCTTTTCGAAAATGAAATAAGCCTCGCGGGGCTTAATTCCTTTTGCTTGTGGGACTCATTTCCTTTTGCAAAAGGAATTAAGCCCCACAATCGAATAGGTATATAAACGGAAAAGAAAAACAGAACAATTTGAAAATGTAGCGAATACGATACAAAGGCGGCGCCTGTGGCAAATAACCGGGTATGTCAAAGTTGGAGACTTTTTGAACAATTTTTTGCCAAACTGATTGAGTCTTTTGACTAGCTGTCTGAAAAACTTACTTTTGTATGAAACAATATTTGGGTGGCCCGCTTCGCGGGTTTAAAGGATTCGAACTCCCTTTTTTGCAGGGTTTAGCGCGACTCCGTCGTCCGCTAAGGGTAGGCGCTAGTTGTCTGGCAGGCGCCTGCGGCCAAGAAGGGGTATGCCACAGTTGGAGTCTTTTTTAACTATTTTAACCTTTAACTTCTTGAAAAAAATAACTGTTACATTATGGCAAGTTTGAATGGAAAATTTAAAGAAAACTAGTGGGAGGGTTACAATCCGCTTAGGCGAATCGTTGGATACCCCCATCCCAATTGACCACTTTCAAGCTCCGAATTGTGTCATAAATCTTGATTGTTAAATTTCAGTTTCTATTAACTTCAACTGTATTTAGAATTTCTCAGTTAAAGAATCTTCTCCCTTAAAAAGGGGCGTAGCATCTACCCTTTTTCATTTTTTATCAGAAGTGATATAAACGTCTTGATTGCATTTTCACATTAAAAATTTGGTTTATACTTAAAAACGCCCCCAAAAATGGGGGTGGCAAAAATTTATTCATTTGAAATGATAGCTTACGTACATATCTGAAGATTTTACGGTCCAAGTTTTTTAGATTTAAAGCAAATATATGATATGAAAACCGTTTATTAGAATGCATATTAAAAATGACCACGCCTACAAGTGGGCGGTTTTCTCTTTTTTGTTAAATTCCAGTCACAATATACTTAGCGAGAATAACGCGTACCAGAATTCAGCTTCCTACGACAACTTTGAATTTTCATGCTCATAAGTAAGATGGGCGTGTCAGTTGACGGATTTTGAAAATTTTTACACTTGTACTGCTTCGGGCCTAGAAAGAACAGATATTAAGTTTCAAGTTCCTAGCTCAAAATTTAATTAAAAACTACCGACACACGGACGGAAGGACGGACATGGCTCATTCGACTAACAATTCGGTCTCGATCATATGCCCTTAAGGTCTTGGGGGTCTACGTTGATTATTTCTCTATGTTACAAACTATAAATCAAACTTAATATACCTCCTATACTATGGGATGGGGTATAACAACGTACATAGGCATGAATCATTTTTTGTCGTGGGTCTTAATTCCAATTCGAAAAGGAATTTCTCCCGCGGGGCTTTAATGATGCCGGTCGAAAAGCACAGACTGCATGACACTGCCTCCGATAACCGATTCAGGCTGATCGACTTTGCTGTGGGGCGACACGGTGTGGTGTAAGTACACAGTTCCGGCATCTCAACATCCACAAGAAGACATGAAGATTTCCCGATCCCGATATCCGAACTTTCTGAGGGACCAGTATTGACTCGGATCACCACCTCCTTGAATAGTCAAAGTACAGGGTACAGCTGCGGATATTCCGACTAACACCGAGAAAATTTCACGTCGGAAGGCTTACAATTTTAGGGGTCCTCAGCTCCTTTTTCCAATTATTGAGTCTCTCAGACCCTTCTACGAATTCTCATTTTGGCAGAACTGCCAAAATAAAATTTTCTGGACCATTTCGCACGGCTACCACACCGGAACCCTTGGTTTGACGATGCCGGCTGACACATGTAAGTAAACAGGAAGCATATAAGACCCTGTTCGGAAGTACATATTAAAGAGCTGCTCGCGAGCGAGAGGAGAAAAGAGCACTGGCGCGTGGTTGAAGCAATAGAGAGCTGCTTCAAAAAACTGAGGTCTGAGGTTTCGAACCTAGGTTCTACCATAGGATCAAAAAATCCAGCAACCAGAAATAAAGTTCGAACTGAAACTTGTAAGGAAGATCAAAGCAGCATCTTAGTAGAATCACAGTTGGTTCTGAGGATTTGGAAAAACCATTTCTGTCACCTGTATATTGGCGAAGATGAAGCGAATCCCGCTACCTGACATGTTAAGAAATTAACACACACAGCATTGCACTATGTGCTTACTTTAACGATCAAAAATCAGCTGCGTCCAATAGAACCACCAATCTGGTATTTGGTACAAGAGAGGAAAAAGTTCTGGCTCTTCAACAGAATTGACAGTTCGTCGGGTGAGTTTTGTGACTCTCTATGCTGTCAAACTCCTGTTACAGTTTGAGAAACAGATTAATTGTTATTCGGCGATCGGCTTCTCAATCAAACCTTCCATCACTGTGCCTTCACGACCCGCCGTACTGAAGTTGAATTTCAGGGTGTTGCGAGAGTTTTCAACCCAGAAATACTTATCGAGTTCGACATCGCTTGTGTAGACGTACTGAAGTAGTGTTTCAATATAAGCTTCCGGTCATAAATTACTAAATAACTAGATATTCAACTTGCGTCCCTGTTGCCATCCAACACCCATTTGTTTACGTTTTTTATAAAGCCTTCACAGCTTTTAAAAAGCTTTAATTTTCCGTGTCGATGAATATGTGTGAGAAGATGCAACAACACTTTATATTACGCGATCAGCTGATGGGAAAGCACAATAACGGAACTGCATGAAAATGACGAATTGATGAATTTACTCATATTTCTAAACAAATTTCAGAGTATGAGTAAATTCATCAATTTCAGCTTGTGGGTAAAAGCTTTTACATGATCGAAGATAAATATCTAGTTAATCAGTAATTTATGTTTCCGGTATACTGTGTTCAGTAGAGCACTGTGGCGTTCAGTGCTGTAAATAATTTGACGTTTGAGTAGCTTGTCGAGTTTTCAGTGTGATTTAACAGTGGGTTCTTTAGATAAAATTGGCCCAGTGCGCCCCGAAAATGTATAAGTATTCGCAAATTTCAGTGCGGTCAGCTGATTCTCAAAAACCCTTTAAGTTAAATTTTCCATGGAAACGCGAGCGCTTGATAGATTTTGTATTGAAGCCCGCATATAGGACTCCGAAACAAACATTCTGAGATCTTGCGGAGTGCAGACCTACATAAGGATATAATTTCTAGAATGTTCCTACCAACCATATGTAATACGCGTGTTGCGACCTTAGGCAATTCTTTCAGTTTTTTGCCAACCCACGAAATGAATTAGACAATCAGATTACCTTTTACTTCAATTTAGGCATATTTATGTCCTTTCGTTAGGGTTAAAAAATTCTTTTAGTTTTTACTTTTCTTTTACTTTATATTTAAAATAGCAAACCTTAATAGCTATGCAAAATTAATACTTTTAATACTTTAAATGTTTTACCCTTTCAATGTCACGTACTAACCTCTCAAAAAATATAAATGAAAAGAAAAATGTGGTTGGCTTTCACATTGACAAGTTGTGTCAGTTTTTCCTGTCGCTGCCGAGACAGGGTTGTTAACAACGCTCTTCACACTGAACCAAAAACTGAGTTTTGGGCAAAAAGTTTTCGAAAACTCGTTTAGCCATTAACACTTCCTAAACGACGACTAGAATTTGTTTTCAATTTTCATTTTCTCATCAGTTTGTCAAATTTTAGCCTATATTTGTTTTTAAACGTGCCTTAAAAGATCCATAAAAGATGGGAACATATCAAGAATTTTACGCTTCCCTCAAAACTACTTCTACTGATTTTAGACAGGACATTTGGTTTCGGAGATATTAACATCCAAAGTTGGGACAAAAGTGACATTCTTTGCAAATTTAATTTAAATTTTTCAAGGTAATTTGATATTCGTGACTTTCAAAGTGATTTTGACCGAAAACTACTTAAAAACTGGGGTTTCGAAAACAGAATATTTACAAAAATGTATGGGAAAACTCATGTTTTTGAAGAAGTTTTCGCGTGTTTTCACGAAAGCACAGTATTGAGTTCGGTGTGTACAGAGCATAAGACAGAACCCCAGTTGCCATAGGATAACTTCTAAACTGGACTAGAAGGGGGAATTAATCGTCCCAGACAAGACCAAACCCAAGTCAAAGCCCTCGAATATAACTCTGCGATGAAGAAAACTCCATAAACGAGGAAGTAGAACTCTTAATGGGTATGCTCCTTACTACTCTTACTAAGGAGCATACTGCATAGTAGACCGTTAAGTCCCAGTGCCAGTCCTGCGTGTGTGCACCACCGTTCTCTGGGTTGTCATTGTCATATTGTTCCATCGAAAATAAAGTCGACGAGAATTACAAAAAAGTGCGCACTGTGATGCCATTGTCGCGCACTTGAGCTTTTATCAAATAAACTTTATGTAAAAAATCCTTTGTGTAAAATATTTAACTAAAAACTAAGGCACAGTAGCTATAAACTCTAGGTAAATGCTCAATTTGAAAAACACCAAAAATTAATGGTTTAAAAGATGCTGATTTAGCGCATAAAGGTTGGGTCATAATTTTTTATTTATCAATCGATGAATACACGGCCCAATATGCGTCAAAATATTCATTGAACCAAAAACGTGTTAATTTCCTAAACACCCTCGAGCAAAATGTGAAGGTCGTTGCACAATATCTTTTCATCCTTCACGTTGTTTTGTTTTTTTATAGATAACCTCAGTCTCATAATCGATATCAAACCATCTGTAAAATTACCATTCCCAGCATAGCTCCGTGACATTCACATGCATGTGTGTAAGGACACCCACTATGTCATCATCAAAGAGACAGGCGTCCAGCTGCAAAGGCATCCAGACTTATTCTTTTGTGTATAAAAATATCATTGACATGGTCACGTCATTCTGTTAATTTATTCTATTAGAATAAATTGAAAAAATATTTTCTTCAATTAGACAGTCTTGCCTGCGTTCCTCGCCAAAATTTAATTCATATTCAAATAACTAATCATACGTCGTCGGGCTGAAAGATACCTTTAAACATTCTAGCACGTAGAAGCTATACCCACCTTCTATCGTCAGGGTTCAAACTATCCATAGAAAAGAGTTCTCGTTCTTTGTGGTTTCTTTGGACAAATGCATGCCTAAATAGTTTTTCAATTGGTCTTCGGGACAGTATACAGTTTTTAAGGCAGCAACTGCAGCCATATCGGCTAGTATGAGAAATGCAGGTGGCAGGTACCTATATGCAAATCAATCACGCAGAAGACCGTTCACCATGGTAAAGTTGGTACTACGTGCGTAACAAGAATGCATTACGCTGCCGCCAGCCGTCACACGTGAAGCCTGCCAAAACCGAGATGGACATAGGCAAAGATGAAACAAATAAAGCTACAATACAAGCGAAAAAGAACGAATACTTGACAGCTAATGTGTCAATGTCAAAAAAAAATTCTATAAAATTCTAGGTCTACCTACTTGAAGCGTGGTATCTGGTATGGCGTACAAGCTGTTAAGTTTCTTAGGCTAAGGATGCTTAAGCCTGGCATTCCTCGAGTGACGAAACAGTTTTTCGGTATACATTGAGTCTTATCCAAGGCCTTCCACGAGTGACAGCTGTGGCTCCCAAAGGACCCAATGTTATGTCAACTCGTGGAAATAAACTCTACAGCTGCTATAAGTTGGGAACGTTGACGGCTCATACATCAACCATGAATCTGCATTTATGACGAATAGGTTCACACTTAAGTCTTTATGCGAACACCTTGTGGTTGTGATACCAAGTCATTCCAGGAAGTAATAAAAGTCAATAGAATAGGTTATTTGATAGTCCCAGGTGCCGCCTTGATGGAAATTCTACAGCAATAATAAAGTTCGAAAGTTTAAACAAAGAAAGGATCAAACAAAACCTGAAAGGACGATGAGGGAATATGATAGTAGAAGAGCTTAAGAACTGCAGCAATGAGCCCAGCTCCCCATATGTACAACTTAATTCAATCTGAGTAATAAACAAACGCAGACTTGACCTGAACGTGCATATCTTAGTGTATGTCTTACTGCGAAAAAATAAGTATGAGCGCTTAAATAAGTATGAAATTTAAGTTTAGAACCTGACAAGTTCGTATCATTGCGGCTTAAGGCCGGAAAAGTCTACCATAGATTTAACATTTACAATATTGCAGAGTTTGGAGTAAAACACTGAAATCCCCAATCAAAATCTAATTGGACATTTTTGTCGGTTTAGATGATAAGCGGTATTGAGCTGCTTCTTTTGACATCATTTTGCTTACTGTTCCATTAAGATCGATAAGACGTCACTTTTGACGTTAAAAAAAAAAGATTGAGACAAGGTAAAGTGGTATAATTCGACTACTTAAACACATCACAGGTATTTAAAAGAATTGTTCGAAACTTCCACGTAAACGCTAAGGGCTGGATTCAGAAACCCTTGTTCACCTGCTTAGAGGTTAGTAATACCCAACCCCGGTCCGCTAATTCTCAAAAACTCAGTCCAACCCTGAAAGTTCAAGTATGTATTCATCGATCATCGAACGTAAAATGGCACCCAGCCTTTGAAACTGTCAAATCGGGTTTGGTATTGCTAACTCCAAATCAAGTGACCTTGATTTGCGCTATTCTCTTGGTAATAGCTGCTTTAGGCAATTGAGATAATAGGGTGTTTCCACCGGACATTAATCCGTGATAAAGGATTAAAAAGGACGAAACAAAACAAACACACCTTTTATTGACAGCTGAGTATAATTAAAATCGGTGGCAATTAAAAATGAATTTGATAATTTCTGAATCTGATTTCTGCCCGAGAGATAAAGAAATTCACGTCATAAAGAGATGCGCAGATGACGTGATGTCATTGAGAAATGTCAAAAACGAAAGCATACGTTAGGTTAATCTCTTCTATTCTTGTGGAAACACTTTGGGATTAACTTTTAATCTTCCGACGTTTATCTCTGTATTATATGCGGTGGAAACACCCTATAAGACTCGTATCTCATAGCCTCAGTACTTCTCTACCGCGCGTAGAAAATATGATTCTGTCATGGCCATCTAGAAACCAGCAAAGAACAACCAGACTCTCTATCTAAAGTCGGTGCAACTCATAGGACCTGACAATTCTGTGGAGTCGTGTTTATGAGTTATTCTTCCTATTGTCCCAACCCTAACGAACTGATGACGATTGAAACAAGTTAACTTCCTTGTGGTAAGTTTTTTTCATTGCATAAATTTAGGCTGATGGAAAAAGTTAAAAATTAATTTGTAATACTGCTGCCTGAATGTACACACCAAATATGTTCGCAATATCCGTTTGCTCGTCGCTCTATGTTAAATTGTTCAAAATTTAAGGGACAGTTTTTGAGGCATTTGAACTTTTGAATTGCTTTAAAAGCGGTTGAATTGAAATAAAGTTTGGAAAAGCAGTTCTTGAAAACTTGTTGGACAGGGTAAGGTCAATTACCTGCTGTCTCCTGGCGGTAACAAAAGTGGGTCTGTGACCCAAATTATTGATGGTAATGTCAGACGATAAGATGAATTCCAAAAGATGATCTCCTCTTGCGTTACATTTGCTGCTGCCCCAGACAGTATTCTGAGCATTAGCATCGCAGCACAAGACGAGACCCAATCTTTTGGATTCACAATAATCTACAAGCTCAACAACTGCCTTTGGTGGAGGAGGAGTCAAAGAGTCATAGGGGAAGTAGGCCGAGGCAACGACAAAGGTTTCCCATTTGCCGTTAGCATGGCAGGGAATAGAGGCAGCAACCAGATCTTGGGCACAAAACCTTTCGATCGTGACGGCCTCTAAGGATTTGGATGCGATAAGACAAGTCCTAGGTCTTTCGGACTTCTTATCGTAAAGAATTTCGTGTGAAGCACTCAACCCACCAAGACCACAGATGTTACCTTTCCACACCCATGGTTCCTGGAATTATGTTATGCATGTTTTTGTACTACATGCCGCAAGCCTGCTACTTAGAAGAGCAGTAGAGGCCTTGCAGTGCTGTAGGTTAATCTGAGTAAACATTATGGATGTAGACTCAGGGTTACGTACACTATTAGCGCTGTTTGGCATTGAAACGGAAGTGAATCCTACCAAAATGCAGATAGGGACGCATGTTGTACCTAGATTCAATGACCTCGGCAGAAGCCATGTCCATGCCCACGACCAAACAACTACCATCTTCATTAAGACGATTTTTTTTTTGGTCTATGCGAACGGACAATCCAGGCTTTTGTGTCGAGGCCAGGATTCTGGGCTCGCAAACGCTTCAGCACATACGCCGTTTTCCCCAGTTTCCCAGGGATCCAGCAGACGGCTCGCGTTAGCTTGGGTGGCTTGTAGACCTCAAAAGTTGAGGTCCCAAGGAGAGGGATTTTCGGCACCATACTGCATAGCCATTCAGAGGTTTGCTGCGATGAGGTCTTCACCCAAAAGGTTCCGTCCTTCAAACCACAGCTCTCCACCTGAATGCAAGCATTAGTTGCCTCAGCAAGTTCTAACAGTCGAGTTTTGCAGTGTTCGCACTCCGCAGCACTCAAACTGTTGTCATTACCTGCTTTCCCAATTCGAACTGCTAAGGAGGAGACAGCAGCATTCCGATAAGAACGCATCTGATCTCCCACCTTAGCTGTCGTGCGTTCAAAAGGTTTTCCAGGTTCAGTGGCACACTGACCTTCAGGACCGCCCGCGTCGACACAGTTCTGTCCACTAGTGCTGCAGCCTGTTAAGGTCACATCACCAGCATCCATCACCAGTGCACGGGCAGCACTGACGGTTTGTGCGCTTCCTGGACTCATGCCCGTGGGAGTGCTCGCGACGTCCGGTTTCGATCCGCCAGCACTGCACCCTTCAATGGGAGACCGGGCGCAAGCAGACACAAGGGCCTGAGGGGTTGCGTTACTCGTAATGAGCTTGGGTTTTTTCTTGCTTTTCGGTTCAGCAGAAGAGGATGCGATGTCCGATGTAGAGGACTGATTTCCTTCAGTTGGTGAGACTTCCAGCGACCTGTCCCGCTTCATGGAAATCGCCGAAGAGCCGACCGGACTAGCAGCGCCTTCAGCCCGTAAAGCTTCTTTGCGCGACTTATCGATCTGCCGCTTCCTTTTCCTCTTCCGCCGACCCTTAGTTTGGCGCACCTCAGAGCCCGCCTCTTCCGGAGCCCGTTCAACCACAAGGGTATTCCGAGTCGTCGCGTCAGTAGCAGTGCATTGGGTAACAGCCTCACTCATGCTCAGATTTCCGAGCGAGTCGGATACCGAGCTACAAGAGTCGGAGGGTATATCAAAAATGAATGTTGGGGCCTCCAGAATCTGTGCCCCGACCGCAGTCGAAAAGACTGCGGGTGGATTTTGGCTATCGCCGGTACCACCTGGAGTAGAAACATCCTTTAGGTTGTCCATTCATTATGATTTGTGAGTTTTTACTACTTCTCCTGTTGGTTAGAGTACACTAACAGTTGGATGGAAGGGGAAGGAAGAAAGGGATGAGAGGGATGCGTGGAAAGGGTTGATTCCGGGGTTTGGATTTGGTCCGTGGGGTCGTCAAGCCCGTCACCTCACCTAAGCGAAGTGCCCTTGCGGGAAAAAAAAGCGGGAGCTTTGGCTTGTGTTTGGCTCTTGTTTTTTGAAAGTTTAATTCAAAAAAAAATCCCAACCAAACTTTGAGTTATCACTAAAGCCAGGGTATAGCTTTGAAAACAACCTGGCTATTAGAAAATAGTGAGATCCCCATACATTTTGGTGAGATTTCCGATAAAATGCAGTGGGCTGCTTCCTTAACCCAAAAAATATCGGATTGAAAAATTGAGGATTCTTTGCAGGAGCTGCTATGCAGATTCCTATTAAAGTGCTTGGCTTCGAGCCAATAGCAATACAATTTCGGGCCGTCATCATTTAGCCAACGTGAATTGTTAGCCTATTCTTCTCTTTTCGGGATTTCTGCTTTTTAAGTTTTTCACTGCGAGATCATCCGAGTTTCCGAGTTAAAAGGAGACAAGCCCCAGAAATGAATTTTACAGTGAATATTGATCCGGGATTTATCTCGGCTTAACTCGCCAAATTTGGTAAGTTATTCCCAGATCAACTCTAGTGAACAGTATGAACTTCTTTGAATGTTTTTTCTGTGTGAAATGAGAGCTGGGCGAATCAATAATTTCGAGAGTCGAAGATTTTGACAACTTTACTGACGGAGAACTGAAAAACTGTTCTTCTCCGGGATTGGGGCTGTTACATCCGAGCAGCGACAGCCAAACACATTTTTTTTGATTTTGTAGTTTGTCTGTAAAGCAAATATTCTATTCTACAGGGGACAAATAACAAATATTCTTCTGATTTTGATTCTGAATTCTCGACCAGACGCAAATTTCTCTTCTTTTCAGGAAAGGAACTGTCAAACGAGTACATACAAGAAAACAGTTTCAGGTGAGTCCAGAATACTCCCGGACGCTCCCAGAGGACCAACCAAAAAGGCCATAAGATATATCAAAGCTTTTATATCCGCTTTTATATCTTCCGGCCTCAACATTTGTAATAGAGCGAATTAACCCACTTTCGTGGTAACAAACAGGCAAGAAGTGATAGACATTACCCTTGCCTCAAGCATGGAAGGTTTAGAAATTAGGGATTGGAGAGTGATTGATGATGCGTCAATATCGGATCACCGATGGATACGCTTCAAACTCAGCCTTCAGTTCAGGGAATGCAGTTTTCAAAGAAATCCCAGAAAAGGCGATTGGGGCTTATACACGGAGGTGGTGCATAGGCACCTGGTTACCCAAACGACCATCTTGGACGACTCTGAATACTTAGGTAGCACGGTTGGAAATCTCAGCAGCGTATTAACTTTGGCTTTCGAGAAGGCATATGTCCGATCGATAGAACTAATAAAAGAGCACAACCAAACTGGTGGAATAGGGATATATGTAGGTCTAAAAAGAAAAGAGGTTAGGAAACTCTACAACAGGGCTAAGCTTTTAAAACTGACAACACATGGAATGAGTATAGTGATTGCAAAAAAACAATTTAAGTACTTAGTTAGGAAGTCAAAAAGGGATTCTTGGCAAGGATACTGCGAATCCATCGCAGCAACAGATAAGGCCTCGAGGCTACGTAAGATGCTTTCTAAACAAGCGTGCGTTCCCAGTTTCCTTTGGAAAAATAATGGAACCTAGGCGGAGAGTAGCCAGGAGGTTCTGCAAGCCTTGGTGGAAACTCACTTTCCTGGGTCCACTTTAGCGGATGGTATGCTTCGGCAATACGAAAGGAAAAATACAGGATAAAACTAGAAAAAAACTACGGTGGGCTATTCAGTCCTTCAAGACGTACAAATCTCCGGGACGGGATGGCATTCTCCCGATCATGCTGCAAAAAGCACCAGAGCGGGCAATCCAAATCATGGTGGGGATTCTCAGACACAGTCTAAGAATAGGATATATTCCTTCAGCTTGGAGGGAAGTAAAGGTGATTTTTATACCTAAAGCTTGCAAACAGGGACACGCAGCTGCTAAGGACTCCAGACTAATAAGTGTCTCACCGTTTATGCTCAAAACCCTGGAACGACTACTAGAAATACACATTAGGACCAGATGCGGCAATGGCTTTGTAATCGAGTCGCAGCATGCATACATGAAGGGTAAATCCACAGAAACCGCCTTGCATGAGGTGGCTGGAAAAATAGAAAGGAGTCTGCACTGCAAGGAGTCTGCTTTGGCTGCCTTCCTTGACATTGAAGGTGCTTTTAACAGCGTAGAACGCAGTTAGAATGTCTGTTACCAGGGGAACACCTCAAGGTGGAGGTATTATCTCCGCTCCTGTGGGTGCTGGTTATCAACAACATTCTAAGGATGCTAAGTGCTATGGGTGTCAGTGCCACGGCATACGCAGATGACGTGGTGGTAATGGTGCAGGGAAAGCACTTAAATATCTTAAGTGAAATCATGGAGGGTGCTCTGAGGATGATAAGCATCTGGACCAAAAGCTGTGGTCTCAGTTTGGTTCTTTTAACTAGGAAGTACAAGATACCGCAATTCAAGCTCCCCAAGTTAAATGGAGTGGAGTTATCCCTTTCGGATAGCGCAAAGTATCTGGGTATAATCCTCACCAAAAGACTGAATTGGAATCTTAATGTAGGGAAAAGAATTAAGAAGGCTTACAATGTTCTTTATATTTACTTGGGGCCTAAAACCTGCCATGGTTTACTGGTTGTATACTGTGGTGGTAAGACCCATACTTATAAAGGGTGATTTTTTAAGAGGTTGAAAACTTTTTTTTAAAAAAAAAACACAAAAAATTCGAAAAAATTAATGAAATATTTATTTGAATCGATAGTTTGAACCTTGCAATTTAATGTTTAAAGATAATTTCATGCAAATGTTGACCGCGGCTGCGTCTCAGGTAGCCCATCCGCTGAGTCCAATTTTGGCATACTCTTTCACACATATCGTCCGGTATCTCACGAATGAATGCATGGATGTTGGCTTCCAGTGCGTCAATCGAAGCGGGCTTGTCCCTATAGACATTAGCCTTGACATACCTCCACAAAAAAATAATCTAATGGTGTCAAATCGCACGATCTAGGCGGCCAATCGACCGGCCCGAAACGAGACTGCTCAGAAGGTCGAGAATGCCGACCATAAAATGGAAGCAGCGCGCGATGAACATTTCGAACCGAGCACGAATTTTGATAGTAAAATTCAATAATTTGCAAGCGTTGTTCATTTGTAAGACGATCCATGGTTAAATTGCAAACCAAACTGTGGCTGTTTGACAGTGACACAAGGTACTAAACACACGTCACCTGTCAAAACCAGTGTTGCCAAAACCAAACCAGCTAAAAAATCACCCGTTACTTATGGTAACTTGGTTTGGTGGAAAGCAAAAAACAGAAGAACAGTGTACGGAAAACTATCAGCGGTTCAAACAACGGCCTGTATAGCCATCACAGATGCGCTCCCTACTACACCTACGGAAGCTCTGAACACTCTACTGCACCTAACACAGCTTGATCTACATAAAAAAAACTCACTGGCATTAGTGCGTTACGACCACGTTACGACACACTAATTCAAATCATTTTAAGAGCAGTAGCAACGGGGACGGCACGATCCTGACGGAGCTACTGCCAGGCAAGCCACTATGACGGATGAAATCCCCTCCCTGATGGACTTCGACATACCGTATGATGTTATCTATCCAGTGAGGGAAGACTGGAAAAATAATGCAATTATCAGGCCTAACGAAATTGCAATATTCACAGATGGCTCGAAGGCAGGGGAAGGAACAGGCTCCGGCATCTTCTCAAAAGACCCGGAACTTAAGGTATCCTTAAAACTACCGGATACAAGCAGTGTCTTTCAATCAGAGGTTCCGGGTGTACTTAGGGCGGCCGAGCTTTTGCAGACGAGGTCGATTTCCGGAAGTGATATCGCCATTTACATCGATAGCTACGCTCAAGGCAATGGAATCGGTCAACATTAAATCTGATTTAGTCAGGGGCTGTCGCACAATGCTCAAAGCATTGTGCAGTCAGAACCGAGCGAGACTGTGGTGGGTGCCAGGACACAGCGGTATAGAGGGAAATGAACAAGCTGACGAGCTTGCAAGAAGAGGAGGGCTCCTAGAAAATAGTATGGTTTTTAACATCAAAGCACCCCTCTGCGTAGAAAAGGCACTATTGAGGAGAAAATTATTATGACTGCTAACCAAAGGTGGTCCAGTCTGAATGGGCTCTCTGGCTCTCCAGTATTTAAGGCTCTCTGGCCATGTTTTAACCGGAAAGGATCAAAGGGACTAATAAAAATGAGCAGGGTCAAGCTTAGGGCTTTAGTGGAGGCTCAGGCTTTCTGACACGGATATTTGTCGCTTCTGCTGTATGTAAGCGGTTGAGGATATCTTTTTTGTTCTGGAATTTCGCCTTTCTCTTGTAAGTTTCCATCAAGATCTTGAGCTCTTGGTGAAGCCTTGGAGCTCCACCAGATAGGGAAGTTTTACGAAGGAGCTTTAGAGCATCTCCGGTACAGTAATGTATTCGACTGTATCGTCGATTTTTTACAATTTTCCTGTCTCAAAGATGATTGCGATGACTGCTTGGATACCTCCCAGTTCGTCTGCTTGGATACCCCAAAAAAAAAAACACTCGACACCGTCGTAGCACTCGACAGTCAATACTGTTTGTTAAATAAAACCAAAGTTTATTGTAATCTTCTAATTCAAAAACATAAATATAAAAAAAACTGAACCATAAAAGTAAAACTTACATTTACAACTTAAGACACTTAGAACAGAAAAGTGCCAATAATACTCTACTTGGGGATAACAAACTCTGAAGAGTCGCGCAACAAAACTCTTCTGTTGCGCAGCCTGTAGGTGCGCTGTTCTTCCTCTTCCTTTCCTTCAGTTCCTGGTGCGTCAATCTCGTCCTCGATTGTAAACTTCAGCGCTGGACTATCGAAGATGACACTCTTTCGTCTGCATATGGACCCGGGAGTTTTTAGGATCGACTTCCTAGGCAACACTGGCTGCTGTCTGAGCGGGCTGGCGACGTCTACTTTAGGGGATTTCTTCTCTTGTTCATTGAGTAGAGCACACTTGAGGAGATTCATGCTCTTTCGCATGGAACTTTTATGTACGGTGAGTTTTGGAGTTTCGTTCAAGTCGGCGTTCAATGACGATCTAGATGATCTCCGACTGGGACGCGGTGTGGTAACTGTAATGACAGTGGCCGCAGCCGATCGAGAGCGGCGGTCTTTGATCACCACTTGCCTTTTTGATGGCGTCAAGATGACATCTTCATCGGCGCCGTCACTGGCCTTTTTGTTGCGGAAAGCAGCCTGGGCGTTCCTCAGCATCTTCCGTAGAGCGCCGTCGGGTCGAGCAGCTGCCGTTGGCTTGCGTTTTTTTAGCTTCTTAGCGTCAGTCTGTTTGGTGGTTGTTGCCTTCGGTGGGACATCATCAGGGTCTTTCCAATCGTTGGCCTTCCAGCGGAGGAGATTCGCAAAGCGTTTGTCGACATTTTCAATCTGCAGCCCCACCATCGACCAAAAGCCTTCCAAATCTTCGGAAAGAATGGGCCTGGCGCCGTCTCCAACTCCAGTGTTGGCTTTTCCCAGCACACCATCCTCACAGCGGTCTATCAAACCACTAAACTGTTGGAGCTTCTTGCTGGTGAGCAGCTTGGTCTGACCGATGGTAACGTTGATCATGTCCACGGCACAGTCCTCGATGGTGTTGGCCTCCTTGTATTTCTCCCACAGAACGCACTGGTCGTTCAGACGAGTGATCTCATCCGTGAGCTGCTTCCGATAGTAACGAATTGTGGCCAGTACGTGGCGAATGGCAGCCGGTGTTCCATGGGAGGCTGGCGCGGTGCTATCTGCCGAAAAGTAGATGCTGTTGCGCTTCTCCTTTTCGACTTTTGTGTTCACCTTGCCACGTGAAACGGACACATACGGGCTCAAGTACGTCGTAGGTGGTGTAGCAGGCCTCTCCGGTGTTTTTTTATTGTCTTCAGGCTCCTCATCTTTGGCTTTTTTGCTCTCCTCGGACTCGATGATAGAGTACCGCACAAAGTCAAGTTTCTTGTCGCTCTTGGATTTCTCTCTGGCAGGAGTTGGCTGGTAATCTTCCACCGGACTAACGGTGTTACTCAACTCGGCAAAGATAGATTCAGCCGATGCTTTCGTCGATGGAGACTTGCGTTTCGTCGAGGTGACGAAATTGAAGAGCGTAGTAGCGGCACCTGTATCTGAGGGCGTTTCTGGTATCGGCTCCTCCACAATTTTGATTGTACCGGCCATACTGTCTAACAGAGATTTGCCATTGAGCTTCAAACTCGGTGCGCCAGTGGTCTGTTTCGAGCGCGCGTTTGCACTTATGGTGTGCAAGGCCTTGGAAACACATGTCGATGACTTTTTAGGGGCTTTGAATGTTGGACGCTTTAGGGCGGATATCGCAGGCTTTTGAGCACCCTGTTTAGGTGGTCCTGATTGCACTTTTGGTTTCGTTTTGAATTTTGGCGCTTGTTGCGACGGTGGGGGCATAATCGCCCTCACGGGCTTTGCCAGTGGTTTGACTGTTTGTTGAGTGGGTGAAGGAGGATTCTTCTGCTCGAGTGGAGCAGGTTTTTTCACTGACCGCGGTTGTGGAGTCGATTTCGTATTGAGTCTAGAATTAGGTGTATGCTTTGCAAGTGTTGATGGCGTTTTATGTGTAGACTGTGCAAGCGTTGATGACGGCTTTGAGATTGTTGGTTGCGGCCTTTGCACAGGCTTTGCTATTATTGCCTTAGGGGCAGGCTTTGCTAATTGGGTTGCTTTTGTGGTGCTGGTAGGTTGTTTTACTGCTGTCGATGGTGCGACCTTAGTGGAGGCCTTTGCGGTTGGGACCTTTGATGGACAACTTGTAGGCAATCGCGCGACTGTAGACTGATTTTCCTTATTGCTGGTAGTTGGCACTTTGACAGAAGCTGGCGGCACAGTCTTTTTCGATGCATTTTGCACTCTCTCTGCGATAGTTAATGGGGCTGCTATATGGTTGTTAGTTGATAAATTTCTTGGTTTTTCCTTCGCCGCGGTTGCGGGATGTAATTTCCTTCGCGTCGCCAGCTTAGGTTTGTTGTCTTTCTTTGGTGTTTCCACAAAGTGGAACATAACCTCCTGCCCATTGCTAAGACAACGAATGCTGTTGCTGCCAACTACCTTGAGTTCGATGTCTTTAAGATTCGCAGGCGGATTGAAAGTGTGATTCGCTGGTGCGAACGACTTTTTGAACTGAACTGGAGGATCAGCTTGCGGAACTAAATTCTTTGTGGGAACAACAAAAGGAGCACGCTTAGCGTTTTGTTCCTTAAGTTTACTTTCTTCGAGTTTTTTCACTTTCCACGCAAAGAAGCGCATCAAGTGGGCCTTTTGTCGCGACTGTTTTTCGGTTTGTTGCTCCACCTCGACCGTGGGCTGAACATTCTCCTTTTGCTGATCTGTGGACATTTGTGGATTCTCATCTGGTGGTGGGCTCGGGGAAAAGTTCCTCGTGGAGGAAAACAATTCACTTCGTTTTGTCGAACGAATTTGATGGGCAGCCTTTCGCTTGCAGTTCTTCGGACTCAACACTGAGCCGTTGGCTTTGAACAGCAATCTGTGGTGTTCCATTGTTCTTAAAGAAAAAGAAATGGAAAACGATTAAGGAGCCTGCATGATAAGTGTGGTTTATGTAAGCTTACCAATTAAGTGTATCGCCAACGAAAGGAAAAAAATTGTACCCAAAACCAGCGTTTTCCTCCTGCAAGTCGATTTCAATTAAATTTCGATTAAATTTTATTTGTTGTTCTAGGTAAGCGATGTCATAAAGAAATAATGAATTTTTGGGCGAACTTCCAATAACGATCAAGTATCGTGAATTGTTATATATATGGGTGCTTTATCTCGGTAAACTCAGATCTATTTTAGACGACACTCTATATCCTTAAGGTAACTAAATGACGACAGAGATTCCAGAAATATTGTGGCAAGCAAACAAGCCTAGAGCCACCAAAACAGGAACCAGGAGTGAATAAAAACGATCGACAGAGTCGACTTTAAAAACTCAAGACATGACTCAGGGATGGGATGAGGCATGCTGCGGAAACTTCGCTCATTAAACCCGCCACCAGTTAAAAGCAAACTTGATTATTGGAATTCTAATATGAAAGCTGCTTACAAAGTTAATTCCTGAAGAAAGGAGACCCTCTGAGTTGTGCCAACTACAGAGGCATAAGTCTTCTTAACATCGCATACAAGATCTTTTCTGCTGTACTGTGTGAACGCCTGAAGCCGTTTGTCAACAATCTGATAGGCAAATATCAGTGTGGCTTTAGGCCAGGAAAGTCCACCATCGATCAAATATTCACACTGCGGCAGATCTTGGAGAAAACCCAGGAATTCCAAATCGATACACACCACCTCTTCATCGATTTCAAGGCCGCGTATGACAGCATCTATAGAGACGAGCTATATAGCGCAATGTCTAGTTTTGGCATCCCTGCCAAACTCGTCAGTCTGTGCAGGATGACGATGGAAAACTCACGCTGTTCCGTCAAGGTCGGCAAAGACCTCACCGACCCCTTTGATGTCAAAAAAGGATTTAGACAAGGCGACGCGCTGTCATGCGACTTCTTTAACATCATACTTGAGAGAATTGTGCAGAACTCTCGCGCCAATACCAGAGGTACAATCTTTCAAAAGTCCGTTCGACTACTCGCATACGCAGACGACATTGGCATAATCGGTAGAACAAAGCGTGATGTCAGTGAAGCCTTCGTGAGTATTGGGACGGAAGCGGCGAATATGGGTTTAGCAGTCAATGAGGGCAAAACCAAGTATATGCTGTCATCAAGAAAAGACACCCAACACCGACGTCTTGGACAAAACATTACCATCGACAGCTATAACTTTGAGGTAGTTAGGGACTTTGTCTACCTGGGTTCCGCTATCAATTCAGACAATGACACCAGCGCTGAAATCAAACGAAGGATAACTCTTGCCAATCGCTGTTTCTTTGGGCTAAGAAGGCAATTGAGTAGCAAAGCCCTCTCTCGAGCAACTAAAGTGTCCATGTATAAGACCCTCATCATCCCAGTCCTGCTTTATGGTGCAGAAGCATGGACCCTGTCAAAGGCGGATGAAAACACTTTAGGCTGCTTCGAGAGGAAAATTCTTCGGACGATTTACGGTCCCGTCTGCGAGTCGTTGCGAAGAGGGCGAAAAGAGGAGAAGGTACAACCGCGAACTCTGTGCTTTATCCATAGGTGGATGTCGTTCAAAAAGCCCAAGCACGAAGACTAAATTGGCTCGGCCACATCAAGCAGACGAAGAAAAAAGCTTTAGCCAAAAGGGCGGAAACTGAGCCCCTAGTTTTGAAACGACGATGAAAACCGCGACTTCCGTTTTAAGGATCGTGGATACCATAGCGCTTGGTGTGGACAATAATTGGAAGCAGAGGAAATATTAATATAATTAATTAATAAATTTTTAATAGAATATATCTGATATCCAGGGCCAGCTTCTTGTGGATGACGACAAAATTCTTCAAAAATGCAGTGTTGTGACGGACTTTTGAATAAATAGTTTCCCAGGCAAAACTTGCCAAAAGAAACCAATCCTAGCTGGAAATAAGTACCAGATATGACAGTCGAAGAGGTAAGGAAAGCGGTTAAGTACTGCAAAAAGGTTAAAGGGTACCTTTGATCTTGGTTTGATCTTTGCTCAGACCGCTCAGGATTAATCTTGAAGATGGGCGGAAGACAAGCGAAAATAGAAAGAGCTCCTAGATTATCCAACAAAAAGACGAACAGGGGCACCTTCAGAAAGGACCGTATGGAGGGTGTTGACTTGAATGTGTCATTGAGAACTCCATTCGAATTAGAAGACGCAGTTGATAAATTCAGTAGATGATCTCAGTTTTTAATTCAGTGTTCGTTCCGACCCTCATCTATGGTCATAAAATTTGGGTAATGACCCAAAGAATTAGATCGCGGGTACAAGCTGCCGAAATGAGACTCCGGAGGTGCGTTGCTGGTGTTACTCTAGGGATAGAGTGAGAAACGTCAGTATTCGTGGGAATCTTAATGTTGAGCAGCTACTTCTCCGAGTGGAGCGATCGATTCTTCGATGGTTTGGACACGTTGTTCGCATGCCCCCTGATAGACTTCCTAGACAGGTCATGCTAGCCGAGATACGAGCGCGTCGCCCGCCTGGTAGGCCAAGAAACAGGTGGTGGGATCAGGTAAAGAACCTCTCTGAGTACCGCCTGGGGATTGCGCCGGAGTCTCTTGAGTTGGTGGCGGAGGATTGAGAACGATGGAATGACCATTTAGCCACCATCGCTCCGCGACCCTTTTAAGGGATAAGCGGCACTCGAATAAGGATTGAAGCTATTCAGAACGCTCCGTGGAACAACACCACTTTCCAAAAGACAGAAGTAAGTGTACTCTAACTTAAGTAACTCTAAGTAAGTAAACTCTAACTTAACTCTAAGTCTAACACCACTTTCAAGACAGAAGAATAATGAGAAGAACTGTGGTGATCACTTTGAGTGTGCTTTATTGAATGATCTTCTTAAAGCTAGCTTAACCTATACATGACTTACATTCTAGCTTAGTATATAGACATATGAAGGTGAGAGTTGTCGCTGGTGTTAATCTTGCAATCCCTTACAGTACTTAGAGACATGAAGGTGAGTACAGGACATACAGTAAGCACTGGCGGCCATGTACGCACAACATATCAGCTCGAAATCGAAGAATTCATTCGTGAAAAGAAAAGAGCGTGTAGAAAATGGAGAATGAACGGGGGCACCCCTGGACAAAGCCCTCGTGAACAACCTCTCTAACAAGTAGAAAAAAATGCTGCAAGATTATAAGAATGGTCAGACCACTGAATACCTTTAAGGCTTGTCCACTGAATAGGAACTCGAACTACTCGAGTTAAGAAAGAATCCTACAATGCACTCGGCACCAATAAAGAAAGACAACGGCGAATGGGCAAAATAAGACAAGGAGAAAACGGGTTTGTTTGCGCAACACTTCGAAGAAACATTCAAGAAACGTTCAAAACAACAACGCCGAATCTGAGTCTTAGAATGAAAAAAGTGCCATTAGTCGAACTTTGGCAGACAATAAGCATACTTAAAAATAATAAGGCCCATTGATACGACCTGATCACTGGCGAAGTCTTGAAGGAACTACAACAAAAAAGGCACTAGTCAAGCTTCTTTATAGCATAAATGCTTCTCTTAGACTCTTATACGTTCCAGACAATGGAAAGTTGCTGAAGTCATTATGGTTCCAAAACCGGGGAAATGTCCAAATGACAAAAAATCTTATAGGGTCATATTGCTTCCGCCGATAATATAGAAGGTCATTGGGACACTTCTGCTTAAGCGATTACAACCACTTGAGCTCGAAATAAGATTGAGAAATGTATTGGCTTATAGGAAAATTTTCAAAACTAAGCATAACAAACTGCTCTTGTACATACGGAATACAACTTTGGGGTTGTATCAAGCCGAGCAACATGTCCATGTTGCAGACTTGTTTTGGAAAGTCTGAAACTCATTTCACTTAGAGCAATTGTGAGTGCTCCATGGTATATTAGGAATGGTAATATTCACAGAGATTTAGGAATAGCTACTGTGAGCGAAGAAGTTACAAACTTTGTTCGAAAAGTAAGTGCTCGTCTTCATGTTCACTGCAACAATGAAATGATCCGTACTCTTAACGAGACAAACAACGAGCGACAGCTACAAAGAACGAGACCCTTCGACCTAGCGATGTAGGGTTGAACTGCACGAACTGACGGTTTAAGTAGATGCACTGGAAAGCAACCTACTTACAAAACTGGCGGACCCTAAAGTACATCAGTTGTTCTTAACTAACGATGGCCAACCTTAGTGAAAATCATACATTCCTGAAGGCAGCACTTGATAAATGGGTGCATGTTTTCGAGGGGAATGGGGGCATTCTTATTTGCCAGAAGACAGAGTAATTGTTTGCGTTGTATTTCTGCAAAAAAAATAAAGCTGTCAAATTTTCGGCAATAATCGAAAAAGATGTGCCTGAATGGATATTCTTAGCAACACCCGTTGAAGAGTATTCAGTATGCCAAGATTGTTGAACGAAACTAACATCGATCATGAACTGGGGTCAAGACCAAATGATCTTTAATTTGGGAGTTAATATTATTCGAATGGAACAAACGGTGAATGCTCAGTTTTACTTGCATAAGAATGTGTATTTGAATAGGTGCTTGACCCAGGATAAAACATTTAATGCTGACTTCGGCTGACTTACGGTTGAGGGCCCACAGACCGTCGTGAAGTTAACAGCTAGAAGTTTAGACTTGTTCTTGTAACCGCTTTAACTTCTTAAGTGTATTATTTGGTTAGCCTATGTCCACCAGACCTATTACAGAACAGGCCATCACTGGCCTAAACGCAAGCGAGTATGGCCAGTACGTCATCGATGGCAGATCTACAAGAATCTGCTGCCTCTGTCTACAGTAAGTTTTATCGGTGGTTGATCGTGACACGTCAATGCCAATGACTTGTCCAAATGACTTGTCCAAATGCCAATGACTTGTCCAAAACTGAAGTATGTCGTTAACGGCCATAAGAGTGCCTAGAGGACGCTCCATTTAGGACACCCGAGTGTAAATATAGACGGATCGATCAAGACCGTAATGTCTTGTGATACAAGTTGTTTATGTTGTCATCCAAGAGAGTAAGCTGGACGTCAACGTCCAAGCCAAAACGACCCAACAGTGAATTTAAAATTTGTAGTAGTAAGTGTTGTTTTTGCTGCTTTCACCTCGGAAGAACTCTGACCTTTATAAATGACACCTTTTGGTATTAGGCGAAGGAGTCTCTCCACCAAATTGCATTTAGGAAAGCATCTGTAGGTTACTGATTTTCTAGTGAAAAAGGTGACTACCTGTCGTAATTATAGGCATATATTATATCGGCACCGATGCCACCCCGTCAGCCGTCGTGAAATATTTGCGTTGACGAGAGAAGATGCTTGAAAAACAAATGTAACCAGCTAGGTATCCAGGACATACAGAACGAAGAGATATTAATGCTCCAGCCCGTAGGGTATTCTCGCATCTATCCCAGAACGACAGTGCAACAAAGGACGGCTTGTTTAAAGTGGCGCGCACAAGTGGAGGTTGCTGGGAGCGCAAAATATCAAAATTTCACACCCGTAAGATCCCAGAATTATATTTACCAGAAGCAGTTTATGTTCCGCCGATGACATCGAATTGGATATCGTGAATTATTCAAATGTGGCGTCTGAACGTGAATGATCCGCTGGTCTTGCAAAAATAACTTTAAGTTCACCAATAAATCAAGGAGACTTTTAAACGAAGCAAACGGAATAGCAACAAATTAATAAAAAAAAAGGCGGCTACAACATGTAGCTTGTAAACCACAGGAGAATTTACATCAGAAGCGCACTGCTCCTCAAATTCCCATACTTCTCGTTATAGCTACATTCGGTGAAACAAACTAAAATAGATTGTCAAAAGTGCGGCCTGATGCCATATCCTTCCACTTAAATGTTTAAAGAACATCGTCCTTTCAAAAATCATGAAATATGATGAAGCCGCATCGGGTTCCAACGAAATTTGGAGTCTGTTGCTCTGCTTAAAACTAAATAATTTACCACAAACTCCACGGCCCAGTCCAGAGAATTTCACCCAAAAAGAACACAAAATGTTGATTATTATTGTATTATGTAAATTACGAAATTAGCAATAAAAAAAACTGAAATTTATACATTTAAAAATCAAACACAAACATTGGGTACTTCAAGTTAAAACATTTCTTTTTTCTCACAAAAACGAACTCCTTCTTGAACAACAAAACTAAACCAAGTGTGAAAAAGAAACGTTACTTTCGGAATTTTAAAACGAAATTGTGAAAGTATAGTCATTTCTTTTCGGCATTAATGATTGCGCCAAATCAAAATGTGTATGCATCTGTTTGTCTTTGTCATTCAAATTGTAGAAATGTACTAGATTTCAATTGAAGCAAAAGCGAGCTCGCAAAAGTAATATGAAACTCGGCATCATATTGACGTCATTCAGACCCAAATTTAAAGTCCAATAAGAAATTTTATAGCTAATATTTCGTGTCGTGGAATATAAACACGAAAACCGAACCATAAACACATTAAGGATATTTTGTGCAGCTCCCCTACTATGCAAAAACAAATTAAGGTCGCATAATGCGTTTTTGCTTTGGATGGCTTTTTAGGATCCCTGTTATATGCTTTACAATACTGCATTAAAAGATTTTCAATTTGCTCTTTATTTCGGATATTAAAAGTGTAAAAACGCATTAATAACCAGTCTTTTATTTTTGTTACAGTAAAAAAAACTTTTGTTTTTTGTTTCGTTTATTAAATGTTTCGTTTATTAAACATTTTTAAATGCAATAACAAAACACCTTAAATGAAATTAAGAACCGCTTTAATTGTTGAACCAGAAAGTTCTGTACAAACTATGCAAAGTAAAAACGCATTAAAATTTAGAGTGACATTAGAGTGATTTTAATGTGTTTTTGATTGTAACCAAGGAGAGATTCATAAATGAATTTCAATGCAAGAACACTGATACGTTAATACATTCTTACATGTTAGTTCTTTTAACTAATTTAGTATTTTTAATTATCGATAATCCTAATACTAAACTTTTGACGCCCACATTCTATTAACATTGTCCTTACGTACCTTTACCAAAAACATTTTAAACAATAGCAGCGTTTTTGCAAAGTAGGGGAGAGCTGGTAAATGTATAAATTTCTACGGTGCTTTAATAATGGCCTATTCGGTTGCCGATCCCGCATCAGGATGTTCTTCTCCCGAATAGGGGCTGAACATCCGAACAGCCAAACAAGTTTTTCTTTATTATGAAGTTTGTCTGGCGTTGTATTTGTGAAGCAAAAGCTATCTACAGGGGACAAATGATATTTATCCAACTTGACACATGCGTTGTATGATTGTGTGAGTGCTTCTAGTTTTGATTCTGGATTCAAAGCCAGAAACAAATTTCTCTTCTATCCAGAAAAGGAACAACTGTCAAACGAGCCCAAGAAAACAGTTTCAGGAGAGTCCAAAAGACTCGCGGACGTTCCCGAACGACCAACCGAAAAGGCCATAAATGAGAACTCCTCGGATATGACTAATATGTAAATAGAATAAATCAACTGTCAAGAAGATTATTAAATTTTCGTCTCTGTTTCCTGCGAGACACACACACAACGGCGGATGGTTGTGAATTCGCGTAACTTTCCATCTTCCATCTTTCATGGGGTGAACTCTGAGCCGAAATCATAGCGGAAAATTACGAGCTCTGAGTAAAAAATTCTTCGTACAAAATCTGACAGTTCAATTACGAGGTCGGTAGTTTCTACTGTTTATGCAATTTACCAGACTTTAACGCGGCATGGGCGAATTTTTCAGTGCAAAGTTAAGCCCGAAAAAATCTATTGTTAACCCAGCAAGCAGTTTTTCGGCGCAGAGCTAACTCCCTTGGAGTTTTGTTGTCAAAATCTTCGATTCTAAAAATTATTGAATCTCACAAGTCCAATCTCTGACTTTACATAAAAAGTACATAGAAAAAAGTTCAAGTTGTTCTCAAATGTCATTTTTCAAATTTTATGAAACACGAAAAGCAACTGCTATTTTTTCTATATCTGTATGAAATAGAAAAAACAGCCAAAAGTAGAAAAAAGAAACAAAAGTTTGAACTGTTCTTTAGAGTTTGATCCGGAATTTACCCAGTCAATTCGACGAGTTAAGACGAGATTAACTCCGCATCGAAATTAAATGAAAAATTCATTTCTGGGGTTAGTCCCAGTTTAACTCCGAAACTCGAAAATTGCCTTAAGTTCACACAAAATCTCCAGCACCACTTTTTACGCTTTTTATAATATTTTGGTTTCGGGTTGCTGAATGCTGCATTATTAACGTGCAGCGTATTTTTTTTTTCAATTTTTGAAAGTTGTAATTTTTAAATAGTTTCGTATGATTGTACAGAACAAAGGAAAAATAAAAAACGCCCACTACAATACTATAAATATTGTACAAATCAGCCTGTCATCCATGTATTTATACAAATTAGCCATGTTTTCGACGGTTCGTCGCTGGTTATTTTCCATTAGTACTTTTCCATTGAATTCCATGGAGGGGAAGTTCGATATCGAATTCGAACTTCGAACGGCAGTCTGCTGTCAAATGACTGGAATGACAGTTGGGTATGTTCGTTCAGTGAATCGAGCGGGAGTCTTCGTAGATTCACTCTACGGGATGGGTGTGTAAAGTTAAGTCGTATGTCCAGAACAAAGACACAGTAAATACAACTTAACTAGCTATAACTTTATTAACTTAAGTAATGTGTATTCCAAATATCTTGCAAGCACCTGGTCGCCGTCGCTGTTGTAAAGGAAAAGAGGAAGATTGACGGCGAGGTGACAGCTCAAGACCATGTTCGCAGTAGGTCAGCCATATTTCCAGCAGTTGTTCATGTTTGCAGTAGGTGTCGCCATGTTTCTAGTAGTTGATCATATTTGCAGTAGGAAGTGCTCTCGAGACCGGGCTCTGTTCGCAAGGCATGGTTTCTTAAGTGGAGAGATTTATTGTGGGGTCGCCACAGGTGCATTCAGCGACTCCTGCATGTTGTTTTATTTCTTGTCGCCACATATTGTTTCGTTCAACAAAAAAAAATTTATTGCTAGTTATTAAGCATTTTTCGCAAAAAAATGTCTTGCTTGTCTCGACTTACCAGCAAATATCTTTAAATATCAGCAAAAAAGTTTAAAAAGCCATCAATTTTATTTTAGCGCAGTTAAGAGAAGTATTATACTGTTCCTTCTAAAATTTAAATTTAATAGCGGAGATATTAAGTTAAGTAAGTGTTTTCTTAAATTCCAAATAAATGATATCCTAATTAGAGATATGGCCATACTGTAGAACGATTTTGTTTTTGATTTTTACCCAAGAATCATATCCCAAAGTGTTTGCACCGAACTAGGAAACACCTTGTATATGTATAGTAAGTCAATGGTATAGATCGCTCTTAACAAATTCCAAATTTGACCTCCAGGGGAGAGCCCTTTATCGCCATTGGTTTTTTTAGAGACCCTAGGCGGCCAGGGTCAGTGATAAGTGTGAAGGATTTTTATGAACAAGGTCATACCGGGTTCTCGTACCGATCTAGGGGCTTGTAAACTTTTTCACTGCTTCAACTCAAAATATCTCATAAAAACTTTCTCAGTTCGAAATCGGCAAAATAAATACAGGTTCACTCAATTCATCTGTAAGAATCGTTATGAGAGGCCAGGGGTGGAATCGGCTAAGGTGGTCTATGATAAGTGATGTCACAAATCACAAAAATTCATCTGCGCAAACTGTGATCATCACAATTTTCTTGTGACAGCTCCCGATTAATCACAGTCAAAATCAGCTGGTCACCCGTTTTCAAACTTTCTGGTAAGTTGGGGTTTTTGCCTACTCTTAGGGTGACTTTCTGCATGTATGAATAAGTGTTCTACATCAATAATCAGTGTTCTTACATAACAATCCTAAATAAAGCAACGAACGATTTTGTGATCGCCTTACGCAGACGGATTATTTTGTTTGATCACATCGACTGTCACAAAATGTGAAAATCACAGATCACCATAGCCGATTCCACCCCAGGTATGGCTCATCTCTGAGCTCTGAACTAAAAGCGACAGTTCATAGCTAGTGTAATAGCCAGCTGCCAAAATGCTCGCGGGTGGAAGATTTGGAATTTTTAGGAAGGGTTTTTGTTCGGAACATACTTAAAACGATAAAGGCGTAGGTTACTCCTCGCCTTTTTTAGGCTCGGCTTAGTCAAAACATGATGCAAAAGCGCCCATTACCGCCTTTGGCAAATTCGAACTCGTGTGCGTGGGACCAGGAACATGTGTTACACTGACGTTAAATGATGTTTCCCCGAGTGTATTTTCAATCTATGATATGACACAACCGCCACTAGGTTAGAACTGTTTGGTATTGGTTAATTTAAATCAAACACTTGTCCAACACTTTGGACAACATTCACTTCCACAAAAATGAATCTCAATTACATCGATTGGTCTTAATATCCGCGGATGAATGTCAGATCTGTTTCATGGCCTACGCTTTGAGTATGGTTTACTGTCTGATAACTGCTTGCGGTTCCCATGGTTCAGTCTTATAAATGCAGCACTCTTTTTAAGTTATGGGCAGTATATGGCAGACGTACATGCTGCGTACTTTAGCCTGCCACAAGGTGATATTTGACTGCCCCAGAATACCATGTGCGATCGCATCAAATAGTGCTGCACGCAACCGCATAGCAGCTTCTTAATCTGGATCAATTAAGTCGCAAGCTTTGACTTTTTTGCGCGCCTTTTCTTGACGCGTAACATAAATGAATGAAACGGCTCTCGCTTAATTTTGACTTTGGGACTACACAATATTGGTTTGTGTCACTTGAAAGGCGTTACATTGCCGCGATACCATTTGCCGGTGGTTATTGAATTATTCTTGTTGCTTACAAAGCATCGAAGCGAACCATATTTAACCGAAGGAGCTAAAAGGTTGCGCATGAGCAAGGCAAGCGATGTGACAGTGGTGGGTAAGCAATTATCCGATATGAAGAATAGACTAATGAAAAATGAAAAATGTGGTATACGTCTGGTCAATGCTTGAGGTGGTCAACCGAGGTTTTTCAGTAAGCGCCCAGGTGCATGAAAAGCGAAAGTCAATTAAGAAACTTTAACTTATGAGATGTGTCAGTTTTTATGCGTATGCACTATATTTAGTTATTTTCATTTGATTCTAATTAAGGTATTTTACAAACTACTTTCCAGGTCTAGCATTCTACTCAAGGTTCCTGCCAGTTGTCCAGCTACAAGAAGTTTAACATTGTTATTATTATGGCTTTGGTTTTTAACTCAAAAAAATCTGCATTTTCTCTATGCAATAAGTGTAGTTTGACAATTTTGTACATACCTTCTTTGTCAATTAACTACTTGACATAACTCAGTCTATAAAAAGTGTTTGACATGGTAAAGTCCTAACCGACAGGCCCGATGACATCCAGCGTCAAAAATAAAAGCTTTACTCACGCGCACGGATTTGTGAGAAATAACTATTCCTTGTTTCATTGGTCCACACCCCTTATAGGAAGTGACAACCGGCACTCATTTTTTCGATGGACCTCATTCAATGCGTGTTTTTGAACAATAAGAGATTGAAGTCCGTTTTCCAGTGCGACATCATTCGAGCCTTGGAGTTAAACTTCGGTTAAGCGCAGACTTTAGCTTTTAAGTAAATTTAAATTAGAGGATAATCTCAGTTTAACTTATAAAACTTTGGTGGGCTAACCCTACAATAAACTATAGAGAAAGTGTCAAGCTTCAAAATGACAGTTGAAAGAGTCAATGTTTTTGAGAGAATTAATGATTTCAATAAGTTTGCTGACTCTGTGTCTGGCCTCAAATCCATTTGCATTATGGATTCAGCATATCTTGGAGTTTCACTTGGCACTAGAAAACTGGCCCTACAAACACTAAAGGCGTATAGGTAATGGTCAAGAGCACAGCTGGGAAATAGTAGTTTCATAATGATCATTTTGAAATCAGCTCATTCAATAATCCTCGCAAACAATATTACTTAAAACTGTTTTATGGATTAGAGGAAAAGAGTCTTTCCATGCATTCCCATTGGAGACTTTTACATTGGAAAACTCTGCTACATTGTCGAATTAGTTTTCTATAAATGAAAGATCAACACATTTTTGTTAATGAGAATTTAATTGAGTGCGCTACATAGAACATCTACATCCCACTCAAATTCGACAATTCAGCCAAATACAAAATTTCAACCCGAATTTGCATTATTTCACAGTACGTATTTCAGCATTAAAATGTTTAATTTGAGCGTAATCGTGAGCTTCGGCTCTGCAGAAGTTTGCCATATTAGAGGCCTATTTTTTGTCTGATTCTATTATTTCACAAGTTTAAGGTGTTTGCACCGCATATAAAACAGAGATTAACGTAGGAAGATAAAAAGTTTATCCCTAAGTGTTTCCACTGAAAAAGGAAGATTAACTTAACGCTATGCTTTAGTTTTAGGCAAAAGAATCTGTCCGATTCAACTTAATTTAGCAAGTAACCGAACAACATTTAAACCTTGTGCAGAATGGTTGACATTGATCTGTCTGAAAATGAGACTCGCCAATGAAAATATAGATTTTAGAGCAGGATTCATATGAAAATTTACCACAAACAACCAACCCAATAAAAATTTATTACCAAAAATCGTTTTTCAGACTTAGAAAAATGTAATCAAATTTATTTTTAATTGCCGTCAAACTTTTGATTCTACAAAATTAAGTAAAGCAAAAAAGTAATAGAAAAACAAAACGTCAAAAATGTTGATGAGATTTCAAGACTTTCCGTGAAGTTGAAAGTTGACCACTTTGCTCAACATCAACCAAGTAGCATTTACATACATCATTTTGTTGTAGCACACATACATAGTTCAGTGCATCTAATACTTTTGACAGCTCCAACCACATTCACATCAACATAAACATCAACCATTCCTATAACAACAAACACAGCCCGATGAACAAAGAGACAAGGAAGCGATATTTTTGCAGGAAACTGAAGAATCATTGTAAGTGGTGTGAACCATGAGAGATACTGCAAGGTTCGTACGCTTCTGGGTGCTGGAACTACTTTTGTTCAACATACTTGAGCTGAAGTGACTTTAGTTGCACTGCGGCTACATACATTTGCGGATTTTAATCTGGTGGAAACACCTTAATAATGGCTTGTTAGCTCTTTAACTAAAGAGAATTCCAATCAGCTGTCAAAAAGTCTTTAAACAAATATTTGCTATGTGTGACAGACCTATTAATTAAGTGTTGACAGTTTTATTATAAACTTTTATTATAAACTTCAAGTAGTCGATATTTTAGAGTTTGATTCTGACTGCCGTTTGAAATGCTGAGATTGTAATGTAATCACACATTAACACCAGCACTTAAATACAAAATTTAGTGAAAAGATTTCGAAATTCAATTTTGCTGTTTATACTGGAGTTTAAGCGTTTGAAATGACGATCGGGGTCAAAATCTGAACTACCAAGAGCTCCATACAGCAAAAATAGTCGTTATTACTTTCTTATATTTTGTTTTAAAATACGTCCCAGAGCCCTTTTACGGATTAATGTCAAATCGCAAACGTTTGAGTATTATCTGCCAACTGCCCTGAACTCTTCTAAAAATAGGAGAACCGGAAGCTTAAGAGGTTTGTTCATTTCGACAAACTCCCAGGCGAAATCCAACAATTAACTGAAATTCAACATTTATAAATCCTGAAAAATGGCGAAACGCTTAAAATTTAGGGTAAAATTTTAAATCTAGTTTAAATGCTAAAATTAGGCGCGGTGTCTCTTTTGACAGTGTCTCTTTTTCACATTAACTATGCCAAGTTTTTTACAAGTTTGTCATCCGGTTTCGGTGTACTTGTCAACAGGATGAAAAAATAAAGGCCTGTGTAATTTATTTTTTGCTGCACGAAAATTTCTGCTCATCTGCTTGGAGCTTTAACCATAGGAACACAGTGGTGTAGCTGCAGCGGTATAGTAGCAGCGGAAGTGAGAGCTGTAAAAAGTTAAAACATATGTATTCAGTGTACTGCGCACAAATGTGTGCAAACTGTCAACCGTAGAGAGCTCAACTGTCAACTGAGCGCAAACTGTCTACCGTGGAGCTCAGCTGTCAAACGTGTAGAGCTGCGAAAGTTAAGAGTTGGGCAACTCTCAAGTCCAAAACGCAATGTTGCGTTGCTGCGTGCGTTTGATGACAAGCAGGGTAGATACAACGGGCGCATATGGGGCAAAACGAAATGTTACTTCAAAACTTCACCCCACGTTTGACCGTAAATATCGTAGACGCATCTACAACGCAAAAGTAGATCTACTTTCTACTTTTGCGTCCGTTGAACAACCTCATGCTCGTGAGTGAGCATAGTTCTCTTGTCGTCAGTAGGTTGTAGGGACGAAAAAGGATTTTTTCTGTTTCTTGTTAGAATAAAAAAACAGGGGTGGAATCGGCTATGGTGATTTGTGATTTTCACATATTGTGACAGTCAATGTGATCAAACAAAATAATCCGTATGGTGATCACAAAAATATTGTTCCGAATCGTTGCTTTATTTAGGCTTGTAATGTAAGAACACTGATTTTTATTTGTACATGCAGAAAGTCAGCCTAAGAGTAGACAAAAACACCAACTTACCAAAAAGTTTGAAAACTGGTGACCAGCTGATTTTGGCGGTGATTGATCGGGAGCTGTCATAAGAAAATTGTGATGATCACAGTTTACGCAGACAAATCTTTGTGTGGCATCACTTATCATAGATCACCTTAGCCGATTCCGACCCAGGTTTGCGTAGAGTAGAGAATGTGATGTTTTTCGGTATTATTTCAGTTTGTCGGGATAACTCGCAAGTTGTTGATTTTTAGCGCACAAAGACACGAGTACACCACCTTGGATATATTTGTGATGGAATAAACAGAAATTATTTAATTTTCATTGCTGGGCAACTTGGTTCGTTTTTAAAAGGCATCTTTTCTGCTCGTTCTTTTGCAAATATGTTTCAACAGAAATTGAATGTATTTGAGGTGAACTTTACAATTTCCTACCCCAAAACGCAAAGCGGCATTTTATTTTGCAAATTTGCTGCGTGTTTTTTGGCAACGCATGGCAAAGGCCATTAACGTACGCACGCAGCAACGCAACATTGCGACTCCAGCATAACTGCCGCTGCAACTACGCGCTGCCGCTGCCGCCACACATTGTGTACGCACACTGAACACATGTGTTTTAACTTATGACAGCTCTTACTTCCGCTGCAGCTACACCACTGTTACCACGGATAGGCTCTGCACTAGTCATTTTTCACAAAAATATTGAAAGAAACTCTAATTTCTCATAGAGAATTGTAAAACTTAAATAATATTGCTCTAAAATCTTTGAAATCCAAACATTCTTGCATTGAACAATTGGAACTAGGCCGTTTCTAGGCCGCACTTTCGGAGTTAAACTCGAGTTTACTACAACCTAGATCATTTGGAGATTTTTACAGTGTTTTTATGAGGCTATTGACAGGCTATGCAGTATTTTATACCATGTCTACACTAATCGACATAATAAGAATAATACCATGTCTCTACCGAGCACGAATCCCCGATTAATATAATAATAAATCTTTATTAAATCCCCTACAAATCACGCGATTTACCATACAAATTTAAATCCTCTCGGCAAGTGATTAAAAATAAATCCTCTCATAAATCCCATTCACCCTATTCACAAACCTATTTTCTGCACCTTCGTTAAAGTTTGAGAATCAAAAAAAGAAACTGAAACAGAGGAAATCGTTTTTCGCTGCTGGGAAATGACATCGCCACTCTCTTTTGAGAGCCAAAATGACAAAAACAAAGTTTTCATGTCAAATTAATCTTATATTTGTCCGATGGATCCACTTTGGGATATATTTTTCATCGTCTCCCACTAATCTTCTTTTAATTGTCGGTGGATATATAATAAAGCTCTCGCAAATCGCATTCACCCGTTTCACCCTTATAACAGTTTGAAATTTAAGAAAGGTAAACTAAAAATGTTCACAAGTGACAGATCTCAAATGACAAACTCGTTTTCTATTACGATTAAGTTAAGTTAGCTTGGCCCTGAGAAATGTTATCGGATTTTTGTATTTTGAGCTTGTTTTTTAGATAAATTTTATGTTTGTCCGGGGTGGATACTTCGGGATCTATTTTTAATCATCTCCCGTTAATTGCAATTTTATGGCCAGCGAAGACATGGTATTATTTTAGGTTTTATCTAACGGACAGGAGTTACAAACCTAACACTATTTTGTCTCCACCGAAGAGTTATCCAACATTTAAATAAATCTTCAACTAATCTCCTACAAATCGCGAAATTTATCATACAAATCTAAAGCTCGAAACAGAACAGTTGATGTTGATGTGGATGTGGATGGAACTGTCAAAAAAGTTAAATGCAGTGAGCTGTGCACAATGCAACAGAATCACGGATGTTGATGTTGACGCTACTTTTTAATGTTGATAAAGTTGATCTACTTTGAACTTTGTGGGCTGAAATCCCATCCACAAATTCGACGGTTTCTTTTTCTGTTGTTGTTTGCGTTATTTCGCTTCGAAGAACAAAAAATTCAATGAACCGTTGAAATGAATTTTCATTGTGTGGGTGGTAGAGAATTATCGTTTTAATCGTGCAGTAGAATTCTATTGTGTTTGCAATAGGCAACGTCCGGAGCAATAGTGACAACAAAGCAATGCTCGTGTCAAATAAGTCCTATGCTTGTTCGGTGCTGACACTTCCGGATATATTTTCATTTGTCTCTGGCTAACCGCAGTTTTATGGCCGGTGGAGACACAAGGATAAAAAGTCATAGTATTTTATCCAACTGTTCTAAATCTTAATTTCTTTCTAAATATCTAAGGCAAAAGAGGAGGTTTATAAAAAACCGCCTTCTTAATCGCATTCTATACTTTTCGATCAAGTTAAATAATATAAAGTAAAAAATATTTTAATATTGAATATTCATTGAATAAAATAGTCTTCGCAATTATTACAAATAATAATTGTCAAGCTGATTAAGACACTCTAGTTTAAGCCTAAAGTCACAATAGGGGCTTAAAGGTCCAAACCGAATTCAAACCTGTGCGATACCCGCGCGACATCAGGTATCACATTTTTATTTATCCAATTGCCCATGACAATTTATCGACATGGGAAAGGATAAATGGCTTTAAACTGTTGCAAAGTGTTTACAGCTTTTAAATTGCACGTGTGCTATTAAGTGTTTATCTAACTGATTAAATTGCTTAATTTAAGTTAATTAAATTAAGTGAACAAAAATGTTAACACGCTCTACATTGAGTGAGTGAGCTGAATACTGACTTACATTTTATGTGTAACTCATTAAAAACTCCAATTCAAAACGGACAGGTGGTGTCTTTTTACCACCGCACTTGTAATAGCTACTGTGCACAGGTTGGTTTAACATTTTACCAAGAAGACAAGGCTTCTGCTACTATACTCACTCCATTATGGACATGTCGCTCACCTAGCAGCGCAGCCCGGTGCGAAAGACACCCCAATTGCCGTTGCTCGTAAAAGGCGTTGCATTACAATTATTACAATTTAGGTGTTGTTTTTTGGTTTCATTTTCAATCTCAACCTTTTATCTTTCTAATAGCGCACCAAGCGGTGGTGGGGAGCAACAAAGTGACACATGTTCGTGTAACGTACGCGCATTCGAATGAAATTTTGTTTATTGGTAGAACTCTGTATAAAAAGCAGTCATCCTCCCCACCGTTTGGTGCAGCTAGATGCAATTAAGTTAGAAGAACGAACTATCTGCAAAGATTTCAGTTTAGGGTATAAAAGAGCGTTCGAGCCATTGGTTCCAGCATAGTCAGCACATTCGAACTCTGGTCGTGATCTACTAGCAAACCTCATTAATAATGAAATTCTTGGTAAGGCGTTTTGGTGGTTGCACTCATTGCACTTGGGCTTCTCATTGAGGTATCTTGCATGTAGATCCTTTGCACTCTGGTCGCTTCTGCCTTGGCTGCCCCTGGAGGACTCTACGGATATGGTGGACTGGATCTTGGGCATGGAATCGGATTGGGAGGAATTTCTTATGGTCCTGCGATTGCACATGCTCCAGTTGCTGTAGCTGCTCCCGCCATCGTCAAGTCTTACGCACCAGCTATTGTTTCGGCCCCAGCTGTTGTTAAGGCCGTTGCTCCAGCTGCTACGAGCTATGCCACATTTAGCCAAGTAAGCCACTTAGTTTGACTTGATCAGACTACTTTTTACCAAGATATGCTATCCTAGGTCCATGTGTCTCACCCAGCACCTGTGATCAAATACGCAGCCCCAGTAGCTGTCGCTCAACCCATAGTCAAGTATGCTGCTCCAGCTATTGCAGTTGCACAGCCAGTGGTCAAATACGCTGCTGCACCAGCCATCATTTCCGGCTATGGCGGCGGACACGGTTATTATCATTAAAGAGAAAAATGAACAAGTCCTAGGAAAGATGGTTGTTAGAGGACATCACATGTCGGAGTTGTTAGCATGGCTCGTATTATCACAAGTATTTACAGTATCTCACCATACATACGCGTGCGCATGAAATATTTATTTAATGTCGTGTAAAAATATGAAAAAAAAAATTAATGCAAATAAAACAAAGATTCACATTTATTATTAGTCAGGCTTTAATTTTTGACCATCAAAATCGTAAAAGAAGCCTTTCAATATGAATAATACTCTTAAATTTAAATAGTACAATTAATACAAATGAATGTTATCAAAAATCCGATGAAAAACAAACGATTCAGGATTTTGGAAATCTCTTGCCACGGATACTCCTGAGCGGCGAGATAGGCGGCTGACTATTATTGAAAAAAAACGGTTATTTGCCAATAATTATTTTAAGTATGTCTTAAAAAAATACTCACATCTTGAAACTTCATTGCTAGCATGAATCTTAAGGCTGAAGAGTTCATAATGGTCATGACATGTCGATGAGGCTGAAATTTCGGTGGAAACATTTCTAGCCACATACTTAGAATGTGAAGAATATAACTGAGAGTAGACACTTTCATGAGGATCGTATAGGCTGTAACTTTATTTGAAAAAAAAAAACAAAAGTCATAATTTTATCAATTATGTTATCTTAAAGGCGTATTGACTTAAACGTCACCCTAATAGAGAACGTCATAGCCTCATAAAACTCTTAAATAAAATGGTGTGCCGAGTCTTATTGTGACCATCATTCGAACTGAATTGCTATACAGTGAAATCTTCCCTTTGCTAGGGATTTTGCTACGTTTCCACAGGTTATAAAACGGAGTTTAGTAAAGGAAAATTTAAAACAAATCTCGAAGCGTTTTCACAGCTTAAAAAGATTAACTTGACGCCAGCTTTGTTTTCTTCTCATTTTGTTTTGTCACTATTGTCAGAAGAGAATAAGAAATCCGTTTTAGAATAGAAATCCCAAAAGGGCACTTATTTTTGATCCTTTAACGCCCACGTAAAAGGATCAAAAATAGGTGCTCTTTACGTTACACTTTTTAAGTCTAAAGCCTAGATTAGGCTGCATGCCATTTTGGCATATTTTACGCAAACAGAAGAATGCCGCAAAATGCCCCTTGCTTGCCAATAAACGTCTCGTGTGCCAATTAGTATAAAAATCAATGCCGCTCTTTCTGGCATGTGTCTTATGCTGGAAATCGGTTCAAATACAGAATGCCAAAAACTTACACATTTCAAGAAAATCATTCAGCCATTTATTGGCCTTGCGTCGAAAATGCTGTGATACTCGATTACATTGAAGGCCTAAGCACCGTTTTTCAGTGCTGAGTTAAGGCACACATAACTGAGTTAAGGCCAATAACTAGATATTCAACTTGCGTCCCTCTTACCCTCCAACACCCATTTGTTTACGTTTTTCATAAAGCCTTTAAAGCTTAAATTTTCCGTGTCGGTAAATACGTGTAAAGCCGCGTTGTCACAAGCAACGTAAAACAGGAACAGAAACAGAATCGCATACATTAGCTACTGAAACCTAAATTCGCTGGATGCTTTTAGCGTTGCTAATGTATAAAATTCTGTTTCTGTTCCTGCTCCTTGTGACAACGCGGCTTAAGAAGATACAGCAACAGTTTACTTTGCACGATCAGCTGATGTCAAAGCTGCAAAACGAAATTGCATGAAAATGACGAATTCATGAATTTGCTCACATTTGTAAGCAAATGTCGGAGAATGGGTAAATTCATCAATTTCAGCTTGCGGGCAAAGCTTTTACATGTCCGAATTTGAATATCTAGTTACTCAGTAATTTATGGTTAAGGCCAGTTTAGAACAAGATCTGTTCATCCCAGAACAAAACGAATCCAGGGTAAGCCCAGCGAACATTTTTTCAGTGCAGAGTTAACTCCGTCACTGAAGTTGTCAAAGTTGTGTCCAGGCTCTCAATTCATAGGAAATATTGATGTTGATATATTCTCAATACATAGAAAAACACAAGAATCGACTGCCATTTCACACAGAAAAAAGCAAATTATTCTCTCAACCAGAATTGTTGGCGAGTTAAGCCGAGATTACTTCCGGATCAATATTCACTGAAAAATTCATTTCTGGGGTTAATCTCAGTTAAACTTGGATGATCTCGCACAGAAATATTGGGCCTAAGGTGGCTTTTTTATTTGTCAAAAATGCAGGCATTTTGTCTCGTTTTGACAGGTCGGCATTTTAACGGATTTAGAAAAAATACGATCACACTGCATGATGTTAACTGCCAATGAAAGTGACGGAAAAAATAAACTACTGACAGAAGAAATTATAATTCTGACAGATCTGTCATACGTGGACAGTTTCAGGGTCTCTTTTCGATTCCTAAACTGTTAAAAAGGTGCTCGAAAGGGTTGAAAGTGGTTCGTGAAAAGAGTGAATGAAATTTATGAGGGGATTTATTTTTAATCGCTTGCCGAGAAGTTAGCCGCGTAATTTGTAAAGGATTTAATGAGGACTTATATTAATCGCAGATCAGTGGAACCATGGTATAAAACTGAGAAAAAGCCATGTGAAAAGGCTGAATGAGATTATTTTTAAGCTCTTGTCGAGGAGACTCAAATTTGTAACTTAATACTATGTCTCCACCGGCAATAAAAAGAGGATTAACAGAAGACGATTTAAAATAAATCGCAAAGTGGCCCCACCCGCCAAATATAGGATTAGTTCAACACGAGCACCCTATTTCCGCCATTTTGACTCTCAAAAGAGAGTAGCGATGTCATTTCCTAGGAAAATTTGAATAGAAAACGTATATGTGACAGATTTGTTGTACATGGACAGTTTCAGATTCTTTTTTTGATTCTCAAACTGTTTAAAAGGCCTTTTCTTTTTGTTAGCCTTTTCTCACTGAATCATAAACCAAGCTCTTAAGTGTATCGCATAACCTGCATCAAAAACATGAGGTTTCCTTTTATATTTTTATAAATCTTCTGTTTTTGTAACCTTCTATTTTTTAGTAGTTTTTGCTCAAAACTACGTGAACTACGCCACTACGAGTATTACATCGTAGTTGAGAAATAAAAATTAAAATGACAAAAAATGTCACTTTTGTTTTTCTAAAATTTTTCTAAAATTTGCACACAAATATCTACGAAACCAAAGGCGCTATTTAAAAACTGTTTTCAGTTTTAAGGTCTAGGTACAATTGCTGATATATTCCCCTCTTTCAAGAATCTTCAAAAGCCCTTTTGAAAATAAATATGGCATTTGATTATGACAGTTGATATAGTGATGATAAACAAAAACAAAACCAAAATCCTATTCAGAAGTGTGAATGGCTAAACGATTTTGTGTAAACTTTTTGCCAAAAACGCAGTTTATGATTCAATGTGAATAGCGTTTGAAACTAATTTGAAATATGACAAAACTTCACCCATACAAACATTTTCATGATGCATAGCAAATCTGCATTTTTCCGCCTAAATTTGCTGTCATTGAGGTATCAAGATTTTAATTTTTAGATTGCGATTCACATTTAGTAAAACTTTGACGTTTTGCTTTTCTATCTTTTGGATTATTTTCATTGGGGGGATTGTAGATTCAGTGGCAACTAAAAGGAGATTTTATTATTTTGTAATCTGACAAATTATCCAAGTTTCATGGGAGCGGAGACGTTGACAAAATGACAAGTAGATGTGCAGAGGATATGAAGACTAGACATGGCCATTTAACACCAAAGGATGTCATTGCGAAATGTCAAGCATGCGTCAAGTTATGCTTTTATGCAATTATGTATTCTTTTTTCCGGTGGAACACTTTGAGATTAACTTTTAAATCTTCCTTATTAAATTTGTGGTGGAAACACCCCATTAAAGTTCTAGCAAATTAAAATGATTTGCAGTTCACTGGCAAGTGGGGTGCAGCAATATATCTAAACGTTTCTATATATATATTCTTAGAATGAACTTCCTGCATACGTACTTTTTAGGCTCCACTAATTTATGTTTTTATACTAGGAACTTACCAATATCAGGAACAATCAATGGAGGTGCGTGCTTTGCGACAAACATAAAGGCAATAGATAAAACGACAAGTGCAACTAATATCATTCCTCCTCTTCGATTCTCCTCCAAGAAGAATGCCAGCAGAATTAAAGTTTCAGTTACTGAAAAAATAATAAAACTATATAAAAGCTATATAAACTTGAATATATTTATTTTAAGTTTTAAGCTGTGTAATATTTATTTATACATTTAATAAATATTATACTGTATTTTTTAACAACACGTGCTTTAAACTTGTTTATTTTAGGCCTGAGATACACAAGGCGACAGAAAACCGTGCGTCAAAAAACAGCACGATTTTCTGCAGCGAGCATACTCAACACACGAACAATAATTTTTAAACGGTTCCTGTCAGTTTTGATGAAAAATCTATTTTTGACAGTTTAACAAAAGGTTTCACTTGAAGTCTCAACATTCCAAAATAAAATTTAGTAACAATTATTGTAAAAATTCGATACTTGCTGGGTAATAGAAGGTTATATGAGGGACCTGCAATGGCAAAACTAAAAGGTTTGGCTGTTTGACAAATTTTGAAAAGTTTTCACAAGTGCACACATTTTTAATGAGGGCACTGGACACGTATCGACAGTTCGACAGCTTTTTTTCTACAAAGTTGACAAGTACAACGAAAACCAGATGATAAACTTGGTTGTCAATTTTTGACGTTTATACATAATATGAAATCGCAAAGGATTTTTGCAAAAAAAAATACTTACCATGAACTGGAGCAGTGAAAACAGAATGATAGAAAGCGCTATTCCGACTGATTGTCAATTGAATTTTCAAGTCATCTTCGACTGATTGTAAATACGCCTTGGTTATATTACTACTATCGTCATCAATTCCTTCTCTTTCATATGTATCGTAGCGAACCGTTACTTTGTCGATTCTCCATTCCGATAATTCATTTATGCTCTGATCAGTCAACGGTGACGATGTGTCATAAACCAGTTTTATATGCTTGTCAGTAGCTTCCATTATTATGTCACAAACAGTGTCATCATTCGGCCAGTCGGGTGATTGCTCGAAGCACCATGTTTGCAGCTCAGCATTTCTAGAAATCATGCTGACGCTTCCATTGCTGTTAACCCTAATGCTGAAGAACGGCTTAAAACCTTTGAAAGTATTTAAGGCACCACTGGAAATGGAAGAGTTAAAAATTGTGACTTTGAAAATTTAAACATCGAATACGTAAACTTACTCCACAATTGTCAGAACAGGGTGCCATAGACTGAGTAAGGGCTGTGAAATATGTTCTATGCCACCGTAATCACTGGGATCCCAAGCGAGACGGGAGTCCTGCCAATCCTGTATTGAACAATTATAGAATGAAAAATTGAAAGTATCAAATTTAATCACTTCGTACCATAATAATATGCATCCTTGAACTTAAAATCGATGTCTTTTGATCGAACTCAACGGATCGCACTTTGAATGAAAAGCTGACTCCTTCAAGACCTGCTGGGGGAAGCTCTGGATCACTCATGTTGAGAATATCGGCCGCAAGACGCTCGCTATTACTGATTGGTCGCGTTTCCATCTCCATTTCACCAACTAAAATAAAGTGATCATAGCGTGTCATCTTAAGATCTAAGACAAACGTGTTCTATTGGCTTTTTGAGAGTTTTCAGAAGAACTTTAGCGCGAGTCTTGGTTTGGACCATCAATGTAAGTAAAAATTCATTAGGTATTCGATCTTTAGTAGTTTCAAAATAAGAATAACTACCATTCTCATGGCCAATAGAACACGCAGCGATAAACACGCTGTTTGCATGATCACTTACAAAATCCATCGAATTGACAATCGTAGAACCATTTAGCTGAAATCTGGCCATATGAGCTGAAGCTAACATAGCTAATATTTAGGGGGCTGCTGTCCGTGTAGTTAAGGTGAGGCTGTGAAAACCCAGGAATATTCACTTCTAACAGACCATCTACAATGAAATCACTGATTTAGTAACAGTAAGTCGCATATGACCGCGCCCACCATCGTATTGGACTATTTCCACTGGCATTGGCTCATAAATTGATAAGAGATCCGGAGCCAAGGCCGTTGCGACTCGTTTTCTCGATAACATTGTGCGGATTGCAGAAAAAGAATTGGCGCCGGCACCAAAAACTAATAAGAAAACCAGATTGTGTTCTTAGGATGTTATCCTTCATGTTATCCATTTTTTTCTTTTACCAATTTCATAAACACGATCGAATTTTGTTGGATTGTTGGACTCCGACAGAAGAATGTGTGCGTCCATGGATGTCATAACGTAGAATTTTAAATGCAGCCGTTCATTGTTCTTAACTCCGTTATTTTTCATCGAATTTATATGGAAGAAGTCGGCATAGGTGTATCCTTTATTCTTAATTGTGTACTCCTCACATTTGTCCATATCCGATAGGCTGACATTGAACTTTCTACCAGATACATTAGGAGCAAACAGTGTCAAAATAGAAATGGCCAGAAATTGGCTCTTAAAAGACATTTCCGCGAATATTCGATGGGATTAAATAACAATACAACCGAGTGTGACTATTGCAGGAAATGCACTGGATACAACAGCGGTAATGATAGAGGCACGATAAAAATTAAATTCTGATAAGCATATTGTTTGTACGCGTTTCGCACATAGATGGCGAGCTAATCGCCACCATATACACAAACCACTTCACCGGAAATGCAGCAAACGTTTATAACCGAAAAAAACTGTCATTTCCAATCTGGCGGTGTCATGGATAAATACGAGCTTTGTGGGAGCTGGCTCTACTTTTGTTTAACATTCCTGAGTTAAGGTGACATTTGTACCCCGATTCGTGATACATTCGATACATTCACTTACAAGTCAATACCCGACATCGGGCGACTAATGTCAAAATAAATGCTTCACTCACACACACACTGTATATGTGAAAAAGAGTTTTTTTTTGTCTCTTTATTCAATGGTTACACCATCGAGCCATTGACTTACAACATTATTATCAATTATGTCAAACAATCAATTGTTTTGATTACTAAAATGAGGCGATCGCAAAAGTCAAATTGTCTAACTTCATGGACAAAAAATGAAAAAAACTTTCAGCACTGTCAAAAATTTAAAGTTTGGTAGTTTGGAAATGTCACTTTTTTCAACTTTGGATGCAAATATCTGCCAAACCAAAATTCTGATGGTAAGTCTGCTTGCTACATCAACAAAGTGTTTGAACTGAACATTCGTGTAAGGTTTCGAATGTACTGTACACTCTTTTTTTTCATTTTTTTTTATAAGTCTATCTTGGCTTCAGTCGAGAAAAACCGTTTATGTGGGAAGGCAATTTTGGCTTTTCGCACTGAAGAGCATCTATCAAGATTGCTGAGTGAAACATACTAGGGAACGAACTGGGTTAAAGATCATTTGCGATTTATTGTTTGGTTAGATAAATTAATTCAAAAGCCAACCGAACGCATCGTTGCTTACATCAGGGAGCAGCCCATATGGCAAAATCATTCAAAATTATTTTTATTATTGAAAAGCTAAAAATTATAATATTATACAATTTTAGAAACATTAAAATAAGTACTCTGTCTCCGCACCTGCCAAAAAACTGCGTTTAGAAAGAGGCGAAGGGAAGGGACTTCATCCCAAAGTTGCTCCACCGCACAAATATAGAATAATTTGACACTAGCATTCTTTTCTGTCATTTTGGCTCTCAAATGAATTCAGTTGTAAAAATGTCCAATAAAAAACATAAAGGGTCCGACAAATAACTTCTTTTTTTTGAAAATGCTACAAAAAAAAACTGCTGAATATTTTCTCAAATTTCTTTTTTTATTTGAAAGTACAAGCCTTCCGGTTAATAATGGAAAATAATTTCATTCAAATGGCTGCCTCGGCTGGCCATGCAGTAGACTACACGATCGGTCCAATTTTTAAGCACATTATCGATTGTGTGCAGCTGTATTTCACCAATGGCTTCACGAATATTGTCCTTTAAAGCGTCAGTTGTCTCTGGCTTGTCGGCTTAACACTTATCTTTTACGGCAACCCAAAAATAATAGCCCAACGGTGTCAAATCACAGCTCCGAGGTGGCCAAACGACATAGGCACTGCGGCTGATAATGTGATCTTCAAAAACAGGGCAAAAAACATCGAGTGTAGCTTCGGCTGGTACGTAGCGCCGTCTTTCTGAAACCAAATGTTTCCAATATCCTCCTCCATTCAACGTGGCCCGATAACGATCGCTTGTCTGTAAAGGACACTCCTTGCCCATTTACGAAGAAAAATGGGCCAATTATGCCTCTGGACCAAAATCCGCACCAAACAGTGACTCGTTTTGGGTGTATCGGCTTTTCAATGTATGCATGCAGGTCTTCTGTGCCCCAAATGTGACAATTCTGCTTGTTTACATACCCGCCAAGATCAAAATGAGCTTCATCTGAAAAGATGATTTTTTTTGACGTAATTTTTGCACACATTCTGCGACATAACCATGATTTTCAAAGTAATGTCGCAATATTTCCCAGCGTTGTTCAAGCGTATACACAACCATATTCGTTCAGCGGGAGGATAAAACTAATTATCTGTCAAATCGGACAAAGCTAATTGATACCATTCACGAAATAAGCACTAGTTGAAAAAAAAACAACGTTATAAGGCGGACCTTTTATTTGTAACAGATCTGCCATTTGTGATTAGTTTCGGTTTCCTTCTTCGATAATCAAACTGATACAAAAGTGTTCGAAAAGGATTGAATTTGGCATAAAAAAAATGTGGTTGGTAAATAGGTTTTTGAGGGGATTTATTCTTAATCGCTAGTCGAGAGGATTTTGATTTGTATGGTAAATCTCGAGATTTATACTTTAAATCCACCGGCAATCAAAAGATGATAAGCAACAGATGATTAAACAATTATCTCAAAGATGCTCCACCAGACAAATATAGGATCAATTTGACACGAACACTCTGTTTCTGTCATATTAGCTCTCAAAAGAGAGTGTCGATGGCATTTATAAGGAACGAAAACCGATTTCAGCTGTAAAAATATATATACAATAGAAAAAAAATAGAAAAATATAAATATACAATAGAAAACGTATACTTGTGACAGATCTGACGTACAGGAACACATTTTGAGTTTCCTTTTTTGATTCTCAAACTGTTACAAAGACGCATAAAAAAAGGTTTGTGAATAGGGTGAATGGGATTTATGAGAGGATTTATTTTTATTCGCTTGCCGAGAGGATTTAAATTTGTATGGTATATCGCGTGATTTGTAGAGGATTTAATAGAGATTTATATTAATCGAGCATAAGTGCTCGGTGGAGACATGGTATAAGGGGACGTTTTGTTGCTTGAATTGGCCAGCAGATTATTATGTTCAGGGCACTTGTACGCAGAAAAGATGCTGAGAGCTACTTTTATTGTAAACCACCTGGCTGTCTTTATTTACAAACATTTTGAATATTTGTTAGCTGGCAACCCAGTTTTTCCATTGTTACAAACAGAATCTCGTACATAAGAAACGGAAACCTAAATTCGCTGAATGTCTGAAATTCTGTTTTTGTTCCTGTTCCTTGCGACAACGCGACTTAAGGATAATTTAAGATTTCGTTTCGATTGTCAAACTGTTTAAAACGTATTTGCAAGGGTCAAAAGAAGTTTGTGAAAAGGGTAAATGAGATTTATGAGGGGACTTATTTTTAATCGTTTGCCAAGAGGATACACTTGTTTCGAAAAAATTTCTAAGCTCGGACTCAGCAAAAAATAACTGTTGGTCCCCTTGTATGTGAAGAATGCAATACTCACAGCATACATGGTTAAGAAGTTAATCCTGGTTCACTTCAAGTTTTTGTGTCATTCTTTTTAATTTCATAAAATTGTAAGTTCTTGTGGTTTCACTATTCAAAATTAATACAAAATTTTAATATAAAATTAGACAAACAAATAATCCATCAAACTCACTCACTACCATCCCTGTTGCAGCACCTTCCAAAACCATTTGCATGTGTCATGTGTTTTTTGACATTTCCGCTTATCAAACAGAAAATAAACAAAAGTCTTCACACATTTCGTATTTCGTTGTGAATCGTGATGACTCCAACCCGAAGTGTTCAAGTTTTCAAGTGTGTCTGCTCCACGCCCCTCCTTCTTGGTCAGTCTCAATTTGGTGGAGTTCATTTTAGCTATCTCCCAATTCCCAGCTATGCTCAGTTTACTTTATAATCCCCATCGGTTCGGTTGCCAAGTCCGAGGCTTCGCCATCGCCGCTGCGTGTTCTTGAATTTCTCTTTCGAATCGCGTTCGGAATTTAAAATTTTCAAATTGCCGTGGAGTATACTGCACAGGAAAGAAGCAAAAGAAATCTAATTGGATTATCTAGGTAAGTTCTTTTGGTGGCTACTCTTCAACTTTGTAGGAGGGCTCCAAGTAGTCGAACTACTGGCGCACTCCTCTAGGTGTTTATTGATTTCTCCAAAAATCGGGATTGAATTGCTATTTCATCTCAAGTGGGCTTTGATTTTGAATAAAACTCTGCTGATTGCTCATGCCCCCATCTCTGGAAATAGTTAACCTAGTCGAGGCTGCTCACGTCTCGGTGTCGGGGGAAAAAAGAAAGTTTCGCGTTAGCTATGTTCGGTGCGCGGGTACGAGGAGCCAGTTTACCGAGGTTCATTTTTGTATCTTAGCTGCTCAGATTTGCTTTTGCATTTCACATCTATTGAATATTAATTCAGAAAACGGCTCCGCAGTGGTGGGGTGGTACACGAAGGAGGAAATTGCCGTTTTTGAAACTAGGAACTTTTTTTTTCTAAATTTTTATTGTTTTCCGATAGATGATTGGAGCGGAGACCACGTTTTGGTTTCTCTGTGCTGTCTTGCGCACACTGCAGGCCGATTATGTGGTTTTTGCAAATAACGTGCTCTTCATAATTTTGTTTTTCGCCAATGGTGCTCGATGTGAAGTGCTAGATCTTACTGGATCTTGGTCAGTGAGTCAAGTTCATGGCCGTATTGCTTTAAACGGAACCATTGCTGGGCTGTTGTCTTGTCAGTCAAGGCGGGTGTCTTGAAAGTGATTTCATCTTCGTGGCCTGTTGGTTATTATTAATGTGTTTGTCTTAAGACGAATTTGTTTACGTGGGTAAAGTGTTTGTAATGACATCGCTACGTGATGTGACTGTAGAAAAAGGCTGATTAGACGAAGAACAATGATTTCACTTGTGCTTCAAATCGGGTACCTGTGTCGAGTGGCATGTAGGTATACCAGTAATACTTTGTAGCAAAGTCAAAAAATCAGGCGTTCTTAAGAATGTTTCTGAGCGTCTACCTGGCTGCATATAAAATGTTACGCTAACTTTAATTATTTGGTCAAGTGATCCAAAAAAATATTGACTAGTTCTTAGATTTAGTTCTAGATCCAGTCGAGATTGCAGATCTTGCTCAATACTCATAATCGAAACTGAAACTGCGTTCTGTCACGCTCGGTTTATTAATACCCGACCAAGGATCTATTAATTTTAATGCATAGTTTGCAACACAGTGAAATAATCACCGTAAACCCCTAAGACCTTTCAGAGATATGATCGAGACCGACAGGTTAGTCGATTAAGCCATGTCCGTCCGTCTGTCCGTATGTATGTAATTTTGAGGTCTTTAAAATTGAGCTAGGAAGCTGAAACATTCAGCGTTGCTTGGTTCTCATTTTGTACAGACAAAGTATGAAAATTGAGATGATCCGCCCACAGCCACGCCCACAATTGGCGCGAATGTCAGACAACCTCAAATTTACATTTTATTTCAAAATGCCTTTTGGTCAAAAAACATATCAACTCTAATTTTGGTGGAGAGCAAGATCGACCAGAAGCCTTTAATTAGACAAAAATTGGACCGCCCACTCTATGGACCATGCCCACTTTTAACATCTGAAATCTTTGAAAACCTTAGAATTCATTCTAAATTGAAAAAAAAAATTGTATGACAAATATTAAAGACATTACCATTTGCTAAGTCTGTTGCATACAAAGCATTGAGCTCCGCCCACTTTTAGGGAGCGTTTTTGGGAAAAACTGTTTTTTTTTAAGTATAAATATTCGCTTTTAACGCACTTTCTCGTGATTCCAACGAAATTAGAGTTAATTGATTTAAATTTTCCGCCTACGCCCTTACCTAGGGGCGTGGCCAACACAAATAACTGACATTCAGTATATGAAACTGACTAACAAATTTTAAATTAGGTTTTAATGGGTAAAGAGGGTCGGGTATTTAGAAGTTCGTTACAGACGAACTCTTGCACGAACTCTTGAAGCATTGTGACTTTTCTATGGTCATCCTGTAAAAACAGACGGTGTTTGGCAGGCATTTTAAAACTAGATTCATGCCCTGTATAGTTCGTCTCTATAGATAGACGCACTTAAAATCAATGATTCAGTTGTGGGTATATGGTTGCCATTGACAGATGGCCGGGAATCGACGGGATTGTCCAGTGTATTTTAGTGGCGGCTAGAGTCTAGCTTACAAATAATTTGTCCGTTCACTCGGTAAAATATATTTTTCTTTAACGATTTCATAAAATTAAGAATGTAAAATATTTCAATCAGAGCGCAATATTTTTAATTTAAAATGTTCAGAACTTCGCTGAACTCGTTTACCTATTTCGATCAAAAAAATAGAGTTGAATTCTTCTGTATCGATCCTCCATAAATCAGCGATTAGCGGAAGATGATTTAAGATAAACCCTGAAGTGTCTCCACCGGACAAACATAAGATTAAATCGACACGAGTAGTGAGCACTCTTTTGCTATCGTTTTGGCCATGATAAAAGGCGAATTTTCCATGAGCAAAAAAATATTTCGTTCAAACAATTCCCAATAGAAAACGTATTTGTGACAGATCTGTCATACGTAGACGGTTTTATGGCCTTTTTGGTTGGCGATTCCGGATCAGGGCGTTCTTCTCCCGGATTGGGGCTTCATTCCGAACAGCCAAACACGTTTTTCTTGATTTTGAAGTTTGTCTAGCGTTGTATTTGTGAATCAAAAGCTATGCTAAGGGGACAAATGACATTTATCCAAATTGAAATTGACACATGTATGATTGTGTGCGTGCTTCTGGTTCTGATTCTGGATTCAAAACCAGAAGCAAATTTCTCTTCTATCCAGAAGAAGAACTGTCAAACGAGTCCAAGAAAACAGTTTCAGGAGAGTCCAGAAGTCTCCCGGATTCTCGCGGACGACCAACCGAAAAGGCCATTAGTTTCCTTTTTTGAGCCTCCAACTGTCATAAAGGTGTTCAAAAAGGGTTAAAATTGGCATAAAAGAAGTTTCTGTAAAGGATCAATAAGATTAACAAGGAGATTTATTTTTAATTACTTGCCGAGAGGTTTTAAATTTGTATACTAAATCTCGTGATTGTTAAGAGATTTATTGAAGATTTACCTGCATTCCCACATATAAAGTGGATTTAATCCTTTGGTAAGACTTCAATCCTGTTGTAGCTTCTCTATTTTTCCTCAATCGTACGTTGATCGAACTTCTTCTCTTTTTTCTTTTGAGATGTCAGAGTTTCATCCACTTTTGCCAATCGAGTTAGAAAACCGCAAGTGGTTCCATGCTGCACCGCATTGTATGCTTCACGTTAATTTGCGTGTGCCTACGGGCTTTTGCCAAAACTTTCGCTGTTGTCATGTAATTTTCTAATCAGAAACGAAGAACTTGAAGATTTTAAACACAGAAGTGTCATATTCAAAAAACATCCTACCCTCTAAGCACGCGGTGTTAAAATTGACTCAAAAATGAAGTCTCCACTCCAAACATTATGTCAAATCGGTGTCAAATTTTAGTGTCAATTTTGATTCAATTTGAAGTTAAGTGCTGTTCCTAGATTGAAAAATTGTTATATGGTATCAAAAATCTGACTCCGTTTTGACACCATTTTTCGGTGTTAGTTTTTTTAGTAATTTCACTCAATTTTGACACCGTTTTTTGGTGTTAGTTTGGTTTAAAAATTCTAACTCAGTTTTGAGTTTGATCTGTGAAATACTCTTTTTTTTGTAGGTCGTTCTTAAATCTGCAATTCCACTGAAACATTGCACAAAAAGCATTATCAATTCTGTGGTACATGCGATTTCAAGTAAAACTCTACACTTTATTTTAAATCACAAGAACCCCAGAACTCAAAGAAACACTTAATTAAACTCTGGGTCATACAACGATTGAAAGACTGCAAATGTAAAACGACCGAACATAAAATTCGAGGTAAAAATTTATGCGTTGGTGTGCGACGACCGCTGCCGATGAGTATTCGTGGTAGGATATGTGTGGGAGTGTGACAAAAACATGTTTTGAGAGGCTAGAGTTAGAAACATGTCAAATCGGTTTCAAATAAATGGACTCAAAATTTTGTTAAGAGAGAACATGTGTAGATGCACTATGAGTGCTTGCGTATATGTGTGAGCATGTGGAACATGACGAAAAAAACTCGTTTGTGGAGAGTTGATGAGTTAGAAACAAGTCAAATCCGTCTCACAAAAATGAGAGACCTAAGGGCTTCCTAACAGCCCAGCAAACACGACCGTCTATTAAGCTTGCCCATGGCATGCTAACAAGGGGTCTAAAGCTAAACCATCAAAGCAAAGCCATCAACACTATACTCGGGGAACACCATTAAAATCTCAACACATCTAACACATCTGCAACACCACTAAAACATCTCGGAAATTTGATTTTAGCACCGTGCAACAACGGTCTAGTTTTTCGGCCACTGCCTAAACTGGATGGACATGGTTTTTAGAACCCTCCTGAATTGAAAAACAAAATCTTAGCGTCTAATTCGAGATCAAAAGCTTCCCGCATGTTCCACTGGTGTAATTTGCCTTTGATGCTACTCAGCGCCAAAGCTACTTAGGGCCCGTTTTTCAGTGCTGAGTTAAGCCCAGCCTTAACCAAGATCTGTTAATCCCGTAACAAAACGAATCTGGAGTTGAGCAGCGAGCAATTTCCCAGTGCAGAGTTAACTCGGTCAGTAAAGTTGTCAAAACCTTTGACTCTCCCATCCCTCACTTCACATAGAAAAACACAGGCATAGAAGTTCGAGTTATTCTTAGATGTAATTTTTCACCGAATCATGAAAATCAACCGCCATTCCCCACAGAAAAAAACATGCAAAGAAGTTTATACTGTCCTCCAGTGTTGATCCGAGATTTACCAAATTTGGCGAGTTAAGCAATAAAAAACTAATTTCTGGGGCTTATCTCAGTTTAAACTCGGAAAGTCGGATGATCTTGCACTGGAAAACTGGCCCTAAGGGTATATAACACTTTTAAGCTAAAAACCGGTCCATAGTGATGTTTTTAATCCTGACGTGGTGTCAGTGTATAGCTTATCGCACACTAGCAATTTATTTTAGCATCAATAGTTTATTCACAATCCCCAGCGCTCACATGAGCAACTTTTTCAATTCGCAAAGGTACTTATACACAAACCCTGATGAAAAATATTCTAAAATATTGTCGAATTGAAAGAAATTAAAGAGTTTAACGGCAGCATTTAAAAACAAAGCTGCATGTGTTAAAAAAGTCATTTATGCTAACAAGCACCTAAAAAATCTGTGGCAAAACCCAAACTTAAAAGTTGCCGCAAACTGGTTTCGTGTCGGTTACGCATGTGTGTGCATTCCCATCCAAGCTCGTAGGACACAAAAAGCCAATCAAATCGTAGCGTGACTAAAAGTGTCATGTGTGCGTTAAGCTTACAGCTACAAAAACTTAAGAGTCTTGCAGGTATTTTTAAACACGTCATGGTTCTTTATAGCTCGTGGAAATGCTGTCGTATAGGCGGCTTTCAAATACACGAGCAGATAGTGGGATTCTTTTCACTGTTCTTCAGAACTTTTCAGACCTGAAAAGCCAAACAGACAAAGAGTCCAATCAGATTATTGGTAAATGTATGAATCGGGCCCTAATTTAAACCCTAAAAATCTCTTCTAATAAAATAATGGGGACTTGTCAGTATTCCAGTCTCATAATCTTCCGGTTACATCACGCAAAAATTCTCAATTAAAGAATCGAAATTGATTCAATTCGATTGCTGTCTGGTGATACCGCATGAATCGACAATTGAAGGTTGTTTTTTATGTAAGATGTATGCACCATCCAGTATTACAACCCAGTATTATGGACAATTGTCCATAAAGCTAAGCATTTTAAAGTTTGGCAGTCAGAACAGCGATCTTTTCAATACTTGGCCAAGCCTTTTTTTTAAATTAACATTTGACCTGGAGTGTCTTACTCTATTCACAACCATTACTAAATTTTTGTTCAAATAATTATTTGAAATGAAATGCATTAAAATCACTGCTGACTGCAGACTTAGACTTTCTGGGTTAATTACCTGTCTATACGGTTTGAAAAATTTGACTTTATGACGTAGATTTTGCAGAACTCGACCTTGTGTTTATAGATATCCAATGTCACAATCGAATTCTGCTTTGAATGCAGAAGAACCCAACAAGTCTGTTTTCTCGATGTTATTACACCCCAAATCAATCCCTTTTTTTATACCCACTCTCTTATCAATGGCAAACGTAATAAGAAGGTCGCTAAACTTTTAGTGTAAGAAAAACAAATCAAAATTGTTGTGTCTGCGCATTTTCTTCTCCATCAGCTACGTTAAAAATAAATTCCTACTCAGTCATGGCTTAAAAAAAAATTGCAACATTGCAAAGCTGAAGCCCACCCAAATGGAATGAATTGCTTGAAGCAAAATATTTTAATGTGATGGACAATTGGCTGGCACCTTGGCAAACAACCCAACCAGGTGATAGACGAAAAGCGTTCCAACATTCAGCATGCGGTGCCCATGCAGATGGTTTTAGGAAACCGACTTTAAACTGTCTTCTCTAGTCTTTGCAACTTTCTTAAACTGATGTATGCAGGTGTTCAGGAATTTTGTAATGTCTTCATACCATTAGTTGCAAATTGTGCTTGGTGTGTGTGTGTTGGACCTTGCGACAGTTTTAATTGTTTAAGTCTAGCATTTGCCAAAGGAAAAATTAAGTTTTTCTTTGGCGTAACAATAAATCATGCAGTAATTAGCGAATGTTGCTCCGATTTTTGTAAGCTAAGAACGGTCCGCCTCTTCAATCAAAATATCTTTCCTTCACTGGGATCTGAAGTGTTGCTTGTACTGGTAATGCGATGAAGTTGCACACAACAGACACACTTAATAGTGTTTTTGTTTTTGTTTTCCTTCACTCGAATATTAGAAAAAAAAAACATTTTCAACATGTGCAAAGCAATCGCAAGTTCAGTGGTGAGATGATGACACACACAATTGGTGACAAAAAAGAGTGCTATCCACTCATCATTTGACGTTCAATTATCAGGAAGACTTAAAATGCAACCTTTTTTTTTTAGAGAAAGGACGATTACTCTATTTAGGGCCGGTTTTTCAGTACTGAGTAATGTCCAGCTTAAACCAAAATCTGTTAATCCCGCTGCTTTTTAGTGCAGAGTAACTTCGTCAGTACAGTCAGTCAAAGTCAGTCTGCTCTCACTTCACAAAAGCTTATGGCCTAACCATAATAGACTTAGATGGGCTTAAGTCGGCTTTCCGAAATGTCCCATTACACGCAATTCGTGTGTCACGACCATAATAGCCGTTTGCTCGGTTTCGTTAGGTCTTCGTTAACTTTTGCTCTCTTAAGTTTAGTCCCACTCAAGTGAGAGGTTTAGCACGGAAATTTGACAGCTGGTTAAATACACACAAATTTCATACGATTTCCGAAACGTTTGCTGAAGTCTTTTATGGGCACCGTAAGCATTTGGCTAAACTTGAGTGGGATTTTCGATGTATTCTGACATTTGGTTAATCTCACTTAAGTCTATTATGGTTGGGGCTTTAGATTAGTCTGCATGCCATTTTGGCATATTTGACGTACCGAAGAAGAAAAATGGTGCAAATATTTTTCTACTTACATACGTCAAATATGCCAAAATGTCTGGCAGTCTAATATAAGTTATAGAAAAACACAGCAAAATAAGTTTGAGTCATTTTCAGATGTAACTTTTCACAGAAACACGTCTTGCAGTGCAAGATACAGAAAAAAACAGTCAAAGAAGTTCATACTGCTCACAAGAGTTGATTGGCGAGTTAAGCCGAGATTAATACCGGATCAATATTAATTGAAAAACTCACTTCTGGAGTTCTTCTCAGTTTAACTCGGAAACTCAAATGATCTCGCACTGAAAAACTAGCCATAAGGGCAACTTACACGTTAAGGTTATATTACTAAGGGCCGGTTTTTATTCCCTACCCAGGGTATATTAAGTTTAATGTATAGTTTATAGCGCAGTAAAATAACCACCGTACCCCCTAAGAACTTTAAGAGATATGAATGGGTCCGATAGGAAAATAATCGATTAAGCCATCTCCGTCCGTCCGTATGTAAACAACTTTTAGACTTTAAATTTTAAGTTAAAGAGCTGAAAATTGGTGAGTGAACTGGAAGTCCAGTGCTACAGATCACGTTTGAAAACGGTTAATCCGAAAAGTTTCTTGTCATGTCAATTAACAACCGCGAAAGCCTTAAAACTCAAGTTGAATCCGCCCACAGACAAGCCAATTAAAAAAGCCTGTATGTGCGGCCATCTCTAATTTTTAAAAATACTTTTTTCAAATCTTAGCTATGTTACAATCATTCGCTAGGCACTCGCACTGATTTTTGGTATGCGACATTGCCTTGTAATTGTCTTTGAGAGAGCAGAAATAGTTTGGGCCTTACATTGACTGTTTTTCAATAAATTATGAAATTTGACAAAAAATTACATTACAAAAGTTGTAGATATTAGCATTTTCTAACTTTTTTTGTATATATTGTATGTGCCTCCGCCCACTTTTAAGGGCGTGGCGTTAAAAAAATGATTTTTTTTAATAAAACAGGCGGAGTTTTAGGCCGAAATGTATGCAACAACCTACCATAAATCATTAAACAGTTTTTATATCCCGCCCACTTTTTGGAGGCGTGGCGCAGTTTCATTTTTTGCCGTCGCTCGCAGACGGGCTGAATACATACGCACTGTTGCACTTTCTCACTTGTTTTCTGTCATTTTATCTCTCAAAGGGAGTGGCGATGTCATTTTCCAGGAGTGAAAAAAGATTTCCGTTGTATAAACATAAAAATATGAAACGTAATTCTGACAGATCTGTCATACGTGGACAGTTTCAGTGTCCTTTTTCGATTCTCATTCTGCTAAAAAGGTGTTCAAAAAGAGTTGAATTGAAAGTGGTTTGTGAAAAGTATGAATGAGATTTATAAGGGGATTTTTTTTAATCGCTTGCCGAGAGGATATAAATTTGTGGGTTTTATCGCGTAATTTGTAGGGGATTTAATGAAGATTTGTATTAATCGTGGATTAGTGCCCGGTGGAAACATGGTATAAGGGTCTTTTTTTAACCACAAACAGACGGTTTTGACAGTTGGGATAACATTGAGTTTGAACGGGAGTGACAGCTTTCGCTCGTGGAAGACCTCTGATAAACTTAATGTACCCAAAAAACTGTTTCGTCGCTCGTGTAAAGCCAAGGTTAATCTCCCTTTCCCTCTTTCTAATCATTAAGGAAGCGGTAAAGGAAGTTTTGCCTTAAGGCAGTTTTGGCTTAAGAAGAACGTGATACGCGCCAAGGTGAAACGAATGTTTTGTACCATGAAAAGGTTATCTATAAAATGCTAAGTCGCCCTAGACACGCCACTCAGAGCAGTGCAATTCAACTGTGCTGGATACCAAAACATAACAAAAATTCCAGGGGTGGAATCGTCTAAGGTGATCTGTGATAAGTGATGTCACAAATCACAAAAATTCGTCTGTGTTAACTTTGACCATCACAATTTTCTTGTGACAGCTCTCGATCAATGGAGAATACTGCGCAATGATAACGCTGCTTTCAATTCGGCCAACTGGTTCTTCATCAAAAGATCTCTCACCTGAATGGATGCATCATACTATCTTCGGCGCATCATAGCGAATGACCTAAGCAACAGGAAGTTAAGCTATAGTACAGACAAAGGATCAAAAGTCTACAAAGTCACCGCGGGAGTCCCACAAGTTTCGGTCCTAGGGCCGCTACTGTGGAATATAATGTGTGACGGCCCAGACGGGGTAACGATAATCGGCTTCGCTGACGATATTGCTGTCGTCGTAGTACGTAAACACATGAATGCAGTAAAGCTAGCAGCAAACTTAGCTATTAACCACGTATAAGATTGCCTTGTGATCGCTAAACTCGAACTAGCGGACCACAAAACAGAAGCTGTGCTGATTACTAGCCGCAAGACCGTTCAATTCGTAACTTTTCAGGTCGGAAATCATATCAGGTCCAAGGAGGTAATAAAATATCTCGGAGCTATGGTGGATAATAGGCTGCAGTTTAAGGCTCACGTGGAGCATGTGACTAAGAAAGCATCACAAATGCAGAGAGCTTTGTCGCACATAATGCCTAACATCGGTGGACCTAGGGTATCTAGGGAGGATTTTACTAACGAGAGTAAATACTTCGGTCCTGCTTTACACCGCCCAAGTTTCGGCCAAAGCTAGAACTACGGACGAACTAGACGCGTATAAACCTTGCGCGTTACGAACAATCAGCGGCTTCCGAGCCATTTCTGATGAGGCCGCCTTCGTCGTAGCCGGAATGATTCCTATCGATATCCTCACCGATAAAATGCTCAGGATATACAACAGAAGAGCGCGCAACTTAAGCAACGCAACCATGGACATACACATTAAAACGGAAGAAAAGGCATCGTCACTAGCTATGTGGCAAACCCGGTGGCCCAACACGACAATAGGCAAATGGACATTTTAACTTATACCGAGAATTGCTCCTTGGCTACAACGAAAGCATGGGGACTAAAACTACCGCCTACCGCAGTTCCTATCCGCCCACGGTGGCTACCGAAAATATCTTCACCGTTTGGGACACAATAGCTCCCCTTCTTGTCCGGAATACCCTTATCAGGAGAAGGACACAGAGCACGCCACATTCAAACTTTATGTTTTAAAAACTGGGGACGGGCTGATAAGACCAACTGATTTTTTGTCTACTCTTAGGCTGATTTTTTACATGCATAAATAAAAAAAATGTTCTTACATCAAAAGCCTGAATAAAGCAACGATTCGGAACAATATTTTTGTCATTACCTTGCGCACACGGATTATTTTGTTTGATCGCATTGACTATCACAAATCATAGATCACCTTAGACGATCAAAGATCACCTTAGCCTCCACCCCAGGAAACTGCAGGCTACTCGAACGTTACATGTGAAAGCTAACTCCATACGCAGTGAAATATCAATTCATAGATAGACCGGTGATAATACATACTTATATACTTGCTATGGTGATGATTAAGCAAAAGCTGGATCTTCAAAAGCTCCAAGGGTTAGACGCACCTACGGGGTGGACGCGAAGATTTTCAAGACAACAGTGTTGGGGTCCATCCACTCTAAATAGCCAAGTCGTCTGCGAAATCGAGTAATAGAGTTCTTCGTGCAATCATAACGCCCCCACCTGTTGTTCTACAAAATTTGCTCACTTGGAATAAAAAATATAATTAAATGGTTGCAATTGGCAGCCTTGTGTGCCAACGATATAGACAAGTTTGTTTTCATACCAAGTGACAAAAATTTTTTGGCGAAAAATTTTATTGTTGAAAAATCGTACCTCATGTGTTTGCGCGGAAACTTTGCATATTTCTTTCAAGCTTATTTGGAGTGTTTGACAAATTTTATGATTGAACTGCACTACTAAAAAGATTTATAAAAACTCTTAAAAGAGGCATTAAATACAAAGCTTGAGATCACCTTGTTGTGTATTTATAGTCGTGAATGCAATTTTGCTCTTTGATCTCAGCACCTGACATATTCTTCAACACAAAATTATATATTTAAAACCGTGTTAACATTGTATTACCTTCATAAGTTTGAGTTTCAAAGGTTGCTATGTCATCCTAAATGTCTTCTAGGAGGAAAAGGCAAATTTTTTAAATTTGCGATTTGACACCTTCTTTTACTCACCCCATCGATGATTCGATTCATTAAACTCCGCTGGTCCCAAGGCAGGTCATTAACTACAGTCAGTTAGGTAAAGATAGATTCAATTAAAGACGCTGTCAGCGTCATCCAAAGCAATATTAAGCTGAAATTATAATGACAGTTCATCCTACCTATCGCAGAATCTAACGATCAGTCAATATAATGTGATGATTTGACACTTTTAACTTCTACGATAACCTTTGTAACGTTACATTCCACGATGGTGGTACAACAAATTTGCATCACTAATTGCAACTCAAACAAAATTCAACATAAAGAATAAATTGTTGGCAATCGAATGCTAAGGGGGTTGTCTTGTTTGTTTTGTTAACTAAGACCTGGGTGGTTCCGCAACCGCGAGGTTTTTTTTATAAACACGAGTAACCATAGCTTAGTTATCAGAGGTTACTAATAAAATTTACACTTCAAGCATCATTCCTTTGATACGCGTAACAATTTACGCATTTTGGAAGAAAAGTGTTGTTCACCGATGTTGGTTGGAAAAAATGTTTCGATATTTTATGACAAAGCAATTCATGTAAAACCATTCCTAGTTCGGTTTCAGCGTTTATGTCGGGAATAAATTAACATACAAAACAATAAAGAGAGTTGGTAAGGCACGTATTTTTTTTAATTTAGCGGGGCAACTGCTCTAATTAATGTTAATTTCCCTTGTTTGTACCTTATTGGCTAGCTATTAGTTGATGCAAACGAGCCTAGTTTAATGAAATACAAATTGGGGAGTGTTGAAATGAATGAAACCAGATTGTCTCCCTCAAGCACTTTTGGACAAGGATAGTTAAACCTTATATTTTGATAAGGAAAAGTGATCAGAGAAAAATAAAGAGAGAAATCGGAGCTCTCTTGCTTTAGAAAGTTGTAGATTTTATTGAGTATGTCTACAGGAAAAACTATGGTGTGAGCTGATGTGAGTAGAAAACCTAAGCTCGAAGGTGTTAATTTTCATCAACAAGCGCGCTCTCTACAAGAGAAGGCTGCAATCCCAGGCAATAAAAACTCCTCAATAGTTAAAAAGTTGGAGCATGTAAAACCCTGATATGAAAAACACCTAACGTCATATTTCTTTATTTTCACGTTTTTAAGGCCGTTTATGACTCTTATCTTAGTAGAAAGGGAGTAAGAGAAAAAGCCTGGTTCTTGCTTCACAAAAGTGTGAACCATTAGGTTGCATTAATAAATATCACAGTTATTTTATGGAACTTTATTAATATGCATTGAAAACAAAAATGAAACAATTTTTTTACTTAAAAAATAACGTCAAATAACTTTGCAAACGCTAAAAGTGTGTTTTTGAGTTCTCGATTGCGAGTCGGAGGAGGAAACTAAAGCCTAATGACAGTAGTCTGTTCAATAATGTATAAGTTTTGGTTGTTTTTGGGTAAATTATAATATTATTGACCAATTGGCATTCAAAAATAAGGATCTATTGTTTTAAGTTTTTAGAAATTTAAAAACCGGTAACTGGAACACAATTTTTATGCGATGATCTCGAAACCGGCCAGGGTGGCCGGATACTAGAACCTTGCCTAAAATCACATTTTTTATTTATTTTACTCTTAGTGCATCTGTCCACCACTCCATTAAAAAAATGTGTTTAATATATAAGGTTTCAGTATCCGGCCACTGTTTTCGGTAAGAAGATTGGTATGGCCGGTTTCTAAAACAAGAAGCATCAGTATCGGGCCACCCAAAAATTGTATGTAAAATTATACTATTTCATAGGCTATGACCCAACAGACCGAAAAATAAGACTTTTTCTCAAACTCAAGGAATCAATAAAGCGCAAGTGAAGGCAGAAAAAAAGGAACTAAGTCACAGGAAAGCCGCTTCAAAGTATAAGTCGCCAAAAAAGTTCTTTGCAGGACAGTTTATGTGGCGAAGCTGCTGAAACTTGCAAACCCAAAAGGACCTTAATCCACTCTAAATCTTAAACCTCTTAACTCTTAATTGTCAAAGAAAGGCAAATTAAAAACTTGTGCGTTAACAAGGCACAATGTGGCTATCTACTTAAAAAAAAAACTACTAAAAAAATATTACAAAGATCGAAGAATAAGATCAATTCGTCAAAAGATTATCGTGCTGGAAGAATGTGGCTGAAGTTGTTCTTTAAACGTTTGATTGATTGATTTGATTTGATTTATTTCATCCAATGAATACAATTTCAGAATTAAGATTTACTTAAGAATAACAAAGTCTATAAATACAGGCTACAAAAGCCGCTTAATATTGAAAAGATAATTCATTGAACTTACAAGAAACATCCTGTAGTTAAGAACTAGTATCGGATGTTATTAAATAAAAAAAACTAAAATACATAAAATAAATACAAAATATAAGGGTGCTAGCGCTTAAGTTATACTATAGTGTTTTTCTTTTTAAAGTAATTAAAGTTTAATTTTATAAATTTAGAAATAGTAATAGCAATTCACATGCAAAATCAAAATTATACTTATAAATATTTGGGGATTATACTAACGTTCGAACAAGACTATAATCAAAAGTAAATAACCACTCTTTAATTTTTCTATTAAATATAAAAGGATTACGAATTCTTCGAATAGAAAAAGGCAGCCTATTAAAAACACGAGGTGCTACTGATGTGTAAAAGTTGAAATACTTATAAGTGTTATGAGGGGGAATAGAAGCCAGATAGCGATGATTACTACGGAGATTACGGGCCACTAAGTTTTGATTTAATAGATAGCCACTTCTTTGAAAAAAGATTTTTAGAACCTTGTAAAAATATAGGTGCTTAAGTGGCAGAATCTTCGAATTGAAGAATAAATGAAAACTATGTTCACGACGCCTTTTTTTCCACATTATTCTCAACACATGCTTTTGTAAGACTAGCAAAGGCTGAATTTTATTTTTATAAGTACCTCCTCAGCAAATGAGGCCATACTGCAGCTTAGATTGAACCAACCCATAATATATTGTTTCCAGAAGCTTATGAGAGCAGAATTGTCGAAGGTGGTACATGATGTAAGTTGTTGTCAATAAGTATTTTTTTAAGAGGGATGTATGTACGCCCCAATTCAAATTATTGTCGACATTTAAACCCAAATATTTAAATTCGGATACATGCTCGATAGCAAAGCACTTAGGACAGCTGTCTACCTCACAGTTGAAGGTCGAATGGCAATCAGCACAGTTTATAAATTTAGTACAAGTGTTGCTGTGAAAGATAAAATTTGGAGGTTGCATTTCAAAGGAGGAAGGGTTAAAATACATGATTTTGGTTTTTTCGCTGATGACAAGTTTATGTGAGGCAAACCAGTGCCTTAAGAGATCCAAATCATGGTTTATATCTGCCACTAAATCCAACACAGAATTACTAGCATAAGAGCAAGCGATATCATCAGCAAACCCGACTTTCTTTCCTTTCAAACAGAGGTAAAAAATTGAATTAATAAATATAAGGAACAAAATAGGACCAAGTACAGAGCCCTGTGGGACACAAATTGTAATTGACAGAGAACTACTAAAAGCATTGCCTATTTTAACTCGTTGTTTTCTTTCGTTTAGGTAAGAAGCAAACCATTTGAGAATAAATCCTCGGAAACCAGCTTTTTCCAAATACGACAACAACAACTCATGGTTCACGGTATCAAAAGCTTTTTTGATATCTATAAAGAGAGCCGCAGTAAACTTTTTATCGTTTAAGCTCTTATGAACATGACTACAAAAGTTTAGTAGTGCATCTTCCGTATTTTTTCCAACCCTAAAGCCAAACAAGAACTAAAGAAAGAGCCTCTATCAAGAAAGGAAATAACTCTAGTTTTCACAACCTTTTCAAATATTTTAGAAAAAACCGGAAGAAGAGATATCGGCCGGTAATTATTTAAGTCCATCCTGTCACCCTTCTTAAAAATTGGTATCACATCGGCATTTTTTAGACTCACCGAAAAACACCGAGAAAAACACCGAGATAAATGCTTTTGTTAAATATATATGCCAAGACATCGACAATATTCAGACAAATGTTCTTAATGAAACTATTTGAATAGCTGTTCTGGGTGGATGAATTCGATTTTTTTAATAACTGAATACTTTTGTAAAGTTCAAAAGAAGTAATTGGCTCAAAGACAAAACTATTTTGTGAATCGTAATCATCACCGACACATTGGTAAGAAAAAGATAACTGAGAAGTTGAATCTAAACCAGCAACAGACAGCGTATTTAAAGCAGCGTTAGCAAAGTATTCATTAAAAGTATTCGCAATATCAGCTGACGATGTAATTACGCTTTCTTTGGACATTATGCTTGAAGGTATATCACATGAAGATTTTTTGTTAAACATTTCATTTACAATGCTCCACTCTTGTTTAGCGTATCCCTTAGCCAAATTAAATTTCTCAATGTAAAAGCGTTCCTTACATAAGGGAACCTCTATGGCTACGTCTTTGCATATAAGTTCAAAAGATTTGCGAAATCGAGTGTTACCAGGATATTTTTTACACTTTAAATATAATTTCTTTTTGGCTTGGATTTTTTGTAGCAAATCATTCGACATCCAAGGCTGGAGTTTCTTTAATTTGTTACGTTTACTAACAGCTGCCTTAGCACAAAGATCAAAATGGATATTTAATATCTCAAGAAACAAATCAAAAGCTCGAGAGGGATTGTCTTCAGCATAAACAGCAGGCCAACTTTCATGTAATAAACATGCGTTTAGAAGATTAAAATCCACTCTATTTGTAACTGATTCAGGCTTTGGTTTATCGTTCGCCGATCTTTCCTTTAATCCGTTCTAGAGCATCAGAAGGAAAGTTAGTTAGTGGTTCTTAGTTAGTTGAAGTATGGTGAGCTTCGAAGAGAAACTTGGCCCAGCCGGGGTACCTGCTGAAATTCACGATATTCGCCACCGGTATTGCTGCAAGCTTGTCCAACTTCTCAAAACTAAATTGGTCTAGAACTCTGAAACGTTGCCTCCCGTCGTCTTCCGATATTTTTCTAATCAGGACAGCCCTTGGAAATAAAGTTGGTTTTAATGATTCTTAATTTTGCTGAGTATTTTCCCAACAGGTTGTGGCCTGTTGTCACTCTTGTGGCTATGGCCATAGTGATGGCATTTTCATTGCTATAAGCTTTTTATACCCGACCGAGGGTATATTAATTTTAATGCATAGTTTGTAACACAGTGAAATAATCACCGTAGACCCCTAAGACCTTTTAGAGATATGATCGAGACCGACAGGTAAGTCGATTAAGCCATGTCCGTCCGTCCGTCCGTCTGTCCGTATGTTTATAGTTTTGAGGTCTTTAAAATTGAGCTAGGAAGCTGGAACTTGCAGCGTTGCTTAGTTCTCATTTTGTACCGACAAAGTATGAAAATTGAGAAGATTCGCCCACAGCCACGCCCACAATTGGCGTGAATGCCAGACAACCTCAAATTTACACTTTATTTCAAATGCCTTTTGGTCAAGATAGACAAAACATATGAAGTCAAATTTCGGTGGAGAGCAATATCGACCAGAAGCCTTTAATTAGGCAAAAATTAGACCGCCCATTCCATTGACCATGCCCACTTTTAACATCTGAAATTTTTGAAAACCTGGTTCCTCGGGAATTTCATTCTAAATTGAAAAAAAAAATTATGTGACAAATATTAAAGATATTGCCATTTTCAAAGTTTGTTGCATGCAAAGCATTGAGTTCCGCCCACTTTTAGGGGGCGTTTTTGGGAAAAAACAAAAGCATAAATATTCGCTTTTAACGCACTTTCTCGTGATTCCAACGAAATTAGAGTTAATTCATTTAATTTTTCAGCCTTTTCTCGCCCTTATCTAGGGGCGTGGTCAACACAAATAATTGACATTCAGTATATGAAACAGACCAAAAAAATTTTAATTTGGTTTTAATGCGTAAAGAGGGTCGGGCATTTAGACGTTCGTTACAGACGAACTCTTGCACTTACTTACTTGTTTGACTTGAAACTGTCTATGGATGGCCATAACGCCGTAATTCGGCCAATTTTCCTATCTATAAGGGGTTATATTGAATAGTTGTAATTACTTAGCCTGTCTCAAAAGAGCCCGGCGGATAAGCCTCTTTGCCCGATGTATGCATAGATATGAATATGAGCCATGTTTTGCTAGCTCGTCAGGCCTTTCATTTTCTATGAAGTCCTAAGTTCTGAGTGGCAGAGACTTAAGGCGCGCGTCCACTTGAGAGTAAAACTACTGAAAGTAGCTCCCAGGCCCATCTCGAGAGTCACGAGAGTAACTTTCAAGGAGCGGGGAGTTGAGAGAGAGTACAAAATCAATTTTCTGGGAGTACTCTCGGGACTCTCGAGAGTGGCCTGAGAGCTACTCGCAGTAGTTTTACTCTCATGTGGACGCGCACCTTTACTACACGATATTTTACTGTTGGTTTTGCCTCGGCTTAAAAGATATTGCAGGAGTTCAGTAGACTTCAGCTTGTTAGGATGCTGAGTTTTTCTTAGCGTACACCTACTCCAGTACCCCCACTTGATGTAGAACGGTCTGTGTAGATTGCTACCTCGGAGTGGATTTCAACGTTATCCCGCTATTACAGAGTTAACTATTGAAGTGAGCCTTAGATTCTTTTAATTACAATGACGCTTGCATTAAATAACAACTCTCCCTACATTTTCCACTAAGAGATCAAGTATTAGAAAATCAAATAAAAGTAAAGCTTTCAAAAGAAAGCTCACAAATTTTGTGGCTTTGCTGCTCAATATGAGACCGATACGTCCGCTTAGATTTTCAATTTATATTTTTATTACTTTATCAACAAAATAAGGCTATGTAACATTTTTTTACCTATGTACTTAATAAGCACGAACAATTTTTTTGTTCAAATCAAAAATGTGTAAGACTTACTTAATATTTGAAATAAATAAGGCCTACTTAACATTTAAATATGATTAATCTTTAAAGTCTAAAAAATCAAAAATCTAAATTTTTTACTCAAAAATGTTTGATAATTTACCATTTTGCTTTATATTTTCATATGTAAAAACAACCTGGCCGGATACTAAATCCAACTGGCCGGGTACTGAAATTTTGTGGCCGGTTACTGGTCAAAATTTACTTTTATCAAAAAAATATTGTTATTAAATTATAATATTATCTCGGTGTTCCTCTACTGCGCTGTCCATGTGGGTTGGATTCAAAATTTTCCGGGCTGGGTCGTTGAAGTCCATATCCGCTTTAGATAACCCAGTCATCGCAGACAGTTGTACTTTGATTCTTCTAGCTAGGTCGGTTTTTCTGTCTAACATCGAACTGTTCGGGCTGTCCGAACAAGTTTCAATGAACTTCTTTCAAGTTTCAATGAAAAACGCTACGTGAGTCAGATCAACGCGCCTTGCTGTTCACTATCAAAGCATTTGGTGGAGGTTCTGAAACCATTGGTTGGGAAGACAGAACATCATATTAATGATTCTTCCCACTTCGTATCAATTCTTAGTGGTCTAAGACTTGAGGCGGATGACGTGATGGTAAGCTTCGATGTGGAGTCACTCTTTACAAATGTACCTGTGCAGGAAGTTCTGAGCATAATTCGTCAACTAATCTCAACCTCCAGCATAGACGAAAAACACATGCCACTTTTGGAATTTTGCCTATCATCGGGTTTCTTCTCTTTCGACCAGAAGTTTTATCTGCAGAATAATGGTGTAGCTATGGGATTACCTCTAGCTTCCTTAGTTGCTGACGTGTGGATGGAGCATATTGAGAAGAAGGCTCTGAATAGCTTCGAAGAGAAACCAAAGGTGTGGTTGAGGTACGTTGATGACACTTTCTGCATCATTAAACTTTCCGCGTTAATGAGTTTTTTGAACCATCTCAACTCACAATATCCGAAAACAAAGTTCACGATGGAACAAGAACAGAATGGATCCATTGCGTTTTTGGATGTTAAAGTAACGCGGAAATCGGATGGTACATTAGGACACACAGTTTACAGAAAAGGCACACACACAAACAGGTACCTCCATGCTTCCTCTCACCATCATCCGGCAAATTTGAGATCTGTTGTCTCCACACTTATTCAGCGAGCTCACAATGTATGTGATACAGAGCATCTCGCCGCTGAACTTACCTTTGTGGACAACGTCCTTCAATCGAACGGCTACTCGAAAAGACAACGTTCATGGAAGCCAAATTTGTCGCGACAAGAAGACTGCAATGAGTTGGACAAGAGAGCCTTTCTACCGTACGTGAAAGGTGTCACGGACAAAGTCGGTCGAATTTTAAAACGATACGGTGTGAAAACGATCTTCTTACCGCCAAAAAAGGTGATAAATTATCTACAATCACCCAAAGCTTTCCTCTCCAAACTCCCGATGTTTACGCAGTCCCTTGTAGCTGTGGGTCATCATACATTGGACAAACGCGACGAAGTATTTGGACCCGTTTAAAAGAGCACATAAATGCTGTGAGCAATCAGCAGCGAGAAAAATCCGCTGAGCATGTCTTAGACCATCCCAACGAACACCATTGGATCAGATTTGACCAGGCTAAGATACTGGCTCGGGAGTCGCATTACATCCCACAGCTTGTTCGTGAAGCGATTGAGATAAAACGCCACAAAAATTTCAATCGCGACCACAGTTTCAAATTGTCGCGAAGATGGGATCCAATAATCGGCTCATCACCGTCGATTGCGAATTGGCTAACCAGCCCCAGCGACACAGTGAGCACTGTTTGCTCTCAGCCACCTGATGCACAACAACGAGACAGCATTACCGCCTACGCACCGCTACAACTTGCGTAGTGCTAATCGCCACAAGCATTTTTAGGCAGTTTCCCGGTGACCACGCTTAATGTAACTTAAGCGAAACGTTCGGGGTGAGTACGGTTTGCACTCATACTTTATTTTAACGCGTTACATCCCAAAACCTTTAAAATTATGAAAAACGCTTTGTTTGGCATTCCGCACTGAAAACACCACTAGACGTCAAACTATTAAAAGGTCTATTGAATCTTTTTTTATGTCATTTATTTTGTTGGTTTTTTTCGTGTTTGGTTCTATGATATTGGTCGTTGACGTTTCATAGCTAACGCATAGATTTTGTACAGCTGATCTTAATTATTGGAGCACTATACTTGAACCTGAGAGCGCCGTGGTGCAGGAGTAAATTTGTGTAGTTACTCTGTACTAGCTTCGAAGTTTGAGTCCCAACTGGCGCAATTAAAGTTTTGTTGGATCCCACCTCCGCGAGGCTCTGACAAACACATCTAGAGCAACATCAGTCATCAAATTGTATGTCGCTTCCGTGTGTGTAAAACCATACTTAAAACCCTCTCACCATGCAGGGTTGTATAAGAGGTTAGGCCAGATAAAAAAAATTCTGTTTGTGTGCTAGTTAGTCGCTGGGAGAATACCTATGACCAATTTCCACTGTGGTTGTGGAAGGAGTTTTGTGCGCCCAGGGTACAGGATCCTTTAGTAATGTCAAGTGTGTGCCATTTTAACCACAGGTCCAATTGCATCAATGATTAAGCTTTTTGGGAGAGAAATTTGCATGCGTGGAACTATAAAATTGTGGCCATTCTGCAAACCAAGTTTTATTCTATCGAAGGAGATCAGCGACCAATAAAAATGCTTAAAAAATCTTCAAGTTTCAAAAAAAAATTCTCAGTTCGTTTTCTTCGATCGCTCTGAAGGATGTCATGCTTGCTTCCTAGAATTTTAGTGAGATATACTTAAGTTGGTAGCAGACAACTTGAAGTCAACAAAAAGCATTGTAAATACCCGACATTTGGATTTTGGTTCAAAAAGCTGCATGTACCATGCAACAATTTGCGCATGGTACAGTAAATTTGGCTAAAAAATCTTATTTACATGCAGCTCTTGCTGAAATCTTCCTTCAGGATCAAAGGCAACTAAAAATAAAGAGATCAAAGTCGGTCGTAATATCGATTCTTTTATTAAAATTCCGGTAAACACTTCTTTGTACATTGAACTCAAATATTTTGATATTTTAATATTGAAAATTTGTGATTTTAATTTAAGTGTTCTCCATAAATTCTCAAAGAGAGTAATTTGCATAATGCAGACATTCAACCCGTGACCAAAGAGAATAAACTCATTTAAGGTAGTTAAATCGATGCACCTCTGCCGGGGTTCAAACAACTCCTCGAAGTGCCTACCTTTTTAACACATGATGTAGGTACATGTGTTACACCTTATCAGTCCCTGTAACATCGCAAACAAAAATATATTCATGAGTATAAACTACTACCTACAGATGATGTGTTCCAAACGTGTTTGAATTGAACTTTAAGTATTCAAAATTTGTTGTTCTTTTTCACGTAAAGCTCTTGCGATGATTTTGTTTATTTTTGTGTTTCCACTTGTCTATTTGATGGTGTATTTGCCGCATACCGTTAATTCTCTATTTTCTACCGGTTTTCTCATCGATAAATTTAAAAATTTGCAAACCAAATTTGGCTTGTGCTACTTTGTAAATCCCTCATAGAAACGATCTTTACAGTAGAGCCCCAAACTATACCCAGCTGAAAATTATATTCAGTCAAAAAAAAACATCACCAGAAATTGACTTAAAATATTACTATTATCAGTTTGAGGCTGAATTTAGAAACCTGTGACATAAGTGTCACTTTTTTTTCGCTGCATCGAATAAGTGGCGGGAAGTCGTCTTAATCTTATCTTTCCCGGCATTGCTTTATACGTATACACTATAACCGGGTGTCGATTTCGTCTAGCACTGTGTTGCTATTTTTAGGCTTATCAATTCACATTTCAATTACTGAATCATGAGAATTGTACTTTGTGCTCTTCATGTGCGTTACGAGTCACGTTATCTTATCGCGGTTCTCATGCTGGGATATGCAAGTCACCAGCATTCAAAATCGAGTACAAACAGTAGGAAAAGTTAAATCGTATGAATTTTGTTCCCTAAAATTCGGTTTCAGTCATCTCGTGTATGCCCGGTATTATATTCATATTCGCATAGCTTACAATGAATAATTTACAATGAATACACATTGAAAGAATACAATAAATACGCATACAATAATATTGTCGACGACTTTTAAATAATTAGTTCGTGATCAAGGGGTAACGACGACCCTTAAAATGTATCAACGTATACCGTGAACGGAAACTTATAGAAGATTAAGCGAAAAGAAAAACATAAAAAAACTTTGCTTAGAAACACCAAAATGTCCACCCGTAAGTGTTATGCCCTTACTACGGAAGGTGATGGTGGTGGATCAGATGTCTAAATTAGTAACAACCCGTTATAGAACAGCTGCCAGCTTGTTCACGGCCGATTCTAACCTGAATTAAAGACGCCAAACAAGAAGTCGCACAATTAAAGACAAACGTGCTTGGACTTTTTTTTGTAGGTTTTGGTCCGCACCGAGTGTTCTCCGTTCTCCGCGTTTAAAGGCGAAGCTATATCTAAATTGATCTGACAGTTTTTTAAATTTAGAAATGGATTCGCCTTTAAACGCCTCTCCATCTCCAGGTGGCTGATAGGGGAACGACCTGATGGCGCTTTACAGCTCCCAGGAGACCTAAGCTCAAACCATATATTTGTCTATCTGTTTTTTTTTTTTTTTTATCAGAGCCTGTTTGAAGTTACTCCAAACATGCATTCTTTTGATTTAATTAATTTTTTTTTTAATTTTTTTCTTAATTTTTTCTTAAAATTGATTAGTAGCTTGCAACATAAAAAACTGGTCCACTAATAAAGGGTGGTTAAATTTTAAGGGCCGATATTGATTTTGAATAAAACCCAAATTATTTCGGAAATTATTTTCATTTATTTTTATTATGATAATATTGGTATGGTTCAATTATGTATGGGAAAAAAATATCGACCAAATAGCCGCCCGCGACCTCGGCGGCACACCTACGATATGGGCCAAATTTTCGATGACGCTGAAGCATAATTGAAGTCCTATGCCGTTAATGTGCCGAATTATCTCATCCTTTAGAATGAACTTGAACTTGGCGGCCAATTGACCTCGCCACCACGTGAAATAGCACGGCCACTAAATTTATCGCACAAAAGAGCCATTGTTTCGTTAGTTGTGTGGCAAGTGACACCGTCCTGTTGAATTGAAACCACATATCGTCCACATTCATATCTTCCGATTTGGCCCATAAAAAGTTCGTTATCATTTCACGATAGCGAACACCATTCACAGTAACAGCCTGACCGGCGTCATTTTGGAAAAAATACGGCCTTATGATGCCGCCAGCCCACAAACCGCACCAAACAGTCACTTTTGTGAGTGGATTGGTTTTTCGACAATCACTCTTGGATTATCATTTGCCCAAATGCGGCAATTCTGCTTATTAACTAATCCACTGAGGTGAAAATGGGCCTCTTCACTGAAGATGATTTTATGGATCGAAAATTGATCATCCACTGTTGCCATTTCTTGCCACCATACTGACCACTGACGACGCTTGAAATGGGCAAGAGGCTTTAGTTCGGGTCAATTCAAGTCGATTGCACCTTGTAAGCGTCTAAATGCAAGTCTTTATGCATAATGTTCTTCAACGACGAGCGTGAGAGGTGCAATTGGTGGGTACGACGCGACGACGATTTGAGGTGGACGGCTCTTCAGCCACACTATCGTGAACAGCAGCAATATTCTCTGCAGTACAAGCTATACGAGCATGCACTGGTGTTTTCACATCTCCTACAGGCCCGGTTTGCTCAAATTTTTGCATGATTTTTCCGATTGTACGCACATTTGGACGATTAAATTGACCGAAAAAATCACGAAGTGCATCGATATGCATGCCCATTTTCATAAAAAGCCTGAATAACTTTAACGCGTTGCTCGATTGTGTATCTTTCCATGGTTCAAATTGAGTCAGGCTGAAATTGAGAAATGTCAAATTAAATGCAGAAAAAAACTTGACGTTTAGGTGTGGTTCACATTCAACATCGGCCCTTAAAATTTAACCACCCTTTATAAGGTTAGCTTGGATTGAACACATATTAGTTTTTTTTTTTTTTAATAAACCAGCGAACAAGGGATCAGGCTACCCTTTAAATGGTACACATCTCACGAGCGGAAAGGATGGAGAGAAGGAGGAGAGGTACCGATGCACTCTTGTTTTGAATAGCTGCATGTTGTAATGGGTAGGAAAGACTGATCGTGGTAGGACATTCCACATACGTGTTGTACGGCTTATGAAAGAACCTCTGAACTTCACCGTACGTCAGAAAGAGGGCTCGAGGGTGAACTGATGCGCATTCGATCTTTGACAAGTATTACGGTTGAAATCGGCACCTATCCAGCAGGTGCAGTGCAGTTTTTGGTGCACCTGCCCAGACATGAGAGTTGTATTCCAGCTTAGGGCGAATGTATGCCTTATATAAAATAGTCAGATCAAAAGGGGTAAAATATTTTTTGCACCTTTTGACGAAACCTAGGCATTTCGCAGCGTTTTTGGCAGTTTATAATATGTGATCATTCCAACTTAAGTTTTTATTGACACACATACCGAGGATGGAAAGCTCGGTTTCATCGATGCAAGTGCCGTCCATGGATAACGGCTGGGTATTACGATTTTGCTTCAATGACAGAAGACAGCATTGAGTTTTGGAAGCATTAAACTCCACTCTGTTTAGAGATCCCCATGATACAATGCTGTTAAGGTCGGAGTTTAATGAGTTTAACATACGCTGCCGTTCCAGTTCTACGTCTGAAGCGCAGGGGCGCGGAACCGAGAACGAATATGAAAAACTTAGAGTACTGTCATCGGCAAATGAGTGGATTGGATTAGTAGTAGCAGACAGGAGATCGTTTATGAAAACAAGGAAGAGAGTCGGACGCAAAACAGAGCCCTGGGGAACCCCAGCGTTTATTTTGTGAACTGCAGACTTGAACCCATCCAAAACAACTTGAATTGAACGGTTCGAAAGGTAATTACTAATCCATTGAATGAGAGATTCGTCGATTTCAAATGCACGCATTTTCGACAAGAGAGCTTGGTGCCAAACTCTGTCAAATGCTTTTGAAATATCTAGCGCAACAATCTTGCTTTCACCAAGAAGATGCAAGGAATGGTTCCACTTTTCGGTGAGATATACCATCAGATCACCAGTGGACCTTTTGCCGGTCATTAAGGAGTTTTCGTGATTCGAGATATTTCATGAGCTGGAAATTAATCAGCGTTTCCATGACCTTAGAAAGAAGGGAAGTAAGTGCAATTGGACGACAGCTAGAGGGAGAAGAAGAATCGCCTTTTTTAGGGACGGGCTGGACAAATGCTGTTTTCCATCTACTCGGGAAGAGACCTGAAGAGTAGGACCGATGAAAAAGCTTACACAATGGTTTTGCCAGCGTGGAAGAACACCTCTTCAGAACAATCGGGGATATACCATCTGGACCAGCGGATTTGTGAATGTTGAGATCCTTTAGTACTTTATTAACTGTACGAGTGCGAAAATGAATTTGTCCCATAGTGCATTCCACGCGCTCAAGTACAGGCGGCGACATTGCGCAATCTGGTAGCGTGGAGCTGGCAGCGAAATGAGCTGCGAGGAGATTGGCTTGTGTTCTTAGGGGAGCGAACACACTAATATGCACCTATCGGATTGTTGACAAACGATCTTATGCCAGTTAAGATCTTTACGCGATTTTAAGGACACATATGCCTCTGTAGTTGACTTCAGAAGACTTCCATTCTTGAGGATCGCGCAAACAATGCTGATGCTGCATTCATCGGCTTACTTTCGATTATGTCTTGCAAATGAAAAGTTCGGCGGTATCTAATGCAAAAATAGGCTTTCCACATGCTCAGAACCGACAGCGTTTGCCCTTGTTTCCTTTGTCGTTCTTAAAGACTTTGGCTCGATCTTTGTGCCCTTGATAGGTCCTTTCAACCATTTGGTAGATCTTTAGAACCTTATTCTTGTTGTACCTTGGAGCATCTCTCTATCTCATCAATCGCGTCTCATTTTATTTCTAAGAAACTGGTGTTCCGTTCAACTCTTCTTTAAGACATCGGAAGAAGCTCTTGTTCTTCTGTGCATACCCGCTTTATATGCATTCTGTTAAGCTGCATTTGCTTGCCGGCATTCATCGGACTGTAGCGCCACCTTAAGTAAGTAAGTAAGTATTCATCGTCAAGCCAACAGCTGCATCTCAGGTGGCATTTTGGCAACGCTTTAACAACGCTTCAACAATTAATCCTGCAACATTGGGCTTCAAAAGAGGTTTTGGCACACTCGATTAGAGAACGACCACCGAGCTCTGAATATCTTGCGTTGTAGCGTGCTCACATAAAAATTCCTCAACGTATAGCTCGATCTATACGCGCTGGTCCGCATTTCCGCCGTCGTTGCCATAGTTTACGGCTTCGATGGGATACTGATCCGAGTCAACGTGCGTCGCGTCGGTCCCTGGAAATATGCATAAAACTGGACGATTTGTTTAAGTTGCACGCAATATCGTAAATTTGATTGCCTGTTGATTTACTGAAAGATCTCTATGAGCCTTTACGTCTTATCTTAGGTAACGCCATTTTTCTCCTCTGGGATCATGTGGGCATATAAGGCTAATGTCGGCGATTTATCATTGATGCCAATTGTCGTGAGCCGCTCGTTTGTGCATTTGAAACTCACGGCTTGTTGCCTAGTTCTGCTTCCAAGTGTTTGACGGGTCGACATAGAGTTGGTTTCGTTTACAGGTAGCAGTCGCCGCATTTTACAATCTTTGAAAAATGTTGTAACCTAGAATCTCCAGTTGAGGCACCAGAAAAGGACGTGATAGACGGAAATGGGCTTAAAAAAAAACCTGTGGGGTGGATGCTTGCTTTCTCTTGGTGGCACATGTCTATCCTTTGGTTATAAAAAAAAAACCAAAACATTGCTAAAAAACTAACTGCCACTAAAATCTCAGAAGAGCCATCGTCTTACCTCTTACCATGCGTGCTAGGTGCGTTAAAGAAGTCCTAACACACATGGAGGGGATTTCGAACGACAAATTCCCTAAGGTCTCTCGTCAAAAATTATACTCTCAAAAGGTTTGTCAGACCCTCGTGAATGTAGAACTGTGATGAAAAACTTTTATTGAACTGCCTCGGTCGCGACTCGAACCCAGCATCTCGTGAACAAGAGTCCAACACATCTACCACTGCACCCACTTAATGGCTGCTTATGCCACAAACGGCACCACGACTTAGGGAATGCTTCAAAAACTCGGCTTGGTTTGCTATCCTAAGTGAAATAGAACAATTCAGCTATTTGCCATCGGCACTTCAACCAATGAAACATCACCATAAACTAAACATTCGCAGCCTCATGTCCCTTGCGACTACATCGAGGGCATTATGAGTTGAATTTAGTTTTAATTTCTTTTTCGAAACGTCACGAATGGGGACCAATCTTTTAGAGAATTTTTTCTCTTCTTGTTACAGTCCTCAGCAATTTAAACCCATCTATAAGTAAACTACAAAAATTGTTTTTATTTTTATTGTTATTTCAGAAAAACGATGTGGAGATTTGACTAACTTAGCGCACAACAATCAACTCAGATACATTCCACAAAGAAACAAATTTATTAATAAGCAAAAAAGATGTTTTTTCTAATATTTACTTTATTATCGCTACTATGCATGTTTTACTTTTTCAAAACCTCGAAAGAGATGCCAAAAAATTGGTATGAATGGAAAACTGAGCTAAGATTCCAATATGTTGGAATGCTGGGACTATTTCAAGACTGGATTTACGCCACCAGAGATACAGTTGGTACGTTCATAAAAAGTCATCTAAAGAATTTTTTTTTTTATTTTACTAATTGTTTACTTTTATTTTTATCATTTAAAGATCTTTACAAACAACCTGGTAAAGTGGCTGTCATTACCGGCGGAAACCGTGGAATCGGCCTAAGAATCATCGAAAAGCTTCTCGAATGCGAAATGACTGTTATTATGGGTAAGTAGCTAAGTCAAACAGCTTAAAACAAGTGTGTAGACTAACAATTGAAACAACCTTTCGTTTATTTGTATTTTATTAAGTTTTTTCATATTTCACTCAAAATATGTGAAAATAAAAAAACTAAAAGGCATTTGGTTTGGCTTAGAGACAGTTGCCACTCGTCTTTCAAAGACCCAAGCAAAGCACGTCGGGGCATATTAATTAGATGGGCGGGCATTGACAACCTCAACCTTAATAAAAGAAGGTATTTCCTACGAACAGTGTTTCAGCGAAATAGCCAGTTGCACTCCAGGCCTTAAGATAATTTACCCTTATACGCGCCAAAGATAGAAAGCACGTCAACTCACTTGAAAGCTCTCGCTAGCATAGTGATGTTCAAAATGTTCTCTCATAAGCCGTACAACGGGAGCCTGAAATATTCTGCCACAACTAAGCTTTTACATCATTTACATCATTACACCAATAACATCTTACTGTTCTTTCATTACATCTTACAGGTTCTGTCTGGGCTATAACCAGACTCGATTATTAGCGCGCTGATGGGATGGGGTATAAGGCAAATTAGTTAACTAAACATTATTCAACTCCGTGTTTTTGCCGACAAAGAGCCTCGTGGCATGTTCACGTGTAGTCAATAACGTCTCATAACTCAGCACAATGGCAATGGTCAAACAGTCGATTGGTTAGTGAAGTCAAGATGTCTTCTGATCTAAAATTGGCCTAAAATTGTAAAGTTGGCGATGCTGTTTATATCTACACCAGATCGAAACTTGGGCGTTCTTTTTGCTCTTAAGCCTTCAGCCCAATAAATCCGTTGCGTCCGTCACGTTGAAGTCCACAACTGATAACTCTGTTAAATACACACGTTCTAATTGGATCCGGCCCTTAGAAGAATTGCGTGACGTACGTCGCTTCCCATAAGAACGTGTGTATTTAACTGAGTTGTCAGTTGTTTACTTCAACGTGACGGACGCAACGGATTCATTGAGTTGAACGTTGAAGGCTTTTTTCGTATAGCCATGATAGCTCTATCTTTTCTTAAAGGTGGACCATGACTTATGTGAACTAGTTACTTTTTTACTCTACTAATCGGCTATTAATAAAGGGTCCGCCATCTAACGTTTTTTTCTTCAACTAGTGCTTATTTTTCATGAATGGTAACACTTAGCTCATATCTGATTTGCAAGAATTAGTTTTATCCTTCCGCTGAACGAATATGGTTGCTTATACGCTTGAGCAACGCTGGGAAATCGACTTATGCCCGGTTTCACAGTGCAAGTTTAAACGCCGTTTAGCGACATTCAAAGTTTTAACTGACGTTCAAAACAAAAATGTGTTTTTCAGTGCTAGTTTAAACCTTAAGGAGAGTTTATATGGCAGTTTTACTTAAACGCCCGCCGTTGATGGTTTAAACTGCCGTTTAACGTTTAAACCGACGTTTGAAACGATGTTTGATGAAAACGGGAATGAAGTTTTGTTCAAAAATACTGTGAATGTCACAAGTATCACGTTGCCTTGAGAATTCCAAATTAAATTTGCGAAGAATGACACATTTGTCTAATCTTTGGATGCAAATATGTCCGAAACAGAATACCTAATCCGAAATCGGCGTGTAGTTTAAAGAACACCGTACAAAAAACAATAACTGGAAGTTTAGCTAAACGCTTAATTAATTTCTACTGTGAAACACCAACGGTTTAAGCACTGAGTTTAAACTTTCGTGAAAGTTTAACTAATCCTAAGTTTAAACTTTCGTGAAAGTTTAACTAATCCTAAGTTTAAACTTTCGTGAAAGTTTAACTAATCCTAAGTTTAAACGTTCACAGTAAAACCGGGCATGAGAGAATACGCCGTTTTTGCCAAAAAAAAATCATCTTTTCAGATGAAGATCATTTCGATCTTGGCGGGTATGTAAACAAGCGAAATTGTCGCATTTGGGGCACAGAAAACCCACACGCATACATTGAAAAGCCGATGCACCCAAAACGAGTCACCGTTTGGTGCGGATTTTGGTCCAGAGGCATAATTGGGCCATTTTTCTTCGAAAACGAGCAAGGAATGGCCGTTACAGTCAATGGCGATCGTTATCGGGCCATGTTGAACGAATGTTGGACCGATCGTGTAGGCTACAGTATGGCCAGACTAGGCAGCCATTTGAATGAAATAATTGTCCGTTATTAACCGGAAGGATTTAATAGTTTTTTTTATAGCATTTCAAAAAAAAAGTGATTTGGCGGACCCTTTATAAATCTTCAACGAATCTCGCACAGATCTCGAGGTATGTCATGCAATCTCAACCTTCACAGAAAAAGATTTAATATAAATCGCTTCATAAATTTCATTCTGACTTTTTAACCAACCAATTTATGACACTGCAAACCGTTTTCATGCATCTTAATAACAGTTGGAGGAAACAAAATAAATAGGCTTTTCGTCCAAATGCCACTTTTTGTCACTTTGTATGAAAACAAACTTATTTACCATTTAAACTTATTTGCCATTTATATTTCATTGTTTTTATACCAAAACGGATTTCGCTAAAGGTTAGAAGGAGAAGTGCGAGCGAGATAGTTACGCGAAAAACTCTATTGGGATTTTCAAAACGATTCTTTTTTTCACGTGGGAAATATCAATGAGAGGAAATATCAATGAGAGGAAATATCAATGAGAGGAAATATCAATGAGAGGAAATATCAATGAGAGGAAATATCAATGAGAGGAAATATCTGAGAGCCTAATAATGGTCTCCACCGAAATAAAAAAACGGGTAATAGCGGAAGAAGAATAAAAATAATTCTCGCTGTTGTTCTACCGGGCAAATATAAGGTTAATTTGACAAGAACACTCTTTTTCTGTCATTTTGGCTCTCAAAATAGAGTGGCGATGTTATTTCTCAATAGTGACCATTGGTAAAAACGTATTTGTGACGATTCTGTCATCAGTCATTTCTTTGTCAAGGCCCCAACTGTTACAAACACTGGCATTATAATATATATGGTATCCAACTTCATTATGGTCCCAGTCAAGCACGTAGAAACTAGCGCTATTTGGTGCTCGTGGCGAAATTTGGAAAAAAAAACTTTCAAAGGAAAAGTCAATGGGGAATGCTTCTGCAACTCACCACTGGTACCAAACAGCAGCACAGATCAGGGTACAATTTCTGTCGCAGGTTTTGTATGAGCGGAGACAGCAACTAGCAGTCCATATATATTATGTCAATGATGTCAATGGTGACAAGTGTTTGAAAAAGGTTAAAAGGATGGGATTTATCAGGAGATTTATTTTTCTTTACTTACCAAAAGGCTTTAAGTTTGTAGAGTAAGTAAATTTCTTGATTTGTATCGGATTTAATGAAGAATTATATTAAATCACGGATAAGTGTTCGGTGAAGACATGGTATAATAGCGTTTTCCATTGAAGAAAAGAGTTGCTCTCTTACTCACAAAAATTTTCATCGTTTCGATTTGGCGTGTTCTATTGAAAATAAAAGATCAATTCTCAACACGAAAGATGCGCTACCCCAAATTTGGGTGATTTGATTGGGCGAGGTCATCCGAGTTTCCGAGTAAAACTGAGATTAACCACAGAATTGAGTTTTTCAGTGTATATTGATCCGGGATAGATCTCGTCTTAACTCGCCAAATTTGGTAAGTTAATCCCGGATCAACTCTGGTCAAGAGTATGAAATTCTTTGAATGTTTTTTCTTTGTGAAATGGCAGTGGGTTTCCGTGTTTCTGTGGTTTACGTGTTTTACTCGTTACTTACTTAAACTTCTTTTTCCGTATTTTTCTATGTGAAGCGAGAGCTGGCAGAGTAAATAATTTCAAAAGTCGAAGATTTTGACAACTTTATTAACGTAGTAAACTCAGCACTAAAAAACTGCTTGCTGGGTTAACTCTAGATTCGTGTTGTTACGGGATCGCGTCAAGTTAATTCTCCTGCTTGCTCGGTGGAAACACTTGAAGATTTATTATTTTTATCTTCTCTCTTAAATCTCTATTTTATGGTAGAAACATATTATTACATAGATACATAGTGAGCCGGACCATGACCCGTGGAGATTGCCTGCCTGGGACTGGCGCAACCTTGGACACAAGCTGTTTCCAATCGCCCAAAGAATGTTCACTCTGGCATTCGTGGTGTCTTTATTCTTAAAGCATAGATTCAGTCTTTGCCATTTTGAACATGCAGAACTGAGACTCGAAGATCCTTTTAGTTGAGGATTCAAAGTTCATCCGTGATTGAGCATATTTATTCGTCGTGCCTTGAATTTCTAACCTAGTAGACCTGAATTTTGGAATAGAGCGCAGAGCTTGCCGTTGCATCTTCTCCTTAATTGCCCTCCTCGCGTACTGGACCAAAGCAAGCCTACATTTTGATATCCTTACCAAGTGCCGGCTGTGGGAGTTTTCATTTCATTTCATACCCGTCCCGTATAAGGGCAGGTAAAATGCTGTCCGCATCACGTGAACTGTATCACGTAATAGGTGCTTATCGACTATTCAATTCGGGCTCCAGAGAAAATAGTCGCCATTTTTTCTAAGTTCTCAATCTCAATGTCTTTGTTCTGCTACCAAAATTAGTGTCGGGCAAGATCCCAGTGAATTGATCCAGTTTTAAAAGCAGCAGTGCTGTTTCTCATGTTTGGTGTAGCTCATTTTATACGTTGGCACTCCACCGGGTGTGCAAGGTTACGTAAGGTCTTACTTAAGGCAAGGTTGCCTACGAAGATGCGCAATTTTAATAGTCTTACAGAATGTTCTAAAGCTCCAGATGGCTTCTTCTTTTGAAAGATTCCTAATTGGTCTTCCTCATTTGTTGATGTTTGTGCTCCACCAGAAAGTATTGTGCGCGTACGTAGCTGGGGTAGCCCCGTAGCTGTTTCTTTTATCTTGTACATTTCTTCTTAGAAGCCCTCTTCACCACCTTAACCCTCGTTTTGTTTTACTTTACCTCAGGTTGCAGAGACCCAAAGTCCGGAGAAGCAGCTGTGGCGGATTTGGTAGACCTCTCGGAAACAAAAGGAAAACTTATCGTTGAACCACTGGATGTTGGCGAGATGAGCTCCGTAATTGCATTCGCAAAACGCGTAAAGGACAGATACAAAAAGATTGACATTCTGTTAAACAACGGTAATTTGAACTCATCATATTGAAGTCAATGTTATTGAAGTGTCCTTTTAGCTGGAATCATGTTTGCGCCTCTGCACAAAACCTCAGAAGGTTACGAATCGCATTTTGCCGTGAACTACTTGGGTCATTTCTTGTTGACGCATCTACTGATGCCACAGCTTAAAGTTGCCGGAATCGATGGGAAAAATGCCAGGATCATTAACGTTTCATCGGTTGTAAACCTAATCGGAAGGATCAACTATAATGACATCAATGGAGAGTAAGTGGAAATGTCAGGTCTTAGTGGAATAATATTCAAGGACACGTTTTATTTTTAGAAAGTATTATTATCCCGCCACTGCCTACAATCAAAGTAAATTGGCGCAAATCCTATCCACTCGACACATAAATAAATTGCTCATCGACCAAGGAGCCCGTGTTCAAGTCATGGCCGTTCATCCGGGTGTTGTGGACACCGATCTTTTTGAGTATTCTGCCACAACAGCGGTGCCGTTTTTGAAGAAGCTTATCTTTAAGGTAAGTCGCTTAGAGCTCCCTCTTAAAACAACCTGTAACTATTTTTTATTCCTCAAGACGCCAGAACAAGGATCCAGAACCATTGTGTATGCTGCCATAGAACCCTCCCTAGAGGGTGAAGGTGGTTGCTATCTTAGCAATGGCGGCAAAGGCCCCATGCACCCCGATGCCAAGGATCCAGCAAAGTGTGCCAGACTTTTCAAATTCAGCTGTGACTTACTGGGAATCAAGGAATATGGCAGTGGGGAAATTTAAAAAAAAAAAGAAATAAATTGAAGTTTTTCTTCCATCCAACCGATTCTAGGTGAAATCGATTTTCGCAATGAAAAGACTTTGGCGCTTTCAGAAGAGGTGCTTATTTGCTCTATAGTGCCTATATAAGGCTACGTATGACTTATACCATTTAGAGACAACCTGTCGATTAATTCGTTTTGTAATTTATTTATATTACTAATATAGAACAGCCAATCATGATAAATAAAATGATTTTGGAACTGTTATACGGTGTTTCCACTGCATATAATACAGGGATTAACGTAGGAAGATTAAAAGTTAATGTTTCCACCGAAGTAGAGGAAACTCACTTGACGTATGCTTTCGTTTTTGAAATTTCTCAATGAAATCCTGTGCTAAGAAATGGCAATGACTGGTCGTCGCGTCCTCCCCACATCCGCATCTCTTTAAAAACGTGAGTTTTTTTGGCTCCCGGGCAACTCAGTTTTAAAAATAAATTAAATTCTTATATCATTGCCACTGATTTTTTTTATCTACGCAACGAAATAACCAAAAAAATAAACGTCAAATATGTTGACGTAACTATGTGCCTGTTTTCATTTGGTTTATCCTAACCTAACCCAAAATTTATTTCTCAAAGTAAAACTGACGTTGAACGGTGGCCACCACACTGGCGCTTCCCCTCACCTTAGTAATTCTGACACATCAGGTTAGGATAAACCAAATGAAAACAGGCACTATGGTTCACAAATTCGATAACAGACCAACTTGATGAACATCAACCAGCAGTATCAACATTAACATTTCAGATTCCGTGGCAGTGTGCACTCCTCAGTGCATTTAACCATTTTGACAGCTCTAATCACATCCACATAAACAGCAACTTCAACACAACACAGAAAGCATGGCTGAGTTGCTGATATCAAGCTGTCAAACAAAGGTTTGTTTGATTTGTTTCCTCAGATAACGCACGAAACACGTAGAATTCTGTACGGTTTAAATCGACAATTCATGCGTGGAAGATATTAATTACGCGATAAATTTTTAATCTCTTCTTGGGGAGATTAAAATTCGTATAGTAAATCACGTGATTTAGAGGAAATTTAAGGAAGATTTGTCCAAATCGCAGATGAGTGTCCGGTGGAAACACCCTATAATTGTTATCATTGTAAATGAATTCAAGGGGCAAAACGGGTGCAACATACAAATTTCCAATGAAATTGAATGTGTACGCAACAGTCACAAAAAATTGAACAAATCTTTAAGATACGTAAGAAAAAATTAGCAACAAGACGTGACGTAATAAAAAAAGAAAAAAAAAATGAATGCGAGTTCTAATTTTTTTTTACTGTTCCTTATTTTTTCAATTTGCGCACATGTATCGCAAACACACATGTGGAAAAGGGACATTTACACACGATGTTTACAATTTTGGCGCCGGCTGTCTTTATTATTTGTTTACACGTCTTTTGTAGTAGTTGTCCTTATCACTCAACATCTATTTTTTGTCTTCTTTACCTGACACTTGATCATTTTTAATGAGTGTAAAAATGCAGTGTCATACCAGCTTTACTACAACTATGTCATACAACGTTACATTGCGCCTTACTTTGGTTTAACCCCTATGACACTTCTTTATTTTTCCCCATTAAATCGACAAATATGTCAGCCTAACCGTAGGACCACAGTGGAGTAGCTGCAGCTGAAGTAAGATCTGGCAAAAGTTGAAACACATGCATTCAGTGTATTGTGCATATAATGTGTGGCGGCAGCGGCAGCCCATAGCTGAAGCGGCAGTAATGCCTTCAGCACAATGAATCCGTTGCATCCGTTACGACAAAGTGCACAACTGACAACTCAGTGAAATACACACGTTCTTATGGTAAGCGACGTACGTCACGAAGTTCTTCTATGGGCCGCTTCCCAGTGTATATTTAACTCAGTTGTCAGTTGTGTTTTCATTCAACGTGATGGACGCAACGGATTCATTGGGTTGAAGGCTTAAGAGTTGCCCATGCCCAATTTTTGCAGCGTTGCACGGTTGACAGTGTTCACGTCAAGGAAAGTAAGCAATGGAGGAAAAAGACCTTCGAAAAATTTATCGAAGCTGAAAAAAATCAGGAAATTTTATGGAATTTGTTCACTCGCTTTTAAAAAAAATAATAAAAAAGACTCACAGCCATTGTTTACAAACGTACAAACGAGGTATCTTTCTGACATAAGCGCGCTTCACCATTGTGTTGGAGCTTTTACTGTGCCGTGCCACATAGTTTCATACTACCGCTGCTGGCATTGTGGCTCTACGGTAAGAAAATAAGGGAAGATTAAGCTAGCCTGGAGCGGAACTATTTTTTTTATAACAATATAATTTTTGCCAAAATGCTATGTTTGAACGCTGAGGTATAAAACGGCGCAGGGTATAGGGGTCCATAATAGGCGGTTTCTTTTTTAACCTTAATTTTACCGCGAAAAAGTAAGTTTTCCTCAAAAGTTATTCTGGGCTTATGGTCCATTTTCCTTAAAACATTGTGGATGGGCTCAGAAAACAATTGTGAACTTGTAACCCACCCATGTGCCATGTCCACAATTGAGTCAAAGGTCTACAAGATTTTTGGTCTTAAATCCACAATGTTTTAAAGAAAATGGCCCAAATAAATCCAGAATCATTTTTGAAAAGAACTTGCTTTTTTTGCAGTAAAGGAAAGGTAAAATAAGTAACGAGGGGAAAGGGGGGAGTCCCAGAGGGTGGCACGCCCCCCATACATAAGTAAGGTTTTTGGTTAAAATTCACCCGAAATATAAAAAAAAATTAAACTGAATTTCCCGCGCTAAGATAATGTAGGCTATTACGTTGCTCCCCATAAAAAACGACAGGGTCGACTACGCAGAACAAAAAAATTCAAAACACAGAAAAAGAAGTTCGTGCAATTTTCAGGTGTCATTTTTCACAGAAACTCGCAAAGCCACTGCCATTTCACACAGAAAAAAATTCAAAGAAGTTCATACTGTTCACCAGAATTTATTGAGATCAACTCACCAAATTTGGCGAGCTAAGCCAAGACTAATCCCGCGTCAATATTAGCTGAAAAATTCATTTCTGGGGCTAATTTCAGTTTAACTCTAGCTAGGATGATCCCGCACTGAAAAACTGGCCCTAAAGCCGCGTTGTCACAAGCAACGTAAAACAGGAACAGAAAGAGAATCCCATACATTAGCAACGGAAACCTAAATTCACTAAATGCGTTTTGCGTTGCTAATGTATGAAATTCTGTTTCTGTTTCTGTTCCTTGTGACACCGCGGCTTAACGGAGGAAGATCTTCATAAACGGTTGAAGGAAGCTGACGGAATAGTTAAAATTCGAGTGTAGTCATTCCAAGTTTTGATTGGGGATGTAATTTTATTAATTATTTTTCAAGAACCTATGTCCTTTCAGCATTGGTTAATTAGTGCAGTCACTGATCCGGTCATTAATTAACCACTAAAAAGAATCCTTTTTTTGTTGCGGTTCTTCTTCAACGCTCATCTCTAGGAAATATGGCAAACAGCTCATCTCTTGAATTCACCTCGGATGTTTCACCACATATTCACACAGATAATTTATATAAATAGAATTGAGCGAATTCATGCGTCAAATAAAAGTCAAATTTTTTTGTCTCTCTCTACATGACGCCCGCTCGTTGATGAAGCTGAAAAAATCCTTTTGGTCTGACACAAGTTGACTTCTTCAAATAAAATTTCTTTGTTTATTCGTTTAAAATAATTGAAATATTGTGATAAATCCAAATAATTAAATCAGATAAAATTAATAAATGTTTGGCTGTTTACCCTGAAGTTTCACCTACTTGTGGGAATCCCAAATGAATGCGTTGCAAGAATGACAGCGTTTCTTGGACTTTAGGCACCAGTAGAGAAAATTTAAGAAAAATTCTTGTGAACAGCCTCTGGTAAGTGAAATTTTTTCTAGCTTTGATAAGATTATGATTGAATTGGCTCTATAACCTGCGCGACCGACCGACTTTGTACAAAAATGATGGAAAGGCCGTCAGGCAGAGATTTGGTCGGATGGATGTGCCTAGGTACCGGCCGGTTAGTGGGAGCTAAAGCATCAATCCGTGGAGGCCAACTTAGTCCGCAAAACGTTTCCTTATTCTCTTCAGCCTTAATTCACTTTTCCAAGGGAACTTTTTTTTCAGATACTCCCAGGAAAATAAGGCAAAATGTCGTCCACAGACTTGGCCGCAAGTGTTATGGAAGTAACAGGTAAGTTACGGCGAACTTCCCTGTGTACAGCTTGCTCACGATTCTTGATCTTTCCAGGTAGCTCCCGTGAAGTTGCCCTTAACCTACTTGCTGCCTGTGCTAATGACGTCCAAGCAGCTGTAGATCTTTTCCTGGCAAACGAGGATAACGACGCAATTGACGTTGAATCCATCGTCGAGTGTGATCCCGAAGACGAAGTCCGAGCACCAATTGCGCCGATTCGCGAACAACTGATTGGACCCGACGATGATAATTTTCGTCAAGCCACTCACGCCTCTGGGGCATCGGCCAAAGCTCGTTCGTTACCCCGCATCAAGGTTTGTCCGTTGCGTGATTTTGCCCGAGAGGGCAGCATTATGGAAGAAAGTCTGGCTGGCTCGGATATAATACCTCCACTGATTCCCACCGAACGCCCAACAAGATCATCTCGAATAGTGACGTCCGCTAGAAGCAATTCACGGTCCTCAACTTCCACCAGCACTTCCTCGTCGACGGTGGTGAATCGTTTGGGAGACTTATTCCGTCCTCCGACAGACATTACCGTAGCGGGCACCTTTCAATATGCGCGCACGAGAGCAACAAACATGAAACGCTGGCTGCTCGTCAATGTGCAGAGTGATAATTTCAATTCGCAGCTGCTAAATCGCGACGTTTGGGCTCAGCCAAAGGTGCGCAACCTGGTGAAGAACTATTTTCTTCTCTGGCAGGTGAGTGTTTGTTTTTTGTTGCTAAAAACTAAAAAAAAAATCCCCACACACAACGCAGGTACTAAAGAGGAAATATCGTTGTGTCGGTTATTAAAGGTGGATTTTCAAACAAAATACAAACCTGTCGCTAACTAGCTTTCAATTGATCTTAAGGCGCAGCATTTTAGGCATTCTCATTGTTCGGAGACATACTACGGGTTCAAAAACTCGACGATTTCTAACTTTGCTCATAGCCAGTTGGAGTTTATTAAAGCGATAAGTCAAAAACAAAATAGCTTTAATCTCTAGTACTTCAGACACCAGTGCAACTCGTACCCAGGCGGTCCTCGATGAATGACACAGATTTAATTCAGTTCCATGGATCTGTCACCTTACATCGAAACGGCCAAAAAGCCGACGGGAGTGTCTGCGCCTTAAGCCAGTAGAGTTCCATCATCATCATTTGCCAACCGCTTATCCAAATAAAATGGTCGCGGAGTAAGGGCGATTCAGTAGCCCCTACGCGATCTTCACGCGGGTCCTGAAAAGATACCCAAACTACTACCACGATTTGTTTCTAGCCCTACCAAGGGGCATATTTTTAAAAAGCACCAAACAGTGGAATATGTATGGTTCCCCTACATACTCAACTTCCTTTCCCCCTGCAACTTACTGATTGAACTCTCTTTTACCATCTTTTAGGTTTCGCCAATTCGACTAGGAGATCGATTCAAATCATTTTCTGTGACCGCTTATCCTTAGAAGGCTCGCGGAGGGACGAATTGATCGTTCCACTCGGAGAAGTAGTTGCTCAACATTAAAGTTCCCACGAATACTGACGCTCCTCACTCTATCCCTAAAAGTAACACCAGCAGCGCACCTCAGAAATCTCATTTCGGCTGCTTTAACCCGCGATCTAATACTTTCGGTCATAACCCAAATTTCATGACCATAGATGAGGGTTGGAACTTTCATTCCAAGCTCAGCTTTCCTAATGACCGGCTGGCGCAGTTCCTTTACTATTGCTCTAGCTTAGCCAATCCTACAGAATGACCCAGTATCACTACTTCCATATTTCGTGAAAAGGACCCCGAGGTACTTGAACTTCTCTACCCGTTTCAATGGGACTCCATTTATGAGCAGGATACACAATGTACAAGAGTTCGGCAAACAACCATCACTTCGGATTTGCTTACGTTTACCTGCATCCTAGCCTCACCACATATGGCGGACCTCTGCCAGGCCGAAAGCACGCATTGCTCTTCCCGCATTAGGCTCGATTACAGCTCTGAAACGCGCTTCCAACACCTTCCCGAATACTTTTCGCGGAGGACTAAAGAGAGATATATTCCTATAGTTAAAGGAATCTCTGTGAAATTATTCAAGGAGCACTCAAAACCGTCCAAAAATGCTGCAACACGGACTTAATCTTAACCCGGCTAAGACAACCATGGTACCGTTCACAAGAAAAAAGAAATACTGAAATGAAAATAAGACTATCGGGAACGACACTGTTACCAGTCTAAGAGGTAAAATATTTAGGTTTAACCGTAGACAGTAAATTCATCTGGAAAACGCACACAGAAGAGATCTCCAGAAAAGCTACTCGTGCTCTTATGATATGCAGGAGCCTTGCGGGTAAGTCGGGGGGATGCAGCCAGAACATCATAAGATGGATGTACACTGCCATAGTGAGACCGATGATCACTTACGGAGCATTAGCATGGGCAAAACGAACAAGCCTGAGCACAACGAGAGAAACACTTAACAAAGGGCAAAGATTGGCTTGCCTCTGCATAACCGCAGCCATTGAAGTGCTTTTGGAACTGACACCACAACACATCGTGGTTGAGGAAACGGCTAGGAAAACAAACCTCAGGATGGCTAAACATGGGACTGGGAGGGAGAGGTGCATTGGGTCGAAGGAATTTGACGCACTTCTCGAAAAGAACTTCATCGTAAAGCTCAGCACCAAAAAGAGCTGGAGCAATGAATCCACAACAAATAGACTGAGCAACAGCACCATCAAATGGTTTACAGATGGGTCAAAAACTGATGATAGGACTGGTGCAGGAGTACTTGCACCAAGAACAAAATACTTCGAATCCATGGGTAAATACACCAGCATCTTCCAGACGGAAATATACCCTATAGACAGATGTGTTCAATTCAGTCTTGACAGAAATTACAGAAATTGCGACATAGCAATAATGTCCGACAGCCAGGCAGCCAATAAGGCGCTAAAGGCCCAGATAGTCAGCTCCAAACTTGTATGGGACTGCCTACACAAGCTTAATGATCTGGGTAAGGTTCTTAAAGTGACCCTATATTGGGTACCTGGCCATGTTAGAATAGAGGGGAATGAAGCAGCGGACTCCTCGGCAAGACGAGGAGCAGCAGAACCCTTCATAGGACCTGAACGTTTCTGCGGGATAGGGGATTACACCCTCAAGGAAAAACTCAGGAAAACAGAGAAAGCAAACCGAGCTAAGATGTGGCAAGCAAAGAAACTTCTAGGGAACTATAACTAGAGAAGATTCATAGCATGCATCGGCCTTAGTAAAAATTATCTAAACATTCTCACAGGGTTCCTAACGGGGCATTGTAAGGGTACACTTAAGGAAAATTGGTGAATTTGCGGAACACATTTTGCAATCCTGTGGGGCTCTGAACCACAAGAGAATGAAATGTTTGGGCCAATACCAGATACCAGGCAGAGAGATACCCACCTTGGACCCACTTCTCACTCTCAGATTCCTACGTTAAACTGGACCAGAGAATGTGCTATAAGGATGAGTTCTTTCAGCAAAGGCCAAACAGGAGCACATACCCTCGGTATAATTTAGTAATGAATTATGGTGTGAGGGGAGCTCCTTTGAGGGAAGTAACCTCTCCAAGGCTTAGTTGGGAGACCAACAGGTCGCAGTGCAAAACCCAACTTTAAAAATAATAAAAATAGAGCAATCTCTCTTGTCCCCTTTTTAAAAAATGGGCGTTATAAGTCCTGTTTGCCAATCGCTAGGCAAATCCTTGGCCTGTTTGCCAATCGCCCCAGTATATACTCCTGACAGCATCACTTATAACATTCTGAAGACTACTTCTTCCAAAGGATTTTAGTTGGGTCTTATGACAGGCATATCTTACCTCAAGCCTATTCTAACCCCGACCTTGCAGGGGTACACCGTGAATGTACTATCTCTTCTAGGTTCGTCAGACCGCTGACTGGCTGCGTCATATCAGCCGAGTTCTTATTGGGTAGTGAACATAATAAGGAAATAACTCCTAACTCCGAAAAAAATGTTGGTCTTTCGTAAAAAATTTTAAAAACTCTGCCTCATCTTCCATCCCTACACTTGTTTACAATGACATTCCAGCTGCCACCTCTCTCAACAAAGCAAATCTACTTGCAACGCATTTCACTGCAAGCTCCATGCTCCAAGATTCTGCGATGTCCTCGTCTGTACTTGAGCGCGTCGAATATACCATGGGACAAATTCACATACGCTCTCGTAACGTTAGGAGCGTTCTTCTAGATGTCAATATTCACAAATTCAGATGGAATATCCCCGATTGTTTTGAAGAGGTGCTCTTCCACGCTGGCAAAACCATAATGTAAGCTCTTTCATCGGTCCTACTCTTCCGGTCTCTTTTCTAGTAGATGGAAAACAGCATTTGTCCAGCCCGTCCTTAAAGAACGCGATTCTTCATCTCCCTCTAGCTATCGTCCAATTGCACTAACTTCCCTTCTTTCTAAGGTCATGGAAATGCTGTTTAATTTCCAGCTTATGAAATATCTTGAAACACGAAAACTTCTTAATGACCGTCAATATGGTTTTCGTAGCAAAAAGTTTGCTGGTGAATTGATGGCATATCTCACTGAAAAGTGGAACCATAGTTGCACCTAGGTAAAAAAATTGTCTTACTACACACTCAACTTTTCTTAATGACAGCATAGCGTGCTTAGTTTTGTCCTCATTGATTGGTTAAGTTATATTCGCTGCTTCTTCTCAACATACTCATAGAAGCTTCCCTTCATTAGGCTGTGCGTTTGCCCTAATAATAAAGCTGCAACTGGGGGTATTGCTTGGATCTTCTGTTCTTCACACAAAGTAAGAATATCGTTGAAATTCGCCATTAGCCACGCCCACAATTAGCTTTTATATAAGACAACCTCAAATTTACAACCTTAAAATACCTAAGAAAAACCGCAGGAACTTGAGTTTAAGCAAATAACAATCGCGGACAAATGTCTTTAACTGGACAGAAATTGGAAGTTTTAACTTTTGCACTCTGCACTCTGTTTGATTTCTCTAAAAATTTAACTCGTAAAGCTACGATTTGATTGATTTCGGCTTTAATATCAGCTGTAATATCAGTTCAAACGAGTATTAGAGCGTTTTTTTATTCCTTCCAACTATTCTGGTCGAAATATTTTTTGCGGTTTTTTATTCATTCGGATAAATTGTGTTTTTTTATTCGTTTAGAACATTCGGAATGCATTCTTGTCATACTACCTCCCGAGGTAGAACGAATTAGAACGGTCGGAATATTCCAACTTCGTATTCCACAGTTTCCATTCCTTGCACGGAATGAATAAAGAAACGCACCATTTATTTTTTTCGACTAGCAGAAGCTTCTAACCGAAAAATTAAAGGTTTTCTAATTCCACAAATGATACGAAACGCATGCAAACTAATCTTGATCGTTACAAAACAGGCTCAAGACTCTAATTTCAGCCCTCGCCTTCCTACGGCTTACGCAGGAACCAAAGATTCTTAAAGGCAAAAGGGATTGCTGACAACTTCCAAGGCAGACCGGAATCAGTACAAAAGCAGAAACCGAGAGCGTCTGTCTAAGCTGGGTGAGACCGTCAAAATGAGCGGAACCCCTACCTAATCCTAGTTGGTATTTGATATCTCCCTTTAAATTAATGTATGCCATAAATCGTAAAATAAGTCTTGATAAATTTTTCACGAGCTTGAGTACAACTCGAGGACAGTATACAGCCTTGTCTCACTCCACTTAAGAACTCAAATTAACCCGACAAGCTTCCATTGTGTAAAACGCGACATGTAGATCCTGTTTAGTCCCACGAACAGTGCCTGCTTTGGTAAATTGTTTTAGAGTGTTTTACTTGTTTCACTTGTAAACAGGTTTAAGTACGAGGTAAAACGTTAGCAAGCCAAATCGTTCTGAAGTAAGGACAAAGTAATCACTTGATGTTATTTAAGTTTCAACCCTGGGTGTCGTCAGCTTGATTTTAATCAGTAGACTTTTAAACAAAATAAAAAACAGCTTTTCCGCACGTTCTTCCAACAGGTATCCTCCGACACTACTGAGGGCACGCGTTTCGCTACATTCTACCACTGCAATGACACGCCATACATATGTGTAATCGATCCAAGAACTGGAGAGGAATTGTGGAAATGCGAGAAACCAAATGACATAGATTTTCTCGAGGCTCTACAGTCATTCATCAATGAAAACTCATCAGAGGTAAGAATTTATTTAGCAAACTTGGAGAAAGTTCTCTATTTAAAACTCCCTCGAAAGGAATTCTTTCAACGCGATGGAGCAAAAGCCGGCCCATCATCGTCCTCCTCCACTGCAAAGGAAAATTCCTCTAAACAATCTACCGAAGCACCACCACTCTCGTCAATCCAAGTTTCGATCGACAACAGAAAAAGAAGTCGCCCCATAGAACACGCAACCGAACTTTCCGAGGAAGAACAAATCATGCTGGCTGTACGCAATTCTCTGCGAGAAAACGGCTGCGGCAATCATGCATCGAAAAAATCTCGACTCTCCGACGATGAGAGTCAAGATGTCTTCCACGAAATATCAGACAGCGACGACGATGTACAAAGTGTTCCTGTGGAATCCAATACAACACCGAATGAGACCAATAAAAGTGATGATGCACAAAGTCAACCAGAGATAAGACCTGAACTGCACACAGCATACTTAGGCAGCTGTACAGGTAAGACCACTATTGTCGTTGAATACATCACAAACTCTATTATTTCCCTTTGCCCATGCAGATGAAATTACAACACTGAAAATACGTCTGATGAATGCGGGCGTTGACGAAAGTGTCACGATCAAATGGCCCTCGGACACTAAGCTGCGAGCACTTCAACTTTATATCTCAGAGCATTTCCCAATGGTGAAGGAGAAATTCAAGCTTATCTCACCGTTTCCTCGAAAAGTCGTCGATCTCAACGAGGACAGCGACATGCAAACCCTCAAAGATGCAAATCTGCATCCATCGTCAACGTTACATGTTCATCTCGATGACTGAATTTTTTGTGTCCCTTCAAAACGAAAAAACAGTAGAAAACCGCATTGTTTGTTTAATTTAATATTTTTTTTTATAATTTATAATTTTAATTTTTATTCGATAAATAAGAAATTTAATTTTCTAGTTGCCGTGAGTAAGAACTACATTCGTTGCTGAATTATGTTCAATAAAAAAATTCAATTTACAGATGTAAATTCTAAAATATACAAACAAAAAAACCGTTAGCCTGTGGTTTTGTGTTTCAGAGGATCTATCGGAGCCACGCAGATCTACTGAACGAGAAAATGGCTACTCCCTGATATTGAGCCACCTCGGAGAGTTTCATTAGTCTTCACTAAATGTAATTCCTAGCACTACTGGGAACTGCTTGCTTACACTCCTTGTCAAAGCCTGGATCTCTTTCATCGTTAGGAGACGTCAACACCGGTAATATGAAAGTTGAAATTGACTTCTAAGTTTTGACAGCCAAACGCACAATGAGGCCACTACAGGGCAGCAGATAGAAACTGGGCGAAACATTCAAAACTTCTCAGACTACCAAAAAGCAGTCAAAGGAGAGTGAGTCAATAAGTCTGAAAAATCAAAATAAGCCCCCGAAAATAAGCTCGGGGGCTTATATAGTCATAATAAAATGACTAACCTCTTAATTAGACCCAAATCTCTGACTTCCGAGCTATTTTTTCATGTTGAGAAACTAAAAAAAGGGGCAGGGGGCTTAATCTGGGCAATATGCTGGCTGAGGGAGGAGTTTGGAGCCGAACTCATGCAAATTTGCGATTGTGGACTTATACGCCGGTGCATTGGTGATTTGTGATAAGTGTTGTCACAAATAACAAAAATTCGTCCGCGTAGACAGTGATTATCACAATTTTCTTCTGACGCCAGTTCATGACACATCATCGTCCAAATCCGCCCGTCACTTGTTTTGGACGCCTCTGCCGGTGGCAGATAGGTAAAAGCTCGTCAGATATGGCTTGTACGGATCCGGAAAATATGCGCGGCGGACGACCAAAACCAGGAACGTGTGTCTCTTAAGTCATAATTCCTTGATCACGAGCTTGTTTTAAAAAAAGCCACCTTCGCCTTCTTCAGCTTTGATTCACCACTAGAAGTCCATTGTTTTTTTAGGTCCGCCCATATAGATCGCTTTCACCGTTACCACGAAAACTATGTTGTGCTTATACGGGAAGAAAAAAAAACCAAGAGGGGGACAATGTGATGTGACGACAAAATGTCGTAATCTTAAATGGTTCAGAGCCTGCTCATTTATATAAAAAGGCAGACTAAGGCAAAAAATCTTGAGTTTTAACTATGTGAGCCAGCGAGCGCCTCACCTAGATTTGTAAAAATTTGCCTCAAATGCGCCAGTGCCCCATGAAGGAGAAAGTTCATCTTTCTAACGCTAAAAGATTTGCTAAGGAAACTCTAAAGAATCGGCCTAAAGTTTGAGGTCGACTGATTACAATAGCAAGAGATCGTCATGTTCCATTCCTTTCAAAAGTCTCCCAAAACCTTCTACGAAGTTCTATGCAGCTCAGCATCTAGTGTTGAGCCAGTGGGGCAACATCCAATGTTTCACACGTCCACCAATTAAATGGTTTAACGCTGAAGGCTGGCAAGTACATGCAGCTAAACAGTGGCTCTTCACCTAAGACTCGAGTTGCTTGCGAGCATTACTACCAGAAAAGTACAGAGGAACACCGAGGAAAACAAGAGAAAAACAAGAAACATGCGGTTGAAGAGATAACAAGATGGTACAACAGGAAAGTGGTTGGAAAATTTTACCGAAGGATCAAAAAGGGTCCTGCGAAGGATATAAAGAGTATTAAGAGCTGAATACGATTAAGGGAACATCGTCGTGTGAAATCGCAGACGGTGCTGAGGATTTAGAAAAACCATGTAATGCAAACTGTTTAACGACGAACTGAATTCCGCTGTCAGGTGGAATAAACCGTTCAACCCGGGCGAAGAATTTTCCGCGACGAGCCATACGAACAATATGCTGTCCACCCTTCTTGGATGAATTGAAAGTAGCTAAATCTAAGCTTCAGTGCCGCAAAGCACTGAGCGAAGTTGGCGTTGCAGCTGCCAAACTTTTTTAATCCGCTGGCCATGAGCTGATTAGAAGCATACACCAGCACATCTGCAAGATATGGTCGCGGAAAGAATGCCCGACGAATGGAACCTCAGCATTGCTTGCCCGATTATCAAGAATGGAGACCTTCGAATTGTGTCAATTACTGAGGCGCTAGTCTTCTTAACATCGCATATTAGATCTTTTTTGCTGTATACTGTGTGAATGCTTAAACAGCCTGGTTAGCAGCATGATAGGTCAACGGCCTGAGAGGTCAACAGCCTAATAGGTCTAAATAAGTTTGGCCTTAGGCCAGAAAAGTACACCTTACTTTGTTACTAAAGGTGGCACTACAGTCCAGGGTGGACCTGGGTCTCAGCCAACAAACTTCGCCAGCCAGCTCTGTCTCTGGCTAGTCGTCTCCAGTTTCGCACGCGAAGTTTGCTGAGGTCCCCTTCCACTTGCGTGCGCCACCTGAGTCTTGGTGCTCCTCTACCGCGCGGTCCCTGCGGTGTGGATTCGAAGATTTTCCAGGTTTTCCAGAAGTTTGTCCATCCGCTCTAGATGACCCAAATATCGTAGACGTTGTGCTTTGACTCTTTTGGCTAGGTCGGTATCGCTGTACAGTCCGTACAGCCTGCACAGTACAGAAAAGTACACCATCGATCTTAATAATCACACTGCGGCAGATCTGGAAAAAAAAACCCAGGAATCCCAAATCAATACCCACAATCGTTTCATCGATTTAAAGGCCGTGAATGACAGCTGTAAAAGAGACCATCTGGTCTACGAAGAAGTGACAGCGCAATGTCTAGTTTTTCCATTTCTGCAAAACTCGTCAGTTTGTGCAGGATGACGATGAAAAACGACGAAAACTCACGCTGTTCCATCAAGGCGTGTAAGACACATTTCTGGTAAAAAAGGATTTAGCCAAAGCGACCCGCTGTCATGTGACTTCCCGCGCGAACACCAGAGGCGCAATCTTTCAAAATTCCGTACTTAATTATTTACTTGCTCGCATACGCTGACGAGAATTGACATAATTGGAAGAAAACAGCCTGATATCATTGAAGCCTTTGTCATCGGGACGGAAGAGGCGATTTTGGACTTAGCAGTCAAGGAGGGATAAACCAAGAAGAGCCACCCAATACCGACGTTTTGGACAAAACATCACCATAGGTAGCTATAACTCTAAGGTAGTTATATGTGGGTGACGTGAAATAACGCCGAACGAAATAAAGTCAGAAATGAAAAATTTGGCCTTAATTCGTTTTGAAAATGGAATTTCCGATTTGGCTTTATTTCGCTTTAGAAAACGAAATAAGACCAATTTGGCTTTATTTCGTTTTCCACTTAAACAGTAAAATATGTATGGGGGGGCGTGCCGCCCCCCTGCAATCCCCCTGTTTTTTTCTTTAACTGTCTTCACTTTTCGTTGTAAGGGCGTATATAAAAAATTTGGTCTTCTTTCTATTTTTCTTTTGGCTTTATTTCGCTTTGGCTCACGAAATAATACCAAATTTGAGATTTGGTGTTATTTCGTTAGGCGTTATTTCACGTCACCGTTATATGGGGACTGTGTCTACCTGGGTTATGCGCTACTAAATCAGACAATGACACTAGCGCTGAAATCAAATGAAGGATAGCTCTTTCTTGCTAACCGCTGCTTCTTTTTTTTGGGCTAAGAAGGCAATTGAGTAGCCAAGCCCTCTCTCGAGCAACTAAAGTATCCATTGTTACTTAAGGTGGCGCTACAGTCTAGGGTGGACCTGGGCCTAAAGTATCCATTCATAAGACTCTTTATTATCCTTGTTCTGTTTTGTGGTGCAAAAGCATTGATTTAAGGCGGATGAAAACGCTTAAGGCTTCTTTGAGAGGAAAGTCCTTCGGACGTTTTAAGGGCTGTTCACCCAGGCGGAAAGTTGAGGAGAAGATCTAACAATAAAATCCAGCTGTAAAATGGCTGTACAGCGAAACCCTCCTAGGCAGGAGAGTAGAAATAGGTACAATGGCTGGGGCTGCGATGGCAGATCATCTCAGATACCAACGTTGCGGTCAGAAAAGTCTGCGAATGCACCCGCAGGTACCTCTCAGTTGAGTATGCGCTCTCCATTTAGCAAGTGGAAAAGTCTCCAGTTTTCTCGTGCAAAACTGGAGAGATGTCAGGTATAGAAACAGACCTAGCTTTCAAAGTTTGTTGGTGGATGCCTAGGTTCATCGCGGACTGTAGTGCCACCTTATGGAAGTGGGAAAGTGAAGGAAGTACACATAATTGTAACATATTTGTCACCGCTGTTCTAAAGGTCGTCATTTCTTAGCTGTAAGGTGTTCCTAGAGCACTGATTTTATTACATACCATCACTCATCATTACTCATCATACCATCGTCTGGTGCAGACCTAATTGAACTAAGCCTGGGTAGGTGTTTATAAACTTATGTTTATTTGATCTCATCTTAAAAGCTAGCTATTGTCACACAATTTAATTGCCTGTCATTAGGGCATAACTCCATAAAGTTCGACTAGTTAACTCAATCATCCAGCCAGTGCTTCTAATTAAAGGTAGGTTAGCTACATGCCTGTGTGGGTACATACTTCACAACGAATTCCGATCGAAGCCAGGTTCAGACATGAGACTTCCTTCCCTCCACCATAACCTACGCAACAATAAAAAATAAATTATAATAAACTCCCAGATACCAACCAACCTACCTACGATTTTCAGTTCGTTCTCTACTGAAGCATACTTTCGCTTTTCCTCATTCACCTCGTCATCTTTAATGTCGATCGCTTTCGTTTCCTATCTGAAGCACTTGAACGTACTGGTGCAATAGCTATTTGGGAAGATGACAGAACTTATGTAACCAATTCACCAAATCACACTCTCGTGTCGTGGATTCTCCACAAATATCCAAATATCATGCGCGCACAGGACGCACACACTGCATAAGCATCATATTCATAACCATTTGGAGTAACAAAATTAGTCCGACAGGCATACGTAAAGGTACAGCACGCCGGCATGGATTGTATATGCATGTGCTTCGTGCCAACAGTTCAAGCACTCGAGTTCTATGACGTACAGGTTGATCCTCCATTAATCCCATCTTCATCAGCTCGAGGCACCTAGCACCAATCTCATCTTTATGAATGGAATTTAAGTTTCGACATTGTGACTGCTTGAAAACATTTTTTTTTTTGATTTTTGCCCATGAGCACATGTGTTAAGCAAAGGAGTCATAAATAAAATTGCTTGGGTCAGGGGTTGGATCATTTTTAACACAACATCAGCGTTATAACGATCAGCTCGAGGATATCTCATTACTCAATAAAACAGATCGAATGCGGATTGTTGGAGCCGCCAACTTGCGCACAATGGGGCCGTTGCAAATCGGTGTCAAGTGAAGATATTTTTATGTTCATCCAAATTCAATGCCGATACTAGACTAGGAACTGTGAATTTTGTTGACTCTTGTTTGACTCTTAACTTACATGAGGTAATAAACCTAGCCACACAGTCTTCGTATCGGTGCATGCCGCAGTGGTAGAGATTTAGCTAACTTTGCCAAAAGCCTTTGAACGTTTTTGTTTCAATAAATAAACTTGAGTCAACGCAGGATTTCATCTACGTTTTTTCAAATTCCTAGAGCCCGATGGAGCTCGACACGAAGGATTTTTATTATTTTCTGGGTGGAGCCTACAGAGCTTGCCTGGAGAACGATATCGTAATTGTGCTTAGGGGCGTGAATGCTTAAATCAGAAAGCAGAAAATCTATGCACATGCACCTGGCTTCCACAAAGCTACAGCAGATAACGTCTTTCGCTAATAGATTTTGCAGCTGCTCGTAAGCAGCACCATGGCATCCAAGGCTCAACGTCCACAAGGCAACCTGGCGGTCTCTAGATGGTCGAAAAGCCTACCAAATAGACCATGTGCTTAACGACGCTAGGCACACGCATCTAGCATTTAAAATGTTCACATTTTCGAACGTCGACTCTGGCCATTTTGTTGTCGTGGCTAAGTTTAGAGCTCGACTTTCCAGTGAGAAGAAGCTGCGAACCGCCCAGGAAAAGAAACTCAATGTTGGATGCCTCCTCACACTAGAAGTAGCCAAAGCCTTCATTCTCCTCAGATGTGGAGTCAGTACCGGGAAATCATTCAAAACGAATCAGCCTTAGGTTTATAGCCACATCTAAAAATCAGTCTTTAACTTGATGATGATTGCGTGCACAGGAAAAAAATTGACAGATGATGAAGAAGACACTGCTGCATAAAAAGGGCAACGCGTATGAAGAGCATCAAGCAAAGAAAAAGAAGCTGAAAAGCTTACGAAGAAGAGGGCTGGCGCTGTCTCCCAGCTTAAGCAGATCGTAGAGTCTATTGCGATTGGAACAAGATCAGAAACAGAAAGATCTGTAAAACGGCTAAGCAACTGGCTTTTGGCTTGTGAATCTGAACGGAAACTGTTCGAAATAAGGAGGGAAACCACAGTCACCAAAGAACAGGGAATAATTTGAGTCTTTAAGCAGCATATAGACAGAAGGAAGAAACTGGTTCCACTACTTTTTGTATTAAACAAGTAAGCTTTTAAAAAAGAGCGCCTACTCTCATGGCTGAAATGCGGAGCTCTTTAAATATGGCGGAGTAGGTGGTGTTTTGATGGGGGTTCATGCATCGAGTTATAAACCAAGTGTGGGTGACAGAAAGCATTCCATATACTTACTTAAGGTGGAGCTACAGTCCGGGTTAGACCTGAGCCTCAACCACAATGCTTCGCCAGTCAGCTCTGTCTCCAGATATGGCCATCTCCAATTTTGCACGCGAAGTTGTCTGAGGTCCCCTTCCACTTGCGTATGCCACGCATCCACTATGCGAGACCCATCTCGATACACCTCTACTGCGCCGTCTCTGCGGGGTTGATTCGAATATTTTCCGAGCAGCCGGGGCATTGGTGTCCATCCGCTCAACATGACCCAAGCATTGCAGTCGTTGTATTTTGAATCTTTTGGCTTGGTCGGTGTCGTTGCCCAGTTCGACGCTGCATCTTCTCCTCCACAGTCCGTCTGTGCAGGGGGGACCATAAATCCCTCAAAGAATTTTCGAATTTCAAACGACTTTCCCCTCAAAGCAGTCGAAAGCGTTTTTATCCTTTGACAGTCCATGCGTCTACCATGGGCGCCCGCAGGCTTTTTTCCAGGGGGGGAAACCATAGACTCAGACGAAAAAATTCAATTAAACAGTCGTATTTCTTGAAACTTCCTCGTAAAATAATATATGTTTGGTGTTTGATGATGAATCGCACTGAACCAGGGGGGGGCAAGTGCCCCCTTCTTGCCCCCCCCCCCGGACGCCTCTGGAGTCTACACCCTAAGGCAGGACTGACGATGAGGGACTTATAGATGAACGCTTTAGTTGCTCGGGAGAGGGATTTGCTATACTCAATTGCCTACTTAGCCTAAAGAAACAGCGATTGGCAAGAGATATCCTTGCTATCATTTCAGCACTGGTGTGTCATTGTCTGAATATATAGCAGAACCCAGGTATACAAAGTCCCTAACTACCTCAAAGTTATAGCTGTCAATGGTGATGTTTTGTCCAAGACGTCGGTGTTGGGTGTCTTTTCTTGATGAAAGCATATACTTGGTTTAGCCCTCGTTGACTGCTCAACTCATATTCGCAGCTTCCGTTGCAATACTCACGCAGGCTTCGCTGACATCACGCTGTGTTCTTTCGATTATTTCAATGCCGTCTGCGCGAATGCGAGAGATTGTGTGGACTTTTGAAATATTGTGCCTCTGGTGTTGGCGCGAAAGTTCTATACAATTCCCTCAAGTATAACATACAGAAGTCAAATGACAGCGCATCGCCTTGCTTCAACCCTTTATTGGCATCAAAGTGGTCGGTGAGGTTTTTGCCGCCCTTGATGGTATATCGTGAGTTTTTCATCGTCAACCTGCATAAACTGACAAGTTTTGGAGGGACATTCCGCTAATAGCTCGTCTCTATGAAGGCTGTCATTCGCGGCCTTAAAACCCACCGCGGCCTTAAATGAAAGGTGGTGGGTATCGATTTAGAATTCCTGGGCTTAATCAGTTCAATATGCCCCATCTTAAAGAAATGCGATCCCATTTCCCATGTCTCAAAAACTATCGAGGCATGCATATCCCCCTTAAATGTTGCATTCTCATAGGAAATCCTATTGGCGTGTACTTTGCGAGCGTCTTAAGTCGTTCTGCGGCACACTAAACGGCATCTACCAGAGTACCAGTGGGGCTTTCCGGCCTGTAGATCGACCATAGACAAGATCTACACATTAAGATTTATCCTGGGAAAAATCAAGAATTTCAAGTCGACGCACACCATCTTTTAATCTATGTTACAGCCGTATATGGCAGCATTCATCGTCAGGAGCTCTACTTGGCATTGGCCAAATCCAACATTCCGGCAAAATCTGGTAAAACTGTGCCGTGTACGTATTTTATTAGAAAAAAGACCGTTAAGTATGAAGACATACGCGGAGCGGTCCTTCGGCTTTTGCTGTAGGTGAGGCTAATTTTTCGTAGTAGAGTCTACTGTTCTTATATTGGGTGATTTTTAAATCTGTCACTAAAAAAAGGTTGGCATAAAACTTTTCCTTTAAAATTTTTCTATTTTTTTTCTTAAAAATGAACTGTTATATGCTTATTGGTTTTTTTTTTTAAGTCCTTGTGTTGGTTAACATTCATGTGGTTGTGCCTGCGTCAAATTTGGTTGACATAAAATAAGTGGCCCAGAATTTACGGGACTAACATACTTGCTACCAGCATCACTTTAGTCATTCAACTAAAATTATTTCAAGCACATCTAGAAAATATAGACTATTTCAAAACTGCTTCATTCAAGTCCATCTTTTGAAATAAAAAATAAAAAAATTTTTTATTTCAAAAGATGGACTTCGTTCGGCATTTATTTAAAATTTTTGCCTTTTACCGTTTCGAAAATAGAGGGAAGGAAGTATATTTTCTTGGCCTTTTTTATAATTTTTAAAATTTATAATAAGCATTATTTACCGCTAGGCCTTTTTCAATTTCACAATCAGCCGTATTCCATTGGCCACTTTTCTTAAATTCTAGAGGTATGGATTTCTGAGAAAACGGTAATAAACGTTGTTTTATATTTCGTTTATTTATATTATATTATATTATATTATACGTCTCCACCGAGTACTAATCCGCGATTTTATAAATCTCTATTGAATCCTCTACAAATCACACGATTTACCATACAAATTTAAGTCCTTTCGGCAAGCGATTAAAAATAAATCGTCTCAAAACTCCCATTCACTCTTTTCATAAACCTATTTCTGCACTTTTGTAACAGTTTGAGAATCAAACCAGTGAGCAAGTGCAACAGTGCGTATATTATAGCTTCGGTCCGTCTGTAATGGACCGCGGTATACCCTATTCCTATTCTACTTTTCATTCCTCCTTTCATTCTCTTTTTAATTCGTTTATTTCTTTGTTTTCCATCCCCGTCCCGTTACCATTTATGCATCATTTTAAATAAAAAGCAAATCCTTCCTTTTAAGTTCGTGTTTACTTTTTTTCACAAAAGGGGCGGGGCATGTTCAACCCCCTTAACCGAAAATTAATATTAGCATAGAAATATCCAAGTTTGCGGTTAAAATGTACGCAAAACTGTAATTTTTCGATTCAAATTCAATAATTTTGTGAAATTGACCTCTACAGATGGGCGTGGCCGAAAACTTTGTATGAACGAAATCTAAAATAGTATCCGATGTTCTTTATGTGGTAAATTTTATTTCTTATTCTATATTTCGTAAAGCTAAAAAGCAGTCGAAATCCATGTTTTTCTGGAAATTTATAGGTTTTTATGGAATTATGCCTTTAAATATGAGTGTGGCCCATAACTTTGTAGAACCAAAATGTAGAACTTAATATTTTCTACATAATACATTAAGTAAACATTTTTCGATTTGGAACAATATATTGAATAAATTGCATTTGAACAATTACTCTCTAATTCGATGCAAAAATTTAATTTTTTGGGTAAAATTAAACATTTTCGTAATATCAACCTCTAAACATGGGCGTGGCCAAAAACTTTGTAAGAACGATCTAGTATAGAACCCGGTGAAGCTAATGTGCTAAATTTTATTTCTTATCCTTTCTTAAGTTAGGCTTAAAAGAAGTCAAAATCCATGTTTTCTAAAAAATTAGGGGTTTTTTAAATTCTGCCTCCAAATGTAAGCGTGGCCCAAAACTTTGTATGAAAAAAATTTAAAAAAGTGTTTTATTTTTAATTAAATAATAAATTTAATTAAATAATTTTATATTTAAAATTTTAAAAAATTTAAAAATATATTAAGTAAAAATTCTTCGATTTGGAACGAAAATATTGAATAAATTGCATGTGAAAGATTACACTTTCAATCGATGCCACGCCCACAAGGGGCGGTGTGCGGACTTTATTTTTATTTTTTATGACTTGTAATCATTAAAAAGTGCTTAATAATAAATTTCAGCTTTTCACGACGTCTTACAGTCTTGTAAGCACCGGAGGTTGTTGCACATTAAGATCGATTGTGGGCGTGTCTGTGGGCGGATTTAAAAAATTTTAACATTCGTAATGCTTCGGATGACAGAGAGCATACGTACAAAATTTCAGCTTCCTAGCTCAAAATTTAAGGCCTAAGAATTGGTGACACACGGACGGACGGACATGGCTCATTCGACTCAGAATTCAGTCTCGATCATGTGCCCTTAAGGTCTTGGGGGTCTATCGTCATTATTTCTCTATGTTACCTTTTCGCCTGTATCAAACTTAATAAACTCCATTCCTGTGAAATAGGGTATAAAAAGGAAACTGAGACCGTCTCTGTAAAATAGGTCTGACGTTTTCGATTATGATTTTCACAGCGCAAATAGTTTATCTTACTTACTTACTTAAGGTGGCGCTACAGTCCGGGGTGGACCTGGGCCTCAGCCAACAAGCTTCGCCAGCCAGCTCTGTCTCTAGCTAGCCGTCTCCAGTTTCGCACGCGAAGTTGGCTGAGGTCCCCTTCCACTTGCGTGCGCCACCTGAGTCTCGGTGCTCCTCTACCGCGCCGTCCCTGCGGTGTGGATTCGAAGATTTTCCGGGCCGGGGCGTTGGTGTCCATCCGCTCTAGATGACCCAGCCATCGTAGACGTTGTGTTTTGACTCTTTTGGCTAGGTCGGTATCGCTGTACAGCCCGTACAGTTCGATGTTATACCTCCTCCTCCACTCTCCGTCTATGCAGACGGGACCGTAAATCGTCCGAAGAATTTTCCTCTCGAAGCACCCTAAAGTGTTTTCATCCGCCTTTGACAGGGTCCACGCTTCTGCACCGTAAAGCAGGACTGGGATGAAGAGGGTCTTATACATGGACACTTTAGTTGCTCGAGAGAGGGCTTTGCTACTCAATTGCCTTCTTAGCCCAAAGAAACAGCGATTGGCAAGAGTTATCCTTCGTTTGATTTCAGCGCTGGTGTCATTGTCTGAATTGATAGCGGAACCCAGGAAGACAAAGTCCCTAACTACCTCAAAGTTATAGCTGTCGATGGTGATGTTTTGTCCAAGACGTCGGTGTTGGGTGTCTTTTCTTGATGATAGCATATACTTGGTTTTGCCCTCATTGACTGCTAAACCCATATTCGCCGCTTCCGTCCCAATACTCACGAAGGCTTCACTGACATCACGCTTTGTTCTACCGATTATGTCAATGTCGTCTGCGTATGCAAGTAGTTGAACGGACTTTTGAAAGATTGTACCTCTGGTGTTGGCGCGAGAGTTCTGCACAATTCTCTCAAGTATGATGTTAAAGAATAGTTTATCGCTCTTGGGAAAATGACATCGCCACTCTCTTTTGAAAACCACGTTTTTCATGAATTTTTGCGATTTTTTTGCGAAAATGCGTCAAAACGGCAGTATTTAAACTCTTTCGGAAAAAATTAACTTAAGCACTTGGTTAACTTTGAGTTGCTCTATACGTGTGTTCAATATTGTCTTTGTGCACTAAGCGATTTAAAAGTTATGGCCTCAAACACTTTGAATAACGTCACCCATTCTCAACTCTTCATTTCTCAAAAACTTCAATATTTTCTAAAAATTGAACTTTTATATTAAAGTTCAGTATCTACTTAACCTCATTTTCGATTTTCTTGTTCTTGTCTGCTTATCTTCTTGAAAAAAGTAATGAAAAACCTTTAATCCATTTTCTCATGAAATTTTAAACTGTAATTAAATGGTTATTTCTGCTTAAAAATTTCCCATGCTGTAAAACCAACCAAAACATGTTTTCACAGATTTGGTGTGGGATATGGGATGATCATTGGTCAGAGCCTTATAAAAGATATTCGAACATAGTTCCCACATCAAATCACTCGATATTAAATTAGACCATTGATGTGGTGATGTTCAAGTGAAAGGGCATAATATTGATCATATCAAAATGGGCTGCCATAACAAATTAAGAGATCTGGACCGATCTCGAGTGCTGGTTCGAAAAAAATCACAAAATCCTGCGAACAGGCTGAGTGAAGTCGAGTGCAACAATTCGACCCCACTGTGTTGATGGCGACCCACCACCACCACCCCCATTCAAACATGGATATGAATTACACTAAAGGAAGTTCGCTGCCTTCGTTTAAGTTTAAGCCGTTCGCTTTGCTATGCCTTAGCTCTTGACATGATCGTGAAGATCGAACACACCGAAGACGTTGACGGTGATCAGCGCTGCATGTTGCATACAGAGAGGTCTGTCAAATGCACATGAACCCACATAATGCTGATGCAGAGATTCGGAATGATGCTTTCCAAAGGATGCTCCTGAGTACATTATATGCTACCTGTGCTGATGATGAGCCCCTAAGGAAATTGGTATAGGTCTGCTGCGGTTATATAGGTATGTCGATCCCCCATATGTGTGTATTATAACACGTGCGTTCCACATTCGAGATTGCTTCATGACACGCTTTCAGCATTCCTTTCGGATTTAGATGCACAGACATCCAAAAAAAAAAAAAAAAAAAATTAAGTAAAACACATCTTCGACAGAGAGACATACACAAACGAACGACGACGACGAAGTCAAGTGGTGGAGCCACCGCGGCAAGGCAAGGCAAGGCTGAGCACCAAGCAGCTCCACTTCAAAAAGTTTTGCTGGATGCCCTGTGCGAGCACCTCATCCATCCATATATCCGACATCATTTGTGCGCGCTCGAAAATCACTTTAATTGCATTTGGCTGGAGTCGAAATGAAGCGTAGCAACAGTGTAACGAGATCTTGTGGCTTTTGTAGGTTTTTCTCTTGTAATTTGGTGATGGTCCAATGGTAAATCACACATGAGGAAGGTATTATTATTATTATTATTTCTCCAAAGTATCTTAGGTATTATATAATATCTGTGAGTGCCAGTGCAGCTGGGTTGTTTGTTTGAGTCAGTATTCTGGATTGTGTATAGGTATAAGGTACCTATACATAATGAGACATCACGACGAAGCTGACCTTGTAAGGTAACAAGTGAAGGTAGTGTGATTATTTGCTATCTTGTCTGAGCTCTTTTTTTCCGATTGATTCATCCAAGTTAAGTAGTGTCAATAGACAAAGCTTCTGTAAAAAGGTGTCGAAGAGTTTTGTTAAAAAAGTAGGCAGTTCTTTAGTGTTTGAACATGAACTTCGTGGTCTCTTTACGGGTCAGGTGCAGCTAAACAAAAAGCGGAAGTTGTTTAAAGCTTTTAAGCGTTAAATACGACCTGCACAGAAGAGGAGGCAAGTGATAAAAAAAAATTGACACGTAGGTTTGCCATGCAGACATATTTGCATATGCCCCATTTGATACCTAATGGAAAATTTTTCACAACTTAAGGCTGTTATGGTAACATTCCAGAATCTTTGGATAACAACATTACCTAAGGGTGATTGCAAGAAGGGTAAAAAGAAACAGTTTATTCTCATTTTGGTGGTCAAAGGATAGACATGTGCACTCAAGAGGATACAAGCATCCACAGGTTTTCTAAACCCACCTCTGTCTATCAACTCCTACTCTCACCTCCCCGTGGTGAACACCGGGTGCCTAGTACCTCAACTGGAGATTGGGTTCCAACCCCTTTGGAAGGTTGTTGGGGGTAGCAGACGAGAGAGGGGGGGAGGAGTGTTCCCACTAAGGCACTTCTCCTTGCATCCGGACGGCAGCGGAGGAATTCCCCAGATGGAATCAACGGTGGCGTCCATAGTTCCAGTCAGGCCGAACTACTTAGTGAACACCTTATATGGGCTACTACGACGTATTCGGAGCTCAGGCCTATAAGGAGCGGGCTATCCGGCTCTCCGTCCTTAGAGCTAAGCAAAGGATCTGGTCCTCCAGGTTGGGGGTCGTGCCGTCGGGGTGACTTCCCGGCCACGTAAAGAAACACCAGTCACGAAGCGGAAACAAGCCTCGGATTCGGACGGATTTACTGTTGACGACCAATGCAAACGAGAAAAGGACAACGAGCTCCGGATCTGCACGTGGAATGTTAGGTCCCTTAACAGACCATGTGCAGCCGAGCAACTAGCGGAGGCCCTTAACGACTGCAAGGCAGACATTACTGCCATCCAAGAAATGCGGTGGGACGGGCCGGGCAAAAGAAGGATGAAAAACTGCGACATCTACTACGGCGACTGCTACCGGCATCAAAGACAGCGCCTATTTGGATGTGGTTTCGTTGTTGGAGGCAGACTTAGGCAAAAAGTCTTGAGCTTCAACCCTGTAAGCGAGCGCCTCGCGACGATCCGCATCAAGGCTAAATTCGCCAACATTAGCCTGATATGCGCACATGCCCCCACAGAGGAGAAAGATGACGAGACCAAAGATATGTTCTACGAGCTCCTGGACAAAACTTATGAGCAGTGCCCTAGCTACGACATTAAAATTGTCCTAGGCGATTTTAATGCCAAGCTAGGAAGGGAGGGCATCTTTGGTCGTACTGTCGGAAAGTATAGCCTGCACGACACGACCTCCGATAACGGATTCAGGCTGATCGACTTTGCTGCGGGGCGACACGTTGTGGTAGCTAGTACACAGTTCCCGCATCTCAATATCCACAAAGGGACATGGAGATCTCCCGATCAATCAACCGTCAACCAGATTGACCATATTGCGATCGACGCAAGGCACTCCTCCAGTATCATGGATGTCCGAACTTTCCGAGGGGCCAACATTGACTCGGATCACTACCTTGTTGTAGCCAAGGTACGGCTGCGGATATCCCGACCAGCGCCAAGTAATGGAAATACTGTGAGGAAGTTTGACGTCGGCCGACTACAATCGCAAGAGATCGCCAGGTCCTTCTCCAACCGAGTCTCTCAAAACCTTCTACGAAGTCCTATGCAACCAGCATCAAGTATTGATAGCCAGTGGCAACATTGCCAAAATGCCATCAGAGACGCCGCCTCTGAAGTGCTGGGTTTCACACGGCGACCACAACGAAACCCCTGGTTTGACGATGAATGCCGGCAAGCACATGCAGCTAAACAGGAAGCATACAAAGCGGCGCTGCACAGAAGGACTAGAGCTGCTCGCGAGCTCTACGAGCAGAGGAGGAGAGAGGAGCACCGGCTTCTCCGAAGGAAAAAGAGAGAGCACGAGAAGCGCGCGGTTGAAGAGATAGAGAGATGTTACAACAGGAATGAGGTTAGAAAGTTTTACCAAAGGATCAAAAGGTCCTGCCAAGGGTATAAACTTCGAACTGAAGCCTGTAAGGACCATCAAGGGAACATCGTTGTAGAATCGCAGTCGGTGCTGAGGATTTGGAAAGACCACTTCTGCAGACTGTATAACGGCGAGGAAGAACCAAATACCGCTGTCAGGCAGAATGAACCATTCAACCCGGGCGAAGACGTTACCGACGAAGCATACGAACGATACCGCCCACCCGACCTGGAGGAGGTGAAAGTAGCTGTGTCTAAGCTCAAGTGCAACAAAGCAGCCGGAGCAGACGGCCTAGCTGCCGAACTTTTTAAATCCGCTGGCGATGAGCTGGTTAGGAGCATGCACCAGCTCATCTGCAAGATATGGTCGGAAGAAAGCATGCCCGACGAATGGAACCTCAGCATTGTTTGCCCGATCCTGAAGAAAGGAGACCCTCTGAGTTGTGCCAACTACAGAGGCATAAGTCTTCTTAACATCGCATACAAGATCTTTTCTGCTGTACTGTGTGAACGCCTGAAGCCGTTTGTCAACAATCTGATAGGCACATATCAGTGTGGCTTTAGGCCAGGAAAGTCCACCATCGATCAAATATTCACACTGCGGCAGATCTTGGAGAAAACCCAGGAATTCCAAATCGATACACACCACCTCTTCATCGATTTCAAGGCCGCGTATGACAGCATCTATAGAGACGAGCTATATAGCGCAATGTCTAGTTTTGGCATCCCTGCCAAACTCGTCAGTCTGTGCAGGATGACGATGGAAAACTCACGCTGTTCCGTCAAGGTCGGCAAAGACCTCACCGACCCCTTTGATGTCAAAAAAGGATTTAGACAAGGCGACGCGCTGTCATGCGACTTCTTTAACATCATACTTGAGAGAATTGTGCAGAACTCTCGTGCCAACACCAGAGGTACAATCTTTCAAAAGTCCGTTCAACTACTTGCATACGCAGACGACATTGACATAATCGGAAGAACAAAGCGTGATGTCAGTGAAGCCTTCGTGAGTATTGGGACGGAAGCGGCGAATATGGGTTTAGCAGTCAATGAGGGCAAAACCAAGTATATGCTGTCATCAAGAAAAGACACCCAACACCGACGTCTTGGACAAAACATCACCATCGACAGCTATAACTTTGAGGTAGTTAGGGACTTTGTCTACCTGGGTTCCGCTATCAATTCAGACAATGACACCAGCGCTGAAATCAAACGAAGGATAACTCTTGCCAATCGCTGTTTCTTTGGGCTAAGAAGGCAATTGAGTAGCAAAGCCCTCTCTCGAGCAACTAAAGTGTCCATGTATAAGACCCTCATCATCCCAGTCCTGCTGTACGGTGCAGAAGCATGGACCCTGTCAAAGGCGGATGAAAACACTTTAGGCTGCTTCGAGAGGAAAATTCTTCGGACGATTTACGGTCCCGTCTGCATAGACGGAGAGTGGAGGAGGAGATATAACATCGAACTGTACGGGCTGTACAGCGATACCGACCTAGCCAAAAGAGTCAAAACACAACGTCTACGATGGCTGGGTCATCTAGAGCGGATGGACACCAACGCCCCGGCCCGGAAAATCTTCGAATCCACACCGCAGGGACGACGCGGTAGAGGAGCACCGAAACTCAGGTGGCGCACGCAAGTGGAAGGGGACCTCAGCCAACTTCGCGTGCGAAACTGGAGACGGCTAGCTAGAGACAGAGCTGGCTGGCGAAGCTTGTTGGCTGAGGCCCAGGTCCACCCCGGACTGTAGCGCCACCTTAAGTAAGTAAGTAAGTTATTCTCATTTTGGTGGAAGAAGAATTCCACTTTTGCTGGCTTAGACGCACAACAAACCATGGCCTAAAACGCTTGGCTAAGGTAGGACCAGGCTACTTGGTTATCTCGGTTCACACCGAGATAGTTTTTAATTTCCGGTTTACTTACCTTGACCCACTAACTTACTCAGTTGTCACGTCAGTCTTCTTTGTCGTCACGAGCTTAGTAGATGAACATATTTTGTCTTTCGACTATTCATCAACATATCTTGGTACACATCATTACCGCTTGTGTCTCCTCCTTGTCCTCCGTGGATACGGGACAAAAAACTCTCAAAAATACTTGTTTCCGAATAAAAACCATCCCATATAGTTTAGCACTCTTCGCCATTGAGAAGAATTGCCAGAACTGGGCTTTTGCAGAGCTTACACTTTGACTTTCTGGTTTGCTTGGCCAAAATAAATCTTCAAGGAATAACCCTCCTTGAAGGTAAAACCTATAAACACGTGTGTAAAACAAAGCTAGTGACTCGAACTTAACAGACAGCCAAGTAGTCGCAGGTTTTAATCGGGTGGGTTAATAATGACTATGGCAGCTGGACATCGACGACAAGAAGATATGGTGCGCTTTGACAGGCCCCATGCCGCTACCGACAAGAAGAAAAGGGCCAAGATTCGTTTGGGCTCAAATATGGATCTTATCTTGGAGTGCAGGAAACACAGGATTGCTTATAATAACGTATAACTGAAGATGTCAAAGACACGAGAGTTTTCTAGTAATCGTTGAAAGCAACTGACTATCAAGGAAATAGTCGTAGCCAGAATAAGGCGAGCACCGTTTCGCTGAGAAAGTAACGATTATCGCCCGGCTACTTCAAGAAAGACTACAAACAGAACATTTTTTTGTGACTACACGCCCTTTGTGGCGACTAGATGACTTAATGAGGATGACTTAGTCAAATGAAAATTGTTTTAGCCAAAAACGGATGAACATTTTGGAATGTAAACTGGGGTTACCTCGCGCCTTTTTACACTAAAGGGACAAGGGATCGCGCCATCTACAAGCTTGTTACAAAACACAGTGTAGCCCACTTTATGTGCAGTGCAAAGTCGTTGCCGTATAGGTGGAGGGCTGCTAGACATTTGCCCAGCCTGAAGAAAACAGGAGTTATCTTACTTATTTTAAGCAGGCGCCATAGTCCTGGGTGGAACTGGACCTCAACCAACAACCTCCGCTAGTTTTGCAAGCGAAGCTCTTTGAGGTTCCCTTCACTTGGGCATACCACCTGAGTCTGTGCACGGGTCTGCCTACGGGTTGAAATAGCAGATTTAGCGGCCCAGAGCATTGGTGTCCAACCGCTTTAGCCATCACGCTCTGGCCATCACAGCCGTTGTGTTATTCCTACAGTTTGACCTTCGACGTTATATAAACTCCTCGACTCTGCGTTTATGCAGACGGAACTACAAATCACCCGAAGGATTTTCCTCTGGAAGCCGGCCCATGCTTATACGCCGTATTAAAGCCGTATAAAGCTGTTTGAATTTCTTGCGTGCCCAGTTAGACCAAGTTCAATTACCTCTAGGTTTTATGTGATGTTTTGTCCAAGACGTCGGTGTTGGCTGTCTTTCCACATGACAGCATATACTACATGTTGACCGCTTGGCCCATTTTTAGCACTTCCGTCCCAATACATCACCCTGTGCTCTTGCGATTTTGTCAACATCGTCTGCTTATGCGAATAATTTAACTGACTTTTAAAAGATTATGCCTCTGGTGTTGGCACTGTAGTTTTCCACAAGTCACATGACAGCGCGTCGCCTGCCTTAGTCCATTTTTTTTTATACCCGACCGAGGGTATGTTTATGTTAATGCATAGTTTGTAACACAGTTAAATAATCACCGTAGACCCCTAAGACCTCAGAGATATGATCAAGACCGACAGGTGAGTCGATTAAGCCATGTCCGTGTCCGATCGTCCGTGCGTCCGTCCGGCTGTCCGTATGTGTGAAGTTTTTAGGTCTTTAAAATTGAGCTAGGACGCTTAAACTTGGAGCATATCTTGGTTCTTATTTTGTACAGACAAAGTGTAAAAACTAGTTGAATCCGCTGACGGCCCACTACTGCCTTCAATGTAAGACAACCTCTATTTCAAATTTTCTTTCCAAATGCCTTTTGTGAAGTTAGACAAGGCGTGGGAACTTAAATTTTGGTAAAGACCAATAATGGCCCAAAACCTCTAAGAAGGCGAAAATTGGACCGCCCACAATATTGACCATGCCCACTTTTAACATGGTGGATCTTTAAAAACCCGATTTCTCGGAAAGTTTACTCCAAATTGAAAAAAAATTATATAACATATATTCAATATATTACCATTTGCTAGGTTTGTTCCATACAAAGTTTTGAGCTCCGCCCACTTTTAAGGGGCGTATTTATGAAAAAATGTTTTTTTTTGCAATAATTTTCGGGTTCAGCGCATTTTGTCATGATTTAACTAAATTACAATTAAAATGTAAAAGTTTTACATGCACATTACCTATTGCTAGCCAATATGCATGTTTGACCAGGAGTTTTATTTATTTTAAACAAAATAGATCAAAATTGGTCTTAACCTCCGTTTTTTGGTCGTGTGTTTCGCTGAGAAATCTTGGCACTGAGCATCATCAGTGCTCTTCAGTGCTAGTCCTGGCAAAAAATACCTTCTCGAGCCATTGTTTGAACTGAACTTCCGTTGAAGGGTCTTATAATTTACATTGTGTTTGCACAATGAAAGTTATAAGGTACTCACTCGGCCTTTGACGAGAAAGTGTGTATGGGTATGGAATTCTTGGTGAATACCCACTGAAGATGCTCAGAGATAAGATTTCTCAGCGAAACACACGACCAAAAAACGGAGGTTAAGACCAATTTTGATCTTTTTTGTTGAAATTACAATTAATTGATTTTAATTTTTAGCCCGGACCCACTTTTGGGGGCGTGGCCTATACAAACAATATATGAATTCGGGACAAAAAAATTTAAGATTAACACCGTATACCGGTTTACACCGTATACAGGGTCGGGTATATAGAAATTTATCACAGACGAACTCTTGCACTTACTCACTTGCTTTACATGTTTTTGGTATTGCTGTGCCACATCCAAACTAAGTTGCCTTCCCGCTATCCCACGCTACCTTAATGACACGTATTAGCCATTTAACACCTTCTTCACCCATTGCCTAGAGCATTTCTGGCCGGATTTAATCAACTCCAGCAGACTTTCCAACTTTTAGCGATTTAATCGCTTCAGTGACTTGGTCTACTGTGGGACTATTCTTCGCCCTAATCTCGTCAGCAATGGGAACGCCATATTTAGAGCCCTGTTGGTGCTTGAGCAAATCCGAAAAGTGCTCATTCCATCTGTGCAAGATATCGCTCTCATTTAAAAGAAGTGTACCGTCCTTGGTTTTAACCCCTTGAACGATATTCAACTTCCTTCCTCTGAGCCGGCGAATAGTCTGCCAAAATGTCTTGTAAGCAGATCTGTTATCGTGCTCCAACCTCTCGGCGAATTTTTTCTATGCGTGTTCCTTGGCTGTTCTGACGGCCAGATTGGGAGTTCTTCGCGACTCATTGTACCGGGCTCCAGAAGTTGAGTTTCTACATCGTATCCACACAATGTAGGTGGATCCTATATATAAAGTAACGTTTATGACTAAATAATCAGAAAGAATTAAAGCGAATACTACTTTTTTTTTAATTCATAAGACTTGATTGACTGCGCGTTAAACTTGATTGCCTTTAAATAAGGCTACAATGAAGGTCTGAGAAATATCTGTTGCTGATGTTGCAAAAAAAAAGCCGATCCGTTCACAAGTGATGAATTCATCTAAAAAGTCATGCCATAGTCATGCAAGATATTTTGTCAATTTATAATCAACGGTAAATTATCCGTTTTATAAACGAACAAATAAGTTTAAGGCTTTCACATAATAATTATTACCTTTACATTTATAATTACCTCCACTGATATCTTGGAGGTTCGCTTTCACAACTGAAAATAATTGGCAATAATGGTGTTAAAAGTAGCACACATTAATTTTTTTTATAATTTTTCACACACTTGTGCAGGCAGAAGCGTACAAAATTTTTTAATAACTTTACCATATCGAATGCTATTAAGTATTTGACACATCGCATTGACAAATCGAACCAATTCAAGCGGCGGGCGCGGTGACGACGCTTCTCGAATTATATTCAGTTTTAATATGTTCAATGGAAAAATTTACCTTAGAAAGCGAAAGTCTTATGGCTGAAGCAAAAGTTACACAATAATTATTTGATATTTAATGTGCATTACACAGATATTGGCTTGAAAATTTGTAGCAGGGATTGATTTTGTGGGTACATACCTACATTTGCAATGTAATGCTCAACGCACTTTATACCGTGTTTAGCCCCACCGCAGTCATTTATGTTCCCCACTTAGATCGAAGCCCAACAAAGCCTTAGTTTAATGAAGATTGTAATTGAACATAAAAAAAAAATTGAACTGATTCAATAGAAATCATAGCCTTTAAGTTTACCCTATATACAGGAAAACAGAAATACAGAAAATTAACTTCTTATATTGGCAACTAATGCTGTAGTTTTCCTTTTAAGTGGATGCAATGTGATCGGGCCTATAGGTGACAGAGTGACATAAAAGAGACATTGAAATCTTCCCTACGAACTGCTTGGCCTGCAGTCACTTAATGAAAATAAGCTGAGATTATGATCGCTGAGATCCTGATCGCAAAAAAAAACAATTACCAAAACAGTTAATTAGAGCTGAGTTAAAAGAAGAATTGGGTAAAAGAAACCTCGAGTTTTTGGCGCTAAAAAGAGAATTTTTCTCCGACCTCAGAACGCTAGCACTCAGAAAGATTATGTGAAAGCTTTATTGACAAGAATACGAATTTGTACAAAATTTCAATAAAGTGAAGAGCTACGCAATGAACAACTGGCTAAGAAACTCGAAGACGTAAAGAAGCAGAAGATTCGGAAACATTCAACCCGCAGATCATGAAGAAAAGGAATTTAGCCGTCAAGCTTTAAAAGAAATCCAGAAGCGTCTGTCTCGGGGCGAGCAGTTTCCTGGTCGGCGTCTGCTGTCCGGGTTAGGATCGGCCGAATTCAAACCTGGCAGTAAGGTATAAAATGCAGCCCGACCCCAACCATGAAAAGAAAACGAAAACAGCCTCGGATATTTGCTGATCCTGGTAATCCAGGGCACCCTTTGGAGCTGGGCATGAGGGGTGTCAGCATGCGAGCGCTTGGTGGTCGGAAGGTCCCGCTCGGCTTCCGACCGGCTATAACCCAAAGAAGTTACGAGCATCCCGTCAATGGTGCCGCTATCCATTACGGGGGGCGGAGGGGGACACCGCCAAGTCAAAATGAGGGCTTAGGTGGAAACTCTACAAATCGACAACGGCATCAACTCAAAATTGGCACATGGAATGTCTCGTCGCTAACGAGGAAGGAACTTGAACTGGTTGAGGAGGCCAAAAAGTATCAGCACGATGCAACTGGCTTGATGCAACTGATCAGCTCGATGATGGGTGGGAGCTCTTCTGGTCTGGCGTCCCGAAGTTTTCTGATCTTAAAGCTTAAGCTTGAACGATCGACTCTGGCTCAGGTTCAGGTTAACGCACCAAATCGAAGGTCAGAGTATGAGTCCTTTTTGAACGAAGTTGATACTGCCCTGGACAGAGTGGCAGAAATCGACTTCTTTCTCCTGATGGGTGACTTCAATGCACATGTGGGTACGGATGACAGTACTTGGAGGAGTGTGATCGGGAGGCACGGTGACCCGGATCAAAACAGGAACGGAGGGAAGTTGTTGGACTTTTGCTGTGCATATGGCTTGTCCATCATGAACACCTTTTTCCCACACAAGGACATTCATAAATACACATGGTACATGGCTTAAATCAGAGGTCACTGGTTGATTTCTTTGTTATACCATCGTGTGTTCAAAGAATGATTTGTGATGTTCGAGTTTTCAGGGGAGCTGAGTTGTCAACTGATCACCACTTAGTGTAAATTGGTTTTCAGTGGCAGTATTCCTTTGCCACCCAGGCGAAAACCAAGACTGGTGACCCGCATACGGTGGGAAAGGTTGCAGGATGCTGACTCTGATTTCAGAGAGCGCTTTGCACAGCATGTTTCGGAGAAGTTTGAACAAATTCCAACTGACCTTTTTAATGTAGAGGAGGAATGGCAGCTGTTTTTATCGGCAGTCATTGCCTCTGCAGGAAATGTTTGTGGAGTGAAGCGGCTTGGGGTAGCGCCTGGTGGTGAGAAAATAACTGCTTGGTTTAAAACGCCTGGAGTTCAAGAAGCCACCAGAGAGAAGAAGAGAGCCTACATTGCGTGGATCCAATGTAGAAACTCAAATTTTCGAGCCCGGTACAATGAGGCGCGAAGGACTTTCAATCTGGCAGTCAAAACAGCCAAGGAACAGTCACGGAAAAAGTTCGGCGAGAAGTTGGAGCACGATTACAGATCTGGAAACAAGGTATTTTGGCAGACCATTCGCCGGCATACAGGAAGAAAGTTGAATGTCATTAAAGGGGTTAAATCCAAGGATGGTACACTTCTTTCAAATGAGAGCGATGTCTTGCGCAGATGGAGGGAGCACTTTTCGGAGTTAAAAATAAATAAATAAATAGAGTGGCGCAATAGCTCGAGGTGAACCAGGGCCAACTTCTCAACAATGTATGCTGGTGTGTTTATTTCTTTACATACAAGGGGACCTACAATTTTTCGCCAAATCCGAACGGCACTTTGAGAAGTTTTTCAAGACAAATGATACTCTCGGAGGGCTTGTCAGACCCTCGCGGAGGTGGGGACCGTGAAAAAGAACAAGTCTTTTTTTTAGGTGACGATAGCAGGATTCGAACCCAGACCTCTGGCGTAGTAAGCACACACACTAACCACTACGCCACGGCACCCCACACTTTTCGGAGTTGCTCAACCCCGAACAGGGCACTGAAGATGGCATTCCCACTGCTGACGAGATAAGGGTGGAGAATAGTCACACAGTAGACGAAGTCACTGAAGCGATTAAATTGCTAAAAGTTGGCAAGTCTGCTGGAGTTGATGAAATCCGGCCAGAAATGCTCAAGGCACTGGGTGAAAAAGGTGTTAAATGGCTAACACGTGTCATTAAGGTGGCCTGGGATAGCGGGAAGGCACCTAGCGATTGTCAAACGGGAGTTATAGTGCTCATTTTCACAAAAGGGAACAGGAGAGATTGCGTCAACAATAGGGGCATATCTCTCTTTGTTACGAGAAAAAAAGTGCGGCTTTCGGCCTGGCAGAGGCACAACCGACCAGCTTTTTACTCTGAAGGTTATTCTTTATGAGAAGGCCTGGGAATATGCCAAACCGGTTTATGCGTGCTTTGTAGATCTGGAAAAGGCGTATGACCGGATTCCTCGGGATACACTGTGGAGAGTTTTGCAGGACTATGCGCTGAGTTAGCCTTGTATGGAAACTGCAGAAGCTGCATTAATCAGTACACATGTGTACGGATTAATGGCGTCAAGTCCCGTCCTTTTGAGCGCATTGGACTTCGCCAGAGCTGTGCTCTGTCGCCGCTCCTTTTCATAGCATATATGGACTGGATGGTGAAGCAATGTTTCGAATGGCGAGCAATGTTTCGCATTGGCTGGCATCAGGATGAGCCATCTGCTTTTGGCAGATGATTTGGCCATCCTTGCATCATTCAAAGAGGAACTTCAACGAGCACTGGATGGGTTTACAGCCGGTGATTCTGGGATGAAGGTAAACTTTAGCAAATATCCAGTAATGGTTGTTTTCCGAACTCCTGTGCAGTTTACCCTACACATAAATGGAGTTTAAGTATCTTGGGGTCTTTTTCACGAAAGATGGGAGGAGTGATATTGAGTTGTCCTGTAGAATTCGCCAAGCTGGGGCAATAGTAAAGGAACTGCGCCAGCCGGTCATCAGGAAAGCTGAGCTTGGAGTGAAAGCAAAGATCTCAGTTTTTAATTCAGTGTTATCGTTCCGACCCTCATCTATGGTCATGAAATTTGGGTAATGACCGAAAGAATTAGATCGCGGGTACAAGCTGCCGAAATGAGATTCCTGAGGCGCGTTGCTGGTGTTAGTCTAAGGGATAGAGTGAGAAACGTCAGTATTCGTGGGAATCTTAAAGTTGAGCAGCTACTTCTCCGAGTGGAGCGATCGATTCTTCAATGGTTTGGACACGTTGTTCGCACGCCTCCTGACAGACTGCCTAGACAGGTCATGCTAGCCGAGATGCGAGCGCGTCGCCCCCCTGGTAGGCCAAGAAACAGGTGGTGGTATCAGGTAAAGAGCCTCTCTGAGTTCGCATGGGGATTGCGCCGGAGTCTCTTGAGTTGGTGGCTGAGGATCGAGAACGATGGAAAGACCATTTAGCCACGCTCGCTCTGCGACCCTTTTAAAGGATAAGCGGCATTTCGAAAATGATGATGGGTTACAAATACTGTGACTGGTGAAATGCAACAACCATTGAAGTAAAGGACCACCGTTACTGTAAAAACTATGGTGTGTTTAAAGGAGTTTGATAAAAGTATTTCAATGTTCCCAAATTCGCTATTATCCCTATTTAATTTTCGTGTTCACGTTTTTAAAAATGCTTTATGAAACCAATAAAAATAAAGCGAAGTGTTTATGCAATGCGCTGTATAAAAATTATGTCATTCAGGCTCATACGCTTAGCAATCAGGCCTCTGTATGATCAGTGACACACTGACTTTGGTTTTAATGATGAAATCGCATAATATAAGTAACCTACATCTTATTACATGTTCGTTCCGACTTCGTTAAGTAAAAATTATGCATTATCCACAAGTATTAAAATTAAAATATTTATTAATGAAGCTTCCTAGCTAATATATACCTTCTCCCAGTCCCAGTGGGAATTTTGATACTCACATGCAATGTCATGCGATTCTTCTCCGATCGCAAGCTATGTTCCTTTTTTTATAAGCATCTGCTTTAAAAAAACATTCGAAAACAATGAAACATATTCAGTAAACAAAATGTACGATTCGCATGTTGATTTAACATCCCACCATTTCACTAAGATTGATGTCTCTTCTACTTGGGCACATTAGCTATCTAGTTAGCAGTTAACTCAAGCAAACTATGTAAATTACATTGAAGGCGAATACTTATGAGCAGACTGAAAAAAAAAATATCAATTTGCAACCTATGCCACGAACGTAGCCAAATAGCGTGCTCAGGTAGCGAAAAGATTTGTTGATGCTACATGCAATGTCGTCATTGCATATCGTCATCGTATGTAGATCGCTGTTATGCATTAACAAGTGATCGTTATGGAAAATAAGAAAAATATCCAAGCCCGATCTTTCGTATTTACCGCCTTCAGAAGGTGCACGTAACTTGATAAGGACTTGCCAAAAAGGCACATGGTCCATCCTTAATTAGTTTAAAAGTCTTGTGATTTTTATCACGACCTTGAAATTCTATAAGTTTACATTGAACGCAAAATGGCAACTGTGAAATTAAGCTGATATCCAGTAAAATTGTTCTGTTTCGACGATAATATATCATGAACCCTGGCTTCCCGTAACCAAGCACTTTGAATTATAATATTGTCCGATGTTTGTGGCCCACACTGTCCTGTCCTGCCAATTTGCCCAGCAAACTCCTATGGCAGCATTTTAGAATCTTTTTGTAGGAGGCAACTGGCCTCCGATACAGTGTCCCGACACAATTGCTGGTTCATTGTAGGTACTACACTATAAAGACACCTTACAAAGATGAGAAGGCGAGTGGACATCTTGTGTGTCCAAGAGACGAAATGGCGAAACACCGGAAATCGGGCTCCTTTCTTCGACGTAAGGACAAAAGCTTACAAGATGTACCACTACGAAACTGAACAAGGATGGCATCTTGAATATTTCAAAACCAATCGACCGGTTAATATTTCTTAAGCTGGTCATGCATGGTGAGGTGGAAAATCTTTAGAGCATATGCTCCCCAAGTTGGGTGTGAGCAGAGGGAAAAAGATGCATTTTGGATAGATTTTCATAATCTCGTCAAGGCGATCCCAAAGGAAGAGCTTTTGTTGTTAGGCGGAGACTTGAACGGACATGTCGGGAAATCTAACGAGGACTATGAAGACTGCCATGGTGGACTGGGGTATGGCACTAGGAACTCTTCTGGTGCAGATATCCTAAGCGTTTGCAAGTCATACGGTCTTATCGTGCTTAATACCATGTTCGTCAAGGAAAGCAGGCACCTGATCACTTACAACAGCGGTGGGAATGAGACCCAGATTGACTGTGAACCAAATCACAGTTCCCTAAGACCGCGGGTCAAAGATTGTAAAGTGATTTTAGGTGAGGCGATTACAACACAACACCGCCTGCTGCTTGCCGTAATTTTTATGGAACCGTCAAAAAAGAAAATTAAGCAAGCAAATATATCTGGGAGAATCAACTGGTACAATTTGGATAAAGAAAAAGGCGAGGCATTTTTTAACACTACGTAAAACTACTTTTGTAACATCACTGACGAAAACGAAGATGTAGAGTTCAGAGCACAAGATATGTGGTATGACCTACAGCGAACGTGCATAGAGAAGGCCAAATCACTCCTAGGGACTTCAAAAGGCCACTGCAAACAGGCCAATGAAACATGGTGGTGGTCAGATGAGGTGAAATTAGTGATCAGTGAAAAGAAAGCGGCATTCTAGGCATGGAAGAAGTGCTCCTCGAACAACAGAGATGAAATGCTTAGCCTGGAATTGGAATATAGACACCTGAAGAGTCTTGCTAAGAAGAAGTGCGCCCAGGTTCAAGCAAAGAGAATGGAGAGCCTGTATCACGAATTGGAGGAAGTTTCTTCTTCCACTGCTAATACACATCAGGCCACACAGGATCTTCGACAAAACACCTTCAATAAAGGGGCTACAATCTTCAAAATTGCCGCTCAGAGGAGGAGAAACGCCCAGGAGATTCGTTCGCCATAGTTCATCAACAATTCTCAGGGACAGGTTCTTGTGTGACGACAAAATTCTTCAAGGGTGGCGGCAGTATTGTGAGGGACTTTTTGACTCCCAGGCACCACTTTCTAGAAGAGACTACTCGAGGATATCCTTACCGAGAAGAAGTACCAGACATCACAGTCGACGAGGTTGGGAAGGCGGTTAAGTACTCCAAAAAGCGAAAAGCGGTTGGGCCCGATCAGATACCCTCAGAGTTCTGGAAGAAAATAGGAGACAGCGGGTCCAGATGGCTCACGACCTTCATCTCCAAACTAAAAACGGGAGATCCAATGCTTAATCAGTGAAGGGGAAGCTATCTCCTTCCTTTCTTTAAAGGAAAACGTGATACACGAAGCTGTGACCATTACCGTTCTATCAAGCTGATGTCTCACACAATGAAGATCGTCGAGCGGGTACTAGATTAGATAGTCGACTGCGGAAAATAATAAGGCTATCTGAGGACCAGTGTGGGCTTGTCACGGGCAAATCAACCACTGATGCAATCCAAAGCATAAGGATCATAAAGGAAATACATCGTGATGCCCTTAAAGATCTGCATATGGTGCTGGATGATTTTGAAAAAGCTTTCGATAGACTTCCACGAGATCTGATAGGGGTGGCGCTAAGAAAACGAGGGGTTCCAGAAGCCTAACCCTGTATGATGGAGCAAAAACAAGAGTAAGATGTCCTTCCGGAGTCACTGATGAGTTCTCAATTAAAGTCGGTATACACCAGGGAAGCGTCCTAAGTCCTTTGCTTTTCATTGTAGTCCTTAATTATCTGCTTGAAGGAAAACTAACGGACCCGAAAGTGCATCAGTTATTCTTCGCTTACGATGGGGCCATCATAAGTGAAGATTATACATCCCTGCAGCGAGCACTTGATATATGGGTGGATGTTTTAGAGGGGCATGGGTATCGTATAAGCCAAAAGAAGACAGAGTAACTGTGCTGCCCATTCTCTGACCCACCCGAACCAATTCCAGACATTAAATTGAATGGAAAGGTGCTTTCCAAGTGTGAAAAGTTCAAGTACCTGGGATCTATGATCAATAGCAAAGCAAACAGTGATGACGACATCAATCATCGCGTAAGCGTGGGGTGGATGAAGTGGCGAGAAAACTCCGCCATCTTCTGTGACCGAAAAATGCCCCCTAAGCTGAAAGGAAAGCCCTTCACCGCAGTTGTGCGTCCGTCGCTTACATATGGTTCACAATGTTCGACAACGTATAAGAAATATGAGAGCAAATTAACGGCAGCTGAGATGAAGATGCTTCGCATGACAGCAGGAGTAACAAAGCGAGATAGAATAAGAAGTACGAAGATCCGAGGAAGCCTCCATGTAAAAGAACCTATCTCCAGAAAAATGGAGCACGACCGGCTCAGTTGGTATTGCCACGTTCAAAGGAGCGATCCTACGAACCCCGTCAAAAGCGAAGGAGAGGAAGGCCTAAAAATTCATGGATCACACAAATGCAACGACAACAGCATTTATTTGGCCTCATCGACGAAGAGATCCAAAACCGGGTGACCTGCCGGTATGTTCTGAGGTCAAATTGGCGTACCCCACAAGTGGGCCATTAGGAATGCAGTAGAGTGGGAGGGTTATAATCCTTCACTTCAGATTATAACCTCGCGCCTAAATGAAAAAGAAAGAAAGAAGAAACAAAAATTAAAAGGATCCTTACAAAGATGAGCAGGATGAAGAGTTTAGGTGTTCAGCACTCATCATGTCAGCCCCAAAGATGCGAGCAAAGGCAGGACAACTTTAGAGCTAGTGTGACAGCGGGTGATTTTGCTCAAGCCTAACACATTCAAGTGTTAAGCAAGCATAAGCCTGGTAGCCGGTATGTGCACGTCTATACAAAAAGTCTGCAGATTCAGTAGATTCTTATGAGGGATGGAGGGAATGATGGAGGAGCTATATGCTCCCTCCCAGACCTAGCTCCCTCGCTAGACCTCCCTACCCACCCTTTTCGGAGATACTTGACAAAAGCCCAGAAAGTTGACATTGCTTTTCTGGTTTTGGATTCAAGATTTTTGGACCAAAGAAGTTTTCTATCAAGGATTTTTCCAAAATATTGGACCTCATCCGATATCGGGATAGTGACGCCTTTAAGCACCACTCAAATCAGACGATCACCAGTGACAGCAACATTCCCCCTTCACGTAAACAGAACACCCGTATAGTTTTAAGAGGCACGAAAGCCCATTCTTAGTGCACCAATCACCGATAGGATACCTCTGCGCCTTAGATCGGACAGTCCCTAGGTTTGAGCTGATAGAAAGATCAGCGACATCATCCGCATAGGCTTGTGTATAGGCTTTCAGGAAGGTTGAGAGCCTATATTGCAGAGAGTAGAAAACCATGCTTTGTAAAGGGGAATACAGAATACCACCTTGTAGGAAGCCCCTATTTACCCCAGTTGTCAGAGCCCTGTGCGTTAGCATGGCTTTAATCCATTGAAATAATGCTTCATCAACACCTTGTTGTATGGCTGAGTTGCACATGCTATGAAAAGACGCATTATCAAAAGCGCCTTCAAGTTCGACGAAAAAGCCCAGCTCGCAGAACACATTCAAACCTACCAACAATGTTTTGTAGCCCAGTTTTATAGGATTTTTTGCGCTGATAAGAACGTTGCATCGTAGAAACAGGATGCGACCGAAGAGCACGCGCACGCAACCTGTGTCTCCAAGCTTTTGAGCAGGAAGGAAGAAAAATTAAGCATTCTTGCTTTTATACTGTCTGCTTTACTACGTTCGTCTACTAGGGCTCTTCAGTCCACAGCGTTATTTCGGACGATGCCTCGGCAGTACAGTGAGTCTATGGGTGCTTTTCTTTCTCCTTGAGATGTTTTCTAGCTTCTAGCGCTTACTCCGCGTTTTTTTTAAAGCTGCGAGGGTCATTTTTATCAACTCAATAGAGTATGGCTTTGGCACTTGGTGGAATGGAGACATGACGAAGATACAAATAACAATAAAACACTCGTTAGGATTTCACAATTATTTTGAGCACTGCATTTATTACCGCTTACGCGTTTTGGCTTATTGGGGCATCATCAGAACACGAGGGTCCTTGAGCTCCGGGGCACCCATATAAACACCATTGAAAGAAAGACAGGCTTATGGATCAAAAACTGTTGTGTATATAGAGTGCTTTTTAGTTCGAGATGCATAATATAAGGTCGTGGTTTAGAAACTTTTGGCTTAAGTCATTTTGAGACTTAAAGATTCCGAGGTTTCATATGTCCTTCTCATAAAAAGTACTTGCTTAAGGTGGTCGATTATTAAATCTTGCATCAGTGGCATACCATCCCTGAACTTGATTGAAGGACCAGAGCCACTATTTCGACTTAAGGGTAGCAGATGTGTGTGACTAGTAGCCCACTATTATCAGGTTATCATGCCGAATTGCAGTCGATGACCTTCGAGGTCTAAGGTTGAGGTTGGGGCTATAGGCTATTTCTGTTTTAAGCATATTCTTTTAAGTTTCTGTTTTAAGCATATTCTTTTAAACAACAAACGAAAAGTCTAGAAAAATTTGTCTCAAAGAGAGCGTCTTCCTGGTCGGCGTCTGTTACCCAGGTTAGGTTCGGCCGAATACAAAACACCTTTTTCCCTTCCAATATGCAAATAGAATGGACAACAGTTAAATGCATTTTTATAAAATATTCTGCTGGTTATGCTATTGCTTTTCTCCGTAAAGGCACAACACTTGCGGGGGTATGCTTTGGTGTTTCTGAGCAGAGGTTTCATGTTTGTCTCATCAGCGTTTGTGTTGGATCGAGAAGAATTACTTTCTTCTTCTTTCTTTTCTATCCCCAAATTCTTTCCGCTCGCGATGTGCTATGCATTTTAAGGGGAGTCATGACCACGAGCATATTATAAAAAAAAAGTTCTTTTAATTCTAAAGCTTCTGTTGAACTCCAAATCAATTTGAAAGATATAAATTCAAAGAAAGCTCCTTTTTATTTTAAGTCAAGGGCTCAGAGCACCTACTGGCAGGCTTAATGAGGTGCGACAGATAGGCTGTTATGAGATCATGAGCACAAAATTTACTCGTGCAGCCCTCATGGACATCAAAGCTAATAATGTGCGTGCAAAAATGTAACCTACATAATGCCGATGTCGGCCGAGGTCTAATATGTTTAACCACTGTGAGAATAACAGCTATTGTCTTTATGAATATCTTTTGTTTATAATTTACATGTATTCAGAGGAAGAAAGTTAAGTTACTTATGCGGGGGATAAATCCGAGGGCGGTGTATGTCCTTTAGGGGACAATTTGAGTATTTCCTAATTCTGATGGACCTAAAAGCGTTCTTTATGGGCGCTCTTGACAAACGGGCGAGTTTTGCAGGTTTATCAAGAGTCAGCACGGCTTTGTATATACCTAACCTATATAGCTCGTCTCTTAAAAGCTTTCATGGCGGTCAATTAGTAAAATATGGAGGGTATCGGTTTAAAACTCTTGAGATTCTGTAAGTGCTCCCGCATCAGTTTCCGTTCCATGTTCAATTAGTCCTGAAGCCTATTGTGAGTCCAGTCTTGTCTAGCCGGTAAAGTAAGGTTGTTGGAGCGCCTAGCTGGAATATAATTCGTTGAGCCCACAAAACAACCGAATGGAGTGCTGGAGGGTATCAATTTTTGATTGGAATCAATCTAGAATTTTACTCCAGGACTTTGTTCTATTTTTCTGTCCTATTTTTGAATCCTGTCCTGTCTACTATCCCGTCTTGACGACACGGTAAGGTTTTGAGGTCTTTCTTCGTTAATAATACCCTATGCTGACATATAATTCATTGTGCTAAAAAGCCCCAAATGGAAAGCTGGAAGGTACATATTCTCTTGACGGCCAAATTGGCATTTTACCCCCATTCCTCTTTCAGTATACCAGTGTCAAAAGACAACGTTCATCAAGCGTTTATCACAAGCAAAAATATGTAATTATATGTTGTCTACTCAGGTCCAGACGAAAAAGCCTTCAATATATCAATCTGGAGTTATTTAGCGTCAATTAAACTCATCAAATAGCCATTAATCAAAACCAGACCATCGATTAATCTCACACTGAAAGCGATGGCACATCGCAATGCTTATCCGCTCTCTTTTGCCTCTTCAGCCGACGATTATTCATTGTGCAAAGCACTGGTCTTCTCAACGCTGAGCTGCCAAATTACCCATCCGGAAAATCCTATACCTACACCAAACCACACGTGCAGTGCAGATACATTCTATGGACTTTCTAGAGCATCAGGTCTTACAGATTAATTGTATGTCTCTAGAGGTGCATCGCCTCCCTCGCGTAACGCTCCGTGATGTAATTGGATTGCTTTTCAAAATAGCACACACACAAACACACTCTTAAAAGATACATTTTGTAATCTTGCAGATTCTTTGCATTTTACAGCAGGTAGGTATACTGTATACAGCAATCAGGTTAGGGAATCCAAAAGATGCAATAGTCACCAGCCGCGTAGCAGACTTTTCCTACCTTCATCCGCTCTAAATATAGTAATTGAAATGGATGTTTCACGGCTTCTGTAAAAGGCGCGCGGCTGTGCAGACGATCTACATGCAATCGCATTTTGGCAAAGAAGATCTTGCTAAGAAATTCATGGCTGCTTCTATCCGATCCGCATCGTATACCTATAGATAAGCCAATTTGTTCAGGAATGTGGCATTCTCTTGTGCCTATCCGATGCCGGTAAAGACGAAGGCGATTTGTGAAATACGATGGCGATATAGTATTGGTGTGCGCGATACCGCGTCATGCGAGAGTGAAGACTTAACCAAATCAAAGACTATGGCTTGTTGGTAATATCTGCTTTCCGATCGTAAATCACAATTAATTTCGCAGCTTTGAGTCAGTTATGGTTTCCATTGAAGGACATGGAAGCGTGCGCAGGTCACAGAAGTCATGGAAGATCTGTTTTTTTTTGTATCGCAAGGGGGCTTAATTTGAAATACATTTTAACAAGCTAAAAGCTTGCCTTTATTTCCATAACCAGAGCTCTATTTTTGCGCATGTTAGGTTAGGTTAGGTTGATGGATGCCCTTTTGACAATAGGCTCACTTAGACCAGCAGTTGGGTCCATTGTGTCCATTGGGAACCTTATTTGTGGATTTAAGGACTCAAGTCTAACAGCAACAACGATATACGATACCTATTTGTAAAGCAAAATGTTTCCTGCATGCTGCTCGGCTCTGTTCTTCCGCACCAACAAATGCTCGCACCAACAAATGGAATTACAATACAAATATATGCGTATAGCAGTAAACATTCGTGTGTATCAATAAAATAATAAAACTTAGAGATGCGTTGTGTTGGTACCTATGGTGTGCGGGTGTTCCTTATTGGGGCTTGCGGAAGGACTTGCCAGCGTATTTGGCACCAGCGCCAAGCTCCTCTTCGATGCGAAGAATTTGGTTGTATTTGGCCAAACGCTCGGAACGGCATGGAGCGCCAGTCTTGATTTGTACGGTGCTAAGACCGACGACCAAGTCGGCAATGAATGTGTCCTCGGTTTCGCCGGACCTGTTTGAGACCATGGTGCCTGGTGCAGGCCTTCTTCTCGACGGCGGTGGCAATGCGCTTGGGGTTGGTCACAGTCAAATCGTCACCGACGATCTGGATGGGTGTGGCGGCAGTCATGGAGCTCCAGGCGTCCCAATGATCCTGATCGAAGGGATCATCAATGCTGGTGATTGGGAACTCCTTGATGAACTCCTGGTACAGGTTGGTGAGCTTCTCGGGCGACAGCCACAGCGACTTGTCGCTGTTGGGGTTCTTGAAGTCCAAATCGTAGAGACCGTCCTTGTGGAACTCGGAGGCAGCAACATCCATACCGATCTCGACCTTGCCGGTGTATCCGCCCTTGGCGATAGCGTCTTGGATCAAGATCAGGGCTTCCTTGTTGTTTTGGATGTTGGGGGCAAAACCACCCTCATCACCGACAGCGGTGGCATTCAAACCGAACTTGTCCTTGATGACCTTCTTCAGGTGATGGTACACCTCCGAGCCGATCTTCATGGCGTCGGTGAAGAATGAGGCTCCAGTTGGCAGAATCATGAACTCCTGCATGGCCAACTTGTTGCCAGCATGGCTACCGCCATTGATCACGTTGAAAGCGGGCACTGGGAGGATGATGTCCTTGTTTCCAGCCAAATCAGCGGTGTGTTTGTATAGTGGCACGCCCTTCTTGGCGGCACCAGCCTTGGCGACGGCCAGAGAAATACCCAAGATAGCGTTGGCGCCGAACTTTGACTTGTTCTCGGTGCCGTCGAGCTTGATCATGAAGTTATCGATATCCTCCTGCTGTGTTACTTCCAAGTTGGCCTTCAACACGGCTGGGGCCAGCGAGTTGTTGATATTGTCGACGGCCTTCTTCACACCCTTGCCAAGGTAGTTTCCCTTCTCCTCATCGCGGAGCTCGAGGGCAACACGGAAAAGTCGCAATTCGGTGATGAGGTCAACTTCGACGGTGGGGTTGCCACGGGAGTGAAAGATTGGACGGGCTAAGACTAACTTGATAGATGGCATCTTGCTTAGACGATTAATGATATTCTTTTAACGGGTGATGATATCAAATTAATTTTCCAAAAAACTTTCCTTTATTCCACTGAAGTTTCTTCCAACCGGAATTCTCGAGTACCAACGGCGAACGGAGTATATACCTTCTTAACACCTGGAGCGAAAACAGAAATAAACCGCTGTTAGAAGAGTTGCGCCCTCTTGGACCCATCCGGATTTGTATACAAATCTTAGGAGGTCCTTTAGATCTACATTATTTAGATATTCGAGCTCGTTGATGAAGTAACTGCCGAGGGTACTATACGCCTGATGCTGTTTAGGGCTGGGCATTCGCAGAGCAGGTGACGAACAGATTCAATTTCTTGAACGTCCCTGCAGTTTCTGCAGTAATCGTTATGCGGTATGCCTAGCCGCTCAGCGTGTAGACCCACAGCGCAGTGCCCCGTGAGGATTCCCGTGAGTTCTCGGATATTCCTGCGGGCTAGTCCGATCAAAAATAGTGATATCTTTTTGCTTACAGCTGGCCATAGCTCCCCTGTGTGTCTGCACGTATCAAGTTCTGTACAACGTTGGTTGGTTCTACTCAAGGACTCAGTTTCTATCCTACGTGCTATCGAACTCAGCGGGATTCTTATAGATTTGAGGGCTAGAGATTCATTCATCCCAGACCCATATCTTGCAAGCTTGTCCGCTTCTTCATTTCCCGATATATCGGTGTGACCTGGCACCCAACACACAGTTACAGTGTTGCCAAGTGATAACTCGTCCAGAACTTCCCAAGGCTTTAATTGCCGCGTGGGGTGCCGTGGCGTAGTGGTTAGTGTGTGTGCTTACTACCCCGGAGGTCTGGGTTCGAATCCTGCCATCGTCACCTGAAAAAAAAAGACTTGTTCTTTTTCACGGTCCCCACCTCCGCGAGGGTCTGACAAGCCCTCCGAGAGTATCATTTGTCTTGAAAAACTTCTCAAAGTGCCGTTCGGATTCGGCCAAAAATTGTAGGTCCCCTTGTATGTAAAGAAATTAACACACCAGCATACATTGTTGAGAAGTTGGCCCTGGTTCAATTCGAGCTGTTGCGCCACTCTATTTTACTCTTAATTGCCGCTTGGCTATCAGAGTATATGGTGATGGTCTTGTTTACGGGGCCGTGTTTCTTCAGCTCGGAGGCAGCTTGGATTATGGCTGCCAGCTCCGCCTGAAATGGCTGCCAGCTCCACGGAAGTTGCCCGCGCCGGTTCCGACGTCCATCTTAGAACCGTCAGTATATACGGCGATCTCGTCGTCTCCTGTAATGGCCTTATCTTAACATTCACCTCCTTCAGGTATTCTGGTAGCGAATCTCCTGTTGAAAGCGAATGGCATAGGGAGATAATCCGTGACTGGGGTATCTGTGGAGGCAGACCATTGAGTTTCCACAGAGGCGTGTCCATAAGATCTTGAGGACCACAGTCCGGACTCCCTTAGGCGAACAGCTGTTTTAGCTGCCTTGCTGCTGCAGTGTATGTCCAAGGGGGTGAGGTTGAGTAGAACCTCCAGTGCCGCGATGGGTGTAGTCCTTAGGGACCTTGTAATACCTATGCAGGCAACATAGGAACTTTGGTGAGGTTAGAGCGATGACACTTTCTTTCCGCAGCCTTCCACCATATAACTGCACCGTAAGTTAAGATGGGTCTTACAACCGTTCTGCGGCAGGCGTATACGACCGCTTGACACGATCTTCTATATTATCCCTCCAGCTGAGTTTGGAGTCTAATATGACACCCAGGTGCCTAACCGATTTGGATAACGGTAACTCCACTCCCCCCATTCTTGGGATGCTGAAGGGTGGAACTACCCTTTTCCTGGTAAATAACACAACTTCCGTCTTAGAGGGGTTTATTCCCAGTCCTTGACCCTCAACCCATTTTCCAGCTCAGTCGGTCACTGAGGATTGATGGGAGTTTACCTGGGATCGGGAATGCTACATCGTCTGCATATGCGCTCACAATAAAGCCTTCCCTCTCCAAGGTTTTTAGCAATTCGTTCATTACCAGGGTCCATATGAGCGGAGATAAGACACCTCCCTGCGGTGTTACTCTGCTGACGGTAGACTCTGCCTAGGTAGCTGTTTAACTTTCGTGTGCTTAACATGAACCCGGTCCAGTCGCATAGACTGCTATCTAGGTGGGCGTTTCTCAAGCTGCGCAGTATCGCGTCTGCCTCAATGTTATTAAACGCCCCCTCTATGTCTAGAAAGGCACCCAAAGTGTACTCCTTGTGCTCCAAGGATTTTTCTACCACTGTTACTACTCTATGTAGTGCAGTGTCAACCGATCTGCTTCTCATGTATGCATGCTGTGATTTTGATAAATAGTTATCACCAATCAGCTCTCTCACATACACGTCAATAAGCCGCTCCAACGCCTTGAGCATGAATGAAGACCAGACCTATCTAGACTTCAATTAAGACCCCAGAATGTCACAACTAAAACCTTCAGCCCAATGAATCCGTTGCATGCGTCACGTTAAAGAACCCAACTGACAACTTAGTTGAATGCGCACGCTCTTATGGAAAGCGGCCCATAGAAGAAGTGCGTGACGTACGTCGCTTCCCATAAGAACGTATATATTTAACTGAGTTGTCCATTGTGTACTTCCATGTGAGGGAGCAGTTACTTCCAAGCTGGGTTAAATCTCGATTATAGGCACACGGCTTTGCCCACTTAGCAGATTGAATAATGTACGCATTATTTGGGTGGGTGTATTGGTAACCAAGAGTGATTAAATCAGTAACGAAAAGGCTCACGATTGACCACTGTCAACCTCCGAATCGCCATGTGTCAAACAATTTTTTTTAAAGTTTTGTTTTATTAAAAGGTGAGATATCAGAACAAATTATAATCATGCAACCATTATAATAATGGCTAGTCCTATGATCATTTCAAACGCTGCCAGCACCAGGCGAACATAGTCAGAAAAATTATAATTATACGAACATTAAGTGAAACTCTTCCTGATATGACATTCATGACATATGTATAGGTATTTGAAAAATAAATGAAAGCAAACCAACACTATCAAAATACGCAACTATGGCCTTCAATACTGCGAGCTAACGACTGCAAACCTGAGAAACAAGAAAGACAATAATGAAAGCATTTTATAAAAAATTATAATACTGCTGCAGTTTTTCGGTCTTTTATCGATTTCTGTCGGAAAGTCATGTCGGTGTATATGGCCAATCAGTGCAACCTTTCCATATTAAATTTAATTTTGTATGGCTTTGCCATGGCTCTCCATTATATGTAAGAATCGTAATCTCATCGTCGTCCCAACCTAATAGTGTGTTTCCACCGCACATAAGACAGAGATTAACGTAGGAAGATTAAAATTTGATCCCAAAGTGTTTCCACCAGAAACAAGAAGATTAAATTGGCGCATGCTTTCATTTTTGACATTTCTCAATGACGACGTCTTGTTGTCTGATATAACAATGTCTGGTCTTCACGTCCCCTGCGCATCTCCTTGAAAAGGTTAGCTTTTGTGGCTCCCGGGCAACTTGGATTTCGAAATACATAATTAAATTCATATATTATTGACACTGACTTTTTTAATCTACAAAACGAAAAAACCCAAAAAAAATCAAAAACAAAACGTTGATGTGATTTAGGTTCACACATTTGATAGTAGACCTACTAGATCAACATCAATCAGCAGTACCAACATTACCATTTATTATTCTGTTGGAGTGGGCCCTCCTCAGTGCATTTAAAAGTTTTTACAGGTCCAACCACATCCACACCAACAGCAACATCAACCGTTCTGCGCATCTCTTTACACAACACAGCAAGCAAGCTGTCAAATAGAGGTTCGATTGATTTGTTTCATCAGATAATGCACGGAACACATAGAATTCTGTAGGGTTTGAATCGACGATTCATGCTGGGAAGAGGTTAGTTACACGATTGATTTTTAATCTCTTCGGGAAGAGATTAAAATTCGAATGGTAAATCTCGTGATATATAGGGGATCTAAAGAAGATTTGTCTAAAGCGCAGATTAGTGTCCGGTGGAAACACTTTAAAACTTTCATGTATTTTTTGATTTGTCCTTTTTGAAGGCGCAACAGCTCGAGGTGAACCAGAGCCAACTTCTCAACAATGTATGCTGCTAATTTCTTCGCATACAAGGGGACCTACAATTTTTTGCCGAATCCGAACGGCGCTTTGAGAAGTTTTTCAAGACAAATGATACTCTCTACTCTCGGAGGGCTTGTCAGAACCTCGCCGAGGTGGGGACCGTGAAAAAGAACAAGTCTTTTTTTTCAGGTGACACACTAACCACTACGCCACGGCACCCCACGAATTCGAATCGAAAGTGTATAAAAGTCGCTATACTTTTATACCCCATCCCATAGGATAGGAGGTATATAAGGCTTAATTCATAGTTTGTAACATAGAGAAATAATCATCGTAGACCCTAAAAACCTTAAGGGCATATGATCGAGACCGAATCGTAAGTCGAATGAGCCATGTCTGTCCGTCCATTCGTCCGTCCGTGTGTATAGGCAGTTCTCTAGGCCTTAAATTTTGAGCTAGAATCTTGAAATTTAATATCTGTTCTTTTTAGGTCCCGAAGCAGTACAGCTGTAAACATGTTCGAATTCTTATTAGCACAAAAAATCAAAGTTGTCGTAGGAAGCTGAAAGTTGCTGTGCCAGAAAAATGGAGCTCTACCGACTCAGTTGGTATTGCCGCGTTCAAAGGAGAGATCCTACGAACCTTGTCAAAAAGGCAATGTCAATCAACATGCCAGCGCAATTGCGAAGGAGAGGAAGGCCTTAACATTCATGGATCACACAAATGCAACGACAACAGCATTTATTTGGCCTCAGTGACGAAGAGATCCAAAAACGTGTGGCCTGCCGGTATATTCTGAGGTCAAATCGGCGTACCCCACAAGCGGACCATTAGGAATGCAGTAGAGTGGGAGGACAATAATCCATTACTTCAGATTATAGCCTCGCGTCTAAATGAAAAAGAAGAAGACCCTCGGTCGGGTACAAAAAGGCGGTGTTTTAGGCCGAAATTTATGCAACCGCCCAGTAATCAACAGTTAAATTTTTAAATACCGCTCACTTTTTGGAGGCGTGGCAGTTTCCTTTTTTGGTTGGGTAGGGTATTTTGCAATCCGTCACAGACAGACTGAAGTTTTTACATACGCACTGTTGCTCTTTCCCAGTTGTTTTAATTAATAAATTTTTTCATGAAAGGTAACGGGAAGGGGATAGAAATTAAAAAAATATAGGAATGGGAAGGACAATAGCAATGGAAAGGAGAATAAGAATAGAACGGACGACGGACCAAAGCTATTACATGCGCATTTTTGCACTTACTGGTTGTTTTTTAAATTATAAAAAAATATTTGTTTCAATTCACAAAATAGATATTTATTATGCAATTTTTTTATTTACATTACATGGGTGAACAAAAAAAGGAAAACTCAAATCGCGTGCAACAAAAATCAGAACAGTGTGGGCGCATTGATTCTTTCTCGATGACGAAAAACGAACTTAAACTAATAAAATGTTTGTTCTATTGTTCAAAAACGGTTCGATTTTCGTATACCTTGACGTCTCGGTCATGGGCAAAATTGTATCGTAATCTAATCGACCTTTTCGGGACGGGCTAATAAGTCGCTGCCACTTTTTATCTGTTTAGAAGGTGACCAACAACTACCTACAAGCATTATGTACATGTAAAAATTTGGTTCAAATATTAAGAAAATATGTAATTATTAAAGTGTTTTCGAATCAATCATCGCATGTAGTGATGCAATTTCACGCGTTAGAAATCAGCTCGCGAGGTTGTTAAGAGTGTCCTTGTCAGTGCCAATTACGTTGAGTGCTGTTAAAATATAAATTAGCCATTATAGTTAATCGCTCTTTAAATATTTGTTTTCATCAAGCGCTTTTCGAATCTCTCCCGAAAGATCTTCAACAAATACAAAACAAAAGTCCACTCAACTTCCATCTTCCATGGCAGAGGTGCACTTGACCATAAGTTCGTTTAAATTTATTGCCAAATTGCCACCTGAAAAAAAATTGCTCTATCGATCCGTAATGAAGTTTCTTCTGCACTTCGCGATTCGATTAAATTTTTTTCTTTCACCTTTTCGTTTTCGTAATATAATTTCACATTCGCTCTTGTCGGAAACAATAAAGAGCGATTTGTTCGAGTAGTTATTTGTTCCAGAAACCTAAACGATTCCGAGCATCGCATGCCTCGAATCAAAGTGAAGATAGTTTTGTCGAGATTATTGTTTGCGGTCACCTTTGTGATTGACTTCTTGTTTTTTTTTTTCGTGCAAAATCTCAATTATTATGTCTTTCAAAATGGCTCAAGCATCTGATATCTTTAATTGGCGATTGGTAAAAGTATTTCACTTTTATTGATAGAAAATTGGAGGAATTGTATATCGCGCATCCATATAGGATGGGCTTGGGCAGCCGGCCGGTACAATGAGCTGAAGACCACTTTAAAGAACACGGTGTTTTCTTTATTTTATGTAAGAAATCTCAGCGCTGTGTGGGTAGTCCACTAAACACAATGTTGACGTATAGATAATTTATGTAAAGAAGCTCACAAAAAAGAAGAGAAAGTGAATTACTTTATTTGAAACTAATTGGAACTTTTACGCGCAATGAGTGTTACAGATACATTATGGTGCTGTCGAGGGGTGAATGTAAATGTCTTACTTTACACAATCTTCGATAAATCGACTCGCTGATGGGCGGTTATGCATTCGAATATTTTTGTGATTTACTTTGGGGCACCCACCCATTGCTTATGGGTCGCGACATCCGATTGACTAACGATCACTTGATCGGTACTCTCAAGTCGGTATTCTCAAAAAGAGGTCGTAGTGGATCTGTTTTTCCTTGGTGCTTGTTTTGCCGGGATTAGTTTATCATTTTAATGCAGTTATGCTAAAACGGTCTTCCGTTTTAAGTCTTTTGTTGTTAAAAAAGTACATTTTATCATTTTTTAAAAGCTTTTTAAGAACCGACGCACGTTATGAATATCATTATTATGCACGACTTTTTGTAAGCTCTTTAAGCCTTAACTAAAAACAAAGAAGGACCTAAAACTGAATGGAGAGGAGAATGGAGTCTGGCCTTCAATTTTGTTACTTATTCTTTCCTTAATTAGGCTTAAGCTTAAGCTCCTAGGGCAGCCAAAATCCACTTTTTTTGGGGAAAATTAGTTTTTTCGGTTGTTGACGACTGACTGAACCTTTGAAGAACCGATTGAATTTGCTTGATATCCGGATTGTGCTCACCATCAAGCCTTTTAACTCTAAGGGCCTTCAAAAGTTCATCCATTAGCAGCATCCACATGAGCGGAGAGAGGACGCCTCCTATTAATGATTTTCTCTATTCTGGTGCACACGAGGGATCTATAGTTACCTACGTCACGTGAAGCAACGATTATTGATCCCTCGTATGCGCCTAGCAGGAGCCCGATCCAGCCGCATAGACTGCTTTGATATGCAAGCGCCTGCTTCGATGTTATTAAATCTGATCTGTTAAAATCTGATCTCTTTTTTCAGGACTCCTAGACGCTCTCCTTTTAGGTCGTCAATTTGACTATCCCTTTGCAAGATTCCATCTAGATCTTGAGCTCTTGGTGAACTCTGCTATCTTGGAGGAGGGCATTTTCACCAGGGAGGGTACCTATGTCTTTCCTCCTGTGCTGCTGTTCGGCCAGAATTATTCGTAATAGCTAGAGAGCATCCCCGTATCGTTATTCTCTTGTTCGCTGAGATCTCTGCCTGGGCAGGAGATAACGTTACTCTGTAGTTCTTTGTTTAACCTCTCCTAATTTGCTCTTTTGGGGCTTTTAAAAATTTCCTAGCCTGAGAGTCTACACGTATCTATGTATTTATTTAGATCAACAATTATAAAATCAAAAGACCGATTAAAAAACCAGTGAGTAAGTGCTACAGTGTGTACGCGGAAGTTAAAGTCCGTAAAACGGATCGTTGAATACCCCATCCTATCCCATATTGTAAAATGCTGATGACATGGTTAATTTTTGACATTTTGTAAGTAAAGGGGCGTGGTCCAACTTCGAAAAGGGGCGTGGTCCAACCGCCCCTAATGAAAAACCACATATATACCCAAGTTACACTTAAATGTACGTAAAAATGCTATTTTTTGGCCCAAATTCCATATTTTTGAAAAATCGACCGTTAAAAGGGGGCGTGGCTAAAAACTTTATATGAACAAAATCTAGACTGAAGTCTCGTTAACCTAACCTGCTACTTTTTTTGTTTCATTCTTTCATAAATTAAGCTCAAGTCGAAATTAAGTTTTTCAGGCAAATTTTAGGTTTTTCTTCAATTCTGCCTCCAAATATGGGCGTGGCCCAAAGTCTTGTATAAACAAAATGTAGAACTAAGCGTATTCTACATAAAATATTAAGCAATTTTTTTTTTAATTTTGAGCAAAAATATTGAGTAAACTGCATTTAAAAATTTACTAATTTTTACTAAAAAAAATTTACTAAAATTTAAAACAGATTCCACGCCCACTAGAGGGGGTTTACCGATTAAATTTTTCACCTCGAGCTGTTGCGCCACTCTATTTATTTTTTTTAAATGTTAAATTTCAGCCTTGTAGAACGTCTTACAGTTTTGAAAATTCTGGAGGTAGTTGTACTTTTAGACCCTTAAGGTCTTGGGGGTCTACCATCATTATTTCACCGTGTTACAAACTATGTGACAAACTTAATATACCTCCTATCCTATGGGATGGGGTATAAAAATTAGTACAATGTTTATCTCAAAACTAACAATGTTAGTTCCTTAAATCTTTTCCTGGATAACGCAATATCAAGCTGATCGTATACAAGGTTAAATAGTCTACAGCAAAAAGTATAACTGGCTCATTGGCCCTATATAAGGTGGAGTGATGAACTTACAATAACAGAGGTCTAGGTCTAAGAGCCCTTTGGGGTGCATATGTGTATACAAATTAAAGAAAGAAGGTTACAACAGTCAATAGATGAACAAAGTAAATCTCTAACAAACATAACGCAATGCAGTTTACGACGAACTTCCAGGGAGTCCAAACCCAATGACAAACATTTAGAACGGTAAAAATGCTGGACATTGTCATCCAAAAAGAATCGGCGCAGGGCAAAGCGCAAAAATGTTTTTGTACCTTTTCAACTCTTCTAATGATGCTACAATATTCCAGGCGGGAAAGAAAAAATGCTTATATAAATGGCATTGTTCGCTCCCTTGTAACAACTTATATAAGTGTTTAAGGATCCTTAAAGTCCGAAAAGTTTCTTTTTAAAAACGCCCTCGCAAAGGGCTTTCGCTTTGATCCCAACAAAGTTTATTTCAGTTCTTCGTTCACGCTATGCGCCTGTGGAACTCCCTGCCTATTGAAGTGAGAGGAGTGAGAAATATAAGCAATTTCAAGTCTCTGCTTTTGAGGCACTTGGCCAGTTTGTATAGCTAGGAACCCTGTAACGTAAATTTTCCATTCGTATTTGTAAACCTTATTCTTTTTAATTCTCCTTCAAAGCCTTTTTGATCTTTTATATTATTTTATTGTTTTCTTTTAAGTTTAAGTTTATATATATGCTTACTTAAAATTTGTTAACTTAACATTAAGGCTATCACTAATTTATAAAATTTATCTTAATGTGAATAGCGATCTTATTTTAATAAATACAAGTACAAAAATATTTGGCAAATCGTTTATAAAAATAATAAAAAGTATAGGTCCAGAGTGGCTACCTTCCGGGACACCAGAAACGGCATTCATTTCTTTTGAAACTAAGCTTCCGATCGAAACAAATTGTTTCCATTCAAAAATATAAGACATAAACCATGAAAGTAGAGGACCAAAGAATCCATAACACTTAAACTTTTTTACTAGGATGTGCAAGTTAATTCTACTGAATGCTTTCACGAAATCAGTGTACATGCTTGTGATTTTCTATGGAATTTAAGCAGAAGTTTGTGAACTGAACAAGATTTGAGCAAGTCAATCGGCCTTTCCAAAAGCCATGATGGTAATCACTTATGAAACCACCTCAAAATAAACACCATTCGATCTTTTACTAGTCGGTCCAAAATTTTAGGAGTAATGAACAGTTTTGTAACAGGCCTATAATTTATTATTAGGTCTTTTCTACCACTCTTATATATTGGGGTTATGAGCGAAAAACTGATTGAATATACCCAGGAGGGGGATACTGAGAGAATCTGTACACAATTTAAAAACAACAGGAAAAAAACCCCAAGAAATCCGGTTTTTTGATGTCATTCAAATCCTTAAGACCCCCATTAACTCCGGTCTATCAAGAATTATAGAGCTCGACGCAGTTAAAGCTTGCAAAGGATTAAAATAATCTTGATCACAAGAAGGCGAATTATAGATGAATCATAGATGCTCTGGAAAAAAACGCGAACATGTTTAACATAGCTCAAGGATCACTAGATGACTGGCCTTGAAAATTCATAAGTGAAGGAAGGAAAACCCAGACTTGTCCTTTTCGAAATGACAAAAGTCCAAAAGCCCCTTGGGTTGGTCCAAACGCACCTAAGATTGAATGTATTTGTGCGAAAGAAACCTGGAAAGTAAAATAAACTCCTTTCGCAACTGCAAGAAAACTTTGTAGTCCGATGGAGATTTACTTCTTTTAAAGCGTTTATGAGCTTTGTTTTTCGCATTTTTATACCCCACCCCATAGGATAGGAGGTATTTTAAGTTTGTCACATAGTTTTTAACACGTTGAAATAATAATAGTAGACCCCCAAGACCTTAGGGGGATATGATGGAGACCGAATTCTGAATCGAATGAGCCATGTCCGTCCGTCCGTCTGTATGTCACATGTTTTTAGGCCTTAAATTTTGAATTAGGGTGGTGAAACTTCGTATGTAAGGTCCACTTCATGCGAAGCAGTATAAGTGTAAAAATTTTTGAAATCCGCCCAAAGACACGCCCACAATCGGTCTAAATGTGCAACTACCTCCAGAGTTTTCAAAACTGTAAGACGTTCTAAAAGGCTGAAACTTGACACTTAGCACCTCCTAATGAATGTAAGACTCAAAAAAGACAAATTTAATTGGTAAACCTCCTCCAGTGGGCGTGGCATCTATTTTAAGGATAAAGTTTCAAATGCAGTTTACTCAATATTTTTGCTCAAAATTAAAAAAAAATTGCTTAATATTTTATGTAGAAAACGCTTAGTTCTAAATTTTGTTCATACAAGACTTTAGGCCACGCCCACCTAAAAAAAAACCTAAAATTTTCCAGTAAAACTTAATTTCGACTGGCCTTGAGCCTAATTTAGGAAAGCATGAAACAAAAAAAGTAGCAGGTTAGGTAAACGAGACTTCGTTCCAGTTTTCGTTTATTTAAATTTTTTAGCCGCGCCCTCTTTTAGGGGTCGATTTTTCAAAAAAAATATTGAATTTGAACCAAATAATTGCATTTTTACGTACATTTAAGTGTAACTTGGTAATATCTGTGGAAATATTTAATAGTTAACAGTTTGTAATTAGGGGCGGTTGGACCACGCCCCTTTTCGAAGTTTGCATTACCTATAAAATGTCAAAAAATAACTTTGCCATGAGCATTTTACAATGTGGGATAGGATGGGGTGTTCAACGGTCCGTTTTACGGACTGTAACTTCTGCGTACACACTGTAGCACTCACTCACTGGTTTAGATTAAGTAACCGGCGGTTATACCATAGTGGAGGTATTTTATCTTAAGGAGTATCCAGCAATGGTCTGTTAGCAATGCCTGCTTCGGATACCCTTGTTACTCGAACAGAGCTGTTCTGTGAGACACGCCCAAGTCCAATGCAATACTACTATTCGCTGGAACGAAGATAGGATCACTTCATGCTAGAAGATTGCAGGGAAGTTCAAAAAGGCTTTTGAGCCATATCTACATATATTTTCATTTCTTGATATCTAACAACTTTTCGACCCTCATCCAATAAAGGGTTCTTGAATTAGGGCTAAATGCAGCTGCTCCCTCTCAAGGAAGCCTCAGGTTGACTGTGGCGACCTTTCTGTAAAGGAGGTTCATTTGGACAACCTCCTTCATATTGTTAGCGTTACCTGTAGTCTCTGCCTCCTCTACATGTCCGTTGCATGTGTGCCTTAAGCAGTTCACCTAAGTAGCTTGAGGGCAAACTCACTCGCTAGCTGCAAAAAACAACAGTACCTATGCTCATGCGCTTTTAGATTCCAGGGCATCTCGTCGACGATGCGATATTATAGCATCTAGAACTGTGTCTCGGTTCTTCCTCGCTGGACAATTTTTCATCGAAGTCTGGGGATTCTGTGCTTGTAACACGCGGAGAATGTCCAATGTGAGTCTCCCTTCTATTTTGTTGTGGCTTACACCACGGGTACAGTGTGAGTTACGCATTATCCCAAAGCTCCAATCCATCCACTATCAAGAGCATTTGATGCCTGGTCCTTGCAATCAATGTAATTGATGCATTTGGACCATCATCCTGCCGTAAGTTGGGGTGCTAGTACCTACCTGTGCTTTTTAGGATGTGGCTGATAATAGCTATAAGGCTTTTGTTCAGTATTTTGGGATTCCCAAGGCAAATATGGGCACCATATTGCGTTCTTTGACGTCTTTATGAAACGGCCTCGGAGGACCACGCTCTCTTCGAGGCAGACCTCTTCATTGGCATTCGGCTTTGCCTTTCTGCAATGCACTTATGGTCCCTGGCTTAGTTGCACCGGTTTTGGCAAAAGAGCTTCAGTTGGCTTCGAGGGATGTCCTAGCAGCGGCATCGTCCCTCTGCCTTTAAGACATGGCTTGTCTGTCAGCCGAGTCCTTAGCTGACCGCAATGCCTTAGAGGGTGATCTTGTCGCAACGTTGTTCGGCTATGGTCTCTCTGGCCCTCTCTAAGGAAGACAGTTTCCTTTGAGTAAGAGAAGATTTTTCCTTGCTTGTTAGGAGCCTACATAAATGACCCTCTTGAACAACCTTTCTCTCCAGGTCAGGAATTACCTTTCTAGTTTTCCTTCCCGGGTTTGGTAAATTTTCGTCACCGGATTTCTCGGGGGAGTTATCGGAGTTTTCAGCAAGTAGCAGTTCCTCTCTTTCCTGTGACATTTTTCCTCAGCGTCGATCAAACATGCTCTCGAAGAAGCTTCTGCTTCATGGGTCGTGAAGTACCAATTTAATGTATCCACTCCCATCATTATTGGAATATGAAATATACAAAAATTGAGGTGATCGCACATAAAAGTCGCTGGCTGGCGAATTTGAAACACGACCTGAAACACTTATCTACATACGGGCTAAATAAACAAGCTATAAAGCCTTCGAAGTCTCAGATTTTTCAAACTTTCAACTAGCAAGTAAAGCTTGTAGCCTTAGTAAAAATACGCTATCTAATGCCGTGAAACCAGACAAAAATGTATAGATATAAGCTGACGTCATAATCTTGTAACGCTTAAACCAACCAACATTTAACAATGACATCACGCACCAGTTCTCACCAAATCACCTAATAACCTTCCTCTTATCTTTGGCAACAATGTGTCGACTATCTTAGCTCGCATTGGCCCCCACAATACAAAATCCCTTGGTGTAGCTTCTGCTCAAATTTACGACTTTATAGGCTCATTAGCGATAAGTATAAACATAAGAGACACACATGTTTATTTGACAGCCTTTGCGAAAGTGCTTTCGTTACGACAACGTGCGCCCAACGAGACCTGATGACAAGTTGCGCAAGACTTTCTTTACTTGTTGACAACACCACCACCAAATTGAATCACCCTGATTAACATCAAGTTCTATTGAACTCGCACTTAGTTAGTTAACTTATCTTCCATACCTACACGATAAGATATGGTTGAAGTTCTTTCCTCTATCTTAGGAAATACGTTTATCGTGACGGAATGGAGTGCCTTGCTACATTAGTCGATGTCGGAACTAGGAACTTTATTTCATCAAGTGTGCGCTGGTAAATTCCACACAACAACTTCACCCAGGCTTTATGCTGCTAATCCCTGTTAGAGAATTCCTCAGTGCATGCCATCATTATGGCTTATGGTTTCAAGCATTTGCTTCAGGCTTGAGCAAACTTAAAGGTGTTTTGGTCTATAATGTATCCAATCGATGCGTGCATGTAGGTATCCAGCTGTGATGACTGCCTGTCTATGTTACGCGGATCTCACCTTGTATTTGCATGGAAACCTTCTTTGCGCAAAAACAAAAAAACCTCTCGTCGAATTTACATATTTTGTGCGAGATTTTTAAGTGAGTAATGATTTTTGAAGAACTTTTGAGGCTCACGCATTCATTAGTGTCAACTTGTGCTGGAATGATAAATTCGATTTGTCGATGATGGCCAGATGTCACAACATTGGATTGTGCATTGTGTACGACGTGTGATGAAATATGTTGGCGGTAGCATAAGTCAAGTCACGATTAAGTCTAATCAAGCCTTTGTTTGCATAATTTTGGCAACATTTTTGTGGGTTCCATTAGTTTTTAGATAATGTTCAAGGTGTAAGGCTTATGGTTTATTTGTATTGAGGCATATACGTTTATGAATAAGATTGAATTTTAAAATCGGACTCATGTACGATGACGAATGCTAGCTACTCCTTTTAGTCAAGGTGCAGGCTCTGTTGACTAAATCTCTTAAGTCAACACCAGTATTTAGAAACCTGCATTTGCGGGCATCAGAACCTTGTTAGCTATATCTACGTCGCGATAACGTAGTGCTTTAATGCTTACATGCTTACCAGATTAACGACCTTCAGTTGACGCTAAGCGAAGGCCGCCTACGCCTACGGCATTAGTCTAGTTGTGCTCATCTAGCTCATAAGCTGGTTTCATATAAGCTGGGTGAGGACTTAGGAGATACAGCCATGGAACAGTATTAGTCGAGAGGTTTGAGAACGATAATAGATCTTTAAAAGTCTTAAAGAAATAAGTGAATATCGTTGAAGTGATAAAATCACAGGGCGTCACACTTCTTTCAAATCAAACCTTACTCAAATGATGTGGGCACTTTTTGGAGCTGTTTTACCCTCAACAGGGCACTGACGATGGCAATGTATCCCACTGTAGATGAAGTGACTGTCGCGATGAATGGCTAAACATTGGCAAGTCTACTGGAGTTAATGAAATTTGGCCGAACGCTCACGGCAATGGATAAAGAAGCTCTTAATGGGCTAATACTTGCCATTAATGTGGCCTGGGATAGAAGTTCCATTTTCTATAAACGGGTCTCTTGTCCCGATTGCTCTTACGAAATGGGTATATCTCTGTGCGGGAAAATAATTCGCGAAGGTCTTGAAAACGCGTTATAAGATTCTTAAGGTTACTCATGTCTGGCAATATGCCAAACCTAGAACGCGAGAAGGCTTATGAAAATTCGCTGATGATATGTTTATCCTTCCGAGCTTCCGAGGAGGAACTTAAGTGTTAGGTGGTTTCCCGAACTCCTGGTGTAACAGCAGTGTCCTGCACATAATAAATTGAGTACCAATAAGTGCTGGAAAAGTTTGAACAGCTCGAGGTCTTTTTCACTGCAGATGGAAGTTGAATGAATCACTGAGTTGTTCTGATGTAGTATTGGCCCAGCTGGACTAATAGCAAAGGAACTGTGCTCCCTGCTTATCAGGAAAGCTGAGATTGGAGTGAATGCAAAGATTTCAGTTTTAAATTACTTCTTCCTGCCCTCATGGTCATGAAATTTGGGTAATGACAGAAAAAACAAGTGGGAAAGTGCAACAGTGGGTATGCAAAAGCTTCAATCCAGCTACGACGGATTGCAAAATACCCGACCATACCAAAAAGAAATCTGCCACGTCTCCAAAAAGTGGGCGGGATATAAAAATATAACTGTTGAATGCTTTATACTAGGTGGTTGCATACATTTCGGCCTAAAACTCCGCCTTTTTAACTAAAAAAATCACTTTTTCTTTAACGCCACGCCCACAAAAGTGGGCGGGGGCACATACAATATATACATAAAAGTTAGAAAATGCTAATAACTATAGCTTTTGTCATACAATTTTTTGTCAAATTTCATATATATTTATTGAAAAACAGTCATTTTAGCTAAAATCCCTTAAAAAGTGGGCGTGGTCAATGAAAAAGCTAAAATTTTTGGCTTCCTTAAAGACAATTATAAGGCAATGTTACGTACCAAAAATGAATGCGCTAGCGCCATTGTAACATAGCTAAAATTTGCAAAATGTATTTTTTTTAAATTAGAGATGGTCGCACATACAGGCCTGTAGTGGGCGTGTCTGTGGGCGGATTCAGCTTATTTTCAAACTAGATCTGAAGGACTGGACTTCCAGCCAACCCACAAAATTTCAGCTCTCTGCCTTAAAATTTAAGGCCTAAAAGTTGTTTACATACGGTCGGACGGACGGACGGACGGACGGACGGACATGGCTTAATCAATTCGCCTGTCGGTCCCATTCATATCTCTAAAAGTTCTTAGGGGTCTACGGTGATTATTTCACTGCGTTACAAACTATACATCAAACTTAATATATCCTGGGTCGGCTATAATTAGATCGCAGATGCAAGCTGCCGAAATGAGACTTCTGAGGTGTGTTGCTGGTGCTATTCTTAAGGAAAGAGTAAGAGACGTCAGTATATAGGCAGGAGTTTTAGTGTTGAGCAGGTACTTTCCGAGTAGAAGGACACGTTGTCCGGACGCCCCTTGACCGACTTCCTAGGTTGCAGAGGTGCAAGCGATTCGCTCCCTCTAGTTGGCCTTAAAACAGGTGGTGGGGCCATTTCTTAGCCCCGCCTGGGCTTCTTTTGTGCGAGTCTTTAGTGTGTACACTTTTAGGCAAGCTGAAGTTGCAGAACCTTTACTGGATGCGGATTGAAGCCAAGAGATCACTATCGGCTTAAAAACGATGATCTTTGACCTCAACCGATTTTGGATTCATCGCTCTTCTCTGGACCATTTTTTTTTGCCGTAGGTAGGTAAAAACCTTCATAGGCCCGGCCTCGCAGGCTCATAGTAGTGTGAGATTCTTACTCACTAAAAAACTTCCCATTTTCCGTAAGACTACGACTAAAGGCCCAACCATAATAGACTTTGATGAGCTTAAGTCGGCTTTCCGAAATGTCAAATTACACGCGATTCGTATGCCACGACCATATTAGGTTATGCTGGGTTTCGTAAGGTTTTCGTTAACTTGTGTTGGCTTAAAGTTTTGTGTGTCATTAGTTCACTCATTGTCATATTTAAGCCCATATTTATTTTTAAACGTGCTTAAAAAAATCCGTGAAAGAAGGGAATATATGTACCAAGAATTGTACGCTGACCTCAAAAGTTTATACACATTTTAGATTTGACAATCGGTTTCGTAGACACACATTCAAAGTTGAAGAAAAAGTGACATGATTTTCAAATTTGATTTTTATTACAAGGCAATGTGATACTCGAGACGTTCACAGTGAAATCTCATAAGATTTTCAAATCGTTTGCTTAAGTCTATTATGGGCAACACAATCTTTTGGCAGAACTTGAGTGGGATTTTCGTTGTATTTCGACATAAGATTAATCCCGCTCAAGTCTATTATGTTTGGGCATTAAGTTTCCTTTAAAAGTAATTCAAGCTTCTGTAGTAACCGCGTTTGGCAGGCTACCTTCCAGCGAAAGCACATACAAAACCGTCATTTTATGCGGGTTTGTCTTAAGACGCTAGATCCAACGGTCTTGTGCGTTGTAGTCGGCGCATGAGATTTGTTTGATCCAGAGCTTAGATTATTTACTTCCTGAAATTACACCAAAAAGTGTTTTGGAAAAAAGGCCAAAAAAAGTTTGGTTTAAAACTTTTGGTAAACAAGTGGGAAAGTTCAACAGTGAGTTTGTTAAAATTTCAGTCCTTTTGCGACGGATTGCAAAACACCCTACCCTACCAAAAATGGAAACTATCACGCCTCCAAAAAATTTCCGGGATATATGCAAAAATATAACTGTTGAATGCTTTATGCTAGGTGGTTGCATACATTTGGACTAAAACTCCGCCTTTTTAATTTAAAAAAATCATTTTTTTAACGTCACGCCCACAAAAGTGGTTGGAGGCATATACTATACTAAGCTTACTCAGAGACAATTGCAAGAAAATGATACATGCCAAATATGAGTGCGATAGCACCATTGCAACAAAGCTAAAATTTGAAAAAAAGTATTTTTTTAAATTGGAGATGGTCGCACATACAGGCCTGTAGTTGAGTTTTTAAACTTGATTTGAAGGGCAGGACTTCCAGCCAACTCACTAACTTTCATCTTTCTAGCTTAAAATTTGAGGCCTAAAAGTTGTTTACATACGGACTTGATTCTCCTGTCGGTCCCATTCATATCTCTTAAAGGTCTTAAGTGTCTACGGTGATTATTCACTGCGTTACAAACTTTAAATCAGACTTAATATATCCTGGGTAGGGTATAAAAAATCCAAAAACCAAAAAAGGTGTAGCTAAAATTTTTCCCTCAACGTAGCAAAATATTATTGGGCCTAGACCGCCTCCTTGCGGGACACCGGCATTTTTTTTTTTTTTTCCTCCGTGGGTAGGTAAAAACCTTCATAGGCACTATGAGAATCGAACGCGCGTGCTCATAGTAGTGTGAGATTCTTACTCACTAAAAAAACCTCCCAATCTTTGTAAGACTACGACTAAGTTTCCTCAACAAGTAGTTTAAGCTTCTGTATAGTAATCGCGTTTGGCAGGCTACCTTCCAACGAAAGCACCTGCAATACCGTCATTATGTGCGGTTTCCTCTTACGACGCTAGATCCAACGGTCTTGTTCGTTGAAGTCGGCGTGCAAGATTTGTCTGATCCAGAGTTCGGATTATTTCGTGGTTGCAATGGCCGTGAAGACGAGTGTGAAGTTTGCGAACGTGGCTACAGTCGTTGTCTCTACTTGAGGTACATCTCTTGTAAAAAGTAAAAACAGTGTTGGACCGAGGACGCTACCTTGTGGAACGCCGGCTTGTATTTCTTTGAACTCTGAGTATTCGCTCCCGTATCTCACTCGAAACAGTCTGTTGTTAAGACTCTAAGAGTTCATACATTTTTTCCGGCAAAACTTTCCGTAGTTCAATTTTAGGCCTTCGTGTTATTCGCATTATTACCTCTGCGACTTTCCATTGCCTCTTTTCGGCAGCTCCTTCAAAATTTCCCCAGTAATTAGGTCGTAGCCTGGAGCTTTGTTATTCTTCAAATTTCGGATTGTTTGACGAAGTTCAGATAGTGTCACGGTTTTCATTCGATAATTGTCTAGTTCCGCATTGCGATACAGGTCGTCAACCAACGGCTCCCCGTCAAACGGTTTGAATGTTTCTTCTAGATGTTCTGCAAATACATCTGCTTTCTCTTTGTCGCCTTTTACCCATTCACCGTTACCTTTTCTTATTGGCGCCGATTGTACTATGGACTTTTTAATGGACTTCACGGCTTTCCAAAGTGAATAGCTTGACCCTCTATCGGCAGTCAAGTTTTCGAGGTAGTTGGTAATCTCGCGACTTTTAAAATCTTTTAAAATCTTGCTTTAATTTGTTAGATAGCCCATTCAGAATGGTTTTATCAGGAGGCGCTCGAGACCCCTTTTGCGATAAAGAAGTCGACAAGGTCAGGTACTTTGTTTCTGTCGGTTGGCCAATACGTTGGCTTTCCCGTCGAAAGGAAAACCACGCGCCACGTTTCATGCTAGCTTTGAAGAGTACTCTACCTCTTGTTGAATTGCACCGTGATCCCCAAAAGGTTGTTTTTCGCATTAAAGTCCCCGCCGATGATAAAATCTGACCCAAGTAAGTCAAAGAGGGGAGTGAGATCGTCGTCCGCTAGCCTATACTGTGGAGGAAAATAACTCGAGGCAATATTATAATCTAGGTGACCTATTTTAAGCGATACTGAAGTTATTTGCATAGAGTCAAGCTCAATTTCTTCGTTTTTGTAATGCTTAATGCAGTCTTTGATGTAGAGAGAGGATCCGCCTCTCGAATTTTCTGATGGATGATCTAATTTTGGGTCCGGATCCCTTCTTAAAGTGTGTTTACGAAATCAGGCATATGTCAATATTTTTTTCCGTAGAAATACTTCTAGTTCGTCGGTTTTCTTTAAAAGACCATTTGCATTCCATGTAAGTATGTTAATGAGCTTCATATTCATGATTTGTTATTCGTTTTGCGAGGTTTAAACTCTAGCTCGCTCAGTTTGTCAAATATTACTTGATTAACTTTAGTTTGTTGCTCAAGCTTTTCCAATATCATAAATAATATTTGAGATACCGAATCTGTTGTGGTAGGTTCTGGAGGTTTGCTTTTGTGTGACGCGACTTCAGCGTACGATCCTGGGCCGATGAGTGATGATTTTCCCTTTGTACTTGGACCGGCGACGTTTTCTTGCGGAATTTGTATATTTTTCCTCGTCAATCTCGTATTTCTGATCGGTTTTGGAGTTTTCGGCTTGTCAGCTCTAGAACGTTTTGGGGTTGTGGCCCTATCCGTTTTTGTAGCTCTCGGTAGCTCGCCGGGTGACTTCTATTACAATTGGCGCAAGTCGCTGGGGCCTGACTGCTTACGTTGCAATCTTTTAAAAGATGTCCACCGGCGCATTTGACACATCGAATTTCTGAATAAGGATTTAATTCCTGGAGAAGGGATTAAATTCCTGGAGAACGGATTAAATTCCTGGTGAACGGATTAAATTCCTGGAGAACGGATTAAATTCCTGGACAACAGATTAAATTCCTGCGAATAATATTCGAGAAACGGATTAGTTTCTGTGAATTGGACTCAATTCCATTGAAACGGATTAAATTCCAGTGGCCTGGACTAACCTCCTTGCGTATTCGATTAAGTTCGTCTTTATGAAAGTTCTGAGCTTTCACAAAATATTTACATATTAAATTTAAGGTATAAGTTATTACAATTTGTCTTACAATAATTGGTAATACACAATTTGTCTTTAAAAAAAACTGGTTTTTGTCTAGGTGTACTAAGACTTTTTGATTGGTGAAAAGCGTCATGGACAAACAGTATTTTAGACTAGAACACCGGAATGTTTAGAAATTTGTCCGGACAACCAAACCAATGCTTTAAAGTGGACACAGTGGAAAAGAGCATTCGAAATTTACAATACAAAGTTTTAATTGAAGTATTTGAACCAATCAAGAAACGGGCTTTACTTCTGCATACTGGTGGAGCAGACTTACCAGATATACTTTATGCACTACCGGGAGCACTTTTGCAACAAAACCAAGCAAAAAATGAAGGTTAGGATGTCAATTTTATTGATGATATTATCGTTCACGGAGCAACAGAAATTGAGCATAACAAGAGATTAGCGAAAGTCCTTCAAACCATTAAAGAAAACGACATTGAGCTGAATACCAACAAGTGCATTTATAAATCAAAGTCAGTTGCATTCTTAGGGTATGTTATGTCTCCCCGTAAGGTTCAAGATGTGAAAAACTTTAAGATGTTCAAACAATAACCGCTCAACCGTTAGATGACGTTGATCATATTTGCAGTATCATAGAATATGTGGTTCCTACAGCTATCAACCTATAGCTATCAATCCTATATCAACAAACCATGTAAAACTGATCCTGAAATTGTCCTGATTCGAAAAGGTTTGGAGAAAGATCAATGGGTCAGAGAACCTTACCCTCTGAAATATGTACAAGTGAACTTTGTTTTTTCAAAGATATTTTACACCGCCAAAATCGAATAGTAATACCAAAATCATTGAGAGAAAAAGTTCTAGAATTAGCCCATGAAGGCCATCCGGGTAAAGTTGGAATGAAAAAAAGATTGCGCACAAAGGTATGGCGGCCTCGAATCGACCAAGATGCCGAAAAAACAGTTCGTAGCTGCAAGGGATGTACTCTTATAGCTTCACCTGCAAACCCTAAACCTTTGAAACGTCGGGAAGTGCCGGAAAAACCTTGGATTGACGTGGCTATAGACATCTTGGGACCTCTGCCTTCGGGAGATCACATATTGGTTGTTACAGGTTATTTTAGTCGGTATAAAGAGCTTGAAATATTAAGAAACATCACAGCCAACAGTACAATAGCAGCCCTAAAACGAGTTTTCAGTCGCCTAGGTTTTCCATGCTCTCTAACTGCCGATAATGGACCTCAATTCCGAAGTGAAGAGTTCCAAACCTTTTGTAAAACATACAAATTAAGAGTTTTTCAATCCCATATTGGCCACAGCAAAATGCCCAAGTGGAGCGTCAAAATAAAGACCTAGTCAAGAGACTTAAGATAAGTAAGGTTTTCAAACGTGATTGGAAACAAGACCTTCGAGACTACATTATAATGTACCATAATACTCCTCATTCGGTTACTGGCAAGCCACCAGCAGCAGAGCTTTTTTTCGGGCGACTATTACGAGACAAACTACCTGAAATCAATAAAGAAATACATCGTCAAGACGAGGAAGCGTTTGAAAGAGATCAATTGCAAAAGGAAAAAGGTAAAAGATATCACGATGAACGTTACCGAGCAAAGGCAAGTGATCTTCGGGAAGGTACCTATGTTTTGCTTAAGAATCCAACAAAAACAAGTAAGCTGGACTCAACTTTCGAAAGAGTGGCGATACTTTGCTGATAAACAATTCGACAGGAGAAACGGTCCGGAAAAATGTTGTACATTTAAAGAAGGTTGATGGAAGCTGGCAAATAGACAATAATAAACAAAACTAAATTTTCAGCTGGATGAAATAGGATTTTTCTTATTGCCGTTTATTAGATCTAACATACATATTGTAAAAATAACACAGCTCTTCTTTTAAAAAAAAGGAGGGGGGTGCCGTGGCGTAGTGGTTAGCGTGTGTGCTTACTACGCCGGAGGCCTGGGTTCGAATCCTGCCATCGTCACCTGAAAAAAAAAGACTTGTTCTTTTTCACGGTCCCCACCTCCGCGAGGGTCTGACAAGCCCTCCGAGAGTATCATTTGTCTTGAAAAACTTCTCAAAGTGCCGTTCGGATTCGGCAAAAAAATTGTAGGTCCCTTTGTTTGTAAAAAGAAATTAACACACCAGCATACATTGTTGAGAAGTTGGCCCTGGTTCAACTTGAGCTGTTGCGCCACTCTGTTTATTTATTTATTTAACTTGACCAGCGCTGCTTTCTTCGAACTACTACTTCGAAAAGCTACTTTAGAATTCGCCGGTAATTAAGTCGTATAGCCAGGGGCTTTGTTGTTCTTCAGATTTTTTATCATTTGACGAGGTTCAATGAATGATATGGGTATATTCTATATTAATCTGGTGCCGCATAGGAATTGAACTCCTTGACCAATGGTTCCTAGTCAAGCGGTTGTCTCTTTTAAGTGTTCTGCAAATAAATCCGCTTTTTCTTTGTCTCCTCTTGCCCATTCGCCGTTTGCCCATGTACTATATAGAATATAGGCTTCGTTATAGCTTTAACTTTCGTTAGCTTTCCAAAGCGAGTAATTCGAACCTTTATTGGCAGTCAAGCTTTCGAGGTAAGCAGTAGTCTCGCGCCTTTGAAGGTCTTGAGTTTCGTGCTTGAGTTTATTAAAAAGTTGGTGCATGATGCTCTTATCCGGGGGTGCTCGCAATGTTTTTCTCTTCGTTCTCTTCTACGCTCGTACGGTAACGAGGTACCCCCTAGTCAGGTGTTTTATTTCTGTCGGTTGGCCAATATGTTGGCTTTCCCGGCTATAAGAACACCACGCCACGTTTCGTACTTGCTTCGATGAGAACTCTGCCTCTTGTTAAATTGCACCGTCAACCCAAAAAAAAGTGTTTTTCGCGTTAAAGTCCTCGCCGATGATAAAGCTTAACCCAAGTGAGTCAAAGAGTGGAGCAAGATCGTCGTCCGCCAGCCGATATTGCGAAGGAAAATAGCTCGAAGCGATGTTGTAATCTAAGTGCCTCAATTTTACGAAAACTAAGCTTATTGGCATGTAATCCAGCTATATTTCCGCCATTTTGGAGTGCTTATTGCAGTCTTTGATGTAGAGGGAGGATCCGCCTCTCGAATTTTCTGAAGGTGATGTGCGAGATAGTCGATGTTTTGGGTCTCGAACCCTTTTTAAAGTGGGCTTCTGATTCTGAAGTCAGGTATATGTCTACATTATTATTCCGTAGGAATACTTCTAGTTCGTCAGTTTCTTGCAAAAGGCCGTTTTGCATTTCACTTAATTATTTTCATAGCCTTTCCCATATTCAACTCGAACTCACTCAATTGGTTAAAAATTACTTGATTAACTTTCCTTTTTTGCTTAAACTTTTCTAAAATCATAACTAGAATTGGGACGAGCGAATCTGATGCGGCCGACAGTGGCTAACTTTCACGTGACGATTCTCCTTTTGAACTTGAACCGGTCGGCGACGTTTTCTTGTACATTTGGAATTTTCCTTCAATCAATCCCCTAACCTTGGTCAGCTTTAGGAGGTTTTAGGCTTTCTTCGGAACTTCATGTCGTTTTTGTAATTCGTTAGCGATTTCGCAACGTCGGTAGCTCACTAGGTGACTTCCCCCCCTACAATTGGCGAAAACCTCTAAGGCCTGACTGCCAACGTTGCAAGCTTTCTGAACTCACAAAGTGGAGGTTCGATCCATTAAATTTTCTTGGATCATGGGAATAGGACCTCATTGCTGATCCTTGACGTGCAAACTCATCCAGCTTTGTCATGGCTTCGATTGAACCTGTGGCCAGTAAACCCATAGCAGAGCATAACATTGTCTTACATTGACGTATGGATATGTCTTATTTGACTGACAGTTCGGTCTTGACTATATGCATTTAAGTCCTTGACGATCTATTGTTTAGTTCATAGTTTTACAGCCTGTGTGCTAAATTTAGTACCAACACTCGTCTGGTGTCGGGTATAAAAACCAATCGGGGACCATGTTGAGTGTCCTTGATTTCCGCAAGGAGGACCCCGCATTTTCGAGGCTCGAGATCACCAACAAAACAAACGGTGTAAAAGAGTCAAAGGTGTCAAGCTATTACGGATGCTAAAGTGGATAGCCCGACAACTGGAAGCAGAAAACCTCCATTTTGAGATCTAATTATTTGACGAGTTTTTAAATCAGAGCCAAGGATTTAGACGGGCCATGTATCGTTGTGACATGTGTGAGAATTTTTTTAAATGCAAAGTTATAGCAGATATTTAATACCAGATTTGCTATATAAACCGTAACACAACCATCAGTAAAAATATGATCAACTCGGCCGGCAGTTAGCAGATAGAAAGCTTACGAGCGATCGTAAAAAAGTTTGTGCAAGTTTCAGTACTATTTTTTTAGCTGCTTTAATTTAATAAACCTCAAATTAAAATTGTCTCATTTAATACAGTTGCGAGCACCACCGCAGATGCTTCGATAAGCAAGACGAAGATACCTTAGCGCGGTTAAATTAAAGCAGCACGCTTCAATGGCCTTGCGATCGCAATAATTATGAAAACCAATATTTTCGTCCACGGAATTGATGCTAGAAGTGAGCGGAAAGATGCATTAAAATAAAAATCCAAGTATACTAATTTTAGTGCGATTTGTAGAACGTCTGTTATATGGCTCTTCCATATGCAAATGGGTCTCAATAAAAGCAAAACGACTGATCTAATTGGGTGACTTAGACGAAGGTACCGAGAGTAGATACAGTGATGCCTTAAGTCACACGCTCTCACGCGTGCTCAATTTTTAAACGATACAATGCAAAGCTATGTTCTACTTTTACTTTAGCTCTGTCGGTTAGGCAATTTACTCGTAAATTTTTTGTCGGCTTACTACATTAATTGTATGGGTACCTTTATACCTCGCCAATTATAAATCGATCTTGTCGATCGATTGTAAAATTTTGTATCAAATCGCACGGCTTTTGATATTTCACCGAAAATGAAACTTGAAAAGGTAGAAAAAACGTAATTAATCGTGCGATCATGTTGGCGGATAATCATTTTGATAGATATTTTATCTCTCCGATCGAGCTTGATGTTGTCTTTTGTAAAGCCTACACCGCACGCGCGCCTCTCAGTACAGATGAATTATTCATCAGACAATTAAAACAGAAGCTGAATGGGATTTCGAATAAATTCCACTTGCGATGAAAAATGCGAAATTTTTTAACTCCTAAGCCAGATTAAGTTCTTTAATCAATCATTGTTGAATATTAAACAAATTAAGTAATTGCAATTTGGCATTGTGAATGAGCCATTCATTCATGGGATCAAAAATAATCGAGTTATTTACTGGCAGTCACTTATGATGGATGGAATTGAGAGTAATAAAAGATTGAGATCAGAAGACTAAGATGCTTAATGAATTCTTTTTAGTTTTACGGGGGTAACAAACAACCACTTATCGGGTAATGGGAGTGGAACAAAGCATCAGTACTAGAGCACTAAATTTAAATCTTTCCAGGTCCATGGCGAGCATAGTTTTTATAAGCAGTTTTCAAGTGTATATAATTTACCCCTCATAATCGCAGTCATTCTTATTATTATGAGGTCAAATCATATATGTATTGAATGCCAACATTCACAATGCCCCTTCTTATTGACTTCAGTTCATCCTTCAGTTGACTTGATGGGCTCTCAGTTTTCGATCTATCTTGGGTGCGCTGCTCTCGGTTGGCGAAAATAAATCGGCTTTTCTCATCCACAATTGTGTGGTCCTTAAAATGGTGGCTCGATTTTCTCTGCTGCTATTTATGATCGAAGCGATCAGGAGCTTCAAGCCATATAAGGCTCCCGGAATGGATGGTATCTTTCCAGCCCTTCTCCTTTATTCCCCCAACAGACTAAAGGCGTGTCTAGTTAAAATTATTAGATCATGCCTACTGTTAGGTTATATTGCCCAAAAATGGAGGGAAGTAAGAGTGATATTCAATCCTAAAGGAGGAAACAAACCACCCGACCTTCTCAAATCTTACAGGTCAATAAGCTTATCGTCTGTACTTCTTAAAGTAACGGAAAAGCGTTACTTTAAGAAGTACTTTGAGCTAGAGATCAAAAGTGATGCTCTTTAAAAAGCGCCACTGCAAAAACTACAATTCGCCTATCAGAGAGGGCTATCCACAAACCACAACCACTGCACTCTACAAATTAACAGAAGTGGTTGAGAAATCGCTTATGGCTAAAGAGGTCGCTGTAGCCTTCAAATCATGACAAATCATGACTCTTTGACCAATGCTCTAAAGAGAAAAAATGTTAACCCTCTCATTATTAAATAGATTAGCAAAATGCTCAAAGAAAGGCTCATAATAGCCAACTTAGGTAATGTGGAAATAGGAATAAAAACCATCAAAGGGTGTCCTCAGGGAGGAGTTCTCTCCCCACTTTCATGGTCAAAACTTGTGGACGAGCTACTCAATGTACTAGCCATTCTTTTAAGAGGCAAACATGAGGATACAATTGGTAATCTTATGCAAAAAGCCTTAAAAATAACTTGGGAATGGTGTGACGGTGAAGGACTCTCTATAAATCCCAACAAGACCAACATTATTCGCTTTACAAAAAGGAGACAGAACAAGCTTCAAACCCTAAAAATTAAAGGTATTCCTCTTACAACTAGTGAAGAGGTTAAGTTTCTAGCGATAACTCTAGACAACAAACTCACCTGGAATCCACATATAAATTCAATATGCAAAAAAGCGACGAAAGCTTTATGGACCCTAAAACAGCTTGTTGGTAAAACTTGGGGATCTGTAAACTTGGGGGTTGGTAAAACTTAAATGATCAGGCCAATTATTTTCTACGGCGCTGTCATATGGTGGAAAAAGTGTGAGCAGCGGACAGTCATAGAAAAGCTAAACAAACTACAAATGCTAGCGTGCATCTGTACCACTGGATCTATGCGAACCACTCCCACAGCTGGTATGGAAGTCCTCCTAAACCTTCCGGTTCAGGCAGAAGCAGCAAGACAGGCTATAAGTCTTCAACGCAAATATACATACAATTAAGGTAATCTACAAAGGCATCTAGAGATACTGAAGAAAGTGGATTTGGTCAGAGAACTGACACTTTTCAGCGATATCATAGACCCTATTGTAAGCTTTAGCAAAATCTATAAAATCTTAATCCCAAAAAGAGAAGAATGGACTAGCAATCCACATTGACTAAATGACGGCGCCCAAAAGTGGTATACGGATGGGTCGAAGTCAAGCAGTGGAGTTGGGGCTGGTATAGTAGGACTGAGGTGCCATAAACACATACCTCTCTGTAAGGAAGCCACAATTTTTCAAGCTGAACTCTTTGCGATTAACGAAGCAGCCCAATGCATTTATAATTGAAATCCCACCAATGTGAAGATCTAACTATTCTCGGACAGCCAGGCAATCCTAAAAGCTCTAAGGAGCGACAGATATGACTCCAATGCTGTTTGGGAACGTAACCAAATTCTAAATTCACTGGCTACCAAAAACAGTGTAAAGCTGATTTCGGTGCCGGGACACGAAAACCATGAGGGTAATGAAAAAGCCGACATTCAAGCCAAATGGGGAGCTGAAACTCCTTTTATAGGGCCTTTTCTCCTCTTTGGTATCACCAAGGCAGACATTTATCATCAAAAAAAAGCTTGACTATGAGTTTATGTTTACAAAAGTGGAATAATCTGGAAGGCCTCAAACACTCCAAAAAATTCCTCAGGTATAACCCCAAAAGAGCCAAGGAAACCCTAGAACTTAACAGATCCGATCTAAGATTGTTATGTGGAGCTCTCACTGGACATGCAGCATGTAACTATCCACCTATCTAAACTAGGCCACAGCAGCACTGAAATCTGTAGACACTGTGGAGAAACACAAGAAACTATTGAACACCTTTTGATAGAGTGTCCTGCTCTTGCTCTCCACAGATTTAAAATTACTGGGATACCCAATTTAACAGCGAATGACTACCAAAACATCCCATCTAGGGAGGTTATTAGGTTTGTAAAGATAGATCTAAAAACCTAGATTAAAGAAAAGGGGTACAATAGATGTTTAAGGTCGCAGTATAAGTGGGTTTTATACTCGCACCCTATAAACATTCAATTCAATTCAATAGATTAAAATTCAAAACAATTCGTCAAATTTCGATATTCTTCCCTGTTTCGATCGCTTGACTCTTTGTTATCCTTGAGCTGAGAAATTGTGTAGCCTCTAGTTTTTCTATAAGTACAGAGTAACTTCTAGACATCTTTGCTTCCCTTCGTTGGGGCTAGAGACTCTTCCGCTGTTTAATGTTGCAAGACTTTCGCATGTGCAGACTTTTAAGGCTTTTTCCCCGTATATGCAGTCTTCATCATACTAACGAATCTATTTTTGGTGGTGGCTAGACACCTAGAGTGGGTTCCTAGCCACCATGCGTTGGGTCGGTCCACTGAGCATCTCAGTCCTGAGATGCAGCTAAATCGTGACTCAGATGCAGTCAGACTTTAAAACTTTTTAGGTTATTTCTTGGATTATTTATCGGATAGCCAAGTCATGCTTTTAAACAGCAGCATCAAATGATCGACGTTTGCTTTCGGCATGTTGCAACCTCTCATAAGAGCTTAACATAAAGTTTTTTTTTAAATTGACCGCGAGCTCTGGGACTCCAGCTGTAGGACGTCCTGCACAACCGCCTAAAGTCTGCCACATTAGTGCGTGAATTCTAAGCCCAGTTATTATATTATAATTGCTGAGTAGTGGTCAGAGGAGCTCAAAGCCTTCTAGGAATGTCGACTCTCATCCGGGCACTCTCAAGTGTTAGTTATACCTCCGCGCGGTAGCAGCCGGGCAATGCATCCTAAAACGCAGCAGAACTAACTAATGCGAAAACCCAAGACCAAATGGATGGACAAAAACATGGAAATATTACTCCAGGTGGAACGCAAACTAGTGTTAATCCACTCGTTTCTTCGGAAGCTGCAGGGTAACGGATTCTGGGGAGCCCAACTTTTATGGAAGATCACACTGATAATCAGGAGTGTGTAGGCAGAGAGCAACCTGATAAAAGAATAGTAGAGAAGAAGCCTATTAGACATAGGGCAACCAGCGAAGCGACACAAGTTACCACTCAGTCCCCTGTTAGACATTACCACACTGCGGTCGAAGCCATTTCCTCACAACATGTCTCCAGTAATGTCTCGACATTAGTCTCCGAGACTGAGGAAAGACTTCTGGAGGACACGCTGGTCCCTAAGTCTAAATAGAAAACAGCCGAGCCTAAATCCAGATCAGGCTATAAGAGCTCTGGCGAATTCTTGGCAAGAATGAGGGAGAGAGATCCGCAGCTACGCTGACGGACAGGGATAGACACCTGATCATAAAGCACGCCAAAGTAGTCAAGGCATATGAGAGACGTTTCTGCTTTTGTAGTCTCAGTGTAAAGACAATTCTCAACACTTCGCTTAAGACAATTCTCAACACTGAGACTACAAAGACAGCCTTTCCATCCAATCAAAAGACTGGGAAGGGAAAGGACAACGATATGTCATGAAAGACAAGAAGCTCTGTGCCCTTCCCAAAAAAAACATCGCCAAATTCTCAGGGTCCAAGCGGGAGGGATCGAAGCGTTAGAACCGCATGGAGCCAAGCGAACTCCTTCAAATCACGCAAGGAAACCCTCAGGTTCCAAGACCGATGAGAAGGGACCGGCCAAACCTGCCCCAAGAGACAACGCTCAGCTGATGAGGTCACTGAGAATATTGCAAAGAAGGCCAAAACAAAGCAACAAAGCAATAAGGAGCTTATCATGGCCATTATAGATAAGAGTGATCCTAATGGAAAACTTACCATGGACCGAAATACCATAGACCATATAGACCATAGTGGCAGAAGGCAAAAACAGTAGCTCACATAATGACTACAAATTCGCAGAAGCCGGGTGGCGGAAAGGACTAAAGGTAGTAATTTGCAGCAATAGAAAGGCATATGACTTTCTAACTCGCTGCATCTGCAACCATGGAGAGTTCGTGTAGCCATGACACCAATGGCCTTGTGACTAGATCAACGAGTTTTCCTATGAAGGCTCTACTGAGAGACAGAAGGGTCCCTATTCTTTTTAGGTCCAGCACGTGGTGCCGTGGTGTAGTGGTTAGTGTGTGTGCTTAATACGCCGGAGGTCTGGGTTCGAATCCTGCCATCGCCACCTAAAAAAAAAGACTTCTTCTTTTTCACGGTCACCACCTCCGTGACGGTCTGACAAGCTTTCCGAGAGTCTTAAAGAACTTCTCAAAGTGCCGTTCGGATTCGGCAAAAAATTGTAGGTCCCCTTGTATGTAAAGAAACTAACACACCAGCATACATTGTTGAGAAGTTGGCCCTGGTTCACCTCGAGCTGTTGCGCCACTCTATTTATTTATTTCTTACTGGCCATAGGTAGTGAGTTTTTTTCTTATACATTCATTTACTTTTTGGCCGATCTTTCATTACATTTAAGGTCTTTTTGCATAATTGTTGGGGTCTCTTTCATAATGAAATTCTGCCCTTAAATATTGGATCATTTTACTTTTTTTTTGATTTGGGAGATTTTTCGCATAGCCACTGACAACATCCGGCCATTTACGGATGTATCTTATGTTCTCCAAGTGTGTCCCTGCATGGTCGATCTGTGCTCAATACAGATCCTAGTAAGAATTTTTTCGGGAAGTGTTTCCCTAAATTCGTCGCGTTTATACGTTACGGATTCATACCGCAACTGGTTACCCCTATCTCTCCCATCCTACAACCATTACTTCAGTCGATCTTAATACTTATGCTATCATCGAAAACGACTGCCCAGCCCAGCATTGGCTTCACGTTTACGAAAGCCCCTCAATTGCCTCCATTATTCTGATGGCATTGGTTCACACAGCAAAAAGCTGCCCGAGCCCTAAATACCCTTTACCAAAACTTCAGACAGAGAGGGAGTGTGTAAGACAAAGAGTCTCCTTCAGTTATCCTCCCCGGGTTATCATATAGGCCTCTGCTGCTATTGCAGTCCTGGCGCTGTTGAGAAGAAAGGCTTCACTGCAATTATATATGGTCAAACCTGATTGTAGTCAAATTCCCCTTTGTTCTCAACGCTCGACTCAGCTCTCTGGTCCATACTGCTGGCAACTGGTTCGAGAGTCGAGGACTCGAAGTAAATCCATTCAAGACGGAATTCTAGCTGTCTTAAATGAAAAGGATAATTCCAACCCTTAGGAGCAATTTATTGGATGCCAAGTTCAACTGGAGGGCTAGATCGTTTCAATCGGACATACTTTGCTCTATATACTGCCCCGCTTGCCACAGAACTTTCGGATTATCGCAGTGACTTGCACGATGGTGACAGGTGAACCATCTCTCCAACCTCAATAATGTCCAAAATAACTGTAGGCGTCTTTTTCGTCTTTTTTAACTGTAGAGTCTTAGCTCATCGGACCCAGGGTCGTTACCAAAAAAGACTATAACTTTGGTAATCGTAGTCTAAACACCTCCTTCCTTGTACACGTTTTATAACCTATCAATATGATAGCTACTAGGTACTTGTCAATATTGTGATATGGCGATAAAAATGTTTTCGATTCAATTTATCATGGGACACCCGCTATAATTAAAATATCCCGAAATTTCCCCACCAGTGGAGACTTTAGTGAATACAACGAATTCCAGACGTCAAACTCCGCCCTCCATCTAGCTTGATGTAAAACAGGCCCCCATCATAATGGCGGTTCAAAAATAAACCTCGGGACAGGCGAGGAAATCTTTGCTGAAGGTTCAGTACTAACAACTACTTCAGGATCAGGGGCTATGGAAGTGCGGAATTATGCAGAACATAAGTGAGTGTAAGAGTATATCTGTAACGAACTTCTAAAAACCCGACCGATCCTATTTACTCAGCAAAACAAAATCGTAAATTTTTTTTTTGACATAAACTCATTTATTGAAAGTCTTTTATGAGTATGGACCACGCCCCCAAAAAAAGGGCGTATTTGCTCGTCTTCTACTGTGCTATGTGAATGCTCAATCCTAAAGGGCAAAAGTGAGAGGACCCACGGCACTAACTTCTTCATTGAGTTGGATGATTCAATCACAGTAGATCGGTAGAAACAGTTTCCTGCGACTGGTACTTCGAGTTTCTGAAATCGATTTTTATGTTTCTTTTCGGTTACAAAGACCCAACTCAGACCCAACTCAGACCCAACTATGCGTCAAATATGAGTGGTGGCTACCACAATAAGGCCACGGAATAGCTTACTAACCAACTTCCAAAAAAATTATAAATTATTTGTAAGACTTAGAATGTACTAAAATTCTTTCAAAAAATACACCCCTGCAAGGTCGGGGTTAGAATAGCCTTGAGGTAAGGTATGCCTGTCGTACGAGCCGACTTCAATCCACCGGAAGAAGTACTCTTTAATGTTTCAACGGATGCTGTCGATGCTGCTCCATTTGGGGCAACTTTTGGCAGTAAGGTTTAAACTTATAGATGAATTTAAAGATTAAATTAAAATCCAGAAGCGTCTGTCACACACTGTCTGCGGCTCACTGGTCGGCGTCTGTCTCCAAAGGGGCGGCTGTATTTAAAAATGAAAATAGAAGTGACTTACCTATTTCTCATAAAAACGACAAGTTAAAAAAAATGGCAATGAACAAAACGAAAGATTGGATTACCCCAATCTCCCCCTGGGTGGCAGCCCAGCTATGCTGAAAAATCCAGTCCCTTCGGAGGCAGGCTCTATGGATTCTAGGGAGAGCATTTTATTGCTTATAAATCCTTTTGAGAATAGGACAAAACTAAATCGATCACCACCACCTAGATCGAACATATCCGGAAAAAGCAGTCCACCGATAAACCAGAACTCAGTGAAAATTAAGAGCTTAGAAAATGAGAATAATGAACTCCGACCTAAGCTTAATAAAATCGAGCGACTCTCCCACGATCTTAAAATGAAAGTTGACTCTCTGCGAAAAGAAAACGCAGATATTAAAAATACTCGTGTAACGAAAGAGTGTGCAACACCGAACCGACCAGCAAGCGAAAACTTCACGGACGAGGACGAACTTGCACTTTAGACCGATTCTGTTTTAAAGAAAATGTCTAGCAAGAAGCGTAGGCCGAATTCCTCTCCGAAAGTAATACTAAAAGAAGATAAGCGCTCTGGCTCAAACAAGGCTAAACCAGAAGCGAAAATTCGACCACCTCCCGCAATAAACATTGTCGGGACAACAGCCTTCAGGAGATGGCGCAACCTTCTTGCAAACACGGTGAGAACAGAAAACTATAAGCTGACTTCGCACCGAAATAACGTGTGGAAAGTGATGGCGTATTCTTTTGAACACCGAACTGGCACGCCGAGCTGTCAAATAATACTCGGTGCTATCGACAATCCCAGCGTGGTGTACACTCGGTTTCGTTGTGTACAGAACGACAAATGACTGCACCGGTGCAGTCATCACGTTAAGTTGTGTCAAATGTCAAATCGCTTTGACTTCAATCTGTTTACTTTATTTTCATTTCGTAGCGTGATTTTCTTGGCGTCGGTTTTTTGTACTTTTTACTTAAAACGAATTTTGAGAGCTTTAAGTTTGTGTTATTTAGTATCTTTATATCTAAATTTATTTTAGATTTCATTATTGAAATTGAGTCGAAATGTCACACATACACAATCAACAAAGCTACACCCAGCCTCCACCTTCAAATACGACGGTGGCGAAAATTCGCGTTCGGTGTCGACACCAAACTGATTCGGAGTTCAAAAGAACATTTACATGAGCATGATTCCGTTCAGGTGTACGAGAAAAGAACAAGTTTTTTCTGTATTCCACACCAGTTTCACGATTCGGTGTTGAAAAGAATACGCCATAAATGTTGACAACACCGGGTTCCTATCGTGCGCTGTCTCTTAGACTGAATACAGAAAAAATCGAGTGATATACTTATCAAAATAAGTACGAAAAAGGGCTCCACCCATCATGCACAAAAGAAGACGTTGTAAAAGACGTAAAAACTGGCCTTTTTCGGTCACAGTAGATGGCGGAGTTTTCTCGCCACTTCATCTACCCTACCCTTACGCGATAGCCACCGCGAGGCTATTTAATTTCTCAAACTTAACTTAATATCTCGTTCAATTTTATTTTATAACTTTACCCTCTTGTTTGACCGACAAACATCAATTTATTTTTGAACACATATTTATTGCATTCTTCATTGATGACCATCTTCTACACATCACCCACAAGTGCGTCAACACACAATGGCTTTTTATATAGACAAATCTAAGCTTTTGGCACAACTTCAACCACAATAGACACGAGCCTTCAAGCACATTTCAAAATAAATGAATAATGTACTACAAACGTTAAGTGTTTGCCGACTAGAAAAAGATGCAAAAAAGTCCTATAAAAATTAATTCAGAAATACCTACGATGTGCAATACTAGTGCTACCTGCCAATCAAAAGGTGCCTAAACTTTTTACAAACTGTCTGGTACAAAACTGTTCCACTTGACGTTCACCTAATTCCCTTGAAAATGAGTGTAAGTGTACGAGAAAGTATCCTCTATATAGGTGCACGATATGCGGCGGCACACGGCGAAAGTGAGAGACGTACCTCAGGGTAACCACTTAAGGCCACTTGTAGTTTTTTTTTTCATCTATTTTTCTATCCATCCAAATGTCTAACTGTCCGTATTGCTTGATTTAACCCTCAATTGATAAATAAAATGTATATGGAACAAATCCAATGTCATCAAGTGTGGTGCGTAACGGTTGATTAATTGGCATCGCCTCATTAAAAATTTGCAACACAATCCCCTTGCCTCGCAGCGATCGTGGTGGTGGGCCACCATGCCACCATAGTCAGCAAAAAAATCCAAGTACCTACTACACCCATTCAGCGAAATACTGATCGCCATAGTCATGTCACAAAACTTTGCGTGGTTCACTTGAATCATCGCCCGCGGCGGCCGACGCGGCGCGCGGGTCAGAACAATATACCAAAGTAGAGTATGGTACGATCCGAGATCACGATGATCATCATCGGCGATGTTGATCTCAGACATTGTGGTTCAAATTCGAGCTAATAGTTGTCACATTCATAGACCATTGTGATTGTGATTGCCTTTAGGCTCATTGAATATGCACCCTAGTGACTAAAGCGTGCGCCATGGAGACGCCGTCAATGCGGCACGAATCACCTATTCATAGCGCACATATGCTAACACCAAAAAGCGATTTCAAGTCATCGTGTCTTCCAGTTTGCCACCGTTTTAGGGTGAAATGCTTTTATGGATCCTAAACGAGTTGGGTTATGACTTCTGGTTTTTCATGGTGGCACTTTGTCACAAGGCTTCTTATACGCGACGAGTGTCGTTGACTTTTGACCAGGTAACCCACTACAGTTGTGAGATGTCACCCGTAAAGTAGTAGGCCAAATTTGTTATTCACAATTTGACAGTTTGATCCGGTAGTATCTGTGAGTATGTGATTACCTGGAACACCTGTTGCTGCTTTACATGACAATCCACGAGATATTAGATAATGGAGTCCCGAAGCATTTAAAAACAAAGTTTGACATTTATTAAAGAATGGAGTTAATCCAATTACCTGGGTTTAAACCGACTACCTACCACCTTTCTGTGATCGATGCCTGAGCTACATTCCAAAACATCAGCCACAAATGTACGTGCGGTCACGCCGAGGATCCATTCTGCGGAACCTGATGATCACGACTGATGTATTCAATGACTTCAATGCTAAGCGGGAGAAGAAACCCTGATGAAATGAAGGATTTGTGCCTTCAGCCCAATGAATCCGTTGCATCCGTTACGTCGAAGTACAACACTGACAACTCAGTGAAATACACACGTTCTTATGGGAAACGACGCACGTACGTCACGAAGTTCTGCTATGGACCGCTTCCCATAAGAACGTGTATGTTTAACTCAGTTGTCAGTTGTGTACTTCAAAACGACGGATGCAACGGATTCATTGGGCTGAAGGCCTTAGTCCTTCATTGCTTGCAAAAATTTTCTGAACAACTGTCTAATAACCACAAAAAAACGAATGCACTCGTCCTGGCTAAGACATTGTCCTGGGGCGATTTAAATAGTAAGCAGAGAGAACGTTTTAAAGGAAACAGATGGAAAAACACAGCCTGCACGACGACGACACCAGACCCCAGGCTGATCGCCAATTGTTGTCGGGCGAGGGCGACGATTTTTAATTTTGGTAGGGGCTAAAGCCCCCATTTATTCGGCTTAATTCAAGCTGAGACTAACTAAAATACTAACGCTTAAAAGCTAGGAGGAAGGGTGAAGGAGAATCAGCTTAAGGCTAGGAGTGCTGCGGTTAAAATTGAAGAAGGTATGGCTCGAGTTAATCTTCCGCAACATACGGGAGACAGGTTCATTGGAGCCATATGATGTACGGTGGGTAGGAATATAGAAGAGGCGTGGGCACCGTAGATTACGAGGGTTAGTGTTAAAGAAGATTAAGTTATGGAGTGATGCGCAGTCGATGGAGCCTGAGAGCAGACGATGAACGAAAAGAATGTCAGCAACTCTCTGCGTTCTTCAAGGGAATTCAGGTTGATAAGTTTGAGACGGTCGCGATAAGGAGGCAAGATGAGAGGGTCGTTCCAAGCGAGACTTCGAAGAACGAACCGAAGAAAGCGACGTTGAATGTTTTCAATCATTGACACATGTACTTAATGATGGGGGAACCAAACTTGACTGGCGTATTCGAGGGGCGGGCGAACGAAGGTAATGTAAAGGGATCAGAGAATTCCTTGGGCCAACGTTTAACGAAGCCAAGTGATGAGTTGGCTTTCGAAATTATCTCATTAATATGGGAGCGGAAGCTAAGTTCCATGTCGAGCAAAATTCCAAGGTCCCGATGAAATTGAACAATGGATATAGGCTGGGAATGGAGTAGATAAGGACGGGGAGGGCAAGTGTATTTTTCTACGAGAAAATGTTATTGAAATGCATTTGGAGACATTGAGCCCTGAACAATTTTTGGAGCACAAGTACGAAAAACTGTCAAGGTCTTTTAGAAGAGGACAGTAGTCGTGAAGTGGGGAGATGGATTATCGTCCGCATGGGGAGAGAGAGAGAAGAGTAGTGAAAACCAAGACTGGTGACCCGCATACGCTGGGAAAGGTTGAAGGATGCTGACTCAGATTTCAGAGAACGCTTTGCACAGCATGTTTCGGAGAAGTTTAAAAAAATTCCAACTGACCTTTTAAATGTAGAGGAGGAATGGCAGCTGTTTTTATCGGCAGTCATTGCCTCTGCAGGAAATGTTTGATGATGAAGCGGCTTGGGGTAGCGGCTGGTGGTGAGAAAAGAACTGCTTGGTTTAAAACGCCTGGAGTTCAAAAAGCCATCAGAGAGAAGAAGACAGCCTAGAGCCTAGAAACTCAACTTCTCGAGCCCGGTACAATGAGGCACAAAGGACTTCCAATCTGGCAGTCAGAACAGCCAAGGAACAGTCGTAGAAAAAGTTCGGCGAGAAGTTGGAGCACGATTACAGATCTGCAAACAAGATATTTTGGCAACCCTTCGGCAGCTAAGGGGAAGGAAGTTGAATATCATTCAAGGGGTTAAATCTAAGGACGGTACACTTCTTTCAAATGAGAGCGATGTCTTGCTCAACCCCCAACAGGGCACTGAAGATGGCATTCCCACTGCTGAGGAGATAAGGGCGGAGAATAGTCCAACAGTAGACGAAGTCACTGAAGCGATTAAATCGCTAAAAGTTGGCAAGTCTGCTGGTGTTGATGAAATCCGGCCAGAAATGCTCAACGCAATGGGTGAAGAGGGTGTTAAATGACTAACACGTGTCATTAAGTTGACCTGGGATAGCGGGAAGGCACCTAGCGATTGGCAAGCAGGAGTAATAGTGCCCATTTTCAAAAAAGGGAACAGGAGAGATAGCGCCAACTATAGGGGCATATCTCTCTTAAGTCTTCCGGGAAACTTATTCGCGAAGGTGTTGGAAACGCGTTCCAGAGCTGTGATCGAGCCTTTGTTACGGGAAGAGCTGTACGGCTTTCGGTCTGGCAGAGGCACAACCGACCAGCTTTTTACTCTGAAGGTTATTCTTGAGAAGGCCTGGGAATATGCCAAACCGTTCTATGCGTGCTTTGTAGATCTGGAAAAGGCGTATGACCGAGTCCCTCGGCATACACTGTGGAGGGTTTTGCAGGACTATGCGCTGAGTGGGCCTCTTCTGAGAGCCATCCAGTCTTTGTATGGGAACTGCAGAAGCTGTGTACGGATTATTGGCGTCAAATCCTGTCCTTTCGATTTGCGCGTTGTATACTTCGCCAGGGCCGTGTTCTATCGCCGCTCCTTTTCATAGCATATATGGACTGGATGGTAAAGCGCAGTCTTGGCGAGCAATGTTTCAAATTGGCTGGCATCAGGGTGAGCCATTTGCTTTTCGCAGATGATTTGGCCATCCTAGCATCATCCAAAGAGGAACTTCAACGAGCAATGGATAGGCTTACAGCTGTCTGTGGTGATGCTGGGATGAAAGTAAACGTGAACAAATCGGAAGTGATGGATTGTTTCCCGAACTCCTGCGCAGTGTACGCTGCACACAAATGGAGTTCCATTACAAGAGGTGGAGAAGTTTAAGTATATCGGGGTCTTTTTCACGAAAGATTTGAGGAGTGATACTGAGTTGTCCTGTAGAATTGGCCAAGCTGGAACAATAGTAAAGGAACTGCACCGGCCGGTCATCAGGAAAGTTGAGCTTGGAGTGCAAGCAAAGATCTCAGTTTTTAATTCAGTGTTCGTTTCGACCCTCATCTATGGTCATGAAATTTGGGTAATGACCGAAAGAATAAGATCGCGGGTACAAGCTGCCGAAATGAGATTCCTGAGGTGCGTTGCTGGTGTTGCTCTAAGGGACAGAGTGAGAAACGTCAGTATTCGTAGGAATCTTAATGTTGAGCAGCTACTTCTCCGAGTGGAGCGATCGATTCTTCGTTGGTTTGGACAACGTGTTCCCTGACAGACTTCCTAGATAGGTCATGCTAGCCGAGATGCAAGCGCGTCGCCCCCCTGGTAGGCCAAGAAATAGGTGGTGGGATCAGGTAAAGAGCCCCTCTGAGTCCCGCCTGGGGATTGCGTCGGAGTCTCTTGAGTTGTTGGCGGAGGATCGAGAAAGATTGAAGGACCATTTAGCCACCCTCGCTCCGCGACCCTTTTAGAGGATAAGCGGCATTCGAAAATGATGATGATGATGACTGCATCAGAGAGAATTTCCATAAGACAGGGTCGAAGAACAATTCACGCACAAGTTCTTTACAATTCCAATACGCGTGTCATTGGAAGCCAAAAGCCACCTCTCTTTAAGCAAAAAATGGTTTTTAGCATACACCCCATGATAAATTTGTCAAGGTGGGGACATCAGGGCATCTAGAGCAGAGCCTGGCTTGCTAGAGCTGGGTCCTGTGCATCAAGCCATTCTTTGAAGTTTGGCAAAAGAGGCAGTAACACATTTAAAGCCTGTTCCACCAAACAAGCGAGCATTTGAGAGGAGTTGTCTTACCATGGCCGTATAGATTCAAAGGGCTGTTTTCGGAGTTAGGCTCCGTGTCTTGCAGAAAGTGAACAGTATGCTTTTTCGGTTTTGGAATCAACTTGCTTGCACCAAAGAAGTTTTCTATCAAGGATTACTCCCAGATATTTGACTTCATCGGATATCGGGATAGTGACACCTTTAAGCACTAGTTGAGTCAGACCAGTGACCTTCCTCCTTCTCGTAAAGAGAACAACCGTAGTTTTAAGAGGATTCACTGAAAGCCCATTCCTAGTGCACCAATCATCAATCAAGTCTAGGGATCTCTGCACCTTAGAGCACAACGTCCCTAGGTTTGAGCCGACAGGAATAACGGCGACATTATTCGCGTATGCTTGTGTGTAGGTTACAGGAAGGTTGAGAGCCGATAGCTGTGAGTCTACCACAATGCACCATAAAAAAGGAGACAGACTATTTACCCCTTACCAGCGTCCTGTGCATTAGCATTGCCCAAATCCATTGAAGTTACTTTTCATCTCCACTGTGTTCGATGGCTGAGTTGAACATGCTATCATGGGTCGCGTCATCAAGAGATCCATCCATATCGACGAAAACGCCCAGCACATACTCCTTGTGGTTAAGAGCACGCATACAATGCTACCAACAATGTTTTGAAGCTCATGTTTCGCAGGATTTTCAGCATCTTCGAAAGAGGATGCAATCGAAGAGCAACCTCGCGCACGGGCACCTTAACTAGTCTCTGCAAGCTTTTCAGCAGGAAGGAAGACAGACTTATTGGTCTCAAACTAGTCCGATTTAGCAGGTTTTGGTATGAACACGACTGAGTATATGTAAGCCAAAGCAAGGCTTGCTGTAAATATACGTAATAATGTCATTGTGCACATACTCCAGTTCCAATCTCACCCAGTCAGTGAAACCATTCCTGGTTTTCAAACTTATTCCATCTTCATGGTCTTGAGAACGAGTTGATTTACATTTGGCGATTGTGTCGAGTTCTCTTTTGATATTCGAACACCGAGTCCACTTTCCTGCTGTGGTAAGACCGAGTTCATTTTTGCTTTTCTGTGTTCTATTGAAATAGTGTCTCCCTTACGGGTCGGGAAACAAGTCCGAAGACCTTTTGACTGCGGGCGAATTTAGGATCCCGGGGAAAACCGATTAATCTGGTTTGTAGTATAGTTAAGAAGGAGGTCCTTGCAACTGCTTTCAGCATGCACCGATCTCAATTAGGAAATGCGTTGTCATGAATATTGCTGATTGAAGGGAGCAAGGATAAGACTTAGAGCTGTCCACAGACTATACAAGCAATCATGTGTTTGTATCAAGAAAATTGATAGTAAGGAGCCGGAAATAAAACCTTGTGCATCAGCCAACATTCATGAATTACAAAGTGTATAATTTACAAAAGCCGCAATCCGACAGTTGCTATCAATTCCACGAGCTCTTAACCTTGAGTAGAATAACGAGAAGCTTTAAGCTTGGTTCTCAAAAAAGAAGTTTAAGCTTTGTTTACGGAAAATTTTGGCTTGAGTTTGCGAGGAGATCGTTATGTAGACGAAGTTCCTGCGTGAGTTATGCTCTGTACCAATGTCTTGATGTAATCAAAGAATCCAAATCGTTCCATTGGCTTTCAATTTTCTATCCAATTCAAAGATTTTCTATCGTTAAATTGGATGCTCAAAGGATATCAATTGGGTGGTCAAAGGATAGACATGTGCACTCAAGAGGATACAAGCATCCACAGATTTTCTAAACCCACCTCTGTCTATCAACTCCTACTCTCACCTCCCCGTGGTGAACACCGGGTGCCTAGTACCTCAACTGAGAGGGGGGGAGGAGTGTTCCCACTAAGGCACTTCTCCTTGCATCCGGACGGCAGCGGAGGAATTCCCCAGATGGAATCAACGGTGGCGTCCATAGTTCCAGTCAGGCCGAACTACTTAGTGAACGCTCTATATGGGCTACTACGACGTATTCGGAGCTCAGGCCTATAAGGAGCGGGCTATCCGGCTCTCCGTCCTTAGAGCTAAGCAAAGGATCTGGTCCTCCAGGTTGGGCGTCGTGCCGTCGGGGTGACTTCCCGGCCATGTAAAGAAACACCAGTCACGAAGCGGAAACAAGCCTCGGATTCGGACGGATTTACTGTTGACGACCAATGCAAACGAGAAAAGGACAACGAGCTCCGGATCTGCACGTGGAATGTTAGGTCCCTTAACAGACCATGTGCAGCCGAGCAACTAGCGGAGGCCCTTAACGACTGCAAGGCAGACATTACTGCCATCCAAGAAATGCGGTGGGACGGGCCGGGCAAAAGAAGGATGAAAAACTGCGACATCTACTACGGCGACTGCTATCGGCATCAAAGACAGCGCCTATTTGGATGTGGTTTCGTTGTTGGAGGCAGACTTAGGCAAAAAGTCTTGAGCTTCAACCCTGTAAGCGAGCGCCTCGCGACGATCCGCATCAAGGCTAAATTCGCCAACATTAGCCTGATATGCGCACATGCCCCCACAGAGGAGAAAGATGAAGAGACCAAAGATATGTACTACGAGCTCCTAGACAAAACTTATGAGCAGTGCCCTAGCTACGACATTAAGATTGTCCAAGGTGATTTTAATGCCAAGCTAGGAAGGGAGGGCATCTTTGGTCGTACTGTCGGAAAGCATAGCCTGTACGACACGACCTCCGATAACGGATTCAGGCTGATCGACTTTGCTGCGGGGCGACACGTTGTGGTAGCTAGTACACAGTTCCCGCAACTCAATATCCACAAAGGGACATGGAGATCTCCCGATCAATCAACCGTCAACCAGATTGACCATATTGCGATTGACGCAAGGCACTCCTCCAGTATCATGTATGTCCGAACTTTCCGAGGGGCCAACATTGACTCGGATCACTACCTTGTTGTAGCCAAGGTAAGGCTGCGGATATCCCGACCAGCGCCAAGTAATGGAAATACTGTGAGGAAGTTTGACGTCGGCCGACTACAATCGCAAGAGATCGCCAGGTCCTTCTCCAACCGAGTCTCTCAAAACCTTCTACGAAGTCCTATGCAACCAGCATCAAGTATTGATAGCCAGTGGCAACATTGCCAAAATGCCATCAGATACGCCGCCTCTGAAGTGCTGGGTTTCACACGGCGACCACAACGAAACCCCTGGTTTGACGATGATTGCCGGCAAGCACATGCAGCTTAACAGGAAGCATACAAAGCGGCGCTGCACAGAAGGACTAGAGCTGCTCGCGAGCTCTACGAGCAGAGGAGGAGAGAGGAACACCGGCTTCTCCGAAGGAAAAAGAGAGAGCACGAGAAGCGCGCGGTTGAAGAGATAGAGAGATGTTACAACAGGAATGAGGTTAGAAAGTTTTACCAAAGGATCAAAAGGTCCTGCCAAGGGTATAAACTTCGAACTGAAGCCTGTAAGGACCATCAAGGGAACATCGTTGTAGAATCGCAGTCGGTGCTGAGGATTTGGAAAGACCACTTCTGCAGACTGTATAACGGCGAGGAAGAACCAAATACCGCTGTCAGGCAGAACGAACCATTCAACCCGGGCGAAGACGTTACCGACGAAGCATACGAACGATACCGCCCACCCGACCTGGAGGAGGTGAAAGTAACTGTGTCTAAGCTCAAGTGCAACAAAGCAGCCGGAGCAGACGGCCTAGCTGCCGAACTTTTTAAATCCGCTGGCGATGAGCTGGTTATGCACCAGCTCATCTGCAAGATATGGTCGGAAGAAAGCATGCCCGACGAATGGAACCTCAGCATTGTTTGCCCGATCCTGAAGAAAGGAGACCCTCTGAAATGTGCCAACTACAGAGGCATAAGTCTTCTTAACATCGCATACAAGATCTTTTCTGCTGTACTGTGTGAACGCCTGAAGCCGTTTGTCAACAATCTGATAGGCACATATCAGTGTGGCCTTAGGCCAGGAAAGTCCACCATCGATCAAATATTCACACTGCGGCAGATCTTGGAGCAAACCCAGGAATTCCAAATCGATACACACCACCTCTTCATCGATTTCAAGGCCGCGTATGACAGCATCTATAGAGACGAGCTATATAGCGCAATGTCTAGTTTTGGCATCCCTGCCAAACTCGTCAGTCTGTGCAGGATGACGATGGAAAACTCACGCTGTTCCGTCAAGGTCGGCAAAGACCTCACCGACCCCTTTGATGTCAAAAAGGATTTAGACAAGGCGACGCGCTGTCATGCGACTTCTTTAACATCATACTTGAGAGAATTGTGCAGAACTCTCGCGCCAACACCAGAGTCCGTTCAACTACTTGCATACGCAGACGACATTGACATAATCGGTAGAACAAAGCGTGATGTCAGTGAAGCCTTCGTGAGTATTGGGACGGAAGCGGCGAATATGGGTTTGGCAGTCAATGAGGGCAAAACCAAGTATAGGCTGTCATCAAGAAAAGACACCCAACACCGACGTCTTGGACAAAACATCACCATCGACAGCTATAACTTTGAGGTAGTTAGGGACTTTGTCTACCTGGGTTCCGCTATCAATTCAGACAATGACACCAGCGCTGAAATCAAACGAAGGATAACTCTTGCCAATCGCTGTTTCTTTGGGCTAAGAAGGCAATTGAGTAGCAAAGCCCTCTCTCGAGCAACTAAAGTGTCCATGTATAAGACCCTCATCATCCCAGTCCTGCTTTACGGTGCAGAAGCATGGACCCTGTCAAAGGCGGATGAAAACACTTTAGGCTGCTTCGAGAGGAAAATTCTTCGGACGATTTACGGTCCCGTCTGCATAGACGGAGAGTGGAGGAGGAGATATAACATCGAACTGTACGGGCTGTACAGCGATACCGACCTAGCCAAAAGAGTCAAAACACAACGTCTACGATGGCTGGGTCATCTAGAGTGGATGGACACCAACGCCCCGGTCCGGAAAATCTTCGAATCCACACCGCAGGGACGACGCGGTAGAGGAGCACCGAGACTCAGGTGGCGCACGCAAGTGGAAGGGGACCTCAGCCAACTTCGCGTGCGAAACTGGAGACGGCTAGCTAGAGACAGAGCTGGCTGGCAAAGCTTGTTGGCTGAGGCCCAGGTCCACCCCGGACTGTAGCGCCACCTTAAGTAAGTAAGTAAGTAAATTGGATGCTCAAATAGACAGAAAAGCCTTACAGGACCTCTGAATAACTGTTTTAAATACACGCGCTTACGAGGATGCTTGACAACTGAAGACTGTATTGTGTCTCAGGCAAGACGACCTTTTTATAACTGAGGAAGGACATGCCAACCGTAGCTCATGTTCGACACAATCAAATGCAAGAACCACTGCGGTAAATAACGACTTATTGTAAGCTGACAAATCCATTGACTCATAGTGTAAGGCGCAATGCAGTGTTGATGTCGTCCAAGTCCGTGGGCTAATAAGTAAATCGCACATACTTAAGTAGCTAGATGCCAATCGAACCGCACATATCAAATCCAGATGACTTTGTGCGAGTGTCGGTCTATAGTGGACGAGATGAAAGCAGTTTTATTGCACAAAATCGATCGACTCAAGTATACTTGGTGGTATTCACGATAGACATTCGTGTAATTAAAATGTCGTTAAGTGACAATCAATATATATTTTGGTGCTTCATAGTTTGAGCTGCGTTTGTGACCTCCAAGCTCCAACAGCGTATGGCTAGGGTTCGCCCGAAATCCATGACCTCATGTGTTTTTCTTTTTTCTTCAAGTTTAAAATAAACAATGCACCTATCTGATACTTGATAGGCTGTATCGTATAGTTAGGCAATTCGGAACATGGCAAACAGATATAATGAAGAGTCTTCTTGCAAAGAAACCCTCGAAAAGTGTTACAAATAAATTTTTGATTTTTTGATAATCAGTTGTAGTAGGCTAAAGATTCGATTACCAAGTGCGAATTGACCTTGTTATAACTAGAAAAGCGATTAAACGGGATCGCTCTTAGGTTTATTTTTTAACTAGCTATCTGTATCTTTTGGCCAGAAACAAAAATTGTGACTGGTTTTTTTTTTTTTTTTTTTGAATACTAGGGTGGACGGAGGCTAAAACTCCAAAATCTTTCAAAGATACCAATACGACCACTATAGCAGGTTAATAATACCGAAGTAGCCGATATTGGTTATGCCCGATTTTCAGGTGCTCAAAAACCACCCATTTATGAGAGACACTATGAAACTTCCAGAACGCACTTCATAGTAGTAAATTTTCGCTCTCTCATAATACTTCTTGACTACAACTAAGTTAACTTGACAAGTAGTTTACGCTTCCGTAGTGTTTATCGCATTGGATAGGCTGCTTTCCAATGAATGCACCTACTAAAGCCGTTCATCCGTGCGGCTTCACCCTACGTCGCTAGATCGAAGGGTCTTGTTCTTTGTAGTCGTCGCTCGTTGTATACATCGTTAAGAGTCTCGTTGAGGGTACGGATCATTTCATTGTTGCAATGAACATGAAGGCGAGCATTTAGCTTTCGAGCAAAGTTTGTTACTTCTTCGCTCACGGTAGCTATTCCTAAATCTCTGTGAATATCACTATTCCTAATATACCATGGAGCATTCACAATTGCTCTAAGCGTCTTGTTTTGGAAAGTCTGCAACATGGACATGTTGCTCGGCTTGGTACAACCCCAAAGTTGTATACCGTATGTCCAGGACGGCTTTAACACCTGCCTGTACAAGAGCAGTTTGTTATATGTGCTTAATATCGAAAATCTTCCGATAAGCCAATACATTTCCCTGAGCCTAATCTCGAGCTCGTCACGCTTCTTCTTTACGTGTGGTTTCCACCTTAGTTTAGCGTCCAGTGTCATCCCTAGATACTTCGCTTCATTTGCATAAGGTATTTGTGCAGAATTTATGAACAGAGGTAAATTGTTAACCCTTATGCAAGTGAAATTCACATGCGTAGACTTGTTCTCGTTAAGAGCGATTCGCCACAAATTCCGTCCAATGCTCGTTGGAGGTTTCTCGGAGGTTTCTCTCGACTGACTCACCTGTTGCCAGGATGGCCGTATCGTCCGCAAACGTGGCCACGACAGTCTGGTCATCTAGAGGTATGTCTCTTGTGTAGAGCAGGAACAGGGTCAGACCGAGGACGCTTCCCTGGGGTACGCCAGCCCGAATTTGCTTGAAACTCGAGTATTCACTACATCACCTAACACGAAAGAGTCTGATTTCAAGATAATTTTCCAATATTTTAAACATATCTTCCGGCAAGTTTTGCCGTAGCTTATATTTCAAGCCTTCGTACCATAGCTTGTCGAAGGCTTGCGATACGTCGAGGAAAGCACTTGAACATATTTTTTCCCCTTCTTAGGTTAGGTCTGAAACCGAATTGATGATCCGGGATCAAGCGTCTTTCTGCAATTATTGGTTGTAATCGCTTCAGCAGAAGTTTCTCGAATACTTTCGATATTATCGGCAGAAGCGATATGGGCCTATAAGATCTTTTATTATTTGCGCATTTCCCCGGTTTCGGAACCATAATGACTTCAGCAACTTTCCATTGTCTTGGAACGTATAGAGGTCTAAGAGAAGCGTTTATCATATAAAGTAGCTTGACTAGTGCCTTTTTTGGTAGTTCTTTCAATATTTCGCCAGTGATCAGGTCGTAACCCGGGCCTTATTATTTTTAAGTTTGTTTATTGTCTGTCGGAGTTCAACTAACGAAACTTTTTTCATTCTAAAGCTATCAGGTTCCGCGTTGTTGTTTTGAACGTCAGCCAATGGCGGACCGTCGAAAGGCTTGAATGTTTCTTCTAAATGTTCAGCAAACAAATTTGCTATCTCTTTGTCTTCTCTTGCCCATTCGCCGTTAGCTTTTTTTATTGGTGCCGAGTGGATTATAGGTTTCTTGATAGACTTAACTGCTTTCCACAGCGAGTAGTTTGAGTGCATATCCGACGACAAGCCTTCAAGGTATTCAGTGGTCTCACGATTTTTAAGATCTTGCAACATTCCTTTCAGTTTGTTAGAGAGGTGGTTCAATAGGGTTTTGTCTGGGGGGGCCCTCGTGCCTTGCCATCTTCTACGCGCTCTTCCCTTTTCGCGAATCAATTTTTCGATTTCGAGCGGATATGTTGTACGTACATTCCCGTCGGATGCTAACTGCGTTCTTTTGGGACGAAGTGTTGTTCCAAGCAGCGCTCTGAATTGCTTCAATGAATTTGTCAACTGCGGTTTCTAACTCGAAAGGAGTTTTCAATGGCACATTCAAGCCAACACCCTCCTTGCAGTCCTTTCTGAAGGCGTCTCAGTTCATGTTTTTGCTAGCTAAACTAGGAGCTCTTTCTATTTTCGCCAGTCTTTCACCCATCTTCAAGATTACTCCTGAGTGGTCTGAGCAAAGATAGCACTCTTCGACTCGCGTAAGGTATTTGGGGTACTCTTTAGCGATGAAGAAGTTGACAAGGTCAGGCTTTTTATTCCTGTCGTGGAAGAAAGTCCACCCCACGTTTCATACTGTTTTTGTACAGTAATCTTGTTGAATTGCATCGTGAACCCCAAAAAGTATGCTTCGCGTTAAGTTGATAAAATTGGACCCAATGAAGTCATACATACGATCAAGATCGACTTCCACCATCTATATCCTGGCGGGAAATAACAAGATTCAATATAGTTATCTAAGCAGTCAATTTTTACAGAAACTGAACTGATCTGCATAGAGTCTAGTCCAACTTCTGTGTTCTTGAAGTGCTTTTTGCAGTTCTTAATGTAGAGGGAGGAACCTCCTCTCGAATTTTGCGAAGGGTGATGTGCGTGATAGTCATTGTAACCTTTAAGTTTGCGTGTAGACCCGTTTTTAAGGTGAGTTTCCGTAATCATGCAAATACCATTATTGTTTTTCCGTAGAAATACTTCTAGTTCGTCTATTTTATTCAGAAGGCCGTTTGCATTCCATGTTACTATTTTAAATAACTGTTTCATATCCATGTGCTCTTGTAGTTTTTTCGAGGCTTAAACTCGAGCTTGCTCAGTTTGTCAAATATAAGTTTGTTGATTTTAGTCTGATCCTCAAGTTTTTCCAAGATTACAGCGAGGATCTGAGACACTGCATCTGTTGTGGGCGATCTTGCCTTGTTTTCGTTTGCCGCAACCTGTGCGTATGATTTCGGTCCGAGCAGGGGCCGTTTCTCCGCTGCACTTGAAATTGTGACTGGTGGTACCGACCTATGCAAAATGCAACTGTGCGATGTAGACCACTTTGTGGTGGGAAAGAATGAGTCCTCCAGACTCAGCCACCAATTTCAAAGAAAATTTTACAAAACATCATATTGGTGGTTTTCCTAATGGCAATTTAGGTTAAGCTAAAGCGGCTTGGTATGGCTTCTATAGCCGGAGACATTATAGTAGGTACACAATCCTCTACAAATCACGCGATTTACCATACAACTTTAAGAACTCTCGGCCAGCGATTAAAAATAGATCCTCTCATAGATCCCATCCACCCTATTCACAAACCTATTTTCTGCATTTTTGTAACAGTTTGAGAATCAAAAGAGGAAACAGAAACTGTTCCTGTACGACAGGCCTCCCACACAAGTACCTATGTTTTCTATTGGGGTCACTTAGCCTGGCGGACATCATCTAGCGGCACCAAGCGAAATCAGTTGGAATAATTGTAGAGAATTTGTAGAGAATTTGTTGTGCAATATTTCCACAGATAATTCCAAGTTACACTTAAATGTACGTAAAAATGCAATTTTTTGATTCAAATTTAATATTTTTGAAAAATCGACCCCTAAAAGGGGCATGGCTAAAAACTTTATATGAACGAAATCTGGACTGAAGTCTCGTTTACCTAACCTGCTCCATTTTATACCCCATCCCATAGGATAGGAGGTATATTAAGTTTGTCACATAGTTTGTAACACGGTGAAATAATAATGGTAGACCCCCAAGACCTTAAGGGCATATGATCGACACCGAATTCTGAATCGAATGAGCCATGTCCGTCCGTCCGTCCGTCTGTATGTCACATATTTTTAGGCCTTAAATTTTGAGCTAGGATGCTGAAACTTCGTACGTAAGGTCCATGAAATTTTTGAAATCCGCCCAAAGACACGCCCACAATCGGTCTAAATGTGCAACTACCTCCAGAGTTTGCAAAACTGTAAGACGTTCTAAAAGGCTGAAATTTGACATTTAGCATCTCCTAATGAATGTTAGACACAAAAAAGACAAATTTAAGTGGTAAACCTCCTCCAGTGGGCGTGGCATCTATTTTAGGATAAAATTTAAAAATGCAGTTTACTCAATATTTTTGCTCGAAATTGAAAAAAATTTGCTAAATATTTTATATAGAAAACGCTTAGTTCCACATCTTGGCCATACAAGTCTTTGGGTCACGCCCACAGTTGGAGGCAGAATTGAAGAAAAACCTAAAATCTTCCAGAAAAACTTAATTTCGACTGGCCTTAAGCCTAATTCAGCCACAAAATTCAGTGGGAATTAGTTCGTTTTAGGTAGTGGGAGTTATGTCATTTGGGAGTTAGTTCGTAGGGTCATATATACATATAAGGAACTGAAAATATGTGCCCGTTTTCAACGTGTTTTAGGTTATTACTTTGTAAATAAAAAATCCACAAAGCCAAAATTACCCAAACATATAAAGTCAACGTAGCTTTGAAGTAATGGCTAAAATCATGTTTTGTTTTTACCGTTTTAAAGCTATGGTTTTGAAGCATTTTCGAAAAAAAAAATTTGTCACCATCAAATTATTTGAGCGCCAAATGATTTGAAAAAAAAAAAAATCACATACGTCAGGAATTATTTGCTATTTTTGTGAAAACTATAGAATTTTTTGAATATCTAGCAGATTCTGAGATTTATTTTTGAAAATATTCTGGTATCTTAACGGTTGTACCCGATTATAATGAAATTGGGTTTGTATTTAAAACGCATGAAAACAATTCAAAAATTTTTAACATCTTTCGAAAATGGCGTTTTTAACTAAAAATTTTATAAAACGGTTAAAAAAAAAAAAAATTATTAAAAAACTCGCTTTTATAACCGATAACTAAAAAATCGAGAAAGTGTGGGTGTCCCCCCCCCCCACTTTCTCGACAACGGTAACATATACCGTTTACATAGACCATTTTTCGAGGTTCGAAAAAAATATAACGGTCCTGAAATATTGTATGGTTTTTAAGATACGCTAAAATCATTTAATTTCATTTACCAAAATGGTAGTGCTGAACCCCAGTGCTGAAACCCCATTGTAATTTTTTCGGTTTCTTTAAAAAAAAAAAAATTATTTACCACCCTGCGTTTCGATAAAAATTTTAGTTCCTTTACTTGAAATTCGCCCAAAATAAGGATAGTAGACTTATAAAAAAAAAATTATAACATCAGATACCTATCCAAATTAATGAAAGATTATTCGTTGAGAATTTTAAACTCGAAAATCGGGCAAATAGTCTAGGATCTACTACACTGCAATGGCAGCATTTAAAAACTCGTACATCTTATGGATATATCTTTTTTAAATTGCGCTCGAAACATTATAAAAGCGAAATACATGAGTTATCGAGTTGAGCTTGAAAAAGGTAAGAAAAACATAAAGTCGGAAATTTGTATACTAAACAACATTTTATATGCAAATTACGCAATAATGGTAGGTACGGACCGTTCCGTGTATGGCTTGAAAGTTTTTTTTCATACGAAGGTCATACTTCAAGGTTTTTTTTCGAATGGAAATAGGTTAGGTTAGATTGGGTGGCTGTCCCCACTGAGCAGGGACACACTTAGACCAAAGGAGGTCCATTGTGATACCACTTGTAGGACCGGAGTTACCAGCCCGAGGACCTAAATGATGATTACCCGTTTGGGTGGGAGGGGTCTAGGCAACCAGTGAAGGTATAAACCTGTACCGAGGGTCACCGATCAAGGTTTGATTGGTTGAGACATACCCGAGGGTAATGAAGGCTGGAGGGGTAACCGTTTCGGTTTGAACCGCTGTCAGCAGAGTTGAGGGGGCCAGTGAGAGACTTCCTGAAGGAAGGGAGATCTCCTAACTATTGGACTCCAGATGGGAATTTGCCTTGTTGATAAGGATTGGGGGAACGGGGGGGGGGGTCAGTGAGGCGTAGTTCCTATATGAGAGAAGGCCCGGTAGGGACAACCGATTTCGGTATAAGTCCGAACCTGTTGCTTCTCTGCTAAGGATTTTCCTCGGTGATGGGAAGGTGCAGGGGTCGAATGGAAATAGTGTACGACGAAATTACGCATTAAAATAAGATTTTAGACATTTGTATGAACTTGTTGCGAATTTAGCTGGATCGAAAAGGGTTAGGTGAGATTTACAGCGGAGCTTCTTAATTATTTTCTTATTTTATCAAATGCTTAACAAAAAACCTTTGCCTGAAAGATATGAGAAACGTAGATAGGTACTTGCTTTTTTTAATAAAAAACTGCTCTCATTCATCATGCTCCATCCCTCATTCTGGCTATAATGTGTGCTCGAAAAGTCGAAAGAGCCAGCACGATTAGACATATTTCGTTAAGTCCAAAATAGAAAGTGCTTATCAGTCGGGCTAATTGATAACACGACGAAAATAATGAAATACCCGAATTGTGTTTGACTAGTTGCAAATTTTTTCATTGGGGTGCGGGTAACCCAAATCGTCTTAGTCCATTAAAAGCGGAAACACCGAAATGCAATACCATCCAGAAAGTTCCTCTGGGATGAGCAACAAAGGCAACCAGCCTATAAGTCCACAAACGAATTCTAATCAACTTGAAGTGCTACCGTCAATAGCATTCATAATTAATCATATAAACTTTTCTAACCACAGAGAAAATCAAAATCGGGAAGGAAGTCGCGTCGATGTTAAGAGTTTGGAAGAAGTTTTATGTGAATTGCAAATTGAAAATGAAATATTGCAGGACCCGTTAAAGAACGACGTTGAAAAACTAATGAATGATAGTAAGTGGAAACGGCATACGTTTTTTTTTTGTTAATGTGTTTTTTATAATGTGGAGTTCCAGATGCCAGGAGTATCTCAATGGACCTGGGTCTGAGTGTGTCACTTTAGAATCACTGTTTGAAGAAACAGTGATTGACAAGAGTTCTTTTTCGCTGATGATCACCCTGCCAGCCTAAAGATTCATAATTCTTTTTTTTATTCGTTTAAGTTGCCGAAAGGGATTTCAGTGGATTCGCTGCTATTTTGATATTCATCATGTCACATGGGTCAAATAACGGCATCATATTCACAAACGATCCAGGGGCGAGCAACTATTACTTTGTGCATGAGGATATAAGGTGCCCCCTTCTGATGAACAGAAGCCTGAGGTGCAAACACAAGTTGATTTTCGTACAAGCGTGCAGAGGTTCATTTATACCCTTGTTTGCCGAATCTAGCCGTAGCAGAAAAGAACCCACTGAACCTGCTGAAAAATTTCTAGTGCTAAGCAGCTCCTATGAAGGTATTTATTGATTCAAAAAATAATATTGTAATTTTTTCAGTTATCACTTTTTTTTCTCCTTTCCAGGCAGTGTTTCATATCTTAGTGAGGACGACTCATTATTTATTCAAGCTATTTGCAGGAATTTTAGGAGGTTTGGAGAAACGAAATGCATATCATTCATCGCCGATAGTGTAATCAAAGACGTTAAAGAAATACTGAAGTAATTATATTGATTAGATTGTTCGTTATGTATCATAAATTGTAATCGTTATCTTGAAAGTATTGGGACTTCTAGTCCAGGCAACGAAGACCAAAAACGACCGAATAGGGGAAATAATTCGTGTTGAAGCGAATTTTGGCACAGTTGTAGAGAAAGGTATCCTGAGTGCCATACCGAAAGTACTGGTGGGTGGGTGCGTGCGGAGCTAACGGGTGGGCGGGGCTTTAAAGGTCCCTTTTTTCAGTTTTTGGCAAACATCTCGAAAACTATAGCACACATCAAGATATTCTGTGGATGTGTGGAAAGTGGGTTCGGGAATTGTGACCCACTTCCAGAGCTGCAAATATTTCCAGAATCAAACGGAATGGTTTACCGTTGATAACCTGCTTTCTATTTATTAACTCACCACCAAAAAAATACAGCACTATATACACGTTAGAGAACGCTTACAGAATAAATCAGAAGGTAGAGGCCACACATTGGACCAAACCGTCTGCCTATAAGCTAGAGATCACGGTTGGGAACATTTAATACGTGATGGGTGCAACGACCCAGTGTTCCTTAAAGGTGGATCTGGACTGAAAGATGTTCTGTGCCTATTGTTGAGATGTTCTGTGTTCTTTTGCCGCATAATTAGATGGCAAGCTTAGGTCCTATTTTTCATTTATTTATTTATAAAAGATTTGATGAGGCCTGTTTCGCAACAATTCCTTCTTACATATTATTAGTTAAATTCTAACTTCTACAGAGTATAATTCCCGATCACGCCACGTCCGAGCGCTCTCTCCGATCAAGGTAAACTATCAAGTCAGTACTCCTTGTTGACAAGCGCTGTCACTCCCGCTAGGTCAATAGAGCCCAGGGCCGTACTCGGTTATCAGCTAGGGCGTGTTCAGGCGGGACAGCTCCAACCCGGGAATGTTTCAGAAGGGCGCGCTAACATCCTCCGGCCTTGAGACCCGATGCCATTAGCGGGGCTCAATTAATTCCATATGTAGGAGTTACATATGCTTTGTTTTTTTTTTTTTACAATATATTTATAAAGTTAAACTTACTGCTGTACTCGTAGTTTGCAGCCTTAGGGTCTGTCGACAAAAGTGCTCTCGAATACAACGTCGTCGGTTCACTATTACTGCCAAGCAATATTCCAGGAGCCTGAACGAATCGAAATGGGATTTTGACCGGGACCCCCACTTAAGAAATTTACATATCGTGCAGTGGATAGACAACTTGGCGCATCTTCTTGATGTCCTTTACAATGGAATCAGAAGCAAGTTTGCTGACAACGGTATTCGGACGATCCAACATCGCGAATAATAATTTGAATCTTGGCGCGGATCTTCCTCAACTAAGACTGTTGGGCGCAGCAAATATCGCGCTGAACATCTGATCCTAGGCGGTGAATCCAATGCAGAAAATACGAGGCATGTAGCCTTCAGTTGTTTTCGCAATTTCCCAAGGATTTGTTAACCATCGACCTGAATATTTTGTGGTCGGATCCAAGCCATGGAAGTTGATAAGAACATTGCGTTTTTGAACATCTATTGCGATCAAACGGATCAATCATTACGGAATGAACGCTCAGTCTCGGCAATCTTTAGCAAATCCGTCAAATTAACTTTGAAAACATGCGACCTTTGAAACCCCCAGGAGCGATTTCCGCTCCTTGGGTGCAGTTTACCAAGGTTTTCCAATTTGCCCTGTGGTTAAGATGTTTGGGGTCTTTTCCTACCTATATTTCGTGAGAAAGGATCACTGACCTATTCTTACCACCACTTTTGCCTCCTTGGAAAAGATCTTTGTTTCTACCAATGGCGATTGCAGTTTGAAGTCAAGGTTTTCCCTTGCTTACAGTTCGCAAGGGAAAACCTTGACTTCACAGATTTCATAAAATCTCCAAGTATGGATGACTCCTTTTTGCGTTTACAGTTTATGGTGATCATCTCAGCTCTGGCACGTTATCGTTAATACTCTAAAAGGCGCGGATCGACAAAAAATTTGCTTAATGATTTCACCGTTTTCAACTACAACTACCTCTGCGTCGTCTCCGGCCAAACCATCGACCACATTAAGGTACTGCAGAACTGCCTTGAACTGTTAACGACCGTAAGAGAACTTTCTCGCCGCCATTTTAATCCATTTAGATCAGCGTACAGCCGTTGGTAACTCCTGCCGTTGGAATCTCCTTGCTAGAAATCTTGGCGGTAGATCTCTGTTGTATTAGCTCATAAACCTAAGACTCTACCTAGAAAAGAAGAAGCGCTCTGCCGGTGTCAACCTCTGCTGAATTTTGTCATAAGCTCGAACCATGCCTACCAATTGCCCGACCACATATCAACCTCTGCTGAAATCACAATGTCAACCTCTGCTGCAATCGCTGATAAGTCCAAGCCCTAAATTTTAATTGCCCAAAAACACGTCGCTTATCTCGGCGCTCTGCCGGTATCAACCTCTGCTGTGTTTCTCATAAGCCCAAAACCTTACCTACCAATTGCTCGGCCACATCTTGCTTATCTCGGCGCTTTGCCGGTGTCTATCGCTGATTTCGCTCACAAGCCCAAACTCGACCTTCCAAGCCCGAAAACCTACCTACAAAATGCTCATAAACATGTAAGTCATCTCGGTGCACTGCCGGTGTAGGCCTATGCTTAGTTAGCTCAAACCCCCAAACACTTGGCACTTTATGCTCCACTTAATGCACACATATTTAAATTCCATGCTACACTTTATTATGCGTAACCCATACTAAAGATATTGCGCTCGCTCCATGTTTTCAGTTTGATCAATCGGCTCATAAACATCGACGATCTTAATGCAACGGAACTGCCCGGCCAACCCAAATGCTAGAACCTTTTATTACATTTGATACCATTATTGGTACATTACATCATGTATTGTTCTGCGCATATCTTGCTCAAGATGTGCAACGTGCAATTTACACGAAAACTCCATCCTGGCACAATACTCCTCCAAACGCATAACACGCTCCAAGTGCTAGAAAACTACAGAAATTAAATCACATCATAATCCGCTATTTTTTTTGTTGTGACCGCTCTGCAAATACTCTGGCCGTGGCGATTACTTGCAGCTTTAGTTGAGACAAAAAAGCATAAGTTAATACATGCCCTCACCTGAACTGTCACTGCGCTGCCATTTTTTGCGTTCTACAAACCACAACCCGTTCCCTTCGTTGACTTGACAATCTTGAGGTAGAAGTAAAATCTTTTTTTTCTCCGAACATGATTAGCGTTGAGCATAGGCGCCCTTTAATTATTTTTTTCCTGTTTAAAGAATTTTCTTTTCACTTTTTTTTGACGCTTTTCTCACTAGTTCACTCAATCCTTGCGGCTCGGATTGAGTGAACTCCACCCTTACCTCCCGTGAAATATGGTACACATTTCAATAGGGCAGCTAGGAATCGGAAGGTAAAACAAAACGTAACAGAAGGAGACATGGCCGGACTGACAAGAGATTAACCGATGGTATGGAAACGTTGGTGGGTCCTATGGGTCGTCGATGGCTTAAGGTCCTTCATATGTCATGTTCCTCGTTCCTTTCCGGTGTCATCTTCAAGCACGTACGTCCAAGGGGAGACTCGCCTACGAATTTTGAAGGGGCCGATGTATTTTGGGGCTAATTTCGCTGAGTAGTAGTTCGCTGCCTCTGAAAGGATGTAATTCCTACGCCATACAATCTAATTCGGCAGATATTGAACATCTCGTCGCCTAAGATTGTATGCTTTCGACGACTTTTTGGCTGCCTCCGCTATCTTCCTACCAATATCTCTCCTTAGCTGCTCGAAACGTTTTCCTAGCTCAGTCATGTTGATTTCCCTAACTCCTAACTCTGACTCACTATCTGGCCTATTCTCTGTATCCCTATCTGAACTTCTAGCTGAAGTACTGGGTGGATCCTGATTCCCTACTGAGTTCCTATCTAACCTGTCTGAGGTGGTACCTAAAGTCGAAGACATACGACCCGAAGTAGTCATCTCCTTACCGAAATTCGCGTAGTACGGGGTAACTCCTAACACGTCGTGTTGCGCAGTGCGGATGCAACAAGCTACCTTCTCCAGATGTGTATCCCACGTCCTATTGTTCTCCGACTCATAGGCACGCAGAACGGTTTTAGGGTGTTATTAATCCTCTCCGCGGGATTAGCCTGGGGGTGGTAATTTGCCGTAAACTGTTGTTGTGAGCCGTACGCGTCGCATAGCGCTTTCAGTTCCTTTCCTCGAAACTGGAGACCATTGTCACAAACGGTCCACTTGGGTACGCCGAAAAGTAAAAACAACGTTGTCTTCCAGAACCTTACAGATAGAAGATAGAAAATTTATATAAAATTCCCTTATATGGTGACTCTACTTTCGTCACCACTATCGTGATCCAAGGATCAGAAACCTGCTGTTGTATTTCCCCTATCACCGGAACCGTCCGTGAAAGCAAATTGGGTACAACGTGATCTTTCCCCTTCCGATGCACGATTTCGAAGTCGAACTGCTGCAATCTAACCGCCCACCTAGCTAGCCTACCGGACGGATCCTTGAGATTGCTCAACCAGATCAGTGAGTAATTATCAGTCACAACTTTAAATCGAACGCCGTCGATATACTGTCGTAACTTCTCAATAGCCCACAAAACCGCTAAGCACTCTTTCTCCGTGGTTGAAAAGTTTCTCTCGTTCCTATCCAAAGACCTACTCAAGTAACAAATTACTTTCTTACCCTCGTCGAATGTCTGAGAGAGCACTGCTCTAATCCAAAAGTCCGATGCGTCGGTTTGCACGACAAACTCCCGCTGAAAATCCGGACACGTTAATCAAGGGGCAGCTACTAAGCACTCCTTTGCTTTCTGAAAACTCCCTTCGCACTCTTCAGACCACCTTACTTTCTACCTAACCTACTTCCTTTCTTTAGAAGATCAGTCAACGGCTTTACCAAAACTGCAAAGTTTGGTATAAATTTCCTATACCAGGATACCGTTCCTATAAAACTCCTAACGGTTAGGGACTTTGAAGGCCGTGTATTTCCTCGACTGTTCCTCCATAGGAACAATAAGCAGATTTAATGTCCAACTACGAAAGGTACTTGGCATTCCTCAGTCTATCCAGAAGAGAAGACGTCCTAATCATATGCTCAACCAACGTAGTACAACCTATGCCCTCTAGCATTTCCCTAAAAACTTTGGCAATTAGACCCCGAAATTGCTCTTCTTGCACCTCATCCAAATCCGTCCTTTCCCTAATGGACGAAATCGAAGCTACCGCAGCTTGATTTGAAAAACTCCACTGCCCTGATCGTATATCCGGGACGATTCCCGTACGAGCCCAAAAATCGGCACCCAAGATCAAAACAAGAGGGAGTTTTGGAATCACGAGGCATTCCAGCAACACTGACTTATCCTGCACTACAAATGGTAATGATATGCTACCTTCTACTCCTACTCCCGCACCGTCAGCTAAAGTTACCCTGCCTACTTTTGTCTTTTCTAATTTTAAACCTATTTCCTCTAAAACCTTCCAACCATCTCTACCGATGATCGTGCGCGAAGCTCCTGAATCTAATAAACCTACAACCTACAATGTAGTGACAGAGCTCTTGTCCTGCTGACACAAGAGACCGAATTCCGTTTCCCGAACATGTCCTACAATCTTTTCGAATCACCCCTAGCTGAACATCTCCTGGGAGCGGAACATTCGCGTGAAAAGTGACCTTCCCTGTTACAATTGAAGCACCTCAACCGCCTTACAGGCTGAGGGTCCCTGCTAACAACGGCGACTGTTGGTGACGTTGGTTCCTCAACTGACACGTAAGCCAAGTCGGGTTCCAACAGGTTACGCGAGCGTGGATGTGGGGGCGGCGCAAATGATTCCACATTTGCTCGGACCAAATGAAAATAAAAAGCAAAGAAGAGTCCTTGAGCAGGTTTTTATCATTATGCTTACTACGTAATATTAATTTACAAATTTATATAATTTAAACGGATCTTCTTCTTAAGGTGGCGCTACAGTCCTCCACTCTCAGTCTATGTAGACGGGACCGTATATCGTCCGAAGAATTTTCCTCTCGAAGCAGCCTAAAGTGTTTTCATCCGCCTTTGACAGGGTCCATGCTTCTGCACCGTAAAGCAGGACTGGGATGATGAGGGTCTTATACATGGACACTTTAGTTGCTCGAGAGAGGGCTTTGCTACTCAATTGCCTTCTTAGCCCAAAGAAACAGTGATTGGCATTCGTTTGGTTTCAGCGCTGGTGTTATTGACTGAATTGATAGCGGAACCCAGGTGGACAAAGTCCCTAACTACCTGAAAGTTATAGCTGTCGATGGAGATGTTTTTTTCCAAGACGTCGGTGTTGGGTGTCTTTTCTTGATGACAGCATCCGGCTGCCGGATATGTGCAAAATAGTCCTAAGGCACGCAGGTACCTTAAAGGTAAATCTGTTAACGTAACATAGTATAGTCAAATCCTGCTCTCTTTAAATTGCGTGTATAATATATTTCGGGCTTGAGCAACAGGTACAGCGATAGCTAGGTATAGAACTATACGCTAGCCTCCAACCACTCACTCAATAAGGGTGGAATACAGCGATGGTGGTATTAAACACGACGACAAGCAATGGGACTCAATTCCAAATAGCATTATTATGCCGATGCATCACGACCGCGGGTGTGGGTACACCTTGGCTCCTGAAACAATGCACCACAACTTGAAGACACCCCAAACTCTAAACCTCAAGATTCTTCAAATTCGAAAGACGAAGCGAAACAATGAAAGTATGTACGTATCCGTCTCAATCTTTAATTTTGATTCATTATAAAAGTCACTTTAATAAAAAATGTCTATTTCCCACCTCTGTATCTCCTAAAGTATTCATTCCTCCGAAAAAGTGTATATAATCTTTTTTTTGTAGAGAATTTTGTGTCGGTTAATTTAGTAGTCAACATTTTTTCCCTGCGAGCTATGTTTTCGAGATATTTGCCAAAAACTGAAAAAAGGGACGTTTAAAGCCTCGCCCACCCGTTAGCTCCGCTCACACCCACCAGTGCTTTCGGTATGTCATTCAGGACACCTTTCTCTACAACTGTACCGAAATTCGCTTCTACACGAATTATTTCCCCTATTTTTGCTTCGTTGCCTGGACTATTCCCCTTTGGAAGCTAATCGACGACGTCATATGGCCTCTGTTGCCCCGATGTCTTAATTTAAATAGCTTACAAATTTAGTCTTTTGTAAATTATTTTACTTATTAAATAAAATAAGTAAATAGATCAAGGTGACACTCTCTTTTATAGGTTAGAGTCATTCAAAGCAATCGTTATATCACAATTTCAAGAGTATTCGCACACATGACATTTTTAGTCACGCAACGGTTGAATTATATTTTTGAATCCCATGAGCTTGGATGGGAATCTGCGCACGTGCACCTTACCGTCCAGTTTGGGCAGCTTTTGAATCTGTTTTTTGGCAACAGATTTTTTAGTTGCACAGTTTCAAAACCCACCTCTTTAGCACAGGCAACTCTATATTAGAGAGGCAATATGAAACTCTTAAGTTTCTTCCAGTGCAGAGCAAATATTTCTCTTCTTATCTTCTTCTTAAGGCGGCGCTACAGTCCGGGGTGGGCCTGGGCCTCAGCCAACAAGCTTCGCCAGCCAGCTCTGTCTCTAGCTAGCCGTCTCCAGTTTCGCACGCGAAGTTGGCTGAGGTCCCCTTCCACTTGCGTGCGCCACCTGAGTCTCGGTGCTCCTCTACCGCGCCGTCCCTGCGGTGTGGATTCGAAGATTTTCCGGGCCGGGGCGTTGGTGTCCATCCGCTCTAGATGACCCAACCATCGTAGACGTTGTGTTTTGACTCTTTTGGCTAGGTCGGTATCGCTGTACAGCCCGTACAGTTCGATGTTATACCTCCTCCTCCACTCTCCGTCTATGCAGACGGGACCGTAAATCGTCCGAAGAATTTTCCTCTCGAAGCAGCCTAAAGTGTTTTCATCCGCCTTTGACAGGGTCCACGCTTCTGCACCGTAAAGCAGGACTGGGATGAAGAGGGTCTTATACATGGACACTTTAGTTGCTCGAGAGAGGGCTTTGCTACTCAATTGCCTTCTTAGCCCAAAGAAACAGCGATTGGCAAGAGTTATCCTTCGTTTGATTTCAGCGCTGGTGTCATTGTCTGAATTGATAGCGGAAGCCAGGTAGACAAAGTCCCTAGCTACCTCAAAGTTATAGCTGTCGATGGTGATGTTTTGTCCAAGACGTCGGTGTTGGGTGTCTTTTCTTGATGACAGCATATACTTGGTTTTGCCCTCATTGACTGCTAAACCCATATTCGCCGCTTCCGTCCCAATACTCACGAAGGCTTCACTGACATCACGCTTTGTTCTACCGATTATGTCAATGTCGTCTGCGTATGCAAGTAGTTGAACGGACTCTGGTGTTGGCGCGAGAGTTCTGCACAATTCTCTCAAGTATGATGTTAAAGAAGTCGCATGACAGCGCGTCGGCTTGTCTAAATCCTTTTTTGACATCAAAGGGGTCGGTGAGGTCTTTGCCGACCTTGACGGAACAGCGTGAGTTTTCCATCGTCATCCTGCACAGACTGACGAGTTTGGCAGGGATGCCAAAACTAGACATTGCGCTATATAGCTCGTCTCTATAGATGCTGTCATACGCGGCCTTGAAATCGATGAAGAGGTGGTGTGTATCGATTTGGAACTCCTGGGTTTTCTCCAAGATCTGCCGCAGTGTGAATATTTGATCGATGGTGGACTTTCCTGGCCAAAAGCCACACTGATATGTGCCTATCAGATTGTTGACAAACGGCTTCAGGCCTTCACAAAGTACAGCAGAAAAGATCTTGTATGCGATATTAAGAAGACTGATGCCTCTGTAGTTGGCACAACTCAGAGGGTCTCCTTTCTTCAGGATCGGGCAAACAATGCTGAGGTTCCATTCGTCGGGCATGCTTTCTTCCGACCATATCTTGCAGATGAGCTGGTGCATGCTCCTAACCAGCTCATCGCCAGCGGATTTAAATATTTCGGCAGCTAGGCCGTCTGCTCCGGCTGGTTTGTTGCACTTGAGCTTAGACACAGCTGCTTTCACCTCCTCCAGGTCGGGTGGGCGGTATCGTTCTTATGCTTCGTCGGTAACGTCTTCGCCCGGCTTGAATGGTTCGTTCTGCCTGACAGCGGTATTTGGTTCGTCCTCGCCGTTTTACAGTCTGCAGAATTGGTCTTTCCAAATCCTCGGAAAGACTACGATTCTACAACGATGTTCCCTTGATGGTCCTTACAGGCTTCAGTTCGAAATTTATACCCTTGGCAGGACCTTTTGATCCTTTGGTAAAACTTTCTAACCTCACTCCTGTTGTAACATCTCTCTATCTCTTCAACCGCGCGCTTCTCGTGCTCTCTCTTTTTCCTTCGGAGAAGCCGGTGCTCCTCTCTCCTCCTCTGCTCGTAGAGCTCGCGAGCAGCTCTAGTCCTTCTGTGCAGCGCCGCTTTGTATGCTTCCTGTTTAGCTGCATGTGCTTGCCGGCATTCATTGTAAAACCAGGGGTTTCGTTGTGGTCGCCGTGTGAAACCCAGCACTTCAGAGGCGGCGTCTCTGATGGCATTTTGGCAATGTTGCCACTGGCTATCAATACTTGATGCTGGTTGCATAGGACTTCGTAGAAGGTTTTGAGAGACTCGGTTGGAGAAGGACCTGGCAATCTCTTGCGATTGTAGTCGGCCGACGTCAAACTTCCTCACAGTATTTCCATTACTTGGCGCTGGTCGGGATATCCGCAGCCGTACCTTGGCTACAACAAGGTAGTGATCCGAGTCAATGTTGGCCCCTCGGAAAGTTCGGACATCCATGATACTGGAGGAGTGCCTTGCGTCGATCGCAATGTGGTCAATCTGGTTGACGGTTGATTGATCGGGAGATCTCCATGTCCCTTTGTGGATATTGAGTTGCGGGAACTGTGTACTAGCTACCACAACGTGTCGCCCCGCAGCAAAGTCGATCAGCCTGAATCCGTTATCGGAGGTCGTGTCGTACAGGCTATGCTTTCCGACAGTACGACCAAAGATACCCTCCCTTCCTAGCTTGGCATTAAAATCGCCTAGGACAATCTTAATGTCGTAGCTAGGGCACTGCTCATAAGTTTTGTCCAGGAGCTCGTAGAACATATCTTTGGTCTCGTCATCTTTCTCCTCTGTGGGGGCATGTGAGCATATCAGGCTAATGTTGGCGAATTTAGCCTTGATGCGGATCGTCGCGAGGCGCTCGCTTACAGGGTTGAAGCTCAAGACTTTTTGCCTAAGTCTGCCTCCAACAACGAAACCAAATAGGCGACATCCAAATAGGCGCTGTCTTTGATGCCGATAGCAGTCGCCGTAGTAGATGTCGCAGTTTCTCATCCTTCTTTTGCCCGGCCCGTCCCACCGCATTTCTTGGATGACAGTAATGTCTGCCTTGCAGTCGTTAAGGGCCTCCGCTAGTTGCTCGGCTGCACGTGGTCTGTTAAGGGACCTAACATTCCACGTGCAGAACCGGAGCTCGTTGTCCTTTTCTCGTTTGCATTGGCCGTCAACAGTAAATCCGTCCGAATCCGAGGCTTGTTTCCGCTTCGTGACTGGAGTTTCTTTACGTGGCCGGGAAGTCACCCCGACGGCACGACCCCCAACCTGGAGGACCTGATCCTTTGCTTAGCTTTAAGGACGGAGAGCCGGATAGCCCGCTCCTTATAGGCCTGAGCTCCGAATACGTCGTAGTAGCCCATATAAGGTGTTCACTAAGTAGTTCGGCCTGACTGGAACTATGGACGCCACCGTTGATTCTATCTGGGAAATTCCTCCGCTGCCGTCCGGATGCAAGGAGAAGTGCCTTGGTGGGAACACTCCTCCCCCCCCCCCTCTCTCGAGGGCTACCCCCAACAACCTTCCAAAGGGGTTGGAACCCAATCTCCAGTTGAGGTACTAGGCACCCGGTGTTCACCACGGGGAGGTGAGAGTAGGAGTTGATAGACAGAGGTGGGTTTAGAAAACCTGTGGATGCTTGTATCCTCTTGAGTGCACATGTCTATCCTTTGACCACCGAGCAAATATTTCATTATAAAATAATAATAAAATATTTCAGCTGTACCTTGAGAGAACGGAAAAGTTGTTCATCTGAGCGCTGCTGGCGTAGATCATGAGTAAAGTTCCTATCGCAAATTTTCAAAAAACTGTTTCAAAAAACTGTTAGTGTGCGATGAGTCTGTTGTAAAAAAATTTAACAAGTTAACTTAGGGTCTATTTCTACATGTGCAACTGAACAGTTGCCGTCGACAGTTGAGATCATATTGGTTCTTAGGGGAACGACAGCTTTAGCTCGTGGAAGGCTTCTAATTAGACTCAAAGTACCCAAAAACTGTTTTGTCGCTCGTGGAAGGCCAGGCTTAGACTTGAGTTTGAAAATTTCGATGAATTTTCAAATCTAAACTTTTATTTATTATTTCGGAGCGGCATAATATATTGCAATTATGGACAATAGTTGCTAGTTCCATGGTTGTGCGCTTAAGACTTGATCATCTGAAAAAAAAAATCTCTGGCAAGGAAAGCCTTCATATTGCCCTGACGACTGGACATCCGCCGATAAAATGAATAACATTTTCTCTCTCCCGCATATAACGGGTGATTTTTTAAGAGGTTGAGAACTTTTTAAAAAAAAAAACACAAAAAATTCGAAAAAATTAATGAAATATTTATTTGAATCGATAGTTTGAACCTTGCAATTTAATGTTTAGAGATAATTTCATGCAAATGTTGACCGCGGCTGCGTCTCAGGTAGCCCATCCGCTGAGTCCAATTTTGGCATACTCTTTCACACATATCGGCCGGTATCTCACGAATGAATGCATGGATGTTGGCTTCCAGTGCGTCAATCGAAGAGGGCTTGTCCCTATAGACATTAGCCTTGACATACCCCCACAAAAAATAATCTAATGGTGTCAAATCGCACGATCTAGGCGGTCATAATCAAATTTGGTCACAATCTTCCGAATAGACTGCTCAGAAGGTCGAGAATGCCGACCATAAAATGGAAGCAGCGCGCGATGAACATTTCGAACCGAGCACGAATTTTGATAGTAAAATTCAATAATTTGCAAGCGTTGTTCATTTGTAAGACGATCCAGGGTTAAATTGCAAACCAAACTGAAGCTGTTTGACACTGACATAAGGTACTAAACACACGTCAGCTGTCAAAACCAGTGTTGCCAAAACCAAACCAGCTAAAAAATCACCCTTTAATAAGCATTCGTACTCGATGAGAAAAAAGTTAGGTCCAATAAGCTCTCTTGTAGTCTTAGCATTGTTGATATTTTTTTTTACTTTATTCATTTTATTTTATTCCGACAGGTTCGGACAAACACCAACAGTGGAAAGAAACTATACAACTCTGGAGGATTCATTTATTATCGGCGAATATGCTAAGCACAAGGGTGTGGATATCCGGCTAGAGCTGCTGTTCACAACGCAGCTGCTGCAACAACGACCGGTTTCGACACAGATGACAACCAGATGAGAACCTCTAGTGAAAAAGTAGGTACAAACATTTTTGATGAAAACACAACCAAAGGTGGGCGTTTTGAAAAATTCATATTTAGTTAAACATTCTGCCAGATAAAAGCCTTAAAAGTTTATACTCTCTAAACACGTTGTCATGCGCTACTTTTCAGAGGAGGATCGAGCAGGATCGAGCCATGTCTCCAAGCGAAAAACGGTGCCACACACGTGTACTAATTCTACTGTTTCGACTCACGATCCAACGTAAGAATAGATAGGCCCGCACAGATAAATTGTCATCATAATTGTTAGATAGACAAACTTTATGAGGTGCCTTGGCGTGTAGATACATCCGTGCTTACTACTCAGGAGGGCTGGGTGCGACTCTTTCCTCTACTACCTGAAGGAAAAACGAATTCTTCCTTTTTACGGTCCCCACCACCGCGAGGGTCTGACAAACGCTTCGAGATTATCATTTGTCTCGAGAAACTTCTCAAATTCCGCTCGGATTTGGGGAAAATTGAAGGTCCCTTTGTGTATGAAGAATGCAACTACACAGCATTCATGGTTGAGATGTGAGCCCTGTTTCTCCTCGCAGGCTGTTGCGCTACTCTTTTTATTTCTGTGCCTATCAGTGAGATAATCCACCTACATCAAGGCTAGCATGACCTATATCTATAGCCGACTTCCTATAGATATAGGTTAACGTGTCAAAATCATCAAAGTATAGACTGTTCCATTCGGAGAAATATTTGCTCAGCATTGAGACTTCTACGAATACTGATGTTCTTACTCTATCCCTCCGATTAATGCCAGCAACATACTGTTATGTGGCGACAAGAAATAAAAGAACACGCAAGAGTCGCTGAATGCACCCATCGATTCACTCTATGAACGCACCCGCTCGATTCACTAAACGAACATACCCAACTGTCATCCCACTTCAGACACCAGTAAAGTGATTGATGAAAATGAGTGAGTGAAAATTGGTGTCCGAGGTATCAAAATTTACGCTGAATTTATTAGAAACTGTGCTTTAGCTCACAAAAAACTTGGCAACTCTGATTAGAATATAAGAACCCTTCAATGAGTTGTCCGAAAACCGGGGACTTCTGAGTAACCTCACTCCCCGCCTGTGGAGTCAAAGTAAGTGGGACGCCAGATAATAAGAGCTCCCAACCATCAGTCAAGTTTCTAAATCTTCCAAAACCTTTCAAAGATGAAAGTTGCATTGAGCTGATGTTTTTAAGCCTCCTCAACCAACATTCAGATTCCTTCCCCATAACAGATGAAACGCGTTCCAAATGTGCCCATTTTAGTTTATGCTTCTGAAGGTTTCCAGAATTTCCACCTAAGCCCTCACTTTGACTTCGCAATCCGCCTCTCGGTTTGGATGGCGTCAACTTCTTGGTGTTAGATAAATTTTAAGACTTTCGCGGTTGTTCGATACCATTTCACTAAATTTTCGGATAAGCTGCGTTTTTAATTTTAATAAGCACAAGTCTGAAACTCATCCCGAACGTTTTGCATCGAATTGCATCGAGCTGGTCACCGGGAAACCCCTTCCCGGTTTAACAAATGATCATTAAAATTAAATACTCGGCTTATCCGAAAATTTAGTGAAATGTTCTTGGGTTTAAGCCTAGTCAGATGCCAAGCGAGACATTACGACCACCGAGCATTCGCACGCTGACACCCCTCAGGCCTAGCTTCAAAATGTGCCCTTAAGTACCAGAATCAGCATCCGGAGGAACTTCATCCAACTCCTCATGATGGAGGCATGCATTTTATACCATTCTAACTTATACTTACTTACTTTCGCTCTACAGTACCGGGTAAGCTTCGCCAGCCAGCTCTGTCTCAAACTAGTCGTCTCCAGTTTTGCACATAAGGCTGGCTGATATCCCCTTTCACTAGCGTGCATTGCTTCTGTCTCGGTGCTTAAGTGGCGTCCTCCTTGCGGGGTAGATTCGAAGACTTTCCGGGCCGAAGCGTTTGTGTCCTGTCTAACCGCTTTAGATTTTATGCCTACCTATGCTAGGTTTACTTCTGCCGATCTCGACTAGGACAACTGATGTCGACTAAGAAGCCACTCATTTTAACCCTAGAAAGGTAACCATATTTTTTAAGACCTAATTCCAACAAAGTTACATAATTTCGGTCGAATCGACGAACCCGATGCTAATTAAAAGTTATTAACTAATTCAAAGTTAAATTAGTTAATAACTTTTAATAGCGTTGTTTTATTGGGGGTGATGCATGATGCAACACCCCCAATAAAACAACGCACCCACAGCTCAGGGTTGACAGGTGTAACCTTACATGTTTAAAGGTCGTTTTATTTAGTACGGGATTTTACAATCGAAAATTTACAGCTAAATTACAGTCCACTTAATTTCAAGAAAACACATACGAAGATAAAGGAACCCGTTCACCGCCGAACAGTGGAGAAAAAAAAGAATTGAAAAAACAAATTATTTTCTTTCTAAAACAGACGCTCCGGGATTTTTATCATTTAAAGAAAAGCCTGAAACATAATGTATCAGACGCTGTTGGATGTTGTTTAAAACCTTGCTTCTGGTTCTCAGTACATTGAGGGTCTCGCTTGAGGGTTTTGCTTTATTTCGTTTCGTAGAATCCAAAATTTGGTGGCAATTGAACATAATAGGGTGTTTCCACCGTAAATCCCCTCAACATCAAGCGATTTACCATACGAATTTTAATCTCTTTACGAAGAGATTAATTAACAAATTAATCGCGTAATTAAGCCGTTCCACGCATGAATAATCGATTTAAACCGTACAGAATTCTACATGGTCTGTGCGTTATCTGACAGAACAAATGAAACAAACCTTTACTTGACAGCTTGGAATCATCATTTCAGCTATGTTTGCTGTATTGTGTAAGTGGGCACTAAGTGCCTGTTTTCATTTGGTTTATCCTAACCTGATGTGTCAGAATTACTAAGGTGAGGGGAAGCGCCAGTGTTGTGGCCACCGTTCAACCTCAGTTTTATTTTGAGAGATAAATTTTGGGTTTGGTTAGGATAAACCAAATGAAAACAGACACTAAGGGGATGACCAAACGGTTGATGTTACTGTTGATCTGGATGTGTTTGGACCTGTCAAAACAGTTAAATGCACTGAGAAGTGCCCAATGCAACTGAATGATGGATGTTAATGTTGTTATTGCGGGTTGAACAACCTTCTCCGACCACATGCCCCTGGAAGTAATGTTCGAAGTCTCTTATCCGTCAAGAATTACACAGACTGAAAATCCACTTAACATACTACCAAAACTTTCTTGGAGAGCTGGTAGCCGTACTATGTATCAACTTAATTTGAACAAGGAACTGGAGAACCTAAGCAGAGAAAACGTCACCCCGAGCATAGAAATTCTGATAAGTATTATAAAGAAGGCTGCACCGTCGAAATAAATTTCAGGCTCTAGAAGAAAGGACGAAAAAAAGATTGGTTTGATGCCGATTGCCTGAAAACCAGACAGAAGTCCTTTGCATTCTAGAAGCTTTTAAGGCGTTACAACCTTCATATTTTTAAAAGTCTTTACGCCGAAGCAAACAGAAAATTTAAAACTCTATGCCATACTAAAAAGTTAGCATTTGAACAGCAAAAAATAATCGAAATAAGCTATGCAAGATCTTCAGCTGATTTTTGGAAGGCGGCAAAAAGGCTTAATGGGAAGAAACCAGTTATAGCCCCGACCCTGCACGCTCAGGAGTTAAAAGTTCACTTTCAGAGCCTTCTATACAGAAAACAAACATCTTTAGCACACTTATACGGACCTCCACTGCTGATTGATGACCTTTTGGACGCTCCGTTTTCTTTAGACGAAGTCTGAAACATAATTCGTAGAGCAAAAAACAACAAAGCTCCAGGAGAAGATCGCATTCCATTCGAATTCTTTAAGAACTGCATACAAGACTTTGCGACAGCTCTCACAAAACAATTTAATTTGATTTATCAAACTGGAAATGTACCTTCAAGCTTCAGAAAGGCAATTATTTTTCCATTACACAAAAAAGGAGATTGCAACGATCCGCAGAATTGCCGAGGCATATCCTTCCTCAACACGGCATCTAAACTGTTTGGCGCACTGCTTCTCAACAGGCTTACGCAGTGGGTTAAAGAAAATGAGGTACTTTCGGAATTTCAAGCCGGCTTTAGAGAGGGTTATTCAACGGTCGACCAGTTATTTACGCTCACTAATATAGCTGATCTGTACATACAAAAAAATAAAAAGCTCTATATACTATTCGTTGACTTTCGTGCAGCCTTTGATACAATACCACGAGAAGCACTGTTTTATAAGTTGTACACAATTGGAGTATCAAGTAAGATGATAAGGATTCTAAGGGCCCTGTACGAAAACAATGTGGCGATGGTATGGAATGGATCCTGCATTTCTGAAGAGTTTTCGACAACAATGGGAGTAAAACAAGGCTGTATCTTGAGTTCGCTGCTATTCATTCTATTCATAAATGACCTAACAGATAGTATTGGTGGGGGTATTAAAGTGGATTTGACGTGGATTCCAGCCCTTAAATTTGAGGATGATATTGCTATTTTTGCCGAAACAGTAAACAGGAAACAGGAATCTATCTGTCAACCTGTCAAAGACAAAAATGATGATATTTAGAAAAGGTTCCGGGAGATATTCGAGAAGTGAGCAGTGGACTTACGATGGAGAACAGATCGAAATAGTCAGGGAATACAAGTATCTTGGAGTCTTAATAACACCCAACCTCAACATGGAAAAACATCTTAAAGCCAAGCTATCAGAAGCCAAACGAGCAATAGGATCTGTATGGGAAAGATGCATCAGTAACAGAGTTTTAGACCATAGATCAAAGCAAAACAAAATACGTGCAACGGCCACATCCATTATATTGTACGGAGCTCAAGTTTGGGGTTACCGCCAGTTTAATTCTGTTGAACTTTTTCTACGTTACTGCATCAAACGTGTATTTAGACTACCTACGAACTGTCCAAACTATATGATCTATCTTGAGACTGGAGTTGCGCCTCTGCTTCTACAAACACTAAAACTTCATTTTGATTACGTGATCAGAATCATGGGGATGGATGAACGAAGATTGTCGAGAATAGTTCTCTCCCACTTACGTTACGTTACGTTTTTGTTGGAGGTTGCTACTATCCGATGGAGCACTCAGACACAACTACTGGTCCATTGTACTACCATGCAGACACCTTACATTAATGAATTAGAAGAAAGATGAGAAGGAGCTTCAGTGATGAAGAGCTTAGGTGTTCGGCACTCACCACGTCAGCCCCAAAGATCCGCCACCTGATGCGAGCAAAGGCAGGACAACTACAGAGAAAGTGTTCCGCTGTATCGTCGTCCTCTCCACAGGCAAGACAGGTGGTGGTTTCGCTTAAGCCTTACACATTCAAGTGTCTGGCAAAAGCTTGGTGGCCGGTAAGGACGCCTACAAGAAGTCTGCAATCGATTCTCCTAAGAGATAGAAGAAAAGACGCTGACCCCTCGCAGATGTCCGGGCGTAGTCGTTTAGTCTGTCTGCACCCATCGCAGTCACGCCAACGAGCCCTGTGCTCACGAGAAACCCAAGTATCAATGGCAGACGTGACAACAGATACAGGCAGGCCTAAAGCAGGTTCGGGTCCTGAGAAAACCTCTTCTGAGCCAAGTCTGGCAAGCTCATCAGAGATCTCATTTCCCTGGATACCAGTGTGACCTGGAAGCCAAACAAAATTCACTGCATTTAGCCTTTCGACTAAGTTCAACGAATTCTTGAGTTCGAGCACTATCTTGGACGAGGTAAGAGGGTTGAGCAACGCATTTAGAGCGGCTTGGCTGTCACTGCAAACGCATATGCTTCTTGCCCTCCACCTGTTAGCCACAATATAGCGCATAGCCATTAGGATAGCGAAAATCTCCGCTTGGAAGACAGAAGCATATTTACCTAAGGGGTAGTGGAGTCTAATGTTCTCGCTTTCCACAAAGACTCCAGCACCAGACACCTGTCCGGTTTTGGAGCCATCCGTGAAAATACGATGGCATTCTTTCTGTGGCTCAGAGTCTGGCCGAAGCCATTCCATTACCTGAGGAAAGTTGACTTGGTAATTTTGTCGCAAAAGGATTTCTGGGGTCATTGCGTCAGAGGGCATGTCCATAAGACAGGGGTCAAAGGACAATTCTCGAACAAGTTCTTCAAAATTCCAATGCGTGTGGTACCAAAAACCACCTCTCTTTAAGCGAAAGATGGTTTTCAGCGTACACCCCATGATAAATATATCAAGGGGGGGGGGGGGGGGGAGGTTCATCAAAGCATCTAGAGCAGAGCCCGGCGCTAGGGAAGGCCCCTGTGCAGCCAAGACAAGCCGTTCTTTGGAGTTTGGCAAAAAAGGCAGTAACACGTTTCCGCGAAAGCCTGTTCCACCAAACAACCGATGCGTATGAGAGGAGTGGTCTAACCATGGCAGTATGGATCCAGAGTACCCTTTTCGGAGATAAGCCCCATGTCTTGCCAAAAGCGCCTCTGCACTGCCAGAAGGTGGACAATGCTTTTTCGGTTTTGGATTCAACATGCTTGGACCATAGAAGTTTTTTATCAAGGATTACTCCCAGATATTTGACTTCATCGGATATCGGGATAGTGACACCTTTAAGCACTAGTTGAGTCAGACCAGTGACCTTCCTCCTTCTCGTAAAGAGAACAACCGTAGTTTTAAGAGGATTCACTGAAAGCCCATTCCTAGTGCACCAATCATCGATCAAGTCCAGGGATCTCTGCGCCTGAGAGCACACAGTCCCTAGGTTTGAGCCGACAGAAAGAAGAGCGGCATCATCCGCGTAGGCTTGTGTGTAGGTTCCAGGAAGGTTGAGAGCCGATAGTAGAGAGTCTACAACCATGCACCATAAAAGGGGAGACAGAACACCACCTTGCGGGCAGCCCTTGTTTACCCCAGTTATGACGCACTTGCCACAATATGCTTCGGTTATCAGCGTCCTGTTCTCTCCCACTCTCTCCCACTTACTTGAAACAAGAAGGAATTGTGTTCAAGAATGGGACGTTTTGGCATTTAGCTGTGGAATCGACCTCGAACTTGCAGACCAGGAGCAGAATGCCTTTCTTAGGCAGTTCAACAAAATTCTGGCAAAAAAAGGCAATCTCCTCTTTGATTCCTTCGTCTCTGAAGCCCAGTCGTCTCAGCACCGAGCCTACTACACTAAGCTGAATCACAATTTGCAAGAAAAAACGTATTTTTTAAACAACAACACAACAGATAAAATAAGTACGATATTCAAAATCAGAGGCGAACTTATAAACTTAAACTATATACCGCACCGATCTGAGCTTACAATTGAATGCAACCTCTGTAACCCTAGGGAAAGAGAAGACGTTCTCCACTTTTTAGCCAAGTGTCCCATTCTGAGCGAGCTGCGAAGAATATTCTTTGGAGAAAATCGACTGGGGATAGATGAAGCTTTGTCCATTTTAAAACGGCGATCGTAGATGGGATGTACTTTACAAATATACGAAGAACGCGCTATGCTACAGAAAACGAATTATTGAAGGCAATTTCTAAACCGTAAACCTATTCGAACGATTAACTTTAAACTTAATTTTCAAACTAAACATTTTTTTTTATGATTAAATGTCAATCTGGTAGACGGCCTTAAGCCAAACCAATACGACTTTTGTATATACTAGAAATAATGTATAATGTACACCTTTTTATTATAAAATAAAAGTCCTCTAAACTAACTAAACTAACTATTGCGGGTTGATGTTAATCAAGTTGATCTACTATCGAATTTGTGAAGCAAAATCACACAAACATATTTGACGTTTTTTTTTCTTATTTTGTGAAAAAAAAAAAATCATTTCGTAGATTAAAAAAATCGGTGGCAATGATATATGAATTCAATTATTTTTAAATCTGAGTTTCCCCGGGAGCCAAAAAAAAACTCACCATGTCAAGAAAATGTGCAGACGACCGACGTCACAAACAGACGTTGCCATTTCACAGAACTGGACGTCATTAAGAAATGTCAAAAACGAAAGCATACGTTAAGCTTATCTCCTCGTTTGAGTCTGAGAAAAATGTTCCATGGCAGCCGAAAAGACTCACGTATACAAGGAGATTGTATAGAAGAGCTAACGACAAGACATTACCATTTAACACCTCAGGATTTCATTGAGAAATGCCAAAAACGATCCTTTTTTCCGATGGAAATACTTTAGGATTAACTTAAAATCTTTCAAAAATGAAGAAATAGGAATACGTCATGTTAATCTTCTGCTTTCCTATGGAAACATTTTGCGATTAATTTGGAATATTCTTACGAAAATATCTGTTTTATATGCAGTCGAAGAACCCTTTTACATGCTCACGCAGCATTGCATTGATTGATTACCCTGGAGATGCATACAATTAGCGTTAGTCCGTTTCGAGATACAAACTTTTATTATGTAGGCCCTGGTTCGCTACTGTCCGCCAATAGATATGTACTCCTCCCTTCTTTAGGGTTTCTATTCAAACAATATAAGTATCGTACTTGGGACACCACAGGTTTACCATAGGGATATAGAGACTCCAAAAATAAATGCCTTTGGTAGCAACATATTTTACCTCTGTAAGGGCGTGACCGCAAACCAGACTGATACTAAAGAGCTTAGCCTTCAAGCGGACAAAGCTTGGCTTCAATTACACTAGCCGTACCCGCTTGATACATTACATATCTTGTGTCAAGTCGTTACCTATTACTAGGTCTACCCCAGAAAAATCAGCAGCGCCATCAGAACCAAATCATAGACATTAGAAACGGAACTTAGATCAAGATAAATGTATTATTATATTGTTAAGTCCACGGCAAAGCATAAGGTTTTGTGCAACAAAGCTACAGAACACCATCATCAGGATCTCTGATCTTTGTTAGCGCCATCCGCCAGCAGCAGCAGCAGCCAATACCACTGCACCGCGAAGATAATTCAAAGTCATGATGATGCAACAAGATGCGATGCAGCAGCTCCATTTACACAAAAAAAAAAAACAAAAAAAAACAGTAGAGATACGACCACTCTCAAGGCACACATTTGTGCATCTTTCGTGTTTTGTCGCGGCGCTAATGCATTCACATGAAATGAAAATTAAAATTTCTTCATGTTCTACATTCGGATAAATGTTGTGCGCGGTTGAGATTCGCGCGCCACCTCCGCCTCCGCCATGCCACCACCGAAAATCTCAGCGAAGCAAACATAACACCGATGCGCATGCGCACCATCACAGTATATCGTACTGTGTAGCCCCGTGCAAGGTAAGGTACACGTTATGATCTGAAAATGTCCACGATTCCAGATGCACGTGAAGTGAACGTAAACGATCTACAATCTGCTTACCGGGTCAGACCTCTGTGCAACGTTCGTTGGCGGGTATTGTATATACGTTGCCGCATGATCGTTGCACATTCTCGGTCATAAAATGATTTCTTCAAACGCGGCCAAAGTTCTTCACAGTTACAATTGTTTGAAGTTGCCTCTGTTGCGCGGTGCGCATGCGCCTGTGCAGTGCAGTACATCCCACAGCGGGACAAAATTGCAGATGACGTTATGCGTGCTGACGGAGCAATTTACTTGATGAATGATCAACAGCTGGGCGACAATTGCTGACTGCAAATCGCGGTTATTATAATTTTTCTGTTTTGCTAATGACCTCTAAGCATTGTGGCTTGGGGAAAGACTTTATTCTTAAGCCCCTAAAGTCAGGTGTGTGGTCGTTTTGACAACAGTTTTATACTAGAACTCGGCAATGGTTTGTAGTATATAAACTAATGAGCAATTGTGTCAGGCGGATGCATAGTTCGTTCGGTCTTAGTGAGAGATATTAGCGAAAGAAGCTCAGGCGGTCTGCTCTGAACACCAAAGATTTTTTTAAAGGTTTGAGATCAATCTAAAACGACCTGGTAGACAAGTATACAAGTGCATCAATTACCTACTCATCTGTGTCGGATCGCGTAGTGGACACAAAAAAGTATAAAAAAGGGGCCTTAAAAAGTCTAGGCCATTGGTATCTTCTTAAATGCGGCAAGCTGGGGCGTAAGAAAGTGGAATCAAATGCGATAACTGAAGCCATGCGTAGAACTAGAGAACTAATGAATTTGTGGCTCCAATATTATGGTCCACCGTCCGATAGGTGCCAAACCGGAAGTCACTTTAGAAGGCGAAAAGAAGCAGAAGTAATACCTAGTGTCATGATGAAACTTCACGTGCGGTAATCCTAACAAGGGTTGCGCTTGCGCGGCTGGAAATCTACTTTCAAAATGAATGGTGTATTCTTTTGAACACCGAACTGCCACACCGAGCTGTCAAATAATACTCGTCGTTTGCGACAATTCCAGCGTGGTCTACACTCGGTTTCATTGTGTACAGTGTACAAAACAACAAATGCTGCACCGGTGCAGTCATCACGTTAAGTGTCCAATTGCTTTGACTTCATTTTGTTTACTTTTTTTCATTTGGTAGTGTTATTTTGTTGGCATCGGTTGTTTGGTAGCTTTAAATTTGAGATATTTGATAAGTTTTTATGGACTTCATACAATTTCAGTCGCATTGTTAAAAATCACAAATGAAAATTGAGTCGAAATGTCACTTCACGTAAACAATCAAAGCTACACCCAGCCTCCAGTGTCAAATAAGCGAAATTTCGAGCTCAGTGTCGACACCGAACAAATTCGGAGTTCAAAAGAACACTTACATGAGCACGATTCCGTTCAGGTGTACGAGAAAAGGACAATTTGTTTCTGTATTGCACACCAGTTTCGGAATTCGGTGTTGAAAAAAATACGTCATAAGTTTTTTTTTCTTTTTGCATTACGCTCGAGCTCAACAATCAAGGGACTTTGATTTTTTTTCAATTGCGACAGCATATCGCGAGAGGAAAAATGGCGAAACGTTTCGCGAGTACTTGATGTGACAAAAACACTGCTGGGCCAGTCTGGGACTTCAAATCTCTTGTAGAAACACCAAAACTTCCTGCTGCAAGTGTTATGCCCTTACAGGAAAAAAGAAAGGTTAAAACAGTAAAGTATTCAATTGCAGAGGGGTGTATGACACTTTGGGTTTAAAATCCTTGCCCCTAATGTACTGTTTAACTTCGAGCTATAAGTCAGGTCTAGGTTTCAGGGCTTAAGCCCGTTCTTCTATTTTACCCATTCGAATTTTGTAGCTGAAGCTGATTTTGTGCTGAGGATTTGGAAAAACCTTTTATGCAGACTGTATAACATCTATAGAGATGAGTTATAATGTTTCCTTTTTTGAAGGTTAAGGTTAGTTATTATGCCCCAGTGCTTCTGGCAATCAGCTGCAACTACACGTCCGAAGACCTTTCTATTGGAAATGAATGATAACAAGAGCTAGATATTTTTAAAACATTTAATTTAAGCAGGTGCAAGTTAGAATTACGTAGATACTCTTAAAAGAAATAAGCAGTCTATGTCTAAAGTTCCATTGAATAGCCCAAAGGGCACTACAAATAATTATAAGCATACACGGAAATAGACACCAAATCTTTATACAACGATATACTCAATATCAATAATGACGGAACTCGGTCCACGGTTACGCGATAGTGTCGGTTAATGCATGTCGCACAATCTTTTTTCATTGCACAATCACCTGTCAGATAATTTTGAAAATTATCTATTTCCACTTTAAGTCGCTAAGTATTAATTTCAAAGGCCGGAAACATCTTCGTCTAAAGCTGTATGATACAATTTCACGCCTATTGTGAATCACAATCACCTCAATGACCGAATCTAATAATCGCTTTCCAATTTGGCCTGTACTACAAATCGCACTTATCTTTGCTTAAGTGGCATCTTACATTATTGACAGGTAGGTGGTTAGTCTTGCGATAGTAAGACTATTGAGAATGTGCTGCTTTTAATATAAGTATCAATTTTAAGTGCAGAGTCCAATAAATAAATTTTATGTTGTTGGTTTTCATGTGCATTATTTATGCAGAGAGAACATGAAGGCCACTTGGACACCCGACATGGAAGTGGGCTGTGGCGACAATTGTAAGGTCCTGAGTTCGATTCTAGGCCCAACCAACATATTCAAGGTGAGTCCCACACCTTTTTTTTTCTTTCGACATTTCTGTCCGCTAACATTTTAACTCCACTCTTTAAATATATTTTCTATTTCCTTTTATCAAAAAAACGAAAATAAACAAAAAATAATCGGACGTAATCGCGCTTGTTATCAGCTCGCCGCGTTGAAAATTTTTTAGGCCGAATATCGATCCCTCAGACTTTGAATTTGTTTAAATATATTTTTTTATACCCCATCCCATAGGATAGGAGGTATATGAAGTTTGTCACATAGCTTGTAACACATTGAAATAATAATGGTAAGACCCCAAGACCTTAAGGGCATATGATCGAGACCGAATTCTGAATCGAATGAGTCTAAATGTGCAACTACCTCCGGAGTTTTCAAAACTGTAAGACGTTCTAAAAGGCTGAAATTTGACACTTAGCATCTCATAATGAATGTAAGACACAAAAAAGACAAATTTAATTGGCGAACCTCTTCCAGTGGGCGTGGCATCTATTTCAAGGCTAAAGTTTCAAATGCAGTTTACTCAATATTTTTGCTGGAAATTGAAAAAAAATTGCTTAATATTTTATGTAGAAATCGCTTAGCTCTAAATTTTATTTATGCAAGACTTTGGGCCACGCCCACATTTGGAGGCAGAATTGAAGAAAAACCTAAAATTTTCCAGAAAAACTTAATTTCGACTGGCCTTGAGCCTAATTTAGGAAAGCATGAAACAAAAAAAGTTGCAAGTTAGGTAAACAATACTTCAGTCCAGATTTCGTTCATATAAAGTTTTCAGCCACGCCCTCTTTTAGGGGTCGATTTTTCAAAATTATTGAATTTGAACCAAAAAATTGCATTTTTACGTACATTTAAGTGTAACTTCGAAAAATCTGTAGAAATATCTTATTAATAGTTTGTAATTAGGAGCGGTTGAACCACGCCCCTTTTCGAAGTTTGCGTTACTTAAAATATGTCAAAAAATAACTTTGCCATCAGCATTTTACAATGTGGGATAGGATGGGGTAATCAACGGTCCGTTTTACGAACTGTAACTTCTGCGTACACACTGTAGCACTTACTCACTGGTTTTTAATTCGAAACAGAGCTAGAGAGCTTAATGCGATAGCCACGATTATTGTTGTATTCCCGTCAATACTATCTTTTATAGTGATATCTTCAAGAGATCGACATCATAGACCGATCCTTCCGTTGAACACAAGTCTAAAGCAACTCAAAGTAAACGAAGTGCTTAAGCTATATTTTTCTGAAAACTTTTAATATTGCCATTTAGACGCCTTTTGAAAAAAAAAATGCAAAAATGCATGAAAAACCGTGTTCCGGCTGCATTAAAAAATGTTAAATTGCAGTTTCTAACCTAAGTTTTTTGAAGACTATTTGAAAAACGAAATAAAAAAGAGCTTGTTTTACCTTGTACGCAAACCGCCCAAATTAGAAACTGTCAATTGTAAGATATTTCCAAGTTACGCTTGAATGTACGTAAAAATGCAATTTTTTGCCCTCAAAGAGGGCGTGGCTAAGCACTTTGTATGAACGAAATCTGGAATGAAGTCTCGTTTACCTAACCTGCTATTTTTATACCCGACCCAGGGTATATTAATTTTGATATATGGTTTGTAACGCAGTGAAATAATCCCCGTAGACCCCTAAAACCTTTTAGAGATATGAATATGATCGACAGGAGAATCGATTAAGCCATGTCCGTCCGTCCGTCCGTCCGTATGTAAACAACTCTTAGGCCTTAAATTTTAAGGCAGAGAAATTTTGTGGGTTGGTTGGAAGTCCAGTCCTTCAGATCAAGCTTGAAAATAAGCTGAATCCGCCCACAGGCACGCCCACTAGAGGCCTGTATGTGCGACCATCTCTAATTTAAAAAAATACATTTTGCAAATTTTAGCTATGTTACAATGGCGCTAGCGCATCCATTTTTGGTACGTAACATTGCATTAAAATGACTGTTTTTCAATAAATGTATATGAAATTTGACAAAAAAATTTTATGACAAAAGCTGTAGATATTAGCATTTTCTAACTTTTATGTATATATTGTATGTGCCTCCGCCTACTTTTGTGGGCGTGGCGTTAAAAAAAAGTGATTTTTTTAGTTAAAAAGGCGGATTTTTAGGCCGAAATGTATGCAACCACCTTGTATAAAGCATTCAAAAGTTATATTTTTATATCCCGCCCACTTTTTGGAGGCGTGGCAGTTTTCTTTTTGGTATGGTCGGGTATTTCGCAATCCGTCGTTGTTTTGTTTCATGTTTTCCTAAATTAGGCTCAAGGCCAGTCGAAATTACATTTTTCTAGAAAATTTTAGATTTTTCTTAAATTCTGCACCCAAATGTGGGCGTGGCTAAAGGTCTTGCATGAACAAAACGTAGAACTAAGCGTTTTCCACAGAAAATATCGAGCGATTTTTTTTCAATTTGGAACTAAAAATTTTTCTTTTTTGTGTCTTACATTCATTAGGAAATGCTGAATGTCAAATTTCAGCCTTTTAGAACTTCTTACAGTTTTCAAATCTATGGAGGTAGTTGCACATTTAGACCGATTGTGGGCGTGTCTGTAAGCGGATTTCAAAAATTTTTACACTTGTACTGCTTCGCATGACGTGGACCTTAGGTATGAAATTTCAGCACCGTAGCCAAAAACTTAAGGCCTAAAAACATGTGACATACAGACGGACGGACGGACATGGTTTATTCGTTTCAGAATTCGGTCTCGATCATATACCCTTAAGGTCTTGGGGGTCTACCATTATTATTTCACCGTATTACAAACTATGTGACAAACTTAATATACCTCCTATCCTATGCGATTGGGTATAAAAAGGTCAAAAGAACTTCCAAGATTTGATTCAAAAATGTAAAAACCTTTTCGAAAACGATATTTTAAATGTTTTTAGTCCGTTAACGGTAATGATGATCTTATTTAAATTTGGCTCAAGTATGAAGGTGGATTCTTTTTTCGGGCCAGGGCGTTGGTGTCCATCCATGACCCTGCCATCGTAGCCATTATATTTTGACTCTTCTGGCTAGGTCGGTGTCGCTGTACAGCCCGTACAGTTCGATAGTATATCTTCTCCTCCCGTCTATGCAGATGGGAGCATAAATCGGTCCAAGAATTTTCCTCTCGAAGCAGCCTAAAGTGTTTTCATCCGCCTTTGACAGGGTCCATGCTTCTGCACCGTAAAGCAGGACTTGGATGATGATAGGTATACATGAACTTTGGGTATACAGTTCATTTGCTACTCAATTGCCTTCTTAGCCCAAAGAAACAGCTTATGGCAGGAGTTATCTTTCGTCAATCAATCAATCATTTATTTCTCTCTTAATAGTTTAACATTTACATTAATATTTCTTTGAGCGCAGCTTGCACAGAGACATGGTAGTTGAAACCTTACTACTGAGAAAAACGGATATGACTGTAAGTGCTTATAGTGCTGAAAAAATTTAACTTAGAGAAAAAACTATTGGGAAAAAACCTCTATATAAAAGAAGATTGTAAATATCACAGTTTATGTATAAAAGGCAATATAGAATTCAAAAACCAAAATCGGTATATGCTAGATTAGTAATAAATAATATAAACTAAATCTTAACAATTAGTATTAAATAAATTATAACAAATAAATAGATAAATTAAATAAATAATAAATAACAGATAGATAACAAAATTATAAATAAATAAATAATAAATAATTGAATTGGGAATAAATAACTAATAAATAACAACTTACTAGACATATTTATACAAATTATAGCAATTCTAGCTCATTGTCTAGACGATTTTCTACAGTCGAACATTTATTTATAAATTTTAGGTTGAGCGTCTCAATTCTACTCGAAATCTGGATAACTCCGGCTCTTTCATACAAGACCGTTGTTGGAAAGTCCAATGGAAGACCCAACATCATCTTTAAAACTTTATTTTGAGCGATTTGTAGTTTCTTAATGTGAGTTTTAGCACAGCTTCCCCAAACGGGGCAGCCATAGGTCATCAATGCTTGAATAACAAGTTTAGGGATAATAATTTTATTTTTCTTACTCAGTAGTGATTTCCCATTAATTAAGGGATAGAGCATTTTGATGGAGATGTTAATCTTGTTCAAAATGTTATTTACATATGTGAGTGCAAAAGGTTAATTTCTGATCTAGGTACACCCCGAGGTACTTGACAGAACTAACCCATGGTATTTTAAATCCGCTGGCAATGAGCTGGTTAGGAGCATGCACCAGCTCATCTGCAAGATATGGTCGGAAGAAAGCATGCCCGACGAATGGAACCTCAGCATTGTTTGCCCGATCCTGAAGAAAGGAGACCCTCTGAGTTGTGCCAACTACAGAGGCATCAGTCTTCTTAATATCGCATACAAGATCTTTTCTGCTGTACTGTGTGAACGCCTGAAGCCGTTTGTCAACAATCTGATAGGCACATATCAGTGTGGCTTTAGGCCAGGAAAATCCACCATTGATCAAATATTCACACTGCGGCAGATCTTGGAGAAAACCCAGGAATTCCAAATCGATACACACCACCTCTTCATCGATTTCAAGGCCGCGTATGATAGCATCTATAGAGACGAGCTATATAGCGCAATGTCTAGTTTTGGCATCCCTGCCAAACTCGTCAGTCTGTGCAGGATTTAGACAAGGCGACGCGCTGTCATGCGACTTCTTTAACATCATACTTGAGAGAATTGTGCAGAACTCTCGCGCCAACACCAGAGGTACAATCTTTCAAAAGTCCGTTCAACTACTTGCATACGCAGACGACATTGACATAATCGGTAGAACAAAGCGTGATGTCAGTGAAGCCTTCGTGAGTATTGGGACGGAAGCGGCGAATATGGGTTTGGCAGTCAATGAGGGCAAAACCAAGTATAGGCTGTCATCAAGAAAAGACACCCAACACCGACGTCTTGGACAAAACATCACCATCGACAGCTATAACTTTGAGGTAGTTAGGGACTTTGTCTACCTGGGTTCCACTATCAATTCAGACAATGACACCAGCGCTGAAATCAAACGAAGGATAACTCTTGCCAATCGCTGTTTCTTTGGGCTAAGAAGGCAATTGAGTAGCAAAGCCCTCTCTCGAGCAACTTAAGTGTCCATGTATAAGACCCTCATCATCCCAGTCCTGCTTTACGGTGCAGAAGCATGGACCCTGTCAAAGGCGGATGAAAACACTTTAGGCTGCTTCGAGAGGAAAATTCTTCGGACGATTTACGGTCCCGTCTGCATAGACGGAGAGTGGAGGAGGAGATATAACATCGAACTGTACGGGCTGTACAGCGATACCGACCTAGCCAAAAGAGTCAAAACACAACGTCTACGATGGCTGGGTCATCTAGAGCGGATGGACACCAACGCCCCGGCCCGGAAAATCTTCGAATCCACACCGCAGGGACGACGCGGTAGAGGAGCACCGAGACTCAGGTGGCGCACGCAAGTGGAAGGGGCCCTCAGCCAACTTCGCGTGCGAAACTGGAGGCGGCTAGCTAGAGACAGAGCTGGCTGGCGAAGCTTGTTGGCTGAGGCCCAGGTCCACCCCGGACTGTAGCGCCACCTTAAGTAAGTAACCCATGGTATATCACAGTTGTATCACATTTAGTGTGCCGTTTGGAAAAAAGCAATTAAGTCTTTTTCTGGTGAAAAAGATGGCTTGACTCTTTTCGGCATTTATTTTAATCCTCCAATGCTTAAAATATTCAAATATGGTTCGTAAGCCAGCTTGTAAGTTGTCTTGAATGATTGAACCAAATTCGTGTGAGGAATATATAGCGGTATCATCGGCGTAGAGGGCTATGTCGCAGTTTCGAATGGAGGGAAAATCAGCTAAAAAGATGTTAAATAACAAAGGAGCAAGTACTGAGCCTTGAGGAACCCCAGCTGGTAAAGTTTTTTCAGAGGAAGGATATCCTTTTAAAAATACTTTAAATTTCCTGTTTAATAAAAAGCTTTGTATTATTTTTACAAGGTATTTTGGACAGTCAGACCTAATCAATTTGTAAATAAGCCCGTTGTGCGAGACTGAGTCAAATGCTTTTTCGATGTCAAGTAAAACAAGAGCAACCGATTTTTTGTTACTTAACTGGAGTTTGACTTCCTTGCAAATCCTTAAAACCTGATGTGATGTACCATGGTGTTTCCTAAAGCCAAACTGTTCCGGAGGCAACACATTCTTTGTTCTTGTGAATATTTCCAGCTTCATTTTAATAACTTTCTCCAGAATCTTGCTGAACCCATTTAAGAGGCTAATGGGTCTATAGCTAGTAGGGCTCGAAGGGTCTTTTCCATATTTTAGGAGGGGAATAACCTTGGCATTTTTCCATTTCTGAGGAAAAAACTGAGCTTTCAAATACATATTCATTATAAAAGTAAGGAAAGTCAATGCAGCTGTTGGAAAATTTTTAATGACTTGATTGTTTATTTTGTCCAGACCTGGGGATTTTCGATTCTTAAGATTAGACACGATAAACTCAATATCATCAACGGATACTAATTCATCGGATGTAAGACCGGCTTCGATACCATTAAAAGCACAGACTTCGTTTTCCACAATAGTGTCGAACGCAGAAGGTGTGCTATTACACGAGACATGGTTTTTTAAGAAGGTGTCTGCTAGCAATTCGGCTGAGTTATCTTTCGTTTGATTGCAGCGCTGGCTATTGTCATTATCTGAATTGATAGCGGCACCCATGGTAGACAAAGCCCCTAACTACCTCAAAGTTAAAGCTGTTGATGGTGACGTTTTTTTCAAGACGTCAGTGTTGGGTGTCTTTTCTTGATGACACCATATAAATACTTGGTTTTGCCCTCGTTGATTTCTAAATAACGCAAGCAGTAATCATTTAAAATGTTTAAAAATTTACCTTTTCAACCTCGAGATTTTGAACCTTTTTAAAAAACGAAACAAAAAGCAACATGTTTTACCGTTTTCTCAGAAACCCATGTCCGCAGAATTTAAAAAAAGTGGCCAATAGAACGCAGTTGGTTGTTAAATTGAAACCAGTGAGTAAGTGCTGCAGTGTGTACGCAAAAGTAACAGTCCGTAAAACGGACCGTTGAATACCCCATCCTATCCCACATTGTAAAATGCTGATGACATAGTTATTTTTTTGACATTTTATAAGTAATGCAAAATTCGAAAAAAGGCGTGGTCCAAGCGCCCCTAATTAAAAACCACATATATGTCCAAGTTACACTTAAATGTCCGTAAAAATGCAATTTTTTGGTTCAAATTCAATATTTTTGAAAAATCGACCCTTATAAGGGACGTGGCTAAAAACTTTATATGAACGAAATCTGGACTGAAGTCTCGTTTATCTAACCTGCTACTTTTTTTGTTTCATGCTTTCCTATTAGGCTCAAGGCTAGTCGATATTAAGTTTTTCAGGCAAATTTTAGGTTTTCCTTCAATTCTCCCTCCAAATGTGGGCGTGGCCCAAAGTCTTGTATGAACAAAATGTGGAACTAAGCGTTTTCTACATAAAATATTAAGCAAACTTTTTTTCAATATTGAGTAAATCGTGGGGTACCGTGGCGTAGTGGTTAGTGTGTGTGCTTACTACGCCGGAGGCCTGGGTTCGAATCCTGCCATCGTCACCTGAAACAAAAAGACTAGTTCTTTTTCACGGTCCCCACCTCCGCGAGGGTCTGACAAGCCCTCCGAGAGTATCATTTGTCTTGAAAAACTTCTCAAAGCGCCGTTCGGATTCGGCGAAAAATTGTAGGTCCCCTTGTATGTGGAGAAATTAACACACACAGCATACATTTTTGAGAAGTTGGCCCTGGTTCACCTCGAGCTGTTGCGCCACTCTATTTATTTATTTATTTTTTAGTTGCACATTTAGACCCATTGTGGGCGTGTCTTTGGGCGGATTTAAAAATTTTTAAATCCGCTTCTGCTTCGCATGACGTGGACCTTACGTACGAAGTTTCAGCACCCTAGCTCTAGGACATGGCTCACTCGAGTCAGAATTCGGTCTCGATCATATACCCTTAAGGTCTTGGGGGTCTACCATTATTATTTCACCGTGTTACAAACTATGTGACAAACTTCATATACCTCCTATCCTATGGGATGGGATATAATGATGCCGCTAGCAAATAGCTATGTATTCGTTCGTTACTTCTGGGCCACTTAATTTACATCAACCAAATTTGACGAAAGCACAACCACATACACCAAAAAAACAATAATAAGGGTATACATTTTTATACCCGACCCAGAGTATATTTATTTTAATGCATAGTTTTCAACACAGTGAAATAATCACCGTAGACCCCTAAGACCTTTTAGAAATATGATCGAGACCGACTGGTAAATTGGTTAAGCTATGGCAGTCCGTCTGTCCGTATTGTGAGGTTTTTAAGTCTTTAATATTTGGCAAGGACGCTTAAACTTAGACTACATTTTGTTTCTTATTTTGTACAGACAAATTGGTCTACAAAATACAGACGCCCACTACTGGCTTTAGTGTGAGACAACCTCTATTTCAAATTTTCTTTCAAAATGCCTTTTTTGTCAAGTTAATAACGTAGGCGTTGGAACAAATTTTAGCATAGAGCAATTATGACCCAAAACCTCTAAGAAGGTTAAATTTGGATCGCCAACAATATCGACCATGCCCACTTTTAATAGGTTAGATCTTTAGAACCCGATTTCTCGGAAAGTTAGGTCCATATTGAAAATATTTATATATAACAAATATTATAGATATTACTGTGTGCTGATTTTGGTCCATACAAAGTTTTGAGCTTCGCCCACTTTTAAGGAGCGTTTTTAGGAAAAAACGTTTTTTTTCGAAATAATTTTTGGCTTTAATGCATTTTGTCATGATTCTAACGAAAATACAATTAATTGATTTTAATTTCTAGCCCAGGTCCACTTTTGGGGCGTGGCCTTTACAAATGATATATGAATTCAGGACAAAAAATTTCAAGATTTGGTGTTACACGGTATATAGGGTCGGGTATATAGAAGTTTGTCACAGTTTGTCATGCACTTACTCACTTGTTTTTTTATAGCCAATTCCCATAGGATAGGAGGTATATTAAGTTTGATTCATAGCTTGTAATATAGAGAAATAATCACCGTAGACCTCCAAACCTTAAGGGCATATAATCGAGGCCGAATTGTTAGTCGAATGAGCCATGTCCGGCCGTCCGCCTGTCGGTTGTTTTTAGGCCTAAAATTTTGAGCTAGGAACTTGAAACTTGATATCTGTTCTTTCTAGGTCCCGAAGCAGTACAAGTTTAAAGTTTTAAATACAATTGAAGTTAAATGAAACCGAAATTTAACGACCAAGATTTATGACACAATTCGGAGCTTGACAGTGGTCAATTGGGATGGGGTATCCAACGATTCGCCTTAGCGGATTGTAACCCTCCCACTAGTTTCAATTAAGTGTGATCGGGGCCTAATCTCTCTTTTAACGCGCGAAATTCGATGAGCTTATCGTCCGATACTAGTATCATATCTGTCGATTGCCATAGAGTGACAGATAGAATAGTCAATTATCTTCTTTGCCTGTTTTTTTCTTTAGAAGTGGCACTTATTGATAAATTTAACACTGCACTCAGAAATAATTCAGAAATAACAAATCTTGGTTAAACTCAGACTAAACATTGTACTGTAAAATAGGTCAGGTCAACTCTGATCAGCAAAAGTTCCAGGAAGACTTCCCGAGAGTCAAAGATTTTGTGACGGGCAAAGACATAGAGATACTTCATTAAAAAAGTTTTTTTTTAGCCATTTTTTAATCGCTTTCTAATCGTGGAAATCGGCAAGTTATGCATTTTTCGAGTGCAGATTATTTTTTTTTTTATTTGTCGGAGGTTGCTACTATCCGATGGAGCACTCAGACATAACTACTGGTCCATTGTACTACCACTTCAATGATGAAGAGCTGAGGTATTCGGCACGTGGTGACGTGGTGAGTGAGTTCATTATTGAAGAGCTTAGGTTCGGCACTCAACACGTCAGCCCCAAAGATTTGCCACCTGATGAGAGCAAATTCAGGACAACCACATAGGAAATGTTCCCCTATATCGTCGTCCTCTCCACAGGCAGGACAGGTTGTGGTTTCGCTCAAGCCTAGCACATTCAAGTGCTTGGCGAAAGCTTGGTGGCCCATAAGGACGCCTACAAGAAGTCTGCAATTGATTCGCCATGAGAGTTGAAGAAAAGACGCTGACCGCTCGCAGATGTCCGGGCGTAGTTTTTTTGTCTGTCTGCACCCATTGCAGTGCTGCACCCGCCCTGTGCTCACGAGAAACCCAAGTATCAATAGCATACGTGACAACAGATACAGGCAGGCCTAAATCAGGTTCGGGTCCTGAGAAAACATCTTCTGAGCCTAGTATGGCAAGCTCATCAGAGATCTCATTTTCCTGAATACCAGTGTGACCTGGAACCCAAACAAGATTCACTGCATTTAGCCTTCCGACTAAGTTCAACGAATACTTGAGTTCGAACACAATCTTGGATGAGGTAAGAGGGTTGAGCAACGCATTAAGGGCGGCTTAGCTGTCACTGCAATATGCTTCTCGCCCTCCACCTGTTAGTCACAATATAGCGCATAGCTATTAGGATAGCGAAAATCTCCGCTTGGAAGGCAGACGCATATTTACCTAGTAGAGTCTAATTTTCTCGCTTTCCACAAAGACTCCAGTACCAGACCCCTGTCCGGTTTTGGAGCCATCCGTGGGGTAGTTTTGATCAGAGGTTCATTCGAATGCAAAAAAAATAAATAAATAGAGTGGCGCAACAGCTCGAGGTGAACCAGGGCCAACTTCTCAACAATGTATGCTGGTGTGTTAATTTCTTTACATACAAGGGGACCTACAATTTTTTGCCGAATCCGAACGGCACATTGAGAAGTTTTTCAAGACAATTAATACTCTCGGAGGGCTTGTCAAACCCTCGCGGAGGTGGGGACCGTGAAAAGAACAAGTCTTTTTTTTCAGGTGACGATGGCAGGATTCGAACCCAGACCTCCGGCGTAGTAAGCACACACACTAACCACTACGCCACGGCACCCCACCATTCGAATGCAAATACCAAATATTTAATGGGCCAAAGGATCTTTAAAGATGAAAGGCGCCCGGAAGCAAGGGGCAAGGGGGCACTCTGGGCTTTACATCATTAAACAGAAAATATATTTTTTTACTAAAAAATTTTGAGAAATAAGGATTTTAATTGTATTTTTTTTTTGCCCAAGTCTCTGGTTTGGCCTTTCCCCCTTGCAAAAAATCCTGCGCCTATGTCAACAGATCACATTACTTATAAAGGTTTTGATATTGAAGAATCAATGTCACCACCTTAAGTTGTTTAACCTTATGAAAATATTAAATCTAGTGAATTAGTTTTTACAAATAACCATGACAACTCTACAAGTAAAGTAAGAACAAAATGAGAAAAAATAGGTCGAGTTTCAAAAAAAAATCTTTTCATTTTCAAGCGCGTCCTTTACATCCCTCAATTTAATTTAATTTACATCCCTCAAAATTTAGAAACTCAAAAAAAAAAAAAGTTAAAAACAAGAGAACAGAATAAGGCCCCAGAACAGAATTTAAGGCCCACAACACTGCTTGCACAAAATGCCTATAATTGAATTCAAGCTTTTGCTTTCTGGTGCCAGTTTTAAATCATTACGGACACACAAAGAGATTCTTATAAGTCGTCTTCAATATTAGGTACGATCTGCTTGAAAAAGATGAAAATTCAAGTGGCACGATAATTGGATCACGAAAAACTTTCACAGAGCTGACAAAAAACAGCGGATCCTCTACTGAAGACATAAGGCGTCCAATGAGGCTCTGTTCACTGGGGATCTTGGGAGCTCAAAGCATAGTTCATCGATATCTAACAAAAGTGTGCACTGGTAAAAAGTTAGGAAAATTTTTGACACTACTTAATGATCGCACAAAAAAATCTGTTTCATTAAAATTTCACTCGACGGTAATTGGTTTTCCACTTAAATGTTACAAACAATATCACACATTAAATTTCGATCACCCAGAGAATCTGCCTATTCCTAAAGCCTTTCGTCACTTATGTTATGCTTTGCCAGATGTTAAACTCTGGCTCTGTTTCCTTGAGAATTCTAGCCTAGCTGCTTGCTAACTAAAACCAGGCGAATGCACAAATTTCATACCAAGCCCGATCATGGTCGAAGCGTTTATGAGCCACAAAGCAATTGATAGCATGTGTGATTTGCCAAACACCTTCACCAGGCTGTCTGGGGCTGGTGAATGAATCTGCCGTCAAAAGGTACCTTACCTACCGAGCAGCATCTATCTCCATAACTGGCATAGACCACACTCATACAAGACACAGTGTGTCTGTCAGTGTCTGCACTAATTTCTCTGTTTTCGTTCAACTTGTGGGTACATAAGTATCTAAACCAATTGCATTGTGTATCTTCCAGCAATAGCCAAAAATTGTATTGTACTCATCGTTTCGTTTCACCTCGATGTACGTGAAATCCACACTCCTCTTTCGGGGTCCCATCCGGGGATTGGTTAGATATACGGCCCCAAAATCGTCTACGAAAATGTATCTAAACATATTTTTGCCGCATCTACACGTGAATGTATGATGTTTGTATGTGGGTATAAGGTTTTTTTTTTTAGTTGTTGTTAAAAAAGTACTCTTCTATTTTGTTGTTGTTGTTGTATAAGCTTCTCTAAAAAGATGTAACTATGATACCAATATTATAATGTTTATTATTTTGCTTTTAGTTTCAATAGATGTTTGCAATAGTTGTTGTTGCTTATGGCAATACCACTGCAACTGATGTTCATTGTGGGACTTTTGCTCTAAACTTTTATTATTACTATTATACCGTTCGTTTTCTACTATAGATAGTTTTTTTTTTCTGGTGAGAGATCTGTGAATATAGAAGATCTTTACTGTGAGATGAAGATTGAGATTTTTTTTTTACTGCAAGTGAGTGAGTAGCGAAGTTTCGCTTGATATAAATACTGGTGTCTGGATTTGGATCAGTATCAAATCTTGTTTAACCATCTTCGCTAGAAGACCAATAAGGATACTTTAACTCCTTTGAGTTTGTGATAAATCAATTAAGCTTTTAAAATATACAAAATGAAGGTATGTATACCAATCATACCTTTGAACGGAACTGTTCTTAATTGTGCCATTAAAAAAAAAAACAAGGACCAAAAGGATAATACACCTTAAGTGCTAGTGGTTGTGACAAATTGTTGAAAACGAAAAGAAAATCTATTAAATTAATTGGCTGATTGTCAATGGTGCCTTGTGCTAAAGATCGTTTTTCATACGAATATTTGAGTAATCCTTTGGGATCTAAAAATTCTACTTCGAAGCAAGTGAAAATATATTCCTGTTTTTCGTGCAGAGCTGTTCATTTCAATACCTTTAGTATTGACTAAATAGAGTTGGTCACAAAAGGATTTTTTTAAAATCATATAACAAAGTGTCAATAATTTTTTTTTTTTTTTTCAAAATTATTAACAAATCGAAAGAGCTTTAATTCGGAAGTATTTGCTTGAAACTCTTTCACTAATATTAATTGAAAGGATTTGAATGACAGTGAAAGAGATATTTCTTGCCTTAAGACGTTCCGCTTTGTGTACACTTTGCTACATTAAAATTACCTTCTAGTTTTGTCGTGATTTGAGTATAATCTCTGCCTTTCTCTTGTAAAAATAAGAAACATTGAAGGACATTGAAAGAGATTGATTGATAAGTTGAGATCGTGCCTTCATCAAATTTCCTTCTACACAAATTTCGATGTCTAAGGTTGACGGAAGACGGCTATTTTTGCGGGCTTATTGAGACTCTTTTGGCTAAGCCCCTTCTACTACATAAAGACGTTTATCAAACGACATCTTTCAAGACGCATTTGTTTCTTTTACCTTTTCAAAAACGCCTTTTGAATTCACAAAGAATTCGTGACAAGTTATCTGCTACTTTTCAATGTCTCAAGAACAGCATGTTGTACGCTTCATTGCCTGCTCAACAGCGTGTGACTCATTCTTCCACGACATGATCTGCCTACAACACAGCTCCATCGCACTCAGCACACTTCAAAGGCAGAATACCTTCACTTTTGTTTCAATTATGGCTGATACCCTTCACTTATGGCCCAACGCTCATTCTAATTTTTGGATTGTTAACAAATTTTTAACTCTTCACAGTGCTTTGCAACAATAGCTGTTTTGGCGTGCGTCGCTTTGGTGAGATGCGAACCTCCAGTACCACAGAATTCGTATCTGCCACCAAATCAACAATCTGCCGAGCCATCAAATAATTACCTGCCACCCACCCAGTCGTATCAGTCGCCTGCCAACAATTACCTGCCACCCCAAAGGAGTCAGTCGCCATCGGCCGCCCCACAGAGCACGTATGCTGCTCCATCATCGGCTGCACCAGCACCCGCAATTACATCGGCGATCTTCCCCAAGCAGCAACAATCGAACGGCAACTATCCGGCTAGCCAGGGATACTCGAACTCTGGATACGGTAATGGCAATGGCAACGGCAATGGTCCCCAAGCCTACAGCGGCTATGGCGGCGAGGAAAACTACGGTCCAGCTAAATACGAATTCAAGTATGACGTTCAGGACTACGAGTCGGGCAATGACTTTGGCCATATGGAGGCCCGTGATGGTGATAGGACTGTTGGACGCTACTACGTGCTCTTGCCCGATGGCAGGAAGCAGGTTGTCGATTATGAGGCCGATCAAAATGGCTACCGCCCAACCATCTCGTACGAGCAAACCGGAAACGCATACAACGGTGGTGCCCAAAATGGTAATGGTGGTGCTGCTGGTCGTGATGGCGCATTCAGTGGTTATGATGCCAACGCACAAAGCAAATACCAAGGATACAACTAAGGGTTGATGCCTCTCACTCTCTGTTAGACCTATTATGCTAACTATCCAATCTAGTATCCTAATAGGCGGGTCTAACGATCTACACAGTCGTTGTCACACCCTATAATGTTAGGTCTTAGGCCAGTTTCTTTGTGTGGTTCATTATTTGTAGCATTTCTGTTTTTTTTTTGTTTTTCAGTTTGATTAATTTTTTTCCTTTTAGTTTTTTTTTTTTTGAAAAAAAGGACTATTTTCCATTAGTTTCCCTTTTATTTTTTTTTATTTAATTATTTTTTTAACATTTCTCATTGTTTCCATGAAAGCGCAAGCCACACAGCAGAGCCAACTGCCATAATTTAAAAACAACAAAAAACCTTATTTGTTAAGCGCTCTTTTTGTATATTTTACAATTCACAAACTTATATATACATTTTTTATTATATATTTTTGTATACCACATATCAATTGCATTCATTTTTTGTATATTATTTGTATAAAAAAAAACAAGAATAAATCGTTTTGTACGTAAAACATTATTAAAAAAAAATATTTTTGTTTTATTTTTATAGTTACACATTTGCCACACTTGTTCTATTTTCTCTTATAATATTTAATTGACTGAATTACCTTGATTAATTTATCGCGATCGATAAATACCTAAACTAGATAATTCAAAAAGATCTTCTTTTGATCTTTTTTGTAATTCTTTAAATTTTAATTCCACAAAACAACTATTTTCAATTTTTTCAGTTCCCATTAGATCTTTTTACAATAGGACAACTACCTACAAATTCCATGGGCACTGGTTTTTGTCCAACCAAAATGATTTGTCCAAACAACACCGGGGTTAAGGAAGAGGGCACACGTTTTTTTTCACGCATTTTTACGATTTTTTGCCATGATAAAACGGCAGAACTAAAACTTTTTCTGAATAACATGACTTAAGGACTTGGTTAAATTTGTATTGCTTTATACGTGTGTTTAATATTGGCCTTTTTACACTAAGCGGTTCAAAAGTTATGGCCTCAAACACTTTGAATAACGTCATCAATTTTCAACTCTTCATTTCTCAAAAGCTTTTCAATATTTTCAGCCAATTGAGTTTTTATACCCGACCCAGGTTATATTAATTTTAATGCATAGTTTGTAACACAGTGAAATAGTCCCCGTAGACCACTAAGTGCTTTGAGAGATAGGATGGAGACCGACAGGTGAATCGATTAAGCTTTGTCCGTCCGTCTGTCCGTATGTGTGAAGTTTTTAGGTCTTTAAAATTAAGCTAGGACGCTCAAACTTGAAGTGTAAGTTCGTTCTTATTTTGTACAGATTAAGTGTGAAAATTTGTTAAATCCGCCAACGGCCACGCCCACTACTGGCTTCAATATAAGGCAACCTCTTATTCACATTTTTTTTTAAATGCTTTTTGGTCAAGTTAGACAAACCGTAGGAATTCTAATTTTGGTACTGAGCAATATCGGCTTAAGACCTTTAACAAAGCAAAAATAGGACAGCCCACAATATCGACGATGCCCACTTTTAACATGTTACATCTTTAAAAACCCGATTTCTCGAAAGCTTCACTTCAAATCGAAAAAAAGTATGACAAATATAAAAGATATAACTATTTGCTAAGTATGCTTCATACAAAGTTTTGAGCTCCGCCCACCTTTAGGGATGTTTTTTTTTTTGAAAAAAATATTTTTTTCCCGGAATAATTTTCACTCTTAACGCATTTTCTCATGATTCTAACGAATTTGCAATTAATTGATTTTAATTTTTAACTCAGGCCCACCTTTTTGGGCGTGGCCTGTACAAATAATATATTAATTTGGGCCAAAAAAATTTTAAAATTTGGTGTTACACGGTATATTGGGTCGGGTATGTAGAAGTTTGTCACAGACGAACTCTTGCACTTACTCACTTCTTTTCAATAGAACAAGCACCTAGATTTTCCAGGTAACCCATAAAACTCCAAAGTGTAATTAAACTGTTATTTGTCTTTAAAAATAATAGTCTTTCTGCGGCTTAGGTTAGGTTAGGTAAGGTTAGGTTGATGGATGCCCTCAGTCACGGCTCACTGAGACCAGCAGTTGGGTCTATTGTGTCATTTTAGGAACCTTCTTTACACTAAAACGAAAACAGAGATAAACCGCTGTTAGAAGCTCAGAGTGCCGCCCTCTTGCGCCCATCCGGATTTGTTTCCAAATCTCAGGAGGTCCTTTAGGTCTACATTATAGACCATAGATTTTCGACCACAGATCTTCGAGCTGGTTGAGGAAGTAACTACGCCTGATGCTGTTTTGGTAAGGCTGGGCATTACCACCATTTGACGAACAGCTTCAATTTCTTCAACGTCCCTGCAGCTTTTGCTGTAATCGTTATGCGATATTGCGGCTAGGAATACGGCGTGTAGACCCACAGCGCTGTGCCCCGTGAGGATTTTCGTGAGTACACGGATATCCCTTCTGGCTAATCCGATCATAAATGCGGAATTCAGCGGGCTAGCGATGCATTTATCCCTGACCCATATCTCGCAAGCTTGTCCGCTTCGCCGTTTTCCGGAAATTCGGTGTGACCTGGAACTCAACACAGAGTTACAGTGCTGTCAAGTGATAACTCGTCCGAAATTCCCCTCCATGGTTTCACAGCCCTTGACCTTGACTATATCTGATTCCATGGCTTTAATTGCCGCTTGGCTGTCAGGTGTATATGGTGATGGTCTTGTTTATGGGGCGAATGTGTTTCTTTAGCTCAGTGGCAAATTGTATTATGGCTGTCATATGGTCGCCATTGATTCGGAAGGATTTGCTTAGTCCCAGTCCCAGAGCTTCACAGATGATGCCTGCGCCGGCTCCGACGCCCATCTTAGAACCGTCAGTATATACGGCGATCTCGTCATCTCCTGTGATGTTTTTTTCTTCCCATTCACATGTTTCAAATACTCTAGTAGCGAATATACTGTTGAAACCGAATGTCGTAGGAAGGTAATCCGTGACTGGGGTGTCTATGGTGGCAGCCCATTGAGTTTCCAAAGAGGCGTGTCCATAAGATCTTGAGGACCACAGTCCGCATTCCCTTAGACAAACAGCTGTTTTAGCTGCCTTGCTGCTGCAGCAAATGTCCAAGGGGTGAGGTTGAGCACCTTCAGTGCGCTGCGGTGAGTGTGGTCCTTAAGGAACCTGTTATACCCGTGCAGGCTGCCCTCTGGACCTTGGTGAGGCAAAAGAGATGACACTTTCTTTCTGCTGTAGCCTTCCACCATACCACTGCACAGTAAGTTATAGGATGGGTCTTTCAACCGCCCTTTACATCCAGTGTACCATGTTTGGTTACGGACCCCATATCGTGCCGAACGTTCTGCGGCAGACGTATAATGCCACGTATGCCCGATTAACACAATCTTCTATATTATCCCTCCAGCTGAGTTTAGAGTCCAATATGATGCCCAAGTATCTGACTTATTTGGAGATCGGTCATAACTCCATTCTCCCCATTCTTGGTATCCTAATGAGTGGAAAGTGATCTTATCCTGGTAAACAACAAGATTTCCTTCTTATTTCCAGTCCTCTACCCTCAAGCTAGTTTCCAACAATACGGCGTGCGTAGCTGAGTCGGTCACTGAGGGTTGATGGAAATTTTCTTGGGGTCAGGAAAATGCCACATCGACTGCGTATGCCCTCACATTGAAGCCTTCTCTCCCTGAACGGCTTACCGTTCAGAAGTTATTTATCGATTGGACGAACAGCGTAGTGATACCAAAAGAGGTATCATTTTTCCAATTTTGGATGGAACACTAAAAACGAGGTCAAAAAGAGCACGCATTGAACTTTTCTTTAAAAAATTATAAAACAAAAAAAAAAAGAATAAGGCACGTCTCCCGCTCTATAAGCTCCCAAACGGTATAAAGTACAACTTGGAAATAAATAACGGGGCATCTTTTGAGATTTTATGCAAATCTGTAGCGAATATTCAAAAACTTTTAAAAACATTTTTGGAAACGATTTTTTAAAGGTCGCTAGTCCGTTAGCGGTAAAGACGACCTTATTCAAATTTGGCTGAAGTATGAAGCGTTTGAAATGCAACCTTACAGTTTTTTCAAAAAAGATTTTAAACCTTTTTAAACAAAGGAAGTAGAAACTATCATATTTTAATTTTAGGGGCGTGGTCCAACCGCCCCTAATTACAAACTGACAATATTAAAACAGATATTTCCAAGTTACGCTTAAATGTATGTAAAAATGCAATTTTTTAGTTCAAATTCAATATTTTTGAAAAATCGACCTCTAAAAATGGGCGTGACGAAATCTGGAATGAAATCTCGTTAACCTTTCCTGCTAATTTCTTTGTTTTATTCTTTCCTAATTTGGCCAGTCGAAGTTACGCTTTCCTGGATAATTTTAGGTCTTTCTTCAATTCTGCCTCAAAATGTGGGCGTGGTCCAAAATCTTGCAAGAACAAAATGAAGAACCAAGTGTTTCTACATAAAATATTAGTTAATTTTTTTTCGATTTGGAGCAAACATATTGAATAAAATGCATCTGAAAATTTACCCTTAAAATAAATGCGACACCCACCGAAGGGGGTTTGCCAATTAAATTTTTCCTTTTTATGTCTTACATTCATTTGGAGATGCTAAATGCCAAATTTCAGCCATTTAAGACATCTTACAGTTTTGAAAGCTCTGGAGGTAGTCGCACATTTAGACCGATTATGGGCGGGTCTGTGGGCGGATTTCAAAAATGTTTACACTTGTACTGCTTCGCATGACGTGGAGCTTACATACGAATTTCAGCACCGTAGCTCAAAATTTAAGTCCTAATAGCATGTGACATACAGACGGACGTACGGGCATGGCTCATTCGATTCAGAAGTCGGTCCCGATCATTCACCCTTAAGGTCTTGGGGGACTACCATTATTATTTTACCGTGTTACAAACTATGTGAAAAACTTAATAGATATTCTTCCTATCCTGTGGGATGGAGTATAAAAATGTGTATGTACCTCTAAAAAATAAACGGTCTCCTGATTCTCAGAAGCTCTTATGTAACCTTATGCCAGGAAGTTCGTAGGAGTCAATATAAGTCAGTGTACCATACTTCGCGACTATAAACCTCCATCCCGACATAAATCTACTCCCCGGGGCTAAGGAGAAAGGAGGTCATCTGAACTCGTGCGTCGTCTGTAAGGAGTCTCCGAGCATACATAATCTTTAGTGGCACCAGAATATTGCCACTAAAGTCATCAGAAATCTGACATTTTGAAAAGACACTTACAATTCACACGGTATTTGCAGTAGAACAAATGAATGGTGAGCATTGCTTTCCAAAAGTGGTGTTAGCTTTATTGTCTTGTGATGTAAAGATCATAAATAAACCGATCCTTGATACCAAGGATTGATCAAATCAATTTTTTATAAATAACATTTTTGTGAATTCAGTACATTTCACTTGGTCGCAGTTGGTAGTTCACTGGCTATGAAAAGCCCTTAACTCTTTTGACTCGCGATAGGGCTATACATTTTAAGGGTACTCGCATAACCCCTTCATTATAAAAATCAGAAACGTTCTTAATTTGATTTATATCTATTTTTCATGTTACAGATTGTTCGGAGTAGACGACACAGACGACAAGATTACATAGATGAAATCTACTACAACGACAATATTCCCTTCTATATTCAAACAGAAGAAAGGTGGGAAAAACAAGATGGCTCGAATAAGGTTGGGTCTTATACCGAGCATTTGAAAAATGGCCGAAAACTAATTACTGTGTTCGTAGCCGATGCAATGGGTTATCAACCAGAGCAATGGGAGATCAATTAAAGGATATATACCCACCGAATAATCAAAGCAAAAAAAAAAATAGATTAGTTTGACAGTGTAGATGCAAAACTAATTTAATGCTATTTAACTGAGATTTATTCAATTACACAACATTTTAATGAAATTAGCATTACTAAAATCCGTTCCAAATCGAGGCCTTTAAAAAAAGCTTGGATTTTGTGGTAGGTAATTGCGGTATCTATTGTCCTCAATGCCAGCATATTTCAACTCTATGGACACAGCCTTACTGTTGACAACTTCGTCACATCCTTGCATTTGGTCTTGACGTTGCTTGACAAAAAAAAAATAAGAATTCTTGGTGCAGTCCGAAAAACACAAGGGGTCTTTTAAAGCACTTTATGATGGAGGAGTTTCATGATGACTACAATGTGTCCAGCCACCCACTAATGCAGTCGTTCTGAAAGTCGGCGGAAGTCTAGCAAAAAAATGAGAGAGCGCCTAGGTTAACTAGTAACAACACCGACTGGGATGGCTTAAGGAAAAACTGCAAAGAAAATGTAGATACCTATGAATAAACCACTTACAAGCCGTTTAGAAATAGAAGACGAAAACGATAAACTCGTTAGATCTATTCAAAACGCTGCTTGGAACAATATTTCTTTCCGGAAAACTGGGGTATGGCAATACGGAACAATATACCCGCGCGAAATAGAAGAGTCGTGAAAAGCCGTGAGAGAGATGGCGTTTGTCTCGAGCTCTTCCTGATAACACCCCTCTTAACAAGCTATCTAACGATTTAAAGCACTTACTTCAAGATTTTAAAAGTCGCGGAATTATCGATTACCTCGAAAACTTGATAGCCGATAGAGGGTCAAGCTATTCACTTTAGAGAGCGGCGAAGTCCATGAAGTCCAAGAAAAGATAACGGTAAATGGGTAAAAGGTGACAAAGAGAAAGCAGACGTATTTTGCAGAACATCTAGAAGACACGTACAAACTGTTTGACGGGGAGCCGTTGGTCGACAATCTATATCCCAATGCGGATATAGACAATTATCGAATGAAAACCGTGTGATTGTCTGGGCTTTGACAAACAAGCCGAAATCTGAAGAATAACAAAGCTCCAGGCTATGACCTAATTAATGGGAAAATTTTAAAGGAGCTACCGAAAAGAGCGTTAGTCATGCTTCTCTACATCATTAACGCATCAATGAGAATTTCATACGTTCCAAGGCAATGGAAAGTCGCAGAGGTAATAATGGTTCCAAAACCAAGGAAATGCCCGAACGACAAAAAATCATATAGACCAATTTCGCTTCTGCCGATTATATCTCATCGAGAAACTTGTGGTCAAACGACTGCAACCAATAATTGAAGAAAGGCGATTGATACCGGATCACCAATTCGGCTTTAGGATCAATCATTCAACAATTGACCAGATCTATCGCATAACTAATGAAATTGAGAAAGCCTTAGAAGCGAAAATCATATGTTGTACCGCTTTTCTTGACTTATCTTGGCTTATCTCAAGCCTTTGATAAAGTTTGGCACGAAGGCCTGAAATATGAGCAACGAAAAGCTTTGCCGGAAAAAAATGTATGAACTCTTAGAGTCTTAACTTTGACAACTCTTTGGCAAATACACGTCGGTGATCCACAAGGTAGCGTCCTCGGTCCAACACTGTTTTTACCTACTTTTTACCAGGGACGTACCTCAAGAAGAGACAACGACTGTACGCACGTTCGCTGACGACACGGCTATCCTCACTACGGATAAGACAATCGAACTATCAACGGGCAAACTCCAACGCGCTTTGAACAAAATAAGCGAATGGACAAACCCCTGGCGAATCGTCCTAAATGAGACAAGATCAACGCATGTAAATTTTACTTAGAAGACGGTAAACAACTTACCTCTCCTTATCAACTCGGTACAAATACCGTACGCAAACGAGGCGAAATATCTAGGCATGAGACCCTAGACGCAAAACGTAAGTGGAAGCCACACGTTAAAAAGAAACACGACGAACTTGACATCAAGCTACGAGAACTGAATTGGCTTACGCACTTAGTTATTCTAAACTAAATGCATATAACAAACTGCTATTGTATAAGCAAGTATGCTAAAACCAACTTGGACGTACGGTATACAACTTTATGGGCTTGTACCAAACTAAGCAACATATCTATTTTAGAAACTTTTCAGAATAAGACACTAAGGGCCGGTTTTTCAGTGCGAGATCATCCGACTTTCCGAGTTAAACTGAGATTAAGCCCAGAAATGAGTTTTTCAGTAAACTAAGATCTGGGGTTTATCTCGGATTATCTCTGGAGAACAGTATGAATCGTTTCTCCTGTAGGTCCCATTCATATCTCTAAAAGGTCTTAGGGGTCTACGATGATTATTCCACCGCATCACAAACTATACAACAATAGGTAGGGTATAACAAAAGAATTTTGTGCACTGAGCTTCAGTCCCAGGACTTCTTTGAATGCTTTTTCTGCGTGGAATGTCAGTTGATTTGCGCGTTGCTGTGAAAAATGACATTTGAGAATAATTCGAACCTCTTTTCCTGGTTTTTTCTATGTGAAATGAGAGCTGGGAGAGTCAATAATTTCGAGAGTCGAAGATTTTGACAACTTAGACGACGGAGCTAACTCTGCACTGAAAAACTGCTCGCTGAGTTAACTCCAGATTGGTTTGTTACGGGATTAACAGATCTTGGTTTGAGCTGGGCTTAACTCAGCACTAAAAAATCGGCCCTAAGAGCAATTGTAAATGCTCCTGGGTATATAAGAAATAGCGATTTACATCGAGATTACTCGCAAATTTCGCACTTGCCTTCACGGTCATTGTAACCAAACAATTCGAAGTCTACATCAGGAAAATCTTGCATGCCTACTACAACGAACAAGACCGTTGGAAATAGCGTCGTAAGAGGAAACCGCACAGAATGACGGTTTTGCAGGTGCTTTTTCGTTGGAAGATAGTCTGCTAAACGCGATTAGGTACTATACGGCAGCTTAGTCGGGATACTCAGTCGTAGTCTTACAAAAATTGGGAAATTTTTTAATGAGTAAGAATCTCACACTACTATGAGCACGTGCGTTCGATCCCCATAATGCCTATGAGGGTTTTTACCTACCTACGAAAAAAAAGTAACAGAATAGGAAAAAGATCTTTGGTTGCCAAAAATTTAAGAAATATCTGTGAAGCCTCTGTAATAGTAAACACTTAATAAAGTAACAGAAAACAAGTGGGAAAGGTATCATAAGGTAGGGTTGGAAATCGCCACATTAACGCTCATATCGTCGGAACTCTGCTTTCACCGAAGCAAATAGGGGCTTTAAGCCAACGCCATGGGGAAAGAAACGCCATGGCGTAAGAAGGTTAGGTTAAACAGGGGTGGTGAAAAAAACCCCACAGACACTAACACCAAAAAGGGCCCATCGCTATCCCTGGGGAACCAGTTGGACTTAACATTCAAAAGGAAAAACAAACCTTAACATTCTCTCTGGTTTAACAGCCAATTTCCCTGCAATAGCCAAGAAGGCCTTTGATGTTTGTGCCATCTACTTCCACTAAACTTTTGAAGAAATATTACCCTAAATTTTTTTTTAGGTCATTAAGTGTATTGAGTGTATCTCGGTTCTTGTATTTTAAAAAGTGTGAAATTTGGTTAAATCCGCCAACGGCCACGTCCACTACTGGCTTCAGTGTGAGATAACCTCTAATTCACAATTTCTTTTAAAATGCCCTTTGGTCAACTTAGACAAGGAGTAGGAGCTCAAATTTTGTTACAGAGCAATACAGACCCAAAAACATTAAGAAAGGCAAGATTCCCACAAGAAGCCCAATATCGACCATGCCCACTTTTGACTTGTTAGATCTTTAAAAACTTGATTTCTCGGAAAGTTCACTCCAAATCTAAAAATTAAATGCTACTACATATTTGCTAAGTTTACTCCATGCAAAGTTTTGAGCTCCGCCCTCTTTCAGTGGGCGTTTTTTGGAAAAACAGTTTTTTTCCGAAATAATTTTTGCTTTAAACGCATTTTTCTCCTGATTATTTAATTTAAATAAATAAAATAAATAAATAGAGTGGCGCAACAGCTCGATGTGAACCAGGGCCAACTTCTCAACAATGTTTGCTGTGTGTGTTGATTTCTTCACATACAAGGGGACGGCAGTTTGAGAACAGCAGTTTGAGAAGTTTTTCAAGTCAATTGATACTCTCGGAGGGTATCAAACCCTCGCGGAGGTGGGGATCGTGAAAAAGAACAATTCTTTTTTTTTCAGGTGACAATGACAGGATTCGAACCCAGACCTCCGGCGTAGAAAGCACACACACTAACCACTACGCCACGGCACCCCACCCGATTTTTTAATATAATTGGTTTTAATTTTTAGTTTATGCCCACTTTTGGGGGCGTGGCCTATACATGTAATATATGAATTCGGGCCAATTAAGTTTAAGATTTGGTGTTACACGGTAAATAGGGTCGGGTATTTAGAAGTTTGTCACAAACGAACTCTTGCACTTGCTCACTTGTTTTAATATGCATTATAATAATCTCACCAACATAAAAACACTTAACAAAACTAAATAACATTAAATACTGCATTCGGCAAGCTCTCTTCGATTACTTTTTATAGATCCTCACCAATTGTCCCTGTTCGTTGTATTTATACAACGGACCATTGACCTTGTCAACTGGAGCGTATTTGAGTTCAGCGGTAAAGGCGTTATTTCGCGCTTCTTCCTCCGTTTGTGAGGTCTTGTAAGTGACCTTTTGCAAGGTCTTCTCTGGTGTCAAGACAAAATATTCCCCCTTGGTCACAGAACCATCAGCAATGTCTTCGTTCTCCTCGGTGGCAAAATCGCTTTCGTTATTTGTCACACTGTCGTCCGGTACCCTTGGCTCTGGATAGCCCTGAGGTTGAACCGCCGCCGCCGGCGCACCGTACTGTTCTTCTGGCTGAATGATTGGAGCACTATACCGAACAGCGGGAATCTTAAATTGCTGCAATCTCTGTCGGTTAAATGGTTGTTGTCTTATATTTCCTGAGAACCGAAAAGGTCGTTGAATTTGTCGTTGAGGTAAGAATTCTCTATTGTTTAGCTGCGAAGAGGAGACAATTTTGAACAGCGTCGAAGGTCGAATCGGAAGACCTTGAACTCGTAGGATGTCATCCCCTGAGTTCACATCGATTTGGTTCGGATTATATGACGAGGATGGTGGCGCGTAGCCTTTGTTTAGTGCTGCACTTAACTGGCCAGCATGCTCGACACGTTCCTTGGTGATCTCGAGTTCAAGCCTAGAATTTCGTTGTGGGGCAAAGTATGCGTTCGGCAAGTTGAATGAGCTGCCTTGAGGTCTCCAGCCGGACGGAGCATATGGGCCGTTTACTGGTAGTTCAGCTAAACATGCTGCTAACAAAGTTCCGAATATCACAATCTAAAAAAAAATATCACCTATTTAAGCCGAATTTATAAAATTTTATTTTATTTAAAACTCACCTTTCCAAGCATAGCGTGTCCAATTGATTCAGCTGCGTTCACCAAAATGATTCCACTTAAAATGCAGTTTTAGGCTTTTATACCTCGAATTAAATAACTAATGTTGCACCTTCTATAAATTAGTATGCAGCACTGCGTACGGTTGGTTTTACAATTATTTGTCATTGCTCGAAAACCCGCGTGCGTATAGTTATACCCACCTGTCTCTGCGCAGACGTCACGTACAATTAAATTGCCTGTCATCAACTTTTCCAAAATTCTGACAACATCTGGCTTACTTAGCATAAGCTTACAACGAAGCCTATATTTTAAGCCCAAACAAATTTCAAGTTCAATGTTATGGCTCAACGTCGCGTGCCAAAAAGCTTGGAAATACGTTAAACGGCTTAAGCCCATCGGCTGATCATCATCATCATTTGTTTAAAACGCGTTAAGGTGTGTAGACTTTTGATTAACCCGTTTTTTAAGACCCAGTGATTAATGTCAGGCAATATTTTGAAATTAACAAATTAGTGTGGTGAGGTGAGTTTATTTATTTAAGGCGCACCCACTCATAAATTCATCGAAGACACGCTTCAAATTCAAATTTATTGCTATAGTGAGGTAAGCAATAGCAATAAGTTAAAGGCGATGAAGTATGAACCTTTTTAAAATCATGTAAGCGGTTGAATTTTGAGTTTTAAGAAGACAAACTTTAAAGAAAGTAAACTCCCTTGATTAAGTGAGATTTGCTAGTGTTATTGAACTTATCGAACCCTATATATACCCTAATAGTTTGACTTAAGGCCTTAAAAGTTGACAATGAGATAAATATAGAATAAATGTCCGCTTCGAGATTACTGCATATATTTCATAAACCTTTTTGCTGTTTGAAAATTCACGATCAGCAACGAAAAAAAAGCCTATAATAGAAAAAATTCCATTCCGTTAGCCCAAGTTAATAGTTTCAACCCCGTCTTATTAACCAATGGGTTAAATATTTTATAAATTTGTAATTATTATGCATAATTTGAGTTAGAAAAATTTCAGCAAAATGTGCCCAGGAATCTCAGGAATCTCCCCCTTTAATCCCCAAGCTACTCTACCAGGCGACTTCTTTAGCATATCTGAATCGGCCTTAGTTGAAGTTCACCAACCTTTCTTCAGAAAAGTTGACCTTGAGTCCTGAATCAGGCTTGGAACCTGCCGTTTAAACCGACAGTAATACTTCGAACTTTGGAACTGGTTATTCCAAGCAACAGCAATTTGCACATCAAAATTGGTGATGGCTTGGCTATCGTCGTTCTCAAAATTAATTTTGATTGATAACGTCTTCCAGACTCTGACTTTCAACACTTAACAAAAGCAAACTAAATATGACTGATGTAGCTTGAAAAGTATGGCTAAGTGCAATACGCAAGTACAAAACGCGGCGTGGCCTTTTCTTATCGACGGGAAAGCCAACATATTGGCCAACCTGCAGAAATAAAATACCTGATCTCGTCGACTTCTTTATAGCCACGAGGGTACCTTACGAACGTAGAAGAACGCTTTGATCTCTGTTCAGATCACTCGGCAGTTCTTTTGAAAATCGGTGGAAGCCTAGCAAAAAAGAAAAGAGCGCCTAGATAAACTAACAACAACACCCACTGGGACGGCTTTAGAAAACACTGCAAAGAAAACATAGCTTTAAATGTACCGCTCAAAACGCCAATTGAAATAGAAGGCGAACTAGATAAACTCGTGAGGAGGTCCGAATTATCGAACAGCGGAACAATATATCCGCGAGAAAGAGAAGAGCTAATATGCGAAAAAAAGGAGAGCGCGCAAGAGATGGCAACGTTCGCGAGCACCCCCGGATAAGACCATCTTGAACCACCTTTCTAACAAACTGAAGCACGAACTTCAAGATTTTTAAAGTCGCGAGACTACTGCTTACCTCGAAAGTTTGACAGCCGATAAAGGTTCGAACTACTCTCATTGGAAAGCAGTCAAGTCCGTTAAGAAGCCTATAGCACACTCTGCGCCAATAAGAAAAGCCAACGGCAAATGGGCAAGAGAAGATAATGAAAAAGCGGATTTGTTTGCAGATTACCTATAAGAAATATTCAAATCGCAAGCCTTCGACAAGGTATGGCACGAAGGCCTGAAGTACAAGTTAAGGCTTAGCTTACCAGAAAAACTCTATAGAATCTTAGATTCTTACCTTGAAGAGAGAATCTTTCGCGTAAGGTACGAAAATGAGTACTCGGAGTTCAAAGAGGTAAATGCCGGTGTCCCGCAAGGAGCGCTCTCGGCCCAATATTATTTTTGCTATTTACAAGAGACATACCCCAAGATGAGGGAACAATTTTAGCTACGTTCGCTGACGACACTGCTATTCTCGCTATTGATACGACAGTTGAATTATCAACAAGGAACTTCAACACGCTTTAGACAAAATATGCGACTGGACGAAGAGCTGGCGAGTCGTCCTTAACGAGACTAAATCAACGCATGTTAACTTTACTTATAAAAAGATAAACAACAAACCTTTATTCATTAACTCCGTACAAATCCCATACTCAAATGAAATATCTAGGAATGACTCTAGACGCAAAACTTAAATGGAAGCCGCACGTTAAAAAGAAACGCGACGAGCTCGAAATCAAGTTAAGAGAAATGAATTGGCTTATCGGAAGATTTTCGAAACTAAGCATATATAACATACTGCTTTTGTGCTAAAACCATCTTGGACGTACGGTATACAACTATGGGGTTGTACTAAACCAAGCGATATATCTATTTTAGAAACTTTTCAAAATAAGACACTCAGAGCAATCGTTAATGCTTCATGGTACATAAGAAATAGCGATCTACACCGAGATCTAGGAATCGCAACCGTGACTGACGAGGTAACAAACTTTTAGTACTCGACTTCGCGGACATTGCAACAATGAAATTATCCGAACTTTGGATCAGACAAATCTTACGCGCCGACTACAACGAATGAGACCGTTAGATGTAGCAGCATAAGATGAAACCGCATAAATTGACGGTATTGTAGGTGCCTCCGTTTGAAGGCCACACGCGATTACTACAGAAGCTTGAACTACTTGTTAAGAAAACTTAGTCGTAGTCTGACGGAAAATGGGAGGTTTTTCAGTGAGTAAGAATCTCACACTACTATGAGCACGCCCGGCCGGTCCTCGTAGTGTCTATGAAGGTTTTTCCTACCCACGGAAAAAAAAAAAAAAAAAATTTCCACTGATTTGTTCCAATGATGCTATCCGATGATAGCTATAATAAGAGCCTAAGGAATTCTTTCCGATATGTATGTCACCAAAACTCTATTTCTTTCGTTACCTCTTCTTCTACTCACATACAAAGAATTGAAGCAGTTCAGCGGAGGTTTCTCCGTTTCGCTCTTCATGGTTTCGGCTGGACGGGTCCTATCGTGTTGCCGTAATATAATTAAATCGCAATTAACTAAACTTAACTACATGTCAAATGTAATAACTAAAAAAAACGTCGAGAGGTAGCCGACATGCTCTTCATTCACCAGCTTTTATATGAAAACATTGACAAGCCATCAACTTCTCCAATTGATTTCCTTTTAACCTAATCCCCGCAATCTAAGATCTGTACCCTTGTTCCGCCTTGTTCCCCACCACACAAATATTGGTCATTACGAACCAATCACTAGAATGCTAAGAACAACTCTGTGCTGAAGTTTTTGATCTGCATTGTACCAACTAATAGTTCAAAAAAAATCTTCTACTTTATATTCATTCCTAGTTTTAGCAACCACTACTGTTCCATCTGTTAGTTTTAACCTCTAGTTTTAAGTTTAATGTAAGATGTAAGTGCCTAGTTTTAAGTTTGCTTGCATTAAGCTTAATAAAAGTGCCCTGTGTTAATGTAAGATGTAAGTGCCTAGTTTTAAGTTTGCTTGCATTAAGCTTAATAAAAGTGCCCTTGGGGTTCACTTAACACTGACCACCAAAGAAACAAAAAAACTGGCGACCCAGGTTTAATTAAGAACAAAATCTTCACCTTTCGTGTACGGCTTTTCCCTTTTGACTGATAGAAGTGTTTGGGTCTTTTACTGGGTCTGATGTAGCAACAACGCAAGTTTGAAGACTAAAGTCCAAAACGCAATGTTGCGTTGCTGCGTGCGTTCGATGACAAGCAGAGTAGAAACAACGGGCGCATATGGGGCAAAACGAAATGTTACTTCAAAACTTCACCCCACTTTTGACCGTAAATATCGTAGACAAAAGTAGATCTACTTTTTACTTTTGCGTCCGTTGAACAACCTCATGCTCATTCATTGAGTGGTGAGTGAGTATAGTTCTCTTGAAAAACGGTTGTTTCTGTTTCTTGTCAGAATAAAAAAAAAAACAGATTTGCGTAGAGTAGAGAGGTTTGAGTAGAGAATGTGATGTTTTTCGGTATTATTTCAGTTTGTCGCGATAACTCGCAAGTTGTTGGTTTTTAGCAGGCACAAAGACACGAGTGCACCACCTTGAATATATTTGCGATGGAATAAACAGAAATAATTTTATTTTCATTGCTGCTACTTTAAGGGCAACTTGGTTTTTAAAAAACATATTTGCTGCTCGTTCTTTTGCAAATATCTTTCAACAGAAATTGAATGTGTTTGCGGTGATACTTTACTTTATCACCTCATAAAGTAAACACTTTACATACTTTACAATTTCGTGCGTAGTTTGACGTAAAGTATCGTAAAGTTTTGGCAACGCATAACAAAGGCCATTAACGTACGCACGCAGCAAAGTAACATTGTGATTCCAGCATAAATTTGCGTGCCAAATCTGAAAAATATTTCCGGACCCAAAAGACTACGAGTATACCTACAATTCTATCGCTCACAGTTGACTCGGATAACATAAAATGCCAGTCCTAGTACATAGGTACACCTGTTCACTAAACATTTTGTCGGATTGATCCAAATCTGGCAATAGAACTAGGGCAGCGACTCATACCGTACCCATCTGCTTTTGTGTTGCAGAAATGTCAGATATGTCACGATTGCATATTAAAATTGTATTAAAATTGCAGGCAAGCATGAGGAGCACTTTAAAGTTAACCAGAACCAGAACGATGTCAAAAAAGCATGTCGAGCGTGTGATCTGATCCTGATCTTAAATCAATTCTTTCGAACAAACAAACAAAAGCAACTTAATTGAGCTCAATGGGTTAGGTACCAACAATAATATTGAGCTAAGGTGTGGGACCGAATTAAAACGTGCCGGCTAACATCAAATCAAAATTAAATTCATCACGAGATCAAATCCAATATTTACATAAACATAAATACAAGGAAACATGATCTTACCCTTGAATTTGAAAACAATTCACCTTTATTTTTAATCTGTGAGTAGGCAAACAATATAATCTATTCGATACTTGTTGCAAGACGCCCAGCCCATTGAGTCAGCCTTCGGTTGATCCGTTATTTAATCTCACATGCCACTGGAAAAATCAGATTTTCTTATAAATGGCTTATTGAATGTTAAATAAATATGAACGTCATTAATTTCATCGAAAGCAAAACAATGACAAGTCAATTGAAACGAAATCCATAAGCTCCCGCATAATATTATTATGCGGTGTTGCAGCTCCGCCCATGTAAGACGTTGAACTTTGTTACGTCAGGCGGCCCCCCAATGCAGGTTATGCGATCAAAAGCCGCAGATGCAGGTGAACACCAGCGGCAGCAATGTGTGATGGTGTTTATTTTGATCCATTATCACAGTCAAGACTTTTGCAAGACATGTAATTAGGCAGCCACCAGCCAACCGTGGGCAATAACTGTGACAGTATGTGACTCCTCTGGCAGTAGGTATACTCACCTTCGGGCCACTTGGCGTGTTGTCAGCTGATGCTTCATCAAACGATGTCACGTCGTAATTACAATTTGAAGCTTTCAGAAATCGATTTAAATGACACTTGCATGGTATTTTTGTCAAATCAAAAATTGGGAAAAATGCCAAAGAGGCCTTTTGGCGGGACCAATTCAAGTTACTTGGTTAAGGCCTTTCCCATTTAGCAGACGCAGACGAAGTTTAGTATTTAAAGTGTTACTGGGTGGGTGCAACTGAAGGAGTGAACCTTGACCACACCTGTTAACAGCCTCGTGTGTTTGTCATTTTTTGAGTGAAAGGACCCTCGAGGAATTCTCAAAGCCAGTTCTAAAAGTGAAAAACGGGACAGTGGAGAGTCAGTCTGCCAACTTTAAAGCGGGGACCACAAAGCAGCCTCAGGGCTTTGAACAGGCTTTGCAATGACATTTCGCTTATGGAGAGAGAGCTTTTATTATGCATCCAGTACGTTCTCCAAGCATGCCATTAAAAAATACTCACACATAGCCGAAAGCCCTGGTAGCTAGTGCTATGTACATAATTATATGGAACATCGAACATTCATGTCCAACTAATAAATAAAAAATATGTAATTTAGCCCAAAATGTAGACACACTCAGATATTCCTCGTCATATTCGTGCATGACCAACACACTTATGCAAATATAGCCAAAGGCAGACTGATTGACTTCGTGTATGCGATCGAAATCAACCCCCATTTGCTTCACACGAAGCAAAAGTTCGGCACATCTGAACTCGTGCTGGGCTTCTGAGCCTGATTACGCATCATTACGTTTTCTCTTTGCGCACTCTTTCTCTTTCCAAACAACATTTTGAAGCCGAGCTTCATTGTGGAAGGAAACAGTGAAATCGAATGGCTGAACTTGTAAACGTCAAGCCGAGGCCAAGCCCAGGCTGCTTTGTGGCTCCCACATTATAGTTTGATGTAGCAGTGGCTCTTCTACTGTGGAACTTTTTGGGACTGAAAAAAGCTGTTCGTCCCATATAGATGGTCCCTATAATAAAAAGAGGAGTGTCTCCTCCTTTTATTAAAGATGGTCCCTATAACAAATGGAGGAGTCGAAAAAAGCCAAAATTGGCTTAATAGACCAAAATTAAGCGGCATAAATGGCCCATCCGGATCCCTCGGAAACCTGCTGAGACTACTTTCAACAGAAATAAACCCTAAAGAATGCCTTCTGGTTAAACGGCCTTTTGAATTTCATTCTTTTTCTTCTGTTAGGCTTTAGAAACTTCATGATAACTCAGTTTATTTCCCTCAATATTTCGTTGAAAAGACGAGAAAAAGTCTTACATTTTCACGTGCTTAATAGACCTCAACAAAAGGCTATCCTGTAATAGAATTCAGGATATTAAACGCATTAGTTCAGGCTTTGAGTTGAGTTAAGTTGGAAATTCAACCTAGGTCTTTCAGCACAAGCAGAAGAGAGTTGAGTTGAGTTGAGTTGAGTTGAGTTGAGCTGAGTTGAGTTGAGTCGAGAAGTTGAAAAAACAGAAATCAAAAATTTAAACTGAAACAAATTAGCTCCTGCTTTTGCATATATTCAAGTTGCAAATAAGCCAAATCAACATGAAAAAGCATATAAGTATCACACAAACGACAAATTGTGCATATTTAAAGCTTAATGCTCTGATTATAACTTAGATACCTATACGAGCAAAATTTCGACTGAACTACGCAGAGCAAGTGCAGTCGAGTCGCACGACTCAACTTAACTCGATCCGCGTTTTTAAGAGGTTGAAGCTGGCTTGAGCTCTGCATATAAATGAAGCTATAACTTCCAATGTGCTTGTTCTCAATACCTCATTCCATCGGTAACACAAAAGCTAGACAGCTTTATCTAGTACCTGCTGTATGGGTTCCTTTTTAGAAGATTTTAGCCAACTTTTCTGTTATCTGTAAGAAGTGGATTGTTTAACTTTGTTCCATTTAATTTGAAACATTAAACCTAGTCAAAACTAAGGTATGAAAAAAATAAAGATCTAATAACACAACCTGATAAAGTCCAACGCACACATCAAGAATTCTGAAATTGACACCATTTAATCGTAGATACCAACATAGCTTGTGCATGTGCAGTTCTTATCTTACATCTATATAGGCTGATGACAGAATTATATATGGCTCCCAAAAAGAGGCTAAGAAGAAGTTAGAAAGCTAAAACTCGCTACGCGGCTTGGCTCCTCTGTTGCACATACAAAGTTTAAAAATTGGCTCAATCTGTCGACGGCTACGCCCACTACTGTCTTCAATGTGAGATAACCTCTATTTTACGATTTCTTTCAAAATGCCTTTAGGCCAAATAAGACATGGCGTAGGTGCTAACATTTTGGTACCGAGCAATACTGGCCCAAGGCCTTTAACAGGGCGAAAATTGGACTGCCCACAACATCGACCATGCCCACTTTTAACATGCTAGATCTTTAAAAACCCGATTTCTTGGAAAGTTCACTCCAAATCGAAAAAAAATATATTTATATTACAAATATAAAATATATTAATATTTGCTTGGTTTTCTCCGTGCAATGCTTTGAGCTCCGCCCACTTTTAAGGGGCGTTTTTAGCAAAACACGGTTTTTTACACGGTATTGAAAGTCGGGCATATAAAAGTTTGTCACAGACGAACTCTTGCACTTACTCACTTGTTCTATGTGAAGTGAGGGCTCGGAGAGTCAATAATGTCGAGAGTAGAAGATTTTGCCAAACTTTACTGACAGAATTAGCTCTTCACTGACAAGCTGCTCGCTAAGCTAACTCTAGATTCGTTTTGTTCCGGTTAAGCTGGACTTAACTTAGCACTGAAAAACCGGCCCTTAAAAGGCTGCAAAGTTTTAATTTTTTCCAAAAAAGTCGTTTTTTCAAGTCGACATCTATCCTTTCCCACCTTATGCAAGTCAGCAGTCTCCGTGTGCACTCGCTGGCAAAGGGATCGATTGCAAGGATTGCCCAAACCCGGGATTTTTTTTGAACCTAATTTGGGATCAGAAAGCAGCCTTGGCTTTGGCTTCGCCGCGTTACGATGCCTCGGCTTTGAACCGATTTAAAAATTACATTGCGCTCATGGTGAGGGAGCTTTTATTAGTGCAATCACGACGTTCTCGAAGTATGCCATGATGAAGTAAAAAATGCGCACACACACAACAAACAGTAGAGTCCACGGCAGACTGATTGATTTCGTGTGTGCGCTCGAAATCAACTCGTAAACGCCAGGCCCAGGCGAAGCCAAGGCTGTGTTGTGATCAGCCTTGGCTTCGCCTGGGCTGATTCTAAGCTTTCTAAAACTTTCGCAACTATTAATGCCTCATTTCACGCTTTTGCAAGTCGCTGTAGAATCTTTCTTGTCGGTCATCCTTGTCATCCTACCCCAAAACGCAAAGCGGCATTTCGTTTTGCAAATTTGCTGCGTGCGTAGTTTGACGTAAAGTATTGAAAAGGTTTGGCAACGCATGGCAAAGGCCATTAACGTACGCACGCAGCAACGTAACATTGCGATTCCAGCATAATGCTCTACCAGTTGAGCTACATCAGAAAAAACACGATTGATTCCAATCGTCGGTGGGTCATAGGTGCTTCCATCTGCAGCTCAGCCCACTTCCATCTCGGGTGTCCAAATGGCCTACATGTTCTCTCTGAATAAATAATACACGTATACCAACAACATATTAGGTTTATTGCAAGTAAAAGGAGCGCACCTGACTAATCGCCAAATATGAAATCTAACAACTGTTACTCCATATATTTTAGGGCTAAATAATCTGGCAGCTCTTTCATTGAATACTAAGCAGGTTGCTCTCGGCTATTCTCTTCTCTTCATCGATTGTCTGGTAAAAAAAAGTGCGCACTGTAGTGCCACATGGTGGAATTAAATTTGAAGTCTAGGGGTGAGCTCGAAATGCCTAAGTCGTTGTCATATAAGTTTAATCTTTTGCGTTTTTAACTTCATAAAATACTTTTAAACAGTTTTTTGTATTAAGATTTTTTTAAGAGTATTGACAAAAACGTTGAAACGTGTTCATGGATAGGGCTCTGACTTTTCAGTGCATAATAAGTAAATGCACCGCTTCGTGTCTTGTGTTCATTTTTCAAAAATTCAACATCAACGTGGTGGCTACTTTAAACAAGCCCACTCAGGGAGGTCGTTTACATGGCAAAAATCGTCCGTATCCAACCAACGTAATTGCATTGTAAACGTGACTTGAATTACCCCGCCATAGGTCTACGTCAACTTGACATCTCAGCTTAAATATGGTATAGGTCATGGCCTAAGCGGATAAAACAAACATACCGTGACCAAGTGCTTCCTCATGGACTTCTTTGAGTTCTTAAGTCTTAACATAATTGCTTTGGCTAAAGCATTTGAAGACGAGCCGCTTGAATTGTGGATCACTTGTTTCAATCAAAATGATAAAGTGTCATGACTGATGAGGCATTTGTGCGTCGTCGTCGTGTTAACGTTTTATTTGAATTAGCGCTCAAGATATTCAAAATCCCGCTTAGTTATAACTGAAATTAATACGTGCTTGTTGTACAAATAGAAATCGAACATAATGAGAGTATGTGCTCGATGTAGCTTCTGTTAATACCTAAATTTGTATTGGATTTGCGCAATGTCCACTAAATGCTTACACAACATTACATCATGTACTTATTAATGGCGTTTAATTAATGTGGGCGCTTATTATGGGTCAATGGCAGCCGCTTATGGCGTGAATATTTGAATACTTGTGTAGACTATATCAAATTATATTTACTTATAAGTTTAGTAGTGCCATGGCAGAGTTTGATGGATTTCACTGCGAATAATTTATTTGCGAAAGTACCACCAGCTCACATAGGTATCGTATCATGTAACAATCTAAGCCCGAATTTATGATTTAGCGAATGAATTTTAATTTATTGAATTCATAAAAAAATCCAGCATTGAATGAAGGGATATCTATGTAAAATATTGAAGCCTACAAGAGTGACCTACAAATTGGCTTCTGTTACAAACTGTAATAAACTTATTTCTCATGACGCGATGAGTTTATCTTTTGAGCTTAGTATCCTGTAGGCCTGGCAACGCGTTCTTTTTCGTACGAGGTTCCTCGATTTCTACATTTGTCATTTTCATGTCTTGCCCTTTTTCAGGAGTGGAAAATGACTGATAGCTTTAAGATGATCTGATAAGATGATCCAATAATCAATCATTTTGTGTAGACAGAAAATGTAAGCCGCATTTTAACAAGAAACAGAAACAGAATTTCATACATTAGCAACGCAAAAAGTTTTCAGCGAATTTAGGTTTCAGTTGTTAATGTATGGGATTCTATTTCTGTTCTTGTTTTACGTTGCTTGTGACAGCGGCTTTACGCTTATTAGACGTTAATTCAAACAAATTAAATTCAATGGGAGGCAACGTTGCTTCGACCATCCTCCGTTATGTTTTTTTACGTAAGAAAGTTTTGGGAAAGCAGAAAAATTCAACACAATGAATTTTTGCGTGCATTTTGACGTTTCTGTGAACCCTGGATTTGTTGGCTTTCGTGGTGGTTTGTGTTCTTGTACATTTGTTGGCACTTTCTTTAATTTTTAATCATTTTTCGAATGGCATATTTTCAACGTTGTTGTAAAGCAACAGAAATGTAACGGGACAAAACAAACGAGACGCATCTTTGTGACATAGCCTTTATGTTGCCGACACTTGACGTTGCCTTTTAAATGAGGTCAACAGAAAGTGCCTTCCAGGATAAAAAGTGCTTCTTGAAATCTGATAAAGAAATTCCTTGAAATTACTTATATTCCGTTAAATTTTTTTTTGTGTAAGTTTTCGCCAACAAATGGTAACTATACAATTTGTAACAATTTAAGCGAACCGAGAAAGATGAGCGAGTACCTGTAAAACTAGTTCCTTTGTGCAGAGTGTTCACCGCCTAATCAAGAGGAGAATAACTTTACTGATCCCTTTAGCTTCAATGTTTAATTATAATTTCGACAAGCGCTGTCATTGCCATGGTGGCTTTTAAACCCCAAGCTAGAAAAAACGCCAGCTACACTTAAAAGGAAAATTATCAGTTAACAGAACGGAAAATGGCGCCGTTTCTGTTTATGTTTCACTTTCTAATCCTGGTGCTAAAATAAATGAAGAAACAGGAACTGATTTTATGTTCTCAGAGAGAGCTTTCAAAAAACGTCAAGTCCAAAACGCAATGTTGCGTTGCAACCGGCGCATATGGGGCAAAACGAAATGTTACTTCAAAGCTTCACCCTGCGTTTGACTGCAAATATCGTTGACGCATCTACAACGCAAAAGTAGATCTACTTTCTACTTTTGCGTGCGTGCGTTGATCAACCTCCTGCTCATTCATTGTGTTATGAGTGAGTAGAGTTCTCTTGTCGTCAGTAGTTTGTGGGGACAAAAAAGGGTTGTTTCTGTTTATAGTCAGAATATAAACAGGTTTGCGTAGATTAGAGAGGTTTAAGTAGAGAATGTGATGTTTTTCGATATCATTAGATTACTTAAGCGTTGTTTACTTACTTACTTACTAACTTAAGGTAGAGTTACAGACCGAGGTGGACATTGGCCTCAACGAACAAGCTTCGCCCGCCAGCTCTCAGCTCTGTCTCTAACTAGTCGTCTCCACTTTCGCCCGCGAAGTTGGCTGAGGTCCCCTTCCACTTGCGTGCACCACCTAAGTCTTGGTGCTCCTCTACTACGTCGTCCCTGCGGTGTGGACTCGAAGATTTTCCAGGCTGGGGCGTTGGCGTCCATCCGCTCTAGATGACCCAACCATCGTAGAGGTTGTTGAGCAGCACTTAAAACGAGTTCTTAGACGTCAAACATGAACAGTTGTTATCGGCATTGTGCTCCTAAAATGTATGCCAGATATTTTACACAGGAAAATTGACAGCGAATCTTACAGCCAAGAGAACACTACCAGCACAAATTGTGCTAAACAGACATGTATTGTTACATGAACTGTACGTGTGAGTATTTCTTACCAAATTTTATTTTACAACATAAGAAACTGCTACCGATGATCCATGATTTGTTTATTTACGCCATCAGAGAAGTTTAAATTAATAACAGTTTTTGTTTAAAATTCCTTATTTGACGTTTGTATCCAACTTCCGCAAGTGGAAAATTTTTTTTTTTTATAAAATCCTGTCATAGATACCTGAATAAAAGGAGGGCGTGGTGCAGCACAGTTTTTGCTAATAATTAGCAGATTAAATGAACCGAAAGATAAATGGATAAATATTCTCCAAGAAAAAAGGCGAATCGCTTAATTCTTAACGCAAAATGTAAGCCTTCAGCCCAATGAATACGTTGAATCCGTTACGTCGAAGAGCACAACTGACAACTCAGTAAAATACACACGTTCTTATGGAAAGCGAGGTACGTCACGAAGTTCTTCTATGGGTCCCTTCCCATAAGAACGTGTATATTCAACTCAGTTGTCAGTTGCGTACTTCTCCGTGACGGACGCAACGGATTCATTGGGCTGAAGGCTTTACGCTTTACGTAAAACCTTCAGCCTGTAAAATGCGTAAGTCTTCTTGGTGGTAGTAAATGGTGCATGGGTATTTTTCAGCTAGAGCTCACGCGTTCTTTGTTTAGGCGATGGATTGCCTAAGGTTTATCGCACACTAGCAATTTTTTAAGGCATCAATAGTTTACTCATAATCGACGAAAGCAGCACTCATCAGTTTATCTATTTAATAAATGAACTTATTTAATACGTAAATTTAATTAACCTTGATGAAAAATTTGGCTGTTTGCTTTGTAAAATGTCACCGAAGTGAAAGAAATTAGAGAGTTTCAAGGTAGCATTAAAAAACTGAGCTGCATGAGTTAAAAAAAATATTTATGACAACAACCAGCTAAAAAATCGGTGGCAAAATACAGATTGAAAAATTGCTGCAAACTGGTTTCGTGTCAGTCGCCCATATGTGCGCATTCCCTCATAGGACACAAAAAAGCAATCAAATCGTTGCGGGACTAAAAGTGTCATGTGTGCAATAAGCCTAAGAATTTACATTTTTAAAAAAGAATACCTAATTCATTTTGTTCCTATGTTTTCTTTTTCAACAGTACAGATTTCGAAATTGTTTTTTCAACAAATCATGTAGATAATGTTTGAAAGCAGTTTTCATTTAATTTACAAAAGCGTATGGCTGTTAGGAAAAAATGTGGCATCGGTGTATCGAAAGCATTTCGTTCAAGCGTAACGGAATCTTTACGCTGATGCGTTAAGAACTTGTTTGTGCTTTAAAGAAGCAAGAGACTCGGCCTTAAAGCAAGAGAAAGCATTTTAGTAGAATCAGAATCTTTTATTATTTGGGCAATAATCCCAGAGTGGATAAATGTTTCGCCAATTTATCGTGGATAGCTGAATAAAAGTAGTGTTGCAACATAGTGCAGATAAATGGACAGATACTACTGTCAAAGAGATTTTGTGCAGGACTAAGCTTCGTAGCGCTTGCAAAAATGACTGATAAGGCAAGATTTGTCAAGCGATTGCTTCACAAATTTAACCTAATTATTAATATTGAGTTCTCGTAGGTTCTAGGTCTTGGAATAACATTGGAGCAACCGAAAAGTCATAAGATTAAAATGTGCTGCTCTCAAAATAACTCTCCCTAAAAACGAGTGCAGTTACTGTGAACAGCCATTTCGATGACGTCAGAGAAATTCTCAACCACCCTGTAACTTCACAGCTGTTGGTTGAACTGTGAAGTGTCTGTCACTTCGGCAGCGCACGTGTGGTGTCATTTCATTTGTATCGAAACTTTGCTTTTATTACACAGAATATTGAAGAACAATTAAAATGGTTAAAAAATCCACAAAAACTTTGCCTAAGCTTCTCGAAAATGGTTCCTGGGAAACGGTAAAAATCAAGGGAAATGTTATTTCTGACGATGGCGGAGGATACGAGGGCTTGATCGGTCTGGAAGTCCTCGAAAACTATGACTCGCTTTTGGTCGAAAAGGATAAGGTACGTAAAATCGATTACATTCTGTTTTCCGTCGTAAATTGAAGCAAAATACTCCAGAAAAAGAAGCGACTGTCTAAAAAAGAGAAGAAGCAACTGAAGGCTGATAAATCAGCTAAGAAGCGGAAGCTTGCTGAAGACAATTCGGAGATTCTGTCTCAGGCGACACAGCAGCCGGCAAAAAAGAAAAAGAAGTCAAAGAACCAGGCGACGACAGAGAAGGATGAAGTGGGCTCGTATCCCGGGAGGTTTGTCCTCCTCAAGCCGCCTTTAAGTGATGAAGACGCTGAAGACGCCGATGTTCATAATGACATCGACGATTTGGAGGTAAGTGATGATGGAAACAATTTTTTCCCCTTTGACATATGTTTATCAAATTTTTTAGGGTTGGAATGGTCTGGGAGTGCCAAATGAAATTCTAAGAAGCCTTGCTGAAAGGGGTTTCAAATCGCCGACAGAAATACAAGCAAGAACACTGCCAGCAGCAATTATGGGCAAAAAAGACATCCTTGGAGCGGCAGAAACTGGAAGTGGCAAAACTCTAGCGTTTGGTATACCAATTCTCGCTGGCATCATGGAGCTTAAGGCCAAAAACTCAAGAACAGGCATAAGGAAAGCGCCCAAACAGGCGGCACCGAAAAAGTCGAAGGAGCAACGTGATTTAACCCCACCACCGGAAGAACTCGACAATTATCCTGCGCTGCCAGATGACGAGGATGTCGGTGAAGTGGAGGACACGAGTCAGGACAAACCCTTGTACGCTGTTGTTCTCACTCCAACGCGAGAACTTGCTGTCCAAGTCAAAGATCATCTTGTAGCTGCCGCCCAATACACCGGAATCAAGGTTGCAGCGATATTTGGTGGCTTGTCCATAGCCAAACAAGAAAGAGTATTGAGAGGGTGCCCAGAAATAGTAGTGGCCACTCCAGGTCGACTATGGGAACTGCTTCAACAGGAGAATCCCCATCTTAGCAAAGTAGACGAAGTAAGCTTCCTAGTGATTGACGAAACTGATCGTATGGTGGAGAAAGGACACTTTGAGGAGCTTAAGTTGCTGCTAAATCGCTTGAATTCGGATGAGGCCAGGAAACAAGTGCGCCAGAACTTTGTCTTCTCGGCGACGTTGACACTTGTTCATGATCTACCTGATCATTTGCAGAGTAAGCTCGCAGTTCCCACTGTGCACCAACAATACAACTGATAACTTTGTTTTCATTTTTAGAAAGAAATATCGGAAGGAAAAATAAACTAGTGAAGCAAACACCGGGCCTAAAGATTCAAGGACTCATTGAAGAGCTCGGCATATCACAGCCGAAAATAGTTGACGTCACTACGAGCAGTCGTAAGTTCTCCTCCTCTGATTCTTACAACTTTTTTACTCTAATCTTTTTCGTCTACCGCAGAAACTGCCCACAATTTGACCGAGTGTCGTCTGATCTGTCCCATGGAACAGAAGGACTACTTCCTGTATTACTTTGTTCAACGGCATCCAGGAAGGACAATAGTCTTCTGTAACTCAATCGACTGTGTTAAGAGGCTGGCCACTCTATTTGGTCTGCTAAATTGCAAGGCGTTACCGTTGCACGCGAGTATGATTCAAAAGCAAAGATTAAAGAACCTGGAGCGTTTCAGAGACAATCCTGATGGACTGCTAATTGCAACTGACGTTGCAGCCCGAGGTTTGGACATACCAAATGTGCAACACGTTATCCATTACCAGGTAATTGTGGGAGTCAACGTGGGGTGTTAGAATTTAAGTGAAAGAATCCTTACAGGTGCCTAGGACCAGTGAGAACTACGTACATCGGTCAGGGAGAACAGCACGAGCCAAGTGCGATGGTATCACCGTAATGTTTATGGATCCTGGCGAGGTGAAAAGTTACTTGAAGCTGTGCAAAACATTGGATAGAAGTAAGTGAAATATTTTTTCGAACTTTCCTCACTTTAAAGCTCCTTCAGTGATTTGAAGATGCCCAAGTCAAGTACCCTAGAATGGACTCCTGTTGATTCTTTGTTGATTTCAGACCTTAACAGACTCCTTTCTGCTTGAAATCGGGTGTATTTGAAATCAAATGGACAAATTAGTCTGAATTACTAGGGATTGCAGGGATTGCCTTAGCCTAGAGAGTTTTCTGCTCTCCCGCCGAAGCCCACTAATAATAGCGCTTCACCACCACGCCGACTTGCCCCATATTCTTGTGTCTGCTGATTGGGTAGCCCTTTTGAAGAGCATGGCCTCTTGCCTCCATGAGCAAAGCCACCGTCCGAAAGCCAACTCCGATGGTCATTGTGGCTGAGTTGAAGCAATAACAGCAAGATGACTAACTTTGTGGGGAATAATTCCAAGTTGGTTGTTTTAGGGTGTCTGAAAGCAGACTCCAAGTCGGAGATTGGAGAACGACACATTCCCAGGCTCCATCCAGTTTTGAAAATAATATTTGGAGGATTCGTCACAAGGAGGGGCGATCCCTTAAAATTGAAGATAGTTTCCATAAGACATTCAAAAAGACACTCATCTCGGTCGTTAGTATCGCTGCTGACACATGTAGAATGATGCGCATTGATGTCACTGACCATGTCCCAAGAGAATGGTTATATTTCTGGGCCTGAGTGATTGCCTTTCGTAGTATTTCACCTTGTCTATTTAGGCCCTGTTTCATCTTAGGACATGTATGCTATGGCGACCCGCATGGGTTTTTCTTTTCCCCGTTCCAAGCTTGCACAAGGTCTCCGTCGCTGAAATAAGATAGAAGAAAAGTATTCGGGCTTTTTCTTGAAAGCATGCCTAGGCTTACTTAATCCTTCAGCGAAGAAAGGCTCATAGTCCTTTCCCAGTCCAAACTGAACTTCTATGAGGCAAAGGAAATCTTTAAATCGCTGATATTAGCAGCAGACCAGACTATGACTATCTTAGCTGGATTATCGGTTTCCTGTATTACCTTTAGCTTCTTGATTTGAGTTGAGCTCTCGTTTCTGCAGATTAGAAATATGGCACTCGTCTGATGGCTGTCGCCGTTCTTGAAGTTAGGTGGCGCTGTCGTGGGGTTAACGTGACAGAGTACTTCAGGATAGTTGATACAAAAGAAGCCTCCGCGCTTATCTGTCCTTCATTGTCATTCAATAATACAATTGTAGTCAATAATACCAAAAGTCAAATGATCCTTCGCAAACTCCCTGAAGCGCCTTTAAACTGTCGAGGTTAACTCAGTCGTCGGGCTCGTGGCTTAGGCTTAGTTGAGGGCCAATCTGATTTTATTTAGTCAAGGTAGAGGTCTCGCAGACTTCCACCAGAGAGACGAGGATCACTTAACTTTTGATTACCCAGTTCTTTTGGAGTCTTTGTACTCAAGGCGCGTTTCCCCTTGAGAGTAAAACTACTGGTAGCAGCTCTCAGGCCGATCTCGAGAGCGAGAGTCATGAGAGAAGTTCGCAGAGAGATACCTCCAAGGAGTTGGGAAGTTGAGATTAGAAAATCAACTCTCTGCGAGTACTTTCGGAACTCTCGATACTGGCCTGAAAGCTACTTGCAGTAGTTTTACCCTCTAATAGACGCGCGCCTTCAGGCAGACATATTCCAGTTAATTCGTCCCTCACGAATCAATGAAATAACCTTAATAAAAAGCGTTTGGAGTCATTCTTTTACAGATCGGCAGCTGAGAAAACAAAGAAACTTACCAGAAAAAAAAACTGGAATTAAATTGTTTACGATTTTAACAAATATTTTTATTTAAAATCCGTTTCCTTAGCTGAAGATCTTCCCCTATTCCCGGTCGCAGAAAGATACCTGATACCGGTAAAACAACGTGTCAATTTGGCACGCGAGGTAGATAAACTAGAGTTGAAGATTCGACGCACTCAATCCGAGATCGGATGGATGAAAAAGAACGCTGACGAAATGGAAATGATCTTCGAAGGAATGGGCGATGATTCGTAGGTTTCAAAACATCTTGTCAATATTCTCAATCCTATTGAAACTACTTTTTGTATTCCCTTTTAACAGCGACGAAAGCAATGACGAAGACGCTTTTATAATCGAGAAGAAACGCAATCGTATGCATTTGGAGAACGTCAGGGAACAACTGAAGCAATTGATTGCACAGCCAATCTTTCCAAGAGGATTTAGCTACAAGTAAGTAAAAATATGGGCAAAGCTAAGAAATCATTTTCAAAAACTAAATGTGTCTTTTAACAGGTATCCAACAAGTACGGGTAAACTGGAAATGCCAAATATGGCGGCATCAAGTGATGAGCACACATCCAACAGCGCTGTGAAAGTCATGAAGAAGGCCATCGATGATGCGAAATTGGAGAAAAAGTTGAGAAATAAAAGGAAGAGGGCGTAAATAAAGAGTTAGCTAAACATTGAAGAACAAAACTGTAAATTATTTGGTGTAGATCTACCCACTTGGCCGAAATTGGACCGATGAAAAATGTTAGAAAAATGATAAGAATTAAGGCAACGGGTTGCTGCCTGCAGTATTTGTGATACTGAAGTCTTCGTATCCTAATTCCAGTTATCTAGAACAGTCTTTTACTTTAAGATAGTTTTGCATTTCGCTGTGGACATGGAAGGGCCTCAACGAACAATCTTTGGCAATCAGCTCTGTCTTTTTTGCAAGCAAAGTTTACCCAGTCATCGCAGTCTTTGTATTCCGCCCCTCCTGGCTTCGGTGTCGCTGTACTGCGCATACAGTTTGGTGTTTCCTACTGCTCGACTTTGCTTAGAACGATTTTCCTATCTAGTGTGTCCTCCTTCGCCTTTAACAAGTTCCATGCTTCTTCACCATAAAGCAGGAATGGAGTGATAAGGGTCTTATAAATGGAGCAACCTAAGTCCCTTAAACTTAATCAAATTTACAGCTTACCAAGATGTTTTGTTCAGGACGCGGGTGTTGGGTGTCTCCCTTATTGGCGTCAGCAGCAAACTTGGGTTCACCCCCCCAATTTCTTAACCTATATTTGCCGACTGCGTCAATACTCATGAAGGCTTAACTGTAAGCTTCAGCGTAATTTTATATTAGAGCTTTTGAAAGAGCGTTGCTATCGTGATGGCGCAAAAAATTCTGCTCAATTTTTCGGTGCGTGTTGCCTTGTCTGCGTCCTTTTCGATCTTACGACGAAACTAGACATTACGCTATGCAGCTCGTCTCTATAGATGCTGTGGGTATCGATCTGAAGTTGTTGGTTTATCCAGGTCGAGTGGGAGGTATCGGCTTAACCGTTATTCAGTTTGCAGAAATGGTTACGTAATTCTTCGAATCGACTGTTATTTTACTGCGGTGCTTATGTGGCCACCAGGGTCTTTAGGTTTTTGACAGGTTATTTTTCCCCTTCGGTAGAATTTTTGAACCTCATTTCGAACCTCATAGCGTCCTCTGCCACTTCAATCTTGGACTTCGTCTATCATTTTCTGCTCGCAGAGCTCACAAGAAACTTTGGCCTTTCTATACAGATCCTAGCTACTGGGACAGGAATACCAGTTGATAGAAGATCTCGGGAGACACGATTGGAGGAGGATCTGATAATCTTTTGCTCTTTTAGCCATCTGATGCTTTAACTTCCTCACAGCATTTCATTCTATTGGCGTTGGTCTGGGTATCCGCTAATTGGCGTCATCATCTTTCTCCTCTGTGGCGGCTATGAGGTAAAGGTTTGCCTTAGTCTTCGCCCAATGACGAACCAACATACGAATAAGCGATGTCTTTGACGTGTCAACAGTGGTCGGCGTAGACAATGCCCACTTCATGTGCTTAAAAAAAATTCAACGAATTTGCGATCTGAATAGGATTCTTCTTTAGGAAATCTCCAATATTTTAAAAGATAGCGAGTCAGAGTTACTGCAAGCATGACGTCGATCTACATGACATCTCTTCTAATGATTGCAACGAAGGTGGGTTCGTTACCCTTGTACTACCCCACGGTGTGAGGTGGACGTTAGCATCGGAGCCAAATATGAGATCCCCTTCTCTGGTTCTGGTGTTCTAGTTCTTCACTTCTCTGGTGCATGCTGATGGGCTGTCAACCGAGTCATGAGGATATGAGTGAATTATTCCTATGTCTCTCCTACCTTGGCGCTGCCTGATTCCCGTTGCTGTGGGTAATTAGAATAGGCAGTAACTAAAAGTGCCTATCTGCTATCAAGCCGTAATGTTTGCTCTCATCTTACTTTCTGCCTTTATGGTATAATATACCCTCAAATCTTCGCTTTATCCTTTACCTTTGCTCGGAATAACCATGATTCGTGGTTCAGGGCAATGTCTATGTTTTGCTAGTAAAAAAAGGTTATGGTGAACAGCGTCCTGTTCCTTCTTCCTTCGTTGCTGACTCCCAAGTACTTGCACTTTGCAGGTGGCAATTCCAACATGTTCCTTGTACTTGTTTTTGTGCAGTAGCGGCATTGATTTGAGATTGACCAGCACCGTGGCAGTTGTGCCGTTCTTCTATTCTCCACTAAACTCTCAATGGTCTTCGGAAAGTCTTCGTTCTGAAAGCTCACCTTGACCAAATCGTCAAGAGTGTTTGTTGATTTTTCACGTTGGAACTTCTGGATTTTCACTTTCGAGATTTGGATTCTAATTCTGGAGGTACCCTTTAAGTCAGTCGTTGAGAATCTTAACTCCTGGGATATGGATGAGTCTCCTCGTTTTGGTTTACTCACGTTATTCCTTTAAGCTAACAAGTAATCGCCCAAAGGGCATCAGTGTTACTTTTAAAGTTTTTTAGCCAGTCGAATGTATACTTGTTACAACAGTCTAAAATCTTAAATATTATATCCTGTCCAGTGTGGTTTAGTACCACTGGCCTTGCAGGCTTTGTTGATCCCAGCGAGAATTGGATTCAATTCCATTGGTCTTCGGATTGCCTTTGTTCTACTGGATTTCCAATGTGAACTACTGCAGCCCAAAAGTTCTTCTTGACCCAATTCATAACTGTTTTTTTTTTTGTCTCTTTGGCCTGCCTACTTATTACAGGGAACAAGAAGGTAGTATCGTCATGTCGACTTTTTCTTTTAGTTTTCTGCGGTCACCTGAGGTTCGGAAGGGTCCTCGCTCTTCGTTTCTACAGTTTTCCTGATACTTGTTGCTCAAGTTCAGGGCGGTTGGCATTGCGCCCTTTTTAAATTCTTGTTGGCCCGTTTGCTGGTCTTCTCATTAGCTACCTTGTTGCCAGCGTCGCTCCTCAGATTGCCTTTGGACCTGCTTTCAATTTTGTTGGGGTCCGTTTTCTCTTTGTCCAGGCTAACCGAAGGTTTGGATGGTTTATCAATACCTAAAGTGGAGGGCAAATGGCATTCCTTTTTTTCTTTTATTTTGCTCCACAGGTTTTCTATTCCCTAACCAGGCCCCTTGCAACATGCCCGATTACTTTTCCTTAGGGGTGCGCTTGTTTAGTCAGATGACTGTCCTCCTGACGTCGGTTGCTTGGCATACGCTGTACGTAGCAATAAGTGCCTACAATAGGAGTTATATTACAGTCATCTGCCATATTACAGTCCGATCTGCCAGGTTTGGCATTAACAGTACAGACGCTGTCTAACCTCACGTTGCTACCCTGATACTAGAGCCTGGGGTGGCACTCTTGCTCACCAAAGCCTCCGACTCGTGTCGCATTCGAAGGATGAGAATCCTACAAGGTCGTTGCGATTTCTATAATCTACTTCTTCACGTCATGCCTCCTCTTTGATCAGACAAGTACTAGCTAGTGGCTTGATGAATGGTCTGCCAGTATTTGGAAGAAAGAACAGTGTCTCAGGTGCTGAATACCTTCCTTCTTTAGTAGGCATAGAGACTTCCCGAATGGTAGCCTTCAAACTTACAACTTATTTAATATGCACCCGGTTGAGTCTAGACCAAATGAATTCGTTCATACCTTTGAGCTCTTCAGTGTAAATGAGCTGTCAGTGTTGAATCTCGATCGCAGTATTTTTGACTCGATTTAAATTCACTGCAGAATTCGATTTCCTTTGAGAGTTCAACGCACGAAGAAATCGCCCGGCAGAGTCATTGAAGTATGTAGCAGATTGTTTTTAAGAGTCCACGGACGGTGAGCCAGATGCCTGACGTTTTACGCCTAAGGTGCGAATACTTTTATAGCAGTCTCTGCAAGGTGTTGAATAAATGGTTCCATCTGACTGGAACAACTTTTTTGATTAAGCTAAAAGAGAAAAAACACAAGCCGGCAATAAGAACTAAGAAACTGTATAATCACGATCACAAGTGCTTGACTACGTAACGTCTCACACCGTCAACAACATAAGACCTTGCGTATTTGGCCAAAATCATCGAAACATTTAGCTTGGGAGTCGTAAAGTACTCCAAGTAGGGTTCCATCTCCTCCAGAGTCCATCTGGTTTTCAATTTAAACAGCAGAGCTATTCTATCGTTGATATCAGTGGTGATATTCTCCTCATTCAACGATCGTATGCAGGGTGGCTTGGATTCCAGATCGATGATTCCAATGCCGCGAAGGTACTTTGTCTACAAATAAATTACAAATATCACATCATAGAGGAGGAGGACAAGACTTACATCGACTTCGACGCCCTCGACAACGGCATCCTGCCATGTGGACATGAATTCATCGACGCGGAACTTTAAACCTGGCTGGAGGATATTCAAAGCTACGATTCGGGCGAGCATTTCGTCCTGGTATTTGTACTTCCCGGGCTTCTTATCCACTGGAACGGCGTAAAAGTTGAAAATTCCCTCGACAATCTGATCCGGAGCAATCCCATGGAGTGCAACAATTGTCTCGTCTTTATCGACCTCATCAAGAGCCCAGGAATTTTCGACAATCAGCCCCATCATGACGCTAACAATACGATACTCGTACTCGTATTCGAGGATCCGCATGTATCCTCCCAGCTCTAATGCACGAAATCTCTTCAATCCGACTTCAAACTGCTGCTTACTGCACTGGACAGTATCGAGCAGCTGGTTGTATGTGAAGAGAAGTTTCTTATCAATGAGATACTCATTTTCCGGGCCAGAGTAACGAGTCATCATTAGGAGATCGCAGAGCTTTCTGTATCGTGGCTGAACCTCTCGGCACTCAAAGTACTCATAGAAGACTTTAAGGACTTTTTTCTGCTCCAGCACTCGCTCAATGGTGACTTCATCATCGCTATCGTCTTGTATACGTTCCAAGGAGGAATTTGGCCCCACCCGCGGACTTTTTAGGGGAGAAGTGCTTGTTTCCGCAGCAAATTTCAGATCAGGAGTCACGAGAAGACTGTTGGAGATCTCTGTCGCTTTGACTTCGTACGTCTTGTCATCGGTACAGAGAACTGCACTCTCGTGGAGCCCGCCTTTAAAGGAGAGCGTTTGACCATCGCGAATGCAACTCAACAGATGTGGGTTCAATTCGAGGAGGCGAAAGTTTTCGTTGCCACCATGAGTAGAGGGAAAATAGAAGGACTGGAGAATGCAAAGGTAACAAAAATTGAGTGATAACCAAGTGTTTTTAGTTTTTCTTGCACTTACCTGGGTTACAGGTGTCAGGTTGCGCTCATCCAGCCGTGCATGTTTGATTATCTCCTTGACATCCTCCGGCGTTCGAATGTAACTGGAAACAAATTAAGGAAGTTTTATTTGTTGGCGGTCAAAGGAGTTCGTGAGATGTCTTACGGAAGTTGCACCTTTTCTTCATCTATTTCCATTGGTGTATCCATTATTTTTGTAAAATATAAATATAAATATTCACAACTGTGCAATGCACAAAAGAACAGAAATACGCGCTAAATTTGAAAACTAAAATGTCACATTTGTAAACAAACACATATGTGGATAGTTCACGATTTGCATTTAAAATTCCTAGAAAAAAGTCGAATTCAGCGACGAAAAGTACTTATAGTTATTTTGTTAAATACCATCATCTAATCCTCGATTAATATAAATCTTTATTAAATCCTCTACGAATCGCGCGATTTACCATACAAATTTAAATCCTCTCGGTAAGCGATTAAAAATAAATTCTCTTAGAAATCCCATTCACAAACCTATTTTCTTCACCTTTTAACAGTTTGAGAAACAAAAAAGGAAACTGAAACTGTCTCTGTGCGACAGATCTGTCACAAGTACGTTTTCTATTGTGACTTTTACTGAAAAAATCGTTTTTCGCTCCTAGAAACAAAAACACCGCCACTCTCTTTTGAGAGCCAAAATAACAGAAACAGAGTTTTCGTTTTTTTGGCTTGTTTCTATTGGCTTGAATCTCTTTTTATGAACGCGCTATCTCGCAAATAAGACGAATAGATGGAAAACAATGAATAATATCAACCTGTAGTATAGAACTTGGCCGATTACTACGATCGTCTTTTGGCCTGCGAAAAAGAGAGTTTCAAGACACTGTTGTCTCCGAAAGAATTTTTTTTGCAGAGAACGTTAGTTAAATTTTAATTTTATATTCAAAGGTGAAATTTTAAAAGGTCTTGATGATTCACTTTGTTGTTTCATACAATGTCAAAGTGGATAAAGTGTTTGTAAAAGCCTCAGTCCATCTGTGATGGATTGTGAAATATCCCACTATACCTGACACAAATTGCCACGCCTCAAAACAGTGGGCGGGGTAAAAACATAACCTCACTTGGTTTTGTGCTATGTTCCCACCAGCAATAATACAAAGATTAGCGAGAGACAAATTTGTCTTGTGGGTCAACTTGGAAATCCCAAAGTGGTTCCCCCAGACATAATATAGGATTAATTTGGCATGAGCACAATTTTTCTGTCATTTTGGCTCTCGAAATTGAGTGGCGATGTGATTTTTCGCTAGCGGAAAAGATTTCCGTTGTAAACATCCCAATAGAGATCGTAATTCTGACAGATCTGTCATACGTAGACAGTTTTGAGTGTCCTTTTTCGATTCTCAAACTATCAAGATGTTCAAAAAGAGCGGAAAGTGGTTTGTCAAAAACGTAAATGAGATTTGTGTGGGGATATATATCTAATCGCTTGCCGAGTGGATTTAAATTTGTATTGTTAATTGCGTAGTTTGTAGAGGGTTTAGAGTAAATCTGTATTAATCGCGGATTAGTGCCTGGTGGAAACATGGTATTTTTGTTATTTGGCATGGTACCTTGCTATTTGGCTTAAAAATACCGTTTTTCCTTACCACGCCCACAAAAGTGGGGGTGACATAAAGTGCGTATACAAAAACTACAGCAAATCTTGATCAATGCAAAGCTTGATCAATGCTGAGCTAAAAATTTTTTTCTTGCGCCGTAGAGACAATTCAAAGTCTGCGTCTCACACCAAAATGATGATCCAACGCTTTTGGCACAAGCTAAAATTCCACTGTTTTTTATTTGTCTGATCCAAAATTCGGATTATTTCATGATAGCAATGTCCGCGAAGTCGAATACTAAGTTTGCGAGCAAAGCTTACTACCTCGTCAGTCACGGTTGCGATTCCTAGATCTCGATGTAAATCGAAATTAACGATTGCTCTGAGCGTCTTATTTTAAAAATTTTTTAAAATAGACATGTTGCTTGGTTTAGCAAAACCCTACAGTTGTACACCGTACGTTCAAAATGGTTTTAGCACTGCTTATACAAAAGCAGTTTGTTGTAGTGCTTAGTTTCGAAAATCTTCTGATAAGACAATAATTCATTTCTCTTAACCTGATTTCGAGCTCATCGCGTTTCTTTTTAAAGTGTGGTTTGCTTTCAAGTTTTCCGTCCAGACCCAGAGTCATGCCTAGATATTTCGCTTCATTGGAGTACGGGTTTTTTACCGAATAAAGTTTTATTGTTTGTCTTTTTATAAGTGATGACATGCATTGACTTAATCTCGTTAAGGACGATTTGCCAGCCCTTCGTCCAGTCGCATATTTTTTCTAAAGTGCGCTTAAGTTTTCCTGTTGATAATTCAACTGTCGTATCAATAGTGAGAATAGCAGTGTCGTCAGCGAACGTAGCTAAAATTTTTCCCTCATCATGGGGTATGTCTCTAGTATGAACCAAAAATAATGTTGGGCCGAGAACGCTTCCTTGCTGGACACCGGAATTTATCTTTTTCAGTTCCGAGTACTCATTTTCGTACCTAAGTGCCTGTTCTCATTTGGTTGATCCTAACCTAACCCAAATTTTATTTCTCAAAATAAAACGGAGGTTGAACGGTGGCCACCACACTGGCGCTTTCCCTCACCATAGTAGTTCTGACACATCAGGTTAGGATCAACCAAATGAAAACAGGCACTAAGGCGAAAGATTCTGTCTTCAATTATAGCCTTCTGAATATTGGTCGTGGCGGTGGCTCATGTGTCCGAGTTCGTCGTGCGTGAAGTTTTTGGTAGTGGAATTGTTTTTGGCTGTACACAGCCATTGCTGTTGTCAGTATGGTTTCCCTGGCCGCTGCCACTTTATAAGCACGTGTTGTTTTTGCTTTTGTCTGTCAGTCGTGCGTCACTCTCAGCTGCGGTGCGGGCAGCCGCTATCAAAACAGAAATAAACAACAAGTTGAATTTGTGTTTAAAAATTTAAATCAAAAAATAACCATGTCTGCAAACGAGGATAAACGCCAGTTCACAGATCAGGAACGCCTTGAATTGGCTGCTAAATTGGACGAGGAGTTGGAGGACTTTATCAGCGGCCTAGAAAAGAAGAAATACACCGAAGGATGGCCCGAAGATCGATGGCAAGAGGTTTGTATATTTAGTTGCTTCAACTTGGCTTGTAATCGAAAAACGAATCACTTCGAACAGGAAATGGAGAAGCATCCGTTCTTTATGAAGAAAGCCCCACAGCCAGGCGATGAAGTACATCCCCTGTTCGAGGGACTCCAAAAGTTAAAGTATGATCCTGACGAAAACACAGCCGAGGACTTGGCTCTGAACTACAAAGAAGATGGAAACTTTTACCTCAAGCACAAAAAATTTCGAATGGGAGTGTACAGCTTCACGGAAGGTTTGAAAGCAAAATGCGACAAGCCTGAAGTCAATGCGGTTCTATACAATAATAGGAGCGCTTCGCATTTTTTCCTCAAAAATTACAGGTAAGCAGTGTTGATTGTTATGAAGTTATAATTGTGCCAAACTCATACGACCATTAGATCTGCCCTTGCGGACGCCCAGAAAGCATTGGAATTGAAGCCAGACTACGCCAAAGCCAGGTGGAGGGCGGCACAATGTGCGCATAACATCAATAAATTCCCCTTGTGTGTGGAACTTTGTGAGGAAATCCTAGAAACTGATCCGGAAAATTCGGCTGCGCTGGAGCTAATGAAGAAAACTAAAGCCAAAAAGGTAACCCCAAACACTAGATTATAATTTTCAGATGTTGCAAAAATTATTTTCAAGCTCGAACTGGAACGAAATGAACGCAAAGCAGCTGCTGATGCAAAGAAAAAGCTCTCTGAATTCAATCGCACTATGAGTGCCCTAAGAGACCGGGCGGTGAAGTTTGACGATATAAAAAAAGGAAGCTCAATCACTGAACAATTGCTACGGCCAAGGTTCCTGCCACTAGAAGACTTTCCAGTCCATGTCGACGAGACGGGTGTCCTAATATGGCCGGCTGCATTCTCCTATCCCGAGTTCCTCTTTAGCGATTTCCAACAGAAGCTGAACGAAGATGCTACGTAAGGATACTAATTTATCGCAACGAGATTAAGTTTAAATTCTTTTTTTTCCTAGAATGGAAGATGTCCTGGCTTCAATGTTTGAGGAACCCCTGCCATGTGATGCTGAACGCAAATACAAGCTCGGGAAGTTGAATGTTTACTACGAGAACAGAAAAGCAGCTGCGGTGTGCAAAGTAAATTTAAAAAAGACCATTCGAGAGATCGTGAGCGAAAAGAAGTAAGTTTTTTTTTAAATTATTTGTTGAGTGAGGACCATAATGAGTTCTTTCATATCCTCCCCAGCTTTTACGTAAGTGGAGGATCGTTGCTGTTTTATGTGGTGCCAATTGATTCGCAAGTCGAAAAGGAGTTCATACATGAGACAAGGCGTCCACTGGTTTATACGTAAGATCAAGCTTCTGTGAAATTTTGTACATAATTGCTTGAAGCTTTAACTAAGAATAAAACGACAACTGAACGAAGTAATAAACCCAATGAGAACGACTATTGTGTTGCCTGTTTGATAATCTGGTGTTTATATGTTGTAGGAATGGGCAATTCTACGCACCATTTGGCGCTAAAAAGCTTTTGTGTTCAGGATATATGGTGAATAGTCCTGGGGCACTCTAGATCAAAAGTGAAATCATCATTGCAGACCAACAGGAGAATCGATTAAGCCATATCCGGCCGTCTGTATGTAAAAAAATACAGACGGACGGACAAAATTTACGACATCCGCCGTGAATTTTAAGCAAGAGAGCTGAAAGTTGGTGAGTGGACTTAGAGAGAGCCTTACACAATGTCAGAACAGAAGCAATAACAGCTGGACTCCATGAGCTGAACGTTGACAACTATCTCTGCAATTGGATAGAACGATCGAGCGAATTTTCAAAAGCAGGCTGGTCCATGCCGAGCTGGGTTGTTGTCTAGCCAACAGGTCCGTGTGCAGAGGCACCGCACAGGGTGGGGTATTATCGCCCCAATATAGCTTCTCGTAGTGAACGAACTACTCCTAATCCTAGAGAAAAACGATCGCCTCAAAGTCATAGCGTACGCTGACGATAACAGAACCAGGCAAGTTCCTCCCCACTACTAGAGATTGAATGCAATTTATCCTTAGCTAGGTAGACATAAAGTGTAGGTCTCGGAGTGAACCCGGCAAAGACTGAACAGGTACTGTTCACAAAAAAATACAAAACACCTCCCATAACTCCATCAAAACTGAAAGGGGTTATATAATCTCAGTTGTAAACTGAATATACAAGATGGTGCTAGCAAAGCCTCTATTGCTCTGCACTCCTGCAGGAAGGTCCAAGGCCCAAACTGGGGACTCCAACCCTGGGTCGTGCACTGCGTATATACACGGTAGTCGTTAGGCCCATACTTATGTACGGAGTACTAGTCTGGTGGAAGGCACTTGACGAAAGTAGCAGCATTGCTATATTAGAGAAAAGTCAAAGACTACCCTGCGCATCTACATCACAGGTGCTCTTAGAACAACTTCCTCGGCTGCTCTTGGCACAATGCTCCACTTCTTCCCGTTGACAGCTTTGGGAAGGTAATGGCAGCGAAAGCAGCACTTAGGCTCGTGAAAACATGGGACACGCAAGCATCCTTCATGGCCACGATACCATCCTTGGGAACTCAGACTACGTTGTCCCATACCTCGACTTCAATGTCAAATTTAAGACCAAATTCCCAAGCAGAAATGCCTGGGAGTTAGGTGAGGCCTTAAATGCATCTGCAATAGAAATCTACAAAGACAGATCAAAAAGCATTTGGAACAGGAGCAAGAGTCTTTTCCGGTACATTTGACCTGAGTATCTCCAAACGCCTGCCGGACAACTGTAGTGTTTTTCCAGAAGAGGTTACAGTTGTTCGTGAACCGCGGCCTAGCTTTCAATTAACTTAGACTGCCGGCGCTATTGTTTTCTATAGATACAGCCAAGCCGCAACAAAAGCCTTGGAATCGCCAACGATACGATCCAAGTTTGTAAAGCAATGCCGCGAATCTCTTGACGAGATTGCTGTCAGGCGCGACGTATCCCTGTGCTGGATTCCATCGCCACCGAGGGATATTCCAGGCAACTGCAGAGCCTACGAGCAAGCTAGAGAAGGTGCTAATGCCAATTCGACTCGTATAATGTAACCGGCAGCACCCATAAACTCGCTAAAGTTTCACCTGGACATCGGAGTCGACACAATGGCAAACAATAAGTGGAATATCATTAACACATGTCTCTCTTCTAAACAAATCTGGCTAGCGCTTGATCGTAGAAAAACAGAGAGACACATCTCCTTTACTACTAGGCTGAATCTTAGAAAGATAATTGGGGCCCTCACAGCATTGACTGGTACGGCGACATGCTTCACGAAGACTTGGTGCTCCCTTGAACGATTTATGCAGAACTTGCAGAGATGAGGAAGACGAAGAAACCATGGACCATGGTTCATATTCTGTATAAGTGACTCGCCCTATCGACCCTGAGAAGGAAAACTTTAGAGGAATACTTCTTTGACGATCTAAATCTAAGTGACCTGATCTAGCACGACGCGATTTTAAAGAGGATAATGACCTTTATCTCAGGGTCAAACCGGCTAAACGCCTTATTGTGAGTCCCACAACCTTTATCTTATCCCCGATTACTTAGGTTAAATACCTAGCGGGTGAACACTTACTCTGTCCCTCATACCACCCGGAAACGATATTAGGTAGTAGAATTTCTACAGTAATTGCCATTCTCTCCCCCACCATATCCCAGGGCCTTTTTTCCAGGTCTGGACCAGTGTGGGCTTATACCGCTTTAGTTGCCCCCGCCCCACCACCCCTACGCGATCACCAACACATCATCCTACTGGTACGGGTTCATACCGTTTCGGTTACCCCTTCTTCCCCCCAATTCTAACGTCAGTCACTTGTAGAACGGTCTTACACCCAAGACGGTTACCCATCAACTTCTTGCCTAAGAACCGGCAAGGGTTCACACCGAAGTCGTTACCCCTGTACCTTTCTATCCTCGAGGATATCCTAATCCATAGCAATCCCCCGCCCTCCCATCTTCAAGGCGAATTCCCATCTAAAGTAAAAGAGTCATGAGACCACCCTTTCTCCAGAAAGTCTCTCACTGGTCCCCTCAATCTTGCTGACAGAGGTTCACATCAAAACGGTTACCTCCAGGCTTCCCTACCCTCTTCGAGTAAGTCCCCAATCAACCATTGACTGTTGATCTTAGGCTCAGGTTTACAATGTCTTTGGTTGCCCTAGAGCCCTAACACTCAAACGGGTAGTTATCATTTAGATCCCCGGACTGGTTACTCCGGTACCTACTACAAAGTGGTATCACAATGGACCTCCTTGGTCTAAGTGTGTCCCTGCCTAGCGGGGACAGCCACCTAACCCAACTTTTGAACCACTTATTTTACATCAACCGAATTTGGCACCATCTCAGCTACCCGAACGTTAGCACGAAAGATTTGAAAGCAAAACAATAAACTTATAACAGTTTTTCCTAGGAAAAATATATAAAACAAGTGAGTAAGTGCAAAAATTCGTCTGTGACAAACTTCTATATACCCCACCCTATACACCGTGTAACACCAAATCTTAAAATTTTTTGTCCCGAATTAATATATAATTTTTATAGGCCATGCCCCCAAAAGTGGGCCTGAGCGAAAAATTAAAATCAATTAATTGTTATATCGTTAGATTCATGACAAATTGGGTTAAAACCGTAAACTGCATAAAAAAAAAATAGTTTTTTCCTAAAGACGCCCACTAAAAGTAGGCGGAGCTCAAAACTTTGTATGGAGCAAACTTAGCAAATAGTAATATCTTCTTTTTTCGATTTGGAGTCAACTTTCCAAGAAATAGGGTTTTTAAAAATCTAACATGTTAAAAGTGGGCATGGTCGATATTGTGTGCGGTCCAATTTTTGCCTTGTTAAAGGTCTTGGGCCAATATTGCTTAGTACCAAAATTTAAGTTCCTATATGACTTGTCTAATTTGACCAAAAGGCATTTTGAAAGAAAATGTGAAATAGAGGTTGTCTCATATTGAAGCCAGTAGTGGGCGTGGCCGTTGACGGATTGAGCCAATTTTCACACTTTGTCTGTGCAGCAGAAGATCCAAGCCGTGTATCAAGTTTCAGCTCTCTAGCTTGATTTTGAAGACCTATAACCTTCACACATACAGACGGACGAACATGGCTTAATCGATTCACTTGTCTTAAGGGTCTACGGATTTTTTTGTTTTGTTATAATTCATCCGCGTTCAAGGGGTTATGCCTACCCTCATACTGAGTTAACATAACGCGAATGGAAAGGATCAGAGGAAAAAGAAAAGAGGAACTGATGTACTTTGGTTTTGAACTGTTGTGGACTGTAGTGACGAAGAAAACCCTCCTTCGGAAGCCTGCTCCACATCCGTGTTGTTCGGCTAAAAAAAGAACTCCAGTACAACGCGGTTCGTCCGAAATTGGGCTCAAGGGTGTACTGATGAGCATTCCTTCTTGCGCGAGTATTGTGCAGTTGAATTCTTAAAGGGGTGGAGTGCAACTGGCTATTTCACTGGAGCACTCTTTATGGAAGAAACGATAAAACAATGAAAGACAAGAGACATTGCGACGATGTTGCAAGGAGTCGATTGACTTCGCAATGTTTGAGTCTCCTATCAATTTCAATGCTCTTTTTTGTATCCGATCGAGTAGGTGTAAATTTGTCTTAGGAGCTCCTGCCCAAACATGAGAGTTATACTCCAGTTTTGGTCGTATGAACGATTTATAGATGACAGCAGAAGGTGTAAAGTATTTCTTGCATCGACTAAGGAATCCTAGCTTATCGGTTTCAATGATGCAAGTGCCGTTCATGGATAACGGCTGAAGATTTCTATTCAGCTTGGATGAAAGTTAACAGCATTGCGTTTTGGATGCATTAAATTCCACTATATTTAAAAGCCCCCATGTTGATATGCTGTTTGAGTCAGAGTTTAATGAGTTCAACATATTTAACCGTTCCCTTTCGACGTCCGGAGGACTGGGGCGTTTGCAAGGAAACGAATATGAAAAACTAAGATTTCTGTCATCAGGAAAAGAATGAATTGGATTAGATGTGGCAGACTAGAGATCATTTATAAAGATCAAAAAGAGTGTTGGAGATAAAACTGAGCCCTGTGGAACACCAGCATTAATATGATGGACATCCGACTTGAAAGCGTCCAAAACCACTTGGATTGATCGGTTCAAAAGGAAATTTCTAATCCAATAAATAAAAGACACATCGATTCCAAAAGCACGCATTTTCGACAAGAGAGCCTGATGCCAGACTCTGTCAAATGCTTTAGAAATGTCGAGCGCAACAACCTTGCTTTCACCATGAAAGTGCAAGGAGCGGTTCCACTTTTCGGTGAGAAAAGATATCAGATCACCAGTGGACCTTTTGCCACGAAAGCCGAGAAGCCGTGAGAAGCCGCCGTGATTCTAGATATTTCGTTTCCATGACCTTAGAAAGAATGGAGAATGGATGTTAGTGCAATTGGTCGGCAACTGGTCGGAGAAGTTGAATCGCCTTTTTTTTTGGGACGGGCTGAACAAATGCAGTTTCCCTCTACTCGGGAAAAGACCAGAAGAGTAGGACAGATAGAAAAGCCTACGCAGTGGTTTTGCCAGCGTGAAAGAACACCTCTTCAAAACTATGGGGGAAATGCCATCTGGACCAGCGGATTTGTGTGTGTTGAGGTTTTTAAGGACTTCTGCTACTGTACGAGTGCGAAAATGAATTTGTCCCATGGAAGGTTTACGCTCTCGAGTACAGGTGGAGGCACAATCAGGGAGCGAGGAGCTGGTAGCAAAATGAGCTGCGAGTAGATTGGCCTGAAAACGAGTGTCGGGATGGAGGATGAGGCACAATTTTTAATATTTTTGACGAATGACCAGAAACTTTTACTACCTTTAAAATCTACGGTGATTATTTCAATGTGTTACAAACTATGCATTAAAATTATTATGCCCTCAGTCGGGTATAAAAATTAAAGGAACAGTTTTTCGCCTGCTTTTATTTTAGGCTAAGTTATAGAATCACCCAATAGGTACAAGAATAGTTGAGAGCACTACGAAGGTAAGGTTAGCTTAACCTACAACAAAAGCCGACGGAACGCTCGGCGTATGTCTTCATTCGTGACGGTCTTTTTTCCATCTTCAATATCCAAAATTATAAACTAAATACTAAATAGCTTCTACTTTAAATTCTCTTTCTATATAAAAAATAAATTAAATAAAAATGGCACACACTTATATTAACTTAAAAAATCTTTTCAAATTATCTATACCTGGTCTAGTTTAAAAGAGTTTAATAAAGTTTTCAACTTACAGAAAATAGTAATAAAGCTTTTTATTAAAAAAACTATTTTAAATGTGCGTTTTTAAAGGCTGTAGGCAAGGAATTTAAACGAAGAACTAATCTTATTTTTGTATATTCTGATTAATTTAACGCAGTTGATGTCGTCGGTGGTAGAACCCTAATAGCTTACAAAAACATCTTTAAAGAAATGCTGGAATCGCAATGTTGCGTTGCTGCGTGCGTACGTTAATGGCCTTTGCCATGCGTTGTCAAAACTTTACGATACTTTACGTCAAACTTCGCACGCAGCCAATTTGCAAAACGAAATGGCGCTTTGCGTTTTGGGGTAGGAAATTGTAAAGTATCACCTCAAACACATTCAATTTCTGTTGAATGATATTTGCAAAAGAGCGAGCAGAAAAGATGCTTTTTAAGAACGAACCAAGTTGCCCAGCAATGAAAATAAAATTATTTCCGTTTATTCCATCACAAATATATCCAAGGTGGTGCACTCGTGTCTTTGTGCATGCTAAAAACCAACAACTTACGAGTTATCGCGACAAACTGAAATAACCGTAGAACCACAGTGATGTAGCTGTGGCGGTAGTAGTAGCGGTAGTAAGAGCTGTCAAAAGTTAAAACACATGTTTTCAGTGTATTGCACACACAATGTGTGTCTGTGGCGGTAGCGCGTAGCTGTGGCGGTAGTAAGAGTTGGCCAACTTTTAACTTTCGTAGCGCTACACGGTTGACAGCGCTTCACGGTGGACAGTTCAATACAAGTTAAGTAAACAATGGAGGAAAAGCACGTCGAAAAGTTTATTGAGATGGTTAAATCTAAAGAAATTTTATGGAATTTGTGTCATCCGTTGTACAAAAATATTAAATCTAGTTTAAATTAACTCGGAGTATCGGCCATTGTTTATAAACGAAGTTTTTGTTCGACTAGCCGCGCTTCACCATTGTGTTAAATTTTTTTCCGTACTACGCCACATGGCTGCGCGGCTGTACTACGTACTACTGCTACATACCACCGCTACGGGCATTGTGGTCCCACGGTAATACCGAAAAACATCACATTCTCTACTCAAACCTCTCTACTCTACGCAAACCTGTTTTTTTTTTTCTGACAAGAAACAGAAACAACCCTTTTTCGTCCCCACAACCTACTGACGACAAGAGAACTATACTCACTCACCACACAATGAATGAGCATAAGGTTGTTCAACGGATGCAAAAGTAGAAAGTAGATCTATTTTCGTTGTAGATGCGTCTGTAGATGCGTTTTACGTTGTAGATGCGTCTACGATATTTACGGTCAAACGTGGAGTGAAGTTTTGAAGTAACATTTCGTTTTGTCCCACATGCGCCCGTTGTTTCTACTCTGCTTGTCATCGAACGCACGCAGCAACGCAACATTGCGTTTTGGACTTAAGTGAAGAAGACCAGGATTTGCCACTGAAGCTTAATAATGGCTCAACTACACGACCTATTGTGACGTGAGAATGAAAACCACTCTCTCATATCAGCTGATCGGTTCGAAGTCTTTGGGGGTTCCTGGAGACCTTGCTTCATTTCTAAGATGCCACCGAGATCGGGGCATTTGTATACCGGAGGATATGATATTCATATACAAACCTCTTTATTTAATGACTGAGCGATTTTTGCGACATTTTGCGTATTCTGCTCGACCTAAACGATAATATTAATACTTTAACTCCTTTAAACATTGCAGTCATTGACCAAATATCTACAGCTCTTTATCTGATCCCATAAATAATATCTAGAAACGTGCTCCAAAAGCTTTGCTTGTTCATAATATGCCTACAACAAAAGGCTTGCCGCGTATAAGCACGTAAAGTCATCATGAGACCTACTCATATATGCTCGATGTAACATTATGGTGCGGAGATACATTATATAAATGGTGCAAATATTTTCACTCTCTTCAAACAAACCGCAGTAAAAAACAGAAAAAAAAAACAAAAACACCTGAAAATTTTAAACACATTTTTATTGACGTTACCTTGTTTCCGTTTTGGGCCTGGCCTAAAGATTGACATAATGTACACTATGCAGCAACTGTATAGTATTGGTAACGTCTTTCATGCTGTCAAGTATTATTAAGTACTTTTTAGACATTTTTGTAAATGATTTTTAGGCTGACTGTTGCATTTGATTAATTGAGTTTTAATACTCACTTTAGCATTCAAACACTTAAAGTAGCTAATGTCTTATTCGCTAATAGCGTTTATTACCTAAAGCGTAGTTTTATTTTTTTTCTATTCCCGTGCGTGGCGTGGGTATTGATTGATCTCGTAAAAAGTACAAGTAACTCATGATGTTATATCAAGGGTCTGGTCAATATAGCTGGCTGCAAGTGAAGTGTTGGTAAACAAAGACCAGGTGACATGGCCGCTTCGGACGCGAAAACAAAATAATGTGCGCGGAGGCGTTGTAACTTTGTGGGGCGCCATTATGTTTTTCAAGTTCATCGTCAAACCCACCCTGCCTCGGTAGTATGACAAAGCAGTCTAGAGCCCGCCTTCGGCAAAATTAAAGATCGTGTTCCTACACTGTAAAACAGGACTAGGATTATAAGGGTCATATACAGTGCGACATTTATATTGTTCGAGAAAGAATTTTGCTATTTAATTAATTTTTTAGCCCAAAGAAGTTGCGAATGCGGTAAGAGTTATTTTTCGTTTGATCTGATGGCCTCGTGGGCACTGTGGTGCAGTGGTTAGTTAGCCAGACTGCTGTGGACGAGGTCCCAGGTTCGAATCTCTACCGGGCGAATATAATTGTTCGCTACGCCTCCACACACCCTCCGAGTCATGAGCTCATGAGCTTCTAGGATCATGAGCTTCTCATGAGCTTCTCAACTCCCTGTTTGGAATCTACAAAAGGGTAAATTTTAGGTAGATAGAGGGTTGTTTTACAGTTTTAAAAACTATGGATAGATACGGAAGTAAATGAAGCAAAAGTATTAGTTTTGTAGAGCAGAATATGATTCGCTCTGAGTTGAAAGCGCCTGTTAGTTTTTTTGTTTTAGCCACAAATTATTAGCCTTCTCTCGGTAGACGAAGTGTCTAACTACCTCAAAGTTATAATTGTCTATGGTGATATTTTGCCCAAAGCATTGGGTGGTGTGTCTTTTTTAGACACGGAAAATGTTGGCTATATTTTTTATATGAGAGCTCTATTTACTTGCTTTTCCGTCATTTACTGTCAAACAAATATTCGCCAATTCTGTCTCAAGACTCACAAGAGCGTGATCAATACAACATTTTGTTACTTTTGATTGCGTCAATGATGGCTTGAATGACTTCACATAAATAGTCTTGCCGATATGATGTCAAAGAATTCTAGTCTAACGCTTCGCTAGTTGTCGAAAAGACTTTTAAAAGGACTCGGTGAGGTTCTCATAGCGCAGCGTGAATTCCCCGTCCTACAGCAGTGAGCTTATTTGACATGGATGCCAAATTAGGTATAATGTCTTCCCTATTAGCTCGTTTTGAAAGATAGTGTCATTAGCGGCCCTGAAATCAATGAATGAGCGGGGATCGATTCCGAGTTCCTTAGTTATTTCCAAGACATATGGTGGATTTTCCTGGCCTTAACCTATAGGCGCACTATGGCTTATATCTTCCCCTCATCAGACATAAGGCCTCTACCACGCCATCATATCCGATTTCTAGAGATGGGTCTTAGCCTCTTAGCTCTCTTTAACTCTTCCCCAAATAATTGCAATATTTCTCCATATTTTTACGCTAGGATCACCACATTTGCTAGAACGCTTGAAATCTAGAATGGACAAAATTTCGAAAATTGATATAACAAGTGAGTAAGTAAGTAAGAGTTCGTCTGTGAGAAACTTCTCCGACCGACTGCAATATTCCTGCCTGGGGTTCGTCGAATAAAACTCAATTTCACTTTAATAATTTCACAATGAAACACTCTATTTATCAAACAAACTTATTTAAATTCAAATAACACTGCTATGACAGCTGGGTGTGTTCGTAAAGTGAATCTAGCGGGTGTGCTGGTTAAGTCAATCGATGGGTGCATTCAGCGATTCCTGCATGTCGTTTTATTTCTTGTCGCCACATCACATTGCCCCCCTCTCAGCTTTGTTCGTCCCGAACAAGTACGTTATCATTGTTTCCGTGGTAGCGATGTAGGCGATCAACATGGACAACTTTCATCTTCGCTCTTGGTCCTCGTTGGATTCGGAAAAACGACATCATTAATTCGCGTTACCACTTGGTAAGAACCTTCCCAATCCTGCTGCAGCTTTGGCGATTTTCTCTTTTTACGATGTGGGTTGTGGAGCCATACCAGATCTCCCTCGTTGAACTCAGTTGCCGTTGCTCGTGCATCGTATCTCGTCTTCATGCGGTCGCTTGCAACTTTTATATTGCTTCTGGTACTCTGTTGGATGTCATTAACCCTTTATCTAAGGTCAACCACGTAGTCCTCTTCGCTTGTTGGGTCTTCAGTGGGAAAGCCGAATTTAAGCTCACTGGGTAGCCTGGGAGTTCGTCCAAATAAAACTTCAGATGGAGTATATCCAGTTGTACTGTGCATAGCTTTTCGGAGGCCATGAGGAATAAAGGTATTCACCGATCCCAATCCTGTTGATTCTCGTCAAAGACTATAGAGAGATGTTCCTTCAGTGTCTTGTTGAAGCGTTCCACCATTCTATCCGATTGTGGGTGAAGAGGTGCGGTCCGTGTCTTTTGTAGACCGATTGCTGCGCATACTTCCTGGAATATCTTCGACTCAAAGTTTCTTCCCCGTTCGGAATGTAATTCCATTGGCACTCCGAACCTGCGCATCCAGTGGTCCACTATTTGGTCGACAACGGTTTTCGCTTCTTGATTTGGGATCGCAAATGCCTCGGGCCACTTGCTGAAGTAATTGGCAAGAAAAAGGATGTACCTCTTTCAGTTTTCGGAAACGGTCATGCGATGTCGACGTCGATCCTTTCAATTGTACTGGTGCATTTTACCCCTGGTTTGGACTTTAGGTCCCTAACTAGCAGCACAAGTAGTACACATCCGACACCAGCTCTCAACGTCGCTTCTTGCATTCAGCCAATAAAAACGTTCCCGTACTTTTTCCAGGGTTTTCAACCATAACAAGGCAGGTTACACGAGCAGTGGTATCAAAAAGGCGCATCAAAAGTGCTACTTGAATTCATTCTTGAACCGCCACCTGCACCTATCTACCTACCTAAAGCCCAAAACTATGTTTTTCTTTTTATTGGAAGTAAAACAGATGTTAGCGAAAGAGGATTATAAATAAATCGCGTAGTGTTTCCACTGGACAAATATGAGATTAACTTGACCCAATAACTCTCAATAGATGTTGTCGTTTATGGATTTCGAAAGAAAATGAGGACGTTTTATTAAAGCCTGTTCGTTAATGTGACATTCCATACAACTAGTTTCAATAAGCTTCCACAAATCACAACGCACTGAAACATTGCTGGCAAGGACCAAATGCCGAATATAATATTTTTTGAATGGAATCCAATCAGAGCTGCATGGCACTGGATATTTCGTGCTTTAGAAACCCACAAATTCACATGACTTGTTGTGTAAAAACTGCAGTTACACCCGTTTCACACCGAATGAGAATCTAGATTTATGTAAAAACTCAAAAACTATTTGATTTCTCAAACATTTGCAGATATCAGAATCAAGATCAGAATCATAATAAAATCGAATACAAATAAAGTACAAAGCACCTGAATTTAAAATGCCTTTTCAATTGAGCAGCTCATATGGTGCTGAATCCTGAATTCATTGCTGCAGACAAAACAAAAATTAATACTTAACAAAATATTTTCATTGTCCTCTGATGCGCTTTTATGTAGTTCAATTAAATTTTAAGTATTTTTCATTGCTTGTTTAAATTGTTGTCTGGTGCCTCAGTTAGCGAAACGTTAACGAGGTCTGCATTATTTTTGCGGTGTGAAAGCCTCTGTTAAATTTTGAAGTTGATTTCGGTTCGAGATTGAACATACAACTCTGCCTCCAGCATCCTCATTAACGCAATTCCTATTGATGCAAGGCCCTCAATCGGCGATTAATCCGGCCCTGACTTAAATAACATCATGTCCCGTTTCAAAACTTACATATAACCTTTGTACGATCGAGACTTCCGACAAAGCTATATCATATCTATGTCGAACAGCAATGGCATAGCGTATATATGTTGCCTTGTGCCGCTCGATGAATCCGTGTTTAATCATTGATTAAAACAAACATCAAATGCAAATAGTTGCACATCTTAATTTTTATTGTTTACAGAGCCTCATAACAATTGCACATGAGTTTGCCGCGCAAATGGTTAAAAGTTGTAAGCTTGCATTGTCACTTAGCAAAAGTTATCCGACTTTGTAGGTGATAAGTAAGGGCAGATCGGTATAAGGCGATTTACAAAAAAAAATTAACATTAGTTGTAAGTTCGGATCCGTGGAGTAATCATCGGTTGACTTGGTGTCGCAATTATTGTTTACTTTTACCAAAATACAATTATTATTACATAATTGTAGAGCATGAAGTGTTAAATTTTTGGACCGTTAAATTTAATTTTTGCGATGCATAGTGATGCTGTGAGCTGAGAAACTTGCGAGTGCTCTTTGTCTTTTTTAATAATTGTTTGAAAACGTTTAAAATCAAACGTTTTTTTTCCACTGTGAAACCAGTATTGCTGGTGATGACCAAAAAAACCAAAAATAATTAACATTGTCAAGTGTCAGATATCGGTCGTGCCAAGCTGTCTGGTAGTGAGAAACCGGTAAAAGCAAGCGAAAGCGAAATTTATGATATAAGAATAACTTTCAAAGATTTTTCTTTAATGCGAAAACAATTTTCAGAAATTTGTTAAAATGTGCTACCATCTGTGTTTAGCGTAAAAAAAATTACAATTCATTCGTAGGAAAAAAAGTTTGAATTGAAAATATTTTATGGTCACCCTCTTTACATTCAGGGATCAGTCTTGACAAATTCTAGTGAGTGCCTTAAAGCGTAGTTTGCACTTGAGTTCGGTGTTCTGCGGTCGTACCTTATTCTTCCCATGGATTGGTGTAGTCATTACGAACCTCATTTAGGTACTACACTGCAATCAAGGTACTTAGTTCTTTTTTATTCGAGAATAGTTAAGCTATTAGATAAAATCAATTACAATTTCTACGTCTTAAGCACTTAAGTGTTTTGTTAATTCGTATTGTAAACCATTGTAAAAATTATAGAAACAATAGTGGAAACGGTTTTTCTTTTTCTGTGACAGGAAAGAACATCGACTTTAAAAGTTCAGTTGTCGTGTACCTATGTATAGGTACTAGATTCGTGCTTCAGAATCATACAAGTGACAGGAGTAGAATGCCATTCACTCACACCCCACCCAAAGTTATATTATTATCATGTGCTCCAGATTTTATTAGCAGGATTTTGGATGCCTCATAAGAGCAACATAACTTCGGGTTAACCGGTTTCTAGACTGACAAGTGGAAGGCTTTGGGTTCAGTTCACAGGTTGAATTTATTTTTTTTTGGTTTTTGCCAATTTATGTCTTGCCAAAAAAACTATAATAACTATGTGCCCATTTTGAATTGGGTCATTATTGCAATTAAAAGTAATAATAATGTTATTTCTCAGTAATAATTACAATTTAATAAAATAATACTTTTTTTTGTGGTAAGGCGGAGTTAAGAAAAAAAAACTAAGGATGTCGCTATGGAAAGAAAAAGTGGCTTCACCTTAAAGTCAGGTAACGATCTTGCTTTGATAACTTCGAGATTGTGAAATATGAAGGTGATGATTAGCAGCGCGTGTTTCGACCTTTTTACAAATTTTCTTTCCTATGTTCAACTGTATGTATTGTTTGTATGTAGTGTCATAAACAAAAAGTAGTATCCATGTAAATCACGTATATAAAGAGTGCGAATGATGAGACTAAAATTGAGACTAAATTTGGGTACAAACATTTTTAACCTATTAAAAAAATGCCCGTTAAAAAATTCGTACCTACATTTACTTACCTTAAATATTTTATACTACTATAGTATAGGTAACATAGTAGTAAAATTTAATAAAGTGGTAAAATGTGGCATATTAATAATAATATAGTAGTAAAATATAGCAAGTAGTAAAATGTAGCATATTTTATTACTAAAATATAATATATGGTAGTAAAATATAGTACATTTTACAACTATATTATATTTTAAATACCTCCTAAATATTACCTTTAGATAGACGAAAAACTCATTTAACCTCTTCTGCAGTGCCTACTGGATTCGTTGGAGGGAGCTTTTCATGATTTTTATGGTGTTTCAGTGGTTTCCAAGCCAGATCTTTGCTTTTCCTTGGTGTTTGTTAGTTTTGTGAACTACTTTTACTGTTCTCTGCTTTTAAGGCTTTAAAACACATGATCTGGCAGATTTTGGAAACAAAACGACTCTTGATGTTTGCTTCTACGCAATATTATGTCTTACGTGCACCCGATGTCTTTGCACCCGATATGTGTGGCAAGTTCGACATTAATTTTTCGATTTGTTGCGGGAAAAGCTGACGGCATGACTTGATTCTAACGACCTGATCCATGATCGAGCAAAAGCAATAGTCTCGGCTGAACGTGCGCAAGGCTTGCTTTTTCAATTATACTTTGAGTATAATATACTTTTTTTAAGCGGACGCTGATTTTAAAACGGGACTCACAAGGAAGTACTTGGCTCCGCCTCAGCCTGACGTTAACAAGTTAAAGACTATTATAAAGACAACGTTGATTTGACAACTTAAATTCAAACACATTAAATTCAATGGGAGCCGCCAAAACGTTGCTTCGACCATCCGTCGTCCTTACGTTTTTTACGTACGAAAGTTTTGAGAAAGCAGAAAAGTTCATTCATGAAAAGTTTTTCCATTGTAGGTAGGTACTTTTTCATTGGAGGAGAAAATTGATATCGAAATTCGAGCTTCGAATGTTAGTTTGCTGAATGACAGCTGTGTTGTTTTAATCGATGGGTGCATTCAGCCACTACATGTGTTTTCATGTTTCGTCACCACATCACATTGTCCCCTTCTTAGTTTTGTTCGTCCTGAATAAGCATATTATCATTGCTTCCGTGGTAGCGATGGAGGCGATCCACAAGAAGACATCATTAGTTCGCGTAACTACTTGGTAGGTACCTTCCCAGTCTTGCTACAGCTCTGGCGATTTTCCATTTTTTACGATATGGGTTGTAGAGCCGTGCCAGATCTACCTCGTTGAGTTGGAGAACTGTTTCTCTCGCATCGTACCTGGTTTTAATGCGGTTGCTCGCAATTTTTATATTTCTTCTGGTGTTCTGATGAATGTCGACAATCCTTTTTCTAAGGTCACCACACAGTCCTTTTCGAATGTTGGGTCTTCAGTGGGAAATCCGTATTCTCGCGTTCTATATATATCCGTAGTCTGGCGTTCCGTCCAAAAAAAACTTTGTATGAAATGTATCGCATTCCGGTAGGTAATAAGCATGGTCCAAGGAATACAAGAATATTTGATCTTTTTGAGATTGCAAAATTGGTTCAAGTTGTAATGGTGCATTGTACCATTTGTTTAAGAGTTGGATCCCTTTCTAGTTGCGCTCATTGTGTAGTTTCGGCACCAGCTCTCGACGTCGTTTCTCAAACTTTATACCATATCTCCACCGGGCACTAATCAGTGATTAATATAAATCTTTATTTAATCCCCTACAAATCATGCGATTTACCATTCAAATTCAAATCCTCTCGGCAAGCGATTAAAAATAAATCCTCTCATAAATCACAAATAGGGTTAACTTTGTGATTTATGAGAGGATTTAACCTTTGTAACAGTTTGAGAATCAAAAATGGAAATTGAAACTGTCCCTGTAGGACAGATCAGTCATAAATTCGTTTTCTATTGTGATTTTTACAACGAAAATCGATTTTCGCGCCTGGGAAATGACATCGCTACTCTCTTTTGAGAGTTCTTGTCAAATTAATCCCATATATTAGTCCGGTGGAGCCGCTTTGGATTTTTTTAATCATCTCCCGCCATAATCCTCTTTTAATTGCCGGTGGAGACATAGCATTAGCTTAGGTTAGGTTGAAGTGGCCTTCGGATCCGAAGAACCAATACACTTAATATATAAAACGATAAAACGATAAAGCGATAAAACGTTGATCTGTAAATATTGTCTACTCATTGAACCATTTTGAGCTACAAATGAAGCGTTAGAGACATTTTCGGTCAATCGTGCTAAGATTGCTGAGATCATTATAGAAGAAAGCTCCAAGGTGTAGATTACGGTTCTTCGCGAGAGTGGGGCATCTGTTCTTCCTCCTCATCCATGCAGCTTCTGCAAAAGTCGTTAGAATAGACACCAAGCCTTGTCGCATGTTTGCCTATCAGACAGTATCCTGTATTGACACCGATTGTAGTACTAATGTGCGATCAATCAAGAGCTATCAAACTCCTAGAGCGATTAAGATCTAGCTTTGGCCTAATCTGTTTCGTTACTAGACAGGTACTACCACTTGTCCATATCAGATTTGTTCTTTCTATTGCATCTAGTTTGATCATGGATTTGCATGTCGAAATTGGAATGGCTAAGGAGCCTATAGCAGGCGAGTTCCTGGTATTCCTGGCATCCAGCACAGGTGAATATTGAACTGCTCCGACATCACTTTTAGAGACGAACGGCAGTCTAAGGGTTCTCGCAATCAGCCAGTTAAATCATTCCCGCACTTTTTCCAGTGTCTTGTCGTTTTCCAAGTTCCCACCAGATACTCCTTCGTGCGTTTCCCGCGAAATTTCCCTGCACTTTCGATCGTGGAACCAACTACAAGCTACTTCTTAAAGGATCTTTCATCGGGCATTTCCCATTTTTCGCAGACCGCCATTTGTGCATGGAGAGAGTCCCTCTGCGCCCAATATGCCTTTAATATGCCCAATATGCACTTCCGTCGGACATATTCCTTGCGCTTGGTTTCCCCATAAATTGCCTACATGCAAGGATTGGCTCAATGCCAGATTCTTCTTTTTGTGCGTTGCGAAGTTCCTCAGTACGCTAGCCTTCTGCAGGTTCAGCTCTTATAAATAGAGGAGATTGCACAAATGTACATAAAATGGGCGCGTCTGTTGTCGGATTGAGCTGATTCTCGAACTTAATCTTACAAAATGGACTCTTAGTGCGACTATCAAATTTCAACTGTTCAGCTCAAAAATTACGGACCTGCAGCTTGCTTACATGCGGATGGACATGGCTAAATCAATTCTACCGTCTGGTTTATATCTCTAAAAGGTCTTAGGAGGGATTAGATCTTGGATTTCACTTCGTTACAAACTATATACATTAAACTTAAAAAAAAAAAAAACCCTGATGGATATGGTATAAAATCAGTTGAGGATATGACTGGAATATGGAAGTTACAGCATTCCCTAAGCAAGTCGCTGGCAACAATCAAACTCAAGCCCTAAATATATTGTCAAAACAAACATACGATTGCAATTACACTGATGTGAATTCGCTTGTACATTGTCAATCACACGGCATCGACACCCTTTAAGGTCACAAAATGGTTCTTTTCAATCACCGGCGATTCGCATCGCAGTTTAATATGAACTTGATAGTTTCAGCCTGCTGGTGATGTTGTCTGACAGATTCTTCATTTGCAAAGGTTGACAAAAAAAACTCGATCCGGACCAATGTCGCCTAAATTGGAGAAGAAGTATGTCACTATAACCCGATGATGAACGCGGAATATAATGTTTTTCAAGACGTTTGACTACGCCGAAGATATGTACCAACACATATCTCTGATCACTGATGTTCTACATATTAGGAAGAGACATTTTCAACCAGACACAAATGAAGACATTAGTACCTATATCTTCTGTTCTTCTTTAGCTAACAAGCTACAGCTAGACACACAAAAACGCTTCTTTAATTAAGGCCTATTTACTTAATTGCCACATGATACGTAGACACTTTTGCCCTCCATTTGTTCCGGTAACGTATATACATTACCCTTATAATGACATCTAATTATAATCATATCCATCCTTGTAGTTTAAAAAAAAACAAAAGAACAACACATGTGATGTTTTTCCCTTGATATTAAATATTCAATATTACATTTCTCTCGCTCGTTTGCTAGATTTCACTCCACTACGCCCGTATTTCCATCTATCTGTTCGGACTTTGCTTTTTTACCGAGGGTAGCAAAGAGGAACTTTATGAACTCGAAGTGACGGTCTTAGGACGGTCATAGGCGAGCAGGTATAATACCTTCCGAAAAAACGGGGAGGAATGGAGGCCTATGACATATCCACCGATTAGTCATCGTATAGTCAAAATCAAAAGCCGGTAGGCTAGGGGTTGATTGGGTTGAGAAAAATGCCACTCTGTCGTATCCGCACCACCCCCTTTTGGTATTTATCTACCCCCGTACCAGCACATCACGCACATGGTACATTCTTGAATGGGTGTACATACGCATACGTGGGTATGGATGGTGACGACGACGCTAGGCTCTCTGCATGACCATGACGACCTTGCGCACTTCTAGATTCTCATTCTATCCGAACCCAGCCAGATGGTTTGCAAAACTATGAATGGATTTCTCGCTCGTATCTCGCACTGAGAGTGAAAACTCAAAGAAAAACTCTGCCTGCCTGCCTGCTCCTATTTCACTTAGAGAGAGAGGAAGTCGTCTGTGAATAAGAGTCTTGGGGTGGGGATGAAAAAAAAATCGATTTTCACAGCGCATAATTTTTAGAATGTTTTTATTTAACGTCAGATAGTTTTGTGTTTCGTGTAGGTTCGTCATCTCGTCGTCGATATTTTCGTCTGTTGTGTCTGGGAGAATTTTGTTTATATACGACAACAACTTTCTAAAATTGTATTCATAAGATATCAGCTACTTTTCATCGTTCAAGTGCAGCCGAAGAGGGCCAACGCAATGCAGGCTAACCTGACAAGTTCATCTCCAGTCGCTATAGATACTAGGATGTCCCAGGAAATTGAAAGCGCTATTCCAAAGAAGAGGTAAACGCATATGGGAGATACTCTGTTGGGAATGATAAGAATTTCTTCCTCTTTTTTCTCTCCAGACAAGATGCTCTAAAGTGGTATGGCTGGGGCTACAAGGACTCACAGTTTTATGTGGATGGTCAGACAATATGCTTTGAAGGCGACAGGTAAGGTGTTGACGTCCCATTGTGCGTTTGTTGTGGATCTAATTAGTTTGCTTGCAGGTATCCCCTCGAAGGTTGTGCACTGCCTTATTTCACAGACTGGGTGTATCATAAGTTTAATTTGCGGGTGGACGGGCAGATCCCCTTTCCAGAAATGCCAACCGACTTCCCACCTGCGGTTGTGAACGAAGAATTTGCCGCCATCGTGAAGAATTCGGGAATCAGTTACTCGGACCAGGGAGAGGATCGTTTGATACGATGTCATGGACAAACGCTACATGACATCTACTGCCTGTGGCGCAATGAATATAAGCGGATTCCCGATTTGGTAATCTGGCCCAAGTGTCACGATGAGGTGGTGCAAGTTATTAGCCTTGCCAACGAGCACAACGTGGTCATTATACCCTTTGGCGGCGGCACCTCCGTGTCAGGTTCGATAACATGCCCCCAGGAGGAGACTCGCATGATCTGTATTCTAGATACGTCTCAAATGAATCGCATGCTATGGCTGAGCCGAGAAAACCTCACGGTCTGCTTTGAGAGTGGAATCGTTGGTCAAGACTTGGAGCGATCGCTGCAAAAGCTCGGGCTAACAGTCGGTCATGAGCCGGACAGTTACGAGTTCTCGACACTAGGTGGTTGGGTGGCTACTCGAGCATCGGGAATGAAGAAAAACGTGTACGGCAACATCGAGGACATCGTGGTGAAAGTAAAGATGGTAACACCGAAGGGAGTGCTCGAAAGGGAATGCTCAGCACCGCGTGTCAGCTGTGGACCGGACTTCAATCACTTGATAATGGGATCCGAAGGCACCCTCGGCGTTGTGACAGAGGTTGTGTTGAAGGTGCGGCCCCTGCCTCCAGTCAAACGGTACGGTTCCTTGGTATTTCCCGACTTCGAGTACGGTGTGATGTTCATGCGGGAGGTGGCGAAACGACGCTGCCAGCCGGCCAGTGTACGCCTTATGGACAACGAACAGTTTGTGTTTGGGCAAAGCCTCAAGCCTGTCAAGGGATGGGTGGGAGGTTTGGTGGATTTTTTCAAAAAGTCCTATCTGACTAGCATTAAGGGACTGGATTTGAAGAAAATCTGTGCTGCAACACTTCTCTTCGAGGGCGAATCGGAGGATGTACAAAGGCAGGAGAGTGTAATCAATGAAATTGCGAAAAAGTACAAAGGATTCCCGGCAGGTGGACAAAATGGTGAAAGGGGTTATATTATGACATTTGTCATCGCCTATGTTAGAGTGAGTATGTTGACACATTAGTGTTGAAAATTGAAAGCTCATATTTTTTTTTTTTTAGGATTTTGCATTGAATCAGGAGATTGTGGCAGAGTCGTTTGAAACATCTGTATCATGGGATCGGTGTAGTTTACTGTGCCGGAATGTGAAAAATCGCATCGAAGTGGTGAGTTTAGAAATATAATGTTTCTGTCAGACTAAGGCCTTCAACAACAACTGAGTTAAATATACACGTTCTTATGGGAAGCGGCCCATAAAAGAGCTGCCTGACGTATGTCGCTTTCTATAATAACATGTGTATTGCACTGAGTTCTCAGTTGTGTACTTCAACGTAAGGGATGCAACGGATTCATTGGGCTGAAGGCTTAACCAGCTAATTTTTTAAAATCATAATTTAAAAAAAAACAAAACAGTGTTTTAAGTTTTGGCACAATAAACTTGACAGCCTTATGACATAGGAACGAGGTAGAATAGCAAGCAAAATGTGTCCTCGGTAGTTGTCTAGTAGGTCTATTAGGTTTTTAAGCCTTTGGTTTTTCAAGAAAAAAAGTTTAGTTACTAAAGTTTTTTTACACACAAAATTACAAAAAAATATCAAAAGATACAAAAAAAAGCTGAAAATCAAAAACATTTGTTAACAAAACTTTTGTGTCAACTGTCAAGATAAGCTAGATTTGAAGCTAGAAAATTTTTTTCTACAATAAAATTCGTGTAGTTACTAGTTTCATGTTTGTAGAGCATGGGGAAATGATTAATACTACCTATGTTTCCACCAGCAATAAGACGAGGATTAGCGGGAGACGATTAATAATAAATCCCCAGGAGGTTCCACCAGACAAATCTATGATTAATTTGACATGAACCCTCCTTTTCTGTAATTTCTGTAAACATCCCAATAGAAATCGTAATTGTGACAGATCTGTCATACGTTCACATTTTCAGAGCCCTTTTTGATTCTCAAATTGTTAAAAAGATGTTCGAAAAGGGTTGAAAATGGTTTCTGAAAAGGGTGAATGAGATTTTTGAGGATTTAACTGTTTTGTTTTCCGGATTTACCGCGATCGTTTTTTAATATATCCTGACGCACGTTTCGAAATGATTGCACGTTTCGAGGTCACAGGTAGACTGAAGAGGTTCTATGCTGGTAAGTCCGGAAAACAAAAAAGTTTAGTCCTCAAAACTTTAAACAAATCGTGAAGAAATCAATTTAAAAGTTAAGGGTAAATGAGATTTATAAGGGGATTTATTTGTAATCGCTTGCCGAGAAGATTTAAATTCGTATAGATAATGGCGTAATTTGTAGAGGATTTAATGAAAATTTACATAAATCGCAGATTAGCGCCCGGTGGAAACATGGTATTACTCTCTAGTTGTCGTTCTGGTTGATTCTCTATAAGGGGACGGTTTCATAGTAAGATATAGTAAAATATTTCAATATATTCTGAGATATCTGGGTACACGAACAGACCAGCCTTGCCAGGCACTTGGGCTTAAATTCCCGATCACTTAACCTCATTATTCCCTTTTCCTAGCAATTCCCCACAATATTTTTTTTATGGTTAAAAAAAATATAAAAATGTAAAAATTGCATTTTTATTATATTCAAAATCATGAAAAAAAAACGAAAAAAAACATTGTCAACATTTTTAAATTTTCAGTCGCAATCTCATTTTGAAAATAAGCAAAAACATAAGATTTTTAGGCATACCGTTTCCTATGCCTTATTTTGAAGCTCGATCATGCATAAAGAAAGCACAAAGACACAGCCAATTGCTTATTTCTATTTGCAATTATATTTTGGTTAGTACCTATATTAAAAGAAGAGCTCAGTCATTCGACAAAAAATCCTTGAAAATCCTTAATTAGCGGTCCGTCCAAAAATTGAAAAAGGACCTCTTATGGTATGACTACGTTGTCCGTCCGTCCGTCGCATCGCTTTATAACTTCGGAACGGTAAGTCATACAAAGACAAAATTTGGTGTGCGTATAAACTGCGAAAAAAGTCAAAGAATCTAAAGAGGGCAATTTATTTTAGGTACCGTTATTTGGTTTAATTACAGTTGAAACTTCATGTGAAAATGGACTTTAAGTTTTCCAGTGCTTTTTTCAAGAAGTTTAGTAGGCAAGAACTAGAAAAACGAAACTTAGGTTTAAGAAATACTAAGCTTTGATCAAAAAATAAAACTTTTTGAAAATATCAAAACGTTTTTGAGAAATGAAGAGTCGAAAATGCATGACGTTTTTCAAAGTGTTGGAGCCCATAACTTTTGAACGGCTTATTGCTCAAAATCAATATTGAACATACATAAAAGCAGCTCAAAGTAAACCAAATGCTTTGGTCATATTTTTCAAAAACAGTTTAAGTACTGCAGTTTTGACGCATTTTCAAAAAAAAGTCTCAAAAATTCATGAAAAAACCCCTCCCCCCTTATCACCGGTGCCGTTTTGTTGGAATTCTATGAAAAAAATCAGAAATAATTCTAAATTTTAAGGAAAATTGTAGCGGATTTTGAAATTTCAAAATCTTCTGAGATTTAACTCAAAAACATAAAAGCATTTTCAAAAACAATTTTTTTAAGTCTTCTTGTAGCTTAACGGTAAAAGCGATCTTTTTCAGATTCGGTTAAAGTACAAAGCTTACAAAAAGAAGGAAGGGTGCATTGAAATTTTTTTAAATTGCCGTTTTTAACCTAAGTTTTTAGAAGCCTGTTTAAAAAACGAAATAAAAAAGGAGCTTGTCTTACCGTTTGCGCATAAACAAGTCGCCATACAATAAAAAAACATCCAAGGCTGGTGCTGGTGGTTGTGCTACTGGAAAAAAGTCTAACGGGAACTGGAAAAAACTTAAAAATATTTTTTTATGGATTTGAAATTTGAAAAATGATAAAAAAGGTCAAAAGAACGCATGTCTCCCCCTCTATCCCCCAAACGGTAAAAAGTATTAATTTTTAAATTAACACCGGGCATAGTCCATCTTCTTAAATTTTATACAAAACTATAGTAGACTTCAAATATTCAAAAACATCGAAAAACGTGAAAACATTTTCGAAAACTATTTTTTAAAGATTTCTAGTTCCTTGACGGTTATGACGACCTTGTTTAAATTTGGCTGAAGTATGTAATGTTTGTGGCAAGCGAACTGCATCAAAAACGTTTCAAAATTTCCGTTTTCGACCCTAAGTTCTTAAGCCTATTTAAACAAGCGAAATAGAAAACAGCATATTTTTACCGTTTTCTCATAAATCCATGTCCACAGAATTTGAGAAAAGTGGCAAATGCTAGCACAGGAGGTTGTAAAATTGATCAAAAAGTCTAACGGTAATTAAAAATAATCGAAATTGCTGTTTTATGGGTCTTAAATTATAAAAAACCTTAAAAAGGCGAAGAAAGAGTATGTCCTTCCCTCTATTTTCGTAACGGTAAAGCTTTTTGCCAGCCTTTTTTTAGAGTAACGAAACCCAATATAAAATCACCCAATATAAGAACTGTAGACAGCATTATAAAAAAAAATTTATAACAGACTGCAAAATATATCTACAAATAATTTTAATAAATAAATAGAATGTTACACAAACGGCGCAATATAGATGACTATAACATTCAACAAAAGCCGACGGACCGCGTATGTCTTCATACTTGACGGTCTTTTTTTTATTATTTACTGCTTTCCTTTTTTTACCCCATCCCATAGGATAAGAGGTATATTAAGTTTGATTCTTAGTTTGTAACATAGAGAAATAATCACCGTAGACCCCCAAGACCTTAAGGGCATATGATCGAGACCGAATTGTTAGTCGAATGACCCATGTCCGTCCGTCCGTCCGTCCGTCCGTGTGTCGGTAGTTTTTAGGCCTTAAATTTTGACCTTGAAACTTAAAATCTGGAACTTGAAACTTAATATCTGTTCTTTCTAGGTCCCGAAGCAGTACAAGTGTAAACATTTTTGAAATCCGCCCACTGACACGCCCACTTTACTTAATAGCATGAAAATTCAAAGTTGTCGTAGGAAGCTGAAATTTGGTACGCGTTATCCTCGCTTCAGTGTATTGCGATTGACATTTCAAAAGAGGCAAAACCCGCCCCCTTTTGCGCGTGGTCATATCTCATTTGCATTTCAATAAACGAATTTTATTCGATATATTTTCTTTGAATCCAAAAAACTTGCGCTACAAAATGTTGTATGTGTGAAAGCTATCAACTTAAATGTATAAATTTTTGCCACGCCCACTTTTGGGGGCGTTTTTAAGTAGAAACCATTCTGATAACGTAGCGATACCATAAGAGGTCCTTTTTCCATTTTTCCTTTTTCCATTTGATGTAATTGAAAAAGGGTGGATGCCACGCCCTTTTAAAGGGAGAAGATTCTTTAACTGAGAAATTCTAAATACAGTTGAAGCTAATAGAAACTGAAATTTAACAACCAAAATTTATGACACAATTCGGAGATTAAAACTGGTCAATTGGGATGGGGTATCCAACGATTCGCCTTAGCGGATTGTAACCCTCCCTGTGTTGAATTCGAACCTTAGACCTCAACTCAGTTGGGAGCTCTTGAAATTCTTTTTCTGTTTTCCCCAGAGCGGAGTAAAGATTTCTCTTTTTCCCTTTTCTCATTTTTTCAACTGATTTTCCCCTTCGACCTGGCTACACTGGCAGCAGACCTGATTTAATTTTTATCCAGAATTTTTAGAAGTTCTGAAATACTGGTAAATAAATAAATTACTTTAAACTGGTCTTAAATTTTAACCTTATTGAACTGGAAACAATTTTTATCCGGGGACTACTGAACAAAGGGGACAGCTGTCAGCTTAACTCACGCTCATACTTTTTTTTTAGCTTTGTAATGATTTTGTCTATAACGTACGTTTGCTACGCAAAACTCGATTACACTTCTTCTAATTACACACAAGGAGTCACATTTTTTACAATACCCAACTTCTTTAAGTTCTTACTTACCCGGGCCCCGCGGTGGACCTGGGCCTTCGCCAGCAAACTCTGTCCCCAGCTAATCGTCTCCATCTTTCACACGTAAAGTTGGCTAAGCCCTTTCACTTGCGCGCACCACCTGAAGCTAGGTGCTTCTTTACTGCGCCGTCCCTGCGGGGTAGATTCGAAGATTTTCGGGGCCGGGTCGTTGGCATTGGTGCCCATCCGCTCTAGATGACCCTGCCATCGTAGCCGTTGTATTTCGAATCTTCTGGCTAGGTCGATGTCGCTGTACAGCCCGTACAGTTCGATGTTATATCTCCTCCTCCACTTTGCGTCTATGCAGACGGGACCATAAATCACCCGGAAAATTTACCTCTCGAAGCAGCCTAAAGTGTTTTCATCGGCCTTTGACAGGGTCCATCCCTCTGCACCGTAAAGCAGGACTAGGATGATGAGGGTCTTATACATGGACACTTTAGTTGCTCGAGAGACGGCTTTGCTA